>OU342949.1:5080943-10080943 GCA_910592335.1 Adalia bipunctata | reverse complement strand
GGTGCTCTTTTTCTCCCTTGAAAGTTCTGAAATTTCGAGTCTGTGATTGCCCCTTTTCCGTAAGTAGGCTTTGGATTACGCCGTCTTCTTTTTACAATCACCTCTTCTTCGTTGATTTTTTTTCCCATATTTATAGTTTCAGACGTTTTGTTATTCTGTCCCTGAATTTGGTTAAGAGCTGTCGACAGCATCTATTTTATGACTGTTTGTTTCGTATTCGTTGGTTTATTATTCTGTTTTCCGGAGATTTTAGGTTGAAGTGTTTCGGGTAGTTCATTCGTCGCTATTTCCTCTCTTTCTTTTCCCAATTTAATTTCCTTGTTTACTGTTTGGGATTTGTTCTCCTTGTTATTTACGAGTTTTTCCAGCCGGGTATGACCTTGGATCATCATTTGACAATAGGTTTTTTTGTTGTTTCCTTCCAATGTTTTGATTTTTTCATTTAGCAGAAAATTATTTTCCTTGAGAATATGGTTGTTTTCTATAAGTATTTGGTTTTTCTTGGACTTCTTTTATCAATCTCTTCAGGAATTCGTTTTCGATATTTATCGCTTCAGTCTTTCCCTTTTTTTGTTTGGCTGGTTGACATGTTTTCTCACAGCAAACTAGCACTGCTTCACTCTCGGAAATTATGTTTTTAATTCTTTTTGCACAACTTTCATGGTAAATTGATAAGCAGCATCTGCACACATGATTTTTGTTCTGTTTGGAGCAACATTTGAATTTTTTCGTCCCTAAATTTTCAATTTTCCGATCGTCTTCGTCAGCTTCGCTTTCCGTGTCTATTTCACTCGGCGCCATCTTATCAGATGACGTATCAGAGCATTAAATTATATAATAATTTACCATCATCTGTGAAGTCTATGAATATACATACATTCAAGAAAGAAGTTAAGAACATGTTATTGTCGAAATGTTTCTACTCGCTAGGAGAGTATTTATCTGATTCTTTAGCTTATGGTACTTGAACTTAGAATTAGACATATATTTTTTATCACCTTTATTGACTTGTCCTACACATGTAGTGTCTTTCAGGATTAATAAATTAGGCATGTTATGTTATGTAATTGGACTGTTTGGAAAATTATGAGAAATTATCTTTTGTACGCATAACACATTCAATGCGTTCAGGCATTTCTCTCTGCGGATTTTGCTCCACGTATTGCATTTTGTCAATGGCTTTTGCACACAATGGTTGAAATCCCCAGACTACACCCAAGTAACACAATGTGCTGTAAAACTTCTGCGGCAACGTTGCGGCAGCAATAATAAATGCTATTTAGCATTCACAGAAGTCCATATAGTGTCTGCCAAATAGCTGCCGCAATGTTGCGACAGAAGATTTGGAGCGCTTTTTTCTTTCTGTGGCAATGTTATAACAGCTATAATGCATTGCTGTTATCAATGAAAAAATGTTACTCATAGCAATAAAGTGTATAAAAAATGCATTTCACAGAGCTGTTTTCCTTCTTTTCAATGAACAAAAATGCTATTTCGCAGCATCATAGCTTTCCAGTTCTACCAATCAAGTTGGTGGATGTGTGTTTTGCATATAAACTGTCAAACATTTATTATAGGTTGGGTAAACTTTCAGCTGATAGTTTCGTGCACTCAATGTCAATGTCAAATTTCCTATCATCTTTTGATCATCTGTGATATTATATTTATTTCTAACATCGAAGTTAGCAGAAATTATGTTTTCCTCGCATCTATACCAAATTTTTTTTGTGCCAACAGAGATTTATCGTGAAATCTATCCATCTGCCTCGAACAAAATGAGGGGCCTGCAAAATTCGTACGATTTAAACAAAAATTGTCAATTTGAGCAAAAATCAAAACTTCGAAACTAAGTAAAACTAGATTTATTTTGGCATATTCAAATGATCCGTATCACTAACAAGGTAAAATTTGATTTACATGTGATTCGTGTTGGTGCATAGGCCTGAATATGCTAAATATTTTTTCTCAATTGATATGTTTTCAATGTTGCCACGTTGATCTAAAATAAGGAGTTTGATATTGGTTTACCTGTGATTGAGTTATATTTTATGCAATTTCATTGTTTTTTGGCATATTTTTCTGATTTTATAAAAAATTATTAATACTATCCGTTTTTTCCTAACGTTCTGAAACAAAAATTTTTATGAATGCATATTTTGTTGTTTAGAATCCAGTGGCGTATTTATATTTTGTGAAGGTTAAAATCAGATAAAAATAGATGTGAACTAAAGATATATTTCTTGAATAGGAACCTCTATATTTCATAACAGTGTTAAAATGTCGATTTTTATAGAACCATTGGTTTCTCTCGAGTCTCAAGAGACCGAAAATGAGGTTGAGGTATCCGATTTCCGCTATCTATAGTCTAAAATTTTAATTTGTGATACTAAAATGTCAAAATGCGTTCACCTGTCCAACCATATGTATAGGTATCTACCAATCTACCTATGTATTGGAATTAGCAATATCTATCTCATATTTTTCATGTATTTATAAATGTCTCCAAATTAAAATCTGATAATATATCGCCTGTTCATCAATTTTTAGATTCAGTTTGCTCCTTTTCCTAACTATTGCATTTACCTACTAAAACATAGGTAACATAATTACATTCCACATTTCCTATTAAAAAAATTCAAGAGTTCGTATGGCAACGTTGCAGTTGTCATTTCCGTTGGATATCCGTGCAAGTGGCGACCATTTCTAAAGAAGCCTTGATAAATAGTTATTCTGAAGCAATATAGCATTTTTGTAGTCATTGTAGTACAATATTTCTGCGACAGCTCTATTGCTGCTCACGCAACAATATAGCATTGATAATTCATGTAGTAGCCAACACACCAAAATGTCAAATGTGCGCACGCGTGGAGATTGTCCATGTTGTCAGATGGCATTCAAAGGTACAAACTGTACCTCAGACGAATAAAATATATCTTTATTCCTCTGAGAATTGTACATACTGGCCAAAATGGATATTTTCACGGACAGGAGTATTGATGGAAACTCACATAAAAAATTATTCATTTCATAAAACTCTTTATTTTCTTACTCCGTTTAGGTTTAGAGGTAACATTTCAATTTTTCTAGGAGTTTCAAGTAATATCCTTGGGTCTTTTGGCAAATCATAGACTCCAAATTTTGGCAAAAGTGACAACAGATCTTTCAATGCTGAGTGTTTTATCTATTATGTCAAAGCCCATTGCCTTAATTCAGTTCTTGGACATACACAGTTTTCAATGTGGCTCGGGTTTTGACCGAATTCATCGTCATCTTCACCATCTTCGAAATGATCTTCATATAATTCAGCTTCGTCGGGTACTGTTTCTGCAGTAAAAATTTCTTCGCTTGATATTTCTAGACTGGTTGTCTGTTGTCTCTTTTAGGCTAGTTGATTGAGCATTCTCTGTTTCATGGTCAATTTGGATGGTTTTTTCGTTTCTTTCTACAAACTCATGAGGTACAATTTGAATCTTACTTTGGACAGATCTATGGAAAGTTCCAGTCCTAGAGAACTTTTCGAATTTTCCTAGCGCATTTATCAAATTTTCAGTTTCGTCCTAACGTATAGGTTATACGAAAAATCAAACATAACCTAGCTATAATGTTATGAAAATTGAAATGCTATGTAATACATGATTACAGCATTTAAGCTGTCGATGCAAACTCATAGTCATAATTTGAACATCACAGCATACCAGAAAGCGAAAAAGCTTTCGGAGCTATATGGCTATTTGAATTGCATTAAAACTAGAACGGCAGACGAGGTAAATAGCAATAATGCTGTCGCAGCAAATAAGCTGTGTTCGTTGCATTTATTGAAATAAAAATGCAATTATTATAAGCAAAACTACAGACGAATTAAAAATGCTGGTCCACAGCTAAGATTTAGCATTATTTGAAACAAAAAAGATGAGTCTTTGCTGTAAAAGCAATGCTGTCCATATTGTGTTACTTGGGCATACGCTGATTTTTTTTACCGATGAATGCCAGATTCGCGCGAAATGCAATAAGGAATTTCCACAATAACCATGTGTGGGCTGACGAAAATCCACATGAGATTTGTGAAGATCGGTTTCATCATCAGTTCTCGTTGAACTTCATGCATGATGGTGCACCAGCTCCTTTGACTTGCTCGAGAGTTTTTAACAGCAACATGCGTAGATCGCTGGATTGGTCGACGTGGATATAACGTATGGCTTGCTATATTTCCGGACTCAAACCCCATCCATTATTTCCTATTGGGCCATCAGACTATCCAAAGAAATGATTCAAGGTCATTAGATTATAAGTACTAGGTTCTTGAAAGATGTCGTCTATTTAAGAGATAGGATAATTGCTGGATGTAACTCAATAAGGAACGACCCTGGTGATTTTGAAAGAGTTCGGTAGTCAATGAGAAGAAGATTGGATGGTTGCAGGTAGCCATTTCCGACATATTTTTCAGGTTGAGAACTGTTACATGCAATTTGTAGTAAAAAATTGTTATCTGTTGAAAATTGATTTCGTCCTCTAGGTTCGCAACAAATAGGTTTTTCAAAAATAATCAGAGGATAAATATCCTTAAAATAGTTCAAGGAATAACCTCTTTACTTTTGCCGCAAGTTCTCCTAACACCCTGTATTTTATATTATTCTCCAGAATATTGAACATACCATCGAAAATCGAAAACTTTCTGGCATGATCTATTAAATTAATTGCAAGGACTGTGATTCGTCATATTTGAACAGACAAAGCAGTACCTTGATTGTCGTGTTGAAGAGCATATGAAGGATTTTCTAATAAGGAAGTACACGCCCTAGAGTCGAAACATAAGTTTGATTTCGATGATGTTGGATATGGAATCTGGTTCAGAAGAGGTTTTGAGGAAATGCAGTACATAAGAATACCAAATAATTCGGTCAATTTCTGAACAGACACTGTTGCGCCCAGTAATATTTATGCTAATTTTATTGCCGTCTGTATTTATGATTTCTCTGGTAGATATTATCGGTTTTTGAGTTCATACAGTATGATGTCTGTCGTATTCAGCTTGCACGTCGATCATTGTTTTGATTTCAGATCCCTGTATCATAATTCACCTGCTCTTATTTTTACATTATTGACTTTGTTGTTACGACAATATAGTTTATCTTTTATATCCTGAAGGTATGTGGCGAGCATTTCATCATCATTCAACTTTAGTTGTTGCGTATTTTTTCATACTCGCTTCAACATTTCGTAATTATTCGATCTCTTTTCATTTTGTTTTATTAATTTAAATGTGTAATTCTTTCAATTAGGTATAGTTTTCTGCCGATATGTTCCTTTCTTTAGTACATAATATGTTTGTACCAAGGATCCAGTCAGTGATTCTTTCTTGAATGTATTGATTGTAATAATTACTCCATAACTTATTCACCTTTTCGGTATAAATTGTGGAACGAGTAGTTCATAAGTTACCAACAGCTGTCATTTGACGAAAATATCAATCATTGCGATCAAGAGAGCACTGGGAATAACCATTGGTCTCGATACATGCTTGGTACACTGGTTATACACAGCTGTGGTGAAACTAATTTTTGCCCATGGCTTTGAATCGGTGTCCTTTGCCAAATCAAAGACAAGCTAGGGCGAAACTCAACAAACTTCAACTACTGGATAGTCTATATATTACGTGTGCTATCGAATCTACCCTGTCAGAATATAATAATAAGCCTACTTCCTCCTTATATCTCTTTATCATGGCAGAAGCAAGGTTGGAATCGTAGAGACCAAAAGTTACTGGCATTTTGAAGCTGAAATCCTCAGGGGAGCATAACAGTTTGAAAGCATTACTTCGAACCCGTAAATCGCATCCTGTGAAGAGATTAACTCCAACCGAAATCCAGTGAAAATACTTTCAAGTCTAAATATTGGTCCTTGTTTGGATTCACATTTGTCAATTTGATGAGCTGATCCTGATAGAAGATAAATTTACAACGGCCGTCAAAGAAATCATTAGATAATAAAAAATTGATGACCAGATTCACATCAATTTACAATAATTACAAAGATCTCGGTTTGTTCCTGGCCATGGGTCTACAGTTGATTGGGAAAATGTTTTGAAGAGATGTCCGGGAACGTTACCGTCAACAAAACGAAAATGTTTATTAACTCCTTGCGTTCAGTTAAGGATGATTCACATTATCAGACATGCAACGACACGGCACGGACCGACAAAGACACGACAAACCATTCTTTCTATATAAATAAATACTGATGTACACACTCTCCGACAACGACGCAGCAACGACACGTAAAGGCAGCGACGGAGCGGACCGACATTCTTGGCAAGAATGTTTTTCGTGTCTGTACGTATTTTATGTCAATATATATTTTATCTAGCAAATAATAAAATTGATACTTTGACATTCGGAAATGTTGGTGAAATTTTCTTTCGTCGTCTACCAGTTCTTCATATAAAGTATGATATTCTCCTTCAGTTTTTCGTTTTTGTAACATTTTATGCACCCATAATCGTTTTTGTTTCTTCTTTACGGCTTCGTCATCTTCATCAAGCAATACAGCCATTATGGCTAGATCTTTATTGGTAAAATTTCTAAACATGACACACGAGCGTTGCTCACTTTGTAGCTCTACGCTTCTAATTTTGTTTAGCAAAAACTGATTCATTACAAACAACCCGTCGAGATGTCGAATACCTATCGTATAATGTGAATTGCTGCCGCAACTATCGGGTCTTTGTCTGTCCTTGCCGTGTCGTTGCATGTCTGATAGTGTGAATCATCCTTTACACTTGTTCACTGCCTTTGAATCCTTTTGCGCGTGCGTAATCATATCGGCGAAAAGGGAACGTCATCTATTGGCCGGTAACTCCAAACAGTCTGAGGCGTATTCTTATATTGCCCGCAACTCGTCAGTTGCCTGCAGGCGCTGGCTTAGTATTGTTTCGGAATATCGAGTGTTCCGAATATAGAATCGCTAATATAAACTTTCATTTAGGATTCCAATTGATTTCTGAGAATAATGTTCACTCAAATTTACCTTAACATCAGAGACCGATCATATTCTGAAAAAGGAATTCATAACTTTCATTCCATTCATTGAAATAATTATTTTATCTTCAGCTCTGAATGTTATATTTAATTCAACTCAAATCAAATAATAATTGTTTTGAACCATACAGATCACTCCAATATTTAAAGATCTTTAAACACATTTCCAATTTTTCAAATCTCCCGACATGAGTGCCATCATGAAGTATTCCAAATACTGCGTCACAACGCGAGTGTTCAATCTTTTCTGATTGGAATAAAGGCCAATTCTCACTTTCGTGCAAGCCACGCGCTCGGCACAGGCAAGGCACCGAATCGGCAAAATATCTTTTTCATTGATCATATGGTTTTTGTGTGGTTAAATTCACATTATGCCGGCAACGTCTCGGCAAGCGACGGCCTTTGCCCGCCCCATATGATCAAAGAAAAAGATATTTTGCCGATTCGGTGCCTTGCCTGTGCCGAGCGCGTGGCTTGCACGAAAGTGAGAATTGGCCTTTATGAACTCATAATTCAGATTAATCAATAACAATATTTTTTTGAATCTACTATAATATTATATGGATACTTTTTTCAAATAGTAGTAGATTACAAGAGAAGATTTCAACTTTTCATTCCACGACCATTGAACATGCTCTTAATTTCGAAATCAATAAAGATCACAATTGAAAATGCATGAACGAAGGACCCAAGTAAAACTCATTTCACTTCTCAGTTTTTTTTTTTTTTAATAATTCGGCATCGACTGCTTTGGTCATTAGCCGTTCACCACCACCAGACATTTTACAACATCCATGACCAACCGGTATTCGAACCCGGTACCTTCAGTACCCCAGCCGGCTATTCAGCCCACTGGACCACCGAGGTAGTCCACTTCTTAGTTGAAAATAGATTTGATATGCCTTGACTTTTAACTCTCGTTCAGTCAACAAACAAATTCAATATTTGTTTCGTACAAAAAATCACATTATTGCAAATGGAAGTTATGTTAGAAAGATACTCTCATATTATCATCATAATATTTCATCATTCAATTTATATCCATCAATGTATTTTTGCATTCTTGCTACAATCCAAGTGAATCAATCTCCACCCTATGTATGTGTGCCCTGCAGGAGATAGGAATCAGGTTGGAGACTCTGGGATCAATTTAACTGATTATTGAGGCCCTCGATAAGCTATAATCGTTAGGGATCATCTCTTCATCAAATGAAGGATACTAAAGGGTAAAGTATAGCTTGAAGTTGATGCGTAAAGAATTGAGTATTGAAGGGACAGGCAGGAGCGGTCGAATTCGTAAGAACTCCTTTCACATAAAGTAAGCATCAATGACGCATTATTTGCACAGTGAAATGAGGGCAATTTCTTGTGACTCTGGTTTTCAAGTAAATGGAAAACAAAGAAGACCAATTCGTCCCACGAATTCCTGGGCTTTTCAAGCGAACACACGCTATTAACTTTTTCAATTACAAAATGGATATAAAATTATACACGGTTTCCAGCTGAGTCCAAATAACTGGCGACAAAGGAAACGAATTTCGCTGTGAAAATAAATCATCCAGCATCCAGCGCATGGCGGAAGAAATGGCGCTTCCCTTTGTACTCAGTGGATATAACTGATATGAGAATCATTTGCTTGTAAATTGCATTACTCTCCGACACACGGTGCCAGTTTTGTTGCGTCACACGGATGGTTGTAAATTTCAATTGCTTTTCCTCATTATTAGCATTTTGTACTTAGTATGGAAATATGAATATTTCTCGCTGAGCTAACAGTGAAATGGTCTCCGAATTTATCTGGTGTTTTTTTCAGAGTGATAGCCCTTTAAATTTCAATGGAAACATTCAGATTATGATTGAAGCCTAATTTTTTTCAATTGAAAAATACGAAGAAATTATTCCAAATGCCCTAAAGATTGCAATTATCAAGCCATTGTTCAAAGAAGGCTCTAAAGCTGATTTCGGCGATTACAGACCCATTGTCCTATATTATCCACATTCTCAAAGGTATTTGAAAAAATGTGTCATTTTTCAGAAAGTTCAAAATTTTCAGTCCAGCTCAGCACTGAAACTGCATTTTCGATATTTTGTGTAAGATTACCAAGGTTTCGGATGGAGGAAATATCCCTTTAGGTATGTTTCTCGAATTGTCGAAAGCATTTTAGGTTGAACACTACCAAGACCGAGCATGTATTTGTTCATCTGATCGCTCTCGACATAATTTTCCTCTGTATAAATATTATCGATGACTGTATTGTTCTGACTCGATCGTCTGTTGGGTTTCTCGGATTGCTCATTGACGGCGATCTCAAGTGGCATATGCATACTGATTCTTTGAATGGTAACCTTTTTTCTGTGGTTTATTCCATAAATGTGCTGAAACGTATGGTATAATATTTTGGGGTGGTAGCACTTCTGCGCGTATTTGTTACTCAAAAGATGGCACTGAGGTTGATATTGCGAATGCACTTTGGAGTGTCCTGTGGGGGTTTTTCTTAAAATCAATAACATCTTGACCGTCACTGGGCTTTTCATTTCTGAAACTTTGAAAAACCTAATCATAAACATCAATGCAATAAGTTTCAGAATGTAAACAGCACAAAGCTCAAGGCTTGCTTTTCATCTTCCAAGACTATGTCTGACTCAGTCTCAGCATGGTGTGCTGTACTCATGTATGAAGTTGTACAATTTCCTACCTAGATCTATGCGGGATGCATTTTTCCGTTCCCTATACAGTCAGCGCGACAGGTCGCTCTCACCGTATAGGAAACGGAATGCACAATGAAACACTCCGTTTCCTAGCAGATATGCGCGATGTGCTCACTGTCCAGTTAGTCTTCTGGGTGCCGATGGGACAAATTGCAAATTATTGATAAAGTTTTCATACTTTCTGTTTAGCTTAATTAGGTAGAGTCTACCACATTTTTCCTCTGTGAACATTTTTGTAGCCGCGGATATTTTTCAGCAAACCTCTCGTAAGTCGACCATATTTATTTTTTTTTTATCATATGTACTCTTTTTTTGTAAAATGCAATTATAAAAACAATCTGAGAAAAATGAGAAAACATGATTGTCTACCAATATAAACATGACTGAAAATCACATTATTTTCATTATCAATACACTCTTGATTTTTTTAGATTCGGTTTATATAACCATATGAAATATGGAAATGCAATTGTCCGACAAAAAATGTGGTGTTTTTCTTGTCCGACAGATGAAAATCGACGGTTTTTTTGAGTTTTTCAAATTCATTAATATTTATCGGACAAGAATGAATTTATATTTTAGAGAGATCCGTTTTATAGAAAAAACAACTGTCCACCATATAAAATGCGGCAATTCCTTAGTCTAGTTGAATTTAATGGTTTTGTTTCAGAAACTTTTTTCGATTATTATTGAAATGAAACTATTGATTTTGATTGAAAGTGTATAATTCAAATTGTTAACTGACATTTTCATTCAAATCTAATAAAAAAAACAATGAAAATACTTCTTCCTCACATTGCATTCATTGTAACAAGACGAATGGTATCCAGTAATCACACCAATCGTCAGGTGGAATGACATCTTTATATTTGTGATTATGATGTTCTCTTGATGCCAAGAATATTTTGCACAGTTTAATGATGTCACTTCCTCCTTTTTCGTTTTAAAGCCACGGATATTTTTCAAATGTTTGCACAAAAAAAACTCCATCACTACTGAGAATATTATATCGGAAACAACTAAAATTGCCGAACTTTATTCGGTCTCGTGAAGTTAGCCACACTTTTCCAGCCACGGTTTCTGACGTGAAGACTGTCGAATGTGGGATAGAGGAATATCGGCTCACAGTGTTGCCATATCTACTCGCTTACGGGAGATTTGAACTTTAACGGCTTCAGGGCCAATTTTGTGAATAGATACGATGTATGATGAGATATTATGTTCTATATTCGAACCTTATTGTGCTGAACAGGAATTCGCAGAAATAGGGATGAATTAGGCTGAATTAAATTCAAAAATTCAGATATGATTCCACTGAAGAAATTAAGGACATAAATTCAGTATACTAAAATCGCGAGAACTTCTTTTTGGATGGCTGTCGAACTACCAGAAAAAAAAAATAAAATATGTCACTGGTAGTTGGAAAATCCAAGATGGGGTCGCGGTGCCGCGAAACAAAAAATGTATTTGGAATAATCATAAATCTAGTATACTAAAACCGCAAAATCTTGTTTTTGGATGGCTGTCGAAGTGCCAGAAAAAACCAGTGACATATTTTATTTTTTTTCTGGCACTTCGACGGCCATCCAAAAAAAAGTTCTTGCGGTTTTAGTATACTAGATTCATGATTATTCCAAATACATTTTTTTTTTCGCGGCACCCGACTCGATCTTGGATTTTCCCACTACCAGTGACATTTGTTTTTTTTTTCTGGCAGTTGGACGGCCATCCAAAAAAAAGATTCTGTGGTTTTAGTATACTAGATTTATGATTATTCCAAATACATTTTTTCTTTCGCGACACCGCGACTCCATCTTGGATTTTCCCACTACCAGTGACATATTTTTTTTTTCTGGCACTTCGACGGCCATCCAAAAAAAAATTTTGCGGTTTTAGTATACTAGATTTATGATTATTCCAAATACATTTTTTGTTTCGCGGCACCGCGACCCCATCTTGGATTTTCCCACTACCAGTGACAGATTTAATTTTTTTTCTGGCACTTCGACGGCCATCAAAAAAAAAGTTTTTGCGGTTTCAGTATACTAGATTCATGATTATTTCAAATACATTTTTTTTTTCGAAGCACCGCGACTCTATCTTGGATTTTCCCACTACCAGTGACATATTTTTTTTTTCTGGCACTTCGACGGCCATCCAAAAAAAAAATTTTTGTGGTTTTAGTATACTAGATTTATGATTATTCCAAATACATTTTTTGTTTCGCGGCACCGCGACCCCATCTTGGATTTTCCCACTACCAGTGACAGATTTAATTTTTTTTCTGGCACTTCGACGGCCATCCAAAAAAAAGTTTTTGCGGTTTTTGTATTCATATTTTAGTATTTCAGTAGATTTATAATTATTTCGAATACATTTTTTTTTCGCGGCACCGCGACTCCATCTTGGATTTTTTCTCTACCAGTGACAGATTTTATTTTTTTTTTCTGGTAGTTCGACAGCCATCCAAAAAGAAGTTCTCGCAATTTTAGTATACTGAATTTATGTCCTTAATTTCTTCAGTGGAATCATATCTGAATTTTTGAATTTAATTCAACCTAATTCATCCCTATTTCTGCGAATTCCTGTTCAGCACAATAAGGTTCGAATATAGAACATATTATCTCATCATACATCGTATCTATTCACAAAATTGGCCCTGAAGCCCTTAAAGTTCAAATCTCCCGTAAGCGAGTAGATATGGCAACACTGTGAGCCAATATTCCTCTATCCCACATCCGACAGTCTTCACGTCAGAAACCGTGGCTGGAAAAGTGTGGCTAACTTCACGAGACCACTTTATTCGTCGGACAGCTGGATGATAGTATTCAGCACATCCTTCTCAAATGGTCCTCAAAAAATCAAATGATTATTTGTAACATGAGCAAAGTTATATCCGATAAATGTATGTAGTCTATTCACAACCAAATTAGAGCAGTGAATTCTTTAATTTTTGAATGAACGTGACGTATTTTCAAGGTGGAGGGAGAATAAGAAAAAAAAGACATTATTCATAATTTTTTATCCCAAAAATCTTCGTTTTTATTTTGAAGGAAAAGGAAATCGCCACATTTTTTTGTCGCACAATTGCATTTTCATACTTCATATGGTTGTATCAACCGATTCTGAAAAATTCGGGAGGGTATTAATACTTTGAAAAAATGCGATCATCAGTCATGTTCATGTTGGTAGACAATCTTGTTTTGTCATTTCTCCAAGATTGTTCTTATGATTGCATTTTACAAAAAAGAGTATGTTTGATTAAAAAAAAAATGAAAATATGTCGACTTACGAGAGGTTTGCTGAAAAAAAAATTGCGACTACAAAAATGTTCACAGAGAAAAAATGTGGTAGACTCTACCTAATTAAGCTATACAGAAAGTAAGAAAACGTTATTAATAATTTGCAATTTGTCCTATCGGCACCCAGAAGACTAACAGGGCAGTGAGCACATCGCGCATATCTGCTAGGAAACGGAGTGTTCCATTGTGCATTCCGTTTCCTATACGGTGAGAGCGACCTGTCGCGCTGACTGTATAGGGAACGGAAAAATGCATCCGGCATTTCGTTGGTGCGGGCTCTTTTGATTCAATGGTTCCTCTATTTTTTCTGGATTGTGCTCGGATGAATATTATGATTTTTGTTCCATCCGCGCGCAACTGAAATATTGAGTTATGGCAGTGTTTATACATAAATTCGGTAGTGCATAATATTCATTGCATGTGGAAAATTCACCTAGGGTATAACTTGATTGCCGAGTTCACTATCCTCATCAGATAAATAAGGATTACCACAATATACAGGGTGTTTCACCATAAACTGGACAAACATATATAGCCGTGTAGACGACATCAGGGAAGTCGTTTTTGCCTTATGACATATACCCCGTTTTCGACGCATAAGCGAGATACAGGGTGTTCAATGTCAACTTCGAGCAATATTCTGATAACGGTTGTGAGTTACGCGAGATATTTGAAATAACAGTTTCTAGTCAAATCTTAGTATTTTTGAAGGCTCAATTGAATTGTGGTGTGGAATTTTGCGAAAAAAAATTCAATATGGCGGAAAACCTGCAAAGTTGGAATTTTTTTCTCGGTTGCTAATTTGGAAAGCATAATCTCAACGTACTCGATTTTCTAAGATTTTCCGTGAAAAAATTTTTTCAAAATTCGAACTCAACTTTTTTTTTACATGTCTTCAGTGAAAAAAAAATTTCGGCCAAAATTTTTGGAATTTTTCATGGTTGAACTATCTTCAATTCTGAATACTTGGGTGAAAACAGAATGAAAAAATATCAATTGGTTTTCTTTTTGTAGCCTTCCGAAGATTACGCTTGGTGTACTTTATTAATTTTTATTTGAGAAACTGGAGGCCGTACGGAGGTCAAAATTGTGCTGATGGGCTGCCGTATGATCTGAATAAAAATATGAAATTATAAACCAAAAAAATTTTTTTCAAAAATTTTTGGTAGGAATCGAACTCTACGAGTATGAATTGGATTAATTCTAATCCAATTGTCAGAAATGACAATGAAGTGTCAGAAGTTTTTTGAATTTGCTCTTACTTTTTTGCTGATTTTTCGCTAAAAACAACCACTCCAATCTATGGGAGATGATCCCCCAACATAAGGGGCCTGTAGCGTTCCTCGAACACCTGAAGAACAGAAGAATCATCACTTGGAAGATCGGACCTGATCGAAAGATCCTCCCGATCCATAAGAGAGTTAGGACTTTGTGAAAAGGTTTTTTAGCAGGTGAAGTAATTTTCTTTACTGCTTCTTTCTCGTTTTTCCTTCTTTTTTTCCTGTTACAGATATAATTACAAGACATTTGCATCCAGTTCAATGAAAAGGCAATTTTCAAGCACAAGGAGCTCTGTAACATGGATAGCAGCATATTTTTTTTGGACAAATTCAGTATCACCACACATACACGGGGAGACAGAGTTTTTTCAGAGGTTTTTATCTGTTCTCGTGTATCATACTCAGAATTGTATGGTACCCCGTTTACATTCTCTCTGCTAACACTTAGATTTGGAGCGGGAAACAGATTTTATTCATTTATATAATCTGGTCCTTGTAGCCATTTCTTCACACGTGCCATATGCCATGTATTGTTTGGTTTAAGAAAACAGTTTGTAATACTCTCTTTCAAAAGAATATATATATATATATACAGGGTGTTTCACCATAAACTGGACAAACATATATAGCCGTGTAGTTGACACCGAGAAAGTCATTTTTGCCTCATGTCATATACCCCGTTTTCGACGCATAATCGAGATACAGGGTGCTTAATGTCAACTTTGAGCAATATTCTGTGAACTGTGGTAAGTTATGCGTGATATTTGAAATAACGGTTCCTGATCATATCTTAGTATTTTTGAGAGCTCAATTGAATTGTGGTGTAAAATTTTGCAAAAAAAAATTCAAAATGGCGGAAAACCTGCAAAGTCGGAATTTTTTTTTCTCGGTTGCCGATTTGGAAAGCATAATCTCAACGTACTCGATTTTCTAAGATTTTCCGTGAAAAAATTTTTTCAAATTTCGAACTCAACTTTTTTTTTACATGTCTACAGTGAAAAAAAAATTTCACCCAAAATTTTTGCAATTTTCCATGGTTGAACAATCTTTAATTCTGAATACTTGGGTGGAAACAGAATGAAAAAATATCAATTGGTTTTCTTTTTGTAGGCTTCCGAAGATTACGCTAGGTGTACTTTCTTAATTTTTATTTGAGAAACTGGAGGCCGTACGAAGGTCAAAATTGTGCTGCTGGGCTGCCAGAATGACCCAAATAGAAATATGAAATTATAACAAAAAAAAATTTTTTTCGAAAAAATAAAAAAAAATTGAAAAAAAAAATATTTTTTTTTTTATTTTTTTCCAAGAAACTTTGGTAAGGTTTGAACTCTACACTCTCGATTAACTAGTGTTGCTTTGGTAACGGAGATTTATAGGATTAGAATCAATCCAATTCATACTCGTGAGTTCGTTTCCTACCAAAATTTTTTGAAAAAAAATTTTTTTGGTTTATAATTTCATATTTTTATCCAGATTATTCTGGCAGCCCATCAGCACAATTTTGACCTCCGTACGGCCTCCAGTTTCTCCAATAAAAATTAAGAAAGTACACCTAGCGTAATCTTCGGAAGGCTACAAAAAGAAAACCAATTGATATTTTTTCATTCTGTTTTCACCCAAGTATTCAGAATTGGTGATAGTTCAACCATGAAAAATTCCAAAAATTTTGGCCGAAATTTTTTTTTCACTGAAGACATGTAAAAAAAAAGTTGAGTTCGAAATCTGAAAAATTTTTTTTACGGAAAATCTTAGAAAATCGAGAACGTTGAGATTATGCTTCCCAAATTAGCAACCGAGAAAAAAAAATTCCAACTTTGCAGGTTTTCCGCCATTTTGAATTTTTTTTTGCAAAATTTTACACCACAATTCAATTGAGCTCTCAAAAATACTAAGATATGATCAGGAACCGTTATTTCAAATATGACGCATAACTTACCACAGTTCACAGAATATTGCCCAAAGTTGACATTGAGCACCCTGTATCTCGATTATGCGTCGAAAACGGGGTATATGTCATAAGGCAAAAACGTCTTCCCCGATGTCGTCTACACGGCTATATATGTTTGTCCAGTTTATGGTGAAACACCCTGTATATATATTCTAATCCCATAAATCTCCGTTACCAAAGCAACACTAGTTAATCGAGAGTGACGAGTTCGAACCTTACCAAAGTTTTTTGGAAAAAATAAAAAAAAATTATTTTTTTTTTCAATTTTTTCGAAAAAAATTTTTTTTTGTTATAATTTCAAATTTCTATCTGGGTCATTCTGGCAGCTCAGCAGCACAATTTTTACCCACGTGCGGCCTCCAGTTTCTCAAATAAAAATTAAGAAAGTATACACCTAGCGTAATCTTCGGAAGGCTGCAAAAAGAAAACCAATTGATATTTTTTCATTCTGTTTCCACCCAAGTATTCAGAATTAAAGATAGTTCAACCATGAAAAATTCCAAAAATTTTGGGCGAAATTTTTTTTTCACTGAAGACATGTAAAAAAAAAGTTGAGTTCGAAATTTGAAAAAAATTTTTCACGGAAAATCTTAAAAAATCGAGTAGGTTGAGATTATGCTTTCCAAATTGGCAACCGAGAAAAAAAAATTCCGACTTTGCAGGTTTTCCGCCATTTTCAATTTTTTTTGCAAAATTCTACACCACAATTCAATTGAGCTCTAAAAAATACTAAGATGTGATCAGGAACCTTTATTTCAAATATCACGCATAACTTACCACAGTTCACAGAATATTGCTCAAAGTTGACATTGAGCACCTTGTATCTCGATTATGCGTCGAAAACGGGGTATATGTCATAAGGCAAAAATGACTTTCTCGGTGTCAACTACACGGCTATATATGTTTGTCCAGTTTATGGTGAAACACCCTGTATAAATCGAGATAGCCTCCAACAATTAGGCATAATCATCAGGTGTATTCATGGATTTACCAGACCCTTCATTCCGAGTAAACATTTTTATTGGGCATATATTTCATTCACCAGACTGGCGAATTCGAAAAGTTCATAACTCTGGAACAAACAGTAAAATCATACCTTTTCTTTAAAAACGTTACAGAGACTATTGAATTAATAAATAGAGTGAATAAAACACCTTTGCTTCGTTCTAAAACGGAGCTATATAACTTAAATGTAGGAAAACAGTAATTATGGAACATCAAACGGTTGGGCACAGTTGACTGAGAGAAGATGGGAATGCCCCATGTTGTTTCGAATTAATCAACCATTTTGAAAAATAAATTATTTTTGATTGAAAGAAAACCAATCAGAGCAACATTTATTTCGACATGATAAAATTTAATCGGATGAAAATACAAGCCTTGAAAAATAATTACACAAGATTCAAAACGTTGGCGATGTATCAATAAGCGAATAAATTGAACTTGTCAACATTCCTGTACTTAATAGTTATTTTCCTAACAAGTGCGGAAAGAGATATTTTCCCGCACGAAACTGCCGTTGCCCGAACGACGCGTAGCGGAGTTCGGGCAAGCAGTTGAGTGCGGGAAAGACACTTTCCGCACGAGTTAGGAACAATATTTTTTCTACAAGCACTTACATGATATCGATTTGATTTCAACACACTGATCAAATTCCTCATATAAGCCGAGAAACGTCTAATGCACGGATTATTATGATAACTCTGTATGCATTAAAAATTTTTGCAAATGCCTCGCATTCACGAGCTAGACCTGCGTAGGTACTCACATTTCTGTCTAGTGCGAAATACGGAAAAGTTGAGAGATGGGATTTAATAGATACCGATTAAGCTCATTGTGAATTCTTCGACTTGTTATAAAAAAATGGAAATACAAATCGAACCGTCTCGCCTGTTAGTAAACAGGTTTGCTTTATCGATTATGTTCGAATTTTCCTATACAGCACTCAGTTTGATAATGATTCAATGAAATCCGAAAGGAACGTCCATAAAATGAAGAAGAAAGAATGCCGATAAATTTATTGTAATTTAGCCCTAGAAAATAACTCGGGAAGATAAATTGCCAGAGAATGATAAAAAAGTAGGACCCGTGGAATTGCAGATTGACGGGCAATTTGTTTTCTTTGATGGAAGAATTTTTCAGGAGCGGGGATTACCTAGTACATTTTATTATCGGAGTGTTTTTTCACGTAAATCTCTTCGAGTTTTTCCGAGACGTTTTTCGATTGCACCGCATCGAAGGTAATGAGTTTTCGGGTGATGAATTCTCCCTTTCATTTATTTTAACTGGACGATGATGATGCCTGGAGGACATGGTGATTTGTGTTGCTGATTTATTTACTATCTCTATCTCTCCGCAGAGGATCGCCAATGTTGATGTTATCTTTCACATTCGGTTGGGTTGAATGTGAATTTATTTCTATTGGGGTGACGTAATTTTCATTTTCAACGATAAGCACTTGGAAAGGATTTCTTGACCACCCTCTCCATTGCTGGATGTATCTCAGACAGGAGATTCATTTTATGTAGGGGAAAGGAAGGAAAACTTCATATTAATTCCTGCGACTACGACATAATGAAATTAAGTACTTAGGAAATTATTCATATCAAACACTATCGGTCACGTTTGTTTTCCAAATAAAGATTCAATTCTTCCGGAAAATATCATAAAACTGGGTTCTCCTACATATTCATTCCTAGTCTACAAATAAATCTGAAAACTCTTTGAAGCTGCCACCCCTATTGTTCAATTCAACATTCGTATATTTGACAAAGCGAAGCCTAGGTAATTCGTACTAATTGGAATGGGAGAAATTTGTCAAAAGGCTATTGAAAGGGATTCCATTCAATACGACAGTGGTATAGTTGCGTAAAGAGCTTCTGGAGCGTAACATGAACTTATCTTTAGAAAAGGGAAAGTTAATTTAGGACAGGTTTTCATAGGTGGGCATAGAATTTTAGAGGAAAATACCTAACAGAGAAGTAGAATTATCGATGTGAGGATCTGAAAATGTCGGGGTGGGATTTGATACTGGCTATATAATTACCTTGAAGGCAGTACTATGTCTGTAATTATTTTTTTTTCAGCCGCGCCTAATGTGGATATTTGAGTATCTCTGGGTTCTATTCTGTTTTTGTTATTAAGTGCAGATCTGCTCCAATTTAATTAAGTTAGTCAGAAGACAATATTTTATTATTGAAAAGGCACAGAATAAACTTGTTTGCTGATGACATCTCTGTAGCTTTTTCTGGACGAACTTACGATTACTGTTGTAGTATTATAAATAGTCTTGCGCTGCTTGATTGCAATAATTATTCTCCATTCGTATACAACAATGATTATAATAAACTGATTTCCCGCCATCTAAAAATTGCACACATTTTTTTGACAATCACCTACATTGAAATTTCAAGTGGAACGCGCATATGCGGGTGTTTTTTAAGGTGAGGTTTTTCTTTTGACAGGTGATTTTCTTATATTAAATGTTCAATTTAAAAAATGTATTAAAAAATTTTGGGCATCAATACCTCAATACTTCTCTGGATCATGTACCTACTTATTGTTGGTTGTTCCTCTACTATTTCCAGAATCTGATCCTCGATTTCGGCCATTTGAGATGTGCAAGACCTTCCAACATGTACTCCCCGTGATTCGTTTAAACAACCAGTATCTCTGCACCAGGTTTATGAACATCCGCGAAGTTTGGTGATTTCTTAGCGGAAATGAATTAAAAACATATCAACAAGTTCATTATTTGAATGAACGTGCGGCATTTTCGAAACAAAACAATCGTACTATCCACACCGTACCCTCGCCCTAACACGATCGAAGATATACTGATCACAATCGATATTCTGAGACATTTATGGTAAGAAGACAAAAAACCAAAGGTGTTGATATCTACGGAGTAGCAGGCGAGGGAGCAGGTTTGGACTGAGGAATTTTCCTCAGATTCTCCTAGAACCTGAAAATATTTCAGTTTCATTTTCTCGAAACAGAGGTGTAATTCATATAAAAATTCTGTAGTGAAATGACACATTTTGATGAGTTCTATCATCTGTCAGAAGAAAAGCCTCACCTTTTAATACACCCTGTTATGTACACCCTTTAATGTACACCCTGCTGTGAGGCAATGAGTAGTTTCAAATTACATTCTGGGAAAAGATTGAATGCTTGAATTCATCGGTAATTTGTTTGTGTAATCAAAAACTATCTTAAAAGAATATTAATGGTCAAATTTATTTCAGGAGTTTTGATGCAATATAAGAAACATCTTGTGCTGAAAGACCCAAAACTCAAAACATGCACGGCATTCCCATATTTTTTGACGAGAATATGAAAATGAAAATGCAAATGATATGCATAATAGTTGAAAAGCTTTTATCGAAAACTATAAGGACTAACGCATAAGTTAGGACAAAAAAGTCATTGAGAATATTGAAAGAAACTTATTCGAGGAAATTTATATCCATCTCCGGTATAACCGGAAAAGCCGAAATATTTCCATAAAACAGATAATTTCGAACAATACCATATCTCTCATTTCCAGATTTCAAACAAGCCTTGTTCTCAAGAATCGTCTAATAGGTACTCGAACTTGAAACACCTTGTATTTACACTTCGTTGTGTTGCATGATAAAATCAATGTTGTACGATAAAATCAAAACCATAATGATATACTTGGACCTGCCAAGAAAAATACATTTCGCAAAAAGTTGTACAACGTCAACGATCTCAGAAGCATTCTGAGAACCAAGAAGTTTTGGAAACACGTCTGCTTTGCAATGCGATTCATAGGTGAATAAGAGGTTTTAGTTATAGTCGTACCTACTTACTGGCTACTGCGCTATCAGGCGACCCACATAGATTATCGGTATTGCCTGAAAAAATACTTATAAAAATGATGTTTTTGGGGTAAGCTCCTGTGCTGATACGGGGTTTTCGCCAAAAAATACGGTTGAGACGAATAATTTTTATTGATCAAATAGCTACAAGATTTTCCCTTTTCACATAATAATTGAAATATAAATTTGAGAAGTTACCTACAAGATGACCAAACCAAATGTAGTTCTTCAATGTTCAACAAAAAAATGATACAATATGATTTGAGAGGGTTCGATTTTATCTACTTTCTCAATTTTAACGTACCTACTGTCTCAATTTAGATGAAAGAATGAAAGGCTCATCGTAAGAAATCTCGCAAAAAACAAGGAACACATGTGCATCAAATCGAACCGCAGATCAACAATCAAATTCATGAGTATCAAACAATATCTTGCATTAGGCAACACACAATTTTGAATGGTGTTAGTTTGGTTGCCTGTTTCTGTACAGGGTGGGCAAAATTGGTGCTACATGAACTAAAACTTTTTAACCCGAGGAGATAGAGAAAAATGAATGGCACCTTATAGTCCTCTTTTTTCGAGAAACTGATAATGCCATCAACTGCATTCCTCTATCTCCTTTTGTTTCCGAGTTATAGGCCAAAATTGAAATGTGGGCGATTTCAACTTTGGTCATTATCTCCGTTTCTGTTTATGCTAGGATGTTGAAATAAAAACATTATACAGGCACTTTTCTGATAGCAATCCAGTGGCATACTCTGATTTCTTCTAAGAGGTTTATTTGCTGAGTTATAACATGAAGTTGTGTTTTTTCTTATAGAAACAGTAGTTTGAAATGACTTAGAAAGAATCGCCATTTTTTTCCCGTTTCATAAATGTATCATATGTTATACATCGCCCTCCGATTCGTTGAGATATTATGAAAAATATGGTTTGTATATGGAATTCAAATTATTGAGTAGGCTGAATCATAGAATTATGTGTCTCTACGCATGGTGTAAATATTATTTCACGGTTGAATACTTGATGGTGCTATCTCTGTTTGAAACAACTTTCAGTTATAGACCAGTCCAACGATCGTTCACGATCAGCTGTTTTAATGGCCGCTGGGTGCAAACTGAGGTTACGTCTAAAGCCGCGTTCTCAGAGCTCCGTATTGTAGCCAGCGACACCCGTTTCAGCCAATCAGAGGATTCAAATTTTAATTTGAATCCTCTGATTGGCTTAAATGGGTGTCGCTGGCTACACTACGGAGCTCTGAGAACGCAGCTTTACGCATATACTTAAACTTCTATACCGCTAGCATTGTGCAAAAAATTGCGTAAAAATGAAGCCAAGACCTGGACATATAATGGCTTATACGCATGCGCCATCGCCGCCATATTGCCCCTACCCTGCTTAGAATCAGGCCCGCCGCTGGCTGTCTGAGCGCCCGCGTGCAAATACTGTTATGCCGCCCCCAATAGGGCGCTACATCAGAGAGCAATTCGAGGAGGGGGGTAGTGGCAAGTTTTAGCGAGGGACCTGAACTGATCTTGAGAGCGGGTAAAGGGGGGGGGGGTGTTAGATCGTTTCCATTCGAAGATTTAGTGTGAAAAACTCTTTCCTGGGGAGGTTAATTACCCCCAGTACCCCCCCCCCCCCCCCGTAAATACTCCCCTGCGCTAAATATGAGTCTTCTCTAGAAAGGGTTCCCTCATTATGGTGGGAAAAAAATAAAAAACCTATTGAATTATTGTTATTATACATATTATATTATATTATATTATATTATATTATTGTTATTTTTATTTATAAAATTGAAAAATCATATAGATACACACTCAAATATTTATCTAAAAAAATTTCACTTTTCTCGCTTTTATATTTGCGAAATCTTCTATAATCTTAGTCATAGTCAAAATTTGGTGTTCAATTGAAATTACATATAGCTAAATTACTTAATCTCTGTTGGAGCATAGTGGATCTCAAATAATTCTCGATAATTTTTAATTTTGAAAAAGATCTTTCTCCAGATGCAACTGAAACCGGCAATGTTAGCAGTGTTCTTAGTGCTATTGTTATATTCGGAAATGTAGAAATTAAGTCATTGCCAAAAATATATTGTAACAGTGATTGTGGATCCTTCGATTAGAGTTCTGCAAAATGCGATTTTAGTGCAATAATTTCATTAAACAAATCAATACCGTCAATGTCTGATTCATTAGTAGCATCATCTTTAAGCTTCAGATTCACTATTAACAAAATAATTGGAATTTAATCTTTGATCGTTACTGTTCATACACCACGGAACTGTTCGAATCGAATCATAGACAAGAGACAAGTTTCAATTTCGAATGCAAAATGCAACTGATCCTAGGGGGTGTATATTCCGACAAAGACCTTCATTCTGTTTTTATCTTTATTTTCGTAATTCTCTCTTCAAAATCACGTATCTACCTAAACTCTAGCTAGTAGAAAGGGCGCACTTTGGTAACAGAGGGTTTTTTATGACATGCAATAATTGGCATAAACGATACGGTGACACTGAAAATATTCAAAACTACTACTACTACTACCTGGTTGTAATATTGGGAAAAAGAACATCTGCAAATTTTTCTCGTAGAATATTCAACAAAATCAAGATGCCGTAGGAACTTTCTGAATCGATGTTTCTTTCAGAAAATTTTTCCCGAGGGCGCAATTCGAAGTTTCGGGTGGGCAATTTATCGGATTATGTGAATTTTTCGATCTTGAAGTTTTATGCCATAACTGGATCTGGGCGCTCTCAGTATTTCGCCGGGGGGGCACCTGCGGAACTTCGGGGGGCGGCAGTGCCCCTCCCGGAAATATACCTGAAAGAAACACTGCAGTGAATTCACTGAATTCCGTGGATATACGGAAATTATCGATGTTGGCCGCCTGTCCTCCCAATCCTTCAGAGAAAAAGTCTCTCTAAGGGGGATGGGGAGATCTTGCCGCCCCCAATGTTGAACGGAGTTGGAGAAATTTCAAAGCAGTTGGCAAAGTTTCGATCGCATATGGCAAAATTTCTATGTTTCTATGACAGTTGGTAAAATTTTAAAGCAGTTGGAGTTGGACAACCGCCCCCCTTCCCCCCCCGCTTACCACGTTGTTCGTCCCCTCCAAAAAAAAAATCAATTTCACTGGATTTGCCGCCCTTGTGCCGGGCACGCCTTGCACGCCCGCTTACGGCGGGCCTGCTTAGAATCCTACTCCAAGCTACTTCCCCTTATTCGCGCATGCGCAGTAGTCTCCATATGCCTAGGTCGACGGCTTTAAGGAAAACCACAAGGATCAAGTTATAGGTATAGAATTATTTGGTCTTACGTCAGTTCGGTCAGTTACGTGTTTCTGTTTCAGGGTAGTTTTTTTTTGTTTCCGGAATTTTCAATTTCAACCATGCCATCATCTTGCATTGTGATAAATTGTGAAAATAGAGGAATTCGCGACAATGTAAAAGAATATAGAATTCCAGCTGTGCTGAATTTCGCCCATAAAAAACGACTGAATGAGCTCTTGAGTTGAGGAGAGGAAAATGGTTAGCAGCAATTAAAAGGTCTGATCCAACCGAAAATATGGTTTCACTGAAAGACTCGAATCGTCGAGAGCAAATGGATCCACGTTATTTATACGTTGAAGTTTTTGGCGATATCTTTGTGCAACAGCTACATCTTCAGTTTGCAATTTCAAGAAATAATTAGGTACACATTTTGAACAGTCCTTAGATTATAACACAATATTTATTCACTCGAAAAATTGTATCACAAAACTCAGATTCGGAGAAAATAGTATTGAAAGTAACTCTCTAGCGTCTAGCAGAAAGTTTGTTTCTGGAAGAAAGCTGAAATACTCATCCCAAATGTTTGTTTAAGGCCGCAACGGACAACGAGCGATAATATAATATATATTATATCTCATATATTACACCAATATCGCTCCTGATGAAAATGAATCAAGCACGAACGATATTTTCATCCAAGCGATATTTTGCTATAATGAAATGACATATGTCAATGCACACAGCAGCCATCTTAAAACGGTGATCAGCTGTTTTGTTGGATTGGTCTATTAAAATTTGAAGTCATCGTTGGCGGCATTATGGAGATATTCCAAAATTACGAAAAATATGATATGTTGAAATGTTTCATTTTAGCGAAAGAGAATAGTGGGGCATCAAGTGATTCAACCGTGAAATAATATTTACACCATGCGTAGAGACACATAATTCTATGATTCAGCCTACTTAATACTCAATAATTTGAATTCCATATACAAACCATATTTTTCATAATATCTTAACGAATCTGAGGCCGATGTATGACATATGATACATTTATGAAACGGGAAAAGAATGGCGATTCTTTCTAAGTCATTTCAAACTACTGTTTCCATAAGAAAAAACACAACTTCATGTTATAACTCAGCAAATAAACCTCCAAGAAAAAATCAGAGTACGCCACCGGATTGCTATCAGAAAAGTGCCTGTATAATGTTTTCATTTCAACATCCTAGCATATACAGAAACGGAGATAATGACCAAAGTTGAAATCGCCCAAATGTTAATTTTGGCCTATAACTCGGAAACGAAAGAAGATAGAGGAATGCAGTTGATGACATTATCAGTTTCTCGAAAAAAGAGGACTATAAGGTGCCATTCATTTTTCTCTATCTCCTCGGGTTAAAAAGTTTTAATTCATGTAGCACCAATTTTGCCCACCCTGTACACTTCTTAGGTATGCCAAAACTCCCTACCTTCATCATATTTTATATCATTTCCACCTAAGTGAGGTGGACATGGACGAACTCACATTATTCCTTTTGTTTCAAACTGAATTCGTAGACTTTGTCTGAATTCCATCCATTCCGAATTGTGAAAAGAAGACCCGACCCGCTCGATAAAAGAATAGTGAAGGAATAAATTGGGTCGAATTGCCGGACCAGAGAGGCTGAAATATCAATCCTCCGACCAATTTGAATTGAAGGCACATCGCCAGAGGACCGACCTAAGGTTAGGTCAATATTTTTTCGGACGTGTAAATCTCCGAATACGCGATGCGAACTTCGTATTTGCATAAAGTCTTCCTACAAAAGGACCGGCAACTAAATCTTTCCCTGGGGTTGACAAGAACCGGAATACGCAAGCCATTCCAGCACACGCGGACCAATAGCCACTCCGTTCACAACGTAGGGAAATTCGAGAAAAATGGATTTATCATCTCGGGAAATGGGGCCGATAGGGAGAATTCCCGTATCGATCCTATGAAATTTTCGAGGATGGATTCTCTATCCATGGTTTCAGAACGATTATTCGTTTTCTTTCCGATTCAATTTCACGTTAAATGAACAAAGAATCAGTAAGTAATATAAATTGAAAGCAAAAAAAACCTTTTTGAGCAGAAGCTTTTATCAAAATACCCAAAAAAGAAATTGTAACTACCAACTTATACAGACAATTTTTTGAAATTCCGGAAAAAGTTACACACCGAGTAGGAATTTCAAAAAATTGTCTGCATGCCGTTAACGCTTTCTTTTCAATAATTTCACAGACGTAAAAACCCATTTCTCTATCAACTTATAACCTCATTATACACAATTTATACGATCAGCTTGTCGCGAGATTTACTTGTGTTGATAAACTAGTACCTATTCAATTGAGTTAGGTTTGTTTTTGAAACTTCAGTTTCATTGAATACTCATAAGTACTTTTACGCAAACCTCGCGACAAGCTTTTATGATCATATAAATTGTGTAAAATTAGGTTATAAGTTGATAGTTGAAATTGTGGAAGACAAATTTCATTTTCTTGTTTTAAAAGCATTTCAATGAAAGTTTTTTTTTAAAAAGGTTTTTTTGCTTTCAATTTATTTTTCACTCTTAAGTTATCGCAGGCTAGGTATCTGAGTTATTCTCGGCAAGCCCTTTCACTCGATACCCACATTGCAAAAGTCCATATAGAATAACTTTTCCGCCATCTTGGATGTTACGCCGTATTGAATTTGAAATGATTATTATTTTTCGAGTTACTTCCAACAAGTTCATTTGATACCCACATTGTAGAAGTAGAAGTGGAAAATAACAATGCCACCATATTGGATATTCCGCCATCTTGGATTTAGAATGACGTCATATTATTTTTCAGGTTACTTTCAATAGAATAAAGAACAGACTTTTGATATACCATTCTAGTGTACCTTATTATTATTATTGCTTGTTTTGCATAGTGATTGATCAATAAAAACAAGTGAGAATAACAATTCCTAACATAGCCTACTTTGAAATAGACGAGGATACTACCGAATTTGACTGAATTTAACGAATAAAGCCAAGTTTGTCCCATCAGTCAAATTCAGTGGTATGCTCGTCTATTTCAAGGTAGGATTTGTTAGGAATTGTATAATATTTCCTCATAATTTATCAGTATGGAAAAATAAATGAAAACAAAAGCCTTATTTTTAGTGGATCTAATTTATTTTATTGACAGCAAAAGCTTGTCTGCTCGACTAGTTTCGGTGAGTCCAACTCACCATTCTCAAGAGCCAAGTAACACGACTACTGCAATGAGAGATGAAAATATAGGGGGAGATCGTTACCCTTCGTACGCGGGGCACATTCATACAGTCAAAAGAAAACGAAACGACGTACTACGTAGGCCCCTATTCTTGAAAACCAGGGAGTAGAACAGTCGAGAGAACAGGGTCGGTATTCTCGACAAGTGATCTTTCGATGCGTATACGTTTTCTGTATTGTATTTATGTATACCAAACGTATACGCACCGAAAGATCACTTGTCGAGAATACGGGCCCAGTGACGTGGCTTATAGATTATCAGTAGGGCCACGTTACCGTTCTCTCGACTGTTCTACTCTATACTCCCTGGTTTTCAAGAATAGGGGCCGTAGGGTCTTGCTTTTGTATATGTGCTTGAGTGGAGGTACCAACTTTACGTCAACGTACTATCGTGCCATACAGAGCGAAGTGTCAGGCACGAACGTGTTTTCGCACTCGCCAAGTAATTTTTTATCAATGTTTTTGTCTATTGTTACCGTAAATAAAATAGGTTTTCGTGTGGAGAATTCTATCAGTAACTAGCAAAATATACTCAAGATACGTTTTCAATAATAAATTCATGACGTTTTCCTATCAATATTAGAAGAGGATATATTTTGCTGTTATTTAGTAAGTGGGGTACTTTCGTACAGAACTAGATGGGGCACCTTTGGACGCGTAAGAATGTGCCCCAACTAGGTACGATTTAGTGTGTTAGTGTACTAATTGCTAATCTTTTCATTAACTTTTTTCTTGGAGGTTCCGCGATAACAAACTATTAGCTCACTATTGATAACTTATGAGGTTTAATCTAGATGCTTTGAATAATTCACCCATCCATGAAAAAGTAGCTCCTTTGAAGACAGTTTTGACACTAGAGGCAATTCGACCCCATCCGACTGTTGTGAAAAGTAATAAAACAAAGGACGACGGCCAGGAAAATCACGTATTTATACTGACTGTATGTAGGTGCCCCGTTGTTGGGGCAGATTCTTATAGGCCTACCACACGCTTAAGCTTCACCACAGTTTGGCTTGCGCAAACCGGCTTGAACACTGAACACTGAGGGAAACTGCATACAATTCTCCCAACCACACGCTCAGTGTTCAGTGTTCAAGCCGGTTTGCGCAAGCCAAACTGTGGTGAAGCTTGAGCGTGTGGTAGGCCCATTACATATTCCAGATTTAGTTTTAATCATAATTATGGTTGAAACATCAGATGAAATCCTTTGTAATTTTTTTATATGAATCTCAGATAGTTAGACCATAAATTTAAGCTGTCAGGTGATTGATTAATGGAAAAACAAAAAATAAAAAAATAAAATTTTGAAACCGTACGATGGGTCCCCACCTTCCCCTAAAGGTTAAATGATGTAAAATTGATTTTGAGAAAAGGAAAATTTTAGTAATGAAGTATTAAAACTCACGATGCAGCAGTCTGTCACAGTTTCAAGGACCGACCGAAGATAATTTACAAATATCGTTGAACTTTCAACAAAAAACAAATATTGAAATATATGTATGCATGCGGACTAGTTCTGTCATAGAAATTCGTAAAACCGAATTTAGTAAGGTCATAACATCTCTCCGTACAGTGGCGGCACAGTCGACCGAATAAAAGCATGAACAAACAATAGAAAACCTAATAACATCATAATAAATACAGTTGAAAAAATAAGGA
Organism: Adalia bipunctata; assembly: GCA_910592335.1. Classification (NCBI taxonomy): domain Eukaryota; kingdom Metazoa; phylum Arthropoda; class Insecta; order Coleoptera; family Coccinellidae; genus Adalia; species Adalia bipunctata. The sequence continues at coordinate 10,051,597 of OU342949.1, read as the reverse complement.
AAAAACTCGAACGTTGTTAGGCCAATTCGGTAGATATTGTGTCGACCGGATTGGCCTAACAACGTTCGAGTTTGTCCCTTGTTATGACCTTGCTAAATTTGATGTCGCCGTAACACGATCGAAGATATACTGATCACAATCGATATTCTGAGTCATGGAAGACGAAAAATAAGAGATGTTGATATCTACTAGTTATCGTCTATAAATTGACGCAGGGCCCCCGCAGACTGCAGACTTTTTATCGGCCGATAGTTTGGTCGGCTTCTTAATCAGTATGGAGAGGAATGCAGATGCGCACACTACAGCGATTCCTCTCCTTTCTGATCAAGAAGTCGACCAAACTATCGGCCGATAAAAAGTGTAAGGCGGTCATATTACCAGGACAAATGTGTAGATCTGTGCGCCCGTTAAAACATATCCCGGCCCATACCATAACACTACCCCCTCGGAATGGATGGACTTCTTGGACATAGCGACGATTACGGGGAATGCGTGGGATTGTCCATCCCTTTATTCTTCGAGAATCTGAAAATCGTCCATATCTGGATTCATCAGTGAAAAGGACACTACGCCATTGATCGTTCAGATTGATATGTTGGCTTGCCCATTCCAGTCTTTGACGCTTATGGTCACGTGTTAATGGAACTCCTCCATTTTACACCTAGATGTAGGGTTTCTTCTTGCCGAAACGGTGATGAAACGATCCTGAGCATATAGGTGTTGTCTTTCGTCGCTCACCAAGCCTTGGTCTTTCCAATACGGAACCTGTCTCTCTGAACCTATTCCAAAGTCGAGATATCACACTTTGGCTGACTTGGAGCCTTTCCGCTACAACAACCTGAGTAAGGCCACCCTGTAGCATTCCGATGACCCTATTAGCCTCAGCGTTTGTTAATTCACGCGTCTTGGCATTTTCAGAAAACTCGTTTCAAATCGAAGCCGTTGATAAACTGACTTCATTTCAAAATAAAAACATTCATGAAGCATAATATGCTTCATATTATGCAAAGAACCAAACTCCAGAAAAAAGGCGACCAGATTGACGAAATGTCTCATACTGATTTTTATTGGATCTATTCAAGTTGTTATTGAGTTTTGAATGATTTTACAGCGATTTTCTCGAAGATAACATACTTTTGAAAACGACTGAATTTGAATATAATATCCCTTAGGTACTCTTGTGGGGCAGTACCTATATATTTAGCTGGTAAGTATTACAGCAGAGCAGAGATCATTAATTGAATCATTCCCAGTATTTTCTTTCATTTCCTACATTCTCATATATAACTGAAGATATATGACGAAAAGTTTAATGTGAATAATTATTGAAGCCATTATTAGCTGTTTTCAATTTCTGGTTGAGGAGATATAGTAATTATTATTGTTTTCTTTTTCTGAGCTCAAAGACAAATTTGATTTGAATATTTAATGATCTCATAGACAAGAATGAGTACACGTACTCTATATTCATGACGCCAAGTCTGGAGAGCCACTAATTATCATTTTTCAATTCTATCCCTTTGCTCCGATTTATGTTGACTGAGAAGGCTACGAACCAGTTATCTTTCATAGCTGATCGCAGCTTAATTTCATGAACAAATGGATTGGAATGTTTCACAAGGAATAGATTTTGCATTATTCGAATGCTTCAATGCGAAAAGTCAATATTCTAAGTGCAAATGGCCTTAATTGATAGTGTTTGAAGACACTGGAAGATTTTGGAGTTCATATCTTACTTCGCACAGCCAACGAGTTGAATACACCATTCTAACACAACTTGTAAACTATCGAAATAACTTGAAGGTTGAGGATCAAACGGAGGAGGTGGAGTAGGCCGAAACGAAATAGTGTATAGGAATGAAATTAACATATGGACCCCTAACGAAGATTAATACATGACATGAACATGGTAATCTAATATGAACCGCTTTTGAGTTCTGCAGCAATATTAGGACCTACGTAGCAGGAATTAGAATTAGGAGGCGAATTTGCTTCAGATACAAGTTAATTCTGTGGAGCGAGGAGGTTTACGAAGCGCACCGAAGCCCATCCTACACGATGATGGCTGCTGCCAGTTGTCCAAAGCTGAAGCCTACGCATTCGAAGTTTCAACGAAACAGTACTAATTTGATTTTAGCTTTTCAGCTCCGAATGGAGTTTGGGCCATTTCAGGCGAACGATTATGGTTCATTTCATGTTTATTTTAGGTGTGGAAAATGTTTGTGAACCCAAGTTGAATGAAAATTATACAGGGTGTGTCCCGAAGAAATGTACATAATTCTACCACGTTTAGAGGATACTCAGGTGAACAACAAATGACCATTGAAAGTGTCCTCTCCTCTTCATGACTTTCATACATGGTTATTTTCAGTTCGTAATACTAAAGGCCTCTTTTCAATTTTAGATGTTTCTGTCTTTCGCAAGAATTTCACTCTTGTGGTGGTTTTTTCAACGTTTGACGGGATATTCAATCCATTAGTTGGAGGAAAATGGCCAACGATTTCATTCAAATGACGAATGTCGGTGATTGTTTTCGCATGAAATAACAATTTGTTCATTGAATTCAATATAAGGAGCTTGATTAAATGTCATCTTCAGAAATCATACCAGCTTCTGAAATTCGTTCAATTGAATTTGTTCTTGGGATTAGAACACCCCATTCGGTGGTTTATCGGGAGATAATGAGTTCTTAGCTGAAATATGGCATCAGGTACTAATCATTTCGGGATTGTAATAAACTTCCCTCGAAACTACAGATGCTTCATCGACAAAGATTGTTAAAGATGATTAAGGACTTATTGATAAATAATACTGTGCACAAGTTTGAAGAATTCGTGGACATTAATTTCGATAAATGAGTGTACGTTTCATGAACTTGTTTAATTAATTAGCTATTTAATCAACTAGTTAATTAATGCAACAAAATAGGTCATTAATGGATGATTTCGAGTAGGTACGTTTGAATGAAATTTTATTCTATGGTCGACGGAAATAGTATTTCCGCCGACCATAGAATAAAAGCTCATTTTAACGCACTCAAAACTATCCATTAATGACCTATTTCAATGCATGATTTCTTATTAATGCATGATTGTCATGGCAACCGAACATAAAATATTCAGTCATAGCACTATCGAGCTTGATTGGAAATCAACTTCTGTCAGAAAAGGGTATATTGACAACTCCATTCAAAATAAAATAGACTGCAGAAGAAACGCGTTAAAATATTTCGACCATTAATCGCTGTCATTAATAAACTAGTTGATTAAATAACTATTTCATCAACTAGTTTATCAATGACAGCGATTAAGGGTCGAAATATTTTAACGCGCGAGCGGAGCGAACGCATTGATGTTTCGGACCATTAATCGCTGTATTAATAAAACAGTTGATTGCAAGATTTTTCCGTCGACCTGATCACGAATTGAATATAAATTCTGGATTGGAATACATTTTAATTTTGCAAAATAGACAAATTTTTTTTTGTTTCATTCATACGCTGCCTTACATGCTTAATTTTCATAAGTTCATGTAGGTATTTCTATTTTTAGGGTTGAAAACCATTTAATTGCGAGCGTCTCCGCGCATCCCAGTTGAATTCTTTATTTCGCTTTATCGAAATGGAATTCACATCAGGTGGTGCATTTTGGAAGAAAATTTTCTTCACTGTTCACTCATCCACCGAGAGGGGAGTCTTTTCTGAAGGTGGATAGATGTCGCTCATTAATAGTCATTCCGAAATAATGCACGACAGATATCCATATCTTGACGAAAAGATTTTCCATCCAGCGTCGACTTTGGGATATTCCACCCTGATGAGTCCTAAATAGGACGAAACAGCAGTCGGTTCGATTCTCAGTTGACGTTGGACTATTCGGTCTGGTAGGGTGAACGGTGTGGAAGACCTAGTTCGTATTCACATTTCATTTGTCATTATTTATATTTTATATTATACAGGGTGAGTCTTTGACTTGTACATATATTTTAACTGTAGATTCCTCTCATCAAACGAAACACTTTTTTCCCATACCATTTTTCAAAATTCGGTTTCGTTTGGAAGATACAGGGTGTCGAAAATCCAAGAAAAAATACTTTCCAGTTTATATCTTCGGAACCGTTATTTCAAATGAACTGAATTTTTGGTTGATTCTTTACTCTATTCATGGTGCATATTCCTCAATTAAAACTTATTCAATATCTCTCCTAGTTTAAAAGTTACAGGGTGGTTGACTCATAAATTCATGCAAAAACACTATCAAATCACTTGAAAAGGATAAACGGTTCATATTTTCGAAAAAATCAACCATTTCAGAGAATAAAAGTATTCCTACATTTTTTCAATAAAACCCGTCGTTTTCGAGTTATTCCTAAATGTATACGACGAAATTTGAGGAAAAAATCGTGAATTTCATAAAAAATCTGAAAGCTTACCTGGATTAAATATCATCGAATATTGTTTCTTCTCCGGTCTCTTAACAAATTAACAGTGTTGTCAATGTTTATCAACTTCGTCAAGACAAATTTTTATGATGGAAAAACGTTCGATGTAATAATTGAATTCCGAAAAGCATGAAATTACACAGTTTATAAGCACAGTTTCTATTGAAAATTTATTGATACCCGTCCTTCAGGAAAATATCTATCTTCTTAACAATGTCCTTTTGGAATTTTTAATCGACCCTACACAGTCTTGTATCACAGACTGGCCTGTGATGAGACTCAGAGATTGTGGACTCTGGAGACACAGAATAACGGCTTGTCTTGCGTGGCGGCTACATCGCACTCGCAGCCGGCAGCGCACTGCGACTGAGATTTAGATCGTAGCGCTATATCGGCGAGAATCAGAACTACTCGTTTGGCATTTCCAAAGAGCAATGCGTAGAAGCCTTTAGCCTGAAGTAAACAAAACTAGTGCCTCTGTGATAGTTCTTCCGTTAACGATAGGGGACGTTCTGCTTTCTTGAGTTCGCCTATACCTACCATTGTTGAAGAGAAAATCGGCAATCTGGCATCGTCTTCTCTAGATTTCTGTGTAAAAACACAGAGAAGATGAATTAGGTTGGTCATTGACCTCGAATCATATGAGTTTGATTAATGGAGTTAGGATAGGTTAGTGAGAAACCAATTTTCGTTTCAGGATATCGAGGAAAATATAAACAAATTATTAGTGTTTACATGTTTACAAACTAATCTTCAGGAAAATCGAAGAAGGTACTTATTTTGGTAAGATAAATATAGTTTTTCAATTGCAGAAATATTCGGAAAAGATGTTTTCGTTAGGAAATATCGTGTTTGTTACATTGTTATTCAAATAAGGTTAGTGCTTGAGTATTTTCTAATTGTATCACCCAGAATATCTCATAATCACCTCAATTTCAATCGAAAAATATGAACTTTGAGGTGTTTGCAGAGAATTGTTTCAGGGGCGTATTAAGCCCAACTTTTTTTTCAAATGGCAATATTTCTATTGTTACGTGTATGGAAGACTTTCCTTCTGGGAAAGATGTGACGTAATGATTTTTGTTTCCTCTCGATTGGTTCGACAGGGCGCATGCATATGTGATCGAAATCTACCATTTTTCGTTGTTAAATCTGACAAAGAAGCCATCGTGAAATCGATACCGATTTATTGGGATTTTTCTTTGATTGAGATTATTAAATACGATGAAATTTGAGTAGCTGTTATCATTGAGGATAGAGGAGAGCTCTATAATCGTATTTTCCTGAAAAGGGATTTGAAAGGACGAATTTTCTTAACGTGGTAAGATGCCAATGAAATAACATCTTTTTCATTTTCAACATGTCGCATGTAACATTCTTTCAGTTTGGATATTGACTTTACCGTATACCAGTATATAAAAATTACATCCATTCAACACAGATTTTGACCCTCGACGAATTGAGAGGTATGTTATATTTCTTGTCTTTCGTTTTCGTTTTGTTAGTGTAGGTACTCGAGTAACACAATTGAAATTCAATTATAGGGTCCCAGTACCATATTGATCCTCGTTCTAATACCAGGACCGTTTGTCTTGAGGATACCGGGAAATTTAGCGGTGTACATAGTACATACCTAGTCAAGGATACTTCAATACCACCAATCAAAAGGGGACTGTAGGACAAGTTCTGTTTCAAATCTGAGGATTGGTATTGGATCAAAAAAAAAAAAGGTCGTATAGTTCAGTTATTATATTGAAACATAATTTAATTTCACATCATCACTATATTATATCCATAACATCGAGGCCTGTGGCCTGTGAAATAGTTTACCCTAAAGGAGGTAATAGACTCCAAGACTTGTGAAACGTCTGTGTACACATTCGCCCATCAACTTGTCTATTATTTTTACTTGCAATAGACTGGAACATAATTTATATGTTCATGTAGATGTGTGCAAATCGAATAGATTTTTAAGCGGAATTTTGAATTCGAACTTTGTTCATTTCTCAGATTTATTTTTCCAGATTTTCAGTTATTAACATTTACCATCTTTATTACCTACCCCTAAGTGTATTCAAAATCTGGTGGCGCCCATTACCATCCGTTTATTATAGTTTTTTTTTATGTACCCACTCCCTTCTTCGACTGTTAGCTGAAATGTTTTGTAAAATTGTCTTTTGTTGAAGGAAATATGTCATATATCTCCTAATACCAATATGGATTATACCCCTGCTTTTCACAGTCACAAAGTGAAGCCAAATCTTTGGTAAGGCTTGAGTTGTACGCTTGCGTCAACTGAAAATTCAAAAATTTCGAGCAATTTAGATGTTTATTCTCGAAGACAACAAGAAAATAGATACCCAGAATGAAAATATGTCACTCAAATACTTTCAGTTCAATTTTAGAATATGAATAGGAGTTAACAATGATATCAAGGACTTGAAGAAACCGGAATAAAGCGATTGAAACATTTGACATTAAATTGTCGAAAACCTTCGATCGATCGAAACCTTAGACTATGGTCTAAGATCGAAACTATTCACATGAAATTAAGAATGACATACGTTTCACGACATAAGCCTGACATAAGGTGCGTTCGGCCAGTTGGTTCCATAAACACTTTTTGCTCCGTGTCGTTCGGCCACCCATTTCAGATCGAAAAGTGTCAATTAGGGCCACTTGCACCGTATTGGTTCTAAGCGTTAGTTAGTTAAGCGTCGATTAATTTATTTAATCCAGGATTAAATATTTGGCTTGCACCGAGGCTGAATGTAACTAGATTAAAGTTAATCCACAAATCTGGTTATTTTTACGTAAATTGGTACTTGTGCCTATCTTCACGTTGTTTATTTTATCCCTTTCTATGCTTTGACAGTTTCATTTTTTGATATCGAGCGTTTCGCAAATTGAAAGAGTTTGTAATCATAGACAACCACTAAGTGGTTGTCTATGTTTGTAATAACGAATTTCTTTGGTAAAAACCGATGCAACATTCATTGCACAAGTTGATATCTTTCTTTGGAATATTCTACGTGCTTCATTAATGAAAATATACCTTGTTCGAAACTCTAATTGTCAAAGCACTCACCACTTCAGATTTGGATGTAAAATATAATAAATTCATGGATTCTCGTATGGAAATATCAGAGGCAAATAAAAAAGAAATGATCGAAAAGCATGAACAAACCTAATTTTCAATAATATGCAAACATCTATAAGAAAATATGTGATTTTTTCAATAAACATGCATCTTGGAAAATTGTTAATATTAATTCACTTTTATTTCAACACATAGGTAATAATATTGGTTCCGATTGAATGATACCATGGTCCATGTGTCACAGTGAATTAAAGAAAAATTCTACATATCAGAACTCTACCTCCAATTTTATTAGGCATGTATGGATTTGTTCAGTTCAAAATATACCTCGACCTTTAATTATAAGTTCAGTTATTCATTCTTGTGTGTGCTTTTCCTTTCACACCAATCTGATCTTTCATATCTACGCCTAGGAAAACCAAAATCTATAATTTCTACTTCAGTCATTATTGTTTTCAATTTGATTTATAATCAAACATCATTTTTGAAACAAGCCTGACTTGTGTCATCCATGAATGTAGGGTTAGAATTCAAAGTTTATCGTTAAACTTCCATTTAATCCTCCCAATTCGGAGGATTATCTTTAAGCATTAGTTATGGTTGTTAAACTAGGATTACGACACGGTGCAAGAGAATCATAGACACTAATCGAGGTTTTGCATTTAATCTGAAGTTTTGTCATACGGTGCAAGCGGCCCTTATATGTCGTTCGTGTCCGACGGAGTAGAGCTTTTGGAACCAACTCTGAAAACCCTAGCTCCAGAGATAGGGCGCGAAAGGAGGTCTGTGGTTAGACGGAGTTGAAATTTCAAATTTTAAAATAAGTTTGATTAACTATGTCAAAGACATTTTCGTCATTTTGTAAGAACTCCCGTAATATGGTAATGACGAAAGGCGTTACAGGAAACAGAATGCTGTTGCGAAAGATTTCAAGTACGTATTCAAAAGTTGTCACATATCGTATTTATAAAACAAAAGCCTTTTTTCAGACGGACAAATGATTTATATTCCTGTTGAGACTGTAAACGAAGAGTTCTTAGAACAAGAGACCGACGGGGTAGTTGGGAACTTTCAAATAGAAAATTCAGAAACAAGTGCTGCTGAGTGCTGACCACAAGTTATGGACTGATGAAAATACATTGTTTTTGATTTATGAACTTATTTCAGTTAGGGCCACTTGCACCGTATTGGTTCTAAGCGTTAGTTAGTTAAGCGTCGATTAATTTATTTAATCCAGGATTAAATATTTGGCTTGCACCGAGGCTGAATGTAACTAGATTAAAGTTAATCCACAAATCTGGTTATTTTTACGTAAATTGGTACTTGTGCCTATTTTAACGTTGTTTATTTAATCCCTTTCTATGCTTTGACAGTTTCGATGTTTAGACATTTTTTGATATCGAGCGTTTCGCAAATTGAAAGAGTTTGTAATAACGAATTTCTTTGGTAAAAACCGATGCAACATTCATTGCACAAGTTGACATCTTTCTTTGGAATATTCTTCGTCCTTCACAAATGAAAATATACCTGGTTCGAAACTCTAATTGTCAAAGCACTTACCTACTTCAGATTTGGATGTAAAATATGATAAACTCATGGATTCTCTGTCGTATAACAGAGGAAAATGAAAAAGAAATGATCGAAAAGCATGAACAAACCTGATTTTCGATAATAGGCAAACATCTATAAGAAAATATGTGATTTTTTCAATAAACATGCATCTTGGAAATTTGTTAATATTTATTCACTTTCATTTCAATGCATTGGTAATAATATTGGTTCCGATTGAATGATACCATGTGTCACAGTGAATTAAAGAATAATTCTAGTATTCTACATATCAGAAGAACTGTACCTCCAACTTTATTAGGCATGTATGGATTTGTTCAGTTCAAAATATACCTCGACCGTTAATATTTAGTTCAGTTATTCATTCTTGTGTGTGCTTTTCATTTCACACCAATTTGATCTTTCATATCTACGCCTAGGAAAACCAAAATCTATAATTTCTACTTCAGTCGTTATTCTTTTCAATTTGATTTATAATCAAACATCATTTTTGAAACAAGCCTGACTTGTGTCATCCATGAATGTAGGGTTAGAATTCGAAGTTTATCGTTAAACTTCCATTTAATCCTCCCAATTCGGAGGATTATCTTTAAGCGTTAGTTATGGTTGTTAAACTAGGATTAAGACACGATGCAAGAGAATCATAGACACTAATCGAGGTTTTGCATTTAATCTGAAGTTTTGTCATACGGTGCAAGCGGCCCTTATGAAAATATGATGTAAAATCTATTAGCTGAGAAGTTAAATTCAAATATGAAATTACCGGGGTTTTAGTGGTTGAAATTTGTCAACCGATTCCAACCACCGATGAAAGATCTTCGGATTCGCCAATTGTCATTCGTTCGTTCAAATAGGAACAAGTGACAAGTTCTAAAAGTTCCACTAACACTAAGCGATCATAATACGATGTGTCAGAGAGAGATATCTAGAATTAAAAAAATATTTTTATTCTCAATATTGCCGCACAAGCGCAGATCTGGATTGTTACCAAAGCCCAGCTTCAATTTTGATTGGATCATTCCCCATATAGGAATTATTAGATTATATGAAATATGTAGTATCCAGAATTTTCTAATGGAATGAAGCATAGAAGACAATGATATTCTTTCTTTATATTTATCTCAATGTCACAAGACGAAGTAAAACTGACATTCCAGCTATTTGCATATAAAATTCTTCAAATCCTCCGTTAGATTTGGCGTAATAACGTGAGGAATTTGCAGCCACGATGAAATCCATGTGACGTCCGCATAATAATTTGTGGTACATATACTACATAGAATTTAAGTGCATTTCAAACGTCTGAAAGGATTCTATTATGTACAGAATCCTTTTTGGGAATCCATTTCCGAGAGCGCGTTCGAAGCGGCGAGGCCGACCGAGAATGATTTGTGGAGATCTAGATTCTAGATTTAATGCTTGGTCGCCATCCCTAATGATACGAGGGGATTTGCAACTCGTGAGAGACGAAGAAATTATTCTTTCCAATCGCTGGGCACACACTTTAGTGGAACGAATTTCATCAACGATGAGTGATGAATACAAAAAATTCTGAGGAAATTTTCTAATGGATGTCTTTCAGGTTATCGATTCTCAGGAATACCAGGGCCAGACAATCAGAACTGACCGGAAGGTTTGTTTAGTCCAGTAATGACCACTTGCACCATCGAATCTAACTCTGCGTTAAGGTCATCTTCAATTTTGAGTAGGGTTTGAGACATAGATTCTCTCTTACCACAGATTAAGTTCAGGTTAAGTCTTAATTCAAGACTTAGGAAAGACTTAGGCCCGACTTAAACATTCATAAACCCAAAAAACAACTTCTCTGTCAGTTCAACGTGTTATTTGCTGTGATTGTGGTATCCAATAATGGAAAATATGGATATTATAAACAGATTGAATGAAATCTATGACACATATAAGGACGATTTGGATATGTTGGAAATTAATGATTGTGGCTATACTGGTTATCCAAGACATTTGCAATTGAATAGAGCGGATCACTCTCGTGAGATGGACTAATTGGCTCTTTTTTTTTAGTTGGTAGTGATTTGAGATCCTACTTTTTAACTCCAAGAAATGATAGATGCTGGATCTTAACCTTCATCTGGTGAAAATGGGATAATTAATGTATGATACGACTTCATCAATTCATACTTAGTTAATTTAATATTTTCATGAGTGGATAAAATGAATTAGGGGAAATACGTACAAAACGACATAAATGGACAAAATGACATAGGCATCAGAACTTGAGTTCGGAGGTATCAAATGCGGAACTGCCTACCATATCACACGACCCGAGTGGCTTCTATTAACCCCTGAAAATTAGCAAGAGCTACTCTGGTTCATTCGTTCGTTATGAGTGGTGACAGAAATCAATAGGTCACGAGTTTTTTTTCATTGCGCCAAATTTTAAGAAGAAATGGCCAGTTTTCACCATTTTTTTCATTTAAATTGCATTCAATTCAAACTTTACTTATTTGTCATTGTATTCACGAAGCTTTTTGTATGTTGAATATACTTCTTGTATCAATTCCATACATTTTTAGTTTTATAACGCTATATGGACAAAATGACATATACAGTGAACGGACAAAATGACATAGGTATTTCAGCTGAATTAACCGTATTTACCAGACAACACCAAGACAATCCATCTCAGACTCCATCAGCAAACAAAGAATCAGGACTTGTCTTAACATATTCATAACAAAATCTGCATCTGCGGCTAATACAGGCAATGCATCTTAACCTACTCTTGTTGATCCAATCCCTAAAGGACGATACTGTGCGCAAGTATGGCGGCGAATGAAGACGTGTTGTCAGACGGCTCTGAAATAGGTGAAAATGATCTAGTTATGAAGTGCTGTAAAACACAAAAATGTGCTGTTAGAGTATGCATCAACTGCTTTTCTTTCTACCATAATAGTTGTAGTAAGAAAAATCCGAAGTTGAAAATCCTAACCAACAATAGGGTAATATGCTGTAAAAAACAAGATACGAGTAATGTTCAAGAATTGGAAAATCAGAAACTGCAAATGGAAATTGCCTATTTGCGAGAGATGATTGAAGAAATCAAGAATAAGAACATATTGATTTTGGACAAAATGAGTCAATTGGAGAAAAACCTTGAAAAAAACGAAAACACCGTAAAAAACCAGAAAATTACAGAAGATCTGAAAGGTAAGGAAAATCATCAAAACAGATACACTTACAGTCAAATCGTTAGCAATGTAAGTAGTGCATCCACCATCCAACAGACGGCGCCACATTTGGCTACACAGATTTCTGCATCAACACTAGAGGTTCCTACACTAACCGTTACAAACCCAGAAGATACATCAATTGTCAATAATGTCAATGTCAACGAAGGCAACAAAATACAGCAAAAAACTAAGAACTCAAAAATTAGAAATAATTACAATAAAGGACAACCTTCCATTGATATGAACGCCGAAATTTCCGATGGATTCCAGAAAGTAATACGAAGAAAGAAACGAGCGATAAATTCAACATATAGCAAACAAATTGGTACTGGAAGTATAAATGACGACTTCTCCGGCCCACAAAAGAAGGTTTGGTTGTACATATATAGGGTAAACCGCACAGCAACTGAAGAAAAAATTAAAGATTATGTATTGAATATGCCGGATTTTGGAAACCAGGAAATTACTGTTAAGGAAATTCCAACAACTGAGAATAGACTCAGACGTTTTGTTGTGACTGCTCCATGGGAAAAAAAGGAGGAACTATATAAATCAGAGCATTGGCCATCAGGTGTGGGAATAGCTAGATTCGATTTTTCTCGTCACAGAGACTTCCTGAATCAACAAGGAGGAAATTTTTTATAAACCATCCTAAACAGACACCAAGCACCAGCAAGAGTAATCAACACAGTGTGCACAAAGAAACAGGCATATTCCTTCAAAATGTACAATCTATTTCAAATTGTGTAGATGAAATAAATGTGATTTTACAAGAAAATGCAGAATGCTCTGTTTTGGCAATAACAGAACACTGGCAAACAGAAGAACAACTTAAGGCATATAACATCTATAATTATGCTTTGGCAGCACATTTCTGTAGAGAAAAATACGAACACGGTGGAGTTGCTATATACATAAAAAAAGGTATCCATTACAATGTCAAAACGAACATAAACAAACTGGCCAAGAAGAGTGTGTTTGAGTGTGCAGGGGTGAGGTGCAAACTGGTAGATGGAAACATTTCGATCGTTTGTATTTACCGACCGCCACTGAGAGAGAATTTGGAGGAATTTTATCGAAAACTAGAGGATTTACTGGAACTTTTAGATAAGGAAGCTACAACTACATTCATTGTGGGTGATTTTAACATAGAGTTAAAAGATAATAACATTAACATCAATAAAATGAATCTCCTTTTGAATGCATATTCATACTTTATAGGACTGAATGAATACACTAGAATTACTTCAAGTCATAAATCATGCTTGGACAATGTTTTTACTAACTGTAACAATGTCACTGAAATATGTACAATTCAAACTAACATCTCTGATCATATGGGCGTGAAAATTAACTTTACAAAATCACCAGAATCAAATTGTAAATCTATTAGAATATTTTCAGATAGTAACAAGCAATTATTCAAAAATAAATTGGCAAAACAAAATTGGTCATATATATATAATATAGATAGTGAACAGGTTGATGAACAATGGAATAGTTTTGTTGATTTTTTCTTGCGATCTTTAGATGAATTTTTTCCTGTGAAAACAGTTGCAAAGAAAAATTTTTCAGTTAATCATCTTGAACATGACGTATTACAGTGTAAAAATCTACTGAGTACTTTGGGTGTTATATTAACTTACAGACCTGAAATAAGACCACTATATAATAATCTGAAAAGAGAATATCAGAAACTTCTTGCTGAAAAGAGATCAAATAGGTACAAGTGTAATATTTCTAAATCAGACAACAAAATGAAAGCTATGTGGAATGTTTTCAATGAAATAACTGGAAAGACCTCCGTATCAGATACATATTTTGGGGATGACCCTGAGATTGCTGCTAACACTTTTAATAATTTCTTGATATCGACTATACCAGATTTGTCTCAGAATGTTTCAGCCCAGACTTTGACCTGCAACATCTCTTCCAACACTCGTACTATTTTCGTAACCCCTATAACATCACTAGAAATTAAGGAACTGTGTAATGAGTTGAAAAATAAACACTCAAGTGGTGATGACGAAGTACCAACAAGTCTGATTAAATTCTGCATAAATGAAATAGCGGATGTGTTATGCCACATCATGAATAATTCCTTCAAATGTGGTATTTTTCCTAAACAACTAAAAATGGCTCTAATAACACCAATATACAAGAAAGGGGATAGGGGACTGATGGAAAACTACCGACCCATAAGCATATTACCAGCTTTTTCCAAACTTTTTGAAATGGCAATGAGCAAACGTTTGGTGGCATTTTTCCTCACATGTAATTTGTTCAGTGACAGCCAACATGGATACTTACAGGGTAGATCAGTCACTACTGCTGTTATGCAGTTTACAGAGAGCATACTTCATGCATTTGAGAAGAACCAAATCCTGTTGGGTATATTTCTTGATCTGACAAAGGCTTTCGATTGTCTCTGTCGAAGCTACTTGCTGATGAAACTCGAGAGATATGGGATTAGGGGAACTGCTTTGAAATGGTTGGAATCGTACCTGTCTGATAGGAAACAAAGAGTCAAGGTGGTGAAGGATGGTAAATCGTCAAAGTCGGAGATGCTGGATAGCAACACTGGTGTACCTCAAGGCAGCATATTGGGTCCTATATTATTCATCATATTCATGAATGATATAGTGAACATTGTCCCTGAAAGAGAAAGAACCGAGAACTCATGCATATGTAACATCACGAATTACGCAGATGATACTAGCTTATTATCAGCGGGGACCACCTATCCAGAACTGTGAGACGCAGCAGGAAACTTATTCAACAATATTCGTGATTGGTTCAACCAGAATGGTCTACAGTTGAATGAAGGAAAAACTAATACTGTATTGTTCAGAACAAAACAGCAAAATATTGAAACACCATCAACTATCAATATCTCCAACTTAAGAACTGAACCAGAAAAGTCAACAAAATTCTTGGGATTTTTTATAGATGAACACTTGAATTGGAATGACCATATTACATATATAGGAAAAAGATTAAATTCAATAAACTATAATATGAGAGTAATCAGCAGATATGTAGATGAGAAAACTTTGAGTATTTTTTATTTTTCCAATTTTGAGAGCGTCATGAAGTATGGTTTAATCTTTTATGGGGCAAACTTGCGTATGCATGAGATTTTCATTGTTCAGAAAAGGGTTATTAGGAATATGTTCAAGCTTAAGTATAGAGAATCATGTAGAGGTAAATTTAGGGAAAATAACATTATGACTGTCATTGCTTTGTATGTATATGAATGTTTGATATATATTTTCAAAAATATGAATAAATTTGTACAATGCTCAGCAACACATGAATACAGTACTAGAAATACCAATATATTGTTTCCAGAACACAGATTAACCATGTATGAAAAACATCCATCGTATGCAGCAATCAGATTGTTCAATGAGCTGCCAGAAACTATCAAAAGGATCAATTCTTTAAAGATTTTCAAAAGAGAAGTAAAAAATTTGCTTGTAAACCTTGAGCCCTACTCTATGCAAGAGTACCTATAGATGTAGATTGAAATAGTAATTTTTATCTTTCTTTTATAACACTATTCCATTTAATTTACTGTATATGTAATTTATTGTGTGTACAGATTTCTTTCCTTGGAATAAAGACTGTTTATTATTATTATTATAGGTGAACAAGGCAAACGTGAGCCGAGGACTCGATAAACGTACTTAGTTTCAACTTCTACACCTAATGATATTGCAATCAAATCAAAAAAGAGCCCATACCTCCTCCAAAAACAAGGAGACAAGTCCCTAGGGCATTATTTAAGGAAGACAATGAAGAAGAAAATGTTCCTAGCAACTTTCGAGATCATGAAGACGACTGTCCAGTGTCCATCTTATTGTTTATGAAACCCTTTTTCCTGATTTAGATCTCTTGGATTTGCCCTGGAGAAGACTGGTTACGATGCATGCATTGCTCGCATTGGGCTCACGCATCTTGTGCTGATGTTCCTAGAAGAACCAAGCATTTCATTTGTGAACTCTGTCAGTAGTTTTGTTACTATAAGTAGAAAACAATAGTTGCCTGTTGCCGGTATGTCATTTTATCCATAGCATGCGGATAAAATGACTTTTCGTTTATCCCAATTCATCTAATATTTCATTTTTTGGTACTTTTATTTCATAAAGGTTGATAAGATTTTATGAAGAAAGGACCAAAGATCATAGTTGTAGAATATGACATTACTGTGATTCACTACTAACAAGTTATGCCTCTGAAATAAAACCCTATGTCATTTTGTACATACTTCCTCTACAATAATCGAAATAATGTTTACTCATATGTATTTTTCTGAATTTTTTTTGTGATCTGAAAACCATCATACAAGTTGAAATTTTTTTTTCGGCAACCGTCCGGGATATACCCACTTCTCGGACGCTTTCTCTTTGAGAAAGTATAGCATTTTCTGGCCTAGTCCGGGAAGTGCGTTCTTTCCGGACAAGGCCGGGAAATATCTTCACATCGTTGTTGGTATTCTTGATCATTACCATAACAACGAAACGACGGCTGACAGTCCTGTTCTGTTTAATTCAAATAAGAATTAAAATTAATCATAAATAATAGTATATTCTAAAACTAGTTGCAGAATGGGCTCCTATTCCAATACGAATGCGAAATTCGAAAACGAGCGACGAAGGAGCGAGTTTTCGAACGCATGAGTGTTGGAATTGCATTCTGCAACGAGTATTAGACGGTATTTTCTCTATTTCAGTCAAATTTCTGTTGAAATTCAATGAAAAATTCAGATTATACATCCTAGTGACTTTTGTATTCCAACTTGGCAGTTGGTTCACTGACGAAAATTGACATTTTCAACTTGACGTGTGTTGAAAATTGATAGGATCGGCAGTCATTATTGACAACAACGAAACGAAAAATATTACTAAAAACAGTGCTGTAATGAATTCATTACAGCACTGTTTTTAGTACTGTAATGAACTCATTACAATACTGAAATAGAGAAATGTCATTGTGTCGTCTCATTGATTTGTAATTCTACACGTTTGCTGGGAAAATATAGTAGGTACGCTACACGTCCGAATATTGTTTTTTTTGGAGTTTTGTCTATTCGTCCAGGAAAAAACTATTTTCCGGACTTGTAAATAACTATTATTGAGGTTGGGAACAAAATACATGTTTCGATTAATTTTATCTATCTCTCTTTTTCCATTCAGTTCTTACTGGGAATGAGAGCAGTTCCATGTGCCTCATGACATTTGAATTACAGAAACCGACAAAATCATCAAACTTAGCAATGTTGCCAGATTCACCATTCCTTAACACGTTCTTCGTTGTAAGTGAGAGCGCAGTGCAAGCTTAGAAGCGCAAAGACGAGGATAAAGACAGGCTTTTAGCACTTCTTAACAAAGTCTCTCCTAAGCATAAAACGGTGCAAGTGGGGGTAAGTAACTGGCCCTGGACGAATAAACAAGCTATAATAAAAAAATCATTTTTTAAGACAAGCTTTTATAATAACAACACTCATCCGCCATTTTGAAGCCGCCATCTTGAATTCCTCAATTTTGAAAAATCGTAATTTCCGACCCAGAAAACCCCCAGATACCAATTTTGAATAGAATCGGATCATAATTACAAAACTCGTCCGCCATATTGTAGCCGCCATCTTGAATTTTTCAGTTTTGACGAAAGAATCATCTTTTTCGAACCCAAAAACCCCCAGATACTAATTTTGAATGGAATCGGATGATAATTACAAAACTCATCCGCCATTTTGGAGCCGCCATTTTGTTTTTTTCTATAAAAAATATTTCATGATGCATTGTCACCAGAATTATGTACACCTGCCAAATTTCAAATCAATCGGACGATTAGAAGTGTGTCATATTCAACTTGCAAGATTTGATTACAGAGAGACAGAAAGACAGACAGACAGACACCGGGACAGGTGAAACTAAATAAAAGCTTTTAAAATAGACTTTATTCTGTTTGAGAAGGGCTTTCAAGACGCTACAACATGGCCTGTCCTAAGACGATTTGAAAGACACCAATTTTTCTCAGACAGATGAAAACCAGGAACTTTTTCAGAAGGATCAAGTATTAAGCTTTTATTGAAAAAATCATTTTTGGGAAATGGAGGAAAATATGAACAAGTTATTAGTGTTCACAAACTAATCTTCTGGAAAATCGAAGATGGAACTCATTTTGGTGGGAGAAATATGGCTTTTTAGTTAGCAGAGGTATAATAGCAGATATAATCGGATGAAACTAACTGCTTTTGTTGAGAAATATTTGTTTGTTACATTTTTATTTCAATGAGGTTAGTACTTGGGTATTCCCTTAATGTATGAACTCAATTTCAGTCGGGGAATATGCACTTTGAGGTGTTTGCAGAGAATCGTATTCGGCCTTATTTGGCCCAATTTTTGTTTCAACGTAGCCGAATTCGGAAAAATGCATAATGAAAAAAGGTTTCTTTTGGCCGCAAGAATCTACAGTTAAAATATATGTACAAGTCGAAGACTCACCCTGTATAAACAACCCCTAACAACCCCCACACCTCTCAAGTGTTTGAAGTGATGAAAGATTAAATTCCATTTCCACTCATCGAGCAGAATACTGAATGCAAAACGATCAGAGAGTTATGAAATTTGTTCATTCAATATTTCTCGTTTTTGAGTTTACGAGCGGATGGCTTAGTTCACATTGATAGAGAAACATAAGAAACTGCACGTCTTTCAGATGTTGAAATAAAATAAAACATATTGAATCATCATTTATTCCCAACGAAATCAGTTAAATCATTTCTTCAAAAAGTCGCATCAACAATCCTAATGGTGGAGTCTGAGATGTGGGTGTCTCTTGAACAATTCCTCGAATTCAGCAACATTATCGCAGTCTTTGTCAGCCCCTTTAACACCAGCGCAGTGTACTTCTCCCAAATCCAACACAGTTTGTTTGCCGTTCACTGTGCATTTACAACGTGGTGGCTCGGGTTCATTACAGTCGAAGAGACGTTTATGTTTCAATCCTCTGCAATGGTAATGGTCAACGTGGAGCTCCGGAACGAAGTCTTCCCAGCATTTACAGTCTTCCTCTTTGTCGACAGCATCTGTGAATGCCACAGACAGGATCAGGAAGGCTGCGATGAGAATTATAATTTTCCTGAAACGGAAAGAATATATAAAACAATGAATCAATCTGTGAAACAACTCTTTTTAAGAATTCATGCAATGTTCCGAACATCGAAACAGATTCGGAGGTGAACCATTTTTCACAAAGTATTTTTTTTTTAATGTGGAATATCTCAAAAAATAGCAAAAAAGCGGTTCAAATATAAGATATTCATACTCCGTAAAAAACGTAGATATTGGAAAAACGAATTTCATGAAAGAGAAAAATACAGGGTGTTCATTTGAAAAAATCGAGTTATCGCATTTGAAGTAAAAGTCCTTATATCTGGGCGATCCATAATAGGTAAAAGAAAACTAAACCAGATAAATCAGATAAATTACTTAGGTGATCTTTAATTTCTCAACATGTTTCGAGCTTTATTAAGCTCATCTTCAGGATGCACAATTCAAAGAAAATCGCTCAGTCATGTAGATGGTTCAAAATTATTCCTCTCGGAAATTCTCACTTAAAACGAAGCTTAAAGCGCGAATTAATATATTACAAATATAAAATGAACAAAGAAACGAAAAAAGACGACGAAAACGAGAAATTAAAGATCACCTAAGTAATTTATCTGGTTTAGTTTTCTTTTACCTATTAGAGTTATCGCATATTTAATTTGAGTGAATTGGTAAATTTATATTGGACACTCTATATGAAAAACACTTCAGATGTTTACCGAACGATAAAGCTGATACCATGGCATAAGCTAACTTCTGTGAAAATTTCGTTTATCTAGATTGATCACAGCGATAACTAAAAGAATTTTGATGAACCCCTCAGAACACCAAAAATATCCTGAAAATACGAGTTATGTGGCAACGCCGGGATGAAATCTAAAAAATGAGGTAAACGTGTACAGGGTGAGCAAAATTGGTGCTACATGAACTAAAACATATGATACATTTCTGAAACAGGAAAAAATGGAAGTTATTTCAAAATACTGTTTCCATAAGAAAAAACACAACTTTATGTTATAACTCAGCAAATAAACCAAATGGAAAGAATCAGAGTACGCCACTGGATTGCTATCAGAAAAGTGCCTGTAAAATATTTTTATTTCAACATCCTAGCATAAACAGAAACGGAGATAATGACCAAAGTTGAAATCGCTCAAATTTCAATTTTGGCCTATAACTCGGAAACGAAAGAAGATAGAGGAATGCAGTTTCTCGAAAAAAGAGGACTATAAGGTGCCATTCATTTCTCTCTATCTCTCCGGGTTAAAAAGTTTTAGTTCATGTAGCACCAATTTTGCCCACCCTGTACAGCTCTTGTTGTCCTCGAATGAATTATGCCATGAGATACAGGGAGTTCCATTTAAAAAAACTACATATTTTTCCGTAACTTTTTTTTGACGCCTGTATTTTGGACCCTGTATATGTAAAATTATTTTCAGTTTTCAGGTTTTCGTTGAGCTCACAACCATATTATATAAGTTTTTTTCGACCCGGTATAGTTAAGGCGCTATTTCAGCCGTACATCTTGCTGACGCACTCTGTACAGTAAATAATAGTTTACCATATTTCATGGTCTTGTGATATTACCTTCAACTATAACTTATCAAATTGAAAACTTCAAAAGCGACCTCTCCAAGTCCTCACAATACTCGCAACTTGGAGTGGGGATCAAATATTAACCCTTTGAAGTTTACCGCCAGCAGTTGGAACCTGAGCCAAAGGCAAATCGATTGATTAGAACTGGTTTCATACACATGGACGGCGACCGAATCTTTCGTTCAACTCAATGCAACGCTCTTGGTGTTACCGCTAGCCGGCGAAATTGAAGCAATCTCAAAGAACTTATCGAAACATGCAATGCTATTGCTATTACCAGATCAAAAAGTGGGTACACATCTCAAATCACACATCTCAAATCGGTGGAAAAGTAAGATCTTCATATTTCCATGGAAATGCCTAGTGAATCGGATTTTGGCGATTAGTTTCAGTCGTGAGTTGTCAATTTTCATCTCTTCCCCTAATTAATGAAATGTTTTTCAATGGCTGTTTGTGTAATGCATATTCACGAAAATTATTGAAGCCAAAATTGCCCATAATTAGTCATCGACATATTACTTCTGAGTTTCTGTTCTATGTGACAGCTCATATCTATGGAAACATGGACATCTCGCTATTCCAGCTACCAAGATGTTTATCTACCCATCATTTTAAGCTCCGCAGCTAGGCTTATTTCATTCCATATCAACAATATGAACTCAACTCATCTTAGTGCTTTTTCTATATAAATATTTCTACTTCAATGCCCCATCTTCTTATAATTTCTCATGTGTTGCATTTTCTCCTCCTTTGTTTTCATCTCTGATTGACAAAATTAGGCAGTCTTTGTCTTCCGTATGAAGGGATCCAATTTTTCACTTTTTAGTGAACGGTATTGAACAGGTACAAACCGCGTTCATTGATATAAAAATCAATGACCGCCACGATTGTGAGTCGAACTTGCCACAACCATCACCCAGGGAGACAAAGAAAGCTCCATCTCATCGAAGAGAGTAGAAGTTAACTAAGGTTTCGATCTAGTTTTACATGTAGGGATTGGACGCAGGTCCTTTTCTCATCGAGATTGAGTTATGTTGTTCTGAAGAGATCATACTAGATCGAAATCATATGTGTATATGTTTGATACCGTTTACTTATTAATGTTTAGTTATTGAACGATATGTTTCCTTCTGGTTTCACTTTTTTCTTGATTATATATATGCTGTTTATAATTTTCATATCGGGAGGATGGCGGCTGAATAGCTTCGATGCAAAACACTACAGTGATGCTGTCCTATGACAGAGCAAGTTGGAATTCTGCGCTTAAACATCTGGATAAAAAATTTCCCTATTTCTTTGATATTAGATTCGAGATCTGATAATTTCAATTGAAAACTACTGAATTTTTTCCTCGGGTTCTTGTTACTTCAACATCGTAGCACACACAGCCACGGAGTTGCTGACCAAAGATGAAATTGCCCAATATAAATTTTTGCTAATAACTAAAGAATATACTGCAATGCAGTCTAAGTCATAATGTTCTCGAAAGCGTATGATGGCAATGTTTCATTCGTTTTTTCCCTTCTCTTGGAGTTAAAAAGTTGTATAACATGTAACACCAATTTTGCCATCCCTCTACATAATATTGGGAAATGCGTTGATCCAATGATTTGATTCATCTTGTTAGCATCAATTTTCATTGTATCTATCTCTTGTGAATAAAACGAGAATCGCGTTTTGCGCTTTTTTCTCTTGAATTAATTCCGAGTGCCAAGGATCTAATTCGATAGTAGGAAGTCTTTCATTTCTGAGATAAAATAAATTTATATGAGATGGAACATCTGGAAACCCTACTATTGATCTGAATAATTCGCACAAAACAAATGATCTGAAAAATAGTGATACGATTTACGATCGAGATGCTAGAGCTAGATGGATTTTGAAAACCGTTTCCGAGTAGGTGATATTGATCGCTCTTGATAAAAATCAAATTCAGAAAGAGAATATTTCCATAAAAAAATAGTAGATCAAGTTTAACCCCCAAACTCCTCGAAAATAGAATTGTTGATCACAAAGTTGTTTTAGGAGAAGCAAAGATTCACTTACATGGTTGCTATGTGGTTCAGCTAGATGAAACTATGTGCCCATCCAAAACGACAATCCTTCTTTTATACGACATCAACAAATGCTAAAATGGTATTACGAGGCAAATAACAATAGCGCGGAATAATTAGTTCCATGGAAATCGAAGCCTGTATAACAGTCTCAAGTAGCATTCATTTGGGTATCGATCAATGGTTAAATCCCAGCAGGTGCTATAAATAATACAAACAACCTGGAAATACCCCGAAGTGATTTATTGAGCTTTATTTTGCTTCCAGTTTTAGAAATAACATTTCTGAGAGGCACAATAAATGCATTTCTACACGCATCAAACTAAAAAAGGTGAAATTTCAACGGAAAAGTAGAAAATTGAGTGATTTATTTCCTTCAATTAAATTAAATGGAAATTAATTCTGAATACGCATTTCCGAGCTGTCGTTCTTACTGTAATTTACGAATTTTCACAATTGAGAATGGTCTCAATCGACTAGGTTCGACTCACTGATGACGAATCCCTGGTCAAATTTAATTCTGTCTGTCCGAACGGATAATTGAAATTTCGGATCTCGATTGTCGCGGGTAATTTCGATATTGGGCAAAATATGGCTGCTCGACATTTTTTTTGAGATGGAATTCAGATGGAGAATGACATATTCAAATCGCGTTACTAGAAGTATACAAAATTCAGCAACTTTCTGTAATCCGGGATAATGGACGATTTCTTTGACAGCTGCTGACTTCACTTCCGTGTTTGACTGACCCATTTCTGTATGGGGTCTTGACCTTCGGATCCGATATTATGAAAACTTCCATTCATAGAAGAAAGTAAATATTGCACATTTTGTGGTCGAATTAGCCCTACTGGAAAGTATGCGGTGACTGGATTCCCTAGAAATCTTCCTGATTAGAAGAAAATTGTTTAGTAATTTCAGCGCTCGTCAGTCAGTCAGTATTTTCCAAAGATATGGTTTGATTCGGTGATGACAAATCCTTTGTCAAATTCAATTCTGTCCGTCGGACGGTAAACACAAAAGGTAAAACCATGAAGTTGACATTTTCAGAGTAGGTTGCGTTAGTTAATGGGCACATTTGTATAAGGGGTCCGTAAGTATGGCCATTCCAAATTTTAATGTCCTGATAATTTCTAAACTATGGATTCGATCGAGGTGAAATTTTGCATTCAGATGGAGAGTGACACTCCTCCATTCCCTGGTACTATATTTTATACTACTTCTTAGAGTTTGTTCCCGGATATAGGTATCGTATATCATTAAATCAAAATTAAAATATCAGACCAACAATGGTACAAAAAGAGTGCTGCGCAAGAGGAACTAACAGAATTTCGTGAATAATAATTTTTTTAGTTATATTTCATTTGATATCAGTCATGTTGAGGTTCAGGAATAATTTTGTCGGTGCAAATATTAGGTTGAATAATGTCATTGTCATTTTACAAAAGGTTCATAGATGATACTGTGACAGTAATGATTTATCGTAAGTAATATCATAAGGGAATCCAATTTTTCCGAAAAAAACCGAAAAAACACGTTGCTAAGTAATATCTTAACAAGAAGCATGAGTGCTGGTGGCAACAAAAATCCGAGTCGATGACGAGGATTTTTGCACCTGAACGAATGCTCTTTGTCAAAAAACTATTACTTTGCATTTAGTTTTTTCGATTTTTTTCACAGGAAAAATAAGATGCACGAATGGTATTTGACAAGACTATTTCATGAGTAACAGATTATTCTGGATGCATTATGTATGTACGTATCAATAATTTTCGTCGACAACAACTGTCAAGTTTTTCATAATTTATCTGTCAACTAAGTATATTGTGTTGAATGTTTCAGCAATTTCAGCCTCATGTGAGCCGATTAGTTTTATTGCTCCCATCAATATGAGTAACTATGAGCAATTACTCATTTTACTAATTCTATTGAACTACAGGGAATTGTTGCAGTGTACACTGAGCATGTTGAATCATTTGAAATATTCTATTTGAATGAAGGAATAGAATTGAAATACTAAATACTAAAAATTCTATTGTGAATACTTAATAATATTTTTCTTCCACTGAAAATGGTAGTGGATATCAAGAATTCCTCAATATATTATATTCAACAATGAGTGGCCAAAACAAATTGTTAATTCTGATCAATATGGTGCGAACTGATCTGAGAGACACAAACGATTCGTTCTATTTGCATGCAAAAATTAAGGCACAATTCACAATAGTGAATCAAAGACATTTAACAGTAAATTAGAGTTTCAACATTAACGGTGGGTTACACAAAAGTCCGCCCATGGCATTCATCATTAATAACTCTCTAGTTCATGGCATATTTCCAGAAAGTTTAAAAAAAGCTTTGATCAAGCCAATTTTCACAAAAGGAGGCCCATCAAGTGTATAGAATTACAGACCAATAAGCTTATTATCATCTTTCTCAAGGTTATTTGAAACAGCCATGGTGGAGAGAAACAAGCATTGTTGGTCCGTCCATTGCTGTTCCTGGTGTTTGTGAATGATATGGAACAAATAGTAGAGCAGCTGAGATGTAGTATTGTTAACTATGCCGACGATACCAACTTATTAATTAAAGAAAAAAACCAAGAATTCTTGTTACTCACCCTACAAACATGCAGTCATCGAATCACAAATTGGTTTGAGAAAAATAGACTTATAATAAACAAAGAAAAAACAACAGCTATTATGTTCAAAACAAAACAATTAAATTTGATAACTCCGGAAGAAATACCTTTTGCAGACGTAGCTTTGAAGACTGTGGAATCTGCTAGATTTTTGGGTGTAGTGGTTGACGAAAATCTATGTTGGAGTTCACATGTCCAAACCATGAGCAAGAAGCTAAATTCCATCTTATATACTCTACGAGTACTCAAACCTTATAGCGACACAAACACATTGAGAACTGTATATTATGCTTCCAGTCTGTCCTACAGTTTGGAATTATTTTTTGGGGAAGAGCCAGAGAAATAGGAAGTCTCTTTGTGATACAGAAACGGGCACTTCGAGTGATTTTGGGTTTAAAATACAATGAGTCATGCAGGGGACATTTCAGAAGAAACAACATCCTCACATTGACAGGCTTGTACATATTATACGAACTACTCATATTTTCAGTTAAGAACAAAAAGGCATTCGAGGATCTCAAGTCTCGTAGTGAGAGAAACACAAATTATATTTTTCCTAAGCACAGACTCACACAATCAGAAAGAGGATGTTTTTACTCAAGCATCACAGTGTTTAATAAGTTGCCACAATGCCACATGCATTAAAGAAAATAGGAGAGGAGAAGAATTTCAAGAAACAGACCAAGTCCTTGTTGTTGAATATGGAGCCATACAACTTGGCAGAATATTTGGAACATGATGATGGTTGATGAAAACGTTTTCATTTTAAATTTTTGTTTGAAAATATGTACTGTAAATTTAGTTTTTTTGTGGGGAGATATTTGACATGTTTCACATTTCATAATACTTTCATGATTGTAATGTGTGAAATAAAGAAATTATTATCATTATTCTGAAATCAGCTGATTGCCAATCAAATTTGAATTTTGAACTTTCAAAGCCCGTGATACGGCATTCATATGGAAGTGTTCATAACACTTCCCGTAATTTTTACGTTCACGTTCGAGTTACGCTAGCTCGTAATCCGAACGTAACGTTGAACTAATAGAGAGTTGAAGTGCTGCCATGAACGTAAACGTTAACGTAATAATTGACATCTACGCACGCGCATTCGTCAGGTTTTTACGTTAACGTAGAAAATGAGTTTACGGGTCTACGTAACCAAACGTTCTCTCACGGATACGTTAAAAAGGAACGTACGTAAACCGAAGAATATACGAATGATACCGATAAGTTCCGAATGGCCGAATTTTGAATTCGAAGTAGATATCCATAACCTGGAAAATTCATGAAGAAGTTGCTAAATATTTGTCTCGATATTTGTTCCATTTCAGATTAGTTTTTTTATTTATTTTATATTTAAGAAATGACTGAAACGCTTCTGTGATTATAATTATAATCAGATTAATGGTAGTGATACTAGGACTTTCACTTTTTTTTAAAATATATTCGTTATTAGATTACATTCAGTTGGAAAATTCATAAAGAAGTTACTGAATATTTGTTTCATTTCAGAAAAGTTTTTTAATTCATTTTATATTTTAGAAATGACTGAAATGCTACTAACTGTGATTATAATGTTAGTGGTAATACTACTGGGATTATAATTTATCTCATATTAATAGTCCTGATGTGTACTAGGACCTTTAATTTTTTTAATATATATTTGTTATTAGATTACATTCAGTTGGAAAATGCATGAAGAAACTACTACATATTTGTTTTTATTTCAGATTTGTTTATTTTATATTTAAGAAATGACTGAAACGCTTCTGTGATTATAATGTTTGTGGTAATACTACTGTGATTATAATTGATCTCATATTAATAGTCGTGATGTGTACTAGGACTTTCACTTCTTTTTTAATATATATTTTTTATTAGATTACATTCAGTTGAAAAATTAATAAAGAAGTTACTAAATATTTGTTTCTGTTTCATTCCAGATTAGTTTTATTTATTCAATATGTAAAGACAAAAAAAACTCTTCTAGTAGGTTGAACTTTTTTTATTAGGTATATAAGTATCATCAGAACATTCAATTCCCTAAATAATGTTCCAGCTGTGGAGGTTCAATGTTGGCATGTACCGGTCTGGCTTCCATATAAGCAGGTATGGCAATTAGTGAAAATCATGCATGTTTTGTACATGGTGCCAATTTCCTGCAGTAAAAGCTTCTGATTCTTCTTAAAATCCACAAAAGCAAATTCCTGTACTATTTTTTGGAATCCCCATTCTACAGCAATTCTCAAACTACTCATGGTTGTATTAAAAATTTGACGGTCTGGGTGTCCTACTATTTCTTGTTCCGTATATGGCCTCAATAGTAATTCCCTGAAGCCATAGCCTTTGTCTCCATAAATGACATACTTCTAATTGCCAAATATTGTATACTGGAGAAGTTCTTCATAAAGTCTCGACTCCCTTAGCATTCCTGCATCATGTCAGCGACCAGGATAAGCACCTTTTAGACTAATGATAATTCCATCAGGGCATAAAACTGATTGGTATTCCACACAATGAACTTTTTTGTAACCGGAGTAATACTCGTCTTGATTATCTGTTGGCCTACAAATCGGTCTGATAGTGCCATCTATGAAGCCCCAACAATTGTTCATGGGAGCACCTTTTTCCATTATTGCCTGAAAGTGATCAGAGTATCAAATTATATAATATATAAATTTATAAACTGAAATTTTTTGTATAATTAATAATTTATAATTTGCTAAAATAATTTATAGAAATAAAATGGGTCTTAGCTTGAAATTAATGCTATATGGCTATTTTTCGGTTCATAACACATTCAGGTTTTCTGTTTGTTTTATTTAATGTTTTTTATACATCGTTTCGTTTAAAATTAATGTATTTTTAGAATGTGAATTCACAAGCACCTGTAAATGATCTAAAGGACCTACACATGACAATATCATTTTTATAAGTATATCACATACCTCTGAATATGCTCTCAACTTGGCTTCGTTCAACCATGGCACATTTCCAAGGTTTTCCAATAAATGGCTTTTATTATTGCATATGACCATCATGACAGTGTTAATAATGCTGGAGATACTTTTGTAACCATAAACAAATAAACATTTCAAATCTATGAGGCGATAAGGATATGCAAACCTTCTTAAGAGTATGCATCAACCATCCACACCTAGAAAATAATAAGGATGTTGAAACATTGTTATCAAACCTATAAAAAGAACCTACTATTACAATGTAATGTTGTTTTCCGTCGTTATAGTCCCCGGAAGGCCTAATGCAATTGTAAGGCGAGGAATGTGACATTTTTCAAAGCGAAACCAATTTTTTGCTTCGGTATTGGATACATTGTCCAGAGTAAATCGTCCATAAAGCACTGCTCGATTCCCAACAGGATCATTGTTAAATATATACATATAACAAGATTGCCTCATCCATATCATCCTCGAAATCTGAATCCCCAAGTTGCGCTGCATCAAGAATACCTTCCATCTGGAATTAAATTTTCTGAAATAGAGCCTAATTGAACATGTATAACGACGTGCTTACCATAAAATGTAGCTTCTATTTTCAGTAGAATTTCAACAAATCGAATTCTAAAATTTTATTATTTTGATGACAGAAAACAAGATACACTCAAATTTATAGGTTAGGTTTGTTAACGGTTGACATAACGTTAACGTTCATCAACCACGCATTCACTTCAACTCAAATTTCACTCAATCCGTAAACCAGACGTAAACGTTATATTTCGTACGTTAACGTCTACGTAAAGCCTTACGTATCGTGCGCACTTCAACTCTCTAATCTCTACTTGACGTGCAAGTTACGTATGGTCTCTAGAAATATTCTAGGGATATCAGAAATTTTAAGTGGTTAAGTTTAAACTGTGTGATATGTCACAAAAATTAACCATGCTAAATTGAATTCAATCATTAGTTTCTGAATTTTGTTTTCGTTTTTCCTTCAAACGACGATGGCTCAATGAAAAGGTCCCAAACTCCCAATGCTCCATTCATCTCACGAAATAGAAAGAGTCTTAAAATCGGGAAAAATTTGATCAACAAACTTTACAATTCTTGTTCAAAAAACTGGCAAGTAGCTGCAAAATTCAAAACGCGTGAAAACATGAAAGACTCTTTCATAAAAACAAACAGATTTTGATAAAAATGCTTTGACATGTCCTGTAACTTCTTCTTCGTCCATTCTGAACACCATTACGTTTACGGACGGGTTACGTTTACGAACGTGTACGTCATTGTTACGTTTTACGTCCATTGCGAATCGGCCATAAGAATGAAACCGATAAGTGTGGAAAGATCTCATTTATGGCACCAATCGATACGAGCCCATTTTTGAGCATCTATCAACAAATGTTTAATCCAAATCTTCCGAACAACCAAATATTTGTGCAGAATATTCTATAATATGTTGGTCACGATAATGTTTGATCAACTTAATTGCAATGATAGATTTCATCTGGAAATACCAGTGCTGACAGTTCTTAATTAATAACTAGCAACATAAGTACAACTTGACGAAGCAACTGACTCCAGTAATGATTCCTATTCAATTTGCTAGTTTAGTTTGGAAATATTTATTGTTTTGTAAACCGATAGATGGGTGGAATGCAGCCATCGAATTGTTCATGAAAAAATCTATTGGCTGATGACCATCACTTTTTTTTTAATCTTGAGAGAGCATTACGTTCCTAACCTGCAAGAACTTTGTCTGAAATTCCTGTCATTAAAAATTTTTTGTCGAATCCAATGATTTGATGAACAGTATAGTTGTCCTTCATGTTAAATCCAGAATACCCATTTATGAGAACATAACACATTGAGCTATTATTCCTTGATTCATTAATTAGTATTCCTATTTACGATAACATGTTTTGTTGATGCAATTTATTGTTGTTATATAAGGTATCGGCCGATTTTCCTAGAACGCCGAACAAAATGAAAATTTGAGATAAAAAGAACGGTTCTTGCTACAATTTTTCAGTTCTTCTGTGATAGTCGAGCAAAACTTCTATAATGTGAGTATAGCATCAGGACAAAGCACATGTTCATTGAATCATATTCCTTCATTTCTGTATTTGTGAGCATATAGGTTTTAATCTCGCCCTTTACAAAATTGTGAAAAGAAACACCGAGCTTACAGTGGAAAATTTCTTAACGAATTATTCAGAATTATTCATAAGTTTTGATGAAATTGCATAGGGGGGGTAATATTCAATTTGTACTTCTTTTGAGGACTTGAGGTCTAGAATTAATAGTGCAAGTAGCACCCTTTTGATACTTAAGAATCACCCTCATACCTTCAATTCAACAACTCGAGAAGCGGTCCTTGAATCTTGTTTGAAATGAATAGTTCCTCGCAAGTAAGTTACACAGACAGGGGTCGATTGCTTGTTGGTCCAAGGGTCAAAATTCACCTCAGAATTTAATAATCTTTCCCAAGCCTTCCTAGAGTAAATGCTCTATCAGTGCTGACGTAATTCCGCCATTTACCGCCCATTTCTGTAATCGAACAAAAGGCTTATCCATCAATTTTGAGTATTCAAGGAAATAAGAGGATTCGAATAAGAAGTTTTGCATCCCTATTATGAAGTTGCTCAAATATAATTTCGTTTAAAAATGTTTGGTTCTGATACAGGACCATAAAATAAGTCCTAATACTATAGCAACAATTTTTACCTGAAAGCATTTGCCAGTTCAATGAAACTTTCTGGACTCGTTGTATGTATGTGAGGAACCTATTATCAAGTTTTTCAAAAATTGTTTTTCGTGGAATTCGACAAGTGGGGGAAAACCAGGAAGTTTCAGCACTCCCTTCGATTCTTCACCTGTATCTTCTGAACCATTCTTTGTGCTCAGATTTAGTGAGAAGTGAGCTGAAATGGGTTAAGGACATTTTCGTTATTATTTTCCAGCGGGAAAATTTCCATGAAACTATAAGAATATGAATGAAGTTGAAGTTGGATATCAAAATAAATTTTTCGAAAAAGATATAGAAGATTTCTTTTGTTCTATAACAATATAAAGTCCAATGGTTCGTTATAATTGAAATTATTATCAATTTGTTAATGAAAGAGATCAAGAGAGCTTTTACTATATCTTTTCAGTATATGTGCTTTTATAAACAACGACTTATGAACTATTTGTAACATCAACGATTCTAGACAATTGAGTTTATTATAAAAAAAAACTATCTCAGTGCGAAAAAGGAAGAATTTTATGATTGATGAATGATTTTGCCTTGTCCTTTCTTTTTTCGTTGAACTGTGGAGAACACAATAATCATTGTGTAGCTTCAAATTTATTATTATTCTGTGAAAAGTTTTGTTCTCATTTCGAATTCATTATGTATTTTTCAATTATTATGAATCAGTAGATTTGCCTATAGATAGATTATTTTCTACTTTTAACTTCATTTTTCTAAGGAGCGTGTGTCATTAAATTTTCAAACTATCTTTTATTCTCGTTATTTTTTCACAAAAAAGTAGCACACTGCCGCGAAAACCGCATCTCGCTAACGTTAAAAATAACGGAGATATCCCGTAAAAGTGCCCAAAATGGGATAACCTGTACACGTCATTATTGATTTCACCTCATATTCACATGGAAATATATTGTATCAAATGCTCAGATAGATAGCGGAAAAAACATTGTGTACTGCATCCTTCACATAATACTTGCACAAAATTATAGTGATTGAGTTTAAGTCTTGTTTTTTCTCAGTTAAATGTTTTTTGTTGTGAGGTTTCTTGATTTTTTGATACTTTTCAATACAGCTGAATTCGAGAAAATATACAATATAAAAGGGTTTCTTTCGTCAGCAAGGGTCTATCGTTACAAAAATACCAGAGAAAGACGGACCCTGTATAATTAAATCTACCTTATTTGAATGTTTGGAATTTTTGTTTCGAAACTGCCGAATTCAAGCCAAAACGTGTTCTTCGAACCAGTTGCAAATTAACGAATTTCCAAAAAATAAATATGAATTATAAGTTAAATACGAGCAATTTTGTTTGATTCCAAAATGACATCGCATATAAATTCAAATTTGACCATTACTCATTAGTTGATGCTATGCTAACCCAACCAAATTTGTTCTATGGTGCGAACACGAATTAATTCTCTCCTAATTCTATTGGAACTCGCTTTCCAGGAAATCCATTATCCTCTTCGCTGCAGTGTTGGCCCTGTACTTGGCTGACGTGGAGTCTATCGAAGACAAGGATAAGTGTAAATGCTGGCCCGATTTCGAACATGAACTTTTGGATGGCCATTGGCATTGTAGGGGGGCAAATAAGCACAAGCGATTGTTCGAATGCAACGTTCCACAGCCTCCTCAATGCAAATGCAAAGTGAATGGAAACGAAGTTCTTCTGGATTTGGGAGAATCCAATTGCTTGTCCGTCAAAAAGGACGGGAAGAAGTGCGAGAACCACGATGAATTTGATCAATTCTTTGCGGATCATCCCCACTTAAGGATTCATTGATTTGATGCAACAAGAATTTATATTTATGAGGAAATCTTGAAAAATACGCAATTGTTTATTAATAAATAGAATGAGTGTTTTCAAAAGTTTATTTTTAATTAATTACCTACCTCATATTTATGAACGAGCACTGTGAAAAGATTTTGGCATTGCTATTCAAAAATCCTTTGTTTACAGCGAATTGTTCAACAGATCTCAAATCTACAAAACAAGACTATCAATATGGCCGTGTCGATAATGCATTTTTTGGATCAAGGAAATATGTTTCGTCACATTGTATTGGGTTTTTCAATAGCTATGATAGACTTTAAAGATGACTATTTCCCTCGTCTTAATTTCCACCAATCAGAAACGCGCAATTTTGAATCACAAATGGTTTCTAGATAGAAAAATTGTATGGCAGCAGCTGTCAGCAGTTTTTTCGGGTTTACCCGCGGCAAAACTTGACAGTTGTTGTCAACGAAAATTATTAGGTAATACAAACATAATGCATCCAGAATAATCTGTTACTCTTGAAATAGTCTTGTCAAATACCATTCGTGCATCTAACTTTTCCTGTGAAAAAAATCGAAAAAACACAATGCAAAGTAATATTTTTTTAACAAAAAGCATTCGTGCAGGTGCAAAAATCCTCGTCTTCGACTCGGATTTTTGTTGCCACCAGAGCACTCATGCTTCTTGTTAAAATATTACTTAGCAACGTGTTTTTTTTATTTTTTTCGGAAAAATTTGATGCACTTATGATATTACTTACGAAAAAACACGAAAATTATTCAGTGAGACACAATACATATTTTTTATTTCAAAGGTTACATCAAAGGCCATTATTTATGGAAAATAACATCATTCAAATGACCACCCTGACTTCTCTGTTCCCACATTTCGATTTAAATTTGGCTGTACTCCATCAATAGGACGTTCAATGTAAATTTTCAATTATTGCTCAGTTATTCTTGTCTAATCAGCATGAAATTGTGACATAACGCATCTCCTAAGGAAGTAATCACAAGGTGATTAATCACTCTAACTGAGAGAATACTTAACTGAACCATTTCTTGCGAAAATTTCATTACCAAAACCAAATTTTGTCTACAATAAATCGATTGTTGAAGTAACTGTGGAGCAGGTGACACCGTTCTGTTGAAATTACATACCCTCCAGATCACACTCAACAAACCATCGATCTTGCTAAAGAAGATGTAAGAATTTCTGAACATAGCTGAAACGTGTATCTTTCTATGTTTGAATGGCATAACCTTCTGAATGTAATCACATGAGAAATGTCGAAATATAAGAAACAGTGAAGCCATATAAACCATTTCAAATTGTACCATTTCTATGGAAAAACACGTTACATAATTTGCAACGAACTGTTATTGTCCTTCAGAATATCCATAACATGCTGGTCCATTTTTTCAATGGACTTTTCATCATTTTCATATCTATCGGTAAAATCATCGAAATTGGACATTTTTGAAAGCTAGATTGACAAAAACTGATACGATGCCTGAAAGTCGACTTCCTTGGCAAACTCAATGTTGAAAACATCATATCGATATCCATCATTGCTTCAGATTTGTAGGTTGTTTTTCGCGGGCATTGCTAAATTTTTTTTCTGTGGAAATTTTCCAAAATCTGTAGAAAAATGGAATGAGGAGGAAAACTCTCCGAAAACCCAATATTGTACAGCTTATATTATTATATTCTTCAAAATGAGGTGAAAGCACATCAAAGGCACGTGACCGGTCGGAAAATATAGAGGAAGTCACCAAATATGGAATACCATTTCGTTTTTGGGATATAGAGAAAAAAATTCATATTAATTAAATCAGTTTAATGTTTATACTAATCAGTCATACATTTATAAGTAGTAATTAACAGCCTCTGAATCAAATATATTACCTAGTTATCTAATTAAAATCTAACACATAAAACAAAATCACAAATGAGTAACCAAATATGGAAAAGGAACCCATATATGGAATATAAGCATAAATCAACATAACAATAACAAAAATGGACATGAATATCTTTGAGATCAATTGAATGAATATAACATATTGTGATTAATGAAAGAAGTTACATAATTACTTGCAAAAGTCACAGATCCATGTATCAAACTCTGGACCAGCACAATCATAATGTGCCCAGAGCCCACACATCAAGCATAATATTCCATAATGAGACACCGACGACTGTCCATATTTGGATTTTTATACTAGTTCAAACTCTTCTTAATATTTATTCAAGTCACAATATTTCAATGACAAAAGATCACAAAATGGTAAAATAAACATACATAATACCGATTAGTATAACACTTACGTATACAAACATAACTGCTGGTAATACTCATTTACTACTTACCTTTCAAAATTTTCTTCACGACTACAAAACACGCCTGCCACACGTTAAGCGTTTGCGCAACTGACTCGATGGTGTGAGTGCGATAGTTAGTAGACCGAATGAAACAGAAGATGGTAGAATGTTCCGTTTATTACTTATAGTCTTGGAGAAATGAGGATATTCCATATTAGGATACTATTCCATATTTTGGTGACTTTCCTCTACCTGTGACAAATAATCCCTGATCTAGCTCTCTATACAGAAAGTTAATGAATGATAATGTCGTTCATGCATCATGGAACTTCCCTCCCTAAAGCCACGCATACAAAAATACTCGAGATTGATTTTGGAAGATAGTAAACAAGATCCACTGGGTCATTCTTCTCAAACACAGAAACAACAAACAACAGAAGCTATTTATAACCGATGGGGAAATTTTCCTGTTATTGAGATAAGCTAGATACAAAGTCAGTATAGAAACATTTACAATTTTTTTCAGAATGACAGTAGATGGTTGATCAACGTCCGATCTTTCGTACTTATGCCGCTCTTTTGAGTACTGCATGAAAGAAAAATGCTTTGTTTGATAGACGGAAAGTTTCACACATCAACGATGTAAATAATGATTTTGACGCCTTTTTTCAGCAACAGAAACAAAATAATTAGCTGTTTCGTTTGCAACATCAGGTGGTTTGGCATCTCGTTTGGCATACAATTCATCATCATAATATTGAGTTTGATAGCAGACTTTAAATCTTCCTTTCTACATGTCTCACCATTACCTATGTATCTGACATAGTTACATGGCAATAAGTCAACAATGACTGGGGGATATGATCTAGGATACAAAGCTGGTTTCTACAACCCCCTGGAGATGGTTGCAACCCCATCAGGAATTTTATAGGGAAAGTGGGTAGTTTTGTAGCACAAATGCATTCATGGATTAAAATTTGTATGAACCTAGAGTTTGTGTTCGTATAAGTGAATATTCACATAGTTACAGGGTGTTTTTTATGGAATTATGGTGTCGATAAAACTAAATGAAACACAGATGTTCTGATTGATTTCTATTGCGATAAAAATATTTTTAAAAACTGTATTAGTCAAAATTTACCTCACAATTTTTTGTGATTATCTTTTGTTCGAAGGCGAAGCTAAAATAATGAGGTGATTGAAAAGGGTCGAATGCCTTCTTTCTCTTTATGCTCATCAGAATCTGCACTGCCAGGCCATACACAAAGAGATTATTGCTTTCAGAAAATTTCGTTTCAGTATTCTGTATTGCAGAATTATTAGGAGTGTGTTTTATCAGTTTCTAATAAAAATTATAAATGGTTCACACGTTGGAGGAGAGAAATGAAATTTTGAAAATTTATTTCCAGAACAATGACTGTGCTAGGGTAACTGCGAGGATTTTTAATGAACGACATCCTGATAAAACCGTTTATCATTCATTTATCATCCAGTTGGTACATAAATTCGAGGTTACAGGATCAGTTTCAAACAAAAAACACAATCGCACTCGTACCTACGGTTACGGATGAAAATGATCAAGTCCCCGTAATTTGTCAACTAATTGCTGAACGGAAACAATATGGAAGTGTTACAAAATTGTCACAAGAAACTGGATATTCAAAGGCAAGTGTCCACAAAATAGAAGGTGGCTAAGTTCCATCCTTATAAGATGACTCTTGTTCATGAACTGAACGAAGATGATGGTGATCGGAGAATGTAATTTTGGCAAATAATTTCGGATGAAGTTATTGCAAATCTTGTGCTTTTGTACAACTGTGCTTTTCGCTCCTTTTTCCTTAACGAAAACGTCGACAAACATAATTTGGTCTGATGAAATTCCTCACCTCTTCAGTGAGCAACATCAACACCCACAAAAACTCAACGTCTGGATAAGTATTTTGGGAGATCACTTGATTGGTCCTGTGTTCATTCCTGGAAATCCCACAGGCGATGTGTAGCTATCTGGATTTGCTCGAAAACGTGATTGATCTTCTAATCATCGAATCTTTCAATAGAAAATATAGGATCAATTAGAACATCTCTGTTTCTTTTAGTTTCATCGGTACCATAATTCCATAAAAAAACACCCTGTAACTTCGTGAATATTAACTTATAATAACACAAACTGCAGGACATACAAATTTGAATCCATGAAATTCCAGATGGGGTTGCAACCCTCTCTAGGGGGTTGCTAGTAGAAACAAGCGTTGTATCCCAGATCATGTCCC
This sequence comes from Adalia bipunctata, assembly GCA_910592335.1. Classification (NCBI taxonomy): domain Eukaryota; kingdom Metazoa; phylum Arthropoda; class Insecta; order Coleoptera; family Coccinellidae; genus Adalia; species Adalia bipunctata. The sequence goes on along the minus strand of OU342949.1, from coordinate 10,013,789 downwards.
CCTGTCATCAGAAATCGACCTGTTTGAGTGTTTTCACAAATTCTGATTCGTTGTTGAGTTTATTGATGGTGGACACTTCTAAATGAGACAATCTGTTCAATTTCATATCCTCAATTCGTATAATATAACGCGCCATCTGCCGCTGATTTGCGGAGTAGTTTTCATTTGTTCAGCTGGACAGTTTCTTGATAAATTATAAATGGCGGATTCAGTTCATTTATTTATTTACTCTTCATCTTCTGATTCTTCGTGAGAACCAACCCCTCAGTAATCAGTATCTCATTCTGTTGAGCTTATCGCTCACAAGCCCAACACGACAAGGCGTAGCGCAGCGCACTCCGTCGCTTCAGTCGGCCATCGACTTCCAGGTGGTATTGAACATGATTTTAAATTCAAGTAGGTCAAAGAAAGGAACGGCAGCTCTCACTAGCATAGCAAATGGCGTGATGAGAACAGAGCACTTTCCAAAAAGATGGAAATCTGCCGAAGTGATTGTTTTCAATAAACCAGGTAAAGACAAAAAGTTCCCACAGAACTATAGACCGATAAGCCTGCTCCCAGCCCTAGGAAAAATTGTGGAGAGAGTCTCAGCCAGACGACTTAATGAAGAAACAGAGGCCCTGCAGACGATACCGAGTGAACAATTTGGGTTCCGAAAACAACATTCAACTGAACAACAGCTCCTAAGAATAACCGAGTATATCACAGAAGGATTTCAGAATAAACAAGCCACAGGACTACTACTACTAGATGTAACCAGAGCTTTTGATAGAGTATGGCATGAAGGACTAGCATATAAAATGAAAACCGCAGGTTATTCACCCAAGTTATGCAGAATAATAAGAAATTATTTGAGAGATAGGAACTTTTGTGTGAAAATAGGTGATGTTCATTCCACACTCAGATATTTGGAAGCAGGAGTTCCCCAAGGATCCATACTAGGACCGCTACTCTATAACATATACATACATGATATACCAAGAAATCCAAGATGCCTGCTCGCTCTATACGCGGACGATACGGGCATAGCAATTAGGCACAGAAATACAAAAATAATTTACAAAAGACTTCAAGAAGCTGCAGACGATATCAGTCAATGGTGTAACAGATGGAAAATCAAAACCAATGGAGAAAAGAGTCAAGCAATACTCCTTCAAAAGAGAAAACTGAAGATGGAATCGAAAATATCCATATAGACGATAATGAAATAGAATGGCAGAATGAAGCTAAATATCTAGGATTAATATTAGACAAGGGACTTACGTGGAAACAACACATTAAGTATGCAGTGGATAAAACGAATGTAGCAATGAAAAGACTATATCCGATTATAGGCAGAAGAAGCCAAATGAACAGAAACACGAAATTGAGAATAATAAAAGCAGTCGCCAGACCGCAGCTAACATATGGATCAACAGCATGGGGATATGCAGCGAGAACCCATATAAAGAGGATACAAAGTACAGAAAACAAATTTCTGAGATGGGCATTAGACGCCCCCTGGTTTGTGATGAATGAACAGATACAAAAAGACATAAAATGGGAGTCCATTACTACATTCATCAAACGAAAAGCTGCAAAAGCCTATGAAAGAGCTAGTGAACATCCAAATGACAACCTTAGAAGGTTAGTTGACTATGACCCCGCTGAAGATGAAAAAACAGCTAGAATTTACCGCAAAAGACCTAGAGACCAATTGCGAAAATGAAGATATAGAACTCCACACTTAGAGGGAGATATCCAATTGAAGGATGAACACAAACACTCCACATAAAGAATGCAAAAGAGGAAATGACGGATAAGATGATGGAAGGTTTATAGGCTTATGCCCGGAACCAACCGCAGGAGAGGTGTTTAGTCGGTAAGAATCCGACACTACCCAGAAAGACTGGGTGTCTGATGTAAGATTCACCTCTTCTAGAACAAAAAAAAAGTAGGTAGGTCACTTTGTATGTTGAAATTGAAGGTTATAAAAATATCTTTATCCTTCTGAACCATCACAGAATAAAATATCCACGATGGAACGAGGAAACTGCTATGCCTCCAAATCAGGTCAAATGACCTATTTCTAAGGGTCGTGTGATCAAAGAATATCAAACTTCTTCGCACTATTTATGACTAGGGAATAAATTTTTACGATATTCGACCGTTTCCTACTACATAAATGTGAAACCCTTGGATCGTAAAATGTAAAATTCGATCCGATCTGATAGTGAGATAGTAAGAATCTGAAGTAAGATTGGGAATGTGGACTCTTCGTTATTAAATCAAGCGAACTTGTTCACGCTCAGCTACACCAATTTTTCCATGAGATGTCTATTGATGGGTGGCATGGGATAATAAATGAAATGTAAACTTAGGCAGATGAAGGCAATTGGGCTATTGGTATGATCGAGGCGGGACGTAATCAGCGAAAAGTTGCGAATTCATTTCAAGTTTTTTCAAGTGAAGTGCTCGTCAATCGATTTCGAGAAAATGAAAACATTATCGAAATATCGAGAAGTGGACGCCCAAGATCTACACTCCTGCACAAGATCGGTCTACCTGTGTGTACCCGTAGAGATTGTTTTGTACGTTGATTAGTTAATCAAGGTGTTCTGTTTTTATTAGTGTACTCTGTTTTACCAGGATAATGTTCTTCTTGCACTGCTTCTGGTTGGTACGATGCTGGTGATCCTCGTTAATCTCGATGATTAATTGTTGTGACTGCACAACCGATGTAAGGGCGTATACTTAACTATCAGCACTCTATGGTAATCTTGATGATCACTTCCATAAGTTGTTATCTGTACTTACATAACAACTACGAAGAGGATGAGGAAGTGGTGAAATTTGAACGCACTCTCAACGAACAACAAACTGAATTTTCTTATTGCCTTCTTATCTTGGATAACAAGCACGAAATGAATATACAAGCAATATGTATATGTTATTCGCAATAGCCGAAATCGGCCACTGTCCGAAATTTTTGCCCACAACGCGTTATGGGTATCCAAATTTACCCACGATGCGAATAGATGTCTTTTTTTCGAGCACTGAGTAAAGCAGAATACCCAGAACGCGTTGTGGGTAAATTAGATAATCCACAATGCGAATCCAATTTTAGCGCGCTTTCATTCTGCGTTGTGGACAATTCATTTTACCCACGTCGCGTTCTGGGCATTGTCGTCGAAGGCAGCCTGCTGTAGGTTGTGTACTGACAGGTACGAGTAGCGAGTGTTACGAGTAGCATGAATAGATTACTTACCACAGTGCCTGGATACCTTGTGATTTCTTTAAATTGGTTTGACTGTGTTTTGGTTTTAGTGCGTGTTTTCGAAAATATTTCAATATGAAAACTGAATTCGAACAAAAATTAAGTGAACAGGTCGTTATTATTACCAGGCGGAGGTCATTTAGCGATTATGTATGAAACCAAAGTGACACTATAAAGAAAACAGGATGGAATTATCATTCAAAAAATATCGCAGATGAAAACGGTTTGATCCATTAATTGGTGGAGAGAAGGATAATCTTGTTAACATAGGACGTTTAGCAAACCAATCTGGCCTAGATTTTTGAAGTACAGCAAATGAAATGTATGATATAATACTGATAACTCATTGAAAAATTGGACACAAAAGAAAAAAAGCTATCTGTTCATTTCGCTTTACCCAAAATACGTTTCAAGTAAAACGATGATTACAAAAAACCTTATATTGAAATTAAAATAAGTTTATCATCTGTGAATATAATTAAGAAGAGAAATAATTTTCAAAAAATATTCAATTGTCTGCATGCCGTTATTTTTCTTCTTACTTATATTGAAAGTTCATAAAGGTGAAACAAAACGATATATCAACAACTTATTGGAACTAAAAACAAATAGGTTTATTTTCACAAGTACTTTTATGAAATGTTGAATTATATTTTATATTCAATTTCACACATGCACACGCCTTAGTTTGACATCCTTTCAAACAATTGCATTTTATAAAGCCAGATTGGTTTCCTGAACGTTCCTTGTTAACAAGTTTTTTTTTGGCCAACTGTAAATAAATCATATCTTTTCAATCTTCGATATTTTTTGGATGATAATTGAAGCCCATCCTGTTTTCTTTGTAGTGCCACTTTGATTTAATTTATTAACTCCAAATAACGTTCGTCCGATAATAACAATAACAACGACCTGTCTTTTTTTTCTAGCATACGTTAAAATTAGGTTTTCATATTGAAATAATTTCGAAAACAGGCCCTTCAATCAAACTTGAGAATTCACAAGGTGCGTAATCTATTCACGTTAGATACTCATGATAATGGCTTCTCGTACTTGCCAGTACTCAACCTACAGCATACTGACTTCGACGACAAATTCTGGTTCATCGCTTTCTGGGTAAAGTGCGATACCCACAACCCGTTGTGGGTAAAATGAATTGTCCACAACGCAGAATGAAAGCGCGTTAAAATCGAATTCGCATTGTGGATAATCTAATTTACCCACAACGCGTTCTGGGTATTCTGCTTTACTCAGTGCTCGAAAAAAGAACATCTATTCGCATCGTGGGTAAATTTGGATACCCATAACGCGTTGTGGGCAAAAATTTCGGACAGTGGCCGATTTCGGCTATTGCGAATAACATATACAATCAAAAGCTCTACCTTCTATGTGGAAATGTATAGCAAGGATGAATTATAATCAGATGTGATTTACAAAACTGACTGACGATATTGATTAGGAACTGCCGAATTATTTGTGAACAACTGAAGAAATACTTATGGACAACTGATAATTGACCGACGATTTTCATTAACATTTATTATTTTCTATTTGATGAAACATCAAAACAATAAAAATTCAATGTTAAAATTAGATTCAGTTCACAGGTATTATTTTCAGTTTAGCTGTTGTTGACTTAGTATAAATGCAGAAATAACATGCTTTGGAGGCCCAGATGAGATGATCGCTGGATTTGATGGATTTCAATATTCTTGTCTTGATCATCTGAACTTGCCGAAAATAGAGATTTCTTATAGCCAAAGATCACAGACCTCTACGAGGATATTCAAATATTAACATCAAGTTACTAAATGGAATGATGCTTAGTAAGTAGTAAACATAGATGTCATAAAAAAATTCTCGCTATACCAAACAAATTGAAATTAAAATTTGGGACAAAGTTACATTCTGGCCGAGATGAAACTGTGAAAAACTACTCCAATTTTGTGAAATTTGTGCTAAGGATTGTATAATTTTTAACACTGGGATAAGGAACTGTGGAAAAATACCAAAGATAGTGAGGAATGAAACTTTGTCCCAAAAGTAATAAAAGGGTCGTCTTATGACGATTGATCGCATTCTGCAACAACAATTTTCTTAGATGTTTTTCCCGACTGAGAACCTAGATCTTCGATTTTCTTGACAACGTCCAAACCTTCAAAATGCACCAAACACAACGTGTCTGTTATCCAACCAGGAAGTTTTCACAGTGGTGGTGAAGAACTGTGATCCATTGGTGTTAGGTCATGCATTTGCCCAACTGATGAAGAACTGATTAAGAAAACTCAAAGCTGGTCTCTGTAACGAAGGGTTTTTAAAGACGAGCTGGAGAATAAGGTAGGTTCATTTTCTCTGAGTAAAAGAGGGAAATATCAACAACTGGTTAGGTGTCAGAATGGAAAAACGCCTCGCTAAGCCAACAAAGGGCTCTCATTTGCCATTTTCGATTCTATGGGGAAAACTACCCAATTCTTGAATCTACACAGATCTTTAGAGAAGCTTTGGACTTGGGGTATTTCGATATCTGGCTTGTATAACCTAATGCAATTTGTTCTGCAATAAATGTGTCACCATATATTTAGTTTTATGAGCTTATACTGAGAAGCTGAGTGAAGGTTCACAGGACATGGTTATCGTCTCAAAAAACAAGATGAATCTCCCAAACTTGACCTAAATCCTTGGGTTGAGAACCTTTTCATTAAATAAATCAGTCCAAAGGATATTTTTAAACAAAGAACGAAAATTGCAAATCAAGGCATATGTAACAAATGTCGCAATACAAGTGACCGATCCCATATGGTTAGTATGGTTAAAATCAATTTATCGATATAACCTTTTTAAAAGAGGCAGCTCATTTCTTGTGGACAAAGGAAATGGAATTTATTGTGTCCAAATGTTGGGTAGTGAGACGCAACAGAGATCTTTCCATTACTTGTCGAATCAAGCAAGAGTTGCTCGTGTTCTGGTTTCGATCGAAACAGTTCGTCGAAGACTTCGAGACGTTGATCACACTCTCGACGACTTTTGATGAGGGTTCCACTAACTCAAACTCATATGCGACTTCGACTGGAATGGACCTATGACATACACTTCAGCAACTCAGATAGCTTTCACCTTAACTGTGGAGAGATAAATTGAAAGCAAAAAAACATTTTTTTAAGAAAGCTTTTATTTAAATGCTCTAAAAAGAAGAAAATAAAATTCATTGTACACAATTTATATAATCATAAAAGCTTGTCGCGAGGTTTGCGTAATCACCTTTAAGTATTCAATTAAACTGAAATTTGAAGATTAAACTCAATTAAATAGGTACTAGTTTAATCACACAAGTAAATTTCGCGACGAGCTTTTATGATCATATAAATTGTGTATAATAAATTTCATTTTCTTCTTTATAAAGCATTTAAATGAAAGCTTTCTTTTAAAAATGTTTTTTTTTTCATTTTATTTTTTACTTTTTAGTTATCGCTGGCTAGATTTCTGAGTTATTCTCGACAAGCCCTTTCATTTGATTACCCATATTGCAGAAGTGCATAAAAAATAACTATTCCGCCATCTTGGATGTTACGCCATATTGAATTCAGAATGACGTCGACATTATTTTTCGAGTTGCTCTCAAAAAGCCCTTTCATTTGATACCCATATCGTAGAAGTGCATAAAAAATAACTATTCCGCCATCTTGGATGTCCCGCCATATTTGATTTAAAATGACTTCACATTATTTTTCGAGTTACTCTCAACAAGCTCTTTCATTTGATGCCCATATTATAGGAATGCATTGACAAAACTTTTCCGCCATCTTGGATGGTCCGCCATATTAGATATGGAATGACGTCACATAGCTCATCGTGTATTGTCATCCAAATTAAACGTGTATACAAAATTTCAGCTCAACCGGTTGAAAATATCTGCTTCAAAATTGAGTAGCGAGATTCCACCTGAACAAACATACATACATACATTGCAAGTTAAATAAAAGCTTTAAAAATTGATCAACGCGACTTAAACAAACTGAAAGTATGCAAAGGCATTGTCAGCCTGAGGTTGATGTTCATATTTTAAATTTCATGAAAGGACTGAGTTTCGACTAACAAAACCAAAAAAGAAATTTCCACTTGAAATTATGTAACTTATAACAAAATTCACAAAATTGTGAGTTAGATAAGTGTGTGAATATTTAGATTCTCATATTTGAAAAATTGATGAAGGAAATGGAAACTTTTGAAACAGCCCTTCAATTTCTGAAATTACTAATCTTTTGTGGAGCGGTAAATTCCCTGAGAACTTCGGAAAAACCAATACTGACATGTTTCCATAATTATTATTCAGAATACAGTTTCAATATGTCCTCCATTCTGTTCGAAACATTTCATAATTTGATCCTGTACAGACTGCGTTACCTTTCGTATTTTCCCTCTACTGTACCCCATAAATAGAAATCTTGATCTGGCAATCGATCCCAACGAACCCACTTCCTCACCATAGGTCTTCAAATCATTAATTCAATTTCAACGACTGGTCTAAGTCGCCAACTATTTGACTTGAACCCATGGACTGAATACCATTGCAACTGACAATTCACCTATGACCTCAACTAAAATTCTGAAAAACCTGTCAGCGTTCAAATTTTCTTCATAAATGAAATATCTCAGTTTGAGAAAACCATTATTCGGTATTCAGACGGATTTTTTCGAATTCCGGAAAAGTTTTTCACCTCTGGCGGGAGTTGAACCCGCGTCCTCTAATTTCCGGTCAGAGATGTTAACCAACTACACTTCCGAAGTTACTCATTTTACCGGAATTCGATGTTAATGATGCCACGATTAATGATTTTCTCTTATTATTTCACAGACGTTAATCTCCAATTTATATCTCAGTTTGTTTTTCAGGCACAATACTTCAGAGTTACCTAACTTGATTTTCAACTACCTTGGTAGCCAAAGGATTTTCTTGAGACGAAATATATTCATTTCGACGGTTAGATACCTTGTTGGATAAATTTCGCTTCGTCAAAACAAATGATTTTTTTTCAAGAAGTAACTTTGTTCCTGAATTTTCAATGAATATACTCCACAACATTATCTGCTCCATGAATTATCACGTGGCTGCAAGTTCTGAAGGCAATTTTCTGGCCCAAATTCGAAACTTCGATATTCAAAGAGCTCGGAATTTTTTATTGACTCCCGAATACTGAAAAGTTTACGAAGAGGCATCTGTTTTGACTCCTAAATCGCAAAAGTGAATTTCCATTCCTTCTCAAAATTATAATGAAAAGAATTCGTGTGACAACCTGTATCGACAGATGACTCGGTGTTTTTAATTTTTGTTAGTTCATAATTAAAGCGTTTATAATTTCGAAAAATAACTATAGTTCTCTCATATGGGAGCGATCCTAAAAAACCAACAAACTGTTGCTTTCTGCGTATAGATAGACCGTTGTATACGAACCTTGTCGTTTCTTTTTCTATTCATTAAATTCGAGTGTTTTGAAACATTTTTCATTCTCCAATTACTACTTTTTCATGGGAAAACTCTTATTGATCATCGCACTAGTAAACATATTCATAGTTTATCCAAATATATTTAAAACATCTACATTCTACAACACACTCGAGTATAAACATATTTCATTTTTCAGATCAACCATAGAAATAGATCATACGGTCAGATTAGTGATAGATTCTTCGGTTAGGATGCTTCGACAAATATGAATCCCATGTTTCTTTGGGCTCACAGTTGATACTATCATATTTCTTTTCTGGATTCGTACAAGAAGTTTCGCCAATATCCAGTTCTTCAACAGCGGTCCCACGACGACATTGACAAATTGGAGGTTTCTCCTCTCCGCACTGGAAAATTCTATGATTCTTCACCCCTCTACACAATTCCTTTCCTTCCTCTACTTCGACCTGGAATTCCTCGAAACACTCACATTTTGCTTCAGTGGGAAGAACTACTTGAGATAAGCCACAGATAAATATCAGCAGAAGTGCAGTTTTCCTGAAAAAACAACAAATTTTTATTCGTTATGATAATGGTTTACTGCGTTATGTGGAAAAAATTCAACCCCTAATTCCCCGACTGATATTTGAGGTTGATTGATCGATAGCATAAGGAATTGTTGAAAATTACAGTTGATTATCATGTTCCAACGTCTCCTATGTAACGATAATGGAATTTCTGAAATTTGACCAAAGTAAACTTCAAAAGTTCCAATCTGAAAGAATATATGGAATATTGTTTCAGCATTTCAATATTTTTCCCTCTTTATAACGTTATTTGAATGAAATTATTTGCAATAACATCTATCAATTACCCAAAATGGAAAACTTCCTAGAAGTTATAATGAATAAATTACTTGCTGATTAATTATTTTGAATTTCAGTAGCCCTGACAGTACAAATTTATCGGTTTTCATCATCATTATGGCTTATTGTATTTGGAAATAATTTATACATCAAATACCCCAACATACATTTCAGATTGGTTCAATTATTCTATTGAATATATTATTTATGAAGCCCTCATTCTATATCAATACTAGGCAGATCTAATTAGTGAAGGTATGGATTGTCACTAATTATTCATTATCCAATCTTCCATCACATAGTTATCCAAACAAAAAATTTTCAAAGTTAACGTTTATACTCCTGTGTTCTATTCCTGCGATTTGATTATTTTACATACTTAATGGTTTTATTTGTTGCTTGATCTGATAGAGTATATAAAAAATATATTGTTTCCATTTTAGAGTTTCATATGTGGAATTGAAATAAGGTAGACTGGGGCAAATGTTAAAACGGGGTAAATGTAACAGTACACCTCATCATCTTCATATAACCAAAACTTCGTCAAATCGTCACCTCTATATCTGCCTGATTGTATCAGTGACATTTAATGTTAAATTTGGCGGGCTGAATTTGTTAATAACTAGAATTCAGATATTTCTGTGAGCACTGAACAGGGGTTTGTTTTTTATTTCTTTATGATTATGTAGCTCTGTTATTTTTTGAAATGAATAAATGAATAGCATATCAAATTCGAGAGGAAAGAATATATTTTTACAATTACCCCATATGTTCTTCTATGTAATTCTTCTGCCACTTCAGAACCGTTTTTTACTCTTGCCCCCATGGTACGGGGCAAATGTAACATATTGTCAACATTTTAAAAAATATGTGAAATCGTTTTCTTCGTTTTTTCAAAAAACTTTTTGATACCTGAATTATAAAGTGAAAGAAGTGGTGAATTTAATGTGGTATCAACCATGCGAAAAAAAATTATGCCACATTTCAGGATTCGATTAGAACTACTCAAATTTAATAACCGATTTGCCCCAGTCTACCTTATGCTGGTTCTCGAAAAATGATATGATTACATCGATATTCGTCCACCAAATTTGTTATTGCAGATTATTCATTTACTCAAAACAGTCAAAACAATAAAAAATTTGAATTTGTGAAAGCCAACAGTTTTTTTTTAATGATGGTACTCTTCTCTCAAAATCATAAGTTTCAATCCGATTGCATCGATTCAGATTTAAAAAAAATGGGCCACCTAAAGTATTGACGTTGACGTGCAGGAGCTTTTGAGCGCTCGATCATCTTGTGAATATATCCAAACCCATATAGGTAGATTCGCATTCAAGAATCCAACCAAAAAAAATGGACATAGTCATGGATATGTAATTGGAGAATATTTTTTCTCGGTAATTCGCCAGCATTTTGAATGCTTCTTTTCATGCAATCTTGACAAACATTTATAAAGCTTGAATGAGTCATTCTCCATCTAAAGTCCATCCAAGAATTATTGACACCATAGTAGGCCTTGGAAGTCCAGTGGCAGCTTTATTTCTAGTTACCAAAAAGTAACTTAAAATTTTCTGTGGTTTCATCATCATAATTAAATATATGAATATAAACTAAATATTGATTGGTAATTTTTTGAAGTAAGACATACTGATACTTTTGAGATTGAAAATGTGTGAATCCATATACCGGCAGCATATTATTTTCATCTTTTATTGATAAGGGAACGGGGTTCTTATTCCAGTATATTTTGGACTCAATCAATATTTATTGTGTCGACATGTTTCGGCCCATGGCCATCATCAGAACACAATAGTGAGTCCTAATTCATATTAGGATGTGAATGATGACCAGCCAACAGGATGGCTTTTATGAAGTTTGGTTTTTAATATGAATTAGGACTCACTATTGTGTTCTGATGATGGCCATGGGCCGAAACATGTCGACACAATAAATATTGATTGAGTCCAAAATATACTGGAATAAGACCCCCCGTTCCCTTATAGTTGAATCCAGTAGGATGAATTTCAGAGAATTCTTTTTTATTGATAAATTTTCGAACTCACAATGAATTTTAGGAGCATACAGCCTGGAAATTCTGGTTGGATAACGAAAAATACTCGAATGTAAGATTAAGAAGCATGTTTCTTTTCAAAGTTCAATATAGATATTCGCTGAACCAGTGAAACAAACAGAAAAATCTACCTGGTAATTTCAAGTGTGTTGCTGCGAAGATTGGGAAAATGCCAATAGAGATCAAGAAAGAAACAAAACTCACTAAATATATTTAATACTAGCTGGCCCGGCGAACTTTGTTTCGCCTAAATGATACCTATACCATAGCCATCTTTATCTTAAGAAGGCCGTGCCTATACTTACTGTGGATTCCACAAATCGTAATCACCAGTGATCGGAAATCAACGGCTTGGTTAGATTTCCGAACTGTCAAATCGAGTTGATTCTAGATCAAGCTCCGATCACCGGTGATATGCTTTGTGAAACCCCCGTTTAAGTTGTATAAACTTACCATTGCTATTTTTTCAAGCAGAAGATAAATTAGGGATAATGAAAGTTCTGTCAAATGTCATCTGTCAAAAGTCATCTGTCATCTGTCAAATGTCATCTGTCAAATGTCATCTATCATCTGTCAAATGTCATCTATCATCTGTCAAATGTCATCTGTCAAATGTCATCTGTCAAATGTCATCTGTCGAATGTCATCTGTCAAATGTCATCTGTCGAATGTCATCTGTCAAATGTCATCTGTCAAATGTCATCTGTCAAATGTCATCTGTCAAATGTCATCTGTCCAATGTCATCTGTCAAATGTCATCTGTCAAATGTCATCTGTCAAATGTCATCTGTCAAACGTCATCTGTCAAACGTCATCTATCAAATGTCATCTGTCAAATGTCATCTGTCGAATGTCATCATTTTGGGTTCAGCCATTTCCGCAAATATATTTATAACCCAAACATAAATCAGAAAGATTTCAGAAATATAGAGAAAAGATGAAAATGGACAACTCACGATTGCTGATCGTCACATTTACTTTACATTCCGGTGAAAATTCACTGTTCCACCAACTTGAGATCTTTACCCGCTTTGGATCTGATAATAGCCTTCCATTTTATTATAAGTTCTATGCAAGTTACATAATAATTGTATACATCGCCATTCGTACTCTAGTCTATACCATTTCTGAATTTCCTACCCTTCAAGAAAATGAAATGCACCGTTGCCAGACTACTTCATGGCTTATATCTTCACAACGTTCTATTTTATTATTGCATTTCTATTGAATACCGTGGAACTTCGTTCTACCACAGAATACCTAACTACACAGAAGTGTCATTCCGCCTTCCCGCCAAAACTTTATTTGATGACGCTTGTGCCATGCTAGGTAGTACATATGTCAAGGTGAAATTTAAACTTCCCGCTGGACCACTCAAAAGTGACATATGTACAACCTAACAGAGAATGAAGGTCACGAAAATTTGCCCCTTGAAGATCAAAGTGCCGACGCTAAGTGACGCTTCTGTGTAGTTAGGTATTCTGTGGTTCTACTACTATTAATTCCCATGGAATATTCTTATACCGTTGGTGAGACCTACTGCACTTTTAACTATTCACTTAACATGCGATTCTGTGGAAGAAAAACTAACCTCCTCAGTCCAAATGTCAAAACCTATATAAGTACTCTATGATTGCTCGATTGGTGGTAACACATAATTCTATGGGTGGTAAGAAAAAGGAAGGCTTTTTTTTCTTTTCTGTAGGATTTTTTTGGGAATATTTTGTTATATAAACCTTGCCCTAACAATAATAAACACAACAAAAAAAGAATTGTCCAATTTGGTGCGATCGTTTGAACAATATGGCATTTCGAAGTTTTGAACCAACCATAGATCGCCTTTTATTAATATAGATATGAAGAATTTTGTCATGACATTGTAATTTTTATTATTTGTTAACAATGAAGGTGTGGAATATAATGAAAATTTGCTTTTCATTTGTAATTATCGAAAATCTCATACCTATAGGAAAGCAATATAATTGCTGAAATAAATAAATAAATAATTCCTATTTCTAATTCAATAACCACAACTGTTGTTATTTCCTCATTTGGGCAGAACTTGTTTATAATGTAAGGTGTCATGTCAGTAATATAATAACATTCCATATATTTTGAATAATATTCTCTGATTTCTTTTTCAACTTGCTCTCTGCAGGTTTTCCATTTATTAGTCTTAAAGATTATGATTCCTAAGCTTATCAAATTTGGGTTTCTAATGAATTCTTCGAACAGTTCCCTTGTTGTTAGGCTAGTACCTAGACTGATCAATTTCATTCATATATTCGATAACATAGGACTGAAGAAATACACAAATTCAGAACTAATCGATAAGCATTCAAAATTGATATAATCTTCCTTTGAATTTATTCGATTCAGGAATATAAACAAACAAAATCCAATGTCAAGGATCAGTGATATTCCCAACACCAACCTGAATTCTGCAACTTAAAAGTACCTAACCGCATGACTTATGGTGAAAGAACTGCAACCGGTGGCAAAAATATAAGTAATCTCTTCGCGGATTTTTTCGAAAGTGTTTATGTTTTACCTAACTCCAGAACTGACTCTGATGAAGAGCTTGGTTCTGATTCATTCTTTTTGAATGGAATCAACATTGACACCTCTGACGTCGAACGAGCTTTGCTATCCCTAAATGTTAGTAAGGGTCCAGGGCCGGATTCTGTTCCCGCTCAGTTTATCCGATCATGTGGTACATCACTTTCTGAACCCTTGACTATAATTTTCAATAAATCTCTCAAATCCGGGGTATTCCCAAATTGTTGGAAGTTGGCATGTATCGTTCCTGTTTTCAAGGCGGGAAGTAAGCTATCGGTAGAGAATTATAGGCCAATAAGTAAACTTTCAATTTTTGCGAAATTGTTCGAATCCTTAATATACCCCCATTTTTTAAAAGGTTTCGTCCTTGCTGATCAATACTAGAATGAGGATCTTGGCTTCAGGACTGCTTTAGGGTGAATAACACACTCTCTTCAAATTGTCGACGTTTCGATCCTTTTTTGGGATCTTCTTCAGGACTGTGAAAATTTATTTCAATTTTAGACGAGTAACATACAAAGGAACAATACTACAACACATGTTTTCTTTCTCTGAACACCTTTTTGACAAAATTAATTTAACTCTAAACATGATGAAACGACAGAAACACTTAAAAATTGAAATGGCTCACATTCAGGTGGAATTTGGATTTGTTTTTAATGTATTACATGTCATTCAATAATTATTATATTCTTCTCTTCACGATATTAGTTTCGTAAGTTGTTCGTAACTTATGGTCTTACCAATTTAGTCAAGTGTCTTACGATGTGACAAAAGTTGAATTTCATTGGAACTGTTTGTATCTTCAAATTCTTTTTATATTATTTGTTAGTTGTTTTTCAGAAACGAGTGCGATGATTCTTCTAATTCGGTCAATGTGATACTGGTTTCATGTTGTCCTGTTTTCTAATGCAATGTCGTTGACCTCCTAAACGTATTGGGTTGAAGTTCACAACGATGGGGATTTACTATTTGATTTCTCGCAGTAGATTATTGTAAATTATGCTTAATTTTTGAATGTCTGTTCTGACATTCACAGTATCATTTCTGGAAATGTGTATCATCTCACTGATACATCTTTTGTGGTAATTGCTTTCTTTATCCAAAATTGTAACTTCGTTGAAATCAAAATTATGTCCTTCCTGGAAGTGATGAACGGCTAGAGCAGTTTTTTCATTCTTATCTCTATTCTTTTCTTTGCAATCATTTGTATGTTGGTTAATTCGATTTTTCAGGTATTGTTTAGTCATACCAATATAAGATGAATTGCAATCTTTACATGGAATTTGATACACTAAATTGGATGTCATCAATTTTGGATACGGGTTTTTCAATTTTGTGTAAATAGTCTCTAGTTTTGCAAGGGGATAGAAAGCAAGCTTGATATTGGTTGAGTGTTGCTTAATCAACGTTTCAACATTCTCAGATAACCCTTCAATGTATGGAAATTTAAAATAGACCATTTCTTGTGTTTCAGTCTGTTCACTAGTTCTTATAGTGTTTCCAATAAATTTATTCTTGTACATATTCATAGTTTTGTTGACTAAGTTACTTGGGTAGTTATTTGTTCTTAAAATGTTTCTTATTTTCGTTTCATTATCTTGCCAAAATTCCTTACTACTGAGACTATAACATCTAAACAAGAGATTCTTCATGGTGTTATTTTTATGAACTTGTGGATGATGTGAATAGTAATTTAAAACCCTGTTCGAAGAAGTTGGTTTCGTATACCAATTAGTTGCAATGGATCCGTCAACTTCTTCGAACAGGGTTTTAAATTACTATTCACATCATCCACAAGTTCATAAAAATAACACCATGAAGAATCTCTTGTTTAGATGTTATAGTCTCAGTAGTAAGGAATTTTGGCAAGATAATGAAACGAAAATAAGAAACATTTTAAGAACAAATAACTACCCAAGTAACTTAGTCAACAAAACTATGAATATGTACAAGAATAAATTTATTGGAAACACTATAAGAACTAGTGAACAGACTGAAACACAAGAAATGGTCTATTTTAAATTTCCATACATTGAAGGGTTATCTGAGAATGTTGAAACGTTGATTAAGCAACACTCAACCAATATCAAGCTTGCTTTCTATCCCCTTGCAAAACTAGAGACTATTTACACAAAATTGAAAAACCCGTATCCAAAATTGATGACATCCAATTTAGTGTATCAAATTCCATGTAAAGATTGCAATTCATCTTATATTGGTATGACTAAACAATACCTGAAAAATCGAATTAACCAACATACAAATGATTGCAAAGAAAAGAATAGAGATAAGAATGAAAAAACTGCTCTAGCCGTTCATCACTTCCAGGAAGGACATAATTTTGATTTCAACGAAGTTACAATTTTGGATAAAGAAAGCAATTACCACAAAAGATGTATCAGTGAGATGATACACATTTCCAGAAATGATACTGTGAATGTCAGAACAGACATTCAAAAATTAAGCATAATTTACAATAATCTACTGCGAGAAATCAAATAGTAAATCCCCATCGTTGTGAACTTCAACCCAATACGTTTAGGAGGTCAACGACATTGCATTAGAAAACAGGACAACATGAAACCAGTATCACATTGACCGAATTAGAAGAATCATCGCACTCGTTTCTGAAAAACAACTAACAAATAATATAAAAAGAATTTGAAGATACAAACAGTTCCAATGAAATTCAACTTTTGTCACATCGTAAGACACTTGACTAAATTGGTAAGACCATAAGTTACGAACAACTTACGAAACTAATATCGTGAAGAGAAAAATATAATAATTATTGAATGACATGTAATACATTAAAAACAAATCCAAATTCCACCTGAATGTGAGCCATTTCAATTTTTAAGTGTTCCTGTCGTTTCATCATGTTTAGAGTTAAATTAATTTTGTCAAAAAGGTGTTCAGAGAAAGAAAACATGTGTTGTAGTATTGTTCCTTTGTATGTTACTCGTCTAAAATTAAAATAAATTTTCACAGTCCTGAAGAAGATCCCAAAAAAGGATCGAAACGTCGACAATTTGAAGAGAGTGTGTTATTCACCCTAAAGCAGTCCTGAAGCCAAGATCCTCATTCTAGTATACCCCCATTTGTTTCATCTCGTCAAATTCCAGATTATTCCTGAGCAGCATGGCTTTTTCAGGGGACGTTCCGTTGAGACAAACCTTGTCAGCTTCACTGAATTCTTGCTGGATGGTCTGGAAGAGGGAGTTCAAGTAGATGTTGTTTACACTGACTTTACTAAGGCCTTCGATATGATATCTATTCGTAGACCTCTGGGTAGATTGTGTGGGGTCGGGGTATGTGGGTCTCTCTTGCGGTGGTTCGAATCTTACCTCAGAAATAGGTCGCATTACGTCTCGGTGGAGGGTTTCGAGTCGCGGTATATATCAGCTTCATCTGGGGTTCCGCAGGGCTCTCATCTGGGGCCTTTGTTGTTCATAATTTACATAAATAATATAATAGGAATATTTAAGTCTTATAAAATATTGTTATTCGCAGATGATTTGAAGATGTTTATGAAGATCAGAGACCCCAGTGATTGCCAACGTCTTCAGAGTGACATTGACAGTTTTATGGCTTTTTGCGCAGGAGCTAACCTGTTTGCAAGTGAAACCAAATGTCACGCGATTACTTTCACGAGGAGGAGAGATCCTATAATGTTTCCGTACCTGATGCTGAACTCGCCGCTGAGGCGCTCAAATCATGTTCGTGATTTGGGTGTCACCTTTGACTCTCATCTCAAATTCGACCTACATATCGAGAATATCGTCAAGGCTTCAAGTACCATGCTTGGTTTTATATTGAGACAGGGTCGATCATTTTCCAGCTATAGATCCTCCATTACTCTCTACTACGCTTATGTATTCAGCAGGTTGAATTTCTCTTCGATTGGTTGGAACCCACATTATAACACTTATATAGACCGAATAGAAAAAGTTCAAATGAAATTTCTGCGTTTTTTGGGTTTTAGGTGTGGTCTGCGGTTGAATAGGGGAGATCCTGGTAACTATCAGATAAGGTTGAGACACTTCAACATGATAAGTTTGCAGAATCGCAGAATCATTGCAAATAAGTTGTTGAACAATCAACTGGAATCTTCGTCACTCTTGTCGCGACTTAACTTCCATGCCCCATTGAGGAGATTCAGACAGCTGGAAACCTTCGTCTTACCTTTGAGGCATACTAACAGCTCAAGGAATTCTCCTATCATTAGAATGCTAGGTCGTTGTAATGGTTTCAAAAAGTTGGTGGATGTTATTGCTCAGAGTCACGAAGTTGTTAAAAAACGTTTGAATGACTACTTCAGGGGCATCTGAGCTGGGGAAAAGAAGGGAAAAAGAGTAAAAATAAATAATTTTTGGATGAAATAGTGTATTTTAAGATTTAGAATTGATTTTTTTTTGTTCTTCATTCTATTCACTTCTGTAAATGAAAACTTACTTGTGAACATTGCTTTTGGGTATTAGTTTACCTGTGTATGTTCCATTGTGAATAAATAAAATAAAATAAAAACAAAATTTCGACTCCTGGACGAATTTTGCTCATTTACGAACTCAACCGCGGCATTTTAGATCCGAACCTCAAGGACGGACGGGCAGAATTGAATTTTTCAACGAATACCTGATCAATGAGTCGAACCTAGTTAACCATTTCTGGCTGAAAATTCGAAAATTCGAGCATGGTGCTCTGGTTTGAGTAGAACGTTTTTTTAAAAAATTAAGATAGCTTTATCTCCGAAATCATTTGGGTGGATTTTGCGCATTTTCAAATTTATCATGTGCATGTACCTGGGTCTCTTTTCTGAAATTATCGTGGTTGGACGTACAGAAATAATTCATTTCGAATCTATCCTTATCGTTTGAGTGAGATCATTTCAGGATCAGAATTGTAATGAGTACCATCAAGAAAGTTCCAGTAGTGATCGGTGACAAATAAAATAACATATTGAGCCCGCATCACTTTCTAGATTATTTCGGGGATAATTTTTCTGAGGCCTCTTGAAATCGAAAATCTATGCCACGGAATGCGACAAGTGTGAAGAATTACGCCAGTGAATTGTCGACGAATGTGCCCAACTCACCCCCAAATTGCTCCAGAATGTGTGGCCGCAGTTTGAACAAAAATTTGTACCATTGTATGGAAACATGGCAGGTATGATCATCCATTAGCGAGCATAAAATGCCCATCGGAGCTGAGTTGTGGACAGCCATCAATAAAATTGAGGGGAATTTCAAAAAAGAAAATTAATCATATCCCAGTTACCAGTGCTTCTTTATTCCGCACATAAACCATTTCATACAGAATGATGAAGGACGGCATTTACCCCGTGACAACGCAAAAGTTTCCTGGACTCGCCTGTGACTGAAATCCCAAGTGGGAGTTGAAGATAGAATACTGATGAATTTTTTGGGTGGATATGTCAGGGCTGATAGAAATTCGTGATGGACCGAAATATATCCCGGAACTTCCATATTTTCACCAGAATCCCGGTTACCTTGAAGTTCTCCGTAGACAGAATGCACATATCGTATTTCATTGGGCTATAAATGGACAATTTGTAGTACGCTCAGGCTTTATTTCGCACTTGGAAACCCGATGATAGAGGTGGTTTCGAATGTTGAAAACATTTCGTGAGTGAAATGGATATTGCTCCATACGAAAGACTAATGTTTTACACAAACGCATGCCACAAAATTCATCAATGCTGCAACTCAAGTTTCCGCAGACGGTTTCAAAGGAATAGATTGATGGAATTAATGTTTGAAGGACGCGCGGCGGCTATAAATCTTTTCCTACAGTTCTAACCTATTCGATACAGGATATTAGAATGAAAATTGATGCGTTACTTCCTTTCGCCAAAAAATCTGGGGCAATCTTTGTTGCACACATATGAAAGTCCAAACGAAGTTATTGTCTATTCGATTGTTTTGGTCTTCAATTCATAATTTTTTATGAATTTCTCGAAAAAAACTTCTACGCGGCTCCTTTTTCTAAAAAAATATTTCAATTCCTCGTGCAAATTGATGGAAGAAAGCTTTCCTCTGATTTTTCTTTTGGACTCAACATATTCACGTCAAGAAAGTGAAATAAATATTCAAGCTGAAGAAATGACTCGAAATGTAGTTCATTCACCTCAATGGATGATAGTGGATTAATTTGTGTATTCCAATCAGAAAAACAGAATTTCCTCCTATAATATGCATTCCTGATAAATCCTTGACTTTATCAAACGGAATTTATGTGATACTAGAGAGACTCAGACGCGAAGGCACGCTGACAAGAATGCCGTGAGCCGACAAGGAGGAGTCCCCCTCACCATAGAGATGGAAGGTGTAGAGTTCCCTAGGTGTGTTAACCTTAGTACAGATAGATTGCCGCACCAGCGGCTCAGGAACACTCGGTTGGTCCCATTCAATGTAAATGTTTGTTAAACAGATGGCCGGTTAAAGCACCAGTCACTCGAGAATCAAGAGTTTTTTGACCTTCGGCTCAGAAGAAGGCCTCTTGATGAGGAGTCTCAACTTCCTTAGATCCCTGCTCGTGTTCCCCTCAGAGGAGAATTTCTCATCAATCCATCTCTTGAAGAGGTTTTTGATATATGTGTAAAAGATAGGAAGCGCGGGTTTCGGCCCAGTAAAAGTCGAGCGAGCCCTTTTTTTGGCTTAGTTATCTGCTTTTATATTACCAGAAACAGCATGCGACGGGCACCACATAACCTTGAGAGTGTTATCTGAGCCAAGCGTGCCCAGGGATTCTCTGCATTTATAAACCAAGTTAGAGATTACTTTCATTTCAGAGAGGGTTTTCAGTGTACATTGACTGTCGCAATATACAGGGTCTTTCACGAGGAACCTCACCCATATTTATACGGGAAACTACTGAACGTATTTTCATGAAATTCAGCACTTGTAAGTATTTCACGATGCTGATGAAATCTAGAATATTTTCAAGGCATGAGCACCTCCGGTTTTTCCGGAAATGACGTAAACTTCCGTTTTTCAAATCAGAACACCATTTTTTATTGCAGAAATAGATTCCTTAGAAAATTTCAAGTTATTTTGATGTAACATTTTTCAGTTTTGGTTGGAAAATTCTCTCTGAGCGGGAAAATTCGAAAAAAAAATCGAAAATAGAGCTCCGCTGAATCAAGAATAACTTCAAGGTTTTTGGATGGAAAATTTTCATTTTTGGGATTTTTCAAGATGTAAGATTGATGTATCCACTTTAAAAATTTAAATCGCGATTCATGATACAGGGGGTGAAAAAATCGCTTTCAAAGTTAGGGATGACAAAATCGTGAAAAATCAATTTTTTCAAATTAGAACCCCATTTTTTCATGGCAGATATTGAATCTACGTTAAAAAATAATGTGAGTGTATGCATCACACCCTTGCCCTAAAGTGGATATTAACTCAGAAAATATCCATTTTAGGGCAAGAGTGTGATGCATACACTCACATTATTTTTCAACGTAGATTCAATATCTGCCATAAAAAAATGGGGTCTAATTTGAAAAAATTGATTTTTCACGATTTTGTCATCCCTAACTTTGAAAGCGATTTTTTCACCCCCTGTATCATGAACCGCGATTTCGATTTTCAAAGTGGATACATCAATCTTACATCTTGAAAAATCCCAAAAATGAAAATTTTCCATCCTAAAACCTTGAAGTTATTCTTGTTTCAGCGGAGCTCTATTTTCGATTTTTTTTTCGAATTTTCCCGTTCAGAGAGAATTTTCCAACCAAAACTGAAAAATGTTACATCAAAATAACTTGAAATTTTTTAAGGAATCTATTTCTGCAATAAAAAAATGGTGTTCTTATTTGAAAAACGGAAGTTGACGTCATTTCCGGAAAAACCGGAGGTGCTCATGCCTTGAAAATATTTTAGATTTCATCAGCATCGTGAAATACTTATAAGTGCTGAATTTCATGAAAATACGTTCAGTAGTTTCCCGTATAAATATGGGTGAGGTTCCTCGTGAAAGACCCTGTATGTATATGTTTCCCAGAGCGGATACTCTCTACCGCACATACCAAGACAGCATGTAGATCTGCTTGTGCAGACTTGTCCGCGAGTTCTGCAACTCTGATTAATAGATATCTAATAATTGATCTGTCAGAATCTTTATCGATTTTTATTTTGAAACCATATACCTTATCAGTATTTTAATTTCTGTACATGACTTATTTTGTTCAGCAAATAATTCAGTAGAATTTTCACCGTTTTTCTCACCATCATTTGGCCATTTGGCAATATTTGAAAAGATGTTCATGAATCTGAAGAACATGGTTTGTAAAATGATAACTATTTGTGAAGAATTGATTATCAAAATCTATCAACTTGAACACACAATTCAATTATTTTAGGTATTCTATTGCTAAAAATCAACATTGTCATAGTTTATAGTTACAGTTCTCTGCGACCTTAAGTTCTATTGTGCCCCCTTGCAAAGCTGTTCTCACCACGCACTAATCCACATCGTTATTATTAAGTAGATGAAACATTAAGGTCACAGAGAAATTACACATTGATTTTCCAATACCGAAATCTTTCTTCAATATATTTTCTGATAATAATCTCAACCTTTAATCTGTGTGGCTTTGGCGTTTACTCACTAATCTTCAGTAGAATGAAAGCAAGAAGGTACCTATTCACTCTCACAGACATTTCCGAAAACATGAGGATTTTGTATAGAAACATGGTAGGTGTGTATTTTGATTTTTTTGAAAATAATGGATAATACTGATGGTGTTCCATTTGAAAAAAACAAATTTTTTGTCATTTCTACAGGGTGGTCCAGATCGTAACCAAGAAATTTCAACCACGTATTCTAAATCGAAAATTAGCCCTAGTTTGTCATACAAACATATGTCGAGAGATGTTTCCTCTCCGAGATACGGGGTGTTGAAATTAGAGAAAAAAATGTTTTTTATTAATAACTTTCACACTGCTTGAAATATTTTTATGAAATTTGAGACATAGGTTTTGAGCGTCAAGGAGCACTTTTTGCATAATATCATTTCTTCTCTTTTCTACCAGTGGCGTCCGTACTGCAGCGAGACTGGATATTTTCAGATAAAAAAATGATACGTCCCTGGTTTTTCGACAATAAAAATTATTATGTAAATCCTTATTTAATTTGGCGCAAATTCGGTCTCCTGACTTGTTGCTGTGCGAGGCACCGTTTCCGGTTGAAAAAATAAAACACATTCACATGCATGAAGAAATCGCCCGAATTTATCTAATCTTAGAAAATTGCTACAAAGCCGTAGTTAGCTTTTTATTGCTATATCAAATTTTGGCGATTTCTTCATGCATGAGAATGTGTTTTATTTTTTCAACCGGACTCGGTGCCTCGTACAGCAAAAAGTCGAGAGACCGAATTTGCTCCAAATTAAATAAGGATTCAAATAGTAATTTTTATTGTCGGAAAAACCAGTGGCGTATCATTTCTTTACCTGAGAATATTCAGTCTCGCTGCAGTAAGGACGCCACTGGTAGAATAGGAAAGAAATGATATAATGCAAAAAGTGCTCCTTGACGCTCAAACCCCATATCTCGGAGAGGAAACATTTCTCGACATATGTTCATATGAAAAACTAGGGCTTATTTTCGATGTAGAATACGTGGTTAAAATTTCTTGGTTACGATCTGGACCACCCTGTATATAGAGTGAAAAGACGCAGTTTGGGACACTCTGTATATCACAAACCAATTTTTTTTTACACGAAACTCCGGATGGGAGTGATCAAATTGAAAATTTTCAACTTCTTAATTAATGAAATGCCTTTTATATGCCTATTTCATGGAATTTGTGTTTTCAGCAATATTTTGGAAATACATACCCATAAATGAGTATAAAGAAGCAAAAAAGTTATAAGAAATAGTTTGTCCATTTGAAACAACGGTGTTTGTAGTATTAAAAAATTTAGATTGAGTATTATATTTTTATCAATAATACTGAATCTAAATTCTCAAAGTTTTGTATGGTGTTACAGAGTAATTATGTATTTTGTGTTTTCGATTGCGTCACTGTTCGATCATGAGATCCCAGTCACCCCTCTGTTCTGGGAACTGACCATAACCTACGAATGATTCCAAATATGTGCACGTTTCGGAGTCGGAAACGAAGTAATTTCCAATCTCCTTTTTTTTGAATATTTAAATCTGACGGAGATATACCCGTCTCTAATCTAAGAGTTCGAATATATTCAAGAATATTGAATTCCTAGTCTGATAATTCCTCTACAATATGTTCATGATATGCATCTAAATAACGAAAAATTAACTCACATGATTAAATGAAGATTGAGAACAGCTGTAACGGAATCGCACAATAAGTTGCTGCCTATTTCAATATTTTTATAATAACATACGCTTCCTCCGCATCTATTTATATATGAAGAGCGCCTTGACCTTCATTTGTATTGTTTACTATGAGCAAATCGATCAGAAATTTCAAAAAGCTCAACATAGCAACCCATCATATTTAAATATTGAGTATCCAGAAAAACAAATAGTCCGTATGGTGCTATCACTGATCGAACAACTAAAACAACAGTGTCAATAGCCATAAAATTAATATTTCCCATACATTATGTTATGAAGCCAGTGGCGGCTCGTGCCAGTTTAAGGTGGTGAGACACATCAGAAAAAAAATTCCTTGTCGTGGCGTTGCCAAGAAAAATGCTATTGCAAAACTGATGATTAGAATAACTCTTTATCGCTAGCATACTCAAGGTCATCTATTTCGAGGAACATTTTGCTTTGTGAAATATTACCTTCTAAAGGGTGTGTATAAAAAGTCATTTGAAGCCATTTGAAACAAATAATCGTTCTTGTTGAAATTCTTGAATTTTCAGACCTTCTCAAGAACATCCTGTACAAGGAAATCGCTTTTCATCAAATCATCAGAATTGAAACACCCATTTACCAGAAAATTGGAAATATTTAAGTTTAAATCACTCTGATAATGTAGTTAAATCTTCCACTTTTTCATTATTCTTTCGTAATATGTCGGCAACGCCAGATAAATTAAAAAAAAAATTGATACCAATAAAAAGAACTGGAACTAATTTTGCACTGAACTATGAAATTATATGGGGTTATCTACGATTAGAGCAAATCGATCCAATTCTAATACCACTTCAAACGAACACACTGTACTATCATTTTAGGCAGGGTTATTATCATAATAATCCGTGCATTAGACTTTTCTCGGCTTCTACAGGGTGCGGCACGGAGGATGGATGGTTTTAAAAAAATAATAAAAGCGTTAATTTTTACTCAAAAACACATTTATTGACGGAATCAGATTCTCAAGGAAATAGCATTTGAGACAGTCAAGTGTGGAAAATCACATCAGGCATGTGGTGGCCGAAATCTGTGATGCAGTGCTGGAGGCGCTGTGGGCTGTGCAGCGGTCTTTCGTGTAAGTGTTGCGGATTTTCATTAGCCCAATAACGGCAATTCTGCCGGTTAACCATGCCGTTGAGGTGAAAGTGGGCTTCGTCACTCATGAACAAAATGAGGTTCTCATTTTGATCGATCAGTGCTTCCATCTTACGTGCGAAGTTCATTCGTTGTGCATAATCTCCGGGGTGTAACTGTTGCACAATGGCCAATTTGTAGGGGTGGAAGCGAAGATCCATATGCAAAATTCGCCTCACCGAACGATCACTGAGGCGAAGTCGCGAAGTGCAGCAGCATGTTTCCGAGCAGATCGCGACGGACTGCGAAGAATGGCTTGTCGAACGCGTTCAACATTTTCAGGCGTTCGAACTGTTCGCACAGGTCCTCTTGGTCTTCTGTTGATCAATAAATAAATGCTAGGAACACACGAGCCTAACGGCACCTTCCCCACTTCTGTCGTCCTCAGTGGGGGAAAGTTATGCCCATCTGAAAAACGTCCGCCCTCCGTGCCGCACCTTGTATAAGGACAAGATTTCTGAAATTTGGCACACGGCCTTTTTTCAAAGGGGGAAATCATGCTAAAATATTTTCATAAGTAATATCATAAGTGCATCCAATTTTTCCGAAAAAAATCGAAAAAACACGTTGCTAAGTAATATTTTAACAAGAAGCATGAGTGCAGGTGGCAACAAAAATCCGAGTCGAAGACGAGGATTTTTGCACCTGCACGGATGCTTTTTGTTAAAAAAATATTACTTCGCACTGTGTTTTTTCGATTTTTTTCACAGGAAAAATTAGATGCACGAATGGTATTTGACAAGATTATTTCAAGAGTAACAGATTATTCTGGATGCATCTATGTATGTATTATTAATTTTCGTTGACAACAACTGTCAAGTTTTGCCGCGGGTAAACCCGAAAAATCTGCTGACAGCTGCTGCCATACAGTTTTTCCATCTAGAAACCATTTGTGATTCAAAATTGCGCGTTTCTGATTGGTGGAAATTAAGACGAGGGAAAGAGTCATCGAAATCACACTTTCGGTTATACCGGAAGTGACCATCAGCTTTGGTATTTCAAATGGAACCACCTATTTTTCTTACAAGGAATTAATTACTTTTTGAATTTTACACATTTTTTATCTAAAACATTTTTACGTAGTTGTCATGGTTACGAAGATATAAGGACTTCTTTGAGAAAATGGCCATAGATGCAGAGGTCCGCGAAACGTATCATAGCATGCATTCTATCCATAATAAAGAAACAAATGGCATGCCCATATTTTTGGTACAGAAAACGATCGAAGATGGACATAAGGAACCCTTGGAAAAACTGTTTGTAGTTAAATTTTCTGTCGATTTCTGTACAAAAAATGTGGGCATGCCATTTGAAAAAATGAAGTTATTGCAGTTTGAAATTTCTCAGAAATATGAATTTTTTGTGACAGTTCCAATGGAACACCATGATTCGATAGCCAAGCAATACTAAGCAAAATTATTGAATTTTCGTAAGATCCTCCATTTGTTTCTTTATTATGGATAGCATGCATGCTATGATACGTTTCGCGGACCTCTGCATCTGGCCATTTTCTCATAGAAGTCCTTATATCTTCGTAACCATGACAACTACGTAAAAAATTTTCAGATAATAAGTTTGTAAAATTCAAAGAGGAATCCATTTCTGGTAAGAAAAATAGGTAGTTCCATTTGAAATACCAAAGCTGATGGTCACTTCCGGTATAACCGGAAGTGCGATTCCGATGAAAATATTTTAGCATGATTTCCCCCTTCGAAAAACGGCCGTGTGCCAAATTTCAGAAATCTTGTCTTTATAGAAGCCGAGAAACGTCTAATGCACGGATTATTATGATAACCCTGTATCAGTGTAAGAGCAACCACTTTTGTAGTGAAATAATTCCGTAACTGACGTAAGTAATGAGATTTTTCACTGCATTGTACCAATGGAACACTCGGTATGTGTACATATACCATTAATGCAAAAGGAGTATTGCCGTATTTTCTAAATATTAAACTTGATGAATTAAGAACTCTCTTCTTCGTCAGTTGCGTAATTGGCGATTCAAGTTCATCTTCCAAGCCACCTTGCGGCAGGAATAGCATTAACGGGAGTGGGTAGGTTTGTAGGTTAGCACGTGAAATGCTGCGATTTCTACATTAATTACCGGTTAATTTATCTATTTTAGTGAAGTGAGTAGAAGAGTTGTGTTCCAGATTTTGTTTATATAGTTTTAAACATTGTGATAAGTGATTACTGACCTGAAATGTCGAAATCACACGTGTTTTGTTGCGTTTACGGATGCAATATTGCAATAGTACAGACTACAGAGAT
Source organism: Adalia bipunctata (assembly GCA_910592335.1). Classification (NCBI taxonomy): domain Eukaryota; kingdom Metazoa; phylum Arthropoda; class Insecta; order Coleoptera; family Coccinellidae; genus Adalia; species Adalia bipunctata. The sequence continues at coordinate 9,985,807 of OU342949.1, read as the reverse complement.
CCAGTCTCATTTCATTATTTCCCAAGGCAAACAGTTGTAAATTAGAAATAACTGTTTTTTTATAGGTAGGTATCTTATTTTGCTCATTACAAGAACGTGTTTTAAAGTTGTGTCATGGTTACTATCACCACAAACAATGGGAAATCACAACGTCAATTTTTAATTATTGATCTGTCAATTGCATTTCTTATAGTATTTGAATTATTTCAAATTCTACCTATAAAAAAAACTTTGTAAAGTATTCGTGGATAACTGGTCTTTAAAACACTTTCTCTATTTCCGTCTCTAAAGACCTTAATATCCACTTATACATTAATATACTATTATGTTAAGTAGCACAATAGACCTTAATGTCGTAGTGGACTGTAACCCTTTTTTACCATAACTATATAGGTATCATAACATAAATTTATATTGCCAAGTGTAATGATTAGTTTTCAATATCCATGAATAAATTCATTGTATTAACTATGTCCTATTGTTTTCTTCAATCCAATGTTATCGAGTTATCAGGATATGTTAATAAAAGTTTTTATAGAATAGAACATAAATTTTATTCATAAATATTTGGTGAAATATTAATATTACATACCTATATTTCCTTGATAAATAGTAAAACCTTATGCAATACAAAATACCTAAGTACACCTTCGTTCAGCTTTCTGAATTCTTTTATAAGCTCAATGCTTCTCATTCCTTCAGACCCAAATAGCCTTTCTACTATTTGGAGTTGCTTCCAAATATCGGAAATATTCGCTCATGCTAAGAAACACACTCTTTTCACTTTCCAATTCATTTTTTCCCCTCAGATAACCTTATGTCAGAACTAATGTTTACAAATCTTACCCACTCCCGTATACACGTGGTGTAGAGGGCGCCACCTACCCTTGAATCGCGAATAGTCACAAAACATTAACTCAAATCTGAAACAGATCGCTCTACTTCTTGAACTTCATATGATTCATCCTCATAAGAATTACTCGAAAAGCTTTGCTGATTCGCAGAAAAATTCGAAAAATCACAAGTATTTCGAGTGTTTAAATTAATTCAACTGGAGAATTTGTGACATAGGGGAAGTACGTACAAAATGACATAGGGTTTTATTTCAGAGGCATACCTTGTTATTAGTGAATCACAGTAATGCCATATTCTACAACTACGATCTTTGGTCCTTTCTTCACAGAATCTAATCAACTTTTATGCAATAAAAATATCAAAAAATAAAATTTTCTCAGATAAATTGGGATGAACGAAATTAATTTTGTCCGCATGCTATGGACAAAATGACATACCGGCAATAGGCAACTGTATTTTTCTACTTATAGTTACAAAACTACTGACCAAGTACACCAATGAAACGCTTGGTTCTTCTAGGAACATCAGCACAAGATGCGTGAGCCCAATGCAACCAATGCATGCAATCCTGGAGAAGGAGAAAAGTGGTTTTTTCCCGATCTGAATTGGGAAAAAAGGTCATAGCAATGGACAGTTGGACAATCGTCTTCATCATCTCGAAAGTTGCTGAAATTATTTTCTTCTTTATTGTCTTCTTTAAATATTGCCCTAGAGACGTGCCTTCTTTTCTTTGGAGGAGGTATGGGCTCATTTTTTGATTTGATTGCAATCATTCTGGATGTAGAAGTTGAAACTAAATATACGTTTTTCGTGTCGTCGGTTCACGTTTGCCTTGTCCATTAGGGATTGGAGGAACCTCCTCATAGGATCATCAATGCATCTTAATCTATTAAGATCATGATGCATTGCCTTTATTAGCCGCAAATGAATATTTTGTGATGAATATGTTAAGACAAGTCCTGGCTCTTTGTTTGGTGATGGAGCCTGGGATGAATGGTTTCGGTGTTGTCCGGTAGATACGGTTAATTCAGCTGAAATACCAATGTCATTTTGTCCGTTCAATGTATATGTCATTTTGTCCATGAAACGTTATAAAACTAGAAATATATCGAATTGATAGAAAAAAGTATATTTAACATGAACAAAGATTCGTGAATACAATGACAAATGAGTAAAGTTCGATATGAATGCAATATAAATGAAAAAAATGGTGAAAACTGGCCATTTCTTCCAAAAATTTGGCGCAATAAAAAAAACTCGTGACCTATTATTTTCTGTTATCACCATAACGACCGAATGAACTAGAGTAGAGCACATGATAGGAAAGAGCAGTATTCTCTTTGTTGTTAATGTTCCTCGTATCGTATCTATCCTATCCTTTGAATGTTGCAGAGTCTGTCCTATCCTATGTAACTCCTAACATATTCCGTGCATGGTATCTTGTACAGTGACGAAAATAAAAATTCTTTTTTAGTGGCATCTTTCAATGTTAATGAAATCTCTTGGTGGTACAAATGCTGTAGAAGGCGCATGTGCAGTCCACTTCTCTAAGGATCTTTTGAATCCTGTCAGACAGGCCCTCGATGAAAGGGAACCTTTGAAATGTTCGTTCATTTTCCTTTGCGGTGGATCTTGATGTGTTTTCCTCTCTCCTATTTTTTATTTTACTGATAGCTCTTTCTCTGAGGTACCTTCGATAGTTCTGGGTAATAATATTCCTCACATTTCTCAAATTTCTCACATGATATAGGTCATCACTCAATTTCGATTCCCTATTAATCAAATTTTCATCTATGTTTGTTTTTTGTGTGGAACTATGGTTGCTGTAGTAATTCACTAATCACGTCAATTTGAAAATGTCAATTTCGTATACATGTGCGAGCCGAACCTATCGCGAACTGCTCGCGAAGTGTTCGTGTCATGTTCGTTAATTTCACGTACACACTTGCGATCCGCTCGCGAACCAATACCGACTGCTTAACGAACTCATACTGGGCTCGCGTTGTGTTCGTGAAAAGATCCGACTATCGATGGATCGGCGCGAACGGTTTGCGAGCGGCTCTATAGAGGTTCGACATGCCGTCCAAATAATTGTCGCTATTGGTTCGCGAGCGGTTCGCGATAGGTTCGGCTCGCACATGTATACGCAGCTGAAGAATCCGACTATCGATGGATCGGCGTGAACGGTTTGCGAGCGGCTCTATAGACGTTCGACATGCCGTCCAAATAATTGTCGCTATTGGTTCGCGATAGGTTCGGCTCGCACATGTATACGCAGCTTTAAGCTGCGTGTGTACGTGAAATTAACGAACATGACACGAACATTTCGCGAGCGGTTCGCGATAGGTTCGGCTCGCACATGTATACGCAGCTTCACAGTCACCAACTGCCAAGATACAACACAAAAGTCACTAGGATGTATAATCAGAATTTTTCATTGAATTTCAACAGTATTTCACGAAATTTGACTGAAATAGAGAAAATATCATCTAATACTCGTTGCAGAATGCATTTCCAACACTCATGCATTCGAAAACTCGCTCGTTCCTCGCTCGATTTCGAATTTCGCATTCGTATTGGAATAGGAGCCTATTCTGCAACTAGTTTTAGAATATACCTAATATTACCAACCTTCACATAGTTAATAAATTTCAGGTGAAACTGTCGAATGTGTTTTGAGTTTCATTTATGAATTTTTCACGAACAAAGAAAACATATGCCAAAAATTCACGAATGAAAAATCGTTCGTTTCAACGTGATATCGAATTTTACCCAAAATCATGCACATGGTTTTCTTCGGATCCTGATCGGTCCTTTTAGCCCGGGAGCCAGTGACATTTTTTAGTCAGTCATTTTAACCCTGGCCATAATTTGTATATAGCTTGATTTTGTTGTTTTCTTAGCCAAAGTGATCGTCAGCTGCCTCAACAGTGGTGGGTTCGCCAACGGGAGCAACGAAAACATGTGAAAAAAATATTGAGTTTCAGTCATTTTAACTCTGCTGAAATTTACAGTGATGGTAGTTTGTATAATTATTCGAATAAAAAAAATCGTCCGCTGGCTATACGTTGGTGGAAACCCCGTCCGCTGGACATGAAAACGTCCGCTGGACATGGGAACTTCTGAAAAAAATTTGAGTTTCAGTCATTTTAACCCTGCTGAAATTTACAGAGATGGTAGTTTGTATAATTATTCCAATAAAAAAAATCGTCCGCTGGCAGTACGTTGGTGGAAAACCCGTCCGCTGGACATGAAAACTTGTAAAAAAAATTTTGAGTTTCAGTCATTTTAACCCTGCTGAAATTACAGAGATGGTTGTTTATATAATTATTCGAATAAAAAAAATCGTCCGCTGGTTGTACGTTGGTGGAAAACCCGTCCGCTGGAAATGAAAACTTGTAAAAAAAAATTTGAGTTTCAGTCATTTTAACCCTGCTGAAATTTACAGAGATGGTAGTTTATATAATTATTCGAATAAAAAAATCGTCCGCTGGTTGTCCGTTGGTGGAAAACCCGTCCGCTGGACATGATAACTTGTAAAAAAAATCTGAGTTTCAGTCATTTTAACCCTGCTAAAATTTACAAAGATGGTAGTTTATATAATTATTCGAACAAAAAATGGTCCGCTGGCTGTACGTTGGTGGAAAACAAGTTTTCATGTCCAGCGGACGGGTTTTCCACCAACATACAGCCAGCGGACGATTTTTTTTATTCGAATTATTATAGAAACTACCATTTCTGTAAATTTCAGCAGGGTTAAAATGACTGAAACTCAATATTTTTTCTACGTGTTTTCGTTGCTCCCGTTGGCAAACCCACCACTGGTGCGCCAGCTGACGGTCACTATGCTATAAGACAAATACATAAAAAACAATAAAGACAAATAAAAAAAAATACAAATAATAAGGGTTAAAATTGGTCACCAAAAACTATCACTGGCTCCCGGGCTATTATATTTTCAAAAGTTATTCGATCTGTTAGTTAGGCCTGAAGTAACAAACTCTTTCACTGCATTTGAAACGAATCAATTGAACACTTTTCGAACAATGAGTTAGGCAGAAATGGATCGAAACAAAAAGCTTAGGCAAGTTATGAGGTTCTTCAGTGTTCGTCTACATGCTAGTAATATAAATGAAATATCGTAGTTAATTGAAAGAATTTATTCTCAGATCAACAAAACAATTATAACATAGCTAATGCTTCGAAACAATTTGTGCCTTTTTGTTTAAAGAATTATAGTAATATGGTAACATCATGTACACTTGAGACAAGAACTTAGTGTATTCTTGTTGGCAGATGCAAATTTTCGAAATTAATCGAATTTCATATATTGAAATTCAAAAATCAGAATTATATTCATAAAAATGTCCCATTTATGTCTTGAAAACGGAGAGAATTTTGTCCCAACCTCTACAAAATCTGATTCATTCTACAAGATAATAAGTTCCTTTTCATACCACACAACTACGTACAGGGTGATTGTTTATATTTTACTCAATAGCTATCCCAATTAATATTAGTCGTACAAAATGGCAAATTTATAGTATTTTAATGGACATTCAGAATTCAGTGCTAAGAAAAGCATAAGAGCAAAGTGAATCTAAGAATTGAGAACTGTTACTTAAATAGTACACCCTGTATTTTATTTTCCTAATCGGTAGAGCTCTCCCTTCATATTCCAAGAATATGTACTTTATTGATGTTTTTTCCTAAAAATATAGGGTTTTTCGTCTAAATCTGAGGCAGCTATAGAACGCCACTCGAGAATGCTGTTATTTCTTTATATCGAAGATGAATTTGCCATGGATAATAAAACAATTTAATTTTACTGTTTGATATTTCTTCAAATTCGTAATTTGAAAGTTGGTCCAGCAAAAATGATATATTCTGGGCAAGAAAAACTTGTTATCATTCATATCAAGCTTTCATAAAAACTAATCAAAACCAACGCCTTAGATTTGGAGGATGAAACCTATATTTTTATCAAACTGCCGAAAATATACTTCATATAGTATATATTTTTGATCTGAAGAAAGTGCTCTACCGATTAGGAAAACGAAATACAAAGTGAATTATTCAAAAAATAAGAGTTTCCATAAAATATTTAGGTTTACGATGCTTTTATGCATTTCTTAGTAATGAATTCTGAATATCCAAAAAAAATACTACAAATTTGACCATTCAAACGTTTTTGTATGACCAATAATAACTGATATAACTATTGAGTAAAATATAAACAATTACCCGTTACATTCTCTCACCGGAAATCATACATGATAAAAGTTAAGCGGGTTGCCTGGCAAAAAATGCTCAAACGAAACAAATGAGGAGCAATAATCCGCCAGTCACTCGGTTTGTCTTTTCATAAATGATTGATAAATCTTAAAAATTTAACATTCCTGTTCTCAGAATAAAATACGCAATCTATTTATATACCTATTCGATACAAGGCATATTCACTAGTAATGATCTTCCAGATGTTATCTAGAAGAAATAATGTCGCAATGCGTTCACTTCTCATTTTGTCAGATCTTCCATTAGTGTTTGAGTTATTCAGGATATCTGTCTAAATTTATGCATGTAATTTCACTATTTTCACGATCCACAGTAAAGACGTGTCCATTTGCACCTACCCACTCTATAACTGTTAATATCAATATTTAGAAATAAATCCGAATTGCCAAATTATACGTATCCGACATTTTGCTATTCGAAAATAACAATCTAGCCATTTCCAGATAGGTCATATTGAGATAATTCATCGCTTTGTGTTTTCATATAAGTGTTATCTTCCAGTGAATTACGTTCTATATTTTCGAGGAGAAACCAGAATGTGAGTATACTTAGCGTTTCACCAAATTTAAATATTTTTCCTTGAGGAAAACGCAAAACGTAGGTATATTATGATTTCAATTGACGTACCTCCACCATTAGAAAATATACAGCGACAGGGCATATATTCATTTTATTGTCTCCTCTTTGATGTTCTACAAGGTATTATCGCACCTTACTCATTTCGAATAATTGATTTTTCATTCAAGTATATTTTGGTGAAAATAAATTCCAGATCATGAGTAGATTCAAAAAAGCTTCGTATAAAATCATGGAGTCTAGATCAGACTCCTCTATCTGATGAATACGTCTGATCAAGGTTAAGAAACGTTAACATTTGAATTCTATCATGAAAACATGACAAAATGTTGAATGATTTAAATTTATTAGTATTTTGTGATTTCATTCTGCGAAATGTATACATTGATCTTCGTAATCTTGGTCAGCTTTAATTTTTTCAAGTAATGATAACTAAATTTGGTTTAATATAATGTTTATGGATATATAGAAAACCTGTTGTACCAACTCATAAATAAAAAGAGTAACCAAAATTATAGATCTGTATGGCATTCTTGACTGTATTTTTCAAAATAATTTCGGAAACCGCATTAAATAGGTCTTTAAAGCGGTTTGTTGAGAGAGTTGATGACCTAAGGCTTCTACCGAAAATAGTCATCTACTATGTATCACGAGCTGCCATCCATGCAATTTATTTTCGCGAAATTTTCCATGATGTATATAAGAGGCTCTAATACATAGCTTATTTTATCTGGCATGCAGTTTAGTAGAAATTTTCCTTATCATTTAGCGATAATTCAGAACTTGATGAATTCAAACAGACTGAAAAAATGGTTTATGTTGTACAAAAATATTAAGAAAGTTTTTGTGATTTATTCGAACCTGTCAACCGTACATAAAATCATCATCCTCCGAAACACAGTGGATTCTACCGGGTCTTTCACGAGGAACCTCACCCATATTTATACGGGAAACTACTGAACGTATTTTCATGAAATTCAGCACTTATGAGTATTTCACGATGCTGATGAAATCTAAAATATTTTCAAGGCATGAACACCTCCGGTTTTTCCGGAAATGACGTCAACTTCCGTTTTTCAAACAAGAACACCATTTTTTAATTGCAGAAATAGATTCCTTAGAAAATTTCAAGTTATTTTGATGTAACATTTTTCAGTTTTGGTTGGAATATTCTCTCTGAGCGGGAAAATTCGAAAAAAAATCGAAGATAGAGCTCCGCTGAAACAAGAATAACTTCGAGGTTTTTGGATGGAAAATTTTCATTTTTGGGATTTTTCAAGATGTAAGATCGATGTATCCACTTTAAAAATCGAAATCGCGATTCATGATACAGGGGGTGAAAAAATCGCTTTCAAAGTTAGGGATGACAAAATCGTGAAAAATCAATTTTTTTAAATCAGAACCCCATTTTTTTATGGCAGATATTGAATCTACGTTAAAAAATAATGTGAGTGTATGCATCACACCCTTGCCCTAAAGTGGATATTAACTCAGAAAATATCAACATCAATCTTACATCTTGAAAAATCCCAAAAATGAAAATTTTCCATCCAAAAACCTCGAAGTTATTCTTGTTTCAGCGGAGCTCTATTTTCGATGTTTTTTTCGAATTTTCCCGCTCACGGTCAGAGAGAATTTTCCAACCAAAACTGAAAAATGTTACATCAAAATAACCGGAGGTGCTCATGTCTTGAAAATATTTTAGATCTCATCAGCATCGTGAAATACTTATAAGTGCTGAATTTCATGAAAATACGTTCAGTAGTTTCCCGTATAAATATGGGTGAGGTTCCTCGTGAAAGACCCTGTATATTGACTAATATGTCATCAAAGGCATCCCCTCATCAGCTAACAGGACTATACAGGATGTTCCTAAATAGGTGTATTAACGGTCAACTGTAGATTTCTCAGGAAAAAAACAATTTCTTCAAAAATTTATATTGTTTTCAGTTTTTTGATGATTTCTGAGAACCGTTTGAATTACGGAATTGAGTTTTTGTACACACATGGCCACTAATAATACTTTAATTAGACGTGCCAGTGGCGGAGATATTGAATGAGCACAAAGGTTTTACCCCCATTCTTTGCACCACAGGATACATTTGCGCAGCAAATTCTGATGCGCCAATGTGTTTTACATAAACAAAATACTTCTGGTTTATTACTCTAAAGTGAACCGTTTTCGAGAAAACTGGTATTTTATGATGATGAACAATTTGCTAAAGTAAGGCATTATGAATTTCTTGTTATTGGAAAAATGAGTAGTGATAATAAACCGAGTAATAAACAAAGTTTTTAAATTCAACAAAATTTGACAACTAGGTTTTTAAGTCCGAATTGCAAAGTTATTTCATTTTTAGCGACCATAGTTAATTATCACTACTCGTTTTACCAATTACAAGAAATTTACAATGCGTTAGCAAATTGTTTTTGATCATAAAATGCCAGTTTTCTCGAAAACGGTTCACTTTAGAGCAATGAACCGAGAGTACAATTTTTATGTAGAAGAATTTGCTTTCTGCTGTGCAAATGGAAATTTGTCCAGTGGTGTGACCGTCCAATAAAACCGAGTAAAGTCCAAGAAAGTACCTTTTGTCAGTGACAATGTGTGTACTGAAACTCAATTCTGTAATTCAAACGGTTCCTGAGATATTAACGAGAAACTGAAAAAATATACATTCTTGACACTCTGTATTTCTGAAACGAATATCTGGAGGAAAAAATGGAAGGGAAAAAAATGTTATTTCTTCATGAGAAATCTACAGTTGACCGTTGATACACTTATTTAAAACACCTTGTATAATTCATCAAAATAAAATCGAAAAAAAGTTAAACCAACCAAAAGACAACATTCTCGGATTCTTAACGAATTCTTCAACAAATCTGTTGAAGTAAATCGACTCTCAACCATCGTACTCCTTATAGCCAGGTTTTGATCCTGCGAAGGCTGCTGAAAGATCGCTCTACAGTGCACAGTTGAGCGATCAAAATTCTTGAAACTTTTTCGTTTCGGGAATAAATTCACCTGTTTCTCTCAAAACATCAAAAATTGTCAGCTCTTCAACATTACCTCCAGTTTTTTCCTGTCAGTTCCTTTGCCACAATTCTACTTAATTTTTGATGCCGCTCAAATTGAAAAATTCGAAGTTATCGCAAGCATCGAAGCTGGGTGCAGTCTGCCTATATGATGTATACGGCAGTGGTTGAGGAAAAATAGCGTGACCTCTTTCGAGAGGATTAGAAAGTAGATAAAAATCTCAGATATTCTTTCGACAACAAAGCCTTAAACAGTGCTAACACCAGATTTCTATGCGTCTATCTTTTGTCAGACCATATAGCTAATAAGTCCAATATTCAAGTGGTCCTACGTTTCCCGTGATTTTTTATTTCCATTTGACGCATGCGTACAATTCAATTCTTACCAACGATTCAGCTTCATTTTATGTTTGTGGATAGCAGGCGGATAAGCCCTATCGTTGAAGTTATATGGAACAGACATACACATAGACAAAATTTCAATTGAATTAAATTTTCAAGGTTACACCTGACCTTTACCCTTCCTCTGCTATTGGCCTGCATTGTGGCGAACACGGGGGCTCAGATAAACTGCAAGTGCTGGAAGGACTTTGAAGTCGTTACCAACTCCTTTGGTGATGTTTTTTGTCAGGACAAGAAGAACAGGACTTTCAACTGTCATGAGGAAGAACCTCCATTGTGCTATTGTACGCATAAAGGAGAGACGATCATCTTGGATTTGGGCGAATCCAACTGTCAGTCAATAAATCCTACCAGTGGTTCTTGGTGTAATAATAGAGAAGACTGGGTAGCCTATTTTGATCGGCATCCCGAGTTCTTGATGCTCGATTGATCTTATTCAGGAGTTCTCTTATGGGTATATGTGATGATTTATTTTTGTTATTTATTCGTATGTTTTATGATATTACGTAGTTTTAGTTTGCTGTGAGAATTTTTTTCATTAATGATAATTATTGTTATGTTTGATTATTTATTCGAATATATGATGAAAGAATTGTTTTATTGTCCAGGTCTTCCTATATTTTAAAATTCAATTTCACCAGAAAATAAATAATCGAATTCCGAATTATAGTTTATCGATAGATGTGTCGTACTTATCGATTTGGGTCACCTTCATTATCTAGACAACGTAATAAGAGCAAAGGGTCAAAAAAATAGGTTCTACGGTCAAGGTTGAAGATGTAACATAAATATGTGGGTAAACAAGGGCAATATCAACATTGCCTAGGAACAAAGTTTAACCTAACATTAGTCATGCTTACATTAAATTGAAAATGAAGTATAAATTACTCATTGCAATCAATTAAATAACAGATTTTCCAAATTGATCGCTTGGCTGCTCTGGTTGAAATTGCGAAAACCTTTTGAATTTCGTAAATAGTACATTGTTTACCGGGTGGGAAAAGCCTTACAATTGGACAATTGTGAAGATTGCTAAGTCGAGGCGTAAGCCGAGACTTAGCAACACAGAGTCCAGGAATGTGGCTTTTCTCACGAGGTAAACATACTATTTTTCCGCAAATCGTTTGAAATTCGACAGATTTCTATGAATTTTGAAAAAAAATCGCGAATTGTTCCATTCATAAATAAATGGAGCTTTGAAATTCGAAATGGAAATGGTTGCGTTACTATGGACACGTATTAATGCTGAATTGTTAAACTTGACGAATATTAATTTAATTGCTGGTCCTTTCGAAGACGGAACAGTGTAAAATGATAAGTGATGATGAATTTTACATTTCTGGAACTCCTCCAGAGCTGGTTGAGGCAGCGAACACTGCTTCATTATCATTAGAATTATTGCCGAAGAAATCTAGAGAAAAGTACGAATATGCTTATGTTGATCACTGACAAGGAAATGAATATTTTCTGACAGTTGGGAAATCTTGACTTTTTTATGACAAATTTTGTTAGGGAAGCCAAAATTTCCTAGCGATTTGCGGAAAAATAAATTTCATTATGAATTAGATCGTGGGAGTACACTTGTCTTAAGATGAGAGTTTTCTCATTTTTCTTAAATACAGGCAAAAAGATCGAAACATTCATGGTGTAACACATTGACTACTAATAACACATAAAATAATTGTCCCATTCGGAAAAATCAAGCTGTTACTATGTTTTTCATGCGCCAACGCCACATTATGAAAAATTATTTTGAGTCAGTAGTCAATCAATCAATCTTAATATATTCAGAATAATACGTTATGTTGTTTGCCAGAAACATCAACGATTGTCGTTAAAACCCTGTGAATGAGGGTGAACTGAACTGTAGAGAATACATATTGATTTTTCAAAACATGATAATGAGTGTAATATTTAACGTATTTCTGATATATTCCCGTCTACTTTATTAATATCAAACAAGATCATGACTGTGCCATGTATTTTTTAATTTAGTTTAAAAGTGAAATGAAATATAACTGGTGGTTTTGTATATTATCGTATTTTGTATACAAGCATAAATTGAAGTTAGAATTATAACGAGTTTTTATAAATTTCAAGGTATAAGAATCACTTTGCTTCTTTGTGATTGCACCTCGGATTGCACTTGCCCCACTTTACCTTACATCTTGTAATAGAAAATGACATTAATTCATTGTATGTCGGCGATACTTAATGAATGCATGCATTCAAGAAATTTCAGTTCGAAAAAAATTCCATAGACAAAATCAATAACCGAATCATTAACTAAAAAAACACATAAAATAATAATTGTTTGAAAAATAATGAGTGAAGTTCACAAGGAGGTCGCATGTTTTTGTCTCACGGAAGATGCTCGAAGGTAAACCATCAGTTTTCACAAATTTTTCTGCACGTTTCATCAACTGGCCAGTTGCCATCATTTTCAGCGTCACATCATCATTGCAGTAAGTAATCATTTTCGATCAATTCACAGGGTACTTTTTTAGATTTGTTGGCTCATTATGAAACCTTCAGATCGATGACAAGCATTTGAATGAATTAATTCTGTTCCAGTAGTTATGCATCTCAAAGAAATGTAAAAAGAATTTCAGAGAGTAGAGTGGCCTATAACAACAATACCAAACCTCATTCCCTTATGACTACAAAGTATGGAATAAATCAGTGAACAGGCATGAAGAGATAAATAACAGAAGTAATCTCAGATCGAATATTCAACATGGTATCATTCATAATTTTTTTAACAGAATAAACATAATCACAAAACATTTGCTCAATTGTTATCTTGAATTCAAATTCATTCAACTTCTTTATATTTGTAGGGTGGTCATTTCCTCATAAGGAGTCAAAAATGATTTTACTGAGTGAAGATCTGGAAATATGATATGTATGCATAATCCAAATGTTATAAAGCGTTACAGGCTCTCAAAAAATCATTCAATTCTGATATATACAGTACCAGAAATATAGTAGAATGAAATTTCGTTCAGAATAAATGAATCGTCCTGTATATATTGGTAAGGAAAGATATACATTTCGTGATGCTGATGATGATAGACCCTATATATGGTAGTAGTATGTAAAGTTCCTCGTGGGACACCCTGTATTGAAACTTTGAATCAATCTGATTAAAAAAAAAACAATTCGAGTTCATTAGTCGATAGTTGATACCATTCTGTTGAAGAATTCTTGAGTGGGAACCAGGTCGGTTTTATGATTTTTGAATTACTTCGATTTTTTTTTCTCTTGTATGTTTTGTAGGTGTACGTTAATGGGAATTAGGAAGGTGTAAAAATCAGCAAATCTTAGCTAATGCCAACGTTTCGCTTCTTCAGGGCTAAAGTCTTGTAGGTATGTTTGTTCACTGACCGAACTTATAGTAGACTCAAGGGATCAATGAAAATTTATTATTATAAATGATTTTGGAGCATGCTTCAAATGGAGACAAATTATTGGAAATGCTTTATTTATCATTCTTCAGATGACTTATATTTTTTCCATATCATCTATTCACATCTAAAAATTAATATTATTTGGTTCGAATTGAAAGTCATCGCATCTCGAAACTTAAATTATTATAATGTTTATCAATTGAAATCCGGATATCGAGCAAAAAATTCATCCCAGTCTCTGGTATTCTCGCAAGGCCATCTTCTCAGTTCCTTCCCGTTTTTCATGGTGGAGCACCAAGTTCCGGTCCTATCCTTCAGGATATTGTTAACTTCTCCGGAACACACGCATCTTGGAGCCCTGGGTGTGTTACATGGCATGATGTGCATCAATTGTACCCCGAAACACTCGGGCCCTTCTTTCGAAATATGCGGCTTGTAGCCGTCCCAGCATTTGCAGGTAATGGCCTTTCCACTGGTGTACTCGAGACTCAAGAGTAATATAGCTGTGGTCAACCACAACCTGAAAAACAAGTGGAATGGTGTGATTCATTGCGGTCGTTTGGAATCTTGCATTTAACATAATATTTCGTATTTCACAAATAAGTTTATTAACGAAACAGCTTTTTGAAACAATGAACATACATAATAAAACTTTTGATTGGAATCAAACCAAAATGAAAAACTCATTACTGATCGGATCTATGAAAAATAGTAGGTACATGTAGAAAAGTTGCCATCACCATACGTTTACAAAAGTATTTTTTTTCTTCGTCATGGGCATACAGGGTGTATTTTAAGGTGAGGCTTTTCTTTTAACCGGTGATAGAACTCATCGAAATGAGTCATTTTAGCGAAAATTTCTTATATAAAATAATCAATTTAAAAAATTTATAAAAAAGCAGTAGGTACCTACATGGCCAATTGATCTATTCTACGCACTAAAAGTTTTTGCAAATTTGTCAGATCTACGGAGGAGCAGATGAGGGAGCAGGATCGGACTGAGGAATTTTCGTTTTCACCTAGAAACTAGAATAAATTCTAGTTTTATTTTCGAAACAGGGGCATACTTCACATAAAAAATTTTTGGTAAAATGAATTATTCTGATGAGTTTCACCATCTGTCAAAGAAGAGCCTCACCTCGAAATACACCCTGTATACTACTCAATTGATTAGTTTCGATTCACAAAGCACACCTTCAGTTTTTGTAGATACGTCATCACACATTATAGACCTTTCCGCCAAAAATTATAAAATCACGAATTGATTCTTTTGTTTAGGAAATGATAACCAAAATCCCTCCTAATGACGGGTAACTCCCCCCTCTAGCACCTAAGCAGACTCAAATATGCCTACCCATCAGATTACCAATATGCTGAGCTGAACGGCTTGATCGCAAGATTTATTATTCCCTATAAGGAATAATAAATCTTGCCGCAACACCATTATTGAGATCTTCATATGAGTTTTTCAGATTTCAAATAATATTGTAAGCATTTCCCCACAAATATTTCCAAGTATTTCTATGAATATCGCTAATCATAATAGTAGGTTCAACAAGGTACAGAAATACTAGGTGTGCCATTTGAAATAAGAAAGTTTTTGACCATTATTTGTAGTTAATGTTTGAATATTAATTATAATCACTCAGTATTTTTCTTCTGCATAAGGGTAGCCAATATGTCTACACGAAAAAACATTGTCTGCCTCGTTGACTTGTATGGTTTATTCATTAATAGCAAATTTAAAATACTCCTTTTTTTCGATTTTTCGCCATTTTCTCTTAAATGGTTCTCCTAAGGAATAAAATGGTCTTTATAAACTCATCATTATTTGAGCTTGCCATTCAATTTTTGAATTCATATATAGGGTATTACATTGAAAAAAATTTAACTATGGTCTATATCTTTGTTATCGAACACCCTGTATATGTGAAAACAATTTTAAATTGTGCATCCGATTGCCCTTTACATTTCACGAAAAAATTTTTTTTTAAATGTCTTCATCCACTGCCTCAAAATGAGAACCGCGTCTGGGGTGGGCCATCCTGTATAACACACTATATAAATTAGGAATCGCATATACTTTTCAGAAGTAATAAAAAATGTCAACAGATTATATACTACAAGACTTCTCTATTCAACAAGGACACTCAGTATACGGATTCTATTTATATCGAAAATCTTCTCATTCAATCATAAAAATAGACCTTCGAGATTCTTACTTAACGAGAATGTCATGAATTTGTTCATAAAAATTACAGGAGTTTTATGTATCTGTCCCAATGAATGAATTCTATTTTTTTGGAGAAAACTAGAGGTTGCATAATGATGAATACAGATGTTCAGAATCTAGTTGTGAAAAAATAAATAATATAGGAGGCCCAGCTACGGAAGTTGGCTGTGTGAGCAGCCATTGCTTTTTTCCTAATTTCCAATGTGCATCATTCTACATATAGTGAAAATACCTCAGAACTGCTTCTTGAATAATCCTTCTGAATTTTTACTCCATTTCTGATCTCGTCAAAATATTACTCCTTAAAATATCATCAACTGAGTCTGTCTAAGTGTTGAGGAGAGAAAGTCAATGTTTGGGTTATGTCTTTAATTAACAAAAGTTTATTTTCTTCAAACCATTCAACTGCAACCACCTATTCTACACTAGCTGCTATATCAACTGCAATCTTTTTTGTATCAATAAAATAATGGTTGATATATCTCACCCCTTTCTTGCATAGTCCTTCTCCATAATTCTATCATGGTTCTTGTTTTTGACCATAAAAATTAGTTTTTATTTTGACGTTGTTCAATGATCATTGTTTTTATAGTCAATAATTCTGGTAAACAGAAGTACGTCTCATCCCCCACTAACAGAGTATTATTCGAGAATTTTCCAACATTGGGTTCGTGAAGGTCCAGATCTAACTACGCTTCATGGTTTGAACCAACTCCGCCCGGGTGAATGAATAAATTTCATTTTATGATCGTAATCGGTCTAAAAAAATTGTTTACAAATAATTATGTGAATATACGATACAAAATAGTCCTCTGGTTTTCTTACATGCATATTGTCAATAAATTAGGAAAGAGTGTTTCTGTGAAAAAAAGAAACAACAATCTAAGGTATCTGTCAGTGGGCCATTCACCGATACTAGAGGCTTAAAAACACCATTACATCTTTAACTCTCCTCATAATTTTGTTGCTATACGAACATTGAATGTTTCATATGGATAATAAATTATTAGAAAAATACAGTGTGGCTTAACTGGTTTCAGTGAGGCCAGGTAGCAGTCCAACGTCAAGCCCATGGAGCAGGATAGGAAAATTCAAAGTGTGCAATTTTGAATGAACCTATGATAAATACCTTCATGATACAGAAATTGTTTTTTCCTGCATATTTTTTTTTAGGAAGAGATCCATCGGACAATCAAGACTTAAAGCTTAAGCTTCAAACAATATATATTTTGAATAAACCGAATAGCCAAAAGAAAGCCATACGATTCCATAATCCAATGTCTTGCACAATATCAGTTTCTCAAGTTGGAATGAACCCATTCCATTGACGAAATAGTTATTTTCCTATCAAGGGCGGAAAGTTGTACTTTCCCGCACTAGATTGCCTACGCGGAGCGGAGTTCGGGCAAGCAATCGAGTGCGGGAAAGTACTTTCCGCTCAAGATAGGAACAATATTTTTTCTACAACCGTATTATAAGATTGTCAAGTTCTCTTTGAAAATGCAATAATTTTCAAACGGAGATCTGCATTACTAATTAGTTTGACATGGAGGAAACTGCATAGTTTGAAATATTTAACTAAATATATAGGTAAGTAGATTAAGAAATTTCATGTTAAAGGTATTATTATACCCAAATTCAACACATATTTAGTTTCCCGCACTAGTGCGGGAAAGTGACACTTTCCGAATCGAAAATAATGCAGGAAAGTAATTAGTTAGGCCCGGTTGTAGAAAAAATATTTTAAGTTCACAATAAAAACAAATGGTTCATCCCCAGGCGTCCTGTAAATACAGCTTTGGTTGATAATTGGACATCTACCGCTGTCAGAATTGACGTAACCGCTGTGAAAACGTTGGTTTGTTCGTTTGGTACATTGGTTAATTTACGGACCATACTCACTATTACCAGATCAAAAAGTGGATAAACATCTCAAGTTGGAGGAACAGCGAGAATTTCATGTTTCCATAGATATGACCTGTCACAAAAATAGAAATACAGAAATCTTTGCCGAAATGCCAAGTGAATCGGATTTTGACGATAAGTTTCATATTATTTCTGTGTTTTTGTTCAGTGTAACACCTCATATCCATGGTAACATTGAAACCTCGCTGTTTCTCCAAGTGAGAAGTTTAGCCATTATTTTAAGAGTCTTTAGCCTTCGAAATAAGAAACGTTAACCGCCAGATGGCAGTGCAGTGCATTCATTTCTATTTATTGGATTATTCAGCTTAATAGAACACATGTTGGGGCGCCGGGAATATAACAAGAAATCCTACACTGAACTAGATCTTACACTGGCTGTATAATACTCTAATTTTCCTTTACCAGTCATCTGGGAGGTGATTCCTGCGGGGCGTGTCATTTAAAAGGAATTCAATTCCATGTAAGAATCCAGAATTGTAAGAAACAATTGATTTTCACTAATCGTTGATAAAAATTGATATTTATCAATATCAATTCGAATAGAAAAATTCAAGAAAATAAGTTTCGCGAAAACAACACATTGTTGTGATATTATTCACGCAAAAAAACGGTGAATTCTAAAAGAAAAATGAGATAGACGTTTGATAATCTAAATGATGGACTCGATACTGAAATGAAAAAACACAAAAATATTTGTTCGTTTCGATGGAGGAAATGTTACAAAATAACCAAAAATGATGGGGAATATCCTTTTAATTCATTAATTTTTTCATTATTTTCATCTATATACACTCATACATCCCTTCATCAATCAGAAGAAAATAAATCGTTTCTGAGTCCCTTTTTTCTCAGGGGTGTAGGGTGTAGACCCGTGAGCTGAACAGCAAGGCTGATAGCATTTAATATTACTATAAGTTCTATGGTCGGACACTTCCTTTTCCCCACCATTCAACGAGTTTTTCCAAATCGCGTACACCAAAAGCACTGCATAAAAATTTAAAGTTCTGCCGCCAATAGACGTTGTTCATTTCGGTGTTTTGATTGTAGCAAAAGATGGCCTACGAGGAATTATTATTGTCAGGCAGAAAATAAGCCAAAGAAAATTAATCGTATAGGTAGGTAACATATTTTTATACATTGCCGTTGAGACTTGTATGTGATATTAATCAGTTGGGAACTGTTATCCAAGAATATCGTTCAAAATCACTAACTCTCATCATAATTGTATTCTTTAAGTCCTGATAAAGAGCAATATGAGCAAGTTGGAAAATAAGAACAAAGTTTTCCGAGAACCGTTGCCTTGTGCAGAAAAAAAATAACTTCGATACGAAAAATTCGACAAGCTCACGAAGTTCATCAATTCGGCTCCCTTCAGCTTTTCGAAATGTCAGATCAGAAATTGAAGTCAAACTGCTTGCAACAACATGAACTATAAAACAGAAAATACTAGCTTCTTTATGAATAAAGTCCTAAAGGCAATCGTTTACTCGGCAAGATATTTGTCCTACCTTCTAGCAGAGCTCTACTGAGCCTATTGAAAAATTACCTGAATGATCAAAAAATCATTGAAACATACAGCGTACCAAAAAAGTAACGTAACTCGTCAATAATTTTTGTACGAAGAATCATTTAGGAAAATCCTCGCACCTGTCGATTATTAATTTCAGAAGCAATTTTTTGTATGCTTTTTTGAATTTGATATTTCTCACCCCTGCGCCCCGCACCCCTCTACTTAATTTTTTCAAATGGGATACATAGAATGAAAGGTAATTTGATTACCTTTACTCAACGATGCGAATGAGAGGAAAATTGTTTTTTTTTTTTCTTCATTAAACCATCAAAAAATGATCAATTGGGTATGGTTACTCACTTTTTGAAATCGATGTGTATCCTATTTATGAATGGAGAATATTTTCAATGTATTAAATGTTCGAATTGATCACCGTTGAGTGCTTGACAATGTGCAAGCCGTTGATCGAAACTCCTCAATGAATTATTCATCCTAGCAACAGAAATTTTGAATCGCAGATCTTTCGAATTATCTGGCCGATTTTGGTAAACAGCACTCATCAAATGGCCCCACAGAAAGTAGTCGAAAGGGTTCGAATCTGGATATCAGGCTAGCCATTCAACTGATCCTATCCTACCAATCCATTTCTCAGGAAATGTGGCATCAAGATACCTACCTCCTCACTTCAATTCCATAATGCGGAGGCGCACCATTTTGTTGGAACCAAATATTGTCAGCTACTTGTCGACCATTCACACCGGGAAAAAGATCAATGCCTACGGGAAATATTTGATTTTTCCGTCACTCTATATGAGAGGTACCTACTAGTCAAATTTCCTCCTATAAAATTTGGTCCAATAATATGATGGCCAATTGCACCCAACTACACATTTGATTATTCGGGATGGTGGGTGTGAATTGTCTGCATCAAATGAGGATTTGCTGTGGACCAGAACCGACAATTATGTCGATGGACAGACAGACCCATTCGAGCAAAACGTAGCTTCATCAGTAAAAAGAATTCTAGATGAAAAAGTTATCTCGTTGCATCTCTCCTGCAGTACTTCACAAAACTGCGCTCCTAGGTCGAAACTGTCATCAGATTATTCTTGTGTGCTCTGAATCCTGTATGGGTGAAACTAAGCTTCTCTGAGAAGATGACCTTACAACTGACTGCTTACTCACATCGAATTCTTCGGCCAGTTCTCCTGCAGATTGTTTCGGATTCTCTTCTTTGCAAAGTAATATAAATATCGAGGGCTTTATCGCTACATGTCGTACGTAGTTGCAGGTCTACCAGATTTCAGAGAGTTCTCATTATTTCCAGTATGTTCTAAATGTTTAACCACCCGACAAACAATAGTTTTACTTATAGGATTTCTGTCTTGATAACGCTCATAAAAAATTTCGCACACTTGCTCTTAGTTCGCCTTGCGATCCCCATGTCCCAGAAAAATAAAGATTTCTATTCCCTGCTTCTCACTCAATTGATTCATATCGAATCAAAAATAACATTAATATGATATTATTCGCCTTTGAGAGATCAGTTAGCAACTAAATTGATACCAAACATTTCGTCATATTTAGTTAATTCGCTAGCTAGATAAACGAAAGAATATTTTTTCCAGAAAAACTCGAGTTCTTCTTCTTTGTCTCGAGAACAACTTCATGTGTATGGAACCGACACCACCACCCTTATCTGTTTATTGTTTTATTCGCGATCTAAAAGATTAATTCGCAGCTGTTTTCAACTTGTAATGTGTGTAAATTTTTCCTTTCATCGTAACATTTTTATTGTGAGAATTTAAAGGTGAAATTTTATTTTCGTTCACATAACTGACTTGACCTTCAAATGACCTTCGATGCGATATATCACAAGCAAAATTTTTTCAATGAAAAATGTTGAGGGTTAAGGGTATGGACCCCACTTCAAAACTGCATGCATTTCTTGAACTTCAAAAATAGGAATCGGCGGGAAGGAGGATATTTCTCAATATTTATTATTTCAAGAATAATATTCTGACAAAAATCACATATTGTTGATTTTTAATAAAAAATAGCTGAATAAATTCCCTTTACAGTCTCACCGGTCAATGTGCAATCGAATTTACTTTCATTTGATATATCACAATCCATATAAATATTCCTATTAACAGGGCCGATCCTAGGGTGTTGGCCGCCCGCGTGCAGAATCCTTATGTGCCGCCCCAAAGACACAAAATATACTTTTTTTATGTATATACATAATATATACAGGGTGTCCCAAGTGCGAGTGCCTATTAGACGTTTCTGGGAAACTAAACATATTTGAAATCAGAAAAGTGGGATTATATCTTGTCCGAAATTCTCTACCGTCCTAAAATATTTTTGTAGCCTGAGCACTTCCGTTTTGACAAGGAGTGAAAATAAATTTGTTCAACAAATTTTTTTTCAATTTTTTCGTTTCTGAAATGATAGAGTATTCAATGCTGAATACATTTCAGTTGAAACCTTTGTATTTATTCAAATAGTTCTCAAAATATCTAAAAAAAAAACCTGAAAGAGTCAAATATTCATAGACAGTATAATGTTCATTTTTCTCATTCTCAACATTCCAAGTGTAAACTGTTCTCTCAACGTCAAAGAAGAAGTATGTGGAAAGGTCATGCAGTTTTTGGAATTCATGAATATCATCACAGAGTGTTTTAAATTTTGGGTCGAAAACTGTGGTCGAAAATTAGCAATAACTTCTATTTTTCAAATCAGAACCCTATTTTTTTTATGATTGCGTTAGATTCTGCAAATAAAATAGTGATAGCACTCTAAGATACTCTTGCTCCTGAATTCAGTAGTTTCGGAGTCATTTGAGATTTTCTGGATTAATGTTGTACGTAGAGTCAAATAACTTAGAAACCACTGAATTCAGGAGAAAGGGCATCTTAGAGTGCTATCACTATTTTTGTTCGCAAATTCCAACGCAATTATAAAAAATTGTGTTCTGATTTGAAAAACAGAAGCTATGGCCAATTTTCGATCACAGTTTTCGACACATAATTTGAAACACCCTGTGATGATATTTATGAAATTCAAAAGATGATTAGAAAAATGAACATGATACACTGACTATAAATATTTGACTTTTTTTTTTCAGGTTTTTCGATATTTTGAAAACTATTTCAATAAATACAATGGTTTTGACAGAAATGTATTCAGCATTGAATACTTCATCATATCATGAACGAAAAAATTGAAAAAAAAAATTGAAACAAATTTATTTTCACTCCTTGTATAACCGGTGGTCAGGCCCCAAAAAGATTTTAGGTCTATACATATTAGATTTAAGGGGGGGATTACCCCGTTACTTTTTCCGTAAATATTTTTGTGATCCCTCTGCCCTCCGACATCTTCTCTAAAGATTTTTATGTTATCTTACACAATAAAAATGCAATTTACATGCACGTATATAATATTTTTATATACTACTGTATTCGTGTGCTAGATGATGAATCATGTACTAGATACATGATACATCCATTTCAACAAAATGAAAAACATTCAATAAAAATTTGTAGATTATATAGGAAAGAAACACGAACTAAATACTAAAGAAAACGAACTTATATGTCACGAAAAACTATGTGAATAAGCAGGAACTACTACATTATCTCTACGATATAATTCTGAACTACATAGTTCCCCTAAATGCCAAATTCTGACTGCCCAAAAATTGTACTACAACAATCATTCTTTCAATGATGGCACGCCATCGCTTTTTTATCGATTATAAACATTTTGTTGTTCCGCATCAATAGTAGGTACAATTCTTTTCCAATCTCAATTTTAACTCGCACCAAGATTTCACAGAAAATGTTTAAGCGCAATTTCATGTTTATTTCAGTTCATTGAATTTTTTGGTCATCTCATTCAAATTTTGGATGATTAGAGTAATAATCGATAATTAAAAACAATTATCTCTTAAAAAATTTTTGAAAATTATATTTTTCACAAACTGACATAAAAAGGTGGCGGCCTGCGGCCGCCCCTTGAATTTGGCCGCCCGCGTGCGGGGCACGCGCTGCACACCTGCTAGGATCGGCCCTGCCTATTAAAAAAAAAACAGTAGAGGGGTGTGAAGCGAGAATTCATAAAGCATAGGGACACCTGCTTTCGAAATCACAAATCCATGGATACGTGGATTTCCTTTAACAATAATTAGTAAAAGAATATTGTTCTGATGGCAGTACTCTCCAATCATAAATTGTGAATTATTTCCTAATTTTTTAATGAAAAAACGGCACAACCAATTCTTCTTTTAGCCACATCACTAGATAGATAATCAAATTACCTTTCATTTGATGTATCACAATCCACATATTTCCATTTGAAGAAATGAAGTAGCGGGGTGCGGGGCGAGGATTTCCCTTAATCATTATTCGTGCCAGAATCATTGACGAGATACTTTTTTGGCACTCTGTATGAAACAATGATGGTCATGTCGAATGCAACTCGAGATGAAATTCAAGCAGGTAAAATTTTGTCGGCAAAATTTCAGCTCTTGTGGTATTATTTATATACAATATGAGAAAATTCTCACAATATTTCGATATTTGTTTTCTAAAACCTATAGCTCGGTCTTATGTTGAAAATTCAATCATGATTCCACTGAATGAATGAGTGTTATGGGTGCAAGAATATGTAAATATTTTTCTTCAAGATATGCAAACATATCGAATTTCAATTGAACTGTTTCTGTTTTTTTCAGGTGAGTTCATTGAACGTATACAACAAAAACAAAAGCAAGAAATGTAAGTTCTCATATTTCAATATGATATTCATATATTTTTTTAGATATTAAACAACAGTAAAACTTTGATTCCTAGCATAATAATGATCCAAAAACATTTTACATTACGAGGCAATACTAGCGAGATACAAATCACTGCGAATATTTTGTCAGTACCACCGGCCATAAGCAAGACTGAATTGAATTCATACTGCAGCATATTTTTTTCGTGTAGATGTCCAATAGACTATTATTATTAAAGCTATAAACTTACATTTCAACTTATTTCAGTCACTGAAAACGCATAGATATCGGCTGCCCAACGAAATGTTGACACCGTTGGAACACTGGTAATTTCACCTCTGTATTTGCAAGAACTGCTCATCCACTGGCATTGTCATGAAGACGCCGTGTCGTTTAGAAACAGTTATCGAGAAACGTTACTTGTGCCATCAAGAAAAAATAAAAGAGAACTTGTTTCAACGAAGATGCAGTCAACCATACCAGCGTACTATGTGCAGAATTAGATTCTTCTGGCTCTACGTTCATAGAAGGAACGCTAGAATTATTCATTACGTTGTGGAGGAAGCTGAAATGTTTGTTTACATCAGAGGCGTAACATGTCGTGAGGAAAAATCATCTGTTTGTAGAATGATGGATAACATTTTTTCATCTGTCTCAATGATAACGAACTCATTTGCTTCTTTCCATTCGAAATATTTATTAGATGGTTTTAAGAGAAAAGGACAGTCTAGTTATGTTTCAACTATACCTTTATTGTAATCAGTGGAGATTTGTCACATTTCAGCAAGGTTATTTTTCAAAACAGGCAAAAAAAACTATAAAAAGAAGGAAAATCTACCTTACTCTCATTCTCTCTGCTCCAAGACAAGGTAAAATAAAAATCAACGAACCAAAATTCAAACTATTTTCGATTCAACATCAAACACAGTCAAAAATATATTTTTTCTTAGAGAATGATACGAGAAATACAATTTCTAACTTGAACTTACACTTGTTGTGTAAGAAGAAAAGTCTTATTCTTCAACCCTCATTTGGGCAACTCTCGAGGCGGAGACTCCCTTTCTTATGAAAATCGTCAGAATCAACAATCAATTCAATCTTTGAACTGGCGTTCTCGGTTTCGGAAGTTTTTGAAAAATACTGATAACTTCGAATAAATATCGGTTCAGCTATTATCTTCCTTATAAATTCCGGGTTCCGTCAAGGGGTAATAAATCTGTTCACCTCATATTCCTTTCATTTATCGCTTTCATATCAGAATTATTCGGTAATTCTAATGACAATTCGTTTCTCGCAGCGTTGATTAATAAATGAAGATGGAATAAGGTCAACCGAATGCAAGGCGGCGCGAGCAGTGGACCTGCGCAAAGCGTAGATAGCACCCCATACGGAATTTCATGTTGCACTCCCTCACCCAACAGAAAAAAATTTCCCAACGAAATGTTTTTGTGAAGCAAAATCAGAACTTCAAGTGAGTCTTAATATGTATCAAGCATAGTCCCCGAGATGTCAATTAAATTTGAACGAAAACAGTTCCAGAAAAATCAAAAGGTGGTCTTCAAAAAATAATCTTCTTTTTAATATTCGTGCATCGGCTGGAGCCAATTTTAGTTCTTTGGCATGCCAAACTCATTTCGACTTCTTTTGGTTCAAATCGAAAAGTCCACATTGAGAGCTTTTTAGATATAGTATAGGGACCCACATAAAATAAGGCAGATTAACTTGCATAGTTCTGTAAGCATCTGAGAGTTGTTTGTTCTATACTACAGGGTGTCCCACGGTCGAGTGCCTATTAGAGGCAATTAGACGTTTCTGGAGAACTGGACATATTTGAAATCCGAAAATTGGGATTATGATATTGTTGGAAATTCTCTATAGACCTAAAATATTTTTGGAGCTTGAGCGCTTCCGTTTATACCGGAAGTGGAAATAAATTTGTTCAAAAAATATTTTTTTCAATATTTTCGTTTCTGATATGATTGAGTATTCAATGCTGAATACATTTCTGTTGAAATCATTGTATTCATTCGAATAGTTTTCAAAATATCGAAAAAAAACCTGAAAAAATGTCAAATATTCATAGTCAGTGTTATGTCCATTATTCCTATTCTGAACATTCCGAGTTTAAACCGTTATCACAACGTCAAAGTAGAAGAATGTGAAAAGGTCATGCATCTTTTGAATTTCATAAATATCATCACAGGGTGTTTCAAATTTTGTGTCGAAAGCTGTGATCGAAAATTGGCCATAACTTCTGTTTTTCAAATTAGAACCCTATTTTTTTATGATTGCGTTGGATTCTGCGGAGAAAAATATTGATAGCACCCTCAGATGTTCTTGATCCTAAATTCAGTAATTGCCGAGATATTTGAGCTTTTCTGGATTTATGTTGTACGTAGAGTCAAATTCATCGAACCTGAAGAGATTCGATGAATATTCTTCTAAAACTATAGTAACAATTATGTCACCTGTGAATTATTAATAGGATCATTAATTTTCTATGGTCACAGAATATTCTCATGCCAACAGATTCGATGACTATTCTTATGAAACCATAGTAAAATCGAGAAGTAAGGTTAAGGCCTAAAATGAGAGCTGTCACTTGTGAATTATTAATGGGAAAATTTATCTTCTTTGGCTACAGAATATTCTCATGCGAAAGATAAGATGAATTTGACTCTACGTATAACATGAATTCAGAAAAGCTTAAATATCTCGGGAATTACTGAATTTAGGAGCAAGAGCATCTGAGAATGCTATCATTATTTTTCTTCGCAGAATCTAACGCAATCATAAAAAAATAGGGTTCTAATCTGAAAAACAGAAGTTATGGCCAATTTTCGATCACTGTTTTCGACACACAATTTGAAACACCCTGTGATGATATTTATGAAATTTAAAAGATGCATGACCTTTTCACATTCTTCTACTTTGACGTTGTGAGAACGGTTTACACTCGGGATTTTCAGAATAAGAATAATGATCATAACACTGACGATGAATATTTCACATTTTTTCAGGTGTTTTCTCGATATTTTGAAAACTGTTCGGATGAATACAATGGTTTCAACAGAAATGTATTCAGAATTGAATACTCAATCATATCAGAAACGAAAATATTGAAAAAAATATTTTTTGAACAAATTTATTTCCACTTCCGGTATAACCGAAAGCGCTCAAGCTCCAAAAATATTTTAGGTCTATAGAGAATTTCCAACAATATCATAATACCAATTTTCGGATTTCAAATATGTTCAGGTCTCCAGAAACGTCTAATAGGCACTCGACCGTGGGACACCCTGTATACTAAAATGGTAACTCGGTGGTCCGGTCCGAGGGAATCTGTCGAAAAGTGGGTTCAGAAGAATCTTAAAATCGCAATGAAGGTGCGAGACAGAAAAATAATTTTTATATAGTCGGAAAGAGGAATAATCGATTCATACGTGGGTGAAATTTCGATTCACTAGGCGATGTGAAAGTATTTTTAAAAAATTCGCGAAAATCGCGAGAAAATCCGGCAAAAAAGGCCATTTTAAACTCGATAAAACTTTTTTCACAGATATCCTGGCCGTGATGTAAATACACGGATCGAAAGAGAAAAAGTCAATGCAAAATAGTTTGGTATTCATATTCTCCAAAATTTTTCCATTTCTTCAGGAAAATTGATCAAACTTTGACATTTTGCCTATAAAATCACCCGAGTTCTACCGATGAGGATAACTACTTAAGAGGTAGATCTGCTGGCCCATACTAGTTCTAAACATAAACTATTACCTACATTAAATGTTATTGGGCGTCTATGTAAATTATAATATTTCTCTACCCCAGCCGAAGCTACCGCCATACGTTTCTGAATGTCGGCGTATAATTTTTTTTCGGCTTTTTCTTTGAGGAAGTAGCATTTCCTGGCCTAGTCCGGAAAGTACTTACTTTGTACAATTTGATGCTATACTTCAGTAAATCAGTTCCATTCAGTTCTCACAGTATGACTATTCCAGGTCATCGGTTTCTCGAACGTTCAACAGTGTCCTCCCCAAGTCGTCTACAAACAGACACTGGGATCCACAGAACTACCTGATCCAGGCCACTGAGGTACCTTTATGGTAGACGTTACGAAGTGAACGACTTCACTAAGGTGTATCGGAACGTTTATTAGCGCCCTCTCCCGGCCGCCCATACTGTAAGACACTGGGAATAATATAATTCGATATTAGTAGGGAAGAAATATTTGACACTGTGAAGAAATTGAAATCTACAGCATCCTGTGGATATGACAATATTTCCATGAAGGTGAATAAGGTGATCAAGAACACAATAGATGTCATTGCAGGACCTTCAAGTGATTTAATCCAACAATCTTTCATCGAAGGTGTATTCCCAGATGCTTTTAAAACAGCAATAATAAGGCCCATATTCAAGAAAGGAAACAGTGATGATTGTTGGGTAGAGTTTCAGTTAACCAACTGAAGTGTGGTTCAACTATTTAAGTTTAATTTTTCGAAATATAATCTTCCGAGTGAAAATGAAAATAAGGCTAGTGGACTGTACCTATACGTATATGAAATTAATTGAAACCCAACATAAATGGAAGGATAAATGTACCCAAAGTAACAGAAGAAATATAGTCTTACCTATATCAGCAAAACAGTCAACAGGATCCTGTCGATGACTCCTATTCCAGTGTAAAGTTCGATCGAGCTCGACAAACGAACATGGAATGAAGCTGACGTGAAAATCCGTTGCGGTAAATGTCAAATTGTGCACACTTATCTTTATGGTATTGTAAAATAACCACGCCACTTGTAACAGTTCTTCTGTTCGAACTAATTCGCACAAATGAAAGTTTTAAATGAATGGTAATTCGATTGAATCGAAATCACTACAAATTGCGAATCACAAGAAAAACTGAAATTTTCCGAATTCACGACAGGAAGCAGAAAATAAGCAATCAATTGAAACGGAGTTATTCAACGATCAAGTCAATCAGTGAACTGATTCGAATTATGAAAATGAAACAAATATGCGACATATGCTGCGCTCCACAGCTGACAAGTTCTTCTTCTACATAAAGGATAATCCATATGGGAATTCCCCAGAATGGAGAAAATAATTTAATAATTCGAATTTTGAAAATTCAGAATGAATAATTTGAACCGTTCACTTGGCGTGAACAATGATTTAAGTAATTACCGTCCAATAAGCATACTAACAAATTTCTCTACAATATCGGTGAATTTGTTGATTATTGTAGAGATATTTAGTTTTTTTTGACATAGTTTCCTTTTGTTGAGAAATCAACTATTGTGAAATAAATATATTTTGAATTTTTGAATTCTTAGTAGTTTACGTACAGAGACTTTCTCACCAATCTATGATCCAGGAAATTTTTTTTTTTGTTATAGAAGAGGTGAATCTTACATCAGACACCCAGTCTTTCTGGGTAGTGTCGGATTCTCAAAGACTAAACACCCTCTCCTGTGGTTGGTTCCGGGCATGAGCCTATAAACCTTCCATCTTCTTATATGTTATTTTCTCTTTCGCATTCTTTATGCTGAGTATTCGTGTTCATCCTTCAATTTAATATCTCTCACTAAGTGTGGAGTTCTATGTCTTCATTTTCGCAATAGGTCTTTAGGTCTTTTGCGGTAAATTCTCGCTGTTTTTTCATTTTCATTCTTGATGTTCACTAGCTCTTTCATAGACTTTTGCAGCTTTTCGTTGGATGAATGTAGTAATGGACTCCCATTTTATGTCCTTTCGGATTTGTTCATTCCTTACAAACCAGATGTCGTCTGATACCCATCTCAGAAATTTGTTTTCTGTACTTTGTTTCCTCTTTATATAGGTCTTCGCTGCATAGCCCCATACTGTTGATCCATATGTTAGCTGCGGTCTGGCGACTGCTTTTATGATCCTCAGTTTCGTGTTTCTGTTCATTTGGCTTCTTTTGCCTATAATCGGGTATAGTCTTCTCATTGCTAGGTACATTCGCTTTATCCACTGCATACTTGATGTGCTGTTTCCACGTTAGTCCTGTGTCTAATATTACTCCTAGGTATTCAGGTTCACCCTTCCATTCAATTTCATTACCGTCTATCGATATCTTCGATTCCATCTTCAGTCTTCTCTCTTGAAGCAATATTGCTTGACTCTTTTCTCCATTAATTTTGACTTTCCATCTTTTACACCATTGACTTATATCATCTGCAGCTTCTTGAAGTCTTTTGTGAATTATTTTTGTATTTCTGTGCCTTATTGCTATGCCCGTATCGTCTGCGTATAGAACAAGCTGGCATCTTGGATTTCTTGGCATATCATGTATGTATGTATATGTTATAGAGTAGCGGTCCTAGTATGGATCCTTGAGGAACTCCTGCTTCTAAATATTCATCGTGAAATGAACATCATCTATTTTTACACCAAAGTTCCTGTCTCTCGAATAATTTCTTACTTACCTTCACATGTAACTACCTCTGGTGTATGTAAGGTGAAAATAAATAAATAAATAAAAAATTATTCTGCATAGCTTGGGTGAAAAACCTGCGGTTATCATTTTATATGCTAGTCCTTCATGCCATACTCTATCTAAAGCTCTGGTTACATCTAGTAGTAGTAGTAGTAGTCCTGTAGCTTGTTTATTCTTAGGAGCTATTGTTCAGTTTAATGTTGTTTTCGGAACCCAAATTGTTCACTCGGTATCGTCGCAGGGCTTCTGCTTCTTCATTGAGTCGTCTGGCCAAGACTCTCTCCACAATTTTTCCTAGGGTTGGAAGCAGGCTTATCGGTCTATAGTTCTGTGGGAACTTTTTGTCTTTACCTGGTTTATTAAAAACAGTCACTTCGGCAGTGTTCCAACTTTTTAGAAATTCGAACATAAATGGACGATGACCTAAGAATATTTTTAGAAATTGCTCTGTTCTCATCACTCCATTTGCTATGTGAGTGAGAGCTGCTGTTCCTTTCTTTGACATTTTCTTCAGCATGAGATTTGTAATTTCATCTTTTCCAGGAGCTTTTATTGTTTTCAAATTGTTGATAATTATTTTTCGGCCGGCGATGTTGCATGAGGGATTTTTCCATCCTCTGGTGCTTCTTTCATTTCATCTTCATTATTTTCAATTAATTCTTCGAGGTCCTCATCGTCTTCTTCACAGTTAATCCCGGATCTGAGAACTGAACTCAATAGATGTGGTATGAAAATAAGGATGAACGTACTTGCATTTGAATATCATTGGATAGTAGGCTTAACAGTTATCCAATATACAGATGGAAACGAAATAACCTTTCAAATCACATGCTGTTTGAAAAGAGGATATGAGATTAACCTTAAGAGCATAAATAGAACCTGTGAAACCTGTGATCTTTGTTAAGCCTTTCGAATCATTGAATTCAGACAGAACAATCAAGATTAGATTACCTCTTTTCTCAAAGAGGGATTAATCAGACGACAGATACAGGAGTCCCAATTAGGAACATGTGTGGATATTAACAGATCTGACCAATGCACATCGTTGCAATATTAGATAACTATTGGATAACGTTGTAAGGTTTAATGAAATTATAAATAAGGAATATGTATTTCATGTTAATTGAGCTCCTTCCTACCAACCTTTACAATGCTTAGTAGAACGACTGGTGTGAAAATAATTAAATAGATAGAATATAATGGATCTGGTTGGTTCGTGCTTGTATAAACACAACGAACTAGAGACGTAGAAATAAGAATGTTAGCAAATATAAATGAAGGACGAACTTTCATGTTGAACAAAAGGATCTTTGGATAAATAATGGCGACTAATATTAACAGGGCACGTTGTCTAACGAAAAACTCTTCTCGAAAACAACCCATTCCAATCTGTCCTAAAAGACCTCCTCCATAGAACATCTAATCGATACCATAGATCGATGAATGCTGGTCGGCTTTTCTTGGTACTCGCAATGTTGCCAAACTACTTGCGGTGAAATATAACGTTGGAGCGTATTATGTTATTTCTTGAGCCACTTTCTGATATTCGTGATATTTTATATGAAATATTTATTGTGTCTTGAAATTCGGGACCACTACAGCGTTTGCTTAGAGAATCGTCAATACTTTTCCCCATACTTTTGTTATTGTCAGTTAGAAGATTTATTGTCATGATCAAAAGAGGGGTCATAAGCTTTACAAACATTTTTTGGTAGTTCTTCACCGAACAGTACAGAATCGGTAAAGCAACGCATCATTTTCGCAAGTTTTTGATTCATACACTCGGTAGGGTTAGCTTGAGCATGGTACTCAGCTATGAATTTTTGCGTTCTGCCAAATTAATTTAATAAGTTTAAAAATTCTTTTGCCTTCAATTGTGGACCATCCATCTGTAACCGGCCACCGATTAGAAAAAAACTGTCTTCAATAACCCTACAAAGTAGAATTTCGGAATGGGCTAATAATGACAAATTTATGTTCTGTCATCACTGAAATGAATTAGAAACCATGTTTTGATCTCGGAAGCGGGCCAATAAAATCATAGGAGACATATATCGTCGCCGTAAAGTCAAAACCTCGTAAGTCTGAAAATAGCATTTCGAATGAGACACGAATAAAAACCTTATTTTCCGAAAAATATCATTTCATTTGAGTCAACTGTATATTGTATAATACCTCTAAAGCATCAGCGATATAGACATAAGAGTTTTTTCACGATGTGCCGAATGATCATTTTTAATGAATGGCGAAAATATCTGAGAACCTACCAAATTCGACATAAGAGGTTTTGACTTTACGGCGACGATATGAACAGAGCTCTTCAGAAATCGGATGAGATGTTGATAACCCTGCTGGATTTTGCAAGACTGCAGGCGAGGATCCAGAGGGGGGGGGGGGGGAATGGGGGAACGTTCCCCCCCAAATGGCCCCTGACCACCTTAAATTTTGTTGCTGGCTACTCCTAGACTTTGACATACTTAGGCTAAAACAATTCCAAGATGGGCAAAAATTAAATTTGGCTCAATTTCTGAAACAAATATGTTGAAAGTGAAGTACGGATAGGAAAGGAATTGCAAGAAGGTGAGAAATGATATAAATATGGACGAATTTCTATGTCAAATGTGCCGCATTCAAGTCGTAAATATTTTTGTCGGGCGCCGGCATGTTCAAAGGTACCGCACCCGTAATTAGGTCGTGAATATTACTGTCGCCCATCGGCATGTGATTTTCTGCTTACCCTTATTTTCAATTTTTTTTTTGCGCTTCATCGAGCTCGTCGGTATCTGTCAGACAAACGTTATCTATTTTAATGTGAAGTGCGACTTCTTTGATCGGTTTTTTAGATTTTCAGGTGTTATTCTTGATATTTCAGCAATTGTTTTCATTTTCAATTCACAATCAGAATTATGAGCCCCAAGATGAGGGAAATAGTACATTGTTTACCGGGTAGGAAATGCCTTACATTCCTGGACGATTGTGAAAATAGCTAGCAACACAGAGCCCAGGAATGTGGCTTTTCCTACGAGGTGAACATACTATTTTTTCGCAAATCGTTTGAAATTCGACAGATTTCAATCAATTTTGAAAAAAATCGCTAATTATTCCATTCATAAATAAATGCAGCTTTGAAATTCGGAATAGAATTGGTTGCGTTACTATGGACACGTGCAGAATTGTCGAATTGACGAATATTAATTTTCCGCAAATCGCTAGGAAAATTTGACATTCCTAACAAAATTTGTCATAGAAAAAGTCAAGATTTCCCAACTGTTACGAAATATTCATTTCCTTAAGGTCGCCGTTTGAAGCGCGTAGGACATGTTAACCGATAGAGGCGCCACCGTGCATTTTACGGAATATCTCCATAGAACTTACATTATCTCTATGAGATCTATGAATATCTCTCTAATTATGAATGAAATGTACAATGGCGCTCTCTATCCGAAACTCGCTGAACTATGAAATTAGTGAAAATGTGGGTAAAGCAGGAACTTTTTCCCGCGAAAATTTGAATTTGGCCATTCTCTGCCAATTCCGTATTTCAAGTTGTTTTTCTGAATGAAATTATCTGTAGATTCACTTTTAATCGGAAGCCGAACTATTGTCATGGGTCTTTCGTTTGAAATAAAACAGAAGCATGAGTTGGCTCATTTTCTTCTATTTTTCAAAGAAAAAAAATGAACTGTTGAAATGCAATTAATCTCAATTATCTCATTAAGAACTCCAATCCTTTCTGAGTTCACCCACAAAATTTCAGTTCTCAAAGTGAAACCGGTTTCAAATGCAACTTGAAATAAAAACACACTACATTGAACGCCCACCTTAATGAAGCAGTGTTCACTGCCTCAACCAACTCTGGAGGAGTTCCAGAAATGTAAAATTCATCATCACTTTACATCATTTCACACGGTTTTGTCTTCGGAAAGACGAGCAATTAGATTGATATTCGTCAAGTTTGACAATTCAGCATTAATAGGTGTCCATAGTAACGCAACCAATTCCATTCCGAATTTCAAAGCTCAATTCATTTATGAATGGAATAATTCGCGTTTTTTTTTTCAAAATTGAGTAAAATCTGTCGAATTTAAAACGATTTGCGGAAAAATAGAATGTTTACCTCGTAGGAAAAGCCACATTCCTGTACTCTGTGTTGCTAACTCTCTGCTTACGCCTCGACTTAACAATCATCGAAATCGTCCAGGAATGTTGAATGAATATAATTTGAGAACGCATTCGACCATTCTAACAATCTTTCACATGGTGCTGTGAGGTAAAAATGTAATATCATACTAGTGCAAATGGGTTGCAATTTTTGAATCTCATTTTTTTTATTGCATTTCTTTGATTTACCTACTTTTCTGTTCACCTATTTTTGTTTCACTATTTCATAGAGACCCACAATTTGTTTTGGATGTACAAAGTGATTTTAAGAATTTGCCTGTTTTGAAATAGAAACTTTTCACACCGATAATTCGAGTTACTTTAAGACTTTTCCTTTTTATAAAATTCTTCATCTTTTGTAGCCCACATTTTTAAAATCAAACTAAATCAGATTATCCTTATGTTCAATGTCCATAAATACAGTTTTTGAAATTTTTTGCGGATGATGTTGATCAACCATTGCCTAAAATACCAGAACCTTTTGGCATTTGAATATCTAAAGGTTCCCCCCCCCAAAATTCGGACCTGGATCCGCGCCTGTGCAAGAGTGGTTCATTTTTACAATATATATGGCAATTTTCGACATACTTCATCAGCTGCCATTTTTGGCCAGCAGTAATGTTGACTTATTTAATTATTTATACTTTCAAAAATTCCTAGCTTTCCAGCAGGTGGATCATCGTGATTTCGCTTTAGCAAATACTTACTCAAATAGTTCATCGTTCTGAATTGGCCAAGACAGTAGCGGATTAACCGGTATGCTTAGTACGCTGCAGCGTAGGGCCCCAAGGTCCATAGGGGCCCCCGGCGACCGAATTATTTTTTTTTTCTAGAATGAAAATTCAGTCTTCAAGTGTGAAAAAAAAATAGTCAGACTGTACTATATTTTTTAAGAAGCTCAGAGGCAATTTGTGAATTATGAATTATTACATTCACATGAACGCAATTGAATAACGAAAGCCTCAGACCCTCAGAGCAAAACTGAGATGTGGGAAAAAAACACACCATTCGAGATTCAGCGTACTGTCCCTAATTATCTTGTCTGCCTGCAATAAATTCCGTCAAGGGTGGCTGCCGAATTTCAATAGTCACAATTACATCATAATTCAATAAATTTGTCGGCATTTCCTCCAAAATCTAGGAATGTGCTACAGAACGGCCGATCAGATGGTGATTCGTTTAGGGTGGTAAATTGAAAAATACTTGTGCGGAAGTTCTTAGGTCTGCATATTTTTTTCTCACATCCATTTCACAAGATTCGAAAAGTGTTGACAGTGACGGGCGAGTTTCGTGTAACGTGTAAGATTCAAATATTGTGAAAAACTGAGGAGTGTTTGTGAATTGAACTATTTCTGTTTGTGTTTGGACTTTTAAATCCTTGTACTCTCATTGAACGATGTAATTGATATAAAAGGTAAGCTTTACAGTTCAGTTTCATATGCTGGAAATAGCTTTCCTCCAATTGTTCGGCATAAACAAAATTCGAGCGATGATGAGGCAGACCAGTCAAATTCATTTTCGATATAAGGCGACATGTACGACATAGGAATATTGGTTCAATACCGGGAAAAGGAAATAGACACCAAATACGATTTACAGAAATTATTTTATTCAACCTGTACCTTCGTGTTTGTACGACGAAATGACAAACAAAACTAATAATTTCGTTTCAAAAATATGGATGTATATTTAGATATTTATCAATCTAATTGTTGCAATTTTTCTTGACTATCTCCGATAGACTATATGTTCAATGATCTGTTCATATTTTACCATTCTTGATGATTTACAGCTTTACGATATTTGTTTCTTTTGTTATAATTTTATTTATTCCTTTATCTCGATGCCGCAATAAAATTTGCAGATATGATATTCTTGAGATATTTTTTCACATTTTTATTCATCTTTTTTATTTTGTTTGTATTTTATTGATTAACTTTATGTTTTGCTCTTGAAGAGGTGAGTTTAATTGACTATTCCACTCATTTCATTTTTAGTGAGGAATTTTCCTTAGCAACAATTGTTTCTCATCGATAAAACATGGTAACGGGCAAAATCAACAACTTGGTTTTTCAGCGACAAAATTTTTGACGTTTCTCAAATTCATAGATAGCTTCGGGAATGATTACCATAGAGAAAACAAACAACGTTTAGTTGATCTATGATGAATACTTATTTGTCAAATAGCGCAATACAAGCCCAATGTGACCATCTTCAGACACATTTTCTCGAGAAATAGTCATTTCGAATACCACTCGAGATGAAATTTAAGCAGGTAAAATTTCTTTCTTGTAATATTCAAGTTTGTTGCTTCTCGGCAATTTCGCGAATGACATTTGTATCAAAATCACGAGCCGTCAGGCGAGTGATTTTGGAAAAATGTCATGAAAGCAACAAACTTTCATTTTACAATCGAGAAATTTTGCCGGCAAAATTTCATCTCTAGTGGTATTATATATGAAAAATTCTTTTGAAAAAAATCGAAAATGTTTCAGAGGGGGCCCGAAAAGTTTTGACGCGTATAGGGCCCCTGAAATCGTAAGTCCGCCACTGGGCCAAGATGAAAATTTCAGTGGATTTTTGAATTTTTTTTTTCATTTTCTTTACCCACAAGGCATCTGTGAAAGAAGTTTCAACCGAACGACCATTGAAAATTAGAATTTTCTCATCTAATGTATCACGTGACAGAACATAGGAAACAACATGTTCTTTACCCTTCCGGTGTACTATTTCGAAATCGAATTGTTGCAATTTCAACACCCATGACTTGACATAGGCCCTGAAGAAATTAATCCATTGAAGTTATGTCGCAGGATCTTGGAGGCCAATTAATTGGACCATTTCTCGAAATAATGTTATCGCCAAATCTTTCTTTCAATAAATCAATTGTTGCTGTAGCAGCATTAGGTGTAGCCCCATCTCGTTGGAAGCAAAACACTTCTGGAACGATACCATTCAAATTTCGAAAAAAAGCTAGTCGTGGTGGACATATGCCGGAAATTATTTTTGAAACATAATCATCGTTCAAATAGAAAAAAATTGGATTCAGTCTTAATTTAAATATGTTTTATTTCAATTTGAAGTTCAATCACTTACAAAAAACACCCGATACTTTCATATCCTCAATCGTGAATACTGTAATCAACCACTTGTGATAAATACCACTCGTTACTGCTGGCAAAATACAGAAAAATCAGACAACAAGCCCTAAATATGGTGGTTCTACACTTCGATAGTTTACAATAGATCGATATTTCACCAAAAAGGATAATCTTATCTTCGAATGCCAACATTAGATCAAATAATTCAAATATGGCAAGATGAAAATCGAATTGAATCTGGGAGATAGTTTAGGTACCTATATCTGCTCATGGAAAAATGGAAATCGCCTTGTTCAACTAATCGAGGTATTTACCCATTGCAAAGCTAATATCAGTTTACTATACAGAATATCTACTGAAGAAAACCTGTTTTCTTTTCTCCTGACAACCTATAATAATAATAAAAGAATCTATAAGATGTTAGGCAGCTGAATGAAATACAGGGTCTTTCACGAGGAACCTCACCCATATTTATACGGGAAACTACTGAACGTATTTTCATGAAATTCAGCACTTATAAGTATTTCACGATGCTGATGGAATTTAAAATATTTTCAATGCATGAGCATCTCCGGTTTTTCCGGAAATGACGTCAACTTCCGTTTTTCAAATTAGAACACCATTTTTTTTTGCAGAAATAGATTCCTTAGAAAATTTCAAGTTATTTTGATGTAACATTTTTCAGTTTTGGCTGGAAAATTCTCTCTGAGCGGGAAAATTCGAAAAAAAAATCGAAAAAAAAGCTCCGCTGAAACAAGCATAACTTCGAGGTTTTAGGATAGAAAATTTTCATTTTTGAGATTTTTCAAGATGTAAGATTGATGTATCCACTTTAAAAATCGAAATCGCGATTCATGATACAGGGGGTGAAAAAATCGCTTTCAAAGTTAGGGATGACAAAATCGTGAAAAATCAATTTTTTCAAATTAGAACCCCATTTTTTTATGGCAGATATTGAATCTACGTTAAAAAATAATGTGAATGTATGCATCACACCCTTGCCCTAAAGTGGATATTAACTCAGAAAATATCCATTTTAGGGCAAGGGTGTGATGCATACACTCACATTATTTTTTAACGTAGATTCAATATCTGCCATAAAAAAATGGGGTTCTTATTTGAAAAAATTGATTTTTCACGATTTTAACATCCCTAACTTTGAAAGCGATTTTTTCACCCCCTGTATCATGAATCGCGATTTTGATTTTCAAAGTGGATACATCAATCTTACATCTTGAAAAATCCCAAAAATGAAAATTTTCCATCCAAAAACCTCGAAGTTATTCTTGTTTCAGCGGAGCTCTATTTTCGATATTTTTTTTGAATTTTCCCGCTCAGAGAGAATTTTCCAGCCAAAACTGAAAAATGTTACATCAAAATAACTTGAAATTTTCTAAGGAATCTATTTCTGCAATAAAAAAATGGTGTTCTAATTTGAAAAACGGAAGTTGACGTCATTTCCAGAAAAACCGGAGATGCTCATGCCTTGAAAATATTTTTGATTCCATCAGCATCGTGAAATACTTAAGTGCTGAATTTCATGAAAATACGTTCAGTAGTTTCCCGTATAAATATGGGTGAGGTTCCTCGTGAAAGACCCTGTATAGCGATCTCATACTCGACAACATATTGTTCTGCCATATGAGACCAGGAGAAAGTGTATTTTTGTACCGAATTTTACAATGGCTATCCTTCAATTTTCTAAGGCAGAGATCAA
Organism: Adalia bipunctata; assembly: GCA_910592335.1. Lineage (NCBI taxonomy): Eukaryota > Metazoa > Arthropoda > Insecta > Coleoptera > Coccinellidae > Adalia > Adalia bipunctata. Next base: position 9,946,333 of record OU342949.1, on the reverse strand, counting down.
TGGAGGCAGCCGTTGAAGTAAAATATCAAACGAAAGTTGAATAAGTGTTCATATGGTTTAATTTTCGAATTTGCAAGGAAGTAAGCTACTTTTTAGTTCCATCTGCTCGCCGAACAGGATCATCACCTCAAGAAATGAAGTTCGTTGAATAAACTGAATATTTCATTTCACTCGATCATAATCCTCGCTCAAATCCTCCAACATTTCTCCGTAGAGAAAATGTATGCAAATGTTACCATCCATCACCCTGCACAAACGCAACAAAAAATTCTTCCTTTTTCGGCGAAATGGAATTACTCTCTCGCAGACACTTTAGCGTGTCAGCCTTTTCGTAACACAAACTCATCAAGGTGACTGGAATTAAGGTCATAACTCGAGTAAACAATAAAGCTAAAGCTCCGAAACGGCATAAAAATTCATAATGGAGAAATTATCATCGTTGCACGTTTCAAATCCCACAGGTAGTAAAACTGTGTCCCTCTGCAATTACTACGGTTTTCGTTATGCCGGTACCTCCAGTGAAAAAAGACGGAGCGTATTTTTGATCCGACGTGATGGGGGAGAAATGGAGGTCTATTAAAGCGACAGTATGGAACGGAAAAGGAAATGAGGGAGTCGGAATGCCGATATACGGAACTGCCTGGGCCATATGCTGCTCATATCATATCAGTATTTCGGATAGCGGTATAAGCAATTATGAGTGAAACTTATGTCAAAGATTGTGGAACCATTTGCATTTGTAAATTCAATTGCTAGTGCGGAGGAATTTGTTCTTCACTAATTCTCATCACAAAAGTGGAAATCATTCTCAGAATTTGACATAAAAAAGTCAAATAAATTTAGGATGGATTTGAATAAGCCGCCCGGACCCAACACTGAGGAGACGCTGAGGCAGTTCATTCATAAAAATGAAAATAGTCCATATAGGTCGCTGACATATGAATTCAATAAACGTAAGGTTGATATACTGGATTGAGCAATGAATATCACCGCAATTCGATATGGCGGCACAGCGTTCGGCGGGTAAACTCAAGCTCGCCATAAAAGTGACACTTCTCCTCCTTATGAAATAATATATGTACTTAAAATACATATGTGGTATAATTCGATGAATTGACAACATATTTCTCTACATTTCAAGCCCCACTGTCAACGGAACTTTTCCATTTGTGAAAACATAATTTATTCAATTAACCCTTTCTTCACCTGTGCAATTAATCTCGATCCGAGAATAAAAATTCGATGTATAACTCACACATTTTTTTTGGATGCGATTTGAAAAAAAAATCTTAAGACACATGGAATCAGTGTGAAAAAACCTAATCACGTCATTTTTTTATGAAACTAAAATAAAAATTTTTTTTAACAACAATAATAAATATTCTATCAGAAAATGAACAATAACTTATAAAATATAACACTTGCAAATTATGACTACTCATGAAAAAGCTTGAAGCAGTTTCTATTTTTGGTCACGCAAAGAGCTCCCATTGCAATTTTTCAGGAATGGAACATTTTTTCGCAATGTTATTTTTTTGCGAAGGAAAGAGTGTGGCCAAGGAAATGTCTGAATATTAAGAATCAATACTGGCAACCAAAAATTCATTTCCATGCGAAAATGTGAATGACGCCAAATTTAACCATGTGGGAAAGGGAGGGTCAAGAATTCATCGTATAGTAAAACGAACATAGCCGAGTTCAAGATTCTTTTCCTGATGCTGAAGTTGACCAAAAAATGGAATCTCTTTTCAGTATCTATTCTCCAAGTGGCAAATAAAAAGCAAAAAGAGGACTATTTTTCTTTAGATTCTCCAATTCATAGGGCTTCGGAAGAGGCAATTAACAACCAATACATCTGTTTCAAATATCAATGTTAATTATGATTCTCAATTCAGTATATATATTGTATATGGTTTCATGTGTTATGTGGTTATTGTGTACTCTTTTAGTACATTTATTTTAGATAAGCTTGATTTTGGATTTTATTCAAGGAATCATGCTTCATTTTGTGAAAATAAATAGATAAATTAACGAAGAATTATTTTCGCTCCTTACATACTGTTTTTTTGAATCAAACAATACATGGCATATGGCACGTGTGAAGAAATGGCGACAAGGAACAGATTATATAAAAGAATATAATCTGTTTCCCGCTCCAAATCTGAGTGTCATTACCAAAATCTATCTGAGCATTCAACATCAAATTATCATTAATTTTTTTATGTTTTAAAATTTCAATTTTTTTTTCTGAACATTTTTAAAATATAAAAAATTTAATGATAATTTGATGTTGAAAGCTCAGATAGATTTCGGTAATGATTGTCTGATGAAATGTTTATTATAGAATAATATGTCAAAAAAGTCTGTATTGTTTCTGTGATTCTAGTTTTTGTTTTTCTATGTTAGTTGTAGCCATTTTAAGAAGATAAGTAAGTAAGTAAGTAAGTAAGTATTTTATTGATCCCTTAAGACATATATACATGTATAGGACAAGTCAAAAATAGAGAAGAATAACAAAATCGCAATCATTACGAATAACATCCGAATATTAACATTATATAACAGAAAAAGATAGAATATACACTTTTAAATTGAGTCGAGTTGCTGATCATACATATATTCACTGACACTATAAAAAGCCTTACGACTCAACATAGATTTAATAGCCTTTTTGAAATGGACAAAACTTAAAGATTTGTAGCAATCTGGTAACTTATTATAAATTTTTATACCCTGATAAGTGGGAGAGTGTTCATATCTAGTTGTCCTATGCTTAGGTAGTGATAGTATTTCCTGATTGCGTGTACTATAGGAATGATGACTAGATAATTTTTCCAAAGTCCCAGAATTCTGTCTGATCAACATAAGCGACTTATATATATAAATACAAGGAACAGTGAGTATACCCTTTGAAACAAAAATCGGTTTGCAAGAAGATCTCGAGTCAATACCATAGATCAACCGCAATACTCTCTTCTGAGAAACAAATACTCTATTTACATCCGTGGAGATTCCCCACAATAAAATATTATAAGATATATGACTATAAACGAGACAATAATATAGGTTCAACAGATATTCAGATGAAAAACAATGTTTAGCCCGACATATGGCATAAAATGAAGAATTCAACTTCTTACATAGTATGTCAATATGATGACACCATCTGAGATGTTCGTCAATGTAGATACCCAAAAACTTTATACACTCATCCGATCTAATTGACAAACCTGAACACGTAATGGACAACAGCTCACCATCAACTGTTTTGTTTCCGAAAGAAATAATCTTAGTTTTGTCGAGATTCAGTAATAGTGCATTTTTCCGGCACCAGACACTAAAGTGATTTAAAAGGCACTGACAGGTGTCCGCAAGCTCAGAGGCATCCGAGGCAGAAACAGCTATAGAAATGTCATCTGCAAAAATCAACATCATTTCAGACCTCAAGTAGTCCGGCAGGTCGTTAATGAAGAGGATGAACAGAAGCGGACCCAACACCGATCCCTGGGGAACTCCGGATTTTACGCCACAACCTAGACTGAAAGCATCATCGACCTTCACTTTCATGGATCTACCAGAGATGAAACTAATCAACCAGTCAAGAAATACACCTCGAAATCCTAAGTTATATAATTTTTCACTCATGAAACTGAAGGAAAGAACGTCAAAGGCACATGAAAGGTCGAAAAACAATCCCACAACAAATCGTCCCTCGTCTAGGCATTTGTGCACAAATTCGGTGAATTTAAATGCCGCTGTTTCAGTAGAACGGCCGGGTCTAAATCCATGTTGAGCATCAGAGATAACATTGAACTTGTCTAAGAACTGTGTAATTCTCTTCAGAACTATGTTCTCAACAACCTTGGATATTACGCTCAACAAGGATATTGGTCGATAGTTTGTGATATTATGGATGTCAGTTTTCTTTTTCAAGACAGGAATAACTATCGCGGTTTTAAGGAGAGATGGAAATGTGCCATTTGATACGGACAGGTTTATGAGGTGAGATAGATGTTCGGAAAAAAACTCAATAGACGACTTCAGCATACGGATGGATATATAATCGCTTCCAGTACTCTTCTTATTATTTAGATTCCTAACCACGTCGAATACCTCAAGTGCGGTTACTGGATAGAAGTAAAAAGTATTCAATAACATCGGGCATGTTGTACACTCTGTTGATATGACCCCACCATAATGTTCATCCAGCCGAGAGCTAGGAAGGTTACCGAAATAATCCTCGAAAGCTTCAGCTATCAACTTTGGTTCAGAACAGATAGAACCACCCATATTAAGGGTGATACCGGATCCGCCCCCGAACTTACGGCCCGTCTCATAATTGACAACATTCCAAATTGCCTTATATTTATTATGGGACTCGTTTATATATCCGTTATAGTAATGATGTTTACTACCACGAAGCAACATATTGTATTCCATTTTGGCCCTCTTATAAACTTCAAGTGAATTAGAAGATTTGATATTAGCGTGCAGCCAGTGAACGTTTTTTAGTCTCGCGCTAGCTTGCTTAATATCATCAGTGATCCAACGCTTACCAATATTCCCCCGACATGCAATTCTTTTGATAGGAAAACATTCCTTCATCAGAGATTGGATATTATCTAAAAATATTTGAAAACTTTCGTTGACATCAGCGCAACTATATAATACATTTAAATTCATATTAGACAAATTAGATTTGAAAACATTTAAATTATGATCAGATATGATACGAACAGTTCGAGATATTGGCCCGACATTACCAGCATTCAAAGCAGTGCATTGGGAGTAAACCAAAGACATCACCTTATGATCACCCAAAGAGGCCTCAAATACAGATGTCGTGCATGAGTGTTTATCAACATTTGTCAATATATAATCGACTTTTGAGCTAGATGTATGGCCATTAATATTAGTACAGACTCTAGTTGGAAGTAGCGAAGTCACATTCAAATTAAAACAAATAAGTAAGTCATTAAATAAGTTCGTATTTTTATCATTGGAGAGAAAGTTCACATTGAAGTCTCCACAGACGAAGATATTGTCAACTGATGTGAGACAATATTGGAGTACTTGAGACATTATTTCAAGAAAAATTTCAAGATCACCCTTGGGCGATCTATAAGCACAAATTACACCCAACTTACAGTCACCCAGCACCATAACCCCGCAAACATCACAATGTATCTCCCGAGAGAATCTGGAAATATTCATGCACCTGACGGGAAGGGATGATCTGGCCAACACTAAAGATCCACCGTGCGCTCTCGTAGGACGACAGTAGGAAGCTGCTTGTACATAACCTGGAACATTCATCATCTCCAAAGTCGAGGTATCGCACCAATGTTCAGAAATGCAGACAATTTCAGGGAGTTCATCATCGAGAAGGACTTCCAAATTGTTCATCTTATTCGACATACTCTGGATGTTTATGTGAAGGATTTTAAAGTCATTCACTTTTGTAGAACATTTCAAACCTTCTAACTTTTCAGCGCAGTGTTGCTCTTCCGGTGGAAAAAATGACGCACACTGGCCTTTTTTGGCCATGATGTCCCCTTCAATGCAACATCGTACTGACTTTCAGGTATGAGTACCTTAAAGGAAGCATAGCTTTCAGGAAACATCGATTTTATTGGTTCACATTTCACATCGGTGAAAGTTTGCAGCAAAAATGTTTGTAGATCCTCGGGCGAAGTGTTAGGTTTCAAATTTGATACGTGCAGTGCCTTAAGTTTCTCTATACCTTCGACCGCAGAGGCACCTTCATAAGATCCCAAAACAAGTGGCTGTCTTTTTTTCCGTTTATTTGTGACCTTTTTCCTGTCAGTCTTATAGAAATTGTAGATAAAGTTGTGTTGATGTACTGAGAATAATACCTGTACCTTTTTAATAATTATTGACGAATCTGGTTGAGAGTTCAGGTGAGGAAATATTGGTGTGTAATAGGTAGGTATGTATGACTATGTAATAGCGAAACTCTTGTATTTTGTGATTTTTAGTGGGACTGATCTGATGATGCTCAGATGTTCTTGAGCGAAACTAGTCACCAATAAACGAACTAGGAAGTAACAGATCTTTTTATTTAATAAACAACTTCCTACTTGGACATTATTATTTGCATAAAAATTGAGTAAAAAATCATAAATCTGGAGAATAATCAGGATGCTTCCCTGGATTAAAAATATCACCGAATCGAAGATGTATTAACATTTTGTAATCGAATTAGAAGTTAACAATGTTGTCGGAATGTTTGTCGAATTTCCATTTGGAAATCACGGACCTAGTAAGTACTAAAATCTCCATGCTGGGAAAACGTTTGATTACTTTACCGTCTATCAGCAGTGATTTGCTTCGAAGAGAGATCTTTTGACTTATGTATTTTACTCATTTTCTCCGATATTGATAGATGGTACGCTAATTCAATGAATCAATCTCAATCCCTGAATAAATTAAAATAGTGTTATATCGTCCTTCAAAATATGTTTTGATACACCGAGTTTATTCCATCAGTTCCGGCAGTAATAGGTACATCGTTTTCTTTGTTATAAAAACGTCCGGGTTCAATAAACTATTTATTTACACCACTTATAACACTAATAATTAATAACTAATGAACTTATTCTAACAAAAGTCTGTACAATTTATTTCTACTGATTTATTTGGCACTATTTATTTCCACTCGGCGCTCGTCTCTAACTGAATGAATCTCTCATCGTCGATGGGCCCCTTATATGCATAACGCCGATTGTTTCTCGCTAAGTCCGGACCCGTCTAGAAACTTCGCGAAACATTCGGGGCCGCTATGACGCCACGCGTTTCCAGAAACTTCTCGATCGAGCCGTAGCGCACAGGGCCGTACTTGTCACACTGTCCCCTCCTTAAGCCTGTTCTGTCCCAGAACAGATCGCATGGATTCTTCAGAGGGCCGTGGCGAAATCTGCAGTCGGCTCCTTCTCTACAGTAGCCCCTTTGATGGAAATGGCATTCTATAGTTTTGCCGGGGAGCTCAACACGATTTGGGTAGAAACTGCATACTAGGATCTGTATATCTGCCGTCTGGAAAATTACTTCAATCATGCTTCGTACTACCCTCCAATTCAGTAGATCCAGTCCACAACCAAGCTTGGGAACTGCTAGTTTCCTAACGCCGGAACGCTGAAGGTCTTCTTTCAAGCCATGCAGCGAGGTCCATAGGTTCTGGTAGGTGGGCTTCTGGAAAGAGTTCTGCTTGGTAACCAAATAGTAAATGAACCGACCCTCGGACTTCAATCTTAAACATTTCCCGACTCTGGGCTGCTGTCCCATTAGTTCCTCTTTCTGACCAAATTTGTTTTTGAATACTCTTGCTATTCCCCTACTCATACGTAGATCAGCTGCTACACAATGAGCAAGCGAGTATTCCTCGGGGACTGTAAACAGGTCCTGATGAACTTCCTGTGTGACGCCAAACCGTGCGATGCGTGTTCCCCCATAGGTGTTCATGAATTTTTGGAATTCGCAATTTTTCTTAGCCGGAACCTCGACGAGGCGTACTTCTTCTTCATCTTGCGTGGATGCGTACGGAGCCAATCTGTTGAAATGGACGACTTTCGGTTTTCCTCTGGGAGGCTTCCGTATTCGGTAAACTACGTCATTTATTCTTTTCACAACTTCGTACGGTCCTTCCCAATGTCTCTGCAGCTTCGGTGAGAAACCTTTTCTTCTTTGTGGATTATACAACCATACCAGATCTCCTGCGGTAAACCCTCCTTCAATGGCCTTGATGTCATAGCGCATTTTCATCCGGTCACTTGCTTGCTGCATTTGATTACGCACCTTGTCATGGATGTAGTCTAGCTTGCTTCTGAGATTACTAACGTAGTCCTCCCCAGCTACATCTTCTCCAGGCTTACACCCAAACTCGAGGTCGCAAGGTAATCTTATTTCTCGGCCAAACATTATATTGGATGGAGTCTCCTTGGTAGATTCTTGAACCGAAGATCTATAGGCCATCGTGAATAAATGCAAGTATTCATCCCAGTCCCTTTGATGGTCAGAGACAACTTTGGCCAAGTGTTTTCCCATAGTCCGGTTCATTCGTTCTACCATGCCGTCTGACTGAGGATGCAGAGGCGTAGTTCTGGTCTTACGTATCCCCAATGTTTTGCAAACTTCCTGGAATAACTTCGACTCGAAGTTTCGGCCTTGATCACAATGCAGCTCAAGGGGGATTCCAAATCTGCAGAAGAACTCTTTCACCAATTTGTCAGCTACTGTGCTTGCCTCTTGGTTAGGAATACCGTACGCTTCCACCCATTTGGTAAAGTAGTCCATCGCTACCAAAATGTACTTGTTTCCATTGCCTGTTTCTGGAAAAGGGCCTGCGATGTCGATAGCTACTCGTTCCATGGGGGATCCGACGTTATATTGCTTCATTGGTGCCTTTCCTTTACCGTAGGGTCCGTTGGCCGCAGCACAAACTTTACATTTTCTACACCAATCTTTAACGTCGGCCTTACAGTTGATCCAATAAAATCGCTGCCTAACCTTCTCCAGAGTCTTAGTAATCCCAAAATGGCCACCCGAAGTTCCATTATGTAGTCTGGTCAAAATGTCCGTTACCCTACTCTTGGGCACAATTAACTGAAGCCTCTGCTGAGATCCATCTTCATTTTCCCAACAACGTTTCAGAAGACCTTCATCAATCTTCAACGTTTCCCATTGGGCCCAATACGACTTGACATTTTGGCTCAGTCTGGATACTTCTTCCCATGTAGGTCGTCTGCCACTCTCCTTCCAACTTAGGATTACTCTCAGATCCGGATCTTCCTCCTGTGCTCGTCGAATTTCTGTGGGTAGCCAGTCATCTTCGATCACTGTTGTCCGCATCAAATTGGCCTTATCTTCGACACGAGAGCAGTGGCTACAATTTTGGGGGCAAGGTCTTCTTGACAACGCATCCGCGTTTCGATGTGTAGCCCCAGCTCTGTGTTCAGTGTCGAAGTCATATTCTTGCAGCCTCTCGATCCATCTGGCCACTTGTCCTTCTGGGTTCTTAAAATTCAGGAGCCATTTCAAAGCAGCATGGTCCGTTCTTAGCAGGAATTTTCTACCATATAAGTATTTGTAGAAATGTTCTACGGCCTTGATTACTGCTAAGAGTTCTCTTCTGGTCACGCAGTAATTTCTTTCTGGTTTCGACAGTACCTTGCTGAAATAACCGATGACTCGTTCTTGTCCATCCTGAACTTGCGATAGAACGCCTCCAATGGCCATATTACTAGCATCGGTATCGAGCACGAATTTTCCTTCGGTTCTTGCGTAACTCAAGACTGGAGCTGTGACCAGAGCCTTTTTCAATCGATCGAAGGCTTCAGCGCAATCATCGGACCAAATGTACTCCTGTCCATCTTCCGTTAATTTTGTCAGCGGTTTGGCAACGTTGGCGAATCCAGGCACAAATCTTCTGTAGTAAGTGCACAAGCCTAGGAAACTTCGTAACTCAGTCTTGTCTCTCGGTATGGGCCAATCCTGTACCGCCTTGATCTTGTCTGGGTCAACTTTCACACCCCTTCGAGAAACTACGTGTCCTAAATATTTCACCTCTGCTCGAAATAGATGGCATTTCTTGGGACTTAGCTTCAAATTGGCCCCACGTAGTCTCTGGAAGACCTCGGATAGGTTGTGCAGGTGGTCTTGGAATGATTTTCCCACAACTATCACGTCATCTAAATACACCAGGCAAGTCTTCCAGGAGAGTCCTCTCAATATAGTTTCCATTAAACGCTCAAATGTGGCCGGAGCGTTGCATAATCCAAAAGGCATAACCTTAAATTGCCACAGGCCCGTTCCAATACTGAAGGCAGTTTTCTCTTTGTCTTTTGGATCCAAACCAACTTGCCAATACCCACTCTTCAAATCCAAGGTAGAGAACCAACGAGATCCCGAGAGTGTATCCAGTGTGTCATCAATTCTTGGTAAGGGGTAACTATCCTTTTTCGTAACTTGGTTGAGCTGCCTATAGTCTACACAGAACCTGGTGGACCCATCCTTCTTCTTTACCAGCACTACAGGCGATGTCCAGGGACTATTGGATGGTTCAATGACACCTTCTCTCGCCATGTCTTCAATGATCCGTTCGGCTTCTTCTCTCTTTGCCAGCGGAAGACGTCTGGGGTGTTGTCTGACGGGTTGTGCATCACCTGTATTGATTTTATGCTGCACAACATCGGTCTTTCCTGTTCTTTCGCCAGTGGCAAAGACGTCAGAGAAGGACTGAATCAATTTTCTGACTTCGGCCAATTGACACTGGTTAAGGTCTTGACATTTTGAAGTGAGGAGGGCGACCAGCTCTTCGGTATTCTTCTTTGTCTGCGGAACTTCTGCAGTACCCATCCCACCAGAAATATGGTACACTGGTACCCCATGTCCAATCAAGGTGTTCTTCTTCAGGGTGACTGGAAACATGTTTACATTTAGTAATCGGATGGGTATGCTGTCTCTTAACCTTACCAATGTCTTCCCTAGTAATAATCCGTTAGCTAGTATCCCATCATCTGAAGGCTCGATCATTCTAATGCAGCCATTTCTTGTAACATTATCACATTCACCAGTCACTATGCCTTCAGTCCGCCCTGGCAACGTGATATCCTCGGTCAGTCGGATCTGATATATCTTGTCATCTACATCATTGAAGGGAATCTCTTCAATTCCTAGCCGAAGAACATCCTTCTTCATATCCAGTTGGCATCCAAGTTTCTTTACAAGGTCCAATCCCAGGATAACTTCTTCTGTGATTTCGGCTACGAGAACTTCATGCTTGACTATCGTGCTTCCTAATTCAATGTTGGAGATAACTGATCCGTAAGTCGGTATTTCTTGTCCAGATGCAGTTCGGAGTTTGATCATAGCTGGACGACTCTTCAACCCTTCGGCTATTTCCGGACGCACAATGGTTCTAGTTGATCCTGTGTCCACCAGTATTTTTACACTGCGATCATTTATCTTTCCGGGAACAAATATGCTTGTTATATCTGTGGACATGATTCCTCGGATTATCACTTCGGGGGCATTTTTAGCCTGGGTCGATTTATGCCCCTTATCACCGACCCTTTTTAGTTTCCCTGATGCTGTGGCTCTTTTTCAATCCTTGGGCAATTTCGCTTGAAATGCCCACTTTTGTTGCAATACCAGCACACAACATCATTTTTTCTAGCATTCAATAATCTGCTAACCTCTTCTCGGATAATTTCCTCCACAGGTCGGTCTATTTCTTGGACTTGTCGCACACGAAATTGTCCTCTATGCGACGCCTGTTTCGCTGCCTCGAATTCTAGAGCTTGAGCTAAGGCATCATCAATGGTTTTAGGGCGTGCAAGTCTCAATGCTTGTTGAATTTCGCTGTCCTTGATACCGTCGACAAACGTCTGGATTGATAGCTGTTCAAGGAAGCTGTCTGGAGCTGATGGATAAGCCAGCCTCACTAATCTGGCAACATCGGCCTCGAATTCCTGGAGATTTTCTCCTGTTTTCTGCACCCGGTTCTTTATTTGAGCATGATAAACTTGCTGTAGGTGAGCATCGCCATATCTCATCTGAAGTTTGGATGTTAAAACTTCATAACAGGCCTGTTGACTCTCCGGTATTGTCTGCAGAATGTTAAGTGCATCTCCTCGTAGAGCTATTATTAATGCTGTGGCTTTTTCGTTGTCGCTCCAACTGTTTGCCAACGCAGCAGCTTCAAATTGTTTTTGATATGTCGACCAAGGAACTTTTCCATCAAATGTAGGTGGCTTGATCTTCATTTTACCACTTTCTGTTATGTTTTCCGATTTCACGAAGCTATAGGATGGTGAAGTTTGAGTTTCTTTCCTATTTGATGTTCTTTTAAGTGAGTCTATCAGCTTAGTATGCTGTTCAATTATTCCTGATATTTCCTCAAATTTTCCATTGACTTCTTCAAATTTTTCGTCAACCTTATCAACGACTTCGTCAAATTTTTCATCCACTTTATCAAATTTTTCATTGACTTCTTCAAATTTTTCTTCAACCTTATCGAATTTCTCATTAACTTCATCTATTATTACTTCCTTAATAGATTCCATTTTCTCATCCAATGTACTTGCAATTTGACTCACCAATTGTTCATTGTTTTCCTCCACCTTATTTTCCATTTTATCCATTTTTTCTTCCAATTTCGAGCTCATTTCTCGAGAATTCTCTTCCATTTTCAAGCTCATTTCTCGAGAATTCTCTTCCACTTTCAAGCTCATTTCTCGAGAATTCTCTTCCATTTTCAAGCTCATTTTTTCAAAAGCTTGCTTGAAAAATTCCATACTCGCCTGGTCCATTTTCTCTTTTTGCGATCTGGTAATCGGCATTCAAATCCACCCCACACCTGACACCAATGTAACGTTTTCTTTGTTATAAAAACGTCCGGGTTCAATAAACTATTTATTTACACCACTTATAACACTAATAATTAATAACTAATGAACTTATTCTAACAAAAGTCTGTACAATTTATTTCTACTGATTTATTTGGCACTATTTATTTCCACTCGGCGCTCGTCTCTAACTGAATGAATCTCTCATCGTCGATGGGCCCCTTATATGCATAACGCCGATTGTTTCTCGCTAAGTCCGGACCCGTCTAGAAACTTCGCGAAACATTCGGGGCCGCTATGACGCCACGCGTTTCCAGAAACTTCTCGATCGAGCCGTAGCGCACAGGGCCGTACTTGTCACAAACATCAAATTATCATTAATTTTTTTATGTTTTAAAATTTCAATTTTTTTTTCTGAACATTTTTAAAATATAAAAAATTTAATGATAATTTGATGTTGAAAGCTCAGATAGATTTCGGTAATGATTGTCTGATGAAATGTTTATTATAGAATAATATGTCAAAAAAGTCTGTATTGTTTCTGTGATTCTAGTTTTTGTTTTTCTATGTTAGTTGTAGCCATTTTAAGAAGATAAGAAATTGTAGATAAAGTTGTGTTGATGTACTGAGAATAATACCTGTACCTTTTTAATAATTATTGACGAATCTGGTTGAGAGTTCAGGTGAGGAAATATTGGTGTGTAATAGGTAGGTATGTATGACTATGTAATAGCGAAACTCTTGTATTTTGTGATTTTTAGTGGGACTGGTCTGATGATGCTCAGATGTTCTTGAGCGAAACTAGTCACCAATAAACGAACTAGGAAGTAACAGATCTTTTTATTTAATAAACAACTTCCTACTTGGACATTATTATTTGCATAAAAATTGAGTAAAAAATCATAAATCTGGAGAATAATCAGGATGCTTCCCTGGATTAAAAATATCACCGAATCGAAGATGTATTAACATTTTGTAATCGAATTAGAAGTTAACAATGTTGTCGGAATGTTTGTCGAATTTCCATTTGGAAATCACGGACCTAGTAAGTACTAAAATCTCCATGCTGGGAAAACGTTTGATTACTTTACCGTCTATCAGCAGTGATTTGCTTCGAAGAGAGATCTTTTGACTTATGTATTTTACTCATTTTCTCCGATATTGATAGATGGTACGCTAATTCAATGAATCAATCTCAATCCCTGAATAAATTAAAATAGTGTTATATCGTCCTTCAAAATATGTTTTGATACACCGAGTTTATTCCATCAGTTCCGGCAGTAATAGGTACATCATAATTTCGAGCTATTTCACTACTCAAATCAATATAATAATTCGTCACTTATAAGAACTAATTCTAATTTCTAACTTCTAGTGAGTTTCAACCAGATATAGAAGAATTCATTAACATTGTATTGAATAGGTTATAGCTTGATCAAATCATAAATTGAATTGAAAGACATTATCTACAAGATATTTTCGGGATATGGAGGAAAATATGAACGAGTTATTAGTGTTTGCAATCTGATCTTCAGGGGAATAGAAGAAGGAACTTATTTTGGTGGGAGAAATATGGCTCTTCAATTGTCGATATAATCGGACAAAACTGAGTCTTCTTGTAAGGAAATATCGTGTTTGTACCATTTTTATTTCAGTAAGGTTAGTTCTGGAGTATTTCCTAACTGCATCAACTCGATTTCAATCGAGAAATATTAACTCTGCACCAATTCTACAGCATCGGTACAGGTACGTATTTGGCCAATTTTTTTTACAAATGACTATCTTTTCAACAGAGCCGAATTCGGAAAAATGGAAAATGAGAAAAAGGTTTTTTTTTCCTTCAGTTGGTGTACAAGTCGAAGACTCACCCTGTATACAAGGTGTATTTTAAGGTGAGGCTTTTCTTTTGACAGGTGATAGAACTCATCAAAATAAGTCATTTTATCGAAAGCGGCATATGCAGTGGCGGCGCGTGGATTTTTATTTTGGGAGTGCACATGTGGGAGTTCGGGGGAGGAACAAAATTTGAAAACTAACCTTCAAAACGTGCATTTCAGAGCACTTTGTGACGTTCTTTCGCCTTATCTCGGGATAATATTCAGAAAAAGGTTTAGCGAAAAAATCTGAAATTGTAAGTATGTACAAGGAGTACGGTCTATTAAAGTATAACGAAAAACTATAACCATTTGGAAAATGTTTGAAATGTCACTTGTTTCATCATCTTTATATTTAAATACCGTGAATTCATTCAAATGATCCCTGAGTGCTAAATCTAATTCGGCCGAAAAATTGATATGACCTAAATATACAGGATTTATCGAATCATTCCCTTCATAATGGCCACGTAATGCTAATTCGAAAGCACCACAAAATTTAATACAATTTATGATTTTCGATAAAATGTATCTGTTCTTTTTTACTTGTTCATAATGTTTCTCGATATTCAGTCGGTAAGCACTGTTTAATTGTTGTCGAATATCTTGTTTACCTAATAAATTAAAACCTAATTTGCATGGTAGAGAGGTATCTTGGAACTTCGATATTTTTTATTTTTTTCTTTTAATGGATTAAATCCTTGCCACCGGATCTGGTCCATTCTGTTTGATCATCACCAGCAAATAAAAAACAAGGAAAACAGTAAAGATTGTTACTTATTTCACAACCACATAACGATTCGGCTTTTTCATAAGTGTCTATCTTGAAGGTTCTTTTATAATCGCGTGTTTTACATTTTGTTACATGCATGATCGCTGATCGATAAATTCAGATTTGGACGACCGGCACTCATGACTTTTATTTTTCTTCTGATGTCAGCAAAGAAAAGCGAATTGTTTTTAAATATTGTACGCTAATGCAAATCAGATTCTCCAAATTCTCGGTCATAATTGCGCGAATACAACAAACACGGTAGACAGCATCTCACCCATAAATAAAGAATTACTTACACACGACGTACATCGGTACATCGTAGCACCGTAGTTCTTTATCCATGACGTAGCCTACGCGTACACATTCTGCATGTGTACCTGTGTCTGCTAAATCTTGTGGACTGTAGCGGTACGTTTGGGGCGCGCGGGGTCGCTGGTGCTCCAATGAAGGCTCACTTCGGATGTGCAGTGTACCGATTGCCGTCTAGCGTCTACGACTCTACGCGTATATTTGCAATGCATTGGCCACATTGGCGTTCGAAGTTCGCTTGCCGTCTGGAGTCAGAAATACAGAACCGGAACATCGGAAATGAAAAATTAAATTGAATACATACCCAAATATAAAACATTACGTTTACGTCAAACACAAAAGTAAATTCCTTTAGATGAAGATATTAATTGGGGGTACACGTGCACATGTGCACCTATTGAGCAGCCGCCACTGGGCATATGGCAAAACGATCTGTTCTACGCACTTAAATTATTCGCAAATTTGTTAGATAAGAAGACAAAAACAAGAGATGTTGATATCTACGGAGGAGCAGGCGAGGGAGCAGGTTCGGACTGAGGAATTTTCAGATTCACCTAGAAACTAGAAAATATTTTAGCTTCAGCTTTCCGAAACAGGGGAATTCATATAAAACATTTTTGGTAAAATGACTGATGATGAAATGATGAGTTCTACCATCAGTCAAAAGAAGAGCCTCACCTTAAAATACACCCCGTATATTATGTAATACAACCCCATACTATAATTATATTGATTTATATTCCACATGCTATTCAGCCTGTATCTTATCAAATTATTAAAACAGCATGGTAAGCTGTTTCATTGTCCTTTGTTTAGTTTTGCAAGTGGTAACTCTTTTGCGTTTATACCATGGCACGTGTATCGGCCATTATCGCCTACTCAATTGATGAACCTATAAATATCAGAGATGTCCCTCCAGACATCGGAAATGACTCTGAACGATTATCTCATTAGTTGTAAATCTTTTCATTGTAAGTAGATTGGTAGTTCCAAAATAAAAGTATATTATTTCATAAGGAGGAGAAGTGTCACTTTTCATGACAAGCTTGAGTTTGCCCGCCGAACGCAGTGAGGCGGGTAATTGAAAGCGAGCCATGAAAAGTCACTTCTCCTTCGAATGAAATATGTTATCTTCTTCTCAAACATTTTGAAATTCATGGAAATCTGAATATCCACTTTTGGATCGACATTTACGATCGTTATATTTGATTGAAAAATGGAACATTTGCCTAGTTACGGTTGTCTTGCAAAATTCATCTTTTGCATAACAACCCTTTTTTCTGCCGAAGCCACCGGAGGAAAAAGTAAGCCATAGCAAGTATTTCTCCTCCTAGGCGGAGAAATCGATCGATGATCCTGTCAGTCAAAAAATGACCCCTCAGGTCTCGAAATTATAGAGGTAGATTGAAATATGAAAATATTGCGAGTTTTTCACATCCTCCAAGAAATTCCGGGTGATGCAGAACCAAGGTAACTACCATAAAGCGCCGGTTATGCATATTAATAACTCTCTGCGTTCAGGGACCAATATCGAATAAGGCAAATGTGGCGCACGGACAATAGACGTCTTCCCTCGACTCCGAGCTTAAAGACTATATACGAGGCCCATAAACAATAGCCATTGAGTTTTACTCGGCTTACCGAGATGTCTGCGTAAGAGCAACGCAGACAGTATCCTCTAGGAGCATAGAATAAATGGAGGGAAGGCTTCATACGCTCGACAGATCATTTTGAACTTCCAATTTCGGCGGAGGTTAGAGTTTCGTGTGGCGCCCGATAGATAACGCTGTGATCGCAAATAGGGCTATATGTCACATATGTCTTGTTCTGTGGCGCTACAGTTGCAAAGAATATTATGTGGTTGTCATTTTTATTGATACATTTTTACGACCAACACCAAAGTGATTGAATAATAAAACTTTTTGTTGTTGACTGAAAGGACTAAAGGAGGTCGAAACAAATTGTATTGAATTCGAATATTGTTTGAAGTTACTATAATATACGAATTGAATCGGCTTCGATAAAAAAAAAACATTTCTGCGGCTTCAACTATCTAATTTACCTGTTGGTTTTGTTCATTTCAACGTTTGTTGCTAAGTATAATATTTTTAATTGATATAGTGTGATTTATTATGCTATGTACCTACTATATAATTATTGAATGAAAAACAAGGTAAACAGTTTGAATTTTTATTGACAAGTATCAAAACATATTGAACAATTTTATTATTACCTATTTTAGCCAAAAAGGCCTCGGTGGGATCATGACGCATTCAAAATTTCTGAAGAAAGAATAATCACGCCTTCTGATTGACTTGAAATGACGTCCGGTTGTTCCATATGAAGAAATCGAAACAAATTCTTACTACATTAAAATTCGACAATTCCATCTCCGTTTTTTTCAGCTTCTAGAAGAAGACCTGTACGTTACTTAAATAAAAGATTTTTTTTAAGTCTCACCCTTCAAAATAACACCAAATATTAATCATAACAATATTGTTGACATATCACCGCATTCTAATCAATTATTTATGCGCAATTATATGGAAATTTTATGATCGGAAATAAATTTGTCAAAACGAATTTCATTTTGAAATGTATCGTTATAGCCATGCTGGAGCCACGAACGACGTTGGCGCCATCTCATAACCTTGCGGCGAACTGACAAGTGCGGACGTTTTTGGCAGTTCATTTTTGTAGCGGAGCCTTCCCTCCATTCATTCTATGCTTCTAGGTATCCTTCCCAAATTACTCATTCGGAGAATTCTCTCTGAATGCATTTCAGTAGTTCACTTGATTTATCACTTTTCATCATATCATTATATTCGCAGTGTAATAGACCTATATGAAATAATTAACCCTTTCAAGGAATTTTTATAGTTCTTTCTAAAGAACACCGAAAAAAAATGAAAATACTTAAAAACATATTGTTGCGTGTCAATACGCAACGTCTAAACCATGGTGAAAGAATACATATAATATTCTCACACCATGGTCTGGACAAATGAATTAGATATCCTTTGTCCGCAAGAAATGAGCTGGCGCCTTCAGGTATAGATAAATTAATTTTAACCATAAGGGATCTATCACTTGCACTGCAATATCTGTTCATCATAGTTCTTTGTTTATAAATTCACATGGACTGATTTATGTGTCACATATTGAGAAGGTTCTCAACCCAAGAAGTTAGGTCCAGTTTGGGAGATTCATCTGGTCTTTTGCGACAATGACAATAACTTGTGAACCTTCATTCCGCTTCATAGCATGAGCTCATAAAACTAAATATATGGTGACATTTCTATTGCAGAACAAGTTGCATCAGGGAACACATGCCAGACATCGAATAAATCATGTCCAAAGATCCTCATTGGTCTGTAGATTCAAAAAATGGGATGTTTTTCCCACTTAAGTCAAGAATAGGAAATGGCTAAGCGAGGCGTTGTTCGATTCTCATACCCAAACAATTGTTGATCCTTCCCTCCTTAACGAAGAGGAAATGAGCCTCCCTTATTTTCCAGCTTGTCTTCAAAAGCCCTATACTACAGAGACAAGCTTTCAGTTCGTCGGTCAATTATTATCAGTTGTGAATCGAAATCGTCAATACTTAGAAGTTAGTTTTTACTCAGTACTTTATCAGTTCTTAATCAAAATCATCATTGTCAGAAATGACAATGAAGTGTCAGATGTTGTCCTGAAGAGAATCGAATACGGAACAACTATAGCAGGCCAAGAACAGTTGAGATTATGGCCTGAGGATTCTGAAGAATGAAGATAAGTTAATGGACACTGAAAATCAATGAAGTTCCTAATTGTATCAACAACAGTCTGAAATAGTATATTCCGAAACAAGTTTCCGAATGGGCTCCTATTCCAACACTTACTTATGCGATATTCGAAAAAGAGCGACGAAGGAGCGAGTCCTCGGACGCTTGAGAGTTGGAATTGCCTTCTGCAACGAGTATTAGACGATATTTTCTCTATTTCAGTCAAGTTTTTTGAAAAAATGTCGAAGTTGATTAAAAAATTCATATTATACATCCTAGTGACTTTTGTATTGTATCTTGGCAGTTGGTGTGACTGTTACGAAAATTGACAGATCGTACGTTTGGAATTTATAATTACGCATTGAATTTGTGAATTATGTTTGAAGAAATCCATTCAACACTTCCAGAAATAAAAAAAATTGCGAATAAACTAATACCTCAAAAATCCTAATCCATGTAGGTATGAAAAAGAATACTAAAAACTTGAGAAGTGTTCTGAAGTGAATTCGGTTATATGAATTTCAGGTAATGTTTTGTTAGCGTATTTTGAATAATGTATTTATGAAGGAGGACATTATGGTGAACAAATTCAATGTAACGCAGTATGGCTCAGAAATTGATAAATAAAACATTTCCAACGAGTATTGATTGAGAAAATAGAAGAAGACTAGCAATAGAACTACGTATATAACCTTACCTTCCAAACGGAAACTCGGGAATTTTTTTCGCAAAAACTGAGAGGATTGACGACTTCTCGTTATCATTTTCGTAATTTGTTCTCCATGAGTACAAATTTTTTCAACTCTCCAACACGATTCTTTTAGTTCTAAATAATTACCATGAAATAGGATAGGATCGGAAGCCGGTGCTGACAACCACAATACGAAAAATATAACTGAAACGAATGCTTTAATGAGTTCATTACAGTACTGTTTTTAGTACTGTTATAAACTCATTACTGTTCTTAGTACTGTAATGAACTCATTACGATACTGAAATGAAGAACATAATATCCACATCGGAATTTTCATATAAATCTGAGAAGGAATAGTTGTAAATATCTTGAGTTAATTCAATCAGATTTTGAGGGTATATATTTCTTCACAATTTACGTTGATAGTGATTTCAGGACGTAGTTTCATATTGTCAGTAAAAAAGTCAAGTGCAAGTGCATTATAATCACCAAATTGAACAGGAAATAATACTTCAGCTTTACAATTTGTCAAGCCTACATTTGTTACAATATGAAATATACACTCATGGGATGAATGGATCCCAACATAAAAAATTAATACAATTTTGCATTTCTTGTGATGCAGATAGGAAGTCATCCGATAAAACGATTCCAACCAGGAGTATTTGTTCCTGATTTCGGAAATTCCTATATAATATCTCTGCATGAGACGATCCTTAACGTTATCTTATAATTCTCCCTGCCGTTCGGTATAATAAAAAAGGGACTTAAAAGACCCCTCATCTTGGGATTCCCTGTTATCTACGCTACTCACACATGCCTACTTCATTATTTTCAGGAAACTGGAGCAAGAGAGCGAAGTGTCAGAAACTAGAAACGTCGAAACTTCACAAGAAATATTCTCCCGAAAATGAACTGGATACGTCTCATTTAACTTTCTAAAAACAGAGGAAGCTGCGCTTGTTTCATGTTCTGAACTTTTCGAAATATCCGCCAGCTGAAACTTGCCTCCAACTATTAATTTCGTTATGTTACAACCCTTTTTTCAGAGTTTACATTAATATACAAAAGTAACATCGCTCCCTTCTTCAATTCTTGAAACGCTCGAAGTTTGTTGTTTCAAACGCTATGTATATTCATTAGTTCCGTGCCGGAGGACAGTTTCGGGCGACCCTAAAAGACAAATGAATTCTAGTCCTCGTCTGTCGAAATGGACTTGTAACTGTAACTTGCTAACGAAGAAAATTAAAATGGTCCCGTTTAATGGCGAATGCTGTTTATCCCTTCTCTGAAGTTTGGGGGAGGTTTTCGGGCTGCGACTAATTTTATGCTTCGACATAGCTCTCTCTCTCATTTGATTGGCTCTTTCGCGAATCAAACGAAATTCAAAAGAATTAAAACGACGTTTATGCAACCGGCCCAACTGAAAAATATATTCGAAATTATTGCATGCACTCCGAGAACACTCAATGCATTCGAGGAGGCCATGGAGGTGAGTCTCCTTTCAAATCCTCATTGCTGGAGTTCTCTCCTCACTGAAATTTTTTCAAATGCATATACGATTTGTTATACTTAGTCCATCGCCATCCAAGAATTATTGACAGCTCAGGCGGCTTTGGAAAATCGATAATACATACTAGGAGCATAGAATGAATGGAGGGAAGGCTCCGCTACAAAAATGAACTGCCAAAAACGTCCGCACTTGTCAGTTCGCCGCAAGGTCACGAGATGGCGCCAACGTCGTTAGTGGCTCCAGCATGGCTATAACGATACATATTTAAAATGAGATTCGTTTTGACAAATTTATTTCCGATCATAGACTTTCCATATAATTGCGCATAAATAATTGATTAGAATGCGGTGATATGTCAACAATATTGTTATGATTAATATTTGGTGTTATTTTGAAGGGTGAGACTTAAAAAAATTCTTTTATTTAAGTAACGTACAGGTCTTCTTCTAGAAGCTGAAACAAACGGAGATGGAATTGTCGAATTTTAATGTAGTAAGAATTTGTTTCGATTTCTCCATATGGAACAACCGTACATCATTTCAAGTCAATCAGAAGGCGTGATTATTCTTTCTTCAGAAATTTTGAATGCGTCATGATCCCACCGAGGCCTTTTTGGCTAAAATAGGTAATAATAAAATTTTTCAATATGTTCTGATACTTACTTGTCAATAAAAATTCAAACTGTTTACCTTGTTTTCTCATTCAATAATTATATAGTACATAGCATAATAAATCACACTATATCAATTAAAAATATTATACTTAGCAAC
Organism: Adalia bipunctata; assembly: GCA_910592335.1. Taxonomy (NCBI): domain Eukaryota; kingdom Metazoa; phylum Arthropoda; class Insecta; order Coleoptera; family Coccinellidae; genus Adalia; species Adalia bipunctata. The sequence continues at coordinate 9,924,269 of OU342949.1, read as the reverse complement.
ACACGTTGAAATGAACAAAACCATGAGGTAAGTTAGATAGTTAAAGCCGCAGAAATTTTTTTTATCAAAGCCGATTCAAGTCGTATATCGTCGCCGTAAAGTCAAAACCTCGTAAGTCTGAAAATAGCATTTCGAATAAGATACGAATAAAAACCTAATTTCATTTAAGTCAACTGTATAATGTATAATGCCTCTTAAGCATCAGCGATATGGACATAAGAGTTTTTTCACGATGTGCAGAATGATCATTTTCAATAGATTGCGAAAATATCTGAGAACCTACCAAATTCGACATACGAGGTTTTGACTTTACGGCGACGATATTATAGTAACCTTCTTCAAACAATATTCGAATTCAATACAATTTGTTTCGACCTCCTTTAGTCCTTTCAGTCAACAACAAAAAGTTTTATTATTCAATCACTTTGGTGTTGGTCGTAAAAATGTATCAATAAAAATGATAACCACATAATATTCTTTGCAACTGTAGCGCCACAGAACAAGACATATGTGACATATAGCCCTATTTGCGATCACAGCGTTATCTATCGGGCGTCACACGAAACTCTAACCTCCGCCGAAATTGGAAGTTCAAAATGATCTGTCGAGCGTATGAAGCCTTCCCTCCATTCATTCTATGCTCCTAGATACATTTGTTGGTAATAGCCCAGTCAGTGATATTTTGAGTTGCATAATTCAGGTTGGTGTTGAAAATAACACTGACTCTTGGTCCGGTCATTAATATTCGAATTCGAACGGCAAATTTTTGCGGAAGTGAAATGGTGGAATGAGGCTCTTGAAGAATGTATACAGCTAATAAATGGTAAACCAGCACAGAGCACGTAGAAAATAAAATAAGAGAAGATTAGTTAAAATATATGGGATGTTATGATATTGTTGACAGAAAACCTTCAATTATGAACATGACGAGTTCTGCCCCGATAAGGAAATAAACTGCTCCACATGAGTTAGGTATATTGAGGTAAATTGCAAAAAAATATAGTCAAAATAAGATTTTTGTGATGAAAATTCATATTAATATGATTTCAAGTTACGGGGTGGTTAAGAAAAGTCGAGTAAAATAACGACATTTTATTCACAGAGAATTCAAGCATTTTGAGACTATCAATACAATGTATGGCCTCCACGGGCATCAATAACAGCTTAACATCTTCATTGCATACTACACACGAGGTTGTTGAACTTTTCTTGAGGAATTTGGTTCCATAAACGGGGTAGAAGCTTTCTCAGATCCTTTAAGGATTGTGGGGTAGGTTGATGATTATCTAATCTCCTTCGGAGCATATCCCATGCATGTTCTATGCAATTCAAATCTGGTGAGTGCGGAGATATTGCTGAATGTGGAATACCAAGCCCCTCGCGCACATTCTCAACTATGACTGCACGGTGCGGTCTAGCGTTATCGATCGGAAATTGAAAAGTTTCACCAATAGCAGCGTGAAAATTAGGCACAACATTTGTCGCATTCAGCGGACGAAACTGTTGGCAACTGTTACAAAACACTAGCGGAATCGCTCGGTGGCACATGCGCTACTTACTCAACGCGTTCTGGAGCTGATGCCATTTTTCGAAGCGCATTTGATTTGCGCTTAGCGGTAGCGGAAAGTTCAAGTGTAATGTAAAGAGCAGACCAGACCAGATAGTCGTTAACACTTGGAGAAAGAAAGATTGGGTTTTTGTTTGCGTATGAGAATAAAAAGAAAATGTTCTAAGAATAAGATTCCCCCATAACTCTGTATAGAAAATTCATAATTATTTTGATTTTGTGGTTTTACCAGCATCATTTTCCTCAAATAATAGAATTAGTCCTGCCAATTCCGAAGCTTTTTGACCAAGTAAATCTTAATTCAAATTATTGTCCATAATTTCATTTTTAATTATAATGTCCATTCTAAGGTGCATGTAAAAGTGGATGAGCGATGTTATACACCTCGTAATTCTTTAACACACACTGAAATATAACCACAGCATTAAATTTACCACAAAACTTGAGTTAAAATATCATTTGTTTGGATGATCAAAAAAAAGCAACCAAAATAACCTTTATGTCAAAATACTCCTGTCGAAAACTAACAGTTGACAAAAATTGAAAACGGTCTGTCTGCGAACGTTCAACACGTTCCCGACCGCTATACCGCTACCGATAGATAGTTTGCGCTTCGTCTGCTGAATGCTGAATGCAACAATTGTCAATGACATGCTCCCTATAGATAGAGTATAGACTATAGGGAGCATGTCATGATCGCCTCACACTATAGGCTATAGTGTAAGGCGGTCATATTCCCAGGACAAATGTGTAGATCTGTGCGCCCGTGGAAACATATCCTGGCCTATATCATAACACTACCCCCTCGAAATGGATGGACTTCTTGGACATAGCGACGATTACAGGGATATTCTTCGAGAATCTGAAAATCGTCAACATCTGGATTCATCAGTGAAAAGGACACTACGCCATTGATCGTTCCTATTCATATGTTGCCTTGCCCATTCCAGTCTTTGACGCTTATGGTCACGTGTTGATATGGAACTCCTAAATGGACGTCTAGAACCTAGATTCACCTCCTCAAACGTCGTCTGATGAGTTGGATGGAAACTTGAACCCCATCTGCATTTTGAAGAGTATTCCGTAGCATTCTACACGTAGATGTAGGCTTTCTTCTCATCGAAACGGTGATGAAACGATCCTGAGCAGTTTTTCGTCGCCCACAAAGCCTTGGTTTTTCCAACACGAAACCTGTCTCCCTGAACCTATTTCAAAGTCGAGATCTCACCCTGTAGCGTTCCGATAGTCCTATATTAGCCTCAGCGTTTGTTAATGTACGTCTTGGTATTTTCAGAAAACTCGTTCCAAATCGGAGCCGTTGATAAACTGACTTCAATTCAAAATGAGAATATTCATGAAGCATATGCAAAGAACCAAACTTCAGAAAAAAGGCGACCATGATTAACGAAATATCTTATACTGATTTTATTGGATCGATTCAAGTTGTTATAGAGTTTCAAATGATTTCACAGCGATTTTCTCGAAGATAACATACTTCTAAAAACGTTTGAATACGATATCTCCAACTCTTGAGGAGCAGTATAGTTGTGGTTGTTGAAGCAGAATAATATGAATATTTACATTCTTAATATGACATATTTTTCACCTTCATTGTTCACAATTATTGAAAGTTACAATGTCATGACAGAATTCTTCATGTATTAAATAGATCCAATCGTTAAGTTTTGTTTCTGTCTTGATATCAATCACAATTTTTTCAATCCATTCACTTCGCAGCAACACGCTTCAAATCACCAACTAGATTTTTCTGTTTGTTTTACTGGTTTAGCATTCAAATTCCATATAATTTCTAGGTTCTATTTATATATTTTATTGCTATGGGTTAACTACAGAAATTTTTTAGTTACTTCAATAACTAGAAATAAAGATGCGACTGGACTTCCAAGGCCTGCTCTGATGTCAATGATTCTTGGATTAAAAATTAAAAAATGTAAAATTTTCGATTTTACTGAACTTTAAACGGATTTTGTACTACGTGAATGGAAGTTATGCTCCTTTCAGGTCCACCTTCGACATCAAATAAAATTGATTTGAACACACAAGCAGACATTAGAGCTTAACCGTAGGTACCACTCGATGCGTTGTAGTCATATTGGTTCCATCGGATTACCCGAGATTATATTATAAAGCCGGACTCCCACTACTCGTGTATTTGGCAAATATTTGCCACTTGCCTATATTTGGCATGTAGTGGGAGTGGTTCACTCGGCCAATACTTGTCAATCTTGTCATTCAAATTCGAAACTTCATCTACCTACTTGCCAAGTACGCAAATAATTGTGTACTTGCCAAATATACGAGTAGTGGGAGTCCGCCTTAAGGAGGTGATTCAAATTTTCCGTCAAATGAATCTATTCACTGCTTTACTCTAAATCGGTCACGGAAAAATGAACTCGACTTGAGCCAATTTCAATGTTTTGGGGAAATATATTGTTGTCAGATTAGTTACTTCTGATTATTGGAAATCTGACATAATAATAATAAAAACCATAACAATCATTTCATTTCCCAGTATTCTGTCACGAATAATACATGGTTTCTCATTCAAAAGTGTACACCCTCAATAACTCAACAACTAATCAGAATTTGTTAAAACGCTCAGACAGGTCGATTTTTTATGACAGGGTGACATGATCTGGAATACAAAAAGCTTGTTTCTTTTAGCAACCCCATCAGGGATTTGAAATGGGAAAGGGGTAGTTTTGTAGTACGAATGTATGCATGGATTCAAATTTGTATGAACCTGCAGTTTGTGTCCTTATATAAGTGAATATTCACAAAGTTACAGGGTGTTTTTTATGGAAGGATGGTAGGTACCGATAAAACTAAATGAAACAGAGATGTTCGAATGATCGTATGATTTCTATTGAAAGAAAAAAACAAAACAAACATTATGGTGATGAGAAGGTGCTAAATGCCTTTTTCTCTTTATGCTTATCAGAATCTGCACTGCCAAGCCATACCAAAAGAAATCATTGCTTTCAGAATTCTGTATTGCAGAATTATTATGAGAATGATTGACATCAGAGCAAGCCTTGAAAGTCCAGTCGCAGCTTTATTTCTAGTTACAAAGAAGTAACTGAAAATTTTCTGTGTTATAATAATAATAATAATAATAATAATAATAATCTTTATTTCTAATAATGTTGTACAGAAATGAGTTAAATATCCCATCTACAACTAAAACATTAAGAGAAACTACGTCACAAAAAAATACCAAAAACCTAAAATCTATCACATATTTAAATAATCCATTAGACTATATGGCTCTAAGTCCATTAACAATTTCTTTGTTTCTCTCCTAAACGATTTTAAACCTAGTTGCTTTATTTCATTTGGAAGCTTATTATATAGTTTCAAACACATATACTTTGGATGATTTTCCAACAGTGTAAGTCTATGGATGGGGTACTCCAGGTCTTTAGTTCTTGTGTTATATCTTGTGTTTGTTTTTGTGATATTAAACCTTTGCTTATTTTTAAACAGGAACAATACACAGTCAAAAATATAGATCGCATTAACAGTTAATATATTATTTTGTTTGAAAATACCCCTGCAACTCGCTCTAAAATCCATTTTAAAAATGACACGCAAAACCCTTTTTTGAACAATAAATATTCTCTCTAAATTGCATTTTAATCCCCAAAACATTATACTATATCTTAAGGAGGACTCAAAATTAGAATGATAAAGTATTTTCAAAGTTTTCTCATTCATATACTTAGAAGTGATTCTTATAGCGTAACAAATCCCCATGAGCTTTTTTGACAGAGTATCAGTATGCTGCTCCCATCTCAAAAATCCATCAATATGAACACCCAAAAACTTAGTACTTTTTGATATCTCTATACTTAAATTTTCCAGTTCTACTTCACTAGGTCTTTCTTTTTTATTTCTAGATGTACTGAACAAAACTAAATTGGTTTTTTCACTATTCAAAATGAATTTGTTTCCATCAAACCTTCATCACCTTCACCTTCATCACATCTTTCCCTTGTTCCATTAACTCTGAAATATCCCTTGAACCAATTACAAAATTGGTATCATCAGCATAATTAGTAATGAAAGTGTTCTTACCAAAATCCCTATTTCCCAAATCATTCAAACAGATCACAAAGAGGATCGGACCAATAACACTTCCTTGGGGAACTCCCAATTTTTTCTGTACAATTCCAGACTTAGTTCTTATTCCTGCCCTTGTTATACCTACTCTTTGAGATCTATCTGATAGATATGAAGAAAACCACTGATTTGCCTTTCCTCTAACACCAATTATATCTAATTTCTGAATTATGTGGTCCTTCCACAAAACATCGTAAGCTTTTGATAAGTCCAAAAACATACCCAGTGCCCAACAATCATCGTCAATAAAGTCAATAATCCTACTTGTTAATTCAAAAATTGCTGTTTGCGTGGATCTATCTTTCAAATATGCATGTTGGGTGATACTGAAAAAGTTATTGCTATTAAGAAATGACACTAACCTTTTACACATTGCTAATTCAAAAATCTTTGAAAATCCTGGAAGTAAGCTAATGGGTCTATAATTTGTGAAATTATCCACTTCCCCTGATTTATGCAAAGGTTTTACGAGCGCTAATTTTAATCTTTCTGGAAAAATACCCTGCATCAATGAATTGTTTATGATATAAGACAAAACCTGATCAATTTCTAAAATGGAATACTTTATTATACTAGTTGGTATTTCATCATCTCCGCTGCTGTGTTTGTTCTTAATTGATTTTGTAATTTCAACAATTTCACCAGGTGTAGTTGGACTAACATACATTGACTGAGGACATGAATGAATACCCTTGTAATCAAAAGGATCATGATTAAATTGTTCAACAAGGTCAGATGCTGACTCATTGAAAAATTTGTTGAAACTTTCCACTATTTCTGCACAGTCTCCCCTCATAAGACATTCACTATTCTCAAAATTTTTTCCATTGATTTCTTTACAAATTGACCACATAATCTTACTTTTATTGTCAGCTCTAGTGATTCTATTTTCAAATTGATTTTTTTTTAATTCATTCAGTAATATGTCATATTCCTTTTTGGTATCCCTATACAATTTTCTAAAACCTTCATTATGTGTACTCAAAACCAGCAAGAGATCTAATCTTTTTTTAATTTCTTCAACTTTGTCACTTCTATCTTGATTCAAACGTTTTTGTTTCAAAAGTTTGAGTGGAAAACATTCTAAGAAAAGTCCATGATAAATAGAAATGAAACTTGCCCATTGGGCATCAACATTTTCCTCATCCTGTTCATATACAAGATTCCAATCCTGTTCTTTCAATCTTGATAAAAAATAATTCTTGAATACTTGGGTACGCATGCTGCCGAGCACCCAATGTCAAAGGTCAGTTTCTGTTATCATCATAGATATAGAAATAACCTGAAAATTGAACGATATTTTTTTAAAGTAAGGAACTTCGAACATGAAAATGTTCCCAATTTTCACATACGATTACCAGCGTGTGAATCTGTATACCAGCAGTATATTATTTTCATCTTGTATTGATACATTTTCGATCTTACTATCAATTTTAGGAGCGTACAGCCTGGAAATTCTGGTTTGATAACGAAAAATATCGTGGGTGATTAAATAGCACGGTCCTTTTCAATGTTCAATATGAATATTCGCTAAACCGAAAGAATCTTGTTGATAATTTGAAGCGTGTTACTGCAATGTGAATGGATTGGGAAATTTGTAATAGACATCAAGACAGAAACAAAACTTAACCATTTATTTGATATATGAAGAATTTTGTCATGACATTGTAACTTTCAATATTTGTGAACAATGAAGGTGTAAAATATGAAATATATAAATATTCCTATCAATCCTATCATTCTGTTTCAACAACCAGAACATGTTATTTCTTCCTCATCTGGGCAGAACTCGTCATGTTCATAATAAAAGGTTTTGTCAGCAATATATCATAACATTCGTTATATTTTGACAAATCATCTCTCATTTCTTGTTCTACGTGCTCAGTGCAGGCTTTCTATTTTTTAGCTGTTCACTATTCAAGAGCCTCATTTCAAAGATATTTATTTCACTTGCTCAGTCTCAATTTTTTGCCAAATTTGTTCGAAACATTAATGACAGAACAAAATGTCAGTGTTATTTTCAACACCAACCTGAATTCTGCAACTCAAAATATTACTGAATGGGCTTCACCCATAGAACTTATAGTACCTACATGGAATGCCATAAGCCTTGCTGCTCAGCTTAAAAAAGTGGATAAACATCTCCAGTTGGAGGAATACTGAAATTTCCATGTTGCCATGGTTACGACTTGTCAAACAGAATAGAAACACAGAAATACTATGAATTTAATCGTCAAGATCCGATTCACTTGGCATTTCGGCAAACATTTCTGTGTTTATGTTCGGTGGGACAGGTCGTATCCATGGGAACATGGAAATTTAGAGATTCCTCCAACTTGAGATGTTTACCCACTTTTTGATCTGGTAATAGCATTCCATGTACTATAAGTTCTATGGCTTTACCAACATGATTTCGATTTTCCAAAGTCCCCCGAGATGTCAATCATTCTTGGATGAACTGTAGGTGCGTTTTATCACTTCTCAATAAAATTAACGAAATGGTTTACACGTTTTAGGAGAGAAAGGAAATATTGAAAATTTATTTCCAGAACAATGACTGTGCTAGGGCTACTGCGAGGATTTTTAATGAGCAACATCTTGATAAAAATGTTCATCATTAATTTATCATTCAGTTGGTACATAAATTCGAAGCAACAGAATCCGTTGCAAATAAAAAACATAATCGCATTCGTACGGTTATACGGTTTTGGAAATGATCGAGTCGCCGTAATTGGTCAACTAGTGGTTTGCTAGGAATTACTTGTTCGACGGCTACGTTTGCGTAATAGAAGAAAACAGAAGTACATATATGAAAATGGACCCAGAAAAAATAATTGTCATGTTATTGTACAAAAAAGGGCAATTCGTCTCGTCGGTGATGCATCGCTTACAAGCTCGCTCACTTCTCTGGAACACCGTAGAAAAGTGGGCGATCTGTCTCTATTTTATAGATATTTCCATGGGCGATGCTCTTCTGAATTGTCAGCAATCGTTCCCCCTCTGGCAGTCTCTTCCAGACTAACCCGTCAAGTTAAGTCTTCACATCCCTTCGTGGTAACTTTGGAGACCTGCAGAACATCTCTCTTCAAGGACTCGTTCATCCAACGAACAGCGAGGCTTTGGAACACATTGCCTAGGGAGGTGTTCCCCGAGGCATATAACCTCCAGAAATTCAAGAAGAACACCAATTCCTACCTGCTTGCCCTTGGTTCTCACGATGTTCTCTGAACATTACAGGATATTCCTTTTCGTGAAAATCACAACATTTAAAAAAAAAAAAAAAAAAGAAGAAGAACTGTTAATGGCAACCCTGAGAGATTCAAATAAGCAATTTGAAAAATTATTTTTGAGACGCCATCCAGAGGGTGTCTTCAATATTACTGTGCATTGAAGTTTTTTTTTGATATAAATGAAATTTAGGGAGTATTTCAGACTTTCCACTGATCTTTTCGCACTCGTTCTCAGTTCTGTTGAGGATGCAAGGGGCACGTTTGTTGGTTGGTTGGTGTTCGAAATATCACTAACCCAAAACATTTGATTCTGTTTATGTTCCTTGCTGAATCAAACAAATTTGGAAAATGATTGTATGTATAAAGATTGTGTACGTTACCCTCTACTCACTCTGCATTTAGACTATCAGAATGGAATATCCGTATAACCAGTGAATATGGAACAAGAATATCTACATGAAGAATCAAATCCATCATCATTTCGTGTCTGTGAGGTATAAACGAAAATGTTTTCATTGTAGAATTAAAAACTGTCTCCTCCATGTTGAAAATTAAAATGATTCATAATCCCCCTCTTCATTTGCAATTAACATTACAAGCTTCAACAGCTCGACTAATTGACACGACACGCATTGCATCGTTTTGCGTGAATTCATAATTTCAAATAATGGATCCCAATCTGAGGTTTTTCCACGAGTTACAACACGTCAGGAGCAGAAACCCCCAATTATGTAGGAAGTAATGTATTTGCCGTGATACGGACCCACACGTCCACTGCCTTGGCTCAAAGGCTTTCACTTTGTGTCACAATTCCTGGACTTTTCCTAACTTTTTATTCGCCTCGGGTAATAAGTTTACTGCCTCCACAGAGGAAACATGCTTTCTGGATATGAACGTTTTATTCGACTCAGAGTTCTGGTCTGATATATATTCAGGTTATTTCTCCATAAAAGAAGTTGTATCAGTCTCTCCAGAAGTTTCATAACACAGTTATTTCGTAAGGTGTGCTTGTACTAGAATCTTCTGAAGTATTGAGCCATCAAATAAATTTGAAGTACTGAAAACTGTGTAGAATGAATCTAATCCTTCATACGGTTTGCAAAAATAATATTGAGATCACAATTATTTGCCCTTCGTTAGCAAAATAACTTTGAACGAAACAAAGTATTAATGAAAAAGACCCATATCCATTATCAAGACAAAATGTCTTACATACAACAAATTCAATGTGAAAACGATGTATGGTTCCCAACATTGTTGAATCAATCAAACCGAATGTTCAGATTGGATGCAGTTTCAAAACATGATTCGTTGTTCTGTGTTATCATAACCCTAAATTGAAAATTAATGATCGTTTACGATGGTTATTCTTTGATTGTTTGTGAGAGTTGAATTTCAAATTGATGGAGGTTGGCAAATAATGGAGGTTGTAAAAAATTAAATTTCGGGATTATCCAGCACCTACTCCAAGTCAAAATAGGTTATGTTTGATTATTGAATCGTATTTGAAATTGAGCTTTCTTGCCGTTCATTATGAAAAAAAGCACTCATGGGATTCAGATAATTTAATGTTTACCAAAGTTATGTTGCATATATGGTCAGTTCTGAACCGCTGAAGGTCACGGACGTTGCAATAGTTTGTTTTTGAAAGTGAACTAGTGGTGAATGGGTTGGAACTTAAATAATCATTGGATCTCGAAATTGACAATAATCCCCTGTTAGAAGTTCACGGCTAGATAACCCGAAATTCTCTAGATTTGAGACTCACCTTATCGAATTAGAAATGTTGAGAAAAAGTATATTTTTTGACAACAACACTTTCGTTCGATTACATCTTCTTTTCGTTCACAAATTGTTGAAATTCATTTTCAAAATCGGTGTTCTTTTCGCCAAACTCGAAGAGTTCGAATAATCGTCCATCAGAGCAGCTCATTCGTCGAACTTTCGATAGATTTCGGATAAGATTTTCTCTACTCGATGCAGCAACAACAACAAGACAAAGAACTGTTCGCACTGAAGAAAATATCGCTGCTGTAAGTGATAGTGTTAATGAAGGTCCAGATTGATCTATTTGGAAAATTTTGGTCTGCACCCATACAAGATCCAACTGTTTCAAGAACTAAAATCACTTGACCATAATAAGCGGTATTTGTTTACTGATTGGGCCCTAGAATAGTTGATGCACATCTTATCGAAAAATTGAGTATAGTGATGAAGATCATTTCTGGTTGAACGACTACGTAAACAAGCAAAATTGCCGTATATGGAGTGAAAACAATCCGGTATAGCTTCAATCTCAATTGCGTGCCAAATGTCTCTCCCCATTAAACCTTTCAGACCGAGGGAAGTTCTTCAGGAAATAAGAAAGCTCAAAAATAAGAAAGCACCCGGTTTCGATTCGATAACTGCAGACATTTTGAAGAAACTGCCACAAAGGGCTATAGTATTGATCAACACTATATCTAATGATGAACCTCTACTATTTCCCGACTATCTGGAAATACGCCGAGATAATAATGATATGCAAGCCAAACAAACCTGAATATGACGTGAGATCTTATAGGCTCATAAGCTTTTTACCAATTTTAAGTAAATTATTTGAAAAACTTTTGCTCAAGAGATTAAAGGAAGATATAGATCTTCACACAATACTACCCAACCATCAACTTGGATTCAGGGAAAACCACTCGGCAAGTCATCAAATACATCGTGTGATAAACACCATTTCAAGAAGCCTTGAGGACAATAAATATTGTACTGCTGTATTCTTGGACTCATCCCAAGCAAGACGAAGTTTGGCATGATGGCTTACTCTTCAAATTGAAAAAACTCCTTCGTCAACCATATTACTTACTTCTAAAATCATATCTCACCAATCGATATTTTGCTATGAAACAGGGTGATGCTCTATCTGAACCAACTGAAATTAAAGCAGGGGTACCACAGGGAAGTATACTGGGTCCACTGCTTTATCTCATGTATACATCCGACATTTCAGAGACTCAGAACACTACAATAGCATCATTTGCAGACGACATAGCAACACTCACAACCCTTGAAAATGCGGCTACAGCTTCCGAAAAGCTCCAAGAACATCTAACTGATCTGGAGAAATAGTATCGAAAATGGCGCCTAACCATCAATGAAACAAAATCAGTCCAAGTTACATTTACCAACAAACGAAACATATGCCCACCATTTAGAATAAACGATAATGAAATCCCAGTTAAAACAGAGGCCAAATACCACTTAGACCAACGCCTCGTGCACCTGGAAACATCAGATTCAAGCTAAAAAGACTCAAATAAATATTGAATTTCGACAAATGTACTGGCTGATAGGCAGAAAATCCAAGCTATCTCTCCAAAACAAGGTATTGGTTTACAAAGCCATAATTAAACCAATATGGCCATACGGCATTCAATTCTGGGGATGTGCCAAGGAATTAAATATCCAAATATTACAGAGACTCCAATCCAAAATACTTCGATCATTAACGGATGCACCGTTGTACGTTTCCAACTTGACCATACATAATGATTTGAAAATCCCCTTCATTAAGGTCGCCGTTTGAAGCGCGTAGGACAAATCACCGATAAAGGCGCCACCGTGCATTTTATGGAATATCTTCATAGAACTTACATTATCTCTATGAGTTCTATGAATATCTCTCTAATTATGAATGAAACGTACAATGGCGCTATCTATCCGAAACTCGCTGAACTATGAAATTAGTGAAAATGTGTGTAAAGCCTGCACTTTTTCCCGCTAAAATTTGAATTCGGCGATTTTCCGCCATTTCCGTATTTCAAGTTGTTTTTCTGAATGAAATTATCTGAAGATTCACTTTTAATCGAAAGTTGAACTACTTTCATGGGTCTTTCGTTTGAAATGAAACAGACGCATGAGTTGGCTTATTTTCTTCTATTTTTGAAAGAAAAAAAATGAACTGTTGAAATGCAATTAATCTCAATTATCTCATTAAGAACACCAATTCTTTCTGAGTTTACCCACAAAATTTCAGTTCTCAAAGTGAAACCATTTTCAAATGCAACTTGAAATAAAAACACACCACATTGAACGCCCACCTTAATGATGAAATAAAAAAAAAATCAACAAAATATAAACAAAATCTGGAAGGACATGAAAACAGCTTCATAGGCCAACTAGCAGAAAACCCGTTCAACAGAAAACATGGCCAATTGACTTCAACTGAAGTTCTGTAAATAAGAAGTGTCAATAATTTTGATAACTTCTACATGTCATTTTTAAATTCATCACATTTACTTAATACTTGTGTAGAGTAGATTGTAAATTTCACTAAAGGATATGAAAAAAAGAATCTCAATTTAAATTTGTTTTATTTCAGTTCTATCACTCTAAAAAACACCCGATACTTTCGAAGCCCGAATAAGTGGTGAACATTTGTGAATCAGTCAAGAATTTCAGTCATTTCTTGAGCTTCGTTTCAATGAACTGTAATGTTTCTTTATATGCGAAGAAGATCATTTGTGATTTCAATAAGGCATAATTGTGACATTTTTCGGAACAAATTTGATATTTTAAATTGGGAATTTGCTTTTATGGTCTAATACATGAATATATTCTAAGTTATTCAAAAAGGCTGTACGAGATACAACGGACCCGTTTTTGGATCTTGTGAAAGTACAATCGAAGCGACAGCAAAAAAAGTAAATAATCTGTTGTTTTTTCACCAGATCAGGTCCTTCATTCGATATGTGTATAGAATAACCACTGTTCGTTGAAAAAATTCGATCGAAGCTTTTAGAACCTTTGTGAGAAATTAAGTATAAATTAAATAGATACCTGCACTCATGATTTCATTATCTCAAAAGGTCGGATCTAGATGTAGCTATTTGCAACACCTGCTGCAGGGGTTGAGCCATCAAATAGGATCAACTGAAGATAATCAGATTATTGGCGCCACGAGGGATTTGTATTATACATGGTATTCCTTCTTATATAATCCCGTTATGTGTACGCTCCATATTCTCATTCCATCTTCTTCTCAGATAAGAATACTCCTTAGGATTTTATCCCAATTTTGGGGTAATTGTTGTAGTTGCCAAATTTCGAGGAATTACTTCGTTATTGATTTTCCCTAATCTCACCGGAAAAAAAAAGGTTTTCCTAAGATCATCGGCTTCAGACCGTTTTTCCCATATGAATGGTTCTTAGACCAGCCATTTCTGGGCACTTGCATACCACGTATGTTCAGCTGTTTCTTCCTCTGATCAACAAAGCCTTCAAATCTCATCCGCTGACTTTCCACTACCCTGTCAGTAGACCTACCATCACCCGAAGCACAGCTCGTATCAGCTTTAGAAGCTGGCTGGTATCACGAATTTCTTGGACTGAGTAATTCCAGGAGTTTTTTTCCAAAGGATTATTCTGTTGTCCAACTCCCATTGTTGAAGCGCTGCCTTATTGGTCTTTTACAAGACCACTGAAAGGCTCAGGTCCAGCAGGTGTTAACCTTGATGCACTTTCCGCAAGCCCATCGGCTTTTTCATTTCCTTCAACATCACGATGCCCTGGCTCCCATAATAGAACTATCTATTGTAACTATAACATTGAAGATTCAGAAATTGCGACGAAAAAATTTGAAAGAAGAATAACAACATTCCCGTTACCTTTCTTTCGCCCTGCTATGCATTATTCTATTGAAAGCATGAGTACGACGTATGATATTGAAGATCAAAAAAATTTGAAGTTAGAATACTACGAAATAGATTATGATAAACCCAAATCAGAGCAGTTGAAGTTCGAAAGGGGTTGTTTGTATTCATTGGGAAGCGGGAACCGCTAAACTGAAATAAGCGTATTTTACTCGAACTATGGTGGAACTGTTAGAATTGAACACTTAGAGGAGCAAGAGAGCAGAAAGGCTGAAGGAAGAAAAGACGGGATAACTGCTGAGGTTATGGCATCCGTCAATCACAAAAACGCGCTTTATAAATAATTCATCAGAGAACCAGACAAATAAAGAAAAGAACTCATTCAGGATCGGAACCATCTAAATCGAATAATGAGAACAATAGAAAAAAAGTATACAGCGCAAAAATAGAAAAAAAATCAGAAAGCTGAAGAAATGTATGAAAAGTACTAAACGAAAAATGCGAGGGTAAAAATCATGTTTCAGTTACGGGAATTCGAGAAAAAAGAAGCAACATTGAGATACCTAGTTTAAAATAGGTTGTATAAATGAATAGATTTCCAACAACATGGGATCGATCGCTTGTGCTATAATATTTGTTTCATATACCTTCGTTTACAATCTTCGTTCCTTGTTTAAACACCCTTTAGACTGATGTATGGGTCATCTATCGAAAGTGTTCTCAACCCATGATACTCAGGTCAAATTTGGCAAATCCATCTGGTATTTCGAGACCACAACCATGTCCTGTGACTCTTCTCAGTTTATCAGAATAGGCTTGTAAAACTGAATATATGATGACACATTCATTGCAGAACAAGTTTAAGTTAGGAAACAAAGGCCAGACACCGAATGCCTTAGTCCAAGGATCATCACATTGGTCTGTAGATACAAGAAATCAGTTTTTTTTCCCACTTCAGTCAAAATTGATGAACTATTTATTTATTTATTTATTATACGGGATCAACCCCATAGAGCACTTTTGTGGCTCAGAAAGGCGTTTTTCGATTCTGACACCCAATCAAGTGTTTATCTTCACGTCTTTCACTTACAGGAAATGAACCTACCATTTGTTTCTCCAGCCTGCCTTCAAAACTCTTTGTTACCGAGACAAGCAGTCAGTACTCAGTTGTAAGTTGTTAGTTAGTCGTGAATCCATTCTTGTCAGTCAATTGTTATTACACCATACATATTCGTAATTGAGAACCGATCATCTTGCTTCCTTGCCATACATTTTCATATACCTTTCATAATTGTAAACATATTACTTGTATAATTATTTCGTGTCTCATCCTCTTCGCAGTTGTTATCTAAGTACAGATAACAACTTTTTGCAGTGATCATCAAGATTTTCACACGGTGCTCACAGTTAAGCATACTCCCTTACATCGGTTGTGCAGTCACAACACCCTTAATCATAGAGATTATTATTCTTCCTCATCGGTCTCCCGGTCTCAGCTTAAGCTGGTATTATTTCCATGAACCAGTGAAAAAACAATTCAGTTCCTCCCACTAGTTCAGGAATTTCCGCACGATGTGACAGGTTGGCAATGCTACAGCCCGTTGTGCATATCCCGCGATCCTCTGGGATAATTCGATCTTTTTCTCGAATGATTCCCTTCCGTCAGCTGAAGTTCCGGATGCTTTCCGGTGAACTCGTTATAGAGGGAGTATCTCCATCCAGGAAGTGGTTTGTCCTCGCAATTGTTCACGTAATAAAAAGCTCGCATTACCTCAATATTCATTTCGCGGCTCCACCTTATACGTGCGTTGCGAGCTCCCCTGCGGGCAGTCCTCCTCACGGTGGTCGAGCCAGCAGGTGGAGTGGCACTTCGATCTTCTGCCATGATATCGGTTTCCACTTCTCGTCGCTGGCATTTTCCCCATTTTCATGGGTTCGCCACCATTTACCCTTGGTGGCCCAGGTAACTCGGGCCGTGGGGACGTCACCCCCCATGTGGCGGGGCGGAAACCAAACCACACCCGTGCGGGGAGATTATTATTATTATTCTTCCTCATCGGTCTCCCGGTCTCAGCTTAAGCTGGTATTATTTCTATGAACCAGTGAAAAAACAATTCAGTTCCTCCCACTAGTTCAGGGAATTTCCGCACGATGTGACAGGTTTGCAATGCTACAGCCCGTTGTGCATATCCCGCGATCCTCTGGGATAATTCGATATTTTTCTTGAATGATTCCCTTCCGTCAGCTGAAGTTCCGGATGCATTCCGGTGAACTCGTTATAGAGGGAGTATCTCCATCCAGGAAGTGGTTTGTCCTCGCAATTGTTCACGTAATAAAAAGCTCGCATTACTTCAATATTCATTTCGCGGCTCCACTCGATACGTGCGTTGCGAGCTCCCCTGCGGGCAGTCCTCCTCACGGTGGTCGAGCCAGCAGGTGGAGTGGCATTTCGATCTTCTGCCATGATTATTATTATTATTTTCATGGATCGTGGACTAACTAAACCGGAGACATGGCCGCTTGGGGTTGCGGTGAAAAGATATCATTTTTTTCGACGAGGAAAAAACAACGGAAAACACTAAATGCTTTTTGAATTTCAACTGTTGCTCCATAAGGGACAAGATGATTGCTGTTGAATGCATGTTCCAAGAAAACAAAGTGGACTTCGCAGTTCTCACCGAAACATGGTTGACAGAAGATCTGGGTAAATGCTTACGATTATCTGATTACAAGGTTGTGTCCAGCTATTGCAGAAAAAATAAAAAACACGGGGGCGTAATGGTGAATAATGCCTATAAAGCCGAAGAATTGAGCGGAATAATTGAAAATGCCTCAGAAGAATGTTTTGAGACAGTTGCAGCTAAAATCAAAATTATAAAGGCTATAATCGTTGGAGTGTACCGATCACCTGGTTCAAGATTCGAGGATTTCATCGGGAGAATGTCTGAGTGCCTTCAAGAATTGGATCGAATTGCACCTGATTATGAGATCTTCATCATGGGCGATTTCAACATTGATATCTCCGTAAAGTCAAAGATGTCTGGGGAATTTCTGAACACCATGAAAGAGTATAATTTCCACCCACTTTTGAAGTCACCCTCGAGGATCACCACTACAAGTTCAACTTGTATTGATAACATATTTTCTAGAGTAGACACCAATGTTTTAGAACGAAAAACCTTCAACCCACACATTTCGGATCACTTGGCGCAGTTAGTCAGGTGCAAGACAATGTCACTAAGGCAAAAGGCTGAAAATGGGTCAAATATAAAACTGATCAGAGATATGTCCGAGCAAAATACCAAACTCCTCATGGAACACTTGGCAAGTATTGACTGGGGCGATGTCCTATTACTTGGAACAGCTGAGAAATCTTTTAGCGATTTTCATGAGTTCATAGTCGGGGCAGTTAATTCTTTCTACCCTTACAAAAAACAACAAATACTAACAAAAACCAAAAAATCATTACCGTGGTATACAAATGAAATTAAAAAAATGAAAAATAAATTAGATGCCTTGCAAACTATCATAGAAATAAGAAAAAATAAGAATGATGTGGAATTGTACAAGCAGTACAGAAAACTATATAAGGAAATGCTGGATCAATCGAAGAGACATTATTACGCAAACCGCATCGAAAATTCAGAAAATAAACAAAAACAAATTTGGAGAATCATAAATGAAAATAGGGTGCATGCCATGAGAGCAGAGAACCAGATAAACCCGGAAGCTTTCAGCAGTTATCTCAGTGGAAATGGTGGCGATCAAAAAAATATCTGTTCTAAAAAGGAATTCCAAAAATATTTGAAAAAGACCGAAATTAAAAATTCAGAATCTTTTTTCCTAAATCCGACAACACCGCAGGAAATAATCGATATAACAAATTCGTTGAAGAATAAAGCGGTTATGGATATTCATGGCCTATCTATCAAAATAGTGAAAAAACTAATAACAATGATAGCCGATCCTCTGAGTCATATTATTAACAGGTGTTTTGAAGAAGGAGTATTCCCAGCTTCACAAAAGATAGGAAGAGTCATACCGGTGTATAAGAAAAGCGGAGATAAGCAGATGCCCGAGAATTACAGACCGATCTCGATATTACCATCGATATCGAAAATTATGGAGACTCTCATGAAAAATCGATTGATGTCTTATCTGGAACAGAATAACTTACTCTCAAAAGAACAGCATGGTTACAGAAATAACAGGTCAACAATAACAGCGTTAACTGAAGTTGTAGAAAAGATAGCTGATAGTTTGGATGGAGGGAATAAGACGGAGCTGACCTTGTGTGATTTATCAAAGGCTTTCGATCGGGTGATTCATTCGATCTTGGTCGATAAATTGGAGCACAACGGAGTGCGCGGTTTACCCCTCAAGTTGTTCACTTCCTATCTGCATGGAAGACAACAATGTGTTGAAAATTCGCTGGGAAAATCAACACTGCAGCAGGTTGCGCAAGGGGTTCCGCAGGGATCAATTCTGGGACCCATTCTTTTTGTTGTGTATCTGAATGATTTGCCCTTGAACGTGGAATGCATGGCACTTTGCAATTACGCAGATGACACTTCATTTTTGTGTCAAGACAATTTGAAGACCATTAAAGCGCTAAATGACGCGGAAAACTGGTTCGCTGACAATGGATTATTCCTAAATCGGACTAAGACTGTGGTGCTCCCGATAGACCCCGCAATATCTACGGAAAAATCAAGAAGCACCAAGTTCCTGGGGGTTATGATGCAGCAGAATTTCAGGTTCGACTCCCATGTTGAGGTTGTCGTTGGCAGGCTGTCCAGTGTTTTGTTTCTGCTTACTAGACTGAAAAAGTTGACCACGGAGGAGATTCTGATGCAAACCTACCACTCCTTATTCCATAGTCGAATGTCGTATGCGATAACAATTTGGGGTGATAGTCCACAGTGTCATGACGTCTTTATCAAGCAGAAGAAGGCAATTCGAATCATAGCAGGTGTGAGCTCCATTACCTCCTGCAGAAATTTTTTTGAAAAATATGGAATACTGACTTTTTACTCTCAGTATATATATGACTGCACAATTTGCGTACACGAGAACCTAACAAAATATAATTCTAACGGAGATACACATGGATATTTAACAAGAGGTCGAGAATGTTTGAGAGTACCTTTTCATCGGATTAACTCTACAAGAAAAGGTTCAAATTACTGGGGTACAAGATTTTATAACCACCTACCAGATGACATTCGACAGTCAAGGAATTTTAGGGGGTCGCTCCGGCAATATTTGGTCCGTGGATGTTTCTACAGTCTGGCAGAATTCCTCGAATAAATGTTTCTGTTCGTCATTGATTTTTGTGGCGTTTTTACACATATTTGTATTTTGTAATTTTTATGCATATAACTTATATTTTAATTGTTTCGCTGAAATGTTATTCTTAATCGTTTTATGACTAGAGGTATTGCTAGAGATTTGTAATACTTTGTTAAATAAACTTTACTTTACTTTACTTTACTTTATTCACTATCTCGGCACCTGGCCGGATAAATTTACCTTTCCCAGATATAATAATCAAAGGGAATAGGCTCGATCACGATACGCTTGACAAAAATTTACGAACAATTCTACAGGTATTGAGAATAACAGCTTTTTGCATTTCAATGTAGCTGTTTACATTTAATTCTAATTTGTTCAAACTATTGTGTAAGCTCTTAGGTATCAATCCAGTCGACGAGATGATTACTGGAACGATATCAACCTTCTCTAGGTGCCACATTTCCTTGATTTCGAAAGCCAGGTCTGTGTACTTGCATATCTTCTCCTGGTACTTATTCAACATGTTATTATTGTTGGGCACAGCTACATCTACCAAAATTGCCTTTCTAACCCTCTTGTCGTAAACTACTATATCCGGCCTGTTATTCGTCACCGTTCTGTCAGTGATAATAGGCCTATCGTAGTATAGTCTAAAAGAGTCATTTTCCAACACAGGTAGCGGCTGATACTTATAATACGGCTTGTAGGAGTTGAGAAGTCCGAACTTGAGCGCCAATTTCTGGTGTATGATGTTGCACACTTGGTTATGTCGGTGGAGGTAATCAGTGTTGGCCAGTTGTTCGCAGCCAGAAGTTACATGCTGAATTGTTTCAGATTTTTGATGGCACTTCCTACACATATCTGTTGGCAGTGTACGGTCCTTCATGATGTATTTCTTGTAGTTGTTGGTGGAGATGACTTGATCTTGTATAGCCATCATAAAACCTTCCGTCTCAGGAAAGAGTTCACCCTTCGACAACCATTTGTTGGATGATGTTTTGTCAATATGTGGCTGATTTAACTCATGGTGATGCCGTCCATGGAGTTCTTTTCTTGACCATTGTTCTAGCTTGTCAGTTTCAGAAAGGGATGGCAGATCCAGCAATTCATCTGCAGTAGCCAGAGTTAAAGGTGTGAACTTCTTATCAACCAAAGTAACAACTCTGTGTAGATTGGAATTATTCGCCTTCTCAAAGAAGAATTTCCTGAGGTTTTTGATCTGGCGAGTGTGAAGGTTGACAATATCCGCAAGTCCTCGTCCTCCTTCTTTCCGTGGTAAAGTGGTTCTTAATACTGATGACCTTGGGTGATGACCTCTCTGTTTCGTCAGCATCGTTCTAGTTTGCCTTTGAATGTCCTCCAGATCTGTCTTGGTCCACTTGATAACTCCAAATGAATAAACCAGCACTGGGATTGCGTAGCTGTTGATGGCTTTGATGAGATTTCCTTATTATTATTATTCCTCATCGGTCTCCCGGTCTCAGCTTAAGCTGGTATTATTTCTATGAACCAGTGAAAAAACAATTCAGTTCCTCCCACTAGTTCAGGAATTTCCGCACGATGTGACAGGTTTGCAATGCTACAGCCCGTTGTGCATATCCCGCGATCCTCTGGGATAATTCGATATTTATTATTATTATTATTATTATTCTTCCTCATCGGTCTCCCGGTCTCAGCTTAAGCTGGTATTATTTCTATGAACCAGTGAAAAAACAATTCAGTTCCTCCCACTAGTTCAGGAATTTCCGCACGATGTGACAGGTTTGCAATGCTACAGCCCGTTGTGCATATCCCGCGATCCTCTGGGATAATTCGATATTTTTCTTGAATGATTCCCTTCCGTCAGCTGATGTTCCGGATGCATTCCGGTGAACTCGTTATAGAGGGAGTATCTCCATCCAGGAAGTGGTTTGTCCTCGCAATTGTTCACGTAATATTATTATTATTATTATTATTATTATTATTATTATTATTCAATACGATGAGAGTTGAGGTAATATACCTATAAAAATACCTTTAAATATGAAAGTAACTGAAATGAAAAATAAAATTAAAGAGTTGAAATACATTTATCAAAGCGGTTCTCAAAAACATTAACTGATGGTGCAGTCACTACGTCAGGTGGCAATCGGTTCCAGCTCTCAAATATTCTCTTTGACAAAAGGTTTTGTCGAACAGTGGTCTTGAACTTCTCCTTGGCAAGCTTGTGAGGGTGGCCTCGCAAATGATTCTGGTTTCTCTTGAACATCAACTGCAGATCAGTATCAGCATAACCATGGACTGCCCTGTAGGTAACCTCGCTCACGTCGCCGCTCAAACATGGGGATGCCCAAGAGGTGGAGTCGTGTACAATAGTCTGGGCGGATGCGACCATATGGAAGCCGAGTATAAGTTCGCTGAATAGGCTTCAATGCATCCATATCACCCTTTGGCCTTTAGTGAAGGCCACCATGCTGGGCCAGCAAACTCAAGCATCGGGCGAACATAGGACAAATACAAAAGCTTGAAGATCAACAGGAATCTTCAGCATCTCACAAAATACAAGCAGTTCAAGAAGACCATTATCCTGGTAAATAAATCAGGGGACGAAAATAAAACCAGAACAGCTTGGTAAACTAATCAAGTTACAAAACCATGACTGAGGATAAGGAAGCAGTTGCTAAAATTCCGATGATTTTTTTCATCAACCCTGGAGCGGACCTTGCAGAGAGGATAACCTTCATCAGAGACAAACCACCATTTGAACCGAAGAAAACTGATCCTTCCTTTTTAACCCCAACCACTTCAGAGAAAGTTGAGTCAGTACTAAACGACTTGAAGAAAACTAAATCTCCAAGATACGCTGGCATTACAGGCGAGAGCATGAGAAGAATAAGAAATATCAGTGGGCACATAATTCAATGAGGTTATGCAGTCTGGTTGTTGTCAAAAAGAATTCAAGGTTTCAATTGTGAAACCTGTATATCATAGAAAGGAAACAAGAGATTTACCGTCAGATTACTGTAAGGGAAAAATAATCTGTTTTGCAGATTATTCTTCACAAAAGACCAAACGGAAGTATTTGAAAGTACAAAATGACAAATACATGAAGAGTACCTATATTTATAACTTTTAAATGGAGAGCAGACCGACTACTTGCCATTTGAACTTTGAAAAAATAGGTGACCAGGTTTTGATAATCTCTTAATATTTGATGAAGACTCAAGATTTCCATATTTCAGCATATCTGGTAGAATACCTACTCTCGTAATATAGGCAACTAGAGAATGTCAAAAATTTGGGAAAGTGTACTCAGCCTCCGGTATGGTATTCGGGTTTGGCCTATACGATATACATAAGATGGAGGGGCGTTTTAAAAATAACAATAACTCCGCTGTTTTTGCATAAAAAAATTTTTCAAAAAAATTTAAGTACCTATACATATTACCATTTAACAACTGGAATATGAATATAATGTCAGAAGCACTGCTGTAGTCATTCCTCGAAGTTCCGCATCACCCATGAATCCTGATCAAATTCATGTTTCTATCGCTTCTGGAAATCGGAAGAGGGCTTTCACTGAACTACTGTTTCGTAGAAAGGACCCCGCACTTTTTCTATGGGAAATGACGTTCCGTCCAATTTTCTAAAATTTTGGTATAATGTAGTACTCGACATACTGATCAAAAGTGTCCATGGTCCCAACTCAATCCTATGACTAGTTTTTGAGATATAGGGCATTGAAGTTGAGAATTACCCACTTTTACTTCGCCCGTATCTCGGAACAGAATCGAATGAACTTCAATTTTTCTCAAGAAACATTTCATTACATCCCCAAGGAGCAAGCATATAGAGGAATATGACCGAAAATCGTTACGAATACAGGGTTATCCATAATAGAATGTCCGATATGGAAAGTATAAAATATGTCAGTTCCAGAGCGAGAACGTTCGTAAATGAACTATTACACTAGATATGTTATTGTTACATCGAAAAAGTCTGAAATACCGAGAATTTATACTGGGTGATCCATTATTATAGAAACTTTTCTCAAGGAAGGTTAAATGGACACCCTGTATGGGTTGATTCAAGGTGTTTGTTCAATTTCTTTAGAACATATCATCATGGACTTCAAAGAATACAGGGTGATTCAGTCATGAAATGAACTTTGAACCTCACGAAAATACCCAAAAACCACCTCTTTTTTTCATCACCCTCTATCTCAAGATTAAATCCGAGGAATATGGAGTTTTTTTTCACCATTGTACTTGATATAAAAACATCAATATGGCTGAGAGTTCTTATCCACTTCCTATGACCAGATTTTTAGCTGGAATGAAAATAGAATAACATAAATAAATAATTTTCATATCTCATAAAAAAAAATCTGGTCATAGGAAGTGGATAAGAACTCTCAGCCATATTGATGTTTTTATATCAAGTACAATGGTGAAAAAAAAACTCCATATTCCTCGGATTTAATCTTGAGATAGAGGGTGATGAAAAAAAGAGGTGGTTTTTGGGTATTTTCGTGAGGTTCAAAGTTCATTTCATGACTGAATCACCCTGTATTCTTTGAAGTCCATGATGATATGTTCTAAAGAAATTGAACAAACACCTGGAATCAACCCATAAATACAGGGTGTCCATTTAACCTTCCTTGAGAAAAGTTTCTATAATAATGAATCACCCAGTATAAATTCTCGGTATTTCAGACTTTTTCGATGTAACAATAACATATCCAGTGTAATAGTTCATTTACGAACGTTCTCGCTCTGGAACTGACATATTTCATACTTTCCATATCGGACATGCATTCTATTATGGATAACCCTGTATTCGTAACGATTTTCGGTCATATTCCTCTATATGCTTGCTCCTTGGGGATGTAATGAAATGTTTCTTAAGAAAAATTGAAGTTCATTCGATTCTGTTCCGAGATACGGGCGAAGTAAAAGTGGGTAATTCTCAACTTCAACGCCCTATATCTCAAAAACTAGTCATAGGATTGAGTTGGGACCATGGACACTTTTGATCAGTATGTCGAGTACTACATTATACCAAAATTTTAGAAAATTTGACGGAACGCCATTTCCCATAGAAAAAGTGCGAGGTCCTTTTGCAGTTTTTTCTGAATAAGATCCGTACCGTTGAAAAAATATTCCCGATATTTTGCGTCATGATAGAGGTATTGAAGAGTATTCAAAATATCCGAAAATATATGGGGTGTTCCATTTAAATAATCACTCATTTGTTCAATTATTTTATTTGGGAACACTCTGTATATTAGAAAATGATTTCCTGAGATGCAGAATTGAAATTACAAAGGAAATTCTTTTCAACTAAATTTCTAAAAAGTCGGGTTTGGCAGCTATGAAAGCCTAACGCACTATTGCAGGACCCTGTAAATGTGCTACTGGTTGAATAAACAGAGTGGGTCCTTTTAACTAGTGAATTCATGTCTCTGTCATGATTTGTGCATGTAATCAAAATGTTTATGAACGCTCATGTTAGGAGGTTGGTTGGCTTGTAGTTATTCCAGGAAAAAATCTAGTTAGCATAATTTACTGCTAACTTTGAGAGTCCAAACCGAAACTCTTCATCGTCATATCCACAAATATGATCAATACGAGTTCTAATGTGACGTTGTCGAAGAAATGATATACGCGCGAAGAAATCAACAACTCTTCTGCTAAAGACACAAAATTCATCCTTTTGTCTTCCAGATCTGCGCCTGTCTTGAAAAAAGTTGGGTCATCTAACGGATGAAAATTTATTAGCCACGTGATCCAGGTGTCAAACTATCATTCTCTTTATCCACTAGTGTAAACTATCCGACACCTGTGAAACACAATTCTTGAAGATATCTGTTGGATAAGTTATGAATAGCTCATCCGAGAACGGCATGTGATGAAACAGGCCCTCAATCAAATTACAAAATTTAAGTGCAATTGAAAATGAACCCAAAAAGTGTTCGCTATTAGATTTTTTCCTGAATAAAACTCGCTTTTGAGGAATGAAATCGTTTTAATTAATTCAATATGAGGGCTGTTACTTGAAGAATCCTAATTACGAAATTCCGCTGTTCTGATATGGTTTATTCCGAACTTTTTATGGTCCATCATTCGAAAGTAGTTATCTCTAGCATTACCATAAAACAACTGGTAGCGACGGAACAACGAATATTTAATATATAGCTTCGCCTAGAATCCTGAGATTGCCTAATTTTCCGTTTATTTCAGTATCATCGCCATAAATCCAGCACCAGGTTCCGCGCCACCCATTCCAAATTCATTTAGCATAATTAAGTTTTGATTGCTGGTGTGATTATTCCTGCAGAATCCGTGAATTGGTCCAACCAGCCCGAAATAATTCACATGCAAACAATGCTCGCACTAGGGAGCTTAAAATCTAGTTTTTAATTTAATCTGAATGTTGTATCAGGCCACCGAAAATCCGCATAGTCACTGGGTTGTCAGATTTGTTTAAAATTGGCACAGATGATAGATGGATAGAACGGAAATATCTTGGAGTGGGGGTCTGAAGTCAAATACCTAGGAATAACACTAGATAGCAAACTTCTGTGGAATAAGCATGTTGATAATGCTACTGGCAGAGCTACAAGAGCTCTGATGGCATGCAGGCGTCTATGCGGCAGGAACTGGGGCTGTAACCCAAAAATACTGCGATGGATGTACGTCATGATTGTGAGACCTATAATCACATATGGGGCAGTAGCCTGGTTTGCTAAGGCAAGTCAGGCAAGTACGAGGAAAATGCTCGATAAAGTACAAAGGCTTGCCTGTGTGTGCATCACGGGAGCTACGAGAACGTGCCCAACCAGGGCGCTTGAGATCATCACAGACCTCACACCTCTACATCTAGTGATTGATAGGGTAGCCCATGCGGCCATCCTCAGAGTATCTAAAGAAGGAGCAGGCAATGAGAAAGTCAGGTTTCAGAGAGCTTGGTCCTCTCTGAATGACTACACCTCATCTGCAAACCTTCCTAGTGATGTTATGATCAAGAAAGTAAGCACTGAGAAGAACTTCAGTACACTGCTAAGTAAAAGAGAGGATTGGGAAAGGGAATACACCAACTACAATCTCAAAGAAAATACAATGAAATGGTATACAGATGGTTCTAAAACCGCTACAGGAGCTGGCGCTGGGATATACGGGACAAGTACCAAGTGTGCACTATCGTTAGGCTCCTGTACAAGCGTCCTTCAAACGGAAATACTTGCAATCGCAAGATGTCTAGATATAAATCTAGAAAGAAACTATCAGAAGTGCGATATAGCTATTCATACAGATAGTCAAGCTGCTATCAAAGCACTGAGCTCCTACGTCATTGACTCAAAGCTGATTTGGGAGTGCCGAAACAAACTCAATGAGGTAGGCAAGAAGAATAAGGTCTCTTTAATCTGGGTTCCCGGTCATTCGGGAATCGTAGGAAACGAAGAGGCCAATACACTGGCCAGAAAGGGCGCACAGACACCACTCACTGGCCCAGAACCCTTCTGTGGTATAGGAAAATGCACCTATAAGAAGGAGTTTATGCTGAAGGAGAAAACCGAAAGAGAAAAACTCTGGCGGAATCTCCCAGGGATGGATCACTCCAAAAAGTTCCTCCGGAACTTTGAAACTGTTAGATCCAAAAAATATCTGGATCTCAGTAAAAACCAACTTCACCTACTCACTGGCTTTTTCACAGGACATTGTCGCCTAAAAAAGCATCTGTTGAGAATGGGTTTATCAGACACTGACGAGTGTAGATTCTGTGGGGAGGAGGAAGAAACTCCTATTCACCTGGTTACGGAATGCTATGCCATTGCAAGCCAAAGGAAAGAGTGCTTTAGACAAGAAACTTGTAGAAGTGGGGAGTTATCCTCCTTGAAGCCGTCCCAGATTCTGGATTTCATCAAATCTCTGGAACTGGAGGGCGAGCTGTAGGAGGCGCGATGATAACAGCTCTGTCAGGGGGCACAATAGACCTTAAGGTCGCAGTGAACTGTAACCCCTTTTTTACTATTACTATTACTATTACTAGATGGATAGAATATTTGGTGTTTTGGCCCTGATTAGATTTTGTTCAAGACTTTCTTGTCGATCCGGATCGAAAATCTGAGCTGGGGTCCTACTTGTCATTTGTCCCGATAGAAGTCAAGCTATTTTCCATTGGGGGGGGCAACCAGAGGTTGAAATTTCAACCACACGATGGA
Source organism: Adalia bipunctata (assembly GCA_910592335.1). Lineage (NCBI taxonomy): Eukaryota > Metazoa > Arthropoda > Insecta > Coleoptera > Coccinellidae > Adalia > Adalia bipunctata. The sequence goes on along the minus strand of OU342949.1, from coordinate 9,896,192 downwards.
CAATTATGAAAAATACATTTTTAAAGCATTCAATTCTCATATCCAACCTTAGGGGCGGGCGCCATAATGAATTTTCACCCCGGTCAGAGAAAAAAGTAGATCCGGGCCTGCACGTACTACATTCTAGAGTGCCGTTTTTGTATCTATCATAGATGACAATCTATGCCGATTCTGTATTTCAGACTGAAGTAATCAGATTCAATTGTTGTTTCATTCAAGAAATTATGATTTCTTAATTCCTATCTAATACCATCTATGTTATATGTAGACAGAGTCTTTGACTTGTACATATATTTTAACTGTAGATTCCTATCATCAAACGACTTTTTTCGTATACCATTTTTCAAAATTCGGTGTCGTTTGAATAAAGATACAGGGTGTCGAAAATCCATAAAGAAAAACACTTTTTTGTTCATATCTTCGTAACCGCTATTTCAAATCAACTGAATTTTGGTTGATTGTTTACTCATTTCATGGTGCATATACATCATTCACATTTACAATCACACAATATACATCATCGGGTCCATTACACTATCCTGAGTGTTGTGTCTCTTGATTTTGCAAGAGAATATATTTAGGTACTCGAGAAAAATAATACGATTTGCAGAGAAGGCACTCTATTCATCTGAAACTTATTTAACACTGATCAATCCTTTACTATATCTCACACGTTGGTATCTACATTTGTACAACAAAAAAATACAATCGCTCTATTGATTCCCGCTATACGACGGATGTTCCATATACAGGGTGCGGCACGGAGGATGGATGGTTTTAAAAAAATAATAAAAGCGTTAATTTTTACTCAAAAACACATTTATTGACGGAATCAGATTCTCAAGGAAATAGCATTTGAGACAGTCAAGTGTGGAATAGTATATTCTGCAACAAGGGCAGAAGGAAAATCCGATACGAGTGAATCATTCCGAGGGCGAGCCGGAGGCGAGCCTGAGGAATCACGAGTATCGGATTTTCATTCTAACCGAGTAACAGACTATACTTTCTCCACGATTGTTTCGAAGCTAGATAATTAATCTTTTAATACTAAGATGAATTATGACGTTTCGAAAACTGCAATAAATATGACAATCAGAGCGGCTGACACATAGATTTATTCTCTATGTTTTCAAAAGTGTTACGGAATGAATATTCTCACACACTGTGCGAGAATGAAATTCAGTCGAAATGCTCAAAAAACAAGGATTATACTCAAGCTCGAGTTGGTTATTGGTGGTAATCTATAAAGGGTGAATACCAAGGACCAAACTGAACAACAACCGCGGTCATAACTGGTTATTTACTTGAAATCGAAAAGTGTTGTAGAATGAATATTACATATCAAGTGATGGAATACTGACATTCTATGATCAAATTCGATGTTGGAAGAGCTGTATTCTGTGGCAGTCGTGGAGAAAATCACATCAGGCATGTGGTGGCCGAAATCGGTGATGCAGTGCTGGAGGCGCTGTGGGCTGTGCAGCGGTCTTTCGTGTAAGTGTTGCGGATTTTCATTAGCCCAATAACGGCAATTCTGCCGGTTAACCATGCCGTTGAGGTGAAAGTGGGCTTCGTCACTCATGAACAAAATGAGGTTCTCATTTTGATCGATCAGAGTGCTTCCATCTCACGTGCGAAGTTCATTCGTTGTGCATAATCTCCGGGGTGTAACTGTTGCACAATGGCCAATTTGTAGGGGTGAAAGCGAAGATCCATATGCAAAATTCGCCTCACCGAACGATCACTGAGGCGAAGTGCAGCAGCATGTTTCCGAGCAGATCGCGACGGACTGCGAAGAATGGCTTGTCGAACGCGTTCAACATTTTCAGGCGTTCGAACTGTTCGCACAGGTCCTCTTGGTCTTCTGTTGATCAATAAATAAATGCTAGGAACACACGAGTCTAACGGCACCTTCCCCACTTCTCTCGTCCTCAGTGGGGGAAAGTTATGCCCATCTGAAAAACGTCCGCCCTCCGTGCCGCACCTTGTATTATAACACTGAGGTATACCCATGTTTCAACCTTTGCATACTCTAATTCAGATAACACACCTTGTACTTTTGTAATAACAACTTTCTGATGGCGATCTTCGAGGTAGGACTCAAACCAATTTTTCCATTACGAACGCCCATTTTTTCAAGTTTATGAGGGAGATAACTTTGGTTGAGGCAATTAGTATGGCTCCACTTTTTTTTGAAAACGCAGACGCTATTTCTCATAGAGTAGCATGCCGTAAAAGATAAAGATAATTTTTTTGTTCCATTCGAGTCATAAATTTCCAGTTCATTCATTAGAATCTCCTATAATGAAATCGTTATTTCTCCGAATTCTGATGTATTGCAATAGAGAAATATTGATTGATGAGCTGATGAGTTCAGCTGTTCCCGTTCTTTTTCCGTGCATGAAACTCGTGAGAGGTGTTGGAAAATAGGTGTAAGAAAATATCTATTGTATTTTTTTTCTTTCACTCTCCAGATGTTCCCTTCGACCTTGTTCCCACATTCTTTATGTTCCATTCAGGGGATGTTGCGGAAAGGAAATCTATGGATAGCTTCAGATTGAACCTCGAATATTTCTTGAACAACATATTGAGGACTGCCATAGGACCCAAACCTTGACATTTGAATCCGAATTTATCGAAAATATATTTGAGAATATGGTTCAAATATCATTTTGAAATATTTGTGGAGCAGAGAAAACTGAATAACTTTTCCAATAAATATGCAAATATTTTCCATATTCCCATTCTTATAGACACAGGCATAAGCCGCCCGTTGAATCATTGAAGACAAAGAAGAGTGGAAAACTTCGAACACTCGAGACAGTTGTATTATTCTTTCTGATATGAGTGAAGGTGCTTTGGAAGGTGCTTTGAAATGTGCAGGTTGCAAGGTACACAGTGACCTGTAGGAATTTACCGATTCCGAAATTCAATTCCTATTTGACATTAAAGGGACGTTATACTCTGGCCGACGGCACACATTCTCCATCCAAAATGTGCGTTTCGTTTTTCTAAGTTAATCCTTTGATTTTTTTTTAAATTGAAGGATATCTTGAGGGTACTACAATTTATTCTCAGTCTAGGTGTTCCGGGACGCATTCGGACTTTTTTGAGCTTGACTGCTCTAGAAAATGTCAAAACTTTTTTAACTCCGTTCCTGAATCTCTTATTCACTAGAATTATATCTATCTGGTTTCGGACCATCTGATCAGTCGTCTTTCATGAATCTCAAACCAGGTATTTTTGATAACAGAGTTATGTTCCTGACAGAATTGGTATAATCTGTCGCCTTTCTCATTGCACTCCCCTAATCAAATTCACCTACCTTGGCCAATTTTCGCATTAAAATCTCCTACAATGTGAGTGATTGCGTTAGATACTCTCTGAACTTTCAACTGTGTGATATAATTGAAATTTTTTGACAGTTCTAACAACCAATCAAATTTCATCATTTTATATCATATGAATTAATTTCACCAAACATTCATAGATAACCATAGAAAAAATATCTCCTAAAAGGAATCGTATATCAACAGAGAGGTATGCCATCTATCGTCGTCCAGGGCTACGAAAGGGAATTGGTGGTCCAATTCTTAACTAGATGTCGCCTTGACGTACACTGTACCTTAAAGACTTCGTCTAGTTTTGTATAAGAGGACCTCCGTTCCACTTCAATTTTCATCGTTGTAGGGTTATGTTGTCCTGAAGAGATCAGAACAAGATCGAAACCTAGGTCGACTTCTACCCACTTCGATGAGGTTGGAACTTTCGAAGTTCCCTGGTTGAAGATGATGGCAAGTTCGTGTCGGATCCATGGCGGTTGTTGATATTCATATATCAATGAACGCGATGTATCTGATAAATTCTTGATATTCATAGATAACATATAACAGACCATGAGTGCCCTTGGTCCATTGGTTAGGAAATTTTTTAGTCTGGGTAGGGGCCACCATTTCACTGTTGGGTCAAAAATTAACACTGCTGTGCCTAAGGTGGCGTGAGGACACAGTAACAAAGCCTTTACAGAACACAACTGCTTACTCCGAACTCAGCACAAGTTATAAGCTTCGAAGCTTGTAGTCTCCTCAGGAGACCTAGGAGTAATCAGGATAAACAATATATCATATCAGATCATCATCATATCATGGGCTATTTTCACGTTGCTGTGGACACATATTGATGCTTTTCGATTTTGAAGTTACAAATATTCAATACTAGCTGGCCCGGCGAACTTTGTTTCGCCTAAATGATACCTACAACATAGCCATCTTTATCTTAAGAAGGCTGTGCCTTTACTTACTGTGGATTTCACAAATCGTAATCACCAGTGATCGGAGGCCAACGGCTTGGTTAGATTTCTGAACTGGCAAATCGAGTTGATTCTAGATCCAGCTCCGATCACCGGTGATATGCTTTGTGAAACCCCCGTTTAAGTTGTATAAACTTACCATTGCTATTTTTTCAAGCAGGAGATAAATTAGGCATAATAAAAGTTCTGTCAACTGTAAAATCTCATCTGTCTACTGACAAATGTCATCTGTCAAACGTCATCTGTCAACTGCCATCTTTTCTATGAATATGAGCTGTCACACAAAACAGAAATATAAAAATAATATGGCAATTAGTAATTATGGGCAATTTTGAATTCAGTTATTTCCGCAAATATACAGGGTGAGTCTTTGACTTGTACATATATTTTAACTGAAGATTCTTGAGGTCAAAAGAAACCTTTTTTTTCATTTCCCATTTTTCCGAATTCGGCTCTGTTAAAAAGATATAACCATTTGAAAAAAAAAATTGGACTCAATACGTTCCTGAAATGATCTTCTGGAATTGTTGCAAAGTTCATATTTCTCGATAGGGATTGAGTTTATACATTTAGGGAATACTCAAGTACTAACCTTACTGGAATAAAAATGTTGCGAACACGATAATTTCAACAAAAACAGTTAGTTTCATCGAATTATATCTGCAACTGAAAACCCACATTTCTCACACCAAAATAATTTCCTTCTTCGATTTTTCTGCAGATTAGTTTGTGAACACTATTAACTTGTTCATATCTTCCACGAAATTCCCGAACAATATCATGAAAAAAGACTTTTAATTCAGATCATCAGAATTCATTATTAAACAACCTAACCTAATCTATTTTGTATCCATTCTGTGAATGTTCGCACAGAAATTTCAAGGAAATGTTGTCAGCTTTCTGATATTTCCATTGAGGTTAAGGATTTATTAAGAACCATAGAATAAATCACGATACACTTGTGTACCGTGTATAAATATCTATGAATTTTGCCGTTTCCATCATAAATCGAGTTTGCCGCCAATTTAACCACGCATGCGTCGAGCGAAAACCGAAAGATTGGTTAGGTATCTGCAGGTCAACTATAAACAATAACAAACAAGAGTCTCTGAACAAACTGTAATCATTATGTGAAGTTCTGAATACATTCAGTGAATTATTGTTCTAATGTGTTTTATTATGTGATGTGAATTATTATAATCTTAACCGTGTCGAGTTTATAAAATTCCAGGAGGATATTGTTTAGATGAAAACATCGATTCAGATTATAAGGTATCATTTCAGTTTTCATTAATTTCAATTTTATCTCCCACATTTTCGGGATTTTATTATTTAAATATCTCGACAAAATTGATAAATATTTTGACAACATTTCAAACTCGTTGAAAGACCAGAGAAGGAATAATATTCGATGATATTTAATTCAGAGACGCATTCAGATTATTCTTGAAATTAATGATTTTTTCGTCAAATTTCTCCGGGTAAAATTGGAAATAACTCGGAAACGACGCGTGTTATTGAAAAAAAATAAGAATACTTTTAGTTTCTTAAATGATTGATTCTTTCGGAAATATGAACCGTTTATCTTTTCAAAGTGATTTTATGGTGTTTTAGCGTGTATTGATGAGTCGACTACCCTGTAACTTTTATACTAGGAGAGATATTAAATAGGTTTTGATTGAGGAATATGCACCATGAATGGAGTAAAAACTCAACCAAAATTCAGTTCATTCGAAATAACGTTTCCGAAGATATAAACAGAAAAGTGTTTTTTTCATGGATTTTCGACACCCTGTATCTTCGAAACCAAACCGAATTTTGAAAAATAGTATGGGAAAAAAGTGTTTCGTTTGATGAGAGGAATCTACAGTTAAAATATATGTACAAGTCAAATACTCACCCTGTATTTATTATCTACCCAAACATAAATCAAATACATTTCAGAAATATAGAGAAAAGATGAAAATGGACAACTCACGATTGATGCTGATCGTCACAATCCGATTTACTTTACTTTCCGGTAAAAATTCACTGTTTCACCAACTTGAGATCTTTACCCGCTTTTGATCTGATAATAGCCTTCCATGTTATTATAATTTCCATGCAAATTTCACAATAATTGTATACATCGCCATTCATACTCTATACCATTTCTGAATTTCCTACCCTTCAAGAAAATGAAATGCACCATTGCCAGACTACTTCATGGCTTATAACTTCACAACGTTCTATTTTATTATTGCATTTCTATTGAATACCGTGGAACTTCGTTCTACTACTATTAATCCCCATGGAATATTCTTATACCGTTGGTATGACCTACTGCACTTTCAACTACTCACTTGACATTGATTCTGTGGAAGAAAAACTAACCTCCTTTGTCCAAATGTCAAAACCTATATAAGTATACTCTATGATTGCTCGATTCGTCGTAAGAAATTGGAATGCCTTTTTTCCTTTTCTGTAGGATTTTTTTGGGAATATTCTGTTATATAAACCTTGCCCTAACAATAATAAACACAACGAAAAAAGAATTGTCCAATTTGGTGCGATCGTTTGAACAATGAAGCATTTCGAAGTTTTGAACCAACCATAGATCCTCTTTTATTAATATAGATTTCGAAATGTCACGATTTGGTTGTACCATAGATGCATAGAGTACCTGGTGTTGGCACTGATTAGATTTTGTTTGAGACTTTCTTGTCGATCGAAAATCTGAGTTCTTGAACTACTTTTCATTTCTCCCGAAAGGGGTCGCGCTATTTTTCATTGCCGCATTAGCGCCAAGACCGATCAAATATTTATTCCGGAAGTAAAACGAGAACTCAAATCTAGAGTGCCGTTTTGATCTACAAATTTTGGTCACGATTTTAAGTAAGGAGTCGTTACACCAGGTATTTCTATGCATCTGTGTTTTACCTAATAGTGACGAGAATATGAATGGAATTATAGAATCGAACATACCAGAACACACCGTTTACAGTAAGAAATTTGTACGGAAAGCATTCATGGGCTTTTGCAAGAAAGTAACAATGAGATGTTACGGAAAAATTGGCGTTGATTTTAAAGGATTGGACTGTGAACATGAGGAAAAGAGAAGGTACAGAGTTCGAAGAAGGTACGGTCAAAACCATGTGGAATATAACAAGTAAGTTATTATTGACCCACCCAAAAGTGCGAGCTGCCCGCGATTCTATACGACGAAAACTGCAATCAGATCCTTGTAAACGGAAACAATGTTCGGCAGCATTAAGTTCTGTAGGAATAACGAAAATGGTAAATTCATGGAATGAAAATACTCCTAAAGGGCTGCAACGGAAATTCACATAGCCGCGGTAGAATTAGCTTGGCGAGGTGGGGAAGCTGCTGCTTGCTTGAATGAATTTGTTTGTATCGAATCAAATTACGATGATTCTGTAACAAAACGAGTTGAATATAACCCTGTATTCAGCAAGACTTACCAGTGTGGTTCAAGAATGTGTACTGGAAACAAGTTTCGAATAGAAAACAACGACAGCAACGTTTGTCATGTCCGACTATCCAAAAATTGATGTCGAAAAGGGGCCCGGTAATCAAAACCAACAGATTATTCCTCAGACCAAATCGACAATGGAAATCCGAAAATGATCGAAACGATGGTGTATGTGAGGTGAAAATAAATAAAAAAATAAATCACTGGTGTCATAATATGCCCATTGAAAGAAATACGATTCAAATGGGACAAGATCGCCTGCCGAAGCGATTGGCTTGAATACTTATTCTTCTTCTTCTTCATGCTTCAAATTTGGCACAACTGCCTGTTTCTTCTTCGCCACCATGCCTAGTCTGGTCTTAACACTTCTGCGACCCAAAGGTCATCTGTCGCGTGCATTTTGAATACAAAGGTAAAAAAATACTAATAATTCCAATATATCGACCGCGTTCAGTCAATTGGCCAAAAGTGATGTACAGGGTGTCCCATTCGTTTTTTCCTATCCCCTTATATAGGAACTCATACATGTAATAGAAAAAAGTTTCAGATCAAAATTGTTCGTGTTAATGTAATCTTTCATTGTATAATAATTTCAAAATGGCGTCGAGCTTATGCACAGGGTGGTGACATAAAGTTATACTTTTTTAAATGGAACACCCAATGTATTATTATATTTTTGAAAAGAGCTCAAAAACACGATTTCAGTCATATATAACATTAATAGTCTATTATGTTCCGTTCCGGATTTATGGCTAGTTTTCAGTGAAAAGGGGTCCAAATTTGGACTGCAATGAAAAAGTCTCTATGGAATGGATTTGAATGAAACTTGCACTGGGAGTTTTTCAATTTAGTTGTCTTTCCTATTTGATCACAAACAATTTGATAGACAGCGATTAAAATCAATGCGATTGTCTTTCTTCAACTTCCAAATATCTCGAATTTTTCAAATGGAACACCCTATATTGAGTTACATCATTTGAAAGATCTCTTCAAAACGAATCTAAATATGTAGGGTAGCATAGGTCTAAAATTTATTTTGGAAAACTTATAAACGACTCATTTATGTAATGTTGAAATTTTATAGCATAATCATTTGAATATATTGTGGACTGATCCTTCACCACAGCTACAGGAATTTTCAACAAGAAAAACAGATGTTATTGAAGTGACTCAAATAAGCATAGGCTGGTGGAAGTTAAGAAGCAAGGTCGAAAATCTTTCAAGGTATGGCGTGGTTTATGGAGGAACTCAATATTAGGTCCCATTTTTTTTAAAGAGAACTTGACATCTGCACGCTATCTGAATATGCTACAAAATGAAATAGAGGAGGCAATTGACAATACAATCCCACTTATGTTTCGTCGCGACTTGATTTGGCAACAAGACCGAGCTCTCTACCACAGGGGTATTGAGGTAGCTAATTACTTAAATGAGAATTATACCCACTGGATAGGATAGGAGAGCGTGGGCCAATGAAATGGCCGGCACGAAGTCCTGATATGACTCCGATGGATTTTTTTATGGGGCACACTAAAAAAATGGTTTACCAAACGCAAGTAGACACTGAAGATCAATTAAAGCATCTCATACAAGGTGCGGTTCAAGAACTAAATGAAACAAATTTCATTGAAAATAGTGTCAAAAGCTTGAAAAAGTGATTCACTTCTTGTATTGCCCAAAATGGTGGCCATTTTGAACAGTTAATGTGAATTTATTTGTTGTGATTTGATTGGATGATTAATAAATTTCTTTTATTTTGGATGAATTTGCTTTGAAATATGTCTAAACCAAGCAGCTAATCTCAATATATAGTAACCTCTACAACGATATATTCAAATGATTATGCTATAAAATTTCAACATTACATAAATGAGTCGTCTATAAGTTTTCCAAAATAAATTTTAGACCTATGCTACCCGACATATTTAGATTCGTCTTGAAGAGATCTTTCAATTGATGTAACTCAATATAGGGTGTTCCATTTGAAAAATTCGAGATATTTGGAGGTTGAAGAAAGACAATTGCATTGATTTTAATCGCTGTCTATCAAATTGTTTGTGATTAAGTATGAAAGACAACTAAATTGAAAAACTTCCGGTGCAAGTTTCATTCAAATTCATTCCATAGAGACTTTTTTATTGCAGTCCAAAGTTGGACCCCTTTGCACTGAAAACTAGCCATAAATTCGGAACGGAACATAATAGACTAATAATGTTATATATGACTGAAATCGTGTTTATGGGCTCTTTTCAAAAATAAAATAATATATAGGGTGTTCCATTTAAAAAAGTATAACTTTATGTCACCACAACTTTTATTTGAAACTTTTTTCTATTGCATGTGTGAGTTCCTATATAAGGGGATAGGACAAAACGAATGGGACACCCTACAAGAACAACAATTTATAAAAAAATACGGGTCACCACAATCCCAACTCAATAAAACCCCACTCGAGTATTGACGAATAACATGATAATCAAATCACAGCATGCGTAGAGGAAATAGGTACATCTTCATCAGTTATAGAAACTAAGGGCTCTCACAGACACAGCGGTTTCCGCCGAGTCGGCGGCCGAGAAAATCGCCGAGTCGGCTGAGTTTGCTTCTGTGGGACGAGTCGGCTTGGGCGGCGGTGTGTGGTTTCATAGCGCAAAAGCACAGGCCAATTCCGCCGACTCGGCGATTTTCTCGACGGCCGACTCGGCGGAAACCGCTGTGTCTGTGAGAGCCCTAACACGTCTGGATCTTTATTTAACGTTTTTAATTCTTCCTTTAAATAAATTGATTGAGCGCTGTATTTTTTTATGATTAGCAGAAAATTTCTATCCGAATAACCCTCGGACATTGATAAATGCTCAAACATTTTATGACAATTTTCTCAAGCTTGTTGCTTGTTGCCGACCTGGTGTTGGCACTGATTAGATTTTTCAGACATTCTTGTAGATCGAAAATCTGAGATTTTGTGCTGCTTTTCATTTATCCCGAAAGGGGTCGCACTATTTTCCATTGCCGCAGTAGCGCCACGACCGATAAAATTTTGCGGAACATTCCGGAAGTAGCACAAAAAACAGCACCTACCTGATTGAGAAAAGAGGCCCCGCAATATTTGATCGAATGGAAACTAGACACTAGAACAGAATGAACATATCGATCAGTAAACTTGTTAATTTTCAAGAATATCTCGCACGAGAAAAATCTGTTAGCCAAATAGACCCGAAACACAGTGATTAATTACTACAACCCACGCTAAAATAACACCTCTCTCGTAGTGAAGAACGTAATGGTCTTCCAGTCAATGAATTCAATATTTAGGCATCAGTCGGCTATTCATGCCGGAAACTTCATCAAAGGCAGCGGTGAACAGCCACCCTACATGCACTCTCGAAAAAACAATAGTCACTTTGACGAACTTGAAGCCTTATAAAATCAAAGTGCCAGCTTCTTGAGCTTTATACGGGACAGATCTAATCAATGTCAACTCTATGACGCTTCATTCAACAAGTGGATGACTGCGGAGAGTTAATTTGTTACACCTTTTTTATACTGTTCATTCAGTTTTTTGTTGCACCAATAACTTCTATTTATCTTCACAAATATGATTTTCTGTGTGGGTGAACACTATTATATCGCCATATTTTTTTGGTCAAGAACGAATAAATACATAAAGAAAATATATCCAAGTGTCGAAGGCCAAATAGTTGATCCCGAAAAGAAACTGCGTTTATAAAATAGACAGATTCCGTCCCCAAAACGATTGCTTGAGAAAAGTCGTAACTTCATTCAGTTCTTCCATTTTTTTTCCATACCATTTTTTAAAATTCAGCTTCATTTGAAAGAATTCATGAAAAAACACCATTTTATCAAAATTTTCGGATCCGTCAATTTAAATGAAGTGAATTTTGATGATGTGGTAAATCATGGTGAATTATTTTTGAACACTTATTCGATATTTTTCCTGATATCATTGGATCGCGTGACCGTCTCATACATTCATGCAGAAATTTTATGAGACTAGTTGAAAACGATAATGGTTTCATACCATTGCTAGTACCGGTTGTTGGGGCAAATTTGAGCGGACTGATTTAAGGGGACTGATTCGAAGGCTTAATTTGATTTGGACCAAACAACACTAAGAAAAAAATAGTGAGAACTTAACCCTGTTATTAGATCTTCTGATGTTGATTGTTGAGTTTTCCTCCAACAACTCGACGTCTATACTGGCCAGTAAGGAGCGAATTGATCCAGAATATATGGAAGCTGGTGTGAGAGATCTGGGGATGCTGAAAACCCTTTTCCTGTGCCACTTGGTTCATGAACTACGTAACGGTTTTCACACGCAATAAGTAGTTATTAGAACACTAAAGCGAAATGTCTTTCAATAAACAGAACAACGATTTTAGAAAGCTTTTTTCAAGAGAAATATCAACAATAAAGGGGGCGTAATAATTTCGATCAATCACGAGAGAAAATCGAAAAAGATTTGGATGAAAAATATGTTTCATAATTTAATATGAATTAAAAACGCGAATTATAAAATGGAACAGCATGTGCCATCTACATGCGCATCTTATGCATATTGCAGATTTCATTCAATCAAGATTTTGAACTTGTTTTGAATAATTGTTCAAATGTGCAGATGGCGTCAACATACCGCCCACCAAATTCATAAAATAAATTTTGAATTGAAACCAATTTCGAAAGGAATATAACCAGAAAAGAAACAAAACTATGTAAATAATGAAACAATTTTTTCAGGAATTTGGACTTTAATGATTTCCGTTAAATTTCTTCAATTCATCACCAACGTTTCGGATCCAGTTGATCCTTTATCAAGGCTAAAAAGTAACGAAGTACAATCAAATTGCAGAATCAGCCCAGGCGCGCAAGAACAAGAACCTACCCAGGCCCGCCGTAAGCGGGCGTGCAAGGCGTGCCCGGCACAAGGGCGGCACGTCCAGGGGGGCGGCAAATCCAGTGAAATTGAAATTTTTTTTGGAGGGGACAAAGAACGTGGTAAGCGGGGGGGGGAGAAAAAAAGGGGGGGCGGTTGTCCAACTCCAACTGCTTTAAAATTTTGCCAACTGTCATAGAAACATAGAAATTTTGCCATATGCGATCGAAACTTATTTGCCAACTGCTTTGAAATTTCTCCTACTCCGTTCAACATTGGGGGCGGCAAGGTCTCCCCATCCCCCTTAGAGAGACTTTTTCTCTGAAGGATTGGGAGGACAGGCGGCCAACATAGATAATTTCCGTATATTTCCGGGAGGGGCACTGCCGCCACCCGAAGTTCCGCAGGTGCCCCCCCGGCGAAATACTGAGAGCGCCCATCCAGTTATGGCATAAAACTTCAAGATCGAAAAATTCACATAATCCGATAAATTGCCCCCCCGGAACTTCGAATTGCGCCCTCGGGAAAAATTTTCTGAAAGAAACATCGATTCAGAAAGTTCCTACGGCATCTTGATTTTGTTGAATATTCTACGAGAAAAATTTGCAGATGTTCTTTTTCCCAATATTACAACCAGGTAGTAGTAGAAGAACTAGAAGATTTGAATATTTTCAGTGTCGCCGTATCGTTTATGCCAATTATTTATTGCATGTCATAAAAAAACCCTCTGTTACCAAATTGCGCCCTTTTTACTAGCCGAGTTTAGGTAGATACCTACGTGATTTTGAAGAGAGAATTACGAAAATAAAGATAAAAACAGAATGAAGGTCTTTGTCGGAATATACACCCCCTAAGATCAGTTGCATTTTGCATTCGAAATTGAAACTTGTCTCTTGTCTATGATTCGATTCGAACAGTTCCGTGGTGTATGAACAGTAACGATCAAAAATTAAATTCCAATTATTTTGTTAATAGTGAATCTGAAGCTTAAAGATGATGCTACTAATGACTCAGACATTGACGGTATTGATTTGTTTAATGAAATTATTGCACTAAAATCGCAGAACTCTAATCGAAGGATCCACAATCACTGTGTTACAATATATTTTTGGCAATGACTTAATTTCTACATTCCCGAATATAACAATAGCACTAAGAACACTACTAACATTTGCCGGTTTCAGTTGCATCTGGAGAAAGATCTTTTTCAAAATCAAAAATTATCAAGAATTATTTAAGATCCACTATGCTCCAACACAGATTAAGTAATTTAGCTATATGTAATTTCAATTGAACACCAAATTTTGGATAGATTGGATATGACTAAGATTATAGAAGATTTCGCAAATATGAAAGCGAGAAGAGTGAAATTTTTTTAGATAAATATTTGAGTGTGTATCTATATGATTTTTCAATTTTATAAATAAAAATAACAATAATATAATATAATATAATATAATATAATATAATATAATATAATATAATATAATATAATATAATATAATATAATATAATATAATATAATATAATATAATATAATATAATATAATATAATATAATATAATATAATATAATATAATATAATATAATATAATATAATATAATATGTATAATAACAATAATTCAATAGGTTTTTTATTTTTTTCCCACCATAATGAGGGAACCCTTTCTAGAGAAGACTCAGCATATTATGTAGCGCAGGGGAGTATTTACGGGGGGGGGGGGGGTACTGGGGGTAATTAACCTCCCCAGGAAAGAGTTTTTCACACTAAATGTTCGAATGGAAACGATCTAACACCCCCCCCCCCCTTACCCGCTCAAAAGATCAGTTCAGGTCCCTCGCTGAAACTTGCCACTAGTCACTACCCCCCCCAGAATTGCTCTCTGATGTAGCGCCCTATTGGGGGCGGCATAACAGTATTTGCACGCGGGCGCTCAGACAGCTAGCGGCGGGCCTGAACCTACCTCGAATTTAATCTAATTTAACAAATATGTAAATAATGTGAAATACATTTATTCATCTGTTAACGGAATTAAACCAGTAAACAGGGCGGCAAATAGAAGAAGCTGAAGTTCTGACAGTAGCTGAGCGAGGTATTCCATCGCTGGAATAATTTGAATTGAGTACTCGACCCATCGGCCAACGGGAAGGTATTAGTCGCAAAAGAAGAGATTTGGCAGACTTAACCCCAGCCTCCCAAAGACCACCAAAATTGGGGGCGTAAGGAGGATTGAATCGCCACTTCACTTCATGAGTGGTTAGAAAATCCGCGATTGTATCGTTATTATCGCGAAGAAAATTGTAAGCCTCTTTTAACTGTTTCGCAGCCGAAATAAAATTAGGTCCTTGATCAGAAAGGATCTCTGAAGGCAACCCACGACGTGCTGTGAATAGAGAGAGTGAGACTAAAAACTCTGTATAGCAAACAATTCAGTAGAATCTTTGTCGATTATGTTGGAGTTAGAGAATATTAACCATTTGTGAAGATTATTTTTATGTCTATCATCTAGAACAGACAATTCAATTATTTCAGATATTCAATTTTTCATAATTGACAACTTTCGAAACATATTCAACATAAACCACTTTATTTTCATCAAAATGCAATCAGGTTAAACAAAATCACAAAAGATCCCATATTCATTTTGTACATAAAATGTGAGAACCCAGACAGCACCGGATATTCATAGAATATTCCCTGAATGTGCAAAATGGGATATGTATATTCTGAATATTCTTAGAAGAATATGCTGAGAATATACCAAAAAGAATATTCTGTATAGAATATTTCTAGGATATTCATAGGATATTCTTTATGGTACATCTCTGGAATATTCCGCACGTAATATTTCTGGAATGTTCTGCTCATAATATTCCTGGAATATCCTGTACGGCATATTAATGGAAAATGTGAAAGTGTACATCGGAAATGAAATTTCAAAATTTCTCTGGACACCAGATGACATCAATTGTCACCATGAACTAAATTATCTCAGTAATTTTCAGTTTTACGTACGATAACGAGCGTTATATATAAATTCATGATCTCATTTTATTATTGAGTTGAAGTTAAACTTTCAGTAACGGAATTTTTCTTTAGCATCCTTGATGATAATAATCTGAACATGAATGACCTGTGGCATCTATTGTTTCAGATATTCAAGCAATACAACGCCTTCATTGATGAACGAATCACGAATTCAATGAAATGAATCTGTTTTTCAACAGAACAATCTCCACCAGATTGTGTCATAGATAATGCTATGAAATATCATCTCAAATTTGAACGTCGGCACTCTGTTCGTAGGAATAAAAAGTATTTAAATTCACACAAAAATCATTCAAGAGTCGAGGACAAAATTGAATATTCTATTTGCATGTTATGGCTATTACCCTATACTAATTGAAAAACTGGGGGCCATGTTATAATGAAATTAAATGATCGATTTTATTCGAAGGTGGCATTCTAATTATTGTTATGATTTTGCTTATACTTTTATAAATATAAAGGGATAAAGGCGCATTCAACTTCAATATGAAATCGGCTCTAAGTTCTGAAGGGAGGTCAGTGTTCAGAATTGATTGGTATTCTTGATATATTTTCATTCGAACATTATAAATATTTATTTAGTTTGATGTTTTGTGCAATAAAATTTTGAAAGTGGTTCTCACCTTTAACCTCTCATTGATTATATTTCTGCTCTTGTTGAATATTTGGTATTTTTTACTGACTCACTTTTTCGTTTCTTTTCAGACAAACCATGAGTTAACCAGCGTACGTTTACCACTGCAACCATATACGGGAGGTCATGCAGTTTTTATGTACAGTACAGCTGCTGATGGAAATGTTACACTACAGCTGAAGGAGCCTGATGACTTGGACCGAGGCAGTCTGGCTGCCATGTTGGCTAGACTACAGGATGACGCAACTTTTTCTATTTCATATCAAGATACAGACATACTTTCCGACGGAAGCATAGATGTGCTATTAGGGACAGCAAATGCAAATTCTGGTGAGTTTTTTATTCAGGATATTTAATGGTTCGTGTGCAGATGTTAAGGATTTTTGTGGAAATAACAAATCCGATTTTGAATGTTTATAGTGGACCTGAATGATGTGTTTTTTGGTCAGACTAAGGTGGGTTGATATCCCTACAGTGTAATGGTAAACCTATATGTATGTATACCAATTATCCAATGATGAATCGAATGAATCACGAGACGGTGAGGATTTCGCAAGTTAGCTGATGAGATCAAAGTTTTCATTCAATAAGTGGTACACCGATCAGCATAATTGTGACATATTTCAGTATATTGCGCCAAATTCAACTAATTGTTTTTGACATATACAGTGTGTCCCACTAGTGCCGCAGCGGACGATATACGCGTAACGATCTGAGTTTTGCAAAATTTTTTAATGCAGACTTAATATACTCCAAGAAGAGCACAACCTAAAAATATTTTCGAATATATCAGGTGGCCCACAAAAGAGGAACTTTGTTTTTTCAAATGGAACACCCTATATTCAATAGTGTTTTTCAATTCTCTGAAACTTCCTGCATGCTTTCGTATACTTTTCACATATTTTTATTCGACAGTTTTCGAAATATTGGCCATTTTGACAAAAAAATGATACTTGTAGAGGCTATGTTATCCAATTATATTTCACGAACCCTTGCACATACCAATAACAGTTTTATATGGATTGAAAGACAAGACTTCAAAGTATCCTACCCAGATATAATAAAGCATCTCCAGCATACAGAGTGTCCACAAAAAGACTATCAACATGACGAATTTCAAATCGATTTTTATTCATTTTTTCAAATCCAATGCATATAATTTTTTTTCATCATTGTAATCACCATTCATTTTACTTCATTTTTTGTCGAATACATGATATGGATATCTCAAACGGAATAAGATTTTTGAGCGATTTTTCGAAATGTTTCCCTAAAATTTGGCTTTTCTGTGGTTATTGAGAACTGTCAAATTATTCCACTCAGAATTATCATCATTGAAGCTTCAATTCATATCATAGCGAAATGAGGAACTAGAAAGTTTCGATGTATCTACTCAAAAATGTGATGAAATCAGTTACTGAAGACAGAAACTTGCTTTCTGTACCCATTTTTCAAAATACATTTTTGATAATTTTCTATGTTTCTACTTGGAACGTCGAATCTTCCAAAAATTTCAAACAAGCTTTGAGCTTGCGAGCTTGAAGATCTGCTTGCGTGCCTGGGAAACTATGAATATCATTTTTTCGAAGAAAGTTGTATGAGGATAAGAGCGGGCACTTTTTTGTATCCTCGTTTGAAACTCGATTTTTTTAAGCATTCATAACTTGTACATCCAAACTCATTGGTATTTTTTGAATTTTTACATCATTGTGTGAGTAATCATCCAATCGGTAAAAACTATGATGATTTGAATTGAAGCTGCAATGATGTTAATTTTGAATAGAATAATTTGACAGTTCCCAATAACCACAGAAATCTGCTTTTTGAATTCGGAAGTACATATATGTGAATCTGGAAGAAAAACTTCAAAAAATCCTATTCCGTTAGAGATTTGCATATCATGTATTTGACAAAAAATGAAGTAAAATAAATGGTGATTACAATGATGACAAAAAATTATATGCATTGCATTTGAAAAAATGAAGAAAAAACTATTTGAAATTCGTCATGTTGATAGTCTTTTTGTGGACACTCTGTATGCTGGAGATGCTTTATTATAGCTGGGTGTGATACTTTGAAGTCTTGTCTTTCAATCCATATAAAACTGTTATTGGTTTGTGCAAGAGTTCGTGAAATATAATTGCATAACGTAGCCTCTACAAGTATCATTTTTTTGTCAAAATGGCCAATATTTCGAAAACTGTCGAATAAAAATATGTGAAAAGTATTCGGAAGCATGCAGGAAGTTTCAGAGAATTGAAAAACACTATTGAATATAGGGTGTCCCATTTGAAAAAAACAAAGTCACCCGCTATTACTCTTTTGTGGGCCACCCTATATATTCGAAAATATTTTTAGGTTGTGCTCTTCTTGTAGTATATCAAGTCCACATAAAAAAATTCTGCAAAACGCAATCCGTTTCGCGTATATCGTCCGCTGCGGCACTAGTGGGACACCTGTATATGTGCAGTTAACTCGACTTTCTGGTTATGCCATTTTCAGAATATCCTATATGTAATATTTCGAATTCAGGAGAAAAATTTTAAATTCCAATAAAACATTGTTCACCGGGTAGGAAAAGACTCACATTCCTGGACGATTGCTTTCGCCTCGACGGCTCGACTTAGCACCACAGAGAGTCCAGGAATGTGGCTTTTCCTACGAGGTAAACATACTATTTTTCCGCAAATCGTTTGAAATTCGACAGATTTTACTCAATTTTGAAAAAATCGCGAATTATTCCATTCATAAATAAATGGAGCTTTGAAATTCGGAATGGAATTGGTTGCGTTACTATGGTCTCGTATTAATGCTGGATTGTCGAACTTGATGAATATTAATCTAATCGCTCGTCTTTTCGAAGGCAAAACTGTAAAAAGAGAAGTGATGATGAATTTTCCATTTCTGGGACTCCTCCACAGCTGGTTAAGGAAGTCAATACTACTGCATTATTGCCAAAAAAATCTAGAAAAAAGTACGAGTATGCTTATGTAGAACACTGACAACTGTAAGGAAATATCATTTCCTTACAGTAAGGAAATGAATATTTCCTAACAGTTGGGAAGTCTTGACTTTTTCTATGACAAATTTTGTCAGGAATGTCAAAATTTCCTAGCGATTAGCGGAAATAATAAGTGCATATTTTTTTACGAGCAATATTTGCAGCCGAGCAAATGCAAAATTGCGAGTAAAAATAGGCACTTTTAGTCCGTATGAGTCTTTGACTTGTACATATATTTTAACTGTAGATTTCTCTGATGAAACGAAACACTTTTTTCCTAAACCATTTTTCAAAATTCGGTTTGGTTTGGAAGATACAGGGTGTCGAAAATCCATGAAAAAAACACTTTTCTGTTTATATCTTCGGAACCGTTATTTCGAATGGACTGAATTTTGGTTGAGTGTTTACTCTATTCATCGTGCATATTCCTCAATCAAAACTTATTCAATATTCTTCCTGGTATAGTTACAGGGTAGTCGACTCATCAATACACGCTTAAACACCATGAAACCACTTTGAAAAGATAAACGGTTCACATTTTCGAAAGAATCAATCATTCATCAAAAAACTTAAAGCCAATTTTAATTTTTTTCTGAAACTCCTCGTTTTTGAGTTATTTCCAATTTTACCTAGAGAAATTTGACGAAAAAATCATTAATTTCAAGAATAATCTGAATGCGCCTCTGAATTGAATATCATAGAATATTATTCCTTCTCTGGTCGAGTTTTCACAATATTTATCAACTTTGTTGAGACTTAAATTCAAATGATGGAAAACATTGATGTAGAGATATTTGATAATAAAATTCCACAAATGTGGCAGATAAAATTGAACACCAAGGAGGATTTAACACGCACAGTTTCTATCAAAAATTCATTGTTACCGGTCCAAATTGAAGTTAAATGTCGATGAAATACAAAATTAGAATATGAATGATGAATATCGATACAAACTACGTATGAAATTGAAATCAATGAAATATAAAATGATACCTTATATAATCTGTGGCAATGTTCCTATCTGAACAATATCCTCTTGGAATTTCATAAACTCGACACGGTTAAAATTGTATTCATTCACTTCACATAATAATCACATTAGAACAATAATTCACTGAATGTATTCAGAACTTCACATAATGTTAAGAGTTTGTTATTGTTTATAGTTGGCCTCCAAAGGGTAATTGAGATAACCAATCCAGAGACAACCACACAATCCGTCGGTATTCGCTATACGAATGCGTGGCAAACTCGATTTATGATGGAAACGGCAGAAGCCATAGATCAGAGAGAGAATTCATAGATATGTTTCGTAAAAAATCCTTAACCTCAATGAAAATATCAGCAAGCTGACAACATGTTCTTGAAATTTCTGTGCAAACATTCACAAAATCGATACAAAATAGATTAGGTTAGGTTGTTTAATGATAAATTCTGATGAGCTGAATGAAAAGTCTTTCTTCATAAGGTTGTTTTGGGATTTCGAGGAAAATAAGAACAAGTTATTAGTGTTTACAAACTAATCTGCAGACAAATCGAAGAAGGTACTTATTTTGGTGTGAGAAATGTGGCTTTTTGGTTGCAGATATAATCCGATGAAACTAACTGTTTTTGTTGAAATTATCGTGTTTGCAGCATTTTTATTCCAATAAGGTTAATACTTGAGTATTCCCTAAATGTAAAAAATCAATTTCAATCGAGAAATTTGAAATCTGAATCAATTCCACAGTATCATTTCAGGAACGTATTGAGCCCAATTTTTTATCAAATGGCTATATCTTTTTAACAGAGCCGAATTCGGCAAAATGGAATATTAAAAAAAGGAATTGGACAATTTAATTCTCCTTAGCGAATTTCTTCAGGCCAACGTTTCGGAACAAGGCTGTTCCTTTTTCAAGGCTCTAGCAAACGCTTAATTAATTTTGAAATATCTCCGTGATACGGAAATTTCGAGAGCCTTGAAAAAGGAACAGCCTTTTTCCGAAACGTTGGCCTGAAGAAATTCGCTAAGGAGAATTAAATTGTCCAATTCCTGATATTGTTTATTTTATTTTAACTACATAATGGACGAGGAAAACATTGATGGATTGAAAAAAGGTTTCTTTTGGCCTCACGAATCTACAGTTAAAATATATGTACACGTTGAAGACTCACCCTGTATACTATTTTTCCTCCAAACAAGTCGAATATCTGGTATTGTTGGTAAATATCGATTGTCAACTAGACGTCAGTAGACTTCAAATTTCAATTAGAGAGCTCAAATGCAATTACTTTTACTTTTAGGATTAAAAGTAGCGTTTTTAATCCTAGGATTAAAAGTGTTGCTAAGCAGCGAGCAAATTTTTGTACGGTAAGGGAATTGATGGCTTTTGCACCTGAAAATAGTATGAAAATGTCAACATTTTTTGATGGTTGGAGAAAAACATTATTTCCAGGCTGAAATCGATTACGGTCAGTCCAAGTCGATTAGGCCATCTTCGTTGATGCATGTTGTTCTTCTCCTTCCCCATTTTCTCGGAATGTTTGTCGGCAATAAGGGTTTCACGAAGTTGATCCTGCTATTGTTATTATGGAATGGATATTGGTTACGAACTTGCCTTAACTATATGGTTTGTTTGTTGATCCTGTTCATTTTCTTTTCATCATGATGTCCCGGTAGGTGTTTCTAGTTCATAATAGCGTATTATGAAATATCTTGTCAATTCTTTCGCTTTCCATCGCATATCTTGGATATACGCAAAGGTTCAGCATCCATGTGTTAGTTTTTAATGCTTTGATAATGTTTTTCCACACCAGGCACACATTGGTCATTTGGGTCTTCTTGTTGAAGTATTCGTTGGTTGTGCAGGGTCTGAAAACAACGAATTTCCTTGGCTAACTCTGCTTTTTCCTTGGATCTGTGAGCTGGGGATCTTCTTCGCCTGCGTTGGATTCTTCTTTGCTCAGGAGATTGGAGATTGTCCTCGCTGACGCTGGAATCTTTTTGATTCTGGGAGCTGGAGATCATCTGCGCTTGCATTAAATTTCTCATGGTTCGTCGCCGACGGCGAAATCTTCTAGGTTGGATCTGAGGATGAGAAAAAATTGAGAGTAATAAATCCTGAATCTTGAACGGGCTCGGAGGACCATAAAATGATATTCCATTGAAAGAATATCAATTGCGTTTTTTAAATAGGGCATGGTTTATCGATCCGACTTAGGTGTAATCTGAAATTATAGGGGTATATACCTACTAATTATCCTATGCAAAGCGAATTATAAATTAGGTACCGGGTTTTTCATCATAAATTGACCCCCCCTCTAACGCTGTTTCAGAAAGAGATACACAAAATATTTCGTAAAAAAATTGTACGAAATCAGATACATAAATTTTTCGAAAATGATTACGTCAATTGGGCAATATACAGAGTGAACAACTTATTGAATGGAACTACATTTTTTCAAATGAGACACCCTGTATATTCTTTCATATTTCAATTGGTCATTCTGTTCTGATAAAGCATATATTGATCTGTCTCTTTCATTTTCAGAGTTTCGAAATGAAATTACGGAATAAAAAATACATACCTATCTATGTGAAATCATTCCGAAATTGTTTATATTCAAACAATTTACTGAGAAGCAATACTTTTTCATTGGAAACCTAACAATATCCAATGAAAATTAAAAAAAAATAATTAACTGTGGTAGTATGGAATAAATAATATAAACTGAAGAAATTGTTTCTTAAAATTTGGAACTCTGTGGTACTCAGAATAAGAAACATAGACCAAACATATGTTACATATTCGAATTCAGGGGAGAAAGAGCTTGTCAAATATAGAAAAGTACACAGGGTATTGCAATTAAATATGTTGCCCACTCTGTATATATTTCAGTTTGTGAGATGATCTTGAGAGACATTAGTCGATTTCGTAAAACTTTTGTAGAAAACTTTTTTTTGTACCACTTTTAGTAACAAAGTTAAAGGGGGTTCGAATTATGGTGAAAAACCCGGTACAGATGGTAAGAATCTTGCTGTGGAGTACGAAGTTCCCAGTCAAAATAAGTGGTACAGTGTCAGCATAATTGAGAGATTTCAGCATATTGAGACGAATTCAACGAATTTTTTATGACCCACATAAACGACACCTGCATTCAACAATTCAAGCTATATCACAGTTTTTCAATCAGGAAAATATTTTTTAATTCGTATGTTACTCAACGGTACTTCAGAAATATTGAAGTTTTGCAGTTGGAGTATATTGGGTGTATTTTTTATACTCTAGAATGTTTGAGTAAATGGCAAGCTATCATTTCATTCAGAGTTGGCGAATCTATATCTGAAAATTTATCGTTAGCCGAATTTGAAAAAATAAATAGGATTATTCACATCACTGCCATCTGGAGTAACTTGAAAATGGTCGTGTTAGGTTCAATAACTGGAAAACAATATAAACATGAATGTGAGAAAAATTTTTTGTCAATTAGACAGACATTCATTTTCCAACCAACGCTCAATACTTGTTGAGTTACGGAGATAAATTCAACCTACCATACTTTTTTCAAGAATTAATTTCTGATGTTGAATATATTTTGTTCAGATGCGATGATGAAAACAACACTTTTTTATACCATTTTTCAAAGTTCCGTTTGAAAGTTGTCGAAAATCAATGAAAAAAAACACTTTTTTCGGCAACCGTCCGGGATAGCTATATGCTGTCTTGGCATGTGCGGTAGAGAGTATCCGCAGAGGTTACTCTGGGAAACACATATACATATGTTGCGACAGTCAGGGTACACTGAAAACCCTCGCTGAAATAAAAGTAACCTCTAAGGGCTCTCACAGACACAGCGGTTTCCGCCGAGTCGGCGGCCGAGAAAATCGCCAAGTCGGCTGAGTTTGCTTCTGTGGGACGAGTCGGCTTAGGCGGCGGTGTGTGGTTTCATAGCGCAAAAGCACAGGCCAATTCCGCCGACTCGGCGATTTTCTCGACGGCCGACTCGGCGGAAACCGCTGTGTCTGTGAGAGCCCTAACTTGGTTTATGAATGCAGAGAGGCTCTGCGCGCGCTAGGCTCAGATCACACTCTCAAGGATATCTGGTGCCCGGCGCATGCGTCTATCTCTGGCAACACAAAAGCAGATAACTTAGCCAAAAAAGGTGCTCGCTCGACTTTTACTGGGCCGGAACCCGCGCTTCCTATCTGTCCCACATCTATCAAAAACCTCTTCAAGAGATGGATTGATGAGAAATTCTCCTCCGAGTGGAACATGAGAACGGATCTCAGGCAGTCGAGACTCCTCATCAAGGGGCCTTCTTCTAAGCCGGAGGTCAAAAAACTCTTGATTCTCGAGAGGAAGCAATTATCTCTGGTGACTGGTGCTCTAACTGGCCATCTGTTTAACAAACATTTATATAGAATGGGACTAACAGAGTCTTCCCTGTGCCGTTGGTGCAGGAACGCTGATGAAACGGCGGAACATATACTGTTCACGTGCGACAAACTCTCTGTACTGAGGTTAACACACCTAGAGAACCCTACACCTTCCATCTCTATGGTGAGAGGGACTCCTCCTTGTCGGCTCGCGGCATTCCTGTCAGCGTGCCTTCGGGTCTGAGTCTCTCTGATATCAAAAGATGCGGAATGAACAATGGGCCACAAGGCCTACGTTCTGCCGACCAATGGCGCCGCAGAAGAAGAAGAAGAACCGTCCGGGATGTACCCACTTACCGGACGCTTTTTCTATGAGAAAGTAGCATTTCCCGGCCTAGTCCGGAAAGTACGTACTTTCCGGACTAGGCCGGAAAAAGTCATGTCGTTGTCATTGTCATGATCATCACAATAGCAACGAAATAACGGATGAAAGTTCTGTTTTGATTAATTCAAATAAGAATCAAAATGTATAATGAAGAAATGTGTCGTCCCATTGATTTGTAATTCTACACGGTTGCCGAAAAAATATTGTACGCAACACACGTCCGAAAATAGTTTTTTTGACTTACAGACTTCCAGAATTCCGTCTATTCGTCAAAAAAAAACCCTATTTTTCGGACTTGTTACGTAAATTACTATTCTGTTTATATCTTCCGAACCGTTATTTCGAATGGAATGAATTTTGGTTGATTGGTTACTCTTTTCATGGTGCATATTCCTCATTCGAAACGTATTCAATATTTTTTCTGGTATGGAAGTTACAGCATAGCCGTCTCAAAAATACACGCAAAAATACCATAAAACCACTTGAACAAGATGAATGGATCATATTGTTAAGGAAATGAAAGTACACTAAATTTTTTTAATAATAGTCTATTGGCTATCGATTTCGGCCGTTGGCCATCATCAGGCCAGCTGAAAACACAAAACAAACTACATGTAGAAAAATTCCTTCATAAAAAAACAGTTAGATTAATGAATATGGTAGTTAACAGGTATATCCTCTATCAAACAGTAAAACTCACCGTCATGTTATGAAACAACAATAAAATTGAGATACATTCAATGGGTGTTTTAACAACTATAACAAAATCTCGTAATAATTACAATAATTCTAGAGTAGGATTTTCTACGTTTTATCTTATCAAAACTGAGCAAGAAGGTGGGAAGATTGACGGAACGAGAGTGACGTATATCACAGACAGAGGGGAATGAAACCAAGTTGTCACGAGTGTCACACAGGAGTATAGAAAATAAACTCCGATACATAAACAAACACAATATTGGAATTTGAAACATTTCATAATAACTTGATATGTCTTCCACTAAATTCTGATATATCGTTTAATAATAAATTGTTGTTTTTATTTTTCAGAATTTCATACTGTTCTAAAAGAATAAGTTTGTTGTAATTATTTTCCCTATGTATTAATGAAAAGTTCTCAATTGCGAGTGGACATTCACCACAAGATATTTTGTATATACCACTGCAACATATATCTTCTATCTTATCTTTATTGTTTAACAGTATGTTCCCCAAATTTCTTTGTTTTTTATTTACTATTAAGTAGTTATATTTTCTTAAAGTAGAGTTTAATCTGTCATTGAGACCCTCAAAATATGGAATTGAAATATAATTTGGTCTTATTGAAAAATGGGGGTATATTTTCTTGAGGGTTATCTTCCTTTTTATGGATTTAAAAATATTGTCAACATATGTTTTCGGATATTGGTTAGCTTATGCAATCTTATATATAATATTCAGTTCTTTATCATAATTAGTTAAAGATAATGGGATGTTCAAAAGTCTATAAAATAGGAATCTGAAAGCTGAATATTTTATCGGTGTAGAGTGGTATGACCTGAAGGGAATTATGGTATCGGTTTGTGTTGGTTTTCTAAAAATGTCATAAGTGAACGCATTCTGTTCATCTAAGCTTATTTTTAAATCTAAATTAATTGAATTGTTATGTGCTTTCTCCATTGTGAACTTGATCTTAAATTTTGAATTTATATCATTGAAAAAGGAGGTTAATTCTTCTTCAGTCCCAGACCATATGCAAAATACATCGTCAACGTATCTCTTCCAAAATACCACATGTCGAGCTAGGTATAAAAGCATGATTTGGATTTCAACATGATTCACATATATGTCAGAAAATGGTCCGCTAATTGGGGATCCCATTGGTAAACCATCCTTCATACTATAAACCACACCATCAAATATAAAAAAGTTTTGTTCAGTTGCTATTTTGGCCAAACGCATAATATTACACACATCTTCAGTTTCGAGATTAACATAATTGTCTGTGCTAAGATATTCATTTAAGATCTTATCGAGCAACATGAGCGTATCATCTATTGGTATGTTTGTGTATAAGTTGACAATATCAAAGGATACAAGAAAATAATGCCTGTGTGAGTTTAATTTGACAGATTTTAGTTCCTTTATGAGTTCTAATGAATTCTTTATGGAGAATTTTGATTTTATATTCAGATCTCTATTAATAAGTTTTTTTAAGAATTTTTAAATTTTCTGACATATATGTGAATCATGTTGAAATCCAAATCATGCTTTTATACCTAGCTCGACATGTGGTATTTTGGAAGAGATACGTTGACGATGTATTTTGCATATGGTCTGGGACTGAAGAAGAATTAACCTCCTTTTTCAATGATATAAATTCAAAATTTAAGATCAAGTTCACAATGGAGAAAGCACATAACAATTCAATTAATTTCCTAGATTTAAAAATAAGCTTAGATGAACAGAATGCGTTCACTTATGACATTTTTAGAAAACCAACACAAACCGATACCATAATTCCCTTCAGGTCATACCACTCTACACCGATAAAAGATTCAGCTTTCAGATTCCTATTTTATAGACTTTTGAACATCCCATTATCTTTAACTAATTATGATAAAGAACTGAATATTATATATAAGATTGCAGAAGCTAACCAATATCCGAAAACATATGTTGACAATATTTTTAAATCCATTAAAAGGAAGATCACCCTCAAGAAAATATACCCCCATTTTTCAATAAGACCAAATTATATTTCAATTCCATATTTTGAGGGTCTCAATGACAGATTAAACTCTACTTTAAGAAAATATAACTACTTAATAGTAAATAAAAAACAAAGAAATTTGGGGAACATACTGTTAAACAATAAAGATAAGATAGAAGATATATGTTGCAGTGGTATATACAAAATATCTTGTGGTGAATGTCCTTCTTTTTATATAGGTATGACCACTCGCTCGGCTAAAATAAGATATAACGAACATATCAAGAACAGACCAAAATCAGCATTAGGTGAACATTTAGCAGAAAGTAAGCATAAGACCGCAATTGAGAACTTGTCATTAATACATAGGGAAAATAATTACAACAAACTTATTCTTTTCGAAAAGTATGAAATTCTGAAAAATAAAAACAACAATTTATTATTAAACGATATATCAGAATTTAGTGGAAGACATATGTTCAAGTTATTATGAAATGTTTCAAATTCCAATATTGTGTTTGTTTATGTATCGGAGTTTATTTTCTATACTCCTGTGTGACACTCGTGACAACTTGGTTTCATTCCCCTCTGTCTGTGATATACGTCACTCTCGTTCCTTCAATCTTCCCACCTTCTTGCTCAGTTTTGATGAGATAAAACGTAGAAAATCCTACTCTAGAATTATTGTAATTATTACGAGATTTTGTTATAGTTGTTAAAACACCCATTGAATGTATCTCAATTTTATTGTTGTTTCATAACATGACGGTGAGTTTTACTGTTTGATAGAGGATATACCTGTTAACTACCATATTCATTAATCTAACTGTTTTTTTATGAAGGAATTTTTCTACATGTAGTTTGTTTTGTGTTTTCAGCTGGCCTGATGATGGCCAACGGCCGAAATCGATAGCCAATAGACTATTATTAAAAAAATTTAGTGTACTTTCATTTCCTTAACAATAATGGTCACACTAATGGAAGAATTTACAAATACAATCGAATGGATCATATTTCTGAAAGAATCAATCATTTCAGAAATTGAAAGTATTCGTATGTTTTTTCAATACAAAGCGTCGTTTTCGAGTTAGTCCTGATTGTATATACGATGAAATTTGAGAAAAAAAATCATTATTTTCAAGAATAATCTGGATGCTTGCCCGTATTAAATATCGTCGAATATTATTCCTTCTCCGGTCTCTAAATAAGTTGACAATGTTGTCCCAATATTTATCAACTCTATAGAGACTACAATTCAAATGATGGAAAAAAGTTTGATGTAGAGATATGTGATAATGAAATCACAAAAAAAAGGGAGATATAATTTAACACCAAGGAGCATAAGATTATACATTCAATACGCACAGTTTCTATTAGAAATTTATCGTTACCGGTCCATATTGAAGTTGAATGTCGACGAAATACAAAATTAAGATATTTGAATGATGAATGTCGATACAAACCACGTATTAAATTTAAATTGATAAAGAATGAAATGATACTTAGCACTGTTGCGATATTTCTATCTAAACAATATCATCTTGGAATTTTATAAACTCGACACTACACGGTTAGTATAACAATAATTCACTGAATGCCTTCACAATCACAACTTCACCTTATGTTTACAGTTGGCAGCACCTCCAACGGTAATTGCTATTACCAATGTCCTCCGTCGGTTTTCGTGAAATTTTGCGGCGTAGTCGATTTTTGATGGAAATGGCAGAATTCATAGATATTTATAATATGTAACCTAAAAAATTCTTTACCTCAATGAAAAAATCAACAAGCTTGAAACATCTTTTTGGAAGTTCAGTGCTAACTACATGGAATGATATCGATTTAAGAAGATAAAATTATCATTAATAAAAGAACAGATATTAGGCCGTATTCATAAAAAAAGCTTCACCTTTTACTTTCAAAAAATGATGCAATTCCTTCAAGGTATATGCATAAAAAGAATTGAAAGAAAAGGTTTTGCTTCGAGGAGTTTGCTTTGCAGTAAAAGTTTATACGTTTGCCGTATTTATAAAAGGGAGGATTTGCCCAAAAACTAAAGGATTTGCTTCCAAAAAAGGAATCTAGGTTCACAACAACTTTCCTCACTCTTTTCAGTATTCGTACTGAAAAGCCAGCCCAATTTGGAGGCGGATACGTAAATCGCTTTACCTTTTACTCCACTCATCCGAAGCATTTCCTTGCAAGGAAAAGGCGGAGATTATGAATACGAAAGCAGAACCTTCTACTTCTACCTTTTGCTTCCACCTTTTACTTGTGAGTAAATGCTTCATTTTAATAAATACGGACTATTGAGGGTTTGAATACAGTCTATTATTACCTGATGAATAAAATGAACACTTAAATACATTCTTAGATAGAACTTCAATAGTCCGTATTTATAAAAATGAAGCATTTACTCACAAGTAAAAGGTAGAAGCAAAAGGTAGAAGTTAAAGGATTTGCTTCAATTTGTTTCATGATCTTCACCTTTTCCTTGCAAGGAAATGCTTCGGATGAATGAAGTAAAAGGTACACCGATCTACGTATTCGTCTCCAAATTGGGATCAAATCAAATAAATTTTTTGAAAATGATTACGTCAATTGGGATATATACAGGGTGAACAACATATTGAATGCAACTACATTTTTCAAATGGGACACCCTGTATTACCATATTTTGATTGTTCATTGTCCCCTGATATCGAATATATATGCGTATGTGGGTCTGTCTCTTTTATTTCCAGAGTCTCGAAGTTTTGAAATGAAACTACAAGTACAACAGATTTTTAAATTTCTTCAATTATTATATATTCTATACTATCATAGTTTATTATTTTTTTTTATTGCTTATTGGATACTGTTAGGTATTCCTCGCAAAGATATTGCTTTCGAGTAAATTGTTCGAATATGAAGAATTTCGGAATGATTTTTCATGTGTATTTTTTCATTCCGAAATTCTTCATATTCGAACAATTTACTCGAAAGCAATATCTTTGCGAGGAATACCTAACAGTATCCAATAAGCAATAAAAAAAAATAATAAACTATGATAGTATAGAATATATAATAATTGAAGAAATTTAAAAATCTGTTGTACTCAGAATAAGAAAGAAGGACCAAACATATATTATATATTCGAAATAAGGAAAAAAATAACTTGCCAAATATAGAAAAGTATACAGGGTGGGCCATTTGTACCTCTTTCAGTAACAAAGTTGAAGGGGGGTCAAATTATGGTGAAAAACTCGGTACAACATCTAGAAGAAGTGAGAAAAGTTGTTGTGAACCTGGATTTCTATTTTTGAAAGCAAATCCTTTAGTTTTTGAGCAAATACTTCTTTTTATAAATACGGCGAACTTATAACCTTCAACTTGGAAGCAAACTCCTCGAAGCAAAACCTTTTCCTTCAATTCTTTTTATGCATATACCTTGAAGGAATTGCTTCAGTTTTTGAAAGTAAAAGTTGAGGCTTCTTTTTCTAAATGCGGCCTAATGTCACTTATATGTGGACGAAAAAGAATTCATGTTTTCAACATATTTATGATGAGAGCAGTTCAATTCCAACTGTTAATCCGTTCGTTTCTCATCCGATAGTGTACGAGGTGTATAGAGGAGAGTCGCCTAATATGGGGAGGTTTCCTAATTCGGGGAGATCCAAAATCTTAAGCCGGCCATAGACATCGTTATTTTTCATCCGTTTATAACGCCGCGATACGAACCGTCCCGGCAAAAGCGCCAAAAACCGATGTGTATGGCGAAAAACCGTCGGTACGAATCGTCGGTATACAAATATCTGCCGATGCTTGATTTTTGTCACGACGGTTCATCGGTTGTCGTGCCATACCGACTGTGTGTGGGGATTTCGTCGAGAATCGGCGGTTATTTTCCATTAGCGTAGTACAAGTCGCGTCCTCTCCACAAGTGCGTCTACTTCTGCTGTTTCTTAATCACTTCTTCTATCACTATTTTTGACCGGGATGGATCAGAAGACGGCGAATAAACAATTAATTGTGGATTTCATCCATTTGGACAGGTTGCATCCTTGTCTATGGCGAATTAAATCAGCAGAATACAGGAATAGAAACAAGAAGAGGGAAGGTTATGTAATATTATTGAAAAAATATCATGAATTGGAAGGAAGGCGCTGATATTAAAACAGTGAAGAATAAATTTGATTCTTTTTTATTCAGCACCGAAACCGCGGCCGCCACTGCTAAGAGATGTTTCCTCTTCATGACGTGCTTAATCGTGAACGACAGTAAAATAACGGGTAGAATTTACCGAAGTGTGTGGGCAAAACAGTTCTGCGATATGACTCGGCGGTTCGAATCGCGGCGAGGAAAACGGATGAAAAATAACGATGTCTATGGCCGGCTTTAGACAATGAGGGTGTACGACTAATCGCACGCAATCTGGTTGCTTATGTCTGGTTGCTTAGACTACAGCATTGAACACCTTTTTTATTAAAAGCATGAAAGCGTGAGCCCACGTTATCTGAACGTGAATATCTTATAGAGTTTATTCGTGTTATCAATGTTAATTAATGACAATGAAGCGTCAGAAGTTTTTTGAATTTGCTCCTGCTTTTTTGCTAATTTTTCGATAAAATAACCACTTTAAATCTATGGGAGATGATCCTCCAATAAAAGGGGCCTGTAGCGTTCCTCGAACATCTGAAGAACAGAAGAATCATCACTTGGAAGATCGGACCTGATCGAAAGTTCCTCCCGATCCAAGAGAGAGTTAGGACTTCGTGAAAAGGGGTTTTTTAGCGAAATACATGGGACCCTGTTCGTGTCTTTTGCATTAATTTTTTTATAAAGAAGCGGTTTTTTAACAAATGTTTCAATTAGCAGATTTTAAAGTTATTTCCTTAAAAACAACATCCATATTTTTTTTAAATACACTTTGCATCCAATTGAATCGATGACTTTATTCTGCAAAGGTGTGTGTATATGAAAATTCGAACTCCCCAATTAAGGTGCCCACAGGTTCCTGATTTGGAGAGATGCTTTTTTTACATAATAGGATAACTACCCCAATTCAAATTAATTTGAGTATTTTTGTACATATATCATTTGTCCTGGCGTAAACTATTGTCAGTGCGAGATTTTACCAATTTTGAACATATCATGCAATTGTTTTACTATTTTTAAAACCTCCCCATATTAGGCGACTCTCCTCTATGATTCATGTCTTCCATGTTTCTGGCGAAAAACTACGATAAAACTTTAAGTAACTGTTTCCCTTATTCAATATTATTTTCCCTTATTCAATATTCAGCCATTGAATTTTTCAAGAGTTTCATTAGGCGTATTCGAGGAAGGAAATCTGATACAAATTCAAGATTCTGTATTTTTAGTTTGAAGTGCATGAACGTTTGTTATAGACACGTAATAAGACAGAAAACGTTTACGCCTCGAAAGATTACTTGCCAAGAATAAGGGCAAGTCGGCATATTGCAGGAGTATACTGATGTGTAAACAATTGAATCTTTAATACCAACGAGCAACAATATTCGACTGTTTATTAACACGTTGAGTGCCATGTGAGACCACATAGGTATCGCACTTTTTTGGGAGCGGCGAGCCGCGTGAGACCACTCTGGCCTCACGACCAACGACCAACTAAATCGCGTATTTCTCCAGTGGTCTCACGTTTACAGGTGGAAAGTGATTTATAGAGTAAAGCATGGCCTGCTTCGACAAATTTTGTGTTTGGCCTGCGATATCATGCATTATGTTATTATCTAGGAGGGTTTGAGTTTATTTTATGTAGTGAATATTGCTTATCCAACAATCGGACTCAAAAGTCCATAAAAAATGAGAAAATTGATGTTCCATATATTAATTTCATTGAATTGAACACCAGAGAAGATGAATATGCAAAAAAAAATCGTGGCCACTGGGTCAGTTTTTTCAGAAGTTATGGTGGCACTCAACGTGTTAATATGCAAATCGGTAGAGAAGAAAGCCTCCGCAGTCGGAATTCAATTCCCCAGCTTAAATTCCAAATGTGAATGATGTAGCGATCCCAAATGAACTGCCTGTAATAATACCCCCGTTCCCCATTCGAGTCTTTGACGTATAATTTAGTCTAAGTGGAAATGTTGCATGCAAATGTCGACCGAATATTAGGTTGAATGGAGCCGAATTAGAGACAATTCGTAGTATTTTCTGGTTCATTATACCATGGAAACTATATATTATATAGACCACAGAGTGGTTCTAACCTCCTGTGAATGCAGCATAATGGCACGCAAAAATTAGTCTGATTAAAGCTTTAATATTATATTGAAAGTTATGTAGGCTTTTCCATTTTAAATATGTTGATTTTGAACATGTGAATGAGCCTATTCAGAATTAGTGTTCGCATAAGTTGATGGAAATCATAGTATGAATGGAATTGAATATTCCTCTCATATTTGTTGGAAATCCAATGAGGGTACAGGCGGACCTTTTGAGAGAAGTCGGTACAGCGCAGGAACATAATTGCATGTTATTGATGTCATATGAGTTTTCTTCAATTCCTCGTTCAATTCATTTCTCGAAATGGTCCCAGCAATAAGGATATTTACAAACATAAAATGACAAAAAAAAATGTTCAGACTGAATGTCGATTAATCGTTACACAGCATTGATATAAATATCAACAAGTGCCCCCAACTGACTCGAGCATGACATGAGCACTATCCAGAGAAACCAGCGAAAGTTCCATTTCATTCAGCAAGGTGTATATGCTGACCAGGTTTCGATCTCTTTAGATCTCATCCGACTGAATCTAGTGCCCATTGGCGCTTTACGCTTGCGTCATGATATGTGGTAGCAAAGAGGAGGGACAATGTCTCAATGTTTCCATGATAACCTCATATGGAATTTTTCTTTGTGCTGCCGATTACCCAATCACAATATTCACCGTGATATCCCAATCACCATATTTCCTCGATATCCTACTACAAGCCACTTCCGTTTATCGCACATGCGCTGTAGTTCTCGCAGGAGCCACATAAAATCTATTAGATATTAGATTTTATGGATTTTAAGGATCAAATTATAGGTATAATTATACAGTGTTGGGATGAAGTATCGAACCAAGTGAATATCTTTTAAACGAGAAGAACGATATTTGCCGGTAAGTGCAATGAAACAAAATGCATCTGATATACATTTTTTTGTTCATAATATACTTCCGGGTCAACCGGAAATGCCATCAACCCTATATATTTTTATAGATTCTGAAAAAGCTTGTTATTTTAAGTTCATACATTCCTGGATGTATATGGGGCCTTTGACAACACAACACACGTATCTGTCAGAGATGCACTTGAGAGGCGAGGAGTGAATAATACCATCTTAAAATGGATGTATGAGGTGTTAACGACGAGGAAAGCTGAGACATCGCTGGGTGAGGAATCCGTCTTCGTCAAAGCTTCTCGTGGAACACCTTAGGGTGGGGTGTTATCCCCCCTCCTATGGAGCATGGTAATGGATGAACTTCTACACAGGCTAACGGAGCTTGGCTTCGAATGTGTAGGCTATGCTGACGACATAGTACTAATAATTAGAGGAAAATTCGAAGGCACTCTCTGCGACCTATTGCAGAAAGGCCTTAGAATTATTGAGCAGTGGTGCTTGTCAGTGGGGCTGAACATCAACCCAACCAAGACCACAATAATTCCGTTTACTCGGAAGAGGAAACTTCCAGCCATGAAAACGTGAGCTTTAAACGGAAATATCTTGGAGTGGCTGTCTGAAGTCAAATACCTGGGAATAACCCTAGATAGCAAACTTCTGTGGAATAAGCATGTTGATAATGCTACAGGCAGAGCAACAAGAGCTTTGATGACGTGCAGACGTCTATGCGGCAGGAATTTTGCTGTAACCCAAAAAAACTGCGATGGATGTACGTCATGATTGTAAGACCTATAGTCACATATGGGGCAGTAGCCTGGTTTGCTAAGGCAAGTCAGGCAAGTACGAGGAAAATGCTCGACAAAGTACAAAGGCTTGCCTGTGTGTGCATCACGGGAGCTATGAGAACGTGCCCAACCAGGGCACTTGAGATCATCACAGACCTCACATCTCTACATCTAGTGATTGATAGGGTAGCCCATGAGGCCATCCTCAGAGTATCTAGAGAAGGAGCAGGCAATGAGAGAGTCAGGTTTCAGAGAGCTTGGTCCTCTCTAAATGACTACACCTCATCTGCAAACCTTCCTAGTGATGTAATGATCAAGAAAGTAAGCACTGAGAAAAACTTCAGTACATTGCTAAGCAAAAGAGAGGATTGGGAAAGGGAATACACCAACTATAATCTCAAAGAAAATAAAATAAAATGGTATACAGATGGTTCCAAAACCGCTACAGGAGCTGGCGCTGGGATTTACGGTTCAAGTACCAAGTGTGCACTATCGTTAGATGTGTACAATCGTTCTTCAAACGGAAATACTTGCAATCGAAAGATGTCTAGATATAAATCCAGAGAGAAACTATCAGATGTGCGAGATAGCTATTCATACAGATAGTCAAGCTGCTATTAAAGCACTGAGCTCCTAAATCATTGACTCGAAGCTGATTTGGGAGTGCCGAAACAAACTCAATGAGGTAGGTAAGAAGAATAAGGTCTTTTTAATCTGGGTTCCCGGTCAATCGTAGGAAACGAAGAGGCCAATAGACTGGCCAGAAAGAGCGCACAAACGCCACTCACTGGCCCAGAACCCTTCTGTGGTATAGGAAAATGCACCTATAAGAAGGAATTTATGCTAAAGGAGAGATCCGAAAGAGAAAAACTCTGGCAGAATCTCCCAGGGATGGATCATACCAAAAAGTTCCTCCGGAACTTTGAAACTGCTAGATCCAAAAAATATCTGGATCTCAGTAAAAACCAACTTCACTTACTCACTGGCTTTCTCACAGGACATTGTCGCCTAAAGAAGCATCTGTTGAGAATGGGTTTATCGGACACTGATGAGTGCAGATTCTGTGGGGAGGAGGAAGAAACTCCTATTCATCTGGTTATGGAATGCTATGCCATTGCAAGCCAAAGAAAAGAGTGCTTTGGACAAGAAACTTTTAGAAGTGGGTAGTTATCCTCCTTGAAGCCATCCCAGATAATGGATTTAATCCAATCTCTGGAACTGGAGGGCGAGCTGTAGGAGGCGCGATGATAACAGCTCTGATAGGAGGCACAATAGCCTTGAGGTCGCAGTGAACTGTAACCCCTTTGCACTATAAGTTCATAAATACTGAGTTTAGTGTAAAAAAAATAGTGGGGAGATGCTCCATCTTGTTGAAACTAAACATTTCGTGGTAATCGTCCATTCTGTTGAAGTGCAGGAATAATTTCGTTATTTAGTAGAGCCAAATACTTGTCACCATTCAAGTTTCCGTCGATAAAAAATGGGCCTATAAGCTTATTTTCGACAATTCCCATCCAAACATTTAACTTCTGTGGATGCTTGGTATGTGCTTCATGCATCCAATGAAGATACCGCGTTTTTAAAAATTTTTTACACTAAACTAAGTATGTATGAATTCAAAATAACCAGCTCTTTCAAATTCTGTAAACATATACAGGGTGTCCCACTAGTGCCGCAGTGGACGATATACGCGTAACGGTCTGGGATTGGCAAAATTTTTTGATGCAGACTTGATATACTACAAGAAGAGCACAACCTAAAAATATTTTCGAATATATCGGTTGGCCCACAAAAGAGGAATAGCGGGTGACTTTGTTTTATCAAATGGGACACCCTATATTCAATAGTGTTTTTCCATTCTCTGAAACATCCTGCATGCTTCCGTGTACTTTTCACATATTTTTATTCGACAGTTTTCGAAATATTGGCCATTTTGACAAAAAAATGATACTTGTAGAGGCTATGTTATTCAATTATATTTCACGAACGCTTGCACATACCAATAACAGTTTTATATGGATTGAAAGACAAGACTTCAAAGTATCCTACCCAGCTATAATAAGGCATCTTCAGCATACAGAGTGTCCACAAAAAGACTATCAACATGACGAATTTCAAATCGATTTTTCTTCATTTTTTCAAATGCAATGCATATAATTTTTTTTCATCATTGTAATCACCATTCATTTTACTTCATTTTTTGTCGAATACATGATATGCATATCTCTAACGGAATAGGATTTTTAAGCGCTTTTTCGAAATGTTTCCCTAAAATTCACATATACCTTCGAATTCAAATAGCAGATTTGGCTTTTCTGTGGTTATTAAGAACTGTCAAAATATTCTACCCAGAATAAGCATCTTTGAAGCTTCAATTCATATTATAGCGAAATGAGGAACTAGAAAGTTTTGATGTATCTACTCAAAAATGTGATGAAATCAGTTACTGAAGAAAGAAACTTGCTTTCTGTACCCATTTTTCAAAATGCATTTTTGAGAATTTTCTCTGTTTCTACTTGGAACGTCGAATCTTTCAAAAATTTCAAACAAGCTTTGAGCTTGGGAGCTTGAAGATCTGCGTGCGTGCCTGTGAAACTTATGAATATAATTTATTCGAAGAAAGTTGTTTGAGGATAAGAGCGGGCACTTTTTTGTAACCTGAAGTTTTGAAACTCGTTTTCTTGGAGCATTCATAACTTGTACATTCAAACTAATCAAAATCATTGGTATTGTACGAATTTTTACATCATTGTGTGAGTATTCATCCAATCCGTAAAATCTATGATGATTCGAATTGAAGCTGCGATGATGGTAATTTTGAATAGAATAATTTGACAGTTCCCAATAACCACAGAAAAGCCAAATCTGCTTTTTGAATTCGAAAGTAAATGTGAATTTGGAGGAAAAACTCTAAAAAATCCTATTCCGTTAGAGATATGCATATTATGTATTCGAGAAAAAATGAAGTGAAATGAATAGTGATTACAATGATGAAAAAAAAATATATGCATTGCATTTGAAAAAATGAAGAAAAATCGATTTGAAATTCGTCATGTTGATATTTTTTTTGTGGACACTCTGTATGCTGAAGATGCCTTATTATAGCTGGGTAGGATACTTTGAAGTCTTGTCTTTCAATCCATATAAAACTGTTATTGGTATGTGCAAGCGTTCGTGAAATATAATTGAATAACATAGCCTCTACAACCCAGACAGCACCGGATATTCATAGAATATTCCCTGAATGTGCAAAATGGGATAGGTATATTCCGGATATTCGTAGAATATTCATAGAATATCTATATCCCATACATCATATTCCGAGAATATTCCCATACGAATATTCTAGGGATATTCCTAGAAGAATATGCTGAGAATATACCAAAAAGAATATTCTTTATAGAATATTTCTAGAATATTCGTAGGATATTCAAAATTGAATATTCTTTATGGTACATCCCTTGAATATTCCGCACGTAATATTTCTGGAATATTCCGCTCATAATATTCCTGGAATATCCTGTACGGCATATTGAAGTAATATGTGAAGATATACATTGGAAATGAAATTTCAAAATGTTTTTGGACTGCAATAAGCAGATGGCGACTGTATGTATTTAATTGTTACCATAAATTCAATTATCTCATGAATTTTCAGATTTACGTACGATAACGAAAGTTATATAAATTCATGGTCTCATTTTATTTTTGAGTTGAAGTTTTGTATACAAAACTTGTGCGCAGTAAAATGTCACAAAACACTAGACCATGGACGTCATAGAATCCCGCCATCCGCAGCCATGCAGCCAATAGAATGTCACCATTCGCCATCTGTCAAATTGCACGGCGTCGGTTAACCACATTTTAGGTTAACCACACCATTCTATCATTTCTATTTCTAATCGTTTCATTGGAAGCTTTAGATCGAAACTTTTGTGAGTGTTATTTGAAGTGATATTTTGAAAGATTTCTTAGTGAATCGAGTTTGAGTATTGCCTGCATTATTTGTTTTTGTGTTATCTATGAGGTAAGTGAATTTCATGAAAGGATTCTATATGTCCGTGACTCGGTCCGTGATGAATTGATTGATTAATTTTATTCACGACCATTTTGATATCGAAATAATATATTAATGAAAAAGACTTCGTTCATCGATCCCCTATTGTACATTTCTTTCTTTATATAGGTTTTTTTGGAGGTTATGAATGTTGTCAAACTCTCAGTGTTGTGTTATGTCTTAAAAAATGTTTTTTTCAGGGTCTCTGCGTGTCCTTTAGCACCACTGAAGCTGATTTAAATGAATATTTCATCTCAGTGTTTTTGTTTTCTTCAATAAATATGATTATACCATAATATGTTTTTCATTTCCTATTCACTGGATAGATTATAATCAATATTTCTGAAAAGTATTTCAAATTTCAATTAGGCTCAAATGTTTAGATTCAGTTTGAACTCCTGTGTTGAACTTTGGTTTACTGAGTAAAATCATTGAATAAACCAAAGTTGTGGGCCTAAGAATGCATATATGTATATGTGAATATCCAATATTCCCTGAATATGAAAATGGTTTAAGTTTAAGATATCCATGGAATATCTCTATAATATTCCGAATATTCTAGGTATATTCTATGAATATCCTTATGTGATATTATAGGAATATTCAGTATGAAATATGCCTTGAATATTCCAGGAATATTGAGAATATGCCTAGAATATAAGTTTCCGAATATTCCAGTAATATTCCATAAATAATATTCTTGGAACATTCTATGAATATTCGGAATATTCCTGGAATATTCTTTTCAGAATATTCTACGAATATCTGTGGAATTCCCATACGCATATTCATGGAATATTCCAATATGCCAAAATGAATATTCTAGGCACATTCTGAGAATATCCGGTGCTGTCTGGGAAGTATCATTTTTTTGTCAAAATGGCCAATATTTCGAAAACTGTCGAATAAAAATATGTGTAAAGTATACGAAAGCATGCAGGAAGTTTCAGAGAATTGAAAAACACTATTGAATATAGGGTGTCCCATTTGAAAAAACAAAGTCACCCGCTATTCTTCTTTTGTGGGCCACCCTATATATTCGAAAATATTTTTAGGTTGTGCTCTTTCTGTAGTATATCAAGTCTGTATCAAAAAATTTCGCAAAACGCAGTCCGTTACGCGTATATCGTCCGCTGCGGCACTAGTGGGACACCCTGTATAGGGTGTCCCTTTTATATTAAAGAAGTTGGTGGCATTTCCGGTTAAACCGAGAGTAAAATGTTAACAGAAATTGTAAATCAGATGCATTTTGTTTCATTGCTTTCACCTGCAAATTTTACTAAATATCGTTCTTTTCGTTTGAAAGATAGGAATTCACTTGGTTTCATACTTTATCCAACCCTGTATGTGAATAGTTCCCTCCCGCTGTTAACTGGACGACGATAGATGATATGCCTCCCATTTAGCTTCAGCTGCAGCGTCGCAGAATTCGGTAGCTTTTCACTTGACAGTAACAAGCTAGTCGTACTAAGTAATTATACTGCTCCACAAGAGTTAGGGATATCGTAGTCAATCGTTTTCCAAAGTATGTAATCTTCGAGAAAATCGCTGCAAAATCATTTTAAACTCAATAACAACTTGAATCGATCCAATAAAATCAGTATGAGACATTTCGTCAATCTGGTCGCCTTTTTTCTGAAGTTTGGTTTTTTGCATTTGCTTCATGAATGTTCTTATTGAGATGAAGTCAGTTTATCAACGGCTTCGATTTGAAACGAATTTTCTGAAAATGCTAAGACCTGAATTGACAAACGCTGAGGCTAATAGCGCTATCGGAATGCTACAGGGTGGCCTAACTCAGGTTGTTGTAGCGGAAAGGCTCCAAGTCAGCCAAAGTGTGATATCTCGACTTCGGAATAGGTTCAGGGAGACAGGTTCCGTGTTGGAAAGACCAAGGCTTGGTGAGCGACAAAAAACAACACCTGCTTCTGATCGTTTCATCACCGTTTCGGCGAGAAGAAACCCTACATCAGGTGTAGAATGCTACGGAATACTCTTCAAAATGCAGATGGGGTCCAAGTTTCCATCGAAACCATCAGACGACGTTTGAGAGAGGTGAATCTAGGTTCTAGACGTCCATTAACCATTAACACGTGACCATAAGCGTCAAAGACTGGCATGGGCAAGGCAACATATCAATTGTAACGATCAATCGCATAGTGTTCTTTTCACTGATGAATCCAGATCCAGATATGGGTGATTTTCAGATTTTCGAAGCAAAGGGTATGGGCAATCCCACGCATACCCTTATCGTCGCTATGTCCAAGAAGTCCATCCATTCCGATGGGGTAGTGTTATGGTATGGGCCGGGATATGTTTCAACGGGCGCACAAATCTACACATTTGTCCTAGGTATATGACCGCCTTACACTATAAGGAGCATGTCATTGACAATGTTGTGCCAAATTTTCACGCTGCTATAGGTGCAACTTTCCAATTTCTAGACGATAACGCTAGACCGCACCGTGCAGCCATAGTTGAGAATGCGCGCGAGGAGATTGGTATTCCACATTTACCAATACCTCCGAACTCACCAGATTTGAATTGCATAGAGCATGCATGGGATATGCTCCAAAGAAGATTAGATAATTATCAACGTACCTCAGAATCCTCAAATGATCTGAGAGAGCTTCTGCCCCGTTTATGGAACCAAATTTCTCAAGAAATGTTCAACAACCTCGTGTGTAGTTTGCGAAGAAGATGTAAAGCTGTTATTGATGCCCGTGGAGGCCATACATTGTATTGATAGTCTCAAAATGCTTGCAACTTGAAACCATTAATATGATTTTTCATCACAAAAATCTTATTTTAACTATATTTTTTTGCAATATAAGTCAATATCCCTAACTCATGTGGAGCAGTTCATTTTTTCATCGAGAACTTCATTTGAAATCTACGGATTATGCAAAAAAAATTTCTTCACTCGGTGCTCTCAATAAAAAAAGATCGATTTCTATCTTGTGGCTTGGAAAGAAGAGCTTTTCAAGAAAAGGCCTGGGAGCTTTCTTATATATGTATAAAAGAAATTTTCGACTACTTCTATTTCACTGTACAAAAATCTTTCGAAACCTGGAAAAGGGACAATTATGAGAAGAGAAAAAACACCAGGTGAATAAGTGCTGCTATGTGGTTGAGGTGAATGAAACTGAGTAGGTAAATATCGGTGAAACTAGCGAAATTTATAAAATTTTGCAGGCCAATGCAATGGCCCTTAATGCAATATCCCTACACTTATAAGGGGAGACAGAGTTTTTGCTGAGGTTTTTATCTGTGCTTTTGCATCATACGCAGAACTGTATGGTGTCCCGTTTGACATTCCTCTGCTAATAGCTCTAACACTGAGATTACAAGCGGGGAATGGATCAATATGTTTGTTTGAATGATGTGTTCCTTGTTGCCTTTTCGAGACACATGCTATAATTGGAAACAAATCTGTAACAGCTCTATTCCATAAGAATATATTCATATAAATGCATCAGATGTCATTTTCTTTGTTTCTACTTCACTTCCGGTTTACTGGAAATACCCTCAACTTTTTTAATATAGATGGAACAGTGTGTAGTATTTTGACAGAATGTTGATGAGAATTCGTGTGTATACATACCAAGTTTGGAGGAAATTTGATGTAAAAACGAGAAATGAGTCACTAAAGATTTATTTACTTCAGACTGATGAAAATACAGCTTCCACAACCATAATAATAAATAATAATAAAATTGAAGATTGACAAATGTGGGTGACTCATCATGAAAGAAGAGAAAAAAAAAAAAAAAAAAAAAAAAGTCCTTAAATCCCACAATCTTTTTTTTTTGACGACTAGTTTCGAGACTTTAGATTAGTCCCATTTTCAAGTCTTCTAAAGCTACAA
This sequence comes from Adalia bipunctata, assembly GCA_910592335.1. Classification (NCBI taxonomy): domain Eukaryota; kingdom Metazoa; phylum Arthropoda; class Insecta; order Coleoptera; family Coccinellidae; genus Adalia; species Adalia bipunctata. The sequence continues at coordinate 9,852,558 of OU342949.1, read as the reverse complement.
AAAATTGTTCCAGATTAGGTGTAAAGGTCACAAACTATAAAATTGAACAAACTTACATACAAGCCACTACTTTAAGAAAACACAAATAAATATATAATATAATAAAGAAAGGTCTTCATCACGAAACGAATGAACAAGATGGAGTCAAATATCAATTCTAATCAAAAAACGACTCCACAACAAAATCACAATTTTTAAAAGACGAATAACGCGACATCTAGACTAAGGAAAAAACAGGTGTTGATCAAATATGCAGAACAGGGACAGCAAACTGCGATCCAAATTAAAGAAAAATACTCTCCCACACAAGATGTCGTTCATAGCAACGAAATATAGACAGGCGCGAAGTCACAACCAACTTGTTTATTTAAAATATTATTATTGTCGTTTTTTTGACCTTTCAGGATTTCCATGCTCTCCAAATTATCTAACAGGGGGCCCTTATTTGCCAAGTGTAATACAGTGAAATTTGTATGCATGTCGAATGTGTGACCGTTGTCGATAAGGTGCTTAGCAAAATGTGAAAAGCCAGTCGAATTAGGATTCAGACAACTCAAATGTTCCTTTATCCGAGTTTTAAAGTTCCTGAAAGTTCTCCCTATGTAAAACGCGTCACAAGAGTTACAAGAAAGTCTATAAACTCCACTGCGATCCATAGGTGCAATTAAATCTTTGTTATTAATTAGTTTTCTTTCTAAACTATTAATGGCCTTGAATGATATCTTTACGAAAGGTTTGAGGATGTTCGCCAATTTGTAAGAGAATTTATTAATGAAAGTTAATGATCTGTATGGTCTTTCACTCTGTAAAGCGGTATTATCAGTTCTACTGTTCAAGTATACAGAATTTTCATTTAATGAGTTTAGTTTTTTATTGATCAATTTATCTATTATTTTAGGGTTAAAACCATTCATTTCTGCTATTTGCTTCAGAATATTGATCTCTTTAATATAACTTTCAACACTCAATGGTATCTTGAGTAACCTATTGACATAGCTATGAAACGATGCGAGTTTGTGTTGTATGGGATGGTTGGAAAAATTATTTATGATCAATCCTGTGTAAGTGGATTTTCTATGAATATCGAAAGAAATTCTGTTATCAACTTTCGTTAACTCGAGATCTAAAAAATTGAGACGGTTATTATTTTGAACTTCCAGAGTAAACTGTATGTTGTTATGTATGGAGTTGATGTAAACTAGGAAACTATTCAGTTCATCAAGAGTTCCACTCCAGATTATAAATGTGTCATCCACATATCTCGAATAAAATTTAATCTTAGAAGAGTATACGTTAGTTGCGTTGACGATATTCTCACATTCAAAATGGGACATATAGATCTCAGCCAAAAGTGGGGCCAGAGGACTACCCATTGAAAGTCCAAAGGGTTGTTCGTAGGTTATGTCGTTATATTTAAAAAAGTTTTGTTGGAGACATACCTCCAACAAGTTTATGAATTCTATATGTTCTATATGTTTTTGATTGTGTGCGTAAATTTATTAGCAAATACATTTTTCAGTTGTGAATTGATCCATTGTGAAAGTTTATAAGTAGGGGAATCTACAAAAGTAACATGCTTATAAACTTTCACAATGGATCAATTCACAACTGAAAAATGTATTTGCTAATAAATTTACGCACACAATCAAAAACAGCTTGGAATTAATAGACAGAGTTTCTGAGATCACTCTGACCGATGGTGACATAATGATTTCTTTGGATGTTACAAACTTGTTCACTAATATACCTACACCAGAGGTTGTTGAATTGATAGAACATGAAATGGAACATTTTTTCAGTAGGAGTGAACATATAGAATTCATAAACTTGTTGGAGGTATGTCTCCAACAAAACTTTTTTAAATATAACGACATAACCTACGAACAACCCTTTGGACTTTCAATGGGTAGTCCTCTGGCCCCACTTTTGGCTGAGATCTATATGTCCCATTTTGAATGTGAGAATATCGTCAACGCAACTAACGTATACTCTTCTAAGATTAAATTTTATTCGAGATATGTGGATGACACATTTATAATCTGGAGTGGAACTCTTGATGAACTGAATAGTTTCCTAGTTTACATCAACTCCATACATAACAACATACAGTTTACTCTGGAAGTTCAAAATAATAACCGTCTCAATTTTTTAGATCTCGAGTTAACGAAAGTTGATAACAGAATTTCTTTCGATATTCATAGAAAATCCACTTACACAGGATTGATCATAAATAATTTTTCCAACCATCCCATACAACACAAACTCGCATCGTTTCATAGCTATGTCAATAGGTTACTCAAGATACCATTGAGTGTTGAAAGTTATATTAAAGAGATCAATATTCTGAAGCAAATAGCAGAAATGAATGGTTTTAACCCTAAAATAATAGATAAATTGATCAATAAAAAACTAAACTCATTAAATGAAAATTCTGTATACTTGAACAGTAGAACTGATAATACCGCTTTACAGAGTGAAAGACCATACAGATCATTAACTTTCATTAATAAATTCTCTTACAAATTGGCGAACATCCTCAAACCTTTCGTAAAGATATCATTCAAGGCCATTAATAGTTTAGAAAGAAAACTAATTAATAACAAAGATTTAATTGCACCTATGGATCGCAGTGGAGTTTATAGACTTTCTTGTAACTCTTGTGACGCGTTTTACATAGGGAGAACTTTCAGGAACTTTAAAACTCGGATAAAGGAACATTTGAGTTGTCTGAATCCTAATTCGACTGGCTTTTCACATTTTGCTAAGCACCTTATCGACAACGGTCACACATTCGACATGCATACAAATTTCACTGTATTACACTTGGCAAATAAGGGCCCCCTGTTAGATAATTTGGAGAGCATGGAAATCCTGAAAGGTCAAAAAAACGACAATAATAATATTTTAAATAAACAAGTTGGTTGTGACTTCGCGCCTGTCTATATTTCGTTGCTATGAACGACATCTTGTGTGGGAGAGTATTTTTCTTTAATTTGGATCGCAGTTTGCTGTCCCTGTTCTGCATATTTGATCAACACCTGTTTTTTCCTTAGTCTAGATGTCGCGTTATTCGTCTTTTAAAAATTGTGATTTTGTTGTGGAGTCGTTTTTTGATTAGAATTGATATTTGACTCCATCTTGTTCATTCGTTTCGTGATGAAGACCTTTCTTTATTATATTATATATTTATTTGTGTTTTCTTAAAGTAGTGGCTTGTATGTAAGTTTGTTCAATTTTATAGTTTGTGACCTTTACACCTAATCTGGAACAATTTTTTGTAGCTTTAGAAGACTTGAAAATGGGACTAATCTAAAGTCTCGAAACTAGTCGTCAAAAAATAAAGATTGTGGGATTTAAGGACCTTTTTTTTCTCTTCTTTCATAAATAATAATAATATGTTTATTTACGAATATCAACAGATAGGTATATTGAATAGGAAATATATTCAAGTGTAGAAATGCAAACCAGAAAGTCCCGGCGGTTGCAAAATAGTCTCAAACTTTTCTTTTTTTCTATGGTAATCTTGATGATCACTGCGAATGAAATGTTATCTGTACTTGAATAACAACAAAGAAGAGGATGAGGAAGTGGTAAAATTTGAACGCACTCTCAACGAATAACAAACTGTATTTTCTTGTTACTTCTACTTAGATAACAAACACGAAATAAATATACCAGTAATAGGTATAGAATTAGAAACTCCACCTTATACATGGAAATGTAAAGCAAGGAAGAATTATGAAATGTAACTTCTATATGAAAATTTATAGCAAGGGAGCAAAGTGAAATAAGTACCCAAGTATTATGTATACGATTATAAACTTCACCTTTTATGTGAAAATGTATAGCAAGAAAGAATTATGATCAGTTGTGATTCACAAAAATGCTGACGATTCAGTTTAAGACAAAAACTGAACCCATAATTGACCGACGATTTTGACTTTCAACTCTTGAAGAACTGATTGAGAACTTATAATTGACCAACGATTTTGATTCACAACCGATTAGTTACCGGATATTTCGAATTACAACTGATAGCTTGTCTCTGTTACATAGGGTTTTCAAAAAAAATTGTAAAATAAGGGGGGTTCATTTCCTCTGAGTTAAAAAGGGAAAGATCAAAAATTGATTGGGTGTCAGAATCGAAAAACGCCTCGCTGAGCCAACAAAGTGCTACCATTGGCCATTTTTTACTATAGTGAGAAAACAACCCATGTCTTGAATCTATAGACCAATGGGAAAAGCTTTGGACTTATGGAGTATTTCGATGTCTTTAAGGTGGTCCCTAATACAACTTGTTCTGCCGTTTAAGTGCCACCATATATTTAGTTTTATGAGCTTATACTGAGATTTCAGCTTCTCAGTATAAGCTGGTTCACAGTACCTAACTATTGTCTCAAAAGATCAGATGAATCTCTCAAACTGGACCTGAATTCTTGGGTTGAGAACGTTTGCAATTAATGACCATAAATCAGTTCAAAGGGTATTTGAACGAGAATGGAACAGATATTGCCGTACAAGTGATCGATCCCCTATGGTTAAAATCAATTTATCTACACAACTTTTTTGAAGGTGCCAGCTCATTTCTTGTAGACAAAGGATATGGAATTTTTTTGTTCATGTTGCGTATTGAGACGTGACATCATTTCTAAGATATTTAATTGTTTCCATACTTCATCCCAACCCTTTGGCGTTCGATTCCTGAGAGTAGGCAAGGGAATTCAAGGTATATCACTATGAGTTTTACCATAAAATTACCTTCCCAACTTTCAGGAATCGAACCTCTGAGCACCCATTTCCAAGCAGTTCCCGCTCCCGGGAATCTTTCATGGAGACCGACTTCTTTCCTATAACAGAAACGAGATTCAGATATTGTATGGAACATGGATATCGATATCGTGATCAGGGAATATCTACTACACTTCAAAGAACTGCATGCGCCAAAGTTGAAAACACGCGTGATTGGGCATGAATCGAAACAGCCAAAGCGAAACCCAATCGCACTGGCTATAACACCCGATCCTCGCTGGACCAAATCGCATAAATCGCCAACTGGAATTCCATTTTTTAAGTAAACGCTCTCTGGAAATTGGCTCCCCTATAGGAGGTCCGCGTTCGAAATCGGTTTTTACGACTATCATTTGTCACAAAGTTTTACGGTGGACTACTTTATTATTCAGTCCGAATTTGAAATATTATTCAGAATGAACGTATGTCGGGTTCGCCGATTTGATGTGACGTTTTAATTGTTCAGGCTAATAGAATGGCTAAAAGGAATATTTGGATGTGACTGTCATTATTTCCGAACAACAGATATGGATATAAAATTTTAGATCTTCGTATTCCACCAGGTCAATTTCAAAAAGTGATTCGGCCAAATGGGATCAGAACATTCAATCAAAAGAAAAAATTGTAAGTTGTATGATAATCAAGTTTGGTAGGCATAGTTTCATCTTTGGATTTCTCTCTTCAACCGAATAATTTTTTCCTCTACCCTTTTCCAGTTTAAAATATTCAAGATGTTCAAAAAAATACACATTGTGTCTATATCTTCGGAACTGTATAAAATGAACTGTACTTTCATGAAGAGTTTTCTCTAATTACGTATGTATATTCCTTGTTGCGGCCCACTTCACAACATCTGAACAAATTTATTTTCATATCCTTCGAACACAAGAAATGAGTTATCGCCTTTGAAAAGGTTGTATAGATTAATTGATTTTAACCATAGGCCATAGGGAATCGATCACTACGACTGCAATATCTATTCATTCTCGTTATTTGTTTAGAAAAACCCATTGAACTGATTTATGTGTCAGCTATTGAAAAGGTTCTCATCCCAAGAATTTAGGTCCAGTTTGGGAGACTCATTTGGTCTTTCGAGACAATAAAATCTTTTGTCACAATTAGCTAATTTCAGTTCTCAATTTGATGGTGAGCCTCATTTTGGTGTTCAAAAGTTATAGAAGGGATCATATACTGATTCGGAAATAAAAGTAGTGAACATGGCCACTACAGCGTTAAACGAGTGGATGAATATTTTCTATAGTGGACCAATAAAATAATCAAAACCCTCGGTGCGATACGACAACGAATAAATGACTGACCCCACTCAATGTCATAGGAACTGCATCGAGACCCGAGAGAGTTCAAATCTCCTCCTCTCCAGACTTATGCCATTGAGTGAGATCAGTCATTTATTCGTTGACGTATCGCGCCGAGGGTTTTGATCATTTTATTGGTCCACTAGATAATATTTATCCACGTTTCCAACTACCGTTTCCATATCTGTATATAAACCACTGATGAAGCTCTATTGGCGAATCCAAAGATCAAAGCGCCCTCTTTCGGCACAAATTCCAAACAACGGAACTAGTAATGCATTGAGATCTTCTATGTTTCGCGTGCTTTTGAGCTATAATCAGTAGCGGATTAACCGGTACGCTTAGTACGCTGCAGCGTAGGGCCCCGAGGTCCATAGGGGCCCCGGCGATCGAATTGAATTTCTTTTCTAGAATGAAAATTCAGTCTGTAAGTGTATAAAAAATAGTCAGACTGTACTATATTTTCTAAGAAGCTCAGAGGCAACTTGCGAATTATGAATTATTACATTCACACGAGACGCAATTGAATAACAAAACAAGTGCCTCAGAGCAGAACTCAGATGTTGGAGATTCAGCGTTCTGTCCCTAATTATCTTGTCTACCTGCAATAAATTCCGTCAAGGGTGGCGGCCGAATTCCAATATTTACAATTACATTATACATACAATAAATTTGTCTGCATATTTTTTTCTCACATTCATTTCACAAGATTCGAAAAGTGTTGACAGTGACGGGCGAGTTTCGTGTAACGTGTAAGATTCAAATATTGTGAAAAACTGAGAAGTGTTGGTGAATTGAACTATTTCTGTTTGTGTTTGGACTTTTAAATTCTTGTACTCTCATTGAAGGAAAGCTTTACAGTGTAGTTTTATATGCTAGAAATAACATTCTTCCAATTTCTCGGCGATTCGGCATAAACATAATTCGAGCGATGATGAGGCAGACCAGTCAAATTCATTTTCGATATATGTAAGGCATACGACATAATATTGGTTCAATACCTACCGGGAAAAGGAAATACAAAATACGATTTACAGAAATTATTTGATTCAACCTGTACCTACGTGTTTGTACGACGAAATGACAAACCAAACAAATAATTTCGTTTCAAAAATATGGATGTATATCCAGATATTTATCAATTTAATTGTTGCAATTTTTTCTTAACTTCCGATCATCTCCGATAGACTCGTTCACTATGTTCAATAACATGTTCATATTTTACCATTCTTTTGTTGTATTAATTGGATAATAAATTTTCAAATATTAGCTCATCGGTTCGGATTTCATACTTCGATAGAGCGAAGTCAATGAATTTCTGTGTTAGTCCTCACAGAATATAAAATAAAATTTAACATTTTCTTATCATTACAGTTGCTAGTTGCATATGTAATATTGACGTGGCACCATGTCTGACAGACGTTATATGAGCGGCTAACAAAAAAGAAAACTCAAGGAAAGTAAAGAGCAGAGTAAAGCTAAGCATCCAAAATTGACAGAATTTTTTGCTCATTTTCCAAACTGTCATTGATAAAAAATTAATAAAGAACTGTTATGACAGAAAATAGACTACAGTTTTTAGGAATACTTTCTATCGAAAGTGATATAACGAGCAGTCTCGATTATGATTCTGCAATGAAAGAATTTGCTGATATTAAAATAAGAAAGAATCAATTTTTTAAGTGGAATTTTATGTTGAAGGTAACTGATTTACAGCTTTACGATAGTTGTATCTTTTATGTGATGATTTTATTTGCTCCTTGATCTCGATGCCGCAATAATAAATTTGCAGATATGATATTCTAGAGATTTTTATTCATCTTTCATATTTTGTTTTGATATAAATACCTTGTATTTTATTAATTAACTTTATGTTTTGTTTTTAAAGAAGTGAGTTTTAATTAAAAAATTCTTTTGAAAAAAATCGAAAATGCTTCAGAGGGGGCCCAAAAAGTTTTGAAGCGTAGGGCCCCTGAAGTCGTAAATCCGCCACTGGCTATAATATTTTGTTTCATATCCAGGTATTCTTGAGTGATATTTCGAAGTTTTTTAGTGTTCTGAACAGATATATTACTATTTAAATAAAAATTGTTGAGAAGGTATTTATATCAGTGTTATTCATTTAAAATATTATTCACAAAGTTATCATGTTTTAGGTTACAAGGCGTGTTAATTGAGTCTAATTTTCTGCTGAGGAAGGTTAATACCATAATTATCAACAAGATGATTATGAAATTGATCATCTTAATTCAAGGTACTGACTTGTGCCTTTAACTTTCTGTAAGACAGAAATTAAATAAGGTGAAGTATCTGTGCAAAGGGATTCATGTTTTAATGCTAATGTTATATACATATTTTATAATTTTAGGATATTGGATTAATTATAGAACACTGAGTAAGCTAAGTATTAGTACTGAAAGAAATTGTTTTCAATTGTAACTACAGTGATTTCAATTGCTCTTCAAGGACAAATAAAAACTGGTCTGTACGTTTTCATGAATTTCGTAAGAAAGAGGCCTTAACACTATGTAGTATGTATCACTAATGCCTTCGCTGTATTGAAAAAATTGGACTGAAGAATAGCATGGATAAACTATAGATGGTGAAAACTTGCTGAAAAGATATTCATTAAGTGTTTCTCGAACAACTGCGAACAATATTTTTAGTGAATATATTAAGTATATAGCAAATATTTTGGAAGGTTGTATTCAGTGGCCAAGTTCTGAGGTTGAATTGATGAATTCACTACTTAACATTTTGGAAATATTTAAGTAATACTTGATTATAAGGATATACCATACGTAGATCTTCATGTTTGTCATGTCGCATCAGAACTTATTCACATTCTGATCATAGTTTAGGCAGATGTAAATCTTTTCGTGTTGCTATTTTGTAGTTTATTCCTATGAAAATAAAGAACATTCAAAACAATAATTTATTTACATAATTTCCATCGAATACCTCGTGAATTGTCGATCTAATTAGAAGGGTAAAAAAGCCAATTTGTATAACAAAATTCTATAATCTCGACTCTGCACTGTCAATAATACATTAATTCACTGAAATTATCCACAAAATCATCACGAGAACTAAGAAAATCACTTAAAATAATCTGTTTTACATATCAAAACAACGTATAGCTTCAAAAGAGGTTACTAGAATTCCGCCATGTTTGTTTACAGTCAGCAGCGCCCTCATCGGTGGTTGAAATCGCCAATAGCTTTCAGATTTCGGATGCAATGGGTCGACCTTGAAGTAGAACTTTGTTGTAGAATTTGGACAAGAGACCAATAAGATTCGAATATGAAGATGTTCGTAAACAACCTGACACTTCTAAATGTGCTCACTTCTGAACAAAATAATGCTCACGTCGATATTTCACTGAACATGTAGCTAGGAAATACCTTCCCCGAATCCCGATAGGAATCGATTAAACGACGCGTGTGAACCGATGCGTAAATATCGCAATTCGTAAATGTGCGACGCTGTTGCTGCCAGTATCTGCCTGCCACACGAAGCGTGCCGTACTGCGGGGACTTAACTTTACGAGCTCCCTTAATTTAATGCCCATAAAGATGGACCGGGATCTTTAACTTTCCGCGTTTTGATATCTTTCGGTGTCAAGGAATCCCTTTTGTTGCTTTTCCTGGCGAACATGATTAAACTTCTCCCTTTGCTCTGTTCTCTTTGTAGCGCAGTAGTTCCGGACCCCGTGGAGCTATTATTTCTCCGCCTTTCCTTTGTTCCTGATGTCTATCATAGCGGCGCAATAAATGGGTAATTCGTTTTCCAAATATCACACCTTGAATATCCCTGCACCCTTATCTATTGAGCAATTCAGAATTATACGACCTTACTTCAAGAAGAAGGAAAATCCATCAAGAGTTGTCTCAAATTTCTGGGTCATTTTGAATAGTTGCCGGTTCTTTAGGGTAGCAGATTTCAAGCCCCGCACGGCAATGATAAGATATTTGATATTTCTACTTTTTCCTTTCCAACCATAGTACCAATACAGGTGTACTCAATTTTCTCTCGTTGTTTGTCCACTGGGAACTCAAAATCAAATCGAAGAACTTAAAGTTTACTGGCTTACTTGCGGTAGAGCCTGTAGTGATCTGGTCGAGCGAGAAGATGCCATTTGCCAATACTCGTTGATTGCCAAAAGTCAAATCTCTCCATGTGATTGAATCTGAAGATGATGATAATAATAATGAAAAATAATATTCGTTATAAGTTAAATAACTAGTTATAGACTAATAATTTTCTGAAAATTCTGTATCTAGCACAGTTCTTCATTTCATGAGGCAAGCTGTTATACAAAGTTCAATCTCTGATGAGAGTGGAACCCGATGTTGAACTGGTCCGGAAAGTATCGACATAGAAGTCATTCCTATTTCTAGTTTTATATTCATGAATTTCAGATATACAGGGTGGCCAAGAGATTGACGTCAAAAAGGAAAAAACAGGTCCCTCGTGTCATGGGTCATGTTGGTCGAGAAGAGTTTCAGATAGAAAAAAAGGAATAGGTATGGCAATAATTCACACATCATGATTGTAGCGACGACGAAGTAGGCGATCAGATGATGACAGGAGATTAGAAATTTTTATTTATGATTGTCAGTTTGAGACATTTTCTTGTAAAGTAATTAATTATTAAAAACAATAATTTGACGACGATATATTGTGTAATTTGACGACGATACATTGGTGCCGAAACCAGGGATAGAAAGAACTGATCTAATGGACGGCAGAAGATTTTTGACGAGGCAGAATGCTGGTAGGAATAGAATATTAGATTCTGACTACAACTGGCCAGAGAATTTCGGAGCTGGAACTAGGATTCGTTCTGAAACCGACTTACAAACACGAAATTTACATAGGAATATAATGGGTCGAGAAGAAATTGATGATACAACGAATAACTTTTGTCCACCCAATCAACCAATAGCAACAGTAAGTCAAAAGGAAAATTCCATGGATAGAATTGATGCCATTTCCAATGGATCAAGAAATTCAAACAGAAGAATCGAAATACAAAGGAAACGCTTGGCTTTAGAAACAGAAAAGGCAAGACAGGAAATAGAGATGAGACAGAAAGAATTAGCCAATCAAATGGCATTATTAGAAATGGAACGTGATGTTCGCGAAGCTGAGTTATGCGAAATTGAGGAGCAAGGATCAGTGAGGTCTACATATAATATAGAGGAAGCAAGAAATCTCTATCCAAATGTAAGAATATTGAACCTATGTGAAAATCTTTTGTCGTCTCCTGTTTCAGAATGGGTAAATCAAACTCAAAGAAATTTACCGAATTCTTGTTCACAACCTGTAAATAATGATGATATTTCTGAAACTAATTCTAATTTTTCTGAGGAAAAACCGAATGAAAACGATAGGAAACTATCCGATATTCAGCTGTTGTGCAAGTGTCTTGGCGATACCATCAGAGCAGTTTCTTCGAAATCAAACAGGGATCCACTTATGGCGAGACAAACCGTAGAAAAAGATTTTCCCATATTTGGTGGAGATTCATCCGATTGGCCGATCTTCATTTCACAATTTAGACGCATTTCTGGGATGTGTGGATACACGGAGGAAGAAAAAATGGTGAAGCTACAAAAGTGCCTGAGAGGTGAGGCAAAGTTTGCGGTTTCAGGTATGTTGCTTTCTCCTAAAAATATAGAATTAGCCTTGACAACACTGGAAATGAGATTTGGAAGACCGGATCAAATCATCGAGTCCTTAATTTTCAAAGTGAGAACAATGCAACAATTCAGAGAAGGTAATATGGAACACTTGATTAACTTCTCCACTCACATACAAAGTCTTGTTGCTACTATAAAGTCATTAGATTGTCGAGGTCATTTAGAGAATCCACAAATTTTGAAAGATTCTGTTTCTAAATTACCAGACAACTTGAAATTGCAATGGGGAGAAACAGTTGCAAATAAGGAAGGCAAGGTTAATTTGGAGGATTTCGCAGATTGGATATCAAAAAAGGCGAGGGCAGCTTGTTTCGTTAGTACAAATTTCAGACCAAAAACTTTTGTAAAAAATAAAAAAGATTTCAAAAATAATAGATTTTCACAAGAAACAAGTTTATTGACGACTGATATGGCAACAAGAACTGAGTGTTTATATTGTAGGTCCAAAGATCATAAAACTCTTATGTGCCCCAAATTGAAAAAGGATGATGTTGATACTCGTTGGGATATTGTGACAAAAAATAAACTCTGTTTCACATGCCTCAGACCGAATCATCAAACTTTCAAGTGTAAATTGAAGAAAATTTGTGGAGTTCAAGGATGTCAACGTCCACATCATAAAATTTTACATAAAGAAAGTTTTGAGACTATTCCGGAATCAAGTCAAATGAATGAAAATCAAAATAATCTAGAAAGTGTTCTTGCGACTAGGAATAACAATAAAAATATTTTACTCAGAATGGTCCGAGTTAAACTGTATAACGATAACAAAATTTTAGAATGTGTAGCACTTTTCGATGAAGCATCAACAGTGACATTAGTCGATCAAAGTATTGTTGATATTTTTGGAATTAAAGGTTTTCGTCAGCCGTTGTGCATTCAATGGACAAATGATTTAGTTTCCCGATGCGAGGATTCAATTCAATTTGATATTGGGATATCTGGAATAGGTGTCGATTCAAAAATATTTACCATGAATAATGTAAAATCTGTCCGGAATCTATCATTGCCTCTTCAACATATTTCTTCTGAAGATTGGACGCGATATATGCATTTGAAAGGACTCCCTTTATATGAAATTCATGAAAGACCCCTAATATTAATCGGCCAGGATAATATACGACTAACTGTACCTCGAAAAATATGTGAAGGTCCTGAAAATTTACCCATGGCAACAAAAACGTGTCTTGGTTGGGTTCTTCATGGAAAAGTTGACAAAACTGGAATTCAACGCGACTACTCGTTTCATATTCGTGAACAAGATCACTCAGATGATAACTTGCACCGCTTAGTAAAAGAAACATTCACTCTAGAATCCTTTGGAATTTCAGTAGATCAGATGAAACCGAATTATATTGAAAATCGAGCGATTGAATTGATGGAAAAGACTGTGAGACGAGTGAACGACAGGTATGAAATTGGTTTATTGTGGAGAACAGAGGATATTGTTTTGCCAGAAAGTAAAATGAATGCTTTGAGACGCCTACAATGTGTGGAAAAAAAGATGGCAAAAGATGAAGTATTCAGTCAACAATACTGCAAGAAAATAGAAGAATATTTGGATAAAGGCTATGCAAGAAAATTATCTCGTGTTGAACTATTACAAGAAGGCAATCGATGTTGGTACCTTCCCCATTTCGCCGTTTCAAACCCAAATAAACCAAATAAGATACGCATTGTTTTTGACGCCGCCGCCAAATCTCATGGAGTGAGTTTAAATGATAATTTGATTCCAGGACCTGATTTATTAGCATCATTAAATACGATCCTCTTGAATTTTCGAACGCGAAAAATAGCATTTTGTAGTGACGTGAAAGAAATGTTTCACCAAGTCAAAATCCGATCTGAGGACAGATGTGCACAGAGATTTTTATAGAGAAATGGAAATCGAACTAAAGAAGTTGAAACTTACGAAATGGAAGTCATGATATTTGGAGCAAACTGTTCACCGACATGTGCGCAGTTCGTGAAAAATATGAATGCAAAGTTATCAACAGATTCGAAACCAATTTTAGATGCTATAATGAAAAAACATTACGTGGATGACTATTTAGATTGTAAAGATACTGAAGAAGAAGCCATAACGACAATAATAGAAGTCAGTCGTGTACAAAAAATAGGTGGATTTGAATTAGTCAATTGGATTTCGAATTCGGAAGAAATGATGAAAAAGTTGAACAAAAACGAGGATATCATGAAAAATTTGAATTTTGAAGGTCAATCGTCCCTTCAGAGAATCCTTGGGCTTTGGTGGGATGCAAAAGAAGATACTTTCCAGTTCAAACTTAGATTATCGGTCGATGAAAATAAAGTACCAACAAAAAGAAACATATTGAAAACTATAATGTCCGTATTTGATCCCTTGGGACTTATAGTAAACTTTACAATTCGTGGCAGAATACTAATGCAAGATAATATATGGAAGTCAGGTATAGAATGGGACGAACAAGTTAATAAGGAAATTCAAGAAACTTGGAAATCTTGGTTGTATGATTTGAGAAATACTCTTGTGAAAATACGTTTTCCTAGATGTTATTCGCTATTGATTCCATGGGCAGATAAAACGGAACTGCATATATTTTGTGACGCGAGTAAAAGAGCATTTGCCTCTGTAGCCTATCTAAGAGTTGTTTCTCACAAAAATGTTAATGTTTCTCTGATAATGGCAAAAGCAAGAGTTGCGCCAACGAAAACTATCACTATACCGAAATTAGAACTTTTAGCGGCTGTTACTGGTGCTAGGTTGGCCAATTATATTTTGAATGACTTAGAACTTGATTTTGATAAAATATACTACTGGACAGACTCTACGACAGTATTACAGTGGATAAAAGGAGATGGAAGTCGACTTGGACAGTTTGAGTCCCACAGAGTAGGAGAAATTCAAGAAAAGACTAATTCCTCTGATTGGTATTGGATTCCTTCGAAATTCAATGTTGCGGACGAAGCTACAAGAACATATATAAATTCACAGGAACATATGGAATTCGAACGATGGATAAATGGACCTGATTTTTTGATGAACTTCGATAAGACGACGTGGCCTACAAAACAAATAAAAATAAAAAGTACTGTTGATATAACAGAGCATGAAAATTTTGTAGCTCTCACAGTTTTGCTCGAATCAAATAAAATTGATTTCGAAAGATTTTCGAAGTACTCGAGAATTACGAGGACAATGGCTTGGGTAATTAGATTCCGAAACATTTTATTGGCGAAAATAAAACATGACAATTCTGAATTTTCCCAAACGCTCAGCGTATCAGATATTCAAAAAGGAGAAATTGAACTGATAAAACAGAGTCAGTATGAAAGTTTTACAGAAGAAATAAAGGCTCTTCTAAAAGGTAAGGAATTGAACGGACGGAGTAGATTAAGACAACTTTCTCCTATGCTCAATGACGATGGACTTATAGTTCTAGATGGAAGGACAAATTTATCGAATGAATTGAAATTTTCAACAAGAAGGCCATATATTTTACATCCAAAACACAGATTTACGAGACTATTACTTCAACACTATCACGAAAAATCTGGTCATCAAGGTATAGAACTCAACTTGAATGAAGTTAGACAGAAGTATTGGATTATTGATGCTAGGGCAGCTATAAAATCAACATTCGCAAAATGTCAAATCTGTATAAAAAGAAGAGCAGCACCTAAACTACCTATCATGGGACAACTACCGCCTGAAAGGATAACTCCGAATGTAAGACCATTCACATTTACAGGAATTGACTATTTCGGACCGATATTAGTTAATGTTGGGAGACGACGAGAGAAGAGATGGGGTGTTATTTTTACTTGTTTCACTATCAGAGCTATTCACTTGGAAGTAGCACACAGTCTCACTACAGATTCTGCGATAATGGCAATTCGTAGAATGCTGTCAAGAAGAGGTATTCCTAAGCAAATCATTTCGGACAATGCGACCAACTTTCATGGAGCCTCTGAAGAATTGAAGAGAGCAATTCAAGAGCTAGATAATAAGAAGTTGCACGAAACAATGGTTTCAAAAGGTATTGAATGGAAATTCATACCTCCAGGAGCGAGTCACATGGGAGGAGCTTGGGAAAGAATGATTAGATCAGTAAAAACTACTTTCAAAATTATTCTAAATGGACAAACCATCAAAGATGAAATACTTCTAACCTTATTCGCCGAAGTAGAAAACATTATCAACACGAGACCTCTCACTCATGTTTCTGTTGGCCCTGTGGATTTAGAAGCGTTAACACCAAATCATTTTCTGTTGGGTTCTTCAAATGGTAGTGGAACTCCAGGTGTTTTTGAAGAGAAATACCTTCGTAAAGAATGGAAAAAATCACAAAGACTTACTGATGCCTATTGGAAACGGTGGATAAAAGAATATTTACCTACTTTGACCTGTCGACGAAAGTGGATAAAAAACCAACCAGACTTAAAAATTGACGACGTAGTAATAATTCTTGATGAAACCATACCCAGAAACTCATGGAAACTGGGAAGGGTGATAGGAGTAATTCCTGGACCAGACGGACGAGTACGCGTTGCCGATGTGAAGACGCAAAAAGGAATTTACAGAAGACCTGTTGCGAAGCTATGCCCATTCCAGACGACGACCACGGACAGTAGTAGTTGCACCAGGGGGGAGAATGTAGCGACGACGAAGTAGGCGATCAGATCGACGACGAAGTAGGCGATCAGATGATGACAGGAGATTAGAAATTTTTATTTATGATTGTCAGTTTGAGACATTTTCTTGTAAAGTAATTAATTATTAAAAACAATAATTTGACGACGATATATTGTATAATTTGACGACGATATATATTTTATAATTTGACGACGATACAATGATGTAAATAAAGAGAAAATTATTTATAAAATTTATAGTAGGTTTTCAAAGTGGCCACCTCTAGCCTCTTTGATTTTTGATTTTTTCCACCTTGATGACTTTGAAGGCTAATTCTAGCAAAAGTAGAGCGTTAAGTACCATTTTTCATCAATGATTCTAAAAGCTGACTGTTGAGCGTAGTTCCTAAGCATACTAAGAAACCGTGAATTCACCTTTTCACATTTTTAATTTTGATTCGATAATTCAGATCAAAATCCAATTCACGTAACTTCTTTTAGTTACCAACATTTCCATCATTTTTATCAAAGTTACGAATCTGGTTATTTTATGTATAAAAGTACAATTCATGTACAAAAAGAATTTCACAGAGAAGTCTTGTACCTTGTTTTTAATATCTCTTTAAAGATGGTCAAGTCGAAAATTCTCAAAGTTCATAAAAAATTTCATAACTCGAAAACCGTGAGAAACCGCATAACATACATACGGGTGATTCGAATAGCCCATGACACGAGAGATCTTTTTTTTTTCTTTTTGACGTCAATCTCTTGGCCACCCTGTGGCCATATTTCATGTTTTCAGATAGATAACTTGAAAGCATTTTATGTTGAATTTTATTTATAATACGAAATCTAACGTTTTGAATATTATTCGCTCCTCAACATTAATCAAATTTAATGCTTTCAACATCAACTCTATGGGTGTTCTTCTATTACAATAATTCAATACTATCCACATACCCTTTATTCAATACCTTCCGAATCATATCTATACCATTCGACTTAAGATTAAACAACAAAGATGTACAAAAATTCAAGTGGGGCAACACAATTGACCTGAACAGAAGTAATCTAGTTTTCATATTTATTTTATTAAGTCTACTAATGAACTGTATTCTCTGAGCCATCTTTCTCGTTACATATTCCGTAGGCAATTCAAAATTAAAATTTCTATCTAATTTCACCCCCAAGTACCTCATTGAGTTAACTTCTTTTGAGATATTATTTTGATTTATTGAAATAACTATATCATCTTTATTGGTTTGCTCATGTCCAGCTTCTTTTCCGAACAGCATGAAATTCGATTTATTGAAGTTAACAACCAATTGAATGTCCCCCATCGAGTCATTTAATCTTTCAAGATCGTCATTCGATCCACCATTTCATCATGACATGATGATCATGTCATCTTCCATTATACAGAGTGTAACAGCCAAATGGAATAAATTCGATAACGAATAACTGAGGGGGTGTTAGGAAAAACGCTCGGACACGTCGATTTGTAATTTTAAATGCGCATATTTTTCAAGAAAATAAAATTATATATGGTGTTCCATGCGACCGTGGCCAATACCAACTTTCTTATTCCGATTACAACCCCCTGTATATCATTTATTTTTTGGATTCTTCAGAAGATTCTAGACATAATTTATGTACAATGATGTACGTATCATCAACTTTTTCGAAGATATTAATTATTTTCAGATTTTTTACAAAAATTAACATTTTAAATGAAAATTATTTCATTTCACAAATTCGATACATTACACCAGATTAGCATGTTGCCAAGACGTTCGCGGCGAGCATTTCGAACATTTCCTACATTGACATTAAAGTATTTTTTTTAATAATTAAAAAATAATCAATATTACTTATTAGGTTTTAAGAGTAATGTACCGAATTTGTGAAATAAAATAATTTTTATTTAAAACGTTGAATTTTGCAATAAATCTGGAAACACTTAATACTTCCGAAATAGTTAAAGATAGGTATACAGGGTCTTTCACGAGGAACCTCACCCATATTTATACGGGAAACTACTGAACGTATTTTCATGAAATTCAGCACTTATAAGTATTTCACGATGCTGATGAAATCTAAAATATTTTCAAGGCATGAGCACCTCCGGTTTTTCCGGAAATGACGTCAACTTCCGTTTTTCAAATTAAAACACCATTTTTTTATTGCAGAAATAGATTCCTTAGAAAATTTAAAGTTATTTTGATGTAACATTTTTCAGTTTTGGTTGGAAAATTCTCTCTGAGCGGGAAAATTCGAAAAAAAAATCGAAAATAGAGCTCCGCTGAAACAAGAATAACTTCGAGGTTTTTGGATGGAAAATTTTCATTTTTGGGATTTTTCAAGATGTAAGATTGATGTATCCACTTTAAAAATTGAAATCGCGATTCATGATAAAGGGGGTGAAAAAATCGCTTTCAAATTCAGGGATGACAAAATCGTGAAAAATCAATTTTTTAAAATTAGAACCCCATTTTTTTATGGTAGATATTGAATCTACGTTAAAAAATAATGTGAGTGTATGCATCACACCCTTGCCCTAAAGTGGATATTAACTCAGAAAATATCCATTTTAGGGCAAGGGTGTGGTCCGAAGCCCCACCCCTTGCCAAGCACCTTACGTGTAGACCAAAATATTATATTGGCCTTATTCGCTTGAGCTTCGATGTGTTTGTTCCACAGAAGTTTGCGGTCCAATATAACACCGAGATAACGGACCTGGTCAGATAAGGTGAGCCTCATTCCAAACAGACTGGGAAGTCTAATGTCGTTAGGCACCCTTTTCCTCGTAAAGAGAACCATTTCGGTTTTCTTGGGGTTTACTGAAAGGTCGTATGTTATGCCCCACCGCTCGATTATCCGCAAAGCATTTTGCATCAAATCGACGACAACGCTGAGTATCCTACCTCTTATCAGCAGGACGAGATCGTCCGCATAGGCTACTGCGACGTGGCCCGCCTCCGCCAACTCAACCAGGAGCCCATCCAGGACGAGATCCCACAGTAGCGGTGAGAGTACACCTCCCTGCGGACAACCCCTCCCTGGTGTTCCCCCTATGGTCGAGGAGCCCAGCTTAGCCACGATATTGCGAGCCTCGAGAAGCGATCCCGTCCAGCGACAAAGTGTAGGCGAGATTTCGTGTCTTACGACAGCGTTGTTCATTGCACCGAATGCAGTGTTGTTGAAAGCTCCCTCTATAACCAAAAATATAGCTAGGGTATATTCTTTGTAGTGCAACCCGTCCTCGATGTAATTCACAACTGAGTGAAGAGCGGTGTCTACAGATTTACCAAGCACAAGGCATGTTGAGAGGGATGCAATGGCCAAGCCACTAGTGATGTATCCCTAATATGTCTTTCTACCAGTCTCTCCAAGGTCTTCACTAGGAAAGATGAGAGACTTATTGGTCGAAAGTCCTTCGCGTTTGTGTGCGACGGCCTTCCGGGTTTGGGTAGAAATATAACGCGAACCTTTCTCCAGGACATAGGTATATGTCCCAGAGCCAGGCTTGCTCGAAATATATGGAGCAGTGAGGAAGAGATCAGGTCCAACCCTCTAATAAGGAGAGCCGGAAATATGCCGTCCTCCCCTGCCGCCTTATATGGCTCGAATCCCTTGATGGCCCAATGGATCCTAGAGTGAGTTACCACCTGAGACGCTGCCCGCCAATCTGCGCTTGATGCACGTCGGTGAGCCTCGTCGCAGGTGTTTTCTGTTTCATTGAAGCCCGGGAAGTGGACCTCTAGAAGATGTCTCAGATATTCAACTTCCGAGCTGGTTTTCACACCAGTGGGAAGGGTTAACCAATCGATCTGTGGAGGGCCTCCGCTAGAGAGAATTTTCCGAAGCCTATTGGCCTCAGATACACCCTCTATACTGCTGCAGAAGTTCCTCCATGACTCTTTTTTGGACTTTCTTATGAGTCCTTTGTATTTTTTCAGGGCTGATTTATATTCATCCCAGTCTTTGTCAAGGCCAGATCTCATAGCCTTGTTGAATAGACGTCTACTATTACGTCTTTCATCAGTTAGTTCCCTTGACCACCATTTCGTCTTGCCTTTCGGCTTTCTGAACTGAGGTAAGCAACTACTATGATAAGCTGAGATAATAGATTCCTGCAGTTTGTTTGCTGCGGCATCTAACTCTCTCGTGTTCTTTGGTGCTGCGTTACTGAGCCCCAGATTTCCAGAGAGATGCGCCAAGTATTTGGGCCAGTCTGTTTTCTTAGGATTCCTGAATACCTCAGGTATCTTTTCTCTGCTGTCTCTGATGGAGAAGCAAATATGTCGGTGATCTGAGAGCGAGATCACTTCCGTGTTCACTCGCCAATTTTTTATAAAGTCAGCGATAGAATTGCTACACAACGTTATGTCGAGTACCTCACGTCTCGCAGAAGTGACGAAGATTGGCTCCACACCTACATTAAGTGTAGTTAGATACGTGGAGAACAGGAAGTCTGCCAGCGCCTCTCCTCTGGGGTTGACGTCTGTACTGCCCCACAATACGTGGTGCGCGTTCGCGTCACAACCAACCAGCAAGGGCCAGCCCCTCTGTTCGCAGAATTTCACTAACTCTTCTAATTCCCTACTTGGTGGTGGGTTAGGGGAGTCGTATGGTAAATATGATGAGCATATTACAAGATTCTCTAGTGGTCCTCTATTGCCGTGAATTTGGATCGCTACTAGATCTCTGAAACAGAAGTTTGTTAGTAAATGAGCTCCTAAGTCCGTGGAGGCCAGTATACACGCTCTTGGATTAGTATCCGCAAGCGAGCAGAAGAGCCTACTTTCCCTGAAGGAAAGGCCCCTCACCTCACCTCCACTGACCCAGGGCTCCTGAATCAGGGTTATGAATGTGTGCACTCTTGCCAGCTCCAACCGAAGGATGTCGGTCGCCGCTATGCAATGGTGCAAGTTGATCTGCGTGACATTTATGTCAGCCGCCATGAGGATGTGTGAGTACCTCAGTCAGCCAACTGTCACGTTTCGCCGGATGACCCATGCGGATCCTCCGGTGTAACAGTCGGAGTTGAGCTCATCGGCGGTCCCCCGCTCGCCGCGTCGCACCCCGACCCACCGGCCTCAGTTACCGGTAGGTCCACATGCGAGGCATGCGAGCTAGGAGCCCCCGCAGGGTCCACCTCCATACTGCTCTCCGACATTTGAGTCGGAGGGGGTGCTGAGTTGCCCTCGCCCTCTCCAGCAGTACTGGGCCCCGTCGCCGGAGCTTCCTGCGCTGCCTTTGGGTCTGGTGCAACTGTGTCCCGTGGACCCTGGACGAGCCTGAACGTGCCTGTCCTGGTTCCAACGCTGACTTTATACTCCAGGGACTCCAAGACCTCTAGAGATGCTTTATCCACCCCCAGAATGACCTGCACCGTGTCGGGCCTGTCACTCCGGTAGTAAACCTTCCAGGCCCTAGTTTTCAGAGCCGGAGTTGACATCTCTATCCGTCTGAGAATCAGACCAGTCGGAGAGGAGCTTTGAGCACCCCTCACCAACAGGCTGACCCTCGTCTTGACTGAAGCTGTCTTTACAAGAGGCAATAAATGCCCCTTGTGGGTTGAGCTCCACGTCGTGGAATTTGGGGTATGGCTGGCCCGACCGGATTTTGTCCATCGCCAGCTCAACTTTTTCGAATTCTCCCTGTGAGAGGCCCCTGTTTGGCCATCCCTCGGGAACGAGAGCCACCTTCAGGGTCCTACTCACCACCTCAGTGTAAGAGAGCCCACTTTCAAGGTTGTTAGCCTTTTTTGGGGCCCTCTCGCATGAGGGTGGAGAATTTGAGTCGGGGGCGTTCCTTTTGGATGCCTCCATCCGCGAGGGGGAAGAAGTCCCGGCTGCAGCCTCTCCGGTCGGTAGACCGGCTAACGCTGCGCGAGCCTTCCTCGCCCTATTTCTGGCGGCACCACTACGGTTCCGCCGTTTGCGTTCTATACCTGATTGGTTCCCCACATGTGGAGCCCCTCCAGTATTTGAAGGTTCCCTACCAGGAGCCCCCATCAGGTTTTCACCATGAGCACCCTCCGAAGAGGTTCCCTTGGTGTTTTTGTTTTTTATGTTTTTGCGTGTATCATCCATATGAGTCCCACGAGTAGCGAAGAAATACTCGTCACCCTCAGCAGAGCTTCGATACTGAGGGAAGGTCTAATTACAAGGGGATGCGACCTGGTTTCGCCAGGGAATCGTTCGCGACACTCTGACCCGGTGCCATTCAGCCTTAGGCACGATATCTTACACCGTAGCTTGGGGATCAGTCTTAGTGTTCACCGTTCATCTTGGGCCTTATCGACTTGGGAGACCCTACCGGAACAGTGTTCCGTCGACACCGCCCCAAGAGTCCTCACAGCTACTTAAGCCCTCACACCAACGACAAGGTGCTGATCTTTGTAAGGGTAGAGGAGACCATACTCTTCAATTAACTTAATTTTTTCAATTTTCTACGTGAACTGTGTTTGTTCTACAGGTACATAAAATAAATTTTTACCTGAAACAGTGAATCTTTTAAAGAAATGGGCAAAATAATGAGTTATGTGAGTGAACATTCAGATTTCTCATATTTTAATACGAGTGAATTGGTGAAAAAAGAAGGAAACAAAATTTCTGAAATTCCTCTACTTCTATGAAACAGTATATTCTCCATCATTCCCTTTGCGCCGATCTTGCAATATTTGGTTTTAAAAAAAAAAACGTGATGTCTGGCAGTTCGTGGAACTGCATCGATCAAAACAATGTAGGTACTAACAAAACACGACGGAAATATTAATCGTTGTTATTACTAACAAGACCAGTGTAATCCCAGTAAACAGTGCCTATACGGGTTTCCCAGCTGTAAATCAAACATTATCAGTATTTATTCAAGCCTCTCTATACCTACTTTGAATCGAGCTTTCCCAGACTGAAACTTCAAACACGAAAACACTGCCAGCCAAAGTGAAATTTCAGTTTTAACTCAACCTAATATTGAGCTCGTGTAATTATGTAGTTTATGTACCCACAGATGAAATTTCAGAGTGGATCTAATCGAAATGTAATGGAATACCCTTTGAAGGATTTCTGTGTAACAGGTGTATATTTATGTTTGGATTTGAAAAGAAAAAAATAACTTTTTATAAACTTTTCAATACAGATTATAACATGGTATTGGATGGAAATGGAATGATACGTTGACATGTGTTGAACTTTATACATAAAAATACCAATTTTTCAGGTGATGAATGGAAGGTAGTGAAAAACATGTTTGTCTCGGAACTGTTGGAGGATATAAAGATAGTGCTCTCACCCTTAATTCATGAACTGCGGAATGGAATACTCAAAAGAATGGGCATTTTCAGTCATTTCCAGAAAAAATATATTTGGACTTATTGGATTCTCACGTAATTCGTGATTTTTTTTTAGATTTTTTCTTCATCAATTTATACCCTTAACAAAATATTGAAAACTCAAAAAAAATCTACCGAATTCAAACGAGCGGAAGAAGCGGGAAATCGTGTGACGTCAGTGGCTAGAGAGATTTTTGATTGGTTGTACTCGTCATGACGTGCTGCTGATATAAAAATGACAGCATTGCCGAATCACAAAAAAAGAATTAGCCTGAAAAAGCCCTTGATTTCACTTTCCTAATAATATCATATTATTATATAATGTTGATTTTGGATTTTTTTTTCATCATCATGACATTTTCATTAGTACTCCATAAAGCTTTACGATATCATTCAATTTACGACCTCCTAATTGAAGATAAAGAGGGTTCAAGTGAGCGGATAGGTTAGAAATTCAATTAAAAATAATTATCCCTTGTCTACACAGGTTAGAATTGTTATAGGCTGGTCTTCTAATTTAGGAAGCATTAATAATTATTTTTATTTTGAGAAGTGCGGATTAGTCGTAAGAAAAGTTATGGATTTGGCAACTGTGTATAGTCGTCAGTCGTTGACCTAACCTAGGAGTATAGGATATACAGGGTCTTTCACGAGGAACCTCACCCATATTTATACGGGAAACTACTGAACATATTTTCATGAAATTCAGCACTTATAAGTATTTAATAATAATAATAATATTTAATAATATTTATTATCCACAAAAATACAAATGTAGAAATATAAAATGTGAATAATTTTTAACCCATCAATTTTTTACATGGGGTGTCAACGAGTTAAAACAACAATTAGGTATATAACGATTGTACACAATATATTTGGACAAAATCAGACAAACTAATCAAGACCGTCATTCCGAAATTCTTGCATCGAGTAGTATTCTTTTTGGCGAAGTATTTTCTTTATTTCCTGCTTCATCTTCTGAATGTTCATCTCCTTGTATTTTGCTGGAATTTTATTATAAATATTTATGGCCTCATGGTTAACACCGAGTTGAGCGGCTGATATTCTATGATATGGTGTCCTGAACTTGTCTGCACCTCTTGTATTATAGCTATGGTTTTTACTATTCTTTTCTGTAGTTTCTTTATTTTCGTGGACATATAGAACACATGCAAGTATGTATAGAGATGTGAGAGTCAAAATGTTCCCGTGCTTTAAATGGGTCCTACAACTTTCATTGTATTTAAGGTCGCAGGTAATACGTATGGCTCTTTTCTGCTTGATAAATACTCTGTCACTTCCGTGTGTTCCACCCCAGAATAACACTCCATAACTCACAAGGCTGTGGAAGAATCCATAGTAGGCATGCTTGGCTGCTAGTTTTCCTGCAATTTGTTTCATTCTTCTTATGGTGAAGGTTGCCATTGATAATTTTTTTATCAGCTCATCTATGTGTATTCGAAAACTCAGATTTGGTTGGATGTAAATACCTAAAAACTTTATATTCGAATCATTGTTTGGGCGGGTGTCAAATGATAGATACTGAGTCTTCTCTTTATTCATTTTGAAATTGTTTGCCTGAAACCATTCCTCAG
This sequence comes from Adalia bipunctata, assembly GCA_910592335.1. Taxonomy (NCBI): domain Eukaryota; kingdom Metazoa; phylum Arthropoda; class Insecta; order Coleoptera; family Coccinellidae; genus Adalia; species Adalia bipunctata. Next base: position 9,827,198 of record OU342949.1, on the reverse strand, counting down.
CCTGTATAAGTGTACACAATGATTTATTGGAGAGCTCTTCTTCATCCACACCAGCTATGAGGAAGGAGGTGTCGTCCACAAAGAGTACCGTGCCCTCTGACTGGACATTATCTGGTAAGTCGTTAATGTGGAGTAAAAATAATATGGGTCCAAGTATGGATCCCTGAGGAACCCCATATTCAATACGTTTCCATTCCGAACTCTTCTCTCCTATGATGACTTTCTGGTGTCTATTTTTTAGATAGCTTTCCATCAATGCCCATGTTATTCCTCTGATGCCATAATGTTGCAGTTTCTGCAGTAATACTCTATGTTCAATAGAGTCGAATGCCTTACTGAGGTCGCAAGCTATTAGTTTGCATTTTTCCTTTTTATCGAATGAATTGGCTACTTTCAGTAGTAAAGATGTTATTGCTGAATTTATTGATTTGTTACTTTGGAAGCCATGTTGCTCATCGCAAATAATATTATATTTCCGTAGGAAGTCAGATAATCTATCTTTAATGGCCATCTCAAACACCTTAGAAAGACTTGGAAGCACAGAAATAGGTCTGTAGTTTGACAGTCTGTTTTCGCCACCCTTGAAGATATTTTCGCTCTCTTCATCTGTTCAGGAAAATATCCTTCATTGCAGCATTTTGTTATTATGATCGCAAGTGGTTCTGCAATGCTTGGTAAAACTTGCTTCAGCACAAACGGGGACATACCATACATATCTCACGATGCTGATGAAATCTAAAATGTTTTCAAGGCATGAGCACCTCCGGTTTTTCCGGAAATGACGTCAACTTCCGTTTTTCAAATTAGAACACCATTTTTTTATTGCAGAAATAGATTCCTCAGAAAATTTTAAGTTATTTTGATGTAACATTTTTCAGTTTTGGTTGGAAAATTCTCTCTGAGCGGGAAAATTCGAAAAAAAAATCGAAAATAGAGCTCCGCTGAAACAAGAATAACTTCGAGGTTTTTGGATGGAAAATTTTCATTTTTGAGATTTTTCAAGATGTAAGATTCATGATACAGGGGGTGAAAAAAACGCTTTCGAAGTTAGGGATGACAAAATCGTGAAAAATAATTTTTTTTAAATTAGAACCCCATTTTTTCATGGCAGATATTGAATCTACGTTAAAAAATAATGTGAGTGTATGCATCACACCCTTGCCCTAAAATGGATATTTTCTGAGTTAATATCCTAGACTTAACTGTAAGAAACGCCATTCTCTAGTGCACGAAGAGGACGTCGAAATGTCGAATGGCAAATAAGAAGGTTATGTTTTTATTTATAGTTTGTAGGCGTGGTTGCCACATCATTATTTGTATTTATTATTATTGTCAACTTCGATGAAAATTAAATTGTTATCTGACGATGTTTCAAAAACATTATAATGAACACATCAAATGATACGATTACTGAATATATCTATGAACAAATTCAGAGATTTCATAAGGACTCGACAATAGCGGCGTGTCTCTCAGTTACTTTGGGCTTTGTCTCCTCCATCACAAACTTGAACCAATCATATTACAAATTGAGCCTCTGACGTCACAGCAGAGAGCAGACGGACGTTTGAATTCACGCGTGTTGAAATCACATTTTCAATATCTAATAATTTCAGTTCTTCAAAATTCAGAGTGAATAAATGGTAACAAATGTGTTGAAAACTGTCCTTCATTACGTCATGTAAAGAAAATTGCATATTTTGAGGTACTGGAATGGGGATTTGTTAAAAAGTTTATTGTTTCCTTTTTTATCTTCATACTGGATTTGATTAGGAATAGGTTATTGACATATTCGATATATTGAATAATTTAACTGATACCTATCGATATTCTTTGTGCTGCCATGACCTATACTCCATTCACTTTTATAAAGTATCCCGGTTGGCCATGATATAGATTTATCAAGTTCTTTCACTAAACAGTGACGCAGGTTGGCACTCGTGAAAGTCAAATATTTCTGAGAGATAATGCTATTTTCTATGTTTTCTCTTTTATCTTTGTAAATGGAGTTAGTTCTCTTAAGGTCAAACTGTGACACAGCATTTGTAGTAGTACTACATTATCATACTGGAGTATTTCAAGTTGTGCAAAAAGGTATTTGAATATCTTCGGTGGGCTTATTTCTCGAGAATTTTGAAAAGTGGGGAATTCCATAGGTCCGTCTGTTCTGTTCGTTCAGAAGTTTTTCTGACGGGTTATTCGAGTACTTTTATTATTTTTCGAATGAACTTTCACAAAGTAACAGACTATTCTGTCCATTATCTATATTAATAAAAGGCGATCTATGGTTGGTTCAAAACTTCGAAATGCCATATTGTTCAAACGATCGCACCAAATTGGACAATTCCTTTTTTGTTGTGTTTATTATTGTTAGGGCAAGGTTTATATAACAAAATATTTCCAAAAAAATCCTACAGAAAAGAAAAAAAATCCTTCCTTTTTCTCGAGCAATCATAGAGTACTTATGTAGGTTTTGACATTTGGACAAAGGAGGTTACCTAGGAGCTTCTAGAGGTTACGGTAGTTTTCCTTTCACAGAATCGCATGTCAAGTGAATAGTTAAAAGTGCAGTAGGTCTTACCACAGAATACCTAACAACGGTATAAGAATATTTATTCCATGGTAGAACGAAGTTCCACGGTATTCAATAGAAATGCAATAATAAGATAGAACGAGAGAAATGGACTCGCTATTTTTGATAAATTTGGCAACGGTGCTTTTCATTTTCTTGAAGGGTAGGAAATTCAGAAATGGTAAAGACTAGAGTATGAATGGCAATGTATACAATTATTGTGTAATTTGCATAGAACTTATAATAACATGGAAGGCTATTATCAGATCAAGTTGGTGGAACAGTGAATTTTTACCGGAATATAAAGTGAATCGGATTGTGACGATCAGCATCAATCGTGCATTGTCCATTTTCATCTTTTCTCTATATTTCTGAAATGTTTTTGATTTATGTTTGGGTAATAAATATATTTGCGGAAATAACTGAATTCAAAATTGCCCATAATTAGTAATTGATATATTATTTTTGTATTTCTGTTTTGTGTGACAGCTCATATCCATTGAAAAAGTTTGACAGATGACATTTGACAGATGACGTTTGACAGATGACATTTGACAGATGACGTTTGACAGATGACATTTGACAGATGACATTTGACAGATGACATTTGACAGATGACGTTTGACCGATGACATTTGACAGATGACGTTTGACAGATGACATTTGAAAGATGACGATGACTATTGACAGATGACGTTTGACAGATGACATTTTACAGAACTCTTATTATGCCTAATTTATCTCCTGCTTGAAAAAATAGCAATGGTAAGTTTATACAACTTTAACGGGGGTTTCACAAAGCATATCACTGGTGATCGGAGCTTGATCTAGAATCAACTCGATTTGACAGTTCAGAAATCTAACCAGGCCGTTGATCTTCGATCACTGGTGATTACGTTGTGAAATCTACAGTAAGTATAGGCACGGCCTTCTTAAGATAAAGATGGTCATAGTATAGGTATTATTTAGGCGAAACAAAGTTCGCCGGGCCAGCTAGTTTTCTAATAAAATTTCAACACTCAATTCTTGCTTTCCATACAAAAAATAGCTTATTTGAATCTTCCAACCATGTTTATATTCGTCAGGTATTTAGAATTATTGAATTCATATAATATTTTCTCAAATTCGTTATTTTCCAAAGTAAATGAACATTTTGATGAATACGTAATCACTACGACATCTATGTATCTGACGTCCGACCTATCGGACAGAAAAATGACTATAACGTAACATTTTCAAAATATACATGGTGAAATGTGTCAGAATTTCATGGCCAACTGGGATACTTCATAAAAGTGAATGGAGTATATGGTAGTGATTGAAGGTAATCGTGGTATTGGAATAAAGAAAGGACCATCTACTAATTCTTGGGGTATGGTTCGTCCGTTCGTCAGTTTATTGTTGGTTTTTTGAGCTATCAAAATAAACAACCGTTAATGACATGTACATACATACAGGGTGGGCTTCTCAAAACGAAACAGACGAAATAACGGGCGGAATAAATTTATTTCGAAAAAATGCGCAGATACGTCGATTTTTGTTTCGAGCGGGACAACTTTTAAGGTCAAATTCACAACTATATCGCTTCAACCCTTAGGGTTAGAACACCAACCCCTAAATTTTGAATAGGAAAGATAGGGTGAGTGATACCTCATTTGAAAGGCCTTTTTATCGTGAATTCAGCGTAATAATTGTTTTCTCATTCAACCCATTCCTTTTCGAGATATTCAATTTTGAATTTCGTACAGAACCATTCATTCCGCTAACCATGCTATGTGAATTCATCAATTATTTGACTAATTATTCATTGTTAAAATTTCAACTTCGTATTTTGATGTCTGGTGTATGGCAGTTATGGAGTTTCATCAAATCTACAGAATAAATGAATAATAAATTCGATTGATTCAGACAGCTTGCTTGACGACAATACCATCTTTGTTTCAACTTCAAATGTCAATATCTCAAGAATCAATGCATCAAATGAAGAAAAAATCAATATCCTGAATTCAGGATAAAAGGACCTTTCAAATGAGGTATCACCCACCCTATCTTTCCCATTAAAAATTTAGGGGTTGGTGTTCTAACACTAAGGGTTGAAGCGATATAGTTGTGAATTTGACCTTGAAAGTTGTCCCCCTCGAAACAAAAATCGACGTGTCCGAGCATTTTTTCGAAATAAATCTATTCAGCCCGTTATCTCGTCTGTTTCGTTTTAAAAAGCCCACCCTGTATACTGAAATACCTTTACTTGAAAGTAAAAAAGATGTTCTTCTATTTTTCTTTGTAGAATATGACGTAAATGACGTAAATGAACAAACACACAGTTGTCACGTTCATAGTGAATGTGAAAAAATTTATATGTTCGACATGGTTTTTTGTAATGGATTAGTTAACACCTCAAAGATATTTCTAGTTTGAAAATGACTAAATACATTCAGGAAATACTCTGATCTTTACCATGTTGAAGCCAAAATTAATACTCTGAGTCTGTGGAATCTTTGACCACAGATGCTCTCAGTTTCATTCTATGGAATAAACTCTGCTCAACCTCTCGCCTCATATACCAACTGGAGCATTTCTGGTGGAATTTGGCTACATTCGTCAAACATTCATTGGCGTATTTTTTCCAAAGAGGCGCATTCAGTGGCCTTCTCTTGCAAAGATTGAAAAATTTATAACTAATAAGCTACTTCTCAATTTTCTATACAGGGTCTTTCACGAGGAACCTCACCCATATTTATACGAGAAACTACTGAACGTATTTTCATGAAATTCAGCGCTTATAAGTATTTCACGATGCTGATGAAATCTAAAATATTTTCAAGGCATGAGCACCTCCGGTTTTTCCGGAAATGACGTCAACTTCCGTTTTTCAAATCAGAACACCATTTTTTTATTGCAGAAATAGATTCCTTAGAAAATTTCAAGTTATTTTGATGTAACATTTTTCAGTTTTGGTTAGAAAATTCTCTCTGAGCGGGAAAATTCGAAAAAAAAATCGAAAATAGAGCTCCGCTGAAACAAGAATAACTTCGAGGTTTTTGGATGGAAAATTTTCATTTTTGGGATTTTTCAAGATGTAAGATTGATGTATCCATTTTAAAAATCGAAATCGCGATTCATGATACAGGGGGTGAAAAAATCTCTTTCAAAGTTAGGGATGACAAAATCGTGAAAAATCAATTTTTTCAAATTAGAACCCCATTTTTTTATGGCAGATATTGAATTTACGTTAAATAATAATGTGAGTGTATGCATCACATTATTATTTAAAAAAATATCAACCTGTAGATCTGCTACCGAAATTGCCATATCACGTGGTCAGAACTCACAAATGTAATATCTATGCCAAATTTCAGTTGAATATCTTGTAAAGGGTAGATTATGAAAACAATTCAAACTTCAACACTCTGTATCTCGAAAACGAAAATTTTGCGGCCCCATGATCGCGTTGAAGCATCGAGTGAGCTCGTACGTAGAGTGTAAGTAAGTATGCGTACGCTTATCAGACGCATAAAAAAACAACTTTTTTATATCGAAAATTTATTTACATGTATCGTCGAGTTACAAGAAAAACATATTCTCATTTTTTTGCTGTTTTATAAAAAATGGTGTAATAATAGGTGGTGGGAACTTTTCAAATTGACACACGCCTAACTCGGCAACGCAACACCCAAATTTGAAAAATAATATGCCAAAATATAGAGAATAAAAAGGCCTTTGAAATGATGTATCACTCGATCCCCTTTCTCATTTAAGATTTTTGTAGGGTTGGCTCTGGAGGGTTGGGGGTTAAAGGGGGAGAGCTAAATTATACGTCCAAATTGTTCCTCCTCAAAAACAAAATTGACGGGTCTCGGCGATTTAAATATATATATATATATATATATATATATATATGGAAATAATAGGGGTGGCAAGTTTTGAAATGAAAACCCTGTATAATGGACGATAACTTGAATCTCAATTGTATGTTTTGTATTGTGAAATTCGGAAACGAGCCAACTTTTGGTGCATGTAAAAGAATCGATCTTTTCGGGACTTTACCCAAACTCTCACTTGAATAAGTGGTGAACATGAAATCAGTATTACACATTTACACAAGTGTTCCGAAACTAATGAATCTTAAGTAGAGTAAGAAATAATGACGATGAAACCAAAAAGAAACAGCTATCAGGAATTAGACATCTTCAGTCAGCTTGTGAAATAATGATATTGCTGTTGAAGCGTTGAAGGCCTATATTCTTCGCGATGCGTGACTTTGTAATGCTTTTCAGTTGTCAACGTATAAAGAAGATCATCCCATAGATTTGAATTCGACGCGGAGATAGGTACCTACTCGATTTATGAAGATGTCGGAATCCTGAGCCGAACCAACATTTTCCGAAAGCGAAAGACATAAAATCAATCGTCTCCTCCGCATATAACGCCTTTTTCATTCCGTATTCCCTTCGCGGGTTCAGGATTCTGGATTTTTCAATTGGGACACATTTACCCAGCAGACTCATAAAGATGTGCGACTAGGGAGTTCGGGTAGAGGAAGACGTTTATCTGAAAATTTAAGCAGCGGTAACAATTTCCTGCCCCTAAGAAGCCGAACCTATAATACGAGGTGAATGAAAAGCGATGTAATTTCCGCGAGGGTAACTTTTCGGCTAACTTTCCGACACTTCCGACCGGCGACGAAAAACAACATTATCTATGGATACAAGATGCGAGCCAAGATATTATTGAAATAATAAATCTTATAGAAACTCAAAATTTGGAGCAAATAGTTTAGCTAACACAAAGTTGCATATTTTTTATTTGGATAAAATTGAAAGGTTCCTGATTGCAAATATTAACACTTATCCCCGATTAAGATAATTTTGTGGTTGAAATAGCTCTCATAGCTATTAACATTGTGGAAGGTTTTTATTCAAAGTTGATATCAAAATCTTCTTCATGTGATGTACAGGATATCTTGCGAATAATACAGCAAGAAATACCTCGGAATGACCAAGAATATCAGAACATTGAGGGAACTTTGTGAATATACAGGGAGAGTCTTTGGCTTGTACATTTTTGTATTTCAACTGTAGATTCTTGAGGCCGAAAAAAACCTTCTTGTTTCATTTTCCATTTTATGAATTCGGCTGTGTTTAGAAGATATAGCTATTTGAAAAGAAGGGGGACAAATACGTGCCTGATACGATTCACTGTAAAGATCTCAAAGTTCATATTTCCCGATCGAAATTGAGTTGATACATTTAAGAAATACTCAAGTACCTACTTAACTCATTTGAATAAGAATGTTTGTTACAAAAACGATATTTCTCGACAAAATCACTAAGTTTTGTCCGATTATTTCTGCAATCAGAAAGCAATATTTCTATCACCAAAAAGTTCCTTCTTCGATTTTCCTGAAGATTAGTTTTTAAACACTAATAAATTGTTCATATTTTACCCGATATCCCAAGAATATCTCATAAAAAAATGTTTTTTCACTAACCTAACCTAACTCCATCAACCTAGGTCATAGGATTCAAGGTCAATGACCTAACCTTACTCATCTTCTATGATATTTCACAGAGCTTTTGAGAAGACAAACCGTAGTAAGATCTATGAATTGACCCATCCAAAGGCTGTTGTTCTGTTTCTCATTGTCAGTCCCATGAACGACGCATGCGTATAGGGATAACCGGCGTGATGTAACTGGCTCAATGAGGAAGAATGAATTCAATTATTTATTTATTCTTCGTCCTTGAAATGACTAGAGCTATGGTGTTATAAAGGGGAAAGTGATTATTTTAGGTCCTTTTCTTCGAACTCGTAATGATTTGGTGGAGACTTTCAGTGAATTAATGTTATAATAATCTTGTAGTGTCGAGTCAATGAAATTCCAAGAGGATATTGTTTATACAGAAACATCGCCACAGATCATCGTATCGTTTAATTCTTTATAAATTTCAATTTAAAACGTGGTTTGTATCGACATTCATCATTCATATCCGACTTTTGTATTTAATTACTGGTTTCGTAGTTTGGAATTTTTGCCGAAAGAGGGCGCTTTGATCTTTGGATTCGCCAATACTTCTATAATGTATTCTGTTCATATAATCAACCATTTCTTCAGAATCGACTCATTTTGATTCGAAGTTGAGAATGTGCAAATTTAATGAACTCTTAGGCGTGAGATCAAGAAGAGCTCAAAACGTCAATTCTACCGTTACAACTACAGTTCTGACGAGATATCAAACTGTGGATTCCATCAGATTCGACGGTTCAATTTCAAACGGCTCCAACTTCCAGTGATAGCAACATTTCTAATAATCACAAATATCTCATTTAAATGGTTTAAAAATGATCAACAGTCACCGATATACAGTGAACTCTATATCACCTGGAACGGATCCGACCGTATACTTTGGAACGTAAAGTGAGGCAGGGGCAGCTGAAACAGAGATAGCCTTATTTAGGGCAACCTGTCTTTGTCTTACTCAGACAAATGAATTACGGTTGTATGCATAAATTATCTTTTAAGTGAAAATTAATTAGTTTGGGGATTCTTTTTGTTAAAAACGTACAATATTAGTGAAGATATACATTTTTTGTGTTCTACTGTGCTATTAGTTTCGTTTCCTTCCTCGTGTGTGGTTTAAAAAGCAGCATATTGCGTTGGTGTAATTTGTTGATTGCTTCGGCAATAGTTTTGATTTGAACTATATTTCAAATTTGAACTAAGAAAACAATGGTGGTGTCTTGTGTAGCGTTTGGATGCAAAAACGAGTACGATTATCGGAAAATATCTTTTCACGGGTGAATTGATTATATTAGATTTTGCTATTTAATGAATAATTAGCGACTTGGCTAGCAAGAGTGAATTCATTTGGTACAGTTTTCCATTCAAACGACCAAATATCCTGAAGCTATGGATAAGGGCAGTTCGCTCGAAGAATTGGACTCCATTCAGAAACTTTGTGGGGATCATTTTCTTCTTGTTTTACTTGTTTTATTTAATAATTGTTAGATTCATAGTATTAGCAATAAATTGTGAAATAAAATAAAAATTTCGTTTCTAATTTTCTATTCATTTTATTTATCAACATCGTGGAAGAACAGTAAAAATTTTACATCAACGTTATTACTTTTTTCCTGAATAACAATTGGGAAAAAAATAATCAAATTTGTTCAAGAATAAATTTGAAAAAATAAAATGCACGGTGGTTCCATTAACCAACATAAATTTCGTTTCTAATTTTCAATTCATTTTATTTATCAACATCGTGGAAGAACAGTAAAAATTTTACATGAACGTTGTACTGTTTGCATTACATATTTTTTTCTTGAAAAACAATTGAGAAAAAATAATCACATTTGTTCAACAATAAATTTATAAAAAGAAAATGCGCGGTGGTTCCAGGATCCATTAACCGACATGAGTTTAGAAAGAGATAAATTCCGTTTCTAATTTTCAATTCATTTTATTTATCAACATCGTGGAAGAACAGTAAAAATTTTACATGAACGTTGTACTGTTTGCATTATTATTTTTTTCCTGAAAAACAATTGAGAAAAAATAATCACATTTGTTCACAAATGAATTTTAAAAAATAAAATGCGCGGTGGTTCCATTAACGGACATGAGTTAGAAAGAGATAGGTATACCTAACAGTTGCGGGTTGCCTATGCAGTGGTTTGGCCTCACTTCTCGCCCAATTCGGGTCCTTTCCAGTTAGTATAGAGTTCAGTGAACTCTATACTACAGTTCACTGCCGATATATCACCACTTGTTCACTATAGTACTTATGCGCAGCCGGTATTGACCGACGGAAGACGGAATTTATATAATCGGAAGCAGGTTACAATTCGGTTGAAAGCAGTGAAACTAAATGAAATCCTCCAGAAAATTTTCGGTGCCGAGGAGTCGGTTAAAAAGCGATGCATCCACCTCGTCACGAATCAATTGTCCATCTGAAAAAGAATCGTGAAACTTTCCTCAAGATAGCAGCAGAAGTTGAAGTTCGTTCAATGAATAATGAAACAAGTTTCTGCGGGTGCGAAGTTCGTAGGACGCCCCGATAAGTAATTCATCACCTGCAAGGTACAGAACAGAACAGGCACCAACATGTGCCACGCCACTAACGAGCCGGCTATTAATTGGGTTTCGTCCTTCTGCTCCCTCCATTTGCCTCGTTAGCTGATTGAGGGATTCAAGGGACGAGAGAAAATTTTCATGACCTGCCAGAAAAGTTGAGCGAAAAAAGAAGAGTTCGTCAATAGGGAAATTAAATTAGTGATCCCGCTGGTTTCCTGAGATGGTGTTCATGATGATCCCGTTGATAATTGAGAAATCGCTGACTTTCGTTAGGGAAGATGAGGAGGAATTGACGTTTCTGCTGCCAGAACTTGATGATCGGCAATTTCTGTAAAAAAGCCTTTATTCTATAGTTCGTTGTAATACCCCGAATCGATACTTCGGGTGAAAGCAGTAGGTAATGAGGATGTCATTTATATAAAAATATAGATATGAATGAAATGTCAAAGAAAACAAGGGGTCATTGAAAGCAGTGACGTGAAGTTAGGAGCTATTGCGTTCTCGTTCATCCACTTTATGAGTAGATTCATCTTGTGAGTAGATCTACCTTATCAGTAGATCCACCTTGTAAGTAGATTCGCATTCGCCAGTTCAAGAAACCAATTGGAAAATTCCTTTGACTGTCAAAATTGTTGACAGCAGCTGTCTAAGAAATCGTCTAGCATCCGGTATGTGTTGTTACAGAAATATTGGGATTTTGACGATACTTTGCTCGAAGTCTCCGTCAAAATGCAAATTTCATCTCGTTCGAATCTGAGTTTTTGATACAGGGTGGGGCAGAAGAACCTATCCGATTTCAAATCCCTTTTTCTCAGAAGAGAGAGCAGGTAGAGTAGTGGGGTAAAAACCGTTAGAAAGCTGGTTTTATGCCATTTGTCAGTAGTCAACATGCCTTGGTCTGGTGAACATCGTGCTTTTGTTATTGAGCGGTTTATCGAATGCGGCGGTTCGATAATTGCTACACAACGTGCTTTTCGAATTCATTTCGGACTCGGGCGTCATGATCCTGTTCCACATCACGCTACGATTAAAGTGTGGGTGTCAAATTTTAGACAGACGAGTTCAGCATTGAAAAAGAAGTCGCCTGGACGTCCCAGGACAGCAACAGGACCTGAAAACGTGGCCAATGTGAGAGCCGCGATTGAACGTTCCCCGCGTCGTTCGGCGCGAAAACATTCGCTCGCTTTGGGGATTTCCAACCGCAGTATTCGGCGAATTTTGCACCGGGACCTCAAAATGCATCCCTACAAAATGGTTGTTGCACAGAAATTAAGTGAAAGGGATTTTGAAACCCGTACGAACCTGTGTCGCGATCTCCGAGAACTGCCAAACGACGATGTTGTGCTCTTCACGGACGAAGCCCATTTTCACCTTTGTGGCGCCGTAAACAGGTAGAATTTTCGATATTGGAGTGACGAAAATCCTCGGGAAATCCATCAGGAACCCCTCCATAGCCCAAAAGTGACTGTGTGGTGTGCTCTTTCCCGCCTAGGCGTCTGGGGGCCCTACTTTTTTGAAGAAAATGGGCAAACCGTAACGGTCAACAGCGAGCGCTATTGTTTCATGCTGGAAAATTTTCTAAGACCCAAAATGGAAGAAAATGGCGTGGAAAATGTGTGGTCTCAACAGGATGGTGCAACCGCCCACACATCGCGACGATCAATGGACATTCTCAGGGAACTGTTTCCCGGTCGCCTCATTTCTCTGAGAGGTGATTTTGGCTGGCCGCCGCGCTCACCGGATCTCACTCCATGTGACTTCTTCCTTTGGGGTTACCTCAAATCGAAGGTTTACCAGCATCGACCAAGGACCCTTCTTGCTTTACGAAGGGAAATTGCTCGGGCAATTGAAGAAATTCCTGTGGAAATGACGGTGAAAGTCATGGAAAGCTACCGCGAGCGCCTAAATAAGTGTATCCGCTCCCAAGGACGACATTTGAGTGATGTGCTTTTCAAAACTTAAATTTAAAAATGGCATAAAATTTGCGATATGTTAATAAAAAAAATTTTTTGACAAGCTGAGTGGTTTTAATTTTATAACGTTTTGAAATCGGATAGGTTTTTCTGCCCCACCCTGTATTATCATAAAACCATAACTTTGAACGGCCATATTCATGGAATCCCTGGACCAATTTCGCTCATAAACGTACTTGACCAGTTGACCACAACATTTGGCATCTGCTTCTATACCCTGGAACTTTCAAGATTTTAGGTGTTTTCCTAAGCGTTGCAAAAAACTGCATTCTCACCCCTCAGGAAGCACGAAGAGAACCCAAAAATAGCCCCGTGACTTCTTTTTACGTAATTATGACTGATTTTCCTTCAACAGTTTTGAATGTATCATTGTCCACAGCGAATAAGGATGAGTAATTTTAATTAGCGTGTGACATTTTTCTGGCCTTTCAATATGCAATTCGTGAAAAATACCAACGTTTTGGCGAGAAGAATAATGTGCATTGTGCTGTGTTCTCGTCCATGTTTTGTAATCAGAATAGGTAATGAGAATGTTCAATCAATGAACAAATTTTAGAATCTTCAACCCAAATAATGAGAAATCATTGTTGTGTGAATCCTTTTTCTGAATATTGATTGGATACAAAAAAGGATATGTCATATCAAAATCATGCATCATGATTACTGGTATATATTGTTACGAATACCGTAACTGGTCAGCATATGGGAAGTGACATGAAATGAGAGAAAGTTCGATGGTGGAAAGAACAACTGTCAGGTTGATAGTTTCTGGAAAAATAGATAGGAAAAGTCATTATTGAAGATAGACAATTTTGAAGTAGAATAGTGAATATTGTTCTTGGATTGATAAATAGAGTATTGTTTCTTGTGGAGTATTTTCGAATTCAACTGATTGAACCCCGAAAAACGTAACATTGGTGTCAGGTGTGGGGTATATTTAGTGTGAATCGAAAATGACGGAAAAGAAACTCACGGATTTGAAAGTGTCGGAGTTGAAAGAGGAGCTTCTTGAGCGTGATTTAGAAGTTAAAGGGAAGAAGTCAGAGTTGCAAGAACGATTAGAGCAAGCTCTGATTGATGAAGGCCATGATCCGGACACGTTCGTTTTCCAAGGTGAGACGGACATACTGACTTGCTTGAGGAAGGAATTGAGCAAACATTCAGACAGTTTGACAGAAAAACTAAATGATAACGCTGATGAGATGACAAAAATTATGAGTGACAATTTTGAAAAAATGACCATGGAGTGCAATGAATGGAAAAACGACGTGAAAGAAAGAATAGAAAATGTGGAAAAGCACATTGAAGAATTAGAAGAGAAATTAGAAGAAAAGATAGAATATGTGGAAAACAATATTGAAAAATTCGAAGAAAAACTTCAACAGAAATTGGAAGAAAGGCTTTTTAACCTTAGTATGGAAATTGAAAATGGCAACAAAAACAATGAAGAATGTGGTTTCTCCCTCAATAAACCACTAAGAAAAATGATGGGAAATTCTGAATGTGCTGGACATGGGAATATCATAAATCAAGATTCCATTGCGCAACAATTGCCTATTTTCGATGGAAAAACAGTATGGGAAGAATATTGGACCCTATTTGAGACTGCCGCTATGATGAATGGTTGGACGAGACAACAGAAGGCTTCAAGATTGAGTTTATCTTTACGGGGCGAGGCACTGAGAGTGCTCCAAATAATTCCACTGGCTGATAGAACTAATTTTGAAGAGCTGGTACGTCGACTTGGAATGAGATTTGGACAAAAGCATTTGATGGAACTTCATCGCTCGGAACTGAAGAATAGAGTTCAGAAGGAAAAAGAGAGTCTGCAAGAGTTTGAAGGTGATATTATACGTCTTGTGAAAATTGCTTATCCAACGGTACCTGAGGACGTATACGAAAGCCTTGCTGTTGATAAATTTTTGGATGGCTTGCGAAATGCGGACACAAAGCTAGCGATAAAACTTGCCCGGCCAAAGACAATAAATGATGCACTTACTCAAGCCCTTGAGTATGAGGCAATCAAAGATTCTACGAGAAGCTATGCTCGAGTGAGGGTTGCTGAAGCTTCTACGAGAGACGATAGCGTAGAAAACGAGAACGTCACAAAAATTGTGCAACAAATCCTTGAAAAATTGGAGCAAAAGAAGAAACAACCACGATGCTGGAATTGCGGAAAGGTCGGCCATATAAGAGCTCGTTGCCAGCAGCCTCAGAAAGATTATTCGGAAAACTAGAGTGGGTTGATGTGAAGGGGCGGCCATCAACCTGGTACAAAACTGCCCTAGAAGCGAAAGTAGCACTCATCAATGATTTGAGAAAAGGCATTTACATCGATGGCCTATTTGAAAACAAGCCTAAGAGATTTTTGGTGGATACAGGTGCTACGAAGACCATTGTAAAAAAAAGTTTCGGAAAACGACTTCAGTCAACTGAATGGAAGTTGAGGACAGCTACGGGAGAGATAGTGAATGTATATGGGGAGATGGACGCCTTCTTCACCATTGGAAGCACAAGCTTCAAATACCCCGTGCTGGTTGCTGATATCGAAGATGATATAATCCTCGGGACTGACTTGATGAAAGCGTTGGGATTTGAGTTGAATCTGGGTGATGGAACATTAATTGTGAATGGAGAGGAAGTAGTGCTTCAAAACGGAGCAGATATGACAAAAATAAATTTACTGGAAGATTTCGACTTACCTCTTCGTAGTGAAATGGTGGTACTAGGGGAAATTAGCGGATACAATGGAAGTGGAGCTGGACAGTTGGTTATGATGGAACCCTGTTATGATGAGGAATATAACAAGAAAGGGGTGATGGTAGCTAAGGCGGTAGTTCAGGTTGGGAAGAAGATCCCGGTTAGAGTAATTAATCTGAACGATTATGATGTCCGGCTGAAGAAGGGTACCACATTAGGTAACTGTGAGCCAATATCTTCTATTGTGTGTCAAATGAGATCCATCACGAAACATCAAGGAGGGCTACCCCAACCACTTGAATTACTGGTTGAAACATCATCCGAAGTCTTAACTCGTTCCCAGAAATATGAGGTTCAGAAACTAATAAGTCAGTACCAAGATGTCTTTGAAGTTAATGGGGTAAAAGGAAGGACAAATATCGTTCAACACCGAATAGATACAGGCAGTGCTCAACCTGTTCGCCAGACTGCTAGAAGACTACCATTGGCAAGACGAGATGAGGCTGAGCGAATAATCGAGGAGATGGAGCAAGACGGAGTCATTGAACCGTCCAGTGGTCCATGGGCATCACCAGTAGTGCTTGTTAAAAAGAAAGATGGTTCAACTCGTTTCTGCGTAGATTATCGACGCCTCAATAATGTGACCAGAAAAGATTCGTATCCTCTGCCTAGAATTGACGACACCTTGGATACCTTAGCAGGTTCTAAAATCTTCACAACGTTAGATTTGAAGAGCGGATACTGGCAAGTTGGTATGGACCCAAGGGACCGTGAAAAGACTGCATTTACTATTGGAACAGGCTTATACCAATTCACCGTAATGCCATTTGGGCTCTGCAACGCCCCTGCTACCTTCGAAAGGCTCATGGAGAATATACTGAAAGGCCTCAGCTGGAAGACGTGCCTAGTGTACTTGGATGACATAATTGTAGTCGGAAAAAACTTTGGGGATCATGTGAAAAATTTAGAAGCCGTGTTCCAAAGACTAAGAGAAGCAAATTTAAAGCTGAGTCCGAAGAAGTGCAATCTCTTCAGAAGAGAAGTCCATTATCTTGGACATGTAGTTTCAGGAGAAGGAGTCGCAGTCGATCCAGAAAAAGTACGGGTTGTCAGAGAGTGGCCAGAACCTAAAGACCAACATGAATTACGAAGCTTTCTTGGACTGTGTACCTATTATCGAAGATATGTGTTAGGCTTCGCTAACATAGCCAAGCCTCTGACTGAGCTCACCGAAAAGAGTCACAAGTACAATTGGGATGAAGATTGCAGGAGAGCTTTCGAGCATCTGAAAGCCGCCTTGGTTAGTGCACCCATCTTGGCATATCCTCTTCCAGAAGGCAGATTCATCTTGGACACTGACGCGAGTAATTTTGGGATCGGAGGAGTGTTATCACAGGAAGTGGATGGTCAAGAGAGAGTTATTGGTTACTTCAGTAAGGTCCTTTCGAAACCCGAGCGCAACTACTGCATCACGAGAAGAGAGTTGCTGGCGGTCGTAAAATCAGTAGAGCATTTCTACAAGTATTTGTATGGCAGAAAGTTTCTGTTGAGAACTGATCATGCGGCTTTGCAATGGTTGCTGCAGTTTAAAAATCCCGAAGGACAAGTGGCTAGGTGGATTGAAAGGCTCCAGGAATACGACTTTGAGACTCAACATCGATCCGGAATACAACATCGGAATGCTGATGCATTATCCAGAAGACCTTGTCCGGAGGACTGCAAACATTGTGCTCGTGAGGAAGAAAAGTCTGCCAACATCTGCAGAATAACGATCGTAGATCCTCGATGGAGTAGAGAACAAGTGGTTGCTGACCAGGAAAATGATCCCACATTGAAATTAGTGAAGAGTTGGAAAGAGACTAGCGAAAAACCAGTCTGGGAGAAAGTTGCCCAATATTCACCGGCTCTGAAAAGCTATTGGGCACAGTGGGAGTCCATAATTTTGGAAGATGGGGTCCTGAAACGTGTACTCGAGAGCGAGAATGGGAAGGAACGGTGCATTCAATTGTTGGTACCCAGATCTAGAATCCCGGAGGTTTTAACGCAGCTGCACAATGAGGTGTCTGGTGGCCATCTGGGCGTGAAGAAGACAATGGAGAAACTGCGTCAAAGATTCTACTGGGTGAACTGCAAACAGGATGTCAGAGACTGGTGTAGAAGATGCGAGATTTGTGCCGCAGCCAATGGTCCTCAACCCAAGCGAAAAGCCCCGATGAGGCAATACAATGTAGGGAGCCCTTTTGAACGAATAGCCATTGATATCGCTGGACCATTCCCAATTAGTGACAATGGACAAAAATACATCTTGGTCGCCATGGATTACTTCAGCAAGTGGGTAGAAGCATATTCCCTTCCAGATCAAGAGGCTGTGACGGTTGCTGAAGTATTGGTAAAAGAATGGGTTAGTAGGTTTGGTGTCCCAAGAGAATTACATTCTGACCAAGGAAGAAATTTCGAGTCAAATGTTTTCAAAAAGTTATGTGAGACTCTGGGTATCAGAAAAACCAGGACGACAGCCTTACATCCGCAGTCAGATGGAATGGTGGAGCGTATGAATAGAACCATGGGCAAATACTTATCGAAAGTAGTCTCGGACCATCAAAAAGACTGGGATGAGTACATCCATCTATTTCTTTTGGCTTATCGTTCATGTGTTCATGAATCCACGGGCATGACCCCTGCGAGCATTGTCTTCGGTCGCGAAATAAGACTTCCATGCGATATAATGTTTGGATGCAAACCCGGGGACGACATCGCTGGAGAGGACTACGTCAGCAAACTCAGAAAAAAAATGGATGACATACACGATAGAGTGCGAACGAACATCCAAAGAGCTAGTGACAGGATGAAAGACATCTACGACGTTAAGGCCAATCCGATGCAGTATCATCCTGGAGATCGTGTATGGTTGTACAACCCTCAACGACGTCGTGGATTGTGTCCTAAGTTTCAGCGAGCATGGGAGGGTCCATATGAAGTGCTGACAAAGATAAACAGCATTATTTACCGCATCAAGAAATGCCCCAATGGAAAACCCAGGGTGGTGCACTTCAATCGTTTGGCACCGCATAAAGGGACTCAGGATTCTTTTCATGCGGACGAAATTCGTGTTTGCGAGGCGATCACCGACCAAAGAGAATTTGAACAGTTGGACAGAGTCTACGAAGGCCGTAGTGTAGTTAGAGAAATACAGCAGAACATGTTTGAAGTATGCAGAGAATATTCCCTGGCGCATTGTGTAGCTGCAGATCTTCGAATGTCCAGAGGAATCGCTTCTGTGTTTCGGAAGAAGTATGGGAAAGTAGAAGATCTAATGTGCCAGGCGCGTTCTGTCGGTAGCGTCCTGAACATTGAAGATGACGATGGAAGATCTCTATTTTATTTAATAACGAAGGAGTTTTCGCACCAGAAGACCACTTATTACGACTTATGGCGAGCCCTAAAGAACTTAAGGGACCAGATGCTGGGGAAAAACTTACATAAGTTGGCTATTCCCAAGTTGGGATGTGGTTTGGACGGTTTATCTTGGTGGATGGTAAGGAATATGATTGAAGAAATGTTCCAGAATACATCTATTCAAGTTTTGGTATGCTGCTTCAATCCACTACATAAAAAACAACTTTCAAAGAAAATTCCTTGCTACTTCTACTCGAAAGGGAGATGTGATAGAGAAAGAACCTGTCCGTACATGCATTCAGCGATTGTTGATGTTTCGGGACGAAACACTTTTAAGGAGGGAGCAGTGTTACGAATACCGTAACTGGTCAGCATATGGGAAGTGACATGAAATGAGAGAAAGTTCGATGGTGGAAAGAACAACTGTCAGGTTGATAGTTTCTGGAAAAATAGATAGGAAAAGTCATTATTGAAGATAGACAATTTTGAAGTAGAATAGTGAATATTGTTCTTGGATTGATAAATAGAGTATTGTTTCTTGTGGAGTATTTTCGAATTCAACTGATTGAACCCCGAAAAACGTAACAATATGTTACGGGCAATGTAAATAATTGGGCATTGTTTATAATAAATTCTGAACTGGTGATCCAAAAATTATATCGAGAATGTAGTTGGTGGTATAAGGATCAATTAGCAGGAAAATGACACACTGTCAGTTCGCCGACGTTTCGGAAATATATTTTTCCATCTTCAGGGCTCTAAAAGGTTAGAGAACACCATGAAACAAAATATCTACAATGATCTTTACAAATAGGGAAATTACGAGCTACTCCTTAAACTAATGACTAGAAAAAGACTACCAAAAAAATGTGATGTAAATAGAAATACATAAAGTGACATAAAAACATTGTTAAAATATTAAAAAGATATTAAAAATATAAAATGCAGAACATTATATAATATATACAAGCACTTACAGACTAGACGAAAGTGTCCTCCCAAAATCATCTCATAAAAATTCAAATCAATCATCCAAAAAATTAGCTAGAATAGAAAGCATAACCGACAAAAAGTACGGACAACAATGCGACCGATTCAGAAACAACATGCAGACAGACGTGGGTGAAGTCAAAGAAACGATGAACTGGAACCGATATAGGGTAAAAAACATAAACGTGCGTGTGTGTGGCGTGTTGATATCAACAATAAAAATTGAAATTGAAAGGCGGTCAAAATTCTTACCTTGATTTTAGGTTTCTCAGGTATTTGTTGGTTTTTTAATAAAGGATAATAATATCGGCTAAGTTGTTGAACATCAGACCTAGAATTTACTGAGTCATGCAAAGTTATCTGCAACATCTCAAACATCAACCGATTACTCAAGTATGGCTCCCTATTCAATATTTGGACGTCTACAAAATCAAAGCTATGACCTGTGCTCACACAATGTTCAGCCAAAGCTGTTTTGGGGTTAGTGATCGGCAAACGAACAGACCTTATATGTTCCTGTATTCTGGACCTCAAATATCGACCCGTCTGCCCTATATAAACTCGGGAACAATTCGAACACTTGATTTTATACACTAAGCCAGAGTTCAGAAAAGTTGGTGTTGGGTACTTGATAACATCAAAAAAAAGTCTACCTAGTGTGTTCGAACTCTTGAAGGACACTCTCACGTCCTCTTTCTGAATAATTCTAGAGAGTCTTTCTGAAAGACCTCTAATGTACACAAGTTTGTGGTACCGTAAAACCGTGCTTGACGACCCCTCAGATGCAGAGACCTGTGGTCGAGAGGGTTTAGGAGATTCCCTCAGTATTTTATTGATTAAAGAGACCGGATAACTATTGCTCAGAAGAATTGACTTAATGTACCGAAGGTTCTTTTCATGAAACCTTATGTCGGACAAATTAAGAGCTCGGAACTTCAAATTGCGTATAATGTTGACTTTATGTATCATGGCATGATGGGAGTGAAAACCTATATATCTCCCAGAAAAAGTGGGTTTATGGTACCAATCGATACACAAGGCATTTCCATCTACCCGCTCAACTCTCATGTCAAGGAAGTTCAATGAGTTTTTAAGCTCTAACTCAACGGTGAACTGCAATCTCGGATGAAAAGAATTGAAAGTGTCTAACACCAGCTGTTCACAGCCATCAGGTACCGAAATGAAAATGTCATCAACATACCGTTTATAAACAGGCACGATGAAAGGCAACCGAGAGAGACTGACGTCCTGAAGCCTCTTCATGACGATGTCGCAACAAATGGGTGAAATGCAACCCCCCATCCCAAAACCGAAAATCTGACGATAAAATTGCCCGTTAAAACAGAAAAAACTGCTGTTTATCAAAAAGTTATATATCAACTTGAAAGTATCAAAATCAAATGAAGGATCAGAAATCATACTCCAACTTTCCTCAATGATCTGCAGAGCTAAATCAGTTGGTGTGTTGGTATAAAGAGATACAACGTCAAGTGACAACAGCCTATAATCAGGTGGCAATTTAGTGTCATTAATCGAATTAAAAAAATCAAAAGAATTCCGGACAAATCGCTCATTCGAAACGTCGGCGAACTGACAGTGTGTCATTTTCCTGCTAATTGATCCTTATACCACCAACTACATTCTCGATTGTTTATAATGCCCGAACAATTTCAAAAGTGCCCAAAAGGATATGACAAAATAATAAATTATGTTGCAAATATTACATTGCCCGGTCATTATGCTTCAAGTCAAGTGGGCAATTTAAAAACCATTTCTATTCATATTTCTTATAAAAAATAACAAATTTTTACATGCCTAACTGACAAAGTAACAAGGAAAAAATAACAAATTAAATTTCACATGCTGACAAACATACGGGTGGCGATGAAATGAGTAGGTATAAACAAAACTTAAGTCCAAATAAAAATAATGTATTAGATATGTACGTGATTACAAATTTATATTTACACAAAATGTCAATATGTAGCAATACATAGAGATTCTATTCATTAGAGCAGCTTCCCCTTTGGTGACATTTCGAGTTGCATAGCTTTTTTTCTTTAGGACACCTACACTTGAGGGATTTATATCCACCTTCAAGTAGGCCACTCACGATGCGTTTTTACGGGACTTTCGAGCTGCCAGCTTCGCAAGAAGCTTGTATGCAGTCTCCGTGGATGGTCGACGGGACTTTCCTTAAGCGGCCGAAGCGTTTCGAGACTCTAAGTTCTTGAACGCGGAAGCTTAAATGGACGCTACGTCGGTGGTGAATTATACGATGCTCAAAGGCCGGTTGGGAGCTCAAAAAGTCACGCGTCCAGATGAGGTCGTGAAACGCTCGAAAAAGAGGCTACGTGGATGGTCGGCATTACAGCCACATCGACAATAGCCTTGGATGACAATCTTGCACATTGCAACGAACAAAGCATATTTTCCACGTCCTGATTCGCACGTTCTATGGAATCCTGCTTTTGAGAGTATCTGGGCTTCCCATGCACCACCTTCAACTCGGGCCACATGCTACATGGTTCGCTAATAGTACTGTTAGCAAATTCTCTACCATTGTCACTTTGCAGAATACTGGGCGTACCAAAAATTGCAAAAATAACTAAAAGCACACCACACGCACGTGGATGTCTCATTGCTGTCAATTAATCAAAGTGTCCAAAGAAATAATAGCGGTATTTATAATGACCGGGTAAGGTGAGGAATTATCGTAAAGTAATTCAAATTCATCAAATTGCCCAATTTTAATGGTCATTATTCATAATAACCAAGCATTATGAATACTGACCCAAATAATTACATTACCCGTAACATATGTAAACAAACAGAAGCACTCATATGAACTTAATTAAGAATTCAAACCAATATCTATAATGGGACTCTTTTCCCTTCGAATCAATCTTCATTCATGTAATTGTTTTCATACTCTCTTTTTTCTCGGGTAACAATATTTCAACAATATACGAATTATTGGTCCATGAACATCCTTCTCTCCTACAGTACATAATGCAAATGACACAAGTTAGAAAAAACTCAAACAGAATTTTCTATTTCAAAATTTCAGTATTATCCGTGCAGAATTGACCAGCAAATTGATCAGGCAGTTGAACCTAGTGGAAAAA
Organism: Adalia bipunctata; assembly: GCA_910592335.1. Classification (NCBI taxonomy): domain Eukaryota; kingdom Metazoa; phylum Arthropoda; class Insecta; order Coleoptera; family Coccinellidae; genus Adalia; species Adalia bipunctata. Next base: position 9,804,362 of record OU342949.1, on the reverse strand, counting down.
TAAACGAGGGGTCAAGTTGTTCCCATCCCAAAAACAGGAGTAAGGGTTGCGGTAGAAATAAAGTATACAAGGTGTCCTGCTGAGAGTTGTTAAACTTTTGTTACTGCCTTTTTTTGATTTTGAAGCATTACGAAGTTTTAAGTCAATTAAATTATCAGGGGTAGGTTTATTTGCAACTCCAAAACAAACTATGTATTTCGAAATTTTCAATCTCATCCTTACAAATTCAAATAAATTTTTTGAACATCCTATTTTATTCGATTCTTGTGATGGATTTGCAAACGCTGCCTGATACTTTCCTGGTGATACAAATAAATTTTCCAATGGGATTTATCTGACGTTGGGATTTGGTGCCCCTAGACCTCATTATAACAAATGGAGATAATCCCGAATTTTTCCAGGATTCTCATTCGCCTCATTATTTCTCATTCTCCTTCAGCGATCTTCAAGTAAGGACAAAACTGTCTAGTATTCTTTGAGTACGGTTTGCTAGGAAAAAGATGATTATTTCTGCTCAAGACTATAATTTGTACATACAAAATTTCAATTATACAGGGTCTTCAACGAGGAACCTCACCCATATTTATACGGGAAACTACTGAACGTATTTTCATGAAATTCAGCACTTATAAGTATTTCACGATGCTGATGAAATCTAAAATATTTTCAAGGCATGAGCACCTCCGGTTTTTCCGGAAATGACGTCAACTTCCGTTTTTCCCGTATAAATATGGGTGAGGTTCCTCGTGAAAGACCCTGTATACCCAGACTAATTCATAATGTGTTCTGCCGTCATTATCATCATAATGCTGTGATATTGAAAGAAGTCATGAATTTGAGCCGTCTGAATTTTGAATGTTTCTGTTCAGTAGATCCTGATGATCGATTTGGAAATACCTCGATCAGACGTCTTTTTTTCTGAACTAATCCAATTCGAACATACTTGCCCCTTCGATACAAACTTTGTAAACTCATCTTGCAATGCTAGCTTCAAAGTAACAAGGCGGATCCAGATATTGGATCCTGAGACTGAGCTTCTACAAAGGCTGAAGTCGAAGTTCATTGATGTAATTGGAATTTCTATTATCAATTTCAAAAGTTCATCATGGGCTCTTTGAGTATCCTCTTTGAACCTGATTATACAGAACCATCGAGTGTCTTCAGCAGAATTATTTTGAAAGCGTTTACGGTTATTAAAATTCTACTAGGGGCCTACGACAATGTATTGGTCCTGCCTATGAAAAAAGAATATTCTGCGAGACTTATGCGGTGATTCCCATGTTCTCCATTTCTTCTTCAGCTTGTTGATTTTTGAATATATAAACTTTCTTCCAACCAATCAACTGATATAATAATTTGGAACTTGCCAAGCAAGTACAAAAACAAATAGCGCATTTGATGCCTTGTTTCCGTTGTTATGGTTCTTCCGGTATTTCAACGAGAAATAAATCACTTCACAGTCTCAGTACCGATAATAGTATATTATTACATTATTCCACGAGAATAGTTTGATGGCTATTATTCAAACGATTACGGTTTACCAGACGAGTTTGATGAATCATCTGAGTTGATAATAGCCATTATATGCGAGTGGAATATCAACCTTTGTACCCGTCCGTTTAATAATACTTTTTGAAATGGTTTTTATTTCTACGAACAAATTGACGTTTCAAATTCAAATGATATTTCAAATAATTCTCTGATCTATGGTTGTCAGATTGGAGTTTGATAATAGTATATTATACAACGAGCGGTAATTCAGGTCACAACACATGCAGATGAATTTTGCATGACGAGCCGTCAGGCAAGTGGTGTAATTCATCAAGTGTGTTACGACCGTTACCGCGAATTGAATACTATATACTTTATCTACGACTTCTTCAATATTGTGACGACTACCGATCTTTGATATCACATCAAAGGAATACCACCGTATTTATTTTCATTTGCAAATGTATATGAAGATTTTTAAATCGAAACCTGTATTGAAACTAACTGTCTTATGACTGATAATATTGGTTTGATATTTTTACTGCTAGCTCGAGTAGCTAACCATGGAAACGCAAAACTGTGGTAGGTATATTCAATTGCCTGGAATTTCAAAGGGCTAGAAAATGAACTGCATAATACTATTGCCCGATTGCTAAACACGAAAGTTAGATAAACGTTTACAGGGTATCACAATGAAAGGGAAAAAGCCTTATCTAGTGTAAAATCAAGATTTTGGAAAATCGCTCGGACTGGTCAATTATGTTCTTGAGTGGGGCTTTTTAACATTGGAAATGTTTATGTTCGTATATTACAGGCAAGTTTCGAGTTTTCGTTCAAGGTCAAAAGACAAAGGTGTCGCTAGTAGACCAAAAAAGCATTCGAAAGTTATCGCGTGATATAGGTGACATAGGGTGTATTGGGCCAGCATACGAGAAGTGAGCATACATTAATTCTCACGAATGCCTAACCAATCAGATTCACTCGATCCGAGTGCTTCCGAATGCACCCGCGTGGGAGATCGTGAGAAGAAGCCGTTGCCCGTTATTCAGATCGCGCGTTTTGTCTTTTGTCGTTCTTCATAAACGAATCTGATAGTGAAATAGTTGAAAACGGTTGGAACTTCGAACAGTTTGATTTTTATTGAAAAGAATATCTAGCAAAATCTATTACAGTTTCTCATTATGGACGTTTTAAATAAATGCTCGACTTTATTGCAGAGTGAATCCACTTATTTGCATTTGCGGCATATGTGGAAAAAAGTTTACCAGCGTATCTGTTAGAAACAGGCATCTCCGGACAATCCATAATGATGATTCGGCTAAAGTGGTGAAGAAGCAATATATTTTGTGTTCTCTTTGTTCTACTGATGAAAACCAGGAAACGTTTTCTACATATTTCTTACATTTCCCCCATCCAAGAAAACTATGATACAACACACAGTTATATTGCCATATTTCAAAATACATATGCTAAATTACCTACTTAAATTCTCACTTTTGAGGTTTTTGTGAGCGCATATGTGCTTTTTATTACAAGCTTTTATTTAGTTTCACCTGTCCCGGTGTCTGTCTGTCTGTCTGTAATCAAATCTTGCAAGTTAAATATGACACACTTCCAATCGTCCGATTGATTTGAAATTTGGCAGGTGTACATAATTCTGGTGACAATCAATGCATCATGAAATATTTTTTATAGAAAAAAACAAAATGGCTGCTCCAAAATGGCGGATGAGTTTCGTAATTATCATCCGATTTCATTCAAAATTAGTATCTAGGGGTTTTTGGGTTCGACAATGATGATTCTTTTGTCAAAATTGAAAAATTCAAGATGGCGGCTAGATGAGGGCGGACGAGTTTCGTAATTATGATCCGATTCTATTCAAAATTGGTATCTAGGGGTGTTCTGGGTCGGAAATTACGATTGAGGAATTCAAGATGGCGGCTTCAAAATGGCGGATGAGGTTGTTTTTATAAAAGATTGTTTTAAAAAATTATTTTTTTATTATAGCTTGTTCTAAATGCAAGGGCGGATATAGCTTTTTTTCATGGGGGGGGGGTAATAACGATTGAAAATCAGGTTCACAATTAATGAAATTTTTTTATGTGCACCACATTGCGTAACTTCTTCTAAGGACTTTGATACTCATGGGGGGGTAATTACCATAATATAAATCAAACTGTTCGAAGTTCCAAGTTCCAACCGTTTTCAACTATTTCACTATCAGATTCGTTTATGAAGAACGACAAAAGACAAAACGCGCAATCTGAATAACGGGCAACGGCTTCTTCTCACGATCGTCCTCTCGGGTGCATTCGGAAGCACTCGGAATCGAGTGAATCTGATTGATTAGGAATTCGTGAGAATTAATGTATGCTCGAGAATCGGCGACGGCGACCAGTGAGCCACGGTGGGAGGTACGTCAAATTCGCCGCAACGTTGCCAGATTGGGCAATTATTCCTGTATTTGAAGGATAGATCATTGTTTTATTTCATTCATTAGCACTTCGAGTGTTTATATTGTTGTTTCATCAAGTGAGATCTGGGCCGCGGTGAGTGGTCCGTCAAATTCGCCGCAACGTTGCCAGATTGGGCCAATATTTCGGTATTTGAAGAATAGGCCAATATAGTTGATCCGAGTACATATAAGATTCATGAATTTTAGTAGAAACAGAATCCTTCTATCTGAAGCCAATTTCATGAATACCCAGATTTGCTAAAATCAAAATTCACTTCGAAAATATTGGACGGAGTGGACTCAGCTTCATTTGATTTCCTCCGAGTAGGGGAGGACGGGGGAATTCCGCGCACGGGGGAATTCTGCGCATTGATATTCTGCAACTCTGTTCAGTTATTTCAAAATTTAGATACAGCCACAGAAATATAATAAACATATAAATAAATAAATATTTTATTATATTTCTGTGGATACAGCGCACCATCTCGTATTTGCCTTGCCAACATGCTCCCGTAATTTAAAGATATTCGTGTTTTTATTTTAGACCAGGGAGCCGATTGTTCGTTTCACGACGCTCTGATCTAATTTTCGAGAGAAATTGGAATCGTGGAAAGTACTTCTATTATTAATTTCTAATGAATCTATTGCATGACTATTTTCCTTCATATGTGTAGATTATTTAATGCAAAAGAACAATTACATAATTGTATTTCGTCATCTACTGTCAGTGATTAGTTGGATGGGTGACTCACACTGAGAGAATAACGCGCAGCTGTAGCGGGGTAATTCTTCAATAATATTTTTTTTACCTATTCATGGAAATTTGTTTAATTTATATTGTACTTGGTTATTACCTAAATAATGAAATAATTTTTCGAGTTTTTCAGCTGTTCAATATATGCGCATAATTATACCATCGCATGCGCGGTATTACCCAGTACGTGGGGGAAGACCGCGAAAAGACATTTTTCAGAATTATTATTTTTTTCTCAATTGGTAGTGAACCTTTTCCTTGTGATGAAAAAGTTCCAAATGGGTTCATGATTCAGCAGTTAAATTATGAAAGTTTGTGTGTACATAGGAAGGTTTTTGTGAGCATTTTCCCTGAGGTGCGTGGAATTCCCCCGTCCTCCCCTACATATAAGAATAATGAATTTTAGTAAAAACATAATCTTTCTATCTCAAGCCAATTTCGAGAATACTCAGATTTGGTAAAATAAAAATTCTCTTCGAAAATATTGGACGGGGTGGACTCAGCTTCTTCTGATGATGTTTACTCCGAGAAGGTACATATAAGATTCCTGAATTTTAGTGAAAACAGAATCTTTCTATCTCGAACCAATTTCATGAAAACCCAGATTTGGTAAAATAAAAATTCGCTTGGAAAATATTGGACAGAATGGACTCAGCTTCATCCAATGAGAGTTGATCTAAGAACATATAAGATTCATGAATTTTAGTAAAGACAGAATCCTTCTATCTCGAGCCAATTTCGAGAAAACTCAGATTTGGTAAAATAAAAATTCTCTTCGAAAATATTGGACGAGGTGGACTTATTCTGATGATGTTAACTCCGAGTACATGTAAGATTCATGAATTTTAGTAAAAACTGAATCCTTCTATCTAAAGCCAATTTCATGAAAACCCAGATTTGCTAAAATCAAAACTCACTTCGAAAATATTGGACAGGAATGACAGGATAGACCCAGCTTCATCCAATTATTTATATCTTTATTTTTTATTATTATATATTAAGAATACTTACTTTAGAAAGAACATTTTTGTTTTAAAATACGGTGACAAGTTTCCTCTCACATGTTTATGTTAGGAATTGGGAATGTTGATTGTTTCTTGCAATTATTATTGCTCATTATTATTATTGAAAATACTATTTTATTTTAAGTTCAAATGCAAATAAATGTTGGTAATATTCACATGTGGTGTTATCATTTCCAATGTCTCTGATGGTTGCAAGGATTGCGAAATCTGTAAATTTTTACATTAAAACTATCATCATATCATTTAATCCCTCTGAGCGGTAACTCCAACCCTTCATTGTCGTTCGATATCTTGCTGGTGGTCTTTTCCTGAATGTAGTTAAATTATTCTCAAGATCTAATTTTTCGTTTACGTTGTATTCAGTTCATCAGGGGCATAAAATGATAACCAATGTCAGTGTTACAAGAAAGAAGGCTAAAATTCGATGAAAAAATAAGATGAGTGACTTGAATGGTTCAATTCATCAAATGCTCAAATTGAGCCCTGCCAACTCACATATAATAATAGATATAAATTTCACTCCGATTCCCGCCTCTCATTCCCGCGTTTTCTGATTTATTCATTATCCTGCAAGCATCAAAAATGAAATTAGAAATCAGTTTGTTTCTCGTCCATGATTACAATTCAATAAAACTTTCCAGGAACTCGCCTGCGAAACTTCGGCACATTGAACATTATTCGGAAAATGAAGCATTGTCTAAATTCATCGAAAGTTTTATTGAAAATTAGGAATCCAATGAACCACGTATGTTAATGTTTGTAGGAAGTAACACAAAATGTATGGACAGGCATTAATGGTAACCGCATTGCGGAACCCTTTTTCTGAAGCTCGTCAGATCAATTTGCAGATTATCTTGGATTCGACGATTATTTCATAAGATCAATGTATGTTAATCTATGTCCTCAGTGTACTAGCTAACTTTCTCAAAGGAATCGAATTCTTTATAGCGCTCGGTTCTACTAAAAGTAGGATAACCTACTTAAGAGTGGAGTTGATCTTTACCGGCGCATGGCGAGGGGTGAAACTCCAAGTAACGGTTATCTTTTAAATTGTATATTATATAAAATAAATGGAACATTCACTTTCAATTTATTTTTTGAAAGAAAGGTTATCATGAATTAATATTACATATTTGATTATATTTAATAATTCGAAGAATAAATTATTATTATCATTATAATTATTGAAATCAGTTGGCCGTCAACAAAAATGTTGTTGCAAAATGTGAGCGTGAATAAGGTGAGCACTGAGCAGGCTTATTGCTCGCAAGTTTGTATGTGAAGGAATAATTCCATTGTAGGTGGGAATCGATATCAAACCGACCAGAAACTCCAGCCTGAAAACTTTTCTTTCGAAGTCCCCCACTGAGGTGTGGAAAACGGAATGAACTTCCGTTTGATGTTACAGTCGGATTTCTTATGACAGTTGGGGGTGAGATGACCTGGAACATTGGAACTTCGGGATTCCGAGTTCAACAAAGATACTTATTCCCAATAATGTTTGTATTTCATGCTGCTGATAGCTCGAGAAATATAAACTTTGCATCATATCAAGTGAATCGTACCTTTCAAGCACGTATTTGGCCCATTTTTTTCAAATGTCTATCTTTGTTACAGAGCATAATTCGGAAAAATGGAAAATGGTTTCATTTGGCCTCAAGAGTGTTAAGTTTGAATATATGTACAAGTCAAAAACTCACGTGGTATATAGTGTTAACAATAAATATGGAAAAATATCTTTTTGCAAAGTATTCTCAAATTTCGAGTTAATTTTTGATCAGAACTACATTGCAAGAATGGAAATTTCCTTGACAAGAAGGTTTATTTCCCTATTTTTGTGAAAACTCTCCAAGTAGATTTTCGGATGATAATGTGTAAACTGACGCATGATGTTACTATTAATCTATTGGCAATGTGATATAGCTAATAGGTTCAGTAACGTTCACACAGGCAACTCCCAAAAATTCGAAGTTCTCTATTTTTTGCAATTTATTTACTGACATTTGAGCCATATTTTCGCGTGACAATATTTTAAAATTATTTCGTCCGTTTTGAAATATTCGTGTTTAAGCGTCGAACTGGTGACGTCACGCACCAAATGGTTCGAAATAATTTGCAGCGGTTTGAAAGCAGGTAGTGGAATAGTTCGAACTGAAGTTTGATTTTTGGAATCAGCTGATTGAAAATGAAATGTTTTTGAAATAGTTTTAAACCGTGATTGACGCGAAAAAATGGCTTTGGTATTGAAAATTGTGGTTTTTGAGTTTCAGATGTGCTTTGGTCGAGTCGATAAAGACAAAAAATCGATTTTGCAACTCTGTGTATTAGGCATAAAAATCTTCATCCTCCGCTCATTATTTCCATTATCCAATCGATTGATTTTTTCGGCTTCGAATGTGCGGAATAGATATAATTTTCTGCCTCGTGTCCCTGCGTCAAATATAAAACAGTTTTCTGTTGGACGTGCTGATATTATGAGACAAAGATTTCACAGCCAGAACGTTTTTCACGTGCCCCGAGTATTTTTCTGGTGCTGTCTCAGTTCGATAAGTATAATTCAAAGTTTTGTCGATTCGACATTTTTCGCCAGGTTTTCAGCCCACGTCGGCATCGGTGGCGATATAATTGAAGGTATTGGAATTCGTCAGCCTGAACAGAAAGTCAGATTCTCAGAACGAAACGGACTTTTAGATTCAACAATCACAGACTAGGGAGGTTCGGTTCTGGCAGAAAGTAGAAGGAAAGAAAATTTCCATTTCATGAGAAAGTTTGATATTATTTTGAAGACCTTTGGGGAAACCAGCAATCGAGTTGATCCAGCCCAAGAATTTTATATAATTAAAAATTGATTTATGCAATCTCTCTCTGTTTCGAAGTTTTCCGCTTGAGTTACTCTAGCAGTGAAGCAATTATCTGTCCAAGTACTCCAAGCATGTAATGCATTTCATCATTTTGGTGTAAAATGAAATTAAATTCAAAATGAATAAAACATTGAAATGAGCAACATATCAACATCATTCCACCGAAAAATGAACATAAATAAAAAGCACGTCCAACTCTAAGGGTGGGGGTTAGTGCTAGTTTCTTCGGAGAACGAATCCTTGCATAGAGTACCTAACAATTCCTAAACTTTTCCTAGACTTTGCGCATATGATTCAAACAGCCGTTAGAGGCTGTCAAGACTCACGTGGTATTTCATTCTTCATACTCAAATTGTGTTTTGTACAAAGTGTCGTCAACATATAGGAGACTATTCAGGCATATACGCAAGTATTCTGTGTCTCGGACTAATTGTATCATGCCGTGAAACTGCATACCTTCATGTTGATATTTTCATCCAGCCAAAGATATCGTCCATGATTTGGATATGTTGTTACAGAAACATTGGAAATTCACTACTTCAAAAGGTTTTTTATGGTTCAGGTTGAGGCTTCCGGATATGATTAAATTCCTTGTAATAATACAACATATTTCGAATTATTCTGCCCTCATAAGCCAAAAAGGCGTATCTCAAATATGAGTTTCGTCCAAACTGCTTTGGTTATTGTTTAATTTTTGGGATACGTCTTGTTCTATACTATGCTAAACTGGTATTTCTAGCACTTTAGCACACAATACGGACGAGGATACGTCTATTTCGCCGAGGAAATGGATTGAATACAAAACACAACTCAAAGTGTCCTTTTATAAAAGAACTAGCTGGCCCGCTAAATGATACCTGTACTTACGGTGAATCTCACAAATCGTAATCACCAGTGATCGGAGATCAACGGCTTGGTTAGATTTCTGAACTGTCAAATCGAATTGATTCTAGATCAAGCTCCGATCACCGATGATATGCTTTGTTTTGTGGAACCAACCGTTAAAGTTGTATAAACTTACAATTGCTATTTTTTCAAGCAGGAGATAAATTAGTCATAATGAAAGTTCTGTCAAATGTCATCTGTCAATAGTCATCTGTCAACTGTCAAAGGTCATCTGTCAAATATCATCTGTTAAATGTCATCTGTCAAATGTCATCTTTTCCATGGATATGAGCTGTCACACAAAACAGAAATACAAAAATTAATGTCAATTACTAATTATGGGCAATTTTGAATTCAGTTATTTCCGCAAATATGCATTACCCAAACATAAATCAAAAGCATTTCAGAAATATAGAGAAAAGATGGGAATGGACAACTTACGATTGATGCTGATCGTCACAATCCGATTTACTTGACATTCCGGTAAAAATTCACTGTTCCACCAACTTGGGATCTTTACCCGCTTTTTGATCTGATAATAGCCTTCCATGTTATTATAAGTTCTATGCAAATTACACAATAATTGTATACATCGCCATCTACGCTACAGTGTCTAGATAAGAGCCTGCAACCGTAGCGACACCTAGTGGCCTTATTCAAAAGGAGAAAAAGCATTTCCTACATAAGCAAACCGTAGCGACACCTAGCGGCCTTATTCGAAAAGAGGAAAAGCATTTCCTACATAAGCAAATTTTTCCTCAAATTTTTCAGAGTTTCAATGTATTTTATAATAACTAGGCCGTAGACGAATCCATAAATGAAGTTTCATAACAAACAGTCCATCCGATCTCGAGTTATAAATGGTGTAACCAACAACTCTGTTCTATATATATAGATAAGAAATTCAGTCAAATTCGAGATACGTCTTTTTGGCTTGGAGGGCAGTATAGTGAAACCACTTTGCTTCATCGTAAATTTGGCCTTTGAATCTGGATCCCTGATGCGTTAAAGATCGCACTAGTGAAACCCTGCTATAAGAAAGAAAATGCAGATGATTTCTCCAATTACAGACCAATTTGCCTAATAACATCACTTTCTGAAAGTTTTCAGAAGATTCTGACGAACCGAATGCTGAAGTTTTTCCAGCACGGGTCCAATAGAGTAGAGTAGTATTTGAGTTCATTCAAAAAGTATTCTCGTCACTTGAAGAAGATAATATACCAGCGGGATTGTTCGTACAGAATTCCGTTGCTAAAAATTCAGGATGATAGAATTAGGGGACACCGCTCAAGCTGATTAAGAGCTACCCTGAAAACAGGAAACCAAAAGTGATGCTTAATATGAATGAAAAAAAAACTAATCGTCTGAAATAAACGTAGTTACTGGCATACCACAGGGCACCATTGTGGGACCCATTCGTAATATATGATGATGACCTTCCAGGAGATCTAAAGGATACAAACTGTCACGAACTGGTAGAGAAAGTTCTGGAAACAGATGCATACTTATATGCTGATGACAATAATGTTATATTGTCATCCCACAGTCTGGATACAGTGGCAAATAGCTTGAAAACAACTATCACGAACATCATTGACTGGTGCCTCCGAGAGTCCGAGACCAGCTATCTCTCAACTCTGAAAAAAACAATATATTCTTCTATAGTATAAGATTCAATATCTTATGTATCCCGAATCTATTAAACTGAATAATATTAATGTATCAGTCGGATCGAGCACACAACTCCTGGGAATTACTCTTGATAAAAACCGAAATTGGAATCAACACTGATAGTTTGGCACCTAAACAGATCTCAGTGATTTATACAATTAGGAAAATCAAGAAGATCTAAATTCACTAAAATCCATTTCCTTTTACTCAAACTTTCAAGCTCTTTTATCTTATGGTGTGGTATTTTGGGGTTCTAGTGCTCGAGCGGAACACATCTTCATTGTTCAGAAACAGGCAATCAAAACAATTTTCAACCTTAAATTTAGGTTATCTTGTAGATAACCTGGGCTCCTGGTCCAGTGGTTAGGACATTGAACTCGCACCCGGCAAGTCCGAGTTCAATCCCGAGCTAGGAAAGAAATTTTCTAGTTTCGGTAGGGGCCTCCATTCACTGTTGGGTTAAAATTAACAGTGCTGTGCCTAAGGTGGCGTAAGGACACAGTTACAAAGCCTACACAGAACACAACTGATTCTCCTAACTCGCACAAGCTACAAGCTTCTGAGGGGTCTCCTCGGGAGACCTAGGAGTAATCAGTATAAACATAAACATGAACATAAACATAAGAAGTCTTCTTGAATCCAATAACATCTTGACATTGCCAGCTCTATACATTTATCGAAGCTTATTGTTTTTGCGTAAACATTCCTATCATTCGGAAGTATATGAAAATACAAATTCAACAAAGAGAGTCCATGAATATTTCTATCCAATTCATGAATACTCGAGCACCGAACGAAGAACTTTATACAGGGTTGGGATAAAGTATGGAACCAAGTAAATATCTTTCGAACGACAGGAACGATATTTATGAAGATTTGCAGATAAGTGCAATGGAACAAAATGCATCTGATGCAAATTTTTTTGTTGATAATATACTTCGGGTTTAACCGGAAATGCCATAACTTCTTCAATTCGAATGGGACACCCTATATATTTTCAGATTTTGAAAGAGCTGGTTACTTTGAAATCATACATACAGATCTCAACCCGTAAAATTTTTTTCTTTGGGGTTATCAAAAATCACGTGTTTACGTTAGACGACCAACAAACTAACAGGAATTGAGACACAAAGAATTATTGATGAATGTGAACTAATACGTGGAAAAGTCTTTGGAGTGACTCAAGAATTTGTTGTAAGAATGGCATATTGTCAGCAAGTAAACGGCGAGTATTTTGAACATTTGAAGTAATTTCATTTCTCATTATTCTGAAATGAAATGTACACCTATTGTACAACTAACAGTTTCTACAATTTTTTTACACTAAACTCAGTATGCATGAATTCGAAATATCAAGCTCCTTCAAAGTTTGTAAAAATATATAGGGTTTCCCATTTGAATTAAATAAGTTGATGGCATTTTCGGTTAAACCGGAAGTATATTATTAACAAAAAAATTTATGTTCATCAGATGCATTTTGTTCCATTGCACTTACCTGCAAATTTCCATAAATATCGATTTTTTCGTTTAAAAGATATTTACTTGGTTCCATACTTTCTCCCAACCCTGTATATGTGCATAAGGTTCTACAATCTTCTTCATGACGTTATCAGAAATATTTCAGAGTATAATGTATTTCGTAGGACAATATTTTCAATGCTGTTAAACTGTGAACCATATTCATGTAATTTATGTAAATCATATAATTGTAATCACCCCTGTTGTAGATGACTTGATTTTTTGACTTGTTTTCACTTTGTCATCTATGATAATTCTGAAAATAAATTCTATCATTATTATTATTATTGTCTGGACAAAATTTTACTCGTTGCTTGAATACGTCATTCTCCATCCAGCTGCGAAATTGTATCTGGATCGAACCTGTAGCTTTGAATATTACCAGAAAAACAAAATTTCGAACGGCCATATTTACCGAACCGCTTGTCGAATTTGGCCCATTAACAAACATAAGCGCGGCATCCGAGATCCGAACCTGCCCTGAAAAAGTCTTTAGTTTTATCCGTTCGGGAATTATCGTGCTTACGACTGAACGGACGGATCATTTCCTGTTCAAAATTCGAAAAAGTTAGACATCGCAACGAAATGATAATTATATCCTTCGTTCAAGTAGGACGAATGCTGAAAAATTGACGGATTCAATTTATTTCATGCACACATTAGATACGTGATTTTTATTTGGTTCGAAGTGAATCAAATCATTAATCTTACCGTTTTCAATATCATCTACCCTAATTTTGTATTTTCGAGGGTTTTTTTTAGTTTGGGTAGTATGGAACCAAAAAAAAAAACTGTTGAATAAAAAAATATCAATTGGTTTTCTTTTCGTAGCCTTCCAAAGATTACGCTCGGAATACTCTCATAATTTTTATTTGAAAAACTGGAGGCCGTACGAAGGCCAAAATTGTGCTGATGGGCTGCTGGAATGACCCGAATAGACATATGAATTCATAAACCAAAAAAATTTTTTTCAAAAAACTTTGGTAGGAATCGAACTCTCTGCGAGTATGAATTGCATTTATTCTAATCCTATAAATCTCCGTTACCAAAGCAACGTAGTTAATCGAAAGTGGAGAGTTCGATTCCCACCAAAGTTTTTTGAAAAATATATTTTTGGTTCATAAATTCAGATTCCTATCCTGATCATTCTGGCAGCCCATTAGCACAATTTTGGCCTTCGTACGGCCTCCAGTTTTCAAAATAAACCGTAATCTTCGGAAGGCTACGAAACGAAAACCAATTGATATTCAACCATGAATAGTTCCAAAAATTTTGGGCGAATTTTGTTTTTCACTGAAGACATGTAAAAAAATTTGAATTCGAATTATGGAAAATTTATTCACGAAAAATCTTAGATAATCGACTAAGTTGAGATAATGCTTACCAAATTGGCAACAGAGAAAGAAATCCATTTTTGCAGGTTTTCCGCCATTTAGAATTTTTATTTTCAACATTCTACAGCACAATTGAGCCCTAAAGAATTCTAAGATGTGACCAGAAACCGTTATTTCAAATACCACACATAACCGAGCGCATATCTTACCACAGTTATCAGAATATTGCTCAAAGATGACATTAAACACATGTATCTCGCTTGTGCGTTGAAAACGGGGTATATGTCATAAGGCAAAAATGACTTTCTCGGTGTCATCTACTTGCTTATATATGTTTGTTCCGTTTATGGTGAAACACACTGTACAAAAGTGTAGTCTTTCGCAACTTAGAGAAGGGACAGGTCATTATGTATCCTTGCATGGACTGTGGATACCTTAATGGAAGTTCCTCTTCATGCTGCCGATTATCCAATCACCATATTTCCTATAGATATCCTACTCCTAGCCTCATTCCCTTTATTGCACATGCGCAATAGGGCATTCTAAATCACGTGACATAAAATGGCGTCTGAGGGCAAACAACTTTCTGAAATCTGAAGTTTCATAAGGAATCTGGTGAATAAATTATTTAAACGTCATTATCTCCACAGTTGTGTGCCTTCAGCCGCCATATTTGACAGGTCATCAAAATGCCCTATAGTTATCGCGAGAGCTTGGCAGAACCGACTAGATTTTACAGTTCAACCTAATTACAACGATAAAATTATAGGTATAGGAATTATGTGTATGTTTCCTTCGAAAACCCTTAGAGTTGCATAGTTTTTCTTTTTTCAAGATCATAGCAGATTTATTCGACAGACTCCGTTAAAATTGTTGTCTACGCCTTATAAATTATCTATTCATTAGAATGTATTGATCAGCTAAAACTGTCCCCTGCTTGCGTCACAAACTCCACTCAATATCTAGCTTGGCTAGTATATAAAGGATTTTTGCGGAAAAGGGTAGGTAATATCTCTTCGGTTCCAGGAAGGAGAATGGATGGAATTCAATATTCGACATAACAAGGAATTAAATAGAAACGTAATCCTTAGTTGAGTACCGAACATCAATTCTGGGTAAATGTCGATTTCTATAATTCAACGAATCTGAAGTATTCATCAGATCATAGGGCCTTGGAGTGGGTTTGAAATTACTAATGCTGTTTCCATCTCTTAACTAGAGCGTTTGGTATAAGACCAAGCGAAGTGGAGAAATATTCTGAAGCTGTCCAGGAGATAAAACCCATTTTAATGAATCATTTCCTCAGAACCCTCCTGGATATGACTTTCAAATTGGTACTGATCCGATTGTCATTTGATTGATGATTTTTTTACTTCTTGAAAAAGGCTCATGTTTAAAAATATTCGATGTAATAAAAGGAAGCACGTTTTTCTCAACGAGTTGAAGAAGCCACATTGTTGAACTCAACCTTTTGAAATTCATTTCATGTCTGAATTATAGCTATGAGTTACATGGGTGAATACACCCAAAAGTCCAAAACACAATTTCCCGTTCTCGAGGCGTGAATACATTCAAGGATTATTCGATAATAACTTCCGCATTAACTCTGAAACATGTCCGAAATTAATGGAACCTATTTAGTATTTTCGACGATGTAGGCGAAGGAAAGTTCCCAATTCTTCATTCTACATAATGAGCGCTGGGGTTTTCTAGTTTTTATTCATAAGAAGAAGAATATGACCACGATTATTTCGATCATACGATCATTAATTACAATTCTGATTATACAGGGTTTTTCATCATGAACATAATATAGCCGTGAATATGACAGCGAGGAAGTCATTTTTGCTTTATGACATATACCTACCCCGTTCGAAGCATAAGCGAGATACAGGGTGTTTAATGTCAACTTTGAGCAATATTCTAATAACTGTGGTTGGTTATGCGTGACATTTGGAATATTGGTTTCTGGTCACATCTTACTATTTTGTAGAGTTCAATTCAATTGTAGTGTAGAAATCTGAAGAAAAATGGCGGAAAACCTGTAAAGTTGGAATTTTTTTCTCAGTTGCCAATTTGAAAAGCATTATTTCAATGCTAAAGATTTTTCTAAGATTCTCCGTGAAAATTTTTTTCCAAAATTCGAGCTCATTTTTTTTACATTTCTTCAGTGGAAAACAATTTCGCCAAAATTGTTGGAATTTGTCATGGTTGAATTATCTTCCATTCTGAATACTGAGGTGAAAACAGACTGAAATATTTCCCTTCGGTTTTTTTTGTAGCCTTCCAAAGATTACGCTCGGAATACCTTTATAATTTTCATTCGAAAAAACTGAAAGCCTTACGAAGGCCAAAACTAGGCTAATGGGCTGCCAGGATGACCCGGATTGAACTAAGACTTTATAAACCAAAAATTTGCACTTTCGATCAACTAGCGTTGCTTTGGTGGCGAAAATTAATGGAATTAGAATAATTCCAATTCATACTCGTAGAGTTCAAATCCTACCAAAGTATTTTGAAAAAAAATTTTTTGGTTTACCAATTCATATTTCTATCTCGGTCATTCTGGCAGCCCATTAGAACAATTTTGGCCTTCGTACGGTTTCCAGTTTATAAAATTAAAATTATGAAAGTACTCCGAGCGTAACCTATGGAAGGCTGCAAAGAGAAAACCAATATACACTGCGCAAAAAAATTAACGCACATTCTGAAAATCTCAATTTTAATGAAAGTTAACTCTACATTGCCTTTATAACTTGTTTTTTATGTTCTCTCGGGAAGGTTTTGAACGAAACAAGACACATTAAATGGAAGAGAAATTCAGGATTTCACCGAATCTTATGCGAAAGAAGAAAAATTAACACATTTCAAAATACTGAAATGCTGATAAGTGATTCAATACTTGGTATTTCCACCCCTTGCGTTAATTACAGCTAGGCAACTACGGTTCATACTCAAAATGAGTGATCTTAAAATGTTCTGATCTAATCCTTCCCAGATTTCTCCGAGTTGGATTCCTAAGTCATTGAGAGTAGCTGGATGATTTTCTGAACTTCTCAGCCTTCTATTGAGGTTGTCCCAAACCTGCTTAAACGGATTGAGATCTAGACTTCTTGCTGGCCATTCCTTTCGAGAGACTTCAACCTCTTCAAGGTACTCCTGAACGATGCTCGCACGATGAGGTCTGGCATTATCGTCCATAAAAATGAAATTTTCACCAATGTATGGGGCAAATGGCACTACATGCTCTTCAAGAATGTTCCTTATATACTTATCAGCACTAGGTCTGTGCGAGCAGTCAAAGATATTCCACCCCATACCATAATCGATCCTCCCCCGAAACCAGTAGTATTCAGGAAATTGCACTGAGCATATCTTTCATGTGGACGTCTGTATACAAGGGAACGTCGATCACAATGGTAGAGGCAGAATCTAGACTCATCTGTGAAGAGAACTCTTTCCCAATCGGCCTCTTCCCAATGAATATGCTCTCTCGCAAAATCCAAACGCGCCTTTCGATGGGCTGGGGTAAGAGCTGGGCCTCTTGCCGCGACACGAGGCCTTAAATCATATTCTCTGAGGCGGTTTCTTATTGTCTGAGTGCTAATTTGCACCTCATGAGTTTGCTCAAGCTGATTTTGAAGGCGGCGAGCGGTTGCAAACCGTTGTCTCAAAGAAGAAACTCTCAAGTAACGTTCTTGAATGGCAGTTGTTACCCGTGGTCTGCCCTCTCCTGGTCTTCGGACATTCATACCTGTCTCCCTGAATCGCTGCAACATTCTGGACACACTTGTATGGGAAACTCCAAACCTCTCTGCAATTCTTGGGTATGTCTACCCTTCTTCTCGCAAAACTACCGCTTGGGCACATTCCTCTTGGGTCAAATTGCGTGTTTCGCGTTGCATAGCGATCGAGTGTAGAAAATCAAACGAAAAAAAAACTATTTATCACTAGAATTGATCGAGAACAACTGATTTTAGAATGGAGCCAATACATTCAAAATCAGATAATATCATCTTTTTTTATTCCTGCTGGGAGAAAACATCTGTATTGAAGAAAAACGTTGAAAGTGGATAACATATGCATTATGCATGCATAATTCTGATAAAAATAATTATCATTGAGAACACCTTCAGTTGTAGAATAAATTTGAGATTTCCATAATGTGCGTTAATTTTTTTGCGCAGTGTATAATATTTCATGCTGTATCTGTATCTTCATATTGAATACTCTGATTTTCACTAGAAAAAATACCCACCAATCTACCTCTTGAAAGGGTGTACTGATTTTCATGATTATAATACCAGAAATGATGAGGTTTTGTGCATAGAACCTCAAAATCCACTTCATCACCAAAGTTCATTGGCACCAAGTTCTATAATCGCTTGAACACAGAAATTAAGAATCTAAATGATAAGCAATTTAAAAGTAGAATCAAATTATTTTTGAAAGACAAGTAGGTACATTAGTGTAGGGGAATTTTTAAAAGATAAGTTTTGTTGATGATCAGATTCTTTGCTTTATTTTTACTGTGTTGAATATTTTGGTTACATACTTATTTGGATTTTTTTTGTTACATTTGCTCGACTTGTCTAATACATTCATTTAACGTCTACAAAGACCAACAAACTATTCAATTCTATTTTATGAGCAAACATTTTTCATTTATTAATCTGTAATAATTTATAGTTCAGATCATTTTCAAAACATTTTTATTTCTTCGTTTGAATTCTGTGATTTGAGATAATTCAAATCGTTTGAAATGTCGTCGCAATCCATGCACCAGTTTTCAGTTAAATACTTACTGATATTGATACCCAATAGTAGAAAATTCATATCATTTCTTCGAAACTGAATATTTTTTTATTTTATTTAGGACCAGTAATTTGGAAATACGAACTTTCAAAACTGCCACCGACACAAACATAAACTGAAATTGAAACAAAATAAGACAAAAATGAAATGTAAATACGAACTGAGTCATACTGCTTACCCTACCAGACCGAATGGTCCAACGTCAACAGAGAATCGCACCGACTGCGCAGTTTCGTCCTATCAGGACACAATATCCCAAAAGACGCTGCCACCAGCTAACAGAACATAGCGTAATTTTGACGATTTTAGTCGAAGGCTAACCCTGTTCATTATTCACTCAAAAAGGTGAAGGACAGAAAAACTGTATTCTCCCCAAAAAAAATTGCTTCAGGCAATATTTTCTAATCATTCATTAGAAATGAGGTCAGTATATGGGAACGAAAATGTCGGAATACAACATGGAAGCGATTATAAATTAAATTAGATATCTGGGTTATCAGAAATCTCGAAATGACAAATAGCAGAAGGACCTTAAACCACAATATGCGAACACTGGAAAAAATGATATGAAGTGAAGCCGTAATCGGTAGATGTGAATAGATTGTTTTAGGGAAATACATCTATTCAGTATCTGTTTTAGGGAAATACATCTATTCAGTATCTGATGGGAGCATACATTCGGAAAAAAAATTATCTTTATTATGACATTTTTCTTCTGAAAAATAAAATACAGCATACATAATTCTTATTCCCTTTGAAAACAAAATCACATTTCGAAGTTAAGAGTCAATTGATAGAAAACAACAAGACATTATGAATAGTCGTTATCCACACATTGTATCAAGAATATTCTCTCGAATATCTGAAATGTAGTACCAGGCCAATCATCTACAGCAGTTCACAATTTATGAGTAGATCGCTGTTCATAATGCCCCCTCGTAAGAGTTCAGTATGTCCATAAAACAAGATGGTATACGAAAGAAAATAAGCGGTGAAATCGAGCCAGAATTCGTAGCGGAATTTCTTAGGACTTATGAAATGCATCTGCTGAAAAGCATGATAATAAAAAATAAGCAACATTTTCAGCACCACTCTCGAATATTTTTCTTGCACTTCTGTGTGTGAACAAATTAATCCACAGATTCAATTTCGATTGAATTCCAATTATGTTCGGGTGGATTTATAGAATTTACAAATGTAGATGACATTTTATTCTCGTCCACTACCCTCGAATGAAGTGCTCATAATCCACCTGTTTCATCAATTATTATGACATCCATAACTCACATATATGAGCTAAAGTGGCTTTATACAGGACAGTGGCGGCAATAGACGTTCACGTTTTGATTGGTCGGACTGTTTTCGACCACTAATGGCGGACTTTCATTGATTTGTTGTCATGTCATAGTGTATAAAGCTCAAAATCGAGTCAAATGTCAAATAGCACGACACTCAAATGTAAACAAATATCCGCCATGTTTGTGCAAAAACGTGTTCTATGACCCTATTGTCGCCACTGTCTTGTATAAAGCCACTGTAATATGAGCCACTTATGATTTATGGTTAGTCGAACTTCAATCTGACAACCAAAGATTATATCAATAAAGATCTCAAATTCCTCTGAATAGAGAATCCTATCGAATGCCATTTCAATCTGAGAAGGCAATTTGTTCGTAGAAATTAAAAATTATTTCATAAAAAATTATTCAACACTCGTGGACGAAGATGAATATCCTTCCCGCATATTATGGCTTTAATCAGCTCTTGAGATAATTTACTACATTACATAATCATTTTAACATAATATGTAGGTACCGTGTTTTTCACCATAATTTGACTCCCCCTTTAACTTTGTTTCTGAAAGAGGTACAGAAAAATGTGTTTTACCAAAGGTTCAAGTAATCGACTAATGTTTTTCAAAATGATTTCACAAAATGAAATATATACAGAGTGGGCAACATATTGATTCATTTTTCAAATGGAACACCCTGTATATTTTTCTATATTCGGTAAGCTCTTCTTTCTCTAATTTAGAATAGCATATGTTTGGTCTTTCTCTCTTATTGTGAGTACCACAGAGTTTCAAATTTTAAGAACCAATTTCTTTAGTTTACATTATTTATTCCACACTACCATAGTTTATCATTTTTTTTCCTGGAAATTGGTAGGTATACATCGAAAATCTATTGCTTTCAAGTGAATTGTTTGTATATAAAGAATTTCGGAATTATTTCACATTTATGTATTTATTCATTCAAAACTTTGAAACTCTGAAAATAAAAAAGACAGACACATGTACGCATATCTATTCGGTATCGGGAGAAAATAACTAATTGCAATAGGAAAGAATCTACAGGGTGTTCCATTTGAAAA
Source organism: Adalia bipunctata (assembly GCA_910592335.1). Classification (NCBI taxonomy): domain Eukaryota; kingdom Metazoa; phylum Arthropoda; class Insecta; order Coleoptera; family Coccinellidae; genus Adalia; species Adalia bipunctata. The sequence continues at coordinate 9,783,180 of OU342949.1, read as the reverse complement.
AATGTAGTTGCATTCAATATGCTGTTTACCCTGTATAAGTCCAATTGACGTAATCATTTTCAAAAAATTTATTTGATTTCGTACAACTTTTTTATGAAATATTTTCATGCATCTGTTTTTGTAACAGAGTAAGAGGGGGGGTCAATTCATAGTGAAAAACCCGGTTCATAACTACTCATAAATAACATGCTGACTGTAGCCAGATTTGCTGGTGCGAGGTCGATTATCAAAAAGAGTACGAATTTTATATGTACGCTGTTGAATTATACACGGTGGCCACTTTTTCAATGGCATTGTATTGGTAACTTTTGAACCATAAGAGTTAGAAGGTCGGTCAAATGGAGAAAAAGTTGTATCCATAGAAGCATTGTCAAGCAGTTCGAACAAATCGAGATTATCAGGGACGGTTATTGAGATATCATAAGAAAAGTAAATTCTGTCATTTTTATTTTTATTTTTTCCCACTTTATTTCGAATATTATCAAAAAATGTTACGGGAATTTTTTATTCGACAGTAAATTATCCTCAAAATGACATAATCAGATTTCGTATCTAACGTTTCGTACTTCTTGGGCCACCCTCAACCTTATTTTTTCAATACGCACCTGCATATTTTATGACACTTTTCGAAATAACTTTTAACGCTGAATTCAACGATATATCATACAATATCATTCAAAGTTGATTTTACAAAGTGGTGGACATTTCGAACACTTACGTCATTAATGTTCATCATTTACCTTCGAATAATCATTCAATTTGTCTTTCATTGAAAAATATTTTCGTTTAATTATTATGAATAAGGTTTTTCACCTCTTGAAATCAGTGAATAATTAGATATTGATTGTTTCTTGCTTTGGTTCTGTTACGTAATGATTATTCACAAATTTCAAGAGGTGAAAAACCTAATTCATAATAATTTAACTATCATTTAATGAAAGACAAATGAGATGATTATTCGAAGGTAAATGATGAATATTAATGACGTAAGTGTTCGAAATGTCCACCATTTTGTGAAATCAACTTTGAATGACATTGTATGATATATCGGTGAATTCAGCGTTAAGAGTTATTTCGAAAAGTGTCATAAAATATGCAGGAAAAAAATGAGGTTCAGGGTGGCCCAGGAAGTACGAAACGTTCGATACGAAATCTGATTATGTCATTCTGAGGATAATTTACTGTCGGATAAAAAATTATTGTTACATTTTTTGATAATATTTGAAATTAAGTGGGAAAAAAATAAAAATCAAAATGACAGAATTTACTTTTCTTATGATATCTCAATAACCGGCCCTGATAATCTCGATTTGTTTGAATGTGGATTTTCCTACGATGTAAACTTTTTTTCCGCAAATAAAAAACTTATGAATTATTGCATTCATGAATAGATGGAGCTTTGAAATTCGGAATGGAATTGGTTGCGTTACAATGGGCACGTATTGATGCTGAATTGTCAAACAAATAATAATATAATTGCTGGTCTTTTCGAAGACAAAACAGTGTAAAATTCCTTTTCTGGAAGTCCCCCAGAGCTGGTTGAGGCAGTGAATACTGCTTCATTAGAATTATTGTCAAAGAAATCAAGAGAAATGTACGAATATGCATATGTTGAGCACTCTGACAACTGTGAGGAAATATCATTTCCTTACAGTAAGGAAATGAATATTTCCTAACAATTTGGAAATCTTGACTTTTTCTGTGACAAATTTTGTAAGGGATGTCAAAATGTCCTAGCGATTTGCGGAAAAAAAAATTGTAGATGGGTTTCATTTCCAATCGAAACAATACTCACACAGTTCGCGTCAAAATTATGAAACAAATTCATTTTCTCAGAAGAAAAATTATTGACAACAAAATCCTGGAACAGGTCAATTTTTGTTTCACTTTCATCATATTTTTATGCATTTTTGTTGCACCTTGTTCATACCCATTAAACATCTGAATTTTTTGAATAGGTGAAGTGGGTCATGCGGTACTTTTTTGGCAAGGTCTTTGTATTTTTTTAGAAGCGTGCAGAAATTTTCAATCAGTTAGTTAAAAGAGGTTTTCAGTATGTGCACTTTGTCATGGCTCATTAACTTTGAGAAGATGGTACCTGATGAAGTTTCACGTGAGGAAGTTGAAAGTTGTGCTTGAACAAAAATGTAATGACCAACTTTCTTTGGTGACGAATTTCATCAGGTACCATCGTTTCGAAGTGAATGAGCCATGACAAACAGCACATACTGAAAACCTCTTTGAACTAACTTACTTTTCAGAAAAAAAAATTTCTTGAAAATTTCTGTACGCCTGTAAAGAAGATACAAAGATCTTGGCTGAAAAGTAGCACATGAGCCACTTTCCCTATTCAAATAATTTGAAGGGTTGATGAGGATGGCACAGGATGCAACAAAAATCCTTTAGAAATGCATAAAAATTTGGTAAATGTGGAACAAAAATTGACCTGTTTCAGGATTTTGTTGCCAAATATTTTTCTTCTGCGAAAATGAATTTTTTTCATAACTTTGACGCGCACTGTACATACATTGGGTACCAATTTCAAGAAATTATTACATTTTACGGCGGAAACTGAGACTTGCTCTCACCCGACCCCAGACCCGGAAAGTAGGAGACGCATGTTCAATTCCTGCAAGGTGTTTAACTTTTCCGGAATTTAAAAAAATTGTCTGCATGCCGCTGAAATCTTTCTAACTGAATTCACAGACGATTAAATCATTCATAATATAAAAATACAATTTTTTTCTAAAAAAGAAATAGCAGACGGAAACTTAATATGACCTTTTAGGTTCGACTTTTTGAACGTTCGTTCCACTTGAACGGGGACTACATCATATCGAAATTTGGATGTGTAGTCGAAAGAAGTCTGTCAGTTGCTTGGATTTCAGAAAGAGGAGACGCAACTTTAATAATGAATTTAGTGAAGCCAATTTTCAAAACCATCAGAACTATAACGGACAACTATTCTACTAAGGCACCAAAATGTATAAATTTTTGCAACGTTGTGACTTTCTTCGAATTTTCTAAGAAATGAACATTGAATCAAAATGAAAAGTTATTCAGATTGTAATTCATTGACTCATTACGCGTGAATGTTAGGAATGAGTATTCGTTTCTTCAAATATTGTGAATTCTTCACAATACTTAAGTATAATACATATAATAATAACCAAAATATTCGATATTAAAAATACAAATAAATAATCGTAATATAATCCAATGAAGAAAATATACTTGTCTATATGCCTAAGACACAAAAAATGTTATTTGGTTCAAATCGCACCGAAAAGCATGAAGTAAAAATACTTGTTGTTACTTTCGATAGTGATCTCAGTTGGATGACACTTATTTCGTTCTTATCAAAGAGACTTTCAACATCTATCTATATGATTAGAAGGATGAAATCTATTACATCTAAAGAAAGTTGTAAACTCACATATAATACAAATTTTCATTCTGTCGCAACCTATGGTAAGATTATGTGGGGAGCCAGACAAGGTATCAAAGACATCCTTCTGAAAGAAAAACAAGCGATGAGGGTTATGTGCGGAGTATCCAGGTAAGCAAGCTGTAGAGATTTGTTCAAGACCGAAGGAATACTTACCGTTGTATCATAGTTCATACTGAGTTGCCTTAACCATGTCCATGAAAGGAAAAATGAATTTACTAGACACGAAGACTATCACCCCTACAACACAAGAAATAAGAACAATCATCACCGCATAAAGAAGACCCAACTTGCAGTAAACCACTTGGGAACGAAACTGTATTGTTAGAAAACCTGTCGATATCAACAGTTTCTTTCTGGAGGTCAATCTATTAAGTATAGATATACGAATTTACTAGCCTTACCTACTGAAGCTTGCTGCTTTTTTATTGAAATATATTGGATGCTTTCAAATCTTGCTGAGCACACATAAGGGTACAATGTTTTCCTTGACAGATGTTGCATTTTTCTCTTAAACGACATCTTCGTGCTATATGGTCAAATCTAGTACACAAATGACAACATGCAGACTCTGACAACTTCTGTTTCTTCTCTGCGAAATTCAATTTCAAAGCTTTTTCACACTGATAAGAGGAATGTGATCCTTTGCAAAAAACACATCCCGACACACCTTTATTGAACAATTCAGATGCGGTAGGAACGTTGCTTGTACTTCTATATTCTTGCTATTTCTTGTCCTTGAAACTGCTCATAGCTAGATGAATTCTATCTTCGTTCATTACTTTTTGACCAAGGAAATCCATCAGAACATCAAGGCGATTCTTCAAACTTGTATGTTGAATAAAATCGACTTCTGTGCCGAGCACTTATCAAAATCTTCTCCCAAGCATGACTCTACTAATGGATACAACATAGCAGCACAAGTATCAGATTTCACGCCTAAACTCTGTAGAGCTCTAAGTTGTGACTCAATTCGATCAAAAAGGCTGATAGGTTTTAATTGGTATGGAGGTTCGTTAGAACTAGTTCTCTAACATACACTTCTATCAATAAGTCGTCTCTACCAAATCTTCGTTTCAAACTATCAACGGCCTTTTGATAGTTATCTTTTGTTTGTGGCAGGGTAACTTTCACCAATTTGTCTCGCTCTAGAATTTGGTGTAGTGGCCTGAATGAGGGACTGAAGCTTGTCTTCCTCCTCTAGATCAGAATCTTCATCAATCCTACTGAATTGATTTCAAAAACCAAGCGATCACTTCGAATCGCCTCCATATTGACGAAATTTGGGAATCACACACCGTATCCTTCAAATGAAACCTAAACTGAAAAAATGGTATAGGAAAAAGGGAATGAAGGGATTTCGTTTCATGAGAGGAATCTACAGTTAAAATATTTGTACAAGTCAAAGACTCACCCTGAATAAGGTTTCGACGTTACTATATGAAGGTACTCGCTCGTTACATTTCAAATTTTGCTCATATTCTTTAAGCTTGTGATTTTTCAACTCGACCGCTTCAGCTAGGTGACCAACAGATTGCCAAAGAGCTGCCTAAAGATTTACATTTGTTCACGGTAGGCAATATCAATTTTCCAACATTCGAAAACTCTGTTTTAATGTCCTTCAGAAACATTATTCTATATTAAGGCCCTTGTTAAAGTTGTAAAGCCTTGTTCTAATCAATCCATATTTATCTGAGAACTAGTCATTCCCAGAATTTGGTAGAAAACAAAACTGGTTGTATTCAAAATAGTCAATTATCATAAAGGATCTGCCAAAATGTTCGTTAATTCAATGATTTCATTAATTCGAAGGCTGATATACATTCAACCTACCTACGTCAAGTAGAGCTTAGTCAATTCCTTTCGTTGATAATCCCTAGTATATAAATTGCAAGTACATTTTATAATAATAAAGATTTGTAATGATTTAATAAATCAGGTTTCATTTTGTCTTGATTTTCTTTTTTTTTAATATACTCTTGTTGAGTAAACCAAATTGGCAGTTACTTCACACAGTGATTTTTTCTGTCTAGAGAAGATCCATATCCACCTCAATCTTGGTCTCTACCTAGCTTTAACTGAACTGACTCTTTGTAGACGCGAGTGAGAATATTTTGCTCACAATATTCTTTTACTCCTGAAGTAAATGATTCACGGGTAAGAGTAATTTTTAGGAAAATCGAATTCGAATTGTATTTCGGGAGAAGAAATAAGATTCGAGTAGTAAATATGTGTTCGAACAAAGATAATAGATAGATAGATAACTGTCATTTATTGCAAAGCAAATGGCCATCGACCTTGGGTCCTTCAGCCTCAAAGATAATATTATCAAGAAATATCGTTGAACGAAACGATTATCCTGAAAAACTACAGAGAGGAACTGGCGAACTGGAAAAAATATGAAAGAAATCTATACCTGGTGGAAATATTTTATTTGAAAAAAATCTGTTATGCAGGCTCTCACCAATGAATCGAATCTATCAGTTTCTTCATGGTGAAAATTTGTAGTATTATTAATGCTGTGTTTTTCATTCGTTGGAAAGAAGTTCTTACGAGTTGAATTGGGTTCAGTCGAAAATACTTTCGAAGGCAGTAATCGTTCAGTGACAGGGTAGCAAATAAGGCGAAGAAGAAAAATTTATCGCTTGTATAAAACAGCGCGAATAGCCTCTGAAATTACACCATAAGTCGTATTGTTTTCGTTCTAGAAATGATTCCTATATTTCTGCAACTTCTTTCCGCTTCATTGCTCAACAGTAAAATGATACTTAAATAAATTATTCTGTTCACGTTCAACTTCAGATGTTGGCTATGCTTCCTTCACTTTGAATATACAAGTGAGTTATCTGTGACAATTAATAATATCCATTGCTATTGTTCAGAATTGATATTTTCATTTGAATTCATACTCGATACAACCAAATTGTACTGTGAATGAACTTCGTCAGGAATGGTTCCTGACCTCAACAGTCAACCCGCTCTCTTCAACTCTGTTCTCTACAGTTCTCAAAAATCGAGCTTAGCCAGAATCGGCACAATCCATAAACATTTAATTCGCCAGTCGGTACCAGTTAGTCCGCAAGTCCGCCCAAGTTAGTTCAAATCCGAACATCCCATGCGCAACTTTAGTTAAAAACCACGTGTTTTCATAAGCTGGATTTGATCCATGAGAAAAAATACTCTTATTCGTACAAAACGTATACGAGGGCAGCAGACAAGCAGATATATAATATATAGGGTGGGATAAATTATGGAACCAAGTAAATATATTTTGAACGAAAACAACGATATTTATGAAAATTTGCAGGTGAGTGCAATGAGACAAAATGCATCTGATGTACATTTTTTGTTTAGTACATCTAGAAATAAAAAAGAAAGACCTAGTGAAGTAGAACTGGAAAATTTGAGTATAGAAATATCAAAAAGTACTAAGTTTTTGGGTGTTCATATTGATGGATTTTTGAGATGGGAGCAGCATACTGATACTCTGTCAAAAAAGCTCATGGGGATTTGTTACGCTATAAGAATCACTTCTAAGTATATGAATGAGAAAACTTTGAAAATACTTTATCATTCTAATTTTGAGTCCTCCTTAAGATATGGTATAATGTTTTGGGGATTAAAATGCAATTTAGAGAGAATATTTATTGTTCAAAAAAGGGTTTTGCGTGTCATTTTTAAAATGGATTTTAGAGCGAGTTGCAGGGGTATTTTCAAACAAAATAATATATTAACTGTTAATGCGATCTATATTTTTGATTGTGTATTGTTCCTGTTTAAAAATAAGCAAAGGTTTATTATCACAAAAACAAACACAAGATATAACACAAGAACTAAAGACCTGGAGTACCCCATCCATAGACTTACACTGTTGGAAAATCATCCAAAGTATATGTGTTTGAAACTATATAATAAGCTTCCAAATGAAATAAAGCAACTAGGTTTAAAATCGTTTAGGAGGGAAACAAAGAAATTGTTAATGGACTTAGAGCCATATAGTCTAATGGATTATTTAAATATTTGATAGATTTTAGGTTTTTGGTATTTTTTTGTGACGTAGTTTCTCTTGATGTTTGAGTTGTAGATGGGATATTTAACTCATTTCTGTACAACATTATTAGAAATAAAGATTATTATTATTATACTTCCGGTTTAACCGGAAATGCCATCAACTTATTTAATTTAAATGGGACACAGATTTTGAAAGAGCTTGTTATTCCAAATTCATACATACTGGGTTCATTCTACGGAAAAATTGTGAAAACTCTTGGTTCACAATGGGTGGACATTTAATTCTAAAAAATGATAAACAAAATTAATTCAAATGTTGAAAATGCTCGCCGTTAACTTGTTGACAATATGCCATCCTATGAACAAATTCTTGAGTCACACTTTCCAAGACTTCTCCACGTATTAGTTTACATTCATCAATAATTCTTCATCTCAATTCCTCGTTTTTACAAATTTTTCACACTAAATTCAGTATGTATGAATTCAAAATAATTCTCAGTCCAAAGACGAAGGTCTTCATCGGAAGCTATAAATTCTCGTTTTCTTATGTTTTCATCAATGGATAGTAATAGTAAGTATATTACACACCGAGGTGGGAAGAGATTCATTCCTGTCGTGAGATTAGTTAGTTAACCTCGACGCGAAGCGTCGAGGTTAGCTATGATCTAGAGACAGGAATGAAACTTCCTACCAAGGTTTGTATACTATTTTATTTACAATCATCATATTTCAATTAAAATAAGTAAATTTGTGTTTAACGACAAATCACCAAGAACGCATAGATCAAGTAGATCTATATTGTTACCGTAACTACGGGGTATACAATTGTCACCATTATACATAAATGTCAGATAAAGTCGAATACTAAATTCGCGAACTCCGAACGAACCAAACACGTCTCGCACGCTGAACCGATTGCAACAAATATTCGAGCAAATCGCGTTTACCGACAATGACGCGTTCAGTTCTGTTCAGCGCAACATATTGACTAGACAAATTTGTTGCATCGCGCGCGGCGAGTTTGGTTCGTTCGGAGTGTTCTGTTGCAAGTGAATACGCAGCATAACATTCTATATGTCTCAAATGTAATGTCCGTTCTAATTTATTATTTTTATTGTAGATATTTGACCAAAATTTTATTTACACCCTGTGTGTTCAATGATTCATTTATCACATATATCTGAATATATCTGAATATATGGACGAAACGTTGCTCAGTTAAGAAGTTCTGTTTTATTGACTGTCCTACTTCCCATTATCCTTGTTTATACTAAAAATATTGTTCGCAGTTGTTAGAGAAACTGTAAGAAAATGGCTATATTTTCAGTTTCATTATTACCATTGAGTTTAAATATACATAGAGACACAACCCAGTTCAACGATTTGATGCATACATTTTTGGCAGTTTCCTTGCCAATTTGCCAACTTTAGTGGCGGCACATTGTAGCTACTAAATGAACTATAATCTGCCGATCCGTTCTATCACTATTTAATTACAGAAATCTGTAGGATATTCATTTTCCTCTAATTCTATGAATCGTAGGCAGGGTCGGATTCATCCAAATTATATATTTCCTTCACAAACGGTATGAATCAATAATGATGAATTATTAGCCTTGCATTTCTCCAAAGGAGTGTTCTCAGGTAGGAAATGAGGGGTGAAAATGTACCATAAATAGTCTAGTCCAGGGGTCGGCAACCTGCAGCTCGCGAACCACTTGCGCCATGCGGCTCTTTAGTCTTTGGAGGTGAAGCTGCGGATCTTCAAGTCCATTCGCCAGTATTATTTATTTGATCAGCATCTAATAATGACATGTTCAGATTGTACAATTGGAGGTACATCCCATAAATATGGGATCACAAACGTTTCGTATTGAGATACATGGAGTTGAAATTTGAATTTTCTTGGAGTTTTTTCTCATAGAAGATATCTGCATTTCACAAGATATTCAACTGAAATTTGGCATGGATATTACCATTTAGAGTTTACACCATGTGACATGCCAATTTCGATTACAAATCTACAGCGTGATATTTTTTCTGGAACACTATCCTGTTTTCCTCCAGAATTTTTTTTTGTGATACACTGCAAGTTTGAAATTGTAAAAAGAAGCTTTGTTGTTAGACTTAATTTTATGGTCCCTTGAAGTTTTATCGTATCTGCTACCGATTCAGAGAAAAACGATTCCTTCGAAAACCTGACATTAGTCAGAGCCTGCTAGATCCCCAGTCTTGAATAGTTCTGAATATACTAACTGAATTTTTATGATAATATTGATTTTTCTGAGGAATCGACCAGAATTTGTTTTCGAAATCGGTAAAACTACAAGAGACCATAAAGTTTAGTCTAACAGCCGAGCTTCTTTCCACTATTTATCAAACTAACAGTGACTCCAGAAAGAAAGGTTTCGGAGGAAACCATCAGGGTAGTATCCCAGAAAAAATATCACCCGGTAGGTTTGGAATTGAAATTTGCATACCACAGGCAGATACTATGAGAAAGAAACTCCCTGTATTTCGAAAACGAAATTTAATGTTTTCGGACACATTTTTATGAGACTTTTTTACTTAAAATTATTCATGTTATCTCCCCTCTTCATTTCAACCTCCAATTAAGAAAAGCACTCTGTGTTTGCCAATACTGTTTATTGGCGAGAAAAAAATTGGTGGCTCTTGAAAAATTTGGAAATTTTGTAAATTTCCGACTTTTCCGACTCAAAAGGTTGCCGACCCCTGGTCTAGTCAGTCCTCATACAGGGAATTTCGGCGCGAAGTGTATTCTTATTGAATTTTTTTATATAGTCATTTTCAAAAACATTTTTTTGGATTTGTCCACATCACTTTCACATACACGCATATAATGTTAATTTCTTCATTCCGTTTTCATTGTAGCCCGAGACGAATTATAACTCCGAAACGTCGCTTTAGAGTTCAAAGAGTTTTAGTCAGTTCCTCATTTCTTCATACATCAGTATTTTATATTCATGAAAGATCAAAAATAATTTTCGTTTTATTGCATCCAAAAAATCAGGTCATGAAATACTGAACATTCAATATTTCGTACGCCGGTCCTGATCGTCATCGCATTCGGCTTCGGAAATAGTGCTTCATAGTTCAGCTACTGACCGCCAGATGCGAGAGGAAATTTTTTTGCTTCTCTGAAACACACTTATCCATCTATGAACCGGTGAAGGAACTACACTAAATTCAGCTTCAAATCGTTGAACCAGGATGTGTCTCTATGTATATTTAAACTCAATGTTATTACTGAAGTTATTGTCGTTTGAGCACTTATTCATGGATTTTTCTATCTGGATATAAATATAAAATGAACTTGAACACGTGAAGGGAACAAACGCATCAATTCTTTGCAGCAAGGTTTTCCATCAAAAGGTTATCTATCCATGCTTTTAACCAGTCCAATTTATTCAATATGCCAAAAGTTTTGATGATATATAAATTTTAACGTCTCTGAGAATAATTAGGGAAAGATTTGAGATAGTTTTAGTGATATGTAGTGTTGAGGCATCTTTCTAAAGAAATTTTCGAAATGAATTAGCCCTGTTTTTACTTCTTCTTGAAGAACAATAGCAATCAGTTTTTTACAGTACTAGTACTTTGCTTACATTGTTGTTAAATCAATCCACTGGCCTAAAATTCAAATATATTATGAGAATTAAAACTAAAATCTTATCGCCCAGATACTTCACTATTTTCAATTGCCATCTTATAGAAAGATGAAGTCCGCAGCTCGGTACATCGAATTACGAGGATCCATTTCACTCTTGTTGATAATTATTATGGAATTAAACTTTCTCAACAGTTAAAACGGCACCAGAAAATTAAACTCAAACAAGACACCTTGTAACCTATGACACCTTGAAATATGGTAAATTTGTGAATAATATTTTAAACGGAATAACACTGATATAAATAAATACCTTCTCTATCCTCGATCCTCACTAACTCGTGGCGACTGTTCTTGATGCGTGCATCCGGACAGTCTCTGAATACCACATTCGAGTGTGAAGCAAAAAAAATACCTCCCTAACAGTTTTTATTTCAAAACTAATTGATCTGCTCAGGAAACAATAAAAACTTTCACATATCCCTCAAGAAAACCTGGATATAAAACACAGCTCAGAGGAACGTAAGAAAATAAACAAATATTACTCCTTTTCTAGGTAATAAGTTTTGCCGGAAGTCATAAATTTATAGCATTTCGCCATTTCCCTCAATAAAATATAAAAAAACAAAACTTTATAGCTTCTGATGAAGACCTTCGTGACATCTGCTATTTACATTAGCTTTACGATGAGAGTTGAATCATTGCGAAAGAAGTGAAGTGATTTTTAAGTATTTAAACAGTTGGTCAGCATGAAAGCACTCATCTATTCAACGCCTACACACGATGCAGACACTAGCAGGCGGAATGGAAATGAACTCCCAATCGAATCGTCTATCTAATTTGACATGTTCACAAGGATCCAACGAAGCGGTTGGTTGTCATTCGATGGCTCTGTGAATAGGTACGCTCCTTCCATAAAACGAGCCCTCAAAAATGGCCCCAAGATAACTGTCTAGAAAGTCTAGATCAATACGCTGAATAGTGAATTTTAGAGAGTGGAGAGGTCGTTGATGGATTTCAGAAGCTCAGTACTTATTAGAAATTTTTGCCTATTTGCTTCACAAGAGGTGAGGAAATGACCATCGTCGCTACTCCACACAATACCTTTAGGCGTCGTGAATGGTGAAAATTGAATTACAGCTATACACTTCGTTTTATTCATGAGCAACCATAATTTTATACAGGGTGTTTCACCATAAACTGGACAAACATATATAGCCGTGTAGATGACATCGAGAAAGTCATTTTTGCCTTATGACATATACCCCGTTTTCGACGCATAAGCGAGATACAGGGTGTTTGATGTCAACTTTGAGCAATATTCCGATAACTGTGGTGACTTATGCGTGACATCTGAAATAACAGTTTCTGGCCTTATCTTAGTATTTTTGAGGGCTCAATTGAATTGTGGTGTAAAATTTTGCAAAAAAAAGTTCAAAATGGCGGAAAACCTGCAAAGTTTGAATTTTTTTTTCTCGGTTGCCAATTTGGAAAGCACTATTTGAACGTACTCGATTTTCTAAGATTTTCCGTGAAAAAATTTTTTCAAAATTCGAACTCAACTTTTTTTTTACATGTCCTCAGTGAAAAAAAAAATTCGCCTAAAAGTTTTGGAATTTTTTATGGTTGAACTATCTTTAATTCTGAATACTTGGGTGCAAACAGAATAAAAAAATATCGAGTGGTTTTCTTTTTGTAGCCTTCCAAAGATTACGCTCGGAGTACTTTCATAATTTTTATTTGAAAAACCGGAGGCCGTACGAAGGCCAAAATTGTGCCGCTGGGCTGCCAGAATGACCCAGATAGAAATATGAATTTATGAACCAAAAAATTTTTTTTTCGAAAAAATAAAAAAAAAATTTAAAACAAAATTTTTGTTTTTTTTTTATTTTTCCAAGAAACTTTGGTAAGATTCGAACTCTACACTCTCGATTTACTTGGGTTGCTTTGGCAAGGGAGATTTATAGGATTAGAATTAATCCAAATCATACTCGTAGAGTTCGATTCCTACCAAAGTTTTTTGAAAAAAAAAATTTTTGTTTATAATTTCATATTTTTATCCGAGTCGTTCTGGCAGCCCATCAGCACAATTTTGACCTTCGTACGGCCTCCAGTTTCTCAAAAAAAAATTAAGAAAGTACACCGAGCGTAATCTTTGGAAGCCTACAAAAAGAAAACTAATGGATATTTTTTCATTCTGTTTTCACCCAAGTATTCAAAATTAAAGATAGTTCGACCATAAAAAATTCCAAACATTTTGGGCGAAATTTTTTTTTCACTGAAGACATGTAAAAAAAAAGTTGAGTTCGAATTTTGAAAAAATTTTTTCACGGAATATCTTAGAAAATCGAGTACATTGAGATTATGCTTTCCGAATTGGCAACCAAGAAAAAAAAATTCCAACTTTGCAGGTTTTCCGCCATTTTGAATTTTTTTTTCCAAATTCTACAACACAATTGAATTGAGCCCTAAAAAATACTGAGATGTGACCAGAAACCCTTATTTGAAATGTCACTCATAACTTACCACAGTCATCAGAATATTGCTCAAAGTTGACATTAAACACCCTGTATCTCGCTAATGCGTCGAAAACGGGGTATATGTCATGAGGCAGAAATGACTTTCCCGATGTCAACTACACGGCTATATATGTTTGTCCAGTTTATGGTGAAACACCCTGTATAGGTGTTATTTAGGACCCCAGTGTAAATTCGCCGTACTGTTCGATCCGATTCCGAGAGCGTAACTCCCTAGCGTTGATCTATCGACTAGGTATTTACTACGATGTTTGCAGATATTCTCACAGTGTTTGGATATCGAGCTTTTTCATATATTACTTCTATCGAGTTTCTGAATTACTCCAGTTCAGATTAATATCTGAGATTTTGGACGATTTGTGCGATGGTTGCTGCCAAATTTTGAATGGAGTTTTTTATTTTCAATTCACTATTCCAATACGTTTCAATCTACCTCGAAATACTGAAAAATACGGTTTTTATTTCAGTTTCAAAAATAAAAAATTACAGGGTGAGTCTTTGACTTGTACACATATTTCAACTGTAGACTCTGGAGGCCGAAAGAAACCTTTTTTTAATTTTCCATTTTTCCGAATGTGGCTCTGTTTGAGAGATATAATAGCCATTTGAGAAGAAATTGGGCCAAAAACGTGCCTGATACGATTCTCAGAATTGATGCAAAGTTCATATTTCTCGATTGAAATTGAGTGGATTCATTTAGGAAATACTCAAGCACTAACCTTATTTGAATAAGTATGTTACAAACACGATATTTCCTAACAAAAACACTTTGTTTTGTCCTGTTATTTCTGCAATTGGAAAGCCATATTTCTCCCACCAACATTAGTTCCTCCTTCAATTTTCCTGATGATTAGTTGGTAAACACTAATAATTTTTCAATTTTTTCTCGAACTCCCAAAAACATCTAATTAAAAATTGTTTTTTCACTAACCTAACCTAACATAGGATTCAAGATCAATGACCGAACCCAACCCATCTTCCATGATATTTCACAGAGCTTTTGAGGAGACGATACCAGATTGTGTTGATTTTCTCTTCATCTCTAAATCAAACATTTTTCCATCATATATATTTTAGTCTTGACAAAGTTGATAAAAATTCTGACAACATTGTTAACTTGTATAGAGATCAGAGAGTTTATAAATTTCAGCCATTCTGTGATAAATCCAGAGAAGCATCCAGATTATTCTTATGATTTTTAAATTTTTCGTCAAATTTTATATGGTTGAATTGGTAATAACTCAAAAACTATGCGTTTCATTGATGAAACATAAAAATACTTTCCATTTTTCGAAATGAGTGATTCTTTCGAAAATATGAACCGTTCATCTTTTTCAAGCGGTTTTCTAGTATTTTAGCGAGGATATGAGTCGTCAACTCTCATGGGTGCCCGCAGAAACCTGCAGGAATTTTTCTCAGGGAATGAAGATAAGAGAGCAATATTGAGGGTGTTGTGCTGAAAAACAATGAGGCCATCAAAATCTCAGGGGGGCCATGGCCCCTCCTGGCCCCATTCCTGCGTTCGCCCATGTCTACGCTGTAACTTTTATACCAGGAGAAATATTGAATACATTTTGTTTGAAGAAGATGCACAATGAATAGAGTAAATAATAAACCAAAATTCAGTTCATTTGCGATAGCGGTTACGAAGATATGAACAGAAAAATGCTTTTTTCATGGAGTTTCGACACCCTGTATCTTCATAACGAAACCTTATTTTGAGAAATGGTATTAAAAAAAAGTTTTTCGTTGGATGAGAGGAAAATACAGTTAAAATTTATGTACAAGTCTAAGACTAAGACTTTCTGTTGAGTATGGACATTTCAGTTATTCAGATTCAATTCTTACTAACTCATTAGTTAACACATTGAATTGTAAGTCAATGTTTTAGGAATTCTTTCCTTTACGAAGGCACATTCTGTTATGGAATTGATCAAACAGAAAAGCAAATTCAATAGTATTGTAACAAGAAAATGAACCTCTATTACTGGCTGTAGTCCCTAAATGGCTAAATATAGGATAAGAATCAAGAGTGGAATCTTATACCGCAGCCTCTCCTTTTCCAGCAAATTTAAGACTCTGAAGCGGTTCGCAATGGTTAGCCGCAGCATCTGGATTCTAAGGTCGTAAAACTCTGACGCATAAATTCGTTGTATGAAGCAGCAGCAGCTCAAATTACAACCGCGTGCTGCCTGCTCTTGATAAAGCCACATGCTCATAAAATGGTAAAATTCAGGCCCCACTAAATTCGACTTTCCCCATCGAAAAGCCTTTACGGCACTCGAATAAGGATATTTCTGCTATTATTGAAGAACTTCTTGTTTTTGCTTCTTCTTTCACCATACTAGAACAAATCGATTGTTAAATTAAATTTCATTCTGTGATAGCAATGAACGATTGCAATGGATAAAGAAACTGCACATCTAATCAATACTAGGTATTACATCAGCGAAGTTTCCAATATACTGAAAAAGTTATAGTCATTCCAATTTTTCAAACAGGTGACCTAACTCACATAACGAAATTCCGCCCTATATCAAATTCGAATGTATTTTCCAAGGTATTCGTTCTCGAGATTCATGACTTTCTCGTCAAATTTCATGGGATAAAATTAGGAATACCTTGGAAACGACGCGTTTCATTGACAAAACTTAGGAATACTTTCATTTTCTGAACCGATTGATGCTTTCGAAAATATGAACGTTTATCTTTTTCAAGTGGTTTCATAGTATTTTCGCGTGGATTTAGGAGTCAGCTACGCGCTACGCTGTAATTTTTATACTAAGAGGAATATTGAATGAGTTTTGATTTGGGAATATGCATCATGAAGAAGTATTCACTACCTTCATGATGCATATTCCCAAATCAAAACAAAATTCAGTTCATTTGCAATAACGGAACAGAAAAGTGTTTTTTCCGTGGATTTTCGACACCCTGAATCTGTCAAAAGAAAATTTTGAAGAATAGTATAGGAAAACAGTGTTTCGTTTGATGGGAGGAACCTACAGTTGAAATATATGTACAATTCAAAGACTAATCCTGTAGATGATATCGCTTCTAAAAGTTTTATAATGCTAGGTTTCATTTCCAGAATTTCACGAAAATTCAATAAAAACTTTGAAGGTTTTATGTTTTTCGTTGGTACGCAATATCTTAGAATATGCCACACCGATTTGGAATTCCCTTTCATTACAAATAAATTGATACACATTGATCGCGATCGCTTGAAGAATGTTCAAAGGAAAAAGGAAGTTCACCAGAACCCTGAATTATAGATTGGGAAATCGACAGAGACTCAGACTATACAGGGTGTCCCACGGTCGAGTGCCTATTAGACGTTTCTGGAGAACTGGACATATTTGAAATCCGAAAATTGGTATTATGATATTGTTCGAAATTATCTACAGACCGAAAATATTTTTGGAGCTTGAGCACTTCCGGTTATACCAGGAGTGGAAATAAATTTGTTCAAAAAATATTTTTTTCAATATTTTCGTTTCTGATATGATTAAGTATTCAATGCTGAATACATTTCTGTTGAAACCATTGTATTCATTCGAATAGTTTTCTAAATATCGAAGAAAAACCTGAAAAAATGTCGCATATTCATAGTCAGTGTTATGTTCATTATTCTTATTCTGAACATTCTGAGTGTAAACCGTTCTCACAACGTCAAAGTAGAAGAATGTGGAAAGGTCATGCATTTTTTGAATTTCATGAATATCATCACAGGGTGTTTCAAATTTTGTGTTGAAAACTGTGATCGAAAATTGGCCATAACTTCTGTTTTTCAAATTAGAACCCTATTTTTTTATGATTGCATTAGATTCTGCGAAGAAAAATAGTGATAGCATTCTCAGATGTTCTTGTTCCTAAATTCAGTAATTGCTGAGATATTTGAGCTTTTCTGGATTCATGTTGTACGTAGAGTCAAATTCATCTTATCTTTCGCATGAGAATATTCTGTGACCATAGAGGATAAATTATTCCATTAATAATTCACAAGTGACAGGTCTTATTTTAGACCATAACCTTACTTCTCGATTTTACTTCAATGGTTACTATGGTTGCATAAGAATAGTCATCGAATCTGTTGGCATGAGAATATTCTGTGACCATAGAAGATAAATGATCCCATTAATAATTCACAGGTGGCAGATCTAATTATTAGTTGTTACTATGGTTTTATAAGAATATTCATCGAATCTCTTCAGATTCGATGAATTTGACTCTACGTACAACATGAATCCAGAAAAGCTCGAATATCTCAGCAATTACTGAATTGAGGAGCAAGAACATTTGAGCGTGCTATCACTATTTTTCTTCGCAGAATCCAACGCAATCATAAAAAAATAGGGTTCTAATTTGAAAAACAAAAGTTATGGCAAATTTTCGATCACAGTTTTCAACACAAAATTTGAAACACCCTGTGATGATATTCAGGAAATTCAAAAGATGCATGACCTTTCCACATTCTTATACTTTGACGTTGTGAGAACGGTTCACACTCAGAATGTTCAGAATAAGAATAATGAACATAACACTGACTATGGATATGCGAAATTTTTTCAGGTTTTTTTCGATATTTTGAAAACTATTCGAATGAATACAATGGTTTCAACAGAAATGTATTGAGCATTGAATACTTAATCATATCAGAAACGAAAATATCGAAAAAAATATTTTTGAACAAATTTATTTCCACTCCTGGTATAACCGGAAGTGCTCAAGCTCCAAAATAATTTTCGGTCTGTAGAGAATTTCAAACAATATCATAATACCAATTTTCGGATTTCAAATATGTCCAGTTCTCCAGAAACGTCTAATAGGCACTCGACCGTGGGACACCCTGTATAAACCATATATCTAATAATATCAATATGGCTTTGACCCCTTCTATTCACAGTCACAGAGTGAAGCCAAATCGTTGGTAGGAATTGAATTGTACGCATGTGTCAACTGACAATTCAAAAATCGCGGGAAACGTAGAGGTTATGTATAATTCGAGTATCAACAAGAAAATAGTTATCGCGGATGAGAATGTGTCACTTAAGTATTTTCAGTTCAATTCTAAAATATCAATAGGAGATAACAAAGATATACTGATCTCGAAGAAAACGGATTGAAGCGATTGATTTAATATCACATAAAATTGTTAGGTTATTATCGGAAGTATTCACATGCAGTTATGATGAATGACATACGTTTCAGGACCTAATACAATTACTGCGTTCGTTATTACCAATCCGGGAGTCGAGCGAGAGAAAACGGACACAGAAATATAATAAATACGGATCTCTCTCTCTTTCCCTCTTTCAGCCATAGAGAGAGAGATCCGAATAAATTATATTTCTGTGTCCGTTTTCTCTCGCTCCTCTACCGGATGGGTAATACCGAATGCGCCTAATGTGTCAGAGAGACACACAATAAGTGAATTATTCTTATTCTCAATATTACTGCACATGCGCAGATCTAGATTCTTACCAGAGCCCGGCTTCAATTTTGATCGACTCAGTACCCATATTGGAATTATTAGATATTGCAACCTTATTTTCAAGATTTTCATCTGAAATGATTAATTGAGAAGGGTTACAAATTTTGCGACAGGCAGCTCTTATGCCTTTGTTGAGCCAGGTCGTGAGTACACTCAAATAGGCTTCAAAAATAAAGATGTTCAGGGCGCCACCAGATTTTACAATTGAAAAGATATTTAGCTATGCCACAAAAATCTGGAAAGTGGAAAAAGAATATAATGTGTGAGGAGGAATAAGAAATTTACAAAGTTATGTACACTGCCTTTATTTTCTAAATTTCTAAAAGGCAAAAGTTTACAGAGATTGAGAATGGTGAAATTAAATGAAGGAAGCTTCCTCCCCAGATTATTACTATATACTTAAATCTAATTAAATACAGAGTTATATACAATGGAGATTCCACAAAAATCTCGAATAATTAACGGAAATCAAATTTAGTACAGATCTGACCTTTTTGTGGGACGTCCAAAATTTAAGATCTCACAAACTTGATTTTGTGTCTCCGAAGTAGTAGGAGAAGATATCCGTCCCCTGGAATATTCGGTAAGTATTCAGACTCAACAAATTGTCAGAATGTCGGCCCAGGATTAATAAGAGAAATAAATTTGAGATATAATTTTATGAATGAAAAAGAAACTTGCCTCTTAGTTCAGAGGAAATTACACTGTAAAAGAGATAGGTAAATGTATTAAATAATACAATTTGTAGGTTGAAGATATAGATAGAAAATCGCAGGTAAATGGATAGTACGTACGGCATCTATCAAATCAACAGGAATGAGAAAATTCTCGACTTGATCATTTCGTCACGAATTCGCATAATTTGACGCAGACGCAGTGATCTTGATGCCGACTTCGAAAATGTAACATTTTTTAATGTTACAATATACAATACAATTGTATGCTTAAGGTCGCCATTTGAAGCGCGTAGGACAAATCAACCAATAGAGGCGCCACCGTGCATTTTATGGAATATCTTCATAGAAGTTACATTATCTCTATGAGTTCTATGAATTTCTCTCTAATTATGAATGAAATGTACAATGGCGCTCTCTATCCGAAACTCGCTGAACTAATTTGAATTTGGCCATTCTCTGACAATTCCGTAATTCAAGTTGTTTTTCTAAATGAAATTATCTGTACATTCACTTTTAATAGAAAGTTGACCTTTTTTTATGGGTCTTTCGTTTGAAATAAAACAGAAGCATGAGTTAGCTTATTTTCTTCTATTTTTGAAAGAAAAAAATGAACTGTTGAAATGGAATTAATCCCAATTATCTCATTAAGAACTCCAATCCTTTCTGAGTTTACCCACAAAATTTCAGTTGTCAAAGTTAAACCATTTTCAAATGCAACTTGAAATAAAAACACACTACATTGAACGCCCACCTTAAACCTTATATAGTCCAAGGATATATGATATAGACTGACAAGCTTGAGCACAGAATAATTATTTTCGATCGAATTTCTTATACCGAATAATGAATGGCCACTCAGATTCAACGAAATTTTTCTCAATGTCTGCGTTATTTCTGGCCATCATCGAGATCGTTTTCTTAATACGTGGGGCCCGTACAACTTTATTTTACCACTCGATTTTCTTGAAATTATTGAAATTTTCACTGACTATCTTCTTGAGAAAAGTGGATCAATATCTATGCAGCAATTATTTTCGTCATCGGAATTATTAAATGGATCCCTGTAATTGAGCCTTCCTGTTTCTGTAAATGAAAAAATAATTCAAAGTATCACCGCTTGAAGTTATGATACGAACTCATATTATTATACTACATCTCAATATATATTAATAAAAGAGGATCTATGGTTGGTTCAAAACGTCGAAATGCCATATTGTTCAAACGATCGCGCCAAATTGGACAATTCTTTTTTGTTGTGTTAATTATTGTTAGGGCAAGGTTTAAATAACAAAATATTCCCAAAAAAATCCTACAGAAAAAAAAAGCCTTCCTTTTTCTTACCACCAATCGAGCAATCATAGAGTATTTATATAGGTTTTGACATTCGGACAAAGGAGGTTAGTTTTTCTTCCACAGAATCGCATGTCAAGTGAATAGTTAAAAGTGCAGTAGGTCTTACCAATGGATTAATAGTAGTAGAACGAAGTTTCACGGTATTCAATAGAAATGCAATAATAAAATAGAACGTTGTGAAGTTATAAGCCATGAAGTAGTCTGGCAACGGTGCTTTTTATTTTCTTGAAGGGTAGGAAATTCAGAAATGGTATATAAGTATGAATGGCGATGTATACAATTATTGTGTGATTTGCATAGAACTTATAATAACATGGAAGGCTATTATCAGAGATCAAAAGCGGGTAAAGATCTCAAGTTGGTGGAACTGTGAATTTTTACCGGAATGTAAAGTAAATCGGATTGTGACGATCAGCATCATTAGTGAGTTGTCCATTTTCATCTTTTCTCTATATTTCTGAAATGTTTTCGATTTATGTTTGGGTAATAAATATATTTGCGGAAATAACTGAAATCAAAATTGCCCATAATTAGTAATTGACACATTATTTCTGTATTTCTGTTTTGTGTGACAGCTCATATCCATGGAAAAGATGACAGTTGACAGATGACAGTTGACGTTTGACAGATTACGTTTGACAGATGACATTTGACAGATGGCATTCGACAGATGACATTTGACAGACGGCATTCCACAGATGACATTTGACAGTTGACATTTGACAGATGACATTCGACAGTTGACATTTGTCAGATGACATTTGACAGATGACATTTGACAGATGACATTTGACAGATGACATTTGACAGAACTTTTATTATGCCTAATTTATCTCCTGCTTGAAAAAATAGCAATGGTGAGTTTATACAAATTTAACGGGGGTTTCACAAAGCATATCACCGATGATCGGAGCTTGATCTAGAATCAACTCGATTTGACAGTTCAGAAATCTAACCAAGCCATAGGTATCATTTAGGCGAAACAAAGTTCGCCGGGCCAGCTAGTAGTAGATAAACCAAATCTCATCGTTCTTGTACGCTTTTCTCTCAAAGAATGAAACATCCTCGATCAAGTTATCGTGATTAGGTTCACTTGCCACGTTTTTGGTTTCCAACAAAAAGCCTTCCGTAATTTATGGCGTTTCAACTCGAAATCCTGAATTATGGCATTCTTCGATTCCGCTCAATCCCAGAAACAATCAAACCTTCTCCCCGCCTTCATCTCGTTGATTGAATGCGTGATGACAGTGTGTCTCTTCCAGCTCCCTTTTTCTAAAATAACCGAATAAGCCGAAATTGTTTCTTTTGTTTGCTCTTTCCTGATGAGTTCGAACCGACCGTTGTACACGAGGGGGAGAACAATGAATCCATCAATTTCTTTTGTTTCGGCCCGTCGAGGTAAATATGACACTTGTGAAAAAGTAATTCTCTATCGGTTAGGACTTAATTGTCGAACTTGAATCGTTAAAGTTTGATCGATGAATGGATGTTTCGCTGATTCTCTGGATGAACGGACAAATCGAAATGGTTTTTCGTGGGCTTCGATAGGGAAACCGAGGAAACAACGACATTTCGTGTAATGTGCTCATTGAGCCTCGTTTTCTTTTTTTTTCAGTTGAATGTTTTCGATTCTCAAATGTCTATGGGAAATGTAGAACGCGACAATATGTCGAGTGTTTATTTCATTCTATGAAAATGACAATGTCGAACTCGCAAGTGAAAAAGTAAACAAACACACGGAAAGGACTGATATAACCTCACATTAATGACATTAGGATGATAAAAATGTCGAGTGGCTCCTACCCACTCGTCTTCTTGTCTATCGATATTTTGTCAAATGCGACATTTGAGCATACAAATTTTTTATTTCGTTCGACAATCTGGTGATGTCGCATGCGACCCAATAGACATTTGAGAATCGGGCCCCAGGTCGTTATTTAAAATTTGATTATTTTCAATACGCATGACGATCAACATTCGACAGCCGAGTCGTAGCATTGGTATACGTATTTGTTCAGTGGTGGACGCCATTAAGTATTACATTATAAACTGACTGATGCCTTGTGATTTTACTGTACCAGTGTAAACCATTATACAATAATTATTCTATTGCATCTGTGGCCCGTTTCATTTACCCTAGACAACAGAAACAATTATTTTCAATTTTTATGTTCCATTAAAATGTTGTTTCATCGATGCGTGGATCAGTACTGGTGAGTAAATCATGACGTCTATACAGGGTGATTTTTTTAAGTGCTTCATTAGACGTATTCGAGGAAGGAATATTGATACGAATTCAAGATTCTGTATCAACTGTAACTCAAATTGTAAAATATTTTCATGCGGAATCTACTTCCGGTTCTACCACTTCAAGCGATTGTTGAGTTTTAGCATGATTGTCAAATTTGTTGATGGAGAAAGTGCCACGAACTAGTGTTTATATCTCCTAAATCCCTCATTGTGAAAATTTCTCTCCACAACAGTGGAACAAAAAAAGTGAGCCTCAATAAAACTATGAATTCTCATTTTTTTCAAATGGTAAACATATGATTTTGTAATTCTGATCGGTTGCGCGGCAAAACTATGCGCGTCAAACACTAGTAGTTTTGCCGCTATCGAATTTTTCAGTTCGTTATTTTTCGGAATTGTATAGACATTGATACTTCAACCTTAGCCATCTATCGAGAAAGCCTGGAACATAATCGGACAACTTCGCCTAATTCACGTGACTGGAGCCCTATAACCATACCATTTTTTAACTCTTTAAACAATGCCTATACGAATTAAGAATGTGTTGTTGGGTATAAGGTTTTTCTTATATACCGATTTGGAAATAAAAGTTGTGAACATAGCCACCACAGCGTTAAACGAGTGGACGAATCTTGTGGTTCAATAAAATAATCAAAACCCTCGGCGCGATACGACAACGAATAAATGACCTAGGAGCATAGAATGAATGGAGGGAAGGCTCCGCTACAAAAATGAACTGCCAAAAACGTCCGCACTTGTCAGTTCGCCGCAAGGTCATGAGATGGCGCCAACGTCGTTCGTGGCTCCAGCATGGCTATAACGATACATATGTAAAATGAAATTCGTTTTGACAAATTTATTTCCGATCATAGACTTTCCATATTATTGCGCATAAATAATTGATTAGAATGCGGTGATATGTCAACAATATTGTTATGATTAATATTTGATGTAATTTTGAAGGGTGAGACTTAAGAAAATTCTTTTATTTGAGTAACGTACAGGTGTTCTTCTAGAAGCTGAAAAAAACGGAGATGGAATTGTCGAATTTTAATGTAGTTAGAATTTGTTTCGATTTCTTCATATGGAACAACCGGACATCATTTTAAGTCAATCAGAAGGCGTGATTATTCCCTTCTACAGAAATTTTGAATGCGTCATGATCCCACCGAGGCCTTTTTGGCTGAAATAGGTAATATTAAAATTCTTCAATAATGTTTGATACTTGTCAATAAAAATTCAAACTGTTTACCTTGTTTTTTCATTCAATAATTATATAGTACATAGCATAATAAATCACACTATATCAATTAAAAATATTATACTCAGCAACACACGTTGAAATGAGCAAAACCATCAGATAAATTAGATAGTTAAAGCCGCAGAAATTTTTTTTTTATCGAAGCCGATTCAATTCGTATATTATAGTAACTTACTTCAAACAATATTCGAATTCAATACAATTTGTTACGACCTCCTTTAGTCCTTTCAGTCAACAACAAAAAGTTTTATTATTCAATCACTTTGGTGTTGGTCGTGAAAATGTATCAATAAAAATGACAACCACATAATATTCTTTGCAACTGTAGCGCCACAGAACAAGACATATGTGACATAAAGCCCTATTTGCGATCACAGCGTCATCTATCGGGCGTCACACGAAACTCTAACCTCCGCCGAAATTGGAAGTTCAAAATGATCTGTCGAGCGTATGAAGCCTTCCCTCCATTCATTCTATGCTCCTAGAAATGACTGATCTCATTCAATGACATAGGAGCCTGGAGAGGGGGAGATTTGAATGCTCTCGAGTCTCGATGCAGTTCCTGTGCCATTGAGTGGGGTCACTGGGGTCAGTCATTTATTCGTTGTCGTATCGCACTGAGGGTTTTGATCATTTTATTGGTCCACTAGACAATATTTATCCACTCGTTTAACGTTGTAGTGGCTATGTTCACAACTTTCATATCCAAATCGGTTTAACACAGTAGTGAATAGTTCTATACGTTAATGAATAATTGAATATCTTGAAAAGTTCCAACTCTATACAGGGTGAGTCAGCTGAAGGCCTTGGACTCTCGTGGCCAAATGGTAAATTTTTTCGGTAAACGGCCTGGTGAAGTATATGTAAGTCGATTTAGACTACATTTAGAAAATAATAACTCTGATACAGGGCGCTTGAAGAGAGCGTTACATATCGAAGTTATGTTTTTTCAAATGGAACACCCTGTATTTTCATGCATTTTCGAATTCTCGGAGGAAAAATAAGTGGACTTCACGAAAGTATCCATATACCTAACTCTCTCCGTTTGCGAGTTATTGAATTATTTCTCAAAAAGTAATGTTGTCAAAGAAATTCAATATCATTGAAATTAGCACCGGCAGGTGTACAAAATTTTGTCCGGTCCCTTAAATCAGCTAGTTGCTGTGCCTTGTCTCATTCCCCATATATGAAATTATTAGATATATGGGTAAACCATATATCTAATAATTCCTATATATGGGGAATGAGTCAATCAAAACTGAAGCTGGGCTTTGGTAACAATCCAGATCTGCGCTTGTGCGGCAATATTGAGAATAAATATATTTTTTAATTCTATCTCTCTCTGACACATCGTATTATGTCGTGAAACGTATGTCATTCTTAACTTCATGTGAATAGTTTCGATAGTAACCTCACAATTTAATGTGAAATGTTTCAATCGCTATATTCCGTTTTCTTCAAGCCCTGAATATCATTTTTAACTCCTATTCATATTCTAAAATTGAACTGAAAGTATTGAAGTGACATATTTGCATTCTGGATATCTATTTTCTGGTTGTCTTTCAGAATAAACATAACCTCTAAATTTCTCGCAATTTTTGAATTTCCAGTTGACGCAAGCGTACAACTCAAGCGTTACCAGAGATTTGGCTTCACTTTGTGTGTGTGAAAAGCAGGGGTATAATCCATATTGGTATTAGTAGATATATGGGGTAAACACATGCCCTAACCTCATTCGGAAACGAATTCTTCAAAGCATAAAAATAAGTGGTTGAATCACAGAACAGAAATAACAAAAAAAAATCAAACGATTTCTCCAGTAATTATCGTTTTAGCTTGGGGATTGGTGTACTTGAACCAATATGTAAAGACGAGCTGTTTTCAGAGTTACCTAGCAAGGTAATCGATAAATATCACTTTCGATCAAAATCTAAATATTGAATCACAGAACAGTTATAACAAATAAATCAAAAAACTTCTCGGCCTCTCTTACAGGGTTGTCAAATTCCTTGTTCTAGAATTCTTGGATAGGCTGGCTATGCCTCAACCTAGGTCCCATATTCTCCGAAAATGATTTCATGTTAACTATCCATTTATAGGCAGCCGCTGAAAGGCGAAACATGTCGTTTAATCCTAATTCTATGTCCAGAATGATTTTCCTGAAATTTAGACCAATAAATCACGCCTGTAGCGTGTAGTTGATACAACCTGCGATAATCTCCTGATTCAAACCGGCTGACACAGGAATTGCACCTATCTGCGTTAATGTTCCAAATTAGTACAGGTCGTTGCATCTTCAGAATTTCCCTCCTTGAGCTCGGCGCTTTTCATCTTATTACGGTCCACTTGTGTTTTGCGCACAAGAGGAGTGCGAAAGGCAAGTTCTTCGTGGGGCCAAATCAGTTGGAATAAATTCGATATCAATTTCGAAAGCTTAATGGCCTGTCGATAGCTGCTTTGAAGTTCGACTTTCTCCGAAATAAGAAGTAATCGTTTCCTGATAGAAATTTGAATACTTATTTATGTTCTCATTCAATCTTGAGGAGTTTGGGCTCGCGTTCGGTATGGTGTGTACAAAAAAGAACTCGCGAATCTGTAGCAAACAAGAAATCCTCTTTTATTCCCTATAGAATCTGTTCCAGAGGTAGAATTCCTATTACTGATGTTCTGCCAACGGAGAATCCACATTGATTACATCTCGGATTCTTTGAATTCGATTCAAAATCCATGGAGAATAATTATTTTAGTTATTGACACAATTTCAGCCCCACCCATAACCGGGGTTCGATTGCGAAGTTCAAAATATTTTTACTTTTATTACTGAATCTTCAAGATAGTCTTCATCAGGTGATTTATTTTGAAACTCCTCGGTTATAATAATGATCAAAATGAGAAATGGTTATCGACATAAAACGCTGTGAATGGATTCGGTTATCCTGCTTTGTTGTTGGTAAAACCTTGAATGGCATAGGTAAGTATATGCCTCGAAAATTGAGAAATAACTTTTGATTTCTGCTGTGAAAAGTGAACCTGGAGTATGATAGTCCATAGAAGATTTATTTTCAGTTGGAGGTAACTGGATTATATAAAATTTTCAAGATGGCGGAATTATTACCCAGGAAACAGAATTCTCCGCGATATCGATATCCTTTAGAGGTTAAGATGCTGCTCACATGCGAAATCCTATTCCGAGGTTCCAGAGATTGCTATTTTCTGTGACTAGGCAGAATTCTCATCTCATTCCTCCAGCGAGTTGCAAAAGTTCTCTTTCAAAGAACTCAATTCGTAGTTCCAAAATTATCCCGAATTTGTTTCGATTTATAACGTTTCTGTTGAATTCTTGTAGGGGTACTTAAGCAGAAAAATCTCGAAAAAAAAATTGAAATGTATTCCCAGGAGATACCTACTATTATTATCAGATGAGTAAAAAAAAACATGTTTGCGAAAGTAAGTTTGTTTCCATATGACACCTCTGACACAGTACACAATAATACATTACGTTGATTAAATACCAATTACAGTATTAGGGTGTTTCGAAAAAGGGTTACCCCCTTTAGGATGAATAGAAAACTGAAAACTAATGGGAGTTTGATCAGTAAAAAATTCTCGTAACGCGATCCGTATTCAAGATGACGGGCGTTGGAGAAAGAATAGTTTTACACATTTTTTACGATTTTGCCGAAACTACTGGCAACAGTATGAAGTATAAAGAAATAATGGAGATGTTGATTATAATTATTTCTAATTAGTGTGCATTATGTGAATTAAATTTTTTTGTCGCGTATCTGAGACCTCAACGATACAGGGATGCATGCTTGAAAATAAGAATTTATGGCATTCCTTTCTTGTAATGTTTCATTTCATAGTTTTTTACCCGGCTAACCCCATTTTGTTTCCAGTTTTCTATCAATCCTAGAGACAAGGTCATCTTCTTGAAATACCCTGTATAATTATTAAGATTCACACAGCAATAGTTTTATATTACTTAGCTACCATTCTCAATATCAGTCGATTGTTTGAATATTCACATTATTTTGCTCCTCAATTTTTTTTGGATAGCTTTTTTCAAAATTGAGATTTCAAAAATGTATTTTGCGAATTTTGGAATACCTGAGAGATGTTACACGCTGATCGAAATGCAAATAATACATTTGGAAGCGGTAAACGGAAATGCAAAAACCAGTACGCCAAGAATAAGCAATCAAATGAGAGTACCCAAAAAGGAAGCTTATATAAAGAAATTAAATTATAAAGAATGCATCCTCATACTCCAAAAATCAAATTGTATTATTGTTACTGAAAATAAATCAGCCAAATTTGATGTACCTAAACGATCAGTCAATTTTGAAAATTTTCTTAATAAATGGCATTGCTTGATCGCCCAGTATGATGCAAGGTAACAGCTTTGAAACCACAAATATCGATCGAATGGCTTCAGCAATATTGATTATTTTGACCTCATGTTTGTATCTGCAAAAGTTTTTTGGTGGAATGAAAATAGGCAAATTGAATTTTTCATTTTACTCTGCCTATGAGACATGCGGTTTCAATTCTAATATCTTTTTCACAATAATTTTTAAATAGTGTTTCTAGCTTTCATAGAAATCCAGCAATCGATTACGCACTATAGCCCCACCCGGTATATCTTCAACTGACGTCATTCACTTTCGTCATTGAAAATTGATGAAACTCGTGGGCGAAATACATCGGTGTGAATCCACAAGACATTAATATTTTACTAGATTCGCGGGCTTATGAACAACAAAACTCCATTACTTGCAGCACAAATCACTATTGAAAAACTGCCTCCACCTGTGCGAACGGGCGAAATATTTCAATATTAAATGCGGAAAATGCACTCGAGATAATCTATGGCCCAGATTGGAATATTTCAGTTCGATCCACTATTCTATCGTTGGACATTTTGCCGAGATGGTAATCCGGGAGATCGTAAAATCTGCATTTTCTGGTCCAAGCCAAATTTCATTGTGAATATAGATTTCTACACAGACGTCATATTTCATTGTTTATCTTTTGAAGGGGTTCAGGATTGTAAATCCGGATTAGTAATTATTGGTATCGGTAGTGAAGTAATTTTAATCGACTGCAGGAAGTATTCGTATGGATGAAAAAATCCCCAGAAACGTCCAAAATGAATTACCCATGTTTCAGATATACATAGTGGCCATTTTTTCAATGGAATTGTATTGGTAACTTTTAAAACTTCTTCTTCCTAGTCGTATCTTCATTTCTGAAGAGTCGTGACATCATGTCTATGTACATTGACGAATTAAATGTCTCCAACGTTGACGGTGCTCGGCTTCTCTTAAGTTTTTTTGTAGATTCTTTCCCGTGATGTCTTTAATTTGGTCCAGCCATCGCGATGGAGGTCTGCCCCTGGATCTTTTGCCTTCCACTTTACCCTGGACTATCAGCTTTTCTAGATTATTATGCCCTCTTCTAGTAATGTGTCCAAAGTATCTAAGGATGCGTCGTCGACATATGGTGGAAAGTCGATCTGTAATACCTAGTTCATTTAGTATCGACACATTCGTTCTGTGGGCTGTCCAGGGTATACGCAGCATCCTTCGCCAACACCACATTTCGAACGCGTCTATTCGGCGTCTATCGGTAGATTTTATTGTCCAAGATTCCGACCCATATGAGAACATTGAGAACACTAAGGTGTTCATCAGTGCCATTTTAGTGTTTTTCGTTATGTGTTGGTCTCTCCATATTTTTGTCAAGCTCGACGTTGCCGTTCTTGCTATTATTATCCGCCTTCTTATCTCACTTTCGCATCCTCCTGTGTTGGTTATGAGGGATCCTAAGTATATGAAATTATTCACTGCTTCGAGTCTGTTATGCATATTTTTTAGTTTGATGGTATTATTTCTATCGACGATCATCAATTTAGTTTTCTTGAGATTAATTTCGAGTCCCATCGCTCTGCTCTCATTAGTGACCAGATCGAGAAGCACAGTCATTTCGTCTTCATTTTTTGCAACTAAGGTGGTATCATCGGCGTATCTCAAATTGTTTATTTTTTTGCCATTGATTGATACCCCTCCATCGAAGTTCTCTAGGGCTCGTCTCATTATGTATTCTCCGTAGGCGTTAAATAGTCGCGGTGATAAGATGCACCCCTGACGTACTCCTCTCTTTACTTTGAAGGTGGCTGAGGTTTTGTTGTTGAGGCTTACTAACGCTTGGTTATTTTCATATAGACTTTTGAGGAGGGCTAAAAGATGTTGTGGGGTTCCCATTTCTTTGAGAACGGTCCAGAGACAATTCCATCCTACACAGTCGAAGGCCTTCTTATAGTCTATAAAGCATAGGAGCATGGGAGTGTTAAACTCTCGGGCTTTCTCGATTAGTTGGCGAACATTGAAAATTTGGTCTCTGGTTCCTCTCCCCCTAACAAAACCCGCTTGTTCTGGAGGAATCTGACTGTCTAGGTAGTTTTGTAGTCTTTTGTCTAATATTCTAAGCAGGATTTTACTTGCGTGGGATATGAGAGATACCGTTCGATAGTTCTCGCATTTTTTAGTGGATCCCTTTTTATGAATCGGAACAAATGCAGAAGTTGTCCAGTCTTGAGGCCAGCAGCCCTTTAGCCATATTTTATTACATATATCGTGTAATATTCTGGTGCCATTTTCTCCTAGTGTTTTTATGAGCTCGGCAGAGATACCGTCCACCCCTAAGGCTCTATTATTCTTTAAGTGGCTTATAGCTTCTTCTACTTCAGAAACAAGAATAGAGGGCTCGAATTCCTGCTGTGTGTTATCTTCCGGTGGTTGGTCTATCATAGTCCTGTCTTCGGCATACAGTTCTTCACAATATTGTCTCCAGCGCTTCAGAACTTTATCGTCTTCCCATACTAGAGTTCCATCTTTATCTTCAACTGTGAATGTCTTGGGTTTGAATTTGCGTGTTAATTCTCTTAGTTTTTTATACAAATCTCTGCTATCATGGGTGAGTTGATGTTCTTCTATTTCTTTGCATAATCTCTTGATATAATTGTTTTTATCTTGTCGGCATTGTCTTTGTATTCTTTTGCTGAGCCTCCTGTATAGGTCTTTGTTTTCTTGTGTCATAATGCCCCCTCTCTTTTTCAGTTCTTTTCGTTGGTTGATTATGGCTATGGTTTCCTGCGTGATCCAATGTTTGTTCGGCCGATTTCTTGAATCCGCTCGTTGGAGCTGGTTTATTGTCTCCTTGATGGTGCCTTTCAATGCCTCCCATTCATCATGTGGGTCTGGGTTGCTCAGTATATCTTCCTTCATTTCTGCCAGTTTGTTTTGCATTTGTTCATGAAATTGTTCTTTCATTTCTTCTGTCAAATTATTCTTCGGGTGCTGGTGGTGGATAGTCTTCAATCGGAGTCTGAATTTCATGACTAGTAAACGGTGGTCAGATCCACAATCAGCCCCTGGGTATGTCTTACAATCCATGATAGATGATCTCCATCGTGATTTGACCATGAAGTAGTCAATTTGGTTCCTATATCTATCTCCTGGTGATACCCACGTATAAAGACGTCGTCTATGATGTTTGAATAGCGTGTTAGCTATTGTGAGAGAGTGTTCCTGGCAGAACTGGAGTAAACGATCTCCTCTTTCGTTTCTTCTTCCCAACCCAAATGGGCCAATTATCTCCTTAAGTTGTTCGTCTGAAGTCGACCCGACTTTTGCGTTCATGTCTCCTATAACTATGACGATCTCGTTACTTGGGATCCCATTAATGATATCATCCAGCTGTTCATAGTATTCTTCTATATCTTCATCTGCTGTGTCGGCAGTTGGGGCATATGTCTGCACGATGTTGATGTTGAGTGGATGTGCCTTGATCTTTATTATTATTATTCGATCACTTACAGCGTTGTACCCCAGGACAGATCTGGTCCTTGATTTGGGTAATAAGAAAGCGACCCCGTTGCGGCTTTGTTCGTCATTGCCTGAGAAATACACTGTGTTTCCTTGACTTGTGGTGAAATGCCCTGAACCTCTCCAGTGTGTCTCTGATAGGCCTAGCACATCTAACTTATTTGAGAGAGCCTCTTTCTCAACGACGTATAATTTTCCTCTTTGTCGCAGTCCTTGAATGTTCCATGTACCCATCCGAGTTATGTTGCGGGTATTTATCGCCTCTGATATGGCACTGTTCAATACTGCTCCCCCCGGAGATCCGATTGGGGAGCTATTTAAGCCTCCGGAATTCTTTGTCTTGAACACAGCCATGATGTTCTCTTGGGATAATAAT
This sequence comes from Adalia bipunctata, assembly GCA_910592335.1. NCBI lineage: Eukaryota > Metazoa > Arthropoda > Insecta > Coleoptera > Coccinellidae > Adalia > Adalia bipunctata. Next base: position 9,750,256 of record OU342949.1, on the reverse strand, counting down.
GAAGGTGGTTTCCCGTTGCCTTCCTTCATGGTTGGGATGGGATAGGATATATGGTATGGATGGGAGAAGCAGGTAGGACATGATGCCCCCGATTAGGGAGGTGGAGAACATCGAGTGCATCGCATAGGCAGGGTCGCCACACCCTGAAGTAGTTCTGTTCTCTCTTGGGAGCGAGAGAGAAGTAGCTACCTGCTACTTTTAAAACATAAGAGTAAAAAGGTCGGTCAAATGGAGAAAAAGTTGCAGTCATAGAAGCATTGTCAAGCAGTTCAAACAAATCCAGATAATCAGGGCCGGTTATTGAGATACCATAAGAAAAGTAAATTCTGCCATTTTGATTCTTCTTTTTTTCAATTCGAACCTGCATACTTTATGACACTTTTTGAAATAACCTTCAACGCTGAATTCAACGATAACGGTGTTTCTCGTAGTTGTGGGTTCTTATTACTCGATCTTGGATAGCCGTCTGAAATCTTTCATTTTCAGGATTTGCCCGCATTTAGTCACGCCAAAGAAGCTACTTTGTTAATATTCTCTCCCTCAAGATGTTCGGAAAATCTGCCGTACATGGTTTGCTGCAGCCATGTACTTCTGTCCTTGCTCTTATTATTATTAGCAATTTAACCTTTTAATGGTTTCAACTACGCTCAAGATGCCCTACATAGATCTATCGTCTACACTCCACAGTCATACCAAAGGATTAGATTCAGATTTGAAGGGGTCTTCATTGCACTGCAGAGCTGTCTTTGCATACCCATCAATGTTACCGAATAACATATCTTTTGCATCCTGTATCGGTCATGGAAATTTCATCTTGTTCGATTGGATTTGTCTGAATTGTGAATTATTCAAGTTGAGTATATGAATAATAAACGTTTGCTCATCAGATATTTGTGGGTTATCGAGAAAAATATGACGTAGGGGAAGTACGTACAAAATGACATAGGGTTTTATTTCTGTGGCATAACTTGTTAGTAGTGAATCACAGTAATGTCATATTCTACACCTATGATCTTTGGTCCTTTCCTTATAAAATCTTATCCACCTTTATGAAATAAAAGTACCAAAAGATAAAATATTCTTAGATGAATTGGGAAAAACGAAAATTCATTTCATCCGCATGCTATGGACAAAATGACAAAATGACATACATAAAGCTACAAAACTACTGACAAAGTTCACCAATGAAACGCTTGGTTCTTCTAGCACAAGATGCGTGAGTCCTATGCAAGCTATGCATGCATCGTAACCAGTCTTCTTCAGGGCTAATCCTGGAGAAGTACTAAATCGGGAAAAAAGGTCTCATAACAATGAGATGGATACTGGACAGTCGTCTTCATGATCTCGAAAGTTGCTAGGAACATTTTCTTCTTCATTGTCTTCTTTAAATAATGCCCTAGGGACTTGTCTCCTTGTTTTTGGAGGAGGTATGGGCCCTTTTTTGATTTGATTGCAATCTCATTAGGTGTAGAAGTTGAAACTAAGTACGTTTGTCGAGTCCTCGGCTCACGTTTGCCGTTTATATTATTTTTATATTTTGTATGTGATTTTATTGTATATTTCTAGAGTTCAAGTTGCATTGCCATCTGTTGCATAAATTTTAATTCTTTATATCGTTTTTATTTCATTTGGTGCTCTCAGAAAAATTTTGTTCCTAAGCGGCGGTTCCACATGCAGAAAAAATTCATTCAAGTGCTGACGAAAAGTCTCACACTTCATGCATTGTTGGTAAAATAAACAAATCGAATAAATGGAATTGAGATTGGGAAATAGAATCTAATATGCTATCTGCCGGTGCTGATGCTAGAATTGAATTATTGTTTTGAATTATTCATTCTTTCTGACTTGATTAGTCGATCTGTTATGCGGAACTGAAATTGAAATTGAGACTTCGTATTTTCAATGGTAATTTATGCGAGATGAGATTGGATGTCATTGCTGAGAAAAAAGGGCCAAGTCTTTTTTTCAATTAGGCAGAATAACTAAGGGGGTCCTGATCTGACTTTCAGATAAATTTAATTTCGTCCAGTGCTCTCTCATGCACCTGGAAAACTTTGAGAACCTGTGATATAAATTTCAATAAAAGTTTCATAGAATGATTATTGATCCATCATTTCTGGCTCTTTCCACTCAAAGTGGTTCTCTCTAATTCCTCAATTCATAATGCATTGGACAGAGGATCTCTTCCTAGTTATGAGTAATCGGTATTTCTTAGTCTTCTCAATATGATAAACTCAATGGTAAAAACAGCTTCTATAATTATAGTATGTTTCTACTTTCTTGCAGATGTGTTTGTTCGAAAAGTTTCTGTAACTCTTTTCCTCTTGAAATTTTTCATTTTTTGTATCCATTTCCGAAGCACTCTTCAACATAGAATTCAAAGGTGACATTGTTTTTTTTCTAGAACTTATTATTAACAATTGCAAAATGAAAACTTTTTTCAAAACGTTTAGAGGTGTGAAATTGAAATTTGATTGAATGAATTCTTTTCCTGTGCATCTTTATATATAAAACAAAGTTGTTGGTTAAACTATTTATAACTCGAGATCGGATGGACTGTTTGTTATGAAACTTCATTTATGGATTCGTCTACGGCCTGGTTATTATAAAATACACTAAAAAATTCGATGAAAAATATATACCTACTCATGAAGGGAATGCTTTCCCTTCCTTTGAATAAGGCCACTAGGTGTCGTTACGATTAATGGCTCTTATCTAGACCATAGACTTATCAGAGGGGATAATATGTCTATGATCTAGACAGTATAGCTACAGACTGCTGTAGCTTAGTCGTGAAGGGGTACTATATTTGATATTATAGCCATTAGATGACGATGTTTACAATTACTGTATAATTTGCATGGAACTTATAATAACATGGAAGGCTATTACCAGATGAAAAAATTTTTTTACTGAAATGTCAAGTAAATCGGATTTTGACGATCTGCATCAATCGTGAGTCCATTTTCATCTTTTCTCTTCATTTCTGATATGTTTTTAAATTTGGGTAATGAATATGAACCAAGGTAACAAATGTTATTAGGAGAGTAGCAAGCCTAAAATGGCAATGGATCGGCGATGTGGCAAGACAGGGGCCGGACAGATGTACCCAGAAAGTGATACTATGGAGACCAAGAGGGACAAAAAAAGTGTGGGCCGACCTGAAAAGAGATGGATCGATGACGTCAGATAAGTGGCAGGAGGTCAGTGGATGATATTGGCCACAGATCGTATAGCATGGAAAAACCTGGAAGAGGCCTATATCCAACAATGGATGGACAAGGGCTAAAGAAGAATGAATATGAATCTAAAATTGCCCATAATGAGTATTTGACATATTATTTGTATGTTTCTGTTCTGTCTCATTTCCATGGAGACATGAAAATCTCGCTGCTCTACAGACTGAGATGTTTACCCATTATTTTAAGCTGAACAAAAGATGTCCAAAATGATGGTTTGAGCACTGATTACGATTAGATTTCAATTAGCCGAAATTAAGAATATTGGAAAAGTTTCGTTTTTTTTCACTTCAGGTAGCGCTTTCCACAAATTATGTCTGATTTTTATGAGTTATTTCGAATATTTGAATCTACTCTGGTGAACGGGTTGTGTTAATAGTCGATAGTTCGTTCAAGCAATAATAATGGCTTACTCCTGCTATTCACAGTCAGAAAGCGAAGTCAAATTTTGGTAAAGATTGATTTGCACGCTTGGTCCACTGGAAATTGAAAAATTGCGAGAAATGTAGAGGTAGTTTATATTCCGAAAGACAACAAGCAAATAGATATCAAGGATGAACTGTAAAATATTGAAAACAGAAAGCTTTATCTATGTTCAACAATTATTGGATATCGAGAATTCTTTTCATGTAAATAACAATGTTATAAAAATTTTGTATACTTGGAATTTTAAGTTTGCCTACTTTATCCCCTGCTTGAAACAACAGCAATGGGAAGTTTATACCATTACCACCGGTGATTGAGCTTGATCTATACCTTTTCAACTTCAAATTGGGATCTATCAGAATCAAATTGGGAATCAACATATTCAAACTGGGAATAATCAGAATCAGATTGGAACGGCATTCGTGGCTATGCAAATCAAGATCAGGCGTGATCAGAAAATCTTTATATTGATGAAACATGAAGAAAAAACTATTAATATTCAAACATTCAAAAAGTGTAAGAAGTATGTACTCGAAAAATTTCATGTTTGTGCTCAAACTCCCATATTCAAAAAATTCAAAACATCAGGTATGAACCTCTGGATATGAGCCACATCTTGTACAGGGTGGGCAAAATTGGTGCTACATGAACTAAAACTTTTTAACTCGAGGAGATAGAGAAAAATGAATGGTACCTTATAGTCCTAATTTTTCGAGAAACTGATAATGCCATCAACTGCATTCCTCTATCTCCTTTTGTTTCCGAGTTATAGGCCAAAATTGAAATTTGGGCGATTTCAACTTTGGTCATTATCTCCGTTTCTGTTCATGCTAGAATGTTGAAATAAAAACATTATACAGGCACTTTTCTGATAGCAATCCAGTGGCGTACTCTGATTTTTTCTAAGAGGTTTATTTGCTGAGTTATAACATAAAGTTGTGTTTTTTCTTATGGAAACAGTAGTTTCAAATGACTTAGAAAGAATCGCCATTTTTTTTCCGTTTCAGAAATGTATCATATGTTATACATCGCCCTCAGATTCGTTAAGATATTATGAAAAATATGATTTTTATATGGAATTCGAATTATTGAGTAGGCTGAATCATAGAATTATGTGTCTCTACGCATGGTGTAATTATTATTTCACAATTGAATCACTTGCTGCCCCACTATTCTTATTCGCTAAAATGAAACATTTCAACATATCATATTTTTCGTGATTTTGGAATATCTCCATAATGCCGCCAACGATGACTTCAAATTTTAATAACTGACAGTTGTTTCAAACAAAGATCGCACCATCAAGTATTCAAACGTGAATTAATAATAACACCATGCGTAGGGACACATAATTCTATGATTCAGCCTACTCAATAATCGAATTCCATATACGAACCATATTTTTCATAATATCTTAACAAATCTGAGGGCGATGTATAACGAATGATAGATTTCTGAAACGGAAAAAAATGGCGATTCTTTCTAAGTCATTTGAAACTACTGTTTCCATAAGAAAAAACACAACTTTATGTTATAACTCAGCAAATGAACCTTTTATAAAAAATCGGAGTACGCCACTGGATTGCTATCATAAAAGTGCCTGTATAATGTTTTTATTTCAACATCCTAGCATAAACAGAAACGGAGATAATGACCAAAGTTGAAATCGCCCAAATTTCAATTTTGGCCTATAACTCGGAAACAAAAGGAGATAGAGGAATGCAGTTGATGGCATTATCAGTTTCTCCAAAAAAGAGGACTATAAGGTGTCATTCATTTTTCGCTATCTCCTCGGGTTACAAAGTTTTAGTTCATGTAGCATCAATTTTGCCCACCCTGTACAGGTACTAACTGTAATGGTTGATATATTTCTTCTTATCAAATTTTCCATTCTTTGAAGACGAAATTCTGTCTGCATACCGCACTTACCTGCTTTTTCATTGAATCTGCAGCTTTCTTCTACATATAAGGTATGATTATGAAAAAGAAATTGTAAACTTAATGTTCGTTACTTACTTTTGACAAATTTGAGAGTCAATTACATATCGAGTAATTCAAAGATCTGATTCACATGAATGTCATTCAAATATGAAATTGATTATTCCCAATCTGATTTTGATTATTTCCAATTTGATTTTGATAGTTCCCAATTTGAAGTTGAAAGGGTATATAGAATCAACTCGATTTGACAGTTCAAAAATCAGATAACCAAGCCGTTCTCTACGATCACTGGTGATTACGATTTGTGAAATCCACCGTAACTACCCAGCTAACCAATTTCGGTCGCAGGGAAGTTGTGAAGAACTCACATTGTGGATGTGCGACTTCACAATGTTGATCTGAAAAAGATCACCAGTACTTACTGGAGAGTGCTTAATGTCCGCAACATCGCATATCGCGAATAATTACCCAAGACATCACATAGTGGATGTAAAAAATGTACCATAGATAACAACATTGCGACTTCTCATGTTGGCAGTTTTTGGAAAGATTTTTTAGCGAAATAAACTACCAGATCGCAACTTCCATTAGAGTTATATTCAGGTTCAAATTGTTAAGTCGCAATTTGCACTCTCAAATAAAGTTGATTTTGCAACTTCTATGGACTTCACTTATGCGAAGTAAATAGAATATCTTTTGAAAGCTTGGATACATTGCATATTATATAAAATACCAGCTATATTGTGACCCTTATAAAATGTACATAGGAAAATAAGTAGGTTTTTTACACGGTGTACAGATTGAAATTCTCAAGAAAGAGGAACACCTTTTTTTTGAGATTTTCCAAAAGGTTCTTCATAGGTATATTATATTTATAATATTATAATAAAAAGGTGTTCCTGTTTCTTGAGAATTTCAATCTGTACACCTTGTAAAAAACGCACTAATTTTTCTATGTACATTTTATAAGGTTCACAATAGCTGGTATTTTATATAACAGGCAATGTATCCAAAGCTGTAAAGCTCTGCATGGGAAAAAAATAATAGTTGAAAGTTGAGAAATAACTAAAACTCACTGAATGTTTCTATTTCCACATACGCATCCCCTCATTATTATTAACAATAAAATTCAAATTTTATATTGTATAACAATTTGTTGTATATAGTATTTTCAGAACCAAAAAGTATAAAGTCAATAAACAACTATGTGAAATACTGATATAGGTTTTTATTACATTTCATATAAACATATATTGAACATTTTAAAAACAAAAATAATGAAATATAAAAGAACAAACGAAAAAAATCAATATAGACCGTTTCGGGAGCGGCATTATAGTCTGGCTGAAAGAGAAAAAATAGAGCTGTAGTTATTATTGGCAGTGATGAATTGAGATTTCAATTTCAAGAAGATTGCAAAAACCTCCACTTAAACATTACTGTTAGACAGAGACAATTTTCACTGGTACATTATTCACCCGAAAAGGAAATATTGGATATCCTTCAATTTTAGACAGAATCTTTATTTTTGAGCTCAAAGGCCTCCATAGATGGCCTTTCAGCTTTAAAGCTCTCTTTAATTTCAAGCAATTTTGCATTGGCAATTAATAGGACACTGGGTGTCTCGATATACCTGTACCAATGGAATATCTCAGTCATTTTGAAATATAAAAATTTGAAAATTTCATGTTCTCCAATTCCTTCAAGGAACTTCAACTAGTATAATAACAATAAGTTCTCACGATGATTTAAAATAATTGATATGTGATAATAAATCCAATTTTTCATTCAATGATGGGAGTGAAATTTGTGTGAATCAAATCATTTTGTATGATTAGTAATTATGTCAGAATATTCAACGTTTAAAAAATCGAAAAATGGGAAAAGAGAGAACAAAAAATATGAAAATTAACAATGTTTAATACTTACTTAGAGTATAAATGTCCCTGAATATATTTCTACTTCTACACTCAACACCACTCAATATAAAATGTACTGATGTCACACCCACACCCAAAGAGTTAACCTTACTTCACACCAAGAGACCACAGTTCACATATTATATCTATCCTTAAAATAAAATGTCACCATGTATACGTTTCGTATTTTCCATTATATTTTGGATTATTATTTCAATTTTCTAAAATTTAGGACGAAAATATATCTTATCGAATTAGTATATGAAATTTCCGTATCGGCTGCGACGCTTTCGAACGTTACTTAAGGTTTTCTTCGGGAAGTCGCTGGGCTCTAAATAAGAGTTCATAGGAATTTATTCATGGTACATCATTACGCTTTCTTATAACATCACAATTGCAACATTTAAAAAATATCAACAGAGATAAGTCGCAATGTAGTAGCAATGTACACTTCACTTGAACATCCCGAATTGATGTTACATGCAACAACTAAATAAGTGAAATTGGGAACTTCACAAACTCAACAATATGTGGATGTTTATGTCCACAATGTGATATACTTAGTAAATCCATGATACGTCTCAAAGTTGTTCTTCAATGCGATATTTTTTGGTATTCCCTGCGACTTACTGTTACTTCTCTGGTTGACTGGGTATCATTGTAATGAACTTCGTCATTTTTATTCACTGAATGCCTATTTTCATATATCATTCCTCCCATAATTATTCACGATTTCAATGGGACAAAGATTTAATTCAATAAGTTGTAATGAATTCCGTCAATTTTATGCATTTAAGGCCTATTTTCATATATTATTCCTTCCATAATTATTCACGATTTCAATGGAAGGAAGGTTTGATTCAATAAGTTCAATATTGTGAACAAAACCGCAAGTTATAATGAAGTCCATAATTAATTTTCATTCATAAAAGTCCTGTTCTCATTTATCACTTTCCCAATAAAATATCCGTGATTCCAACAGAAGGAAAATTTAATTCGACAAATTCAACAATATAAACATCGCCGCAAGTATAAAAACGCTCGGGCACATGCTGAGCGCTGCGATAAGGGGCTCGTATCTTGGTTGATTTCACGTTTTTCAACGGCCGGGGATTTGAAAAAAACGGAGATGGAATTGTCGAATTTTAACGTAGTGGGAATTCTTTCGATTTATTTCTGGAACAATATGACGTCAATCTAAACCAATCAGGGGACGAGATTGTTCCCCTCTTTCAAAATTTTCGAGTTTTCAGCGCGTCATGCCCCCACCATTTCCGAAGGTTTTATAAGGGCGAAACGACCTGCGGAAGGCCTCTTTTACTCTCTTTTGCGCTCTTTTGCTGTTCTACGCTCGTTTTAACCAGTTTGAATTATTTTTCGCTTTTATTCATTTTGAATAGTAATATAATTTCCAGTTTGATTTGAACGGTTAGTAAATTCAGCATTGATTTCTCCGATTTAATTTTCCGTAGAAAATAAAATCAGTGCTAGTGAAATTTGAGACAGGACTCCTTTTTAGTTTGTGCAGTGCATACTTCAGCGAACCGGTAAGGCCCCGTTCATATTTCTTACATGGCATTATCCGTTAAATATCATCCTAACAATTGAATCATCGTGTGTTCCACTACTTTTAAACCATTTTTTTTATTATTTCTTCCCTGATTTACGATTTTATTTCCTTGGTGGCACCTTAATCTCTGTAATTATCAGCAACCCTTTTGAGAATTGAGATCGGCGAGATCACAACGGGGTTACGACCGCGCTTCACCCCTTCTTAATTCGCTAAGGGTTGACGGATATACAAGAGACTTCGTTAAGTCGAGTGATTCCCTTTCGCTGGGGTTACTCGCCTGAACGTTGTTGGTCCACCGCCGTAACCTACCTGTATTTTATCCACTTTATTTCTTCGATTTCATACTGTCTCACATTTCTTTGTGTCCTTAATCTCTGTGTTTATCAGCGACCTTTTTGAGAATTGAGATCGGCGAGATCACAACGGGGTTACGACCGCGCTTCACCCCTTCTCAATTCGCTCAAGGTTGACGAAAACACGAGAGACTTCGTCAAGTCAAGGGGTTCCATTTTTCTGGAACTACTTGTCGAGGCGTTGTTGGCTCACAACCGTCCCCGATTGATATTTTGCATCCTTTTTCATTTCGAGATTATATCTTGCGTTACAAGTCCTTTGTGTTTCCTTAATCTCTGTGTTTATCAGCGACCTTTTTGAGAATTGAGATCGGCGAGATCACAACGGGGTTACGACCGCGCTTCACCCCTTCTCAATTCGCTTAGGGTTGACGAAAACACGAGAGACTTCGTCAAGTCAAGGGGTTCCATTTCTCTGGAACTACTTGTCGAGGCGTTGTTGGTTCACAACCGTACCCGATTAGTATCTTATACCTCCCTTTCATTCCGAGATTATATCTTGTATCATTACTTCTTTGTGATTCCTTAACCTCTGGATTTATCAGCGACTTTTTGGGGATTGAGCTCGGCGAGATCACAACGGGGTTACGACCGCGCTTCACCCTTGCTTAATCCACGGAAAGTTGACGGGAATCCAGGAGACTTCGTCAGGCCGAGAGGTTCCCTTTTCTGAGACCACTCGTCCAGACGTTGTTGGTTCACTTCCGTACCTGACTTGTTTTCGACCCCATTTTACTTTCAAGATTTCATCTTGTGTTCCGATTCCTTTGTGGGGGCCTTAATCTCCGTGTTTATCAGCGACCTTTTGAGGACTGAGATCGGCGAGATCACAACGGGGTTACGACCGCGCTTCACCCCTTCTCAGTTCGCTTAGGGTTGACGAAAACACGAGAGACTTCGTCAAGTCGAGAAGCTCCATTTTCCTGGAGCTACTTGTCTGGACGTTGCTGGTTCTCAGCCGTACCCGATTTCTATTTCGCTCAACTGTGATCGACGATTCGTATTTCACGGCGACGTCCTTGTGAGTTGACATCGGCGAGATCACAACGGGGTTACGACCGCGCTTCACCCCTTGTTAACTCACTAGACGTTTGCGGATTACTAGAATCACTTCGTCGGGTCGAGGGGTTCCATTCTCTGGAGTCACTTGTCCAGACGTTGTGCTGACACAGCTGTCCTGTTCCCTATCTTTTTTTTTTACATCTGAGTGTGGAATACATCGTTGCAAGTGGTTAGATTATATGATATTTTCCGTGGCCTGCCGAATTTTGAAGTTTTGCATTGTTACTCCCGTACTCCCCTATTTACCGTTCAATTCTCGCATTCTCTCACCTCGCCCGACCGTCTTGCTCACCCGATCACCGTTTATTCTTGAATTCATTAATCATTGTAAGATACCGATATTTAAGTCATTTCTTTTAATTTCATGTTTACTCTCAAATGAAATCAGTTTTAATTTTTGATTCTTAGTATTGATACATTTTTCCTTATTGTCATTTCTACTTGAAGTCAGTAAACTTTGTAAAATCCATTTTGTGTTTTAAGTGAACCTTTAATTTTAGCAGCATTCAGGAAAGAAACATAACTTTTAATCGCTAATTTCCTAGATTAAACCGAACCCTTCTCCACTGTATAAAAGCTACCTTGGTAGAAGTGGAGAGTTCAAGGCGCCACAACCTTGTCAAACCTATTGTGGCTGGCGCTCGAGCATTTATTTCCCGTAAAGGTGACTGCGCCCTTGAAGTACTCCCCCTAATTAAGGGATCTTCACAGTGGCGCCCGAGCAGGGACCGTTTCTTTCGTGAGAAAATAATTTATACTGCATTTTTTTTGTGTCCGAACATTTTCGTAAGTGAAGTGTTGCTGATTTCTGAACTGTTTTTTTGAATATCTATTTTTGACATTTTTCGATCACAGCTTTTACAGTGCGACTCTTGTGAACTTTTAATTATTGACATTTTTTTTGGGACGATTTCGTGTAGAGGATTTTCAGTGATGAACGTGAATAGGTTGCGAGCTGAGGAACTGGTTTGGGAGTTGGAAGCCCGTGGGACACAGGCCAGTAGAACTGTCCATGAAAACAGGATCCTGCTACGGAGGGTGCTCAACCAGGGAGTGCCGCTCAGACGAACCCTAAGGAGTACAATTGAGGAGTTGGATGCAGCGAGTCGAATCTTGTGTGATTTGATTGAAAATCTTCGAGAATTCGATGAGGAGAACGCCAATATTGAGGGAGCCCGGATAGGAAGCCGTCTGGAACATGTCCGCAACAGGTTGGGGCTGATTGAGCCAGAGACAGTGGAAGAGCGAGAGAGGTTGGAGAATTTGCTGGAGGGTCTGGCCAATGCACATGAAGTGTTAGAGGGCATCCAGTTGATGGCCGGAGTACGACAGGTGGCGCAGGCGCCGCTGGTAGAGGGCGTCTCACCGCCCAGGATCACAGAAACAAATAGGTTTCCCGGAACTACCTTGCTGGAACAGGAAATTGAACTCATTTCATTTCACGATACACCGGCTGCCGTCCGAGGAGGGCGTCAGGAGTCCCCGAGTGCAATTCGGAATGGAACTGAAGGAATGCACTGTTCAGGTCCACAACTGGATGGGACCTACCGGAGAACAAGTTTACCAACTGACTTCCTGCAGCGAATGCGTGAAAGAGCCTGTGACGCAGTTCGTCGCCGACTAAATTTTACCAGCCCCCTATTGAACTCAAGAACTTATGGAAACGGAATTAGTTCTGCAGAGCCGTTGCCCATACAAACGAGACCGGTTGTAGCGGAGTCGACGCGACGAATTTCATTCCCCTTTTTGGAAAGTGAACGAACAACTACAACATCAAGAAGTAGTTCAGAACTAGGCGTGGAGGCACCTGAGATACCAAGGGTGGTGGAACAAATCCGACAACAGCCGATGAGTTCTGGACTGGGATTGCCATTACCGAATCGGACATCAAGTTTTGGAACCAGTGGAGAACATACTCGACAGGAATCAAGGCGAGCCACCATAAGCAGTTCCAGAACTACCGGAGAACATGTTAATTCGGAACCGGATCAGGTGAACGTGTGCAGACCTGGAACTACTACAGAACATGTCGACTTGGAACCACATCAAGCGAATACGAACAGAGCTAGAACTAGTATGCAACAAATCCGTTGGCAAGCAGATCAGATGAACAGAAGCAGTTCCAAAACTGGACTCAGTGTACAGGAGCAAGATGGTGGAGGACTGAACAGGTCAAATCCGGCAACGAGGCCAAACCAAACCGATCAGTTCATACCATGCCAGAACTGTGGTAACATCGGAACAACAACGAAAGGCGACCCTATTTTCCGTGGCAGTCATTACAACAATTTACCGGAATTGGATGAGAACTGTCGAAACGGACCTGGACATAAAGTAGAGGAGCAGAACTGGGTCGAGCGAAATAAATATGGGCCATTTTTACCGAACCATAAGGAAGCTGAGAACGGAACTGCTGGAGGAACATCCATTAATTCTCACTGGAATTATCACTCGGTCCCAATTTACAAATGGAACGTATATTTCGACGGTTCGAGTGGTGTGAATTCTTTCCTGGAAGAAGTGGAACAGTTAGCTGAGACCCGAAAAGTTACCCACCAACAATTATTCGAGTCTATCTTCGAGTTATTGCGTAAGGATGCAAAGGACTGGTACATCCCCCGCCGAGGTTGCTTTCAGGATTGGCCAGATTTTAAGGAACAACTCCGTGAGGCATTCCTGCCTCCAGAATATGAAGAGAACCTACTCGAAGAAATAAGAAAGCGTACTCAAGGTGATGGAGAAAAATTAGTCCTGTTTACAACGCGAATGCAGAACTTGTTCTTGAAGTTGAACAAGAAGCGACCTTCGGAAGAGGAACAAGTCAACATTATTAAAAGGCGATTAATCCCGTCACTTCAAAAAGCCCTCGCCTTCCAGGAGACGAGAACATATTCGGAGCTGTTGAACAAAGGAAAAGTGTTCGAGTTAGTTCAGTGGCAGGCAGACCATTATGTACCACCTCCTGACCGGCCAGGATTTATGGATGAACGACACCTGGTTTACAAAAATGTGAATCAGAAGTCTACTGGGAACTTGATGATAGACTCAAGCCATAGGACTCCCGTCGAACCATCACGTGTACCATCTACCAAGGAACCTCCGCCGTCCTCCGTACAGATGACTTTTACCACCGCACAGGAAAGACCTTCGAACGATAAATCAGGAACCATCCGAGAACCAGCAAGGGAGAAGCAAGTGAGATTTGCCGAAAGGCAACCACAATGCTGGCGATGTGGTACGATGGGACATATGAGGCGAGAATGCAGAGCCAAGCCTGTTATATTCTGCTCCCGGTGTGGGAGACAGGGTATACTGTCCCGGGATTGCAGATGTTCGGAAAACTAGAGCGAAACTGTCGGGATGGGAAGACTCGACAGTTTCCAACGCCTACTTCCCCAAATACATCGAAGTACCCATCCAAGGAGAATCGCCCCATGATCGCCGTCCGTATTGAGCACCTCAACTTCAGAGCCCTACTGGACACCGGAGCTTCAAGGTCATTTCTTAGCTCATCAGCGGCCGAAAGGTGCCAAGTTTTGGGAATCCTCACAGCACCGGTAAACAACGTGTTGGCAACCGTTGCAAATGGAAGCTGCGTGGCAGTGCAGGGGATTTGTCGTACGTCACTTTCCTTGGGCGATATGAAGATCGATGTTCACCTGCTCCTGGTTCCCCAATTACCGATAGACATCATACTTGGCATGGATGTATTGGCGAGGCATGACTTCCATATTAATCTAAGGACTGCACAATGCTTCTTGGACGGCCGACTACTGGACCCACCGGATTTCGTGTTGAAACCTCCCGAGAGGCCCATGGTGAACTCCGTGGCTTCAGGACAAGAACAAATTTTGGAAGAGTTCTTGAGACCAGAACTTCAGAAATTTTCCGAAGTTCGGGGCACAACCACACTCATCGATCATGACATCAAGATCAAACCCGAAACTCAACCTCTGAAGCAGCGATACCGTCCCTACAACCCGAAGATGCAAGAAGTTATAAACCAGGAGGTGGATAAAATGTTGGAAGAAGGTATCGTGGAACCGTCAAGTTCACCATGGAGCTCAAGCGTCGTCATTGTGAAGAAATCCAATGGCGAACCAAGGTTCTGCATTGACTTCAGACCGGTTAACGAGGTTTCAATTAAGGACGCATACCCGTTGCCGCACATTGCTGGGATATTGGATAAACTTCGGAGGGCCAAATTTATATCCACGTTGGATTTGAAACATGGATACTGGCAGGTTCCTCTGACAGAAAGAAGCAAACCTGTCACAGCATTCACCGTTCCTGGAAGAGGACTGTTCCAATTCAAAGTGATGCCCTTCGGTCTGCATTCCGCCGGAGCGACTTTCCAACGGCTTCTAGACCGTGTCATCGGTCCGGAAATGGATCCGGTCGCCTTCGCTTATTTGGACGACATTGTCGTCCTGGGAGAAACATTCGAGGAGCATTTGACGAACCTGAAAGCCGTATTCCGCCGTCTCAGAGCAGCCAACCTGAAAATTAACCCGGACAAATGTGCTTTCGTGAGGAAATCACTCAAATATCTGGGTCACATAGTGACCGAAAATGGTATTGCAACGGACCCCGACAAAATCACCGCCATAAATTCGATGTCACCACCCAAAACCGTCCGAGAACTCCGAAGATTTTTGGGAATAGCTGGATGGTATCGCCGATTTGTGGAAGAATTCACCCGCATCGTTTCCCCGCTCACTGCACTTCTGCGAAAGAAACAGAAGTGGAAATGGGATAACGAGCAGCAGCAAGCCTTCGAGACATTAAAGGAGAAATTGACCAAGTCACCGGTTCTAGCCTGCCCTGACTTCAACCAGCCGTTTGTGTTACAGACCGACGCATCCGAAACCGGATTGGGTGCAGCCTTGACACAAGTGTTGGATGGGCACGAGAGGGTTATTGCATACGCTAGCCGATCGCTCAATGATGCCGAAAGGAATTACTCTGTCACCGAAAAAGAGTGTCTGGCCATAGTTTGGGCGATCGAGAAGATGCGACCGTATTTGGAGGGCTACCACTTTACTGTGATTACGGACCACATGAGCCTCCGTTGGCTACAATCCATCAAGTCACCAGCCGGCAGGATCGCCCGTTGGAGTGTTTTCC
The DNA here is from genome assembly GCA_910592335.1 of Adalia bipunctata. Classification (NCBI taxonomy): domain Eukaryota; kingdom Metazoa; phylum Arthropoda; class Insecta; order Coleoptera; family Coccinellidae; genus Adalia; species Adalia bipunctata. Next base: position 9,734,616 of record OU342949.1, on the reverse strand, counting down.
TACAACAATTCGATTTTGAGATAAAGTACCGGAGGGGTGCTTTGAACCGGGTAGCTGACGCCCTGTCACGAGACCCGCTGCCCGAGGAACCGCAGTCTTGTTTGGTAGGAAGCACTTCAACGTGCTCCTGGTACAAGAGGAAATTTCAAGAAGTCGATAAGGACCCAACCGGACACCCTGACTACCAAATTCAAGAGGGCAAATTATATCGTCATTTCTGGGATCCCGGTGATTTTACCGAGTCGGAAATGGGAAGTCCTTGGAAACTATGTGTCCCTAAGGAGAACCGTCCGGCCATATTGGTAGAAAATCATGATGAACCAACCGCCGGTCACTTAGGTATTGCTAAAACGATATCCCGGGTAGCTCGGAAATATTATTGGCCAGGGATGTTCAGAGAAGTTGCGCAGTACGTCCGGGGGTGTACGAGGTGTCAACGCTACAAGGTTAGCCAACAGAAACCTGCAGGCAAGATGCAGCCGTATACGATTACCGAGCCGTGGAATACCGTCAGCACCGATCTTATCGGCCCGTTGCCCAGATCTAGGAAGGGAAACGTTTTCCTTGTGATGTTCCAGGATAGGTTTTCTAAATGGATAGAGTGCAAACCTCTTAGGACAGCCACGGGTAGAGGAGTCTTCCAAGCCTTTTATGAGCAAGTAGTCCTGAAATTTGGTAGCCCATCAGTCGTGATCAGCGACAACGGTTCCCAGTTTGACTGTCGGCTATTCAAAGGCAACCTCCAGGAGTTAGGAATCAAACATAAGTTTGCACCCGTTTATTCTCCGCAGTGCAACCCGGTGGAAAGAGCTAACAGGACGATCAAAACGATGATAGCTCAGTTCTGCGAGGCAGACCACCGTAACTGGGATGAAAAGATCGGAGAATTGGCTTTCGCCCTTAACTCGGCAAAGCATGACTCTACGGGGTTTTCGCCGGCATTTCTCAACTTCGGTAGAGAGATTCACCCTCCAACAGCCGAGTTTCGAGGAAATCCCGATGATGAAGATCAAGAGGAAGCCGCCGTGGAACGCCCGGAAGATATAGCCCAGTATGCAAACCGTTTACGCCGACTCCAGGAAACCTATGAATTCGTCCGGTTGCAGCTGTCCCGAGCCTTTTCACAGCAGCGCCATTACTATAACTTACGCCGTAGAGAATGGTCCTGTAGATTGGGAGACAAGGTTTGGCGTAGAGAACGCCCTCTGTCATCGGCGGTAGATAATTTTGCGTCCAAGCTGGCACCGAAGTATTCCGGTCCGTATACCGTGACGAAAGTCATCTCTCCCGTAGTTTACGATCTGAAAGATCAGTTTGGTAAACGTATCCGTCACATTCACATCAAGGACTTGAAACCGTGGCACGGAGATGAAGAGGAAAGTCCGTCTGTCTTGAACCCCGAATCCAGAAGAGAAGGGGTTGAGAAGACCGCCCGTCATCGCCGTTAACCAGTTTCTGTCCGTCCGTCTGTTTTTCTCCTTCGGTAACAGATCGTTGAGGTAGTCATAATCACGATCTTCGACTTCGGTAAGGACATGGTAATCGACACAATTGAACCAACGAGCTACCACAACGAACCTTTTCACCGGCCCAAGGATCTATCCAGTGGGGAAAAGTAATTTCATCAACGAATAACTGACCCGGATCCATTCAAGGGCCCAGGAATCGATCGCAGATCAGCAGGAGTTCAAAGTTACCAGCTGCCGACACCAAGACGAAGACACCAAGACGCCGACACCCAGACGCCGACACCAAGACGCCGACACAAAGACGCCGACTCCAAGAAGCCGGACGACACCGGATTCCTAGGGATGGAGTTCAGGCATTCTCTGAGACGTGTACAGTCAGAGTGAGGGGTGAGTAAGTACGGTGTAGGTGAGGTGAGCTGTTTAAAAAAAAAACAATCTTTGATTTTTTTTTGAGGAGGAAAGGGGGGTGTAATGAACTTCGTCATTTTTATTCACTCAATGCCTATTTTCATATATCATTCCTCCCATAATTATTCACGATTTCAATGGGACAAAGATTTAATTCAATAAGTTGTAGTGAATTCCGTCAATTTTATGCATTTAAGGCCTATTTTCATATATTATTCCTTCCATAATTATTCACGATTTCAATGGAAGGAAGGTTTGATTCAATAAGTTCAATATTGTGAACAAAACCGCAAGTTATAATGAAGTCCATAATTAATTTTCATTCATAAAAGTCCTGTTCTCATTTATCATTTTCCCAATAAAATATCCGTGATTCCAACAGAAGGAAAATTTAATTCGACAAATTCAACAATATAAACATCGCCGCAAGTATAAAAACGCTCGGGCACATGCTGAGCGCTGCGATAAGGGGCTCGTATCTTGGTTGATTTCACGTTTTTCAACGGCCGGGGATTTGAAAAAAACGGAGATGGAATTGTCGAATTTTAACGTAGTGGGAATTCTTTCGATTTATTTCTGGAACAATATGACGTCAATCTAAACCAATCAGGGGACGAGATTGTTCCCCTCTTTCAAAATTTTCGAGTTTTCAGCGCGTCATGCCCCCACCATTTCCGAAGGTTTTATAAGGGCGAAACGACCTGCGGAAGGCCTCTTTTACTCTCTTTTGCGCTCTTTTGCTGTTCTACGCTCGTTTTAACCAGTTTGAATTATTTTTCGCTTTTATTCATTTTGAATAGTAATATAATTTCCAGTTTGATTTGAACGGTTAGTAAATTCAGCATTGATTTCTCCGATTTAATTTTCCGTAGAAAATAAAATCAGTGCTAGTGAAATTTGAGACAGGACTCCTTTTTAGTTTGTGCAGTGCATACTTCAGCGAACCGGTAAGGCCCCGTTCATATTTCTTACATGGCATTATCCGTTAAATATCATCCTAACAATTGAATCATCGTGTGTTCCACTACTTTTAAACCATTTTTTTTATTATTTCTTCCCTGATTTACGATTTTATTTCCTTGGTGGCACCTTAATCTCTGTAATTATCAGCAACCCTTTTGAGAATTGAGATCGGCGAGATCACAACGGGGTTACGACCGCGCTTCACCCCTTCTTAATTCGCTAAGGGTTGACGGATATACAAGAGACTTCGTTAAGTCGAGTGATTCCCTTTCGCTGGGGTTACTCACCTGAACGTTGTTGGTCCACCGCCGTAACCTACCTGTATTTTATCCACTTTATTTCTTCGATTTCATACTGTCTCACATTTCTTTGTGTCCTTAATCTCTGTGTTTATCAGCGACCTTTTTGAGAATTGAGATCGGCGAGATCACAACGGGGTTACGACCGCGCTTCACCCCTTCTCAATTCGCTCAAGGTTGACGAAAACACGAGAGACTTCGTCAAGTCAAGGGGTTCCATTTTTCTGGAACTACTTGTCGAGGCGTTGTTGGCTCACAACCGTCCCCGATTGATATTTTGCATCCTTTTTCATTTCAAGATTATATCTTGCGTTACAAGTCCTTTGTGTTTCCTTAATCTCTGTGTTTATCAGCGACCTTTTTGAGAATTGAGATCGGCGAGATCACAACGGGGTTACGACCGCGCTTCACCTCTTCTCAATTCGCTTAGGGTTGACGAAAACACGAGAGACTTCGTCAAGTCAAGGGGTTCCATTTCTCTGGAACTACTTGTCGAGGCGTTGTTGGTTCACAACCGTACCCGATTAGTATCTTATACCTCCCTTTCATTCCGAGATTATATCTTGTATCATTACTTCTTTGTGATTTCTTAACCTCTGGATTTATCAGCGACTTTTTGGGGATTGAGCTCGGCGAGATCACAACGGGGTTACGACCGCGCTTCACCCTTGCTTAATCCACGGAAAGTTGACGGGAATCCAGGAGACTTCGTCAGGCCGAGAGGTTCCCTTTTCTGAGACCACTCGTCCAGACGTTGTTGGTTCACTTCCGTACCTGACTTGTTTTCGACCCCATTTTACTTTCAAGATTTCATCTTGTGTTCCGATTCCTTTGTGGGGGCCTTAATCTCCGTGTTTATCAGCGACCTTTTGAGGACTGAGATCGGCGAGATCACAACGGGGTTACGACCGCGCTTCACCCCTTCTCAGTTCGCTTAGGGTTGACGAAAACACGAGAGACTTCGTCAAGTCGAGAAGCTCCATTTTCCTGGAGCTACTTGTCTGGACGTTGCTGGTTCTCAGCCGTACCCGATTTCTATTTCGCTCAACTGTGATCGACGATTCGTATTTCACGGCGACGTCCTTGTGAGTTGACATCGGCGAGATCACAACGGGGTTACGACCGCGCTTCACCCCTTGTTAACTCACTAGACGTTTGCGGATTACTAGAATCACTTCGTCGGGTCGAGGGGTTCCATTCTCTGGAGTCACTTGTCCAGACGTTGTGCTGACACAGCTGTCCTGTTCCCTATCTTTTTTTTTTACATCTGAGTGTGGAATACATCGTTGCAAGTGGTTAGATTATATGATATTTTCCGTGGCCTGCCGAATTTTGAAGTTTTGCATTGTTACTCCCGTACTCCCCTATTTACCGTTCAATTCTCGCATTCTCTCACCTCGCCCGACCGTCTTGCTCACCCGATCACCGTTTATTCTTGAATTCATTAATCATTGTAAGATACCGATATTTAAGTCATTTCTTTTAATTTCATGTTTACTCTCAAATGAAATCAGTTTTAATTTTTGATTCTTAGTATTGATACATTTTTCCTTATTGTCATTTCTACTTGAAGTCAGTAAACTTTGTAAAATCCATTTTGTGTTTTAAGTGAACCTTTAATTTTAGCAGCATTCAGGAAAGAAACATAACTTTTAATCGCTAATTTCCTAGATTAAACCGAACCCTTCTCCACTGTATAAAAGCTACCTTGGTAGAAGTGGAGAGTTCAAGGCGCCACAACCTTGTCAAACCTATTGTGGCTGGCGCTCGAGCATTTATTTCCCGTAAAGGTGACTGCGCCCTTGAAGTACTCCCCCTAATTAAGGGATCTTCACATCATTTAGGCGAAATGAAGTTCGCCGGGCCATCTAGTTTCAGATAAATGTGAAAACGATTTCAGGGGGTGGCCTATAGGGTGGTAAAATTAACATCAGCAGTCACAATTGATTTTTCTGCGTACGGTACTGGAAATATAATATTCGGTATGAATAATCCAGAAGATACTATAAGGTGGATCAAATTCTGAAAAAATCATTCATTCAATTCTGATATATGGGAGAATCAACAAAAAAAAATATGATATGCAGTGGGTACTACAAAAGTAATCGAATGCAATTTCGGTCAAAATGAGATTTCGGTCAGAAAGAAAAAATCATCCGGTATTTTGGTAGGGTAATATAGGAGGACATTTCTGAATGGACATTTCATGATGCTGATTATAGATCCTCTTTATGGTAAGAGTATGCGAAAGTTCCACGTGGGACACCCTGTGTAATCAAATACATATAACAATTGAAAATTTCGAGAGACGGAATTCATCTTCACTGGTTTTTCAATTTCTCACATTTTCTCATGGCTCTCTTGAAGGTTTGACCATGGAATATTATTTGTGGAAAGTTTGAGTGGAGCAAGTTTAAATATGGAACTCTTTTTCGGACCACGGAAACCTTGATCAGTTCACCTGAACTCAGGATATCCAGTTTCGTTTTTCATATTTTCGTTTATAACATAATGCCAGAAAGTTGGAACTGTGAATGGACTCACTCGGTAAACAAGAAGAAGAACTAGATATTCATCTTTCAATACACCTGTGGTGTACATTTCTCAAGAAGCGTTCTAAAACAGAATTGGTACAACCCAATTTCTATTCAGTTCGGCAGTCCGAACACAGTTATTCGCAAATCCGAACCAGTTAAGTACACAAGTACGCGCAAGTTAGTTTCTAATCCGAACCTAGAGCACTTGCTTGCACCACTTCAGTTGAAAAATCTCTGTCTCTCTCTAACAGCCCCTCGAAATCCACTCCTGAATAAAGGCCTCCCCTCTTCTTTTCCACTCTTCCCTAACTCAAGCTTTTCTGCAGAAGTTACGACCCGTAGCCTCTCTGATGTCCATCTGCTGGAGGGTCGCTCAACCTATATTATGCAGTATTGGTCCAACTGCATATGTCTTATCCAACGAGTATCGTCCTGTCGAGCAATGTGTTCTGCCCAAGCCCACTTCATGGTAGCAACTTGCTTTTTCACATCCTCCACCTTTGTACGCCGTCTGATCTCTTCGTTTCTGTCGCGATCTCGGAAGCTGACGCCTAGCATAATTCTTTCAATGGCCCCGTTGTGTTGTTCTGAGCTTTTTAGAGCTTCTGCAAGTTAGAGTAGTCGTCTCTTGCCCATATGTGAGGACCGGAAGAATACAGATGTTGAAAACTTTCGATTTGAGGTTCATAGGTATGTCAGGATTTCTGAGGGTGCAGTTGAGTTTTCCGGCAGCGGCCCAAGTCATACGGACTTCAGTTGGAAAATACGCGTTTCCATAGTGAATTCTATCCGTGTGAGAAAGTACTATTTAGTACAACACATACACGAGGATAGTAGACTTAAATTTGAATCTGAATTGAGACAATTTTGAAATAGAGATGTCAGCATAGTAGACTGACGCATCCATGAGAAAATGGAAAACGGAAACATAATTTGTATAAGTTTAGTGAGAAGATAATGTCGATAATTTTCAAACATCAAGTGTTTTCACGATTATACTCGTATGCCAACAAGAAATATTTCAAAGCTCGAATTCTCTATGCATTCGATGAGCATCAAATGGAAATTCAAGATACCTCAAACACTATAAACTCATCGTCGTAATGCTGAGACAACCACGCGATCGATAAGCTTCAGTTTCAATCCAATTACGTATGCAGTGGTGTAGACCAACCAGTATAAAGACGGATATGCCATTGATATCTGAAATAACATACCATGTTTGAGATCTCTCCATGTTTGAGATCTCCCAAACTTATTGAATATTTACCGCTCCTGTAGCAGTCATTCCTGGATGGCATTGTGAATGTTTCAGAATTTGAACGACTCAGTTATTACTACAAATTGCTTTATCAACCTAGGAATATAAAAATCCATTTATATGGAATTATTAACGAAAAAATGGGCCACTGGCGTGGAAGCAGGAGCTTCTGGGCGCTTGTCAATCGACCTTGTTGGAAGATTCGAATTCAAGAACCATCGGAGATTTGACAACAGCTCCATGGTTCCGAATCTAATATTACAGAAATCTTCCATAATTCGTTAAAATTTCATTTGGTTCTGGTGACGCCATGTGGACAACATTTATAGTTTAGCTTGAATCGTTCTCTATCTAAGCGGTGAAGAAGGAGTGTAGATCAAGAAGGGGGAAGGGTGATTCTAACAGAAACGTCCCTATTTATCCATGAATCCCCTCCAGAAGGTCAGTTCCTGTCAGTTGGTTATGGTGGGGCATCTTGGTCATCTATGGTTCCTTTTTGATGGCCTCAGTATTTCTTCATAATTCTTTTGAATATTTAACATAGCGACTTTCTTGAAAAGCAACAGCTTTTGAACAAGATGACAAGAAAGATTGGGATCGATGGTGTGAGGGTCTTCGATTACATTCTTTATATTTACTGTACGGACTGAGCCATCGGTGCCAGGAATCATCTTGATGACTCTTCCAATGAGCCATTGCAAGGAGAGTAGTCCATCTTCTTTCACCAGCACAAGTGTGTCTTTCCTTTGGTAATTGAGGGTGGTTTTACTGCCATTTGGATCGGACTTGCAAATCCCAAATATATTCTCTAGACTACCTGCTGAATCATCTTCTGTGTGTGTTGATATGTAGTAAGTGGAGATCAGGAATAGAATTCAATCTATCTCCAATAAAAAAGTGTGCAGATGACAAAGTAAAGGATCGTTGGGGTCATTGGAGAGGGTGTATAAAAGTCTACTGTTAAGGCAAGAATCTATTTGTACTGCAAATGTATTAAATTCCACGAATGTCAACGTGGTAAAACGAGCTTTTATTCTATGGTCGAGGGAAAAGGTCTTTTTCCGTTTTTGAACAACTTTTCATTTCTCCCGAAAGGGGTCGCGCTATTTGCCATTGCCGCAGTAGCGCCACGACCGATAAAATATTGCGTATTATTCCGGAAGTAAAACGAGAACTCAAATCTAGAGTGCCGTTCTGATCTACAAATTTTGGTCACGATTTTTAGTAAGGAGTCGTTACACCAGGTATTTCTATGCATCTATATTTGAATATATCCAATCGAATTCGATAGTGTATTGAAATCAAATCGATATCGTAAAAGCGCTCGTAGAAAAAATATTGGTCCTAACACGTGCGGAAAGTGTCTCTCCCACACTCAACTGTATTTCAAAGAAATACTTTTATCTTCTGTACTATTTATCGTGTTCAAGTGGTCTTATCATTTTTTCTTGCATTTATGAGTCGGCTAGGCTATAACTTCGAAACCAGAAAAAAAAATGGATGACTGTTGATTGCAGAATATGCAGCATGAAAAGAATGTGGGTTCATTTCACCACGATTCCGTTCATTTGAATTAAAGGTTTCGAAGATATGGACATCTTCGTTTTTCCACATCCTGTATCCCCCCAACTATGTTGAATCGCAAAAAAAGGACACAACTATTCGCTAGATGAGAGGAATCTACAGATGTCCAAGTCAAGGACTCATCTTGTTTAATAAGCCTTACCCACAAAATCGGTCCTGAAATTGACTGCTTCTAATAAATATGGAAAAATTCCCAGATCATGGTATAATACAGAGTGAATAGTAGGCAATTTGGAGTACAATATCCAATGATAGCAGCAACATTTTTTATGAAATATGTAGGTATTTTATATCGAGAATGTTTCTGAACAGAGTCTGAAAGTGCTGAAAATAGATTCGATTTCATTCCATACTGAAGACTAGGACTCCGAAGAATTTCTTGACAGATGTAATATACAGGATTCCATGTTCGAACTGTACAGAGACTCGCATAGGACAGACGGGACGTTACTTAAAAATTCAGAACATAAAAGAGATATGAAGAATAGCATAAACTCACTGAAATCTAAAGAATAATGTACAGCTTTGGCAGAACATAGTAGAGATTCTGTTCATATTTATAACTTTGATAAGGCGGAGGTCATTGGCAAGCAAACGAATTTGAAACCCTTGCTGCGTATTCAGTTCCTTTATGCACTTTCACTGTCTTGCCGAGTAATGCATGTGTTAATGTTGATTGGGTTGGTTCACTGTTGTATTATTGATGTAACGTCTTGTTTGACATAGAAAATCATACAGTATTGTGAGTATTTTATAGCTCATTGTTATTTTAATTTTTATACACGTCATATTTTGTTGACCTACCTAGCTTGATTGATTTTTGAACTGTCACACGGTTGTTTATATTTGTTTTTTGAATTTAATTCCATTTGAAAATTGATTGTTTTTGTTATTATACCTACAACTCTCATATTCTAATTGAGTTCTAACACAAAGTTCTCTGTTGTCTCTCCTTGTGCCCTGAGGATGTTTATAAGAATAAACGAAATGTCAGCCTATTTCTAATCGATTTTCTTCATTATTAGACCTCAAAACATTTCTTCTTGGATTACAATGTCCAATTTCTAATTTGCGTTCTGCCTCCTGGATCTAGAATTTGAATTTGACTTTTAGGAAGGAAAGTTTTCAATTCCAACCATTGTAATTACATATTTGAGTGTCCAAAATTGGAAAAATACTCTGCGATAAATATGCACATTGGGTTATAATACCGATTCCATGTTTACCTTCCACCTTAAATAAATGCCTCGGATCCAGATAATACCAGCGAATTATACACAAGAATGAGAATCGACAGATAATAGAGGAAATAGGCAGCGAAACCTCGAGTTCGAAGCCAATTCAATATGCATTTAGTAGACTCGAAAATCCCCTCCTATTTCCCTTTTCTTTTTAGCCGCCATTAAAGGCCAGGTCGGCCGCCATGAGAGTAAAGCCGGATTTCATTCCGTATAAACATTAAACGCGAGCGGCTCCGACAAAGTAGATTTTCTGGAATTATTTTCCAATAATATTATCCATTCTAGAGAACTCGAAGCCACCCCGATGTTCCCTCCGAGCCTGTTGTTTCTTTGCAGTATCGATTTTGCTCCCGCTATTGTCTGAATAAACGAGGAATATATTTCGTAGCAAGTGGAGATTCCCGACTAAGCAGATTCGTGTGTATATTCCTCATCTCATAGAATTTCCCCAAATATTTGCAATTCGTTTGGCAACACCTGAGACGATTCTCGTCGAAACGAATTCGTATCATGATATGAGTTTCCGAATATCAAACATGTGGATATTCTCCATTCTCTCTTCATTTAGGAATGGAAATTCTCGGAATACGTCATGAAATCGACATCCCTATAGACCCTATACATCGAAGTGAAATGTATAGATACTAGATAGGTACAATCTTTTTAATCATAAAGCACAGGAATACAGATATCTAAAACGACTCTAACAAGACAGGAAGGTCTCTCTGTTTTTATAATCAACTTTAGTGTAACTTTAAATTACATACCTATACCTGAAGACTTTGACGTAACCTTCTTCACTAAGCAGACTACCATATGGCTATTTTCAAGGTAGATTCTGCCATTTGTTGGAGTATTTAGAAAACAAAAATTTGGCTTTGGGACTTTTTATTGATCTTACCATTTGTAAAAAGTGGTATTGCACAGGGCAGCATCAAAGGACCGATCCAGTTCATAATTTACATTGATGATCTCCCATTGACGGTGAATAATTGTTGCCTAATGTTGATGACACCAACATATGAAAACCAGGAAACAACCCAACAGAAATAATGGAAAAACACATCAATGCTTTTTGGAAGCCAGTAACTGGTTTTCGATCAATTTATTAGTTATAAACCAATCAAAAACTAATATGTATAATAAAATACCCTTTGAGGGTCAAGTTTGGGAAGTTCATCTGGTTTTTTGAGACAATAACCAGGTCCAGTGAACCTTCATTCAGTTTCTCTGTATAAGATCATAAAACAAGTCACATTTAGGGAATACATGCCGGACAATCCGGACATCGAAATACCCAGGTCCGAAGCTTCTCTCATTGGTCTGTAAATTCAATAAATGGGTTGTTTTTCCTACTATAGTCAAAAATGGCAAATGAGAGCTCTTTGTTGGCTTAGCGAGGCGTTTTTCGATTCTGACACCCAATCAATTGTTGATCTTTCCCTCTTTCACTCAAAAGAAATGAACCTCCCTTATTTTCCAGCTTGTCTTCAGAACCCTATGTTACAGAGGCAAGCAATCAGTAGAGTAATCGAACAGGTTCAATTCAATATCGTCGGTAATTGATCAGTTGTAAATCACAACAACACTTTACTCCCTTTCTATACATTTTCATATAGAAGGTAGAATTTATTATCGTCTGTCAATTATCAGTAAAGTACAGTATCAGTAATTATACTGTCAGTTGTAAATCAAGACAACACTTTGCTATACATTTTCATATGTGAGGTACATTTCATAATTCCTCCTTGCTATACATTTTCATATAGGAGATTGAGTTTATAATCGTCGGTAAATAATTAGTAAGTAATTATATAACTTTGCTCCCTTGCTATACATTTCCATATAGAAGGTACATCATAATGCTTCCTTGGTATACATTTTCATATAGAAGGTAGGGTTCATAATTTCATACATATTACTTTTAGGTATAACTATTTCGTGCTTGTTATTTAGGTAACAAGAAAATACAGTTTGTTGAGAGTGCGTTCACATTTCACCATCCTTTTCGTAGTTGATATCTGAGTACGGATAACAACTTATCGCAGTAATCATCAAGATTACCATAGGATGCTTTTAGTAAATACCCCCTCACATCGTTTGTGAAGTCACAACAGTTACTCATCGATATTAACGAGGATCATGAGCATCCACCAACTAGAAGCAGTACAAGAAAACCATTATCCTGGTAAAACAATCAGGGTACAAAAATAAAACTAAAACAACCTTGGTAAACTAATAAAGGTAAGAAACAATATATTTATACAAGGTGCGGCACGGAGGGCGGACGTTTTTCAGATGGGCATAACTTTCCCCCACTGAGGACGAGAGAAGTGGGGAAGGTGCCGTTAGACTCGTGTGTTCCTAGCATTTATTTTTTTATTTACCAGTTGTCGTCATGGAGCCTTGGACGGTGGAGCATCGTGTTTTCGCCTATGATAGTTTCGTCCGAAATAATGAGTCAGTCACGGTCGTGCAGCGTGAGTTTCGTCGCCATTTCCACATTCATCGGAATAGAGCTATTCCCTCTCTAAACACCATTCTTCGTTGGGTTGAATCACTTCGCAGACGTGGTGAACTGATCAACAGAAGACCAAGAGGACCTGTGCGAACAGTTCGAACGCCTGAAAATGTTGAGCGCCTCCAGCACTGCATCACCGATTTCGGCCACCACATGCCTGATGTGATTTTCCACACTTGACTGTCTCAAATGCTATTTCCTTGAGAATCTGATTACGTCAATAAATGTGTTTTTGAGTAATAATTAACGCTTTTATTATTTTTTTAAAACCATCCATCCTCCGTGCCGCACCCTGTATTTATGAATGCTTGTTAATTGTGAATAGATTGAAGTTTGATGATGGAGAAACGGAGAATAATACCAGAACTGAATATTTGTTGTATACATATCATATAAATAAATATATAAATAAATATCTTAGATTAACTCTGAGTGAAAAAGCTCCGTATTATATGTGTATCAAACTTTTCAATGAATTACCTAATCTCCTAATCATATCAAATGCTGTAAAAGTGTTTCGAGATTTAAAAAAGATATGTTAGTTGAGCTAGAACGTTATAACTTAGGGAATTATTTCAATGAGGGAAGTTGAGTTGATTTTTTTTCTGTTGACGTCATTTCATTCATTATTTACGTTATGTACTATCTTTAAGTATTCTGGATATTCGAGAATTCCAGTTCTTTTGAACCATGTTCTCAAGCCATTCTTAGTAAAGTGGCAATGGATGGATTTCTGATAAAAATATTTGTTATTATGCATATTGTAACATTTTCTTGGTGAGCAAAAAGTCCGGGATGAATAAACTATTTATTTACACTAATTATAACACTACTATTCAATTAACTAAAGAACTCAACCTAGCAAAAGTCTGTACAATTTATTTCCACTGATTTATTTGCACTTGTATTTATTTCCACTCGTTGCATGGCTCTCTGAATGAATCAATCTCCACCAATGCTCACCATATACAGGATGAGGCTTTTCTTCTGACATTTTACCAAAAATTTATTATATGAAATGTTTAATTTGAAAAATTTATGAGGAAGCGGCATATGGCAAAATGATCTGTTTCACGAACTAGACTTTTTTTGCAAATTTGTTAGATGAGAAGACAAAACAAGAGATGTTGATATCTACAGCGGAGCAGGCGAGGTAGCACGTTCGGACTGAGGAATTTTCAGATTCACCTAGAAACTAGAAAATATTCTAGCATCATTTTCTCGAAACAGGGGCATAATTCATAAAAACAGTTTTTGATGAAATGACTTATTTTGATGAGTTCTACCATCTGTCAAAAGAAAAGCCTCACCTTGAAATACACCCTGTATATTATCGCGCCGATTCCTCTCGCGTGAATCCTGGAGGCGTCTGAAATGGAACACTCCAGAACGTACGGACTATGGTGCGATCGCGATCAGGGAGTAAGAAGAAGAAACCTCCCACCGCGTCGAGAACATTCTCGACGCGGGAGCGCTGAGTGCACAGGGCCGCACTGGTCATGGTATATTGAATGGTCAGTTGAACCAACAGAGTTTTTTATTCTTTGGTATAAATAATGGCATAACATCAGATACTTACTATATCATGTTGCCGTCGAAATTTAAAAAAATGTTGTTATGGAAACGAGACAATGCGGAGGAAATCTATGCAAGAAAAGCGTTATTTTCAATTATGGTGATAGACACTTACAAATGCGTTTCTTATGGGACTCGCAAAGGATGTCAAGAGTACTTCTAAAGGTGCTGTTCAATGCGCGAGTTTGACTCGCGCAACTGACTCGCGAGTCAAATTTCGCGATGTGGATACGGCACTCGCGCGAGTAATTTTCGCTGCGAGCCGATACCAGTCGGTTTTTGACCGCGCAACAAAGAGCCTCGTGGGCCGTGGCATTAAACTCGTGTCGTGGAAACGTGACGAGAATGAATCAGGACGAGTGCATTCATCTGATCCAGATTTATGACTATGAGGGCTACCGATTTTTGTGGCGAGTGGCGGCTCACCCAATTTCGCGCAACTAGTCGCCTCGTGGAAACGCGTCAGGCCGAAACAGCGACTCGCTCAAGTCTAAACAACATAGTTTTTGACTGAAAATATAATATTTTGCGTCTTTGCGGAAAGCTTCACTTCCACTTCAACATGACGATGCATAAATGAACAAAAATGTGTCATCAGAAGTGATTTGTCCGGTTTGAAAGTCAGAGTCACTCACCCAGCCATTTGCCATCGTTTTAAAGCAATGGGAATGAACCGGAATGTAGAAAAAAGGCCATTTTTTTAGGTGTAAACAAGTGCTCCAACACCAAATAAGAAAGGGGTTATTTCAATCGAATTATGACTGGCGATGGAAAGTGGGTCCATTACAACAATAATCCAGATTTTATGGGTACCCCGACCATGCCTCATCATCAACTGACAAGCCGAATAATTATGGCAAGAAAATCATGCTTTGTATTTGGCAGGTTATGGTGTATTATGACTTATGAGCTTCTGCAATCCAACGAAAGGATCACAGAGGTGGTCCACTGACGACAGTTGCATTTGAGCCGAGCGTTGAGAGAAAAAGGGAAAACAATACGCCGACAGACATGACAAAGTCATTTTGCAGCATGATAATGATCGGCCACATGTTGTATCGAACTTACTTAGTACTGCATGGATAGCGGCTAAATTTTCGGTCTATTTTCGCAACAAGGGATCCTTCAAGACAGATGGGAAAATTAGTGGCCATAGACATGGGCGCTCGCAGAAATTTTTCTCAGTGGGGGCCAAAATTTTTCTCAGGGGAGGCAAAATGAAAATCATTGAAATATTGAGGGTGTTGTGCTGAAAAACTATAAGGCCATCCTGAATTTATTACTTTTTGATGAAATAGAGTTTATGCAAAGTGAGATTGAATTTATTAAACTGTTTCACCGCCCAATGATTCCTGAATCCACTGTCCAACACAAAAACTCTACCGCCAAAATGAATAATTTTGGATTCGCTTGTCCGCCCTCAGTTGAAATTATTGTAACCACTTGAAACGTGAAATGAACAATGTATTTTATTTTGTGCTGGAAGTACAGGGTATCCCATTTTGGGCACTTTTACGGGATATCTCCGTTATTTTTAACCTTAGCGGGATGCGGTTTTCGCGACAGTTTGCTACTTTTTTGTGAAACTAAAGATGGCGCAATCAGTTTTCGCATAGCCCTCTTAGTTTTTGCTATACAGGCTGGAAATGAAAAGTATCACTTTTTAATCAGCCCCCGTATCTCAGTTGTGCTTGAACTTGGAGAAATGGTTGAAACGCATTCCTATAGATTTTTTCCGTAGAATGCAGTGGCGTAGTCAGTTTTTCAATTAAACTTTCCGTTTTTGCGTTATTGAGCAAACATATGTTTTTTTAAATTGGACACCCTGTATATTATTTTTTATTCTTATTAAGCACAATCTCAGATTTTCAAAAACATATTATTTTATGCATTTATTTTCAAAACCAAGCTCAGAATTCAAGATTTTGTAATTCAATTGTCAATAACTAAGTAGTAGGCTATGCCTGTTTATTAAAAACAAAAAATAAATGTCAAGATTTCGTTAGAAATCGAAAATAATGTTAACATAATATCTACATCACATGATCTAATATTTAACTTAATTTAATTTGCAATTTTTTGAACATTTAAATAATTTGAAAATAAATGCATAAAATAATATGTTTTTGAAAAGCTGATATTGTGCTTAATGAGAATAAAAAATAATATACAGGGTGTCCCATTTGAAAAAAAAATATGTTTGTTCAATAACTTAAAAACGGAAAGTGAAATTGAAAAACTGACTACGCCACTGGATTCCACGGAAAAAAATCTATAGGAATGCGTTTCAACCATTTCTCCAAGTTCAAGCACAACTGAGATATAGTGGGTGATTAAAAAGTGATACTTTTCATTTCCAGCCTGTATAGCAACAACTAAGAGGGCTATGCAAAAACTGATTGAGCCATCTTTAGTTTCACAAAAAAGTAGCACACTGTCGCGAAAACCGCATCCCACTACCGTTAAAAATAACGGAGATATCCCGTAAAAGTGCCCAAAATGGGATACCCTGTACATATAATATTTGGTCATAATGCCATCATAAGGCCAAACGATACCGTAGTGGGTCCGTATGGAGAAATCACTGTTAATGACAATGGAACAAGATTAATTGACTTTTGTGGACACAACGAACTGAAAATCACAAACGGTTTCTACAGACATAAATGGATTCATAAATATACTTGGGAACAACCAACACGAAAATTAAAATCCATCATAGATTATGTTATCACACGACAACGAACAAGTTTCAAAATAGAAGACGTGAAGGTTCATCGAGGAATAACATGTGGATCGGATCATTATCTTGTGAAAGCTAAGATTGTGAGAACTTTTGCCAAAGACAAAACAACAGATGGTCAAAACAATGAAGCAGGTGAAACGATAGATTACCCGAAATATAATTTGGAGGGCCTTTTAGAAGATTCTACCAAATATCTGTATCAACGAAGACTTGACACGTACTTACAACCGTCGGAAAACCAAACAACACCCAATATATACCAGAATATTATCCAGAGTATACATCAAGCAGCAAGAGAAGCTCTTGGAGAAAAAATAAAATTTAGCAGTAAGAAGGTTTGGTGGACAGGTGAAATAGAAGAAATGATAACCCTAAAGAAGAAAGCCTATATGAAGTGGCTGACAACTAGATTACAAGAAGATAGAGATTCTTACAACACGTTGAAAAGAAGAACACGGAACAAGATCAACCAGGCAAAGAACGAACTGTGGGATAGGAAATGCCGAGAAATTGATTCGTACATGGGGGGAAGAAAATGTAGTGAAGTGTGGAAGTTTATAAAAAATGTTAAATCAACAGGAAAGGAAAAATCTAACATAAGCGTAATCCGACAACAGCAATGGATACAACACTATACAGAATTACTGCAGGAACGACGCCCACAGTACGAAGAAAGGGTAAACCCAGTCAACGTTCAAGGTGAGGAAATAGAAATTGATACGGAGATGGTGGTGGAGAATATAAGGGGTCTAAAACAGGGCAGATCTTGCGGTCCAGAGGGGGTATATGCGGAGCTCATAAAGGGTGGTACTGAGAGACTATTCCATTTGCTCACTGCGGTGTTCAGGCGATACATCAACGGGGAGGATGTTCCTGAGGCTTGGAAGGAAGCTTATTTGTCTTCAATATATAAGAAAGGAAGAAAAGACATATGTTCGAATTACAGAGGAATATCAGTTACAAGTACGTTAAGCAGACTGTACGGGAGAATTTTGAGAAATCTGATTGAAAAAGAGTTTGGTGAGGACGAGGAACAATGTGGATTTAGAGCCGGAAGATCTTGCACGGACAACGTGTTCTGTATGAAACAGATTATTGAAAAAAGGAGTTCAGTAAATCTAGCAACGCACATTTTATTCGTTGATCTAACTAAAGCTTACGACTCAATACCTTGGTGTAAGCTTTGGGAAACACTACAGAACACAAATATAAACCAGACTTTAATTAGGGCATTGAAGAATTTATACTATCGCTCATCATCGAGAATCAAAGTAGGAAACAGATTGTCTACTCCATTTCATGTGAATAAGGGATTAAGGCAGGGATGCACCATATCACCCACTCTATTTAAAATCTATATAAAACATGCTTTAATGCAATGGAAACGGAAATGTTTTGGGATGGGCATACCCTTGGACGATACGAACATTTATACCCTACAGTTTGCAGATGACCAGGTAATAATCGCAGGAGATAAGGAAGATCTGCAATACATGACACGTAAACTGAGAGAAACGTACGAACAGAAATGAACATGGAAAAAACTAAATACCTTTGTATTGGAGATGAGATGAGTGAACTGGATATTGAGGGTGCAGAAAGCATACAACCTTGCGAAGAGTACAAGTATTTGGGAGTGAAATTCGACACAAGCGGGACAGATGATAGGGAGATAAGATCAAGAGTAACAGAGGCAAGAAGAGTGATTGGCTGTTTAAATGGAATATTATGGAGCAAAAACATTACTAAAGCACGAAAGTTCAACATCTATAATTCAATGATCAAAAGCCAACTAACATATGGATCTGAGACATGGAGATTGACGGAAAGAAATAAAAAGAGGATAGAGGCTGCAGAGATGGATGCGTTGCGGAGATCAGCTAGAGTATCGAGAATTGAAAGAATAAGAAACGAGGAGATACGGAATCAGATGGGAGTAGAGGGCACAATCATGGATGATATAGAGAGAAAACAACTCATCTGGTATGGACATGTCCAACGAATGGGTCAAACACGACTGCGGAAACAAACCATGGAATGGATACCAAATATAAGAAGACGGAGAGGAAGACCACGAAAGAACTGGATTGAAGGAATACGAAAGGCAATGAGCGATCGAAACTTACATGCGGGACAATGGGAAGATCGCAAACAATGGAGTCTAGGCATCGGACAACGTCGTCGCACGTTTTAAACCGATATATATGTATATGTATAATGCCATCATGATGGTACGCAGCAAGACAACCCTCATAAAAAGATAGACGTTCAAACCTACACCCACAGCGAAGTTCACAAACACGGTTGAGAGAGGTTCGAACGTTTTAGTATGCGAATTAGCGGTTTCGGCAATTCATTGGACAACATCTGTCCTTAATTAGGACCATCATGCAATATGTACCTAGTTGTTTGTTTGGGAATTGTCGAAGTTTCGAACTGTTCCCACAAAACTCGGTTTCTGAATAACAGTATTACCTATTTAGCGTCGGACGCTTTTCGTTTTCGGCGTCCATTTGAGGGATAAATTCGGAGTTTGGACATGAAATCGCACAACATAATTTATGATAATCATTATTTCGTGTTTTTTTCGTACTTTCATGTAGGACTGGTAGATTTTCGTATTAAACTAAGCAAAAATCACTAATATTTATGTAGGTACGTAGTATTAGAAACGTTTTTATAAGAGAATGTGGTTTTAATATAATAAGCAACGAAATGTTGCTTTTTCTGAAATAACACTTTGGATTTAGAGATGGGCAACGTATTATACAGATGTTCAACAATTTTTCATGAAAAGATCGGATTCATACCAGCCTGGCGGAAGCTCAAACGTCTACTCAATAAGGCATGAAATAAAAAGATCCTATTACTTTTGCTTTACCAACAGCATACTCTACACTCATGGCAAAAACATCGGTCAGTGCCGCGTAGTGTGGATGACTTGGTGTCACGTTCCTGCTTCGCGACCTTCCCCGACACGAGTCTGTCTCTTGTGCCGTGACAAAGGCAAGAATTATTGGCGAGATTCGCGCCATGAGTGTAGCAATTTGAGATTTTTCCATCATAAAAATAAACAATTAATTTTTGATATAATGATTTCTGAGTAAAATAAGTTAAAAATATCCAGAAATGTTTTCACATCTGCGCTGTGACTAACGTCTATTTATAAAAAAAATTATTCAAAATAAACTATATGAACTTCTCATCGAGCTAGACAGAATATTGAATTCATTACATCAGTGGTGGAAGTTTCCTGTTTTTCTTTTCATTACATATCACTTCAAAATTATCGTTGAATATGTTATAAAGAAACGCATTTATTTTAATCAGTTATACACTCCATCATATTCATTCTCTGAACCAGGCACGTAGCGAGGGGGGGGGCTCGGGGGCCCGTGCCCCCCCCGAAATATCGAAAAATGCCTGTATATATCAAAAAATGCCTGTATATTTGACAAAATTTGCAATGTTTACTTATTGTGGGCCCCCCCCGAAATTGTGGGCCCCCCCCGAAAGAAAATCCTGGCTACGTGCCTGCTCTGAACTGATACATTACCCCATATCATATCAGGAATGATATACAGTTCGTTTCACTATGAACAGGGCAAGCATTATATACATACAGTGGTGTAAAAATAAACTAGAGCAACATATTGGAAGGTAATATGCATAGTGAGTCTTTGACTTATACTCATATTTGAACTGTAGATTCTTGAGGCCAAAAAAACCTTTTTCATTAGTCTCTTTTAGAAAGATACAGCCATTTAAAAAAAATCGAGCCAAATACGTGCCTGATACCATTCTCTGGTTTGCATGCAAATGCCCCAAGTTCATTATATTCATTAGAAAATTCTAGGAACGTCACAACGTTGCAAAAAGGTCTACTACATTTTGATTCCGTAGTAAAACAGTTACCCAGTTTAGTTCTGTTGATTTTCAAAACTGGCTTCACTATTCATTATTGAAAGATGCATCTCCTCTCTATATGGTCTAAGAATAAAAGTGATGAACATTCTGACAACATTGTTATTTTGTAGTGCGATCAGATAGTTGATAATTTTTCTGCGATTCGGTGATATTTAAAATCCAGGAAAGCATCAAGATTATTCTTGAGATTTATAATTTTTTTTTCATCAAATTTTATCGTAAGTAATATCATAAGTGCATCCAATTTTTGCGAAAAAAATGGAAAAAACACGTTGCTAAGTAATATTTTAACAAGAAGCATGAGTGCTCTAGTGGCAACAAAAATCCGAGTCGAAGACGAGGATTTTTGCACCTGCACGAATGCTTTTTGTTAAAAAAATATTACTTTGCATTGTGTTTTTTCGATTTTTTTCCCAGGAAAAGTTAGATGCACGAATGGTATTTGACAAGACTATTTCTTGAGTAACAGATTATTCTGGATGCATTATGTATTTGTTTTTATAAGTATTATTAATTTTCGTTGACAACAACTGTCAAGTTTTGCCGCGGGTAAACCCGAAAAAACTGCTGACAGCTGCTGCCATACAGTTTTTCCATCTAGAAACCATTTGTGATTCAAAATTGCGCGTTTCTGATTGGTGGAAATTGAGACGAGGGAAATAGTCGAATAAAATAGAGAATAACTCGTTTAATCAATGTAGTTTTATGGTATTTTTGCGTGGATTTATGATGTGTTTGATGAGAGAAGTATACAGTTGAAATATTTTTTTCAAGTCCCCCTGTTTTTCGCATGTTCGAAGCAATAGGTTATTTCAAGTTGGATTTCATTTCTGTAATAAAGTAGATTTTTCAAGAATTTCCGGAAAATAAAAATTCCACAGAAATCGAGCACTATGGCATTTGTAAATGATAGACAGATATGCGAGTGATCATAAATTCATAAAAACTCTTGAATACGCCTAGTAGAATTTTCAATTCGAAGGAATTCCATCCCAGAATTTTGACTCCTAGGAGCATGCAGACAAACCTGCAAAGATACACATACATTTTTGAAAACCAACATATTTGAGTAATGTTAGATACGAACACTACGGTCTACAGATTCTGCTCGCGAGGAAACGAAAATAACCAGAGATACCTATTGGCAAATGCGTTATTGTTGAATTCCTTTAGTTTCAATTTAGAACAAGAAGTCGAGTTGACTGTGGGTAGGTAATAATTTAGGCTTTTAGTTCCACATATCAAGATATCGAGATTGAATACAACGATCCAATGCAGAACTTTTACATAAAACTGATAAAACCAAATGACCCAAAATAGTTTTGCGAACAATAATACATGCTTCAGTGTGCAGATGCAGGGATGATACTTAATCGCCACCAAAGTCTGAATAATAGTTGTTTGTATCTTCACGTGATCAAATGGCATGACTATACATCTGATAATGCCAATATAGGAAGTAATTCAATGAAATTTAAAGCTTGAATTTGTCAAGAACCCAGATTTGCGCATGTGCAGACGAATTAAGAATAGACATAACATATTAATTCTGTCCCAATATAACAAGCATTCTATGTCGTGAAATTGATTTCTTTCATCGCTTTCGATTTCGTCGAGAATGAAGTGAAAATTTTTCAACAATAATACAAAGTGTTAATCCACAATTATTATAGTTCTCACAAAAAATTAAATTCCTGACTGCAGAACGGAAATTTCAGCGAAAAATTATTGCAAATATTCAAATTCACTCGTACTGAAAATTTAAAGAAATCAGTTGAATTCCAAAGTAGCAGTAGATTGGAAGTTCTCCAATTTCTAAAAATATTCTTCATTTCGAAAACTATTTTGAATTTAATTTCCCAACTATCATCTTCACCTGGGCGTTGTCTCACTGACCAGACACCCTGTTATAGTCCATTAAAAAAAACTATTGGAGGTCTTCACATAACTAAAAACTTCTTTCTAGCGTCAAGAAATATCAAATCTAGTAGATAGATATAGAGGTCTCAAGCGCAGATGCTCCGATCTATTATATTTCACCTATTTTCTATTAACACCGAAATAATTGAATAATGGCCAGCTGTGCTGTTTTCACGAAAAGATGGATTAATAAGGATGGCATTTGGAAGAACCGCCTCCTAGGAAACGCTTCATCATACTCCGATTGTCCGGTCCAAGTTCCAAATTACGTCCATATATCATGTAACGCGTCTTTTGCACTTGTTCTATAGGAATGGGTAAATGGAAATGGAGAGGGTGAAGTCAGAACCGAGTACAGATAGCCCGAGGCGTTTTTTTTCAATATTGATTCAGGGTGGGCCTCGAATTCATCAAATGAATGAATAACATTTCTATCGACCAAAATCGCAAATGGTGTAGACTTCATGATTTTGATTTAAATATTAGGATGTACACAGGCCGATCAATTCTCATTGAATATTGAAATACCAAGCTATCGGATGATATCTCATCCTTCTACAGGGCATTTAATATGCCAGACACTCAAATACATCACACCATAATTCAAGAATACCTACACAGAAACAACATGTGATTAACTAATCTAATTGGAAACATCCAAAATCCAGTCTCTCATCTCATGAAAACAGCTTAAAACAGGAAATAAAACATTCATCGGCGGAAATATATTGATTTGACAATCTGTCACCTTCATAATTTCTCCTTTTTTCTTCACATTCTTTAATGAGTTCGGGGTCATGACACTTACGCTATGATAATCTGTAATCAAATTCAAATTATCGGGTTGGCTCTTAACCTCAACCGTCTCTTGAATTCTTTTGTGGAGCCAATATCTTAGCTTTTTCAAAATCCGAATTATGTACTTTTTCATTTACATGCATAGACAACTTGCTTCAAATTACAACAATCGTTAACTTGTTCTTTCAACCCGACTTTAAAATTTCTAGAGATTTGGCCAATATGAACTTTTTCACAATCCCTGCATTCAATTGAGTAAACTTTATTGTTTCTATTAACGCTGTTCTATCTTTAATTTTACTAAACATTGTCTCACCCAATTTGTTCGGAATTTTCTCAGCTATTTCCACATTGAAATCTATTTCAATGTTGTGTTTTGTGCTGGCAGCTATTTATTTTCATATTTGTAATACCACTAGAGATGAAATTGATGAATAGTTAATAAAGAATAATTATTGAATATTGTGTCTTTTTCAGAAAAAACGTTCTCGTACAGTTTAATAGAAGTCAAGTAAGTTTCTGACCATAACAATATAATATAGGTAGGTACATAATTTCTAACTATGGTCTAAGATTCGTTATAAGAAATATATACCCTCATCTGTTATTTATTTGTAATAAGAAATAGACGATAGATAACATTTACATCGACACATTGCACATGGGTTGCCTAATTAAATCTGATGCGGATAATGTTAAATTGTTAAATCTTTAACAAAAATTTTTCAATGAATTTACTTCATCTGTTATTTGAAAAAATCGTCAACCAGTTAAGAGAATCGACCCTAAAGAATTGAAAAAGTAATGGTTGCCTGCTTTTTTCCGGGTACAACTGTAGGGTTGCCAGGTTTGAAGAAGTGACTCGCAGTAGTGAAATTACCCTCATCTGTTATTTGATCGTATCTGATGTCAAATGAAAGCTTATTTTATTCTCAATCTGACTGTATACGGTTGCCTGACTTAGGGCCGGTATTATAAAGACCAACCGAGGATTCAACCGTTGCGCCAACAACCAAATTCCTCACTATCTGGTAGTTGGCGCACGGTTGAATCCTCGATTCGGCTTTTATAATACCGGCCCTTAAAAGTTGATTCAGTCTAGGGTTGCCGCAATTTCAGATGTAGATTTTAGACAGGAGCGGTGACATGAGTTGCGCGCTCAACTCTTCGTGACAGACCATGATGAGGGGAATTTCTATGATGATGATTTTTATCATTTTTCGCATTAACAGGTTGTGATTACACAGCTGCATTCCATGAAAAGGGAAAAGTCAAGCCTTTCAGAATATTTTCCAAACGAAGGGATTTTCAGGAAATATTTGCATCGTTAACAGATCCAGTTGATTTATTTCTCGATGAAAAAGTTGAACGTATCCAGGAGTTTACTGCCCTTTTGTATGGTATCAAAAACTGTTATAACATCGATAACGCTAGATATCAGCTGTTCGAAAAAAAATTCACCATACCATGAAAAAGAGTATTTCATGAAGAAGATTAGAGGTATGGACCTCGGTATGGACTCAAACATGATTCCACCATGCTGGAAGTCTCTCCAGCAGAAAATATTACGAACGATACATGTAAATTCTATGTGGCTTCATGCAATTGATAAAAGATGTACCACACTAGATCCAAAAGACTGTGGTTGGTTCTAGATGGTTATTTAAAACCTAGAGGGTTCCCAGGGGATCCGACTCCTTTACAAGTTGAGGATGTACTCAAAATATCGGAGGGAAAAATTAACGAAGATGAATTCGAAACAGATCTTCTAGTGGCCACTACTGACGAGTCAGAAACAGAATAAATTTTCATTGAGTTATTCTACTAATTAAAAAAAATTATATACTTTTTCAATAAATAAGTGTTCGATAATAATTCTATATTTTCGTTGATATTTAGTCCGATTTAATTCAATTCATAACGCGCTCATGCTATAATACGTAATGAAAAAAATCATCATCATAGGAATTTCCTTCATCATTGTCTGTCACATAGAGTTGAGCGCGGAACTGATATCTGTAACCGCTCCTGTCTAAAATGTACATCTAAAATTGAGGCAACCCTAGACTGAATCAATTTTTAAGTAAGGCAACCCTATACATTCAGATTGAGAATGAAATAAGCTTTCATTTGAAATCAGATACGATCAAATAACAGATAAGGGTAATTTCACTACCTACTGCGAGTCACCCCTTCAAACCTGGCAACCCTACAGTGGTACCCGGAAAAAAGCAGGCAACCATTACTTTTTCAATTCTTTAGGGTCCATTCTCTTAACTGGTTGACGATTTTTTCAAATAACAGATGAGGGGAATTTATTGAAAAATTTTTGTTAAAGATTTAACAGTTTAACATTATCCGCACCAGATTTAATTAGGCAACCCATGTGCAATGTGTCGATGAGAATGTTATCTATCATTTATTTCTTATCACAAATAAATAACACATGAGGGTATACAGGGTCTTTCACGAGGAACCTCACCCATATTTATGCGGGAAACTACTGAACGTATTTTCATGAAATTCAGCACTTATAAGTATTTCACGATGCTGATGAAATCTAAAATATTTTCAAGGCATGAGCACCTCCGGTTTTTCTGGAAATGACGTCAACTTCCGTTTTTCAAATTAGAACACCATTTTTTTATTGCAGAAATAGATTCCTTAGAAAATTTCAAGTTATTTTGATGTAACATTTTTCAGTGTTGGTTGGAAAATTCTCTCTGTGCGGGAAATTTCGAAAAAAAAAATCGAAAATAGAGCTCCGCTGAAACAAGAATAACTTCGAGGTTTTTGGATGTAAAATTTTCATTTTTGGGATTTTTCAAGATGTAAGATTGATGTATCCACTTTAAAAATCGAAATCGCGATTCATGATACAGGGGGTGAAAAAATCGCTCTCAAAGTTAGGGATGACAAAATCGTGAAAAATCAATTTTTTCAAATTAGAACCCCATTTTTTTATGGCAGATATTGAATCTTCGTTAAAAAATAATGTGAGTATATGCATCACACCCTTGCCCTTAAATGGATATTTTCTGAGTTAATATCCACTTTAGGGCAAGGGTGTGATGCATACACTCACATTATTTTTTAACGTAGATTCAATATCTGCCATAAAAAAATGGGGTTCTAATTTGAAAAAATTGATTTTTCACGATTTTGTCATCCCTAACTTTGAAAGCGATTTTTTCACCCCCTGTATCATGAATCGCGATTTCGATTTTTAAAGTGGATACATCAATCTTACATCTTGAAAAATTTCAAAAATGAAAATTTTCCATTCAAAAACCTCGAAGTTATTCTTGTTTCAGCGGAGCTCTATTATCGATTTTTTTTTCGAATTTTCCCGCTCAGAGAGAATTTTCCAACCAAAACTGAAAAATGTTACATCAAAATAACTTGAGATTTTCTAAGGAATCTATTTCTGCAATAAAAAAATGGTGTTCTAATTTGAAAAACGGAAGTTGACGTCATTTCCGGAAAAACCGGAGGTGCTCATGCCTTGAAAATATTTTAGATTTCATCAGCATCGTGAAATACTTATAAGTGCTGAATTTCATGAAAATACGTTCAGTAGTTTCCCGTATAAATATGGGTGAGGTTCCTCGTGAAAGACCCTGTATATTCCTTATACCGGATCTCATACTAAATTCAAACGTCCTACAATATGCGCTAGGACGGCCAGCCGACCTCTAGGATGGGGATAGTTGAATTATATTAGGAATTGAATCAGCGGTGTATGTGTTTCATTTTCACAAAGATGTAAAAATTTGGGATTAACATCATTGGACATTTCGATTGTGAATCTACAGGGTGCTATTTTTAGAACACTGTCCACTGTTTTATTCCAGAACTTTCTTGTAATTGGTCCAAGGGGTTCGTATGATAATTTGCAAGGAGAAGTTTTGTCATTATACAAAACTTCATGGATTCTTGTAGTTTTGTCGTATCTGCTACAGATTCAGAGAATTATTTCGTACGATTCTCAGAAAAATAATAATAGTTTATATATCGATGAAGGCTTTTATGGTGGGATTCAACTTCAAATCTAGAGTATTCCGGGTTTTCTAGCCGTGGAAGAGGTGAAATTCCTATTGGATCACAGCTAGAAAATCAGGAATACTCTAGATTTGAAGATGAAAACCCAGTTAGTATGCTGTGGTGAATTAAATCATGGTTAGTTGTGACACATCAAACTTGAACCAAATTGAAACTTTAACACCCTGTGTTTCGAAAACGAAACGTTTGCTGTCCCATATTCATGGTAAATTTTTCCGTGAAATTATTTGAGGAATCTCCCCTTTTCATTTGTACCTCCAATTTGGGAACAGCCTGTATTGGGTTTGGCTATGACCCACATCCAAACAGCACGAGCCGCCACTGAGATGATGTGATTCCTTTTCATTTGATGCGTCCTAACTATGCGATATCTGAAGGAATTCCCATGGTCTCCGTTTCCCGTACGAGAAAGTAATTCAGCTCTCTCGAGATGCTATAGCTCAATGTCGCGAAATAGAAATATATCCATACATAAGGCGTGCAACCCGAAAAAAACTGACACTCTCATCGGAGAGTTTTCCCTAGACGCACAAAGTATCAATCACTCATTTCGAAACTGAATACAATACATTAATGGATCTCCCTTATGTTCTGAATATTTTATTTCCGCTTCTCACTTCCATCCCGAACGTTCTCACGGAAAAAGATGAATCGTTAGAATTGAATTCATGGAGAACCTTTCGTTTCGAAATCTTTTTTCTCTCTGAGGAAAAAATTCGTATTTACCTCACAAAAAGCATTGGGCCTTTAACAGTCAATTCAAAAATCAATACTCAATTATTCTGGATGTCAAAAAAGTGGTGGATCGGATCTGTAGTTTTTAGATGAGATATTTGGACCAAGTTCAGTAATTTTCTCTTGTGAATCCAGTGGTCCACTTAATTTTGAGGATGACCCGAATGTGTATTTCAAGATCCACACAAAATTCAAGGTGGTTTATTCATAGGACGGTATTCTATTTTGGGAAAAAAAAAAACATGAACAACCTGTATTCAAAAATTTCCTCGATCAAATGTAACTATTTTCCGAAGGGCCGGAATGATTTTATGTTGCACCTAGTAGTTTGATATTAGTTTCTGTTATGGATAATTATCATCTTTTTGGGGCCTTCAGCGCAGTGAGTGAGCGCGCTCATGAAGTTACTCAAAATTCATTAAAAAAGTTCTCGTTTCAATTATTTCAAAGCATAAATTTTTTTTGTATAGTTGGCTGTAGTAATCATAATGAAGTATTTCGGACTCAAAATTGTGAACGAATAGATATTAACTTCATGGAATAATTTCTCTTTGACGGAACTGGAGAATTATTGAGTGTTTGCAAAAGCTACTGTGATTTATTCGTGAATAACTGTGTAACAGTAAATATTATCAGCTTTACCTTTCCGTGTATGTATATCTCACCAAAACTCATATTAAACTCATAGGTGCAATATAAAATCATTCCGGCTTTTCGATTTGAGGAAAAAACTGATAAAATCAGTAATTCTCCATTAACGCGTATCTTGGAAACTGGTCATAGTATCGGATATTTTTGAATACAGGTTGTTCATGTTTTTTGTACTCTTTCCAAAATAGAATACCTATCTATGAATAATCCATCTCGAATATTTTGGAGATCAGAGACACACATATGTTTGTGGTATCACTTTTCCCAAAAAACACTTAATAAATACAGGGTTTCGAATCCATCCTAAAAAAAATAACTATGTCTAGTGGTTCTCCTTGTGAAACACCCTGTCCTGTGCAATATTTTCTCGTCGAAATACTATATCGAAGAGAACGTTTCCAAAATATGCCTTCTTGACGTCACAGTAAAAAAGTGAGTTTTGGAAAAAAAACTACCGTCATACTTTCGAGAATCACCTCGTATATATAAATATTTTTAATCATATAATAATAATAATAATAATAATAATAATAATTTATTCACAAATAATCCATACATCATTATGATAACCCTGAAATATAATACATGCAAAGTGAACAAATAGCTATAGGTCTACAGGGGGAGACAAACCCGTGCGTAGACCATCAACACCCAAGTCCATTTCAGCTTGTACAATAAGAAATCAATAAAATAGCACCAGCAAAACAATATACAATAAAAAAGAGAAAAAAAATGAGCAGAAGTTTCACAACAATAAAATCAGAAAAGGGTTAAGCAAGAATTTTTACTTTCTTACACATTAACAGTATGTTGAGGGCGAGGGACCGTACGTAGCCATTCTCATGAGCAATTGTATGAGTTGTGATGTATTCTAGCTTGTGGTCTTACCAATCAGATGGTACACTATCACAGAGAGAAACGTTGCTGACGAAATGACGAAACACCAATAAACCACATAACTGCCGCCTACAACCAAGTAAATCTAGCCAATGAATTCACTAATCCACAGCCTAGGTTTGGACAGGATCCATCGATTCAGCAATCTCCTGAAGGAACTTCTTATTTTTATATCTTTCACCACTGCAGGAAGCAAATTATATAGCTTTGGTCCCAGGTATTTGTAAGTTCTCTGATTTAAACTTTTATTAACCTTAGGTACCGAAACACAGTCACGTTTGAACCTGGTGTTGTAGGCATGATCAATGTCCACGAGTTCATGTTTATTGAAGTGCTGTCGGAGTAGAACGCTTCTGCAGAATAATTGGCGAACATCCATCAGCTGGGCCTCCGTGAAGAGGGCGTTCGTTTCGTATCTCCAGGGTTTTTTGAAAACTATTTTTAAGAGCCGTTTCTGCACGATTTCTAAATCGTGAAGATGTCTTTTATTTGTTCCCCCCCAAGCCACAATGCCATAGTTTATATGAGTCACCACCAGAGAGTGGTATAGGATTTTCATCTGCCCGACCTCAAGAACCTTGGAAAGTTGCCTAAATTTGAACAAGAGTGCACGAAGCTTTTTCGTTACATACTGACAATGTTGGTCCCATTTTAAGCGGTTGTCAATAATCACTCCCAGATACTTCACGTGTGCAACTCTATCAACCTCAACAATCTCATCGCTTACATCAACTGACAGCCTCTCGAAATCAGGCAAGCCTGGAAGGTATGAAGCAAAGGGCAAGAAGAAAGTTTTGTTGTAGTTAACAGACAGCAACTTCTGTCCAAACCAGGAAAAGATCTTCGATAGACTTCTCTCCGTGTTCCTCAGCAAAGACTTCCAATCAACATCATGACAAACTATCGCCGTGTCATCTGCGAAACTAGTGATGGTACCGTACGTTGTCAGATTATATAGGTCGTTTATATATATATTAAACAATAAAGGGCCCAAAACAGTACCTTGGGGCACCCCACACACAACTTCTTTCACAGAGCTTTCGTTTTCGCCAATCTTCACTAGTTGTTTTCTGCCCTGTAGGTAACTTCCCATCAAATCCCTTGTTATGCCTCTGAAACCAATATGCTCTAGTGTTTGTAAGAGCTGGGCGTGATCAACGGTGTCAAAGGCCTTTGCCAAGTCGATGAAAACACAAAGAGCTGGATTTTTTTTATCAACATGATCGCTTAATTCTGAGGCAACCCTAATGATAGCATCCTGTGTGGACTTGCCCTCCCTGAACCCAAACTGCTGCTCAGACAACAGGTCATATTTTTCCAGATACTTCTCGATACGCTTTTTCAGGACCATCTCAAAAACCTTCGCAAAATTAGAAACAACAGAAATAGGCCGATAATTGCTGACGTCTTTTTTGTCCCCACCCTTATGTAGCGGCGTTATAATCGCCAGTTTGAATTCATCTGGCACTCTTCCTTCTAATATGGACAAATTAACTATTCGAGTTAGTGGTCCTACAATTTCGTCCGATATAGCCTTGATGGTCTCAGCTCGTAACCCATCAACACCAGGAGTTTTTTTATTTTTCAGGTTGTTGATTATTTCAAGAATTTCTCTTTCATTAGTTTCCTCCATGTAAATCGATTGACGTTCTTGTGTACGACAAGGTGCCTGTTTGAATTCGACATTTTTGATTTTTCCTGCGAGTTCCCTCCCAACTTCAGTAAAGTGTCTGCAAAACTCGTCAACTATCCTCTGCCGGTCTGTTGTTAAGTTTTCATCCTCCAGTTTTATCTCCGGAACGTCGACATCCTTTCTAGCACTGCCCAAAATCTCATTGATTGTCCTCCACAGATTTGAAGAGCTTCCACTATCCTGATTAATTTTATCCTGAAAAAATTCTCTTTTAGCTGCCCTGATTGTCCTCTCCAATTCCCTCTGGTATTGCCTGTAAACTGTTATATTTTCTTCATTCGGATTCACCTTCATTGCCAGAAAAAGTGTACGCTTCTTATTGACGGACCTTACAATCCCCGCCGTGATCCATGATTTCCGCTTCAGTTCATCACGCTTTAATTTTACCGCTTTGCTGTACTTTAGGACGTAGTTCTTCAGTTTCTTCATGAATGATTCTGTTGCAAGGTCAACACTATGCGCCGAATATACTTCACGCCAGCTCTCATTTGTCAGTTCCTCTTTCAGACCTTGAATATCCAAATAAGTTCTAGATTTCACTGGGGTAATCTTTTTTTTTGCGGCCACAGGTGATGAAATTTGGGCTATTGTGGTGAAATGATCAGTTATGCAAGTTTTGTATATCTGTGATCCCAATACAACATCTCGCGAGCCAATCTTAACAAATATGTGATCTATGCAAGATTTTGATTCTCGTTGTACCCGCGTATAGTCGTTGATCAATGACTCATAACCCAATTCACCCAGGACATTGATATATTCACCAGATGAATGTCCCTCGTCTAGAATATCTATATTCATATCCCCCGCCAACATATGAAAATCATAATCTCCTTTCAGAGAATTCAAGAAATCACCAAACTTATCAATAAAGTCAACCACACACACTGCGGGTGGTCTATACAAAGCAACAAGTAGCATACGTTTCTCCCCGTATTTAACAGATATTTTCATTACTTTAACACCCACAACATCAACAACGTCATACTCATACATGAAAGTGTCCCTCATGTATACAACAACACCATCATTTTGGTTGTAATCACCCTGATTATACAACAATACATAGCCGTCAATATTAAACAGTGAAGCATCAGGTATCTTCCAAGTTTCAGTGAGCACAATGAAATCAAAACTAGTTTGTAGTTCACATAACATTACATTAAATTCATCAAAATTCCTACTTATACTTCTTATGTTATTATGAATCAACTTAATACTACCCTGACATTGAGAACCAATTCTTTTCCTACACTCTGTTGCATCCCTGGAAATGTAAGTTTCAACATGTTACAATAAGAAAAAACAACGAAAAATCACAAAATTTCAGGAAACCAAAAAAAATCTGTCCCAACAATGTACTATCAAAAATAACATCCACTTATCTGTTCGATCGAGTTCGGCCTCTTTTCCCTTGATCCAAAATTTTCTGCCTGGCGACACTTCCCTCGTTCAGGAGTTTGGGGGTTTCGGAAGGCTTCGTAATTTTTTTGGTCTTCGGTTTTTCGACGATGAAATTCGCAGGATCAGCAGTTTGGACCTGCTTCGGAACCGCCCCTAAATTCTGGGTAGGTTTCTCAGTTGTTATGTCCGGGGTAGAAGGGGCACTGCTTGCTGTGATTAGTTGTTGGCCTTCCAGGGCAATTAATTCCTCAGTGGAATAGGGAGTATTATTTATATGTAATTTCCCCTTTCTGACTATACAGATATTATCAGGATTCTCTCTATATTTCAAAAGGTAATATCTCAGTATCTTCTGTTCTTCTCTCTGTTGCTTTGTCAAATCGTTGGAGATATAAATTCGAGTTCCCTTCAGCTTATGAGAGTTCTTCAAAATTTCCAACTTCTTCAGCTCGGATAAAAACTCGACAAGAATGGGACTTGTCTCGGAAACTCCAACTGAATAACAGTTACTCAGTTCTGATGCAGCTAGATCCACGCCCAATAATCCCCGAAGCTCCCCACACAAAAAATCACTGTATCCACTAATTTTATAACTAGGAAATGTAGTAAACGTCAGCATGCAACAGAAATCCAATCTAACTTTTAATGAATAAAAAATAAATCCGGAAATCTGTGCAATTTTCAACTTCAACACTTTTGATTGATGAGTCGGGTACAACAATATACCAAACTTTCAGGAAATTTGACCGGTCGCCACTTGACGTAAGAAAAGTGCAGGGTGCTTTGACGAAATAATCACGAATCTCAAGAGTTATCTGGATGGTTTCCTGAATTTTAAAAGAACCAAATCGAAAAATTAATCGAATGACAAGTTTACAATGTTTCAGAATGTTTATCAACTTTGTTGAGACTAAAATTCAAATTATGGAAAAACGTGTGATGTAGAGATATGTAAAAATAAAATCCCACAAAAGTGGGAGATAAAATTGAACACCAAGAAGCATGAAATTATACATTCAGTACGCACAGTTTCTATAAAAATTCATTCTTACAGATCCATATTGAAAATCAGTGAAATACTGATTTCAGATATATGAATGATGAATGTCGATACAAATCACGTATTGAATTGTAATCAATGAGAAACAAAATGATACTTAGCACTGAGTAATCTGTGGCGATGTTTCTATCTGAACAATCTCGTCTTGTAATTTCACAAACTCGACACTACACGGTTAATACATCAATTCACTGGAAGTCTCCCACATAATAATCACTTGATCGAAGAAAAACACCTTAAATAATCAATTTTCCATTTTATAACAACATAGCTCTGCAAAAATTTCTTTCATCTTTGTTTACACTAATGCTGGCCATACACGAAGCGACCGATCCGAGCGTTTTATGGCCTTTTATGACATTTAATGAGCCCCCGACCAATCACAGAGACCCTTTTCGCTTGTGGTCTCATAAAATGACATAAAACGCTCGGATTGGTCGCTTCGTGTATGGCCAGCATTACAGATCGCGCTGGTTGTCGTTATGCGCGTGCGTCGTTCACATACACTGACGTCCTAGACACAGAACAAAAATATAAGGTTTGAGATGGGTCGACTCATAGATCTTATGGTGTGTCTTGCGCGCCCGCTGCCTATCAAGACATATAGGTACCATTGTTATACCATTCTTATGCCATTGTTTGATGAGAAAATCTGGTATCGTTTTCTCGAAGCTCTTCTCAAAGCTCTGTGAAATATTCACCGAAATCATTGTTTTGATTGTTTCGAATACAAAATGGGTTAGGTTAGGTTGAATAATCATGAATTGAATCAAAAACCGGGATATCCAGAAAAATATGAACAAGTTTTTAGTGTTTGCAAATTAATCTTCAGGAAAATTGAAGAAGGAACTCATTTTGCTAGAAGAAATATTATGGCTTTCTGATTACAGTGCAATCGGACAATTAAGTGTTTCTAAGAAATATCTTCTTTTCAACATTTTTACTCAAATAAGGTTAGTACTTGCTTATTTCCTAGATGTATTAAATCAATTTCAATCCAGACATACGAACTTCGATTTGTTTGCAGAGAATCGTATCAGGCACGTATTTGGCCCAATTTTTTTCAAATGGCTTTATCTTTTTAATAGAGCAGAATTCGGAAAAATAAAGAATAAAAAGGATGTTTTTTTCGACCTCAATAATCTAAAGTTGAAATATATGTACAAGTATATTGACTGAATGAAAATCAAATTTGAGCTCTTGACTTCCCACTTCCCCCCACTTCGGCCCCTCGATTTTTTGTGTGTATAGTAGAAACTAGATTGGGTTACTAAATAAACAAAAGATATGTTCATCAGAACTTGACATCTTCGAGACCATTTTCGCATCCTCCATGTCCTTTTAACGATATGCAAATAATCACTCGTCTCCGAACAATGATTCTCTAACCCTGTTGCATGCCTCGATTCAATTTCTAACGTCTCATGGGGCCTTTTCTTGCAGGTGGCAGCAGCGGTGAGGCAGTAACGGCCACCTTCGACTTGTTCGACTCTTCGAGTGGGCCTGACCTCACTCTATCCCCCCAGACGTTCACGAACTCCACAGAGACCTTCATCAACGACAACTCAGATAGCTTAGGGGGAGTCCCGCATGATCAGGATGCAGGTGGGTGGACTGATTTCAAATATAACTGGCATATGCCGCTGTGGATTTAGTCCAGGAGATACGAATTTTTCAAGACAATAACATTCAAATTCAAGACGTCAACGTCAATTTAGTTTTTGGTATGCTTTCGTTTCCTGTCCAACGCTTCTCGACTTCCGGATGCAACGTTGTTGACGATTTTTTGACCCATTTACCTATTTCAGGTGCGTTTGAGTTGACGATCGGCGGAGCGAGTAGAATAGTGAACACAGTAGAAAGAGGAGATCCCGAGCACTTTTGAAAATCGAACACGGTGGAGTCAAAGATTGCTTACCTAACCTAACGGAAGAATTGTATTGTGACAGAAATTCGAATTTATTTTTGAGAAATAAAACTTTAAAGTAGACGTGGAGTGCGCTCGGAGCATTTCGACCGTCAACTCGAACGCCCCTTTCATTGTACGTGGGAAATGTCAGCACATTTTGACAATTCACCAACGTCGCATTCGGATTACGACTAATAGCTATTTATGTAACAAGTACATAAATTAGGTCTTTATGGACGAGTGCAAAAGTTTATGGCAGAGCGAGCAAAGCGAGCGAGGCCAATAATTTGGGCAAGTCCATAAGCCTAATTATGTACGAGTTGCATACAAAGCTTTATGTTTGACTGCAATGCAGAGATTTTATTTTCTGAAATGGCAATGAATATATTCGTCGTTTTATTACAAAGAATCATTAAGTGTGCTTTTGCTTTTCTTACCGTAGTAACCATCAGCGAACTTAGCAACCTCACTGAACAAAATCATTTCCTGTATAATTCTAGACTCTCTTCATGAAAGATATCGTTTTTGAGTCCATCCGGTCCGACTGAATTATGCACAAAGAACTCGGTGGAACTCGTAGAATTTAGGTTCTAATTCTTTCTTTGTAAAGAAAGAACCAATCCCGCTTCTGATGTCAAATAATGAAACACTTAATGTTGGTTCACGTGTTGTTTATTCACAGTTTATCAGTGGGCTTTATTCGTACAAATCAAATAACACCCAGTGTATAACAGAAATGGTAGGTTATGTTATTACTTGCTTTGGACCATATACTTAAACTTCTATACCGCTAGCATTGTGCAAAAAATTGCGTAAAAATGAAGCCAAGACCTGGACATATAATGGCTTATACGCATGCGCCATATTGCCCCTACTTTGCTTAGAATCCTACTCCAAGCTACTTCCCCTTATTCGCGCATGCGCAGTATTCTCCATATGCCTAGGTCGACTGCTTCAAGGAAAACCACAAGGATCAAATTATAGGTATAGAATTATTTGCTTTGGACCGTGTATCTGTCTTGTTAGGGAGCGTGGTACTGCGAGAGAGAGAGAGACAGTAGGATCATCAAAAAGCACATCGATTCAGATCACAGAGTATTTGTACATTAGGCCTACGCTATAGATTTGGTAGATATATTATACCAATTCATAGGGGGCACAAAATTCAAACTGCTTACATATACAGGGTGTCCTACTAGTGCCGCAGCGGACGATATACGCGTAACGGTCTGAGTTTTTCAAAATTTTTTGATGCAGACTTGATATACTCCAAGAAGAGCACAACCTAAAAATATTTTCGAATATATCGGGTGGCCCACAAGAGAGGAATAGCGGGTGATTTTGTTTTTTCAAATGGGACACCCTATATTCAATAGTGTTTTTCATTTCTCTGAAACATTCTGCATGCTTTTGTATACTTTTCACATATTTTTATTCGACAGTTTTCGAAATATTGGCCATTTTGACAAAAAAATGATACTTGTAGAGGCTATGTCATCCAATTATATTTCACGAACCCTTGCCACATAACAGTTTTATATGGATTGAAAGACAAGACTTCAAAGTAACCTACCCAGCTATAATAAAGCATCTCCAGCATGCAGAGTGTCCACAAAATGACTATCAACATGACGAATTTCAAATCGATTTTTCTTCATTTTTTCAAATGCAATGCATATAATTTTTTTTCATCATTGTAATCACCATCCATTTCACTTCATTTTTTGTCAAATAAATGATATGGATATCTCTAAAGGAACAAGATTTTTTAGAGTTTTCCTCCAAATTCACATTTACTTTCGAATTCAAAAAGCGGATTTGTCTTTTCTGTGATTATTGGAAACTGTCAAATTATTCTATTCAAAATTTACATCATTGCAGCTTCAATTCAAATCATCATAGTTTTCACGGATTGTATGAATACTCACACAATGATGTAAGAATTCAAAAAATACCAATGAGTTTGAATGTACAAGTTATGAAGGCTTCAAAAAAACGAGTTTCAAAACTTCAGGATACAAAAAGTGCCCGCTCTTATCCTCATACAACTTTCTTCGAAAAAATGATATTCATAAGTTCCCCAGGCACGCACGCAGATCTTCAAGCTCGCAAGCTCAAAGCTTTTTTGAAATTTTTTATAGATTCGACGTTCCAAGTAGAAACATAGAAAATTATCAATAATGTATTTTGAAAAATGGGTACAGAAAGCAAGTTTCTATCTTCAGTAACTGATTTCATCACATTTTTGAGTAGATACATCAAAACTTTCTAGTTCCTCATTCCGCTATAATAAGAATTGAAGCTTCAATGATGATAATTCTGAGTGGAATAATTTGACAGTTCTCAATAACCACAGAAAAGCCAAATCTGCTATTTAGGGCCGATTGCACCGTAGACAAAACTGTAGATTAAATCCAAAACCTCGATTAGTGTCATATGATTATAATAGACAAAACTGTAGATTAAATCCAAAACCTCGATTAGTGTCGTATGATTATCATAGACACTAATCGAGGTTTTGGATTTAATCTACAGTTTTGTCTACGATGCAAGCGGCCCTTAAATTCGAAGGTTTATGTGAATTTCAGGGAAACATTTCGAAAAAGCGCTTAAAAATCCTATTCCGTTAAAGATATGCATATCATGTATTTGACAAAAAATGAAGTAAAATGAATGGTGATTACAATGATGAGAAAAAATTATATGCATTGCATTTGAAAAAATGAAGAAAAATCGATTTGAAATTCGTCATGTTGATAGTCTTTTTGTGGACACTCTATATGCTGGGATGCTTTATTATAGCTGGGTAGGATACTTTGAAGTCTTGTCTTTCAATCCATATAAAACTGTTATTGGTTATGCAAGGGTTCGTGAAATATAATTGGATAACATAGCCTCTACAAGTATCATTTTTTGGTCAAAATGGCCAATATTTCGAAAACTGTCGAATAAAAATATGTGAAAAGTATACGAAAGCATGCAGGAAGTTTCAGAGAATTGAAAAACACTATTGAATATAGGATGTCCCATTTGAAAAAACAAAGTCACCCGCTATTCCTCTCTTGTGGGCCACCCGATATATTCGAAAATATTTTTAGGTTGTGCTCTTCTTGTAGTAGGTATATGAAGTCTGCATCAAAAATTTTTGCCAAACTCAGACCGTTTCGCGTATATCGTCCGCTGCGGCACTAGTGGGACACCCTGTATATGCATATTCATTCATGCATACCGCTTGTTCCCATATAAAGAAGAGCATTATTATTTTGTCAAAATCTCTATAATTATGACATTTTATACCGATAATGAATTGAACCATTTGGTTCCACATACTCATTGATGAAGAATTTATGGTCAAACTCAATTTTATCAGTTCTTCCATCTGACTGACAAACACCATAACTTTCGAAAGAATACACTGACGTAAAGTCGGGACCTTTAGAACGGTCGTTCAACAATCTTGTAAGTATATCCACCTTGCAGATAGATTCGCATTAAGAGGGGTTTATACCGTTCGACGTTCAGTTCAAAACGCGATTCGGGATTTCTCACGATAGAGACCACCGATTTACATGGGGTTTTCACTATTATTCAATTTGAAGAGTTCTTCAAGTGGGTAAGTCCATAACTTTTTTTTTCGTCGAAAAAAAAAACATTGATTTTTTTTTCACTCGACGAAAAAAAAAGTTACTTTCCCACCTGAAGAACTCTTCAAATTGAATAATAGTGAAAACCTAATATGAATCAGTGGTCTCTATCGTGAGAAATCCCGATTCGCGTTTTGAACTGAACGTCGAACGGTATAAACCCCTCTTAAAGAATTTTTGTTATCGAACCGTATTGAAGGGAACCCCTGATGGATGAATTCAGCCTTTTACTGAACTTTAATGCGGTAAGGTTATTTTTATTTGATTCAAAGTGAATCGAAACACTAATCGGACCGTTTTCAATGTCATCCTACCCTCAATTGGCTATTTTCTAGGTTTTTTCACTCTACAAAAACTGTCGTAATATTTTCTCCTTCTCTGTCGTAGAGGGAAATGGGGATATTTCTCATTGGAAACTCGGCATTCACCATGAAAACTGATCCATAATTTCCTTATTTGAATAGCTAGAATCAATTCCGTGAAATCAAACCGCATTACAATTATTAGACCTGTCACTTGTGAAATGATTGCAAATTTCTTCTCTATCTAACGCGCATTTCTGAAACTCTCTGAATGAAATAGATTTAACGTTTAGATCAAATCAACAGAATCTTCAATAACTTCAAAATGATTCAATTTAGAACCATTGTCGTTTGAGAAAACTATTATTATCTTTCTTTGTAGAATCCAACCTAATCATAAAAAATGGGGCTTCAATTTGATAAATAAAAGTTATAGTCGAATTCTGTTCACAATGTATGACACAATATCAGAACCATCCTGTGATGATATTCCTCATCCTCACCAATATGTGAAGACAAATTGCGCCGGGTATATCGAGATTGCCAGTGGAATGCATAATAGTCACTACGCATTTTTTTAGTTATTTGTCAATATAAAAGAAAAAATTAATAAAAAATCTTTTTAAGGATATTTATTTTCATTTCCGGTAAAACCGGAAGAGCTGAGGAGCCAAAAATATTTTAGCCGAATACAGAATTTGAAACAATCGCAAAATTCAATCAGCTTGAATACGTCATTCTGAATCTATGAACCCATGTTCATGCCCGTACGGCCATGAACACCTGAAATTCTCAAGGTGTTGGCGAGAAGATCTATGGAACCTAGCGATTGCATGAATTGTCGAGAATTTGTGGTGAGAGAAAAAAATTTGTCTCTCCCTTAGTTTTTTTTTCTACGAGGTGGATTTGCTAATACAAAGTTAACAGAACCACTATTTCAATATATGTAGAAAGAATATCATAACAATGATAATGAATAATTGTCGAGTAATTGCGAAGTCCAAATGAAGTGAAAAAAACAAAAAATTCATTCAATCCAGTTTATTTTACGTTACGCCTTCTGCCCGTGATTTCTTTATATTTCTGGAATTATCGCATATTGGGTAACAGCGCTGTCCTGTCTCGAAATCGTCGTGAGAGAAAAAGAATTGTCGCGTCCTTAATTTCTCTGTGGCTTCGCTAACTTGACGATCTTGACATGAAGTAAGCAGATCCACTTTCTTAATATGGATCGAGAATCATGAAAATTGTTAATAATAATTGTCAAGTAATTGTCGAAGTCAATATGAAGTTGAAAAAACATAAAGAATCCATACCTTGTAGCACATTTTATGCCTTTTTTCTGTGATTTCATGATATTTCTGAAAATATCGCGTTGGTTGTTGACTTTTTATCTGAATAAAGATATGCTAGCTATGAGGAATCCCTTTTTGTGTGTTCTTTACTTCATATGGAATATGAAAATTATTGGACAATTATTCAAGACTAGTGTGATGATAAACGATCCATATTGGGAAAGTGGCTATGCTTAGAGGAGAAGGTGGTATTATGGAACCCCAGTTTGTTTTCATTTGATAATCCGAAGAGATTTGTGTTTATCTTCTTGTTTTTTGTATTAATAGGCCCTATATATATTCAGTTTTTGTTTACTTGAACGAATTTAGAATACTAGCAATATTCAACAAGATACATTTAATTATTTCAAAAAGCTCAAAATTGGACTCCCGAAAAAGTAGGCTGGTAATATGGACCCTTTGGAAAAATGAGAACTTATATTCGAAGAAATGCATTTTTAGGTGCATAAACATAAAATATCTATCTCACTCATGATAATTATATTTTATAATTCATAATATGAGATTATGAACGACGGGAGTCACACCAATCGGCAAAATCGTTGTGTGCCCATAAATGGCACATCAGATACTGAATCCACAGAAATTGAAGTCTCCAATTCTATTTTGTAAGGAAAGCTGGTTATTACTGCAGCAGATCAAGCTTTCCGTCCACTGTTCGACATTTTTTTCTTAGGTTGTGGTACCATCACCTTTGGGGTTCCATATTATCAAAAACACATGTTACAGTACATCACTTGGCAAATTTTCTGGAACCTCGTAGAATGCATTATAACCTACTAGGTTTCAACAGAAAAGCCCTATTTTAGCCTGGCAGAATACCAAAATATATGAAACTCAGATTTAAGTCTTTTTTATGTTGACACGAATTCACGGCATCAAAGTTTCGTTTAACCCATTCACACATAACCCCTCACTGTTGGATTTCTGCTGCGTACTATACGCTGCAGTTTCCCACACAAGTTGTTCCATAAGTGATAAACGATATTCAACTTTTTGAACCCTAGATATCACGGCCAGTTCAGAATTAACCGAGGGTTCCATATTAGCAGCAGGGTTCCATAATACCACCTTCTCCTCTACTTAATAGAAAGTTTGCAGAAGCCACACCGTAGAAAGAAACTAATCACGCGACCAATTATTTTCTTTCACGACAAATTTAAGACAGGTATTCTACAATAAAAGCCAAAGATAAAAAGTTATTATCGAATGCGTCGTAGTCATAAATGCGATATTTCCGGAAATACCACAAAATCACGGGAAAAGGGCGTAAAATGTGTTTTTTTCTGATCGGAACAATATTGAGCAATATCGCCTTAGTTACTATATGTCATAACACACCAATATTTCCCAAGGGAAATATGAAACGTCAAGTCATATTTCCCTTGGGACAATATGATATATTTATATTTTACTATAAAAAATCTTTCATTTATTTATTAGAAAAAGAAAAGTGTAATTCATATAATTTCAGCTAAAGGTATTGTAACCAGATGCAAAAGATGAAATATCTTGTTCGCAATTCGTCATTTGGAGCTTCTCTCAAGAATTTCTTGATTTCCTCCCGAGCCAACACTGCTGATTGTTTGAAAAAGTATCCTTTATTTTCGTTTTCAACAAATGCTTCCACTTCATCGAATATTTTGACTTCAGTTTTTTCCTTCAATCGTAACATTGACCTTAGCATCGATAATTTTGGCCATAACGTCTTTGGTGAATAATTCTGCAAGTAGGGATCGAACAAATTAGTATTACATCAAAAATATCAAGAATCAGAGCAACCTACCAAATCTTAAAAATATGTTTACAAAATATTTTCGTTGACACCGTCCACCAAATTTTTTCTTCTTCACTATTCAAAGTCTTCATACGCTTTATTGTACGTAGGCAGTGTTAGATTTCTCCGGAACCAAACATTCACGGGCTTTCTCCGCTTGAGCTTCCACGTATTTTGACATTTAGCGCGTTCGGCATTGACATCGCAGATCAGAGAGATTTTTTGGCACGTGACTGCAGATATGTCTGACAAATTTGGAATTATCGAACGATCTGGATGAAAAATTGACAAGTATTTGTTTATAACTGCAAACGTCATTTTGAAAGATTTCCCGGGACGGTTTATTGTATTATGGCTGGAAGTGGAATTAAAAGGGATCTTAAACTTGCCATTCTAACAGTGGCAAATGGCAATTTTTTGTTTGATAAGGATGAAGCTGATGTAAATATTAAAGAGAAAGTCAATAATTTTGCTGAACTGATGATCGTGCCTCGGTACGCTGGCAGGGCTTGGGCATTCTATCAGAGACAGTTCTACACTGCCAATATATGGTGTTTCAAACACATCTAGAATTAAATAAATGTTTTATGAAGCTATTGGCATAAGGTTGGTTAAGTGGATGAACAGTTGAGTACTTGAATGCCCAAAAATAACAATCTCTTCTTAGCATGCAATCTTTAAATGCTTCAGAAAAACAAAAAGTGACAAAGTTGAACTTAATGAAAATTTCAGATTATGAGTGAGAGATGATAAACCTACTAACTAAAAATAAATTGAAAAAAGGACTACTCTGTTGTTGGCTGATAGCCAAAGCATATTTTCCTTTTTTTTTTAATTTATTGAATAGGGAATAAAATGAGAGTAGCAATTAGCGAGGTCGACGATTTTTTTGTTTCTGTCTACCCTCAAAAGCTGCTCTTCATCCCACAGTACATACACGGGGAGACGGAGTTTTTTCAGAGGTTTTTATCTGTTCTCGTGTATCATACGCAGAATTGTATGGTACGGTACCCCGTTTACATTCCCTCTGCTAACACATAGATTCAGATTTATATTTGAAAAGACATCTCGATATCAATAGTTAGAAATTAGAATACCCAGCAAACAAATAAAAACCTGAACCAAAACTGTCATCTGCTGACATTAACCGATTAATCTGTTCGATCCGTCTTTCGAGGCCGAGCAAAAAGATTTCATCCGGATACTTCAGACGTCAATTGCCGAACGAAACAGATTTACCTCCCCTACATCCAGACGCCATTATCGAACGA
Organism: Adalia bipunctata; assembly: GCA_910592335.1. Classification (NCBI taxonomy): domain Eukaryota; kingdom Metazoa; phylum Arthropoda; class Insecta; order Coleoptera; family Coccinellidae; genus Adalia; species Adalia bipunctata. The sequence continues at coordinate 9,690,607 of OU342949.1, read as the reverse complement.
TAAAATTATGTCAGACAAATCCGATCGCAATGCCGAACGCGACTATGATTTCAGCAATTTTATTTTTGACAAGACATGAAAATCAGAACAGTCAACTATGATTTTCACAAACACTGCCCATAGCAACGTTTAAAATCCAATGAATTCAAAAATTTGCTATCATATATTATTAATTTTTCCATTTTCAGAACAATAATGCGTTTCAATCAGAAAAAAACTATTGATCACAACACGGGAAATATGAATATATTTCCTCGGTTGTCCATACATCCCTCGGGCTTCGCCCTCGGGATGTATCTTTGACAACCTCGGAAATATACTATTCATATTTCCCTTGTTGTAATAATAGCTATATAAGAAAAGGATTATTTTTTACGGTGTTTTTACTTCATATGGACTTAGACAATTAATCGACAATTATTCATAACCATAGTGATGATTTTCGATCCATATTGAGAAAGAGGCTATGCTCACTTAATATAAAGTTAGCGAAGCCACTCCGTTGGAAAAACACTATGGACGCGACAAATTCTAGACAGGTAGGTATTCGACAATTAGTGCAATAAAAAGTCATTAACGAAAGCGCTGTTGTCAAAAATGCGATCTTTCCGGATATATCAGGAAGTCACGGGAAAAAGGAATGAAGTATGCTATAAAGCTTAAATTTTTTGTGTGTTTTCAACTCCATATGGATTTCGACAATTATTCAAAACAATTTGTGATGATTTTCGATCTAACTGAGGAAGTGGCTTGGTTGAATTAATATAAAGTTAGCAAAGTCACCCCGTAGAAAAAAAACTAAGGACGCGACAATTTTTTTTCTTTCAAATTCAAGGAAGGTATTATAAATTTCCAGAAATATCAGGAAAACATATTCTCAGGGTAGCTCGAATCTCGAATGCTGCGGTTAGGTTCATTAATGGGAGAAATTCGATCAAGGCTTCCGAATTTTGCGATAAGATATGGAATGACGTATTTGAGAACTACACCAAAAATTTTGTCGTTACAAGACTAGCGAAACATGAAAAATATAGTTTCTAATCATATACTCAATAACATCAATATGGATTATACAAAGACAAAAAGAAAATAGATATCGATCAGACCTGTGACGAGCATTGAAGAAAAGCGCTTCGAGCACTAAGCATTTGAATAAAAAGGCTCCCCAGTCTCGAGCACTAAGCACTTATTTTCACAAGAGGCTCGCTAGTACTAAGCACTTTGTGGAAGTTATTCGACATTTCGAGCACTAAGCCCTGAGCACTATTTCAGGAATTGTTGAAAGTGAGGTTATTTTCAAAGAAATTGTTATCTCGTATATGTGGGAATATTTACGGGTGAGAAAAGATGCACAGGGTGTCCTAAATTCGGTGCTTACTATGAGCTGGTCCCTACCATAATATTAGAAAAAAAAATGTTCAAGGACTCCCCCTCCGATTCGATTGACAACGAGAAGATTCTTGTTTTATCACCTTCTAAGTTTTAACCGATTGATAAGATACTTTCAGATACCTAATAATTTCGAGTTTGATTCGATGTACCTAATATATAAATTGATACTGATTGTTGATAAAACAAAATACTGCTCCCGGTCCCTAAAACAAAATGTAATAAGAAATTTAAGGGAAAATGGAAATGCTCCTGTGTCAATTCTTGCACTAATTTGTCAGGAGCAAAACAGTTGCGAAACATTGTTGCGTGACAAATAACGAAGTATGAAAAATGAACTGTGTAACGTTTTGTTGTTGTCTCTATTAGACTCTTTGGTCACATGAAAACGTAAAAAAATCAGAATCATGGTTTTTGCTTTTTCTATGGAAATTAACAACAAATTACCATCTGCATCTTACAAAATACACGTGGGGCCTTTATTTTTCCCCACTTAATGATCGGATTTCCTCATAATCATCTTTCTGTCAGTACAATTCTAACAGTTTAAGTGCCGATTGCACCGTAGACAAAACTATAGATTAAATCCAAAACGTATGTTAGCGTCTATTGGTTCTCATAGACACTAATCAAGGTTTAAGATTTAATCTATAATGAAAATGAGGTTCTTGTCCGTTTTGGACCGTCCACTAGGGACATACAATAAATGAGAGATCTTTGCTAGTCCATTTCCTCATTTAATCTATAGTTTTGTCTACGGTGCAATCAGCCCTGAGGATGTTACTCATGTAAGGAAATGTTCTGTTCAGATTTTATAAATGCGAGAATAAATGCGTACAAGATTGGCTCAGGGCTTAGGTATTGCTTAGTAATCCGCAGGAGTGCTTGGGAGCACCTATAGGAATACTAAGCACTAAGCCTTTCGATGAGGGACTACAATTACTTAGCACTGCTTTCGAAAAGTGCTCGGAAGCACAGTGCTCGGGAGCACAAAAGTTCTCCGGGTACTTTCACGAGCACAAAGCACAATGCTTTGTCACAGCTCTGATATCGATGATGAAAATATGCCACTGAAATAGTTTCAGTTCAATTCTAAAATATGAATAGGAGTTAAAAATTATATTCAGGACGATTCAGGACTTGAAGAAAACGAAATAAAGCGATTGAAACATTTCACAGGAAATTGTGAGGTTATGATCGAAAGTATTCACAAGAATTTATGAATGAAATACGTTTCACGACATAATACGATGTGTCAGAGAGAGACAGAATTAGTAAATTATTTTTATTCTCAATATTGGGGCACAAGCGCAGATCTGGATTCTTACCGAAGCCCAGCTTCAGTTTTCATTCGCTAGAAATTATTAGATATATGTTTCTAATATTTCTGATATGACAGATTCAAGATCATGGCTTTCTATTTTTTCAAGGCTGTCAAGAAACTCCTTTTCTTAGATTTTTGAATGCGAGTGTACCTTAAAAGTGGATGATGAACAAGCGCTCAAAAGCTTCTTCCTGTCTTCAGGTCCATGCTCTAGGAGACCAAATTTTTGAGGTTGGCATCCACCATCTTGACTGTTTGGAATGTGTATTGCCTCGTTCTATGTATAGTGCATGGCCTTCCATATTACTCGTTTATTTTCTCCCTCTAACATTATTATAGTTTCATCAATATTGGATCTATCAAATCTACATTCTGTGGTTTCGTAGTTTTGGAAGCGAATATTCGATATTATTTCCTGCATCAAATCGAGAAATGATCTTATTCGATAGAAGTGGCGTAATTATGACAGAGCAAATAATAATCTTCGAATCAATATTATTCAATCGGAGCTCCTAGAATCAACAGAGCCCGTTTCCTAATGGAGAAATGCAAACTACCGCCGCCTCCCGTCCACAGGCCAGTTATATTGAACATGTGAAGTCGCAATGAATTTACAATTTACCCTGAGCTTTGACTTCGGGATGTTGTAAGGTCATACTTCAGTAGTGTAATACGAAACTCATAACTTGAAAATACCCAAGATGGCGGAGTGAAGTTCAAGCAAACTCAAAATTCTCAGACTTTTTCGGTTTTCAGCTTTTGACTGCAGACTTTGGAGAAGGACTTCACGAACACTTTCAAACTATATATTTTGAATTCACCCCACAGGTTGAATTTGTCTAGATATTAATAATTTGAATTTTTTTCCGAAAAACTGAAAAACCCACATTTAGTCGTCTTTCGAGCATCAAATGGACAGAAATCACATTTTGTAATGAAATGTAGGAGAAACTTTGTAGAGCCAATACGAAAAATAAAATACCATGTTGTGATAAAGCAGGGAGGTGAAAAGATGGGAGGAAACATATCCTATATTTCCCTTGATAGATGCATAGAATACCTGGTATTGGCACTGATTAGATTTTGTTTAAGACTTTCTTGTCGATCGAAAATCTGAGTTCTTGAACTACTTTTCATTTCTCCCGAAAGGGGTCGCATTGCCGCATTAGCGCCACGACCGATCAAATATTGCGGATTTTTCCGGAAGTGAAACGAAAACTCAAATCTAGAGTGCCGTTTTGATCTACAAATTTTGGTCACGATTTCTAGTAAGGAGTCGTTACACCAGGTATTTCTATGCATCTATTTTCCCTTGTAATCAGCCTGTCACACAAATCGCCATATTGGTTGAGGCAATTTATTGCGGTAATTTGAATTTGTCGAATTCAAAGTTGTTTCTGTTTTCTTTTTGAATATGATTATACTGATTACTCCTAGATCTCCCGAGGAGACCATTCAGAAGTTTGGAGCGTGTGCGAGTTGGGAGAATCAGTTGTCTTCTGTGTAGGCTTTGTTATTGTGGAAAGGATAATAAAAGTATAATAATATCTCTTCTATTTGTGTGGAACCTTTATTGTTTATTCAGGGCTTGACGTTTTTCGGCATCTATGCCATTTTCAAGAGCCAATTAAATCTAAAAATTTATAAAATGACCTGAATTCAGTAAGTTGGAGAACGTTGAAAACTAATTTGGTAATTGAATCATCTAACTGAGCAACTAAACCAAATTGAATCCACCTTAGTAATTCAAACAGATAAATATGTGAAAGCAAAAATTAAACCAAAATTGAAAACTGGAAAAACTCATTAATCAGTATCTACTGTTATGATTCCTTTTATGTGACTTCATATTCCGAATAAATTGAATTTGGAATCTAACGCATCAATTGAATTTTCAAGTTTGATATGCCCGGTAAACTATTTCAATTGAGGGTCCAAAGTAAACTGAAAAATTTAAATTTATATCAAATTCAATAATTATATTAACTTCCTTTACAAAAAAATAAAAAACTCATTCTATCCCTTAAATAAAATCAAACTCACTTATATCTATTATTGTCCTTTCACTATATTCCTGTTTCCTAGTGTCAATCTTCTTAGTACTCAATGTAAGGGGAAAAAATTAGTCTTATCCTCACTTATTCATTCGCTTCATTTATTGTTCGGTCAAATACCTAACTACATGTTTCGGCGATATGCCATCTTCAGGTTATAAAATTGATCCGCTGTAAGTAAGGTTGTGTGAGCGAATTTGTTAATTGAAGGTTGTTATTATTTACTTACAGCGTTGAAGCTTAGTCATAACAAGAAAATTAATCTAAGTTTCGAACGAAGATCTCACATTAAAGGTTATGTTGAAATCAAAACAGCAAAATTACATCAGACAGATTTACGATGGGAAAACAAATTGAAAAGTGAAATTGACATCAATGAGATGATTTCAGGTTAAAAGATAAGGGGCATCGAACATTATTATAAATCACAGAACTGCATGTGAATTATTAATTTGAGAAACTTAAAATTATATAAGGGGATAATGGAAACATCAACAATTTTTGAAAACCTTGAAAAGAGGTGGTATAGTGTTCATAGACATGATGTTTACGGGTTTTTCGTATCTGCTTTGGAAATGTTTGTATATCTCTAGTTCTTCCCAAGTTTCTTGTTTAAAACCATAGTCTGTCGGGTGAAGAAGTTCTACATCAGTGTTGGGGTCGAATTCATGGTTGGTGTCCTTGAGGTGTTTACCGAATGTTGATTTGTTGTTGGATATGATCCTTTGACTCATGAGGTGTTCTTTTATTCTGGTCGCAATGTTTCTTCCGCTCCTGCCTATATAGACAACTAGCGACCCGCCCCGGCTTCGCACGGAAGCAATGCAATTTATAAACAACGGTAGTGCCGGCCCGCACCGCTAAGTCCCTGCATTTTGAATCCGTAATATTCATTTAAATTACATGCTGTAAAGGGCCATATTAATGTATATTGAATGGACAATATATTTAAGGTACCTACTTAATTGGATAAGGATTGATGCTGTATTGCTTAAAATAACTTCCTAAATAAGCCATTTTTCCCGTAAAATGTGAAGGATAAAAAATGGTTATTGTGAGTTATCCTTGAGAGATAGACATATACCATCGCGGACTTTTTTGTAAGCGCAGAAAAATGTGTTTATTTAAGACATCACATTAGAAATCTGTAAATTCATAGGTGTTTCTCTACAATATTATGCATATGTATCCTACATATAAACCTTCCTCTTGAATCACTTCATCTATTGAAAAAAAGCGTTTCAAAATCCGTTGCGTATTTTTGAGGATTTAAGCATACATAGGGACAGACAGCGAAAGCGACTTTGCTTTCAAAAATTTCAACAATTTCGGCCGAAATTTTTTTTACTGGAGACATGTGAAAAAAAGTTGAGTTCGAATTTTGACAAAATTTTTTCACGGAAAATCTAAGAAAATAGAGTACGTTGAAATAGTGCTTTTCAAATTGGCAACCGAGAAAAAAAATTCAAACTTTGCAGGCTTTCCGCCATTTTGAAATTTTTTTTTAGAATTCTATATCACAATTGAATTGAGCCCTAAAAAATAATAAGGGCCGGTATTATAAAGGCCAACCGAGGATTCAACCGTTGCGTCAACAACCAAATTCCTCACTATCTGGTAGTTGGCGCACGGTTGAATCCTCGGTTCGCGGTTTATAAAACCGGCCCTAAGATGTGACCAGTAACCGTTTTTTCAAATGCACGCATAACTCACCACAGTTATCAGAATATTGCTCAAAGTTGACATTAAACACCCTGTATCTCGCTTATGCGTTGAAAACGGGGTATATGTCATAAGGCAAAAATGACTACCTCGGTGCCATCTACACGGCTATATATGTTTGTCCAGTTTATGGTGAAACACCATGTATATAAGTGTTGAATTGTTATTGTTTTTTTTTTACATTTCTTCTGTTTATAATTTGATTAGCAAGTGAATATAATATACGTGAAATTAGGGATCAGCGATATTTTATTCACTGTGATCAAATCACTACTATCTCAAAGTCACAGGAAGTCACTGTTCCGTGTCAGTAATGAAGAGCGTCATTTGATCACACTGGCATCAAAGCAACAATGACGTGATATCTGTTTGGACGGTGAATTTCGGTATTCACTTCACTCCAAATATGAACTTAAATCTCTGTTAGGTACTATTGGATATTTCACTGCGATCGCCCCTCATCATCAACCAACACCATAAGGGTCATTTTCCTATATATTCCTATATTACCGTAAGAATAACATGGGTGATACGCGAATTCGCGCCTTATGACATGGACCAAGACTATGAAAATACATAGTTATTTACGACATCACATTAGAAACCTGTAAATTAATCAGTGTTTCTCTACAATATTATGCAAGTATCATACATATAACCCATCTTCTTGAATCACTCATCAATCATAAAGTGCTAATGGGAGAAACGCTGCCTTCGACGCGCTATTTATAGGCTCACGCGGCCATCCGGATCAGTATTCGGTATTCGGTATTGCCGGCACCGCACCGCTATGTCCATGCATTTTAAATCTGTAATATCTTCGGAAATATTCATTTAAATTACATGCTGTAAAGGGCCATATTGATCTATATTAAATGGACAATGTATTTGAGGTACTTAATTGGATAAGGATCAATGCTGTGTTGCTTAAAATAACTTCCTAAATAAGGCATTTTTCCCGTAAAATGTAAAGGATAAAAAATGGTTATTGTGGGTTATCCTTAAGAGATAGACATATACCATCGCGGACTTTTTTGTTGACCTTTTTTAGGAGTACAATACCGAGTACATTATTTTGATTTATCTCGTGGGGTTCAGTCAGCGTTTGCAATGTGAGCGCAAAAAAATGTGTTTATTTACGACATCACATTAGAAACCTGTGAATTAATAGGTGTTTCTCTACAATATTATGCAAGTATCATACATATAAACCTTCCTCTTGAATCACTCTATCTATTAAAAAAAACCGTTTTAAAATCCGTTGCTTAGTTTTGAAGATTTAAGCATACATAGGGACATAGGGACATAGGGACATGACAGCGAAATCGACTTTGCTTTATACTATGTAATGCCGGGTTTCCACCAAGAGGACTGGACAAAAACAAAACACGAACTCGGTCCGTTTGTGACAGTCCGCGAACTGTTTGCGGACTGTTCTAGAACTTGTGGATTGTTTTCCGGACTCGAGAGTCCGCGAATTGCGTTTTTACGGACACAAACAGAGTCCCATCCAATGTCGGTAAACTTCAAAGGATTTACGAGTTCGGGGACTGTTTGTCAGCTTGGTGTAAACGCCCAGTTTGTTTTTATTTACGTTTTTGCGATCTAGTGGTAGTTTGATTCGGTACGTGGAGGGAAGAACTATAATTTGAACTCCTTACTGTTATTATATGCCTACCTTAATTGTATACTTTAAAACTTCGATCAGTGCGTTACATACTTCTGGCACAATTCTTGATATAGATGGTACCGAAACTTTGAATAAATAATCTCCTCTTTGTAGGAACCTCAGTGTGATGGCAAAACGTTCCTGTGCTGGGATAGAGTCTCTGTAGTTGGTGTTGTTCTTGTTAATGATAGGGCCAATTAAACATAGCAGATTTTCAAAATCTGATCTCGACATTCGCAAAAAGTTCTTAAAACTTGATCGAAGTTCACCTCCTACTAAACTAATATCATCTCCTCTGAGATCTTGTAACAGTTTAGACGTCACATTTCCTCCTTTTTGCCTTAAGGATGGCCTAATCCAAAACCGACGTTTAGTTTTGTTCTTTGGAATAATGTAAAATGTAACTGCCAGCAAAAATAAATTCTCGTCGGCTTGTTCTTTCAAGTTTGCAGCGCGACACATTTTCACAACTACATGTCCGGTGTCTCTATGGAAACTGAATGAAACTTAAACAAAACACGAACAGTTTTCATTCGTTTCTGTCCGCGACTGGTGTAAACAGAAAGTCCGTTGGGAACCCCAACAGTCTTCGAACATTTTCCGAACAAAACTGTTCGAAATTTCTGTCCGAACGAACAGTTCGTGTTTTGTTTTGACCTGTCCGCTTGGTGGAAACCCGGCATAAGGATAAGGATGTTACAGTTAGGTTCACCGCATTTGAGTTTGTAAACCCCTGATTTCTCTAGAATGGGTATAGGGTCTTTATTGTATACTAGTAATTGTTGTAGGGTGTTTTGTGTTTTAAATGAGATCTTTAAGTTCTTTTGTTGTTTTAGACAGGCCCGCCGTAAGCGGGCGTGCAAGGCGTGCCCGGCACAAGGGCGGCACGTCCAGGGGGGCGGCAAATCCAGTGAAATTGAAATTTTTTTTGGAGGGGACAAACAACGTGGTAAGCGGGGAGGGGGAAAGAAAAAAAAGGGGGGGCGGTTGTCCAACTCCAACTGCTTTAAAATTTTGCCAACTGTCATAGAAACATAGAAATTTTGCCATATGCGATCGAAACTTTGCCAACTGCTTTGAAATTTCTCCAACTCCGTTCAACATTGGGGGCGGCAAGGTCTCCCCATCCCCCTTAGAGAGACTTTTTCTCTGAAGGATCGGGAGGACAGGCGGCCAACATCGATAATTTCCGTATATCCACGGAATTCAGTGAATTCACTGCAGTGTTCTTTCAGGTATATTTCCGGGAGGGGACTGCCGCCCCCCGAAGTTCCGCAGGTGCCCCCCCCGGCGAAATACTGAGAGCGCCTAGATCCAGTTATGGCGCAAAACTTCAAGATCGAAAAATTCACATAATCCGATAAATTGCCCTCCCGGAACTTCGAATTGCGCCCTCGGGAAAAATTTTCTGAAAGAAACATCGATTCAGAAAGTTCCTACGGCATCTCTGATTTTGTTGAATATTCTACGAGAAAAATTTGCAGATGTTTTTTCCCAGTATTACAACCAGGTAGTAGTAGTAGTAGTAGTAGTAGTTGAATATTTTCAGTGTCGCCGTATCGTTTATGCCAATTATTGCATGTCATAAAAAACCATCTGTTACAAAATTGCGCCCTTTCTACTAGCCGAGTTTAGGTAGGTACGTGATTTTGAAGAGAGAATTACGAAAATAAAGATAAAAACAGAATGAGGGTCTTTGTCGGAATATACACCCCCTAGGATCAGTTGCATTTTGCATTCGAAATTGAAACTCCCCGCTTTTCACTCAAGATCAGTTCAGGTCCCTCGCTAAAACTTGCCACTATCCCCCCCCGAATTACTCTCAGGATACGGCCCTGATGTAGCGCCCTACCTATATTGATGGGGGCGGCATAACAGTATTTGCACGCGGGCGCTCAGACAGCTAGCGGCGGGCCTGGTTTTAGAACGTTGGATATTTGGTAGGAGATGTCGCCAAAAAAGGGGAGGCTGATATAATTTTCCACCTTGTTTGTTTCGTGAATGTCGTTTGACAAAAGTCTATATTTTTTCTCATTGATGATTCTGTCTATTATGTCTGTGTTAAATCCATTTTCTTGGGCAATGTACTTGATAGTAGAGACTTCTTTGTCGAATTCTTTTTTATCTAATGGTATCTTAAATATTCTATGTATGTATGATCGAAATGCTGCTAGTTTGTGTGTTAGTACTCGTTTTTCTTTCTTGTCTTCCTTTATTTTCCCCAATTTCTTTCTTGACTTTTCTTCCTGATTTTTCAATTCTCTTCTTGACTTTTCTTTCTGATTTTTCCAAATTGATCTTCTTGACTTTTCTCCTAATTTAACTTCTCGACTTTTCTTACTGATTTCTCAATTCAATCCCATTTTTTATCTCCCTGGGTTCCATCCTTCAAAACATCTTTCACATTCTTGATTTCTCTAATTTAATCCTAACTATTCACAGAATCTATTTTCTATGTACAAACTTCAAATGATGTTTCTTACGACTGCCACAGAATACAGCTCTTCCAACATCGAATTGGACCATAGAATGTCAGTATTCCATCCATAAATCTAATAATTTCTATATGGGGAATGAATAAATCAAAACTGAAGCTGGGCTTTGGTAACAATCCAGATCTGCGCTTGTGCGGCAATATTGAGAATAAAAATATTTTTTTAATTCTTTCTCTCTCTGACACATCGTATTATGTCGTGAAACGTATGTCATCCTTAACTTCATGTGAATAGTTTCGATCGTAACCTCACAATTTCATGTGAAATGTTTAAATCGCTTCATTCCGTTTTCTTCAAGTCTTTAATATCATTACTAACTCCTATTCATATTCTAAAATTGAACTGAAAGTATTTAAGTGACATATTTTCATTCTGGATATATATTTTCTTGTTGTCTTTCAGAATAAACATAACCTCTAAATTTCTCGCAATTTTTGAATTTCCAGTTGACGCAAGCGTACAACTCAAGCCTTACCAAAGATTTGGCTTCACTTTGTGACTGAGAAAAGCAGGGGTATAATCCATATTGGTATTAGTAGATATATGATTCCATCACTTGATATGTAATATTCATTCTACAACACTTTATCGATTTCAAGTAAATAGCAAGTTATGACCGCGGTTGTTGTTCAGTTTGATCCTTTATAGATTACCACAAATAACCAACTCGAGCTTGAGTATAATCCTTGTTTTTTAAGCATTTCGACTGAATTTCATTCTCGCACAGTGTGTGAGAATATTCATTCCGTAACACTTTTGAAAACATAGAGAATAAATCTATGTGTCAGCCGCTCTGATTGTCATATTTATTGCGGTTTTCGAAACGTCATAATTCATCTTAGTATTAAAAGATTATCTAGCTTCGTCGTGGAGAAAGTATAGTCTGTTACTCGGTTAGAATGAAAATCCGATACTCGTGATTCCTCAGGCTCGCCTCCGGCTCGCCCTCGGAATGATTCACTCGTATCGGATTTTCATTCTGCCCTTGTTACAGAATATACTATTCTAAATCTTTCAATTACAATTTAGCCTCAATAGATCGGAATGAATTTTGAATTTTGAAATGATATATTATTGAACCATAACAGTACCTATTAATATAAATATAAGGAACATAGAAAAGTTGACGTTTCGCGGGGTGACTGTTTGAAGGCGATCAGCGAAGTCGATCGCCCTATCGCTTGCGACCTCGTACGGTCGAGGGGTAGTGGTGCATCGGAAAGTAGAAAAACGGAGGCTCGCGCGTGTGTTTTTGTAGAACCCATATTATTCCTATTCCACGAAACAGAAATTGAATTATGGGCCCTCAGTTTTCAACATACGAAATAATACTGAATACTAATATGCATAAATTTAATTAACATAATAATATGAATTGAGAATTGAAAACAATGGATATGTGCTATTCCTGACAAATTCTTTCCACTGCACATTCAAATGATGATTCTCCATGATGAGAAAATTAACATGAAATAATCGAAGATTCCGAAATTGCAACAAAAATTCCATAAATGGCGTTCGTGCACAATGTTTACTCGTAAGGAAATACAAAAGTTTTGTCCATCCCCAAATTTCAGATGCAGAATCTTCAAATTATCCCTCGTCGGTGCCTTCGATGTTCCGGCGAGCTGACGAAAATTTCAATATCCTATTCGTGACTTCCGATCATCCAGAATATCGACCGGTAATTAAATAAGCACCGAATATGCTGAAGAGTGATTCCTCGTTGAATATTGAGATTATCAGATTAAATCTGTGCCCTTCATTTATGCGAAGTGCCATTCTTGAGGGAAAGAGTGTATTTTGGTTATCAAGTGAAGATGACGATAACCTTTTGAAGGGATGTTTATTGTTTTAGGTTTTGTCTGGTGGTGTTCCAAATGTTCCGAATTGACTTGATTATTTTTTTCGTAGAATTTTCAGTTCTTCCATTGAGTTAGCTTCATTTATTTGGTATATGTATGAGTTGCAGTAAAACGGACTCTTAAACTCTCGGAAATATATACTATGAGACTACGAGAAAACAATAAACATTTGATACGATCAATTTGGAGAATGAAAATATTTCTAAGTTTTCGTATAAGACGTTTTCCAGTGATTCCTCATTCTGTCCGAAAAGATCAGTCGGAACATTTTATTATTTTGAGTAGGTATGTATTGATTTTGAGTATTTTGAACCTGTATCGAAATTTTCGTCCATGTTATCGAAAATAAGACAATTTTTCAGGAATTTGGACTTCAATGTTTTTTGTTAAATTTCTTCAATTCATCACCAACGTTTCGGATCCAGTTGATCCTTTATCAAGGCTAAAAAGTAACGAAGTACAATCAAATTGCAGAATCAGCCCAGGCGGGCAAGAACAAGAACCTACCTCGAATATACTCTAATTTAACGATTATTTTGGAAGAACCATTATTTAAAACTTTAATTTATGAAGCATAAGAAAATTTTTTCTTTAAGAATCACGTTGAATGTGTCGAACAAGAAGTTAGGTTAGAATGTATCTATTTGTCAAATTTGAAGATTTTGTTATTTTTCTTATCTCAAGTTCCATGATCTGATCATCCGGGCAGGTCGATAATTCGCTAAATTTTCTGTTTCGTCTTTCTTATGAACAGGTAAGACCCTAGCTAGCTTGAGTACAGATGGAAAATGGCCACTGGTAACCGATTCGTTTATGAGGTTAGCGAGATGCTCTGCAATGAGGGGGGAGATATCTGGCAGATATCCCGTCATGACCCGTACTACTACAATTATTTAAATTACCTATGATGGAAAAGATTTCTTCTCGCAGCACAGGGAAGAAGAGGAAATTATGACCCATCAATCTTTGGGTGGTGCACTTGTTAGAAATTGAGGTACCATAATGGTTTCTTAATGCAAGTTCGTTAATTTGACTGAAATAACCCCCGAATGCCTCAGCCACTTGCTGAGGGGCAGAAAGTTGCCTTTTATCGATTGTCAAGTTAATATGATTACGTTCACATTTTGTGCCCAGTTCAGTCTTGACTAATTTCCATACTGCTTTGTTCGTATTTGCAGATTCTGAAAGGTATTTTTCATTGAACTCATTTTTGGTGTTTTTAATTAAACGGACATAATCAGACTTGGCTTTTAGGCATTAATCTCTAACCATCGGTGTGTTTAAATTTGAAACGAACCAGTGCAAATTCTAACAGTCAACCCACCTTGGTCTTCCTGATACATTAGGACGTATCTTTCTCAAGGGACAAGTCACATCGATGTGGAATCTTAATACATTAATGAACTCTTGAAATTTTTCTTCAACTGTAACATAGAAAGTGTTGTTGAAATCAATATTGGAAATCAATGAGTAGAGTTCATTGAGATTATTTTCGGTTATGATTCGTGTTGTTTTGAGTGCTCGAGAAGCTTTTCTTTTCTTCCGGGAGATTGAAATATTCTTGGACCACTGCTCTGTGATCACTGATAAACTGCTCGAAAACACTAAGATCAACAAGAGATCTATCAGTACCTATTAGTAACTATATAATTGACCTAGCCAGAAGATGTTTTGCCCTGCTCATTCGTGAAAACTCGCGTGGGCTCTAACGAGCCGACGAACAAGTTCAGACTAACAAATAAATCCTCCAGCAACTGTTTAGTAACATCACCATCAGCAAGGTAGTCCACGTTCGGGTCACCACAAGAACATCACCCCGAATTTTGAAATAGAGTAATTCAGTACATATTTCCAGAAGGGGGCGGTAAACACTGATAATACAGAATGAAGACATGCCGAAATTCAACTTCACCCCGCACATTTCACAATGCATTTCAACTGACTATTTCCCTCGTCTTAATTTCCACCAATCAGAAACGCCCAATTTTGAATCACAAATGGTTTCTAGATGGAAAAACTGTATGGCAGCAGCTGTCAGCAGTTTTTTCGGGTTTACCCGCGGCAAAACTTGACAGTTGTTGTCAACGAAAATTGATAATACATACATAATGCATCCAGAATAATCTGTTACTCATGAAATAGTCTTGCCAAATACCATTCGTGCATCTAATTTTTCCTGTGAAAAAAATCGAAAAAACACAGTGCAAAGTAATATTTTGTTAACAAAAAGCATTCGTGCAGGTGCAAAAATCCTCGTCTTCGACTCGGATTTTTGTTGCCACCTGCACTCATGCTTCTTGTTAAAATATTACTTAGCAACGTGTTTTTTCGATTTTTTTCGGAAAAATTGGACGCACTTATGATATTACTTATGAAAACTTGTCAATGTTCAATCGCTCAACATGAAAATCCGTAAGCACGTATATTGCACATCCTCCATTAATTCGACAGCTTCTAAAGTAGTATGCCCCAATCTTGTATCCAGGGATGGTCTTTAAAAGAATCTGCTCTGATGAGCACCAGTGTTCAGCCACACTGACGAAGTCAGGATTCACAGCTCTAAGAATCATCTCCAAATTGCTTAACTTTTTCGAAATGCTTTGGGTGTTCAATTGCATTATTTCTAATTTTGTAGATTTTTGGATGACAGAACGAACATGGTCTTTAGAATTCAAGGATCTGTTTCTCCTGCCTGAAGCCGTCTCAACAAAAATTTGTTGACTGTTGTCCCTTCAGGCCAGAATTTAGGATCATTCAATTGAGAGGCGTATACCGATGGAAAAATCAACTTGAAAGATGAATAAATATCTGGTTGTTTCGATTTCAGTTTTTCACAAGTCCGGAATAGTTTTGTTTAAAAACTGATTCATATCTTCGACTGTGGTTGATGGGTCGAGTCGAGAAACATGTATGTGCGACAGGTGTTTCTTTGGTGCACTGATAAGTGTAGTAAACTTTGCTGATCCAATTATAACACTACTGAGTTTTTTCTGCCTACGTACACCGGAAGATATAACATCTCGATTTTGGCCTGATTTCTTTCTTCTCCGTACCGCATTGGTCCAATCCGTAGATGAAGCATTATCCTGTGATTCGGGACTTATCTTTTCGAGACTTTTCTTCTCGAGACTTTCCTTTTCAAGACCCTTCCTTTCTGATAGAAGAACTCTTTTATCGGAATGAGACTTCTCCGGGTTCACATCGATCGGAAGCTCACTGACCTCCAAAGATGGTACCGTGTGTTTCTTATTCTTACATTATCGAGGGAATTTTGCTCGGCTATTATCACAGATGTGTTGCTGTTATTGTTCTTTTTCAGTGATTGAATTTCCTCGATAAGCGTATTCATCTGAATATTCTGCGAAATGATTATACTTTTCAAATTCGCGATTTCAGTAAAGAGAGGATGAAGTGCCTCTTTGATGGCTTCTTATTTCGTTGAGGAATCCAATTGTACGCCTGCTTCCAATGGATCATTATGGGGACACATCACGGCAGCGCCGATTTCCGTGGGATTTTCCCAATGACCACAGATCCAAACGATTATCAGTCCATTTTCACGCATTTTATTGAAATCTTCAACAGATATATTGACACACTTGATATGAAAACTTTTCGTGCAAACTTTGCAGTCGATAGCGTCATCATATCTATCAATCTTGAGGGAACATTGAGAGCAACTCTTACCACGTACTTGCGACATGACAGCTTATACGTGGTAGTGTTCTAGAATTGATAGATTCTTTTCATCTGAAAGAAAGATTGTAGTCAAAATGAATTCAGCACCTTCGAAACCTTTTGATCTTGAAAATGGCCTTCGGCATGGTTCTATACTTGGGCTCATTTTGTTTATCATAAACATGAATGATATCACGGCTTTTTGTACATTTTTTCATCATTATTTGCTGATGATGCTTCCAAGGTTGTGTGGCTATGAATCTTGAGGAACTTCAACAGAATGTACAGTTGGGAATTTCTGAATTGGTGTAAATGCAATAGATTGACTGTGAATTCAAAAAAGACAGCACTCCCTTATGTTAATTTAAGAAGGTAAATACCATCCGATTTTATGGTCTCTTATAATCATACTGCTTTCAAGTGTTGTACGTCATCCGATTTTTTTTGGCATTCACGTAGACTCTAAGTTGACATAGCAAGATCAAATCCTATTGGTTTGTATCAAAGTGAATAGTGTGTATCATGCAATTAGAGTTTTGAAAAGGACTATTATATAAAAAATAGATAGGCAGTCAATCATTTCTGTATATTACTCTCTTGCGTATAGTTTTATTGAACATCAAATCATCTTATCTTATGGGGTAATGATGTGGACTTCAGAAGGGTTTTCGTGGCGCAAAAGAGAGTGATAAGATTGATTTTCAATATTGATCGTATGACATCTTGTAGACCACTTTTAATATCGAATGATTTGCTGACTGCTTCATCATTTTTTATTTAAAGAGCAGTTCTACATTTCAGAAATTCCTTCAGTGACTCACAAACTGTATCACCTAGTCATAATTGTGAAACAAGACATGGTCACTGTCCACAGGACTCCTCCTTTCGAGAAGTCTCCTAATTACACAGCAGTAAAATTTTTCAACAAATAACACAGGAAAATTAGAGATTTGTCAGTAAAAAGTAGTCAAATTTAAAGTGATAAAATTTTTTTCATCGAGAGCCTTTTATTCTGTGTAAGAGTTCTTGGATCGTAATTACCAAAACAGTGATTTCGAGTGACTTGCTTCTTCATATGTAATTTGGATCTGTTAGTTTGTATACCTACATTTTTGACTGTTTGTCCCTATATGTTTTATCGTTTGTTGTATACATTGACTGCATATCATTAAATTATTTATTGCTCTCCCAAAACAATTTCGTTGTGTATCCAGTGTATTTATTCATTGAGAATTTGTATTCATTCATCATGAACTGTGAACCATATAATGTACAGGAGTATCTGATGACTGCAAATGGCCTATAGCATAATTAAATTGAATGTAAGCATTTCGGCTGGGTGGTTTGTTTAATTTCGACTTTTCGCCAGTTCTAGCGTCCGGCATCTTCAGGAATTAATTCTCTGTCACTTGAGCTATCCGATTTTGACACAGACTGCGTCCTCGTCAAAATGATCATGTCCCCCTGTCATAAAAAATTTACCTGTCTTTCTGAGTGTTTTCACAAATTCTGATTCGTTGTTGAGTTATTGAGGGTTAATACTTTTGAATGAGACACCCTGTATATAAAAAAATGAACATCTCAGTGTTTCACCAACTGAGATGTCAACTACTTGTTTAAGCTGAACATCGAGGCTGATTTAAGTCCATTATATGCTGTAAGGTCCATGATAGATTGTCAATATTAATCTCAACCGAGTTGGAAAACGCATTCTGCTTTCCTTTTTCTGTAGAAAAAAGGTACAAAAAAAGGGTTAGATTTTCAATCAGGATGACAGCAAAGCAACAAAATATACCGATTCCTCGTCTGAATTTTTTCAATGAAGAAGGATTATGGCAAATAATTCTCGGATTTGATATTCCGGTCATGAAAAACCACAATGGCGCTGAGCTTCAGCGTATAAGACACCAGCTATGTCACTGCCTGACTGAAATAATGACGCGAGGGCCGTTCTGTGACCGGACTCAACAATGTCTGCTGTGGACAACTCACAAGCTTTTATGAAGTTCTATAATAGTTCATTTTATATGTTGGAAGGCGGTGAAACTTTTTTATTTCGTTGTTGGGATTACAAGATGTACGCTTTTGGAGAGAACGAAAGAAGAAATTGTCCAGGAGGTGTGGAAATTTTTCGATTATGTTTGTAGGTCGGAATTTATCGTCCCCGAAGTTTGAAGTACTTCATTACGGAGAAAGTTCTTTTTGTAAATTTATGATTACTTAGTTTCAAGTAAAACAATATCGATTCCAAATTTAAATATCTAGTTTGATATATCGGGGAATGAATCTCAACAGATCTTAGGTTAATTCTTGCCCTGGGCCCAAAATTTTTTTTTGATAATCCACTTAAGGTTGATATGAAAGGTTTTTTGGCTGATGTTGACTGTATCATAGGTAGATTTGATTATAGAGTTGGAGATGTCTCAACTGCTCAAGTAACTAATGTATTAACTAATTTTATGCTGAGTAGAAGAAAAAAACAGAATGTTTTCATGACAAGGGACATCACACTCACTAGGAAATTCTTGAAGAACAATCCAGAAATTATAGTAAACAGGTGAGACAAAGCCAACATTAGCATAGTAATGTACAAAAACATATATATTGACAAATCTTTCGAATTGTTACATGACAGTTGCCAATACAAGAGACTTGCTTCTGACCCAACAGGATTATACCAGGGTAGACTTAACAGATTTGTGTTAAACCTTAAGTCCGCGGGAATTTTAGATGAACACACAGCTAAAACACTCACCACTTACAATTCGGTTGCACCTAAGTTTTACCATAGTATAAAGATGGTAATACTATGGTTTTACTCTTTGCCCAAGATCCACAAACCAATACTATCAATGAGACCAACTACTGCATGCATCGACTCCCCGAATTCAAAACTTTCTGATTTTGTGAAGAATATCTTGAATATATCATGTAATGAAGAGAACCCCTTTTATGTGAGTGATTCTTTTCAATTTGCCGATTGTGTTAAAACTGTTACAGTGCCGAACGATTTTGTCATGGTAAGTTTTGACATAGTGTCCCTATTCACAAATATAACTGTTGTATCGTCTGTAAGAAGAAGATGGGATGACATCAAGGTTAATTGCTCCCTCTCGTTGAAGGATATTGTTGCTTGCATTTGACTCATTTTCGACACCACATATTGCCGGTTCCAAGGGAATTTTTACAAACGAATTGAAGGATCTCCAATCGGGGCTGATATTTTTCCAATTGCATCACAATATGTTACTGATAATTTGCTGCTAGAGGCGGTAAACAGGTTGAGTCCCCATATATTGGTAGTAAAGAAATATGTGGACGATCTTGTTTGCTTAGTCCGTAAGAGTGAGCTTAAAAAGGTTTTTTCGAAATTTAATGAGTTGGATGAAAATATTAAATTTACATAGAAATGGAAGAAGATGGGAAACTCCCTTATCTTGATCTGTTGTTGATAATAATAATAATATTTATTGATCCTTTAAGGCAATGATGTATAGGACAGGTCATAATAAACATAAGGAAAAAATAAACAACAATTTAACTACTATACTCCATAAGGTTATCATCAAGATATTCCTTTACTGAATAATAACTTTTGTTTAACAATAATTTTTTTAATATTTTTTTAAACTGGTTCACATCTTTGCGCTTTATAGAGACTGGTAAATGATTGAACATTTTGATTCCCTGATAGGCTGGTGAATGTTCATATTTCGACGTCCTGTGTCCAGGAATAAGTAGGACATCACCGTTTCTTGTTGGGTAGGAATGATGACTTGATAGTTTCATCAAATTCATCTCATTATTCTTTGTGTGGAGCAAACATTTGTACAAATAAATACTGACTACAGTCATTATTTCATTTTCAGACGGAGATGGGTTGGTAGTGGATTGGTATAGAAAGAAAGTGTCCTCAGGAAGATATCCAAATTTCAAATCAAGTCATGAGTTCAAACAAGAAATAAATTTAGTTCTAGGTATAAAAAATGGGATTTGCAGAATAGTGAGTCCCCGTCTCGTTCAGAATAATTTGAAGAAACTGAAGAATCTTTCAGAAAAGAATTCCTATCCCATAAAACTTTTGAACAAACTATTGTACATTACACCAACCAGGGAACCCCCCCTGTATTAACGAACCAGTCATTTTTTTCTCGTTGCCATTTTATGAAGATAAAACATGGGATATTTGTAGATTATTTAACGGATACAAGGATGATCGAATTAATTTCAAAATAGCAAGAAAGGTACCTTTCAAATTGGGTGGCACAGTATTCACGAGGGTTAAAGATAGGTACTCAATATCAAACAAGAACAACGTCGTGTATAGACTTAAATTTGAAGACTGTGAAAGGTTCTACATCGGACAAACAGGTAGGAATTTGAGTACAAGGATTGAGGAACACAAAAAAGACTGTAGAACGTTAAAAAGACGCTTTCAAAACATATTTTCGAAACTGACCATAAAATTTACTTCGATGACCTCACATTCTACATGTACAAAGAAATAGACACAAGAGATCTTCCTTGAGACAGTTGAAATACATAACTGTAACAACAACAGTATGACACATACCCACGTTTGCTCATGATTTTCTGTGTTTGTTTTTGTGTTGGTCTGTGGTACGATGCCAAACTACCATTTTATTGTATATTCAAACGTTTTATATGTGCTCCTCAATTGGGAAAATTAGAAAAATTGGTATTGTTGAATGTTTGTACATATTTCATGCTCAACACAATTATTGAGAATTTTAAGAATATTGCCAAGGATAGTTTTCAGAATATTTTGTTTTCTGGATGTTTGGAGTTCACGAAGGGCAGCTCAATTTTCGGTAAGCCTTTTGGTCATAAGTAACTTGCATTACCATAATATGCTGTTTGAAAATATTTATTTAAAAAATTGAAGCTCCCTGAAGATGGCCCAGACATAGGCCGAAAGCTCGGAGATGAAATAAAGAGTTAACCTATAAGATCTGTTGAGATTCATTCCCCGATATATCTAGCTAGTTATGATTAGTTTATTCGCACTGGCAAAACGTCAATCTCCACACATATGTAGAAACTGTGTTAGATGAATCTACAAAATAGTGGTTTATAAAAAGACGTAGGTAATCAGTGACTAGGTTAGAAGAGAAACCGAAGTGAGAGCTATCTATTATAGATTCGTCCGCATAAATAAATAAGTTTAAGAAAAGGTAAATTCATTGACTACAGATCAATGAGAATACCTAGTAATTTCAACAAAATTGTTTCAAAAGTTAAAAATACACTCCGTTTATGGCGTTACAATAAAATGCAAAACTATCAATTCATTTACTTTCGACTTATGATAATGAAAGTGTAAACATGTTGGATTGTTCTTCGTATTAATAAAATGTAGTGGGGTGGTTCTTGATCCTACGAATATACAAGGTGCGGCACGGAGGGCGGACGTTTTTCAGATGGGCATAACTTTCCCCCACTGAGGACGAGAGAAGTGGAGAAGGTGCCGTTAGACTCGTGTGTTCCTAGCATTTATTTACCAGTTGTCGTCATGGAGCCTTGGACGGTGGAGCCTCGTGTTTTCGCCTATGATAGTTTCGTCCGAAATAATGAGTCAGTCACGGTCGTGCAGCGTGAGTTTCGTCGCCATTTCCACATTCATCGGAATAGAGCTATTCCCTCTCGAAACACCATCCTTCGTTGGGTTGAATCACTTCGCAGACGTGGTGAACTGATCAACAGAAGACCAAGAGGACCTGTGCGAACAGTTCGCCCTCTCTTCCCTGGTCGCCTTATTTCCAGGTTTGGCGATGTTCATTGGCCTCCCCGGTCCCCAGATTTATCCATATGCGATTTTTTCTTATGGGGACACCTCAAGGCTAGAGTATACGAGACCAAGCCCCGAACTCGGACGAATTGAAAAGGGCTATTCGCGTGGAAGTTGCCCAAATTGAGAGAGCGATGTTGGAGAGAGTCTACGCGAACTTCCAAGAGCGCCTCCAGCACTGCATCACCGATTTCGGCCACCACATGCCTGATGTGATTTTCCACACTTGACTGTCTCAAATGCTATTTCCTTGAGAATCTGATTCCGTCAATAAATGTGTTTTTGAGTAAAAATTAACGCGTTTATTATTTTTTTAAAACCATCCATCCTCCGTGCCGCACCCTGTAGAAGGTGAGGTTTTGACTGGTATATTTTTCAACTGAGAATCGTCTCACCAAACCAAACACTCCCATCATACCGTTCATCGAAACTCAGCTTCGCTTGAAAGATGCAGCGTAATTCTACAGATCTCGAAATCATTTGATGCGGATTCTCAACAAGAAAGAAAAGCTTTATTTTTGGCTATAATGGATAAATTTGATTCTAATGTAATGTTTTTTCATAACATAGTAATGTGTATATAAGTGAAAATTATAAGTCGGTATTCAGACGAAGGTTCGAATTCCGGAAAATAATAATTTTCTCTTATACAGTGTAGGTCTTCAACTTGTACTTTCTTTCGAAAACATTTTCCAAAATTCAGTTTAGCTTGGAAGATACAGGGTGTCTGTGAATCCATGCGTAGCCAACTTACAAATCCACGCAAAAATACTTTAACTCCACAGAACAACGAGAAAGGGACAAACGGGTTCTCTTCAACACTTTCGGCTACAGCAGCAATATTTTCGGCTGCTCTTGAGCGGCGTGCACGGTATATTCTTCATTGGGAATATTATTCTCGGGTATAAGGAGTGTGAGGATTGTTCATTAATTGATGAACAATCCTCACATTGAAGTGAGTAACCCATGATTATGTATTTCTGTTGTAATGTTAACCACAATGTATTTTCAGACCTCTGATGAAGCTACACAATAGTAGCGAAAGCTTAGGCACTCAATAAAGAGAAATAACACCAATCTAGGCCTTTTTAGGACTCCTTATACCCGAGAATAATATTCCCAATATAGAATTTTAAGAGTCGATAAAGAATAACTTCATATTCTTCATGTTCTGCTCCAGGAAGAACGTGAAAAATGTTCGAGCGAGGTGTAGATATAATAAGAAAACCCCACTCAAGGCCTATTTTGCCCTCGTTAGATATAACCTTTTTCATAGCATTTTTGATTATAATTTCAGTTTAGGTTTAGGATTGAATACTTATATCATTTTCGTTTTTATCCAACAGGATTGATTTGCCTACAGGGTACGTTTTGTCTTTCTATTTCCTATGTATCCATCTCTCTGTTTATGCTGTTTACACTTTGTACAATAGTTTAATCATTTCAACAGTTGTAAATAAATATGAAGCAAATGAAATATGGATGAACATATCTACATAATATGTCGGCGTTCGCTTTTGCTAACATCACTTCTGCATCAATAAAAAGCGTTATAAAAGCGAGTTAGGTAGGAACGAAATATAAATCAATACTATACGCCTTGTTGTCATGAGGTCACATCCCCAGAATGATAAATTTCGTGTTCGTTTCTCAGATGTTGAATTTGCGAAAAAATACATAAATATTGCAAACGCGCATTAATATTGCATGAATAATGCATAATATCTCGATGTTTCCAGGATTTTTCGGTTCTTCAACCTTATAAGATGAAAACTGATGGCACTACGGCAAATCTAGGTTATTTTTATGAGTTAACAATTGATTCATACGTGAATACTCAAGATTTTCTATTAGTTCAAGATATTTTCAGTGTCAGTTTCTATATGTATAATCTCCACAGAACTTTGATTCAATTTGAGGATTGACAAAAATTTTCCTGACATGGATTTTGTTGTTTTTTCGATATAATGAACTCGGAAGTAGGTATATCATGATATATATTTTTGAAATCGTTGAAGGAAGATCAAGCACCGCTGAAAAGCAGGAAAAAAAGTGTTTGATAATTTCCTGGTTCTGATTTTGTTTCATGACTTGATATATGTAGCGGACTGTGTTAACTGTATAAAAAAATAGATTCGTTTTAATAGTTTTATTGTTGAATGAATTGTACGTGTTTATCCTATGTATTGTCTTGATAAGGTGTACGCAGACAACGGATGATGATACGCTGCCGAATCAAGAGAAGAGAATTGAAAGTATAGTAAATTCCTAACAATGGTCAAATATAATAGTAATGGACCAAATACCTATAGCTCGAAAACTAGACGCCGTAGCAACTTCAGGTTCTCAGCAATTCATATTTCTCGAAAAAAGAGAACATATCATGTATATTACTTTCTCTCTATCTCTTATAGTTTATTACTAAACCATCGAAATCTGGCCACCCCGCCACCCTGTACTATACAGGGTGAGTCTTTGACTTGTACATATATTTCAACTGTAGATTCCTCGCATCAAACGAAATACTTTTTTTTCATACCATTTTTCAAAATTCGGTTTCGTGTGGAAGATACAGGGTGTCGAAAATCCACGAAAAAAACACTTTCCTGTTCATATCTTCGGAACCGTTATTTCGAATGAACTGAATTTTGGTTGATTCTTTACTCTATTCATGGTGCATATTCCTAAAACGAAACTTATTCAATATCTCTCCTAGTATATAAGTTACAGGGTGGTCGACTCATAAATTCATGCAAAATCACTTGAAAAGGATAAACGGTTCATATTTTCGAAAGAATCAACCATTTTAGAGAATAAAAGTATTCCTATATTTCTTCAATAAAACGCGTCATTTTCGAGTAATAACTACTAAATGTATACGAAGAAATTTTAGGAAAAAATCATGAATCTCAAAAAAAATTTGAATGCTTCCCTGGATTAAAAATCATCGAATATTGTTTCTCCTCTGGTCTCTTAACAAATTAACAATGTTGTCAATGTTTATCAACTGAATTCCGAGAAGCATGAAATTACAATTACACAGTTTATAAGCAAGTTTCTATCAAAAATTTATTGATACCCGTCCTTCAGGCTAATATCTTCTGAACAATATCCTTTTGGAATTTTTAATCGACCCTACACGGTCTTCACATCTCAAATCACAATCATCACCTGTTTGCTTCATTCTCTGCGAGTAAATAAATAAATAAATCGAATCGTCGAATCCATATAGAAAGGTTATCGTGTTTAAGCGTCGTTCATTTCATCACAGACTGGCCTGTGATGAGACACAGAACAACGGCTTGTCTTGCGTGGCGGCTACATCGCAGCCGGCAGCGCACCGCGACTGAAATTTAGATCGTAGCGCTGTATCGGCGAGAATCAGAACTACTCGTTTGGCATTTCCAAAGAGCAATGCGTAGAAGCCTTTAGTGAAAAGTAAACAAAACTAGTGAGTCTGCGATAGTTCTTCCGTTGAAGATAGGGGATAAATGCTTTCTTGAGTTGGCCTATACCATTGTTGAAGAGAAAATCGACAATCTGGCGTCGTCTTCTCTAGAATTCTGTGAAATATCACAGATGAGATGGATAAGGTTAGGTCACTGACCTCGAATCATATGACTTTGAATAATGGAGTTAGGATAGGTTAGTGAGAAACCAATTTCGTTTCAGAATATCGAGGAAAATATGAACAAATTATTAGTGTTTACATGTTTACAAACTAATCTTCAGGAAAATCGAAGAAGGTACTTATTTTGGTGGGATAATAATGGTTTTTCAATTGCAGAAATAATCGGACAGATGTTTTCGTTAGGAAATATCGTTGTAACAACCGCCCTCGTATGAATATTTTCACGCGAGGTTGGAAATTATTATTAGATAGAAAGAATAAAGAAAAGGTGGAATTTCCGATCCTATAGCAGTCGAGCGGCTGTCTGCATGTAGGTTCGTGCCTCAAGCTAATGAGAGGTCTTTGATGTTTAGATTTTCTTTTCAGAGGGGTGAGGTATTAGAATTTAAAAACACAGATAAATACATAAATCTATATTAGAAAATAAAACAAAACAAAAATTACTGACTTCGACAATAGCCACAAATGAATTTTTGGAATTTACACACATAGTTTTATTTAACCTTTTTACTATCAATCGAATTCAAAACTATGAATAAACTTCGAGTCATAAATCACCATCAAGTCACGAATAAATTTCAGATAATGAATAACATTAAAGTCATGAATAAATTTCAATTAATAAATCAATTTCGTTATTACCTGTTATAACAACACACTTATTACAGCAGTCTCCAAATGATATTTGATAGGGAAGAGAGTGATGAATTCCGACACCCGATAAAATAAACAAATACACACAAACAAAAAATTATTATAAAAATTGCTATGGTCAACTTTTCGCCCTCTTAGATATTTACTGGGTTAATTGAATAAAACCAGGTCTTCTAAACCTCTTACCTTAGTTAAATGTTAATCCACACCTTCACACGATACCACGAACCACGTCACGGTACGTTATTTCAAATACAAAGTCTCTTTTCCTCAATTCAAACGAAATTTTAAATCAACACTTTACTCGCCGTTTCGAACCGGTACTTTACACTTATTCTGAATTCAAACAAACACTTTTTTCGCAGCTTCCAAACGTTATTTCAAATTAATTCGGAATTCAAACAAATAATTTTCTTGCCGTTTTTCAATTTTACTTCCAATCAATTCTGAATTTAAACTTATACTTTTCTCGACGCTCTTCAACTTTACTCCCAATTAATTATCCCTTCTCGGACTCTACCAAATTCCCACAATTACTACCCTTTACCGTACTACCGACGTTCTCCCACGCGATCTACTAACGGTCTCCCCGCGCTCGTCCACATTCACGCCTTATAAATTAGATACCCCCTGAACCTCGGGGTAAACCCCACTCTTCACGCCTAAGTTACAAATCTTCTTTTTCCTACTCCTCCCCCCTTGAGAGGGCACAGAAAAATTGGGTGGTCTCAGCAAAACACCCCACGAGAAAAAACAAAAGACGTTTCATCGATGACATCCTACCCTCGGCTTTTTGGGTGCGGAAGCTATAATTCGATGTTTATAGCTTTTCCAACGACATGCATTGAAAATGGTCCTAAGGACCATGTGTGTGACTTTCTTGACTTATTCCTTTGTGCGATCGTAACTTGGAACCCTCTTCGTGAAACCTGAGTCTTTTTGGCTTTATTCGAATTTGCCGATGGAATTTGAGTAGCACTCTCCAAAATGGCAAACGGATGTTGCTTTAGTGTGGTCGGTGACAGAAATATCACATTTTTATGGTTTTTCTTTGAATTCCCAGTACCGTGGGACCTTTAGGGATTGAAATTTAAAACTTTGTTTTTCTACCAAATAATCACTTGCAATAAATTGTTGAACTGACGTTCTTTTTCTAGTCCACAAGCATTTTGAATTAGGGTACATTTCCGGTCTATTACATCACTCTCTCCATAGAAAAAGTTTTTTGCTCAAATGCAAAAACTTTTCCCTGACCTATATTGCAATTAAAAAAAGAAAAATTATTCTAATCTTGGATTCCGATATCCCTAAATACATCGACATAAACTCATGCACCTTTGACAAGTTATTCATTAACTACTCTAAAACTGAAACCTAACTCTAAAACTAAATCTAAATCTAAAACCTAAATGATATAGTCATAAAACGAAAAACACTTAATCGTCCCACTAACAACGTCATTTCATACACAGGCAGACATCTTCTTCCGGGGTAAACCTTTTTCTCAAAGACCTCCGACTACCTGCTCCAGAGTGGTTAGCGCCACTGATGGCAATAATGTCACCTATTGTCAACTGTTTATTAACTTTGTGCGTTCCTTCACCGCAAACCTTACCGCTAGTACAACGGCACACGACCGATGATGGTTTTATTGTTTTCGTCGGTCACTTTCCACGCACAGATGTTCATTTTTGAGCGCCACTATTCCTTTTGAGTCCAATGGGTTGCCTTAGGGGTGAGTACGGGATATACTTCGAAATCGTACCAGTTTCAATGTTGGGTGTTTCAATTATCGGTTTTTTTTTTTTCGTTCGTGTTCGCTTCATCTACTTCAGCTGCGTCCAACCATCCCCATACTGGACTTTCAGCATTTTCCTCAGGAGTCATCCATTGGTCATCTGACAGGCACAACGGGCATTAATCCATTTCAGCCCTCTCTCAAGTGGTCCCAAAACAATTTCCTTCTGGCCTCGTCGTCAGTAGGTAACTCTACTTTTCATCGTGGTGATGATAACATATCTTCCATGGTTTGTCCATTTTCTTCTATGGTTTGCCCATAAATCTTAAGGGATTTGAAGCGATGCATATCTCGACATTCCGTGGCACTTATAAGGTTTATAATGTTCTAGATTAGCCCGGCTACAACCGAACTATGACTGCGCGTACCGCGGTGAGCTATTAAACGCGTTACCTCCTCCACACAACAAGTCCACACACGTTGAAAGTCAATTTCTTCTCTGCAAGATATTCACATTTCCGGAACACCCGAATATGTCCTTTTTATTTCTGGGCACTCCGCGACATCCCGAATAGATACCGCCGATTATCTCTGCATTTTTGTCCGCACAATCGTACGCGATTATCGCTAGCACCTGAGCATGTAGACTTATGGTCATGAGAAAGGTTACCCCAAATCAGAACTCGCTGGTTATTACTCGCCATGGTTCTGGTCCCTTGCTGTCTCACGTCCTCTTCTTCGGCCTTGGATAAAATTAATTTTCCACATACGACAAAAAAAAATTCCAACAAAACAATATAGGTACATACAAACAATAATTCACGGTGATCATTCATTACTAAACACAGAAAAAAAAAATCGAACATAACCTTACTTAAATATCATGCAAAATTGTTATACCTAAACATATTTATATGACTTCGTTGTGCTCGCCTTAAGCAGCGACCACAACGGTCCCAGTTATCCCTTCCGGATTTTTCCTTCAAACAGATTGAATTGTGATTACGATCCGCGTAATCGGGGTTCACTTATCTAAATAGCATCTTTATTTCATGGAAAAAACTAATGAATTTAATTTTCAACTATTAACGATTAACTATTCAACTGTTACTTTTAACGATTAGCTATTACTTTAACGATTAGCTATTAACTCGGATCGTGGGGTCGTCAATCCCCAATGGCACCCCAAAAACCACTCCGTGCGAGAAAAATGATTTTTTTCTTCTTCACTTTTAGGTCCATCGGTCTGGTGGACGTCTAAGCCT
Source organism: Adalia bipunctata (assembly GCA_910592335.1). Taxonomy (NCBI): domain Eukaryota; kingdom Metazoa; phylum Arthropoda; class Insecta; order Coleoptera; family Coccinellidae; genus Adalia; species Adalia bipunctata. The sequence goes on along the minus strand of OU342949.1, from coordinate 9,661,314 downwards.
GCTGGACTTCCCCTGCGCTAAAATAGGCTTTTCCAAAAGTTCCTCCTCCGCCACATCTATATCTGACTCCTCATCCGAATCAGTTACGAATTCGGTCGACAGTCTATCTGCATGGACGACTTTTTCGTCAGATCCCCTACATTCCTTTATTCTGCAGGTCCCATAACTACTGATTCCCATAATTCGATATGGTCCTATCCAGTTTTCCCCCATTGTCTTTGACGACCCATGCCTTGTGTTTACGTATACCTTGTCGCCCAACTCGAATTGGTGATCCGACACAAGGTACTCGTTCTCAAACCCCTTTGAAGTTTTGTTCTTCTGACGCCCCGTTTCATGTCGCTTTTCCTCCACTTTTGGTTTCGGCTTCACCTGCCCAACTTTTATTTTCGCGTCTTCAGAGTCCTGCCCAACTTTCGGTTCCTTCTTTTCCGCTGGTTCCTCTACCCCAGTAGCGCTTTTTCCATTTCCGTTCATATCCACTACAGACTTCATGTGCCCTGTGATATTAGTTTCCATCATTTCTGCCTTGTGTTCCCAAATTTCCTCCTTTTGCGTTTGAGTACAAGCGTCCACACCAACCTTCCCTGTATTCATTTTCCTCTTAGCCTCAGAATTTCCCGAAATTTCTATTTCCCTATTTATATTTTCCGTTTGATTACCCCTGTCCTCTTTACTAGTAATTCCCCCTATGTTCATGGAAATTCGATTGTTGTCAACCTCGTCCTTGAGCAATAGTTCAAAAACATGGCCCCTTATTGCTATGGCTGGGCCGTGCGAATAGTCTATATGCGCCTGATTTGCATATAGAAAATCCCTTCCCAATATGACCTGAACATTCCCTAGAATGTTATTGTCGCAAACAACGGCCTTCCAATAGGTGCTCCATTCACCATTCTTCGGGCCCACCGAAACTTGGGTCATGCCATATGTCCTCAAAGCGTGCCCCGTGACACTTGTTAAACGACCAGAAATCGTTTCGGCCTCATAAATCACATTCTTTTGAACCAAACCTTTTTGGATCAAAGTAACCGCCGCCCCTGTATCGATTAAACAATCGCATACTTTGCCATTTACCTGCATTTTAATAATATGCGGTATTTCGTCGATTTCCTCAGCATTCACTTCCGGGATGACTACACGACTTTGTTTAGCATTACCTGCTAATCGCTGATTTCGACACTCCCGGGCAAAGTGTCCTGCCTGACCACAGGAAAAACACCTTTTCCTCGGATCCTGTCGTCCATTGCCACCAGTCCTAAATTCCTTCGACAAGTACTCCTCCTTTCCACACGAGTGGCACTGCTTTTCAGTGTCCATCGTGGAATTTCCCGTGATAAAATCCCTCCTCTGGATCATCAAAAGAGTGATTTCTTGCAGCTTCACTATCTCCTCTGCCTTTTCCAAGTCTAAATTTTTCTCCCTCAACAACCAGATTCCCGTATGCTGCATCAAGTCTTTCCGAAGCCCTATCTTAAATTGATCTAAAATCATATCCCTATTTTTCTTCTTGATCCCAGCTACTTCTTCCTTAGTGGCCCCAACGAGATCATCCTGCAAGAGATCTGCCCCTATGATCCGTAACCTAGTACAAAATGAAGAAACATTTTCATCTTGTCCTTGAAAACACCGATATAAATTCCACTGATTCTCTTCTGGCAATCTAGATGGAGTAAATTTCTTCAAAAGTTTTGCTTTGAAGTCCGCATAACTCAATTTATCGAAGGATATGTCTGACTTGAAAAAATCATACGCTCCACCACTCAGTTTGAATTTGAGTAATTTTAGCGTGACTTCTTCCGTCCACCCATCTAATTTCGACCGTAATTCCAATTTGTCGAAATACTCGACCGCCCCTTTTCCTGTGAAGTTATCTAAAGTACCTGCTACCATACCAAGAGAATACATCATTGACGGAAACACTTTATTGGTGTTAGTACCAGAGGTAGTAGTTGCCATTTTACCAATTACTCTAATCCTACCAATTATGTGAAAAACTTGCACCTACCGGTATTCTTGTCTTCTCTCGTTCACCTACCCTGAAAACCCTATCTGACTACCGGCAAAAAAATTTAAATTTTCTTGAGAGAAAAAAAAAATCAACTAGTTGAAAACAAAACCACACGAAGGAAAAACTTTCGAAACAAAAAAATTTGTTTAATAAAAAAAATTATTAATTCTACCTAATTCCGTAATGAATTTTTTTGATATGAATATAATTCGTCGAAAAAAAAATTCTCTTGAAAAGAAAAGGACAATCAACTAATCAGATACAAACCACACGACGTTATAACTTTCGAAACGAGAAAATTGTTTAATGAACAAAAAAAAATTATTAATTCTGAACAATTCCGTAATGAATTCAATTATGTGAATATGATTCGTCGTACCAATGCTAAAATAACTAAGATACTTATTTCAGGAATACAAACCTTCACCTAAAGTTACCAAAATACATCAACGTCACCCTTTGAATACAAAACCTTTTGGCCAATAAACGTACAATAAACAAACTCAATCAACACCTATTATTTTCAAATCTATACGGAAACGTGATTCTAACAACTGCTTGGCTTTTTCAAAACGAAACAAACCGGATACCTTCCCTCAGAAAACCTTGTTTTTTAATTATTCGATGCGCTTCGAATTTTTCTACACAAATCAAATCTGCTACCCCCCTCAGAAAATCTTTTTCAAAAAATCCCACCGCTGTCACCAGTTGTAACAACCGCCCTCGTATGAATATTTTCACGCGAGGTTGGAAATTATTATTAGATAGAAAGAATAAAGAAAAGGTGGAATTTCCGATCCTATAGCAGTCGAGCGGCTGTCTGCATGTAGGTTCGTGCCTCAAGCTAATGAGAGGTCTTTGATGTTTAGATTTTCTTTTCAGAGGGGTGAGGTATTAGAATTTAAAAACACAGATAAATACATAAATCTATATTAGAAAATAAAACAAAACAAAAATTACTGACTTCGACAATAGCCACAAATGAATTTTTGGAATTTACACACATAGTTTTATTTAACCTTTTTACTATCAATCGAATTCAAAACTATGAATAAACTTCGAGTCATAAATCACCATCAAGTCACGAATAAATTTCAGATAATGAATAACATTAAAGTCATGAATAAATTTCAATTAATAAATCAATTTCGTTATTACCTGTTATAACAACACACTTATTACAGCAGTCTCCAAATGATATTTGATAGGGAAGAGAGTGATGAATTCCGACACCCGATAAAATAAACAAATACACACAAACAAAAAATTATTATAAAAATTGCTATGGTCAACTTTTCGCCCTCTTAGATATTTACTGGGTTAATTGAATAAAACCAGGTCTTCTAAACCTCTTACCTTAGTTAAATGTTAATCCACACCTTCACACGATACCACGAACCACGTCACGGTACGTTATTTCAAATACAAAGTCTCTTTTCCTCAATTCAAACGAAATTTTAAATCAACACTTTACTCGCCGTTTCGAACCGGTACTTTACACTTATTCTGAATTCAAACAAACACTTTTTTCGCAGCTTCCAAACGTTATTTCAAATTAATTCGGAATTCAAACAAATAATTTTCTTGCCGTTTTTCAATTTTACTTCCAATCAATTCTGAATTTAAACTTATACTTTTCTCGACGCTCTTCAACTTTACTCCCAATTAATTATCCCTTCTCGGACTCTACCAAATTCCCACAATTACTACCCTTTACCGTACTACCGACGTTCTCCCACGCGATCTACTAACGGTCTCCCCGCGCTCGTCCACATTCACGCCTTATAAATTAGATACCCCCTGAACCTCGGGGTAAACCCCACTCTTCACGCCTAAGTTACAAATCTTCTTTTTCCTACTCCTCCCCCCTTGAGAGGGCACAGAAAAATTGGGTGGTCTCAGCAAAACACCCCACGAGAAAAAACAAAAGACGTTTCATCGATGACATCCTACCCTCGGCTTTTTGGGTGCGGAAGCTATAATTCGATGTTTATAGCTTTTCCAACGACATGCATTGAAAATGGTCCTAAGGACCATGTGTGTGACTTTCTTGACTTATTCCTTTGTGCGATCGTAACTTGGAACCCTCTTCGTGAAACCTGAGTCTTTTTGGCTTTATTCGAATTTGCCGATGGAATTTGAGTAGCACTCTCCAAAATGGCAAACGGATGTTGCTTTAGTGTGGTCGGTGACAGAAATATCACATTTTTATGGTTTTTCTTTGAATTCCCAGTACCGTGGGACCTTTAGGGATTGAAATTTAAAACTTTGTTTTTCTACCAAATAATCACTTGCAATAAATTGTTGAACTGACGTTCTTTTTCTAGTCCACAAGCATTTTGAATTAGGGTACATTTCCGGTCTATTACATCGTGTTTGTTACATTCTTATTCAAAAAAGGTTAGTGCTTGAGTATTTTCTGATTGTATCACCCAGAACATCTCATAATCACCTCAATTTCAATCAAAAAATATGAACTTTGAGGTGTTTGCAGAGAATTGTTTCAGGCGCGTATTAAGCCCAACTTTTTTTTTCAAATGGCTATATCTCCTTAACAGAGCCGAATTCGGAAAAATGGAAAATGAAATCTCTTGCTGGCAGATGGTTCGTGATGTGAAAAAATTCTGTCATAATTATAATTCGCTCTCTAGACACATTATTTCCTTCACCTATAAGTACAGCTGTTCTTAATGAATGGAAATCGACTCCGGCCATTATGGGCTGGCAGAAATGGTTTCCATTTTCGAGCAGATATTGAATATTAAACAAGCAAATTTTGGTGAGTTATGAAATGACATATGAAAATTGGTCACTGGCTCTTCCTCTATACGTAATCTCATTATGTAGAAACCTTTCTACCTCATTCTGAGTTTGTGGTCAATTGGCAATGACTTCCCACACATATTTTATCGCTGACAAGTTTGGGGATAGAATAGGGATTAGGAAAGCAATTACGCTCTTGAAAACCTCGTAAGACAGTGCGATTTCTTCTCGCTGTTGAAAAACTCTTCACAAAGTTTCGTATGTGATCATTCGCATTCAAATTTCAGTCAATAAAATCTAGATGAGGCATGTTCTAAGGGTATAAATGTCAAATTTCGAGTATTCTGAAGTGAATTATTGGAACTTCTCTTTCCAAATAATGGGATGTGGCTATCAAGACGCATGCTTTGTCGAGAAAGATTTAACGAATCGGAGGTATTAATTCCTAATTAACTCAGTCCGCTGAAGCCACCAAACATCACTAACAGATAGATTCTTTATGCTTCGGAACTAATTTACCTACTTTGAAGCGCCGAGGGAGGAAGGAATCGGAAAACGGTGCTTTTCCTGGCCATTTATTGATATTGACACACGACGTCTCTATCGCTGCGAGTAATGGAGTGCTGGAGTTAGCGCAAACAACTTATTTCCACAGGGAATTGTCAACAGAAGACTTCATCTCATAACTCAATTTTTATACCGACCCCTTATCCCAACAACCTGCTGAGTGAGATCTCTCTGCGCGAGCCATTGGCGTACGTTGAAATTCTGAAAGTCAATCAATTGGCTCCTATTTCTGGCCCGGATGATTGGTAACGATTCTAATTGAAAACATTTTTCACCAATCTGAAATAGTAGTAGATATTTGAATATGGAAACTTGATGACTAATGATACACTTATCGCCGAATTCAAAGGCTAAGTATATACCAGTATTTGATCCAGTTTCTTCCGACCTAATTCGCGTTTTCTCTTCTCGAATTTTTCTACAGTCTTCCAATTTCTGCATTGCGGTCTAATCTGATGATGTCATTCGAATCTTGATCAATACTTAGAGTTTTTACAACTTGGAACACCTGAATGTGAGCAACATTACGCCAAGTGTACTGTTTTGTATTCATGGTCTAGAACGTAAAAATTGGACCATGTGGACTTTTATTGCTGCCAAAGTTACAAAAAAGTTGCCGACGTTTCGAGGACTTTTGTTATCCTCTTTTTCAAGGCAAGATTCTGTATTCTGGCCTATGGGGGCGGCTCTAGAATAACCCCAGGGTAAATCCTGCCTGTCGTAAAAGGCGACTAAAAGGATAACCATAGGTGGTAGATGGTCTCATCGCCCGGTGAAATACCACCATATCGACTTTGTGTGCTGTGAAATGGATCACTCCATGTTTCAGTGTTCGGTCGATACTTTCCGGTCTCCCCTTTTTCCCTCCTCCCACCTCTCCACCACATTTTATGCATAAAGATGATGAAGTCTCCTAGAGTAAAACATTCCGGAAGCAAAATACCTCTCCATTCGGATTTCCGGGCGAGAGGTACTCGAGGGGACTCATCTCTGAAGATTAACTTTTGTAACATCCGCGGACTCAACAAGAACATCAATGACGTCCACCATCACCTACAGACGGAACAACCAGATATTCTGGCGCTGACAGAAACACAAGTGAACTCGTCCACCAACAATGTCCATATGCTCTGTCCTGGTTACGAACTCCATTCTCGATTCAGGTTCAAAGGTGGAGTCTGCCTCTATGCCAAGGCTAATCTTTCATGCCAGCGTGTAGAGAGTTTGGAACCGAAAGACTTCGATGTGATGTGGTTCAAGCTAGCCAATACCAAACTGACCAAGTTCCTCTGCTGTCTTTACCTGTCGCCAAATGAACCGTCATATACGAGCCTTTTTGAGTTTTTATCACTAAAACTGGATTTTATCCAGGAGAACCACCCAGCAGCTGAAGTCATAATCATGGGAGACTTCAATGTTCACAACGCAGCCTGGCTCAAATTCTCCAACAAAACAGATGATCCAGGTCGTCAAGCTGAGGCCTTCGCCATCACTCATGGCCTAGAACAACTGGTCGAGCTACCAACCCGCATCCCGGATGTCAACAACCACTCTGCCAATATACTGGATCTCTTTCTCACTACCAATCAATTCAATATAGAATAGAAGTTTGCGCCCCACTTGGAAACTCGGACCACACCCTAATCTCCACAACTTGCTCTTTTCATGTACCATCAAGCCGCACAATACCACCCCGTCTCATGTGGCATTACAAATCGGCCGACTGGGAAGGGCTTCGTATGTTTTTCTCAGCGTTCCCATGGAAGAGAGCTTGTTTCTCCTCAGTAGATCCAACAGAATGTGCCGAGACAATTTCTGAAATAATTATGTTGGGGATGCAAACTTACATACCGAACACAGCAAGGAGAACATTATCCGATAAGACCTGGTTTAACAAGAACTGCTCTAAAGCTGTCGCTTCCAAACAGGCAGCATTCCATCGATGGCAAAAAAATCCAGGCCCTGAGACTAGAGCAGAATATGTGGAGGCTAGAGGCATATGCAATGAGACAATCAAATCTTCAAAAGATGCTCACAATGCCAAAATAAGATCTAGACTTGTTGAATGCCCTAACGGATCCCGTTCATTTTGGTCCTTCGCCAAAGCTGTAGGAAGAAACTTCACTTCCAGCTCGTTTCCCCCTCTAACCAAGGAAGATGGAACACTAGCAACGACTGCCCTGGAAAAGGCCAACATCTTCGCGCATTTGTTCGCTGAAAATTCCACTCTAGATTCATCGGGAAAACAACCCCCGAATATTACATCTATTGACAGCCATATGCCCGAGATAACCTTTCGCCCACGTACTATCAGAAAGATTCTCTTGGGTCTCAACACCAACAAAGCCAGTGGATCCGACGGAATCCCACCGATTGTTCTCAAAAAATGTGCCCCCGAACTAACACCTGTCCTCTGCAAATTGTTCAACCACTCTTACAAATTGGGTGTTTTTCCATCCAACTGGAAAACCGCAAGAGTACAACCAGTACCTAAAAAAGGCAAAAAGACCCTACCTAGCACTTACAGACCTATCGCTCTGTTATCTATTATTTCAAAGGTCATGGAAAAAGCCATCAACTTCGAGCTCATGAAACATCTGGAACACTCAGGAATTATCAACGATAGGCAATATGGTTTCCGTCATCAGAGATCCACTGGTGACTTGCTCGCTTACGTCTCACATATATGGCAGCTATCTACCGAGAAATATGGTGAAACCCTAGCCGTAGCACTGGATATCTCCAAGGCATTCGATCGAGTCTGGCATCAGGGACTCCTCGCCAAGCTTCCATCTTATGGCGTGCCCCCAAAGCTATGTTCTCTGCTAGCTAGTTTTCTCTCAAACAGATCTCTCCATGTAGTGGTCGATGGAGTTTCGTCTGACTCTCTACCCATAAATGCTGGTGTTCCGCAGGGATCAGTTCTGGCTCCAACGCTGTTTCTGCTTCACATCAACGATTTGCTGGAAGCAACTTCGTGTCCAGTGCACAGCTTCGCGGATGATAGTACCCTCCATACCGCCTTTTCTTCTAGGGCTCCAATACCAGCCCGCCAAATCAGAAACGAACGAGGAAGAAATGTTAACAACATAAATATGGACTTGGCAACAATTCTTGAATGGGGATCTAATAACTTGGTAGAATTCAACGCAAACAAAACACAAGCATGTCTTTTCTCTAGAAAAGCCGATCTTACTGTGCCCAGCATAAAATTGTCGGGAGTGACCATACCATTGAAGTCATCCATTTCGATGCTTGGCATTACTGTCGGCAGTAACCTTTCCTGGGAGAATCACGTGAGATCCATTGCTAAAAGTGCATCCCAAAAACTTGGTTTTCTGTTTCGTGCCAGGAGCTATTTCACCCCAGGTCAGCTGCTTATGATCTATAAGGCACAGATTCGACCTGTCCTGGAATACTGTTCCCATGTTTGGAGTGCTGCACCTAAACACACCCTAAAACTCTTGGATTCCGTACAAAAAAGGGCAATTCGTCTCGTGGGTGATGCATCGCTTACAAGCTCGCTTACTTCTCTGGAACACCGTAGAAAAGTGGGCGATCTGTCTCTATTTTATAGATATTTCCATGGGCGATGCTCTTCTGAATTATCAGCAATCGTTCCCCCTCTGGCAGTCTCTTCCAGACTAACCCGTCAAGTTAAGTCTTCACACCCCTTCGTGGTAACTTTGGAGACCTGCAGAACATCTCTCTTCAAAGACTCGTTCATCCAACGAACAGCGAGGCTTTGGAACACATTGCCTAGGGAGGTGTTCCCCGAGGCATATAACCTCCAGAAATTCAAGAAGAACGCCAATTCCTACCTGCTTGCCCTTGGTTCTCACGATGTTCTCTGAACATTACAGGATATTCCTTTTCGTGAAAATCACAACATTAAAAAAAAAAAAATTCTTAGAAGCAGTCTAAATTCTTAATGATAGAACATCTATATTATAAAACAAGCAAACAATCGGGAATCGCACGTGCAGGTCAACCTCTTGCCTTGAAAAAGAGGATAACAAAAGTCCTCGAAACGTCGGCAACTTTTTGTAATTTTGGCAGCAATAAAAGTCCATTCCCGAAAACTGAATTCTATTTATTAAACATGGATGAAAATCTACCAACAGATTTTTGTTGTTGTTTTTTCACATTAGTCCATATTTGTGACCCATTGTAGTGGATTTATGTGTTGCTTTCTTACAATGATTTTATTGATCACGCCACGTAAGTATGGTTTATTCAACAACAAAAATTTTACTTCAAAAGTGAGATGTTCACAACAAATCAAAATTCAAAACCGACAGAATGTTTAAAATTTTTATGAGTATGTCAAATGCACATCAGTCACAACTCTGGCCGCGTGAAGTTAGCGAAAAGTTGGTGGAACAAATTCTGAAACCAAGCTCAATATTTAGTACTGAATTTGTTCTGATTTGTTCTGTATGAATCATCCCCAGCACCCTTATGGTTTTCGAGTTATTGGCATGTCTTTGATTTAGTGCTGACTTCACGCTCAGCACCAACATGTTCGAATTTGGAAAAAATTTTTATGCCAATAATTAGTCCCGAATTTGTTCCAATTTGTTCTGAAGAAAATTCTCCGATATCATTTTTCGTTAACGAGTTATTCACATTCGTAACATTCGGTGGTGACGTCACACCCAGCTCCAAAGCTTTTTGTTCTCTAAGAAATTCGAAGGAATTTTGATGCAAATATTTAGTACCCAATTTGTTCCAATCAGTAAAAGTTGTTTTGTTGAAATACCATTGTTAGTGGAGAAATTTAGATTTCTGTATTTATATCTAGTATTTGGAAAGTAGTCCGATAGATGGCGCCAGCCTCGATAATCATCATCAGTAATTCATTAATTTCATTTCTTAATTGTATTCTCTTTCATGTAGGTATATTTTCCATAAAGATGGTACATTCTGTATAATTTAATGCTTAATATCTTTCTTAATTTCATGTTCATGTGCTTTGATCTCTTCTTCTTTTCCATGTTAAAGTTCTATGTATAAGTCAAATGTTGATGTGCCTATTTCAAATATTTAAAATAACTCTCTCTTCTTCAATCTACTAAAGAGTAGATATATACAAATTATACTCGTCAAGTCCAATCTACTGTGAGTTGCAGTTAGATTATTAGATGTTCTGTGATTTGCAGGCATTTACGTTAATAGTTCTATACTACACTAAACTGGTGTAAACATTAACATAACCTAAATTGGTTGTGTGCTTAATTCTTCTTCAAATAAACTGTTAGTGTTAGTACACACGTGTTTCTTTTAAATTAATCAGCGCAGGAAAAGAAGTTCATACAGTCCACTACGTCGAAATAAATCCAGTTAGTTTTCGAGTTATTAACGTTTCAAGCGAGCGTGAAGTTAGCGATAAAGTTTTAAATTATCACTTTTTTCTTTCAACATATATTAGTACTCAATTTGTTCCAATTTGTTCTAAAAAGAACGAATCAATTTCATTATTAGTTTTCCAAAAATTAAGGATTTACGAAGATTTGATGACGTCACAATAGGTGTAGCGTGGAATCTCCATTCGAGTCAATTCGAGACCATACCACTGCGGCAGCCGCTCTCATCACGTTTGAATGCAGATATGGATTCAGGACCAATTCGTTTCTTATTCTCGCTTATTAAATTGTTAGGAAATAATTATTTATATCAAAAATTTCTAAATTTGTAGTTTCCGTTATTTGGACTCAGCAAGGGCGTAGCCAGGAATTAATTTCGGGGGGGGTTTTGAAATTTTGGCAATTGACTTTTTAAGAGCCGGGAATTGTGAGGGTCGCTTTCTGTAGCAAGTATTTGTTGTTTTTAAGAATTCAGTAACCCTTTTCCTACTTCTGAAACAATATTCAGCATATAGATATTCCTGGTTAGGTTAGGTAAACCTATTTTTCAAATATGCTTCAGAATTTAATTTTTATTCACTCAAACAGAAACTTTAAAAAAAATATTTATTTCCCAAACAATACTTACAGGATGAATCAATATAAAATTAATGTGGATGTGTGCTTTCATTGGAACTAAATAGAGTTTTTTAATGTTGTATTTCAACATAGTGCCAACAACATATAAACAGGTATTAAAAATGAAACAGTGAGAAAACTCAAACAATATTTCATTATGATGAATTCCTTCAGTTGAAAACTTATCCTTCTTTTTTCTAGCGAATTGGTCGACCACTGCATTTTCATCAATTTTCACACTATAATGAATATTCATAAGCACCAACCCATTCAATCTATACCTTTTCAACTTCAAATTGGGAACTATCAAAATCAGATTGGGAATAATAAATTTCACATTGGAATGACATCCGTGTGAATCAGATCTTTGAATTATTCGATATGTAATTAACTCTCAAATCTGTTCGAAGTAAGTAACGAACGATAAGTCTACACTTTCTTTTTCATAATCATGCCTTATACAAAGAAGAAAGCTGCAGATTCAATGAAAAAGCAGGTAATTGCGGTATGCAATGGAAACATAACACAGGCAGAAATTCGTCTTCAAAGAACGGAAAATTTGATAAGAAGAAATATATCAACCATGAACCATTACAGTTAGTACCTGTACAAGATATGTGGCTCATATTCAGAGGTTCATACCTGATGTTTTGACATGAAATTTTTTAAATACCTACTTCTGTGTACCTGTTGGAGAACAGGATTGTCCAATTATTCTTTGAAAACAAGGTTCATTTATAGAAATCAAAAAATGAAAAATCAATTAGACTTCAAAATTATTAACGAGTAGGACCTCCTCTGGTTCTTCGCAGAGTATTTTTACTATTAGGCAGACTCCTTGTTAAATTATTCGGAAAAGCTTGCGGTATAGCTAATCAAATTGCTGAATTTTCTTATATTTGGGGAGGGCGAGAGATTTGGTTTAACCGCTTCGACATTTCGGCCATACGATAAATAAAAAATAAAAATAAAATTTCGGCCCAAACATATTCAATACAATTCATGTCTGGTGAATAAGGTGGCCAATCCATTCTTGTGATCCCATGATATTATATGCGGTCATTTACAATTCTCTCTCGATGGGGACGAGCGTTATCAATGTTATCATTCATGAGAATTAATAAGACATTGCGGCCATCAAAACATATTTCTCCACAAACAAAAACTGATCCTGCTCCAAAAGATGTGCTTTCAAGTATGCAACTCTCATTGTTTCGTTGATTTCTTTCCCTCCATACCAATATGCGTCCAATGTTTGTATATGAACGTTATCTTGATTCGTCAGTAAATAGACAATGCCTGCAATTTTCAAAATTCCAGTTTCTGTCTTCTCTTGCCCACTGCAATCTGCACGCATGCTGCTGCGCCGTCAATCTAGGATGTCTAGCTGGTCGTCTAGATCTCAAATTAACAGCATGCAATCTTCTTCTACTTAACTGTTTGTCCACTAATTATTGTTCCAGTTGCTTGTCTAAGACACTGTTGATTCGGGAAGCAGTGAATTTTCTTGCGACAAACCAGGAACAATCAATTGTGTGAGTTGCAGAATGAGGTGTAGCGCCATTCTGTTGAAACCAAATATCTTCCAGAGCAATATTCTTAATTCAGGCTACAAAAATTTGTCTAATCGACATTTCAGGGTCTTCTGCAACATTTTCACGAACCAAATATTTCCTTGTGAACGACCGCTACGAATGTATTTTTCACTTTTTTGATCTTCCACCAAATCGGTCTCTTGAAATTCTTCAATAATTCGACTAATAGTGCTTTAAGATGGACGATTATGTAAACCATAAAATTCACGTAATTTTTCGAAAACAGTCTCCACAGAACGCAGATTTCCATAAAATAATTCAACAATTTGAACGCGTTGTATCGTGTACGAAGCCATTTTTATTAATGTCATACATCACACTTCTCAAATGTCAAAATACCCAGACGTACCCAGTGCGCCATCTATATTTTATTCATTCTTAAACAAAAAACACGCAATTTGAAACATCAAATTCGGATCAACTGGCTAACCGTTTCTGGAGATAATTCGTCCAGGAAATTTTGTCTAAAAAACAATTGTGTCATTTGCAAAGTGAGGTGTAGCGCCATCCTGTTGAAACCAAATATCCTCTAGGATCTAGATCAATATTCATTAATTCAGGCCACATAAATTCGATCATCATCAATATCATCCGATGGTACCTAACCTAACACCATTTCATAGAACGCTTATTTTCATAAAATAACAATTTCAACAAAATACCCAGACGAATTCAATGCGCCATCTATGTTTTATTTATTCTTGAAAAAAACCAGGCAATTTTTATGTTCAGGTCGAAGACTCGCCCTGTATAACAAACGATTTATCTAACTGAATAATTTGCTTCAATCTGAAAAATTGTCTCCGTATAAAGAGGATTTCAATGAGTCCAAATAACGGAAATTACGAATTTAGAAGTTGTTGATATAAATAATTATTTCCTAACAATTTAATAAGCGAGAATAAGAAACGAATTGGTCCTGAATCCAAATCTGCATTAAAACGTGATAAGAGCGGCTGCGTGCGGCGCATGATCAAAGAGACAACGGCTCTTTTCATGTTTGATTTATGACCAATTACAGATGGCTTTGTATGAGCCAAAACTGCCGACAGTGATATGGTCTCGAATAGATTCGAATGGAGATTCCACGCTACACCTATTGTGACGTCATCAAATCTTCGTAAATCCTTAATATCTGGAAAACTAATAATGAAATTGATTCGTTCTTTTTAGAACAAATTGGAACAAATTGAGTACTAATATATGTTGAAAAAAAAAAGTGATAATTTGAAACTTTATCGCTAACTTCACGCTCGCTTAAAACAATTGCTAATAACTCGAAAACTAACAATGATATTTCAACAAAACAACTTTTACTGATTGGAACAAATTGGGTACTAAATATTTGCATCAAAATTTCTTCGAATTTCTTGGAGAACAAAAAGCTTTGGAGCTGGGTGTGACGTCACCACCGAATGTTAAGAATGTGAATAACTCCTTAACGAAAAATGATATCGGAGAATTTTCTTCAGAACAAATTGGAACAAATTCGGGACTAATTATTGGCATAAAATTTTTTTCCAAATTCGAACATGTTGGTGCTGAGCGTGAAGTCAGCACTAAATCAAAGACATGCCAATAACTCGAAAACCATAAGGGTGCTGGGGATGATTCATACAGAACAAATTAGAACAAATTCAGTACTAAATATTGAGCTTGGTTTCAGAATTTGTTCCACCAACTTTTCGCTAACTTCACGCGGCCCACAACTCTTCTTCTTCATCCTGAGCCATTTTTAAAAGCTTTCATTTAACTTGCTATATTGTATGTATGTATGTATGGCGGACCATCCAAGATGGCGGAATAGTTTTTTTCTGTAATGCATCTCTATGATATGGGTATCAAATGAAAGAACTTGTTGAGAGTAACTCGAAAAATAATGTGACGTTATTCTAAATCCAATATGGCCGAACATCTAGGATGGCGGAATAGTTTTTTTATGCACTTCTACAATGAAAGGGCCTGTTGAGAGCAACTCGAAAAATGATGTTGACGTCACTATAAATCCAATCTGGCGGAACATACAAAATGGCGAAATAGTTATTTTTCATGCAATATGGGTATCAAATGATGGAAGGGCTTGTCAAGTATAACACAGAAATCTAGCCAGCGATAACTAAAAAGTAAAAAATGAATTAAAAGCAAAAAAACCTTTTTGAAGAAAGCTTTTATTCGAATGCTCTGAAAAGAAGAAAATGAAATTCTCCTTTAAAATTTTAACTATCAACTTATAACCTCATCATTCACAATTTATATGATCATAAAAACTTGTTGCGCGATTTACTTGTGTGAATAAACTAGTATTACCTATTTAATTGAGTTTCATTTTTGATTTTCAGTTTACGCAAACCTCGCGACGAGCTTTTATGATCATATGAATTGTGTATGAGGTTATAAGTTGATAGTTAAAATTTTAAAGGAGAATTTTATTTTCTTCTTTTTAGAGCATTTGAATAAAAGCTTTCTTGTAATAGGTTTTTTTGCTTTTAATTGGAATATGGAAAAACCGATGTATTCTAGCTGGTTCAATATAGCCTATTTCTACTTTCGGCAAAGGATTGATAGGAATGAAATGAAAGCTTCAGTGACACGTATTTCAATTCATCGGAATCTGAATCGTTGAGTGCAATATAGGTAATCATATTCCTTCTTTTTTTTAGCTTCTTCGACGTGTTTTTTTCTGAAACGTGAAAACGATCAACAATAATCATTCAGAGAC
This sequence comes from Adalia bipunctata, assembly GCA_910592335.1. Lineage (NCBI taxonomy): Eukaryota > Metazoa > Arthropoda > Insecta > Coleoptera > Coccinellidae > Adalia > Adalia bipunctata. Next base: position 9,645,675 of record OU342949.1, on the reverse strand, counting down.
CAATGATGGCCATCCAGAACCCGTTTACTTACGAAAATCGTGCAATTTCATTCTGCAAGTTCTTTCCTCATAATTCCTCGAAAATCCTACCTGAACCATATTTCCGGTCGCCCAAATAAATTTTGAGCCCCAAAAACGATACCGAAACTAACCAAACTTCTGGGGGACCGGAATTTCGTTTGAAATCTTTCCAAACGGCCAGATACCTAAAAAAAACTTCGTTATCAAGTGTAAAAAAGGCGATTAGTACATACTTTTGCTTTTTTTATGCTTATTAATCGATTTTTGGTCCAATTCAAATTTGCCGTTCGTACTCACGCCAAAAGTCGTGAAAGGAAAAAATGACACTTGCACGAAATCGACGGGAAACTTCTTCTGGACGACGAAGAACGGAAAAATAGGCGATTCCTTATCGATATTTGGCCCCAAAATCGCCGATCGATTCGAACTAACAAAATGTGGAATATCTTTGATACTTTTACTTTGATGTAAACAAAGCAACTGGCAACAACGTTTTGTCATTAACAATATTCTCTGTACGCGCACAGATTTTTCATCAGGTGCACCAATTCCTGAAAACGAAACCATGGCCAGAGTTGTGATTTTATAATTGTGAATGGAGTATAGTAGTACATTTTTAATTAGTAGTTTTATAGAATGCTTAAAATCGGCTCATGTTAGAAAATTCATTTGAAAATTTGAAATGTCGCTTACAGTTATGCATAAACGGAGAGGGTAGGCATATGCTATGCAGCACATATTGTAACTTTTTTGTTCTTCCTTCTTGACATGTATACGAAAAATATTATGTTTTCTTACTAAATAAACTGTTTGTCAGATTTGTTGGCAATTATTTACGAATTAATATAGCATACTACATGAAACCGACTTGAATGATCATGTTATGCGTCAAACGGACACAGCATGATTTGATTTTAGGCATAAAAATACGTTTATATAGAACTACTCGTTGGGGAAAATTCAGTTTGAAGAACTGAAGTGTTTCAACCGATTTTCGATAATAGTACCCTGTATTTTTAAGTTAAAGGGAACATGAAAAATCCCAACACTATACGAAATGAGGACAAATGAAATCCACATCAACAATAGTTCTTACCCTAATGTGGATGACCTTGAAGAAAGGGATCTTAGCTGTTCTCACGCTCCCAGAAGCAGATATATCGAGCTCAACAAACTGAATGGAGGTGGAAGATCCTTCTGATGAAATGCTGCAAATTAGTTAATGCAACTTCACTTGTCCTTGGGTTATTCTCTATCCACGTCAATGACGAAGGCGAAAAAACTCCACGCTATGGTTTTGAGCTCAATGTTTATAAACAAATTAAACTAATGTTCTTTGAGTGAATTCGATTTCACTTCGAAATTGAATTGTGTATGGAATCAGAAATTCCGGTGTTCCGCCCGAATTGAAACTAACCCCATGGGTATCCAAAACCCGAGAAAAATGTGGTTTGTGTACCTGATTTAATTGTTTTCAATCGTTATTACCCCCCCCATGATCGTTATTACCCCTCCCATGAAAAAGAACGATATCCGCCCTTGTTACAAATGTATCTCTATCGATTCCATGAAAAGCCTTTTATTCATATTATCAACCCGTCTCAAGAATCTCAAGATGTTCAACTCATCGGAGTTCATGATATGCCCAGTCTCAACCTATGCCTTGATAAACCTGTAGTTACATAATTACTATCTCTACGATGTTCTGTAACTCTAGATTCCAGTCGTCTTCCCGTTCGACTAATATACTCAAGCCTGACAAATCCCACATTTTACACTGTAAAACTGATTTTCAGATGTAAGAATATGGCTTTGATAATTTCGAACCTGTAGCCTCCCAAGTTTTGAAATGATTTTTATGTTTTTTTTTTGAGTATGTAATAGTCTTCATGTTTTGTAGATACAGAGTGTAACATCCAAATGGAATAAATTCGATAACGAATAAATGAGGGGGTGTTTGGAAAAACTCTCGGACACGTCGATTTGTAATTTTAAATGCGCATATTTTTCAAGAAAATAAAATTATATAGGGTGTTCCATGCGATCGTGGCCAACAGCAACTTTCTTATTTCGAATGCAGCCCCCTGTATATTATTTATTTTTTGGATTCTCCAGAAAATTCTGGACATAATTCATGTACAATGTCCTACTCCTATCTTCAACTTTTTCAAAAATATTAAGTGTTTTCAGATTTTTTACAAAAATTTACATTTTAAATGAAAATAATTTTTTGTGGGGATATGTCGGAAGTATTGTATACGAAACGAAATCCTTAAACTTAGACGACCTAAAAAACCGAATCACGCTTGCGATTAGATCAGTCACGCCTGAAATGTTGAGTAAGGTTAGAAGACAATTCTACACCAGATTAGCATGTTGCCAAGACGTTCGCGGCGAGCATTTTGAACATTTCCTACATTGAAATTAATGTGTTTTTTTGTTTTTTTTTATTAATTAAGAAATAATCAGTATTACTCATTAGGTTTTAAGTGTAATGTACCGAATTTGTTGCTCAACATTTCAGACGTGACTGATCTAATCGCAAGCGTGATTCGGTTTTTTAGGTAGTCTAAGTTAAAGGGTTTCGTTTCGTAAACAATACTTTCGACATATCTCCACAAAAAATAATTTTCATTTAAAACGTTGATTTTTGCAATAAATCTGAAAACACTTAATACTTCCGAAATAGTTAAAGATAGGTATAGGACATTGTGCATGAATTGTGTCTAGAATTGTCTGAAGAATCCAAAAAATAAATAATATATGTACAGGAAGTTGCATTTGAAATAAGAAAGTTGGTATTGGCCACGGTCATGGAACACCCTATATAATTTTATTTTCTTTAGAAATATGCGCATTTAAAATTACAAATCGACGTGTCCGAGCGTTTTTCCCAACACGCCCCCCTCATTTATTCGTTATCGACTTTATTCCATTTGGCTGTTGCACTCTGTATATCTTTTTTTACATGAACATGGTATATTGTGAATAACGTTGATTCTTCGACAGAACTCTATGGCAACTGCATGCCTCCAAATTCCTGCGAAATAATTCACTATTGACGGGACAATTAATGAGAGCACAATCGTTTCGTTTTCGTGGTACAAATTGTTTCAAAATTTTTTCTCATTTCACAAGATATTCATCTGAAATATGGCATGAAAAATACAATTCACTCTATGTGAAAACGTGAAATGCCAATTTCGCTAATCGCTATAGGGTGATATTCTTTCTGGAAAACTGTCCCCTGTTGGTGAGCCACAAGTTCTCATCAAATTTTGTCGTATCTGCAAAATTGTCCTAAATTTTGTTATTATAAGAGCAAATCTAAACTATTTATAAATAAGTGAATGGGACTAGCTGAGATCTGATTCCGAAGTGAATCGCTGAGGCGTGCTACTATCGCAGGAGGATATTGACAGACCGGTTTCTGCTTGTTATGCCGTCATCAGTGCCACATAACTCAATCAAAGATAGCAATTGAATGAAACGGCAGAGATTATATTACGCCCAAGCTGCAACACTTGGGTGCAATGAAATGTACAGTGTTTCACCTAGCGGATTAATTTCTACGCTTCTTCCCAGATGTTCCTGCAAAAATTAGATGTCCACGTACATTCATTTTTCCCAAACAGAATTCCGCACCAACTCACTTTGGAGTTTTATGCAGTCGAATACGTCTCAGTGATTCACTTCGGAATTAGATCTCCGTTTGTCCATTTCCGTTATTTATTATGTCAGTCCAAGGGACGTCATCCCAGGGCCGGACTGGTATGGTGGGGGCCCACCGGGAAAAATTTTTAAGGGGGCCTCAGAGCTTGTGCACATTGGAATTGGTTTTCGCCAATTTCAGAATGATCCCCAACCCGAAATTAAATTCTGGAGAAATCCCGGCCAATCCCGAAAGGTTGGCAACCCTAACGTTTGTCAAAAGTATAAAAATACAACACATTTGAATTACATCTATAATTTAATACAAGCACTTTAAAAAAAAAAACAAGACAAAAACATAGTCACTCTCAAAAAATCAGTCGGAACACATTCTTTGGCTAAAGCATGTTTTTAAAAACATTGTTCATGCTTGAAATATTTGTTTATCACTGTATAGTTGTCGATATTATCAGTGATATCACTTTCCACATTCATTAACACTAGTGCTCCAAGGGATTCCTGAGCAATGATGGAACGAATTTTACGAATTATGGATTTTATTGATTTTAATTCAGAAAATACCATTTCACATTTTACCTGCGTACATGACGTTAATATATAAATGTACTTATAAACAACATATATATTAAAATATGCCGACGATTTAATTTTTTTCAATACTAAATAACAGCAGCTTAGTTACCCTAGACCTAGACATCAAGACATCGAGAATTAACAGATATACATATTTTGGCAATTTGTATTTGACTCGACTCTTATCATTTCTGAAAATATTGCAGAAAATGAGCTCAATTCTGAGATCAGGTCTTGTTTATCAACATTTAAAAATTCAGAAATAGTGGTGAAAGCCTCCGTAAATGTTAACAAATCTTCCCGCTTTCGAGGAAAATATTTCGGGTCGAAAGATTTTATAATGTGTTTCATTATTAGCAAACCTATCTGATGAGATACTTCGAGAAATTTGATTTGTAATAGTTTCCACTTCAAACCTTTTACAAGCATTATCAAAAATGGGGTCATCCATCAATGCCCCTGACATTCTATTTTTTTTATTGCCTTTTTGAACTAAAATTTTTCTCAATATCAATGTCATGTCCTTCTTCCAAATTTTTGTTATCTAATAAAATATATGAATTTGCCTGTTTGGCTTTTTATTTAGCCAAAGTTTTCAAATAAACTTTCAATACCACTCTTGGCATGCATAACCATATTGTATGATTGAACTAGATTAATTCCATAGGTTTGAAGGTATTTGGATGCTGGTGTAAGGTATGAAAAACACTGGCTCATTGTAAAGGACAATAAAACAGCATCATACTTGCAAAAGTAATTCTGAAAAGCTGAAGCTTCTGATATAGTCTTGGAATCAAATTTACCAGAATTTTTTCCAGAACAGTCAGCAAAGTTGAATATAGTTCGTCATCATAATATTCACCTCGTTCAATTCCGAGCAATTTTTGGACAGCCAGGCCCTTACTCCACCATCGGGTGTCACATATTTATGTTAATCTTCTATTACATTCAGAATTCTCATCCCACACCGCCATTCTTTTGTAAGATTCCGACAAAAAAAACACTAACTCGATTGGCAGGGCCGGATTAACCATGTGGGGCCCCTAGGCAGGGCCTGATCCACCATGTGGGGGGGGGTCCTAGGAAGTGCAATCTTTCCTGTATAAAACAGTCAATTGGTCACGTGGGGCCCCTAGGCAGTCGCCTACTCTGCCTAATGGTTACTCCGCCCCTGCCGATTGGAGTGTCCCAAAGTAGGTTTCAATTACAGAATTTACCTGAACAGCATCTGTGACTACCAAGTTCAAAATGTGGGCATAATATGTTTCACTAATAAGTAGCACCCACACAAAAAACACTGTTAGTAGAAACAATGGCATAACCATTGAATCAATGATATACTATATTCCCTATTCCTGAATGATTACTATATTTAATTCAATGCTCATTTTGTTCTTCCTATGCCAATACTGCCTATTTTTGATTCAATTATAGGTCTCATTGATTTGATCTAAGCAGTAAAAGTATTCAATGAATTGGAACAAGAAAAGCGTTAGTTAGTTTCAATGAAAGAATACAATTAAAACAAACCCAACTTTTTTTCTATCAATTAACTATAATATTTCAGGAGATTGAATATATTATTGAATAACTATACATTTGGATTATTTTAAATGTAGGATATATTAAAACTGAAACAAGATGTAATTTCTTGAGAGGTAGTTTACTATAAAAAGAATGAATGCTTGATTTTGATTTAAATAAACTTCATATTGGAGAAAGAAACTACATCAATTGAATCAATATGATGCAGTTGTTAGAAATATTTTACTATATTTGAATTGAAAGTTTATTATTGTTAATTTAACTCTTTAATTTATTGATTGAATGATAGGATGTATCAAATGAAACTATTTTGAATGTTTTACATTTGTTTATTATTTTATCAACAAAATCAATATTCATAAATGTTGTCTCAAGAACACAATAACAATAAGTAAACAGTAACATACTAATATTCATAACAAAACAATAACTTATTTCCTCTAATTTGAACATAGTTATGGTACTGTGATAATAAGCGACAATTTTAAATAGGGATCTTAAGGGATATTTTTCTTTTCGCTTTTCTAAACCTCAAAAAACTACATAAGCAAAACCTTGTTTGAAAAAAGAATGAATGTTAGAGACTTGATAAAATTTTTACTAACATCAAACTCTGTAAGTAGTGGATAACTGTGGGACACATTTGTATGATCAATACCCAGTTTCATAAAAAAAACAAGTTACAATTTTACAAGTAAATGTACTTGTAATGCACATTGAAAACAAGTGAATTTCACCAAATACTGGTCCCACTTTCAGTTGGATTACAATTTAACGAATTAATTTAATCGGTATTGTTACCTTAGTTCTTAGTTAGTTATTTTTATGGAGCGGATATTGGACAGAAAACTTACATCTCGCAGATTATCTGCCCGTTAACTTATAACTTTTTTTATGAAACAGGCCCAGGTATATCAAAAGCAACCACTTAGATTTGGTTCAATTTAATCTTGAAATTGGATGTCCCTCCTTCAAAAGCGATGGTGTACCAAGTTTTAACTTAAGGGGTTGAAAAAGTGAAATAACTAACATCCTAGCAACTATCGGTAAAATAAGTATCTACCATTATTAGATTGTCTTTCGTTTATGGCACACATTCACAACAAAAGGCTTTGAGACATTTTTATATGAATATGAAGGTACTTACCCTGAAAATGTGGAACTAGAGATTCCATTCCCCACCAATTTAATAGCTCTTACATTTTCAAAATCTTTCTTCGCAGTAACACACACACGCTCACGCAACTAAATACTAAATCAAAATCCTGTCGCATCTTGTCTTGATGTAGTCGTCTTCGTAGCTTTATTTGCTATTTTTGAATCAATCATAGGCTTCATTGGAATAAATCTAGTTATTGTTCCGTTACTTTTTTTAGAGCTATTGAATGAAATGAATCAATTCATTCAAATATAGGTTGTATTCAAAGCAAATACAGTTCTTTTTTATTTCAATATTAATTTGATCGATTCATTCAAATAGAAGTCTTATTTAACGAATATGCAGTTCTTCCTTATTTCAATATTATTCTGACTGTAATTGAATGACAGCCGTATTATTCAATGAATTATCTGAATTTAATTACTTCAAAAATAATTTATTGATATAACAAGAAGTTTTATTGGGCCAACTGAAACGATGTCAATGAAATATCTACTATTGCCGTTAGCACAGTCTTTTTTGTGTGCCGTTTCAGACGAGGGCCCCCCAAAACCCACATAAGGGGGCCCACCGGGGAATTCCCCGGTACCCCGCCTGCCCAGTCCGGCCCTGCGTCATCCTCTAATTTGATTAAACTATTTATGACTGATGTCCACCTCGTCCAATCCACCTGTTTTCATAATTTTCGTTCAAATACTCCCTAGTACACCCTTTATCACGAAAACAAATCGAATCCGTCGAGTAAATAGATAGGGATCAAGCTGATGGAATCGTGTTTAAAAATTACATGGTGTTATAATATTACTAGCGACCCGCCCCGGCTTCGCACGGATGCTATGCTGATACTGAATAATATACTACCTACTACTATACAGAATGTCTTTATGAACAACGGTGGTGCCGGCGCCGCACCGCTATGTCCCTGCATTTTAAATCTATAATATCTTGATATTGATCTATATTGAATGAACAATGTATTTTAGGTACTTTGGATAAGGATTAATGCTGTATTGCTTGAAATAACTTCCTAAATAAGCCACTTTTTCCCGTAAAATGTAAAGGATAAAAAATGGTTATTGTCGGTTATCCTTAAGAAAAAGACATGTAATGTATCATACATACAAACCTTCCTCTTGAATCACTTCATCTATTAAAGAAAAAGCGTTTCTGAATTCGTTGCGTAGTTTTGAAGATTGAAGCATACATAGGGACAGACAGCGATAGCGATTTTGTTTTATACTATGTAATGATGTTTCTAAGTGCATAATTGTTATTCATTTTTTATTTGGATTTCAGTTTCGACAACGACTGACGAGAAGAAAATTGGTAGTACAACACCAGATGTGAAACTAGGAGTCAAAAGACAAAGGCCTAAAGCATCATCTCCTAACCGTCAGGGACCTCAACAATGCCAAGTACGTATGAACATTCTGATTTTATCAGTGATCAAAGGACAAAGAGGACAAAATTTACACTGAATCCAGAATATTACTAGACTAGAGGATATGTCTTACTATCGTATCTTTCGATTACAAATTCGCAACAACGTTCCAATACCACGGTTTCCTTCAGAAATATCTTTATGCACTTCACCTATAACTTCCAACACGTTCTTCGCTCCGTATCGAACGCCGAACAGTTATTTATCAGCATATTGATAACGGCCTCTACTGTATGACAAAACCATAGAATAAATCCAGAACGTCGATATGTAGATAAGATTCTTTTGCACCATGTCGTAGTCCTAGATTAACTAACTAGCTCTTAAGTGGACGATATACTCTGGCCGACGGCTACGGCACCGATTCTCCAGTCAAAAAATACCTTTCATTTTTCCAAGTTCACGTCCTCAATTTTTCACCTGAAAGCTTGATTTATTTTTAATCGAAGTTAAAGGATGTCTTGAGGGCACTCCAATTTCTTCTCTTTGAAAATAGTTATTTAATCAACTAGTTTATTAATGACAGCGATTAATGGTCGAAATATTTTAACGCGTGAGCGGAGCGAGCGCGTTAATGTTTGAGACCATTAATCGCTGAATTAATAAACGCGTTGATTACAAGATTTTTCCGTCGACCTCATTTCGAATTGAATATGAATTATCGATAGAAATGAATTTTTATTCTGCTTAATCGACAAATTTGACATAATGTAAATTTCTACGTTCATTCCGATATATTGATATTGATGCTCCCTATGGAACAATTCGAAAAATTTATAGAGGGAATATTGGACATGTTGTGACATTCGGAATAGTTCACATTACTTTGCATTCATATCATTACCTATGATATCCCATAAGGAACGTATGGAGAAAGTGGAGGTTGAAGTATTATCTACTTTGCAACTTGTATCACCTGAAATTTCTTCTGCAGTCTATTTAATTTTGAATGGAGTTGTCAACATACCCTTCTGTGACAGAAGTTGATTTCGAACCAAGCTCGATAGTGCTCTGACTGAATATTTTATGTTCGGTTGCCATGACAATCATGCATTAATAAGAAATCATGCATTAAAATAGGTCATTAATGGATGATTTTGAGTGCGTTAAAATGAGATTTTATTCTATGGTCGACGGAAAAATAATTTTTTCGCATGAAAAAATCGACTACGGCACCGATTCTCCGTTCGAAAAGTGCCTTTCATTTTTCCAAGCTCGTCTTCGAATACTGCTACATCTATTCATCTCACAGGAATAACTTCAAATATCTCGAAAACTGCAAGCATTCAAAATCTATACTATGCGGCACGAATTGGCGCAAAATGGGTACAATTTATCCAAAGAAGAATGTCCACCCTTCCTCATGTGAGTCACCAACTTCACGTTGTGACTCGAAATATCTCTAAAACGAAACGGGCACAAAATTCATAATATACGGCACAAATAAGCACAAAATGGGCACAAAATTCCCAAAACAATTTGATACCAAATTTGGGGGTTGTGTCACCAACTCCCCACAAACAAAACTGGAAATACCTCTAAAACGGAACGGGCACAAAATCCATTATATAAGGCACAAATCAGCACAAAATGGGTACAAAATTCCCAAAACAATTTGATACCAAAATTCGGGAGGGTTGTCACCAACTTGACGCTCCCCACAAACAAAACTCAAAATATCGAGAACTGAACGGGCACTAAATTCGTAACATACGGCACAAATTGGCACAAAATGGGCACAATTTATCGAAAGAAGAAAATTTTCAAATTTCCACAAGTGTGCCACCAGCGTCAAGTTGGTGACACACATGAAAAACTTGAAATATCTCGAGAACGGAACGGGCACAAAATTCATAGTATACGTCACAAATTGGCACAAAATGGGCACAAAATTCCCAAAACATTTGATACCAAAATTCTAGGGGTGTGTCGCCAACTTGATGCACCTCCTTGGTTTCGCCTATTGAAATGATAAATATCTCGCCACACGGTCACGAGAAAGCGCCAACGTCGTTATGGCTCTAACTGGGCTATAACGATACCTAGTAACCCTCATACAATAAAATCAGTATTGCCTATAGAAAGAGTTACCATTTAAGTATAATAGAGAATAATATGAGAAAGATCAAATGTCATACAGGGTCTTTCACGAGGAACCTCACCCATATTTATACGGGAAACTACTGAACGTATTTTCATGAAATTCAGCACTTATGAGTATTTCACGATGCTGATGAAATCTAAAATATTTTCAAGGCATGAGCACCTCCGGTTTTTCCGGAAATGACGTCAACTTCCGTTTTTCAAATTAGAACACCATTTTTTATTGCAGAAATAGATTCCTTAGAAAATTTCAAGTTATTTTGATGTAACATTTTTCAGTTTTGGTTGGAAAATTCTCTCTGAGCGGGAAAATTCGAAAAAAAATCGAAAATAGAGCTCCGCTGAAACAAGAATAACTTCGAGGTTTTTCGATGGAAAATTTTCATTTTTGGGATTTTTCAAGATGTAAGATTGATGTATCCACTTTAAAAATCGAAATCGCGATTCATGATACAGGGGGTGAAAAATCGCTTTCAAAGTTAGGGATGACAAAATCGTGAAAATCAATTTTTTCAAATTAGAACCCCATTTTTTATGGCAGATATTGAATCTACGTTAAAAAATAATGTGAGTGTATGCATCACACCCTTGCCCTAAAATGGATATTTTCTGAGTTAATATCCACTTTAGGGCAAGGGTGTGATGCATACACTCACATTATTTTTTAACGTAGATTCAATATCTGCCATGAAAAATGGTGTTCTAATTTGAAAAACGGAAGTTGACGTCATTTCCGGAAAAACCGGAGGTGCTCATGCCTTGAAAATATTTTAGATTTCATCAGCATCGTGAAATACTTACAAGTGCTGAATTTCATGAAAATACGTTCAGTAGTTTCCCGTATAAATATGGGTGAGGTTCCTCGTGAAAGACCCTGTATAGGAGACTGAAGTACCTTCTCCACTTTATCCTGACTGAACTCATTCAAAAATATTTCTAAACGAAAATTATGAATTACTGCGTATTTTCTACATGTTTCTCTGTCTTCATCCATCACCCTTCCTTCTTTTTCCAAATGACGTTCTGTTTACACTTTTTTAATTTATCAGTTTCCAACCGCAACCTGCCCTGACAAGAAATAATACTTATTCCATATTGGTTCACGCTGGACATTAGCTAGGCACACACTGAAGGGAAATCTGTAAGATTTCGTGTGTGCCTTGCTATTAACATAGTCCCTTCAAACTTTTTCACGATAAAGATGTTCTAATCTTGCGAATTACCTACTTTTATGTGTAGTTGAAAAACCATTATTGATTGACTAACTAACCTGATGAGAAGTGTCTCCTACTAAACAAGAATCTCTTTCCACATCTGAAAACATCAGAGATATCCCGGAAACAATTAACTACAGCAAAAATGGGCAAGAGGAAGAAATTGAATAAATTTTCAAATTATTCCGCCAGAAAGATACTGGTGAAATGACGGTAATATTTCTATTAAAACAATAGCTTCATTGAAATGAAGTCCCCCTAACAAAGACGAGTCTCATTTCCTTGTCAGAAAAGACTTAGTGATGCTGATTACGGCATTATGCAAAACCTGACTTATTCGTAGGGAAATGTTACAGAGAGAATGGTTCATAATTAATCACACGAGTAAATATACCGTTGCTCCAGGAGAAATTTGAATTTATGCCATGGATTCTCAGAGTCAGCTCATAAAGAATAGATACATACTCATTTCATTAATTTATTCCACTGGAGGGACTATAGAGTCATCACTTTTTTCTGTCCATTTTTCACGACGAGAGATATGCCTGCTGTTGTATGAAATTATTTTCAATTGAGTATTTAACAACGGATTCGTGATCAGGGAGCCCAACCTAATCGATTGAGACCGTTCTCGGCTCAAAATTCGAAAAGTGACGAAATGATACAGCCCTTGTTTTAGTGGAACGCGCGCTCAAACACTCCGAAACATGATTCTCGAGAATCGCAGAAGTATAGAAAAAGATAAAATGGATGGTTGCCCTTATTTCATTTCCATGATTTTCAGCGAACCAGCTCGTGGTATTGCTGCGACGAAACAGCCGACGTTAAATCTACATATTTAATGAAATTTGTATTCAATTTCGGCATGAACGAGTACATTCAATATAGGTGTAATTATTTTGCGGATGGCTTGGCGAGGATGCAATCAATCGAATTGGCAGCGAATTCAGCGTTATATTTGATCAACATTTTTGAAATGTTTGTTCATAAATTTATAAATCTGCTGCTTCATCCTCGTATCGATTCGCTATCACAACATGTATTCGAACCCAAAGTCGCCTGATATATGGCGTTCTACAAATGGAAAAATTATTATTTTCTAGGAATAACAACTCACAGGAATCTGGACTACAAATACTTTATTGGATCTCTTGTTACATTGCAATGTAACAATGTGATCTACTTGCAATGTACAGGGTGGCCAGATTTCGATGATTTAGTACTACAACTCCTCAACTATAAGAGATAGAGAAAAAGTAATATACATGTCATGTTCTCTTTTTTCGAGAAACCGAAATTGCTGAAAACCCGAAGTTGCTACGGCGTCTAGTTTCCGAGCTACAGGGCGATTTTGGTATTTGGCCAATTATTATAATTGACTATAACTTCCGTATTGCATGATCTACGCTCTCGAAATTACATCTTTAGGGCACTTTTTTTGCTGCTTTCCAGCGGTGCTATTATATTTTTTGTATCTGTTCAAATTTCGGAGCTATAACAAAAAAATTTTTTTTTCAAATGGAAACCATAATGGGAAGTGATATTTCCGAATAGATCTTTCTTCAACGATTTCAAAAATATATATCATGTCATACTTCCGAGTTCACTATATATCGAAAATTTCGAAAAAACACTTCTCGTTCAACAAAATCCAAGCAAGCTTAGATTCACTTCCTTCAAAACTGGGACGGTCATAGAATTTCATGTCTTATTTATTTTCACTTGTCAAATTCAATTCAGTCTCATCATTGTATCGTCTGGCGCTTCTCATTTATATCACATCATGCAATTTATGTATTTCCTCCAATGGCTCGCTCCAATGGACAACGATTTGAACATTTGTTGTGAATATATTTTTTTCAAATAAATCTATATTTTTTCTTGAAGGAGCTTTTTTTTTGCCCCTCATAGAAACATTAATTATTATAAAATAATTGCCTTTTCAGGGAACCCTGATGATGACCTAAGGTCGAAAGCGCTCGGTTCTTACATAAATATAGAACACACTGAAGTACCAGTCGTTTTATTTTATATTATTATATTCATGCTTAGTGTGCCCAACCATCATTTTAATTTAATTTCACATTAATTATTGCTATCAACGGGTTACATAAGTATTCAAATGCTTTTCATTTTTCAATTCAGCAGAGAAATCATACTAGATTACTAGAATCAACAAGTTTCGCGAAGCCCCTCTATTGGTCTGAGTAATAATAAAGCTAATATTTCCTGAATCAATTTGGCAGCTTACAATAAATGTGTGATATCGAATTCTATGACCTTATAGGAATTTTAGAAGCGCCAGACGATACAACAATGATGAAACTGAATTGAATTTGACAAGTGAAAATAAATAAGACATGAAATTCTATGACCGCCCCAGGAAGTGAATCAAAGCCTGCTTGGATTTTGTTGAACGAAAAGTGTTTTTTTGAAATTTTCGATATACAGGGTGTTTCACCATAAACTGGACAAACATATAAAGCCGTGTAGTTGACACCGAGAAAGTCATTTTTGCCTTATGACATATACCCCGTTTTCGACGCATAACCGAGATACAGGGTGCTCAATGTCAACTTTGAGCAATATTCTGTGAACTGTAGTAAGTTATGCGTGATATTTGAAATAACGGTTCCTGACCACATCTTAGTATTTTTGAGAGCTCAATTGAATTGTTGTGTAGAATTTTGCAAAAAAAAATTCAAAATGGCGGAAAACCTGCAAAGTCGGAATTTTTTTTTCTCGGTTGCCAATTTGGAAAGCATAATCTCAACGTACTCGATTTTCTAAGATTTTCCGTGAAAAAATTTTTTCAAATTTCGAACTCAACTTTTTTTTTACATGTCCTCAGTGAAAAAAAAATTTCGCCCAAAATTTTTGGAATTTTCCATGGTTAAACTATCTTCAATTCTGAATACTTGGGTGGAAACAGAATGAAAAAATATCAATTGGTTTTCTTTTTGTAGCCTTCCGAAGATTACGCTAGGTGTACTTTCTTAATTTTTATTTGAGAAACTGGAGGCCGTACGTGGGTAAAAATTGTGCTGCTGGGCTGCCAGAATGACCCAGATAGAAATATGAAATTATAACAAAAAAATTTTTTTTTTGAAAAAATAAAAAAAATTCGAAATAAAAAAATAATTTTTTTTTTATTTATTCCAAAAAACTTTGGTAAGGTTCGAACTCTATACTCTCAATTAACTAGTGTTGCTTTGGTAACGGAGATTTATAGGATTAGAATTAATCCAATTCATACTCGTAGAGTTCGATTCCTAGCAAAATTTTTTGAAAAAAATTTTTTTGGTTTATAATTTCATATTTTTATCCAGATCATTCTGGCAGCCCATCAGCACAATTTTAACCTCCGTACGTCCTCCAGTTTCTCAAATAAAAATTAAGAAAGTACACCGAGCGTAATCTTCGGAAGGCTACAAAAAGAAAACCAATTGATATTTTTTCATTCTGATTTCACCCAAGTATTCAGAATTGAAGATAGTTCAACCATGAGAAATTCCAAAAATTTTAGCCGAAATTTTTTTTTCACTGAAGACATGTAAAAAAAAAGTTGAGTTCGAATTTTGAAAAAATTTTTTTACGGAAAATCTTAGAAAATCGAGTACGTTGAGATTATGCTTTCCAAATTAGCAACCGAGAAAAAAAAATTCCAACTTTGTAGGTTTTCCGCCATATTGAATTTTTTTTCGCAAAATTCCACACCACAATTCAATTGAGCCCTCAAAAATACTAAGATTTGACTAGAAACCGTTATTTCAAATATCACGCGTAACTCACAACAGTCATCAGAATATTGCTCGAAGTTGACATTGAACACCCTGTATCTCGCTTATGCGTCGAAAACGGGGTATATATCATAAGGCAAAAATGACTTCCCCGATGTCGTCTACACGGCTATATATGTTTGTCCAGTTTATGGTGAAACACCCTGTACAGTATAACTTCAGTAGTTCGGATACTCGCTAGCCCGGGCACTCCAGTAATTCGGGCACTGCTTTGATTCGGGCAGTTTAAAATTTTCACCTCTGAAATCCGGGCGCGAGAACTTCATATGCAGAACAATATAATTTTCTTGTCTGAACTTGTACAAAACAGTTGTAGGACGGGTTGAAAACGTCACGGGGCGCTGGCCCGGCTGGCCGCATCATCAGGAGTGAGGAGAAGAATCTTCTCCTTGAAAACTTGTTACTTTTGAAAAGGATCAAAAACAAAGCCACTGATATTTATACATGAAAAATGATCCAAAAGTGAAATTGATTAATATTTTTCAAAAAAATAGAAGATAAGGCAGATGGTGCATGTTAATATATTTATTATTCACATTCATAGTGAAAAGTAGGCAGTACATACATATATTATGTTGAAGTCGTATACCTACATATAAATTATTTTCATTATTAGAAATTTGTTAAGTTTGGTTTTATTTTATAAGAATCAATTTTTTTTAGTTTTGATTGATAAACTTCAATTTTGATCATTCTTAAGTTGTTTTATATGATAAATTAAAATCACTCCAGTAATCCGGGCACCTCGATGGTTCGGGCACGTCCCGGTCCGATATCTGCCCGAACTACTGAAGTTGTACTGTATAGTGAACTCGGAAGTATAACATGATATATATTTTTGGAATCGTTGGAGAAAGATCTATTCGGAAATATTACTTCCCATTATGGTTTTCATTTGAAAAAAAAATTTTTTTGTTATAGCTCCGAAATTTGAGCAGATACAAAAAATCCAATAGCACCGCTGGAAAGCAGTAAAAAAAGTGCCCTAAAGATGTGTTAATTTCGAGAGCGTAGATCCTGCAATACGGAAGTTATAGTCAATTATAATAATTGGCCAAATTCCAGAATCGCCCTGTAGCTCGGAAACTAGAAGCCGTAGCAACTTCGGGTTTTCAGCAATTTCGGTTTCTCGAAAAAAGAGAACATGACATGTATATTACTTTTTCTCTATCGCTTATAGTTTAGGAGTTGTAGTACTAATTCATCGAAATCTGGCCACCCTGTACATACTTTTCACGCACAAAATATGCCTTCATTTTGATGATTTCTGGGTGGGAAAATTGTAGAAAATGGAGCCATCATTGGAAAATTCATTCACAATATCGTTTTCATTCCATTGAAAATCAGCTTGATCGCCCAAAATTCTACAATCAGATATTTCTTCTGCAAGGGACGTTGATCGAGAATCAAAATTTGAAAAAGCTTTGTGAAACCCATTTTTCCCTTGATCGCGAATCAACTGTCGTTGATTGCGAAATCATCGCGAACATTTAGACATCGAATCAACGACTTGATTCGATGTTCAAATTTGATTTTTGAACTGTCAAGTCGAGTTGATTCCGGGATCAAGCTCGAATCCCCGGTGATTACGCTTTGTGAAACCCACCGTAAGTGTTATTATACTCTACAATGTTGAAAGGTTTATGAATTTGGATGCTGCAATATCATATCAATAATCATATTATTCATTGGGTCCAAAAATTACATCTACACGATGAAGAGGACGAAACTAGTCAAAAAAATCTATAATGCAGTACAAAATTGTTAAAGAAATCAAATGTTAACAATGAAATATCCTAAATAATCATCATGATTGAAATCCTACAGCTTTTGTGAATTAGAACAAGCATTAGGTCGTCAAATCATTCTCGGAAAAAATCTCTCAATTCAAATATCGTATATGGTTCACATTATTATTGCTTATATTTCCTTTTTGAATTATTTGAACATAGTAATACTCTTCTTTCTTCTAGGCAAATAATTGGAAAGTTAAATAGACATTTATGCATTGCGTTCAGTGATCGACAATTTGTGGGCTGAGAAGAAATATTCATTCATTCTCCTATTTTTTTTAGGGCCGATTGCACCGTAGAAAAAACTGTAGATTAAATCTTAAACCTCGATTAGTGTCTATGATAATCAATAGACAGTAATCGAGGTTTTAGATTTAATCTATAGTTTTGTCTACGGTGCAATCGGCCCTTAATCACATTTTTACAGTCTTCGAAATAAAATCTGTTTTTGAAGAAGAATGATAACACCTTATAAATGTACCTGGCATAGTATAAATATTATAACTTCTGAAAATTCCTCTACAAGTTTCCCCGAATTTCATGAAGTACCTACATTGTTCTTATAGCGAATTCCTGGGTAATGAATATTGAATACATGAGAACTTCCTCCCGAGAAAACTATTTCTAAAGATATTAGGGACTGAAAATTTGAATAATAGATAGCCTTCAATGATCAGCCTGATTTCTCACAGCTCTCAACATATTTAAATGGATGAATTCAGCCCTACAGTGCGTTCCCCAGCCGAGATGGTCTTTGATATGCGAAGATATGTTTCAAAGCAAGATAATTACATGAAATCTTCGATGAATTCTAAAGTTGGCATTCCTGGCGTCAGGGGCCAATCAGGGAGTACATGTACCAGTTGCGGCGAATCTGCTGATGTTTTTTCGGAGGTTTTCGCTTCAAACTTTACTGAGGAGCCTGCGAATACTGTTCCTGTTCCGAGTGTGGGCGACATTGCTGTGGAAATACCAGACCTCACTATCAACCAACAAACCATCGAAAAGTATCTTTTGAATTTGAAGGTGGATACAGCCCCCGGCAAGGATGGAATTATGATTATTCTTCATCGGTCTCCCGTTCTCAGCTTGAGCTATAAACCAGTGAAAAAACATTTCAGTTCCTCCCACTTGTTCAGGAATTTCCGCACGATGTGACAGGTTTGCAAAACCACAGCCTGCTGTGCATATCCCGCGATCCTCTGGGATAATTCGATCCTTCGAAGATTTCTCTTGAATGAAGTTCCGGATGCCTCCCGGTGAACTCGTTATAGAGGGAGTACCTCCATCCAGGAAGTGGTTTGTTCACGTAATTAAAAACTCGCATTACTTCAATATTCATTTCGCGGCTCCACTTGATAATACGTGCGTTACGAGGTCCCCTGCGGCAGTCCTCCTCACGGTGGTCGAGCCAGCACGTGGAGTGGCATTTCGATCTTCTGCCATGATATCGGTTTCTACTTGTCGTTGCTGGCTTGATATTTTCTCCATTTTCATGGGTTTGACACCATTCATCCTTGGTGGCCCAGGGTACTCGGGCCGTGGGGACGTACGTCACCTCCCATGTTGCGTGACAGAAACCAAACCACACCCGTGCGGTATTATTATTATTATATGTTGATAAGAGTGGAGGTACATGTACCTATGCACTCAATTACAATCGAAAATAAAAAAATACTCTGCGATAAACAGAAGATGTGCAAAAAAAATAAATGTCTTCACATTAAACAATTCACCTCAGTTTATCATATGAGTTCTTGAACGCGTTAACTGAAGTTGCATTCACTACTTCAACGGGGAGGCGATTCCAAACATTGAAAATTCGGTTCGCCAAGAAGTTCATGCGGCAGGATGTGCGAAACGGTTCCTTGGCAAGTTTGAACTCATGACCCCGAAGATTATTCCGGTTCAAAATGAACAAATGCCTAAGGTCCACACCGAAGAACCCGTGCATCGCCCGATAAGCCACGATCAAGTCAGGTAGTCAGGTCGAGAGCGAGTCGGGAACTCTGATGCACCATCTCTGCACGGACTCGAGAAGGTGGGATTCGGACCCACGGCGACCCACCAAGCCGGTCCCGCGTATTCCAAAATTGGCCTCACGTAGGTTTCATACAGCAACTTCGCGGTTCCGGATATCACAACCACCGAAAGACCGCCGAATGAGATAGGTGGTCCTCCTGGCCTTATTGCAAATAGCTGAGATGTGATCCAACCAGTCCAGCTCACAATTAACCACTACGACAAGGTCGCGATGACTCTTGACCACGGCAAGGGATCTCCCCATAAGCGAGTTCGAATACTGAGGGTTATTCCTATCAATGTGCAGCACGCAACACTTCTCCAAGTTGAGAGGCAACAACCACTCCACAGTCCACCGAGAAATTTCATCCAAATCAGCTTGCAGCCTGTTTGTCGTCAGGGATGGGAAGTCGTACAACTTGGCGTCATCAGCGAACAGAAGGCATCTGTGGCGGATCACACCGGGAAGATCAGACGTATACAGTAATAAAAGGAGCGGTCCGAGAACCGATCCCTGTGGAACTCCACTCGTGACCCGTCCATCTTGAGTGGAAAAAGCATCACCAACCCTTACCTTGAACCTTCTATCGCTGAGGAACGACTCAATCCAAGAAAGCAAGCTCCCCCGAATACCCAAGTGCTCCAACTTGTAAATGCGGCGACGGTGGGGAACCTGGTCGAAGGCTCCAAAGACCTACTCCAGTCTCCAGTCGCTAGCAAGAGGTTGCTGAGGGTCAAGCGACCCGAAAGGAAACCGTGTTGTTCGTCAGGAATAAATTTGTTGTACAAAGCGAATTCCGAAATATGGTCAGCAATGATTCTCTCCAAGACTTTGGAGACCATGGATACGAGGCTGATAGGACGGTAATTAAAAGGGGAAGATTATCTCCATTCTTGTGGATAGATATAACAATCGCTGAACGCCACTGTGGAGGAATGGATGATGAGAGCAGAGATTTCTCAAACAGGAGGAAAAGTGGTTCTGCGAGTGCAGTGGAGCATCGCGAGAGAAGGAGACAGGTGACCCCGTCACTACCGGGAGCTGCAGAGACATTCAGGACAGAGAGATGCCTCTTCACGAGGCTCACAGTCAGAGGTACATCACCAATAAATTGACAACGAGAGGTATGCGAGGGTGGAAAAACAGATGTGGGCAGCAAATGTTGCAGCCAGAACATCGGCGGACTCGGCGTAGTCACTGCACAATCTTCCGGAAGAGTCCACCACGAGTGGAACGGATACCTCACTGTCGAAAGAATCTCTGACGTACTTGAAGAAACATTTCCTGCTCCCCGGCGACGCCAGGCCATTTTCGTTATTTATCTTCGCGGCTCGAATCAAAGAAGTCACATGATTGGAGTAACGGCGGTGGTTCATGAAATCAGTATACGATCTACTTCTAGTATAACGCTGCCACAAAGACCTTTTCACTTTGATGGACCCCAGGAGATCCCCCGTAACCCACGGCCTCCTCGAATTGTACCTAGTTGATGTGTGGGAGTATTCGAAGAAACAGCAACCCGGACCTCACGAAGGAACCTATCCCAGAGGACGTCGACGCTTTCGTCATCGAGAAATATGTTTGACCAATTATATGAAGCCAATGCCTCAGAGACTCGTTCGTAATCCACCCTCTTGAAGACCTTAACTTGTTAACTGGATGGATAGTAGAACTCCAGTTCGGACCTCAAGACGACATGGTCTGATTTGCCAAGTGGTGGCAGATATGACACAGAAAATACCAATTACTACGCGTCTGCTCAGACAATGTGCCGCAGCGTTTGCCGTTCCCCTGCAGATTTTGTTTTCTGAGTCTATCGCATCATCCAATGTTCCATCTGATTGGCTCATTGCATCTATAACCCTTATTTTCAAAAAAGGTGACAAACTGGATCCCTCCAACTACCGTCCCATAAGTATCCTTCCGTCGGTCTCAAAAGTTTTGGAAAGAATTGTGAGTGATCATCTGCAGGAATTTGGTTTGGACAACGAGCTTGTCCTGAGATCACAGCATGGATTCGTACCGCAACGTTCTACCACGACTAACCTTCTTGTGTGCGTTGCTCAGTGGACTAAAGCGCTGGATTCCGGATCCCCTGTGGACGTAATATATCTAGACTTTTCGAGGGCATTCGATCGGGTACCTCACAAGCGTCTTCTTGTAAAGCTGGAGCATCTGGGAGTAAGGGGAAAATTGTTATGTTGGATCAAATCCTTTCTCTCTGATCGCAAGTTTCGTGTTAGAGTCGGTGATGCTTATTCTTCCGTTGAGAGGTCCGTAACATCAGGAGTACCGCAGGGTTCTGTGTTGGGACCGATCCTATTTCTCCTGTATATATCTGATCTTCCTCCACTGATCCAATTTACGCTCTCTTCATTTGCGGACGACACTAAAATTTTCGGCCTCTTCTTCAACATGACGTTCTCCAGAATGAGCTTCAAGTCCTCTCCAAATGGTGTCATGACTGGATATCACCGCTTAACGTCGAGAAGTGCTGTGTGCTTCACATCGGTAAAAATAATCCTAAATTGCCCTATTGGATCGACGGTTATGAGCTGAAGTCGGTTACCCTCCAGATGGATTTGGGAGCTACCATTGATTCCGACCTGTCCCGGTCTTCTTATGTGGCAGCTGTCGCGGGAAAGGCGAAACAGATGGCTTACTTGTTCAGAAAATCCTTTAAGACCTCTGACATCTCAACGTGGAAGTTCCTTTATGGAACTTATATACGACCCATATTGGAGTATGTTGGACAGGTCTGGTGACCATCAACCAGATTCGACGAAAATCTTCTTGAATTTGTTCAACGTTGGACTACACGCCTACCATACCTGGCATATCCATACCAACGCCCGTCCTATGAAGATCGCCTCCTAATTTTCGATTTGCCCACCTTTGCCGAACGTCCGTCGTTAAAGAGGTGATCTCATTTTCACATTTCGTGCTCTGAATGGTCATTTTGGCGAGGAGATCACGAATGTTTTTCACCTGAATACAAACAATCGGCGTGGACATCGACCCAAGCTACAAAAGGAAGCATTCAAATCTTTGCAGCGTCAAATGTTTCTCCCTAATAGGGTATTCAACCAGTGAAACTAGTTGCCACCAGTGGTTGTAGATGCTCGTTCTACGAACACCTTCAAGAATGGCTTGGATGTTAGGAGCTCTATTTCAGGATGACTACGGTGTCTGAGCCAAGTTGTCTTCTTGTAATTTTTTTTTTCAGAATAGTAATTTTCATTTTTTATGGGTTTACAGGTAGTCCTCAACCCTGGTAAATGATTAAATAAATAGATAAATATACATTTATAAACCCAACAACTTAGTCTGTGTAGCTATTTGAGTTCTGTCACTATTAAAAACAACAGAGGTTGGACATATAGTCTTGTGCGACTATACACACAACCAAACTCATATGGAATCACCCTGTTATTTGGAAAAAAAGAATTTTAATTAAAAAAGTCGCTGAAAAGTGAAGAGCAGTTTTCCCAAAACAAGTTTATTACAAAAATAATATAAATTATTGAAAGATTATTTTTATAATAGAACAGAAAATTGAAAGTGTAGATTTCTCTAAAAATAATTTTTATAAAACTGAGAATTGAACAACAAATAAAACGATTTTAACAAATCAATAATCAGTATTACCACCCCTGGCATTGATACAAGCTTGAATTCGACGAGGCATGCTTTCTATTAAGTTGTTAATTTCTTCTTCTGTAACATTTGCCCATTCCTCTAAAGCCGCTTGTATAAGTTGCTCTGCGTTACCAGGATTATTTTGACGAGCTCTAATTTTTCTTTTGATCCTATTCCACAAGTGCTCGATAGGATTCATCTCCAGTGAACAAGAAGGCCACTCTAAAACAGTCACACCTTCTGTTTCGAAAATTTTTTTTGCAACTCTGCTGGTATGTGGAGGTGCATTATCCTGCATAAATAGGAAATAATCTCCAAAAGCACCTCGCCAGAGCCTCACTACAGGTTGTAGCACTAGATCAACATACCTAGGCCCTGTCAGAGATTGTCTAATGGGAATTAAAGGAGTTTTCTCACCAAACATAATTCCGCCCCAAAACATCACAGTACCTCCTTTGTATTTAGGGATCAGTCTTGCAGCTTGGAGCCTAGCTTGCCTCCCTCTACCTATTGAAATGCGAACACGCCGGTCGTCTGATCGTAGGCCAATTCTGGTCTCATCCGAAAATAAGACATTTTTCCAATCTTCAATAGTCCAATTTTCATGCTCTAAACACCAATTAAAACGGTCAACTTTATTTTGCCTTAATAGTTCTGGAACTCTTAACGCTCTTCTCTTGAATAATTTCCGAGCGCGAAGTCTTTTCTGATAGTTTAGACAGAAACACTAACACTTGTAGCTTGCAAAAATTGCCTTTGAAGCTCTGAATGAGATACTGCGGGATTTCTTCTTGCTGTTTGGGCTAAAAAGCGATCCTGCCTTTCTGTACCTAGTTACTCTTCCACGACTTCTTCTCGGCCTATTCTTTAGGGTTCCTAACTCCAGAAACCTTGCATATAGGTTTTTGAAACAACCCCTTGTGTAACACCAACCGTTCTTGCAATCTGTCTTTGTGACATACCTTGTTCTGCCATAGTAATAATTCTTCCTCTCTGGACTTCCGATAACCCCACATAAGGCATATAAATATAAATTTACTGCGACGTTCGAACGAAATGGTAAAATCGACACTGCAAATCCAAATCTTATCAAGTGCTTATGAACCTAACTGTTTTTGTGAGTAAACACATGCACTTTTTATTTGCTTCTAACGAAAAAGATATCAAAATAATATTTCATCTTAATACTGAGTGATTCCATATAAGTTTGGTTGTGTGTATTTTCTTCACTGACATGTAAGTTTGTCATTTTGAATTCGAATCACTTGAGTCTGGTTCACTCTATTGGAGAATTCGTTCAACATTTTTCGAAATAGTCTGATTGTTGTTATTGTCTCGTTTTGGTTTATGTTATATACAGGGTCGTTCTGAATCGGAGGACGAAGAACGAGGGGAGATTCCTCGCATAATTTTAAGAGAAAAGTTCCATGAACATGGGACCGCAAACCTTCAGTTTTCGATATATAGGTAGGGTGTTGACTGTTGAGGTTTGATCTTTTTTTCAAGTTTTTTCTCACAGTACCCTATAGTAGCTGCAATTTACGAAATATCCAACTGAATTTTGGCACAGGAATCACAATTAAGAGTATACACACACACAAGATAGTCAAAATTATCAAACAAATATACAGGGTGAATCTTTGACTTGTACATATATTTTAACTGAAGATTCTTGAGGTCAGAAGAAACCTTTTCTTCATTTTCCATTTTTCCGAATTCGGCTCTGTTAGAGATATAGCCATCGGAAAGAAAAAGGGCTAACTACGTTCCTGATAAGATACTCTGGAATTCATTCAAAGTTAATATTTCTCGATTGAAATTGAGTTTATAAATATAGGGAATACTCAAGTACCTACTAACCTTATTGGAATAAAAATGTGACAAACACGATATTTAAAAACAAACACTTAGTTTCATCCGATTAAAACTGCAACTAAGAAGCCATATTTATTTCATCAAAATAAGTTTTTTCTTTGATTAGTTTGTGAACACTAAAAACTTGCTCATATTTTCCTCCATATCCCACAAATATCCTGTTAATAATGGTTTTCAATTCAATTAACGATTTCGATCAAACTATAACCTATTCAAAACAATGTGAATGGCATTTTCTATGAAAAAATTCACAGAACTTTGACATGTACCTACGTTGCCAGGTTAACCCATATTCCTTAAACTTGAGAAATTGATTTTTCGGATTACATTACCAAATAAATATCTATGAATCATAGATCAGCTTCCCCAACATTGGGAATCGACCCATCTCAAACGTCTCAAATTACCTTTTCCACTCTTCCGTTCTTCTACCTCACATATCTGTGGTAGTTCTACGTAGTTCGGTTACAAACGTATGACGTGAGGTTCCTCTTTGACGTGAGATATCTCTGGTTGAAACTCACGTGTACGACGCATGCGTATAGCGCATATTCTTATTCTCTGTGGCTTCGCAGTAAATCATTTCCTGCGAAGTTTGGTAATGGATATGAACATGATTGATTCGGTCAGCTAAATGAAGATTAATTTGTGTGGTGTATGTATTACACGACCCGATTTTTAACATGTAATTTGGGTAGATAACGCTTTTTCCCGTGGAAGTTTCGAGGAAATATCTGCAGGCTGTTTGGAAGTGCATTATTAGATACTAGTGTTGTTTTGTGTAAAATGGCTGGAAAATTCAGCCTAGTTGGTTCTAGTTTCATTGTCCCAGTTAGGATTTTTGCGAATTATGGCAGAGAATATTGTTCAGATAGGAACACCGCCACAGATTAATTATTGCTAAGTAGTATTCTACTATTTTATTTCTCGTTAATTTTAATCATATACATGGTTCGTATCGATATTCATAATTCATATAGCTGAATTTTGTATTTCGTTGACATTCATTTTCAATATTTTCTCGAAGGATGGGCAAACGAATAAATGTTCGATATAAACTTCTATAATTCAAAAAAAAATCTGTTGTGTTGCGTCAGGTTAACTTCAATTAGGATCTTTGAGAAATTTCTTGCTCTCCAGAACTCAATTTCAACCTAACATGAAAATATGATATATTAAAATCAATTAGCTGAGTCGGGAGCTAGAACCTATTCAATTTTATCTACCAAATTTGTAGAATTTCATTATCATATTAGTACCTACTTATCATTAGGTCCGTTTTTTCAAAATAAAAATTCGACAAACATTCTGACAACATTGTAAACTTTGAATTTGATTACAGAATCTGAATACATTTCAGATTCGATGATATTATAAATCTAGGAAAGCATCCACAGGGGCCCGATTCTCAAATGTCTATTGAGTCGCATGCGACATCACCAGATTGTCGAACGAAATCAAAAATTTGTATGCTCAAATGTCGCATTTTTGACAAATATCGATAGACAAGAAGACGAGTGGGTAGGAGCCACTCGACATTTTTATCATCCTAATGTCATTAATGTGACGTTATGTTAGTCCTTCCCGTGTGTTTTCACTTTCGAGTTCGACATTGTCATTTTCAGCGAATGAAATAAACACTCGACATATTGTCGCGTTCTACATTTCCGATAGACATTTGATTATTCTTATGACTTGACTTTTTCGCCAAATTTTGTCGGGTAAAATTTGGAATAACTCGAAAACGACGCGTTTTATTGGAAAAACTCAGAATTACTTCATTTTCTAAACAAATTGGTTCTTTGGATAATATGAACCGTTCATCTTTTTCAAGTGGTTTAAAGTATTTTTGCGTGGATTTATAAGTTAGCTTCGCTGTAACTTTTATACCGGGAGGCAATTGAATAAGTTTCGATTGGGGAAGATGCATCATAAAGGGAGTGAATACTTCACCAAACTTCAGTTCATTTGGAATAACGGTTCCGAAGATATGAACAGAAATAAGTTTTCTTTTCGTGGATTTTCGAGACCCTGTATCTTTCAAGCGAAACCTAATTTCGAAAAATGTTATAGAAAAAAAGTATTTCGTTTGATGTGAGGAATTTACAGTCAAACTTCATGTACAAGTCGAAGACTCACCCTGTATGTACTTAGTATAATTATCATATCTGGGGATCTGGCAGCCCATGACTAATGTCCACCCTGTCCAATATACCTGTTCTCATCATTTTCGTTCAAATACTCTCTATCACACCTAGTCCATACTGTGTCTCCAAAACGAAACGTTTTGCTATTCCAGATTTACTATATATATATGGTACTTCGTTTTTGATTATGCAGATAATGTCCCCTCTTCGTTTGTACGTCCAACTTAGGAAAACCCTGTATTTATTTTCGATAGTGTGTGCTTTTTGCGTTTTTTGTTTTCCCCTCTTTGTTGAAGATTTTACTTTTATGATTTTTTCGCAAGCATTCCGGTCGTCGTGGTTTTTTGAACAAACCATACACATTTTCCAATAGAAAACTTCGAAATTGTCCATCTTTCAGTAGTGCTCCATTCTCAGATCTGCTGAGCAATTTCACTTGAAAAAACAATTTTTGTTTTCGAAATTTTGACATTCAAACAAAATCTCCAAAAATAGTTTCTCTCACACAGAAATGGATCGAAAGGTTCGTTTTGAACTTCGAAGCTTTTCGATCTTACATGTAAGATCAAGAAGCTTTATCTGGATCTCAGTAAGAACCAACTGCACGTCCTTATCGGCTTTCCTACAGGACATTGTGGCCTCGGCAAGCATCTGGTGAGAATGGGTATATCGGACACTGAAGAGTGTAGATTCTGTGGGGAGGAGAAAGAAACTCCTATTCACCTAGTCACGGAATGCCTTTCCATTGCAATCCAAAGTTAGGAATATCCTTTGGGCGAGAGAATTGCAGTAGTGAGGACTGAAATAAAGGATAGCTACACGCGTTCATTTTGCAATTATGATCTTAATTTATGCAAGATCAAAATAATGTTCCTTTGATTTGGACAAAATAAATGAAGATTTTCTATGATAACCCATAAATTGTGTGTCCCATTTCACGGACGCTTTTATTGAAACGGGAAGATCATTCTTTTCAGCCTGTATATTGAGTATATTTCCTTTCGTCCATATTCAGCCCAGCGATCTACCATTTCCACTTACAGCTACAGTGTCTAGATACTCTTATCTAGACACTACTTACAGCTTGTTCATTATAAATAGCAACTGGAGCGGGCTGTTCTCGACGAGAGCATTGTTTGATATAGTCTATATTCTGTTTAGATACTGTCGAGTGGCACTTGCCATGAGAACGTCCAGCCAGACTTCGGGAGTGGAAGCCGGTTGCTAACCAACAGCTCTGCAGATATTTTATTACTTCCATAATAAAGAGAAAACGGGAGCGCCCTACAATGTAAATACAATTTCAATGGAACTTTTCCCTACATAATAAAACAAGGAATTTTTCATGTAGCGACGATATTAAATTCGAACAGTGTTTCTCTGTTTGTTGGTTGAAAGAGGTCTGAATTTGAATAAAAAATAGGATTGTGAACAAGATTGACTACCTAGTTGATCGAAGCTAGTTATGAGATGAAATACTGGGTGTTGGGCATTCGTTATCGATATAAGATATCAGAAGATGATCTCGTCTTTTACAGGGTGGGGTATTATGAACAGGCGTATTTAGAGCGGCTATAAGTACACAAGAACGACTGGGGTAGGGGGCCGCTGTTGTCATCGCTCGATTCAGGCAAGATTACTAATCCAGTCATTATAGTAAGTTCACCTCGGAACTCGATATACTCAGCTGTGAGTCTGCAAATACTTGTATATTGACACCCTTAAAATGGTCTCTAAACCTACATATGGAAGGGTGTACGCAACTATTAAATTTCAAGGTCACAAAAAACGGTTTTTTGCACTTTTTTTTGTAAATACATACATATATCATTTCCTATGGGTTTTTTGCTATTTATATTCATTTCCAATATTGTAGAATACAAAATTTTATTGTAATATCCAATTTCCTTTCAGCACAACTCCTGATGAAGTCATAAATAAATGACGAAATATTGAGTAACTGAGAAAAACTTGTTTTTATTCAAACAGACCGCAACACCTGAAAATTTCCACATATTACAAAATTTTCTACCAATTTGGTTCGAAAGAATTTTTCATACGGTGATCCGTTTTCGAGATAGAGCGCGCGATCACAGCATCACTTCAGGTCAACCGGTGCCCCCGGTCGAAAACGCGCCATATACAGGGTGAGTCTTTGACTTGTACGTACATGTTAACTGTAGATTCCCCTCATCAAACGAAACACTTTTTTTCCATGCCAGTTTTTAAAATTCGGTTTGGTTTGACAGATACAGGGTGTCAAAAATCCATGAAATTAAGACTATTCTGTCCATATATTCGGAATCAATATTTCGAATGAACTGAATTTTGGTTGATTGTTTACTCTATTTATGGTGCATGTTAACGCCAGAATCGCTCATTCCGGAGCAAAGCCAAGGAAGAAGAAGAAATTCCCGTCGACCAGTCTATGATCGGGTCTAGAGGGGTAGAATGGTACCTGCAATGGGACCATTGTCATCGTCGTTCGCATTGCATTATCGTTGTCGTTCGAGTTGGGGCAGCACCGATCGCCCAACTTGAGTAACCAGCCCTTGAGACCACATGCTCTCAAGGCAGTTTCATCATTCTTCGTATCGTATCGTTATTATCGTCATTAGTCGTACTACAGTGTAAATATATGAACAAATATATCCTATTAAAAATTGCCCGTGTCTGATTTATAAGACAAGGTTCTTAACATTTGGTTTAATTAAGATTCTACATTTTGGTCCATCGTAACGGATTTATCGAACAACAGTGACATTTTTGGTTTTCCATTCGGATTTTATAGTGAACGATCGTGATTAACACTATCATCCATTGAAAAGAATATAGTTTTTACAGTCCACCATTTCGTTATTGATTCGTATAGTCGACATTTCGTACAAATTACAACAAAGTGAGAGGGAGCACGTGGCATCGAGTGCCACTAGAGTTTAGCAGGCAGCAAATGTGGATTTGGATTATTCTCAACAGTGGTAAGTCGATTCAAAGCATAAGTAAGTACATTTCGTTTGGGTTATTAACTTATGTGTATCCTTTGATCCCTAAACCTCTTTGAGAATCCGCTCATGTGTCGTATTGTATCGTTCATATCTTTTTGAGCAAGTTATTTGGTTATAAGTTGAGCAAATTTCAATCATAGTTCTTTTGTTTCTCGAACTGACGATGCACTCTAGAATTCATTGCTCTTAAAAATAAATTCTCATGGCATTCACTCGGCATCCCATCTAACTTTTAATGCATTAATTTCGTATTAGTTTGATTTCGACCGCCTTTAAATGTACCTACTTTCGAAGATTTCATTCAATCCTTTGTGACTTTTCGTTGTTTGAATCATTTCGTGAACATGAATGCAATCGAGATTGCTATTCGAACACGTGCGGGAGTCCAGGCAAAATTCAACATTTTGCGCAAAAGTTTCGTGAAGTTCGTCAAATGAGGTTCTCCCGGAAATAGAGTGAAGATTGACCTCGTCGATGAAAGGTAAGCAGGTAGTCGCAACAAAGCTTACGCACTACATAGATCTATCGACAAAAAATGTTTTCGTTGATGTCCATCAGAGGGCAAAAGTTTGCGTAGATACGACAGAGGAGAAAAGTTCTTCTTTAATTCGTCCCAGTTGTCATAATGTAGAAGACATAGTCGATGAAGGTGTCAACGAGAACACACAAGAGCCACATTCAATAAACAGCGCCAAAGATGACTGCGTTAGTTACCAACTCAATACGCAATTGAATGGTAGTTTTTCCGCCATCCGTCGATTTTCCTCAATCAGTCAATTTTCCTCGCGCATAGAAAGACCTCGCAGATATAATGCTAGTTACTCCAATGGTTTTCTTTCACAGACAGGAAGAATCCAGGCATTTATCAAACAACATCTCAACGATATTATCAGGAATAAAGGCGTTCCTTTGCCATTCATGATACCCCCCGTACATCATGCTCGGTTTTCGCACCAACTATCGCGTATTGCACGCAATGCTTTTTCCACATGTCGTCAAGTTCACATCCCGTCCGACCATATCGAAGGGATCCTCAATTCACGTCCCATACATGCCTTGTCCACACAGCTCACAGACCTTTACCCTCCATCTTTATCACATTTGGTAATTGGACGAGCTCTTGCGGCTCTACCGGACGACAATTTACTTGCTGTTGCAGAGAAACGACTCGAATTGTCCGATCAGTGTGAACTTGGCGGCCACTTTCTATCGGCCATTCTCGGATTCATCGGCCAGTTCACCAGTGGCGTCGGGTATTTATGAAAATCGCGATTAAAATTATTTGGAAGACAAAAAGTTCGGAATTTCTGCCTGAAATGAGTTCTTTGATTCTCTGTTGATAATTAACCACCAAAATTTCTATTTATTTTAATGATTATAAAAAGTTATAATGAATTATTATGTGTCGAAGGAATCCGATTTCGATTGTATTGAAGGGATATACTTCAAAAATGATTAGCCTGAATGAAATTTGGTGAGAACGTTGCTAGTGTGGTCTAGAATCTGATTCCGAGAGGTTTTTTATTTGCCGGACTTCTGGGGGGAGTTTTCACCCCTATTCTCCAAGAGTCGACAAAACATCGCAAGGTGGTCTGAAAAATGATTAGCCTGAATGAAATTTGGTGAGAATGTTGCTAGTGTGATCTAAAATCTTATTCCGAGAGGTTTTTTATTTGCAGGACCCCTGAGGGTAGTTTTCACCCCTATCCTCAATTCCTACAAGAATTTACGAATTATCGCGAGGGGGTTTGGAAAATGATTAGCCTCAATGAAAGGACCCCGCACACTTACTTAGGAAAAGCGGGTCCAGTGAATTTTCCCCATTTTTACATATTATATTTATATCAACCTTAAGAACAATATATCAGATTTTCACGAAGGTCTTACATCCGGTTTGGTCTATAGGGCGTTCCAAAATTGCAGCTACGGAAAAATGAATCTTTGAATTTTGATGATAATTCTTCTAATTTTCAGAATTTCATCATGATGCCTTGGGTTCTGAATGACAAGATATCACAGATATCCAAACACCGTCCACCACGTTAAGTTTCGTTATACAGGCTGTTCCATGAAGCTATATAAGTAACTGAATGTAACTTTGTTAGTGACTCTGGGACCACCCTGAGTTTTTCAAAATATGATACTATGATGTATGTCCACCTCTGTAAGAAGTTTCATCAATGTACAAAGAACAGTTGCAAAATTATTCAGGTTTAAATTCGGATTTCATACAATTTTTCTTTAAAACTATCTGTAGTTGAGATTGCTGTCAAGGAATATAGGTTTTCATTCAGTATAATTATTATGATAGGTATTGACGGTCGGTCCAAAGGTGTTTTTATTCAGGAATGTACAGGATGGACATAATTCGGTGTCACTAATCTCCTCATTTGGCTATCTCAAAATCTGTTTATATAGAAAAACAGTATTATTATTCCAGTTTGTTGTATCTTCGAGCACTCTAAGGATGCATATTTTTTTAAATATTATACCATAAAAGTATGTCGACCTTTGTGAAAAATTTCACTCGTGTATAAATAATTGAAAGATTGTTGCCAAATCATTCAGGTTTTAGTTCAATATACACCATTACTTGAAATAATAATTATCAACAAATTACATAAAAATGTATTAGCACAAAATATGAAATCTATTAATTCCAATCTTAAAATAGGGTTATTAACACGACTGATTTAACAATTGAAAGACTAAAGATTTTAGCTTTATATTTGTTACACCACTATATAATCTAGGACAGTTACTAAAAAAAGTCACTCCTGCATTCAAGATAAAATTCAAGAGTTGAGTAGAGGGGTACTTAATATTTCGCATATGTCGTATCCAAGAAACCAGAGTACGCTTGTAAAGCTGCGTACAGATGTGCGAGCCGAACCTATCGCGAGCCGCTCGCGAAGTGTTCGTGTTATGTTCGTTAATTTCACGTACACACTTGCGATCCGCTCGCAAACCAATACCAACGACGGCTTACGAATTTACACTGGGCTCGCGTTGTGTTCGTGAAAAGCTGCGTATACATGTGCGAGCCGAACCTATCGCGAACCGCTCGCGAAGTGTTCGTGTCATGTTCGTTAATTTCACGTACACACTTGCGATCCGCTCGCGAACCAATACCGACGGATTAACGAACTTACACTGGGCTCGCGTTGGGTTCGTGAAAGGATCCGACTATCGATGGATCGGCGCGAACGGTTTGCGAGCGGCTCTATAGAGGTTCGACATGTCGTCCAAATAATTGTCGCTATTGGTTCGCGAGCGGTTCGCGATAGGTTCGGCTCGCACATCTAGACGCAGCTAAAGAATCCGACTATCGATGGTTCGGCGTGGACGGTTTGCTAGCGGCTCTATAGAGGTTCGACATGCCGTCCAAATAATTGTCGCTATTGGTTCGCGAGCGGTTCGCAATAGGTTCGGCTCGCACATCTGTACGCAGCTTTATGTGAGAACATGTCCCCAGGGTTCTGACTCCAGTAATGGTGTATAATGAACTAAAACCTGAATGATTTTGGCAACAATCTTTCAATTATTTATACACGAGTGAAATTTTTCACAAAGGTCGACATACATTTATGGTATAATATTTAAGAAAATATGCATCTTTAGAGTGCTCAAAGATACAACAACCTGGAATGATAATACTGTTTTTCTATATAAACAGATTTTGAGATAGCGAAATGAGGAGATTAGTGACACCAAATTATGTCCATCCTGTACATTCCTGAATAAAAACACCTTTGGACCGACCGTCAATACCTATCATAATAATTATAATGATTGAAAACCTATATTCCTTGACAGCAGTCTCAACTACAGATAAGTTTTAAAGAAAAATTGTATGAAATCCGAATTTAAACCTGAATAATTTTGCAACTGTTCTTTGTACATTGATGAAACTTCATACAGAGGTGGACATACATCATGGTATCTTATTTTGAAAAACTCAGGGTGGTCCCAAAGTCACTAACAAAGTTACATTCAGTTACTTATATAGCTTCATGGAACAGCCTGTATAACGAAACTAAACGTGGTGAGCGGTGTTTGGATATCTGTGATATCTTGTTATTCAAAACCCAAGGCAATATGATGAAATTCTGAAAATCAGAAGAATTATCATTAAAATTTAAAGATTCATTTTTCCGTAGCTGCAATTTTGGAACGCCCTATAGAACAAACCGGATGTAAGACCTTCGTGAAAATCTGATATATTGTTCTTAAGGTTGATATAAATATAATATGTGAAAATGGGGAAAATTCACTGAACCCGCTTTTCCTAAGTAAGTGTGCGGGGTCCTTTGGTAAGAATGTTGCTAGTATGGTCAAGAATCTTATTCCGAGAGGTTCATTATTTGCCGGACTTCTGGGGGGAGTTTTCACCCCTATTCTCCAAGAGTCGACAAAACATCGCAAGGTGGTCTGGAAAATGATTAGCCTGAATGAAATTTGGTGAGAATGTTGCTAGTGTGGTCTAAGATCTGATTCCGAGAGGTTTTTTATTTGCCGGACTTCTGGGGGGAGTTTTCACCCCTATTCTCCAAGAGTCGACAAAACATCGCAAGGGGGTCTGGAAAATGATAAGCCTGAATGAAATTTGTTGAGAATGTTGCTAGTGTGGTCTAGAATCTTATTCCGAGAGGTTTTTTATTTGCCGGACTTCTGAGGGGAGTTTTCACCCCTATTCTCCAAGAGTCGACAAAACATCGCAAGGTGGTCTGAAAAATGATTAGCCTGAATGAGATTTGGTGAGAATGTTGCTGGTGTGGTCTAAAATCTGATTCCGAGAGGTTTTTTATTTGCCGGACTTCTGGGGGGAGTTTTCACCCCTATTCTCCAAGAGTCGACAAAACATCGCAAGGGGGTCTGGAAAATGATTAGCCTGAATGAAATTTGTTGAGAATGTTGCTAGTGTGGTCTAGAATCTTATTCCGAGAAGTTTTTTATTTGCCGGACTTCTGAGGGGTGTTTTCACCCCTATCCTCCAAGAGTCGACAAAACATCGCAACTGGGTCTGAAAAATGATTAGCCTCAATGAAATTTGGTGAGAATGTTGCTAGTGTGGTCTAGAATCTTATTCCGAGAGGTTTTCTATTTGCCGGTTTTCTGGGGGGAGTTTTCACCCCTATCCTCCAAAAGTCGACAAAACATCTCAAGGGGGTCTGAAAAATGATTAGCCTGGATTAAATTTGGTGAGAATGTTGCCAGTGTGGTCTAGAATCTTATTTCGAGAGGTTTTCCATTTGCAGGACTTGGGATGGTAGATTTCACCCGAATCCTCAAGATTCAACCAAACATTGCGAGTGGATCCCAAAAATAATTTTTTTTTAAATTTTAGCCATTTGTGAACAATATTATAGCATCATGTAGAAGTCAAGACTTATTTTTTTTAGGAAGTTCTTTAACTTCACAGGACCATCAGCACTCAAACTTGACGGAAAGTCAACTATATACTCATGTACCTTTAGTGTTCTCTAATACTATGTACCTACATATTATGTTTCGTAACTCAAATATAACCTAACGTATGCCAGCTCTTGCTCTTGCGATGATTTGTTGATTCTTGAAGGAATTGAGGATCGGGGTGAAAACTACCCTCAGGGATCCTGCAAATAGAAAACCTCTCGGATTAAGATTCTAGACCAAACTAGCAACATTCTCACCAAATTTCATTCAGGCTAATCATTTTTCAGACCCCCTTGAGATGTCTTGTCGACTCTTGGAGGATAGGGGTGAAAACTCCCCTCAGAAGTCCGGCAAATAAAAAACCTCTCGGAATAAGATTCTAGACCACACTAGCAACATTCTCACCGAATTTCATTCAGGCTAATCATTTTTCAGACCACCTTGCGATGTTTTGTTGATTCTTGAAGGAATTGAGGATAGGGGTGAAAACTACCCTCAGGGGTCCTGCAAATAGAAAACCTCTCGGAATCAGATTCTAGACCACACTAGCAACATTCTCACCAAATTTCATTCAGGCTAATAATTTTTCAGACCACCTTGCGATGTTTTGTCGACTCTTGGAGGATAGGGGTGAAAACTCCCCTCAGAAGTCCGGCAAATAAAAAACCTCTCGGAATAAGATCCTAGACCACACTAGCAACATTCTCACCAAATTTCATTCAGGCTAATCATTTTTCAGACCACCTTGCGATGTTTTGTCGACTCTTGGAGAATAGGGGTGAAAACTCCCCCCAGAAGTCCGGCAAATAAAAAACCTCTCGGAATAAGATCCTAGACCACACTAGCAACATTCTCACCAAATTTCATTCAGGCTAATCATTTTTGAAGTATATCCCTTCAATACAATCGAAATCGGATTCCTTCGACACATAATAATTCATTATAACTTTTTATAATCATTAAAATAAATAGAAATTTTGGTGGTTAATTATCAACAGAGAATCAAAGAACTCATTTCAGGCAGAAATTCCGAATTTTTTGTCTTCCAAATAATTTTAATCGCGATTTTCATAAATACCCGCCGCCACTGGTGAACTGGCCGATGAATCCGAGAATGGCCGATGGAAAGTGGCTGCTAACTTCACAGCCCTAATTGTCCGAGAGAATCCAGCCACTCCTGACGCCCTTCTGCTCCATATGGTACCTGTTGCAGCTTGAGGGAAAACAGTACCACCAGAGCATCGCCGATATTTTACTTCGAGTCAAGTGGCAGAAAATTCAGAACATCGCCGATATTTTGCCTCAGGGCAAGTGGAAGAAGAACCAGTACATCGCCAAGATTCTACCTAGAGTCAAGTGGAAGAAGAAGCAGCGACCATTCCAGAAAGAAGACCCTAGGCGGATCAAAGAAGACAGACCATTCAAGATAGAAGATCCTAGGCTGATCAAAGACGTGAACCTTCCAGCACTCAGAAGGACATTGGACAGAATCGCGAACATATATCTCCATATCTCAAGACTCCGCATACACTCTGCCCCCCTCAAGCGTTCGACTATCAAATTTTTCGGACTGTCGAACTTGATGAGATGTTTGTTGAAGAACTCAGCTGGAGTTCTCCAAAAGGGGGAGGATGTTAACGCCAGAATCGCTCATTCCGGAGCAAAGCCAAGGAAGAAGAAGAAATTCCCGTCGACCAGTCTATGATCGGGTCTAGAGGGGTAGAATGGTACCTGCAATGGGACCATTGTCATCGTCGTTCGCATTGCATTATCGTTGTCGTTCGATTTGGGGCAGCACCGATCGCCCAACTTGAGTAACCAGCCCTTGAGACCACATGCTCTCAAGGCAGTTTCATCATTCTTCGTATCGTATCGTTATTATCGTCATTAGTCGTACTACAGTGTAAATATATGAACAAATATATCCTATTAAAATTTCCCGTGTCTGATTTATAAGACAAGGTTCTTAACATTTGGTTTAAGATTCTACAGTGCATATTCCTCAATTGAAACTTATTCCATCTTTCTCCAGGTATGAAGTTACAGCGCAATCGACTCAAAAGTTCATGCGAAAACACTATCAAATCACTTGAAAAAGATAAACGGTTCATATTTTCGAAAGAATCAACTATTTCAGAAAATAAAAGTATTCCTATATTTTATCAATAAAACGCGTCGTTTTCGAGTTATTCCTAAATGTATATGAAGAAATTTGAGGAAAAAATCATGAATTTCATAAAAAATCGGAATGCTTTCCTGAATCAAATTTGATGGAATATTATTTCTTCTCTGGTCTCTTAACGAATTGAAAATGTTGTCAATGTTTATCAACTTCGTCAAGACAAATCTCTTTGATGGAAAAACGTTCGATGTAATAATTGAATTCCGAGAAGCATGGAATTACACAGATTATAAGCACACTTTCTATTGAAAATTTATTGATACCGGTCCTTCAGGAAAATATCTACCTGAACAATATCCTCTTGGAATTTTTAATCGACACTACACGGTCTTCACATCACAATCATCACCTGTTTGCTTCATTATCTGCAATGCAAGTGAATAAATAAATCGAATTCCATATAGAGGTTATCGCGTTGAAGCGTGGTTCATTGTTTCACAGACTGGCCAGTGATGGGACTCTGGAGACACAGAACAACGGCTTGTCTTGCGTGGCGGCTACATCGCACTCGCAGCCGGCAGCGCACCGCGATTGAAATTCAGATCGTAGCGCTATATCGGCGAGAATCAGAACTACTTGTCTGGCATTTCCAAAGAAGTCTATAGCGAAAAGTAAACAAAACTAGTGCCTCTGCGATAGTTCTTCCGTTAACGATAGGGGGCGTTCCGCTTTCTTGAGTTCACCTATACCATTGTTGAAGAGATATCGGCAATCTGGCATCGTCTTCTCTAGAGTTCTGTGAAATATCACAGAGAATATGCATTAGGTTAGGTCATTGACCTCGAATCATATGGCTTTGATTAATGGAGTTAAGATAGGTGAGCGAGAAACCAATATTTATGAGATCGTTTCAGGGTATCGAGGAAAATATGAACAAATTATCAGTGTTGACAAACTAATCTTCAGGAAAATCGAAGAAGGAACTTATTTTGGTGGAATAAATATGGTTTTTCAATTGCAGAAATAATCGGACACTCGGACAAATGTTTTTGTTAGGAAATATCGTGTTTGTTACATTCTTATTCAAATAAGGTTAGTGCTTGAGTATTTTCTAATTGAATCACCCAGAACATATAATAATCATCTCAATTCCAATCGAAAAATATGAACTTTGACGTAATTGAAGCGAATTGTTTCAGGCACGTACTAAGCCCAACTTTTTTTCTCAAATATCTCTATAACAGAGCCGAATTCGGAAAAATCGAAAATGAAAGAAAAGTTTCCTTTGGCCTCAAGAATCTACAGTTAGAATATATGTACAAGTCAAAGACTCACCCTGCATAGTTGATGAACTATCGATAAATCGATGATTATAAATATTTGTAAATTTTTATTAACTATCATATTATATTTCATAATTTTTTTCCTAACCTATCCACTTTTCATACAGTATTAATTTATTTGACAACACTCACCTGCCCATGTAATTGCAGAATTTTTAGTGAATATATAGGAATTATATTTGAATGATGGCCAATTGGCTTTTGGTCAATATACTGCGTTTGTTGTTGAATATTTGAATTTCAACCTAATTGATATTAATAACTTCTTACATGTTGAAGAAAAAAACTATTGAATTATGAATTTTTTCATTGAAAATATCATTGAATACATTCATTTTGAATGAAATTAAAAAAATGGAATGAAGGGTACAAAAACTACAATTTATAATTTTAATCTCCTTCCTCCTCCATCTTCGTTAATGTCGCTCTTATATGTAAGAGTATTGAGACAAGCTTGCCCATTACATTGGCCACAAGCTTTACAAGCCCGCTTTCCTGCATCCGCATCGAACAACCACTCTTACAGTTGCAGAAAATTGTATTTCGGAAATATTCTGGAGTGTGTGGTAAAATTGTCATGACAGGCTCCAGAAAATCGTTTCGCATTGCTCAACCCCATACCTGGGGTTCCAAATCATGTCCTAACCAAGTTTGAACTTGATAATATACACGTTTGAAATGTTGATGGGCAGTTGCACTTGTTGGTGGAATATTTGAGAGCTGCACAGGTTTATTAAATTTTGTACTTGAGGTAATGCATATAGCAAAGATGATCGAGGCTTTTCACAGATTTCGAAGCATTGTAGACTGCCAATAAGGTTAGAGGCCACTCTCCGATAATCTCTGGGCCGAACAATTTTCTTCCTCAAATACTGAAGCTAGTTCATCCAAATTTGTCAGTATTATTAAAAAGATATAGATTTAATGCATGAATGAAATTATAAAATATAATAAAATAGTTAATAAGAATTGACAAATATTTATAATCATTGATTTATCGATAGTTCATCAACTATACAGGGTCTTTCACGAGGAACCTCACCCATATTTATACGGGAAACTACTGAACGTATTTTCATGAAATTCAGCACTTATAAGTATTTCGCGATGCTGATGAAATCTAAAATATTTTCAAGGCATTAGCACCTCCGGTTTTTCCGGAAATGACGTCAACTTTTCAAATTAGAACACCATTTTTTTATTGCAGAAATAGATTCCTTAGAAAATTTCAAGTTATTTTGATGTAACATTTTTCAGTTTTGGTTGGAAAATTCTCTCTGAGCGGGAAAATTTGAAAAAAAAATCGAAAATAGAGCTCCGCTGAAACAAGAATAACTTCGAGGTTTTTGGATGGAAAATTTTCATTTTTGGGATTTTTCAAGATGTAAGATTGATGTATCCACTTCGAGAATCGAAATCGCGATTCATGATACAGGGGGTGGAAAAATCGCTTTCAAAGTTAGGGATGACAAAATCGTAAAAAATAAATTTTTTCAAATTAGAACCCCATTTTTTTATGGCAGATATTGAATCTACGTTAAAAAATAATGTGAGTGTATGCATCACACCCTTGCCCTAAAGTGGATATTAACTCAAAAAATATCCATTTTAGGGCAAGGGTGTGATGCATACACTCACATTATTTTTTAACGTAGATTCAATATCTACCATAAAAAAATGGGGTTCTAATTTGAAAAAATTGATTTTTCACGATTTTGTCATCCCTAATTTTGAAAGCGATTTTTTCACCCCCTGTATCATGAATCTCGATTTCGATTTCTAAAGTGGATACATCAATCTTACATCTTGAAAAATCCCAGAAATGAAAATTTTCCATCCAAAAACCTCGAAGTTATTCTTGTTTCAGCGGAGCTCTATTTTCGATTTTTTTTTTTCGAATTTTCCCGCTCAGAGAGGATTTTCCAACCAAAACTGAAAAATGTTACATCAAAATAACTTGAAATTTTCTAAGGAATCTATTTCTGCAATAAAAAAATTGTGTTCTAATTTGAAAAACGGAAGTTGACGTCATTTCCGGAAAAACCGGAGGTGCTCTACCTTGAAAATATTTTAGATTTCATCAGCATCGTGAAATACTTATAAGTGCTGAATTTCATGAAAAAACGTTCAGTAGTTTCCCGTATAAATATGCGTGAGGTTCCTCGTGAAAGACCCTGTATATGGCGCGTTTCGACCGGAGGCACCGGTTGACTTGAAGTGATGCTGTGACCACGCGCTCTCCGCCCTCTATCCCGAAAACGGTTCACCGTATGAAAAATTCTCTGAAACAAAATTTTTAGAGAATTTTGTATTCTACAGTATTGATTAAAGATACGAATAGCAAAGAACCCATAAGAAATGAGATATTTACGAAAAAGGGCAAAAAAAAATCAATTTTTGTGACCACTGACCTTGA
Source organism: Adalia bipunctata (assembly GCA_910592335.1). Lineage (NCBI taxonomy): Eukaryota > Metazoa > Arthropoda > Insecta > Coleoptera > Coccinellidae > Adalia > Adalia bipunctata. Next base: position 9,604,369 of record OU342949.1, on the reverse strand, counting down.
AATTCAAAAGTTGCATACTAATGCATACGCCCTGCCATATGTAGGTTTTGAGACATCTTTTAGGGTGTCAATATACAAGTATCTACAGACTTACAGCAGGGTATCTCGAATTCCGTCATCCGTGATTCTTACCTAATTTAAGCTTAAATGACTGGACTATATCGTTTGTAAGGCACAATGGTTATCTGGATAAGAGAACATCGCGCGTTCGCAGTTGAGGAGTACCTATTTGAAATCCGGCGAGTCCGTTATTGTTGTGCAGCGGCACTTTCGTCGACGCTTCAATATCGGTCGTAACGGTTCAGTTCCTAAACGTGACACAATCAACAGGTGGGTACAGAATTTTAGAACGACGGCATCAACAATTAATCCAAAACCTAAAGGCCGTCCCCGAAGTGAACGGACACAAGCTGCCGTAGAAAGGGTGAGACTTCAAGCAGTAATTTAAAGTCCACAGCGATCTGTCCGAAAACGGGCTGCAGCAGTTCGAATGAGTACTCGAACACTTAGCAGGATTTTACACAAAGACCTTAACTTTCACCCCTATAAGCTAATGGTTGTCCAACAACTGAATGAGGGTGATGTGGAAATTTGAGAACGAATACATTGCCGAAAACGATCGTCATATGCCTGACATTATTTTCAAAACATAATTTCACATTCCAGTTGTTAAATGGTAATATGCATACTTCATCTTTTTTTTATTAAATTTCTTTTCATTCAAAAACAGAGTTGATGTTATTTCAAAAACGCTGTAACGAAGTTACTTTTTTTGTCGGGGGAGTCCTGTCTCATAGAAAAATTTTTCGATCGACTTTCATTATTTTCATTCAATAAATTCGATCTGATAAATTGAACCCGATAAATTGAATATTCCCAATCCGCGTGTAAAAGAAATCCCATAAGGTGGCATATGGCCTCTGATAAGGTCCGATAAATTCGCGAATTTTTATGTTTTTCAGACGGCCGCGAATCCTATTACTGCCATATTGGATATAGAATGACGTCACAAAGCTAATCGTGTATTGTGATCCAAACTTAAAGTGTACCTATACAAAATTTCAGCTTAATCGGTTGAAGATATCTGCTTCAAAATTGGGTAGCAAGATTCCACCCGAACAAACATACATACATACAATGAAGTTAAATAAAAGCTTTCAAAAATAGAAATAAATACCACAAAGTAAACACTGTAGGAAATGGTACTTACGGTTGGACTGACTGGTAGAGATGTAGTATCTGCGGGCTGTCTGGTTTCGTCTAATGTTGTACCGGGTCTAGAGTCCTTATCTCACGTAACGAAAACACTTTTTTTGGTACGAATGTAACGGGGTCCGACTTTGGGAAGAAACGAGATTATATGCTAGCTTTGGCGTATCGAGTTTGCGATGTGGCAGGGGGTGAATTTGCACTGAACAGGCATTGCAACCGACAGGAAAGCCCCGTGGTATCAAACTGATGAGAAATCTGAATTTTGAACATTCCCGCGGGGAAAATGCATCAATGCATTTTTGAAAGTACCTAATGATTTGAGAAAAATGAAATATTGAGAGGAAGGAGAAATGGTCGTGAAATGGGGAAAAATGACAATTGAAAAAAAGAAATGTAAAAGTTAAAGAAAGTTTAGCTTCTATCTAAACTGTCCGATCTGCGTATGAGCGTCTGGCATACTTCGAAAGGGATGAAGAGGAGGAGGAAGATATAAATCGATGCAGGGTGACTCAACGATAGGATTGGAAAGTAATTGTTGGAAATTACTGATCGAACGCCAATTGGTGTTGGATGAACGACCTGGGTTCTGCGCTTGTTTACGTTTTGACGAGTGACACTGCTTCGAATTTGAATCCCGAGACCTCCAAGATATGGAGTTTGAAACAGGAGAGGGCATGTTATCTGATACGTTCATTAGAAAGGAGGCTGCCGATAGGATTGGCTGGACTTGTTCGATAGGCGATTAAGGCGACGATGGAGAACTGGGAAGTGAGGTGTTCTTTGAACGGCCGACTTGAGTTCTCGAAAGGGACGTTTTGTCCATATGCAATAATGTGTGATTTTCAGCGGATCCACATTTCTTGCATTTATATGCAGACAGGAGCGACGTTCGTGAGATTTACCCAGACAATTGAAACATAACTTTACATAAAACGCATTTTGTCTTTGCAATGGAGACAAGTGCGCGATGATGAGGTGTCCGTAAAAAGCGTGGTGGATTGATGGTGGGGTTTTCTGTCTTGCTGGAATTTTTGTCGCGTGTTGGGCATGTTGTTGTGGGAAGTCATATTCCCATGAGAGGAACGGATAAACTTCAAAGTTTCTAATGCAGTTCAGTGTCTCTCAAGAAGTGACAAGAGATCTCTGTAGTCAGGAATTTCGATCGAATTCCTATAGAGCTCGAAACTTGTGACAGTGGCGTGATCTAGACGCTTGATTAACATCATGGATAAGACAAAGTTTCAGCTTTCGACCGGAATATTCATTTGGCTGAGGCCGGCAAGATTCTCGGAAAATGTATCCAAGAGTTTCCTCAAGCTCGCAGCGGATTTTAGAGATGGCGCATTTTCCAACTCGTTCCACAAAGCTTGAGCGTACAATCGTTCATTCAGATATCTATGCGCCTCATCTGATCGTATGCGATTTGATAGTTATCAGCACGCAAACTTTGCGTTCTAACAAGATTCAACGGTGGTCCAGAAAGAGATGAAATGAGATAGTTACATTTTTCTATGGCTGACAATAAATGAAGTATTATTGTGGACTAATGCGTCGAATAAATCTATGTATGATGAGAATGATTTGTAATCACCATTGAATTTTGTTAGCTCAAGAGTTGGAAGCATGATATGTGAATGTTGATTGGTAATTAAATTTTCTGCAATTTCGGCTTTAGTTTCTGATTCTAAGATATCGCCGTGAACACTTTCAATGAAATAGTTGGTTTCCAAGAAATCTTCAAGAATTTTGAATTCGTCCTCCAAACTTCCGTCTAACTCGGCTATGAGCGGTGAAATGACCGTGTTATGGTGTTTCAAGAAATCTTCTTGGCAGCGCGAGTGGCAGCAAAGAAGATTTCTTGATTTCTTGCTGCCACTCGCGCTGCCGGTCACTCCCTAAAATGGCGGTTTTTCCTGCGGCAGTCAAAGGGACGTCAGCGCAAGTGATAGGGTCGGTAGGGAGTGATGACATTCTGCCTAGTTACGGTCATGCGAACGTTGCGTACGTTGTTAATTGTTGCGAAAAATGTCGACGGAGTGGAGCAACGAAAAAATAATATCATTTTCAGAACACCTTGAGAGTGATATGGGATTCTTCTGATAAAAACCATGAAGTTAAGCACAAAGTGCGCAATGTATTGATATCATCCACCATTTTTTAACTTCCAATTTATTAACGTCCTACTAATAAGTATTAGGCAGTGATAACGGGACTGAGGACCAAGTAAAAAACAAATCTAAAAATTCGCCGACGTTTCGTCTGTATTTTCAGACTTTTTCTAGGCTCATTCTAGAGTCATTTAAAGTTTAAAATTAATATAAAATTACAGTACATATTCCGGAGAAGAAATCTCCACAACAAACGTCAATTTTTAAGACAAATGAAACAATGTAAACAATGATAAAACAACACCACAGATAACAATGAATTAATAACACATTTGGTCTACCGCGTTCAACTACATTTGATCGACTTATAAATATTGATTACACTACTATATAATGAGCTAAGTCCCTGTGTATCCACTCTGTTGTTGATGGTTCGATGTAAACTAATTTGTATCATCTCACTTAAACACCGTTTTTTATAGTTCACTTCTCTGTCTCGTATAGAAACATCAAAAATACAGACGAAACGTCGGCGAATTTTTAGATTTGTTTTTTACTTGGTCCTCAGTCTCGTTATCACTGCCTAATATCATCCACCATCTTCTACGACGACGAACTTTCTTTTGGAGTTTAGATGTTTTCAAGACACTCTCATATTTATACAGGGTGAATCCTGTTGAACTGTACATACTTCACACAGAGATAGAAGAGACTTTGCTGGTTTCAAAAATACCCCACATGAAAGATCTCAAACGATTCGTTTGAATTATACAGGGGGATTTCCAGTTTTGGGTCATATTTTCAAAATGCTCTATTGGACGAACGAATAATCACAAATCCACCAAATTTGGTACGTAGGAGGACTGTAGCGATCTCTATACAGCTGACTTATCAGATTATCAGTTTCCAGGACCGGACTTTATTTTTCCGATATCATCGGAATTTATAAAGAAAATCACCCTGTAGATAAAAAAGTCAAAAAACGTGTCATGGCAGTTCAAACTATACTGAATACTCTTCAATAAAGAGTAATAAAATCACTTGGCACACCTTCAGATTTAGAGAAAAAAAATATTGAATATGCGTACTCGGAGATAATTTTTTTTTGGACGGCCTAATTCACAAAGAAAATCATACCCAAATGTATCAAAAGTTGAATATTAATGGTTAAGATCCTCTAGGCATTCAAGTATTCCAATATTCAGGGACGGACTCCCATTTCAGATTGGGTTTTTCAATAGATGATAGGTCGAAAGATTCGCCCTGAATATGGAACACTCCACGAAACTGTTACGGGAGACCGAACAACATTAAATAACCTACAAGAAATCGTCATAAAATCGATTCTCTATGAATATGTGGTGCGGCCTGAAAGATAACGCATTAATTGGACCACATTTTTTCGAAAGTACGTTGAATTCACATATGTATTTAGATTTTTTGAATCATCGTTTACCTGAGTTATTAGGAAATATCAACCATCGCGGGATTTATTTTCAACACGACGGGGCTACACCTCATTACACTCTGCAGGTTCGTGAATTCTTGCACAACCGCTATGGCGGTCGTGTTATAGGTCGAGGGAGTCCTATTCCATGGCCTGCTAGATCTCCTGACCATTCGCCCCTAGACTATTTCTTATGGGGCTACATGAGAGAATCAGTTCTCAACGTTGAGATTAATTCCAGGGAACATCTCAAAGAAAGGATTGAAGCAGCGTGTGTCAAGATTAGTAGTGATCCCGTAATGATAAGGAGATCAACCAATCATATTTTTATCAGAGCCCGAAAATGTTTTCAGATGGAAGGAGGACATTTCGAGCATCTTTTGTGAATCTTTCATATTCCTTTTTTTTTACTTTTTGAAATAGAGTTATTAAACAGTTTTATTTCTATCAATAGAAAATTAATTTAATTGATTTCGATGCACTGACAAAAATACCTGAATATTGGAATACTTGAATATCGAGAGGATTTAAACTGATAATATTCTCCTGTCTTCAACTTTTGATACATTTGGGTATGGTTTTCCATGTGAATTAGGCCTTCCAAAAAATTTTTCTCCGAGTACGCATATTCAATTTTTTTTTCTCTTAATTTGTAGGTGTGCCACGTGATTTGATTACTCTTCATTGAAGAGTATTCAGTGTAGTTCGAACTGCCATGGCAGGTTTATTGACTTTTCCATCTACAGGGTGATTTTCTTTATAAATTCCGATAATATCAAAAAAAATTGAGTCTGGTCCTGGAAACTGATAATCTGTTAACTCAGCTGTATGGGGATTGATACAGTCCTCCTACGTACCAAATCTGATGGATTTGTGATTATTCGTTCGTCCCATACAGCATTTTGAAAATATGACCCACAACGTGAAATCGCCCTGTATAATCCAAACGAGTGACTAAAGACCCAACGTGTGGGGTATTTTTGGAACCGGATAAGTGTCCTCTACCTCTGTGGAAAGCATGTACAGTTCAACAGGATTCACCCTGTATAAATGAAAGTGTAATAACAGACAGAGCGCTGAGGTTGCAATTCGTCGTCTGCCATTGCCAAAACTTGATCGCCAGAAAAATGTGTGTAAATCCACACTGCCTTTCCATACTGCCGCAGAAGTATTCCGGGAAATATTTCTGGTAGCGCGAGTTGAAGTGCAAGTGGCTGAGTGTAATTGAGGCATATGATGAACTCGCCATAGAAGACATAAAAATAAATAAATTGCATAACAAAGTTTGTACTTTCAATTTGAAACATACAGGGTGTAACTGAATAAGTGTAAAACATTTAAGGAGGTGATTCCTCATCGAAAAAAAGATAGGATCTTTCATATAAAGAAACTTCATTGGAGCATCCCTTGTTAAGATACAGCCCCTTAAGGGGTACATAAAATTTGTATAACAATTTTTTTCACAAGCACTGAAAAAGTTACAATATTGAAATTAACCTGACGTTTTGTACTACCAAAAAGACACTTAGCCAGTAATGTATTTGGTTTACCCCATGGTTGTAAGGGGTAAAAAACGCAACCCCTAAAATTTATTTCCAATGTAACTTTTTGTCTTATTATTTGTTTACCATTTAAAAATTTATTTCCGATAGCCTGTTTCATTCTAAACAAAAAATGTCTCTTGGGTTTTTTGCCCAAAATAAACCAGTAAGCAGCAAAACATTATTTTACGAACAACTACAGAGATACATCGTCATAAATGCGAACTGGATTTATTGTTATTTTGTAGTTAGTACCTGCATTAAACGATTAAAGGGTAATAAACAAAACTAAGTTATTAATAACAAAACACTTTTTCAGTGCTTATGAAAAAAATTGTTATACAAATTTTATGTACCCCCTTTAAGGGGCTGTATCTTAACAAGGGATGCTCCAATGAAGTTTCTTTATATGAAAGATCCTATCTTTTTTTCGATGAGGAATCACCTTCTTAAATGTTTTACACTTATTCATTTACACCCTGTATTTGCCTGTATCTGTTCATGAACCTTATTGTTACAAATAAATTCATAACGTACAAGCAATTTCGACCTTTAACTGCTGAGGGATCTTTTGAATTGCATAATAGCCTGGAGCGAATTGACTGGAATTTTGTTGACGATGATACTTTAGATGTTGAGTGGGCTTTGATATATTTCATCAGAACATCATTGAAGCTTTTTACCGAGAAAAATTTAAGAGTGCAGGGTCCACATGCCGATAATGGTTGGTTCTCTCAGGACCTCAGGTGCATGAGGGAAAACTTGCTCCTTGTGAATTCTTTATATCGGTATCATAAAACATCTGATTTGCGCGAGTAAAGGAATAAAACACGACTAAAGTATAAAAAGGTATAAAGACAGCAAAACTTGAATACTTCAACCAAAGAATTGCAACATCTGAAAATAAATCTGAGGAAGCCTGGCGTATAGTTAATAACCATATCAGAGGCAACTGTGTCGAACAATCGTCGAATATTGACGCGAGTGATTTTGGTAGGCATTTTTCAACCATTGCACAGAAGACCGACAAAAGTTTACCTCGCTCAAACGTGCCCCTGAATCAAACCTTCACAAAAACATTACCAGCGGATACAATATTCAGTTTTCTGGAGATAAGTCAGAATGAAATGAAACACAGTAATTCAACAGACTATTATGGCCTCTCCATCAAAGTTGTGAGAAAGAATATCAATTCCATTATTTCTCCCCTAACCAAATTAATAAACAGATGCTCGAAAGCTGGCAAGTTCCCAAAATGCCTGAAAATTTCAAAAGTGATCCCCGTCTTTAAAAAGGGAGACGACATTAACAACTATCGTCCGATTTCACTTGTGCCCACTTTTTTTCCAGGAGTGAATTTTTAGCATTTCATGTTTGATTTTTTCGAATTGATTTTATGACCTGTGAAAGCAATGTAACATTTGTATTAATCACCAATAAATCTCTCTCTGTATTCTTGAGCTAGATGCGAATATAGAAATTGGAATTCACAATTTCTGTTGCTATAATCTTCAAACAAAAGTTCTAAATATTCTGTGAACAACTTCCAAATGAATTAACATTGCTACTTTTAACGTGCACCAAAAATACAATTTTTCGATTGATCATTTGCAATCGAAAATAAATTCGTTATTTTTTTTCAGATATGTGCCAAAGTCTTCGGAAACGCGTCAGCCTTGGCGAAGCACAAACTGACCCACAGCGACGAGAGAAAATACGTTTGCACCATGTGCGGCAAGGCTTTCAAACGACAGGACCACTTGTAAGTTTTGGACGAGTCGTTTGATCGGCGTAATAAAACAAAATACCGAGAAATGTTCCTGGCAGCTCCTCAAAAGAATTCCTGAAACCCGGAAAACGTACAAAGACGTTACCGAAACGATTGTTTCATTTCGATGATGTCGCATTCGTTATGACGTTTCAGTGATTCTCGTGTGATTCTGCTGAATTTTTCCGGTATTTGATTCTAGCCTCTCAAATAAAGGGTGTTTCAATAAGAGCACAAGATTTCAGTTTTCAATGAAAAATGGTTTCCTGCAGCAAATTTTTGAGGAGAGTGCTTGAAATAATCGGGATTTTCTTTCGCCAATATTCATAATTCTCTAAACCCCTCCCTCAAATCGAAAAGTCGAGAGTAAAAATTAGAACAGTGCAAAATCTAAATTTTTAGGAAATTGACTTGAGATAGTAGGATTATGATTTCACTGAAATTAATGATTCCTATGTGTACAAGGTGGCCAGATTTCGATGGTTTAGTACTACAGCTTCTGAATTATAAGAGAAAGAGAAAAAGTAATACACATATCATGTCTTTTTTTTTTGAGAAACACCAATTGCTGAAAATCCCAAGTTGCTACGGCTCCTAGTTTCTGAGCTACAGGGTAATTTCGGTATTTGGTCCATTATTATAATTGAATATAAGTTCCGCATTATAGGAACACATCTTTCGGGAAATTTTTTTACTGCTTCTCAGCGGTGCTATTGGATTTTTTGTATCTGCTCAAATTTTGGAGCTACAACAAAAAATTTTTTCGCAAATGGGAACCATAATAGGAAATGATATTTCTGAAGGGATCTTGTTTTAACGATTTCAAAAATATATATAGGTAGGGTAAATGTGTCTAAGAGTACGCACTTAGTGATTTAAGTTCAATATCTTTTCGATTCTCAATACAAGGGTGGTTTTTTATGTTTTTTTTTATAAACATGAAGATTATGTTTTAATGGCATTTTACGTCTGAAAGGCACAGATAAATAAATTATTCAGCTTTTCCTGAACTACTTCCAGTGCGTACTCTTATGCACAGCTGTGCATAAGAGTACGCACGGTTATACTTAAGAGTACGCATATTACCATAATTCTTTACAACACTCATTTTTGAATGAAAAACGGTTAAAAACGAACCAAAACATTTTCATTTATTGAACTTTGTTTTACATACATAACGTCTTAGGTATCATCACAACATAATAATAAAATAAAATAAAACTTTTTTCCACATAATTTTACTCAACAAAGTATTAATAAATCCGATAAAAGAAAATACCTACTACTCTTCGCAGTCGGAGCATATGAATTCTCCTATAACATAATTTCAAATTTGTGCAGGACTCATGCCACCACTGTTCGCAATGGGAACACATAATCCAGTCTTCTACTGATTTCCAATATAAATCATTGCACCTTGGACAACTGACATCCTCATCTTCTGATTTCTTGTTCATTTTTCTTCGTTTTTTCTCTGCAGTTTCAGATAAGGAATGTAATTTTCTTTTTGCTGCCCTGCTCTTTTCTTTTCTTCCCTCTCCACTTTTTCTTGATGCAGGGAATTTTGCGTACTCTTATACACATCCATGAATTTCGATACTTTCGGCTTTAGTTATAACAAAAACAAATTTTGCTACCGTTTTCATATAAATTGAAATGAAGTGAAACATATTGTGACATAATTCAATATCTACAAGGCCAAAGCGCCAGTTCTTACCTGTACAAACACAAAACTTTGAACGATAAGAATTACAGTGCGCGGCAACGAAAACTTCTTACCTATTTTTCTTCCGACCAACGCTCAGAATTGCAGATTTCGATCTTGTTAGTAGCATTAAATAGCATTCGGATTGAAATAGGCTTTTCGAAATCAACAAAAGGTGGCGGTCTATTGAAATAACAGTGGTGCGTACTCTTATACACATGCGTACTCTTAGACAAATTTACCCTATGTCATGATATACTTCCGAGTATATCGAGAATTTCGAAAAAACACTTTTCGTTCAACAAAATCCAAGCATGATTTGATTCACTTCCTTCAAAACTGAGGCGGTCGTAGAATTCAACGTCTATATATTTTCACTTGTCAAATTCAATTCCGTTTCATCATTGTTGTAACGTCTCGCGCTTCTTAAGTTCTTATTTATATCACATCATGCAATTTAGGTATTTCCTCGAATGGACAACGATTTGAACATTTGTTGTGAATATTATTTTTTCCAAATGAAGCTTTATTTTAACTTGAAGGAGCTTTTTTGCCCCCCCCCATGGAAGCATTCATTACTGTTATCAATGGGTTACATAAAACTTTGGGTTATTGTCATTCAAATGCTTTTCATTTTTCAATTGAGCAGAGAAATCATACTAGAATCAACAAGTTTCGCGAAACCTCCTATTGGTCTGAGTAATAATAAAGCTAATATTGCCTAAATCAATTTGGCAGCTTACAATAATTGTGAGATATCGAATTCTGTGGCCTTCTCAGATAGGCGGAAGTGAACAGGGTGAGTTTCCATTCTCTATGGAAGGGATGGGTAGGAGATTTCATTATAACGAACATAATTTTTTCGGTATTTGCTTTATCAGTCAGGTTTGAATCTATCAAGTCACTGCACGTTTACCATGACATTCATTTCGTGAAGAAAGCCCTACTGGGTCTTGTGATTGCCTATTGAGGCTATTAGCTAAAAGGGAGGTACCATATGAACTCAGATGTGTAAGAGTGCTTCTTGAGCGTGGCACTCATAGAGAATAATATGTGTTTAATTCAACTATTTTTAGACTGAGGCGGAAGTGGAATAGAGTGGTTGTTCCCTCAGTTGTTCTTAATTAAATTGGTTGTGAGTTTGTATTTTTAGAATTGCTCTATTAAGTTGCTCATTATGGTGATGATATTCTTAATATGGAATTATTACTATTATTTATGTTACTTTGTACTATTGTAATCACTTATTTTTTGTAAAATTTATTATAAAAGGATCTTTGATCCGTTGACTATAAAATAAAATAGAATTATATGAATGTAGGTCTAGGAAAGCATTGTTTTCAAGATAAAGGTGTTGAAGTTTTACTTGAAAACTGACTAAAATAGTGGTACGCCACAGAAATATTTCAAACTAACATTCATTTTCGAATTCTTCGTTCAATCTGTGACAAAAAATCTCCTCTGCCTTTTTTTCCGTGTAGGGCGCCGTTTCTAAATGAAAAAATTGAACATTTCAACGTAACGTTCTACTACAAATACGCGTTAAGATGTTTCATTTTTTTACAAATGAAAACGACGCCCCACCCGAAAAAAAAGGAAAGGAGATTCTTTGTCACAAATATAACGAAAAATTAAAAAATAATTGTTAGTTTAGTACAATATTTTTAGTCAGTTTTCAAGTTAATCTCCAACACCCTGTATGCACCCACAATGCATTTCCGGACCTATATTTATGGGAACCTTTTTTCGAAAAATGATTTGTGGAATCACCTCTTTCATTTTTTCGGTGTTATTCAGATACACACTGCATAGTGAACTCGTTATATCATGATATATTTTTGTAATCGTTGGCAAAGATCGATCTATTTGGAAAAATGATTTACCATTATGGTTTCCATTAAAAAAAATTTTTGGTTGTAGCTTCAAAATTTGAGCATATACAAAGAATCCAATAGCACCGCTGAAAAGCAGTGAAAAAATACCCGAAAGATGTGTTCATTTCAAGATCGTAGATCTTATTATACGGTATTTATAGTCAATTATGGACCAAATAACAAAATCGCCCTGAAGCTTGGAAACTAGACGCCGTAGCAACTTGGGGATCATGACATGTAAGTATATTACTTTTTCCGCAAATCGCTAGGAAATTTTGGCATTCCAGTCAAAATTGGTCATAGAAAAAGTCGAGATTTCCTAACTGTTAGGAAATATTCATTTCCTTACTGTAAGGATGTTTCCTTACAGTTACATATGCATATACGAACTTTTCTCATGATTCCTTCGGCACTTATTCTAAAGAAGCAGTATTTTCACTGCATCAACCAGCTCTGGAGGAGTCCCAGAAATAGCAAATTCATTATCACTTATCATTTTACACTGTTTTGAATTCGAAAACACGAACGAAAAAATTACACTGATACTGCTTCTGGAAATATTTTCCAGGGTGCCTGAACCAGCGCTTCAAAGTGAGCCTCAATAAAACTATGAAATTCAATTTTTTTCAAATGGTAACCATATGATTTTGTAATTCCGATCGATTGCTCGTCAAAAACTAGTTAGATTGTGCATAACTTTTTATGTCTTCAAAATGAGTATTTTTGCCGTTATCAAATAAAATTCGAATTTCAGGTATGAATCCAGGTTTTTTAATCATAGGTTTATCAAGATAATTTTCAAGTAGGCTATGTCAATAGTCAGTTCATTTATAATGCGTTGTTGAGAACTGTCATTCATACTTTTTGTTTGATTAATTGGGCATTATGAAAAATCAGAATTATAGTAACAGTGATGCATTAAATATGTTCTTCATTATTGGTGAATGTAACAAAATATAAGAAAGGGCAGTCAGAACCTTTCACGAAAGAAATCCTCATTTACCACCTTCAACTAAATCAAAGTTCGTAGTAGAATTAATAAATGTATCGAGAAAGGGGGCCAATATTTTGAAAATATATTTTAATAGCTATCTTTAAATTTCTGTCGAAGTTTTTCTGTTGTTTGGTTAAGTGTTTTCTTATTTAGTCATCATTCATTATCTTATTTGTTTATTTGTCACATTCGCCGTAAATAAGGGACAGACTTTGATATTTAATTCTATTCTGGTGTAGGTACCTATTTATAATTGCATGTTTTGTATAGTGCTCGATCAATAAGAATAGGTAAGATAACAATTCCTAACATTACTTTAAAAAAGACGCGCATGCCAATGAGTTTGTTTGAGCGAAACCTGGCTTTAGTTGTGAAATTCGAATTTTATTCGATAACGGCAAATCTACTCATTTTAAAAACACTCTGACTTTTTTACGAGCAATCGATTACGGTATTACAGAATCATATGGTAACCATTGGAAAAAAATGAGATTTCATCGTATAATCGTATAACGAATCCCTTTTGGCCAATTATACCTTTAAATAAAATGTTAAATATACCTTTAAAGTACGTTTTGAATGGTGAAAGATTGTGAACGCCTACCTTCCCGAAACTGGATCTTCAAAATATCGTCAAAAATCTTTTTTCGGCAACCGTCCGGGATGTACCCACTTCCCGGATGCTTTTTCTTTGAGAAAGTAGCATTTCCCGGCCTAGTCCGGAAAGCCGGAAAAAATCACGTCGTTGTTGTCATTGTTATGATCATCACAATAGCAACGAAATAACGGATGACAGTTCTGTTCTGATTAATTCGAATAAAGGCGGACTCCCACTACTCGTATATTTGGCAAGTACGCAATTATTTGCGTACTTGGCAAGTAGACCAAGTTTCGAACTTGAATGACAAGTACGGCGCTCCCACTACTCCCGTATTTGGCAAATATGCCAATAGTTGTGTATTCGGCAAGTACTACTGTACTTCGCCGTCTCTCCCCCTTTTTTCTCTTCCCTTGAGTGGCAAATAATTGTACAAGTATTTGCCCAGTGTACCACTCCCACTACATGCCAAATGTAGGCAATTGGCAAATATTTGCCAAATACACGAGTAGTAGGAGTCCGGCTTAAGAATCAAAATGTATGATGAAGAAATATGTTATCTCATTGATTTGTTATTCGTCACAATTGCCAAAAAAATATTGTACGAAACACGTCCGAAATAGTATATTTCATTACTAGTCCAGAAAGTAAGCTTTTTCCGTGCGCGCGCGATGTGTGAACTCGTGCAAGCACGGAAAAAGCCTTTCTGGACGTGTAATGAACGATATTTTTCATTACACCTCTCTGAAAACAATAACACGGGAAACATTTTCAGCAGAAAGCATTTCGATATTGTGAAACAATAATTATTCAAAACACTGACATCTACTGTCACGCAATCGTTGCTCTGTGTCTCAGCATAGGAATCATGGGATGCATCTATGCCTCAGCGCACCGTAAAACTTTTTGCGGTGCGGCCGCACGGAAAAGAGTCATTTTCGATGTTCTAAATCTACACGTTATGATAGGGTTTTCAGTGCGGTGTAATGAAAATAGTTTTCTTGGACTCACAGACTTTTGTCTATTCGTCCAAAAAAAAACCTATTTTCCGGACTTGTTACATAAATCGCTATTCGTAGGTATAGATTTCAGTTGATTTTATTATTATTATAACAAATACAGAGTTGAGTACAAATGTAACTATAAATCTATCTTGAAAAATATCAATAAAAACCCTAATGACAAAACTAATACAAAAGACAATTTGAGAATAACAGCCGATATTTCTCTGGTGAGAATGAAAAAAAAAGCTGAAAAATCCAATAGTTACTGAAAAAAATCGAATCTATTTGTACGAAACGTACAGAAAACCCTTAAATTATTCAACAAAATCATTATGTATAAATTTCCTTTCGAACCGACAATATGCACGTGGAAATTATTTCAATCATGCAGTATTGCAAAAGTTGTTATTTCCTGCTTGAAAGTAGGCCGAACAAAATAATGGAATTGACAATTATGCTTTGAACTTATTTACAGAATCATCATTTCTTGTATCGAAATAGCTTCATAATGTATTTGATTAGTTTACATTGGTCGTGATGTCATTCTAATTTTAGGATATATAAACTGTACTAGTCTAGCAATAAACGTTCATTAACACATGATCCGCATCTACGTCTCAACCCTTGCGTCCTCAAGAATCCAACCTCTTAGAACACAAGGTAACGTTGGGATACAAACTCAACATTGGTCCTTCGAGCCTAAACCATCAACCACCAGGGACTTTGGAATCTACAACCACTGCACCCACATCTATCAACCACCAGGGACTTTGGAAACTACAACCACTGCACCCACATCCATCAACCACCAGGGACTTTGGAAATTACAACCACTGCACCCACATCCATCAACCACCAGGGACTTTGGAAACTACAACCACTGCACCCACATCCATTAACCACCAGGGACTTTGGAAACTACAACCACTGCACCCACATCCATCAACCACCAGGGACTTTGGAAACTACAACCACTGCACCCACATCCATCAACCACCAGGGACTTTGGGACACAACCACTGAATCCCTCAAGCAACAAACACAGTCATTGGATTTACGACCCACTGACGAACACCAGGGACTTTGGGACACAACAACCGAATCCCTCAAGCAACAAAACAAAAAAAAGGGAAACTATACACCAGTAGATACCTAATCTCACAATGGACAACCTCATCGCTGATCAAATCAGGACTGCAGAAGCAATCAAAAGGATTCATGTCAACATGAAAAAGGACTCCCCCTCCAGAAAAACGACGGAATACTGCCAGAGAAAACGGGATCAATTAAACGAGGAGTGGAGCTACTTCCTAGAATCACATAAAACTCTGATAGAAAAACTTCCAGAAACCGATGAATATTTCACAAAAGACATATATGGGCAAGCTGAAAAAATATATAACCAAGCAATGACCCACCTTGCCAAAATCAAGGAAAAACTCCAAGATGAACAGAAAAATGAAGTTGAAGGAAAACTATCGAACACCACCTGCACAATCATCAGAGAACAAAATTCAAGCATCGAACTCTTCATGAGGGACATAACAAAGATCAAAGCCTTATTGAAAAAAGAAGACAACATGGAACTTCTAAAAATTAAACAACAATTCATGGAGAAACGATGGAATGAAATTATCTCACTCGAAGTCAAAATCAACGCAATGGACACCGAAGATTCAAAACCATATATGGAAAACGGAATATTCGATGAGGCAAGCGACAAATACGAAGAAATCCAAGCTGAAATCCTAATAGCACTTCAAAAAGGAAAGACAGCGGAATCTCCAAGAATTAATTTGTCAGCAGTTACCATTCCCATTTTTACTGGACAGTATGACTCATGGCCCAACTTCAGAGACATATTCACGCAATTAGTGGAAAACAATAAATCCTTTGGAAACGTCGAAAAAATGCAACTTCTCAAGACAAATCTGAGAGGAGAACCAGCCAGAATGATCCAGCATCTGGAGACATCATCTCCGAACTACCAAACCGCCTGGAAACTCATAGAAGAAAGATACAACAATCTAAGAATGTTGTTCAACAAGCACATGGACAACCTTCTCAACTTCACAAACCTCAATACAGAATCCGCAGGAGCGATAAAAAGGATGCATGACACCATCCGAGAAAGTACGGAAGCCTTGAAAAACATGAATGTTAATCAATGGGAAGAAATAATCGCATACATTATGTTGAGGAAATTGGACTCCGTCACCACAAATCTCTACGAACAAACTGTCAACAAACCAAGAAGCATTCAACGCCTGGATGACTTAGTCAATTTTCTAGGGCAACGGTTTCAAACACTAGAAGTCGTCAAAACAAACTTTCGAAAGGTGGAAGTCATCAAATCAGAAAAAAGATACGAGGAACACCAGAAAATAAGCAGCTATCACATCAAAACAACGAAATGCAATTTATGCAACGACTCTCATGAGATCTACAAATGCGATAAATTCAAAAATTTCACCGTTGCCGAAAGAGAAGGGTACATCAACCAGAAACAATTATGTAGGAACTGCTTGAGTCACAACTTCAAGCAAACTTGTCATTCCCGCAGTAGGTGCCAAAAATGCCAGGGTCGCCACCACACAATGCTCCACCGAGAGAAGCAGTATAACCATAACCAGATGAACACACCTCAACAGTCCAACATAACACGAGAGCCATCCAGCAGAATGAACTCACACCTAGGACATACACCAACCAACGGAAGAAAATCAAAGACTTCGGTACTGTCAACCGCCCTCATCAGAGCAACAAACAAAAATAATGAGCTTATAACATTGAGAGCCCTAATTGACCCAAGATCGCAAGCCTCATTTATCACAACAGCTGCAGCTCAAGTACTGGGAAACGCTAGAATCAAACAGAACGCTGAAATAACCGGCTTAGGAAACACCGCTACGGAATCCAGATGGAAGATTCACACAAGTATAAGACCCTATTTTGAAAGTGATTTCGTGATGGAAACTGAGCTCAATACCATTGACAAAGTAACGAACAACATGCCATCTACTTACATATATACGGAAAACAATTGGGAAAGCATACAGCTAGCAGATCCACAATTCCATGTACCAAGTCCAGTCGATGTCCTCCTAGGTATAGACTATTTTCCGAAATACATGAATTCTGGCTTCAAAGTTTTGAACGATGGACTGGTAGCACAGAACACTCACTTTGGATGGATAATAAGTGGAACAGCACCCTCGAGTCCACAACTGTGCATAACCAGCCTGATCACAAACCTGAACGAGAACGAACAACTTACGAAATTTTGGAACATCGAGGAAACAGAAAATTCGAACGAATTAACACACGACGATGGCCTAATCGAAGAATTTTATTCCAAAACCGTTCGACGAAACAAACAAGTCTACACTGTTGAACTTCCATTTAAAAAGAATGCAAATTTGCTAGGCGAATCTCGACAGAGGGCAATGGCACGACTATTCCAGTTGGAAGATAAATTAAACAAAAACGAAAGGCTCAGCGTTATGTACAGGGAATTCATGCAGGAATACATTGACCTAGGACATATGAAAATTGCAAATCTAAACGCTTCAACGCCAAGATATTATATTCCACACCAGCCTGTATTGAAAGAAGAACGAGACACAACCAAACTAAGAGTCGTATTCGATGCAAGTGCAAAAACTAGTACTGGACTCAGCCTAAATGACATTCTTCACACAGGACCAAAATTGCAGCAAGATCTCATAGATATTCTGATCAGATGGCGAAAACACAAAATTGCCATGACTGCAGACATCGAAAAAATGTACAGGCAGGTGAAATTAGCCGGCGAAAATCAACCGTTACACTCAATACTTTGGAGAAACCACAAGAACGAGCCAATACAAACCTACGAATTAACCACAGTAACCTACGGCACAGCACCAGCATCCTTTCTAGCCATAAGAACAATGAGACAACTAGCCATGGATGAACGAACAAACCACCCTCTTGCAGCTGAAATCGTTTTGAGGGACTTCTACGTAGACGACCTACTAAGTGGAGCCGACACTAAAGAGGAAGCCCGTCGCATTCAAATTGAAATAACAAGCATGCTGAAAAAGGGAGGATTCAACATCAGAAAGTGGAAATTCAATGAGCAATCCGAAAACCCAGCCAACCTCACATTAGACGGCAAGAATGACCCAACGAGAACGCTTGGTATATCATGGATACCCGGAGAAGATATTATACAATACCAAATAAAACAGAATTCCGAATGTCGACTAACAAAAAGGAAGATCCTATCAGAAATTGCCACTATTTTCGACCCACTTGGATTACTATCACCGGTTATAATTCAGGCAAAAATGCTTATGCAAGAAATATGGAAGAGCAACACTTCTTGGGATAAAATACCACCAGAGCACATCAGAAATGCTTGGAAAAACTTCAGGAGAGAGCTTCCAAAACTAGAAGAAATTCAAGTCAAACGTTGGATTCACCTCAAGCGTCATCAACCATTAGAAATACACGGATTCTCAGATGCTTCCCTGAAGGCATATGGCGCAGTAGTATACACCAAAACGATGGACACCAGCGGAAACATACAAGTACGACTGCTCACTTCAAAATCAAAAGTTGCACCGCTGAGAAACACGAAAACAATTCCCCAGTTAGAGCTCTGTGCAGCTCTCCTTTTATCCAAACTTATGAAACGCTGCGTTACGGCCCTGGAGCACAACAATACAAAAATATACGCCTGGTCTGACTCTCAAGTTGTCATATCATGGATAAACGCTGACGCAGGCAAATGGAAAACCTTTGTCGCCAACAGAGTTCAATGCATCCACGAGCTACTAGGTCAAGTTCAGTGGTACTACGTTAAGTCAACCGACAATCCTGCAGATCTAATTTCACGGGGACTGAGACCCAGTGCTCTAGCAAAGAATGAGCTTTGGTGGAATGGACCCGAATGGTTGAAGCAGCCGATAACAAAACTATCTGATTCATTGGAAATACCGGAAACGCAACAAGAACTGAAGAAAATAGAATATTCTGTGAATACTGCAAGCGTAGAAGAGGAACCGGAAATACTGAACAGATATTCTTCGTGGAGAAAAACCATAAGAATTGTGGCTTACTGCAGGAGATTCATGAAACCACAAAACCGCCGAGCCAGCATATTCCTTGAGGCGGAAGAGTTACTGGAAAGCAAAACAGCCATACTCAGATTAGCACAACGAACATACTTCCAAGCTGACATCGAACAAATCATAAAGACTGGAAAAGTTAATAGATCGAGCCGCCTACAGAGTTTCAACCCATTCTTCGACGCACAAGGTTTACTCCGAATAGACGGAAGATTACACAATGCACCTTTAGAGTACAACCAAAAACACCCCATTATATTACCCATGAGAGGTCACCTTACCAATCTTATAATAAGAGATGCTCATCATCAAACGCTACATGGAGGAAATCAAGCCACTCTCAATTATATTCGACAAAGCTATTGGATAATTCAAGCAAAAAACAAAGTAAAATATGTCATTCGACAATGTGTTGTATGCACGAGATTTCGAGCAGAAACAAGAAACCAATTAATGGGATCGCTACCAAAGCCTAGAGTAGCCCCATCACATCCTTTCACGCACTGTGGAGTCGACTATGCTGGACCAGTGCAAATAAGGCTTTCCAGAGGAAGAGGATACAAATCACACAAAGGATATATAGCTATATTCATCTGTCTGGCAACCAAGGCAATCCACATAGAAGCTGTAACAGATCTAACATCGAATGCTTTCATGGCTGCCTTCAGGAGATTCATCTCGCGCAGAGGAATATGCACCGATTTGTATTCTGACAACGGTACGAACTTTGTCGGAGCCAAGAGAATCCTGGACAAAGAAACAAAAGAGGCTATAGACGAACAAGCCCTAAAAGAAGCAGTTGCTCTCGAAGCCGTACGATGGCACTGGAATCCTCCAGCAGCACCTCATCATGGAGGGCTTTGGGAAGCTGGAGTCAAGTCCATCAAGTATCACCTAAAACGAGTTATCGGCAACCATACTCTAACATATGAGGAACTAACAACCCTGCTGTGTCAAATCGAAGCATGCCTGAATTCACGCCCACTAACGGCCCTCTCAGAAGACCCAGAGGAAATAGATGTAATCACGCCAGGACACTTCCTAATCGGACACCCGCTCAAAATGATCCCTGAGTCTCCTTTCTCATCAGATGAAAGGCTGAGTCTTCGAAACAGATGGTCTATCATTCAGGCGATGAAGAAAGATTTTTGGAAAAAATGGTCCAGCGAATATCTTACTCGACTACAACACAGATCAAAATGGACAAGAAGAGAAGAAAACCTAAAAAACGGAGACATCGTACTGATAAAACAAGAAAATGTAAATCCAAACAACTGGCCTCTCGCAAAGGTTCTCGAAACTCACCACGGCAATGATGGGTTAGTGCGAGTAGCAACATTACGCACCAAAGACACTGTCAAGATGAGAAGACCAATCACAAAAATATGCAAACTACCAGTAACAACAGAGGATGAACAGGGCCCAAACGATCCGAAAACGACCACGAGAAGAAATGGTACTTACAGAAGACTGATGACGCTTTTGACACTTATGTGCATGATCACCCCATTGAAAGCCAATTATACACAACAATCGTTAAAGTCTGGACTTTATGTGGAACACATGGGTAAAGCCTGCATAAATGCCGGCACTCTCCAACTTAAGCTGAACATACCGTGGGAACAAGTCACCTCGGACAGAAACAAGTCAGAAGCATGGACCGAGCTATTCAAACAACCACATCTTAATACATGTCCCTCTCACAGTTATCAAATACCCAATAAACTGTGGAGGAAGCTGAAAAAACCGAATTCCTGGTTATACATATCCGATCATCCAGTGAGAGTCTCAGTCATTTGTGATGGCGAACGAAACGAAATTACAATAAACGGAACGGGCACAGTCCGAGTATCTCCACACTGCACGATACAAACCGACAGGAGCATCTTGAGATCAGACAATTACAACAAAATGGTCGTCATTGGCGCATACGTCCATCCTATGAAAATGAATCTGACGGCACCGAATCTCCCAGCAATCTCTCAGAACATAGAAGAAGAGCAAGAGCTGCAGACATTCGGAGAAATAAACAAACTATTGGCAGAACAAACTGACCTAGGTGACGAGTTATCAAGTTACAGTTGGAAGCATAATCGCCTTCATTCATCGATAAACTCGAGTGCAACCGTCATCATAATAATTGTCATTGTTATATTCGTTTGTTATTCAAGATATGGGAAACGAGCCACAGTCCAGAAGAACAATGAAGCAGTTCATCCTGAAGAAGGAATAGAGTTGCAGCCAATCTACAGCCATCCCCATGACAGGCCAACAACCCTCAATTAGCGTAGAAAAATATCAACAAGGACATGACGACTCCAACCACATAACTAAGGCCGCCGGGAATATGTACGAAACGTACAGAAAACCCTTAAATTATTCAACAAAATCATTATGTATAAATTTCCTTTCGAACCGACAATATGCACGTGGAAATTATTTCAATCATGCAGTATTGCAAAAGTTGTTATTTCCTGCTTGAAAGTAGGCCGAACAAAATAATGGAATTGACAATTATGCTTTGAACTTATTTACAGAATCATCATTTCTTGTATCGAAATAGCTTCATAATGTATTTGATTAGTTTACATTGGTCGTGATGTCATTCTAATTTTAGGATATATAAACTGTACTAGTCTAGCAATAAACGTTCATTAACACATGATCCGCATCTACGTCTCAACCCTTGCGTCCTCAAGAATCCAACCTCTTAGAACACAAGGTAACGTTGGGATACAAACTCAACACTATTCTTGAAAGCATTCGCCGATGGAGCCTCAATAACAAGGGGTGTGGTGTAAGCTGATTCCAACAAGCGAAGACTCGATTGCCCAGAAAATGCTGGTTCTCGTATGGAAGGAATCTATCTCGCGCCAGCTTCAAGTCATGCCCCCTGAGATGTTTGGTGTGTAACCGGAAGAGATGAGACAGATCCAATCCGAAATGCTCGAAACGCTACAGTCATATCTCCACGAAGCTTCCGATCAGTGAATTTAAGCGATCTCGGTAGGAAGGTGTTTGCACTCCATATGACGAACGTGTGACACGCCGCTGCAGAGACTCGAGCATCTGAGAATTTCGTTGAAGCCATGGTTGACAGATAGGACCGCAAACTCTAGAATTGGGCTGATGTATATCTTTTAAACAGCAGCAGCGGTGTCTGGATGGCGACCTTTGAAACACTGCTGGATCATTTAAAGTCGCTGTTTAGCTTTATTATACCTATGTATCTAGGATGTAAGGACTCTAAGATATTTCACTGTTTACAACGAATCGATGAATCCAAGTAGAGATCCTCGAATACGAAGATGTTCCAACTCCTTCTTGGCACTCGGTCAAATGCTCTTGCAAAGTCCAAATACACCACATCCATCAGAACTCCACCATCCAACAACCTAGTCCAGTCATCTAGGCATGTCAGGAAATTGGTGATGATTGATCTTCCTCGAACGAATCCATGCTGATGTGAAGGCATAATGAGAATAAGAAGAAGAAGAATAAGAATTTATTAAATCCTTTCAGACAAATATACATTTGTATAGGACACGTCACAATTATTGCCAATTATTGGCAGTAATAACAAAATCAGAAATTGAACAGAAAATCAAATTTACATGGAAAATAGAAAAGAAAAAAAAAAAGAGAACATGTAATTATAATCAAATAAGAGTAGATTCTAAAAACTCCTGGATGCTGTAGAAGCATTTCTCCAACAGTAATTTTTTTACTTGCTTTTTAAACCTGAAATGTTCTAATGTCTTTAGTCTATCTGGCAAGTGATTGAACAATTTGATTCCGGAGTAAATCGTCGAATGTTGGAATTTAGTTGTTTTGTGTTTAGGAAAACTTATTGATTCTTTGTGTCGGGTATCGTAGTGATGATAATCAGAACATTTCAAGTGATGTTGAACATTACAGCGAATAAACAACAAGGAATTATAAATAAAAATACAAGGAAAACACAGAATTTTGTGTTCCCTAAACTTAGGTCTACAGGACTCTCGGGGGTTCAGATCGAAAAGAAGCCGAATAATTCTCTTCTGGGCTATAAATACGTCTTTTGCACCCGTCGAGTTACCCCACAAAACAGTGTTGTAATTCATATGAGAGTAAGCCATGGAATAGTACACCGTTAACATAGAATCTTTGGGAAGAACACTCTTGAGACGTTTCAGAGCATAGAATGCACTACTGAGCTTCCTACAGACCGAACTTGAGTGACTTTGCCAGTTTAAGTTCTCGTGGATCAACAAACCCAAAAATCTAACCTGCTTGGATGATTCAAGTTCTCCAGATGGAAGTATCAGATTAAACTCATCTTCGCAGTTTCTTGATCGAAAATATAGCATATCTGTTTTATTTATATTCAAAATAAGCGAGTTTTGGCGACACCAATCTGAAAAGCATAGAACCAACCCCTCGCATCTTCTTTTCAGCTCTTCTGGACTAGGAGCGGCGACAAGAAAAGACGTATCATCCGCAAATAGCACGACTTGGATATTCCAAGAATGTAAATTCAAATCTATATAATTTTGTATGTCATTAACGAAAAGTATGAATATAAGCGGTCCCAGCACAGACCCCTGTGGGACACCCATGTCGACAGCGTAGTCGCTGGAATCGTTATGACCAAGTCTCACGAACATTTTTCGCCCCTCAAGATAACTCCGAATCCAATCCAGGAATACGCCCCTGAATCCCATACTATATAGTTTACAAGCTATAAATTCAAAATCAAGGCAGTCGAATGCACGAGACTCGTCAAAAAATAGTCCAGCGGTCGGAATACCCCCATCTAAGTTGTCATGTAAAAACTTGATGAATTGGCACGCTGCAGTTCCAGTCGATCTGCCAACTCGAAATCCATGCTGAGAGTCAGATATGATGGAGAATTTATCGAGAAATTTGAGCACTCTATCATAAATTAACCGCTCAAAGATTTTCGAAAGTGAGGTCATTATAGATATAGGTCGATAATTTGATATATCTTCCTTTGATCCTTTCTTGTAGATCGGAATCACCTTCGAGGTCTTGAGGATCGACGGGAATCTACCCGAAGTTACAGATTTATTTATCAAGTGAGAAAAGTGATCGGATATTTGACTTGCCAATTTTTTCAAAATCTTGATTGATATCATGTCATGACCACAACTGTTACTGTTTTTCATTTTCCCAATAACAGAAATCACCTCTTCAGCCATAACAGGATAAAAAAAGAAATTCTTTTCGGACAGGACCTGAGTTGTACATGAGGCAGATTTATTCTGACCGTAGCGCTCGTCAATACTTGTTTTACCTATAGTAGAAAAATATTTACCAAATATCTCCACTGTTTCTGCGGCATTAGAAATTAGTCTTCCATCCATATTCAGTATTATCTCGTGGGTCATCTTGGTTGAGACCACCTCATTATTGACCATATTCCAAATTGTCCTAACTTTATTTGAAGAGGATTCCTTCAATGCGAACTGAATCATTTGTCTGGATTCTGGGTACCATTCTCTCAAGAACCTTGACCACGACAGAGGTGAGACTTATGGGTCTGTAGTTTCCAGCCTCCTGTTTATCAACTTTCTCAAATATAGGTGTAACTCTCGATTGACGCCATTTTGTTTGCTTTCGTTTCAAATACCAATAGAATGACTTCGACATTGAAAAAAATTTAATCTGTCCATTATTTTATAATATTCTTATGTATGTGGTTTTTTTTTCAACGATGTTATGACGCCCTTTTTTCCTTTTTCTGTTCTGTCTGAAGGGGAAGCAGAGCGCATTCCTTTTCAGTTTACATCCACTGCAATAATGAATATAAATAATCATCCATGTGTCCGTCTTTCTTTTCGGTATGGATTTGACGACGGAGAGGAAATCCGCACTGTTTACCTATTGTTTTTTTTTGCGTGCAGTTCTCTATGAACTGGAACATCATTGAATTCGACTTAAAACTTTTAATTTATTTTGTATCAAGTGTGAACTGTGAGCTTGAAAAAGCAACAATAACATTCTTTTCAACATTCGTAGGCAAAACCTACAAGATCCATGCTGATTCTACGAACTGAGAAGCTAACAGGCCGCAAAATGTTACCTGCTGGAAACAAAATAATACGTCATGGTTTTATGCACCTTTCAACCTTTGAAATTATAAATCTGTTCCATGTTACTTCATATCAATGAACCCGCTGCTGGCTAGAAGCATGAAAAAATACTAGTCCAACAAAAAAAATATTCATAGAATTACATCCGCCGCTTTTCAACGGATCACGTTCCACGTTTTCAAAAAAAAAATTACCAAACCTCGTTGTTTAATAAGTTGGATGAGTTGGATAACGTCCTATAAAAATACAGAGCCAACAACCTACTATACGGAATTCCTTCACCGCTAACGTCATAAAACAGATAATAAATGTTTACAGTCCGACAGTGGCTGACATCTCGTTATGAGGATTTCTGGCAATGCATTGCAAGCGAACAAAGAAAGAATGGATACGTTAATTGTAGATGGCTAAGAGTGGAAGGTCTGAAATTGGCCAGGAAAAAACGGTGCGAATTCAAATCATGTAGAAACTAACGAGATACTTGTACGTGCAATTGGGGCCATTTTAAATTCGTTTTCGGTTGAACA
This sequence comes from Adalia bipunctata, assembly GCA_910592335.1. Classification (NCBI taxonomy): domain Eukaryota; kingdom Metazoa; phylum Arthropoda; class Insecta; order Coleoptera; family Coccinellidae; genus Adalia; species Adalia bipunctata. The sequence goes on along the minus strand of OU342949.1, from coordinate 9,578,382 downwards.
TGCGAAGCTCTTATTCTATTCTGTACAAGGTAACGAACCCGACAACTCTGTGGACCGGCTCGAGAGAGACTGTCAAAAAAGAGAGTTCGGAAGAATCATAAAATCGCAGCAAAACTGCGACAAAGTGGGGAAATTGTTTTACGGTCGGAAAGAGAAATAATCGATTTGAACGTGGGTGAAATATCGATTTTTTAAGCCATCGGAAAGTAGGTTTTTTCACGAAAATCACGAAAAATTCCGGCAGAAAGGGTAATTTCAACTCGATAAAACTTTTTTCACAGGTTTCTGGCCGTGATACCAAAATACAGATCGCAAGAGGAAAAAAGGTCAATGCAAAATAGCTTGGTATTGATATTTTCCATTATTTCCCCATTTCTCCAGGAAAATTGATCATCCATTTGCAGAGATCACAAATAACGATTTGACATTGCAGCTGTGAGCTGACAGATTTTGACGAAGCACGGAAATGTTGACATGTCTTTCACTATAAATGCATAGAATACCTGGTGTTGGCACTGATTAGATTTTGTTTAAGACTTTCTTGTCGATCGAAAAATCTGAGTTCTTGAACTACTTTTCATTTCTCCTGAAAAGGGTCGCGCTTTTTTCCTGTGCCGCAGTAGCGCCACCACCGATAAAATATTGCGGATTATTCCGGAAGTAAAACGAGAACTCAAATCTAGAGTGCCGTTTTGATCTACAAATTCTGGTCATGATTATTAGTAAGGAGTCATTACACCATAGGTATTTCTATGCATCTATCTTTCACTGTTTGAACAAGTTTATTTTGTGAACGAGTTATTTTAAAATTCTCGATGTTTTTCTGGTTTGTTGTTCGTCATTACACCTTGGGGAGAACATGAACATAGTTAGGCTTTGCCCTGAAGAAGCACAAATATATTCGCGAAACGTCGGCATTAGCTGAGGTTTGTTAATCGTTCCCAATTCCTAGTTCCTGTCAATTACTTTGAGGGGGTATATTAATCAAGGAAGTAATCTATCTATTGATGACATTGAAAAAATGTTATCCAATTTGGCAAACGAGAATAGATGTCACGAATTTTGCAGGTTTTTCGCCATTTTGGATTTATTTTCTCGAATTTTACACCATATTTTGAATTCAGCACTAAAAATTACCAATATGTTTCCGTGAACCGTTTATTCAGAACTTGCACATAACCCACACTATACAAAAGAATGACATCCCGCTTATGATCCGCTAAACTTTATCCTTGCACCAAAAATAAAATTGTTCTTTGCTTAAATTATAAATGTCTTAATTTTAAATTTGAGATTTGCAGTATAATTCACTCAAAATTTATTATTAATCACGTCAATTGTTTATGTGACGAATGAATTTTTGTTATGAATCGTTTCAAAATATTGTATGCAATTTCCCTATATCATGCTGAAACGGGCAATGTCCCACTCTGACAACCACGCAATCTTCATTTCTGATAATAATAAATGTCAAATAGATTAAAAAAATATTTGTATGGCTGTTTTATGACAAATATCCAATTGTTTAAACGGAAAGAATTAAATTATTCATAGTAACACTTTATAATATACCTATTATTGGGCCTATTTCTTGAGAGTGATATAAATGATGTTTTCTGCATAGACAGGAACCATCTACGTGATTATATAATTTCAGTTCTATTTTCATTAGTTTGCTCCTTGAACGTTCATCTGAATAAATCTTATACTGTACACCTTATACTGATACTAGGAACTCTGCTCTCTCTGCTCATACTTACTACAATGTAGATATAGGTATTCATTTCTCCGATCTGTCTTGGATGCTATCTATCGATTTCTATGATATATTTTATATGCCAGTTGCCAGTACACTTCAACGTTAGATCTGCTGGCTTACTTTACTAGTTAGGAAAACTATACCCGTGGATTCTAACACTAACACAGACATAGTTTGTCATTTCAAATACACTTACAAAACAACGAACCTTCTCAGAAGACTATCGTTTTCAATCTCTCCAACCAATCATTTTGAAAAAATATTTAAACGAATGATCAATTCTCGACTTATGTGGTATATGAAGAAAAATAATCTTTTGGACCATTATCAGTTTGGATTCAGGAAGAACATATCCACCATGGATCCCCTTGGTGGTTCATTGTTTATGTCCAGTTAGCTGCAGATTCGTTTTCTGTTCCTCCAAGTCATCTGATGTTCACGTTTGATACAAAATTAATTGACGAAACCTATCATTTTGATATAAACATATCTGCCAAATAATTGTTCAGGGTGGCCAGATATGGATGGTTTAGTACTACAACTCCTTAACTAGAAAAGATAAAGAAAAAATGAGATACATGTCATGTTTTCTTTTTTTGAGGAACATAAATTGCTGGAAACTCCAAGTTGCTACGGCGTCTAGTTTCCGAGCTGAGATTTTGGTATTTGGTCCATTACTATAATTGACTATAACTTCCGAGTTATTGGATCTACGCTCTAGAAATTAACACATCTTTCGGACACTTTTTTTACTGCTTTTCAGCGGTGCTATTGGATTTCTTGTATGTGCTCAAATTTCAGGGCAATAACAATTTTTTTCAAATGGAAACCATAGTCGTAAACGATATTTTCAAATTGATCCTCTTTCAACGATTTCAAAAATACATATCAGGACGCACTTCCGATTTCACTTTATATCGAGAATTTCGAAAAAGCACTTTCCGTTCAAGAAAATCCAAGCTGGCTTTGTTCCACTTCCATAGAGAACGGAAACTGTCTCTGTTCACTTCCGCCCATCTGAGGAGGACATTGAATTCGACATCTCACAATTATTTTGAGCTGCCAAATTGATGAAGGAAATATTAGCTTAATTTTTAATGGGGTTTCGCCATATATCTAATAATTCCTATATGGGGAATGAGTCAATGAAGACTGAAACTGGGCTTTGGTAAGAAACCAGATCTGCGCATGTGCCGCAATATTGAGAATAAGAATAATTTACTAATTCTGTCTCTCTCTGACACATCGTATTATTTCGTGAAACGTAGATAGGGTGAACCGTACAGTCATTGGACAGTGACAGTTATTGGACAGCGCTCAGAGATTTCTAAAAAATAAGGAAGACAAATAATTTTTCAGTGCAGAATATTAACAGATTTCATCATTAGTTATGCTAGATCAAGAATTGATGACGAAAAATTCTCCAGAAGTTGCTAATATCAGTTGAATTGTGAGGTGACGCGCATAACAGTACACAGATACGAGTTTCTTAAAAAATTGTTAAGCGAACGTTAGAGACGGTGATAATAAATTTATGGTAATAATGCATAATTTTGATTGTCTCAATTGAGCATGTAAGTATCATGATTTCAATCTACATTATTTATTTTTGTTGATCATGAATTCCCCTATTTTCTTATGGTTAAATACATGTCCAATGACTGCACGGTAAAAAGGAAGATATTCAGTTATTGGACAGGGTGTCCAATAACTGTGATTTGGAATACATAGTGAATATAGTGTTTCAGTTGTAATTAGCTGAAGAGTACAATACAAGCTATCAGTGTATATATTTTTCATGAGAAATGAGTCATGTATACAGTCATTGTCCACATGTCCAATAACTACGGAAGGAATGTCCCATGACTGTATTAAACCAAATATTTGGTTTGGCCAAAAACTCCAGAACGTTAAGGACAACGCGCCTTTCATTTGCGATAACTTGAAACAGTATAAGAAAATGTTTAAAGAAAAAAATATAAAGATATAAGAAGAAAAGGCTGAAAGAAAGACAATAATGAAGGAAAACAAGAAAGGTGGAAAACAAAAAACGAACAAAAAGCTTAAGAATATACAAGAAGTATCAACTTAAAATTGTACTCCAAATGTTTCTGAAAATGACTCGGATAAATTCAAACGGCAGCTTGCTCTTTATTTGCAGATTCAAATTGATGTGGCATTTGCCAAAAGCACGTTCATGTAAAAAAGGGCTTGGTGTGCGACGAATGTTTGAAAATATTTCTTGAGAAATGTGTACCAAAAAGGCAACAGATAAATATACCGCATGACATGGATAATGAATTTCATGTATTTGTGTCACCTGTGCTTAAGGGAATACACTATAGTTCGGAAGACTAAAAAGTTGAAAATCCCCATGAAGATTCTGAAGATGTCAATATATTATTGGCAGAATACAAAGACTATTACAACACTGATGAGAATTTAAGTTAGTTTTCATTTATAGATGTATTACATTAATGAAACAAATAAAATACATATTGTCCAATGACTGCAAACCACCCGTCCCATAACTGTATAATATGTCCAATAACTATATTTTTCGCCCATTTTTTCATTGGAATGTGATGAAAATTAAACACCTTCTTCTTTGTTCATAATTACAAACGTAACCTTTAAATCACATATTCTATTATCATTTCAAACCATTATATCATGGATTTTCTCCAAAATTGGACAGTTTACATAACTTCACTGATTTTCTTAAGTGTCCAATAACTATGTCGTTCACCCTATGTCATTCATAAATTAATGTGAATACTTTCGATCTTAATCTCACAATTTCCTGTGAAATGTTACAATCGCTTTATTTCGTTTCCTTCAAGTCCTTAATATCATTTTTAACTCCTATTCACATTTCAGAATTGAATTGAAAATATTCAAGTGACATACATATTTTCATCCTCGATATCTATTTTCTTGTTGTCTTTCGAAATGAACATTCCTCAGCACCAATGTATCGTAGAGCTTCCAAAAATAAATTGCGAACTTCTGATATTTTGAACAAGGTGTTCTGAGCAAAAACTTTTCCTTTAATTTGATCCCAAACGAGCTCGATAGGATTCAGCTCGCAATGATACGGTGGAAGTCTCAACACTGTTTTTCCTGTTGGACTGGCCATCTCATTTATTTTTAACTTATCATACTTCCATTTGTTTGTTTTCACCAGAGTTAGTAGTTCAGCCTTCAAAAGATTATCCTTGAAGGAAATATTTTTTCTGACCCACCAGTTTTTGATGTCTTCCTTGCGCGTTGGAGTAGAAGGAAAAGATTCCATTTTTCTGGAATGGTAGCTGGCATTATCCATCAGGATAACAGCGTTATCATGAAGAGACGGTAAAATTGTAGAGAACCACTGTTCGAACGATTCCACGTTCATTTCCTCATGATAGTCTCCGGACTTGTTGTATTCAAAAAGCCATAGGCATTTTTTTACAAATCCGTCTTCTCCCCCTTTATGACATATTATTAATCTTTTTCCCTTTCGACTTCGTTCTTTGAGTCCAGTTGAGAGACCTTCCCGAAAAGCTTCGCTGCAAGACTTGATGGACTCATCAACCCATACTGAATTTTTCGTGTATCCTGCATTTATCCATGTCTCATCCAGGTAATGGAATTTTTTTGCCTTGTTTCCTTAATGAGCGGATTTTCTTCAAATAATCTCTTCTCCACACAATTATTTCATCCCTATCTATCAGTAGACTATCACGACAAGGTTTTGTGAACCTGAATTCCATTTTCTTCAATAATTTATAGAACAAAACATAATGAATTTATAGAACGATGTTATTTTGAAATTTGGCAAACTGTCGTCATCATTCACGATTTCTAGTACTTTAGAAGATTCCATTCCGCAAAGAAACCTTGGACAATTCTTCTGATAAGGTTTATATCGAAATCGTCAATCGAATCGATTCTTTTTAACGACTGAGCTCTTCTCCTCGCTCTCCTCTTAAGCCGGACTCCCACTACTCGTGTATTTGGCAAATATTTGCCACTTGCCTATATTTGGCATGTAGTGGGAGTGGTTCACTCGGCCAATACTTGTCAATCTTGTCATTCAAATTCGAAACTTCATCTACTTGCCAAGTACGCAAATAATTGCTTACTTATCAAATATACGAGTAGTGGGAGTCCGCCTTTAGGTGGAGTCAATAAGTCAATGTTTTATTCTCTTCATATTCTCTGAGAATTCTGAATACAGCTGAATCACTCACTCCTGAGGATTTTGAAACAATTACCACTAAGTCCCTTTCGATAAATGAGGATGTTCTTCCAATTCTTTTCGAAAAATGTTCAAAATTATCTCTTTCTCTTCAGCAGGGAAATGCGACCTTTTGGATCTTTGCCGTGCTGGTCCCCACATATCACCGCTCAGATGCAGTATCCGTTTCCGAATTCGACATTGTTCTATAAACACTATATACACTGTGTCAAAAGATTTCCCAACACAATACACTTTTCACAACAAAATCTATAAACACTTTGAACAGCTAGACCTTCACAGTAGCTCTAGGTATTTAAACTATTCTTGTCAATTGAAAACTTCGATATGTAGGTATGCAAATCAAGATGGCCTTAGCCCATTAAGGGAATGGACCAAATCTGGTGTTTCCCGGAATTACCTTGTCGGAATCTTGAGCAGCCGATAAAGAGTTTCGTACAAAATATAATAAAATAATGGACCGAAACTATAAATATATTTCAGATATTACAAGTAAATGACCATTATAAATTTGAACAGAGATATTTTACGAGTCTTGTCAATTGAAAACTTCAATATTTATGCAAATCAAGATGGCTTTCTTGAAGACAGCTCTCAATTGCAAAGCAGATGTTTCGGTGGCTTCTTGACAGAAGTGACTGGTATCATCAGGAACCTTTCCCATGGTCTGAAGATAATAATTTAAAGGACAGTGTCCTGTGAGTGTGTCCGTCATTTTCCTCAGTTCTTATTTGCGTAGTGAGAGAACAGGCTTTGGAAAGAATCCAGATCTGCGCATGCATGTGCAGTAATATTAAGAATAAAAATAACTTACTAATTCTGTCTCTATCTGACACATTGTTTTATGTCATGAAACGTGTGACATCTGTAACTTCATATGAATATTTTCTATCATAACCTTACATTTTCATGTGATATTATTCAAGCTCTATATATCGCTGTTGACTTCTATTCGTATTTGTGAATTGAACTGAAAATATTCCAGTGGCTCTATTTTCTTGTTGACACCCGAAATATACAAAACCTCTACGTTTTTCGCTATTTATGAATTTCCAGTTGACGCATGCGCACAATTCAATTCTTAAGCTCGCTGTTCAGAGCGAACAAGAGAATTAATCCGATAGAGGCGCCACCATGCATTTTATGGAATATCTCCATAGAACTCATATTATCTCTATGAGCTCTATGAATATATGTCTATCCTTATGAATGAAATGTACAATGGCGCTCTCTATCCGAAATTCGCTGAACTATGAAATCAGTGAATATGTGTGTAAATCAGGAACTTCTACCCGCCATATATTTGAATTTGGCCATTCTCTGCCGATTCCGTATTTCAAGTTGTTTTTCCTAACGAAAATATCTGTGAATTCACTTTTAATCGGAAGTTGAACTATTTTCATGGGTCTTTCGTTTGAAATAAAACAGAAGCATAAATTGGCTTATTTTCTTCTATTTTTGAAAGAAAAAACGGTTATAAACAACGATAGTGCCGGCACCGCACCGCTGTGTCCCTGCATTTTAAATCTGTGATATTTTCGGAAATATTCATTTAAATTACATGCTGTGAAGGGCCGTATCGATCTATGGACAATGTATTTAAGGTACTTGATTGGATAAGGATTGGTGCTGTATTGCTTAAAATAACTTCCCAAATCAGCCATTTTTTCCCGTAAAATGTAAAGGATAAAAAATGGTTATTGTGGGTTATCCTTAAAAGATATTTGTTGAAATTTTTTGGGTGTTCAATACCGAGTACATTATTTTGAGTTATCTCGTGGGGTTCAGTCAGCGTTTGCAATGTAAGCGCAGAAAATGTGTTTATTCACGACATCACATTAGAAACCTGTAAATTCATCAATTTTTCTCTACAATATTATGCATGTATCATACATATATCCTCTTGAATCATTCCATCTATTGAAAAATGCGTTCGGAAATCCGTTGCGTAGTTTTGAAGATTTAAGGATGATTCACATTATCAGACATGCAACGACACGGCACGGACCGACAAAGACACGACAAACCATTCTTTCTAGTTCATAAAGGTGTCTCACGAGGAACCTTGAAAACAAATTGAGCAGGATTTTCAGAAAAATCCTGAAAATGATTAACTTGACTCGCTTGGATTTCGAAACATTGAATGTTTCGTGAGTTGCAATCGCCAAAAATTTCAAATAAACTGAAATAAGTCAAAAATTTTAATCTTATCGATGATTCTATCAAAACGATTATGTATGGGGTGTTTCATTTGAAATAATAGAGTTGAGATTCCCTCGCATTATAATCAGAACCAGAAGTTGTAAAGAACTCGAACTACATATTTTCTATCACATTATTCAAGAAGATCTTATTTGAAAATGCACATTGCGACGTGAAAGACCCCGCATATTGTTGAGAAAAATAAAAAAAAAATTTCACACATTCAAATTCCTTTCTAAAGATGCTATATCCTGAAAGCGAGATCCCGTCGTTATCATTGCACCTACCTATAGGCTAAGATTACGGAATAATGAAGATGAAATGTTACTTACTGCGATTCTCCATCTTCATATCAAAACTCCTACGTATGAATAAAAAATATATCGTAAATTTTCAGAAACGGCCACATGCTAACACATCGCAATAAAAAGCCTTACGAATGCAAGGCAGAGGGCTGCGGAAAAAGTTATTGTGACGCCAGGTCCCTAAGGAGACATACGGAAAATCACCACAGTTCAACAACTTTGAACACGGCGAGCACAACAATGTCCCCAGCTCAGGGAGCGGCTTCAGGAGATGCGGCCTCGCCTCATGGCTCAAGCTGTATTCAGTACGCACCTTCGCCGACTTCTACTTCGAGGGGCAAGAGTCAATTGCAGCAGCTGCTATCCTCTGAACCAAAAGTAAGTAGTTAGAAGGATTGCTCAATATGATTTTTAGTTAAGTGACCCAGGTATTCAGTCGTTCAATATCAGAATTGAAGGAATTGTATAAGTATGGTAAAATATGTAAAAAATTGCTTTTTCGATTGATGCAAGTGCCGGATATGTATCTCACCGCCTTGACAGCCTCGACGAAAATTAAATACATTTGGTGCTGAAGGTGATGTTAGTAATTATATAGTTCTAGTAAGAAAGGGGTTACAGTTCACTGCGACTGGTCTATTGTGACACCTTGTTAGGTTCTCACTACGCAGTTTACAGCTCGCCTTCCAGTTCCAGAGATCTAATGAAATCCAATATATGGGAAAGTTTCAAAGAGGCCAGTTCCTCACCCCTGCAAGTCTTTCGCCCAAAGGATTATTTCCTTTGGTTACAATGGCAAGGTTTTCCGTGATTGGTGAAAAGGAGTTTCTTATTTTTCTCCACAAAATCTACACTCTTCAGTGTCCGATAGACCCATTCTCACCAAATGCTTCCTGAAGCGACAATGTTCTGTGAAAAATCCGGTTAGTAAAAAATACTACAGAATAATGCCAATCGTACAGAAATATGAAACAAAATAAGACAGAGATCATTTGCCATTAATAAATATTGACAAAAGAAATGTGTTTTATTTTGTTTCGATTATTCAGGTAGCTGCCTTCGTAGTTTATTTTCATTCATGTGAACAGAAACATATTCCTGAGGTGTACACTGTACATGCTTTACTTCACCGTAATCTGCAGAAGGATAACGAAGTTAATGATTGTGAATGAAATTTTATGAAATTTTTTTCGGTCTTTTTTTTTTCGAAAATTTTTAAATCGATGTGGCTCATCTATTTTCCTGATTGAAGATTTATTTCGATTTTCATTATGTCATTTCTAGAAAATTCATTCTGTTTTGGGTACAATAACCGGCCATGCGCAAATTTCATTTTTACTTCAATCTATTTTAGATTTTCTATTTCACAAAAATATTTTTTGAGCAAGTTTCTTGGTCCTCAAGAAATGTTCTCATCTAATTCATTCTACTATTCATCTCAAAATATCCCCTTTTTTTGTAAATACTCAAAATTCAAGAATTTTCACATAATCGGTTATTGCATCAGCCCATTCAATTGGACGGCTGAAAAAGCTAGAGGAGGCCTTATATGACTTTGTCATTTTTGTATACTATATTGAAATTCGCAACTATAATTCCAAAATACTGCAGAATAAGGTGTGAAAGTTGGACGAATTTGATGAGCCTAACAACCAATTCACGTTTGAATTAGTCAGCCGGTTTTGCTGAGTTTCACCTTGTGAAGATATTCACATCCATAAAAACCAAAATGGGGAATCTGAAATATACAGGGTTAGTCTTTGACTTGTACAGGGTGGGCAAAATTGGTGCTACATGAACTAAAACTTTTTAACCCGAGGAGATAGAGAAAAATGAATGGCACCTTATAGTCCTCTTTTTTCGAGAAACTGATAATGCCATCAACTGCATTCCTCTATCTTCTTTTGTTTCCGAGTTGTAGGCCAAAATTGAAATTTGTGCGATTTCAACTTTGGTTATTATCTCAGTTTCTGTTTATGCTAGGATGTTGAAATAAAAACATTATACAGGCACTTTTCTGATAGCAATCCAGTGGCGTACTCTGATTTTTTATAAAAGGTTCATTTGCTGAGTTATAACATGAAGTTGTGTTTTTTCTTATGGAAACAGTAGTTTGAAATGACTTAGAAAGAATCGCCATTTTTTTCCCGTTTCAGAAATGTATCATATGTTATACATCGCCCTCAGATTTGTTAAGATATTATGAAAAATATGGTTTGTATATGCCTATATGGAATTCGAATTATTGAGTAGGCTGAATCATAGAATTATGTGTCTCTACGCATGGTGTAATTATTATTTCACAGTTGAACCACTTGCTGCCCCACTATTCTCATTCGCTAAAATGAAACATTTCAACATATCATATTTTTCGTAATTTTGGAATATCTCCATAATGCCGCCAACGATGTCTTCAAATTTTAATAACTGACAGTTTTTTCAAACAGGGATCGCACCATCAAGTATTCGAACGTGAATTAAGAATTACACCATGCGTAGAGACACATAATTCTATGATTCAGCCTACTCAATAATTCGAATTCCATATACAAACCATATTTTTCATTATATCTTAACTAATCTGAGGGCTATGTATAACATATGATACATTTCTGAAACGGGAAAAAAATGGCGATTCTTTCTAAGTCATTTCAAACTACTGTTTCCATAAGAAAAAACACAACTTTATGTTATAACTCAGCAAATGAACCTTTTATAAAAAATCGGAGTACGCCACTGGATTGCTATAATAAAAGTGCCTGTATAATGTTTTTATTTCAACATCCTAGCATAAACAGAAACTGAGATAATAACCAAAGTTGAAATCGCACAAATTTCAATTTTGGCCTACAACTCGGAAACAAAAGAAGATAGAGGAATGCAGTTGATGGCATTATCAGTTTCTCGAAAAAAGAGGACTATAAGGTGCCATTCATTTTTCTCTATCTCCTCGGGTTAAAAAGTTTTAGTTCATGTAGCACCAATTTTGCCCACCCTGTACATATATATTAACTGTAGATTCTTGAGGCCAAAAGAAAAGTTTTTTTCATTTTCCATTTTTCCGAATAAGGTTCTGCTATACGGCAATTACCTCAAAGATCATTCTCTTCGAGTTGAACTTAATTACTAACCTTATTGGAATGAAAACCTGTAATGAAGCGCCCTTCATTTTAAGAATCTCGGTAAGATCACTTTGAAATTTTCCGATAGGCAACCCGTAAAATCTCATTCATGTCGTTCGGTTGCAATTTAAAAATCAGGCGTCGATTATCGGCAACCTGGCGTTGTTATCTCTCTTCGTCGTTTCTTTTGTTGGTCGTTTGTTTTTCCATTTTTTATAGAGTTTAAAATCTTGTATAATGGCGGCGATTTTTGCGTCGTAGTTACCTCTAGAAAGTTCTAGAATGTTCACGAAAAGTGGAAACTCAGGTAGACCAATAAGAGCCCATAATGATCGATTTGTTTTCGAAAATTTGAGAAATTTTCACGCGCGCGACTCCCGATGATGGGGGGGGACCTTTTAGGGGGGGCTGGAAGCGACGCAGAGGGATTCATTCAGAGTTGAAGATCCGGAAGGTGAAAATTGAGATTAAGATTGTGAAATATTGGTAGAGAAGATAATCGAGAGTTAAAAGTTCAAAGTCAAGTTTAATAATATAATTCATTAGTTTCGAGAACGTTTTTTACACCGGATCCGTGAAGAGGAAGTTTCATTTTGGACCGGGAAGTTCTTTTCCGACGTTTAGTGTCCTGTGAAAGCTAACGAAATCTCCATCCAGGTAGGAAAATCTTGATCTGGGCTTTTCCGAATTTTCATTCCGTATTCCGGACCATAGTTGTGTATATTTTGTGTATGATTATTGTTTTTCTGCTTGAATTACGCGTGATTCTCATTTCTTTTATTCGTAACATTCTGGCGAGGGAAAACCGGTTTGGCTGGTAACTAGCGGTGTGCGTGCAGGCGATCGAGCGTTTCGACTCAAGGTCGTCCAGTTTCGGAGGCCCGGTCGTTTAACTCTTACGAATTTTGAGATTTTTATTTTGTTGCGTCGCTTGTTGGACGGTGTTGGGCCCATTGTGTCTTCGGCACATCAGTTTGGTCCCACAGCGCGCGGTGCAACCCAGTTGTTGGGGTTGGCTGGTGGCTGGGGGCATTTTGGGGCGACACGCGACCGGTGAGTTTCGTAACCCGTCACGACATTTCGGCGCATGCGCCGCACTGTTTTCCGGTTTCCCGCGAATTTTGACTTGTCCCGTCGCTTGTTGGACGGTGTTGGGCTCATTGTGTCTTCGGCACATCAGTTTGGTCACACAGCGCGCGGTGCAACCCAGTTGTTGTGACTGGCCGGTGGCTGGGGGCATTCTGGGGCGACATACGGCCTGTGAGCTTCGTTATACGTCACGATATTTTGGCGCATGCGCAGAACTGTTTTCCGGTTTCCCGCGAATTTTGACTTGTCTTGTCGCTTGTTGGACGGTGTTGGGCTCATTGTGTCTTCGGCACATCAGTTTGGTCACACAGCGCGCGGTGCAACCCAGTTGTTGTGACTGGCCGGTGGCTGGGGGCATTTCGGGGCGGAGCACGGTCTACGAGCTTCGTGACTTGTCCCCGACATTTTGGTAGATGCGCTAATCCCTCCGACCAATCAAATTCTCGGATATCTGTTCGACCGCTGATAAATTGTTCGAGCAGGAAATATTGTAGTGTAATCTTTCCCCCGAGCATCCATACATACAATTGTGGTTCGGAAATCGTAGCCCATTTCATTTTTCTATACTATTTTTCGCTTTACATGCACACTGCTTTGCTCCTTCACGGCTGCTTTGAATGCTCTCATTGTTCATTTGTTGCAATTAGTTTGTCATTTTCTATCACCGCTTATTTTCCGTCTGTCTCACCTGCTCACCCCGTTAACCCGCAACCGTTTTCATCTCTTTTCATAATATCAGTAAGGCTTTTGTAACTTTCATACTTGCGTTTCAATCATTTAATAATTGATCTTTGGAAACAGATTAGTACTTTGATTTTGGGTGTTGCATACATTATTTAGTTGAGTTTACATTGTATTACATTTTAGTTTCACATTATAGTTGTTTAAGGTTTTACTTGTTTTATTATCCCAGCAACAGCTAGACATATTCAATAAAGAACATACTTTTCAATCGCTAACATCTTAGATTGAGCCGAACCCTTCTCCAACTGTCTAAAAGCTACCCAGGCAAGGGCTCGAAGTGAAACTTTTTATAAAGGAGTCACAACCTTTTAAAACCCATTGTGGCTGGCGCCCGAGCGATTATATTTCCGCCGACAATAGCCAATAGGTAAAGAAAGCCCGTCACAAATTGGCGCCCGAGCAGGGACCTGATTTCTTTTGAGTCAAAAGGTACTTTCTAAGCTTTGTTTGGCGCGGTTTGTTGAGCAGGTATGGAGGTGAACAGACTGAGAGCTGAGGAGTTGATTTGGGAGTTAGAAGCCCGTGGCTGTAAGGCGGCCAGAACCGTCAATGAGAACCGTATGCAGCTGCGAAAGGTGGTAGCCCAGCAGATTCCTTTCTGTCCGTTGACCAGAAATATTGGAGAGGAATTGAATAATGCCCACCGTATTTTGGGATGTCTGTTGGAGGACGTGCGAGAGTTTGACGAGGATAACGCAGCAAACGTGGAGACCGGTATCAGAAGCCGTTTGTTGCACGTACAGCACCGTCTGAGCCAAATCAAACCGACGTCGTTGGGAGAACACGACAGGCTGGACGAGCTGAGGGACATTTTGGTCCAAGCATTCGAGATGTTGAAGGATGCCAAACTCCTAGCCGATGCAAGGAGAGCCGTACAAGAAACGTTCGGCGGCCCACTGGAGGGCGACCTAAACGAACAGAGTCGAGAGCAGGAGTTGATTTCATTCGAGGAACCACCAGAACTTCGATCTCAGGTGCCTGGTCTCGATGATTTGCAAGATGGCGGAGGCAGGAGCCGGGAATACCTAAACTCAGATCAAGTGATGAGGGAACGGAGAAGACCTACCGAATCCCGCGGAAATGATACATCTCAACTGACCGGAATACCGAGTGATTTCCTTCAACGCTTGCGAGAGCGGGCTTGTGAAGCAGTCCGGAGACGATTGAATTTCACCAGCCCTCTTGGACCACGGAATGACGACACATTAGCGCGACCGATACGAAAGGATAGGCCAGACATAGCCGAATCTACTCGCCGGATTTCTTTCCCATTTCTCGATGCAGCGGAGTCAGAGTGCTCGGCTCGACTAAGACCTGATTCAAACGAGGATAAACCTGAACAAGAATGCGTCGCACGAACGGCGGGCCTTAGGAAGGCAGGAGCCGACGAGGCCCGTCCGAACCTGAATATTGCTGATCTTGGATGCGCAAGACGACCTAGTTCAACGTGCAGTCAACCTTCCGTCCCCGTTTATAAATGGAACGTACATTTTGATGGCTCCACTAGTGTAAACACCTTCCTGGAAGAGGTCGAGCAGCTATCTGAAACTCGCAAAGTTACACGACAACAGCTTTTCGAGTCCATTTTTGAACTTTTAAGGAAGGACGCACGAGATTGGTATATTCCCAGACGAGGTTCCTTCGGAAGTTGGGAAGATTTCAAGGAACAGCTTCGTGAAGCCTTCCTACCACTCGATTACGAAGAAAACCTCTTGGATGAAATCAGAAAACGCACCCAAGGAAATGGAGAGAAACTATTACTGTTCGTTACCAGGATGCAGAATCTGTTTTTGAAGTTGACGAACAAACGACCATCCGAGGAAGAGCAGGTGAACATTATCAAAAAGCGCTTGATACCGTCACTCCAGGAAGCGCTCGCCTTCCAAGAAACGAACAACTACGAACAGTTGCTGAAGAAGGGAAAAGTGTTCGAGTTGGTGAAATGGCATGCCGACAATTATGTCTCGCCACCGGATCGGAAGGGTTTGATAGATGAGCCTCATCTAATATACAGAAACCCACGTTCGAAAGTAGCAGAGAGTCTGGTCGTGAATTCGTCGCAGCAGGAAACAAGGGAACATACATCCCCGCTACCATCCACACCGGGATCCAAGGTCGCTGTCAAACCGGAGGAATCAAAGGAGAAGCCGAAACCTCCACCGGCTGAACCGTCAGAACCGCAGTCGCAGGAAACACAGAGGAGGGTTCGTTTCGTGGAGAACGGCCCTCAGTGCTGGCGATGTGGAAAGATGGGTCACATGAGAAGAGAATGTCGATCACAACCAAGACTGTTTTGCTCACGATGTGGAAGACCCGGAATCCTATCACGGGATTGTCCATGTTCGGGAAACGAGAGCGGAACTGCCATGACGAGGGGAGGAGGCAGTTCCCGTCCGCAGCATCCCCAATAACACCGCAGTCGCCTTCCAGAGGAGAAAACCGTCCAATTATCACCGTCCACATAGGAGGAAACTCCTTCAAAGCCTTGTTAGATACGGGAGCCTCCAGATCTTTCGTGAGCCAGAGAACAGCGGAAACATGCCAGAAGTTAGGAGTTTTGCCTGCCAAAGTCACAGGCATGTTGGCCACCGTAGCCGATGGAAATTCCGTAGCCGTTGAAAAGATGTACAAGCCGTTGTGTACGATTGGCGACGAAGAGATCGAGCCTCGACTGTATTTGGTACCACATTTGCCGGTGGATTTGATTTTTGGTATGGATGTTCTGACCTCGCACGATTTCCACATCGACTTCCGGACATCCCGATGTTTTCTCAAGGGAAAACTGTTGATGAAACCGGAACCTGCAACACAGGGACCACAGAACTCGATGATAGGTTCGTTGAGTTCCGAGGAGAAAACGACACTACGAGAGTTCTTAGAAGTAGAGATGGGAAGTTTTCAGGAAGTACAAGGCCAGACTACCTTGACCAACCACGAGATTAAGATCAAACCTGGTACCGAGCCGATTAAGCAAAGATACCGTCCGTATAATCCGAAAATGCAGGAGATCATTAATCAAGAAGTGGATAGAATGTTGGAAGAGGGAGTCATCGAACCGTCTAAGTCTCCCTGGAGCTCCAGCGTAGTCATCGTGAGGAAGGCCAATGGAAAACCTCGTTTTTGTATCGACTTCCGCGCAGTAAATGAAGTGTCTGTTAAGGACGCTTACCCGTTGCCCTACATCGCTGGGATTTTGGACAAACTCCGGCGAGCCAAATATATATCGACCCTAGACTTGAAGCAGGGCTATTGGCAGGTCCCGCTGTCCGAGGAAAGTAAGCCTATCACCGCCTTTACAGTCCCTGGAAGGGGCTTGTTCCAGTTCAGAGTCATGCCCTTTGGCCTACACTCCGCAGGGGCTACGTTCCAGCGGTTGTTAGACAGAGTCATAGGCCCGGAGATGGATCCGGATGCTTTTGCATATCTAGACGACATAGTGGTACTGGGTGAGACGTTTGAGAACCACTTAACCAACCTGAGAACCGTATTCCGCCGTCTCCGTGAAGCGAATCTGAAGATAAACCCGGAAAAATGCGAATTCGTAAGAAGCTCGCTTAAATACCTTGGACATGTGGTGACTGAAGATGGAATTGCGACAGATCCTGATAAGATCGCCGCCATTAATTCCATGTCACCGCCAAGGACAATCCGAGAACTCCGGCGATTCTTGGGAGTGGCGAGTTGGTACCGCAGGTTCGTGGAGGACTTTACGAAGACAGTCACTCCGCTGACGTTGCTGCTGAAGAAGACACAAAGGTGGAAATGGGGAAACGACCAACAACAGGCGTTCGAGGCCTTGAAAGCCAAGCTCACCGAATCTCCGGTCTTGGCGTGTCCGGACTTTTCGCAACCGTTCACGTTGCAGACTGACGCCTCAGACACAGGACTTGGAGCCGCTCTAACACAAGTTTTGGAAGGTCATGAACGAGTGATCGCTTACGCGAGCCGTACGTTGAACGACGCCGAGAAGAATTATTCGGTGACCGAAAAGGAGTGTTTGGCCATAGTTTGGGCCATCGACAAGATGAGGCCGTATTTGGAGGGATACCGTTTCACCGTGGTCACAGATCATGGAAGTCTCCGCTGGTTACAGTCGATAAAATCTCCCACAGGAAGGATAGCGCGATGGAGCGTGTTCTTACAACAGTATGATTTCGAAATAAAATACCGGAGAGGGACACTGAACCGAGTGGCAGACGCCTTATCACGGGATCCGTTGCCGTATCAAGAACATTCCTGCCTAGCTGAAAATGTGGTGCTGTGTCCATGGTACGTGAGGAAATTCCAAGAAGTGTCCAAAGACCCGGCCGGACACCCTGACTATCAAATACAGAAGGGGAAGTTGTACCGACACTTTTGGAGCTCCAACGACTTCACCGAACCGGAGATGGGCACACCGTGGAAGTTATGCGTCCCCACTGAGGACCGTCTCACGGTATTGCGAGAGAACCATGACAATCCCGCGGCTGGTCACCTGGGTATTGCGAAGACCATTACCAGGGTGGCCCAGAATTACTATTGGCCCGGAATGTTCCGCGAGGTAGCCCTATATGTTCGACGATGCAAACGTTGTCAGCAGTACAAAGTCTCTCAGCAGAAGCCCGCCGGCAAAATGCAACCCTACGTAATCAGTGAACCGTGGAACACCGTAAGTACTGACTTGATTGGTCCGTTACCCCGTTCGAGGAAGGGAAATACCTTTCTTGTCATGTTCCAGGATCGTTTTTCCAAATGGGTAGAATGTAGACCGCTCAGAGCGGCCACCGGCAAGGGGGTATTCCAGGCCTTCTACGAACAAGTAGTGTTGAAATTCGGATGCCCTAAAACCGTGATAAGCGACAACGGCTCCCAGTACGATGGAAGGTTGTTCAAAGGAAACATCCGGAGTCTAGGTATCAGGCATAGGTTCTCACCGGTTTACTCACCCCAGTGCAACCCCGTCGAGAGAGCAAACCGAACTATCAAAACTATGATAGCGCAGTTTTGCGAAGGGGATCACCGTAGTTGGGATGAGCACATAGGGGAGTTGACGTTCGCAATAAACTCAGCAAGACATGAGTCCACCGGGTTTACACCGTCGTTCCTGAATTTTGGAAGGGAGATAAGATCCCCAGAAAAGAACCGTCGCGATGTGCAAGGAGCTGACGACGAGGAAGGCGCCGGCGAAGAACCCCGTACACAAGACGCAGCCCAATACGCTGACCGCTTGAGACACCTGAAGGAAACTCATGAATTCGTGCGAATCCAATTGGAGAGAGCATTCTGTCAACAGAGCCGCTACTACAACCTCCGTCGAAGGGAGTGGACCTGTAAGGTAGGTGATAAAGTCTTACGTAGGGAACACCCTTTGTCGTCGGCCGCGGACAGCTTCGCCTCGAAGTTGGCCGCCAAATTTACCGGACCTTACACGGTTGTCAAAGTTGTCTCCCCCGTAGTGTACGATCTTAAAGATGAGTCCGGGAAATATCTCCGGCACATCCATGTTAAAGACTTGAAACCGTTTCGGGAGGGTGAGCATCGCGTAGAACCTTAAAGAAGACGCGAAACCCCGCAACTTGCCGTAATGAGAGCGAAATGAGATATGTTGAATAGGTAACCTTCACATTTATAGTCTCTTTCAGGAAATGGCCGACTCCATCGTCGTCATCTCATCGACTCCTCCGAGCGGCGCATCGCCCCGGGGTGACGAAATGGATGAAGAGATGGGGCCGTACGACGTAGTTCGATTCATCGGGCGGGGGGGCTTCGGCCGGGTGTTCGAGATGAAGAGGAAGGATGGCGGCGAGAACTTCGCGATGAAGATCGCGCCAGTTTCTGCCGTCGCCATCATCGAACGGGACTTCCTCGAAGAGCTGGATCACCCTAACATACTACGACTGATAACAAGTCACGTTAGTGGTGATCAGCTCGCCCTCGGGGTGGAGCTGATGAACAGCGACCTGCAAGAGCTGGTCGAAAGGCAGGGCCCACTTCCCGAGGGCAGGTGTTGGGAGGTGATGTGGCAGGCTTTCGCCGGCTTGGCGGCCTGTCATGCCCGCTACATCCTCCATCGGGACGTCAAGCCGGAGAACTTGCTGCTGAAAGGTCCGAGGGTGTGCTTGGCGGATTTCGGGTTGGCGGTTCGGCTGTCGCCTGATCGGCCAACTACAACACAGCTGGCGGGGACGGTCCCGTACATGTCCCCTGAGATGGTGAAAGGTTTACCGTTCGGCCTTCCCGCCGATGTGTGGGCAATGGGTCTGGTGGCCAACTACTTGGCTACCGGTTCCACCCCATTCTTGGGTGGGAGGGCGGTATCGATGATTTCACGGCTCCGGGGGCAGTACGAGGGGCCCGAGCTAAAAGGATTGCCGGGGTGGTTGGCGGATGGCGTTGGTCGGATGCTGAGGGTCGAACCTTCGGAACGCCCCACGGCGGAGTGGGGCGCCCGTGGGTTCGGTCCAGCCGGACTATGCGTGGAGGGCGCCCTCGGTTCCACTCCCGACACCAACTTACCGGGACCCAGCACCCAAATGGCCGAGAGCCCACGTTCACCGCGTCGGCGTACCATCGTGGTCGGCGCCAGCTTCCAGGAAGCGATGACCCGGCAGCCGAAGAAGGGTATCACCCCCAGTTTTGCGGAACGGCTCATTAAGTACCGCCCACCGGGAGTCCGTAAAAGGATGCATGAGAAGTTCCTTCTCCCGGATGGGACGAAGAGGAGATTCTGGCTGCCGGCGCCGTGAAGAGGCAAAGCAAAGTGGCCTGGAAGCCAAGGTTGTCCTCAGTTTGCGGTAAGTTGCCCTAACCGTAGTACTAAACACCGTGGGTTTTGTTTCAGAATGCCCCGCTCGAATGAAACACTGTCAGAGGTCTCCTCGTTAAACCTCGACGAGATGTTGATTAGCGATTACGAAGACTTCCTGGAGAGAAGACGCGAAGAACAAGAGGCCCCGACTCCCAAGCCTGCGGCCACCGAGCGTCCCGTAACGAAGGTCTCCGAGGTGGTACTGAATCGACCCCACGATCCCGTCAAGCCGAAGTCAGGCCGTAAGCGTGTCCAACGGAGGAGACAACACCGTCGAAGTAGAGCGTCCGAACGAGCCATTGAGGGAAACGAACGACCTCAATATATACAGCTCTCTGAAGGGGCGTGTTGGCGCTGTGGGTTGATAGGACACGCCAGGAAGAATTGCCACAACAAACCGAAGTTGTTTTGCTCGAGATGCGGCAAAATGGGCGTATTATCGAGGAATTGTCCTTGCCGATCGAGGGGACAATCTCAGAAGCCATCGAGGACGGAAACGAGGACACAGCCAGCGAGAGAGTCTCAGGAGGAACGTCGCCGCGGTGGACACCCGGCAGTCGTTGCTTCCTATGCCCAGTCGCCAGGACGTAACTCCAGGAGGTCAGTTGGAGTCCAATGTGAAATCTTGAGAACCCCATCGTACATGAAGCCCATGGTGATGACGTGGCGACCCGACGTGTTCTTCGCCATATGTAACTAGACATGACCGCGGAGGGTAAGGTAAGAGCGGGTGAGATGGGGGAGTTTAAAAAAAAAAAAAACCTTCAGTTTTTTTTGTGGAAGACAGGGGGGTGTAATGAAGCGCCCTTCATTTTAAGAATCTCGGTAAGATCACTTTGAAATTTTCCGATAGGCAACCCGTAAAATCTCATTCATGTCGTTCGGTTGCAATTTAAAAATCAGGCGTCGATTATCGGCAACCTGGCGTTGTTATCTCTCTTCGTCGTTTCTTTTGTTGGTCGTTTGTTTTTCCATTTTTTATAGAGTTTAAAATCTTGTATAATGGCGGCGATTTTTGCGTCGTAGTTACCTCTAGAAAGTTCTAGAATGTTCACGAAAAGTGGAAACTCAGGTAGACCAATAAGAGCCCATAATGATCGATTTGTTTTCGAAAATTTGAGAAATTTTCACGCGCGCGACTCCCGATGATGGGGGGGGACCTTTTAGGGGGGGCTGGAAGCGACGCAGAGGGATTCATTCAGAGTTGAAGATCCGGAAGGTGAAAATTGAGATTAAGATTGTGAAATATTGGTAGAGAAGATAATCGAGAGTTAAAAGTTCAAAGTCAAGTTTAATAATATAATTCATTAGTTTCGAGAACGTTTTTTACACCGGATCCGTGAAGAGGAAGTTTCATTTTGGACCGGGAAGTTCTTTTCCGACGTTTAGTGTCCTGTGAAAGCTAACGAAATCTCCATCCAGGTAGGAAAATCTTGATCTGGGCTTTTCCGAATTTTCATTCCGTATTCCGGACCATAGTTGTGTATATTTTGTGTATGATTATTGTTTTTCTGCTTGAATTACGCGTGATTCTCATTTCTTTTATTCGTAACATTCTGGCGAGGGAAAACCGGTTTGGCTGGTAACTAGCGGTGTGCGTGCAGGCGATCGAGCGTTTCGACTCAAGGTCGTCCAGTTTCGGAGGCCCGGTCGTTTAACTCTTACGAATTTTGAGATTTTTATTTTGTTGCGTCGCTTGTTGGACGGTGTTGGGCCCATTGTGTCTTCGGCACATCAGTTTGGTCCCACAGCGCGCGGTGCAACCCAGTTGTTGGGGTTGGCTGGTGGCTGGGGGCATTTTGGGGCGACACGCGACCGGTGAGTTTCGTAACCCGTCACGACATTTCGGCGCATGCGCCGCACTGTTTTCCGGTTTCCCGCGAATTTTGACTTGTCCCGTCGCTTGTTGGACGGTGTTGGGCTCATTGTGTCTTCGGCACATCAGTTTGGTCACACAGCGCGCGGTGCAACCCAGTTGTTGTGACTGGCCGGTGGCTGGGGGCATTCTGGGGCGACATACGGCCTGTGAGCTTCGTTATACGTCACGATATTTTGGCGCATGCGCAGAACTGTTTTCCGGTTTCCCGCGAATTTTGACTTGTCTTGTCGCTTGTTGGACGGTGTTGGGCTCATTGTGTCTTCGGCACATCAGTTTGGTCACACAGCGCGCGGTGCAACCCAGTTGTTGTGACTGGCCGGTGGCTGGGGGCATTCTGGGGCGACATACGGCCTGTGAGCTTCGTTATACGTCACGATATTTTGGCGCATGCGCAGAACTGTTTTCCGGTTTCCCGCGAATTTTGACTTGTCCCGTCGCTTGTTGGACGGTGTTGGGCTCATTGTGTCTTCGGCACATCAGTTTGGTCACACAGCGCGCGGTGCAACCCAGTTGTTGTGACTGGCCGGTGGCTGGGGGCATTTCGGGGCGGAGCACGGTCTACGAGCTTCGTGACTTGTCCCCGACATTTTGGTAGATGCGCTAATCCCTCCGACCAATCAAATTCTCGGATATCTGTTCGACCGCTGATAAATTGTTCGAGCAGGAAATATTGTAGTGTAATCTTTCCCCCGAGCATCCATACATACAATTGTGGTTCGGAAATCGTAGCCCATTTCATTTTTCTATACTATTTTTCGCTTTACATGCACACTGCTTTGCTCCTTCACGGCTGCTTTGAATGCTCTCATTGTTCATTTGTTGCAATTAGTTTGTCATTTTCTATCACCGCTTATTTTCCGTCTGTCTCACCTGCTCACCCCGTTAACCCGCAACCGTTTTCATCTCTTTTCATAATATCAGTAAGGCTTTTGTAACTTTCATACTTGCGTTTCAATCATTTAATAATTGATCTTTGGAAACAGATTAGTACTTTGATTTTGGGTGTTGCATACATTATTTAGTTGAGTTTACATTGTATTACATTTTAGTTTCACATTATAGTTGTTTAAGGTTTTACTTGTTTTATTATCCCAGCAACAGCTAGACATATTCAATAAAGAACATACTTTTCAATCGCTAACATCTTAGATTGAGCCGAACCCTTCTCCAACTGTCTAAAAGCTACCCAGGCAAGGGCTCGAAGTGAAACTTTTTATAAAGGAGTCACAACCTTTTAAAACCCATTGTGGCTGGCGCCCGAGCGATTATATTTCCGCCGACAATAGCCAATAGGTAAAGAAAGCCCGTCACAAATTGGCGCCCGAGCAGGGACCTGATTTCTTTTGAGTCAAAAGGTACTTTCTAAGCTTTGTTTGGCGCGGTTTGTTGAGCAGGTATGGAGGTGAACAGACTGAGAGCTGAGGAGTTGATTTGGGAGTTAGAAGCCCGTGGCTGTAAGGCGGCCAGAACCGTCAATGAGAACCGTATGCAGCTGCGAAAGGTGGTAGCCCAGCAGATTCCTTTCTGTCCGTTGACCAGAAATATTGGAGAGGAATTGAATAATGCCCACCGTATTTTGGGATGTCTGTTGGAGGACGTGCGAGAGTTTGACGAGGATAACGCAGCAAACGTGGAGACCGGTATCAGAAGCCGTTTGTTGCACGTACAGCACCGTCTGAGCCAAATCAAACCGACGTCGTTGGGAGAACACGACAGGCTGGACGAGCTGAGGGACATTTTGGTCCAAGCATTCGAGATGTTGAAGGATGCCAAACTCCTAGCCGATGCAAGGAGAGCCGTACAAGAAACGTTCGGCGGCCCACTGGAGGGCGACCTAAACGAACAGAGTCGAGAGCAGGAGTTGATTTCATTCGAGGAACCACCAGAACTTCGATCTCAGGTGCCTGGTCTCGATGATTTGCAAGATGGCGGAGGCAGGAGCCGGGAATACCTAAACTCAGATCAAGTGATGAGGGAACGGAGAAGACCTACCGAATCCCGCGGAAATGATACATCTCAACTGACCGGAATACCGAGTGATTTCCTTCAACGCTTGCGAGAGCGGGCTTGTGAAGCAGTCCGGAGACGATTGAATTTCACCAGCCCTCTTGGACCACGGAATGACGACACATTAGCGCGACCGATACGAAAGGATAGGCCAGACATAGCCGAATCTACTCGCCGGATTTCTTTCCCATTTCTCGATGCAGCGGAGTCAGAGTGCTCGGCTCGACTAAGACCTGATTCAAACGAGGATAAACCTGAACAAGAATGCGTCGCACGAACGGCGGGCCTTAGGAAGGCAGGAGCCGACGAGGCCCGTCCGAACCTGAATATTGCTGATCTTGGATGCGCAAGACGACCTAGTTCAACGTGCAGTCAACCTTCCGTCCCCGTTTATAAATGGAACGTACATTTTGATGGCTCCACTAGTGTAAACACCTTCCTGGAAGAGGTCGAGCAGCTATCTGAAACTCGCAAAGTTACACGACAACAGCTTTTCGAGTCCATTTTTGAACTTTTAAGGAAGGACGCACGAGATTGGTATATTCCCAGACGAGGTTCCTTCGGAAGTTGGGAAGATTTCAAGGAACAGCTTCGTGAAGCCTTCCTACCACTCGATTACGAAGAAAACCTCTTGGATGAAATCAGAAAACGCACCCAAGGAAATGGAGAGAAACTATTACTGTTCGTTACCAGGATGCAGAATCTGTTTTTGAAGTTGACGAACAAACGACCATCCGAGGAAGAGCAGGTGAACATTATCAAAAAGCGCTTGATACCGTCACTCCAGGAAGCGCTCGCCTTCCAAGAAACGAACAACTACGAACAGTTGCTGAAGAAGGGAAAAGTGTTCGAGTTGGTGAAATGGCATGCCGACAATTATGTCTCGCCACCGGATCGGAAGGGTTTGATAGATGAGCCTCATCTAATATACAGAAACCCACGTTCGAAAGTAGCAGAGAGTCTGGTCGTGAATTCGTCGCAGCAGGAAACAAGGGAACATACATCCCCGCTACCATCCACACCGGGATCCAAGGTCGCTGTCAAACCGGAGGAATCAAAGGAGAAGCCGAAACCTCCACCGGCTGAACCGTCAGAACCGCAGTCGCAGGAAACACAGAGGAGGGTTCGTTTCGTGGAGAACGGCCCTCAGTGCTGGCGATGTGGAAAGATGGGTCACATGAGAAGAGAATGTCGATCACAACCAAGACTGTTTTGCTCACGATGTGGAAGACCCGGAATCCTATCACGGGATTGTCCATGTTCGGGAAACGAGAGCGGAACTGCCATGACGAGGGGAGGAGGCAGTTCCCGTCCGCAGCATCCCCAATAACACCGCAGTCGCCTTCCAGAGGAGAAAACCGTCCAATTATCACCGTCCACATAGGAGGAAACTCCTTCAAAGCCTTGTTAGATACGGGAGCCTCCAGATCTTTCGTGAGCCAGAGAACAGCGGAAACATGCCAGAAGTTAGGAGTTTTGCCTGCCAAAGTCACAGGCATGTTGGCCACCGTAGCCGATGGAAATTCCGTAGCCGTTGAAAAGATGTACAAGCCGTTGTGTACGATTGGCGACGAAGAGATCGAGCCTCGACTGTATTTGGTACCACATTTGCCGGTGGATTTGATTTTTGGTATGGATGTTCTGACCTCGCACGATTTCCACATCGACTTCCGGACATCCCGATGTTTTCTCAAGGGAAAACTGTTGATGAAACCGGAACCTGCAACACAGGGACCACAGAACTCGATGATAGGTTCGTTGAGTTCCGAGGAGAAAACGACACTACGAGAGTTCTTAGAAGTAGAGATGGGAAGTTTTCAGGAAGTACAAGGCCAGACTACCTTGACCAACCACGAGATTAAGATCAAACCTGGTACCGAGCCGATTAAGCAAAGATACCGTCCGTATAATCCGAAAATGCAGGAGATCATTAATCAAGAAGTGGATAGAATGTTGGAAGAGGGAGTCATCGAACCGTCTAAGTCTCCCTGGAGCTCCAGCGTAGTCATCGTGAGGAAGGCCAATGGAAAACCTCGTTTTTGTATCGACTTCCGCGCAGTAAATGAAGTGTCTGTTAAGGACGCTTACCCGTTGCCCTACATCGCTGGGATTTTGGACAAACTCCGGCGAGCCAAATATATATCGACCCTAGACTTGAAGCAGGGCTATTGGCAGGTCCCGCTGTCCGAGGAAAGTAAGCCTATCACCGCCTTTACAGTCCCTGGAAGGGGCTTGTTCCAGTTCAGAGTCATGCCCTTTGGCCTACACTCCGCAGGGGCTACGTTCCAGCGGTTGTTAGACAGAGTCATAGGCCCGGAGATGGATCCGGATGCTTTTGCATATCTAGACGACATAGTGGTACTGGGTGAGACGTTTGAGAACCACTTAACCAACCTGAGAACCGTATTCCGCCGTCTCCGTGAAGCGAATCTGAAGATAAACCCGGAAAAATGCGAATTCGTAAGAAGCTCGCTTAAATACCTTGGACATGTGGTGACTGAAGATGGAATTGCGACAGATCCTGATAAGATCGCCGCCATTAATTCCATGTCACCGCCAAGGACAATCCGAGAACTCCGGCGATTCTTGGGAGTGGCGAGTTGGTACCGCAGGTTCGTGGAGGACTTTACGAAGACAGTCACTCCGCTGACGTTGCTGCTGAAGAAGACACAAAGGTGGAAATGGGGAAACGACCAACAACAGGCGTTCGAGGCCTTGAAAGCCAAGCTCACCGAATCTCCGGTCTTGGCGTGTCCGGACTTTTCGCAACCGTTCACGTTGCAGACTGACGCCTCAGACACAGGACTTGGAGCCGCTCTAACACAAGTTTTGGAAGGTCATGAACGAGTGATCGCTTACGCGAGCCGTACGTTGAACGACGCCGAGAAGAATTATTCGGTGACCGAAAAGGAGTGTTTGGCCATAGTTTGGGCCATCGACAAGATGAGGCCGTATTTGGAGGGATACCGTTTCACCGTGGTCACAGATCATGGAAGTCTCCGCTGGTTACAGTCGATAAAATCTCCCACAGGAAGGATAGCGCGATGGAGCGTGTTCTTACAACAGTATGATTTCGAAATAAAATACCGGAGAGGGACACTGAACCGAGTGGCAGACGCCTTATCACGGGATCCGTTGCCGTATCAAGAACATTCCTGCCTAGCTGAAAATGTGGTGCTGTGTCCATGGTACGTGAGGAAATTCCAAGAAGTGTCCAAAGACCCGGCCGGACACCCTGACTATCAAATACAGAAGGGGAAGTTGTACCGACACTTTTGGAGCTCCAACGACTTCACCGAACCGGAGATGGGCACACCGTGGAAGTTATGCGTCCCCACTGAGGACCGTCTCACGGTATTGCGAGAGAACCATGACAATCCCGCGGCTGGTCACCTGGGTATTGCGAAGACCATTACCAGGGTGGCCCAGAATTACTATTGGCCCGGAATGTTCCGCGAGGTAGCCCTATATGTTCGACGATGCAAACGTTGTCAGCAGTACAAAGTCTCTCAGCAGAAGCCCGCCGGCAAAATGCAACCCTACGTAATCAGTGAACCGTGGAACACCGTAAGTACTGACTTGATTGGTCCGTTACCCCGTTCGAGGAAGGGAAATACCTTTCTTGTCATGTTCCAGGATCGTTTTTCCAAATGGGTAGAATGTAGACCGCTCAGAGCGGCCACCGGCAAGGGGGTATTCCAGGCCTTCTACGAACAAGTAGTGTTGAAATTCGGATGCCCTAAAACCGTGATAAGCGACAACGGCTCCCAGTACGATGGAAGGTTGTTCAAAGGAAACATCCGGAGTCTAGGTATCAGGCATAGGTTCTCACCGGTTTACTCACCCCAGTGCAACCCCGTCGAGAGAGCAAACCGAACTATCAAAACTATGATAGCGCAGTTTTGCGAAGGGGATCACCGTAGTTGGGATGAGCACATAGGGGAGTTGACGTTCGCAATAAACTCAGCAAGACATGAGTCCACCGGGTTTACACCGTCGTTCCTGAATTTTGGAAGGGAGATAAGATCCCCAGAAAAGAACCGTCGCGATGTGCAAGGAGCTGACGACGAGGAAGGCGCCGGCGAAGAACCCCGTACACAAGACGCAGCCCAATACGCTGACCGCTTGAGACACCTGAAGGAAACTCATGAATTCGTGCGAATCCAATTGGAGAGAGCATTCTGTCAACAGAGCCGCTACTACAACCTCCGTCGAAGGGAGTGGACCTGTAAGGTAGGTGATAAAGTCTTACGTAGGGAACACCCTTTGTCGTCGGCCGCGGACAGCTTCGCCTCGAAGTTGGCCGCCAAATTTACCGGACCTTACACGGTTGTCAAAGTTGTCTCCCCCGTAGTGTACGATCTTAAAGATGAGTCCGGGAAATATCTCCGGCACATCCATGTTAAAGACTTGAAACCGTTTCGGGAGGGTGAGCATCGCGTAGAACCTTAAAGAAGACGCGAAACCCCGCAACTTGCCGTAATGAGAGCGAAATGAGATATGTTGAATAGGTAACCTTCACATTTATAGTCTCTTTCAGGAAATGGCCGACTCCATCGTCGTCATCTCATCGACTCCTCCGAGCGGCGCATCGCCCCGGGGTGACGAAATGGATGAAGAGATGGGGCCGTACGACGTAGTTCGATTCATCGGGCGGGGGGGCTTCGGCCGGGTGTTCGAGATGAAGAGGAAGGATGGCGGCGAGAACTTCGCGATGAAGATCGCGCCAGTTTCTGCCGTCGCCATCATCGAACGGGACTTCCTCGAAGAGCTGGATCACCCTAACATACTACGACTGATAACAAGTCACGTTAGTGGTGATCAGCTCGCCCTCGGGGTGGAGCTGATGAACAGCGACCTGCAAGAGCTGGTCGAAAGGCAGGGCCCACTTCCCGAGGGCAGGTGTTGGGAGGTGATGTGGCAGGCTTTCGCCGGCTTGGCGGCCTGTCATGCCCGCTACATCCTCCATCGGGACGTCAAGCCGGAGAACTTGCTGCTGAAAGGTCCGAGGGTGTGCTTGGCGGATTTCGGGTTGGCGGTTCGGCTGTCGCCTGATCGGCCAACTACAACACAGCTGGCGGGGACGGTCCCGTACATGTCCCCTGAGATGGTGAAAGGTTTACCGTTCGGCCTTCCCGCCGATGTGTGGGCAATGGGTCTGGTGGCCAACTACTTGGCTACCGGTTCCACCCCATTCTTGGGTGGGAGGGCGGTATCGATGATTTCACGGCTCCGGGGGCAGTACGAGGGGCCCGAGCTAAAAGGATTGCCGGGGTGGTTGGCGGATGGCGTTGGTCGGATGCTGAGGGTCGAACCTTCGGAACGCCCCACGGCGGAGTGGGGCGCCCGTGGGTTCGGTCCAGCCGGACTATGCGTGGAGGGCGCCCTCGGTTCCACTCCCGACACCAACTTACCGGGACCCAGCACCCAAATGGCCGAGAGCCCACGTTCACCGCGTCGGCGTACCATCGTGGTCGGCGCCAGCTTCCAGGAAGCGATGACCCGGCAGCCGAAGAAGGGTATCACCCCCAGTTTTGCGGAACGGCTCATTAAGTACCGCCCACCGGGAGTCCGTAAAAGGATGCATGAGAAGTTCCTTCTCCCGGATGGGACGAAGAGGAGATTCTGGCTGCCGGCGCCGTGAAGAGGCAAAGCAAAGTGGCCTGGAAGCCAAGGTTGTCCTCAGTTTGCGGTAAGTTGCCCTAACCGTAGTACTAAACACCGTGGGTTTTGTTTCAGAATGCCCCGCTCGAATGAAACACTGTCAGAGGTCTCCTCGTTAAACCTCGACGAGATGTTGATTAGCGATTACGAAGACTTCCTGGAGAGAAGACGCGAAGAACAAGAGGCCCCGACTCCCAAGCCTGCGGCCACCGAGCGTCCCGTAACGAAGGTCTCCGAGGTGGTACTGAATCGACCCCACGATCCCGTCAAGCCGAAGTCAGGCCGTAAGCGTGTCCAACGGAGGAGACAACACCGTCGAAGTAGAGCGTCCGAACGAGCCATTGAGGGAAACGAACGACCTCAATATATACAGCTCTCTGAAGGGGCGTGTTGGCGCTGTGGGTTGATAGGACACGCCAGGAAGAATTGCCACAACAAACCGAAGTTGTTTTGCTCGAGATGCGGCAAAATGGGCGTATTATCGAGGAATTGTCCTTGCCGATCGAGGGGACAATCTCAGAAGCCATCGAGGACGGAAACGAGGACACAGCCAGCGAGAGAGTCTCAGGAGGAACGTCGCCGCGGTGGACACCCGGCAGTCGTTGCTTCCTATGCCCAGTCGCCAGGACGTAACTCCAGGAGGTCAGTTGGAGTCCAATGTGAAATCTTGAGAACCCCATCGTACATGAAGCCCATGGTGATGACGTGGCGACCCGACGTGTTCTTCGCCATATGTAACTAGACATGACCGCGGAGGGTAAGGTAAGAGCGGGTGAGATGGGGGAGTTTAAAAAAAAAAAAAACCTTCAGTTTTTTTTGTGGAAGACAGGGGGGTGTAATGAAGCGCCCTTCATTTTAAGAATCTCGGTAAGATCACTTTGAAATTTTCCGATAGGCAACCCGTAAAATCTCATTCATGTCGTTCGGTTGCAATTTAAAAATCAGGCGTCGATTATCGGCAACCTGGCGTTGTTACCTCTCTTCGTCGTTTCTTTTGTTGGTCGTTTGTTTTTCCATTTTTTATAGAGTTTAAAATCTTGTATAATGGCGGCGATTTTTGCGTCGTAGTTACCTCTAGAAAGTTCTAGAATGTTCACGAAAAGTGGAAACTCAGGTAGACCAATAAGAGCCCATAATGATCGATTTGTTTTCGAAAATTTGAGAAATTTTCACGCGCGCGACTCCCGATGATGGGGGGGGACCTTTTAGGGGGGGCTGGAAGCGACGCAGAGGGATTCATTCAGAGTTGAAGATCCGGAAGGTGAAAATTGAGATTAAGATTGTGAAATATTGGTAGAGAAGATAATCGAGAGTTAAAAGTTCAAAGTCAAGTTTAATAATATAATTCATTAGTTTCGAGAACGTTTTTTACACCGGATCCGTGAAGAGGAAGTTTCATTTTGGACCGGGAAGTTCTTTTCCGACGTTTAGTGTCCTGTGAAAGCTAACGAAATCTCCATCCAGGTAGGAAAATCTTGATCTGGGCTTTTCCGAATTTTCATTCCGTATTCCGGACCATAGTTGTGTATATTTTGTGTATGATTATTGTTTTTCTGCTTGAATTACGCGTGATTCTCATTTCTTTTATTCGTAACATTCTGGCGAGGGAAAACCGGTTTGGCTGGTAACTAGCGGTGTGCGTGCAGGCGATCGAGCGTTTCGACTCAAGGTCGTCCAGTTTCGGAGGCCCGGTCGTTTAACTCTTACGAATTTTGAGATTTTTATTTTGTTGCGTCGCTTGTTGGACGGTGTTGGGCCCATTGTGTCTTCGGCACATCAGTTTGGTCCCACAGCGCGCGGTGCAACCCAGTTGTTGGGGTTGGCTGGTGGCTGGGGGCATTTTGGGGCGACACGCGACCGGTGAGTTTCGTAACCCGTCACGACATTTCGGCGCATGCGCCGCACTGTTTTCCGGTTTCCCGCGAATTTTGACTTGTCCCGTCGCTTGTTGGACGGTGTTGGGCTCATTGTGTCTTCGGCACATCAGTTTGGTCACACAGCGCGCGGTGCAACCCAGTTGTTGTGACTGGCCGGTGGCTGGGGGCATTCTGGGGCG
The DNA here is from genome assembly GCA_910592335.1 of Adalia bipunctata. Classification (NCBI taxonomy): domain Eukaryota; kingdom Metazoa; phylum Arthropoda; class Insecta; order Coleoptera; family Coccinellidae; genus Adalia; species Adalia bipunctata. The sequence continues at coordinate 9,546,525 of OU342949.1, read as the reverse complement.
ACATACGGCCTGTGAGCTTCGTTATACGTCACGATATTTTGGCGCATGCGCAGAACTGTTTTCCGGTTTCCCGCGAATTTTGACTTGTCTTGTCGCTTGTTGGACGGTGTTGGGCTCATTGTGTCTTCGGCACATCAGTTTGGTCACACAGCGCGCGGTGCAACCCAGTTGTTGTGACTGGCCGGTGGCTGGGGGCATTCTGGGGCGACATACGGCCTGTGAGCTTCGTTATACGTCACGATATTTTGGCGCATGCGCAGAACTGTTTTCCGGTTTCCCGCGAATTTTGACTTGTCCCGTCGCTTGTTGGACGGTGTTGGGCTCATTGTGTCTTCGGCACATCAGTTTGGTCACACAGCGCGCGGTGCAACCCAGTTGTTGTGACTGGCCGGTGGCTGGGGGCATTTCGGGGCGGAGCACGGTCTACGAGCTTCGTGACTTGTCCCCGACATTTTGGTAGATGCGCTAATCCCTCCGACCAATCAAATTCTCGGATATCTGTTCGACCGCTGATAAATTGTTCGAGCAGGAAATATTGTAGTGTAATCTTTCCCCCGAGCATCCATACATACAATTGTGGTTCGGAAATCGTAGCCCATTTCATTTTTCTATACTATTTTTCGCTTTACATGCACACTGCTTTGCTCCTTCACGGCTGCTTTGAATGCTCTCATTGTTCATTTGTTGCAATTAGTTTGTCATTTTCTATCACCGCTTATTTTCCGTCTGTCTCACCTGCTCACCCCGTTAACCCGCAACCGTTTTCATCTCTTTTCATAATATCAGTAAGGCTTTTGTAACTTTCATACTTGCGTTTCAATCATTTAATAATTGATCTTTGGAAACAGATTAGTACTTTGATTTTGGGTGTTGCATACATTATTTAGTTGAGTTTACATTGTATTACATTTTAGTTTCACATTATAGTTGTTTAAGGTTTTACTTGTTTTATTATCCCAGCAACAGCTAGACATATTCAATAAAGAACATACTTTTCAATCGCTAACATCTTAGATTGAGCCGAACCCTTCTCCAACTGTCTAAAAGCTACCCAGGCAAGGGCTCGAAGTGAAACTTTTTATAAAGGAGTCACAACCTTTTAAAACCCATTGTGGCTGGCGCCCGAGCGATTATATTTCCGCCGACAATAGCCAATAGGTAAAGAAAGCCCGTCACAAATCATAACCCGATATTTCTGAACACTCAATTACGTCCTATTATGTCTGCGATTGGAAGGCCATATTTTTTCCTCACAATACTTTCCTCCTTTTATCTTCCTGAATATTGGTTTGTAAACGCTTATAATTTGTTGATTTTTTCTCGAAAACCCAAAAACATTTTTCAAAAAAACGTTTTTCGTTTAATTCGAAAATTCATGAAGCTACATGAATCTGCAATCCAAATATTAACCTTCTATAATTATTTCACAAAAGGCACAGAGACATTTCGATATAGATGTTGTCAGCAACGGTCGGAAAGCGCCAAAGTTGACATAGTTAGTCTATGGTTGACACTTCCATCACCGTTTCTGCTCCGAAGTCACTAAATTCACCGCGTTCGTTACCAATCCGGAATGGAGCGAGAGAAAACGGACACAGAACATATCTCTCTATCTTTCTCTCTTCCAGCCAAAGAGAGAGAGAGAGAGATCCGAATTATTAGAAGTTCTGTGTCCGCTCCACTCTGGATTGGAAATACTGAACGCGGTTTTTGTATATCCGTATCCGAATTGATTAGATGTTCTGTGTCCGTATTCTGTCGTTCCACTCCGGATTGGAAATAACGAACGCAATATAAAAATACAAGGTGTTTCACCATAAACTGGGCAAACATATACAGGGTGATTCCGGAGGAAACCGTCAGATTTCCGGAGAAGTTTACACTAGTCAAGGCAGTTTTGAAACAATGTTTGATTGATGGTTATGGGGCCTTTATTGAGAGTCTATAGGGTGATTTTTCCGATTCGACCGATTTTTCTCTTATTCATAACTTTGATTTGGCTTCATCAATATTGATTAAATCTTCAGTGTAGAACAAAATGATTGTCTACTTTTAATAATTCCAATACTTTTTCAAAAATACAGGTTGGGAATTATGATAAGTCCATTTTGCAGGTTGAAAAAACACCCTGTACATTCCGTTTTCAAAAATTCGCTATCTGCTTCAGATTCTACCATAAGTTTACATTGAAGCGTTTTTATTTTTTTAGGCACACGTCCAGTTTTCCTATATCCAATACCGTTATTTCGCTTCAAGGCAGTGAGGATTTTCTGAACTGAATAATACAACGCGGACTAGTATAAACTTCTCCTAAAATCTGACGGTCTCTTCCGGAATCACCCTGTATATCCTTGCAGATGACACCAAGAAAGTAATTTTTACCTTATGACATACGACATACCTATTGCCCGTTTTCGAAGCATAAGCGAGGTACAAGGTGTTCAATGTCAACTCCCTGTATCTTTCAAACGAAACCGAATTTTGAGAAATGGTATGGGAAAAAAGTGTTTCGTTTGATCAGAGGAATCTACAGTTGAAATATATGTAGCCGTGTAGATGACCCCGAGAATGTCATATGACTTATACCCCGTTTTCGGAGCATATAAGCGAGATACAGGGTGTTCAAAGTCAACTTTGAGCGATATCCTGATAACTGTGGTGAGGTGAGTTATGCGTGACATTTGAAATATCAGATTATAGTCACATCTTAGTGTTTTTGGTATTATGGAATTCTGAGAAAAACAAATCAAAATGGCGGAAGACCTGCAAAGTTGGATGTCTTTTCTTGGATGCCAATTTGAAAAGCATTATTTTATCGTATTCGATTTTCAAAAATCTTCCGTGAAAATTTTTTTTCGAAGTTTTTTTTCACCCAGAAGTGTCGGAATCTTTCAAGGTTGAACTGTCTTCCCTTATTAATACTGAGGTGAAAACAGAATGAAAATTTTTTTTTGAAGCCTACTAATGAGTAGGTACTCTCGGAGTACTTTCATAATTTTTTCAAAAAACTGGAAGCCGTATGAAGATTTATGTTAATGAGCTGCCAGAATGATACAGATGGAAATATGAAGTTATGAACTGAAAAATGTAAAGCGACATTGCCAAGTCTACTTTTTATTTATTCTTTTTTAACTTTGTAAATGGAGTTAGTTCTTTAAAGGTTTAACTGTGGCGCAGGTTTCGTATAACTACTACATTTTCATACTGGAGTATTTAACTTGTGCAATAATGTATATAAATGTCTTCTGAATGCACATAATATTTTCTCAAATTCATTAATTTCCCAAAGTAAATGAACATTTTGATTAATACGTAATTAATACGATTTTTTAGCAGAAACGACAACGTTGTGGGCGTATCTGACAGTGGAATGACCATAACCTAACATTTTCAAAATATCGTGTACGAATTGGATTTACTCTAATCTTATGAATATTCGTGAGAGTTCGACTTCCACCAATGTTCTTTGAAGAAAATTTTCTTGGTTTATAAATTCATATATTTATCCGAGTCATTCTAGTTCGCCTATCAGCACAATTTTGACCTTTTCGAATAAAAATCAATTATGGAAGTTATTCGAGCGTAATCTTTGGAAGGCTACGAAAAAAAAACCAATGAATATTTTTTTATTCTGATGTCACATCAGTACCAAGAATGAAATATAGTTGGGTGGAATTTTTCTTTCACTGAACATCTAAAAAAAGTTGAGTTCGAATTTTAGAGATTTTTTTCACGGAAACCCATAGAACAGCGAATACCTACGTTGAAATAATGCTTTCCAAACTGGCAAACGGGAAAAAATTCCAACTTTGCAAGTTTTTCGCCATTTCGAAACACTTTGAGCCTATACCATTCTACCAAATTCTGTTTCGTTTGAAAGATACAGGGTGTCGAAAATCCATGAGAAAAACACTGTTCATTTCTTCGGAACCGTCATTTCGAATGAACTGAATTTTGGTCGATTGTTTACCCTATTCTTGGGGCATATTCCTCAATCGAAACTAATTCAATATTTCTCCTGGTATGAAAGTTACAGAGTAGCCGACTCATAAATCCACGCAAAAATACTATAAAACCACTTGAAAAGATGAAAGGTTCATATTTTCGAAAGAAGCAATCATTTCAAAAAATGTGAATCCTCTTTTTTTTGATAAAACGCATCGTTTTCGAATTACTCCCAATTTCGCCCGATAAAATTTGACGGAAAAATCACAAATCAAAAGAATAATCTGGATGCTTCCCTGGATTTTCAATATCACAGAATGGCTGAACTTTATAAACTCTCTGATTATCTATACCAGCGAACCCCCTTTCGTCATATGGCGAACCGCACTTGGAGAAACACTGATCTATACCTACAATTTAACAATGCTGTCAGAATGTTTTTTTATTTGGTCGAGACTAATATGTCAATGGAATACAAAATTGGAATATTAATGATGAATATCCCATACAAACCACGTACTGAATTGAAATTAATGCAAAATGAAATGATACTTAGCACTACATGATTTGTGGCGATGTTTCTATCTTTTTTTTTTTTTTTTTAATGTTGTGATTTTCACGAAAAGGAATATCCTGTAATGTTCAGAGAACATCGTGAGAACCAAGGGCAAGCAGGTAGGAATTGGTGTTCTTCTTGAATTTCTGGAGGTTATATGCCTCGGGGAACACCTCCCTAGGCAATGTGTTCCAAAGCCTCGCTGTTCGTTGGATGAACGAGTCCTTGAAGAGAGATGTTCTGCAGGTCTCCAAAGTTACCACGAAGGGATGTGAAGACTTAACTTGACGGGTAAGTCTGGAAGAGACTGCTAGAGGGGGAACGATTGCTGACAATTCAGAAGAGCATCGCCCATGGAAATATCTATAAAATAAAGACAGATCGCCCACTTTTCTACGGTGTTCCAGAGAAGTGAGCGAGCTTGTAAGCGATGCATCACCGACGAGACGAATTGCCCTTTTTTGTACGGAATCCAAGAGTTTTAGGGTGTGTTTAGGTGCAGCACTCCAAACATGGGAACAGTATTCCAGGACAGGTCGAATCTGTGCCTTATAGATCACAAGCAGCTGACTCGAGGTGAAATAGCTCCTGGCACGAAACAGAAAACCAAGTTTTTGGGATGCACTTTTAGCAATGGATCTCACGTGATTCTCCCAGGAAAGGTTACTGCCGACAGTAATGCCAAGCATCGAAATGGATGACTTCAATGGTATGGTTACTCCCGACAATTTTATGCTGGGCACAGTAAGATCGGCTTTTCTAGAGAAAAGACATGCTTGTGTTTTGTTTGCGTTGAATTCTACCAAGTTATTAGATCCCCATTCAAGAATTGTTGCCAAGTTCATATTTATGTTGTTAACATTTCTTCCTCGTTCGTTTTTGATTTGGCGGGCTGGTATTGGAGCCCTAGAAGAAAAGGCGGTATGAAGGGTACTATCATCCGCGAAGCTGTGCACTGGACACGAAGTTGCTTCCAGCAAATCGTTGATGTGAAGCAGAAACAGCGTTGGAGCCAGAACTGATCCCTGCGGAACACCAGCATTTATGGGTAGAGAGTCAGACGAAACTCCATCGACCACTACATGGAGAGATCTGTTTGAGAGAAAACTGGCTAGAAGAGAACATAGCTTTGGGGGCACGCCATAAGATGGAAGCTTGGCGAGGAGTCCCTGATGCCAGACTCGATCGAATGCCTTGGAGATATCCAGTGCTACGGCTAGGGTTTCACCATATTTCTCGGTAGATAGCTGCCATATATGTGAGACGTAAGCGAGCAAGTCACCAGTGGATCTCTGATGACGGAAACCATATTGTCTATCGTTGATAATTCCTGAGTGTTCCAGATGTTTCATGAGCTCAATGTTGATGGCTTTTTCCATGACCTTTGAAATAATAGATAACAGAGCGATAGGTCTGTAGTTGCTAGGTAGGGTCTTTTTGCCTTTTTTAGGTACTGGTTGTACTCTTGCGGTTTTCCAGTTGGATGGAAAAACACCCAATTTGTAAGAGTGGTTGAACAATCTGCAGAGAACAGGTGTTAGTTCGGGGGCACATTTTTTGAGAACAATCGGTGGGATTCCGTCGGATCCACTGGCTTTGTTGGTGTTGAGACCCAACAGAATCTTTCTGATAGTACGTGGGCGAAAGGTTATCTCGGGCATATGGCTGTCAACAGATGTAATATTCGGGGGTTGTTTTCCAGATGAATCTATAGTGGAATTTTCAGCGAACAAATGCGCGAAGATGTTGGCTTTTTCCAGGGCAGTCGTTGCTAGTGTTCCGTCTTCCTTGGTTAGAGGGGGAAACGAGCTGGAAGTGAAGTTTCTTCCTACAGCTTTGGCGAAGGACCAGAATGAACGGGATCCGTTAGGGCATTCAACAAGTCTAGATCTTATTTTGGCATTGTGAGCATCTTTTGAAGATTTGATTGTCTCATTGCATATGCCTCTAGCCTCCACATATTCTGCTCTAGTCTCAGGGCCTGGATTTTTTTGCCATCGATGGAATGCTGCCTGTTTGGAAGCGACAGCTTTAGAGCAGTTCTTGTTAAACCAGGTCTTATCGGATAATGTTCTTCTTGCTGTGTTCGGTATGTAAGTTTGCATCCCCAACATAATTATTTCAGAAATTGTCTCGGCACATTCTGATGGATCTACTGAGGAGAAACAAGCTCTCTTCCATGGGAACGCTGAGAAAAACATACGAAGCCCTTCCCAGTCGGCCGATTTGTAATGCCACATGAGACTGGGTGGTATTGTGCGGCTTGATGGTACATGAAAAGAGCAAGTTGTGGAGATTAGGGTGTGGTCGGAGTTTCCAAGTGGGGCGCGAACTTCTATTCTATATGGATCAGGATTGGTGGTGAGAAAGAGATCCAGTATATTGGCAGAGTGGTTGTTGACATCTGGGATGCGAGTTGGTAGCTCGACCAGTTGTTCTAGGCCATGAGTGATGGCGAAGGCCTCAGCTTGACGACCTGGATCATCTGTTTTGTTGGAGAATTTGAGCCAGGCTGCGTTGTGAACATTGAAGTCTCCCATGATTATGACTTCAGCTGCTGGGTGGTTCTCCTGGATAAAATCCAGTTTGAGTGATAAAAACTCGAAAAGGCTCACATATGACGGTTCATTTGGCGACAGGTAAAGGCAGCAGAGGAACTTGATCAGTTTGGTATTGGCTAGCTTGAACCACATCACATCGAAATCTTTCGGTTCCAAACTCTCTACACGCTGGCATGAAAGATTAGCCTTGGCATAGAGGCAGACTCCACCTTTGAACCTGAATCGAGAATGGAGTTCGTAACCAGGACAGAGCATATGGACATTGTTGGTGGACGAGTTCACTTGTGTTTCTGTCAGCGCCAGAGTATATCTGGTTGTTCCGTCTGTAGGTGATGGTGGACGTCATTGATGTTCTTGTTGAGTCCGCGGATGTTACAAAAGTTAATCTTCAGAGATGAGTCCCCTCGAGTACCTCTCGCCCGGAAATCCGAATGGAGAGGTATTTTGCTTCCGGAATGTTTTACTCTAGGAGACTTCATCATCTTTATGCATGAAATGTGGTGGAGAAGTGGGAAGAGGGGAAAAGGGGAGACCGGAAAGTATCGACCGAACACTGAAACATGGAGTGATCCATTTCACAGCACACAAAGTCGATATGGTGGTATTTCACCGGGCGATGAGACCATCTACCACCTATGGTTATCCTTTTAGTCGCCTTTTACGACAGGCAGGATTTACCCTGGGGTTATTCTAGAGCCGCCCCCATAGGCCCTTAGAATTTTATAAACTCGACACTACACGGTTATTATCGCATCAATTCACTTTCACTGAAAGTCTTCACATGACCTGTTCAAATTCTCCTCTGTTAGTGAACAAATCGACAAATCTTAGTTCATCATGTTTGGTCTGTGGAACAACGGTTTGTCTTGCGCGCTCTGGCTACCTCGAATTGCGAAGTCGCGCACCCGGCGCACCGTTATAGGCGATTGAAATCAAGATCTAGCACTATATCGGCAAGAATCAGAACTACCCCTTCGGCATTTCCAAAGAGGAACGACTAGACGCCATCAGCCAATAGTAAACAAAACTAGTGCCCCTGCGTTAGTTGATCCGTTAACGATAGAGGACGAACTGCTTTCGTATTTGAAGAAATAATCAACACAATCTGGCATCGTCTTTTCAAAAGCTCTATGATAGCTCTGTCATAGAAGATGGGTTAGGTAAGGTCATTGACCTCGAATCCTATGACCTAGGTTAATTATATTAGTTTAGTGAAAAACAATTTTTTTCAAAATAATTTTGAGATATCGAGGAAAATATAAACAATTTTTTAGTGTTTACAAACTAATCTCCAGGAAAATCGAAAAAGGAACTTATATTGGTGGGAGAAATATGGCTTTTCCATTGCAGAAATAATCGGACAATACTATTTTTTTTGTGAGGATATATCGTGTTTTTACCTTTTTCATTCCAATAAGGTTAGTAGGTACTGGAGTATTTCCTAAATGTATCAACTCAATGTCAATCGAGAAATATGAACATTGCATCAATTCCAGAAAATCGTTTCAGGAACGTATTTAGCCCATTTTTTTTCAAATGGCCATATCTTTTTAACAGAGCCGAATTCGAAAAAATGGAAAATGAAAAAAACGTTTTTTTGACCTCAAAAATCTTCAGTTAAATTTCATGTAGTGAGGGTAGTGGCTAAGAGAACTGGGGAAATAAAATCCTTCATGACATGATGACGTTTCGACCCTTATTTATGGTCATCTTCAAGGCTATTCATATGGAGTGCCCCCTATAATATTAGTAATAGTGTGACAAGTACGGCCCTGTGCATTCAAAGCGCTACGGGGCCGATCGAGAGGTTTCTGGAAACGCGTGGAGTGTTCCATCTGACGTGATGATTCGGGAAGGTTCCAGACGGTCCGGACTTCACTAGAAACAATCGGCGTGATGCATATAAGGGGCCCATCGACGATGAGAGCAGTCATTCAGTTAGAGACGAGCGACCAGTGAAAATAAATAGTGCCGAATAAATCAGTAGAAATAAATTGTACAGACTTTTGTTAGAATAAGTTCATTAGTTATTAATTATTAGTGTTATAAGTAGTGTAAATAAATAGTTTATTGAACCCGGACGTTTTAATAACGAAGAAAACGTTACATTGGTGTCAGGTGTGGGGTGGATTTGAGGATTTGAATGCCGATAACCAGATCACAAAAAGAGAAAATGGACCAGGCGAGTATGGAATTTTTCAAGCAAGCCTTTGAAAAAATGGGCTTGAAAATGGAAGAGAACTCTCGAGAAATGAGCTCAAAAATGGAAGAAAATTCTCGGGAAATGAGCTTGAAATTAGAAGAAAAAATGGATCAAATGGAAAATAAGGTGGAGGAAAAAATGGATAAAATGGAAAATAAGGTGGAGGAAAAAATGAACAATTGTAATGAATTGGTGAGTCAAATCGCTAGTACATTGGATGAGAAAATGGAAACCATCAAGGAAGTAATAATAGATGAAGTTAATGAAAAATTCGATAAGGTCGACGAGAAATTTGAAGAAGTCAATGAAAAATTTGATAAAGTTGACGAAAAATTTGACGAAGTAGTTGAAGAAGTCAATGGAAAATTTGAGGAAATATCAGGAATAATTGAACAGCATACCAAGCTGATAGACTCACTTAAAAGAACATCAAATAGGAAAGAAACTCAAACTCCACCATCCTATAGCTTCGTGAAATCGGAAAACATAACAGAAAGTGGTAAAATGAAGATCAAGCCACCTACATTTGATGGAAAAGTTCCTTGGTCGACATATCAAAAACAATTTGAAGCTGCTGCGTTGGCAAACAGTTGGAACGACAACGAAAAAGCCACAGCATAATAGCTCTACGAGGAGATGCACTTAACATTCTGCAGACGATACCGGAGAGTCAACAGGCCTGTTATGAAGTTTTAACATTCAAACTTCAAATGAGATATGGCGATGCTCACCTACAGCAAGTTTACCATGCTCAAATAAAGAACCGGGTGCAGAAAACAGGAGAAAATCTCCAGGAATTCGAGGCCGATGTTGCCAGATTAGTGAGGCTGGCTTATCCATCTGCTCCAGACAGCTTCCTTGAACAGCTATCAATCCAGACGTTCGTCGACGGTATCAAGGACAGCGAAGTTCAACAAGCCTTGAGACTTGCCCGGCCTAAAACCATCGACGATGCTTTAGCTCATGCTCTAGAATTTGAGGCAGCGAAACAGGCGTCGCATAGAGGACAATTTCGTGTGAGACGAGTCCAAGAAATAGACCGACCTGTGGAGGAAATCATCCGAGAAGAGGTTAGCAAATTATTGAATGCTAAGGAAAAGGATGCTGTGTGCTGGTATTGCAACAAGAGTGGGCATTTTAAGAGAAATGGCCCAAGGATTGGAAAAAGAGACACAGCAGATAAACTAAAAAGGGTTGATGATGAGGTGCATAAATCGACCCAGGTTAAAAATGCCTCTGACGTGATAATCCGTAGAATCACGTCCGAAGATTTGACAAGAAGTCCTTGCCCCGATAATGGCAGCCACTGCTCTCGTGTGGAAGATAAGGCCAATTTGAGGCGGACCACTGTGATCGAAGATGACTGGCTACCATCAGAAATTCGACGAGCACAGGAGGAGGATCCAGATCTGAGAGTAATCCTAAGTTGGAAGAAGAGTGGCAGACGACCTTCTTGGGAAGAAGTATCCAGACTGAGCCAAAATGTCAAGTCGTATTGGGCCCAATGGGAAACGTTGAAGATTGATGAAGGTCTTCTGAAACGTTGTTGGGAAAATGAAGATGGATCTCAGCAGAGGCTTCAGTTAATTGTGCCCAAGAGTAGGGTAACGGACATTTTGACCAGACTACATAATGGAATTTCGGGTGGCCATTTTGGAATTACTAAGACTCTGGAGAAGGTCAGGCAGCGATATCATTGGATCAATTGTAAGAAGGACGTTAAGGATTGGTGTAGAAAATGTAAAGTTTGTGCTGCGGCCAACGGACCCTACGGTAAAGGAAAGGCACCAATGAAGCAATATAACGTCGGATCCCCCATGGAACGTGTAGCTATCGACATCGCAGGCCCTTTTCCAGAAACAGGCAATGGAAATAAGTACATTTTGGTAGCGATGGACTACTTTACTAAATGGGTGGAAGCGTACGGTATTCCTAACCAAGAGGCAAGCACAGTAGCTGACAAATTAGTGAAAGAGTTCTTCTGCAGATTTGTAATCCCCCTTGAGCTGCATTGTGATCAAGGCCGAAACTTCGAATCGAAGTTATTTCAGGAAGTTTGCAAAACATTGGGGATACGTAAGACAAGAACTACACCTCTGCATCCTCAGTCAGACGGCATGGTAGAACGAATGAACCGGACTATGGGAAAACACTTGGCCAAAGTTGTCTCTGACCATCAAAGGGACTGGGATGAATACTTGCATTTATTCACGATGGCCTATAGATCTTCGGTTCAAGAATCTACCAAGGAGACTCCATCCAATATAATGTTTGGCCGAGAAATAAGATTACCTTGCGACCTCGAGTTTGGGTGTAAGCCTGGAGAAGATGTAGCTGGGGAGGACTACGCCAGTAATCTCAGAAGCAAGCTAGACTACATCCATGATAAGGTGCGTAATCAAATGCAGCAAGCAAGTGACCGGATGAAAATGCGCTATGACATCAAGGCCATTGAAGGTGGGTTTACCGCAGGAGATCTGGTATGGTTGTATAACCCACAAAGAAGAAAAGGTTTTTCACCGAAGCTGCAGAGACATTGGGAAGGACCGTACGAAGTAATGAAAAGAATAAATGACGTAGTTTACCGAATACGGAAGCCTCCCAGAGGAAAACCGAAAGTCGTCCATTTCAACCGATTGGCTCCGTACGCATCCACGCAAGATGAAGAAGAAGTACGCCTCGTCGAGGCTTCAGCTAAGGAAAAATTCATGAACACCTATGGGGGAACACGCATCGCAAGGTTTGGCGTCACGCAGGAAGTTCATAGGGACCTGTTCACAGTCCCCGAGGAATACTCGCTTGCTCATTGACCAATGACTTTACATAGCCCCACAGAAAGTAGTCTAGATGTGTTAAATCACAAGATCTTGGAGGCCAATTCACAGGTCCAAACGTGAAATTAGGCGGTCACCAAACGTGTGTTCCAATAGATCGATTGTGGCACGAGCTGTACGACATGTTGCGCCGTCTTGTTGGAACCACAGCTCCTGGACATCATGATTGTTCAATTCAGGAATGAAAAAGTAAGTAATCATGGCTCTTTACCGACACCATGGACTCATTCGGGTCTTCCTCAATGTTACGCTCTACAGTAGCAATAGCTTCTTCTGTACGCACCACGGCGTCTCTGGGGATGCGGGTCATCTGAAGAGTAAACGTGGTGCGAAAACGTTCCATGGTTAATCGAATTAACTGCTCTGGTGGACGATTTTGTCGACGATAAAATGGACGTAGTGCGCGATACGTATTCGCACAGAGCCATAATTTTCGAAATGAAATTGCACTATTTGCAAGCGTTGTTTAGGCGTGAGTCTATTCATGATTAATTGCCAAACCAAACTGAGAATAAATCACTTGACAGCTGTTAAATCGGTCGTCATCTTGAATAGTTATGCCCACTTAAAGTTCTATACCTCGAAAAAAAACACCCGTTACAAGTCAAAGACTCATCCTGTATTTGTTCAGTTTATGGCAAAAACCCCTGTATCTATGAATTGCTATTGCCAGATCAACAAGAGATAAACATCGTAAGTTGGTGGTACTCTTCGACGGAACACGACACTTTTATAATGTATCCCGGTAGGCCATGATTCAGGTTCATCAATTTTTTTTACTCAAAACTGACGCAGGTTGGTTCTTATGAGATGTCAAGTATTTCTCAGAGACGTTGCCAATGCGAATTCTATTTCCTCTTTTTTAACTTTGGAAGGGCTGATTGGTGCGTAGACAAAACTGTAGATTTAATCCAGAACCTCGATTAGGGTCATATGCAATCGGCACCAAATGGAGTTAGTTCTTTCAAAGTTCAACTGGTGACACAGGTTTCGTGGTAATACTACATTTTCATACTGGAGTATTTCAAGTCGTGTAAAAGGGTTTAAATGTCTTCTGTAGGATTATTTCTTGAAAATTTTGAAAAGTTGGGAATTCCAAGTAAAATTTCAACACTTAATTCTTCATTTCCCTACAAGGAAATAGCATAACTGAATCTTCCATCCACGTAGCTACGTGAACTTTTTCCAGTATTGACAGAGAAAAAAGTTTCTTCAACATTCGCCAGGTCTTCGGAATTACCGAATTCACATAATATTTTCTCAAATCCATTTTCTTTTTTGAAAAAACAAATTTTCAAAGGCATAATTATAAATGTTAATGAAGTATTTATAGTGAATCGAATTTTGACGTATAGTTTCAATCGTGAGTTGTCACTGTCTGGTGTTTTGAATATACTGGAGGAAATAACCAGTCCATTATAATGTAAGGTCTAAGAGTTCATGACATTAAGAGTCTAACAGCCAAATGGAATAAATTCTATAACTAATAAATGAGGGGGTGTTAGGAAAAACGCTCGGACACGTTGATTTGTAATTTTAAATGCGCATATTTTTCAAGAAAATAAAATTATATAGGTTGTTCCATGCGACCGTGGCCAATACCAACTTCCTTATTTCAAATGCAACCTGCTGTATATTAATTATTTTTTGGATTCTTCAGAACATTCAAGACATAATTCATGTACAATGTCCTATACCTATCTTCAACTTTTTCGGAAATATCAAGTGTTTTCAGATTTTTTACAAAAATTAACATTTTAAATGAAAATTATTTCATTTCACAAATTCGATACATTACACTCAATACTTATTTCCCATTTACCTCTCGATATGAAGAAAGTAAGCAAAAACGCCTGAAATGTTGAGTAACGTTGGGAAACAATTCTACACCAGATTAGCATGTTGCCAAGACGTTCGCGGCGAGCCTTTTGAAGATTTTCTACATTGACATTAATGTTTTTTTTTAATGATTAAGCAAAAATCAGTATTAATCATTAGGTTTTAAGTGTAATGTACCGAATTTGTGAAGTATAATAATTTTTATTCAAAACGTTGATTTTTGCAATAAATCTGAAAACACTTAATACTTCCGAAATAGTTAAAGATGGGTATAGGACATTGTGCATAAATTATGTCTACAATTCTCCGAAGAATCCAAGAAATAAATAATACACAGGGGGTTGCATTTGAAATAAGAAAGTTGGTATTGGCCACGGTCACATATAATATTATTTTCTTGAAAAATGTGCGCATTTAAAATTACAAATCGACGTGTCCGAGCGTTCTTCCCAACACGTCCTCATTTATTCGTTATAGAATTTATTCCATTTGGCTGTTACACTCTGTATAAAACAGATTTCTCTGTATTGACACAGATGTTTTATGCGTGATATAAATTTCCACTAGATACAGATTTTTATACAGAATTTCCAGATTTCAATTAATATTTCTTTAATCCATTTGAAACTAACGGTAAACGGCAATGTAAGAACGCTCCAGTGAAATCACCATCTTTGTCTTGATTGTGTGATTTTCCACAGAAATCTCTACTGGATATATATTACAGCTTGTGTTACCTTCATATATCGTATAATATCTTGGTTTGGGGCAGTTCAACAGATTTTGATAGAGTTCTCTTGTGTCAGAAGAGAATATTAAGAATGATATTTGGCTTACATCCTCCGTCCTCTTGCCGGCCTATTTTCATCCACCATAAAATAATGACTGCAGTCAGCATCTATATATATAAGTGCTTGGTTCATATCAAGTGTAATGAACAAAATCTAACCAAGCTATCTAGTCATCATAGTTACTCCACAAGAAATGTTAATACTTTGTTAGTACCCACTCATAGGACTGCTAGATATGAACGTTCTCCTGCTTATCAGGGCATTAAGTTTTTTAATCATCTGCCTGATCGTATAAAAACTCTGAATACCTTAGAGTTCAAAAGAACGATTAAAAAGTTATTATTGAGTAAAAGTTACTACACTACATCTGAATATTTGCATGATGATAGATTATTTTCGTAGTCTTATCTATTTGGATTACTTTATGTTGAATTTGATTTAGTCAAACTTTATTATGTATAAGTGACCTGTCCTATACAATTATTGTCTGAAGGGATTAATAAAAATTATTATTATTATTATTAGTTATTTAAACGGTTCAATATACTTGCAGTTCTTCTGTATACGCAGCAAAATTCTTGCTTCGGTAATAAATTATTGAAATAAACTATGTTGATATTTATTTGTATTCATTTCATGAGGTTTTATTCAAAACTATATTCAAGATTTTTTTCAACTTGCCAGTTTGCAATTTTTAGAAATTCGATGTATTTGTGTCAAATAATTCTTATTTTGATTTTTTTCTTATAATAACTACAATTTGTCATTCTTGTTTTGTGCGCGATGATCCAACCTATTCCCTTCTGTTTCGAAAAAGCAAAATATATGTACCTACATAAGTTATCTCTATATCACGATATTCTCCACCCCTTGTAGAAAATTTCGGAACGAATTATCGGGTTACACAAATTTATACGAATGAAATATTAATGAAATTCAATAGTTGGGTGGCTAATTCGGTTCCATAATGAATTATTATGGATTATTAAAATTTTCATTCTGATTGAAATAAATGGTTTGAATTGAAAACATTCCGAACGATATTGATTATTAGAAGTTGAATATTGAAAATAGTTGAATATTTTTCGAATGATAATGTTGTTATTGTCGGTAAAAATTCAAGTTATTTGCTTTATAAATTAAACCATGGATAGAAATGATCATACTTTGGAATAAGGTCTGTGGTTTCCAAATGAAAATTTGTAAAGAGTCTGACAAATGAACAATTACTCATCAGTTGCATGATGAAACAGACAACATTGTTAACATTTCGCTCCGATCAGAGAGTAAGTTATCTTGTAATCGTTTTCTGCAATTTGTTAGACTTATACAGTGGGCGTCAAAATTATGGAACAAATTCATTTTCTTAGAAGAAAAACATTGGCAACAAAATCCTGAAACTGATCAATTTTTGTTTCACTTTCACTAAATTGTGATGCATTTTTAAAGGATTTTTGTTGCACCCTGTGCCATTCCCATCAACCCTCTAAATTTTTTAAATAGGGAAAGTGGGTCATGTGGTAACTTTTTGGCAAGGTCTTTGTATCTTCTTTACAGGCGTGCAAAAATTTAAAAAAAAAAATTCGTGCAGGAACAAAACTCTAATGGTCGACTTTGACTCGGTGACGTTCAGCAGGCACCATCGTCTCAAAGTAAATGAGCCATGGCAAAGTGCACATACTGAAAACAAACCACTTTGAACTAACTTATTCGAAAAAAAAATTCTTGAAAATTTCTACACGAGTTATAATTATCAGTAGTAATATCCCTAGGACCTTGATAATAGACGAGATAATTTTATGACCATCGAAAGCTCGTTCATTGGTAACAGCCCGAAGCCGAAGGCTGAGGGCTGTTACCAAGCAACGAGCTTGAGATATTGGTTATAAAATTATGAGGCATTTATCAATGTCCGAGGAATATTCGGCCGAAAATTTTTTGACAGAAAAAATGTATAACTCAACACAACAAAACATTTATTTATTTATTGAAAGTACAATTAGTGAAAGTGCAATTCGTAAAATTCAACTCAACATTAGATTCGTTGCTGTTCTCTTGTATAGAAGATCTATTTCCACGAATAATATTTATTATCTTGTTGTGGTGTTCTTGATCGAGGTTTAGGTATGGTTTGATAGAATTTTGATTGCTATGATCAGTAATCTTCAGCAATTGTTGTTCCTCTACACCCCTTTTTGCTAATTGACTGACAGCTGTTGATCTATTTGAATGATTCGTTATCTTTTTGTCTTTGACATTCAAGCCAATTACTTCGGCAGCATATTTAGTCCATTTATTTATGGTATTCCTTCCAACAGGTACATTATCGTACCATTTGTCAGTTTCATTTTTCCAATATCGATTTGGTTTCAAGAATAGTCGTGGTGAGGTTATATTTTCGCCTCGTTTTGATATTAGTTTATGAAAAAGACGTCCAGGGCAGCTTTGTCTCTCACTATTGGAAACCAACCATTTACTACTTGTACAGCTTTTAGAACCACCTTGGCACGTTTTACTGAATACAGGATTGTATTCAATGCGATTTGTTGGAGAACCATCGTTATTCTTCTCGATTTGAAAAAAATTCACCAAACAAGCAACTGCCTCTCCTCCTCGCCACGCTAGTTCTACTGCAGCAATATGATAAAATTTACGCATAAGACCTTCAGGAGTATTTTCATCCCATAGCAATATCATTCTGTTAACTTCAGACAAATTTAACGAAACTGAAGTGGATTTACGTTTACTTGGGTCTGCTTGCAATTTTTTTCTGATTGCATCGCGGGCATCTCGGGCTGGTTTAAATATTATATTATTAAACGGGTCAATCATAATGTTGTAGTCCTTATAATACTTTTCTTGTAAGAGTTTGCTCGAAACATTCCACATTGTCATTACCGTTGCTTCTTTGAATTCTGTTCCGTCTTTTTTTCTCATATTGACAGCCCAATCTTTGAGTATAAACGCCAATTCTTCCAAGCTTCTGCGTTCATTCAATTCGTATGATCGTTCGTAGCAAAATTCCATAAATATTCCCCAAATATATTTGTGGCTATTGGAAGTATTTCTGGGAATGTTTTCTTTGATAAGCTCATTTAAATTTTTAACATTACCAAAACGTGACATTTTGAAATTTGTTTGGAATGATGTTGCCATGGAACTATTATATAATTTTATAAAACTCTATCGTGTTATCATTGGGATTCAAAATTGCATTGGATATAGATGCATATAAATACCTGGTGAAACGACTCCTAAGTAAAAATCGTGAACAAAATTTGTAGATCAAAACAATTGAAATTTTGTGCTACTTCCGGAATAATCCGCAATATTCATCGGTCGTGGCGCGATGATCAGTATGATATAGGTTATGTTATGTTTTTAGAGAAATGACACAATGACAGTTGTCTCTGATCAAAACTTCAAAACAATTTCGAATGTCATAAATCTTTATGGAATAATAGCGCGACCTCTTTCGGGAGAAATGAAAAGCCGCACAAAGTATCACATGATCAATCGACAAGAAAGTCTTAAACAAAATCTAATCAGTTCCAACACCAGGTATTCTATGCATCTATCATTGGATGTAGTTTTCGATGTAATGTTGACATGATTGGCTGAAATGCGGTTCCATATGATACAAAATCATAAAATTGGATTTGTTGTTAGAACTGTCAATTTTCAAGGCAATAGAAACGTTTTTGAAAATATATTTCGTACAGATTACAATGCTATGTCAAGACTGATAAAAATGATGTATACAATATTATTTATGAGCTCGGTGCGCTTTCTCGGATTGCGGAAAATAGCTGATGCTGAGTTAGCACTTCCATGGCTCTCCAACGAAGTTCATCGTGCCCGGGAATATAACTTACGCCTGTTAAGAAGATACAAAGACCTTGCCAAAAAAGTACCACATGATCCACTTTCCCTATTCGAAAAATTCATAGGGTTGATGGGGATGGCACCAGGGGCAACAAAAATTTTTCAAAAATGCATAAAAATTTGGTAAACGTGAAAAAAATTAAATCAGGATTTTGTTGCCAAATATTTTTCTCCTGAGAAAATGAATTTGTTCCATAATTTTGACGCGCACTGTATATTCCATATTTCAATGGCACGTAGGACGATGTTGAAATTTTATCTTCTTGACTGAAACCTCTATAATTCCGGGAAAGCCACAGAAAAACCTGAAATTAACCATTCAGCTCTCGACAATTGCGATTTCTCGAAACGCTGGGAGATGTTGATTCAGTAGAAATGGAATTACTGGTGGTAAATTGAATTGAACCTGCGACCTTTTCCCGACACGGTGAATGAAAAACGCGAAAGTGATGAAAAGTCGTTTCAACATTTCGCCGTTTTTCCCATATTCCTTAATTTGATCTGTCCGGGTATTCACTGAAAGCAAATACGTCTTTCTCAGAGGCTCTGTCTCCTCAATTGAAACAGGTCTAACTGGATTAGGTGAAACTAGCTTTGATTTTCAGAGCGGTTCGGGTAACAATGACGGGCTGACCAAACAACAACTGGATCTGATTCATCAAATAATGGAACAAACCCAGCGACAATCTCAATCCGGCAGTAAACCTGTTCAGAACCCGACCCCGAAGCTTGTTAACAAAACCCCTGCGAAAGTGCAGAGGACATGGTCTTCACCGGTGAGTAGAAATCAAGACTTTGAGTAGAAAACATTACAGCAATCTATTCTCAATCAATTCGAAAACAAGATATTTAAATCAGGAGTGAAGAATAGAGCGATGCTCATTCTTTTGCTGATTATTTAATTTGGAAAAGCATTAAACACAACATAATATCTATAATAGGAAACTCGATAAGTTGCTCCGAATTTATTTTCATATTATTATCAATATTATCATGAAATATTGATGGTAGGTTAGAGCCAATTCACAATTATCTTATATTTTTCATGTTGTATTTCAATCTTTTGAGGACTTGCAAAATTGTTGCATCATTTGAAATTAATCTGAACTGCTCGCCCTGAGCACGTCGGTTAAGCGCAACATTATTCTGCTCGAATCACTTATTAATATTTTCACAGTTTCTTCACGAAAAAAAATACATAGCCCATGTCACTCCCACAATTCATACCAATCTAATAACAACCTATATGTTAAAATTCTTCGTGATGTAGAGCGTGAAAAAGAAAAAGACATACATACACTCGAATAACATTACCCTTCTTCTGGTGCAGTACTGCAGTCGGGTAAAAAGGTTTCTTCGACCTCTTGTATAAAGAATTGAAAAAATGTGCGATTCGAAGAATAATCGTGTGTATGGTTGTTTTCTGCGATATATTTTATTCTTTATTTGACTTTATAGGCTGACAAAGAAATAAATAGACATGGTAGTGATCCACCAAAAATAAAAAAACTGAGTTTTCGGAAATATTTGTCGATTGCGTTTCGCTTGATACATTCAAGGATCTGTGATTTGAAGGCTAGTGATGTCTAAGGAACGAATATAAAGATTTGAAATTAGTTTTAGGGGTGGATATCACCGGGTGAGGACTTTAATAACAACAATTTTCCAAAACAAAGTCGACGTTTCGTCGATATATTTCGTGATATCTACCCCTGATAATTATGGAAGGACGTGAAACACAAGCTGAATTTGAAATTAGGTTTCTTAATACTCTGGGTTTCCGCCAGCGGCTCCTAGACCCGTGCTACACTTTGAGGTGAATGATTTTTTTTCAGTTTTTATTATATGCCATCTATTCCACATTCATCTAAATAAAAAAAGACATATTCTTTCGAGAAGGAACAGCGGAATTGCAGTGGTATTTATATTTCGTATTGCATTGGAACTGGATTAAATAGTATCCAGTTGATACACTGCTACGCACCAACAAGCACAGCGAGCAGCGAACTAATAGAGGAATTATATGAAGATGAAAAATATGAAGATTATAGGAGACGCCAACATACAGATATATCTTGGAGTGGAGGTCTGAAGTCAAATACCAAGGAATAACCCTAGATAGCAAACTTCTGTGGAATAAGCATGTGGATAATGCTACTGGCAGAGCTACAAGAGCTCTGATGGCGTGCAGGCGTCTATGCGGCAGGAATAAGGGCTGTAACCCAGAAATACTGCGATGGATGTACGTCATGATTGTAAGACCTATAGTCACATATGGGGCAGTAGCCTGGTTTGCTAAGGCAAGACAGGCAAGTACGAGGAAAATGTGTGTGCATCACGGGAGCTATGAGAACATGCCCAACCATGGCACTTGAGATCATCACAGACCTCACACCTCTACAGCTAATGACTGATAGGGTAGCCCATGAGGCCATCCTCAGAGTATCTAGAGAAGGAGCAGGCAATGAGAGAGTCAGGTTTCAGAGAGCTTGGTCCTCTCTAAATGACTACACTTCATTTGCAAACCTTCCTAGTGATGTAATGATCAAGAAAGTAAGCACTGAGAAAAACTTCAGTACATTGCTAAGCAAAAGAGAGGATTGGGAAAGGGAATACACCAACTATAATTTCAAAGAAAATACAATAAAATGTTATACAGATGGTTCCAAAAACGCTACAGGAGCTAGCGCTGGGATTTACGGGTCAAGTACCAAGTGTGCACTATCGTTTGGCTCCTGTTCAAGCGTCCTTCAAACGGAAATACTCGCAATCGGAAGATGTCTAGATATAAATCAAGAAAGAAACTATCAGAAGTGCGATATAGCGATTCATACAGATAGTCAAGCTGCTATCAAAGCAATGAACTCCTACGTCATTGACTGAAAGCTGATTTGGGAGTGCCGAAACAAACTCAATGAGGTAGGCAAGAAAAAAAAGGTCTTTTTAATCTGGATTCCCGGTCATTCGGGAATCGTAGGAAACGAAGAGGGCAATACACTGGCCAGAAAGAGCGCACAAACTCCACTCACTGTACTATACTATACTATACTATACTATACTATACTATACTATACTATACTATACTATACTATACTATACTATACTATACTATACTATACTATACTATACTATACTATACTATACTATACTATACTATACTATACTATACTATACTATACTATACTATACTATACTATACTATACTATACTATACTATACTATACTATACTATACTATACTATACTATACTATACTATACTATACTATACTATACTATACTATACTAAACTATACTATACTATACTATACTATACTATACTATACTATACTATACTATACTATACTATACTATACTATACTATACTATACTATACTATACTATACTATACTATACTATACTATACTATACTATACTATACTATACTATACTATACTATACTATACTATACTATACTATACTATACTATACTATACTATACTATACTATACTATACTATACTATACTATACTATACTATACTATACTATACTATACTATACTATACTATACTATACTATACTATACTATACTATACTATACTATACTATACTATACTATACTATACTATACTATACTATACTATACTATACTATACTATACTATACTATACTATACTATACTATACTATACTATACTATACTATACTATACTATACTATACTATACTATACTATACTATACTATACTATACTATACTATACTATACTATACTATACTATACTATACTATACTATACTATACTACACGCTACATAGGAAACTTTGGTCTGGGAGAGCGGAATGAAAAAGGGTTCGCGCTAGTAAACTTTTAAACAACAAAAATTTAAATAGAACAACAACACAAAATGAGAAAATATCTAAGAGAGTATAAAACAAACAAAATCTTGGAAACTACAGAAGAAAATAAAATTATGAAAGTCTTGATACTGAACCAGAAGAAAGTAAACAAAAGATTATCAAAATAAAGAACGAACATGGAATGATGGTTACAGATAGTCAGGAGATTAAACCGGGAAATACCTACAAAAATTCTACGAACAGCTTTATCAAACGACTTTACCAAACCAAGTCGTATCTCCTAAGGACATCATAAACGTAGGCTCAGAGGATATAGCGGAAATGTCACCATCAGAAAAAATACGCACTCCAACTGATGAGAAATGGCAAAAGGCTGAGAGAAGATCGTATGACACCGAAGATGCTGAAGATGGGCGGAAAATCATTAATAGGGACAATAAGCGTGCTACTAAATACATGCCTTATGGAAGGAAACATTCCTGAATCGTGGAAAAATGCAGAAGTTGTGCTAATTTACAAAAAGGGAGATCACACAAATATAGAAAACTATAGACCAGTGATAAGTCTGCTGTCACACCTGCATAACCTTCTCACTAGGATTATCAACAATCGACTAACTAAAAAGCTGGATTCCTATCAACCAACAGTGCAAGCAGGTTTTCGAAAGGGCTCTAACACCAATGACCATCTGCAAACAATTAAAACATTCATTAAAAAAACAACGGAATACAACATACTCCCACATCTGGCGTTTGTAGATTACCAGAAAGCCTTTGATAGCATTGAAACCTGGTCTTTTCTAACCAGCAATGGAGAATTCGAGGATCGATTCGGGAAATTTTGCCATTATAAAGAATATTTACTATAAGGCTACATTCCACGTTAAAATAGATGACGATCTCAAAACAAATAAAATAAAACTTGGCAAAGGCGTACGACAAGGGGATACCATCTCTCCCAAGTTATACACTTAGCACTGGAAAATGTCTTCAAGAAGCTCGAATGGAAAGAAAAAGGATTAAACATCAACGGCGCCTACCTCAATCTTGCTGAGCACTGACATCTAATAACTGAACACCATGCTAAATCAGTTGAACGAACAATTTAAGCGAATAGGCCTAAAAATGAACCTAAGTAAGACCAAGATAATGAGAAACAATGAATATAAGATTTCCATCGACAACGTAACCATAGAAAATGTGAATCACATATATATTTGGGTCACAAAATCAAAATTAGGCAACGAAAATCAAAGTGTAGAAATAAAACGCAGAATCCAATCGGCATAGGTGGCATTCGGAAATATGAAATATATCTTCAAAGACAAAGAGGTACCCATCAACCTGAAGAAAAAAGCCTACGACAGCTGCATCCTACCTGTTTTCACCTATGGCTTGAAAACTAAGGCAATAACCCTAAAAGCAGCAGAACAACTGAGAGTCGCACAAAGAGCCATGGAGAGAATAATGCTGGGAGTCACCCTGAGAAACAAAATACGAAATAGCCATCCTACGGGATAAAACCAAGGTAACAGATGTTATTAGGAGGGTAGTAAGACTAGTAAGCCTGAACGGCAATGGATCGGCCATGTGGCGAGACAGGAGCCGGACATCAGATGGACCCAGAGAGTGATAATGTGGAGACCAAGAGGGAGAACAAGAAGTGTGGGCCGACCTAAAAAGAGATGGATCGATGACGTAAGAAAGGTGGCAGGAGGTCAATGGATGAGATTGGCAACGGATCGTATAGCATGGAAAAACCTGGAAGAGGCCTGTTGTTGCTTGAATGTTGAGGCAACTGAACGACCAGAACCAGAACCTTGTCTGAACTCCACAGTTGCCGTATAGGTGTATTGATCAGACTAAAGATGAATGATAGCTTCATTGATTACAATCTACTCTTAGGTTAGGTTAGGTTAGCACGGTGGTTCGGGATGGAACCCACATAGGCCAGGGGCCCGTTGTGATGCCGTATTAGGGTGGTTACCACCCCCACCACTACCGTGAGAACCAGTAGCTGCTGTTAATGAACAGCATAAGGCTTTTGACACCAACCGACTGAAGATCGGATAGGTTGTCAAAATAGGCCTGTCCCAGAGCCGAGAATCTTTTCCTGGATAGGGCAGGACAGTGGCAGAGTAAGTGGACCATCGTCTCTTCCTCCTCCTCGTTTCGACAGCTTCTACAGAAGTCGTTGCGTTGAAGGATTCCCATACGTGCAGCATGGCATCCTCCAAGCCAGTGTCCGGTGATGGCCGCAATCGCGTTTCCAATGGAGTTCCTGGAAAGAGATAAAATATCTTTGGTGCGTCGCAGGTTAAGCTCCGGCCATACCTGTCTTGACGAAGTGCAAGAAAGCTCCTCCCGCCACCTGAGGTTGGTTAGGCGGAGTACTTCCTTCCGGAGGAGCAACCTCTGTTCAGCGATAGGTGCCCCTGGTCTAGTATTAGCGGATATAGCTGTGAGCGTTGTACCAGCTCTAGCTAACTCATCCGCCCTACAATTTCCTGCTATGTCCCTGTGGCCGGGTACCCAGACAACATTGACTCTTACTTTAGTCGCCAGCTCATCTAAGGCTCTACGGCATTGTATAGCCGCCTTTGAGGTCAGGTAGACTGAGTTTAGAGATTTGATGGCAGCTTGGCTGTCACTTAGAATAGATATTTCATTGGACTCAAGTCCTGTTTGAAATACCCATTTGGCTGTTTCATTTATAGCTACCATTTCTGCCTGGAAAACACTACAGTAGTCCGGCAAACGAAATGATAAGTTGAGGGATGGGGACTCTGAGAAGACTCCACTTCCTACTCTTCCCTCTAGTTTTGAGCCATCTGTATAAAAGAGCGTCCCATTTGGCTTAACTAGGTTCGCTGTCCACTTTTCTCTGGACGGGATGTCCACTGAGAACTTGAATCTACTCTTATATACTAATTTGAATTATGACGAAAAAAATAACATTGCCGCATATTTGTTATCGTTACACTAGCGGAGTCCCCGGTTGCATCAATTGTTTCGAGAATGAATATTTTAGAATAATGTTCGAATTTCGAACAAAAGGCCTATATCCGACAATGGATGGACACGGGCTGAAGAAGAAGAAAAAGATTGAATTCATCACTCCAACACAGAAATGACATTTTGAACTGGTTCGAAATTTTTTCATCCCCCGCATTAAAAGCCTGTAGCTTACAGCCGTTTAACAATATTAAAATTTTTCATTCCTCCCCTGGCGAAATCGCCTCCGCCAGAGCATCGTGTATTACGCATCTCCGCCTAATTCAAATGAAGTTGCTAATTGAACCTCCCGAGAAATGTAAACACCGAGACCATTTGCGGCTACCGAACTCCGTGTTTTATGAAAAGCAGACGAATGATGATTCGAGAATCTAAAAAGCTCAACCTGAAAATGCCCGCGAGGTTTTTGTTTGGTGAAACATGTCGGAATAAAAAGAGTATTCTGAAACTGGCGATTTTATTTGATAATGAACAGAGTTCTATTCGCGAAAATGCGGTTTCGAATTCGGATGAAAAAGGAAGGAATAACATGATAAGCATTCCCTCGAATGCATCCGATCCCTCGCATGAAGACATTCATTTCGTTTTATTCGTTTCTTGTTAGTTTCCAGTGATTCCTTGAGAATATTGGTTTTCACTCTTTCAGGCGGGCATTAATATTGATGAATTTTTCTTGTGTGTGCAGGCGCTGACATTGCGATTAAGCATGGATATTTTGCCATAAACTGAACAAACTTAGATGGCCTGTAGATGAGATCAGGAAAAACATTTTTGCCTCTGCTTCAGAAACATAAGCAAGATTGGATCATTTCGACAAATATTTTGTTTAGTGTTGTAGAATGCGTGAGTCATCAAAAAACAATTTCATGTGCCATCTCAGCTTTTTTGGTGCACAATTCGAATATGGTCTAGAGTTCTGAAGAAACATTCAAAAATAGCGAACAAACCTCAGAGTTCGCCTTTTTTTTGTGTCGGCTGCCAAATTGGATTAAACTTGATTGCGCCACGTCTCTACCCGACGAGGGGTTCGGACAAAAAGTATAGACCATAGACTAGTATAGACTATAGATGATTCTTGTAGAGGAAAGTCACCAAATATGGAATACCATTTTGTTTTTGGGATATAAAAAAAACTTCATATTTATTAAATCAGTCATACATTTATATGTAGTGATTAACAGCCTTTAATCAAATATATTAGTTAGCACATTAAAATCTAACACAAAAAACAAAATCACTAATGAGTAAGTAACCGAATATGGAATAGGTACCCATATATGGAATATAAGCATAAATCAACATAACAATAACAAAAATGGACATTAATATCTTGGAGATCAATTAAATGAATATAACATATTGTGATAAATGAAAGAAGTTTCATAATTACTTGCGAAAGTCACAGATCCAAGTATCAAACTCTGGACCAGCACAATCATAATGTGCCCAGAGCCCATACATCAAGCATATTCCATAATTAGACACTGATGATTGTCCATATTTGGATTTTCATACTAGTTCAAACTCTATGACGCTAAGGTATCCAGTTCTACTTGCTCCGACTAGATCACTATTCGTTGAGAGTAGGGGGGGGTCTCAAATAACAAAATTGAAATTAACAAAGAAAAAAAATTTAGTTACTTAAAATTATTTGGGCGCCAGGTAGTTTTATTTCAATATTTGGCTTTCATTCATAATAGAGAAAAACTACCAAAAAAAAAGAAAATAATTATCGGTTGGTGAATGAAAGCAAAAATAGATTTTATAACAGATATATTAATTATCTAGTTCAGTTCGAAATGAACAACTCTTTTCTGTGATTTAGGGATGAAGGCCGGCTTTCATTTACAAGTTTACTACAATATTTGGAATCAAGTAATATCAAGGTCACAAAAGTTCAATAATTTCTCGCAGACAGGCAATAATTTTCAAATTGATAGATTTCACCAAATATATATGGTTATGATGTTATTTAAATGGTAAGTCTTCCTAAAATTTTGGTGACTGAAAATTTCGATAAAAGTCTGGAGAGAATGCAAAAAAAAAATCTACTCATCCAGTACGGTTCCGCCCTGAAGAGGCCTCAATGTCACTTCCAAGTCCCAAGGGATGGTTCCTCGGACGAAGAGTAAGGGCTGTTCAAGATCGTGGAAGTGGCCGAGTTCTCGGGGATGTTTAAAGGTGGTTGTTGTTAATCCCTGCCGTTTTTACATCAACCAAATAGCCAATTAGGGAATTAGGCGAATGTTATTCCAATTATTAGGTCTCTATACTCTATACCCAAAAAGCCTAAAATTCGATTAAGTTGTTGAATGAATTTGAAAATAAAATATTGACATCTTTCACAACGTCACCTAGGATGGTGGTCGGCTTTTTTATAACGTTCTTCCTCAGTGAATATCAAATCCCGTATTATACGGAAATTCTGTTCGACTTCCAAAAATCCAACAAATCGACAGAATTCAATGAAGTAATTATCCAAAATATCCGACAATATCGAGTGAATTAACTTCACAAATTTGGAATATACACTTCGAAACACTTGGAAGAAAATCTTAAATCGCAATAATGAAAATTTCTCGATATCATATGGCGTTGGAAGTAAGGACCACTTTTTATTCGCGAACATAATATCTCATGTTTTGTTGTTTGCCTAATATACGCGTTATTTCAGGGGAATTCGAATCCTTCGAGAATTCGAAAATATTCTGACCGTTACAACTCTTCTGAATATTTTTTCAAGTCACAATATTTTAATGACAAAAGACCACAAAATTTTTCACGATAACAAAACAAAACACGCCTGCCTGACGTTAAGCGTTCGCGCAACTGACTCGATGGTGTGAGTGCGATAGTTAGTAGACCGAATGAAATAGAAGATGGTCGATTGTTGCGTTTATTACATACTAGCGACCCGCCCTGGCTTCGAACGGATGCAATGGCAATCCTCATAAACAAAGGTAGTGCCGGCCCGCACCGCTAAGTCCCTGCATTTCGAATCTGTAATATCTTCGGAAATATTCATTTAAATTACATGATGTAAAGGGCCATATTGATGTA
This sequence comes from Adalia bipunctata, assembly GCA_910592335.1. Classification (NCBI taxonomy): domain Eukaryota; kingdom Metazoa; phylum Arthropoda; class Insecta; order Coleoptera; family Coccinellidae; genus Adalia; species Adalia bipunctata. The sequence continues at coordinate 9,518,002 of OU342949.1, read as the reverse complement.
TAATGCACAATGTATTTAAGGTACTCAATTGGATAAGGATTGATGCTGTATTGCTTGAAATAACTTCCCAAATCAGCCATTTTTCCCGTAAAATGTGAAGGATAAAAAATGGTTATTGTGGGTTATCCTTGAGAGATAGACTTATACCATCGCTGACTTTAATGTTGACTTTTTTTAGGAGTACAATACCGAGTAAATTATTTTGATTTGTCTCGTGGGGTTCAGTCAGCGTTTGCAATGTGAGCACAAAAAAAATTGTTTATTTACGACATCACATTGGAAACCTGTAAATTCATAGGTGTTTCTCTAAAATTTTATGCATGTATCATACATATAAACCTTTCCCTTGAATCACTTTATCTATTAAAAAAAAGCGTTTCAAAATCCGTTGAGTAGTTTTGAAGATTTAAGCATACATAGGGACAGACAGCGAAAGCGACTCTGCCAAAACCACAAGGATAATTTTTCTATATTACCACCGTAAGAATAACATGGGTGATACGCGAATTCGTGCCTTATTACATGGACCAAAACTATAAAAATAGTTATTTACGACATCACATTAGAAACCTGTAAATTAATCAGCGTTTCTCTACAATATTATGCAAGTATCATACATATAAACCTTCCTCTTGAATCACTTTATCTATTAAAAACAAAACGTTTCAAAATCCGTTGAGTAGTTTTGAAGATTTAAGCGGGCTGCGGACTACGAGCTATAAAATAATATACAGGGTTGGGATAAAGTTTGGCACCAAATTAATATCTTTAAAACGAAAGGGGCGGTATTTTTGAAATTTGGCAGCTGAGTGTAATGGACCACAATGCATCTGATGAGCATATTTTCATTAATGAGATACTTCCGGTTTAACCGGAAATGACAACAAAATTTTTTTTTAATGGGACACCCTGTATATTTCTGCAGATTCTGAAAGAGCACTTTGTTTCGGATCTGTCCATACCAGGTTCCATGTTAAAATTATCTGTAAAAAGAGGAATTGAGACAACGGATTCTTGATGATTGTGCATTAATACATGGAGAAGTCTTGAGAAAAGTTACTCAAGAATTTGTTAATAGACTGGCATATTGTTAGGAGGTGAATGGCAAGCACTTCGAACATTTGAAATGATTTTTTTTTTAATTATTTTCAATAAATTTTTTCTACTAGTAAAAGCCCTGTATTTCTTCTCTTTATAGATTTTCATAAAAAATACGTCATAAAAAGCAGAAAGAGTTATCTACTACGACGTATTTCGTTTTATTTCTCACTATTGATACAAATAACAACGATTTATTTATTTGAATGGATTTTTTCTCAAATGTACAAAAAGACTGAATTTCTTCTTTTTACAGAGAATTTTTACATGGAAGCCGATATGGACAGATCCGAAACAAAGTGCTCTTTCAGAATCTGCAGAAATATACAGTGTGTCCCATTTAAATAAAAATTTTTTGTCATTTCCGGTTAAACCGGAAGTATCTCATCAATGAAAATATGCTCATCAGATGCATTGTGATCCATTACACTCAGCTGCCAAATTTCCAAAATATCACCCGTTTCCATAAGTATGATACCAAGGTCTTACAAATTATGTGTAGAAAACTGTGATCGGAAATTGGCCACAACTTCTGTTTTTCATTAGGAACCCTATTCTTCATGATTGCGTTAGATTCAACGAAGGATAAACATGCACTCTAAGATGCTCTTGCTCCTAAATTCACTATTTTTGAGATTTTCTGGATTTATGTTGTTCGTAGTCAAATTCGTCTAATCTGTTGCATGAGAATATTCTGTGACCATAGAAGATGAATTATCCCATTGATAATTCACAAGTGACAGGTCTAATTATCAGTTATTACTATCGTTTCATAAGAATCCGACTGTATGTACAACATAAATCCAGAAAATCTAGAATAACACTGAAATTACTGAAATGCTATGCAAGTGCATCTCAGAGTGCTATTATTATTTTTCTACGCAGAATCCAACGTAATCACAAAATGATAGAGTTCTAATTTGAAAAACAGAAGATGAGAACTTCAGATCACAGTTTTCGACACTATGAAATTCAAAAGATGCATGACCCTTTCACATTCTTCTTCTTTGACGTTATGAGAACGTTATGAGAACTCAGGATATTGAGAATAAGAAATATGAGCATAATAGGTACTGACGATGAGAATCTCCTTTTTTTCCGTTTTTTTCTGATATTCGGAAAACTATCTGAATTAATACGATGGTTCTGACAGAAATGTATTCAGCATTGAATCATTGAATATCAGAAACGAAAAAATCGAAAAATAAATTTGTTCAAATTTATTTCCACTCCTTGTATGTACCTAACCGGAAATGCGCAGGCTCCAAAAATATTTTAGTTGAATAGAGAATTTCGAACGATATCATCACAATTTTCAGATTTCAAATAGGTATGTTCAGTTCTCCAGAAACGTTTAACAGGCACTCGATCTTGGGACACCCTGTATAATTCAACTCGACAACTATTATTTGTCATAAGCTCCTCCCTAAGAATATTATGCAGAGATTCGAAATGTTCAATTCGAGTATAATACCATAATTCTCCAGAGGGCTGATTATCTGGCTCAACCAGCTTCACTCTGTAAAGAGATAAAAGCAGGATGGCTTAGTGGAACTGAACTTTCTCGATGGAAATATTAATGAAATAATTCATTAGCTTACTACCCTTTCATAATTTCTATCTTCTACTACTAAAAGTTTTCGATTCGTTCTTTTGCTTTTCGATCTAATTGAAAAAAAGGTGAATATACCAGGTTCATCCGATATACACAAAGTTGCCAAAATTCTATGAGATTCAATGGCCACACCGTAAAACTGATGTCATAGAATGTTGAAAACTATGTAGGTAGAGTCAGCGAACATTGTATTTCAATTTTTTCCACAGCTCGAAAACAGATTATTGATGCAGAATCAAGAATCAATTGTCAAATGTATCTTCGCCTTGTTTTCTGTATCTTCTGTCGGTTTCATATCGGTTTCGGCCATTGGTTTGATGTACTGAACAAATTCTCAGCTGCAATACTGCCCTCATCATAATTTTATCGTTTTTTCAGCATCGGTCAAAAAAGTTCACAGTCATATTCACTGGGAAAACTAACGATATTTTTCATCTGTAAGTCACCTGAGCTATCTGCTTACCGAAAAAATTCCTATAGAAATATATCAGGAACGTTGTTTACTCACGACTGTATCAAACAGAGAAGTCTGCACAGAACATGCTTTGGTGGTTGGATTCTGTTCCCTAAATCGGAAGTCTTCTTCAAAATCAAAAACTATTAGCCTAACGTATGTCCCATAAGTTTTGGCACAAACATAGACCTATACTTATAGTGGTGATAAAAAAAGACAACAGGTTGTAATGGAAGTAAAAGTTTGTTTGTACCCTTGACTTTACTTTGACACCTCAGCAGTTGAAGTGGTTGAGTCGATATGGCTTACAACATAGAAATTCTGCAAAGTATTTAGGTACCTATAATTGAGTTGGACGAGATAATACGCATTTTCGTGTTTTGTGCCCCCTATCAGAGCTGTTATCATCGCGCCACCTACAGCTCGCCTTTCGGTTCCAGAGATTTCATGAAATCCAGTATCTGGGACGGCTGCAACGAGGATAACTCCCTTCTCCTACAAGTTTCTTGTCCAAAGCACTATTTCCTTTGGCTTGCAATGGCAAAGCATTCCGTAACCTGGTGAATAGGAGTTTCTTTCTCCTCCCCACAGAATCTACACTCGTCAGTGTCCGAAAAACTCATTCTCAACAGATGCTCTTTCAGGCGACAATGTCCTGTGAAATAGCCAGTGAGTAGGTGTAGTTGGTTCTTACTGAGATCCAGATATTTTTCGGATCTAACAGTTTCAAAGTTCCGGAGGAACTTTTAGGAGTTATCCATCCCTGGGAAATGGTGCATTTTCGTAAACCGCAGAGGGGGTTCTGGGTCAGTGAGTGGCGTTTGTGCCACTTAGTTTCCTACGATTCCCGAATTACCAGGAACCCAGATTAAAAGGACATTATTTTTCTTGCCTACCCTATTGAGTTTGTTCCGGCTCTCCCAAATCAGCTTTGAGTAGGGTTTCCAATAATAGGCTACCTATTTCAATATTTGAATTGAAATTTTTATAAACAAACTTTTTATTATACTAAGTTACAGCTTACTCTCTCGGATTTTTGATAACTCATAAATATTCTCACTTTTGAAAATCACATCTTCTAACTGACCTCCACCAACTTCAACACATTTTTCAATATCAGCAAACCTTCCTCTATTCTTTCAGGTTCTTCACGAATTTTAACTCTGAGTTCGTCGATTGTACCTAGACGACTCGCAAAAACTTTGGCTTTCAAATATCGACCTCGATGGCCAAAGCAAATCTTCGAATGGAAAAATTAGTCGGCCATTAAACATTTCTCGCAGAACCCTCATTGAGTTTCTGGCGGTATGAACGGTTGCCCCAACTTTCTGAAATAGTGGAGCATTGTTTAGTAATCCTCGTCTCTTTAATTTTGGAATGAGGAATGTCTCTAGCATGTTTACGTAGCGCTCGGATTTTACTGTTACAGCGTGGTTATTCTAATCCTAAAAAAATATGGACTTGCGACAGGTGTCTACTTGATTGACAATTAACTTGAATCCCAAAGAATACAGAAGATACTCCACAGAGAACAACTTACTTACTTATCCCGTGGGGAATTTATTGATAAAATAAAATGGGTTTCTGATATTAGGAATATTGTGATAAAAACAACTTGTTCGAAATCATTGTTTGGTAAATTGAATGGGACCCAAACATTGGTGTCAGGAGTGAGATATTGAAATTCAAGATTTACATGTCAAAAAGTTCGAAAGTCAAGGTAAGGAAAAGCTACGACAGAAAGAAAAAGAGAAGAAAAAATTTGACGTCAGTAAGAAGAACAAGAAGAGAAAAACTGAGGTCAGAAATTAAAACAAGAAGGGGAAATCCGGTGGCATATACAACAGCAAATATTTGCAGAGCTGATAGCAAGTGTGGAAATAAGCAAAAATGTAAGGAAGCAGTGGAGTTTCAGAAAATGTACAGACAAAAACTCGAAGAAGAAAGTAATGCCATATTGAAATTATCGAAAGATGAAAAATAATTTCTTGAGTCAGCTGAAAAGAGTGAATTCGAGATTGCGCAACTAACGGGGATGCTTCTGAATTGAAAGCGTGTGAAAAACTAGTAGGAGTAGTAGGTATGATGAAAAATAGGAAAGGAAGAGTGCAAGTTGAAGCAGTCAGGGGAAAATCAAGAACTGATGACAATTATGATGAACAAATCATTTACAAAGAATAACAACCGATTATCAAAGAGAAACAAACTAGGAAAGGTCGTTATAGAAAATATTTGACAGCTGTTACAACCTTCTTTTTTGATTATGTAAGGGCCGATTGCACCGTAGACAAAACTGTAGATTAAATACAAAACCTCGATTAGTGTCTATTGATTATCATAGACACTTAGGGCCACTTGCACCGTATTGGTTCTAAGCGTTAGTTAGTTAAGCGTCGATTAATTTATTTAATCCAGGATTAAATATTTGGCTTGCACCGAGGCTGAATGTAACTAGATTAAAGTTAATCCACAAATCTGGTTATATTTACGTAAATTGGTACTTGTGCCTATTTTCACGTTGTTTATTTTATCCCTTTCTATGCTTTGACAGTTTCTATGTTTAGAAATTTTTTGATATCGAGCGTTTCGCAAATTGAAAGAGTTTGTAATAACGAATTTTTTTGGTAAAAACCGATGCAACATTCATTGCACAAGTTGACATCTTTCTTTCGAATATTCTACGTCATTCACAAATGAAAATATACCTATACTCCATTCACAATTATAAAATCACAACTCTGGCCATGGTTTCGTTTTCAGGAATTGGTGCACCTGATGAAAAATCTGTGCGCGTACATAGAATATCGTTTATGACGAAACGACGATGCCAGTTTTTCTGTTTACATCAAAGTAAATGTATCAAAGATTTACCACATTAGCAAGGCACACACGAAAGGGAAATCTGTAAGATCTGATCCGCAGTCCAGATTTATTACAGATCTGGACTGCGGAGGGGATCGCTCCCGCCGATCTGGTCTGTCGCGGATCATCTATCTCATTGATCCCGAAAGTCCAGATCAGCGGGAGCGATCCGATCTGCAGTCCAGACCTGTAACGAATCTGGACAGCGGATCAGATCTCACAGTTCGAATCGATTGACGATTTTGGGGCGAAATATCGATAGGAAATCGCCTATTTTTCCGTTCTTCGTCGTCCAGAAGAAGTTTCGTGCAAGTGTCATTTTTTCCTTTCACGAGTTTTGGCGTGAGTACGAACGGCAAATTTGAATTGGACAAAAAATCGATTCATATACATAAATAAAGCGAAAGTAGGTACAAATCGATCTTTTTACACTTGATAACGAAGTTTTTTTTAGGTATCTGGCCGTTTTGAAAGATTTCAAACGAAATTCCGGTCCCCCAGAAGTTTGGTTAGTTTCGGTATCGTTTTTGGTGCTCAAAATTTATTTGGAATGTGTAAATGGACAAAAAAGGCTTCCTTATAAGATCTTGTAACGAAAGCGATTGGAAAATATGGTTCAGGTGGGATTTTCAAGGAATTATGAGGAAAGAACTTGCAGAATGAAATTGCACGATTTTCGTAAGTACCTAAACGGGTTCTGGATGGCCATCATCGGTCTGTAAATGATTATTGTTGATCGTTTTCACGTTTCAGAAAAAAACACATTGCATTCCACAGTTGTTGAATTCAGATTCCGATGAATTGAAATGTGTCACTGGAGCTTTCATTCCTTTGCCGAAAGTAGAAATAGGCTAAATTCAATATTGAACCAGAATACATCGGTTTTTTCCATATTCCAGGAGTTTGTGTCTTATTTTAGAACAGGTGAATGATAAATGTGTAGCATAATATGTTCGACCTATTCCAATTTATTTGTACAAGTAATGTGGTAGTAATGTATGAATATTTTTTAATCTAATAAATTACTATACAATCAGAATATTTTACTCCTTGTTCATAAGATCGAATAAATAAAATGTCGTCAAGTCTTGAACTTTCAGTTCAAGAGGATAATAAACATTAAATCTTCACAAGCATGCATATGAAAATTATGTGAAAGCAATGCAATTTTTTTCCATGGCGAAAAATAAAATATTTCAACAGTGATCTCTTGTACCTTTCATGCAAATAACTAGAAAAGGAATCCTTTCTATCAATTCAAATAAACGTTAATTATTTTCGTCCATCACATCTTTTCCAATTCATTCACATTCTGAGAAACGCTAAGAATGTAGAAAGGGCAACATAGTGTTGACTTGGAACATAAAAATATTTTGAAAAACGTCATAACTTCGATACAGAGTGGAATGTGTCAAATTTCCAAGGCCGGAGTTGTGATTTTATAATTGTGAATGGAGTATAGTTCGAAACTCTAATTGTCAAAGCACTCACCACTTCAGATTTGGATGTAAAATATGATAACTCATGGATTCTCGTATGGAAATAACAGAGGCAAATAAAAATGAAATGATCGAAAAGCATGAACAAACTAACAAACCTGATTTTCGATAATAGGCAAACATCTATAAGAAAATATGTGATTTTTTCAATAAACGCATGCATCTTGGAAAATTGTTAATATTTATTCACTTTCATTTCAACACATATATTATATTAATTTATATATTAATATTAATAATATTGGTTCCGATTGAATGATACCATGTGTCACAGTGAATTAAAGAATAATTCTACATATCAGAAGAACTGTACGTCCAACTTTATTAGGCATGTATGGATTTGTTCAGTTCAAAATATACCTCGACTGTTAATATTTAGTTCAGTTATTCATTCTTGTGTGCTTTACCTTTCACAACAATTTGATCTTTCATATCTACGCCTAGGAAAACCAAAATCTATAATTTCTACTTCAGTCATTATTCTTTTCAATTTGATTTATAATCGAACATCATTTTTGAAACAAGCCTGACTTGTGTCATCCATGAATTTAGGGTTAGAATTCAAAGTTTATCGTTAAACTTCCATTTAATCCTCCAAATTCGGAGGATTATCTTTAAGCGTTAGTTATGGTTGTTAAACTAGGATTACGACACGGTGCAAGAGAATCATAGACACTAATCGAGGTTTTGCATTTAATCTGAAGTTTTGTCATACGGTGCAAGCGGCCCTTATCGAGGTTGAAGATTTAATCTACAGTTTTGTCTACGGTGCAATCGGCCCTCATAGAAACATAGAAATCTTGGTTTAGGCACTGATAAGATAAACTATTCATTTCTCCCGAGAGGGGACGCGGCATTTTTCCATTACGCAATAGCACCACGATCGTAAAAAATAGGCCAAATACTACTACATATAATATGTAGTATCGGTTCGATATTATACTTTCCAGTCACGACTTTTAGTTAGAACTCATTACACCTGGGTTTCAATGCATCTATGTCGTATTCTTGAATGGATCAAGAATCAAATATGGTGGGTTATACATGTTGAATATGAAAAATGTTTTAGAAGAACCAAACCAAAATGTTATGAGTATACAATCCAATAATATTCTGCAACTCTATCACGAGAGATTTGGTCATCAAAATAAGAGGCATATACAGAAAATTCTAAAGAGAGATTTTGAACTTGATGTTTCCTTAGACAGCGAACTATGTGAAGGTTGCATTTATGGCAAAGCACACATTCAGAAGTTTGGCAGAAGAGAAAGAGCCAAAACTCCAGGTGAGCTAATCCATTCAGATGTTTGTGGACAAAATTCCGAAAGTGGTTACAAATATTTCTGCTTATTCAAAGATGATTATACGAGATTTCGTCGAATTTTCTTCATGCGAGAAAAAGGAGAGGTAGCAAGACATTTGAAAACATTTTTAGCAGAAGTAAAAGTAGCTGGGCACATCGTTAAAGAATTCTTATCTGACAATGGAGGAGAATTTGCCAATAGAGAAATTGGAAATATTTCGAATGATCATGGAATTTGTCGAAGATTAATCATGCTCCTCAACAAAATGGTAGCAGAGCGTGGTTCCCAGAAGACAGAAGAATAATAGTTTCATATATTGGAATCAGAAGAAAATTTTGTTTTCTTATTCTGACAAGAAGAAAAATAATTTGCCATCAATCAAGAAAAATTTCAACGAACTAGTGAAGAAAAGAACAATGGATGCAAGTAAAGTCTCGATTGGGTTACTACAAGGTAAAAGCAATTGGTCTACATGGAAATTCAAACTCTCTATTCTACTTAGGAGTATACCAGGTGCAAATGAGGTATTAGAAGGTAAAATAACCAAGCCTCTATTGTCATCTGAAACAAATCCATCAAAAGAAGATGAAGAGAAGTATGAAAAGGACCTATTGTTTTATACTCAAGCGGATAGCAATGTCTTGTTATTACTCACTATAAATATGACTCAAGATACGTTGCAGAAAGTGATGAGATGCTCTACAGCTAGAGAAATGTGGTTAGAACTTCATAGACTATATGATGGAGCTGTTGAAGACAAAACATATACTTTGTGTATGGAGTTCTTTAGCTTCCGGAAAGATGTCAAAGATGATATTGCCACACATATCTCTAAACTAAAGAATTTATGGAATGATTTGCAAATAGAAGTATCTAAAGATTTATCTTCTAAAGGTAATGTGTGTAATTGTAGCTTACCAGATTTGCTACTTATTTCAAAAATACTTGAAACTTTACCAGAAGATTATTTTTCATTTAAATCGAGCTGGCTAATGATGGCAAAATCAGAGAAGACGGTAGAAAATTTAACAAGTCAACTGTGTGCTTTTGAAAAAGCTTTGTTAAACAAGAATGAAAATGATCTGGAAGTTCTAGCATTGAATGGCAATCAGTCCAGAGGTAATTTTTCAAAGTCGAAGCAGAAAAAGGACTACAAGTGCAATTATTGTCGTATGACTGGACACCGAGTAAAACAGTGCTTTAAGAGGAAAGCAGATGGACGATCACCTAAACCAAAGAAAACAGACACTAGCAGTGGAAACAAACAAAATTATCAAACATTATTGATTCAAACGTCGACAGTCTCAATGGCTACAACTGATTATGACAACTGGTACGTTAACAATGGTGCAACGAATCATATTTGTAACAGAAGAGACTTCTATGAAACTTTCGAATCATTTAATGAGGATCATTCAGTGACTACTGCAAATGGCGATGTTACAAAAGCTTCAGGAAAGGGATCCATTTTAATAGAAGCTTGTGTTAATGGAAAAACTGATAAATATAAAATAAAAAGTCATATTCACTTGAAGATTTTTCGTTGTCTAATAATAAAACTATGTACTGCTATCGACTATTCAAATTGTGTAATTAGGGGAAAATATATCGGTTTTATTATAGTCATAAAAACGTGGTTTATTTTAATTCATTTATTGAAACATCCTAGCTTTCGAGCCCTGTCGGGTTCTTCCTCAGGGAAACTGAAAATACAAACACAAACTGTGACAAAATTTCCCATATCTTACATTGTCACTTACTCAATTAAAATTAAAAAGCCTCGCTGTAAGGGCAACAATGATTTTTGGATCGCAGAGTCAAGAGTTCAAGAAATATTCTCATTTAACAATTATTATATACGAAGCTTAAAAAATTCTAAATCGCTAATATCACATCTGTCTAAATACATGTCAAACACCCGAATTCACAGAACAACGACAACGACAAAGGACAAACAAAACCACAGAAACAACAAAAATCTATCATGATGCACCAGCTGGCAAGGGGGCATGATTCACAGCACAGAACACAAATATTAAGAAATGCAAACTCCCTACTAAATGTTGGCAACAAAATTGGCCGCCATGTTAGGTGGCTAAGTAGAGGGGGTAAGGCGGGAATATTCAAATAGGATTTGAATCTCTTCTGTTTGTTTACACTTGAATAAAAGCGGGAAATTATGAAAACAAGAATGTTGATAAATCAATTTATTGAATGAATGTTATTTTCAACATGAGTAATAAACACCTACATAAAATTATTATTACAATACTTGTGAAAAGCTTTAAATTATTATAATTATTTCATTTAATAACTTGTCTGACATGCGAACTATTTGACGAATCAAATGAATTATCAATTAAGTTACAAAACTCAGCAGTATGTAAAGCAGTTGTCTCCAAATATCCTGATGCACAGAATGTCTCCATTGCTGCTGCTACAGAGTGACTTAATTGTCGGGCTGCCACATTCACCTTGATCTTCATGTAGGAATCTGAAAAATAAAATTATTTCTTGTCAATTTATTGCAGCATCTATACGTTCTCTTAGAATTATCGAAAAGAAATGCTTGCTTTATATGGTCCATACAAGCAAACTTCCCTTTCTCAAACTCTAATTTTCCATCAATAATGGAGTTACGAGTACACTTTGAAAGATGAGGAACATCAAATATTTCGAAAACTCTCTGTCCATTTACTACAAAGTGGAAGGAAGAAGGTTTTTCATTGGTGGTAACTGACACTAAGGAATTCAAGGCAGTTTTATTCGTACTGCCTTCGTTATAAACTGTTGCTATAATCTTCAATCCTAGTGGTTGTAATTCCTCAATTATTTCTTGTATTAGAAGTTTTAAATCACAGTATTTTACACTATCTTTGGAGAAATAATAAAGGAACCCAAATCTTCAAATCCTGATATCTGATGATAATCATCCACCTGGTGCGTTATGTAGATTGGCGAGTTGGATAAAGAACTCACAATGGAAGAATCGTTTGGAATTTTGAATGTTACTGATTCTTTGGATGAAATATTGGCATTTGAATTTGGAAAATTAGAAGTGGGAATTTGATGATAAGGTGGATTTATAGGAGGTTTAGGAATTGAGAGGTGTTTAAGATACATTGATTCCCTAGGATTATTGAAATTTGAAGATCTGAAATGATCCTGACATATTTCGAAATCAGAAACGTTGACTCTGAAATCTAAGCCACAAATTTTCATCCAAGTCCCTCCTTCTGAGGGATCTCTGGGAAAATATTTTTTTTCTTCTGAAGGCACTATTGCAGGACGGATATTTACAAGAATAAGAAATCTTATGAACAGATGACGACTTCACTGTACTTCCAGACATATTTGAGGATAAGCATAAAATTAAACTAAGAAAACAGTCAACTAGTTTAGGAACATTGACTTAGAATCAATGGCTAGGAACGATACTTTTACCAATAATATTAACTATGTATAAATAAATACTTCCTGACTAATTACCTGCATACGAGAAAAGGCTCACTCCATGCAAACACTGTTTCAATTAAATTTCGGAGGATTTCAATTTTCAATCCTCGATTACAAAAGGGGGCTCAAGAGATCTGAAACACATAATTTGTTTAATTTTTTTTTCAAATAAACTTTATCATGTCAATCAGAAGAAACTTACGTCGAATCTTATATCCAGGTTCTTGAACAAATAATGATTTCACTTTAGATATATTCAAACTTTGGAAACAATAACGTAATCGTAATCACCTGGCAAAAGTAAACAAGAACTGACTGACAGTTGACACCGGCCACCGGCAAATTATGCGCATGCTTGGCGGCCATGTTAGGTGGCAACCAATCACAAACTGCTTCCTAAATTTGTACTAGAGTTTCATACCCCTGATTCACAGTCCCAACCATAGAAATCATAATATATATACTTACTCTAGAATGCTAAATCAATTGAACAAAAGTGTTGTAAAAATTGCAATGTGGTCCATAATGCGCATGTGTGCCATTAGGTTATTTCTGAACAGGGTCGGCTTCAATGAAATTTTATGCTGTTATTGTTGCAGTTGAATTTATTCAATTCATAATAGTATTCGACACTAGTTGTTTTGAACATATTGATAATTTTCAACAGTTATTCGAATGGTAAATTTGGAATCATCAGCGACTGGAAAATAAGCGGAAAATCCTTCATTATTCCAAAACCTCTTCAGGCGTTGAAGAAACCCGGTTTTTGTATAAAAAATAATTCAAGGATCAAGGAAGACAAATTCTGGTTAACAAACAACGAATATCTTTTGGTAAAGTACAGAAGAAAAATCAAATGAGCAGAATATACAAATATATCCCTGAAGGACAGTTCTATTCTTCGTGTTCCTGAAGATAGTGGAAACATGAAAATGTATTGGAGATCTGCCAATGCATTACTCTGCATCGTTTCATGAGTGAATTCTGATACCTACATTCATTCTTCAAGTCGTTTGTCTTTTTGAGTTCCGAGTATATTCCAAAATCAATCTGATATCTGAATGAAACTGCAATGTTTTACTTCAATATATTTTATTTTCGAGTTCGAATTATCCAGTAAAAGATGGTTTACTCACAAGATTTCATGATTTTTCATAATGAATTGCGTTCTTTTTCTATATAAAGAACCAATCTCATGGTGCGAGTGGATAGATATGTGTCAATTGAATGAAAAGCAAAGCGTAAATCATAAATGTTTAACAACTTTCATATGATGAATGAAAAGGTGCACATAGTTTACATTAAGGTTAAGTGGGAAATGAACAGGTCAAGTCAAGGACACTACAGCATTGGAAACAAAAATATATTATCCAATTTTATACATAGTTCATTCTAATCTAAACAGTGGACTCAAAAGAAAATCTATACTAATATTATAAATATTTGTATTTTTGTGTGTTTGATACGAATAGGCTCAAAAACTACTGGGCCAATTTCAGAAATTCTTTCACCCTTTAGAAAGCTACATTATCCCTGAGTGACATAGGCTATACTTTTCACCCGAAAAATTAAGGATACCTACTATAACTTCAATAATTACAAAAAATAAGCCATAATCAGCTATTTTCACGTGCACTGCAAAAACCGTAAGACCTACGTGGATACAATGTATGACGGAAATGTACCTTTTAAGTAGTTCTACAAAAAAGTCAGCGATGGCATATATCTATCTCTCAAGATTGACTTGCTATTACCTGTTTATGGTAATCAGATGTTTTCCAAAATTATGCACTAATTGGGAGTGTGTTTTTATTAATTGGGTATTGACACTCATCTAACCTAATACGTTATTTATCCCCAGTATTTAATTTAGAACGAAATTGCCCTTCACATCATACAATTACAACGAGTACATCAAAAGATATGGAAGAGCACCATCAAAAGTATTTCTTACATATAAATAAGCCTTTGATGATAGGAATTGTAATGTCATAGCAAATTTTTGATGTCATTCCCAAACGTATGTTTATGTTGTTTCCCTTGAGATTTGGACCTTTTCAATATGGATAACTGTACTCCTGCGATCGATTTTTCCATGAGATGAATACCGTTCTCAGAAAGCAAACTTTTTTTCTTCGCATACCATAAAACTTGTTTTAAGCTTGAAACTCTTCTTTTCGAACGTCTAGCGTTCACTTTAATCTTTTTCAATTTTTTTTGGGCCAAAGTTTTCCTAACATTGGCAGCCTTTAGCTGACGAAGAAGTTTTGAAGGTGATGCACTGAAAAATTAATAATTAAATATATCTCTAAAAATAGCTCTAATGATTTGGATCAAATTTCTTGTTGTGATAAGGTTCTCCGGCTTATCATATAAAAAAACCTACTGTTTTCCACATTTATAATATTAAATTAATACATAAATGTAAATTTTCAGGTAGGAATGTTTTTTTTAATACTGTGTGATAATAGATATGGTTTTCAACAGGTTTTATATAGATTTTTATGGGAACATTTGGAGTTCAAAATTTAATTTAATTATAATTATACTAACCAATAGTTGTGTCGGATTTTGATCTCTCGTCTAATCATTTCTGTTTCTCCCTTATTACACTCACTATCAGTTGAGGTATCTTCTCGAGTTCTTTTCAAACTTCTAGGAGAATCTGTAGAGGAAGTGGTGAAACTAATGGGTGAGCTGAAATAAAATGATTGTTTTCATCTCAAAGTATTACTCGTTTTAGATTGTCATTTGATACTGAAGATGCCTGTTAGCAAATTGGATATATTGATAATTTGGTGAAAGTCATACAACTTCGAACTTTACTTTAGAAGTTGACATAATGTTACAATTTGTGAAGTTAGTAACTGAATTCATAGAAATGATTTTGGTTTGAAAATTCAATATTGTTCTGGAAAATATATAAGTTTTGAAACTGGGGATTGATGTTAGTACCTGAAATATCTATATACAAAACTAGAAATATTTATCAATAGATAAATAAGTTCAGTATAAAGCAAATCCCTGATTTTTTTTCACAAAGGAAAAATAATATGGTAGACACTAACTTATGAGAGCAGAGTAGTAATTTGCCCTTCTACACTCATTTCTCAAGTTGTGGAAGGTCTTATTCCCAACATATTCCAAAAAACACATTGCTATTCCACAAAAAATACTTTCTGGAATAACTGAAATAATTCAATTCAAACAACCTAGACTTTATTATTCATATTGTCTTACCTTTCTGCATTGCAAGAAATAGTAACTCCAGGAGTATTTTCCGTATCATCAAAAAAACATACTTCCATTTCATCCATACTTCCAGTAATTTCCTGGGAGGAATCATTAATTGGGATATTTCTGTTTTGAGGCATTTTTCGTAGGACCCTAGAACTATGTATACAATAAAAAATTAGAACACATTCTGGCCTTAAAAAAACAGTGTATGAGAAAAAATTACATATTTCTCAGAATATTTCAAATTAGGGCATCATCCAAAACCTTATACAGTAAAAAATGGATGTATAGGTATTGTCTGATTCATATTTATTCCACTTCTGCAGATCACTTCAAGGATCATTGGGATTGTAGTTACAAATATGAATTATTTTCAGCTAATGATCAAGTGGCAGAATATTTTCAGCAATAGTGAGTTTCCTACCTTCCTTGTTGAATGATATGATCACATTTTCGTAAATACAGTTTTGGAACTGCATTCGGTCTCAACTGGATTCTTTTGCCTTCTCTACATATATCTTCTGAAGAAAAAAGTTTGCAACATATCACATACTTCTCACTCAAATGTTCTACGATGGGTTCCTTCCCAAAGCCGACATCCAAGCATCATGCCTCTTTTTTGTCAAGCTGAAAATGATAGGCTCCTTGAGTAACGTAGAGTTTATACAACAAAAATACAAAAACTTATTAAATACGTACCCAAAATAATTAATTCCGGGAATCTTCCCTTTGTTATCACAACACAACACTATACAGTTCATTGTTTATCTGATACGAAAAAATCCAAATCGAACACAACACACAACAAAAGCAAAATGCACACGAAGAATATCAAACACGAAAATAACAGTTTACAGTGTTTATACAGGAACTAACGCACCAGTAAACTGTGACTGAAACCGTCCCTGACTAAACTTTCACTGAGGTCATTTCAAAGTCATTTGCCACGAGGAAGAAAAAGCGGTGTTGCAAGGTTTATATGTTTTCAGTGAAACCTGCTACATTACTGCTCTAATTCTCTCAGCAATTCCACAAATATTGCAATTCACTTATGATATTAATGTGTCTAATAGTCGTAGGAAGTCGCGCATGAGATATAAAATGAGTTTGTTACTCAATGGAATATTTTTATTGTTTAATTATATTGAACTCAAAATAGGACCGACAAAATATTTAGGGACTTGGCATCGTTCTACGTGAAATAACCTAATGGTGAGCATGCGCACATTGTGCATCAGTTGCCTATGCGGAACGTTTTTCGCAGCGGAATTCGAAGGAATTAGCATTCTAGAGTAAGTATATATATTATGATTTCTATGGTCCCAACTGTCCGAACATGTGATCGCTCCCTCCGCTCCTCGTCTTTTATCAACTCCAGTAGATAGCAATAGATGGGGCTGACATCCACCGACTCATTGTATGTGTTGACACTATTACTGTTTAATCTGATTTCCACGGACTCCAAGAAACGCCTCTTGGAATCATTTTTCTGGCTTCCGATGACCTGGGCTCCCTCGAAATCCATCCTGTGACCCTCCTCATACACATGCTTTGCCAGTCCCGAATTCTGTTTAAGATTTCTGCAATCATTGCGATGCTCATACAATCGCTTGGACAATGGCCTGGAAGTTTGCCCTATGTAGCTACCTGTGCATTCCCCACAATTGATCCGGTACACAACATTTGGTTTAGATAATGTGGGGATTTTATCTTTAAGTTTAGTGAAAACCTTTTTTCCAATTGTACAAGGGATGTTATTAGCTATTTTCAGCTTGAGTTGATCCGTTTCGAAATTCCTGAAGATCTTCTGTAATTCCGGTGTGATGTGCCTGAAAAAGGGGATGGAAGCATATACAGTCCTAATATTGACATTTGTGGTTGGCTCATCGTCCCTCCCACTGGTCTCCAGTGTGGTTGGGGTATTATACAATAATTTATTAACGAGTCTTATGGGGTATGAGTTGGAAAGCAACAAATTGTGGAGTCGCCCCAGGCTAGATTCGGGTGTTTGACATGTATTTAGACAGATGTGATATTAGCGATTTAGAATTTTTTAAGCTTCGTATATAATTGTTAAATGAGAATATTTCTTGAACTCTTGACTCTGCGATCCAAAAATCATTGTTGCCATTACAGCGAGGCTTTTTAATTTTAATTGAGTAAGTGACAATGTAAGATATGGGAAATTTTGTCACAGTTTGTGTTTGTATTTTCAGTTTCCCTGAGGAAGAACCCGACAGGGCTCGAAAGCTAGGATGTTTCAATAAATGAATTAAAATAAACCACGTTTTTATGACTATAATAAAACCGATATATTTTCCCCTAATTACACAATTTGAATAGTCGATAGCAGTACATAGTTGATTAGACGTATTAAATGGGTTTCTATCAGAATATACGACACGAATTTGGCGACGGCATTTTGGCCCAATTCAAGGAGTGGTCCAAGTCTCTTGTGAGGTTATGCACGACAAGAAATCAACGAATTTTCCTTTTGAGGTGCAGATCCAACTCAGTTATGCCACCACACATCGTGAATAGGAGACCAACATTTTCCATCCAGAGTTCATACCAACCAGGCAGACACCACCATATGATCGCACTTTTGGAGAGGAGGGTTGATACCAGAGTTTTGAGTTTGGAAATAAAACTTTGTAATGACAACATTTTGTATTTGGAAAAATATTTGGATGACATCATAGCCCAGCTCAGGGTTACTGTACCACATAGTATCATTGATGAGTTTAAGGTGAGACAAGATGAAAAGTATAGAAGAGCATTTCTCAAGCTCAGATCGTCCCAGACGAATAAATTCGTGAGGGCACTCACCTCACAAAAATCCAGTACTAGCATACCAGTAGAGAGCCATTGGCTCAAGAATCTCACAACTCTCACCATCCCAGACAATGTGAGAACAGTTTTGTCGTTGGGTCCTAAGTTCTCTTATGATGACCCTTCCTCGGTGAAATTGAAGCCATTGTTGGCAGATATAGATTCAATAATAAGACGAATTGGTAGTGGAGCCAACATCATTGCAGCACAGGCCACTAATGTTTTAACCAACTTTGCATCCTGTAAAAAAGTCCCAGATGATCCTTTCCTCCTGAGGGACATTTATGAAACAAAAAGATTCCTCAAGGAACACCCAGAGGTAATGGTTACTAAATCGGACAAGGGCAATGTAACAGTCCTGTTATACACTGAAAATTATAGGACATTGTGTTGGGAGTTGCTGTCTGACAGAGACAACTATGAGATTTTAAGTGGCGACCCAACTAATCTCTACCAAGGTAGGATCAATAGGCTTGTGGCCAGGTTGAGCAAAGACGGGAAAATTGATAGCCAACAGACGACAAGGCTTATGACTTATGGTTCTGTTTCACCTGGTTTTTATGCTTTGCCGAAGATCCATAAGCCATCCCTCTCTGTTCGACCTATAATATCTTGTATAGATGCGCCCAACTCCAAGTTGTCGAGATACATAAGTGGAATATTGACATTGGCGTACGATAGAGCCAACAGATTTTATCTAAAAGACTCGTTTGAGTTTAGTTCCTTCATTAGGGGCTATAGGGTACCAGAGGGATATGCAATGGCAAGTTTTGATGTCGTGTCGCTTTTCACCAACATAACAGTGGATTCGGCAATTGAAGCTATACAAAGAAGATGGAATGTGATACGATCCCATTGTATGCTTGGTCTGGATGAATTTACTAAGTGTGTCCGCACCATTTTTGACACCACTTACTGCACGTTCCAAAATACATATTACAAGCAAAGGAAGGGTACTCCGATGGGTGCAGACATCTCACCTATACTTGCACAGATGGTGGTCGACGATTTGTTGTGTGTTGTGGTGGAGAGGTTCCCTACAGAGATCGTGGTCATCAAGAAATATGTGGATGACCTGTTCTGCATCGTTCAGCGGGACAGGATTACAGATATCATTAATTTTTTCAATAACCTTGATGACCTTATTAAGTTCACCTTTGAATTGGAGGTGGATAACAGGTTGCCATACCTGGATGTGTCCCTGATCAGGGATGAGGAAGGTGTTATCACAACAGATTGGTATATGAAGCCAATGGCTTCAGGCAGGTTTCTCAATTTTAGGTCTGCACATCGTCGAGAACATAAAATCAACCTGATATTGGGTCTCAAGAACCGTATAAACGGAATAGCCTCCGAGGACCTGGTGCGACCAAGCCTGGGGCGACTCCACAATTTGTTGCTTTCCAACTCATACCCCATAAGACTCGTTAATAAATTATTGTATAATACCCCAACCACACTGGAGACCAGTGGGAGGGACGATGAGCCAACCACAAATGTCAATATTAGGACTGTATATGCTTCCATCCCCTTTTTCAGGCACATCACACCGGAATTACAGAAGATCTTCAGGAATTTCGAAACGGATCAACTCAAGCTGAAAATAGCTAATAACATCCCTTGCACAATTGGAAAAAAGGTTTTCACTAAACTTAAAGATAAAATCCCCACATTATCTAAACCAAATGTTGTGTACCGGATCAATTGTGGGGAATGCACAGGTAGCTACATAGGGCAAACTTCCAGGCCATTGTCCAAGCGATTGTATGAGCATCGCAATGATTGCAGAAATCTTAAACAGAATTCAGGACTGGCAAAGCATGTGTATGAGGAGGGTCACAGGATGGATTTCGAGGGAGCCCAGGTCATCGGAAGCCAGAAAAATGATTCCAAGAGGCGTTTCTTGGAGTCCGTGGAAATCAGATTAAACAGTAATAGTGTCAACACATACAATGAGTCGGTGGATGTCAGCCCCATCTATTGCTATCTACTGGAGTTGATAAAAGACGAGGAGCGGAGGGAGCGATCACATGTTCGGACAGTTGGGACTGTGAATCATGCCCCCTTGCCAGCTGGTGCATCATGATAGATTTTTGTTGTTTCTGTGGTTTTGTTTTTCCTTTGTCGTTGTCGTTGTTCTGTGAATTCGGGTGTTTGACATGTATTTAGACAGATGTGATATTAGCGATTTAGAATTTTTTAAGCTTCGTATATAATTGTTAAATGAGAATATTTCTTGAACTCTTGACTCTGCGATCCAAAAATCATTGTTGCCCTTACAGCGAGGCTTTTTAATTTTAATTGAGTAAGTGACAATGTAAGATATGGGAAATTTTGTCACAGTTTGTGTTTGTATTTTCAGTTTCCCTGAGGAAGAACCCGACAGGGCTCGAAAGCTAGGATGTTTCAATAAATGAATTAAAATAAACCACGTTTTTATGACTATAATAAAACCGATATATTTTCCCCTAATTAATAATAAAACTATAAATACTTCTCTGTAAGGGTTGATCTCATTTTACATCAACAAATCTACCTACAACTTTGATCTACTTACAAGGTTGATGAAAGTGGGCTCAAAAGCTACTAACTTCACGTCAGTGCTTAGGTGGCCCATTTTTTCCGTCAGATCGTGATGCACTAATGAATCAGTGGCTCGTAATTTAAGCCATTCTTTCGCGTCAATCACGGTTCAAAACTATTTCGAAAACATTTCGAAGTGAACTTCATCAGTTCATTCATCGCTAAAATGCCATTATTTCAAAACGGTGACGTCACGATAGAAATGTGAATTCAATTTTTAAATTCATAAGTTATCATAGAAACACGATACACGCACATAATTATAATGGTACATATTTATAATTCTGGTGAGTGTTTATTGTTATAATTTTTTTCCTGAGGATAAATCCTGTATATTTAAAATGGATTCCATTCGTTTTATGTATGCTTCAAATGTTCTCGTCCTGCTTAACGAGTAGCTATTTGAAGAATATATAAAACATATTCATATTGGTTGAATAAGAGGAAGAAACAGCAATATCGATTTAATCATACAGTATTAAAACTGAATAATATTTCTGAATTCTCAAATAAAGGTCTGCTCCACTCGAAATGATTTATTCCTTCACAGGCTACAATCCATTTCAGCAAGATAACTTGCCATCTTCAAGCAATCTGAAAACAAAGCTGTCATATTTAAATAATATTCAAAATAAAAACGGTGAAGACAAAATAAATCCAACAAACATAACCAATATTCTTCAAGCAGCTGATTTCAAACTTCAGTTCGAACTATCCCACTACCTGCTTTCAAACCGCTGTAAATTATTTCGATCCATTTGGTGCGTGACGTCACCAGTTCGACGCGAAAACAGGAATATTTCCAAACAGACGAAATAGTTTTGAAATATTGTCACGCGAACATATGGCTTTAGTCACTTTACGGTTCAAAAAACGAACATTGACAAAAGATGTCCATGCACATATTAGAACCTGTTCAAAATCGAGGTGTAGTGACTTTGGCTAATTACTGTTGTGGACTGTTACCAGATAATTGAGTTAGAGATGGAAGTGTAAAATATTTATTATACATTATTTACAAACATCATGAATAATATACTCGCATGAAGTTAACAATACAAGAGATTTCATTATAAATATTAACAACATCTAAACAGAGATATAGTATTCACTAAAATAAGAATTCGTTCATGAGATGATACAAGTTCATTTATGAATGGAGTATGAATGATGAGTATGCTAAGAGTTTATAATCTAAACGAAAATGATTCAAAATTAAATATTATCTGAATATTCAAGAGTGTGAAATAATTCAGATTGTTCAAAAGAAAAGAGATGAATCATGAATTGGACTAAGTTTATCATTGAACACAACGTTTACAGTGATTAAGCATTTAATAGAATTATTAAACGACGATTGATTCGATTTAACCAGAAAAACAGAAGGTTTGTATGAGAAACTATAATGAGAAATCTAGAGTTGTAATAAAGTATAGAATTCAAAGTGTGATTGTAATGTATGAATGTGTTCATGAAGTGAACATATCTATCAACCAAGTTAACATTTACAGTGATAGGGTGCTTAGGAAAATAAGCACGAGCAATTCTATTCTATCAGAAAAATAGGAAACTTAATTGATAAATCTAGAAATGTACCGAGTAAATTTGTATAAACGAGATTTGAGTTTAATGTTGAATGAAAATGCAATACGTGTTCTCGAGCGAGGGAATGAAAATACATGAATGAGTGAGTGAATATACAAGAATGAATGAATGAATATATATGATTACAAGTAATAATTGAAATCTTATACCAAACGTAGAGATGGCATATCAGGTTGAACCCATGAAGCGAGGCAGCTGGCCAGACGTGGAAAAGAAGTGTAAACTGGAAATACTCCAACGAGAAATCTGAGAATCCTATCGCCTGGTCCAGATGGCTCACTCCAGGGTCCTTTTCCCTGGAGTTAAGAGGGCGTAGTTTATCTGAAACTCGAGAACAGTAATAGCACATGGTCTTATTGAGGTTAACATTATAAATTGAGTTGAAAATTCATATCAATCACAGGAAATATGGAGAGAATTAGAAATGGAACAAATCAATAATCAAATGATCAACTCAATTGTACAGAGAAAAGCTAGAGTTAGTTTAATCTTGATAACACAACGTGGGCCAGTCTGCACAGATTATAGAATTCATTATATTAATAAAATATATAAAAATATATATCGTACACTATGCAGAGAAATGAATTGAATTGATATGGGCAATTTATGAATTGAAAAATGATAGGATGTCAATTGAAGTTAAAGGTTCAATTGACCACGAGATGACATGAATTCATCTATGATTAAAAAACACTAAGAATTGGTCAATAAGGCATTTAAATATTAATTATTACATACCTGAAATGGGCACTGGTTGGTTATCAAGATTAAAACGAGATGAACAAAATTATAACACTTTCGTGGCGAGTTTAACTTATAAAGCAAGAGTAAGATGCAACTTGTTCTTAACAGAAGCAGGAAGCGATTCGTTCTGATTGATTCTGACAAAAATGCAACAGGTGAATTGTTGCGAATTTGACAATTAAGAGGTTAAGATCTTTATGTAACCTTGGTTTTCTATAAAATGTAACCTTGGTTGCATACCTTAATTATGTACTGGAGAGATGCAGCTGGGGCCATCTCGAAACGGAGAGGCGAACTGGACTAAACGATGAATTTTCAACATTCCGCCCGCCATAGCAAACAGGGTTGGCTATTGAGCTGAGTTGGAGTTGAAATCTTCTTGTGCTGATTCGCTTGTAGAGTTGATTGGTAGGATGGCTAGCTTCGTGATAGGCCTTTTGAAGATGGACGTGGACGTTTTGACAGTGACGACTCTAACTAATCCGTCCACACCTGGATGTACAGCCATTACTCGCCCTAATGGCCATTTGCATGGAGGGAGTCGTTCATCCGTGAGTAACACTAAGGATCCAACTTTGACTTCGTTGGAAGGATGATGCCACTTGGAGATGGAAAGATGTCGCTGTAGAAACTGGGTGGACCATCTTGACCAAAATTGTTGAATTCGTTCTTGGATGAATTGCCATCTTGACAATCGAGATGTGGAAATTCCTTGCAGAGATGGTTCTGGTATCATATTTAGTGGGCTGCCTATCAAAAAGTGGCCAGGAGTAAGTGCGGTGCAGTCTTCAGGATCATCGCTAAGTGGTTCAAGTGGTCTTGAATTGAGGATCGCTTCAATTTGAGTAAGAAGCGTCATTAATTCTTCCATTGTGAAGATATGGTCTTTGGTAGATCTTGCGAGATGGTACTTGAAGGATTTGACGGCTGCTTCCCATTTTCCACCCATATGGGGCGCTGCTGGAGGATTGAAGCACCAGTTTGTGCCTTCATTCATGACTAGGCCTGCCATGATCCGATTCTTTGAAGTGGCTTGAGCGAATAGATTCTTGAGATGCACATCTGCACCGATGAAGTTGGTACCGCAGTCTGAGTAGATTGTGTGACATATTCCTCGACGAGATGTGAATCGCCTGTAGGCAGCGATGAAAGATTCAGTGGAATAGTCACTTACTGCTTCAAGATGGACTGCTGAGGTGGCGAAGCATACAAACACACAGACCCAACCTTTGTGTGTTTTGGCTCCTCTTCCTTTCCAGGTTTTGATTGTAAGTGGGCCAGCGTAGTCGATACCAGTATGAAGAAATGGTCTGGATGGCTTGAGTCGTGGCTCTGGAAGTTGGCCCATGAGTTGTTGGGCTCGTATACCACGATGTCTTGCACATATTACACACTTCAGGATGTGGGATTTCACTGGGGCTCTTCCTCCAATGATCCAGTACTGCTGACGAATGGTGGACAGTGTAAGCTGGGTACCTCCATGAAAAGTGCGGAGGTGAACTGCCTTGATTACGAGGGAGGTGAATTGTGAATTACGAGGGAGTATTGCAGGATGAGTACTATCTGGGTCTAAATGAGCGTTGGTGATTCGTCCGCCTACACGAATAACACCATCGTGGTCAAGAAATGCTGTGAGTCTACTGAACGCATGAGATGATGATAGAGGTGTTTTAGATTGAAGAGCCTTGATTTCTTGAGGAAAATATACCTCCTGGGTGGTCTTAAGCCAAAAAAGACGTGATTTCTCCAAGTCAGATGAAGAGAGAGGTGTGGACATGGTTAGATTAGAATGATATCTAAGTCGGGCGAGGACTCTTAAACAAATAGAAGTGATTCTGAATAATCTAGAAAGAGACGAATACCTGTATATAAGGTCCCATGGGTAATCTCGAGTTGTTGCCACGAGAAGATTCTGATTGGGCTTTGCTTCAGATTCGAGGTCGACTGTCGAAGCCGGCTGACGTGTTGGCCAGGAATCTGCTGACTTGGAGAGCCATGGTGGTCCCGTCCACCACAGCGAATTGTTCAGTAGTTGATTTGAAAGTAACCCGCGAGTTGCTAAATCCGCTGGATTTTCTTTGCCGGGGACATACCTCCATTTTGCATTTGGAGTCAGTTGTTGGATGAGCTCTACCCTGTTTCGGACGAAGTCTTTCCAGCGAGCGGGGTGAGAATTGATCCACGAGAGGGATACTGTTGAATCCGTCCACAAAGTCGTTGATTGTACGTGCATATCTAGAATATTGAGAGTGTAATGAGTAAGTTTGGCCAAAATGACAGAAGCAGTAAGTTCTAGTCTCGGGATTGTGAGTGGTTTTAGGGGCGTGACTTTGGTCTTAGAAGACAATAGGGTGACTTTGGATCCTGTGGACGGTGAGTGGGTAACGAGGTATAATACAGCGGACATTGCCAGCTGAGATGCATCAGAAAAGCCATGAAGTTCCACGGTTGATTGTTCTAGAGTTCCAACCCAACGTGGTACTCTAACATTGGCCAATGCTTTAAGATCTTCTCTGATGTTGCACCATTTATGAGAGAGATGAGATGGGAGCTGTTCGTCCCATGACAGTTTCTGGAGCCAAAGTTCCTGCAATAACATTTTGGCCCTGATCGTGACAGGGGAAACAAAACCAAGTGGATCAAAGATCTGGGCAATATTAGAAAGGATAATACGTTTAGATATTACCGACCCAGTAGATTCGGAGTTGATTTTGAAGGCAAAGTGGTCATCTTGGGGGTGCCAAAGTAGACCCAAGATTTTGGTTGAAGTAGGACAGTCGTCGAAGTTGATTGGAGATGGTATCATTTCTTCCTCAGTAACCATCTTGAGTACACCAGGAGTGTTTGATTGCCATTTTGCTAAGGGCAGGCCGCCCGCCATGCAGAGATGCTTTAAGTCCTTTGCGATTTCTGATAATTCCTCTTGAGTGTCAGCTCCGCCATAGATGTCGTCAACATAACGGCCTTTGGTGAGTGGTTGAATGGCCAGTGGATACTTGTGACCTTCATCTTCAATGAGTTGAAGTAGAACACGAATTGCGAGGAATGGGGCTGACTTGGTTCCGTAGGTGACTGTTGTAAGATGGTACGTCGAAATCTTGTCTTCAGAGTCTAGCCAGAGGATGCTTTGAAGATCCCAATCGTCAGGATGGACCTGGATTTGCCTATACATCTTCGTGATGTCTGTGGAAAACACAAATTTGAATCGACGTACCCAATGTAAGACGTCAGTGACGTCCAACTGTAATTTGGCACCAGTGTGCATGATGTCGTTCAATGA
Organism: Adalia bipunctata; assembly: GCA_910592335.1. NCBI lineage: Eukaryota > Metazoa > Arthropoda > Insecta > Coleoptera > Coccinellidae > Adalia > Adalia bipunctata. The sequence goes on along the minus strand of OU342949.1, from coordinate 9,491,430 downwards.
TTGGCCTGATGAAGTTGGACTGGAACCGTTGAAAACTACTCGCAATTTAGTAGTTAAACTGTCTGGTTTGAGGACCCCGTGATGTGGTAGGAAATATCTTGATTGTACATTTTGATTGGAGGCTTTCTTCATATGATGTAGGTGTTCATATTCAGTCATGAATTCAGTGTAGAGGTGGCCATATTCCTGGTCTTTGTCGAATTTTCGAAGCAGACTTTGGAGGCAACGAAAAGCACGCTGTCTGGAGGATCCTAACAGGCTGGAATCAGACTTCAAAGGGAGTCTTACCATGTACTTTCCGGAAGAAAGCCGGGAGTGAGTGGATTTGAAGTAATCTTCACATTCCTGTTCATCGGGGGTGAGTGATGTGGATGAACTGGGCTGGACTTCTTCTTGTTCCCAGAACTTTGCGAGGAGGCGTTGAAGGTCAGAGTCTTGAATGGCATGGCATACTGGACGCTGAGTTGAAGAAACTTCTTGAAATGGGCTTACAGGACCAAGGATCAACCATCCAAATATTGACAGAATTGCCGTTGGAGATGTATCTTGATATCCTTTTCGTTGGTGAGGAAGAATTACAGAGCCGTAGACATCAGCACCTAATATCATGTCTATTGGTCGAGGTGTGAGGAAATCTGGATCAGCGAGTTTAAGTTTTTCAAGATGTGGCCAATATTGACCATCACAGCAGGTGAAAGATGGTAGAATATTGAATGGAGTAGATAAGATATGGGCAGTTATACTTATTGTCCTGTTGTAGCGAAGAGACTTCAATGTGACGATCACTGTTCCTTTCGTTCTTGAGATGGTTCCACCAATTCCAAGGACGTCCACATTGGATTGGCTTCGTGGAAGGTGAAGTTGTCTTGCGAGGTCTTCTGCGATGAAGCTAAGTTCTGATCCAGAGTCGATAAGTATTCTTGCTGGGTGCGAGATGAATGGTGTGATGATGTTGACTACGGCTGTGGCCAACAGGGTATGCTGGGAATTATAAAGATGATTGGACGGTGAGGCTTTTTCGACGACTGCCCGGGTTTCTCAGACAGGTTTAGAGGTGGGCTTGGTCAAAGCTTTTGAAGTAGATTGAGGAGTGGATTTTGAGGCACATTGAGATGTGCTTTTTGAAATTGGGTGAGAGAATTGTTTGGATGAAGATTTTGAATTGCCTGGTGAGACGATATGTTCGTGAAGCATTGAATGATGCCTAGATGAACAATAACGACATGTTCGTTCGGTTCTGCACGACCTTATGTTGTGACGGCCCATGCAGTTGTAGCATAGTTGCTGTTGTTCAACAACCTTGTAGCGCTCTTCAGCAGAGCGTTGTTGGAAGCGAGGGCAAGCGGTAATAAAGTGCTTGCCGTCGCAATCGTCGCAATGGAACACCGTGACTGGGTGAGAAGATTGTGGCGTAGACCGGGATGGTCTAGTGGAGTTGGGCGATGAATTAAGCTTAGGCCGAGATGGTCTAGTGGATGGCAGCGGAATAGATGATTGAAGGGCATTAGCCTTTGGGCGAGATGGAACTGGTTTGGAACTTGAAGGATCCTCTAACCATTCAAGTGAACGAGCTTTAGAATGGAGAAACTCCATAAAAGTTTTCAGGGACGGGTAGTCAGTAGAAGATCCACTGATGGACTCCCATGCTTCCCGAGTACTCATGTCAAGTGTTTTCTTCATGAGATGGACTACGATTGGTCCGATACCATCCGTATTCATCCCAAGATTGTTGAGGTTCTGGATGGCCTCATTAATAGTGGAAATTAGAGTTTTGAGAGATGATGCAGAAGAACGCTGAGTGGTGCCAGGTGCCATATTGCAAATTTTATCAAGTTGGGCAGAGATGAGAATGTTTTTATTCTCATACAGGGAGATGAGAGTATTCCAAGCTCTCGGAAAAGAGGATCCGACCATGGGCATGCCGGAGATATTTTTTAGGGGAGCTGGGCTAAGAGATGTGCGTAGATAATGAAGGCGTGAAACATCAGAAATGTCTCCACGGTCCATCACCAATGAGGTGAATAAGTCCTTAAATGCTGGCCAATCTGAATAGGCACCTGAGAAAGTGGGCAAAGATATGTCTGGCGACTTGGAATGAATTGGTGCCGACGCACATGTCGTTGATGAATGGGCAGGTGAGGATGAGTCATCCAATGGAGAGAGAGTATGCCTCCGCTTTTGTATCTCCGTAGAGATGGAGGAGAAGATTCGGGCCTCTTTGGAAAACGACCCTTGAGTAAAATAGGGGTGGTCTTCGAGGCTTGGTGGACAGGTTGTCTCAAGTTGGGCATGTGCTTTTTGGAACTGGCGGTGAAAATCGAACAGAGTTTCACGGAATGCTTCCAACGAACTTATGGACCAATCCTCCGTCGTGGCGAGTTCATTCTTCATCGATTCCAAGAAATCCAACCGTTCCAGTTGTGTGGACAGCCGAAGACGTATCAGCACTGATCCTTTTGGGCGAGGGTTCACTGGAGGTTGACTTGATTGGTCACTAAGCGTATCCTCCGCTGGAGGTTGATTGGGCTGCTGGGCAGAATTTTCGGGCTCCTGCGCAGCTGAAGGTGAATTTGTCCTAGAACTAGAACTCTTCTTGGAAGTGGGCGGCACTAATGTGTGCTTGGTTTCTGACATTTTCGAAATGAACTGAAATGACAATGAGTAAATAATGGTGATATTCCAACTCAATTATCCGGCCCGAAGGACCAAATGTTCAAAATCGAGGTGTAGTGACTTTGGCTAATTACTGTTGTGGACTGTTACCAGATAATTGAGTTAGAGATGGAAGTGTAAAATATTTATTATACATTATTTACAAACATCATGAATAATATACTCGCATGAAGTTAACAATACAAGAGATTTCATTATAAATATTAACAACATCTAAACAGAGATATAGTATTCACTAAAATAAGAATTCGTTCATGAGATGATACAAGTTCATTTATGAATGGAGTATGAATGATGAGTATGCTAAGAGTTTATAATCTAAACGAAAATGATTCAAAATTAAATATTATCTGAATATTCAAGAGTGTGAAATAATTCAGATTGTTCAAAAGAAAAGAGATGAATCATGAATTGGACTAAGTTTATCATTGAACACAACGTTTACAGTGATTAAGCATTTAATAGAATTATTAAACGACGATTGATTCGATTTAACCAGAAAAACAGAAGGTTTGTATGAGAAACTATAATGAGAAATCTAGAGTTGTAATAAAGTATAGAATTCAAAGTGTGATTGTAATGTATGAATGTGTTCATGAAGTGAACATATCTATCAACCAAGTTAACATTTACAGTGATAGGGTGCTTAGGAAAATAAGCACGAGCAATTCTATTCTATCAGAAAAATAGGAAACTTAATTGATAAATCTAGAAATGTACCGAGTAAATTTGTATAAACGAGATTTGAGTTTAATGTTGAATGAAAATGCAATACGTGTTCTCGAGCGAGGGAATGAAAATACATGAATGAGTGAGTGAATATACAAGAATGAATGAATGAATATATATGATTACAAGTAATAATTGAAATCTTATACCAAACGTAGAGATGGCATATCAGGTTGAACCCATGAAGCGAGGCAGCTGGCCAGACGTGGAAAAGAAGTGTAAACTGGAAATACTCCAACGAGAAATCTGAGAATCCTATCGCCTGGTCCAGATGGCTCACTCCAGGGTCCTTTTCCCTGGAGTTAAGAGGGCGTAGTTTATCTGAAACTCGAGAACAGTAATAGCACATGGTCTTATTGAGGTTAACATTATAAATTGAGTTGAAAATTCATATCAATCACAGGAAATATGGAGAGAATTAGAAATGGAACAAATCAATAATCAAATGATCAACTCAATTGTACAGAGAAAAGCTAGAGTTAGTTTAATCTTGATAACACAACGTGGGCCAGTCTGCACAGATTATAGAATTCATTATATTAATAAAATATATAAAAATATATATCGTACACTATGCAGAGAAATGAATTGAATTGATATGGGCAATTTATGAATTGAAAAATGATAGGATGTCAATTGAAGTTAAAGGTTCAATTGACCACGAGATGACATGAATTCATCTATGATTAAAAAACACTAAGAATTGGTCAATAAGGCATTTAAATATTAATTATTACATACCTGAAATGGGCACTGGTTGGTTATCAAGATTAAAACGAGATGAACAAAATTATAACACTTTCGTGGCGAGTTTAACTTATAAAGCAAGAGTAAGATGCAACTTGTTCTTAACAGAAGCAGGAAGCGATTCGTTCTGATTGATTCTGACAAAAATGCAACAGGTGAATTGTTGCGAATTTGACAATTAAGAGGTTAAGATCTTTATGTAACCTTGGTTTTCTATAAAATGTAACCTTGGTTGCATACCTTAATTATGTACTGGAGAGATGCAGCTGGGGCCATCTCGAAACGGAGAGGCGAACTGGACTAAACGATGAATTTTCAACAGAACCAGATACGCCACTGGTCCACCAGTCTTGTTTCACTTTTCAATTAGTTTGGTACGCTTGAATTTCTCGTGATTAATTATGCTGCCAAGTAATTACTTACATGCAAAAAGTTCTGCGACGAATCTTTCCTAAACGAATGTTCCATTCATTCCGGGTAGTCAAGTTCACTCTTTTTGTTGGGGACTCGCTCCCATTTCTACGGAGATGGATTCTAACTCGAAACTCTCCTCGAATTTGCACAAACTTTATGTAAAGATGGAGCAGTTCTTGTCACGAGTAGCGCTTTCCGGGTGAAAATCTCATCGTATAGTATATTAAATGCAGTTCTGCCGTGTAAGACCATTTCCTGATCGTTTTGTAAGAAAACTGTACTTTATTTCCGTACAAGTTGTGATATGCCCAATGCGTTTAACGTAAGCAGGTCACTGGATTTGTGATTTATTCTTTGAGTAACATTGAAATATAAACCATCAATACGATAGTATTGAAAAACCATTTTCCCAAGGAAAAATTCTACTAATTCGTCAAGGAAAATTTCTGACCAAGTTTATTCTAAAATTTTCCGAAAAAATATTTGAATGTATATTGGTTATTTTAAATTTCTTCCGAGCAATTTTTCTCAACATCCCCCTCAAGAAACTTCAAATGAACGTTTGGAAAATATTGAAATATTGTTACGAATTTGGGGTTCCAAGTACGAGAGATGGCGACCAAGATTTTTGACTTATAGCGGCTCGGCTAAAACCGCACGGAATCGATAGATAATATGACCCTGTGACCAGAAATGCGATTTTCAGACATTTTGCGCGTAGCGTATGATCTGAGCGAATTTTCAAAAATGTCAAAAAAACAACATGGGTTACTCATAGCGGCCCGTCTGATTTCCGGAATGTAGTTAGATACCAATAACACAGTTTTCAGACACCAAGATTGTAGCGCGTACCCAGGAGACCAATAAAAAAAGGTAAAAAATGGAAAAAAAATAAACTTACAGCGGCCCGTCTGAAAATGATTTTTATAGGTTAAGCCGTGTCAATTGATGTGGAAAGATCAATTTTCAGACAAAAAACATGTCGCCTTACATTTTTACAGCATTTCGATAATGTCAAGAAATCTGACCTAAGTGACTCATAGCGACCTGTCTGAAATTCGTCGTCAATGATTGAATACGTTCCCCAGATGTGGAAAAAAATGATATCAGACAAATTGAATGTAGCATTTAACTAATCAGACAACTTTTCAATTTGCAGTACTTAGCCCGGTTGCATGAACGTGAAGTAAATTTACCTCAGGGGTATCGTTCAATTTTGTCATACACATATTTATCAAACATTTATCTAATGTGTTTCTGAATTCAAGTTTCTTTCCTCAAGCACAAGAAATCAATGCTGAATAGCCGCAATCCTATAGAAATACTAGCACTGAACATGAAATTGAGGTAACTTCCAAATTTACTAATTGAAAATTCGGAAGAATGAAATGATAATAGGTAATTTTGTAGTTTGTGGCCAAAAAAACATTAATTATTCAGCAAAAATATATGCATTATATTTATTTAGATATTATGAATTAGTTCAACGTTCAACTCAAATCATTTCTAATATATTCCTGATCCAAGTCCGTAAAATAATTTGAGAAATTTCCGAAATACTTCACAGAAATTCTTTTGATTATAGTCACTAACACCAAATAGATATATTTCAAATGAAATATATAAAAAAATATATGACTTTAATTCAGAAATTAGTTTTACATGAATTATATTCAACGCATCAACTCCTTGTGGTCAGAGCTTGTGGGCAAAGCAAGCCTGTGGTCACATAAATATTGGTTTACATCTTCCATATGATTTTGATAAATTGACTTCACACTTGGTTCATCTCTTTTCTTTGCGATTAGATCGCAGATGTCTTTCTCTTACTAGTGTAGCCGGAGTTTTTGCCGGGCGACTCCAGCACATTTTTTCGTTATAGGCGACACTCAAAATGTCTGAAAACCGTATTTTTGTATTTTGGGCATCCATACGAATGATTCAAAACAAAAATGAACCGAGCCGCTATGAGTCACTTAGGTCAGATTTTTGACATTTTTGAAAAGACACTCAGGTCAAACGCTACGCACAAAATGTCTGAAAACACAAATTTTAGTGATAAAATAACAAAACCTATGTACATTTTCAATATCAGACGGGCCGTTATACGACCGTCGACCATTTTTTTTTACACAGCAGAAATGCCCCCCCGCGAAGATGCTACACTTCTGAGTATCGCTACTTACCATTCCGCTCTAGGGTCATCTAATCTATCGATTTTACACGGTTTTAGCCGGGCCGCTATGAAACATGGTTTTGGTCGTCATCTCTCGTACTATTAGGTACTCATTAAACAACGAGCTGCTCGAGCCTGCTCCTCTTGATCTAAACTTTGTTTTCGTAACATTACCGCCATCTTAAAATCTGATCGTCCTGATTAAAAAATCCTGACCAAAAACCATTTTTGAATGCATTGACATACGACCAAATCGAAAATATAAGATTTGTTTCGTCGCGGCGCCTCGATGTCATTCTTTTCTCGGCGATATTTCTTTCATTGATCAATCTGATGTATCAACAGCTGATCAGCCAAGGTCAATTTTGACATGAAAACAGAATGTCATTTCTATGTAATGAAAGTCTCATACCTTTTCTGAGAACAAAGATGCATAGAAACCCTTGTATAAAGACTCCTAACTGAAAATCGTGGCAAAATATTGTAGATAAGACGGCACTCTAGATTGTTGATCAGGTCCTACTCCCGGTATAATCCGCAATATTTTACGGTCGTGGCGCTATTGCGCCAACGGCAAATAGTGCGACCCCTTTCGGGAGAAATGAAAAGTGGGACCCCATCACAGATTTTCCATCGACAAGAAAATCTCAGACAAAATCTTATTAGTGCCAACACCAAATATTCTATGTATTCATCTCAGAACTAAAATGCATCCAAATACCAAATGTCTGGAATATAAACATAATAGTATATTTCATTACTAGACCAGAAAGTTAGCTTTTTCCGTGCGCGCGCGATGAGTTCCCGTGTTCGGCTCCGCCTCACACGGGTGTCAACCTCACATTGGGTGTCAACTAGGAGCACAATGATGCGGATTGAGTATGTATCACTGAACACTGGCTCAATGAATACCAGGTAAAAGTTCTCAAAATGAAAAATCATGAAATTGCAACAGCTTTTACCATAGAACAGTATAAAGGTGGGGACGTCCTATTGGAATTTCCTGATGAGTAATCAGATATGAAGTTATTTCAGAAATGAATAATTTCTCCTCAGAAATGCAGGCTGAGTGCACTGGCATATACAAGTTCGGAAAAATGAAATGGAATCATAGCCAATTCAGCGTTGAACATGTAGATGAATATTGTCTAGTGGACCAGTAAAATCATCAAAACCCTCAGCGCCATGTGACAACGAATAAATGACTGACCTCACTCAATGGCATAGGAACTGCATCGAGACTCGACAGAGATCGAATCCCCCCTCTCCAGGCTCTTATGCCATTGAGTGAGGTCAGTCATTTATTCGTTGTCGTATCGCGCCGAGGGTTTCGATTATTTTATTGGTCTACTAGACAATATTCATCCACTCGTTTATCGCTGTATTGGGTATATTTCCATTTTATAATTCCAAATCGGTATATGCCAAGAATAAAACTAGGGTAGTAATAAATTATTATTAGTATTAATTTGTCCCAAATTCCTGCGATTTATTGCTTCAATTTTGAACATGGACGTGAATAATACAGAATAATTATTATTATTACATAAGAACTAGAGCTGAGGTAACAACCTATACAGGGTCTTTCACGAGGAACCTCACCCATATTTATACGGGAAACTACTGAACGTATTTTCATGAAATTCAGCACTTATAAGTATTTTACGATGCTGATGAAATCTAAAATATTTTCAAGGCATGAGCACCTCCGGTTTTTCCGGAAATGACGTCAACTTCCGTTTTTCAAATTAGAACACCATTTTTTTATTGCAGAAATAGATTCCTTAGAAAATTTCCAGTTATTTTGATGTAAAATTTTTCAGTTTTGGTTGGAAAATTCTCTCTGAGCGGGAAAATTCTAAAAAAAAATCGAAAATAGAGCTCCGCTGAAACAAGAATAACTTCGAGGTTTTTGGATGGAAAATTTTCATTTTTGGGATTTTTCAAGATGTAAGATTGATGTATCCTCTTCAAAAATCGAAATCGCGATTCATGATACAGGGGGTGAAAAAATCGCTTTCAAAGTTAGGGATGACAAAATCGTGAAAAATCAATTTTTTCAAATTAGAACCCCATTTTTTTATGGCAGATATTGAATCTTCGTTAAAAAATAATATGAGTGTATGCATCACACCCTTGCCCTAAAGTGGATATTAACTCAGAAAATATACATTTTAGGGCAAGGGTACATCTTGAAAAATCCCAAAAATGAAAATTTTCCATCCAAAAACATCGAAGTTATTCTTGTTTCAGCGGAGCTCTATTTTCGATTTTTTTTTTAGAATTTTCCCGCTCAGAGAGAATTTTCCATCCAAAACTGAAAAATGTTACATCAAAATAACTTGAAATTTTCTAAGGAATCTATTTCTGCAATAAAAAAATGGTGTTCTAATTTGAAAAACGGAAGTTGACGTCATTTCCGGAAAAACCGGAGGTGCTCATGCCTTGAAAATATTTTAGATTTCATCAGCATCGTGAAATACTTATAAGTGCTGAATTTCATGAAAATACGTTCAGTAGTTTCATGTATAAATATGGGTGAGGTTCCTCGTGAAAGACCCTGTATAGAAGTTCAGAAAAATTGAAATTAACTACATCGCACAACTTGAAAATACAGACTGTTACTCTGTTCATAGTTAACATTTAAATAATTCAAACCAAATACATAAATCCCTCAAAACAAAATAGATCAAAGTAAAACACTAACTTAAACTACGTGGTCGAACGTTGACTGCACCATGAATCATATCTCAATTCTAAGGTTCACTGATGGGGCTCCAACAACACTATTCCACACGTCAAACACACGATTGGGCTGAAATTTTTGTCTTGCTATTGTTCTGAAGAACTTTATCCGCAGCTTGTACTCATGCCCTCGCAGGTGGTTTCGGTCAAGTAAAAATGTGTTTGAGGTATCCAAACCGTAGAACATCTGGTGCATAGCCCTATAAGTAATAATGGGATCGCCCCGTAAGCGCCGCTCTGCAAAAGATTGGATTCCGAGCTGCTTGAGACGATCAGGATAAGTTGGCCAGTACTGATCATAATATGGTATGCGGGTAGCCCACCTCTGCACTCTTTCGAGAGCTTCGGAATCTCGCACCAGATATAGGGACCCCAAACAGGACCGGAAAACTCCAGTATTGGGCGGACGTAAGTGGTGAAGATCTTAGCACACAGATCTGGGTGACATCCGCGAAAGGCTTGGCTTATGAGATAGGTAGTCCTCTTTGCTTTGGATACAATATGCTCCACGTGCCCCGATCATGAAAGATCCTCAAAAATGATAACCTCCAAGTCGCTGTGATGGTCCGCTGTATTCAAAACGGTGGTCTCAATTGCGTAATTAAGTCTGGGAATACTCTTCCCAACATGCAGGACCACACATTTCTCGACGTTCAGAGGAAGCAACCAGACAAAACACCACTGCGATATCTTATTGAGATCCTCGTGCAGGTCATTGTGATGAAGAAACGGATCCACATATAGCTAGATCGTCAGCATACTGTGAGCAAATGGACTTCAGTAGAGATGGAAGGTCGGATACAGATCCCCCCTGACACGAAAATACTCTAGTTTATGGATGAGCCGACGAAGAGGGACTCTATCGAAGGCTTTGGATGGGACACCTAGTCATAATTCTCAGCATGTGAGATTATTTTTGAATACCCTTTTTAGAAACCAGTGGATTGGCAATAACGGTCCTGTTCGTTGGCCACCGCGATCTGCAGACCTCTCGCCGTTAGATTTTTTTCTATGGGGTATTCTCAAGGACAAACTATATAGGCAAAAAGTGAAAATTTAAATCGGTTAAAAAATAATTTCGAAGAATGTTTGAGAGAAGTCGAAAATCTGGAAAATACCATCAAATTTCTGCAACTCATTAATTTAATCAATACAATTTGAACTCTTTATTTAGTTAGATATAGTTTTGACCTACACTGTAAATATAAATAAGATGTAATTGTCCCGTTGTGCTAATGATCTGCGATATCGAAGCACAATAAACTTAATAAAAAAAAAAAAAAAAAAAAAAATTAACAATTTGCACATCCACAACACAGTGAAAGGTGTTATATGGCGTTGTCGGAAGTGCATAAATCATGGAGGCAAACAATACGAATATTTATTGTAATTTTTTTTCAGAATTCATTTGTTCCAAAGTTTTTATTCGATTAATGTTAGTTTTTCATAGAATCGAAATTTTCAGGAGATATCGTATTCTTCTATGATATCTCTTTCATTCAAGAAGATCAGTTTATTCAAAAAAACGAACTAGACTAAAAATAAAATGTCTCCAAATAAAAGAAAAATCTTTATATACAGGCTGTCCCAATTCAAGTGAAGACGAAAAACTCAATATCTTTGAATCGGATCAGATTTTCGAAAAACCGGTCACAGGATGATACTCGGTGTATCTGCGGCTAAGAAGCAATGATGAAAAATATAGGGTGTCCCATTTGAAAAACACAAACTTTTTTTTAGATAAGAATTTCTTTATTGTATCTTGACCAAGCTTTCAAGAATCTTCATTTCCATCTTCAGGGTGCTACAAACAGTGACAAAATAACTAAAAGCTAGCTTACATACAAAGAAAACTTACAAAAATCTCGAGATAACCACGTGCAAAAATTCATACAACAACAGACGAAATACAGGTTTTCGGTCCGGAATCATACAACCAACACAAAACCAGCAGTCGCGGGCATTAATTTCTAGCATAAAAAACGCTGAAAATTTAGTTTCAATAAGGCCAAAAATAGCAATTCCTTCTCTCGTTCCAAAAACCAACAACGCATTAAAAAATCACAGTTTAAAAGTGACAGTTCACAAATGACAGTCAGGCACGCAGGAAAAAGGCAGACTACAGAGACGCTACACATTGACACCGTGGTTGGTACGGTCATTCGACAGTTTTATTAGATATGCGTAAATCGTGTTGATATCTCTTGAATCTGTCATTATATTTATATTATTGCTATGGCTCATAATCTCAGCGGTTTCCAAAAAAGTTCTCTTATGTAAATTGTTCTCACACCTGATGACTTGAGCTTCCGTGAAATTCATGCTGTGGTTAGACGCGTGAACATGTTGTGACAACCCTGTATTCTGTTTCTTCAGAGTGCAGTCCCTTATATGCTCCTTTAAACGTGTTTTTAGGCATCTACCTGTTTGTCCTATATAGATCCCCTCGCAGTCAGCACATTTTATACCGTAAATCACTCCCGACTTATTACAATCCGAATCCAGTGTTTTATCTTTAGTTTTCGAAAACACTAATTTACCCAAAATGTTTTGCAATTTTAGGAATATTCCGTTCGTCTGAATATTTACTCAAAACAGATATTATGGGTACAGTTAAGTTGGGAAACATTGGAAGGGAGTAGAATTTATAAGTTACTTCACTTTCATGCGTTGCTGAGTCAGTTAGTGGGGGGTTGCTGCCATTAATGGGTGTATCCAAACGTCCTGGGGTGTTGAAAAGACATCTGTAAATCAAATTTTTTCTCTAGCACTTGAACGGCGAATAATTTCTCGGATCAGATGGAAGCAGCGTATAGGCTAGAGAAATTACAAAAGAAAACTTTTTGAAATTTTCGTGATATCTCCAACAGAAAACGAGATATAGCGAAATATTTGAAACAGCAATTTTTCATAAACGCCCTGTAACTCGAGAACCAATTCAGATATCTGGGATCACTTTGCTTGCAATTGATTATTTTGAAAAAAGAGATCTTAAGTCTCTGGAAATTTTTTTTCCAACCCTCATGGTTCTCGAGATGCTCTTAGTGATCATCGAATCTGTACTACAAGAAAAATCCAGTTTTTGTTGTTGACCAATATAACATTCCCTCTGCTAACACTTTGAGGACAAGAAACTGTAGATTCTTGGGGCCAAAAACAAACCTTTTTATTAATTTTCCATTTTTCCTAATTCGGTTCTGTTGAAAAGATATAGCAATTTGAGAAAAAAAAATGGTCCAAATACGAGCCTGATACGATTCTCTACAAGGACCTCAAAGTTCATATTTCCTGATTGAAATTGAGTTGATACATTGATTTTTGTCCGATTATATCTACAATTGAAAGCCATATTTCTTCCAGTAAAGTAAGTTCCTTCTTAGATTTTCCTGAAGATAAGTTGGTAAACAATAATAACTTGTTCGTTTATTTCTCGATATCCAAAAAATATCTTATAAGGAATGGTTTTTTACTCATTTTATTATTAATCAACCTAACCTAGCCCATTTTGCATTCAAAACATGGTCACCACAGGAGTCAACCACCTATAGGACCATCGAGAAATGGTATGTTCGAATTTTCTGATAGATATGAATAGATGGGAATTAAATTCTGTTTTTCCGTTTTTCTGCTGATTTCAACATCACGAGTCTTTATATTGATCATCTCTGAAATACATCTTTTTTATTATGTGAATTCAAACCTAATATACTCACATTGTCAAGGTCTTTACTATGAGAAAACCTATTTGCATGAACTAAAAAAGCACATTTTGGATTGTTGGTGTTTATATCACTCTGTTCGGTTTGGGAAGTTGATTTTAGATTTTCAGGTATTTGATCTTTTAACTTTGAAAATACTTGCATTGTATGATTATTTTTAAATTTGTTTGATCGTTGAAACAATTCTTGATCTTATTAGTTAGTCTGTATAGAAAATTTTCGTCCATGTTATCGAAAATAAAACAATTTTTTCAGGAATTTCGACTTTAATGTTTTCTGTTAAATTTCTTCAATTCATCACCAACGTTTCGGATCCAGTTGATCCTTTATCAAGGCTAAATTAGTAACGAAGGACAATCAAATTGCAGAATCATTAGTTCTTATTAGTTATTAGTACTTATTAGTAAGGTTTGGGATGTTCGGTAGACTGCGATGAATGATTTGTTCTCTCTCATCTGCATGTTTTTTTTTCGGAGATGGGGGAAAATATGAACAAGTTATAAGTGTTTACAAACTAATCTTCAGGAAGATCGGAGAAGGAACTTATTTTATTGGGAGATATATGGCTTTTGAAAAGCAGAAATAATTGGACAAAACTGATTGGTTTTTGTTAGGAATTATCGTGTTTGTAACATTCCTATTCATACAGGGTTAGTGCTTCAGTTTTTCCTAATTGTATCAACTCAATTATAATCGAGAAATATGAACAATGAGAAGTTTGCAGAGAATCGTATCAGGCACGTATTTGACCCAATTTTTTTTCAAATGGCAATATTTTTCAATAAAGCCGAATTTGGAAAAATGGAAAATTGGAAGAAGGTTGCTTTTTTCCTCAAGAATCTACAGTTAAAATATATGTACAAGTCAAAGACACACACTGTATAGATTCTACAGTCATTATTATATTGAATTTCACGATAAAACACTCGAATTGAATAAAATAATGAATTTCTCTGCACAGTTTCATTTTTTTTTAATCTAAAGGAGGGATAATCCGTTACATGTTTTTTTCAGCTGCCTCAAGGTTCGACTAGTAAGATAAACTCATGTACAAGTTCATCTCAAGCAAAGGTAACAACCACAACACCATCAACATCCAGTCCAGCCTCATCTACCAAACCAGAACCTAAGCCGGTAGAATGCAATCTATGTCATCGAAAATTCAAGAATATTCCGGCGCTGAATGGTCATATGAGACTACATGGGGGATACTTCAAAAAAGTAAGGCCACTCTTTTTGATAATAACAAGGAACTCAGTCATTGAAACGTTAATTCTAGAACTTGTTCCAGTTTTTTGGAGAACCTTGAACAGAACTCTTTTACAGGATACGGACAACAAGAAATCAGAAAAGAAGGACGCCAACACTCCCCCACTTCAAACAGCAAGCGTGAGCGTTCGAGCACTCATCGAAGAAAAAATTATCAGTAAACGATCAACGTCGAACATCACCCAACAATCATCTCCAAGAATATCAGAGGAGCCGATCAAAAGTTCAAACGCTCCTCCTCTCTTTCCATTAACCGTGCATTCCACAACCACATCCACCAATTTGGGAAAAAATACCTCTTTCGTAGTTCCAGCTCCCCCTCAACAAACAAACGATAAAACTCGTAGACATTCCGATGCCGAGTCCTTTAATGGCAACAGAACAACTTCAACAACTCAACAAGAAGCCGATACTTTATCTGACATATTTCTGAAGAGAGAAAAAGTATCGCTCAAACGTGCAACATCAGATCCTGGTCAGCAACAACTTATCCAATTTCAAACATCTGAATCCTTCACCCTAACTTATCAAGGGGACGATGGTGGTTACCTCTCGCCGCCCCTTCAAGACGATGTGTTTACACAAGTTCAAGACAGTATGCTTCTTCAAGGTGTCGATACACAACAGCTAGCATCAATTCAATTCCAGGCTGATTCTTTACTACAAGAGCAGAACGATCAACAAATACACGACATAGCTTTGGATGATTACACGAACATCCAGAACGACTCACCATCATATCAAACGAATCACTCGGTCAACCAAGATTTACAAGCTGTTCTGGATTCTCCATTGCCCGACAGTTTAGCCGATTTCAGCACTTTCCACACCAACTCCAGATTGGATATGCCTTCACCTAGTTTTCAAAACCAATCGCCAGCTCCTTTCACCAATTCGCATTCACCACACACCTCAGTGCCAACTCCGAGTCCTTTGCAGAGTCCATCGATACGACACGATTCACCTGGATTCGCTTATCCAACGCCTCCAGCAAGCCATGAAGCTCGTAGTCCTTGTTTTGGACAAAATGCCTCTCTTCCAATGGTGTCACCCAAGCAGAATGATTTCGGTCAGGTTCCTGAAAGAGGGATCGACGAACCACCTCAAGTATCTTCCCCGTTATCAGCCGCTTTTTTCACGTCAACTATGTCCAGCTCAGCAGCCGTAGAGGAGGCGTTGGAAGAAGTTCTACCTGGAGAAAGTATAGCTGCCGATGATATTTACCCGCTTTCGGATTCACCAGACCCTTCCTCTCCGATTCCAGTTAGGCTCACACCTTCGCAATCTCCTTTATCTAATGTTCCTTCATCCTCAAAACCAACGACTTCAGCGAATACTTCGAACAGTTTTAGTGTTTCCCAGAATTTCATCAATTTTTCGATGTCTCCACAGTACACTTTTCAGTCTCAAATGTTGCCAAATTCCGATGATCCGCTTCTTTCAAGCAACCCAAAAGACTTTGTCACGAAGAAGAGAATAGAATTGAATGGTGTTCCCCTTCGATTGATAAGTAATCATGGTTTGATCGATTTGAATGGAAGCAATTTTGCCGGTATTCTGGTGGATACTAACGGTGAAATAAAGTTAATTCAAACTGGAAATACTACGATTCAACCAAAAAATTTTGTTATTACGAACAGTTCTATTATACAAAGTTCGGAAGTGAGTAGTGACGATAGGAACAATATAAATGTGCAAAAAATCCTAAAAGGTGTTCAGTGTTCAACGAAACAAATAATCTCGAGGCCTAAGCAGATAATTGAGTCTAAGAAAGAAGAGAGCAACGACGTTTTCCTGAGTCCTACTACGTGAGTAAATTTGTGATATATAATCAAGCAACTCTAATACATAGACTGATTTTTATTTACTAAAGAAAATCTATCCACTTATTCAACATTTTTACTTCAGTGTATAGTCTTGTTACCCAGCAACGAAAATCGGTTTCAGATAACGATTAAAATTATAGACAACGTAATGATCCCCTTCAGCATAGGCTTGTTGAATAACTTGAAGGAAACCATAAATCTGTTTAAATGATGTCACAATTGAAAATAACTTGATCTTATTCGAAGAAAAAACACTTTTTCACTGTAACTCTATTTTATTTATTTTAATTGAAATGTCTACGGTCACCAAATTATTATTATTATTACACGTTCCTGAAGAACTGGACGTATTTGGAATCTGAAAATTGGTATTATGATATTGATCGAAATTCTCTACAGACCAAAAATATTTACGGAGCCTGAGCACTTCCGGTTGTACAAGAAGTGAAAATGTATTTGTTAAATTTTTTTTTCCAATTTTTTCGTTTCCGATATGATTGTGTATTCAATGCTGAATACATTTCTGTTCAAACCATTTTATTCATTCAGATAGTTTTCAGAATATGGAAAAAACCTGAAAAAAGTCAAATATTCATAGTCAGCATTATGCTCATTTTTCTTATTCTCGACCTCCTGAACGTAAACCGTTCTCATACCGAATAACGAAAGGTCATACAGCTTTTGAATTTCATAAATATCATCACGGGGTGTTTCAAATTTTTTGTCGGAAACTGTGTTTGAAAATTGGCCATTACTTCCGTCTATTTTTTTATGATTGCGTTGGATTCTGCGAAGAAAAATAGTGATACCACTCTAAGATGCTCTTGCTCCTAAATTCAGTACTGTTATTTGAGATTTTCTGGATTTATGTTGTACGTAGAGTCAAATTTATCTTATCTTTTGCATGAGAATATTCTGTGAACATAGAAGATAAATTATCCCATCAATAGTTAACAACCATATATCTACTAAACACCAGGGCACTGTAGGGTCAGGGTGAAATGAATGGACGTATAATCCATGCACTTTTATAAAGTATACCGTTTGTCCATGAAATTCTGACACATTTTACTGTGTATATTTTGAAAATGTTAGGTTATAGTCATTTTTCTGTCAGATGATTGAGCAACGTTGCCCTTTCTCCATAAAGGTCGTAGTAATAACGTAAAATGTTTATTTACTTTTGGAAAATAATGAATTTGAGAAAATATTATGTGAATTCAATCATTCCAAAGACCTGGCGAATATTGAAGAAACTTCTTTGTCTGTTAATACTGGGAATATTTAATGTACATTAACATGGTTGGAAGATTCAGTTATGCTATTTTCTCGTACGGAAGACAAGAATCGAGTGAAATTTTACTGAAAAATAATGGGCAGAATAGTCCGTTACTTTGTGATAGTTTATTCGAAAACAGAATGAAGGTACAATGGGATGAAATAAGATATATACAGTATAATTCATAATGTAATTTCCTTACGTAATTTCAATGGCATGACAGCTAAGACATAATTCTTTAACAATATTCAATTAGTAATTTTTCAAGAGAATTGTTTCTACTCTTATCCAATTAAAATAACTTCACTAATATAAATGAAATTGCACACTTGGAAGAGTTCAGGTGAAAACTTCTGATGTTAGCAGTAATATTAAATTCAAACAATATAGTATGTTCAAAGCAACTGTTTTACAGTATTAGCAAAATAGATTTGAACAGGACACCATACATGTTTAACTATGATACAAGAGCACAAAGATAAAACCTATCTGAATAAGTATAGAGATTTTGGAATTTTTTCAAAGAATAGGCTGACATATTTATAATGGATGGAATCTTCTTCAGGAACAACATTTTATCTTTCTTTTGGATTAAGACTGACAAAATATCTTGAAATCATATCTGGGAAATAAAAAATCATCAGGAAATAGTAAATAATGGAACCTACATTTGGTCCTTGACAACGAAGGTCTTCCGACTTTTTGAATGAGCAGATTTCAATTCAATGTAGCACTTCCTTATACTTTGTCTCTGCTTTTTCAACACTACCTTCGGCATTTTTAGTTTCGTGGCGTGATGATTATATTTTTATATTTGTTAAAGTAAATGTAATCAACCCTTACCGAATAGTTTTTATAGTTTTTTATTCCAGAAAACAAAATATCTTTCAAGTAAATCACACTTATATTTTTTTATCAATCAAACTTGACATTTCCTTTATGAGCACACTTATATAAAAACAATAGTACATCAATATAAAGACTTCAAGAGTTCACTTCAAGAATATCGAGAGGATAAATTAGCGAATTAGCATTGGCAACGTCTCTCAGAAATATTTGGTTTTCTCGAATGCCAACCTGCGTCTGTTTTAATTGAAAAAACTTGATAAACCTAAATATTGGCCAACCAGGATACTTTATAAAAGTGAATGGAGTATATGATTATCATCAATCAGTTTCTGAATCTCCTTGAGTTTCTAACAAAGGAG
This sequence comes from Adalia bipunctata, assembly GCA_910592335.1. NCBI lineage: Eukaryota > Metazoa > Arthropoda > Insecta > Coleoptera > Coccinellidae > Adalia > Adalia bipunctata. Next base: position 9,472,645 of record OU342949.1, on the reverse strand, counting down.
TGAATATTACAATAGTTATGTCCGAAACATTAAAGAATTTTTGATTAATTTGAAACCATATTTTCTATTTCTGAGTGAATTTTTCAGCAGATTTTAGATAATTTTCAATGATTTGACGTCACTCTTTTGCATTTATGTAATGTAAATTGCTGTATGAAATAAAGTATTATTTATTCATTCAAGTTTCGAAGAGAGATTCAACAGGTATTCTTTCGGAAAAAATAATTTCTACATCAATTTTGATTGGCTGGGCAGTCCACGCAAAAATCCATTTTTGCGTGGGCGATGCAATCAGAGCTAGAAAATTGATGAAAGTTTATTTCGGATAATAAAACATCACCATTTTCTATAGTTACAGGTACTTCTACGAAATTCCTTGGTGCAAGTTTGCGTGGTTTGATATTAGTGGATGAATATTCTAGGATAACAGTTATTTTCAAGTTATTTATTCTTAAAGTATGAGTTTGGTGATCAATATTTGGACTTAATTTTTGTAAATCAGATATTCCTAATGAAGCATCGAAATTGTATGCCAATCGATAACGTGTAGGTGAATATTATCAAGGATTCCTAATTCGTGCAAAAGTAGAATATTGAGGATATCTTTATGCATTATACCTAATTGTAGTTCCTAATCCTGACACACGAAATTTTTCTTTGTATAAAAATTGGAAAAATTTATCGAATGCAGGTTTGCTATTGATGACTGAATTTGTTGCGCCTGAATCTATTAAAATTTTCAATTTTAGTTTTGGGACTTAAATGTGAAGGGTCGTTTCTGGATTCGATCTATTTCATACTTAAACCTGGTTTAGTACTGGAAACTTGTTTATTAGTGAAATATATCTGATTATTTCCTAATAGGTTGATTATTTGGAAAAACGGTATTTTGGTGAGAATGGTTATTTGAAAATCTAGTCGGATGTAATTTCGCATAATAGCAGAATTCTAAATCCGTAGTTAATCTGCCATGTAAATGTGAGACTTAAGTCTCTACTTCGTTCATGAGAATCGATAAATTTTTTTCTGGTGAAAATTCTGGTATGGAATTTATTATTAAATGAATGTTTTGTTTAGACATACTATCGGACATGGGCGCCCGCAGAAATTTTTCTCAGGGCCAAAATTTTTCTCAGGGGGGCGAAATGAAAATTATTTAAATATTGAGGGTGTTAAGCTGAAAAACTATAAGGCCATACAAATCTCAGGGAGGGGGCATGGCCCCCCTCTGCGGGCGCCCATGCTATCGGATATAGATGTGTTGAAAAAGTTTTGATTCATTTCGATCTTTAAAACTCCACTAGGCAGAGGTCCTGAAGTTGGGTTAGTGATAATAATATTCGATGTCTTCAGCAATAATTATCTCTTATTATTTGGATAAATTGAAATTGAGAATGATTGAAATCGGAAATGGTGTGGAAAATAGGACACCAAGATTTGCATCCTAAAGTGGGTCGTCTTCCCTTCCGGGTTGAAGTATTTGGATTCGGGATCTCATTTCGTTAGGTTTTTGGTTTGGAGATATCGCACAAAGAGTTGAAACTCAACGGGAGTTCCTAGAACACGATCCGGGCACAGTTCGTATTCACAATGGTCACTCATTCAAGTTTTTTCTTTCAAACCAAAACCCCGTTACGATATCCTGTTCGCAGCGCCAGTTATAATTTTCGATCCGCTGAGTCTGTTTTTAAAGAGAGTAATTTTTTTTTGTAAGTGTTCCTTCAGGCTATTTTATAAAAATATCAAGCAGAATAACTCACTGGTTGGCTCCTTAAATGCATGAATTATTAAAATTCATCATATTTACTGCTGACCAGCGACCTGTCTAAAATGTTTCGAGATTAACACTGGTGAAATAGTCACGTGGTTCGGATTGCCTTATTGTACGAATTTACCTGATCTCGGTCGAATGCTCATCTCTTCATCTTCATCATGTGTAGTATGAATATAATTGGAACATTCCATAGTTGTCAAAAGATGGAGATTCTACTTCATCGCCACTCAGCTTGCCAGTTAGAAATTCACGCTAGGCTGAAGGTTCATTTCGTTGAACCCATTAGTCGACAGTGCAAGGTCCATCTTCGATCAGTAGTCCATTTCTATGCTTTTCCTTGCTAGAGTCCTCATATTGTAAATTTAAAATTATCATTCATATTCTTCTTCCAATAGGATACCTTTAAGTCCTGCAAAAGTTTCCCGTAAACGGCCTAGATCAGAAGCATTACAGCTGCCTATTTTGCATCAATCAAAACTACGAGCGAGCAGAAGTAAACCCCAAGGATGTACAACTTACACACCTCAACCTATTCTTAGTCCTAACAGATGTGGCACTGGACTCTATTCGAATATAAAGGCTAGAAGAGGCAAGTGTTGATGGAATCTAATTTTTGATATAAATTTTCAGTATTCCTTTATATCATTTGGAGACGGTTGAATTTCAAAGACATTCTGATTTGTCGTCGATTAAATCCCTCTATGAAAATAATTAAGAATGCTGCAAACATTTCAATGGAACTCTTTCAGATGATGAAGGGAATAACTGGAACAACGAACCAATTCCAGAAACTGATTCAACTCCGCATATAAATATTGGTCCTCAATTTCAATGTGAGATACCTTCTTTCTTGGAGGAACCTGATAGATACTATAGAGAAAGGAAACATGAGTTTCTACTATGGGACCCTGGCATCCAGACAAACACGGAAAGTGAAGGTAAAAAAAAGTTAAAAATCCCACTTATTTTTGTGCATTTCAACCATTCATCTAATCGTACCAATATAGATCATACATTTGCTATTCGGAGTCACAAAGTGGTGTCGATTCTTTGGTAAGTAAGTAAAGTTTGTACAATGCGCCAACCAGAAATCAAAAATGGCGGGAGAAGTAGAGGTTTATTTTCCAAGAAACGATAAATGAATTGAAATCGAGGATTAAAATATGCTACTGAAATATTTTCAATTCAGTTTTGAGGATATTGAAGAATATCACATAAATTTATTAGGTTATGCTCGAAAATATTGACATGAATTTGTTAGGGTATGGTCGAAAATATTCACATGAATATTTGGAAGACATCCGTTTCACGATATAACTGTTACCTGCAATGATAATCTGGATATCAGTGGGAATATTCTGGATTATTCACGTCCCTGTTCGAAAGTGAAGCAATGTATCGCAGGAATTTGGACAAATTAAATAAAAATCAATTATGATTCTGCCGACGTTTCGGAACTAATTGTTCCTTTTTCGAGGCTAAAAGAAAGCGTTTATTAATTACATAAAGATAAATATACAACATTACACATCATACCTCTTCATACAACTAATAAAGACATAAATTTAAAATATTTAGGCGAAGTCAAGAACGAATAAATGATTCCGATGATGAGCGTTCACCATTATGTAATCCCGATTCAAAAATTCGATAATTTGTTTGTTTTTAATTAATTGACTGTCACTCATCGGAATCATTTATTCGTTCTTGACTTCGACTGATTATTTTAAATTTATATCTTTATTAGTTGTATGATGAGGTATGATGTGTAATGTTGTATATTTATCTTCATGTAATTAATAAACGCTTTCTTTTAGCCTTGAAAAAGGAACAATTAGTTCCGAAACGTCGGCAAAACCATAATTGATTTTTATTTCATTTGTCCAAATTCCTGCGATACATTGCTCCAAGTAGGAGTATTTGTGAACCGTATTGATTATTCCCAGTCAATTGAAAAATCAGATACTAGCTGGCCCGGCGAACTTTGTTTCGCCTAATAAATGATACCTACTTACGGTGGATTTCACAAATCGTATTCACCAGTGATCGGAGAGCAACGGCTTGATTCTCTGACTTTTGAAATGTCAAATCGAGTTGATTCTAGATCAAGCTCTGATCTTTGGTTATAATGCTTTGTGAAACCTACCGTTGCTATTTTTTCAAGCAGGAAATAAATTAGGCAAAATTAAAGTTCAGAATTTACAAAATTCTGATAACATTGTTAGTTACATGGAAAGAATTCTCGATACCGAATAATTGTTGAACATTTATAACTTTTTGTTTTTAATGTTTTACAGTTCTCTCATTGCAATCAATACCTTGTGATGAACGACACCTCGAATGCAAAAATAAATCCGATCGAATTATATGGATGAGAAATAGTCCCAATGATGAATTACCTCTGATCAGTGTTTAAACCACTTCACTTCTGCAAGTAAAACGCTGAAAATTCATATTGAACTACTTTCTCTTCACTTAATAGAATACTAATGACTTCTTCTTGACTAAGACATTTCGGTTTGTTCCTCAGCACAGGTTGGAGGCAACTCAATTTACCATAGAATATAATGGATGATATTAGCTTGGCTCAAGATGTCTAAAATGGTATATGCACATGTCAACTTCTAAATGCATTAACATTCGACAAAATCGAAAATATTAGATTTGGTTCGTGGCCATGTCATAAGTGTCATTTTCGGTTCATAATAATCCCAATATGGGCAATGAGCCAATGGAAATTGAAGCTGGTCTTTGGTAAGAACCCAGATCTGCGCGTGTGCAGCAATATTGGGATAAAAATGATTTACTAATTCTCTCTCTCTCTGACACATCGTAATATGTCGTGAATCATTGGTCATTCATAACTTCATGTGAATACTCACAATTTCATGTTAAATGTTTCTATCGCTTAATTTCATTCACTTCAAGCCCTGAATATTATTTTTAACTTATATTCATACTTTAGAATTGAACTGAAAACATTTAACTGACATATTTTTATCCTTGATATCTATTTTCTTGTTGTCTTTCGGAACATTCAAAACCTCTACATTTCTCGCAATTTTTAATCTCCAGTGACGCCTGCGTGCAACTCAATCCTTACCAAAAATTCGACTTCGCTTCCTGACTGAATAGCAAGAGTATAAGCCTCTTTCCTCGGAACTGATATGAATCAAAATGTCAAGAATATAAACATATCTAAATAATTGCTTGAAAGAACTATCGACTATTAACAAAACTCGTTCACAAGAGTAAATTCAAATATTCGAAATAACTGATAATAAATTGAAATAAAAAAAACCTTTTCAAAAAAGCTTTTATTTAAATGCTCTAAAAAGAAAAAAGAAAATTTTCCTTTTAATTTTAACTATCAACTTATAACTTCATTATACACAATTTATATGATCATAAAAGCTTGTCGCGCGATTAACTCGTGGAAATGAACTAGTACCTATTCAATTGAGTATCTCAATCTGCTAAATTCAATTTTTTTTCAGTTTAATTAAATACTTATAGGTACTAACTCAAACCTCGCGACAAGCTTTTATGATCATATAAATTGTGTATAATGAAGTTATAAGTTGATAGTTAAAATTAAAAGGAGAATTTTATTTTTTCTTTTTAGTAGAGCATTCAAATAAAAGCTTTTTTGAAAGGTTTTTTTTATTTCAATTTATTTTTAACTTTTTAGTTATCGCATTTTCGCCATCTTGGATGTTTCGCCATATTACTTTCAGAATGACGCCAACATTAGTTTTCGAGTTATTCTCAACAAGCCCTTTCATTTGATACCCATATCATAGAAATGCATCACAAAAAACTATTTCGCCATCTTGGATGTTCCGCCATATTGCTTTCAGAATGACGTCAACATTATTTTTCGAGTTATTCTCAACAAGCCCTTTCATTTGATACCCATATCATAGAAATGCATCACAAAAAACTATTCCGCCATCTTGGATGTTCCGCCATATTGGATTTAAAACGACGTCAAAGTATTTTTCGAATTACTCTCAACAAGCTCTTTCATTTGATACCCATATTATAGAAATGCATCACAAAAAACTATTCGGCCATCTTGGATGGTCCGCCATATTGGATATAGAACGACGTCACATTATTTTTCGGGTTACTTTCAACAAGCTCTTTCATTTGATACCCATATTATAGAAATGCATCACAAAAAACTATTCCGCCATCTTGTATGGTCCGCCATATTGGATATAGAATGTCTTCACAAGGCTTATCGTGTATTGTCATCCAAACTGAACGTGTATACAAAATTTCAGCTTAATCGGTTGAAGATATCTGCTTCAAAATTGAGTAGCAAGATTCCACCCGAACATACATACAATGCAAGTTAAATAAAAGCTTTTAAAAATAAAAGCTTTTAAAAATCAGATATAATTTGTGGAAAGCGCTACTTGAGGTAAAAATATCGAAACTTTTCCAATATTCTTAATTGCGGCTAATCAAAATCTAATCAGTGCTCAAACCTTGCTGCTCAGCTCAAAATAATAGGTAAACATCTCAGTCCGTATAACAGCGAGATTTTCATGTCTCCATGGACATGAGCTGTCAGCTGTCACACAGAACAGAAACACACAAAAAATCTGTCAATAGACCTTTCCAGAATTACCTGTGCAGGTGAAAGTTGCGCGCGTCACTTGTAGGCTAAGAATGAATATTATTGGTCGTCAAAATTTCCCCCCTTAAATCGTTGACATTCGACAATTGATATTATTATTTCACGCAGTCGACGTTTTGGATATGGATGTTATTTGTTGAATCGTTTATCGAAAATCCAAATTTTGTTATGCCTCAACAATGTTGTGTTACTAAGTGAGGGTCACGGTACGATAAAAACAGTACAATCTAATTTCATTGCTTCTCTCTCTCTCTTTCCCTTCTCTCTCGCACTAAGATTTGCGCATCTTTTAAAGCTGCCCACAAGTTGCGCATGAAATATACCTGTTCATCTCTAATTCTGGTTTAGTTCACATCTTTCATCTTTGTTCTACGTATTCTGGAAAGGTCTATTACTTATTATGGACAATTTTGGATTTATATTTATTCTTCTTCAGCCCTTGTCCATCCATTGTCATATATAGGCCTCTTCCAGGGTTGTCCATGCAATACGATCTGCTGCCAATCTCATCCTCTATCCTCCTGCCACCTTTCTGACGTCAACGATCCATTTCTTTTTGGATCGGCCCACACTTCTTGTTGTCCCTTTTGGTCTCCATACTATCACTTTCTGGGTCCGTCTCCTGTCTCGCCACATAGCCGATCCATTGCCATTTCAGGCTTGCTACTCTCCTTAAGCCCGCTCCACACTCATGGCGCGAATCGCGCCAAGAATTCTTGCCGTGAACCTAGTCAAGAATTCGCGGACAAATAAGCAATTCACACTCACACAAATATTAGCACTTTGGTTCACGGCATCCTCGCTGTCTACGAAGACTTTTCGCCTGTTTATCCAGCTATAAAAAGGGTTCATTCTAATAATAATAAAAAAATTCTCATTCCTCTCATCTAATTCTAAATCTTATCTAATTTCAATTCATTACTACATGAACCATTCACATCAAAAGCGAATAAAGTCAGTGAACAAGCATTAAATCATTAAGAGTCTATCGCCTTCAATGTAACAAACGTATACCGCCAGATGGCAGTGCATTGCATTAATTTTTATTTTTCGGATTATTCAGCTTAATAGAACAAATGTTGGGACACAGGGAATATAACTAGAAATACTACCCTGAACTAGATATTGTACTGCCTGTATAATTTGTTATAATACTCTATTTTTCCTTTATCAGTCATCTGGGAGGAAATACCTGCGGGGCGTGTCATTTAAAAGAAATTCAATTCCATGTTGAAATCCATAATTGTTATTAACAATTGATTTTCACTAATCGACGGCTAAAACAAACCTTAATGATATGTCTTTGAGAAAAATGGATATTTATCACACCGAATAGAAAAATTCAAGGAAATAAATTTTGCGAAAACAACACATTCTTGTATTATCATTTACAAAAAAACGGTAAATTCTAAAAGAAAAAGGAGATAGACATTGCATTAACTAAATAAAAGACTTCAATACTGAAATGAAAAAACACAAAAATATTTGTTAGTTTTGATGGTGGAAATGTTGAAAAATAACCAAAAATGATGAGGAATATCTCTTTCATTCATTTAATAATTATAAAAAATTTTTTTATTATTTTTATCTTTATACACTCATACATCCCTTCATCAATCGGAAAAAATAAATCGTTTCTGACTCCCTTTTTTTTCAAGGATGTAGACCCTTAACGAACGCCTGTGAGTGTGGATGGAAAATTTGTGCTTTGGCGCAAAGCTTTTGTCGCAATACAAGAGACCGCAACAAAAAGAAGAAGGCCGCGAAGCGCGAACGTGACACAAGAAAGTTATCCACACTCACGTTCGTGGTATTGGCCGAGGTTCTTGCCATCTAATGGCGATAATATCAAATATAGTACATTCACGACTACGCTAAAGTGTCTTGATGAGAGCCATCAACCGTAGCGACACCTAGTGGCCCTATTCAAACAAAGGGAAAGCATTTCCTTCATGAGCATATTTTCCATCGAATTTTTCAGAGTTTTGGTGTTTTTTATAATAAATAGGCCGCAGACGAAACCATAAACGAGGTTTCATAACAAACAGTCCATCCGATCTCGAGTTATAAATGGTGTAACCAACAACTCTGTTCTATATAAAGATTACACACGAAGTCTGAAATTAGATAAGAATGCCGAAGAAGTAGGTGCTATGAACAATAGAGGAATAAACCATATTTTATGGAGTTCTCTCGCTTTGTCGAAATCAGCTTGATAGAATTTCTATTCATGGTATTTCATACATTTTCTAGAAGGCCCAGGGATTTTAAACACTGTCTAGGCATTTGATAGAATTCCTGAATTATACAAATTACTTCATAGGCAACTTCTGGCAAAACATTGAAAGAAATCAGAATAAATGATGTGATAACTATCGTACACCAAACTTTCAAACGGAAAAGTATATCCATGAAGATAAAAAGGGACTTAATTTTTTCAGTTGATATGTACCTAGAATTCGCATGTTGTGCAGCAGTTCCTGGTGGTGGGAGAAACAAAGAATATGCGATGCATTTGCTCCATATGTGTGGAGGAAACATTCATGTAAGTTTGCTCATTATTGTACTCCAATATCCCATTGAAGTTTGCTCAATCGGAACCCGGAACGTATACACCCTGTATCGAAAAAATACAAATACACTAAGTTTAAATTTTCTGTACAATGAATGTGATCTATTTCATTCAATTAGTTCGAAGCAATTGAATATTCTTTTTGAAATCCAGTTCAATAATCCGAAGAGATGACCATTTCCATTTTTCATCATGAAATTTCAGGAAGCAATGTTGAAGTTGATGCAGCCATTACCAAGAGCGCTGTTGGATGAACCTCTAGCGCGCTTTCAGAACAGTGAGAGTGACAAATGGTCTGTAGCTGAGACTGAAATTTTCTACAAAAGCTTGCTCAAATTTGATAAAGACTTCCGAAGTTTAGCTCAAGAGGTAATTTGTCCTATGTCAACCCGCAAGAATATCATTAATTAAATGAGATAACTGCCTTACTCCAGATATTATTTTCATTTTGAATATGGGTGAAATATCTATATTGACATTGAATTTGTTTTTGGCATATCAACTCAAACAGTATACTTAATTGTGTATAGAGGGTGATTTTTTAAAGTGTTTCATTAGACTTATTCGAGGAAGAATTTGTGATAAAAACTGGAAATTTTTTATTTGCGTTAAAGAGTACATAAACTCAAATTGTAAAATATTTCTTATCGGAATCTAGTTCCGGTTCTACCGGGAACGAATGTAAATTTCGTTATTTCAAATATAACACCCTGTATTTTTATACCTTTTTGAATTCTTAGTTCAATTCTGCACTGATTTGATGTAGGTATGACATGAGCAAACACTTCAAGCGATTGTTGAGTTATAGCCTCATTAGCATATATTTTGACAGAAAGACTGTCACAAATTAGTGTTCATATATTGAAAATCTTTCACTAAGAGAATTTTTTTGCAACAGTGGAACAAAAGAAGCAGAAAGTTTTTCCCGCCATATATTTGAATTTGGCCATTCTCTGCCAATTCCGTATTTCAAGTTGTTTTTCTGAACGAAATTATTTGTAGATTCGCTTTTAATCGGATGTTGATCTATTTTCATGGGTCTTCCCTTTGAAATAAAACATAAGCATGAGTTGGCTCATTTTCTTCTATTTTTGAAGGAAAAAAATTAACTTTCGAAATGAAACCGATTTCATTGAAAACTCCAATCATTTCTGAGTATACCCACAAGTTCTCAAGTTGAAACCATTTTCAAATACAACTTGAAATGAAAACACACTACATTGAACGCCCACCTTAAACTATGAAATCTCATTTTTTTCAAATGATTACCATAATATAATTTCCTGATTCCGATCGATTGCTCGTCAAAAAGTAGTTAGAGTGTGCCAAATATTGAATGTCCTAAAAAATAAGTAGTTTTGCCGTTATTGAAAAAAATTCGAATTTTAGGACTAAAGCCGGTTTTCTTTGTCTAATTATGGGTTTATTGAGTTAATTTTCAAGTAGGCTATATCAATAGTTAAAATATGTCAGTTCATCATTACATAGTATAAAGCAAAGTCGATTTCGCTGTCTGTCTCTATGTCCTTATGTCCCTATGTATGCTTAAATCTTCAAAACTACGCAACGGATTTTGAAACGCTTTTTTTTAATAGATAGAGTGATTCAAGAGGAAGGTTTATATGTATGATACTTGCATAATATTGTAGAGAAACACTGATTAATTTACAGGTTTCTAATGTGATGTCGTGAATAACTATGTATTTTCATAGTTTTGGTCCATGTCATAAGGCGCGAATTCGTTCATCACCCATGTTATCCTTACGGTAATATAGGAAAATGATCCTTTTGGTGTTGGTTGATGATGCGGGTCGATCGCAGTGAAATATCCAATAGTACCTAACAAAGATTTAAGTTCATATTTGGAGTGAAGTGAATACCGAAATTCACCGTCCAAACAGATATCACGTCATTGTTGCTTTGATGCCAGTTACTGTGATCCAATCACGCTCTTCATTACTATTACGGAACAGTGACTTTGAGATAGCAGTGATTTAATCACAGTGAATAAAATATCGCTCATCCCTAATTTCACGTATATTATATTCACTTGCTTATCAAATTATAATCAGAAGAAAAGTAAAAAAAAACAATAACAATTCAACACTCATGTATACAGAGTGTTTCACCATAAACTGGACAAACATATATAGCCGTGTAGATGGCACCGAGGTAATCATTTTTGCCATATGACATATACCCCGTTTTCAACGCATAAGCGAGATACAGGGTGTTTAATGTCAATATTCTGCATGAGCAATATTCTGATAACTGTGGTGAGTTTTGTTTTGCGTGACATTTGAAATAACGGTTACTGGTCACATCTTAGTATTTTCTAGGGCTCAATTCAATTGTGGTGTAGAATTCTAAAAAAAATTTCAAAATGGCGGAAAGCTTGCAAAGTTCGATTTTTTTTTCTCGGTTGCCAATTTGAAAAGCGCTATTTCAACGTACTCGATTTTCTTAGATTTTCCGTGAAAAAATTTTGTCAAAATTCGAACTCAACCTTTTTTTCACATGTCTCCAGTAAAAAAAAATTCGGCCGAAATTGTTGAAATTTTTTAAAGCAAAGTAGCTTTCGCTGTCTGTCCCTATGTAGGTATGCTTAAATCTTCAAAAATACGCGACGGATTTTGAAACGCTTTATTTTAATAGATGAAGTGATTCAAGAGGAAGGTTTATATGTATGATACATGCATAATATTGTAGAGAAACACCTATGAATTTAAAGGTTTCTAATGTGATGTCTTAAATAAACACATTTTTTTGCGCTTACAAAAAAGTCCGCGATGGTATATGTCTATCTTTCAAGGATAACTCACAATAACCATTTTTTATCCTTCACATTTTACGGGAAAAAATGGCTTATTTAGGAAGTTATTTTAAGCAATACAGCATCAATCCTTATCCAATTAAGTAGGTACCTTAAATATATTGTCCATTCAATGTACATTAATATGGCCCTTTACAGCATGTAATTTATATGAATATTACGGATTAAACAATTAAACATGCAGGGACTTAGCGGTGCGGGCCGGCACTACCGTTGTTTATAAAGATTGCATTGCTTCCGTGCGAAGCCAGGGCGGGTCGCTAGTTTATTATACATTGTTGAGAGCTTTCATTCATTCTTGTTGTTTGATTAATTGGGTACCTACTATGCAAAATCATTACAGTAAGAGTGATGTATTTAATATGTTCTTTATTTATGGTGAATGCAACAAAATATTAGAAAGGGCCGTCAGTACTTTCAACGAAAGTAATCCACATTTACCACCTTGAAACAAATCAAAATTAGTAGAAGAATAAATAAATGTATGGAGGAAGGGGGGCCAACATTTAATTGATTTCTCCTTTATTAAGTCATCATTCATTATCTGCTTTGTTTATTTGTCACATTCGCCGCAAATAGAGGACAGACTTTTGATATATCATTCTATTCTAGTGTACCTGATTATTATTGCATGTTTTGCATAGTGCTTGATCAATAAAAATAAATAAGAATGACAATTCCTTACATATCCTATTTAAAAAAGACATGCATGCCAATGAATTCGACTGAGCGAAACCTGGATTTAGTCGTGAAACTACTCATTTTGAAGACATGAAATATTTGGTATCTCTAACTAGCTTTTGGCGAGCAATCGATCCGAATTACAAAATTATATGGTTACCATTCGAAAATAATGAGATTTCATGGTTTTATTGAGGCTCACTTTGAAGTCCTGTTTCAGGCACTCTGTATAATATTTCCTCATAATTGATACAAGAAGCGGTATCAGCGTATTTCTTTTTGTTCCACTGTTGCTAAAAAAATTCTTACAATGAGAGATTTTGAAGATATAAACAATGATTTGTCAAATTTGTGACAATCTTAATGTCAAAAAATTTCTGAATCAGGCCATATCTCAACAATCGCTTGAAGCGGTTGCGCATGTTGTCAAATCAGTACAGAATTGAACGAAGAATTCAAATATGTACAAATAAACAGAGTGTTATTTTTGAATTAACGAAGTTTATATTCGTTTCCGGTAGAACCGGAAGTAGATTATGCTTGAAAATATCTTACAATTTGAGTTCATGTACTCTTACACGAAAATACCAAATTAAGAATTTGTATCACAATTCTTTCCTTGAATACGTCTAATGAAACACTCAAAAAAATCATTCTGTATTATATTGTAAGGTTAGATCTTCAACTGAAGATGATGAGATGACTTCTTTAATCAAATCCCTTCAATTGGCATTTTCGTACCTAGTATATTGGTGACCTAAAAAAAATTGACCAAGTCAAACAATTATTTTTCCATTCGAATTCGGATTGAATCCAAGCTAATTTCAGATGTTTTGCAGATCGGCACAAAAACGATAGAGCAGTGCGTGCAATTTTACTATTTTTGGAAGAGGGTATGTTTGGATGAGTATAGAAGGTTCAAACAGATGAGAGAGCAGAGGCAGAACACGAGAAACATCATGATGGAATTTGATTTCGAAGATAAACTATTTCCTGATGCTAAATTATTAGGGGTTAGTTTCAACTAAAAATTGGTATTATTTTTTCATCTGAAATTTTTCTTCTTTTCAGATTGTGGAAACGGGATCTCCAATGCCAAATCAAGAGACGAGGAGTTTTATATGTGAATTTGCCGACTGTTCAGCCGTAGGTTCAATTTTTCTAATTCAATTTCCATTTAAATACAGGCAGCCGAAACAATTCGATGAGAGGAAACCACGTCTCATTCCGCATATACATCAGACTAGATCAGTGATTTCAAAAAAGTTCTGGGAAAATAGGGATTCTGCCTTTTGATCGCTCGTTTAATTCTAAAAAAAAATTCCTGTTCCTCCAGAAAGTCCTCAGTGTGCAAACATCAATAATTCGTTCATATTTTTCCTGATATTCCCTTCATTTATTTTGAATAGTTAATAGTTCAGAACAATCAGAATAAAATGTTCAATTTCTTTCTGCGTCAGATTCCTGATACACCATGAATCAAAATATAATATTTGATAACTTTGTTATTCAATTTCATCTTCCATCACCATCACCACAGGTATAAAGCTGTCGTTGAACTATCATCTTTCTAGGGCCTAGTTCAAACATCATATGATTCAATTCAAATTCCTGGGTTGCATCCAGAATTATCATTGAACTCAAGACTTTTTTGACAGATCCTATCGAATAAAATTAGGAATAACTTGATAAGACGTTTCATGAAAAAATCTGAGGCATAGTTTATTTTTCAAATTAATGGATTCTTTCGAAAGTAAAATAGTTTAATTTTTTTTTTTCAAAAAGTCTTACAATATTCTTTCGTGGAATTTTCATGAATCTGCTAAGCTGTGACTTTGATACCAGAAGAAATATTCATTAAATGTTGATTGTGACGAACATGCCCCATGAATTGAGTAAACACTTCACCAAAAATCATTTCATTAGAAATAACGGTTAGAAGATATGGACAGACGAGTGGTTTCTTCCTCACCTGCAGTTAAAAAAATTACAGGTCAAAGACTCATCTCCTGTATGTTACTTTCATCCCAAATTTTAATACTTGTTATTCCACATGTATAGGTTCTTGAAATATTTCAAACCTGACCGCTTTCAAGTAATGTGGCTTCGAATAATGATATGTGTTTTAAGCTCCCAAAATAACTCAATAACTTAATTCGAGTGTAGATCACTCAGAAGATATGCAGATGAATTTGTGAACCTATTAAGTTTCATCTTTTGCAGTTTCATTTTTCAGGAAATCAGTTCCAAAATGCGTCAACCTCAAGTTATCATTCTGCAGTATTTCAAGTATTAATTAATTTCAGAAGTTTGGAAAAAACGAAAAATTTCATTTATTCAGATCTCAAGCTCTACAGAAAATGCTAAAATAGTGATTTACGTAACAAGTACGGAAAATATGGTTTTTTTGGACGAATAGACAAAATTCTAACGTATGGTCCTAAAGTTTTGGGAAAAATCTCACCTGGTCTGATTGAGAAGCAACGTTTCAGGGGAATTATTAGGCAAATCGAAAATAATGGTCCCTGGTCTGTTATTTGAATTTTGATTTATAATAAGGATAGTTAAATTAAATTCTTGATTAATTTGATAAAAATATAAGATTATTTAAGTCAGAGTTATATGCTCTTGAAATTTTTCCCAAAACTTTAAGACCATATGTTAGTCTGTGTGTCCAAAAAAACCATTTTCGGACGTGTTGCGTACAATATTTTTTCGGCAACCGTATATGATAACAAATCAATGAGACGACACAGTTCTTTATTATACATTTCAATTCTTATTTGAATTAAGCAAAACAGATTGACAACAACGAAGTGAAGGCATTTCCCGGTCTAGTCCGGGAAGTACGTACATCCCGAACTAGGCCGGGAAATGCTACTTTCTCAAAGAAAATGCGTCCGGGTATTGGGTACATCCCGGAAGATTGCCAACAAAATAATTTTCAATGTTCTCGGTATCGAGTTTCGCAGGTTCATCTCAGTTTTATACACAGTGTTACACTTTTTCATGTACTATATGTCCTAGAAATTTCAGCATATATTTCATGGGCCTAGACCAAGAGCCAGTGACCAATTTTCATATGTCATTTCATAACTCACCAAAATTTACTTGTTTAATATTCAATATCTGCTCGAAAATAAAAACCATTTCTGCCAGCCCATAATGGCCGGAGTAGACTATCATAAGCGCTCAAAGAGGCCAAAAAATTAGGTTCACCTATGTCATAGTATCATTCATTCATTCACAACAAAACTTTCAGGAATTGTTCTTGATAATATATTGAATCTAGAAAAAATAATGACAGAACTTTTTCGTCCCTCCTAAGTGTTGGCAGAACTCTTTGAAAATTCTTTAGGAACAGCTGTAGGTACTTATGTCATTTCAGTACGCTTGAAATTTATAGGAAATGAAGAAAATTTGTCTAGAAAGCGATTTATAACCATGACAGAAATTTTTTACATCACGAACCATCTGCCAGAACGAGAAATGTTGCCGCGCAAGTGCGAGCGAAATGAGCTTATTATGAATAAGCTCATTTCGCTCGCACTTGCGCGGCAACATTTCTCTTGCAAGTCAGTCCGAGAGTGCATATTGGGCATTTACGAGACTCATCAAAAGTTGATATGAAATTATGTGGCGAAAGCTAAAATTCTTTTTCATTACACCGCACTGAAAACCCTATCAAAACATGTAGATTTAGAACATCGAAAATGACTCTTTTCCGTGCGGCCGCACCGCAAAAAGTTTTACGGGTCGCTGAGGCATAGATGCAACCTATGATTCCTATGCTGGGACACAGAGCAACGATTGCGTGACAGTAGATGTCAGTGTTTTGAATAATTATTGTTTCACAATATCGAAATGCTTTCTGCTGAAAATTTTTCCCGTGTTATTGTTTTCAGAGAGGTGTAATGAAAAATATCGTTCATTACACGTCCAGAAAGGCTTTTTCCGTGCTTGCACGAGTTCCCGTGTTCGGCTCCGCCTCACACGGGAACACATCGCGCGCGCACGGAAAAAGCTTACTTTCTGGACTAGTAATGGAATATACTATTATGAAATTATAGAATTTGTTTTCAGTTTCATTCACCTGATCCGATGATAAGGGTATTCGCATGTACTCGTAATACGAAAGCTCACTGTGAAAGTCTTATCTTTTACTACTCTTAGTCTACCCAACTTTTGGGGTTTTAAATGCCCTGATGGTTTATTTTTCACCCCTTTATGTTACTGAGATCTTACACTTCTTTGAATGTTTCGTAAGTCACACGGGTATAGGTATACTCAAGACCTCCTCAATCCATTCGAAAAATTATTGGAGCTTAGTTCAGATTTCAGAATTCATCTAACAAAGTCAATGCTTGTTTATTAATAATCTGTTGGTGAAAATATTTTTACTCATTTTTTGAGAACTAACCATTATAATACTGTTGAAAAATATGCTTCGAGTGGGAAACAATGCATTCATTGAAAATGTCAACCAAGATGACGACGATGAGGAAACAAATTTTGAGGATGCGTAGGAAGAGCATATTTTTTTGAATAGTTTATTACTAAATAAATTGTTGTAATGTTAGAAAAACACCTTCAATTCTTTTAATTTATTCCTTTAATTGACAATAATACATGCCCAATATGCGCTCTCGGTCTGACTTGCAAATATGAATAAGCTCATTTCGCTCGCACTTGCGCGGCAACATTTCTTGTTCTGGCAGATGGTTCGTGATGTGGAAAATTTTTGTCATGATTGTAATTCGCTTTGTAGACACATTTACTTTATTTCCTGTAAATTTCAAGCGTACTTAAATGACATAAGTATCTACAGCATTTCTTAATGAATTTTCAAAGAGTTCTGCCAACACTTAGGAGGGACGAAAAAGTTCTGTCATTATTTTTTATAGATTCAATATATTATCAATAACAATTCCTGAAAGTTTTGTGAATGATACTATGACATAGGTGAACCTAATTTTCTGGCCTCTTTGAGCGCTTATGGTAGTCTACTCCGGCCATTATGGGCTGGCAGAAATGGTTTTTATTTTCGAGCAGATATTGAATATTAAACAAGTAAATTCTGGTGAGTTATTAAATGACATATGGAAATTGGTCACTGGCTCTTCCTCTAGCGGCTGACTTATTGGAAGAGATTGAAGCGGGGCTAGAGTCTAGCCCCTTCAATCTCTTCCAATAAGTCAGAAGTGGAAACTAATGCGGTCACTATGATAGTGGATGCGATAAAAAGACCTACGTACTCGAGAGGGTCTTGACACAAATCTGTACGCCTTTCTTAATCTCCTTCAGAAAGTTTTTGTAGCATAGCTATTTTGTAGAGATACATTTGGAAATCTTCGGTGTAGGTACAATTTCAGTCAGATAACCGAAGGTGGGAGGGAAATAACAAAAAAATTAGAGCATATAGCTGTTTTTGGTGTTTAGAGCGGAAAGTTTGGAAAACAGACCAGTCCGGTTCCTGAAACATTCATAGCTTTGACGTCGATTCCCCAGGCATTGGAAGATCTACCTTTTTGATTCGAATAGAAAAAAAGAGTAGTTTCGAGCTTCATTTGAAAGCTCAAATAATTTTTAAACAAACTTGAGTATTGACAAAATCAAACATTGTTCTATTCAATAGACAATAAATTATTTTCTAGCCTTCCTCAATCAACTAACAAGTTCTCTTTCGAATAAGCATGTGTGTATTGATGATAGAAACCTACATACTTATTACAATGTTACAATTCTCCCAATTACTTTTCAGAGCTTCAATTCTCGGGCTGCTCTGAACGGTCACATAAGGATCCATGGTGGCACAACGAGAAACTCTCCAACCCCATCATTCCTGTCGAATGAGAAGAGGTCCATTTCTTCAACCTCATCCCTATGTCATCCAGATTCGACAGAAGATTACCCTTGTAAGATTTGTGGGAAGTAAGTGTAGTCCATTGCCAAATTCAACATAAACGATAAATAAGGTAAAGGATCGATGTTGGCTCTCTGCTTACGTGCTATGACTATTGTTCACTCTATTGAAAATCCACTGAGCGGATCAAAGCATCTCTGTATTAGATAGGTCTTGGGACACCTTTTCACGATGCTCGTTTTCCATTGCACTGAAACTGAAGGCAAATTATTCTCCAAAAAAAGTTATAATACGGTTTCCCATTTCCATATTCCATTCACTTTTATAAAGTACCTATCCCGGTTGGCCATGATTTGGGTTATTTTACTTAAAACTGACACTGGTTGGCACTCCTGAAAGTCAAATCATTCTGAGAGGCGTTTGCCGAAAGCTAATTTCTATTTACTCCTTTTTAAATTTGTAAGTGGAGTAAGTTTCAACTGTGACACAGGATTCGTAGTACTACATTTTCATACTGGAGTATTTCAAGTTGTGCAAAAAGGTATTCGAATATCTTCTGTGGGCTTATTTCTTGAGAATTTTGAAAAGTGGGCAATTCAATAGGTCCGTTATTCGAGTATTTTTATTTTTTTTCGAATGAACTATCGCAGAGTAACAGATTATTCTCTCCATTATTTTTCAGTAAAATTTCAACTCGATACTTGATTTCCGTACAAGAAAATAGCATAACTGAATCTTCCAACCATGTTTATATACGTGGAATATTTCCAGTATTAACAGAGAAAAAAATTTCTTCAAAGTTTGCCAGGTCTTTGGAATTATTGAATTCACTTTATATTTTTTCGAATTCATTATTTTCCCAAAGAAAATAACCATTTGGTAAATACGTAATTACTACGAACTCTATGTAGAAAGGGCAACGTTGCGTATGTATCTGACAGGAATAAAATGACTATAACCTAACATTTTCAGAATGTACACGGTGAAATGTGTCAGAATTTCATGGCCAACCGCGATACTCCATAAAATTAAATGGAGTATAGGTTATTTCAAAAAACATTGACAGAATAGTGTAATCTGTGTAGGAACGTACAATGTGATCATAGTGAATGCCGAATTTGATTTGCTGACCGTGAATCTTTCGTAGACAGGGGATCGATTTTTTAAAAGAAATCCGGTCATAATCGCCAAATTCGTCACCATATTGAGTTTTGGAAATTTGACGAACAAATTATTGGCTCATTCAAATCTTGAATAAGTTCAAAATATCATCACCAAATTTAAGGTTGATTTACAGGTAAAAGGCCAGGTTTATGCAACAAAACCACTTCTCAATACATTACCAACTAATTTCGATTTTGATCTGAAAACATCTGCAGGGCTCTACAATAATTGATACAAAACTTTTACAATAAAGCACACACAACAATTAATATTAAAGAAACATAAATGAAAAAATGTGAATATAATCATAATTATAATAAACGGAATAAAGATTGCAGGTGGCGGAGATATCACAGTCAGGATTCAGCTAGTGAAAATGAAGGAAAAGGTTAGGTTTTTTTAATACTTTGTATATATTTGTATTTTTTTCTTCGTTGGTAAGAAATAATCTTGCTAACTATTGAATGAATGAGGACAATGAACAAATTATGGCCATTATGGGAATTCACTTACAGTTTCATGGTGGTCCGAGTCCGAATAAAAAATGAGGCACCTGAAGAAATGCTTAGTGATGTAGTATACAAGATTTTTATCAAAGATTGTCAATCCACCTATATGGGGCAAACAAGTCGTTATCTCAAAGACAGAATATCGGAACATCAGAGAGATGCCCAAAACATACTCAATCCATTAAAACAAAAGGGAAAATAACACCCCGCTAGCTGAGCATGTTTCAAATACCCTTCTCACTCTTTTGACTTCAACATCCAGTCAATTAAAATATTGGGACATCAGACGAGGATTGACGCACGAAATGATTCCCACAAAACAGGACGAAGAAAAAAAAATACAAATATAATTGAAAAAAACCTAACCATTTCTTCATTTTCATTAGCTGAATCATGATTGTGATATATTCTCCACCGACAATATTCATTCTATTTATTATAATTATGATTATATTCACATGTTATCATTCATGATTCTTTTATATTGATTGTTGTGTGTGCTATATTGTAAATGTTTTGTATTTTTCATTGAAAAAGTAACAATTTATTTGAAGATAACCGATGCAAAAAATCAACTACTGTCTAAACATGGGTCAGAGAAGTGCTTTTTAGTCTCTCACAAGCCATAGCTATTGTATTGTATGCATCATCCACAGGTACAATGGTTGTGGGATATGTTACATTAATTTTATTTATTCAAATGTAAACCCTGTTTGATGTTTTGTACTTCTTGTTTTGTTCAGTGATTTTTTAATGACTACAATGCCATCACTGTGGATTATGAACTATGTAGCCCATACACTATGCGATTGCCTTAGTACCGTTGCCTCAATAATGGGCCCCATACACTATGCGATTGCCTTAGTGCCGTTGCCTCAATAAGAAACTTATGAGGCCAATATCGCAGTGTACCATAGTACCATACACTATCAGTCCACTACCTGCAAGCGGACGTACAGAACTGCAGATGCTTGCCTGATGATAGCATACATTATCCGTCAAGTGCCTGAAGGCGAATTGTCGATCGCAAATCAGGACTGCAGACAAACCGCAGTTTTCAGACAGTTTTCCATCATGCTTCGTCGAAAACGTTGCGCGATATATCTGCTTTCGATTCTTGGAGATCCACCCCGAAGAAGGTTTTGGGTGAAAAGGTGTCTTCATCAGGATAGAGAAACTAGTTCTCACATGACATTGCTTCGTGAACTGAGACAATCTCATCACGAGGATTTAATCAATTATTTGAGAATGAGCGAAAATCATTTTCAAAAACTACTAGAGTTGGTTTCACCAGGAATCAGTAAACTGAGCACCAATTTACGTCAGGCAATCAGTGCTGAGGAAAGATTGACTGCAACTTTGAGATTTCTAGCAACTGGCCAAAGCTTCGAAGATTTGAAGTTTCCGACTCGGATTTCACCTCAAGCGCTTGGGAAAATCATACCAGAAACCTGCAAATACATTTACCTCGTACTGAAAGATTTGCTCGTCAGTCCACTCGCGTACCAACACTGCAGGGTTTGTAATGGCCTGACGTAAAACTGAGGAAAACAGTAGATTTGGAGTGAATACGATCTAGCGCCTTCAGGCCAACTGACAGTGTATGGTGGCGAGCTCTCAGATCATCATCCGACAAGCCGGTGCCGGTTGCCGATCTGCCGTCCGTTTGTCGCCTGATACAGGTCGCTACGGCGGCCACTCGTCTTCAGTCCAAAATCTTCAGATTAACTGATAAATGTGTGGGCAACTGCGATCAGCAGCCTTACGATTACCTTAAGTAAAACTGACAGTGTATGGGGCGCATAAGAAGTTTATGAGGCCAATATCGTAGAGTACCATTCACTATCAGTACACTTCCTGCAAGCGGAGATGCTTGCCTGATGATAGCATACATCATGCGTCAAGTGCCTGAAGGCGAATTGTCGATCGCAAATCAGGACTGCAGGCAAACCGCAGTTTCCAGACAGTTTTTCATCATGCTTAGTCGAAAACGTTGCACGATATATTTTATTTCAAATTTTTGGGATTCACCCCGAAGAAAGTTTCGAGTGAAAAAGTGGCTTCAGTATAGAGACCTCAGTTCTCACATGTCATCGCTTCGTGAACTGAGACAATCTCATCACGAGGATTTAATGAATTATTTGAGAATGAGCGAGAATCATTTTCAAAAACTCCTTGAGTTGGTTTCACCAGATATCAGTAAAGTGTGCACCATTTCACGCCAGGCCATCAGTGCTGAGGATTGACTGCAACTTTGAGATTTTTAGCAACGGGCCAAAGTTTCGAAGATTTGGAGTTTACGACTCGAATTTCACCTCAAGCGCTTGGAAAAATCATATCAGAAGCCTGCAAAAATATTTGCCTTGAAATGAAAGATTGTTATCTGAAGGTAGATCTCGACTTACGGCTTCTAACTGTCTTCAGTTCCTTTCGGAACGAGCATCTTAAATTATTTTTTTTTCTTAACCATATCGACGGTAGCTGACAGCAGCATGTCATATGCTTCATCGCGTAATCTTTTGTTTGCATAATTTTCATATTTTATCTTCCACAAAGAAGGGTGGGATCGGTAAAGTTCAATAAACCCGCAAATAAATGGTGGTTTACAATCCATTTTTGCTCGTCAGTCCACTAGCGTACCAACAATGCAGGGTTTGAAATGGCCTGACCCGCCTGACGTAAAACTGACGAAAACTGAAAACAATAGATTTGGGGGGAATACGATCTAGCACCTTCAGGCCAACTGACAGTGGGTGGTGGGGAGCTCTGAGGTCATCATTCGACAAGCCTGTGCCGGTTGCCGATCTGCCGCTTGTTCGTCGCTTGCTACAGGCCGCTACGGCGGTCACTCGCCTTCAGTCCGCGCGACCTGCAGTCCAAAATCTTCAGATTAACTGATAAATCAGTGGGCAACTCCGATCAGCAGCCTTACGATTGCCTCAGGTAAAACTGATAGTGTATGGGGCGCATAAGACTGGTAAGAGGAAGAGTTGTCATCACATTCCTGTATTCCTGCATTCCTGTAAAAGGTCACCACCAAAATTTTATTATTCTAGACCTGATGATGGGGGAAATAATCCTCGAAACGTTGTCCCGAAAATAAAGATCGAAATTAGATTGAGGATCAGTGTTTTTGTTTCCGTTCTTCCGGATCACTAAAAAATAAAAACCAATCTTCCTATTTTGGAACTCTTCATTCGGAAATTTAATTCATTCAGTTAACTCGGATAAATATTCCATTAGTTTTTCATATTTAACATTCGAATCTGAAGTGTTGAGTGCTTCGACAATCGTTACTGGACGTCTTCGACAACTGCGTATGGGTGCTCCAATAATCGCGCCAGGGGCCGTATTCTCGGCGAGTGATCTTTCGATGCGTATACGTTTTTCTGTGATATCGTACGTTTTGGTATTCTTGACGAATGAACATTTCAACGTATACGTTTTGAAAGCGAGTGTTTACAGCGAGCGCTTTATATCATTCGTTTTCAGTAAAGCATTCGTTTCGTTGACGTTAGTGGGCAAAATATTCACATTTTGTGGATATTTTCATGCGATTGTCAAAAGATATACCTAATGGAGGACGAATTGGTACAGTATTATATAGGCAAATATATAGAAAACGTGGAAATACATGGAAATTTATTGAGCTGTTTCGGCTCATCGGCTCTCTGAGGAATTGGTTCACTATCTCATAACAATAACCTCAATAGGAGATTAAGGTCAACTATAATGTACAATCTGAATGCTGATTGATACTTGTCCTCTTATATTTTGAATAAATAGTATACATATAAATCACTTGATATTTTCTTGCCCCATCAAAAACCATAAAATTTTTAATACATATTTATTCACACCAAAGAACATTGGAGAACATGAAACCAAAAAAAAACTCAGTAAGTCATATATTAGATGCAGTGAAGATGAAGGTCTTTAAGAGGGGAATGCAAATAATCATGACAAGCTATCAGCGATTTTTTTTATTGCATAGTTAATCCTGTCCCTAGCATCAGCTATTTTCTCTTTTGCACTATCAATTCGTCCCATAATAATGATTTTTCTTCAAAGTATTTTTTCTATTTCCATTTTTGTGTCCATTCCACTTTGAAAGTCCTTCACTGAATCTAATGTATGCCTTGCTGAAATAGTTTTTCCTTTTTGGAATGGGGTTTCTGGTTGCGATATGATTAGGGCTCCTGCGGGATTCTGCAACTGGCTGCTCATCAATTTCTTTCTCCACTTCAATATCATTTGCCTCTTGGTTTTGAAAGTCAAAATCGAATGATGATTCAGCATACATTATGTGCCCCTCAATAGACACAACTTTCACTATGTCAATTATTTCTTTATCCATCTTGGATAATTCGCGAGCAATTGGGGGTCCACCGCCTGTTTCTCTGACATGCCTATTTTGGTTTCTGACCTTAGTCTAGATGTGAAATTATTCGAAAATTTCATTCGATGATTCAATTGAAGATCAATTTTTTTATGAGAACCTCTTCCTGGCTATTCGTATTTCGGCTTCTCTTTTGAGACATGTTCATTTTCAATAAAATATGTTTTAAAAGCACACTATTTTTCACTTTGACAGTACTTTGAAAACTCATCACAGATCTTACGTATTTTCAAATTTAAATCGATCACAGAATGTTAAGATTTGCAAGGTTGCCGGAGTTTGCGATCGCACGTTTTCAAACGTATACGTTTGAAGGAACGAATGGTTGTCGAGAATACGACTACAGAAAAGTATTCGCACTTGAACCATTCGTTTCGAAGCGTATACGTCAAAAAGATCACTTGTCGAGAATACGGCCCCAGTTTCTATGGAAGGAATTACTCATGAAAAGCTCTCATTTAATCTGCGAAACGCTCGATAATCTCAAAAAAATGTCCAAACATACGAACTGCCAAAGGGTTAAGAGGGATAAAATAAACAACGTGAGAATAGGCGCAAGAACCAATTTATCTAAAAAACCAGATTTGTGGATTAAATTTATTCTAGTTACATTCAGCCACGGTGCAAGCCAAATATTCAATCCAGGATTCAATAAATTAATTGGGATATTGCTAACTAACGCTTAGAACCAATAAGGTGCAAGTGGCTCTTATTGAATTTGTTCTTACGATTGGAACACCCTGCTAGGTAGTAGTAACTACCTTCTCAGTAGGAGCTGAAAAATTTTGTTATCGGAAAGACTCATGTTAATTTCATACGAGTATTCACCTCCTGAATGTTTTCGCATGAGTTTTGAATCACCTTGTACAATTAGTACATTAGAAGTTTTCGAGGAAGGAATTGCGATAAAAATTTAAAATTTTGTATTTTTATGTTAGAATACATGAACTCAATTTGTGACATATTTTCAAGTGGGACCTACTTCCGGTTCTACCAAAAACGAATGCAACACCCCGTATATTCATTCATTTTTGAATTCTTCGTTTAATTCTGCAATGATTTGATGTATGATTGTATGATATGTGCAACCACATCAAGCCATTGTTGAGTAATTGCCTGATTCTCAAATTTTTTACAGAAAGATTGTCACACATAAGTGTTTATATCTTCAAAATCCCTCATTGTAAGAAATTTTTTTGCAACAGTGAAACAGAAAAAAGCAGGCTTATACTGCTCCTTGTATAAATTATGAGGACATATTATACAGGGTGCCTGAAACAGGGCTTCAAAGTGAGCCTCAATAATACTATGATATCTCATTTTTTTTTCAAATGGGAACCATACAATTTTATAATTTCGATCGATTGCTCGTCAAAACTAGATAGAGTGTGCCAATCATTTTATGTCTTTAAAATTATGTAAAAAGCACCCCCTTTGTGATTCGACCAATCAGGGGTATTATTACTTAAAGAAAAAAAAAAGATGTCATTTTAAATTTTGAAGATCTTACTCCGAAAAGGGAGAAAGTGTGGTATCGGCCCGACGCACTAGGGTCGTGACTAAGTGTCTAATAATTCTCCAGGGAGAAGGATGGTGAATGAAACTTTTGAATTTGAATTTAAGACGAATATTAGGACCAAAGCAAAATAAACAATTTTACACTCGTTACTTATATTTCAACAAACTAAATTATCAAAATATTCGGAAAATTTCTCGAATCAAATGAAATTAATCATACCAAGTCAAATTATCACATCAACTTCAAATCACGAAAGAAAATCTAATCATTCAAATCAAATCAAATTAAAGGTTTTGTCGAAATAGCCCTAAAATCATAAACATAGGATGATCCCAAAATAATACAATTTGAAATTTCTAGTAGGTACTCAAGAGAGATTTAAAAAAAAATTCACTCAGACTTCCAAATACTCAAGAGAGATCTCAAAAATAATTCCACCTGAACTTTCAGATACACAAGGGAAATCTCAAAAATAATTTCCACATAAACTTCAAACACCCAAGGGTAATTACAAAAAAATGAAACACTCTTAAAAAAAAATACGACTTGTGGTAGATTTCCGGACTCTGGACTATAAAAGATATCTGGGCTTGCATGCAACTTCCTACCAATACTCAAAATGAGCTAAGCATAAACAAAAGTATTTGACCTTTTTCCCGTACCAAAAATCCTAAGGATGACGAATCTTTCCTGAAACATAAAAGAAACACAAAAACACGTCACCCACTCGCTTTCGCAGATTAATCTCACTCCCGTTCTAGCGACGAGACGCAATCTGAATAATTCTAAGTAATTTCGACTTAACACTCTTCTGTCTCCGTTTGAGACTGACCTTTCAAAAATTAAACCAAAACCTATGAGTTTCCTTAACACCGGAGCCGAGATAACTCCGAAACTAAATTAATTCTTAAACCTCCCTTAAAATCACACCAAAACCATATCAAACGAGTCAACTGAGAATCTTCCCGTTTGAGACTCCTGCAGTTACTCCTCAACTTCCGAATCACCCTTAATTTTTTTCGTCTCTACTTTGAGACTGTACTTCTAATCACTGGAGTACCTACCCTGAAACCGTACTACCCTAAGTTTCCGAACCATATTCGCGAGCACTGGCAACCTTCCCGTTTAAGGTTCCACCAGTCACTGCCTTTTTCGTCTCCCGAGCAAATTGAAGTTTTCCCCTCTTCGTTTCCTCTAAAAACCAATCAAATTGAAGGTTTTCCTTCGTCGATGTTTCAAAACCAATCAAATCAAAACCGGTTCCATCTTCGTCTTTACAAACCGATCGAATCAAAGTTGTTTTCTGCTTCCTACCTCTCGTAGGTAGGGCCTTCTTGAGGTAATGCAGTTTCCCATGCAATAGTTTGGGAAATGCTGCGTTGCAATTCCACAGTCCCAGCTTCGAATTCTTTTGCCGTCGTACGCATATACTGCAACCGAGTTCGTAGAACGATTTTATCTGTTATCGCTCTGACCCCATAAGAAACTTAAAACAAAGATCAATAATTTCAATCGTTAAGGTATAGCCAGACAACCGATATGGGCTTGATGAACGATTCAATAATTTTTTGGCACAGGGATATCCAATTTCAGAAGTCTACACCGATCAATCAAACTATTACGATTTTTTTTTCTATTCAGGGTAAAATTAAAGGGTGCTGAAAAGACCGATTAAACATTACAGGAAAGAAAACGTTCAAGTCCCAATATTCAGGAAATATCCGTTTTATCATGGCAAAAATATCTTCGCCTATTAAAATACTCCCTCCTTTGAAAAAGTTTTGGTTGCCATAACTTTTCCCTTACCATTATCCTCAGTAGTCCCTCGTCTTCCGATCAAGACATTATAACAGTTATATAACTCAATCATACCAAACATAGAACTCTTAACTCCCAATCAGCATGCCTTAGATCCAAATATCATTCCTTGCACAATCACTGAGCCACAGTTTTGCTCAAATAACTAGCCTTAACTCAACAATATCCTTCAGGGTCAATTGAAATTAAAAAAAATAAAAAGGTCCAATACAGCAAAACATAACATTCATAAATCAAGTCCTTCAAAAGAAAATTTAAGAAATCTGTCTGTCACTTCACTTCTTCTACATGGAGTTCATTATGTCCACTTTTCGGATTCCAAATTTCACTACCGCGATCACAACAAAATCTCCTTATTCCGGTTTTTACTACCTCCATATGATTCATTCCTCTGAGATTGGAACTGACCTTTACCTCGAGAACGACCTTTCAAAAATACACAACGGCCTATAGTCTACCGTAATCAGCGACTCACACTTTGAGTCCGATGTCAATATTTACGTTAGCTTAGCGCACAGTCCATCTGATATCGCGATAAATGTCCCTTACATTGCACATATTTCGGGGTCGTGACCTACACCGCTTTCACTCCTTACTTCTATCCAGTGCGGGCCGTTCGAATTCAAAATAGGGTATAACCCAGACGGTCTTGCCGTTGTTGTAGTTACGTCCGCCCCTGCGTCCTTATTTCTTCTCAGGTTCCCTTGTTTGGTCCTGTGTCGGTTCCCAATCCACGTAGTTAAAGCACAGACCAATTAAGGTCAAAGTATTCCACAGGCTGGCCAACAGGATCAACTTATATCCAAATACCTCATAATATAGGTGCAGTCGTTTGATATCTCCTATCCCGTACTTTATGATCCGGAATATCGCATGGAAACTCATGAGTCCGCTCATGAACAGGTGATGTAAGTGAACAATCCCCATAATTGTCGTGCCGTGTTGTGTGTCAGCTCTCTCATCTCTTCGGTGTTGAACATGTTGATCATCTTGAACCATTTGTCAAAAGTCTCCATTTCTGCTACTCGTCGATGATGTTTTCCATTCATTGATTGATGTTTTCCACGACTTCTAAACGGTGAATAAAGTTTATCATATCCTCATATATCGACACTGCCGTTCCATAAGTTGTTTAATTGTTACTTCGTCGTTCGGTAACACTATCACATTGACGTTTTCACTTTGGTGTGTGTTCTGAATAGGTTGGGACACTTCGCGGCTTCGCGTATGGACACCGCGGTTATCTCAATGTTTTTCTTCGCACAGGCGTACGCGATTAGCGCCTCGGCATTGTTTACGTTTACGAATGAGGTCATTCCTCTGGCTAGGGTCAGTACCTTCCCATACTGCTAATTGGCTTGGATCCTCTTGAAAACTGTTGTGGGAAATTAGTATTACCACAGAAACAACCCAAAACAAAAAAAACTAAATCCCTCTTTTTTCTATTTGTCCTCCTATGATCGCTAACATAATTAATTTCCAATCATGCGAGGAAGAATACCACAAATAATACAATCAGATTTGCTTCTTGTTGTGGAACACAAAACGCAAAATTTTACCAAGATTTTTCTAAAACAATTTCCGCAACCCGTAGTTTATACTTCAGCTCATTCCTCAAATCTATTGAATATCATTCGTGGCGAGAGTGAATCAAGTTAGTGCTAAAAGAGAAAGATTTCGAAAAAATATAAAAAAGACTTAAACACATTCAACTGTTGCGAAACTCGAGAATGAAAAGCGATTGGGGGGGGAGGTTTCGTAACACAGAACAGGGACCCTTTTCAGATGGTGGCTCTCCTGGCCAGTGAGCCCCTAGAATCTACGAAATGGGCAAGGTTCACGCCTCCTGGAGGGCTGTCGATTAACTTACCTTCTCGCTATCGGAGCTCCTGACTAGTGAGTCCTTGGAATCTAACGGAATGGGCAGGAGTCGATTCACTTCTCCTGGAAGGCTGTTGAAGAGTTGCCTTCTCGCTAACCGAATTCCGGGCCAGTTTATCCTTGGAATCTAACGAAATGGGCAGGAGTCGATTCATTTCTCCTGGAAGGCTGTTGAAGAGTTGCCTTCTCGCTACCTGTGCTACGAGACAGTTTGTCCCTGGGTCTGGAGGGCGCCTTGCCCTCGAAGATCGTCGTAATGGTATGGTTTCCACTACCGATCTTCCCTCCTCGTAACTCGTAACTTCCCTGTTTTTCGTGAGAAAATTTGCGACGAAAATCTGACCGATACCCAAATCCATGGGTTCGCAGACTATGTCCGTCCACTTTATCTCCTTACTTAATCTGGCTTCTACCACCATTGCCGAACGTACGGGGACAGTAACATCCGATTTCAACATAGCATTTGTTCCATCTTCCACAACGGCTGATTCCTTCCTGTTATGTACCCTATTTCCTAGTTCGTCAGTACAGTGCCCATTTTCCCTTGCGTCGGAGACAAATTTCGATTCCAACGAAGCTCCCCTTCGTTATTCGCGTTCGTCATTGTTATATATATAATCACTGAATTACCTACCCTGAAACCGTACTACCCTAAGTTTCCGAACCATATTCGCGAGCACTGGCAACCTCTCCCTTCAAGGTTCCACCAGTCACTGCCTTTTTCGTCTCCCGAACAAATTGAAGATTTCCCCTCTTCGTTTCCTCTAAAAACCAATCAAATTAAAGGTTTTCCTTCGTCGATGTTTCAAAACCAATCAAATCAAAACTTCTTCCATCTTCGTCTTTATAAACCAATCAAATCAAAGATTTTTTCTGATTCCTACCTCTCGTATGTAGGGCCTTCTTGAGATAATGCAGTTTCCCATGCAACGGTTTGGGAAATGCTGCGTTGCAATCCCACAATCCCAGTAGACGATTGCAGCAAGTAAATTACTGCGAATCGACTTCAGATGAAATGCGTTTGATAATTGAGCAACCAATTAAATGAAGGCACTTACCTCAGAGGTAGAAGTTAACGTCGATCGTATGTGATCAACCACTAAGTTAGCAGCAGAAGGGGCTATAAGGAATGGAAACAGGGAATAGCTTCCTTTGCACTATCTTGGGCGTTGTAGCGACCAATTTACTTGTGATTCAAGGTGCTAAGGGCACTTCACTTCCAAGTTGCTCAACTTCAGGCGAAATTGTTCATCAGAGGATGGTACGAATATGATGGCGATATGATCGCGATATGATGGCGATCAGACGACTTTAAGCTTTCGAGATGAAAGTATTCAAAACAGATTTTGTCTACTTTAGAAGGCACTATTAAAAATTAGTCTTTTAACTGACTCGAATTTGATTAGATGCACGCTATGTCAACAATAACGACATTATTCAATCTGTCGTACGCAATCGCGAGAAAATGCTCTCGCGGACCGTCACCTGGGAGCGCCAGCTCTCGGGTCGAAGAATCCCGAAACAAGTCACGTAGGCAACACAACGTTCACGACGCAACACCCAGCTTCGAATTTTACTGCCATCGTACGCATATACTGCAACCGAGTTCGTAGAACGATTTTATCTGTTATCGCTCAGACCCCATAAGAATCTTAAAACGAAGATCAATAATTTCAATCGTTAAAGTATAGTCAGACATCCGGTATGGGCTCGATAAACGATTCAATAATTTTCTGGCACAGGGATATCAAATTTCAGAAGTCTACACCGATCAATCAAACTTTTACGCTTTTCTTTCTATTCAGGGTAAAATTAAAGGGTGCTGAAAAGACCGATTAAACATTACAGGAAATAAAACGTTCAAGTCCCAATTTTCAAGACATATCCGTTTTATCATGGCAAAAATATCTCCGCCTATTACAATGAGTAGTTTAGCCGTTATCGAATAAAATTCGAATTTCACGAATGAAGCCAGGTTTCTTTGTCTGAACATCAGGTTTATCCAGATAATTTTCAAGTAGGCTTTGTCAATAGTTAAAGTCTAATTTTTGCGTGTTACCGTGTTACAAACGGTTATAAACGGTTACGAGATTTTTATCTTTTTTGTATTTTTTCATGAGCGGTAATAGAGGGGAAGGTGTTATAACGTAATAAGGCTACGTCAAAATACCCTTCCCTTTATTACCGTTCACGAAAAAATACAAAAAATATCAGAAACTCGTAACCGATTGTAACACGGTAACACGCAAAAATTGGACTTAAGAATATGTCAGTTTTGAACTAAAATTTCTTTATTTTGTCATCATTCATTATCTGCTCTGTTTATTTGTCATATTCGCCGCCAATAAAGAACAGACTTTTGATATATCATTCTAGTGTATCTTATTATTACTGCTTGTTTTGCATAGTGTAAGTAAGAATGACAATTCCTAATAAAGCATACTTTGAAATAGAAGAGCATACCACTGAATTTGACTGATGGGACAAACCGGGCTTTTATTCGTGAAATTCTGTCAAATTCAGTGGTATGCTCGTCTATTTCAAAGTAGGCTATGTTAGGAATTGTCATTCTTACTTATTTTTATTGATCAAGCACTATGCAAAACAAGCAATAATAATAAGGACAATAGGGTACACAAGAATGATATATCAAAAGTCTGTTCTTTATTTGCAGCGAATGTGACCAATAAACAGAGCAGATAATTGATGATGACTAGATACACTGAAATTTTTGTTTGAAACTGACATATTCTTACTATTAACATAGCTTACTTGAAAATTATCTTGAAAAACCTGATGTTTAGGCAAAGAAACCTGGCTTTAGTCGTGAAATTCGAATTTTATTCGATAACGGCGAAATTGCTCATTTTAGAGACATGAAATGTTTGGCACACTCTAACTAGTTTTTACAGAGCAATCGATCGGAATATTATAAAATTATCCCGTTCCCATTTGAAAAAAATGAGATTTCATAATTTTATTGAGGCTCACTTTGAAGCCCTGTTTCAGGCACCCTGTATAATATTTCCTCATGATTTATACAAGAAGCAATATCAGCGTACTTTTTTTCGTTTCACATTTCTTACAATGAGGGATTTTGAAGATATAAACCCTAGTTTGTGACAATCTTTCTGTCTAAAAATTTGAAAATCCGGCAATAACTCAACAATCGCTTGATGTGGTTGCGCATATCATACATCAAATCATTGCAGAATTGAACGAAGAATTCAAATATGTATAAATATACAGGGTGTTACATTTGAAATAACGAAGTTCACATCCGTTTCCAATAGAAGCGGAAGTAGATTCCGCTTGAAAATATTTCACAAATTGAGTTCATGTACTTCAAAACATAAATACAGAATTTTCAATTTGTATCGCAATTCCTTCCTCGAAAACTTTTAATGAAACACTTAAAAAAATCACCCTATATAATTGAATATTGTGCAATCATTCACATGGCTGGTTGAATTAAAAAATTCGAAATCAACAATTATTTGTATGACCCAAGTCACCTATTGTCTTCATAAATAAGTTTGCTCATTGGAATGGAGCCGCAAATGAATATCAATTCAATTTCGCTTTTGTTTTCTTCTATTCTATGAGTTCGATATTGAAACAACCCCTATTATTAATTGGTTTCATTAATGGTATATTGAGCAAACCTTCTAAATCTCAAAAATACTTCTACCACAAGGACTATAGACTGAAATGATAACATATTATATTCTTGATGAGCTCATCCTCATCGTTTCGATGAAAGGTTAAAATGAAGGAAAAAATTGCTTTCGGTTCAGTGCAATAATTTGATTTTCAGCATGTTCCTTTTTCTTTTCTCCTGTCCTATTTGCAAAGCCTTCTGCCAATCTCGAGCAACTGTGTTTTAGTCGAGAATGTTGAGTGCACCACGAATTGTGTTACTCCTTCTATCACTGATTTAATGTAGATGGAACGTATTCAAATACCAAGTGAACCATCAAGACAAACTAACAAGCCTGAGACAAACTGAAAATTATCTTTAAGGCACGTGAGCAAGATCAACTTCTGTCCGATTTATACAAAATCGCCAAAGAAATATGTGTTTTTAATTGAAATCAAACACCATAATCTATCAAGTTTTTGGAAGTTTTCTCCTGGTTTCCTTCCCAGCCTTAGGTCACAAAAACCGGCTACTCACTCGCTTGCGGCAGGTGAAATCTAGGGCGAATTTTCCGAGTCAGTTCCTTAGCTAAGGAGTCAACATTGGAAATTCCCAACTGGAAAAATGTAAAAACGAACTGACTGATTGGATGCAAAAGCACAAATGTTAGGAAGCTAGCAATATGCAATTACTCCCTCCATATTTGTCTTTACTCTAAAGCCCGCAACGGACGGCGAGCGATAATATAATATACAGGGTGGCCCACCCCAGACGCGGTTCTCATTTTGAGGCAGTCAATGAAGACATTTTGAAAATTTTTTTCTTCCTGAAATGTGAAGGACAATCAGTTACACAATTAAAAATTGTTTTCACATATACAGGGTGTTCGATAACAAAGATATAGACCATAAATACACTTTTTTAAATGGAATACCCTATATATGAATTCAAAAATTGAATGGCAAGCTCAAATAATGATGAGTTTATACGGACCATTTTATGCCTTAGAAGAACCATTGTAGAGAAAATGGCGAAAAATCGAAAAAAAGGAGTATTTTTAATTTGCAATTAATGAATAAACCCTTCAAGCCAACGAGACAGACAATGTTTTTTCGTGTAGACATATTGGCTACCCTTATGCAGAAGAAAAAAAATCAACTCTGGCATATACTGAGTGATCATAATTTATGTTCAAACATTAACTACAAATAATGGTCAAAAACTTTCTTATTTCAAATGGCACACTCAGTATTTCTGTACCTTGTTGAACGTAAAATTAATATCGAAACTATCTTCATTGGGTTTTCCTATACCTAAACCTAATAGTTCTCAAGTAATTTTCGATTTTTAATTCAACTAGTTAACCTACTATTATGATTAGCGATATTCATAGAAATACTTGTGGGGAAATGCTTACAATATTATTTTAAATCTGAAAAACTCATATGAAGATCTCAATAATGGTGTTGCGGTCACGCAAGATTTATTATTCCTTTATAAATGATTATCTACTGTTTTTCTGAATATCAATTCTTTTTTCAATTATTTTCAAATTAATTTCGCCTAGAAGGTATTAAGTGTCATTATCATTCAATTTTTCCGGTGCATGCCCTTAAATTTTTTTTTATTCTTATCGTTTCGAAGTTGAGCCATACGTTCAAGGAATCATGTATCAAACGATTCATTCGAAAAAATATTTGCTCAGGCGATGAACCTTTGATTCTTCATACTTGTTATCTCCAATTGTTGGATTGAGTATTAGTAGACTCAAAGATTCAAAGATGTTCACGAAATACCTTCAAATACTACCGTATTACTGAATGTCCTTATGCTGGTGAAACTCGTTCCACTCGGTACTCAACTCACTCTCTGGCCAGAGGTTCACTATCACAGATCTCTTTTGAAAATATCGAAAAGTCTTCAAAATATTGAAAATGTGAAGAATAGGAAACATGTTGGACTGGAGCACAGGTTCATCGCCTGAGCAAATATTTTTGTAAATGAATCGTTTGTTACGTGATTCTTTGAACGTATGGCTTAACTTCAAATCAAAACGATCGGAATTAAGAAAAATTTAAGGGCATGTACCGGAAAAGATTGAATGATAATGACACTTAATACCTTCTAGGCGAAATTTATTTGAAAATAATTGAAAAAAGAATTGATATTCAGAAAAACAGTAGATAATCATTTATAAAGGAATAATGAATCTTGCGTGACGGTGACTGCAACACCATTATTAAGATCTTCAGATGAGTTTTTCAGATTTCAAATAATATTGTAAGCATCTCCCCACAAATATTTCCAAGTATTTCTATGAATATCGCTAATCATAATAGTAGGTTAACTAGTTGAATTAAAAATCGAAAATTACTCGAAAACTATTAGGTTTAGGGAAAATTATTAATCGGTAAACAGACAATTTTCTAATTCCGGAAAAATTTTCACTTCGAGCGGGAGTCGAACCTCGACTCCCGCTCGAAGTGAAAATTTTTCCGGAATTAGAAAATTGTCTGTTTACCGATTAATAATTTTCTCTTATATACATTTCACAGACGCTAACTTCCAAATTATATTAGGTTTAGGTATAGGGAAACCTAATGAAGATAGTTTCGATATTAATTTTTACGTTCAACAAGGTACAGAAATACTGGGTGTGCCATTTGAAATAAGAAAGTTTTTGACCATTATTTGTTTGAATATTAATTATGATCACTCAGTATATTCCAGAGTTAAATTTTTTTCTTCTGCATAAGGGTATCCAGTATGTCTACACGAAAAAACATTGTCTGTCTCGTTGGCTTGAAGGGTTTATTCATTAATTGCAAATCAAAAATACTCCTTTTTTTCGATTTTTCGCCATTTTCTCCACAATGGTTCTTCTAAGGCATAAAATGGTCTTTGTAAACTAATCATTTTTTGAGCTTGCCATTCAATTTTTGAATTCATATATGGGGTATTCCATTGGAAAAAGTGTAACTATGGTCTATATCTTTGTTATCGAACACCATGTATATGTAAAAACAATTTTGAATTGTGCATCTGATTGTCCTTCACATTTCACGAAAAAAAAATTTCAAAATGTCTTCATTTACTGCCTCAAAATGAGAACCGCGTCTGGGGTGGGCCACCCTCTATATTATAGCTATGCATTGACATATGTCATTTTAGTATGGAAAAATATCGTAATATATCGCTTGGATGAAAATATATATATATATTTTTCCATACTGAAATGACATATGTCAATGCAAAGCTATAATATATATTATATTATCGCTCGCCGTCCGTTGCGGGCGTAAAGCCCGCAACGGACGGCGAGCGATAATATAATATATATTATAGCTTTGCATTGACATATGTCATTTTAGTATGGAAAAATATCGTAATATATCGCTTGGATGAAAATATAAATATATTTTTCCATACTAAAATGACATATGTCAATGCAAAGCTATAATATATATTATATTATCGCTCGCCGTCCGTTGCGGGCTTGAGTCGGTTTGTTCATATAAGTTTGACAATTTAGTAACTTGTCAACTTGTTGATATTTTTTTCGTCAACTTATTATTTGATTGTTGCTTATCAATGCATATCAATTATAAGCATTTGCTGCATAAAAATCATAACAATAGTCAATGCACAATCATATGCAGAAGTTCAATGCGGTATTTCAACCTCTTGCTATTCGAAAGCTTTTTATCTTCATGCACTCATACATTTATCGAATTATTTAAATTTTTTACTGTCATAAGCGCCAAAAAGACGTATTTCCTAATTAACAATGAAATTACAATGGTGTCTGCAGATTTGATGTTGCCACTTAACAGCTCTGATATTGAATATTTGAAGTTATGAGACAAACATAGTACCTGTATGACTTTCATTTCTTGAGCACGCTTATCACAAAACTGGGTGCAGTGTTATTCCAAGTACTGTGATTTTTCATATATTCAACTACTTTTTCTTTATAGGATATTCTCAAAAATCAAAAGTCGGAGCGCTCACATGAAATCTCATAGACCAATGGATGCAGATTCCGTCAAGAAGAAGGAAAAGGAGTTGCCTTCCACATTTTGTGCAACAAACATTGATAATATGTCCGTGCCAAATCAGTACATCACCTAGTATTACTGATTTAATTATGTAAGAAGACCTGAGGTCTCGAAACCATTCCACGAATTTATTCTCATCTCTCATCTTTTAATCTTAAAAATCGGCTGGATTTATATATTTCGTATTCATCCCTTTCGGAACACGTTAGTGCCATCGAGAGTCACGACTGAGAAAGAATCCAACAAAAAATTCATAGGAGCCGAAATCCTTAGTGTTTCGATATGGAATATGAAAATCCAGCTTACTCAAATTGCAAATACATATTTGAAACTTTTTGAAATTTCGAAGCTTGAGTCAGATCAAATAATAAACTTTTTTCAGGAGCATGTAAGATATGCGAAATTTAGGAAATGTAGGTGGAAATTTCTAGTTATAATAGTTGTACAAATTTCAAATTCACAAATTAACAGAGATTATATATTTAATATTAAAAATAGGGGTTGTGTTACGTTAACGCCTTCAATGCGTGACATTAGTGCCTTTCGAAAGTCGAGTGAGACAAAATCGGTCGTGAAACGGCCTAATATAACACCGGGTAGTCAACGATTCTTCAGGGCGATTCATTTGAAAATAATGTTTGAACCGTTCTTCTTTAATCACGACATGTTCTATAGAAAGGTTGTATTGGTTAGAGAGACATAAAGTAACATTTCAAATATTTGAGCTTTCAACAAAGTAGGTACGTTACTATGAACAAAAATTAATATGATGTAATGTTCTGTTGAATCATTGACTTGCCCAGTACACACATGCCAATGCCCCCTAAGAGTTTTTCATTGAACCATACAATTTTCTTGTTTGCATCCCTTAGTCAATGAAATGGAAATAAGAATTTCCAATATCATCAATCATTATAAGAACAGAATCATACTTTTGTAATCACGACCCCATCTGTAGTCTTTAAAATGTTCCTACAATATAATTCAGTGAAGAGTGTGAGGATATTGCGATGGAAAATTATTTCGAAATGAGAATATTTCGCATTTATAGTTGAAATCGAAAAGAAATCATAAGGGTGAGTGGTACAAAATGATCCCTCTAAGGAAATACCGATATAAAAAGTACAGACAAGGAACTTCCTGAAGCAAATTATTTTTCTGCAAGTCTTGGCTAGACAAACTGAAAGCACTTTGTGGAAATGACTAAAACTGGTCTTTGGTGGCTAATATTTAAGCTGACAAACATCGAATATTTGAACATTAACTCTACTGAAATTGACTAAGTGCCATTAATTGAACATATTCAGAAGTTAAAATCTTAAGCGACCGTAGAAATCAATTTACCCCAATTGCCCAACTCCATAATAACATCCAATCTGTACCTCATGAGTCAATAACAGCAATCGAATATTGCTAATCACATCAATTAATTTAATTCAGAACTAACACTCCTATAACATAATAATAGATACAATAATATACCGGATATAGCGCCGCCGTTCCTAGTAAGCACAGGGTCCACTGACTATCCGAAACAAGGGCATCGATAAGGGAGGGGTACTGGAGGTAACTACCCTCCCCCAAGTGCAATATAACTGCCATGCCTCGTCTCATTCACCATTTTACAGCATGTTTCTTTTATCAATTAAACCATTACTCCTCACAACAACAACAACAAAATTATCGACGCCCCTGATCCGAAACATAGGTGCATTACGGATAAAAGTCCGATGGATAAGGATATCCATTGGTCACCAACGTAGACCTCCAATGAACAGATTAAATATGCACGCATTTTGAAAGTTCTTTCGTTGACATCAACTGGACGATCAATAGTAATACATATTGGCATTGTTTATAGGGAAAGCAATGATAGTAGTATTGTTTAATGATGTAATATGATAGTGATAACTTTCACAAGTAAAGGCACACAAGATGCATCGGACCGGACTTGAGAACTGTGTAAAAGTTCAGAAGAACTACCAGCAATGAAATAAAAAAACTATTGTTATTTCCAGATTGGTTCTATATCCGCACTGAAGTTTGCCTGTATGCTACGGCTTTAAGCGTATCTGATGTTATCTTGGGCTCAGATCATAGTCTGTCTGATGATTGATGCAGCAACCATACTTGGAGAATGGATACATATTATGACAGTAATATAAAGCAATTTCTGTTGATTGATTTGGATGTCTTGTGATATTCTGCGTACAGTATGCATTGCATTCTGTTCACATGATTTCTGATTGTCCTGTTTGTATAATGGGCCAATTTTTGTTTCTTCAAAGAACTCCATCACTGATGTTTGGATTCGAATGAGACGACGATATGCTATTCATTTTAATGATTTCTGGACTGGATAATTGTAGAATGCTATCTTCTTATCTAGAATTTTTTTTTTATTTTAACATTTATTGCCATTTTTACAATCTACTTCACATAGAGTATTAAGTAAATTAGATGAATCGTTCTGGACTTGAAAGTGATATGCCCGTTGGCATAATCACTTACTGAATGCTAATCAGTGATTAATGGTGTTGGAGAAGATCTTCGGGCCATAGTTTTTTAAGTCTTCGGTAGATTGGTCCATCACAGTATAGGTTCTCGATCTCGTCATTTTCATGGCCTATTATTCGATTTTCGTATTTGCTGGTTACTTGTGAGATTTCTTCATGGACAAACGTTATCTGTAGGTCTTCGTGTAGAGTCTTGTTGCTTACATACCATGGAGCATTTACTATTGAACGTAAAGTTTTCGATTGGAATCTTTGAATTATGTTAACGTTTGATGATTTTGCACATCCCCAAAGTTGGAGGCCATATGTCCAGATAGGTTTTAACATTGATTTGTACAGAAGTATCTTATTTTTGGTAGATAATTTGGATTTTTTCCTATTAGCCAGTACATTTGTTTGAATTTTATATCCAGTTGCGTTCTCTTAGCTTGTATATGTTTCTTCCATGTTAATCGCCGGTCCAGATGTAAGCCAAGGTATTTTACATCGGTTTTAACCGGTATTCGTACCCCATCTATTGCGACTGGGGGGCAGTTGCTGAGGCAGTTTGTGAAGGTCACTTGGGCTGATTTGGATCTAGAAATCAATGGCGCAGCCAGAATTTTTGTTCGGGGGGGGCCCGACGCGAATATTCAACAGAATTTTTGTTCGGGGGGGGGCCCGACGCGAATATTCAACTGTATCTACTGATATACAGGTAGAGAAGTTTGCATGCAGAAAAATCTCGGGGGGGGCCCGGGCCCCTCGGGCCCCCCCCTGGCTGCGCCCCTGCTAGAAATTGAAAAAAAAACCGATAAATTCATCGAAACTATCGTAGGATTTTCATGTTTTCATGGAAATGAGCTGTCACACAGATCAGAAACAATACATTTCATGCCTAAATGCCAAGTGAATCGGATTCTGACGATTTGTTTCAATCGTGAGTTGTCAATTTTCATCTATTCTCTTCATTTTTGGAATCTTTTTGAATTGCTGTTTGTGCAATATTCGCGGAAATTATCGAAGTCAAATTTACCCATTATTAGTCGTTTCAGTGTTTCTGTTCTAAGTGACAGCTAATATCCATGGAAACATGAAAGTCTTGCTGTTCCACCAACTGAGATGTTTACCCATTCATATCATTCCATTATGATGTGAGGTCTATGGCTTGACTCCCCAAAATTCTGAAAATAGGCTTTTTCTTCTGTCGAAGGACGGTGGTTAATATTGGAAAATGGCTTTGTGACACCCGTTTTTTCCTTGATTGACAATCAACGTTCGGTGATCCAGCAATCAGCAATGGACATCCAATGAATGGCCTTGAAAGCATATGCATTGGACGGACATCAAACGTATGTCCAATGTAAATCCATTGGACGTCCTCTTTAGGTAGCTGACAAATGAGGGACCTTTAATATGCACGTCCTGTGTTTACTGAATTCGACATGGAGCAAAACAGCTGTCTTCCACTAGATTTCACAATACCGGTGGATGACAACATCCACAGGGCATACTCGGAAAAGGTATCAAATTATACAGACCTGGCCATCTAGATGAGGGGGATGCGTGAGCTGAAATCGGTTTCTGTTATACCTTTGATCCTATGTATATGTCAACGGGCTGGTGGTGACACATCTTGCCTGTAGAGTACAGCTCGAAGAACCAGAGTACAACACGCAATGTGAGGCAGGTCTTGCAAGGTCCTTTGTAGCAGTGCCAGTATTGGCAAACATTGTCCGACTGACGCTTGATGAATACACGTCAGAGCCGTGGTTAAAAACAATTAATAATAGTTCTTCATTTTACCCAACATAAATATCTAATTATAAGATTACGTACAATCACATTTATTCAAAATTCCTGTAACAGTAAAGATCAAAAAATACTATGATCCAGTCATATACCTATACAAGTGAATAATTCCACATAACCAATAGTTAATGAACAAAAATACAATTCCATATCTGAACAAACATATCCGAAGCTAGTCTGTTGGTTCTTTCACATATAGAGTAAATTTGTGATTTCTTCAACAAATTAATGCGAGATGTCGGTAGACAAAAAGTAGACACTTTTCATGCAGAAAACCTAGGGACACTAAAAGCCTTCTCCGATTATGAATATGCTGAATTGACTCTGCAAGCGAATAGTCTCTAAGCTAATCTGACACACTGAACCTCACGTCTCACCAGTTAGTATCATATCTTCATCTCATTCATGGCATTAGAACAACACGTACTTTCTATGTAAGTTCCAAAGGATCTAGATGATATTGGTAGATACAAAATCATATTAAATTTTGCATATACCATTCTACCGATGATAAGAATTAAGTACAAACTCCTGAGTACAGACAGACGAAGCACTAAGTTCTCTTAAACATACCTCTACAATATGGAGAATGAATTTGAAGGTAGAGTCGAACAAATCATTAGATACCTGTTATCAGATATATGTATAATAGTAATAACTCAATCGTTGTGACTTCCTAGTGTACGTGACTTTCAGTCTGTAGAGCCAACGCCATTTATAGATACATACCAGATCTTACTGAAGCAACATCATATGTAAAGCATTACGTATTCCCCATTAGATTATCAGCATATTAAAAGGCTGGACAACCGGGGGGGACCAGAGATCATTAATACAAATTTTTAATAATGATCCTATATTTGATCCCTGTGATACTCCACATAAAATTTCATGCTCAATGATCTGAAGCATTCATAATTCAGTCTATCCTACAAATGTCATCTTATGAGCCTCACATAGGTATACCGGACTGAATCCGAAGGACACAAGGTGCGCCAGAAAAATATTGTGATCGACAGTATCAGTTTGTTTTCCGAGATTGACTCAACTATTGTAGGATCTCCATTAATTTGAATTATCATGAGATTCAACTCACCAGCACACAGTCGGCGTTTTCACCTACTTGATTGAATACAGACACTTGTTGAGGCGTTCTCAAGGAGATTGGCAAATCCGAGAATCTCCCCTGTGACTTTAACTTTTCGAGCTTGCATGTAATATTGAACTATTTCCTTCATAAAAGATTATTTTCAATTCGTTCCAATAAGATATTCTGCGTAGCACCATTGTTAGAATGCTCGACTAGTGGGATATCATTCCAACCATTAGATATAATCTAAGCAAAGTTGCTATTTAA
Organism: Adalia bipunctata; assembly: GCA_910592335.1. NCBI lineage: Eukaryota > Metazoa > Arthropoda > Insecta > Coleoptera > Coccinellidae > Adalia > Adalia bipunctata. Next base: position 9,429,622 of record OU342949.1, on the reverse strand, counting down.
ACAACTTTGCTTAGTGAATAGCCCCGCTTCTGAAATCGTTTAAACAGAAGGTTCAACTCAGAGGATTTGTTTTGTACCACTTTCCGGTACTCGTAGGATGGGGTTTGACAGTACTGAATTGAGGTTCTACATTCAGGATACATTTCACTCTTTTCACATTTCAATTTGTAAAGTTTTATGGTCTAATGAAAACTTCGAGGGAGATAACAATTCGATAACTAATCGAATTAAGCGCTCATCAAAACACTGTATCATCAAAAGGTACGTATTTTCTTAATAAAGTCAGCAATAGATCTGAACTCAAAATAATCAAATATCATAATGGCCATAATTAATATAGAAAATTAATACGTATTTTTCATTGGTGGGCCAACACCTCAGTGAATTGTTTCCATTTCTAGTATGTCGGGAATTGCTCAACTTTGCCACTTTCCTTTCCCTACTTGTGATTATATTAGGTAGATGAGGTAGTTGAATATTGGAAATGATGAATGAAAATCATTATTGCCTGAATACCTGGTGAATATTATCACTTGGTATTTATTGTTATTGAGTCTTCAATTTATTACCACATTTGAGCTGACCAACACAGAATGCCCAAGCAAAATTTCAGAAAATTAATGAGACATTCACGAACAGGGCATTGTTTTTCGGATTCGTTTCATAGTCTATTCTTTTGTTGTTGCGGCATTTATATTTCGAAGAGATAGATGTTGTTCATCATCTTATAAATTTTCTCGAAGAAAAAATATAAAAATATTTAAGTTTTATAAAGTATGTTCTTGGCGAGTATACCTTCATATAAATGATGTTCGGTAAACAATGAGATAATGAATTATACATTAAAACTCACGACGTCTATAATAAACTTTGTCAGATGAAGGCTTGGCTATTTCTGGACCCTCTGGACCTTCTATTCAAATATAATATAGATTCATTCAAATTCTGGCTGCTTTCAAACTGAAAAGAACCAGTTACATGTATATCTATTTGGGAAAATATTATAAAATCAAGATCTGTTAAAGTTTGTTATAAACCTTAGTAGAAGACTCTTATAAAAGTACAACTGCCCTACTTGAATGTCTTGATGTTTCAGTGACTTCAAATTTTTGGGATAGTTTTCATATTATAATATTCTATCTTCTATCTACTCCAAAAACTTCTGCGAATTGGTATATGTTCAAATGTGGTTATTACGTGTTTATAGTGATTATATTATCCCACTAGGTATCAGTTTAGAATGTATTAGGTTAGACCAAATAGAATTATCTCTGTATAGCGAAAAAACTAATGTGCCATAAAGACTGAGGTGTTGAGTTCATGATTGTTCTACTCCTTATCTCTATCCTTCGAGATATATTCAGATAAGGTTTGACTCTGTGTTGTGATCTTTTTAAAAACCTATTACTATGAATCTATCTATATTATTACCTATCAATAAAATATTTGTACATGTTGTTGTATGTATAATATTAGTTAATATAGTGGTGATCGTACAAACCAAGTAAAAAGAGCTTCATCTGCATCAATAGGTATGAATTTGAATGTACGAAAAAGTAACATGAATGTTAAGAATATTTTCATTACTTCCCAGTTATGGTCTAATAAATATTTAACCCAATGAAAAAAGTCATATAGAAATAAATTTTAATTCGAAAAGTAAAAAATTCCAAATTCCAACCAAATGTCCGTGAATAACTAATTATCAAATTTTATTTGAATATCTTTTTCTTATAAGAAATTGAAGTATGTGCTTTCTATTTCGTTCATCTGGAAAGGAATTAAATAGACATTCATCGAATTATTGCTGTACCCTAGCATTTCCATTATAGAAAAATGACAATCCACTATCATTTTATTGTAATGTGTTGGTGTTTTTATGTGTCTAAGGACACATTAGATTAGGTCGCTTTTATCATTCATGAACACTTAGTATTATATCGAATTCACTGTTAAATGTTTTGACATGTTGTATGTTTCATATTAAAAAGTAGGTTTAAGAGAGAGCTAGACTCCACACTGGTTTCTGCGATTCACCTATCAAAAAATAGTGTCCTAATTGTGTTAGTCCGACATCTCGAGTGCTAAGCACTCAATAATCGTGTAATTAATGTTATCTTTTCGATTGGCAGATATTTTATGTTCTCAATATTTATCATAGTTCCCATGCTGCCGAATACTTACTTTTTCTATTTGAGTTGAATTGTGAATCGACATAATTCAGTATGTTATAAACCTAAACAGAATTCACTCGATTTGCTTTGATCGATCAATTAATTTCAACTGCTTTTTCTTTCCATATTCAATAAAATATACTGAAACAAATATGTAGTTTCTGCAACCATTCAATATCGAATAAATTTCGAGTATTACTAATATCCGTTTTTCCCATATGGAGACTCAAAAAGAGACAATCATATTGATATGATAATAAGAATCTTGCTGAAGATATAGGCCTAACTGAAAATATATTTTTCAACATTGTTTCAACGAAAAATTCAAAAACTCCTTCGATGATAATCAAATTAACTCATGTAATGTACCTAAAGGATGTTTTATGAAATCTATTCCTCAATTTTTTAGGAAACAACAGGGTAATTCTTGATCGAAAAATTGTTATTGGAATATCGACACTTTCCATTTATTACTGTAGAATTAAATCTTGACCTTGAGATGGTTAATGTTGACAGTATTGTCTTGGATGTTATGTTGTTATTGTAGATATAAGTAGTGATATTTTCAAGAAATGATTGATTGTTTCAATATAGATATATATCGTTAAACACCCTTAATAATTTCATTATGTTCTGGCATTTGAATTCAATTTTCTGAAATATCTGCCAATCAAGATTCCTTATTATTATTCTTCCTCGAGACAACTGAGACAAGTAATAAATGTCATTGAGAATGTTTGCATATTTATAGCATTATTTTATGTCATCCACGTTTTCAACGTGGAATATACTTCGAAACGTAATAATTGAAGCTTTAAATCTGTTGTGTTGCTCAATATTATTTTTAGTTGCTAAGTGGTATACAATAATAAAAACGCACAATATTATGGAAGTATGCATTTCATCAAGACTCGAGCAAATTTTTTTATCAAAGCTCACTGAAATATTTCAATACGATCAGAAAATATTCGCAATATTTTCTATGTATACTTTCATAATTCATTGTCCCAACTCATTTTGTGCCAACTCAACTGTTATATTGTCATCGAAATCTTATTCAGAAAGATATAAAACTCAGCTTGTAAATTTGTATATATATACCTACGTATATCTCTATAATTTGAGTGTTCTTTTCAAAAGACTGTCAATTCATGTAATATATATAAACTTGAAATTTTGGTATATTTATTGTTCGGAGTATTGTCTATTTTACCACACAATTGAATTTTTAATACTCTAGCTCCTCACAAAATAATCTTGTGAAGCTACCCTAATTGTTGGACGATACGAAGATATGTATGTGATACTTTCTGTGGAATACTGAAAATTTTCTGCTCCATATATAAGTTGTTTTATAGCTCTCTCAAAAAAGTAAGCATTAGTATTTATTGAGAAAACATGCCGTTCCCTAAGTGTACCTGATATGACTATTTCAAAATGTTCATCGTATGTATGTGACATCTCAAAAATGGTTGTTGTTTGAAATTCTTAATCCTGACATCTAAAATACTTGTTCTGCTCATCAGATTTATTAAATCTAAATGGAAAAAGGTCAATACTAGTAGCTCAAACTTTTATATTTTTTTCAAATGAAATAATTGATCGATAGATATATGACTCATAATAGAGTGTGTTCGTGTTAATTCCACATATTTACAAGACACAATTATGTGACGTAATATATTTAACTCCATCAAATTTTGGACAATCTTGTAGGTTTCGGGTGACTGAGTGGAAATTTTCTAAAATTGTATAAAATGCTTTACATTTCTATCTCAATATTTTCTGTTATCTCTGTTACTTTCTTTAGTCGTTTTTGTGTTGGTTTGACCATTGTTGAATTATGTCCATGAATTTCCTAAACATATGTTAAAAGTATATGTATATACAATGTATGTATTATTGTATGCACAATACATTATGGCGTTGTATTAGGTATTCCTTTCTTCATTACCCACCAGACGAAGCGAATTCTGAAACATTCCTCACATTCGGTGGGTGGCCGCCTGCCATGATCGTGGTGAAGAAGTTGTTAGTCCTTTTGGGGGACGATGATAACACACGGTTGAAGGGGGTGAAACGGGAGCGGCAAAATGGGGAAGAAGGACGTCTAGTTAGAGTGTGGCCGTTTAGCGGTTGGTCCAATGTTATGAATCCAGGCAAAGTTAGGCGAAAATTTTTCTGAACGTTAGTGGTAATTTTTGAAATGATAGTGTTGTGGATTGATTGATTAAGATTTTATAGATAACTCTTAGGTCTTCAGAGCAGACCTCTCCGAAACAACAAGCTTCTGAGCTTGTAGATTGTGCTAGTTAGGAGAATCAGTTGCGTTCTGTGTAGGCTTTGTTACTGTGTCCTTACGACACCTCAGGAAAAGCACTGTTAATTTTTGACGCAACAGTGAATGGTGGCCCACTACGGTCTGACCATAAAATTTTTATTTTTGCCTCCGGATTGAACTCAGATTTCTAGAACAGCACTCTAACCACTGAGATAGGGACACATGGATTCGATATGAATCGCAACACACATATAATTTGAAGAGAAAAAAAATGTGGCCTGAGGCTATTTAAGGAGCAAACATTTTTGGGATTTGCTTATACAAGGTCGAATACAATTAGGAGAAAATATGCCTGTATTACATAACACCCAATTGATTGGATTATTTCTGGAAACATTCCAAGATTAAATTCAACAACGCGCGTTTGTAACTTGACACGAATTGTTCATGGAGATGAAGAATTGAAAAAATTTTGGGAAGTCGAAAGTATTCCTAATTGTTCATAATATTCCACAGATGACATTGAATGTGAGAGGCAATTTAATAATCAAACTTATAGAGACTCCTCAGGCCAGTTTGTTGTTGAATATCTACCCTCTGAAATATTCAGAAACTTTGCTGGAGAATTCTTATGAAATTGCTCTCAACATAGATTCTGAGTAACGCTCGATATGTTGGTACGTGTTTGAAGATACCCTTTTTAAAGTTGTGTGATTGAAGCCCTGTTGAGGATTCGTTCATGTCGTAAGTTGCTGGTGACATACGATAACCAATTCATCTTATATTACGCTTGAAGATTTTATTTTTCCATCCAAATTTTGAAATTAATCAACAATTAACAATTCAATTCGGTCGAATCTGTTAAGTGAACACAACGCGATCTTGGGAGAGTCCCCTACATCTTCGATCGAACCGGTCCACACTCTCTACGTCTCTACTCCACAGTAGACCGCTCCCACCTATACTGCACCCGCTTATTCAGCGTCGACATTTCCCGACCTGTGAAATTGTCTGCTTGATTGTTCAAATAAACGCGATATCCAAGTCCTTCTTTTCTTATTTCCAAAATCCGTGGCCGCCCCATTCTGTACAAGTCTTTCTTATAGGTCCAAGGAAGTGAAAAGTCCTATTTGTAATCCATCATAATATGGCCGAATATGGCCACGTAACTGCGGAATTTGTGGTCAATCCACTGCTAACAGCGCAGCGGAGTAATCCCCTTCTTGCGGCAAGTGCAATAAACAGTGCCACTTGGAATGCGCGAATTTAACCCCGAAAAGACCGCTCCACACTCATAGCAAGAACCTCGGCCAATACCGCGAACGCGAGTGTGGATAACTTTCTTGTGTCACGTTCGCGCTTCGCGGCCTTCTCCGTTTCGTTGCGGTCTCCTGCCCCGCGACAAAGGCTTCGCGCCTAAGCACAAATGTTCCATCCACACTCACAGGCGTTCGCGGTACCAGCGCAGTAATGATTCAATGCTTGATCACTGATTTTATTCGCTTTTGAAATGAAAGGTTTTCTTGTAGCAATGAAGTGGAATTAGATTAGATTTAGAGGAGATAATTAAAATAAGAATTTCTTGATTATTATCAGAATGAACCTTTTTTATAGGGCGGAAAGTCTTCGCAGACAGCGAGGATGCCGTGAACCAAAGTGCGAATATTTGTGTGTGGATGACTTATTTAGCCGCGAATTCTTGGCCAGGTTCACGGCAAGAATTCTTGGCAAGATTCGCGCCATGAGTGTGGAGCGGGCTATCGCTGCAGTAGCGCCACGACCGATAAAATATCGCGGATTATTCCGGATCCGGACGTAGCGCAAAAACTCAAATCTCGTTTTGATCTACAAATTTTGGATTTTGGTGATGATTTTTAGTAAGGAGTCGTTACACCAGGTATTCTATGCATCTATTACAGAACTTGACAATAATTTAATATCTGATTCAAATAAGCTCATTTCAAACCTGATTGTGCACTTGAACTTCAATATTTTGGTTTCAATTACTTATATAATAACAACTATCTGAATTCCAGTGGCGGTTTTATTTATCTACTGAGGGGGGGGCGAAGTGAAAAAATAAAAAAGCAACAGTTCGTGCGGATTTTTTTCAAGAGGGCGACAATGATAATGCTCAAACAAAAATGCTGAATAAAAATATACAGGGTGTTTCACCATAAACTGGACAAACATATATAGCCGTGTAGACGACACCGAGGAAGTCATTTTTGCCTCATGACATATAACCCGTTTTCGACGCATAAGCGAGATACAGGGTGTTTAATGTGAACTTTGAGCAATATTCTGATAACTGTGGTGAGTTATGCGTGACATTTGAAATAACGATTACTGGTCACATCTTAGTATTTTTTAGGGCTCGATTCAAATGTGGTGTAGAATTCTGAAAAAAAATTCCAAAATGGCGGAAAGCCTGCAAAGTTTGATTTTTTTTGCTCGGTTGCCAATTTGGAAAGCACTATTTCCACGTACTAGATTTTCTAAGATTTTCCGTGAAAAAATTTTTTCAAAATTAGAACTCAACTTTTTTTTACATGTCTTCAGTGAAAAAACAATTTCGTTCGAAATTGCTGAAATTTTTCATGGTTGAACTATTTTTCATTCTGAATACTGAGGTGAAAACAGAATGAAACAATATCCATTGGTTTTCTTTTTGTAGCCTTCCAAAGATTACGCTCGGAGAACTTTCATAATTTTTATTCAACATGACAAATTTCAGGAATTTCGGCCGAATTTTTTTTTCACTGAAGACGTAAAAAAAAAGTTGAGTTCGAATTTTGGAAAAATTTTTTCACGGAAAATCTCAGAAGATCTAGTACGTTGAAATAGTCCAAATTGGCAACCGAGAAGAAAAATTCCAACTTTGCAGGCCTTCCGCCACAATTTTTTTCTTCAGAATTCTACACCACAATTGAAAATACTAAGATGTGACCAGAAACCTTTATTTCAAATGTTACGCATAACTCACCACATTTATCAGAATATTGCCAAAAGTTGACATTAAACACCCTGTATCTCGCTTATGCGTCGAAAACGGGGTATATCTCATAAGGCAAAAATGACTTCCTCGGTGTCATCTACACGGCTATATATGTTTGTCCAGTTCATGGTGAAACACCCTGTATATTGAAATAAAAAAGTCCATATGTTTCAAAATTAAATCAATATTTCTTCTGCGAATTGAGGCAAATCTTTCTATAATATTATCTGGAGACACCGGTATGCCTCGATGGACATGCAACAGAGCCAAACCAGTTAATCTGTTTTGCTCCATATTTGTGAGCGAAGCCATGTTTTAAGCCTACGCAGAGCGGAAAAACTGCGTTCAGCCGATGCAACGCTGACGGGTAATGTCGCAACAATCGTTCAAATTTGTCTTATATTTGGGAAAAGTAAATGATTACATTCTTCCAGTGCCTGCAATGCCCAGTGGCGGATCCAGCTCTCGAGAAAGGGGGGGGGGGGGCACGGTCAGGTGGATTACATAGCCGCCAATAGACCTTTCCAGAATACGTAGAACAAAGATGAAAGATGTGAACTAAACCAGAATGAGAGAGAAACAGGTATATTTCATGCGCAACTTGTGGGCAGCTTTAAAAGATGCGCAAATCTAAGTGCGAGAGAGAAGAGAAAGAGAGAGGGAAGCAATGAAATGAGATTCTAATGTTTTCATCGTACCGTGTCCCTCACTTAGTAACACAACATTGTTGAGGCATAATAAAATTTAGATTTTCGATAAACAATACAACAGATAACATCCATATCCAAAACGTCGACTGCGTGAAATAATAATATCAATTGTCGAATGGCAACGATTTAAGGGGGGAAATTTTGACGACCAATAATATTCATTCTTAGCCTACAAGTGACGCGCGCAACTTTCACCTGCACAGGTAATTCTGGAAAGGTCTATTGATTTTTTTTTATCAAACACACAAGATTTGAGGGTTCGTCCAGTCCAGGGGGGGGTCATGACCCCCATGACCCCCCCCCTGGATCCGCGCTTGGCAATGCCCTTCTCGGAATGCTTGTCATTTGCATTTTTGATATAACTCAATTTGTTTTAGAATTGTTCTAATGTAATTGCTGTGTTTGTGCAAAATGTGAATTTTTGTATTATCGAAGAATGTGTTGTATGGTTTGTGTTAGCTCGTAGAAGTATGACACTCCTGATACAAGAACGGAGACTAAAATAATTTTTTATCAACCTCTCAACTTATAGGTTCACTTTATTCTTTAGGTACCGGGTTTTTCACCATAATTTGACCCCCCTTCAACTTTGTTTCTGAAAGAGGAAAAAAAAAATTTTTACTACAAAAGTTTCACGAAATCGCCTCATGTTTTTCAAAATGATTTCACAAAATGAAATATAGACAGAGTGGGCAACATATTGATTGCAACTTCATTTTTTCAAATGGAACACCCTGTATACTTTGCTATATTTGGCAAGCTCTTTTCCCCCTTATTTCGAATATATGTATAACATATGTTAGCTCTATCCCTCTTATTCTGAGTAGGAGTTTCAAATTTTGAATACCGATGATTTCTTAAGGTGGGCGTTCAATGTAGTGTGTTTTTATTTCAAGTTGCATTTGAAAATGGTTTCACTTTGAGAACTGAAATTTTGTGGGTGAACTCAGAAAGGATTGGAGTTCTTAATGAGATAATTGAGATTAATTGCATTTCAACAGTTCATTTTTTTTCTTTGAAAAATAGAAGAAAATGAGCCAACTCATGTTTCTGTTTTATTTCAAACGAAAGACCCATGAAAATAGTTAAACTTCCGATTAAAAGTGAATCTACAGATAATTTCCATGCATAATGTTTCGAACAGATTAGACGTGTGTTCGCCGCGGCTCCCCGTTTCCGTTCAGAAAATATACAAGAAAACAAATCGAAGAACTGTACAAATTGAAGAGATGGTTTTGACACGGGAAACAAGAGAAGAAATTGAGAGAGCTGTTAATTCCGCTGTCGGCGATTTCTTCAAAGACGAAACATTCATAAAACATATTGTAAACAAGGTATCCAATGCGGTTGTGAAAACTATGGAGCAAAAACTGGGAGAAATGGAGACGCAAATTTCCGATCTAGAAGCGAAAATAACTAATATCAGTAAAATACCGGATGAAATGAAGAGGTTGCAGGACAAATACGACCATCTGGATCAGATTCCCGCAGAAAAAATTTGCGAATTTTCCAACTAACAGAAAAGCCTGGCGAAAATACCCGCGCGGAAGTTCTGGGACTTATAAACAAGAAAACGGGAGTCACAATTGGGTTCGAGGATATAGATATATGTTATAGAATAGGAAACAAGGATAAAAAAAATAGAGGAATTTACTTGAAATTGAAAAATCACCAACTAAGGCAGAAAATATACAGTGCGAAGAAACTTCTGAAGGGCACTGGCGTGGTTATTAGAGAGGATCTGACACAGAATCGAGTCACACTATTCAATAGGACCGTAGAGAAGATAGGCTTGAAACAGGTATGGACAAATGATGGGAGAATTTTCGCCAAGATCAAGGATAGAGTGGTTATCATTAAATCCGAAGAACATTTGATTAGTTTTTTTGAATAAGATGAGTAGGTACGAACAAATTTCCTTTGTGTCGTTTTCTTTCAGTAAGATAAGTGCAGGCAGATATAGATTTATATGATGTTACGTTCACTTTATTATTGTTATTATTATTACTATCAGTCATGTTGAAAAAAAAATCTGATTTTACTGCGGATCCGTGGTTGTCGGGCGATGCATATGTGCAGGCACGTAGCCAGGATTTTCTTTCGGGGGGGGGCCACAATAAGTAAACATTGCAAATTTTGTCAAATATACAGGCATTTTTTGATATATACAGGCATTTTTTTATATTTCGGGGGGGCACGGGCCCCCGAGCCCCCCCCCCCTCGCTACGTGCCTGCATATGTGGCTTTGTTTTTGGTTGTTATTGCTGAATAAACGATTATGTTAGAAATTCTGAGTGAGATGGATGAGGGCGAGAAAGTAAATACTGAACTAGTTGATTACATTACAAGTCATGTTGCGAGCAGGGGCGGCGAGTATGGTGGCGGTCTGGGAATTGTGCATTTCAATATAAGGGGTCTTCGTAAGCACTCCGATGAACTTCTAGTTCATATAGATTCGTTAGAGGACATAGCTGATATTATTTTTTTATCAGAAACAAGAAATTCACAATCTATTGGAGAATTCTTCATTCCAAATTACACATTGTTTTACAACGAGTCAATGAATAATAAATGTGATGGCGTAGTTGGTTACATAAAAAACACGATTTCGGCAAATGTAGTAAATGTCTATTAAATTCTATCAGAATGAATAAATTCCTCCGGGTTATTGTTTCATTTCAGACTTCGAAGATGAGTTATAATATAGGCGTCACAGCATCATACAGGTCTCCAGCAACTAGAATTGACAATTATATTGAAGATCTTGACACACATTTCTCTACTATGAGTAAACAAAATATGGAAATACACTTAGGGGATATAAATATAAATATATTAGACGAAGAATCGAATGACGTTAATAATTATTTAGATTTACTGGAATCAAATGGGTTCGTCTCTCATATAAACAAACCAACAAGAGTAACAAACAATACTCACACAAACGTTAATAGACCATATTTTCATCAGGCAAGAGAGGGGACTGATCAAAAAAACCAACATTAAATCGATTATATTCCGAACGCACATAACGGATCATTTTTCGCCTTTTATTTATGTAAATTTTCCGGAATACAAAAATGAGGAAAAACAGCACAGTTGTCCTGTGAAGGTAATCGATTATAAAAAACTTAATGAAGACTTGTCGGATGAACGTTGGGTAAGTACTCTCAATAACAATGATACCCAGTCATCCTTTGATGATTTCTTTGAAAAATTGAGTACACATATTACTAATGCAACGATCATCAAACCTTATGAGATAAAGAAGGGAAAAAACTGAAACCGTGGATCACCAATGGGCTTGTCAAATCAATCATTCATTAGAGACTTATTGAAGAAGAAATTGTTGAGAACATATTCAATAGAAAAAGAACAAGAATATCATAGATATCGGAACAAACTACATGACCTAATTAGAAAAACTAAAAACGATTTCTATAAACAAAAAATAGGAAACGCGAAAGGTAACTATAAGAAAATTTGGAAAATTATTGACGAAGTATCTGGCAGCAAATCAGACAAAAAAAAATTGTAATTCGAGTTCGAGCTGAGGATGACTATGTAGTGTCAGATGACAGTGCAACGGCCAATCTTTTCAATGAATATTTCGCGAATATCGGGAAACAAATGTCAGATAGGATCGGAGAGGTGAATTTGCCGAAAAATTATCTCAAAGAGGCTTCGGTTCAGTCTACATTATTCCTTGAACCGGTGGATAAAAACGAGATATTCAATATCATAATGAGTTTAAAAAATAACAGCTCGCCAGGCCCTGACCTTCTCAATACGAAGTTGATAAAAAATGTATATGAATATATAGCAGACCCGCTAGTACAGGGTGGGCAAAATTGGTGATACATGAACTAAAACTTTTTAACCCGAGGAGATAGAGAAAAATGAATGGCACCTTATAGTCCTCTTTTTTCGAGAAACTGATAATGCCATCAACTGCATTCCTCTATCTTCTTTTGTTTCCGAGTTATAGGCCAAAATTGAAATTTGGGCGATTTCAACTTTGGTCATTATCTCCGTTTCTGTCCATGCTAGGATGTTGAAATAAAAACATTATACAGGCACTTTTCTGATAGCAATCCAGTGGCGTATCGTGATTTTTTATAAAAGGTTCATTTGCTGAGTTATAACATGAACTTGTGGTTTTTCTTATGGAAACAGTTGTTTGAAATAACTTAGAAATAATCGCCATTTTTTCCCGTTTCAGAAATGTATCATATGTTATACATCGCCCTCAGATTCGTTAAGATATTATGGAAAATATGGTTTGTATTTGGTATTCGAATTATTGAATAGGCTGAATCATAGAATTATGTGTCTCTACGCATGGTGTAATTATTAATTACGTTTGAATACTTGATGGTGCGATCTCTGTTTGAAACAACTGTCAGTTATTGAAATTTGAAGTAATCGTTGGCGGCATTATGGAGATATTCCAAAATTACGAAAAATATGATATGTTGAAATGTTTCATTTAAGCGAATGAGAATAGTGGGGCAGCAAGTGATTCAATTGTGAAATAATAATTACACCATGCATAGAGACACATAATTCTATGATTTAGCCTACTCAATAATTCGAATTCCATATACAAACCATATTTTTCATGATATCTTAACGAATCTGAGGGCGATGTATAACATATGATACATTTCTGATACGGGAAAAAAATTGCGATTCTTTCTGAGTCATTTCAAACTACTGTTTCCATAAGAAAAAACACAACTTTATGTTATAACTCAGCAAATGAACCTCTTAGAGAAAATCAGAGTACGCTACTGGATTGCTATCAGAAAAGTGCCTGTAAAATGTTTTTATTTCAACATCCTAGCATGGACAGAAACGGAGATAATGACCAAAGTTGAAATCGCCCAAATTTCAATTTTGGCCTATAACTCGGAAACAAAAGAAGATAGAGGAATGCAGTTGATGGCATTATCAGTTTCTCGAAAAAAGAGGACTATAAGGTGCCATTCATTTTTCTCTATCTCCTCGGGTTAAAAATTTTTAGTTCATGTAGCACCAATTTTGCCCACCCTGTACACATTATAAATTTGAGTTATACAACTGGAAATATCCCACATCAGTGGAAGGAGTCCGTTGTGGTACCAATATACAAGGTGCGGCACGGAGGGCGGACGTTTTTCAGATGGGCATAACTTTCCCCCACTGAGGACGAGAGAAGTGGGGAAGGTGCCGTTAGACTCGTGTGTTCCTAGCATTTATTTTTTTATTTACCAGTTGTCGTCATGGAGCCTTGGACGGTGGAGCATCGTGTTTTCGCCTATGATAGTTTCGTCCGAAATAATGAGTCAGTCACGGTCGTGCAGCGTGAGTTTCGTCGCCATTTCCACATTCATCGGAATAGAGCTATTCCCTCTCGAAACACCATCCTTCGTTGGGTTGAATCACTTCGCAGACGTGGTGAACTGATCAACAGAAGACCAAGAGGACCTGTGCGAACAGTTCGAACGCCTGAAAATGTTGAACGCGTTCGACAAGCCATTGAGCGCCTCCAGCACTGCATCACCGATTTCGGCCACCACATGCCTGATGTGATTTTCCACACTGGACTGTCTCAAATGCTATTTCCTTGAGAATCTGATTCCGTCAATAAATGTGTTTTTGAGTGAAAATTAACGCTTTTATTATTTTTTTAAAACCATCCATCCTCCGTGTCGCACCCTGTATAAGCGGTCTGGCAGCTTGAATTTACTAGAAAACTATCGTCCAATATCTATGATTAACAATTTCGCCAAAATTTTTGAAAAGACATTAAGACAGAGACTGGTTTCTTTTTTTGAAAGGCACGGGGTATTAACTGAAAGACAATTTGGATTCGTTGGGAATGTAAGTACGGAAGATGCGATCATTGACTTCCTTAGGAAGGTCCTGGCTGGTGTAATGAGTCATCAAAGTGTTTGGCGGTGTTTTTGGACATCGCCAGGGCTTTTGATACAATATCACATGAACTACTGCTGGAAAAATTAGAGAATTATGGTATAAGGGGACAGGGGTTAAAACTTATTTCAAATTATTTAAGGGAAAGGGTTCAAAGAGTGAAGGTTGGAAACAAAATTAGTAATGAGGTCCACATTAATACTGGTATACCGCAAGGAACTGTCTTGGGTCCATTGTTCTTCCTTGTTTATATAAATAGTTTATCTCGCATGCGTGGATTTTGAGGGTCATATTGTCTGCTACGCGGACGATACGGCGATTGTCTTCACCGAAAAGACATGGCAAGGGGTACATCGTACCGCTGAGACGAATATAAGAAAAATTAAAAGATGGCTTGATAAGAATCTATCGAATTTGAATGTGGGAAAGACAAAATATATGACTTTCTCCCCTACTGTATCGGACCAGCCGGCCAATAGCAGATTAAATCTACATGCATCTGCTTGTATAGACTTTTCGGGATGCGACTGCACTAACATCGAAAGAGCAAATTCAATTAACTATCTGGGAGTTACGGTCGATCAGCATCTGAGATGGCGCGAACATATTGTCAAAATCACTAAAAGAGTTAGGTCATTTATGAATACCTAGATTTTACATGTTAAGAGATATACTTACGAAAAAAAACCTTATTATTGTCTACACATCCCTTGTTGAATCCATTATTAGCTACTGCATTCTTGCCTGGGGAGGTACTTTTAACTCAATCTTCAGCCCATTGCAAGTTGCACAAAACACAATATTAAAAATTATATTGAAAAGGAATAGATTATATCCTACACAGCAAATATACAAGGACACACAGGTTCGCCAGGTGAGGTCGATCTTTGTTTGTATATGTTTGGAATGGACACATAAGAACCGAAAAGAATTCATGCTCAGAAATTCGGTGCCAACTAGAAGGGTTCTAAACTTGCACGTTGAAATACCACTAATGCACAAAACTTTGATGCAGAAATCAGCCCTCTTCGTTGGGCCAAAGTTATATAACTTACTACTTACCTCCTTGAGGGAGATAACGAATAATAAAAAATTCAAAATAAAGTTGAAAAAATACCTCAAACAGGAGGAGAATATGCGATTGTTCTGTATTTGAGTCTTGGGGGCATGCCTCTTTCATGAGACCATTCCTTTGTATTCGTTGCCTGCTGTCGATAGTTTGCTACTCCCCTCACCTTTCTCGACCTTATTTTTGTTATTATATTATATAAGTTATTTCAGATAATGATGAAAGATTTCCCTTTGGGTTGTGTATTGTTCTTCTGGAGGGGTGGCGACATAAAACAGGCATTAAGCTGCCTAGCTGTCTCCGCCTCTTAGGGGGAACTATCCATTTTATTATTTTATTATTTTAAAAATTTTGGGAAACTCTTGTAACTAGAAATGTATATGTGTATGTGAATAAATTGAAATTGAAATTTCATTCAGAAAAACAACTTGAAAGACGGAATTGGCAGAGAATGGCCAAATTCAAATTTTCACGGGAAAAAGTTCCTGCTTTACCCACATTTTCACTAATTTCATAGTTCAGCGAGTTTCGGATAGAGAGCGCCATTGTACATTTCATTCATAATCAGAGAGATATTCATAGAACTCTCATAGAGATAATGTAAGTTCTATGGAGATATTCCGTAAAATGTACGGTGGCGCCTCTATCGATTGACATGTGCTACGCGCTTCAAACGGCGACCTTAAGTTGATATTATTTATTCCATACTACCATAGTTCATTATTTTGTTTTCTTTTTTATTGGATATTGTTAGGTATTCATTGAAAAAATATTTCTTTAGAGTAAATTGATTGAATATAAACAATTTCAGAATGATTTCGCATAATATTAGGTATTTTTTATTCCGTAATTCCATTTCGAAAATAAGAGAGACAGGCCCACAGACGCATATATATTCGATATCAGAAAAGAATAACCAATTAACATATGGAAGAATATACAGGGTGTCCTGTGTCCGTTTGAAAATATGTAGTTGCATACAATATGTTGTTCACCCTGTATAGAGTACAGTTTTTGTATGAAATATTTGTATGTATCTGTTTTTGTAACAGAGTTATAGGGGGGTCAATTCATAGTGAAAAACCCGGTACATTGACCATCACTTGATAAATGCCAATTTTCAGCATCCTGAAGAAGATGACGATGTTCATCGAAACGTAGATGACATAGAAGAGAGTACACAATTTAAAATTTATTTTTATTTAAATAAACTGAATATCCCTTAAATTGAACTACAACTAATCAATCATATCAGAAACGAAAATATTGAAAAAAAAATTTTGAACGAATTTAATTTCACTCCTTGTATAACCGGAAGTGCTCAAGCTCCAAAAATATTTAAGGTAGGTATGTAGAGAATTTCGAACAATATCATAATCCCAATTTTCAGATTTCAAATATGTCCAGGAGTTCTCCAGAAACGTCTAATAGGCACTTGAACTTGGGATACCCTGTATAAACAATCACTCTTTACATATATTTTAATTACATATATTTTAACTATAGATTCTTGTGGCCAAAAAAACCTTTTTTTCATTCACCATATTCTTCCGAATTCGGCGAATTTCTGACAAACATAGGGCCAAATACGTGCCTGATACGATCAAAATGTTACAAACACGATATTTCCTAAAAAAACACTTAGTTTTGCCCGATTAAATCTGCAATTAAAAAGCCATATTTCTCCTATCAAAATAAGTTCCTTCCTCGAATTTCCTGAAGATTAGTTTGTGAACACCAATAACTTATTTTCCTCGATATCCCAAAAATATCATAAGAATAAAGGTTTCCATTCAATTTATGATTAATCAACCTAACCTAACCCATGTTGCATTCAAACAAAAATCTTCTATGACAGAGCTATCGCAGGTGCCAGATTGTTGATTTTCTCTTCGAACAATGGTATAACCGTGTGTCGTGCGAGGTAGCGGACTAGCAAGATTTGTGTTCTGTGCTCGCAAGACACACCGTAAGATCTATGAATCGACCCGTCTCAAACCTTATATTGTTGTTCTGTGTCTCAAACGTCAGCGTCTGTGAACGGCGCATGCGTATATAGTGACAACCGGCCCGATCTGCAATTGTCAACAAATATGGAGATTTTTTTTCTAGACATGTTGTTATAAAAGGGGAAATTGATTATTTTTGGTGTTTTTCTTCGATCTCGTGATGATTATGTGGAATACTTTCAGTGAAGTAATGTAATATCACAGTATAGACACTAACCAGTAGTCGCACTCCCGATAAAATGAACTGAAATCTTTACTCTCTCGAGAATTAGCGCACCATTTCTGCGTGCAGTAGAAATTAAGAGGGACCTTTGATTGACATTTTACCGCCAACCGGCAGTATTGGGCGAAGTTGAATTCAATGAGACCTCTGGCGGAAAAAATTGTAATTGAAGCAACGAGTAAAATAATTCGTATTGCATTGTTTTTATTCTGTTTTTTTTTCTTCATTGCAGATCAAGTTTGATTTTTTGTGTACCTTTTTTCAGAGATGTACAAGATACCTTAAAGAAAGTATCTGAAATACAAAATACTTTGAAATTAAGTATTTCAGATACCAGATACAAATAACTTTCTGGAATGGTATCTGAAATACTAGATACAAGATATGTATCTAGTATTTCAGTATATCTAATACTTTTCATAGATAAAATACTTTTTTCTACGACCGTGCGTTTTTACACTCTTTACCCACTTTCCTGCACTCATTTTAGTTTAGATAGTGTCACTTTCCCGCACTAGTGCAGAAAAACGAGTTTTCCACTAGTGCGGGAAAGTGACACCTAAACTAAAATGAGTGCGGGAAAATGGGTACTATGGAAACTTCATGTGAATTAACATTTGTCATTAGTATGAAATTGTTTGAATATAAATATCAAATCGAATTAAATTAGTGTGTTGAAATAAAATCGATCTCGTATGAGCGCTTGTAGAAAAAATATTGTTCCTAACTCGTGCGGAAAGTGTCTTTTCCGTACTTGACTGCTTGCCCGAACTCCGCTTCGCGTCGTTCTGGTTAACTGCAGTCACGTGCGGGAAAGTATCACTTCCCGCACTTGTAAGGAAAATAAATATTGTAACAAAAACAAATTTAAAGAAAGTTTATTTTTCACAAACGTGACACAAGGGTAATATATCTACAAAGTCAATGTTCCAATTGAGATTTGAGTAAAACTAATTCTAATTTGTTTTGCATTGTTTTTGTATTATATGCCAGTCAACGTAATTACCGTAAATTCGTACTATCTTTGTTTAATTTTGTGTCAGCAAAATAAAACCACTTGAATATGAAAAGGCTTTTACGGCAGCTGATTTGTTTTACTCGTTGCTTAATGTCATTTAGCGCCATCTATCGAATTCTACTTTTCCCCTAAGGTTTTTCTGACATGAAAAGAAGAAAAATAGTATTATACGCGCAAGCGCGAAATAGAGAAGCAAATTTGAAATTGCTTTTGCGAACCAGTTCAGACTGTTCTCAAGAGTTTGTTCAACAAGTTGTTGAACTGCAGATTTAAGTTTTATGCAACTGGCCCTTAGCAGTGTCACAGTTTACAAACTGTGGCAGTGTAGTGATTGGCAAAATCACTGTTTACTGTTGAATGGTGTTAAGAAAAAGTCAAAGCTCAAGAAAAGACTCAATCTTCTCATAGCTTTGGACGACCGACGACACATTTACGTGTCTTCCTTAAACACAGATGTGGAATAATAATTTGAAAATAACACAAATCAAGCAAGGGGCGTAGCCGATTACAATTTATAGAAAGAAATAATTGCCACGCCATCTATCAATTTAGCCCCAAAAAAGACGCTTAAGATGCCACAATAGAATCAGTTATCTATTACTAAAAGTATCTTAGCAAACAAAGTATCTACAAAATACTAAGATACCAAAGAAGAGGTATTTAAATACAAGATACAAAATTCATTTTCAAAAAAGTATTTCAGATACAAGATACAAATACGTATCTATTGTTGATTTATTTGGGCGTTTGAATTGATCCTTCACAGCCAAATAAATCAACAATAGATATTTACTAGGATCATCTAATATATTCTGAACAAATACGTATTTTGTATCTTGTATCTGTATTTCAGATACTTGTATCTCAGATAAGTCACATCTCTGCCTTTTTTAAAGTTTTATACTTTGAATTATGCCGCTGCATAATCGAAACTGTTCTGTATTTGGTTGCACTAGCCGTAAAGGGAAAAATCCCGATTTATCTTTCCATAAATTTCCTCCCATGGGGAATATTGAAAATGCGTTTGGACTGTTTGGAGTTACGGAAAATATATCTCAAAAGGCTTGGGCAGTGAAACTAAAAATGGGGAAACCAGTTATAGATAGTATGTCCGTGTGTCCCCTACATTTTAAAAGGGAAGACTAGTCAAGGTTAGTACCAAGTGTGTAATACATAGTTATAAGTTAATAGTGGATGGTATAGTTTATATTTCTGAAGGTGAACAATATATAAATGAGTAACATATTCTTCAGGTCTTAGTAAAAAAAAGTATCTTCTTTTAAAAGCAGTACCTTCCTTAAAACTACCACAGTCAAGCTACGAAGTATGTGCCAGAAAACGAAGAGAAAATAAGTCGGTATTAAAAATTTCAAATGATACTCAATACAAACGTAACTTTTGTAGATATGACTATATCAGAAATGAAATAAAAACACGAAATCAGACCTAAAACTAAATAGTTAATTGAACGCTTGTTGTACTTTTCACAAACATCAACCATACCTATTACTCCAAAAATAAAAATATTGGGAGTCAAAATTTAGATTAACAACACAAAGCGCTAAAGCACAATCAAAGAAATACCAAAAGTTTTACAAAACACACACTGAAAATAACTAAAACAGCAAAATAAAACCACTTAAATAGCAAAGGGCTCATACGACATCTGATTTGTTTTAAAGCCTAGTTCTCAGAGCTCGGTGCCGTCGCCTGCGACACCTCTTCAACCAATCAGAGCATGTAAACAAAACTTCCCCTAACCCCTTCCTTTCCATTTCTGGTTGTCAAAATGTGTCGCGACACGCCCCTTTCGTCGTTGAAATATTCCAACTACACAATGGATTTCTGCCACAAACATAACCAATTTGAGATCTCCGCTGTCGTAAATAGCTGATTGTCAAACACTTAATTGCCGATTGAAAAATTCCCTTTTGAATTCTTATTATACATAAAAGTGGGGAGCGTCGCAGGCGACGGCACCGAGCTCTGAGAACTAGCCTTTAGCCTAGTTCTCAGAGCTCGGTGCCGTCGCCTGCGACACCTCTTCAACCAATCAGAGCATGTAAACAAAACTTCCCCTAACCCCTTCCTTTCCATTTCTGGTTGTCAAAATGTGTCGCGACACGCCCCTTTCGTCGTT
This sequence comes from Adalia bipunctata, assembly GCA_910592335.1. Classification (NCBI taxonomy): domain Eukaryota; kingdom Metazoa; phylum Arthropoda; class Insecta; order Coleoptera; family Coccinellidae; genus Adalia; species Adalia bipunctata. The sequence continues at coordinate 9,409,084 of OU342949.1, read as the reverse complement.
GAAATATTCCAACTACACAATGGATTTCTGCCACAAACATAATCAATTTGAGATCTCCGCTGTCGTAAACAGCTGATTGTCAAACACTTAATAACCGATTGAAAAATTCCCTTTTGAATTCTTATTAAACATAAAAGTGGGGAGCGTCGCAGGCGACGGCACCGAGCTCTGAAGGCTAGTTCTCAGAGCTCGGTGCCGTCGCCTGCGACGCTCCCCACTTTTATGTTTAATAAGAATTCAAAAGGGAATTTTTCAATCGGTTATTAAGTGTTTGACAATCAGCTGTTTACGACAGCGGAGATCTCAAATTGATTATGTTTGTGGCAGAAATCCATTGTGTAGTTGGAATATTTCAACGACGAAAGGGGCGTGTCGCGACACATTTTGACAACCAGAAATGGAAAGGAAGGGGTTAGGGGAAGTTTTGTTTACATGCTCTGATTGGTTGAAGAGGTGTCGCAGGCGACGGCACCGAGCTCTGAGAACTAGGCTTGAGAACTAGCCTACTCGTTGCTAAGATGACATTGACATTTCAGAGCGCCACCTATCGAATTCTACTTTTCCCAATTGTAAACATTGGGCATAATGATGCGCGAGTCGGAATCGGAGTAAGAAAATCCACGAAGTGCGACTACTGGTTAGTGTGGTAATATTAACCGTGTAGAGTAGAGTTTATAAAATTCCAAGAGGATATTGTTGAGATAAAAACATCCCCACAGATTATTTAGTGCTAAGTATCATTTTATTTTTCATTAATTTCAATTTAATATGTAAGTTAATCGACATTCATATATCAGATTTTTGTATTTCATTGACATTTATCTTCAATAACAATAAATTTTCAATAGAAACTGTGCATATCAAATGTATAATTTCATGATACTTGGTGTTCAATTTTATTATTACATAATTATCTCTTCATCAAACGTTTTTCCATCATTCAATTTTCAGTCTCGACAAAGTTGATAAACATCCTGGCAGCATTGTTAACTTGCGATTCGATGCTATTTAAATCCAGGGAAGCATCCAGATAATTATTGAGATTCGTGATTATTTCATCAAATTTTATCCGATAAAATTAGAAATATCTCGAAAACGACGCGTTTCATCAAGAAGACATAGAAATACTTTAATTTTCTTAAATGATTGATTTTTTCGAAAATATGAAGCGTTCATCTTCTTCAAGTTGTTTTATGGTATTTTTGCTAGGATTCATGAGTAGGCTACACTGTAACTTTTATAACACCCTGTATATGTATAAGATTTTTTACTTATGTTATCATTTAATATCAGATTTAAAAACATCATAGGTGCCAAAAAATCGAGTTAAATATTTTATTCCTTCTAGGTATAATACTTTTCAACAGAATCCTAGATGGAAGTGAGAACGTTCACATTGAAGAGGTCTTAAATAATCAACTTCACAAACAAACTATTAACGGAAGCTGTCATTCGGAATGAGATACACAGAACTACAGCATGTTTCTTTGTAGGTATCCTTTGATTCTTTCCAGATGTTTTATGAGGACCAGTGCAGAGGATTCTATGGTAACAGGGGCAATAAAATGGACTTTCATTGTTACTTGAGTACCAAAGTATGTATTGGGAATTAAAGGTTCCATTTTATGTTGTATTGATATTAAGGAATTCAGTAATGAAATGAACATACTGACAAAATGTTTTATAGAACTTATTCAGAACAAACTTGCGTCCGAAAAAATATCATTCCTTATCTACAGCAGGAGCATTTAAACTTTTAATGGCCATTTCAAGAGCACCTTCTTTTGTCTGATTACCTCCAATGAAACCAGTAGAATGACAAAAAACACATCCTTTTATATCAGCCAAATCTGACAAATCTTGATCTCTCACACCTCTCCAACTTCTATGAAGAAAAACTCTGAAAAAAGTCATCAACCCTTACTAGAACTATTCAATGAAACTGAAATAAACATGCAAAAATTCAAGTTATTACCTCAGCAACATTTGGTGAATTTTTGGATGGATATTCAATAATTACCTGCATATAAAACTATCAGGTTGCACTGGTATTCCTTGTACTCTCCAACTACCTGACATATCATGAAAGATAACAAATTTCAGTTCACCATCAATTCCTAACTCTTCTTCAATTGCATATAAATGATCTTTCCAGGGACATCTTTCTTCTAATACAAAAATTTCCCCTGAGGGATGAATTTTTTTTCTATCTCTAATAGATCCCCTAACTATTTCACGAGCTGGCCACCAAACTGTAGCAGCCTGTAAGAACAAAATTGTATTTGGATCTTCGAACTTGATACTCAATTGTAAATCAATGTGCTCAATAAAATCAAACCGAAGCAATTCCAAATTATTAGACATTAAAAAAAATTCATGATACCCACCTCTATAATACATTCTACAAATTCTTCCCCAACATAAGCCATGGCTTTTTGAAATAAAATATCAAGATTTATTATTTTCTCAGGTGTATTCCATTTTGGATTCATTCTGCCTACCCGAGAACTCAAATTAGTATTTATTCTATATAGAGGTTTACCCTCTGGATACATAGGAATACCATTGTCAATGGCATCCATTTCTTCAACAAAGATTTCATAAACATATGAAAATAGACATAGCAAAGAGGCTGAATCAAGGTGGATGCTTTTGGCTTTACATATTTCCTCTAAAACTTCTAATCCATAGTGGGCATATACCAAACCAGCAGAACTCAACCTGAAAAAATTTATTCATCTCAAAACCACATAAAAAAACACTGCAAATGAGAGCATCAACTCACTTTATGAATTTATTCTTCACTAACTCTGGCCTTATTGATGATAATGTTTCTGAAAAACTTCTCTGATGATGATCAAACCTACATTTTGACGGATCATATACAGCCCCTACATCAACCACTATATCACAAGTGGACAAAATCTGAAAAAAATCTTGTGAAAACATAGATCTTATTTTGTTCATTCAGAGAGGCAATTTTACTGTTTCATCCCTGGTTCTTATAATAGACGCATCTTTGTACAAAGGTAATTGTTTCAACATGAAGCATGCAAACACCTCATCACAGTGAAAAACTCCCCCATGAGTGCCAATTTTCTTCGTCATTTTTAGACACTTGTTATTTGTTGCCATAATACTAAAACTGTTAAATTTTATTTTGATCAATTACATTCAGTTATTCACTTTTCTGATGGAGCATACCCTTGCCAAACATCATCTAACACGTCTAAAACTTTCACCAAAGAACTAGACCTTTGAAGAAGGTTATTTCTGAAAGCCATGAGAGTTTTGAGGTTATGTCTGATTCTTTAGAACTTCTGCACCATAGACATAGAATCTATGTATTATATGTTCTTTGACCGAACATCCAAGGATGTCGATTTTGGCAAATATCAAAACGTCCTCTTTCGGCAAAAATTTCAAACTAGAAAATGAGTAATGTTTTGAGATCTTGTATATTTCGCGTGCTTTTAAGCTGTAATATTCTGTTTCTTATCCAGGTATACTTGAGGGATATTTAAAAGTCTTTATCGTGTTCTACTTCTAAGCAGATTCATCAGTATTGAAATGAAAATTGTTGGGAAGGTATTTATATAAGGGTTATTCATTTAAAATATTATCCACAAACATATCAGGTTTTAGGTTATACAAGGCGTCTTGTTTGAGTTTAATTTTCTCGTTATCAACAAGAGTGTTATCAAATTGATCATCGTAATTCAAGGTACTGAGCTGTGTCTTTATCTTCCTGTAAGACAAAAATTAAATGAAGTGATGTATCTGAGCGAAGGTATTAATGTTTTAATGCTAATGTTATACAGAGTGGTCCAGATCGTAACCAAGAAATTTTAACCACGTATTCTACACAAAAAATAAGCCCTAGTTTGTTATATGAACATATGTCGAGAAATGTTTCCTCTCCGAGATACGGGGTGTTAAAATTATAGAAAAAAATGTTTTTTATTAATAACTTTCACACTGCTTGAAATATTTTTATGAAATTTGACAATGGTTTTGAGCGTCAAGGAGCACTTTTTGCATAATATCATTTCTTTTCGATTCTACCAGTGGCGTCCGTACTGCAGCGAGACTGAATTTTCTCAGTTAAAAAAAAAGATACGCCACTGGTTTTTACCACAATAAAAACTACTAATTAAATCCTTATTTAATTTGGAGCAAATTCGGTTTCCTGACTTTTTGCTGTACGAGGCACCATTTCCGGTTAGAAAAATAAAACACATTCTCATGCATGGAGAAATCGCCAAAATTTGATATGGAAATGGAAGGTACCTACATAAAAAAATTAGGATGGTCGGATAGTCTCGGTGGAATGAGAGCCAACTACGTAGATGAACTGAAGATTATCCCGGCCTGTAGACCACTGGCCTAGGTATTGGCGGCTGGCGCACAGAATGCAAAAAGCAGTGTTGCTCGGGTCACTTTATATCATCAGGTCTCATGAACTCTAGAAGCCACTTGCAGCTCATCTCTTTTGTTAAGGGACGCTACGAGGGCAGGATAAAGAACTCCTCCATTTGAGTGTGAGGGGTTTTTAGTGAGTAACCAAACAAGATCTTGGATTCTCACACTACCGAGAGTGCGGACCCTCTCGGTGCCCATAAAGGGTTTTCCCCTCACACGGACATAAAAAAAATTAGACTATTTTTGTGGACGAGTTATTGGAAACCAAAACTGTCATTTGAGTTTTTTAATCAAATTATTCTACCATAAAAATAGGAGTTGGATGTGTGTTGAATTTATCTAATCTTAGAAAATTGCTACAAAACCGTAGTAAGCTTTTTATTGCTATATCAAAGTTTGGCGATTTCTTCATGTATGAGAATTATTTTTTAACCGGAAACGGTGCCTCGTACAGCAGAAAGTCAAGAGACCGAATTTGCTCCGACTTGAATAAGGATTTGAATAGTAAGTTTTATTGTCGAAAAAACCAGTGGCATATCATTTTTTATCTGAAAATATTCAATCTCGCTGCAGTACGTGGAATAGAAAAGAAATGATATTTTGCAAAAAGTGCTCCTTGACGCTCAAAACCTCTGTTCCAAATTTCATAAAAATATTTCAATCAGTGTGAAAGTAATTAATAAAAAACATTATTTTTCTATAATTTTAACACCCCGTATCTCGGAGAGGAAACATATCTCGACATTTGTTTATACATATAACAAACTAGGGCTTATTTTCGATGTACAATACGTGGTTTAGTTGAAATTTCTTGGTTACGATCTGGACCACCCTGTATATAATTTTAGGCCAGTGGATTGATTATAGAACAACGAGTAGTACTGGTACTAAAAAAAACTGTATTCAATTGTATCTCTTCGGGGAAAAATAAAAACCGGTTGATATGTTTTCATGAATTTCTTAAAAAAGATTCCTCAACACTATAGGTATATACCACTAATGCCTTCAGTATATTGGAATAATTGAACTGAAGAAAAGCATGGATGAAGTAATAAATGGAGAAACCTTGCTAAAAAAAATTTCGTTGAGAGTTCTTCGAACAACTGCGAACTATTTTCAGTTAATATAATTAAGTATTTAGCAAATATTTTGAAAGGTTGTATTCAATGGCTTAGTTCTGAGGTTGAATTGATGAATTTACCGCTTAACATTGTGGAAATATTCAAGTGATACTTAATTATAAGGATATCGATATACCAATACCTAAGGATAGGTAATGCTGGATTCTCATGCATCCGTCAACCGATGATACGATCGTCGTTGTGATTGGTAGAAATATTCAATTTCGAATATTTATGCCAATCACAACGACGATCGGACGATCGTATCATCGGATGACGGATGCCAAATAATTCTATACCTATACCTATAATTTGATCCTTGAAGCAGTCGACCTAGGCATATGGAGACTACTGCGCATGCGCGAACAAGGGGAAGTAGCTTGGAGTAGGATTCTAAGCAGGGTAGGGGCAATATGGCGCATGCGTATAAGCCATTATATGTCCAGGTCTTGGCTTCATTTTTACGCAATTTTTTGCACAATGCTAGCGGTATAGAAGTTTAAGTATAATATGACGGATGCAATGAAATCCAGCCTAACGGGTCGTTTATACTGGCCCGTAACTTAAACTTTTCCCTTACCCTAAGAGTTGAAAGATAGAAATTTATGCTATGGTTTATACTCGAACTTTAACTTATTCCCTTAAAGAGAACAAATTTTAAGGGCATAAGTTAAGGGCATAAGTTACGGGCCAGTATAAACGACCCTTAAGGCTCGTATCGTATTGTTTAAAGTGGGTTAGGTTGGGAATTGTGATTCTTACTCATCATCAAGCAATATGCAAAACATAATAATAATTAGGTACCGGCTTTTTGACCAAAATTTGACCCCCCCTTCAACTTTGTTACTGAAAGACGTACGAAATAATGTTTTTCACAGAAGTTTCACGGAATCGACCATAATGTTTTTCAAAATGATTTCACAAAATGAAATATATACAGAGTGGGCAACATATCGACTGCAACTTCATTTTTCAAATGCAACACCCTGTATATTTTTCTATATTTGGCAAGCTCTTTTTCTCCTTATTTCGAATATGTGACATATGTTTTGTCTATGTCTCTTATTCTGAGTACCACAGAGTTTCATATTTTAAGAACCACCTGGCAAGCTAAATTTCCAAGTGGTAGGCTGCGATCAAGGACTATATACCACAATTTAGTTTATAGTCCTTGAGCTGCGATAACTCAAAATGCCTTGTTTTGAGTTATCTCGTTGTCATCGAGAAAATTTACTTCAATAATAATGAAAGTATTAGGATGATTGAAAATAAATTTGAAGCATTAATTTCCAATCTGAATCAGAACCATAATAATGCCATTGTTTAAACAATCTTTTAAACAATGATAATGCTATCAAAAATTAATAGTCTCAACAACTTGAGTTGAGACAACGATACGAACTATGCGTACTGAATGAAGGTGGCCATTTCGAGCAATTTCTTTAGTTGATATTAATCATTCCATACTACCATAGTTTATTATCGGAATTGGATAAACCTCTTGAACTTGAAAAATATTCGTGTCTCAGAAAGTTGGTTAATTTCTTAGACAAAGGTCTAAGGTTAATTTCTTGAATAAAGCGGCAACATTGATATCGACATTGTTTAAAGAGAAGAACTCTTTAAACATTTTAAACAATGCGTAGCCTACGTTATCTTATGCCGGCCATACACGTTACGGTCTACCGGAGAGGTATACCTACGCAGGCATGCCTGTGCAGGTCAACCGGAGCGTGTGTGGGATTAGACCTGTGCAGTTTTTTCAACCTGCACAGGTGACCGGTTACGGTCTACCGGAGAGGTATACCTGCGCACTGCGCAGGCATACCTGTGCAGGTCAACCGGAGCGTGTGTGGGATTAGACCTGTGCAGTTTTTTCAACCTGCACAGGTGACCGGTTACGGTCTACCGGAGAGGTAGGTATACCTGCGCAGGCATGCCTGTGCAGGTCAACCGGAGCGTGTGTGGGATTAGACCTGTGCAGTTTTCTCAACCTGTACAGGCGACCGGTGCAAGATCGAAAATCAATATTTTTGAGTGACATCGTACGTTGTGCCTGTGCATGTGTGCATGTACAGGGTGGGCAAAATTGGTGCTACATGAACTAAAACATATGATACATTTCTGAAACGGGAAAAAAAAGGCGATTCTTTCTAAGTCAGTTCAAACTACTGTTTCCATAAGAAAAAACACAACTTACGCCACTGGATTGCTATCAGAAAAGTGCCTGTATAATGTTTTTATTCCAACATCCTAGCATAAACAGAAACGGAGATAATGACCAAAGTTGAAATCGCCAAAATTTCAATTTTGGCCTATTACTCGGAAACGAAAGAAGATAGAGGAATACAGTTGATGGCATTATCAGTTTCTTGAAAAAAGAAGACTATAAGGTGCCATTCATTTTTCTCTATCTCCTCGGGTTAAAAAGTTTGAGTTCATATAGCAACAATTTTGCCCACCCTGTACACCGGTCGCCTGCGCAGGTCACGTCATTTGCTGTCATAAACGTTGTCGCCGTCAGTTGTCTCCACGTCGAGTAGTGAATGATATCGTATTGTCACCTGTATCAAAAATCAATACGCAAAAATGGCACCAACAGATTCTACTAAAAATTTCCTTGAAGATTTTATTGAAATATATAAAACGCATTCATGCCTATCGCAAGTCAAAAACAAAGCGTACCATGATCGAGACAAAAAAGAAGCTGCAGAGACACGACCGACGTCCGGTATACCTGCACAGGTATACCTGCGCAGGTATACCTCTCCGGTAGACCGTAACGTGTATGGCCGGCATTAGATTACGTAGGCTACGAACAATGGTATCGATTTCGATGACTGAACACATGGTGTTTGCACTGATTAGATTTTGTTTCGACCAAATTGAGAATATGGGCAAGATTTCGTTTTTTCCACTTCAGGTGGCGCTTTTCACTAATTATGACTGATTTTTATTAGTTATTTCAAATATTCGAATTTATTCTGGTGAACATGTTGTGTCAATAGCCGATAATTTTGTCAATCAATAATTTGGGAATATATTCTTGACATTTTAATTCATATCAGGAAAAGTATAAGACTTTCACCATATAAAAATGTCATTCTATGGTCAAGTCATAATTGACTTTGGCAGATCAAGGGAAAAGGACCGTAATGACGTTGTATGACATAATTAGTGAAGAGTGCCACCTGAAGTGGAAAAAACTAAATCTTGCCGATATTCTTAATTTGGTCGAACGTCATTCCATTCAAAATTTGACGAGTGCTTACACCAGTATTCTAGGCATCATCGATCAATCGATCATATGACAACGATGACGTAAAAATCGTTTCATCACTTTCTATGAACTTGAATGATTGTTCTGTGATCAACCCCACCACAGACATAACATATTTGATGTTCTGTGCATAACCCCACAAAACAAAATAAATTATATGTTTACACTTTACAGATTACAGATTTCACTGTATTAATTTTGAACATTGATAAAAGTTAGGCATAGTCGTTTCAAAATGGTTCGAGCTTGGTATATGGACGATAATTTTTCAGATCAGCGCGAAGAACATCACAGGAATCCTCCAAAATTTATTAATTTGAAAGAACTTTATGCTATTTCAGGTGTAGAATATTTCAAGGTGGATACACTTCATTCTACAATTTCTATTTCACCTGAATTATATAACTTTCCAGTTGAATGTTAGTAGTTATGATACAGATGGTATTCTAGACAAATTGAAGAAAACCAGAGGTTATACTTACGAAGATGAAATAACTTGTTCTGAGGAATGTTTACCGAACTACGAAGAAAAATTGAGAAGTTTTTTCCAGGAACACCTACACACTGACGAGGAAATACGTTTTGTTGTTGATGGTTCAGGATATTTTGATGTAAGGGATAAAAATGATGAGTGGGTTCGAATCGAAGTAATACCAGGTGATTTAATTATCATTCCAAGTGGTATATATCATCGATTTACTCTGGATACGAAGGTAATTTAAGACATACAAGCAATAAAGCTTATCAAATTTTTAATATTATTCAGAATTACATCCGTGCTAAGCGACTATTCATTGGTGAACCAAAATGGACACCTTATAACAGGCCTGTAGACGAGATGGATTGTCGCAAAAAATATATACAAAAGCTGGATAAAGGTGTATTCAGTATGGTATAGTTTCAAGTGACACCTTAATACTTATACTACCTAACATCTATATAGAACACTTGGTCATATATGGAACCTCATATTTGGAAAGGGTGTTTAAATTTTATTGTTATAAACAATTCCTGAATAATAATCACATAAACCCTGTTTTAATTACTGTATTTGTACTCATAATCCTAAAGCCACCTCTTATTGTACTAATAACCAATACCGAATGGATTTGTCAATTCCTCTTTGAAACAGACACTGAAAGGAATTCAGCTGTTATAAGAGCATCATATTTGAGCAAACTCTGTGTAATATTTATCAGCTGTGAGTAGAACCATTGTGTTTGGATCATATACATATCTACTAATACCAATATGGATTATACCCCTGCTTTTCACTCACAAAGTGAAGCCAAATCTTTGGTAAGGCTTGAGTTATACGCTTGCGTCAACTGGAAATTCAAAAATTGCGAGAAATGAATAGGTTATGTTTATTTTGAAAGACAACAAGAAAATAGATATCCAGAATGAAAATATGTCACCAATAGCGTTTTCTGCTTGTTGCACTGGTGCTGCACTTTTCGGGTGTATCGTTTTTCGCTTATCTTTTCGGTGCGAACATTTTCAGTGCTAGCGTTTTCTGCTTATGGGCCTACCACACGCTCAAGCTTCACGACAGTTTGGCTTGCATCTCGTACATAATAAGATTGAACACAACAGTTGCTACCACACGGCACAGTATGTGCAAGCCTCATTTACGAAGTCGTCAACACAATAACAATGCGTCCGAACGAAGAACTATTGCGCAAGCCGGGCTTGCACAGGCAAAATTTCAAGCAGGTCGAAAATTACTCTAGCCAAGCCGTGGGGTTTGCGCGGTATACAGTTCTCCCAACCACACGCTCAGTGTTCAAGCCGGTTTGCGCAAGCAAAACTGTGGTGAAGCTTGAGCGTGTGGTAGGCCTATTAGGCCTAAATTGCTCTCAGTGTGCTCCTAGGTCCCTAGGGCAACTTAATCTACACTGGGTTCCACTGACTCAGAGTCAGTGCATCAGTTCCAGTGCAAATATGGCGCATAATAATAAGATGTTTGCTTTTTGTGAAGCATTTTCAGAATCTTCATCAGGAATGTGGCTTTTTCTACGAGGTAAACATGCTATTGTGTCCATGGCGCCAACTCAATCCTATGAATCGTTTTTGAGATACAGGGCGTTGAGAGTTACCCACTTATTCTACGCGCGTATCTCGAAACAGAATAGAATGAATTTAAAATTTTCTCAAGAAACATTTCATTCCATCCCCAGGGAGCAACCATATAGATCTGTTCATGGCGTTCGCAGCGTAAACACGTATCGCCACTGCTCCGCTCATTTCTCAAATATTATTAGAAGTATTCAAAGTGACTAAGAATCTCATCCAAAATAGGTGGTACAAGACGAAACCCTGTCACCCAGGACCCTCGAATACGAGTATCCGAGAAAAGATGTCTGAAATGGAAATTAAATTTCAAGAGGGATTGGATAAACTACGTAAAGATTATATTGAACAGAATTCTTCCACCTTCAATCAGGGAATTTCTTCAAGCTTTGAAGAAAAACTAAAACAGTTCGAGATCGAAATCAAGGAAGACATCAAAAACCTAAAAAAAGAACTTTTATCGATTCAATCCAGAATTCAGAAAAATGAACAACACGTTGATAAAATTCTAAACACAGTCAACGTGTAGCATCTACCGCGACTGGGTGTACACAACTGCGCTTATCGGAAATAGATCTAATTCTGCAATAAATCTATATAAATACCGTCATGAATTCTTCAAGTGACGGTGATTACTCCGAAATGGAAATTAATGATGAAGGAGAATATAGAAAGGTTCGTCACAAGAGGAAAAGGAATAAAAATCCTAACTCTCCAACTCAAGAAAACATAAAAAAACTCGCATTTCAAGCTGCTGGATACAAGGAATCAACACAAGTCGGTTATCAAGATAAACAGGCAAAAAAGCATCAAACATCTGAGGGGAATTCCAATGCTGGCACACATATTTTCCCACCATCAAACAACAACAAATGCTCTGATGATGAATATAATGGATTTAAGGGATTTCCCTCGAAGGGAAATGTAACTCAGAATACAGACACAACCAAAAGACCATCTCAAACAGTAAATATAAACTTAAACCGACAACAGAAAAATAACAACACACCAAAAACAGCAAACAATAATTTTTCAATGAAGATGAAAGGTATTCAGAACACTGAGTATATCAACCTGTTCTATTTAATGGTGGACAATGAACAAATAAAAGACAGCATCCAAATGTCCGATTTATGGAATACGAAGAAATCAACAAACACTGATGTGATACTGAAAACAAAACTGGGGTATTTTTTTTTTTTTAATGTTGTGATTTTCACGAAAAGGAATATCCTGTAATGTTCAGAGAACATCGTGAGAACCAAGGGCAAGCAGGTGTTCTTCTTGAACTTATGGAGGTTATATGCCTCGGGGAACACCTCCCTAGGCAATGTGTTCCAAAGCCTCGCTGTTCGTTGGATGAACGAGTCTTTGAAGAGAGATGTTCTGCAGGTCTCCAAAGTTACCACTAAGGGGTGTGAAGACTTAACTTGACGGGTTAGTCTGGAAGAGACTGCCAGAGGGGGAACGATTGCTGATAATTCAGAAGAGCATCGCCCATGGAAATATCTATAAAATAGAGACAGATCGCCCACTTTTCTACGGTGTTCCAGAGAAGTGAGTGAGCTTGTAAGCGATGCATCACCCACGAGACGAATTGCCCTTTTTTGTACGGAATCCAAGAGTTTTAGGGTGTGTTTAGGTGCAGCACTCCAAACATGGGAACAGTATTCCAGGACAGGTCGAATCTGTGCCTTATAGATCATAAGCAGCTGACCTGGGGTGAAATAGCTCCTGGCACGAAACAGAAAACCAAGTTTTTGGGATGCACTTTTAGCAATGGATCTCACGTGATTCTCCCAGGAAAGGTTAATGCCGACAGTAATGCCAAGCATCGAAATGGATGACTTCAATGGTATGGTCACTCCCGACAATTTTATGCTGGGCACAGTAAGATCGGCTTTTCTAGAGAAAAGACATGCTTGCGTTTTGTTTGCGTTGAATTCTACCAAGTTATTAGATCCCCATTCAAGAATTGTTGCCAAGTCCATATTTATGTTGTTAACATTTCTTCCTCGTTCGTTTTTGATTTGCCGGGCTGGTATTGGAGCCCTAGAAGAAAAGGCGGTATGGAGGGTACTATCATCCGCGAAGCTGTGCACTGGACACGAAGTTGCTTCCAGCAAATCGTTGATGTAAAGCAGAAACAGCGTTGGAGCCAGAACTGATCCCTGCGGAACGCCAGCATTTATGGGTAGAGAGTCAGACGAAACTCCATCGACCACTACATGGAGAGATCTGTTTGAGAGAAAACTAGCTAGCAGAGAACATAGCTTTGGGGGCACGCCATAAGATGGAAGCTTGGCGAGGAGTCTCTGATGCCAGACTCGATCGCCTTGGAGATATCCAGTGCTACGGCTAGGGTTTCACCATATTTCTCGGTAGATAGCTGCCATATATGTGAGACGTAAGCGAGCAAGTCACCAGTGGATCTCTGATGACGGAAACCATATTGTCTATCGTTGATAATTCCTGAGTGTTCCAGATGTTTCATGAGCTCGAAGTTGATGGCTTTTTCCATGACCTTTGAAATAATAGATAACAGAGCGATAGGTCTGTAGTTGCTAGGTAGGGTCTTTTTGCCTTTTTTAGGTACTGGTTGTACTCTTGCAGTTTTCCAGTTGGATGGAAAAACACCCAATTCGTAAGAGTGGTTGAACAATTTGCAGAGGACAGGTGTTAGATCGGGGGCACATTTTTTGAGAACAATCGGTGGGATTCCGTCGGATCCACTGGCTTTGTTGGTGTTGAGACCCAACAGAATCTTTCTGAATGTTCTGTGGCTCGAGCTGAGGACTCGAGCGAGTAGGGAGACAACAGGGCTGTTTTGATTCGGGTTCTAACGTAACGGTTGTTTGTCGGGTTCGGTTCCAAAGTCACTGTTGCTATATACAGCTACCTGAGAGGGCTCAGGCATATATAGCGTGATTTGGACCACGTGCGTTGTATTTTGGAGGTTAGACCGTTGTGTGTATGTGAAAAACTCTCTTTGTGTAAATAAACTATAAACTGTGAAGTCTTATCTATTCAAACCCACGTATCCGCCCATCCATCCTACAACTCAGAAGTGGGATACGCATGGGTTTAGATAGGATAACCTATAAGTTCCACGTGTAGACAATATAGTGACCACAAACTTTATTCGCGAATTGACTCTAAAAGTGCACGTGTTCGTCCATCCTACAACGCAAAACGGATACGAGTGAAATATGGGAAGTGTTTGAATAAGGATTTCCAGATAGGAAACAGTTCAAAATGGAAGAAAAAGGTTCCGTGATGTCTGTGCTCGATGTCGTCAAGTTGGCCGCTGAATTATTCCTAGGAAATGGAACCCGATCGCCAAGTCTCCAAGCCAGGTTGTCTGCGCTATCCATGGAAGACGCCTTTAGGGTTGCTTTTGCCGTGAAATCCTTCGAAATGAGCCGCAGCTCACAAGAATCGGCCTTGTCACTTGCGGCCCAGTTATGTTCAACGCTGGATCGTCAATGTCACAGTCAGGTGCAGAGAGCAGTTCCTCCGACAAGTGAAGTAACAAGTCCCGTGCATGAAAAAGAAGATAATGTCGAGATTGCTGTAGAAACAAATACTGCTGCCGGTGAAGAAGTAGATGAAGAAGATGATGTGATTGATGAAGCATCAAATACTGCTGCTGATGGAAAATTAGATGAAGAAGAAACTGAGGTTGAGTTAGAGATCGAAGAGGACGTCAAAAGTGGTAGTGAAGGCGAATTGGAAAAAATTGATCAACAGATTTTGGAAGTAGAGGAAGAGGATCACAGAAAATTGGGAAGAAAAAGAAAGAAGAATGATCGTCTCAACTTGAAGATGGTGATCAAAGGCGATAGTGGCCCAGAGGAAGAAGAGGAAGGATTATTTGATCTGAAAGAAAACAGCAGTGATGATGAAGTGCGTAATGACAATGACATTGAAAAACCTCGTGTTCATTGTAGGTTAACTACTAGTGAGGGTTCAGGTAACAGAAGGTCGAAAGCGTATGAAATAATCAAAAATCATGCCGCCAATGTCAAGAAAAAAAAATGATTCGGAATTTCAAAGGACTGTGGAATAACTTTTTGCTGGCTCCCAAGCCACCCGATTATATTTCGAATCAGATTATGCTTGTGTTTTTAAGGTTAAGTCATATTTCGAGCTGTTAGATTATATTTCTATTTTATTTAGGTTAAGGTATATTTAGTGTTTTAAGGGTTGGCTAATGCTTGTGTTTTTTTTGGTATTGTGAGTAATAAACTCCAATTTTTAATTTGTCATTTATCACTCAGTCAGGTATGGCCGAGTTGTAGTATCCTTTAAATATGTATTGTATGTGTTGAGAAGAACACTTAGTCATCTATGACTATCATGAATGTTCTGTGGCTCGAGCTGAGGACTCGAGCGAGTAGGGAGACAACAGGGCTGTTTTGATTCGGGTTCTAACGTAACGGTTGTTTGTCGGGTTCGGTTCCAAAGTCACTGTTGCTATATACAGCTACCTGAGAGGGCTCAGTTATATATAGCGTGATTTGGACCACGTGCGTTGTATTTTGGAGGTTAGACCGTTGTGTGTATGTGAAAAACTCTCTTTGTGTAAATAAACTATAAACTGTGAAGTCTTATCTATTCAAACCCACGTATCCGCCCATCCATCCTACATTACATTTTAAAAATTCAATTTTAACATAATTCTAGAGGAAAGTCATTCAAATGTGTGGGATCATCCCAGAATTCCCAGACCCATAAATTAAAACTTCGAAGGGCTAAGGTGATAAGACTGATTAGCAGTTCAAGAGGTCACGTTACCCAGAGAGCGTAGTCAACGTTTTTTTTTATCATCAGATTTTCTGGTTTTTTAACCAATAGTGTAAGACCGCGTCATTTCAGACAAATTCTTTCTAGAATATTCCAAGGGGACAAAGAGGCAGGGGAGACTTTACTTTAAATAGGGAAATTTTCGGGAATTGAAAGAGTTCCGACAGTGGCGTGAAGTAAAGAAGTACGAGGTGTGCATCAGAAGGGAAAATGCGAATTGAATCGTAGGAAGTACCTGGGTTAAATGGAAGTAAAGTTCGGTCGGTTCTTCAAAATATTTTAATGTAACTTAAAGGTAATTCAGAAGTAGATCAATTGGTTTCAAGTGATTAACGGCAAGTGTTTCCATGAGAGTTTGGTCTGGTAAGAGAGAAATCTTTATAACTGAATGGAAATTTTCGACGATTTGAAGTAGGAACGTACAAAAAGGTACTGCGTCACTCTCCATCATTTCTATTTGTTTTTGTTCTATTGGTTTTTTTTTTATTTACTGTTCGGTTCTTGAAAAGGTCGAGAAATAAGATTTTTATTTTTCATTGAATGTAGAAGAAAATATTTTTGGAATTTAATATATTGTTAATGTTAATGAGAAGGTCTTTTTATTTCATCCCCTCTCAGAAAAGGATTTAATTTTTTATAAGACCTTGCGTTTGCTCAAGGCACAAGTCCCGGTTCCCTATCGACTGGAAAAGTGTGCAGGTTTTAAAAGGTAAAATCTCATATTTTATTTGCGGTAACATGTGTGTTTGGAAACACCCCCGCAGGTATTACAAATGTACGAAATGTCAAGGAGCCCACAAAACAACCATGTGCAAATCCAAACAACCACCTAAGTGTTCAGCCTGTGGCGACGAAAATCATCAGGCTTGGTCCTCAAAATGCCCACGACATCCCCAAAAACCAACAGAGGGTAATAGTAATAGTGAAAAAGGGGTTACAGTTCACTGCGACCTTAAGGTCTATTGTGCCCCCTGACAGAGCTGTTATCATCGCGCCTCCTACAGCTCGCCCTCCAGTTCCAGAGATTTGATGAAATCCAGAATCTGGGACGGCTTCAAGGAGGATAACTCCCCACTT
Organism: Adalia bipunctata; assembly: GCA_910592335.1. NCBI lineage: Eukaryota > Metazoa > Arthropoda > Insecta > Coleoptera > Coccinellidae > Adalia > Adalia bipunctata. The sequence continues at coordinate 9,392,305 of OU342949.1, read as the reverse complement.
CTACAAGTTTCTTGTCCAAAGCACTCTTTCCTTTGGCTTGCAATGGCATAGCATTCCGTAACCAGGTGAATTGGAGTTTCTTCCTCCTCCCCACAGAATCTACACTCGTCAGTGTCTGATAAACCCATTCTCAACAGATGCTTTTTTAGGCGACAATGTCCTGTGAGAAAGCCAGTGAGTAGGTGAAGTTGGTTTTTACTGAGATCCAGATATTTTTTGGATCTAACAGTTTCAAAGTTCCGGAGGAACTTTTTGGAGTGATCCATCCCTGGGAGATTCCGCCAGAGTTTTTCTCTTTCGGTTTTCTCCTTCAGCATAAATTCCTTCTTATAGGTGCATTTTCCTATACCACAGAAGGGTTCTGGGCCAGTGAGTGGTGTCTGTGCGCCCTTTCTGGCCAGTGTATTGGCCTCTTCGTTTCCTACGATTCCTGCCGCATAGACGCCTGCATGCCATCAGAGCTCTTGTAGCTCTGCCAGTAGCATTATCAACATGCTTATTCCACAGAAGTTTGCTATCTAGTGTTATTCCTAGGTATTTGACTTCAGACCCCCACTCCAAGATATTTCCGTTTAATACTAACGTTTTCATGGCTGGAAGTTTCCTCTTCCGAGTGAACGGAATCAATGTGGTCTTGGTTGGGTTGATGTTAAGTCCCACTGACAAGCACCACTGCTCAATGATTCTAAGGCCCTTCTGCAATAGGTCGCAGAGAGTGCCTTCGAATTTGCCTCTAATTATTAATACTATGTCGTCAGCATAGCCTACACATTCGAAGCCAAGCTCCGTTAGCCTGTGTAGAAGTTCATCCACTACCAGGCTCCATAGGAGGGGGGATAACACCCCACCCTGAGGTGTTCCACGAGTAGCTTTGACGAAGACGGATTCCTCACCCATCGATGTCTCAGCTATTCTCGTCGTTAACACCTCATACATCCATTTTAAGATGGTATTATTCACTCCTCGCCTCTCAAGTGCATCTCTGACAGACACGTGTGTTGTGTTGTCAAAGGCCCCAGATACATCCAGGAAGGCACACATGGCGATTTCTTTGTTATTCAGAGTTCTCTGGATGACTTCAGTCAGCTGATACAAAGCGGTCTCCGTTGAACGTCCCGCTCTGTAAGCATGCTGAGAATTGTGAAGTGGTGTTTTTTCCAGATGCTCCGTTCTTATGTAGTTATCTACGACTTTCTCCATCGTTTTAAGAAGAAACGATGTCAGGCAAATGGGTCTGAAGGAACGAGGGTCAGTCCTGTCCTTTTTCCCTGCTTTGGGAATGAAGGTTACTTTTGCCCTTTTCCACTTTTCAGGTATTTGACCCAATGCTAAGCTGCTTCTTGTGATCTTCAGTAGATGAGGTAGGATCTCCTCCACTCCTTTTTGCAGGAGTATCGGAAACACCCCATCTACTCCTGGGGATTTATACGGCTGAAAGGTGCTTATTGCCCATTCGAGTCGTTGCCTTGTGAATATACTCTTAGCAATGTCCCAGTCCTCCTTGCGGGAGTTCTTGGTGTGCTTCATTGCTATTACAGTATTACTTATTGGTTCACTACCCGGGAAGTGTGTTTCGAGAAGAAGACTGGATCGTTCCTTCTCTCCTTCAGTGTACGAATCGTCTGGCCTTTTAAGCGACATAGTGGGGTTAGTTCCCCCTTTTGCCATGACTTTCTGAAGTCTGGCTGCTGTGGGAGTGGAAGTGATGCTTTCACAAAAGGCTTGAAAATTAAGTCTTTTGGCCTTCCTGATTTCCTTGTTGTACTGAGTAAGTTTCTCAGTGTACCCTTGCCAGTTACTGTCCCGTTTGGCTTTATTAAAGAGCCGACGGACTTCCTTTCGGAGGTTTGACAGGTTGTCATTCCACCAAGGAGCTTCTTTACTTGATCGAGCTTTGGTCAATGGGCAGCTGGAGTGGAAAGCCTCCATCATTGCCTCGCTTGCCTGCTCAACATGTTGCTCCAAATCGTAACAACGGTGTTTTTCCCGCCCTATTACGATTTGATCCAAATTATTCTTCAGATGGCTCCTATAAAGATACCAATCTGTCTTTCTAGGATTTCGAATCACGGGTGGCAAGGTAGTATCTCCCTCCACCTTAAACTCGATTATTCTATGATCAGAGAGTGAAGGTTCATCCATCACTCTCCAGGAAGTGACATACTTCCTGGCAGCGACGTTGACAATTGTCACGTCCAGGACCTCTTCTCTTGCTCTCGTGACAAAAGTTGGTGTAGTCCCTACATTCAATGTCTCGAGATTGTTAGCCAAGAGATATTCAAGCAAGCACTCACCTCTGGTGTTATTGTTCGTGCTGCCCCAAATAGTATTGTGTGCGTTGGCATCACATCCAATTATGATTGGCAACTTTCTGCTATTGCAGTAACGTACTAACCGCTGTACTTCCTCTGGCGGTGTTATTGGCCCATCTCCAGCGAAGTATGCGGATGCTATGACAATGTCTCGGTCAGTGCCCCCAACATTGAGGTGTACCATAATCGGAATTAGGTCCCGAGACATATATTCTGAAACACAAGTATACTTGATATTGCTTCTTATGAGCACACAGGCACGTGGAGACGTTTGCCTTTGGTCATAAACCAGTCTTGAGTCTCTGCATCCCAAGCCCAGGATTTGGCCTTCTTTGTTGATCCAGGGTTCCTGGATCACAGCAATGTTCAATTGCAGTCTCGCAAATAACCTTGCCATCACCGCTGAAGATCCCTTCGCGTGATGCAGGTTTGCTTGTAATACTCTTGAGAAGATGATTATTGATATTTGGGGGGAGGGATGGTGGGTACCCAGTCCCTTTACGCCCCAACCTTCATCTTCTCCTGTCCCTCCTCAGATTCCTTGTGGGGTATTTCCCTTCCGGAATCTGAGTCGGAACCTTCGGCCACCGGGCAGCTCAGCTCGGTTCCCCGGAAAGCAGAGAGAATCTCCGCTTCCATTGGCGTCCCGGTAGAGCCACCGGGTTGACCCAGACTTGCGTCTTCCTTTTCTCCCTGCGTTTTGGGTTCCCGGGATGTGGAGGGCATCTCCACGTCCACTGAACCCACCGCAGGGACAATTCTACTCTTCAGCCCTGAGACTGGGATGCGCCCAAACCGGAAGTTTAGGCTGCATTCCACTGCCTTCAGAGCTTCCTCTGATTGGGGATCGATCCCAATCGTGAGGACTGTTCCCTTGCCCTCTTTCTTGGAGTTCAGAACTCTCCATGCCCCAGTATTGAGGTTGGAGTTCTGAACTTCCACGAGTCTGAGGATTTTCTCAGACTCCATCTCTTGGCTTCTTGGAAAGAAGACCGTGATGTTGGTGGGCTTGGGGATGTCGTCTCCCTCTAGCACCACCAACTCAGGCCCCTTCCAAGATTTCAGTTGCGGAACTGATCGCTTGATCCATTCCGCAGATCCCTGAGATCCACAGTCTACCAGCATCATTCCATTTTTGAAATGAACGCCAGCAAAGTGGATCCCCCTTTCCTGGCTCTGGCACATCTTCTCCACTAAAATATCCTCTAGGGAGGAAAGTTGCTCGGCCTCCAGGGTAGCCTTGGGGTAGTCCTTAGGCATAATTCCTACCCTGGAGGTTTTCTTTGCTTTGACAGCTGCTGCATAACCGGTGGCTTGCCCAGTTTTTGCTGCAGCCGTCTTCAGCTTCTTTGCTGGAGGCCGCTGCGGAGGTGTCATAAGCTCCGGGCCTCTTTTGCTACTCAAAAGAGTGGTCTCCGGAGCCGGGCGCCGAAGGGCCTGCTCCCTAGCCTCCTCAGGTTTAATACCCTGGTGGAGGAGTCGCAGGTACCTCCGAACTCCCGCCCCACTAAGACCCCTCCTTAGCGGGTCGTCCCTGCCACCCGGTTGTCCCAGTTGGGGCAACTGGAATGGCAGTCGCGCTTTTTTCGGTCTATTGACCTTCCCCTGTGAAGGGTGCCCGGAAGAAGAGGCGGAGGATTTCTCCACCCCTTTTCCGGTGGTGTTTTTATTTTTTTTCAGATCCATGTTTGGTCCCACGAGAAGCAAGGGTCTGAACAGTCCACCTCTGCAGAGCCCCGCATGCAGAGGTAAGGGGTTTAATACAATGGAGTTCCCCCTGGTGCTCCAAGGTTGAAACCAGTGGAGACTAGTCCTCTATCTAGCCACGCATCCCTTGGCCTGGTTTCCCACCGTGGATTTAGAATTTTTAATGAGGTTGTTTCCTCTCGGTCTAGGCGGTCAAGCCAAGACCCCCCCCCATTCCATTGGCCCGCGAGACATGACCACAGACAGCCAAGGAATATTGGTATTACAGGATGGTCCCGAGGTGAGCTCGGGATCCCACCTGGCATCGTAATCCTGGTGCAATCCCTAGGCCACGATACTACAGCCGGGACAGGAGAAGTTGGTCCGCGGCAAGGTATTAAAAGGCTACCAGTTGAGTTTTTAGGCACAACGAGCCGATTCTATTTCCCTGCAGGCCTCTTCCTCATATACAGTCATCGTTGGAGGCCACCTCCTATCCGCCACCTGGAGACGCGCCGGGTCGGTACTTCACTCCGTCCATATATATACGAGCATTTCACAGCTCGCACATGGAACCCGGAATAGAGGGTATCCCAAATGCTAATATTAAGGTCGCCGTTTGATGCGCGTAGGACAAGTCGACCGATAGAGGCGCCACCGTGCATTTTATGGAATATCTCCATAGAACTTACATTATCTCTATAAGCTCTATGAATATCTCTCTAATTATGAATGAAATGTACTATGGCGCTCTCTATCCGACAATAGCTGAATTATGAAAATAGTAAATATGTGGGTAAAACAGGAACTTTTTCCCGCCATATTTTGAATTTGGGCATTCTCTGCCAATTCCGCATTTCAAGTTGTTTTTCTGAACGAAATTATCTGTAGATTCACTTTTAATCGGAAGTTGAACTATTTTCATGGGTCTTTCGTTTGAAATAAAACAGAAGCATGAGTTGACTTATTTTCTTCTATTTTTGAGAGAAAAAAAAAGAAATGTTGAAATGAAATAAATCTCAATCATCTCATTAAGAACTCCAATCCTTTCTGAGTTCACCCACAAAATTTCAGTTCTCAAAGTGAAACCATTCTCAAATGCAACTTGAAATAAAAACACACTACATTGAACGCCCACCTTAAGCCACTCAACAAAAAAAAAAAAATCGAAAGACATCCAAGAATGTTCAAAAAAACAAAGGAGAATACATTCCTCAGTCACCATACATGATATCATACTAAACACATATATCAGGAAACTAAACAGACCAAAGAATATAAATAGAGAGGAACTTATACAAAAACTGAAGAGACGATTTATTAATGAAAATAACGTGGACACAACAGCAGTATTCTCGCGGGAAACAGGCTATACATACTCATGTTCGATGTAGAAGATCCTGAAGCAGATTCTCCAACAGAACCAATCACCAGCCAAAATAACAGACAAATTCGAGTCTAAGATCAAGTTATTATACAAAAATATAAACAGCTATACAGGGTCTTTCACGAGGGACCTCACCCATATTTATACGGGAAACTACTGAACGTATTTTCATGAAATTCAGCACTTATAAGTATTTCACGATGCTGATGAAATCTAAAATATTTTCGAGGCATGAGCACCTCCGGGTTTTCCGGAAATGACGTCAACTTCCGTTTTTCAAATTAGAACACCATTTTTTTATTGCAGAAATAGATTCATTAGAAAATTTCAAGTTATTTTGATGTAACATTTTTCAGTTTTGGTGGGAAAATTCTCTCTGAGCGGGAAAATTCGAAAGGAAAATCGAAAATAGAGCTCCGCTGAAACAAGAATAACTTCGAGGTTTTTGGATGGAAAATTTTCATTTTTGAGATTTTTCAAGATGTAAGATTGATGTATCCACTTTAAAAATCGAAATCGCGATTCATGATACAGGGGTGAAAAAATCGCTTTCAAACTTAGGGATGACAAAATCGTGAAAAATCAATTTTTTCAAATTAGAACCCCATTTTTTTATGGCAGATATTGAATCTACGTTAAAAAATTATGTGAGTGTATGCATCGCACCCTTGCCCTAAAGTGGATATTAACTCAGAAAATATCCATTTTAGGGCAAGGATGTGATGCACATTATTTTTCAACGTAGATTCAATATCTGCCATAAAAAAATGGGGTTCTAATTTGAAAAAATTGATTCTTCTCGATTTTGTCATCCCTAACTTTGAAAGCGATTTTTTCACCCCCTGTATCATGAATCGCGATTTCGATTTTTAAAGTGGATACATCAATCTTACATCTTGAAAAATCCCAAAAATGAAAATTTTCCATCCAAAAACCTCGAAGTTATTCTTGTTTCAGCGGAGCTCTATTTTCGATTTTTTTTTCGAATTTTCCCGCTCAGAGAGAATTTTCCAACCAAAACTGAAAAATGTTACATCAAAATAACTTGAAATTTTCTAAGGAATCTATTTCTGCAATAAAAAAATGGTTTTCTAATTTGAAAAACGGAAGTTGACGTCATTTCCGGAAAAACCGGAGGTGCTCATGCCTTGAAAATATTTTAGATTTCATCAGCATCCTGAAATACTTATAAGTGCTGAATTTCATGAAAATACGTTCAGTAGTTTCCCGTATAAATATGGGTGAGGTTCCTCGTGAAAGACCCTGTATAGAGGAAAACAATATCAAATGCGCCATGTTTGTAGAGACAAAAATCAGAGACGATCAGGAAGTCAGGTATTGAGACTGGAATATTCTTAACCACATCGGGGAAAAAGATGAGAGAGTTAGAGGTGGAAGCCTGGTGAAATGCCACCCCAGCCTGAACATGGGAAAAGCAAACCCACCTTCAATTAATAACCGGAAGAATGAAACATTACACTTCACTATGCCTTTCAAAGAAGATCAACTACATATCTTTTTAGTATATGTCCACCCTAAAATAGAAGAGGCTATATTCACAAAAGCGTTGCAGTATGAATATGCAATAATTGTTGGAGATTTTAACGTGAACAAGGCGAAAAGAAAACAAATATCTAATTTCATCCAAAACAGTCACTTTATGCAAGTACCAACTATGCCCACATTCCTAATGGATAACAATCCAGATAGCACGCCTGACATCATAATGCACACCTCTAATCTGAAAAATAATGTGACAAAAGTTGAACTTGTCCCAGATCTAGGGTCTGACCATTTAGCAATGATTATAGAACTCGATTTAGAAAAACCTACACAGAGAGCTTCACTTATAACTTCAACAAGTGTAACATAAAGAAGGTGAACAGAGCAATGGAGGAGTATATTGAACAAAACATGGGTCAAGCAATCAATGAAGGACATATTGAAACGTTTAACGAAATGCTATATGAGACAATCAAAACCAATTCACCCTCTTTCAGCCATTCACACTTCCTTCATGTACTCTTAGGGCCCCCGCAGACTGCAGACTTTTTATCGGCCGATAGTTTGGTCGGCTTCTTAATCAGTATGGAGAGGAATCGCTGTAGTGTGCGCACATGCATTCCTCTCCATACTGATTAAGAAGCCGACCAAACTATCGGCCGATTAAAAAGTCTGCAGTCTGCGGGGGCCCTTACCATATATAATAAAATCGATTAAAAACAAGAGAAAAATGTACAGAGAATACTGCAGAAATAAAAACCCTAACATAAAACAGAAACTAAATGAGTATAACAAACACATACAAAAAATGATTCACCAATACAGGGAACATACGTGGATAAGAGCTTGTGACAAAATAGATGAAACTAAAGGGAAATCATTTTATCAAGAAATCAAAAAACTTTCGAAATATAATAATAATAATAATGAGAATGGGTTAACGTCTGTAAATATAATTGAGGAAAGAAATAACGGCAAAGCAGACAATTGAATATTTTTGAAATTCCGGAAAAAGTCACACACCGTGCAGGAATCGAACCTGCGTCTCCCTACTTCTCTCTCTCCGGGCGGGGACCTTACCACTGGGCTAACGATGCATATGATACTTTCTCCGGAATTCAATATCTTGAGGTTCACCTCATATGTTGGTGAGAGGGGGATCCTAGGTGGGGAGCAATGATTCAACATCACTAGTCAGGGGATTCCACTTATCCTTCACTCCACGTCGTCGAATTTTTCGATTTCAGTTTTTTAGATCGGATTTCGGATTCCGACCAATGATGTTATATTAATAGCCGAGAATGATACATGAGAATGGTTTAACGTCTGTAAATATAATTGAGGAAAGAAATAACGGCAAAGCAGACAATTGAATATTTTTGAAATTCCGGAAAAAGTCATTGCTCCCCACCTAGGATCCCCCTCTCACCAACATATGAGGTGAACCTCAAGATATTGAATTCCGGAGAAAGTATCATATGCATCGTTAGCCCAGTGGTAAGGCCCCCGCCCGGAAAGTAGGGAGACGCAGGTTCGATTCCTGCACGGTGTGTGACTTTTTCCGGAATTTCAAAAATATTCAATTGTCTGCTTTGCCGTTATTTCTTTCCTCAATAATAATAATAATAAAACCGCACGGGTGTGGTTTGGTTTCTGCCACGCCACATGGGGGGTGACGTCCCCACGGCCCGAGTTACCTGGGCCACCAAGGGTAAATGGTGGCAATCCCATGAAAAGCCAGCAACGAGAAGTGGAAACCGATATCATGGCAGAAGATCGAAATGCCACTCCACCTGCTGGCTCGACCACCGTGAGGAGGACTGCCCGCAGGGGAGCTCGCAACGCACGTATTAGGTGGAGCCGCGAAATGAAAATTGAAGTAATGCGAGCTTTTTATTACGTGAACAATTGCGAGGACAAGCCACTTCCTGGATGGAGATACTCCCTCTATAGTTCACCGGAAGGCATCCAGAACTTCAGCTGACGGAAGGGAATCATTCAAGGAAAAGATCGCGGGATATGCACAACAGGCTGTAGCATTGCAAACCTGTCACATCGTGCGGAAATTCCTGAACTTGTGGGAGGAACTGAATTGTTCTTTCACTGGTTCATAGAAATAATACCAGCTTAAGCTGAGACCGGGAGACCGATGAGGAAGAATAATAATAACCGCACGGGTGTGGTGTGGTTTCTGCCATGCCACATGGGGGGTGACGTCCCCACGGCCCGAGTTACCTGGCCACCAAGGGTAAATGGTGGCAAACCCATGAAAATGGTGAATGAATCGAGCCTCGGAAAAGAGTCGCTGCCTGGGGAGCGCCAGGGCATGTCCGGAGCCGACGCTAGACATGACAGCATGCGATCCGTCGGTGGCAGGGTGCTGAGGAAGCGGGCCCCTGTCATTCAACAAAATACAGCTCCACCCGAACATCGGGAAGTGGAATCCCAAAACATGGCAGAAGATCCAAATGCCACTTCACCTGCTGGCTCGACCACCGTGAGGAGGACTGCCCGCAGGGGAGCTCGCAACGCACGTATCAAGTGGAGCCGCGAAATGAATATTGAAGTAATGCGAGCTTTTTATTACGTGAACAATTGCGATGACAGACCACTTCCTGGATGGAGATACTCCCTCTACACCGAGTTCACCAAGAGACATCCAGAACTTCAGTTAACAGAAGGAAACATTGCTGATCGTAAAAATGTTATAATACGAAAAGGCTACTTGACAAGACAGGAACTGGATGAGATCAAAAGAGAAATGGGCTACACAATCAATCAAGATCAGATTGTCGGCAATCATAATGAAGAACCTAGCGAGCCCCTAGAGACACCAGCATAAACGGCAAGAGTTCCTGTCACCCGAACTGCTCACCAAGAGTGCCCACAATATCGCCAACTGTATGACACCTTCTTTGGTAACCTGGCGCAATACGAAACTACTGATCCGCTCAACCGCCCCATCCTTCCAAAATTGAAGTTCAACTCTACGGCCAAGAATAACATCGAATGGCTCAACGAAATATTGGCAGAACATCTCAGCACTCAATGGACGTTGAAACAAGTCCACTTATCTCTGTACTGTGCTGCCATCACAGTAATCGGACAAAATGGGCAAAAGATCTACATCCCCAGAACCAGTGAACAGAAAGTTAAAAATGAAACTCCGGCCTGAAAAAAAAGATTAATGCAGGACGTCGATAAACTTCGAGGGAAAGTTGATGTCTTGGATGAGTTCCTGAGGAATAATAAATCGCGTAAAGTATTAAACAAAGTGCGGAAAATAGCCACATCCGCAGGGCTGGACCTGGAATCTCCACGACATAGAGAGTTGGTGGTTGACCTAAAAGATCGCCTAAGACAACAAGCTAAAGCGAAAGGTGCACGACTACAAAGATACAACGAGTTAACAAAGCGAAAACAACAAAACGCTGAATATGCGAGAGACAGAAAGAAGTTCTTCAGAAGTCTTGAAAAGCCCTCCGAAATCTCCTCCGATCAACAAGCTGACATCAATAATGACGAATTTCGGCAATATTGGAGTTCTTTATGGTCGGAGAGTGGTCAATGTCAGAGAAATACTAGCTGGCTGAGGGACATTGAACAGCATGCATCCGAAATCGTTGAAATGAGGACTGATATTTTCACTGTCGAGGATATTTCCAACATTATCAAAAACACTAGTAACTGGAAAGCGCCAGGACCCGATCGACTTCAAAACTTCTGGGTTAAACAGTTTCCAGCATGTTTCCCAAGTCTGGCTAGATGTTTTTCGGAGGCGCTGGAAGACCCCTTAAAAATTCCAGCTTTCCTCACTCAAGGCAATACCTACATGCTCCACAAAAAAGGAGACCTCAACAATCCAAAAAACTACAGACCAATAACGTGTTTGTCAGTGGTGTACAAGCTGTTCACGTCGTTTGTAAATAATGCGATATATCGTCATTGTGAAGCCAATAATATTCTGGAAGAACAGAAAGGCGGCTCTCGAGGATCTGCAGGATGCAAACATCAACTCACTATAGACGCTGTAGTGTTAAAGCAAGCCCAAGCGAGAAGGAGAAATTTAAGTCTTTGTTATATCGACTACCAGAAGGCCTTCGATACGGTGCCCCACGATTGGCTTGTGAAAGTGCTCGAGATTTATAAGATCTGCCCGAAAATACAAGCCGTTCTCCAACATCTTATGAGTACATGGAGAACTAATATTCTTATAAACAACATCAATGCTGGAACCGTAAAAATATCGAGGGGGATATTTCAGGGAGATGCCCTGTCACCGATGTGGTTTTGTATGGCACTGAACCCTCTGTCTACTCTTTTGAAGAACACCAACAGGGGTATATATAAGTGTAATATATAATATATAAATAATATATATAGTGTGTAATATTGAAGTAATGCGAGCTTTTTATTACGTGAACAATTGCGAGGACAAACCACTTCCTGGATGGAGATACTCCCTCTATAACGAGTTCACCGGAAAGCATCCGGAACTTCAGCTGACGGAAGGGAATCATTCGAGAAAAAGATCGAATTATCCCAGAGGATCGCGGGATATGCACAACGGGCTGTAGCATTGCAAACCTGTCACATCGTGCGGAAATTCCTGAACTAGTGGGAGGAACTGAATTGTTTTTTCACTGGTTCATAGAAATAATACCAGCTTAAGCTGAGACCTGGAGACCGATGAGGAAGAATAATAATAATAATTTATTCACAAATAATCCATACATCATTATGATAACCCTGAAATATAATACATGCAAAGTGAACAAATAGCTATAGGTCTACAGAGGGAGACAAACCCGTGCGTAGACCATCAACACCCAAGTCCATTTCAGCTTGTACAATAAGAAATCAATAAAAATAGCACCAGCAAAACAATATACAACAAAAAAGAGAAAAAAAATGAGCAGAAATTTCACAACAATAAAATCAGAAAAGGGTTAAGCAAGAATTTTTACCTTCTTACACATTAACAGTATGTTGAGGGCGAGGGACCGTACGTAGCCATTCTCATGAGCAATTGTATGAGTTGTGATGTATTCTAGCTTGTGGTCTTACCAATCAGATGGTACACTATCACAGAGAGAAACGTTGCTGACGAAATGACGAAACACCAATAAACCAGACAACTGCCGCCTATAACCAAGTAAATCTAGCCAATGAATCCACTAATCCACAGCCTAGGTTTGGACAGGATCCATCGATTCAGCAATCTACTGAAGGAACTCCTTATTTTTATATCTTTCACCACTGCAGGAAGCAAATTATATAGCTTTGGTCCCAGGTATTTGTAAGTTCTCTGATTTAAACTTTTATTAACCTTAGGTACCGCAACACAGTCACGTTTGAACCTGGTGTTGTAGGCATGATCAATGTCCACGAGTTCATGTTTATTGAAGTGCTGTGTGTTCTGCAGAACAATTGGCGAACATCCATCAGCTGGGCGTTCGTTTCGTATCTCCAGGGTTTTTTGAAAACTATTTTTAAGAGCCGTTTTTGTACGATTTCTAAATCGTGAAGATGTCTTTTATTTGTTCCCCCCCAAGCCACAATGCCATAGTTTATATGAGTCTCCACCAGAGAGTGGTATAGGATTTTCATCTGCCCGACCTCAAGAACCTTGGAAAGTTGCCTAAATTTGAACAAGAGTGCACGAAGCTTTTTCGTTACATACTGACAATGTTGGTCCCATTTTAAGCGGTTGTCAATAATCACTCCCAGATACTTCACGTGTGCAACTCTATCAACCTCAACAATCTCATCGTTTACATCAACTGACAGCCTCTCGAAATCAGGCAAGCCTGGAAGGTATGAAGCAAAGGGCAAGAAGAAAGTTTTGTTGTAGTTAACAGACAGCAACTTCTGTCCAAACCAGGAAAAGATCTTCGATATACTTCTCTCCGTGTTATATAAACAATATAATAAAATTCCAACGCTTATAGAAAATGGAAGATCATACACTGAAGATGGTGAAAAGGTAAGATTATTCGCAGAACACCATGAAAATATCTTCAAATACGACAAAGATGATGACTTCGACAAAGCCCAGGAAAGAAGAGTGGAACAGTGGTACGAAAAGTTTTTTGGTACAACAAGGAAAATTTCATCAGAGGAAATAAAAATTGATAGAGAGTCCTACTTTCAAATAATACGCAACACCAAAAGCAGTGCCCCCGGTGTCGACTATATTCCGTGGAAAATAATTAAAAAACTGAGCGATAAAATACACGTACACCTTATAAACATTTACGAACACTGTCTCAATCAAGAAATCTACCCGAATATACGGAAGAAAGGTTGCATAATAACAGTGCCTAAAGTGAACACGGAGCACTCGAAACCAAAAAACTACCGACCGATAACCCTTCTGCCCGTCTTGGGGAAAATTTACGAGAAAATAAGAAAAATAAAATTATCAGAAAACCTGCAAGATAAACTTCCTGTCTCTCAATTCGGCTTCCAATCTCAGAAAGCTACATCCAATCCACTGACTATCTTGATCTCTAACACTCAAAATGCCATGTTGAATAAATTTAAAACATCAGCAATAAGCCTAGATATAAATAAAGCCTTCGACAGTGTGTGGTACAAAGGTCTCTTATTCAAACTGAACATGATGAATGCACTCAGATATCTAATAAATATCATAAGAGACTTCTTGAAAAATCGCCAACTATTAGTCAGAATGAAGAACAGTGAATCTCACATTTTCGTGCCACAACAAGGCACACCGCAAGGCTCACCACTTTCACCGTTACTGTACAACATCTTCTGTTCCGACATATTTAACCCTGAGAGCCCACCACAGTATGTTCTACAGTATGCAGACGACACTCTTCTGATATCCCACGGAAAAGGGTTGACAAATTGTATAAATCAACTCCAAGAACTCATGAAAATATAGAAATATGGTTCTGTACTTGGAGATTGAAGCAAAATCCAACAAAATCCCAGTTCATAATCTTCAATCATAAAATATCCAACAACTCTCCAACAATATTCATAGGTAGTGAGAGCAGAAACATCCACAACAGGCAATAAAATATCTTGGAGTCTATGTAGACAATAAAATGAATTTTAACCAACACACTAAGCAAATGAAGAAAAAAACAATTTTCAGGGCAAAACACTTCTCCAAGCTTGTATTAGGTAATCAAGGACTTTCTATTAAAAATGCCGCCATAATCTACAAAGCCATCTGCAGACCAATTTTGGAATACGCCCATCCTATTTTAATAAATTGCCGAAATCCAGCTATGCAAAATATAGAAACTGCAGAAAGAATAGCACTGAGAACCATATCGAGAATAAGATATCCCCATAATAGATTGCACAATCCACCCAACGACCTATTGTATGAGAAAACCAAGATACAACCTATTGCAGATAGACTTCAAAAGGCCTTTTCGGAAACTTACTCGGGTTCACTGGATCCCTAACCTTTGCGTTCGTTTACCTAGTCCGAACATCCAACCCGTGTTCGGAAAGTACAGAGTTGCTAACCCGATCAGTGACTCGGGTTGATTTATCGTAACCCTACTCGAAAGCAGGGTCGCTAGATCCACCGCATGCGCACGGCAGTTTAGTTTCGTATCTGGAAAACGCGGGAATAAGCCTTCCACTTTATAATAATAATATTCTATTCTATAATAACTTCATAATAATTAATCAAAAATTTTGGAAAGAGAAGAGAATTTGGCGCAATGTGAAATGTGTTAAATTCCAAAAATTAACTGGGAAAAAAAATCTTAAAATTATTGGTTATGTTATGATCTACTGACACTTCAAATCCTAAACCTGATAGTTCGTAAACTTAATTGATTAACTGATTAATAATAATTAATCAATAATTATGGAAAGAGAAGAGAATTTGGCGCAATGTGAAATGTGTTAAATTCCAAAAATTAACTGGGAAAAAAATCTTGAAATTATTGGTTATGTTATGATCTACTGACACTTCAAATCCTTAACCTGATAGTTCGTAAACTTAAGACCGGGTCTGTGATCCAAGAAGATCCGTCACGTGACCTCAATGGATCGAGTTAGTAACCCAGAGTAGGTTTCCGAAAAGGCCTAAAGTCTACACTCAAGATTCTACAGCAGACTGAAAGAGATGCCCGACATAGTCAAACTCTACCACGAAGATCCCGTCAACAATCCAACAAGAAAATTTCCCCACTCTTCTTAGAAAGCTAATGCAAATGGAGATGTAAATTTTTACTGCAGTATTTTTTTTTGTAAATATCGATGTACATTTAATACACTGAGCTGAAGGACCAAGGTCGATGGCTCTTGTCTAGGACAATAAAGAACAGTTCTCTCTCTCTCTCTCTCTAAACATGTAATGAAGCGCCCTTCATTTTAAGAATCTCGGTAAGATCACTTTGAAATTTTCCGATAGGCAACCCGTAAATCTCATTCATGTCGTTCGGTTGCAATTTAAAAATCAGGCGTCGATTATTGGCAACCTGGCATTGTTATCTCTCTTCGTCGTTTCTTTTGTTGGTCGTTTGTTTTTCCATTTTTTTTGTAGAGTTTAAAATCTCGTATAATGGCGGCGATTTTTGCGTCGTAGTTACCTCTGGAAAGTTCTAGAATGTTCACGAAAAGTGGGAACTCAGGTAGACCAATAAGAGCCCATAATGATCGATTTGTTTTCGAAAATTTGAGGAATTTTCACGCGCGCGACTCCCGATGATGGGGGGGACCTTTTAGGAGGGGCTGGACGCGACGCAGAGGGATTCATTCAGAGTTGAAGATCCGGAAGGTGTTGTAAAATTGAGAGTACGATTGTGAAATATTGGTAGAGAAGATAACCGAGAATAAAAAGTTCAAAGTCAAATTTAATAATATAATTCGTTAGTTTCGAGAACGTTTTTTACACCGGATCCGTGAAGAGGAAGTTTCATTTTGGACCGGGAAGTTCTTTTCCGCCGTTTAGTGTCCTGTGAAAGCTAACGAAATCTCCATCCAGGTAGGAAAATCTTGATCTGGGCTTTTCCGAATTTTCATTCCGTATTCCGGACCATAGTTGTGTATATTTTGTGTATGATTATTGTTTTCTGCTCGAATTACGCGTGATTCTCATTTCTTTTATTCGTAACATTCTAGCGAGGGAAAACCGGTTTGGCTGGTAACTAGCGGTGTGCGTGCAGGCGATCGAGCGTTTCGACTCAAGGTCGTCCAGTTTCGGAGGCCCGGTCGTTTAACTCTTACGAATTTTGAGATTTTTATTTTGTTGCGTCGCTTGTTGGACGGTGTTGGGCCCATTGTGTCTTCGGTACATCAGTTTGGTCACACAGCGCGCGGTGCAACCCAGTTGTTGTGGTTGGCTGATGGCTGGGGGCATTTTGGGGCGACACACGACCGGTGAGTTTCGTAACCCGTCACGACATTTTGGCGCATGCGCCGCACTGTTTTCCGGTTTCCCGCGAATTTTGACTTGTCCCGTCGCTTGTTGGACGGTGTTGGGCTCATTGTGTCTTCGGCACATCAGTTTGGTCACACAGCGCGCGGTGCAACCCAGTTGTTGTGACTGGCCGGTGGCTGGGGGCATTCTGGGGCGACATACGGCCTGTGAGCTTCGTTACACGTCACGACATTTTGGCGCATGCGCCGCACTGTTTTCCGGTTTCCCGCGAATTTTGACTTGTCCCGTCGCTTGTTGGACGGTGTTGGGCTCATTGTGTCTTCGGCACATCAGTTTGGTCACACAGCGCGCGGTGCAACCCAGTTGTTGTGACTGGCCGGTGGCTGGGGGCATTCTGGGGCGACATACGGCCTGTGAGCTTCGTTACACGTCACGGCATTTTGGCGCATGCGCCGCGCTGTTTTCTGGTTTGCCGCGGATTTTGGCTCGTCTCGTCGCTTATTGGGCGGTGTTGGGTCCCTTGTTTCTTCGGCACATCAGTTTGGTCACACAGCGCGCGGTGCAACCCAGTTGTTGTGGCTGGCTGGTGGCTGGGGTCATTTCGGGGCAGAGCACGGTCTACGAGCTTCGTGACTCGTCCCCGACGTTTTGGTAGATGCGCTTATCCCTCCGACCAATCAAATTCTCGCATATCTGTTCGACCGCTGATAAATTGTTCGAGCAGGAAATATTGTAGTGTAATCTTTCCCCCGAGCATCCATACATACAATTGTGGTTCGGAAATCGTAGCCCATTTCATTTTTTCTATACTATTTTTCGCTTTACATGCACACTGCTTTGCTCCTTCACGGCTGCTTTGAATGCTCTCATTGTTCATTTGTTGCAATTAGTTTGTCATTTTCTATCACCGCTTATTTTCCGTCTGTCTCACCTGCTCACCCCGTTAACCCGCAACAGTTTTCATCTCTTTTCATAATATCAGTAAGGCTTGTGTAACTTTCATACTTGCATTTCAATCACTCAATAATTGATCTTTGGAAACAGATTAGCACTTTGATTTTGGGTGTTGCATACATTATTTAGTTGAGTTTACATTGTATTACATTTTAGTTTCACATTATAGTTGTTTAAGGTTTTACTTGTTTTATTATCCCAGCAACAGCTAGACATATTCAATAAAGAACATACTTTTCAATCGCTAACACCTTAGATTGAGCCGAACCCTTCTCCAACTGTCTAAAAGCTACCCAGGCAAGGGCTCGAAGTGAAACTTTTTATAAAGGAGTCACAACCTTTTAAAACCCATTGTGGCTGGCGCCCGAGCGATTATATTTCCGCCGACAATAGCCAATAGGTAAAGAAAGCCCGTCACAAATTGGCGCCCGAGCAGGGACCTGATTTCTTTTGAGTCAAAAGGTACTTTCTAAGCTTTGTTTGGCGCGGTTTGTTGAGCAGGTATGGAGGTGAACAGACTGAGAGCTGAGGAGTTGATTTGGGAGTTGGAAGCCCGTGGCTGTAAGGCGGCCAGAACCGTCAACGAGAACCGTATGCAGCTAAAGGCGGTAGCCCAGCAGATTCCTTTCTGTCAATTGACCAGAGATACTGGGGAGGAATTGAATAACGCCCACCGTATTCTGGGATGTCTGTTGGAGGACGTGCGAGAGTTTGGCGAGGATAACGCAGCAAACGTGGAGACCGGTATCAGAAGCCGTTTGTTGCACGTACAGCACCGTCTGAGCCAAATCAAACCGACGTCGTTGGGAGAACACGACAGGCTGGACGAGCTGAGGGACATTTTGGTCCAAGCATTCGAGATGTTGAAGGATGCCAAACTCCTAGCCGATGCAAGGAGAGCCGTACAAGAAACGTTCGGCGGCCCACTGGAGGGCGACCTAAACGAACAGAGTCGAGAGCAGGAGTTGATTTCATTCGAGGAACCACCAGAACCTCGATCTCAGGTGCCCGGTCTCGATGATTTGCAAGATGGTGGAGGTAGGAGCCGGGAATCCCGAAATTCAGATCAAGTGGTGAGGGAAAGACGAAGACCTGTCGACCCTAGCGGAAATGATACCTTTCAGATGACCGGAATACCAAGTGATTTCCTTCAACGCTTGCGAGAGCGGGCTTGTGAAGCGGTCCGAAGACGATTAAATTTCACCAGCCCTCTTGGACAACGAAATGAAGACACATTAGCGCGACCGATACGAAGGGACAGGCCAGATATAGCCGAATCAACACGCCGAATTTCTTTCCCTTTCCTCGATGCAACGGAGTCAGAGTGCTCGAATCGAATAAGACCAGACTCAAACGAAGATGAGCCTGAACAAGAACGCGTCGCACGAACGGTGGGCATAAGGAAGGCAGAACCCGACTGGGCCCATCCGAACCTGAACATTGCTGATTTAGGACAAGCAAAACGACCTAGCTCAACGTGCAGTCAACCGTCCATTCCTGCTTATAAATGGAACGTGCATTTCGACGGCTCTACTAGCGTGAACACTTTCCTGGAAGAGGTCGAGCAGCTGTCTGAAACTCGCAAAGTTACACGACAACAACTTTTCGAGTCCATTTTCGAGCTTTTGAGGAAAGATGCGAGGGATTGGTACATTCCACGACGAGGTTCTTTCGAAAGTTGGGAAGATTTCAGGGAACAGCTTCGTGAAGCCTTCTTACCACTCGATTACGAAGAAAACCTCTTGGATGAAATCAGAAAACGCACGCAAGGAAATGGAGAGAAACTGCTACTGTTCGTGACCAGGATGCAGAATCTGTTTTTGAAGTTGACGACAAAACGACCATCCGAGGAAGAGCAGGTGAACATTATCAAAAAGCGCTTGATACCGTCGCTCCAAGAAGCTCTCGCCTTCCAAGAAACGAACACCTACGAACAGTTGCTGAAGAAGGGAAGGGTGTTCGAGTTGGTGAAATGGCATGCCGACAATTATGTCTCGCCACCGGATCGGAAGGGTTTGATAGATGAGCCTCATCTAATATACAGAAACACACGTTCGAAAGTAGCAGAGAGTCTGGTCGTGAATTCGTCGCAGCAGGAAACAAGGGAACATACATCCCCGCTACCATCCACACCGGGATCCAAGGTCGCTGTCAAACCGGAGGAATCAAAGGAGAGGCCGAAACCTCCACCGGTTAAACCGTCAGACCCGCCGTCACAGGAAACACAGAGGAGGGTTCATTTCATGAGGATACAGTATCGGTCAGAATTTTCAGACCCCGACAATCACCGAGCGACTATTCGGCTTTCGGCGCAAACATCCCATCGGCGAACACCGTAACTGTCAATCTTCTCGACAATCAGCTGATATAACACAAAACATATAGGTTAGGGTTTTCGTCTGATGTAAAAACTGGTAAAAATCCATTACACATTTTAATATAAAAAGGTTTTGTGATGTGTACAGTTATTCCCATTGAAATTCTCAAATTTTGTAGGAAGAATATGCTGGCGATGAATAAATCTAACAAACAAGCCTTCGAAAACAAAACAACTCCCCTACGAAATCAGATCTGGATTTTAGGAACTTTAGGCTAATAATATATTTATATAATGAGTCTGATCATACAAATCAAAAAGAATTCCATCAGATTTTATGTGTGAGGTTTACTCTTGTATAGCTGTGAGATAACGTGAAAGAGATTCCTAAAATAGATCTTTCACTGACCATCATTCAGTATGAAACTGCATTATTTGTTATGTTCAGAATTGAGCTGAGGAGTATTGAATATCCCTGAAGAGCAAAGACAAATTAATAGTTATATACCAATGCCCAATGGTGATTATACATATGCGTAAGTGTAATGATGGCTCACATCGATGAGTACAGAAGGAAGTATTCCATAAAGGGATTGACAGTTTAGCAACAAAGTTCGTTGTTAGATGAGATATTAATATTTCACATCATTATCAATATGTAATGACGAGCCAAAATTGAAAAAATACTTTGTATCCTGAAACATTTCATTCTCAAATAGGTATATTGCTCACAACATGAAAACAATGTATACCTTTGGTTTGAGAATATTGTTCTAATTTGCAATGCTACAATATATTATTGAATAATTCCATTAATCAGTTCAAATTTCATGAGATGTGAACCATGAAATGAAACTAAAAGGATTCCTCGAAAATTGAAACGAGAGTGTTCTATGAAAATATTTATTTTATATTCTTAAACTGAACGTATTTGGGAAATTAATTGATTAAATTGTAACAAAAAATTAAATTGATTGTAGATATTTCATTGATTATACAGATATCAAACAATATATTTGACTTTTGAATTTAGTAAGGATGTAAAACCTCAGTGAGAACACCTGACAATGCTAACGGTATATCAACTACAACCTCTCCTCTGGGCATCAGCAAGTAGAGGCATTAGTTTTTTGTCTATGTTGAATGAGATGTAAAACACAAAAATATTTTATTTATTACATAAAATTGTCATTTTGCCTGGACAGACATTTCAAATACAACAAGTACCTAAGTAGATTCACCAAATTCTATTTTTCTCTAGGATAACAAGTTGGATATACTATCCGTGGAATAGTTTTATATTTTATGTGACCGTTCAAATAAATTCATGGTATGGAGTGGTATCGCATTCTCAGAATCGACTTTTTTTGTAAACTGACAAGCACATCATGAATAGAAAGCAAAATCTATACTTGTCTGTTCCAAATTCTTTCATACCTGATGGCCATCAGCCTTTTTATAAACAATGTCACTAGACAAATATTCCACAAGGCCTCTGTGATAAATGATACCTAATCCTTATAGATTCATTCTTATTTTCGGAATAATTCGCGTCATTCTTCATTCTCTTTGTAAAATTCATATAATATAATTACATATGGTTGAAAGTATTTTTGGCGCATAACTTACATTTTATCTGACTTGAATAATAAATTCATTGAAAATCAAAAATTTCATCAAAATTCTCAAATTTAATTATTTTTATCAACATAATTACTAAACAATTTTGATCATTACAGTTGCAATTTGAATTAATTCAGAGGTCAAAACATCACGAAAACGCAAACCACCAAACAAAGAAGATTGTAGTTACGGATTCTGCAATGAATAGACACGAGCGGTGCCGAATCTAGGCTCGGTTATTGTCGGGGTCTGAAAATTCTGACCGATACTGTATCCTCATTTCATGGAGAACGGCCCTCAGTGCTGGCGATGTGGAAAGATGGGTCACATGAGAAGAGAATGTCGCTCACAACCAAGACTGTTTTGCTCACGATGTGGAAGACCCGGAATCCTATCACGGGATTGTCCATGTTCGGGAAACGAGAGCGGAACTGCCATGACGAGGGGAGGAGGCAGTTCCCGTCCGCAGCATCCCCAATAACACCGCAGTCGCCTTCCAGAGGAGAAAACCGTTCAATTATCACCGTCCACATAGGAGGAAACTCCTTCAAAGCCTTGTTAGATACGGGAGCCTCCAGATCTTTCGTGAGCCAGAGAACAGCGGAAACATGCCGGAAGTTAGGAGTTTTGCCTGCCAAAGTCACAGGCATGTTGGCCACCGTAGCCGATGGAAATTCCGTAGCCGTTGAAGAGATGTACAAGCCGTTGTGTACGATTGGCGACGAAGAGATCGAGCCTCGACTGTATTTGGTACCACATTTGCCGGTGGATTTGATTTTTGGTATGGATGTTCTGACCTCGCACGATTTCCACATCGACTTCCGGACATCCCGATGTTTTCTCAAGGGAAAACTGTTGATGAAACCGGAACCTGCAACACATGGACCACAGAACTCGATGATAGGTTCGTTGAGTTCCGAGGAGAAAACGACGCTACGAGAGTTCTTAGAAGTAGAGATGGGAAGTTTTCAGGAAGTACAAGGCCAGACTACCTTGACCAACCACGAGATTAAGATCAAACCTGGTACCGAGCCGATTAAGCAAAGATACCGTCCGTATAATCCGAAAATGCAGGAGATCATTAATCAAGAAGTGGATAGAATGTTGGAAGAGGGAGTCATCGAACCGTCTAAGTCTCCCTGGAGCTCCAGCGTAGTCATCGTGAGGAAGGCCAATGGAAAACCTCGTTTTTGTATCGACTTCCGCGCAGTAAATGAAGTGTCTGTTAAGGACGCTTACCCGTTGCCCTACATCGCTGGGATTTTGGACAAACTCCGGCGAGCCAAATATATATCGACCCTAGACTTGAAGCAGGGCTATTGGCAGGTCCCGCTGTCCGAGGAAAGTAAGCCTATTACCGCCTTTACAGTCCCTGGAAGGGGCTTGTTCCAGTTCAGAGTCATGCCCTTTGGCCTACACTCCGCAGGGGCTACGTTCCAGCGGTTGTTAGACCGAGTCATAGGCCCGGAGATGGATCCGGATGCTTTTGCATATCTAGACGACATAGTGGTACTGGGTGAGACGTTTGAGAACCACTTAGCCAACCTGAGAACCGTATTCCGCCGTCTCCGTGAAGCGAATCTGAAGATAAACCCGGAAAAATGCGAATTCGTAAGAAGCTCGCTTAAATACCTTGGACATGTGGTGACTGAAGATGGAATTGCGACAGATCCTGATAAGATCGCCGCCATTAATTCCATGTCACCGCCAAGGACAATCCGAGAACTCCGGCGATTCTTGGGAGTGGCGAGTTGGTACCGCAGGTTCGTAGAGGACTTTACGAAGACAGTCACTCCGCTGACGTTGCTGCTGAAGAAGACACAAAGGTGGAAATGGGGAAACGACCAACAGCAGGCGTTCGAGGCCTTGAAAGCCAAGCTCACCGAATCTCCGGTCTTGGCGTGTCCGGACTTTTCGCAACCGTTCACGTTGCAGACTGACGCCTCAGACACTAACACAAGTTTTGGAAGGTCATGAACGAGTGATCGCTTACGCGAGCCGTACGTTGAACGACGCCGAGAAGAATTATTCGGTGACCGAAAAGGAGTGTTTGGCCATAGTTTGGGCCATCGATAAGATGAGGCCGTATTTGGAGGGATACCGTTTCACCGTGGTCACAGATCATGGAAGTCTCCGCTGGTTACAGTCGATAAAATCTCCCACAGGAAGGATAGCGCGATGGAGCGTGTTCTTACAACAGTATGATTTCGAAATAAAATACCGGAGAGGGACACTGAACCGAGTGGCAGACGCCTTATCACGGGATCCGTTGCCGTATCAAGAACATTCCTGCCTAGCTGAAAATGTGGTGCTGTGTCCATGGTACGTGAGGAAATTCCAAGAAGTGTCCAAAGACCCGGCCGGACACCCTGACTATCAAATACAGAAGGGGAAGTTGTACCGACACTTTTGGAGCTCCAACGACTTCACCGAACCGGAGATGGGCACACCGTGGAAGTTATGCGTCCCCACTGAGGACCGTCTCACGGTATTGCGAGAGAACCATGACAATCCCGCGGCTGGTCACCTGGGTATTGCGAAGACCATTACCAGGGTGGCCCAGAATTACTATTGGCCCGGAATGTTCCGCGAGGTAGCCCTATAT
Organism: Adalia bipunctata; assembly: GCA_910592335.1. Classification (NCBI taxonomy): domain Eukaryota; kingdom Metazoa; phylum Arthropoda; class Insecta; order Coleoptera; family Coccinellidae; genus Adalia; species Adalia bipunctata. The sequence goes on along the minus strand of OU342949.1, from coordinate 9,368,539 downwards.
GTTCGACGATGCAAACGTTGTCAGCAGTACAAAGTCTCTCAGCAGAAGCCCGCCGGCAAAATGCAACCCTACGTAATCAGTGAACCGTGGAACACCGTAAGTACTGACTTGATTGGTCCGTTACCCCGTTCGAGGAAAGGAAATACCTTTCTTGTCATGTTCCAGGATCGTTTTTCCAAATGGGTAGAATGTAGACCGCTCAGAGCGGCCACCGGCAAGGGGGTATTCCAGGCCTTCTACGAACAAGTAGTGTTGAAATTCGGATGCCCTAAAACCGTGATAAGCGACAACGGGTCCCAGTACGATGGAAGGTTGTTCAAAGGAAACATCCGGAGTCTAGGTATCAGGCATAGGTTCTCACCGGTTTACTCACCCCAGTGCAACCCCGTCGAGAGAGCAAACCGAACTATCAAAACTATGATAGCGCAGTTTTGCGAAGGGGATCACCGTAGTTGGGATGAACACATAGGGGAGTTGACGTTCGCAATAAACTCAGCAAGACATGAGTCCACCGGGTTCACACCGTCGTTCCTGAACTTTGGGAGGGAGATAAGATCCCCAGAAAAGAACCGTCGCGATGTGCAAGGAGCTGACGACGAGGAAGGCGCCGGCGAAGAACCCCGTACACAAGACGCAGCCCAATACGCTGACCGCTTGAGACACCTGAAGGAAACTCATGAATTCGTGCGAATCCAATTGGAGAGAGCATTCTGTCAACAGAGCCGCTACTACAACCTCCGTCGAAGGGAGTGGACCTGTAAGGTAGGTGATAAAGTCTTACGTAGGGAACACCCTTTGTCGTCGGCCGCGGACAGCTTCGCCTCGAAGTTGGCCGCCAAATTTACCGGACCTTACACGGTTGTCAAAGTTGTCTCCCCCGTAGTGTACGATCTTAAAGATGCGTCCGGGAAATACCTCCGGCACATTCATGTTAAAGACTTGAAACCGTTTCGGGAGGGTGAGCATCGCGTAGAACCTTAAAGAAGACGCGAAACCCCGCAACTTGCCGTAATGAGAGCAAAATGAGATATGTTGAATAGGTAACCTTCACATTCATAGTCTCTTTCAGGAAATGGCCGACTCCATCGTCGTCATCTCATCGACTCCTCCGAGCGGCGCATCACCCCGGGGTGACGAAATGGATGAAGACATGGGGCCGTACGACGTAGTTCGATTCATCGGGCGGGGGGGCTTCGGCCGGGTGTTCGAGATGAAGAGGAAGGATGGCGGCGAGAACTTCGCGATGAAGATCGCGCCAGTTTCTGCCGTCGCCATCGTCGAACGGGACTTCCTCGAAGAGCTGGATCACCCTAACATACTACGACTGATAACAAGTCACGTTAGTGGTGATCAGCTCGCCCTCGGGGTGGAGCTGATGAACAGCGACCTGCAAGAGCTGGTCGAAAGGCAGGGCCCACTTCCCGAGGGCAGGTGTTGGGAGGTGATGTGGCAGGCTTTCGCCGGCTTGGCGGCCTGTCATGCCCGCTACATCCTCCATCGGGACGTCAAGCCGGAGAACTTGCTGCTGAAAGGTCCGAGGGTGTGCTTGGCGGATTTCGGGTTGGCGGTTCGGCTGTCGCCTGATCGGCCAACTACAACACAGCTGGCGGGGACGGTCCCGTACATGTCCCCTGAGATGGTGAAAGGTTTACCGTTCGGCCTTCCCGCCGATGTGTGGGCAATGGGTCTGGTGGCCAACTACTTGGCTACCGGTTCCACCCCATTCTTGGGTGGGAGGGCGGTATCGGTGATTTCACGGCTCCGGGGGCAGTACGAGGGGCCCGAACTAAAAGGATTGCCGGGGTGGTTGGCGGATGGCGTTGGTCGGATGCTGAGGGTCGAACCTTCGGAACGCCCCACGGCGGAGTGGGGCGCCCGTGGGTTCGGTCCAGCCGGACTATGCGTGGAGGGCGCCCTCGGTTCCACTCCCGACACCAACTTACCGGGACCCAGCACCCAAATGGCCGAGAGCCCACGTTCACCGCGTCGGCGTACCATCGTGGTCGGCGCCAGCTTCCAGGAAGCGATGACCCGGCAGCCGAAGAAGGGTATCACCCCCAGTTTTGCGGAACGGCTCATTGAGTACCGCCCACCGGGAGTCCGTAAAAGGATGCATGAGAAGTTCCTTCTCCCGGATGGGACGAAGAGGAGATTCTGGCTGCCGGCGCCGTGAAGAGGCAAAGCAAAGTGGCCTGGAAGCCAAGGTTGTCCTCAGTTTGCGGTAAGTTGCCCTAACCGTAGTACTAAACACCGTGGGTTTTGTTTCAGAATGCCCCGCTCGAATGAAACACTGTCAGAGGTCTCCTCGTTAAACCTCGACGAGATGTTGATTAGCGATTACTGGATTACTGGAGAGAAGACGCGAAGAACAAGAGGCCCCGACTCCCAAGCCTGCGGCCACCAAGCGTCTCGTAACGAAGGTCTCCGAGGTAGTACTGAATCGACCCCACGATCCCGTCAAGCCGAAGTCAGGCCGTAAGCGTGTCCAACGGAGGAGACAACACCGTCGAAGTAGAGCGTCCGAACGAGCCATTGAGGGAAACGAACGACCTCAATATATACAGCTCTCTGAAGGGGCGTGTTGGCGCTGTGGGTTGATAGGACACGCCAGGAAGAATTGCCACAACAAACCGAAGTTGTTTTGCTCGAGATGCGGCAAAATGGGAGTATTATCGAGGAATTGTCCTTGCCGATCGAGGGGACAATCTCAGAAGTCATCGAGGACGGAAACGAGGACACAGCCAGCAAGAGAGTCTCAGGAAGAACGTAGCCGCGGTGGACACCCGGCAGTCGTTGCTTCCTCTGCCCAGTCGCCAGGACGTAACTCCAGGAGGTCAAATGGAGTCCAATGTGAAATCTTGAGAACCCCATCGTACATGAAGCCCATGGTGATGACGTGGCGACCCGACGTGTTCTTCGCCATATGTAACTAGACATGACCGCGGAGGGTAAGGTAAGAGCGGGTGAGATGGGGGAGTCTAAAAAAAAAACCTTCAGTTTTTTTTTGTGGAAGACAGGGGGGTGTAATGAAGCGCCCTTCATTTTAAGAATCTCGGTAAGATCACTTTGAAATTTTCCGATAGGCAACCCGTAAATCTCATTCATGTCGTTCGGTTGCAATTTAAAAATCAGGCGTCGATTATTGGCAACCTGGCATTGTTATCTCTCTTCGTCGTTTCTTTTGTTGGTCGTTTGTTTTTCCATTTTTTTTGTAGAGTTTAAAATCTCGTATAATGGCGGCGATTTTTGCGTCGTAGTTACCTCTGGAAAGTTCTAGAATGTTCACGAAAAGTGGGAACTCAGGTAGACCAATAGGAGCCCATAATGATCGATTTGTTTTCGAAAATTTGAGGAATTTTCACGCGCGCGACTCCCGATGATGGGGGGGACCTTTTAGGAGGGGCTGGACGCGACGCAGAGGGATTCATTCAGAGTTGAAGATCCGGAAGGTGTTGTAAAATTGAGAGTACGATTGTGAAATATTGGTAGAGAAGATAACCGAGAATAAAAAGTTCAAAGTCAAATTTAATAATATAATTCGTTAGTTTCGAGAACGTTTTTTACACCGGATCCGTGAAGAGGAAGTTTCATTTTGGACCGGGAAGTTCTTTTCCGCCGTTTAGTGTCCTGTGAAAGCTAACGAAATCTCCATCCAGGTAGGAAAATCTTGATCTGGGCTTTTCCGAATTTTCATTCCGTATTCCGGACCATAGTTGTGTATATTTTGTGTATGATTATTGTTTTCTGCTCGAATTACGCGTGATTCTCATTTCTTTTATTCGTAACATTCTAGCGAGGGAAAACCGGTTTGGCTGGTAACTAGCGGTGTGCGTGCAGGCGATCGAGCGTTTCGACTCAAGGTCGTCCAGTTTCGGAGGCCCGGTCGTTTAACTCTTACGAATTTTGAGATTTTTATTTTGTTGCGTCGCTTGTTGGACGGTGTTGGGCCCATTGTGTCTTCGGTACATCAGTTTGGTCACACAGCGCGCGGTGCAACCCAGTTGTTGTGGTTGGCTGGTGGCTGGGGGCATTTTGGGGCGACACACGACCGGTGAGTTTCGTAACCCGTCACGACATTTTGTCGCATGCGCCGCACTGTTTTCCGGTTTCCCGCGAATTTTGACTTGTCCCGTCGCTTGTTGGACGGTGTTGGGCTCATTGTGTCTTCGGCACATCAGTTTGGTCACACAGCGCGCGGTGCAACCCAGTTGTTGTGACTGGCCGGTGGCTGGGGGCATTCTGGGGCGACATACGGCCTGTGAGCTTCGTTACACGTCACGACATTTTGGCGCATGCGCCGCACTGTTTTCCGGTTTCCCGCGAATTTTGACTTGTCCCGTCGCTTGTTGGACGGTGTTGGGCTCATTGTGTCTTCGGCACATCAGTTTGGTCACACAGCGCGCGGTGCAACCCAGTTGTTGTGACTGGCCGGTGGCTGGGGGCATTCTGGGGCGACATACGGCCTGTGAGCTTCGTTACACGTCACGGCATTTTGGCGCATGCGCCGCGCTGTTTTCTGGTTTGCCGCGGATTTTGGCTCGTCTCGTCGCTTATTGGGCGGTGTTGGGTCCCTTGTTTCTTCGGCACATCAGTTTGGTCACACAGCGCGCGGTGCAACCCAGTTGTTGTGGCTGGCTGGTGGCTGGGGTCATTTCGGGGCAGAGCACGGTCTACGAGCTTCGTGACTCGTCCCCGACGTTTTGGTAGATGCGCTTATCCCTCCGACCAATCAAATTCTCGCATATCTGTTCGACCGCTGATAAATTGTTCGAGCAGGAAATATTGTAGTGTAATCTTTCCCCCGAGCATCCATACATACAATTGTGGTTCGGAAATCGTAGCCCATTTCATTTTTTCTACACTATTTTTCGCTTTACATGCACACTGCTTTGCTCCTTCACGGCTGCTTTGAATGCTCTCATTGTTCATTTGTTGCAATTAGTTTGTCATTTTCTATCACCGCTTATTTTCCGTCTGTCTCACCTGCTCACCCCGTTAACCCGCAACAGTTTTCATCTCTTTTCATAATATCAGTAAGGCTTGTGTAACTTTCATACTTGCATTTCAATCACTTAATAATTGATCTTTGGAAACAGATTAGCACTTTGATTTTGGGTGTTGCATACATTATTTAGTTGAGTTTACATTGTATTACATTTTAGTTTCACATTATAGTTGTTTAAGGTTTTACTTGTTTTATTATCCCAGCAACAGCTAGACATATTCAATAAAGAACATACTTTTCAATCGCTAACACCTTAGATTGAGCCGAACCCTTCTCCAACTGTCTAAAAGCTACCCAGGCAAGGGCTCGAAGTGAAACTTTTTATAAAGGAGTCACAACCTTTTAAAACCCATTGTGGCTGGCGCCCGAGCGATTATATTTCCGCCGACAATAGCCAATAGGTAAAGAAAGCCCGTCACAAACAGTAACAACAATAAAAAGCTTTTAGTGAGATGCGTTCCCGAGAAGAATAATGCCAGCGATGTGATGAAGTCATGAATAAATGACGAAATATTGAGTAATTGAGAAAAACTTGTTTTTATTCAAACAGACCGCAACACCTGAAAATTTCCACATATTATTGTTGAATATTTTCAACAATAATATAAATCTCAACATCCAACCAACAGAATTAGTCACCTGTTATCTCCTGAGAAAAAATGATAACAAACAGAAGGATAACAAACCGTCACCTGTAATTGTCGAATTCGTTACCCAGTGGCGTTGTGAAGTTTTCTTCAGTAAGAGTCGACTGAAGGGATCCAATCTGTTGATATCTGAGGTACTACAATGAGATGAAATACAACTATTGCAAAAGGTGCGACAGGCTTTCGGAAATAATTCCTGGACGAAAAGGGGTAAAGTCTTTGTTCTCCACAATAACAAAAAGATTCTTGTTCAAGATGAAAATCACTTGAGTTTACTAATTAACTAACAGCGGAGTGGAAACATGTGTTTTTTGAGACACTATTGTTTTTCGAAACATTAGGTGGGAGAGTCGAGAAACTTTATGAAAATTTTGCATCTGCGTTCACTATTTTTCTTATCTAGTTCTTGTAATAATATTATAACTCCACACACATTAATCGCTGGAGATCTAATCACTGACATTTAAATATGTTTAATATAGCCTTTTTTCCTTTTCCGTTCTATGTCATGAAAGCAAGTAGTTTAAAAATTGGTCATATAAATATAAGATCTCTAATTCCAAGTCTTGAAGAATTCAAACAATTCATTACCTCGAATGAATTCGATGTTGTGGGTGTATCGGAAACTTGGTTAAATGAAACAGTCAACCACGGAAACATCGTGATTGACGGATATAGGGGTATCTATCAAAGTAGAAATGGTAGAGGTGGAGGCGTGGGATTATTCGTCAAGGTAGGTTTTAATGTCACACGAATTGAAAATGAGTATACAAATAACTCTAGTTTTGAACAAGTCTGGATTCGAATGCGTCTAAATAAGATGGATATTGTTCTAGGATGTATTTACAAACCACCGCAGTACAGTCAATCTAACTTTTTAACAGACTTTCTGACAATATATGCTGTGTTGGTGATTTCAATTTAAATTACCTGAACTACTCCTCTAAGGAGGTGATGGAGTTCAACCTACTGCTAAGTTCCATGGGCCTGTCCCAAGTTTTTACCCATCCTACTAGAGTAACATTACAAAGTGAATCCCTAATTGATCTGATCATAATGTCTGATAGTATGGAAGTAGACAAGTGTGACACCCTGGCCTCCATGTTTTCAGATCACGAATTCATTTTTTGTGAAATTCAACTACCTTATCTAAGAAAGAAAGCAGAGTTCAAAGAATACAGAAACTACAAGGATATTGATATATACCAGTTCGATCAGGACTTGCGCTCCATTCCATGGCGGAATATTTTCGACATTGACAATGCTGACAGGAAAGTTGAGTTTATTAGCTCAAATATGAACGCGTTGCTTGATCTACACGCACCAAGGAGAAAGATAAGATTGTCGAAGCCTGAAAAACAGCCCTGGCTTGACAATGTTAGACACCTTATGAAACTGCGTAATAAAGCCTTGAGTAAATATAAAAAGAATCGCACTGACGAGAACCGGGCCCACTATATATCATTAAGGAACTTAGTTTCTTCGAAAATTGAACATGAGAAAAAACTGTTTCTGCAGAAAAAATTTTCATCTAATTACAATCTTTGGCAAGAGCTTAAATACTACTGCGGTGATTTCAAAGATTTCACCACCCAAATACCTGAAAACTTGAGAAATCCTGATGAAATCAATCGTTCTTTCATTTCATTCATCCCACAACCCGTAGCTGATCCGGAAGACACTATAAAATTTTACTCACAAAACCGGAAAAGATCGTCAACCTCTCTCCTTAAGTTCACTAATGTATCGGAAATTGATGTACTCAAAATAATCTCTCAGTTGAAATCTAAAGCCTGCGGCATAGATGGCATCAATATACACGTACTGCATTTATGTACCCCGTTTATTCTTCCATTTCTCACTCATCTCATAAATTACTGTATTTCCAACTCAATTTATCCAACTACATGGAAAAAGGCACTTGTAATCCCAAAACCAAAAAAAAACATCTCACAACTGTTCTACCACTCTAAGAGATATCACGGATGACATCTTTCGTGCCACAGATAATGGTAATTTCACATTGCTTGTTCTCTTAGACTATAGTAGGGCCTTCGACACCCTTAATCGATCTATATTGTTGGCGTCTTGAGGTCTTGATGAAAGCGCAGTTGCCTTTTTCAGTAGTTACTTTGATGGGAGGACTCAAAGAGTCATGGTGGATGGTGTTCTATCCGAGGAACTATCTGTGACTAGAGGTGTTGCACAAGGATCAAATCTGGGAGCAACTCTTTACATAGTGTACACCTCTGAGCAATATTGCTCTTTCAATAAATGCAAAGCTCACTACTACGCAGACGATACTCAAGTATGGATATCCTTTGACAAGACTGATGTCGTTGAAGCTTGTAACACTTTGAATCTCGAACTAGAAAAGGTTATGAATTTTTCAGCTAAACATCACCTTCACATCAATGCAGAAAAATGTACGGCATTACTTTTCGGTCCCAAAAATTGTAGAGAACAAACTGAAAAATTGGTAAATATAAAAATCGGTGATAAAAGTTTGAAAATTAAAACCGGCAAACGTATTCTAGGAGTGATATTTGATAGTGATCTAAGATTTGATGATCATGTCTCGAACTGTATTCGTCGTGCATATTACAAATTAAGGCTGCTATATTGTAATCGGCACTAGATATATCCCAGAGAAACAAAAAAAAAGGACCCCGCACTTTTTGTAGGTAAAGTGGCGACCGGTCAAATTTTCTGAAAGTTTGGTATGTTGTTGTACCCGACTCAGTGACCAAAAGTGTCAATAGGCCCAACCCAATCCTATGGCTAGTTTTCCAAATACAGGGTGTTAAAGTTGAAAATTGCCCAAATTTTCGGATTTATTCTCTGATTATTAAGAGTTGGATTGGATTTCTGTTGCATGCAGACGTTTACTACATGTTCTAGTAATGAAATAAGTGGATACGTATGATTAGAAATATTTATATTTACAGGGTGATTCACGAATATATGACGGTAGTTTTTCACCAAAATTCACTTTTTCTACTGTGACGTCAGGAAGGCATATTTTTGAAATGTTCTTTTCGATTTAGTATTATGACGACCAAATACTGCGCAGTGCATATTTTTTATACAGGGTGTTTCACAGAGAGAACCACTAGACATAATGATTTCTTTTTAGGATTAATTCGAAACCCTGTATTTTTGAATTGATTTTTGGGAAAAGTAATACCACAAACATACAGGGCGTTGAAGTGGAGAATAAAAGATTTTATCAATACTTTTTTTTCCAATTGAAAAGGCGGATCGATTTTATGTTGTACCCATGAGTTCAATATGAGTACAGATAAGATGCGCATGGCCCATGGGAAAGTTCAGCTAAAATATTAACTGTTACAGGGTGATTCACGAATAAATCACAATAGCATAAGTATTTTTGGTATGGTTGCCTGTATGGCTCACCCTGTATGAAAAGTAATCATAATGAAGTATTTCAGACTGAAAATTGTGAATGACTAGGTAATAACTTCATGGAATAATTTCTCTGTGACGAAACTGTGGAATTATCGAGTGTTTGCAAAAGCTTCTGTGATTTATTCGTGAATCACCCTGTAACAGTAAATATTTTAGCTGAACTTTTCCATGCGCATCTTATCTGTACTCATATTGAACTCATGGGCACAACATAAAATCGATCCGCCTTTTCAATTGGAAAAAAAAGTATTGATAAAATCATTTATTCTCCACTTCAACGCCCTGTATCTCGAAAACTGGTCATAGTATCGGATTCAAAATTCATACCTCTGGAGATGGTGTAGAAATCAATATATAGTGAGAAAATAGTTGCATTTGACCGAGGAAATTTTCGAATACAGGGTGTTCATGTTTTTTGAACTTTTCCCAGAATGGAATACCTTCCTATGAATATACCACCATGAATATTCTGCAGATTAGAGAAACACATATGTTTGTGGTATTACTTTTCCCAAAAATCAATTCAAAAATACAGGGTTTCGAATTAATCCTAAAAAGAAATCATTATGTCTAGTGGTTCTCTCTGTGAAACACCCTGTATAAAAAATATGCACTACGCAGTATTTGGTCGTCATAATACTAAATCGAAAAGAACATTTCAAAAATATGCCTTCCTGACGTCACAGTAAAAAAAAGTGAATTTGGGTGAAAAACTACCGTCATATATTCGTGAATCACCCTGTAAATATAAATATTTTTAATCATACGTATCCACTTATTACATTACTAGAACATGTAGTAAACGTCTGCATGCAACAGAAATCCAATCCAACTCTTAATAATCAGAGAATAAATCCGAAAATTTGGGCAATTTTCAACTTTAACACCCTGTATTTGGAAAACTAGCCATAGGTCTGGGTTGGGCCTATTGACACTTTTGGTCACTGAGTCGGTTACAACAACATACCAAACTTTCAGAAAATTTGACCGGTCGCCACTTTACCTATAAAAAGTGCGGGGTCCTTTATGTGACTCCCTTGTACCTAGGAGCATAGAATGAATGGAGGGAAGGCTTCATACGCTCGACAGATCATTTTGAACTTCCAATTTCGGCGGAGGTTAGAGTTTCGTGTGGCGCCCGATAGATAACGCTGTGATCGCAAATAGGGCTATATGTCACATATGTCTTGTTCTGTGGCGCTACAGTTGCAAAGAATATTATGTAGTTGTCATTTTTATTGATACATTTTTACGACCAACACCAAAGTGATTGAATAATAAAACTTTTTGTTGTTGACTGAATGGACTAAAGGAGGTCGAAACAAATTGTATTGAATTCGAATATTGTTTGAAGTTACTATAATATACGAATTGAATCGGCTTCGATAAAAAAAAAACATTTCTGAGGCTTCAACTATCTAATTTACCTGTTGGTTCTGTTCATTTCAACGTTTGTTGCTAAGTATAATATTTTTAATTGATATAGTGTGATTTATTATGCTATGTACCTACTATATAATTATTGAATGAAAAAACAAGGTAAACAGTTTGAATTTTTATTGACAAGTATCAAAACATATTGAACAATTTAATTATTACCTATTTTAGCCAAAAAGGCCCTCGGTGGGATCATGACGCATTCAAAATTTCTGAAGAAAGAATAATCACGCCTTCTGATTGACTTGAAATGACGTCCGGTTGTTCCATATGAAGAAATCGAAATAAATTCTTACTACATTAAAATTCGACAATTCCATCTCCGTTTTTTTCAGCTTCTAGAAGAAGACCTGTACGTTACTTAAACAAAAGAATTTTTTTAAGTCTCACCCTTCAAAATAACACCAAATATTAATCATAACAATATTGTTGACATATCACCGCATTCAAATCAATTATTTATGCGCAATTATATGGAAATTCTATGATCGGAAATAAATTTGTCAAAACGAATTTCATTTTGAATATGTATCGTTATAGCCATGCTGGAGCCACGAACGACGTTGGCGCCATCTCATGACCTTGCGGCGAACTGACAAGTGCAGACGTTTTTGGCAGTTCATTTTTGTAGCGGAGCCTTCCCTCCATTCATTCTATGCTTCTAGCTTGTACTGTCAACTTTTAACTTCGGTGACGTGATTTATGGGGAATTCTTAACTGCAATAGCCAGAGCGAGAATTCAGCGTGTCCAGAATTCATGTCTGAGGTTTATATTTGGCATTAGAAAATTCGACAGAATCTCTCACAAACTCAAAGAAATAGGCTGGTTGAACATGAATTTCCGCCGAAAATTACACTCAGCCTGCTTTTATTACAACATTGTATTAAATAAAACTCCGAAATATCTTCATAGAAAAATAATATATAGAAGTCATGTCCATAATATAAATATCAGAAATAGAGGTCTTATAACACACCTGTTCATAGAACGACCGTTTTCGAAAGAAGTTTCACCTACAACATCGCTTAAGTCCATGATCGTATTTCATACACCTTCAAGACGTTAAACATAAAGACATTCAAAAATAAAATCTTTGAATTATATTTGAAAGAACAGAACGAGCACTATTTCTTCTATTTACTTGCACATTATCTAACTCACTCCATTAGTGAACGCAGAACGCCTATGAAAAAAGTGTAAAAAGCGTATCAAAAATATATTTTTTTTGTTTTTTGGTTTTTTTGTGTTTTTTTAGTATTTTTCTGTAAGGGTTGAGTAGAGCAGCATATGCATAAGCATAACTGGACTCCGCCTTTTTTCACAATAGATCAAATTAGCTAATAACTAAAATAAGATAATATAATTAGTAATTACTGTAACCTTTCTGTGAAAATAAAGACATTGTTAATATTATTTTTTTTACGTCCGTGTGAGGGGAAAACCCTTTATGGGCACTTCTCCTACATGGAGTTCATTTTCGGATTTCAAATTTCACTCCGCGATCACAACAAAATCTCCTTATTCCGGTTCTGACTACCTCCATATGTTTCATTCCTCTGAGATTGGAACTGACCTTCGCCTCGAGAACGACCTTTCAGAGATGCTCGACGACCTAGTCTCTCGTAATGAGCGTATCACACTTTGAGTCCGATGTCATTATTTACTTTAGCGTAGCGCACAGTCCATCTGATATCGCGAGAAATGTCCCTTGCATTGCACTTTTTTCCGTTTTCACTTTCAGTGTAGTACGTCTTTGTTGTCGTAGCCTACGTCCGCCTCTGCGTCCTCACTTCTTCCCAGGTTCCCTTGTCTAGTCCTGTGTCGATTTCTAACCCACGTAGTTAAAGCACAGACCAATAAAGGTCAAAGTATTCCACAGGCTGGCCAACAGGATCATTTCATATCCAAATACCTCATAGTATAGGTGCTGTCGTTTCATATACTCCTATCCCGTACTTTATGATTCGGAATATCGCATGGAAACCCATGAGTCCACTCATGAACACGTGATGTAAGTGAACCATCCCCATAATTGTCGTGCAGTATTGTGTGCCAGCTCTCTCATATCTTCGGTTCTTCATTTCTGCTACTCGTCTGATATTAATATTTTCGACACTGCCGGTCCATATGTTGTTTTGATTGTTACTTTGTCCTTCGGCAACACTATTTGAGAGCACGGCAGTGCCCCCGCCAAGTCGAGCGCGAAGCAAACACTGCCGTACCATACTTTACTGGAACCATTTCGCCGCATTTTCAGGCTCCTATTTGAGAACCTCTGAATAGGACCAGAACGCTGAAATTTTCGTCATCCAGTGAGCTATAATCACGTACTCAAAATCCAGAATTTCAAGTGTGTAGGTCATTTAGTTCCGAAGTTAAGCCAAAGCAAAACACATTGTTATAATACTCAATATGTAAATATATACTGTAGAATATAAATTGTTATCATCAGATGGGTCGGCGGACTCTGCGAGCGGTGGTGAGATGGGGAGAGAAAGAATTAAATCCGAAAAAAAATCGGGTGAAAGATGGGCTATATGGACAAGTTTGGTATCAAAATATAGGTTTTTGAGGACCCTGAATTCAATAAAAAATATTTTGAGGCTCTATCTACCATAGTTCAGAACCGGAAAAAAAGATTATAAAGATTTGTAATAAAAAATCTACTCCCAAAAAGAAAGAAAATTTGTCAAATAAGAAAATCTAATGAAATAAGTACCATTGTTGTCACGTCACTTGAGCTCACGTGCTATCACGTAAATACCTCATCTTTGCAAAATGTGCAACCACATTAATGTATGGAAGTTTATGCGCTTAGAAACACATTGTTATCATACTCAATATGTGAATATATACTGTAGAATATAAATTGTTATCATCAGATGGGTCGGCGGACTCTGCGGTGGTGAGATGGGGAGAGAAAGAATTAAATCCGAAAAAAAATCGGGTGAAAGATGGGCTATATGAACAAGTTTGGTATCAAACTATAGGTTTTCGAGGACCCTGAATTCAATAAAAAATATTTTGAGGCTCTGTCTACCATAGTTCAGAACCGGAAAAAAAGAAAACAGAGATTTGTAATAAAAAATCTACTCCTAAAAAGAAAAAAAATTTGTCAAATAAGAAAATCTAATGAAATAAATCAATATGCCTACGTTTCTACAAATAGAAGTGAAATCCTACCAAAAACATTCTGTAAAAAACTAGCCAAGTCTCGATGGAGCTGCTTGTTTATCTCTAAAAAGTAATGAAATCTAGACAAAGTCGTGCCAAGTCTAAGGCTCCTTACTGCGATTTCTTTATTATTATAGTTGATGTTGTGTGACTTGGCCGTTGAAGGGTACACAAGGGTACAAAACCAGGTGCTCCATGACACCATTGCATCAATCTGTAGCCAGAAACGCTACCTATTGACGATGAAAAATTGCCACTTGGAAAACGTTGATTCAAACCAGTCAATTGAAGGCTTGAAAAAGCTACGTATTTCAATAATACTTACCTATGTGTAGGCGAGCCTGAAACAAACAGTATAAAAAATTATTTCCACTACAGACAGACTTCTAATCATTGATAGAAGACCGATTTTAGATCGATTTGACGCTCCAAAAATATGAGAGCAGAAGTCAGCATTGTCAATGCTGAATGCATGTGTCGCACAATCCACAACAGCCTAAAATGAGACACTAGCGTCCAACTACCAATACCAGTATGGGCTATCAACTCGCTTAACAAACATAGGTAGTTACAACAGATATTACATTACGTGTAAACAAAATTGACTTGTACCATTAACGTATAAAAAATGTTCAACGGCCAAGTCACACAACATCAACTATAATAATAAAGAAATCGCAGTAAGGAGCCTTAGACTTGGCACGACTTTGTCTAGATTTCATTACTTTTTAGAGATAAACAAGCAGCTCCATCGAGACTTGGCTAGTTTTTTACAGAATGTTTTTGGTAGCCCATTGACGATTTCACTTCGGTAGGTGTTCTAAATACACTTCGCGTATACATAGACATAGACACTGCGATTATTTCAATGTTATTCTTCGCACACGCGTACGCGATTAGCATCTCAGCACTGTTTACTTTAACGAATAAGGTCATTCCTCTGGCTAGGATCAGTACCTTTCCCATACTGCTAATTGGCTTGGATCCTCTTGAAAACTATTTTGGGAAATTTACAAGTACAACAACAAAAAAAATAAAATTTCTACAATTTACATAACATATAGTATTATTCACAGAAACAACTTAAAATAAAAAAAAAACATAAATCCCTCTATTTTTCTATTCGTCCTCCTATGATCGCTTTCACAATTAATTCTTAATCATCCGAGGAAGAACACTACAAATAATACAATCAGATTTGCTTTTTGTTGTGGAACACAAAACGCAACATTTTATCAAGATTATTTCAAAATAATTTCCGCAACCCGTAAATTACACTTCAGCTCATTCCTCAAATCTATTGAAATAATATCATTCAAGAGCGAATCATATTAGTGCTAATAGAGAAGAGATTTCGAAACAATAAAAAAAAACTTAAAGACCTCAATTCATCTGTTGCGAAACTCGAAAACGAAAAGTGATTTGGGGGGGGATATTCGTAACCTAGAAAAGGGACCCTTTTCAGACGGTGGCTCTCATTGGCGATCGAGACCAGGGTCTGGACACTTCCTTTCCCCCACTATTCAACAAGTTTTATTTTTGGGTGCAACCGCTATGAGCGCTGCAAGCGGCAATAGACGTTTCTTTCCTTGTTTTGTTTTGATTGTAGTCAAAGATGGCGATGATCGTAACAGCTTACGCTATTCTAATTTCTATTACCTTACGTTGAATAAATATTCTCAGACGGAAAATAAGCCAAAGAAAATTAATCGTTTAGGTAGGTAACAGATCCTTATAACATTGTTTTTCAGACTTTTATCTAATATTAATCAGTTGGGAGCATTCATCCCAGAATATGGTTTAAAATTACTAACTCCTAATCATAATTGTTTCTTTTAGGTCCTCATAGTATGCTGAGAAAAGGCAATATGGTCATGAACAAGTTGCATAGTAAGAACAAAGTTTTCCAAAAACCGTTGGCTTGTGCAGAAAAAAATTACATTGACATACACGTAGTACTAGGTACAATTTTAAAATGTCTGATCAGTCAAACTGCTTGCAAGAAGATTCACTATAGAACAGAAAATACTAGCATTAACTCTTCATAAGTCAAGTCCTAAGGGCTACCGATTACTTGGCAAGATATTTGTCCTCCCTTCTAGCAGAGCTTTACAGAGGCTACTTAGAAAGTTACTTGAATAATAAACATAATCATTGAAACAGATATATGAAAGTAGTGTAATTATAATTATGAAAAAAACCGCAGTTCTAGAAATGGACTTGATGGAATATTTTAGATTTTTGGTGCTACGTATGTAAAATTTCTTAGGGCTATGTTTTTCAAATTGACAGGTAGTTTGATTTCTTGTTTGTTTGACTTCTTGTAGTTTGTTCATGACATACATATAAAACTGATGATTCCTATATTTTAATGAACATAGGGGTAGATTTTCAATATAAATATACACATTTTGTACACTACTTGCCTTTGATGAGTATAGAAGTCTTGTAGGATATAATCTGTCAACATCATATATTATTTTTAAAGGCTATTCATGTTCAACTACTAATTTATATAGTGTCTTGTTGTAAAGTCCTCATTACAATAGTCTAATGATATCCAAGTATTGATTCCACTAGGGATTTATAAACTAAGATGAGAAAGTTTGTTCTCAGAATGTTCTTAATACAAATAATACATTATTATTATTATTTTTTTTTAATCACCATTAGGGCGGTAAATTATATGTATCAGATAATCATTTCCAATATTTATATATTATTTCGAATGAAGGCGACCGTTACTGTAGAAATTTGTATGTATACATAATATATAGGTGAAAAGCATAATTTTGTATTCGATGTGTGTCCTTATGAATGAATAAATAATTATATTATTAACAGAAATTTTCTTTACTATTCGAAATTCCACCTATACGTTTAGAAATTCATTCTCAATGTAATTCAGACAACTTCAACAAAATTTTGACAAAATTGTTGGAGATTGTTGATTACATTGAAAATGAATTTCTACGAACTTCAAGATATTTTTTTACCTCCAAGAACCCAAAAGCAAATTCAAATTTTCGCGCCATTCATCGGTAATGCTGTTTTCTATACTGTTTTCTATATACTGCAAAAGTTCGGATCGCAACCGCTACGAAAATAGCGCTGAACTATATTCAGCCTATTAGAAGGGGAGTGTCGAATCTATATAGTTCTTTAATCTATGATCGATTGATCGAGACGTACAGAGCAGACGTATAACGAGTGCGCAAGCGCTAAAACGGTGAAAAAGGAGTTAAGTGGTGTGACCAGTTCGTATAGTGTGTCGAGTTCAGATCTCAGATCGTTGATTCCACAATGGAGAAGGTCATTGCTCAATTTGTCTCCCTAGCGGAAGTACTGGCGAAAAATAATTACGACATGAAAGATTTATTAGGTAAACTCAAGAACCGATTAGTGAAAGTTGGTGAAAGTGACAAAAAGTGCAGTGATAGTGTGGACAAAAATGACGGACCGGTTTTTCAGAAACCGAAGAAAACTGTGAAACGACCAAGGCTGAACAGTGAGGACAGTGATAATAGGAGGACCGAAGTATCTAACCGATACGATATATTATCCGACGACGAGATGGATATCGAAGAGGACCAAAAGCAGACAAAGGAAAGTGACCAGGATTTAATCAGGATTGACCAGGATGTGTCCAAAGAAAAGAAGATTTTGGAGAAACCCACACCTCGAATGGATCGACCAGTGAAAAGTGAGCGAATAACCCACTTGATAATCAGAGATCCCTTGAGGTGGGGTCAAATAAACGAGATGATACAGAGGAGAAATATACAAGTGAAAAAGTCGAAGGTAGTGGGTCACGGTGTTCAACTTGAACCCAAAACAGAAGAGGATTATCGGAACTTGTACAGAGCCCTTAAAGAAACAGAAGAGCTATTTCATGCTTACGAGCTTAATAGTGAGAAGAAATAAAAAGTAGTTCTCCGAGGTGTTTTGATCCAAATCAGCGAAGAAGAAATTAAGAATGATTTGGCCAAACAAGGTTACCCCTTAACGAAGGTAACCAGGATGAAGGGGCAAAAGGGATTCCCTATCCCACTTGTCCTAGTGGAAATTGACAAGGCTTATAAAGCCATATTCACAAAACTGGAATTTTGTTGTGGGCTATCCGTGCAAGTGGAAAGCCTAAGATTAAGAACTGAGATCATACAGTGCCACCGATGCCAAATGTTTGTACATGCGCAGAGGATCTGTCATGTTGCGTTCAAATGCATGGAATGTGAAGATGGGCACATGAGTTCAGAGTGCCCGAAACCAAAAACGACGTCACCGAAATGCGCGAATTGTGGTGGGGACCACCTTTCATCATATATTAAATGTACGAAGAACCCCAACAACCCGGGAATGTCGAAGAAGAAATTCAAGGAAGCACCTTTGCCCAAAGACAATATCTGGGCAAAACGGGACATGGAGCACAAAGACCGAAGAAAATAAGCAAAAACCACCGCAAAAAGAAATTATTCCTGAGAAAAAGAAGACCAAAAAAGAACAGAAAAACTTGAAAGCCAAAGAACCTTGGCAAACCAATTTAGAAGACGAACTAGCCGTCATTCTAAGAAGAATGAAGCTTATATCATTCAGTAAATGTGTTATTTTGTATCTTAGCTCTACCCTCATATAAAACTTTTCTAGGAAAGAAAAACTAGTATGGTGTTCAGTGGCCTCAATAGGCACAAGGTGTTCATAATAAAGCCACAGCTGTAAAAGTTTAAAATTGTTGTATGAATAGAAGGGAACAAATATTTATTCTTCAAAATCAGTTAACATGAAATGAATTCTTGTAAATACATGAATTATTTCAAAAATAACTCTTTTAAAAAAAGCGGCAAAAATTATGCTCCTAATAAGGCCACCCACAAAATTATCACGTGGCCTTATTGAGAACCAAGCACCCTCGCACATAAATGACTTCAACATCAAAAAGGAGCGAAATGGAACCAATTTCTAATCCCTGGTTAATTCTATACTTGTTAGTGAAGCAATCACAGGGTGCACCGGCTGCCGAAATGAAAACGTGGTTTCACTACACAATCGATTTTGTTAGGTTAATTTTATAGCGTTCATCGAACAAAACATGAACAAGGGGATACAGCATCTAGCGGTTGAGCGTGTAAGCTTAAATTTTTCTTCGAAGTATTGTTGCAGATTCCTTTACGACTGAGTTAATAAAATTACACATTGTGTGTGTACTTTTGCCAAGAAACAACATTGGCCTTATTAGGAACGTGGCCTTATTTGGTACAAGTACCTTATTAAGTGAAAATAACAAATTGTGAGTATATCAGAATGAAATCTATGACAGAAATAGGAAGGAATAAACAATTCAATACATTTTATTGAGGTGATGAAAATTTTTATTTTTTGTTCTCCTCGGTCAAATTCGAAACGAAAATTGACTTTTCAGAGCATTCCTCTACAAATAAGTAAATACCGAAGACGAAAATTTGAATATTTTGTCTATTTACACTAGGAGGTAGGGATGTAACACTAATGAATAATAATGCAGAATAGATCATATAATATCATTTAATGAATAAAATAATAATAATAAACACATGTATAATACAATAATAATATAAAACTATAACAAAATGAGAATGAGATGAGTACATAACAATGGAACACTTATAAAATTATAAGTGCTGAATATTTATAATCTTTTGTTTTTTGTATCATAAAATTCTTATTGCAGAATTTTAAGATATAAATTCGCATTCTGACAAATAAATTTAACAAATAGTTTATTGGAAATTCTGTACATGGGTGAGTCAACCTTTGTGTTTCCATTTCATTTCTCAATTTCAGTCCAACATTATTTTCAATCGCCAGTTTTGCAAACAACGAGACAAAAATACTATCGAGGCCATTTATAAATTCATAAAATGAATTTGGAGGCATTTTCAAATTGCCAAATAAATCATTTTCTTTATAATTTTTCAAATGACAGTACACTGTTTCATTTGTGAGCTCATTTTGAGCAACTGAATATTGTTCACAGATATCACACCTGTGTTTTTCTAAACATTTTTTATGAGATAGCCACATACATACGACAGCACATTCTTTTCAGGCATATCTATCTCTACATAGTCCCTAGGGTCTACTTTCAAAATCTCTGATAAAATGTTTTTTTTTTTGGCAGAGTCGTAGGAGATAGGTTTTCTTCCTCTTTATCATTTAGATTGATCAACACTTCTGACAGATCACTAATGCAGTTGGCTCCATCTAAATGCTCAAAAAATTGGAGTCAAACATTTTTTTTGAAAAATGCTTTGAACTGTATAGGAGTAGGATATGTCGCATTTCCCCCCGACTTCTAATATTTCCAAAGAAATTTTCGAGAGCATCTTGGTTCAAGTACCTTGTGCACAGAAACTCAGTTCTGGAATTTATATCTTCCCATAATAATAATATTGCCCTAATTGTTTGCCTCCAACCTTTCAGGAATTTGACTGTATTTGTGACGTCCTTATTATCCTCCTTGGTAATCTTGAGATCTTCAAACATTTTGAGTGATTTCAAGAGATGGTCCCTCTGCTCCTTACTTCCTTGGTATGGTCTATTCAAAATTTCTGATGAACCGAAATTTGAAGCATTCAAAATGTCAAATAACTTATCTATATTTGCTATAAATGCAGAAGTATGGATTGCTTCAGAGGGCAGATAATTGAAGGAAACAATTGTTTCTATTCCACATGCAACTGAATTGCTCAGTATTTTGGCTGCCAGAGCAACATTCATTTTTTGGAAGCAATTTGGGTTAATATGCATATCTAAAATACGTGGGATTAAGCGGTTCATTCTTCCCTGATCATAATTGTATAATTTTTCTATATAAATTTTTTTAATTATGTTCTCCCCTAATTTAAAATTGTATTTGAATAAATTATTCCTCGTGCTCTTTAATAAATGTGGGGTATCGTAAATATGAAAAATTTTTCTTTCATCAATGAAAAAATATGGCTCATCAATCGTTACCCCAATATCTATGGAAAATTTTGCAAAATTTGAGCCTTGGTCGCTGATTAATGCCAAAAAATTTGGCCCTATGTGCCTCAATTTTCTAACACTTTCAAATATTATATTATTCAAATATTTACCCTCACATGTGTTGTGCACAAAAAAATATGCCACTGGCTGTTTCCAAGAGTGTTTTATTCCTCTTGCCATAATAACCAAGGCACAGTTAGCAGGCTCAAAACTCCTGCTGCCATTGCATTGGGGAAACCCGATTATTTGGTCTGATGATATATTGTAGAATAAATGAGTTTTTATCGACATCTCATCCACACACACAATACAGTCTTTTGCAGCTTCCTCCATATTTTTGTTTTCAATGCAATCGCCTTGAAAATGCATTCATTAAGGCCAAGAAATCCCAATTTGTCGTGATTCTGCCTTGTGTGGCAAAAGAAAGGTCTTTTGCAAAAATTCATAAACTTTCGGTCTTAAAAAGCATATGGTCAGAGCGAATTGCTTAAACGCTGAAGAATACCTGTAGCCTTTAGGTTTTTTTTCTGCAGCTCCAATTGAGAGATGATGAAATCTGCCATTTGTACATTGAAGTTTTGTGTACAGAATTGAATAAATTCCTCATCACCTATAACTGCAGACTGCCTCTCTGGAGTTACAGATAGCTTCTTCCTCAAATTCTTCACAACAGATTGCAATTTTTTTTCTTGGAGTGACTGAAGAAAGATTTGGGGATGTTTGTGTTCCTTCTTGCCTTCTTTCTGTGATAGATAATAAACTTGAAGACATAACAGAGCAAATTAATTTGTTATTTTGAATTCTTACCTGGTGTAGTGCATATTTCAGAATTGATAGATTCTTCCACATTATCAATATCCCTTGGAGTTGGAGCAGAGGTTGAAGCACCTTCAATCACCCCTAATCAAAATTTATAAAGATTAATTATTACATATAAACTATGAAATTTCTGCTATAAATACCTTTTTCGCCAACCCCTTCTTCGAAAACATTTGGCCAGGCATCTTTCTTCAACCTTGTTCCAGACATCATTTCTTTACTGAAATGCTCACTACATATTCGTTTTTTGTGAAGTACTTCAGATGTTTTATTCAACCATTCTTGTCTTCCCATTTTTGGAAGCCAAATCGTTTGTCTGAAAATATTTTTAAAGTTACCTTAGATTAACACGTGCTTACTTAGATGTAAGGGGCAGCTCCAAAAGCACTCTGACGTCCATACCTATGCAACAAGAAGCAGAGATAATTATGTTCCACCAAAACACCGCCTAGAAAAGACCAAGAATACATTCCTATTCCTGGGAACAAAAATGTTTAATCACTTACCAGATGAGGTTAAATCACAACCACCGCACCAATTCAAGAAAAAAATAAAAAAATACTTGTGTGATAAGGCGTTTTATGGTATAGAGGAATTTTTGGCGCATGATTATTCATAGTTGTCGATCATTCATGTTGTTTGTGAATTGAGTATTGTCTTATACACAGTTTATGTATATGTTAGTCCTCAAATATTTTATGACAGGTCTTGTAAATTTGAAGGTAAATAAATATGATATGATATAGTAACAAGCAAAAATTGGAATTTATCTAGTCTAGTGTGCCATCAACATGTTGATACACATTTATACTGCTTACCTGGAAGTGTCTCCCGGCACGATAAAAAAAAACAAGTTTTGGATTACTATTGTTTGTACATTTGTACACACTACAATAATTCACCATTTTGCATAAATCAATCCACTTAACAAACTCTGCTCACAACTGAAGAAGACTAAATATATGTTTACCAAGATACCAAGTTTACCAAGCTAACCTAAACAATACTTCTCTTCCTCAACAAGGTTATTCAGCCACAGACCATAGAGTAACCATTAACAAACTATAAACTCATTGATTTTTTCATAAAATCTATGAACTCAACTAAATTTGAGGTTATACTCGCCGAAATGATGCACGAGTCGGAATTCGAGTAAGAAAATCCTCTAAGTGCGACTACTGGTTAGTGTCTATACTGTGGTTCCATACATCGTACAGTAGACCTGCCCACAGTCCATCTACCAAAGCAGAAAGCTGTAGATGAAATAAGATCACTTACTGCAGCGCGAAAGAAACTGGTAAAAAGGCAAAAATGGATTGAAGATAACAACACCTTGACCGCAGAACCATCGAAATTATTTCAGTCCCAACAACAAAAGGCACAGAACCCACCATCACCTCGAAAAGCCTGTATGAACAACAAGCAGAAACCAGGGATACTCCAGCACTTCTCAGATTCCAGCAGATGTGTGATCAAAACCAACAGCAGAACAATGAACCTCCTGAAATATCAACCGAAGATATTAGACAAGCCCTTAAGAACAAGCGTGATTTCACAGCACCTGGACTGGACGGTATTCAGAACTACTGGTGGAAGAGATTTCCAGCTGCACATCAACACCTGGCAAGATTATTCAGCGGGATGCTGACTCGCCGTGAGCCCATTCATGGTTGGTGGAGGGTAGAACAGTGCTGATACCAAAATCAGGTGATTTAGGTCAACCCAAGAACTATCGCCCAATCACTTGCCTCAATACACTGTATAAGATCCTCACAAGTGTAATTCAAGATCAAATACTGAGGGTTATTGGACCAGTGTGGAACAGTATCTACGAACAGAGGCGAGCAAAGAAAGGAGTGCAAGGATGCAAGGACAACTTGCTCATAGACAAGAGCGTATGTCTAGACGCCAGACACTACAAGCGCGACCTACACACATCATGGTCGGACTACGCGAAAGCATATGACATCACGCCGCACGAACTGATAGTACGGTTATTAAAAATGCTGAAAGTCTACCCTAACATCATCCACGCGATAGAAAACATCATAGAGCTGTGAAAAACGAAGTTTGCCATCCGAGCAGAGGGTCGAACTGTTTATATGGGATGGGTGAGACACAGAAGAGGAGTATTCCGGGGAGATTCGCTAAGCCCGTTATTATTCTGCATAACTCTGATACCACTAACAATTGAGTTAAGGAAGAGCAAGATAGGATACAAGGCCGGACCACCAGGCAGAAGGAACCACCTGATCTCGCATCTCTTGTACATGGACGACTTGAAGCTCTACGCTCTCTCCGAGTCCGCACTACGGCAACTACTGAATATCATTTCAGACTACACCTCAGCAATGGGAATGTCGTTCGGTTTGGACAAGTGTGCTGTTTTTCATCTGCGCAGGGGAAAAGCTGAAAACGCAAGAGAAGATATTCAACTGGAAGTTGGAATGACTTTTCGACACCTCGAAGACGGAGAAACTTACAAGTTTCTTGGGATGGAACAGAGGGGTGTACTGGAGACAACCCAGATAAAGGATGCCTTAACAGCCAGCTACAAGAAGAAGCTGAGGGACATTTGGAAATCCAAGCTGTCGGGAAAGAACAAAGTATCTGCTACAAATATGCTAGCCATCCCGATTCTCACCTACTCTTTCGGGGTGGTGAATTGGACGGTGAACGAACTCCTGGATCTTGATAGGTCAACAAGGAAAACGATGAACATGAATCGTAGCCTACATCCCAATAGTTCAAGACATGTACCTTCCCAGAAGCGAGGGGGTAGAAGATTGCAATGTTCGGAATATCAACACTATCAACAAACATTGGAAATGGCAGTAAGGATTCTAAGAAGTGAGGATCCGCTCTTGAAATTTGTTGCTCAGCATGAAATTGCGAACTATGGAGCCTTCCTTTTCCGAGCTGCACAAAGGGCCGTGGAGAAGCTCAGCATAACCGGCGTATCGATCAATCTTGAGCTCGCTGGAACACCGATAACTCAGGCGGAACAAAGAAGCCTAGCGAGACTGATCCGAAAGTCTCAGGCGGATAAATTACTCGAACATCATATGAGTAAGAACTTGCACTCCATATATTTCAGGAGTTTAAAAGACCAAGAACTGTCTGAGGAATTGTCTTTCGCCTTCCTACGGTCCGCTAGCCTCAAGTCAGAGATGGAGGGATTTGTGATGGCGGGTCAATGCCTTACTAAATACGAGATGGTATAAAAAGAACATCATGAAAATCGACACCCCAACAACTTGCAGAGCTTGCCATAGGCAACAGGAAACGATTATGCACATCCTTTCCGCCTGCAGCGTCCATGCTCCATCAGGGTATGTAGAGAGACACAACGCGGATCTCCGAATTCTATACTTCCATCTGAGAGCCGCGTATGAGATAGACAAAGAACCGGTGCTAACATATGTGCCTCTGGAGACTGAAGCGGTGGTCCAGAACGAAAGAGCTCGCATATGCTGAAACTATCCTGTCTCAACAACACAACAGATCAATGCTGTTAAGCCAGACATTCTTCTGCTGGACAAGGAGCTGAAGGAGTTATTTGTCGTGGAATTCTCCTCCCCTGCTGAAAATAATGTTGTGATGAAAGAAGGACAGAAGAGGCAAAAATACAAAGACCTTATGTTCGACCTTGGAACTTTATATATACCCAGGTCATAAAATTAGGATGGTTGTACTAACCATAGGATGTCTCGGTGGAATGAGAGCCAACTACGTAGATGAACTGAAGATTATTCCGGCCTGTAGACCACTGGCCGAGGTATTGGCGCACAGAATGCAAAAAGCAGTGTTGCTCGGGTCACTTCATATCATCAGGTCTCATGAACTCTAGAAGCCACTTGCGGCTCATCTCTTTTGTTAAGGGACGCTACGAGGGCAGGATGTAGAACTCCTCCATTTGAGTGTGAGGGGTTTTTAGTGAGTAACCAAACAAGATCTTGGATTCTCACACTACCGAGAGTGCGGACCCTCTCGGTGCCCATGAAGGGTTTTCCTCTCACACGGAGGTAAAGAAAAAAAATAATAATAATAAATATCACTGACAGAACGGTGACGAATAACAGGCCGGATATAATGGTTTACGACAAGAGGGTTAGAAAGGCAATTTTGGTGGATGTAGCTGTGCCCAACAACAACAACATGTTGAATAAGTACCAGGAGAAGACATGCGAGTACAGAGACCTGGCTTTCGAGATCAAGGAAATGTGGCACCTAGAGAAGGTTGATATCGTTCCAGTGATCATCTCGTCGACTGGATTGGTACCTAAGAGCTTACACAATAGTCTGAACCAATTAGAATTAAATGTAAACAGCTACATTGAAATGCAAAAAAGCTGTTATTCTCAATACCTGTATAATTGTTCGTAAATTTGTGTCAAGTGTATCGTGATCGAGCCTCTTCCCTTTGATTATTATATCTGGGAAAGGTAAATTTGTCCGGCTGGGTGCCGAGATAGTGAATAAGTCCACGATCATAATAATAATAATATCGTTTATTCCAAGAATGTGTATCATGTTTACAACAATAAAATACAGAAACTGAAATGCATCTGAAATAAATATTTCAGTATACCAGAAAAAAATGAATTCTAAATTCTACATCCAATTTGAATCAAAAATCACATCTGCTCTAAAATTCCCTTCCCCTCCTATGCAATCTCTACACTTTTTCTGCAGTACTGAAAAAACTCCTCACGCACATATGGCTCACAGTCTATCACGATTTGTCTTGCCCTTGCTTTGAATGTTTTGAGAAGTTGTATATTTTGTTCTGATTTTGGCAAGGCTGTGAAGAACCTCATGCACATATAGATAGTGTGTGTTATTTTCTGTTAGTGTCAAGTGATGTATAGGAAATACATAGGGTTGCATTTGCCTAGTATTATTAATATTTTTACATTCTATAAAGTAATTTCCATGTTAATGTATAAAAATTAAACATTTATATACTATATACGTTAAATATTGGAAAGTGCAAAGTGTTGCATTTGGGCAGGAGGAATCCGAGACTTTCTTACTTCATCGAGGGACAGCGGATTGATGAGGTATCTAGTCACAATGATCTGGGTGTAATTATTGCGGAGGATCTTTCATGGAGTCAGCATGTGGCACACTGCACTGGAAAGGCAAGAAAGCTTCTCTATCTCTTCGGGAGGTCCTTCGCTGGTTGCGATCCTATGACTGCGGCGCAAATTTACAGGACGTACATTCGTCCGGTCCTGGAGTTCGCCGGCCCTGTCTGGTATCCCTGGCTCGTCAGAGATACAAATCTCTTAAAGAGTGTACAGCGGAGAGCAACCAGAATACCATATGGTCTTGTACGTCCGGACTATGAAAATAGAATGGCTCTCATGGGTATCTCAAGTTTTTCTTTGAGGAGGTTGAGAGGCGATCTCATAATAGCCTACATCGTTGTGACCTACATCGGTCGGGACATACATCGGTTGTGACCTGAGTCACCTTTTTGTGCTCAACAGGAATAACCTGAGGGGGCACGAGTTGAAGCTCGCTCGTGAGAGATTTTTCACCACCACTAGGCAGTATTTCCTATCGAACAGGATTTTCGAAGTTTGGAATCGATTACCGTCCGAGATTGCTTGTGCACCCAGTGTAAATAGTTTCAAAAACAGATTTGACTTATGGGCCTCGCAGACTACTGTGGGGTTGTGAAAGTGCATATTTTTGATAATTTTGTATTTATTTTGTATTTTTTTTGTGGGATTTTGTATTTGCTCATCTTCTTCTCTGCGGCAGCATTTCTGACTTGACATGTTTTTTTTTTTTTGTTTGAGTTTATAGGCAAAGCCTCAACTCTGTACTATATTATAATAATAATAATAATTCACAATTATAAAATCACAACTCTGGCCTTGGAAATTTGACACATTCCACTCTGTATCGAAGTTATGACGTTTTTCAAAATATTTTTATGTTCCAAGTCAACACTATGTTGCCCTTTCTACATTCTTAGCGTATTTCTCAGAAGGTGAATGAATTGGAAAATATGTGATGGACGAAAATAATTAACGTTTATATGAATTGATAGAAAGGATTCCTTTTCTAGTTATTTGCATGAAAAGTACAAGAGATCACTGTTGAAATATATAATTTTTCGCCATGGAAGAAAATTGCATTGCTTTCACATAATTTTCATATGCATTAGGGTGGAGTAAAAAAAAAATTTTTTATTTCCATAATGTAATGGTAACAAAAAGTTGTGTTTAGAATCGCATATTAACCATACCAATTTTTATTTTTATCGCTTTGATTCTTCAGGGTCCGCCAGACCCATTAATCTTGATGAAAAGCTAAAAAATTGAACTTTTTGAAATTTTTATATGCCTTGAATTTCTTTTCAATTGCATAATGTAATAGTTACAAAAAGTTGTGTTAGGAATCGCATATTAACTATACCAATTTTTATTGCAATCGCTTTAATTCTACAGGGTCCGCCAGACCCTGATTAATATTGATGAAAAGCTAAACATTTCAACTTTTTTAAATTTCTATATGCCTGCATTCTTTCCGTCTTAATTTTATAATAGCAATGAATATTATACTATGGTTACTCGTTTCAACCCTACTACTAAAATTGATAACCTTGTTTGGTTCCATTCAATCGAGGCTCACATCTTAGTCCGTTCCTGCCCTAAGTGAAAGAGTGGGAGTAAGTAGACGCTTGCGCCGCTATCGCGGGACCCTGTCTTCTTCTTATTCTTCCTCTTTCAATAGGACCTGGTGCTGTTCAATTCTGTTCGTTTGGCCAAAGTGTAAATATCTACTCTTTAGTTTGGCCCCCTTCTTGGATCTTCCTGAGAAGCTGAACTCCAGCTCTCGTACCATCTCTTTGGTGGTCTGCCTACAGGTCTGCGTGTGTTCGGTCTCTGAGTTTTAGCCCACTTTGCCCATCTGTCTTCTGGCATTCTTTCGACGTGGTCCCTCCAGAATCTTTTTCGTGCCCTGACCCATCTCACCACGTCCACATCCTGCACGCCCAGTTCTTCTCTCATGTCATTACTCGTTTTTTGATCCCTGAGGGTGTTCGCAGTATTTTCATCTCTGTGGTTCTCATTATTCTTTTTGTCGTTGATGTCTCGGCTCTAGTTTCTAAGACATATGTGAGAATATGTCTCACACACGTTTTATAGATTCTGGTCTTGCTCAGTGAACTCATCGCTTTATTCCTCCACACTATATCTCTCACACTGCCGCTGACTCTCGATGCTTTCATCGCTTGTGTTCGTGCCTCCTATGTCAGGTTTCTTTCACTAGATATATTCACTCCCAGGTAACTGAATCTTGATACCTGCTGTATTGTTGCATTATCGACTGACTACCAATTTGCATCTGACAGGATCCATGGATATTACCATTGATTGTCTTGTTGACTGCAAGGGACCCTGTCTTGTCTTCTATTTTCATTAGTACCGATTAGCTTTCCGTGTTGTGAAGATCTGGTATGTTTCATTTTCTGCTGTTTACGTACTTGAGGTGTATTGATTGTTGCCAAAAATTAGTGACATTTCAAAGTGAAAATGGCTGGTGCGGTAAAAACTCGAACCAAAATTTTGTGTCCTATCTTTGGACCAGGCAAAGACTTTGATGAACGCGTTTTGCCCGCATATTTCGATGTTATGAAGTGCTAAATCAAAGCCAAACTGAAGTCCCAAATTTTAATGCCAACCGAAAGAGAATATAAATTTCAAGGGGACATGTAAAATAGCTATTTTCATGAATATTGTTACTTTTGGCGGACCCTGTGGATGTTAATGTTTCTTTAAAACTCTAATTTTGCTATGTAGCGATGTTCATTTTCTATGGGTTTTCTACTATTAAGAAACAAAAATAAGTAAAAACATGTTTTATTTCGTCCGAAAAGAAATAACCTTTTTTTCTCAAAATATGATTTTTCAAACCGCTGGCGGACCCTCAAAAAATTTTTATTTTTTCTATTTTCAAATCTTGTTTTTGAGACCATACAACGAAGCAACTTTTTATAACTATTAGAAATCAGAAACAAAAAAATATTTTTTTTGGCCGTTTTCGCTCCACCCTAATATGCATGCTTGTGAAGATTTGATGTTTATTATCCTCTTGAACTGAAAGACTTGACGACATCAATTGTTGATTCTAATCAAGAATTCATTAAAGAAAAATCAACCCAAAGATATAAAATGAATTGATGGGTAATAACAAGAATCAAGAATAATGGAACATCATATCCCTCTACTGGAATCCGAATATGTGATATGATTGTGAGGGTGCATAACATTTCTATTTCTAATATTTCTTTATTTCAAATAAATAACAGTTTTATTCATTCATCACAAAGAAAATAAACATAATAACTAAATTAACGAATTTGTTTACAGAGAAACTAATAATTTCAATGCAATATGAATTAATAAGCCTGAAAGCTTTATAGATATACATATCATTTATTTGATCTTATGAACGAGGAGTAACATATTCTGATTCATACATTACTACCTCAGTAGGTTTGTACAAATGAAATGGAATAGGTCAAACATATGCTTCACATTTATCATTCACCTGTTCTAAAATAAGACGCAAACTCCTGGAATATGGAAAAAACCGATGTATTCTGGTTCAATATAGCCTATTTCTACTTTCGGCAAAGGATTGATAGGAATGAAAGCTCCAGTGACACATATTTCAATTCATCGGAATCTGAATCGTTGAGTGCAATATAAGGCGCGTTCGGTATATACATATCCGTCAGCTCTTTTCTCTTCGCGTGCTCCGTTGGCGTTCGATAATTCAGTCTGTTGACACCAAGTTGACACTTTCCTCTCTGTTCTGCGCTCCGAAGTCACGTGATTGTATATCCGTTTGTATCCGTATTCTCTTGCTCCACTCCGGGAACGGAAAAACGAACCCAGTAATAGTCATATTTCTTCTTTTTTTTTAGCTTCTTCGACGTGTTTTTTTTCTGAAACGTGAAAACGATCAACAATAATCATTTAGAGACCAATGATGGCCATCCAGAACCCGTTTACTTACGAAAATCGTGCAATTTCATTCTGCAAGTTCTTTCCTCATAATTCCTCGAAAATCCTACCTGAACCATATTTTCCGGTCGCTTTCGTTAGAAGATCGTATAAAAGGAAGCCTTTTTTGTCCATTTACACATCCCAAATAAATTTTGAGCACCAAAAACGATACCGAAACTAATCAAACTTCTAGGGGACCGGAATTTCGTTTGAAATCTTTCCAAACGGCCAGATACCTAAAAAAACTTCGTTATCAATTGTAAAAAAGGCGATTAGTACTTACTTTTGCTTTTTTTATGCTTATTAATCGATTTTTGGTCCAATTCAAATTTGCCGTTCGTACTCACGCCAAAAGTCGTGAAAGGAAAAAATGACACTTGCACGAAATCGACGGGAAACTTCTTCTGGACGACGAAGAACGGAAAAATAGGCGATTCCTTATCGATATTTCGCCCCAAAATCGCCGATCGATTCGAACTAACATTATGTGGAATATCTAAAATATCTTTGATACTTTTTCTTTGATGTAAACAAAGCAACTGGCAACAACGTTTTGTCATTAACAATATTCTCTGTACGCGCACAGATTTTTCATCAGGTGCACCAATTCCTGAAAACGAAACCATGGCCAGAGTTGTGATTTTATAATTGTGAATGGAGTACATAAATATACATATAAACCAGTTACTGTCATTAATTTATGCCTTTTAAAGATTCCTCTACATGATTCTCTGTAGCCCATACCAAATATATATCTTATAACCCTTTTTTGTATCAAAAATAGTCTATTTACTTGATTGCTGCCACCCCATATGGTAATTCCATAACTCAACACCGACATAAAGTTCGCGTGGTATAGTATCAACAGTAAAGTTGACTTCTTAGTACATTGAAGGTATACCCTACAGAACTAAGCGACCATCCAGGTATTCTATTTGTTCCCACCACTTCAAATTTGAGTCTAAGTGAACCCCCAGGAACTTAATCGATTCCGCCATCGTTACTTCTGTTGTCCCTATTGATATAATTTTTGGGTACATTTTCTTAGCTTTCCCAGTTTCAAAGAGAAGGCATTCAGTTTTGTTTTTATTAACCACCAATTTATTTGCTATGCTCCATGTTTCCAATTTCTCCTTTTCTTGTATAACGTTCTGTAGTGTTTTATCCTTTATAAGAATGTTTGTGTCATCTGCTTAAATGAAAACTGACTTATTTTCTGAAATGAATTGTTCAGGGAGGTCATTCAGGTATACTATGAACAGTAAAGATCCCAGTATGCTGCCCTGTGGTACTCCCAGGATAGGTGTGTTTGCTGCTGATACATAGTCTATTCCATCCTCTTCCATCATTACCCTTTGCTTTCTATTGGTGAGATAGATTTTTATGAATTTCGGAGTATTACCTCTTATACCGTATCTCTCAAGTTTGTCGTATAGCCTCTTATATTCCACACAGTCAAATGCACTTGCTAGGTCCAAGAATAATCCTAATGGAGTGTCGCTCTTTTCAAGTGCTCTCAGGACTGCCTGAACCAGTTCATACATTGCCGTTTCCGTACTCTTGCTTTTTAGGAAGCCATGTTGGCTTTCACTGAGTATCTTGAATTTACCAAAGAACTTGAAGAGTCTGTCGTAGAGTACTCTTTCAAAAATTTTTGAGAATGCTGTTAGTTTGCTGATTGGTCTATAATTACTCAATTGTTCAGGGTCCCCTTTCTTATACATTGGTTTCACTACTGCTATTTTCAGGTGTTCTGGGAAAATTCCAGTCATGATTGATCTGTTCATTATGTAGCATAATGGTTTTTTAATTATGTCAAAAGATCTTTCAATGATTTTTAACGGAATTCCGTCACATCCTATACTGTTTTTTTTTCAGTTTTTTAGTGATAATAATCATTCATCCTCCATGATCTCAAACATTTTAAATGAATTTTCTACTCTGTCTATAAAAATGGGATCATTTACTTTTGGCATAATTATCCTTCGCTGAGTCGAAAGCTTTTCTAATGAAATAATCATCAAATTTATCCACCATTAGTGGTATGTTTCTAGGTTTTTTCTCTTTCTCATCTTTGTTTTTTCCTGTAACAGTTTTGATGACCTGCCAGGTAGCTTTAGATTTGTTATTAGCTTTATGTATCTGTTCCTGAAATTGGGATTTTTTCTGTTCACTTATTTTTTTATCATAAATTTTTTTAATATTTTTATAATGCTCTGTAAGCTCTGGTCTTCTCATTGAGACCATGTTTGTCTTATCTAACATGTCTTTCAGCAGTACTATTTCTTCGGTTTTTTTGTATCTATTTTTGGGTTGTAAGTCCACTTTCACCAGTGGAAAATTCCAATCAAATATGTCCTGGTGTTTTCTTGAAAAAAGGTTCCACATGTGATTAATGTTTTCCTCCTGTATATCATACACCTCCGGTCAATCCACCCTTTTCAGTTCTTCTTTGAAAGATGTTATTGCCTCTTCCTTGAAATGTCTGGTTAGTTTTTTATTGACTGGTTTTGTTATTGAACTGCAGTAAACTGTTAATTTCAGCGCTAAGTGGTCGGATGTGTGTGGTTGAAATACTTCTGTGTGTACATCCTCAATGTCTGGAAGGATATTATCTATGCAAGAACTTTTGTTAGCTGTTATTCTTGTAGGTTCTGCAAATAGAAGTTTTGAATTTAAGTTATTTACAAAAGATTTGAAACATTTTGAACATTTATCTCTGTTATCTAAAACATTTATATTGAAATCACCCGAAATAATATGATATGCCTTTTCGTTTGCTAATTTGTCAAATAATATAGTGAGTCTTTCAAAGAATATCCTTTCATCAGACATGGGTGGTCTGTATATGCAAATCATAATCACTTTCCTACTGTCCATGAGAAATTCAACGGCACAACACTCAAAAACACAAGGAACCGATAACAAATTTACATCTGACCTTAGTTTGTAGTTTATATTGTTCATACAGTAAATTGCACACCCTCCATGTTGTTTTTCGCTCCGACAGTATGATGAAGCTAGTTGAAAATCCCGTATCTGATAGTTCTTCAATTTTTCCAGTGTTTTCCAGTGTTCGCATACATTAAGAAAATCAATATCGTGGTCATGAACGATGCTGTAGTATGTTGAACACACTGTTAAGATATTGTAATGTGTGTTAATAATGTCCAGAATTGGATGACATGACAATTGTTTGTAGAATACTCTATGGTTTTACTGTCTTGACGTATGACGTACGTCATGTACAGTAGTTGGGTTACAGATGTTGTAAGAGGGCGTTAGGAGAATAAAGTTGTTAAAAATCGCTGCGTTTTATTACTGCTTAAAAGTAAAAGCTATATAAGTAAAATTAATATAATAACCATCAGGTTATGGGGCCAGATGCTCGAGGAATTGTAAAAGTAAAATATCAACGTTGATCCCGAGAAGATTGGAAAAGTAAAACCTGAAAAAGAATTCAGACATCAGGAGATCGCTACAAAATGGCTACGACGAACATGGAGGATTTGGCGTCTATTGAAAAACTGGTTGATAACGAATCATTTCAACTGTGGAAGTTCCAGACGACAATAATCTTTAAATCACAGGGCATTTGGGAAATAGTCAATGGAGATTTAAGAGTAGAAACTTTGACAACAGAAGCAAGTAAAGCCGAGTGGATGAGAAAGGATGCCAGAGGTCAAAAGGTCATCATCACGACGGTAGATAAAAAGATACTAATGCACATAATTAATTGCAAAACTTCATGCGAAATGTATCTAAAACTGTGCAGTATCTACGAAAAAGAATCTGAAGATCAGAAATGTACACTGTTGAGAGAATTTTTCAATTTCTCATATGTAAAAGGTACCGATATATCACTTCATATAAGCAGGATTGAAAACCTAGCATATCGTCTCAAAAACTTAAAACAGGACATCGATGATGAGATGATAATGTCAAAAATCTTGTCTACGTTACCTGAAAGATTCAGATATTTCGGCACTGCATGGGACTCCGCTCCGAGTTCAGACAGAACCCTAACGAAGTTGACATCAAGACTCATTGCAGAGGAATCAAGAGGAAAGAACAATGAAGATGAGGAAGTGGTTGCATTCAAGAGTAGTGAAGAGAAAAGAAGCAGATACAAGCCCCAGGATCAGAGAATGAAAGACTTTAAGAAGGTAAAATGTTTTAAATGTAACAACTATGGTCATTTTGCTAAATCATGTTCTAAGAATTTTGAGAATAAACGATGCACGATCTTCAAGAAGAACAATCATGCAGAAGAAGATTGTTACTTCAGAAAGAATAATAATAACAGGGTTGCATTTTTAACACAAACAGAAACAAAAATTAATAAATTTCAAAGCTTCGTTGTAGATTCAGGGTCCTCAAGTCATATGTGCAATGATGTTGGAATGTTTAATGGTCTAGAAAAAGGCACATCGAATATCTCAGTAGCAAAGAGAGGTGAAAACATGAGAAGCATTGGTAAGGGGTCAGTTGAAGGAAAGAAATGTGTATTAACAAATGTTCTTTACGTCCCTGACTTAAGTAAAAATTTAATATCAGTTAAAGCAATTACAGAAAATGAAGGAAAGGTGATATTCGAAAAAGAAAAGGTAACCATAATGAAGAATGAAAAGGAAGTGCTGGTAGGACAAAGAGAAGAAAATGGACTTTATGTTGTAAGTTTGGATAATAACCTGGAAAGTTTCCTCACCACAAAGGAAGATAATGCGGAAATGTGGCACCGGAAGTTGGGTCACTTGAGTAT
Organism: Adalia bipunctata; assembly: GCA_910592335.1. Classification (NCBI taxonomy): domain Eukaryota; kingdom Metazoa; phylum Arthropoda; class Insecta; order Coleoptera; family Coccinellidae; genus Adalia; species Adalia bipunctata. The sequence goes on along the minus strand of OU342949.1, from coordinate 9,333,231 downwards.
GAAAAGTATTAAGAAGCTGCGAAATCTGTCAACTGGAATTAATATCAGGGAAGCAGACTGTGATGAAGCAAACCAAATATGCAAGACATGCCTAGAAGCCAAGCAAACTCGATTTCCGTTTAACAAAACTAGATCGAGAGCAACCAGACCACTTGAAATTGTACACACCGACCTATGTGGACCCATTGATCCAGGAACTTGGGATAATAAAAGGTATGTGTTAACCTTCCTTGATGATGATACACATTATACTATGGTTTATTTGCTGGAAAATAAGTTCGAGGTGGCAGAATATATAAAAGAGTATGTTTTAGAAGTTGAAGCTTTTCACAACTTAAAGGTATACAAAATTAGATGCGACAATGGAGGTGAATATGTCAATAACAGTCTCAGAAAGTGGTATAAAAGTAGAGGAATAGTAGTGGACACAACAATACCTCACTCACCGCAACTTAATGGTAGAGCTGAGAGACTGAACAGAACCCTTATGGAGAAGGCAAGGGCACTAATATTTGATTCCAGCTCAAGTAAAAAATTTTGGGGAGAAGCAATTAGATGTTCAGCCTATTTGATGAACAGATTCCCCACTGAAACTCTAGATGTAACCCCATATGAAAAATGGACAAAGAAGGTACCAAATTTGTCAAATTTGCACTTGTTTGGTTGCAGGGCACATGCTAAAGTCCTAGGATACCTAAAGAAATTAGATTCAAGAAGTAATGAATATACGTTTATTGGTTATTCACCAACAGGCTATCGATTATGGGACAGTAAAAAATGCAAGATTATAGTAAGAAGAGATGTAGTGTTTGAAGACGTAATGAATAAAGATGAGTTAGAGGGTACTCTCAAATGGATGGATGATGATGAAGAGGTAAAAGTAACAGATAGAGGGGTTAGAACACATGATGATGAGGATGAATTACAACCAATAGATGACAATGAGATGGACGAAGATGTGGGTGCAACAGACACTGAAGAACAGTTTACAAGTAGAGGAAGAAGAATAAGACCACCAAGGAAATATGATGAATATGTACTTTTGACATACGAAGAGGCAATAAACTGTAAAGAAAAGGAAAAATGGCTGGAAGCTATAGAAGAGGAGAAGGAATCGTTGAAAAAGAACAATACTTGGGTTTATGTGGATGAACAGAGTGTTAGGAACAGGAATATTTTGTCAAGTAGATGGCTGTTCAAGGTAAAGGATGATGGAAGGTATAAGGCAAGGCTGGTTGTACGTGGTTGTGGACAGAAATATGGATACGACTACGTAGAAACATTCAGTCCAGTATTGAATATGAGTTCTCTAAGAGTTTTGTTTGCCCTGGCAGCTCATCATAACTACTTTATCAAAAAGTTTGATGTGAAGACTGCGTTTTTGTATGGAGAATTGACTGAAGATATTTATATGGAGATACCTGAAGGATACTCAGAGAAAAATAAGGTATGTAAACTCAGTAAATCTTTATATGGTCTTAAACAAGCACCATTAGAATGGAATAAAACATTTACCAATTTCTTGAAATCAAACAAACTTAAAAATCTTAAAACTGAAAACTGTATATTTGTGAATGACACAGGTACACTTCTTCTTGCCATATATGTTGATGATGGAATTCTGTTTGGAAAAGATGAAAAAGAAATGTTCAATTTACTAACAAATTTGGAACAAAATTTTGAAACTATTTCAGAAGACAATCCAAAGACATTCATTGGTTTAGAAATTCAGAAGAAGACTAATTCAATATTTATAGGTCAAGAGAAATATGTGAATAATATCTTGAAATCATTCAGCATGGAAGAAGCGAAGATAGCGAAAACACCATTGACAGTTGACACAGAAGACGAGAGTGAGTTCAACAAGGACTATCCCTATCGTGAGTTGATAGGAACACTACTTTATCTGTCGAATAAAACTCGTCCTGATATATCATATGCTGTTGGATATGGAAGTAGAAAAATGGAGAAACCAACTTGTAGAGACGTGACAAACATGAAGAGAGTGATTCGATATCTGAAAGGAACTAAAGCTCAAGGTATAGAATTTCATGGAAACTGTGGAGTGAATGAAATAACTGCATACAGTGATAGTGACTTTGCCGGTGATAGTGAAACTCGTAAAAGTACTACCGGTTATGTAATAATGTTCTGCGGTGGACCTATTGCATGGTGTTCCAGAAGACAACCGATTGTGTCGTTGTCGAGTACTGAAGCAGAATACATTGCTGCTGCAGAATGTGTTAAAGAACTGTTATACTTGAAATCATTGATTGAAGAACTAACTAATGTCAAAATAAAAATAAACTTGTACGTTGATAACCAAAGTGCCATAAAAATTGTTAGGAATAACCAGTGTAACAAACGATCTAAACATATAGATGTTAGATTTCAGTTCATAAGTGAAAAGGTAAAGGAAGGATTGATAAGTATTATATATTGTCCAACTGAACAGCAGATTGCTGATATATTCACGAAACCTTTAAACGTGAATAAGTTTGAAAGATTCAAAAACTTGTTATTGTGTGACAATTGTAAATAGTTTCTTTGGTTTATCCAATTCTGTTATTATTAGGAGAAGGTGTTAAGATATTGTAATGTGTGTTAATAATGTCCAGAATTGGATGACATGACAATTGTTTGTAGAATACTCTATGGTTTTACTGTCTTGACGTATGACGTACGTCATGTACAGTAGTTGGGTTACAGATGTTGTAAGAGGGCGTTAGGAGAATAAAGTTGTTAAAAATCGCTGCGTTTTATTACTGCTTAAAAGTAAAAGCTATATAAGTAAAATTAATATAATAACCATCACACACTGTATATTTCGTACGTGATATACTAAGATTAGTGCGACCTCCCTTCAAGACCTTAAGCGGCACGTGAAGCCAGAGCTCTAGGTCTCATCATTGCCAGTTATGTTATCAAATATAATGTTATTAAAACAAGTAAACATTTATAAAATATATATAACAATTGGCTAGGGAGAGTCATTCAGAGTGATTCATTCAGAAGTGTATACGTATTGACCGCTTGTTAGTCAACAGCGAGAATCTGTAGTAAACATATATAGTCAATGTAAGTTCAGTGAATTAAACCCCTTTGATGAGTCTGCCTGGTATTATTCTTCATCATCCTTAACTGCATAACGATTGGTCGAACCTACCCTAGCTGGGTACATCACATGGCGATCCTGCCAGTTCGATGCAGTTAAAGGTCCAGGGTCCAGAAGGTCTTCATCAGGATTTGGATATGGGTATGTAATTCCAAGTAGTTCAACCAACTAGCAAGATGGGATTAGACCAGTCCAAGCAAGACGAGATCATCATTGGCCAGAGATCCAAGAAGCTATGGAGCCGACTGTACAACTCGAGGCAAGGAGAAGCCACCAGGAGGATGTAGTGTAAGAACTATTTCTTTTCCCCTGTTATGTCATGTCGTGAAGTGAAAAGTGATGAACTATTTCCTGACTTAATTGATGTTAAAACATCAAAAATGAGCCGCGAGAACATAGTGAACGGGCCGATAGTGTAAATAATGAATTAATCAAGATTTTAAATTTAACAAATTATGTAAATTGTCAAGTCGGAACCAAATTTTCTCAAAGCATCGCAAATGAATCATAGTAATTTTAATCAGAAAGAAAATTCGTACCATTCAAATCGAGGTCGTGACCGCAAGGAAAATCCTAGCGGACAAAATTTCACGTCAGCGAAGAGTTCGGACAAGGTCAATGTTAACAGTTCACGAATCATTCCGAAAACAATAACACCTCGGAATTATTTGTTCAATATGATTATCGACCGAATTCCGTTTGATTTCAGAAAAGTAACTTCAGGGTTCATTATGTAAAAGTTTCAGAAAATTTTTTCAGCACATGCCTTATCGCGTATTAAAAATAAAGTAGAGACGAATTCCCGATGGCAAGGACTGATCACCTTGTTGTTGTCGAAGTTTGAAACGTCCAGTGAAAAGTATTGAGTAAAGGCCACTTTCAGAAAAAGAATTTCATAATTTGAAAAATCAACATTAAGAGGATTACAATGAGAATTTAATATATAATGTGAATTCAGAAATTATTTTCATTAACCAGGACATCCGATCAGCGTACGACTTAGGGCGGGTTGTAACTCAGTAGGTTAACCTCTGGTTTCCGTTGACTATTGGTTAACGTTGATTGGGTTGTTGTATGACAGAAATCTTGAAGTTAACCAGTCAGTGAACTGTCGAATTTCCAACCATCTAGTTTTGAGAGTTTAACCTATGGTCTAGACAAAAAAAGCACAGAAAATGCCTTTAGATTTACATACTACATGAATTTTCAAACGATCAACTTTCAAACTAATCTAAACTGAAAATAATCTATCCCATGTGTGTACTGTGTTGATTAGAAATTGCTCTGCTTGTTTAGTTATTCGAAATGAATTTGCGAAGAGAGAATCTGCGTGAGTTAAATCTCACATGTGCTGATGTGCTTCACAATATTGCTTGTGAAAAAAATGAACCTGAACTACCCATCGATGAAGAAGTGGCAGCACTCATTGAAGAGGCACAAAATATAAATATACAAGTAACAGATATTTCTAGGTTCAATATGAACAATCTTATTAGATACAATATTATTACGAAATATTTCCAGGCACTCCTGTAACTCATTTAAACAATTTCAGGGCTCATATTTTTAATGTACAGAATGAAAATAAAACTTTTACCGAATTAATTGTTCATTTCATAGCTGAATTCTCATTATATGACTCGAGGAGAAAAGCTACATCTTGAATTTTATACTTGTGTTATGTTTATGTACTGAATAAACAGATAAACAGTCTCTGAATCTGAATTCTGAATAAAAACTTACAGTCAGAGTGTCACAGATTACAGTTAGATTATGACAGAATTATAAAATTATTCAATGGATTCTGTGATCTGGGTTCAGTGTGGCCAATGAAAAGACAAAAAAGAGACGTTTACTTGACCATCATCTGATGTTTCATGTTACAACAGAAATTGACTTAACCTTACTTGGCAGGTTAACCATTGGTTTCAAGACCAACTGGTTAACCAACTGAGTTACAACCTGTGAAGATTTTGTATTTGTGGAAGGGAATTGTGAGAGAAAATAATACTAGTTGATCCGTTGACGCTCGAACAAAGACTGCTTTATTAAATAGATCGTTAGACATAGACTGACATATGTCATGTATTCATAGAACAGTAAAGGCGTAGATAGTGCTACAGGAGTGAATTTGAAATTTTTAGTTACATGATTTCAACACTCCCACTTAACTTAATAATTTCACATTCTTAAACCTAATTCCAAACAAAATTTTTCATGTTTTGTCGAACATAATGCCTTAGTAAATACATCTGCTGGCATTTCATTTGTAGGTAAATATTTTAAATCACATAATTTATTTAAAATAGCTTCTCTGATGAAATGATAGCGAACATCAATATGTTTGGATCTTTTGTGAACCAAAGTATTTTCCGCCAATTTTTGCGCACTTTGGTTGTCATTAAAAATAGTTATACAATTATAAGATCCTAAAAGTTCACTTACAATATGTTTTAAGTATATAGCTTCTTTTGAAGCATCAGAGATAGCCATGTATTCAGCTTCGGTACTACTTAAGGCTACAGTAGACTGCTTCTTACATTCCCATGAAACAGCACCACCTGCCCATTTAAAAATAAAACCTGTGTACGATTTCCTGTCTAAAGTGTTTCCTGCAAAATCTGCATCAGCATATCCTACCAAATTTAAATCATCACAACTATATTCTAAATACAAGGTTTTTGTACCTTTTAGATACCTCAAGATCCTTTTGGCACATTTCCAATGCAGTTCTGTGTAAGCATTATTAAATTGACTGAGAAAATTTACTGCAAAAGTGATATCTGGTCTCGATAATACAGATAAATACATAAGACTACCTAGCAATTGACGATAAGGCAAATCCTTTCTACAATTTTCTGGATATGTTTTATCAAAACATAGATTCTTTTCGATTGGTGTGCTTACTGCTTTGCAATCGCTCATGTTGAATCTTGTTAGTATGTTATCAATATACCGTTCTTGGTCCAATCTTATGACTTTGTTCTCCCTGTCTACTCTGACTCTCATGCCCAAACACTGTTTCAATTCGCCTAAATCTTTTATCTTAAATTTAGCAGCTAACTGCTTCTTCAAACTTCGTGTTTCCTCCATAGAGTCAGAGAAGATAAAGAAATCATCTACATAGAGTGCAATTATGGTGATGAAACTATTTCCTTTCTTAATGAATATACATGGTTCATATTTACTTTTTATATAATTCAAATTTATCAAAACTTTTTCAACTTCCGTGTACCATGCTCTGGAAGATTGCTTCAAGCCATAAATTGCCTTGTTCAACCTTAAAACCTGATTACAATTTTTAAAATGTTTGTGATCAAAACCTTCTGGAATTTCCATGAATACCACTTCTTCCAGTTTTCCGTTTAAAAAAGCTGTAACTACATCTAAATGTTGAACATCGAGGTTTAGTTTAACGGCTAATGCAAACAATAATCTTAATGTTGAATATTTAACTACAGGAGAAAAAGTTTCTTCAAAATCAATACCTGGTCTCTGATCGAAACCTTTCGCAACTAATCTCGCTCTGTAGGTAATCAGCCCTTCACTATTAACTTTTTCTTTGAAAACCCACTTACACTTTACAGGCCTTTGACCTTTCGGAAGGTCTACTAACTGCCACGCACAGTTTTCACTGAAACACTTCAATTCGTCATTCACTGCTTTTATCCACTGGTCCCGATTTGGTCCAGCAAGGGCTTCTTCCATTGAAGTTGGAACTCCCACTGAAAATAGACTTTCTTCATTTGAATTTTCTTGTTTTCCTGGACTGAAATACGTGATAAAATCGTCAAATTTCTTGGGTTTTCTGGTCCTTTCAGATCTTCTGGTGATGTCTAGGCTGCTGTCATTTTCTTCTTCAAGAGTATCTTGGGAATTGCCATTTTCTTCATCAGCTCGCTCTTGCAATTCCTGTGTCGGCTCTGAATCATCTTGGATTACTTCTTCTGGAATTTCTTCCTTCCAACAGGTTGTATTTTCATTTAGGTTTGAAAGATTTTCATCTTCAATAATGGAAATATTTCTTTCTTTCTCAAATACAATAACATCTCTGCTAGTGGAGATTTGACCTGTTTTTGTATTATAAAGTCTATAACCTTTCTTTGTTTCATGAAATCCAACGAGAATTAATTTTTCTGATTTCTTATCCCATTTCTGTCTCTTCTCTTTTGGGACGTGTACCATTGCATGACTGCCGAATATTCTTAAATGGCTAAGGTCTGGTTTTCTACCAAAAAATCTTTCATATGGCGTTATTGGCATGTTAGCAACTGTTGATCTGTTTCTCAGATAACAAGCAGTATTTATTGCTTCAGCCCAGAAGCGCTTATCTAAGCCTGCTTCATAAAGTAAACATCGAGCTTTTTCTATCAAGGTCCTATTCAATCTTTCTGAACGTCCATTTTGTTCAGGGGTATATGGGTTTGAGGTCTGGTGAATTATACCCTGGTCCTTGAGATAATTTTTGAAAAGTGTGTTCATATATTCACCTCCATTATCTGATCTTAAAACCTTGATCCTTTTTTCAGTTTGATTTTCTACTAGCCTTTGAAATTCTTTGAATTTCTCTGGGACTTCGCTTTTGGCTTTCAAAAAATAGACAAAGGACATACGGCTATAATCATCTTGAAATTCTACATAATACTTGGAGCCTCCTAATGAAGTATTCTCCATGGGTCCTGCTAGATCTGTATGTATCACATCGAGGAGTCCTGTTGCCCTAGTATTCGAATTTCCAAATGAAAATCGATGTTGTTTTCCTTCACAACATGTTTCGCAATTTTCCAGATTAATCTTCACGTCTCCTTTGTAATTAACTCCATCTACTATACCATCTCTCATTTTATTCAAATAACTTGAGTTGATATGGCCTAGTCTTCTGTGCCACAGTTCACCTGATTCTGCTATTCCTGCTAACGAACATTTATTTGATGTTTCGAGCTTATAGACACCATTGATTAAACAGGCTTCTGCTACTAGTATTTTCTTTGTATTGAAGATCTTACATTTTTCACTGTCAAACTCAACTGAGTTGCCCTTTTTCAAAAGTTCACTTATTGATAAAAGGTTTGTAGCCAGTTCTGGAACATACTGTACACTCTGTATTTGTATTTCATGCGATTCTTCTCCAGTTTGTGTGAGCATTTCAACTTCACCACTTGATTTCACTAGAAGTCTTTTATTGTCTGCAACCATAATTTCCTTGATTTGAGGATGTCTTTCATTTAATAACCAATCCTGTCTGCAAGTCAAGTGAATACTCGCTCCTGAATCTAGAAACCAATCGTCCTTATTATATTCTGCGGTGAGGAATGCAACGTTAAATGCACTTTTCGCTTGCTTTTCTTGACTTTTGTTGTCTTGATTATTTTTGGGGCATTTCGACATAAAATGTCCTGCTTGTTTACATTTGAAACATATGATCTCTTTCTGTCGCCTGTCATTTCCGTATTGACTGTCATATCTGTTTCGGTTGTCATTTCTGCGTTGAGGTTTCTGGTTACCGTGTTTGCTTGCAAATGCTTTGACAGTCGAACTAGTGTTGCCAACATCTTGCATGTCTAGTAACTTCGACTTGATGACATCTGTGGTAATTTCAATTCCACTATGTTCTATGGCCATAACCATGGGTGTAAATTTTTCTGGTAATCCCGCCAAAAGCAATGATCCGACCAATGATGAATCGAGTTTCATTCCTGTTCGTTCGAGTTTCTGGGATGTATCGATAATTTGCGACACATATTCTGTCATCGATGAACATTTCTCTAACCTGACTGATGTGAGATGACGGAGAAGGGAAATTTTTCTTGAGAATCCTGTGTCTTCGTAAAGTTGCTTTAATCTATCCCAAACTTCCTTAGCTGTTTTGGCTTCTTTCACGTGCACGTACAGTGAAGGATCGATGGATAACACGATTCTCGCTTTAACTTTCTCAGAAGCAGCTATGTCACTGGTTTCTTCTTTAATGCTTTTATCAAGTCCTTGTAGTAGTAGAAAATTTTCCATGGCAAACGACCATTCCTGATAATTTTCTCGACCTAGCAATTTCGGTATGTTTGCGAGATAGTTCGCCGCCATTTTGGACGCTTTCTGAACACTCGCCGACTAAACTTCGAAACTTTGTTATTACTGGAGTCTTTTCTATCGTTTCCCGACGGAACTTCAACACGATCACTATTTCAACTCGCGAAATGTATTCTGGACACCATAACCTGTGAAGATTTTGTATTTGTGGAAGGGAATTGTGAGAGAAAAGAATACTAGTTGATCCGTTGACGCTCGAACAAAGACTGCTTTATTAAATAGATCGTTAGACATAGACTGACATATGTCATGTATTCATAGAACAGTAAAGGCGTAGATAGTGCTACAGGAGTGAATTTGAAATTTTTAGTTACATGATTTCAACACAACCCGCCCTTAGGTACATCGTTGAGGAAACTGGAAAAATTATGCGCAGAAAATAATATATCAGAGTTGTACCTCATAAAGCTAGCTAGCAATATAAAATTTTTGAATATGTTGTCAAATTATAAGAATGAAATTCTAGGAAGATACTGAAAAATTAATGTAATACGAGATGTAACGCGTATAAAAGATCAAGGCAAATCATTCTGAACGATGTTCACATGCTTCCAACCGGTGGACATCCAGACATGTTTAGTTTAATTTTCAGAAACCTAGTAGATTATTTCCTCAAAATTTAAAAAGCCGTGTAGATCCAGTTTACAATTTTGACAACTCTTGGATTAATATAAGTATAGGTTGCAAACGGCATAGAAAGATGCTAGAAAAAACTTGGTGAAGGTAAAATCGGAAAGGAAAGAAATTTTCTACAAAAAATGTAATGAAAACTTAGTTAGTTTAGAATATTGTGTTAAACCTTGTAGATTTAAAATCCATTGAGACTGATATTATAGATATAGATATTAAGCTATAGATAAGTCAAAAAAAATATTTTTACATTGTATAGCAAAAAATTTTTTTTCTCTCAAAGAGGGAAGGTGTCGTATGTTGAACACACTGTATATTTCGTACGTGATATAATAAGATTAGTGCGACCTCCCTTCAAGACCTTAAGCGGCACGTGAAGCCAGAGCTCTAGGTCTCATCATTGCCAGTTATGTTATCAAATATAATGTTATTAAAACAAGTAAACATTTATAAAATATATATAACAATTGGCTAGGGAGAGTCATTCAGAGTGATTCATTCAGAAGTGTATACGTATTGACCGCTTGTTAGTCAACAGCGAGAATCTGTAGTAAACATATATAGTCAATGTAAGTTCAGTGAATTAAACCCCTTTGATGAGTCTGCCTGGTATTATTCTTCACCATCCTTAACTGCATAACGATTGGTCGAACCTACCCTAGCTGGGTACATCACAATGCTTTCGAGTTTCAAATGACTATTTCTAATTGATTGGATATTCTGAAAAAGAACTCTTACTTTTCTGCTCGCTGTTTCTCCAGTTTGAATAAAAAAGGATTGATTCTTGTTCCTTCTGGCCAAATGCTTGGGTTTTTAAGTTCTTCCAAATCTTTTTTGGGTACACTAATTTTAAACGAAGAGTAAACTTCCGGTTTGCGAGATATGATTTTTTCGCACGCCACATCTTCGAAACCATTTTTTTGTAGGTGCAATGTTAATTCACTGGCTTCTAATTTTGGGTCCAATTTGCATACATGTTATGTGTCCTAGCTGTTTAAGTCCTTTTATTAGCATTGTTTTCCCGTGATCATTTCCTATGATACCTATGATGTTTTTCTTGGGTTGCTTTGTTTTGTGTTTTGTTCCCTGTTTGGAGTCACAAAAACTTTAGGTTGCTGTTTTGCTATCAATGTGTTGTTACCATTTTGTCTGTTTGTTGCTTGGCTATTTGTTTTCCCCAGTCATATTATATCTTCCATTAATCTTTGTTGGTCCTCGAGAAGTGTTCCAACATGAATTCTCCTGTGTTCAGTACTAACTGATTCTTTATCGGGAGTGTGTTGACCTTCTACCCTATCATTGGCCCTTTTTTTCGTAATATCACTAAAAAGTGGTTTATTCATGTTTCTATTGTTATTTGTGTTTAGTAATTTGATTTCCATGGTCTTCATGAAATTTTGTAGTTTAGCATCTATCACACTGTCTACAGTTTCTTTTATAATTTTATCCAATTGAAATTGGTCTGTGATTGGTGTTTGTTTTTCTTCCAAATGTTTACTGTTAACACTTTGTGGTGTTTCATTGTTTTTTACAGTTTGTTGGGTTAGCTCCACAAACCGCCCTTCTAATTTATTTAATTTATCGATTAAATCATTATTGTTCTGATTGAGTGCAACGATTTCGTTCTTTAGTAATATATTTTTCCGCAAATCGCTAGGAAATTTTGACATTCCTAACGAAATTTGTCATAGAAAAAGTCAAGATTTTCCAACTGTTAGGAAACATTCATTTCCTTAGGGCCGATTGCACCGTAGACAAAACTATAGATTGAATCTAAAACCTCGATTAGTGTCTTTTGATTATCATAGACACTAATCGAGGTTTAAAATTTAATCAACAGTTTTTTCTACGGTGCAATCGGCCCTTACTGTAAGGAAATGATATTTCCTTACTTCCTTACCACTTGCCAGTGTTCTACATATATTCGTACTTTTCTCTAGATTTCTTTGGCAGTAATTCTAATGAAGCAGTATTCACTGCCTCAACCAGCTCTGGAGGAGTCCTAGAAATGGAAAATTCATCATCACTTATAATTTTACACTGTTTTGTCTTCGAAAACACCAGCAATTAAATAATTAATATTCGTCATGTTTGACAATTCAACATTAATACTTTTTCATAGAAACGCAACCAATTTCATTCCGAATTTCAATGCTCCATTTATTTATGGATGGAATAATTCGCGATTTTCTTCAAAATTTATCAAAATCTGTCGAATTTCAAACGATTTCCGGAAAAATAGTATGTTTACCTCGTAGGAAAAGCCACATTCCTGGACTCTGTGTTGCTAAGTCTCGGCTTACGCCTCGACTTAGCAATCTTCACGATCGTCCAGGAATGTAAGGCTTTTCCTACCCGGTAAACAATGTAGGTACTATTGTTGAATCAATTTTTCATTTTTCTGTTGCTCACCATTTTTATTTTCCTTGATTTTGTTTTCATCAATAATTTTTTTCATCTCGTTGTTCACGCTTGTTTGTGTCTCAAGTTCCTGTTTTAATTTACGATTTACTTTCATCGTCTCCATGATATTACCAGACTGCTCCCGACACTCCGGACAAACAAGCAGTACTTTTCTTTTAGTTAGTGCGAAACATTTTTCCTCTGACGCGGAGAAAATGCCGCATTCCCTGTATTGAGTCGTATGACAAAAGTCACATACAAGGTACCACAAGTATCACAAGTAAGATGGTAGACCCGACTACGTTCCATAGGTTCGATCTTGTCTTTATTATTAATAAGTTCACTGTTCAAAGTTTTATTAGTCTTATACGATATATTGATAAAGGGTCTCAAAATCTTAGCGATCTTATAAGAAAAACTGCCAACAAATGTCAGCGATCTATATGGTCTATCATCAGGTGGAACAATCTCACAAGTTTGGGTGTTCATGTATACAGAATGTTCACTAATATTATTAGACTTTTTATTCACTAACTTATCTATCAAATTCCCACTATAACTATTCATTTCAGCTATCTGTTTCAAAACTCCCAATTCTTTATTGTACCTAACAAGCATCAGTTAAGGGGATCTTAAGTAATCTATCCACATAACTATGGAACTCCGCTAATTTATGTTGAATGGGGTGGTTGGAAAGGTTGTTTACAACTAAACCGGTATGTATTGGCTTTCTATAAATATCAAAAGAAACATGCTGCCCAACTATTGTCAAAGTGAGGTCCAAAAAGTTGAGGCTATTACTCTTTTGAATCTTCAACGTGAATAAAATGTTGTCATGTATTGAATTGACATATTCAAGGAAACCATCCAACTCCTCAACTGTACCACTCCAAACAATGAGGAAATCATCTACATATCTAGTATAAAATTTTATCCTAGAAAAATAATTGTTTTTTGCATCAACAATGTTTACAGATTCAAAGTGGGACATATAAACCTCTGCCAATATTGGAGCCAACGGGGATCCCATAGAGAGCCTATCGGGTTGTCTACAGGTCATGTTATTATACTTGAAGAAATTTTGTCTAAGACAAATCTCCAAAAGAGTTATAAACTCACATCGCTCCTCCGGCGTAAACTCGCCTCAAACCACATCGTCAATCCAGTCGACCACCTCTTGTGTGGGTATATAAGTAAAAAGATTGGCAACATCCAATGATATACGAATGTCACCCTCAGCAAACAGCACTTGTGAAATTCGATCAACTAACTCCAAGCTATTCTTAACCGAGTGCATAAACTTGCCTGCAAAAACCTGCTTCAACCGTTAATTAACCCATTTCGAAAAGTTATGTGTAGGGGAATCTATAAATGAGACCACGGGTCTTATAGGCATCTCTAGAAAGTTATCTGACTTGTGTACCTTCAGCAGGCCATATAATCGTGGAACAATGTAATGAGAAGGGAAAAGCCTTTTAACCGTGACAGCACAGCATCAAGGATAACCTTAGAATTTCTTAAAGTTTCCTTTACCTTGTTCGTGAACGTAGTAATATTTATATTAGCAACGATAAAACCGTTCTGTTCTATGAAATCAGTTATCTTTTTATCATAATCTTCCCTTTTGAGGACTACGGTACAATTTCCTTAGTCGGCTTTTGTCATGATGATTGTGGGATAAAGGACCTTTTCTTCTTTTCTGCAATCATAAATTGCCCACACTTATCAATCTTCAAATTTATTTAAGAATATTTGATTTTTTCGTACCTACTTTTATTTCATAAAGGTTGATTAGATTATATGGAGAAAGGATCAAAGATCATAGATGTCGAATCAATCAAATAAAATAAAATTTATTCATTCTACTTACCTAGTTACATGAAGCATCAATATATTAATCAAGAGCTGTACAACCTAGGCAGTGCCCGTATGTCATACAACCCTATACATAAAAGCTATAATGAAAAAATCATTTTTTAAGACAAGCTCTTATAATAACAACACTAATCCGCCATTTTGAAGCCGCCATCTTGAATTCCTCAATTTTGAAGAATCGTAATTTCCGACCCAGAAAACCCCCATATACCAATTTTCAAGATAATCGGATCATAATTACAAAACTCGTCCGCCATATTGTAGCCGCCATCTTGAATTTTTCAATTTCGACAGAAGAATCATCATTGTCGAATAGTCGAACCCAAAAACCCCCAGATACTAATTTTGAATGGAATCGGATGATAATTACAAAACTCATCCGCCATTTTGGAGCCGCCAATTTGTTTTTTTTTCTATAAAAAATATTTCAGGATGCATTGCCACCAGAATTATGTACACCTGCCATGAACAACAATTTCGATACATATTTCAATTATTCTCGAAAATCTGATGATGCCAAGGAATCCAATTCCAACACTGAAAGCAAACCTCCGATATGTACCCAAATCTCTATCTTTGTTATATTCCCAAATATTTCCCGCTATCAATGCAAAAACATGACATTACTGTAATTCTCTACTAACAAGTTATGCCTCTGAAATAATCTATGTCATTTTGTACGTACTTCCCCCCTACGTATAAAGCTTGTTCAGTTAATCATTTCAATTAGAAATCTTTTGAAAATGATTCCTCGATTCGAACGCAAAAATATTTGACCTACCCAAGTCATATTATGCAAACAAATAATGACAGAATGCATAATTATCAGTACACAGATCATAGATAGGCACCTGCTTGATTTGTGTGATAACGATACTTTTGATGATATTCATAGTTTAATAAGAAACTTTCGAATGAAGTATCACTCAAAAATTCTTCCCTATTCAATTTTGAGGGGTTGAAGTTCCCCCTCTTAGGGAGTGCTCATCCAAGCGTCAAATAAACGACAAAAAATGTCCCCCAAACAAAATCATTCGAAAAGTTTCGTGAAACTTTTCCAATCACTATGGGATAAGAAATATACGGGGTAGCTTGTCTGAGATGAAACACCCTGTATCTCGCCGCGATGTAGTTTCTACTCATGACTACCGTTAATGTTGTTTTAAGTTTAAGAAGACCCACGTCCCAAATCCCAATCCTGTTCTTATCGAAGTTGAGTTATGTTTAACTGTTTAGATCTATACAGATCGAGGTCTAGGTCAGCATCTACTATCTTCGATAGGAATGGAACTTTTGCTGGTCTCCCTGGACGGTGGTTTCTGGCAAGTTTGAGTCAGACAGGTAGCGTTGGTTCATAATTATATCAATAGACGCCAAGGGCGGTCATATATCTTGATTCTGGGGGGGGGCATTTTGTACAATTACATAAGGTGTCACAATAGTTTCTAGTATTCCAGAATTTATTCTAAGTGCATTGCCACCTTTGGGGGGGGCCACGGCCCCCATGGCCCCCCCCTTATGACCGCCCTTGATAGACGCGGTGTGTCTAATAAATCATAACTAGTAGGTATAGGTAAATAAAAATTCCATTCGACTTAACTCCGAATGAGTTTTCGTTTAAAGGGAGAAGGTCAAGTAGAAGATCAATTTGAACAATTTAATTCCTTATCAATAAATATGACACAAAATATATATTCAACAATAAAAATCACTCTACTCAGTTATACCTATAAATACTTTCGATTTACAATATCAGGCATTCATGCGCATCACTTAAAAAACTTCTTTTCTGAAGCTGAAACCAAATTGGTCACATTTGAGCCTTAGAATTCTTGCTAACTGTTGCGGACCACAGTAAAATACAGTCACTTTTCCCTTCTTCTGATCTGCAATTTGTTTGAACACCTTGTCCCAATTAGGACGACCTGCGTTGGTTCTTGTTTTGAGACCAGTGATCAAATCTCTTTTTTCCTGAAAAAAAATCAGTTATTCAATTTTATTTGACAGTTCTGTAGTGAATACACTTGACGATTAGCCATACTTTTTCATGAAGAAGATCAAGGGCTAGTTGTAAACCCACTGCTTTCATATCGGTTTTTTGTAATGCACTCGTTATGTACATGTGCATTTCTAGGAACCTTTCCATGGCTCCGCCTAGTTCTGCCTGCTCAATCTCTAACTGAGATAGTAAATTGACGAACCATTCGAAAGACCTCTGATCTCTGTTTATCCAGAAAAAGTCGACCTGAAACAGGAAAACTATTATCTAAGGAATATGATAAGCTTATTATTATGCAGTGTAGAAGCACATATTGAAAGCTGGGCCAAAAGAGTCGTTATGTCAGGAAAATCGGCAAAAATTCTATCAAGTTTCTGAGTGTAATTGATAACAGATATTTCAGATGGTGCAGTGCGAACATATCGCATAATATATCAGTAAAACAATCTGTAATAAAAAAAATATTCTTAAGACAAGCTTTTATAATAACGACACACATCCGACATTTTGAAGCCGCCATCTGGAATTCCTCAATATTAAATAATCGTAATTTCCGACCCTGAAAACCCCCCCAGACACCAATTGTGAAAAAGAATCATAATTAGAAAAGAATGAAGGAATTCTGATACAAATTCAAGATTCAGTATTTTTGTTTCAGAGTACCTACATGGAGTTGCATTATAAAATATTTTCAGGCAGAATCTACTTCCGGTTCTACCGGAAACGAATGTTAACTTCGTAATTCCAAATGTAACACCCTTTATACATACATATTTGAATTCTTCTTTTGATTCTGCACGGATTTGATGTATTATATGCGCAACCCCTTCAAGCGATCGTTCAGTAATAGCCTGATGGTGGAATTTGTTGACAGAGTGTCACAAAAAAGTGTTTATGTTCGACTGCCTCATAAACACTTGATTTATGAATTCATTCAGTGTACAGAATTGACTACTTTATTGGACACTACTTTATTGGACTCAACTGTCACAGTCTTCTCTCGATTTTGCGATTTTCTTCGTTTCACACCACTTGTTATAGGCCGCATACAAATTTTCATAAGCACTTTTAGTGGGTAAGAGAGATTTTTTTGGCGCTTGTGGCTAAATTTTCTACGCTTTCCTCTCCCGCACTATCCATTTTTTGAATTATTAGGACGTTCGTCACAAAATTAACGAAATAAACTTTGTTCAGTGAGGTTGCTGATGGTTACTAAGGTAAGAAAATCAAAAGCCCACTCAATGTTTTTTGTGATAAAGCGACGAATATATTGATTGCCATTTCCGAAAGTAATATTTCTGCAATGCAGTCAAACATAAAGCTTTGTATGCAACTCGTACATAATTAGGCTTATGGACTTGCCCAAATTATTGGCCTCGCTCGCTTTGCTCGCTCTGCCTTTTTGGCCTTTGGACTCGTCCATAAAGACCTAATCTTTGACAAATTTTCTCATTGTTGTAAATTGTAAAATTTTGTAACCATGTTGAAAATAAACATTATTATTATTAAAAAAAAAAAAAAAAAAAAAAATTCAGAGCTGTGCCAAAGCATTGTGCTTTGTACTCGTAAAAGTACTCGGATCCCTTTTGTGCTCCCGAGCATTGTGCTTCCGAGCACTTTTCAAAAGCAGTGCTAAGTACTTAGTAATTGTAGTCCTTCATCAAAAGTCTTAGTGCTTTGTAATCCCAAAAGTGCTCCCAAGCACTCCTGCGGATTACTAAGCACTAAGCCCTGAGCGAGTCTTGTACGAATTTTTGCATTCATGAAATCTGGAAACAACATTTCCTTACATGCGTAACATCCTAAAACTGCAAGAATTGCTATGACAGAAAGATGATTATGAGGGAATCCGATCATTATGAGAGGAAAAATGAAGGGCCCCCACGTGTATTTTGTTAGATGAAGATGGTAATTTGTGCGTTGACATCTTAATTTCAATAGAAAAAGCAAAAATCATTATTCTGATTTTTTTACGTTTTCATCTGACCAAATAGTCTTATATAGACAACATCAAAACGTTAGACAGTTCATTTTTCATACTTCGTTATTTGTCACGCAACAATGTTTTGCAACTGTTTTGCAATTAGTGCAAGAACTGACATAGGAGCATTTCCATTTTTCCTTAAATTTCCTATTCCATTTTGTTTCGGGGACCGGGACTGAAAACCCATAAAAGTTTTCAGAAAAAAAGTTAACTCGAAAAAATCGATGTTTTTATGAATATTATCAAACGAAGAGATCTAGGAGCGAATAACAGTATTTTGTTTTATCACCAATCAGAATCAATTATACAATTAGGTACATCGAATCAAACTCAAAATTTTTATCTGAAAGTATCGTATCAATTGGTCAAAACTTGGAAGGTGATAAAACAAGAATCTTCTCGTTGTCAACCGAATTGGAGGGGGAGTCCTTGAACATTTTTTTCCAACACTTATAGTACGGGCCAGCTCACAGTGAACATCGAATTTACCTGTGCATCTCTTCTCACCCGTCAATATTCTCACATATACGAGCTTACAATTTCTTTTCCGATTGAAATAACCTCACTTTCAACAATTCCTAAAATAGTGCTTAGGGCTTAGTGTTCGAATTACTTTCACAAAGTGCTTAGTATTCGCGAGCCTTTTATGAAAATAAGTGCTTAGTGCTCGAGACTGGGAAGCTTTTTTGCTCAAGTGCTTAGTGCTCGAAGCACTATTCTTCAATGCTCGTCACAGCTCTGACCTAATTTATGTACCTACTTGTTACATAAATAGCTATTATATCTCCAAAAACCCACATTGTAATAATTTCTTTTAGCAACAGTGAAACAAGAGAAAGTACACTGATACTGCTTCTTCTACAAATTGTGTAGGGTGCGTGAAACAGTGAGCCTCAACAAATATTGAAACCTCATTTTTTTTTTAAATGGTGACCATATACTCCATTCACTTTCACAAATTATCCCGGTTTGCCATGACATTCTGATACATTTCACCGTGTATATTTTGAAAATGTTAGGTTATAGTCATTTTCCCGTCAGATTCACTCGTAACGTTGTAGTTTCTACATAAAGATCGTAGTAATTACTTATTTATCAGAATGTTTATTCATCTACTCCCATAGAATAATATTTCCATTATTCAACTGATTTTGAGCTGTAACAGTATCTATAAACCAATAGCATGAGTTATAATAAGTCAAGCCTATAACTCACTCTAATAAATATTTCGTATGAGAAGCACTCACTCTAATACAAAGAGGAAAAATGAAATTGCTGACGAAATGAATAAAAAATTCAGGATATTTCAGACATCAAGGCAACGTTCTCGCCATTCATTTATACATTTCCTCTGGTCTGAATATCCAAAAATTGCATTTGGAAAACGTGAATTTTTGACGTTTTCTACGCGATTCGATTCTCGACGACCACAGAGATCGAAACCTGTGTCACATTGGCAACGTCTCTGAAATTATTTTGTCTACACGGGTGCCAACCTGCGTCCGTTTTAAGTGAAAAAACTTGATAAACCTTAAATCTTGGCCGACGGGGATACTTTATAAAAATGAATGAAATATATATTTCGTGATTCCGATCGATTGCTCGTCAAAAACTAGTTAGAGTGTGCCAAACATTTCATGTCTTCAAAATCAGTAGTTTTGCCGTTATTGAATGAAATTCGAATTTTACGAGTTGAGCAAGGTTCGGCTCAGCCAAATTCATCGGTATGCTCGTTTTTTAAGTAGGGAAATTGTCATTCTTACTTATTTCTGTAAGGTACACTAGAATGATATATCAAGTCTGTTCCTTATTTGCGGCGAATGTGAAGAATAAACAAAGCAGAATGATGACTAAATACAAAAATATTAGTTTTAAACTATCACAACTTCCTTAACAACGAAAAACTTTGACAAAAATTAAATAATAGGTATTACAATAAATTTTCAAAATGGAGCCCCCCCTCCTACATAGGTACATAGTAATTCTTCTACGAACTCCATCTACTGTAGTAGTTCCCAACAATGCATTATAAATAAACTGACATATTCTCACTATTGACGAAGCCTACTTGAAAATTTTGCTAATAAACCTATGATTACATATAGAAACCGGCTTCAGTCGTGAAATTCTAATTTTATTCAATAACGGCAAAACTACTGATTTCAAACACATGAAATGTTTGGCACACCCTAAATAGTTTTCGACAAGCAATCGATCGGAATTAAAAAATTATAAGGTTATTATTTGAAAAAAATTAAATCTCATAGTTTTATTGAGGCTCACGTTGAAGCCCTGTTCCAGGCACCTTGTATAATATTTCCTCATAATTTGTACAAGAAGCAGTATCAGCGTACTTTCTTTTGTTTCACTATTGCAAAAAAAAATTCTCACAATGAGGTATTTTGGAGATACTTATAAACACTTATTTGTGACCCTCTCTATATCAACAAATTTGACAAACAGGCCATAACTCAAAAATCTCATATCATACATCAAATCAGTGCAGAATTGAACAAAGAATTCAAATATGTATAAATTCTTAGGGCGTTACATTTGAAATAACGAAGTTTACATTGATTTCCGGTAGAACCGGAAGTAGATTCCGCTTGAAAATATTTTACAATTTGAGTTCATGTACCCTAAAACAAAAATACTGAATCTTGAATGTGTATCCAAATTTCTTTCTCAAATACGTCCAATGAAACACTTAAAAAAATCACCCTGTAGGTATAGTTATATCTTTTGCAAATCATTATCAACGAAACTGTGAAAATAGTATCTAACTATCTAAGATTCCATAACACATAGATGCAGAGATTAATAGTAATTACTTTTCTTTGAACAATACTCCGAATGAAGTGAAAAACATATACATTTTTTTGGTATTATGCATTAACCTGTGGTCGTCGGAAAAATAGTGTAACTACATAACTTGTGTGGAAAGTGCCATTTCACACTCCTCGGATTGTCGGATTCTCCCACTCATGTAAAATGGGTCACTTTCCACACTAGTAACATAATATACTAATTTTTACGTATGCTATTTGGACTTAACTCACGATCATTGAAAACCAATATTTCTCAAACATAAAATGTTGACTGTTCCATTTATTTAAATTTCATACTCTCTTGTTTCCATGATTACAATACAAGAAATGTAGGATCGTTATCTGCTGAGCATAACTACAGCAAATTTGAAACATAAATTTTAAAATTCTCGCAAGTTATTTAATGAATTACCAAATAATACAAACATTTTGGACCGAATTGGCTTTTTTACAACAGTCGGGGCGTTAAGATTGACAAAATGTTACTAGAGCATAGAAAATGGTTAAGTGTTAGTTCTTGAGGTAATCTTTACTTCTTTCTCCATTTTCATCCGAATAAATGTGCTTATTTTGTACTGTACCTGACCTTGTCTATGCATTTTTGAATGTATTGAAGGATGTATGAAGATTATTTTTATTAATATAATCATTGAGTTTAAATACAGGGTCTTTCACGAGGAACCTCACCCATATTTATACGGGAAACTACTGAACGTATTTTCATGAAATTCAGCACTTATAAGTATTTCACGATGCTGATGAAATCTAAAATATTTTCAAGGCATGAGCACCTCCGGTTTTTCCGGAAATGACGTCAACTTCCGTTTTTCAAATTAGAACACCATTTTTTTATTGCAGAAATAGATTCCTTAGAAAATTTCAAGTTATTTTGATGTAACATTTTTCAGTTTTGGTTGGAAAATTCTCTCTGAGCGGGAAAATTCGAAAAAAAAATCGAAAATAGAGCTCCGCTGAAACAAGAATAACTTCGAGGTTTTTGGATGGAAAATTTTCATTTTTGGGATTTTTCAAGATGTCAGATTGATGTATCCACTTCAAAAATCGAAATCGCGATTCATGATACAGGGGGTGAAAAAATCGCTTTCAAAGTTAGGGATGACGAAATCGTGAAAAATAAATTTTTTCAAATTAGAACCCCATTTTTTTATGGCAGATATTGAATCTACGTTAAGAAATAATGTGAGTGTATGCATCACACCCTTGCCCTAAAGTGGATATTAACTCAGAAAATATCCATTTTAGGGCAAGGGTGTAATGCGTACACTCACATTATTTTTTAACGTAGATTCAATATCTGCCATAAAAAAATGGGGTTCTAATTTGAAAAAATTTATTTTTCACGATTTTGTCATCCCTAACTTTGAGAGCGCTTTTTCACCCCCTGTATCATGGATCGCGATTTCGATTTTTAAAGTGGATACATGAATCTTACATCTTGAAAAATCCCAAAAATGAAAATTTTCCATCCAAAAACCTCGAAGTTATTCTTGTTCCAGCGGAGCTCTATTTTCGATTTTTTTTTCGAATTTTCCCGCTCAGAGAGAATTTTCCAACCAAAACTGAAAAATGTTACATCAAAATAACTTCAAATTTTCTAAGGAATCTATTTCTGCAATAAAAAAATGGTGTTCTAATTTGAAAAACGGAAGTTGACGTCATTTCCGGAAAAACCGGAGGTGCTCATGCCTTGAAAATATTTTAGATTTCATCAGCATCGTGAAATACTTATAAGTGCTGAATTTCATGAAAATACGTTCAGTAGTTTTCCGTATAAATATGGGTGAGGTTCCTCGTGAAAGACCCTGTATACATAGACACAGAACCCAGTTCAACGATTTGAAGCTGAATTTAGTGTAGTTCTTTCACCGGTTCATAGATGGATACCTAAGTGTGTTTCAGATACAGTTACTGTATAACCAGTAATATAGCCACTGTAGTTTCAGAGAAGCATACATTTTTACTCCCGCATCTGGCGGTAAGTAACTGAACTATAAAGCACTATTTCCGAAACCGAATGCGATGACGATCAGGACCGGCGTAAGAAATATTGGATGTTCAGTATTTCATCACCTGATTTTTTGGTTGCAATGAAACGAAAATTATTTTTGAACTTTCATGAATATGAAGTACTGATATATGAAAAATAAATGCATGAAATTTTTCCTTTATTGTCAAGTATTCATAGATAAATTTTCTATAAATTTTTAAAAATATTCAATTATTTATTAGCAGCGGAATGCTTCTGTGTCGAGATGGCTTTGTTTTTCTGTCTCCTGTACAGCTTCACTCTTATCAGTTGTCTCAACAAATGAATCCTGTGCTCTTCACATTCTGGAGTTAACGGAGAGATACAATCTCTTATAAATTATTTTTTTTTAATTTCCTAAAATATACCTTCGAAGTTCCTTCTTTTCTGATTTTGTGACCATAATTTTTTCTTTATGACCAACTTCGCTTTGCTTATCAACTGTTTGAAATCGGTTGAGGGAAATCTCAAATATATCCGTTTATTGCCATGATTTCGATTTGCAATATATATCCCATCATTACCTAGCTTATTCAAATCATCAATGAGGAGTGCTTTGTCGCAGTTATCGCATTTGTAGATATTTTTTGCGCGATGTTCCTCATCAAATACCTCGAGAAATACGCGATTGAGTTGGATTCTAGGATATTTAGGGGTTCAATTAATTTTTTATCCCTTATAACCTCCTAACAAAGCTCAGCGTTGTCCGAATCCGCAGAAGACATGGTCAAGGTCAAATCTGTCCAATCAACCTCATCAACGGGTACTTTCAGATTCCCCCATTGTACACAAAGCTAATGATTTATCATTATTGATCCATACCGTTTGTAACGAAGATACCTAGATATATATATATATATAATTTGGATGAATCCGACACTGCCTACGATCCATAGAACTAGAGGAAAATGAATATCCTACAGATTTCTGTGATTAATTGGTGACAGAATGGATCGGCAGATTATAGTTCCTTTAGTAGCTACTATCTGCCGCCACTAAAGTTGGCAAATTGGCAAGTAAACTGCCAAAAATTTGTGCATCAAATCGTTGAACTGGGTTGTGCCTCTATGTATATTTGAACTCAATGATATAATGGAATTTATTTCATACATATAATGGGGAATGGGTAATTTCAGTTCACTTAGAAAGACTTTCGTATTATTGGAGCAGTAGATTCATCTCTGAAGAGGATTCCACGTACCTAAATTAATGAAACACATTAAATGGGACAATCATTATATGACTTCACTGATTTTCCCAAACTTTCCAGAGTTCCAAATATTCTCTATTCGGGATGACTAGAAATAATATGTTCATAGCAACTGGCCGTTTAATGTAAGAAGAAGCTTAAGATCACAGAGGAAAACAACGGTGAAACTAATGGTGATGGTATAATGATATTCAACGGATAGTCTATCGCTCATCACCTTCTTGAAGCTTTTTCTCCGAACCTCTATGTATCTGCAATTTAAAATTTTCAGGACTTATTACTTACCTTCCTCAAATTCATCACACTGGCGGGTATGTCACTTGCCCATGAAAACTTGCAATTGGGGCAAGTATGCCGGGCTTTCCAATATCTATGCATCACGGATTGTAGTATGGAGGCAAAAGGTGTTACTCCAATACCTGTTGCTACCAGAACAGCATGCTGCGCCATAAAGATGTGGCTTGATGGAGCACCATAAGGACCGTCTAGGAAAATCTAGTGAGAAATTAATATTATAAACCATATTCTAATGAATCTTTGAAATAGATATGCTATTTTCTGATTTCGAAACAACTCGAATACACATATGTATATGTATATGCTATACATATTAGATTGTAGCTGTCGGATTGTAGATATCCAATTTTTTAGAATGAGTTGTTTTTGTTCTACCATATTTTGAGTAAGTCAAATTTTAATTTCAAGGATTACTGCAAGATCAAGTCAAGAAATTCAAATGGATATGCCGGTCTGGTTCCCAGTTAACACAGGACGTTTCATGGACGTCCATTAGAGGTCCATAATTGGTCCTCATGGACGTGTACCTGAAAAAGACTCCCAAAAGATTTACATTGGACGTCGATTCATAGGTATACATGCGATAGATATCCAATGGATACCAGCTCATGGACCTCCAAAAAACTCGGAATCATTGAAAAACCAAAGGAGGTGTGAGGACACAGAGACTAGGACCCGAAAATTCAATATTATTTTCTGTTTCTCACATCTGCAACATTTGCAGAACAAAGTGAGTGATATAGAATGAATCATTATTCCATAAAGAATGTTTATGAACAGTTGCAAATTTGTACCAAATATACCAACATTGAAAAAAAAAAACCGACATCGCATTATTTTCATTTGACGTACAAAAATGTGATAATTATAGAGTGTAGGAGACATCGAAACGTACTTCTGATTGCTCGGAACATTTCCTCAAATGGGCAGATTATCATTTCAAGGATCAATAGCCTGTTGAATTCCCTATCAATTAATTCATCGAACCATAAGTAGAATACAGAGAGTAACAGCCAAATGGAATAAATTCGATAACGAATAAATGAGGGGGTGTTAGGAAAAACGCTCGGACACGTCGATTTGTAATTTCAAATGAGCATATTTTTCAAGAAAATAAAATCATATAGGGTGTTCCATGCGACCGTGGCCAATACCAACTTTCTCATTTCAAACGCAACCCCCCTATTTTATTTCACAAATTCGATACATTACACTCAACACTTATTTCTCATTTACCTCATAATATGAAGAAAGTAAGCAAAAACGCCTGAAATGTTGAGTAACGTTAGAAGACAATTCTACACCAGATTAGCTTGTTGCCAAGACGTTCGCGGCGAGCATTTTGAACATTCCCTACCTTAACATTAATTAATTACTTATTAGGTTTCGAGTGAATTTGTGAAATAAAATAATTTTTATTTAAAACGTTGATTTTTGCAATGAATCTGAAAACACTTAATACTTCCGAAATAGTTGAAGATAGGTACAGGACATTGGGCATGAATTGTGTCTAGAATTCTCTGAAGAATCCAAAAAATAAATGATATACAGGGGGTTGCATTTGAAATAAGAAAGTTGGTATTGGCCACGGTCACATGGAACACCCTATATAAAATTATTTTCTCGAAAATTATGTGCATTTAAAATTACAAATCGACGTGTCCGAGCGTTTTTCCCAACACGCCCTCATTTATTCGTTATCGAATTTATTCCATTTGGCTGTTACACTCTGTATATAAATGGGTTTAACGTCTGAGAAATAATTAGAGAAATAATAATCTAATGGATAACGGGATTAGGACAGCCTTCAGTAATAGAACTCTTCAATTAAGCGACGTTTCGTCCATATATTTGGACTTCTTCACAAGCCAAAAACTAATTGTTGTAGGCTTATAGGTGTAATACGAATCATCGAATAGAGTATGAACGAAATCTAGGTCAACTTGAAATAGAAAATAAATAAATAAATCGTAGAGAACATCACAATTTGTCAGTCATATAATCAAGATATAAAACAACATATGACTGACAAATTGTGATGTTCTCTACGATTTATTTATTTATTTATTTTCTTTCACAAGTTGACCTAGATTTCGTTCATACTCTGTTTGTTCGATGATTTGTATTACACCTATAAGCCTACAACAATTAGTTTTTGGCCTGTGAAGAAGTCCAAATATATGGACGAAACGTCGCTTAATTAAAGAGTTGTATTACTGAAGGCTGTCCTAATCCCGTTATCCATTAGATTATTTATAGCTGGAGGACGTGAATTGTATACTATTAGAGAAAGAGTTAACATGCAGACAATTTTTTTGCTAGCTTAGAGGTCAGAGCCCCCCGCCTGGAAAGTAGGAACACGCAGGTTCGATTCCTGTTCGGTGTGTAACTTTTTCCGGAATTTAAAATTAGTAATTTACGTAACAAGTTCGGAAAATAGGGTTTTTTTGGACGAATAGAGTCCAAAAAATATATTTTCGGGCGTGTTGCGTACAATATTTTTTTCGGCAACCGTGTGGGATTACAAATCAATGAGACGACACATTTCTTTATTATACATTTTGATTCTTATTTGAATTGAACGAAACAGAACTGTCATCCGTTATTTCGTTGCTATTGTGATGACAACAACGACGTGATATTTTCCGGCCTAGTCCGGAAGGTACGTACTTTCCGGACTAGGCCAGGAAATGCTAGTTTCTCAAAGAAAAAGCGTCCGGGAAGTGGGTACATCCCGGACGGTTGCCGAAAAAGAAAATTGTCTCCATGCCGTTAGCTCTTCCTCATGAGTAGAATGTTTCTGAGGAGAAATAGAGTAATGGCTTTCAAAGTTGCTCAAAATGGAAACGCTCTTGAACTTATGCCCTTTTGTTCTGGACATTTTAGCAGATAAGACTTCTTGTGACCTCCATTTTCACCATTTAGATTTATGAATTTGACCTTGAAATTGAAATTTGACATGCACACTAAAATAAACTGAACATGGACCAATCGCACTCAAGAAACTTGGACATTGGCAAACCAACAGATACAATTTGAAATGGAGGACTTAACGGACGCACGGTATGTTAATGTTAGTTATTACTGTTAGGGCCCTAAGATCAATCGCTGTTTAAACCATACTGCAGGTTTAAACTGTTGTTTGGAAGGGCCGTTATACAGTTTAAACTCAACTTACGGTTTAAACTGTGATTGATCTCACGGCCCTTAGTGTTAATAGTGAAAGAATATCAGATATGTACCGGGTTTTTCACCATAATTTGACCCCCCTTTGACTTTGTTACTAACAGAGATATAAACAAATGTTTTTCACACAAATTTCACGAAATTGACTAACGTTTTTCAAAATGATTTCACAAAATGCAGTATATACAGGGTTGGCAACATATTGATTGCCACTTCTTTTTTTCAAATGGAACATCCTGTGTACTTTTCTATATTTGGCAAGCTCTTTTTCACCTCATTTCGAATATATAACATTTGTTTGGTCTATCTCTCTTATTCTGAGTATCACAGAGTTTTAAATTTTGAGAACCGATTTCTTTAGTTGATATTATTCATTCCATACTACCATAGTTTGTAATTTCTCCTATTTTTTTTGGATTTTGTTAAGTATTCATTGAAACAATACCCATTGCTTTTGATTGAATTGCTTGAATATAAAGAATTTCGGAATGATTCCACGTAATGTATTTTTTATTCCGTAGTTTCATTCAAAAACTTTGAAACCCATACGCATATATGTTCTATATATAGTATACAGGGAATCCCATTTGAAAAAAAATTAGTTGCATTCAATATGTTGTTCACCCTGTATACAGGGTGAGTCTTTGACTTGTACATATATTCTGTAGATTCTTGAGGCCAAAAGAAACCTTTTCTTTATTTTACATTTTTCCGAATTCGGCTCTGTTAAAAAGATAAATCCATTTTAAAAAATAAATTGGGCTGACTACGTCTCTGAAATGATCTTCCGGAATTGATGCAAAGTTCATATTTCTCGATAGTACTAACCTCATTGGAATAAAAATGTTGCAAACACGATAATTTCAACAAAAACGGTTAGTTTCATCGGATTTATATATATCTGCAACTAAAAAGCCACACTTCTCACACCAAAATAATTTCCTTCTTCGATTTTTCTGCAGATTAGTTTGTAAACACTCATAACTTGTTCATATTTTCCTCGAACTTCCCAAACAATCTCATGAAGAAAGACTTTTCGTTCAGATCATCAGAATTTATTATTAAACAACCTAACCTAATCTTTTTTGTATCGATTCTGTGAATGTTTGCACAGAAATTTCAAGATGTTGTCAACTTGCTGATATTTTCATTGAGGTTAAGGATTTTTTACGGAACATATCTATAAATTCTCTCTCTCTCATCTATGAATTTTGCCGTTTCCGTCATAAATCTCTCCACATCTCCACGCATGCGCATAGCGAACACCGACGGATTGGTTATCTCAATTACCCTTGGAGGCCAACTATAAACAATAACAAACTCTAAACATTATGTGAAGTTCTGAATACAGTTAGTGAATTACTGTTCTAATGTGATTATCATGTGAAGTGAATTAATATTATTTTAACCGTGTCGAGTTTATAAAATTCCAAGAGGATATTGTTTAGATAGGAACATCGCCACAGATTATAAGGTAACATTTTATTTTTCATTGATTTCAATTTGATACGTAGTTTGTATCGATATTCATCATTCATATTCGAATTTTGTATTTCATCGACATTTAACTTCAATATGGACCGGTAACAATAAATTTGCAATAGAAACTGTGCGTATTAAATGCTCCTTGGTGGGATTTTATTATTAAATATCTATACATCAATGTTTTCATCATTTGAATTTAAGTCTCGACAAAGTTGATAAATATTGTGACAACATGGTAAACTCGTTCAAAGGAATAATATTCGATGATATTTGATTCAGAGGGGCATTCAGATTATTCCTGAAATTAATAATTTTTTCGTCAAATTTCTCCGAGTAAAATTGGAAATTACTCGAAAACGACGCGTTTTATTGAAAAAATAGGAATACTTTTAGTTTTTTAAATAGATTGATTATTTCGAAAATATGAACCGTTCATCTTTTCGAAATGGTTTTATGGTGTTTTAGCGTGTATTGATGAGTCGACTACCCTGTAACTTTTATACTAGGGGAGATATTCAATAGGTTTCGTTTGAGGAATATGCATCATGAATAGAGTAAGCACTCAACTAAAATTCAGTTCATTCGAAATAACGGTTCCGAAGATATAAACAGAAAAGTGTTTTTTAGGGATTTTCGACACCCTGTATCTTCCAAACCAAACCGAAGTTTTAAAAATGGTACAGGAAAAAAGTGTTTCGTTTCATGAGAGGAATCTTCAGTTGAAATATATGTACAAGTCAAAGACTCACCCGTCCTATTGACGTTATCATTTTCAAAAAAATTATTTGATTTCGTACAATTTTTGTATGAAATATTTTTATGTATCTGTTTTTGTAACAGAGTTAGAGGGGTGGTCAATTTATAGAGAAAAACCCAGTACATCCAATGAACATATCGAAGATCGTTCAGAATTGAAAACATATACGAATACTCCTACACAACCTGTCGCCTCGTCATAGAGATTTCTACAGGTTGTTTAAAAAAAGGTGACCCCGTCGCTAGTATACGTAGAACAATGAAAA
This sequence comes from Adalia bipunctata, assembly GCA_910592335.1. Classification (NCBI taxonomy): domain Eukaryota; kingdom Metazoa; phylum Arthropoda; class Insecta; order Coleoptera; family Coccinellidae; genus Adalia; species Adalia bipunctata. Next base: position 9,303,066 of record OU342949.1, on the reverse strand, counting down.
TTATTCGGGGTTTGCTGAGTAAAACATTTTCGTAACGCCATCCGTATTGAAGATAAAGGGCGTTGAAAAAAAATTGTACACATTTTTCAGATTTTGCTGAACCTACTGGCAAGATTGTAATGAAATTTCATACTAATATGTTATGGAAGCTGATACATCCAATAAATTTGTTTTTATGTCTGACTCTCATAGAGGGCGCTAGTTGCTCGGTTCGTACCAAGTAGTATTGAACATAACTTTTTCAATTTAAAATTTACTAACCGAAATTTCAAATGAATAACCGATGTATTGATAAAGTTATGAATTATTTATATTATGGCTTGCAGGCTTCCAATATTGGTGTGTCCCTCTTTCAGGTCAAGAATGAAGACCTCATTCTTGAGGTCTTCAAACATCGCCCTAAAACCCTTGATGCTTTGAAAGAGGCAATCTAGAGGAATCAGCCAAATTGAAACCGCTATGCTGAAGAGAGTATATTGGAAAACTTACGTGAGAGACTCCACATGTTCGTCGATCGCCAATGCCGTCAGTTGGATGTTATTTTCAAGACATAAATGAAAAAAACTTGATTATGTAGGCTTTCAAAATAAAAAAAAAGTTTTTCATTTTTTCGTATTTTTTTAACAGCTCCTTCAAATGTGGGAGAATTAGTTGCCGCACCCTGTATATGAGGTCACCGTATTATAGCGGTTTCAGCAAGACACTGGTATATATGGGTCATGGAAAAAGAATACGCACCGTCGAAATAATACAAAACTCAATATTTTCATCTATAGGAAATAGTCAAATAAAGAGGTGAACAATTCTAACATTAGGAATATTTAGAATTAATCTATTCGTTTGTATTTTAACACATAGAACTTAATAATCAGAAAAGGAACAACAACTAGTTTAAGTTAAACTGACCGTAGTGAAATTCCTATCGGATTATAGATTGCAGTTGAATTCGACCATGACATCCTTCATCAATTCAAACCATCTGATGTTCAAGTTTGACACCCTGTATTTTATGCAATTTACAATTGATCGAAAAACTTGTAATGATTTTTCGTTACAACCCGGAGTAGTTCCGATCGCCGTGCCGCCGCTGCTTCCGTAATCCACGGAATAACGAAACCGGATTTTTCCGAAGAAGGAGCGGATTTTCAATTTCTGACTTTGTGATGAGGTCAAAAAAAGTGATTATTGATTCAATTTAAACAGATTGATATAATTTCTTTTGCTCGCAATAGTACATTGTTTACCGGGTAGGAAAAGCCTTACATTCCTGGACTATCGCGAGTCCTGGAATGTGGCTTTTCCTACGAGTTAAACATACTATTTTTCCGCAAATCGTCTTTTCGAAGACAAAACAGTGTAAAATAATAAGTGATGATGAATTTTCCATTTCTGGAACTCCTCCAGAGCTGGTTGAGGCAGCGAATAATGATTCATTAGAATTATTGCCAAAGAAATCAAGAGAAAAGTACGAATATGCTTATGTGGAACACTGACAACTGTAATCAGTTGGGAAATCTTGACAAATTTCGTTAGGAATGTCAGAATGTCCTATCGATTTGCGGAAAATTTCATTTTTTGTTTTCTTAAATTCGGTCCTTCTTCACTATAAGGTAGTGGGTTGGGATTTCATTCATTCATTAAATTGTTTTTTTTAATTTCTTCAGTTGCCAGAGAGTACATGCTCTCTTTTTGTCCCCATATTTTTTCTGATTTCTAATATGATTTTTTCGGATCACTTTCAAGTTCCAATTGTAGATTCAATTATATTAATTTCAATTCAAAGGATTTATATATACAGGGTTAGAACTATGTATTTAGAAGGGGCACAACAGGGATATCGAAAACCGTTAGAGATACAGGGTGGCGTTATTTAAGGATGGATGTATTGGTCTTTTTTCTTCATAACTGATTTGTTTCTGGAGATGACCTCACGAAATTCGGTTTGTAGCCGTAATCCAATATACTTAACGGTTCTACTGGTGTTGTCAGATTTTTTCTATTCTCTAGTGTTTCAGAGTTATCAACTTTTTTTATGGACGCCATATTGGTTTTCCTCTTGTTGCAAATAACTTTCAGATGCTATTCTGGAGTTTCCATATGCGCGTATGTAAGTATCATGCATGTCTTGTTTTTCTCACAATGAACATTTCATTATTTATGTAATAAATACGACGTTTCTTATCCAACCAGATAAGGATTTTCACAAAACTCAAGTGATGGTTTCACATGACAAATGCCAACAAACTTATTTGACAATTCCGACATCAGCCTACTACTTAAACAAAAAATAAAAAGAAGTTTAAATTTGCGTAACTAGTCTCGATATGTTTGTGGGATGTGATACACTGTTGAATTCGTAATTTTTTTATCATCCCAAGAAAAAAACCAATATGGCGTCCATAAGAAAAAAAAGTTGACAATCGCTTCTCTGAAACACTGGAGAATAGAAAAAATCTGAGAACACCAGTAGAGCCGTTATATTGGATTATGGCTACAAACCGAATTTCGTTATCTCCAGCAACAAATGAGTTATGAAGAAAGAAAGAAAATCTCGATTTTCGGTTTTTTCAGGAAAGCTAGGGAACCATTAGGGATATACAGGGTCTTTCACGAGGAACCTCACCCATATTTATACGGGAAACTACTGAACGTATTTTCATGAAATTCAGCAATTATAAGTATTTCACGATGCTGATGAAATCTAAAATATTTTCAAGGCATGAGCACCTCCGGTTTTTCCGGAAATGACGTCAACTCCCGTTTTTAAAATTAGAACACCATTTTTTATTGCAGAAATAGATTCCTTAGAAAATTTCAAGTTATTTTGATGTAACATTTTTCAGTTTTGGTTGGAAAATTCTTATCCACTTTAGGGCAAGGGTGTGATTATTTTTCAACGTAGATTCAATATCTGCCATAAAAAAATGGGGTTCTAATTTAAAAAAATGGATTTTTCACGATTTTGTCATCCCTAACTTTGAAAGCGATTTTTTCACCCCCTGTATCATGAATCGCGATTTCGATTTTTAAAGTGGATACATCAATCTTACATCTTGAAAAATCCCAAAAATGAAAATTTTCCATCCAAAAACCTCGAAGTTATTCTTGTTTCAGCGGAGCTCTATTTTCGATTTTTTTTCGAATTTTTCCGCTCAGAGAGAATTTTCCAACCAAAACTGAAAAATGTTACATCAAAATAACTTGAAATTTTCTAAGGAATCTATTTCTGCAATAAAAAAATGGTGTTCTAATTTGAAAAACGGAAGTTGACGTCATTTCCGGAAAAACCGGAGGTGCTCATGCCTTGAAAATATTTTAGATTTCATCAGCATCGTGAAATACTTATAAGTGCTGAATTTCATGAAAATACGTTCAGTAGTTTCCCGTATAAATATGGGTGAGGTTCCTCGTGAAAGACCCTGTATATCAACAAATTTGACAAACAGGCCAGAACTCAAAAATCTCATATCATACATCAAATCAGTGCAGAATTGAACAAAGAATTCAAATATGTATAAATTCTTAGGGCGTTACATTTGAAATAACGAAGTTTACATTGATTTCCGGTAGAACCGGAAGTAGATTCCGCTTGAAAATATTTTACAATTTGAGTTCATGTACCCTAAAACAAAAATACTGAATCTTGAATTTGTATCCAAATTTCTTTCTCAAATACGTCCAATGAAACACTTAAAAAAATCACCCTGTAGGTATAGTTATATCTTTTGCAAATCATTATCGACGAAACTGTGAAAATAGTATCTAAAATTCCATAACACATGGATGCAGAGATTAATAGTAATTACTTTTCTTTGAACAATACTCACTACTCAGAATGAAGTGAAAAACATATACATTTTTTTTTAGATTTCATCAGCATCGTGAAATACTTATAAGTGCTGAATTTCATGAAAATACGTTCAGTAGTTTCCCGTATAAATATGGGTGAGGTTCCTCGTGAAAGACCCTGTATACTAGGACCAACACAGTCATCCTTAAATAACGCAACTTTTTTTTAATTTAAGCCAGCCTGTATCTCCAAAGGTTTTCGATATCCCTGTACTGAATAGTTCTAACCCTGTATAGTTTGTCATTTTCTCTCTTTCCAGAAAGTAGACGATGATACCTAATTATATAATTTTTTCTCTCCTGTATAATCACATAAACCTATCTCTCTTTTGAAATTAATAACCACATATACATATCTGTCCTTTGATTATTTGGCTGAAAACTTGTAAGATATAGAGGGTGGCCAAGAGATTGACGTCAAAAAGAAAAAAACAGGTCCCTCTTGTCATGGGCTATTCGAATCACCCCCATGTATGTTATGCTATTTTTCACGGTTTTCGAGTTATGAATTTTTTCATGAACTTTGAGAATTTTCGACTTGACCATTTTAAAAAAGATATTTTTAAAAAAGTACAAGACTTCTCTGTGAAATTCTTTTTGTAACTTCATCTCCGTGAATTGTACTTCTACACATGAAATAATCAGATTCGTAACTTTGATAAGAATTATGGAAATGTTGGCCTCAAGTGAAAAAGTTACGTGAATTGGATTATGATCTGAATTTTCGAATCGAAATCAAAAATATAAAACTGTAATAGGTGGGATAATTTGGAAGTAATAAAATGAATATTCCTTTGGAAATTAGGACTTGAACGTTTTTCTTTTCCGTAATAATTCAGCGATATTTTTAACACCCTTTATTTTATTCGGGAAAACTCCCGAGAGAAAGCCCAATAATTTAATTGATCGATTTAAACTTCGGGAACTCAATACCCCGGTGATAAAAAAATTATTGAGACGGCTATCAAGGTCCACCCAAGACGTCGGGCGAGACGTTAACGATTAAAATTGTTAATTTTCGGTTCAAATTTCGTCTGCAACAGTGAAGATAAGGAAATTATGGTTCCACGAACTCAGCGCTGAGAATATGCTGCGTGTGCTGAGAACCCTGATATTTTTGCGACACAGCACTTCCCAAACCGATGCATGTGAACTAAGAGGGGTAGGGAAACAGGAAAGTCTTTAATTTGATTGGTTCGTAAAACCAAAGATGGAAGAAATATTGGTTTGATTGGTTTTGAAGTACTGACGAAAGAAAAAGCTTTAATTTAATTGGTTTCTAAAAGGAACAAAGAACAAGGTAGCCGGGGAAGTTTCGGGGGACGGAAACGGGAGTTGCTGGTGGAATCACGAGCGGAAAGGGGTCCCAGTGCTCGCGAATATGGTGCGGAAACTAGGGTAGTACGGTTTCAGCTTAGGTACTTGAGTGTTAAGAAGTACGGTTTCAAAGCGGAAATGAAAACAATTAAGGTTGATTTGGAAGTTGCGGAGTAACTGCAGAAGTCTTAAACGGGAAGATTCTGAGTTGACTCGTTTGATATGTTTTTAGTACGGTTTTAAGGAAGGTTTTAGAATTAATTTAGTTTTGTAGTTATTCGGAAGACGGCGTTAGAGTAACTCCTAAGGTTCTTGGTTTTGTTTTTGAAGTCTTGGAAAATCAGTCTTGAACAGGGACATAAAAAGTGTTAAGTTAAAGTTAGTAAAGTCTCAAAATTATTTGGAATTATTTAGATCGCGTATCGTCGGTATATTCGGGAGTGAAGGTCAATTTTTGCGAAAAACGAGTGGGTGTCGTGCTTCGTATCTAATCTGTCTGTTTCAGGAAAGAAGCATCGTCGTAGTATCATCCTCCTAGGTTCATCATTCTTGGGATTATTGGTACAGGAAAAAGGTCAGATAAATTGTTTATGCTTAGCTTGCCCGCCCAAATTATATGTTTAGTCCAGAGTCCTGAAATCTTCTAAAAGTCATATTTCATTCGTAGGTATTTCTCTTTAAAGCGTATTAATTGTTTTTGTAATCACCCTTAAGTATTCGAAGGTCTAAGTGGAGTTTCTGTTGAGAAAACTCAGGTTCATTTGAAAGATCACGAGGAAACTATTGTTGAGTTTCCCCTCGTGAATGTAAAGTTTAAGAAGGATTATTTTCCGATATCTCGTTTGGGTATAGAAAGTTTACCTTATATTATAAATTTTTGTGAGATTATCTATGGGTATTACTTCTGGGGTTATTTTGACAAACCCTTTTCATTTTTGTTGATGATTTGAATTCATTTTTATATGATTTGCAATTCACACTGATGTTGATTTAATTTAAACGAATAGATCTGCCTTTGTAATTTAGAGCTAATTTAACAGTCTACTTGATGGGATTATTTCCTTTCAAATTAAGAAATATCCGAACATTTGATAATTTGAATTATTTGATTTAAGTAACACATAAATAACCAGTGTAAATTTGTTTGGGCTTGATTTGACTTTAATATACGTCTTAAATTTAATCTAAAAGGTTTTTCATTTACCATCCCTCTCCCTAGAAAATAATTTTAAACACTAAGACCCGACCCAAGTGCGTTGGGCCGATCCCACACTTTCTTCCGTCGGAAGAAAGAATTTCAAAATTCTAATTAACATCTTTTATTTTTCTTTAAGTATTAACACCCTTGATTGGTGGACAGCCGCTCTTCCGTCCAATCACCAAGAGGGTGCTTTTTACAAAACGGCAAATTCACGGTTTCTTAGTATGCTTGAAAACTGTGCTCAACAGTCAACAGCTTTTAGAATCATTGATACAAAATGGTACTTAACACTCCCACTTCTGCTAGAAATAGCCTTCAAAGTCATCGAGGTGGAAAAAATAAAAGAATTAGACATTTACTACAGAATTATTTTTTGCTATTTTAAGATTTTTCTGATCAAGTTATGGTAGGAAATGCTGAAAATTGATGAAAATTAGCTTTAGATGTTGGTCAAGAAAAGTTCTAGATAAAAAAAAGGTATGGCAATAAATCACACATCATAATGTAAATAAAAAGAAATTTATTCATAAAATTTTCAGTAGGTTTTCAAAGTGGCCACCTCCAGCCTCAATACACATTCTAAACCTTCTTAAAATTTCCTGTTTGCCCTGTTCTCTCTTAGAACACGTTGGGCTTCGCTTAACTTTAGTCGCAGCTCGTCTTCACTCGAACATTCTCGGGCGTAAATAATTTCTTTGAAATAACCCCAAACGAAAAAACCGATGGTATTAAGGTCAGGTAAACGTGGGGGCCACTTGATCGGTCCGCTGCGTCCGATCCATCTGTTCGGGTATCGTTCATTCAAGTGATTACGGACGTTTGGTTAATTTAAGAGAAGCCGAACGTGTCCTAAGAAAGAACAGGGCAAACAGGAAATTTTTAAAAGATGGAGAATGTGTATTAAGGCTGGAGGTGGCCACTTTGAAAACCTACTGTAAATTTTATAAATAAATTTTTTCTTATTTACATTATGATGTGTGATTTATTGCCCTACCTTTTTCTTTTTTTTTATCTAGAATTCTTCTTGACCAACATCTAAGGCTAATTTTCATTAATTTTCAGCATTTCCTACCATAACTTGATCAGAAAAATCTTAAAATAATTCTGTAGTAAATGTCTAATTCTTTGATTTTTTCTAACTCGATGACTTTGAAGGCTAGTTCTAGCAAAAGTAGAGTGTTAAGTACCATTTTTTATCAATGATTCTAAAAGCTGAGTGTTGAGCGCAGTTTTTGAGCATACTTAGAAACCGTGAATTAGCCTTCTCACATTTTTAATTTTGATTCGAAAATTCAGATCATAATCCAATTCACGTAACTTTTTCACTTGAGACCAACATTTTCATAATTTTCATCAAAGTAACGAATCTGGTTATTTTAGGTATGTATAAAAGTACAATTCATGGAGATTCAAGTTGCAAAAGAATTTCACAGAGAAGTCTTGTACTTTTTTTTTAATATCTTCCTTAAGATGGTCAAGTCGAAAATTCTCAAAATTCATAAAAAAATTCATAACTCGAAAACCGTGAAAAATCGCATAACATACATGGGGGTGATTCGAATAGCTCATGACACGAGGGACCTGTTTTTTTTTTTTGACGTCAATCTCTTGGCCACCCTGTATACTGATTTTGTTCATCATATTGCCGGAGGAGTTAGTTGAAACAGAATTCAAATCGACCATCATTTTGACCACCACTAATTCTTATTTATTCTGCACTTTATGCTGTAGGTTCAGTCGACATTGAAAGAGACCAGCACCGTCTGAAGCTACTGATTCTAACGAATCTCAGATCTCGCCATCTGAAGCCTTTTGGCTAGTATCCCCCCACCAAGAGTCCATCGAACTGAACTCACAGAAGCTGCTGATTTGTAGGAAATTCAGAATCTCGACATCTAAAACCTTTTGCCTAGTATCCACCCAGGACCCAGCGAGCCTCCACCAAATTGAACTCAAAATCTGAGAGACCTCAGAACTGAACTGAAAAATCCAGAATAAAGACAAGTGAGAAATTTCTGTTTCTAACTCGGATTCCAAATTCTGTCTGGAGCCCATTACCCTACTGTAAAGCCAAATTTGTATCTTTTTTTGTATATAATCAGCCTTCGGCAATCATAAACTAGTTATTTCGTAAATTTTTAGTTCAAATAAAATTGCAAAATTATTTTCTTTAAATTTTTCCCCAAGCAAGATTTCTCTCGGTTCACGTGGTAAACCTGGCGTCCAACTATTAAGTTCTGTGAAGGTGATTTTTATGACTCTCCTCACCGTAACGATCTGAGCAGCCGATAGGCATAAGTGCAACTGTAGGTTACAAGCTTTGTTGTGGGAGTGGTATTGTTTTCGAAGAAATAATTAACTGTTGACAAATTAGCCACCTGACTCCAGAAACTCTGTAAGTTAGTTAATAGCCCAGAAGGATAAAGCAAGCTTTTGAATAATGAGATTATCAATCAAGCGAATTTTACTAAATAGGTATATCTATTCTTTGTGGGTATTCGGGTCTTCAAACTTGGACTATTCCGGGAGTTCTAGCCGTGGTCTAATGGTAATTTCACACAACACACAAGGGTTCTCGGTCAGAAGTTGTAACCTGGCGATTGACTGCTCCGAACTGGTATGTAACTGGATGTATTGCTGTATACATATCCGCAGACCCAACGTCGGCAAGGCCGGTCCTACAGGTTTAGTTCTAGCATTGCAGATGGCTGGCAACCAAGCACTACGAATAGAGGGATTTTGCTCCTTCCTGTTGTTTTAGTGCCTATAAATTTGGAGGGATCCATATTAATCCTAGGATAGTAACTCTTGAATGGTGGAAATAACCCCTGTTTCAGCGAACAGAATGTTATGTTCACCCATCAAAGCTTGTTCTGCGAGTGAAGACTTCTTCGTTTGATACAGTCGACAACACCTTTTCCTTCGATCCGTGAATAAATGCTTCTTCGGGTAGCCCCAATGTAAATTTTTCCAGTCGCAAGGTTTTCTTTGAACAAAAGAGCTTGAGAATGAACATCAGTTTAGTCTTTGGCACTCCTCAGGGCCCGTATTCTCGACAAGTGATCTTGCGGTGCGTATACGTTTGGTATACATAAATACAATACAGAAAACGTATACGCAGCGAGAATACGGGCCCAGGACCTGTCGCAGTTTTTGTGAATGTTTTGATGTCAGGTCTTCACACAAAAACGGGGGTAGGTCCTATGGAGTACCATAGACGAAACTGATCCACTCTCTCAAGCTGGTGTTCATTGTATACCTCGCGCCTGCGGCACTACAAAAAGGAGTATTCATACACGGATCAAATATCAGGAACGGTGTTGTCGATTGAGTTAAACGGAGAAGTCGACACTCGCGGGACATGCTTTGATGGATGGACATAAATCATGTTCGCTAATTTCCTTTTCCAACACCGAGAGTTATTATTATCCTAGAATGAATATGAAGGCCATCGAAATCTATAAGCACAAAAACAACATAAACAGGAAGGAGGAGGCTCCCATTGAACAAGTGATTGGATGCAACGAACTGCAATGCTAGAACTAAACCTGTACGAAGCAACCGATGCCAGCGATAGATCCAGTTACATAACCAGTTCGGAGCAGTCATTCATCGGGTTAAAACCTCTAACCGAGAAACCTCTGAAAATGCCTACCGCAGTTGGAGGAACAACGTTAGGTGAAATTCCTATTGGACCACGGCTAGAAAAACCGGAAGACTGTAATTTTGAAGTTGAATCCGGCAGTGTAAGCCTTATCAGTACCTACCTATATCAAGGGCCACTTGCACCGTATTGGTTCTAAGCGTTAGTTAGTTAAATACCGATTAATTTATTAAATCTTGGAATAAATATTTGGCTTGCACCGAAGCTAGATCGAAGTTAATCCACAAATCTGGTTATTTTTACATAAATTGGTACTTGTTTCTATCTTCACGTTGTTTATTTTATCCCTTTTTATGCTTTGACAGTTTCTATGTTTAGACATTTTCTGATATTATCCAGCGTTCCGCAGTCTCAAAGAGTTTTTAATAACGAATTCCTTTGGTAGAAACAGGTACAACATTCATTGCACAAGTTCAAATCTTTGCTTGGCATATTTTCCATCCTTCTCTGATGAAAAATTACCTGGTTAGAAACTCTAATTGTCAAAGCATTCATCACTTCAGATTTGTATGTAAAATATGATTAACTAATGGATTCCCGTATGGAAATAACTGAGGCAAATAGAAAAAGAATGGTCGAGATGCATGAGGAAACCTGATTTATCGTAATAGAAAAACATCTATAAGAAAATATATGATATGATTTTTTTAATGAACATGAATATTGTTGATATTTATTTTCTTTCATTTCAGCACATATGTTATTGTTGATTTTGATGATTTTCGGGATCGATATTTCACTATATTATTAACTGGAGTATTCTTATTAATGTAACACAGTTTAATCTTATATTTTTATTGCGTCCATCTTATTATGACGTTAATTGACAACTATAATTATCATAGAATATTTTCTATATATTTCAGTCTTATCACTGAATCTAACACACCCCTCTAAGAGTGCAAATATATAATTATGAAAAATATGTGATCTAAACAAACATGAACTGTATCCAAAGTATTCTATCGATTTAAGAACATTTAACCATCACACTAGCAAATTTTGCAAACTTTGTGGCATTCAAGGATTTCGTCATCAGGTCAGCAAAATTGTTCTCCGTAGGACAATATATTATCTTGAACCAGCCTTTGTTATACTCATCATGGACGAAATGATATTTAATATCGATATGATTGCTCAGTCTGGACACTTGTCAGGCACGTAGCCAGGATTTTCTTTCGGGGGGGGCCACAACTTTCGGGGGGGGGCCCACAATAAGTAAACATTGCAAATTTTGTCAAATATAAGGGAATTTTTTGATTTTTTTGATATTTCGGGGGGGGCCCGGGCCCCTGGGCCCCCCCCCTCGCTACGTGCCTGACACTTGTCCACTTTTTATCATCTTTATTGTACTTTGATTGTCTATATACAATCTCACCTCTATTTTTCCATTCAGTATCTCTTCAATGAAGTTTGTTATTGCTTTCATTTGCTTGCAACAGTGGGCTGCAGCTATATATTCTGCTTCTGTCGAAGATTGTGCTACGACTGATTGTTTCTTGGTACTCCATGCCCCACACAGCACATGTACGTACAATGGACGAACAATGGATGTTTATTATGGATGTTCGAGACATCCATAGGATGTCCAGAATTGGTACATAGTACATCCAAAGGACGTTCATGGGACGTCCAGGACACCACTTTGGACGTACAATTCAAGTCCAGATAACGTCCAATGGATGTACATTGTGCCTATCTTGGACATCCATTGCATGTCATATGTACGTACATTGTATGAACAATGTTTATTATTATTGTTCATAATATAAAGAAATATTCAAAGCAATTTAAATCCAGTTAATTATTTAGTAACACTGAAATTAATCAGATACGGCGTTACTAGATAAGTAGATAATATCTAGTGTTAAAGGTATATCTAGTAGTTAGTAGAGGTAGATATACCTATAACCTATAACATCATCAGTCATCACACGGACACACGCCTTGGGATCTGACTCGTTCTAATCAGCTTGCCACAATGCCACACATCATCATCCAGAAACTTAGCGAATGTTCCAACAACATCATTTCATGATCTTGTACGGATCTACGGATGTATGCACATGCAGCGGAACGAAGGTCCTCTTAAAACAAAACGGAAGATCGTTCTGGGGGAAGACTACCGCATGGCGACATCTAGTTATGAATTAGACAAACAATTTGCTCTCGAAGTTACGCGGTCGAATATAGATGGCATATCTCTCATTTTCTCCTTCCAGTGACTACATGGTAATATAGTCACTGTATCTCCTCAGCAAGCAAGAATGTGAGTTTTCACATAAGGAACATGAAGGCGGGAGCGTGAGAATCGTACATAGTTATCGGTATGTCCGAAAATAATAATTATCCAACGAAAGTTTATTCTAGAAGGAATTATTCCAAAAGGAAAAATTAATCAGTAAAACTGAGATTAATCAGATATAAGTTGTTGATATTTATATCAATGCACGCGGTATCTGATTTATCTCAGTTTTACTGATTTATTTTCTTTTTGGAATAATTTCTTCTGGAATTAACTTTCGTTTCGATCTGAAACATGACCGATATGGCGCTCATCTGCGAATCGTCTATAATGTATCTGAATTGGACGTACAATGAATGTTCACTGTTGGATTTACAATGGACGTCCAGAAATGTACATTAACTGGACGAACAAAATATGCACCATTAATAATGTATCTGAATTGGACGTACAATGAATGTTCACTGTTGGATGTACAATGGACGTCCAGAAATGTACATTAACTGGACGAACAAAATGCACCATTGAACAAATTTTATTTGAAGATTGTGTTTGGAAATACTATTGATTTTCATTTGGAACAGGGAAAATAGATGAGATTCAAACAGAAAATTCATATATATTTTTGGACATTATATGTATGTACAATGGACGTACGTTCGTAACAACCAATGGACGTCAACAATTGTAAGTACAATGGACATCCATTCAACGTCCATGGACGTTTGGACTTGATATGGTCGTAAAATGGACGTCCAGTGGATGTCGTGTGCTGTATGGGGCAATGGGTCCATTTGATAAAAACATCACATAACCACTTGTACTCTTTCTGTCTTTCATATCTCCTCCGAAGTCGGAATCACAATAAACATCTAAAATTATTTCCTCTTGATTTGCTGTATAATTGAGTCCTTTTTTCATTGTTCCATTCAGGTATCGAAGTGTTCTTTTTATATTCATATAGTCTTGTTGGGTCGGTTGTGTTACGGCTCTGCTTTCGTAGTTTACAGCGAAGCATATATCTGGACGTGTCTTGCAACTCAGATAGAGTAGACTGCCCGCAGCTTCTCTATACGGAAAATCGGTATTTTTCATATCTTCAGTGCACTTAATATTCCGTTGATCAATTATCGGTGTATTCATTGGTTTTGACGTTTCCATATTATACTTCTTCATTACCTGATTGACATAGTTTTCCTGACTAATACATATTTTTCCTTCATTTAATATTAAATTCATTCCTAGATAACATTTTGGAATTTCATCTACTTTGATATCAAATTCTTTGTTCAGCTTCTCCATTAAGTTTTCCATCATTTGTCTGTCATCTCCAAAAACAATTCCATCATCTACATGGAATGCAATTAGAAGAATTTTATTAGCCTCTATATATTTGAACACGCATTTATCTGATTTAATCTGTTCAAATTTTTCTTCCTTCAAGAAATTTGATAATTTTGTATACCATTGTAATGGCGCTTGTCTCAGTCCATATAACGCTTTCTTCAACAAACATATTTTTCCAGGATGGTTGTATCCTTCTGGTATTTTCATAAATATTTCCTCTTTGAGTTCACCATAAAGAAATGCTGATCTCACATCGAATGTCATAGTTAACCAATGTTTGTGAGCTGCAATTGCAAGTATGGTTCTAAGTGAATTCGTGTGAACTACAGAACTGTATATCTCTTCGAAATTGAAACTTGATTTCTTTTGTTGACATCCTCTTGCGACTAAGCGGGCCTTGTATATTCCATTTTCTTTCCTTTTGAATACCCATCGACTTGTTATTACTTCTTTCCCTTCTGCTTGTTTTTCATCTACTACTGTCCAAGTCTCATTTCTTCTAAGATTATTTTTCTCCTCTTCAATGGCTTTAATCCATTCATGATTATCTTTTCCTTCTGTACATTCCTTATATGTTAACAATACTTCTTCTTCACTGTCAAAATCATCTACATAATCTTCAAATTTGGCAGGTTTTCTAATGTGTCTCCTTGGTCTTTCATTTTCAGTTTGGATCTGTTCATTATTCTCTTCTTCCTCTAATATATTGTCTTCCATTTCCTGTGAATTTTCCTGTAATTCTACATTATCATCCTTTTCTTCAATCAGATTTTCCAAAGTTAAATCCTCATTTTCCAAAGCATCTCTATCTTCGAACTTATTAGTGAATTTTATATCTCTTGATGTGTATACTTTTCCTGTGCTTGGATTATATACCCTATATCCATTTGGTGCATAACCGACAAGTATTCCCTTTTGACTTCTGTCTTCCAATTTTTTAAGATATCCTAAATTCTTTGTATATACTCTAGTGTTGCTAATTGGTTGAGGTCAGGGTTGAAGGAAATCAATTAGATGAAAATTCTGCCGACGTTTCGATTATATTTAAATCATCTTCGGGGCTCTGAAAGAGCAATACAAGGACATTATACAACGATATAGAAAGGTCATCTTAAAACAAAAACTAGAAATCAGGGATCCCGAACCTTAACAATTACCAATTAAAAACAATTATCTAAAACACAATGAACAATAGACGATTGTATCTGACAATATAAACGAAATAAATAAACCAACAATGAAAAGATCCAATATAGGAAACAATTGAACTAGTGAATAACGAATTTTCCTAAAATCAAGTATTATAAAAAAAAAGGTGTTTTTAAAAAAAATATTAAATGGTGACTCACATCATCGGTTGACTCCTATTGTCCACTCATAAAACATGTAAAACGGTGTCGCTTCAAAATACAGGTGAGACGTGACATGAAGGACCGAGACATGAAGGAAACTGAGATGCAACCACATACGATATGCAGGTTGACAATGCAATTTGATTACAATTTAAAAAAGGGGGTTCTCGGCATGCAAAACACAATAATAAGGAATTCCGTTTTTTAATGACTAAATTCAGCCGTGTTCTTTTAACCTGGCAATTATATTGAAATAAGCAGTATTTAAATTCTCAATATCCGATCTTTTATTTACGGATTTATTACTTTGTTGAATTGATACCATTTCATGTATCAATCTCTTTTTCAAAATTCGCTGATGTCCCATTACCCTTGCATTGTCGAAATCAAAAGAGTGAAGCTCCTTAAGGGAGTGCTCAGCTAAGGCCGTGTTGTTTTCTTTTCTCTTTGTTGGGTTGTGAATATTAATGCTGTCTCTGCGATGTTCACCAATCCTTGTTTCCAGGTATCGACCCGTCTGTCCAATGTAAACACAATCACAGTCCTTACAAGGTATTTCATAAATTATATTAGACAGCATTAATTTTGGTGTTTTAGTTTTTAAACTGGAAAACAACTGTCTGACTGTGTTGCTTGGTTTGAGGGATACCATGGTGCTTGCAGTTCTTAGAATACCAGCAACCCTCTCAGAAAGACCCTTTATATATGGTATTGAGAAGTACCTCAGTTCTACATCATCCCCACGATTCCCCATTCTACTCTCGGACGTACGTTCAGAGAGAATCCTTTTCACCATGTTCAAAGGATAGTTATTTTTTATGACATAGTAATGTTTGAACTGCAGAATTACGCGCTTACTAGGCTGTCCCTTCAGGTGCCTTTTTTTCGGAGGTACGTTGATGATATAATAACCTCAATTCCATCAGGTTGTGTTGATGATATATTGACGTCATTCAATTCATTCCATCCCCGGTTGCAGTTTACGGTTGAGGTGGAAAAGGATGGTAGATTGCCCTTTTTGGATGTTCTGGTGGTGAGAGAGGGTAATAGACTCATAACGGACTGGTACCATAAGGAAACTTTTTCGGAGAGGTTTCTCAACTACAACTCATTACATCCCTTCGTTCATAAGCTCAATTTAATTAAAAACATCAAGCACAGAGCCCTCACCTTGTCAGACAGTAGTTTCCATGATCAGAACATGACGAAGATCAGATATTTCCTCATAAAAAATAACTATCCTTTGAACATGGTGAAAAGGATTCTCTCTGAACGTACGTCCGAGAGTAGAATGGGGAATCGTGGGGATGATGTAGAACTGAGGTACTTCTCAATACCATATATAAAGGGTCTTTCTGAGAGGGTTGCTGGTATTCTAAGAACTGCAAGCACCATGGTATCCCTCAAACCAAGCAACACAGTCAGACAGTTGTTTTCCAGTTTAAAAACTAAAACACCAAAATTAATGCTGTCTAATATAATTTATGAAATACCTTGTAAGGACTGTGATTGTGTTTACATTGGACAGACGGGTCGATACCTGGAAACAAGGATTGGTGAACATCGCAGAGACAGCATTAATATTCACAACCCAACAAAGAGAAAAGAAAACAACACGGCCTTAGCTGAGCACTCCCTTAAGGAGCTTCACTCTTTTGATTTCGACAATGCAAGGGTAATGGGACATCAGCGAATTTTGAAAAAGAGATTGATACATGAAATGGTATCAATTCAACAAAGTAATAAATCCGTAAATAAAAGATCGGATATTGAGAATTTAAATACTGCTTATTTCAATATAATTGCCAGGTTAAAAGAACACGGCTGAATTTAGTCATTAAAAAACGGAATTCCTTATTATTGTGTTTTGCATGCCGAGAACCCCCTTTTTTAAATTGTAATCAAATTGCATTGTCAACCTGCATATCGTATGTGGTTGCATCTCAGTTTCCTTCATGTCTCGGTCCTTCATGTCACGTCTCACCTGTATTTTGAAGCGACACCGTTTTACATGTTTTATGAGTGGACAATAGGAGTCAACCGATGATGTGAGTCACCATTTAATATTTTTTTTGAAAACACCTTTTTTTTTATAATACTTGATTTTAGGAAAATTCGTTATTCACTAGTTCAATTGTTTCCTATATTGGATCTTTTCATTGTTGGTTTATTTATTTCGTTTATATTGTCAGATACAATCGTCTATTGTTCATTGTGTTTTAGATAATTGTTTTTAATTGGTAATTGTTAAGGTTCGGGATCCCTGATTTCTAGTTTTTGTTTTAAGATGACCTTTCTATATCGTTGTATAATGTCCTTGTATTGCTCTTTCAGAGCCCCGAAGATGATTTAAATATAATCGAAACGTCGGCAGAATTTTCATCTAATTGATTTCCTTCAACCCTGACCTCAACCAATTAGCAACACTAGATCAAATTGAAGGTCATTAAACTTGATACTTTGTATATACTATTTGTCCAAATTCTCTGAGATTGGATAGATTTGGTTTTCTTCCATACCATTTTTCAGCGGGCGTTGTGTCTATTGCTGATGTAGGGCTTCTGTTGAGAAGATATGCTGCCGTCAATACTGCAAATCCCCACATTTGTTTGTTTTGTTTGCTCTGTAAGAGCATAGTTCTGACTTTGTTGAATAGGGTGAGGTTAACTCTTTCAGCTTTGCCGTTCAGTTCTGGTGAGTGTGGTATGGTGTAATCTAGTTGAATGCCCCTATTTTTGCACCACATCTTCAGTTCCTTGCCTGTAAACTCACCTCCATTGTCAAACCTTATTTTTTCGGTATTCAGATTAAAATGTGCTTCACTTTCGAGTATGTATTGTTTCAGGTATTCCCCTGCTTCATCTTTAGTCTTCAGTAAATACACTTTCAGAAAGTGTTTATAGTCATCCATACAAGTCAAAATGTATTCTTCTTTATCGTATGTTGGCGGAGAGATTTTTCCACAAACGTCTGTGTGAATAATTTCTAATGGTCTTGTTGCACGAGTTCTTTCTGTATTGAAGGGTTTTCTTACTTGTTTTCCTTTGATGCAGGATTCACACAATTCTTCCTTACATTTATCTATTGGGTCGTTTATTCCATCACACAGTTTATGTAGCTTTTTCAGATCGTTAAAGTTCAGATGTCCCATTTTTATATGCCATTTCATCATGTTCGTCATTAATGCTTGTTCTTTATTATTTTGCATATCAACTACATAGAGACCATTATTTTGTTTCTCACCAGTAAGTACTACGTCTTTTTCTTCATATTGAATTTTTCCATGAACGATAACAACATGATTGTCATCAAACACTGCGACGCCACCTTTCTTTGTTACTTCATTCACAGAGAGTAGATTTTTAGATAGTCCTGGGACGAATGAAACATTTGTTAAAATAACTTCTTCTCCTTCCACACATCCATTAGAAGTAGAAATGAGTTTTGCTCCCTTTTTTGCACAGCCAATGATATTTTGTTCCGTTTCTTTTACATTTGATAATATTCTCTTATCATGAGTCAAATGATGTGTTGAACCACTGTCGACCACAAAGGTTGAGTCCATTTGTTCAATATTATTCTCTGAAAGTTGTGCTTCGGTAAAGAAGCTGACTTTGCAATTATTGTTATTCCTTTCCTTGTTTGTTTTTTCATGTTCTGTTTTAAATATGCATCTTTCTTCAGGATGATTGTTCTTTTTACAATATTTACAAGAACTGAATTTTTTTCCAGACCAGCATGATTCAGCTGTATGTCCTTGTTTGTTGCATTTTTCACAATATTTATTATTATATTTTGACTTACAGTCTTTCTGGTAATGCCCGATTTTTCCACATTTGTGACATTTTCCTATTTTTCTTGCTTCTTTTCGATCTGTTCTAAATGCAACCTTGGTCTCTTCTTTCGTTCCGCATTGTTCTTCTTCTTTCACCAATCTTGATCGTAGATTCTCCAAAGTTCTCTCACTTGTAGCGGTAGAATCCCATGCACTACTGAAATACTTATATTTTTCGGGTAGGCTCACTAGAATTTTCGTTATAAGCATATCATCTTTGATATCCATTCCAAGGATGTTGAGTAGAAAAGCCATTGTTTGTAAATCTGATATATTGCCCATCACGTCTAGCGATTTATTGTAATTAAAATTGAAAAATTCAGCCAGTACTTGATTTTTTGTCTGAGCAGTATCTTTTTTGTAAATTTTGAGGAGGGTAGAATACATTTCATTTGATGTACTGCAAGTGAGTATGTGGGATTTTGTGCTAGCGTCAATTGTTCTCAGAATGATGTGTTTTGCCACAGCATCATTTTTAAGCCATTCTTCTTTCTTCTTTTCATCTGTCAGCGACTGGAATGTTGTTTTTCCTTCGACTATTTCGCCTAAAGATTTTGCAGCAAACAGAATTGAAATTTCAAATTCCCACATTGGAAACGAAACGGCATCTTTCAGTTTTGGAATGGACTCGATTTCTTCCTTTGATCCCATAGTGTTGCGTCGGTACGAAATGTTTCGTATATTTCAAGTCGTACGCCACTGGGTCCGTAACCTGTTGATTTTGATGATTTTCGGGATCGATATTTCACTATATTATTAACTGGAGTATTCTTATTAATGTAACACAGTTTAATCTTATATTTTTATTGCGTCCATCTTATTATGACGTTAATTGACAACTATAATTATCATAGAATATTTTCTATATATTTCAGTCTTATCACTGAATCTAACACATATGTTATAATATAATACCATATGTGTCACTCTGTAAATTGAAGAATAGTTTTACAAATCAGAAGAACTGTAACTAATTTTTTATCATACATGTATGAATTTGTTCAGTTCATTTTAGGTATACCTCGTCCGTTATGGCGCGTTTACATTAGTCAAGTGAGTTGATCAAGTCAGTTGAATTCAAGTGACTTGCATTCAATTCCCTGTTTACATTACAAATTCTAATTGAATACATGCCAGTTGATTTAAAATGGCGAAACGAGTGGTAAAGAAAGTTATATTGCTAACAGTTTTGAATTTAACCAAGGAATTAGAGGAAAGCATGAAGAGAAAAAAGCAAAGAAAGAAGAGAATATGGATTAGAGAGTGGATTATTCGAAGAGGAATGCAAGGTGCCTCAAATAACCTTCTACGCGAACTTAAATTGGAAGAATCGAGGGATTACAAAAACTTTTTACGGCTCAAAGACCAGCAATTCGAATATTTATTGGAAAAAGTTACACCCAAAATCAGTAAAATGCGTACGGCTATGCGTGAAGATCTTTCGCCCCGGATAAAGCTGGAAATAGTTTTGCGGTATCTCGCATCAGGCGATTCATTTAAAAGTTTAGAATATCTTCACAGAGTACCCAAGTCCACAATTCCATCGTTTTTGATCCACTTGAATCCACAAAGTTGACCGTGCTTCAACTGAGAAGCCGTTTAATTCAGCCGATCGAGTGAAACGAATTGGGGGGTTTACACATTCAATTCGCTTCCAAGTCACTTGAATTCAACTGACTTGATCAACTCACTTGACTAATGTAAACGCGGTGTAAATATTTAGTTCAGCTATTCATTTTTGTGTGTGCTTTTCCTTCCACACCAATTTGATCTTTCATTTCTAGGTTTAAGAAAACCAAAATCTATAATTCCTTCTTCAACCATCATTCTCTTTACTTTGATTTATAATCGAACATCATTTTTGAAACGAGCCTGATATATGTCAGCCACTCGGTCATCCATGAATGTTAGGTTAGAATTAAAAGCTCATTATTGATCTTCCATTTAATCCAATTAGGGTCAATTAGGGGGATTTTATTCTAGCGTTAGTTATGGTTGTTAAACTAGGATTATGATTATGACAAGAGAATCATAACCTCAAATCGAGATGTTCTGTGGTTTTGGATTTAATCTATAGATTTGTCATACGGTTCAAGTGGCACTTAGATATTTTCGATCTGCGTGTTAGTGAAGCTGTTATTCAGGAGCACCTTATTTACCTCAGTAGGCACCCCACTATAAAGCGTTTGTTGACGTCTAGAACCATAGCGAGATCTACGTAGCAGCTGACCCTGATGACCAATTAATGTTTTTTAATAGATTTCAAAAATGAGTTTATCCTTCATACCTCTAATGGTTTTCCTACAGGGTAATTCATTGGTGTTACTTTGAGAGTTGGGGTGAAAGGCACTCTTCCTATAATGCCTTGTTCAGCCTGAATCTGCGGATCCAGATGTCTGATTTCGTTTTGATAAGCTTGAAAGAAGTATATAAAATTACGAAACTATAATGTTAATTGAGATAGTATTTTGTTCACAACACTATCTTAGCATTTTTCTTCAAGGATTCAATATTATACAGGGTGAACGTAAAAACAAAAAGGGGAGATTCTTAAGTGAGTTTCGGATCCGAGATACAGAAGGTTGAACTTTTAATTTTTTTTTCATGTTTTTTTTTCACATACCTAGTATCTCCACCTAACAAGATAATCATCTCATCAGAACACAAAAGTTTAATTTGATGTGTTGAAACGTACAATGCATTTATTCACCATCGCTTCCTAACTGAATTTTATGATGATTTGGATTTTTCCTAGGACTTCGTGAGAATCGTTCAAATTTTTTTTTCTCGAAATGGGTAGCAGATACGACAAAACTACAGGAGAACGAAAAGTTCAGTTTAACAACAAAGCTCCTTCTGACATTTTTTCAAATTAACAGTTGCTTACCAAAAAGAAGTTCTGGAGGAAAACAGGTGACAGTATTCCAGAAAATATCATTCTGTAGATCTGCTATCGAAATTGCCATGTCATGTGGTGAGAACTCTCAAATGTAATATCTATGACAAATTTCAGTTGAATATCTTGTAAAGTGAAGATACTATGAGAAAAAAACTTGATAAAAATTCAAACTTCAACACTTATTATCACGAAAACAAAACGTTTACGACCTCATGTATGGGTCTTTTTTTCCTAAACTTACTAAATGAATCTCCCCTTTTCGTTTGTACGTTCAATTTGGGAATTCCCTGTATATCGATTGTTTTGTCAATGTTTCACGTGACTAAATAACAATCAGAACATGCTGAAGTGATTGTTAAACTTACGATTCGAAGAGCCTATAGAACTGGAAGAGTCTCTCTGTTCACAATTCTCTAGACTGGGAGTTTTAAATGCAATAATGGTTGGTTTATTCCTCATGTATCTGAAACTCTGTGCCAACGATTTATTTTGGGGGCTGAGGTAAGCTAATCCTAGAGATTTCATCCTCGCCCTCCTCATTTGTTGCTGATCAAAGCTCTTCTCGGATTCCGATCTCATATATTCTCTCAGACTGAAATAAAACAAATGTTTATTGTCTTATTTGAATTTGGTTTGAAACTTTGCAATTATCGGAGGTAATATCACAAGACTATGACAAATAGCCGACTATTATTTTCGGCCTAATTTAATCGAGAGCGTCTTGTATTTCGACAATTCAATAAGACCATATGAACATTAATAATCTGAATAACTCCCGCGAGCTTTAACTCGAGGGAGTTATTCTTTGATTATTAATGTTCATATGGTGGAATTGAATTGTCTTGAAATACAAGTTGCTCGAGATGAATTAAAGAAAATAATAGTCGCTTTTGTCATAGTCGAGTGATATTCAGGAAGATTATTTCATGAAAACGCTCCAAACGCTCGGATCTGCAGTCTTTTGTATTTTCGACCGAGCGGTCGGACTTATTTATAACAAGCTGGCCCGGCGAACTTTGTTTCGCCTAAATGATTCCTATACCATAGCCATCTTTATCTTAAGAAGTGCCTATACTATACTATGGATTTCACAAATCGTAATCACCAGTGATCGGAGATCAACGGCTTGGTCAAATTTCTGAACTGTCAAATCAAGTTGATTCTAGATCAAGCTCCGATCACCGGTGATAGGTATGCTTTGTGAAACCCCCGTTGAAGTTGTACAAACTTACCATTGCTATTTTTTCAAGCAGGAGATAAATAAGGCACAATAAAAGTTCTGTCAAATGTCATTTGTCAACTGTCAAATGTCATCTGTCAAACGTCATCTTTTCCATGGATATGAGCTGTCACACAAAACAGAAAGACAAAAATAATATGTCAATCACTAATTATGGGCAATTTTGTATTCAGTTATTTCCGCAAATATATTTATTACCCAAACATAAATCAAAAACATTTCAGAAATATAGAGGAAAGATGAAAATGGACAACTCACGATTGATGCTGATCGTCACAATCCGATTAACTTGACATTCCGGTAAAAATTCACTGTTCCACCAACTTGAGATCTTTACCCCTTCCATGTTATTATAAGTTCTATGCAAATTACACAATTATTTCGCCCTCTAGTGGCGATAATATCAAATACAGTGTCTAGTCACTGTACGCTACAGTGTCTAGATAAGAGCCATTAACCGTAGCGACACCTAGTGGCCTTATTCAAAAGGAGAAAAACCATTTCCTACATAAGCAAACCGTAGCGACACCTAGCGGCCTTATTCAAAAGGAGGAAAAGCATTTCCTACATAAGCAAATTCTTCATCTAATTTTTCAGAGTTTCAATGTATTTTATAATAACCAGGCCGTAGACGAATCCATAAATGAAGTTTCATAACAAACAGTCCATCCGATCTCGAGTTATAAATGGTGTAACCAACAGCTCTCTTTTATATATATAGATTATTTTGCAAAAAAATTGCTATTCTGTGTCTGTATCTCGAAAACGAAACGTTTGTGACCCCATGTTTATGGGACTTTTTTTTCTCAAACTGACTTGAGGAATCTCTCCTTTTCGTTTGTACGTTCAATTTAGGAACACCCGGTGTATGGTCAAGTGGCTTTGGTTCTTGAACCAGTTGGTTCTTGAATGGATGTAGACCAAGATCTTCACGAAAAATTTTCCATGTGGTGGATGCCCAGAGTCCAACTTGTTGTGAGCGTCAATGAATGAAATCTGGATCTTCATCAACACTTTCACTTACAGCAGCGATACAGTTTTTTGTATTGTTGTTGTTTATGCTGTTTATGTTGTCCGAAATCTATCGATAGTTTGACGAATAAGCTGCTCTGATGGACGATTATGTAAACCATAAATTTTACGAAGTGCTGTATAATTTTGGCGAATGGAACACTGATTTTTAAAATGAATTTTACCAATTTTCGAACGTTTCTGCGGCGTGAGTCTTTTCATGATAATTTGTCAATGCTTACTGAACAGAAAAACAACATGGCTTCTACCTCCTGTCGAAGCACAGTTATCCCTATCGAAAATTCTATCCATGTTTATCCGACATTTGGTATACTCATTACGAAGGTAGCCTTCAGCATGGTGAAGGAGACGGCTTGTGTAACTTATATTGGTTTTGAATCTAAGTTTATTCTGTAGGATAGTAATCTTTTATTAGGCCAGAGTCAACTATACTCCATTCATTTTTATAAAGTATCGCGATTAGCCATGATTTAGGTTTATCAAGTTCTTTCACTTAAAACGGACGCAGGTTGGTACTCGTGAAAATCAAGCGACATTGCCAAGTCTACTTTCTATTTACTCTTTTCTAACTTTATAAATGGAGTTAGTTCGTCTAAGGTTCAACTGTGGCGCAGGTTTCGTAGAACTACTACATTCTCATACTGGAGTATTTCAAGTTATGCAAAAATGTATTTAAATGTCTTCTGAATTCACATAATATTTTCTCAAATTCATCAATTTCCCAAAATAAAGGAACATTTTGATAAATACGTAATTACTACGATTTTTAAGCAGAAACGGCAACGTTGCTCGTTCAACTGACAGAAGAATGACTATAACCCAACATATTAACTCAGAAAATATCCATTTTAGGGCAAGGGTGTGATGCATACACTCACATTATTTTTTAACGTAGATTCAATATCTACCATAAAAAAATGGGGTTCTAATTTGAAAAAATTGATTTTTCACGATTTTGGCATCCCTAACTTTGAAAGCGATTTTTTCACCTCCTGTATCATGAATCGCGATTTCGATTTCTAAAGTGGATACATCAATCTTACATCTTGAATAATCCCAAAAATGAAAATTTTCCATCCAAAAACCTCGAAGTTATTCTTGTTTCAGTGGAGCTCTATTTTCGATTTTTTTTTCGAATTTTCCCGCTCAGAGAGAATTTTCCAACCAAAACTGAAAAATGTTACATCAAAATATCTTGAAATTTTCTAAGGAATCTATTTCTGCAATAAAAAAATGGTGTTCTAATTTGAAAAACGGAAGTTGACGTCATTTCCGGAAAAACCGGAGGTGCTCATGCCTTGAAAATATTTTAGATTTCATCAGCATCGTGAAATACTTATAAGTGCTGAATTTCATGAAAATACGTTCAGTAGTTTCCCGTATAAATATGGGTGAGGTTCCTTGTGAAAGACCATGTATATCGTCATTATATTGTAACATTTCAGTCGCCAAATTGTCCAAGTTCTTAGACCAATGAAACGAAGCTAGGTTTTAGGAATTATTTTGACCAACGAACAAGAATTTTAGTGAGCAATAGAACCAAGTTCAGATGGTTTTTCGTAGCTGTTTGGTGATAATAGCTCCCCGATATGTTTCATCCATTTTATGTGAAATATAACAAGAAATTATAAGAAATATTGAAACATTGACACTAAACTTCTAAAGTGCTCTCATGTGAATTTCAAAATCGGGAGGATTGGTCTCTGAAGGAGTTCAAATACGATTCTGGTTACTAGAACTGGAAAAATTTTTGCATGTATCCCGAACACGTAATTCCCAGAATTCTAAGAAAATAGCAAATAACGTAGTTATAAATATTGTGCGACACTTTATTCACTCCGTATATATTTATGTCTCATTCCGATCAAATGCCCATAGTAAAATTTCTCTCATGTTTCTGAATATCGTGTGTGGACCACAGCCGGATTATCCATGTGGGGGCCCCTAGTGTCATTTTTTTGAAGATTTTTTAATTTTGTAGAAACAGCTTGATGAAAATGGGGTTGTACATACATTGTGAAAATAACCGAAATATTCAAGGTGGCTCATTCGAGAAAAAATTTTTGGCGAAAACCATTCATCAAAATTACGTTTTTCATACATTCTTTCAAAGAGGCTTCCAGAACCTTTCAAATGAAATATCACTCAACCCCTCTCCCCTGTTCAATTTTGAAGTGATTGAAGCGCCTCCTCTCAAAAGGGAGCCTCAAATGTACGTCAAAAGATGTCCCCCGAACAAAATCATTCGACGTGTTTCACTACAGGATATGTCATATACTCTGAGATGAAACACCCTACACACCTACCACTATTGAGTTTATCCAAACCTGATGTGAGAAAAGTACCGAAATTCTTCGAAAAATTAGATTCGGATTAACTCAAAGCCATATTTTCGCGTGACAATATTTTAAAACTATTTCGTCCGTTTTGAAATATTCGTGTTTTCGCGTCGAACTGGTGACGTCACGCACCAAATGGTTCGAAATAATTTGCAGCGGTTTGAAAGCAGGTAGTGGGATCGGATAGTTGAAGTTTGGAATCAGCAGATTGAAGAATATTGGTTATGTTTGTTGGATTTATTTTGTTTCTCCGTTTTTATTTTAAATATTATTTAAACATGACAGCTTTGTTTTTAGAATGCATTTTGTAACCTGAGAAGTAACAAACCATTTCGAGAGGAGCAGACCTTTATTTGAGAATTGTGAAGCATTATTCAGTTTTAAAATTGAATGTTCAAATTTTTGAAATTTATATCACGGCTTCTTCCTCTTGATTTAAACAATATGAGTTTTGCCAATAGCAATCGTTAATCAGGACGAGAACATTCGAATCATACATAAACTGATTGGAATCCATTTTAAAATACAGGATTTATCCTAAGGAGAAAAATTATACCAATAAACACATAAAATTATAAATATTTTTATAATTATGCGCGTGCATTGTTTAAACAATGGTGCCTGTATCATGTTTCTAACTTCGTCACCGTTTTAAAATTGTGGCATTTCAGCGAAGCACGAACTGGTGACGTTCACTTCGAAATGTTTTCGAAATAGTTTTGAACCGTGATTCACGCGAAAAAATGGCTCAAATAAAGACACCTCATTAACGAGGATGTTCAACCACGATCGCAAATGCTGAACTTTTTTCGACAGAGGTTTGAATTCCAATTCTCGGTCGTGTAGTGGCCGGTTGAAATTGAGTTTCCCCTTATTTTATAGTTCCAGAAAATACTCACGCTAGTATCCGCTCCTTATTTTTGGCTTTTTTCTGCATATCTGGCATTGACAAAGATTTTTCTAGGGGTACTTTACTTGCCATAAGAAGTCTCTGAAGTCTTTTTTCGGGTGTTAGCCTTCTAGGCCTGTTTTCACTTATATCTAAAGAAAAGAATGTTACTACTTTGAGTACAGATGAATTGGATCATTTTACCTGTGCTACTTCCTGGCGCAGAACCTGCCAATTCAATGGTTACTTTTGGGTTTCCCAAGTCGACTGCTTGGAAAGCATCGTTTGAATAACCTACAAGTTGTACCTCTGGCTTTTTACGTCTGGTTGAGAGGGTGCGCATAATCGAAGATCGAATTTTACTCAGCGAATTCTCGTTATTTTTTTCAATATTATTAGGATTTTTCTTCTTAGACGGCACTGGTATCCCTTGAATATCTCCGTTATGAAGCTTTTCGTGCTCTCTCTCGAAGTATTCATAAAGTCTATTCGTCCATTCTCCAACTCCTCTTATATGAAGCCACATATAATCTGCGCGAAATAACAAAATATATCATCAATTTGTTCCAATGAAATATCCAAGATGAGTTGAAATATCGACGGAGAACACCAATTATTCCATGAAAACATTCACATCTTATCCGAGTGCAAGGAAACATGAACTCACCTTCTTGTTCTGGAGCACTACTGAGGGTAAAAGGGTGCCATTCGTATTTTGCTATTGTGGGAATATTCACAAAAACGTAGTCTCCAGCATGGAAGTGGAAATTCATTGGTCTCTTTATCACCAGATGGGTCACTTTGGATGGGAGCAAGAGACCTGAACTGATGTATGTTTTTCCCCGGTCTGGACAGTACTTCATCCAGTAAAACCTCATTAATCTTTCGATGACATAAATAATACCTGGTATAGCGAACCATTTCCAGAAATTAGGACCATGTATCAATAGGAGTATCCAAAAGGGAATATACATAAGATGGGTCCAATAAAATATCTTGAAAAAAATTGAATCCGTCAGTAAAATTTAAAATACAACAGCAATTCGAATCAAAGATGTATCTCTCTGCTATTCTGTTCATGGTTAAGAAAAGTGGCATCTCAAAATTGCTTTCATTGAATATTCACCTCGAAGCATCCTCCTCGTCTAACGAATTTTTGGGAGCAAGGAACCATAAGAAGTAAAATTAGTGAGAGGATCACTCCAGTAGGATTCGCCCATCCACCGATGAGTCCAAACAATCCTGGCTTTGGTGTGAACAACCATTCGCTGATTGTATAATTATTTTTATTGATGACAGGATCGTTCACAATAACCATAGCTACGAAAAAAATAGGGTGAGAAGGTTTTTGTGAAATTTTTTTCAAGACATTGATAGAGGAAATCATACAGAGTGTTTCACCATACATTTGAAGCCGTATACCTAGATGACACCGAGAAAGTCACTTTTGCCTTATACCTATATACAGGGTGTCCCACTAGTGCCGCAGCGGACGATATACGCGTAACGGACTGCGTTTTGCAAAATTTTTTGATGCAGACTTGATATACTACAAGAAGAGCACAATCTAAAAATATTTTCGAATATATAGGGTGGCCCACAAAAGAGGAATAGCGGGTGACTTTGTTTTTTCAAATGGGACACCCTATATTCAATAGTGTTTTTCAATTCTCTGAAACTTCCTGCATGCTTCCGTATACTTTTCACATATTGTTATTCGACAGTTTTCGAAATATTGGTCATTTTGACAAAAAAATGATACTTGCAGGGGCTATGTTATGCAATTATATTTCACGAACCCTTGCACAAACCAATAACAGTTTTATATGGATTGAAAGACAAGACTTCAAAGTATCACACCCAGCTATAATAAAGCATCACCAGCATACAGAGTGTCCACAAAAAGACTATCAACTTGACGAATTTCAAATCGATTTTTCTTCATTTTTTCAAATGCAATGCATATAATTTCTTTTCGTCATTGTAATCACCATTCATTTTACTTCATTTTTTGTCAAATACATGATATGCATATCTTTAACAAAATAGGATTTTTCAGAGTTTTTCCTCCAAATTCACATTTACTTTCGAATTCAAAAAGCAGATTTGGCTTTTCTGTGGTCATTGGGAACTGTCAAATTATTCTATTCAAAATTAAAATCATTGCAGCTTCAATTCATATCATCATAGTTTTTACGGATTGGATGAATACTCACACAATGATTCAAATTCAAAAAATACCAATGAGTTTGAATGTACAAGTTATGAATGCTTCGAAAAAACGCGTTTCAAAACTTCAGAATACAAAAAAGTGCCCGCTCTTATCCGCTTTCTTCGAAAAAATGATATTCATAAGTTTCACAGGCACGCACGCAGATCTTCAAGCTCACAAGCTTAAAGCTTGTTTGAAATTTTTGGAAGATTCGACGTTCCAAGTAGAAACATAGAGAATGTACAGAAAGCAAGTTTCTGTCTTTCGTAACTGATTTCATCACATTTTTGAGTTGATACATCAAAACCTTCTAGTTCCTCATTTCGCTAAAACATGAATTGAAGGAAGCTTCAATGATGCTAATTCTGAGTGGAATAATTTGACAGTTTTCAATAACCACAGAAAAGCCAAATCTGCTATTTGATTTCGAAGGAATATGTGAATTTCAAGGAAACATTTCGAAAAAGCTCTTAAAAATGCTATTTTGTTAAAAATATGCATATCATTCATTCGACAAAAAATGAAGTAAAATGAATGGTGATTATAATGATGAAAAAAAATTATATGCATTGCATTTGAAAAAATGAAGAAAAGTCGATTTGAAATTCGTCATGTTGTTAGTCTTTTTGTGGACACTTCATATGCTGGAGATGCCTCTTTATAGCTGGCTAGGATACTTTGAAGTCTTGTCTTTCAATCCACATAATACTGTTGTTGGTATGTGCAAGGGTTCGTGAAATATAATTGGATTACATAGCCTCTACAGTCTACAAGTATCATTTTTTTGTCTAAATGGCCAATATTTCGAAAACTGTCGAATAAAAATTTGTCAAAAGTATACGGAAGCATGCAGGAAGTTTCAGAGAATTGAAAAACACTATTGAATATAGGGTGTGCCATGTGAAAAACAAAGTCACCCGCTATTCCTCTTTTGTGGGCCACCCTATATATTCGAAAATATTTTTAGGTTGTGCTCTTCTTGTAGTATATCAAGTCTGCATGAAAAAATTTTGCCAATCTCAGACCGTTACGCGTATATCGTCCGCTGCGGCACTAGTGGGACACCCTGTATATTATAGTTGAGTTCGAATTTTGGAAATATTTTTTCACGGAAAATTTCAGCAAATCAAATGAGTTGAAATGAAAATTCCCAAATTGGCAACCGAAAAAAAAAATTAGAATTCTACACCACATTTGAATTGAAAATAATAAGATGTGATGTGACCAGAAACCGTTATTTCGAATATCACACATAACTCAATATAGTTAGGTATAGAATACTGCTCAAAGTTGACATCAAACACCCTATATCTCGCTTATGCTTCGAAATCTGGGTATGTATCATAAAGCATTAAAGCAAAAATTACTTTCTCTATATCTGTATCGTAATGAGTTTATTACAGTACTAAAAACAGTGCTGCAATGAACTCATTCCAGCATTGTTTTCAGTTATATTTTTCGTTTTTGGTTGTCAGCACTGGCTTCCGATCCAAACGATTTTCAACACACGTCAAATTGGAAATGTCAATTTCGTAACAGTCGCCAACTGCCAAGATACAATACAAAAGTCACTAGGATGTATAATTGTATAATCTGAATTTTTCATTGAATTTCAACGAAATTTGACTGGAATAGAGAAAATATCGTCTAATACTCGTTGCAGTTGCAGAATACAATTCCAACACTCATGCGTTCGAAAACTCGCTCCTCAGTCGCTCGTTTTCGAATTTCGCATTCGTATTGGAATAGGAGCCCATTCTGCAACTAGTTTTAGAACATACCATTCACGATGCCATCTACACGGCTATATTATGTTTGTTTATGGTGGAACACCCTTTATAAAGAATACTCACAGAAATTGCAGCAATGCATAACCGTATGCCACAAACTCAGAAGGGATATTAGCATTCCAGTCATTTTGTGTAAATAAATGTGTTGATCCAAAGGGAGTATTGAGCTGAATCCCCTCGTTCTCAAGAATGTTATACACTTTCGAAGCATTAGAACCAGAACAAACATGCAGTTAAAATTCAAACACTGTCCTGAAAACAAAAAATGATTAAATATTTATGAAATCGTAAATACTTCCGAAATATTAGAAAACAGGGAAGGATTGAGTCTTCGAAACGTTGACTAAGAGAAGTATCATTATTCATTATTACTGTTTCATTTTATTCTTTCATTTAATGGCTGGGATCGAAAATTGGCCATGACTTCTGTTTTTCAAATTAGAACACTATTTTTGTATGATTGCGTTGGATTCTGCGAAGAAAAATATTGATTGCACTCTAAGTCTAAGATGCTCTTGCTCTTAAATTCTCACATAGTTGCCACAATGTCAACATTGTGTTTGGATTCCAAGTGAAAGAAACGACAAGGATTTTTTTCTGTCGGGTTATTCGAGTACTTTGATTATTTTCTCGAATGAACTATCACAAATAACGGACTATTCTGTCCACTATTCTTCAGAAATCAGTGAAATTTCAACACTCGATTCTGGATTTCACAAGAAAATAGCATAACTGGATCTACCAAACATTCGTCAGGTCTTTGAAATTATTGAATTCCATCCATTTTCGCAAATTCATTAATTTACCAAAGTAAATAAGTATTTTCATCGGGGGTACAAAAAAATGAATTGAAATAATTACAGGAATCATTCCATTAATAACATAACTGTAGTGTTGTATCTCAGAAACGCGTAAGTAAATTCTAAGAAAACAAGTTTCCATCATTGCGAAGGAACACATAAGGTGTCAAATTACTCACACCTGATATGTAATTTTCATGCTAATATGACAAGAGAAGAGAATATGCATACACATAAACATGCGGGCCTTGTAATTATTCCTGAATTAGTGGCTTAGTCCATAATTTCTCTGTCAAGAGGGGTTAAACTAACTGTCAAAGGAAGAAACTTGATTATTACAACTTGTGTAACGTTGTAGGTACTTACCACAAGCTCTCGCGAATATTGTATACCAATTTGATTTCCTGTACTGATAGGATCTCGTTATGAAGAGAGCCGTATTGACGAATAGGAAAAATGCTAGAAAGATGAGATACACCTGGTTGTTTTTGAAGTAGGGCCATGTCAGCTGATATGGTCTCAGAGAAAGTAGTCTTTTGAGGAACGATGGCGATGGTGGTCGAGGTTCTGGAGGTATGAGCCATCTGTCGATACTGAAAAATTACATTGGGTTAGACATGATGAAACATACTGCATGATACGGGTATGCACAAATTATGTAGTGATGGCGAAAATCAATTATGAAGACCTCGTACAGGAAGTAATGTAGCAGAGTATTCGAAATGGGATAAACTGAAAGGCTATCAGTATTGTTAATTTCAAATTTAGAGTATTCCCTGATTTCTAGCCGTGGTCCGATAGGAATTTCAACTGGAGTGCCAGTTCGGAGCGGTCATTCATCGCGTTCAAACCTCTGACCGAATAATCTCAGAAGATGCCTATCGCAGTTGTAGGCGAAACGTTAGGTGAAATTCCTATTGGACCACGTTCAGAAAACCCGGAATACTCTAAATTGAATCTGGCCGTGAAAGCCTTCACCAAAATATTGTTAATTGTTGGGATGTTCACTCTGTATCTGGGCGTTTGATTGGCAGATGAACATTCGATCAACTCGAGGGACAACTCAGGGCCACTTGCACCGTATTGGTTCTAAGCGTTAGTTAGTTAAGCGTCGATTGATTTATTTAATCCAGGATTAAATATTTGGCTTGCACCGAGGCTGAATGTAACTAGATTAAAGTTAATCCACAAATCTGGTTATTTTTACGTAAATTGGTACTTGTGCCTATTTTCACGTTGTTTATTTTATCCCTTTCTATGCTTTGACAGTTTCGATGTTTAGACATTTTTGATATCGAGCGTTTCGCAAATTAAAAGAGTTTGTAATAACGAATTTCTTTGGTAAAAACCGATGCAACATTCATTGCACAAGTTTACATCTTTCTTTGGAATATTCTACGTCCTTCACAAATGAAATACCTGGTTCGAAACTCTAATTGTCGAAGCACTTACCACTTCAGATTTGGATGTAAAATATGATAAACTCATGGATTCTCTGTCGTATAACAGAGGAAAATAAAAAAGAAATGATCGAAAAGCTTGAACAAACCTGATTTTCGATAATAGGCAAACATCTATAAGAAAATATGTGATTTTTTCAATAAACATGCATCTTGGAAAATTGTTAATATTTATTCACTTTCATTTCAACACATTGGTAATAATATTGGTTCCGATTGAATGATACCATGTGTCACAGTGAATTAAAGAATAATTCTACATATCAGAAGAACTGTACCTCCAACTTTATTAGGCATGTATGGATTTGTTCAGCACAAAATATACCTCGACCGTTAATATTTAGTTCAGTTATTCATTTTTGTGTGTGCTTTTCATTTCACACCAATTTGATCTTTCATATCTACGCCTAGGAAAACCAAAATCTATAATTTCTACTTCAGTCATTATTCTTTTCAATTTGATTTATAATCAAACATCATTTTTGAAAGAAGCCTGACTTGTGTCATCCATGAATGTAGGGTTAGAATTCAAAATTTATCGTTAAACTTCCATTTAATCCTCCCAATTCGGAGGATTATCTTTAAGCGTTAGTTAGGGTTGTTAAGGTGGGCGTTCAATGTAGTGTTTTTTTATTTCAAGTTGCATTTGAAAATGGTTTCACTTTGAGAACTGAAATTTTGTGGGTGAACTCAGAAAGGATTGGAGTTCTTAATGAGATAATTGAGATTTATTGCATTTCAACAGTTCATTTTTTTTCTTTGAAAAATAGAAGACAATGAGCCAACTCATGCTCCTATTTTATTTCAAACGAAAGACTCATGAAAATAGTTCAACTTCCGATTAAAAGTGAATCTACAGATAATTTCATTCAGAAAAACAACTTGAAATACGGAATTGGCAGAGAATGGCCAAATTCAAATTTAAGCGGGAAAAAGTTCCTGCTTTACCTACATATACACTAATTTCATAGTTCAGTGATTTTCGGATAGGTAGCGCCATTGTACATTTCATTCATAATTAGAGAGATATTCATAGAACTCATGGAGATAATGTAAGTTCTATGGAGATATTCCATGAAATGCACGGTGGCGCCTCTATCGGTTGACTTGTCCTACGCGCTTCAAACGGCGACCTTAAACTAGGATTACGACACGGTGCAAGAGAATCATAGACACTAATCGAGGTTTTGCATTTAATCTGAAGTTTTGTCATACGGTGCAAGCGGCCCTCAAGTACACAAGTTCAAAAAACATTAAGAGTGTAAGTGGTGAAAAGTGATTTCTGTTGTGTTACTGAGGAGTGTGTCATGCACGCACTACTAGGGGTGCGGGTTAATTGAGTTTTCTCAAATGGCAAACCTAACTTTTGTGCCAGATCTGAGTAGACCTTGTAGCTAAGAATTATTTGAGATGAGATTTTTCATCAACCCTGTTAGTGCTATAGCATTATGTGCAATATACGGGGTGTTGATGACACCGCGAAAGTCATTTTTGCCTTATGACATAAACCCCGTTTTCGAAGTAAAAGCTAGATACGGAGTGTTTAAAGTCAACTTTGAGCAAAATTCTGATGACAGTGGTGGGTGAGTTTTGAATTGAGGTGTGAAATTCTAGAAAAAATTGAAAATGGCGGAAAATCTACAGAGTTGGAACTTTTTTCTCCGTTGCCAATTTGGAAAACATTGTCTCAACGTAATCAATTTTCTAAGATTTTCCGTGATTTTCTTTTCAAATTCGACCTCAACTTTTTTTCCACATGTCTCCATTGAAATAAAATTTTACCCATTTTGTACGTCTCTCATTCTATATACTGAGGTGAAAAGGGAATTCCAAAGATACCACTCGGACTATTTTCATTTCACTGGAGGCAGCACGAAGGCTAATCGACTGCCAGGATAACCCGGTTAGAATGATGAATATTTATAAGCCAATAAAAAATTTTTCGAAAAGCTTTCGTAGGAATTGAACTCTGTACTAGTATAAATTAGATTCGCTCTAATCTTAGAAAAATCCGTTACCAAAACAACTTTAGATAATCGAAAGTGGAGAGTTCGATTGCCACCAAAGCTTTTTGAGAAAAACATTCTGTCAGCTCATTAGCCCAATTTCGAGCCTCGTATGGCCTCCAGTTTTTGGAATAAAAATAATGAATGTTTTTCGAGAGTACCTAATCTCTAGATGGCTACAAAAAAAACACAAAAAAATATTTTTAATTCTGTTTTCACATCACTATTTAGAACGGAAGGAAGTTCAACAATGAAAGATTCCAACAATTCTGAATGAACTTTTTTCTTCTCACCTGGTGGTGAGACAAAGAAACCTGGCTTTAGTCCTAAAATTCGAATTTTATTAAATAACGGCAAAACTATTGATATTAAAGACATGAAATGTTCGGCACACTCTAACTAGTTTTTTTATGAGCAATCGATCGGAGTTACAAAATTATATGGTTACCATTAGAAGGAAATGTGATTTCATCAAAATTTCTTCGTCGAATACGAACACTCAGAAAAATCACCCTGTTTATGTTGGTCCTGTTTATGATGAAACATCTTGTACCTATGTAGGTACAGGCTTCGAATAAATTTTTATTTTGCATAATAGACAAATTTGACATAATGTAAATTTCTATGTTCATTTCGATATTAATATTAATATTTATGCTCTATATGGAACAATTCGAAAAATTCATAGAGGGAATATTGGACATGTTGTGACATTCTGAATAGCTTACATTCAGTTTGCATTTACATATATCATTATACCTATGATATCCGATAAGGAACGTGTGGAGAAAGTGGAAGTTGAAGTATTATTTAGGTACTTTGCAACTTTTATCACCTGAAATTACTTCTGCAGTCTCTATTTTATTTCGAATGGAGTTTTCAATATACCCTTCTGTGACAGAAGTTGATTTCCGACCAAGCGCGATAGTTGTCTGACTGAATATTTTATGTTCGGTTGCTATGACAATCATGCATTAAAAGGAAATAATGCAGAAATCATAACATGCATTAAAATAGGTTATTAATGGATGATTTCGAGTGCGTTGAAATGAGCTTTCATTCTATGGTCGACGGAAATAGTTAATTTCCATTTTGAGAAAAATGCATTGAAAATCGTAGAACGTACCTACCTGTTTTGATCGGCAATAGAGTTCGGTCGGATCTCGCGAATTCAATTTTGGCTTGGTGAGAAAAAGAATTTCAATAACTAATTGTTATTTTTCGTTGGTCTCAATTTCATTTTATTTTCGAAATATATAGGTACTTTTGATCACCAACACATACCAAAATCAAGCCAATGCATTAATGAAGAGATTGGTCCTGAAAGGACACCCAACACAACTCCAAGGTGAAAAACAACTACAACTCCGTTCCAGCGGATTCTACGGCCTACCGAAAATTCACAATCCTTGGCCCTTAGACCAATAGTCTCTTGTATCGCCAAATCCATCTCTAAGATGTCTTCCTTCATATCAAAGATCCTCTCAGATTCCCTTGACAATTAAAATCAAGGACTCCTTTGAATGAGTAAACAACTGCCTATTACCACCCACCTACCTGAAGAACATAGGTAAGTCGCTGGAAGACACATGTCGCTTCTGCCAAGAAGCCACTGAGACAGCCAAGCACTTGTTATGCGAATGTGAAGCTGTTCATCGGAAAAGACTACAAAACCTTGGCTTCTGGTTTCTAAAGCCGGAACAAGTGATGGATGTAGCACCCAGAAAGGTGATAAAGTTCATGGAGACACTATTGCCTGACTGGTAAACAACGCGGGGATGCACAATAGATCTTTAGGTCAAGGTGCTTGCGAGTTCAGATGATCTTCCTCCCCTCCTCTAATCTAATCTAATCTACCACCCACCTATGTCATAATCAGCTTGGACGTCGTGTCCCTCTACAGCAACATATCGGTGGACCTAACACAGAATATCTTAGCTTACCACCATTCCTATGCAGGAATTCTATCACATCATGACATTTCTTTTCTCCTCAAACTTCTTCCTAGTCGACGACAAATACTTTTTGCAGATACTTGGCACCTTCACGGGAGCTCCACATAGTGCCGCCACAGCGACGACATCATCTGTGCAGTGCCAGAAGACCTGATTGAGTTCATTGTTGAGCAATTTAACAATTTCGGCCAATTTATCGAATTCACAATAGAGAGAGTAAACGACAACAGTATCAGTTTCTTAGATATCGAAACCATAAGAACCTCGGATAACAAGCTGATGACAGACTGGTATACTAAACCTATGAGCTCTGGGAGATACATCAAAACAGAAAGTGAAGCTTTGGCTTAACATGAAGAACCGTTATCACCACAATATCCCTACCATTATCGATAGTAATCTAATATGCAAACTAAAAGCACTCATGATCAATAAAAAAACCAATACACAATAGCTATTCATGTAACAAGTACATTAATTAGGTCTTTATGGACGAGTCCATAAGCCTAATTATGTACGAGTTGCATACAAAGCTTTATGTTCGTCGCTTTATTTCAAGAAAACATTAAGTGTGCTTTTGCTTTTCTTACCTTAGTAACCATCAGCGACCTTAGCAACCTCACTGAACAAAGTTGTTTACTTCGATCATTCTGTGACGAACGTCAGAATAATCTCAAAAATGGATAGTACGGGAGAGGAAAGCATAAAGAATTTAGCCGCAAGTGTCAAAGAATCTCTCCTACTCACTAAAAGTGCTTATGAAAATTCGTATGCGGCCTATAACAAGTGGTGTGAAACGAAGAAAATTGCCAAATCAAGAGAAGACTGTGACAGATGAGTCCAATAAAGTGGTGTCCAGTAAAGTAGTCAATTATGGACGCTAAACGAATTCATGGATCAAGTGTTTATGAGGCAGTCTAACATAAACTAATTTACAGCACACACATAGATGAGAATCTCGCCCAGAATGGCCTGCCGTGTGAGACAAACGCAGAAGGAGAAAATATCAATCCACCAGAAAACTCCACAGGTGCACCTCCTATCCGGAATGATATGCCGATGAACCACAACATAACCAGATGAACAACCAAAAAATTATCAAGAAATAAACCTCATTTCCCTTGATACCTGACCTCACTAACAAAATCACTAGAATCTTCAGGGCTGATAACCTAAGAATAGTTAGTAAGAGCGAAAGCAATGTAAAGAAACAAGAAACTTTTTTTCCAACTGAAAACTGAACACAAAAGAACAGCAAATGAAGTGTAAAGAATTCTTTGCTCCCATTGTGAGATGGTAAATGTGGGCCAAACATTACATTTCAAAAAAAAATAGCCAATATAGGAGCGATATGAAATCCACCGATAGGGGTTGTGCCCTTGCCAAACATTCTACATTGTAGGTCAAACGACCACATCATGGAATTCAACCAGGCTGACATCCTGGAGCTAGAACCCAACTATATTAAAAGATGTTTGTTAGAAACGTATCATATCAAAACAAATAAAAACACCATGAACGAAAAAACTGATATCAGCAATTTGAACCGAATTTGCTCTTTTCTCATCAATAACAGATTAGACACTCCAAAATTGTCACACAGTTCAATAGACATAGTTTAGTGCCCCCGGCCATAGATGCATAGAATACCTGGTGTTGGCTCCATATCTAATAATTCCTATAAGCAGGGCTTTGGTCAGAATGCCGATCTGCGCATGTGCAGTAATATTAGGAATAAAAATAACTTACTAATTCTGTCTCTCTCCGACACATCGAATTTTGTCGTGAAACGTATGTCATCCATAACTTCATGTGAATACTTTCGATCATAACCTCACAATTCCATGTGAGATGTTTCAATCGCTTTATTCCGTTTTCTTCGAGTCCTGAATGTTATTATTATTGATTCCTATTCATATTTTTAAAGTGATAGGAAAATATTTAATATTTCAGTGGCATATTTTCATCCGCGATATCTATTTTCTTGTCGACACTCGAAATGTACTTCTCAACGTTTCCCGCGAGTTTTGAATTTCCAGTTCACACATGCGTACAATTCAATTATTACCAAATAATTATTATATAGGACAATTTGGCTTCACTCTGTGATTGCGAATAGCAGGGGTATAATCCATATTGATGTTATTGGATATATGGTTGGCACTGATTAGATTTTGTTTGAGACTTTCTTGTCGATAGAAAATCTGAGTCTTTGAACTACATCTCATTTCTCCCGAAAGGGGTCGCGCTATTTTCCATTACCTCATTTGGGTACCTGGCCACTCCGGGATAGATGGCAATGAAGCGGCAGACCGACTTGCCAGGGAAGGGGGGTCTATTCCCTTCACCGGTCCAGAGCCCTTCTGTGGCTTCCCAGCCAGCCATCAAGCGATGGCAGTTGAGGAATGGGAACAAAAGAGAAAGCTTACGTTCTGGCAAACGATCAATGGCCAAAGACAGGCCAAGTCATTTCTCCCTACTCGACGAGCTGGACTAAAAAAGTTCTCTCACTCAGTAAACAGGAACTGAGGAAACTAACAGGCGCACTCACGTGAGGTATCACCCGAAGAACATAGGTAAGTCGCTGGAAGACACATGTCGTTTCTGTCAAGAAGCCACTGAGACAGCCAAGCACTTGTTATGCGAATGTGAAGCTGTTCATCGGAAAAGACCACAACACCTTGGCTTCTGGTTTCAAAAGCCGGAACAAGTGATGGATGTAGCCCCTAGGAAGGTGATAAAGTTCATGGAAACACTATTGCCTGACTGGTAAACAGCGCGGGGATGCACAATAGATCTTTAGGTCAAGGTGCTTGCGAGTTCAGATGATCTTCCGCCCCTCCTCTAATCTAATCTGAATTTTCCATTGCCGCAGTTGCGCCACGACCGATAAAATATTGCGGATTATTCCAGAAGTAAAAACGAGAACTCAAATCTAGAGTGCCGTTTTGATCTACAAATTTTGGTCACGAGTTTTAGTAAGGGTTCGTTACACCAGGTATTTCTATGCATCTATCCCCGGCTTTAGAGAAGAACAGACCGCATATATAAAATTTTACTTGTTCTGTGATGTTCCCGTGAACTGTTATTTGTCCGTCCCAACCATTTTGTATTCGTTTCTGGCCGCCATTGCGAATTAGTTATATGGTATTTCCCGGCATAAACAAATACAGACATTGTAAAAAATTGATAAAGGCCGCCCTTTGAGTATAAAAAGCGCTCTAAAAAACAAAACAAAATCGAACTAGTCATAAAATATTTATGTCTACCTGATGGACAAATTCTCAAGAAGACCTCCATGTTTCTCCAGTTGGCTTTTGAGTGCTTCATATGTTATGGCACCCTTATTACCCGTATCGGCATCTTCGAACATGGCATGTGTTAAGTCATCAATTTGCTCCTCGCTGAACTGCATGCCGTTTTCTTCCATACATGCCCGCATAACATGTTGAAGTTCCCTGTGTTGTATCAGGCCATCACCTGAAATATATTTCGACAAAATAATAAACTCGCAATCGAAGTGTTTATAGAGTTCATATCAAATGAAATTATATCAGAGCTTTATATCAGGTGAAGTTTATGAACTGTAATATTTGATAGGTTGTTATTTATTCAAACTTACTCCATCTGCATATAACCTCGTATTCGTATCATTTTCCAATACTTGGCCACTCAGGCTTTCATAAATTTTTCCGCTAGGAACGCTTAAACTTTTATAAAGTGAAATTTATTTTTTATGATGAAAATTGATGTTGGCATTTTTTCTTAAAAAAAATGACAACTACTTATGCGACTGCATATCCTTTGATTATATTATTTGGATTTAGAATATTAAGCCCATACAGGGCTCTTAAAAAAAGGTGACTCCGTCGCTAGGATAGGTAGAAAACTGAAAAATATTTGGGGTTTGCTCAGTGAAGAATTTTTGTAATGCCATTAGTATTCTAGATGATGGGTGTTGATGAAGAAAAAATTATACACATTTTTTATGATTCTGCCGAAACTACTGGCAAATAGTGGGACCAAAATCGTTATTTCCAAAAAAAAAATCTACGAAGGATTTCATTCCGATCAAATTGTACATAGTTGTTAAATTTCTCTAATGTTCCTGAATTCCGTGTGTGGGACGCTTTATATTGTGCCCAAGATTAGCGTAACACTACCTACTGCATCGCATTTGAAGACTTCCATCAGTACTGACCGAGACGTCGACTAGTGTACACGTACCGAGAGTTAAGCTTGTGTGTAAACCAGTTCAGTGCGCCGTACGCCACGTTGATGCGCATCATACAAGTTAGTGCTTGTAAAAGGTTTTTGTTTTCTCGCGCGTTGAGTCCAGGTCCGAAAGGATCGTTGGTTCCGTGCGTCAGTGATTTACGGACTTTTAGTGAAGTTAAAAAAGGAGTGAAGTGCCTATCACGAATTGAAACATGAGTGAATATTCGGATAACGATGAATCCTTCATGGAAATGGAGGATAGATACTCGTCCTCTGAAGAAGAGAGTGATGAATTGAAGGAACTCGTCAAGCTCCGAAAGGAGAATGACGAGCTCAAAGCCAATCTAGCGGCCCTGACAACCTGCATGGCAAATTTGACCAGCGAGATGAAACTCTTGAGAGAAGAACTCTCCAAAACGAAGTCCCCAAATCAACAGGTAAGAAGTTATTCGCAGGTTTTGACTTCTGAACCAGGAACATCGGCCCAAACCAATCCCAATACAGTTATCCCTCCCAAAAAGATAACCTCAATAATTGAGGATAGCAATAAAGTCCCCAAACCTCAAGGAGCTCCTCCAGCCAAGCGTGCCAGAAAAGAGAGTACGTCCTCAATTGAGAACAACTCAAAAAAGACAACGGTGACACCTCAGTCACCTGCTACAGAGAAAATTCCCCCAGTGACAATGATGGGAACGTCAGACTGGACGGAAATGTCCAAAGCTCTCTAC
The DNA here is from genome assembly GCA_910592335.1 of Adalia bipunctata. NCBI lineage: Eukaryota > Metazoa > Arthropoda > Insecta > Coleoptera > Coccinellidae > Adalia > Adalia bipunctata. The sequence goes on along the minus strand of OU342949.1, from coordinate 9,260,688 downwards.
AGCAAGAAAATAAATTATAACCGGGCAACGGTTGTTAAAGATGGCATCAAAATTATTGCCTCGTCTGCAGAAGATTTCAGGAAATTAACAAAATTCCTCGATCAACAAGGTAAGGAATATTTTACTTACCAAATGGAAGAAGAAAAGAGAGTATACGCCGTCATAAGGTACTTGCCACTTGCCGCGGATATTGACGTGATTAAAAATGATCTAGGACTACAAGGCATCAAAGATGCTGAAGTAACGAGAATGACGTCGAACAAAACGAAAAAGGCAATGCCTCTCTACCTTGTGAAAACTCAACACAAGGAAATATTTCAAGTGAAAAAACTATATAGCCTCTGTATAGAAATTGAACCAAAAAAGAAGCCTGAAGGCCCAGGACAGTGCCATCGCTGCCAGAGATATGGACATGCACAAAATAAGTGCACATTTCCGTGGAGATGCGTAAAATGTTTAGGGGCACATTGCACAAAAGAATGTGCATTGACGCAAAAAGAAGGTGAAAGGAACGCGGCATGCGTTTTATGTAACCAAAGTGGACATCCCGCCAGTTATAAAGGCTGCAGCGCATATAAAAATCTTACGAAGAAGAAAACACCGACAAAAAAAGAAGCCCCCCCCAAGAAAATCGCTGAAAAAATAGAGACTGTTGTTACTGTTGAAAAACCACAGGTACAAAAAACAAAGAACTCTTCCACAAAACAAATTGAAACCAGAAGGGAAGACCCTAAAGATGAACTTGACAAACTCACTGAGAAAATATTCAGCAGAATAATGCAGAAATTTGAAAAAGAATTCGAGAAGAAATTTCAAAACCTATTTGGAAATAAATAATTTATGAACATGCAATCACAGCTAGAAAATCTGAAGATAGTTTCCTGGAATATTAACGGAATCAGAGCCCGTAAATCAGATATTGAACAATTGTTAGAAGAAAGACATCCTGATATTATGGCGCTTCAGGAAACTAAATTAACTCCTAAAGATAAAATATCCTTCGAAAACTACGAAATATATAGAAGAGACAGAAATGAAAGAAACGGTGGAGGGGTTGCTATTCTCGTTAAAAGAGACGTGAACCATTACCTGAATGCGGTTGTAAATCACGAGAACAATGACGCAACTATAGAGGCACTATCGATCACAGTAAAGATAAGAAGAGAAAGCATTAAGGTATTCTCTGTATATAAACCACCGCAAATAAATCTGCCAGAGGAAGAGATGAAGATTTTATTAGGGGGTCATTTTCCAAGAATAATACTTGGAGATCTCAACTGTAAATCTCAACAATGGAATTCTAAAATAGAGAATGCAAATGGCAAGAAATTGAAAGAATATGCCGAAAAGGAAGATGCTATAATCATGGGACCGGAAATACCGACTTATTTACCTAGTGGCAATGGAACCCCTGATGTGCTAGACATAGTTATAATGAAAAATATAAAACAAGATTTTGCTCTTGAAACGATAGAGGATGGAACATCTGATCACAACCCGATAGAGTTCATTTTAGGACATGGACCTAGAAATGAAGTGACTCAAACACGAGAACATACCGATTGGGACGAATATAAGAATAAACTCCAAGAAAATATCACGAGTATTCCACAAATTAACACTCCTGATGAACTAGATAAATCAGTCATAGCTTTGGAGAGTGCGATTATGAAATCCTATGAAGAGAGCACGGTTAGAAAAACTAAACCTACTCTCAAACATCCCTATGGCGATACTCCAAAAGAGGTGAAAGAACTGATAAAAGTCAACCGAAGACTAAGAAAGAACTACAGGATGTATAAAACAGATAATGATAAAATCAGACTGAACAGACATAGTCAAATACTTAAAAATGCACTAAGGGAGCTCAGAACAAATAGATGGAATAAGAAAATCAGTGAACTCAACACAGAAGACCACTCTGCATGGAAAATGCAAAAAAATTTACGTAATGAAAAAACTCAAATTCCACCACTGCATGGAATGCATGGAATGGCATATTCAAAAAGCGATAAAGCTAACGCTCTTGCCGATACTATAGAAAGGGAGTCAAGAATAAACTATTGTGAAGAAGACGATGAGGACCTAGAAGAATTAATAGAAGATAATGAAGAAGAAATGAAAGAATCACCACCGGATGACAAAATCCCTCACCCAACATCTCCGGCAGAAATCAAAGAGATAATCAATAATTTGAAAACAAGAAAGGCTCCTGGAAAAGATAAAATTACAAATCTCATGCTGAAGAAAATGTCAAAGAAAGGAACGGCAGCTCTCACTAGCATAGCAAATGGCGTGATGAGAACAGAGCACTTTCCAAAAAGATGGAAATCTGCCGAAGTGATTGTTTTCAATAAACCAGGTAAAGACAAAAAGTTCCCACAGAACTATAGACCGATAAGCCTGCTCCCAGCCCTAGGAAAAATTGTGGAGAGAGTCTTAGCCAGACGACTTAATGAAGAAACAGAGGCCCTGCAGACGATACCGAGTGAACAATTTGGGTTCCGAAAACAACATTCAACTGAACAACAGCTCCTAAGAATAACCGAGTATATCACAGAAGGATTTCAGAATAAACAAGCCACAGGACTACTACTACTAGATGTAACCAGAGCTTTTGATAGAGTATGGCATGAAGGACTAGCATATAAAATGAAAACCGCAGGTTATTCACCCAAGTTATGCAGAATAATAAGAAATTATTTGAGAGATAGGAACTTTTGTGTGAAAATAGGTGATGTTCATTCCACACTCAGATATTTGGAAGCAGGAGTTCCCCAAGGATCCATACTAGGACCGCTACTCTATAACATATACATACATGATATACCAAGAAATCCAAGATGCCTGCTTGCTCTATACGCGGACGATACGGGCATAGCAATTAGGCACAGAAATACAAAAATAATTCACAAAAGACTTCAAGAAGCTGCAGACGATATCAGTCAATGGTGTAACAGATGGAAAATCAAAATCAATGGAGAAAAGAGCCAAGCAATACTCCTTCAGAAGAGAAAACTGAAGATGGAATCGAAAATATCCATAGACGATAATGAAATAGAATGGCAGAATGAAGCTAAATATCTAGGAGTAATATTAGACAAGGGACTTACGTGGAAACAACACATTAAGTATGCAGTGGATAAAACGAATGTAGCAATGAAAAGACTATATCCGATTATAGGCAGAAGAAGCCAAATGAACAGAAACACGAAATTGAGGATCATAAAAGCAGTAGCCAGACCGCAGCTAACTTATGGATCAACAGCATGGGGATATGCAGCGAGAACCCATATAAAGAGGATACAAAGTACAGAAAACAAATTTCTGAGATGGGCATTAGACGCCCCCTGGTTTGTTAGGAATGAACAGATACAAAAAGACATAAAATGGGAGTCCATTACTACATTCATCAAACGAAAAGCTGCAAAAGCCTATGAAAGAGCTAGTGAACATCCAAATGACGACCTAAGAAGGCTAGTTGACTATGACCCCGCTGAAGATGAAAAAACAGCTAGAATTTACCGCAAAAGACCTAGAGACCAATTGCGAAAATGAGGATATAGAACTCCACACTTAGTAAGAGATATCCAATTGAAGGATGTACACAAACACTCAGCATAAAAGAATGCGAAAGAGAAAATAACAGATAAGATGATGGAAGGTTTATAGGCTTATGCCCGGAACCAACCGCAGGAGAGGTGTTTAGTCGGTAAGAATCCGACACTACCCAGAAAGACTGGGTGTCTGATGTAAGATTCACCTCTTCTAGAACAAAAAAAAAAAAAAAAGACTTCCATGTGTGAGTTTTCGAGTCCTGAATTAAGAACCTTTTTTATAGTTGAAAGGAAGTGCAATATGAGTAAGATAAATGGACCATGGACATTGAGACGCAAGTGATTTCTTTGTAGCTTCTCATCCCCAGGTGGCCTTGGGCCACCAGGGTAGGATAATTCATGGTGCGTAAACATGCTTATTTCATTTGCTTGAGTCGTACAAGAAGTGACACCTCTTCTCTCAAATGCAAATTGTAACAGGAATGTAAATAAACTTTATTATAGACATTGCATTTTATTGGTTCTTGAGTGAACTGCAGGAAGACGATAGACGTAAAATATAGGTTTGGCAGCCAAAGCAAAGGTCGAATTCCTAGACGACCGAAAACAAACAAACACTTATAAAAGGGCAACATATTTCATTCCCAGCGACCTATAGCTCTACTTTGAGGTATTTCGGGCTAATAAATCAGTTCCTGGTGTTTTGTGTTATTTTTATTGAGCGCCCGTTCTTCTTAAACGATAACTGTATCATTTCGTCAAGCGGGAATTCTGTATTTTTAAAATTTTGACTCGTTTATGGTCTCGAACGACTAGAATACAAATCTGTACGTCAGTCCTTGATAACTCTCTATGAGAAAGAGCAGAAAACTGAAATTAAAAGTGTATCTTGAATGACGTGGTCAAATCCGTCAATGGGCAAAATTAGAACAAGGATTTAATCGAAATGGAATTCTTCATTGAGATGGAGAATAGCATATCATAGACAACAGGCCCGTGTCGAAAATTGATGGGTCATTTGAACCAGAAGATGACCTATCTAGAACGATAGAAGGACATAAAATAATAAGATTCAGCACTATGCCGTCACTTGTAAGCTGTCCAACTGAGTACAGGTGGACAGGTGGACAGGTAGACTGGGTACATTTGGGTCATATGACTTTTGACGGCATTCTTACCATCGATAGCTCCATGGAAAATAATAGGAAAACGGGCAGTGCCGTACAAAAATGATGCGCCATTATATTCGGAAAATTTTTTGATTTTCCGAAAATTTCCATGGTAAAATAGGTCATTTGACTTTGTACGGCATCAGTTTATACGGTTGCCATACATCTTCTTATCCATTATTCAGCAACGCCGTACAAAAATCATGCGACAAAGGGAAAAAATCGAGGGTTGCAACCCCCTCTCTTGCCGTGCTCCAGGGGGTCATTTGAAAAAGTACGGCTTCGGTTCCAAAACATTATCCAGCACTCAAAATTACTATTAAAAATAAGGCCGTCAAAAAAAAAATTGTTCATTTTGATGTTATATCAATAATTATCTTAATTTCATCTTATGCTTGATCCATAAAGCTCTAAAGTCATTTGACCCAGTACGGCAACTTCTTTTTTTACATGATACTTTAAGATACAATTCTTATATTATATTGCCGTTCAAAAGAAACTGTTCTAAAAAAAATTATAGAGAAATACAAAAAGTGAAATTTTTCATATTATTGTAAAAGTTTGGAACTCATAGATTAATGATATATAACAATTTTCCACATTTTATCCCTTGTTTTGAATAGTATTAAGGTAAATTATTATTTTATGTCCTTCTATCGTTCTAGATAGGTCATCTTCTGGTTCAAATGACCCATCAATTTTCGACACGGGCCTGTAGTCTATCAGATGTGCTCGCAAAAATTTGGTCTGATCGCTATACCAGAACCGTGAAAAATTCTAGCGGAAATTCGAAAAAAATTCTCAATATTTCTGTTATAACAGATCCGGGATCATGAGCCGCATGAGCGATTTATTTGACAACTGCGGTCGAATTTTTTCCGTATGATTCTTCAATGAGAATCTACCACACGGTGTATTTTCTTACAAGGTGGATGAACAAGAGCTCGAGAGATCCTGACTTCACTCAGCGCCTGTTTTCGTTCCTTGTATTTTTCTTAGTTTGTATTGTGACAAGTACGGCCTTGTGCATTCAGCGCTACAGCTCGATCTGGAGGTTTCTGGAAGCGCGTGGAATGTCCCATCCGACATAGCGGCCGCGAATGATTCGGAAAGTTTCCAGACGTGTACGGACTTAACGAGAAACAATCGGCGTGATGCATATAAGGGGCCCATCGACGATGAGAGAATTCAGTCAGTCAGAGACAAGCAACGAGTGAAAATAAATAATAGTGCAAATAAATCAGTGGAAATAAATTGTACAGACTTTTGTTAGAATAAGTTCATTAGTTGTTAGTTATATAGTTTTAGCTAGTAGTGTAAATAAATAGTTTATTGAACCCGGACGTTTTTATAACGAAGAAAACGTTACATTGGTGTCAGGTGTGGGGTGGATTTGAATGCCGATAACCATCGCAAAAAGAAAAATCATGAAATTGTTTGGTAGGTCATAGAACTGCAAACATGTGACATCAACCTACAGGGTGTTTCACCTTTTCGAAGCATAAGCGAGATACAGGGAGTTTGATGTCAACTTTGAGCAATATTCGAATAACTGTGGGAGTTATAACGGATTAGCTAGGCACACACGAAAGGGAAATCTGTGAGATCTGATCTGCAGTCCAGATTTGTTACAGCTCTGGACTGCAGATGGGATCGCTCCCGCCGATCTGGTCTGTCGGGATCATTGAGATATATGATCCGCGATAGACCAGATCGGCGGTAGCGATCCCATCCGCCGTCCAGATCTGTAACAAATCTGGACTGCAGATCAGATCTCACAGATTTCCCTTTCGTGTGTGCCTAGCTTTTCTGGTCACATCTTAGAATTTTTCATTGTTTAAGTTTATCCTTATATCGAAGATTTTTGTGTTATAGTCAGTCAAAAATGACTCTATTTTACTATTTTCATTAAACTGCTACGTTTCGCCACTGATTTGCAGTACCTTCAGGGGGTAGAAATGAGATAGAATAGGAGCTTGTCAAACTCATTTCTCTGTAATGGCATGATTGAACATATCTACACAATTCAAATTTTTTTTAGAACTTTTCACATAAAATTATCAATTCAACAATTACGTATTATTGATGCATTTGAACTCTCGATCGAGAGTTCATCGTGATGTTTTGTTTAATTGATACATTTATCGTTACTTCATACCAGCATCGGTTGTTTCTTCGTGATCTTCAAATAAAAGTATTTCGAGAACGATACACAGTATAGAATTTTACCGGGAGTACAGTATTTGGTGTGAAATGAATGATGTTCATGTTCACTTGAAATTTTGCTCAATAAATCGGATATTGATAAAGTTATGTTCAATAATACTTGGTACGAACCATGTTACTAGCGCCCTCTATGAGACTCAGACAAAAAATTTATTCATTGGATGTATCAGCTTCCAAATTACAGGGTGTAACTGAATAAGTGTAAAACATTTAAGGAGGTGATTCCTCATCGAAAAAAAGATAGGATCTTTTATATAAAGAAACTTCATTGGAGCATCCCTTGTTAAGATACAGCCCCTTAAAGGGGGTACATAAAATTTGTATAACAATTTTTTTCACAAGCACTGAAAAAGTTACAATATTGAAATTAACCTGACGTTTTGTACTACCAAAAAGACACTTAGCCAGTAATTTATTTGGTTCACCCCATGGTTGTATGGGGTGAAAAACGCAACCCCTAAAATTTATTTCCGATAGCCTGTTTCATTCTAAACAAAAAATGTCTCTTGGGTTTTTTGCCCAAAATAAACCAGTAAGCAGCAAAACATTATTTTACGAACAACTACAGAGATACATCGTCATAAATGCGAACTGGATTTATTGTTATTTTGTAGTTAGTACCTGCATTAAACGATTAAAGGGTAATAAACAAAACTAAGTTATTAATAACAAAACACACAACATGTAGAAATCATAATGAATGTTCAATATGTCTACCTTCAAACATTACAAATTTTATGTACCCCCTTTAAGGGGCTGTATCTTAACAACAGCGGCGTAGCTACGTGGGTGCAAGGGTGTGCAGTGCACCAGGGCCCCCGACCTTAGGGGCCCCCAAGGCCCCAAGCGCTGACCACCGTTTTTACCACGTTACAAGATTTGTATAATTTTTTCGGAAATAGCTTCAAACGTTGGGAGTTGTCGAAATTCTCTGGTGAATCGGACACCTCACTGAAAAAACTAAATCCGACTAGATGGTCCAGTAGGGTCAACACAATTTCAGCAATTAAACTCCGTTTTTTGATATCATTCGTGCATTATCAGAAATACACCGAGAAAAAAATTTGAATGCCCCAAATAGAAATTTAGACTTGCTATAGGCACAAAGAACTTTTTTCATTTGCGACAAGTACAGGCGTTTCTTGACAAAAAGTATCTTATCAGAAGTAAGCGAAGTTACTTGCCAATCGTTTTCCATTTTTAATCAGAGCAACTGACTTTTCTGACTTGTTCCAAGAAGCAATTGTTACTCAATATGATATTCAGCGATTTACTGCAACTTGAAAAGTTAATCGGGGCGATTTGAAAGTTATCTGGCGCAACTCGAAAAGTTATTCGGGGCTGATTAAAAATTTTCTAGGCGCAGATTAAAAATTTTTTCAGCGCAGCTCAAAAAGTTACTCGGCCCAAGTTGTCAGTTAATTCATGCTAAGCATCATTTTTCATAGTATTTTTGTTATTTACAGTTAGTAAAAAGTTATGTTTATCACAAGTTACGTTTTCATTCATTGCTACAAACCACCCAGTACTTTTTTACTGGAAGAAATGTGATTGCTGTTTGCTGTAATAACTTGACTCTTCTATAAGAAAGACTCGATAAAAAAGAAATAAATATGCAGTGCGAAATTACTACAGGTTTCCATTTGATCATTTCTATGATGGTCTATACTAGTTCATTTCACGTATATTACATTCACTTGCCTAGAAACGTGCTAATCAAATTATAATTTAAAAAAAGTAAAAAAAAAACAATAACAATTCAACACTTATATTATATATATTTCCGTATATAGATGTAACAATACATAAAATAAAACTTTTTTTCATTACAAAACTAGAGAATCTCAATAACATGCAAGGTTTAGAATTAATATTTCGCTTGATATATAAAGTGTATTTTGAGTTATCTCTGTCGGTAATATGAAGGACGACATCTTTAGGTTTGATAAATTCTTGAGTATTATTTCATTAGACATAAACAAATGATAAAATTCCAAACTTACATTTATATAATAATTTTATTTTGACTCTCCCTAAATTCTTTATATTTTGCCTTGAACAGAAGATAAGGTCCTTTTTTTGTGAAAATCTCCTTTATCGTCTCCTCATCGAGAAGCTTGAAGCTTGAAGCTCTCTTCATTTTTTCTGCATCTGAAAATATACCACGTATTACGTATTGAATTCATGTATATAGATTAGTCAATTACCTCTAATGTATTGTAAAATAAGATACAAAATATTTTTCATCAGTTGATCAGTGGATCGAACAAGCTATTTTTTATTATTCTATACATCCATGCATGAACATGTCAAAGACCGGTAAAGTTGGACTTACCTTTGAGTTTTTCCAAATATTGTTCAAATCCCCATTGTTCAAGGATTTCACGTGGCGACTGCCGGCGCGCGAAAGTAATCCCAATCAGTAGCACTATACTATTTGACTATTTCGTGATTTCGCTCACCCTATACCGATAGCGCCAAAAGAGCAAAGAGACGTTTTCAGTTCTGACCCCTGAATAATTATTAGCCCTGTGGATCTTCAAGTTCAAGGAACCAACTGGATCGGGTAGGTATCGGCTCGAGTCGGTTATCTCACGAAAAATTTTTACACTTATTACAAATAAAACATGTACCTTCCCAAAGTCAACGTTTAAATGTAGCTAATATCTCTGTTATTCACAGCTAATAGATATACGTTAGTGAAAAAGAAACATTAATAAACAAAATTTAAATAACAGTGCTATTTGGATTAGAAAATCTTTTAAGTCGAACTAAGAAAAAAAGTTACTTCCAACAATTATAAATTCTCAGATGAATGTCTTTGTTCACGATAGATATATGATTGTCTGTAGCAAATAAATGTTGATTTATCGCAAATAAAAATTTATTTAGCTCAAGTAAAAACGAGTCAAGTGAAAACAGTTACTTGTATCTTTTTTCTCAGTGTAGTTCTGAAAAATTCGTGCAAAGATGAGCGAAGCCAAGCAAAAATAATAACAAAAAATGTTGAATTTTGAATTTACTTTTCTCTGCGATTTTATGCACATTCTTGTTGATATCAATTATGCATCGTATTACAAATATGCGATATCAATTTGGACGACGCATGCAGAGCTTATAAGAGACGAATACAAAGATGAAAATTTATAGGAATGACTTCGAGTCCTTCAAATGCGAGCCTAGAGAAAATGCCAAAGCATAATATGGTATAGATCCCCATTTCGAAGAAAAGAGACAAAAAAGTTCGAAAACATTTCGATGAAATAGCTTCCTTCTGATCACCGATTTCGAAGTAGGGAAGAATTGTTCAAAATGAATATTTTCGCGAGTGCTCGATACAATAATTTCACAATTAAGGGGCCGTTATACTCTGGCCGACCAAACCTGGATCTCTAAGTAGGTACATTCATTTTTCAGCTGTTTGCTACCGCAGGAAGGGCTATGTGGCACTGATGACGGCTAACAAGTTCACGCCTTCAATTCTTCACCTAGAAGCATGATTTTTTCTTCAAATTGAAGTTAAAAGATGTCTTGAGGGCACTTCCATTTCTTCTCTTCGGGAAAATTATTTTTTCGCATAAAAAAATCGGGTTGAATTTGAGACTATATGAAAATTTACTTCATAATCGTTTTTTGCCGGTTGTTCATCACTTTTTTTAGTTTTATTCAGAAAAAATTCCATTTGGATAGGCGCTTAATTAATGCAAAAATGGAAATACTGAAAAGACAGAAAGTGTGAAATCGCAGAGAAGTGTCTGAAATTCAAGGAGAATAAAAAAAAATCCAGCTTTCAGGTAAAAAATCGAGGGCGTGAACTTTTCGAATGGAGAATCGGTGCCGTCGGCCAGAGTATGACGACCCCTTAAATACACGTGTCGAGGGTATGACTGCAGTCAACAAAATTTTCTGTCACCCTCATTCCTGATAGATGTAGGAGAAAAAACTGTAATTCAAAGCTGCGACAAATTTCAAAGTAAATATTGCGATATGATAGGGACCAATTTTTCGATTCAATTTCTTAATATTTATCACCTATTTCTACTTGAATTGAATAGGGCATGGACAATTCACGAATTCTGTATGAAAATACTTAATGAGGAATTACGAAATGCGATCTAACAGAACTATTCACAGCAATATTACTATTCCATAAAATTCCGGTCATCTCTGTAGGAGTCGAAAGATCTTTCAGCAAATCAAAAATAATGAAAAATTATTCGAGGAACACTATGGGCCAAGCTCTACTGCGACAATTATCGCTTATATCAATTAAAAATGAAGCTGCATCAAGTCTAGATTTGAGTAAAGTCAATGAATCGTTTGCAAAAAAATGAGTCTCAAAGGTTGTGAACATATTTTTTCCGAAGAAATCAATGACTTCAAATTTAGACTTGATGGACCTCCAGGTTTGAATCCTCAATAATTAATTTAAATGAATTCCTTAAATAAGTTATTCTTGTTGTTATTTTGCCAAATAATCTAACATATCAATAAAATAAAAAGTGTTTTTAAATTTTTTTTTCATCTTCCTAAATATAATCAATTCAATATACCTACTACATAAGTAAACATTTCGAATTACCTATTTCTTTTCATTACCTAATGACAACATCATTTATTCAAGTATACTCCTCAATTGTACCTTCAGTAAGTAGCTCTGCTTCTTCGAAGTATTCATATTTCGACTTGTTAAAAACCAAACAATTCATTAAGGGGCCCTTCTCCGATTTTTGCACCAGGGCCCCTGACTATCTAGCTACGCCACTGCTTAACAAGGGATGCTCCAATGAAGTTTCTTTACATGAAAGATCCTATCTTTTTTTCGATGAGGAATCACCTCCTTAAATGTTTCACACTTATTCAGTTACACGTTACACCCTGTATATTCGTAAAAAATTTCATCACAATGTTGCCAGTAGTTTCGGAAAATCGCAAAAAATGTGTACAATTTTTGTTCTTCAACGCCCTTTATCTTGAATACAGATGAGGTTACGAAAATTTTTCACAAAGCGAACTCCAATTATTTTTCAGTTATCTACCTATCATAGTTAAGCGATGGCGGCGGATGATGACGTGAAATCGGATGCGTTCGACCAAAACGATGGTGAACCCCAATTTTTAAATGTTGCACAACCAGAAGGTGCGAATTTAAAGTCTGTGTGAGGTGTTTCTCAATTTTTCATGGAGGATGTGCAAGAAGAAACCCAAAAATTGTATTTCTGGCCGGAAATAAAATTATATGTTGTCAAACAACAATACAGCAAAAAGAAATGGCGAAGCAAATGATTGAAGCTGAAGCAGAAGAGCTAGAATTGGAAGTAAGATAACTACAAAAATTATTAGTGGATGCAACAACAACAACAACAACAATTACATTTTAAAATTGCGCAATCGCCTCCTCCTAGAAAAACTTGAAAATGTGGATCAGATAGAAAAAGATTTGAAAAAAGAGGTGAACAATGTGAAAACGCTCGATGAAATTCAATTGAATAGTCGTATGACAAGATCTGCAAAGATCCCTTCATACGCAACAATAACAAATACTGCGCCCAGACAACAGATGGCAACTCAAGCGGCGAAAAAGTTACCTTCTTATAAAACAATAATTCCGGAACAACATAACCCGGATAACAGTAACAACCGAAATCTAAATAAACAAATTGACGTCGAGGAGATCCTACCCTTAACAATCAGGAAGAAACTGATTTTACACAAGTCAGAAATAGAAGAAGAAAACGAAATAAACCAATTATCAAAAATATTGGAACTGGTCTGGAGGAGAAGGATTTCTCAGGACAAGAAAAAAAAGTGTGGCTATACATATATAGAATGAAAAAAAAATACCACTGATAATTCTATTAAAGAATATCTAAAGAAAAAAGAAGGTTTTGAAAACACAAAGATAATGGTCAAATAAATTCCCTCAGAAGATACTATGCTGAAAAGATTTGTAGTGTCAGCACCATTCGAGAAAAAGGCAGAAATGTATATATCAGACTTTTGGCCATCTGGAGTGGGTATAAAGAGATTCGATTTCTCCAGACATAAAGATATACTACTAGAGGAAGCAAATGTTTTATAAATATGTAATATCATCAATTCAAAAAAGAATCAAAAAACACCTAAACAAAATGAAATACACCACAATGTCAGATCAAAGAGTTCTGTATATGAAAATGCAAGTGTTATACAGGGTGGGGCAGAAAAACCTATCCGATTTCAAAACGTTATAAAATTAAAACCACTCAGCTTGTCAAAAAATTTTTTTATTAACATATCGCAAATTTTATGCCATTTTTAAATTTAAGTTTTGAAAAGCACATCACTCAAATTCTGCCTGTTTACGGCGCCACAAAGGTGAAAATGGGCTTCGTCCGTGAAGAGCACAACATCGTCGTTTGGCAGTTCTCGGAGATCGCGACACAGGTTCGTACGGGTTTCAAAATCCCTTTCACTTAATTTCTGTGCAACAACCATTTTGTAGGGATGCATTTTGAGGTCCCGGTGCAAAATTCGCCGAATACTGCGGTTGGAAATCCCCAAAGCGAGCGAATGTTTTCGCGCCGAACGACGCGGGGAACGTTCAATCGCGGCTCTCACATTGGCCACGTTTTCAGGTCCTGTTGCTGTCCTGGGACGTCCAGGCGACTTCTTTTTCAATGCTGAACTCGTCTGTCTAAAATTTGACACCCACACTTTAATCGTAGCGTGATGTGGAACAGGATCATGACGCCCGAGTCCGAAATGAATTCGAAAAGCACGTTGTGTAGCAATTATCGAACCGCCGCATTCGATAAACCGCTCAATAACAAAAGCACGATGTTCACCAGACCAAGGCATGTTGACTACTGACAAATGGCATAAAACCAGCTTTCTAACGGTTTTTACCCCACTACTCTACCTGCTCTCTCTTCTGAGAAAAAGGGATTTGAAATCGGATAGGTTCTTCTGCCCCACCCTGTACTACAAGATATAAAATCCATTTCAAATCGTGTTGACGTAATAAATAGTATCCTACAAGAAAGTACGAATGCTTTGCCCTAGAAGTGACAGAACACTGGCAAACTTCAGACCAACAGCACATAACATCACCAAGTTTGCTTTGGCATACTTCTGCAGAGAAAAATATGAACATGGTTTTAATTACAGTGTGAAAACGAACATAAATAAAATGGCCAAAAGGGAAGTTTTTGAATGTGCAGGTGTCAAATGTAATCTGGGAGATCAATATATTTCAATAGTCAGTGTATATAGAACACCTATGAGGGAAAGTTTAGAGGAATTCTACAGAAAACTGGAGGACCTACTGGAACTGCTAGATGGGAAAGATGTAACTGCTTTTATTCTGGGAGACTTCAACATTGAACTGAAGGATAATAACATCAACATCAATAAGATGAACTTTCTTTTGAATGCATATTCATATGTTATTGGTTTGGAGGAATATACAAGAACCAGTCCTACTCATAAATCATGCTTGGATAATGTTTTCACAAATTGTAAGAATGTTATTGAAATATGTTCCTTTCAGGCCAATATTTCTGATCATATGGGGGTATGGGGGTGAAAGTCAACTTTTACAAGCAATAAACAATCATTTAAAAATGAATTAGCTAATCAGAATTGGTGACATGTATATATGTATAGTACCTACTGACAATGAAAAAGTGGATGAACAATGGAATGTTTTCATGAGTTTTTTTTGGGTTATTTAATGAATGCTCTTCCATCAGGACTGTTGAACAAAAATATTTTCCGGTAAATTCCCATGATCAAGGGGTGTTATTATGACTATTTGAACTGGGGTCGTTTTGGCTCGTTAAGCCTTCCGAGAACTGCGACGGTGTAGATCTTTTGTTCTCTACCCTACTCATTCATGGAAACCCAAGGAGGTCGTCAATAGTGTTGATAAAATTGGCAACCTCCCTAGGAGCCTTGGCCGTGACCTCATGGGTATCCAGGAACAATTTCCCCATATGAATGGTTCTTAGTTCAGCCAGCTCTGGACACTTGCATACCATGTGTTCAGCTGTTTCCGCTTCTGATCCACATAGCCTGCAAATCTCATCTGCTGACTTTCCCATGCGGTACAAATGGTGTTTGTACCGACAGTGTCCCGTCAGCAGTCCTACCATCACCCGAAGCTCAGCTCGTGACAGCTTTAAGAGTTTCCTGGTATAGGTAGGTGATATCGTCACGAATTTCTTGGCCTGCATAAGTCCAGGAGCGTTTGACCAGTAGGTTATCCTGTTTTTCAGCTCCCATTGCTGGACCGCTGCCTTGTATTGGGCTTTTCCAAGCCCACAGAACGGCTCAGGTCCAGCAGGTATTTGCCTTGATGCAATTTTTGCCAGTTTGTCGGCTTTTTCATTTCCTTCAACGCCATAGTGCCCTGGTACCCACAATAGAGTCACTTTATTGCCTCTTGCCAGTTGCTTTATGGTGTTACGGCATTCCCAGGTCAACAGAGACCCCTGGCAGTTTGATTCCAGGGATCTCAGTGAGGCCTGACTGTCCGTGATGATGTAGACATGCGCTCCCTTGAGGTTCATCTTGAGACACTCTTGAGCGCATACATAAACAGCCATTATCTCGTTCTGTAAGATAGAGGGCTCGCTTCCCAGGGCTTTAGAGATCCTCAATTTAGGTCCATATACCCCAATGCCAGTAACCCTCTCTGTTTTAGATCCGTCGGTGAACCATATGGATGACTTTCTATCCAGACGATTTACGAAACTTATTGCCCTAGGACGATCGGTTATGACCGTTTCAAAGGGCGTTTCAAAATCGTAGATGGTTGGCATAACATCCGATGGTTTTGTCAGGAGATTTGAATCAAATTGATTCAAGATCCCCATATGTCCAACCCAGTTACCGGGTAGTAGCTTTCCGTTAAGGGAGATTCTTATAGCTTCCAGCAGGCTACATTTCCTCACATGTAGGTGTAAGGGAGGCAAATCAAGAATGACCTCAAGCGCTGCTGTAGGAGCTGTACGCATAGCTCCTGTTACCCCAATACAGGCTAGCCTTTGCAGTTTCTGCAGACGACTGCGTGTGGTAACCTTTTCGGTTTTTGTCCACCATGCTAGAGACGCATAGGTGACAATAGGGCGTACTACCGCTGTGTATAACCACAGTACCATTTTCGGTTTCATGCCCCATGTCTTTCCAAAGAGTCTTTTGCAGGCCCACATGGGTGTATTGCAAAAATAAATTGAGTACATTAGGGGTCATATTGACCTGAGATAAAACCTCTTTATAATGATTTCAAGAAGGAATATCACAGACTTTCAACTGAAAAAAGGTCAAATAGATATCGGTGTGTTATTTCTAAATCAGATAATAAAATGAAGGCTATGTGGAATATTTTCAATGAGATCACAGGAAAAAATTCTCTATTAGACACTTCACTTGAAGGTGATCCTGAAATTATTGCCAACTCATACAATGAATTTTTAACATCAGTTATACCAACTTTATCACAGGATGTATCACAGTTGCATTGAAATTGTTTGAGTCATACTTAACTGAAAGACAACAAAGGGTTAAAATTATTGAAGATAGAAGAATTTCAAAATCAGGAATACTTGAAAACAGTACTGGTGTACCTCAAGGAAGCATCTTAGGTCCTGTGATGTTTGTTATTTTTATGAATGACATAGTGCGCATACTTGCAGATGCAGAAACTTTTGTGGATTCTTCTTCTGTTACGAATTATGCTGACGATACAAGCCTGTTGGTGTCAGGATCCACGTTTCCTGAATTGTTGGAAATTGCGGGCAGTTTTGTTCATAGTGTGCGTGACTGGTTTGATCAGAATTCAGAATGGCCTGTTGTGGAATGAGGAAAAAACCTGTACTGTATTTTTTAGAACTGCTCAACAAAATATTGAAACGCCTTCAAAAATGAACATCTCAAATCACACAACGAAACCAGAAAAATCTACAAAATTCAACATCACTGGAATGCGCACAACACGTATATTGGGGGAAAAATTGAATGCATTTGGTTATAGCATAAGAGTGATCAGCAAGTATCTTGATGAGAGTACGTTGAAGGTGTTTTATTATTCAAATTTCGAGAGCGTTATGAAGTTTGGTCTTATTTTTTATGGAGCCAACTCGGGTATATCCGAAATTTTCATCATACAAAAAAGGGTAATCAGAAATATGTTCAAACTGAAATATACAGAATCTTGTAGGGGAATTTTCAAGAGAAATAACATAATGACGGTCACTCCTCTTTATAATTATGAGTGTTTGATATACATTTTTAAAAATTAGAATCATTTTGTGCAATGCTCCTCAAGACGTGATTATAGTACTAGAAATACCAACATATTGTATGTATCCAAAACATAGACTAACAAAGCAGGGAAAACATCCATCTCAAGCAGCCATAAGATTATTCAATGAATTATCGGAAAATATGAAAAAAATCAATAGTTCGAGCCATTTCAAAACTGAAGTGAAAAATTTACTCATAAATCTTGAGCCATATTCTTTGGAAGAATATAGATGTAGATCAAAATTTTGAACATGTACCTTATTTCTTTGATTTCTTTTGTTAACGCTATTCCACTTAATGCTTGTTAATGTATTGTATTGACAGTTTTTCTTTGGAATAAAGATTTATTTTTATCTTCTTCTTCCGTTCTCAGCTGGAGCTGGTATTACTTCTATGAACCAGTGAAAAAATATTTCAGTTCCTCCCACTAGTTCAGGAATTTCCGCACGATATGACAGGTTTGCAACAGCCTGCTGTAAATTCGTTATAGGAGAAGTATCTACATCCAAAAAGTGATTTGTACTCGCATTACTTCAATATTCATTTCGCGGCCCCACATGATAGTGCGTTGCGAACTCCCCTGCGGACAGTCCTCCTCACGGTGGTCGAGCCAGCAGGTGAAGTGGCATTTCGATCTTCTGCCATGATATTGGTTTCCACTCCTCGTTGCTGGCTTAATATTTTCCCCATTTTCATGGGTTTGCCACCATTTACCCTTGGTGGCCCAGGTAACTAGGGGCGGGAGGACGTCACCTCCCATGTGGCGTGGCAGAAACCAAACCACACCCGTGCGGTTATTATTATTATTATTATCCTAGAGACGGCGTCACTTTTTTTTCAAACATCCTGTAAAGATAGGTCAAAACGGCATGATTGATGTTGCTCGATCAACGCACCAATTCAAGATTTCATATAGGAAAAGTAATTTGGTATTCAATTTCCTCCATCATTTTTGTGAGGACTAGCTGGTAATTTTTCTGAACGCTTGTGGAAAATATGAACTTCCTAAACGTGAATGGGAGAGGAGCTTCATACCAATAACACGCAATATTAATTGAAAACAAGATCGCCTATCCTGTTAACCCCAATGAACGAAACTACTACGTTTGCATTATACTTTCTCTACCGAGGCGAACTTCTACAAATTGATAATCACAGAAGCGCAGTGTGTTACTTTTAACGAGTCTATTATTTCTTATGAATGCTAGTTACAGAAATGACAAATTCTCATCCAATGGCCTTCGAAAAACTCATCTCACATTCCAGCTTCCATATTGGAATTGTGACAATGGAACAATAACCAATAACCTGCAGCTTTAAATCGGATCGTTTCAAAAGACTTCATGGGTATAAACCGGCAACGTAGTAATTCCAAGGTGGAAGAACACACATATATACAAAATTTACGATGCGAGTCAATTTCTTCCTGTCGTATGTAATAATAATTGTTTCTCCAACTAATTGAATCAGCTGGAGTCTTCTTCCATCGCCGCGCTGTGTATCGAGTTTTTTTTATTCAAATCGAAGTATCCACCATAAAAATTCTGGCGTAAAATTTAATGTCCCATATTCGAACTTAGTACCTTGTAATCCTCTGAATGTCGATAGATCGGATCTACTGCTGAAATATGGAGCATTAAATTTTATTATCCTTGCACCCATTGAATGGAGTGTTACGTGGATATAAAAAAGGAAACATTATACGCGAACATTACGATTTTTGTCCTTAACAATCTAGAGCAACTCAACTGAATATGTATGTTTCTGAAAATAACATTAAATTATATCCCGAAATATAATCAACGTTGAACTACGGACCTCTTTGAATGACCTTAATTTAAAAAAATTTTATCCGTATAAAGCAAGTTCTGAATGGAAACCTGCAGGTTAAAACATTTTCAACGAGTATTCATACTGCAAAATCATACTGCAAGAAATGGATGGAAATATGAAATATTCTAAGCAGTTACATAGGACTAATATATAATTATTTTTACTCACCATCTAAATCGTATACTTTGAATAAAAAACGGATCTTCACTTCCGGACTTTGTCCGGCAAATTGGTGCATAGCGTCTAGGAATTCTTGTAATGAAATAGATCCGGAATTATCCTTATCGAAGATTTGGAAGACTCGTTCAATGAAAAAAGGCTGAAAATATTAACTCATGAAAAGTTATGAAAAAGTCTTGCACTAGAATCATAGATTATGGTACTGTGTCATGGTATCATGGACGAGGAATCAAAGGAACCAAATCAAAAGAGAAGGTCAATGACAGGCGTAATAATAAATTCGCGATTTGAGATTTCAGATGTAATTCTTAGAATTGTTTTTTAAACAAAACCAGCCTATACGACTTATTTCGAAGAAAGGAATCGTACTAAGGAAAAAGCTTGGTGAAGGTAGGTTTTTACGGCAAACAAAATAAAAAAAAAATACGAAAGATGAACATGATTATTTCAACGAAACTTTTTTTTATCAGAACAGAAGATGGGCAATCTTCAACCTTTCAAAATATTTCATTTGGAAACTCACAATACAAGGTGTTTAATTCTAAGAAAAAAACTTCATATGAACATATACCTTGTGAGATACAAGGTGGTGAAGTTTTCAAAAATAAATCATTTATTATCAATATCTACAATACCACTTCAGTTATTCTAATGAAATTTGTCATACATGTACTATGAATCAAGAGGCATTTTTCAATATTTCACTTTTTCTTCCACCACTGGCATATGTCTCTGCATGGTGATATTCAGGGCTATTCACTAATAGTATCTACGAGAGATGACGACCAAAACCATGTTTCATAGCGGCCCGGCTAAAACCGTGTAAAATCGATAGATTAGATGACCCTAGAGCCGACTGGTAAGTAGTAATACTCAGAAGTGTAGCATCTTCGCGGGGGGGGGGGGGGGGGGCATTTCTGCTGTGTAAAAAAAAATGGTCGACGGTCGTATAACGGCCCGTCTGATATTGAAAATGTACATAGATTTTGTTATTTTATCACTAAAATTTGTGTTTTCAGACATTTTGTGCGTAGCGTTTGACCTGAGTGTCTTTTCAAAAATGTCAAAAATCTGACCTAAGTGACTCATAGCGGCTCGGTTCATTTTTGTTTTGAATCATTCGTATGGATGCCCAAGATACGAAAATACGGTTTTCAGACATTTTGAGTGTCGCCTATAAGGAAAAAATGTGCCGGAGTCGCCCGGCAAAAACTCCGGCTACACTAGTAAGAGAAAGACATATGCGATCTTATCGCAAAGAAAAGAGATGAACCAAGTGTGTGGTCAACTTGTCAAAATCATATGGAAGATGTAAACCAATATTTATGTGACCACAGGCTTGCTTTGCCCACAAGCTCTGACCACAAGGAGTTGATGCGTTGAATATAATTCATGTAAAACTAATTTCTGAATTAAAGTAATATATTTTTTTATATATTTCATTTGGAATATATCTATTTGGTGTTAGTGACTATAATCAAAAGAATTCCTTTGAAGTATTTCGGAAATTTCTCAAATTATTTTACGGACTTGGATCAGGAATATATTAGAAATGATTTGAGTTGAACGTTGAACTAATTCATAATATCTAAATTAATATAATGCATATATTTTTGCTGAATAATTAATGTTTTATTGGCCACAAACTACAAAAGTACGTATTATCATTTCATTCTTCCGAATTTTCAATTAGTAAATTTGGTAGCTACCTCAATTTCATGTTCAGTGCTAGTATTTCTATAGGATTGCGGCTATTCAGCATTGATTTCTTGTGCTTGAGGAAAGAAACTTGAATTCAGAAACACATTAAAGTTGTCTGATTAGTTAAATGCTACATTCAATTTGTCTGATATCATTTTTTTCCACATCTGGGGATTGGGGAACGTATTCAATCACTGACCACGAATTTCAGACAGGTCGCTATGAGTCACTTAGGTCAGATTTCTTGACATTTTCGAAATGCTATAAAAATGTAAGGCGACATGTTTTTTGTCTGAAAATTGATCTTTCCACATCAATTGACACGGCTTAACCTATAAAAATCATTTTCAGACGGGCCGCTGTAAGTTTTTTTTTTTTCATTTTTTATTTTTTTTTATTGGTCTCCTGGGTACGCGCTATAATCTTGGTGTCTGAAAACTGTGTTATTGGCATCTCAGGGCTATTATCTAACTACGGAAATCAGACAGGCCACTATGAGTCACCCATGTTGTTTTTTTGACATTTTTGAAAATGCGCTCAGATCATACGCTACGCGCAAAATGTCTGAAAATCGCATTTCTGGGTACAGGGTCATATAATCTATCGATTCCGTGCGGTTTTAGCCGAGCCGCTATAAGTCAAAAATCTTGGTCGCCATCTCTCTTACTGTAAGTGAAATGGTTATCACAGTTGCTAACCATAGCAATTCTGATACAAACTTTTGGTACCTAACCACTGGTGACCACTATCAGTATTCTCTAATAAACGGTTGGCAACGGTTATTATAACAACCTTCCGTGAAGATAGACATGGCAGCACCGCAGAATAGTTCGAATGTACTGGTCAAAGATCTAAAATTACTATAAAATTATGTCTTTGGTGCGGATATATGGCGGAGAATAGGCATATAATCTATAAATAGTCTAAATGTTTCATGTTTCGGCTTTCGATCAGGATTGAGTTATATTTTAATTAACGTGTTGATTTATTCTATTTCATTACTTGGGTTTGTTTAAATATGTATATACCCAGAGTTAGCAATAAAACTTGAAAATTTCCAATAGCATTTCATTTTGTGAATTTGAAAACTAATTAAAATAATTGAAAAATAAGATTACATTTGTTACTATGTTGAATAAGATGATTTCTTATTATGATATTTGACATGTACAGGAGAATCTCCTAGAAGCCACATATTTGTTTTACCTTCAAGATATTTTTGCTCCATATTTTCTCTAATAAAGGACACTCGCCATATAGCAGCATTATGAGTTGAACCTGAGTAACGAGTTTTTATTGAAGTTATACTTATACTAGCATAACCCTTCCGGTTATAATAAACATCCCCATCAGGGTGAATTTTATTATTCTCTGGGATTAATGCTTGCAATATGGGATATGAGTGGGTACTTGGTACTTTCTATGCATCCTACAACAGCACCACACACCTTTGTATTAATTCATGAATTATTGAAAAGTCATCTGCACGAAAAATTCCATTTTTATTGGTTTAAAATATTTAATTCTTCACACAAATACAGAAAATCATTCCGGAATAGTGCCCAACGCACGTGGTTCTCGTTAACAACACCTCCAAATCTGTTGCCAGTGAACCACTTCTCATAGCCACTGGTTGTTATACATAGCAACTTCTATAGCAACTTTCACAAATAGCGAATACCCATTTCGTGCTTAGCAACTGACTGTGAACATACCGACGATTTACAGTTGCTATCCAAAACAACCTTGCTTAGTGAATAGCCCTGATTGTCATATATACAACATATGTTTTAACGATATTGTTATGAACGTACAGAGAATCGGTTTTTTAAGCGAAAACCGTGCATCGGATAGAAAAAAATCAGGTGATCAACTTTGGGTAGGAATTGATTGGGAATTTCGAAAATAATTTTCATTTCAGAAAAAATCTGTGGCGTACCATCAATGTCTGCCGAAATAGGCAGATCGAATTTCGTACGAACGCCACTGGTGGAAACTAAATGAAAGGTGATACTTTTAAGAATGCCTCTTGATTCATAGAACATGTTTGACAAAGATTCTGTATTGTTCAGGTCCATGTTTAAAAATTAAGCAATATATCGCAAGAATTCGGAAAAAAATAAATGAAAACCAACTATGATTTTGCCGACGTTTCGGAACTTATTGATTCTTTCTCAAGGCTAGGAAGGAAACGTTTATTAATTATAGATAAACATACAATACTGCACATCATACCTAATCATATCACTAATAAAAATTTAAATTTAAAATAATTAGGTGAAGTCAAGAACAAATAAACGATTCTGATGACAGTCCAATGAAATAAATGTAGGATTTCATTCCCATCAATTGAAAATAATTATTAAGTTTCCCTCATATTTCTGAATTTCGTGTGTTTATACTGTTCTCAAGATAAGCGTGACTTTTCTGATTTGCGTTCGATGACTAACATGTGTGAACCCTGAATGTGAAAGCTTTTGTCTTGTAGTTGACAAGTGCAATATGAGATTTGACAGTTTTTGCCATTTCGTGGAATTTGGGCACGAGTGTTTCTTTGTAGTTTTTCATCCCTAGGTGGTCTCGGAATAATTTATGATAACACTCGGCACTTGTTCATTTCATTGGCTTAAGTCATACAAGAAGTAACACCTCTTTTCTCAAATGCAAATTGGGGGCGGAACCAGGAATTAACATCAAGGGGATAATAGTGAATAGCTGGATAGTAGTTAGTAGTTGGTTGTTGGCGATAGATAGTCAATGAGGAGTCGGGAAGTTGATAGACGGAATTAGATCTTCAAGACGTTATAAGATCAATTCATTGGTTCGGCGAAAAGACGTTATTTATCTCGCGATGTTCAGTAAAGGCGGATTGATTGTAACTGAACGTGTAGTTGTCTAGTAAAATAATTAGTGTAAATTATTGTGTAAACTCTGTAAATAAACTGTATATAGACAGTTTGGGTTTTATTGGTTCTTGAGAGAACTGCAGAGAAAAGACGAAGACGTAAAATATAGGTTTGGTAGCCAAAGCGAAGGTCATATTCCTAGACGACCGAAAACAAACCCACATAAATATAATTAAATTATCGAATTCTCAAATCGGAAAATTGCATTTTGTGAATGCGATGTAACCGTTGTTCTTCCTCGGTCCTGGTTTACTCAATTCACTCCAACCGACAAGTGGACCGGAATAATAGGTACAGTTTTGGCGTAGCCGATCATTGAAAATGAATTATTACCCATCTCTTCATGAATTCTCTAACTGAAACTATGGCAGTTTCATTTGAAGAGTACACGGGAATAATGATCAGGGCCCACTTTTGGTCGAAACTAAGCTGCTTTCACCATCTGGTAGAGTTTTTCAAGAGCTCTCGTGTGGTTGTTACCGATTCATGAAATTATACTCAGTGTAAAGAAGACCTGCTACTGAGGAGCAGTGATGAAGTGTTTGCCAAGTGCCTCGAGAACTTGGTGGTTGAGAGACCTAGACTCTCTGGGGCCGTCAGGAAGAGGATGAAGTTCCTTATGAAGGAGGGGATGGCGCCAGATGAAGCCAGGAAAGAAACCTACAAACCAATTGGTTCCAGACCAACAACAAGCCAGGCGATCAAGAAAATCAGTTCGGCGGACAGCAAGCCCAAATGCAAAGAGCTTGAGCTTGCTTAGCATGAGAATTATCTGGAGGTGATCCTAGAAATTGATAAACTGAAGGTTATCGAGGAAGCAGTTCTGCATAAAATCCATGCACTGGGAAGAGATGGAACTAAAAGCCCAAATTCCAGCAGTTGGAGATGAGGCCAGGCTGGCTTAGTCTGACATGCTCTGATGAAGCCACAGTCGAGTGACTAAAAAGCATTGGGCCAAAACCGAAACGGAGCTGATCTGCGGATCGCAGAAGAGGCAGAACTGCCTCACCCAGCTATCTTCGAACAATCAAGATCTCTCCAGCGAGACGGGACCTAAAACCTCTAGCTGGGGAGTTCGTTCTTTATCGGTCGAAAGACTGCGAGCATTGAATTGGGGAATAAACTACAAATTCCGCCTCAAGGGTCACAAGACAACTTAGGAGAGGGAAAAGGCACATCAGACCTCAGCTTCTGGCTCCATGTCGAAAAAACCCCAAGGCTGAAGAAGAGCGGAAGGCGGGGAAGTTTTATGGCACTGAAAACGCCGGAGCCTCAAAGCCATACACTTGCTCTGGTAGGAGGGGTGTTCCGCAAAGGCGTGGGAAGGGGAAACTTGGCAGGGTGAAATCTGCGGCTGCCTCACAGCCTAAGGGACGACTAACCTCATAAGGGGCAGGTGTTTGAAAGGCACCAGAGGCTGCCTTATGCTGGAGAAAGTCTAGAAGGCATAGGGATGATACGAGAGCCCTGAATCAATGGAGGCCAATTCAGACCAAACAATTTATATCAGATGAAATACTGCGATGGGTCAGTAAGTCCAAGAGCTATGATAATGCTCAGAAAAGGACTAACTTGCCCCCCAATCATGAAGTTCCTGACGAGAAATCTTGCTCATCCTTCTTGAATTCTCTTGACTCCAAAACCTTAACCCTCTCTGGAAGATGATTGAATAATTTTATAACACAATACATGGGCGAGTGCTCAAATTTTGTTGTTCTATGTTTTGGAATACAGAGAATATCTTTATGCCTTGTATTATAATAGTAAGGCTCTGTAAAGGGGAGTATACCAGACACCGCCATTTTGGGTCCAACCATAGACTCGAAAATTACAGATCCCTTCAAATGAAATGAAATCTGTGATCGAAAGAAATGGTATCTATAATCGAATGAGCATATTTTCGGAATGAGAGATCTTGTGGTGACTTTTTTCGGCTGGCTCACATGAAAACATTGAAAATAGGTTAGGTTCGTGGTGTTAGAATAATGCCGCGGCATCTAATAGTCAAATTTATAATAATTTATTGTTTATGTTCGTGTATCACCCCTATAGATGGAGTGAAAATTTTGCGAGTCCTGTAATTTTCGAGTCTATGGTTGGACCCAATCAACCATAGAGCCAGGTCTATTTAGCATACCTATCTCTATAGTGCTCTAATAATAGAGGGTGTCACCGTATCATGTTATCCCAATACCTCAAATTTGAATAGGAGAGATGGTATAATAAGCACCCCCTTCGATGAATGAGCGGCTTTCTATAGCACGCTCCAAACTCATGGCAAAAACCTCGGCCAATACCGCGAACGCGAGTGTGGATAACTTAACCCGCGACAAACGCCTAAGCAAAAATGTTCCATCCACACTCACAGGCGTTCGCGGTACCAGCGCAGTAATGATTTAATGCTTGTTCACTGACTTTATACGCTTTTGAAATGAATGGTTTTTTTGTAGCAATGAAGTGGAATTAGATTAGATTCAGAGGATATGAGTGAAATGAGAATTTCTCGATTATTATCAGATTGAACCCTTTTTATAGGGCGGAAGGTCTTCGCAGACAGCAAGGATGCCGTGATCCAAAGTGCGAATATTTGTGCGAGGGTGGATGACTTATTTGGCCGCGAATTCTTGGCGCGATTCGCGACATAAGTGTGGGGCGGGCTTATCGATCAAGGGGTGTTATTATGCAAAAGGAAGAAAATATGTTTATAATTTTGAAGATCTTTCTCCTTCAGGGAGAAAGTGTGTGTACGGCTCGTCGCGAAAGGGACAGAACTTAGTGTTTAGTTATTATTCTAAAGGGAGAAGAGTGGTAAATGCAACACTTCAAGACAAAGCTGAATATTGATAGGAAAATAATGAAAAAACAGTTTCAAACACTGTATGAAACAATCACTTCAAAAGAATGAATTACCACAATAATTGGTATTCTTAACAAAAATGAAAATACCGAAAAAAACTTGGGGAAATATCAGAACTCTGGACTTAAGATGTTTGGCGATTCATGCAGTTCACGCCAAGTGAACGGTTCAAATTAATTATTCTGAATTTTCAAAATTCAAATTATTGAATCAATTTCTCCATACTGGGGAATTCCCATATGGATTATCCTTTATGTACAAGAAGAACTCGTCAGCTGTGGAGTGCAGCATATGTCGCATATTTGTTTCGTTTTCATATTTTTCATTTAATTCATTGATTTACTCAATCGTGAATACGTCTGCTATCGTTAATTGCTAATTCTCTGCTTCCTTTCGTGATTTCGGAAAATTTCAGTTTTTCCTGTGCTTCACAGTTTTAGTGATTTCGATTTAATCGAATTTCTCTCATTTAAATACTTTCATTTGTGCGAATTATTTCGAACAAAAAGACTGTTACTAGTGGCGTGGTTATTTTATAATACCACTAGGATGAGTGTACACAAATTGACATTTCAGCAATGGATTTTCACGTCAGCTTCATTCCATGTTCGTTTGTCGAGCTCGATCACTCTGTATCATGGAATAGGAGTCATCGACAGGATCCGGTTGAACGTTTTGTAGATATAGGTAAGAATACCATATTTTTTCGGTTATTTTGGGTATACATTTATCCTTTCTTAAGTGTTGGGTTTCAATTAATTTCATATACGTATACAGTCCGCTAGCCTTATTTTTATTTTCACTTCGAAAAATTAAACTTAAATAATTGAACCACACTTCAGTTGGTTAACTGAAACTCTACCCAACACCTAACAATACTCAAATAATCGAAGGCTTCTCAAAATTATCTGACCTTCTGGCAGTTCCCACTTCTCGTGGGCGCATTTCGAGAAGGGTGTCGTACCCGTATGAGGTTTTTCTGCTAGTTGCAGTTCCCACTCGGTAGCCTTGAATTTTGTCCTGCCTCAGCATCGCGCCACCCAGGTCGTGAGACAAATCGGTATGAGACCGTCTCGATATAGGTACCAATTATACTGCTCCACATGAGTTAGGGATATCGTATTCAATCGTTTTCAAAAGTATGTAATCTTCAAGAAAATCGCTGTAAAATCAATTAAAACTCAATAACAACTTGAACGATCCAATAAGAATCAGTATGAGACATTTCGTCAATCTGGTCGCCTTTTTTCTGGAGTTTGGTTCTTTGCATATGCTTCGTGAATGTTCTCATTTCGAAATGAAGTCAGTTTATCAACGGCTTCGATTTGAAACGAGTTCTCTGAAAATGTCAAGACGTAAATCAACAAACGCTG
Source organism: Adalia bipunctata (assembly GCA_910592335.1). Lineage (NCBI taxonomy): Eukaryota > Metazoa > Arthropoda > Insecta > Coleoptera > Coccinellidae > Adalia > Adalia bipunctata. Next base: position 9,232,599 of record OU342949.1, on the reverse strand, counting down.
AGGCTAATAGTGCCTTCGGAATTCTACGGGTTGTTGTAGCGGAAAGGCCCCAAGTCAGCCAAAGTGTGATATCTCGACTTTGAAATAGATTCAGGGAGACAGGTTTCGTGTTGGAAAGACCAAGGCTTGGTGGGCGATGAAAAACAACACCTGCTCAGGATCGTTTCATCACCGTTTCAGAGAGAAGAAACCCTACATCTACGTGTAGAATGCTACGGAATACTCTTCAAAATGCAGATGGGGTCCAAGTTTCCATCGAAACCATCAGACGACGTTCAAGAGAGGTGAATCTAGGTTCTAGACGTCCATTAAGAGGAGTTTCATTAACACCTGACCATAAGCGTCAAAGACTGGAATGGGCAAGGCAACATATCAATTGAAACGATCAATTGCGTAGTGTCCTTTTCACTGATGAATCCAGATATGGACGATTTTCAGATTCTCGAAGAATAAGGGTATGAAAATTCCCACGCATACCCCTTAATCGTCGCTATGTCCAAGAAGTCCATCCATTCCGAGGGTGTAGTGTAACGGTATGGGCCGGGATATGTTTCACCGGGGGCACAGGTCTACACATTTGTCCTGGGAATATGACCGCCTTACACTATGGGGGGCATGTCATTGACAATGTTCTGCTGAATTTTTACGCTGCTATTGGTGAAACTTTTCATTTTCTAGACGATAACGCGAGACCGCGCCGTGCAGCCATAGTTGAGAATGCGCGCGAGGAGCTTGGTATTCCTCATTTACCAATACCTCCGCACTCACCAGATTTGAATTGCGTAGAACATGCATGGTATATGCTCCAAAGAAGATTAGATAATTATCAACCTACCCCAGAATCCTTAAATGATCTGAGAGAGCTTCTGCCCCGTTTATGGAACCAAATTCCTCAGGAAATGTTCAACAATTGTGTAGTATGCAAAGAAGATGATGTCAAGCTGTTATTGATGCCCGTGGAGGCCATACATTTTATTGATAGTTTTAAAATGCTTGAATTCTCGGCGAATAAAATTTCGTTATTTCACTAGATTTTTCTTAACCACCCTGTATTTGCTGCAGACCTACAGGTTAAAATCAATTTGCAACTTGAAATCATACTAATATGAATTTTCATCACAAAAACCTTATTTTAACTCTATTTTTATGCAATTGAAGTCAATATCCCTAACTCATTGGAGTTTATTTTCGTGATCCGAAAACCAGCAGATCTATTGCTTATCTTCACGCATACATCCTGTTTCTTACGTACTGAGACCTGTCTGCAACAAAGTAGGTATCGCAACCATGAATACAAATTTAAAAGTCTATAATGATTAACCGCAATATTTCGATTTATTAAAATGGGTCGTGCGATTGGTTGTTGAAATAGTCTTTTCCTCCTGAAAATGATAGCTTCACATGATCTGATCATTCGTTCACGTAATATTTGGCTTTGAAAATGAAACACCTCTGTAACAAGAGGTGATTACCAACATACATGGGACAAAGCAGGAAGGTTGAGTTCGATGAAAAAATGGTTCACCTTTGGCACTGACGTGAAGTCAGAAGTATTTCAGCTCATTCGTCCCGTAAGTTGATCCATCCTATGGGTAGATCAATTTCGAATCTGTATTTTTCGGCCATATTCAGGGAACCCCTGGTCGGATTCTTCCCATTAACGAACTTAGGCGCTGCACTCGAGATCCGACCATGCCTTCAGATTAATCTGTTCGAGAGTTATCGTGTTTATGGACGGGCAGAATCGAATTGGACCACGGATTTTTGATCAGTGATTCCAACCTTATCGATTGAGAACATTCTCAGCTAAAAATTCGAAAAATACAGACGTCCGCGTCGTGACGAACTGATACTACTGATAGTCCTATTAACCGAGCTGATACCAGTCCCGTACCATGACCACTACATTTTCATTCATTTCAATCAATCAGATAAAATTTTACACTCACATTTTTTGAAATAACTATTTTCTTGAAGTCTTCCATTTTTATTTCCTTCTCATTTCCCACTGTTTGTTTGAATAATTTTTCTAACCTTTCTAAGCTACCTTGGTCAAAACCACTCCTTGGCCTGAAAAAAATTAAGAATTAGTAGAGACGAAGAATCTCTCCTTTATGTTTTTCCATGGAGCGGAACTCTCCTGTCTACACAATTCACATTTCGCAAAAGGCGTTATCAATATGAAACTGAATAGGGTGGGAAAAAGCAGTATTTCATAGGGATATTTCAATGACAGATATACTATTTCTTCAATTGTACGTTTTTTTTTCGTTTAATTTTTATTATAGATTTGGAATCCAGAAATCTTTGATGTCTTCAGCAGATTTTCAATATTTCGAAATGTCCATCTTGTACCTACTACTGAAAATTAGGTCTCAAAATATTCCTTAATATTAACAATAATTAATCCCCACAGTTGCGAAACTGATTCCTAAGAAAGCGAAAGACAAAATGCCAGATAGGTAGATGAATAGAACAATCCGTCGTGAGTGGATAACAGGCCTGTCATGCTATTTTGAATGAAATTTTCTCTGACAGTTTTCTAAATCGACTTCGACCCATAGTCGAAGTCGATTTAGAAAACTTAATTGAATCCATTTCAATAACAGTTATACGAATGTTGTCAATTCCAGAACTAAGTTCATTCTGGAATGATTTTATTGTTTCAGCGAGTTCTATTTCATCAAATGAGCCAAAGAGTACTGATCTCTTCCTATACTCTACCAAGTGCTCCCTCACAGTAGAACCACCTCGTATATTACTTATCCCATAGTGATTGGAAAAATTTCCCGAAATACATACGTCAAATGATTTCGTTCAGGAAACATCTTTCGACGTATGCATATTTGAGCAACCACCTAAGAGGGGGCGCTTCAACCCCCCAAAATTTTTTGTTTCTGCTATAATATGAATCGTTGAAGAAATATGTGTTTTATGCTCAGAATGGTTATGATCAAAATATTTCTTCCAAAAACCACTGAGCAAATTTGAGAAAGTGAATTTCCCCGTGATTAGCAATGCACAGTTAAATCCTCTGTTTTAATCTTCGGATGATTGATGAAAGCACATGATGCGGTATGCGACTGCATAAATTTATGATTCTTCCCATCATATCCTCTCTACTTGTAATGATATCTACACGACCAAGCCAGTACAAAGCGAATATAACTAACTCATAATACCTACGTATTCAAACATTTTGCGAAAGTTAGCAACGAAAAAAAACTGCTTTTGAGATTTTCGTACTGATGGGTAAAAATATTTCATGTTTGAAATTTGATATGAAAAATTCTACATTCGTTGAACAAAATCAGAAACATTCTCCATTATAATTGAAATATCAACTGTAACAAAACATGGACGCGAGAACTGCAATTCCTTTCAACACATGTTCCGATTTGTATATTATTTTCTACAAGCCATGCGATAAATTATTTGTCGACTTCTATTTCTATCGTTCCAATCTAAACAACGACAACATTCAGAGAACGGTGTGAAATAACCTACTCGTTATATTTGATACAAGTAACAGCAGGTGGTATGTTATAGCCTATTTCCATTCATACGACCATTATCTTAACAGATCGGAATAAATTCTGCACCATACTCACCTGGTGTTTGTTATTGTGGCAAGGAATTCCATTATCGTTTCTGATGCTATCGTTCCAGTGTTTTGATGGTCTATTACTCTAAATAATTTGTCTATTATCTGAAAATTTTAAAAACTAGATACGCATAGATAGGAATGGTACAGAACAAACAGATGCAGTTTATGAGAAGTATTTATCGAATCCTTGAAGCAATACTCACCCCTCTTGTGTGAAATATTTGGTAAAATTTATTCAGATTTATGGGACTTTCACCACAAAGGCAATAAGCAACACTCTCCAATTGCTCTGCAAAATCAATTTGTTTTTCATCCCTTAAAGAGTAAAAATAAAAATATATTCAATTTGTAAGGCGTACATTCGTGGTCACTCACCTGAGTCGTTTTTTTAAAAAGTCCATCCATTTTTCTTGATCCAAACAAAGATCACCTTCACCATCGAACAGATAGAAGATTTGTTCTAGTAGTGACTGAAAAAAAAAGAAAGCTGATATTAATAATTGCTGAAGTGCGGCTATCTTCAGAGTTGTATAGAATCTCGGTTGTTTTTCGGCAATTTTTATCATTTCCATATATCAAATTATTTTTGGGTTATAGTGAAGAAATTACTCTTTTGATTAAACTGCTAGGTTTCCCCACTTATTTGCAGCATTTTCAGGCTTATATGTGCATAGAGATTTCTCACAATAAATACCAATTTTCCATATGGATAAAATTATTTAAAAACTTACAGGAATAACATTGTATATTTAATGCCATTACAGGGGAATGAGTTTGACAAGCTCTTATACGTACTTTTTTCTGTAAGTTCTCGAATCATTTTATCCATTATGAAATTTTGTATTTATTGTGAAAAATTTTTATATACATTTAGGCCTGAAGATGCTGCGAATCTGTGTAGAAACGTGGCAGTTCAATAAAAATAGTAAAATAGAATTATTGTCTCACCAAAAAAATTCGATATATAACGTCAATATTGATTGAACCTTGAAACATAGGCCGGGCGTATATTGAGACACAGGCGACGCAATCCACGCAGCGCAGGGCAGTTATTTGTGGTCCAGATGTCTGAATGTAACCGCGCACATTCGGACGCAGCGTACGGCAGGGCAGATCTGAGCCACACTTGCCAATGCGACACTTGTGGAAGGGACACAGAAATTTTGAAACACGTGCCGCGCAGTTGTTCATATCTTTGTAACCATGTAGTGATTCGAAGAAAAATTGATAAAAATGGTCGTGAAAATCCTGTATTTAAAGGCACCAGGCATTCACAATACCTAAAAAGTCAATAGCAAGGCTCAATTCTTTTGGATTTCTTATACAATAAATAAAAAGAAAAAACTCGCCTTCTGAATCGGACTCACAGCTCATTTCGAAATGTGCGCCTTAGTATAGCGCCAATTTTCGGTTACTACTTCTACTTTGAATGAAAATTACCTATTTTTTTTCAATTTGAAGGACATCTCATATATTCTTACAGATTTTGATATTGAGAATTTGTACACACTAAGTTTCAAAGCTTCATGAAGATATAGTTATGAAAATGCAAAATAAATCTCTTTACAGTTAACGAATATGCGAATTTATTTACTTAATACTAATCAGAATGATGATGCACATAAAATCACTGCGAATATTCAAAATGCTCGCTGTTCAGTGCAGGAATAAGTCAAATTTTTTGTCAATCTGACAAGTATACACTTGTAATCATTCAAGTTTCCGTACAAACAAAATGAGCCTATTTTCGAAAGTTTTCGTCCAAACATTCAACATTTGTGGATGCTGGGTATGTATCCAATGAAGATTTTCATTTGATCAATAGCTTTGGTTATGACAGTTGACTGTTCCACTCAATGAGAATAGGTGGCTCATGAGAAAATACAACATTAAATGCAAAATTATCGTGTCTTTACAAATAATGTCCATTAGACGTACGCAATAGCTATACAGGGTGACTCTTTGACATTTATTTCGACTGTAGATTCCTCTCATGAAACGAAACACTTTCTCCCTTCACCATTTTTCAAAATTCGGTTTCGTTTGAAAGATACAGGGTGTCGAAAATCCATGAAAAAAAAAACACTTTACTGTCCATATCTTCGTCACCGTTATTTCGAATGAACTGAATTGTGGTTCATTGGTGCATATTCCTCAATCGAAATTTTTTCAATATCTCTCCTAGTATAAAAGTTACAAAGTAGTCGACTCATCAATACACGCAAAAACACCATAAAACCACTTTAGAAAGATAAACGGTTCATACTTTCGAGAGTATCAAGCATTTAAGAAACTAAAAGTATTCATATATTTTTTTCAATCAAACGCGTCGTTTTCGAGTTATTTTCAATTTTACCCGGAAAAATTTTACGAAAAAATCATTAATTTCTAGAATAAGCTAAATGCTCCTTGAATATCATCGAATATTATTCCTTCTCTGGTCTTCAAACGAGTTTACAATGGTGTCAGAATATACAGGGTGTCCGGGGAATAACTGTACACACTCATACCAGAGATAGAGTTGGACTAGCTGATTACGAATTGACTATAAAATATTAATTTCTGGATTCCTCTAGAAAGCTACACGGTGATATTCCAGCTTCATGGAAATACTAAGACCATCATAAAATCCAAACTTATTGTCGGATATTTTATTGAAACTTGGGAGGTTATTGGCACGTCATGCTGAGGTCGAGTCTGAAAGATATCAATTATTCTATTATTCCAGGGCCGGACTCATTAATCTTCATTTGAAGTGTTCAGGGTAAAAGAAACACTTTGTATTTTGAATTACAAATAATTGATTCGCTTTTTAGAAAGAAGCTAAATTATGCTTCAATTTATGGTATCGCTCAAAGTTGTCACATCAACAATTATTTTTTTATGTTTTTCTTAATTTAGATAAAGTTCGAACATTTTGATTTATTTTCCTGAACAGGACTTAGTCATTTTGTGGAGGTCGAAAATAAATAATAAACTTTCTTAAAAAAGTCACTGAAGGTGAGGAAGACTATAATAATTTGTTGATATACTGGGTGGCCACCCCAGACACGGATCTCATTGCGATGGAGTTAATGAAGGTAGATTTCGAAAAAAAAATTAGTGATGTGTATAGGTTATACATAAGCATATTTCAAAATTATTCTTATGTATACCGGGTGTTCGACAACAAAGATACAAGTAGACCAAAGTGACACTTCTTCCAATGTAAAAATCTCTAACTGAATTAGTGGATCGAGTAGTATGAGTAGTGATTTTTCAATTTGTTAGTCTGTTTCTTTAAAGTTTACTTATTCAATATTGAATATTATGAAGTACTCTGAGAAGAGACAATACTTATTCAAATAGGTGGATAGGTCCAGGAGGACCTATTCCATATGGCCTCCTCGATCTCCAGATTTCAACCCGCGAGACTATTTTGTATGGGGAAAATTGAAGGGTATGGTATATTCTGAAGAAATCCAGTCAATAGAACAGCTGGTGAACAGAATTACCAACTGTTGCGATATTTTAAGAAATAATGGCGATATGATTCGCAAGGCTGTATCCAATTTGAACATTCGGCAAGAGGAATGTATACAAGCTAATGGTTTTCATTTCGAACCACTTCTAAAATAACGTTGAATCAGCAATTCATTCGTTCCTATTTTCATTTTTATTAAGTACTCTTTACTGTATTTTAGTTTCTTTCATTTGTTATTGTTTAGTTATGGAATGTGCTTATTAAAGCTCTCAACTTTTTTGAAAATTTTCTACTAATACCTTCGCTTTTTATATTCAAACATGTGATTTTCAGTTCTCTTCATGGTGAAAAATTCAATTTATCGAACTTTATCCAAATTCAAAAATTCATAATAAAATAATTGTTGATGTGACAACTTTGAGAGATACCACAAATTGAAGCATAATTTGGATTCTTTCTAAAAAGCGAATCTATTATTTGTAATTCGAAGAACAAAGTTTTTTTTTTTACCCTGAACACTTTAAATGAAGATTAATGAGTCCGGCCCTGGAATAATGGAATAATTGATATCTTTCAGACTCGACCTCAGCATGTGCCAATAACCTCCCAAGTTTCAATAATATCCGTCAATAAGTTTGGATTTTATGATGGTCTTAGTATTTCCATGAAGCTGGAATATCACCCTGTAGCTTTCTAAGGAAATCCAGAAATTAATTTTTTATAGTCAATTCGTAATCAGCTAGTCCAACTCTATCTCTGGTATGAGTATGTACAGTTATTCCCCGGACACCCTGTATATCAATATTTCTCATTTCACCCGGCTAATAGCGTTTTTAAAAATTAAATCTGATGGATATATTCCGAACAAATCGAAGGTTTGGACAGGAGACCAAGTTAGTACATTTATCAATTAAGCTCCTGATGAAATTCATCTATTACATAAAGTACATAGTTCTACCTCTTAAAATACGAACACGCCGGTCGTCTGATCGTAGGCCAATTCTGGTCTCATCCGAAAATAAGACATTTTTCCAATCTTCAATAGTCCAATTTTCATGCTCTAAACACCAATTAAAACGGTCAACTTTATTTTGCCTTGAAAGTTCTGGAACTCTTAACGCTCTTCTCTTGAATAATTCCCGAGCGCGAAGTCTTTTTCTGATAGTTTCGACAGAAACACTAACACCTGTAGCTTGCAAAAATTGCCTTTGAAGCTCTGAATGAGATACTGCGGGATTTCTTCTTGCTGTTTGGGCTAAAAAGCGATCCTGCCTTTCTGTAGTTACTCTTCCTCGACTTCTTCTCGGCCTATTTTTTAGGGTTCCTAACTACAGAAACCTTGCATGGGTTTTTGAAACAACCCCTTGTGTAACCCCCACCGTTCTTGCAATCTGTCTTTGTGACATACCTTGTTCTGCCATAGTAATAATTCTTCCTCTCTGGACTTCCGATAACCCCACATAAGGCATTTTTTTTCAAACTTCGCAAAAAAACAAAATATAAATTCACTGCGACGTTCGAACGAAATGGTAAAATCGACACTGCAAAGCCAAATCTTATCGAGTGCTTATGAACCTAACTGTTTGTGTGAGTAAACACATGCACTTTTTATTTGCTTCTAACGAAAAAGATATCAAAATAATATTTCATCTTAATACTGGGTGATTCCATGTAAGTTTGGTTGTGTGTACTATTCCCTATCTTCAATAAATCAGAATATGTTTTATTGTCGATGCACAAATTGTCATATAATGAGACATTAAAAAAAATTTAAGTTGAAATGACTGATAGTGGATCAAATTCCCCTTCTTTATATTCTCTAATGTAATATGACCCATTGACACGAAGAAACTATTTATTTCATCAGGTGAAAAGTTACACGTCTCCCAATTCATTTTCTAAAATTTCCTAGAAAAACAAATTTTATAACAATCGATTTACAGAATTCAATCTTCCTTGCAACTGTCTAGATACATTAAGGCGTATTGTAATCCAGGAGTAATAAATTGTCGGATTTAGCCATAAATCACTATTGCGGGAAAATGTTCGCATCGACCGTTATTGTATATCACATACAAGCCAAACACGAATGTACCCAATATCTCCTGTCTTTCTGAAATGCTAAATGTGCAACAACTATCGTAAAAGAGATTTCCAGGTCCATCTTGTAGGCGGAATGTTTGGAATAACTGAGAGTTATGGGAACAACTACCGGAGTGATGATGCATGGGAATATGGGATGAAAACCTCTTTCTATTGGTATTTACGTTGCAAGGACTGGCAAGGAGTCCTGATAAGTCCTGGAACATACCGTGAAATTTTAGGAAAACATTCCTTCGTTTTTGGTGATCGCCATGAGGTATACAGGCTGGTTGGACAGTAGCAGATGAGGGGAGGAGAAAGCAGTTGCTCTTGTTTTCGTGCCAGGTAAACAAATAGTAATTTGTTCAATTTTATATTGAAAACAAATTCAAAAGGCCCTGTTACTTGTATTTTGTACACCTGGCATCCTGAAAATATTTGGCGCCTATGGAAATTAAGCTCTGAAGTAGGTATACAGGGTGAGTCCTTTGACTTGCACATATATTTTAACTGTAGATTCCTCTCGTCAAACGAAACACTTTTTTTTATAACATTTTTCAAAATTTGGTTTCGTTTGAAAAATACAGGGTGTCGAAAATCAATGAAACAAACACTTGGTTGGTCGGTTACTACATTCATGGTGCATATTCCTCAATCGAAACTTATTCAATATGTTTCCTGGTATAAAAGTAACAGCGTAGCCGACTCATAAATACTCGCAAAAATACCATAAATTGAAAAAGATTAACGATCCCTATTTTCGAAAGAATCAATCATTTAAGGAACTTAAAGTATTCTTATGTTTTTTTTCAATAAAACGCGTCGGTTTTACAGTTATTTCCAATTTTACCTGGAAAATTTTGACGAAAAAATCATTAACTTCAAGAATAATCTGGATTCTTTCCTGGATTGAATATCATCGAATATCATTCCTTCTCTGGCCTCTAAACAAATTAACAATGTTGTCAGAATATTTATCAACTTTGTCGAGACTTGAATTCAAATAATGGAAAACGTTTGATGTAGAGATATTCAATAATTGAATCTCAAAAATGTGGGAGATAAAATTGAACGTCAAGGAGCATTTGATTCGCACAGTTTCTATTGAAAATTTATTGTTACCGGTCCATATTGAAGTTAAATGTCGATGAAATACAAAATTCGGATATATTAATGATGAATGTCGATACAAACTACGTATCAAATTGAAATCAATGAAAAATAAAATGAAACCTAATAATCCCCTTGCAATTTCATAAACTCGACACTACACGGTTAATATTATATTAATTCACTGAGTCACATAATAATCACATACAATAATTCACTGTTCACGGAATATATTCACATCACAACTTCACATAATGTTTACAGTTTGTTTATAGTTGGCAGCGCCTCCAACGTTAATTGAGATTACCAATGTCCGTGCTCCTCCGCAAGTGTCGACAAATTTCGCGGCGAAGTGGATTTTTCATGGAAATGACAGAATTCATTGGTATGTTACGTAAAAAATCCTTAACCTCAATGAAAATATCAACAAGCTGCCAACATCTTCTTGAAATTTCTGTGCAAATATTCACAGAATGGATACAAAATGGATTAGCTTAGGTTGTTTAATAATAAATTCTGATAAAATCAATGAAAAGCCTTTCTTCATAGGACTGTTTGGGGATTTCGAGAAAAATATGAACAAGTTATAAGTGTTTACAAACTAAACTGCAGGAAAATGGAAGAAATAACTTATTTTGGTGGAATAAATATGGCTTTTCAGTCGCAGAAATGTCGTGTTTGTAACATTCTTATTCCAATAAGGCAAAAGATATAAGAGAAGACGTAAGTGGATATCAGATTGCAGCAGATAATGTGGTCCTAATAAAAAAAAAGAAAAATATAGACCTACTCGAGTATTTCCTAAATGTATCAACTCAAATTCAATCGAGAAATATGTACTTTGAGGTGTTTGCAGATAATAGTAGCAGGGACGTAATTGGTCCAATTTTTGTATTCAAATGGCTATACCTTTTTAACAGAGCCAAATTCGGAAAAATGGAAAATGAAAAAAAGGCTTCTTTTGGCCACAAGAATCTACAGTTAAAATAAATGTAAGTCAAAGACTCCTCGTAACATTTTCAATTCCCTCAAATCTGCTTGCGTGAGAGGGATTTATACTACGTGGAGTTCTTCGTAATTGTCTAATCTCACCTTGGCCTATACATATCATTTCAACAAAGCCGAATTCTAAAAAATTGAAAATGAAAAAAGGTTTCTTTCGACTTCAAGAATCTATTCTGTAAGAAAAAACAATTCCAAAAATCACTCTTTACATGTTCGTCCATTTTTCGGTGGAACACCCTCTATCTATATACATGTGTAAATTCATGAAAGGAAAAGTGAAAATTATTATGCACCTATTTCGTGTGATTTTTTTTTGGAAATGAAATTTAGGGCCTCTGTAACGAGGAGAAATCCTGCTGTCTGCTTCTTAACCCAATGCGATCAAATAAATTCGCATGTGAAATAACAATATCTTCTTCGATTTATATGTATACAATCTCGCCGACGTAACTCGTAATGCAATTTTAATGGCTTGTTCGGGCTTCAGATAATCTAGTCGGTTTTGTACATCAAGGTATTCATAAATATTATTAGTCATGATAATAACACTTGAGCGTTTCGGTAGGTATTATTAAATAATTACTATCGACAATAATGGGTAAATTGCGATTTCGCGGTAAATTGGTTATGTCGATCATAAATCATCTGTATGTGTTCTGATACAGGTTTTTGGTCCAGTGTTGTCAGACTAAAATCAGACCTTAATTGTTTTTCTGGTGGAACGGGGTTATTAGCAGGTAATTTCAGATGCGTGTGTACTCCCTCGTAATTCGGTATCTCTTCGCCACGATTTGAATGTAAATTAATTTAGTTTCATTAAAACAATCCATCATTACGAGGAGTTTTCACTTTATCAGCACCAAGCTAAAAAATATTTCACATTTTATAAGAATAAATGGTATCACTATCACCCTATGAGTTTGAAGAAAAATCGAGAAAACCAGATGAAATCATTGGGTATACCAGGTTTCAGAAGGACGGTGAAAGAGTTTATGTTGAAAAAGGCTTATTATAGTGTTAATGAGTACATATGTGATAGTGATCTTCAATTTTGATTCACAACATTTCTGACTATACATGTTATATGTCTAAAAGAATCAATAAATTTGTTTGTTTGTTTGTTTATTTCTTTACAATAGCATTAAGATTTTTTTCGATCATGTCTTCAATTTAAAAACCATAAGTATATCTTTCTCCAGGATAAATCTTTTCTTCGATTTTCCTCAAGCCCAGTTCGTGAACATTAATAATTTATTCATATTTTCTTTGATTACACGGAAATATTTAGCAAAAGTATATTTTAAAACAAGTTGCAGAATGGGCTCCTATTCCAATACGAATGCGAAATTCGAAAACGAGGGACGAAGGAGCGAGTTTTCGAACGCATGAGTGTTGGAATTGCATTCTGCAACGAGTATTAGACGATATTTTATCTATTTCAGTCAAATTCCGTGGAATACTGTTTCGATGAAATATTCAGATTATACATCCTAGTGACTTTTGTATTGTATCTAGGCAGTTGGTGACTGTTACGAAAATTGACGTGTGTGGAAAATTGATATGATCGGCAGTCATTGTTGACAATCACGAAAACAATGCTGTAATGAGTTCATTACAGCACTGTTTTTAGTAATGTAATGAACTCATTAATATACTGAATTATAGAAACGTATTTTGGGCCGATTGCACCGTAGACAAAACTGTAGATTAAATCTTGAACCTTGATTAGTGTCTATGATAATCAATAGACACTAATCGAGGTTTGGATTTAATTTACAGTTTTGTCTACGGTGTAATCATTTATCATGAATTATTTATGATTAAAAACAATGCATGTCCAATTATTTTGAGAGATTAGCATTATTTGGTTCTTTTTCGGTGGAGGGGAACAAGGACTATTTGATTTGACAGGATTGAAAGATTCTCTCTTTGAGATTTCTTGAGAATCATATTTTTTACAAACTGACATATAAAGGTGGCGGCCTGCGGCCTCCCCTTGTATTTGGCTGCCCGCGTGCGGGGAACGCGCTGCACACCTGCTAGAATCGGCCCTGGTATTTTATCCATATTATTATATTACAATAAATAACCTACACATCCTAATATACCCAAAAATAGACATAAAGAAACCCACTAAAATCGCAGTTACGTGTGTAAGAATGAAATGCTTGATCTTATTGATTTCGAGTTTTTCCTTTTTTATGTATTTTGGGTTCCATGACATACACTTCATGCACTATTGATATTTTTGAAGTGATATCGAAAACCTGCCTTTTCGAAGGGAAGTTATAGCTCATTTGAAATTAACAGAAATTACAGAAAGTGTAGATTAGATTGCATACCTACAGGTGAGCAAACTGTAGGACTTGTTATCTTCATATTGTTGTACAGTATGTTTCAAAAAAAGTGATTCCGTTTCTAGGATAATTGGGGTTTGCGCTGTAAAAAATGTTCGTAACGACATCCGTATTCACGGTATATTTTCTAATGAATATTTTAATCAATATTTAAAAGTTTAATGACTCAATTTGGAGGGGAATAAACTACCCAAATTATACACATTTTTCACATGTATTTGTTTTTGTCTGATTCTCATAGAGGGTGCTAGATACACGGTTCGTACGAAAATGTATTGAACATAACATCAGATTTATAAAGCGAAATTCCAAGTGAACTTGAACATCATCTGATGTCACACAAAAAATTATATTTATTTATACCGCCTCGCACACTGTAATCGATGGTAACACACAAGCAGACTCTGCGGCTGAATGGTCATCAAAGAATGTAGATACTCGTAGATTAATTCTCGCCCATATGAGGGAAGATATGAAAATCACTGCGACATAAAATGTTGGATGTTTGTGGAAATCAGATTGCATACAAAAAAGTACATTTCTTAAACAAATCCCTAAAACGATTACCCTTTCCAATAATCGTCTACACCAAGTCAAAATATCTCGATTACGACTAGGCTATACCAGGATCACTCACGCCCATGTCTTTAACAGATAAAAGACTCCAGTATGCAGCACATGTGATCGAACTATGACCGTCAAACATATTCTTGTTGACTGCCCCAACTTCAGACCTCAAAGAAAACAAACTGGTATCGTGGACTCTAGGACAAGAAGCCGAAAAACTGGAAAATACCATCAAATTTCTGCAACTCATCAATTTGATCAACACAATTTGAATTCTATATTCTGTTTGAAATATATTTTCGACATACTAAACTGTAAATGTAAATGAGATGTTACCGTCCCGTAGTGCTAATGATCGGTGGAATCGAAGCACAATAAACTTCAAAATTAACTCTTGATTAATACTGTGTACCGTTTTTGGAGTATTTTTATTTGAAAATTATGAAATAATATTATTATTTTTCTTCATCGGTCTTCCGTTCTTGATTGAGCTGGTATTACTTCTATGAACCAGTGAAAAAACATTTCAGTTCCTCCCACTAGTTCAGGAATTTCCGCACGATGTGACAGGTTCGCAAAACCACAGCCTGCTGTGCATATCCCGCGATCCTCTGGGATAATTCGATCCTTTGAAGATTTCTCTTGAATGATTCCCTGCCGTCAGCTGCAGTTCCGGATGCCTCCCGGCGAACTCGTTATACAGGGTCTTTCACGAGGAACCTCACCCATATTTATACGGGAAACTACTGAACGTATTTTCATGAAATTCAGCACTTATAAGTATTTCACGATGCTGATGAAATCTAAAATATTTTCAAGGCATGAACACCTCCGGTTTTTCCGGAAATGACGTCAACTTCCGTTTTTCGAATTAGAACACCATTTTTTTATTGCAGAAATAGATTCCTTAGAAAATTTCAAGTTATTTTGATGCAACATTTTTCAGTTTTGGATGGAAAATTCTCTCTGAGCGGAAAAATTCGAAAAAAAAAATCGAAAATAGAGCTCCGCTGAAACAAGAATAACTTCGAGGTTTTTGGATGGGAAATTTTCATTTTTGGGATTTTTCAAGATGTAAGATTGATGTATCCACTTTGAAAATCGAAATCGCGATTCATGATACAGGGGGTGAGAAAATCGCTTTCAAAGTTAGGGATGACAAAATCGTGAAAAATCAATTTTTTCAAATTAGAACCCCATTTTTTTATGGCAGATATTGAATCTACGTTAAAAAATAATGTGAGTGTATGCATCACACCCTTGCCCTAAAATGGATATTTTCTGAGTTATTTATAGCTGGATGTAACATTTTTCAGTTTTGGTTGGAAAATTCTCTCTGAGCGGGAAAATTCGAAGAAAAAATCGAAAATAGAGCTCCGCTGAAACAAGAATAACTTCGAGGTTTTTGGATGGAAAATTTTCATTTTTGGGATTTTTCAAGATGTAAGATTGATGTATCCACTGTAATGAACTTCAATTTCTCCGTCTAGAAATTGATCTTCATTTTAAATTAGTTCTTTTCCGAGTTTTTATTTCAAATTCCTGCATTTCATTTCCGTTCAGAATTACGCCGAGAAGATCGAATATGGTCCGTTCGATATTGTTTTGCATGCAGGAAACATAGTAAAAACCTTCATAAAAACCACCGAATGTGGATAACGCCGTTTTTTTTGGTTCGTACGGACGATCAGCCAGATTCACAGAAATTTTACCGAGATACTTTTCGAGAAAAAGTAGCATTTGTGCGCAGATCATTCCCTTCCCCCCAGGGAAGATTTAAAAGCCGATGTTCCCCTGATCTGGGATCCTTTTTAAGCCATATCGATTAAAGTGATTTTGAATTCGAGTCTTGAGTCTTGCTTTGCGATTTTTTTCGATTTTTGCTAACTGTAGATTGATTACCTTCCGGATTTGCTTGAATTATAGTTTCCGCAGGAAAGTCCTGAGCTGATTTTATTTAATTGATATAAAGTGAGTGCTTTGTCCGGAAATTGTAAGTACTGAGCCGATTTATTGCAGTCCCATCTTGATCCTCGTTGAGTCTATTAAAATAGCTGTTCCGCCGAAATTAATTCAATAACTTTGCAGTACTATAGCACGTTTGGCCGCATAGTCGGTGCCTGAAAATCTGTCCTTTATGGCGTGTGAACTCATAGTCAGATCGACGGACTCATACAAACCAATACTATAGTACATTACGCCGTGCAAACGTAAAACCAGCTATGAATAACTCAGAAAATATCCATTTTAGGGCAAGGGTGTGATGCATACACTCACATTATTTTTTAACGTAGATTCAATATCTGCCATAAAAAAATGGGGTTCTAATTTGAAAAAATTGATTTTTCACGATTTTGTCATCCCTAACTTTGAAAGCGATTTTTCACCCCCTGTATCATGAATCGCGATTTCGATTTTCAAAGTGGATACATCAATCTTACATCTTGAAAAATCCCAAAAATGAAAATTTCCCATCCAAAAACCTCGAAGTTATTCTTGTTTCAGCGGAGCTCTATTTTCGATTTTTTTTTCGAATTTTTCCGCTCAGAGAGAATTTTCCATTCAAAACTGAAAAATGTTACATCAAAATAACTTGAAATTTTCTAAGGAATCTATTTCTGCAATAAAAAAATGGTGTTCTAATTTGAAAAACGGAAGTTGACGTCATTTCCGGAAAAACCGGAGGTGTTCATGCCTTGAAAATATTTTAGATTTCATCAGCATCGTGAAATACTTATAAGTGCTGAATTTCATGAAAATACGTTCAGTAGTTTCCCGTATAAATATGGGTGAGGTTCCTCGTGAAAGACCCTGTAGAAAGAGTATCTCAATCCAGGAAGTGGTTTGTTCTCGTTGTTCACATAATAAAAAGCTCGCATTACTTCAATATTCATTTCGCGGCTCCACTTGATACGTGCGTTGCGAGCTCCCCTGCGTGCAGTCCTCCTCACGGTGGTCGAGCCAGCAGGTAGAGTGGCATTGCGATCTTCTGCCATGATACCGGTTTCCACTTCTCGTTGCTGGCTTGATATTTTCTCCATTTTCATGGGTTTGCCACCATTTACCTTTGGTGGCCCAGGTAATTCGGGCCGTGGCGTGGCAGAAACCAAGACACACCCGTGCGGTTATTATTATTATTATTATTTATTATAAAACAATTTATTAATTGATGACATCTGTTCTTGTTTTGACCATTTCGGCCGGCGTGGATTATTAGATTTCGACGTTTCGCCAGATCGAGTGTCTGGCATCTTCAGGAATTATCTCTCTCTTATACTTGAGCTATTCTAATAATCCACGCCGGCCGAAATGCTCGATACAAGAACAGTTGTCATCAAACGGTGGCCGCGAAAGCCTCAACAAATTCAATTTATTAATTATCATTATTCATTAGTGAGGATTATGAGAAATGACAATTCTTCGTCAAGAATTGGAAGACAGAAATTCAACCTCGCTTTAATGACCTCATGGCTCACTCCCAATTGTCAGAAATAAGGATAGACTCCTCTATTCGTGAAAGCGGTGGACACTTTGAACACCTACTCTAATTGAATTTCATTTTGTGATTTTCTGTTTAATTAATACATTCAACATCATTTCATACCAGCATCATCGGTTATCACTTCATGATTTATTTTCAAAGCAAAATACTGCGAAAACAGTACTCAGTATCGAGTTTCACCAAGAGTGTTTAAGTTCACTTGAAATTTTGCTTAATGAATCCAATATTAAAAAAGTTTTGCTCAATACAACTTGGTTCGAACCGAAACAATATGTTTAACCATTTCATCCCTATAATAATTATATTGAAGAAAGCCCATCAATGACCAAATGCTCCTAAATAATAAAAGGTCTCATCCATTTCTAGCATAAAAGATTAGGGTTAACATTAAAAAAATTCAAACACCCATCACCTCCGTAGAGAGTACGGTACGTAACAAACTTTTCTATTTTGCATACAAAGTTACCTGTTCGAGAATTTTTCTAGCAAATAGTAAATACCGAAATAATGAATTTTGCGCATTACTTTTATTGACTGATATATCTCAATGTCGATCCTGGTAACAACAAATTCAACATTCGCTAATTTTCGGAAATAACCCGTAGGGGGAAACAATTATTTCCGCAACTGTCCGGGATCTACCCTCATCCTGGACGCTTTTTCTTCGAGAAAGTCGCATTTCCCGGCCTTGTTGATCATGACCATAGCAACGAAATAACGGCTGACAGTTCTGTTCCGTTTAATTGAAATCGAAATTGAAATGTATAATGAAGAAATGTGTCGTCTCATTGATTTGTTGTTATTCTATACGGTTGCCGAAAAAATATTGTACGCAACACGTCCGAAAATGGATTTTTTGGACTCTCAGAGTTTCAGGACTTGCCTCTGGCTCGTCCTAGAATTTTGACTATTCGACCAAAAAAAACCCTATTTTCCGGACTTGTTACGTGAATTTCTATTTCAGTTTTCGCGCAATGAACGTGTGCTGTGTGCATTCTCATGGAAGTATTCAATTGAAATCTACTCCTGCTTGGGATATGAAGTTTGAAATTGGAGAAAGAATACTAAGAAGGACTAAGGAGAAAAGCAAGAACTTTGTGGAACGCATACAGTGGGTGGGCCACTACTAAATATACTGCAGTCGTTCATTTTGAGATTACCGTTGATAGGAACATTGAGAGCTTTATATTAAACCGACTGATACTTCTTTATGCCCACGGGTGGACAGCAGCCTATGTGGTAAAAAAAACGCTGCACTGGATTATAGATTATTCAACCTCGAATTGAATCGCTCCAACCGTAAACGGTTCATAAAAGCGTCTTAATTGACGCCTTTCAAACGTCGAATTATATATCAATTCCCACTCGATTTATCTGATTATTCATGCTGGGCTTAATGGACAGAATTTCACTTTCACTCTTATTATTGGCTACCCTTCCATCTCTTTGCGTCCATGGTGGCCGCAGCTGCAATTGCGATTCCCAATCCGGACAGAAGGACCAGTTGATCTGATGGAGGTGAAGGTGGCCGGTTGAACTGCGAGTGAGCATGGAAAAAACGAGAAGATATATTTCAATATTATAACAGATTCACGTCAACCTTTCATTTCGATATGTTTCCTCCGAAAATTGGTTGAAATTAATTGCGACCTTTAGGTTTCGCAAGAATGAGTTTTTCTTCACTTTATACTTGATCCGTGATCGCTATCAACTATCAAAGTTCAGAAGTCTTTATTGGGGGAACTTTTATCAATATTCCTTCGAAATTACTGACCGAAGACTGAACAATTCTTGTCGAGAACTTGGCCAAAACTTCGCTTTGATTCGCGGCGCCCGCGCTGTCTACGAAGACTTTTGGGTTGTTTAGACAGCCATAAAATAGGCGAAGCGTGAAAGGGACACCAAGAAACCATCCACACTCACGTTCGCGGTAGTGGCCGATGTTCGCGCCATGAGTGTAGAGCCTGCAAGAGATCTCAATAGAAACACCTAATCAGAAGTTCCCATAGTATTCACCGCCGGAGTTTTAAGAATTTCCATTCAAATCGAGAATTTCAAGAAAGAGACGTGAAAAAATGAAAGGAACTTCTGAACCCGGCATAAATTTGTCACCCAAGCATGCATTTTGCGGATGATAGAATTGACTTTCCCTATAGCGAGCATTATTATTTCTTTAGTTGATTATGTTCGGTGATTCATTTTCTTTATTCTTCACGCTGCTGTAAACATATATGTATTCAATATACTCAATTCTTCTGAGATTATTATTGGGTAATTGGGTATTACATATTGAAAGACTCAGTAGATCATTCAGACTTATATTGAATCGGTTTCTGAATCGCTCGAATTATTTTTTCGCAGTTGGAAGCGAATCAAACAAAGAATCCTCAATTCAACCGGTTTGAAGATATTCAAGATCGAATGAAATGTTCTTAAGGTGTTCATAAACCGCGTAAAAATGATGAGAGTATGCAGATATCTATACAACTGTTCATTTTCAGTATAATTGAACTATTGAACGGACTGGGACATTTCCATAATTCAGCATTTTTATCGTGAGTCATGAGGAACGGAAAACGTTGCTTCGCCTTATAAAGACACTACTTTATATATTTATGATGATATTCAACTCTTAATGCATGACGAGTCCACGACAAGGGGAGCATCAGCAAAATCAATCCAGAAGTTAACAACTCGGTAATTTACCCAAATTACTCCATAACTCGACAGGTTCTTTGCCTGGTCTTATTAGTGAACGCGTGAAATTTAAAAATGACATTGAAGCTATCTCATATGTATATTTCATTGCAAGGAACAGGTAATATTTGAGTTTTCATTCGCGTCGATATTCAGGAGTTTACTTGACAGCTGTCGTTAAAAATTGAGGCTTCGAAATGTGATATAACAGAAATATTGAAGAGTTATTTATGTACCGAGTGCCTTATACAGGGTGTTTCTGAATTGATGCGAAAGATTTCAAAGAGTGATTCCTTGATCAAAATAAAGGGTGGTTTGTTATTTGAATGCTGGGTCAGACAGTGGCGGCTCGTGCTAGTTTGAGGTGGTGAGGCACATCAGAAAAAAAAGATTCCTTGGCATGGCGTTTTCGAGAAAGAGGCTGTTGCAAAACTGATGATTAAAATATTTCTTCATCGCTAGCATACTCAAGGTTGTCTATTTCCAGGAACATTTTGCTCTGTAAAATATTTACTTCTAGCGATGAAGAATTAATTATCTTACCCGAAAACTAAACATTCTGAAGGGTGTGTAAAAAAAGTAATTTGGAAAAAATAAGCATCCTTGTTGAAATTATTAAATTTTTAGACCTTGTCAAGAACATCGTCTACAAAGAAACACCCATTAACCAGAAAATTGAGAATATTGAAGTTTATATCACTCTGATAATGAAGTAAAATCTTCCATTTCAGAATTTTACGATGATTATTATCCATTTATTTATACTGACGAATCAAATGGCCTAAGCCCAATTACAGACAGACAGTTCATATACGGTAAGTACTAAGTACATTGCAAATAAAAAAAAACAGAAAATGTAATACACACAAGTTATGTCGGCAAGGCCGGATAAATTAAGAAATATATGATTTATTCCCATAAGAATTACTCGAAAACTCAGCTGATTAGCTGAAAAATTTAAAAAATCACAAGTATTTCGAGTGTTCACATTTTTAACTAAGGAATTTGTGACGTACCACGCGGTCCCGCTAAATCCATTTCGCCCTCGGCCTCGGGTTTCCGATGGTAATTGAATTCAGTAATTTAAAAGGATTTTCGAAATGTGATGTATTGCCGTTAATATGACGGTAATATCACAATATAACACTTTTATTATGAAAACTGTTCTTTTAATAAAATACCCAATTCTTCAAGATGCATTTATTATGGCTTCTCATCAGACAATAGAATGGTGACAATCTGCACGTATAGCAATGAAAAATAACATATGTACACATTGCGCATCTTCATGATTAAATCTCTATATACAGTATGTACTTCATCCATACATAACACGAAAGATATCATACGAACACTGAGACTGACAAACCTAAACCTACACAAAAAACGTTTGATACTATTCTCACAAATCCAACCCAATTTGAAAACTGACCCGAGTCCCCGCGGTTAATCTGAATAGTGCAGAATAATTGCAGTTTGCCCTTCGCTAGGGAATATCTAGATTCGCGTGAGGCTTGCCTCAGACTCAAATCAATATTTGGCGTTTAGGCGTGCGGGCTTCTCGGGGTCATATCGAGTCCCTGTTGCAGAATAATTGCAGTTTGCCCTTCGCTAGGGAATATCTAGATTCGCGTGAGGCTTGCCTCAGACTCAATACTCAACTTAATATTTGGCGCTTAGGTGTGCGGACTTCTCGGGGTCATATCGGGTCCCTGTTGCAGAATAATTGCGGTTTGCCCTTCGCTAGGGAATATCTAGATTCGCACGAGGCTTGCCTCAGACCCAACCGTTTAGGCGTGCGGGCTTCTCGGGGTCATATCGGGTCCCTGTGATGTAGAATAAGGCGCTAGACAAGGAAGTGCGAGGCCAGCCCATGAACTGCCTCTGCCGTTCACTGGTAGGTGAGGAAGTGAGATGGATACACAGAAATCGTGAGATATGGAAACGTATACCCGGAGACGCATTTTATTGCTATATAATGAAGGGAAATTACGATATAAATGCGTAATGGATGCAGATAATAATGAAAATTCTAAATGATTGAATAAATAATGAAAATTCGAAATGATTAAATAAATAATTAATTAATAAAAAATGATATTTATAGGTACGTGTAACTTTTGACGTTTTTTGCCTCATAGGACAAGCCGCCACAGGGGTCAGAAGTCAAACGTTAGTCGTTGCGTAATAGTCTGGGTGCCGGTGAGACAAATTGCAAATTATTAATAAAGTTTTCATACTTTCTGCATAGCTTAATTAGGTAGAGTCTACCACATTTTTCCTCTGTGAAAATTTTTGTAGTCGCGGCTTTTTTTCAGTAAACCTCTCGTAAGTCGACCATATTTTCAATTTCATTAAATCATACATACTCTTTTTCTGTAAAATGCATCCATAAGAACAATCTGGGAGAAATGAGAAAACGTGATTGTCTGACAAAAAAAATGTGGCATTTTTCTTATCCAACAAATCGAAAACGACGAGTTTTTAAATTCATTAATACATGTCGGACAAGAATGAACTTATTTTTTAGAGAGATTCCTCTCATAGAAAAAACAACTGTCCACTATATACAATGCGGCAAATCTTCAGTTGGACAAAAAAACACTTAAAAATATTATGGTTTCGTTTCAGAATGTTCCTTCGATTATTACTGAAATAAAACTATTGATTTTATTTAAAAGTGAATAATTCAAACTATTAACTGACATTTTCATTCGAATCTAATGAAAAAATTACAATGGAATTAGATGGCATTAGAGAACAGAGTTGAATGATAGTATCCAGCACATCCTTTTCAAATGATTCTAAAAAAAACGAATGTTTATTAATAACACAAGCAAAGTTATATTCGATGAATGCATATAGTCTATTCATACCCAAATAAGAGCATTGAATATTTGATTTTTGGTAGCTTCTACCACTTCGTGCAACTGATTCTGGGAATTCTTTGAGGAATGCAAATTAAATAAGCTTCATGAAAGCCACAAAGAGTATGAAAAAGGCAATTTTCATCGAAATATTAAAGTCAATTATATGATTGAATATGTTAGTTATGAAAACGGAGTCTCACGAGACCACTAACTTTCATTCGGTGGACTAAGAAATTGCCAAACTTTTTTTGTCGGACAGTTGAATGATAATATCCAGCCCATCCTTCTTGAATGATCCTCAAAAAAATTATGTTTATTAATAACACAAGCAAAGTTATATCCGATAAATGCATATAGTCTATTCATAGCCAAATTGGAGCATGGAATATTTAATTTTTGGATGATAGCCACATTTTTTTGTCGGACAACTAGTGCACTACATTGTATTTTCAAGGTAAAGAGAGAATAAAAAAGAAATTATTTATAATTTTTTTTCCTCAAAAAATCGTCGATTTCGATTTGTCGGACAAGAAAAACGCCACATTTTTTTTTGTCGGACAATTGCATTTTCATATGATTATATCAACCGATTCTGAAAAAATCAGGAATGTATACTCCATTCACAATTATAAAATCACAGCTCTGGCCTTGGAAATTTGACACATTCCACTCTGTATCGAAGTTATGACGTTTTTCAAAATATTTTTATGTTCCAAGTCAACACTATGTTGCCCTTTCTACATTCTTAGCGTATTTCTCAGAATGTGAATGAATTGGAAAAGATGTGATGGACGAAAATAATTAACGTTTATATGAATTGATAGAAAGGAGTCCTTTTCTAGTTATTTGCATGAAAAGTACAAGAGATCACTGTTGAAATATATTATTTTTCGCCATGGAAAAAAATTGCATTGTTTTCACATAATTTTCATATGCATGCTTGTGAAGATTTAATGTTTATTATCCTCTTGAACTGAAAGTTCAAGACTTGACGACATTTTATTTATTTGATCTTATGAACAAGGAGTAAAATATTCTGATTGTATAGTAATTTATTGGATTAAAAAATATTCATACATTACTGCCACAGTAGGTTTGTACAAATAAAATGGAATAGCTTAAACATATGCTTCACATTATCATTCACCTGTTCTAAAATAAGACACAAACTCCTGGAATATGGAAAAAAACCGATGTATTCTGGTTCAATATAGCCTTTTTCTACTTTCGGCAAAGGAATGAAAGCTCCAGTGACACATTTCAATTCTACCTTAACCATATTTTCCGGTCGCTTTCCTTAGAAGATCGTATAAGGAAGCCTTTCTTGTCCATTTACACATTCCAAATAAATTTTGAGCACCAAAATCGATACCGAAACTAACCAAACTTCTGGGGGACCGGAATTTCGTTTAAAATCTTTCAAAACGGCCAGATACCTAAAAAAACTTCGTTATCAAGTGTAAAAAGGTCGATTAGTACTTACTTTCGCTTTATTTATGCTTATAAATCGATTTTTGGTCCAATTCAAATTTGCCGTTCGTACTCACGCCAAAACTCGTGAAAGGGAAAAATGACACTTGCACGAAACTTCTTCTGGACGCCGAAGAACGGAAAAATAGGCGATTTCCTATCGATATTTCTCCCCAAAATCGCCGATCGATACGAACTAACAAAATGTGGAAAATCTTTGATACTTTTACTTTGATGTAAACAGAAAAACTGGCATCGTCGTTTTGTCATAAACGATATTCTATGTACGCGCACAGATTTTTCATCAGGTGCACCAATTCCTGAAAACGAAACCATGGCCAGAGTTGTGATTTTATAATTGTGAATGGAGTATATGTATAATTTAAAAAAATGCGATTTTCAGTCATGTCCATTGTCCATGTTGGTAGACACGCTCAAAGCCACACTATTTTTGTCCGACAATCATGTTTTCTCATTTCTCCCAGATTGTTCTTATGATTGCATTTTACAGAAAAAGAGTATGTATGATTTGAAAAAATTGAGAATATGCTGAATATGGTAGATACTGAAAAAAGCCGCGAATACAAAAATTTTCACAGAGAAAAAATGTGGTAGACTCTACCTAATTAAGCTATACAGAAAGTATGAAAACTCAATTAATAATTTGCAATTTGTCCCACCGGCACCCAGACTATTACGCAACGACTTGGATAGAATTGAGTTGGTTGAGAAACTTATTCATTTCTCGTATTTTACTCGTGAAATGTACCGTTTTGAAATAAAAGATAGAATGTAAGACATTGAGTGTCGGGAATGGGAAATTTGTTTTAGAACTGTTTTATTTTTTATTTCCAAACGGTACATTTCATGAGAAAAATACAAGGGATGAAAAAATTTCTGAACAAACCAGGCTATCCGAATTCAATTTTATCCAAGTCGTTTTTATTTGAATTCAGTTAACAAAATGATAGGGGTAGTCTACTTCAACTCACTCCACTCATTCTAAAAATTTGAAAAAATATCAAGAACGTGTGTTTTCATAATGGTAATATTTCCATGAATTATCTCTATTTTATTGCTTTTCCTTTTTAAGATACAGAATTAAAACATATTTTTTTTCGCCATGAACCGCGATATCTCCCTTACGACTTTTGACCCAACATTTATATAACAAACTACCCTGAATTTTGAACAAGGTGTTTTCGGTGTTATTCAGATACCCTGTATACAAGATCCTAATGGCCTGAGGGCCTCTGGTCTTGTTGTTGGGATCTAATAATGCTCGTGGTGCATACAAGATATAATTTTTCACGGAAAAATCATTTTTTAATTACAATAAAAGTTAATCTTGAAATTAATACATTGTTCCCATGATTTTCTTTCCAATTTATTTCTAATAGCAACGAAGACATATTTTGTTTTGAAGTTCGTTCATAAAACTTACATTATAAGTTCCATGAGTTCGTTGCGTATTACTGTCATTGTTATATTGAGTGATAGGTCATAGAATACCTGGTGTTGGCGTTGATTAGATTTTGCTTACGACGTTCTTGTCGATCGAAAATCTGTGATGGAGTCCTACTTTTCATTTCTCCCGAAAGGGATTGCGCTGAAACTAGGACCCGATCGGTAATAAAGAGTGCTGTTTTGATCTACAATTTATGGTCACGATTTTTAGTTAGGATTCGTTACACCAGGGTTTCTATCTATATCTAGGAAATAGGAATGATAGATTTCTTGTGCTATATTTAATAAATTGTAGGTGCAGTTTTCTTAGGTTTAGAGCACTTTAGTAAAAACTTCAGATATTCATTTTAATTTTCCTTTAATCGACATATGTTTCGGCGTATAATAAGCCTTTTTCAAGATTTTATAATTCTGGACATTTACATTATTCTACATGTAGAATAATGTAAATGTCTTGAAAAAGGCTTATTATACGCCGAAACATATGTCGATTAAAGGAAAATTAAAATGAATATCTGAAGTTTTTACTAAAGTGCTCTAAACCCAAGAAAACTGCACCTACTATCTATCTATATCTATACTAATATTATAAAGAGGAAAGATTTGTAATTTTGTGTGTTTGATACGAATAGGCTCAAAAACTACTGGACCGATTTCAGAAGTTCTTTCACCCTTGAAAAGCTACATTATCCCTGAGTGACATAGGCTATATTTTTCACCCGAAAAAATTTGGGGATATCTACTATAATTTCAATAATACGAAAAAATCAGCCATAATCAGCTATTTTCACGTGCGCTGCAAAAACCGTGAGACGTGGAGACAATGCATGACGGAAATGTACCTGTTAATTAATTCCACAAAAAAGTCCGCGACAGCATATATCTATCTCTCAAGATTGACTTGCTATTACCTGTTTATGGTAATCAGATGTTTTTCAAAATTATGCACTATTTCGGAGTGTGTTTTTATGAATTGGGCATTATCCTCATCCAACCTAATACGTTATTTATCCCCAGTATTTAATTTAGAACGAAATTGCCACTCACATCATACAATTACAACGAGTACATCAAAAGATATGGCAGGTTGAAGTGTTGAAGCTGAAACCGCCACGTGAAACAAATTTCTACTCGGGCGAAGCTGGGACATCCTGCTTGTGCATCTATATTAAGTGAATGTCATAACTGTTTTCTTTGATGTGTAGACTCTAGGTCTAGAGAATAATAGAAACGAATAATTCATTACCAGCAATTCCAGACTAGTTTACGATAAGGATTATGAAATATAAAATCATTGCCTTAAATGAGAACGTGTTATTGTCGTACTCTCAATAATAGGTTTATTATTTTCCTTTTCATTTAGTTTATTTATAAGTGTTTTATTTTTTTTATCTTTCAGTCTGAAAATTTTGGCTTTGCGTCGAAATATTATATTTTGGAATCTACACTGATAGGATAGTCAATGAAAATATGAATATTTCAATGCGAACCAATTTGGTATGAACTACATGGAGAGCATCTCGTCCAAACGATGAGGTTTGACGTACGCTTCACTTCTGTCAGGTGAGCACCTCTATCTTTAGAATGTCAACCAGATCGCAATCCTTGCAGATTCTTTATCATCAATGATAAAGTTCTTCATTATATCACGATACATATATCTTGATCTGATTCCATTGAAAGATATTCATTACGCAGTTCGAACAAAGAATCATAATTGACCGTTCAGAAATGAATTGAGATTACTTTAATTAATACCATATAGGGTGATAGGTCCTGCCGTTAGTCATAAATTATGACATAGCACCAGTTTGACAGAAAACATAACTAATTATCTGCAATGATACGATAATATCAATTTCATGCCTTGATGGCGAATGTAATGAATATTGCAGATTTATTCATTAAATGTGTAGGTATGTATCAACTATGTCAAGTCTTCATTTGAATATGGTTGAGAGTTTGCTACTTGATTGAGCCAATGGTGATTAATTGAGTTGAAATTGATTAAATCTCTAGAATTTTTGTTTCACTATAGATCTTTCTTGTGATGAATTTTGTTTGAGAGAGGAAGTACTATTGTTGTGAAATTGGCAATCTGAGACAGTTCGACTCGTGAAATCATTAGTAACGTTGTGATGACTACTACAGTATAAGCATTGAGTATTCATTCGAGTAATATGGGATGAATACTTTATGGGTATAACGAAGCAATTCATGCAGCATATTCATTCACATCCTATGTCAAGGGCAGACATCGTTTTCCGTTCCTCGAGTTCAATTTCAAATCGGTAGCTTACTAAATGGATTAAATTAAATCATCAAAGCTCTCGCTGAGAATGAAATTTCGATATTTTTGTGGTGGAGAAATGCATACTGATATACAGGGTGTCCAAAGTTAGAGTGCCTATTAGACGTTTCTGCAGTACTGGACATATTTCAAATCTGAAAATTAGGACTTCGATTCGAAATTCTCTACAGACCTAAAATATTGTTGGAGCCTGAGCAATTCCGGTTAGACAAAGAATTGAAATGAATTTGTTAAATTTTTTTTTTCTGTTATGATTGAGTATTCAATGCTAAATACATTCCTGTTGAAAACATTGTATTCATTCAACTAGTTTTCAAGATATCGAAAGAAAATCTAGAGAAAAGTGAAATATCCCTAGTCAGTATTATGTTCGTTTTTCCTTTTCTGAAAATCCCGAGTGTAAACTGTCATAAAGTCAAAGTAGAAGAATGTGGTAAGGTCATGCATCTTTTGAATTTCATTAATATCATCAGGGGGAGTTTCAAATTTTGTGTAGAAAACTGTGATCCAAAATTGGCCATAACTTCTGTTTTTCAAATAATAAGAAAGAGTATCTTGAATTCCATAAAACATGCATTCAGAGATTAAAAGTGAGACCACTGAAGAGAGCGCAAAATTAACGTCACTGAATTTACTACTGCCTGAAAAGGTACGAATACGCTAACGATCGATTTCTTCCATGGTGAAGAAATAAGGAAATAAAAAGCTCCTTTTCTAAAAATGTTTTGCATGCATACATGAGTGAACTAATATAATCCAATGCTCAACATTATAGACTAATCATTTTATGTTGCACTTAAAGCTTCTGAAAAGATTCATTCACTTTAAAAGGTGAGTCATCGGTATTGAGCAAAGTCTATACATTAATTTTATTAATCTAAAAAACATTCAAATAACAATAGATGTTAAAATAGATGGCGTCTTGTCGTGCCTCTTTGGAAATGTTCTGATTCTCGCCGATAGAGCGCTACGATCTGAATTTCAGTCAGTGCGCAAGACAAACCTTTGTTTCATAGACCAGAACAGTTGGTCTGTGTTTATTGAACGAAGCATGCGTATAGCGGCTTGATGGAGATTTGTCGATTTGTTATTGTTTATTTAGAGTGAAGAATGCGAACAGTTGATGTGAAGAGATTTTCAGTGAAAGTCAATTTATGTGAGAATAACCGTGTAGTGTGTAGTTTTTTATTGTTTCATCAAATATTATCGAGTAAAACTGGGAATAACTCGAAAATGGCGCGTTTTATTAAAAACACTTACGAATACTTTTATTTTCTAAACCGATTCGTTCTTTCGAAAATATGAACCATTTATCTTTTCCAAGTTGTTTTATAGTATATTGTCGTTGATTCATGAGTTGGCTACGCTGTAACTTTCATACCGGAAAGAATATTGAATGAAATTTGATTTGGAAATATGCATCATAAAGTAAGTGAATACTTCACTAAAATTCAGTTCATTTGAAATAACGGTTCCGAAGATATAAATAGGAGAGTGTTTTTTTCATGGACTTTCAACACCCTGTATAATATTGAAAAATGGTAGAAAAAAAGTGTTTCGTTTGATGAGAGGAATCTACAGTTAAAATATATGTACAAGTCAAAGATTCACCTTGTATAGAAAATATGCCAATCTGAGACAGCCAACTACTGAAATACGTTTCTTTCAGAGACCAAAAATGCACAAATCTAGCAGTAGGTATTAACAAAATTAGAAATATATCTAGAGTAGGGACTAAATTAATAAATCTCAAGGATCCTGAAAAATGCATGGGGCACTTATATCGCCGTTCTTCTGCTACAATATAAGTAGAGAAGATCTAACATCTCTGAATCGACATGGGGGTTGGAAATCGTCCAAAGTCGCAGAAGAATAGGTATATAGACGATTCTGCTATTAACAGGTTGAACATTGCCAATAAAATTATGGGTGCCATTAGCAGTAGGTACTTCGAAAGCCGTGACTTCATCTTTTCGAGAAACTGACATTAGAAGCGCCTGACGATACAACAATGATGAAACTGAATTAAATTTGACAAGTGAAAATAAATGAGACATGAAATTCTATGACCGCCCTAGTTTTGAAGAAAGTGAATCAAAGCCTACTTGGATTTTGTTGTGACCGAAAAGTGTTTTTTCGAAATTTTCATGATATAAATTTTTGAAATCGTTGAAGAAAGATAAATTTGCAAATATCATTACCCATTATGGTAACCATTTGAAAAAAAAAATTATATTTCCAATAGCACCGCTGAAAAGCAGTTATAAAAGTGCCCTGAAGATTTGTTCATTTCGAGAGCGTAGGTCCCATAGATAATACGGAAGTTATCATCAATTATAATAATGGACCAAACACCAGAACCGCCCTGTAGCTCGAAAATTAGATGCAGTAGCAACTTGGTGTTTTCGGCAATTTATGTTTCTCGAAAATAGAGGACATGTCATTCATCTTACTTTTTCTCTCTTTCTTATAGTTAAGGAGTTGTAGTAATCCATCGAAATCTGGCCTCCCTGTACATAGTGTACAAATAACAGAAAGAAATCTGTCTAACCCCTTATTGCAAAGTCCATTACAATTTACTAATTCTAATAAGAATAATTATACTTTTAATTTCTACAATTCTGAGCGGTATTTATTACTTTTCTCTGCAAAATTCTCAAAATAAATAAAAAATATATTTAGTTTTTTACAATTATGCCTTAATCTGTGGTCGTCGGAAAAATAGTGTACAACTTGTGTGGAAGGTGCCATTTCACACACACTCGTGGAATTGTCCTACTCATGTGTAATGGGTCACATTCTACACTTGTAATACATTCTGCGATGATATTCCTCTGATTTAAAAGATTCACGACATTCTTGCACTTTAAGACAGAGCACGCTGAGGATATTGAGAATTCGAATGATATACATAAATGTATTGATATTTCGAAATCAATTGAAACTAACGCATTTTTCATCGAAACTTGAATCCTTCATCATATAAGAGAAAAAATAAGGAAAAAATATTTTTTGGGAAATTTATATCATTATTTTCGCTATAATCGCTTAAGCACCAAAAATATTTGAACTTGGCACACTTTGAACAATTTAATCATCCAAGTGTTCAGATTTCAAACAGACCCAGTCCCCTAGAAAAACCAAATAGACACTCGAACTTGGAGCACCCTGTATTCCTTCATTGATGGACCCATTTCAGTTGCATAGCGAAGGTATATGATAACCCTTTGATCATTTTAATGAGCTGATAATACTCGATTAGTTCCCATTAGTCCTGATTGTGAATTGTCAATTTTAATTATTTAAATTTCAATAAACGATACCTGCGGTGATATTTTGTTGGGCAAACCGGCAGGAACAGATTCAACTATCCATAATAATTATCGATAAAATTGTATGTCGACCATATAACACATGATACTCTCTCACGGTGGGATGTTGGACAATGACCGCTGAAAGCCGTTCCCAAACCTCAGATCACCCGTTGCAATAAAAATAACAACAAAAAACAAATGTAAACAATCAACGTTTTCGAATTCATTTCCGAGAACTAATTGACAAAAATGACCCGAATGTATGTAAATTCACAGGTGAATTGTTTCATATTCATTATTTAGAAATTAATCATAATCCATCACTTTTCAAACCAACGAGTGTTTTGAAGAATTCGAGGTCAAGTAGGTAGTCGACTTTTGTAAGAATGACTAAGCTATCAAATTAATGAGCACTATTGTCGGTGACAGAAAACTCTAGCGGGAATGAAACGAGAGATGCCCGCCCTACTTTCAAAATTCGCCAGTCTACTTGACCCCAAAATTTTCTAAACTCTCGTTATCATTTTCAAGCGCAACACAACAAATCCGAATATCTCGAAGCACTTAGTATGTACCAGTACAATGATTCCTATTATTCCAACCGCAACAATAGTAGGAAGTCGCTCATAAAAAAATTATCGGATTTATTTAATAATACATTTTCCTGTTTGGATGTCGGTTGAAAATTCGTTCATTTATCACGAAAATATCTTCCGATGATCCTGCAATGTAACTGGTCATACTTTTGATACCTGAAAGTCTCAATTAGTATATCGTATTCGAATTATCATAAATGAAATAATTATTTGCTAAAACTGAACCATTCAAAAACAACCTACATGATTCACTATTAATGGATGGATGTACAGGGTGGGCAAAATTGGTGCTACATGAACTGAAACTTTTTAACCCGAGGAGATAGAGAAAAATGGATGGCATCTTATAGTCCTCTTTTTTCGATAAACTGATAATGACATTAACTGCATTCCTCTATCTTCTTTCGTTTCCGAGTCATAGGCGAAAATTGAAATTTGCGCGATTTCAACTTTGGTCATTATCTCCGTTTCTGTTTATGCTATGATGTTGAAATAATAACATTATACAGGCACTTTTCTGATAACAATCCAGTGGCGTACTCTGATTTTTTCTGAGAGGTTTATTTGCTGAGTTATAACATAAAGTTGTGTTTCTTCTTATGGAAACAGTAGTTTGAAATTACTTTGAAAGAATCGCCATTTTTCCCGTTTCAGAAATGTTTCATATGTCATACATCGCCCTCAGATTCGTTAGGATATTATGAAAAATATGGTTTGTATATGGAATTCCAATTATTGAGTATTAAACTAGGCTGAATCATAGAATTATGTGTCTCTACGTATGGTGTAATTATTATTTGACGGTTGAATCCTTGATGGTGTGATCTTTGTTTGAAACAACTGTCAGTTATTAGAGTTTGAAGTCATCGTTGGCGTCATGAAAATATTCGAAAAATATGATATGTTAAATGTTTTATTTCAGCTCATAGCTCATGAGAATAACAGGAACAAATTCAAGTTTAATAACTGACAGTTGTTTCAAACAGAGATCACACCATCAAGGATTCAACCGTCAAATAATAATTACACCATACGTAGAGACACATAATTCTATGATTCAGCCTAGTTTAATACTCAATAATTGGAATTCCATATACAAACCATATTTTTCATAATATCCTAACGAATCTGAGGGCGATGTATGACATATGAAACATTTCTGAAACGGGAAAAATGGCGATTCTTTCAAAGTAATTTCAAACTACTGTTCCCATAAGAAAAAACACAACTTTATGTTATAACTCAGCAAATAAACCTCTTAAAAGAAATCAGAGTACGCCACTGGATTGCTATCAGAAAAGTGCCTCTATAATGTTTTTATTTCAACATCCTAGCATAAACAGAAACGGAGATAATGACCAAAGTTGAAATCACGCAAATTTCAATTTTGGCCCATAACTCGGAAACGAAAGAAGATAGAGGAATGCAGTTAATGTCATTATCAGTTTCTCGAAAAAAGAGGACTATAAGAGGCCATTCATTTTTCTCTATCTCCTCGGGTTAAAAAGTTTTAGTTCATGTAGCACCATTTTAGCCCACCCTCTACAGGGTGTTCCATCTCATACGAGCCATCCCGTATATTTCTTATTCCATAGTGATTGGAAAAAATGATTTCTCGAAACGAGTCGAATGATTTTGTTTGGGGGACATCTTTTGAGGTACGTTTAAGGCTTAGACGAAAAACCCTCTAAGTGGAGGCGATTCAACCCCTCAAAATTTAATTGGTAAGAGGGATTGAGTGATAATTCATAGGAAAGATCTTGGAAGCCTCTTTAAAACGGTGTATGAAAAACTTAATTTTGATGAACGGTTTCTGCCAAAAATCAACCTGTTGTATATTTGTTGAACTTCCTCATTCGTTTGGAGAAACTTCTACATTCATAATATTCGAATAAGGAATAATTGCAGATGAATGAAAATCGAAATGTGGATTGTTTCTGTCTCACTAGTTCCTAATATCATCAATGATTCGCTTCTGTGAATGATCGAAGTGCACAAAAGAGAATTCATCAACTTATTTCAATTACAACAGAAAACCTTGCGGAACAACTGCTTTCTTTACCCCCTCGAACATTAATTCAACCTGTTCCTTCGAGCAAGCCATTCATCTGGACCGACAGTCGAGATTCAATTCACAAGTCGGCCGAACAGGAGTTGCTACATCACGAAATGCAAGCGTAATGGACATGAGAAAGAAGGAATGCAATGATGGAGCATCTTCGAGAGCATCAAGATAAAGCCGAGAGATAAGAGTTGGCCCAGAACCATTCTTATTGGGTCCCGCAATTCCAATTTAGAAGAGCAGGTTCTCAAAAGTTCGTTATACAGGGTTCCCCATATTGGACTACTTATTTCATTTTATTAACAAATTTCCTACGGGATAACTGAATAAATTGTTCTCTGTGGAAATATACAGGGTGTAACTGAATAAGTGTAAAACATTTAAGGAGGTGATTCCTCATCGAAAAAAAGATAGGATCTTTCATATAAAGAAACTTCATTGGAGCATCCCTTGTTAAGATACAGCCCCTTAAAGGGGGTACATAAAATTTGTATAACAATTTTTTTCACAAGCACTGAAAAAGTTACAATATTGAAATCAACCTGACGTTTTGTACTACCAAAAAGACACTTAGCCAGTAATTTATTTGATTTACCCCATGGCTGTAAGGGGTGAAAAACGCAACCCCTAAAATTTATTTCAAATGTAACTTTTTGTCTTATTATTTGTTTACCATTTAAAAATTTATTTCCGATAGCCTGTTTCATTCTAAACAAAAAATGTCTCTTGGGTTTTTTGCCCAAAATAAACCAGTAAGCAGCAAAACATTATTTTACGAACAACTACAGAGATACATCGTCATAAATGCGAACTGGATTTATTGTTATTTTGTTGTAGTTAGTACCTGCATTAAACGATTAAAGGGTAATAAACAAAACTAAGTGTCTTTTTGGTAGTACAAAACGTCAGGTTAATTTCAATATTGTAACTTTTTCAGTGCTTGTGAAAAAAATTGTTATACAAATTTTATGTACCCCCTATAAGGGGCTGTATCTTAACAAGGGATGCTCCAATGAAGTTTCTTTATATGAAAGATCCTATCTTTTTTTCGATGAGGAATCACCTCCTTAAATGTTTTACACTTATTCAGTTACACCCTGTATTATGTTATCTTTGGGATTTGAGTTAATTATTAAACAAGTAAGCGCCTGTCACGAATAAGTTTTGAAATTGATGCATAGATCACCTGGTGTTGGCACTGATTAGATTTTGTTGAAGGCTTTCTTGTCGATCGAAATTCTGTGATGGGGTCCTATTTTTTGTTTCCCCCCGAAAGGTGTCACGATATTTTCCACTGCCGCAATAGCGCCTCAACCGTGAAATAATAGCTTTATTAGGGTTCAAACCATTACTGTTCTAGGACTGTCAGGAGTTTGCGCAATGGAGTTGGACGTGTTCGGGTTCTCTTCGGACTGTTGAAGGACTGTATTGTTTTGCGTTCGAGTTTTTCCTGAATCGTCATCGGACTGTTCTTGGACAGTCCAAGAACAGTAGGTACTGTTATGGTTCGAAATCATCTTTTCAAAATTCAAAATTAATTTCGATTTAATGAGGCCAAATTAAAGTTGAAAATGAAAGATTCAGAAACATCATTTTTGAATTTTGTACATAGAGAATAGTTTATATAGATAGTTCGAATTAGATTAAGAAATCAAGGAGGTAGAAGTTATTTTGAAGTATGGAAACCGGGGAGACGAAAAATGGGAATTGAAAAAGAAACATCAGAGAGAAAAGTCAGAAGATAAATTGTGAAAAATTAAGGGTAAATGGATATAAATGAGATAACTCAGAATTGAAAACTGGAATATTATATGAAGTAGTGAGCTGTTAAGAGAGATACAACAAGAAAGAACACGAAAGGTACGAGTGCTGAATTGAAAATATTGATATAAGAAGAAATGATCGACGTATGAGTGCGACTGAATAAAATTAGAAACCAGGATTGAAGTATATGGACAATTTAAATAGGTAATAAGTGAGTTTGATTTTTATTTAGAGATAGAATAAGTTGTGTTTTATGAATTAGAATAAGAAAGTTGAGATTAGAATTAAAGTTTATATAAATCTAAATTTTTGATTTTAAGTTGGACCCTCAATTGGGATCGATAAATACCGGGCAAAGCAAAATTTAAATTTATAATTAATTTGTTAGATTCAAAATTCCTTTTCATTCGAAATACAAAGACACAAAAAAAGGAATCATAACAGTACCTACTCTCGAGGAAGTACTGTTCTAGGATTTTTCTTGGCGCATGGATTTTTAAAGAAACGGGTATAAAATTAGGTTATGTTATGACACAGATGAAGGATGAAGAACGACCATTGCACTGATATCTTTCATCTCTTGTTTCGCCCCCTTTCTTACTTGGATCGTTCGGGTTTTTTTTTTAACTTGAACCAGTCCTAGAACAGTTCTAGGTGTCGAAACGAGTGCGCAGCAGTTCGGCGCAGTTCGAAGACAATCCTAGGACTGTTCTGAAAATTGTAACCCGAATAAAGCTATTGCGATTTTATCCGGAAGTAGGACCCGATCGGCAATCTAGAGTGTCATTTTGATCTACAATTTTTGGTCACGAATTTAAGTTATGCATCTATGTTTTTTCAAATTAATAATTTCGTGAGACGTCATTTTTCTACGAGAAGATTGTTACTTTCCATCAATAATTTATTATTCAATTTTTCGGTTCGAGACATTATGTCAACTTTCATTGAATTCTCAGTTCAACTACCTATGTGTGTTTTGCAAAGAAACTCACGAAAGAATCAATTCGACAGGAGAGGCTAGGCGTGCATTCCGGCATCAGTTCAATAGCAACAATAGGGGTCACGCGTCAAATCGTGAAACTGTTGAGTTATGGGTTCGTCATTGGCGTGAAAATGGTTCTGTACAAAATTTGAAGAAGCCTGAACGTCGAAGAACAATTCGTAGACCAGAAAATATTGGACGAGTTAGAATAGCGTTCACGAGAAGACCTAAAAGCTCTGCTAATCGACAGAGCCCTATCCTAGGAATATCAAGGAAAAGTTCAGATCGAATACCAAATGGCACAGCACCACAACAAAAAAAAAAAAGAAGCAAGGTAAGCATTTTGTCATGAGTTTCTGGATTTACATGAAGGAGCAATCTACGGTCTCCTAATGAGTGAAGAAGCAAATTTTTATTCAATATAAATAAACAGAATTTTAGATAGGTACTGTTATGATTCTCTTTTTTATGACTTTATATTTCGAATAAAAAGGAATTTGGAATCTATCAAATTAATTAAAACTTTGAATTTTGCTCTGCCCGGTAATTTTCTTTCCCAATTGAGGGTCCAAATTAAAATCAAAAAAAATTTTAATTTATATCAATTTTAATAATACTATCAACTTTCTTATTCTAATGCACACAAAAAAAAAACTTATTCTAGCTCTAAATAAAATTGAACTCACTTATATCTATTTCTATTGTCCATACACTTTAATCCTGTTTTCAAATACAAATTCTGCTCCGTAGTTTTTCTTTCACCATATAACCATTCTTCTAATATCAATCTTCTCTCTTCACACCTTTCAACTTAGTACTCGTATATTGTTCTCTCTTGTTAGTTTTTTTATGCACCTTCAATAGCTCATACTCCATACAATGTTTCTATTATCATTTTATTGTTGTTTTCAACTCTGAATCATTTCATTTACTTCCATTTTCCCTTAATTATTCACAATTTATTTTCTGACTTTTCTATTTGATGTTTCTTCTCTAATTAAATTTTTCGTCTTCTTGGTTTCGATACTTCAAAAACCTTCCACATCCTTGATTTCTTAATCTAATCTAAACTATTTATATAAACTATTCTCTATGTACAAACTTCAAAAATGATGTTTCTGAATCTTTCATTTTCAACTTTAATTTGGCCTCAATAAATCTAAATTAATTTTGAATTTTGAACATATATGTTGAACCATAACAGTACCTACTGATGGTCAAATGAGAATCCTCGTAAAATCTTAATACAGAACCTTGATAATCCAAAAGTTGTTGCTTGGTGTGGGGAAGGATCTTTCACTTTTGTAACATCTTGGAAACGGGAAACCCATAGTGTTGTCGAATCAAGGGCGGATATAGCTCTTTTTCATAGGAGGGGGTTTTAACGATTGAGAATCAGATGCACAATGTATAAAATATTTGTGCACCACATTGCGTAAATTTTTCTCAGGACTTCGATACTCATGGGGGGAGTAATTATCCCCTTTACCCCCCCGTAAATCCGCCCTTGTCTCGAATGAATAAGGAATTGGAACTTCAATCATAATAGTGAGTTTTCATTCAATCTCCTATCACTTTGTGATTAGGCAACTCACATTATACTATTAAGAACAATCTATGGATCATTAAAAGTTCCTACAGCGGAAATATCGAGGTATTTTTTGATAAACTTGAATATGTTTTATGTCACAAGATTGTTGAAAACAAGGACATTTTCGTAGTAGGTGATTTTAACATTGAGATGAAAGATGATAACAGTGTCAAAACTAGGTTATTTGCATTGATGAATCATTTTTCCATAAATGCTCAAATTAATGATTATACAAGAATTACGGAACGATCAAAAAGTTGTCTAGATAATATTTTCACAAATATGAGTAATATTTTGTCATCTGAGGTACTAGAATATCATATTTCTGACCATAAGGCTCAGAAGGTCTGCTTTCAACTAGACCGTAGTTTCGATATTGAGCTTGTCAGGAAGCGATTTTTCAGTGTGGATAATGATAGACTTTTTATTGAAAAGCTTGAACAACAGAATTGGGAAGAAGTTATGAAGGTTAGGAAATCTGATGTCAATTTGCAGTGGCAAGTTTTCATTAATAACTTTATAAATATTTTCAATGAATGTTTTCCAATAACTCCAGTGCACAAAAATAAAAAACATAGTTGCTTATTAAATAATGATGAAATTGAAAAAACTAAACAAAAATTAGACTCTATGCTTGTTTTGTCAGATTTTGATTCTGTTTGTAGATCTGAATACAATAAGTTGAAAAAAGAATATGATAATTTATTGAAGAATGAGAAAACTAGACAATATAAGGATAGGATTAATAGATCAGACAGTAAAATGAAAACTATGTGGGCAATTTGCAAGGACATAACTGGAAAGAATTCAAATCAGAATAATGTAATTCATGAAAATCCACCAAAATTTGTGAATGAATTTAATAAATACCTTGTTGATGCTGTGCAAAGTTTAACAAAAACTCAGAGCAAAAGGACCTTTGAGTGCCTAATTCCCGAATGTTACAAATCTTTATTTCTTAGGCCAGTCAGTTCAACTGAATTGGTTGAATTGTTTAATCAATTGAAAAATAAAAATTGTTGTGGTTATGATGGTATACCCTTAAAGTTGGTGAAATCTTGTATCAGGACAATATCAGATGTGCTTTGTTACATGATTTACAATTCCATGAGGTACTCTATTTATCCTGATCAGTTGAAATTTGCATTGATAAAGCCATTGCTCAAAAAAGGGGATCCACTTGACTTGAGTAACTATAGACCAATCAGTTTGTTACCTGCATTCTCCAAGATTTTTGAATTAGTTATGATCACCAGACTATTAAGTTTCATGAATGAAAATACTTTATTTTCTAAATTTCAACATGGATATTTAAAGAGCAGATCTACCAACACTGCTATTTTTCAATTTGTGAATGCTGTTTTGCATTGTTTGGAGAATAAGAATTTAGCATTGGGTCTTTTTCTTGATTTGAGCAAGGCTTTTGACTGTGTTGATCATGAGCTTCTTTTTCGGAAGTTGGATAGATGTGGTATAAGGGGGAGAGCAAATGATTGGATACGATCCTTTTTGTCGAATAGGAAGCAGCAGGTTATTCTCAATAGTCTGAGGGCTGATGTAAAATCAGATATTCAAAATGTGGAGTTGGGAGTTGGTCAGGGTACTATAGCTGGTCCAATTTTGTTTTTAGTTTACATTAACGATCTACCAGAGGCAATATATGAGTACCAAAATGTAAATTATGTTGATGACACGAATATTTTAATTGAGGGGGGTGATTTGAAGGAGATTGTTCACAGAACAAAAGATGCGTTCTTTAAGGTGCATGATTGGTTTGATATGAACAAGTTGGTGATAAATGAGGACAAAACCAATCTGGTACTCTTCCATCCTAAACAGGCTTTGAACACATCTCTAGATTGCATTGTTCTGAATGATAGCAGTGTTACACTTTCATCGGACACCAAATTCTTGGGTGTTCACCTTGATGAATTCCTCAATTGGGAACTTCATATAGATAACAGACAGACAGTCTGTCAGTATACTGTCCAGTATTGGCTATGGAATAAAGATTCTTTCTAATCACTTAGAAGAGAATATTGTAAAAATAATATATCATGCTAATTTCGAATCTATCTTGAGGTATGGAATAAATATTCTGGGGTCGTAATGTGTAGCGAAATTGTAATGATTATTGGGTTCTGATGGTATTGAAACAAGTAATATGTAACTGTGGACTGTATTGGATGTACACGAAATAGATGAAAATGAATAACTTTATAACAGTATGTTTCTCTTGCGATGTCTGGAGACGAAGTGAAGTGGCTCGCCTGATGTCGTCGTAGTCGCCGCGTCCCCACTCCTTTGAGAGCAACCTCTAGCGGGAATTCGCCGCAACATACTCCCCCACGTTGAAAGTATCTGCTTTCAAATAGAGCTAACAGTGATTGTTCTTGACGTCATCACTGCCGAGATCTTCCAATGGCAAGGGACATAGATTGGTAACTGCACGGCGGATAGTCCCCTTCACAGTGCGCACCGAGGCTACGCGCGCAACACCATCCTTTCCAGGAAAGATTTCTTGAACTCGTCCGAGTGCCCAGCACAAGGGTGGTTGGTTGAGTTCCTTGATCAACACTAAGGCACCAATATGTAGGCAGTCTTGCTTGGATCTCCACTTCTTTCGACATTGGAGCTCATTAATATATTCTGTG
This sequence comes from Adalia bipunctata, assembly GCA_910592335.1. NCBI lineage: Eukaryota > Metazoa > Arthropoda > Insecta > Coleoptera > Coccinellidae > Adalia > Adalia bipunctata. The sequence continues at coordinate 9,191,128 of OU342949.1, read as the reverse complement.
GACCACTTCGACCAAAAATGCTGCAGTCGTTGCTGCATAGATTGGAAATTAGACAATCGATTCTGTTGAATTTCTCTAAGATCAGGATCGGGAATACTTGTAATAGGTCTGCCAATTAAAAAATGTGCCGGAGTCAAAGGAGCAAGGTCATTAGGATTCGTGGATAAAGGTGATAATGGTCTAGAGTTTAAAATACCCTCTACCTGAACTAAAATTGTGGAAAAATCCTCGTAAGTAAGATTTGCGTTTCCCATTATCCTTTTCAAATGAAACTTCATGGATTTAACACCTGATTCCCAAAGGCCCCCAAAGTGTGGAGAATAAGGAGGAATGAAACTCCAATTAATACCTTCCGAGGCACTGGCCTCCATGATTCTGTCCTTCTGACTGATCATGAAATGGCCTAAGTCATTTAATTCATTTTTTGCGCCGACAAAATTAGTACCATTATCTGACATCATGCGTAGCGGTTTACCTCTTCGCGATATAAATCGGCGTAAAGCGGCAATGAAACACTCAGCTGATAATTCGGTGACCAACTCAAGATGTATGGCCTTGGTACTAAAGCATATAAATAATGAAACGTATCCTTTTATATGTTTACAACCTCTCCCCTTTCTGTCTTTTAAGGTGAAAGGTCCAGCGTAATCAACGCCTGTTATAGAAAATGGAGCAGATGGTGTCACCCTGGAAGAGGGTAGGTCACCCATCATCGGTGCTATACTAGAAGGCTTCATGCGGAAGCACCTGGTGCATGCATGCACAGTTTGCCTTGCTGAATTTTTCCCTGAAATAGGCCAAAATTTATTCCTGACTAAAGACAATAATTGATTAGGACCTGCATGACCCAATTTTTTATGTTCATAGCGAAAGAGCAGTTTTACAAAGACATGATTTTTTGGAAGCAAAATTGGATGTTGCTTGTCATATCCAAATTCTGAATTCCTGAGTCTTCCACCGACTCTCATGATTCCTTCAGATAAAAATGGCGCCAAACTCAACAACGGACTTTTGACATGTAACAGGTTTCCACGAGATAATGCAAAATATTCTTTAGGGAAATGTTCGCGTTGAATTAGTCTTACAATGGCCAAGGTTCCTTGGTCGATTTCTTCTACAGTCAATGTATCAATTTTTCGCGGGCCCCTTTTCCTACAATTATTGATGAAGCGAAAGCAATAAGCCACACTACGAATTAGCCTGTTATAGTTGGAGTACCTCTCGAAGGGAAAATTAAATCCTTCATTTTGAGACACCAATGTGGTGGCTGAAATTTTCAATTCTGGAAGTTCTTCAGAGAGGGTGATAACCGGAATTGGCCAATTTTCCTGGTCTTCCGCTATCCATGCCGGTCCATGCCACCAGAGTTCACTTGTCAATAATGTAAGAGGGCTAACACCACGACTTGCCAAATCGGCTGGGTTATCGCCCGAACTAATATGTCGCCATTTAGTTATGTCGGTTTTTGACTGAATTTCGCAAACTCGGTTGGCAACAAACGTTTTGAGAAGGTTTGGAGCTGTCCTAATCCAACCAAGGACAATAGTGGAATCACACCAATATGCGATTTCATCGAAGTCAATATATGAAGAAGTGATAACCTTGTCTGCTAATCTTGCCAATATCAAGGCCCCCTGGAGCTCAAGCCTGGGAATTGTGAGGACCTTAAGCGGGGCCACCTTAGATTTGGCACAGAGGAGCTGTGACATAATTTCGCCATGCTTGCTTACACTTCTTACGTAAATACTCGCCGCATAGGCATCCTTGGATGCATCACAGAAACAGTGTAATTCAGTACGAACACTATTTTTGAGTTTCACATGACGAGGTATCCGAAGAGAATTCAATTGAGGTATTTCTTCCCTGAATTTGGCCCATTGAGTATGTATTTCCAGAGGAACTGATTCGTCCCACTTCAGCTTTTCAGACCATAGCCTCTGAAGTAGAATTTTTATGCTGACAATGCATGGGCTCAACAATCCAAGGGGATCATAAATTTGGGAAATTCCTGAAAGAATTGATCTTTTTGTGCTGAATTTATTTATATCTTTTGACGCTATTTTATAACACAGGTAATCCGAATTGGCAGCCCAAAATATACCAAGAGTTTTTGAATTATCTGTCGGTCCGAGCTTCATTAATTCGGTAGACATTTCTGAGTCATTTATGCCTCTGATAATGTTTGGATTATTTGCAGTCCATTTTCGCAATATGAACCCTGCCTTCTGCAATATGTTTGCTACGTCTATACAGACCGTTGACAGTTCATCTTCAGAATCTGCGCCATGTAAAAAATCATCAACGTAGAATGAATGTTCTATGGCCCTGGAAGCTAGAGGATATGCATCCGCTGCATCCATGGCTAATTGGTACAAACATCTTATTGCAAGGAAGGAAGCACTAGTCGTTCCATAAGTAACCGTATTAAGCTGAAAGGCTTGCAGTGGTTTTGACGGATTCTCTCTCCAAAATATTTGTTGCAAAGCTCTTTGTTCCGGAACTACCCATACACAGCGGTACATTTTTTCAATATCTGATGATACTACGAATGAAAATTGTCTGAAACGCAGTAAAATAGAAAAAATGTCATCCTGAATAGTCGCACCTGCCATCTGGATTTGATTGAGCGATACCCCACTGCTTGTAGGACAACTCCCGTCGAAAACAACGCGCAATTTGGTTGTCAGACTGTCCTCTTTAACAACCCCATGATGTGGAAAGAAATTCACGATTCGTGATGAAGAATCTTCTGGTACCTTCGACATGTGCCCAAGCTTTATGTATTCATTTATGAAAGCTACATATTTATCACGCATATCTGAGTTTGTTTGAAGCTTGCGCTCAAGACTGAGAAATCGTTTTTTAGCATACTCTTCGGAATTACCCAGTAGGTCGATATTGTCCTTGAATGGAATTGATACCATAAATTTACCATCATCATGTCTCTTGAAAGTTGAGACGAAATGGTTCTCGAAATCGGTTTCCTCTTTTGACAATGGATGGGGTGAAAAATCCATTTCTTGAACTTCCCAAAATTTTTCAAGTTGATCTTGAACATGAGCGTTCCTGGTGAAGTTACAATAAGCTGTTCGAGAATTGTAAATTGTATCAATAGGACCTGAAATGATCCATCCCAGACGAGTTTTTTGAAGGATTGGCAAACCTTGCCCAAGCCTTATTTGCCCTACACACATAAGAGACCAGAATAAATCGGCACCTATCAACATGTCAATGGAAGAAGGAGTATTAAAATGTGGATCTGCAAGACGGATATTCGAAGGAATATTCAAGGTAGATGAATCAATATAATGAGAGGGCATATGATCACATATTTCCGAAATAACCAAACAAGAAAGTGAGGTTAGAAAACCTGTATGCGTGGCCTGAATGTTGACTTCACATTTATGCTTGATTGCTGATGAAACCTGACCTATCCCAATAATTGAAATGGTAACACTAGTTGTTTGCAATCCCAATTGATTGCACAATTTTTCTGTAATGAAACTTGATTCTGAGGCATTGTCCAAAAGAACCTTGCACGGATGTGCTTTACCCTGCCTATCCTGGACATGGACTATGGCAGTGGACAATAATGTACGACTAATAACACTAGCATAACTAGTAAGAGTGGTAGATGTATTCCCTGTGCTATTAGAATTATTTTCAACACCCTGTATAGGACCATTCTCGTCCGAATGTAATAAACTGTTATGTTTGACAGAACACCTTTTACATGCCCCGAATCTGCAATTATCTACAGTATGCCCTGAATTAAGACAATTCATGCAAAGTTTGGCTTTTTGGACATGATCAATTCGTGAACCTATAGACAACTTCTGAAAATCTGGACATTTAAAAATCCTGTGTGCCTGTTTGCAAAATGAACACGCATATTTTGAAGTGAAAAGAGCTCTTTGTTTTGTTTCACCCCTATTGCGCAGGTGATTTTTATTTTGATTAGATGCACTTGTATTGCCTTTGTCAACTTCAATGGTCTCTAGTAAATTGGCTTTATTTTTCAAAAATTTACAAAGTGTTTCCAATGTAGGGCTATCTTCATCTTTTTGAGCTTGTTCTTCCCATTCCCGTAGAGTGGCGGAATCTAATTTTTCTGTGATCATATATATCAATAAAGCGTCCCACTCGTCAACTGACTGATCAAGCTGTTCAAGTGAACGTAAATTTTTTGTGAGGTTATCTATGAGATTTCTCAACTGAACCGATGATTCTTTCGTGATTGATGGCAATTTGAATAAAGCTTTAATGTGATTATGAATGAGTAATTTTTTATTATTATATCTATCACACAATAGATCCCAAGCAATTTCGAAATTAGCAGCTGAAGTTTCTAATGCACCTATGACTCTTGACGCTTCTCCCGCAACGCACGACTTCAGATAATGGAATTTTTGAATATTGTTTATCTGATCGTTTTTATTGATGAGCGATTCAAAAGTATCATAGAATTCCAACCAAGTATCAAATGCACCCTGAAATGTAGGCAACTTGATAGTTGGTAACTTGACGCAACTCAATTTTGACATTTGCGAAGATGCAATATTTGTGCTCACATTAGTTGATATTATTGAATTTTCTGTACTTTGATTTGAATTTTCGAAAACCTTTATTTTTTCTGTGGCACTCGAAACTAGGTCAAAATAAGTATTTTCAAATTCTGTTCTTTCATTTGCTTGATCTAATGAATTATCTAGCATTTCAATTTCCATCTGAATATCACAAAAACCGGGATATATGCAATTTTCAATTTTTTCCAAACGCTTTTTTAATTGAATAATGCTTGATTCGTCGGTAAATGAATTGAGAAATGTTGCAAATCGTGTGAGCTGTGCCTTGTAAACACCACGCTTAGCCACGAGTGGAGCCAATTCTGCCATTTTACTGAATTGAAAATAAATTACGGAACGTGAGAATCGCAAATCTTATCAACTACGTATGTAGATCTAAGTTGTTTTGTGAACCATAAAATAAAATATATGAATATGATTTAGGTAGAAAATATCAATGTCGGAAAGGTAATGTGCATGGAAAGAACTCACAGGATGTATTGGGAATTTTCATTGGCTACCGCTGCAAAACGCCGAGTCAATTTCATCGATCCTTCCTTGTTGATCTCACTCGTTGTCGTCGTTGTCGGGCCACTGTCTCTTTCCCTCTTCCTTCCCGCTCCACACTCTGCAACGTCGACGTTCAGGTCGGAACTCGAATTCGACTGGACTGTAGAGGAAAGCCGTTACTGCTTCGAATTGAATAAATCGTATCTTCACTTGCTGGTTCTTGAATAAATCAATCCGCTCAGAAGGTCCAATTTTTTGTAGCGAAATTGTAATGATTATTGGGTTCTGATGGTATTGAAACAAGTAATATGTAACTGTGGACTGTATTGGATGTACACGAAATAGATGAAAATGAATAACTTTATAACAGTATGTTTCTCTTGCGATGTCTGGAGACGAAGTGAAGTGGCTCGCCTGATGTCGTCGTAGTCGCCGCGTCCCCACTCCTTTGAGAGCAACCTCTAGCGGGAATTCGCCGCAACATAATGTTAAAATTAATTCAATATTTGTCATTCAAAAAAGAACTTTGAGATGTATGTACAGATTAAATTTTAGACAATCTTGTAGAGGAATGTTTCGTCAAAAGAATTTATTTACTATTCATGGTTTACTTATTTATGAGTGTTTAATTTTTCTTTTCAATAATAAACACATTTTTGAATTTAATAGAGAACATGGTTATAATACAAGAAATCTAGATCTTTTTTTTCCACAACACAGATTAACCATGACTTATGTTCAACAACTTTGTAAGATCTGAAATAAAGAAGCTTTATTATTATTATTATTATAGTATTTTTAGACCAATTCCTTATTCTTTTACTTTTGTTTATTGGTCCATATATTTATGAGGATGAAAATAACCACGCTATAACAGTAACATCCTAGCGATACGTAAACATGCTAGAGACATTCCTCATTCCACAATTAAATAGACGAGGATTACTGAACAATGCCTTACTATTCCAACAAGATGGGGCAACAGCTCATACCGCCAAAAACTCAATGAGGGTTCTGTGAGAAATGTTGTATTGCCGACTCATTTCTCGATTCGGAGATTTGTCTTGGCCCTCGAGTTCCCCCGACTTAACGGCAGCCGATTTTTTATATTTAAAAGCGAATAGTGTTCGCGAATAGACCAGGTACAATCTTGTAACTAAAAATCAAAATTCGTGAGGAAGTTGAAGGAATAGACGAAGGTTTTCTACGCCGTGTAATGAACCACCTTTCAACAAATATTGAAAAATGTGGTGAAGTTGATGGAGGTCTTTTAGAAGGCGTGATTTTCAAAACTCAGAATTAAATTAGCCAAATATTTGAAAGTTATCATAAATCCCCAAGGATAATTAAGTATAATGAAAAGTTTGTTTTGTTAACCAAAAAAAAATTATTTCAAATATCAAACGGGTAGCCTATTATGGGAAACCATGTACAAGTACAAGCACAGATAAACATAAGCAAAAACACGGACTCCCTGTTCAAGTGAAGTGATATTGAATTTGTTGACAGAGAGGCTGTGTTCCATATTGCAGAAACTCCTGTACGTTTCCTCGTCGAGCTGGATGAGGTTTATTGAGATTATAATTGTATCAAGGAAGTAATTGGATGAACAAACTGAATTTCAAAATTAATCAGTACGCGGATGGAGCAATTAGTGAAGGTTTTTTCAAACTAGGAACTATCTTCCAATTCCAGAAACAAATAATTGCATTTCGATGAATTAATATCGGATACCTTCAGAAGATTATATTATGTTCTCCATTAAACCGCAACTCTAATTGAATCTTCTTCTGCTGTGAGATGAATCGAACGCAGAAGGTAAACAATTTGTTACGAGGATTAAAATTATAAGCAACATCTCCTAGCGACTTCATTATCGAGATACGGAGAGAAATTGATGTAATCGATGTTCTGACATCATTATGAATGTTCGGATATTTTTCACGGTGGATTTTACGCCGCGTTTCCTTCGGCTTTCTGTATTGTGCCATTTATTAGGGTCCGTGATTAAATTCTGAGTACAAAAGGAGCAAATTATCCTCGATATAAGCTACACTGAAAATATTCGGATATAACGGCCGCGGCAGTGGGAACCAGGAATCAGGGAGGACTATGACATATTGAAGAAATACTATACCCACCAAAAAAATTCCATGGAGAGAGGATTGCCAACACTGGCGGATCCAGACAGCTTTTCAGAGGGAGGCGTGAATTTTTTTTAGGAGGACACGAATTGATTCATTGAAAATATTAGGGATCGATTAAACTTCTATTAAGGAATTATGCGGCATATGGCAAAATGATCTGTTCTACGCACTAGAAGTTTTTGCAAATTTGGACTGAGGAATTTTCAGATTCACCTAGAAACTAGAGAATATTCTTGCTTCATTTTCTCGAAACAGGGGCATAATTCATAGAGAAAATTCTTGGTAAAATGACTTATTTTGATGAGTTCTAACATCTGTCAAGAGAAAAGCCTCACCTGTATACTGACAAAGAAACTGGAACACCCAGAAGGAGCTGTTTAAATTTAATTTTTTTTGTAAAACATAGATAGTGTAGCAAGGAGTGAATGATTGAAATTTCGGGAAAAAACGAAGGTTTTTTTTCAATAAATTTGTCAATAATGTGTCCACCGCGGTTATCTATACACTCCCCAACATGACTTGCATTGATGCAATAAGATGGTCTATTATTTCTTCTTGAGGGATACTATCCTAAGCTACCTGTACTTCATGCCTCAGAGCCGCTGTAGTCCATGAGGGCTGGGGTAAATTTCCAAGCCTTCTACCCATGATGTCTCAAATATGTTTTATGGGCGAAAGATCGGGGATCTGGGCGGCCATGGCATAAGATTCACATGAGTCGCTTCAAAAAAGTTCAAATTAACTCTGGCAACATGAGGTCGAGCATTATCTTGATGAAATATTGGACTCTCGAGCCGTTTGAGGTAAAGGAGAACATATGGCTCCACTATCACTTGAGAATAACACAGCGCTATCATGTTACTTTAAGACCAAAGGTGACCTACTTGCATGTGCAATAGCACCCCATCCTATAACGCCTACTGTCCGGTGTACATGACGCTCAATATAAAACTTAGGTTCACGTCTTTCTCCGCGACCTCGTCTAACCCTTCATCGGCCATCATGTGCACCCAAGGAGAATCGAGATTCATCAAAAAAGACGACCTGATGCCATTCCACATTCCGATGTTGACGCTCTCTGCACCACTGTAATAGTTGCTGGCGGTGCTCAACCATCAGAGGTAACACAAAATGGGGTGCAAATGCTGCAGTCCACAAGACCTTATCCGGCAGTAAACCGTTCGGACAGTTACAGAATGGCCTTGTTCTCCTAACCACTCATCAGCCAAAGGCCGAGTTATCGCAAATCGGACTCTGCTGGTCATAAGTCCTAGACGTCGATCTTGAACTTCATTTGTGCCCCTTTAACGTCCTACTCTTCTTCGATTTTGGGGCATAATCAAACGATGCTTGACAACATCTCATAACAGTAGTTGGATTTCTTGAAATGACAACCTCGCCTCCCGTGGACACCGATAATTCGATAATTTCCGCGTACACGTGCTCTAGGCATTTTAACAACAACTGAACTTCGAAGTGGATCTCCTCGAACAGCTGGTTGTGGAAATGTGTATCCAAATCATGAATTGAGTGAAAACTACAGCAAACGTGTTTGGTTCACCATTTTATAGGATGGATACATTTTATGGCAGGAATAAATATAAATCAATGTCAGTTGATTATGATGTCTTGCATTATTCTGCATACAGTATACATTGCATTTTTTTCACATGATTTTTGATTGTCCTATTTGTATAATGAGCCTTTCAGTGTCGCTTTATTCCTTTCAAGAATTCCGTCAACGATGTTTGAATTCGATTTTTGTCAAATAAAACAAGGAATATGCCTTCATCTTGGTGATTTCTTGGCTGGGAATTGGTAGAAAATGGAAACATAATCGAAAGATTCATTCACAATATCGTATTTAATTCCACTGAAAATCAACTTGATCGCTCAAAATCTTACAATCGAATATTTCATGTCAAGGGACGGTGATCGACAATCAAACTTTGGAAAAGCCTTGTAACCCATTCTACCCGTGATCGGGAATCAACAGTCGTTGATCGAGAAATCACAGTAAATATTTGATTCGAGATCAACGGCTGGATTATACAGGGTGAGTCTTTGACTTGTACATATATTTTAACTGAAGATTCTTGAGGTCAAAAGAAACCTTTTTTTCATTTTCCATTTTTCCGAATTCGGCTCTGTTAAAAAGATATAACCATTTGAAAAAAAAATTGGGCTCAATACGTTCCTGAAATGATCTTCTGGAATTGTTGCAAAGTTCATATTTCTCGATAGAAATTGAGTTCATACATTTAGGGAATACTCAAGTACTAACCTTACTGGAATAAAAATGTTGCAAACACGATAATTTCAACAAAAACAGTTAGTTTCATCGAATTATATCTGCAACTGAAAACCTACATTTCTCACACCAAAATAAGTTCCTTCTTCGATTTTTCTGCAGATTAGTTTGTGAACACTATTAACTTGTTCATATTTTCCACGAAATTCCCAAACAATATCATGAAAAAAGACTTTTAATTCAGATCATCAGAATTCATTATTAAACAACCTAACCTAATCTATTTTGTATCCATTCTGTGAATGTTCGCACAGAAATTTCAAGGAAATGTTGTCAGATTTCTGATATTTTTATTGAGGTTAAGAATTTATTACGAATCATAGAATAAATCACGATACACTTGTGTACCGTGGTATAAATATCTATGAATTTGCCGTTTCCATCATAAATCGAGTTTGCCGCCAATTTAACCACGCATGCGTCGAGCGAAAACCGAAAGATTGGTTAGGTATCTGCAGGTCAACTATAAACAATAACAAACCAGAGTCTCTGAAAAAACTGTAAACATTATGTGAAGTTCTGAATACATTCAGTGAATTATTGTTCTAATGTGATTATTATGTGGAGTGGTTGTCTCTGGTGGAGTGAATTAATAGAATCTTAACCGTGTCGAGTTTATAAAATTCCAGGAGGATACCTATTGTTTAGATGAAATCATCGACTCAGATTATAAGGTATCATTTCAGTTTTCATTAATTTCAATTTTATCTCCCACATTTGTGGGATTTTATTATTGAAATATCTCGACAAAGTTGATAAATATTGTGACAACATTGTAAACTCGTTTAAAGACCAGAGAAGGAATAATATTCGATGATATTTAATTCAGAGACGCATTCAGATTATTCTTGAAATTAATGATTTTTTCGTCAAATTTCTCCGGGTAAAATTGGAAATAACTCGGAAACGACGCGTTTTATTGGAAAAAAATAAGAATACTTTTAGTTTCTTAAATGAATGATTCTTTCGAAAATATGAACCGTTTATCTTTTCAAAGTGATTTTATGGTGTTTTAGCGTGTATTGATGAGTCAACTACCCTGTAACTTTTATACTAGGAGAGATATTAAATAGGTTTTGATTGAGGAATATGCACCATGAATGGGGTAAAAATTCAACCAAAATTCAGTTCATTCGAAATAACGGTTCCGAAGATATAAACAGAAAAGGGTTTTTTTCATGGATTTTCGACACCCTGTATCTTCGAAACCAAACCGAATTTTGAAAAATAGTATAGGAAAAAAGTGTTTCGTTTGATGAGAGGAATCTACAGTTAAAATAAATGTACAAGTCAAAGACTCACCCTGTATGTTCAACTTTGATTTTCAAGAGTCAAATCGAGTTCAGTCTAGGAGCTAGTTCTGATCACCGGGGATCACGCTTTGTGAGACCCACCGTAAATCATACCGCCTCAGTCTGTCCTCTTTCTTTCGCGCGATGATCGCGTCGATGTAGTCTCATTAGTTCTCTTAATTCGAAGAGACCTAACTCAAAAAGCCCTTATACGCCAAACCGAACAAAGTTCAGAAAGTATTATATTAGCGTATTTAGGCGTTTCCGGCTGAAAATTCCGTAACCATTTTGAAAAAAATGATGACGTCCTTGTCCAAATAAGAAAATTGGGATCAAATTACCCAAAGTCCTGAGGAAACGTATCGAATTTCTACCTGTTCGAAAAGACGACCATCTTAAGTCAACTGAATGACACGAACTCATGGATTTTGCCATAACTGGTATAACAAGGCCCTTCACCCTATCGATATACGTTTAACGCTGTTTCTGGACATCTGCTGAATACGTCCGGAAAATGCTGAAAAAATAATCATAACCTACCTCCAGAACTCTATTGAGCGGTCATACAATTAATTAGAAAGGTTCTGAAAGGCATCCGAGAAAAACTAGACGTTCTCAATTTCAGTTCCTCGTGAATTCCTATGTCATTGTCCCCGTAAAAAAAACTGCCTCTCCGCCGTCGACTCTTCGAGCCAAATCTGAAATTCAATTACAATTTCAAAGCGAGTTGTCTTATTGCTACTATCCAAGAACAGCTAATTAATCGCCTCAATTATTAGTCCCGGGATGATCGTTGACTTTTACGCAAAAGTGAATGAATGCTCGGGTAAGTCCGTGTTTTTATTCCCGGTAAGGCTGTCTCGTTTCTTGTCGAAGGATAAAAAACGAGCTGTCGACTGCCAACTATGATGTAATGATTCTAATGATGATAAAAGGAATCCTGGCCGACTGCACGCCAAATACGGACTATAATCCAATTCCGATAAAATTATCTTATTATCGGAACTGTATTGTGCTTCGCACTGATCTGTGACCAAAGATGGAAAAGCGGATTGGCATTGTTACCGTATGCCGTCTGGTGTTCTATTTCCCTTATCCTCATTGAAATCTGTCCATAAAGAAGTTTGAGATGAGTCTTTGATAGTTGGAATAAGTTGAATACGTTTGTTCGAGGAGACTATTCCGAACAAAAGCCGGCTACTCACACGCCTGCGACATTGACAGGGACAATTGCCTTAGTGAGATCCTTTGCTCAGGTATAACCTCATAATTATTCATTGTAAAATCGCGTTCACCCGATGCCAGTTGCTCGAAGCCACTGGACAGGCGTCACCAACAGGCATCCTGTAAACACCATTAGCACAGACCAACAAGACGTTCCACTTGTCAAATTCCGCCAAATCCGCGGCAATGTCCTTGAGAAATTGTTGGTGGGAGAAAATCACACGAAGCGCGAAATTAAAATGGAAATTACATAACCCTTAAATTGTCATTGGGGAACTATTCTTGATTCTGTTCATCTAAATTAACCAATGACGTAGAATATTATTCTTGGTCCAAGGAATGAATATATTTTTGAAGTGTTGATAACTGGCAATCAGAAAATGTTTTTTCAACATGTTGTTCTTAACTTGTTTTGATGAACTGTGACAAGAATAATCTCTAGTTCTCTAAATTTGGTGCTGACTTCCTGATATATTTTGATTTATTCAAAGGGTAGTCTTCAGAAAAATCAATTTCCATTTCCATATACGAGTGGTAATTAATGTTAAACTTATCTCTTCGGAATAACCAATATCCAAACAAGCCTAATTTGAATTTTCATAAACACGAACTGTATTTTCAATGTTGTTATTTCATATGTATGCAAATGTTAAGAAATCGAAGAATAATGTGTGAAAATACTAATCTTGCATACAAGTCAGTTCTGCAATTAGAACTTCTCAAACCGAAAGTATACCTGGACAATCCCTGGAAAGCTGTAGGTACCTATATGTTGAAGAACGAGGGCGAGACGAAAATAGGGAATCGAAGATAATTGAATGGATTCTCAGCAAAAAATTCTCCATTCGAGAATTTACATTAGCGAAATATGTAAACACAACATTGATATGACGTGTCACGTAATTGACATTACATTAATTCAAATCTCGCATTGAACACGGAAGCTGATCGGTCTTATTCGGTTTTATCTGCGTGCTGATTGGCCGCCTCCCGTTTTTAATCGTTTCCTAATGCTATCAAATGTAAATTCCAATGAAAAACGAACATTTTTTTATTTCAGTCCGAAAAATTTCGTCCTTCGACATTGTGGACGAAATATTTCATTTTGAAATCTACACTGATAGTCAATGAAAATATCAATATTTCTATAATTCTGCGGAATAAATAATTTCGTTCTGGATTTTGCTTCTCACACAACAAGCGGGAGTTATGATCCATAACGACCGCAAAAAATGGCCAGAGGCTTTATGAGTGTATTTACAGCAACCGTTTCTGAGTATATACGAGAGAAAGAAAATTATGAAATAGATAGAAATGAAAAGAGTTTGATCTGACAGTATACCCGAATATCCAGTGAACTGAGAAAGCTATATTCTTTGTTTCAGTATTTATTTTTTTCACGTTCTATTATTGGCATCATTAAGATTTGTGCTTTTTTGACGTATCGTTGAATACGACATAATCAGAAAGCCTGATGTTTTCGGCGAACAGAAATCTATACTCTACACTCAATTATTAATTTCCACGTAATTATTTGTTTCTACAAGCGTTCGCTTTCAACCCTTTTTGCGCATGCATTTCAATACGTAAACAGTCACATTGCCAAACAGTGCAGAAAAAAACCCTTCACTATTCTATTCCAGCACACTTTCTGTGTGGTAAAGAAACAGCAGGAATTTTTCCCGCACGCTTTTATTAAAGAATAATCTGAATAAAGATATGTTTCTACTCTCTATGCACGCCACTGACGCCAACGACATGCGAATTAAAATTTGTTATTAGCATGAGACTATTTGAATATTATATCAAATCGAATTTGATCAGTGTGTTGAAATCATATCGATATCGTATAAGCGCATGTAGAAAAAATATTCTTCCTGACTCGTGCGGAAAGTCTCTTTCCCGCACTCAACTATGCTTACCCGAACTCCGCTTCGCGTCGTTCGGGCAACGGCAGTTTCGTGTGAGAAAATGTCTCTTTCCACACTCATTGAGAAAATAACTATTGTCAACGTTTTAGATCGTTACTTTAGCCACCATCACGAAACGCAGATTCAATTGGATTGATGTAACGTTCCATAAACGTTGAATTTAACACTATTCGAATACCGTAAGTTTTCAGCAAACTGGAAATATCATCGTTAACCGACTATCGGATATTATCTACTTCTCAATTTGAAGGCATGTGAATGGATAAAAAACATTGAAAAAACGTAAAAAAGGGTTACGTGGAAACCGTACCACAACATAACATTCCAGTAAAATTATCGCTACAATCACAATATTACAGACGGATAAATAGCGTTGAATCATCAACCAAAGGTAACGCTACTGGAAAACCAGAAAGAAACATATTGGCTAGATGAATTTTCTCATTTTATAACGATATAAAGGTTTATTGAGTAAAAAGAGAGAATTTAGATTTTCAAGGGAAATTCTTTAAGAGAATTTTTCAAATATATACATCATGTGATATAGCATTGTTGTGGAGAAAAGAGATAATTTTTCTTCAGATTATATGATGTTTATTTCAGGAAATATTCAGCATGATATGCAGAAATTAAGCATTCCCTCTTTTCCTTCGATGAGCCTGAAAAAAATGTAGGTACTCATAGATTAGCCAAAAACGTGGTATTCGAGAAAAAAATTCTTGAAATAGTACGCATCTTCTTCCACGCGAGTTCTACCATTGAGTATATTCGTCTGAAATCTAGATGAGTAGTGGATACTTTTCATTTATTTATTCAATTTAGGTAAGGATTTGCGATTGCAAGATGCATCAAGAAATTATCTGACGGACTTGGTTTGATTTATTATTCAGTTTTAACAATGAGGGTGATAAGATCACTGAGCATAAAGCAATGTTTGCAAGAGGTAATCAATATTTCCCGGTGTAATTGAAAAGGTGACCGTATCTGATCTGGTGTCGATAAGACTCTATCTTGATCACCTTTCACGCTCTTGTTGGAAAAGTTGTTCGTTACCTGATATCTCGTATGTCCTCAGACGGTTAGGAAATCTTCGATTGTATCGGATAACCTAGACGGTAACAGTTTTATGATGAAAGATTGCTTCGGTTTCCAGTCTTTCGTGTCCGAATCAATTGAAATGGAATAGATTCGATTTGATAACTCCACTGGCGGCGAATACCAGTTTTTGGCATTCCGGTAATATTCGTGATATTTATGCGACACGCGTTCGATAACAATCTTAATTTGGGGTTTTCAGGAGGCATCAGATATTAATTCTGAAACGTATTGCATAACAAGGTTTCTTGAAGTTATTCACAGTTTTCGAAAGGTTTCATTGATCATTTTGTGGTTAGAAGCAAGTAGCCTCTTCATTTTAATCTTAATGATAATAATGTACCTAATTCTTTGTAAGAATTACAAAATTATACTTATAAGAAAAATCATTAACTGTTCAGGGCTCGATTGACCGAACATAATTTTGATCCGGGTGCAGCACTCCATACTACTCCGGAATATTTTTCAACCTGTTACTGGCTCTGTGATTGGTTAAGGTTCAATCATGGAAAAATACCGAAATCACAGGGCTTAATTTAGCGTTTTCGTTTTTCTTTTTTCGAGAACAGTGATATCTAGTGATTAACCAACTTTTCCGATAAATGTGCTTTCACTTGTCTACAGGATGTTTAAAAAAAGTGATACCGTCTCTAGGATAGGTAGAAAACTGAAAAATATTTCGGCTCCGTAAAAAATTTTTGTATCGCCATTAGTATTCAAGATAAAAGAAAAAAATTATACACATTTTTTTACGATTTTGTCAAAACTACTGGCAATATTATCATGGAATTTTTTTACGAATATGTTTTGAAAGCTGATACATCCAATGAATTCGTTTTTTGACTGATTCTTATAGAGGGCGCTAGTTACACGGCTCGTACCATGTAGTATTGAACATAATTTTTTTAATATTAGATTCACAAAGCAAAATTTCAAGTGAACTCTGACATCAATTAATTTTACACCAAAAAGGTACTCTTGATGAAACTCGATACTGTTTACCCTTTTCGAAAAATTCTGGTTTGAAAATTATGAAGTAATAACCGATGCAGGTACAAAGTATTGATAAAGTTATTATTATTATTGATAATTATTAAGCATTATGTCAATTGGAAGAAAGAACTTCTCATCAATGAACTCGCAGCTCATCAATGGAATTTCCAGAAAAAAATATAGACTTGTGTATTCGTGAAAACCGAAACATTTCGAACACCTATACTCCATTCACTTTTATATAGGAAGTCATGTTTTCGTTTTCAGGAATTGGTGCACCTGATGAAAAGTCTGTGTGCGTACAGAAAATATCGTTAATGACAAAACGACGTTGCCAGTTTTTTGTTCACATCAAAGTAAAAGTAACAAAGATATTCCACATTTTGTTAGGTTTACAAATTGTTCGACAAAATGCCGTAAGTTCTCGACCTAAATCAAAGGCGAAGTATCAGAAAGTGCTATTTTGTATTGAAATCTGCATCTGCAGAAAATAGTAACCCTGATATGAGAATTTTTCCTTTCACGACTTTTGGCATGGGTACAAACGGCAAATTTAAATTGGACCTAAAATCGATTTATAAGCATAAATAAAGCAAACGTAAGTACTAATCGCCCTTTTTACACTCGATAATGAAGTTTTTTAGGTATCTGGCCGTTTATAAAGATTTCAAACGAAATTCCGGTCCCCCAGAAGTTTGGTTAGTTTCGGTATCGTTTTTGGTGCATTAAACTTATTTGGAATGTGTAAATGGACGAAAAAGGCTTCCTTATACGATCTTCTAACGAAAGCGGCCGAAAAATATGGTTCAGGATTTTCGAGGAATTATGAGGAAAGAACTTGCAGAATGTCAATTTCACCCCTTTTTTGGAACCTCTTTTTTTTGCAGATGGAACTGAAGAGCTGTGAATATCCATCATCCATCTACAATGCAGTTGCAGTTATTTCCATAGGACCATTTATTTATAGAGGGCCTTCACAAGCATGCATATGGAAATTATGTGAAAGCAATGCAATTTTCTTCCATGTCGAAAAATAATATATTTCAACAGTGATTTCTTGTACTTTTCATGCAAATAACTAGAAAAGGAATCCTTTCTATCAACTCATATAAACGTTAATTATTTTCGATCACATCTTTTCCAATTCATTCATTTTCCGAATAAATTCACATTCTGAGAAATAGGCTGAGAAGGAAGGGCAACATAGTGTTGACTTGGAACATAAAAATATTTTGAAAAACGTCATAACTTCGATACAGAGTGGAATGTGTCAAATTTCCAAGGCCAGAGTTGTGATTTTATAATTGTGAATGGAGTATACTCATACACACTATTTCATACCAGCATTGGTTATAACTTCATAATTTTCAAATCAAAATATGTACTCCGAGAACGGTACACAGTATCGAATTTTAGAGGAGGAGGTTCCATTTTGGTGTAAAATTGAATGATGTTTCTGTGCACTTAAAATTTTGCTCAACTAATATAATATCAAAAAAGTTATGTTCAATACAACTTGGTACGACCTCAATGAGAATCAGACATAAAAACAAATTCATTGCATGTATCAGCGTCCAAAACTTTTTTATACAATTTCATTACAATTTTTTGTCAGTATTTTTGGCAGAATCGCAAAAAAATTCTGAATTTTTTTTCTTCAACGCCCTTCATCTTGAATATCTACGAAATTTTTCACTGAGCATACCCCAAAAAATTTTTCAGTTTTCTACCTATCCTAGAGACGCAATCACCTTTTTTTTGAAACATTCTATGTATACCAAATCCCAGCCTTTTAGACATCATTTTTTTTAAATTACTGTGACGCTATATAAAGGGCTTTTCAATAAGAGAAGTGTTTTCTGTAGCAAAGTATGGAATTATTTATTGATTTGGAGCATATACAGTTTGGGATTATGGAACAAAATATCTTGTGAATGGCCGCCACGGCTATGCTGGCATAAGCGTACCCTTTTGATAACCTCTCAGGCCAGTGGCGCAGCCCTTGTCTCAGGCAGAGGTCTAAATGCGTTGAATCGGAAGAGCGTACAGGCCATTTCTGGCACCAAAGTCATAAGGTATGGAGGGTTACAGATTTCTAAATCCCCTCGTAGTTTCTGTTGGGTCTCACAACGCAACATCTGGACAAGAAGAATTTCATCTCCTTTGTCCACAAGAATGAGCTGGCTCCTTTGAAAAGGTTGTACAGATAAATTGATTTTAACTATCGATCACTTATACTGCAATATCTGTTCCATATGCTTTCAAAATTCTCGTTATTTTGCAAAATTAACCCTTCGGACTGATTTATCTGTTGAACAGGTTCTCAACCAAACAATTTAGGTCCAGTTTGGGAGTTTTATCTGGTCTTTTGAGACAATAAATATGTCCTGTGAACCTTCTTTCAGCTTCCCAATATAAGCTCAGAAAACTAAATATATGTTGACACATTTATGGCAGAACAAGTTGCAGGGAACACCTGCAAGACATCGAGATACCCCAAGTCCAAAGCTTTTCTGATTGGTCTGTAGATTCAAGAAATGGGTTGTTTTTTCCCACTATAGTCGAAAAAAGCCAATGATAGCACTTCCCTCTTTAACTCAGAGACAAGTTATCAGTTGTTATTCAAAATCGTCGGTCAATTGTCAGTTGTTAGTCAGTAATTAATCAGTTGTAAATCAGAAACGTCGGTCATTTATGAGTTCTTAATCAGTTCTTCATCAGTTGTTAATCAAAATCTTCGGTCAATTGTCAGTTGTCAATAAACTAATTCATCAGTTGTAAACATAGTAATTCGTCAGGTCTGAATCGAAATCGTCAGTCTGTTTTTGTAAATCACAACTGATCATAATTCTTCTTCGCTATACATTTTCATATAGTAGGTAGAGTTTATACTTGTATACATATTACTTGTATAATCATTTGGTGCTTGTTATCCAAGTAAAGGTTACAAGAAAAATCACTTTGCTCCTTTGCTATACATTTTCCTAAAGAAGTTGCATTTCATGATTCTTCCTTGCTATATATTTTTATATAGAAGGTAAAGTTTATAATTCTATACATATTACTTGTATACCTAATTATTTCGTGCTTGTTATCTAAGTTGAGGTAACAAGAAAATACAGTTTGGTGATAGTGCGTTCAAATTTCAACACTTCCTCATCCTCTTCGCAGTTATTATCTAAGTACAGATAATAACTTATCGCAGTAATCATCAAGATTACCATAGGGTAAACCCCCAGCAGTTGTGCAGTCTTAACAGTCTTAATCATCGAGATTTACAAGAATCACGAGCATCCTACAAACTAGAGGCAGTTCAAGAAGACCATTATCCTGGTAAAACAATCATGATACAAAAATAAAACCAGAACACCTTGATAAACGAATCGAGATACAAAAACAGTTTTTTCGATAATTATAACCTATATTTTACACCTAATTTCACTTTTCTGTGACTTCAAGCAGTACCCTGGATGTTTCGATGATCAGTCACGAAATCGGTGTATTTCAGGTATTGATAAAATCACAATTATGTGAGCTAGACAACTGAAACTTCGTTTATGACCTACGTTTTTCCGTTCGAGAGTTACCGATTTCAACTTCACCCGTTTCTACTGAAGGGCATAACTTAATAGTCTGAAGCGACATCTGCTCAATCTTGAAAGTCCTAAGACATTCCAGCAAGAGCACGTCTCGATTATAGGCTTATTAATCTTGATATTTATATTTCATTGTCGACTGGGGTATGCTGAGAAATTATTTCGAAATGGTCGACATGTCGGAATAAATCTAAGATGCGATGTAATCTGAAGATTAGACCGTATCATCTGTGTTAAGCTCATTAGAACTGTAGCGAGGTGCCAATTATATAACAGATTTTGAAAGGATGACGCTACTGAATTATTTATCCGTCTTCGACTTGTCCATGCAATCAACGTTACTGGATGAGTCGTCATTTCGAAAGGTAGAAACCAATTGATGGAGTATGAGACATTCATCCCAAAGAGCTCGCGCATCCTTACCAACATGTGGAAAATTCAGCATATTTGATCTGAATAGTCAAGCAACCAGGAGTCTTTTTTCGAAGATCTTCCCGACTAGGGAATCCGACTATGAACAGGATGAAGAAATCAGTTTCAATGGCTCATATTCAAAGGGGCGTAGTCTTGTTTGTACGAGTGAAGTTTAGTAAGATATACGTTTTCAAAGCCCGCACATACGTAAATGCGGAATGCGCACATATGTAAATGCGGAATATTCGAAATGATTCTCCCCTAATATTTCGGTCGAAACATACTGAGTAATAATTCGGAGAAATTCAGAATTTGAAGGGTATTCAAAAAGTTAGCACATCTGAACTGATAATGGTCGAGACTAAGAATTGGATAAAGAAAAAAGTCATTTCGCTAATGAAAATTAAGCAGGACCAGTTACAGGTTTCCCGGACCCCTGGACACTAGGACAGTACAGGAAAGGGCCTCAAAATGGTGGTAATCGAGACTATACTATACTATATACTCTCGTGGCCAAATGGTACATTTTCTCAGTAAACAGTCTGAGGAAGTATATGTAAGTCGATTCGGACTACATTTTAAAAATAATGACATTCATACAGGGTGCTTGAAGAGAGATTGACATATCAAAGATAATTTCTTTGAATGGAACACATTGTAATTTCTTGCATTTTTGAATTCCTGGAGGAAAATTAGTGGACTTCGCGAAAGTATCAATACAGGGTCTTTCACGAGGAACCTCACCCATATTTATACGGGAAACTACTGAACGTATTTTCATGAAATTCAGCACTTATAAGTATTTCACGATGCTGATGAAATCTAAAATATTTTCAAGGCATGAGCACCTCCGGTTTTTCCGGAAATGACGTCAACTTCCGTTTTTCAAATAAGAATACCATTTTTTTATCGCAGAAATAGATTCCTTAGAAAATTTCAAGTTATTTTGATGTAACATTTTTCAGTTTTGGTTGGAAAATTCGAAAAAAAAATCGAAAATAGAGCTCCGCTGAAACAAGAATAACTTCGAGGTTTTTGGATGGAAAATTTTCATTTTTGGGATTTTTCAAGATGTGAGATTGATGTATCAACTTTAAGAATCGAAATCGCGATTCATGATACAGGAGGTGAAAAAATCGCTTTCAAAGTTAGGGATGACAAAATCGTGAAAAATCAATTTTTTCAAATCAGAACCCCATTTTTTATGGCAGATATTGAATCTACGTTAAAAAATAATGTGAGTGTATGCATCACACCCTTGCCCTAAAATGGATATTTTCTGAGTTGATATCCACTTTAGGGCAAGGGTGTGATGCATACACTCACATTATTTTTTAACGTAGATTCAATATCTGCCATAAAAAAATGGGGTTCTAATTCGAAAAAATTGATTTTTCACGATTTGGTCATCCCTAACTTTGAAAGCGATTTTTTCACCCCCTGTATCATGAATCGCGATTTCGATTTTCAAAGTGGATACATCAATCTTACATCTTGAAAAATCCCGAAAATGAAAATTTTCCATCCAAAAATCTCGAAGTAATTCTTGTTTCAGCGGAGCTCTACTCACATCAGACCCTTGCCCTAAAATGGATATTTTCTGAGTTAATATCCACTTTAGGGCAAGGGTGTGATGCATACACTCACATCATTTTTCAACGTAGATTCAATATCTGCCATAAAAAAATGGGGTTCTAATTTGAAAAAAATTGATTTTTCACGATTTTGTCATCCCTAACTTTGAAAGCGATTTTTGCACCCCCTGTATCATGAATAGCGATTCCGATTTTTAAAGTGGATACATCAATCTTACATCTTGAAAAATCCCAAAAATGAAAATTTTCCATTCAAAAACCTCGAAGTTATTCTTGTTTCAGCGGAGCTCTATTTTCGGTTTTTTTTTTCGAATTTTTCCGCTCAGAGAGAATTTTCCAACCAAAACTGAAAAATGTTACATCAAAATAACTTGAAATTTTCTAAGCAATCTATTTCTGCAATAAAAAAATGGTGTTCTAATTTGAAAAACGGAAGTTGACGTCATTTCCGGAAAAACCGGAGGTGCTCATGCCTTGAAAATATTTTAGATTTCATCAGCATCGTGAAATACTTATAAGTGCTGAATTTCATGAAAATACGTTCATTAGTTTCCCGTATAAATATGGGTGAGGTTCCTCGTGAAAAACCCTGTATACCTAACTCTCCGTTAGCGAGGTATTCAACCATTTCTCAAAAAGTTATGTTGTCAAAGAAATTCAATATCATTGGAGTTGTTAACGGCAGGTGTACAAAATTTTGTCCATTCCCTTTAATCCCTTTCAGCTAGTTACTGTGCCTTGAGTAGAAGATCAATAGTAGTATACAGTATGTTCAATATTGCAAAGAACATTTACCGCATATTTGAACCCCAATAACTTTGTTATTTCCAATGAAACACCTCATATTTTTCCACATCACAAGATTCGCCATTTCAGTTCCTTTCGAACCATATATCATTTCCCTTTACCTGAATGTGCTGCTTCAGGAGTTATCGAAGCCTTTTCGAAATCCGATATTTTTTTTAATTAACATTAACATTGTTTCATCTACTATTTCGGGGTTACTGGTACATATTTGACATATATTTCAACAGGCCGTTTACCGAGGCGTTCAGCTTGATTCACCCTGTATACAGGGTGTTATACAAGCTCAATGACAAACTTTGACAGATGGTTGCTCTGCTTCTTTCGATTTTTTTTCTTATAAACAGGTCCGATTCGTTTAGGAGATACAAGCATTTGAAAAATTATATTTTTATGTTCAAATCATAATAATAAATGGAAATTTTGAGAAAAACATTGTTCAAAATGTCCACCTTCGGCTTGAATGCGAGCTTCACATCGACGAACTAAAGATGCTATTACTCGCCGGATGAGATTTGGATCGTTTCGAATTTGGTTTGCTGCATCTTGAATTCTATCAAGCAATTGTTGATGAGATTGGATTTCAACATGATGAACAAGCTGCTTCATGTCCCCATAAATAAAAATCTGAGGGATTTAGATCAGGTGAACAAGATGGCCCTCTCTGACCTATCCATTTAAAAATGTGAAATGTAAGTGAATGGAAAACACTAACAACTTTTCACCAGTATAAAAACAGAAATTTACACATTCTTCTGGTGTCAAAGCATAGAACTCACAAGTTGGGGTGTTTTCCATCATACCAAAGTATAAAATTTTTCGATCAATCATCATAATATTCAAGAAAGAAATTCGACGTAGGTTCTTGTTCTTGCTCGCCGGGGCTGATTCTGCAATTTGATTGTACTTCGTTACTTTTAAGCCTTGATAAAGGATCAACTGGATCCGAAACGTTGGTGATGAATTGAAGAAATTTAACGGAAATCAATAAAGTCCAAATTCCTGAAAAAATTGTTTCATTTTCGATAACATGAACGAAAATTTCGATACAGATTCTGTTTTTATTGTTATTATTATCTCAGCCGAGCCACACCATATGTTTATTATCCCCTACTGATTGAAAAATCACAGTCCAATGATTTTGTTTGGGGGACATTTTTTGACGTACATTTGAGGCTTGAACGAGCAACCCCCAAGAGGGGGGCTTCAAGCCCCTGAGAATTGATTAGAGGGCAGGGGTTG
Organism: Adalia bipunctata; assembly: GCA_910592335.1. NCBI lineage: Eukaryota > Metazoa > Arthropoda > Insecta > Coleoptera > Coccinellidae > Adalia > Adalia bipunctata. Next base: position 9,167,409 of record OU342949.1, on the reverse strand, counting down.
AGTGATATACCTCATTTGAAAGGTCCTAGAAGCTTCTCTACAACGGTGTAAGAAAACGTAGTTCAACAATGGGTTTCACAAAGCGTCGTCACCGGTGATCCGATATCAACGACTTGATCCTCCATGTTTGAACTGACAAATCGAGTTGATTCTAGATCAACCTCCGATCACCGGTGATTACGCTTTGTGAAACCCACCGTTTTCGTCAAAAATCAATTTTTAGCTCAAATTAGCCACCTTGAATGTTTTGGATATTTTTACAATGTAGAAGCCCATTTTCATTGAGCTCTTCTTACAAACTTGAAAAATATCAGATTCTTAAAAATATTGAATTGTTTTATTATGGCAATCAATAAAATTGAATCTTCGTTTTCAAAACAAATGTTGAAATTGTTCCCCATTGTCTTTCATACAATAATATTATCTTGACTGAAAACCGTCTCAAAATGGTTCAGCATAATTGGAATTATTTGTTGACACCCATTCACAATGCGTTGGCGTAGTTTATCCAAAATTTTAGGCTGAGTCACAAAAGTCTTGGACTTGAGATGTCTCCACAAGTCTCCACACTCCAAAGGACATCTCATTTCAATCGAACGACCAAAGTATTGCAAATTGAGGCGAACTGGAGCGGCATAGTGAGGAGGAGCTCCGTCTTGTTGGAAATGCAATTGTTGTTCAAGTAGTTGAGGATCGTTTTCTGATTTTTCTGTTATCAATGGATCAATCGCATTTTTCAGCGTCTCAAGATAAATTTCGCCATTCAGATTACCAGGAATAACTAGAGGTCGAATAAGGTGGTCTCCAAAAATTCCTACACAAATGTTTATCTCTTCCTGATGTTGAGTGTGAGCTTGAGGATTTGTATCGTCTCAAAATCTACAGTTATGCCAGTTAACCTCTTCATCATGTGAAAAGTGCATTTGTCAGAAAAGCAAACGTTGAACAAGAAATTTGGGTTATTGTTGTTTCGCTCGGCCATAACTTCGCCAAACTCTTGCCTTCGATCCAAGTCAACATTATTTAATTGAAGAATTAATTCAATTTTTTACGGATGGAACTCGTGTTTATGCGAATTTCTGAAATTGTCAGATTGGCTGAAAATGGAAGCTGCAGAAAGTTGTCGCACAGATTGCGTGTTTGGCATAAGTTGGAAATGTCCCAATACCGCCACAGCTGCTCCTTCATCATCCACAATTCCTAATAAATGGATGATTTATCGTTGACGAAACATTCATTCTAATAAATACGTCACTTCTTATTTCGTATGTATTCGATGAAGAAATTCGTTATTACTCGAAAAGTTCCAATCTCAGGGGCCATAAATTACTGAGGTGTGAACCTTCTTTATTTCTGCTATGAAGGTTTTATATCGCGAAACCTCTAGGGGTACAAGCGTAAATTTAAAATCCGTTTGATAACCTGATAAAAAATTTTATGTGAGAAAGTGTTGTTTCAATGTGACAGTTACGTTTTTATGACTTTGTGATCGTTTATTTCTGTTTCTTCGCACCCAATTCAATGTGGAATGGGATTTTATTACTAGAGTTCACTACTCAATCCAACATGATCGTATAATGAAGTTCGAAAGATTACATTTATTATTACTGTTATAAACAATAATTTTGAATTCTGGAATAACGATAAATTGAATTGAATGGAATGAAGGATTGTATGTACATAAATAGCTTCGTACAAAATTTTGCACATGAGGCAATGCTTTTATTTCTGTTGTTTGGTACTGTAAGATTCTGGCTCTCTCGTTTCATTTTCACATTTTGTCTTATTTTCGACTAAATTTGTATTTTCTCTCATCCCCAGCTTTCACTTTGCGTTGTCGAAGCATTGGGTCAACCAATTTGAGTGTTACCCTAATTACCCCTTTCAATTATATTCTGTTGAAAGAGAGCAATATATGTATACAGGATGTCCCAAGTTCGAGTGCATATTAGACGTTTTCGAAGATCTGAACATATTTGAAATCTGAAAATCGGGATTATGATATTGTTTGAAATTCTCTACAGAATGAAAAAATTTTTGGATCCTGAGCATTTCTGGTTATACAAGGAGTGAAAATGAATCAGTTCAACATATCTCTTTCCATTTTTTCGTTTCAGATATGATTGATTGAGTATTCAATGCTAAATACATTCCTGTTTGAACCATTGAATACATTCCAATAGTTTTCGAAATGTCGAAAAAAATCCTGAAAAAAGTCGAATATTCATGGTCAGTATTATGTTCATTTTTCTTATTCTGAACATCCTGAATGTAAACCGTTTTCACAACGTCTGGTAGAAAAATGTGGAAAGATAGATCATGCATCTTTAGAATTTCATAAATATCATCATAGGGTGTTTCAAATTTTGTGTCGCAAACTGTGATCGAAAATCAGCCATAACTTCTGTTTTTCAAATTAGAACCCTATTTTTTATAATTGCGTTGGATTCTGCGAAGAAAAATGATGATAGCACCCTCAGATGCTCTTGCTCCCAAATTCAGTAATTTCCAAGTTATTTGATCTTTTCTGGATTCATGTTGTACGTAGAGTCAAACTCATCGATTCTAAACAACCTGTCAGTTGTGAATTATTAATGGGATAATAATTTATCTTTTATGATCACAGAATATTCTCGCATGCAGAATTTGAGTCTACGTACAATATAAATCCAGAAAATCTCAAATAACTCAGAAACTACTAGATTTAGGAGCAAGTGTATTTATCTTAGAGTGCTATCACTATTTCCCCTTTTACGATGAGACTCTACCATGTAGAGTCAGATGGATGATTTCGACAAATTGTCCTTGCTGGAATAACCGATATATCATTAAAGTTGGACAATGCATCGCTTCTACGAATCTCTTCTTATGTTACAAAAAGGTTGAACCAATTTTCGAGACTGTATGTTAACATTGAACGATTCGGAAATTGCCGGATACTTAATTAAAACTCGCATTATTTTGAAACGCGCACGATCCTGTGGACATTGACACACTTTCTTCGTTGTGCATCATAAAATTATTATTTTGCGTTCCACCTGTAATCACAGGTTAACACCGTATAATTTCGTGTTCTATTTGGAATGCACACTTATTAAATTATGCATTGAACACTCCTGAGACGTGAAGATGGGTCCGGCGATAGACGTCTTAGATTACACACCTTATGAAGAATGAACGAGTTGAACAAATGGATGCTTCGTTCATAAATTCACTTTCTATTGTTCGATTTGGAATCGCCGTTTTTGAAGTATTTCTTGAAATTGAGGAAAGTACCTAATAGTCTGGGTGCCGGTGGGACAAGTTGCAAATTATAAAAAAGTTTTCTTATACCTTCTGTATAGCTAAATTATGTAGAGTCTACCACATTTTTCCTGTGTGAAAATTTTTGTAGTCGCGCCTTTTTTTCAGCAAACCTCTCGTAAGTCGTACATATTCTCAATTTTTTTCAATCATACATACTCTTAATGCAATCATAAAAACGATCTGGGAGTAATAGGAAAACATGGTGTGGCTTTGAGCGTGTCTACCAACATGAACATGAGTGCGAATTGCATTTTTTTAAATAATTAATACCCTCCTGATTTTTTCAGTGCCCGACAAAAAAAATGTGGCGGTCATTCAAAAATTAAAGAATGTGATGCTTCAATTTGGGTTTGAATGGACTTCAAGTTTGAAGCATTGAAAATGGTTTCACTTTGAGACCTGAAATTTTTTTTTTTAAAGTAAGTTAAGTTGTTCTAGCAGGTTTTCAGTAGTGCACTTTGTCATGTCTCATTTACTTTGAGACGTGTGATTTGTCACCGAATGAAGGTCGACCATTACAGTTTGCTCATGCACAACTTTCAGCCCCTGTGAAACACTTTTCACGTGAGGGGAACAAGATTTTGATGGAGCAATATGCACTATGAATAGAGTAACCAAAATTCAGTTCATTTGAAATAACGGTTCCGAAGATATAAACAGAAGAGTGTTTCTTTCATGGATTTTCGACAACCTGTATTTTCCAAACGAAACCGAATGTGGAAAAAATGGTGTAAAAAAAGTGTTTCGTTTGATGAGAGAAATCTACAGTTGAAACATATGTACAAGTCAAAGACTCACCCTGTATACAAACTTTTTCTTAATCAAGCAATATATGGCATATGGCACGTGTGACGAAAAGGCGACAAAGAACAGATTGTATAAAGGGAAAATAATCTGTTGCCCGCTCCTAATCTAAGTGTTAGCAGAGGGAATGTAAACGGGGTACCATACAATTCTGCGTATGATACACTAGAACTGATAAAAACCTCTGATAAAACTCTGTCTCCCTGTGTATCTGTAGTGCAGACACTGACTTGTAGGGGAGAGTTCCCTTGAAACGGACAATTTTATTATTTTTGGTGTGAAAATAATATTATTTCAAATGAAAATGTTACAAATTGTACCGTCATAATATGAGCATAAGGTTTGTGGATTCACTTTTTCAGAAAAAGCTAGAAAAAGAAAAGCTCGTCACTCGAAAAAATGAGTCTGAGTTTGTTTTATATAAAATGTCCATTTCATGGGATGTTGCCCTTGTTTTGGACAGTCGTTCCCATGAAGTGGACAATGGGACAAAAACATGAGAATACTGTCATAAAGTTCTAGGAGAATAGTTAAAATCATTTAGTAGTACCAAACAGAGAAAACATACAGTATTTTCCATGTTAAATATTGAATTACATAACATACTTTCACATCTCTCTTGAATCGGAAACATTGCAGCCCATGAACGGGACGTCAATTTCCAGTCATTTTCAAATGTCCGATTCATGGAATATGTGGTTTTCATAAAAGACCTGAAAAATATTATTTTTACAAATCGTTATATCAATGATGTAACATATCTGTCTGATAAGGGATAATCACTTGATGTTTATATGAAAAAATCGGCAACTAATCGTCACTAGAAACGTAGGCATTCACTTCGCAAATGTACGTACATATTTACTTTACCGGCAACGGATTTTTCAATGCATGCCTCGTCCACAAGACGCGAGCCACAGATTCAGCCATTTTCCAAGAGACGTGGCTCAATGTTGCGAAAATGGGATTTACATAAATTATGCTCAATAAATATCGGGTGTAGTAGAAAACTATAGTGTCCGGTTCATGGGCTGTCCAATTCAAAGGAACTCTCCCCTATTTGAAAACAAGCTTTTTCATCGAACTATATGCAAGTATCAGGGCCGATCCTAGGGTGTTGGCCGCCCGCGTGCAGAATCCTTATGTGCCGCCCCAAAGACAAAAAAATATATTTTTTCTTGACATTCTTATATGTACAAATACAGGGCGATTTTTTTAAGTGTTTCAATAGAAATATTCGAGGAAGGAATTTTGATACAAACTCAAGATTCTGTATTTTTGTTTTGGAGTACATGAACTTGAATAGTGAAATATTTTCAAACGGAATCTACTTCCGGTTCGACCGGTCCTACCGGAAACGAATGTGAACTTCGTTATTGCAAAAGCAACACCCTGTATATTCATACATATTTAAATTCTTCGTTTGATTCTGCACTTCAAGCAATTGTTGAGTTATAGCATAGCCTGATTGTCAAATTTGTTGACAGAAAGAGTGTCACAAATTAGAGTTAATATCTCCAATATCCCTCATTGTCAGAATTTTTTTTTGCCACAGTGGAACAAGAGGAAGTACGCTGATACTTCTTCTTGTATAAATTAGGAGGAAATATTATATAGGGTGTCAAAACATTGCTTCGAAATGAGCCTCAATAAAACTAGGAAATCTAATTTTTTCAAATGAGAACCATATAATTATGTAATTCCGATCGATGGCTCGTCAAAAACTAGTTAGAGTGTTCATTACATTTCATGTATTTAAAATCAGTAGTTTTGCCGTTATTGAATAAAATTCGAATTTCATGCACGACTAAAGCCAGGTTTCTTTGTCTAAACATCAGGTTTTTTAAGATTAAGATTTTCAAATAGGTTATATCAATAGTAAGCATATGTCAGTTTTAAACTAGGATTTTTTCATTTAGTCATCATTCATTATCTGCTTTGTTTATTTGTCACATTCGCCGCAAATAAAGAACAGACTTTTGATATATCATTCTATTGTACCTAATTGTTATTGCTTGTTTTGCATAGTCCTTGATCGATAAAAATAAGTAAGAATGACAATTCTTAACATAGCCTACTGTGAAATAGACGAGCATACCACTGATTTTTGACCGAATTTCACCACTAAAGCAAAGTTTGGCTCAGTCAAATCCAGTAAATAGTATGCTCGTCTATTTCAATGTAGGCTATGTAAGGAATTTTCATTCTTACTTATTTTTATTGATCAAGCAAAACAAACAATATTAAAAAAGGTACACTAGAATGTGACAAATAAAAAAAGCAGATAATGAATGATGGCTAAATAAAAAAATCTCAGTTTGGAAGTGTCATATTTTTACTATTGTTATAGCCTACTTGAAAATTATCTTGAGAAACCTGATGTTTAGATAAAGAAACCTGGCTTTAGTCGTGAAATTTGAATTATATTCAATAAAACTATGAGTAGTGTTTGACGAGCAATCGATCGGAATTACAAAATTATATGGTTATCGTTTGAAAAAAATGAGATTTCATAGTTTTATTGAGGCTCACTTTGAAGCCCTGTATAATATTTCCCCATAATTTATACGAGAAGAAGTATCAGCGTACTTTCTCTTGTTGTTATTGTAAAAGATTTGTTGAAAATCATATTTTTCAAAAACTGACATATAAAGGTGGCGGCCTGCGGCCGCCCCTCGAATTTGGCCGCCCGCGTGCGGGGCACGCGCTGCACACCTGCTAGGATCGGCCCTGGCAAGTATTTTGGAATTATACCTGTAACAAAGAAGAAAAAACGAGAAGACGGTAAAAAATTCTTCACCTGCTGAAAAAATCCTAATTCCCTCTTGGATCGGGAGGATCTTTCGATCTGGGCCCGTATTCTCGGCGAGTGATCTTTCGGTGCGTATATACGTTTGCTATGCATAATAACACAGAAAACTTTTACGCATCGAAAGAGCACTTGCCGAGAATACGGGCCCAGGTTCGATCACTTCGATCTTCCAAGCGATGATTCTTCTGTTCTTCAGGTGTTCGAGGAACGCTACAGGCTCCTGATGTTGGGTAGATTTGAAGTTGTTATTTATGTCGAAAAATGAGCAGAAAGGCAAGAGCAAATTCAAGAAATATCTGACACTTCTTGTCATTCCTGCTGATTTGGCATAATATAGATGCATAGACTACCTGGTGTAACGATTCCTCACTAAAAAGCGTGACCAAAATTTGTAGATCAAAACGGCTACTTCCGGAATAATCCGCAACATTCTAACGGTCGTGGCGCTTCTGCGGCAATGGAAAATAGCAAGACCCCTTTCGAGAGAAATGAAAGCAGCATAAAATCTAAAATTTTCGATCGACGAAAAAGTCTTAAACAAAATCTAATCAGTGCCAACAACAGGTATTCTACGCATCTATGGAATAATACACTCCATTCACTTTTATAAAGTTTCATTTCGAAAATGTAAGGTAGTAGTCATTTTTATTTCAGATACGTACGCCACGTTGTCATTTCTACATAGGGATCAGAGTAATTACGTATTTATCAAAATGTTTATTCACTTTGGGAAGTTACGAAATTTGAGAAAATATTAAGTATATGAATTCAATAATTCCAGAGACCTGGGCGAATGTTGAAGAAACTTTTCTCTCTGTTAATACTACAAATATTTCACGTACCTATATGATCATGGTTGGAAGATTCAGTTATGCTATTCTCTTGTACGGAAATCAAGAATCCAGTATTGAAAATACCGACAGAATAATCATTAACTTTGTGATGGTTCATTCGAAAAAGTACTCGAATAATCCGAAAGAAAAACTTCTAAAGAAACCGATGGACCTATGGAATTCCCCACTTTTCAATCTTCTGAAGAATTAGGCCTATAGGGGAACTTTAAATACCTTTTTGCACAACTTGAAATACTCCAGTATGAAAATGTATAATTTTCTCACAGTTTAACCCTCGGTTTAACCCTTCAAGAACAAACTTCATTCACAAAGTTGAAAAAGAGTAAACAGAAATTAGCTTCGGCTATGACGATATGAATTATTTGACTTTCACGAGTGCCAACCTGCATAAGTTTTAAGAACAAGAACTTGATAAACCTAAATCATTGTCAACCGGGATACTTTATGAAAGTGAATGGTTCAAAATTGTTGGGACCGAGCGATTTTCCAAAATCTTGATTTCGATTTTGCAACAAGAAAATAAAGCTGTTACCTTTTCAATGTGACACAATGTGACGCTCATGACATTTTTCCAAAAATATTTTGATACATATGTCACTCACGAAATTGCCGACAGCAACAAACTTTCATTTTACAATCGAGAAATTTTGCCGGCAAAATTAGATCTCTATTATATATGAATAATATATGAGCCGAAAAAATTTCAAAATGAGCCCCAAAAATTTTCAAAACAATGTTTTTTTTCAATATTTAATATGACATCAGGTATTTAATTTCAACTTCCAGAGAATTAATGCGGACAACTGCCTAGTAGCGAATACCATTGGTAGAACTCGTGCACACCAAGGACAAAATTCAGAAGCAATTTTGCAATTAGACGTAGGCATAGAACACCAAGTCTATTGTTTTGGTCTATGTTCATTTTATACTAAAGAAAAAAGTCAAAAGTATGACAATTGTTGCAATTTGCATCAAACACTATACGAAATGCTAGAAAATGAAGAACATGTTATTCGTAGAGTAGTAAAAGTAAGAAGAAGAATCAAATCTCTAATTCGTTTAGCTTTCTTCAACGCATACTGGTTAGAAGAATATGACCCTGACGCCCTAAGTACCTCAGTTCTGAAAAATATACGGGTATTAACAAGTACGAAAAAAATAGACAGTTTGATTAATCTCCAGCAGAAAGCAATCCTGAACAAACGTGAAGAACACAGAACAGAAGCAGAGCAGCGTTATCTTAGCGTCGTTCTTGGCGGAATGAGATGTTTTAAGCGCTACCCTGAAGAAACAAGAGTTCAGCTTGCGTCAGTAGCTCAGTTTGCTTATTTCCCTCCTGACCGGCTTATATTGAAAGAAGGTGATCCTCCCTTTTGCTGGTACTATATCCTCTCTGGTAAAGTCACTATCCGGAAGACCAAACATACTATTGATGGAGTGAAAGAGAATGACGTTGGAAACTATTTCAAAGGTAAATAAAAATTCTGATTAACAAATTTTAACCTATTCGAATACATTTTTACTGGTTTCTTCACCCACTAAGATTTTCCACAGATAATTATTGAACTACCACAGAGGGGTTCTGGTCCAATGAGTGGCGTTAGTGCGCTCTCTCTGGCAAGTGTATTGGAGCTTAGCTAACCTCTACTCAAAAATTTATCGGTATATATATATTCTTTTGAAAGAGAGTAATACATACTGTTTTCTTAAATCAAACAATATATGGCATAAGGCACGTGTGAAGAAATGGCGACAAGGAACAGATTGTATAAAAAAAACAATCTGTTTCCCGATCCAAATCTTAGTGTTAGCAGAGGGAATGTGAACGGGGTACCATACAATTTTGCGTATGACATCAGAGTACTTATGATTGATATTGATATATTGTTTATCCTGATTTCTCCTAGGTCTCCTGAGGAGACCCCTCTGAAACTACAAGCTGCGAAGCTTGTAACTTGTGTCGAGTTCGGAGTAAGCAGTTGTGTTCTGTGTAGGCTTTGTAACTGTGTCCTCACGCCACCTTAGGCACAGCACTGTTAATTTTTGACCGAACAGTGGAATGGTGGCCCCTACCGAGACTAGAAAATTTCGTTCCTATCTCGGGATTGAACTTCGGACTTACCGGGTCCTATTCCTATGCTTTACCACTGAGCCAAGGGCTCTCAAGATGTGTAGGAAAATTTCATCTATGTGTGGAATCAGCTATGACATCAAGTTATCAATCAAGAGTATTTCTATTGTTCCTTATTGATTATTCGAAAGATACTGTCGTATAGGTCAGAACCTTTGTTGAAACTTAAGGAGTATCTGAAACCTACATTTTCTTTACAATTCCAGGTTACTCCTTCGGAGAATTCTCTATGCTTCATGGCACCCCGAGAAACCGATCGGTGGTTTCAACAACCCACTGCGAATTCCTCACCATCGAGAAGACAGCATTCAACGCCATCATAGGAAGCACAGTGATGCACCACTACAACATCATAACCGACTACGTTAAGAAACTCCCCTACTTTCAGTCATTCGATCAGAAAGAGATGATCGAAGCATGCCTTGTTGCGAAGGTCAAAGAGTTCGAGCTTGACGAGCTGGTACTGGGAGATGATGTGGGCTATTCTCAATACACCTACTTCGTGATGAAAGGGAAAGTGAAAATCGTCCATCACCTCATGTTCACAGTACAGTGGGACACAGTTCTGAAGACCAATAAATATAGTCTCTACGACCCATTTTCCGACCCCCAGAACGATTACTTTTTGAAGAAACTGGATGCGACGAATCCGGGGGTAGAAGGTTTAGATGATGAGTTTGGAGCGAAGGAATATCCTTGGGAAACACCGCCACCAGTGACCGACTATTTTCAACTAGAAATGGTGAAAAAATTGCCGGCAAACATTCATACCAGTTTCATCAAAATTTATACAATAAACGAACTAGGTTGCTTCAACGTTGGGGAGGATTTACGGAATAGATTTGTGATAGCTGGTGCCTCAACAAATACTGTGTGTCTACTTCTACCCAGATCCTGGTTGTACAAGAGAAATATTGCTTATATTTGGTCGAGACTTGTTTCCCATTTTAATTTAAAAATTCCTAATGCTCAGAGCATTTTGAATGAATACGTCAAGAAAAGGCAGTGGGAGATAAAGAAGAGGAAGTTAACGAAGAAAATTCTGGCTGGATCCCATTTATTGAATTCTAACACGATGAGCAATGTTCCCTACAGCTTGAGAATGAAGGAAGATTTGACTTTATACAAGGATGCCTTTTCAACTTTCTCCACTATTCCAGGTGCTTCTCATAGATAATGAATGTTTTATTTTATATTCTTATTTTATTCATTATCCCATTCAAAATGAATTTTAATAAACATATCCAGTTAATCCACTAGATACGTTATGCTAGTATACTTTACATTATCGTTGAAAACTAATACTTTGAGATTGATGAGAACGAGTGTGAGGTGAAATATTCAAAAAAATATTTGAAAGGTTCACAAATCAAAAACATTCATTCGACATCGAGCAAACCCGCTTAAAGCCTTGTTCGGACTAGGCCAGTAGATTAGTCGAGTGGAGAGTAGTGAGTAGCTAATCTACTTACTACTGTCACACAACTGTCAGGAAATCGTTCGCACTTTGGTCGAGTCGAGTTCACAAGTGAAGTGAAAAGTGAGTGATATTTCGAAGAACGAAGAGCATGCAACGCAATAAAGTAAACAAACTGGTTAACCTCATCGTAATGACCATTTCAGAAGAGGTGGATGAGGAAATATGTGAGATCCGTAAAAAGAAGCTTTGGGTACGGAAATGGTAATAGAAGATACGAACTAGGAACTACCAATTGTCTTCTGAAGGAATTGGCATTAGATGATCCCAATGAATACCTCGATACTTTGAGAATGTCAGAAAGTTGTGTAAATTTTCTGTTAATAAAACTTTACAGACGTGAAATATTCATAAGTAATATCATAAGTGCATCCAATTTTTCCGAAAAAAAATCGAAAAAACACGTTGCTAAGTAATATTTTAAAAAGAAGCATGAGTGCAGGTGGCAACAAAAATCCGAGTCGAAGACGAGGATTTTTGCACCTGCACGAATGCTTTTTGTTAGAAAAATATTACTTTGCACTGTGTTATTTGCGATTTTTTTCACAGGAAAAATTAGATGCACGAATGGTATTTAACAAGACTATTTTATGAGTAACAGGTTATTCTGGATGCATCTATGAATGTATTATTAATTTTCGTTGACAACAACCGTCAAGTTTTGCCGCGGGTAAACCCGAAAAAACTGCTGACAGCTGCTGCCATACAGTTTTTCCATCTAGAAACCATTTGTGATTCAAAATTGCGCGTTTCTGATTGGTCGAAATTAAGACGAGGGAAATAGTCAAGTAAATAATTATATGTATAAGTAACCGGGTAAATGCTTTTCGGATTCTATATCCTCTGATGAGGATTGCCTCATCATTTTATGTTTGTAGTCTTTCGACTTAATGTTCCATAAACATTCGTGACCCAATTTTCTGAACTATATATATTTCGTATGATAAGCACACATAAAAAAGGACATTGTATACAAATAATAAATAATAAAAGGATAAATGAACAACTTCGTAATATATCTAAACGCGAATATCCAGGCCTTCAACTCAGTCCACTGCCTCTGGGGAAGCGGAGAAAACCTCATGGATACCACCAGGATGGGATCTTATCGGGCATTCGTTCGAAATGTGGTCCATAGTGTGTCTCGTTGCGCCACAATCGCACCCCGCTGAGTCCACTATGCCCCATTTGAACATTTCATCACGACATTTCTGAACTAACCTTACTAATCTATGTGTAATATCTTCGCTCCAACGAAACATTTTTGAAAAACGACTGACTTTTCCTTTCGCCTGTGACAGTACTGGCGTTCCAGTGGCAAGTGGCGCGTGGTGGGGGAAGCTACTCGCCCGAGAAAATAGAATGAAATGGATCGACTCGACTCGCCCTCTGACTAATCCACTCGACTCGATTTTTGGCGTTCGCACACGGCAAGTTACTAAATCACTCGCTACTCGACTAATCTACTGGCCTAGTCCGAACAAGGCTTAAGTGTTGAAGAATGACTTTGACTAGTAGATATTTCACAGAATAATATTCACTTAGAAAAATTCGAGGCTTGATTCTCTGATCAGCACTTTGTGGAATCCGTAGCAAGTAGTTTGAAAAGCTATGTTATTCTTTTCTTATTCCTCCTAATTTAAGCCTCAGGACTGTAAGTTTAAATTAAGCTCTCTTGTGAGATCGACCTGTTATTGGAATGATTGTTCTGAGTTGAATCTTTGCTGATCTTATTCTGTGCTCTTAGCATAACTAAAGATCATCCGATGATGGAGTTCAGTTTGATAACAATATCGTGGCTTGGCGGTTTGTCGAGATATTTCAGTTAGTATAATATGAATATAGGTATATCACCGATGAGTGTTCAATAAGAATGAAACGTACAGGGTTCAATACTCCCAAACTTTGAGAGATCGAGAAATATATACATGTCAGGTTCGCTTTTTTCGGGAGACAAAAATGCTGAAAACCCCAAGTTGCTACGGCGTCTACATAGTTTCCGAGCTACAGGGCGATTTTGGTATTTGGTCTAATTTTATAATTGACTTTTCGTATTTCAGGATCTACGCTCTCGAAATGAACACATCTTTGGGGCACTTTCTTAACTGCTTTTCAGTAGTGCTATTGGTTTTTTTGTATCTGCTCAAATTTTGGAGCATTAACGAAAAAAAAAATTTCAAATGGAAACCATAATGGGAAATGATATTTCCAAATTGATCTTTCTTCAAGGATTTCAAAAATATGAAACATGATATACTATATTTCGAGAAAGGAAACTGTCCCTGTTCACTTCCGCCCATCTGAGGAGGCCATAGAATTTGATATCTCACAATTATTGAAAGCTAGCAAAATGATTCAGAAAATATTAGCTTTATTATTACTCAGACCAATATAGGGTTCGCCTGAAAAAAAAAAAAGTTCGATTTAGAATTCATATTTCTGTCCGGGTCATTCTGGCAGCTCATCAGCACAATTTTGGCTTTCTTACGGCCTCCAGCTTTTCAAATAAAAATTATAGAAGCGTAATCTTTTAAATGCTACAAAAAAAACCAATTGATATTTTTTTATTCAGTATTCAGAATGAAAATATTTCAACCATGAAAAATTTCAAAAATTGTGTGAATTTTGGAAAAATTTTTTCACGGAAAATCTTAGGAAATCGGGTACGTTGAGATAAGGCTTTCCAAATTGGCAACCGAGAAAAGGAATTCCATCTTTGCAGGTTTTCCGCCATTTTGAAGTCTTATTTTCAAAATTCTACACCTCGATTCAATTTAGCCCCAGAAACACTAAGATGTGACAAGAAACCGTTATTTCAAATATGATGTATAATTCATCACAGTCCACAGAATTTGGCTCAAAGTTGACATTAAACACGGGATGATCTCTCTTATGCGTCAAAAACGGGGTATATGTCATACGGCAAAGATTACTTTCTCGGTGTCAACTACACGGCTATACAGGGTCTTTCACGAGGAACCTCACCCATATTTATACGGGAAACTACTGAACGTATTTTCATGAAATTCAGCACTTATAAGTATTTCACGATGCTTATGAAATCTAAAATATTTTCAAGGCATGAGCACCTCCAGTTTTTCCGGAAATGACGTAAACTTCCGTTTTTCAAATTAGAACACCATTTTTTTTATTGCAGAAATAGATTCCTTAGAAAATTTCAAGTTATTTTGATGTAACATTTTTCAGTTTTGGTTGGAAAATTCTCTCTGAGCGGGAAAATTCGAAAAAAAAATCGAAAATTGAGCTCCGCTGAAACAAGAATAACTTCGAGGTTTTTGGATGAAAAATTTTCATTTTTGGGATTTTTCAAGATGCAAGATTGATGTATCCACTTTAACAATCGAAATCGCGATTCATGATACAGGGGGTGAAAAAATCGCTTTCAAAGTTAGGGATGACAAAATCGTGAAAAATCAATTTTTTCAAATTAGAACCCCATTTTTTTATGGCAGATATTGAATCTACGTTGAAAAATAATGTGAGTGTATGCATCACACCCTTGCCCTAAAGTGGATATTAACTCAGAAAATATCCATTTTAGGGCAAGGGTGTGATGCATACTCACATTATTTTTTAACGTAGATTCAATATCTGCCATAAAAAAATTGGGTTCTAATTTGAAAAAATTGATTTTTCACGATTTTGTCATCCCTAACTTTGAAAGCGATTTTTTCACCCCTTGTATCATGAATCGCGATTTCGATTTTTAAAGTGGATACATCAATCTTACATCTTGAAAATCCCCAAAAATGAAAATTTTCCATCCAAAACCTTCGAAGTTATTCTTGTTTCAGCGGAGCTCTATTGTCTATTTTTTTTTCGAATTTTCCCGCTCAGAGAGAATTTTCCAACCAAAACTGAAAAATGTTACATCGAAATAACTTGAAATTTTCTAAAGAATCTATTTCTGCAATAAAAAAATTGTGCTCTAATTTGAAAAACGGAAGTTGACGTCATTTCCGGAAAAACCGGAGGTGCTCATGCCTTGAGAATATTTTAGATTTCATCAGCATCGTGAAATACTCATAAGTGCTGAATTTCATGAAAATACGTTCAGTAGTTTCCCGTATAAATATGGGTGAGGTTTCGTGAAAGACCCTGTATATGTTTGTCCGGTTCATGGTGAAACACCCTGTATTGGAGGCAACTGATATTTATCGATTATAATTTTCACAATATGTTAAGTAATTTTTATATTTCCCTGTCTGCAATACATTATTGTATTCAAGTCATATTTGAAATATATTTGGCTATGTTATTATTAACTACTAACATAGATAGCGAAAAAAGATTGCGTAATGCATCCTGTACAGAACCCACCCAAAATAATGTTTGAGTTCAAAACATGTTTCGTTTTTTGAATGTTTTTGCAGTCGCATTTGTTTTTTTTCCTTCATTTTTCAGATTCTAATTGTAATTTTACATTCGAGTTCGTAAATTAACAATTCAGTAGTAGTTCTGGATGCATAGCCCCACCTGGTCTATTGTATTAATGTCCAGCGAATAAGCATGCCACTCCGATATTGGGTCATGGCCTTCCTCATTTATAAGTTGTACGAGTCTATTTCAAAGGGGCCGAACGTTATAATTCTAAATGTAAAGTAAATTACTGTCCAATTTTTTCACGTAGAAGGTCGATACAATGACATGATTGTTACCGAAATTGCTATGTTTGGTTTTCTCTAAAATATTCCCACGAAAACATTATTCATCTGCATCGATACACTTAGTCAGGGACTATTTCTTATGATTTATTATTCTGGACTAAAAAGCTGCGAAAGAATCGAATAAATCACTTCATTTCGAATTGGACATAAGGATTTATTCTACTACCATTTTCTGTTGTTCAAGGAATGCTGAATGGTAGTTGATATTCCGCAATCGAACAGTTTTCACAAATACAGTACAACTTCAGTAGTTCGGACACTCGCTAGCCCGGGCACTCCAGTAATTCGGGCACTGCTTTGATTCGGGCAGTTAGAAATTTTCACCTCTGAAATCCGGGCGCGAGAACATTCATATGCAAAACAATATAATTTTCTGGTCTGAACTTGTACAAAACAGTTGTAGGACGGGTTGAAAACGTCACGGGGCGCTGGCCGCATCATCAGGAGTGAGGTGAAGAATCTTCTCCTTGAAAACATGTTACTTTTGAAAAGGATCAAAAACAAAGCCACTGATATTTATGCATCAAATATGATCCAAAAGTAAAATTTATTCATATTTTTCAAAAAAAGAGAACATAAGGCAGATGGTGCATGTTCTTATATATATTTATTAGTCACATTCATAGTGCAAAGTAGGCAGTACATACATAATATATTATATGTAGTCGTATACATATAACTTATTTTCATTATTAGAAATTTGTAAACTTTGGTATTATTTTATTGGAATAATTTTTTTTAGTTTTGATTGATAAACTTCAATTTTGATCATTTTTAAGTTGTTTTATATGATAAATTCAAATCACTCCAGTAAACCGGGCACCTCGATGGTTCGGGCACGTCCCGGTCCGATATCTGCCCGAACTACTGAAGTTGTACTGTACTATTATTCCAACAATAAACAATTTCCTTTTCCACTTCGAGTTCTTGCCGAGATAAAAACGAATTCGCCATTCTCGGAACCTCCGCAGAATGTGTACCGCTTGTGAGAAACTGCAATAACACAAATATAAACCATCCACTCGGGAAAAAATACTGGTGCCATTTAGAGATCTAGAGCCCATAAAGGAGATGGCTGCCTGACAGTTGCACGACTTCATCATTTGAATATTTCACCACCGTTGGAACAACTGCATACCAGATAAAACTACACGTAATTGACACTCACGAGTTTTCTGTCGCAAAACTTGAATAACGAATATTTTGTGATGGAACGAGAGCTGAGACCTGAGACAGGTGTGGAAAATTGGTTACTTAGGGCCATCGTAGACGACAGGTAGTCGTCTACGGTGATCGATTATTTTGAAAGATAAAATATGTGCCATAAGTTGAAATAAAAAACCGCAAACCACTAGTTGAAATGCATGCATATCAATGCATCGTGATTCAGAATAATCGACCACCTATGCTATCAGCGAAGGCTCTTTGTACTAAAGTTTCCACTTCGATCTTGCAACACAAATGACGAAGACGATTCTCTGGGTACCTATACAAAATGAGTCTTCAACATATAAATTTTTTGAACTGCAGATTCTTCTCACCAAACCAAATACCTACTTTTTATTATGCCTTTTTTCAAAATTCAGCTTCGTTTGAATAAAACAATGTCTTTATTCCATGAAAAAAAAAACACTTTTCTGCCATTTCGTCGAAACCGTTATTTTTGAAATAACTGAATTATGGTTAAATGTTCACTCTCTACATGGTACATATTCCGCGATCTACACACATGGCTGCAACGGACGGCGTGCGATAATGAAGGGTTTTCCAATAAGTGGTGTTATTTTGAATAGCCTGCTGATTCGGTAGATGTCGCTTTTGAAGCTGTCATTTTTTGATATTTGACAAGAAGAAACTACGCCATTAATTAAAATTGAACGATACACGCTTCAACAACGCATTGAAATTGACTATAACGAGCTATAATGAAGAAAAAACATTCTTAAGACAAGTTTTTATAATGCTGCGTATTCACTTGCAACAGAACACTCCGAACGAACCAAACGCGCAGCGCGCACTGCAACAAAGGTCCCCGCACTTTTTATAGGTAAAGTGGCGACCGGTCAAATTTTCTGAAAGTTTGGTATGTTGTTATACCCGACTCAGTGACCAAAAGTGTCAATGGGTCCAACCCAATCCTATGGCTAGTTTTCCAGATACGGGGTGTTAAAGTTGAAAATTGCCCAAATTTTCGGATTTATTTTTTGATTATTAAGAGTTGGATTGGATTTCTGTTGCATACACACGTTTACTACATGTTCTAGTAATGAAATTAGTGGATAAGTATGATTGAAAATATTTATATTTACAGGGTGATTCACGAATATATGACGGTAGTTTTTTGCCAAAATTCACTTTTTCTACTGTGGCGTCAGGAAGGCATTTTTTTGAAATGTTCTTTTCGATTTAGTATTATGACCACCAAATATTGCACAGTGCATATTTTTTATACAGGGTGTTTCACAGAGAGAACCACTAGACATAATATTTTTTTTTTAGAATTGATTCGAAACCCTGTATTTTTGAATTGATTTTTGGGAAAAGTAATACCACAAACATATGTGTTTCTCTAATCTCCAAAATATTCATGGTGGTTTATTCATCGAAAGGTATTCCATTTTGGAAAAAGTTCGAAAAACATGAACACCCTGTATTCGAAAATTTTCTCGGTCGAATGCAACTATTTTCTCACTATATATTGATTTCTACAACATCTCCAGAGGTATGAATTCTGAATCCGATACTATGACCAGTTTTCGAGATACAGGGCGTTGAAGTTGAGAATAAATGATTTCATCTCAGTTTTTTTTTCCAATTGAAGATGATATAATATTATGATCCGATTCCATAAAAAATTAGTATCTGGGGGTTTTTGGGTTTGACAATAATGATTCTTCTGTCAAAATCGGAAAATTCAAGATGACGGCAAAAATATGGCGGACGAGTTTTGTAATTATGATCCAATTCTATTCGAAATGGGTATCTGGGGGTTTTCTGGGTCAGAAATTACGATTCTTTGAAATTGAGGAAATCGAGATGGCGGCTTCAAAATGGAGGATGAGTGTTTATATTATGGTGCGTATTCACTTGCAACAGAACACAACGAACTAACCAAACACGCCGCGCACGCTGAACCGATTGCAACAAATATTGTTCGCGAAAATTCGGGCTGTTTGGAGAGTTTGCGGCATTCGCAGCGTTCCCACCTGTTTGTCAGTGTAATTTGTGTGTTCGTCGACAATGGATGCAGACGATGTGATAGACAAGGAGCGAACGACAAACACATCAAACGTCCGTATCCACTGAACACAGGCGAAAGAATGATTCCCTTTGAGCAAATCGCGTTTACCGACAATCCTCGAAAAATGTTTGGCGCGTTCTGTTCTGTTCTGCGCGACGTATTGACTAGACAAAGGACCCCGCACTTTTTATAGGTAAAGTGGCGACCGGTCAAATTTTCTGAAAGTTTGGTATGTTGTTGTACCCGACTCAGTGACCAAAAGTGTCAATGGGTCAAACCCAATCCTATGGCTAGTTTTCCAAATACGGGGTGTTAAAGTTGAAAATTGCTCGAATTTTCGGATTTATTTTTTAATTACTAAGAGTTGGATTGGATTTCTGTTGTTTACACACGTTTACTACATGTTCTAGTAATGAAATCAGTGGATACGTATGATTAAAAATATTTATATTTACAGGGTGATTCACGAATATATGACGGTAGTTTTTTGCCAAAATTCACTTTTTCTACTGTGGCGTCAGGAAGGCATTTTTTCGAAATGTTCTTTTCGATTTAGTATTATGACCACCAAATATTGCACAGTGCATATTTTTTATACAGGGTGTTTCACAGAGAGAACCACTAGACATAATAATTTTTTTTTAGAATTAATTCGAAACCCTGTATTTTTGAATTGATTTTTGGGAAAAGTAATACCACAAACATATGTGTTTCTCTAATCTCCAAAATATTCATGGTGGTTTATTCATCGGAAGGTATTCCATTTTGGGAAAAGTTCGAAAAATATGAACACCCTGTATTCGAAAATTTTCTCGGTCGAATGCAACTATTTTCTCACTATATATTGATTTCTACAACATCTCCAGAGGTATGAATTCTGAATCCGATACTATGACCAGTTTTCGAGATACAGGGCGTTGAAGTTAAGAATAAATGATTTCATCTCAGTTTTTTTTTCCAATTGAAAAAACGGATCGATTTTATATTGTGCCCATAAGTTCAATATGAGTACAGATAAAATGCGCATGGAAAAGTTCAGCTGAATTATTTACTGTAACAGGGTGATTCACGAATAAATCACAATAGCTGTTTCATACACTCGATAATTCTACAGTTTCGTCACAGAGAAATTATTCCATGAAGTTAATACCTAGTCGTTCACAATTTTCAGTCTGAAATACTTCATTATGATCACTTCTCATACAGGGTGAGCCATACAAGCAACCATACCAAAAATACTTATGCTATTGTGATTTATTCGTGAATCACCCTGTAACAGTAGATATTTCAGCTGAACTTTTCCATGCGCATCTTATCTGTACTCATATTGAACTCGTGGGCACAATATAAAATCGATCCGTTTTTTCAATTGGAAAAAAAAACTGAGATGAAATCATTTATTCTCAACTTCAACGCCCTGTATCTCGAAAACTGGTCATAGTATCGGATTCAGAATTCATACCTCTGGAGATGTTGTAGAAATCAATATATAGTGAGAAAATAGTTGCATTCGACCTAGAAAATTTTCGAATACAGGGTGTTCATGTTTTTCGAACTTTTCCCGAAATGGAATACCTTCCTATGAATAAACCACCATGAATATTTTGGAGATTAGAGAAACACATATGTTTGTGGTATTACTTTTCCCAAAAATCAATTCAAAAATAAAGGGTTTCGAATTAATTCTAAAAAAAAATTATTATGTCTAGTGGTTCTCTCTGTGAAACACCCTGTATAAAAAATATGCAATGTGCAATATTTGGTGGTCATAATACTGAATCGAAAAGAACATTTCGAAAAAATGCCTTCCTGACGCCACAGTAGAAAAAGTGAATTTTGGCAAAAAACTACCGTCATATATTCGTGAATCACCCTGTAAATATAAATATTTTTAATCATACGTATCCACTGATTTCATTACTAGAACATGTAGTAAACGTGTGTAAACAACAGAAATCCAATCCAACTCTTAGTAATTAAAAAATAAATCCGAAAATTCGAGCAATTTTCAACTTTAACACCCCGTATTTGGAAAACTAGCCATAGGATTGGGTTTGACCCATTGACACTTTTGGTCACTGAGTCGGGTACAACAACATACCAAACTTTCAGAAAATTTGACCGGTCGCCACTTTACCTATAAAAAGTGCGGGGTCCTTTGTCTAGTCAATACGTCGCGCAGAACAGAACAGAACGCGCCAAACATTTTTCGAGGATTGTCGGTAAACGCGATTTGCTCAAAGGGAATCATTCTTTCGCCGGTGTTCAGTGGATACGGACGTTTGATGTGTTTGTCGTTCGCTCCTTGTCTATCACATCGTCTGCATCCATTGTCGACGAACACACAAATTACACTGACAAACAGGTGGGAACGCTGCGAATGCCGCAAACTCTCCAAACAGCCCGAATTTTCGCGAACAATATTTGTTGCAATCGGTTCAGCGTGCGCGGCGTGTTTGGTTAGTTCGTTGTGTTCTGTTGCAAGTGAATACGCACCATAATATAAACACTCATCCTCCATTTTGAAGCCGCCATCTCGATTTCCTCAATTTCAAAGAATCGTAATTTCTGACCCAGAAAACCCCCAGATACCCATTTCGAATAGAATTGGATCATAATTACAAAACTCGTCCGCCATATTTTTGCCGTCATCTTGAATTTTCCGATTTTGACAGAAGAATCATTATTGTCAAACCCAAAAACCCCCAGATACTAATTTTTTATGGAATCGGATCATAATATTATATCATCTATATTAATAAAAGGCGATCTATGGTTGGTTCAAAACTTCGAAATGCCATATTGTTCAAACGATCGCACCAAATTGGACAATTCTTTTTTTGTTGTGTTTATTATTGTTAGGGCAAGGTTTATATAACAAAATATTCCCAAAAAATCCTACAGAAAAGAAAAAAAAGCCTTCCTTTTTCTCGAGCAATCATAGAGTACTTATGTAGGTTTTGACATTTGGACAAAGGAGGTTAGTTTTTCTTTCACAGAATCGCATGTCGAGTGAATAGTTGAAAGTGCAGTAGGTCTTACCACAGAATACCTAACAACGGTATAAGAATATTCCATGGGGATTAATAGTGGTAGAACGAAGTTCCACGGTATTTAATAGAAATGCAATGATAAAATAGAACGAGAGAAATGGACTCGCTATCTATATTAATAAAAGAGGGTCTATGGTTGGTTCAAAACTTCGAAATGCCTTATTGTTCAAACGATCGCACCAAATTGGACAATTTTTTTTTGTTGTGTTTATTATTGTAAGGGCAAGGTCTATATAACAAAATATTCCCAAAAAAATCCTACAGAAAAGAAAGAAGGCATTCCAATTTCTTACGACGAATCGAGCAATCATAGAGTACTTATATGGGTTTTGACATTTGGACAAAGGAGGTTATTTTTTCTTCCACAGAATCGCATGTCAAGTGAATAGTTGAAAGTGCGGGGATTAATGGTAGTAGAACCTCTCTAGGAGCTCTCTATGCTCCTAGGTAGAACGAAGTTCTACGGTATTCAATAGAAATGCAATAATAAAATAGATCGTTGTGAAGTTATAAGCTATGAAGTAGTCTGGCAATGGTGCATTTCATTTTCTTGAAGGGTAGGAAATTCAGAAATGGCATAGAGTATGAATGGCGATGTATACAATTATTGTGAAATTTGCATAGAACTTATAATAACATGGAAGGCTATTATCAGATCAAAAGCGGGTAAAGATCTTAAGTTGGTGAAACAGTGAATTTTTACCGGAATGTAAAGTAAATCGGATTGTGACGATCAGCATCAATCGTGAGTTGTCCATTTTCATCTTTTCTCTATATTTCTGAAATGTTTTTGATTCATGTTTGGGTAATAAATATAATTGCGGAAATAACTGAATTCAAAATTGCCCATAATTAGTAATTGACATATTATTTTTGTATTTCTGTTTTGTGTGACAGCTCATATCCATGGAAAAGATGACAGTTGACAGATGACATTTGACAGATGACATTTGACAGATGACATTTGACAGATGACATTTGACAGATGACATTTGACAGATGACATTTGTCAGTAGACAGATGACTTTTAACAGTTGACAGATGACATTTGTCAGTAAACAGATGACATTTGTCAGTAGACAGATGACATTTGACAGTTTACAGATGACATTTGACAGAACTTTCATTATGCCTAATTTATCTCCTGCTTGAAGAAATAGCAATGGTAAGTTTATACACAAAGCATATCACCGGTGATCGGAGCTTGATCTAGAATCAACTCGATTTGACAGTTCAGAAATCTAACCAAGCCGTTGGTCTCCGATCACTGGTGATTACGATTTGTGAAATCCACAGTAAGTATAGGCACGGCCTTCTTAAGATAAAGATGGCTATGGGTATAGGTATCATTTAGGCGAAACAAAGTTCGCCGGGCCAGCTAGTTACAAATATTTCATGATGCATTGTCACCAGAATTATGCACACTTGCCAATTTTCAAATCAATCGGACGATTAGAAGTGTGTCATATTTAACTTGCAAGATTTGATTACTTAAGACACCGGGACAGGTGAAACTTAATAAGCTTGTAAAAATGGTGACAATTTGGCTTCAACGCAATACAGAAATTGGTGAACGAATTTGAGCTGTTGGGATGTGGAGAATAAAACCCATGCACGTCGCTCCAGAACAGCGAGAATATTGCTGCTGTAACCGAAAGTGTTGAAAAAAATCCACGGTTGTCCATTCCTGAGGAATTAATTCCTGAAGATGCCAGACGCTCGAACTGCTTGCAAAAAGATCAGATGACATCAAACGATGGCAGCGAAAGCCTCAACAAATTCATTTATTCCATTGGATGTATCAACATATTTGTATTGATTTCATTACAATGTTGCTAGTAGTTTCGGCGAAATCGTAAAAAATGTGTATACCTACTTTTTTTTCTTCAACGCCATCATGAATACAAATGGCAAAAATATGTTACTGAGCAAACCCCAATTATTTTTAGTTTTCTATTTATCCTACAGACAGGATCACCTTTTCTCGAAACACCCTGTATAATCTACCGAACGAAGTTCTGAAATTATACGCGGAATCGTGATCTCTAATAGCTCACTGAAACCGTTTGATGTCTTGTCATTTTTATTTAACTTTTTTAGGTACCGTCATATCGAGCTTAGATTTGTGAAGCAGAACAAGTAATCATCTGTTTTTCCATGTTGTCGATCGATCTACCTTATGATTCTGAATGATGTTCAAACGTAATTCCAAGCTTTATATCAACGAATGATAGGTACTCTTAGAAAACACGGACGAGTTTTTGAGCTTAAGTTGAGAGCGATAAATAGTCTTTGATTGAT
Source organism: Adalia bipunctata (assembly GCA_910592335.1). Taxonomy (NCBI): domain Eukaryota; kingdom Metazoa; phylum Arthropoda; class Insecta; order Coleoptera; family Coccinellidae; genus Adalia; species Adalia bipunctata. The sequence continues at coordinate 9,142,742 of OU342949.1, read as the reverse complement.
TTTATTGATAAGTTTCATACAGAACGATTCGAACTGATATATGAGCTGGTATTGAAAGATTTTATTTCGTATAAACGCCATCAACTTTACAATCACGTACGGAATGTGTGTCAGAAAAAGTTCCAATACTGACCGCGGCTCCAAATATAAAAAAGAGATCACCGATAACCACTATTCGAGAACCTCAATTTAGATCAGAATCTATGCAACGGAAAACCTACATGCTTCATGAACATTCGTTTTGTGACTGTCCGGATACTAATGTGTTTCGTGGGCTCAATACTTATCGCAAGCTCTAAAATTAAATATGAATCAACAATCAACAAATTTCAATTCATCAGAGAATGCGAATGATGCGATTGATCATGATTATTTCGTGTAACTACTGAATGTACAACAGAAGATTTGTCGTCAAGTACCTAATCGAGAACTCGATATCCAAAGATGAGGAGAAAGAGAGATTTCGAAGAGTATGTGAAAAATTTAATTTGAGAGGAATTGAGTAAATGGAATCTGTTCAAGTCGGTTTAGCCAGTTAAGTACTCCTTCGTTCTATATTTCAGGACATAGAAGACTAGTAGGCCCGTGGTTTCCACAATCAATTCAGAAATTTTGAGATGAAAATGTAAGTAATAAAATTTTATAATATTCTGTAATAGTATATTCTAAAACTAGTTCCAGAATGGGCTCCTATTCCAATACGAAATTGACATTTCCAAATTGACGAGGGTTGAAAATTGATAGGATCGGAAGCCAGTGCTGCCAACCACGAAACGAAAAATATTACTAAAAACAGTTCTGTAATGAGTAATGAACTCATTACGATACAGAAATAGAGAAACGAATTTCAACAGATTCAATAATACACTTCCATGTTCTACGTCTGGGATGGAACATTAATGAACAACAACTTTCTCATCTTTGTTTAAGGAAATTGAAATATGAAAAAAACCGTACGATTCATATGAATATATACCATAAAGTGATTGTGCGGGATGTTTATGAGAACATCCTATTCTTTTCCCACTGCGCACTCCCCGGGACTACGCCAGAAAGACTTTCAATATCGCAATTGAATTTTCATGCAGGCTCTTGAAGTTCTCAATAAAAGCAATCAACGGTTCCCGAATTAAAAAATTGTGCTAAATGCGTCCCTGATTTTATTCTCTACAAACACCTCAAAGTTCATATTTTTCCATTGAAATTGATGTGATTATTAGATATTCTGGGTGATACATTTAGAAAATACTCGAGCACTAACCTTATTTGAATAAGAATGTTACAAACACGATATTTCCTAACAAAAACGCTATGTTTTGTCCATCATTTCTGCAATTGAAATACCATATTTCTCACACCAAAGTAAGTTCCTTCTTCGATTTTCCTGAAGATTAGTTTGTAAACACTAATAATTTGTTCATATTTTCCCCGATATTCTGGAACGATCTAATCAAAAGTGGTTTCAACTAACCTATCCTAACTCCATCAACCTAAGTCATATGATTCGAGGTCAATGACCTAACCTAACTCATCTTCTGTGATATTATATTCCACAGAACTCTACAGAGGACGATGCCAGATTGTCTATTTTCTCTTCAAACAATAGTATAGTCGAAACCAAGGGAGCGGTACGTACCCCAGAAGAACTATCGCATTTATCGCAAGGGCACCAGTTTTGTTTACTTTTCGCTAAAGGCGTCTAGGCGTTGCTCTTCGGATTTCGGAAACGCTACAGTGACTTTATCATTGATAGAGTTTGATATTAGAGTCACTGTAGGAAACGCCAAACGAGTAGTTCTGATTCTCGCCGATATAGCGCTACGTTCTTTGCCGGCTGCGATGTAGCACGGGCCACGGCCTACTCTTCCCTTCTGATGCTTCTGAAGGATGTGGAGTGGATGTAGCCGCCACTCAAGACATACAGAGTTTCTGTGTCTCTAACCTCCAACGTTAGTCAGTGACTTCGATTTATTTATTTATTAATTGCATTGATGTAGAATATTCTAGGCTAGGTCAATGATTAATTGACAGAGAATAAAGCAAAAAGGTGATGATTCTGTAAATGACTTAGTGAATTGATGTAATAGTAGTGTCGTCTGGTGTCGAGTTATATTGTTTTGAAAATTTTTTTGCTGAAGGACCGGTAACAATGAAATTTCAATAGAAACTGCCTATAAAATGTATAATTTCATGCTTCTTAGAATTCAATTTCATCTCTCACATTTGTGGGATTTTATTATTACATATCTCTACATCAAACTTTTTTCATCATAGAGATTTCGTCTTGACAAAGTTGATAAACTGATAATAATTCTGACAACATTGTTGAATTTTGAGAGACCAGAGAAGAAATAATATTCGATGAGATTTAACTCAGGATAGCATTCAGATTATTCTTGAAATTCATGATTTTTTCCTCAAATTTAATCTTAGACAATTAAGAATAACTTGAGAACGACGCGTTTTATTGAAAAAACATAAGAATACTTTTATTTTCTAAACCGATTAGTTCTTTCGAAAATGTGAACCGTTTATTCTTTTCAAGTGATTTGATAGTGTTTTTGCATGAATTTATGAGTCGACCACCCTGTAACTTTCAAACTAGGAGAGATATTGAATAAGTTTCGATTGAGTAATATGCACCACGAATAGAGTAAAAAATCAACCAAAATTCAGTTCATTTGAAATAACGGTTCCGAAGATATGAACAGGAAAGTGTTTTTTTCGTGGATTTTCGACACCCTGTATCTTCCAAACGAAACCGAATTTTGAAAAATGGTATGGAAAAAAAGTGTTTCGTTTGATGAGAGGAATCTACAGTTGAAATATATGTACAAGTCAAAGACTCACCCTGTATATATGGGTTCGACCATCTTGTCTGAATTTCTTCGACTTTAGTCTTTATTGGCCAATAAGATGTAACACTACTTCAGGAGAGAAAACACCTTATCTACTTACTAATTGACTAGGCGTCTTTGCCCGAGTCTTTGCCTGACTATGCCAGAAGGAAGGTAATCATTGCATGTTCCTTAGGCCGGCCACTCACGTACAGTCTAACTGTCAGTTAGACTGATCGCAGTTGAAATTGTCAGTCTAAACTTTACGTGAGTGGGCATTTCAGTCTCAGTTTAACGCGATTTTGCCAACTGTTCAGTCTAACTGAGAGAAATGAATTTCTTCATATTTTAAACTGAAAGGACTACCTGAAATGACCGTGTGTGGGGGTTCAGACTGTTCAGTTCTCAGTTCAGTGTGAGTCGAGGAAGGGAGCATATCACGATATCGCGCAATCATTACAGAGGAAACCAAGTTTTACTCGACTTCATCGAGATTTTCCGAGTGCTTGAGGATCTTGTAGAAAATTTTAGGCACTCGTACGAACGTCCTGTGGCTAAAAATCTCAGGGTAGCAGTCAACCTTTCATGTGGAGATATTGCAGTTCTCATGACTGTATCTTTTTTCACAATCAATGGGAAAACCAACGATAGCAATTTTTGGTACACCGGTTAAGTCATGCGCAAATAATTGAGAAAATCTAATGGTTCTTCCTCCAACTCTCTCAATAAGTTCATGTGGGAAGATAAATTGCGTTTTTGTAGCCACTTCTTGCACCACTGTTTACGTTTTCTCCTTTTTATTCTTGGTAAAATTGCAAAAATCAAACCGAGGACGGCCAAATCGTCGGACCTGCTCGAATCCATGATTGGAAGAAACTGAAGGATTGAACTGCTCATGTGTGCACATCTCATTCCTCAGTTTAGAATGACAATTTCAACTGCGATCAGTCTAACTGACAGTTAGACTGTACGTGAGTGGCCGGCCTTATGTAAACATAATTATCAATGGACCAATAGGAATGATGAATTGTGGAAGTGACATACGCGACATTTTTTCTGAAGTGACTTAATTCCGTGTAAAAATAATGTTAATTTGTAGTATTTACTCTATTATTCAATATCTATATTAACAACAAGCAGCCCGTCCCAGCTTCGCCCAGGTAGAAATTTGTTTCATTAACATTTTGCGATGAACTTAGAGTAAATCTACAACATTTATTATGTTTATAAAATCGTCGCGTGTCTGAAAGTTGATCCACGCAGCTACTCTTTGATAGATATTTGATCGGTGCCCTCTCCACCCGCCCATCTTGCACGGAGACGCATTTTGGTCCGTTGGTGCGGTTTCATCTTCATCACTTCAACCTGCCATATCTCTTGATGTACTTACTCATTTCAATAGGGATGTTGACTATTTGTTGGAAATAATTTTAATTTGTAGATAAGCCCTATACAAACACGAAAAAAATATTTTCATGGAAAAAATATAGCAAATACCAGGAAAAAATGCGTAAATAAAAATAGTTTTCAAAATTGCCGCTGAAACGAAGTGATTATGATGACGTCACCATACGGTAAACAGACTTCGCCGTCTGTCAAAGCGAACTGATCTTGCGTGATTTCTCGCGAACAAATCGTTTACGTAATAACAAATAATTGTGAAATAGTTCGCTGGTGATACGTTTTACTCTCTTCTGTTCTTCCTGAGTTCGTACTCGTGATGACAGTAAGGTTAAAGGTTAGCTTGTTTACCGAAAAGTGACGTCACGTATTCTCATTCGTGTTTGCAGTCACGTGATAAACTGTAATAGATTACACATTTTAAATCGATTTTATTTAATTTAATGAGAGTAATTAGATCACTAAAATATTGTTTTAGTATTTCAAAACTACCTTCAATGTGGAAAACCTCAATTTTCATTAATTTGTAACATGTGTTAACATCCCTATTGTATTATGTGAAGGGCAATTTCGTTCTAAATTAAATATTGGGGATAAATAACGTATTAAGTTGAAAAACGCACCCCCAAATAGTGCATGGAAAACATCTTATTATCATAAACAGGTAATAGCAAGTCAATCTTGAGAGATAGATATATGCTTTCGCGGATTTTTTTGTAGAACTATTCAAAAAGTACATTTCCGTCATACATTGTATTCACGTCATTCCTACGGTTTTTGCAGCGCACGTGAAAATAGCTGATAAGGGCTGATTTTTCAGTTATTATTGAAGTTATAGTAGGTATCCCTATTTTTTCGGGTGAGAAGTATATCATACTAGCTGGCCCGGCGAACTTTGTTTCGCCTAAATGATACCTATACCCATAGCCATCTTTATCTTAAGAAGGCCGTGCCTATACATACTATGGATTTCACAAATCGTAATCACCAGTGATCGGAGACCAACGGCTTGGTTAGATTTCTGAACTGTCAAATCTAGTTGATTCTAGATCAAGCTCCGATCACCGGTGATATGCTTTGTGAAACCCCCGTTAAAGATGTATAAACTTACCATTGCTATTTTTTCAAGCAGGAGATAAATTAGGCATAATAAAAGTTCTGTCAAATGTCATCTGTAAACTGTCAAATGCCATCTGTAAACTGTCAAATGTCATCTGTAAACTGTCAAATGTCATCTGTAAACTGTCAAATGTCATCTGTTTACTGACAAATGTCATCTGTCAACTGTTAAATGTCATCTGTCAAATGTCATCTGTCAAATGTCATATGTCATCTGTCAAATGTCATCTGTCAAATGTCAAATGCCATCTGTCGAATGTCATCTGTCATCTGTCGAATGTCATCTGTCAAATGTCATCTGTCAAACGTCATCTGTCATCTGTCATCTTTTCCATGGATATGAGCTGTCACACAAAACAGAAATACAAAAATAATATGTCAATTACTAATTATGGGCAATTTTGAATTCCGCAATTTATTTCCGCAAATATATTTATTACCCAAACATAAATCAAAAACATTTCAGAAATATAGAGAAAAGATGAAAATGGACAACACACGATTGATGCTGATCGTCACAATCCGATTTACTTTACATTCCGGTAAAAATTCACTGTTTCACCAACTTAAGATCTTTACCCGCTTTTGATCTGATAATAGCCTTCCATGTTATTATAAGTTCTATGCAAATTTCACAATAATTGTATACATCGCCATCCATACTCTATGCCATTTCTGAATTTCCTACCCTTCAAGAAAATGAAATGCACCATTGCCAGACTACTTCATGGCTTATAACTTCACAACGATCTATTTTATTATTGCATTTCTATTGAATACCGTAGAACTTCGTTCTACCACAATTAATCCCCATGGAATATTCTTATACCGCTGGTAAGACCTACTGCACTTTCAACTATTCACTTGACGTGCGATTCTGTGGAAGAAAAACTAACCTCCTTTTTAAATGTCAAAACCCATATAAGTACTCTATGATTGCTCGATTCGTCGTAAGAAATTGGAATGCCTTTTTTTCTTTTCTGTAGGATTTTTTTGGGAATATGTATTTTGTTATATAAACCTTGCCCTAACAATAATAAACACAACAAAAAAAAATTGTCCAATTTGGTGCGATCGTTTGAACAATAAGGCATTTCGAAGTTTCGAACCAACCATAGATCCTCTTTTATTAATGTTGATAGCGAGTCCGTTTCTCTCGTTCTATTTTATCATTGCATTTCTATTAAATACCGTGGAACTTCGTTCTACCACTATTAATCCCCATGGAATATTCTTATACCGTTGTTAGGTATTTTGTGGTAAGACCTACTGCACTTTAACTATTCACTTGACATGCGATTCTGTGAAAGAAAAACTAACCTCCTTTGTCCAAATGTCAAATCCTACATAAGTACTCTAAGATTGCTCGAGAAAAAGGAAGGCTTTTTTTTCTTTTCTGTAGGATTTTTTTGGGAATATTTTAATATATAAACCTTGCCCTAACAATAATAAACACAACAAAAAAAGAATTGTCCAATTTGGTGCGATCGTTTCAGCAATATGGCATTTCGAAGTTTTGAACCAACCATAGATCGCCTTTTATTAATATAGAAGATGTCAGTCAGGGATAATGTAGCTTTCTAAGGGTGAAAGTATTTCTGGAATCGGTCCAGTAGTTTTTGAGCCAATTCGTATCGAACACACAAAAATACAAATCCTTCCTCTTTATATTATTAGTATAGATATACAGGATGTCCCAGAAGTCGCGCACCCCATTGAGGGGATCGAAAGTGAGAAATTTTCTAGGCCCAAAAATCCATGTTTGAAATTTTTTGATAACGAAGTTAATCAGCTATTAATTAATGAAAGTGACCAAACAGGAGCGCCCTTCAGTGCAAAAATCCTCGTCTTCGACTCGGGTTTTTGTTGCCACCAGCACTCATGCTTCTTGTTAAAAGCAACGTGTTTTATCGATTTTTCATCTTCAGCTTAAATTATGAATTGGAAATCGAAACAGTTTCTTCGCTATTGTTTGTGTATCATTACCCCTCATTAATTCGGCAGTTTGAAAGGATAATCACATCTGGTCAGCGAGAATCAAATACAGATGCCAACTACCATTCGAATTCCTCGAGGTGCTACGGACTCATTGAATAGACTAAGCCAGCTTGGTATTGGCACGAAAAATTCTTCACTGCAATCGGATCCTCAATTATCTCGGAGGAATGCTCATGTATTTTCGTGCGTGGTCTTATCCACCAACGAAACGATCCTATCAGGTATGTCCTTAGGGGATTGAAAATGATAGCCTGTTGAAGAATTCGATAGGTTGATCTGGGAAACGTGATACAACGATAATTTTCTTCTGAGGATTTCGATCATTTCGTTGATTCCGCGAGGTGCGTATAAAAAATATAAACAAATGGGGTTAACGTCGATTAGGACGAACATAATGAATAAAAAATATGGATGTGAATTATTATTATAGAAACTATGGTAAGTGTCCATCCATATTTTCTCAATTTCAAATTTACCAGATACTGAATCTGAAGTAAAGTACAAGGTTTTTATGTCACACGTCATAATGGAAGCAATAATGATCTACTTCACCTGGAGCACTGGTTTCTCAATATAATTAACAATGCATTCAAGATTTATAAGCCAATTAAAAATAATCACCGAAAAAGATACTCTGCAATGCCTCCAGCCCGATATGCTGATATTCTCCATTCTTATGTATGTGAATTTAATGTACGGCGAAGTTGTGCGACCTCATAATTAACAAATATCTGATTGTGCCGAACTTGATTCTTTTAGACCTTCCTCAGTGTATGAAACCATGTCCATTTCCAACTTTTCATTACTGATTCAGTATTGCTTTGATTAGTTGCTCTACCTACAGGGTGGCCAATATGAAATAATCAGTAATTTGGTAGCCTTTTGGATACGCAATCTGGACAAAGTTTTGCATGTACCTTGAGACGTTTTTCTCTAGCCAAATGCACAAATTTATTTCCGTAAAATCTGCAATTCTGAAATTATCAGGAAAATCAAATTTCGAACGTCCACATTCATGCGGCATTCGATCTCCGAACCTACCTTGAAACTTTCAAGTTTCCAGGTTTATCCGTTCGAGAGTTATTGAAAGACAGAATTGAATTCGACTACGGATTCTTGCTCAGTGACATCGTGACGAAATGATATAGTAGTTCTCTCTTCAGTAGATCGAAAGCTGAAAAAGAACCAACTTCGAATTTACAATCAAAATCTGAAATCTTCAAAAAAATACCTCACTGGAGAGAAGAAAGAATAAGTGAAAAAGTACAACACTGTTTCACCTCGTTCGTATTTTTTTCATAACTCATAAATAGGACCATCACCTCGAACCAATCATTGATGGAATTGACTCTTCTTCTTGTAACATCGCACATGTCATATTATTCATAATATACGGGTTCCCCATAATAGACTACCCATTTTATTGTATTGATAAATTCCCTACGAGATAACTGAATGAGTTTTTCTCTGTGGGAATATATTCTGTAGTCTTCAGGATTCAAGTACATTATTAATCACATAAAAACCTATCACAAATAAGTTTCAAATCAATAATTTTGTAAAACGGCACCCGATTTTTTCTTGTAGCGATATTCAAATGCCAAAGTGTTAAGGATTCGTCCAGGAACAATCGAGGAACTCAAAGTCAAAATTCGTGAAGGAGTTGAAGGAATAGACGGAAATTCGCTACGCCGAGTAATAAACCACTTTTTATCCATTATTGAAAATTGTGTTGAAAGTGGTGGAGGTCATTTAGAAGACGTGATTTTCAGAAGTTGAATTGAATTGGCGAAACATTGAAAAGTTATCAAAAATACCAAAGCTGTCATTTGGTATGATAAAAAGTTTGTTTTGTTAACCAATAAATTTTCAATTCAAATATTAAAATGGGTTGCCTATTACGGAGAACTCTGTATTATCAGAATTTTATGGAAAAATATATATTAATTGGAATTATATTTCTTGTTCAACACTTCATTTTTTTCTCATCTTAATAAATGTAGAGAAAGATTTGCGTGTGTGTATCACAATAATTACTGAGAGTAAGGAAAAATTAAGATCATTCATGATGGTAGAAACGGAATGAATTATTCCGGAAATGTGGCGTCTATTAACTGTTTCATGATGAATGCCCTGCTTTCTACGAAGGTCAGACTAGTCGTTCTCATAAAGTTAGGATTGATGAACATAAAAATTCAATTCTTCGAAACATATACACAACTGGCTTTTCTGCACATTGTATGGATTGTACCTAACCACATTTAATAATTAGGGGAAACAGCAGACGTTTAGATTTCTTAATTTTTCTGAAAATATCTCCTGCACATTATTATTAACTGAAACTACGAATTGTAAACGATCAATAAGAGTTCCGCTCATCCCCCCATTCAACATCAGTAGGGGATAATGATACATGGTAGAATAATAAAATAACATCAGTTGTTTGATATTATATTTGTGTGGTTGTGTGTTACTTTTCAGTCTTGAGAATGGGATGAAACTAGAAAACTTTAGACGAATATACAGGGTGAGTCTTCAACTGTAGATTCCCCTCATCGAGCGAAACACTTTTGAGCACTTCACTTCTCAAAATTCGTTTCCATGAAAGATACAGGGTGTCGAGAATCCATGAAAAAACACTTTTCAGTTCATATCCTCGTGAAGGCTATTTCGAATGAACTGAATTTTGGTTTATTGTTTACTCTATTCATGGTTCATATTCCTCAATCAGAACTTATTCAATATGTATTTCTACTGGTATGAAAGTAACAGCATAGCCGACTCATAAATTCACGCAAAAATAATATGAAACCACTTGAAAAAGATAAACGGATTATATTTTCGAAAGAATCAATCATTTTAAAAAATGAAAGTATTCCTATGTTTTTCAATAAAACGCGTTGTTTTCGAGTTATTACCAATTTCACCCGATAAAATTTGACGGAAAAAACAAAAATCACAAGAATAATCTGGATGCTTTCCTGGGTTTCCAATATCACAGAATGACTGGAATTTATAACTTTCTGATCTCTATACAAGGTCGCAATGTTGTAAAAACTTTCATCAACTATGTCAAGACTGAAATCTCCATTATGGAAAAACATTTGATGTGAAGATGATATGTAATAATGAAATCCCACAAATGTGGGAGATAAAATTTGAGTCAAAGAAGCACGAAGGTATCTATACATTTCATACGCACAGTTCCTATTGAAAATTCATTGTTACCGGTCAATATTGAAAATGAAAGTCAATGAAATACAAAATTAGGATATTAAGGATGAATGAAGATACAAACCACGTATTGAATGGAAATTAATGGAAAATAAAATTATACTAGATAATTTGTGGCGATGTTTCTATCAAAATAATATCCTCTTGGAATTTTATGAACTCGACACTACACGGTTATTAAAACATCAATTTTCTGAAAGTCTTCACATAATCATCATCCGTTTGCATTTTTCTCTGTTAATAAATGAATCAACAAATCACGCCGGTTATAGCTATACGCATGCGTCGTTCATGGGACTAACGTTGAAGATACAGAACAATCATATACCAACTGTTTTGTCTGTGAAACAACGGTTTGTCTTGCGCGCCGTCTAGTCTACCTAGCATTAGCGCACTGTTATGGGCGACTGAAATTAAGATCGTAACTCTATATCGGCGAGAATCAGAACTACCCGTTGGGGATTTCCAAAGAGAAACGCCTAGACGCAATTAGCAAAAATTGAACACAACTAGTGCCCTTGCGTTAGTTCATCCGTTTACGAAAGGGTATGTACTGCTTCCTTGGTTTCGCCTATACCATTGTTTAAAGAGGATGTCAACACAATCTGCCATCGTCTTCTCAAAAGCTCAGTGGAATATCATAGAAAATGTTCAGTCTTATGACCTAGGTTAATAAAGTTAGGTTAGTGTAAAAACAATTCTTTTTTTTAAGTTTTGGGATATCGAGGAAAATATAAACCAGTTATAAGTGCTCATAAACTAATCTTCAGGAAAATCGAAGAAGGAACTTATTTTTCTGGGAGAAATATGGCTTTTCAATTGCAGAAATAATCGGACAAAACTAAGTGTTTTGTAAAGAAATATCGTGTTTGTAATATTTTTATTCCAATGATGATATAGTGCTTGAGTATTTGTATCAATATGTATCAACTCAATCTCCATTGAGGAATATGAACTTTGCATCAATTTCGAAGAATCTTATCAGGTACCTATTTGGCACAACCTAACCGAACCTAACCTATTCGGCCCAATTTTTTTTTCAAATGGCTTTATCTTATAGAGCTGAATTCGGAAAAATGGAAAATGAAAATAAGTTATTTTTCCATTTGAATCTACAGTTGAAATATATGTACAAGTCGAAGACTCACTATATTTTAATAAATTATGATGTGAACATAGCCAACATTTTTTCCATTCAAATATCAAATTGTTTTATAATTTCAAGAAGAAAAACAGTGTTTGTCTCATATCCGATCAGAGCGACAATAAAGGTGCAAACACATTGTTGTCACGTCACGTGAGCTCACGCATCATCACTTCACTTCACATCGCTTCACTTGCGCTTAGAAACGCATTGTTGTGATTCACGCGGTCGCTAGGTTAGTATCTGCTGTCACGTGAAAGCACGCGAGATCTATAATTCCGCAAATTTACATTTTCTGATCGCACGTGATATCACGTCTGATATTTCGCTTCGTCACTAAATATTGCCACAGTATAGATACTAACCAGTAGTCGCACTCCAGATAAAATGAACTGAAATCTTTACTCTCTCGAGAACTCGCGCACCATTTCGGCGCGCAGTAGAAATTTAGAGGGACCTTTGAATTTACATTTTACCGCCAACCGGCAGTATCGTAAATATTGGGCATAATGATGCGCACCGAAATGATGCGCGTGTCGGAATCGGAGTAAGAAAATCCTCGAAGTGCGACTACTGGTTGGTGTCTATACTGTGATATTGCCGAATAGCTCGTGACAGCGCGAATGTCAAATGGTGTGTCTCTAGCGCAATACGTTGAACCTGACCTCACGTGAGCTCCCGTGACGTGACAACAATGTGTTTGCACCTTAAATCGCATCTGAAAATTCAACCAAGGTTTCATCTCCCGATGAATTGGGTAATTTGGTTATTAAAAATGATTCCTGATATTCTTGTCATTGACCGCCTTCGTGTACATATTTTTAGTGGCCATATGGAAAAATCTCTTCATTTTATGGATTGCGAGGCTAATAATGATTAATAACAGCAAAAGCAAAATGCAAGTCTGAAAATGATTGGAAGCATTTCGAACTCAATATATATGCTAAACATGCTGTTGCAATTAAAGAGCGGTACCAAGTATGTGAACTAGTTCGTATATCACCGTAAAAAGATATCTATTCAATTCAATTAAGTTTCTTTATTCACATTGTTTATTAACAAGTAGTATAATCTTGAAAATTATACCTGGCTTCACTCGAGAATTTTAATATCAATCAAGAACCGATTAATGAAAATGCTAATTGAAAGGGATAAACTCCTTGTAATTAATATTCTCCCTCCATATGGTTGACCGATAGTTCGATGATGAACTAGCTGAGATTCACCCACTCTAGACTCTTCATTTTGTAGAACGCAGAGAAGAGTGAAATTTTTCAATTTGAAATGAGGCCAAGAGGGTCGAGTTTTTCTAAATTCAAATGAAATATTTCGAGAAGGAAGCATTCATATGATAAAAGCAACAAAATTGAAAGTGTCCAGCTCAAATGTGCTATTTTTTTTCTCAGCAACGTATATTTAATTTATTTCTCTTCACGTTTCATCTGTGTTACCCTGAGGGTTAATTTCATTAATTTTCCACAGAATTCGCAAAACAACAAAATTCAGTACCTTGTTGTCAGATTCAATAAGCCATAGGATTAAAAAATGAATTTCGGTCCCCATTTGGCAAGATCGTATTTTGTATACTGCACTACCTCAATCGTCCGGAATACTAGCAGTTGGGTCTTGTTGACTTCATTTATTCGAATCGATTTCAAGCAAACTTGACAAATAATCTAAGATGGTCATAAATCTAGTGTATTCCTCATTCAATTAATCATTGTATGTCTGGTACCTGACTGAATAATGGTTCAGTCACGCATTCCCTTTGATGTTACTGAATTAGCGGCATCGAACGGAAAGTCTTCAATGATAGTATCTGAAAAAAAGGCTCACGAATTTATAGTATCATAGATTCATTAACCAGATATTCCACAATCATTCCATCATGGAAATCTTAATTGATCTCTTCTAGAGGAGCCGACCACTGGAGCCGATAAAATGCAGAAGCTGCCAGCGATTTTTAGAATTGTTGTAGCATCTCAACATCTTTGTTGTACCCATGCAGAGTTCCCAAAATAAAATAAACTAGAAGCGTTTGTGGTCGAGAAAGGTCTCTGGGAGAAAGTCTAGAACCCGGAAAAAGTATTGAAAATCATACAGAATTATTTCGAACACTTTGTATATATTGGTGTCATCAACTATACTTCTTCTTTTATCCCATCAATAGGAAATACCTGTTAGTCGAGAATAGATTTGTGGATGACAGGATGATCGCCATTTCTGGAACTGGTCTCTCAAAACGATAAAAACTATTTGAAATGAAAACATATTCCCAATGCATGCAAGTCGATACGTGGATTAATATATCACGAAAACAACCTCGTATTTTAAGATGTTGTATCTAGAACATGCGTTATTGTTGTCCTTCTTGTTGCAGCTATTTTATTCTAGGATGTCGTCCTTGGTGTCCAAGCGGTATACACGAGGATCTACACATACCATTAAGTGATGTGAAATAATACGACAAGGTGAATATTGAATAATGTTTTATTCTTCATGAATGATAGATAAAATAATTCATGAAAATTATTTCCGTGTTATCAATAACTTCATGAGATGTAATTATACAAACCAATTGAAGAATAAAATCTGGAAATACTCTAATTTTCCTATCTATTCGCCTATGGCCATGTGGGCATCAATGCATGTTTTCCAGAATTCTGAATATGGAGTACCTAAACCTTTTTTGAAATACGAAAGGTTCAACATCTGTCATTATGAATCATTAACAAATTTGTCTGCTTGCCGTTAATTCTTCCTTTATTTTTTGAAATGTTCTAGGTGTAATAATTAGGGATTTCAGAATAAAATGTCAATTTGCCATTTTCATCTTACTCTATTTGATCGGATTCGATTTAATGCTTTAATGTTGTCTGGAATCTCCTTTTGTTCAATATCCTAGATTTTCACAATTTCAACAAAAAAAAAGGACTACTAAGTTTTCTCCATATTATATTTGTTTGATATCACAATCTTTGTGTTATCAAATGACACCAGAATGCCTTTTATGGAACCGAAATCTCACATGAATAATTCAATATTTCGCAGATTCGTAATTTTCGTTTCAGCGATGATCTCGAATATAGTGATTATCTGTGGCAGATATTCATTACAAGCCATGGTAGTCGAGATGGTTCTTGTAAACAACTCTAATCGTTTCATTTAACGGTGGTCCTGTTGAGGAATAACTATATTCAGGAAAAATTACGGAAAGGCTATGAATTCATTATACAACGGAGAGACGGTTATTAATTATGCAGGTGTTATACAGGGTGGCCATTTGAAAACGAAACAGACGAGATTACAAACGAAATAAATTTTTTCGATAGAAATGCTCGGACAGGTCGATTTCTGTTTCGAGGGGGACAACTTAAGATGTAGGTTACGGACGCATAGCGCTCCAACCCTTGCTACTACAACCCTCACCCCCAATTTTTGAATAGGGAAGATGGGGTGAGTGATACCTCATTGGAAAGGTATTTTCATACTGATTTCAGCACAGTTATTGTTTTTTTATTTTATGCCTTAGTTCTCGAAATATTCTTAACTAAGTATTTGAAAATGAAGTGGTGTTTTCATGGCACTTGTAGTGTTTTTTTTTGTGAAAAATCGACATTTTGAGCTTCAAAACAACCATGACTGTGGCTTTCTTCCTCCAATCCACTGACATAGAAATCTTTTATCAAGATGTCGAACAAACAAAGCGTATTGCGAAGGAGCTCAATCTTGCTTAAACTCAATCTAAATTATCTTCGATGTTATTTGCAGTATTTCCAATAACATGCGGTATCACTTGATCGAAAGAAATCTCCAAAAAGTCCAAATACGTACCTACATATCTACAATCAGATTACCAGGTAAGAAAATCAAATCATTAATGATACCACAGAAATATTCCAGTCCCAATTCGTGAAACGATTTCCGACTTAATTATAAAGTGTTTTCTCAGTTGGCTTCAATAATGTTTTCATTTTGTTGATTATTGAATTCATATCTTTTTCAAATGAGAATCGATAATTTTTTATTTATTACGAACAGATCATTATGTTGGCTTACTGGTTCTTTGACATGTGAATTATTCTTAGTTTTGAATCGAGACTTGTACGAGTATGTGTTCTAATTCATTGTTCGACATGGTTTATTCAATAGCAGAGCGGGTGAAAATAATTTCACTTTTTTTTGCAAACAATCAATGTGCGAATAGAACCGCAGAATTCTTCAATCAACGACATTTAGATAAACATGTTGATAGAAAGTATGTTTTGGAATTAGTGTCAAAGTTTCAAGAAACCGGGTCCGTGGCTAATAAAAAACGAAACATGGAAAGAAATGAAGCAGCTGAAGTAGCTGTTCTTGGACAGATTGCTCTGAATCCAATGACGAGTACGAGGCAGCTAGCACATGAATCTGGTTTTACACGAACTCGAATTGCAAATATTTCGAAGCATCATAAATTCCATCCTTACAAAATCCATCTTTCACACGCACTAAACGAAGATGATTTTGACCGTCGTGTTGAATTTTGTGATACAATGAGTGAACGAGTAACTGCTAATCCCAATTATCTGTACAATGTTTGTTTCTCCGATGATTGTTCGTTCTTTCTAAACGGCACAGTAAATCGACACAATTGTCGTTATTGGGCCGATGCTAATTCGAGATTGTTCCACGAAGTTTATACTCAACAACCACAAAAACTCAATGTTTGGGCTGGAATATTTGGTGACAACATTGTCGGCCCGTTCTTTTTACCTGGTAATCTTACTGTAGATATGTATTTGGACTTATTGGAAAATCACATTGATCCAATTTTGACGGAAATTAGTGAAAACAATGCTGGAAATTATGTGGAAGATCAGATTGTGTTTCAGCAGGATGGAGCTCCTCCACACTACGCCTTACCGGTTCGAGAATATCTGGATCAAAGATTTCCAAATCGGTGGATTGGAAGAAGGGGTCCCACTGAATGGCCAGCCAGATCGCCAGATCTGTCACCACTAGATTTCTTTCTTTGGGGCCACTTGAAGAGTAAAATTTACTTTACACAGCCCGATTCCATAGAAGATTTAAGAAGACGTATAGTGAACGAATGTCGTTAAATCACTCCAGAAATGCTGCAAAATGTGCGCCATTGTTTCGAACAAAACTCATTTCATTGTATGGAAGCTAATGGCGAACAATTTGAATATTTAATTGATTGATGTGAGTTTTTGATAAATTATTACTCTGAAAAGTCTTATTTCTTAGATCAAGACTTCAAATCGTTCTGATACCGTACAGTTGGAGAATGATTTCAGTGAATAAAACAGCTAGTCGAACATCTGACCCTAGTAGCATTAACACGTACGGTATGACTTCATTTGCCCAGTGGTAGATGTTTTGCAATTTCAAATACAAGTACGGAAATTTTGGTGTTTCGGAAGCACGAAATGTCAATTATTCGCAAAAAATTAATTTAAGTGATAAAATTACTAACGCATGAATATTTCGAGAACCAATGCATAAAATGAAAAAACAATTACTTTGCTGAAATCAGTATAAAAATACCTTTAATTGAGGTATCACTCACCCCATCTTCCCTATTCAAAAATTGGGGGTGGGGGTTGTAGCAGCAAGGGTTGAAGCGCTATGCGTCCGTAACCTACATCTTAAGTTGTCCCCCCCCCCGAAACAGAAATCGACCTGTCCGAGCATTTCTATCGAAAAAATTTATTTCGTCTGTAATCTCGTCTGTTTCGTTTTCAAATGGCCACCCCGTATTATGAATGATATCGATAGTATAAACTCGCCGATACAAATTTCCACAATATACTGTGCCGTAAAATCACCGGTAATCAGTAATATGAAATAGAAATATATGTATAATATTCATCTAAAATACCATTAGAGATGGAATTTTGCCGCTACAATTTCTCGATTTTTCGACAAGAGAGAAATTCAACGTGCTTGAATTTCATCTCGAGTGATGGTATTCGACCACTCACGATGCGGTTTTACGGGACTTTCGAGCTGCCAGCATCGCAAGAAGCTCGTAAACAGTCTCCGTGGATGGTCGACGGGACCTTCCTTGAGTGGCCGCTCCGTGAAAGGTAGACGGGACTTCTCTTCGGCCGCTTCGGCGTCCGGAGCGTTTCGAGACTCTACGTTCTTGAACGCAGAAGCTTGCATGGACGCTACGTCGGTGGTGAATTTCACGATGCTCAAATGCCGGCCACTCACGAAGCCTCCGTTTTCGAGCGTTTTACGACCTCATCTGGACGCGTGGCTTTTCAAGCTTCCAACCGGGCCTTTGAGCATCCTAAAATTCATCACTCACGTAGCGTCCATGCAAGCTTCCGCGTTCAAGAACGTAGAGTCTCGAAACGCTCCGGACGCCGAAGCGGCCGAAGAGAAGTCCCGTCTACCTTTCACGGAGCGTTCGTGCGAAGCTGGCCGCTCGAAAGTCCCGTGAAAACGCATCGTGAGTAGCCTACATAAGGCCCGGTTGGAAGCTAGAAAAGTCACGAGTCCAGATGAGGTCATGAAACTCTCGAAACAGAGACTTCGTGGATGGCCGGCATAACCGTAATATGGTCACATAAGGCACGTCTTGCGGTATTTGATAAATAAGTTTTCATCATTGATTGACTAAACGTTGTTTGTTTTCTCTATGTTATTCATTTCCGAAGCTATCTATGAATGTGAGAAACATAAAAAATCTAATCGTTGGAAAACCATCTTCTTAGTTTTGCTAGCTTGCATGTTTTGTCGAGGTGAAACGATAGAAATGGTAAATGCACCGATGTCAAACCTAACTCATGGCAGCATGGCTCCCAAATTTGCTACGCTGTATATTGTCGAAACGTGAAACTACGTTGAATGAAAATTATTCCATATTATTTTATAATTCTTTGAATGATGAATATTACTACGACTAAGGTTGAAGCAATACTTCTGGCAATTTGCATCTTTATAAATAGGAGATTTTGATCATTTCGGAGGTCCACTCTTGTTTGTTCTTCTTCCAACATCAAAGACATGCGATTCTGTGGAAGAATAACTAGGCTCTTCTCTTCTGAACCGTCCGTGATTTCGGATCTCATTACACAAATTTTCTATTTTTTTTTAATAATTCGCTAGAATTTTGTATGGTTCTGTTTATGCGATCTGGATCAAATTAACGAACTTGAGCCGGCATTCGAGATCCTAACCTACTCTAAGAATTTCCAGTTAGGTGTGGGATTTTTCATTCGAAAGTTAACGTGTTCAATTGCGATCAAAAAGTGCTTTCATTCCTCATCAAGCACAATTGAGACTGTTGCTAAGTAATTAAATGTTATAAAAGATAAATCATGCAAACATGTATACTCCATTCACAATTATAAAATCACAACTCTGGCCATGGTTTCGTTTTCAGGAATTGGTGCACCTGATGAAAAATCTGTGCGCGTACAGAGATTATTGTTAATGACAAAACGTTGTTGCCAGTTGCTTTGTTTACATCAAAGTAAAAGTATCAAAGATATTCCACATTTTGTTAGTTCGAATCGATCGGCGATTTTGGGACGAAATATCGATAAGGAATCGCCTATTTTTCCGTTCTTCGTCGTCCAGATGAAGTTTCCCGTCGATTTCGTGCAAGTGTCATTTTTTCCTTTCACGGCTTTTGGCGTGAGTACGAACGGCAAATTTGAATTGGACCAAAAATCGATTAATAAGCATAAAAAAAGCAAAAGTAAGTACTAATCGCCTTTTTTACACTTGATAACGAAGTTTTTTTAGGTATCTGGCCGTTTGGAAAGATTTCATACTAAATTCCGGTCCCCCAGAAGTTTGGTTAGTTTCGGTATCGTTTTTGGTGCTCAAAATTCATTTGGGATGTGTAAATGGAAAAAAAGGCTTTCTTATACGATCTTCTAACGAAAGCGACCGGAAAATATGGTTCAGGTAGGATTTTCGAGGAATTATGAGGAAAGAGCTTGCAGAATGAAATTGCACGATTTTCGTAAGTAAACGGGTTCTGGATGGCCATCATTGGTCTCTAAATGATTATTGTTGATCGTCTTCACGTTTCAGAAAAAAACACGTCGAAGAAGCTAAAAAAAGAAGAAATATGACTATATTGCACTCAACGATTCAGATTCCGATGAATTGAAATATGTGTCACTGGAGCTTTCATTCCTATCAATCCTTTGCCGAAAGTAGAAATAGGCTATATTGAACCAGAATACATCGGTTTTTTCCATATTCCAGGAGTTTGCGTCTTTTTTTGGAACAAGTGAATGATAAATGTGAAGCATATGTTTGACCTATTCCATTTCATTTGTACAAACCTACTGTGGTAGCATTGTTCAAACAATGGTGGTAGTAATGTATGAATCTTTTTCAAACTAACAAATTACCATAAAGCCAGAATATTTTACTTCTTGTTCATAAGATCATATAAATGAAATGTATATCTATAAAGCTTTCAGGCTTATTAATTTATATTGCATTGAAATTATTAGTTTCTCTGTAAACAAATTCGTTAATTTAGTTATTATGTCTATTCTCTTTGTGATGAATGAATAAAACTGTTATTTATTTGAAATAAAGAAATATTAGAAATAGAAATGTTATGCACCCTCACAATCATATCACATATTCGGATTCCAGTATAGAGGGATATGATGTTCCATTATTCTTGATTCTTGTATTTATCCATCAATTCATCTTATATCTTTGGGTTGATTTTTTTTAATGAATTCTTGATTAGAATCAACAATTGATGTCGTCAAGTCTTGAACTTTCAGTTCAAGAGGATAATGAACATCAAATCTTCACAAGCATGCATATGAAAATTATGTGAAAGCAATGCAATTTTCTTTCATGTCGAAAAATTATATATTTCAACAGTGATCTCTTGTACTTTTCATGCAAATAACTAGAAAAGGAATCCTTTCTATCAATTCATATTAAACCTTAATTATTTTCGTCCATCACATATTTTCCAATTCATTCGCATTCTGAGAAATACGCTAAGAATGTAGAAAGGGCAACATAGTGTTGACTTGGAACATAAAAATATTTTGAAAAACGTCATAACTTCGATACAGAGTGGAATGTGTGAAATTTCCAAGGCCAGAGTTGTGATTTTATAATTGTGAATGGAGTATATGCAATACTAGAATTCCAATATTTTCGTACACAATTAAGAAAGCGGAGCCGCGGGCATAAAAGCTAGTCCTTTTATATTTTCAGACCATATGTTTATACAACATTATGTCCGTTAATAATGGTAACGAGGTTTGGAAAGAGGAGAATCAGAAAGACAGAATTCCGCCAAAGAAGTCACGAAGTTGGAATAAAAATATACTACCATCACGACCCACCGTATTCTGTGCAGCTTCCGCGGTCGGATACGTTCGAATACCTGTTCAGCGGACGTTCCATTTGACGCGTTCTTTGTATTTTATATGTCCGGGAATGAATTCATTCCAAGGAATCGAAAGTCATTCCACAAACTGGCGTTACGCTCGTTACATCTCGATGAGCTTGAATTTCTTCTGACTTGAGCGGACGTTGATAGATCAATTTATGGCCCGGGTGGTAGCCTTTCGAAGGTCATTATTTCGATACGTTCAATTTTATTTGGAATTCTTGTTTTTGAAACTACGTCAGACACCACGGTCGTTGTAGGACTAGTCCTGTGAAAATGTACCCACGTACTGCAAAGAGCAAAGAGAAAAATTCACCGTCAGTTGCGTGCCTTATGGGGATTGCCAATCATCCGTCATAGATAAATGTTGATGAATAATTACGAATTGCGAGAATATTACCGGAATTCATCACCAATACAAAGTTGCTATTGCTTCGAAACGAAAACACCAATTACTCTAAATTCAGTCATACTTAGACAATCGTACCCATAAAAAGTATAGGCATTAGGCAGGTATACAGATAACCACATGAAATTCAAGATAGAGTTTTAGAAAGACATACCACATATTAAAAAAATACACTGTCCAATGATTGAAGTTTAAGGAAAAATTAAAACATATTCATAATACATCTTCGAAATGACCACTATCTGCTCCAATACAGCGGGTAATCTTTTTTTAGAAAGAGTTTCTAATATTTCCATAAAAATTTGGAGTAACCGTTTGGAAGGCATTTCTAATCCTCACTTTCATATCATCAGGAGTAGTTGGTGGTGTACTGTGAACAATATTTTTGATATATCCCCATAAAAAATCAAATGGTGTAAGATCAGGTGATCTCGCTGGCCAGTTATAAGGACCACTCCCTTTCCATTTATCTGTAAATTTTTCTGTCAAGAGAATTCCTGACAACACGTTTGAAATGTGCTAGGAATACTTTCCAGAAAATTCCAAAAATCTGTCTTCATGAATCTGAAAGAAATTCCTTTCATCCAGATGCCCGTCAAAGAAATAAGGACCAATTTGGTCTCCTATGATTCCACCGAATTTGTTAACACTCCACCGGTTCTGGCGATCGACGGCTCGAAACGAATGTCCCTTTCGGTTTCACAATAATGATAGTTGAGTCGATTCACCAGGTTGATTCGTCTGTGAATAGAATATGGTCATAAAAGCTAACCCCAAAATGGTAGATGCAGATGGACCGATATTACAATGCTCTAAAGATAAACCTTCATTTTGAGTGTCCGAATTGAAATTGCCAATTATATCAAAGAACTATTTTTCAGTTGAATTCAACTTCGTTCAAGAATCTTTCAATTAAGGGTGGAGAATAACGGTCAAAGGAACATCTAAGTATATTTATTACTCTTCCAGCGACGTTTCGGCTTATAGCCTCTATCAAGCTAAAAACAGACAATGCATTGGGTATAAGAATACAACGTCCAACCAACGGAAAAACAATATCACAAATCAAAGATCTTAAATATAACAACTAAAACAACATCTGAACAGTATAACAAGAGCAATCAATCATGATAAGACTCACCCTCAGAGTGAGCTATCGATAAGTGCACTAAAAATACATTGTAGAACAATATACGTAGTCATAAACCATTAAAATAAATCGAAAGATGGAGCATTAACAACAACCAATCGATGTGGTGCGATTGAAAGAAAATCATTCAATTATACAGGGTGAGTCTTTGACTTGTACATATATTTTAACTGTAGATTCCTTTCATCAAACGAAACACTTTTTTCCTATACCATTTTTCAAAATTCGGTTTGGTTTCGAAAATACAGGGTGTCGAGAATCCATGAAGAAAACACTTTTCTGTTTATATCTTCGGAACCGTTATTTCGAATGAACTGAATTTTGGTTGAGTTTTTACTCTATTCATGGTGCATATTCCTCAATCAAAACCTATTCAATATCTCTACTAGTAAAAAAGTTACAGGGTAGTCGACTCATCAATACACGCTAAAACACCATAAAACCATTTCAAAAACATAAACGGTTCATATTTTCGAAAGAATCAATCATTTAAGGAACTAAAAGTATTCTGATTTTATTTCAATAAAACGCGTCGTTTTCGAGTTATTTCCAATTTTACCAGGAGAAATTTGACGAAAAAAAAATTAATTTCAAGAATAATCTGAATGCGCCTCTGAATTAAATATCATCGAATATTATTCCTTCTCTGGTCTTTAAACGAGTTCACAATGTTGTCACAATATTTATCAACTTTATCGGGATATTTTAATAATAAAATCCCACAAATGTGGGAGATAAAATTAAACACCAAGGAGGATTTAACACGCACAGTTTCTATTGAAAATTCATAGTTACCGGTTCATATTGAAGTTAAATTTCGATGAAATACAAAATTCGGATATGAATGATGAATCTCTATACAAACCACTTATTAAATTGAAATTAATGAAACTAAAATCTAAACAATATCCTCTTGGAATTTTATAAACTCGACACGGTCAAGATTATATTTATTCACTTCACATAATGAATCACATCAGAACAATAATTCACTGAATGTATTCAAAACATAACCAATCTTTCTGTTTTCGCTCAACGCATGCGTGGTAAAATTTGGCGGCAAACTCGATTTATGATGGAAACGGCAGAATTCATAGAATTTATACCACGGTACACAAGTGTATCGTGATTTATACCATGTTTCGTAACAAATCCTTAACCTCAATGAAATATCAGCAAGCTGACAACATCTTCTTGAAATTACTGTGCAAACATTCACAGAATGGATACAAAATAGATTAGGTTAGGTGATATTGTTTGCGAATTTCGTGGAAAATATGATCAATTTATTAGTGTTTAAAAACTAATCTGCAGAAAAATCGAAGAGGGAACTTATTTTGGTGTGAGAAATGTGGCTTTTTAGTTGCAGATATAATCTGATGAAACTAACTGTTTTTGTTGGAATTATCGTGTTTGCAACATTTTTATTCCAATAGTTAGTACTTGAGTATTCCCTAAATGTATAAACTCAATTTCTATCGAGAAATATGAACTGTGCATCAATTCCAGAAGATCATTTCAGAGGCGTAGTCAGCCCAATTTTTTTTTTTCGAATGGCTATATCTTTTCAACAGAGCCGAATTCGGAAAAATGAAAAATCAAAAAAGGTTTCTTTCGACCTCCAGAATCTTCAGTTAAAATATATCTACAAGTCAAAGACTCACCCTGTAAACAACGGTAGAGCCGGCACCGCATCGCTATGTCCCTGCATTTTAAATCTGTAATATCTTCGGAAATATTTATTTGAATTACATGCTGTAAAGGACCATATCAATCTATATTGGATGGACAATGTAGTTAAAGTACTATATTGCCTAAAATAACTTCCTAAACAAGCCATTCTTTCCCGTAAAATGTAGAGGATAAAAACTGGTTATTGTGGGTTATGCTTGAGAGATAGACCTAGATATACCATGGCGGACTTTTTTGTTGACCATTTTTAGGAGTACAATACCGAGTACATTTCTTCGATTTATCTAGTGAGGTTCAGTCAGCGTTTGTAATGTAAGCGCAAAAAATGTGTTTATTAACGACATCTCAAATTCATCAGTGTTTCTCTACAATATTATGCATGTATCATACATATAAACTTTCCTCTTGAATCACTTGACTTTTTTTCATTAACAGGGTCTTTTAATTTGGTGAAAATTCTGTGCAGAGTGTTATAGCAGTAGGGTGAAATATTGGGACAATACGAACGCATAACCCTCACCATCAGATCCTGATAGAGTCCCGGTATATTCTTCATCGATATCAGCTGGCTGCTGGTTCATGAAATTTAATGAGAGTTCATCGGATTTCGAAAGACTTCGATAACTCTCGAAGCAGCACATTTGAGTATGGGGAAATGATTTATGGTTCGAAAGGAAATGAAAAGGCGAATCTTGTCATGTGGAAAAATATAGGGTGCCAATATTGAAATGCATTTCGTTGTGCACACATCACCTTTCAACGTTGTTAAGATCGTCTTGTATTGAATAACAATCGTGTATATCTCATATGACCCCAAATAATTTCCGAACAACAGAAATGAACTATTCTCAATTTACCTACTTCCCCATGTCGTTTATAAAACATAAGAATGAAAGCGTAGACAGGGGCGAACCCTGAGCAACACCCGAATGAACATGGAATAATCGAAAGAAGACATCATTTCCATTCTTAAACTTCAATGTACATTCCCGCAAACGATCTGATAGCCGAGGTCCGACACCGAAACCTTTGAGTTTTTCGACTAGATTTTTTCCTGTATGGTAATTTAAAAGCCAAAGTGTTTGCGAGTCGTCCAGGTACAATCGTGGAACTAAAAGTCAAAATCCGCGAACACACGAAGGTTTCCTACGCCGTGTAATAAACTACTTTTCATCAATTATTGAAAAATGTGTTGAAGTTGGTAGAAGTCACATATAAGTTATCATGAATCCCAAAGAGTTCGTTTGGTTAACTACAAAAATGTTTATTCAAATATTAAAATGGGTAGCCCATTGTGGGGCACTATAAATAGGAAAGAATCATGCTAAGACGGGAAAAAGTTATGGAGCTTGCGATCATCTAGGATGGTTCACCCTCTATCCACTCAATTGTTACATAACGGTTGATGAACGAATATTCATGGTTTTTGTTTGCAGAGACTCTATTAAAAAACAGAATAATAGATATCTTTGAAATGAAAACTGTTTTGAAGAATTATTGATATCTAAGAAATTCCTATTTATTGATGTGCTTTGCCTTTCACGAATGACCTACTGCGTGTTTCTCATGAGATTTTTGGGTAACCCTATTTATTTCGTTGAGCTGGGAACGCCACGCGAAATCCAAATAACCAAGGACGACTGCCACCATGATGTAGTGTGAGCCCACCATTTACTCACGAATCCAGCGATCACTTTCTAGAACTGAGAGTAGAAATAAATCAAAACCGATGCCAGGGAATGCACGTATGGCCACAGTCATAAACCAGTAGTTGCATAATATTTATACCACAATTCTACCGTCTCGAAGTCGGTGATTGGTGAACAAATACTTGAATTGTAATTGGTTGGTCGACATTCTAATGTGGTTACCCTTCGGTGTGTTCCACATATACAATTTTTTAACGGATTACCAAGAACACATATTTTGACCTGACGAATGAACGGTATCAAACAATCAATCAGAATATTGGTATGAGAGTTCGTCAGTTATTTCGTCATGATACTCATAATTATTAGAGATAGAAAAAAATTCAAACAATTCTCACATTGCACTGAATTACATGTCAGTTTATGAAATGTATTGCAAAATTGAAGGTGTTCAATGTGTGTGATATAGGTATCAGCGATGCGGTAATTATCTTAATTACAGCAGTTTCAGGTCATCACAAAATGAATTGAAGCATGCAGAAAAGATTTCCAGATCCAATTACAGCGATGGAATCAAATGAGAGATATTCTAAGGACAAACTTGACGAATACTTCGCATTTTTCCAATGAAATGACCGTTTCTCTCTGCGAAACAGATCCCATGTCACTTATTTATTTATTTATTTATTTATTTATTTATTTATTTAACCTTGTACAAGGGTTGAGGTTGATCCTATAAACCCAAAATAAAAATAAACATGAAAATGGACAACAGTAGGATTAAGAATAAAAACTAACATGAGAATCTCGAATTAAAGAAAAAAAAAAAATTTCAATGCGACCTCCATTCGTCCAGTCTATTCTTGAAGGTGTTGACTGAAGCTCGGACTGAAGTGGACTTCACAACAGCATCTGGCAGCCGATTCCAAGCGTTGAAAACCCTGTTTGGTAGATACATTTGACGAGGCGATGTTTTGAATGGTTCTCTCGACAACTTCAAGCGATGGCCACGCAAGCTATTGGTATTTAGCTGGAAAACATTTTTCATTTCATCACCAAAGTGGCCGTTCATCGCACGAAATGTAAAAATAAGGTCACCTCTTGATCGACGCTCGGCAAAGCTGGGTATGTCGAAAATAGTCAGAGTGAGTAGTCAGACGTTCCTCATAGGATGGGCGGATGTGTGAGTACGGCATACGTGTGACCCAGCGTTGTACAGATTCCAGAAGATTTTCATCGAATTTAGTCGAGGGCCACCATACCTGTCCAGCATACTCCAATATCGGTCGGATGTATGTCTTATAAAGAAACGCCCAACTTATATTCACCAATGGCAGAAGTATACTTGGGAAACGCGTGAATCAATTAGGTGATCTCCCAAATTACTTCCCAAACGTCTAGCTTTTCCAGATGATGAGTGTGAGCTTCGGAAATACATGGGGATTTGTATCGCTCCAAAATCTGCACTTGAGCCAGTTAACATCTTCATTTAATTGAAAAAAGCATTCGTCAGAAAAGCAAACGTGTTGCTGCAGAAGTTGTCGTACAGATTGTGTGTTTGGCATGCAGAGCTGTGACGAGCACTGAAGAAAAGTGCTTCGAGCACTAAGCACTAAGCACTTGCATAAAAAGGCTCCCGAGTCTCGAGCACAAAGCACTTATTTTCACAAAAGGCTCGCGAATACTAAGCACTTTGTGAAAGTAATTCGACATTTCGAGCACTAAGCCTTAAGCACTTTTTTTAGGAAATATTGAAAGTGAGGTTATTTTAATCGAAAAAGAAATTGTAAGTTGGCATAGGTATGTGATATTAAAAATTTTGAATTCGATTCAATACAATATATAATAAATTCTTATTGAGAAAAATGCTATTCGCTCCTGGATCTATCTGTTTGATAATATTCATAAATATACTAAAGGACCCCGCACTTTTACTACGGGAAATGGCGTTCCGTCAAATTTTCTAAAATTTTGGTATAATGTAGTACTCGACATACTGATCAAAAGTGTCCATGGCCCCAACTCCATCCTATGACTAGTTTTTGAGATACAGGGCGTTGAAGTTGAGAATTACCCACTTTTACTACGCCCGTATCTCGGAACAGAATCGAATGAACTTCAATTTATCTCAAAAAACATTTCATTACATCCCCAAGGAGCAAGCATATAGAGGAATATGACCGAAAATCGTTACGAATACAGGGTTATCCATAATTGAATGCATGCCCGATTTTGAAAGTATAAAATATGTCAGTTCCAGAGCGAGAACGTTCGCAAAATGAACTAATTCACTAGATATGTTGTTGTTACATCGAAAAAGTCTGAAATACCCAGAATTCATACTGGGTGATCCATTATTATAGAAACTATTCTCAAGGAAGGTTAAATGGACATCCTGTATTTATGGGTTGATTCAAGGTGTTTTTTCAATGTTTTTAGAACATATCATCATGGACTTCAAAGAATACAGGGTGATTCAGTCATGAAATGAACTTTGAACCTCACGAAAATACCCAAAAACCACCTCTTTTTTTCATCACCCTCTATCTCAAGATTAAATCCGAGGAGGTGGGAGTTTTTTTCACCACTGTACTTGATATGAAAACATCAATACGGCTGAGAGTTTTAATCCACTTCCTATGACCAGATTTTGTTTTATGTAATATGAAAATTATTTATTTATGTTATTCTATTCTTATTCCAGCTAAAAATCTGGTCATAGGAAGTGGATAAAAACTCTCAGCCGTGTTGATGTTTTTATATCAAGTACAGTGGTGAAAGAAAACTCCCACCTCCTCGGATTTAATCTTGAGATAGAGGGTGATGAAAAAAAGAGGTGGTTTTTGGGTATTTTCGTGAGGTTCAAAGTTCATTTCATGACTGAATCACCCTGTATTCTTTGAAGTCCATGATGATATGTTCTAAAAACATTGAAAAAACACCTTGAATCAACCCATAAATACAGAGTGTCCATTTAACCTTCCTTGAGAATAGTTTCTATAATAATGGATCACCCAGTATGAATTCTGGGTATTTTAGACTTTTTCGATGTAACAACAACATATCAAGTGTAATAGTTCATTTTGCGAACGTTCTCGCTCTGGAACTGACATATTTTATACTTTCAAAATCGGGCATGCATTCAATTATGGATAACCCTGTATTGGTAACGATTTTCGGTCATATTCCTCTATAGAGTTGCTCCTTGGGGATGTAATGAAATGTTTCTTGAGAAAAATTCAAGTTCATTCGATTACGTTTCGAGATACGGGCGTAGTAAAAGTGGGTAATTCTCAACTTCAACGCCCTGTATCTCAAAAACTAGTCATAGGATTGAGTTGGGGTCATGGACACTTTTGATCAATATGTCGAGTACTACATTATACCAAAATTTTAGAAAATTTGACGGAACGCCATTTCCGGTAGTAAAAGTGCGGGGTCCTTTTTCGAGTTTACTTTTTTTTCTGAAAACTCCCAGTCCTTGAAACAAAATTGAATAAAAAATTCAAGGAAAATGGAAATGTTACTCTGTCAATTCTTGCACTGATTTGTCAGGAGGAGCTAACCAGTTGCGAAACATTGTTGCGTGACAAATAACGAAGAAGTATCAAAATTAGAACTCAATGGACTGTGTAACCTTTTGATGTTGTCTATATAAGACTCTTTGGTCAGATGAAAACGTTAAAAAGAACAGAATCGTGGCTTTTGCTTTTTCTATTGATATCAAGTTGTCAACGCACAAATTACCATTCAACAAAATACACATGGGCCCTTCAATTTTCCTTTTATAATGATCAAGTGTCCTCATTATCATCTCTCTGTAATTGCAATCCAAACAGTTTTGGCATGTTACTGTCATGTTGATTTAAGATTTTATTAATGTAAAAATGAATTCCTACAACATTGGCTCAGGGCTTAGTGCTTAGTAATCCGCAAAAGTGCTCGGGAGCACTTTTGGGATTACTAAGCACTAAGCCTTTGGCCGAAGCACTCCAATTACTAAGCACTAAGCACTGCTGTTGAAAAGTGCTTGGGAGCACAGTGCTCGGGAGCACAAAAGGGCTCCGAGTACTTTCACGAGCACAAAGCACAATGCTTTGGCACAGCTCTGGGCATAAGTTGGACCAATACCGCCACAGCTGCTCCTTCATCATTCACAATTCCAATGGGTGCCCTATTTTTATCCATTACTGAATTCCATCACGTACTTATGGCGAACGCTACGTTCAGCATGGTTTTGGTTGAATATGCTTGCAGATGCAGCCACTTGGGCACAATTTAGTCATAGGTTATGCCGGCTAACCAGCTCAACACGTTCCCGCGAAGTTGAAATTTTAAACAAATCGGCAAACTTGTAACTCAACAGATTGATACATCAAATGATCGAAGAAACGTTTTAAGCCACATAAACACCTAAAAACAAAAATTGGAGACAACATAAGGAAATATTTCGATTTTTTTTTATTTATAGTTTGGGAAATTTTTTCTTATTACTTGAGGGATAATTGTCTTTCAATTTTATTATGTGTGTGAGAAAGGCTTAGTATAAATGGGCTTGTACATTGTAAGAATAACCAAGGTATTCAAGGAGGCATTTGATCTTAAAAATTGATTTTCGTCGAAAACAGTTCATCAAAATTACGTTTTTCATAAACCGTTGTAACGAGACTTCCAAGACTTTTCAAATGAAGTATCATTCCACCCATCTTCCCCATTCAACTTCGAGGGGTTGAAGCGCACCCTCTTAGGGGGCCGCTTCGAGAAATTTTTTCAATCACTATGGGATGAGAAATATATACGGGGTGGCTCATCTCAGATGAAATATCCTGTATAAATATAATATCAGCTTGAGGTTGTATAAACAAGTTCTGATTTGCGGAGAGAGTTGTTTTTTCAGAGGCTTGTTATTCGATGTGATTCTGATATACAAATAGTATTGATATCTCGTGTGGGGTTCATTCACGACTATCATTGCAAAATGTACGATGCAGCAAATAAAACTCAATCGGTGCACGGGAAAATAAGCGAGGATGCATGTAGGTTCCTTCGATTTGCTTATCAATTTTCGAAGTTGTTTATTTGTACGGTGTACTTTTTCAACATGTTCGAAATTATAAACCAGATATTCGCATCAAGATAATCGGAGCATCGATTCGCAAAACTGGTACTCGATCTGGCTGAAATGGCGGCATTCTTCAGTGGTATTTTCTGACCCGATGTCGTATTTTGTTGAAGCAATTTTTAATGAAGTGATCAGAAAGCTTCCTTATTGCACGTTCAGTTCAAAATATGAACCAAATTAGGGACAATTATTAGGCAAAATATGGATGATATGATGGCACTGAATTTATGAAATCAAGCGGACATATTCGGTATGCATTTTAATGTTTAACTCATCTCCAAGAGTTTACGGGAGGATTATAGTCGATGTAATGGACCTGAGCTGGTAAATTCGAACTAAAGCGCTGGCGAACATTTCGATGCTTAATTATTTCCATCTTTTCAAATCGAACAAATAAAATCTCCTTCATTCCCAATCCGACTTTAATGTTTCATATTCCGATCAATCAAGTATCAAAAAATACGAAAAAAATTGATCTACTTCGAAACTCACTTTGGCTTATTTTCTATATCAATTCTAACCCTGGAATAGTTATTTTCCTATAAAGGGCGGAAAGTTGTACTTTTCCGCACAAGTATATGTTTAGATTTAGTAAGATGACATGTTCTATATCACAGTGTGATCGATGGAATTAATAAATTATTATTATTATTATTATTATTATTATGGAATAAATTTCGTTATTTGCAGGTGAAAGAACCGGGTTCCTCTAATGCTGTTTGTTATTAACGGTTTTGAATTTAAAATCTATCGTAATCAAACATCCTTATGTGGAGGAAACCATTACATTAAATCTAAAATATCTCCACGCGACAATGTTATGATCACCTCGTCGATCAGAACACGAAGAATGATTTATGAACCGATCAATTAAGGATCTTTTTGATGATTGGATAACATGATAAGATTCCTATTAGTCTGTTATTTCCAATTAAATGTGCCTTATATGCAATTACAGTGAAATTACTTACCCATCACATCTATGTTCGTGTTGGGTCATAACGGCTTACCTGTAAAAAGAAATTAAGAATTACTAATTATATCATAGGATATTTCCGTTCTAATCAAGAATCGGTTATGGGCAGAGGTCGTCCATGATTAATGATCTTTCTAATTAAGCCGGGATTGATTTGAATGAATCTGCCTAACGTATATAGGACATTAATTAGGCAGGTACGAAGAATTTCGTGTTGTCAGAAGAAATCATGGACAAATTATTCTCGATTCGTTGCTATTCATGCTTATCGTGATGAAAATATTTTTGAACAATGTATTGTCTTTGATTTGCACATTTAAATTGATTCCTTTAGTAAATCGTAAAATTGTTGTTGTTTTTCAAAATTAGGTTTCGTTTGGAAGATACAGGGTGTCGAAATTTCATGAGGAAAACACTGTTTTGTCCATATCTTCGTAACCATTGTTGCTTGTTATCTGGGTTTTGGTAAAGGTTTCACACTATTTATGTTGCCCATTTCTAAATCGACACTTATTCACCATTTTTTCTGATATATTATAAGCAAAGCCGACTCGTCAATCCGCAAAAAAACCAATAAGTCTACATGAAAACGATAAACAGTTAACATTTCTCAAAGAACCGATCATTTCGAAAAATAAAATGATTATCGAGAACTTTGCATTAAACAGTTTTTCAGTTGTTACTTATTTTGTCCGATAAGATTTCTAAAACAATTCTTAAAGTCAAATGATTCAATAATTCTGGATGCAGCCCCAGAATTTGGATCGTTTGAAATGTATGAGGGCTTTCACTTCTAGATTCAACCTAAAGGTTCGTCTAAAACTGCGGCACTCGAAGATTGTGACCAGACGAAGGAATGCTTCGGTGCTCACCACTACGAATAAAAATCAGGTAAAGACTATTTACCTTTATTTACCAGCAAAACGCTTTTAGAATCACGTGATAAGCTATCATATAGTAAACCTTCTAGCTGATTCTTTGTTTGATCATAGTTGTCCCTACTTGCTGTTTCTGTTAAACCTATTCTCATCAAATGATTCTTGAGGCACAATTTTCGGTAAGAAAGTGGGCGAGGGAGTAGAACTTGTTTTCACCTAGATCCAGAAATTTTTTGAATCTTGAGGTTTAAAAGTTCCGAAGGAACTTTCCGCAGTGATCCATCCTTTGAAGATTCCGCCAGCGCATTTCTACCTCAGTTTCCTCCTTCTCCGAAAACTTTTTCTCACAGATGTATTTTCCTATACCACAAAATAGTTCTGGGCCAGTAAGTAGCGTCTGTACTTCCTTTCTGGTAAGTGTATTTGTCTCTACGTTTCCTTTCATTCCCGAGTGACTGGAAAGACCTTTTTGTTCTTGCATAATTCGTTCAGTTTTCGTTGGCACTCCCATGCCAGCTTTCAGTCGATCACGAGGATCTCAACTCTTCAATAGCAGCTTGACTATCAATATATTCCGATGCTAGCTACTGTGGATTTTTTGTAACCATATGTGTATATGGCTATTTCATTCTACATAGCATTGTATTGAAGTTCTGCTCAATGCTCACTCAGTTGATCATTACATCACTAGGTTCACTGATGATATGTAATTGTTGAGAGAGACTAAGCTCTCTGAGTCTCAATTCTCTCATTACCTGTACCTTCCCTTGGTGGCCTCATGGGCTACCGTAATCAATCACCAGATGTAGAGGAGTGATATCTGCAAGGGGGGATATATCTGTTTTTCATGGGAGGCGTAATAACGATCATGGGGGGGGGTAATAACGATTGAAAACCATTAAATCAGGTACACAATGTATGAAATATTTTATGTGCACCACTTTTTCCTCAGGTCTTCGGCACTTATAAGGGGGGGGGGGGTTAATTACCCCCAGTAACCCTCCCGTAAATCTGCCCTCGGATATCTGCAATGATCGAAAGTGCTTTGGTTGGGCATGTTATCACAGCTCCAATGATACACACAGGCCAAGCTCTGTACCTCATCGAGTATTTTCCTTGTGCTCGTCTGATCTGCTTCAGTCAACCAGACCATGCGCCATGAGTAATTGAAAAAAGTGGTTCTGCTAACTTTATGTTAAGTTAGCAAAGCCACCCCGTAGAAAAAAAATTAAGGACGCGATAAATTTTTTTCTTTCACGACAAATTCAGGACAGGTATTCGACAATAAATGTTATCGAAAAAAGTCAATAACTAAATCGCCGATCGAAACGCCGAATTTAGTCTTTGTAACTCTTTCAGATTTTCAGATAGTTGTCGTCAAGCTCCTCGAATTTCGGGCATTAACCCTTCCCATGTAAGTTTTTTGAAATGGTTCACACATTTGAAATTTATTTTTACCTACTTTCTTATTCTATCCTTGTACTAAATACATACTTACAAAGTAGGTAAAGCCTCATTCGTAAAAATGTGTCTGTTCTCAAGATCAGCTAATGGTTATCTCACGAAGGTTTTGACTATCACAGAATGACGTTAACGTCTATCGTTATTATTATATTTCCGCTGGGGAAATTTATGTGTCGTAAAATTAATTGGAGCTACTCTATAAAGCTGGCAGGGTGTGCTCTGGAATCCAGAATGATTCTTGAGTTGTCGGCAGTTCTGCCTTCGTTTAAAATTTAATTAAGTCAGACATTAATGTTCGAAATCGGCTTCGTCCACTTTATGTAGCGGTGCCAATTCTACTTCCATTTTCAGTTTGCGGTAATGATGGATAACAATAAAAGTCCGAGTGGAGGAATAATGAATTTGAGGAAACGTCATTATGGCGGGAATGATGACGATCAGTCTGTTACTTGTTGAACGATAATGACAAAAAGGAAAATGTGATGGACATTTCGAATTCGCATTTGATTTTGAGATATTGGAATCCTTCTCTGAAATCGTCGAGAAAGTATATCAACGTCTCGAGGTCTTTGACGAGCTTTATCAGTCGAAACCAAAAAACCACATCGTTCAATAGCCGCTATTGCACCATTCGGCAAGTACTCAAAGACTCTCTACGGGTAGGCACAGAAACCGATCATGTGCAGGTGTGGTAAATTGAATCTATCTCAGGTTCATTAAATACATATTATTTCGAAATATTTCCCAACTGACATCATAAACAGATTTGAACAAGAGTCTCTGGATGTAACTGACTGTTAGTTATTATAACAGATTATTAAAACCAGGAATAACTACTCTGTTATATACAGGGTCTTTGACTTGTACATATATTTCAACTGTAGATTATTACGGTCGAAAGAAACCTCATCTTCATTTTCCATTTTTCTGAATCCGGCTCTGTTGAAAAAATTTGAAAAAAAAAATTGGCCAAATACGTGCCTGATACGATTCTCTGTTTATACCTTAAAGTTCATATTTCTCGATTGAAATTGAGTTAATACATTTAGGGAATACTCAAGTACTAACCTTATTCGAAGGAGAATTTTACAAACACGATATTTCTCAACAAAAACACTTGGTAGCAGCGCTATTTGCAAGTGAAACAAGATATAGAGGACAACTGTTCTGGAGCTATGTTGTTATAAACGGAGAAATTGATTATTTCAGGGGTTTTCCCTCGATCTTGTGCTGATTATGTGGAAGACTTTTAGTGAATTAATGTAATATTAACCGTGTAGTGTCGAGTTTATAAAATTTACGGATATAAATTTGGATTTTTTTGTGCAGAAGTTTTGAACTAGTTGGTAGTTGGCAGCCATTTATCACTGAGGATATTGCTTGAATAGAACATCGCCACAGATTATGTAGTGCTAAGTATTATTTTATTATTCATTTATTTCAATTCAATACGTGGTTTGCATCGATATTCATCATTCAGTTATCTGAATTTTTTATTTTATTGAGTTTATTTTCCGAAAGGACCGGTTACAATAAAGGACCCCGCACTTTTTATAGGTAAAGTGGCGACCGGTAAACTTTTCTGAAAGTTTGGTATGTTGTTGTACCCGACTCAGTGACCAAAAGTATCAATGGGCCCAACCTAATCCTATGGCTAGTTTTCTAAATACGGGGTGTTAAAGTTGAAAATTGTCCAGATTTTTGGATTTATTTTTTAATTATTAGGAGTTAGATTGGAGTTCTGTTGCATACAGACGTTTACTAGGTGTTCTGGTAGTGGATACGTATGATTAAAAATATTTATATTTACAGGATGATTCACGAATATATGACGGTAGTTTTTTGCCAAAATTCACTTTTTCTACTGTGACGTCAGGAAGGCATATTTTTGAAATGTTCTTTTCGATTTAGTACTACGACGACAAAATATTGCACTGTGCATATTTTTTAAACTGGGTGTTTCACAGAAAGAACCTCTAGGCATAATCATTTTTTTTAGGATTAATTCGAAACCCTGCTTTTATGGATTGATTTTTGGGGAAAGTAATACCACGAACATATGTGTGTCTCTAATATCCAAAATATTCATGGTGGTTTATTCATAGGAAGGTATTCTATTTTGGGAAAAGTACAAAAAACATGAACACCCTGTATTCGAAAATATCCTCGGTCAAATGCAACTATTTTCTCACTATTTATTGATTTTCATAACACCTTCAGAGGTATGAATTCTAAATCCGATACTATGATCAGTGTTAGAGATACAGGGCATTAAAGGGAAGAATTACTGATTTCGTTTCAATTATTTCAAAGCATAATTATTTTTGGTATGGTTGGCTGTATGGCTCACCCTGTATGAATAGTTATCATAATGAAGTATTTCGGACTCAAAATTGTAAACGACTAGTTATTGACTCCATGGAATAATTTCTCTGTGACGAAACTGTAGAATTATCGAGTGTTTGCAAAAGCTTTTGTGATTTATTCGTGAATCACCCTGTAACAGCAAATATTTTAGCTGAACCTTTCCATGCGCATCTTAGCTGTACTCATATTGAACTCATGGGCGCAACATAAAATCAATCCGGCTTTCCAATTCGAAAAAAAAAATTATGTAATCATTTATTCTCCACTTTAACGCCCTGTATCTCATAAACTGGTCATAGTATCGAATTAAGAATTCATACCTCTGAAGATGTTATGGAAATCAATATTCAGTGAGAAAATAGTTGCATTTGACCGAGGATATTTTCGAATACAGGGTGTTCATGTTTTTTGTACTTTTTCCAAAATAGAATACCTTCCTATGAATAAACCACCATGAATATTTTAGAGATTAGAGACACACATATGTTTGTGGTATTACTTTCCCCAAAAATCAATCCATAAATACAGGCTTTCGAATTAATCCTAAAAACAAATGATTATGCCTAGTGGTTCTCTCTGTAAAACACCCTGTATAAAAAATATGCACTGTGCAATATTTTGTCGTCATAATACTAAATCGAAAAGAACATTTGAAAAATATGCCTTCCTGACGTCACAGTAGAAAAAGTGAATTTTGGCAAAAAATTACCGTCATATATTCGTGCATCATCCTGTGAATATAAATATTTTTAATCATACGTATCCACTAATTTCACTACCAGAACACCTAGTAAACGTGCGTTTGTAACAGAAATCTAATCTAACTCCTAATAATTAAAAAATAAATCCGAAAATCTGGGGAATTTTCAACTTTAACACCCCGTATTTAGAAAACTAGCCATAGGATTGGGTTGGGCCCATTGACACTTTTGGTTACTGAGTCGGGTACAACAACATACAAAACTTTCAGAAAATTTGACCGGTCGCCACTTTACCTATAAAAAGTGCGGGGTCCTTTTTGATAGGAATTGTGCGTATGAAATGTATGATTTCATGCTTCTTAGAATTCAATGTTATTTCCCACATTTGTGGAATTTTATCGTTACCTACATATCTCTCCATCAAACTTTTTTCCATCATAGAGCTTTTAGTCTTGACAAAGTTGATAAACATTCTGACAACATTGTTAACTTGTTTAGATGTCAGAGAGTTTATAAATTCCAGACAGTTTTGTGATATTAAAAATCCAGGGCAGCATCCAGATTATTCTTATGATTTTCATTCTTTTCGTCAAATTTTATCGGGTAAAATTGCGAATATCTCGAAAACGACGCGTTTCATAAAAAAACACAAGAATACTTTCATTTTCTAATATGATTGATTCTTCCGAAAATATGAATCGTTTATCTTTTCAAGTGGTAGTATTTTTGCGTGGATTCATGAGTCGGCTTCGATGTACATAACTTTTTATTTCGGTATTTCAATATTCAATATTTCCCCTGATATAAACCAGGGAAAATATTGAATAAGTTTTGGTTGAGGAATATGCACCATGAATGAAGTGGATCAACCAAAATTCAATTCATTCGAAATAGCGGTTATGACGATATGAACAGAAAAGTGATTTTTACATGGATTTTCGATACCCAGTGTCTTTCAAAAGAAGCCGAATTTTGATAAATGGTATAAGAAAAAGTGTTCGGTTTGATTATAGGAATCTACATTTAAAATATTACAAGTCAAAGACTCACCCTGTAGAGTAGATCTTCTGAACACGGAAACGGCGTGAGGGCATTGGACAATCGGATAAACTTGAGTTTTTGACCATTGTGTAGCACGTTTTTGTATAGTGATTATACACTTCATCTTTCCCTTTCAAATTCAAGGGACTGGGTAGCCTCGAGGGATCGGATAATCAGAAAAATAAAATTACGAGCGATCATATGCGTGGAAAACCGGACCACATTTATATACCGGTCGGACAAATATAATTCAATTCACCATGGATTCGTCGTCAGTAAGCCAACATTTTCATTTGATGATATTCCTGGGTCAAAATCCGAAATAATATAGTCCTAGTTTGGAAAAGACAGATATTTCAATTATTTTATCAGCATATTGATAGTTTCCGAGAGTTTTTCGATCTACGAGTATTTAACTGTTTCCACATTTTTCTTTTATTCGCTACGGACTAAGTGAATAACATTGGTAGGAAAAACTTCTTTTTTGTCTGAGAATTCTGTGTTCTGAAAAACCGAATGTCCAACTATCTGATCGTACCGAAATTTTATCTTAATTTTCTGAAAAACATGGTCTCCTTTGGGCACCGAATTCCGTTCCTCGATGATTGAACTTCAATCGGCCATTACCGTTGCGGTATCCTTTTACTCGACACGCTTGTTTAACTTCCATTGAACATTTCCGAAAAGTATGCATACCAGCGACATTCCAGGAAAAGGAATAATGTGCTGTAAACATGTTGTCAGGAAATTTTTAGTGACATTACCCGTTTTTTTCAAGATCAATTTGAGAGATAATAGTCTTCAAGTTGCGGGACCATTGTCACATCTTTTTGTATGTATAGAAGTGAGAGGCCTATGAAGGATCTCATAAAACGGACCTTGTCGAGATAAATTATTCACCTTTCTCTTCTTATTTCTAGTGCTTTGTCGTCTTCGTCAAGCAAAATTACCACAAATGTTTTCTAACAAAATCGACGTGACACCATCGCGAAATGATAAAAAATGATAAGCTGAATATCGCGTCGATTTTGTCAGAAAACATTTGAGGTAATTTTGCTTGACGAAGACGACAAAGCACTATGAATAAGAAAAGAGGGTGCCCCGTACATGAATAATTTAACTCTTTTCTTTTTCAATTCGCGCCTTTTGAAAGTATGTAGTTAATTTTCTTCTTTGAAAATTTCAAACTAGCACCTGGTCAAGAATTCTTTAAATTTTTCTGAGGGAATCCCATAACTTGCATTAAGTAAACATTATTCAAGGGAAGAATTCGATGAAAAGACGAGACGAGTAAGTATACCTACCATGTAAGTTGATCCATATGAAATTCTAGCAATTATAATAAATATTTAGAGAATAATGGAACATTGCAAAATTTATCTTTTGAATAGCAACACTTTTCCTACCGCCGGACGGAAAAGTAAGTCATAGATGACATAGCAACTATTTGGCGGAGAAATAGAAATTTTCGATCATCCTGTCAGTCGAAAAATGATGTTGTTATCATCCGTTTGGAAATAAAATATATTTTGGTATGCGATTCCATTTCTTCTCGTAAGTGTTTATATTTCGGCAGGTTCTTGTTTGTTTGGCTGTTCAATGGCTCCAGCTACTGGAGTGAAACACCAGATTCGTGCCATACCGATAAGAATAATTAATACAGGTCAGAACTGACGTAAGATTGTAACGCAGACACCTGCTGCTATTTATTTATTTCGGTCAACTTCCATGACTCCGGAACACGCAAAAGATCCGGAATGGTGAATGGCTTTCGGCATGATTTTGAACTCTTTCCGAGAAAAGAAATCTAACTCTCGGGTTCGAAAAAGAATAATTTTCGTGAAGTTTCTTCTTCATCGTCCAAGTACCTACACACAGTCACAGAATAATTCTACATAGTAGCTAGAGGTCCAATTTTTTTTTCATACTTGCCGCCTTATATCGTTTTACTTAATCTATACATGGCTAGTCTTTGGCCTCTATATTTATGTAGGATTTCATTCCGAACAAATGTTATGTACATTTGATCGAAATGTTGAATTTCTCTCATGTTTCTGAATTTCGTGTGTGGGACGCTTTATATTGTGCCCAGGATTGGCGTGACGCTTCTGATTGGCGTTTGATGATTTCCATGTGTAAGCTTTCGCAACCTGAATGTGAAACCTTCATCTTAAAGTTGAAAGGAGGTGCAATATGATATTAAACAGTTTTACTATTTCGTGGTGTAAAGATAAATGAACCAATTTAGAAGCAAGTGTTTCTTGGTAGCTTGGCACGATGCTAAAAGATGCACTTGGCTCTTGCTTATTTCATTGGCTCAAGTCATACAAGAAGTAACACCTCAAATGCGAATTGGGGGTGTAACCGAGAATTAACGTTAAGGGCATAATTGCAGTGGAGTAGGGAGGGAATAGTTAGTTGAAAGTTGAGAACAGAGTTCCTACGGGATGTAGTTATTGCCATTGGAGACGGAATAAGATCTTCAAGACGGTATGAGATCGATTCATTTGTTCGGCGTTAAGACGTTTTCTGTCTTGCGTAGTTCAGTAAATACGGATAAATCGTAACTGTAGTTGAATAATTAGTATAAGGCGTATAAGCTACAAGTGTAGATTATTGTGTAAGGACTGCAAATAAACTGCATATAGACAATTTGAATTTTATTGGTTCTTGAGAGAACAATAGAGAACTACAGGAAGACAGTAGATGGAACATATAGGTTTGGCAGCCAAATAGAAGGTCATATTCCTAGACAACCTACATTCATAACGAACAAGCAGGCCGTCCCAGCTCCGCCCAGGTAGAAGTTTGTCTCACGCGGCGGTTTCATCTTCAACACTTCAACCTGCCATATCTTTTGATGTACTGGTTGTAATTGTATGATGTAAAGAGCAATTTCGTTCTGAATAAATACTGGGGATAAAAAACGTCTTAGGTTGGATGATGATCAATACCCAATTCATGAAAACACACTCCCAAATAGTGCATAATTTTGGAAAACATCTGAATACCATAAACAGGTAATAACAAGTCAATCTTGAGAGATAGATTTGAGCTATCGCGGACTTTTTTGTAGAACTATTTAAGAGGTACATTTCCGTCATTCATTGTATCCACGTAAGTCTTACGTGAAAATAGCTGAGAATGGCTGATTTTTTTGTAATTATAGAAGTTATAGAGTAGGTAGCTATCATTAATTTCGTCGGGTTGAAGGTGTAGCCTTTGCCACTTAGGGATAATGTAGCTTTCTGAGGGAGAAAGAATTTCTGAAATCGGTCCAGCAGTTTGTGAGCCTTTGAAACATACAAAAATACAAATCTTCCCTCTTTATAATATTAGTATAGAAGTATAGATGTAGATTCTTGAGACCAAAAGTAACCTCATTTCTGGTTTCCATCTTTTCGTATCTGTTGGAAAGATATAGCCATAAAAAATTGGTCCGAATACTTGATACGATTCCCTTGTAATAATGCAAAAACCTCTAAATTTAAAATTAATTAATTAATAAATTAATACATTCAGTTAATACTCAAGTACTTACCGTCTTGTACCAGAGCAACTGCTCGTGCTGCATCAGTAGGTGTCGTCAAAACCATGATGTTAAATTGAATAGGTTGGTACTGATAATTAAACTGCAATTGCCAAGTAACGATCATTTGACAGTTGTCATATTGTGAGTTGGCCAAAGCACTCTACTAACATTGTAGTTTATTCTCTACCGTCATTTGAATTATGACCTTTTCTAAAATGTTGCATTTTCTTTAAACCGCCACATTTCACAAACAAATCAAGATATCGGGATAAATAAAAAAACAAAATGTTGGAAACGAATCAGTCTTCTTGATAAAGTTAAGTGTGTCAGTGTGTGCAGATCCACTAGCAGAATTAACCTACAGGGAGTGTCAAATGTAGAGAAAATTTTTTTTTTCTCTTCTCCCCTGTATATCCAGCGAATACTGAATTACTTTTAGATGTCCGAATCACAACATTAACACTACAGTATTTTATCTAAAAGTGGCTAAAAAAAATTCAAATGAATCAGCCTCCGCATTTGGAAGTTATAGAATTTTCAAATAAATCATTATTTTGAATGGATCGAATTTTGAGTCGGTAAGTGTTTATTCAATTTCGTGGAAAACGAAGATTGTTTTTATAACAGTAAGATAATTGAAATTTTTCCGCCAACGGAGTACAAAGAATCAGCCTAATTCAGTCAGAATTGATATCCTTCTCCCAACATCAGAAGGGGATCTGAAAAGTGAAATTATAAAAATCGATGAATCTACGCTACTGTCACATGAAGTGAGAAGAGTAGAACACACATGTTTAATCTCAAATCAGGATTAAAATAGTTCAATTCATCACAAACAAGACACATACGAACCATTTTTTCAACCTATTTTGCTAATTATATTCATAAATAAATCAAAATCTCACTTTTATACGCGATATCGTGATGACAACGCTGTAACATAAAATTAAAAAAGAGACTCGAAATTAATGAATAAACTGGTCACAGATTCAAAAAAAGGTGCCAGCATTCATTATCTGAGGCAAAAACGGCCGAGCCGTTTCGCGAACATTCCGGTCTTGAGTTTATGTATTATAAATAATGCAAAATATTTGAAACAACAAACACTTATTTCTGTCATTCACGCACAAATGAGTAAATTAATTTCAATAGGAAATACTTTTCATTTCGATAGTCTTTTCGATCGATAGTCTATACATTAGAAAATTCAAAGAACGTCACAATGTTGCAAAAATTTCTACAACGTTTTGATTCCATACTAGTAGTTTTCCATTTTAGTTCCGATTATTTCGAAAATGAGCTTCACTATTTATTATTGAAAGGCGCGTCTCCTTTTTCTATAGTGAGAAATTATATCCACAGCATAAAAACGAGAAGATTTCATAGGTGATTCGATGAAGAACGTTGTTTTTTGTTATGAAGAATAGTGTAGTGATTTACACGGACCCTTGTGATAGACCATTTTGTAGAAAAAATGATTGATACTTCTCACCTAATTTGTAACGGGAAATTAATACAAAAAATTTCAGCTATAATGGGGAATATTTTCAATTTTCCCCCTTTAGATCCATAACATTAGAGCGATAGCAGCAAGTTTGATGCCATCGGCTCCCGCACTTTGTGAAGAAGGCCGAACTCTTGTTAACAGCATTTGAACGGTTACCTTTTCCATTGCATAAAGACTACTAGGTAGACTTCACACAATACTGTATCGTCGGCTTTCATTCATACATTCATTCAGCAATCTGCATGGACCGGTCAGCTGGACACGCTTCACTTGATTAATGTACATCTGAAAAAGCGGACATCGGAATAGTATGTATCGACCAAAACTTAATTATATCCTTCCAGGCTAATATTTCCCATTCAAATCAATACGTTATACGGTCCCCAGTCAATCGGACCGATAAGTTGTAATTAAAGACGATTTATTATTTATGTGTA
Source organism: Adalia bipunctata (assembly GCA_910592335.1). NCBI lineage: Eukaryota > Metazoa > Arthropoda > Insecta > Coleoptera > Coccinellidae > Adalia > Adalia bipunctata. The sequence goes on along the minus strand of OU342949.1, from coordinate 9,098,684 downwards.
ACCATGTTTGAAATAAAAATTATAGTCGGTGTTCTATCTTGTTTGGAATCGTGGATCAGTAAAATCATGACGAATGAAATGTGAATCGTGATGCCTATAAAGTTACATTCCGAAAAGAAATATGTGAGAGACGTTATAACAATCATGACCCACTGAACGAAAAATAAACGGTCTAATGTAATCGATTGCTTAATTATTTGAGAATTCACTGAATTTATTGTTCCCGAATATCTAGGTTGTTTATATTATAAATCTTCGACCTAAGTAAATGACACTTATATCCTTGATTTACCTACTCGATATCTGTGTAGATATTGAAAAGTATGTAGGTAGATGTCAATTCATACATCTTTTGATGATATTAGTGTATCTTTTCAATACAAATTTCATTTGCAATCCTTGTTTTTACAAAAAGATTTCGTCTGTTGCAACTTTCCCACTTGAGGAACTCTTCAAATTGAATAATAGTGAAAACCTCATATAAATCGGTGTTCTCTATCGTGAGAAATCCCGAATCGCGTTTTGAACTGAACGTCGAACGGTATAGACCCCTCTTAAATACATGGTCCATTCAATATAGATCAATGGCTCTTTACAGCATGTAATTCAAATGAACATATTATTCGAAAATATCACAGATTTCAAATGCAGGGACATAACGATGCGGCGCCGGAAACCCGAAGCCGGGGCGGGTCGCTTCGCTAGTCGGTTATAAGTTCATATTTTTCAAACAAGAATTTTCCGAAAAGGGTACACAGTATCGAATTTTATCAAGAGTTCCTTTTTGGTGTAAAATTAATTGATGTTAAAGTTCACTTGAAATTTTGCTTAATGAATCTAACATTAAAAAATTTATGTTAAATACTACTTGGTCCTAACCGTGTAACTAGCGCCCTCTATGAGAATTAGACATAAAACAATTTCATTGGATGTTTCAGCTTCCAAATCATATTCGTATGAAAGTTCATTACAATGTTGCCAGTAGTTTCGCCAAAAATGTGTATAAATTTTTTTAAACGCAGTTTTAATTGAATACGGATGGCGTTATGAAAATCTTTCACTGAGCCAACCCCAAATATTTTTCAGTTTTTCACCTATTCTAGAGACGGGGTCACCTTTTTTGTAACAGCCTGTATATTGTTAACGCAGAGCGAAATAAGTAAGTTAATATCATGCCAGAACATTGGATTCTCCATGTTCGGAAAGGACTACTATGCCAGATTACGATCTGGCAACTGGAATAACGTAGCTCTCTTTTTCCACAAAACCTCGAGGTGCGACCCTGTATCGCGATATTTAATCGCGGATTAATATATGTCACCGTATGATGTCGCGGTACCCGATTCTCGATCCGGTATCGGCATAATTTCGGTCCATCATTAAAAATAATAAGCCAATTAGCAGGAATAACAACAAGCAAAGAGCGACCAGGACCCTCCTACACGGATCTCTGTGTAAGTACCAGAAACGCCGCTCGAGTTATTCGATGTCGTTAAGAAATGAACGTAACGGGCACGACTCTAATTAAACTTTCTTGTTGTTAACGTTGAAAAACTCAACCCTGATTAATCGAGATATAAAGTGTAGGAGTTATAAGGCTCGAATTAGTGAGAATAAGTATAATTGTCACTTTTTATCTTAATTTCGGTCGTGCATTTCGAATTTATGAAATTGCCATACCCGCCGCCACATTATCCCGATTCGGCTGTTCTTTTTTCGACTTTTATAACCTTTTTCTCATTCGAATTGGTTACTGCTTCTTCGCAATCTTGTAGCATTATTTGTTCCTACACAAACGTTGATGACAACCCACGTAATACAAGGAGATGCCAAAGATAGCTCTTCGACTTCTTTTTGGGATATTGTGACGACTTTCCTTACTTCTTTGAGAGATATCCTCCACATGTTCGCCATCAATTTATTTCCAGCGAAGTCTTGCGATATCCGACGTGGAAATGCTCCAACTAGTCACGAGTCACACTGATAGTTCTGTGTGAAACTGACATACCCCTCCCGCGGCTCACTTTGGGTTCTCCAGCTGCTGCTTTTTTCGAGATCGCATGAAAATCAGTTGGAGCGATATTCGCAGTGCTTCTGGCGTAGTGACGAGTAGCTGGCAGTGAAAGAAAAACAAGATATTCTTATACAGGGTCTTTCACGAGGAACCTCACCCAAATTTATACGGGAAACTACTGAACGTATTTTGATGAAATTCAGCACTTATAAGTATTTCACGATGCTGATGAAATCTAAAATATTTTCAAGGCATGAGCACCTCCGGTTTTTCCGGAAATGACGTCAACTTCCGTTTTTCAAATTAGAACACCATTTTTTTATTGCAGAAATAGATTCCTTAGAAAATTTCAAGTTATTTTGATGTGACATTTTTCAGTTTTGGTTGGAAAATTCTCTCTGAGCGGGAAAATTCAAAAAAAAAATCGAAAATAGAGCTCCGCTGAAACAAGAATAACTTCGAGGTTTTTGGATGGAAAATTTTCATTTTTGGGATTTTTCAAGATGTAAGATTGATGTATCCACTTTAAAAATCGAAATCGCGATTCATGATACAGGGGGTGAAAAAATCGCTTTCAAAGTTAGGGCTGACAAAATCGTGAAAAATCAATTTTTTCGAATTAGAACCCCATTTTTTTATGGCAGATTTTGAATCTATGTTAAAAAATAATGTGAGTGTATGCATCACACCCTTGCCCTAAAGTGGATATTAACTCAGAAAATATCCATTTTAGGGCAAGGGTGTGATTCATACACTCACATTATTTTTTAACGTAGATTCAATATCTGCCATAAAAAATGGGGTTCTAATTTGAAAAAATTGATTTTTCACGATTTTGTCAGCCCTAACTTTGAAAGCGATTTTTTCACCCCCTGTATCATGAATCGCGATTTCGATTTTTAAAGTGGATACATCAATCTTACATCTTGAAAAATCCCAAAAATGAAAATTTTCCATCCAAAAACCTCGAAGTTATTCTTGTTTCAGCGGAGCTCTATTTTCGATTTTTTTTTTGAATTTTCCCGCTCAGAGAGAATTTTCCAACCAAAACTGAAAAATGTCACATCAAAATAACTTGAAATTTTCTAAGGAATCTATTTCTGCAATAAAAAAATGGTGTTCTAATTTGAAAAACGGAAGTTGACGTCATTTCCGGAAAAACCGGAGGTGCTCATGCCTTGAAAATATTTTAGATTTCATCAGCATCGTGAAATACTTATATAAGTGCTGAATTTCATGAAAATACGTTCAGTAGTTTCCCGTATAAATATGGGTGAGGTTCCTCGTGAAAGACCCTGTATTTGTATGAATAATTGATAAGTGGATGATTTTGCATATTTCATTTCAACCATATCGATATGTGCTTTCTGTAATTGCAATTTGTGGACAGTTTTCAGATTGTAAGGATGCTCTGTTGATAGGTCATTTGACTCATGTACCCTTTTCTTTTGTTACTGCTATCTGACTGCATATTTTTTGCGTACGGGTCCATGGATTTTTTTTACCATTCACAAATTCGGAATTTTGCACGGGAAAACAATGCAAAAGATATTTAATTTTAATTAGAGTGTGACATTAATCATTAAACATCGCACCAGTGGCGGCGCGTCATTTGACCCTGACGAATAAACATCTGTCGTCGTCTTCTCATCTGTTTTCTTTTCTAGTCAGCTGTTTTCATCTCCGCGGTCTTCCTTGCGCCAGACCAAAGATTCTGACTACTTCATGCCGACCGCTTGGATACGTCTTGGTAGCCTGCGGAATGTCGTGTCCGGCTGCGTTCTCCTAGATTCAGGCTGCCACCACACCCTCATCACACGCATGTGGACCTATAAGCTTCGTCCACTCATCCACTCTGAAAATATTCAATTTCGCACCTTAAGTCACTCTCTATCACCAAGGATATCCTCCCAATCTTATCATCAAGGCCTATGTTATTGCCAGTCACATAGACCCCCTTCCAGTCCGAGAGTTCTATTGACGGTGGATTGAGTTTCAGCAACTCATTCTGGTTGACCCACTCTTTCATCACCCTCGCACCATAGGGATGTTGATTGGCTCGGACGTGCTTCCCTCCCTTATTCTCCCTGACAAGTTGCGCCCGTCGTCTGAACTTCCGGGTGCATTATCTACCACCTTAGGCTGGGTGCTATATAGGCCCTATGCTTGTCATCGCAAAAGGACCAAGCACGTTTCCTTCTCACCTGACACTGTAAGTAGTCGTTCTCGACGTCCTCGAAGCACTCATCAGGCCTCATGTCCGAACACATCTCCATCATCTTCTGCACGGTCATCTTCTGCTGTCCACTGAGTGCACTACACACCAGTTGATGCAGCATAATTTTTTTCTCTTTCCTGTGCTACCGGATGAGATCATGTCAGCTATTACCACTTTAAAGAATGGTAGCGCAACCGGTCCTGACATTATTTCGGCGAAAGTACTCAAATCCATAGCTCCTTTCATAGCGGAACATATAGCTTATCTTATCAACGAATCGGTTTCGCAAGGACACTTTCCCTCTGTCTTAAAATTAGCAAGGGTTACACCCATTCATAAAAAAGATAATGTTGATGATATCGCAAACTATCGGCCCATCTCCATATTAAGCCAGATATCCAAGATATTCGAAAGGATTATATTCAATAGAATGTATAACTACTTGGTTAAGTTTTCTATATTGACAGGCAGACAGCATGGTTTTAGAATCGGGAAGTCAACCCAGACTGCTTGCTGCGAATATGTGGAGTTCATATACAAGTGCCTGGACAAGGGGACCCACGTTGCTGGGATATTCTTTGACATTTCCCGTGCTTTCGATTGTCTCCGGCATCAGTTTGTCATTGATAAGATGTACCAAATGGGTTTTAGGGGTGTGTTCCTTGATTGGATTGCTTCCTACTTATCGAATCGTAGGATTTTTGTACGGGTGGGTGATTTTGAGTCACGGGAATATGTTACTGGTCTTGGTGTTCCCCAGGGCTCGGTCCTGGGACCACTTCTTTTTTTATTATTCATCAATGAGTTACCAGAATATATTGCAGCTAATATATTAGTCCTATTCGCGGATGATATTACCGTGGCAGTTGAGGCCAGTAGCGCTCACGAACTTGGGGAACATTGCGTGTTCATTATTCGATCCTTCACGGAATGGTGTCGTAAGAATACACTCATTCCTAACATGACAAAGACTCAAATAGTCAAATTTCAAATTCGCCGTGATGAGGTACCTCTCACCCTAAATTATCAAGGAAGAGAATTGCAGTCTACAGACTGTGTGAGATTCCTGGGACTATATCTTGATAGTAATCTGAGATGGGAACAACACATAGACCATCTTTGTTTAAAACTTAATAAGTCCTACTACGCAATATCTAGACTCAAGAGCACCCTTCCGACAGATGCCTTGCTTCAAATTTACTATAGTATGGTTTATAGTCATCTATGCTATAATGTGGTTTTGTGGGGCTCGTCAACGGTCAGTGGTCGTGTATTTATCACCCAGAAAAAAATTCTGCGGATGATGTTCAATTTGAAACCCCAAGATTCATGCAGGCCGATTTTTAAGCAATACAAGATTTTGACTTTGCCATCCATCTTCATTTTGAACACTCTAATATTCACTAGACAAAATATCCACCTTTTGAAGAAGTGCTCTGATTTTCATGGATACAATACTAGAAATGATGATGTTCTATGCATTCCAATGCATAGAACCACAAAATTCGCCTCATCACCAATGTTCATAGGCACCAAGCTCTTTAATCACTTGAACAAAAAAGTAAAGATTATGACGGATAAACAATTTAAAGTTCAAATCAAATTATTATTGATAGACAAGTGCTACTACAATGTTAAAGAATTTTTAGATGATAAGTTTTCTTAATGATAGGATTTTTCACTGTGTTGAATATTCTAGTTGTATTTTTCTTTGATTTTTTGTTGCTAAATTCACTTGACTTGTCTTATACATTCATTAATGTCCACAAAGACCAATAAACGTATTCTATTCTATTCTATTCTATTCTATTCTATCTTCTACATCGTGTATTCTCACCCTGATGCTCCTCACTCAGGGTCTGCCTGCCATTTTTCTTGTGACTGAATTGAATCTTCTGACGTATCTTCCCGAATCTTACCTTCTGCTATGATGAGTCCTTTTGCCGTCCCTGATCGTCAAACTATTTCTCCAAGCTCCGCGCATCACTCGGATCAGGAACTTGTCAACATCGTTTGGCGGTTTTGGGAACTCGATAAGTTGCCTGACCCCTGACGTGCTCTTCTTGACATCCGCTGAGAGGGAGTGTGAGGTCCTGTATCGTTATGATGTCACCCGTAACTCCACCGGTCGGTACACTGTTGGCCTGTCCCTGTCATCTCATCATCTGGGCACCTCCGTCAAAGTGGCGACTAGGCAGTTCATTCGGTTAGAGCATCGTCTAGATAATAACCCCGATCTTCGCAGCGCCTATCGTGAGTTCATGCAAGATTATCTCTAGAGTGGCCATATGGAATTGGTCCCTGAGTCATCTAACCGTCCTCAATATTAACCTTACTATATTCCTCATCATCCTGTACATCGTCGAGATGATCCTCCTACTAAAATTCTAGTGGTATTCAACGCCTCTTGCGCATCTTCTAATGGCAAATCGCTCAACGATTTTCTGCTTACCGGCCCGAAGCTGCAAGCGGACATTTCCATTCTTATTCTTCGTTGTCGTCTGCATCGGTTTGTCTTCACTGCCGATATCAGACAGATGTATCGACAAATTCAGAAACGCCCTGGGCAAAGGGATTATCAACGCATAGTCGCGTCTTACGAAACAGGAACCCCACCAATTTTATCGTCTGAATACTGTCACCTATGGGCTTTCTGCTGCACCTTATTTGGCACTCAGGACTCAGGACCATTCCCAAGCTGACTTCGGATGAGGGATCCAGATTTCCCACTGCAAGGCATGTATTGCTGGATGAGATTTATGTCGATGACATCTTGATCGGCTGTTCATCCGAGTCTGAAGCTCTTGAACTGCGACAGCAAGTTCAGGATCTCCTCATGTGCGGGCGGTTTTGAGCTGCGCAAATGGTATAACTCCTGATCATCGTAGAGAATCATCCTTTATTCTTCTTGACCGTGAACCAAGACTCAGATGGAACTCTGCATCTGATCACTTCTTTTATTATGTCCGCTTGACTTCAACGACAATCACCAAACGAACTATGCTGAGTCGGATGGCCAAAATCTTCGATCCATGGGGATGGCTAGCTCCTGTCACCACCTTCGCTGAAATCTTTTTCCGTCAACTCTGTCATCTTCATCCGGAATGGGACCAACCTCTCTCGAATGAGACTCAGCCTTCGTGGTCGCGGTTTCAGTCCCAGCTCCCCACTTGGGAAGATCTTCACATACCACGATTAATCCCTGCTGATTATCGGCTGATCAGCTTCTGTGACGCATCTGAGCCCGGCTACGATGCAGTCGTTTATCTTCGCACTGCTGCATCTGGTCCATACCACGTGTCCATTTCAGCGGCAAAGTCCAAAATTGCTCCTTGCAAGGCCGTGAGATCGCCTCGTCTCGAACTGTGCGGTGCCCATCTTCCCACATAACTCATGCATCATCTGGCACCCGCGTTTTATTTATTTATTTATTTATTCTCAAACCAACACAAATGTAAATTGTAGTTAAAGGAGACAGACAGCATCTCGGTGCTGAATGCATTGCTTTTTGCGACTCTTCAGTTGCTTTGTTGTGGATCCGCGGTGAGAGTCATCGGTGGAAGACATTTCTTGCAATCGAGTCGCTGAAACACAGGATTTGATTCCTTCGGAGTGCTGGAGGCATGTAATGTCCGAGGACAATCCAGCAGATTGTGCCTCTCGGGGATTTATGCTCGCAGACATTCATAATCATCCTTTGTGGTGGCGTAGTGATACTTGGTTTTCACTCGACTCATCTTCGTGGCCTATTTCCTCTGTTGAGTCATGTCAAACTGAGCAAGTGGAGGACGAAGCAACGCCGATCTCCGCTTTAATGTCAGCAGCCATCTCCGCTCAACCCAACGTTCTATCAAGTATCAGTGTGAACTTGGCGGCCACTTTCTATCGGCCATTCTCGGATTCATCGGCCAGTTCACCAGTGGCGTCGGGTATTATGAAAATCGCGATTAAAATTATATGGAAGACGAAAAGTTCAGAATTTTTGCCTGAAATGAGTTCTTTGATTCTCTGTTGATAGTAAACCACTGAAATTTCCATTGATTTCAATGGTTTGAAAAAGTTATAAGGAATTATTATGTGTATGAGAAATCTGATTTCGAGCATATTGAACGGATATACGTCAAAAATGATAAACCTGAATGAAATTTGGTAGGAATGTTGCTAGCGTGGTCTTAAATGTTATTCCAAGAGGTTTTTTATTTGCCGGACTTTGGAGGGGAGTTTTCACCCCTATCCACAAATCCTCCAAGATTCAACAAATCATCGCAAGTGGGTCTCAAAAATGATTTACCTGAATGAAATTTGGTAGGAATGTTGCTAGTGTGGTCTAGAATTTTATTCCGAGAGGTTTTTCATTTGCCGGACTTTGGAGGAAAGTTTTCACCCCCACCCTCAAGGTTCAACAAATCATCGAAAGTGGGTTCCCAAAAATGATTAACCTGAATGAAATTTGGTAGGAATGTTGCTAGTGTGGTCAAGAATCTTATTCCGAAAGGTTTTTTATTTGCCGGACTTTGGAGGGGATTTTTCACCCCCACCCTCAAGATTCAACAAAACATCGAAAGTGGGTCTCAAAAATGATTAACCTGAATGAAATTTGGTAGGAAGGTTGCTAGTGTGGTCCAGAATCTCATTCCGAGAGGTTTTTCATTTGCCGGACTCTGGAGGGGAGTTTCCATCCCCACACTCAAGATTAAACAAAACATCGAAAGTGGGTCTCAAAAATGATTTACCTGAATGAATTTCGGTAGGAATGTTGCTAGTGTGGTCTAGAATCCTATTTCAAGACGTTTTTCATTTGCCGGACTTTGGAGGGAAGTTTTCACGCCTATCCACAAATCCTCCAAGACTCAACAAAACATCGCAAGTGGGTCTCAAAAATGATTAACCTGAATGAAATTTGGTAGGAATGTTGTTAGTGTGGTCCAGAATCTTATACCAAGAGGTTTTTTATTTGCCGGACTTCAGAGGGGAGTTTTCACCCCCACCCTCAAGATTCAACAAAACATCAAAAGTGGGTCTCAAAAAAGATAAACCTGAATGAATTTCGATAGAAATGTTGCTAGTGTGGTCTAGAATCTTATTCCAAGAGGTTTTTCTTTTGCCGGACTTTGGAGGGGAGTTTTCACTCCCCACCCTCAAGATGATTGAGTTCAATAAAATTACAATTCGAATTTAATATTTTTTCTCTCTGTATTTCGCACCACCTCATGACACGAAAAATGGGTACGCAAGTTTAAAGCAGAGTTGATATTAATATTTCATGGTAGATCCCCTGAGCGAGCTGCCATACGTAACTTATTTTGAGGTAACGAAGGTACATAATACTAGAGAACACTGAAGGTACATTAAAGTATAGGAAGCTCACTTTCATTGAAATCCGAGTGCTGATGTTCATTTATGGTTACAGGGTCAGGATATCGTCAAAAACGAATTATCAGAATTGTCATATATTTACCGTCTAAGAACTGGTTTTCACATGATACTATATTATTACTTATGAATGGATATAATTTTATAATAATCATTTTTGATACCCACTTGCGATGATTTGTTGAATCTTGAGGATGGGGGTGAAAACTCCCCTCCAAAGTCCGGCAAATGAAAAACCTTTCGGAATAAGATTCTTGACCACACAAGCAACATTCTCACCAAATTTCATTCAGGTTAATCATTTTTGAGACCCACTTTCGATGATTTGTTGAACCTTGAGGGTGGGGGTGAAAACTTCCCTCCAAAGTCCGGCAAATAAAAAACCTCTCTGAATAAGATTCTTGACAACACTAGCAACATTCCTACCAAGTTTCATTCAGGTTAATAATTTTTGAGACCCACGATGTTTTGTTGAATCTTGGAGGATTTGTGGATAGGGGTGAAAGCTTCCCTCCAAAGTCCGGCAAATGAAAAACCTTTCGGAATGAGATTCTTGACCACACTAGCAACATTCCTACCAAGTTTCATTCAGGTTAATCATTTTTGAGACCCACTTGCGATTATTTCCAAATCCGGCAAATAAAAAACCTCTTGGAATAACATTTAAGACCACGCTAGCAACATTCCTACCAAATTTCATTCAGGTTAATCATTTTTGACGTATATCCGTTCAATATGCTCGAAATCAGATTTCTCATACACATAATAATTCATCATAACTTTTTCAAACCATTGAAATCAATGGAAATTTCGGTGGTTTACTATCAACAGAGAATCAAAGAACTCATTTCAGGCAAAAATTCCGAACTTTTCGTCTTCTAAATAATTTTTATCACTATGTACATAAATATCCGACGCCACTGGTGAACTGGCCGATGAATCCGAGAATGGCCGATGGAAAGTGGCCGCTAACTTCACAGCCCTTCTCTTCGTATCTTCGTCTCAAGCGCGTGACTGCCTTTTGTCGACGTTTCAATCTGAATGCTCGTAGTCCATCAATATGCGTGGTTCTACTCACGTTCGAAGTAAAAACTGTTTCCGAAATTCAAAATCCGTTTGAATACCGATCAATAATTTTCTCTGAAACTCTATTGTGATTCCCACATCCTGTCAATCCCTGTGATTCCGCAGGTCCTGGACGAACGCTATCATACTGTCGAAGAAATCACCAAATAACTACCCATACATCAACCCTTTTCGAATGAAGATTCGAAGGTTCATAGAATTATTAAATTCTCTATTTGCTTTCAGCTATGTAATAATTTCTAGTCATAATTGGGTTAATTTTCGCAAAGGTTACCAAAAAATCTATAGATGTTATAAAAATTCATCAATAAAAATTTTGAGCTATGTAGAATATTGCAATGTCGAGCATTTCCTTTGTCTTGAATGACGTAGGTATTCAACATTTCTCAATTTTAAAGGAACTAAATTTGACTTTTCCATATGAAGATTGGTGATAAATGTTGGTGAATGTGAAATAGTCATTCACAGTCCATCCTTATATATCTTTTCCTCCTAATTCAGATCTTGCCCATACCGTAATCAGAAATCTACTCCGAAATACCATGCTCGTTAGCAATAATAAAACTATGGCACCGAAAGTGGGTAATTCGTAATAATTATACTATTATAGTAATGTCAGGTTAGAAAAAATTCAGAGAATTCGAGATTTATTTATTGCCTGCAGAGCCAACACTAAAATTTATTGCTCGCAAATTGCCTTATACAATGTAGGTACGACAGATAACAAAGTGAAAAGCCGAGAAGGTTTTCCCATTGAATAGGTTCGTGTTAGAATTCGGGCCCAATTAAAGCAAGAGGTGAATCAGCGGATTTGTTCGACTTGTTGAAAATATAAACATCGTTATGAAAAATGAAAAGTATTAGGTCGGGTAAGTAGTTCTTGTGATGTTCATGACACAAACCATGTATGAATGTCTAGAGTCACGTTTATGAATCATTTGATGGTTTGGTGCGTTTTGTGCCTACGAGAAGCGGTACCAAAAATGACATCAACATATAGTCACGCCGAATACAGGCGCGCCACACATCAAAACGAAATCAATAGAAAAAGCCGAAAAAATGATGATTTAGAATTGGAGAACTGTAGCAACTAAGCAATCAATCGACCATAATCCGAGATATGATAATAAGGAATTATTGGGAATTTTTTGGTAAATAATTCCCTAGCATTTCATCTCATATGGTTCTGTTTGAGCCATCTGAACAAAATTTTGACGTATCTTGAATGCGACATTCTCCATCCAAATTTCATCTGAATATCGAATCTGTTGTTTTGAAATTCTCAGGAAAAAAAAATCGAATTTTGCCCATAAAAAAACATTCGAGATCCGAACCTACCCTGAAATTTGAAATCTCTAGGTTCAACCGTTCGTTAGTTATAGTGTTGACTTCCGAACGGACAGACAATATGGAATTTGAACTCGGATTCGTGATCAGTGAGTCCAACCTAGTCCTAGGTTGATTTTCCGAGTCCAAATTCGTGAAATACAGACATGGTTTGAGTAGAACAAGAGCTAAATATCAAGAAAATACCCAAAAATTTCATGTTTTTCTTAAATTGAACGAGAGACTGATATTATCTGAGATAAAAATTCACACCTTGATGAAAGATTCGCACTTGAGAATCCGAAATTTTTACAATTTCGAAAAAATAATGACCTACTCGGAGAAAACTGAGGATTCCACAGAATTTCAACATAATTTATAAAAAGAGAACTAAAAATTGGAAAGACATCAACCTTGGAAAAGTGACGATTTATATGAAAAAGGGTGTTATGACAAAAAATAATTCAGGTCGGTAAAGGATTTGAGTTTCTCAAACTGAATAAATAAATTCAAGAATGTCTGAGAATAGTTATCTACCTACATCTGTTGATTTTAATTTATTGTCTGCACATCGATTAAATGCTCCATAACATCAATTTGCCATGCAGTAAATTCTCCGCGAATGTCTTATTCATAGTATGAGTGAGGTTAAAATGGCACGCTTTGCAGTAGAAAAATTAAGATTTATTTGAATAATTTGCTTAAGATCATGAAGGTTCAATGATTCCGAATGGCTACCTAGCGGGAGAAAATTATTATTATTTCTTTACTGTCTTATTCTTCAGATCATACTTAGATATATCAGTTATTAAGTATGAAAATATGAATATTTCCGTTGTTTAGGTAACTTATGGTGAGGGGATCCTTACATCCACAAGTTCTATCACATACTGGTTCTCTGAATTCATACAATTACTTTTATAATTTTTTTCTACTTTTCCAATTGCATAATTTTCAAATATGATATGATTTCACTGCAAAGTTGGAATTTTATTTTCTCGGTTGCCAAGTTGGAACGCACTATTTCAACGTACATACTAGATTTTCTAAGATTTTCCGTAAAAAATTCTTTTCAAAATTCCAACTCAAATTTTTTTTACATGTCTTCAGTGAAAAAACAATTTCGGCCGAAATTGTTGGAATTTTTGATGGTTGAACTATTTTTTATTCTGAATACTGGGGTGAAAACAGAATGGAATAATATTCATTTATAGGCCAAATTTAGGCTAATGAGCTGCCGGAGTAACCCGGACGGAAATATGAATTTATAAATAAAAAAAAAAACTTTGGTGGGAATCGAACTCTCCACTTTCGATTGACTAACGTCGCTTTGGTAACGGAAATTTATAAGATTAGAATAAACCCAATTCATTCACGTGGAGAGTTCGAATCCTACAAAAGTTTTCAAAAAAAAATTTTTTTGGTTTATAAATTCATATTTCAGTCCGGGTCATTTTGGCGGCCCATTAGGACAATTCTGGCGTTCGTACGGCTTCCAGTTTTTTGAATAAAAATTATGAAAGTTCTGCGAGCGTAAATTTTGGAAGGCTACAAAAAAAAAAACCAATGAATCTTATTTCATTCTGTTTTCACCTCAGTATGAAAGATAGTTCAACCATGAAAAATTTCAACGATTTTCGGCCCAAATTTTTTTTCACTGAAGACATGTAAGAAAAATTGAGTTCGAATTTTGAAGAAATTTTTTCACGGAAAATCTTAGGAAATCTGGTACGTTGAAATAGTGTTTTCCAAATTGGCAACCAAAAAAAAATTCCAACTTTGCAGGCTTTCCTCCATTTTGAAATTTTTTTCTCAGAATTCTCCACCACAATTGAATTTAGCCCTGAAAATACTAAGATGTGATCAGTAACCGTTATTTCGAATGTCACGCATAACTCACCACAGTTATCAGAATATTGCTCAAAGTTGTCATTAAACACCCTGTATCTCGCTTATGCGTCGAAAACGGGGTATATGTCATGAGGCAATGAGGTATATGTTTGTCCAGTTTATGGTCAAACACCCTGTATATAGCGTGCCGAAAAAGTAACGTAACTCGTCAATAATTTTAGTAAGATGAATTATAAAGAAAAATCCTCGCACCAATATGAATCCAAAAAATCTCAAATAACTCGAAAATTACAGTTTTAAAGAGGAAGAGCATCCTTGACTACTATCATCATTTTTCTTCGCAGAATTCAACGCAATCATAAAAAAATAGGGTTCTAATATGAAAAACAGAAGTTATGCCAATTTTCGATCTCAGTTTTCGACACGAATTTCAGAACATCTTGTGATGATATTCATTAAATTCAAAAGATGCATGACCTTTCAACATTCTTTCACTTGGCGTTATAAGAACAGTTTACGCTCAAGATTTTGAGAATAAAAAAAATGAGCATAATACTGACTATAAATATTTGACCTTTTCCAGTTTTTTTCGATATTCTGAAAACTATTCGAATTATTAAAATGGTTTCAACAAAAATGTATTCAACATTGAATACTCAATCATATAAGAAACGAAGAAATGAAAAGAATATTTTTTGAAGAAATTTATTTCCACTACGTGTATAACCGAAAGTGCTTAGGCGACAAAAATATTTTAGCTCAGTAGGGAATTCCGAACAATATCATTTTCCCAATTTTCAAATTTCCAATATCTCCAGTTTTCCAGAAACGTCTAATAGACACTCGAATTAGGGACACCCAGTATAAACCGTTCATCTTTTTCAAGTGGTTTTATGCTATTTTCGCGTGAATTTATGAGTCGGTTACGCTGTACCTTTTATACCAGGAGAAATATTGGAAGTCTCGATCGGGAAATATGCACCATGAATATAGAAATGAAAAATGTCTTTTTTCTACAACCGGGCCTAACTAACCACTTTCCCGCATTGTTTTCGATTCGGAAAGTGTCACTTTCCCGCACTAGTGCGGGAAAGTAACTTTTCCGCATTAGTGCGGGAAAGTAAATATGTGTTGAATTTGGGTATAATAATACGTTTAACATGAAATCTCTTAATCTACTTACTTATATATTTAGTTAAATATTTCAAATTATGCAGTTTCATCCATGTCAAACTAATTATTAATGCAGATTTCCGTTCGAAAATTATTGCATTTTCAAAGAGAACTTGACATCCTTCAAAAATTATGACTGGCATACATGGATCTGTGTATTTATTTCTATGTCACGGTCTATGATTTTCCGCATAGAATCCCAAACTCCTTAATTGATGTGTCAAAACGAATATTCGAGTTGTGTAGAAGTTTTTTTTCATTTTATAATACGGTTGTAGAAAAAATATTGTTCCTATCTTGAGCGGAAAGTACTTTCCCGCACTCGATTGCTTGCCCGAACTCCGCTCCGCGTCGTTCGGGCAACGGCAATCTAGTGCGGGAAAGTATAACTTTCCGCCCTTGATAGGAAAATAACTATTTCATTGATTTTCGACACCCTGTATTTTTCAAACGGAATCGAATTTTGAAAAATCTCATCTCCGTCGAATGTGCTAAGAATAAGCTATTATTCACGCGAATACAAGTGAATAATAGCCATAAAATGAGAGAATGATATTCATCTCTGTCTACGACTGTTGAATGATTCTTTCAAAATAATTCTCATTTCTACGGAGAAATTGCCGGTTCAAATTGA
This sequence comes from Adalia bipunctata, assembly GCA_910592335.1. NCBI lineage: Eukaryota > Metazoa > Arthropoda > Insecta > Coleoptera > Coccinellidae > Adalia > Adalia bipunctata. Next base: position 9,083,009 of record OU342949.1, on the reverse strand, counting down.
AATGGCGTTCAATTGAATTCTCCGCTCGAAAGAATTTGAGTTTTCTATTAATATATTTCGTGGTTGGCACATTGAAGTTTGATAAACCATAAATCACAAGTGATTAGGATGTTATGACGAAGAACTCATCAACGTCACTCAAGATCCTTTACTGAAAATTTCACGTTTTTAGACTCTTCACTTGGAGAAAATTATCTTGTTAACGGCTGGTCGGACGGACATAATAGAATAAGGCTATGGATTCATCATCTGTGAGTTGACCCTCGTTGGTTTCGGCTGAAAATCCGAAAAATACAGACATCGTGACGAGATAGCATAGCCCTCGTTTGAGTTGAACGGGCGGTCCAAAAATAAATAATACTATTTCACCCATTTCAATGGTGGAATAGCCAAATAGAAAAATAATCTCACTGTTTATATGCTTGCAATAGAACGATTCAATAACATCATGAATTCACACAGCTCATAAATTAAATTTATGTGTTATGGCACATAAATTTATTTTTGCTCCAGAAAAAATATCATTCTGTTTCCAGACGGACGCATCATCACGAGATGACCTTAGAAATGGTGGAGGTAGAGGTCAGGGGATATAATAAAACCTCCTATAGAACATTTCGGAATACCTATTGTCAATAGTTGAATTAATCAGTTAAAGTTTTATGAATAAATTAAATACCACAGAAACATATGGAGACAAAATACTATTTGAAATGCATTTGCTCGAGAATTGAATGAGTCTCTTTTTTATTTTTAACGAATCAGTTAAGTGATGCACCCTGTAGATTTAATTGCTTTCATGTGAGCTGATTTTATGCTTTCGGAGAAATTAACGGATTAAGGATCATTTCACATGCAAGAAACTGAGAATTTATCATAAAAAACCTGCTTGAGGGAGATTGTCGTTAGAATCTAACTAAAATTCTTGAATATTCTCGATATCGAGACAAATGAAACAGTAATAGATTTTTAGAGAAAACTTCTGATTAACAATCACATCATCGAAAATAATAATAAATGATGAAGGATATATTCACGGCCTTCCGTTTATATTTGACAATGAAAATAAGATTGCTGGATTGAGACCAGTAATGTGATATATGAGTGCCCTTGGTCCAGTGGTTAGGACATTGGATTAATTAGGACCCGGCAAATCCGAGTTCAATCCCGAGCTAGGAAAGATGTTTTTTAGTCTCGGTAGGGGGCACCATTTCACTGTTGATCGTTTTAGCTCTTCGAAATTTTCGTAATTATTTATATACAGTGTAAGTCTTTGACTTGTTCATATATTCAAACTGAAGATTCTTGAGATGAAAGACCTTTTTTTCATTTTCCATTTCTACGAATTCGGCTTTGTTGAAAAAATTGGCCAAATACGTGCCTGATACGATTCTCTGGAATTGATGCACAGTTCATATTTCTCGATTGAAATTGAGTTGATACATTCAGGAAATACTCAAGCACCACCCTTATTGGAATAAATACTATTACAAACATGATAGGATTTCCTAACAAAAACAATTAGTTTTGTCCGATTATTCATGCAATTGAACTCCATCAACCTAGGTCATAAGATTCGAGGTCAATGACCTAACCTAACCAACTTCTATGATATTTCACAGAGCTTTCGAAAAGACGATGCCAGATTGTGTTGGTTTTCTCTTTAAACAATGGTAAAGGGCTATAGGCGAAACCAACGAAGCAGTACGTACGGAAGAACTAACGCAAGGGCATTAGTTTTGTTTATTTTTAGCTAATTGCGTCTGGGCGTTCCTCTTTGGAAATGCCCAACGAGTACTTCTGGTTCTCGCTATATATCGCTATATACAGGGTCTTTCACGAGGAACCTCACCCATATTTATACGGGAAACTACTGAACGTATTTTCATGAAATTCAGCAATTATAAGTATTTCACGATGCTGATGAAATCTAAAATATTTTCAAGGCATGAGCACCTCCGGTTTTTCCGGAAATGACGTCAACTTCTGTTTTTCAAATTAGAACACCATTTTTTTAATGCAGAAATAGATTCCTTAGAAAATTTCAATTTATTTTGATGTAACATTTTTCAGTTTTGGTTGGAAAATTCTCTCTGAGCGGGAAAATTCGAAAAAAAAAATCGAAAATAGAGCTCCGCTGAAACAAGAATAACTTCGAGGTTTTTGGATGGAAAATTTTCATTTTTGGGATTTTTCAAGATATAAAATTAATGTATCTACTTTAAAAATCGAAATCGCGATTCATGATACAGGGGGTGAAAAAATCGCTTTCAAAGTTAGGGATGACAATATCGTGAAAAATCAATTTTTTCAAATTAGAACCCCATTTTTTTATGGCAGATATTGAATCTACGTTAAAAAATAATGTGAGTGTATGCATCACACCCTTGCCCTAAAGTGGATATTAACTCAGAAAATATCCATTGGGTTTTTTTTTTCATTTTATAATATGGTTGTAGAAAAAATATTGTTCCTATCTTGAGCGGAAAGTACTTTCCCGCACTCGATTGCTTGGCCGAACTCCGCTCCGCGTCGTTCGGGCAACGGCAATCTAGTGCGGGAAAGTACAACTTTCTGCCCTTGATAGGAAAATATCTATTTCATGGATTTTCGACACCCTGCATCTTTCAAACGGAATCGAAATTTAAAAAATGGATTAAAAAAAATATTTCGTTTGATGAGAAGAATCTACAGTTGAAATATATGTACAAGTCAAAGACTCACCCCATATATTTAAATTTTTCATTTTCGAATAGGATGCCCTGTCTTGAATCACTGTAGAGATTTCTTATCTACAACCAAGTTTTGGAGTATGTTTTCGGCTCGAATTTCGAAAAACACAAATATCGTGACGAAATGATACCGCCCTCGTTCAACAAAAACGAGCGCTCAAAAATATGTTGAGGATTGGATTATTTGTTGGCGTAGGTTTATTACTTCGGCACCTGCTTTGAAGGCGATAAATTTGGATTAATAAAACATATTTGGTGTTCCGTAGACCGATTCTTGTTACTTTTTAGGCTGAGTAGTATTTTTTCATCGAATACGTACCTGGCATCTCGAAGCCCGATATTAATGGTTTAATTTAGGAATACATTTCAACAAATCATGAGAATTTTTCGGTGAGCACCGTTAATTCATCATTTCGAAAGTCCATTAAGTAATTCAGATAAAACCACTCAAGACTTGCAAATATCCAATTCTTCTCAACCGTCTCAAGTAATTTCTTGCATTAAAAATCCATTAATTTTTGTCTGAGCTCGGAAGGATGCACCGCAAGACCTGCAATTCCCGGTGGGTTCCGGTTTCATACGAAATTCACTTTAGGTGATGACTTAAAGTATTTCAGTTCGTGATGGATGTTCTCGAATCACGGACATCGATAGCACGGGTCCTTCATGAATACTTTTCCGATGATAGTGACCATAGACGACTGGAAAAGCTTAGACGCGTATAAGATGCCTAGAATACTGGTGTAAGCACTCGTCAAATTTTGAATGGAATGACGTTCGACCAAATTGAGAATATCGGCAAGATTTCGTTTTTTCCACTTCAGGTGGCGCTCTTCACTAATTATGTCATACAACGTCATTACGGTCCATTTTCCCTTGATCGATTTGATTGATTAATCAACAGCTGATCTGCTAATGTCAATTATGACATGACCACAGAATGACATTTTTATATGGTGAAAGTCTTATACTTTTCCTGATATGAATTAAAATGTCAAGAATATATTCCCAAATTATTGATTGACAAAATTATCGGCTATTGACACAACATGTTCACCAGAATAAATTCGAATATTTGAAATAACTAATGAAAATCTGTCATAAATTGTGAATAGCGCCACCTGAAGTGGAAAAAACGAAATCTTGCCGATATTCTCAATTTGGTCGAAACAAAATCTAATCAGTGCAATCACCATGTGTTCAGTTATCGAAGACGCGTAGACAACGATCAGATGAAAATAGAATGACAACGTCCTCTACGGCACAATAATTTATCGAGACCCTATACAAAATAACTTATACAGGGTGTTTCAAAAAGAGGTGATTCCGTCTATAGGATAGATAGAAAACAGAAGAATAATTGGGGTTTGCTCAGTAAAAATTTTCTGTAACGTCATCATTACTCAAGATAAAAAGCGTTGAAGAAATAAAATCATACATATTTTTTACGATTTTTCCGAAACTACTGACAACATTGTGATGAAATTTTATACGAATATGTTTTGGAAGCTGGTATATCCAATGAATTTGTTTTTATGTCTGACTAGCTACACGGTTCGTACCAACTACATATTATTGAACATGACTTTTTCAATTTTCGATTTATTAAACAAAATGTCAAGTGGACATAACCGTCTTCAAATTTAAACAGGAATGGTACTTCTGTTAAAATTCTATACTTTGTACCGTTTTCGGAATATTCTGATTCGAAAATTATGAAGTACAGGGTCCGGCAGAGATGTATGACGTTTTTTGGATGCGTATAACTCGGCCAAGGGGAAGCCTAACTTTTTCGAAATGGTTGATATGTGACCGCAAGGAGTTGCCATTTTTTCTTGTTCAGTCGCCATGGAGACGTGGTCGCTAGAGCAACGGGTGTTTGTATACGAAAGTTTCATTGAAACCGATCGTTCTGTGGTAGCAACTCAACGTAGATTTCGAACACATTTTAATGTTGGAAGGCATGGACGTGTTCCTTCACGAAACACCATCCTAAAGTGGGTGCACAATCTCCGGACGAGAGGATCGTTGAGCCTTAGTGTACCTAGGGGCAGAGAAAGAACTGCTAGAACTCCGGAAAATGTCGGCCGTGTTAGAGCAGCTATCGAAGCAAGTCCGCGACGATCTGCTTTGCAGCATGCTCGTGCTCTACGGATGAGTGACAGATCAGTAAGAAGAATTTTACACTTTGACCTTCATTTCCACCCTTACAAAATTATGGTTGTTCAACAACTTCAACCAAATGATTATGCACGGAGGCTCCGATTCGCTGAAAGAATGCTGTGGAAAAACAGGGCAACCACTTAGATAACATCATCTTCCGTTCATGATTATTTTTTATCCTTTTTTTTTGATGTGGTATAAATGGCAAACTCTCATGTACATTTAAAAAAAATAAAATTTCATTTTCCTCAAAATCTCACTTAGTTATGATTTTTTCAAAAACGTCATACATCTCTGCCGGACCCTGTATCATTGATCATGTCGTAGCGCGGTCGAGGTATATCTTGCTCCCGATGCAACTCTGAAATATATACAGTAGATAGATATCACTATTCGATAACTTGTGACAAATAATGTGAGGAAATATATGTGAGATGTATCGTTCCAAAAATTAATGAAGAACACAAGAAATTGTAGAATAGTATCGTGGTCGAAATGGTATTGGTATTGTTAATGGTATTCAGATTGCAATTCAACAGTCATTGAATCACCTATCACTGAATATTTCGTCGAGAATCAGCTGCTGGATTAACAATTCAAATTTGAAATTTTTACTATCAAATCGATTTCATTCTCGGAACAAGCTCGAAATGCTCCGATTAGATTAGGTATCATCAACTGTTGTAAATTCTATCATAATCGTAGGTTGATCATGAGAAACAATGAACTTTATGCGGACAAGTTCGAATTTGATCTAACCTGACCTCATTCATGTAATTCAAAAGTAAAGAATATTGACGTCGACTTCCCCTTAATATTTTAAGCGGTATGAATACTTCGCGTTTGCCATGTTATTGGAGCCGACATATGAATAGGATCAGTTGTCAGTTGAAGAATGGTACTTTTTCATAGAGATGTTGCGCCACAGTATGCCATCAATCTCGTAGCATAATTTTAATAGAGTTCCACCTGTGAAATCGAACTTGTTTATTATGTGTAAATATTGAACATTCAATGGTATTGAAAACTGAGTGTCAGATGTGTTTAAATTGGATCATTAAGGTTGAATCTGTAAATCATGTCTGATCTTTTGAGGTTTGAACATTCTAGTTCGGCCACCTCATAAATCAGTGTCAAAATAAGTGGGCGGTCTTGGGCCTCTCTACTTGGAAATTCAAGAGAAATATCTCTTATGCACTTATGGAAGAGCGCTAGGAAATGGAATACGAGCGTTTTTACAACTGAAATTTGATTTTTCTGTATTCAAAATGAATAAAACGGTTAAATGCGAAGCTTTTGAGCGCCCATTCATCGATTCTGTTAGTAGATCCAACTTGTGGGTAGATTGTCATTCAAAAATCCGATGGAAATTGAATAGCAGCTTTCAAAGAAATCGCCTGTAATGTCAGAAATATTAGGTTATTTTTCAATAATCAACACAAGTTTCTGAAGGTTTTATCAAGCGATCTGAACAAAAGTAGCTTGTATGGATACGGCCTTGAAATTTGAAATGACTGTGTGGGGACTCACCGTCCACCAGCGTGTGTAGAAATCTGCACAAGTCCCTTGCGCTTGAGTACGTACTCGGTGCCTAATCCTGAGTGGGCCGGGATTCCGCGGTACGATATCTTTTATAGACCAGTCACGTCTACTAACCGGTTCCCTCGTTCTCTCTGAGCGGGGCAGCTTCAACATCTTTGTCATAGGCAGGCTTCGCTCACAAAAGCCATTCTGAGGAGTCCTGAGAGCGAAGCTGGGACGAAACGTAAACCCCATCCCGATTCACAGTAGGTAGCAAAGCGCTAGAATTGAAATCTCATTGATGCCCGTGCACCAATGTCATCAATTTGAGCTTTCAATTATAATCAATACTTTATGATTGTCCAAATTTCCTCCAATTAATCAAAAGATTCTTCTCGTTCTTCGGAATATGAGTAGATAAGATACCTACTCTTAGTTTATCAAAAAGCTTGAAGAGAAACAAACAAAAGATTTATTGATGAGGAAGAAGCATGGCTTTTTATTCGAAAAAACTTGGTATTATGGTTACGAAATATCATTTGTTCAAAATCTTTGTTTGAAGGAGCAATACTATTGGAGTACCCCCTGAATGTATTCAGTGAATTTCAATTGAGAAACAACAAATATGTTTTACTCCATACCAAAAATCAATGCAGGCACGTACTCGCCCATTTTTGTTTCAGTAAAATGCCTTCTTTTCAACGAAGCCTAATTCGGGAAAATGGAAAACCAAAAACAAATTTTTTTCAACTCAAGAATCAACAATCGAAATCGATCAATTAGTTTATTTGTTCATCTATTTCTGACCTGTAAACAGCGATACAGCTGGTATCAGAGCCTACATTCACATTGTTATTTCTCATCACCAACAATAATTCTTAGCAATAATCTATATCAGCTCATGAAGAAAAAATGAACAGAATACAAACAATACAAACGAAAAAAACTAATTATTAGTACTTCATATAGAAGTTTGTGATAAAACTTGAAACAGAGTATATATCTTTGGAACGAAAAAGGAGATATATTTATGAAACTTTGCAGGCAAGTGCAAGTAGAATGACGCATCTGGTGCCTTTTTTTTAAACTCCCTCGATCTGAATGGGACCTTGAATATTTCTGCTCTGAAAATTCATCAGAATAAAAAAAATCATTCTCTTCGAGTTTCTTCTTATATATGTTATCATTATTTCCGTGAGAAAATTAAGACTGTTCGTTTTTTATATTTTTTTTTATTCATTCAAATTTTATACAGATAATACCGAAGTTGAAGTTTTTCCTCACACGTCATTTGCATTATTGTAGTTCACTCAAGCAGAAGAAAAATCATGGAGAAAGAATTTGAAGTGCATTCCCAGTCCTACTTGTTGAGATATCGTTATCAGAGCAAAAAGAGATAGAATGGGAAAAACAACATCTAATGTAATTGTAATTCAATGTAATATTATAGCACAAAATAATGCAATTGCGAAAAAATCGATAAATTTTTCACTTCATTTTTAGAATTTGCTAATTTTACCGAGAAAAGTAATAATAGTAGTATACTCGATGTCAGTTTCTCGATCTCGAAGGGGCGGATTCACGGCTTTCGAAGTACCTACTGCTGATGGCACCCATAATTTTATTGGCAATATCTAGCCTGTTAGTAGTAGAATCGTCAGTATACAGCGTCTTTCAGGAGGAACCTCACCCATATTTATACGGGAAACTACTGAACGTATTTTCATGAAATTCAGCACTTATAAGTATTTCACGATGCTGATGAAATCTAAAATATTTTCAAGGCATGAGCACCTCCGGTTTTTCCGGAAATGACGTCAACTTCCGTTTTTCAAATAAGAACACCATTTTTTTATTGCAGAAATAGATTCCTTAAAAAATTTCAAGTTATTTTGATGTAACATTTTTCAGTTTTGGTTGGAAAATTCTCTCTGAGCGGGAAAATTCGAAAAAAAAATCGAAAATAGAGCTCCGCTGAAACAAAAATAACTTCGAGGTTTTTGGATGGAAAATTTTCATTTTTGGGATTTTTCAAGATGTAAGATTGATGTATCCACTTCAAAAATCGAAATCGCGATTCATGATACAGGGGGTGAAAAAATCACTTTCAAAGTTAGGGATGACAAAATCGTAAAAAATCAATTTTTTCAAATTAGAACCCCATTTTTTTATGGCAGATATTGAATCTACGTTATAAAATAATGTGAATGTATGAATCACACCCTTGCCCTAAAGTGGATATTAACTCAGAAAATATCCATTTTAGACATTCATTTCAACTGAAGATTCCACTTTTTTCGTATACCATAAGTTCGAAAAAATTCAGATCATTCAGAAAAATAAAAGTATTTATATGTTTTTTCCATAAAACGCATCGTTTTCGAGTTATTCCCAATTCAACCCGATATAATTTTTGTCGAGAAAATCGAAAATCATAAGAATAATCTGGATGCTGCCCTGGGTTTTCAATATCATAGAATAGCTGAATTTTATAAACTCTCTTATCTCTAGACTCTATACAAGGAGCAATTGGTAGTCAGAATGTCAACTTTGTCGAGACTAAAATCTCTATGATGGAAAAACGTTTGATGAAGAGATATGTAATGATAAAATCCCACAAATTTGGGAAGTAAAATTGAATTCTAAGAAGCATGATATTATACATTTCATACGCACAGTTTCTGTTGGAAATTTATTGTTATCCGTCCATATTGAAAATAAATGTCAATGTAACACAAAATTCGGATATTAATAATGAATGTCGATAAAACCACGTATAATATTGAAATTGATCAAAAATTAAATGATAGTTAGCGATTATCTGTGGCGATGTTTTTATCTAAACAAAATCCCCTTCGAATTTTATAAACTCGACACCACACGGTTATTATAACATTTATTCACTAAAAATCTTCACATAATCATCACCTGTTTTCATTCTTCTTTGTGAATAAATAAATCGTAAATGAATCACGACGGTTTTCATTATACGCACGCGTCGGTCGGCGTTGTTCATTGAACTGACGTTAGAGTGTTGGAGACACAGATAACCTAACAACGGTTGGTCTTGAGCTCCGGCTGCGAGTTAGCCCTATACATAGCTATATATAGCGAAAATCAGAACTACTCGTTGGGCATTTCCAAAGAGGAACGCCTAGAAGCTATTAGCGAAAAGTAAACAAAACTAGTGTTCTTGCGTAAGTTCATCCGTTAACGCTAGGGGACGTACTGCTTTCTTGGTTTCGCCTATACCATTGTTCAAAGAGAAAATCAACACAATCTGACATCGTCTTCTCAAAAGCTCTGTAAAATATCATAGAAGTTGATTAGGTTAGGTCATTGACATCGAATCCTATGCCAAAAGTTGATGGAGTTAGGTTAGATTAGTGTAAAAACAATTTCTTATGAGATATTGAGGAAAATATGAACAAATTATAAGTGTTTACAAACTCATCTATAGGAAAATCGAAGAAGGAATTTATTGTGGTGGTAGAAATATGGCTTGTCAATTGCAAAAATAATCGGACAAAACTAAGTGTTTTTGGAAATATCGTGTTTGTAATATTTTTATTCCAATAAGGTAAGTGCTTGAGTATTTCCTGAATATATCAAAATTTTAATCGAGAAACATGAACTTCGCATCAATTCCAGAGATCTTATCCGGCATTTATTTGGCCCAATTTTTATTCAAATGGCTGTATCTTTCAAACAGAGCCGAATTCAGAAAAATGGAAAATGAAAACAAGGTTTTTTCGACCTCATTTATTCAAAAATTCACAAATTTCCTTTTGCGTCAAAATTTCGGATTTTTTCTGTTTATATCGGCCACTTTTTCTCTTTGAGAATACCTCAAGTTCACTATATTCATTGTGTTGAATGGATATAGAGTGGTACGCAACATAGAATAATTAGTCCATAATCCAATAGATTGGATTCTATTGGAAGTTCACTCAAGTATGCAAGCAAAACGTTTCCAGAATGGAGATTCTTATTTCCCCATTTCTTCGCCATGAAATAAATTGATCGTTAGCGTATTCGTATCTTCTTTTGGACTTTTCACGCAGTAAATTTATTGACGTTAATTTCGCGGCCTCTTCAATTTCAGGTCGATTACATTGATCATCACTATTCATTTCTTCATTCATGATTTATGGAATTTCAGATACTGTCTCCACGGTTTAGTTCATGAACACACTTCAATTCCATTATACAATTCATATAACTATAGATACACATATCACACTAGACGGTTATTCAACTTATCATCTCTAGGGTGATAATCAATAGTGTGCTATTTGTCATTTTCGCATGTGGCTGTCGGGAATAGTAATTTACGTAACAAGTCCGGAAAATAGGGTTTATTTGGACGTGTAGACAGAATTCTTGGACGAGCCGCAGGCGAGTCCTGGAATTCTGTGAATCCAAAAAAACTATTTTCGGACGTGTTGCGTACAATATTTTTTCGTCAACCGTGTAGAATAACAAATCAATGAGACCACACATTTCTTCATTATACATTTCAATTCTTATTCAAATTCAACAGAACAGAACTGTCAGCCGTTGCTATGGTAATGATCAAGAATGACAACAACGAAGTGAAGGCATTTCCTGGCCTAGTCCGGAAAGTACGTATTTCCGGACTAGGCCGGGAAATGCTACTTTCTCAAGGAGAAAGCATCCGGGAAGTGGGTACATCACGGACAGTTGCCGAAAAACGCATTTTTGTTATATGTTCCGAAATTAAAGTACAGTTTCTTGATATCTCATATAATCATTTTGAAATTATTTCTCAAAGGAGCAGATTTTTTTGCTTCAGTTTTTCATTCAAGTGAACCAATTAACGTCAGTCCAACTGATTCATACTATGTTTCTGAAAGTATTCTCGGAAATTCTCTCGAGTGCCGCCCCTGGCTCTTGCATTATTCATTCGTCCCACATCGATAGATCATATAATTATCTCGCGATAGTTTCAAAATACATATCGACGGGTTTGTAGGTGCCAAATCTTCCTAATAGTATTTGAATAACAATAGCACACAGACCGCTTAGATTTGGAGTATCATGCTTACAGGTATGCCGCGCCTTTGTGGAATTGGATCAGAATATGAATAACTAGATATACCGAGAGATATCAAATTCCGGAGGCACCAGATGAAGAAAGCCTTCAAACAGATAATGGACGGATTGGAACGCGATTCATGATTGGATCTATGGATTTCGGGGGTCAACGAAATGAATAAGAACACCTGTTTTTTCCGATACTTTTACTTCAGGGTTTTCGTTAGAGTATCGCAAAAGCTCGAATTAATAAGTAATTTTCAAGACGCGAATACAAAGAAAGTCTGTTGTTGATCAATTCTGTTGAAACCGAAACTATGTTAGCGTGAAAGTAGAAACAAGTAATCTCTGTCCAAGTACGCCCTTCGAAATGATTTGCATAGAGGAAAGATACCGAACATACATTTCCAACTGTCTGATTTTATAGTGCTTTAACTGTCCTCCCATATAGAAAATATCAGGATACGTAAGAAATATTACTTCATAAAAAAGTGCACAACGTGCAATTTGCATTTTTCTATATGAAAACATCCCAATTGTCCGGGAGATCAACGATGTGGAACATTTTAATGTACAGTTTCGGCGGTATAATCCATAATCATTGCCGACAAAGGAATTATATTGAATGGGCTTTGATCATATACAATTTCGTGTAGAATATTCGTGTTTTTCGAATACCTTGATCGGAAGAGACCGCTTTAAGAACACTTAATATCTACTCTTCAAGAAGATTTCGGCAATTTAACACCACTTACGATATTGATTGTCTGAAGTTCAATGTTGAGAAATATCGTGACATAATTGAATTACAGAGATTATTTTTGTCGTATGGTTTTCAACCAAACAAAACATACAGAGTGTTATTAAGAAAAGGGTAATCAAGCGTATGTAGAAAACTGAAAAATAATTGGGGTTCGCTTCTTAAAAAATGTTCATAACCCCATCCCTATTCAAGATAAAGGGCGCTGAAGAAAACAAATGAAACGTTACATAAAAGAAAAGCCCTCAACCCCAATTTTCACCAAATTGGACAATTCTTTTTTGTTGTGTTTATTATTGTTAGGACAAGGTTTAGATATCAAAATATTCCCAAAAAAATCCTACAGGAAACAAAAAAATGCATTCCTTTTTCTCACGACCAATCGAGCAATCATAGAGTACCTACTAATGTAGGACATTTGGACAAAAAGTTAAGTTATATCGAGTAAATCGAAAATTAAAAAATTCAATCAGAACTAACGAGTATATAACATATTATAGAATAATATCATAATAATACTATGTTTAACAATTTTTAATTATGATGTAGATATGTGTACTTTGGGTGACCTGACAAATAGTAGACTAGATGGCGATGTGTAATTTGCATAGAACTCATGATAACATAGAAGGCTATCATCAGATCAAAAGCGGGTAAACATCTCAAGTTGGTGGAACAGTGAATTTTCACCGGAATGTAAAGTAAATCGGATTGTGACGCTAAGTATCAATCGTGAGTTGTACATTTTCATCTTTTCTCTATATTTCTGAAATGTTTTTGATTTATGTTTGGGTAATAAATATATTTGTGGAGATAACTGAATTCAAAATTGCCCATAATTAGTACTTGACATATTATTTTTGAATTTCTGTTTTGTGTGACAGCTCATATCCATGGAAAAGATGAAGTTTGACAGATGACATTTGACAGATGACATTTGACAGATTCCATTTGACCGATGACATTTGACAGATGACATTTGACAGAACTTTTATTATGCCTAATTTATCTCCTGCTTGAAAAAATAGCAATGGTAAGTTTATACAACTTTAACAGGGGTTTCACAAAGCATATCACCGGTGATCGGAGCGTGATCTAGAATCAACTCGATTTGACAGTTCAGAAATCTAACCAAGCCGTTGATCTCCGATCACCGGTGATTACGATTTGTGAAATCCACAGTAAGTATAGGCATGGCCTTCTTTAAGATAAAGATGGCTATGATGGTATAGGTATCATTTAGGCGAAACAAAGTTCGCCGGGCCAGCTAGTATGATATAAATATGATATTAACAAATTTTCTCACCGAAGAAGTCCAAAAAACCACTCTACACAGTGGCGGATCCAGCTCTCGAGAAAGGGGGGGTCACGGTCAGGTGGATTACATACCCGCCAATTAATTTTTTTATCAAACACAAGATTTGAGGGTTCGTCCTGTCCAGGAGGGGGGTCATGACCCCCATGACCCCCCCCTGGATCCGCGCTTGACTCTACATTAGGTGTAACAGTATTACAACCTACGATTGTAGGTTGTAATACTGTTATCTACGAAAGAAAAAGTAAACACAATCAATAAAACCCACATTCGATTTTTCAGAAAGTGGTTTTAGCCCTTCAGGAAGATAGAACGATATGAAAATTTCATTAATGACTCGTTGCGTGGGATGCTCCGACGTATTGTTGATTGAAAGAAGAGGTTGTAATACGGACTATTGAATTTGTATTCAGTTGTGGAATAGCTATAATCAATCAAAAATAGATAATCGATAAATCTCGATGTTTTCTCATTCTTCTCTTTTGTCTCATCCTGTATGAAGCAGAGAGAAGTCAACGAACAAAGATTTTTCTCATCCCATTTCCAGAACATTGATTGTTCATTTCTTGAGAAACCTCGTGAGGCCAAGTGTTTTGATGATGTGTTTATTTTAATTTTTTTCTGAAGTTGATCCAATAATCCTATTTCCTTACATTCGATAGGACCAATCATGACCATATTTATTCATCATGAGAGAAGGTAAGAGAATTCAACACAACGTCGTTATTGTCGTCATGTATCAGTAACCGGAGATAAAACATCTCAATAACATTTTCCGAATGAGCAGCTCGACTTCAAAATGTTATGCATTTATATTCGCTCCTTACGCAGTCCTGTTGAAAACAGGCATGATGGGAATTTGTGTCGAGTAATCGGTAACAAATAATCGACCTCACCGACCAATTGATGTTCTTGGCTTCCGTTAAAACCATACGCATTGTATTGAATGTAGGTTTCGGATATAGGCAGAGAAATCCCCAAAACGACTCTATTTCGAGAGCAGTTTCGGATCTTATTCGATCCTTCTCCAGTCGAGACAAAATCAAACTACATGTACTTCTTACAACATAAATTCATATCATGGATATTGCGATATTTGATTTAGAACTTTTTTCTCTCCTCTCGACAAATAGACAATAGAAAATCACATTTAGTTTAATCATCAAGGGCAATTGTTTATGATATATACGTATTGTATAAAAACTCACCCATAACTGATTTCGACTCTCCAAAACGAATGCAATTTCGGAGATTCGGCTATCCGAAGAAAGAATATGCGTATCAGATTTCGAATGATAGTGCCATCATTTTCCTAATTATTATTGAATTTTCAGCAATTGTTATTATGCACGGTTATGAAAAGAAGAATCCCATCTTCATCTACAGGCTGTTTCACTATGAACTGGACAAACATTGATAGCCGTGTAGATGGCATCGGAAAAGGAATTTTTTTCTACTGAAAAATATGCCGTTTTCGAAGCATAAGAGATACAGTGAGTGTTCAATGTCAACTATGGGGAATATTCTGATTATTGTGGTGAGTTATGCGTGATATTTGAAATAACGGTTTAAAGTCACATCCTAGTATTTTTAGGGCTCAATTCAATTGTGGTGTAGAATTCTGAAAAAAAAAATTAATGGCAAAAAACCAGCAAAGTTGAAATTTTGTTTCTCGGTTGTCAATTTGAAGAAAGTTATTTCAACGAATTTGAATTTCTAAGATTTTCCGTGAAAAATATTTTCCAAAATTCGAACTCATGTCTTCAGCGACAAAACATTTCACTCAAAATTGTTGGAATCTTTCATGCTTGATTTTTCTTCACACCTAAATACTGATGTGAAAAAATATCCATTAGTTTTCTCGTTGTAGGCGTCCAAAGATTACGCTCAGAATACTTTCATAATTTTTATTCAAAAAACTAGAGGCCTCACGAGGTCCAAAATTGGGCTAATGGGCTCACAGAATGACCCGGATAGAAATAAATTTATAATCCAAACAAATTTTTTCTGAAAACTTTGGTGAGAATCGAACTCTCCACTCTCGATTAACTAGCGTTGCTTTAGAATCGGATCTTTATAAGATATGAATAAATCCAATTCATACTCATTAGAGAGTTCGATTCCTACCAAAGCTTTTTGAACAAAAATTTTTCGGTTTATAAACTCATATTTCTAGCCGGCCATCCTGGCAGCCCATTAGCACAACTGTGGCCTTCGTACGGCCTCCAGTTTTATAAAAATTATTTAAGTACCTACTCCGAGCGTGATCTTTGGAAGGATACAGAAAGGAAACCAATGGATATTTTTTAATTCTGTTTTCATGTCAGTATTAAGAATGAGAGCCAGTTTAGAATTTCGCAAGAATTCTTCATGGAGAAATCTCAGAAAATTGAATACGTTGAAATGATTCTCTCCAAATTGGCAACGGAGAAAAGAAATCCAACTATGTAGGTTTCCCACCATTTTGTATGTTTTTTACTTTCTACACCACAATTGAATTGAGCACTAAAAAAAACTGTTATTTCGAATATCATCGAATGTCACGCATAACTCAACACATATATCAGAATATTGCGGAAAGATGGCATTAAACACCCTGTATCTCGCTTCTGCATAGAAAACGTATGTGTCACACATAAGGAAAAAATGACTTTCTCGGTGTCATCTTGTCCAGTTTATGATGAAACACCCTGTATGTATACAGAATGTTTTTTCCATATAAAAGTTCCCATATCGCAAAGTGAGCCATTTCAAGAATATTGCTGAAATTTGCATTTCTATAACCTGAATAAATTATCATTTTCAAACACTCAAATGACTTCGCATGTTTAATTCATCGTGAAATGAGATAAGAATGATATAATCAATTGTAATGAGGAGCCTGAATGAAAATATTAACACGTAAATTTCAAAAGCCTCCACTGATGCTAATTCGAGACATTCATTCAACTTAAACGTGAAACTCGACGCGAAATGATTCCGCACTGGTATGCAAATCCTTCTTCAGATTCTAGGCAAATGTAATAAATTCTGAATTATAGAGGAAAAGGACAAGCTATTGGTAATGTTCTCACTCTAACGGAGAGTCAGTTTTTCAGATGGCGAATTACTGTAGTGTAGTAACTTTATTGAGTTGGGGGGATGAGAATTTTATATAGGGTATTTCAAAAAAGATGTCCCCATCTCTAGGACAGATAGAAAACTGAAAATTATTGGGGTTTGCTCAGTAAGAAATTTTTGTAACGCCATCCGTATTAAAGATTGAGGGAGTTGAAGAAAAAACATTGTGATTAAACTTTAAATGAATTTATGTTTTAGGAGCTGATACATAACCAAAACCAATGCTGGTATGTGAATAATTTATTTCCCGAAAAATCCAGACAAATTAATGACAAGGATTTTCAAATATTCAATCAATGGAAGTTGAAAAATAAAATTATTGTCATATGGAAGACCTTGTTATTGGTGTACTTCCAAGAATCGATATGTTATTTTATTTTTTATTCAGTAAATGTGTTTCATTTTTTCTATATCTGAGGCCGAAAAATTTTGTTCTGCGTCATTGTAGACGAAATATTCTATTTTGAAATCTACACTAATAGTCAATTTAAATATCAACATTTCTCATTTCTCCTGACTAACAGCGTTTTTGAAAAGGAAATCTAAACGATATATTTCGAAAAAATCCAAGGTTTCGACAGCAGATCCATCTATTACGTATATTACTTCTCATAATGTGTTTTTGGAGGAATAAGGAAATGAACTAGTGGAAATGTCTTTTAACGATATAGAAGATAAGGTTAGCTGTTTACTTGATAAAATACCCGAAACTAAAACCGGGATGTTAATAGGATTTATTATTGTATAGAAGAAAAAATAGGAGCTTTGAGGCCCAATCTAGAGTGAAGAATCTCAGATTTTTCCTTACGTTCCCAAACGGTCGGTGCGCCGTCCAATCTGTTGGCAAAAATACCATAGGAAGTATGTTGACAGAAGATCCAGTTCATACATTTATCAATGAAGCCCCTGATGAAATTCATCTATTAAATAAATTAGTTCTCATAATGTGTATGCCTTCGATGATTGCCGAATACCTATACTCCTTTCACATTTATAAAGTATCCCGGTTGGCCAAGTTTTAGGTTTATCAAGTTTTTTCACTTAAAAAAGTCGCAGGTTGGCACTCGTGAAAATTATACAACGTTGCCAATGTTAATTCGCTAATTTATCCCCTCAATATTCTTTAAGTGATCTTGTAGTCTTCAAAATATAAGTGTGCTGATAAGAGAAATGTCAAGTTTGATTAATAAACAATAAAAGTCTGATTCACTTGAAAGATATTTCGCTTTCTGAAATAAAAAACTATAAAAACTGTTCGGTAAGGGTTGATCACATTTCCTTTAACAAATATAAATATATTCATCACGCCAGGAAACTAAACATGCCGAAGGTAGTGACGAAAAAGCAGAGACAAACTATGAGGAAGAATTGAAATCGGCTCATTCAAAAAGTATCAGTTTGGAATCAACACTTTATCATACCAGCTATCCAACATTTTTAACGTATGTGAGTGAAAACCAAGGTTTTATATTTTATGAGAATAGATATTTATTTTTTAGCTGCACATAAACACAATCAGGAGGATTTTAAGTGAAAGAGACGGCAAAGAATTTCCTTCTATTGGTGCACCAAAAAAGACATTGACTGAAGACTTCATTTTGAAAAAAAAAGATCTGCAACAACAAATTTGGAATTATAATTCGAAACATGAACATTTTTCGATTGATTATCTACTCACTTTTGCAAAATAACATTTGGAATATAACGGAGGACGGACATCACTTAAATCATGAAATCAATGGGTTACAAAATAATACAAAAGGGTAAATGAACGCAAAATTTTATGTGAAAAAAAACATGAAATTTTTCAGAATTTGGTTATTAATCAACTGATTCCATCTTTAGCTAAGATTCCTGTTAAATGTGTGGTGGTAATGGACAATGCACCATATCATTCGGTTCAATTGGATAAACCACCCACCTTTTCCAGCAAAAAAAGCGAGATGCAGGATTGGTTGATTAAAAACAAGATTGATTTTAATCAAAATTTTACCAAGAAACAACTTTGGAATTTGATATTACCTCATCGAACTGACAGACAGAGACGATAGGTATGTAGTTGATGACCTTTTGAAGGAGCATGAGGTTCTTAGATAACCCCCATACCATTGTCAGTACAATCCTATTGAAATAGCATGGACGTTTTGTAAGAACTTCTATAACAAAAACATAAATTCGCATCCCTATACAACGGATATAGTGTTGAATTTATGGAGTCTGGCTCTTTCAGAATGTACATCAGATATGTGGTAAAATTTTTATTCACATTGTGAAAGACTTATCACAGAGGACTGGACGAAACACACGGGTAATCTTCCAATAGCAGATATTCCTCCAATCGTTATTTCATTGGGAGAATCTGATTCAGATTCAGAATTTTCTGAGGGTTACTCTGACTCAAACAATGATCTAATGGATATGGAATAATATGTAGAGGAAATTCTGAGAACTCGTCTCTTCCACTTAAAATGGGGAAATTCAAAATGGATGGAGGTTCAAAAACTCCAAAACTACTAGTGTAAATTCAACAGAACCCTTTATCCGGCAGTGTGAAAGACCTAACGTTTGGATATTCTAGTATTGCAAAAATGTCTAATACCCTCCTTATTCAACAAGTACTGTATCAAAGATTTTCTACGATCGAGGAGGTTCAGCTTAATCAAACAAAATGACAAAAAGCCTATACTATGGAAAAGGAAAAGAAAAATAACCAATCAGGAATCTGGGAAGATTCCATCCATTATAAATATGTCAGCCTATTCTTTGAAAAAATTCCAAAACCTCTATACTTACTCAGAGAGGTTTTCTTTGTGCTCTTGTATCATAGTTAAAAATGTATGGTGTCCTGTTCGAATCTGTTTTGCTATTACTGTAATTGCTTTGAACATGCTATAATGTTTGATACATCAAATAACCTAATGCTTTTTCTCAAAGAAACATATACATGTAACAATGTTAGAAAATAATGTTTTGTGATTGAAATTTATGGACGTTTTATATATTCAAATCCAATTTCTTTATCGAGTTACCGTTTTCTCAAGTTTTTGTATCCAATCATTATATGCCAGTTTGAAAAAGAATCTTCATTAATGATTGTATTCATAGCCTCCATGAGTAGACTTTTTTGAATTTAATATTAGGTACTACATCAGAAGTTTTCACCTGAACTCTTCCATGTGTGCAAAATTCTCTTGAAAAATTACTAATTGAATATTGTTAAAAAATTATGTCTTAAGCTGTAATGCCATTGAAATTATGTATATATCTTATTTCATCCCATTGTACTTTGATTTTTTTTTCGAATAAACTATCACAAAGTAACGGACTATTCTGGCCATTATTTTTCAGTGAAATTTCAACACTCGATTCTTGTCTTCCGTACGAGTAAATAGCATAACTGAATCTTCCAACCATGTTAATATATGTCAAATATTTCCAGTATTAACAGAGAAAAAAGTTTCTTCAACATTCGCCAGGTCTCTGGAATTATTGAATTCACATATCTTCTCAAATTCATTATTTTCCCAAAGTAAATAAACATTTCGATAAATACGTAATTACTACGACTCTTATGAAGAAAGGGCAACATTGCTCAATCATCTGACAGAAAAATGACCATAACCTAACATTTTCAAAAAATACACAGTGAAATGTGTCAAAATTCCATGGCCAACCGGTATACTTTATAAAAGTGAATGGAGTATACTTAAAATTTGATAATGCAAATGAATATACTGGACATTCTTCGAGACGGACTTCGGCAACTCTTTTAACTGAGACCGTTGCATCTTATGATCTGATGAAACTTATTTGAAAATCCACGGAAAACGGACGAGTGCATCTGTGGCGAAAGGGTACATAGAAGAGAGCATTTTCTACAAAAACAAAGTATCAACAATATTGTTAATTCGGTTGAAGATTCTCATGAATTTTCTATTGGTTCTCTCAAGAAAGCTCTTTTGGTCAAGTTTTCGCTTCTGAGGTTTCGAAAAAATCCGAAGATTCACGATTTTAATTTCAACCAAGTAAGACTTCGTTGTTGTTTGTTGAGTTGACGCTTGTACGAGTATCTTCTGCTTCTCGCACAACGAGCGAGCGTTATGATCCATATAACTGCGAAAAATGTCCTACGGCTGAGTGTATTTATAGCAACAGTTTCTGAGGTAAAATAAAAAGATGATATACAAGTGAACAATAAAATAACAAATAATCATACTTTTAGTTGATGTTTTGGGTAAGTCACCTATAGTACAACTTTAATAAGCAAAAAAGGCACTGAAAAGTTTGGGTCTACTTTGTAAACACTGTAACGTTTCGGGGTAAACTATTCATTTGCTCATCTGCACATATGGAGAAAGTCTTTGATTTATAATTATCTTAGCGCTAGATTCGTTATATCGAACGGAACACTTTTTTCTCTTGCCATTTATCAGAATTTGTCTTCGTTTTGAGATGCGGGTTGTCGAAAACGCATGAAAAAAAAACCCTTTCTGTCCAAATGATCGGAACCGTTATTTCAAATGAACTGAATTTTGGAAAATGTTTACTCTGTTCATGGTGTATATTTCTCAATCACCTCTTATTTTTTCTGGTGCTAATGATAATAGTGAACTAATTGAAAACGATGAAGGTATATTTTTGAATGAACTGATCATTTCGAAAAATAAAATTATTACTTTCCTAATTCAATCACATTAATCACAAGATATTCCTTCTTCTTACAAGTAACCAGTTATGAAGTAGAATAACTTCCTCGCGCTCTCGTAGAAAAGGTACGTATACCATCTTCAAGATACATACATTATTTTTTCTTCGCCACAGGAGGCTTGAAATGTCAGGAGCTAGTTCAAGATACAAGTGTTAAGATAAAGAAGATCGGATTCATATATTATGTGGAATGGCATGCGATGAATAAAAGATATTAACAATCATATCGTGATGATATCGGGCAACAACGTATAATAAATGTGATATAAAACATCTCAATCTTCATCCCGAGTGCTTCTAATCACATCAAAGTGTGCAGTGTAGAAAACATATCGAGAGAGGATTGAAGAATCCATCGGGTTCATCGAAATTTCACAGCAGGATGTTGTCACTCACGCAGAAAGTTATTTCTGAATCTATAATATATGAAGAAGCTTGCCGTTTGTATTTGCGATTCATGAATATTCAACGGAACATTGGACAAGTTCTCTGAAGCATCGTTTTGGGGATTGACTTAGATGATAACAAAACGGGTTCGATTTTAAAGCTATTCTGTTTATTTTTATTCTGATCACCGTTACTTGTACAGGGTGAGTCTTTGAGCCTTTGTCTCTCCTTTTTTCAACTGTCCTCAAATAAAACATTTCTTCAAAAAACCTCACCTACATTTTCCAAAATTTGGAGTCAGTTGACCAATACAGGAATTTTGAATCTATGGAAATACCTTTTTCTTCTTATATCTTCGAAACCGTTAATTCAAAAGAATAG
Source organism: Adalia bipunctata (assembly GCA_910592335.1). Classification (NCBI taxonomy): domain Eukaryota; kingdom Metazoa; phylum Arthropoda; class Insecta; order Coleoptera; family Coccinellidae; genus Adalia; species Adalia bipunctata. The sequence continues at coordinate 9,060,865 of OU342949.1, read as the reverse complement.
AAATTTGGTGAACAGTTCAGGCATAAAACTGGTCGTTTTCGTTTTATTCTCCCTTTTATCTGACAAGATTAGTTGAAAAATTCGAGAATTGCATACTCATTTTGAGTTCGTACCAGTATTAACAAAAATGTCATTCTTTTTTTCAAATTTCAATGTCAGTAAATTCATTGAATTCATTTTCTTTATTGACCTTCTTCTTCAATGAATTGATCATTTCAACTTGTTGTTTGAAATGTGTCGATAATTTTTCGAGAGATCGACCTGATTATTCTATACAGAATAGTTTAGGAACAGACTTTTCACATACAGACATAAATTCTTCGATTATATAGCCAACTATATTAACCCAAAAAACTACTTTCTTGTTTAGAGTAGTTCTTCTGAATACGGTAACGACATTTGACAATCGGATAAACTTGGATTATGTGTAAAACTGTCGCGGGTGAGAAAATATTATATCTCATATATTCGGTCGGCAAATTGACGTGATTTCACGTCAATTTGCCGACCGAATATATGAGATATAATATTTTCTATATTTTCTATATTTCTATACATTATTCGCATAAATATTAAAATTCTATGAATATTTATTCATAGAATTTTAATATTTATGCGAATAATGTATAGGTTCGGTATTATCAATGATGAATTCGAATGCTATTCGTTCGTTTATCAGATGGAAATCGAAAAAGGAATATGTTTGAAAGGAGAACTATTGCATTTCAATTGCAAACTTGATCGAACAAAACTGTGTGTTATTGTAATGAAATATCGTTTTTTTCAACATTATATTCTAATGATATTAGTATTGCAGTAATTCCTGAAAGCATAAACTTATTCGTAATCGAGAATTAATATCTACTCGATATTTCAATTCATACCAAAAAATCATGTCATGCACTCCCCCAGTTTTTTTTTTAAGAAGATATCTTTTCAACAAAGCCGAATTCGCAATGTGCCGGAAGTGGTCAATCTTTTGTTGCTGAGGCTGATTTGATTATATTTATAGAAACGATACTGATAATGTTCACTTTTTTCACGAATTGTGAAAACGATCACTTTCATTTTCAGTGTTCTGAATTATTCTTTTCAATATTATCCTTTGGAACACATATAAGAAAAAAAAATTCCCATATTTGGCCGACCTATCGACCACAATCTAATCATCATTTTCTGCGATTTAATTTGCAAGTAAATCCGCAATTACGTTCCTTCAAAAACGAAAATTAGTAAATCTGAATACAGACACTTCGAATATTTCAGTCCTATACTAAAAATGCAGAATTTCATTTCGATCAAATCTGTATTTTTGAAATCATCAGAAAAACAATAATTCAAAATACGGAACGCTTGAACAAATTTTGTCCATTGACGAACTAAACCGCTGCATCGGAGATCAAAATTCACCCTGAGAGGTTCACGTAGAAATTAATTCGACGCAGGATTCGAGATCAGTGAGTCGAGACCATTCCAGGCTCAAAATTCGAAAAACACATACGTCTTGAAGAAATGATATAGCTCTTGTTTGAGCTGAACGAGCGCTCAAAAACGGTTTCGTGAAGTACCCCATCAATGACCAAATAACCCGCAACAACAAAAGGTTTATTCATTTTTGTCATATAAATTTGGGGTTTCCATTCAGAAATCTCGACAACACAAAATTAAGCTGTTCAAGCAATTTTCCAGAGAGTGACGTATTCTTATCTTGTGTTTTAGCTTATGGAAACGAGAGTTTATTATGACTCAATTTTTTCCGTTTTATATTTCCGAAACTGAACAAGTCTTTCAGACTGATTCGAACTATTGTTTAAATAAGAAAAGAACATGTTATAATTCAGCAAGAAAAAATCTGAGTAGCCGAAACAGGACCGTGAGAAGATAGATGAATACAGTTGATGTTATTATGACTCTCTCGAAAAATATGATGATCGCAGTGTGTAGTTCATTAATTTTTTTTGGAAATCATCACAGTCACTTTTGACAGTACGAATGCGCAATCACAAATTTTTTTGCTATTCTCAAAAAAATTCATATTATAAATATACGACCAAGTGAGTATGGTCCTGCGGGTTACGATCCGAATTATACCTGCAACCATTTGGACATAATATTTATTTATGTACCAAGTGCGTTATATTCAACATTCATCCCTCGGGCAGGATATTTCCCTCCGGGCGTTAGAATCTAATATCGCTAATATGGCAACCGTTTCTAAGGTAAAATGAACAGATTATATACATATAACCCCCGTTCCATGAAAATATGAAATGCAGATAAATGATTAGCTATTCATTCGCAAACAAATATACTAACATCACTCTTCTAAACTCATCCACTGAGGTTATACCTTCTCAATCTTTTTATTTCAAATTCGTGCGCAAACATTCAATTGTTGAAAAATGGAAAATTGGGAAAAATTCAACGATTAAAAATAATAATTCCTTTCTTTCAGTTCTTTTTCAGTTCGGTTTCGTAAGAAAAATGTTTTTCCACGATACACACCAAATTTTTTGATTTTTCCTTGATTGCCCGCACTATCCATAGTGGAATCCTCTGAATCAAATTAAATTCTAAACGCTTTCATGTTTGCAGATAGAATAGAATCGCCCTACCTTATTCATAAACAATATCTTGAAAGTATCCCTGGTGTATCTCGCCTCCTGTAACACAAATTCGGTGCACTTTTTCAACTGGGCCATATGCAATCTTTCCCTCAAATTTTCTTCCTCCATACTGGACATCGGTGTTTTTCCCAAGGGAACACTTTTCACCACCACAGTATTCTCGGGAGTAATCGTAGGAGCGTAGAATTTTCCACTCGCCACTGTTTCTGCATTTTCCGGAGATAGATCAGCGGGTTTGATATTGGGAATCATTTTCGAATTGAGCGTATTATCCGATACGTCTTCAGTTTCATTGAAAGAGCGTACTACAATGAGGTTGTCCATCGACATTTTTTGATATTCATAAGATCATTACAAAAGTCCAATGAGTTCAGAACAATTGAGTATTTGCAAAAGGAAACTAAGAGTAAAATCGAAAGTGACAGAATACGCGTGCGTGTAGAAAGATATCTTTACGAGTTGGGAAACTAAGACGGATCCACTTGAAGATTAGTTCTTCTACACTTCATCACCGGTGAACTGGCATCAAGATTCAGTCTTCTTAGCAGTTGGTCCACGGTGGCCGTTCACTTGTTTTATGGGGTGGGAATTGTGACACAATGTTTAACTGAAACGTGAAGATTATTTACGTGGTAGTTTCGTGGATGCGTAATGGTGGATTTTCCTTCCTTTCGCCATGGACATCTGAGTCGGTTCAATATTCAACGTGAAATTAGTAAATGAGAATTAGGAATCCAAAGAAATAGCTTCGGTATTTACAATTCTTTCTTGAATTTGATTCTAATTTTTTTTTAAATCATTTTGATGTCACTAGAAAATCCTTCGAAGAATTTTTTAGATGGAAATCCCCATGAGTGCTTTGAATATTATGAATGGTGAAGAGAGCTAGGAAAAAACTTTAATCTATATTATTATACTGGGTGAGTCATATTCAAATGATTCAAATTTTGCCAGAATCGACTCTTCCCAGCGCATAAACTAAAATCATCTTTAATTCCGAATCTTCCAGAAGTTCCGATTTCGAAATACCTCTCTTTTCACTAATAATCTCTGTTAATTTTTGACGTCTAGGTCTGTTTTTTTGTCAATTCCATGGATATGATCATATCTTGAAATTCGTTCAAGATGAAAGTATATTTCATGTCTGCAGCAGTGTGAGGGATCACTAATGACGCTCTGAAAGACAATGAATTTAAATTTTCCTGTTGACATGTTCCTAAAATAAATATTTTCAAAATGCTTAGCATTCCTGGTAGTATTCAGTTCATAGACATGTTTCATTCATGCAGTGTCACATTCTCCATGATTAGTATATTATTGCAGTATTAGTGTCACTGTTGAAAGTGACAGAAGTAATGTTCCGGATTTTTCACTATAAATTGACCCCCCCTCTAACTCTGTTACAACAGATACCTACATAAAAATATATCATACAAAAATTGTACGAAATCAAAAGAATTCTTTGAAAATGATTAAGTCAGTGGGAATACATTCAGGGTGAACAACATATTGAATGCAACTAAATTTTTTCAAATGGGACAACCTATATATTTTTCCATATTTTAATTGGTGATTTTCTCTGGATCTCGAATATACATATGTGAGTCTCTTTCATTTTCAGAGTTTCAAGGTTACGAAATGAAACTACGGAATAAAAATAAAAAAATATAGTCCATCCAAGAATGATTGACATCTCGGGGGGCTTTGGAAAATCGAAATTATGTTGGTAATGCCCATTCAGTAATATTTTGAGTTGCAGAATTCAGGTTGGTGTTGGAAATAACACTGACATTTTGTTCTGTCATCAATGTTTCGAACAAATTTGGCAAAAAATTGAGCAAGTGAAATAAATATCTTTGAAACGAGGCTCTTGAAGAGTGAATATAGCTAAAAAATGGAAAGCCTGCACAGAGCACGTAGAAAAAGAAATGAGAGAAGATTAGTCAAAATATATAGGATGTTATAATATTGCTGACAAAACCTTTCATTATGAACATGACGAGGTCTGCCCAGATGAGGCAATAATAACAGTTGTGGTTGTTGAAACAGAATATGATAGGAATTTTTATATTTCATATTTTACACCTTCATTGTTCACAAATATTGAAAGTTACAATGTCATGACAAAATTCTTCATATATTAAATAGATCCATTCCATTGGTTAAGTTTTGTTTCTGTCTTGATATCTATTACAAATTTCACAATCCATTCACATTGCAGTAACACGCTTCAAATTATCAACTAGATTTTTTCGGTTTAGCGAATATTCATATTGAACATTGAAAAGGACCGTGCTATTTAATCACCTACGATATTTTTCGTTATCCAACCAGAATTTCCAGGCTGTATGCTCCTATAATTGATCGTAAGATCGAAAATGTACCAATATAAGATGAAAATAATATACTGCTGGTATACAGATTCACACGCTGGTAATCGTATGTGAAAATTGGGAACATTTTCATGTTCAAAGTTCCTTACTTTAAAAAATTATCGTTGAATTTTTAGGTTATTTCTATATCTATGATGAAAGCACAGAAAATTTTTAGTAACTTTTTTGTAACTAGAAATAAAGCTGCGACTGGACTTTCAAGGCCTGCTCTGATGTCAATCATTCTTGGATGGACTATATATGAATTTTTTCCGAAATTCTCTATATTGAAATAATTTACTGAAAAGCAATATTTTTTCGAAGAATTCCTAACAATAACCAATAAGATTTGAAAAGAATAATAAACTATGGTAGAATGTAATGAAAAAAATCAACTGAAGAAATTGCTCGAAATGGCCAACTTCATTCAATATACATAGATCGTGTCGTTGTGGTTTTTGAAATTTGAGACTCTGTGGTACTCAGAATAAAGGCGGACTCCCACTACTCGTATATTTGGCAAGTACGCAATTATTTCCTATCCATTTGATAAGCGAGAATAAGAAACGAATTGGTCCTGAATCCAAACCTGCATTCAAACGTGATAAGAGCGGCTGCGTGCGGCGCATGATCAGAGAGACAACGGCTCTTTTCATGTTTGATTTATGACCAATTACAGATAGCTTTGTATGAGCCAAAACTGCCGACAGTGGTACGGTCGCGAATGGAGATTCAGAGCTTCACCTACTGTGACGTCATCAAATCGTAAAGTCTTAATACCTGGAAAACTAATAATGAAATTGATTTTTTCTTTTTAGAACAAATTGGAACAAATTGAGTACTAAAATATGTTGAAAAAAAAAAGTGATAATTTAAAACTTTATCGCTAACTTCACGCTCGCGTCCCTCGCTCAAAACAATTGTTCATATAACTCGAAAACCAACAATGGTATTTCAACAAAACAACTTTTACTGATTGGAACAAATTGGGTACTAAATATTTGCATCAAAATTTCTTCGAATTTCTTGGAGAACAAAAAGCTTTGGAACTGGGTGTGACGTCACCATCGAATGTTACGAATGTGAATAACTCGTTAACGAAAAATGATATCGGAGAATTTTCTTCAGAACAAATTGGAACAAATTCGGGACTAATTATTGGCATAAAATTTTTTTCCAAATTCGAACATGTTGGTGCTGAGCGTGAAGTCAGCACCAAATCAAAGACATGCGAATAACTCGAAAACCATAAGGGTGCTGGGGATGATTGATACAGAACAAATTAGAACAAATTCAGTACTAAATATTGAGCTAGGTTTCAGAATTTGTTCCACCAACTTTTCGCTAACTTCACGCGGCCTTTATTCATAAAGTGACGAATTTCTGTTGCGTCTAAATTTTAGCGTTTTTCGGTTTATATCCGTCATTCATTTGGAGATATCGACATGCTACGCAACATAGAATGATTAGTCCATGACGTTGAGCATTGGATTCAATTGGAAAGTTCACCCATGCAAGCAAAACGTTTCTAGAAAGGAAACTCTTTTTTCCTCATTTCTTTGCCATGAAAGAAGTTGATGTCAAGCGTATTCGTAGTTCGTACGTTCCTCTGGACTTTTCAGGCAGTAAATTTAGTGGCGTATATTTTGCGGCCTCTTCAATTTCAGGTAGAGTACATTCATCATTAATGTTAATTTCTGCATCCATGTTTTATGGAAGTTTAGGTACTATTTTCCCGGTTTTAATTATGATAAGAGAGATGCATATTATACAAAACTGACACTTCCATAATCTATCAGAATTTTCTGCAGTTTGCAAAGCACACTTCGAAATCCATTATGCAATTCATATAACTATTGATACACATATCACCCGAGAGAGTTTCATCTCTAGGGTGATATTTGTCATTTTCGAAGTAACTATTTGTCATTTTCGTGGTCGTTGAAAAATTCTATCCCATACTTGAACATGCATAATTAAAATTTTTCAATCCGAATAATTTGTCTGAATTGAGAAAATTTCAAACATAGACGAGAAATAATTTTCAACCTGGATTATTATTTGTCTGCATAAAAAAATTCATAACGATGAGAAAAAAATCCCTTCTCGTCAAAATTCTTGCCTCAGTTTAGCAGACTAATTTAGTCAAAACCAAAATCTCGAAACTCATTATTTTCGAATTGAGATCCCCAACGTTTCACTGCTCTCAAATGCAATTCGCTTGAGAAATTTGGAAGTCACATTTTCTTCTTTTGAATAGCCTGATTCACGTTGAGATTCCAAACGCCTCAATCGACCAAGTTCAATTCACTTATTACGAATCCGTGGTGAAAATCAATTATGTGCTTCCATCAGAATGTCATTCATTATTCACAAAATTCGACCAGGGGTTTCCTAAATATGGCCTCCCGAAATTTCAAAACAACAGATTCAAGATCTCCATCGACTAGGTTCGAATTACTGATCAAAAATCCTTGATCAAAATCAATTCTTTCCATCGCCCCAGCCATCCGTTCGTCTGCAAACTCAATGAGTCTCGAATGGAGAGATCTATAAACTAGGAAGTTTTCAAGGTAGATTCGGATATCGAATGCTGCAGATGAGCTCGTTAATGAGCAATATTTCTGTTTTATCAGATTCAGGATCAAGGACGACTCAAATGACAGCTGTCAACAATTTCTTCGTTGGATTTTTGCATGCAAATCTACCTAGCTGACGCATTCTTTTCAAAAAGGGTTGTACAACGCAACTGAGTTTGTCACTATTTGATCTTAATAATAAATGGGTTTTAACGTCTGTGAAAATAATTAGGGAAAGAGTTGACAGCATGCAGACAATTTTTTTTTTAAATTCCGGAAAAAGTTACATACCGCGCAGGAATCAAACCTGCGTCTTCCTATTTTACGAGCGGGGGGCTCTGACCTCTGAGCAAGCAGTGTGAACGATACTTTTTCCGGAATTCAATATCATAAGGTTCACCTGATATGTAGTGAGAGGGGGGGTTCCTAGGCGTTGTGTAACTTTTTCCTGAATTTCAAAAAAATTTTCTGCATGCCTTCAACTCTTCCTCTTTGATCTTAATGATCGATCACCAATAGGTATGTGGATTGATGCCGAATGTTACAGGAATAAGCTATATAATGAAAACAGGAGACAGTTAATTATCAAACCAGATAAGATTTCTAATTTGATGATCAGGAGACCTTGAAATTCAAGGAAAAAAGAGGCCTATGCCAAAGTCTAGCTTCTGTCAACTCAGAATCGAAATATTCGTATTTACCAAATTACTGTACCCAAATAGAAAACTTCTAATATTTCAAAGAAAGAGAAGTGGATATTAACTCAGAAAATATCCATTTTAGGGCGAGGGTGTGATGCATACACTCACATTATTTTTTAATGTAGATTCAATATCTGCCATAAAAAAATTTGGTTCTGATTTGAAAAAATTGATTTTTCACGATTTTGTCATCCCTAACTTAGAAAGCGATTTTTTCACCCCCTGTATCATGAATCGCGATTTCGATTTTTAAAGTGGATACATCAATCTTACATCTTGAAAAATCCCAAAAATGAAAATTTTCCATCCAAAAACCTCGAAGTTATTCTTGTTTCAGCGGAGCTCTATTTTCGATTTTTTTTTCGAATTTTCCCGCTCAGAGAGAATTTTCCAACCAAAACTGAAAAATGGTACATCAAAATAACTTGAAATTTTCTAAGGAATCTATTTCTGCAATAAAAAAATGGTGTTCCAATTTGAAAAACGGAAGTTGACGTCATTTCCGGAAAAACCGGAGGTGCTCATGCCTTGAAAATATTTTAGATTTCATCAGCATCGTGAAATACTTATGAGTGCTGAATTTCATGAAAATACGTTCAGTAGTTTCCCGTATAAATATGGGTGAGGTTCCTCGTGAAAGACCCTGTATATCCTCTTTCTACAGAAAGAGACGCGCCGCGCCTTTCTATAATAAATTCTATTTATAATAATAATATTATTATTATTATTATAAATAGTGAAGCCAATTTTCGAAATTATCAGAACTAAACAGGGTAACTGTACTACGACGGTCACAACAGACACCAAATGTAGTAGAAATTAATGCAACGTTTCTAATAAATAAACTCTCAATCAGAATGAAAAGTACCTACTTTAGATTGAAATTCATTTACTAACTTGTACGTGAATGTGAGAAATAGTTATTTTCCTATCAAGGGCGGAAAGTTGTACTTTCCCGCGTCGTTCGGGCAAGCAATCGAGTGCGGGAAAGTACTTTCCGCTCAAGATAGGAACAATATTTTTTTCATTACACCGCACTGAAAACCCTATCAAAACATGTAGATTTAGAACATCGAAAATGACTCTTTTCCGTGCGGCTGCACCGCAAAAAGTTTTGCGGTGCGCTGAGGCATAGATGCATCCTATGATTCCTATGCTGAGACACAGAGCAACGATTGCGTGACGGTAGATGTCAGTGTTTTGGATAATTATTGTTCCACAATATCGAAATACTTTCTGCTGGAATTTTTTTCCGTGTTATTGTTTTCAGAGAGTGAAAAATATCGTTCATTACACGTCCAGAAAGGCTTTTTCCGTGCTTGCACGAGTTCCCGTGTTCGGCTCCGCCTCACAACAAATCGCGCGCGCACGGAAAAAGCTTACTTTCTGGACTAGTAATGAAATATACTATTCTACAACCGTATTATAAAATGAAAAAAAACTCCTACACAACGCGAATATTCGTTTTGACACAATAATTAAGGAGTTTGGGATTCTATGCGGAAAATCATAGACCGTGACAGATAGAAATAAATACACAGATCCAATTATGCCATTCATAATTTTTTAAGGATGTCAAGTTCTCTTTGAAAATGCAATAATTTTCAAACGGAAATCTGCATTAATAATTAGTTTGACATGGATGAAACTGCATAATTTGAAATATTTAGCTAAATATATAAGTAAGTAGATTAAGAGATTTTATGTTAAAGGTATTATTATACCCAAATTCAACACATATTTACTTTCCCGCACTAGTGCGGAAAAGTGCGGAAAGTGACACTTTCCGAATCGAAAACAATGCGGGAAAGTAGTTTAGTTAGGACCGATTGTAGAAAAAGAGTATTTGTTTCTTTGAATATTGTGCATCCTTCACAATACATACCTACTTAAGTATCGTAATGTTCGTGAAACGGCTGGGTCGTTTTTGCCTCAAATAATGAATGTGAACGTTATGGCAGCACCGTTTTATGAATCTGTGGACAGTTCATCAATCAAATTTGTACCGTAATTTCAATTTTATGTTACTTATGACGTTTCGAACAGGTTTGTCATCACAATATCGCGCATGAGAAGTGAGATTTGGATCTATTTATAAATATAATTAGCGAAATATGTTGACGAAATGGTTTGTATGTGTCTTGTTTGTGGTAAATTGGACTATTTGAATCCTGCTTTGAGTTTACGCAGATATGTTCTACTCTTATCATTTTGCGTGACAGTTGTGTAGATTCGTCGATTTCTAGAACTTCACTTTTCAGATTCCCTTCTAATATTGAGAGGAGGAACAGTGGGTTATCAATTCTGAATTTAGCTGACTCTGTTTACCTAACTCAGACTCTGTTTCAATGTACTTGTAATTTCATTTACATTCTTCAATACCGATGACACCACTCCACTGGACCTTTCATAGTCGGATACTGCAATATTGCCATGGCAGTATCTAATTGTATTGCTATACCCCTACGCTACTTTCGTCCCACTCATTGATATCAAATGGAATTGCTATCCTATATGCTATCTTCGTCCCACTCATTGAAAACTGACCACTTTATTTTGGCTTCACCAATTCTCGAATTTATGAATGAGATGCTGTGTTTCCGCTTTTTATGGTCTGAGAAATTAACTAATAAATAATAATAATAAAAATAATAACAGAAATTGATTTTTTGTGGGAATAGGACGATTAGAATATGTCAGATTATTTAGAACATATATTTGGCGACGTTTCGCAAATTCACATTTGCTTCCTCAGGCCTACAAAAAAATTAAAACATCAACTACATTTTCTCTTACATAGATTCAAAAACTGACAGAAAATTACATACCTCAATATGAAAGGTGACAAATTCCGACCATATAACATCAAAATATAAATACGATATACAAGTTAAAATATAAAATTAGGCAAGAATAAATAATGCACACCAGATCACAATACGTTGAAGACAACAAACCATAGCCTACAAATGTGACGTCACAAAACAAGTCGTATTTTAGTTGTCGAATATTAAATTATTTCACGCTTGAACTAACCACTTTATCTTTTTGTGAACTTCTTATAGTTGGACAATATTGAGTTATATAAACAACTAAGATGACTAGTATCAGATCTAAAATTGACAGATTTGTTCAAATTAATGTGAATCATCTCTAAGATATTTCTTTTTTTATATTGTTTTTCTTTTTCAAGAATTTTCACATAAGGAAAATCGAACCTGTGATTCTCTGCAAAGAAGTGGGAGCACAGTGCCGTCTTTTCTCTGTTTTTTGAGTCTTTCAAATCATATTTGTGTTGTTTTATCCTGTTATTCAAATATTGCCTTGTTTGTCCAACATATACCTTATCACAGTCCAAGCATGGAATTCCATATATCACACCCGATTTTTGTTCTTTTTTAATGGGATCCTTGATATGGCTGTATAACAAGCCTACGGTTTTCATATTGTAAAACACCAATTCTTTGTTATCTGTTTTTAGAGTTCTTTTGAGTTTTTGTGATAGTTGTGGTATATATGGTATTTTATAGTATTTCTTAGTTGTTTTAATAATGTTGGTATTCCTGTTTTTAATTTTCGGTACAAGTTCTGAAATAATTCTGCTAACGAAATGTTTTGGATAATTGTTGTCGTGTAGTATATTCTTTACTTTTTCTATGTTCTGGTTGTGGTAAACAGGTGTACTCAAATTGATTGCCCTATTCAGTATGTTGTGAATGGCACTGATTTTATAGCCAAGGGAATGTGTAGACAGATAATTCAATATGACACCTGAACTCGTGGGTTTTGTATACCAGTTGGTTGTAAGTTTTTGTTGTTCAGTTCGGTGCACACGTAGGTACGTCAAGAAATGGTAGTGATCCTTCATTCTCTACCTCTACTGTGAACTGGATTCTGTCATGGTAACGGTTGAATAATAATAGTGTCTCGTTCACCTTATCTTTTGGTATGGCTGTGATAGAGTCATCGACATAAAATTTGAAAAAAGGTACCGCCATCACAGCCATACCAAAAGATAAGGTGAACGAGACACTATTATTATTCAACCGTTACCATGACAGAATCCAGTTCACAGTAGAGGTAGAGAATGAAGGATCACTACCATTCCTTGACGTACGTGTGCACCGAACTGAACAACAAAAACTTACAACCAACTGGTATACAAAACCCACGAGTTCAGGTGTCATATTGAATTATCTGTCTACACATTCCCTTGGCTATAAAATCAGTGCCATTCACAACATACTGAATAGGGCAATCAATTTGAGTACACCTGTTTACCACAACCAGAACATAGAAAAAGTAAAGAATATACTACACGACAACAATTATCCAAAACATTTCGTTAGCAGAATTATTTCAGAACTTGTACCGAAAATTAAAAACAGGAATACCAACATAATTAAAACAACTAAGAAATACTATAAAATACCATATATACCACAACTATCACAAAAACTCAAAAGAACTCTAAAAACAGATAACAAAGAATTGGTGTTTTACAATTTGAAAACCGTAGGCTTGTTATACAGCCATATCAAGGATCCCATTAAAAAAGAACAAAAATCGGGTGTGATATATGGAATTCCATGCTTGGACTGTGATAAGGTATATGTTGGACAAACAAGGCAATATTTGAATAACAGGATAAAACAACACAAATATGATTTGAAAGACTCAAAAAACAGAGAAAAGACGGCACTGTGCTCCCACTTCTTTGCAGAGAATCACAGGTTCGATTTTCCTAATGTGAAAATTCTTGAAAAAGAAAAACAATATAAAAAAAGAAATATCTTAGAGATGATTCACATTAATTTGAACAAATCTGTCAATTTTAGATCTGATACTAGTCATCTTAGTTGTTTATATAACTCAATATTGTCCAACTATAAGAAGTTCACAAAAAGATAAAGTGGTTAGTTCAAGCGTGAAATAATTTAATATTCGACAACTAAAATACGACTTGTTTTGTGACGTCACATTTGTAGGCTATGGTTTGTTGTCTTCAACGTATTGTGATCTGGTGTGCATTATTTATTCTTGCCTGATTTTATATTTTAACTTGTATATCGTATTTATATTTTGATGTTATATGGTCGGAATTTGTCACCTTTCATATTGAGGTATCAACCAAAATTGAGAATTGCCTTGCAATGTAATATGTAGCAGAAGGGTCGGTACTTAGGCAAAAAAAATAAATCAAAAATCAATTTATTGTCGCAACAGTTTCGGAACCATATTGTTCCTGCATCAGGCTAAAAAACGAATATTTAAATGGCAAAAAACCAGACAACAATGATTTGACAATCTTACCGAGATAAATTGCAATTTTTACATGAATAAATGGAAAAATCTTTGTATGGTACGAGAGATCTCCTTTTGTAACCGATACATCAAAAACTCTTTCTCACTCTAATATAATACATCAACGATTCCTAAGCAATGATCACATATTATTAACAACTTCAATTTAAAAAAATAGGAAAACCACCATCTATCGACTATCGAGAGCGGTAAACCAACATACATATGAACGCGTCAGACACACAATACAGAATCCTTCCTACACAATATCTAAACATACAGAATTCAACTATATTAAAATATGCTTTTCACACCTAACGACGAAACAATATAACATTTAGTACAGCGCCTCGCCGCCAGGTCCGAATTAGTTAACTTAGGTCACAAAAATAAAAATAAAAATGAAAAGACAATCTATACTTAAAATCTATCAATTATAGAACTATATATTACACTGAGATTATCTAGGTCAGATCTAAAATTAACGGAATTATGCTTCCTGATGAACACCATCTCAGCAAACAATCTGTTGCGACAATAAATTGATTTTTGATTTATTTTTTTTGCCTAAGTACCGACCCTTCTGCTACATATTGAGGTATGTAATTTTCTGTCAGTTTTTGAATCTATGTAAGAGAAAATGTAGTTGATGTTTTAATTTTTTTGTAGGCCTGAGGAAGCAAATGTGAATTTGCGAAACGTCGCCAAATATATGTTCTAAATAATCTGACATATTCTAATCGTCCTATTCCCACAAAAAATCAATTTCTGTTATTAAATCTTGGAGGACACTAAACAATATTTCAATAAAAATAATAAACTCCGCCAGTGGTATCGTCGGGTGATTGAGTAGCTCGATGGTGCTACTGCCGGTCCCAAGCCCGGATAAAGGAGGAGGGTTGTAGCAGCAGGCTAGCTCCCTGCTATACGTAAAAATTCAACTTGCTAAAAAGCCTAAACATCGCCTCGGAAACACGGACGGATCTACTGGTAAACGACAAAAGCAAAGAAAAAGGTTAATGAGTATGGGAACTTGGAATGTACAGGGCGTAAAACAAAAGATCGATATCATTGTGGGGGAAATCGAAAAACTTGAGATGGACGTGGTGACTCTTACCGAGACAAAGAAAAAAGGCAGTGGTACTGAAAGAGTTGGCAAATACCTTCATGTATATAGCGGCGTACCAAAGGAAGAGCGAGCAAAGAGAGGAGTATCTATTTTAATCAAGGCATCACTAAAGAACCAAATTACGAGCTATGCGGCTGTCGACGAAAGCATCTTGACAGTTAATATCAAACTGCATCATCATAATATCACTTTAATAGCAGTGTATGCCCTATTAGATGACGAACCAATAGCTGTTAAGGAGTCTTTTTTTGACACTCTCAATGAAGTCATTAATAAAATTGGAAATTCTCGAGAGATCGTGATGATGGGTGACTTCAATAGCCGTACAGGAAAAATGCCCAACAATAATATTGTAGGTCCATTTGGAGAAGAACAAATGAATGATAATGGCAACAGACTTATACAATTATGTGAAACTAACAACTTGAAAATCACCAATGGCTTCTTCCATCATAAAAGTATAAATCGATACACCTGGATGCAACCAACACGAAATTTGAAATCAATAATAGATTATTTCATCGTCCGACAAAAACCAAGAATTCGAATTAATGATGTCAGAGCACTAAGAGGAGCTTTCGGAGGTGGATCAGATCATTTTCTGGTACGTGCCAAAATATTTTTCCCACAAAAATATAGCGTATAGAGTAAAGACAATCAAACTATCGGCCTACATAAATTGACATATGAGGAATATAATCTTGATAGCTTCATACATGACAGTACAGTACAATTATACCAACAAAGACTAGATAATAAGCTATCACAAAACTATCAAGACCTCACATTCGAACAAATTTATAATGATATCATCTCAAGTATACATGAAGCCGCTCGAGAATCATTAGGAACACGACAACAATGTGTGAGTAATAAGCTATGGTGGAATGAAGAAATAGAAGTTCTTGTAAAACAAAAGAAAAAATTATATCTGAAATGGTTGAGCACAAAAAATCTGAACGATCTCCAACAGTACAAAATAATTAAACGTGAAACTAGAAAAAAAATACTAAAAGAAAAAAACGACCTTTGGGATAAGAAATGTCAGGATGTTAATACTTATATTGGAGGACGAAGAAATGCAGAGGCTTGGAAGTTCATAAAGTCGGTACGAACATCACATAAAGAAAAAACACACCTACCTATAATAAATACTGGAAATTGGATAGAACACTACAAAAAATTACTAACAGAAGACAGACAAGAATATTTAATTGGACCCCCTCTTTCGCAATCACAGACCCCTGAATTTCGCTACATGAAATTGTCGTTTCTTCTTATGTCAGCATCCGCTGATACGAGAATCACCGACTTGGTAGACCGGAGTTTTATGTTATATGAAATCTCATAGTGATACCTATTTTGGAGATGTCCTTGAGACACATATAACTGGGCCACATTGTCTTTGGAACGACTGAACATATAGTCCGGGAGCCAGTGATAGTTTTTGGTGACCAATTTTAACCCTGGCCATAATTTGTATATAGCTTAATTTGTATTTGTCTTATAGCATAGTGACCGTCAGCTGGCGCACCAGTGGTGGGTTTGCCAACGGGAGCAACGAAAACACGTAAAAAAAATATTGAGTTTCAGTCATTTTAACCCTGCTGAAATTTAAAGAGATGGTAGTTTATATAATTATTCGAATAAAAAAATCGTCCGCTGGCTGTACGTTGGTGGAAAACCTGTCCGCTGGACATGAAAACTTGTTTTCCACCAACGTACAGCCAACGGACCATTTTTTTGTTCGAATAATTATATAAACTACCATCTTTGTGAATTTTAGAAGGGTTAAAATTACACAAACTCAAATTTTTTTTACAAGTTTTCATGTCCAGCGGACGGGTTTTCCACCAACGTACAACCAGCGGACGATTTTTTTTATTCGAATAATTATATAAACTACCATCTCTGTAAATTTCAGCAGGGTTAAAATGACTGAAATTCAAATTTTTTTTTACAAGTTTTCATGTCGAGCGGACGGGTTTTCCACCAACGTACTGCCAGCGGACGATTTTTTTTATTCGAATAATTATATAAACTACCATCTCTGTAAATTTCAGCAGGGTTAAAATGACCGAAATTCAAAATTTTTTTTACAAGTTTTCATGTCGAGCGGACGGGTTTTCCACCAACGTACTGCCAGCGGACGATTTTTTTTATTGGAGTAATTATACAAACTACCATCTCTGCAAATTTCAGCAGGGTTAAAATGACTGAAACTCAAATTTTTTTCAGAAGTTCCCATGTCCAGCGGACGTTTTCATGTCCAGCGGACGGGGTTTCCACCAACGTACAGCCAGCGGACGATTTTTTTTATTCGAATAATTACACAAACTACCATCTCTGTAAATTTCAGCAGGGTTAAAATGACTGAAACTCAAAATTTTTTTACAAGTTTCCATGTCCAGCGGACGGGTTTTCCACCAGCGTACAGCCAGCGGACGATTTTTTTTATTCGAATAATTATACAAACTACCATCTCTGTTAATTTCAGCAGGGTTAAAATGACTGAAACTCGATATTTTTTTTACATGTTTTCGTTGCTCCCGTTGGCGAACCCACCACTGTTGAGCCAGCTGACGGTCACTTTGGCTAAGAAAACAACCAAGTCAAGCTATATACAAATTATGGCCAGGGTTAAAATGACTGACTAAAAAATGTCACTGGCTCCCGGGCTAATATGCCTTGTACTTGAATTTCTTGAAAATTTTTGAAGCACCTGAAAGCCCATTCAATTGAAAAACATTTTTGTATCCTAGATTTTTCTCATGAAACGCTTGATTTTCGTGAGTGATGTCATCAGGGCATCTAATTTTTCCGAAAAAAATCGAAAAAACACGTTGCTCAGTAATATTTTAACGAGAAGCATAAGTGCTGGTGGCAACAAAAATCCGAGTCGGTGACGAGGATTTTTACACCTGCACGAATGCTTCTTGTTGAGAAATATTACGTTACATTGTGTTTTTTCGATTTTTTTCACGGGAAAAATTAGATGCCCGAATGGTATTTGACAAGACTATTTCATGAGTAACAGATGATTATGTATGCATTAGGTACAGGTATTACTAATTCGAAAATAAAAAAAAAAGGGAATTTATTTAATCACAAAATACAACAATATAACTTTATATTTGGTGACAACAACTGTCAAGTTTTTCCGCATGTAAACTCGAAAAAACTTCTGACAGCTGCTACCATACTGTTTTTCCATGTAGAAACCATTTGAAATTCAAAATTGCCCGTCTCTGATTGGTGTAAATTAAGACGAGGGAAATGGTCGAAGAAAATAGTTAGCCGAGTAGAATTCCATGAGAACCACGTTCACTCACATTTTCAGAGTTTTCTTAAAAATCTTACGTTTCATGAACAAAAGTTAGAGGGGCAAGAAATTCTGTGATTCTCGAAAGACCGGATACTGAGATAAAAAAGGCAATTTCAAGAGGCGAAATTCGAAGGGCTGTAACTCCTGGCGACAATCAAAAATAGAGGTCTCCTAATTCCGTCTCGGAAATCTGTGATCAAATTTTGGAGCATTTATTTCTGGACAGCCTGTATGTTGAAAAAGTTACGAACCCAAATATCTCAAACGATTAATGAATATTGATGCAAGCTATGAAAATTCTAGAAAAACCAAAAGAGAATTTCCCAAATTTCAGAATCGCAACAAATTCATATGAATTGAAAAATCAGGAGAAGATTTTGCGACAAAATCATTCGGAGTCGGAGAAGACGGAGAACTAATGCTATTTCCAATGAGCTCAAGGCCTTTCCTGCCGACTTCTTCTGAAAAATTTTCATTTGCAATTAGATTTCCTTAAGTCTTGATGTTAAGAGATATCAAATTGCGGAGTTAGATGTGTTTTATGCAAATTGATAGAAACACATCTTATAATGAATCTAAATTAATTTCCTCTGTTTCCTGTGAGCAACATATATCCTCTCATATTTTCGAATGAATGCCTTGTAGATCTGAAAAACATGGTTGGCTATACTGCCTACTTTCTACCGAACTATGTTCAATATGACTCGGAAGATATCCATCAGAGGAGATTAGTGCTTAATTCTGAAAGGTACTCACATGTGGGCACTCGAGTGAATTCATTTTGGAGGAGAGAATGATATTAATCATGTCCATCATGAAAAGCACCGTGTTCATTTTTCATCTTCTTAATTTACTTTCGGTAATCGGTAAACTGGTCCTCGCATTCTACGTAGACATATGGACGTAAAATATGACCCTAAGAAAGCTCCACAATGCAAGGATGAACGAGATATTGTATTGACCTCAAAGTTGATTGATAATTCTTAAAAAAAATTAGCAATTATGAAATTTATATAGCAATTTTAGTAATGAATTTTTCCATGAGTGTGTTCATGTTTTCATGTAGAAGGCAGTATAGAAGAAAACACACTATTTTTTGAGTAACTTTTAATCTATAGGCGATCGATTTCGGTTCAGAATACCATCATCAGGCCAGCTGAAAATTTATACAGTTATGAGAACTCTTTAATGGAATGGACAATTCTGAGGGTTTTATTTCATTCAATTTACATTTTATTTGTTGGAAGGTGTGCAACTTACCGTCGAAAGAAGTATACAAACGGTCATATATGCATGCAGCATCAGATATATCGACAAAATCTCCAATTATCGAAATATATATATAGTTTGTGCTTTTCTTATAATTCGATGTGAAATTTCTATTTTCTATAGGTGGTTAATTTCTTGTAAAAAAGAGACGTAGTTATTTGGATGGCGTATTACCCAGATTGGGAAGGATGGAAACGATTCGCGGATGAATTTTGGATCGAAAAGTAGTGCCGAGCGCGCGAATTTCAAAAAGGGGGGGGGTTTTTGTCAACGACGGTCAATAAGTTTGAATAGACTTCTTTGAGAAAATTCAGAGTGGTCATTTAGAAGGAATTGATTGTTTTCATGTTTCTGAATTTCGCACTGTTCCAAGAGAACCATTTTGTGATAACTGTTTTCTTTGTGTAAAATCTTTAGTTGGTCAAAGTTCGTATTATGATTATGTTGTATCAGATGATTACCTAGAGCTGAATGTGGGCGATTCTTTTGATGTTCAGTAAATCTCTTTTTGAAGGTTCTCGTGGTCATTCCTATGTAAAATGCTGGGCAGTCGGAACAAGTGATCTCATAAATACCACTGCATTGTTCACGTTCGGTTTTTGTTTTATTATTAACTAGAATGTTCTCTAAAGTTCTGTGTCTCTTGTTGGTTAAACTGTAGTCGTGTTTCTTCAATATAGCAAGTCTTAAATAAGTACCTATGATAAAAATTTGATTAGGGAAATTCCAAAGATCCCTGCCAAAAATACCGCATGAAATCTCATAAGAACATATAGACCATTTATGAGATTTCATGAGGATCAATGAGAAGAAGCTGTATCCTATACGTACGTTATCCAAGACATGTAAACTTCTTATAAGTTTTTATGAGGATTTATAAGTATATGTAATTTATAAGCATACCCGAATACAAGGTGTACGAGTTTCTATCAGGTAGAATTCGTTTGAGGAGGCTATGAGATTCTATAAGGTATTCCAGTTTCAATCATAATAATGTTTTATGCTCATTCACAAGCCTGAAAACCGACGAGGAATATGTGGAATGTATCAGGAATTCCTTATGTAATTTAATGCGGATCATATGAGTTTTAATGTGGCTCAAATTAACTGAGAATTCACAAGTTTCAGTGAGGAAGCTCGGCTGTGAAGTATAAGAGACTGTATCAGGCATTGTTAGATTTTGGCGGCTACGAGATTCAATAGTGTATTCCAATTTCAATCATAATGATGTTTTATGCTCATTCACAAGCCTGAAAACCTATGAGAAATAAGTGGAATGTATCAGGAATTCCTTATGTAATTGTATGCGGATCTTATGAGTTTTAATGTGGCTCAAATTAACTGAGAATTCACGAGTTTCAGTGAGGAAGCTTGGCTGCGAATTATAAGAGTCTGTATCAGGCATTGTTAGATTTAGGCGGCTACGAGATTCAATAGTGTATTCCAATTTCAATCATAATAATGTTTTATGCTCATTCACGAGCCTGAAAACCTATGAGAAATATGTGGAATGTATCAGGAATCCCTTATGTAATTTTATGCGGATTTATGAGTTTCAATGTGGCTCGAATTAACTGAGAATTCACAAGTGTCAATGAGGAATGTCGAGTTTATAAGAGTCTGTATCAAGCAGCAAGGGCGGATTTACGGGGGGCCCTGCCAATAATGTGTCATAGAAACTGATAGAAAATGTATCTACGAGAACTTATGAGATCCTAATTGGATAGTGAAACCGCAAATCCGTATAAAACCATATACGATATTCATCAGTATTTAATGGAGACTACACATAGGTACACATTGCTTCAGTTTCTAATGGCATTTCCTAACGTAAATCATATCCGTTTCTATAAGCGATTCCTACATTAAATTGTCCTTGTTCCTACTAGTTTTTATAAGACTCTATAGTTTTCAAATGTGTTTTTCACACATAAGACCTACCTGTTTCTAATGTGTTTTTACACATAACTCATCTGTTCCTACGAGTTTTGATAAGAATCTTTAGTTTTAAAATGTGGTTTTCACACATAAGACCTATCTGTTTCTAATCTGTTTTTACACATAACTCATATCTGTTCCTACGAGTTCTGGTGAGAATCGTAAGTTTTCAAATGTGGTTTTCACACACAATACCTACATGTTTCTAATGTGTTTTTACGTTTTACACATAACTCTCATCCGTTCCTACGAGTTTTTATAAGAATCTATAGTTTTCAAATATGGTTGTCAGAGACAACAACTCTGATGTTGTGTACAGAGTGGACAGTGGTCGCATTCAGCTGACGAAACCGTTGGGCAACTGTTACGAAACACTAGCGGAATCGGTCTTTGGCACATGCGCTACTTCCTCAACGCGTTCTGGAGCGGTTGCCATTCTTCGGAGCGCATTTGATTTGTGCTAGGTAGCGGTAGCGGAAAGTTGAAGTGTAATGTAAAGAGCAGACCAGACAAGATATTCGTCAACACTTGGAGGAAAAATGATGGAGTTTGTGTTTGCAAGTGAGAATAAAGTTTTTACGTGTATGTAAAAGTAGATGAGCGATGGTTACACGATATACCTCGTAATTATTTTCAAAAACAATGAAATATATACACCGCATTCACCACATTACTTGAGTTTAATAAAAATCATTTGTTTGGATGATTAAATCAAAAAGCAACCAAAATAACCCTTTGTCAAAATACACCTGTCGAAAACTAACAGTTGACAGAAATTGAAAACGGACTCTCAGCGAACGTTCAACACGTTCCCGACCGCTACCGATAGATAGCTCGTCCGCTGAATGCGACCAGTGATTTCAGGATTCGTCGGTCGGCGCGCGCATCAGAAAGTAAGGGCTCTCACAGACACAGCGGTTTTCACCGAGTCGACGGCTGAGTTTGCTTCTGTGGGACGAGTCGGCTTAGGCGGCGGTGTGTGGTTTCATAGCGCAAAAGCACAGGCCAATTCCGCCGACTCGGCGATTTCCTTGGCCGCCGACTCGGCGGAAACCGCTGTGTCTGTGAGAGCCCTTATGCGTTATGACGCGGACGCCGTGGGGCGTGGACTCGTGGAGCATGAGCGTGGACACCGTAAAACACGTGTCACGTGTGATGCAAATTGACGTATTATTTCTCGGGAAATTGCAATAATAATTAATTTTACTTTTCTAGAATAAAAATGTGATGCATCAGTGCCTTTATGAGAGACTATTATGTGTTTTCGGTCTGCAAAGAACATTGTTTTTGTGTGAAGTGAGTTTATATTGTAGAAACAAGCTAGAATCTGATGTGAATTATATCTTTCTAGAAGAAAAATGTGATGGATCAGTGCCTTCATGAAAAACTATTATGTGTTTTCGGTCTGAAGAGGACATTGTATTTTGTGTAAAGTGAGGTTATGGTTATATTGTAGAAACAAGCTGGAATATGATGGGAATTATATGAATAGGTATGGTTTTCCGTAATTACCTATGTGTTCTTCTCAAGTTACTTCTGTGAAATTATTCCATATATTGTCCTCAATGAAATTATGAAATGTCAATGTCACTCGTCAGTCAAATACGTAATAATTCAGTATGTATTTATTAGCATCACATGAACGGATCAGAAATAAACATTTTAAGCCGCTATGAATTCTTTCACTCCAACTGTATAAATCCACCATCCAATAGTTCGAACAAAGGTATATATGAAACCATATAGAAACGTATTATTATAATCCTAGGAATTTCAGTTAAAAACATATGGAAGATATTTTAACTAAAATTTTAAACTGTCAAATTCTCATTAGCGAATGATTAACTGTGAATTATAATGATTTCTGGCGAATATCGGTGATGGTACGATATTAATTTACATTGTCACTCTAACTTCAATGTCATACATTCTCTTCTATTATCCTCTTGGTTAAAGACATGCAAACCATATTGTACTAATTTTCTGAATTGCCATCAGAAACACAATTTGAAAACTATAGATCCTTATAACCTTGAAATCTTATACATTCTCATTTATTTTCAAATCTCATTAACTCGTAAAACATACAGCAGAAATTAATTTTGTGTAGAAACAGATTTGTAACAGGTAGGTATTACGTGTGAAAACCTCATTGAAAAACTATAGATAGAAACGAATATGAAGCATGTGTAAAAACACATTAGAAACAGGTAGGTATTATGAGTGAAAACCATATTTGAAAACTATAGATTCTTATAAAAACTCTTAGAAACGGATTAGAGTTATTTGTAAAAATACATTAGAAACAGGTAGGTCTTATGTGTGAAAAACCACATTTGAAAACCATAGATTCTTTTAGAAACTCGTAGAAACGGATATATCCGTTTCTACGGACTGAGTTATCTGTGGAAACACATTAGAAACAGGTAGGTATTGTGTGTGAGAACCACATTTGAAAACTATAGATTCTCATCAAAACTCGTAGGAACAGATATGAGTTATGTGTAAAAACACATTAGAAACAGGTAGGTCTTATGTGTGAAAAATACATTTGAAAACTATAGATTCTTATAGAAACTCTTAGAAACGGATATGAGTTATCTGTGGAAACACATTAAAAACAGGTAGGTATTGTGTGTGAAAACCACATTTGAAAACTATAGATTCTCATCAAAACTCGTAGGAACAGATATGAGTTATGTGTAAAAACACATTAGAAACAGGTAGGTCTTATGTGTGAAAAACACATTTGAAAACTATAGATTCTTATAGAAACTCGTAGAAACGGATATGAGTTATCTGTGGAAACACATTAGAAACAGGTAGGTATTGTGTGTGAAAACCACATTTGAAAACTATAGATTCTCATCAAAACTCGTAGGAACAGATATGAGTTATGTGTGAAAAACACATTTGAAAACTATTGGGTCTTATAAAAACTAGTAGGAACAAGGACAATTCAATGTAGGAATGGCTTATAGAAACGGATATGATTTACTTTAGGAAATGCCATTAGAACCTAAACCAATATGTATCTGTAGTCTCCATTAAATACTGATGAATATCGTATATGTTTTTATACGGAATTGCCCTTTCACTATCCAATTAGGATCTCATAAGTTCTCATACATACATTTTCTATCAGTTTCTATGAGACATTTTTGGCAGGGATGTTGAATTAAGTCATCCTCCTTGAAATGGATATTTACCTGAACTTCAAAACTATTTGATACCAACAAATCCTGATGAAATAGTAGCAATAATATTAAAGAAAATCATGAACAAATATTGTAGTGGTGGTGACGGCTCACCTACCAATTTAATGAGGAAGATGAATGATTATTTGACTTGACTCCCAAGTACGAAATATTTATCAAGAAATCAAAGCTAACATTAATTAAGCCCATTTATGAATCCAAGAAAAAACTATCGAATCTGATACAGAGGTCTTGTAATTTATTATCTATAATTCACCAGAACTTCATGAAGGGTGCTTCAAAAATGGTGACCTCGTCTTAGGATAGGTAGAAAACTGAAAATTATTTGGGGTTTGCTCAGTAAAAAAATTTCGTAACGCCAGCCGTATTCAAGATGAAGAATGATGAAGAAAAAAATAAACACACGATTTTACCGAAACTACTGGCCCATCATAATGAGATTTTATACGAATATGATCTGGAATGAATTTGTAATATGTAATATTAAGGTCGCCGTTTGAAGCGCGTAGGAAATCTCATCCGATAGAGGCGCCACCGTGCATTTTATGGAATATCTCCATAGAACTTACATTATCTCTATACGTTCTATGGATATCTCTAATTATGAATGAAATGTACAATGGCGCTCTCTATCCGAAACTCGCGGAACTATGAAATTAGTGAGAATGTGGGTAAAGCAGGAACTTTTTCCCGCTAAAATTTGAATTTGGCCATTCTCGCCAATTCCGTATTTCAAGTTGTTTTTCTGAATGGAATTATCTGTAGATTCACTTTTAATAGGAAGTTGTACCTACTATTTTCATGGGTCTTTCGTTCGAAATAAAACAGAAGCATGAGTTGGCCCATTTTCTTCTATTTTTGAAAGAAAAAAAACTGTTGAAAGGAAATGATCACAATCATCTCATTAAGAACTCCAATCTTTTCTGAGTTTACCCACAGAATTTCAGTTCTCAAAGTGAAACCATTTTCAAATGCAACTTGAAATAAAAACACACTACATTGAACGCCCACCTTAAGTTTATCGAACTTAAAAATCATTCAATTTCACACCAAAAAAGTACGCTTGGTCAAACTCAATTCTGTGTACCTACCTTATTCGGAGTATTTTGATTTGAAAATTATAAAGTTAACACCGATGCTGGTATGAAGTAATAATGAATATATTAATTACATAAATTCTTGTTCGTTTCACATTTAGGCCTGCAATATCTCAGTGATGCCCATAACTTTGAAAAACAAGATCCTATACCGATTAGACTAGATTTTGTGAAACGTTACAAGAAACCGAGCAAGAAGCGAAAGCCCTAAGTCCCAATTTTTTGAAATGTATCCGTTTCTATGGGGTCCCATTTACGCGAGAAGAATTTTCATTTCACATAATGCTCACAAAATAATAATAATAATTAATAACTTTATCAATACACTATACCAGCATCGGTTACAAATTCATAATTTTAAAAACAAAATATTCCGAAAACGGTACACAGTATCGTTCATGTATTTTAACTGTAGATTCTTGGGGTTAAAGAAAACCTTTTTTCATTTTCCCTTTTTTTTTAATTCGGCTCTGTTAAAAAGGTATAGCCATTTGAGAAAAACATTGGGCCAATAACGTGCCTGATACGATTCTCTGCAAATACCTCAAAGTTTATATTTCCCGATTGAAACTGAGTTGATACATTTAGGGAATACTCTAGTTTTAACCTTATTTGAATAAGAATGTTAAAAACACGATATTTCTTAACAAAAACACTTTGTTTTGTCCGATTATATCTGCAACCAAAAAGCCATATTTTTTCAACCAATCTGAGTTTCTGCTTCGATTTTCCTGAATAAGAGTTTTTGAACACTAAACCCTTGTTCATATTTTCCTCGATATCCCAAAGATATCTGTAACATATCTGCACAGTTGAAGGGTTTTCCAATAAAAAGGGTGATTTCGACATAATAAAAAAACATCAACCACCTGACCACCACGAATATAGGACTCTATTCTTTTTATGAAATTTTCGATAACCAAATCGCAAAGCGGCTGCCCTATGTCCTCGATAGCCTCACAAATTGCATCCTTGAGGTCTTCAATCGACGTGGACTCTTGGCGTCGACCTTTTCATCCACATGGCCCTGTAGGAAGAAGTCGCAAGGTGTTAAATCAAAAGATCTCGGTGGCCAGTTGTGATCACCTCTTCGAGAGATAACACGGTGCCGATACTTTTTCCGTAAGATATAATGGTTTCGTTGCTTGTGTGGCACGTAGTGCCGTCATGTTGAAATTAAAAGTTGTCCAGGTCAATACCATCTAATTCAAAAAAATCATTGATCATCTCCTGATAGCGCAATCCATTCACCGTAACTGATGCTCGAGCCTCATTCTGGAAAAAGTAAGGTCAAATGACACGCCAGACCATAAACCACACCAAACAGTCCCTCGTTGAGGATAGAGAGGCTCTTCAACAATAACTCTTGGGTTTTCCGTGACACAGATGCGTCAATTTTGCTCGTTGACGAAGCCACCGAGGTGGAAATGGGCCTCATCACAAAAGATGATATTTCGATGGAATTCCAGATCATTTTCATGCATTTCAAGGACCCAATCAGCAAAGACACGACGTTGTTCATGATCGGACGGCTTGATGAGTTCTTATGTCAAGTGAATAAGCCTTAAGACCCAAATATTCATGCAAAATACCGTGTATTGACGCTTGTGGAATGCCTTATTCCGAAGAACGACGAGAAATGGATAGACCTAGGGTTCATTCAACACTTTCGTCTACATAAGCAATATTCTCAGCTGTTCTTGAGCGACGTGCACGGGTTTCATTCTTCACTAACTTGTCCCAACATTTAAAATTTTTCGACCAATTTCTGTATTTCTTCACGACGAGCCATAAATGTTCGAGTTTTACGAACCGTCTCTTCCAGATTTTCACCATTTTCCATAAGCTTTCATTTAGTATCACCTATGCCGGCGTCTATCTGTCTGTCTATTTGTCTGTAATCAAATCTTGCACGTTAAATATGACACACTTCCATATATCTTATAACTCCAATATGGATTATATCCCTGCTTTTCACACTCACAAAGTGAAGTCAAATCTTCGGTAAGGATCGAGTTGTATGCTTGCGTAAACTGGAAATTCAAAAATTTCGAGAAATACATAGGTTATGTTTATTCTGAAAGAAAACAAGAAAATAGATATCGAGGATGAAAATATGTCACTTGAATATTTTCAGTTAATATGAATAGGAGACATAGGAGTTAACAGGGATATACAGAGCTCGAAGAAAAAGAAATATAGCGATTGAAACATTTCACAGGAAATTGTGAGGTTGTGATCGAAAGTATTCACATGAATTTATGAATTCGTTTTACGACAAAATACGATGTGTCAGAGAGAGAGACAGAATTAGTAAATTATTCTTATTCTCAATATTGCGGCACACGCAGATCAGGTTTCCTACCAAAGCCCAGCTTCAGTTTTCATCGGCTCATTTCCCATATAGTAGGAATTATTAAATATACCTATGCACACTTCTAGTCGTCCGATTTGAAATTTGGCAAGTTTGAATAATTCTGAAAACAATGCATCATGGAACATCAATACATAGTTTAAAACAAAGTCGCTATCGCTGTCGGTCCCTTAAATCAACGGATTTTGAAACGTTTTTCTTTTATTAAATGAAGTGATTCAAGAGGAAGGTTTATAATATGTATGATACATGCATAATATTGTAGAGAAACACTGATGAATTCACAGGTTTCTAAAGTGATGTCGTGAATAATAGTACATTGTTTACCGGGTAGGAAAAGCGCAACATTCCTGGACGATTGTGAAAATTGGTAAGTCGAGGCGCAAGCCGAGACTCATGTTGAATTGTCAAAGTTGACGCATATAATTAATTTAATTGCTAGTGTTTTCGAATTTAAAACAGTGTAAAATGATAAGTGATGATGAATTTTCTATTTCTGGGACTCCTCCAGAGCTGGTTGATGCAGTGAAAATACTGCTTCTTCAGAATAAGTGCCGAAGGAATCATGAGAAAAGTTCGTATATGCATATGTCGAACCAACTGTGAGGAAATATCATTTCCTTACAGTAAGGAAATGAATATTTCCTAACAGTTAGGAAATCTTGACTTTTTCTATGACCAATTTTGACTAGAATGTCAAAATTTCCTAGAATTTGCGGAAAACACATTTTTTGCGCTTACATTGCTAATGCTGACTGAACCCTACGAGATGAATCAAAATAATGTACCCGGTATTGTACACCTAAGAAAAGTCAACAAAAAAGTTAAGGTTAAGGATAACCCACAATAACCATTTTTTATACTTTATATTTTACGGGAAAAAATGGCTTATTTAGGAAGTTATTTCAAGCAATACAGCATTAATCTTGAGCTGATTCCCTATGTCACATCAGCTAAAAACTTGGGAATCATTTTTCGACTCAAGTCTACGATTCAGAGAGCATGTTTCTGGTTTGTTGCGTCGATTGTACGTGACATTATTATACGCAATCAGAAAAATATTTGATTTCAATATGAAGAAGATACCATGAGAGTCACTAGTATTTTGAGGAAGATTTGTATTTGGACTGAGAATGTATGATTCTGTGTCGGAAAAGTTGAGAGTTCCTCGGTGGTTGCATATGCATATGTCGCAGCTCTAGGCGATTCAGCATTTGACTTTCACGCATCGTTTTGCTATTGACAGGAATTCCGGGGTATTTGAGATCTAAGTTGTGTTCCATCTGATCCGGAATACATAGTGTACCTGCACACTCGTGGATGCAATACACTTGCGATCCCAAGCTATAAAACCACGCTCTTCAGAAGATGCTTCTGATGCATTGCTGTCAAATTATACAATGGTTCAGGATTCTTTCGGGACATTGCCAGCCACTGCATTTAAGAAGAAAGTGAAGCAGAAATACCTGTAGGATTCTTTATCTTCTAAATATCACCTATTTGTCAGTGAATTTTCTTACCAAAAAAGGCGGTCATTATTATTATTATTTAAAAATGGCAGCTTCAAAAGTGAAATTTACCGAAATAGCGGGCTATTCAAAATAACACCCCTTATTGGAAAACCCTTTATATTCCCATCTCGTCAAAAGTGTCATACCTTATTGGAAAATAACATCCTGAAAGTTATCATCGAATAACTTGATGTCTGCGAGATGATTTCCTTGCATTTCTTCAAAGCGGAAACATGCACTTTTTCCCTCAAACTCGCTTTTTCCATACTCGATAATTTGGATACACGTTTCGACACAACAGTTTTCGCTGCCGATATGTCCGGCGTCAAAAAATTGCCACTCGACATTGTCGACTTTGTTTCACGTACCGACACTTCAGAATCATCCGGGGGCATTATCGGTGTTAAAAAATAGTCGCTTGATGTTCTCCTCACGGACTCTTTTTTCCGACGATTTGATGCATCTGGTTCGAACGGGGACATGTTGTCACTTGGATCTGGTGCCTCGTTTTTCACGGGGGGTGGAAAAATGAGAACATTTTTGGAAAGCATTGTGGCCGGAGGGATGCTTTCGTTCGGCACATCTTCGAATTCCGACAAGAGTTGACTTATAAGATTGTCCAGAGACATGACTCCACCTTAGGAATAAGATAGTGAAAACTGAGGAATTATTTAGAAAGACTGGATTGAAGAGTCGGTAGTGTGTTTTCCCAGAGCGAATGTGTTGATTGAAACTGGAAGTTAGGGGACATGATATGCGTGCGCATTAAACTCTAAAATCCTAGTATAAGATATTATACGTATTTCTGTAGTGCATGGTTATCATCATTCATGTTTCATTCAAATTTGATTTCTTACTTCCTAAAAATTTGTTAACTCTTCAAAATGTATCTTATTCCGAATGACACTGACCTATGTAAGAATTTCTAGACATTTCCTGCCCAAATTATGATGATGATAATGATGATTGTGAATATTGTATCTGTAATGAATTTTCCATTTTCCTTGTGACGACAAAATGAATTCGATCTAAAGGACCCTCCAAATTCATTCACAGGACGAATCATTAAATTGTACATATTTCGGAATCGTTTTAAGTCAAATCGAAATAATTAATTTTTTTATTCAGAATTTTATTGCCATAGGGCCTTGTAGTTAACGGAAATGATTATTTTTGTACCAAGTGCGTTATATAGATCCTAACGCTCGGCCCGAGGGAATAATGTTGCCCGATGGGCGTTAGGATCTAAACGCCCGTGCTGCATACAAGATTTGATTTTTCAAGAAAAAATCATTTTAATACAATAGATCGATCTTGAAATCAATTCATTGTTCCTATGATCTTCATGCCGTTTAACCATAGTAACCCTGGCATTTGTTCTTGTTGATATTTTTTGCATATTGCTTGTCTTCATTATATTTAGTGCATGTCATTACCGTTTTCTTTGTGCAGACTTAAGGGGCCGTTATACTTTGGCCGAGGGCACCGATTCTTCAATCTCCATTCGAAGAGTGCCTCCCATTTCTCCTTCTTCACGACTTCAATTTTCTACCTGGAAGCTCGATTTTTTCTTTAATTCTCCTGGAATTTCAGACAGTTCTCTGCGATTTCACACTCTCTGGAAGTCTTTTCAGAATTTCCATCATTTTTTGCATTATTTAAGCGCCTATTCAAATGGATTTTTTTTATAAAAAATTTGTGGAGGGCACTCCAATGAATTTTCTACGAAAAAACCGCCGAAAAACGATTATAAAGTCAATTTTTATAGACTCTCAAATTCAACCCGATTTTTTCATGCGACAAGAAAATTTTTTCAAAGAGAAGAAATTGGAGTCCCCTCAAGACATTTTTTAACTTCAATTAGAAAAAATCAAGCTTTTAGGTGAAAAATTGAGGGCGTGAACTTGGAAAAATGAAAGGCACTTTTTGAATGGAGAATCGGTGCAGTAGCCGTCGGCCAGAGTGAAACGGCACCTTAAGAAAATAATAAAAATAAAAACTGATTTACCGAAAAATGCAGCCAGAGGGGCAAATACTTCATAACCGGAAAAATCAAGACTTATTTACGACAAGGATTAATAATAATAATAACACACATTTATTTGAAAAATTATCACACATATAAAATACAGTGATGAAATTGAAAGAAGTCAAAAAAAATTCATGTGCTATAGTTCATCCAAGAATGATTGACATCTCTGGGGGCTTCGGAAAATAGAAATTATGTTGGTAATGCCCATTTAGTAATATTTTGAGTTGCAAAATTCAGGTTGGTGTTGGAAATAACACTGACATTTTGTTTTGTCATTAATGTTTCGAACAAATTTGGCTTAAAATTGAGCAAGTGAAATAAATGTCTTTGAAATGAGGCTCTTGAAGAGTGAACAGCTAAAAAATGGAAAGCCTGCACAGAGCATGTAGAAAAAGAAATGAGAGAAGATTAGTCAAAATATAAGGAATCTATATATATTATATATATACATATATAAAACAGAGTTGTTGGTTACATCATTTATAACTCGAGATCGGATGGACTGTTTGTTATGAAACTTCATTCATGGATTCGTCTAGAGCCTGGTTATTATAAAATACATTAAAACTCTGAAAAATTCGATGAAAAATTTGCTTATGTAGAAAATGGTTTTTCCTCCTATTGAATAAGGCCACTAGGTTTCGCTACGGTTAATGGCTTTTATCTTATCACTGTAACGTAGTCGTGAAGGTACTATATTTGATATTATCGCCAATAGATGGCGATGTATACAATTATTGTGTAATTTGCATGGAACTTAATAACATGAAAGGCTATAATCAGTTCAAAAAGCGGGTAAACATCTCAAGTTGGTGGAACAGTGAATTTTTACCGGAATGTCAAGTAAATCGGATTGTGACGATCAGCATCAATCGTGAGTTGTCCATTTTCATCTTTTCTCTATATTTCTGAAATGTTTTTGATTTATGTTTGGGTAATAAATATATTTGCGGAAATACCTGAATTCAAAATTACCCATTATTAGTAATTGACATATTATTTTTGTATTTCTGTTTTGTGTGACAGCTCATATCCATGGAAAAGATGACAGTTGACAGATGACGTTTGACAGATGGTATTTGACAGATGACAGTAGACAGATGTCTATTGACAGATGACATTTGACAGAACTTTTATTATACCTAATTTATCTGTAGCTTGAAAAATAGCAATGGTAAGTTCATACAACTTTAACGGTGGGTTTTACAAAGCATGTCACCGGTGATCGGAGCTTGATCTAGAATTAACTCGATTTGACAGTTCAGAACTCTAACCAAGCCGTTGATCTCCGTTCACTGGTGATTACGATTTGTGAAATCCACCGTAAGTAGAGGTAGGTATCATTTAGGCGAAACAAAGTTCGCCGGGCCAGCTAGTATTATGATATATTGCTGACAAAACCTTTCATTATGAACATGACGAGTTCTGCCCAGATGAGGAAATAAACATGTTGTGGTTGTTGAAACAGAATAATAGGAATATTTATATTTTTCATATTCCATATTTTACACCTTCATTGTTCACAAATATTGAAAGTTACAATGTCATGACAAAATTCTTCATACATTAAATAGATCCATTGGTTAAGTTTTGTCTCTCTCTTGATATCTATTACAAATTTCCCAATCCATTCGCACTTTGCAGTAACACGCTTCAAATTATCAACTAGATTTTGTCGGTTTAGCGGATATTTTTCGTTATCGAACCAAAATTTCCAGGCTGTATGCTCCTATAATTGATCGTAAGATCGAAAATGTATCAATTCAAGATGAAAATAATATACTGCTGGTATACAGATTCACACGCTGGTAATCGTATGTGAAAATTGGGAACATGTTCAAAGTTCCGTACTTTGAAAAAATATCGTTCAATTTTTAGGTTATTTCTATATCTATGATGAAAGCACAGACAATTTTTAATTACTTTTTTGTAACTAGAAATAAATCTGCGACTGGACTTTCAAGGCCTGCTCTGATGACTATAGTTGATTGACAATTAGTATAAAATTCCTGTATACATTGTAGGATTCCATATTAATTATGTGCTCTCGTGTCTCGTACCTTAATTTTAAATAAATCTCATACAGCTATACTGGCAACTTTGTTGGGGAGGAGGAAAGGTATCTTCTTTCTTGTGTCATTTGGATTTGATAATCGCGAAAAGAGATCATTATGCTTGCGAATAAAACACAACGACCTGAATACGAACAAACCTGGTAGCGTCAGAATGTTGATCTTTCTGAATACCCCTCTACAAGATTCTCTGTGAGGTAGTCGTAATATTGATCTCAGTTGATTATGAAATATTCAATCAATGGAAGTTGGAAAATAAAATCATTGCCATAGATGAGACCGTGTTTTTGGCGTACTTTCAAGAATAGGTATATTTTTCATTTAGTTTATCTATTCAATTTTTTTCATTTCAATCCGAAAAATTTCGTCCCGCGTCATTGTGAACAAAATATTTTATTTTGGAATCTACACTGATAGTCAATGAAAATATCAATATTTCCCATTGCTCCTGGCTGATGTGTTTAAAAAATTAAATCTGAAGGATATATTCCGAAAGAATCCAAGTTTTTGACACTAGATCATGTTCATACATTTATCAGTGAAGCTCCTGATGCAATTCATCTATTACATAAAGCAGTTCTAATAATAGTTGTTCTTGAAGGTCTAAGGAGAGATAAACAAGTGAAAATGTCTATTAACAATATAGAAGATGGGGGTAGCTGTTGGCCGCGTGAAGTTAGCGAAAAGTTGGTGGAACAAATTCTGAAACCAAGCTCAATATTTAGTACTGAATTTGTTCTAATTTGTTCTGTATGAATCATCCCCAGCACCCTTATGGTTTTCGAGTTATTCGCATGTCTTTGATTTGGTGCTGACTTCACGCTCAGCACGAACATGCATGTTCGAATTTGGAAAAAATTTTCATGCCAATAATAAGTCCCGAATTTGTTCCAATTTGTTCTGAAGAAAATTCTCCGATATCATTTTTCGTTAACGAGTTATTCACATTCGTAACATTCGGTGGTGACGTCACACCCAGCTCCAAAGCTTTTTGTTCTCCAAGAAATTCGAAGAAATTTTGATGCAAATATTTAGTACCCAATTTGTTCCAATCAGTAAAAGTTGTTTTGTTGAAATACCATTGTTGGTTTTCGAGTTATGAACAATTGTTTTGAGCGAGGGACGCGAGCGTGAAGTTAGCGATAAAGTTTTAATTTTCACTTTTTTTTTTCAACATATATTAGTACTCAATTTGTTCCAATTTGTTCTAAAAAGAACGAATCAATTTCATTATTAGTTTTCCAGATATTAAGACTTTACGATTTGATGACGTCACAGTAGGTGTAGCTCTGAATCTCCATTCGCGACCATTCCACTGTCGGCAGTTTTGGCTCATACAAAGCTATCTGTAATTGATCATAAATCAAACATGAAAAGAGCCGTTGTCTCTCTGATCATGCGCCGCACGCAGCCGCTCTTATCACGTTTGAATGCAGGTTTGGATTCAGGACCAATTCGTTTCTTATTCTCGCTTATCAAATGGATAGGAAATAATTATTTATATCAACGTCTTCTTAATTTGTAGTTTCCGTTATCTGGAATCAGTGAAATCCTCTTTATACGGAGGCAATTTTTCAGATTGAAGCAAATCATTCAGTTAGATAAATCGTCTGTTATACAGGGCGAGTCTTCGACCTGAACATATAAAGGGTGTTTCAAATTGCGTGTTTTTTTTCAAGAATAAATAAAATATAGATGGCGCATTGAATTCGTCTGGGTAATTTGGCATTCAAAAAGTGTGATTTATGACATTTATAAAAATGGCTCCGTACACTATACAACAACGCTCCTGGTTTGTCGCAAGAAATGTGAATGCTTCACAAAGTGGAGTTAGTAGAGCTTGGAATCGGTTTCTTAGAATAGGCTCTGTTGTCTATACGTATGAAGGAGGACGAGAACGAGCAGCAACTGAAGCTGAAGACCGCTTTTTAGTTGTCACGGCAAAAATAAATCGGACATTCACGGCTTCCCGAATTAACAGTGTCTTCAGACAAGCAACTGGAAGAATAATTAGAGGACAAACAGTTGAGTAGAAGAAGATTGCATGCTGTAAATTTGAGTATGGAGGGAAAGAAGTCAACGATACAATGAGAGTTGCATACTTGAAAGCACGTCTTTTGGAACAAGATCAGTTTGTGTTTGTGGAGGAATATGTTTTGATGGCCGCAATGACTTATTAATTCTCATAAATGATAACATTGATAACGCTCGTCCCCATCGAGCGAGAATTGTAAATGACCGCATATAGAATATCATGGGATCACAACAATGGATTGGCCACCTTATTCACCAGACATGAATTGTATTGAATATGTTTGGCCGAAATGTCGAGGCGGTTAAACCAAATCTCTCGCCCTCACCAAAAATTAGAAAATTCAGCTGATGAATTGTGGGCAATTTGATTAGCTAAACCACAAGATTTTTGGAATAATTTAACAAAAAGTCTGTCTAATAGAGTAAATACTTTGCGAAGAACCAGAGTAAGTATTTCAACATAGAATTCATTTCGTAAAGAAATTCTCTGAATTAATGTTATGTTGCGAACGTGAAATAAATTTTTTTGGACCCTTCAACCAAATTTTATTTTTTCTCCTACTACATTCTACAGAACAGCCTTCAAAAGTAAGTGATCAGGTGAATATTTCAAGTTTATAAAAAAAGTAATAATACAATTTGTTGATTATTCAAATTAAAAAAAAAAATTACATTCATCTGGAAAAAAACAATATTCAAAATCACACCGTATATAGAATCATATGGGGAGGGGATTAACCACTATATCACTTCTTATATTCTTGAAGTCTCTCCAAGTCATTATACTCTTCCCACTGTCCATCATTTCTCCTACAGTAGGAAGTATAATGACCTATCCCTGCGCTCTCCATGGGGCTTATAAAATTTGCCAACCCTCTGAGAAAATATCTATTGTTTTCAATTATCAATTCTAATGGTACTTCCTCCAGAATTGCTGTTTCTCCCACATCAAGTCGATCAATAAATATTCTGAATATTGTTTTTCAATAATTAATTCATTCGCACATTTTTTGCATTTCGAATGCGATGGGGGAGCTATATAGATGCATTCTTGCAGGCAACTAAATCCTTCTTCTTTCAAACGATCCATATAGACCGCCATGAAATAGATATGCTTTATTTTCAAAGAATTATTACATTTGTTACAATTTGATTTCTCAACTGTGCAATTATTTCCTATCCATTTAATAAGCGAGAATAAGAAACGAATTGGTCCTGAATCCAAATCTGCATTCAAACGTGATAAGTTCGGCTGCCGACAGTGGTATGGTCGTGAATGGAGATTCAGAGCTACACCTACTGTGACGTCATCAAATCGTAAAGTCTTAATATCTGGAAAACTAATAATGAAATTGATTCGTTCTTTTTAGAACAAATTGGAACAAATTGAGTACTAATATATGTTGAAAAAAAAAAGTGAAAATTTAAAACTTTATCGCTAACTTCACGCTCGCGTCCCTCGCTCAAAACAATTGTTCATAACTCGAAAACCAACAATGGTATTTCAACAAAACAACTTTTACTGATTGGAACAAATTGGGTACTAAATATTTGCATCAAAATTTCTTGGAGAACAAAAAAAAGCTTTGGAGCTGGGTGTGACGTCACTACCGAATGTTACGAATGTGAATAACTCGTTAACGAAAAATGATATCGGAGAATTTTCTTCAGAACAAATTGGAACAAATTCGGGACTAATTATTGGCATGAAAATTTTTTCCACATTCGAACATGTTGGTGCTGAGCGTGAAGTCAGCACCAAATCAAAGACATGCGAATAACTCGAAAACCATAAGGGTGCTGGGGATGATTCATACAGAACAAATTAGAACAAATTCAGTACTAAATATTGAGCTTGGTTTCAGAATTTGTTCCACCAATTTTTCGCTAACTTCCCGCTTGCTTGAAACAATTGCTAATAACTCGAAAACTAACAATGATATTTCAACAAAACAACTTTAACTGATTGGAACAAATTGGGTACTAAATATTTGCATCAAAATTTCTTCGAATTTCTTGGAGAACAAAAAGCTTTGGAGCTGGGTGTGACGTCACCACCGAATGTTACGAATGTGAATAACTCGTTAACGAAAAATGATATCGGAGAATTTTCTTCAGAACAAATTGGAACAAATTCGGGACTAATTATAGGCATAAAATTTTTTTCCAAATTCGAACATGTTGGTGCTGAGCGTGAAGTCAGCACCAAATCAAAGACATGCGAATATCTCGAAAACCATAAGGGTGCTGGGGATGATTCATACAGAACAAATTAGAACAAATTCAGTACTAAATATTGAGCTTGGTTTCAGAATTTGTTCCACCAATTTTTCGCTAACTTCACGCGGCCGTAGCTGTTTACTATGTTAAAATAACCGAGTATGTCAAAAGGATTTAGTATTGTAGAGTAAGAAGAAGTAGGAGCTTCGAGGCTGGTCATAAAATATAATCCTTATTGAGACCCAGTGGAGTGCAAAATCTCCGAATCTTCCGAAACGGTCGGTGCACCGGCCAACCTGTTGGCAAAAATACCATAGGAAGTATGCTTTCGATGATTGCCAAATTGTTAAAATTGGATAATGCAAATGAATAAATAGGACATTATTGACAAAAAAGATTTCAATCGTGATAGGCGGAATTCAAACACCGTCATTCCTCCACCATTCTCGTTTCTGCGAATAAGATGCCAAATACCTGCCTATTCTGTTCGGCTTTAAGTCGAGCCGGGCGTCCTTTCATATGTAACTTTACTAAGCTTCGAGCAGGGCAACTCAAACACGTACGCCGTTGGCAGATTCATATTCATAATAGCCAATCTGATGAGCCCTATGAGCGGATCTGAGACGAAACGACGGCACGGCCAGGGAAAACCCTGCTAGCACAATCTTATTCAGTTTAGTTATGAAAGAATTAATTTTTTGGTGTTTGACTGAGCTTTCCTTTTTTGTGCATTTTTTGAAACTTTATGTTAAGTTGATATAAGTTTTCAAAAGTTTCAACCCTTAATAACAATGAAAGACGAGATCGATTATAGAAAAGCATTCTTGGATATGACAGACATGAGAAATAATATTCAAACCCCCCAAAAATATCGGAACCCTTCAAAATCTGCACTATAGTAGATCTCATTACTTTAGTCATAGGGAATATATTCAGAGAACGAGAATGTTGACCCTCATAAATTACATCACGGTGTTCAGGTATTCTAGGTTCCCTTATTTAGACGGACTAACGGAAGAAATAATAGGCAT
The DNA here is from genome assembly GCA_910592335.1 of Adalia bipunctata. Taxonomy (NCBI): domain Eukaryota; kingdom Metazoa; phylum Arthropoda; class Insecta; order Coleoptera; family Coccinellidae; genus Adalia; species Adalia bipunctata. Next base: position 9,022,032 of record OU342949.1, on the reverse strand, counting down.
TGTAAAAGAATCGACGTCGTATTGTAAACTGGCGTTTTATCCAACAATACAATCAGTACAATATTCACGAGGTTGATGGATATCACGAAAGAGTGAAAATGTCAAACTATAAAGTAAAGAGTGCGAAAAAGCTACATAGAAATGAAGAAAATACATGTAGGTTCAAGAATGAACCAACAAGTAGATCTGCCAATGCATTATAAAGAGTAAAAACTGCTTCAGCTATACACCATTTCGCTACAGGTCACAATTTCTAGGATTTCACACTATTCTATGGAGAAAGGAATTACATGAGGATGTGTATTGATGGAGTAATCTCCAAATTTGATCCCGATTAAATCTGTAGTTTTGAAATAATCAGGAACGCCTAGTCGAATTTTGGTAATTAGCGAACTCAACTAATGCATTCGAGTACCGAAACTAGCCATAATTTTTAAGGTTCTGAAGTTCTGAAACCCAAGAATGCTGAGAGAAAATTGACCTGCTGTCAAACCGTCCTCTCTAATAATCACAAGACCTCGAAATCATTTAGTATCGTTTTGTATTTTAGGAAGATAAGCAATGAAATGAAGTTGGAAGAATAGTAAATATTTTGTGCTCAGTGATGAAATCATTTCGAATGAGTTTCGAAACTGACAACAAATTGAGAAATTCAAAGAAATCTTCATATTGGCAGATGTTTTTCCAACTGTTTGAAATACCGCGATAGGAACATCCTTCGTGGTCAGAAATGTTGTAGGAATGCGGGAAAATGATATTTCACCAGTTTCGTAACAAGCATCATATCTCAATTGCGGAAATTTCAATGATTTACCTCTTATTAGATAATGTGCGAGCGAGGAAAATTGTTTGAACGAGTTATGTCTTTTTCCAGAATAGAAGAGTCTCTTCATGCTGACCAACTGTTTAGAAATACCTAAAAATCACTTCCCTTTTTTCCACATTGATTCAACTCCTACCTGAAAGCTTTAATCCTAATGAGTGTATCCTAAAAAAAATAGATGTCACGAAGGACTTCATCAAAAGCTATAAATTTTTGTTGTCTTATGTTTTCATTAATGGAAATGCTATGAATCTATGGCTTTCGGCAAAAATTCCAACCTAGAAAACGAATAATATGTTGTTTATCATTATTTTACGTGCTTTTAAGCTGTGTTTTGTATCCAGGTATTCTTGGGAGATATTTGAAAGTCTTTATTGTTTCCTGAGCAGATTAATCCATATACAGGGTGTTTCACCATAAACTGGACAAACCTATATAGCCATGTAGACGACACCGGGGAAGTCATTTTTTCCTCGTGGCATATACCCCGTTTTCGACGCATAAGCGAGATACAGGGTGTTTAATGCCAACTTTGAGCAATATTCTTATAACTGTTGTGAGTTATGCGTGACATTTGAATTAACGCTTGCTGGTGACATCTTAGTATTTTTTAGGGCTCAATTCAATTGTGGTGTAGAATTGTGAAAAAAAATTTCAAAATGGCGGGAAGCATGCAAAGTTTGAATTTATTTTTCTCGATTGCCAATTTGTTAAGCACTATTTCAACGTTCTAGATTTTCTAAGATTTTCCGTGAAAAATTTTTTTCAAGGAATTAATTAGACACAGTGGCGACAATGGTGGTATCATTTTTGATTGGTTGTCCGGATCACGTGGTACAAATCGCCATTTTTAGGGAAAGCTTCTTTATTTGCATTTTATGTTCAGGTGGTTTTTCTTGTTTTATGTAAAATATAAAGTCTTTTTTAGAAAAAGGTAAGAGTAATTCAACATATACAGGGTGGCCAAGGAAAAAACAGGTCCCTCGTGTCATAGGCTATTCGAATCACCCCCATGTATGTGATGCTATTTTTCACGGTTTTCGAACTATGAATTTTTTTATGAACTTTGAGAATTTTCGACTTGACCATCTTGAAAAAGATATTAAAAAAAAGTACAAGACTTCTCTGTGAGATTCTGTTTGTAACTTAATCTCCATAAATTGTACTTTTATACATAAAATAAACATGTCCATAAAGTTAGCAGTGCCACTTTCGAGAAATTCAATGAAACCTATTGCATTAATTGTCCAATAATTGTCGAGAATTTGTCGTGAAAGAAAAAAATTTGTCGCGTCCTTAGTTTTTTTTCTACGGGGTGGCTTTGCTAACTTAACGTTAAGTTAGCAGAACCACTTTTTCAATATCGCCCGAATCTCATGAAAATGGTTACAAATAATTGTCGAGTAATTGTCGTAGTCGATATGAAGTAAAAAAAACCCAAAAAATCCATTCCTTTTTGTTTATTTTACGTCTTTTTCCCGCGAGTTCGAGATATTCCTAGAATTATCGCATTTTTGGCAACAGCGCATTCGTAATTGACTCTTTTTCTATTGCATTAATTGTCGAATACCTGCCTAGAATTTGTCGTGAAAGAAAAAAATTTGTCGCGTCCTTACTTTTTTTTCTACGGGGTCGCTTTGCTCACTTTATATTAATTTAGCAAAAAGTGGTCGAATATCGTCACGATGATCATGAAAGATTGTCGAGTAATTGTAGATGTTGAAATAAAGTAAAAGACACACAAAAAATTTAATCTTTCTAGCAATTTCCACTCCATTTTCTCGCGATTTCCCCATATTTCTTGAAATATCGCATTTGTGGCAACAGCGCATTCGTAATTGACTCTTTTTCTATTGCATTAATTGTCGAATACCTGCCTCGAATTTGCCGTGAAAGAAAAAAAATTGTCGCGTCCGGAGTTCTTTTTCTAGGGGGTGGCTTTGCTAACTTAACGTTAAGTTAGGAGAACCACTTTCTCAATATCGACCGAATCTCATGAAAATGGTTACAAATAATTGTCGAGTAATTGTCGTAGTCGATATGAAGTGAAAAAAACCCAAAAAATCCATTCGTTTTTGTTTATTTTACGTCTTTTTCCCGCGAGTTCGAGATATTCCTAGAATTATCGCATTTTTGGCAACAGCGCATTCGTAATTGACTCTTTTTCTATTGCATTAATTGTCGAATACCTGCCTCGAATTTGTCGTGAAAGAAAAAAATTTGTCGCGTCCTTAGTTTTTTTTCTACGGGGTGGCTTTGCTCACTTTATATTAATTTAGCAAGAAGTGGTCGAATATCGTCACGATGATCATGATAGATTGTCGAGTAATTGTCGATGTTGAAATAGAGTAAAAGACAAACAAAAAATTTGATTTTTCTAGCAATTTCCACTCCATTTTCTCGCGATTTCCCCATATTCCTTGAAATATCGCATTTTTGGCAACAGCGCATTCGTAATTGACTCTCTTTCTATTGCATTAATTGTCGAATACCTGCCTCGAATTTGTCGTGAAAGAAAAAAATTTGTCGCGTCCTTAGTTTTTTTTCTGCGGGCTTTGCTAACTTAAGTTAGGTTAGCCACCCCATAGAAAAAAAAACTAAGGACGCGACCAATTTTTTTCTTTCACGACAAATTCGAGGCAGGTATTCGACAATTGATGCAATAGAAAAAGAGTCAATTACGAATGCGCTGTTGCCAAAAATGCGATAATTCTAGGAATATCTCGAACTCGCGGGAAAAAGACGTAAAATTAACAAAAACGAATGGATTTTTTGGGTCTTTTTTACTTCATATCGACTACGACAATTACTCGACAATTATTTGTAACCATTTTCATGAGATTCGGTCGATATTGAGAAAGTGGTTCTCCTAACTTAACGTTAAGTTAGCAAAGCCACCCCCTAGAAAAAGAACTAAGGACGCGACAAATTTTTTTCTTTCACGACAAATTCGAGGCAGGTATTCGACAATTAATGAAATAGAAAAAGAGTCAATTACGAATGCGCTGTTGCCACAAATGCGATATTTCAAGAAATATGGGGAAATCGCGGGAAAAAGACGTAAAATAAACAAAAACGAATGGATTTTTTGGGTCTTTTTTACTTCATATCGACTACGATAATTACTCGACAATTATTTGTAACCATTTTCATGAGATTCGGTCGATATTGAGAAAGTGGTTCTGCTAACTTAACGTTAAGTTAGCAAAGCCACCCCATGGAAAAAAAAAATTAAGGACGCGACAAATCTTTTTCTTTCACGACAAATTCGGAACAGGTATTCGACAATTAATGCAATAGAAAAAGAGTCAATTACGAATGCGCTGTTGCCAAAAATGCGATAATTCTAGGAATATCTCGAACTCGCGGGAAAAAGACGTAAAATAAACAAAAACGAATGGATTTTTTGGGTTTTTTTCACTTCATATCGACTACGACAATTACTCGACAATTATTTGTAACCATATTCATGAGATTCGGTCGATATTGAGAAAGTGGTTCTCCTAACGTAACGTTAAGTTAGCAAAGCCACCCCCTAGAAAAAGAACTAAGGACGCGACAAATTTTTTTCTTTCACGACAAATTCGAGGCAGGTATTCGACAATTAATGCAATAGAAAAAGAGTCAATTACGAATGCGCTGTTGCCACAAATGCGATATTTCAAGAAATATGGGGAAATCGCGGGAAAAAGACGTAAAATAAACAAAAACGAATGGATTTTTTGGGTCTTTTTTACTTCATATCGACTACGATAATTACTCGACAATTATTTGTAACCATTTTCATGAGATTCGGTCGATATTGAGAAAGTGGTTCTGCTAACTTAACGTTAAGTTAGCAAAGCCACCCCATGGAAAAAAAAATTAAGGACGCGACAAATCTTTTTCTTTCACGACAAATTCGGAACAGGTATTCGACAATTAATGCAATAGAAAAAGAGTCAATTACGAATGCGCTGTTGCCAAAAATGCGATAATTCTAGGAATATCTCGAACTCGCGGGAAAAAGACGTAAAATAAACAAAAACGAATGGATTTTTTGGGTTTTTTTCACTTCATATCGACTACGACAATTACTCGACAATTATTTGTAACCATTTTCATGATATTCGGTCGATATTGAGAAAGTGGTTCTGCTAACTTAACGTTGAGTTAGCAAAGCCACCCCATAGAAAAAAAAAATTAAGGACGCGACAGATCTTTTTCTTTCACGACAAATTCGGAACAGGTATTCGACAATTAATGCAATAGAAAAAGAGTCAATTACGAATGCGCTGTTGCCAAAAATGCGATAATTCTAGGAATATCTCGAACTCGCGGGAAAAAGACGTAAAATAAACAAAAACGAATGGATTTTTTGGGTTTTTTTCACTTCATATCGACTACGACAATTATTTGTAACCATTTTCATGAGATTCGGTCGATATTGAGAAAGTGGTTCTCCTAACTTAACGTTAAGTTAGCAAAGCCACCCCCTAGAAAAAGAACTAAGGACGCGACAAATTTTTTTCTTTCACGACAAATTCGAGGCAGGTATTCGACAATTAATGCAATAGAAAAAGAGTCAATTACGAATGCGCTGTTGCCACAAATGCGATATTTCAAGAAATATGGGGAAATCGCGCGAAAAATGGAGTGGAAATTGCTAGAAAGATTAAATTTTTTGTGTGTCTTTTACTTTATTTCAACATCGACAATTACTCGACAATCTTTCATGATCATCGTGACGATATTCGACCACTTTTTGCTAAATTAATATAAAGTGAGCAAAGCCACCCCGTAGAAAAAAAAGTAAGGACGCGACAAATTTTTTTCTTTCACGTCAAATTCTAGGCAGGTATTCGACAATTAATGCAATAGAAAAAGAGTCAATTACGAATGCGCTGTTGCCAAAAATGCGATAATTCTAGGAATATCTCGAACTCGCGGGAAAAAGACGTAAAATAAACAAAAAGGAATGGATTTTTTGGGTTTTTTTTACTTCATATCGACTACGACAATTACTCGACAATTATTTGTAACCATTTTCATGAGATTCGGGCGATATTGAAAAAGTGGTTCTGCTAACTTAACGTTAAGTTAGCAAAGCCACCCCGTAGAAAAAAAACTAAGGACGCGACAAATTTTTTTCTTTCACGACAAATTCTCGACAATTATTCGACAATTAATGCAATAGGTTTCATTGAATTTCTCGAAAGTGGCACTGCTAACTTTATGGACATAAAATAAACAGATTCGTTACTTTGATAAAAATTATGGAAATGATGGTCTCAAGTGAAAAAGTTACGTGCATTGGATTAAAATCTGAATTTTCGAATCGAAATTTAAAATGTGAAAAGGCTAATTCACGTTTTCCTAGTATGCTTAAAAACTGTGCTCAAAAGTCAGCTTTTAGATTCATTGATAAAAAATGGTACTTAACACTCTACTTTTGCTAGAAATAGCCTTCAAAGTAATCGGGGTGGAGAAAATGAAAGAATTAGACATTTACTACAGAATTATTTTTTGCTATTTTAAGATTTTTCTGATCAAGTTATGATAGAAAATGCTGAAAATTGATGAAAATAAGCTTTAGATGTTGGTCAAGAAAAGTTCTAGATGAAAGAAAGAAAAAGGTATAGCAATAAATCACACATCATAATGTAATAAAAAAAAATTTATTTATAAAATTCACATTAGGTTTTCAAAGTGGCCACCTCTAGCCTGAATACACATTATTCACCTTCTGAGAAAATTTTCTTTTGATCGCATAAAACCTGCCCTGTTTTTTCTTAGGACATGTTCGGCTTCTCTTAAATTAACCAAACGTTCGTAATCACTAGAATGAACGATATCAAAAATGGCAAAAATTAACTTTGTAGTGAATGTCTAGTTCTTTGATGTTTTCTACCTCGATGACTTTGAAGGCTTATTCTAGCAAAGGTAGAGTGTTAAGTACCATTTTTTTTATCATCAATAATTCTAAAAGCTGAGTGTTGAGCGCAGTTTTTAAGCATACTAAGAAACCGTGAATTATACTATAGTGTATATCGGGGAATGAATAAAAAGACCTTGGGTTAACTCTTTATTTCATGTCTCCAAGCTTTCGGCCTATGTCTGGGCCATCCTCAGGGAGCTACAATTTTACAGATATTTTAGAAAATGTATCCTATGTATGTAATTTCAGCCATAGGCTTACCGAAAATTGAGCTGCCCCTCGAAAACTCCAATCATCCAGAAAAAAGGTATTCTACAATTATCTTTGGCAGTATTATCAAAATTCTAAGTGGTCGTAACAATCTCAAATCCTAATTCTAAATCTTATATCAAGTATCCAGCAATTCAATCTTTAATCTTAAGAGCGTCGGAAATTAACAATAAAATGGTGGCCTGGTATCGTACCACAGACCAAACACACAGACAAACACAGAAAAACAAAACATGGGTATTTGAAGGAAAGAGAGCAGTCGCGCGTGTCAGGCTTGGCTGTCAACCCGACCAGCGACACCGCCCATTAGAAAGGTCAGAAATGAGTAAACGGAGTTAAAATTCGTCGAGTCAGTCATGATGTTAATGTTGTTGTCGCAGTTATGTATTTCAAATGTCTCAAGGAAAGATATTTTATGTCTATTTCTTTGTACATGTAGAATGTTAGGGTCGTCGAAATCAATTCTATGGTCAGTTTCGTAAATGTGTTTTGAAAGACCGCAAGTCTTCTTTAACGTTCTGCAATCCTTTCTGTGTTCTTCAATTCTTGTATTCAAGTTTCTACCTGTTTGTCCGATGTAGAATCTTTCGCAGTCCACACATTTAAGCCTATACACGACGTTGTTCCTGTCCAGTATTGAGTCCCTATCCTTAATCCTCGTGAATACTATGTCGCCCAGTTTAAAAGGTACCCTTCTTGCTATTTTGAATGTAATTCGATCATCCTTGTATCTGTTAAATAATCTACAAATATCCCATGTTAATTCTTTATAAAATGGCAACGAGAAAAAAATGACTGGTTCGTTAATTCGGGGAGGGGGTGGTTCCCCGGTTGGTGTGCTATACAATAGTTTGTTCAAAAGTTTTGTGGGATAGGAATTCTTTTCTAAAAGTTTCTTTAGTTTTTTTAAGTTATCATGAATGAGATGGGGGCTGACTATTCTGCAAATCCTATTTTTTAAACCTAGAACTAAGTTTATTTTTTGTTTGAATTCATGACATGATTTGAAATTTAAATATCTTCCTGAGGACACCTTTTTTCTGTACCAATCTACCACCAACCTATCTCCGTCACGCTTCAACAACAGATCGAGATAGGGAAGTTTCCCATCCTCTTCCACTTCGTATGTAAATTTAATATTCTCATCCAACTCATTCAGCGTTGAAAAAACCTTGTTAAGCTCACTCTTGCGGACCAAGCAAAAGAGATCGTCGACATACTTCTTCACCAACAACATGTCGGGGCTCAACCTGTTGACCGCCTCTAGCAGCAGATCATCAGTTACGTATTGTGAAGCAATTGGGGAAATATCAGCCCCCACTTTTGATGTAGGTGACTTTGTTTTTGTGTCGCATGGAAATTGTTTAAATCGAAATAAATTAGATGAAATTCGAACTGGTCCATTTAAGATTTTGGAAAAATTTTCGATTCTATGTATAAAATTGATTCAGGTATAAATAAAGCTGAATCAAATTTTTCCATGTATCCAAACTTTATCAAGTTTTCTCTGATACTCCGGAGTAGCCTCTGGGTGTGGGGATGTAAAGTAGGTACGACATCACCGTACTTCAGATAATGTTCTAAAAACCTTTTTATCTATGTTCCTTTATTTATGATTATGTAGCAATTGATCATTTGTAACTATAGTAATAAGTTGTTCATTTGTTGATTCCGGTTCGCATTGTCTGATATTTTGTATTTCATCATTACAGGTATGCATTTAGTTATAAAGTTATTCATATTATCAAAATAAATCATCATTACAGATGCAATCCTAAATCATTTCACGAATTGGAGTCTTACATATACATAATTTTACTATATTTGGAGATAGCTACATTGTGTTGAATGGATAAAGTTGCAACGGATTCTATTGGATAGATCTGGGTGATCTATGCAAGCAAACCGTTTTCGGAAAAGGAGTTTCTTATATGAAGAACAGAAGAACTAGAATTTTCAAAACAAAGGCTCACTCTAACTGAGAAAGGTGCAGAATATGGATGCATAAAAAATTTTCAATAAAATTGCAAAATTCATAAAAGAAACCTTAAGCTTTACAAGAGGCAAATCTCCAAACTATTACTGCAAGTCGAATCACACACACTTGAAAAATTCTTGGTGTATGACATTAAAAATGAAAATGCATTTAATTAATGGGCATAGAACCCAGTGACCCTGTTTCAATTCAGGAGGATAATGTAACATTTGTACATATGTCTTCTTTATTTGGGATAAAGGATCTAGGATTGCCGTCAGAAATCCCCCAGTTTCAGGATAAAATTGTTCAGCATTCAACCACGACAAAGAAGCTAATTTATCGACGTTTTTCCCCTAATGCTTTAGGAAATCTGTCGTGCAAAGCTTGTTCCCTCCATATACTTCTATCTTCGCTTCTGGTAGTGATATCGAATTATCCTCTGTTGTCACCAATTTCATCAGGCTATCTTCAGACTCGAGAAGTCGCTGCCTCAAGTTTTTCTCCTGATGGGTTCTGCAGAGTCTATAGATGTTCAACAGACCTCGTCCGCCATCACTTCTAGGTAGATAAAGCCTTTTCACCGATGCATTGGTGTGCAGACCTCGGAACTTTGTCATTAAGCGACGGGTGAGTCGGTCCAGCTCATTCAGATCATCTGACCACTTCAAGACTCCGAAATTGTAGGTCAGAGCTGGCATAGCCCAAGAGTTCAAGGCATCGATCTGATTTTCAGCAGACAGTTTGGTGTTGAGCACCTTGGTAACCCTGTTTTTATATTTCTCAGTGAACTCAGTTTTCAAACGGGCGTGGTCAATCCGTTGATTTTTAGGAATGCCCAGGTACTTGTATGTCTCTTCTGAGAAAAAACTAAAGATGTCCTGAAATTGATCCTGAGTGTTCTCCATTTTACCCTTCCTGATGTTGACTATGGTGCATTTATCGAGACCGAAAGATATGTCAATAAATAAATAAATAAATAAATAAATAATCCTTTATTTCATACAGCAAATTACATGACATAAAATGCAAAAGAGTGACGTCAAAAAATTGAAAATTAACTAAAATCTGCTGAAAAATTCATTCAGAAAATATGGTTCTAAATTAATCAAAAATTCTTTAATGTTTCTGACATAACTATTGTAAGACCCAAAAACCTTCAGTTGCTGTGGTAAGTGGTTAAATAATTTTATGCACATATACTGTGGATGCTTCTCTGTAAGAGTAAGACGATGTACAGGATAATGGAAATCTCTGGATCTCGTAGGGTATCTATTATTGACTTGGAGATCAAACTTTGCCCTGTTATTGAATAAAAATTTTAAACAGTCCAAAATGTAAACTCCATATAACGTAAGTATGTTGTTTTTCTTGAAGACACCTCGGCATGAATCACGGTATCCCATTTTGAACATGATTCTTAGTATTCTCTTTTGAATTAGAAATACTTCATTCATCCTGGTACTAGCCCCCCAGAATATTATGCCGTAACGAGCTACTGATTCCCAACTTGCGAAATAAACATTTCTATGGCAACTCTCTCCTACATAATTTGTCAAAACTCTCATGCCGAAACATAAGGAGCTCAATTTCTTACTGAGCCATTCAATATGGTGTCTCCATTTCAGATATTGATCGATGTAGACTCCCAGAAGTTTTGTGAACTGATCTAAAACAACTACTTTATTTTCAATTTCCACTTGATCGATTTTTTCTTTTCTGCTTATATCTGTAGAGAACAGGATTGCAGTTGTTTTGTTTTCATTGATGCTCAGTTGATTCTTATCTAACCATTCCTTAATAAGTTTGTAAACAGCGGAAACCCTGTCGGCAATGCGAGCACATGATTCACCTCCAACCAGTACATTTGTGTCATCTACATATCCAATAATGTATAATAAATCTTCTTCAAGGATGTTATAAAGGTCATTAATAAACAGAATAAACAACACCGGTCCCAATACACTACCCTGTGGCACCCCATGTTGACATTGCTCTATTGTTGATTTGGCTTTTACCCCAGATTTCTTGATTACAACTCTCTGCTTCCTGTCTGTTAGGTAGGATTCCAACCACAATAATGCCTTGCCTCTAATTCCCATTATTTCGAGTTTTTTCAATATGTATGGTCTTGATAAGCAGTCATAGGCTTTTGTGAGGTCAATGAAAAGGGCCATCGCTAAGTTGTCTTGTTCTATCAGGTCTGTTATTAACTTTGTGAACTCAAAGATAGCTGTCTGTGTAGATCTTCCTCGGAGATACCCATGCTGTGCACTAGAAAATATGTTACAGTCATTCATGAAATTAATCAGTCTTCTACATACAACATGCTCAAATATTTTCGAAAAACTAGATAAAATGCTTATGGGACGGTAATTCCCAAATGATTCCTCATCACCTTTTTTATGAATGGGATGGATCAATGCCAGCTTCAATTGCTCAGGGAATATACCGAATTTGAGTGAGTTATCTATATTAATAAAAGGCGATCTATGGTTGGTTCAAAACTTCGAAATGCCATATTGTTCAAACGATCGCACCAAATTGGACAATTCCTTTTTTGTTGTGTTTATTATTGTTAGGGCAAGGTTTATATAACAAAATATTTCCAAAAAAATCCTACAGAAAAGAAAAAAAAGCCTTCCTTTTTCTCGAGCAATCATAGAGTACTTATGTAGGTTTTGACATTTGGACAAAGGAGGTTAGTTTTTCTTCCACAGAATCGCATGTCAAGTGAATAGTTAAAAGTGCAGTAGGTCTTACCACAGAATACCTAACAACGGTATAAGAATATTCCATGGTAGAACGAAGTTCCACGGTATTCAATAGAAATGCAATAATAAGATAGAACGAGAGAAATGGACTCGCTATTTTTGATAAAATAGAACGTTGTGAAGTTATAAGCCATGAAGTAGTCTGGCAACGGTGCTTTTCATTTTCTTGAAGGGTAGGAAATTCAGAAATGGTAAAGACTAGAGTATGAATGGCAATGTATACAATTATTGTGTAATTCGCATAGAACTTATAATAACATGGAAGGCTATTATCAGATCAAGTTGGTGGAACAGTGAATTTTTACCGGAATATAAAGTGAATCGGATTGTGATGATCAGCATCAATCGTGCATTGTCCATTTTCATCTTTTCTCTATATTTCTGAAATGTTTTTGATTTATGTTTGGGTAATAAATATATTTGCGGAAATAACTGAATTCAAAATTGCCCATAATTAGTAATTGATATATTATTTTTGTATTTCTGTTTTGTGTGACAGCTCATATCCATTGAAAACGTTTGACAGATGACATTTGACAGATGACGTTTGACAGATGACATTTGACAGATGACGTTTGACAGATGACATTTGACAGATGACATTTGACAGATGACGTTTGACAGATGACATCTGACAGATGACATTTTACAGAACTCTTATTATGCCTAATTTATCTCCTGCTTGAAAAAATAGCAATGGTAAGTTTATACAACTTTAACGGGGGTTTCACAAAGCATATCTATCACTGGTGATCGGAGCTTGATCTTGAATCAACTCGATTTGACAGTTCAGAAATCTAACCAGGCCGTTGATCTTCGATCACTGGTGATTACGTTGTGAAATCTACAGTAAGTATAGGCACGGCCTTCTTAAGATAAAGATGGCCATAGTATAGGTATTAAGGATCCCCCACACCAACGCGGTACTGCGGGAGCGGGAGCGGTAGCGGGAACGAAGCGGGATCAAAACATGTGGCGGGATATAGAAGTACTCACTACGCCTGAGTGCGAGTACTTCTATATCCCGCCACATTTTTTGATCCCGCGTCGTTCCCGCTACCGCTCCCGCTCCCGCTGTCCCGCGTTGGTGTGGGGGATCCTTTATTTAGGCGAAACAAAGTTCGCCGGGCCAGCTAGTTTATAATATAAGACAGTATCACCTTCAGCTCCTCCTTACAAGGTTTGATTACGCTCACTGGGACCTCGTCCTCTCCGCATGAAAACCCATTTTTCAACGCCTGTATGATATTCGAAATCTCCTCTTCGGTAGTTGGTTGAAGAAAAAGAGATCTGTCGTTGTCAGGCATATTAAACTCAAAGTTCACCTCTTGAATAGCTTCCAACAGCTTCGGGACCAGTTCCAGCATATATTCGTTGTACTCATTAGCCACTTCAAATGGCCCACCAGCTTTGGGAAAATAGACCAAAATTGTTGGACGAGCTAGGTCTGTAAACTGTTATCACCAAAATTATATCCTCTCCGATATGACATTCGGCCGCAGCACACTCAAAATCCTTTAAGATGGCTTGAGCATTGATATCATCACGTTTTTTACATTTCATTCCTTGTTTAATATAGATGGCTGCTCCCCCATGTTTGCCTTTCTCTCTACAAAAGTATGATATCAGTTTCATATTGAGAATGCTTAAATCTAGTTCTTCCTCAGATTTCCAGTGCTCTGTTAAGCAAAGTATATCACAATTATTTTGAGATTGTAAGAAATGTTGTAGTCGATCCTTCTTGTTACTATATACTGAGTTACTCAAGCACTCTATATTTTGATGGATTATACAGTGCTGAAAGTCTTTTATAAAAAATTATTCTCAGATATGCAATTCTTCCTGTAAACTTCGAAGTTGAATCTTTTTATACTCACATTTCGAGGCCAAAATTCGGTATTATAAAGTTCATCTTTCCTGTGAATGGGGACTTTAACTAGGAAGCTTTTAAGTTCACCTCTTACTCTCTGAAAGACTAGTTCCTTGACTTCAATATTTTCATCAACAAAGCCAGGTTTCGATTTTATAAACTGCACAATGTCGTTATCTTTCACATGTGGATTTATCCTGCCTATGAAAATCCACGCTTTCCTTTCCCTTGCAGTGAAATTATTGTCACCTATTCCTGTGCCCAATCTTCTTGAATTGTTGCGTTTTCTTTTAACTATCGTTGACCACTGTTTTTGCTGTTTATTACCGCTTTCATCTTTCATTGTTTCCTCGATGTTTACTCTGTTTCCTGTTTTATTAACATTGACGTCCTTGACAACCTGAACCTCACTTTCGGTATTCTTATTGACAATGACATTTGTTTGACGTGAAGGACCTCCAACGTCCAATTGTTGATCTGCCTGGGTGCTCTCGGTAGTTCTCATGTATCGATTTTTTGACGTTGATGTTCCTGGGTCTTTAATTTTTCTTTGGTTATCTTGTTCTCTGTTTATGTTTTTTGTGCCTGTAAGATTTGACTTCTTATCAGCATATTGGTTAATTTTCTCAAGTAATAGTTCGTTATTTTCCAATAAAATTCGGTTCTTCTCTTTAACCTCCTTTAATAACTCCTTCAGATATGCATTCTCGATACTTAGCACTTTTAGCTGCACATCTTCGGTTCCTGCATTATGGTTTTTCTCACTCTTGGATTCATGTTCGCATTTTGTCGATTTTAGTGACGCTGCCTTCGTCAGACACGATGGATGAAATGTTTCAGAACACTTTACACACTTTAATAACTCATTCACGACATTTTTGCCGCAGTAGGAGCATTTTTTCTCCACATTTGCCACAAATTTGCCGGAGCGATGCTCATTTACATCTTCTTCTTCCGCCATCTTCATACTTCTTTGTCAATGTCAATGTCTCTGCCAAAGGAGCGCACTATATCTATGAGCGAGTGAAGTTGGTTTTGGTTCTCGCCGAATAGTTTTAGATCATCTATATACAACAAATGGGACAGTTTTCGCGGATTCCTCATCGTGGGTCTATACCCTATGTTAGTGTTTTCCAAAAGCGTAGACGGAGGATTCAGTGCCATACAAAACCACATCGGTGACAAGGCATCTCCCTGAAATATGCCCCTCGATATTTTTACAATTCCAGCATTGATGTTGTTTATAAGAATATTTGTTCTCCATGTACTCATTAGATGTTGCACGGCTTTTACTTTCGGGCAGATCTTATAAATCTCCAGTACTTTCACAAGCCAATCGTGGGGCACCATATCGAAGGCCTTCTGATAGTCGATATAACATAGACTTAAATTCCTTTTTTTTTTAAATTATTCTTTATCATCGGTCTCCCGGTCTCAGCTCGAGCTGGTATAACTTCTATGAACCAGTGAAAAAACATTTCAGTTCCTCCCAATGGTCGAAGAATTTCCGCACGATGTGACAGGTTTGCAAAGCTACAGCCTGCTGTGCATATCCCGCGATCCTCTGGGATATTTCGATCTTTTGAAGATTTTTTTTTAATGGTTTGGACATGACTCCCTCAGCCGAAATCACCAATGGTATAATAGTGACTTTCAATTGCCGCATATTCTTCAGTTCTATTGCCAAGTTCTCGTACTTCGTTATTTTTTCCGACTCCGTTCTTCCGATGTTATGAGTTAATGGTATTGCCACATGAATTATCACTCCATACTTCTGATCCTTCGCGATGAATACAAGGTCCGGTCTATTGTAGTCCACTGATCTATCTGTTGTTATGGGTCTGTCCCAATAGAGAACCGCTGCGTCCGTTTCCAACACTGCTGCAGGTTGATACTTGGCGGACAAGTATCCAAAAAAACATGCCTAAGAGCTAACTGCTGGTGAACGATTTTTGCCACTTGGTTGTGTCGGCCCAGATATGCGTTGTCGGCGAGAACTCGACAACCGGCGATTATATGTTCAATAGACTCGCCAACTGCGCCGCACTTCCTGCATTTGTCTTCGACGTTCAGCTTCAAACACTGCTTCTCGTAGTTGCGAGTTCTCATAACTCGGTCTTGGATAGCCGTC
The DNA here is from genome assembly GCA_910592335.1 of Adalia bipunctata. Classification (NCBI taxonomy): domain Eukaryota; kingdom Metazoa; phylum Arthropoda; class Insecta; order Coleoptera; family Coccinellidae; genus Adalia; species Adalia bipunctata. Next base: position 9,006,272 of record OU342949.1, on the reverse strand, counting down.
AGAAATCCCCCAGTTTCAGGGTGCAATTGTCCCGCATTCAACCACGACAATGAAGCTAATTTATCGACATTCTCCTCTTCAAGGTGTTTAGGGAATCTGCCGTGCAGAGGTTGTTCCCGCCATATACTTCTATCTTCGCCTCTGGTGGTGATATCGAATGTCAGTTCTCTGTGTTTTAGGTTCAGAGGTGTGTATCTCTTATCCTCTGTTGTTACCAATTTTATCAGGCTATCTTCAGACTCGAGCAGTCGGTGCCTCAGGTTTTTCTCGTCCTCTCGTCCGCCATCTCTCCTGGGTAGATAGAGTCTTTTCACCGATGCGTTGGTGTGCAGACATCAGAACTTTGTCATTAAGCGACGGGTGATTCGGTCCAACCCATTCAGATCAGCGTCTGACCACTTCAAGACTCCGAAAGTGTAGGTCAGAGCAGGCGTAGCCCAAAACTTCAAGGCATCGATCTGGTTTCTAGCAGACAGCTTGGTGTAGAGCACTTTGTTTACCCTGTTCTTATATTTCGCAGTGAACTCAGCTTTCAAACGGGTGCGGTCAATCCGTTGATTTTGAGAAATGCCCAGATACTTGTAGGTCTCTTCTGGCACCATACTGCCCAGGCAACACAAAGATATCCCATAGACATCCCTGCGACTTCTTTTTAGGAAGTTGTGACGCCTTTTGTGACATCTTTGAGAGGTCGCGGAGAGCACTATATCTGCTCCAAATGTCCGCCACATAAGATATCCCTGAGAGCTCTTGGCGATGTTCTACGTGGATATTCTCAAACAAGTCACACTAGGAGTTCGCATACACCTCCCGCGGCGAGGACTTTGAGAATTTCTCATTAGCCTCCTTTAGTGAGATCTATGCGAGCTCGCATTGCGAGATCTAGAAGATATTCTCAAATTGGTCACAATGCGACATGTATAAGATGTTCCTATGCATGTCGCATTGCGAGATGTATAAGATATTCGCAAATAGGTCACATTGCGAGATCTTTAAGATATTCTCAAATAATTCACATTGCGAGAAGTATAAGAAGTTCCTTAACAGGTCGCTAATATACAGATTTTCATCATATAAAAAAAACTTACTCCATTTGTTAATTATACAAATCTAGTATGATACACTGAAAGTACCATGATCGATCATTTTTTCCTGTAGAAAGGTGTAAATAGAACAGGTGTACCTTTCTACAGGAAATTATCGATCTTGGTACTTTCAGTGTATCATACTAGATTTGTATAATTAACAAATGCAGTAAGTTTTATTCATATGATGAAAATCTGTATATTATCGTATGACTTTTATTTATATGATAAAAATCTGTTTCTAATATTATTGAGTTGACCTACACAACAAACAGTGTTGAAAGTTATTTATTATTTTCGGCAGCAACAGAAGGTATACTAAAACAATCGAATAACTCCTATAATCTTTATTAATAACGAACAGAAATATAAAGAAAAAAATTCAAATCATCCGGTTTCTTTCCTCTTCCCCCTTCTTTCTTTGGCAACAATGACGTAGCCAATTTTGTGGAAAAACTTCGAATTCTTTCTCTGTTGTTTTCCATGTCTGCTTCATTATATCTGGAAAAATGAAAATGACATGTATAGTAATGCACTTTTGTGAGGTCAGTTGTTTATACATTCATCAACGCGAATGAGAATTGTAACAAGTTCTTCTGGAGCACAAATTGAATTGAATTTCAACAACAAAAATTTTATATGCCCATTTTTATGTATAATATCAGCTAGAAACATAATAAGATATCATTCCAAATATTATTATGACAAAAGATATTCATTTGAAACATTAATCACCAATTCGAAAAATTATATTCTCGGTGATCATGATTTGCATTAATGATTGAAATAAATGAAATCTGTAATGATTGAAATGAAAAACAGAAGATTAATCGACATAAAGAGCAAATAAACTAGTATAAAATTGTACTCACTTATACATGCCTTCATGTTGGGCTGATCTTCTAATTTTATATTTTCCCTTTGGCCCTTCCAGGAGCAATTGATTCTCAGACCATTTGATATTAATGACTCGAACATGCGACTGTGATGATCCTTAGAGCTAGAACCTCCAATACCCTTCAAATATAAACCATCTAGAAAAGAATATTGAATATTGAGATGGGATTTCGAATATCACTTATTGGGCAGAAATGCTTAGTGTAATAAAAAATAACTATTGGACCAAATCAGGGGTAAATAAACGATTCCACGATCGGCAATTATCTGATATTTGAAGGTTTTAATGTCCGAAATATTCAAAGATTTATCGAAAGCATGTTCAGATTTCATTCTTAAAGGGGAGAAATCCTTATTTCGACACCTTGAATATAACAATGTTATGTATAAAAAAGCTTATTGCGACAAAAATTAGAATGAATTTTAGGTACATACCAAATCATCGACGAGTCTGGACTCCCCATCCAATGTTTCACATATTTTTTTAATGTATTTTCATCGTGAAGTGGGAACATGTCCTCAAATCTTTGGGTGTCCCTAGATTTTTCCTTAGACTTTGAATGAAGAATATCGCTCATTTCACTGACTTGCAACCCTAGTTGCGAAATTTTTTTCTTCATTGAAACGATCTCTGTAAATATACAAATACAAAATATAATGAGTGGTTTTTTTAAAAGTTCATTGCGGACAAAAATAATTCTTAGATATTGATAAAACTATTCGAATGAGCATTAAAAAAAGCAAAGACAGCCTAAAAACATATTTCAGCAATCAAGATATGATCCTCTGCAGACTTGCAGAGATTCTTTCATAATATTTATTCGAGCAATTACAATTGAGAATGAATGACTTTTTGAGTGATATCAGAAGATCTTTTGTTAGTAGAAAGTAGATAAATGTAAATTAATCACTTCCGTTATTGCCAGTGGTTGAATAACTCAGAAAGACCTGAGGCGGCAAAAATGATAACGGTATATATCCTGGTGAGTGGTGGGTTGAAACTCAAGAATTTAATAAAAATAACACTTACCTTCGAGTAAAAATATCCTCTTCGAAATTGTAAACAAAAGCGAACCTTGTACAGCACAGGTACACTTCACTTAACTAATTATGCACAAAACGTCTCTTAGCTCAACAGTAAATCAGAACAATGAGAGCATCCTACACATACAAGAACAAGATATGGTCTGAAATTGCGCCATTGCGGGAAGCGGGAATTGAGAAAACGAATAGACAACGTTATTTTTCGTAATCCAGATCCAGAACACACCAACCGAAATGGACGATGTCCATGATCTGCGACTATGAACCTTAATACTATAATCAATTGGGTTCAAGTTCCCGATTCAGTTGAGATCTATATTTCCCTCTTACCGAGTAAAAAATTAAAGACATAATATGTGAACTATGAATGAATTGTGAATATGTGAATTCTGTTGATATACATTTTTTGATGTGTTCTCATTTGGATAACTTTAGAGTTTAGGAACATGCAATAAAAATTTCAAATTCTCCCATTGTACCTATGTCCAATCACTACAGGAACTCGCCTCAGCTCAGTAAAAATGTTTCTTCTGGTTAAATTCGATAATTTCCAATTCATCTTTCATAGACTACGTACTAACTACGTACTAACTACTAACTACTTACTAACTACGTACTTGTTCTTGTTGAATACAAGATCTTTTTGAAAATATTTCCAAATTGTAATATTAAGGACAACTTTTGAAGCACGCAGTAAGAATTTTTTGTTCTGATTTGTTTGTTATAATATCTTGACATTCTCGCAAAAAGATTAACCATGTCAATCGCATGGTGAGCTCTCAAAGATATAACATGGCGAGGTCTTCAAGATATCGGATATCGCATGGTGAGGTTTCAAAGATATCGCATGGGCACATCAGTGGGAACTTCGCTCAGTAACCTCACATAGAGATCTCTTGGACCTCGCGGTAGGATCTCGCATAAAAGTCGCATTGTAACCTCTCAGAGATATCGCATGGGATAGCTCTCAAAGATATCGCATGTCGAGGTCTCCAAGATATCGCATGGGTACATCAGTGGGAACTTCGCTTAGGAACCTCACATAGAGATCTCTGGAACCTCGCGGTAGGAGCTCGCATAAATGTCGCATTGTAACCTCTCAGAGAGCTCGCGGAGAAGTCTGTGTTTCCTGGGTGTGGATGTCCTGAAATTGTTCCTGAGTGTTCTCCATTTTACCCTTCCTGATGTTGACTTTGGCGCATTTATCGAGACCGAAAGACATGTCGATGTCTTTGCTGAAGAGCGTAGTATATCTATCAGCGAGTGAAGTTGTTTTTGGTTCTCGCCGAATAGTTTCAGATCATCCATATACAATAAATGGGTAAATTTTTGCGGATTCCTCATTGCTGGTCTGTACCCTATGTTGGTGTTTTTCAAAAGAGTATATAGAGGATTCAGTGCTATATAAAACCACATCGGCGACAGGGCATGTCCCTGAAATGTCCCCCTCGATATTGTTACGGTACCAGCATTGATGTTGTTTTAAAGAATATTTGTTTTCCATGTACCTACTTATTAGATGTTGGAGCACGGCTTTCTTTTCGGGCAGATCTTATAAATCCCCAGAACTTTCACAAGCCAATCGTGGGGCATCGTATCGAAGGCCTTCTGATAGTCGATATAACATAGACTTAAATTCCTCCTTCTCGCTTGGGCTTGCTTTAACACTACATCGTCTATGGTGAATTAATGTTGTTGGCTTCACAGTGACAATATATCGCATTATTCACAAGCGTTGTGAACAGCGTGTACACCACTGACAATTACGTTATGGGTCAGTGGTTTTCTGGCTTGCTGCGATCTCCTCTTTTGTGAAGCATATAGGATTTGCCTCGAGTGAGGAAAGTAGGTATCTTGAAAGGATTCTCTAGCGCCTCCGCTTAACCCAGAAGTTGTGAAGTCTGTCGGGTCCTGGCTCCTACCAGTTACTAGTGTTTTTGACAATGTTGGAAATTTCCTCGACTGTGAAAAGATCAGTGTTCATCTCAACGATTTCTGAGGCCTAGTGTTCGATTCGTAAGCCAGCTAGTATTCCTCTGAAGTTGACCACTCTTCGACCATAGAGAACTCCAATATTGCAGAAATTCGTCATTGTTGATGTCAGCATGCTGATTGGAGGAAATTTCGGATGGCTTTTCAAGACTTCTGAAGAACTTCTTTCTGTCTCTCAAATATTCAGCGTTTTGTTGTTTTCGCTTTGTTAGCTCATTGTGACTTCGCAGACTACCACCTTTTGCTTTAGCTTGTTGTCTCGAGCGATCTTTTAGGTCAACTATCAACTCTTTATGTCGTGGAGATTCCAGGTCCAGCCCTGCGGATGTGGCTCTTTTTCGCACTTTGTTCAATACTTTACGCGATTTATTTTCCTTCAGGAACTCATCCAAGACATCAACTTTTCCTCGAAGATTATCGACGTCCTGCATTAACCTTTTTTTCAAGGCAGGAGTTTGATTTTTAACTTTCTGTTTACTGGTTCTGGGGATGAAGATCTTTGTTTCCATTCTGTCCGATTACTGTGATGACAGCACAGTACAGAGATAAGTGGACTTGTTCCAACGTCCATTGAGTGCTCAGGTGTTCTGCCAATATTTCGTTGAGCCCCTCTATGTAATTTTTTCCGTAGAGTTGAAGTTAAATTTTGGAATGATGGGGCGTTTGAGCGGATCAGTAGATTCGTATTGCGCCAGGTTACTACAGAAGGTGTCATACAGTTGGCGATATTGTGGGGAGTCTTGGTGATAAGTTCGTGTGACAGACAGGTCCCTCGCCGTAACTGCTGGTCTCTCCAGCGGCTCGGTGGGTTCTTCATTCTGACTTCCGACAATCTGATCTTGATTGATTGTATAGCCCATTTATCTTTTGATCTCATCCAGTTCCTGTGTTGTCAAGTAGCCTTTTCGTATCATTTTTATGATCAGCAATGTTCCCTTCTGTTAACAGAAGTTTTGGATGCCTCTTGGTGAACTCGGTATAGAGGGAGTATCTCCATCCAGGAAGTGGTTTGTCATCGCAATTGTTCACGTAGTGAAAGCTCGCATCACTTCAACATTCATTTCGCGGCTCCACTTGATACGTGCGTTGCGAGTTCCCCTGCGGGCAGTCCTCCTCACGGTGGTCGAGCCAGCAGATGGATTGGCATTTTGATCTTTTGCCATGTTTTGGGATTCCACTTCCCGATGTTCTGGTGAGCGGTGTTTTGTTGTATGACAGAAGCCCGCTTCCTCAGCAACCTGCCACCGACGGATCGCATGTTGTCATGCCAAGCGTCGGCTCCGGGCATACCCTGGCGCTGCCCAGGCAGCGACTCTCTTCTAAGGCTCACTTGATTCACCATTTTCATGGGTTTGCCACCATTTACCTTTGGTGGCCCAGGAAACTCGAACCGTGGGGTCGTCACCCCCCATGTGGCATGGCAGAAACCACACCACACCATGAATTTTTTTTTATTTTTTTACGTCCGTGTGAGGGGAAAACCCTTTATGGGCACTGAGAGGGTCCACACTCTCGGTAGTGTGAGAATCCAAGATCTTGTTTGGTTATTCACTAAAAACCCCTCACACTCAAATGGAGGAGTTCTTCATCCAGTCCTCATAGCGTCCCTCAACAAAAGAAATGAGCTGAAAGTGGCTTCTAGAGTTCATGAGACCTGATGATAGAAAGTGACCCGAGCAACACTGCTTTTTGCATTCTGTGCGCCAATACCTCGGCCAGTGGTCTACAGACCGGGATAATCTTCAGTTCATCTACGTAGTTGGCTCTCATTCCACCGAGACATCCTATGATTAGTACGAACATCCTAATTTTATGACCTGGGGTTCCAACCTCGAACATAAGTTCTTTGTAGAGAGAGAACTGTTCTTTATTGTCTTAGACAAGAGCCATCGACCTTGGTCCTTCAGCTCGTTCTTTGTATTTTTGCCTCTTCTGTTCTTCTTTCCTCACAACATTATTTTCAGCAGGGGAGGAGAATTCCACGACAAATAACTTATTCAGCTCCTTGACAATAACTTCTGTATTATCTTTCGGGCACTGTTTTCATTGCTTTTTCAGCGGTACTATTGGATTTTTCGTATCTGCTCAGACTTTGGAGCTACAGCAAAAATTTTTTTTTCAAATGGAAAACATAATCGGAAATGATATTTTCAAATTGACCTTGCTTCAACAATATATATTTCCCAGTTCACTATACAGTGCGCGTCAAAATTATGGAACAAATTTATTTTCTCAGAAGAGAAATATTCGGGAACAAAATCCTGAAAAGGGTCAATTTTTGTTTTACTTTCACCAAATTTATATGTATTTTCGAAGGATTTTTGTTGCACCCTATGCCATCCCCATCAATCCTCTAAATTTTTTGAATAGGGAAAGTGGGTCAGGTGGTACTTTTTTGACAAGGTCTTTGTATATTCCTTACAGGCGTGAAGAAATTTTCAAAGAAAAATGTTTTTTTTTTTTAAATAAGTTAGTTCCAAGAGGTTTTCAGTATGTGCGCTTCGCCATTGCTCTTTCTTTGAATTGAAACATTTTATCGAAAAGTTTCAACTTCAGTAGAAACGTTCTAATAACATACCTAATTGAGACCATTACTGAAGCGCAGTGTTTCACACATTCTTATTTTTCACGTGGGGGAGTTTTGTGCATGAACAAAACTGTGATGGTAGACTTTCATTCGGTGACAAATTTCAGCAGGTACCATCGTCTCAAAGTAAATGAGTCATGACAAAGTGCGTATACTGAAAACCTCTTTGAAGTAACTAATTTTTAAATAAAAAAAATTTCTTGAAAATTTCTTCACGCCTGTTAAGAAGATACATATAGGTACCTTGCCAAAAAAGTATGAAGACATATTTGAGAGCTGAAAATTGGGATGGTGATATTGTTGCGTTTCACTTTGCAACATGTGGAACATAAATTTCCTCTTCTTTGTTCAGTCACGTTTCAGAAAATATTTTATTGATTTTTAACTGCATAGATTGCACCCTTGAACGGCCCTATTCCCATCTGTTTTATTGTTACAACTTTCGTTCCTTTTGCTTTAAAATATCCTTTTACAATCAATTTTGTTTCCTATTGAAAGGTTTCTCAAGCTCAATAAATTAAGGTCAAGTTAAGGGTCCCATCCGGGATGAACCTTCATTTAGTGCGCAGTAAAAGTTCATAAAATGAAACAGATGGTGAATTGTGGCCACATCTGGGAAAGGTACATGTCAGGAGAGAGTACCCCTCATTGGTTTAAATTTAAGAAAGTGGGTTGTTTTTTCCCACCATGGTCAAAATGGCAAATGAGTGCATTTCGTTGGCTTAGCAAGGCGTTGTTCGATCCTGACACCCAATCAATTGTTGAGTTTTCCCACCTTTATTCTGAGGAAATGAACCTCCCTTATTTTCGAGCTTGTCTTTAAAAGCCCATGTTAAAGAGACAAGCAGTCAGTAAAGTAAAAGTAGAGTACAAGTAAATTCAGTTAAAGTAACTTTTGTATTAGTTATCATAATTCCTCCTTGCTGCGCATTGTCACGTAGAAGGAGTTTATATAATCGTCGTTCAGTTAAGTTCCCATTTTTGGAATACATCACAACACTTTGCTCCCTTGCTATAAAAGCATATAGAAAGGTAGATTCATACTTATTCATAATATTTGTATAATCGTTTCGTGCTTGTTACCTGAGTCAAGGTAGCAAGAAAAATACATTTTATTGTTTTTGAGAGTGCGTTACATTTTACCACTTCCTCATCCTCTTCGTCGTCGTTATCAAGTTCGGATAACTAAGTATCGCAGTAATCATCAAGATTACTATAGGGTGCTTACAATTAAGTATTCCCCCTACATCGGTTGTGAAGTCACAACAATCATCGACATAGACGTGGATCGACAGCGTCCACCAAGCAGAAGCAGTACAGGTAACACATTACCCTGATAAAATAATCAGGGTACAAAAATAAACCCAGAACAACCTAGGTAAACCAACCTAGGTACAAAACAGATATTGTTCGAAATTCTCTACAGACCTAAATTTTTTTTTGGGCCTGAGCACTTCCGGTTATACAAGGAGTGAAAATAAATTGGTTCAAAAATTTTTTTTGTTTCAGTTTTCTCGTTTTTTATATGAATGAGTATTCAATGCTGAATACATTTCTGTTCGAACGATTTAATTCATTCAAATAGTTTTCAAAATATCGAGAAAAAACCTGAAAAAACGCCAAATATTCATAGTCAGTAGATATTACGCTCATTTTTCTTATTCTGAACATCCCGAGTGTAAACCATTCTCAAAACTTCAAAGTAGAAGAATGTCGAAAGGTCCGGATACTGGAAGCTGCAGAAAGTTGACGTACAGATTGCGTGTGTGGCACAAGATGGACATGTCCCACAAGTTAGACCTGTCCCAAACAGCTGCAGCTACTCCTTCATCATCCTCAATTCCAATGGGATTTTTCATCCATTACTGAACCCCCCTGAATTTTGAAATAATTTCCATTGCTTACATTTGGCGAACGCTACGCTACGTTGATGATGGTTTTGGTTAAATATCCTTCAAAAATTGACCTTTTCCGGTTTTTTCTTTGGAAACATCCTTATCGGGACATAATTGGCCTGGCAAGTTTTCAAATTGTCACCTCCTGCAACTAGTTCGAAGAATCAATAAAAATTTGCAAACCATAGTTTTCATGTAGACTGAACAAGTGATCTTTCAATTGAGAGTTTAGGGGTGATAGCCCCTACACCTAGGGTTGAAGAGATTTCGGCTTACAATTCTGCTCAAAATATGTCCCCCTCCGAATAGAAATCGAACTGTTCGGGCATTTTCTCTGAAAACATCCTTGTCGCGAATTGGCCTGGCAAATATTTAAATTGTCACTCTGTATAGGTTAACGCTCCAGAAAGGACCAATCGGCGAGTAATTGACATTAGGCGACAGAACCCCGTTGTAGAAATTATTCTCGAAAACGCGGTAGAAGCATAAAACACTTATTTCCACAAAGATTCATATTATGGCAGAAAAAAAAGGCAGAATGTTTCTAGCTTTTCACGAATACTAATATCTGCATATTCCCCGTTCTCGACCTTGAAATGACTGAGTTTCTGCATTCGATGTCCCCCTGAAATGTATAAAAATTTCATTTGAAAATTTTTTTGATACAAGCTCTTTCTGAGTAGTTATCTCAGTGGATCTTTGAAAAAGGGTCACTCTCTTTGGGGGTTAAAATAATTATTTAAACACCTATATGTTCGATCGTAGGATACGGTAATGAAATATTGTCCACTTATTCAGGAACACCACTCATTTATCTGAAATTCAAGAGTTATAAATCTCTGAGAATAATATGAACTTCTTTATAATAAAAATGGTATCAATTAATGTCCTAGTATCAAATCCAAATGAATTCGTGTGGGATGAAGACAACAAAATACATATGGAATTCATTAATGCTATCTCCTCAATTTATTTACTTTTCACCGGCAGTCTCGCTCATAATTGCTTCATGCTAACGGTATAAAACTGGTTATAATCAATCCATTTTTTTTCTATCAGAACCATTAGATACTTGGGTGCCTCTTTTTTAGGTATGAAATTTAATATGAAGTCTTTGTAAGTAGCCATAATCCGTTCACTAATTTGTTTTCAATTTGTTTCAGAATCCTACTATCCCAGGGAAAAAAGCGGAACTGAGGACCAAGATGGATTAGCTCAATATAATGAAGTATCTAAAATATAATAACCGGGACCTGTTAAGTAATTTGATTTTTTAGTGATCTGATTGAATTTTATTAGTACGCTCTATGAAATCTGTCACATTGGAAAGAGAACGAAGGCTTCTTCAGTTAGGAAAAAGACGTCCGTGAAATTAAATTTTTGTAGGGGAAAAATTTCAATTGAAATAGTTTTGAATTATGCCATACTGAATTGAAAATTTTGGATCTGAATAAACTGCCCATGGAAATATTTCTGGATTTGTCGAAGGCATTTGATTGTGCCGATTTCGACGAACTGGAATGATCATAGATGCATAGAAAACCTGGTGTTGGCACTGGATAAGATTTTGTTTAAGACTTTCTTGTCGAATGAAAAACTAAGATGCGGTTCTACTTTTCATTCCTCTCGAGATAGATCGAGCAATAGCGCCACGACCGTCAAATATTGCGGATAATTCCGGACCTAGCACCCGATCTACAATCAAGAATGCCGATTTGATCTACAATTTTTAGTCACAAGTTAGGTTAGGGTAAGTTAAAATGCTAGTACTAATAAAACAAATCATGCCCAAATATGAATGGCCTTTTCCAGAAACCTCCCATGAAACCAGGGTAGGCCAACCGACCTTGTATTTTCTTTGTGTATCAAGCAGCGACCGAAAATCGAGGTATTGTACCGTTCAATTTGGGGGAACTGTGTAAGTTGTAGGTCAAAGATTAGAGAGAAGGACGATGGGAAACGCCGTGCTATCCGTAGTGCTAAAAGGCGACTAACTTTTGGACAGTTTGATACTTCGCAGAAAACAAATGGCGCTGAAAACTTATAGAGAAAGAGATATCTACATCTGTTATCTGGCGGGAATTTTAAATCTGGACACGGCATTTAGATTCTCATTCACGGAAGCCTTAAGATCTCGGAGTGGGATAAAGTTTTCAATTAAAATTCTGTCTTGTTCAAAAAAATATTTATATACATTGATTACAGATATGAAACAATCACAAAATAATATCATGATAATTTTTCTTATATACTCGTAAACTTTATTCAGCAATCAGAAAAACAATACATTTCTATAAGTTTTGGAACTCAAGAAAACAAAAAATGACAAATGACTCATTGCAAATATTTCTTGATTTACCTTCTATTAAATTTGTTTACAGAATTGGCTTTCAACTCATTAGCAAAAATAATGTGAGTATCCTTGGATAAATATCTTTTCGACCCCAGTGTAAGCATAGAAATGTTGGCCCTATGAGATCCTTGGTAGTGTTTTTCTTTGCAGAAGCAGTGGGGTACTTTGCTCCGTAATAATTTGCACCTTGATGAATTTATGGTACTTTTAAACCTTTTCTTGGCTGTGAGGCTCAGTTCACTACCATGACTTTTATTTTTAGGCCCAATTTCAGGGGTGAATCTCTTCATTGATAATCCCTTTATTGAAATCCAGTTTTGGAGAATTTTCTCTGACATCGACTGGTAACTGATAATCTACAAAGGATAAACTTTAATGTAACCAAGCTTAAATTTTTTGTACGTAATAATTTTGATTTCATACAATTCACTTGAATAAACTCATCATCATTAGATTGGGGAACATTGCTAGGTGCTACGAGAGCAATATCTTCATGCACTATGATTTCAGCCCCTGATGCAGGAAGAACATCTGATGTGGGTTCATTAAGATGCGGAATATTTCCAGAACATAGCAATTTCCGGGGATATTGACATTATTATTATTATTATTATTTATTTATATCAAGAGCCAAGATCGAAATCTATAAGGCTCAAAAATAACAAGACAGACACACACAGTGTAAAGTTTCATAATCTCAAAACTGACAACGACAATTGGTCCATATTGTTCTTAAATGAATTGACACTCTCACTATTCACCACCACAGATGGAAGCCGATTCCAAGGATGAAAAACACGATCAGGAAGGAAATTCTCCCTAGCCGTGTGATGAAAATTCTCACGGTACAACTTGAACCCGTGACCCCGAAGACGTTGACTGGTGTTAAGGTCATACAGATGAGAGAGATCCACTCCAAACATTCCCCTTAGCGCTCTGTAAGTTATTATGAGGTCTCCTCGCAGGCGTCTATCCTCGAAGCGAGGTAGGTTCATCATAAGGAGTCGGTCGTCGTAACTAGGTCGCTGGTAACCAAAAGCCATCCTGGTAGCTCGTCTTTGTATGTTCTCCAAGGAAGTCCTGTCACCAACCAATCTTGTATCCCATACTGGACCGGCATACTCAATTATTGGTCGGATGTATGCTGTGTAAAGAGAGCGGCAAGTAGTGATGTTACACTTTCCAAATACTCTTTCTAGGAGATACAGCATTCTAGAGGCCTTGGTACATGTATTATGGATGTGGTCTGACCAACTCAGATTCTCAGTTACGACGATCCCTAAATCAACATGACGTGAGCAGTCAGAAATTGTCGCCCCATTGATGACATATTTTTCCCGGATATTCTTCATTCCCATATGCATAACTACACACTTTTCGGGATTAATTGGCAAGAGCCAATCATCACACCACTGCTGGATGATGAGCAGGTCTCGGTGTAGGGAGCCCTTATCGGCTGAGTAATTCTTTGTATCATCAGCGTACATAGAAACGGATGACGAGAGCATTCCAGGTAGATCGGAAGTATACAGGAGGAACAAAATCGGTCCCAACACTGATCCTTGAGGAACTCCGCTTTTGACAGGCCTGGAGGTGGAAAAAGAACCACCAACCCGGACATAAAATTGTCGTGCATACAAAAATGCCCTAACCCATGAAAGGAGACCTCCTCGAATTCCGAGATTTTCCAGCTTGGCCAGCAGACGTCTGTGTGGAACCTTATCAAAGGCCCGTGCAAAATCAAGATAGATAACATCTATTGGTATGCCAGAATCGAGCGCTCTTGTCCAATCGTCTAAACACTTGAGGAGGTTCGTGATGACTGATCTCCCTGGTAAAAATCCATGTTGGTTCTCCGGGATTATTTTATTTTCAATGGCGAACTTGAGAATCTCCGACACTATCATCCTCTCGCATACCTTGGCAATGACGGACTCCAGGCTTATTGGCCTATAATTAGAGGCAGATGTCTTAGAACCCTTCTTGAAGATTGGAGTGACTGATGCGATAAGCCATTCTCTAGGTAAAGATGACGCTTCGTAAGAACGGTTGAAAATCAACGAAAGTGGAAGAGCAACAGCTGAAGAGCAATTCTTGAGTAGGTATGGTGTTATGCCGTCCGGTCCAGGTGCAGATGAGGTATCCAAATCGTTGAGGTATCTCTCAACATCATTCACAGAAAAAGACACCTCCCTGAGTTCCACCGTAGATCTGGGTGCCGAAATAGATGGTAGTGGACCAGATGGTTCCTCGGAGAAAGATGAGGCGAACGCATCCGCTAAAACTTCGGCTGATTGTTTCCCATTCTCACACAAATTTCCCAAAGAATCACATACAATAGGGATGGAAACTTTGGTCTCCAGGGTGTTGCGCACATACTTGAAGAATTTCTTTTTGCATGTTTGTGTATCCAGAAGTTTGGCCTCGTAATCTTGCTTTGCTCGTTTGAGCTTCTCACCCAGATCGTTGGAAAATCTTCTGTGCTTCATATAATCAGTATCTCGTCCACTGCGTGTAAAACGTTGCCATAGAGTTTTCTTTGAGCGAATCATTTTTTGTAGACCAGGTGTAATCCAGGGTTTTGATGGAAAAACAATACTATTTATAATGCGGGAGTGCTCGGACACAAGAGAATTCAGAGTTGAAGAGAAGAACATCCACACATCGTCAACCGACCCATCCCGAAACGCCGCCTCCCAATCCACCTGAAGGAGATCACGGTTGAGTTCAGGAAAACTTATAATGGTTTTTGATTGCAATTGTTTGAAGGCAGGAATATATGGCGTGAACTGTAAGGTGGACGACAAGGTGACATGATCAGACAGACCGAAAGGAGGGCTGTGCAATATTTCAGAAAGGAGGTCTCTGTCGTTGACAAGAATTAAATCTAAAAGTGAAGGTCTCTGACCAACACGATAACGAGTGGGGCGATCAACTAGCTGCGTTAGATTTGAGCGCATCAGCATCGAACAAAAGTTATTAGAAGGTGAAGAGGGGTTAGGCAAACTGGAAGGCAACAATGGCCATATGACGTCCGGTATGTTGAAGTCGCCAACGAAAATCGAAGGGATACTAGAATGTGACAAAGTCTCCATGTAATCGAAAACAGAGATCTCGTGTGGTGAAGGACGGGGTCGGTATATGCAGCCAAGATTCACTGAGAAAGATGTGCTAGAGATTGCAAGAAATATATTGTCAATTCCTGGCGTTGCAAGGGAGTTTACGGCAATCGTAAAATTGGAGCATATTGATGAATGTATGTATATGCAGACACCACCATGACCCACAGTAGTGACACTGTCACATCTGAAGATTGAATATTCAGGGATAGCATATAAAGAGTCAGGTATGGTTGGCCGCAGCCAAGTCTCCGTAAGAAATATTATAAGAGGTTTATGCAGTTTAACGAAGGTCAACAACTCACAAAACTTTGAATGGAGTGACTGTATATTTGAATAGATGAAATTCCATTGATTAAGTGTGGGAGATTTATCATTATCTAGTTTTTTTGAGTATTTGGACACTTAACAATAGTAGGTTCACCACGTATATATTTTATAGTGATATCCTTCTCCCCCTTTCCCTGTCTGGTCTTCAACTCCTCCCTCAAACCCTTCAAATGCTTCCTCTGCATTGGAGTGGTATCATCGGAGATCTTCAATTTCTGGAAGTCGCGATGACCCAATAAGGCATTCTTGTTCCTCAAAATACGTGAAACAACCTGAGGACCAGAGAAACAGATCCTCCAGAAATTTGTCCCGATCCTATTGGTGTCCACAATGAACCCAGATGAGCCAGGAACGACTTCATCGACGCAATGTCTCAAGAAAGCAGAATCGTCGTTCATATCTCCCGAAGAAGTAAACCCGTGAATGAGGATGTTATGTGAACGCTTCATCCTCTCCAATATTTCCGCAGCAGGTGCAGTTTCAGCTGTAGGAACACCAGACAATTTCAACACGTTAACGTTCTCAGATAAATCAGCGACCCTGGAATCAATTGCACCACAAAAAGAGTCGAGTTTCTCTATTCTATCACTATTTTCATCTATTAAATTTTTATGATCTGCAAGTGTGTTGGAATGCAATTCAATTGCCATTCCGATGGAATCAAATTTATTCTGAAGAGAAGTTTGCGATGCCTTAATCTCTCCAATATCAGCGATGATGTTGGAATGAGTCATCTTCAAACTATTCAGATCAGATGATATAGCAGAAATAGCCTGCATAAGATCATGAAAATGCTTCATTGTTAAAGGTTGGTCAAGATTCTTACTAGGGCTGGATGTATGGGAAGAGCCGGAGTAGCTACGAAGTCGACTCTTTGGTATACAGGATTGACACTTCCACTGGTCCGGACTTGTTCTCAAATAATCAAGATCATTCGTCTTGAGATTAACGCATTTTGCATGGAATATCTTTTTGCAAATGGCACATTTTAAGGAATCTGAATCAGTAGCAGATCCAACGCATATAGAGCAGACAGACATAATAAGTTCTCGAGAAGCGCAAGACACTATCTTAAGGAAATCAAAACAAGGTCACTCGCTTCACTCTCACGGGCCTTTATGAGAGACTTTCAAAAAACAAGTACAGGTAGGCCGCGGATAAGAGGAAATAAAAGGGATCAGGTAAAAAGAAACAGTAGTGGGATTCTGTATCGTCAAAGCGTATCGATCACGTAACGAAACGATCGTTTTCCAGGTATCGGTATTCTATAAAGACATTCGGGAACCGTCGTAGTGGCCGAAGGGCATTCGGATCTTCTGACGATAACGTAGCGTTTTAGGTGTCGCTTGCGTTACGAATCTCTTGACGACAATTCCGATTGGTTGAATTTATCCACGTGACAGCAGCAAAGTGTCAGATTTTGATTTTAAATTGTTGTTTACGTTCGTTATGACAAACTTTCTCGTTCAGGTAAGGAAGATGAAAAGGATTAAGGAAGGAGAACCTCTTTCACCTTCAATTCCACCAATTGAAAAAATTTTATGATCTTTTCCATTTCGGGAAACAACAAACAACCCTCATTTCTTTCCCAAAGTTCTTTGCGAGTGGATCTGAATGTTTAGTTGGGTGCTATCCGTGCTATACTGAATAACATATAGAGGTAAATAGAAAACATGAATTTACGTTCGAAACTAGTTAGAATAGAACATTTTCTGTTAAACATTATTTTTTCCTTTCTTTTAGAATGGAATTTGAAAGTTGCAAGAGGACCAATCCACTGCAATGGTCGACATTCTTTGCTTTCGCTGAGAGGAATCCACAGTTCAGGAGGCTTAAGAAAATTAGTACATATTTATTTTATACTGTACTAAACTGGTATAATAATAATATATACAGGGTGTTTGGAGGGTGAGTAGCCACAGGTAAATGGTGGATAGGGATAGGTGATGCTCTTGGCTACTTATTGCGCCTAATAAAATAACATATTGCCCAAAGTTCAAAGTGTTATAATTTTTTTGCCATTTTTCCCATTAAAATCTTGGATTTTTTCAAATTTAATGCTCGGAGGTGCCTATAAAATGATTTATTTTTTTAGTCTAGTCTTGTCTTTTTCACATTGAATCATAATTTCATACAAACGTCTTCAAAAAAACATCAAAATGAAAAAAAAAATGTTGTGTCAACTTTACGAAGTGTGGGGTTTTAAAATGGTTTTAAAAACTTCTCTAGTTGATACTCTTCGCAATGTACCATTAATAATCTGATAACTCAACAAAAAACCGTTTTGTCTGCAAGGATGCCTTAAAAGGGTGAAAACAAAACTATTCCATTGAGCAGGTAAAATGATTCAATCTGAATAAGACAAGACTAGACTATGAAAATGAATCATTTTATAGGCTCCCCGAGCATTGAATTTAAAAAAATTCAAGATTTTAATGAGAAAAATGAGAAATTTCTAGAAAAATTCCAAAAAATTATAACACTTTGAACTTTGGGCAAAATGTTATTTTATTAGGCGCAACAAGTAGCCAAGAGCATCACCTATACACCATTTACCTATGGCTACTCACCCTGTATATTCAATAGGAATGGTTGTTTATTTACATAAATGTTATTTTTTTAATTATATTTCAGTTATATCTGAAATATAACCCATCATGCACAGTTATAGACAGTTGTTATTGATGACATTAGCCAAATCTCGTACCTCGCTACAAATTTCACTTGAAAAACACAGCTAAATCAGAAAAAGTTCCACTAAGAGCCCTCGCAGACTGCAAACTTTTTATCGGCCGATAGTTTGGTCGGCTTCTTAATCAGTATGGAGAGTAATGCATATGCGCACACTACAGCGATTCCTCTCCTTACTGAAAAGAAGTCGACCAAACTATCGGCCGATAAAAAGTCTGCAGTCTGCGGGGGCCCCTAACGTGATTATTTCTCAAATCTTTCGAATACATTTTAATTTATGATAAAACCTGAAACAAGTAACTCAAACTTTTGAGTTAACTGTAATGTGAAAAAAGAAGCAAAATTTTATTAACAGCAAGCATGCTTCAAAGATTGGTATTTTCCAATAATTTTATATTCATATCTAATAATTATTATTGACATTTTTCTTTTCATTATGTATGATTATGAGAATAGACTTATCTATCTAAAACAATTGAAACAAAAACAATTATTCACTTTCAAATATATAATCATAATAAATGCATAATCCATATAACTGAAAATATAAATATAAGTTCACACCGGACTCTTGTTTCGAACTAGTTGGAGATTAAAAATTTTGGCACTTAGGTTAGAAGCGATCACAGACATGGATAACATAACACACAATCAAAATTCTTTGCAACGTTGACATGTTTCTTCGTGTAAAATCGCCACATCTCGTGAACGGAATCGGAGCGTAGAGATGACGAAACGAAAGTGATAAAGTGAGATATAGAATAGGGCCTTTCTTCGCTTGCGATTCGCCGCGTTACGTTTTCGTATTCGTTTACTAAGCAAGCGGATGTTACAGAATCCCCCCACTGAGGTCAATAGTTTTGTTACGCTCGAAGTAAATTCGTCGCTACAGTTGAAAGCAAACTGTAATAAGTACTCCCTCCTAAGGTGAATTCAGTACTGAATAAACAATTGTAGCATTCAGAGGAGTGCGCACCCAGTCGACAAAACTGGTTTTATAGTGGGGGATCTGTATGCGCAATGAACCGGGTTGATGATAAATATTGAAAAAAGGAACAATATTAAAGATTTGTAAACTTTACCACCCTCCGGAAAAACTAATTCACAAAGGGAAAATAAACACTCGAAATCACCACTCTCAGAAAAATTCCGATTTTAAATGACCGAAAAATAAGTAGAAAATCCAAAATTGCTATGCAGATATGTTTACACTGTCGTATGTCAACGCGAAGATTTCTGGTTTCCCGAAAAATGTTCACTACACATCGTGTAGCGTTTTGGATCATTCATCAGATCAATATCTTTCCGTTCTGAGAAATCGATCTATTTTTTGGCACTGAAAAATAATCGAAATAAGATTTTTTGGAATAATGATTTGAATATATACATAGGCGCCCGCGAAAGGAGGCCTAAGAAAGAAAATAAAATGCCATTTCATCATGTGTTTAAATGCTTACTTATTTTCATAATAAGTTTCCGTGAATACGGGGTCCTAATCTTCGGATGATTTTATGATATAAAGTTCCTATGGACTATGGCTCTCTGACGCATTGTTTCTGGGATACGGGGTGTTCAAAATAAAAAAAAAGTTTTTCGAAATTGTTTTCGGCATCGTACACGATTTTGGTAGGATATGAGTAGGTACGCAATAAAACACATTTTTCAATTTCATGAAAAAAGGTACGCCATTGCTTTTGATAAATAAAAGTTCAACTATTCAGGTATGAAAACAGAACTGCCTACCTACTACCACTAAATCTTATAATGAAAAATTGTTAAATTTGAGAAGCAATACGAGATCAAAATGAACAAAATGAACCAACCCGAACTTATCACTATATCAGTTGTTGAAAATGACCACCACCAGCAAGTATGCAAGCCTCAGCCCGCCAGCCGCCTTCTCATCGATTCACGTACTCTTTGAAAAATTCCTGGAGTATTTCGTATCTCTTCGCAGGAAGTTATTATTCGGTTTTTCAATTCCTCTACAGATTGAATTGAAGTCCTATGCAACAATGTCTTCAACTGTCCCCAAAGAAAAAAATCCAAACAGTTTGAGTCTGGAGACCTAGGTGGCCATTCTCGTGGTCCTCCACGACCTATCCACCCATTATTATAAGTTTGGTCGAAATAACCACGTGCTAAAACACTAAAATGGGTGTAATGTATGTCTGCAAATTCATTGTTTGTGAAATTTACCATCCTAGATATTCTGTAAAATCGGCAGTCGAAATCAATTTTGCAAACGTCGAATATGAAGGCGACTAAGCTGACTTAATTTGTGTCCAGACGATTTTAGAGGTAATCGAAGAATTTCTTAACTCTCTTAATTGAAATTGCATTTTATTCTTTTTCTCAGAAAGTATTCGTCGCAAGTAAAAACTCAAGAGACCATTTTTTGTGTGAATTATATGGTGATTACGAAAAAAATTTAAAATTCGAGAAAAATTATTGACGTACCATTTTTTCACCGAATTTATTTGGATAGAAGTCTGTACGTACGCCACTGGTGAAAATTGAACATCATTTTGTATAGGAAAAAATATGTCTTAATGCGTACTCATGACCTACCAAAACGCAAAAAAAGTTTACGGTGTAGAAAAAAATTTTATAAAACCATTTTTTTTTAAATTTCAACACCCCATATCTCAGAAACAGTGCGTCAGGGACCTATAGTCCATAAAATGATCTGAGGATTGAGATCCCGAATTTACGGTCCCTCATTGTAAAATACCCTGTATACAGGGTGGCCCACCCCAGACGCGGCTCTCATTTTGAGGCAGTAAATGAAGACATTTTGAAATTTTTTTTTTGTGAAATGTGAAGGACAATCAGATGCACAATTTAAAATTGTTTTCATGAATACAGGGTGTTCGATAACAAAGATATAGACCATAGTTACACGTTTTTAAATGAAATACCCTATATATGAATTCAAAAATTGAATAGCAAGCTCAAATAATGATGAGTTTATGAAGACCATTTTATGCCTTAGAAGAACTATTGTAGAGAAAATGGCGAAAAATCGAAAAAAGGGAGTATTTTCAATTTGCAATTAATGAATAAACCCTTTAAGCCAACGAGACAGCAATTTTTTTTTCGTGTAGACATATTGACTACCCTTATGCAGAAGAAAAAAATTGAACTCTGGAATATACTGAGTGTTCATAATTCATGTTCAAGCATTAACTACAAATAAGGGTTAAAAACTTTCTTATTTCAAATGGCACACCCAGTATTTTTGTACCTTGTTGAACGTTAAAATTAAGATCGAAAATATCATCATTGGGTTTCCCTATACCTAAACCTAATAGTTTTCAAGTAATTTTCGATTTTTAATTCAACTAGATAACCTACTATTATGATTAGCGATATTCATAGATACTTGGGAATATTTGTGGGGAAATACTTACAATATAATTTGAAATCTGAAAAACTCATATGAAGATCTCAATAATGGTGTTGCAGTCAAGCAAGATTTATTTATCCTTTATAAATGATTACCTACTGTTTTTCTGAATATCAATTCTTTTTTCAATTATTTTGAAATTAATTTCGCCTAGCCGGTATTAAGTGTCATTATCATTCAAACTTTTCCGGTACATGCCCTTAAATTTCTCTTTATTCCGATCGTTTTGATTTGAAGTAAAGCCATACGTTCAAAGAATCTTGTAACAAACGATTCATTCAAAAAAATATTAGCTCAGGCGATGAATCTGTGCTCCAGTCCAACATTTTCCCCATTCTTCACATTTTCAATATTTTGCAGACTTTTCGAGATTTTCAAAAGAGATCTGTGAACGTGAACCTTTTGGCCCGAGAGTGAGTTGAGTACCGAGTGGAACGAGTTTCACCTGCATAAGGATATTCAGTAGTAAGGTAGTATTTGAAGGTATTTTGTGAACATCTTTGAATCTTTGAGTTTACTCACTGGCGTATTCGGGGGGGACCAGGGGGGGCAGGCCCCTTCCTGATGCACCTCTGCCCCCCTCTGAAAGATTCAAATCAAAAACTACGTAAAGGTATCAGGGGCCGAGGCCCCCCTGAAAACTGAGGCTAGATACGCCTATGAGTTTACTAATACTCAATCCAACAATTGGAGATAACAAGTATGAAGAATCAAAGGTTCATCGCCTGAGCAAATATTTTTTTAAATGAATCGTCTGTTAAATGATTCTTTGCACGTATGGCTTATTAACTTCAAAACGATAAAATAAAGAAAAATTTAAGGGCATGTTCCGGAAAAGATTGAATGATAATGACACTTAATACCTTCTAGGCGAAATTGATTTGAAAATAATTACACCATTATGGAGATCTTCATATGAGTTATTCAGATTTCGAATAATATTGTAATCATTTCCCCACAAACGTTTATAAAAAATACAAGTAGATATTTGTATGAATATCGCTAATCATAATAGTAGGTTAACTAGTTGAATTAAAAATCGAAAATTACTTGACAACTATTAGGTTTAGGTATAGGGCAACCCAATGAAGATAGTTTCGATATTAATTTTTACGTTCAACAAGGTACAGAAATACTGGGTGTGCCATTTGAAATGAGAAAGTTTTTGACCATTATTTGTAGTTAATGTTTAAACATTAATTATGATCACTCAGTATATTCCAGAGTTGATTTTTTTTCTTCTGCATAAGGGTAGTCAATTCGTCTACACAAAGAAACATTGTCTGTCTCGTTGGCTTGAAGGGTTTATTCATTAAGGTCGCCGTTTGAAGCGCGTAGGAAAAATCAACCTATAGAGGCGCCACCGTGCATTTTATGGAATATCTCCATAGAACTTGCATGAAGTTCTATGAATATCTCTCTAATCATGAATGAAATGTACAATGGCGCTGTCTATCCGAAACTAGCTGAACTATGAAATTAGTGAAAATGTGGGTAAAGCAGGAACTTTTGTCCGCTAAAATTTGAATTTGGCCATTCTCTGCCAATTCCGTATTTCAAGTTGTTTTTCTGAATGAAATTATCTGTAGATTCACTTTTAATCGGAAGTTGAACTATTTTCATGGGTCTTTCGTTTGAAATAAAACAGAAGCATGAGTTGGCTTATTTTATTCTATTTTTGAAGGAAAAAAAATGAACTGTTGAAATGCAATTGATCTCAATTATCTCATTAAGAACTCCAATCCTTTCTGAGTTTACCCACAAAATTTCAGTTCTCAAAGTGAAACCATTTTCAAATGCAACTTGAAATAAAAACACACTACATTGAACGCCCACCTTAATTGCAAATTAAAAATACTCCTTTTTTTTATTTTTCGCCATTTTCTCTACAATGGTTCTTTTGAGGCATAAAATGGTCTTTATAAACTCATCATTATTTGAGCTTGCCATTCAATTTTTGAATTCATATTATTCTATTTAAAAAAGTGTAACTATGGTCTATATTTTTGTTATCGAACACCCTGTATATGTGGAAACAATTTTAAATTGTGCATCTGATTGTCCTTTACATTTCACGAAAAAAAAATTTCAAAATGTCTTCATTCACTGCCTCAAAATGAGAACCGCGTCTTGGGTGGGCCACCCTGTATACAGGGTGGTTCGAAGAGGGTTCGAAGAAAAATGGCTCTAGTGTCCTTATTCAAAAGGAGGAAAAGCATTTTCTACATAAGCAAATTTTTCATCGAATTTTTCACAGTTTAAATACATTTTATAATAACCATGCCGTAGACGAATTGTTGTGTCGGCAACACACAGTGCAGGTTACTGTAATGTGGGTTGCTGAACTATAGAATATCCCCAAACTTGGAAAATACGTGCCCATGTGGACGAACCCTTTTTTTGTGTGAAAAGGAACAATTCGATTTGAAACTTCATGATGTGTACATCACGAAGTGGTTTTCCGCATTATTTTCGAGATTTTTCGCAAAGGTGACAATCGCCCAAGTTGTCTATTTTTCGCTAAGTATTGTCAAGTCCATATTTGTTGAAACTAATACAGAACAAATTAGCTGTTAGAGACAGTATCCAAATTAATCGACATCGATTGAGGTGTGTGAAACGAGGTGTATGGAAAGTGCCTTGTTCACTTTGAGGGACCCCTCCGAGCCTGCGACTCCAAGGAAGCCCCCAACATCACTGGCAACCGGTAAGATACTTTAGTCCAATTTTTGCGTGTTACCGTGTTACAATCGGTTACGAGTTTCTGATATTTTTTGTATTTTTTCGTGAACGGTAATAAAGGGAAGGGTATTTTGACGTAGCCTTATTACGTTATAACACCTTTCCCTCTATTACCGCTCATGAAAAAATACAAAAAAGATAAAAATCTCGTAACCGTTTATAACCGTTTGTAACACGGTAACACGCAAAAATTAGACTTTTATATTCAGTCTCTTACTGACCGGGAATCTGTATTTGTGCTTGCTTTCGCAACTTAAGAAGATACAGTCCGAACTAGCTCTACGTATTCAATACGGTGAAACGCCATCACGAATCCATAAATGAAGTTTCATAACAAACCATCCGATCTCGAGTTATAAATGGTGTAGGTACCCAACATTTTTGTTTTATATAGATATACAGGTTGGCCAAGAGATTGACGTCAAAAAGGAAAAACAGGTCCCTCGTGTCATGGGCTATTCGAATCACCCCCATGTATATGTATGTTATGCGATTTTTCACGGTTTTCGAGAATTTTCGATTTGACCATCTTGAAAAAGAAATTAAAAAAAGTATAATACTTCTCTGTGAAATTCTTTTGTTACTTGATCTCCATGAATTGTTCTTTTACACATAAAATAACCAGATTCGTAATCGTAACTTCGATAAAAATTATGGAAATGTTGGTCTCAAGTGAACAAGTTGCGTGAATTGGATTATGATCTGAATTTTCGAATCAAAATTAAAAATGTGAAAAAGGTAATTCACGGTTTCTTAGTATGCTTGAAAACTGCGTACTTAAGAATCTACTTTTGCTAGAATTAGCCTTCAAAGTCATCGAGGTGGAAAAAATCAAAGAACTAGACATTTACTACAAAATTATTTTTTGCCATTTTAATATTTTTTTGATCAAGTTATGATAGAAAATGCCGAAAATTAATGAAAATTAGCTTTAGATGTTGGTCAAGAAAAGTTCTAGATAAAAAAAGAAAAAGGTATGGCAATAAATCATACATAATGTAAATAAAAAGAAATTTATTTATAAAATTTACAGTAGGTTTTCAAAGTGGCCCCGCCTCCTCTAGCCTAAATACATGTTCTACACCTTCATAGAAAATTTTCTTTTAATCGCATAAAACCTGCCCTGTTGTTTCTTAGGACACGTTCGGCATCTCTCAAATCAACCAAACGAAAAAATCGATGAGATTAAGGTCAGGTGAGCGTGGGGGCCCCTTGATTGGTCGACTGCGTCCGACCCATCTCTTCGTTGAGGTGGTCACTTTGAAAACCTACTTTAAATTTTATAATGGCCACTTGCACCGTATTGTTTCTAAGCGTTAGTTAGTTAAGCGTCGATTAATTTATTTAATCCAGGATTAAATATTTGGCTTGAACCGAGGCTGAATGTAACTAGATTGAAGTTAATCCACAAATCTGGTTATTTTTACGTAAATTGGTACTTGTGCCTATTTTCACGTTGTTTATTTTATCCCTTTCTATGCTTTGACAGTTTCGATGTTTAGACATTTTTTGATATCGAGCGTTTCGCAAATTGAAAGAGTTTGTAATAACGAATTTCTTTGGTAAAAACCGATGCAACATTCATTGCACAAGTTGACATTTTTCTTTGGAATATTCTACGTCCTTCACAAATGAAAATATGCCTGGTTCGAAACTCTAATTGTCGAAGCACTTACCACTTCAGATTTGGATGTAAAATATGATAGACTCATGGATTCTCTGTCGTATAAAAGAGGGAAATAAAAAAGAAATGATCGAAAAGCATGAACAAATCTGATTTTCGATAATAGGCAAACATCTATAAGAAAATATGTGATTTTTTCAATAAACATGCATCTTGGAAAATTGTTAATATTTATTCACTTTCATTTCAACACATTGGTAATTATATTGGTTCCGATTGAATGATACCATGTGTCACGGTGAATTAAAGAATAATTCTACATATCAGAAGAACTGTAACTCCAACATTATTAGGCATGTATGGATTTGTTCAGTTTAAAATATACCTCGACCGTTAATATTTAGTTCAGTTATTCATTCTTGTGTGTGCTTTTCATTTCACACCAATTTGATCTTTCATATCTACGCCTAGGAAAACCAAAATGTATAATTTCTACTTCAGTCATTATTCTTTTCATTTTTGAAGCAAGCCTGACTTGTGTCCAGTGGCGGCTCGTAAACTTTTATCTTGGGTCGGCAGATATACAGGGTGTCCCACTAGTGCCGCAATGGACGATATACGCGTAACGGACTGAGTGTGTCAAAATTTTTTGATTCAGACTTGATATACTCCAAGAAGAGCACATCCTAAAAATATTTTCGAATATATCGGGTGGCCCACAAAAGAGGAATAGCGGGTGACTTTGTTTTTTCAAATGGGACACCCTATATTCAATAGTGTTTTTCAATTCTCTGAAACTTCCTGCATGCTTTCGTATACTTTTCACATATTTTTATTCGATAGTTTTCGAAATATTGGCCATTTTGACAAAAAATGATACTTGTAGAGGCTATGTTATCCAATTATATTTCACGAACCCTTGCATATACCAATAACAGTTTTATATGGATTGAAAGACAAGACTTCAAAGTATCCTACCCAGCTATAATAAAGCATCTCCAGCATATAAAGTCCACAAAAAGACTATCAACATGACGAATTTCAAATGGATTTTTCTTCATTTTTTCGAATGCCTTGCATATTATTTTTTTTCTGCATTATAATCACCATTCATTTTACTCCATTTTTTGTCAAATACATGATTTATGCACATCTCTAACAGAATAGGAATTTTTTGAGTTCGCGTAAAATAATTAATTTCCTGGAAGAAACGATCCAACCACTCACACCCCGTTAAGAACCATACAAACCAACACTGAAGGCTCCTGTCCTGTAGCCGCATCCCGCAATACAAACGAAAACAATCCCCGATCCGATCGTTCCTTGTGTCGAGGCATTTCAGGTACGGCATAATCCCATTTGCCGACCCTGAGATGTGTTGAGCCTGCTATAAGAGTTTAGCGGCTACTGTTCAGCATTTTGTTTCTCGACTAAAAATTTCGGGAAATAGTGGAAATGGGCAGAAATTCATATAAGTACTATCATATTCGATATCCTCGTCTATAAAAGTACGAAATACGACAAAAATTCGTTTTAAGCAACATTTATCTCTTAAAATTTGTGAGGTGGAACGAACAACGAAAACATCGCATTTTCGATTTTGAAAAAGCATTAACTAGGAGGCGAATATAATATTTATCATTATCTGAATAAAATTCCAACAGAAAACAGTCGAGTTAAAATTATTTCGCCTCATTCGTATTCGCATTTCATTGAAACGTCGAATTAGGACCGGCATGCCGTACTTGGTCGCTAGAAAGCGTTCGATGCTTGGCGCTTTCGTCTTCCCGTACATATTTCAATTCTCGGAGTCTCGGACTGATTTGAGTAGACGGAAACGGCGCGGCGTTGAGATTGGAAGAGCGTATTTTCAAGAAGTTGAAATATATCAGTGATATACAAATATGATTTATAGAATTTTATTTACACAGGTCTTGGAAATACAATAATTATAATAAATTTGGTAATTCAACAGAAGAAAGAGTAATTTAAATTTTGGCTGGACATAAAATATATAGGGTCGGCATTGCCGACCCTGCCGTCCCTGACGAGCCGCCACTGCTTGTGTCAGTTGTGTCATCCATGAATGTAGGGTTAGAATTTAAAGTTTATCGTTAAACTTCCATTTAATCCTCCCAATTCGGAGGATTATCTTTAAGCGTTAGTTAGGGTTGTTAAACTAGGATTACGACACGGTGCAAGAGAATCATAGACACTAATCGAGGTTTTGCATTTAATCTGAAGATTTGTCATACGGTGCAAGCAAGTGGCCCTAAATAAAATACTTTCTATTTACATCATGATGTGTGATTTATTGCCATACCTTTTTCTTTTCTTATCTTGAGCTTTTCTTGACCAACATCTAAAGCTAATTTTCATTAATTTTCGGCATTATTTATCATAACTTGATCAGAAAAATCTCATAATGGCAAAAAATGATTTTGTAGTGAATGTCTAGTTCTTCGATTTTTTCCACCTCGATGACTTTGTAGGCTAATTCTAGCAAAAGTAGTTTGTTCAGTACCATTTTTTATCAATGATTCTAAGAGTTGACTGTTGAGCGCAGTTTTTAAGTATACTAAGAAACCGTGAATTACCTTTGTCACATTTTTAATTTTGATTCGAAAATTCAGATCATAATCCAATTCACGTAACTTCTTCACTTGAGACCAACATTTCCATAATTTTTATCGAAGTTACGAATCTGGTTATTTTATGCATAAAAGAACAATTCATGGAGATTAAGTTACAAAAGAATTTCACAGAGATGTCTTGTACTTTATTTTTATATCTTTTTCAAGATGGTCAAGTCGAGAATTCTCAAAGTTCATAAAAAAATCATAACTCGAAAACCGTGAAAAATCGCATAACATACATGGGGGTGATTCGAATAGCCCATGACACGAGGGACCTGTTTTTTTCTTTTCGACGTCAATCTCTTGGCCAACCTGTATATCTATATAAAACAAAAATGTTGGGTACCTACACCATTTATAACTCGAGATCGGATGGTTTGTTATGAAACTTCATTTATGGATTCGTGATGGCGTTTCACCGTATTGAATACGTAGAGCTAGTTCGGACTGTATCTTCTTAAGTTGCGAAAGCAAGCACAAATACAGATTCCCGGTCAGTAAGAGACTGAATATAAAGTATCTTACCGGTTGCCAGTGATGTTGGGGGCTTCCTTGGAGTCGCAGGCTCGGAGGGGTCCCTCAAAGTGAACAAGGCACTTTCCATACACCTCGTTTCACACACCTCAATCGATGTCGATTAATTTGGATACTGTCTCTAACAGCTAATTTGTTCTGTATTAGTTTCAACAAATATGGACTTGACAATACTTAGCGAAAAATAGACAACTTGGGCGATTGTCACCTTTGCGAAAAATCTCGAAAATAATGCGGAAAACCACTTCGTGATGTACACATCATGAAGTTTCAAATCGAATTGTTCCTTTTCACACAAAAAAAGGGTTCGTCCACATGGGCACGTATTTTCCAAGTTTGGGGATATTCTATAGTTCAGCAACCCACATTACAATAACCTGCACTGGGTGTTGCCGACACAACAATTCGTCTACGGCATGGTTATTATATAATGTATTTAAACTGTGAAAAATTCGATGAAAAATTTGCTTATGTAGAAAATGCTTTTCCTCCTTTTGAATAAGGACACTAGAGCCATTTTTCTTCGAACTTAACCATACAAACCAGGTTAACAAAAAGTTAACCAGTCAATATTTCTCGAAGTGTATTCCAAACTATGACGTAATAGTTAACCGACGGCACAAACCAGCCTACGGAGGTATTTTGACGGAGAGTTATCTGGTTGCAACCCCTCGTGGAAACAGAGAACAACACAGGTGTTAAAGAACGAGGCCACACAAACAAACCTGGAGATTAAAAGAAGGAAATGAGTTACAGAACACAAGCTGATAGAATATTCCAAGCGGAAGTCTAAACCTCAACTCAAAGAGTGGACTCAAATGTCCACCCTGGAGGCCTTCAAGAATTCGACCAATAGTTGCATTATCTCTGTTTTCTAGGTGAATATAATGTCATATACATTAAGAGGG
The DNA here is from genome assembly GCA_910592335.1 of Adalia bipunctata. Classification (NCBI taxonomy): domain Eukaryota; kingdom Metazoa; phylum Arthropoda; class Insecta; order Coleoptera; family Coccinellidae; genus Adalia; species Adalia bipunctata. The sequence goes on along the minus strand of OU342949.1, from coordinate 8,976,426 downwards.
GGGAGTGTACTCCGAGAGAGAAGATTTTGTCATGCAGGAGGTCAATATTATAAGCATTAGATCCACACGACAAAAATATGTGCTTCAAGACTCCGAGCTCACCACAGCCACATGTATCTTGATTTATCTGAAATAAAGAAATTTGTTATGTTATGTTACATAGGGGGGAATCCCTGATACCGATCCTGTTCAAATGAGCAGGAGAAAGGGTGTGACTGGAGAAAGAATGGAATAGGGCGAGGAAGGCTCGCGCAGCGTTAGCCGGTCTATCGACCGGAGAGGCTGCAGCCGGGACTTCTTCCCCCTCGCGGACGGGGGCATCCAAATGGAACGCCCCCGACTCAAATTCTCCACCCTCATGCGAGAGGGCCCAAAAAAAGGCTAACTTCCTTGAAGGCGGGCTCTCTTACACTGAGGTGGTGAGTAGGACCCTGAAGGTGGCTCTCGTTCCCGAGGGCTGGCCAAACAGGAGCCTCTCACAGGGAGAATTCGGGAAAGTTGAGCTGGCGGTGGTGGGCACGATGGACAAAATCCGGTCGGGCCAGCCATACCCCAAATTCCACGACGTGGAGCTCAACCCACAAGGGGCATTTATTGCCTCTTGTAAAGACAGCTTCAGTCGAGACTGGCTAACCACCAACTGGACTGGGCTGAACATCTCCAGGGACCTTCGTCTCAAGACAATTGAGATGAAGGACCTTGAAAAACTGACGAGGGTCAGCCTGTTGGTGAGGGGAGCTCAAAGCTCCTCTCCGACTGATTTGATTCTCAGACGTATAGAGATGTCAACTCCGGCTCTGAAATCTAGGGCCTGGAATGTCTACTACCGGAGCGACAGGCCCGACACGGTGCAGTTCATTCTGGGAGTGGACAAAGCATCTCTGGAGGTCTTGAAGTCCCTGGAGTATAAAGTCAGCGTTGGAACCAGGACAGGCACGTTCAGGCTCGTCCAGGGTCCACGCGACACAGTTGCACCAGACCCAAAGGCAGAGCAGGAAGCTCCGGAGACGGGGCCCAGTGCTGCTGAAGAGGGCGAGGGCAACAGAGAACCCCCTCCGACTCAAATGTCGGAGAACAGTATGGAGGTGGACCCTGCGGGGGCTCCTAGCTCGCATGCCTCGCATGCGGACTTACCGGTGACTGAGTTGATTTCTGACGATGAAACTATATATGAAAGTCCTCAAGAGGTGGCTAATGTTTTCAATGCATTTTTCAGAAATGCTCCACTTGATGTCCTTTCAAATATCTCAAATATCTCGCATTTTAGAAGTAGTTCTGTTGAAAGTTCGAGATCAAATTCGGAATCTCTACTTTTATGTCTGTATACTACTCTTGAACTGAACGAACTTTTGTCGAATTTTTGGGAGTGAGGGGACCACTGCTCTCGTGGATTCGATCATTTTTATCATCCCGTACTTTCCGAGTAAGGGTCGGTGAATGTTTTTCCTCGTCCGTCATAAAGGTCCTCAGTGGAGTTCCGCAGGGTTCAGTGCTGGGCCCTGTTTTGTTCCTGCTTTACACTTCCGATCTCCCTCGTCTTTTCCGGTCCGGCTATGCAATGTTCGCGGATGACACGAAGCTTTATAACCGTCCGTTAGTCAGCATTGGTCACCTCCAGGACGACCTAAACTCACTATCAGTGTGGTGTAGGGATTGGATGTTGCCCCTCAATATCGATAAATGTTGCGTGCTGCATATCGGCAGAGTAAATCCCAGAAATCACTACTTTATCGACCAGCAAAGGCTAGCCAACGTCTCCTATCATTGTGACCTGGGTGTAACCGTCACTGATAGCTTGAGTTGGTCCACCCATGTTTCGTTGGCTGTTTCAAAGGCGAAGCAGTTGACCTACCGTCTCTCCAAGAGTTTTGCTGGATGTGATGTGGCCACGAGCCGGATACTCTATACCACATACGTCCGTCCGATCCTCGAGTACGCGGGCCCTGTCTGGTGGGCTAACCTGAGAAAGGATCAGGAGCTGTTGGAGTCCGTGCAGCGGTGGAACACTCGTATTCCATTCGGGAGAATTAGACCCGATTATCCAGCGCGGCTGCGGTTGTACGGTCTGACCTCCTTCTCCGAACGCAGATCAAGAGGTGACCTGATAATAACGTTTAGAGCACTTCACTCCCTCTTCGGTGCGGACATGGCGTACCTCTTTCCTCTGAATGTGTGCCGACCATTGAGAGGACACTGCTACAAGCTCGCCAAGGAGAACTTAGAACTTCAGGACTACACCGAGAAGCAACTTTCTTCCCAACAGAGTCTTCGAGATATGGAATCGGCTCCCTACTGAAGTTGTGCTGTCGCCAACGGTGAACTCTTTCAAGAACGCCCTGGATGGTTGGTCTGGTCGACAGCGTTGAATTTATTTTAGAATGTAATATTTTTTTTTTCTCTTTCATTTCTCTTGTATAACTTCTCGAACGATTTCTCAGTCATTGTGTATTTTTCAGTTTTGAGTTTATAGGTTTACCTCTACTCTTGTCATCAATAATAATAATAAAATAAAGAATTCTAGATCGTGTGGTTTTGATGACGTGCCTCCATTTTTGTTGAAGAGAGTTGTTCCTTTTGTGTTGTCGCCTTTGATTTACCTGGTCAATCTCACATTTTGTAATGGAAGTTTTCCGGACTTTTTGAAGACTGGTAAAATAATTCCTGTTTTTAAGAAAGGAAATCGAAAAGATATTAGGAATTATCGTCCCATAACAGTTCCTTCTATCTTCTCTAAGATATTCGAATACTGTTATTTGAATAGACTTCTGCCGCACCTTAGAGCGGGCAATACAGGGTCTTTCACGAGGAACCTCACCCATATTTATACGGAAAACTACTGAACGTATTTTCATGAAATTCAGCACTTATAAGTATTTCACGATGCTGATGAAATCTAAAATATTTTCAAGGCATGAGAACCTCCGGTTTTTCCGGAAATGACGTCAACTTCCGTTTTTCAAATTAGAACACCATTTTTTTATTGCAGAAATAGATTCCTTAGAAAATTTCAAGTTATTTTGATGTAACATTTTTCAGTTTTGGTTGGAAAATTCTCTCTGAGCGGGAAAATTCGAAAAAAAAATCGAAAATAGAGCTCCGCTGAAACAAGAATAACTTCGAGGTTTTTGAATGGAAAATTTTCATTTTTGGGATTTTTCAAGATGTAAGATTGATGTATCCACTTTAAAAATCGAAATCGCGATTCATGATACAGGGGGTGAAAAAATCACTTTCAAAGTTAGAGATGACAAAATCGTGAAAAATCAATTTTTTCAAATTAGAACCCCATTTTTTTATGGCAGATATTGAATCTACGTTAAAAAATAATGTGAGTGTATGCATCACACCCTTGCCCTAAAATGGATATTAACTCAGAAAATATCCATTTTAGGGCTGTTAGTCCTGTTGGCGTCTTCTGTGATCTCAGCAGGGCGTTTGACTGTGTCCACCACGATATTTTAATTAAGAAGTTAGGAAATGTTGGTGTCAGGGGACAATCTCTGAAGTGGGTTATTTCATATTTGTCTGGGCGTCGGCAATACGTTGTTCTCCCGAGTATCGTGGATCGGTCGGTAAATGCGTGTTACTCTGATTGTCTTCCTGTTGGTATGGGCGTTCCACAGGGGTCCATATTGGGTCCAATCCTTTTTTTAATATATATAAATGATATTGTGACAGTTGACCCATCTGTACATTCTACATTATATGCGGATGACACGTCCATTTTGATATCTGACAGATCCACTACTTCGCTTGAATCGGACTGTAATAACTTTTTAACTCGACTCTATGACTGGTTTTGCACAAATTCCCTTCATCTTAATGCTGAAAAGACAAACTATATTCGTTTTCATAATAGGCAGAAACAATGCGAAAATATCGATGTGAACATTATTAATAACTTGATTGTCAGGGTACCTTATGTAAAGTTTTTGGGACTATATATTGACGAGTGCCTTGATTGGAGGAAGCATTGCGAAACAGTAGTTTCGAATATGAGTCGCGCATATTATTTAATAAGAAATTTAAGATCTGTTCTCACAACCGACCAAGTGATGATGTTGTATAGTGCTCATGCTGAGTCTCGACTGCGGTACTGTATAGCATTCTGGGCGTTGTCTCCCGGATTTAGTGACGTTTTTATTTCGCAAAAAAAGATAGTTCGATGTATCGCTGGTATTTCCCGCATGACAAGTTGTAGGGAATATTTTAAGAGGCTGAATATCCTGACGTTGCCTAGCCTCTACATTTTTGATGTTTGTGTGTATGTATATGAAAATGTTGCGCTGTTTGTGAGAAATAGCCAGGTCCATTCATTTAATACTAGGCAGTGTAACAATTTTCATATACCTTTTTCAAGGCGTAATGCTCACTTTTTTTCACCTGCTATAAGTGGGCAAAGAATTTTCAATAAGTTGCCCCTGGCAGTTAGGACTAGTGGAAGTTTAAAACTGTTCAAGTTGGAGTTGAAGAAATTTTTATTAGATAGGGTTTTTTACACAATTGATGAATATTTCTTATAATTCTTGAATTGCTTCAGATATTCGGTTTTAGTTTGTAGAATTTTGTATTTTTTTGACTCATCCTATACAAATTGTATTTGTCTTGAAGGAAATAAAGTTTATTATTATTATTATTATGAGGTCGGTGGGTCGGGGTGCGACGCGGCGAGCGAAGGACCGCCGATGGGCTCAACACCAACTGCCACACCGGAGGATCCGGGTCATCCGGCGAAACGTGACAGTTGGCTGACTGAGGTACTCACATGTCCTCATGGCGGCTGACATAAATGTCACGCAGATCAACTTGCACCATTGCATAGCGGCGACCGACATCCTTCGGTTGCAGCTGGCAAGGGTGCACACATTCTTAACCCTGATTCAGGTCAGTGGAGGTGAGGTGAGTGGCCTTTCCTTCAGGGGAAGTAGGCTCTTCTGCTCGCTTGCGGATACGAATCCAAGAGCGTGCATACTGGCCTCCACGGACTTAGGAGCTCATTTACTAACAAATTTCTGTTTCAGAGATCTAGTAGCGATCCAAATTCACGGCAACAGAGGACCACTTGAGAATCTTGTAATATGCTCAGCCTATTTACCATACGACTCCCCTAACCCACCACCAAGTAGGGAATCAGAAGAGTTAGTGAAATTCTGCGAACAGAAAGGCTGGCCCTTGTGGGGTTTGTTGTGACGCGAACGCGCACCACGTATTGTGGGCAGTAAAGACGTCAACCCCAGAGGAGAGGCGCTGGCAGACTTCCTGTTCTCCACGTATCTAACTACACTTAATGTGGGTGTGGAGCCGACCTTCGTCACTTCAGCGAGACGTGAGGTACTCGACATAACGTTGTGTAGCAATTCTATCGCTGACTTTATTGAAGATTGGCGAGTGGACACGGAGGTGATCTCGCTTTCAGATCATCGACATATTTGCTTCTCCGTCAGAGACAGCAGAGAAAGGATACCTGAGATATTCAGGAATCCTAAGAAAACAGACTGGCCAAGATACTTGGCGCATCTCTCTGGAAATCTAGGGCACAGTAAAGCAGCACCAAAGAACACGAGAGAGTTAGATGCCGCAGCAAACAAACTGCAGGAATCTATTATCTCAGCTTATCATAGTAGTTGCTTACCTCAGTTCAGAAAGCCGAAAGGCAAGACGAAATGGTGGTCAAAGGAACTCAATGATGAAAGACGCAATAGAAGACATCTATTCAACAAGGCTATGAGATCTGGCCTTGACAAAGACTGGGATGAATACAAATCAGCCCTGCAAAAATACAAGACTCATAAGAAAGTCCAAAAAAAAATCATGGAGGAGCTTCTGCGGCAGTATAGAGGGTGTATCTGAGGCTAATAGGCTTCGGAAAATTCTCTCTAGCGGAGGCCCTCCACAGATTGATTGGCTAACCCTTCCCACTGGTGTGAAAACCAGCTCGGAAGTTGAAAATCTGAGACATCTTCTAGAGGTCCACTTCCCGGACTTCAATGAAACAGACATCACCTGTGACGAGGCTCACCGCCGTGCATCAAGCGCAGATTGGCGGGCGGCGTCTCAGGTGGTAACTCACTCTAGGATCCGTTGGGCCATCAAGAGATTCGAGCCATATAAAGCGGCAGGGGAGGACGGCATATTTCCGGCTCTCCTCATTAGAGGGTTGGATCTGCTCTCTTCCTCACTGCTCTATATATTTCGAGCAAGTCTGGCTCTAGGACATATACCTATGTCCTGGAGAAAGGTTCGAGTTATATTTCTACCCAAACCCGGAAGGCCGTCGCACACGAACGCGAAGGACTTTCGACCAATAAGTCTCTCCTCTTTCCTAGTGAAGACCTTGGAGAGACTGGTGGAAAGACATATTAGGGATACATTACTAGTGGCTCGGCCATTGCATCCCTCTCAACATGCCTATGTGCTTGGTAAATCTGTAGACACCGCTCTTCACTCGGTTGTAAATTACATTGAGGACGGGTTGCACTACAAAGAATATACCCTAGCTATATTTTTGGATATAGAGGGAGCTTTCAACAACACTGCATTCGGTGCAATGGACAGCGCTGTCGTAAGGCACGGAATCTCGCCTACACTCTGTCGCTGGACGGGATCGCTTCTCGAGGCTCGCAATATCGTGGCTAAGCTGGGCTCCTCGACCATAGGAGGAACACCAGGGAGGGGTTGTCCGCAGGGCGGTGTTCTCTCACCGCTACTGTGGGATCTCGTCCTGGATGGGCTCCTGGTTGAGTTGGCGGATGCAGGCCACGTCGCAGTAGCCTATGCGGACGATCTTGTCCTGCTGATAAGAGGTAGGATACTCAGCGTTGTCGTCGATTTGATGCAAAATGCTTTGCGGATAATCGAGCGGTGGTGCATAACATACGACCTTTCAGTAAACCCTAAGAAAATCGAAATGGTTCTCTTTACGAGGAAAAAGGTGCCTGGCGACATTAGACTTCCCAGTTTGGAATGAGGCTCACCTTATCTGACCAGGTCCGTTATCTCGGTGTTATATTGGACCGCAAACTTCTGTGGAACAAACACATCGAAGCTCAAGCGAACAAGGCCAATATAATATTTTGGTCGACACGTAAGGTGCTCGGCAAGGGATGGGGCTTCAGACCACATATTAACCACTGGCTGTATACTGTGGTAGTGAGGCCTATCCTCACCTATGCATCAGTGGTATGGTGGACTTCCTTACGAAAGGCCAACAACAGAAACATCCTCAATAGATGCTAGAGGAGAGCTTGTCTTAGTATAACAGGCGCTCTAAGATCTACTCCTACAGTATCAATGGAATGCATGTAGGGCATTCCTTCCATACACCTCACCATCACTGAGGTGGCTATGAAAACATCGCTCAGAATCTGGAAACAGGGACAATGGCGTGATCGGGGGGGATTCAGGGGGCACGCCATGGCTCTCAAGATGGTGGAGGACCGTAAGCCGTCCCTCCTCCGCAGAGGGGACCGTGCGTGCGCCCGATTCTGCTTCGACGAGCCCTACAAAGTAGTTGTCCCTGACAGAGATCAGTGCTGTAAACCAGACAGGTTACTCAAACCTGAGGGCCCCACCTGGTTCACCGACGGCTCGGTTTGTAACACTGGTGCCAGTGCTGGAATTGTTGGACCCAGAACAAAGTGGTCCATTCCTCTCGGAAAAGACTGCTTGATAGCACAAGCAGAGCTATATGCTGTCAGGTATGTGCGGTAGAGAGTATCCGCAGTGGTTACTCTGGGAAACACATATACATATGTTGCGACAGTCGGGGTATACTGAAAACCCTCTCTGAAATAAAAGAAACCTCTACCTTGGTTTATGAATGCAGAGAGGCTCTGCGCGCGCTAGGCTCAGATAACACTCTCAAGGTTATCTGGTGCCCGGCGCATGCGTCTATCTCTGGCAATACAAAAGCAGATAACTTAGCCAAACAAGGGGCTCGCTCGACTTTTAATGGGCCGGAACCCGCGCTTCCTATCTGTCCCACATATATCAAAAACCTCTTCAAGAGATGGATTGATGAGAAATTCTCCTCTGAGTCGAACATGAGAACGGATCTCAGGCAGTCGAGACTCCTCATCAAGGGGCCTTCTTCTAAGCCAGAGGTCAAAAAACTCTTGATTCTCGAGAGGAAGATATTATATCTGGTGACTGGTGCTTTAACTGGCCATCTGTTTAACAAACATTTATATAGAATGGGTCTAACAGAGTGTTCCCTGTGCTGTTGGTGCAAGAACGCAGATGAAACGGCGGAACATATTGTTTTTTGTTGATGATGCAAGTGCCTTGTTACGCAGTAGAGATCTCAATTCAGGTATTGAGCAGGTTAAATCAGTCTTCGATTCGGTACAGCGATGGTGCACTCAAAAAGAGTTAACACTTAATGTTGGAAAAACTGAGTGTATGATTTTCAGAACAATTCAGTCAAAGAAAATGTATCCTCAATCAATTACTTTGGATAACACTCCGGTCAAATTATTGAATTCTACGAAATTTCTCGGCGTCTCGTTAGACTGTCACCTTAGATGGGTTGATCATGTGGATCAGGTCAGTAAGAGACTGAATAAAATTCTGTACATGATCAGGGTACTGTCTCGAAGGGTGGACGTGGAATTGCTGAAAACAGTTTGTTATTCAAATTTTATTTCGATTCTCAGGTATGGGATTGTCGTATGGGGTGGAAGCAGTGATATGAATAGATTATTTATTCAGCAAAAATTTGCCTTGAGGGCAATTATAGGATTAGGATACAGAGAATCTTGTAGAGGTAAATTCAGAGATAATTCCATGCTCACCCTTCCAGGACTGTATGTTCTGGAGTGTATATTATTTGTGAGAAAACATCCTGAATATTTTGAAGATCTGTTAAATAAAAACATGACCAGACGCATGATTGCATACCACTTTCCGAAACATTCCAATGCTCTTACTGAAAAAAATTACATCACCTTATCTGATATTAAAAAATTTAAAACTGCATTAGTTGATCTCATAGTGAAAATAGAACCATATTCTATTAAGGAGTATATGGAATATCCTTTCAGATCTTAGTTGAGTTTTTTTTGTGTTTTTGACGTTTTCTCTCTTCCTTTGTATTCACACTGATTATGAGAATAAAGTTATGTTTATGTTTATAGTGTTAACGTGCGACAATTTCTCTGTACTGAGGTCAACACACCTAGGGAACCCTACACCTTCCATCTCTATGGTGAGAGGGACTCCTCCTTGTCGGCTCGCGGCATTCTTGTCAGCGTGCCTTCGGGTCTGAGTCTCTCTAGTATCAGAAGAAGCGGAATGAACAATGGGCCACAAAAGGCGCCACACAGAAGAAGAAGAAGAATGTGACTGGATCTCAGTCTAATACGAGTGATATTTTTTCTGCTCGTATTAGAGGCCTATATCCACGTTTTTCGACGGTAATGGCTGGGGGTAATCCAGTCTGCATAAACCTTACCCTCATTCTCTTAGATTTGTTTGAATTTGGAGTCCCAGTCCCTCTAGATCTGCCCAATGAAATTGGGCCATAAAACACAAGGACCGCCCCTTATTTCAACAAAGTCGGACATGAGCCTGCCTCGATTGGCAAGAGTATCTACCTTATCATTATGGGAGATCTTGGAGTGACTGGGAACCCATACCAGAGGGTGACCCTACAATTGAGAGCTCTAGCAGTGGAAAGGTGTCTTAGAACGTTCACCAATCCTATATCGGTGTTGGCATCAAAGTTATTGCTCTTCAGCTTTTCCAGGGCGCTCAGTGAGTCGCTAACTATAAGGGCTTTATGAATCCGCCTGTTCAAAACCTCGCAGAGAGCCCGATCTATGGCGCATGTTTCCGCAGAATAAATGGAGAAATGATTTGGCAGTCTTCCGCAAATATTAAGGTTGAGCGAAGGGACCCAAACCCCATAGCCCACCGTATCAGGTTTGATACACTTTGATGCATCTGTGTAGATGTCAGTATACCCCTCGAATTTTTTTTTGGAGGAGCTCAGCGAAAGCTTGAGCGTTGCAGAGAGCGTTCTTAGGGAGGCCAGAATTTATTATGTTTCTTCTTTCAGACCGAATTTTGACATCAATGTAGGTCTACGGTATTCGAGGGGCAGATCGCCACTTTCCGCCAGAATGACATGGGTTGAGTTCGAGTTCATCACGCCCAGGAAGATACGAAGAGCTGAAAATTGAACCCTGTCCAAGAGCAGCAGAACCGCCTTGGAACATCGGCCAAACAGGATACTACCATAGTCCAGAAAAGGGCGCACGAGCCCTTTGTATATATTGAGTAATGTGCTCGGATGAGAGCCCCAAGAAGGCCTGCATAGGCTTTTGATGATTTTTGTCTGAGAAATAGCCCTCGAGCACATAAATTCGATCTGCTTTCCCCACTTCAGCTTGGGGTCAAATATGACGCCCAAGTATTTTATCTGATGTTTCCCGGGGACAATTTGGGAGTTTATCCGGACAGGAGGAGGTTCAGGGGGGAGGATGTGTTTGGCAAATCTCATGACCGATGACTTGAGTGCCGAAACTGTAAAATTGCGCTCCGATAGCCAACAATGAATGGACGTAAGATGACGATTTAGTTTCTCGACGATTAAGGAAGGGTATTTACCTGAACATATAATTGTAAAGTCGTCGGCGTACTGGATAGTGTAGATATCGTCATCGTTGGAATTCGGCTGAGACCTGGTAAAGAGGTTGAAAAGGGAAAAGGAGACAACCGATCCCTGAGGTAGGCCCACTGTGATTTGTTGCGACACATCAGTCCCAGAATCATTTCTAATCGAAACTGTTCTTCCAAAAAACAACTCATAGACTATGTTAGCGAGGTTTTCAGGGATCCCACATTCAACCATGTCAGTTCTAAGAATGTTGAGATCGACGGAATCATAGGCTCCAACCAAATCAAGGAAGACCGCTATGGAACATAGTCCCTTGCTGAATGCCGAATAGACGAGAGAAGTGAGTAGAGAAAGACAGTCGGAAGTCGACCTACCTCTACGAAATCCGAAACTATAGGGGTGAATTCTTTTCTCTATAGCGGTCTCGATTCTCTCCTTTATCATCTTCTTAAAGACCTTCGTTATGCAGGGAGAAACGGCAATAGGTCTGTAACTGGAAGAGGAGTTTACAGGGGAGTTCCCCTTTCGGGTCGGAATCAAAACAGAAGTCCTCATAATCGGGGGCGGGTTTCCATTCTTTAGGATGCTGTTGAGGAGCTCAAGGAGAACTACCCTGGAGGAAGGGGGAAGATGGTATATCATGCAGTAGTCGATACCATCACGACCGGGAGCAAAATTCCTCCTGAAAGTTAAAGAGTAATTGAGCTCACTCAGGGTAAAGGGGCCAATATTGTGCTGATAAAGAAAAGGACTTCTAGGGAAGACATTAGAAGGGGAGAGATTACGCAAGATACCGACGGCGCAGTCCTTCGTCACAATGTGACATGCTTTAGAGGGTGAAGGGTGACCAGAGAACTTTTTAATTATATTCCACATTTTATCTGATTTACCCATCGAAAGATTATGACAAAACTCTCTAAAGGAATTTCTCTTATTTTTCCTCATGAGAAGTCTGGTTTTAGCTACTTGATTCTTAAATTTGAGAAAATTAGCCTGAGAAGAACACTGCTTATATTCCGCCAGAAGAGATCTTCTGGTTAACACAGCAGCAGTGACCTCGTCATCCCACCAGTGGAGACTATATTTGGGGTTTTTGTTGAATTTATGGATACATCGGCGAGACACCTAACGGACTCGATGAAATCTGGGATGTTAGATGAGCAAGACTGCTCAATATTCTCTATGATGGCATTCGAAAAGAGGAGCCAATCGGCCTTTTTGACATTATAGACTCTTAGCGGTTCACCAGGATCTGCCTGAAATTTGGTTGTTTTGTCTATATTAATCAGGATGGGGAAGTGGTCGCTGGCTCCAGGATCATGAAGGACCTCCCAAGAGCAGTGCACCAACAAATTACCCGAGCACATGGTCAAGTCAGGAGTACTCAGATTCTCAGACGGTGAGGAGATTCTGGTCGGGGAACCGTCGTTGAGAAGGCAATAGGGGCTATTTTGGGCATTGAAATCGCCGAGCAGGACACATGGACCAGCCTATGGCCAGAAAACTGGACAAGGTGGTCGTCAATGAGATGGATGTCAGGAGGAACATACACACTAATAAATAGTGGATCCCGAGGAATTGCATTCTAGGGGTAATATTTTGGGTATCTATGTTTATCTCAGTAAAAGATAGAGGAGATCGAATTGCTATTGCAAGTCCTCCGTAACCATCAGCTCTATCTGATCTGATCAGGGCGTACCCAGAGATGGATACAACCTGATTGTGTTTGAGGAAGGTTTCGCTCAATGCAACAATATCAGGTTCTGTATTTTTGATCAAGAGTTTAAGGTCATTAAAGTAAGCATATAGAGATCTAATGTTCCATTGAATAATCTTAAGCATAATCTGTATCTATGAAATGTGAATATATAATAAAAAAAAAAGTGAGTGATTAGAAAACCATTGACCTTAAGCTGCCAAATTAAAACCATTGACCTTAAGCTGCGAAATTTAAAAAAAAACTCAAATAATTTAGTTGGGGGAGGATGACCTGTAAGACAGGTAATCCTCACTGTGAATAATAATTGGTCTCTCATCAACAATATTTTCTTCCATAATATGTTACTGAACGTTGGGGTTAGGTGAATAAGTTCCCTGGACGGGAGTCTGATTTGTAAAGGCAGAGTGGATAATTGCTTCAGTGGAAACTGTATTCAAGCTTGGGGATGCATTTACAGACTGAGAGAACCTACCAGAGTTTTGGGTACTGAAACAAGGGTCCTGCCTGTTACTTTCTTGTGAGGAACCAATTGCGTAAGATTTCTTTGAGAAAGAGGGGTGATATGTATAATATGTATATAGGCACTCATCATGTTCAGCTCTACTGTAGCCCTCTACGGTAGGAGCTTTTCTTTAATTGTTGGATGATACAGGAGAGCGGTGAGATTGCTTATGAAGACTGTACCCATCTGATGAGGTAGATCTAAGTCTCACTGTATTGGCATATGATTGATTGCGGTTGGAAGAAGAGGAGTGCTGAACATTGGAAATTACTGCCCTTGTTTGGTAGATAACGGTGGGAATTCCGAAGGGAGGGGAGCAGCCTGGCTTTTACAAGCCTTATCTGCTTCATATAATGAGACGTTGTGAAGAGACTTGATTTCCCGCATTTTTGTTTCCTCAGGTATTCAGGACAAAGTCTGTCAGTCGTCTCATGGTCCTGTTCACAATAGATGCATCTATGCTTAATATTCGAATTGTCAAATACATCAACCAACAAGAAACAAATCTGTCAACCTCCACAAGAAAACCGAAGTAAACTATGACGTCATAGTATAGTTAACCCGGTTTGCGTGGTTAAGTTCGAAGAAAAATGGCTTTTGTGTCGCTACGGTTAATGGCTCTTATCTAGACAGTGTAGCCTAGTCGTGAAGGTACTATATTTGATATTATCGCCACTAGATAGCGAGGTCAAAAAGCGGGTGAACATCTCAAGTGGTGGAACAGTGAACTTTTACCGAAATGTCAAGAAAATCGGATTTTAACGATCAGCATCAATCGTGAGTTGTCCATTTTCATTTTTTTTTCTATATTTCTGAAATGTTTTCGAATTTCTGTTTGGGTAAAAAATATATTTGACAGATGACAGTTGACATTTGACAGATGAAATTTGACAGATGACATTTGACAGTTGACATGAAATTGTGAGGTTATGATCGAGAGTATTCACATTAATTGTGATCTAGATATTCTTGATAATGGAATATTTGTTGAAAGATTATTTGGGCTGTTTCCATTATCTATGCGGTTAGTTGTTACCGACGTTTCGGCAAGCATTCGCCTGCCGTCTTCAGGGTGTTGGTCCTGAGAAGGACCGGTTTTTGCCAAACTTGGTCTGTCTGGACTTGTACGCACCATACTTTTTCGATTGTTGAATTACAGTGTTGGGATTCGAACGCGGGTTATGAGGTTGCAATTTCGAAATCCCAGTCACTCTAACCTGAGTCTAACCACTAGTCTACCGGAGCAGGTAATTATTATACTATTCAAGTTATATATACAGGGTGTCCCACTAGTGCCGCAGCGGACGATATACGCGTAACGGACTGCGTTTTGCGAAATTTTTTGATGCAGACTTGATATACTACAGGAAGAGCACAACCTAAAAATATTTTCGAATATATAGGGTGGCCCACAAAAGAGGAATAGCGGGTGACTTTGTTTTTTCAAATGGGACACCCTATATTCAATAGTGTTTTTCCATTCTCTGAAACATTCTTCATGCTTCCGTATACTTTTCACATATTTTTATTCGACAGTTTTCGAAATATTGGCCATTTTGACAAAAAAATAATACTTGTAGAGGCTATGTTATTCAATTATATTTCACGAACGCTTGCACATACCAATAACAGTTTTATATGGATTGGAAGACAAGACTTCAAAGTATCCTACCCAGCTATAATGAGGCATCTTCAGCATACAGAGTGTCCACAAAAAGACTATCAACATGACGAATTTCAAATCGATTTTTCTTCATTTTTTCAAATGCAATGCATATAATTTTTTGTCATCATTGTAATCACCATTCATTTTACTTCATTCTTTGTCAAATACATGATATGCACATCTCTAACGGAATAGGATTTTTTAGAGTTTTTCCTCCAAATTCACATTTACTTTCGAATTCAAAAAGCAGATTTGGCTTTTCTGTGGTTATTGAGAACTGTCAAATTATTCTATTCAAAATTACCATCATTGCAGCTTCAATTCAAATCATCATAGATTTTACGGATTGGATGAATACTCACACAATGATGTAAAAATTCGTAAAATACCAATGATTTTGATTAGTTTGAATGTACAAGTTATGAATGCTTCAAGAAAACGAGTTTCAAAACTTCAGGTTACGAAAAAGTGCCCGCTCTTATCCTTATACAACTTTCTTCGAAAAAATTATATTCATAAGTTTCACAGGCACGCACGCAGATCTTCAAGCTCCCAAGCTCTAAGCTTGTTTGAAATTTTTGGAAGATTCGACGTTCCAAGTAGAAACATAGAAAATTATCAAAAATGCATTTTGAAAAATGGGTACAGAAAGCAAGTTTCTTTCTTCAGTAACTGATTTCATCACATTTTTGAGTAGATACATCAAAACTTCCTAGTTCCTTTCGCTATAATATGAATTGAAGCTTCGAAGATGCTTATTCTGGGTGGAATATTTTGACAGTTCTTAATAACCACAGAAAAGCCAAATCTGCTATTTGAATTCGGAGGTATATGTGAATTTTAGGGAAACATTTCGAAAAATCGCTTGAAAATCCTATTCCGTTAGAGATATGCATATCATGTATTTGACAAAAAATGAAGTAAAATGAATGGTGATTACAATGATGAAAAAAAATTATATGCATTGCATTTGAAAAAATGAAGAAAAATCGATTTGAAATTCGTCATGTTGATAGTCTTTTTGTGGACACTCTGTATGCTGAAGATGCCTCATTATAGCTGGGTAGGATACTTTGAAGTCTTGTCTTTCAATCCATATAAAACTGTAATTGGTATGTGCAAGGGTTCGTGAAATATAATTGGATAACATAGCCTCTACAAGTATCATTTTTTTGTCAAAATGGCCAATATTTCGAAAACTGTCGAATAAAAATATGTGAAAAGTATACGGAAGCATGCAGGATGTTTCAGAGAAGGAAAAAACACTATTGAATATAGGGTGTCCCATTTGAAAAAACAAGGTCACCCGCTATTCCTCTTTTGTGGGCCACCCGATATATTCGAAAATATTTTTAGGTTGTGCTCTTCTTGTAGTATATCAAGTCTGCATCGAAAAATTTTGCCAATCTCAGACCGTTACGCGTATATCGTCCGCTGCGGCACTAGTGGGACACCCTGTATGAAGTATTATTTTTCTGGTAGAGGTCACCTTGACCCGATCAGATGCGCAGTAGGTTAAGTTGGTCAGGTTAGGTTAGGTTAGGACTGGTTAGTCTAGTGTTAATTGCCACCTTGAGCCGAGTTCGTCCTCCTCAATTCAAATCTTATAATTGGTGCCCAGACATCCTTTATTTCAAGAGAAGGTGCACTGATTGGGTTGGGAGTTATGGCCATGAAGGCTGCTTCTTTCAATTTTCTCCTTCTCCAACCTTCTTCCTTTGATATTATGGAAGCTTCATCCCATCTGATGTTGTGGTTCTCGTTCCAGGCATGTTGGGCTAACCTGGATTTTTCAGTTTCTCCCAGTCGAGCTAGTCTTTGGTGCTCTTTGATTCTTACTTCAAGCGGGCGTTTAGTCTCCCCAATGTAGGACCTGCCACATTCGCATGGAATTTCGTAGACGCAATTTTTCGTTAACTGATTTTTATTGTCAGGTTTCACCTTCGTGAGTTTACTCCTGACCGTATTCTTGGTCTTGAATGCTGTTCTCACATTGTATCTGTTGCCAATCCTTCTTATCTTCTCGGATAGCCCCTTCACATATGGTATGACAGAGGTTATCGTTTCGGTAGCTTCATTGTCTGCTTCTTGAGGCTCTGTTCTTGTTCCTCTTGGTTCTCTGGCGACCTCGAGGATCTTTTTGGGGTAGCCATTTTTCTTGAGGGTTTCTGTGATGTTGTTGAATTCCTCATTACGATCTTCTGGATCAGAGCATATCCTGGTTGCTCTATCGTATAAGCATCTGGCTACTCCTAATTTGGTGTTGAGGTTATGGTTAGATTCGTAGTGGAGATATTGGCCTGTGTTCGTTGGCTTCCTGTAGACTGTGGTCTTGGGGTTTCCATTCTGCTTATGAATCAGTACATCGAGGAATGGAAGTTGGTTATTTTCCTCGATTTCCATCGTGAATTTGATTGATTCCTCTACGTTGTTCAAGTGTTCTAGAATTCACATTAAGTTATGAATGACATACAATTCACGAGATCTTAAGCAAGGCTAATATCATTCCATTGTAATGTAAATTCTATGGTAAATTGAGTTGCCTCCATCTCTGTGCTGTGGACCAAAATGAAAATGTCTAAGTAAAGAAGAAGAATAAGAAAACATCCTAGCGTACCTACCTATTTGTATTTTGGGGAGTGAAGTGAAAGTATCATAGACAAAGTACTTCAAATTTTCAGCGTTGTATTAGTATTTGCATAAGTAAAGTGGTTTATACAGTGATCAGCGGTAATTCATCATTGGGACTATTCCTCATCCATATAATTCGATCTGGATTCATATTTGCATTCGTGGTGTCGTCCATCACAAGATACTGCAATGAGAGAACTGTAAAACATTGAAAACAAAAAGTTCTATGTTCAAAAATTATTAGGTACTTAGGTACCGAGAATTCTTTTCATGTAAATGACAATGTTATCAAAATTTCGTATATTTTGAACTTTCATTATGCCTAATTTATCTCCTGCTTGAAAAAATACCAATGGTAAGTTTATACATCTTCAACAGTGGGTTTCACAAAGCATATCACCGGTGATCGGAGCTTGATCTGGAATCAACTCGATATGACAGTTCAAAAATCTAACCAAGCCGTTGATCTCCGATCACTGGTGATTGCGATTTGTGAAATCCATCGTAAGTAGGTATCATTTAGGCGAAACAAAGTTCGCCGGGCCAGTTAGTATCCAATAATTCCAATATGGGTAATGGGCCAATCGATATTGAAACCGAGCTTTGGTAAGAATCCATGTCAGCGCATGTGCAATAATATTAAAAATGAAAATAACATACTAATTCTGCCTGTCTCTGACACATTGAATTATGTCGTGAAACGTATGTCATCCATTACTTCATATCAATACTTCCGATTATAACATAACATTTTCATGTTCATCGCTTTAATACGTTTTCTTCAAGCTCTTCATATCGTTGTTAACTTCTATTCATATTGTAGTATTGAACTGAGAATATTCCAGTGGCACATTTTCATCTTCGATATCTATTCTCTTGTCGTCTTTCGAAATATACATAAACTCTACGTTTCCCACGATTTATGAATTTCCAGTTGACGCATGCGTACAATTCAGTTCTTACCAACGATTTGGCTTCTCTCTGTGACTGTGAATAGAAGGGGTATGCGCCATATTGATGTTATAGATATATGATTCCAATAACTAGTCCACATTCGATTAAGAAAAACGTTGTAGATTTCATAATCAGTACTAGAAAATACATGAAATTTAAGGATATATCCCTTCGAGAGAAACTTTTTTCACCATTCATTCATTTATTTATTACTCATTAGGTAAAAGGGATGCAAATGGAAAATCGAATATCCACATACAGCATCCATAGACAGAGATACAATTCATAAGGTACCTCTCTCACACGATTGTATTAAGTACCTAATGCTCTAATTGTAGACTTCAATCAAAAATTGATTTTGTGTAAATCATACTACGAATTCCAAGTGAGTTATCAATACAAACTCCCAAATATTATTCCAACTATAGAGGTTACTTTTCTCATTTGACCATATTCCCACTGGTTCAATGGAATGAAAATCACTTCGAATATTTCGAGAGATTCTTATGAGACATAATATTCCGCATTTTCTTTGAATTATTACATCGGTTTCCAGCACCATCTCTGCCGAGCATGGAACTCCGCTTGATAGTTGATTGACTTGCCCGTTTAGTCCAGATATCTTCAGTTATGTCCCTCATCTTGAGGGGAATACGTAATGGTTGTAATTTCACTGAAATGGAATATTTGAAATATTCTCATGCAGCATTTTCACAGTGCTGACGATGAGATATGGCACACCGTAGATTCACAGATATAATAAATCAGGATTTACCACCTCATATTTCACAATAAATAAGTAACGAATTTTTTATGGATTGAGAACGGAGACCATCTGAGATACGTATCGTTCTAGGAATTCGAATCTCGGATGAAATCTTCAGTGCAATAATATAAAAGATGTAGAAATATGTGGTAGTGATTTTTTTAATTTCCATTTTGTCCAAAGATCAAATAATAAAAATTGGGCAAGCGCTTTACTGACATGTTTTTTTGATTTGGTTCAAAACACCTCGAATTTATTATTTATTGATAGAATTTTTTGCCAATGAAATAGTGGAGGTTTTCAGAATCCGAAATCAAACAGGGGCACCTATATTGGTGAAGCTGAGAAATGAAGGGACAAAAAAGGAGATATATAAAAGACTAAAACAAACCAGGGGGCTGGAGGCTAATGAATATGGAATAACAGGCAGCACTAGAAACATACAAGGGCGTAGCAATTGAGCTAGGGGGGAGGGGGCAAAAAACAGAATAGAAAAAATGAACTGATTATGCTATCATTTCATAAGTTTTCAAGGGATTTTTGAGCTCTAGGAGGGGCAGCTGCCCCCCTGGCGACGCCCTTGGAAACATATCTTTAAATGATGACCTTACAGTCTCCAATCAGGAACTATACAGGGTTGGGATAAAGTATGGAACCAAGTAAGAACGATATTCATGAAAATTTGCATATGGGTGCAATGGAACAATGATGTACATTTTTTTGTTGATAATATACTTCCGGTTCAACCGGAAATGCCATCAACTTCTCTAATTTAAATGGGACACCCTATATATTTTTACAGATTTTGAAACAGCTTGTTATTTTGAATTCTGAACTGCAGTGAAAATCACAGTTACATTATTATAAGTGTTCTGATTAGACAATGCAGCTATCGGAGCATGAACAGCAGGAGAGGATGTTTCGGAATGCTGTGCCTGTTGTACGTCATTAGCACGCATTTTTCTGACTATTTCTCTATGGCGATCTTCATCCATTTGAAGATATGGCGTTATTGATTTAGAATTTGTATGACCCGTGATTTTTATGAGTTGTTGCTCGCCCACCCCTTTCTTGGAAGAGCCGTAACTCGTAACGAATGATTTCTTAACTTGATATTTTCTGTTCATCATCCAAGCGGGATTAACAGTGAGAAAGAGTAGTTTTGTTTTTATTCCAACCCACCAACTTTTAAATCGAATTGGACACAAATCAGGATTATTATTATTCTTTATTAGCCATTTCCATGAAGCGCATTGTTTCCCCCCCCCCTTGCGTCGTCTTAGTGAACACGGGATCGTAAGTAATTCTTCCTGTTTTTTCACCCACGTTATTTTCTTCTTCTTTGAAGTACGAAATAAGACACTTGTGGCCTTCTCCACCACGCCAAGCGCCTATCGAGAGCGTCTTGTATTTCGACAATTTAATCAGACCATATGAACATTAATAATCTGGATAACTCCCGAAAGCTTCAGCTCGAGGGAGCTATTCTTTGATTATTAATGTTCATATGGTCGAGTTGAATTGTCTTGAAATACAAGTTGCTCGAGATGAAAAAGAAAATAATAGTCACTTTTTGTCATAGTCGAGTGGTATTCAGGAAGATTATTTCATGAACACGCTTCAACGCTCGGATCCGCGGTCTTTTGTATTTTCGACCGAGCGGTCGGACTTATTATTTATTATTATTTTGCAAACAAATTGCTATCCCAACCGAGTTTTGAACTCGGGACATTTCCAATTCTGAATGAATGATATGTCAAATTTTGACACTTTAGCCGCTGATATTTCTTTGTTTACCTGAATAGCCGACAATATTGCGTATCGTGTGACTGATCGTTGTTTTCTGATGATAGTACACTTACAGAACACGGTCATGTTAATCGTCAAAATTGCCGCTATTGGTCTGATGAGAATCCTCACTGGATGAGAGAAGAACACACGTAATATCCTGAAAATTTTAATGTTTAGGCAGGAATTGTTGGAAATCATATCGTAGGTCCCTTTTTCATTGACGGCAACTTGAATGAAGAAAAATATTTAGAACTACTCCAAAATAATGTCATACCAACCTTGATAAACTTATATCCTGATCCAACAAATCCACAAGTTCCTGCCAATATAATATGGTTTCAGCAAGATGGAGCACCGCTCCATTACCAAATCAATGTCCGGCAGTACTTGAACCAAATTTTTCCAAATCGGTGGATAGGGAGGCGCGGATCGATAGAATGGCCAGCACGATCTCCTGATCTGATACCATTAGACTTCTTTTTGGGGGGATATGTCAGAAGTATTGTATACGAAACGAAACCCTTAAACTTAGACGACCTAAAATACCGAATCACGCTTGCGATTAGATCAGTCACGCCTGAAATGTTGAGTAACGTTAGAAGACAATTCTACACCAGATTAGCATGTTGCCAAGACGTTCGCGGCGAGCATTTTGAACATTTCCTACATTCACATTAATGTTTAATTAGTGTTTAATGTTAAAGATAGGTATAGGACATTGTGAATGAATTGTGTCTAGAATTCTCTGAAGAATCCAAACAATAAATTATATACAGAGGGTTGTATTTGAAATAAGAAAGTTGGTATTGGAGTGGCCACGGTCACATGGAACCTATATAATATTATTCTCTTGAAAAATATGCGCATTTAAAATTAAAAATCGACGTGCCCAACTGTTTTTCCCAACACGCCCTCATTTATTCGTTATCGAATTTATTACATTTGGCTGTTACACTCCGTATATGAACCATTTCATGAATAATAATTTTTTGGATGCAGATAAAACTCTGTTATCGTAAGAATACACATGCTACCAATAATACCTATGTATATGTGTTACTTATTCGGACAAACATTATCATTTTCATGTTGAACTTCAAGGATTATGATTTTGGAAGGGTTTTGAAGTTTTTCAAAAAATGGTCATTCAGTTTGGTTTCATTGTGTGACTCTTTCAAAATATCCGTTTGTTATTATGTTCGTTATTCCTGAAATTTTTGATAGAAATCTCATTTTTCGTGGTTGCTGGACACAGGAGTGAAAATAATCCTTAGGTTACCTCTGAAAAAATGTAAGGTTCCAAACTATGTATCTACATCATCATGAAAAAAAAAATACAGGGTGTTACATTTGAAAAAATCGAGAAAAAACAATTTGAAATTCTTCATATTTGGACATTGATAACGGACACCCTGTATAAAAAAGGTGGATCATTTAGGAACGATGACTAGGCAAATTCTTAAGTTGAAAGAAATTCTGATCAAATTCATGTTCTATCGCTTCTGGAAATCGGTAGAGGGCTTTCACCGAACTACTGTTTCGTCGAAATTTTGCAGTTTTTTCTGAATAATATCCGTACCGTTGGAAAAATATCCCTAATATTTTGCGTCATGAGCATTAAAAATATGCGAAAATATATGGTGTGTTCCATTTGAAAAATCACTCATTTGTTCAATAATTTTATTTGGGAACACCCTGTATACTAGATAATAATTTCCTGAGATGCAGAATAGGGATGTTGACACATGTTACAAATTCATATAAATTGAGGTTTTCCACATTGATGGTAGTTTTTGGAATACTAAAAAAATATTTTGGTGATCTAATTACCCTCATTATAAAATAAAATCGATTTAAAATGTGTAATCTATTACCGTTTATCACGTGACTGCAAACACGAATGAGGAAACGTGACGTCACTGTTCTATAAACAAGCTAACCTCTTACCTTACTGTCATCACGAGTACGAACTTACGGAGAACAGAAGAGATTAAAACGTATTACCAGCGAACTCTTTCACGATTATTTGTTATTACGCAAACGCTTTGTTCGCAAGAAATCACACAAGATCAGTTCGCTTTGACAAACGGCGAAGTCTATTTACCGTATAGTGACGTCATCATAATCACTTCGTTTCAGCGGGAATTTTGAAAACTATTTTTATTTACGAGTTTTTTATTGGTATTTGCTATATTTTTTCCATGAAAATAATTTTTTCGTGTTTGTAGAGGGCTTATCTACAAATTAAAATCATTTCCAAAAAATAGTCAACATCCCTATTGAAATTACAAAGGGAATGCTCTTCAACTAAATTTCTAAAATGTCTGCTTTGGCAGCTATGAAAGCCTAACGCACTATTGCAGGACCCTGTAGATTGTTCAGCCATAATTATTTTTGAATGAGTTGCTTTAACTTTGCTAGAAACTGATTTGCTACTACAATAAACAATTGCTGTTTTCTTTTTCAAATTTTCTGCTTGAAATTTAGTTGGCTTGAACAAACTACCTGCTTAGTTGTTTTTTGCTTAAACTTTGCAGTTATCATCATTTGTTGTGCCGAAGGAAATTATCGAAATTTATTTGCTTGCATTAATGAATTTTATTGCTTATTCGACATATTTTCGTTCTGCTATCGAAGATAATCTATTTTGGTTGGAATTCTGTGATTATCTACTCTTTCTGTTTCTAGCGAATGTTATGAATTTGATGCTTGAATAATGCTTTATAACACATATAATCCGTACTCATTTCAAAGAATTAGTTAATTTGAGTTGCTATATTGTGATTTCTATTCACTTTGAAAATTAAGTTAGCTTGATTTGCTTCGAAATAATTGCTTGCTTAGATTTTCCACTTTGAATTTATTCTCTTATCACAAGGAATTCTTGAAGAAAATATTGCTTTCTTAATTATTCGAAATTGAAACTTAAGTTTATCTACTGAGATATTACATATAAGCTTGTTTCAATTTTTTTGGGACATATTATTTTAGGTTTTGTATTCGATAAAAGTATTTTGATGGATTGCTGGGTCAATGGTAGCTTGTTTGATTCCTATATTTCTTTTGTATTGTCCATTCATTATTTTTTTCTTAAATCGTCGAAAAGTTTATCGATTTCTTGTTGAACCTACTATATCTTATTAGGATTGCTTTATATTCATGTGTGAACGCTTTAGATGGTGAACATTGTTTGATAAGTGCTCCTGAGAATTTCAGTTTTTTGATAACGTAGACTGTGAATTTAATTTCAAAAGTTTCGTGAAATCTTCGGCGCAACCTGCGTTACAGCTGATTTGAACTTTCCTTTGATGAGGAGTTTCTGTTTTTCTGCAATCCTTCATTTCCCGTTGTTTAATTGGCTGCATTTCGACAATAACAGTTCGACAACATACGCTCTTGTCTCTGGATCTGATTGTTTAGGCAGGCCTTACACCTACGGACTTCTCTTCTTACACTTTGTTCCTGTTCGTCTGATCTGAAGAATGCCTTGTCACAGTTGCTCCAAAACCATCTCACAGAGTGACGAAATTATTCTTTGCCATTCTTGTGGGCACAATTTTCACATTGAATGTGCTAATATAACAAGCACTGATCTCAGGACGCTGATTGAACTTAATAAAAAATGGTCCTGTCATTATTGCACTTTAACCAGAAAAAATAAAAAATTCAGTTCAACCTCTTCAGTCTCCCAGCCAGTTCCGTTTCAGCAGGCTCAGGATGATGCGGCTCCGGCAACTATGAGAGAGTTTCACCTTCTTATGGCAAAGCTTGACAGTCTCTCCTCAAATATCTCTTGCATGAATGGCGATATTGAGTCCATAAAATCTGGTCAGCTTCAGCTCTCGATTGAGGTGGCGAGTTGCAGAGCTAACATCGTAGAACATGATCGGATTCTCGCAGAGCACGCTCGTCAAGTGGAGGCTCACACTACTCAGCTTTCTTCCCTCGATAATGGTGTATCCTTGATTAGGACACAGATTGAGCGAATGAGTGACTTGACCCGTCACGAAGGCCAAAATAGCCCAACTTCGGTCAATGAACTTCATGTTGAGATTGAGGAGCGCAGAAAGAGGTCAAGGAACATTATGGTCTATAACTTGTCTATAGAAAACGACATCACAAACCTTTTGATACCTGTGAATCATATGCTAGCTGAAGTTGATCCAAACCTCAGAGCCATTAAGGCCGTTAGAGTTGGCAGGAGAAGTGCTTCGGATGCCTCCCTGAAGATCACGATGGAAAGTTCTGAGTCGGCAATCAGAGTCTTGAAAAGTAGAAACAAAATTCCGAATAAAAATGTGAAACTTCGCTCGGACCTTACTCCCACGCAGATCCAACACTTGAAGGATTTACACAAGGAATTAAACTGCCGTATTTCTAACGGAGAGGATCTCACTATAAAATATTTGAACGGAGTTCCTAAACTTGTAAAATCATCAAAAAACAAAAACAATATACAGGATCCTTCAGTGCTGCAGGGGGGGAGCGGAGTGAAGTAATAGTATATTATCAGAATGTGCGTAGTATAGGGGGTAAATCTAAGTTGTACGAGTTTTAGAAAAATGTTGGCATTTCTTCCTATGATGTTATTATTCTAACTGAGACGTGGCTTGTTCAATCTATTAAGAGTTCTGAACTTCGAATCCATAATAATTATAATATTTATCGTTGCGATCGTTCGCATAAATCAAGTTCTAAAAGGGTGGGGGGTGGTGTGCTGCTGTCTGTTAAAAAGTGTTTTAGATCTGAAATTGTTGTTACTCCTAATGAGAACGTAGAAGATTTATTTGTCTTAGTCCGTGGTACTAAAAGTGTTTTGTTCGGTGCAGCGTACATGACTCCTTTGCTTGGTGTTGAGTATTTCGAGAGTCATTGTTCCAACTTTGAACATGTCATGGAATCGGTCAAACCGGACTATGTGGTCATAGCCGGTGATTATAATTTGGGTGAATGTGTATGGGTGAATGACGATTTGGGTGTTGGTCTTGGTTGTGTGAGTGATTTGCGTGCTCAAGCTCTGGTTGATACCTTCGGATTTTATGGTCTCCACCAGGCAAATACAGTGGTGAATGTTCATGGAAGAATATTGGACTTGGTTTTCACGCAACAACAAGATGCCGTAGTTGATTGTGCGGTTGATGTTCTTTCTAAATTGGAGGCGAGGCGCATCATCCTGCACTCTCGTTTACATTCAAGTTCTTCAGTAATGTATTAAATGAGTATGACATCACTGCATTTAATTTCAGGAATGGCGATTTTGAGAGTTTGAATGTCTGTCTCAGTTCAATTGATTGGGTAAATTCGTTGCCGCTTGGTAGATACTCTTTACGATTATATTTACGAGGGTGTTAATGTGTTTGTTCCTAAAACGCGTTTAAAGATAACTAAATTTCCTGTATGGTATTCACACGACTTGAAGCAGCTTGTATTGTAACGTATGTATTGTAATTGAAATAACGATTCTTTATGAATACTTTATTTAACAACATTTACGTCCCTCTCCCTGTCGTTATTACAATCTACAGCGCATGTTATGAAACCACAGAACCTACAATAAAACTAATTCCTTACATCCCCTCCTATAAGATTACAAATATTCTTAACCTATGCTACAATGGATAAAATAGATTTTACGTAAGCACACAATTATGTTTACAAATTCAGATACATACAAAATTTCAAACACATGTATTATATGAACAGAACTTCTCAAAAAGTATGGATTTTTAATGGGTGTATTGTCTTTTATGAATAAATGCTGCATATTTCTTCTATATGATTTTCCTAACTCATTCCTAACAATGAAAGATCTTGGTTCATCACAGATTTTTGAAATAATACCATTTTCCCACTTATTATCTAATTTGAATGTAACTTTACTTCCAACTTTTCCTTTCGACAAATTTTGTGTATGTTTATCATAGTAAAATTTTTGCTTATTTTGACGTAGTTTTAAAGTGTCATTTAATACTTTCTTGTTTATCAATTTGGGTTCAAGAAGGGTATCCACAGTAGGTAGATTGTCCTTTAAACGTCTATTATAAAGTATTTGTGCTGGAGACAAGCCAATATCTGGTATCGGAGTATTTCTATACTTTAAAAGGTAAGAATCCATATTTCCTTCCTCAGCGCTACATTTCTTTAACATATTCTTGCAGATATTTACACATTTTTCCGCCAAACCATTGCCGCGAGGATAGTTTGGACTGGAAGTTATTAGAGTTATATTACATTCTTCTAGGAAATTTCTTATATGAACTGAATTGAAAGGTTGATTATCAGCTATGAGAAAATCAGGGAATCCATGATAAGCAAAATTTTCATTAGTAGGTACTCTATAGATACTTCCTGTGCCGTTTTATACCTCAAACCTTTCAACTCTATCCATTTTGAATGGTAATCCATTACTGCTAGAAATATTTTTTCAATGTATTCACAAATATCTACACCAATTCTTTGCCATGGTCTTTTAGGTATATCATGAGAGACCATTGGTAACCGAGGGTTGTTATTTTTGAATTTGAGACAAATGTGACAATTATTTACAAAATCAACTATGTCCTTACTTATATTTGGCCAATACATACTTTCATTTGCCCTATTCCTACATTTATTGATCCCTAAATGACCTTCATGTAATTTCTGCAACATTTGATATATCATATTCTTTGGAATAACTATTCTATCGCCATAAAAAATTAAAAAATCATCATCAATACTCAGATTACGCCTTATTGGAAATTTTTTTTTATTGAATCTGGTGACTTCCTGAAATTTTTTGGCCATTCAGTAGATATGTATTTTCGTACCAATTTGAGAACCTCATCCTTTTCAAATTCTTCCTTCAACTCACATATTTTTGTTTTGCTCATAGGAATGAACCGCGAAATCGAAATAATGATATGAGAATTTTCCACTTTTTCTTTAGACGGATATTTCAAAGGATCCCTAGATAATGTGTCAGCGATGAGCATCCTTTAACCTGGCAAATAAAAAACTTTAAAACTATATTTCAGTAATTTAAGTCGCATTCTTCGCAACCTGCTCGACAGCTTATTTGAATCTTTTTTAAAAATACTAACTAACGGTTTGTGGTCGGTTTGCACTAGCACATTATCATGACTATATATGTAATAGTTGAAATGCTCGGCTGCAAATAAAATTGCACCCATTTCCCTTTCAATACAAGCATATCTTTTCTCACAGTCTGTGAGAGCCCTACTAGCAAAAGCTATTGGATGACCTTTCTGTAACAAGCAAGCCCCCATTCCATCTAAACTAGCACTGAATAGTAATAGGACTTTTATCATCATAATGCTTTAAACAAGGAGGTGAAGTTGAAATTTTTTTAATAGATTCCACTCTTTCCGAAAGAATCTTTTCCCAATTCCAAAAAACATTATTACAAGTAAGTTGCCTTAAGGGCGCTGTCATTTGAGACAAATTTGGTATAAACTTTCCTAAGTATTTAACCAGACCTAAAAATCTAAGGAGTTCTTTTTTGTTCTTTGGATTCTCCAACTTCATTATAGTCTCTATTCTATCATTATCAATTTCTATTCCCTTTTCAGATACATTAAATCCTAATACCTTTATTTCCCTTTTCTTAAATTGAAATTTATTCTTGTTGAAAGTGATTCCATGTTTCTTAGCCCTATCTAAAACCTTTGTTAATATCTCATCATGCAATTATCATATGGCGAGTTTCCGATAAGTCACACTCCGAACTCGCTCCCAATAATATTCAAATAAAACGTAAAATACTTAACTAAAAAATTTCAAAGCAGTGATTCATTCAACAACGATTGAAATTGCCTTCAACCTGTATAAAGAAAATTCAAGTAAAATGGTTCTTACAAGGGAAATTCGAGAAGCAATTGAATCGTCCGTCAATCAAGCGATAACCAAATCCATGAAAAACGAGATGTTTATAAGTGAGATAGCAACAAAAGTCTCGATCGCCGTCGCGAAGAGTATGGAAGACACATTTTCTAAAATACAGACAGCAGTGGCGGAGTTGGAGGAAAGGTTCAATGCAAGAATTACTGTATTGGAGGAGAAGCTAGGAAGAACAGAAGGTGAGAACACGCAGCTTAGAGAGAAGTTGGATATTATTGATCAATCTAGCAGACTGCGTAATTTGAGGATATTTAACGTTAAGGAAATGCCTCAAGAAGATACAAAGGAGGAAATTCTCAGGATCATGAATGCACAATTAGCAATGAATCTGAATGAGAATGATATCGAACTGTGTCATCGATTTGGTAAGAGAGGAAGCGATGGAAGAAGGGGTATTTTCCTGAAATTCAGCAGTTATAACACTAGGCATATTATATATTCCAAGAAGAAATTGTTCAAGGGTACAGGTGTAGTAATCAGAGAGGACTTGACCAATACCAGACTGCAGTTATTGGGAAGCCATAGAGAAAATAGGTTTTAGAAATGTTTGGACAATACGCGGTAATATTCATTTGAATTCAAATAATAAGGTCAAGATTGTTAGAGATATGTCTGGATTGAGACAGATACTTGAAGAAATTTTGTAAATTTTTGAATGTTTCCTTTTTATCTGTGCGTGTGCTGGGATATAACGAATCTGATGTATTTTTGTTATGTTTTGTTTACTAATATTTTGAGTCTGCTTTACCTTTCACGTTATAAATAAAAGATTAAATAAGTATACTTGTTGAACATTTTCAAGGGGGCGGGTGTGTCGAGAGGGTTACATTTGGAAAAGGGGCGCTGTCATTTCATCTTTGTTGTTTTGTTGTTGAATTATGCTTGATTTGTTGGAAGAGTTGGATTGTAATGTTATAAAAAATGAAACTTATAGCTGTTTTTCTGAGTATGTGGAGGGGAAGTCTCTTAATGGAGGACGAGGTTTGGGTGTTATTCATTTCAATATCAGAAGTTTAAAAAAACATTTTAACGAGCTACTGGTTTATGTAGAGGGGGCAGGTAGATTTTTAGATATAATTGTTTTATCGGAAACAGGAATCATACCTGACCTCAATGACTTCAATATACCTGGATTTAACATTTTTTATAATGAATCTCTACTGAATAGATGTGACGGGTCTGTGGTGTACATTAGAAATAATATACCGGCAAGTGCAAATGTTGTTGTTGTTAATAATTTCAGATTTCTAAGGGTGATATTTTTCACGAACTTCATGAATAAACAAATGAAATGGGGTCTTAGCGCGATATATCGTTCACCGGCAACTAATGTGTACAGTTATGTTGAGGATTTGGATGCATATTTGAACAGTTTTAACAGGGAAGATTTCGAGATATATTTGGGCGACATAAATATTGATCTGCAAAGAAGTGACTCTCCGATAGTTAATGATTATTTGAATGTATTAAATTCAAACGGATATATATCGTACATTAACAAACCTACAAGGGAAACTGAGACCTCTGCTACCACGATCGATCATATTTTTGTTCGTATTCGGAATAATTTAGTGAAAACGACGAATATTGAGGCGTCCATATTTCATACCGATATGACCGACCATTTCAGTCCTTTCATTTTTGTTTCTTTGACGAGTAAATGGGAGGGGGATTATAATACTGTAATCAAGCCAATGAGAGTGAATTTTGAAAAATTGAATAAGTTGTTAACGGATGAGGATTGGGGATGTACATTTGTAGAAGATCAAACACAAAAATCTTATGATAACTTTATGAGTAAATTACTTTTTTACGTTGAGACCTCTAGAGAGCATATAACCGGGCATCGTAGACAAATTAGGAAAATAAAACCGTGGATTACAACGGGCTTGATAAATTCCATCAATACAAGAGATAACATGAAGCGAAAGTTAGTGAGGAGCTTTTCTTTGGAACGAGAAAGAACATATAAAGAGTACCGCAACAGGCTTAATAGTCTCATACGGATGACGAAAGAAAATTTTTATAAGGACAAGTTGTCGTCGGCTGCTGGAGACCACAAAAAAACTTGGGAGGTTATTAACGACATAACTAATAGTAAAAAAAAATATAATCTTCTCGAAAATACTCCAATAGTTGATGAATTTGGCTCCGCTACGACTGATAACTTGGACAAAGCCAACTTATTTAATGACTACTTCACGAACTTGGGTGGCAATATGGCGCGAAACGTTCCAAAAACACCGAAACCAGGAAAACGTTCAAAAAATCGTTTGGTCTCTCAGACCATGTTTCTCAAACCGATTGACAAAAATGAGATTATTGTCTATTTCTCCAAATTAAAGCGCGGTTGTTCTCCTGGTCCGGATACCCTGACGACGGCTTTGTTGAGAAGTATTCACGCATATATAGCGGGTCCATTGGTTCATATTATCAATTTATGCCTCCTAAATGGAGATATGCCATTGCAGTGGAAGCGTTGTCTAGTAACGCCAATATACAAAGCAGAAGATCCAACTCAGATGGGTAATTATCGACCGATATCCCTTATCGATAATCTAGCAAAGATCTTCGAGCAGACGGTAAAGACGAGGTTGATTGATTTTCTGAGTGCCAACAATGTTCTGTCTGGGAATCAATTTGGGTTCATGGAAGGCTCAAGTACCGAAGATGCCGTGATGGAGTTTTTACAACATTCGGTCAGGGCATTGAATAGTTCTTCCAAGTGCCTGGCAATTTTTTTAGATCTTGCAAAGGCCTTTGACACTGTTCCTCACAACCTCTTACTCGAGAAATTAGAGGGGTGTGGAGTCAGAGGTGTGGCCGGGAACCTGTTTGCGAATTATCTTGGAAACAGAACACAGAGGGTAAGGGTGGCTGGACACTTGAGCGATGAATCAGTGGTGGAAATGGGTATACCTCAGGGAACGGTGCTGGGACCAATTCTCTTCCTCATTTATATAAATGGTCTGTCTGAAATGGAGAATTTTCATGGACACATGATTTGTTATGCGGATGACACTGTGGCCGTATTTACAGGTAAATCTTGGGAGGAAGTTAATATGTTGGCGGAACGTGAACTGAGTGAGATTTATTTATGGTTGTGTGATAACTCACTTTCCTTGAATATCAGGAAAACCAAATATTTGACTTTCGCCCCTAATATTATTCATCAGCCAACCTTAAGTCGGCTACGTCTGCATCTTCCATTCTGCAACGGTGATCGTTGCCTGTGCCCTGAGTTGGAGAGAGTTTCCTCCATTAAGTACCTGGGGATTATTGTTGATCAACGTTTGCGATGGCATGAACATATTTTGCATCTCAATCGGCGTCTGAGAATGCTAATTCATAAATTTTATATGTTGAGAGGAATTTTGTCGAGGAAAACCCTATTGATGGTTTACATTTCTCTAGCAGAATCCCTCATAGGTTACTGCATCCCAGCTTGGGGTGGAGCTTTCAGTACTACCATGAAGGTTATACAGGTTACACAAAATACTCTGCTTAAAATAATAGCAAAGAAGGGAAGACGATTTTCGACGAGGGCGCTATTCGATGAGGTAAATGTTCTCTCGGTGAGATTGCTCTTCGTCTATCGATGCTTGATTAGGGTTCATAAAACGTATCAAGTTTCGGATATGAGAGATGGCCGGGCGACTCGTTCCTTAGCTGATCGCGACTTGTATGTAGATTTTTTCAGGAAATCCGTCACTCAAAGATCATTCTTCTATTTCGGACCTAAGTTTTTCAATATGTTGCCCAGAGAGTTAAAACTAACAGCTCAGCAAAGAAAATTCAAGGATGAGATTAAGAAATTTATCCATCAAAATTCGGAGCAATTCCTCGTGACATTGTCACAGTAGTCTGCCGGCTTTATGTGCTTTGGTAACGGTAAGGTGGCGTCTGTGTGTGTGTATTTTTGGTTTTTGTTTCTTTCCTTTTCATGTTTGGGATGAGATGGCCTTTTTTTGCTTTATGGAGAAATTTTTTTTTTCTGTAGCACATACTCGCATTAAGTGTATTTGTACAATTTTTGCAGATATGATCGGGTAGAGCATAAGGCAGTACAGGCTGTGCCTAGGCATGATGCTCTGCACTTTCATTCTGTGCCTGAGATATTTTTGAGTTGTGAAGATCGATGTACTCTAAAGGATTAATTAAATTTGATTTGATTTTTTTTTATTTGATTTGCTCCTGTTCTGTACTACCTGATATAATTAAATCGTCTATGTAAATTTTGTTACCCAGAATATCGCCGAAAACAAGTGAATTTTGTCTTTGGAAAACCTCAGCTGCGGTATTTATACCAAACGGTAATCTCAAAAACTTATATCTTCCTAAATGTGTTGCAAAAGTTGTTAGTTCAGACGAAAGTTCATCTAATTTAATTTGATAAAACGAGTCTTTAAGATCTTATATTGAGAAATACTTTTTATTGTTGAGGTCTGCTAGCAATTCATTTGGAGAAGGTATTTGAAAATGTTCCCTTTCAATAAATTTATTCAAAACAGTCGGATCAAGGCATATTCTTAGACTTTTATCACTTTTTTCTACTACCACAATGTTATTCACCGAATCAGTTGGTTCTATTTGTTTACAGATTACACCTTCTTTTTCTCATCTATTCAAACATTTTTCAAATTCAGGCAAGAGTCTCTTTGGAATTCGTCTAGCAGGGAAAACACAAGGTTTAACATCATCTTTCATGGCAAAATTATATGGTTTACCAGGAAAACATCCTAATCCTTCAAGACCTTCAGGATATTTTTTTAATACTACATTTTTAGAAGGAAAA
The DNA here is from genome assembly GCA_910592335.1 of Adalia bipunctata. NCBI lineage: Eukaryota > Metazoa > Arthropoda > Insecta > Coleoptera > Coccinellidae > Adalia > Adalia bipunctata. The sequence continues at coordinate 8,943,084 of OU342949.1, read as the reverse complement.
AACACGTTACCCTGAGAAAGAAAATCAGATTAATGAGAAATATTGTCATTGTCAACCACTTTCAGTAGATTCAAATTCAATATCGATTTTAATCCTGAAATTGGCTTGCCAACATTATCCACAACATAAAATTTCAAACGATAATTCTAACCACGAATCCTACAATCTAACTCTGTGGACCCCTTGAAGCTTGTTTCCATTATAGGCTGTCAATGTTACATTCTGAGGTGTGATCAACGCCACTGGATCAATAGTTTCCAAGGATTTAACCGGAAGTACATTGCATTCAGCACCAGTATCTACTTTGAAACAAACAAGTTTATCATTAATTATAATATCCTCCACTAATTCAAAATTTTTATGATTAGTACATACAGGGTGGGGCAGAAGAACCTATCCGATTTCAAATCCCTTTTTCTCAGAAGAGAGAGCAGGTAGAGTAGTGGGGTAAAAACCGTTCGAAAGCTGGTTTTATGCCATTTGTCAGTAGTCAACATGCCTTGGTCTGGTGAACATCGTGCTTTTGTTATTGAGCGGTTTATCGAATGCGGCGGTTCGATAATTGCTACACAACGTGCTTTTCGAATTCATTTCGGACTCGGGCGTCATGATCCTGTTCCACATCACGCTACGATTAAAGTGTGGGTGTCAAATTTTAGACAGACGAGTTCAGCATTGAAAAAGAAGTCGCCTGGACGTCCCAGGACAGCAACAGGACCTGAAAACGTGGCCAATGTGAGAGCCGCGATTGAACGTTCCCCGCGTCGTTCGGCGCGAAAACATTCGCTCCCAAGAACGACATTTGAGTGATGTGCTTTTCAAAACTTAAATTTAAAAATGGCATAAAATTTGCGATATGTTAATAAAAAAAAATTTTTGACAAGCTGAGTGGTTTTAATTTTATAACGTTTTGAAATCGGATAGGTTTTTCTGCCCCACCCTGTAGTTTATCTACATGTTTTTCATTTTCATTGTCAATGTGACATTGCGAATCTACATTATCGATGAAAAAATCATCGTCATCATCAGAGTTTTCTGAGAAATATTGAATATCATTCACATTTTTTTTGGAATTATTAGTATTTTTATAATTATGTAATTTTCTTTTTTAAACAACATGATTCGAAATGGTTTTTCTTTTTACACAGGAAGCAAAATCTTACAAATGCTGGACATTTATACCAAAGTCATGAATGCTATTACATTTGTGACACTTATTTAGTTTAAATTTCTTATTCATCAAATCACTTATCTTATTACTCCTTTGGGATCTGAGAACATCGACTGATATCGAAGGGTTGGCATTCATTTCCTGCAATTGTTGCTTGCTCTGCTCATATACTCTGCAAATATCCTCAGTCTTCGTCAAAGTGAGCCTTTCCGTTTGCAGAAGTCGTTCTCATAGGCCTTATGATATTGTCCTGTTCTTGATATTCACACGAAGCTGCTAATGATTTTAATTCAGTAATATACCGTGCCATTGTTTGTTCTTCCTTCTAGTTGCATTGAAGAAACTTGTTTCTTTCGAATACCAAATTTTTTTTTGGTTCACAATATGTGTCGAATTTTTTTTTGATATCTTTCAACTTCGCTTTATCTTTTACGTTGAAGGTATTAAATATTTCAATACCATCTTCTCCAATTAGATTCAAGAATATGGCAATTTTTACCGGTTCTTCCGAATCTGCTTTTCCGGAGGCGAGTAGAAAGATGTCGAATTTCTGGATCCACGTGTTCCAATTTTTTGCCACATTGCCGTGTTTAAAATCCATAGTCGGTGGAATTCTTAATGAATCCATTTCTTCTTGGTGAATTCTTAATTACACCTGACACCATGTAACATATGTATTGTAACTGAAATAACGATTCTGTATGAATACTTTATTTAACAATGTCGCTTGTCGCTTGTTGACTACTGTCTGGAGACTGTCCATTTTACGTCCCTCTCCCTTTCGTTATTACAATCTTCAGCGCATGTTATGAAACCACAGAACATAGAATAAAACTAATTCCTTACAGTATTGGAGAAGAAGAAATTTCATAAAAAATACAAAATATCTAAGTCTTGGGATGATTATCTTGTATTCTGCAATCTGAGAACCCAATGTAAGTCGCTTGCTAATTCTAATGTTTTACTGCCTGTTACTATTAATGATATCTCTGCAGAAACTTTGAAAGTTCTTATAGTGCCCTCAATCAGTCATAAATTGATCCTGGGGATGGATTTTCTTAAACTTTTCAATATTAAAAATGACTTTTCTAAATTTCTTTATGATACATCTCTGCTTTCTTCTGCAGCTATCCATACTATTCAGTCTTCAGATAACTTATCTGTAGTTCAACGAGAAGAACTAAATGAAGTAATTGAGTTGTTCAAACTTATTGGCCCTGAACATGAAATTGGTAGAACACATTTGCTTACTCATCATATTGAAACTGAAGGTAGTCCTATAAGACAAAGACAATATTCATTATCTCCTGCAATGCAAACCATCCTCAATAAAGAAATTGACAAATTGATGGAACTCGATGTGATCGAACCGGTGACGAAATGCGCACCATGGTTGTCTCCCCTATGGCTTGTTGCGAAGAAAAATGGCACGCATAGAGTAGTTTTTGATGGTGGGAAGTTGAATTCTGTAACAGTCCCAGACAGCTATCCGATGCCTCTCATCGATACAATTATCAGTAAAATCAGAATGCCTCCTTTTTAAGTTCCATAGATTTAAAATCCGCTTTTTTTCAAATACCTTTGGACGAAGAATCCAAAATTAAAACAACTTTTTCAGTACCAGGTAGAGGTCTATTCTGCTTCAAGGTTTTACCTTGAATTCAGCTCAGGCCATGTGCAAATTGATGGATAGGCTCATTGGTCCATCATTGGAACCTTACGTTTTTGCATTGACGATATCATTATTGCAACGCCTGATTTTGATACGCACTCAAATACCTTGAGAAGACTTCATAAAAGACTCAAAGAGGCTAATTTAACTGTAAGTTTCAAGAAATGCATGTTTTGTCGTCCTTCTTTAAAATTTCTCGGTTTTGTAGTCGATGAGAAAGGCCTCAGAACAGATCCTGAAAAGTCCAGTCAATTTTAGAATATCCTGTTCCTAAGAACACTACACAAATAAGACGGTTGATTGGATTGATTGGGTATTATGGGAGGTTCCTTAGGGACTTCTCGACGATGTGTAGTCCTATTTCGGACTTGTTGAAGGGTCGAAAAAAGGGTCAGAATATCGTGTGGACAGGGGAAGCAGACGAAGCCTTCTCTCAGATAAAATTGTCAGCTAGTCCAGATTTTAGTAAAAGGTTTTGCTTAGCTTGTGACGCTTCGAATGTCGGAGTAGGCGGAGACCGTTTTCAAGAACATGACGGTTTAGTAGAACATCCTATCGCGTATTTCAGTCGTACCCTGAATAAATGCCAACGAAAATACTCGACCACTGAAAAAGAATTGCTTGCCGTGCTCCTGTCCATTGATAATTCTGGGTCTTTCACGAGGAACCTCACCCATATTTATACGGGAAACTACTGAACGTATTTTCATGAAATTCAGCACTTATGAGTATTTCACGATGCTGCTGAAATCTAAAATATTTTCAAGGCATGAGTACCTCCGGTTTTTCCGGAAATGACGTCAACTTCCGTTTTTCAAATTAGAACACCATTTTTTTATTGCAGAAATAGATTTCTTAGAAAATTTCAAGTTATTTTGATGTAACATTTTTCAGTTTTGGTTGGAAAATTCTCTCTGAGCGGGAAAATTCGAAAAAAAAATCGAAAATGAAGCTCCGCTGAAACAAGAATAACTTCGAGGTTTTTGGATGGAAAATTTTCATTTTTGGGATTTTTCAAGATGTAAGATTGATGTATCCATTTTTAAAATCGAAATCGCGATTCATGATACAGGGGGTGAAAAAATCGCTTTCAAAGTTAGGGAGGACAAAATCGTGAAAAATCAATTTTTTCAAATTAGAACCCCATTTTTTATGGCAGATATTGAATCTACGTTAAAAAATAATGTGAGTGTATGCATCACACCCTTGCCCTAAAATGGATATTTTCTGAGTTATTCACAAAAAACTGTTTTTCGTCTTGAATTTTCAGCTATTTCTTTTCCCTTCACGCCAAAAAGATGAAATTTTCAGGAACTGTTATTTGAACCATGCTGTAGATTTTTCACCCCTTCTTGAAACCGACTTCAAGTTACTATTAGGAGAACCATGGCAAACTCTCGCAGTTATAACTAGAGAAGATGCTCAAAGTTTTGACCGTTAATTTCTAGACATTTATTTATACGTCTCAGAAATGCTTCGTGCGTTGCTCTTCTTATTTCATCGGGAGGAAGAGATCTGCAAAAGTGTTTAAAAACCAAATTGAGTTTCAAAACTATGAATCTAAAACTCGATCTAAAAATCTAAACAAACCTGAACGCATTTCTGACTCGTTCTATGCAGTCCTCTTTATCAGTCAGGGGAGTTGAGTAGACAATATTTTTTATCCTACCCTAAACTCTAAAGGAGTTAAATCGGGAGAACTTGGTGGCCAAAGATGTGGACCATTGTTCGCCAACCATCGATCTTCAAATAGCCTGTAGAGGATATTTGACACATTGAGTGAATTGTGTGGAGGCGCGCTATCTTCCCAGACAGCACCGGATATTCATAGAATATTCCCTGAATGTGCAAAATGGGATAGGTATATTCCGGATATTCGTAGAATATTCATAGAATATCATAGAATATCTATATCCCATACATCATATTCCGAGAATATTCCCATACGAATATTCTAGGGATATTCCTAGAAGAATATGCTGAGAATATACCAAAAAGAATATTCTTTATAGAATTATTCGTAGGATATTCAAAATTGAATATTCTTTATGGTACATCCCTAGAATATTCCGCACGTAATATTTCTGAAATATTCCGCTCATAATATTCCTGGAATATCCTGTAGGCATATTAAAGTAATATGTGAAGATATACATTGGAAATGAAATTTCAAAATGTTTTTTGACTGCAATAAGCAGATGGCGACTGTATGTATTTAATTGTTACCATAAATTCAATTATCTCATGAATTTTCAGATTTACGTACGATAACGAGAGTTATATAAATTCATGGTCTCATTTTATTTTTGAGTTGAAGTTTTGTATACAAAACTTGTGCGCAGTAAAATGTCACAAAACACTAGACCATGGACGTCATAGAATCCCGCCATCCGCAGCCATGCAGCCAATAGAATGTCACCATTCGCCATCTGTCAAATTGCACGGCGTCGGTTAACCACATTTTAGGTTAACCACACCATTCTATCATTTCTATTTATAATCGTTTCCTTGGAAGCTTTAGATCGAAACTTTTGTGAGTGTTATTTGAAGTGATATTTTGAAAGATTTCTTAGTGAATCGAGTTTGAGTATTGCCTGGATTATTTGTTTTTGTGTTATCTATGAGGTAAGTGAATTTGATGAAAGGATTCTATATGTCCGTGATGAATTGATTGATTAATTTTATTCACGACCATTTTGATATCGAAATAATATATTTATGAAAAAGACTTCGTTCATCGATCCCCTATTGTACATTTCTTTCTTTATATACGTTTTTTGGAGGTTATGAATGTTGTCAAACTCTCAGTGTTGTGTTATGTCTTAAAAAATGTTTTTTTCAGGGTCTCTGCGTGTCCTTTAGCACCACTGAAGCTGATTTAAATAAATATTTCATCTCATTGTTTTTGTTTTCTTCAATAAATATGATTATACCATAATATGTTTTTCATTTCCTATTCACTGGATAGATTATAATCAATATTTCTGAAAAGTATTTCAAATTTCAATTAGGCTCAAATGTTTAGATTCAGTTTGAACTCCTGTGTTGAACTTTGGTTTACTGAGTAAAATCATTGAATGAACCAAAGTTTAAGTGGGCCTAAGAATGCATATATGTATATGTGAATATCCAATATTCCCTGAATATGAAAATGGTTTAAGTTTAAGATATCCATGGAATATCTCTATAATATTCCGAATATTCTAGGTATATTCTATGAATATCCTTATGTGATATTATAGGAATATTCAGTATGAAATATGCCTTGAATATTCCAGGAATATTGAGAATATGCCTAGAATATAAGTTTCCGAATATTCCAGTAATATTCCATAAATAATATTCTTGGAACATTCTATGAATATTCGGAATATTCCTGGAATATTATTTTCAGAATATTCTACGAATATCTGTGGAATTCCCATACGCATATTCATGGAATATTCCAATATGCTAAAATGAATATTCTAGGCACATTCTGAGAATATCCGGTGCTGTCTGGGTTGTTGATACCATAAGTCATTATGGTTCTGTACTAGCGGCTCAATTATTTGAGTCAATATGTCAGAATATCTATCTCCTAAGGGAGAACATTCTTTAAATAATGCAAACATGTGTAGTGTTCTATCTTACCAGTTAAAGTCCCATCATAAATGTGAACATCGAGAATTGCATTATTTTTGATGGCGCAAAAAACATTGAAACTCCAGGTCTCTTCAAAGTTCCATTGTCTGAAGTGGTGGTTGTTCTCTTCATCCCAATAATGACTGTTATGTTATATTTTGTTGACTGCAGTCATACCCTCGAAACGTGTATTCAAGGGGCCGTTATACTCTGGCCGACGGCACCGATTCTCCATTCGAAAAGTTCACGCCCTCGATTTTTCACCTGAAAGCTGGATTTTTTTTTATTCTCCTTGAATTTCAGACAGTTCTCTGCGATTTCACACTTTCTGTTTTTTCAGTATTTCCATTTTTGCATTAATTAAGCGCCTATCCAAATGGAATTTTTTTTTGATAAAACTGAAAAAATTGATGAACAACCGGCAAAAAACGATTATGAAGTCAATTTTCATATAGTCTCAAAATCAACCCGATTTTTTATGCGAAAAAATAATTTTCTCGAAGAGAAGAAATGGGAGTGCCTTCAAGACATCTTTTAACTTCAATTTGAAGAAAAAATCATGCTTCTAGGACAATCTAGGTGAAGAATTGAAGGCGTGAACTTGTTAGCCGTCATCAGTGCCACATAGCTCTTCCTGCGGTAGCAAACAGCAGAAAAATGAATGTTCCTACGTAGAGATCCAGTTTTTGTCGGCCAGAGTATAAGGCCCCTTAATTGTGAAATTATTGTATCGAGCACTCGCGAAAATATTCATTTTGAACAATTCTTCCCTACTTCGAAATCGGTGATCAGGAGGAAGCTAATTCATCGAAATGTTTTTGAACTTTTTTGTCTTTTTTCTTCGAAATGGGGATCTATACCATATGCTATGGCATTTTCTCTAGGCTCGCATTTGAAGGACTCGAAGTCATTCCTATAAATTTTTTTCTTTGTAATCGTCTCTTCCAAGCTCAGCATGCGTCGTACAAATTGATATCGCATATTTGTAATTACTTAAGATGCATAATTGATATCAACAGGAATGTGCATAAAATCGCAGAGAAAAGTAAATTCAAAATTCAACATTTTTTGTTATTATTTTTGCTTGACTTCGCTCATCTTTGCACGAATTTTTCAGAACTATTTCTGATAATGCACGAATGATATCAAAAAACGAAGTTGAATTGCTGAAATTGTGTTGACCCTACTGGACCATCTAGTCGGATTTAGTTTTTTCAGAGAGGTGTCCGATTCACCAGTGAATTTTGACAATACCAACGTTTGATTCTATTTCCGAAAAAATTATACAAATCTTGTAACGTGGTCAGCGCTCTGGGCCTTGGGGGCCCCTAAAGTCGGGGGCCCTGGTGCACTGCACACCCTTGCATCCACGTAGCTACGCCGCTGTATACATCTACACATAATTGCAGCGATTGAAGATTGTACCTATTAATCTGTTACGGCAAAGGCTGTGAAATTTTCGGCGTACAAGAATCAAAATTTTTTTTTCAGCTCGACTTAACTTAACATAATTTTCAATTTGAATCATTGAGTGTTGTCTGCAATAATCTGTTACGGCAAGAGCTGTGGAATTCTCTGCGGGCAGGGCTCAATATTTCTTTCCCTTCTATCGACTCAACTGATTCCTCTCACCTTATCGTTTGAAATTTAATATTTACCGGATTTGACATTGTTGTATTCTCCATTTGTTCCTATTTCTTTTTGTTGATATCGATAATATCTTATGGCTACATCTCGTTAACTTTCAATGTTGAATACAACATATTTTTTTCACAGAATTAGACTGAAAGTTTCCTCTACACTTCTGGTGGATGCACTTGATGGGGAGGTGGATTTCCTGGGTCGTGATTGGGACTGGACAGTACACGAGGTGACCTTTGACCAAAAGCGAACGCAATGCTGACCTTGAGAGCCTACCCAACACCCTCTCTGGCTCTCAGTCACATTCATGATCCACGGATTCCTGAACTCCGTCAAGTTGTGGAAGACAGATCTGTATTGGGGATGGAAGGTTTAGTTCACTTGGATGGACGTCGAGCATTGACTCGGCGGCAGAGTTCGGGGTGATATCCTCTGTATAAGTAAACCCTCATACCCTTCTTTCTTTGGCCCTTCAGGCATAATTACTAATAACCATAAAATTTCATTACTTTTTGTTCTATTTTGTCTCATTAAAGGGTATGTCCAGGAGGTACCTTGGTATCTCCTGTTTCACTTCACACTGTGGCGTCTTAAATATTTTATGCAGGGTTCGAGTGTACACTATACACTGTCGTTTTCTGTCATATTATATTCAGGGTAATTTGTCTTTCACGTCGTTTCTTAGCTTCAGGGAGAAAAAGATTTTTCGCACTGTCCCCTATTGACTTCATATACCTCTTTAATATATTAAATAATATGCTTGCTCCAAATTTAACTATGATTTCACATGAACTTGAGAAGCTGTGTCTTGTAATACTGAATAACTTTGTCTGGTCAATGTTTAGACGGAATTGTAATTTTTGGCTGTCAGTTATATGTATATATAAAAAAAAAATTCTCAATTTTCAAAATTTTTTTACCGGGTGAAGGGGGTGTGTAACGGCTCGATTCTCCAAATTGAAAATTGGATATGAATGACTTTGAGAGCGCCTGTATCTGTGCTTGATCGATGATATCGACCCCCACCATGCGCTGCGCACCTGCGAGCTAATTCGACAGTTTCCGAAAATTTTCTTTTTCTCGTCTCGGACAGCGTTGTATAAACATCTTTAGAGAAATAGATTTTGACTTTTTCGAATAAAATTAAGTTCTTAACCAGTTATTTATCTGTGGCGATTTATAGGAATTGGTTAGTGTCTATGTTATATTGATCAGAAAAATGTTGTTCCACTTTGATTTTTATCAATTCATTTGTTTTATGTAGAAGGAATCAGTAGGAATACCGTAAGTTTTTTCAGCTAACACGTAGTTCTCCACATGCTTCCCGGAAATATCTAATGAATCAAATTACCTTCTAAATTATTTTAACTTGCTTTCTATTCATTAATTAATTTTTCGTTTCACAATTTCTGGATTTCTCTGACGTATTTTTGTTCTCCTTTTTTATCAATTTATCTGTGCCAGTGCGTTCCTTGTGAACACATGGGCATTTTTTCTTCACTTAAATTATTATCGTTATGTGAATGGGTATTGTCAGAGATCGCTGGAGATTGTGGAACATTGTTGATTCAAATATTTACGAAATTGTTTTCAACAGCTTTTTGGAGAGAAGCAGAAGGAAAAGTCTTAAAAGCACTTCTGTTTTTGTGGAACCCTTTATTTAAAAATCATTCGGTGACATGTTTCGGCGCATTCGCCATTATCAAACCAAGGAATTCTGAAAAAGATGTTATTCGATAAAACATAAAAATCAGGTAGTAAACCGATTTGAGGTCTTAGTTGGAAAAGATTTTTAAAAATTTTGGTCGCGCAAAAAATAAAATATAGGGAATCGTTCGATGAAAACTTACGATTTTAGGTTCCAAAGTCATATGGTGAAAACATATCAGTCAAAAGGTAAAAGCCAAAAAATAATACATTATTATATTATGGTGATCACAGAGTTCTCATGCTGGAGCACCTGACTGGGGTCAACAATGTTGGTAAATCTGATTGTGAACGAGTGTTGGTCAGGAATGTATCGCCTCAGTCTTTAAACAACTTGGTTGATTATTTATCAGGTGTGAGTTTTGACAATTTATATTCACACTCAGATATTGACGTTTGTTTCTCTGAATTCTTAAAAATTATAAGTTACTCTATTGAAAAATCTTGTCCAATAATATTTTCCAAACGTTATTCTGACAACAATAAGGGATGGGTTAATGATGACATTAGAGTTGCCAGTAATGATTTGAAAAATCTAGCATGGCTAAATAAGAATTTAGTTAATCATGCCTCTTGTAAAATATATAAGAAAGCTAAAATTAATCTCAGAAATATGTTAAAACAAACTAAATTCAATTATTACCAAAATATGTTAGAATATTCTACAAATAAAAATAGGACTGTTTGGAATATTGTCAATAGGGAGACTGGTAGAAAAGATAATTCTCGTCAGAACATCAAACTCAACCAGACTGGCATAATGTACTCTGAACCTATTGAGGTTGCAAATTTGTTCGCTGATTTATTGCAGAGGATAGTCTTAAGAAACATTATGGTAGCTCGATTTCACTAAGTTGCACCACCTCAACATTAACACCAATTCATTTTTCTTTTTTCCTGTAACAGGAGAAGACGTAATCAATACTGTAAGGTCCTTTAAAAATAAAAAATGTACAGGTATTGATAATATATCTGTCAGGGTTTTGAAAGCTATAGTGGATATTGTTGCAGATCATATCGCACATATGATAAATTTATCAGTAAACACAGGAAAATTTCCTTCATTCTTGAAATCGGCTTCGATTATACTCGTACCTGCTTTTAAAAAAGGCGATCCTTGTAATATCGCAAACTACCGGCCCATTTCAATTTTGAGCATATTTTCAAAAGTCTTTGAAATAATCATATATAGTCGGATGTTAGTGTTCTTAACTCGATTCAAAATTGTTACAGACTGCCAACACGGCTTCCAGATCCACTGAAACAGCTGCCCTTTCATTTGTGAATTTTGTGTATAAAAAATTGGATGATGGTCATTTTGTCGCTGGTCTATTTTTCGACCTATCACGTGCTTTTGATGTACTTTCCCGTGATTTCTTGGAATGTAAGCTTTACAACCTAGGATTTCGAGGTATTTTTTGCAGTGGATCGTTAGTTTTACTGTAGATCGTACTTCGTCGGTAAGCATTGGGAGGTCCACTTCGGACAAATGTAAGATGGGACTGGGAGTGCCGCAAGGCTCTGTTCTGGGACCGTTATTGTTTCTTCTTTATATTAATGATCTACCTCAGCATATTGTCACCAATAATTCAATAAATTTGATCATATTTGCTGATGATACATCAATGGCGGTTTCAGCGCACAGCCTTGGGGCACTCTCATTTTTGTGTAGTCAACTGGTCGATGGGTTTGAAAATTGGTGTCACTTCAATGCCCTCATATTGAACATCGATAAAACTGAATGCACGTACTTTCGCATTAGAAACCCTGGTGGGGAGCGCTTAGCACTGAATTGTCTGGGAAGGCAAATGACATCGTGTGAAAATGTTAAATTTTTAGGCATACATTTAGATTGCTCTTTAAGATGGGATTGTCAAATTACGGCTGTTTGTAAGAAGTTAGGGAAGTCTTATTATGCAATAAGTAGAATAAAAAACTCTCTTCCGATTCAGTCTATTATTACAGTATATTTCAGTTTAGTATATAGCTTTCTGAACTATAATATTTTGTTATGGGGTAATTCGATTGATTCTAACAAAAAAGAATAATACGCCTCATTTTCAATTTGGATTCCCGCGAATCCTGTAGGCCTACTTTTAAGAAATACCAACTTTTCACACTTTTTAGTTTATATACAGGGTGTCTATTAGTGCCTATTAGATGTTTCTGGAGAACTAGACATATTTGAAATCTGAAAATTGGGATTATGATATTGTTCGAAATTCTCTACAGAGCAAAAATATTTTCGAAGCCCAAAAACTTCCGGTTATACAGGGAGTGTAAATAAATTCGACGAAAAAATTTTTTTTCAAGTTTTCAATTCCTGGTATGATCGAGTATTCAATAGTGAATACATTCCTGTTAAAACCATTGTATTAAATCGAATAGTTTTCAAAATATCCAGAAAAAACTGGTAAAAATGTCAAATATTCACAGTCAGTATTATGTTCATTATTCTTATTTCAAATATCCTGAGCGTAAACCGTTTTTACAACATCGAAGAGGAAGGATGTGAAAAGGTCATGCATCTTTTGGATTTCAAAAATATCATCACAGGGTTTTTCAAATTTTGTGTTGAAAATTGTGATCTTAAATTGGCCATAACTTCTGTTTTTCAAATTAGAAATTTTATAATTCTGTTGGATTCTGCGGTCAAAAATAATGATAGTTGTCTCACATGATTATGCTCCTAAATTCAATAATTTCTGAGTTATTTGAGATTTTCTGGATTTATGGTGTACGTAGAGTCAAATTGATTGCATCTAAAAAAATTCAATGAATATTCTTTCGAAACCATGGGAACACTCTGTACCCATAGAAGATAAATTATCATTATTATTATTATTATTATTATTATTATTATTATTATAATTGCAATAAGAGTAGAGGTACAAACCTATAATACTCAATCTAAGAAAAAAAAAAAAGCGTACATGTATGTGTGAAGTGAATAATTGAAAAATAAAATGATCACATCCTTAATATCAATTAGTAAAAGAAAAGAATACCCAATTACAGGCGATCATATGCATTCTTGAAGGCATTCGTGCTAGCAGCCGCGACCACGCTGTCGGGTAGACGATTCCAAGAATGAAATATTCTGTTGGGCAAAAACCACTGTCTCTCAGATGTTCGAAATTTCTCTCTAGCTAGCTTGAACGAATGGCCACGAAGATGATTCCGATTCAAAGTGAAGAGATCCCTCATCTGATCGCCGAAATGACCATGAACGGCTCTAAAAGAAAATATCAGGTCTCCTCGCAATCTCCTGTTCTCGAAAGTTGGTATGTTGAGCAATCGTAATCTTTCTTCATAAGATGGACGCACCGCACCATAAGTAAGTCTGGTGATCCATCTTTATAGCAGCTCCAATCTGTTCCTGTCTGCCTGGAGGGAAGGCCACCATGCAGGGCCAGCATATTCTAGGATCGGACGGACATAGTATCGGTAGAGGAGATTGAAAGTTTTGGCATCACAACCTTTGAAGCACTTGAAGAGAAGAAAAGTGAGTTGTTTTGATCTGGAGATGATGTTACTTATATGATTCGTCCAAGTTAGGTCATTCGAGACTGTGATCCCGAGATCTTTCTGGCTTGTCACCGTGCGTAAGGGCTGACCGTCGATGGTATAAATCTTGTTCGGGTTATCTTTACCGATATGCATCACAGTGCACTTCTCTATATTAAGAGGCAACATCCAGTCAAGGCACCACCTACAAATAGTATCTAAATCCTCCTGCAGGGTGTCCGAGTCGGATATGGGGTTATTATAGACTTTGGCATCATCAGCGAAAAGCGCACTTTTGGATTTAAGGAGACGGGGAAGATCCGAAGTGTAAAGCAAATATAGTACAGGCCCCAGCACAGAACCCTGTGGTACGCCAGAGATGACCGGAGTATAGGAGGACGAGTAGGAATCACCCACCCTAACACGAAACGTTCTATTCGCAAGGAAAGCACCGATCCATCTCAATAAGCTACCTCTGATTCCCAGGTGCTCCAGTTTTTTTAAAAGTCTTTTATGAGGCACTCGATCGAAAGCTCTGGCGAAATCAAGGAAAACCACGTCAACAGGATCCCCTCGGTCCCATGCTCTGGTCCAGTCTGATAAACAAGACAGCAGGTTTGTGATCGTCGAACGTCCGGGGATGAATCCATGTTGCTCTCTCGGAAATATACCATTCATCTGCGAGAACTCAACTACCTGGTCGCATATTATTCTTTCCAAAACCTTCGCTACAGATGAAACCAAATTAATTGGCCGGTAATTGTGAGCCGACAGCTTGTCTCCACGTTTGAATATCGGAGTAACAGTTGAAGACAACCAATCAGATGGAAGGGAGGCTGTCGACAGAGATCTGGAAAAGAGGATGTGCAGAGGAGCAACAAAAGCCCTGGAGCAACGGTGCAGAAGATTCGATGTGATGCCATCCCTACCAGGGGAGGTATTGAGCTTGATGGTGGTGAGGTATCTCTCAACTATTTCTTCACTGATCATGATGTCGCTTATATCTTCAACACCACGTGGAGTGAGAGGAGCAGGAACATTTCCGTGGAGCTCTGCGGAAAACGTGGATGCAAAAGTCTCCGCAAGGATATCTGCAGTCTCCTCTGCACTCTCGCATAGCTGTCCACTGGATCTTCTGATTGACGGAACACCAACCTTAGAGTTGAGAGACGACCTGATGTATTTGAACAACTTTTTTGGGTTTTTCGAAGAGGCTAAATCATCCTGGAACCTTGACTTCGCGAGCTTTATCTTTTGATCGACGAAATTGGAGAAAGCTCTATGATTCTGATAGTCGAAATTCGATCTTGAACGTACGTACCTCTGTCACATTGATTTTTTCAGTTTCACCAATCCGAGTATACTTGCATCGATCCAAGGTCTTGACGGGCAGACTCTAGAACGCCTAGTACGAGTATTGTTAGAGACAGCCTCGTCAACCACATTCAGAAATGTAGACCACATCGCATCCACATCCTTGCCACCCAGCAAGAGGTCCCAACTCCTTGATAAGATCTCAGAAGTGATGGCGTTGTAGTCAATCACCTTAAATAACCTGGTTGTCCCCGAAGACCCAACACACGGCTGCAACTGTATCTCAGTGGTCAAAGCAATGTGGTCCGACTTCCCGAATGGTGGAAGATAATTGATGTCTGATACTATATTAGCATCAGTTGTGAAAAATAGATCGAGCACTGACGGTATTTGTCCGATACGGTATCGTGTAGGTTCCAATACTAGTTGTTGAATTGCAGAAGAACTAACCATTTCCGCATAGGGAAAGGATGGTGAATTACACGATGGCATTGTTGTTAGGGGCCATCTGATATCAGGGCAGTTGAAATCTCCCGTGATCAACATATAACTATATTGAGTAGAGGAATTCACCAAAAATTCTACGCAGTCTCTATCGGCTACACACGGACGAGGGCGGTAAATGCAACCGACAAAAAGAGCAAATTCCCGGTTGTGAATCCTCAGGAAAAGGTTGTCAATACCAGACCAATCCTGGTGCGAGACCTCAACCTTGAAAGAGTTGGTAATACTGGAATTAACATAAATACACACTCCTCGATGACCAAGAGTGTCCAGATTGTCGTCGCGATACAGCTCATAGTCGGCGATCGCAAAAAGAGAATCGGGAATTGAGGGTTGAAGCCAGGATTCCGAGATGAATATCAAGAACGGTTTATGAATTTGTACGAATGCTTGTAGTTCAGAGAATTTGGAAGATAAGGATTGTATATTAGTATACATGACTGGCCAAGATTGGAGTCTATCTAGTTTTTTGCATTTTCATTACTCTTGGATGGGTTTGATGTTACAATAGATGGAATCCCCCCGACATACTTTATTGTAATATTCGTTTCTCAAGAGTCCTGCCTTCTCTTCAGCTCACCTCTGACCGCTTTCAGCGAAGCAACTTGCTCCTTGGTTTTGTCGTCCTGCACTCTTATTGTACGATACTTCGGATGACCATGAAGTGTGGACTTATTTCTCAATATGTTAGTCACCAAGTCGGAATTCGAGAATGAGAGTTTCATCCAGCGCGGTTTGGTTTTATCCTTGGAGGGCAACCTGGTGACATTAATGATGGACATACTAGCACAGGGAGAAACATGATCGACAATTTCAGCAGCGGATTTTTTATCTTCACTCTCGTTCGCCTCGGGTACATTGACTAAGATTAAATTGGATGAGCGTTTTACTCTCTCCAGGATTTCTGGCATAGAGTTATCGACATTTTTTGTTTTCAAGTTAGACAACATGCTCTCTGTAGCCGCTATTTTAGTTGTTATGGATGAAATATCGCTTCCAAAGGAAGAGTTGGCCTTCTGTATAGTCAATATATCTGTGCTAAACTTCTGAATTGATGACTCATGAGAAGAAAGAGTTTCGGAATGGGCGCTGAGAGTTGCAAAACACATGTCCAATCTGGAACATATGTCTTCCTGCCTCTTTTCCACCCTAGCTAGACTAGCTGACATAATATTCATGTGCTCCATCAATTGATTGAAATGTTTGAGCGTTATAACATCACCAGTATTGGCCTCTTGCACCTGTACAGATGGCGAAATTGTGCGGGATCCAGCGACTCTACTACGGAGTTGACGTTCGGATGAAAGGCAGGTTGGACAACACCAGTTAGAATCTTTCAAGAATTCCAGCTCTCTACTTGTTAAGTTTACACAATTAGGGTGAAAGGTCTTTATGCATTTCGAACACGAAATTGGGGACAGCTCGTTTGAAATTGCCTTACCACACTTACCACAGTTTTGCGGCATTTTTTAAGAAAGAAAGAAAATGCAGAAAGAATTAAAATGTAACTCAAGATGAGGAAAGGAAAACAATTATGTATACACGCTTCACTTCCTTGGGCCTGTAAGGAAGACTTACACAGAACAGGGCGGCCACGGATCGAGGAATTCAGAGAAGAGGGAAGGAGTATTTGTCGCTTCAAGAGTTCCGTACGAATGAAAATTTTTACGCGTTAGAAAACAATTATTCAAATCCCCAATTCAACATCGGCAAACGTAATTGTAGTGGGGAATTTAAAACTGGTTCTCCCGCGGTGTGTGCTGACCGGTCAAGGTCGCGCGATGTCGTTTCAAAACAATTGAAATTCAGTAAGAATTTGAAAAATCAACAATCAATAATCGGCAAGGAATTCACTTATTTATTGGATCCGAGATTGTCAGATAACATTAAAAGTAACCTACTCACAGATTCAGGAGATCGACTTAAATGAACTTCGGTTTTCTGAAGGAAACATAGAGAAACCACTCGGTACGTCTTCACTTCACACGCCAATGATCTGTTAATAATTCACAAGTGTCAGGTGTTATTGTTATTCGTTATCTTCATTTCTCGATTTAACAAAATGAACCGTTATTTTAATTACGAAATTCTGGATCTATCTATATTAATAAAAGGCGATCTATGGTTGGTTCAAAACTTCGAAATGCCATATTGTTCAAACGATCGCACCAAATTGGACAATTCTTTTTTTGTTGTGTTTATTTTTGTTAGGGCAAGGTTTATATAACAAAATATTCCCAAAAAAATCCTACAGAAAAGAAAAAAAGCCTTCCTTTTTCTTACCACCCATAGAATTATGTGTTACCACCAATCGAGCAATCATAGAGTACTTATATAGGTTTTGACATTTGGACAAAGGAGGTTAGTTTTTCTTCCACAGAATCGCATGTCAAGTGAATAGTTAAAAGTGCAGTAGGTCTTACCACAGAATACTTAACCACACAGAAGCGTCACTTAGCGTCGGCACTTTGATCTTCAAGGGGCAAATTTCCGTGACCTTCATTCTCTGTTAGGTAGTACACATGTCACTTTTGAGCGGTCCAGCCACATAATTCTATACTATATTTATGATTCTATGGGAAGTTTAAATTTCACGTTGACATATGTACTACCTAGCATGGCACAAGCGTCATCAAATAAAGCTTTGGCGGGAAGGCGCAATGACGCTTCTGTGTAGTTAGGTATTCTGTGGTCTTACTAACGGTATAAGAATATTCAATGGGGATTAATATAGGCGCGTTCGTAACGAAGTTTCACGGTATTCAATAGAAATGTAATAAAATAGAACGTTGTGAAGATATAAGCCATGAAGTAGTCTGGCAACGGTGCATTTCATTTTCTTGAAGGGTAGGAAATTCAAAAATGGTATAGACTAGAGTATGAATGGCGATGTATACAATTATTGTGTAATTTGCATAGAACTTATAATAACATGGAAGGCTATTATCAGATCGAAAGCGGGTAAAAATCTCAAGTTGGTGGAACAGTGAATTTTCACCGGAATGTAAAGTAAATGTGACGATCAGCATCAATCGTGAGTTGTCCATTTTCATCTTTTCTCTATATTTCTGAAATGTTTTCGATTTATGTTTGGGTGATATTTGCGGAAATAACTGAATTCAAAATTGCCCATAATTAGTAATTGAAATATTATTTTTGTATTTCTGTTTTGTGTGACAGCTCATATCCGTGGAAAAGATGACAGTTGACAGATGACAGTTGACAGATGACGGTTGACAGATGACGGTTGACAGATGACATTTGACAGAAGATATTCGACAGATGACATTTGGCAGATGACGTTTGACAGATGACATTTGGCAAATGACGTTTGACAGATGACATTTGACAGATAACGTTCGACAGATGACGTTTGACAGATGACATTTGACAGATGACATTTGACAGATGACATTTGACAGATGACATTTGACAGATGACATTTGACAGATGACATTTGACCGATGACATTTGTCAGTAGACAGATGACTTTTGACAGAATTTTTATTATGCCTTATTTATCTCCTGCTTGAAAAAATAGCAATGGTAAGATTATACAACTTAAACGGGGGTTTCACAAAGCATATCACCGGTGATCGGAGCTTGATCTAGAATAAACTCGATTTGACAGTTCAGAAATCTAACCAAGCCGTTGATCTCCGATCACTGGTGATTACGATTTGTGAAATCCACAGTAAGTATAGGCACGGCCTTCTTAAGATCAAGATGGCTATGGTATAGGTATCATTTAGGCGAAACAAAGTTCGCCGGGCCAGCTAGTTTTATATACATGGTGAATGTGACAGAATTATTTACCTACCTTCCATAACGGAGAAGATCTTTACAAAATATGTTTCAAACTTTCAAAGTTTTGGATGTGTAAGAGCCCCTAAAGAATACAAAAGAAGGGTAGTTGATGATGAGGAAAATGAAATTAGTGTTTTGACTTATTTCGAAGCGAATGAAAATGCATCTATTTGAAGTGCAGTGAAATCGATTTAGACAGAAATTCAGTGCACCGAATTTTGAAAAAACACAACATGCATGACTACAAATATGAGAAAGTTCATACATTAGAACCAGGTGACTACATAAAAAGGTTAAATTTTTGTAGAGGAATGTTAGAAAAACTTGAAAATTATGAAAATTTTTTGAAAAGATCATTTGGACAGACGAAGCAAAATTCAATAATGAAGGACTATTTAATAGGAAGAATTGCCACATTTGGAGAAGTGAAAATCCTCATAGAAAAAGACAAAGAAACCCCCAGAACAAATTTAGTTTCAATGTGTTTGCTCTTTTGATGAACAATAAAGTGCGGTACTACATTTATGAAGAAAATTTAAATACAGAAAAATTTTTGGAAATCCTCAGAAATTTTGTTTCCAAGTTTTTGGATGAACTGCCGTTGAGTATGTCGACTACCGCATATTATCAATTGGATGGGGCTCCGGCACATAGTTCGCACGAGGTGTCTGAAGAACTGAATGCAATGTTTGGTAATCGGTGGATCGGTGTTTTGGCCTCCACGATCTCCCGATCTTACTCCCTTAGATTTTTATTTATGGGGTAGAATATAAAACATAGTCTATGAATCTCCTATTGAAAGCAAAGAAGATTTGAAACGGCGTGTGGAGGATGCTTTCCACTCACTAAAGGGGGAGGAAATTGAGCGAGCGACTAACCGAGGTGTTTCAAGACGTATTCGAAAGTGTCTGGAACAAAATGGTTACCATATTGAAACTCTTACCTAATCATTTAATTTGTTAATTTGAGTTTTGAAACGTATTTTTATTATCATAATTTATTTATAATCATAATTCGGTGTACTGAGAGAGCGAATCTATTTAATGTGTTTCCTATTGAAGAGATGAATTCTCATTCGCTTCGAAATAAGTCGAAATACTAATTTCATCAACTGCCCTTTTTTTTGTATTCTTTAGGAGCTCTTACATTCCAAAGTTTGGAGAGTTTGAAACATCTTTTCAGAAAATGTAAAAAAAATGGGGATACTTCTCATTGGATACTCAACATTTTGTGTCATCCATCATGGATTTGAAATAAACAATATCATTAAGTGCATTTGAATCTGTATTGCGTATACAATTGAAAAAATACAATAAAAGAATTAAATCCAAAATCTCATTATTAGAATAGCAACGATTCATTTTGTGAAATCAAAAAATTTCATAACGACTAACAATAAGACCTGTCTGACACTTGTGAATTATGAATGGGATGATTCATCTTCTATGCTCATAGAATATCCTTATGAATCAGATTCGAAGAATTCGACTCTACGTACTACATAAATCCAGAAAATCTCAAATAACTCAGAAATTATTGAATTTAGGAGCATAATCATGTGAGAAAACTATCATTATTTTTGACCGCAGAATCCAACACAATTATAAAAAAATAGGGTTCTAATTTGAAAAACAGAAGTTATTGCCAATTTAAGATCACAATTTTCAACACAAAATTTGAAACACCCTGTGATGATATTTTTGAAATCCAAAAGATGCATGACCATTTCACATCCTTCCTCTTCGATGTTGTAAAAACGGTTTACGCTCAGGATATTTAAAATAAGAATAATGAACATAATACTGACTGTGAATATTTGACTTTTTTTCCAGTTTTTTCTGGATATTTTGAAAACTATTCGATTTAATACAATGGTTTTAACAGAAATGTATTCACTATTGAATACTCGAACATACCAGGAATGGAAAACTTGAAAAAAAATTTTTTCGCCGAATTTATTTTCACTCCCTGTATAACCGGAAGTTTTTGGGCTTCGAAAATATTCTAGCTCTGTAGAGAATTTCGAACAATATCATAATACCAATTTTCAGATTTCAAATATGTCTAGTTCTCCAGAAACGTCTAATAGGCACTCGAACTTGAGACACCCTGTATATTTAGATGTTTACTTTATGTTAAAGAAAACGAAAATTCTATTGTTAAGTTGTCAGACTTTCATACTTACTCAACTAGAAATGCTGACACTTTGTGCATTCCATCTCATTCAACTACTAAGTTTAAATCGTCTTGTGTTTATCAGGCAATTATTCTTTATAATCATTTACCACCAGCCATCAAGATGTTGAATAGAGCAAAATTTAAGAAATTGATTAAATGTAAATTACTGAATAATTGTTATTATAATGTTAGTGAATATTTGGCTGATGACAGCTTTCTCGATTAGTATTTTTTATGAGCCATAGCCTCATAAGAGCTCTCAAAAACCTATATGAGGGAACCACATCAAGAATAAAGGTCGGTAGCAAATTATCAGAGAAGTTCTTGGTGGATAAGGGTTTACGCCAAGGATGCTGTATATCGCCCACATTGTTCAAGATCTATGTAGCGCGAGCTTTATTCCAATGGAAGAGGAAATGCGGCGGAATGGGCATCGATATCGGAGAAACCTACTTGTACACCCTACAATTTGCTGATGACCAAGTTGTCATAGCCAACGATAAAGACGACTTACAATATATGGCGAGAAAACTGCAAGAAGAATATAAGAACTGGGGACTGGAACTAAACACACAGAAAACGAAATATCTCCCTATAGGAGCAGAGCAATCTAACATCCAATTAGACGAAGAAGAAGTTGCATGTTGCAGCGTATACACCTATCTCGGAGTGGAATTCGACACGTCTGGGAAAGATGATAAAGAAATACAAAAGAGGATAACACAGGCCAGAAGAACCATTGGATGTCTGAATGGCATACTCTGGAGTAGCGATATCGGAAGACAACGAAAACATAATATTTACGAAGCATTAATTAAAAGTAGCTTGACTTACGGAGCAGAGACGTGGAGAAATACCCAACACAACCGAAGAAAACTCGAGGCCACAGAGATGGATGTATTTCGAAGATCACTCGGTATATCAAGAAGGGATAGAATAAGAAACGAAGAGGTGAGACAACGAATGGGAATAGGTGGCTCGATAATGACCGATATAGAGCAAAAACAGTTAATGTGGTACGGACATGTTCAGAGGATGGAAGAAACACGACTACCCAAAATGGCTATGAAGTGGATACCAACAAATCGCAGAAAGCGGGGGAGACTGAAGAAAACTTGGAAGGAGGAAGTAACGAAAGCTATGAGTGCCAGAGATTTGAGGGAAGATCAATGGAAAAACCGGAAAGAATGGAAGTTAGGCATCGGACAACGAAGAGAAACGTTTTAAAACCGATATATTATTATTATTATTATTTTGTATTATACTTATTTTTGTATTTATATTGACTTGTCCTATACATATTTATTATGTCATAATGGATTAATAAAGCTTATTATTATATTATTATTATTAAAACAGCTAAAAGGCTTAAATCTTGTGAGGACGTAAAATGACAGATAGAAATAATAATAATTGTGCGAGCAAAATTTTTAAAAATCTTTTCCAACTAAGACCTCAAATCGGTTTACTACCTGATTTTTAAGTTTTATCGAATAACATCTTTTTCAGAATTCCTTGGTTTGATAATGGCAAATGCGCCGAAACATGTCACCGAATGATTTTTAAATAAAGGGTTCCACAAAAACAGAAGTGCTTTTAAGACTTTTCCGTCTGCTTCATACCTAGCGCTTCATTATGGGATTTTATGAGTTTATTTTTGGAGAGAGTTAGAGCTCCACATATATTTTTTTGCTGAAGCTGAAGATTCTTCGAGGGAAGTTGACCTTGAAGATCTTACAAAGAGGCTGCGACACACAAAATTCGTTTTTGAGGAGAGATAAAGAAGCGGCTATCTTTGGTGGCGACCACATTAAGAAGATTCGTTCCATCTTCCGAGATTCGATCCATTCAGCCACTATGGAAAATTCGACGTGAAATTCCCAAGATAAGTTCCCCAAATATGTAGAGAGATCACATGTGATTCGAACTGTGAATAATCGGACTTGTTATTCAATTAACATTCTTTGTTTGGCCAACTCTTGTATATATTGTATATAACAATTGTTATAAGAGTGGAATAAATCCCATCTGTTCAAATAGACTATTATTGACCAGAGTAGAAGCATCTATCTATCAAAAAAATATAGAAAAAGGTAAGGTAGTTTCATGCTCTTTGCCAGCCGGGGCTTTTCAAAGTAACTTAAACCTTACAACATCTGCTGGATTCTGAGAAGTGCTGGAGTATCCCTGGTTTCTGCTCGCTGTTCATATATGCTCTTCCAAAATTCTTCGACCTCTTGAGGTGATGGTGGTTTCTGTGTCATCTGTTGTTGGGGCTGAAATAATTTCGATGGTTCTACGTTGAAGGTGTTGTTATCTTCAATCCATTTCTGCCTTTTTATCAGTTTCTTTCGAGCTTCTGCAAGTGATCTTATTTTATCAACAGCTTTCTGCTTCAGTAGATAGACTGTGGGCAAGTCTACTGATGTATGATGTATGGAACGAAGCTCCTCAATCATATCCTTCACTCTCCTGCTTGACCCAATCTTGCCTTTCAGAATATCTATGATACATTGGTACCAAGATGCCTGCTGCCTCATTGATTTTATTCTGATGTCAAGCCGACTGAGCCTCAACCTATGCTTATCCTTCTTCGCAGCTGTACTCATCGGTGGACATAGGAGTGAAGCGGCTGCTCTTACTGCATCCACAACATCTTCTAGTGAACAGGTCTCGTTAAGGTGATCTTGTATAATATTATCCAATACGGCTAGATCTTCAGCCTTATGTCTAGTTTTTATTCGGGTGGCCTTGATCAGTGGGTTTCTAACGGCCGCCTCAAATGCTTCCCTGGTATTGACGATCAACTCAGGAACATCTCTCACCGTTCCTGGTCTTTGTTGATGTTGGTCTGAAGCATCTGTCACCTGCTCTTTCGTTCTATTACCGGAACATCCCTCACCTGTTCCGTTCTTGGCCTTGACCCCAGGGATATTACTTGGTATTGTTTGTCTGGAGCATCTGTCACCTGCTATTCAGCTAGTTCTATTACCGGAACATCTCTCACCTGTTCCGTTCTTGGCCTTGGCCCTAGGGCTATTGCTTGGTATTGTTGGTTTGGAGCATCTGTCACCTGCTCTTCACCGTGTTCTATTCTTGGAACATCTCTCACATGTTCTGTTGTTGGCCTGTTAAGCGTGTACCAGACCCGGTTGGGCCTGCGATATTTCTCACCGGGGCTACAGCTTGTTCTTCGGCTGTGTCAATCGTCAGTTGCTGATGTTGGTTCGAAGCATCTGTCACCTGCTCCTCAGCTTGTCGTTTTGTCCGTTCTTGCTCTTGAGACCGCCATAATATTTCTCTTCTTATGAGATGATTGATCTGTTCCGTTCTTGGCCTTGCCCCTAGGGCTTTTGCTTGGTGTTGCTGTTTTGGAGCATGTGTCACCTGCTCTTCACCTCATTCTATTCTTGGAACATCTCTCACATGTTCTGTTATTGGCCTGTTGGAGCGTGTACCAGTCCCGGTTTGGTCCGTGATATTTCTCACCAGAGCAACAGCGTGTTCTTCAGCTGTGTCAACCGTCAATAGCGGATGTTGGTTCGAAGCATCTGTCACCTGCTCCTCAGCTTGTTGTTCTGTCCTGATTCCTCTTCTTTTGAGATGACTGATCTGATCTCTCAGGTTTTGCTGCGTCATGTAATCAAGGTCTGGATAATTTTCGCACTACAGACCATGCAGCCTTTTCATGTATTCCCTTCTTTCGGGTCTTGATCTTTTGTATAGCGCAGACAGCAGGTCATGCTGCTCGGGCGTCCACTTGTGGCGTCCCCTTTGTGCTGTCCTGTTTCGGCTGCCGATTCCGACTACGGGCTGCTCTTTCGAACGTTGAATCCCTATGCGACCGACAACCTGAACTCTCTCCTCGTCCATGTCCTCCTCGTCTAAGGGCATAGCTTCTTGTATGGCAGGCGCCTGACTTCTCAGCATCCTGCCGTTGGTGTCCCGCATGCTGTCACGTCCAGCACCAACACCAGACGCGCCCTGACGATCCCCAGGCAGCGACTGTTTTCCGAGGCTTAGCTTGTTTTTGTCCGACATCGGTTGAGAGTGACCGGGGTCCGCGGGATTGTCACACCAGTATACCACAAAGTAGTACCCCCGTGCGGGGGGAATATATAATAATAATTATTATTATTATTCATGGAAGTTAATCATTTATAGGGAAAAGAAAATATTATGTTGATTATTATTCTGAAATAAAAACGAGAATTTTATTTTTCTCTACATAATTCGTTGATACCTTTTTCGACTCAGTTTATCCATGCAAAGGACTCTGCACAAATCAAATGGGAATTAGATCCCAGTCGAGATTTGGATATGTTGTAGTTTATACTTTTCTGATCAATAATCTTCATGGGCCCGAGACCTAAAAATTGACAAATTTTCCGGTATCGAATTTCGAAAATTGCGACTAGTGCACGCAATCAAAAATTAATTCCCATCTATTAAGTACTTTGGGTGACGGCATGCATACGTGGCATGAAATCAAAATATGTATTCAAATGTGGATTATTGCTGGGTTTGAATTTTCTTGTTGTGTTCAGTTTCCGGCATCTAGCACTGTTTGAATTAGTATAGTTTTGAAGGGTAGCGAAGGGCCTGATAACGTGCGTAATAGATGGGATTTCATTTTTGATTGCACATTAGTCGCAACTTTCGACCTTCGATACCGCAAAAACTGTCCATTTTTGGGTCTTGGGCCCATGGAGACTGTTGATCAGGGATGTATAAACTACAACATATCCAAATTTCAGCCAATTCAACTGGGATCCATTTTCCATTTGATATGTGCAGGGTCCTTTCGAGCATCATTTAAGCATTTTTGAGGGTTTTTATGCCTATAATCGGGTCTCTGATCATTACTATAGAAATTACTGAGAAACTTCACTTGAAACTTTGTACCAACTGAATGGGGGTGCATTTCCTACAAAATTCTTGATTAACACCATATGTTTTATCAGAGATCTCGGCAATGATTGAACGTGAAAAATAATTTGTTTTCTAAATCTGACGGTTTTCGGTTCAATAGATGAAACATTGATTCTCGAGAAGAAATGCATTGTTTATTTTCTTTTTTGTGATAATCTGAAGCACAGCAAATATATTTACTTATATCTCCTCTATTTTTATTAATTTATTTATATATAAGTATATGAATAAATTAATAAAAATTTATACTTGGATAGATCTCAGCCAAATCTTTCCTATTGTTAGAAATTTCATATGTTGTATTTCTGTGAATAAATATTATCATTGAGTTCAAATATTTAATATGATATTATGTTATGTTAATATGTGCACTGTTGAAGCAGCCAGCGCTGAGCTAGTTTGAATTTGTTGGTTTTGGAAATTCATATAGTTTAGAGAGCAATACTTTATTGAGTCTATATTCTATTTATATATCATAAAATTTTATGGTTTCATATGCCTCAATATCCAACCCATATATTTGGAAACCCTTGTATACACCCCTGGCCAGTCCTTTATTCCACATGGATCAGGACCATAGGACACGATGCCAGCCAAATACCAACTGACGTCTCCATTCTCGTCCACACTTATAGACATAAGAGGCCCACCGCTATCACCTCCACAAGAATCCTTGTTTAACTGACCACCAGCACACAATTGTTTACCGGTTACTTCTCTGTTTGCGTCCATATAAAGGGTCCTACAATCGGAGTTTTTCATAACTGGAACCTGAAACTTTGTATTAAAACTTGCTCATCATCATCATCATAGATACCTACGTACCAACAACTTCAATTTTTTGCTGCTAGAATATTGATGTTCAGTCTGACCCCAACCAGCAACTGTTAGATTGAGCCCGCTGTAAGATTTTCGCCTTTCTTGGTCGAGTGTCGGCAAGCAAACTGGCTTCACATAATCTGAAACATGCAAGGAAATTTTGCGAATATTTTGAATAACTA
This sequence comes from Adalia bipunctata, assembly GCA_910592335.1. Lineage (NCBI taxonomy): Eukaryota > Metazoa > Arthropoda > Insecta > Coleoptera > Coccinellidae > Adalia > Adalia bipunctata. The sequence goes on along the minus strand of OU342949.1, from coordinate 8,916,026 downwards.
GATAACTTGAATACAAAAACGACTATACTGCGGATTCTTTTGGAGAAGAGAGAAATTTTAGTGCATTATTTTCAATTATACCGAACTGTATGCCCAGATATTGCAGATGGAAAATTGGCTATAACCTACCCAGGCGGAACCTAGAGCAAAATGTCAACGTTCCCTTAGGTCCAATTTTCTCCAAAGAAGAACAGGAACTTCTCATTCGAATTAAATTGGGGGAATATTTTCTTGGCTTCAGGACTGCGGGGTGAATTATACACACTTTTTTAAATCGCCGACGTTTCGACCCTTTTTTGGATCTTCTTCAGGGCTGCAAGAATATTTATTTCTCAGTCTTGTACAAGTTTATATATAATATAATCATGAGTATTACGATGTATAATCTTAAAAGAATGAAACAAAACAATAACAAACAAGTTACGTGGACACGGGTTAGAGAGAGACAGACATTCAGGTGGAATTTGCTTTTATATTAGTTTTTATTTTTATATTATTTCTATTATTTCTGATTTTGTTTTTTTTCTCGTAAATCCATATGAATATGTACACATATTTTTTTTATTATTATAAGTTTAATATTTGGAGGTGCTAGTTTAATTCTCACCAATTTGGTCAGGTGTAATAAAATATGGTGGATGTCTAGTTTCATTAGAGGACAAACAGTTCGAATTTTGTTTATGTGTCTTGTTGGTTAATTCGGGTTGTATGTATCCGTGGCCGGTCAATATAATACTGATCGACGAAGTTCTCGCGTCCTCGGTTATTGAATCTTTTTGCCTGTTTTGTCATTATAACGTTTTTTATTTTATTTCTCTTAACAGGCCGCTATAAATATTACTCAACCCTTGTATGTCTGATCTGACATTTACTGTTTTATTAATGGATATATATAACATTTCGCTGATGCATCTTTTCCGGTAATTTTCTTCTCTGTCTAGTATTTTTATTCCGTCAAAATCAAAATCGTGTTTTTCGTTAAAATGGTGCATCGCAAGAGCCGTTTTTTCATTTTTGTCCTTGTTATTTTCTCCGCAGTCGTATTTGTGCTGGTATATTCGATTCTTCAAGTATTGCTTTGTCATGCCAATATAGGATAAATTGCAATCCTTACAGGGGATTTGATAAATTAAGTTGGATTTTGTTAACTTTGGGTAAGGGTCTTTTAATTTTGTGTACAAGGTGTTAAGTTTTTCAAGGGGATAGAAGGCTAGTTTAATATTGGTGGCGTAGTTTTTCATGAGGGTTTCAACATTTTCTGATAGTCCTCTTATGTATGGGAATTTATAATAAGTGAGGTTCTCTCTTTCGGTTTGTACGTTATTCTCGGATACTGTTCTCGTGAATTTCCACTTGTAGCACCAATATTAAACTAGCCTTCTATCCCCTTGAAAAACTTAACACCTTGTACACAAAATTAAAAGACCCTTACCCAAAGTTAACAAAATCCAACTTAATTTATCAAATCCCCTGTAAGGATTGCAATTTATCCTATATTGGCATGACAAAGCAATACTTGAAGAATCGAATATACCAGCACAAATACGACTGCGGAGAAAATAACAAGGACAAAAATGAAAAAACGGCTCTTGCGATGCACCATTTTAACGAAAAACACGATTTTGATTTTGACGGAATAAAAATACTAGACAGAGAAGAAAATTACCGGAAAAGATGCATCAGCGAAATGTTATATATATCCATTAATAAAACAGTAAATGTCAGATCAGACATACAAGGGTTGAGTAATATTTATAGCGGCCTGTTAAGAGAAATAAAATAAAAAACGTTATAATGACAAAACAGGCAAAAAGATTCAATAACCGAGGACGCGAGAACTTCGTCGATCAGTATTATATTGACCGGCCACGGATACATACAACCCGAATTAACCAACAAGACACATAAACAAAATTCGAACTGTTTGTCCTCTAATGAAACTAGACATCCACCATATTTTATTACACCTGACCAAATTGGTGAGAATTAAACTAGCACCTCCAAATATTAAACTTATAACAATAAAAAAAATATGTGTACATATTCATATGGATTTACGAGAAAAAAAACAAAATCAGAAATAATAGAAATAATATAAAAATAAAAACTAATATAAAAGCAAATTCCACCTGAATGTCTGTCTCTCTCTAACCCGTGTCCACGTAACTTGTTTGTTATTGTTTTGTTTCATTCTTTTAAGATTATACATCGTAATACTCATGATTATATTATATATAAACTTGTACAAGACTGAGAAATAAATATTCTTGCAGCCCTGAAGAAGATCCAAAAAAGGGTCGAAACGTCGGCGATTTAAAAAAGTGTGTATAATTCACCCCGCAGTCCTGAAGCCAAGAAAATATTCCCCCAATTAAACAGCAAGGACGAAACTTATCAGATATTCGAATTAAATGGAAGGAGATTATTTGCTGGTGGAAACTGCAGAAATTCAATTTCAACGGGATTCGAAAAAAAACCGGAGATGGAATTGGCGAATTTTAACGTAAAATGAATTCAGGGGATGAGATTGTTCCCTTCTTTCAAGATTTTCGAGTTTTCAGCGCGTCATGACCCAACCGATTCCGAAGGTTTTATAAGGGCGGAACGACCTGCGGAAGCTCTCTTTCTGCTCTTTAACGCTAGTTCAAACGTTTTTCGAGTTATTTCTACGCTTCTCCCCATTGTGAATAGTAATATAATTTGCCAGTTTGATTTGACCAGTTAATAAATTCGGCATTGATTTCTCCGATTTGATTTTCCGTGAAAAATAAAAGCAGTGCGAGTTAACTTCGAGACAGGACTCCCAGTTAGTTTGTGCTGTGCATACTTCGGAAAACCGGTAAGGCCCCGTTTATATTTCCTACATGGCATTATCCGTTGAATATCATTGTAACATTTGAATCATTGTGTGCTCCACGACTTTTAAACCTTTTTTCTTCATTTCTTATCTGTGTTATAATTCACTTTCCCTGGTGGTACCTTAATCTCTGTACTTATCAGCAACCTTTTTGAGGATTGAGTTCGGCGAGGTCACAACGGGGACACGGCCGCGCTCCACCCTTGCTCAATTCCCTGAAGGTTGACGGATATACGAGAGACTTCTTCCAGTCGAGTGATACCCTTTCGCTGGGATTATTTGCCTGGGCGACAGTGGGCGTTGTTGGTTCACCACCGTAACCCGCCTGTAGTTTATCCACATCATTTCCTCAATTTGATTATGTATTGTATTTCTTCGTGATTCCTTAATCTCTGGATTTATCAGCAACCTTTTTGAGTATTGAGTTCGGCGAGATCACAACGGGGTCGCGGCCGCGCTTCACCCTTGCTCAATTCACTAAAGGTTGACGGTAATCCAAGAGACTTCGTCAAGCCGCGGGATTCCATTTTCTGGGACCACTTGTCTGGTAGTTGTTGGTTCACTACCGTACCCGACTTCTCTTCGACCCCATTTTACTTTCAAGATTTCGTCTTGTATTTTGATTCCCTGGTGGGGCCTTAATCTCTGGATTTATCAGCAACCTTTTTGAGGATTAAGTTCGGCGAAATCACAACTGGGTCACGACCGTGCTTCACCCTTGCTCAATTCACTGAAGGTTGACGGTGTTGGGTTTTCGGTTAACCAACTGGAGTGTTGTTCAATTATTCAATTCGTAATATAATTTTCTGAGTGAGAAAAAGATAGAGCTAGTGGACTGTATATATATGTGAAATTAATGGAGACCCAACACATAAAGGATTAAGGCCCAAAATAACAGTAAAATATATTTACCTATATTAGCAAACAGGATCCTGTCGATGACTCCTATTTCAATAAGATTGATCGACCTCGACAAACGAATATGGAATGAAGCTTACGTAAAATTCCGTTGCTAAAAATGTCAGATTTGTGCACACTTATCCTTGTGGTATTATAGAATAAGCACGCCACTGGTAACAGTCTTCTTGTTCGAAACAATTCGCACAAATAAAAGTTTTAAATGAATGTAATTCGATTGAATCGAAATCACTAAAAATTGCGAATCACAGGAAAACTGAAATTTTCCGATTTCACGAAAAGGAAGCAGAAAATTAGGAATTAACGGAAGCAGCATTATTCAAGAAGTCAATCAATGAACTGAATTAAAAATATGGAAACGAAACAAATATGCGACATATGTTGCGCTACACAGCTGACGAGTTCTTCTTGTACACAAGGGATAATCCATATGGGAATTCCCCAGATGGAGAAATTAATTCAATAATTCGAATTTTGAAAATTCAAAATAATTATTTTGAAACGTTCACTTGCCGTGAACAGACGGAAATCCAAGAGACTTCGTCAAGCCAAAGGGCTCCATTTTCTGGGACCACTTGTCTGAACGTTGTAGGTTCACTACCGTACCCGACTTATTTCCGACCCCATTTTACTTTCAAGATTTCATCTTGTATTCTGATTCCCTTGTGGGGCCTCAATCTCTGTATTTGTAAGAGCAACCCTTTGAGGATTGGGATCGGCGAGATCACAACGGGGTTACGGCCGCGCTTCACCCCTCCTCAATTCGCTCAAAGTTGACGAAAATACTAGAGACATCGCCGAGTCGAGGAGCTCCATTTTCCTGGGGCTACTTGTCAGGGCGTGGTTGTTTCTTCACCGTACCCGATTCCCCCTCCACTAAGCGGTGCTCGAAGATTCGTATTTCACAGCGACGTCCTTGTGAGTTGACATCGGCGAGATCACAACGGGGTCACGGCCGCGCTTCACCCTTTGTCAACCCGCTGGACTTTTGCGAATTTACTAGAATCGCTTCGTCAGGTCGAGAGGTTCCATTCCCTGGAGTCCCTTGTCCGGACGTCGTTACTGCCACAGCTGCCCTTGTTTCCTCCGCCACAGTCTAAGTATTGTCCGATAATTTTTCCTCAATATTTGAGGGTGGAACACCCCATTGCAAGTGGTTAGATTGTATAATTTTTTCCGTGGCCTGCCGAATTTTGAAGTTTTGCTTTGTTACTCCCGTACTTCTCTGTTCACCGTCTGATTCTCGCATTCGCTCACCTCGCCCGACCTTCTCGCTCACCTGATCACCGTTTATTCTTGAATTTATTAATCACTGTAAAATACCGATACTCAAGTCATTCCTTTTAATTTCATGCTTTTTAAGTGAAATCAGTTTCAATTTTTGATTCTTAGTATTAATAGATCTTTCCCCATTGTTATTTCTGCTTGAAGTCAGTAAACTTTGTAAAATCCATTTTGTGTTTTGAGTGCACCTTTAATTTTGGCAGCATTCACGATAGAAACTCAACTTCCAATCGCTAACTTCCTAGATTAAACCGAACCCTTCTCCACTGTATAAAAGCTACCTTGGTAGTAGTGGAGAGTTCAAGGCGCCACAACCTTGTTAAACCTATTGTGGCTGGCGCTCGAGCATTTATTTTCCGTGAAGGTGACTGCGCCCTTGGAGTACTCCCCCTAAATGAGGGATCTTCACAGTGGCGCCCCAGCAGGGACCGTTTCTTTCGTAATAAAATAATTGAGACTGCATTTTTTGTGTCCGTTTTCATAAGTGAAGTGTTGCTGATATCTGAACTATTTTTCAGAAGGGATATCTATTTTTGACATTTTTCAATCGCGGCTTCTATAGTGTAATTCTTGTGAGCTGGTATTTTTTTTGAAATTTTCTTGGACGATTTCGTGAAGAAGTTTTTCAGTGATGAACGTCAATAGGTTGCGAGCTGAGGAACTGGTTTGGGAATGGGAAGCCTGTGGGACACAGGCCTGTAGGACTGTCCCTGAAAACAGGATCCTTCTACAGAGGGTGCTCAACCAGAGAGTGCCCCTCAGACGAACCCCAAGAAGTGCAAATGAGGAGATGGACCGATGGATGCGGCGAGTCAAATCTTGCGTGATCTGATTGAAAATATTCGAGAATTCGATGAGGAGAACGCCAGAAATGGGGAAGCCTGGATAGGAAGCCGTCTGGAACATGTCCGCAACAGGTTGGCACTGATTGAGCCAGATTTACTGGAAGGTCTGGCCAATGCCCGTGAAATGTTGAAAGGCATCCAGTTGACGCAGGTGCCGCTAGTAGAGGGCGTCGAGACGCCCAGGATGACTGAAACAAATAGGTTTTCCGGAACAACCTTGCTGGAACAGGAGGTCGAACTCATTTCTTTTCACGATACACCGGCCACTGTCCGAGGAGAACATACGGAGGCCCCGAGTGCAATTCGGAACGGAAGTGAAAGGATGAACTGTTCAGGTCCACAACTGGATGGGACCTACTGGAGAACAAGTTTACCGACTGACTTCCTGCAGCGAATGCGTGAAAGAGCCTGTGACGCAGTTCGTCGCCGACTGAATTTTACCAGTCCCCTACTGAAATCAAAAACTTATGGAAACAGAATTAAGTTCTGCTGAACCGTTGCCCCTACCAACGAGACCGGTTGTAGCGGAGTCGACGCGACGAATTTCATTCCCGTTTTTGGAAAATGAGCGAACATCGTTTGAGTTCGCTTGTTGAATGAAGACGTATTCTGTTCTGCTTCGTTAGTTCTTGTATTTCTCAAGGCCTGCTATTGTTTCTGTGATATCAGGTAACGAATTAATCGTTCATTGATTCTGTTTGAATTTTTCTGAGGGGATCACCGATATTTAATTATTTGAGGAGATAGTTTTAAGTTATTCTTTGTTTTGTTTACAATCACTTCTTGATAACAGGGAGACCGGCGCGGGCGACTCCTTTCGGTTCGGCACGCTAGAGCTTACTGCAACTGGCGATCTCAACGTAGAGATTGTTACCCTGATCCCTTCTGACATAATATTTTCTTTCTCCGTGGCCCTCCTACCTTTGTGTACAAGTCTTTCTCATAGGCCCAAGAAAGTGAAGAGTTTTATTTGTTATAATTTTTTCCTATCTTCATCATATTTAAAATCAGATATGGCACGATCCTGTTCCATTTGCGCTAAGTCTTTATCTGCTTCTCAGAAACTAATATCGTGCGTCAAATGTGGCAAGCATTTTCATTTGGGCTGCATCATTCTCACTGAGAGGGAATTGCATTTTTTGAGTAATGCCGGTGAAGTATGGAGCTGCACTACTTGCACGAGAAGCGAACGTACTTTACGCAGTAACTCGGGGGATAGACGACCGATCTCGCCGTCTCAGGCCCAGCCACTCGCGTCAACGTTGCCTTCGTCAGCGGGTGAACCCCTCACTGTCCAGCATTTCAACGTCTTGATGGAAAAGATGATGGACATGTCTTCAAGTATTGAACGTATCGAGAAGCGGCAAAATGAATTGTTTGGCCAACTGGCCGTTTGCACGGAAACGCTCGGTAAACACTCCAAGATCCTATCTGACCAAGGGTCTGCGCTAGCCTAGCATGGCTCACAAATTGATGAGCTGCAGCGTGATCAGGCAACTATGTCTGGCAAAATTGCTGAGATCTCGTTGAGTCTAAATGAGGCGGTTGTCGGGTGATCGTGTTTTCCAGTCTTTTGACATACCTGAGGTACTCGAACGAGTAGGGAGATCCCATAATATACTGGCTCTCAATGTCCCGGAGGGAGCACAGTCGTCCTATGATGTCTCTCTTTCGTCCGATATCGTGGACTCTATTTGTGATTCAGCTTATCGAAGCCTGGTTGGCGCTGTAAGGTTGCCGTCGACGGACAAATCGCGCCCTGGATGGTTGAGATTGACTTTTTCCAATCCAAATCTGTCGTCTCCAGTCTTCTCAGGAATAAATCTCGTTTGAATGGTATTGCAAGATTTCGTGGCATTTCAATACGGGATGACAAGACTAAAAACCAGGTGGCTGAGCTGGATTTGTTGCGGGAAGAGCTCAAGAGAAGACAGTCCAATGGCGAGAAGTATCTCACCGTAAAATATGTGAAAGGAATTCCAACAATCATCTCGACTGCTACCATGTCTGAAACTCCAGTCCTACCAAAAAACTTGAAGGACTCCAGGTGTGGCCGATAGTATACAGTACTGTTCAGTCTCTCTCCTCCAAATTTTCTGAAATTTTGTTACACGTGCAGGTACACCAACCAACCATTTTATTTTTTTATGAAACATGGCTAAAACCCTCATTGCCTGATAGCACCTTGCACATTACTGATTATACGTTATACCGCGATGACAACAACGTAACCGTGGGTCATCGAGGAGTTTGTGTTTATGTGAGAAACTCAATTGCTAACCATTTCAGGATTGTTATGACTCATTACGACTGGTCTGGTATCGATAACATTTTCCTGAAAATTTATAACCCTCGTTATCTTCTTTTGACTGGCTGCATCTATCGTCCCCGCCCTTGCTCAGCCGATAATGATTTGATCAAATTCGTAATAGAATCTTCTATATCCTACAATAATATTTTCATCACGGGGGATTTCAATTGTCCGGACATCGAATGGCCTCTGAATCATCTGCTACCTTTGGGTTCTCCCTCTTATCCCTACCCCGAGCTTATCAACTACCTACCAACAACTTATCGTACAACCAACTAGATTCAGAGCCGGACAGTCACCCTCATTGCTTGATCTTTTTTTGGTATCCGATTCTAGCCTTGTTTCTGAAATAGATTATTTACCACCATTCGGAAAATCTGACCATATCACCCTCTCTACGGAACTTCAGTTTCGTCTGCTGGGTTCAACTCCTAAATCAACCAAAGAAATCTACAACATCGACTATCGAAGGGCATCAGAACTGCTGGCAGCGAGAGACTGGCCACTGATTTTGGATGATGAAGGCGATGTTGATAGAATGTGGAGCGTCTTCTTGGGGATGGTGGGTGAGGTTGTTTCCAATTGTACATCCGTTCTAACGGTTCGAATTGTTTTTTCGAAGCCCTTGATCAACGATGGCGTTCTGGCGATGGCGAGGCAAAAGAGATCCTTATGGCGGAGATATCTTCGAACCAGATCAGCTTGTGACTACCACAATCATAGTAGCTATTCGAATCACTTGACAGCGACTATAAGACAAGCCAAGAACCGCTACGAGAGCCAACTTGCTTCTACTGGGAACCGGAAGAAATTTTTCAAATACTTAAGATCTCCGATGAGTGGTAGAGTTGGTGTTCCGACGATCCGTAACCATTCCAACGAAGTATGTGGGACCCCAGTTGAGGCGGCCAATGTGCTTTCGGATGTATTTTTCTCCTCATTCGTAATAGAACCAGACGGCCCGCTTCCCCAGATTAGGACGCCTCGACTTCCTGAGGAGATTCGTGATGTCGAGATAAACAAAGATGTTGTCAGAGGGTACTTGTTGCAGCTCAAGGTTGACACCGCCCTTGGACTTGATGGTCTGTCATCCCGACTTCTTCAGAGTTGTGCTCATTCTCTCACTTTGCCTCTCTCTAGAATATTCTCGTGTTCCCTCAGATGTTCTGTTCTTTCGAATGACTGGTAGACTGCCTCTGTTATCCCAATTTTTTTCCGTGGCAGTCATCACAACAATTTACCGGAATTGGATGAGAACGGTCGGAACAAGCCTGAACAGAAGGCAGAGGAATGGAACTGGGCAGAGCGGAATAAATATGAGCCATTTTTACCGAGCCATAAGCAAGCCGAGAACGGAATCGCTGGAGGAACAACTGTTAATTCTCACTGCAATTATCACTAGGTCCCAGTTTACGAATGGAACGTATACTTCGACGGTTCGAGTGGTGTGAATTCTTTCCTGGAAGAAGTGGAACAGTTGGCTGAGACCCGAAGAGTTACACACCAACAATTATTCGAGTCTATCTTTGAATTATAACGAAAGGATGCGAAGAACTGGTATATTCCCCGCCGACATTGCTTTCAAGATTGGCCCAATTTTAAGGAACATCTCCGTGAAGCAGTCCTGCCTTCAGAATACGAGGAGAACCTGCTCGAGGAAATCAGAAAGCGTACTCAATCAAGGTGATGGAGAAAAATTAGTCCTGTTCACGACACGGATGCAGAACTTGTTCCTGAAGTTGAACACGAAGCGACCTTCGGAAGAGGAACAAGTCAACATTATTGAAAGGCGATTAATCCCGTCACTTCAGAAAGCCCTCGCCTTCCAGGAAACAAGAACGTACTCGGAACTACTGAATAAGGGAAAAGTGTTCGAGTTAGTTCAGTGGCAGGCAGACCATTATGTACCACCTCCTGACCGGCCGGGATTTATGGATAAACGACATCTGTTTCATAAAAATGTGAATCAGAAGTCGACTGAGAACTTGATGATAGACTCACTCCATAGGACTCCCGTCGGACCATCACGTGGACCACCTGCCAAGGAACCTTCGCCGTCCTCCGTACAAATGACTTCCACCACCGCACCAGAAAGACCTACGGATGATGAATCAGGAACCATCAGAGAACCAGCAAAGGAGAAGCAAGTGAGATTTGCTGAAGGACAACCACAATGCTGGCGATGTGGTACAATGGGACATATGAGGCGAGAGTGCCGAGCCAAGCCTGTTATATTCTTCTCCCGGTGTGAGAGACAGGGTATACTGTCCCGGGATTGCAGATGTTCGGGAAACTAGGGCGGAACTGTCGGGATGGGAAGACTCGACAGTTTCCAACGCCTGCTTCACCAAATACATCAAAGTATCCGTCTAAAGAGAATTGCCCCATGATCGCCGTCCGTATTGAACACCTCGAATCCAGAGCCCTATTAGACAACGGAGCTTCGGGGTCATTTCTTAGCTCATCAGCGGCCGAAAGGTGCCAAGGTTTGGGAATCCTCACAACACCGGTGAACAACATGTTGGCAACCGTGGCAAATGGAAGCTGCGTATCAGTGCAGGAGATTTGCCGTACAACACTATAACTGGACGATACGAAGATCGATGTTCACCTACTTCTGGCGCCCCAGTTACCGATAGACATAATACTTCCCTGCCAAAAATACCGCATGAAATCTCATAAGAACATATAGACCATTTATGAGATTTCATGAGGATCAATGAGAAGAAGCTGTATCCTATACGTACGTTATCCAAGACATGTAAACTTCTTATAAGTTTTTATGAGGATTTATAAGTATATGTAATTTATAAGCATACCCGAATACAAGGTGTACGAGTTTCTATCAGGTAGAATTCGTTTGAGGAGGCTATGAGATTCTATAAGGTATTCCAGTTTCAATTATAATAATGTTTTATGCTCATTCACAAGCCTGAAAACCTACGAGGAATATGTGGAATGTATCAGGAATTCCTTATGTAATTTTATGCGGATCTTATGAGTTTTAATGTGGCTCAAATTAACTGAGAATTCACAAGTTTCAGTGACGAAGCTCGGCTGTGAAGTATAAGAGTCTGTATCAGGCATTGTTAGATTTAGGCGGCTACGAGATTCAATAGTGTATTCCAATTTCAATCATAATAATGTTTTATGCTCATTCACAAGCCTGAAAACCTATGAGAAATAAGTGGAATGTATCAGGAATTCCTTATGTAATTGTATGCGGATCTTATGAGTTTTAATGTGGCTGAAATTAACTGAGAATTCACGAGTTTCAGTGAGGAAGCTTGGCTGCGAATCATAAGAGTCTGTATCAGGCATTGTTAGATTTAGGCGGCTACGAGATTCAATAGTGTATTCCAATTTCAATCATAATAATGTTTTATGCTCATTCACGAGCCTGAAAACCTATGAGAAATATGTGGAATGTATCAGGAATTCCTTATGTAATTTTATGCGGATTTATGAGTTTCAATGGGGCTCGAATTAACTGAGAATTCACTAGTGTCAATAAGGAATGTCGAGTTTATAAGAGTCTGTATCAAGCAGCAAGGGCGGATTTACGGGGGGCTCTGCCAATAATATCTCATAGAAACTGAAAATGTATGTACGAGAACTTATGAGATCCTAATTGGATAGTGAAACCGCAAATCTGTATAAAACCATATACGATATTCATCAGTATTTAATGGAGACTACAGATACACATTGCTTCAGTTTCTAATGGCATTTCCTAACGTAAATCATATCCGTTTCTATAAGCCATTCCTACATTGGATTGTCCTTGTTCCTACTAGTTTTTATAAGACTCTAAAGATTTCAAATGTGGTTTTCACACACAATACCTACCTGTTTCTAATGTGTTTTTACGTTTTACACATAACTCTCATCCGTTCCTACGAGATTTTATAAGAATCTATAGTTTTCAAATATTGTTGTCAGAGACAACAACCCTGATGTTGTGTACAGAGTGCACAGTGGTCGCATTCAGCTGACGAAACCGTTGGGCAACTGTTACGAAACACTAGCGGAATCGGTCGTTGGCACATGCGCTACTTCCTCAACGCGTTCTGGAGCGGTTGCCATTCTTCGGAGCGCATTTGATTTGTGCTAGGTAGCGGTAGCGGAAAGTTGAAGTGTAATGTAAAGAGCAGACCAAACAAGATAGTCGTCAACACTTGGAGGAAAAATGATGGAGTTTGTGTTTGCAAGTGAGAATAAAGTTTTTACGTGAATGTAAAAGTAGATGAGCGATGGTTACACGATATACCTCGTAATTATTTTCAAAAACACTTTGTCTGGATGATTAAATCAAAAAGCAACCAAAATAACCCTTTGTCAAAATACACCTGTCGAAAACTAACAGTTGACAGAAATTGAAAACGGCCTCTCAGCGAACGTTCAACACGTTCCCGACCGCTACCGATAGATAGCAGCAGCGCTTTGGGCTTCGTCCGCTGAATGCGACCAGTGATTTCAGGATTCGTCGGTCGGCGCGCGCATCAGAAAGTTCAGGTTATGCGTTATGACGCGGACGCCGTGGAGTGGACTCGTGGAGCGTGAGCGTGGACACCGTAAAACACGTGTCACGTGTGATGCAAATTGCAAATTGACGTATTATTTCTCGGGAAATTGCAATAATAATTAATTTCACTTTTCTAGAATAATAAATTAAAATAAAAAAAACCTTTTTAAAAAAGCTTTTATTTTAATGCTCTTAAAAGAAAAAAATAAAATTTTCCTTTTAAATTTCAACTATCAACTTATAACTTCATGATACACAATTTATATGATCATAAAAGCTTGTCGCGCTATTAACTCGTGCAAAAAGACTACATATCACCTATTCAATTGAGTATCTTAATCTGCTAAATTTAATTTTTTTTCAGTTTAATTAAATACTTATAGGTACCAACGCAAACCTCGCGACAAGCTTTTATGATCATATAAATTGTGTATCATGAAGTTATAAGTTGATAGTTGAAATTTAAAAGGAAAATTTTATTTTTTTCTTTTTAGAGCATTCAAATAAAAGCTTTTTTAAAAAGGTTTTTTTTATTTTAATTTATTTTTTACTTTTTAGTTATCGCTATTTCGCCATCTTGGATGTTCCGCCATATTGCATTCAGAATGACGTCAACATTATTTTTCGAGTTATTCTCAACAAGCCCTTTTATTTGATACCCATATTATAGAAATGCATCACAAAAAACTATTCCGCCATCTTGGATGTTCCGCCATATTGGATTTAGAACGACGTCACAGTATTTTTCGAATTGCTCTCAACAAGCTCTTTCATTTGATACCCATATTATATAAATGCATCACAAAAAACTATTCCGCCATCTTGGATGTTCCGCCATATTGGATTTAGAACGACCACACATTATTTTCCGAATTAATCTCAACAAGCTCTTTCATTTGATACCCATATTATAGAAATGCATCACAAAAAACTATTCCGCCATCTTGTATGGTCCGCCATATTGGATATAGAATGACGTCACAGTATTTTTCGAATTACTCTCAACAAGCTCTTTCATTTGATACCCATATTATATAAATGCATCACAAAAAACTATTCCGCCATCTTGGATGTTCCGCCATATTGGATTTAGAACGACTAAACATTATTTTCCGAATTACTCTCAACAAGCTCTTTCATTTGATACCCATATTATAGAAATGCATCACAAAAAACTATTCCGCCATCTTGTATGGTCCGCCATATTAGATATAGAATGACGTCACAAAGCTTATCGTATATTGTCATCCAAACTGAACGTGTATACAAAATTTCAGCTCAATCGCTTGAAGATATCTGCTTCAAAATTGAGTAGCAAGATTCCACCCGAACATACATACATACATACATACATACATACATACAATGCAAGTTAAAAATAAAAGCTTTTAAAAATGTGATGCATCAGTGCCTTTATGAGAGACTATTATGTGTTTTCGGTCTGAAGAGGACATTGTATTTTGTGTAAAGTGAGGTTATGGTTATATTGTAGAAACAAGCTGGAATTATATGAATAGGTATGGTTTTCCGTAATTATGTGTTCTTCTCAAGTTACTTCTGTGAAATTATTCCATAATGAAATTATGAAATGTCAAATACTTAATAATTCAGTATGTATTTATAAGCATCTCATGAACGGATCAGAAATAAACATTTTAAGCCGCTATGAATTCTTTCACTCCAACTGTATGAATCCACCAACCAATAGTTCGAACAAAGGTATATGAAACCATATAAAAACGTATTATTATAATCCTAGGAATTTCAGTTAGAAACATATGGAAGATATTTTAACTAAACTTTTAAACTGTCAAATTCTCATTAGCGAATGATTAACTGTGAATTATAATGATTTCTGGCGAATATTGGTGATGGTACGATATGAATTTACATTTTCACTCTAACTTCAATGTCATACATTCTCTTCTATTATCCTCTTGATTAAACACATGCAAACCATATTGTACTTATTTTCTGAATTGCCATCAGAAACACAATTTGAGAACTATAGATCCTTATAACCTTGAAATCTTATATATTCTCATTTATTTTCAAACCTTATCAACTCGTAAAACATACAGCAGAAATTAATTTTGTGTAGAAACAGATTTGTAACAGGTAGGTATTACGTCTGAAAACCTCATTGAAAAACTATAGATTCTCATAGAAACGAATATGAAGCATGTGTAAAAACACATTAGAAACAGGTAGGTATTATGAGTGAAAAGCATATTTGAAAACTATAGATTCTTATAGAAACTCGTAGAAACGGATATGAGTTATCTGTGGAAACACATTAGAAACAGGTAGGTCCGAGGGTGTAGGTCTTATGTGTGAAAACCACATTTGAAAACTATAGATATATAGAAACTCATAGAAACGGATATGAGTTATCTGTGGCAACACATTAGAAACAGGTAGGTATTGTGTGTGAAACCCACATTTTGAAACTATAGATTCTCATCAAAACTCGTAGGAACATAATATGAGTTATGTGTAAAAATACATTAGAAACAGGTAGGTCTTATGTGTGAAAAATACATTTGAAAACTATAGATTCTTATAGAAACTCTTAGAAACGGATATGAGTTATCTGTGGAAACACATTAGAAACAGGTAGGTCCGGGGGTAGGTCTCATGTGTGAAAACCACATTTGAAAACTATAGATTCTTATAGAAACTCGTAGAAACACATTAGAAACAGGTAGGTATTGTGTGTGAAAACCACATTTGAAAACTATAGATTCTCATCAAAACTCGTAGGAACAGATATGAGTTATGTGTAAAAACACATTAGAAACAGGTAGGTCTTATGTGTGAAAAACACATTTGAAAACTATAGATTCTTATAGAAACTCGTAGAAACGGATATGAGTTATCTGTGGAAACACATTAGAAACAGGTAGGTATTGTGTGTGAAAACCACATTTGAAAACTATAGATTCTCATCAAAACTCGTAGGAACAGATATGAGTTATGTGTAAAAACACATTAGAAACAGGTAGGTCTTATGTGTGAAAAACACATTTGAAAACTATAGATTCTTATAGAAACTCGTAGAAACGGATATGAGTTATCTGTGGAAACACATTAGAAACAGGTAGGTATTGTGTGTGAAAACCACATTTGAAAACTATAGATTCTCATCAAAACTCGTAGGAACAGATATGAGTTATGTGTGAAAAACACATTTGAAAACTATTGGGTCTTATAAAAACTAGTAGGAACAAGGACAATTCAATGTAGGAATGGCTTATAGAAACGGATATGATTTACTTTAGGAAATGCCATTAGAACCTAAACCAATATGTATCTGTAGTCTCCATTAAATACTGATGAATATCGTATATGTTTTTATACGGAATTGCCCTTTCACTATCCAATTAGGATCTCATAAGTTCTCATACATACATTTTCTATCAGTTTCTATGAGACATTATCGGCAGGGTTGGCATGGATGTATTAGCGAAACACGACTTCCATATCGATCTAAGGACTGCACAATGCTTCTTGAACGGCTGACTATTGGACCCACCGGATTTCGTTTTGAAACCTCCTGAGAGACCCATGGTGAACTACCTTGCTTCAGGACAAGAACAAATTTTGGAAGAGCTCTTGAGACCGGAACTTCGGAAATTTTCCGGGGCACAACCACACTCATTGATCATGACAACAAGATCAAACCCGAAACGCAACCTCTGAAATAGCGATACCATCCCTACAACCCGAAGATGCAGGAAGTCATAAACCAGGAGGTGGACGAAATGTTGGAAGAGGGTTTCGTGGAATCGTCCAGTTCACCATGGAGCACGAGCGTCGTCATTGTGAAGAAATCCAATGGCGAACCAAGGTTCTGCATTGATTTAAGACCGGTCAATGAGGATTCAATTAAGGACGCATACCCGTTGCCGCATATTGCTGGGATATTGGATAAAATTCTGAGGACCAAATTTATATCTACGTTGGATTTGAAACATGGATACTGGCAGGTTCCTCTGACCGAAAGAAGCAAACCTGTTACTGCATTTACCGTTCCTGGAAGAGGACTGTTCTAGTTCAAAGTGATGCCTTTCGGACTGCATTCCGCCGGAGAGACTTTCCAACGGATTCTAGATCGTGTCGGGAAATAGATCCTGTCGCCTTCGCTTATTTTGTATGGTATTGCAACAGACCCCGACAAAATCGCCGCCATAAACTCGATGTCACCACCCAAAACCGTCCGAGAACTCCGAAGATTTTTGGGAATACCTGGGTGGTATCGCCGATTTGTGGAAGAATTCAACCGCATCGTTTCCCCACTTACTGCACTTCTGCGAATAAAACAGAAGTGGAAATGGGATAACGAGCAGCAGCAAGCCTTCTATGCACTAAAGGAGAAATTGACCAAATAACCAGTTCTAGCCTGCCTTGACTTCAACCAGCCGTTTGTGTTACAGACCGACGCATGCATCCGAAACCGGATTGGGTGCAGCCTTGACGCAAGTGTTGAATGGACACGAGAGGGTTATCGCATACGCTAGCCGATCGCTCAATGCTGCCGAAAGGAATTACTCTGTCACCGAGAAAGAGTTTCTGGCCATAGTTTGGGCGATCGAGAAGATGCGACCGTATTTGGAAGGCTACCACTTTACTGTGCTCACCGACCACATGAGACTTCGTTGGCTACAATCCATCAAGTCACCAGCCGGCAGGATCGCCCGTTGGAGTGTTTTCCTGCAACAATTCGATTTTGAGATAAAAGGATCCGACGGGACATCGCGATTACCAAATTCAAGAGGGCAAATTATATTGACATTTCTGAGATCCCGGTGATTTTACCGAGTCGGAAATGGGAAGTCCTTGGGAACTGTGTGTCCCTAAGGAGAACCGTCCGGCCATATTGGTGGAAAATCATGATGAACCAACCGCCGGTCACCTAGGTATTGCTTAAACGATATCCCGGGTGGCTCGGAAGTATAATTGGCCAGGGATGTTCAGAGAAGTTGCGCAGTACGTCCGGGGGTGTACGAGGTGTCAACGCTACAAGGTTAGCCAACAGAAACCTGCAGGTAAAATACAGCCGTACACAATTACCGAGCCGTGGAATCCGGGGTCCGTTGTCCGATCTAGGAAGGGAAACGTTCTCCTTGTGATGTTCCAGTATAGGTTTTCTAAATGGATAGAGTGTAAACCTTTTAGCACAGCCACAGGTAGAGGAATCTTCCAAGTCTTTTATGAGCAAGTAGTCCTGAAATTTGGTAGCCGATCAGTCGTGATCGGCGACAACGGTTCCCAGTTTGACTGTCGGCTATTCAAAGGTAACCTCCAGGAGTTAGGAATCAAGCACAAGTTTTCACCCGTTAATTCTCCGCAGTGCAACCCGGTGGAAATAGCTAACAGGACGATCAAAACGATGATAGCTCAGTTCTGCGAGGCTGACTACTGAACTGGGACGAAAAGATCGGAGAATTGGCTTTCGCCCACATTTCGGCGAAGCATGATTCTACAGGGTTTTCGGCAGCATTTCTTAACTTCGGCAGAGAAATTCACCCTCCAACAGTCGAGTTTCGAGAAATTCCCGATGATAAAAACCATGAAGAAGCCGCCGTAGAACGCCCGGAGGATATAGCTCAGTATGCAAACCGTTTACACCGCCTCCAGGAAACCTATGAATACTTCCGTTTGCAGCTGTCACGAGCCTTTTCCCAGCAGCGCCATTACTATAATTCACGCTGTAGAGGATGGTTCTGTAGGTTGGGAGACAATGTTTGGCGTAGGGAACGCCCGCTATCATCGGCGGCAGATAATTTCGCGTTCAAGCTCGCTCCGAAGTATTCCGGTCCGTATATCGTGACGAAAGTCATTTCTCCTGTAGTTTATTACGATGTGAAAAATCAGTTTGGTGAACGTATCCGTAACATTCACATCAAGAACTTGAAACCGTGGCACGGAGATGGAGAGGAAAGTCCGTCTGTCTTGAACCCCGAATCCCGAAGAGAAGGGGTTGAGAATACCGACCTTCATCGCCGTTAACCAGCTTCAGTCCGTCCGTCCGTAATATTCTCCTTCGGTTACAGATCAAGGAGGTACTCAGAATCATGATCTTTGACTCTGATAGGGTCATGGAAGTTGACACGATCGAACCGACGAGCTACCACAACGAACCTTTTTACCGACCCAAGTATCTATCCAGTGGGGAAAAAGTAATTCCATCCACGAATAACTGACCCGGAACCATTCAAAGGCGCAGGAATCGATCGCAGATCAGCAGGAGTTCAAAGTGACCAGCTGCCGACTCCAAAAAGCCGGACAACACCGGATTCCTCTAGATGGCGTTCAGGCTTTCTAGAAGACGTTTGCAATTAGAGTGAGGAATGAGTAAGTACGGTGTAGGTGAGGTGAGATCTGAGATCTTCGATTTTTTTTTTTGAGGAAGAAAGGGGGCTGTAATGAAGTTCGTGATTTTCATTTATTATTTATTAATTTTGTGAAGATCCCTTAATTAGGGGGAGTACTTCAAGGGCGCAGTCACCTTTACGGGAAATAAATGCTCGAGCGCCAGCCACAATAGGTTTAACAAGGTTGTGGCGCCTTGAACTCTCCACTTCTACCAAGGTAGCTTTTATACAGTGGAGAAGGGTTCGGTTTAATCTAGGAAATTAGCGATTAAAAGTTATGTTTCTTTCCTGAATACTACCAAAATTAAAGGTTCACTTAAAACACAAAATGGATTTAACAAAGTTTACTGACTTCAAGCAGAAATGACAATAAGGAAAAATGTATTAATACTAAGAATCAAAAATTAAAACTGATTTCATTTGAGAGTGAACATGAAATTAACAGAAATTACTTAAATATCGGTATCTTACAATGATTAATGAATTCGAGAATAAACGGTGATCGGGTGAGCAAGACGGTCGGGCGAGGTGAGAGAGTGCGAGAATTGGACGGTAAATAGGGGAGTACGCGAGTAACAAAGCAAAACTTCAAAATTCGGCAGGCCACGGAAAATATCATATAATCTAACCACTTGCAACGATGTATTCCACACTCAGATGTAAAAAAAAAGGATAGGGAATAGGACAGCTGTGTCAGCACAAGTGACTCCAGATAATGGAACCCCTCGATCCGACGAAGTGATTCTAGTAATCCGCAAACGTCTAGTGAGTTAACAAGGGGTGAAGCGCGGTCGTAACCCCGTTGTGATCTCGCCGATGTCAACTCACAAGGACGTCGCCGTGAAATACGAATCGTCGATCACAGTTGAGCGAAATAGAAATCGGGTACGGCTGAGAACCAACAACGTCCAGACAAGTAGCTCCAGGAAAATGGAGCTTCTCGACCTGACGAAGTCTCTCGTGTTTTCGTCAACCCTAAGCGAACTGAGAAGGGGTGAAGCGCGGTCGTAACCCCGTTGTGATCTCGCCGATCTCAGTCCTCAAAAGGTCGCTAATAAACACAGAGATTAAGGACACAAAGAGATGTGAGACAGTATGAAATCGGAGAAATAATGTGGGTAAAATACAGGTAGGTTATGGCGTTGGACCAACAACGTTCAGGTGAGTAACCCCAGTGAAAGGGAATCACTCGACCCAACGAAGTCTCTTGTATATCCGTCAACCCTTAGCGAATTAAGAAGGGGTGAAGCGCGGTCGTAACCCCGTTGTGATCTCGCCGATCTCAATTCTCAAAAAGGTTGCTGATAATTACAGAGATTAAGATGCCACCAAGGAAATAAAATCATAAATCAGAGAAGAAATAAATAAAAAAAATGGTTTAAAAGTCGTGGAACACACAATGATTCAATTGTTAGAATGATATTTAACGGATGGTGCCATGTAAGAAATATGAACGGGGCCTTACCGGTTTTCTGAAGTATGCCCTGCACAAACTAATTAGGAGTCCTGTCTCGAATTTCACTAGCACTGATTTTATTTTCTACGGAAAATTAACTCGGATGAATCAATGCTAACTCTCTATAATCGTTGAATAAAACTGGAAAACTATACTGGTATTCAAAATGAAGAAAAGCGAAAAATAATTCAAAGAGCGTAAGACAGCAAAAGATCGCAAAAGAGAAGCAAAAGAGGCCTTCCGCAGGTCGTTTCGCCCTTATAAAACCTTCGGAAATGGTGGGGTCATGACGCGCTGAAAATTCGAAAATCTTGAAAGAAGGGGATAATCTCGTCCCCTGATTGGTTTATATTGACGTCAGATTGTTCCAGAAATAAATCGAAAGAATTCCCACTACGTTAAAATTCGACAATTCCATCTCCGTTTTTTCAAATCCCCGGCCGTTGAAAAACGTGAAATCAACCAAGATACGAGCACCTTATCGCAACGCTCAGCATGTGTCCGAGCGTTTTTATACTTGCGGCGATGTTTATATTGTTGAATTTGTCGAATTAAATTTTCCTTCTGTTGGAATCACGGATATTTTATTGGGAAAATGATAAATGAAAACAGGACCTTTATGAATGAAAATTAATTATGGACTTCATTATAACTTGCGGTTTTGTTCACAATATTGAACTTATTGAATCGAACTTTCCTTCCATTGAAATCGTGAATAATTATGGAAGGAATAATATATGAAAATAGGCCCTAAATGAATAAAAATGACGGAATTCATTACAACTTATTGAATTAAATCTTTCTCCTATTGAAATCGTGAATAATTATGGGAGGAATGATATATGAAAATAGGCATTGAGTGAATAAAAATGACGAAGTTCATTACAATTTAGGTCCTATTTTCATATATCATTTTTCCCATAATTATTCACGATTTCAATGGAAGGAAGATTTAATTAAATAAGTTCAATATTGTGAATAGAAACTACAAGTTGTAATGAAGTCCGTAATTAATTTTTATTCATAAAAGTCCTCTTCTCATTCATCATTTTCCCAATACAATATCCGTGATTCCAACGAAAGGAAAATTCAATTCGATAAATTCAACGTTATAAACATAGCCGCAAGTATAAAAACGCTCGGGCACATGCTGAGTGTTGCGATAAGGGACTCGTATCTTTGTTGATTTCACGTTTTTCAACGGCTGGGGATTCGAAAAAAAAAAACGGAGATGGAATTGTCGAATTTTAACGTAGTATGAATTCCTTCGATTAATTTCTGGAACAATCTGACGTCAATTTAAACCAATCAGGGGACGAGATTGTTCCCTTCTTTCAAGATTTTCTAGTTTTCAGCGCGTCATGACCCCACCATTTCCAAAGGTTTTAAAAGGGCGAAACGACCTGCGGAAGCTCTCTTTTTGCTCTTTAACGCTAGTTTAAACGTTGTTCGAGTTATTTCTACGCTTCTCCTCATTTCGAATAGTAATATAATTGGCCAGTTCGATTGACCAGTTAATAAATTCGGCATTGATTTCTCCGATTTGATTTTCCGTGAAAAATAAAATCAGTGCTAGCGAAATTCGAGACAGGACTCCCAGTTAGTTTGTGCAGTGCATACTTCGGAAAACCGGTAAGGCCCCGTTTATATTTCTTACATGGCATTATCCTGGTGCGGCCTTTGGTCAATTATAATAATAATTAGCACTTACAAAGACCCAAAGCTAATATGTAAAATATTGTAAAAGTGGGCTGTATTTACTTACGAATTGATGTCGATCTTTCGGCTAAATCCAGGAGTAATAGTTGCCTAAATCACCTTCAGCTATAAGGATTAAGTTAGGAAGGGTGAAGGATAAAATAGGAAAATAAAGCTGAAATAACCTGGACACCTCCGACACGTTCTTCGGGATGAAGATGTTAATCCCGACCTTCCGTTGATTAATTTTAATGCGGTGTATATCTATGATGTAGCGGGTTGAACTATAACTATGTATGAATCAAAGCGAATAATTAGCAATAAAATTCTAATTGCGGCAATTTCCAATGCGAAACAAGATTTCGAGTTTGATAGCGAAAATCACGACGTATCCTATGCAATATCGAATTCGTACTAATTCAAAGAAAAATTGAAAAGAATAAAATCAGCAACATGTGGTGTCATATGTGAGATAAATAATTGCAATGAGCGAGAAAGAAAACAATCTACTAAAAGAAAGGGCCCAACCATCCTCCCCCTCTTTATTTGGGAAATTACGAATTGAAAGAAAATGAAACTACACTACTAAAATTAGCGGTGCAACTATTGAGGGCGATTTAAATCTATTGAAGCGGTGCGAAACTATTATTATTGTGTCGGAAGTGGACACAACTTTGTAACAGGACGTTTAAAAAGTCCATTTCCAGTTTTGACCGTAGCGATTCTAACGATCTTATCTTGACCGGGAAATATTTCTGTTATAATTCCAAGTGGCCAATTTAAAGGGGGTGTGTTTTCACCCATTACCACTACGACGGTACCAACTGTTACAGAATTTGTATCAGTATTCCATTTAGAACGGGTTTGTAGTTGATGGCGATATTCATTTTTCCATCTTCTCCAATACGACTGTACTATGCTGTCTAAAAGTTGTTTTCTATTCAACCTATTTAATTTTATGTTTGAAACATCAGAGGCAGGAAGACTTTGGAGCGATGTTAACAAAAAATGAGCTGGTGTTAACATTGTTGGATCGGAAGGATCATTACTGATATAAGTAGAAAGGGGACGGCTATTAAGAAGAGCCTCAATTTGCGTCAAAACTGTATAAAACTCTTCGTATGAAAGAATCTGCTCCCCGATAGACTTGAAGAGAAATTTTTTCATACTTTTAATATTACTTTCCCACAACCCGCCCATATGTGGAGAGAGGGGTGCATTGAATTTCCAACTGATACTATTATTCAATAGCTCCCTTTTGAGGGCATCACTATATTCTGATGAAACTATGAACTTTTCTAATTCATTTAAGAACCTCGAAGCTCCGATAAAATTGGATCCCTGATCGGAATACAAAGTCTTCACTGGCCCTCGACGACTGATAAATCTTTTCAAAGCGTCTAAAAAAGTGTCAGTGGTTAAGTCAGAGGCTAGTTCTAAATGAATGCTTTTTGTTGCTAGACAAATGAATAGACATACATATGCCTTTTGTGTTTTGACACCTCTGTGTCTAGTCAAAGAGATTTTGAACGGTCCTGCATAGTCAACACCTACATCTACAAAGGCCTTGAGCTGTGTCATGACACGCGGTGAAGGAAGATTTCCCATCAAGAGGAAGTTAGGTCTAGGTTTCAATCGAAAGCAGTGATTGCAAGAACTTACTGTTTGCCTTACTATTTTTCTCGCGAATATAATCCAATATTTTTGCATTAAAATTGAGTGCAGTAAATGAGGACCTGCGTGTATATGCTTTTTATGCATATACTGAACTAAAAGAGAAACGAAATGTGATCTTTTTGGGAGGAGTATTTGATGTTTGTAATCAAAACCGACAGGGGCATTTATAAGTCTTCCTCCTACCCGAATGAGGCCAAATTCATCCAAAAATGGAGATAATTTTCTAAAAGTTGAAGGAATATTTTTATTCTGTTTCAATGAAGCTAACAGAACGTTGAAATGAATATGTTGGACGATTTTTATCAAATACCTTTCAGAACATTCAAGATTACTAATATTTACCTCGTCAGATAATGGTATTATACGAGTAAATTTCAAAACATATATCATGCTTCGAAGAAGTTTAGTGAATATAGAAAATTTCGAGATGAAACTGTATAAATCGTTTTCTTTGGTAACGACCATTGAGATGATTTGTTTTTCAGGTAAATCTTCCGATAAAGTTATATTATATATTGATTTCAGAGGCCAAAAACGTTCATCTTTGTTCAACCACAATGGGCCATGAAGCCAAAGATCAACATTCAAAAGAAATTTCGAGGGTGTGACTCCTCGTGAAATAATATCAGCGATATTCTGTGTTCCCTGGACGAAATACCAATGATCTATAGATAAATTCGATCGAATTTGAGAAGTGCGGTTAGCTATAAACGTTTTCCACTGGTGCGGAGGTTGTGCAATCCATCCTAATACGATCATAGAATCAGTACAAGCAATAATGTTATTTATTTTGCAACGCATGGAATAAACGGAAATTACATATTTAAGTAATTTTGATAAGAGCAGGGCAGCACAAAGTTCTAAGCGGGGTATAGATATAATTTTAAGTGGCGCTATTTTAGATTTCGAACAAATCAAATTTATGCACGGTTTACCGTTTGTAACAGTCTTCAAATAAACTGCAGCGGCGTAACTAGTTTGGCTTGCGTCGGAAAAACCTATTAAGGTGATAGGCGTATTCTCATGAGCGCCTAACCATCTAGTAACTTTGACTTGGGTAAGAAGAGGCAATTCACCCTCAAAGATTTTCCAGCTGTTCACAAGTTCAACTGGAGGGGCAGAGTCCCAGTCTAATTTAATGGACCAAAGTTTCCTTATGAATAATTTTGCGTACAATATGACAGGACCCAAAATACTTAGAGGATCATATATTTTGCTGATCTGTGATAAAATAGTTCTCTTAGTGTATGTTTGATTACATTGAGAAATTGATGCTACATCGAAAGAAAGTATATCGGAGTCAGGTTTCCATTGTATACCCAATACATGAAAGAAATCACTCTCAAAATTCACTACTTCAGGCGAATGTTTCTCGGAAGGAATGAAGGATAAAAGTTGTGGAGAGTTTGTGTACCATTTTTTAATTTCAAATCCACCAGATTCGAACAATTTCGTTAGTTCAATGAAGAGTGTTTTCGCCTCATTAACATCATTAACGCTGGCGACCACATCATCAACGTACATATCGCTCAAAACCACCTTCCAAGCACATGAAAAATTCTGTGCTTCATCATGACACAATTGTCGAACTACTCTGAGACTCAAAAATGGAGATGGTCTTATCCCAAATGCCACTCTATTGATCTGATAAACTTCAATGGCTTGATTGGGAGAAGAACGCCACAAAATCAACTGAAAAACGCGATCTTGTTCAGAAACCTCAATCTGGCGATACATTTGACAAATATCTGCTATAAGTACAACAGAAAACAGCCTAAAGTTGAGAAACATTTGGACTATATCAACTTGTAATTTGGATCCAGTGTGCAAACAATCATTTAACGAGAATGACGAGGGTGCAGTTTTTGCACTTGCATCAAAAACAATTCTAACAGGGGTGGACGAACTATCTTTAAAAATTGGGTGATGTGCTATTATATAATGAGGATGGTTTTTTATATCATGAAATTTGTCATCATCTACTTTACATACTTTACTCATGTGACCTTGCTGGAGGTAATCTGAAATAATAGTGCTATATTGTTCCTTGAGAACTGGTGATGAATTTAGTCTTTTTTCTAAGCTAAAAAATCTTTTCAATGCGGTAGAATACGAATCACTCAAATTGCTAGGATCTATTCTGAAAGGGAGACATACTGTATATCGACCAGAAGCAGATCTGGAGAAAGTGGATTCAAAATGTGCTTCACAAGCTAATTCGTCTTCTGTATAATGCTTTTTGGCAGGAACTTCCTCAAGTTCAAGAAAATTTTTTACTAAAGTTTCAAGAGATTCATCGGTAGCTATTGCATTATAACAGAATTTTGAACGGATAATTGCATTTGAACGAGCTTGTCGCACCTTTCCCGAAATAATGTAACCCAAACTTGTATCTATTGCTATTGGCGAATCATTCTTATGTGAAATTTTATTTTTATTTAGAATTGTTGCGAAAATAGCAGATCCTAAAATTCCATCAATTTCTGAGCTTTCAGTAAATGTATTATCTGCTAGGGGAATATGGGAAAACAAATTTAAATATTCTTGAGAAATATTATTGCTCGGTAAATTGACCGTCAAGTTATCTATCACTAAAGCATCTACAGTGAAAGTTACATTTGAATCATAGCGGGAAGAAATACAAATATTTCTTGCAATGCCTCTAATGGCAGTTTTGAGATTTCCAATTCCTGTAATGGTTTGATTTAATTCGTGAATCGGAATATTCAAATTTTGGCAACATTTGAATGAAAGGAAATTTTCTTCGCTACCACTGTCAATTAAAACACGAATTTCCTTCCTATGTCCATCAGCAAATGAAATTATAACTTTGGCAGTGGGCAAAAGGGAAACTTTAGCATTATAGGTATTTGAGTGTGAAGAAACTACATATCCAACCTTTTCCTGAGGTGGATCCTGATCTGAAGATGATGTTGGAGGTTGCGGTCCAATCGCATTATTAACATTTCTATTCACATTCGCATTTTCATCCGCTTCGAAATGCAATAATGAATGATGTTTAAGTTTACAAGTATTACATGTATTAATGATTTACAGGACGAAATCTTATGTTTAGGACTTAAACAGTTCAAACAAAGACCTTTCTCTTTAGCGGTTTTATAGCGATATGATGGGGATAATTTTAAGAATTGAGTACATTTATAAATAGAATGTGCTTGTTTGCACAATGAACATGGAATCGAGTTCACTTTATTCGAGTGAAAATTAGATGCTACGTAAGAATGCGAAGATTTCGCTTTATTAGAGGAATATTTTGTTGTGATATGCGTAGTACTTGGGCCAGTACCACTACGACTGAGCATTCTTGATTGTTGTCTTATGAACTGTATTAACTTTTCATAAGATGGTAACTCATTATCTTTCAAAGTCATTTCGAATGAACGTTGAGTTTGATTATCTAATTTAGTGAGAGCTAAAGTAACCAGAATGAAGTCGAGAGAATCCTTCAGATGAAGTTGTTTGAATGCGCTAACAGATACGTCAAATTTTTCCAAGAAATTATTTAAATTATTGGAAGATTCTACAGCTAAGGGTTTGAAGTCGAAAATAGACCGCAAATACGTGGACGCTAACAATCGTTCGTCCTGGTATGTATCAACCAGCAATTTCCAAATACTTCCATAGTTATCTGCAATAGGAGGTATTCCAGAACAAATAGTGAGGGCACGACCAGTGAGTTTACTCAATAAGTAATGCATTTTGCAAGCATTGTCTAGCTCAGAATTTTCGTGGACGCAGCTCTTAAAATTCTGATAGAATATTGGCCATATTTTAGGATCACCATTGAATTCTACTAAGTCGATCGAAGGCAACTTAGGTTGCGGTTTCATTGGAATTTGTGACACTTTACTACTACCAGAGTCCAAGGACTCCTTTTCTAATTGATCTGCGGCTAACTTAATATGGCAATATAAATCTTCTGCAGATTCGACTGCTTGATAATTTGGAGAAAATTCGGGACTTATGTCTAAGTTAATAACATTTATCTCCTCCACCACTTCCAAAATACTCTGCCTTGTTGCTTCAAGAGAGTACAAACCCATTCTAAAATAATCCGCAACTTTGGGCTTATTCAAATCTTTTATATAATCTGAGAGCTTCTGAAGTCTCAAGAAGAACATTTGCTTTTTAGATTCCAAAACTTTCAATCTACTAAGCCTCTTGTCGGCTCCCGATGTATTCGGCATATTGATATGAAATATAACTATATATTATAAAAAAGTGAATGTGTACTGAAATCAACAAACGTCCCAAATGATATCAGAAAGAGACAGATGTCGAAAAGAGCGAGGACAATATATGTCAAGCGAAACTAGCGATGAAAAAAACTTGAAACGCAATCTTTATCTCACAAACCACACCACAAATGTCTAATGAAATTTCGAAAATAATGAAATTAACTATGAAATCAACTATGAAATCCGGTCCGATAAGGATCAAAATGGTGCGGCCTTTGGTCAATTATAATAATAATTAGCACTTAAAAAGACCCAAAGCTAATATGTAAAATATTGTAAAAGTGGGCTGTATTTACTTACGAATTGATGTCGATCTTTCGGCTAAATCCAGGAGTAATAGTTGCCTAAATCACCTTCAGCTATAAGGATTAAGTTAGGAAGGGTGAAGGATAAAATAGGAAAATAAAGCTGAAATAACCTGGACACCTCCGACACGTTCTTCGGGATGAAGATGTTAATCCCGACCTTCCGTTGATTAATTTTAATGCGGTGTATATCTATGATGTAGCGGGTTGAACTATAACTATGTATGAATCAAAGCGAATAATTAGCAATAAAATTCTAATTGCGGCAATTTCCAATGCGAAACAAGATTTCGAGTTTGATAGCGAAAATCACGACGTATCCTATGCAATATCGAATTCGTACTAATTCAAAGAAAAATTGAAAAGAATAAAATCAGCAACATGTGGTGTCATATGTGAGATAAATAATTGCAATGAGCGAGAAAGAAAACAATCTACTAAAAGAAAGGGCCCAACCAATCCGTTGAATATCATTTTAACATTTGAATCATTGTGTGCTCCACGACATTTTTTTTATTTCTTATCTGTGTTATAATTTACTTTCCCTAGTGGTACCTCAATCTCTATACCTATCAGCAACATTTTTGAGGATTTAGTTCGGCGAGGTCACAACGGGGTCACGGCCGCGCTCCACCCTTGCTTAATTCGCTGAAGGTTGACGGATATACGAAAGATTTCTTCCAGTCGAGTGATACCCTTTCGCTGGAATTATTTGCTTGACATTGTTGGTCCACCATCGTAACCCGCCCGTAGTTTATCCACATCATTTTCTCAATTTCATACTGTATTATATTTCTTCGTGATTGCTTGATCTCTGGATTTATTAGCAACCTTTTTGAGGATTGAGTTCGGCGAGATCACAACTGGGTCACGGCCGCGCTTCACCCTTGCTCAATTTACTGAAGGTAGACGGAAATCCAAGAGACTTCGTCAAGCCGAAGGGTTTCATTTTCTGGGACCACTTGTCTGGGCGTTGTTGGTTCACTACCGTACCCGACTTCTCTTCGACCCCATTTTAATTTCAAGATTTCGTCTTGTATTTTGATTCCCTGGTGGGGGCGGTGGGGCTCTAATCTCTGGATTTATCAGCAACCTTTTTAAGGATTGAGTTCGGCGAGATCACAACGGGGTCACGGCCGCGCTTCATCCTTGCTCAATTCACCACCGTACCCGACTTATTTTCGACCCCATTTTACTTTCAAGATTTCGTCTCGTATTTTGATTCTCTGATGGGGCCTTAATCTCCGGATTTATCAGCAACCTTTTTGAGGATTGAGTTCGGCGAGATCACAACGGGGTCACAGCCGCGCTTCACCCTTTCTCAATTCACTGAAGGTTGACGAAAATCCAAGAGACTTCGTCAAGCCGAGGGGCTCCATTTTCTGGGACCACTTGTCTGGACGTTGTTGGTTCACTAATGTACCAGACCCCATTTCACTTTCAAGATTGCATCTTGTATTTTGATTCATTTGTGGGGCCTCAATCTCTGTATTTGTAAGCGACCTTCTAAGGTTTGAGATCGGCGAAATCACAACGGGGTTACGGCCGCGCTTCACCCTTTCTCAATTCGCTCAAGCTTGACGAAAATACTAGAGAGTTCGCCGAGTCGAGGAGCTCCATTTTCCTGGGACTACTTGTCAGGGCGTTGTTGGTTCTCTACCGTACCCGATTCCCCCTCCACTAAGCGGTGCTCGAATATTCGTATTTCACAGCGACGTCTTTGTGAGTTGTCATCGGCGAGATCACAACGGGGTCACGGCCGCGCTTTACCCTTTGTCAACCCGCTGGACGTTTGCGAATTTACTAGAATCGCTTCGTCAGGTCGAGAGGTTCCATTCTCTGGAGTCCCTTGTCCGGTTGTCGTTGCTGCCATAGCTGCCTTCGTTTCCCCTATCACATCCGCCCCATTCTGATAGTCAGATGAGCACTTCTTTACACGTCGATATTTACCTGATTTTTTAATTTATTAGTTTTTAGCTGTATTTCTACAAATATTATATTTATTGATTGATACCAGTAATCTGAAATGAGAGGCAGGGAAGTAAGTCAATAGAAGCTAATACAGGGTGGGGCAGAAGAACCTATCCGATTTCAAATCCCTTTTTCTCAGAAGAGAGAGCAGGTAGAGTAGTGGGGTAAGAACCGTTAGAAAGCTGGTTTTATGCCATTTGTCAGTAGTCAACATGCCTTGGTCTGGTGAACATCGTGCTTTTGTTATTGAGCGGTTTATCGAATGCGGCGGTTCGATAATTGCTACACAACGTGCTTTTCGAATTCATTTCGGACTCGGGCGTCATGATCCTGTTCCACATCACGCTACGATTAAAGTGTGGGTGTCAAATTTTAGACAGACGAGTTCAGCATTGAAAAAGAAGTCGCCTGGACGTCCTAGGACAGCAACAGGACCTGAAAACGTGGCCAATGTGAGAGCCGCGATTGAACGTTCCCCGCGTCGTTCGGCGCGAAAACATTCGCTCCATGTGACTTCTTCCTTTGGGGTTACCTCAAATCGAAGGTTTACCAGCATCGACCAAGGACCCTTCTTGCTTTACGAAGGGAAATTGCTCGGGCAATTGAAGAAATTCCTGTGGAAATGACGGTGAAAGTCATGGAAAGCTACCGCGAGCGCCTAAATAAGTGTATCCGCTCCCAAGGACGACATTTGAGTGATGTGCTTTTCAAAACTTAAATTTAAAAATGGCATAAAATTTGCGATATGTTAATAAAAAAAATTTTTTGACAAGCTGAGTGGTTTTAATTTTATAACGTTTTGAAATCGGATAGGTTTTTCTGCCCCACCCTGTACATCTCTCACTCATCCTCATGCGCGCTCTAAGCCATAGAGGCATTACAAGTTTGGGGGATGATTGGCCCCTTGGATCGGTCTGTCTTCTTGTAACAAATTTTACAATAGTGGTTTGGAGAATATATATTAAAATGGAGGATTAGAATTTACGTGAAGTTAAATAATTTTTTGAGACCTCTAAGGCGTCTGTTAAGCGTTTCGGCCGTCGGGAAGTGTCTGGCATTATTGAGAACTCATTTTAAACGGGATTGTCTAAAATATATGTGAAAATCAGCCATGAGGATTTAAGTGAGGTAAGCAATGTTTTTATGCAACTTGATGACCTGATATCTGCAAATATGCCGTCTGAGCAAGGTAGCCGATAT
This sequence comes from Adalia bipunctata, assembly GCA_910592335.1. Lineage (NCBI taxonomy): Eukaryota > Metazoa > Arthropoda > Insecta > Coleoptera > Coccinellidae > Adalia > Adalia bipunctata. The sequence continues at coordinate 8,884,343 of OU342949.1, read as the reverse complement.
GCATGTGATCGTAGTACATACTAACACTATTCAATCGTCCCCATTTCGTTCATCAGAAAATACGTGGCGTCTGGCGGCTCTGGGATCTGGCTCTATAACCAACTGAAGTGTGGTTCAATTTTATTCAATTCGAAATATAATTTTCTGAGTGAAAAACAAATAGAGCTAGTGGACTGTATATATATATATATATATATATATATATATATATATATGAAATTCAATTGAAACCCAACACAAATGAAAGGATAAATGTACGCAAAATAACAGAAGAAATATAGTTACCTTTATCAGCAAAACAGGATCCTGTCAATGACTCCCATCCCAATATGAAGATCGATCGAGCTCGACAAACGAATATGGAATGAAGCTGACGTGAAAATCCGTTGCCAAAAATGTCAAATTGTGCACACTTATCCTTGTGGTATTGTAAAATAACGACGCCACTGGTAACAGTCTTTTTGTTCGAAATAATTCGCACAAATAATGAAAGTTTTGAAAGAATTCAATTCGACTGACTCGAAATCACTACAAACTGCGAATCACAGGAAAAAACTGAAATTTCCGAATTCACGGAAGGAAGCAGAAAATAAGCAATCAATGGAAACAGAATCATTAACGAAGTCAATCAGTGAACTGATATGAATTATATGGAAACGAAACAAATATGTAACATATGATTCGATCCACAGCTGACGCGGGTTCTTTTCGCACCTAAACAATGACATATTAATTTAAATAATTTCGATCAGAGAATCATCATTGTCGGACCCAAAACCCCCCAGATACTAATTTTGAATGGAATCGGATCATAATCACAAAACTCATCCGCCATTTTGTTTTTTTTATAACAAATAGTTTATGATGCATTGTCACCAGAATTATGTACACTTGCCAAATTTCAAATCAATCGGACCATTAGAAGTGTGTCATATTCAACTTGCAAGATTTGATTACAGACAGACACCGGGACAGGTGAAACTAAATAAAAGCTTGTAAAAATTGAAAAACCTCATCAAGATAGCGTGAAGCTTCGATGAAATTGCTTTCATTATCGGGCCAAATTTCATGAGGTAGGCCTCGTCTAGCGATAAATCGATCCAAAATCGATAAGAAAGCCCCCACGATGAGGGACGAAACTAGTTCTAAATTAACTGACTTATTTATTTATTTATTTATTTATTTAAATAATGACAAGGGTTGAGATTATTAAATCTATAAACCCAACTCAAATACATTCTTAATAAAGCAACTGAAGGAACTATAAGTACTGTGTAAATAAAACATGGTAAATAACAAAATAAAAAATTAATTTCGACGCCATCCATCCAGCCTGTTCTTAAAAGCGTTCACAGACTTAGTGACGAAAGAAATGAGGAGAACAAGATATGCTTTCATTCTCGTTGGTTTTCGCGAACTATTTGACCGATAGGTAACGGGGCCTGATAAATCCACATCCACCTTACTAAAAGGACGTGAAATAATGACCCTGCGGGAAGGTAGAGGAGCCCTGAAGGGTTGATAAGATCTACCTCGAAATCTCGTGCATGCGATGCATTCTCTAAGTCTAATTAATGCACTCCCGAAACAGATTTCGTACAGACAAAATCCAATAATACTGCCTAATTGGAGACATCGTCGTGTTAAGACCGGAGTGAAGCGAGATTAGAAGAAAATAGAGACATATTGAACGCGACAACGCACATTTTTTCGGAAGCAAAATTGGATGCTTAGCATACCGGGGTGAAGAAGAAAATTGTAATTTACCTCCCACCCTGAACAATCCTGCAGCATCGATATATGGATTTGAAGTTCGAAATGATTCTTCGATTGATTTTTTCGTAATAAATTATGGTGCAATTGATCAAAGTGATGATGCTGTATGATAAATACTATGGATCGAAAAGCTTCCTCCAACTAATCTTGAGAAATTGGGTCAGACAATCGTACCGTTGAATTCCTTTTGAGGTTACAATTGAAAATAAACCGTTTGATAAAGGCGAATACTATTTTTACCCTATTTAAACTTGAAAAGTTTTTTATATTAAGAATGGATTTCCTGGAAGCTTGTTTGCAACTGCAACATTGTACAGTATGCAACAGTATACAGGGTGGCCCACCCCAGACGCTTCTTATTTTGAGGCAGTAAATGAAGACATTTTGAATTTTTTTTCGTGAAATGTAAAGGATAATCAGATGCACAATTTAAAATTGTTTTCACATATACAGGGTGTTCGATAACAAAGGTATAGACCATACCGGATACCCTATAAATGAATTCAAAAATAAATGGCAAGCTCAAATAATGATGAGTTTATGAAGGCCATTTTATACCTTAGGAGAACCATTCAAGAGAAAATGGTGAAAAATCGAAAAAAAGGAGTATTTTCAATTTGAAATTAATGAATAAACCCTTTTAGCCAACGAGACAGAAAATGTTTTTTCGTGTAGACATATTAGCCAATATGTCTACACGAAAAACCATTGTCTGTCTCGTTGGCTTGAAGGGTTTATTCATGAATTGCAAATTGAAAATACTCTTTTTTTTTCGATTTTTCGCCATTTTCTCTTGAATGGTTCTCCTAAGGCATAAAATGGTCTTCATAAACTCATCATTATTTGAGCTTGCCATTCAATTTTTGAATTCATATATAGGGTATTACATTGAAAAAAGTGTAACTGTGGTCTCTATCTTTGTTAGCGAACACCCTGTATATGTGAAAACAAAAAATTGTGCATCTGATTGCCCTTTACGTTTCACGAAAAAAAATTTCAAAATGTCTTCATGCCTCAAAATGAGAACCGCGTCTGGGGTAGGCCACCCTGTATACAAATAAAATACATGTAAAAGAAAAATTACCTTTTTCCTTTGAGAAATCGCGTTACTCTGTTGTACGTTACTATAGTATTCGTTTATTGTTTGTCAATTACATATTTCAAGGGATTGTCAGATAAACTTATTTTTGGAAGATAATTTATTGTAATTAATAGCATAAAATGTCGTTTCTTTATTTCAGGTAAGGTTTTCTAATTATGTTTGTATGTTTTAATAATAAATAGAAACTTTATTTCAGAGAAACTCAGTTGTGTTATTAATCTGCAATCAGAATTCTATAGAAGAGCTATCAATACATTATAAAACGACATTTTTGTAAGCAACAAGAAAAATGTCAAAATTGAAGTTCTCTTTTCAAATCAAACCAACAGAAGACGGAAAGTCTAACTTCATAGCTTTAACTTCGATTCAAACTGAAGAAAATAAAACGTTTTTGGTACCTGAAGAGTACCAGTCCATATCTATTCACAAAGAAATATGTACTTCAAGCAATTTTGCAAGAGTGAAGAATACATTGAAGAAAAGATATCAACGAAGGAGTGTGTGGATTTCCCTAACAGAAGATTTGGAAAAAGCATATTTTGCTGATGATGGTAATATAATCTTTCAAGATGAGTATCTGGAGGAAGTAAATATGATGAATTCAGACGTTGATTCAGTCAGTGATGAAAATAATCAAATGGTGAAATTCTTGAAAGAGCTAGAAGAAAATCGGGAGAAAAATAAGAAACCAAATGTGAGGAAAATTGCTGAGAGGTTTGTTCTTGAGAAATTTGATGGTAAATCAAATGTTAATGCATACCAGTGGATGGAGTTTTTCGAAAAGGAATTTATGAGATATAACATCAATGAAGATGAAGAAAAAATAGAAATATTTAGAATATTTCTTGATAAATCTTGTTTAGAATGGTACAATTCTATGATATTGAAATTAACTTTGTAATCTGAGTGGTCAGAATGGAAACAAACATTTTGTCAAACTTTTGAGAAAAAAGGCTGGTCCGCTGGTAGATACGCATTGGCCTTTAAATACCAAATAGGATCTTTATTAGATTATGCTATAAGAAAAGAAAGATTGATGCTTGAAGTGAGTAGAACTATTGATCAAAATACTCTCATTCAAATAATTGCTGCTGGTCTACCAACATTCATTACTGATAAGATTAATAAAGAAGATATTTTCGAAACAAAAGATCTATTCAATGAGATTGGTAAGCTAGAGCATCTTGTCGATAGAAATAAGTTGAATAAGAAAAAAATTGGTAGAAATCTGAACATAGATAGGAAACAAAAATGTAGTATCTGTGATAAATTAAAAAAAGGCGAGCGCTATCATCCTGAATCGTTATATTGGTATAATCAAAATAATAAAGTTAAAGAGAAAAAAGATATTAGACTTATTAACAATTCAGAATTAGAATGCGAAATAAATCATGAGGATTCAAAAAACTCATTTTACCGCCATTAATCAAAATAAAGCTAGTATTGAATAGAAATCTTGAAGTTTTTGGAGTCTATGACTCTGGTTCAAATGTTTCATTAATAAACTCAAGACTTTTGAAGATTAATAAAGAGCCCAGAAATAGAGATGATAATACTAACTTAAAAACGATTGATGGCGTAAAAAAATCAAATGGCGTAGTAACATTGGATGTGAAAATTTTCGATGTAGAAAGAAAAATTAATGCATTGATAATAGACAAAACAAATTTTGATTATGATTTTCTGATTGGACTGGATTGTATCAAAAATTTTTACCTAACCCAAGATGAAAATTTGAAAATAAGCCAAGCAGTTCCAACAAAAGAAAACATCATTTCCAAAATCAATTCTGATCTAGAAGAGAATGAAATGAGTATATTCATTTCAGAAGGAGTTGAAAATAATTCAAAAATGATTGATGATAAATACTCTGTAAACTTCAATGAAGGTATCGAAGAAAGAAATTTCGAACTTAATGTGAACCATTTGAGTTATGACCAGAAATCAAAGATTGATGAATTGGTAGCAGAAAACAAATCCATTTTCGCAAAAGATAAATACGATATCGGCACAGTGTCAGGATATGAGGCACACATTGATTTATTGGTTGAAAAGTATTGCTGTAAGAGGCCCTATAGATGCACGATGGATGACAGAAGAGAAATCGAAGAACAAATTTCAAAATTATTGGACAGAAAATTGATAGAGAAATCGTACAGTCCATTTGCAGCCCCAGTAACATTGGCGTTCAAACGGGAAGAAAATAGGAAATCAAGATTGTGCATAGATTTCAGAGATCTAAACAAAATTGTAGTTCCCCAGGCACAACCTTTTCCCCTTATTGAGGATTTAGTCGAAAAAACTAGAGACTGTGAATTTTTTTCAACGCTGGACATAAATTCAGCTTTTTGGTCGATTCCGCTACGAGTCGCAGATAGATACAAGACTGCTTTTGTCACACAGGAAGGTCATTTTCAATGGACTTGCCTACCATTCGGTCTTAAAACTTCACCAGCTATATTTCAAAGAATTATGTCCAATATTATAAGGAAACATAAGCTTTCAAATTTCACTGTGTGTTACATTGATGATATCTTGGTTTTTTCAAAAACTTTCTCTGAACATATTGAACATTTGAAGAAATTATTTCAAGCAATTGAGGAAGAAGGCTTCAGGTTAAAATTTGTAAAATGCAAGTTTGCAGCTGATTCAATTAAATACCAAGGCCATATTATTCAGAACAATTCGGTTAAACCGTTAAACGATAATTTAACAGCAATCAGAAATTTTCCAGTTCCTAAGACCCAAAAAAACGTGAGGCAATTTTTGGGTAAAATAAATTTTTATCACAAATACGTTTCAAATATAGCTATACTGTTAGATCCTCTGCATAATCTCCTTAGAAAAGGGCAGGCATTCATTTGGACCAGAGAATGTCAAGAATCATTCGAAACGCCGAAAGATATATTATGCACGCAACCAGTATTGACAATATTTGACAAAAACTTACCCATACATATCTATACGGATGCTAGTCTGTTGGTTGTAGGTGGAGTACTAAAACAACCACAAAAAGATGGAGAAGAAAAAGCAATAGCATATTTCTCAAAAAAGCTAAATGCGGTGCAAAAGAGGAAAAAAGCCATTTATTTATAATGTTTAGCTATTAAGGAGTGCGTGAAATACTGGCAACACAAATTAATTGGTAGAAAATTCACGGTATTTTCGGATCATAAACCTCTGGAGAATATGAACATTAAAGCAAGGACCGATGAAGAACTTGGAGATCTGTCATACTATCTCTCACAATATGACTTTCAAGTAAAATATTCTCCAGGTAAATATAATGCAGAAGCCGACTGCCTGAGCAGAAATCCTGTTCTGGAACCAGAAGAAAACGAAGAGGAACAACTAAAAATTGTCAATTTAATAAAATTAGAGGATATACTAGAAGATCAAAGCAAAAAGAATAGTTTTCAAAAACCAGACAAAAATTTGACAACCAAGCTCAATGTTTATTTCAAGAAAGTTCGAAAAAAAGAAAAAATCATATTATCAGAAAGTTTTAGTATAAAACTAATCGAAACAATACATAAAGATTTATGTCATGTAGGAATCAGGCAATTGCAAAATATGATCGGACCATTTTACACGGCCAAAAATTTGACTAACAATATTAAAAAAGTATGTAAAAACTGCACTACCTGTTTGAAAAATAAATCTAGAGTTGAAAAGAAAATAGGATTATTGTCACATCTGGGCCCAGCCACGAAACCTTTTGAAATTATGTCGATCGATACCATTGGTGGTTTTGGAGGATCTCGGTCGACAAAAAAATATATACACCTACTTGTGGATCATTTTACGAGATATGCTTTTATCCTAACCTCGAAAACACAAAATGCAAGTGATTTTATCAAACTAATGAAAAACATCTCTGAAACCGAAGAAGTAGAAACTATTCTTACAGATCAGTATCCAGGCATCAATTCAAATGAATTCAAGAAATTTCTGGAAGAGAAAAATATCAAATTAATCTTCACTGCCGTAGATTCGCCTTTCTCGAATGGTTTAAATGAAAGATTAAACCAATCGCTGGTAAATAAAATTAGATGCAAAATAAATGAAAATGAGAAGAAAAAGGCTTGGACCACTATAGCTAAAGAGTGTGTGGAAAAATACAATGATACGGAACATACCGTTACAAAATACGCACCGTTCTATTTGATGTTTGGAACAGACGTCACAATTTTGCCGAGAGAGCTTAAGCAAAATAATTCGAAAAACTGGATTCAGGACAAGAAAGTTGCTCTGAATAATACAATTGAAAGACACAATTACAACAACAAAATTTATGATAAAGGTCGTGAAAATTATAATTTCAATGTGGGTGACCTGGTATTTGTGGAAAATGGGAACAAATTAAATCGAAAAAAAATTGGATCAACTTAGAATTGGACCATTCAAAATCGAAAAAAAAATTTCCAACTCTATCTACAGAATCAATACAGGTCACAAGAAATTAGAGTCAAACCATTTTCATATTTCAAAATTAACTCCAGTACCTACCTACCACAGTTTGAAGAAAACGACTGATCTATACTTGAAAATATTCTGCGAATATTTTCCTCCCCAGGAGGGGTGATGTAAAAGAAAAATTACCTTTTTCCTTTAAGAAATCGCGTTACTCTGTTGTACGTTACTATAGTATTCGTTTGTCAATTACATATTTCAAGGGATTGTCAGATAAACTTATTTTTGGAAGATAATTTATTGTAATTAATAGCATAAAATGTCGTTTCTTCATTTCAGGTAAGGTTTTCTAATTATGTTTGTATGTTTTAATAATAAATAGAAACTTTATTTCAGAGAAACTCAGTTGTGTTATTAATCTGCAATCAGAATTCTATAGAAGAGCTATCAATACATTATATACATATTTCAAATTTTCAATGAATAAAAAAAAGTCTACGGATAATCTGGCTGAAATGCCATTTTCAAAGTTTAAAATTTGGAAAATGAGGTGGGAAAGTTGCTCTGTTGTAGAACAGAATTGTTTTGCTGTGATCATTTTCCGATATTAATATTTTTCTACCAGAAAATTTCTTTTCATTACACCGCACTGAAAACCCTATCAAAACATGTAGATTTAGAACATCGAAAATGACACTTTTCCGTGCGGCCGCACCGCAAAAAGCTTTACGGTGCGCTGAGGCATAGATGTATCCTATGATTCCTATGCTGAGACACAGAGCAACGATTGCGTGACAGTAGATGTCAGTGTTTTGAATAATTATTGTTTCACAATATCGAAATGCTTTCTGCTGAAAATTTTTCCCGTGTTATAGTTTTCAGAGAGGTGTAATGAAAAATATCGTTCATTACACGTCCAGAAAGGCTTTTTCCGTGCTTGCACGAGTTCCCGTGTTCGTCTCCGCCTCACACGGGAACACATCGCGCGCGCACGGAAAAAGCTTACTTTCTGGACTAGTAATGAAATATACTATTTCATTACACCGCACTGAAAACCCTATCATAACATGTAGATTTAGTACATCGAAAATGACTCTTTTCCGTGCGGCCGCACCGCAAAAAGTTTTACGGTGCGCTGAGGCATAGATGCATCCTATGATTCCTATGCGGAGACACAGAGCAACGATTGCGTGACAGTAGATGTCAGTGTTTTGAATAATTATTGTTCCACAATATCGAAATGCTTTCTGCTGAAAATGTTTCCCGTGTTATTGTTTTCAGAGAGGTGTAATGAAAAATATCGTTCATTACACGTCCAGAAAGGCTTTTTCCGTGCTTGCACGAGTTCCCGTGTGAGGCGGAGCCGAACACGGGAACACATCGCGCGCGCACGGAAAAAGCTTACTTTCTGGACTAGTAATGAAATATACTATTGTGCACCTCTTAATGTGAATTTATGGTATGAGGAATGACTAAACTGGTTATTACTAGATTCGAAGAAATAAAGATTTTTTTACCTGTGTATTCAACTTTCTTCTCCAATCGTAATAAGGCTATATCGTTCATCTGATCTACATCATCTGGATCATATTTCTCATGGGGAATTTTCTCCTCAATAGTAACGTTATACGGTGGAATGTTTAGACACCACCTCGTAATTCCTTTATCAACACAGTCCTCGTCTGAGTCCTTATTGTATTCACCTAGTCTAACGGATTTTCTGAAAGAAATCGCGAATCGTTAAATATAACACTCTGAAATGCGTACAACTATTGAGCATTCATATGCATTCAGAAAGTTTTGAGATATGAACAATTGACAGTTTTGGGTTTCATCAAATGTGAAACCGTCCCATAATAGGTCGAATAAAAGCCATGCCACTAAAATATGAGAAAAATAGGGTTTGAGACAATTTTCTACCGGAGCTCAACTCCTTGGGGACCGAAAAATCTCAACATTTTTGGGCGTTTTATGGTTTTTGCAATGTTGACCTTCGAGAAAGCGCATGAGAAAGAAAATTGTTATTGGAGAACAAAAGAATGATTCGAAGGAGCCCAGAAATGTAAAACTCAATCAAGTTGTTTGACCTCAAAAGATCGTCCAATTAAGGCAATTTTTCGAACATCCGAACAATTTTAGCATTATGTGTATTCATTCTAGTATTAGTATTTCAAGATGGCACCGAGTGATGGTAACGCGAAAAATAGTGATCCAAAATGTGCTCATTGTAATAGAAAGCTTGTAGAAGGTGTGAGATGTGGAAAGTGTGAGGATTTATTTCACCCATCCTACATGATTCTAGCAGCTAATCTAAAAAATCCAGTTTGTAAACATGAAAAAGTGGAACATGACAAAGAAGATCTGAAGCAATCAGAGGAATGCCATGAAACTCAAAACAAAATACTAGCAATAGAAAACGCATTACTGAAACAAATATTGCAAGAAGTTCAGGACTTGAAAAAGGTAACAGAGAATGTCATAAGCCCGCTCCACACTCATGGCAAGAACCTCGGCCAATACCGCGAACGCGAGTGTGGATAACTTTCTTGTGTCACGTTCGCGCTTCGGGCCCTTCTCCGTTTTGTTGCGAATGCGGTCTCTTGTCCGGCGACAAAGGCTTCGCGCCTAAGCACAAATGAGGATACAGTATCGGTCAGAATTTTCAGACCAATCTGACGGCCCCGACAATCACCGAGCGACCATTCGGCTCCTGTCGTGATATTTCAACTCGGAATCTGTAACTGCAATCTTCTTTGTTCAGGTTGTTACGCGGAGTTTGCGTACCTGCGAAGAGTGTTTCGCGATATTTCAAATTTCGATTTCTTTCAGCAGATTGGTTCAGATAATTTTGTTCCAATAATTAAGTGTTTTAAACAGCAATTATGCAATTAATATTGCTTGATTAGCGAATTTTGAATAGTGACTTATTATACAGGGGGTCCGGTGTCCCTATTATACATTTCTGGAGAACTGGACATATTTGAAATCTGAAAATTAGCATTATGATATTGTTCGAAATTCTCTACAGACCTAAAATATTTTTGGAGCCTGAGCACTTCCGGTTATACAAGGAGTGAAAATGGACTTGTTAAAATTTTTCTTTTTTACGTTTCTGATATGATTGAGAATTCAATGCTGAATACATTTCTGGTAAAACCATTGCATTCATTCGAAGTTTTCAAAATATCGAAAAAAAAACTGAAAAAATGTCAAATATTCATAGTCAGTATTATGATCATTTTTTTTATTCTGAACATCCCTAGTGTAAACCGTTCTCACAACGTCAAAGTAGAAGGATGTGGAAAGGTCCTGCATCTTTTGAATTTCAGAAATATCATCACAGTGTTTCAAATATAGTGTCGAAAACTGTGATCGAAAATTGGTCATAACTTCTGTTTTTCAAATTAGAACCTTATTTTTTATGATTGCGTTGGTTTCTGTGAATAAAAATAATGATAGCACTCTCTGATAATCTGGCTCCAAAAATATTTTAGGCCTGTGGAGAATTTCGAACAATATCGTAATTCTAATTTTCAGATTTCAAATATGTTCAGTTCTCCAGAAACATCTAAGATAGGCACTCGAACTTGTATGCAAAATATGGAGAACATGGAAGTGATCTGCTTTGAATTATGTTCAACGCAACATGTAATGGTCTCAATTTCACAGGAATAATTGACAAAAAACGGCTGCTACCTGATGATGATGCACAGAGGAGGGGTTTTAGTGGGTTTGCCATTAGTATTAGTGGCGAATCCCATACTACCTCAATTTATCGAAATGTCCTCAATCGGATTTCCCCTCCCCTTGAGAAAAAAGTATAATGTACCTACTACAATAATTATTGTCACTTTTGTTTGAGTTGATATGAATACATTATATTCTGAAAATCCTGTTTATTCTAGTGTACCTACTACATATAATCAATAGTCGATATATTTGGCAATGAATGCTTTCATAATTTGAAGAATTTTTTTCATTTTTGGCTCGTCATTTCATATTTCACTCGAGAATTTTGTCCATTTTCATAGATAATGATGTAAACTATTGATATCTAACAACGAAGATTGTCAATCACTTTTTGGAATACTTCCTTTTGTACTTATCGAGGTAAGCCATCAATTACGTATATGTATAATCTCCATTGGTATAGAATTGTAACTATTAATTTGTCGTTGCTTCTCACTGAATTTTCAAAATTTCACAGATCAATTTGGAACATAACAAAGAATGCAGTTTCATACTGAACGATGATCTTTTACTTATGTAAAAGATTATTTTAATAACCAATCTTTCTCTTTCACTTCATCCCACAGCTGTACAGGAATAAACCTTATACATAGGAAAATTCTGATGGAATTCTTCTTGATTTGTATCTTCATGTTCCTAAAATCAATATCTGATTTGGTAGGAGAGTTGTTTTGTTTTCGAAAACTTGTTCGCTCGATGTGGTTTATTCATCTTTAGCATATTCTTCCTACAAAATTTGAAAATTTCAATGGAAAAAGCTGTACATATCACAAAACCTTCTTATGTTGAAGTGTGTACTGAATTTTCATCAGTTTTCACATCAGACAAAAATCCTAGCCTATATCAGTAGTCTCTGTCTGATATCAGCTGATTACCGAGAAGATTGACAGTTACGGTGTTCGCCGATGGGATGTTTGCGCCGAAAGCCGAATGGTCGCTCGGTGATTGTCGGGAGAGGTCTGAAAATTCTGACCGATACTGTATCCTCCTAGCACAAATGTTCCATCCACACTCACAGGCGTTCGCGGTAGCAGCGTAGTAATGATTTAATGCTTGTTCACTGACTTTATTCGCTTTTGAAATGAATGGTTTTCTTGTAGCAATGAAGTGGAATTAGAAATAGATTCAGAGGAGATGACTGAAATGAAAATTTCTTGATTATTATCAGAATGAACCCTTTTTATAGCTGGCTAAACAGGCGAAAAAAAGTCTTCGTAGACAGCGAGGATACCGCGAACCAAAGTGTGAATATTTGTGTGAGTGTGGATGACTTATTTGGCCGCGAATTCTTGGCCAGGTTCACGGCAAGAATTCTCGGCGCGATTCGCGCCATGAGAGTGGAGCGGGCTATTCAAGAAGCTGAAGAGTGGCTTCACCAAAATAACCTAATACTAAATAAGAAGATGTTCCAGATGCTTGGAGAGAGGCTTATGTATCTTCAATTCATAAAAAGGGAGAAAAGACCTATGCTCGAACTACAGAGGCATCTCAGTTACAAGTACGCTTAGCAGACTGTACGGAAGAGTTTTAAGAACCCTAATAGAGAAGGAAATTGATGAAGAGGAGGAGCAATGTGGATTCAGAGCTGGAAGATCTTGCACAGACAATGTGTTCTGTATGAAACAAATAATTGAAAAAAGAAGTTCAGTCAACCTAGCCACGCATATTTTATTCGTAGATCTAACCAAGGCTTACGATTCAATACCTTGGCGTATGCTATGGGAAACACTACAGAACACAAATATCAACCAGACTTTGATTGGGGCACTGAAGAATCTATATTATCGCTCAACATCTAGAATCAAAATAGGAAACAAATTGTCAACTCCATTTTATGTAAATAAGGGTTTACGACAGGGATGCACCATATCACCCACTTTATTCAAAATCTATATAAAATATGCTTTAACGCAATGGAAACGAAAATGTTCTGGAATGGGCATACCCTTGAATGACACAAACATCTACACCTTGCAGTTTGCGGATGATCAGGTAATAATCGCAGGAGACAAAGAAGATCTGGAATACATGACACGTAAACTCAAAGAAACATATGAATATTGGGGACTAGAAATAAACCTAGAAAAAACGAAATGCCTTTGTATTGGAGACGAGAATAGTGGAATGGATATAGGGGGTACAGAAGACATAAAACCTTGCAGGGAATACAAGTATCTGGGAGTGAAATTCGACACGAGCGGTACAGATGACAATGAGATAAGATCTAGAGTAACAGAGGCAAGAAAAGTGATTGGCTGTTTGAATGGAATATTGTGGAGCAAAAACATCACGAGATCACGAAAGTTCAGAATCTACAATACGATGATCAAAAGCCAATTAACATATGGATCTGAGACATGGAGACTGACAGAGAGAAATAAGAAGAGGATAGAGGCGGCAGAGATGGATGCGTTGAGGAGATCGGCTAGAATATCGAGAATGCAAAGAATAAGAAACCAGGAAATACGTAATCAAATGGGAATAGAGGGCACAATCATGGAGGATATAGAGAGAAAACAACTGATATGGTATGGACATGTTCAACGGATGGGCCAGACACGATTACCGAAACAAATAATGGAGTGGATACCAAATATGAGAAGACGAAGAGGAAGACCAAAAAAGAACTGGATGGAGGGAATACGAAAAGCAATGAGCGATCGAAACTTACAAATAGGACAATGGGAAGATCGCAAACAATGGAATCTAGGCGTCGGACAACGTCGTCGTACGTTTTAAACCGAGATATACATACATACATACTAAATAAGAATAAAACTAATATAATTGCTTTCCATCCTACTAACTCAGGAATAGAGAATCCAAGCTGTGTGACTCCCAATAATAAAGAATAGTTGGTAGCAAAATCAACAGAATTCCTTGGTGTGCTAATTGATGAAGAGCTGAACTGGAAAGCCCATGTGAGCTACCTAGGTGAAAAACTGGGCCCTTCTATATATGCCCTCAGAATAATATCCAAATACCTAAATAGAAAAATTCTAAAAACTGTATATCACGCCACCAAAACTCAGATTTGGTTTAATGTTTTATGGATCTGGAAACATCTCATCCTTATTCAAATTACAGAAAAAAGCTATCAGAATAATGTGTGCCATTGGGTACAGAGAATCATGTAGAGGACATTTCAAACAGCAAGGAATACTAAATATGTATCCGTTGTATATTCAAGAATGCTTACTATTTATGCATAAAAATCAGGAACTTTATGAACAACATGAAAAGAAGAAAAATAGATATGACACAAGAACAATGTCGTACAACTTCCCAAAGTGCAATCTGTCAACCACTCAGAGACAGGTAGAATATCGGACTTTGAAAATGTTCAACAGCCTCCCGCCGGAAATACAGAGGACAAAGGATCACAAAATATACAACAACAAAAATTATAGTTTATTGAGATAGGGAGCCTTATTGTTTGGAGGATTTTGTAGGGTAGACTCTTGATATCTGTGACACTGTTTCATTTCGTTTTGCCCTGCTATTATTTATGATGTATGGTAGAATTATTTGAAATAAAGACTCTTTATTATTATTGAAGTATTTTTTGCAGCTGATTCGACCATTTTAGGAGCGGGTCTACAGACCAGATGCCTCACTCCAATAAAAAAAAATTATCATCTTATTTTCCTTCCTTCTGTCAATTCATGTATCCATTCATAATTCGAAATTTTTTTCAGTCTAATTTCATATTTGAAAAGTGGAATTTATTGTATCCAAAATCTAAGGAGTATACTTTGACTTTATCGCTCTCAGCCTCCATCATTCTGCCCTATTTACGTCCACAGTGTGCACCTAGAATGAGTGGTGTGCAGATGCGCAGTTCAGAGTTTTACATACCCTTAACCCTTTCAAGCTTTGTGGAATACATGACATACCACAACTATAAGATTCATTCTCAATTAACAGAAGAATCTTATACTAATTAACTTAAGATTCATTCTTGATTCGAAGCAGAATCTAGTATAAGCTAAGCTTGAATGGGTTAAGTAACGTTATGAGCATGAACGTTAAACAGGCTACTTATGAGCAAAATATATAAAAAAACTTAATAGTTGTGGAACGCATGAAGAAGATGGTTTTGGAATTTTTTTTCGGTCCTAAGGCAAAATGAGGCGACCGCGACACTGAGGAAAAACAATTACTCACTCACTGAATATCTACTCAGGTTGAGTATGGACCGAATCAGACCTGCCACTAGGCTAATAAGCGTCCACTGTGATCTGAGAAAACACACCGTGAGCATCTATTGTGCAGGTTTTGTAACATTTTCACAAACCAGATCCCCCACGATACAGTGCAAAACTCGTCCTCTTATTGTCTTCGATGATATCCACAATGTCATCCCACGCATTAAGAAAACAATATAGAACATTCATAATATTTTGAATTGAGGACTAAAATTTTAAATCGCAAAGAAATCACAACAAATCGAAACAGGAAATAGCTAACATGTTTCATAATACTGAACAGACCGGAGAACTTTTTCGAGATGTCCAATCTGTTCATAAAATTTTTTTTGTATTTTTTTCAGATCACCGTCGTCTCCTTCGACGACTTTCAAAGTATAAATAATGTGCTGAATTATTTTTCCCTAGCCTTTTCCCTCGAACCGGTCATCTTTTTTTTAATTTCTATCATATCGATTATTGATTTCGTAGTAGAGAGGCAGAAAGAGTTCTGGCACAAAACAAATTTGACCATTTTCATTACAAGCTTTTATTTAGTTTCACCTATACCGGTGTCTGTCTGTAATCAAATCTTGCAAGTTGAATATTACACACTTCTAATGGTCCGATTGATTTGAAATTTGGCAGGTGTACATAATTCTGGTGACAATGCATCATGAAATATTTGTTATAGAAAAAAATAAAATGGCGGCTTCAAAATGGCGGATGAGTTTTGTGATTATGATCCGATTCCATTCAAAATTAGTATCTGGGGGTTTCGGGATTGGCAATGATGATTCTTTGGTCAAAATTGAAAAATTCAAGATGGCGACTACAATATGGCGTCTACAAGATGGCGGACGAGTTCTGTGATTATGATTCTATTCAAATTCAAAATTGGTATCATGGGGTTTTCTGGGTCAGAAATTACGATTCTTCAAAATTGAGGAATTCAAATTGGCGTTTTCAAAATGGCGGATGAGTATTGCTATCATAAAAGCTTGTCTTGAAAAATTTTCTAAGTCCAAATGACGTAGACGCGGATGAGGATTTTTCAAGGTCATTGGGAGTGAGGGGGTGTTTGGTGGGAGCGGGGTGTAAAAAATGACAGGTGTCAAAAATGACAGATACCAAAAAATGACAGCTCTCAATAATGACAGGTTTTAAAAATGACAGGTTTCAAAAGAGACAGGTGTCAAAAATAACAGGTTTTAAACCTAAAAGTGATGACCTGAAGGACCTATTGCCACCTGTCATACTGATTTCCCACAGACACCTTACTTTTTTCGTTTGTGTATTTTGGATTGGTAGAGGTGGAAGAACAGAGTATACTCGACCACACACCTGAACTCCGCCATTGCTACTTCCTGTTACATTTTTTATGTAACCAATGTATTATATGAATGAAGCTGGTTATTAATACAGGGTGATATTAATACGCGGATCTCGATTACGCTTAATCTGTGAAAATTTTATTAATTTTTTTGACGTGGAAGTATTAACGTCAATGAGGGCTATATTTTGAAATTGTTTTGAAACATACAGGGTGTCTCAGGAAAGTGGTAGGAACCAAACATATTTTTTTTTCTTATGTAACACCCTGTATTTTACTGAAGATTTAGAAAGCAATGTAAAAATAACACTGAGTTTATTTGACATCTCATATGCTTGAAATTTGTCGTTTCTGAGATATTACGCTTTTTTGGTAATTTGGGGGTTGGGAAAATACTCGATAACATCGACTAGAATGAATTTGCTGAAATGGGATTTTGGCCGTGAATAATAGAATAGTGGTAATAGATAGGTACTGCATCTATCATAAGTATCCAAAACTCTACTAGGTGTTCAAAATGGGACAACGCATTGACAACATATTCAAAATATAATTTCAAGCTTATTTCAAATAGCACACCCTGTATTTTATTTTTTCATTCGATAGCAAATTTTATTGCCTTTAAAGTTATGATGGCCTTTCTGGTCTAGTTCTTTCAGTTTAAGATTTATTTGTAATTTTGTGAAATTTCTCATATGCTCACTTTCCCATGGAGGAGAAATTCGAAATGCCTTGTCCCGTTTGTCCGCCATAAAATCATATTTTATTTATTGTTGAAATTTTTCATATCTAAGTAACACCACCGAAGTAGCTTACTCAAAACTCCATTCTCAAACTCAAGGAGAATTGATTTAGGCGTATCTATTTTCTATGATTTTCATTTATTTTATGAGTTTTGAAGTATGTGAAGAAATTTTCACATACATTTTCTTCTTCTATCCATATTTGATTATTATCGAAGTTGTAGCGGTGAGGTAGTTATTCATTAATTGAAATAATTTCTCAAAATGAAATATTCAGTTCAAGAACGGGTTGATATGATTGGCGTAATAAGTGAATGTCTAGGAAATCATTTATTGGCGGCAAGAGTCTATGTCCAAAAGTATCCTAGTAGACGACATCCTGATAAAAGGGTTCTTGAAAGATTATTCCGAACATTCAGTGACACTGGTAGTGTTAAATACGCAAAAAATAAAATACTCAAACCAGTAACCGAAAATGAAGACAATCAGTTAATGGTACTGGGATCAGTTATCGAAAATCCGAACATTAGCATCAGATCTATAGCTCAGGAAACCGATAATTTGAGCACATCAAGTGTATTCAGGATTTTGAAGAATCACAAATAGGTACCACCCTTACCACATTGAAATCCACCAGACTCTTTATGAAAATGAGTTTCAAAAACGCAAAGATTTTGCTTCTTGGGCGTTAGAGAGGTTGAGTGAAAATAGGGATTATTTCGATAATGTATTATTTACAGGCGAGTGCCACTTTGATAATAATGCAGGAGTAAATCGGCATAACTTTCATTATTACGAAACTGAAAATCGCCACGTGTTCCATACGCAAGATCGTCAGAAGCGATGGAGTTTGAATGTTTCGGAGGAATATTAGGTGACCAAGTTATTGCGCCATATTTTTTTGAATGCCATTTGGAAGGAAGGAGGTTCTTGAAATTTTTGGAAGAAAATTTATGGGAACTTTTGAAAGTCGTTCCATTAAGTATTAGACTCCGCATGATGATTCAATCAGATGGTGCTCCTGCACATTTTGCTAGAGAAGTGAGGAGCTTTTTGAATAGGAAATTTCCAAATAGGTGAATTGGAAGAGGAGGGCCGCATGCTTGGCCACCTAGGTCTCCCGACCTTACGCCAAATAATTTTTTTTATGGGGTTACATTAAAAATATAGTCTATAGTAATTCCCCTGCAAGTGCGGCAAATATGAAAGAGAGAATAAAAAGTGCCTTTCAAACCATTACGCCTAACATGCACACAACGTGAGAAGATCTTTCAGGGAGAGGCTAACACTTTGTGTTAACGAAGATGGTCATCATATTGAACATTTGTTATAATTTTAGTGTTTTTAGCCGAACAATTTCATATTTCCTCATAGAATTGATGAATTTAATGTTTTTTATGTTCTTGTTGTGTTGTCAGTGAATATCCAACTTGCTCATAACTTTTCATCATTTAATATTTTCTTTTTTTAAATCATAAAAAATTGGATATTACAGTATCATACATTTCAGTGTTAGTTATTTCGGTAAATCCCCAGGGAAATGATGAAAAGATGAAAAAAATCACAAACTTGCTAATAAATCCGAAACTGTAAGATTTAGGTCTGAAAAACCTCAATAATTTTTAAAAGGTAATGAATTTTGCTATCAAATGGAGAAATAAAATACAGGGTGTGCCATTTGAAATAAGACCAAAATCATAATTTGAATATGTCGGCAATAAGCTGCCTCGTTTTGAACACCCAGTAGAGTTTTGAATTATAGTGATAGATTCAGCGTGTATTTTCTTTATTCTAGTATTCGCAGTCAAAATCCCATTTCAGCAAATTAATTATAGTCGAAGTTATCGAGTATTTTCCAAGCCCCCCAAATTACCAAAAAAGCGAAATATCTCAGAAACGCCAAATTTAAAGCTTATGAGATGTCAAATAAACTCAGTGTTATTTTTACATTGCTTTCTAAATCTGCAGTAAAATACAGGGTGTTCCATAAGAAAAAACATATGTTTGGTTCCTACCACTTTCCTGTTTCAAAACAATTTCAAAATATAGCCCTCATTGACGTAAATAATTCCACGTCGAAAAAATTAATAAAAATGTCACAGATTAAGCGTAATCGAGATCCGCGTCACTGGTGAAATACCCTGTATGTATGATAAATCTGAAGTCCATAAGTTGACTGATAAATATATGTAGTGTCTTTCTACAGTACCAAGACGCGCTTTCCTTAATCCTGCAAACGCAATCCCGCACTCCAAGTGCACTTTCTAGACATACGCGCTTTCCTTAGCTCTTTCCTATTTCAGGCCTTCCCGTACGGAAAGCGAGTATGTGTAAAGGCTGCTATAAGCGGTCTTTACACATAGCTTAATGCAGCAGCTCCGCTCGACCAGTCATCTGTTTTATCAGAATTAGATCAATACTTTCTTAGATTTTCGGAAATTCAAATCCTTCACCATACTCTCAAAGGAGATTGATAGGTGAAGAAACTATCTTCTCATATACTGATTGAAAATAAGTATACATCCCTACAAAGTCACCTTGAAAAGTAGTTTTTCAAATTTTTTGGATATTGGATTAGGTCGTAAAATATGATTCATATTGTGATTACAGTTTACTATTCAAAATTTGCGGAGATTTAACGGGATTGCTCAAAACTTATTAGGTTATTACCTCCTGAAATGAGCATCTCATAAATCCGAATACCATCCATCGATTTGTTGTCTCCATAATGAGCTTCGATTCGACATGTCACTTGATTTGATTTTATTCAATTCTTCAACTCCAATTCTCTCTCCAACATTACTCTCGAAAATCAAACGAAAGCATTCGAAATTAACAGAAAGAAACCAAAAATAGCTTCAGCCAGTGCAAACCAACGAGAACAACCAAAACAAATCTGGACCTCATCAGAGCCAAACGGTATTAAGTCCATTTTTTCAGTTTTTAAGGTTTCAATTGCCCCTATATTATTTCGTTTCACGCTTTCCAATGGCGACGAGTATTAAGTCCAGTTCCTTACAGTTTCTGAGATACTTGAAGATTAAATATATTATGTCCTATTGTGATTAGAACCAAACAGTATCAAAGATCCTTGATTCTGTTTGGCTCTGGAAGCTATTTATTATTTTTATATTAAGTCCAAAATTGAGGTTAGGTGCCTGGACTTAATACTGTTTTATTGGTTAGCACATGTGTATTCATAATATTAAGTCACATCATTTTATTCTTGAAGTGAATAGGAATACACGATAATTTTAATATTTCAATAATGTATCGGTGCTTCTATGAAGATTGCATTGAAAACCAAATTCCTGAAGGAGATATTCCCAAGCAATGGCTATATAACGAAATTTTCAATTCAGAATTTAATTTATCATTCAAAGAGCCAGCGAATGATACATGTGACACATGTGATGGATTTGTCATAAAACTGAAAGAAGCTGTATCCGAGGAAGAGCGTCTTGAATTGCAAACTAACTATGACGCGCATCTTCATGATGCCGATAATCGGTATCAACTAAAGCGAAAGGATAAAGAAATTCACAAAACCGAGGCGAACACGACAAAAGTACTTTCAGTGGATTTACAGAAATGCTTACCCACTCCTCTACTAACGAATGCTCAGAGTTTCTATTCTCTAAAACTCTGGACATTTAATTATACAGTGTATGATGCAACAGAAAAAATAGGATATTGTTTCGCCTGGGACGAAACTATTGCCGGACGTGGTGGCAATGAAATGGCATCATGCATTCTGAAATATATTAATTTACATTTGAAAGAATCTGTAGAGAAAATTATCATATGGAGCGATAACTGTCCATCGCAAAACAGGAATATTCAGATGATTATGTGCTATCTTACGATTATTATCTGAAACCTTCCATAAAATGCATTGAACATAAGTATCTTTTACGAGGGCATACGCACATGGAGGTTGATATAATTCATGCACGTATAGAAAGACAAAAAAAAGCAACACCCCAATTCTCTCTAATAACTCCATGGGATTGGCAACAGCTTTTCAAACTAAGTGGCAACAATATTAAAGTAACCGATATGGAAACCTTGGACTTTAAAAATTTTACCCTTTTATCTGAAGAATCCGGATCTTTATTTCACAATAACAAAAAAACAAGCAAAAATCAAAATTTTTTGATATCTAAAGTGGTTCATATGAAGTTTTTGACAGAAACACCTGGAATTTTGTATTTTAAAACAGACTTTACTTTGAACAAGTTGATTTCAATAGAGCCACTAAAAGACTGACACGGAAAGAGAAACTTAATAATATTAATTCTAAGGACGTTCTTCGTAATGCTGAGTTAATGCTGCCGAAAGTAATAAGAGAGATTCTTAAACCAATTTCAAAAAAAAAGTATGATGATTTACAGAAGTTATTAACCTGGCTAAACGATTCCATGAATACTTTAAAAATCTTCCACATGGTAACCTTGAGGAAGATGACTGAATCAATCATTTTTCTTTATTAAGCATTTTCTCTTTAATTAATTAAGATGTATCCATTAATTTCGTTGTGATCTTCACCTGATTTTAGAAAATATATACTAATTTTCTCTTATCCTTCAGGCTTTTCTCACCCTTTATTAATTATGTACAACCAATATTATTTAACTTTGTCTCCACTTTGCGCTGATTTACTATTGATCAAATAATAATTCTGTATCAAGTACCATGTATCAATGAATCCCTGAGGGCTAAACCGTATTAAGTCACCAAATACAGTATTAAGTTACAAAATATTAAGTCCATTGCTAGAATCAGATAGTATTATGTCCCACAATTAATTTAGAATGATTCTAATGAATTAATGTGCTTTGCTGGTTGATATCACTCTACATTAATTTTGAAAATCATAATTGAGTAAATAATAACCTAAAATCTTTTATTTGCAACAATCATCAGTTTGAAAGATATCATTGTTCAAAATCTTCATATTGCTCTCCTGGTAAATGTAAAAAATATGACTTAATACGGTTTGGCTCTGAGGTCCAGAAATGGAAACAAACAGAACCCAACAAAAGCAAACACAACCTAATCAAACCAAATGATGAAAACGAAAGGAGATCGATTAAAACGAATACAGTCATATATAAAAACCTACAAAAACAAACACTGGTCAACCAAAACAGACACTGATAAAAAACGAAAAGGAATGGGAAATAAAAATAAACAGAAATAATCACAAGCAAACATGTACAAACGGGAATATCAATTACCATATACCAATGTGCATATCAATTCTCAGATATACCGCATATTCACCCTCTGTCCCTTTCGGGAGTTGATATTATTAAATTATGGCAGTAGAATGACTAATTTCGTAGGAAATTTCAGATATGAAGGTCGAAAATTGAAATGAACATTGAGCTGAATGTTATTGTTATTTCTCATAATTTGATGAACTTGAAAATTATTTTAGTTTTGTATCATTTTTTTGACAGTTTCATTATTCATCCTTTTCTCGTTCCCTCCGAAGATGTTGTATAGAGTCCTCTATCTCCCCATATTCAATTAGAATTGAAGTTATACAAATATACAAAAATATATATTCTTTATTCGTTTAACAAACCAAATCCTATCGTCCAAAAAATAACGGTCATAAAGCAAAAATTACTCAGTTTCAACAACGCCTTGACTGTACCTATAATTTATGCATTATCATCGAGTTTAAATACATAGAGGTACATCGCCCTTGAACGAATTGAATTCCATTTTAGTTGTAGTTCCTTCTCCCGTTCATATAGTGGCGCAGTTGTGTCTCAATTTTTACCCTCGCATCTGGCGGTGAGTAGCTGAACTATAAAGCACTATTTCCTGAGCGGGCTGGGTACGAATGCGTGATTTATTTCTTATTGTTATTCAAATAATCTACATGATCTCCCTTTTACACCGTTTGTAACGAAGATATATAATTTGGACGAATACGACCCTTACTATGGTTCCTAGTACTGAATGGAAATCAATATTCTATACAAATTTCCATAAATGAGTAGCTATCAAAATGAACCACCTGTCCCGGCAGCATTTTTCCGTTCCCTATACAGTCAGCGCGACAGGTCGCTCTCACCGTATAGGAAACGGAAAGCACAATGAAACACTCCGTTTCCTAGCAGATATGCGCGATGTGCTCACTGCCCTGCCCTGTTAACCTTCTGGGTGCCGATGGGACAAATTGCAAATTATTAATAAAGTTTTCCTACTTTCTGTTTAGCTTTATTAGATAGAGTCTACCACATTTTTTCTCTGTGAACATTTTTGTAATCGCGGTTTTCTTTCAGCAAACCTCTCGTAAGTCGACCATATTTTCATTTTTCTTGAATCAAACATACTCTTTTTTGTAAAATGCAATCATAAGAACAATCTTCGAGAAATTAGAAAAATGATTGTCCTCCAACATAAACATGACTGATAATCGCATTGTTTCAAAGTATTAATAGCCTCCCGAATTTTTCAGAATCGCTTGATACAACCATATGAAGTATGAAAATGCAATTGTGCGACAAAAAAATGTGGCGATTTCCTTGTCCGACAAATGAAAAACGAAGATTTTTTGGGATAAAAATCACGAATAATGTCTTTTTTCTCTTATTCACTCTCCACCTTGAAAATACGTCGCGTTCATTCAAAAATCAAAGAATTCACTGCTCTTATTTGGTTATGAATAGACTATATGCATTTATCGGATATAACTTTGCTTATGTTACAAATAAACATTTGATTTTTTGGGGACCATTCAAGAAGGATGTGAATACTATCATCCGACGAATAAAGTTCGGCAATTTTAGTTGTTGCCGAAATAATATTCTCAGTAGTGATGGAGTTTTTTGTGCAAACATTTAAAAAATATCCGTGGCTTCAAATCGAAAAAGGAGGAAGTGGCATCCTGAAACTGTGCAAAATATTCTTGGCATCAAGAGAACATGGATACCATTCGTCTTGTTACAATGAATTCAATGTGAGGAAGAAGAATTTTCATTGCTTTTTTTATTAGATTTGAATGAAAATGTCAGTAAACAATTTGAATTATACACTTTCAATCAGAATCAATAGTTTCATTTCAATAATAATCGAAAAAAGTTTCTGAAACAAAACCATTATATTCAACTAGACTAAGGATTTGCCGCATTTTATATGGTGGACATTTGTTTTTTCTATAAAACGAATCTCTCTAAAATATAAATTTATTCTTGTCCGATAACTATTAATGAATTAAAACTCAAGAAAATCGTCGATTTTCATCTGTCGGACAAGAAAAACACCACATTTTTTGTCGGACAATTGCATTTTCATATTTCATATGGATATACATATAAACCGATTCTGAAAAAATCAGGAGTATATTGATAATCAAAAAAATGTGATTTTCAGTCATGTTTATATTGGTAGACAATCATGTTTTCTCATTTTTCTCAGATTGTTTTTATGATTGCATTTCACAAAAAATAAGTACGTATGATTAAAAAAAAATGAAAATATGGTCGACTAACGAGAGGTTTGCTGAAAAAAATCCTCGGCTACAAAAATGTTCACAGAGGAAAAATGTGGTAGACTCTACCTAATTAAGCTATACAGAAAGTATGAAAATATTATTAATAATCTGCAATTTGTCCCATCGGCACCCAGAAGACTAACAGGGCAGGGCAGTGAGCACATCGCGCATATCTGCTAGGAAGCGGAGTGTTTCATTGTGCTTTCCGTTTCCTATACGGTGAGAGCGACCTGTCGCGCTGACTGTATAGGGAACGGAAAAATGCGTCCCGGCAGATAAGTTCCTTCAGTAGCTACTATGTGTCGCTTCTTTACGGCCAAAAATATCAGCTTCATTTCGTTCAAGGACGTAATCAGTAATTCGAGATGGATGGTTCAAACATGAAATCATAAGTTTAAATATTCTCTAGTCTCAATCCACTTGAGATTTCGATTGCATGCTCGCGTGCGAGTGAAATGGAAAAACCGTGGTCTTAAGCGTGATCGTTTGCTTATATTGGAACTTACTCTGAGAATTTCATTTCAAACAAGCTTTAATAAAAAAAACATTTTTTTAAACAAGCTTTTATAATAACAATACTCATCCGCCATTTCGAAGCCACCCTTTTGAATTCCCCAATTTTGAAGAATCATCATTGTCGAATCCAAAAACCCCCAAATACTAATTTTGAATGGAATCGGATGATAATTACGAAACTCATCCGCCATTTTGGAGCCGCCATTTTGTTTTTTTCTATAACAAATATTTCATGATGCATTGTCACCAGAATTATGTACACCTGCCAAATTTCAAATCAATCGGAAGATTAGAAGTGTGTCATATTTAACTTGCAAGATTTGATTACAGACAGATAGACAGACAGACACCGGGACAGGTGAAACTAAATAAAAGCTAGTAAAAATGTTATCGCCACTTTCGCCACGCTGATTATCACCACAGTTTGGTATTTCAAAGCCTGCAATAACCAGAAAGAGGAAACTCCCATTGTCCGAAGTGCTTGG
Source organism: Adalia bipunctata (assembly GCA_910592335.1). Lineage (NCBI taxonomy): Eukaryota > Metazoa > Arthropoda > Insecta > Coleoptera > Coccinellidae > Adalia > Adalia bipunctata. Next base: position 8,858,525 of record OU342949.1, on the reverse strand, counting down.
TTGCCGGCCTTCTGCAAGGCTAGTTTTAAACCTGTCCGAACCTGCCTGTCTCACCTGCGGTGGGGATGCGGTTATGAATACGGCGGAGATCCAGTGACATCTCCAGTTCTGAGCGGTAATTCGTCGGAGTGCAATCTTTGACCAAGAAACCTCTGACTATGTCTACCGCATTCGTAGGCGCAACGTTGGGTGAAATTCCTATTGGACCACGGCTAAGAAACTCCGAATAGGTACTCTGCATTTGAAGTTGAATCCGACCGAGAAAGTCTTCATCTAAAGGTACATTTCTACCATTGATTGATTTTCTATAAATCAAACGAAACATTTAAAATCAACTAGATCCATTTACCTCAAAGAGGTATAACTATTAATTTCGAATTTCAATTAATCGAATATCAACAACTGATCAAAGATTTAAAAAGATTCTTTATGAAGTATAAAAGTGATGCAGAGTGTTGTATTTATAAATCCTCTGTACCCTGAAAAATCTCTGAAACACATTGCCATTTGATATACCTTGTATAATAAAAATAATCTTCTGCAACCAGCCGAAGGATCTTAGTCAGCTATTGCAAAAGAGTTTAAAGATCTTCGGACTTTTCTTCGCTGCATAACAGCAACTCGTGGAAAATGGATTCCATTCAAATTAAAAAGATTTTTGTCCTTCAATGTGAATCATAAGTAAAAACAGGTAATGATGGAAAATGTCATCATATACTAAATGAAAATGACCTTCAAGTTTTTGTGTAGACTCATTTGAGTTCAAAAGAATGCAAGATAAACGTGTAGTGGCTTCCAATCTGGGGCCGTATTCTCGGCGAGTGATCTTTCGATGCGTATACGTTTTTCTGTGATATCGTACGTTTTGGTATTCTTGACGGATGAATATTTCAACGTATACGTTTTGAAAGCGAGTGTTTACAGCGAGCGCTTTATATCATTCGTTTTCAGTAAAGCATTCGTTTCGTTGACGTTAGTTGGGAAAATATTTTCATTTGTGGATATTTTCATGTGATTGATAAAAAGATAGACCTAATGGAGGACGAATTTGTACAGTAGTAGATAGGCAAATATATAGAAAACGTGGAAATACATTGAATGATTTGAGTGTTAACAATTTTTTGAGTTGTTTCGGCTCATCGGCTCTCTGAGGAATTGGATCAATATCTCATAACAATAACCTCAATAGTAGATTAGGGACAACTATAATGTACAATCTGAATGCTGATTGATACTTGTCCTCCTATATTTTCGATAAATAATATACATATAAATCACTTGATATTTTCTTGTCCTATTGAAATACACAAAATTTTTAATACATATTTATTAACAACAAAGAACATTGAAGAACATGAAACCAAAAAAAAATCTCAGTGAGTGATAGATTAGATGCAGTGAAGGTCTTAAAAAGTGGAATGCAAATAATCATGACAAGCTATCAGCGATTTTTTTATAGGCAATCCTCTCCTTAGCATTCGCTATTTTCTCTATTGCACTAGCAATTCGTCCCATTAATGATAATTTTTCTTCATAGTGTTTTTTTTTTATTTCCATTTTTGTGTCCATTCCACTTTGAAAATCCTTCACTGAATCTAATGTTTGCTTTGCTGAAATCGTTTTTCCTTTTTGGAATGGGGTTTCTGGTTGCGATATGATTAGGGCTCCTGCGGGATTCTGCAACTGGCTGCTCATTAATTTCTTTCTCCACTTCAATATCATTTTCCTCTTGGTTTTTAAAGTGAAAATCGAATGCTGATTCAGCATACATTTTGTGCCCCTTAATAGACACAACTTTCACTATGTCAATTATTTCTTTATCCATCATGGATAATTCGCGAGCAATTGGGGGTCCAACGCCTGTTTCTCTGGCATGCATATTTTGGTTGCTGAACCTAATCTATATGTGGAATTATTCGAATCCCACGACTGATAGATCAGTATATTATAAAGGAATACGATAAGGAACTCAATATTACTCGAAAATTTCATTCGATGGTTTAATTGAAGATCAATGTTTTTTTTAATTTTTTTATGAGAACCTCTTCCTGGCTATACGTATTTGGGCTTCTCTTTCGAGACATGGTCATTTTCAATGAAATATGTTTTAAAACCACACATTTTTCACTTTGACAGTACTTTGAAAACTCATCACAGATCTTAGGTATTTTCAAATTTAAATCGATCACAGAACGTTAAGATTTGCATGGTTGCCGAGAATACGGCCCCTGAGCCTGCAACTACTTTTGTCTTTTCCTAGGTAGTAGGTGAGAAAACTGACATAAAAAATAATGCAAAGTGGAGAAGGAATAATAAATACTTCGAATTGTAAATTCAAGGCAAGCAGTTGCTCCCAAGTGTGAGTACAGTATACAGGGTGTCCGGGGAATAACTGTACATACACATACCAGAGATAGAGTTGGACTAGCTGATTAGGAATTGACTATAAAAAATTAATTTCTGGATTTCCCTAGAAAGCTACAGGGTGATATTCCAGCTTCATGGAAATACTAAGACCATCATAACATCCAAACTTATTGACGGATATTATTGAAACTTGGGAGGTTATTGGCACATGCTAAGGTCGAGTCTGAAAGATATCAATTATTCCATTATTCCAGGGCTGGACTCATTAATCTTCATTTAAAGTGTTCAGTAAAGTGTTCATGAATTTCTTAATTTGGATAATGTTCGAAAATTTCAATTTATTTTACTGAACAGGACTTAGTCATTTTGTGGAGGTCGAAAAAAATAATAAACTTTTTTGAAAAAGTCACTGAAGGTGAGGAAGACTATAATAATTTGTTGATATACTGGGTGGCCACCCCAGACACGAATCTCATTGCGATGGAGTTGATGAAGGTAAATTTCGAAAAAAAAATTGGTGATTATTATAGTCTTTCTCACCTTCAGTGACTTTTTTAAGAAAGTTTATTATTTATTTTCGACCTCCACAAAATGACTAAGTCCTGTTCAGGAAAATAAATTAAAATTTTCGAACTTTATCCAAATTAAGAAATTCATAAAAAAATAATTGTTGATGTGACAACTTTGAACGATACCACAAATTGAAGCATAATTTAGCTTCTTTCTAAAAAGCGAATCAATTATTTGTAATTCGAAATACAAAGTGTTTTTTTTACCCTGAACACTTTAAATGAAGATTAATGAGTCCGGCCCTTGAATAATGGAATAATTGATAACTTTCAGACTCGACCATAGCATGTGCCAATAACCTCCCAAGTTTCAATAATATCCGTGAATAAGTCTGGATTTTATGATGGTCTTAGTATTTCCATAAAGCTGGAATATCACCCTGTAGCTTTCTAGGGAAATCCAGAAATTAATTTTTTATAGTCAATTCGTAATCAGCTAGTCCAACTCTATCTCTGGTATGAGTATGTACAGTTATTCCCCGGACACCCTGTATATGTTATTCGCAATAGCCGAAATCGGCCACTGTCCGAAATTTTTGCCCACAACGCGTTATGGGTATCCAAATTTACCCACGATGCGAATAGATGTTCGATTTTCGAGCACTGGGTAAAGCAGAATACCCAGAACGCGTTGTGGGTAAATTAGATAATCCACAATACGAATTCGATTTTAACGCGCTATCATTCTGCGTTGTGGACAATTCATTTTACCCACAACGGGTTGTGGGTATCGCACTTTACCCAGAAAGCAATGAACCAGAATTTGTCGTCGAAGTCAGTGTGCTATAGGTTGAGTACTGGCAAGTACGAGAAGCCATTATCATGAGTATCTAACGTGAATAGATTACGCACCTTGTGAATTCTCAAGTCTGATTGAAGGGCCTGTTTTCGAAATTATATCAATATGAAAACCTAATTTGAACAAAAACTAAGTGAACATATGCTAGAAAAAAAAGACAGGTCGTTGTTATTGTTATTATCGGACGAACGTTATTTGGAGTTAGTAAATGAAATCAAAGTGGCACTACAAAGAAAACAGGATGGGCTTCAATTATCATCCAAAAAATATCGAAGATTGAAAAGATATGATTTATTAACAGTTGGAAAAAAAAACTTGTTAACAAGGAACGTTCAGGAAACCAATCTGGCTTTATAAAATGCAATTGTTTGAAAGGATGTCAAACTAAGGCGTGTGCATGTGTGAAATTGAATATAAAATAAAATTCAAGATTTCATAAAAGTACTTGTGAAAATAAATAATACCTATTTGTTTTTAGTTCTAATAAGTTGTTGATATATCGTTTTGTTTCACCTTTATGAACTTTCAATGTAAGTAAGAAGAGAAATAACGGCATGCTGACAATTGAATATTTTTTGAAAATTATTTCTCTTCTTAATTATAATCACAGACGTTAAACTTATTCTAATTTCAATATAAGGTTTTTTGTAATCATTGTTTTACTTGAAACGTATTTTGGGTAAAGCGAAATGGACAGATAGCTTTTTCTCTTTTGTGTCCAATTTTTCAATGAGTTATCAGTATTACATCATACATTTCATTTGCTGCACATTAAAAATCTAGGCCAGATTGGTTTGCTAAACGTCCTATGTTAACAAGTTTATCCTTCTCTCCACCAATTAATGGATCAAACCGTTTTAATCTACGATATTTTTTGAATGATAATTCAAGTCCATCCTGTTTTCTTTATAGTGTCGCTTTGGTTTCCTACATAATCTCTAAATGACCTCCGTCTGGTAATAATAACGACCTGTTCACTTAATTTTTGTTCGAATTCAGCTTTCATATTGAAATATTTTCGAAAACACGCACTAAAACCAAAACGCAGTCAAACCAATTTCAAGAAATCACAAGGTATCCAGGCACTGTGGTAAGTAATCTATTCATGCTACTCGTAATACTCGCTACTCGTACCTGTCAGTACACAACCTACAGCAGGCTGACTTCGACGACAAATTCTGGTTCATCGCTTTCTGGGAAAAGTGCAATGCCCAGAACGGGACGTGGGTAAAATGAATTGTCCACAACGCAGAATGAAAGCGCGTTAAAATCGAATTCGCATTGTGGATTATCTAATTTACCCACAACGCGTTCTGGGTATTCTGCTTTACTCAGTGCTCGAATAAAGAACATCTATTCGCATCGTGGGTAAATTTGGATACCCATAACGCGTTGTGGGCAAAAATTTCGGACAGTGGCCGATTTCGGCTATTGCGAATAACATATACACTAACTTAGAGTCTATACTGTGGATTTGAGGGACTTGTGAGTGATGGCGCTACCCAATCAACTCATGATATTGAATAAGCTTTCTCCTCATTGAGTTACAGAGCTGATGAAAAGGCGACATAGCAAATTTTTCTACAAATTCTCTTTTGAAGGCATCTTCGAGTTTCATGCGAAAGAGATATTCCCCTCAAGTGAATTCTCCAAAAGTGAATCATCATCAAAATTTTTAGTACCAATACATGTAAAAAATGAATAATTCATATGGTATATTGATTTTCTCATTTCAAGTTTTGTGTATTTCAAGTGGATAATATGAATTTTTTTGGAGATAGATCATGACAGCAAGAGCTCCACTTGAATAATTAGGTTAAACAAAACACCGAGATGAGTATTTTCTTATGGATATGTAGGATTTAAAATTAATAAAATGGAGAATTTCGATGTTTAAATCTGTTTCAAAATTATATTTTATCCTGCTCAACCTAATCAAAATATAAAGTCCCTGCTACAGGCAAATGATAAACAGATGACAATCGAAGGATAAAAACGCAGTTACAAATTTTTTATCTTTGTGAACGGCCATTCGATAATTCTTGTCAGAATTGCGATTCGCAAAAAACTTTCGGGTCTTTGTTAACAAGCCTTAAGAGGCGCGCGTCTGTGTTTCGTTTGATTTTTTTCTACGACATACTTACGTCATCGACCGTCCAATTGTGTTTGTCATGTGACATCATTACTCCTCACAATAACGCCCTTTTCTTTTGGAACTTGCACTGTTGGACTGACAAAACAACGATATTTTCAAACACCAATATTCTATGCCGTTTCGTTTTTTGAAAGTTTACCCGAACTTAGCTCTAAAGAGTGATGGGTAACGGTTCATTTTACAAATGCGCTAGTTCATACAGCACGCAAACGCATGAAAATACTTACAACTTCCAATATTTCGGCAACATTTTTCCTTTCAGACAATGGGCAGCTGTCAATATATATCTTTCATTGATTAGGGTGCCTCCACATGCAAAATCTTGCCTACCATTAGCTGTTGCATAATAAATAAATGAGATTAGGGATGTATTATAAGTCTTGAAATATGAATTGGGGGAATTGGAGCCTACTGAGGAAAATTCTTGATGAAACCCACATTTGTTTTCTTGATTATAAATTTCAATTAGGAACTTAAACCTTGTTCATCTCAGTTGCAGATAGACACAGTTTGAATCAACTACAGTTGTGCATTTCAGATTTTGCATCAAAATTATTTCGGTCTTACCACCACGTGCTTCGGGCAATGGGAGCCTATTCAAAGCTCATATGAGAAATGTGATCCATAATTTTTCATTATTCCCAAATATGAAGCTCAACATATTCGAATCAAACAAATCTCAGTTATTAATTTGAAGACTATTCGTAAGAAAACAAAGAAATCAACTCATCAAACAAAATATAGGAATAAACATCAAATCAAAGAAGAAATAGACCGTTCAGTTATCCGAACGAAAAGGACAAATATAAGAAGCTGGATTATCGTTGCCAGAACATTCTTTATGCGCCCACTTTTCACAACTTCTGCATCGGTACCAAATCTCGGTACTTTTGCCTGTGTCTAAACAAATTGCACATAAAGTTTTCTCTTCTGAATATTCAGACTCATCATCGCGAAGTGAATATTCACTGATTTCTTCAGTAGAAGATTCTTCATCGTCACATTTGAGTTAATCTTGAAAAAAATATTCTAAGCCCAAATATCCATGTTTGAAATTTTTTGATAACGTAGTCGATTAGTAATTAATTCATGAAAGTTACCAATCAGGAGCGAGCTACAGAAGAATAAGTAGGCAGTTGGGGACGCGAGAGTGAGACGCCAGAGCTGCTGCCGACTTTTCACGCAGTAAACCGAGACTGGGGACTGACAGACTCGCCTCCTCTACTGCCTACTGTTCTGTAGCGCGCTGCTGATTGGTCACTTTTACTAATTAATCACTAATTAACTACGTTATCAAAAAATTCAAAAGATAGATTTTTGGGCTAAGAATAATTTTCACTTTCGATCCCCTCAATGGGGTGCGCGACTTCTGGGGAACCCTGTATAAGAAACTTTATATCGACATACAAACAGACTTACAGAGTGAGTCTTTGACTTGTACATATATTTTAACTGAAGATTCTTGACGTCAAAAGGAACCTTTTTTTCATTTTCCATTTTTCCGAATTCGGCTCTGTTAAAAAGATATAGCCATTTTAAAGAAAAAATGAGCTGACTACGCCTCTGAAATGATCTTCTGGAATTGATGCAAAGTTCATATTTCTCGATAGAAATTGAGTTTATGCATTTGGAGAATCCTCAAGCACTAATCTTATTGGAATGCAAATGTTGCAAACACGATAATTTCAACAAAAACAGTTAGTTTCATCGGATTATATCTGCAACTGAAAAGTCACATTTCTCACACCAAAATAAGTTCCTTCTTCGATTTTTCTGCAGATTAGTTTGTAAACACTAATAACTTGTTCATTTTTTTCTCGAAATTCCTAAACAATATCATGAAGAAAGGACTTTTCATTCAGATCATCAGAATTTATTATTAAACAACCCAACCTAATCTATTTTGTATCGATTCTGTGAATGTTTGCACAGAAATTTCAAGAAGATGTTGTCAGCTTGCTGATGTTTTCATTTATGTTAAGGATTTGTTACGAAACATAGTATAAATCACGATACACTTGTGTTTCTGTACCGTGGTATAAATATTTATGAATTCTGATGTTTCCATCATAAATCGACGCCAAATTTTAACACGCATGCGTAAAGCGAAAACCGAAAGATTGGTTATGTGGAGTCCAACTATAAACAATAACAAACCAGAGTGAATTAATATAATCTTAACCGTGTCGAGGTTATAAAATTCCAAGAGGATATTGTTGAGATAGTAACATCGACAGTCGACACAGATTATAGGGTATCATTTTATTTTTCATTAATTTCAATTTAATAAATAGTTTGTATCGAGTTTCAACATTCATATCCGAAATTTTGTTTTGCATCCACATTTAACTTCAATATGGACCGGTAACTATGAACTTTCAATAGAAACTGTGCGTGTTAAATCCTCCTTGGTGTTCAATTTTATCTCCCACATTTTTTCATTATCAAAATATCTCGACAAAGTTGATAAATATTGTGACAACATTGTAAACTTAAAGACCAGAGAAGGAATATTATTCGATGATATTTAATTCAGAGGCGCATTCGGATTATTCTTGAAATTAATGATTTTTTCGTCAAATTTCTCCGGGTGAAATTGGAAATAACTCGAAATGACGCGTTTTATTGAAAAAAATAAGAATACTTTCAGTTTCTTAAATGATTGATTTTTTCAAAAATATGATCCGTTTATCTTTTCAAAGTGGATTTATGATGTTTTAGCGTGTATTGATGAGTCGACTACCCTATAACTTTTATACTAGAAGATATATTGAATAGGTTTTGATTGAGGAATATGTACCATGAATAGTGTGAAAACTCAACCAAAATTCAGTTCATTCGAAATAACGGTTCAGAAGATATAAACAGAAATGTGTTTTTTTCATGGATTTTCGACAACCTGTCTCTTCGAAACCAAACCGAATTTCGAAAAATGGTATGGGAAAAAAGTGTTTCGTTTGATGAGGGGAATCTACAGTTAAAATATATGTACAGTGGCGGCTTGTGGCTTGTCCTATGAGGCAGGTGAGGCAGTGCCTCACCAATAAACGTCACAAATTACACGTATAAATACCATTTTTTATTAATTATTTATTTAATCATTTCTAATTTTTATTATTATCTGCATCCATACGCATTTATATCGTAATTAATTTCCCTTCATTATATAGCAATAAAATGCGTCTCCGGGTATACGTTTCCATATCTCACGATTTCTGTGTATCCATCTCACTTCCTCACCTACCAGTGAACGGCAAAGGCAGACCATGGGCTGGCCTCGCACTTCCTTGTCTAGCGCCTCATTCTACATCACAGGTACCCGATATGACCCCGAGAAGCCCGCACGCCTAAACGCCAAATATTAAGTTGAGTCTGAGGCAAGCCTCACGCGAATCTAGATATTCCCTAGCGAAGGGCAAACTGCAATTATTCTGCAACAAGAACCCGATATGACCCCGAGAAGCCCGCACGCCTAAACGCCAAATATTAAGTTGAGTCTGAGGCTAGCCTCACAGAATCTAGAGATATTCCCTAGCGAAGGGCATACTGCAATTATTCTGCACTATTCAGATTAACCGCGGGAACTCGGGTCAGTTTTCAAATTGGGTTGGATTTGTAAGAATAGTATTGAACGTTTTTCGTGTAGGTTCAGGTTTGTCAGTCTCAGTATTCGTATGATATCTTTCGAAAATCCTTTTAAATTACTGAATTCAATTACCATCGGAAACCCGAGGGTGAAATGGATTTAGCGGGACCGCGTGGTACGTCACAAATTCTTTAGTTAAAAATGTGAACACTCGAAATACTTGTGATTTTTTAAATTTTTCAGCTAATCAGCTGAGTTTTCGAGTAATTCTTATGGGGATAAATCAAATATTTCTTAATTTATCCGGCGTTGCCGACATAACTTGTGTGTATTACATTTTCTGTTTTTTTTATGTGCAATGTACTTACTGTATATGAACTGTATGTCTGTAATTGGGCTTAGGCCATTTGATTCGTCAGTATAAATAAATGAATAATAATCATCGTTAAATTATAGAGAAGTGGAAGATTTGACTTCATCATCAGAGTGATATAAACTTCAATATTCTCAATTTTCTGGTTAATTCTTGACAAGATCTAAAAATTTAAGAATTTCAACAAGGATGCTTATTCTTTTCAAATTATTTTTTTTACACACCCTTAAAAATGTTTAGTTTTCGAGTAAAATAATTCTTCATCGCTAAAAGTGAATATTTTACGAAGCGAAATGTTCCTCGAAATAGATAACCTTGAGTATGCTAGCGATTAAGAAATATTCTAATCATCAGTTTTGCAACAGCCTTTCTGTCGAAAACGCCATACCAAGGAATATTTTTTTTTCTGATGTGCCTCACTACCTCAAACTAGCACGAGCCGCCACTGATGTACAAGTCAAAGACTCACCCTGTATGGCTAAGCTTCTCATGTTCTTATTCATTTAGATAGCAAAGGGAATGTTCCTAGCCCTTCTAGAATTCCATAGGCGGAACGTTAACTGGTACAATAATATCGAATAATTACATTGAAAAAAATGTAACTATGGTCTATTTCTTTGTTATCGAACACCATGTATATGTGAAAACAATTTTAAATTTTGCATCTGATTGCCCTTTACATTTACCGAAAAAAAATTTCAAAATGTGTTCATTTTCTTCCTCAAAATGAGAACCGCGCCTGGGGTGGGCCACCCTGTATACATACGAGAAATCAATAGTACCTATACTCCATTCAATTTTATAATGTATACCGGTTGGCCATGAAATTCTGGCCATTTCACCGTGTATATTTTGAAAATGTAAAGTTATAATCATTTTCCTATCAGCTGAACAAGCAACGTTGTCTTTTCTACATAGAAGTTGTAGTTATTACGTATTCATCGAAATATTTATTTACTTTGGGAAAATAATGAAATTGAGGAAATACTAAGTAGGTACCTACTATCTTTTAGTGTCCTCCAAGAATCATACAAAATCGAAAAATATTTGTGGGACTAGGACCGAATATATGATTTAGAAGTCATTCTTGTTATTTGGTCCTAGTCCCACAAACATTTTTCGATTTTTTATTGGGGAAATATTCTGTGAATTCAATGATAGAGACCTGGCGAATGTTGAAGAAACTTTTTTCTCTGTTAATACTGAATATATTCCACGTATATAAACATGATTGAAAGAATCAGTTATGCTTTTTTCTTTTTCGAAAATCGAGTGTTGAAATTTTACTGAAATATAATGGACAGGATAGTCCGTTACTTTGGAATAGATCATTCGAAAAAAAAATTGAAGTACTCGAATAACCCAAAAAAAACTCATAAACGAACAGTGGAATCCACCAACTTTCAGAATTCTCAAGAAATAAGCCTACAAAAGACATTTGAAAACCTTTTTGCACAACTTGAATCAAATCCAGAGTACTACGAAACCTGTGTTACAGTTAAATCTAAAAAGAAATAACTTCATTCACAAAGTTAAATAAGCGTTTTCAAAAAAACCATTTTCGAAGACCAGCTTTTATATCAACAACACTCATTTGTCATTTTGAAGCCGTCATCTTGAGTTTCTCAATTTTGAAGAATCGTTATTTTCGACCCAGGAAACCCCCAGATACCAATTTTGATTAGAATCGGACCATATATTCAAAACTCGTTCGCCATATTGTAGCCGCCATCTTTGATGTTCCAATTTTGACATAAGAATCATCATTGATTTGATCAAACCCAAAATTCCCCAAATACTAATTTTGAATGGAATCGGATCATAATAATAAAACTCATCCGTCATGTCATTTTCTATAACAAATATCTCATGATGTAATTTCCCAGAATTATGCATACCTGCCGAATTTGAAATCAATCGGACGATTAGAAGTGTCTCACATTCAACTTGCAAGATTTGATTAGACAGACTTACAGACAGACACCGGGACGCATATTTCCGTTCCCTATACAGTCAGCGCGACAGGTCGCTCTCACCGTATAGGAAACGGAATGCACAATGGAACACTCCGTTTTCTAGCAGATATGCGCGATGTGCTCACTGTCCTGTTAGTCTTCTGGGTGCCGATGGGACACATTGCAAATTATTAATAAAGTTTTCTTACTTTCTGTATAAGCTTTATTAAGTAGAGTCTACCACATTTTTCCTCTGTGAACATTTTTGTATAGTCGCGGATTTTTTTCAGCAAACCTCTCGTAAGTCGACCATATTTTCAGTTTTTTTTTAATCAGACGTACTCTTTCTTTGTAAAATGCAATCATAAAAACAATCTGAGAAAAATGAGAAAACTTGATTGTCTACCAATATGAATGACTGAAAATCGCATTTTTTTGATTATCAATACACTCCTGATTTTTTCAGAATCGGTTTATATAACCATATGAAATATAAAAATGCAATTGTCCGACAAAAAATGTGGCGTTTTTCTTATCCGACAGATGAAAATCGAAGATTTTTTTGAGTTTTTAAATTCATTAATATTTATTGAACAAGAATAAATTTATATTTAAGAGAGATTCGTTGTATAGAAAAAACAACTGTCAATCCTATAAAATGCGGCAAATTCTTAGTCTATATAGTTGAATATAATGGTTCTGTTTCAGAAACTTTTTTCGATTATTATTGGAATGAAACTATTGATTTTAATTGAAAGTGTATAATTCAAATTGTTAACTGACATTTTTATTCAAATCAAATAAAAAAAACTATGAAAATACCTCTTCCTCACATTGAATTCATTGTAACAAGACGAATGGTATCCATTAAAAATATCACACCAATCGTCAGGTAGAATGACATCTTCATATTTGTGATTATGATGTCCCCTTGATGCCAAGAATATTTTGCACAGTTTGAGGATGTCACTTCCTCCTTTTTCGTTCTAAAGCCACGGATATTTTCTAAATGTTTGCACAAAGAACACTCAATCACTACTGAGAATATTATATCGGCAACAACTGAAATTGCCGATCTTTATTCGTCGGACAGCTGGATGATATTCAGCACATTCTTCTTAAATGGTCCTCAAAAAATCAAATGTTTATTTGTAACATGAGCAAAGTTATATCCGATAAGGATAAATGCATATAGTCTATTCATAACCAAATTAGAGCAGTGATTTCTTTAATTATTGAATGAACGCGACGTATTTTCAAGGTGGAGAGAGAATAAGAAAAAAAGACATTATTCATAATTTTTTCATCCCAAAAATCTTCGTTTTCCATTTGTCGGACAAGGAAATCGCCACATTTTTTGTCGGACAATAAATTGCATTTTCATACTTCATATCGTTGTATCAACCGATTCTGAAAAATTCGGAGGGTATTATTAATAACTTTGAAAAAATGCGATCATCAGTCATGTTTATGTTGGTAGACAATCATGTTTTCTCATTTCTCCAAGATTGTTTTTATGATTGCATTTTACAAAAAAAAATATGTTTGATTCAAGAAAAATGAAAATATGGTCGAGTTACGTGAGGTTTGCTGAAAAAAATCCGCGACTATACAAAATGTTCAGAGAGAAAAAATGTGGTGGACTCTACCTAATAAAGCTATACAGAAAGTATTACTTTATTAATAATTTGCAATTTGTCCCATCGGCACCCAGAAGACTAACAGGACAGTGAGCACATCGCGCATATCTGCTAGGAAACGGAGTGTTTCATTGTGCATTCCGTTACCTATACGGTGAGAGCGACCTGTCGCGCTGACTGTATAGGGAACGGAAATATGCCACCGGGACAGGCGAAACTAAATAAAAGCTTGTAAAAAAAGTAAATGGAAATGTTTTTGGTGGTGGGGATGTTGTATTTTGTGGTAGAAGTGGTCGTGGGGGTTTTGTTGTGGGGGTGCTGCCGTGGGGTTTCACTCAGGTTAATGGGTTTTCTGCATTTTTGGTAAATTTCAGACCTGGTTGATATGAATCGGAATGTTTTTCAAGAATATGATTTACTACCTAATTAACAATTCGGATTTTCGGATGTAATGGATCCTCTGAATTGTTAGTTGAAGAATTCCCCATTTTCATCATAATTTTTTCATAGCTAACATATTAGATTCCGAATGTTTTCAACTCGTAATTATGCATTTTTTTTTATTAAAGCCCGCAACGGACGGCGAGCGATAATATAGGTAATATATATTATAGCCGTCCGTTGCGGGCTTAATTGTAAACGATGAAACATACAGCGGTTTGATAATTCGATTGATATACATATCTTCGGTTAGGTAATTATACCACAGAATACCAAACTACACAGAAGCGTCACTTCATTTCACATTTGATTACAGTGACTTTATACAAGACAGTGGCGACAATAGGGTCATAGAACACGTTTTTGCATAAACATGGCGGATATTTGTTTACATTTGAGTGTCGTGCTGTTTGACATTTGATTCGATTTTGAGCTTTATACGCTATGACATGACAACAAATCAATGAAAGTCCGCCATTAGTGGTCGAAAACAGTCCGACCAATCAAAACGTGAACGTCTATATTGTCGCCACTGTCCTGTATAAAGCCACTGTACATTTGCTGACGCTTGTGCCATGCTAGGTAGTACATATGTCAACTTTAAATTCAAACTTCCCGTTGGACCGCTGGAGTTTGTTTCTTTTGGGTTTGATTCTGCTTGTTGATAAATCAAAAACTAAAATCCTTTGGTATGTGAACCATTGACCATTCAAATCGAATTGGCCGCTCAAAATTGACATACGTACTACCTTACAGAGAATGTAGGTCACGAAAATTTGCCCCTTGAAGAGCAAAGTGCCGACGCTTACTGACGCTTCTGTGTAGATAGGTATTCTGTGATTATACTCCAAATTGACAATTATCAAATCTGATTTCCATTGTTATTTCGAATGTTCATCAACAATTATTCAAACAGCAATTTTATCCCTTGAATTGACAATTATCCAGTGCGATTCCCATTTCACATTAGGGATGACGATTCTTTCCAAAAAAAGATCGATATTCGAATCGATTCGAATCGTAACCTGATGAATCGATTCATAAAAAAATCGAGGTCTAAAAGATCGATTTCCGAAAAATCGGAAAAATCTCAAGTTTGTATTCACAATGTAAAAAAGAATCCAATTTAGGAAAAACAAGATACCATAACAAACAATCTCTGGGATCTCCTATCAGTGAAATGTGAAATCAGGGATTGTTTTGTTTGGTTCAGGGATTTCGATAATAACGCAAAAATGAACCTGAAAACATTATTTGAATTGTGGCCTGGATGAAGTTAGTGAATATGTTGCAGTTTCCACAAAAAGAAGAAGAATTTTCGAAATTGAACCTACGAAAACAGTGTTATTGAGAACTATATTCCAAAACCAGGAAGTGGTATGGCGTTACCTATGAAGGAAAATCCAATACAAACCAGATGATTTCTTCGAACGGAAAGCATTCGAATTTCGAATTGATGCATTTTGAAAATCATGCATTTGGTCAATGGATTCATAACATGGACAATTTTCTGTTTGTTTTATGGCAACTACATTAGGGTACTTCATATAAAGTATTAAAACTATGTTTGATCAAAATGAGATATTGTTTGGTTTTATTAGATATGTGTGGATCTTGTAACAACGAATTTGGTGAGCTATATCTCAAGATGAAACAACATATTAAGATGAGAACCAGACACATCATTATCAGAGCCACCTCTTCGAACATTTATGTGCAGAATCAAACGTAATAGTGCGGTATTTGTATCTGTCGGTCACTTTTTAAGATCTTGCTTAACGTTATGAATTCGTATGCTCCGTATCGAACGCCTATAGGCTGGCTTAACTCTAAGCGGCCACATTCGGAGGCTTTATATTTTAAGCCAGGCTTATCTAAACATCATAACGTCACTTTTTTGATATTGTCAAAAATATTAATTTTAGTATTTGCCCTTTGGGTATTAGAAGGTGAAGAAGTTTACTCATGATGGAATTAGATTTTCGGATTCCCCAACTATTTCGAGGATATGGATGATATGGCCTTTTATAGAAGATTGAGACTGACAAAGCCCACAACATATATGTGCTGGAGCTCATAGATTATGCTCTAGAATTCAAAAACACTGCTGGATAATATAAACCAATTTCCATTCCATTTTTCAATGTTTTATTCAATAAAATGTAGCATAACACAAATCACTAATATTTATTTACACTCCACGAATACATTGTTGAATATTAAATTGTTCTAATTTAATTTGATATAAACTCAGTATGGTGATTTTGTATTTAGACCATTAATCAAACACTTATCTATATTGTTGGTTGCCTACAAGGGTAACAAAATGTTATTAATATTCTTCTATGGTGGAATGTTATGCATCTATAGAAATAAAATAATATGTAGAAATATCAAAGAGTGTTGTGCATTGCATGAGTAGCCATATTGTAATGAGCATGCAGTTGAAATAAAATACCAATATCAAGACTGAAATTTGATTTCTACGAATAAATAAATACATGAAAATACAACATAACCAACAGGTTATGGGCCCAGATCACCAGTGAAGTGAAAATATAAAAACGAAAGGCAATTGAAACATATATTTATATAAAACTAGCTGGCATTGCAAACTTTGTTTCGCCTAAATGATACCTATACTTACGGTGGATTTCACAAATCGTAATCACCAGTGATCGGAGATCAACGGCTTGGTTAGATTTCTGAACTGTCCAATCGAGTTGATTCTCGATCAATCTCCGATGATATGCTTCGTGGAACCCACCGTATAAACTTACAATTGCTATTTTTTCAAGCATGAGAAAAATTAGGCTCTGTCAAATGTCATCTGTCAATAGTCATCTGTCAATAGTCATCTGTCAATAGTCAAATATCATCTGTCAAATGTCATTTGTCAAATGCCATCTGTCAAATGTCATCCTTCAAATATCATCTGTCAAACGTCATCTGTCAACTGTCATCTTTTCCATGGATATGAGCTGTCACACAAAACAGAAATACAAAAATAATATGTCAATTACTAATTATGGGCAATTTTTAATTCAGTTATTTCCGCAAATATATTTATTACCCATAAATCAAAAACATTTCAGAAATATAGAGAAAAGATGAAAATGGACAACTCATGATTGATGCTGATCGTCACAATCCGATTTACTCGACATTCCGGTAAAAATTCAGTGTTCCACCAACTTGGGATCTTTAACCGCTTTTTGATCTGATAATAGCCTTCCATGTTATTATAAGTTCTATGCAAATTACAGAATAATTGTATACATCGCCATCTAATGGCGATAATATCAACTATAGTACCTTCACGACTACGCTACAGTGTCTAGATAAGAGCATTCAATCAAAATTCAGTTCATTCGAAATAACGGTTCCGAAGATATAAACAGAAAAGTGTTTTTTTCATGGATTTTCGACACCCTGTATCTTCGAAACCAAACCGAATTTTGAAAAATAGTATAGGAAAAAAGTGTTTCGTTTGATGAGAGGAATCTACAGTTAAAATATATGTACAAGTCAAAGACTCACCCTGTATATCGTGGACGTAAAAGCAAAATCATATAAGTCCACTTCTTTCAAAAATTGGATTTTTCCTCTGCATTGACTGGCTTGTTTTATGAAACCACACTTCAATTTATTTATTTTATTGAATGTAATCAGCTCTGAAGCTATTTGAAGTGCATGTGCAAAGTGAATGAGTTTGCCATTACAGCTTTATTATTTTTTGTTAGAACTAATAAACTTTTTTCTTCCTCCATGTAGGTAGCTCTTGCATCATGCTCACTGCTAAAACAAGGCGGAAGTGTGCCAAATGCGGGCACAGTAGTAAAAACTCCAACCGTTCATTTCATCGGTTCCCAAATCCAAGGGGAAAAATGCATGCAGGTACTTATTTCTCAATTATTCTTAGCTTTATCAAAATTATGCCGCTACCTTATGATTTGATGTATTCACCTATATACCTCTCCTACAATGAAAAGCACTTTAAAACCTACAAAGTTCAAAGCAAATAACATCTTGGCTCTGCATTGCTTGTTTAATCTTCAGTTACATCAAAAAACACATTAGTATGACTTTGGTCACAGTGTCTATAAAACATTTTACTTTTATCTAAAATATTTTATCGATAAAGCGTGATTTCATATACATTATTGTTTGTTTTTTTTTTCAGAGCCCGAAAATGGGCAGTTTGGGCTTATCCAGAGGAGAACTGGGATGATCAGGCTTTAGTAGCTTTGCATAAAAAAGGACGAGTCATCTGTAGTGCTCATTTCAAAGAGGACAGTTTTACTGACCATGCTGCTCGCCACCTACGCCCATACGCTGTTCCAGTGGACATAGTTTCTTCAAATTTTGATGGGGAGTTATCACAGACGCAACCACCCACTCTTTGCATTGAACAGTCAGTTCTCACACCCCACTGTGCTTCAAACTGTAGTGTTTCACCAACTCCAGAGGACAGTTCTGAAGCGCTTCCTACTCCTTCCATAGAACAGAGGCAGACGCCTAGATCCATTTTGAGCCAAATCAATGTATCAAGAGTTTCTCACCTTACTGTACGTGAACAGTATCTTTATAAGGGTTGGAGGAAACAAACTAAAGAAATACAGAGGTTGCGTAAGAAACATAAAAACTCCAAGCCAAAAGCTGTGCTGGATGATTTGAGCAGCAGTAGTCATATCGATAAATTTTTGAAAAGAATGACACCTGCAGCCGCAATTTTTTTCAAAGCGCAGCTGAAAGTTTCCGGCAAGAAGCCGAAAGGAAGAAGGTGGACCTTGGAAGAAAAACTATTAGCCCTCACAATATTTAAAAAATCCCCCTCGGGCTATAGATTTATTCGTAAACTGTTCCCATTGCCAAGCCCCAGTACACTCAACAGCCTTCTGAGTGGGTTTTCTTTGAGACCTGGGATTAGTGAAGAGGTCCTACAGACTATTAAAAAGTCAGTGGAAGGTATGGCAAAAGGCGATGAAGTCTGCGCCATAATGTTCGATGAAATGTCGATTAAGAGGCATCTGTCATAAAATGAAAAAGAGGACATTATTGAGGGGTTTCAAGATCATGGCACCCAAGGAAGATCACCCGAAGTCGCATCTTATGCCATTGTTTTTATGGTTACTGGGCTTCGGAAACATTGGAAACAACCCGTAGCACATTACTTCAGTGCCTATGCAATTTCTTCAACCAGGTTGAGTCTTCTATTGATTGAAGTCATAGAAAAATTGCAGTCGATCAACCTAAAAGTGGTGGCATCTATATCAGATATGGGCACAAATAATGTAGCTTGCTACAAAAACCTGAGGAGAAATGAAGATGACAGTTTTTTTGAGGTCAATGGTGAAAAAGTTGCTATCATCTTTGACTATCCCCATCTCCTCAAATGCTTTCGCAATATGCTCCAGGCCCATAATCTGACTTGTTCCGTGATGGCAGAATTGAATGAACAAAAGAATGTGTTAGGTAGGTTCCTCAATCATATTTATTCTGTAAATTTTTATATTTTATTAAGGTCTGCCTTTGTAAACTTACAAATGTTTTTTCTCATGTTTATACGTCAGTGTACTTTGTGTGCATTCTCTGCTTTTCATAATGTTTCATTCTTTTTTCTCTTGAAGGTACCGCTAAGTGGGAGCATTTGGTGAAACTTTATGAGGTGGACAGCTCGAAAGTCCTTTGTCGAAGGGTACCAAAATTGACTAAGGCCCACATAGATCCTCAGTTTTCGCAAAAAATGAGAGTTTGTTACGCTGCTCAAACTCTCAGCCATTCTTGTGGAGTTGGCATCCTTTCATACATGAGTGAAAGTAAGTGAAAAATCTGTTTTGTTTTATTCTAACAAAGGCCACAGTAGCGTTGAAGATTATGATTATTTATCAAGAAACAAAAGGTTGTTTTCATTGCAACCTGGCCTTGGGGTCTATTGTGTCCCCCGTCAAAGCCTAAGAGATATTATGCATAAAGCATATATGTACCACTTTCTTCTCTATTAAGAAATTCCTAAAAATTATTATTTCTTTTTTTTTATGTTTCAGATCAAATAACAAGTGAAGCTTTAGCGACAGCTTCCATCTGTATGGAGCTTGATAATTTATTTGATTCGCTGAACGGAAGCACATCCCATATCGAGGGAGGAAAGTTCCTCAAAACACGAATCAGCCAGAAAAGTCCTCACCTACAATTTTGGGCTGAACAAAAAGATCGCATCAGATCATGGAAGTTTGAGAACAGCAATCCTCCTTCAATATATGGTTGGATAGTCACATTAAATGGTGTGGAATTCGTATGGAAAAAGTGCCAATCTTTAGGTTTTAAGTTTCTTGCTCCTAAAAAACTGAACCAAGATGCACTAGAAAATTTGTTTGGAGTTTTGCGTGCTCTTTGTGGAGGGAACCGCAATCCCACTGTACCTCAGTTCGAGGGTGCACTTAAAACTGCTATTATCAACACAGTTGCCATTCATGATGCTAAAAACATGAATTGCGAGCCTGATAATAACAATTTTCTGTGTAACCTTCGAACTCTTTTAGATGAAACTGCTCATGATTCTGAAGCAGATGGGCCAAGTGGGGGAGATGAAAAAACCAGCGATAACGATTTATTTGACATTTTGACAAAAGAAATAAATGAGAAATGCAAAAAAAAGTGAAGAAATGGGGCGGAAAATATCTCGGGGTACCTCAGATATATTGTCAATTGCATATGTCGCTGGTTTTATTATCCGTCGACTTCTGAAGCAGAGAGGTTGTAATGTTTGCCTTGCACTGTTAACCTCTACCGCAGATGAAATTTTCAACGAGGTCATCAACTACAAGGAGTACAATGAAAACGGAGACAGTCTGACACGGCCCTCTCTTAAGGTTGCTACTACAGTTGGAGATTGTGCTACTTTAGTTGATGAATATCTCAATAAAAAAGATAATCTGCCTAATAAGGTCAAGGCTAACATTATAGCTTGTCTGCAAAAAGATGTAGATTTCACTTGGCTCAGTCCATGTAGGGAACATTTTAGTGATAATATTTCGTGTATTATAAGGTCCTCTTGTGCAATCTGGTTAAAATGGTGGTTACGCCGAAGAAATAGAGAGTTAGCCGAAGAGAAAAGGTCAAGGAGCCAGTCAAATAAGAGAAAATACAAGAACATTATACATTTGTAGTTCCCTGTTACAGTTTTATTTAAAAGTAGAGGTTACAAGAATTATTGTGAATGTTTCGCTGCAGCTTGTTTTTTTTCACTTAATTCACTAGTGTATCATTTGTAATGAAAATGTAATTTCCTTTTTTAATTGAGTTATCCTATGCATTCTGATGGCTCAATGGATTGAAAAATATAATTATTATTTACACTTTTTTGAAGTCAATAAAATAGTAATTACTATTGATTGTTTTATTCTCATTTTTATTGTTTGATTAATCAGTAGTGATATAGTATTTATGCTTTTATTGTGAATGAGAACATTAATTTAGTTTTGTTTTTTTTATTACTTTCAATCAAGAAACAAAATTAATCAAATGTTTCCATTTACAATAAACGCGTAAAATCGTAGGTAATTTTACGACAAAGTTCAAAGAAGGAATAAAATTTAAATTTCCCGCCACCAGTGCATTAGTTATTAGTTCTGATTTCTGCCGGTGCGAAATCGGGGTGGCGCTGTCTAAAAACAGTGTCAACGAGTTTTTGCAGGGGAGTCGGACTTCTTTTCGTTTGTTTTTCTATGAATACACTCGTCCTGAGTCATTTTCGTCACGTTTCCACGACACGAGTTTAATGCCGAGAGGCTCTTTGTTTCGCGGTCAAAAACCGACTGGTATCAGCTCGCAGCGAAACTGACTCGCAGCGAAACTTACTCGCGCGAGTGCCGTATCCACATCGCGAAATTTGACACGCGAGTCAGTTGCGCGAGTCAAACTCGCGCAATGGAACAGCACCTTTAGACTTGGCACGACTTTTGTCCAGATTTCATATTACTTTTTAGAGATAAACAAGCAGCTCCATCGAGACTTGGCTAGTTTTTTACAGAATGTTTTTGGTGGGATTTCACTTCCTATTGTAGAAACGTGGGCATATTGATTTGTTTTATTAGATTTTCTTTTAAGGAGTAGTTTTTCATTACAAATTTTCATTTTTTTTTTCTGGTTCTGAACTATGGTAGATATAGCCTCCGGTTATTTTTCATTGAATTCAGCTTCCTCGAAAACTTATAGTTTGATAACAAACGAAGAGCAATCGACGCTCTACATTGCACCAAAATTTTATCGCTCTAGCTTGACAACAGAAGGAATGAAAAATTTTGAAAGTTTGCGAATTGAATAAGAATTTTTTTTTTCGGATTCATTTTTTTCACTCTCAATCTTACCACCGCAGACCCATCTGATCATTTATCCTGTGAGGGGCAATCGACATTACCAAAATTTCATCGCATTTTTCTATTCAGTGATGCAGCGAAACAGAATGGACGGAATGGAAAGAAGATATAGACAACATAGCTGCTTTTACAGTTGCTGGTGATTCTCATGGAGGGGATTTGAGTCACCAAATAAATCAACGAAGAAAGGAAGTGGGAGAATTCCATCAATTAGTTCAAGAATTATTGAATGAGTACCCAGTACCCAAACTTGTTGTCGTACATTCTGATTCCTGTGATCTGATGAAGAAAGATCATAGATCACTTCATGAAGCCTGACAAGTTCGATCAAATTTTCATCCATTTTTCACTTCAATAACTTCACGAAATATCAGACGTGATATCACGTACGGTTAGAAAATGTAAATTTGCGGCATAGCTCGTGACAGCAGATGCAAATCTCCTGACCGCTTGAAATGATAACAATTGAAAAGAGGATAATGATCGGGTGATCAGTCTTATACATAGTGATAATTTTAACTGTCTCATTTATTGTTCCCGCCTGGCTGCCTAGCTTTCGAAAACCTATCTCGTTGAACAATAAATGAGACAGTTAAAATTATCACTGTGTATAAGACTGATCACCCGATTATTATGCTTTTTTCAATTTATATTCTACAGTCGATATTCACATATTAAGTAGGAGAACAATGTGTTTCTAAGCGCATAAACTTCCATACATTATTGTGGTTGCACATTTTGCGACGTGATTTTGCGTGATAGCACGTGAGCTCACGTGACGTGACAACAATGGTATTTCAGTTCTTCGATTATCCTAGTTGTTATAGTTTTCCCTTTATGTGACCATTAAACCCTTACTCTGTACCAATTTTCAGCTCTCTGAGTTCATGGGAAGTACCAGTTCTATTTTGATGATCATGAGTGAGTGAGTGAGTGAATGAGTGTCGAAAATGCGAAACTTTGCTTTCGCTTAACTTCGGAACTACATGACCTAAACACTTTTGGATTTTGAGTACGTGATTATAGCTCACTGGATGACGACGTTCTGATCTCACCCAGAGGTTTTCAAAGAGGAACCTGAAAATGCGGCGAAATGGTTCCAGTGAAGGATGGTACGGCAGTGTTTGCTTCGCGTTCGACTTGGCGGGGCCACTGCCGTGCCCCCAAGTTGTGAAGCAGTTGAAATGATGTCGTTGGACAAATTCGGTAGGGTAAAAAGGCTAGAAAAAGAATGCACGTCGATTATACAGGGTGAGTCTTTGACTTGTACATATATTTTAACTGTAGATTCTTTAGGCCTAAAGAAGCCTTTTTTTCATTTTCCATTTTTCCGAATTCGGCTCTGTTAAAGAGATATAGCCATTTGAAAAAAAAAATTGTGCTAAATGCGTGCCTGATATTATTCTCTACAAACACCTCAAAGTTCATATTTTTCAATTGAAATGGATGTGATTATCAGATATTCTGGGTGATACATTTAGAAAATACTCAAGCACTAACCTTATTTGAATAAGAATGTTACAAACACGATATTTCCTAGCAAAAACGCTAAGTTTTGTTCCATAATTTCTGCAATTGAAATGCCATATTTCTCACACCAAAATAAGTTCCTTCTTCGATTTTCCTGAAGATTAGTTTGTAAACACTAATAATTTGTTCATATTTGACTCGATACCCTGAAACTATCTTATAAAAATTAGTTTCTCACTAACCTATCCTAACTCCATTAATCAAAGTCATATGATTCGAGGTCAATGACCTTACCTAATCCATTCCTCTGTGATATATCATAGAATTCTAGAGAAGACGATGCCAAATTGCCGATTTTCTCTTCAACAATGGCGAACTCAAGAAAGCAGAACGTCCCCTATCGTTAACGGAAGAACTATCACAGAGGCACTAGTTTTGTTTACTTTTCGCTAAAGGCTTCTACGCATTGCTCTTTGGAAATGCCAAACGAGTAGTTCTGATTCTCGCCGATACAGCGCTACGATCTAAATTTAAGTGCGCTGCCGGCTGCGAGTGCGATGTAGCCGCCACGCAAGACAAGACGTTCTTCTGTGTCTCCAGAGTACAGTCTGTGATTACATTGAACGACGCCGCGATAACCTTTCTACATGGATTCGTTTTATTATTTATTTATTTACTTGCAGTTTGCAGAGAATAAAGCAAACAGGTGATGAATGTGATGTGAAAACAGTTATAGGGTCGATTAAAAATTCCAAGAGGATATTGTTAAGAAGATAGATTTTCCTGAAGGACGGGTATCAATAAATTTTCAATAGAAACTCCTTATAAACTGTATAATTTCATGCTTCTCGGAATTCAGTTGATAAAAATTGACAACATTGTTAATTTGTTAAGAGACCAGAGAAGAAACAATATTCGATGATATTTAATCCAGGGAAGCATTCAGATTTTTTATGAAATTCATGATTTTTTCCTCAAATTTCTTCGTATACATTTAGGAATAACTCGAAAACGACGCGTTTTATTGAAAAAATATAGGAATACTTTTATTCTCTAAAATGGTTGGTTCTTTCGAAAATATGAACCGTTTATTCTTTTCAAGTGATTTGATAGTGATTTTGCATGAATTTATGAGTCGACCACCCTGTAACTTTTAAACTAGGAGAGATATTGAATAAGTTTTGATTGAGGAATATGCATCATGATTAGAGTAAGCAATGAACCAAAATTCAGTTCATTTGAAATAACGGTTCCGGAGATATGAACAGGAAAGTGTTTTTTTCGTGGATTTTCGACACCCTGTATCTTACAAAGGAAACCGGATTTTGAAAGATGGTATGGGAAAAAAGTGTTTCGTTTGATGAGGGGAATCTACAGTTAAAATATATGTACAAGTCAAAGACTCACCCTGTATATTTCCATTGACTACTAGTGGTGAAGTAGAAGGTAAAAAATTATGTAATCTGACTAGTACTACTAATGATAATGATTCTGCAACAAAAATTCATGTCGATGAAAGACCCAGTACCGTTGAAAAAAATTGAGTCCAGTTCGAATTGAAAACCTTTGAGGACCATCTTTCTACAGAAGAAGAAAGAACCGATGATTTATAAAGAACACTTGGGAATGAAAGTATCACAATCAAAGTTCATGATGAATCGGTTCAGAATGATGGTATCTACACTTGACGATACACAAAAAAAAGTTGAGGATGCATTCAAAAAAGTTGATAACAAGATATTGAAATTGTATGAGGATTTGTCTCAAATTCAAATGTGTGTACTTGAACCTTTAGAGACAATACCCGTTATCGTATTCTTGAACATCACTCCTCTCATACCACATCACAATGAATTATTCAATAGAAAAAATTCTAGTCATCAAAGAATTAAATCGACCTGCAAGAAGAAACTATCCATCAAGGCGTACTATCATAAGAGGTCTTGATGAAACTTGGCAAAGCGGATCTAGCACAATTAAATCTCCTAGCGAACAAGAATAGAAAGTTTAAATACATTTTGGTTGTAATTGATTGTTTTTCAAAATACGTATGGGCAAGGCAGCTAAAAATTAAAAGTGGAGATGAAGTGACTCGCGCGTTTCATACAATTCTTCGTGATGGTGATCGCAAGCCGAAAAATCTTCAAACTGATCAGGGAAAAGAATTCTTCCAGAATTCAATGCGAAAATATTCCATAAACTATTATCATACCTTCAGTTCTAGGAAGGCAGCTACTGTGGAACGGGTCATAAGAACGTTGAAAAACAAATCATTTATGGAATTCAGTTTGAATGGAAGTTACAAGTGGATTGATATTGAACGTCTTGTTGATGAGTATAATCATACGAAACAGCACACTATCAAAATGAAACCTTCCGATGTTACGAAAAATAATGAGGTCACTTTGCTTAAAACGGTTTACAATTTTACGAAGATTGCTGGCAATTTCACGAAGGTTGCTGGATCAAACAAATAAGCGATATTGTCAGAATGAGTAAATACAAACATTTGTTCGATAAAAATTATACCCCCAACTGGACTACCGAATTATTTAAAATAAGTGAAGTGAAAATAACAAACCCAGTTACTTACCTTTATAGAAATACTGAAGGTCACAAATCGAAGGAGCTTTCTATGAGTAAGAATTACAAAAGACAAAACATCCTGATGTATATTTGGTGGAAAAAATTCTTCGTCGGCAGGGTGATAAAGTGTTGGTTCGGTGGTTGATACTGCATCAATCACATAATAATTGGATTCAGACTACCAATCGTTTATGACTACATACTAATATTATGTAGTACAGTATAAACAATCAGTATTACTAACGAAGTAGACAAATTTGTGATTCGATGTGGATTGAGCCCAGCACGAAATTTTTGATGTGTCATACATCTTGTATTCAGAGAAGGAATTCTATCTTTCGATGAATTCAAATCGGCTGATCTCATTGAAGTTTGGAATGTTCAAAACATACGTAGGTGTGTGTGGAATGTGCAAGTAACTATAAATATATGTGACCGACTGAAAAAAGCCGATTTCGAAGAAGAGAAAACAAACTATGGTTTTTCTTGAAGATGCTATCGATGGAATGATAAGTTTGAATAAACTTTTGGAAGCCCGCATTCAAATGTTGAACACCCTGAATTTTAAAAATTATTATTACTACAACTTCACGAAAACCATTCGACGTATGTAGAAAATGAGTGTACTACATACAGGGTGGGCTTTTCAAATCGAAACAGACGAGATAACGGGCGGAATAAATTCATTTCGAAAAAATGCTCGGACACGTCGATTTTTGTTTCGAGGGGGACAACTTTTAAGGTCAAATTCACAACTATATCGCTTCAAACCTTAGTGTTAAAACACCAACCCCTAAATTTGAATAGGAAAGATAGGGTGAGTGATACCTCATTCAGAAGGCCTCTTTATCATGAATTCAGCGTGATAATTTTTTTAACGCATTCGTTTTTGTGATATTAAATTTTGAATTTCGTACAGTACCATTCATTCCGCTAACCTTGCTATGTGAATTCATCAATTATTTGACTAATTATTCATTGTTAAAATTTTAACATTGTATTTTGATGTCTGGTGTATGTCGGTTATGGAGTTTCATCAAATCTACAGAATGAATGAATTATAAATTCGATTGATTCAGACAGCTTGCTTTACGACAATACCATTTTCGTTTCAACTTCGAATGTCAATATCCTGATTCCTGAATTCAGGATAAAAGGACCTTTCAAATGAGGTATCACTCACCATATCTGTCCTATTCAAAATTTAAGGGTTGGTGTCCTAACACTAAGGGTTGAAGCGATATAGTTGTGAATTTTACCTCAAAAGTTGTCCTCTCCGAAACAAAAATCGACGTGTCCGAGCATTTTCTCGAAATAAATTTATTCCGCCCGTTATCTCGTCTGTTTCGTTTTAAAAAGCCCACCCTGTATAGAGTATTTGATAACTAATTTTTGTGAACTTTATTCATGTACTCAAACTTTCGGAATATGTAAAAGCCTATTTTTTCTGAAAAGTAGAAAAATGAACGATATAGCTATCTTAGGTTTGATAAAACGATTATTTATTCCTTTGTGTTTTATTTAGAACTAAACATCATTATTAACAGTTCAAGCTCAAGAAACAGATGATTTCTCAGTATTTTTCAACTCACCGATTGTTTTAAGTGAAAAAAATTTTTTTTTAAAATATGTTTAAGAAATCTTGCACTGAAAAAAAATAAACCTAATGCTGATGAAACAAACAGAAAGTTCAATTTTGAAAATGGAAAAGTTTTGACTATACCAATGGGAAGTTATGAACTCTCAGATATAAGCAAGTTTCTAACAATAGCTCTTGAACAACCTCAATCATCAATGGGGTTGAATAATAATAATATGGAAGAAGAAGACATTGTATGTTTGCTCAGAAGCAAACTATAATACTTCAAAGTGTGAATGAAGTGTACCTGCTGAAAATTCTATAGACCAACTTTCAGGATTTGGAAAGAAGAATAAACTTAATAAGTCATTCTGCCACACAAATTTGAACATCATTTCATGCAGTAACAAAAAATTGATTCAAATTATAACCATGATTTTCTAAATCGCGTGTACCGTAAAAGTATTGCTCGAAATGGCGATTTTTTATTTGTAAGTCACTCTATTCTATTCATCAGTAAAACATTAGGTACCCGCTTAATAGTTACACAAAACAAAGAGTGTCATATGCAATAAGAATTCAAACAATTCAAAAACCACATTCACGTATACGTCGCTAATATTTATGAAAATGAAGATCACGTCCAGTTGGACCAACGAAATATGTAAATGTGAGAAATGGACTAGCAGAGATCTAACTTCCGAAGTACACCACCAGATGGCACCACCACAGCAAGATAATTGATAATGACATACCGGTTTCTGGCATATTAGCCGTCATCCGTGCCATATAGGCTTATACTTCGCTAGCAACCAACTGAAACGGTAGAACTTATATTACTCCCTAGCAGGAACACTTGAGTACAGTTGATGTACAGTGTTCCACCTAGCAGGCAAATGTCTAAACGCTTCATCCTGGGGATCCTCTAAAACTAGATCTCTACTTACGTTCGTTTTCTTCCCAACCGGAATTTCGCAAAAAATCATTTTGGAGTTTGATGCAGTATACCGAAGGAAATCGAACACGCCCGTTCATACGGTTTCGGAGCCCGCAAGCACTAATATTAATATGAAACATCATAGGGATTATTTAGACTATTTAGAGTTATTATTAGGAAGATTAGTATTGATGAAAATGATTATTAATACGACAAAACAACATCAACGGTTTTCATGCAGTTTGAAAAAAAAAACCATGAAATCCCAAGAAGTATAATATAACTCCTTGGTATCGAATTTACTGACCATTAACTCAGCGTACCTGCTTTCAAGTAGGCACTTCTGAAACTCCTCTTGAAAGCAGAGTAACAATTGATATTTTCCTCGATCTGAAGAGAGACTTCTTCATTTCTCAGGAACTTAGCGAATTTCCTGTCATTAAAATAGAGAAGGTCGCTATAAAATACTCCTCGGGAAACCTTTTTTTAGGTAGAATAGAATCTATAATAGCCTGATCTGAAACAAAAACTTTGAGTCAATACTATCCAGAAAAATATCACAGTTATCTGTAATATTTTGAGGAATGGAAACGATTTCAATAAGAAAAGGAATATTGTCATTCGAAAAAGTAGTCTGTTAAATCCCCACACAAGAGCCCCAGTCTAAAATTTCAAAATCAGTCAGACCGAAATTCCCGATTCGTCTATCTGTGTCAAGAAATTCGTTATTTAATGTGAAAATTGAGTTGCAAAATTGATAGATCATCTATCCGATTGAAACTTTCGAAAAAATTCTTCTATTTGTTATCATGAGAACAATTACTACCTATGATGTGAGTATATTTGAGCAGCCGAGCTATATCATTCATTATTGGTACATTGTTTTCCGGGTAGGAAAAGCGTAACATTCCTGGACGATTGTGAAAATTGCTAAGTCGAGGCGCAAGCCGATTTTCGAATTTCAAACGATTTGCGGAAAAAAAGTATGTTTACCTCGTATGAAAAGCCACATTCCTGGACTCTGTGTTGCTAAGTCTCGGCTTACGCCTCAGCTTAGCAATCTTCACAATCGTAGGAGTAGTATAGCAAACGGGGTCCTGGGACTGAGGATGGCCATGTCCATCCGGAGCCGAAGAACCTTGAGGAAATTAACTGAAGAATTGGTCAATGACCAGAAGGGGTTGTAGAAGAAGATGTCACCTATCGAGAGCGGTAAAGAATCCTCGAGAGGTCAATGACCGGAAGAAGTAGTAGACGTGTAGATGACGTCAAAACTGAAAAATTGGTCAATGACCAGAAGGGGTCGTAGAAGAAGATGTCGCCTAAAAGTGATGACCTGAAGGACCTATTGCGACCTGTCATACTGATGTAACGTGATGGACCTGTCAAATATTTTCCGATTTACATGTCACGACCTGTCAAATTTGGCCCGTCAAAACTGCCCAGATTTGTCAAGACTTGCCACACCCTATGACGTAACAATGACCACACCCAATACAAATAAATGAAAAATCGAGTCTTCATCGGGATTCGAACCCAGCTACCTGAGGTACTGTTAAACAAGATATTGATATCAACCTCGAGGCTATCAGAACTTATTAGATTTTAGCCGGAAAAATTGATATAGATGCAGTTGTTTCGAACTTGATATTAATCGGACGGGTCAAGGTTGAGAATATGAGAATTATACAATTCAGCAGAAATTTTCTTTTATTCGAATGTATGACCGATAACGGAGGTGAAAAGTATCTTGCATTTTATTTTGACGAATTCGCTTCCGCAAATGGAAGTTATTGGATATGCTATAGGAAATCAATTGAAAATATTGAAATATTATCCTTTCTTTTTATTTGAATATAGGTACACATAGAGCGAATTCAAAAGAAACTTCAATGTTGAAGAAATATTTTGTTTTATTTACATGTATGAATAAACGATATACAGAGTGGCCACTTTTTCAATGGCATTGTATTGGTAACTTTTAAACCATAAGAGTTAGAAGGTCGGTCAAATGGAGAAAAAGTTGTATCCATAGAAGCATTGTCAAGCAGTTCAAACAAATCGAGATTATCAGGGCCGGTTTTTGAGATATCATAAGAAAAGTAAATTCTGTCATTTTGATTTATATTTTTTTCTCACTTTATTTCGAATATTATCAGAAAATGTTACAGGAATTTTTTATTCTACAGTAAATTATCTTCAAAATGACATAATCAGATTTCGTATCCAACGTTTCGTTCTTCCTGGGCCACCTTCAACCTTATTTTTTCAATACGGACCTGCATATTTTATGACACTTTTCGAAATAACTTTTAACGCTGAATTCAACGATATATCATACAATGTCATTCAAAGTTGATTTTACAAAATGGTGGAAATTTCGAACACTTACGTCATTAATGTTCATCATTTACCTTCGAATAATCATTCAATTTGTCAGGCACGTAGCCAGGATTTTCTTTCGGGGGGGGCCACAATTTCGGGGGGGCCCACAATAAGTAAACATTGCAAATTTTGTCAAATATACAGGCATTTTTTGATATATACAGGCATTTTTTGATATTTGGGGGGGGGGGGGGGGACGGGCCCCCTCGCTCCCCCCCTCGCTACGTGCCTGCAATTTGTCTTTAATTGAATGATACTTTCGTTTGATTATTATGAATTAGGTTCTTCACCTCTTGAAATAAGTGAATAATTATTACTTGTTCATTGCTTTGATTCTGTTACGTATCATTTATTTACAAATTTCAAGAGGTGAAAAACCTAATTCATAATAATTAAACGAAAATATCATTTGATGAAAGACAAATGAAATAATTATTCGAAGGTAAATGATGAACATTAATGACGTACCTAAGTGTTCGAAATTTCCACCATTTTGTAAAATCAACTTTGAATGACATTGTATGATATATCGTTGAATTCAGCGTTAAAAGTTATTTCGAAAAGTGTCATAAAATATGCAGGTCCGTATTGAAAAAAATAAGGTTGAGGGTGACCCAGGAAGAACGAAACGTTGGATACGAAATCTGATTATGTCATTTTGAAGATAATTTACTGTCAAATAAAAAATTCCTGTAACATTTTTTGATAATATTCTTGACAAAAAATTTATGTTTTGTTTGAAAACATTGATTTTCTATTCTTTCTTAAATATTGATAAATAATAATAATACAATCACAACGATAATCTCCAAAGGATTCACATTTAGAACAAACCATTCCATCAACAGAATCTTCAGTTGGTGTTTTTCTCATACATTTTAGTGGACAATAGTAGTATAAACCATCGATGAAATATTTTCTCTGATTTCTCAATTCAAGCGCTCGCACAGATGATTCTTATACACAAACGATAATCAATTTCCAAACTTTTTTCAAGTTGAATACTACTAGGTATTTTAGATGATGATGAAACTATTTTATGAAGGATGGGTGTGGATTATTTTGCTAATTAGAAAAAAAATAAGAAGCCTGTTAGGGTATCAACTATGATTCAATATTTTCCAAATATTTCCTTCAAACCTGATGGTCATATGTTTCATGAAGATGATTATGTCAAGCTGATTTTTTCAAACCAAATTCTCACAATCAATGCAAATGGTTATAATGTTGTAAGACGTGAGAATCTTAATTCATTGTATTTGACCTCGAATACTACTATTAAAGGTGTAGTTACCACCTTTACAGATCGAAGCTTCATATTTTATGATAGCATATATTGTATGGAACTTGATAAGATACAGTCGAAGAAAGGGTGTGCATTACATTGAGCAACGTTTTTTTCCTTGAATTCTGATAGGTATTGATCACGTATTTCGATATATCTACGGATCGCTTTACTTCTTCAAAGATAGGAAATTATATAGATAATATGATGAATATACTAACTAAATTGAAGGATCCTCAATTTTCAAGTTGGAAACATCATTTAAAATTCCATATCATTCAGAGTCTGTTTTGAAGCAATTGAAAGACTTGTTATCTATGATAATAGTTAAAAATCTAGTCATATCCGATGATGGAGATTCCGAATCAGTATGAATTAGATGCTACACAAGGAAAGATAACTGAATTACTCATTAAAAATTTTCACGATTTGATGATGTAAAAAATAAATCAACTGACTTCATGAGTTCAGATGGTGATTAAAATATTGTACTTACCTTGATGATCTTATAAATATCTGATAAAAGATCCTAAAAATGTTCCACCACTTGAGATAAATTTAAAGTTCGAAATGAAAATTTCAAATGATCTTCATGATTTATGAAATTTGGAATATGAAATATTCATGTTTTAAACTATTCTATTTTCATATTGTACTTACCTTGATGATCTTATAAATATCTAATAGAAGATCCTAAAAATGTTCCACCACTTGAGATAAATTTGAAGATCAAAATGAAAATGATTTTCATAAAATCAATTCTGAGTGCTGCTGTTAATTCATGAAATTTGGAATATAAAATATTTATGTTTTAAACTATTCTATCTTTAAGGTAAATAAATCAAATCAGAAATCAATATGTTTTTCATCTTCATAAAATTAATTCATAATGTTGTTGTCAATTTATAGAATTTGAAATATAAAATATTCATTTTTTAAGCTATCCATACGTCTTCAGGGTAAATAAATCAAATCAATATCTTTTAATAAATTTTATTGGTTGTGTGAGTGCCTGAAAATATTGTACTTACCTTGATGATCTTATAAATATCTGATAAAAGATCTGAAAAATTTTCCACCACTTGAGATAAATTTAAAGTTCGAAATGAAAATTTCAAATGATCTTCATAAAATCAATTCAGAGTGCTGATGTTAATTCATGAAATATTCATGTTTTAAACTATTCTATCTTCATATTGTACTTACCTTGATGATCTTATAAATATCTAATAGAAGATCCTAAAAATGTTCCACCACTTGAGATAAATTTAAAGTTCAAAATGAAAATGATCTTCATAAAATCAATTCAGAGTGCTGCTGTTAATTCATAAAATTTGGAATATAAAATATTCATGTTTTAAACTATTCTATCTTTAAGGTAAATAAATCAAATCAGAAATCAATATGTTTTTCATCTTCATAAAATTAATTCATAATGTTGTTGTCAATTCATAGAATTTGAAATATAAAATATTCATTTTTTAAGCTATCCATACGTCTTCAGGGTAAATAAATCAAATCAAATTCTTTTAATAAATTTTATTGGTGTGCAAGTGTCTGAAATTTGAAATCACATAGAATTAATAATAGGATATGAAAGTTTTATTATGACTTACTCATATAGAATACACCCAGAAACGGTACCCTCATTAGTTCTTTGGAAGTACGCTCTGGTACTCCCAAACTGCCTCAGAAAACTCATTTCCGGTGGGACTTGAATCGTCCCCTGAGGCCCTCCAATAAAGAATATTATTGGGTTTGTCTGGAATATATCAATATATTGATCATATGAATTTAATGTTATGATAAACTTACTCTCGGATTTGGCGGTAGAATCAGAGCCAACTTTTTTCTTTAGTATTCTTCTGTAAAACAATTCACATTAAAACCATATTAATTCGTATATGAACACAAATGACCTACCCATTTCAACGTATGATAGGTATTGAACTCTATGTAGGATTCTATGTCTCAACAGGATACAACGCAAAACAAGCATCATCATCATTGTTTTTTACGTTGATACATGAGGAGGTGACATTCAAAACGTGATAATATATCCATAAGATATGGAACCGACAAAAGTGCCCATTTTCAATTTTGATGAATTCTGAAATATTATCGATACTTTATACTTTGAATAGCCCGAACTATAAAACGGATTTGAGTGAAAGGAATTATTAACCTTGTACAGATAAACGAAGCTTGTATTGTTTTCAATAAGAACATGAATTTTATCTCGAAAACGTCCTAACGAATTAACAAGTATTCGACAACCAAAACCAAATTTCCAACCTAGAGAAAATTATTTTTCACCAAGAGCACCCCCAAATTTTATATCTGAAGAATTAACGAATACCAGAAGAGCAAAATGAATTTCAATCTGAGGAACAATTAACCGAAAAGTATGATGAAAATATGAGTCAGAATACTTAAATTCAATTTCAATCTCTAGAAATCGAGAACGAAAATTTTCAGGAAATTCCTCATCAAGCACCCATGACCTGAATTTTAATGATGAAAGAATATCAAGTCTCCCATATATTGAATTACAGAATCTTCTTTGTAAATTACTAGTCGATTCAAGCAGTTCAATTTCAATTATTGATTCAATAATTGCTTATAACTATTTTCCAGATTCAATTTATAAAGAAAGCACATATTTTACAACAGCTATAGGAAAAGATTCATGTAACAATAAAATGCTATTCTTCTTGACATATTTGGTTATGACACATCCTACCCGTTTGTTGTTTATAAATTTCACCCCCAATATGATGGTGTTATCGGTTATAATTAAATGAAAGATCTACAACTTACTGTGGATATGAAAAATAATGTTTTAACTAATGGAATCGTTTCCCATAACCTTCATTTACAACAGATGGAACCGAGAGAAGAATTACCTTCAGATTTGAATCACGTAGACAAAAATTCCAAAAATCAATTAACAAAAATTTTGCAGAGTAATAAATCAGTTTTACACTTTCCCGGAGATCCACTGAATTTTACAAGCAAGATCAAACATAATATCAAAACTCTTGATGATAACCCAGTCTACGTTGAACGTTATCGATAGCCGGAAATTTACAAAGAAGAAGACCTAAATCAAATTGAAGATCTTTTAGATGAAGATGTGATTAGACCAAGTATCCCTTTTTCCTATTGTAATCGTTTCCAAAAAAAAAAACGTATAAATCAGGTAAACAAAAGTGGCGAATTGCAATCGATTACAGGAAACTGAACGAGAAAACTATCGATGACAATTCCCAATTCTGAATATTGATGAAATGTTAGATAATTTGAAAGGAGCAAAATATTTCAGCACTATAGATTTAGCATCAGGATATCACCATCACCAAATTGAACTCGACAAAGAATCCATAGAAAAAAACTGCTTTTGCTACGGATTATGGACATTTTAAGTTTTTGCGAATGCCTTTGGGTCTCAAAAATGCTTCATCTATACATTTCAGAGAGTAATGAATGAAGTTTTAAGACCCCTTTTAGGAAAAATTTGTGTAGTGCACATGGTCGTTATTTTAATATTCTTCAAAGATCCGATAAACACTTAGTGGATATTCAAACTGTGTTAAAAGTATTAAAAAAAGAAAATTTTAAAATTCAATTAGATGAACCATATTTTTTTAGAAATGAAGTTATGTTTTTAGGATTCAAAATTTCAGATAAAGGAGTCGAAGCTAACCCAGAAAAATAGAAGCTATAAAAAATTTCTCAATTTCGAAAAATCCTAAAGAAATAAAATCGTATTTAGGCATGATTGGTTCTAACCGAAAATTTATTCCAAAATTTTTCCAAGCCTACTAAACCTTTAACACAATGTCTAAAGAATGTCCCAAGATGGCGGAGAGTGAAAGTGACACGGATTTACGTTCCGATAAGGAAAAGAGAGTAAACGATCAAAAATGCGCTTATTGTGCCAGAAAAGTCGTTGGTGCGGTTCAGTGTGGAAAATGTGGTGAAAATTTCCATCCCTCATGTTTCACAGCCGCATTAAATAGCAAAAACATTAAATGCAAACACGAGAAGAAACCTGATGAAGTATCCACTCGAGACAATTTAAAAACTGAAAACAAATTTCTACTGATGGAAAATGAATACCTAAAGAAATTGCTGCAAGAATGCCAGGAAGCAAATGATGCATTGAAAATGAACAACAAATTATTATTCGAAAAGGTTAGTTTTCTCGAAAAAAAGGAAATAAACAAAAGTTACAGCGCAGTAGTATCTCAGCAGGGAAAACAAGATAAGAATGATAAGATAAGTGCAAGGAAAAAGAAACCGCTAGAGAAAGCTGAAACAGGAATCTGTAGTCAGCCGACTATTGAACTACCGTTGGTGGATCAAATCAATCTACCAAACCACAGACCAAACCATCCTACTCAATCTGTCTCTGAACTTAACCTAGATACGATCAAACGTCAAAATGATTCAAAACAACAACAAGACGGTTTCCAGGAAGCGAAAAGGAAATATCACAGAAAATCCAAGAAAGTCAATGTAGGATCAAGAACTGAAACGGAAGAGACTTTCAAATCTTATAGGTCCGATAAAGAACCCAAAATCTGGCTATTCATTTCGAAGGTGAAAGAATCTGTTGGAGAATTGGACATAAAGGAGTATATATCGAAGAAGAGTAAGGCCGAAATAGAGCAGATCTCTGTGAAGCAGCTGATAACTAAATCAGATAATACAAATTTCAAGAGTTTCATGGTGGGCGTTCCATGGAACAGTAAGGAAATGGTTTACCAATGTGAGTTCTGGCCAACCGGAGTGTCTTTCGAACGATTCAACTTCATCAGAGGTCAACATTTTTTAGATACACCAATGCCATCAAACCAAACATCAACTTCAACAAAAATAATGATCTAAGAAAGGTGGAAATCAACATAATACATCAAAATGTTAGATCCATTGGAAATTCGGTGGATCAAATAGAAGAAGTCTCAAAAGAAAACAATGCTCATGTAATCTGTATCACAGAGCATTGGAAAACCACAGATCAATTATCAAACTATGGAATAGACAAGTTTACTCTGGCTTCCTGCTTCTGCAGAGGAGATAAAGAACATGGTGGTACAGCCATTTACTGCCGAAAGGGTATAAAATGGAAGTCGTTGAAGAAAGTGGAAAAACATTCAATTTCTAGAGTATTGGAGTGCTCTGCTGCTGAGGTGCAGTATGGTTCGTGTAGGATTACTGTGATATGCCTCTATAGACCACCATGTGGAGATATACCCTTGTTTTTCAAACAATTAGAAAAAGTGATCTCTGTTTATAAAGATCAGGAAATCCTTGTTCTAACGGGAGACCTCAATATCAACATTAGAAATAGTGACTGTAGGATATCACAACAACTCTTACAGCTCATTAATTGTTATGGTATTTATCACACAATTGAAGAATTCACCCGAATAACTCAAACTTCTCAGACTTGTATTGATAACTTCTATACCAACCACAAACAGATAAAATCAGGAATTCTTCATTCACATATCTCTGATCACACAGGCCAAATACTGTCCCTTGAGTTGTATACTTCCAATCAAGCAAGATATAAATATGGAAGAGATCTAGGAGCAGCTAATTTAAATATCCTGAAAGAAGAATTCGAATCATTGAACTGGGATCCACTCTATGCACTGGAAGACATAAACCAGCAGTGGACTTACTTCCTAAATTTGTACCAGGGTATCTTTGATCGAGTCTGTCCAGTCAGAAGATGGAAAATAAAATCAAGTCCGAGCCAGCAAAATAATCCTGAGGTGAAAGATTGTAAGAGAAGATTAGATATTTTGTACACCTGCAAGTCAGTGAATAATACCTATGAAAAATTATACCAGAAGGAGAAAAAGAAGTATGACTGTTTATTAAGGCAAACAAAAAAAGAAAAATATCATGAAAAAATTAAGAACTCTGATAATAAATCAAAATGCATGTGGTCAATTTTTAGAGAAATAAAAGGACAAGATCTTAAATCAGAAATTAAAATATCAGATGACCTAAAACTTCTTGCCAACAAATTCAATCATCACTTCGGCACTGCAGCCCATGAGGCCCTGCTCAGCCAACCAAAGCTGAATCTTGAGCACAGGATAAACTATGGGGATAGATCAGTACTCTTTTGCCGTACCAATGAAGTAGAACTCATTGAAATAATAAAATCTTTTAAAAATAAACTTAGTTCTGGAATTGATGAAATTCCTATAACTGTTATTAAATCCACAGTCAAAGAGATTATCACTCCACTGACCTTCATTGTAAACAACTCAATAAAATTCGGTATTTTTCCAGATTGTCTGAAACTGGCGTTGGTAAAGCCAATATTCAAGAAAGGGGATATCTCTAAAGTTGAAAACTACAGGCCAATCTCATTGCTGCCAAGCTTTTCTAAGGTTCTGGAGGCGGTAATTGCAAGAAGACTGACTGGCTTCCTGGGGGAGATAATGTCCGAATCACAGCACGGTTTCATGCAGGGTAGATCAACAAAGTCAGCTATACACAGCTTTCTTCGAAATATATACCAAGCTCTTGAGAATGGCAATATAACTACTGGTCTGTTCCTGGATCTATCTAAGGCATTCGACTCACTCTCTCATGAATACATTCTGATGAAGCTGGAAGCTTATGGAATAAGAGGACCAGGTTTAAATTGGTTTCGATCCTACTTGGCAAACAGGAGACAGATGACTTCACTAACAAGAGATGGCAACACTGAGATATCGGAAATAATAGATGTAACTCTTGGAATACCTCAAGGCAGCATACTAGGACCAACTCTCTTCATTCTGTTCACTAATGATTTTGACGACATCAAAAAAGATATGGAAAATGTTGAAATTGTCAAATATGCAGATGACACAAATATTGCTGTTGAAGCCAAATCATACCTGGACGCTGTCGCGAAATCAAATTTGGTTATGGGCCAGGCAAGCCACTGGTTCAGGACAAATGGATTGTTGCTGAATGAGGAGAAAACAGTAGCTGTTCTATTCAAATCTAGGTACTCTAGTTTCATCACACCTGAAACTATCAACTTGGAGTCAACTACCATAAAATTATGTCAATCTACAAGATTTCTTGGAATTCATTTAGACGATACTTTAAGTTGGTCCAAGCATATAGACGAGTTATGCAGATCATTAACCTCGGTGTGCTTTTCCATGGGGGTGTTGTCGAGATACTTGGATTTCCCGACAATTAAAACTTTATATTATGGTGTTTTCGAGTCGAGAATTCGATATGGAATTGTGTTTTATGGAACAGCAAGGAGACTTGGTGACATCATGATACTGCAGAAGCGAGTGCTAAGGCTCATGCTAAGGATAAGGACTACTGAATCATGTAGAGGCAAGTTCAAGCATAATCGAATGCTAACTGTACCAGCCATCCATATTCAAGAATGTCTCTTAGACCTTCATAAAAACAGGGAGCACTTTGTCAGTTCCCAACCCAGAATCCATAATACTAGAGCATTGGAGATTACCTACCCAAAACACCATCTAACTTCTACAGAAAAAAGTACAGAATACTGTAGCATAAAATACTTTAATAAATTGCCCTTGTCACTCAGGAGAGAAGTGGATTTCAGAAGGTTCAAGAAGAATTTATTTTCATTTTTAGTTGATTTGGAACCATATTCAGTGAATGAATTCATGAACAATTAATTACTTTTAAAATTTTTTGACAATATTTCGTTTCATTGATATTTTACTTGTAAAATTTCATGATTTTGAAATAAAGGGTATTATTATTATTATTATTATTATTATCAGAAATATGTTGATGAATCATCCTATTCTCCAATTCCCATATTTTCATCAACCATTCATTTTAACGACAGATGCTTCGAAATATGCAGTCGATGCTTTTTTATCACAAAGAAATCCACCGAACAACTTGCCTATAGCTTATGCTAGTCGTACACTCAATACAGCAGAAATAAACTACTCAACTATTGAAAAGGAATTACTGTCTATTGTTTGAGCAACGAAACATTTTCGATTCTATTCATTTGGAAGAATTCATTATCTATACTTACCGATCATCGACCTTTTACTTGGTTATTTTCACTAAAAGAAGCCTATTCGAGATTGATGCGTTGGAGAATAAAACTCAATGAATTCAATTTTGAAATAAAATATCGGAAAGGTGTGAATAATAACGCAGATGCTCTATCTAGAATTAAAAATGATGAATTCAATATTACTGAAAAGGAACAATTATTATCGGATCTTGATTCAATTATTCCACAAATATCACATAGATTTAGAATTGACACAAGAAGAATTCGATGAATTAATGTCAATAGATGCAGATAATGAAACAGTACATTCGAACCAAGAAGACTCAATTCTAGAAATTCCTCACACTGAACGAACCATTAATGTTTTTCAATACCAAATCATTATCAAAAGTGGCAATTATTTCAATGTTACTGAAATAAAATTACATAATCAAGTAGAATTCAGATTAATTTTATTTATTTCGAAAGAAAATCAATTTACCAAATTTTCGACAGAATTTATTTCCCCAGAAAAAACGTATGAAATATTCTTCCAGGATAAACATATCGAAACGTCATTCATTCATTATACACATAAACTTATCCATTCAAGAAGTTTCACATTCCAAATATTTCGTTGAAATAATTATTATATGGATGATGAAGAAGAGCAAATTGAAAATATCAAGCTGTATCATGAGACTAAAACTATTCATAGAGGTATCCAAGAGAATGTGGACAGCATAAAGAGAAAATTTTATTTTCCACAAATGTTATTGAAAGTTCAAAGCTATATGATATATGAATAGTTGTAATATTTGTCAACGTCAAAAATATGAACGTCAACCGAATAAATTAATATTCAAACAAAATCCAATCGATGAAAAACCTTATGAACATTTATATGCGGATTCAATGAATATTTTGAAAACACCCTGTCTCACATTAGTAGATTAATTCTCAAGACACGGACAATGTTTCATTCTGAAAAGTAAAACGTCAGTAGAAATTGTAGAAGCACTTATTTGTTATTTCCTGAATAATGGGAAGCCTAGAAAGATAACAATGAACAATGGAACAGAATTTAAGAACGTGATAATCCAAGAATTCGCTTCCACTTATAATATAGAATTACACTACATCACAAATTATAATTCCACATCGAATTCCATTGTTGAAAGATTTCATTCGACATCAGTGGAACAAATAAGAGTGATCGAAGATAAAAATTTAAGTTGAAGAGAGAAATTAAATAGAACCCTTAAATATAGTCCTCTCCAAATTATAAAATCGGATTTGAATTATAGCCTTTCCCGTTTTTTCAATTAACCTCCTTTTCAGCTTATTCTGTTTCTCAACATCGATTCTACTACCTCTCTCTGTCAAACTCTCCATTTCGAAATGGTTCTTCAATCAACTCATCAACAACAACAGGTATTTAACTGGTACTGAACAGGTTCTAAACAGGTATTGAACAGGTACTAAACAGGTACTGAACAGGTATTGAACAGGTACTGAACAGGTATTAAACAGGTATGAACAGCTTTTGGTCAGATGCCGATCGAGATGTTCCATTTATAGCTGTTCCAAATGAATGAAATGATCAAAACCCACTCTATAACGGCCTTTATCAATATCACAGTCTTTCAAGATAAACAAAAATCCAAACGGATGTTTCCAGTATACCTACAGACCAAATATTTTTGAACTGTTCGAAAGTCATGTTAGCATTAACATGATCGTTATAGATGTGACGTAGATTAATGTCATCTTGTTTGAATACAGCAAGAGCAGTAGCGTTGTCTCTTAAAAGATGTTTGAATATTCGAGCATAACTTTGCACTAGAAAGAAGCAATCGATTTGATTGTGTCTTCCCATACTGAAATAATCCCTCATAATATTCTGCTTTTCTGAAGCAACATCATCGAAAATGGAAAATGGAAGAGCCTCTGAAGGTTTCATAAGTTCTTCTCCGTTACTGCAAATACACTTGTAGTTGGCTTTCACGAAGGTGGTTTCATTAGTCTGTTTTGTGGACACATAGGGATTGCATTACCGGTTTAACGATTCACCGGTTTACCGATTTACCGCCCTTCATGTTCTTCAAATTACCGACCAAGAAACCGACATCTTCTACCGGTAATTTCGGTAAAAAAAATTCCAGCGCTGATCCGTTGTTTCTGTAATGCACGGGCAGCGCGGACGGGATGGATTGTAAAATATTCAAGTGTGTAAATGTGTGAAAAGGCAATGCAATATTTTTGGAAAGAGGGAATTCAGGAAAATACTCAGAAATGACTCTCGCAGCACTCATGACAACTCGGCCTACTAGTGTGGAGACCTAATCTTATTGTATTGATATATCAATACTTTCATCACTAAGGCCGGGTTTCACCAAACATTTTATTAACGATTGATTTTTGACTGAGAAACCACACAAAATTATCGTTTACTGCCTTAAACGAGATTGAAATCGTTGGTGGAACCCGGCCTGAGATTACCGATTGATTTTGACTGGAAAACCACCGAAAATTACCGATTACTGCCTTGAGCGAGATTAAAATCGTTGGTGGAACCCGGCCTGAGATTACCGATTGATTTTGACTGGAAAACCACCGAAAATTACCGATTACTGCCTTGAGCGAGATTAAAATCGTTGGTGAAACCCGACCTGAGATTACCGATTGATTTTGACTAGAAAACCACCGAAAATTACCGATTACTGCCTTGAGCGAGATTAAAATCGTTGGTGAAACCCGGCTTTAGCCGCTACCTAATCTTTGTTATAATTGTTCCTGCCGCAGATATGGCTTTTTTGGACTCCACACTAGAAGGCCGAGTTGTCATGCGTGCTGCGAAAGCAATTTCTAAGTTTTTCCCCTGAAATCTGAATCTCTCTTTCCAAAAATATTGCTATTTCTTTCTCACACATTCACATTCTTTCGATCCCTTTAGTTTAATGAAAAAGGCCTAGAGAAAACAAAGCTTAAAAGCTTTGTTTCCTTAGTCTTTGAGTTAGGTATATTATTTTTTTTTCAATTTACCAAGAGTTTTACTTTTCTGTTGTTATTATTTCATAAGGATTAAACTCTGGTTATTTATTTTGTGACTTATTCTTTTATGTCGGAAAAAACCGGTAAATACCCGTAAACCAAATAATTCACCGAATTACCGGTAAATTCAAATCCGGTAAATTTGCAATCCCTATGGACACAGCATCCATTTTTCCACTTGCTGGCCATTCTTCGTATAGGGACCATATGTTTTCTTCTTGTTTCACAAACAAATACTTCGGTTGATCTATTGGGTAGGTATTTAGGAAGGGAACAAATTTCTACTCAAAAGTATTATGAGGAATAGCATTTACCAAAGGCACTTTTATAATGAATGTAATCTGTGATTTCTCAATTTTAACTGATGTGATACAGACTGAGTAAAAATCCTTCAAGTAGACTGAATTTTTCAATAAATTATCATCTTGAATATAATTCCTGAAATAACTCAATGACAATATTGACTCATGTAGTAGGTGAAGTTTAGCGAAACTAACGGCTGTATTTATTTCTGAAAGAATTCAGGATATTTTATTCTGTTCAAACTGCAAAAGGAAAACTTCATCTAAGATTTGCTGTAATGTCATGAATTTATCAATTTGTTTTATCATGATATTGGTTTGATTGTTCAATCTATCAGATATCGATTTCAATATACTTACAGCTCGATTTTGATTTATCTTTATGGTATCTGCATCGTTTCTCAATGTTCGACAATATTCTTGATAAAGAGTTTCGTTTTCATCGTCAAAAGTGTCAAAGAGAAATTTGGAAACCCTTCCTCCTATATTAACGAAGCCTCTTTTTTCCTTGATGGGATTAATTCATATAAAATTTGTTTATTTCTAAATATTCGATTTGATGTCAAATCACATAAGTATTTCGATGCTTCATCCCTTGGTTCATTCTTCTTAATTACATCATTTAACATTTCTTCATGTTTGTTAAGGATTGAACTTATTCGTGAAAGGTCATAATGATACATAAGAACATGGTCTTTTTTCAATTATGAATGTTTTAGGACCACTGAATGCAATTATATTATTTAGGATTTCTTTCGTTTCCAGACAGAATTGTGTTTTAAGAAAAAGAAGGATTATCGATATGTAGTAAGGGGGCATTCTGAAACAGATGATT
The DNA here is from genome assembly GCA_910592335.1 of Adalia bipunctata. Taxonomy (NCBI): domain Eukaryota; kingdom Metazoa; phylum Arthropoda; class Insecta; order Coleoptera; family Coccinellidae; genus Adalia; species Adalia bipunctata. Next base: position 8,813,803 of record OU342949.1, on the reverse strand, counting down.
ATTATTTTTTTCGTTGTTTGATTTCACTTTTATGATAAACATGTCCTTTATTTGCTTCTTTAACGAGGACATTATCCAAAATTTTGATATTTACTTCTTTGAATCTTGGTTTCAATTTAGCGTCTGCCGGTAATTTGAAAAATATCAGACCAATTTCATTTGAGTCAACTGTATAATGTATAATGCAGCTAAAGCATCAACGATTTGGACATAAGAGTTTTCCACGATATGAAGAATGATCATTTCCAGTAGATAGCGCAAATATCTGAAAACCTACCAAATTCGACATACGAGGTTTTGAGTTTACGGCGACGATATCCACTAAGTGTTTATCAGGATCTTTGAAGAATATTAAAATACCATCCATGTATACTACACAAATTTTTCCTAAAAGGGGTCTTAAAGCTTCATTCATTACGCTCTGAAATGTATAGATGAAGCATTTTTGAGACCCAAAGGCATTCGCAAAAACTTAAAATGTCCATCATCCGTAGCAAAAGCAGTTTTTTTCTATGGATTCTTTGTCAAGTTCAATTTGGTGATGTTGATATCCTGATGCTAAATCTATAGTGCTGAAATATTTTGCTTCTTTCAAATTATCAAACATTTCATCGATATTCAGAATTGGGAATTTGTAATCGATAGTTTTCTCGTTCAGTTTCCTGTAATCGATTGCAATTCGCCACTTTTGTTTACCTGATTTATACGTTTTTTTTTTGGAAACGATTACAATAGGAAAAAAGGATACTTGGTCTAATCACATCTTTATCTAAAAGATCTTTAATTTGATTTAGGTCTTCTTCTTTGTAAATTTCCGGCTATCGATAACGTTCAACGTAGACTGGGTTATCATCAAGAGTTTTGATATTATGTTCGATCTTGCTTGTAAAATTCAGTGGATCTCCGGGAAATTGTAAAACTGATTTATTACTCTGCAAAATTTTTGTTAATTGATTTTTCAAATTTTTGTCTACGTGATTCAAATCTAAAGGTAATTCTTCTCTCGGTTCCATCTGTTGTAAATGAAGGTTATGGGTAACGATTCCATTAGTTAAAACATTATTTTTCATATCCACAGTAAGTTGTAGATCTTTCATTAAATTATAACCGATGATATTGGGGGTGAAATTTATAAACAACAAACGGGTAGGATGTGTCATAACCAAATATGTCAAGAGGAATAGCATTTTATTGTTACATGAATCTTTTCCTATAGCTGTTATAAAATATGTGATTTCTTTATAAATTGAATTTGGAAAATAGTTATAAGCAATTATTGAATCAATAATTGAAATTGAACTACTTGAATCGACTAGTAATTTACAAAGAAGATTCTGTAATTCAATATATGGAAGACTTGATATTCTTTCATCATTAAATAGACCTGAAAGTTAAAGAGCTGTATTGGCTCATAGGCAGGAAATCTAAATTGTCGCTGGAAAACAAACTTCTCATATACAAAGCAGTCATAAAACCTATTTGGACATATGGTATTGAACTGTGGGGATGTACTTCTAAGTCCAACGTATCTATAGTACAGAGAAGCCAATCGAAAATACTAAGAATGATAGCAAATGCACCATGGTATGTAACCAATCAAACATTGCACGAAGATCTAAAAATACCTTATGTTATGGACGTCATAAAGGAAAAGAGCCAGAAACACCACGACAAACTACACGGACACATAAACGACCTTCTACAGCCATTGCTAGAACCACACACCACCCGGAGACTCAAAAGGAACTGGCCAGCAGACCTTAAGTAGGATAGAAGGGGTCTTTTCATTGGAGAAGACTCTATAAACCCATTTCAGAGCCTCATGCTCTACAGACATCAGATTAGCTTATAGAATTATTTTATTGTATTCTGATTGCTAATGAATAAATGAAAAAAAAAAAAAAATCCGTTTTATAGTTCGGGCTATTCAAAGTATCGATAATATTTCAGAATTCATCAAAATTGAAAATGGGCACTTTTCTCGGTTCCATATCTTATGGATATATTATCACGTTTTGAATGTCACCTCCTCATGTATCAACGTAAAAAACAATGATGATGATGCTTGTTTTGCGTTGTATCCTGTTGAGACATAGAATCCTACATAGAGTTCAATACCTATCATACGTTGAAATGGGTAGGTCATTTGTGTTCATATACGAATTAATATGGTTTTAATGTGAATTGTTTTACAGAAGAATACTAAAGAAAAAAGTTGGCTCTGATTCTACCGCCAAATCTGAGAGTAAGTTCATCCACTTCATCATAACATTAAATTCATATGATCAATATATTGATATATTCAAGACAAACCGAATAATATTCTATGTTGGAGGGCCTCAGGAAATGAGTTTCCTGGGGCAGTTTGGGAGTACCAGAGAGTACTTCCAAAGTACTAATGAGGGTACCGTTTCTGGGTGTATTCTATATGAGTAAGTCATAATAAAACTTTTATATCCTATTATTAATTCTATGTGATTTCAAATTTCAGACACTTACACACCAATAAAATTTATTAAAAGATATTGATTTGATTTATTTACCCTAAAGACGTATGGATAGCTTAAAAAATGAATATTTTACATTTCAAATTCTATGAATTGACAACAACATTATGAATTAATTTCATGAAGATGAAAAACCTATTGATTTCTGATTTGATTTATTTACCTTAAAGATAGAATAGTTTAAAACATGAATATTTTATATTACAAATTTCATGAATTAACAGCAGCACTCTGAATTGATTTTATGAAGATCATTTTCATTTTGAACTTTAAATGTATCTCAAGTGGTGGAACAGTTTTAGGATCTTCTATTAGATATTTATAAGATCATCAAGGTAAGTACAATATGAAGATAGAATAGTTTAAAACATGAATATTTCATAAATTAACATCAGCACTCTGAATTGATTCTATGAAGATCATTTGAAATTTTCATTTCGAACTTTAAATTTATCTCAAGTGGTGGAAAATTTTTAAGATCTTTTATCAGATATTTATAAGATCATCAAGGTGAGTACAATATTTTCAGACACTTACACAACCAATAAAATTTATTAAAAGATATTGATTTGATTTATTTACCCTGAAGACGTATGGATAGCTTAAAAAATGAATATTTTATATTTCAAATTCTATAAATTGACAACAACATTATGAATTAATTTTATGAAGATGAAAAACATATTGATTTCTGATTTGATTTATTTACCTTAGAGATAGAATAGTTTAAAACATAAATATTTTATATTCCAAATTTCATGAATTAACAGCAGCACTCTGAATTGATTTTATGAAGATCATTTTCATTTTGATCTTCAAATTTATCTCAAGTGGTGGAACATTTTTAGGATCTTCTATTAGATATTCATAAGATCATCAAGGTAAGTACAATATTTTAATCACCATCTGAACTCATGAAGTCAGTTGATTTATATTTTACATCATCAAATCGTGAAAATTTTTAATGAGTAATTCAGTTATCTTTCCTTGTGTAGCATCTAATTCATACTGATTCGGAATCTCCATCATCGGATATGACTAGATTTTTTAACTATTATCATAGATCACAAGTCTTTCAATTGCTTCAAAACAATTCAAAACAATTTTAACAATTTTAAATGATGTTTTCAACTTCAAAATTGAGGATCCTTCAATTTAGTCAGTATATTCATTATATCTATACAGGGTCTTTCACGAGGAACCTCACCCATATTTATGCGGGAAACTACTGAACGTATTTTCATGAAATTCAGCACTTATAAGTATTTCACGATGCTGATGAAATCTGAAATATTTTCAAGGCATGAGCACCTCCGGTTTTTCCGGAAATGACGTCAACTTCCGTTTTTCAAATTAGAACACTATTTTTTTATTGCGGAAATAGATTCCTCAGAACATTTCAAGTTATTTTGATGTAACATTTTTCAGTTTTGGTTGGAAAATTCTCTCTGAGCGGGAAAATTCGAGAAAAAAATCGAAAATAGAGCTCCGCTGAAACAAGAATAACTTCGAGGTTTTTGAATGGAAAATTTTCATTTTTGGGATTTTTCAAGATGTAAGATTGATGTATCCACTTTAGAAATCGAAATCGCGATTCATGATACAGGGGGTGAAAAAATCTCTTTCAAAGTTAGGTATGACAAAATCGTGAAAAATCAATTTTTCAAATTAGAACCCCATTTTTTATGGCAGATATTGAATCTACGTTAAAAAATAATGTGAGTGTATGCATCACACCCTTGCCCTAAAATGGATATTTTCTGAGTTGATATCCACTTTAGGATTGCTAAAAATATCCTAACACAAAACAATTATCCTAGGTACCTTATAGAAAGATGTATCAACAAAATGAAAAATAAGAGGGAAGAAATAACAATAGTATCACAACCTGCCTCTGATGTTCAACAAACATACCATCGATTTCCTTTTATTGAAGGGTTATCTTACAGGATACAGAAGATTTTGAAAGACTTGAACTGCATTTGTGCCTTTTACAACATCCTCACCACCCAAAAATTTTTCACAAAACTGAAAGAAGCTACAAAAAAAGAACTATTATCCTCAGTAGTTTATAAGATACCAAAACAATATTTGCGGGATAGAATAAGACAACACAGATATGACACTAAAAACATAAACAATAAGGAAAGGACGGCTCTGGCATATCATACCTTCAAAGAGAGACACAACTTCAACTTCGAAGAGGTTAGTGTACTAGACATAGAGACCAATGGTTACAAAAGGAATATAAGCGAGGTGATTTCCATCAGAAGAAATGACACGATGAATTTTAGAGAGGACGTGAAAAATCTGAGCTATTTTTATGATTTTTTACTTGACATAACTTAGTATAGTTCACTATGACCATGTTTTCGGGAAAAATAAGAATTGATTGTTTTATAAATTTGACATTAACTTGACATGTCTGTTTTCCGTCTTAATTATTTTCATGATAAGATTTTTTGCGTCGTTGCTGGTTGCTAGAAAGTGTTTGAATTTCGGAATTATTATGAATTGTAGATCTTGCAGATACCCAAATGTTCAATCTCTGAAAAATTAATAATCTTAAGGTTAGTTCTTGTCGCATCTTGTTGTGTTTGTTTGTTTTTGTAGCCCTGAATAAGGAGAAAATATTATCTCCGAAACGTTGGCTCTGTATATTTAATTAGAGAAATAAACTCTCCACGTTTCTGATAAGTACTTTAACCCTGTATAATCTCCTATCTTTGAAGAAGTAAAGCAATCCGTCGATATATCGAAATATGTGATCAATACCTATCAGAATTCAAGGAAAAAAACGTTGCTCAATGTAATGCACACCCTTTCTTCGACTGTATCTTATCAAGTTCCATACAATATATGCTATCATAAAATACGAAGCTTCGATCTGTAAAGGTGGTAACTACACCTTTAATAGTAGTATTCGAGGTCAAATACAACGAATTAAGATTCTCACGTCTTACAACATTATAACCATTTGGATTGATTGTGAGAATTTGGTTTGAAAAAATCAGCTTGACATAATCATCTCCATGAAACATATGACCATCAGGTTTGAAGGAAATATTTGGAAAATATTGAATCATAGCTGATACCCTAACAGGCTTCTTAATTTTTTTCTAATTAGCAAAATAATCCACACCCATCCTTCATAAAATAGTTTCATCATCATCTAAAATACCTAGTAGTATTCAACTTGAAAAAAGTTCGAAAATTGATTATCGTTTGTGTATAAGAATCATCTGTGCGAGCGCTTGAATTGAGAAATCAGAGAAAATTTTCCATCGATGGTTTATACTACTGTTGTCCACTAAAATGTATGAGAAAAAAACCAACTGAAGATTCTGTTGATGGAATGGTTTGTTCTAAATGTGAATCCTTTGGATATTATCGTTGTGATTGTATTATTATTATTTATCAATATTTAAGAAAGAAAAGGAAATCAATGTTTTTAAACAAAACATAAATTTTTTGTCAAAGATAGTTTTTTATTTTTTCTCCCAACAGGCCTTCATTTAATGGAATTGTTTCAACACTCACACACATACACACAAAAATGTACCTATTATCTCACCTATATATCGTTTATTCATACATGTAAATAAAACAAAATATTTCTTCAACAGTGAAGTTTCTTTTGAATTCGCTCTATGTGTACCTATATTCAAATAAAAGGAACGGATAATATTTCAATATTTTCAATTGATTTCCTATAGCATATCCAATAACTTCCATTTGCGGAAGCGAATTCGTCGAAATAAAATGCAAGATACTTTTCACCTCCGTTATCGGTCATATATTCGAATAAAAGAAAATTTCTGCTGAATTGTATAATTCTCATATTCTCAACCTTGACCCGTCCGATTATTATCAAGTTCGAAACAACTATATCTATATCAATTTTTCTGGCTAAAATCTAATAAGTTCTGATAGCCTCGAGGTTGATTTCTATATCTTGTTTCAGTACCTCAGATAGCTGGGTTCGAATCCCGATGAAGACTCGATTTTTCATTTATTTGTATTGGGTGTGGTCATTGTTAGATCATAGGGCGTGGCAAGTCTTGACAAATCTGGGCAGTCTTGACGGGCCAAATTTGACAGGTCGTGACATGTAAATCGGAAAATATTTGACAGGTACCATTTGACAGGTCCATCACGTGACATCAGTATGACAGGTCGCAATAGGTCCTTCAGGTCATCACTTTTAGGCGACATCTTCTTCTACGACCCCTTCTGGTCATTGACCAATTCTTCAGTTTTGACGTCATCTACACGTCTACTACTTCTTCCGGTCATTGACCTCTCGAGGTTTTTTCACCGCTCTCGATAGGTGACATCTTCTTCTACAACCCCTTCTGGTCATTGACCAATTCTTCAGCTAATTTCCTCAAGGTTCTTCGGCTCCGGATGGACATGGCCATCCTCAGTCCCAGGACCCCGCTTGCTATACTACTCGTAGGAATGTTAGGCTTTTCCTACCCGGTAAACAATGTACTATTTCCGCAAATGGCTAGGAAATTTTGACATTCCTAACAAAATTTGTCATAGAAAAAGTCAAGATTTCCCAACTGTTAGGAAATATTCATTTCCTTTCTGTAAGGAAATGATATTTCCTCACAGTTGTCATTGTTCTACATAAGCATATATACTTTTCTCTAGATTTATTTGCCAATAATTCTGATGAAGTATTATCCACTGCCTCAACCAGCTCTGGAGTAGTCCCAGAAATGAAAAAGTCATCATCACTTATCATTTTACTGTTTTGTCTCCGAAAATACCAGCAATCAAATCAATATTGGTCAAATTTAACAATTCAGCATTTAAACGTGTCCATAGTAACGCAACCAATTCCATTCCGAATTATCATTTATGAATGGAAAAGTTCGCGATTTTTTTCAAAATTGATTGAAATCTATCGAATTTCAAACGATTTGCGGAAAAATAGTATTAGTGGAGTGCCTGGAGCATTCAACCTCGGATTAGAGTTATAGTGAATGAATTAATACGATCGATGTAGGATATTGTTTTTTAAACTGTAAATTGCAATATTTACCCAAAATTTTTTTGTGCACTCCATTTTCCCATTGTTTAAACAAATTATTATAAAAAATTAATGTTTGACCCTATATTTTCACTTCAAACAGTATTATTTTTTGTCGAAATTTTTTCGTGTCCCCAGAATATAATTATTTTTTAGAACAGACACAGCAAACCTCAATAACATATATAAGATAATACTACATAAATGATCACTGACGAACGCGACAAATACCCAAACAAAAATGGAACACAGACGAACACGGAAGAATATGACAGACATGTAATATAATAATGACACTTGACACTACAAGGACCGAAACAAATATAAATAAATAAATAATTTCGACAAAACTGTTCAAAGAAAGGAATTTTGAGATCGATGAGAATTTTAAATGAAAGAGTATTGTTTTTCTGATTCTTAAGTGAAGTAAGTACCAATGTTAACACGTAAATAGTTTTAATTGTTTAGTCTGTAAATTTGTTATGTACAATTTTTTATTTAAATGTAATTTTCAGCCTCTGAAGATGCCCACATTTTGGGCGAAACGTCAGGTATACTAAAATGAAATAAAAACAATTATTATACTCTGGTTTTTGTCCTAGAGACCCACAAATTCATTAAATAAGTATTATTTTTTTTATATGTTATATCCTACCCGAGTAGACCATATAGGAACATCTTTCAAAGATACCTGTGTATAAAAATAGCAGTAGGGGTCTCGAACAGGTAGAAAAACGTGGAGGAGAGAGCGGAGCGACAGCTGCTTTTATATGTACAATAGAAATTCTCGGCTAGTTTAGTTGCAAGTAACACGTGTTCTGTGAATATTGTGCTTCTGTATTTGAACATGGTGAACTGCGGAAAACAAAAAAATCAACATTTTACGAATTTTTTCTTGAAATTTCTATTAATTTGAAAAGTATAGAAAATCTCTATTATGTTATTGACGGAGGCATGTTACTACATCGTTGTAAATGGCAATTAAATAAAACGTTTGTAATGATATGTGGTAATTATGTGGGATATTTGAAGAATAATTATAGCAGTAACACATACGGGGTATTTGATGGGTATAAAAAAATTATTAAGTCAGCGAACGGAATCGTCGCGCATTAAAAAATAAATGTGCAGATATTGAATTTGATGAAAAAAATTCCTCGAGATAAATTTTTGACAAATAGTAGAAATAAAATTCGCTTGATAGAAATGTTGAGAGTAGAATTAGCTGACAACAATATTTTTACATGCCAAGCGGAAAGCGATGCCGACAAATTGATTATTGAGACGACAATGAATTTGGACTCAAAAGATGTTGTTTTATTATAGTTTCAGAAGATATTGATGTCTTACTGATATTAACGCCATTGGTAGATAAAGATCCCGAGGCAAAGTTCAACAGAAGATATTCTCATCGAAATGTTAAAAAAAGTCATTGCCAAATTGTAAATGACATAGGTATTCTTTTATACAATAATATGGATAAATTGTCTTGGGAGTGGAATAAGTTTAAATGAGAGAGTCATTCCTTCAAGCGACGTTTCGCAACTTTATTGTTGCTTCTTCAAAGCTCTACAAAGAAACACACAGATAAATACCTACAATAACAATGAAGAATGCAACATCATTATACCTCGGAAGTGAAAAACGTCCGTCAACCCTTCATTCAAACTTTGTGAAAATTGAAATTTCATTTGATAAATAATCGCACAGGTCAACGTATTGCTATGTCACATGATGATAAAATAATAGTATATTATTTTATAAGGAGGAGAAGTGTCACTTTTCATGGCGAGCTTTAGTTTGCCCGCCGAACGTAGTGAGGCGGGTAATTGAAAGCGAGCCATGAAAAGTCACTTCTCCTTCGAATGAAATATGTTATTTTATTTTCAAACATCTTGACATTCCTGGAAATCTGAATAATATTGACATTATTACGATCGTTATAATTAAGTGAAAAATGTAACATTTGTATAGTTACGGTTGTCGTGCAAAATTAGTCCCTTGCATAACAACACTTTTCCTGCCGCCGGCGCCGGAGGGAAAAGTAAGCCATAGCAACTATTTCTCCACCTAGGCGGAGAAATAGAACTTCTCTGTGATCCTGTCAGTCTAGAAATGACGTTTTTATCGAACGTTTAGAAATAAACAATTATTTGCGTGCTACGCTGGCGTACAGATGTATAATAACTATTTTCTAATAATTGTCGGATAAACTGTAATGACAGGACGCCCCCACCCCCACAAGCAAACATACACTCAGAAACAAATGATACAATTAAAATCAAAATAGAATCACAAACATTTGAATTCTGTGTCGGGAGAATATATTCAGGATGTTATGGTATATAGCGCTTAAACTCAAACAATCAGTTCTAAGATTAATGTTTTCGGTCAGTTGAATTTGCACCATCTCTCCCATATTCCGCCTGAACCAATTGGACTCCCTATCCAAAAATGTTGTCTCTTCAATCTTAAAATCATGTCCGGTACTAAAGTGATGTGAAGCCAAATCTGTTTTGTTTGCTTTGGTCTGATTGTGATTTGTACAATCATTTTTGTGCTGTCCTATTCTCAACTTTAAATACAGTTTAGTCTGACCTATGTATGATTTTCCACACGAACAAGGATTTCTGTAAATCACATTTGACAACATGCTTAACGGTGTAGGATCTTTCAACCGTGTAAACAGTCAATAATTGGTGGTTTGTACATTATAGTATACTAACTGAATGTTGTTATTCAGGGCACCATTAATTGCTTGTGAATGGAAATCTGAAGTATCGGCTATCTGATGTAGTCTCTTGAACACTCGTACGGCTATGGTTCGTGAAAAATGAGTGTATACACTGGTTGACAAAACTTTTGGGGTAGTTGTTGTTGCTCAAGATGGTCCTTATTCGTCTCAGGTTGGCATCGTGGTAGGAAACATGACTCAAGTTTACCATTCTGTACAGTAGTCCCTTTATTATGCTCATCTTATGGTTGATTGGGTCGTTTGAATGGAAATTCAGTATTCTACCTGAATTCGTTGGCTTGACATACCAGTTTGTCGTCAGTTCTCCACTCTCAGTCCTCTGAACTTCCACATCCAAGAACGCTATTTTCATGTTCTCTTCTCTTTCGATGTAAACTGTATCTTAGGGTGGAAGGAATTGAAACCTCAAGTATTCTATCGTGGCATCCCTCGGGTATTGCTGTTATCGAGTCGTCAACATATAGCCAGAAAAACGGGATCGTGAATGTTAAAGTAGCCATTACGGAAGAAACCAATTCGTCCATTATAATTTCTGCCAAAATTGGGCTCAAAGGATTCCCCATAGCACTGCGATCCAACTGTAGGTAAATGGTCCCCCTGAACTGAAAGTAGCTTGAATCGAGACAAAAATCAATCATTTCCATAAAGAGTTTTTGCAGAATGTTAGTGTACGCCGAAATAAATTTCCATCTCTTCTTCAGTTTAATTCGAACCAGCTGTTTAGGAATATTTGTGAACAATGAAATCACATCTAATGAGATCAATCGATAATTCGGAGGTAAGTGTACGTGTTTCATGTTGTTGACGAAGTCAAAGGAATTCTTGATCTTGTAGGTGAATGTTGTCGTCAACGGTAGCAAAATGTTGTGTAGAAACACTGCCAACCCATATGAAGGAGCGTTGATGCAGCTGACAATCGGCCTTAGAGCTAATGAGTCCATATATCTTGGGTGGAATCGAATTATTAATCTTTATTTTCTTACTTTGTGTTATATTGATGTATTCGCCGTCGAGTAATAACTTCGCAAAACCATTGACACGGTCTTGGAATTTTTTAGTTGGGTCCCTCGCAGTTGGTTCGTACACTTCCACATTTGCGAGCATCTCAATCATCTTGTTTTCATACTCAGTTTTCAGCATAAGAACAGTGGAATTACCCACTAAGATATTGTCGTGATTTTTCAAAAACAACCTAGTCTCCCCAATGTTTCTCATAAGATCTCTATGTGATTTCGGCATTTCATAAGACATGTAAAAATTTGTTAGAATATTGGTAGTACGTGCTCTCAGCCTATTCTTCTCATTCTCATCTTCATACTGACTTGAAATACAATACTCTAAATCCTTCATAATCGTGTGGATAGGGATGTCCTTTTTCTGTAGAGGTAAACCAAATTTAGGTCCTTACGATAGGACTCTTTTGACAGTGTTGGGTAGGTCAATCTGCGTGTAATAATATATGCAATTTTCATGATTTTCTATGAGAAAATTAGTATGTTCATCTCGCAGGTTTCAATCTTCTTGATATTTGCTCTCTTGATTCGTTGAAATCTTCTTTCGAAATGTATCATTGTATTCTTTACTTCTCTAAAAATGTCCTCAGGAAGAAGTGTTCTCAACTGATCCATTGATAGTTCGATGGAACGTGAAATTTTTTTGTACTTCCATATCTATTTCAACGTTCAAAATTGATTTCTAAAAATTGCCAGCAATGTTCTTAAATCTGCTTTTAAAGGGATGTTTTTCAATGCTTAGAGGTACAATACAACCGATGTTATTAGTTATATGTTTGGGAAATATGTTCAGACATCTACATGGCGGAATATGGGAGAGATGGTGCAAATTCAACTGACCGCAAACATTAATCTTAGAACTGATTGTTTGGGTTTAAGCGCTATATACCATAACATCCTAAATTTATTCTCCCGACACAAAATTCAAATGTTTGTGATTCTTTTTTGATTGTAATTGTATCATTTGTTTCTGAGTGTATGTTTGCTTGAGGGGCGTCCTGTCACTACAGTTTATCCGACAATTATTAGAAACTAGTTATTATACATCTGTACGCCAGCGTATCACGCAAATAATTGTTTATTTTATCATCATATGACATAGCAATACGTTGAACTGTGCGATTATTTATCAAATGAAATTTCAATTTTCACAAAGTTTGAATGAAGGATTGACGGACGTTTTCCACTTCCGAGGTATTATGATGTTGCATTCTTCATTGTTATTGTAGGTATTTATCTGTGTGTTTCTTTGTAGAGCTTTGAAGAAGCAACAATAAAGTTGCGAAACGTCGCTTAAAGGAATGACTTCACTCCTCTCATTTAAACTTATTCCACTGCCAAGACAATTCATCCATATTATTGAAGATAAGGAATACGAAAGTGTTAGATTCTTTTTTACGTGCCTTTACGGGTTGTTACACTACTTCTGCGTTTTTCAATAAAGGAAAAATTAAGTTTGCCAACAATTTTGAGAAACGGATTGATTTACACGACTCGGTTAAAGTATTTAAAAATATCAATGAAGACCCCAATAATATATTGCAAGCAGGTGTAGCATGTATTTTGAGTTTATGTGGCGCTCCGTCTAATGCCTCAATTACACTGACAGCCGGTTTCCGAAAGGCCGTTCAACGTAAAAATCAACTAATCAGATGTCAATTCTATGGTCAAGCGTCATTTCAGTTGCTGAAAGTATGGTTAAACACTCTGATTTGATCATCCTGTCAGTTAACACAGTGGTCAAATATTGAACGTGAATTATACGTCGAGCGTCATTTTGAGTTTCTGAAACGCAAGTTAAGGCTTAATCAGTGATTAAAGAAGTGTCAAAGAGGTGGTCAACAAATCTGCGCTGTTCGACGAATTAACTTACCGGAGATATTGTTCTTCAACGAAATCGACGTAGTTTTCAAGGAATTTTTATCGCTATGTAAAAAAAAAATTTCTTTAAAAGGCATTTATTTTTGCAACAATTTGTGATTCTATTTTCTTGTTGTATGTATGTTGAAAAATAATGATGTGAATAATATAATTTTCTTTGAAAAGGCATTTATTTTTGCAACAATTCGTGATTCTATTTTGTTGTTGTAGATAATCATGGATGTCAGCTTGGATATAAGCATTTCTAGTGATTCAAGCAGTGGCAGCAGCAGTGAAGAAAACCGAAGGCAGCAGCGAACTTTTAAGAGAAGAATGAACCCTTTTGAATTCTACAACGATGTGGAGTTCAAAAATAGGTATAGGATGTCCAAGGATGTTATAATGGTTCTTGTGCATATGATAGAGCACAAAATTAAACCATTCACATTGAGGAACAAGTCAATCAGTGCCCTGGAGCAAGTGCTACTAACAATAAGTTATTTTGCAACAGGAGCATTCCAAATATCTGTGGCCGACCATATAAGGGTCCATAAGTCTACAGCTAGTAGAATAATAAAAAAAGTTTCTGCAGTCATTGCCGAACTTCGACCCCAGTTCATATCAATGCCAAGAACAGAGGAGGAACGGAATAGGATTAAATCAGAATTTTATTTTATAAGTTCATTTCCCAATGTGATTGGAGCAGTAGACTGTACACACATAAAAATAAAATCACCTGGTGGTCCACGAGCTGAGCTTTTCAGGAATAGAAAGGGTTACTTTTCTCTAAATGTTCAGGCTATATGTGATGCAAATTTAAAAATACTGGATGTCATTTGTAGATGGCCAGGTTCAGTGCATGATACGACGATCATAAATGATTCACATATTAGAGCTGACTTTGAAAGTGGATTGTTTGGCAGTGACTATTTATTGGGGGACAGTGGTTACCCTTGTCGCTCATACCCATTGACACCGTTTCTAAGGCCATCAACGCCAGGGGAGCAAGCCTATAACAGAGCGCAGATCAAAACGAGAAATACTGTGGAGAGGTGCTTTGGTGTCTTGAAGAGACGTTTTCCATGTTTGTCTATGGGGATCAGAGTGAAAATCGAGACAACAATGAGCATTATAGTAGCTTGCTGTGTTCTGCATAATTTAGCATTGAGTCATAATGATGACATAGGAGAGTTTGACAATGGAGACAACCTTCCAGAAGATTCTCCAAATACATCTACGAGTGATGAAAATATATCGGTCAGATCATCATTAGTTTTAACACGTCATTTCAATAATTATTAATGACTGTGGGAGACGACAAAGGAAATATAATCCATCACGATACAACATACATCGAAGTGAAGTGAAAATGTAGATATTGAAAAACAGTTACCAATGTTCAAATAAATTGGTGATCAACACTGATCTTATTTTTAAACTGAAAAGTTTCAAGAAAAAAAACCTATTCAAATAATTTTATTAGGAAAATCTCAAAATAAACAACTGTTAAGCAAATTGATATTGAATTATTTTTCAGGTCACTTAAGGGATATAACAAGGGTATTCAGTAATGTTTTTCGAATATATAAAGCATTTTAAAAGTTTTATTGTTTTATTTATTACAACGCGTGCTACGTCGCGAAGTGAATACTGATTCATAAGATTAAAGAACTATACTGATTTCAAACAGAGACTATCCAAAACATGAAAACGAAGGTTATGTTATGATTCAGAATTGTAACCTATAACCTGCTGTTCGATCACAGAATATTGGTTTTTCACAGAATCTGTGGTTCGATAGCCTTGCAACAGGGTCACCTCATGTCAAATCAAAATGATCACAGATTAGTTAATTTTGCACTGAACAACCTTTCAGCAACTCAAATTGATTCGACATCTCTGTCAAGTTGACTGTTGTGTCAGTTGACATACAGTTTGATCAGTGTTTCAGAAACCGGGTGTGAGCCACTTCCACTGCTACTCGAGCTGCCAGAAATATTTTCCGGAATACTTCTGCGGCAGTGTGGAAAGGCAGTAAGTATTCACACTCAGCTCAAACATTTCTCTCGCGATCAAGTTTCGGCAATGGCGGACGACGAAATTGCAGCCTCAGCGCTCTGTCTGTTTCATTTAAATAAATATGTGAGTGTCTTGAAAACATATAAACTCCAAAAGAAAGTTCGTCGCGTAGAAGATGGTGGATGATATCAATACATCGTGCACTTTGTGCTTAAGTTCATGGTTTTCATCAGAAGAACCCCACATCACTCTTTCGATCTCAAGGAGTTCTAGAAATGATATTATTTTTTCGTTGCTCCACTCCGTCGACATTTTTCGCAACAATTAACAACGTACGCAACGTTCGCACTACAGTAACTGGGCAGAATGTGATCACTCCCTGCCACTTGCGTTGCCGGTTCTCTGACTGCCGCACGAAAAACTGCTAATTTAGGGAGTGACCGGCAGCGCGGGTGGCAGCAGAAGTGAGGTGATTACATTCTCACCCTGCTCATCTCCCTGCTCACTTCCCTGCTCCCTGCCGTGAAAGTGGGCGGAGTGTAATTGACGGGTAAAACTCAAGGTTCACTTTCATAAAAGCAACAGCAAAAAATACGAGTGTTCTTTTGTCATCCCTGCCTCCAACAACTGATGCAGCGTTTGAGCACATTGAAAGATTGTAACTACGAATTCAGATATGGCTAGGAAATGACGTAGTTATTGAAAATTGAGGATGGAAGTATTCCAATAACATGTACAGGGTATCCCATTTTGGACATTTTTACGGGATATCTCCGTTATTTTTAACGTTAGCGGGATGCGGTTTTCGCGACAGTGTACTACTCTTTTGTGAAACTAAAGATGGCGCAATCAGTTTTTGCATAGCCCTCTTAGTTTTTGCTATACAGAGTGGAAATGAAAAGTATCACTTTTTAATCACCCCCCGTATCTCAGTTGTGCCTAACCTTGGAGAAATGGTTGAAACTCATTCCTATAGATTTTTTTCCGTAGAATCCAGTGGCGTAGTCAGTTTTTCAATTAAACTTTCCGTTTTTGAGTTATTGGGCAAACATATGTTTTTTTAAATTGGACACCCTGTATATTATTTTTTATTCTTATTGAGCACAATCTCAGCTTTTCAAAAACATTATTTCATGCATTTATTTCCAAAACCAAGCTCAGAATTCAAGATTTTGTAATCCAATTGTCAATAACTAAGTAGTAGGCTCTATGACTGTTTATTGAAAACAAAAATAAATGTCAAAGCTTTGTCGGTTGGTTTAAAAGTTTACAGTTCTCTTAGTTCTTATTATTCATTATATTATATTAATGATTCAGTTTTAAGTTTTTCTCATTATGGCTGCTTACGAAAATTACGAGAAATATGACATGCTTGTTTGTTTCATCCAAAGCAATGAAAATTGCCAAGAAGCATCGGAACTATACTTTCAGACAACCTTTTCATGATATATTTGCCCGCCTTAAATTAAATTTGATGTAAAACGGATCATTCACTAGAGCCGTTTCACATGCGACTGATGTCGGTCATAGATTAAAGAACTATATGATGTCGGTCCTGATGGTCGGTCGGGGCCGGCGTATGAACTGGATTTTGAAATCCTTTCACATGCATGCGTATCATCAGTCGACCGATTCCAGTTCAAACGCGTGGCCCCGACCGACCATCAGGACCGACCATCAGGACCGACCATCAGTCGCATGTGAAACGGGTTCCGTCCTAAAATATACGGGCCTCTAATCTTACATGGCCCCCTCGATCTCCGGATCTCTCAATTTTAGATTTTTTTTATGGGGTTAAATGCAAAATATAATTTATAAAACAAAATAGCGAAGATTCGTGCGGCAATTATTTTGGCCTTTGAAAATTTGCAAAGAAGGCCTATGATTCTTTTGAACGCCATTAAAAGAATAACGAAACTCTGCAGATTTTGTATACGGGAAAATGACCGTCATTTTGAACAGCATCTATAAAACAAAATTACAAAATTTTTTTATAGTTTTGGATTCCCTGATAAACATTTAATAATTGGTATACCTATTTATAGGTACTCAATTATTTAAATTTTCAAAAAAATTAAGTTAAATATTAGATCATGTTCGAAATTCGAACATTATTCTAAAAAATATTCATCTTCGATAATATGGAAAATTCCATTTAAATTATTAATCAAAAGTGGGTCACGACCGAGTGAGCCGCCGATCGACCAAAATCTGCTGACTGGCTAGAAACAATTGATGCAATTGATGCAACCGGGGACTCCGCTAGTGAAATGATACCAAATAAGGCAATGTTATTTTTATCGTCAATATTCAATTTAGTATATAAGATTAGATTGTTACTATATATTAAAATAATAAGGAACATAGAAATTTTGACATTTGTGACGAGGGCTCTAAAATGCGATCGGCGAAGCCGATCGCCCCGGCGCTTGCGCCCCCCGACGGGCGCGAGGATGGGGGCGTCGGAAAGGGGAAGAACGGGGCTAGGCGTGAGCGTTTTCGGATTTTTTCTGCGACTTGGGCAAGTATTTCAAAAAAATTCGCGAAAACCGTCGAAATCGCCGAAATTACCCGATTTACAAGGCATAAGGATATTTTCTGGGGGCCCCTAGACCTCGGGAGTTTTTTCTAAACGAAGCGGCATATCTTTCTTCGGAGCGGTACGCAAAGGGTTTTTCGACACGTTCCTCCGGGTCTCCGCAAGAAATTCGGAAAGTTACGACGTTTCTCGAAAGGTGCGAGAATCTGGCGATCATCGATGACGGCACAGAGGCCCCATCGTCAGGTTGACGTTTCGTATTTCAGAGGTCGGAAGTAATTTTTTAAAATGCAGATTTTCGGTATTTAATCGCCTTTCGAGGGTAAGTATTTGGTCGATTGTCGAATATTAACGTTTGTTTTTCCTTTTCAGCTAAAATTCCGAGTCGATAAAGCGTTTTTTGAAGCGATACGAATGTTTACTTTTGAGGATATACCGGTGAAGCGAGAAATGAATGAAATACCTGAAAATGGGGCCTTATCGAGTTGGATCGTTTAAATGGAGTCTTAGGAGTTGGATTACTACGATATTTTCCGGATTTCAAAAGGATTTCGGTGATTTTCGGGCAAGTTTCGAACTTTGACGTTAGTGAGATGGGGGTGAAAGGTGGACTGATTTCTGTTATTTGGGCGACTTTTTTTAGCTGAAAACGACTAAAAACGCATTCTACAGATCGTCTTCAACAAAACCAGACCTGGATATAAGCCCCACAATGAGTTTTCAGGAAATTACGAACAAATTCCATCAGATCTATTTTGACAGGTCGTTTGCCGTAGGAAATTGAAAATCGAGTTTTTGGGATAAATTAAAGCAGCTGGGGGCCCGAATCTTTTCGGCCCTTATGTTTTAAGGCGTTTTTCGAAGGTTTGTACTGGAATTTCATCATTTTTCGAGAAAATTTTACTATTTTGCCTTCAACGTTGAGTGAATTTCAGATTCCGTTGAATAGAAATGTTTGCACAAATGTTACAGGAGCTTTTATGTCCATCTAGAAAGTATAAATAGGATGTATTGGATTGGAATACATTGTTCTTTCCCAAATTTTAGGTGATTTGACATGATTTTTGAGAAAAATAAAGTCGATTCTGTTTAATAAGGTTATGTTGTTTGTTTATATGGATAATGGAACAAATAAACGATTTATATGGAACAATATAGCCAAAGTGAGTACTAATTGACCTTTTTACACTCGATCTCGACCTTTTTTTCAGGTATTTCGATGAACAAAATCCATCAGCTCCAATTGACTTCAATATTGCTCGGATGAAAGGAAATGTGCAGGTAGGGGGCCAATTCTGTGCGGAAATCGTATTTTACGTTGTCTTTCGACGATTTCGAATGGAATTTCCCCATTTTCCAAGGTTTGTATGATATTTTGAACGTATTAAAAAATTTTTTTTTCCAGGTCTATTTTTTCGAGAAATTTTTTTCAAAATGGAAAAATATGCATGAATTTGGAACAAAATAGTGTTATTGCACCTTTTCCAACCCATTTCTTGGTATATTTCCGTAGGATTTGTTAAAAACAAATTCGACAAGAAGCCTCGATAGAATGATAGGATTTCGGGAATTTATTCGAGAATTTCGGTATGGAATTCAAAGTAAGTAGTTGAATTGAACGTTATTATACTTTCTTTTATTGAAATTGAACCTTTCCCACTGTTTTTGCATGTGATTTTGCCGATTTAGAAGAAAAGAATGCATGCCTAGCATGTTCCTACTGCTCATAATAGATGGCGCTGTAGTAAGAATTTCACTATTCCATAAATCGTTTCGCAGATGGCTGAAAAAAAATAGATTGTCGTTTCCCTGGTAACGAAGAATTAATGTATCGCCATTTTGCATTTCTGGAATGATTTTGTAGGAATGTGCCAATATTTCGAAAAACCTGCGTTCGAAGGTGGATTTCTGTCCCAATAAGAAGGTAATTATGAAAATGAAGTGAAAAAATGTTATATTGAATATCGATTTCTTTTTCAGAATGCCTGTGGAAATATTTGTTTTTATGGGAAAGGATATCCCGGATGTTTTTGACTGAAAAAGACCATCTGTAATGCAGAAGACGATGAAATATGAAATCCCACGTCATTTTTCAACGACGTGTGAAGGAATTTCACAAATTCCCATCGTCCTTGAGAAAAATCGAGGATTATTGAATCAAACTTAGGTGAGCAATCTGCACGGATATTCTGTTTTTCGAATACCACCCATAGTTTGGGTGGAATTTTTAACGATTATTGAATTTTCTTTCTTTCAGGTCATTTTTCTGGTGAGAATCCTTTGAAACTGGAAAAATATGACTGAATTTCGAGGAAGGAATTGCTATTCGACCATTTCAGAGGTACTTCTTGGTATATTTTCGTAGGAATGCAAAAATATTGCAGATTTGTGAAAAAAAAATTGAACAAGAAGCTTGAGTGGAAAAATCCAGCAAAGGGCGTTCTAGAAATTGAATATATGGACCGATATCAATGTAAGTGAACCTGTGACAGGCACAGCTGAATGTATATCCCCAACATAAATATGTTTTTAGCATGACGTTGAATCTAAGGTTCTTCTGAATAAAACTGTCTATGTAACATTTTTCTCTGTATTTTTCCAGCCCCTGCGAACAATTGTGACTTGGACAATCTTTCCAGAGACAGTGCAAATCAATGATGATATCTACAGCAAAGAACCTACTTGCTGATTTTTCAAGAAACGCTCATGGAAATGGAATAATTTGAAGTTTATAAAAGTTATATTGCATATAATGTATTGTGTAGTTACTTGATTGTATGTATTCCAGAAAATAAAAATCAGTTTTCTTGAAATTTTCGACTTTTCATTATACAATTTTCAACAGCAGAAAATTGTGCAGTACCTAAATATTTGAATTTCAAGTCTTTAATATAATTTGAAATTGGAAAAAGAATAGTTTTGAAAAATCTTGAATTTATCGACACATTCAACCATTGAGTGCAAGAGAAATAAGGTAAGCATAATTATTCTCTCTCTGCATTCCAATATACATAACATCTCACATATTATTGGCCCTTGGTGAGAGTTCAAATTGCATTTCTTTTCCTATGTATACATCTGAAAGTGAAACGAGTGTTGATGATTTTGAATAACCCATGGGTATTCACACTAAAGAATATGAGGGATTTGCTGATTTCACACAGTTGAAAAAAAGCACTCAGGGGATTCAGATGATTTAATGTTTACCAAAGTTATGTTGCACATAATTATTATGTGAATTTATTTCATTGTATATATTCCAGCCTGTAAATCTTGAAACTTTTCGTTCGGAAATTCTCAATAGAAGCCTAATGGGCAGTTGATATCTAAATTCCATTGATCAATATAATTTGATCTTGAAAACAGATTAATTTCCAAATATTCTCGAATTACTTGACACATTTAATTAGTGAGCATGATTGTTCTCTCTTCATAATATAATCGTGATAACATAAATAGTGCAAAAAGTGGTTATCCATATGTATTGTATTAATTCAATCTGGTGTTTTTTCTGTTCATGAAAAATTTGGTCTTGAGAGCATAAGATATTTCTCCTTAATCCAATCTGGACATTGAAATTTACGAGCCAATATCAATATCAGTTCTTAGATATAGAGGCACGAATAATCTGATGGTGTATTAGTTGTTGATGTTTTTCAATAACCAAAAATAATGTTCGTCATTTTGTCTAAACAATTTCCAAGTAGCAATTTTTAAGGGATAACTTGAGAAAAACTTTTCGAAAATTATTACAAGTCCGAATTATTAGAGAGAGATGTAGCTATCATGAAATATTAGAATGTGTCAGAGTGAGATAGATTGAGAAAGACATTTCTATAATCACGTCATCAGCAACACAGATGAACGGCGAGTCGATGATCTTTCATAGCCGTGTAAAATCATAGACACAAGTTCCATGTTATGACACAATGTGTCTGAGTGAGATAGAACGAAAAAAACGTGTGAATTATAATACAGCACGAACAACAATGACAGATGAGTCCTTATCTATGTTCACCCAGAGAGTGGTTTTTTAGCAAAAAAATAATTCCTGTTCTGTTTTATAGGTTAGGTATGAGATTACATACTGATTTTTTGTTGATGCAGTTTGATTTTCAGGTCTGAATTCGATTATTACAATATGCTTTCATGTTTCAGAACAATACTTCAGGGGAAACGGCTATTTTGGATCATATATGACAACTTTCAATTCAACGGTCAGTATATTTGATAGACCGTTGAAAACATATGTTCAGAATCAATTGAAAAGCTGTTTTTTTCTCTACAAGAAGTGGAAATAAGGTCTCTTGGACAAGGACAGAACGTTTCTTCGCATATTCCAGGTAATTTTTCATGGTTTCCTTTATTTATTCACTTTCACCATTCACAATTAGACCATGATAATTTACGTGCTGGATTTTGGTGGTAAATGCATGTTTGGAATTGATTTTGAAGTCTGAAGTCGATTATCACTGTATCCTTTTTCTTTTTCAGTATAAATTTGCTTCTACATCCTGAATTCTGGAGATGAAAACATTATGACCAATTACAAAAATCAAATTCAAAGGAGAATGGTATTCCAAACAAAATGTCAATTTAAGGGTTGAATTTGGAGAAAAATGCTACAGTATCCCTTTCACATAAAGTGCACATCAATTATAGAGAAAAGGACCACCTTGCTGATTTTTCGCAGTTAGAAAAAACTCACATGGAAATGAATACTTTGAAGTATACCGAATTGATATTGCATATGTATTGTGTTCATTACAGCTTTTGAATAAAGAATAAAAATCATTTCGGCTTTTTTTTGAAAGACATTCAGCTTTTAGTCCATAAAATTAGAGAGAGACACAAGTTCAAGTCTTCAATATAATGTGAACTTGGAAAAAGAATAGTTTTGAAATAATTCTTGAATTTATCGACACATTTAATTGATATTCCATTGAGTGCATTAGAATTGAAATGAGGTAAGCATAATTATTCTCTCTCTGCATTCCAATATACATAACATCTCACATATTGGCCCTCGGTGAGTGTTCAAATTGCAACAGTTTTCCAAGACATTATTCTAATGCATTTCTTTTTTTATGTGTACATCTGAAAGTGAAACGAATGTTGATGATTTTGAATAACCCATGGGTATTCACAGTAAAGAATATGAGGGCATTGCTGATTTCACACAGTTGAAAAAAAAGCACTCAGGGGATTCAGATAATTTATTTTATATATTCCAGCCTGTAAATCTTGAAACTTTTCATTCGGCAATTCTCAATAGAAGCCAAATCTTAACAGGGTGAGCATGACTGTTCTCTCTTCATAATATAATCGTGATAACATAAATAGTGGTCCTCCGTAAGTGTAAAAAGTGGTTATCCATATGTATTGTATAAATTCTTGAGAGCATAAGATATTTCTCCTTAATCCAATTTGGACCTTGAAATTTACGATCCAATATCAGTTCCTATATATAGAGACACGAATAATCTGATGGTGCATTAGTTGTTGATGTTTTTCAATAACCAAAAATAATGTTCGTCATTTTGTCTAAACAATTTCCAAGTAGCAATTTTTGAGGGATAACTTGAGAAAAACTTTTCAAAAATTATTACAAGTCCGAATGATTAGAGAGAGATGTAGCTATCATAAAATATTAGAATGTGTCAGAGTGAGATAGATTGAGAAAGACATTTCTATAACAATAAAAACGTCATCAGCAACACAGACGAACGGCAAGTCGATGATCTTTCATAGCCGTGTGAAATCATAGACACAAGTTTCATGTTATGACACAATTGTCTGAGGGGATTCTTGCTAAGCGATACGCCCTCTTGCGGATAGTGAGAGAACCGAGCTAAAGGCCATTGTCTTTGTTGTTGTTTATAAGAAAACATTGAGCTTCAGTTGTGATAGTTGATTTTTGTGTTTTTATATATACTGTTGGAGATTTTTGAAATGAACCAGTGTCAGAGTGAGATAGAACGACATGGACACACGAACAACAATGACAGAAGTTGAATTGCTTGACACATTCAATTAGTTCTATTGAGTGAATCGTATCGGGGTATTCATATATTGTTCTTTCTCCATATTCTTATCGTGATAATATCTTAAATAGTGGTCCTCGATAAGTGAAATGAGAGGTAATCCACATGTGTGAATTCATTCTGCTATTTTTTATATTCATGAAATATTCCTATATCTTGAGTGAATGAGATATTTCTCCTTATTCTAATCGAGACATTAAATTTTTCCTAGAATTAAAGACACGAATAATCTGATGACGTAACAGATATTCTTTATTTTGTCTTAACAATCCTCAACATAAACAATTCTTGAAAAAACCGTTGCATTGATGTTCCAAAAATAATAAGTCCGAATGATTAGAGAGAGATGTAGTTTTCATGAAATATTAGAATGTATCTGAGTGAGATAGAACGGGAACTGGAACACAGAACAATTATATATAATGGATGAATTAGCAACACAGATGAACGGCGAGTCTTTCATAGACGTGGAAAATAAAAGTTGAAAATATGACAATCTGTGATTAGTTCAATGTTTCGTCGATGCTCTTTCATAGCCGTGGAAAATAAAAGTGTGAAATATGACAACAAGCTGTGATGAGTTCTATTATTATTATTTTTATCGGCTACTAATGGCAGATGGCGCAATAAGATTAAGTATTTTGATCAAAACATAAGTACATAGATGGCCTAAAGTATCAATTCCAAAGTAGCGATCTGTTGACAGAAATTCTTCGACTCACAATGCTTATGAGTCACATCGATAGATGGCATGAGAAGCGTTCTGATGTATTATGTATTTAAAAAAATTCAATGACTTATTGTTTGCTACTAAATATGATGTCTACTCATGATAGAATTGCGCTTGATTCGAAAATTATCAATTTGTTTTAAATGTCATGAATAATTGAAGTTGTTGAATCTTGCTCCCGGAAGATAAATTCCATGATAAAAAATTTCATGACGTAATAGCACCTGAAGGATGATCAATTCTTTTATTGCTTCCTTCAGGGTTTCTCTGTTCGCTGTTCTCAGGATTCAGAACAGATAACAAGATTTCTCCATTTCTCTATATGAAAAATAGAATATTAACTGACGAACACAGTTGCACTTCATTATGTACCAAACTAATATATCAATTGTATTTTGTAATTATCCTATTGCAGCCTCTGAGTCTCAATAAGCAATAAATAAATCGTTATATTCTTGAATTTTTTAACTTTCAATGCAACAATTCCCAACGTTCTTGATTCTTGAAGTATTACTCACAATTATATTTAGAAAAGACCTCGAGTGAAAGAAAGTCGAAAGGGCATAGTTATTGATTCTGAATATTCCATTCTTAAAAATGTATTGTGTAAGTGACTATTCAATTGTATACATTACAGCCTTTGAATAAAAAATAAAAATCGTTGTATTCTCGAATTTTTTTTTAGTTGAAGTACACATTTCGTTGACATTCCCAATAGAAATTAAAGAAATTAGAACCATATCGAGGTAAGTATGATTATTAATAATTTCTCTGAATTCCGAGAATTATAAGAAAATCGTAGTAAATCGAGATGATTTGACGATGAGTAACTTCAGTACCCTAGATAAGCATAAAATTCTATATTTTGCAACAATTCTTCCTTATTCATTTCAAAAAGATATCGGAAGGGCTTTGACTATGCTGGAGTAAACATCGGAATTAATGCATAGGTCTCGGTTTCCCTAACAACAATCGACATCGAAAACGGCGCATCTTTTGAATAAATCATGGTATGACATTTTTGAGATCATAGACATTTTTTTTATTTCCACTCATTGAGTTGGATAGTAGAAGGTGGCTTTGAGAACAAATGGTCATATCAATAGCGTCCTTTATTGACAAGTTATCATTATTGTTTCATCACGAGAATTTCGAGTGATTATAAGTTTGCGAAAGTTGCTTAAAAGTATAAGTAGTGTTGTGTATAGAGATTTTGACGGTGAGTAAGTCAACAACGATAAAATTTCGTTTCATTAACCTCCGTCGATTTTCGTTTTTTCATAATGCAAATGTGAATGTTACAGAGACTTACAGAGTGGATCTCTATTAGAACCAGATAAGTGATCGTCTGGAAATATCAGAACTCCAAGGAGATTCTAGGAGATTAGCGATCAAATTGAGGTAATTGTGCAATTCTATTTTTTTTGTACTGTTGTTGCTGACAACGATGATCATTTTAGAGTAATTCGCATTATCATGGCATTCAGTCTCGCTTATAAAATATGGTGCAATTGCTAACTTGACTGAAATTTTGAATGTTACAGAGTGCTGAACTCCATCGTTCAAGAAGTCGCGAAGGAGAATCTATTGCCGAGTATCCGATCAAGGTATTTAATCCATGGTCAATTGATCATTCGTATATTTTTTGAGCTTACTATTGGAGTCACCATATTTTTTCTATAATATTTTCACCTTTTCGAAATAAGCGTGGTACTGAAAAAATTTGGATAACTTATGAATATTTTCTACAGAAGCGTGCGAATTTAATTGAAGTATTTTAATTGCTTTTCTTTCTCAGAAACCAAAAATGCCAAGGAAAAGGCAACGAACATCCTTGACCAGGAAGAAGAATTCGAGCAATAAGGGAGCGAAGCGTGGTATGTGGAAAAAAATCTTATTAATGAATTTTCGTATCATGTATTGATGAGAGAAATTCTTGATTTCGCGACATTATTTTCGAATGCACGACGACGTCGGTATACCGTTTGTTCATTTTCTTATTTTATTCGATATTTTTCAAGGCATGATGCGAATCAAACATTTATTTGTTCGATGAGTACTTCTGTTCGAATATTGAATGCGCGGTGTTCGATAATGAATATTGATGTGAGTAATGAAGTAATGAATCTTTTTTGAGATACCACCCACATCATTTTATTTGACATTTCATTGCATTTTCCTCATATAGTCAGCAATACCCAATGAAGACGTTTGCTGAAAAAGGAAAATCGAACAGAGTTTCACAAATGACTTTTCATGAATATATGTTATTATATTGTCGTTTATCATTCTTCTAATTCAATTTGAAGTATCTGTCATTTCATATCAGACAGATACTTCTCCTTGCCATAATTTTTCTTCCATTTCCAATTGAGTGTTGATTCTTTCAGAAACATCCGACAATGCCGATACCGGTATTCCTACTAAAAGAATGAGGAAAAATTCCGTAACTTCTTCGATCTCCGATAAGTTGATCAACGAGGAGGTTCCGATTGGACAATCGGTAAATGCGGTAGTACCCTGTCACGTCGTCAGGGGCTCCCGCTGCCAAAACGACGTCCGGTTCGGACCGGACTCGCGCAACCGCCAATGCACCGCGATGGCTTGCGCTGCTCTGGCATACAACGGGTTAATTTCTTTTGACGCTTGGAACACCGCCATCGTCGACAACGTTTTGGATTATGGGGATAAATTGTATAGAATATCGATTTCGTCGCGTCTTATTCCAAATTCATCAGATATGCTTTTCGTAATTGAGGTCTTTCCAAATTTTGTCATCGACGACGTTTCTTTTTCGTTAAGAATTCGCGAAGAATGTACGGTGGGTGGGCACGTTGGCGAGGGATTAGAAAGTCGCGGTGAACTGGATGTGCCGTTAGCCGATGGATTGCCGCAGCTTTTTCAAAATTTTCGATCGGCTATTTTCACGAGTGGGTTAAAGTCTGTCTGCGTGTGTTCAACACCTACCGCTTTTTATTTATTTGATTCTCACAGCCGTGGTGTTGACGGGAAGGCTGTCGAAGAGGGTGGTAAAGCCTGCTTGCTTCGATTTTTAGATTTAGATAGTTTGAAGCGTTTTTTGTTGCAAAATTACGATCGTGCTCAACTATATACCCTGGTACCGATCGAGGTGCACGTCGATTCCGTCGCCAACCTAACGGATGCAGACCAGTACTATGTACTGAACGTCTTGAACGACCCGCCAACATCTTGGGTCGCTTCATCCGGAAGATTGCCGGCGAAAAAGAAGCGCACTTTCGCGGATCAGGGGAAATCGGTTGAACGCGATGGTAATTTTAAAACGGGTGCCTCTACGACGGTCGTACGTGGAGTCGATGTTGCGATACATTATCTGGGCAAAATGGATAGCACATGTCCTCATTGCAGCGCCCTGTCTTTCAATTCTGAATATATCAATTGTTGTAAAAAAGGGACATTGAGCCTTCCAGCAGACACCGTTTATCCGGATCTGCTGAAGGCTCTTCTTTCGGACGGACACCCCCTCTCCCCCGAATTCACGAAGAACATCAGAAGGTATAACACGCTACTTGCCCTGGGCTCCACCACCTTCGCCCAAAGAGAAGGCCTAAGGAACGGAGCCCCGGTGATTGTGGTGTCCGGGCAAATTTACCACCGAGTAGCGGACGTTATGCCTTCTGATCCGTCGTTCGGTTCGTTGTACTTCGTGGATTCAGGAGAGGCGACGAGACGACGAGCCACCAACAAAATTAATGACTGTTTAGATCAAAATTTATTGCGACAGCTGGACGCCCTGCTCAGGACAACCCATCCTTTCGCCCAGATATACCGTACCCTGGGCCAAGTGGTTAAGGACGTACGACAAACCGACGGCGACGATGCGGTCGCACAACTTGGCCTCTATTTCCATCAAGAACCGGGTGTAGATCGCAACATTTATTCAGCTCCTTCCGTAACTAGCGAAGTCGGCGCCGTCTTCCGTAGTGTGAATGGTGATGTACCGCCACCGGGCGCTATTAGCGTCCATCTCATTAATAGCGACTCACTCGATCGCAGATTCCAAATTCGGGAAATCTCCAGGTTGTCGCCGGTCGTCGATGCGCTGTGCTATCCTCTTATCTTTCCTAACGGTGAGCTAGGATGGTCAGCACAGTCGTTGAAAACGACCGACGGCAAACGCATTACGAGACGCGAATTCGAGTGCTACCGTCTGATGTGTCGCGTAGGTAGTTTCAATCCGATCGTCCTCTGTGGTCGGCTTACGCAACAATTTATTGTTGACAAGTTCGTTCAACTAGAGGGCGACCGGTTGAACTATCTACGCACCCACCAGGCGAAGTTACGTGCTGACAGCTACGTCGGGCTGCAGGACTACGTTGCGCGTAAATTGGGAACGGAACCGGTCGGTAGCGAAAGGGCCGGTAGAGTCATCATCCTACCGAGTTCTTTCGCTGGAGGGGCCCGTTTTATGCAGCAAAATTACCAAGACGCCATGGCCATCGTAGCCAAGTACGGTCGACCCAGCCTCTTCGTAACTTTCACCTGCAATCCCAACTGGACGGAGATTCAGGAAAATATGGGCGGTAGGTATTTGAACCCACAAGACAGACCGGAGGTAATTTCGCGAGTTTTCGAATTAAAGAGGAGGGCATTTTTCGAGGACGTATTGAAATTCAAAATTTTCGGCGAAGTAATCGCCTTCGTCTACGTCATCGAGTTCCAAAAACGCGGTTTACCCCACATGCACTGTCTGCTGTTTCTTGCAGACGGGGATAAGCCGCGGGATCCCGATGCCGTAGACAAGTTGATCTGCGCCGAGCTACCAGCCGAGAACACCCGGCTTTTTGGCATTATAATGTCCTCCATGATTCATGGACCCTGCGGCGATCGTAATCCGGATTCTCCGTGTATGGTCGACGGACGGTGCTCCAAGAAGTATCCAAAATCTTTTGCCGAACATACGTCCATCAGCGGAGCTTGCCCGGTGTATAGGCGTCGGGACGACGGTCGCACGGCTGCGTTTAAGAGGAATCGTATTTCGTGTACAGTGGACAACAGGGACGTCGTGCCCTATAGCCCTTACCTGTCCATGAAATACGAGTGCCACGTAAACGTAGAAGTTGTTACGTCTGTCGGGTCGGTCAAGTATCTCTTTAAATATATTAACAAAGGTCCGGACGCGGCCGTTATTCAGGTCAGAGACGAGATGGTATGGGACGAGATTCAAGCTTATATTGAATCTCGCTACATATCATCGGGAGAGGCAGCCTGGCGATTGCTGTCTTTTGCCATACAAGGCAAAAGTCACGCAATCTACAGACTGCCCGTACATCTACCTGGAGAACGGCCCGTCTATTTCGCGGAGGGTGGCGAGGAAGAGGCGTTGCAATACCCGAACACAAGTATGCTCGAAGCGTATTTCCGGCTGAACGTGGACAGTCCTAGGGCACGAACGATGACGTACACCAAAATTCCCATGGAATTTAGTTTTGACAAACGCCAAAATTCTTGGAAAGAACGGTGTCGTCGTCGTTCCGTGATCCCTAGGATGTACACGATCAGCCCCAAATACGTGGAGAAGTTTCACTTGCGGATTCTGCTATTGCACGTCTCCGGACCCACTTCTTTCGAACATCTTCGAACATATGACGGAGTCGTTTATTCGACCTTCAGGGAAGCGGTACTAGCGAGAGGTCTGATCGCCACGGACACAGAGTGGCAAAGAACGCTGCAACATGCGGCCTTGGTTGATATGCCGGCATGTATGCGAAAACTTTTCGCATACATGCTTTGCTTTTGCGAAATCGGCGATCCGCCCTCTCTCTGGTCCGTCTTTCGCAGTTATATGTTCGAAGATTTCCGAAGGAAGGGTTTGTCCGAACGCGTTTCCGAGGACCGCGCTTTGCGCAGAATCGAAAGCGTCTTACGTTTTCTGGGTAGAAGTCTAAAAGACTTTAATCTGCCGGATCCGGTAACGGACCTAGGAGTCGACGAAGACGACGAAAGTGCGTTACCGTATCCGGGAGATTTTAGTCCGGAGGGCTTAAACCCAGAACAACGCAGCGCGTTCGATCGTGTCGTCGCAGCGGCCGAGTCAACGACGATAGGGGGAGATCGTTTATTTTATTTACAGGGTAGCGGTGGCACGGGGAAGACCCACCTGTACAACACCTTATTGCAATACTGCGAGCGACGGCACATACCAACTATAGCCGTCGCATTTACTGGGATTGCCGCGTTATTGCTGAGGAACGGGAGGACCGCTCATTCGACTTTCAGGTTGCCCCTGGATCTGGACGAGTCCTCACGTTCCTCGATAACCGCGCAATCTCAGGAGGCGGATCACTTGAGGCGAGTCCGGCTTATAATTTGGGACGAAGTTTCGATGGCTAGCTACCACGTTCTGAACGTGGTAGACGAGCTCCTTCGGGACGTATGCGCTGACCAACGTCCTTTCGGCGGTAAGTGCATACTTCTCGGGGGAGACGTTAAACAGCTTCTGCCTGTTGCTCCCGGTCGGGTGCAACAGGTCGAACTCTTCTTCTCGAATTATAGGTTTTGGGACAGTTTCACAGTGATCGCCTTAAGAAACAATATGCGTGTTGTTACAGGTGAGGAAGAGTTTGAGGGGTGGCTAGAAAAATTGGGTAAGGGCGAAGGGAACGCCAAGATCGTCAGAGACGGACGCCAAACCGACGACTACGTTTGTCTGCCGAAGCGTTGTCTGACGAGTAACGTCGTTCGGGATATTTACGGACATCTTGCCGACCTTACTTCGGAACAACTGTCCGCGCGGGCAATACTCTGTCCCAGGAACGATCATTGCAATCGGTTAAACGACCGGATTCTCGAATCGTTTCCCGGATCCATGATTGTCGTTCGTAGTATCGACAGCGTGGCTTCGGGGGACGAAGACGAGGTGGCAAACTTTCCCGAAGAATATCTGAACAGCATAACACCCAGCGGAATGCCCCACCACGAACTCAAATTAAAAGTAGGCGTACCGGTCATACTTATCAGGAACCTATCATTGGAAGATGGATTGATCAACGGTACGCGGCTACTGGTGTTGGCTGTTACAGATATGCTGCTCACAGCCGAAATCGTCACCGGCCGTTTTGCCGGACGAAAAGTTCTCATTCCTAGAATGGATCTTACTTCGTCCGACAAAAACGTGCCTTTCGTGCTGAAACGACGACAATTTCCCGTGAAAGTTTGCTTCGCTCTAACAATAAATAAAGCGCAGGGGCAAACATTTGAAAGGGTCGGCATTTACCTGGCCAGCCCGGTGTTCAGCCACGGCCAGCTTTACGTCGCCTTTTCAAGGGCTCGCTCTTGGGACGCCGTAAAGGTGGAAGTGGTTCAGTGCCGGGATCAAGGGTATCTGCAGCGGCCTTCGGACGAAATTTTCACTAAAAACGTTGTGTATAAGAACATTCTAAAACTTATTCCAAATTAACAAAATGCCTTTTTTTAGATTCATCGAAATTACATTCATCATTATAGATCAATCCATCGAGATTCGGAAGCTACAAAATTCAAATAAAACTCTCTTCCAAATTTTTTTTCCAAATTTTTTCGTTAATCCCCTCATTTCTCCGATTGCGATGAGCGTTCTTAGGATAGTGTATGCCTCGCCGTCGTTTTTATACTGCCTTTCTAATATAAAAGATACGAAAATAAAGATGCATAAAAAAAGCCTGAATTTTTCATTTTGATTCATCCTTTCCTCTCGAATAGAAAAGCGTGTCTCAGTTTCGTTTTTCATCTGACCCCGTAAAAGATTATTGCTATTGTTCCAAGATATCGCTATATGCTATAAACGATTACATTCAAGATCCTAGGGATGAACCATAACTTTTTTCAGAACTTCGATAATTTAACGATCCTCAACTGTTGAGAAATTAAAATAAAAAATTTTTGTACGTAACGACAAATTTCAATAGACATTTTTCATGAACGAATGTCTACAATGTGTTTTTCATGCATCTCCATTTTCGTCAACGCATATCATCATATATGTATATATATAACTATTAACAATTTCCGATAAAGAGGCGTGGGAAGATGATGAGAGTAACGTTAATTTACTTATCATTTGATCAATTCAACGTTTCGTAAACTTTGAGAAACTTACTAACTGCGTATACTGTATACGTATATAAATATATGATGATGAACCCTTGAAAAACTCAAAATTTTCATGGGAACATAATGACGGTCACGAAAACGATCGCTTACATGCTGATAATGCTGTTTAAAATACTTGGTGTTTCATATTCACTCATTTCGTCCGTTTTTACACATCGCTAACATTGGATGAATGTTCCATAAAAAAAAACGGTAACCTTAAATTCTGAATATATCTGTTGCAATCATAACAAACCGAATGAATCAGGTGCCTATATACATGTTTACTATTAACATTGAATGTTTACTATTTGAGTACATTTCAAATATTCATTTGAATGGATGAAAAAATTCATAAGTACTGCTCATTCGTAATCGTCGCTCGATTCGTATGATATTTTCGTCATTTCATTCCATCTCGATATAAACATCTGTATATAGGGCCTTACCATTAAAATCTTTTAGCTTAGAAAGGCAGTATAAAACGGGTTTTGTTTTTTTTGTTTTCCCTTCCTTTTTTTTTTCGACGGTCGAATCGGTTCTGAATCGTTATTAACTTAAAGGAGTAGTTGAAGAAGTTACTTCTCAAGAACCTTCTTCATGCATGACGTGAGTAATAATTTCCCTTACTGCTATCTGAGAATCAACTAATTTTCCTTTGAACTTTTCAGCATTCAGAACACCCAAATCTGTTCTCCTGTCCTACACCGCCCAACCCCCCCCCCCAAGACATTTAACGAAACAGTGCGCCCCTTAAAGACAGAAATGAGACTGCTTACAACGTGTGAATAAATGTAAATAAGTGTATAGTGAAGAAACATGTGAATAACCTATGAAGATATCTACGTATGTTAGCGACGTTTGCTGATTCTGCACTGTTGTAAAGGAGAATTTATGGCTGTTTCCGACTGAATAAGATGAACTGACAAACCTGAGTGGCCGATGATGATTGAATATGACATTCTACATCATTCTTCAATGACTAATTTTCGCTGATATTTCATAGAAGGAGAGCAGAAAATTTAGAATTAGAAAATTTTCATGATTACCAAAGGGATATTACTCATGTAATGTTAAGCTTTTCTATTGTATAAATTCGAAATGCTTCTACGTATTTGCAAAACAATGTTCTGATGAATATGTTTTTAGTCATGATTTCCAAAGGGATATTACTTTTGTAGTGTTAAGCCTTTCTATTGTATAAATTCGCAACGCTCATACATATTTCTAGGTCAGTGTTCTAATAAATGTGTTTTCAATTTATAATCCTGTTACTTAGGATAATAATCTGATAGTGTAAAAAGTGTATTTGAACAATCAATAAAATTCGTTACATATGAAATTTATGACTTTTTATGTACAATTCCTAAGAGAAGCAAATTCTTCGAATAACATTCATCAATATAGTTGAAAGTGAAAAAATGATCACTTTTTTATAAATTCCAAAATTATATGAGAAACACATTTTATCGATAATCTATTGAGTGAAAGAGAATCATATCGAGGTAAGCATAATTATTATTTTTCCATTTCCTTATCTTAACAATAACTCACGTAGTGGTCCTCAAAGAGTAAAATCAGTAAGAATTAGATATATCGAAAATTTTTCCAAGTTCGAAAGAGAGAATTTACTATTTTCATTGTAGATAGCTTTGCAGAAGTCAACTGATTCGTTCAAAATTCGCGGGAAAATTTGAGGTTACGTGTATTCCGAGCGAAGACAAGAAAATGAATAACGACGATGGAAATACTACACTGACATATTCTTGGTTCGCCTCCAAGATGCGATTAGGAATTAACAACGATATTCGGGACTTGAAAAAAATGAAATAAAGCGATCGAAAAGTTTCAAGTGAAATTGTGAGGTTAAGGTCGAAAATGTTCGCATGGAAAAGTATCAGACACAAGTTCCAAGATAATACTATGTGCCAGAGTGAGATAGAACGAAAAAGACATGTCCACTGTATCTCTGCACGAATAATAAAGTCAGTTGAATGGTTTATCCATGATCTCTCATTACCGTAAAACATTAAACTAAAATATATGACATTCTATGGTTGTCGATGTCCGTCATAGAATTTGACACCCATAACCGTCAAACATGAAGATGTGAAATATGACAACTGTGCCGTAGGAAATTGAAAATCGAGTTTTTGGGATAAATTAAAGCAGCTGGGGGCCCAAATCTTTTCGGATCTGATGTTTCAAGGCGTTTTTCGAAGGTTTGTACTGGAATTTCCCGATTTTATAAATTTTGTGTAATATTTTGAACCGATTTTTATTTTTGATTTTCAGGTCCTTTTTTCCGGGAAGATCGTTTAAAAATGAAAAAATGTGCATGAATTTGGACGAAGATAATATATAATATATTTCATGGTGTATTTTCGTAGAATTGCATAAATAATGAGAATTTGTAAAAGTGAATGGGTCCGAGGCTCGGCCGAATATGAGGGCGGTCTGGAAACACGAGAATTCAGGCCAATTGCCGAGGTGGAAATTACGAGTTTTTCGAATAAATCTTGGGCTTTAAGGCGCATTGTGTATTTGTTATTGACGATAGACTAACTTTTTCTCATTGCAGCAAAAATTTCGAACCAATTTGGCAGTTTTTAAAAGAATTTGGAAAACAATTTTAAGGTGACATTGAAAGTGAAAGAATTGAGATAAAACTGTTTTGAAACGATGATGAATGAAAATAATTCAAAGTGAGTTCGAGGTTGGAATGTTATTTGCGAGATTCTCATTCTGGATATGATTGGTTTTTAGCAAATTTATGAGAAATTACGTATTTTGGGACGAATGAGAATTTCACATTGTTTCAATCATTTTTCGGGCAGCTCCCGAAGGGAGCTGCTTTTTGTGACCTGCTTTGTGGCCAAAGGCCACATGCTTTGATCTTTCTTTGAAGACAGCCTTAACAGTTGCTACGGTTTTTTCCCCCCAGTTTTTTCCCTCCCAGAATAATTCTGTGAACAGTGCAATCCAAGAAGAAGAGACTGAAGAGGAACACCTGGCTGATTTTTACAGTGTGAAAGGATACATGGAATACGATACCTATCTCATATCATTCTGAGTGTGTTGAAAATAGGACTTTTGGGCATTTATTTCAAATGGAATGAATCAAGGTAGGAATTTTCATGCTGGGTTTTTTCGTTATATTTATCTTTATTCTTTTGAAGGTTTCCATGTTTTGCGAAAATATCTCTAATGATAACCGTGATGTTGGGAGTGTTATGTAGAATTATTCGAACTGAGAAAGGGAAAGGATTTGGTTTTTTGAGGTGAGTTTTTCTGTTTCATTCATTAATATTGGACTGCGTTTTTTGGGGTTCTTTTTCTATAGAATATTTCGACTATGCGTGCACAGAATATTTAGACAATGCGTGCACAGAATATTATGACTATGCGTGCACAGAAAATTTTGACATTTTCATCGAATGCAATTTCGATTTTTCGAGACCATCATTATTTTATGTTGTGGTTGTCAAGGTTACTCGATAGAGTTTGACATTTTTCAGGAAATTTATCTCCTTGCCTTACTGTTGGGTTCTTTTACAGTTGAATGCGAATCTAACTTCAAAGGAGGATCTGTCAAGAAATGCGAATCTACCTATGAGGCCAATCTACCTATAAGGCGAATCTACCTATAAGGCGAATCTACCTATAAGGCGAATCTACCTATAAGGCGAATTTACCTACAAGGTGTTTCTACCTAATATATTGATCTGTGGGCCCAAACTAGTTACTATATATTAAAATAATAAGGAACATAGAAATTTTGACGTTTGTGACGAGGGCTCTAAAATGCGATCGGCGAAGCCGATCGCCCCGGCGCTTGCGCCCCCCGGCGGGCCGGTGGATGGGGGCGTCGGAAAGGGGAAGAACGGGACTAGGCGTGGGCGTTTTCGGATTTTTTCCAAGTGTTCGGGAAGTATTTTGAAAAAATTCGCGAAAACGGTCAAAATCGCCGAAATGACCCGATTTACAAGGCATAAGGATATTTTCTGGGGGCCCCTAGACCTCGGGAGTTTTTTCTAAACGAAGCGGCATATCTTTCTTCGGAGCGGTACGCAAAGGGTTTTTCGACACGTTCCT
The DNA here is from genome assembly GCA_910592335.1 of Adalia bipunctata. Lineage (NCBI taxonomy): Eukaryota > Metazoa > Arthropoda > Insecta > Coleoptera > Coccinellidae > Adalia > Adalia bipunctata. The sequence goes on along the minus strand of OU342949.1, from coordinate 8,777,091 downwards.
CCGGGTCTCCGCAAGAAATTCGCAAAGTTACGACGTTTCTCGAAAGGTGCGAGAATCTGGCGATCATCGATGACGGCACAGAGGCCCCATCGTCAGATTGACTTTTCGTATTTCAGAGGTCGGAAGTAATTTTTTAAAATGCAGATTTTCGGTATTTAATCGCCTTTCGAGGGTAAGTATTTGGTCGATTGTCGAATATTAACGTTTGTTTTTCCTTTTCAGCTAAAATTCCGAGTCGATAAAGCGTTTTTTGAAGCGATACGAATGTTTACATTTCACGATATACCGGTGATGCGAGAAATGAATGAAATACCTGAAAATGGGGCCTTATCGAGTTGGATCGTTTAAATGGAGTCTCATGAGTTGGATTACCACGATATTTTCCGGATTTCAAAAGGATTTCGGTGATTTTCGGGCAAGTTTCGAACTTTGACGTTAGTGTGAAGGGGGTGAAAGGTGGACTGATTTCCGTTATTTGGGGGCCTTTTCTAGGTGAGAAGGACAAAAAACGCATTCTACAGATCGTCTTCAACAAAACCAGACCTGGATATAAGCCCCACAATGAGTTTTCAGGAAATTACGAACAAATTCCATCAGGCTATTTTGACAGGTCGTTTGCCGTAGGAAATTGAAATTCGAGTTTTTGGGATAAATTAAAGCAGCTGGGGGCCCCAATCTTTTCGGCCCTTATGTTTTAAGGCGTTTTTCGAAGGTTTGTACTGGAATTTCATCATTTTTCGAGAAAATTTTACTATTTTGCCTTCAACGGTGAGTGAATTTCAGATTCTGTTGAATAGAAATGTTTGCACAAATGTTACAGGAGCTTTTATGTCCATCTAGAAAGTATAAATAGGATGTATTGGATTGGAATACATCGTTTTTTCCCAAATGCCAGGTGATTTGACATGATTTTTGAGAAAAATTAAGTCGATTCTGTTTAATAAGGTTATGTTGTTTGTTTATATGGATAATGGAACAAATAAACGATTTATATGGAACAATATAGCCAAAGTGAGTACTAATTGACCTTTTTACACTCGATCTCGACCTTTTTTTCAGGTATTTCGATGAACAAAATCCATCAGCTCAAATTGACTTCAATATTGCTCGGATGAAAGGAAATGTGCAGGTAGGGGGCCAATTCTGTGCGGAAATCGTATTTTACGTTGTCTTACGACGATTTCGAATGGAATTTCCCCATTTTCCAAGGTTTGTATGATATTTTGAACGTATTAAAAAATTTTTTTTTCCAGGTCTATTTTTTCGAGAAATTTTTTTCAAAATGGAAAAATATGCATGAATTTGGAACAAAATAGTGTTATTGCACCTTTTCCAACCCATTTCTTGGTATATTTCCGTAGGATTTGTTAAAAACAAATTCGACAAGAAGCCTCGATAGAATGATAGGATTTCGGGAATTTATTCGAGAATTTCGGTATGGAATTCAAAGTAAGTAGTTGAATTGAACGTTATTATACTTTCTTTTATTGAAATTGAACCTTTCCCACTGTTTTTGCATGTGATTTTGCCGATTTAGAAGAAAAGAATGCATGCCTAGCATGTTCCTACTGCTCATAATAGATGGCGCTGTAGTAAGAATTTCACTATTCCATAAATCGTTTCGCAGATGGCTGAAAAAAATAGATTGTCGTTTCCCTGGTAACGAAGAATTAATGTATCGCCATTTTGCATTTCTGGAATGATTTTGTAGGAATGTGCCAATATTTCGAAAAACCTGCGTTCGAAGGTGGATTTCTGTCCCAACAAGAAGGTAATTATGAAAATGAAGTGAAAAAATGTTATATTGAATATCGATTTCTTTTTCAGAATGCCTGTGGAAATATTTGTTTTTATGGGAAAGGATATCCCGGATGTTTTTGACTGAAAATGATCATCTGTAATGCAGAAGACGATGAAATATGAAATCCCACATCATTTCTCAAAGACGTGTTAAGGAATTTCACAAATTCCCATCATTTTTCGAAAAAATCGAGGATTATTGAATCATATTTAGGTGAGCATTCTGCACAGATATTCTGTCTTTCGAATGTAGTTCCCGATTTTCCAAAATTGGGTGGAATTTTCAACGAATATTGAATTTTCTTTCCTTCAGGTCATTTTTTTGGTGAGAATCCTTTGAAACTGGAAAAATATGACTGAATTTCGAGGAAGGAATTGCTATTCGACCATTTCAGAGGTACTTCTTGGTATATTTTCGTAGGAATGCAAAAATATTGCAGATTTGTGAAAAAAAAATTGAACAAGAAGCTTGAGTGGAAAAATCCAGCAAAGGGCGTTCTAGAAATTGAATATATGGACCGATATCAATGTAAGTGAACCTGTGACAGGCACAGCTGAATATATATCCCCAACATAAATATGTTTTTAGCATGACGTTGAATCTAAGGTTCTTCTAAATTAAACTGTCTATGTAACATTTTTCTCTGTATTTTTCCAGCCCCTGCGAACGAAATGGACAATTGTGACTTGGACAATCTTTCCAGAGACAGTGCAAATCAATGATGATATCTACAGCAAAGAACCTACTTGCTGATTTTTCAAGAAACGCTCATGGAAATGGAATAATTTGAAGTTTATAAAAGTGATATTACATATTATGTATTGTGTAGTTACTTGATTGTATGTATTCCAGAAAATAAAAATCAGTATTTTCTTGAAATTTTCGACTTTTCATTCTACAATTTTCAACAGCAGAAAATTGTGCAGTACCTAAATATTTGAATTTCAAGTCTCTGATATAATTTGAACTTGGAAAAAGAATAGTTTTGAAAAATCTTGAATTTATCGACACATTCAACCATTGAGTGCAAGAGAAATGAGGTAAGCATAATTATTCTCTCTCTGCATTCCAATATACATAACATCTCACATATTGGCCCTTGGTGAGAGTTCAAATTGCATTTCTTTTCCTATGTATACATCTGAAAGTGAAACGAGTGTTGATGATTTTGAATAACCCATGGGTATTCACAGTAAACAATATGACGGCATTGCTGATTTCACACAGTTGAAAAAAATCACTCATGGGATTCAGATAATTTAATGTTCACCAAAGTTATGTTCCATATATTATGTGAATTTATTTTATTGTATATATTCCAGCCTGTAAATCTTGAAACTTTTCATTCGGCCATTCTCAATAGAAGCCAAATGTGCAGTTGATACATAAATTCTATTCTTCAATTAAATGTGAACTCAAAATCACATTAGTTTACAAATATTCTTGAATTACTGGACAGTGGACACATTTAATTAGTTCTATTGAGAAAATCTTATAGGGTAAGCATAATTGTTCTTTCTCTGCATTACAATCTTGATGGCATTCCGCATATAGGCTCGGTGGGAAATTCAATCTGCTATTTTTAGGTGCATTTTCTTCTATTGAGGAAATCTTATGAGGGTAAGCATAATTTTTTTTTCTCTGCATTACAATCTTGATGGCATTCCAAATGTAGGCTCGGTGGGAAATTAAATCTGTTATTTTTTCCAAGTCAGGTGCATTTTACCTATTCTACATATATATCTACATAACATTTTACATATTGGCCCTCGGTGAGTGAAATCAGTGGTATTACATGTGTCAATCTGCTATTTTTTCCAAGTCAGGTGCATTTTATTCTGTTCATGAATTATTTTGATGGCTTGATATTTCTGCTCTGTCCAATCTGGACAATTTTTGAAGTTCCTAGATAAAAGAAACAAATCCAACAATTAAGATTGTTATTTTTTGGAAACTTGAGGGTTTACTTTAGAAAATTCGATACTCCAAACACAAATTGAGAAAATTTTTACAAGTCCGAAAGTTTAGAGAGAGAACTTTGAGAGTGAGATAGAACGCTAATCACAGAATTAGACACCTGATCCTTCATAGCCGTGTGTAATATGAATAGATGTATTTAGTTCTATGATTCGTCATGGATATAAATTTCAGAATATATGTAATTCCATGTATTAGACTGAGAAAGAACGAGAAATACATGCCTTTTATATAATTTGTCGAATAGCAAAGATAGATGAGACGTCATTGATGTAAACCCATAGCCGTCAAAATTATAATTGTTTGGCGAGTCCAAAGATCAAAGCGCCCTCTTTCGGCAAAATTTCCTAACTACGAAACAAGTAATGCTTTGGAATCTTCAATGTATCGTTTTCAGTAACATTCAATCTACGTGTGTTTCAGAAGAAAATTTCAATTGTTCAGATATTCATAACGCATCAGACAGATAGAATACAGCAATTTTTTAAATCTTCAATACATGGAACAAAATCAATTTAAGTAGTTGAATAAAACGTTATAGTAGATTCTTTCGTTGAATATGAGCTTTTTTTGTGTATTTGCATGATATTTTACTGTTTTGGAAAGGATGCATGTCTTGCATGTTCCTGATTCGAGTAATAACACATCGTCAAGTTTAAATATCTTTTGGTATGAGGTACATTGTATTTTACGAAATATTTTTGTCCAATAAATAGCGATTCAATATATTCGTGTTATTTGCATGTGCACTTTTTCGATTATATACTGAAAGGAATGTCCGAATGATTAGAGAGAGAGATGTAACTGTCGCGAAATTATAGAATGTATCAGAGTGAGACAGCAAGAAAATGGTATGTCCTTAATATTACTGTTAAATCAGCAACACATATGAACGGCGAGTCGATGATCTTTCATAGCCGTGTAAAATCATAGACACAAGTTCCATGTTATGACACAATGTGTCTGAGTGAGATAGAACGAAAAAAACGTGTGAATTATAATACAGCACGCACAACAATGACAGATGATTCCTTATCTATGTTCACCCAGAGCCGTCAAACATAAAAATGTGAAATGCTGTGGTTTGTCGATGTCCGTCATAGAGTTTGTCACCTGTCAAAGATGATTTTTCTTCTTCTTCCTACCGATGGCCTCTTTATTTTTAAAATGCGAATCTGTCTTCAAAGGGAGACCTACCTACAAGGTGTTTCTACCTAATATATTGATCTGTGGGCCCAAACTAGTTACTATATATTAAAATAATAAGGAACATAGAAATTTTGACGTTTGTGACGAGGGCTCTAAAATGCGATCGGCGAAGCCGATCGCCCCGGCGCTTGCGCCCCCCTGCGGGCGCGAGGTTGGGGGCGTCGGAAAGGGGAAGAACGGGGCTAGGCGTGGGTGTTTTGGGATTTTTTCTGCGACTTGGGCAAGTATTTTAAAAAAATTCGCGAAATGTGTCGAAATCGCCGAAATGACCCGATTTACAAGGCATAAGGATATTTTCTGGGAGCCCCTAGACCTCGGGAGTTTTTTTCGAACGAAGCGGCACATCTTTCTTCGGAGCGGTACGCAAAGGGTTTTTCGACACGTTCCTCCGGGTCTCCGCAAGAAATTCGCAAAGTTACGACGTTTCTCGAAAGGTGCGAGAATCTGGCGATCATCGATGACGGCACAGAGGCCCCATCGTCAGGTTGACGTTTCATATTTCAGAGGTCGGAAGTAATTTTTTAAAATGCAGATTTTCGGTATTTAATCGCCTTTCGAGGGTAAGTATTTGGTCGATTGTCGAATATTAACGTTTGTTTTTCCTTTTCAGCTAAAATTCCGGGTCGATAAAGCGTTTTTTGAAGCGATACGAATGTTTACATTTCACGATATACCGGTGATGCGAGAAATGAATGAAATACCTGAAAATGGGGCCTTATCGAGTTGGATCGTTTAAATGGAGTCTCATGAGTTGGATTACCACGATATTTTCCGGATTTCAAAAGGATTTCGGTGATTTTCGGGCAAGTTTCGAACTTTGACGTTAGTGAGAAGGGGTCGAAACTTGCAATGATTTCGGTTATTTGGGGGACTCTTTTTAGCTGAAAACGACTAAAAACGCATTGTGCAGATCGTCTTCAACAAAACCAGACCTGGATATAAGCCCCACAATGAGTTTTCAGGAAATTACGAACAAATTCCATCAGGCTATTTTGACAGGTCGTTTGCCGTAGGAAATTGAAAATCGAGTTTTTGGGATAAATTAAAGCAGCTGGGGGCCCGAATCTTTTCGGTTCTCATGTTTTAAGGCGTTTTTCGAAGGTTCGTACTGGAATTTCATCATTTTTCGAGAAAATTTTACTATTTTGCCTTCAACGTTGAGTGAATTTCAGATTCCGTTGAATAGAAATGTTTGCACAAATGTTACAGGAGCTGTTATGTCCATCTAGAAAGTATAAATAGGATGTATTGGTATGGAATACATCGTTTTTTCCCAAATGCCAGGTGATTTAACATGATTTTTGAGAAAAATAAAATCGATTCTGTTTAATAAGGTTATGTTGTTTGTTTATATGGATAATGGAACAAATAAACGATTTATATGGAACAATATAGCCAAAGTGAGTACTAATTGACCTTTTTACACTCGATCTCGACCTTTTTTTCAGGTATTTCGATGAACAAAATCCATCAGCTCCAATTGACTTCAATATTGCTCGGATGAAAGGAAATGTGCAGGTAGGGGGCCAATTCTGTGCGGAAATCGTATTTTACGTTGTCTTACGACGATTTCGAATGGAATTTCCCCGTTTTCCAAGGTTTGTATGATATTTTGAACGTATTAAAAAATTTTTTTTTCCAGGTCTATTTTTTCGAGAAATTTTTTTCAAAATGGAAAAATATGCATGAATTTGGAACAAAATAGTGTTATTGCACCTTTTCCAACCCATTTCTTGGTATATTTCCGTAGGATTTGTTAAAAACAAATTCGACAAGAAGCCTCGATAGAATGATAGGATTTCGGGAATTTATTCGAGAATTTCGGTATGGAATTCAAAGTAAGTAGTTGAATTGAACGTTATTATACTTTCTTTTATTGAAATTGAACCTTTCCCACTGTTTTTGCATGTGATTTTGCCGATTTAGAAGAAAAGAATGCATGCCTAGCATGTTCCTACTGCTCATAATAGATGGCGCTGTAGTAAGAATTTCACTATTCCATAAATCGTTTCGCAGATGGCTGAAAAAAATAGATTGTCGTTTCCCTGGTAACGAAGAATTAATGTATCGCCATTTTGCATTTCTGGAATGATTTTGTAGGAATGTGCCAATATTTCGAAAAACCTGCGTTCGAAGGTGGATTTCTGTCCCAATAAGAAGGTAATTATGAAAATGAAGTGAAAAAATGTTATATTGAATATCGATTTCTTTTTCAGAATGCCTGTGGAAATATTTGTTTTTATGGGAAAGGATATCCCGGATGTTTTTGACTGAAAAAGACCATCTGTAATGCAGAAGACGATGAAATATGAAATCCCACGTCATTTTGCAACGACGTGTGAAGGAATTTCACAAATTCCCATCGTCCTTCAGAAAAATCGAGGATTATTGAATCAAACTTAGGTGAGCAATCTGCACGGATATTCTGTTTTTCGAATACCACCCATAGTTTGGGTGGAATTTTTAACGATTATTGAATTTTCTTTCTTTCAGGTCATTTTTCTGGTGAGAATCCTTTGAAACTGGAAAAATATGACTGAATTTCGAGGAAGGAATTGCTATTCGACCATTTCAGAGGTACTTCTTGGTATATTTTCGTAGGAATGCAAAAATATTGCAGATTTGTGAAAAAAAAATTGAACAAGAAGCTTGAGTGGAAAAATCCAGCAAAGGGCGTTCTAGAAATTGAATATATGGACCGATATCAATGTAAGTGAACCTGTGACAGGCACAGCTGAATGTATATCCCCAACATAAATATGTTTTTAGCATGACGTTGAATCTAAGGTTCTTCTGAATAAAACTGTCTATGTAACATTTTTCTCTGTATTTTTCCAGCCCCTGCGAACGAATTGGACAATCTTTCCAGAGACAGTGCAAATCAATGATGATATCTACAGCAAAGAACCTACTTGCTGATTTTTCAAGAAACGCTCATGGAAATGGAATAATTTGAAGTTTATAAAAGTTATATTGCATATAATGTATTGTGTAGTTACTTGATTGTATGTATTCCAGAAAATAAAAATCAGTTTTCTTGAAATTTTCGACTTTTCATTATACAATTTTCAACAGCAGAAAATTGTGCAGTACCTAAATATTTGAATTTCAAGTCTTTAATATAATTTGAACTTGGAAAAAGAATAGTTTTGAAAAATCTTGAATTTATCGACACATTCAACCATTGAGTGCAAGAGAAATAAGGTAAGCATAATTATTCTCTCTCTGCATTCCAATATACATAACATCTCACATATTATTGGCCCTTGGTGAGAGTTCAAATTGCATTTCTTTTCCTATGTATACATCTGAAAGTGAAACGAGTGTTGATGATTTTGAATAACCCATGGGTATTCACACTAAAGAATATGAGGGATTTGCTGATTTCACACAGTTGAAAAAAAGCACTCAGGGGATTCAGATGATTTAATGTTTACCAAAGTTATGTTGCACATAATTATTATGTGAATTTATTTCATTGTATATATTCCAGCCTGTAAATCTTGAAACTTTTCGTTCGGAAATTCTCAATAGAAGCCTAATGGGCAGTTGATATCTAAATTCCATTGATCAATATAATTTGATCTTGAAAACAGATTAATTTCCAAATATTCTCGAATTACTTGACACATTTAATTAGTGATAACATAAATAGTGCAAAAAGTGGTTATCCATATGTATTGTATTAATTCAATCTGGTGTTTTTTCTGTTCATGAAAAATTTGGTCTTGAGAGCATAAGATATTTCTCCTTAATCCAATCTGGACATTGAACTTTACGAGCCAATATCAATATCAGTTCTTAGATATAGAGGCACGAATAATCTGATGGTGTATTAGTTGTTGATGTTTTTCAATAACCAAAAATAATGTTCGTCATTTTGTCTAAACAATTTCCAAGTAGCAATTTTTAAGGGATAACTTGAGAAAAACTTTTCGAAAATTATTACAAGTCCGAATTATTAGAGAGAGATGTAGCTATCATGAAATATTAGAATGTGTCAGAGTGAGATAGATTAAGAAAGACATTTCTATAATCACGTCATCAGCAACACAGATGAACGGCGAGTCGATGATCTTTCATAGCCGTGTAAAATCATAGACACAAGTTCCATGTTATGACACAATGTGTCTGAGTGAGATAGAACGAAAAAAACGTGTGAATTATAATACAGCACGAACAACAATGACAGATGAGTCCTTATCTATGTTCACCCAGAGCCGTCAAACATAAAAATGTGAAATGCTGTGGTTTGTCGATGTCCGTCATAGAGTTTGACACCTGTCAAAGATGTTTTTTCTTCTTCTTCCTACCAATGGCCTCTTTATTTTTAAAATGCGAATCTTTGCTCTACATTGATCTGTCTTCAATAGTGATTAACTTAAAAGGTAGATCGCCGGGCCCAAACTAGTTACTATATAAGTAATTAAAATAATAAGGAACATAGAAATTTTGACGTTTGTGACGAGGGCTCTAAAATGCGATCGGCGAAGCCGATCGCCCCGGCGCTTGCGCCCCCCGACGGGCCGGGTGATGGGGGCGTCGGAAAGGGGAAGAACGGGGCTAGGCGTGAGCGTTTTCGGATTTTTTCCAAGTGTTCGGGAAGTATTTTGAAAAAATTCGCGAAAACGGTCAAAATCGCCGAAATGACCCGATTTACAAGGCATAAGGATATTTTCTGGGGGCCCCTAGACCTCGGGAGTTTTTTTCGAACGAAGCGGCACATCTTTCTTCGGAGCGGTACGCAAAGGGTTTTTCGACACGTTCCTCCGGGTCTCCGCAAGAAATTCGCAAAGTTACGACGTTTCTCGAAAGGTGCGAGAATCTGGCGATCATCGATGAAGGCACAGAGGCCCCATCGTCAGGTTGACGTTTCGTATTTCAGAGGTCGGACGAAATATTTTAAAATGCAGATTTTCGGTATTTAATCGCCTTTCGAGGGTAAGTATTTGGTCGATTGTCGAATATTAACGTTTGTTTTTCCTTTTCAGCTAAAATTCCGAGTCGATAAAGCGTTTTTTGAAGCGATACGAATGTTTACTTTTGAGGATATACCGGTGAAGCGAGAAATGAATAAAAAACATGAAAATGGGGCCTTATCGAGTTGGATCGTTTAAATGGAGTCTCATGAGTTGGATTACCACGATATTTTCCGGATTTCAAAAGGATTTCGGTGATTTTCGGGCAAGTTTCGAACTTTGACGTTAGTGTGAAGGGGGTGAAAGGTGGACTGATTTCCGTTATTTGGGGGCCTCTTTTTAGGTGAAAACGACTAAAAACGCATTTTGCAGATCGTCTTCAACAAAACCAGACCTGGATATAAGCCCCACCATGAGTTTTGAGGAAATTACGAACAAATTCCATCAGGTAATTTTGACAGGTCGTTTGCCGTAGGAAATTGAAAATCGAGTTTTTGGGATAAATTGAAGCAGCTGGGGGCCCGAATCTTTTCGGATCTCATGTTTTAAGGCGTTTTTCGAAGGTTTGTACTGGAATTTCCCGATTTTTCCAATTTCGTGTGATATTTTGAACCGATTTTTATTTTTGACTTTCAGGCCCTCTTTTTCCGAGAAGATCGTTCAGAAATGAAAAAATGTGCATGAATTTGGACGAAGAGATTGCTATTGAACCGTTTCTCAGGTATTTCTCGATGTATTTCAGTAGAATTGCAGAAATAATGAGAATTTGTGAATGGGTCCGAGGCTTGGCCGAATATGAGGGCGGGCTGGTAGCACGAGAATTTAGGACAATTGCCGAGATGGAAATTACGAGTTTTTCGAAAAAATCTTGGGCTTTAAGGTGCGTTGTGTATTTGTTATTGACGATAGACTAACTTTTTCTCATTGCAGCAAAAATTTCGAACCAATTTGGCAGTTTTTGAAGGAATTTGTGCAACAATTTCAAGGTGACATTGAAAGTGAAAGAATTGAGATCAAACTGTTTTGAAACGATGATGAATGAAAAAATTCAGAGTGAGTACAAGGTTGGGATGTAACTTGCGAGATTCTCATTCTGGATATGATCGGTTTCTAACAAATTCTTGAGAAATTACGTATTTTAAGAAGAATGAGAATTTCACATTATTTCGACTATTTTTCAGGCAGCTCCCGAAGGGAGCTGCCTTTGTGGCCAAAAGCCAAATGTTTATAGCTTTCTTTGAAGACAGCCTTAACAGTTGTTACGGTTTTTCCCCCGTCCCTCCCAGAGTAATTCCAATTTCGTGTGATATTTTGAACCGATTTTTATTTTTGACTTTCAGGTCATTTTTTCCAAGAAGATCGTTCAGAAATGATGAAATGTGCATGAATTTGGACGAAGAGATTGCTATTGAACCGTTTCTCAGGTATTTCTCGGTGTATTTTCGTAGAATTGCAGAAATAATGAGAATTTGTAAAAGTGAATGGGTCCGAGGATTTAGGCCAATTGAAAGTGAAAGAACTGTTTTGAAACGATGATGAATGAAAAGAATTCAGAGTGAGTACAAGGTTGGGATGTTATTTGCGAGATTCTCATTCCATTCTGGATATGATTGGTTTCTAACAAATTCACGAGAAATTACGTATTTTAAGAAGAATGAGAATTTCACATTGTGTCAATTATTTTTCGGGCAGCTCCCGAAGGGAGCTGCTTTTTGTGGCCGAAGGCCACATGTTTTTAGTATTCTTTGATCCGCCTTAACAGTTGTTACGGTTTTCCCCCCGTCTCTCCCAAAGTAATTCCGTGAACAGTGCAGTCCAAGAAGGAGAGACTGAAGAGGAACACCTGGCTGATTTTTACAGTGTGAAGGATACAGAGAATACGATACCTATCTCATATCATTCTGAGTGTGTTGAAAATAGGACTTTTGGGCATTTATTTCAAATGGAATGAATCAAGGTAGGAATTTTCATGCTGGGTTTTTTCGTTATATTTATCCTTATTCTTTTGAAGGTTTCCATGTTTTGCGAAAATTTCTCTAATGATAACCGTGATGTTGGGAGTGTTATGTAGAATTATTCGAACTGAGAAAGGGAAAGGATTTGGTTTTTTGAGGTGAGTTTTTCTGTTTCATTCATGAATATTGGACTGCGTTTTTTGGGGTTCTTTTTCTATAGAATATTTCGACTATGCGTGCACAGAATATTTAGACAATGCGTGCACAGAATATTATGACTGCGTGCACAGAATATTATGACTGCGTGCACAGAAAATTTTGACATTTTCATCGAATGCAATTTCGATTTTTCGAGACCATCATTATTTTATGTTGTGGTTGTCAAGGTTACTCGATAGAGTTTGACATTTTTCAGGAAATTTATCTCCTTGCCTTACTGTTGGGTTCTTTTACAGTTGAATGCGAATCTAACTTCAAAGGAGGATCTGTCAAGAAATGCGAATCTAGCTATGAGGCCAATCTACCTATAAGGCGAATCTACCTATAAGGCGAATCTACCTATAAGGCGAATCTACCTATAAGGCGAATCTACCTATAAGGCGAATTTACCTACAAGGTGTTTCTACCTAATATATTGATCTGTGGGCCCAAACTAGTTACTATATATTAAAATAATAAGGAACATAGAAATTTTGACATTTGTGACGAGGGCTCTAAAATGCGATCGGCGAAGCCGATCGCCCCGGCGCTTGCGCCCCCCGACGGGCCGGGGGATGGGGGCGTCGGAAAGGGGAAGAACGGGGCTACGCGTGGGCGTTTTGGGATTTTTTGTGCGACTTGGGCAAGTATTTTAAAAAAATTCGCGAAATGTGTCGAAATCGCCGAAATGACCCGATTTACAAGGCATAAGGATATTTTCTGGGGGCCCCTAGACCTCGGGAGTTTTTTTCGAACGAAGCGGCACATCTTTCTTCGGAGCGGTACGCAAAGGGTTTTTCGACACGTTCCTCCGGGTCTCCGCAAGAAATTCGCAAAGTTACGACGTTTCTCGAAAGGTGCGAGAATCTGGCGATCATCGATGACGGCACAGAGTTTCGATCGTCAGGTTGACGTTTCATATTTCAGAGGTCGGACAAAATATTTTAAAATGCAGATTTTCGGTATTTAATCGCCTTTCGAGGGTAAGTATTTGGTCGATTGTCGAATATTAACGTTTGTTTTTCCTTTTCAGCTAAAATTCCGAGTCGATAAAGCGTTTTTTGAAGCGATACGAATGTTTACTTTTGAGGATATACCGGTGAAGCGAAAAATGAATAAAAAACATGAAAATGGGGCCTTATCGAGTTGGATCGTTCAAATGGAGTCTCATGAGTTGGATTACCACGATATTTTCCGGATTTCAAAAGGATTTCGGTGATTTTCGGGCAAGTTTCGAACTTTGACGTTAGTGAGAAGGGGTCGAAACTTGCGATGATTTCGGTTATTTGGGGGACTCTTTTTAGCTGAAAACGACTAAAAACGCATTTTGCAGATCGTCTTCAACAAAACCAGACCTGGATATAAGCCCCACAACGAGTTTTCAGGAAATTACGAACAAATTCCATCAGGTAATTTTGACAGGTCGTTTGCCGTAGGAAATTGAAAATCGAGTTTTTGGAATAAATTAAAGCAGCTGGGGGCCCGAATCTTTTCGGTTCTCATGTTTTAAGGCGTTTTTCGAAGGTTTGTACTGGAATTTCATCATTTTTCGAGAAAATTTTACTATTTTGCCTTCAACGTTGAGTGAATTTCAGATTCCGTTGAATAGAAATGTTTGCACAAATGTTACAGGAGCTTTCATGTCCATCTAGAAAGTATAAATAGGATGTATTGGATTGGAATACATTGTTTTTTCCCAAATTTTAGGTGATTTGACATGATTTTTGAGAAAAATAAAATCGATTCTGTTTAATAAGGTTATGTTGTTTGTTTATATGGATAATGGAACAAATAAACGATTTATATGGAACAAAAGTGAGTACTAATTGACCTTTTTACACTCGATCTCGACCTTTTTTTCAGGTATTTCGATGAACAAAATCCATCAGCTCAAATTGACTTCAATATTGCTCGGATGAAAGGAAATGTGCAGGTAGGGGGCCAATTCTGTGCGGAAATCGTATTTTACGTTGTCTTACGACGATTTCGAATGGAATTTCCCCGTTTTCCAAGGTTTGTATGATATTTTGAACGTATTAAAAAATTTTTTTTTCCAGGTCTATTTTTTCGAGAAATTTTTTTCAAAATGGAAAAATATGCATGAATTTGGAACAAAATAGTGTTATTGCACCTTTTCCAACCCATTTCTTGGTATATTTCCGTAGGATTTGTTAAAAACAAATTCGACAAGAAGCCTCGATAGAATGATAGGATTTCGGGAATTTATTCGAGAATTTCGGTATGGAATTCAAAGTAAGTAGTTGAATTGAACGTTATTATACTTTCTTTTATTGAAATTGAACCTTTCCCACTGTTTTTGCATGTGATTTTGCCGATTTAGAAGAAAAGAATGCATGCCTAGCATGTTCCTACTGCTCATAATAGATGGCGCTGTAGTAAGAATTTCACTATTCCATAAATCGTTTCGCAGATGGCTGAAAAAAATAGATTGTCGTTTCCCTGGTAACGAAGAATTAATGTATCGCCATTTTGCATTTCTGGAATGATTTTGTAGGAATGTGCCAATATTTCGAAAAACCTGCGTTCGAAGGTGGATTTCTGTCCCAATAAGAAGGTAATTATGAAAATGAAGTGAAAAAATGTTATATTGAATATCGATTTCTTTTTCAGAATGCCTGTGGAAATATTTGTTTTTATGGGAAAGGATATCCCGGATGTGTTTGACTGAAAAAGACCATCTGTAATGCAGAAGACGATGAAATATGAAATCCCACGTCATTTTTCAACGACGTGTGAAGGAATTTCACAAATTCCCATCGTCCTTCAGAAAAATCGAGGATTATTGAATCAAACTTAGGTGAGCAATCTGCACGGATATTCTGTTTTTCGAATACCACCCATAGTTTGGGTGGAATTTTTAACGATTATTGAATTTTCTTTCTTTCAGGTCATTTTTCTGGTGAGAATCCTTTGAAACTGGAAAAATATGACTGAATTTCGAGGAAGGAATTGCTATTCGACCATTTCAGAGGTACTTCTTGGTATATTTTCGTAGGAATGCAAAAATATTGCAGATTTGTGAAAAAAAAATTGAACAAGAAGCTTGAGTGGAAAAATCCAGCAAAGGGCGTTCTAGAAATTGAATATATGGTCTATATGGACCGATATCAATGTAAGTGAACCTGTGACAGGCACAGCTGAATGTATATCCCCAACATAAATATGTTTTTAGCATGACGTTGAATCTAAGGTTCTTCTGAATAAAACTGTCTATGTAACATTTTTCTCTGTATTTTTCCAGCCCCTGCGAACGAATTGGACAATCTTTCCAGAGACAGTGCAAATCAATGATGATATCTACAGCAAAGAACCTACTTGCTGATTTTTCAAGAAACGCTCATGGAAATGGAATAATTTGAAGTTTATAAAAGTTATATTGCATATAATGTATTGTGTAGTTACTTGATTGTATGTATTCCAGAAAATAAAAATCAGTTTTCTTGAAATTTTCGACTTTTCATTCTACAATTTTCAACAGCAGAAAATTGTGCAGTACCTAAATATTTGAATTTCAAGTCTTTAATATAATTTGAACTTGGAAAAAGAATAGTTTTGAAAAATCTTGAATTTATCGACACATTCAACCATTGAGTGCAAGAGAAATAAGGTAAGCATAATTATTCTCTCTCTGCATTCCAATATACATAACATCTCACATATTGGCCCTTGGTGAGAGTTCAAATTGCATTTCTTTTCCTATGTATACATCTGAAAGTGAAACGAGTGTTGATGATTTCAAATAACCCATGGGTATTCACACTAAAGAATATGAGGGATTTGCTGATTTCACACAGTTGAAAAAAAGCACTCAGGGGATTCAGATGATTTAATGTTTACCAAAGTTATGTTGCACATAATTATTATGTGAATTTATTTCATTGTATATATTCCAGCCTGTAAATCTTGAAACTTTTCCTTCGGAAATTCTCAATAGAAGCCTAATGGGCAGTTGATATCTAAATTCCATTGATCAATATAATTTGATCTTGAAAACAGATTAATTTCCAAATATTCTCGAATTACTTGACACATTTAATTAGTGAGCATGATTGTTCTCTCTTCATAATATAATCGTGATAACATAAATAGTGGCCCTCCGTAAGTGCAAAAAGTGGTTATCCATATGTATTTTATTAATTCAATCTGGTGTTTTTTCTGTTCATGAAAAATTTGGTCTTGAGAGCATAAGATATTTCTCCTTAATCCAATCTGGACATTGAAATTTACGAGCCAATATCAATATCAGTTCTTAGATATAGAGGCACGAATAATCTGATGGTGTATTAGTTGTTGATGTTTTTCAATAACCAAAAATAATGTTCGTCATTTTGTCTAAACAATTTCCAAGTAGCAATTTTTAAGGGATAACTTGAGAAAAACTTTTCGAAAATTATCACAAGTCCGAATTATTAGAGAGAGATGTAGCTATCATGAAATATTAGAATGTGTCAGAGTGAGATAGATTGAGAAAGACATTTCTATAATCACGTCATCAGCAACACAGATGAACGGCGAGTCGATGATCTTTCATAGCCGTGTAAAATCATAGACACAAGTTCCATGTTATGACACAATGTGTCTGAGTGAGATAGAACGAAAAAAACGTGTGAATTATAATACAGCACGAACAACAATGACAGATGAGTCCTTATCTATGTTCACCCAGAGAGTGGTTTTTTAGCAAAAAAATAATTCCTGTTCTGTTTTATAGGTTAGGTATGAGATTACATACTGATTTTTTGTTGATGCAGTTTGATTTTCAGGTCTGAATTCGATTATTACAATATGCTTTCATGTTTCAGAACAATACTTCAGGGGAAACGGCTATTTTGGATCATATATGACAACTTTCAATTCAACGGTCAGTATATTTGATAGACCGTTGAAAACATATGTTCAGAATCAATTGAAAAGCTGTTTTTTTCTCTACAAGAAGTGGAAATAAGGTCTCTTGGACAAGGACAGAACGTTTCTTCGCATATTCCAGGTAATTTTTCATGGTTTCCTTTATTTATTCACTTTCACCATTCACAATTAGACCATGATAATTTACGTGCTGGATTTTGGTGGTAAATGCATGTTTGGAATTGATTTTGAAGTCTGAAGTCGATTATCACTGTATCCTTTTTCTTTTTCAGTATAAATTTGCTTCTACATCCTGAATTCTGGAGATGAAAACATTATGACCAATTACAAAAATCAAATTCAAAGGAGAATGGTATTCCAAACAAAATGTCAATTTAAGGGTTGAATTTGGAGAAAAATGCTACAGTATCCCTTTCACATAAAGTGCACATCAATTATAGAGAAAAGGACCACCTTGCTGATTTTTCGCAGTTAGAAAAAACTCACATGGAAATGAATACTTTGAAGTATACCGAATTGATATTGCATATGTATTGTGTTCATTACAGCTTTTGAATAAAGAATAAAAATCATTTCGGCTTTTTTTTGAAAGACATTCAGCTTTTAGTCCATAAAATTAGAGAGAGACACAAGTTCAAGTCTTCAATATAATGTGAACTTGGAAAAAGAATAGTTTTGAAATAATTCTTGAATTTATCGACACATTTAATTGATATTCCATTGAGTGCATTAGAATTGAAATGAGGTAAGCATAATTATTCTCTCTCTGCATTCCAATATACATAACATCTCACATATTGGCCCTCGGTGAGTGTTCAAATTGCAACAGTTTTCCAAGACATTATTCTAATGCATTTCTTTTTTTATGTGTACATCTGAAAGTGAAACGAATGTTGATGATTTTGAATAACCCATGGGTATTCACAGTAAAGAATATGAGGGCATTGCTGATTTCACACAGTTGAAAAAAAAGCACTCAGGGTATTCAGATAATTTAATGTTTACCAAAGTTTTGTTGCATATATTATATGAATTTATTTTATTTTATATATTCCAGCCTGTAAATCTTGAAACTTTTCATTCGGCAATTCTCAATAGAAGCCAAATCTTAACAGGGTGAGCATGACTGTTCTCTCTTCATAATATAATCGTGATAACATAAATAGTGGTCCTCCGTAAGTGTAAAAAGTGGTTATCCATATGTATTGTATAAATTCTTGAGAGCATAAGATATTTCTCCTTAATCCAATTTGGACATTGAAATTTACGATCCAATATCAGTTCCTATATATAGAGACACGAATAATCTGATGGTGCATTAGTTGTTGATGTTTTTCAATAACCAAAAATAATGTTCGTCATTTTGTCTAAACAATTTCCAAGTAGCAATTTTTGAGGGATAACTTGAGAAAAACTTTTCAAAAATTATTACAAGTCCGAATGATTAGAGAGAGATGTAGCTATCATAAAATATTAGAATGTGTCAGAGTGAGATAGATTGAGAAAGACATTTCTATAACAATATAAACGTCATCAGCAACACAGACGAACGGCAAGTCGATGATCTTTCATAGCCGTGTAAAATCATAGACACAAGTTTCATGTTATGACACAATTGTCTGAGGGGATTCTTGCTAAGCGATACGCCCTCTTGCGGATAGTGAGAGAACCGAGCTAAAGGCCATTGTCTTTGTTGTTGTTTATAAGAAAACATTGAGCTTCAGTTGTGATAGTTGATTTTTGTGTTTTTATATATACTGTTGGAGATTTTTGAAATGAACCAGTGTCAGAGTGAGATAGAACGACATGGACACACGAACAACAATGACAGAAGTTCGTTCGTTTATGTTCACCCATAGCCGTCAAACATGAAGATGTGAAATATGACAACTGTGGTTTTTGATGTTGATCACAGAGCTTGACACCTGTCAAAGATGTTTTTTTCTTCTTCTTCCTACCAATGGCCTCTTTTACTTATCAATGCGAATCTATCATCTATATTGATTAGATTTAAATGCGAATCCACTTAAAAGGTAGATCGCCGGGCCCAAACTAGTTACTATATATTAAAATAATAAGGAACATAGAAATTTTGACGTTTGTGACGAGGGCTCTAAAATGCGATCGGCGAAGCCGATCGCCCCGGCGCTTGCGCCCCCCTGCGGGCGCGAGGTTGGGGGCGTCGGAAAGGGGAAGAACGGGGCTAGGCGTGGGTGTTTTGGGATTTTTTCTGCGACTTGGGCAAGTATTTTAAAAAAATTCGCGAAATGTGTCGAAATCGCCGAAATGACCCGATTTACAAGGCATAAGGATATTTTCTGGGAGCCCCTAGACCTCGGGAGTTTTTTTCGAACGAAGCGGCACATCTTTCTTCGGAGCGGTACGCAAAGGGTTTTTCGACACGTTCCTCCGGGTCTCCGCAAGAAATTCGCAAAGTTACGACGTTTCTCGAAAGGTGCGAGAATCTGGCGATCATCGATGACGGCACAGAGGCCCCATCGTCAGGTTGACGTTTCATATTTCAGAGGTCGGAAGTAATTTTTTAAAATGCAGATTTTCGGTATTTAATCGCCTTTCGAGGGTAAGTATTTGGTCGATTGTCGAATATTAACGTTTGTTTTTCCTTTTCAGCTAAAATTCCGGGTCGATAAAGCGTTTTTTGAAGCGATACGAATGTTTACATTTCACGATATACCGGTGATGCGAGAAATGAATGAAATACCTGAAAATGGGGCCTTATCGAGTTGGATCGTTTAAATGGAGTCTCATGAGTTGGATTACCACGATATTTTCCGGATTTCAAAAGGATTTCGGTGATTTTCGGGCAAGTTTCGAACTTTGACGTTAGTGAGAAGGGGCTGAAAGGTGGACTGATTTCTGATATTTGGGGGCCTTTTTTTAGGTGAGAAGGACAAAAAACGCATTCTGCAGATCGTCTTTGACAAAACAAGACCTGGATGCAAGCCCCACCATGAGTTTTGAGGAAATTACGAACAAATTCCATCAGGCTATTTTGACAGGTCGTTTGCCGTAGGAAATTGAAAATCGAGTTTTTGGAATAAATTGAAGCAGCTGGGAGCCCGAATCTTTTCGGCCCTTATGTTTGAAGGCGTTTTTCGAAGGTTTGTACTGGAATTTCCCGATTTTTCCAATTTCGTGTGATATTTTGAACCGATTTTAATTTTTGACTTTCAGGTCCTTTTTTCCGAGAAGATCGTTCAGAAATGAAAAAATGTGCATGAATTTGGACGAAGAGATCGCTATTCGATCGTTTCTCAGGTATTTCTCGGTGTATTTTCGTAGAATTGCAGAAATAATGAGAATTTGTAAAAGTGAATGGGTCCGAGGCTCGGCCGAATATGAGGGCGGGCTGGAAGCACGAGAATTTAGGACAATTGCAGAGATGGAAATTACGAGTTTTTCGAATAAATCTTGGGATTTAAGGTGCATTGTGTATTTGTTATTGACGATCGACTAACTTTTTCTCATTGCAGCAAAAATTTCGAACCAATTTGGCAGTTTTTGAAGGAATTTGTGCAACAATTTCAAGGTGACATTGAAAGTGAAAGAATTGAGATCAAACTGTTTTGAAACGATGATGAATGATTTTTGGGATGAATCAAAGCAGCTGGGGGCCCGAATCTTTTCGGATCTCATGTTTTAAAGCGTTTTTCGAAGGTTTGTACTGGAATTTCCCGATTTTTCCAATTTCGTGTGATATTTTGAACCGATTTTTATTCTTGAATTTCAGGTCCTTTTTTCCGAGAAGATCGTTTAAAAATGAAAAAATGTGGATGAATTTGGACGAAGAGATTGCTATTGAACCGTTTCCCATATATTTCATGGTGTATTTTCGTAGAATTGCAGAAATAATGAGAATTTGTAAAAGTGTATGGGTCCGAGGCTCGGCCGAATATGAGGGCGGTCTGGAAGCACGAGAATTCAGGCCAATTGCCGAAATGGAAATTACGAGTTTTTCGAATAAATCTTGGCTTTAAGGTGCATTGTGTATTTGTTATTGACGATCGACTAACTTTTTCTCATTGCAGCAAAAATTTCGAACCAATTTGGCAGTTTTTTAAAGAATTTGTGCAACAATTTTGAGGTGACATTATTGAAAGTGGAAGAATTGAGATAAAACTGTTTTGAAACGATGATGAATGAGAATAATTCAAAGTGAGTACAAGGTTGGGATGTTACTTGCGAGATTCTCATTCTGGAAATGATTGGTTTTCAACAAATTTATGAGAAATTACGTATTTTAAGAAGAATGAGAATTTCACATTGTTTCAATTATTATTCGGACAGCTCCCGAAGGGAGCTGCTTTTTGTGACCGAAGGTCACATGTCATTTTTCAGGCAGCTCCCGAAGGGAGCTGCCTGCTTTGTGGCCAAAGGCCACATGCTTTGATCTTTCTTTGAAGACGGCCTTAACAGTTGCTACGGTTTTTTCCCCGTCCCTCCCAGAATAATTCCGTGAACAGTGCAATCCAAGAAGAAGAGACAGAAGAGGAACACCTGGCTGATTTTTACAGTGTGAAAGGATACATGGAATACGATACCTATCTCATATCATTTTGAGTGTGTTGGAAATAGGACTTTTGGGCATTTATTTCAAATGGAATGAATCAAGGTAGGAATTTTCATGCTGGGTTTTTTCGTTATATTTATCCTTATTCTTTTGCAGGTTTCCATGTTTTGCGAAAATTTCTCTAATGATAACCGTGATGTTGGGAGTGTTATGTAGAATTATTCGAACTGAGAAAGGGAAAGGTTTTGCTTTTTTGAGGTGAGATTTTGTGTTTCATTCATGAATATCGGACTGGGTTTTTGGGGGCTCTTTTTCTATAGAATATTTCGACTATGCGTGCACAGAATATTTAGACTATGCGTGCACAGAATATTTCGACAATGAGTGCACAGACTATTTTGACCATGCGTGCACAGAATATTTTGACAATGCGTGCACAGAATATTTTGACATTTTCATCGAATACAATTTTGATTTTTCGAGACCATCATTTCTTAGGTTATGGTTGTCAAGGTAACTCAATAGTGTTTGACATATCTCAGAAAATTCTTCTCTTTGCCTTACTGTTGGTTTCTTTTACAGTTCAATGCGAATCTAACTTCAAAGGAGGATCTGTCGAGAAAGGCGAATCTACCTATTAGGCGAATCTACATACAAGGCGAATCTACCTATTAGGCGAATCTGCCTATGAGGCGAATCTACATACAAGGCGAATCTACCTATTACATGAATCTACCTAATATATTGATCTGCGGGCCCAAACTAGTCCTTACTATATATTAAAATAATAAGGAACATAGAAATTTTGACGTTTGTGACGAGGGCTCTAAAATGCGATCGGCGAAGCCGATCGCCCCGGCGCTTGCGCCCCCCTGCTGGCTGGGGGATGGGGGCGTTGGAAAGGGGAAGAACGGGGCTACGCGTGAGCGTTTTCGGATTTTTTCCAAGTGTTCGGGAAGTATTTTGAAAAAATTCGCGAAAACGGTCAAAATCGCCGAAATGACCCGATTTACAAGGCATAAGGATATTTTCTGGGGGCCCCTAGACCTCGGGAGTTTTTTCTAAACGAAGCGGCACATCTTTCTTCGGAGCGGTACGCAAAGGGTTTTTCGACACGTTCCTCCGGGTCTCCGCAAGAAATTCGCAAAGTTACGACGTTTCTCGAAAGGTGCGAGAATCTGGCGATCATCGATGACGGCACAGAGGCCCCATCGTCAGGTTGACGTTTCGTATTTCAGAGGTCGGACGAAATATTTTAAAATGCAGATTTTCGGTATTTAATCGCCTTTCGAGGGTAAGTATTTGGTCGATTGTCGAATATTAACGTTTGTTTTTCCTTTTCAGCTAAAATTCCGAGTCGATAAAGCGTTTTTTGAAGCGATACGAATGTTTACTTTTGAGGATATACCGGTGAAGCGAGAAATGAATAAAAAACATGAAAATGGGGCCTTATCGAGTTGGATCGTTTAAATGGAGTCTCATGAGTTGGATTACCACGATATTTTCCGGATTTCACAAGGATTTCGGTGATTTTCGGGCAAGTTTCGAACTTTGACGTTAGTGTGAAGGGGGTGAAAGGTGGACTGATTTCCGTTATTTGGGGGCCTTTTTTAGCTGAAAACGACTAAAAACGCATTCTGCAGATCGTCTTCAACAAAACCAGACCTGGATATAAGCCCCACAATGAGTTTTCAGGAAATTACGAACAAATTCCATCAGGCTATTTTGACAGGTCGTTTGCCGTAGGAAATTGAAATTCGAGTTTTTGGGATAAATTAAAGCAGCTGGGGGCCCGAATCTTTTCGGCCCTTATGTTTTAAGGCGTTTTTCGAAGGTTTGTACTGGAATTTCATCATTTTTCGAGAAAATTTTACTATTTTGCCTTCAACGGTGAGTGAATTTCAGATTCCGTTGAATAGAAATGTTTGCACAAATGTTACAGGAGCTTTTATGTCCATCTAGAAAGTATAAATAGGATGTATTGGATTGGAATACATTGTTTTTTCCCAAATTTTAGGTGATTTGACATGATTTTTGAGAAAAATAAAATCGATTCTGTTTAATAAGGTTATGTTGTTTGTTTATATGGATAATGGAACAAATAAACGATTTATATGGAACAATATAGCCAAAGTGAGTACTAATTGACCTTTTTACACTCGATCTCGACCTTTTTTTCAGGTATTTCGATGAACAAAATCCATCAGCTCAAATTGACTTCAATATTGCTCGGATGAAAGGAAATGTGCAGGTAGGGGGCCAATTCTGTGCGGAAATCGTATTTTACGTTGTCTTACGACGATTTCGAATGGAATTTCCCCGTTTTCCAAGGTTTGTATGATATTTTGAACGTATTAAAAAATTTTTTTTTCCAGGTCTATTTTTTCGAGAAATTTTTTTCAAAATGGAAAAATATGCATGAATTTGGAACAAAATAGTGTTATTGCACCTTTTCCAACCCATTTCTTGGTATATTTCCGTAGGATTTGTTAAAAACAAATTCGACAAGAAGCCTCGATAGAATGATAGGATTTCGGGAATTTATTCGAGAATTTCGGTATGGAATTCAAAGTAAGTAGTTGAATTGAACGTTATTATACTTTCTTTTATTGAAATTGAACCTTTCCCACTGTTTTTGCATGTGATTTTGCCGATTTAGAAGAAAAGAATGCATGCCTAGCATGTTCCTACTGCTCATAATAGATGGCGCTGTAGTAAGAATTTCACTATTCCATAAATCGTTTCGCAGATGGCTGAAAAAAATAGATTGTCGTTTCCCTGGTAACGAAGAATTAATGTATCGCCATTTTGCATTTCTGGAATGATTTTGTAGGAATGTGCCAATATTTCGAAAAACCTGCGTTCGAAGGTGGATTTCTGTCCCAATAAGAAGGTAATTATGAAAATGAAGTGAAAAAATGTTATATTGAATATCGATTTCTTTTTCAGAATGCCTGTGGAAATATTTGTTTTTATGGGAAAGGATATCCCGGATGTGTTTGACTGAAAAAGACCATCTGTAATGCAGAAGACGATGAAATATGAAATCCCACGTCATTTTTCAACGACGTGTGAAGGAATTTCACAAATTCCCATCGTCCTTCAGAAAAATCGAGGATTATTGAATCAAACTTAGGTGAGCAATCTGCACGGATATTCTGTTTTTCGAATACCACCCATAGTTTGGGTGGAATTTTTAACGATTATTGAATTTTCTTTCTTTCAGGTCATTTTTCTGGTGAGAATCCTTTGAAACTGGAAAAATATGACTGAATTTCGAGGAAGGAATTGCTATTCGACCATTTCAGAGGTACTTCTTGGTATATTTTCGTAGGAATGCAAAAATATTGCAGATTTGTGAAAAAAAAATTGAACAAGAAGCTTGAGTGGAAAAATCCAGCAAAGGGCGTTCTAGAAATTGAATATATGGTCTATATGGACCGATATCAATGTAAGTGAACCTGTGACAGGCACAGCTGAATGTATATCCCCAACATAAATATGTTTTTAGCATGACGTTGAATCTAAGGTTCTTCTGAATAAAACTGTCTATGTAACATTTTTCTCTGTATTTTTCCAGCCCCTGCGAACGAATTGGACAATCTTTCCAGAGACAGTGCAAATCAATGATGATATCTACAGCAAAGAACCTACTTGCTGATTTTTCAAGAAACGCTCATGGAAATGGAATAATTTGAAGTTTATAAAAGTTATATTGCATATAATGTATTGTGTAGTTACTTGATTGTATGTATTCCAGAAAATAAAAATCAGTTTTCTTGAAATTTTCGACTTTTCATTCTACAATTTTCAACAGCAGAAAATTGTGCAGTACCTAAATATTTGAATTTCAAGTCTTTAATATAATTTGAACTTGGAAAAAGAATAGTTTTGAAAAATCTTGAATTTATCGACACATTCAACCATTGAGTGCAAGAGAAATAAGGTAAGCATAATTATTCTCTCTCTGCATTCCAATATACATAACATCTCACATATTGGCCCTTGGTGAGAGTTCAAATTGCATTTCTTTTCCTATGTATACATCTGAAAGTGAAACGAGTGTTGATGATTTCAAATAACCCATGGGTATTCACACTAAAGAATATGAGGGATTTGCTGATTTCACACAGTTGAAAAAAAGCACTCAGGGGATTCAGATGATTTAATGTTTACCAAAGTTATGTTGCACATAATTATTATGTGAATTTATTTCATTGTATATATTCCAGCCTGTAAATCTTGAAACTTTTCCTTCGGAAATTCTCAATAGAAGCCTAATGGGCAGTTGATATCTAAATTCCATTGATCAATATAATTTGATCTTGAAAACAGATTAATTTCCAAATATTCTCGAATTACTTGACACATTTAATTAGTGAGCATGATTGTTCTCTCTTCATAATATAATCGTGATAACATAAATAGTGGCCCTCCGTAAGTGCAAAAAGTGGTTATCCATATGTATTTTATTAATTCAATCTGGTGTTTTTTCTGTTCATGAAAAATTTGGTCTTGAGAGCATAAGATATTTCTCCTTAATCCAATCTGGACATTGAAATTTACGAGCCAATATCAATATCAGTTCTTAGATATAGAGGCACGAATAATCTGATGGTGTATTAGTTGTTGATGTTTTTCAATAACCAAAAATAATGTTCGTCATTTTGTCTAAACAATTTCCAAGTAGCAATTTTTAAGGGATAACTTGAGAAAAACTTTTCGAAAATTATCACAAGTCCGAATTATTAGAGAGAGATGTAGCTATCATGAAATATTAGAATGTGTCAGAGTGAGATAGATTGAGAAAGACATTTCTATAATCACGTCATCAGCAACACAGATGAACGGCGAGTCGATGATCTTTCATAGCCGTGTAAAATCATAGACACAAGTTCCATGTTATGACACAATGTGTCTGAGTGAGATAGAACGAAAAAAACGTGTGAATTATAATACAGCACGAACAACAATGACAGATGAGTCCTTATCTATGTTCACCCAGAGAGTGGTTTTTTAGCAAAAAAATAATTCCTGTTCTGTTTTATAGGTTAGGTATGAGATTACATACTGATTTTTTGTTGATGCAGTTTGATTTTCAGGTCTGAATTCGATTATTACAATATGCTTTCATGTTTCAGAACAATACTTCAGGGGAAACGGCTATTTTGGATCATATATGACAACTTTCAATTCAACGGTCAGTATATTTGATAGACCGTTGAAAACATATGTTCAGAATCAATTGAAAAGCTGTTTTTTTCTCTACAAGAAGTGGAAATAAGGTCTCTTGGACAAGGACAGAACGTTTCTTCGCATATTCCAGGTAATTTTTCATGGTTTCCTTTATTTATTCACTTTCACCATTCACAATTAGACCATGATAATTTACGTGCTGGATTTTGGTGGTAAATGCATGTTTGGAATTGATTTTGAAGTCTGAAGTCGATTATCACTGTATCCTTTTTCTTTTTCAGTATAAATTTGCTTCTACATCCTGAATTCTGGAGATGAAAACATTATGACCAATTACAAAAATCAAATTCAAAGGAGAATGGTATTCCAAACAAAATGTCAATTTAAGGGTTGAATTTGGAGAAAAATGCTACAGTATCCCTTTCACATAAAGTGCACATCAATTATAGAGAAAAGGACCACCTTGCTGATTTTTCGCAGTTAGAAAAAACTCACATGGAAATGAATACTTTGAAGTATACCGAATTGATATTGCATATGTATTGTGTTCATTACAGCTTTTGAATAAAGAATAAAAATCATTTCGGCTTTTTTTTGAAAGACATTCAGCTTTTAGTCCATAAAATTAGAGAGAGACACAAGTTCAAGTCTTCAATATAATGTGAACTTGGAAAAAGAATAGTTTTGAAATAATTCTTGAATTTATCGACACATTTAATTGATATTCCATTGAGTGCATTAGAATTGAAATGAGGTAAGCATAATTATTCTCTCTCTGCATTCCAATATACATAACATCTCACATATTGGCCCTCGGTGAGTGTTCAAATTGCAACAGTTTTCCAAGACATTATTCTAATGCATTTCTTTTTTTATGTGTACATCTGAAAGTGAAACGAATGTTGATGATTTTGAATAACCCATGGGTATTCACAGTAAAGAATATGAGGGCATTGCTGATTTCACACAGTTGAAAAAAAAGCACTCAGGGTATTCAGATAATTTAATGTTTACCAAAGTTTTGTTGCATATATTATATGAATTTATTTTATTTTATATATTCCAGCCTGTAAATCTTGAAACTTTTCATTCGGCAATTCTCAATAGAAGCCAAATCTTAACAGGGTGAGCATGACTGTTCTCTCTTCATAATATAATCGTGATAACATAAATAGTGGTCCTCCGTAAGTGTAAAAAGTGGTTATCCATATGTATTGTATAAATTCTTGAGAGCATAAGATATTTCTCCTTAATCCAATTTGGACATTGAAATTTACGATCCAATATCAGTTCCTATATATAGAGACACGAATAATCTGATGGTGCATTAGTTGTTGATGTTTTTCAATAACCAAAAATAATGTTCGTCATTTTGTCTAAACAATTTCCAAGTAGCAATTTTTGAGGGATAACTTGAGAAAAACTTTTCAAAAATTATTACAAGTCCGAATGATTAGAGAGAGATGTAGCTATCATAAAATATTAGAATGTGTCAGAGTGAGATAGATTGAGAAAGACATTTCTATAACAATATAAACGTCATCAGCAACACAGACGAACGGCAAGTCGATGATCTTTCATAGCCGTGTAAAATCATAGACACAAGTTTCATGTTATGACACAATTGTCTGAGGGGATTCTTGCTAAGCGATACGCCCTCTTGCGGATAGTGAGAGAACCGAGCTAAAGGCCATTGTCTTTGTTGTTGTTTATAAGAAAACATTGAGCTTCAGTTGTGATAGTTGATTTTTGTGTTTTTATATATACTGTTGGAGATTTTTGAAATGAACCAGTGTCAGAGTGAGATAGAACGACATGGACACACGAACAACAATGACAGAAGTTCGTTCGTTTATGTTCACCCATAGCCGTCAAACATGAAGATGTGAAATATGACAACTGTGGTTTTTGATGTTGATCACAGAGCTTGACACCTGTCAAAGATGTTTTTTTCTTCTTCTTCCTACCAATGGCCTCTTTTACTTATCAATGCGAATCTATCATCTATATTGATTAGATTTAAATGCGAATCCACTTAAAAGGTAGATCGCCGGGCCCAAACTAGTTACTATATATTAAAATAATAAGGAACATAGAAATTTTGACGTTTGTGACGAGGGCTCTAAAATGCGATCGGCGAAGCCGATCGCCCCGGCGCTTGCGCCCCCCGGCGGGCCGGTGGATGGGGGCGTCGGAAAGGGGAAGAACGGGACTAGGCGTGGGCGTTTTCGGATTTTTTCCAAGTGTTCGGGAAGTATTTTGAAAAAATTCGCGAAAACGGTCAAAATCGCCGAAATGACCCGATTTACAAGGCATAAGGATATTTTCTGGGGGCCCCTAGACCTCGGGAGTTTTTTCTAAACGAAGCGGCATATCTTTCTTCGGAGCGGTACGCAAAGGGTTTTTCGACACGTTCCTCCGGGTCTCCGCAAGAAATTCGCAAAGTTACGACGTTTCTCGAAAGGTGCGAGAATCTGGCGATCATCGATGACGGCACAGAGGCCCCATCGTCAGATTGACTTTTCGTATTTCAGAGGTCGGAAGTAATTTTTTAAAATGCAGATTTTCGGTATTTAATCGCCTTTCGAGGGTAAGTATTTGGTCGATTGTCGAATATTAACGTTTGTTTTTCCTTTTCAGCTAAAATTCCGAGTCGATAAAGCGTTTTTTGAAGCGATACGAATGTTTACATTTCACGATATACCGGTGATGCGAGAAATGAATGAAATACCTGAAAATGGGGCCTTATCGAGTTGGATCGTTTAAATGGAGTCTCATGAGTTGGATTACCACGATATTTTCCGGATTTCAAAAGGATTTCGGTGATTTTCGGGCAAGTTTCGAACTTTGACGTTAGTGTGAAGGGGGTGAAAGGTGGACTGATTTCCGTTATTTGGGGGCCTTTTCTAGGTGAGAAGGACAAAAAACGCATTCTACAGATCGTCTTCAACAAAACCAGACCTGGATATAAGCCCCACAATGAGTTTTCAGGAAATTACGAACAAATTCCATCAGGCTATTTTGACAGGTCGTTTGCCGTAGGAAATTGAAATTCGAGTTTTTGGGATAAATTAAAGCAGCTGGGGGCCCCAATCTTTTCGGCCCTTATGTTTTAAGGCGTTTTTCGAAGGTTTGTACTGGAATTTCATCATTTTTCGAGAAAATTTTACTATTTTGCCTTCAACGGTGAGTGAATTTCAGATTCTGTTGAATAGAAATGTTTGCACAAATGTTACAGGAGCTTTTATGTCCATCTAGAAAGTATAAATAGGATGTATTGGATTGGAATACATCGTTTTTTCCCAAATGCCAGGTGATTTGACATGATTTTTGAGAAAAATTAAGTCGATTCTGTTTAATAAGGTTATGTTGTTTGTTTATATGGATAATGGAACAAATAAACGATTTATATGGAACAATATAGCCAAAGTGAGTACTAATTGACCTTTTTACACTCGATCTCGACCTTTTTTTCAGGTATTTCGATGAACAAAATCCATCAGCTCAAATTGACTTCAATATTGCTCGGATGAAAGGAAATGTGCAGGTAGGGGGCCAATTCTGTGCGGAAATCGTATTTTACGTTGTCTTACGACGATTTCGAATGGAATTTCCCCATTTTCCAAGGTTTGTATGATATTTTGAACGTATTAAAAAATTTTTTTTTCCAGGTCTATTTTTTCGAGAAATTTTTTTCAAAATGGAAAAATATGCATGAATTTGGAACAAAATAGTGTTATTGCACCTTTTCCAACCCATTTCTTGGTATATTTCCGTAGGATTTGTTAAAAACAAATTCGACAAGAAGCCTCGATAGAATGATAGGATTTCGGGAATTTATTCGAGAATTTCGGTATGGAATTCAAAGTAAGTAGTTGAATTGAACGTTATTATACTTTCTTTTATTGAAATTGAACCTTTCCCACTGTTTTTGCATGTGATTTTGCCGATTTAGAAGAAAAGAATGCATGCCTAGCATGTTCCTACTGCTCATAATAGATGGCGCTGTAGTAAGAATTTCACTATTCCATAAATCGTTTCGCAGATGGCTGAAAAAAATAGATTGTCGTTTCCCTGGTAACGAAGAATTAATGTATCGCCATTTTGCATTTCTGGAATGATTTTGTAGGAATGTGCCAATATTTCGAAAAACCTGCGTTCGAAGGTGGATTTCTGTCCCAACAAGAAGGTAATTATGAAAATGAAGTGAAAAAATGTTATATTGAATATCGATTTCTTTTTCAGAATGCCTGTGGAAATATTTGTTTTTATGGGAAAGGATATCCCGGATGTTTTTGACTGAAAATGATCATCTGTAATGCAGAAGACGATGAAATATGAAATCCCACATCATTTCTCAAAGACGTGTTAAGGAATTTCACAAATTCCCATCATTTTTCGAAAAAATCGAGGATTATTGAATCATATTTAGGTGAGCATTCTGCACAGATATTCTGTCTTTCGAATGTAGTTCCCGATTTTCCAAAATTGGGTGGAATTTTCAACGAATATTGAATTTTCTTTCCTTCAGGTCATTTTTTTGGTGAGAATCCTTTGAAACTGGAAAAATATGACTGAATTTCGAGGAAGGAATTGCTATTCGACCATTTCAGAGGTACTTCTTGGTATATTTTCGTAGGAATGCAAAAATATTGCAGATTTGTGAAAAAAAAATTGAACAAGAAGCTTGAGTGGAAAAATCCAGCAAAGGGCGTTCTAGAAATTGAATATATGGACCGATATCAATGTAAGTGAACCTGTGACAGGCACAGCTGAATATATATCCCCAACATAAATATGTTTTTAGCATGACGTTGAATCTAAGGTTCTTCTAAATTAAACTGTCTATGTAACATTTTTCTCTGTATTTTTCCAGCCCCTGCGAACGAAATGGACAATTGTGACTTGGACAATCTTTCCAGAGACAGTGCAAATCAATGATGATATCTACAGCAAAGAACCTACTTGCTGATTTTTCAAGAAACGCTCATGGAAATGGAATAATTTGAAGTTTATAAAAGTGATATTACATATTATGTATTGTGTAGTTACTTGATTGTATGTATTCCAGAAAATAAAAATCAGTATTTTCTTGAAATTTTCGACTTTTCATTCTACAATTTTCAACAGCAGAAAATTGTGCAGTACCTAAATATTTGAATTTCAAGTCTCTGATATAATTTGAACTTGGAAAAAGAATAGTTTTGAAAAATCTTGAATTTATCGACACATTCAACCATTGAGTGCAAGAGAAATGAGGTAAGCATAATTATTCTCTCTCTGCATTCCAATATACATAACATCTCACATATTGGCCCTTGGTGAGAGTTCAAATTGCATTTCTTTTCCTATGTATACATCTGAAAGTGAAACGAGTGTTGATGATTTTGAATAACCCATGGGTATTCACAGTAAACAATATGACGGCATTGCTGATTTCACACAGTTGAAAAAAATCACTCATGGGATTCAGATAATTTAATGTTCACCAAAGTTATGTTCCATATATTATGTGAATTTATTTTATTGTATATATTCCAGCCTGTAAATCTTGAAACTTTTCATTCGGCCATTCTCAATAGAAGCCAAATGTGCAGTTGATACATAAATTCTATTCTTCAATTAAATGTGAACTCAAAATCACATTAGTTTACAAATATTCTTGAATTACTGGACAGTGGACACATTTAATTAGTTCTATTGAGAAAATCTTATAGGGTAAGCATAATTGTTCTTTCTCTGCATTACAATCTTGATGGCATTCCGCATATAGGCTCGGTGGGAAATTCAATCTGCTATTTTTAGGTGCATTTTCTTCTATTGAGGAAATCTTATGAGGGTAAGCATAATTTTTTTTTCTCTGCATTACAATCTTGATGGCATTCCAAATGTAGGCTCGGTGGGAAATTAAATCTGTTATTTTTTCCAAGTCAGGTGCATTTTACCTATTCTACATATATATCTACATAACATTTTACATATTGGCCCTCGGTGAGTGAAATCAGTGGTATTACATGTGTCAATCTGCTATTTTTTCCAAGTCAGGTGCATTTTATTCTGTTCATGAATTATTTTGATGGCTTGATATTTCTGCTCTGTCCAATCTGGACAATTTTTGAAGTTCCTAGATAAAAGAAACAAATCCAACAATTAAGATTGTTATTTTTTGGAAACTTGAGGGTTTACTTTAGAAAATTCGATACTCCAAACACAAATTGAGAAAATTTTTACAAGTCCGAAAGTTTAGAGAGAGAACTTTGAGAGTGAGATAGAACGCTAATCACAGAATTAGACACCTGATCCTTCATAGCCGTGTGTAATATGAATAGATGTATTTAGTTCTATGATTCGTCATGGATATAAATTTCAGAATATATGTAATTCCATGTATTAGACTGAGAAAGAACGAGAAATACATGCCTTTTATATAATTTGTCGAATAGCAAAGATAGATGAGACGTCATTGATGTAAACCCATAGCCGTCAAAATTATAATTGTTTGGCGAGTCCAAAGATCAAAGCGCCCTCTTTCGGCAAAATTTCCTAACTACGAAACAAGTAATGCTTTGGAATCTTCAATGTATCGTTTTCAGTAACATTCAATCTACGTGTGTTTCAGAAGAAAATTTCAATTGTTCAGATATTCATAACGCATCAGACAGATAGAATACAGCAATTTTTTAAATCTTCAATACATGGAACAAAATCAATTTAAGTAGTTGAATAAAACGTTATAGTAGATTCTTTCGTTGAATATGAGCTTTTTTTGTGTATTTGCATGATATTTTACTGTTTTGGAAAGGATGCATGTCTTGCATGTTCCTGATTCGAGTAATAACACATCGTCAAGTTTAAATATCTTTTGGTATGAGGTACATTGTATTTTACGAAATATTTTTGTCCAATAAATAGCGATTCAATATATTCGTGTTATTTGCATGTGCACTTTTTCGATTATATACTGAAAGGAATGTCCGAATGATTAGAGAGAGAGATGTAACTGTCGCGAAATTATAGAATGTATCAGAGTGAGACAGCAAGAAAATGGTATGTCCTTAATATTACTGTTAAATCAGCAACACATATGAACGGCGAGTCGATGATCTTTCATAGCCGTGTAAAATCATAGACACAAGTTCCATGTTATGACACAATGTGTCTGAGTGAGATAGAACGAAAAAAACGTGTGAATTATAATACAGCACGCACAACAATGACAGATGATTCCTTATCTATGTTCACCCAGAGCCGTCAAACATAAAAATGTGAAATGCTGTGGTTTGTCGATGTCCGTCATAGAGTTTGTCACCTGTCAAAGATGATTTTTCTTCTTCTTCCTACCGATGGCCTCTTTATTTTTAAAATGCGAATCTGTCTTCAAAGGGAGACCTACCTACAAGGTGTTTCTACCTAATATATTGATCTGTGGGCCCAAACTAGTTACTATATATTAAAATAATAAGGAACATAGAAATTTTGACGTTTGTGACGAGGGCTCTAAAATGCGATCGGCGAAGCCGATCGCCCCGGCGCTTGCGCCCCCCTGCGGGCGCGAGGTTGGGGGCGTCGGAAAGGGGAAGAACGGGGCTAGGCGTGGGTGTTTTGGGATTTTTTCTGCGACTTGGGCAAGTATTTTAAAAAAATTCGCGAAATGTGTCGAAATCGCCGAAATGACCCGATTTACAAGGCATAAGGATATTTTCTGGGAGCCCCTAGACCTCGGGAGTTTTTTTCGAACGAAGCGGCACATCTTTCTTCGGAGCGGTACGCAAAGGGTTTTTCGACACGTTCCTCCGGGTCTCCGCAAGAAATTCGCAAAGTTACGACGTTTCTCGAAAGGTGCGAGAATCTGGCGATCATCGATGACGGCACAGAGGCCCCATCGTCAGGTTGACGTTTCATATTTCAGAGGTCGGAAGTAATTTTTTAAAATGCAGATTTTCGGTATTTAATCGCCTTTCGAGGGTAAGTATTTGGTCGATTGTCGAATATTAACGTTTGTTTTTCCTTTTCAGCTAAAATTCCGGGTCGATAAAGCGTTTTTTGAAGCGATACGAATGTTTACATTTCACGATATACCGGTGATGCGAGAAATGAATGAAATACCTGAAAATGGGGCCTTATCGAGTTGGATCGTTTAAATGGAGTCTCATGAGTTGGATTACCACGATATTTTCCGGATTTCAAAAGGATTTCGGTGATTTTCGGGCAAGTTTCGAACTTTGACGTTAGTGAGAAGGGGCTGAAAGGTGGACTGATTTCTGATATTTGGGGGCCTTTTTTTAGGTGAGAAGGACAAAAAACGCATTCTGCAGATCGTCTTTGACAAAACAAGACCTGGATGCAAGCCCCACCATGAGTTTTGAGGAAATTACGAACAAATTCCATCAGGCTATTTTGACAGGTCGTTTGCCGTAGGAAATTGAAAATCGAGTTTTTGGAATAAATTGAAGCAGCTGGGAGCCCGAATCTTTTCGGCCCTTATGTTTGAAGGCGTTTTTCGAAGGTTTGTACTGGAATTTCCCGATTTTTCCAATTTCGTGTGATATTTTGAACCGATTTTAATTTTTGACTTTCAGGTCCTTTTTTCCGAGAAGATCGTTCAGAAATGAAAAAATGTGCATGAATTTGGACGAAGAGATCGCTATTCGATCGTTTCTCAGGTATTTCTCGGTGTATTTTCGTAGAATTGCAGAAATAATGAGAATTTGTAAAAGTGAATGGGTCCGAGGCTCGGCCGAATATGAGGGCGGGCTGGAAGCACGAGAATTTAGGACAATTGCAGAGATGGAAATTACGAGTTTTTCGAATAAATCTTGGGATTTAAGGTGCATTGTGTATTTGTTATTGACGATCGACTAACTTTTTCTCATTGCAGCAAAAATTTCGAACCAATTTGGCAGTTTTTGAAGGAATTTGTGCAACAATTTCAAGGTGACATTGAAAGTGAAAGAATTGAGATCAAACTGTTTTGAAACGATGATGAATGATTTTTGGGATGAATCAAAGCAGCTGGGGGCCCGAATCTTTTCGGATCTCATGTTTTAAAGCGTTTTTCGAAGGTTTGTACTGGAATTTCCCGATTTTTCCAATTTCGTGTGATATTTTGAACCGATTTTTATTCTTGAATTTCAGGTCCTTTTTTCCGAGAAGATCGTTTAAAAATGAAAAAATGTGGATGAATTTGGACGAAGAGATTGCTATTGAACCGTTTCCCATATATTTCATGGTGTATTTTCGTAGAATTGCAGAAATAATGAGAATTTGTAAAAGTGTATGGGTCCGAGGCTCGGCCGAATATGAGGGCGGTCTGGAAGCACGAGAATTCAGGCCAATTGCCGAAATGGAAATTACGAGTTTTTCGAATAAATCTTGGCTTTAAGGTGCATTGTGTATTTGTTATTGACGATCGACTAACTTTTTCTCATTGCAGCAAAAATTTCGAACCAATTTGGCAGTTTTTTAAAGAATTTGTGCAACAATTTTGAGGTGACATTATTGAAAGTGGAAGAATTGAGATAAAACTGTTTTGAAACGATGATGAATGAGAATAATTCAAAGTGAGTACAAGGTTGGGATGTTACTTGCGAGATTCTCATTCTGGAAATGATTGGTTTTCAACAAATTTATGAGAAATTACGTATTTTAAGAAGAATGAGAATTTCACATTGTTTCAATTATTATTCGGACAGCTCCCGAAGGGAGCTGCTTTTTGTGACCGAAGGTCACATGTCATTTTTCAGGCAGCTCCCGAAGGGAGCTGCCTGCTTTGTGGCCAAAGGCCACATGCTTTGATCTTTCTTTGAAGACGGCCTTAACAGTTGCTACGGTTTTTTCCCCGTCCCTCCCAGAATAATTCCGTGAACAGTGCAATCCAAGAAGAAGAGACAGAAGAGGAACACCTGGCTGATTTTTACAGTGTGAAAGGATACATGGAATACGATACCTATCTCATATCATTTTGAGTGTGTTGGAAATAGGACTTTTGGGCATTTATTTCAAATGGAATGAATCAAGGTAGGAATTTTCATGCTGGGTTTTTTCGTTATATTTATCCTTATTCTTTTGCAGGTTTCCATGTTTTGCGAAAATTTCTCTAATGATAACCGTGATGTTGGGAGTGTTATGTAGAATTATTCGAACTGAGAAAGGGAAAGGTTTTGCTTTTTTGAGGTGAGATTTTGTGTTTCATTCATGAATATCGGACTGGGTTTTTGGGGGCTCTTTTTCTATAGAATATTTCGACTATGCGTGCACAGAATATTTAGACTATGCGTGCACAGAATATTTCGACAATGAGTGCACAGACTATTTTGACCATGCGTGCACAGAATATTTTGACAATGCGTGCACAGAATATTTTGACATTTTCATCGAATACAATTTTGATTTTTCGAGACCATCATTTCTTAGGTTATGGTTGTCAAGGTAACTCAATAGTGTTTGACATATCTCAGAAAATTCTTCTCTTTGCCTTACTGTTGGTTTCTTTTACAGTTCAATGCGAATCTAACTTCAAAGGAGGATCTGTCGAGAAAGGCGAATCTACCTATTAGGCGAATCTACATACAAGGCGAATCTACCTATTAGGCGAATCTGCCTATGAGGCGAATCTACATACAAGGCGAATCTACCTATTACATGAATCTACCTAATATATTGATCTGCGGGCCCAAACTAGTCCTTACTATATATTAAAATAATAAGGAACATAGAAATTTTGACGTTTGTGACGAGGGCTCTAAAATGCGATCGGCGAAGCCGATCGCCCCGGCGCTTGCGCCCCCCTGCTGGCTGGGGGATGGGGGCGTTGGAAAGGGGAAGAACGGGGCTACGCGTGAGCGTTTTCGGATTTTTTCCAAGTGTTCGGGAAGTATTTTGAAAAAATTCGCGAAAACGGTCAAAATCGCCGAAATGACCCGATTTACAAGGCATAAGGATATTTTCTGGGGGCCCCTAGACCTCGGGAGTTTTTTCTAAACGAAGCGGCACATCTTTCTTCGGAGCGGTACGCAAAGGGTTTTTCGACACGTTCCTCCGGGTCTCCGCAAGAAATTCGCAAAGTTACGACGTTTCTCGAAAGGTGCGAGAATCTGGCGATCATCGATGACGGCACAGAGGCCCCATCGTCAGGTTGACGTTTCGTATTTCAGAGGTCGGACGAAATATTTTAAAATGCAGATTTTCGGTATTTAATCGCCTTTCGAGGGTAAGTATTTGGTCGATTGTCGAATATTAACGTTTGTTTTTCCTTTTCAGCTAAAATTCCGAGTCGATAAAGCGTTTTTTGAAGCGATACGAATGTTTACTTTTGAGGATATACCGGTGAAGCGAGAAATGAATAAAAAACATGAAAATGGGGCCTTATCGAGTTGGATCGTTTAAATGGAGTCTCATGAGTTGGATTACCACGATATTTTCCGGATTTCACAAGGATTTCGGTGATTTTCGGGCAAGTTTCGAACTTTGACGTTAGTGTGAAGGGGGTGAAAGGTGGACTGATTTCCGTTATTTGGGGGCCTTTTTTAGCTGAAAACGACTAAAAACGCATTCTGCAGATCGTCTTCAACAAAACCAGACCTGGATATAAGCCCCACAATGAGTTTTCAGGAAATTACGAACAAATTCCATCAGGCTATTTTGACAGGTCGTTTGCCGTAGGAAATTGAAATTCGAGTTTTTGGGATAAATTAAAGCAGCTGGGGGCCCGAATCTTTTCGGCCCTTATGTTTTAAGGCGTTTTTCGAAGGTTTGTACTGGAATTTCATCATTTTTCGAGAAAATTTTACTATTTTGCCTTCAACGGTGAGTGAATTTCAGATTCCGTTGAATAGAAATGTTTGCACAAATGTTACAGGAGCTTTTATGTCCATCTAGAAAGTATAAATAGGATGTATTGGATTGGAATACATTGTTTTTTCCCAAATTTTAGGTGATTTGACATGATTTTTGAGAAAAATAAAATCGATTCTGTTTAATAAGGTTATGTTGTTTGTTTATATGGATAATGGAACAAATAAACGATTTATATGGAACAATATAGCCAAAGTGAGTACTAATTGACCTTTTTACACTCGATCTCGACCTTTTTTTCAGGTATTTCGATGAACAAAATCCATCAGCTCAAATTGACTTCAATATTGCTCGGATGAAAGGAAATGTGCAGGTAGGGGGCCAATTCTGTGCGGAAATCGTATTTTACGTTGTCTTACGACGATTTCGAATGGAATTTCCCCGTTTTCCAAGGTTTGTATGATATTTTGAACGTATTAAAAAATTTTTTTTTCCAGGTCTATTTTTTCGAGAAATTTTTTTCAAAATGGAAAAATATGCATGAATTTGGAACAAAATAGTGTTATTGCACCTTTTCCAACCCATTTCTTGGTATATTTCCGTAGGATTTGTTAAAAACAAATTCGACAAGAAGCCTCGATAGAATGATAGGATTTCGGGAATTTATTCGAGAATTTCGGTATGGAATTCAAAGTAAGTAGTTGAATTGAACGTTATTATACTTTCTTTTATTGAAATTGAACCTTTCCCACTGTTTTTGCATGTGATTTTGCCGATTTAGAAGAAAAGAATGCATGCCTAGCATGTTCCTACTGCTCATAATAGATGGCGCTGTAGTAAGAATTTCACTATTCCATAAATCGTTTCGCAGATGGCTGAAAAAAATAGATTGTCGTTTCCCTGGTAACGAAGAATTAATGTATCGCCATTTTGCATTTCTGGAATGATTTTGTAGGAATGTGCCAATATTTCGAAAAACCTGCGTTCGAAGGTGGATTTCTGTCCCAATAAGAAGGTAATTATGAAAATGAAGTGAAAAAATGTTATATTGAATATCGATTTCTTTTTCAGAATGCCTGTGGAAATATTTGTTTTTATGGGAAAGGATATCCCGGATGTTTTTGACTGAAAAAGACCATCTGTAATGCAGAAGACGATGAAATATGAAATCCCACGTCATTTTTCAACGACGTGTGAAGGAATTTCACAAATTCCCATCGTCCTTCAGAAAAATCGAGGATTATTGAATCACACTTAGGTGAGCAATCTGCACGGATATTCTGTTTTTCGAATACCACCCATAGTTTGGGTGGAATTTTTAACGATTATTGAATTTTCTTTCTTTCAGGTCATTTTTCTGGTGAGAATCCTTTGAAACTGGAAAAATATGACTGAATTTCGAGGAAGGAATTGCTATTCGACCATTTCAGAGGTACTTCTTGGTATATTTTCGTAGGAATGCAAAAATATTGCAGATTTGTGAAAAAAAAATTGAACAAGAAGCTTGAGTGGAAAAATCCAGCAAAGGGCGTTCTAGAAATTGAATATATGGACCGATATCAATGTAAGTGAACCTGTGACAGGCACAGCTGAATGTATATCCCCAACATAAATATGTTTTTAGCATGACGTTGAATCTAAGGTTCTTCTGAATAAAACTGTCTATGTAACATTTTTCTCTGTATTTTTCCAGCCCCTGCGAACGAATTGGACAATCTTTCCAGAGACAGTGCAAATCAATGATGATATCTACAGCAAAGAACCTACTTGCTGATTTTTCAAGAAACGCTCATGGAAATGGAATAATTTGAAGTTTATAAAAGTTATATTGCATATAATGTATTGTGTAGTTACTTGATTGTATATATTCCAGAAAATAAAAATCAGTATTTTTTTGAAATTTTCGACTTTTCATTCTACAATTTTCAACAGCAGAAAATTGTGCAGTACCTAAATATTTGAATTTCAAGTCTTTAATATAATTTGAACTTGGAAAAAGAATAGTTTTGAAAAATCTTGAATTTATCGACACATTCAACCATTGAGTGCAAGAGAAATAAGGTAAGCATAATTATTCTCTCTCTGCATTCCAATATACATAACATCTCACATATTGGTCTTGGTGAGAGTTCAAATTGCATTTCTTTTCCTATGTATACATCTGAAAGTGAAACGAGTGTTGATGATTTTGAATAACCCATGGGTATTCACACTAAAGAATATGAGGGATTTGCTGATTTCACACAGTTGAAAAAAAGCACTCAGGGGATTCAGATGATTTAATGTTTACCAAAGTTATGTTGCACATAATTATTATGTGAATTTATTTCATTGTATATATTCCAGCCTGTAAATCTTGAAACTTTTCATTCGGAAATTCTCAATAGAAGCCTAATGGGCAATTGATATCTAAATTCCATTGATCAATATAATTTGATCTTGAAAACAGATTAATTTCCAAATATTCTCGAATTACTTGACACATTTAATTAGTGAGCATGATTGTTCTCTCTTCATAATATAATCGTGATAACATAAATAGTGGCCCTCCGTAAGTGCAAAAAGTGGTTATCCATATGTATTGTATTAATTCAATCTGGTGTTTTTTCTGTTCATGAAAAATTTGGTCTTGAGAGCATAAGATATTTCTCCTTAATCCAATCTGGACATTGAAATTTACGAGCCAATATCAATATCAGTTCTTAGATATAGAGGCACGAATAATCTGATGGTGTATTAGTTGTTGATGTTTTTCAATAACCAAAAATAATGTTCGTCATTTTGTCTAAACAATTTCCAAGTAGCAATTTTTAAGGGATAACTTGAGAAAAACTTTTCGAAAATTATTACAAGTCCGAATTATTAGAGAGAGATGTAGCTATCATGAAATATTAGAATGTGTCAGAGTGAGATAGATTGAGAAAGACATTTCTATAATAATAAAAACGTCATCAGCAACACAGATGAACGGCAGTCGATGATCTTTCATAGCCGTGTAAAATCATAGACACAAGTTTCATGTGTCTGAGGGGATTCTTGCTAAGCGATACGCCCTCTTGCGGATAGTGAGAGAACCGAGCTAAAAGCCATTGTCTTTGTTGTTGTTTATGAGAAAACATTGAGCTTCAGTTGTGATAGTTGATTTTTGTGTTTTTATATATACTGTTGGAGATTTTTGAAATGAACCAGTATTGCTGTGTCCCCCAGTGTTCATTTTGGATATGACTTATTTTGGCTGCTTGGGTGAATTAGATATTTCTCCATACACCAATCTAGACCTGATTATATGGGGGCCGAAGGCCCTCATTATGTTTTCAGTATGCTGTTGAATCTACGGTTCTTCAAAATGAAACTGTCCATGTGACTTTCTCTTTCCATATCCACGTAGAAATGGTATAATTTAATGTTTATAGAAGTGATATTGCATATTATTTATTGTGTAGTTATTTGATTGTATTCCAGATCATCAAAATCGTTGTATTCTTGAAATTTTTGACTTTTGCATTCAACAATCCTTTATATTCCTCAATATAATTTCAACTTGGAAAAAGAATAGTTTAATGAAAATTCTTGAATGCATGAATTGTTCTCGATATTGAAATCTTGACAAAAATTTTCTTAAGTCCATGAAATTAGAGAGAGACACAAGTGTCAGAGTGAGATAGAAAGACATGGACACACGAACAACAATGACAGATGTTCGTTCGTTTATGTTCACCCATAGCCGTCAAACATGAAGATGTGAAATATGACAAATGTGGTTTTTGATGTTGATCACAGAGCTTGACACCTGTCAAAGATGTTTTTTTCTTCTTCTTCCTACCAATGGCCTCTTTTACTTATCAATGCGAATCTATCATCTATATTGATTAGCTTTAAATGCGAATCCACTTAAAAGGTAGATCTGCGGGCCCAAACTAGTTACTATATATTAAAATAATAAGGAACATAGAAATTTTGACGTTTGTGACGAGGGCTCTAAAATGCGATCGGCGAAGCCGATCGCCCCGGCGCTTGCGCCCCCCGGCGGGCCGGTGGATGGGGGCGTCGGAAAGGGGAAGAACGGGACTAGGCGTGGGCGTTTTCGGATTTTTTCCAAGTGTTCGGGAAGTATTTTGAAAAAATTCGCGAAAACGGTCAAAATCGCCGAAATGACCCGATTTACAAGGCATAAGGATATTTTCTGGGGGCCCCTAGACCTCGGGAGTTTTTTCTAAACGAAGCGGCATATCTTTCTTCGGAGCGGTACGCAAAGGGTTTTTCGACACGTTCCTCCGGGTCTCCGCAAGAAATTCGCAAAGTTACGACGTTTCTCGAAAGGTGCGAGAATCTGGCGATCATCGATGACGGCACAGAGGCCCCATCGTCAGATTGACTTTTCGTATTTCAGAGGTCGGAAGTAATTTTTTAAAATGCAGATTTTCGGTATTTAATCGCCTTTCGAGGGTAAGTATTTGGTCGATTGTCGAATATTAACGTTTGTTTTTCCTTTTCAGCTAAAATTCCGAGTCGATAAAGCGTTTTTTGAAGCGATACGAATGTTTACATTTCACGATATACCGGTGATGCGAGAAATGAATGAAATACCTGAAAATGGGGCCTTATCGAGTTGGATCGTTTAAATGGAGTCTCATGAGTTGGATTACCACGATATTTTCCGGATTTCAAAAGGATTTCGGTGATTTTCGGGCAAGTTTCGAACTTTGACGTTAGTGTGAAGGGGGTGAAAGGTGGACTGATTTCCGTTATTTGGGGGCCTTTTCTAGGTGAGAAGGACAAAAAACGCATTCTACAGATCGTCTTCAACAAAACCAGACCTGGATATAAGCCCCACAATGAGTTTTCAGGAAATTACGAACAAATTCCATCAGGCTATTTTGACAGGTCGTTTGCCGTAGGAAATTGAAATTCGAGTTTTTGGGATAAATTAAAGCAGCTGGGGGCCCCAATCTTTTCGGCCCTTATGTTTTAAGGCGTTTTTCGAAGGTTTGTACTGGAATTTCATCATTTTTCGAGAAAATTTTACTATTTTGCCTTCAACGGTGAGTGAATTTCAGATTCTGTTGAATAGAAATGTTTGCACAAATGTTACAGGAGCTTTTATGTCCATCTAGAAAGTATAAATAGGATGTATTGGATTGGAATACATCGTTTTTTCCCAAATGCCAGGTGATTTGACATGATTTTTGAGAAAAATTAAGTCGATTCTGTTTAATAAGGTTATGTTGTTTGTTTATATGGATAATGGAACAAATAAACGATTTATATGGAACAATATAGCCAAAGTGAGTACTAATTGACCTTTTTACACTCGATCTCGACCTTTTTTTCAGGTATTTCGATGAACAAAATCCATCAGCTCAAATTGACTTCAATATTGCTCGGATGAAAGGAAATGTGCAGGTAGGGGGCCAATTCTGTGCGGAAATCGTATTTTACGTTGTCTTACGACGATTTCGAATGGAATTTCCCCATTTTCCAAGGTTTGTATGATATTTTGAACGTATTAAAAAATTTTTTTTTCCAGGTCTATTTTTTCGAGAAATTTTTTTCAAAATGGAAAAATATGCATGAATTTGGAACAAAATAGTGTTATTGCACCTTTTCCAACCCATTTCTTGGTATATTTCCGTAGGATTTGTTAAAAACAAATTCGACAAGAAGCCTCGATAGAATGATAGGATTTCGGGAATTTATTCGAGAATTTCGGTATGGAATTCAAAGTAAGTAGTTGAATTGAACGTTATTATACTTTCTTTTATTGAAATTGAACCTTTCCCACTGTTTTTGCATGTGATTTTGCCGATTTAGAAGAAAAGAATGCATGCCTAGCATGTTCCTACTGCTCATAATAGATGGCGCTGTAGTAAGAATTTCACTATTCCATAAATCGTTTCGCAGATGGCTGAAAAAAATAGATTGTCGTTTCCCTGGTAACGAAGAATT
Source organism: Adalia bipunctata (assembly GCA_910592335.1). Taxonomy (NCBI): domain Eukaryota; kingdom Metazoa; phylum Arthropoda; class Insecta; order Coleoptera; family Coccinellidae; genus Adalia; species Adalia bipunctata. The sequence goes on along the minus strand of OU342949.1, from coordinate 8,732,679 downwards.
AATGTATCGCCATTTTGCATTTCTGGAATGATTTTGTAGGAATGTGCCAATATTTCGAAAAACCTGCGTTCGAAGGTGGATTTCTGTCCCAACAAGAAGGTAATTATGAAAATGAAGTGAAAAAATGTTATATTGAATATCGATTTCTTTTTCAGAATGCCTGTGGAAATATTTGTTTTTATGGGAAAGGATATCCCGGATGTTTTTGACTGAAAATGATCATCTGTAATGCAGAAGACGATGAAATATGAAATCCCACATCATTTCTCAAAGACGTGTTAAGGAATTTCACAAATTCCCATCATTTTTCGAAAAAATCGAGGATTATTGAATCATATTTAGGTGAGCATTCTGCACAGATATTCTGTCTTTCGAATGTAGTTCCCGATTTTCCAAAATTGGGTGGAATTTTCAACGAATATTGAATTTTCTTTCCTTCAGGTCATTTTTTTGGTGAGAATCCTTTGAAACTGGAAAAATATGACTGAATTTCGAGGAAGGAATTGCTATTCGACCATTTCAGAGGTACTTCTTGGTATATTTTCGTAGGAATGCAAAAATATTGCAGATTTGTGAAAAAAAAATTGAACAAGAAGCTTGAGTGGAAAAATCCAGCAAAGGGCGTTCTAGAAATTGAATATATGGACCGATATCAATGTAAGTGAACCTGTGACAGGCACAGCTGAATATATATCCCCAACATAAATATGTTTTTAGCATGACGTTGAATCTAAGGTTCTTCTAAATTAAACTGTCTATGTAACATTTTTCTCTGTATTTTTCCAGCCCCTGCGAACGAAATGGACAATTGTGACTTGGACAATCTTTCCAGAGACAGTGCAAATCAATGATGATATCTACAGCAAAGAACCTACTTGCTGATTTTTCAAGAAACGCTCATGGAAATGGAATAATTTGAAGTTTATAAAAGTGATATTACATATTATGTATTGTGTAGTTACTTGATTGTATGTATTCCAGAAAATAAAAATCAGTATTTTCTTGAAATTTTCGACTTTTCATTCTACAATTTTCAACAGCAGAAAATTGTGCAGTACCTAAATATTTGAATTTCAAGTCTCTGATATAATTTGAACTTGGAAAAAGAATAGTTTTGAAAAATCTTGAATTTATCGACACATTCAACCATTGAGTGCAAGAGAAATGAGGTAAGCATAATTATTCTCTCTCTGCATTCCAATATACATAACATCTCACATATTGGCCCTTGGTGAGAGTTCAAATTGCATTTCTTTTCCTATGTATACATCTGAAAGTGAAACGAGTGTTGATGATTTTGAATAACCCATGGGTATTCACAGTAAACAATATGACGGCATTGCTGATTTCACACAGTTGAAAAAAATCACTCATGGGATTCAGATAATTTAATGTTCACCAAAGTTATGTTCCATATATTATGTGAATTTATTTTATTGTATATATTCCAGCCTGTAAATCTTGAAACTTTTCATTCGGCCATTCTCAATAGAAGCCAAATGTGCAGTTGATACATAAATTCTATTCTTCAATTAAATGTGAACTCAAAATCACATTAGTTTACAAATATTCTTGAATTACTGGACAGTGGACACATTTAATTAGTTCTATTGAGAAAATCTTATAGGGTAAGCATAATTGTTCTTTCTCTGCATTACAATCTTGATGGCATTCCGCATATAGGCTCGGTGGGAAATTCAATCTGCTATTTTTAGGTGCATTTTCTTCTATTGAGGAAATCTTATGAGGGTAAGCATAATTTTTTTTTCTCTGCATTACAATCTTGATGGCATTCCAAATGTAGGCTCGGTGGGAAATTAAATCTGTTATTTTTTCCAAGTCAGGTGCATTTTACCTATTCTACATATATATCTACATAACATTTTACATATTGGCCCTCGGTGAGTGAAATCAGTGGTATTACATGTGTCAATCTGCTATTTTTTCCAAGTCAGGTGCATTTTATTCTGTTCATGAATTATTTTGATGGCTTGATATTTCTGCTCTGTCCAATCTGGACAATTTTTGAAGTTCCTAGATAAAAGAAACAAATCCAACAATTAAGATTGTTATTTTTTGGAAACTTGAGGGTTTACTTTAGAAAATTCGATACTCCAAACACAAATTGAGAAAATTTTTACAAGTCCGAAAGTTTAGAGAGAGAACTTTGAGAGTGAGATAGAACGCTAATCACAGAATTAGACACCTGATCCTTCATAGCCGTGTGTAATATGAATAGATGTATTTAGTTCTATGATTCGTCATGGATATAAATTTCAGAATATATGTAATTCCATGTATTAGACTGAGAAAGAACGAGAAATACATGCCTTTTATATAATTTGTCGAATAGCAAAGATAGATGAGACGTCATTGATGTAAACCCATAGCCGTCAAAATTATAATTGTTTGGCGAGTCCAAAGATCAAAGCGCCCTCTTTCGGCAAAATTTCCTAACTACGAAACAAGTAATGCTTTGGAATCTTCAATGTATCGTTTTCAGTAACATTCAATCTACGTGTGTTTCAGAAGAAAATTTCAATTGTTCAGATATTCATAACGCATCAGACAGATAGAATACAGCAATTTTTTAAATCTTCAATACATGGAACAAAATCAATTTAAGTAGTTGAATAAAACGTTATAGTAGATTCTTTCGTTGAATATGAGCTTTTTTTGTGTATTTGCATGATATTTTACTGTTTTGGAAAGGATGCATGTCTTGCATGTTCCTGATTCGAGTAATAACACATCGTCAAGTTTAAATATCTTTTGGTATGAGGTACATTGTATTTTACGAAATATTTTTGTCCAATAAATAGCGATTCAATATATTCGTGTTATTTGCATGTGCACTTTTTCGATTATATACTGAAAGGAATGTCCGAATGATTAGAGAGAGAGATGTAACTGTCGCGAAATTATAGAATGTATCAGAGTGAGACAGCAAGAAAATGGTATGTCCTTAATATTACTGTTAAATCAGCAACACATATGAACGGCGAGTCGATGATCTTTCATAGCCGTGTAAAATCATAGACACAAGTTCCATGTTATGACACAATGTGTCTGAGTGAGATAGAACGAAAAAAACGTGTGAATTATAATACAGCACGCACAACAATGACAGATGATTCCTTATCTATGTTCACCCAGAGCCGTCAAACATAAAAATGTGAAATGCTGTGGTTTGTCGATGTCCGTCATAGAGTTTGTCACCTGTCAAAGATGATTTTTCTTCTTCTTCCTACCGATGGCCTCTTTATTTTTAAAATGCGAATCTGTCTTCAAAGGGAGACCTACCTACAAGGTGTTTCTACCTAATATATTGATCTGTGGGCCCAAACTAGTTACTATATATTAAAATAATAAGGAACATAGAAATTTTGACGTTTGTGACGAGGGCTCTAAAATGCGATCGGCGAAGCCGATCGCCCCGGCGCTTGCGCCCCCCTGCGGGCTGGGGAATGGGGGCGCGGGAAAGGGGAAGAACGGGGCTACGCGTGGGCGTTTTCGGATTTTTTCTGCGACTTGGGCAAGTATTTCAAAAAAATTCGCGAAAACCGTCGAAATCGCCGAAATGACCCGATTTACAAGGCATAAGGATATTTTCTGGGGGCCCCTAGACCTCGGGAGTTTTTTCTAAACGAAGCGGCATATCTTTCTTCGGAGCGGTACGCAAAGGGTTTTTCGACACGTTCCTCCGGGTCTCCGCAAGAAATTCGGAAAGTTACGACGTTTCTCGAAAGGTGCGAGAATCTGGCGATCATCGATGACGGCACATAGGCCCCATCGTCAGGTTGACGTTTCATATTTCAGAGGTCGGACGAAATATTTTAAAACGCAGATTTTCGGTATTTAATCGCCTTTCGAGGGTAAGTATTTGGTCGATTGTCGAATATTAACGTTTGTTTTTCCTTTTCAGCTAAAATTCCGAGTCGATAAAGCGTTTTTTGAAGCGATACGAATGTTTACTTTTGAGGATATACCGGTGAAGCGAGAAATGAATAAAAAACCTGAAAATGGGGCCTTATCGAGTTGGATCGTTCAAATGGAGTCTTATGAGTTGGATTACCACGATATTTTCCGGATTTCAAAAGGATTTCGGTGATTTTCGGGCAAGTTTCGAACTTTGACATTAGTGAGAAGGGGCCGAAACTTGCGATGATTTCGGTTATTTGGGGGACTCTTTTTAGCTGAAAACGACTAAAAACGCATTCTACAGATCGTCTTCGACAAAACGAGACCTGGATACAAGCCCCACCATGAGTTTTCAGGAAATTACGAACAAATTCCATCAGGCAATTTTGACAGGTCGTTTGCCGTAGGAAATTGAAAATCGAGTTTTTGGGATAAATTAAAGCAGCTGGGGGCCCGAATCTTTTCGGTTCTCATGTTTTAAGGCGTTTTTCGAAGGTTTGTACTGGAATTTCATCATTTTTCGAGAAAATTTTACTATTTTGCCTTCAACGGTGAGTGAATTTCAGATTCCGTTGAATAGAAATGTTTGCACAAATGTTACAGGAGCTTTTATGTCCATCTAGAAAGTATAAATAGTATGTATTGGATTGGAATACATTGTTTTTTCCCAAATTTTAGGTGATTTAACATGATTTTTGAGAAAAATAAAATCGATTCTGTTTAATAAGGTTATGTTGTTTGTTTATATGGATAATGGAACAAATAAACGATTTATATGGAACAATATAGCCAAAGTGAGTACTAATTGACCTTTTTACACTCGATCTCGACCTTTTTTTCAGGTATTTCGATGAACAAAATCCATCAGCTCAAATTGACTTCAATATTGCTCGGATGAAAGGAAATGTGCAGGTAGGGGGCCAATTCTGTGCGGAAATCGTATTTTACGTTGTCTTTCGACGATTTCGAATGGAATTTCCCCATTTTCCAAGGTTTGTATGATATTTTGAACGTATTAAAAAATTTTTTTTTCCAGGTCTATTTTTTCGAGAAATTTTTTTCAAAATGGAAAAATATGCATGAATTTGGAACAAAATAGTGTTATTGCACCTTTTCCAACCCATTTCTTGGTATATTTCCGTAGGATTTGTTAAAAATGAATTCGACAAGAAGCCTCGATAGAATGATAGGATTTCGGGAATTTATTCGAGAATTTCGGTATGGAATTCAAAGTAAGTAGTTGAATTGAACGTTATTATACTTTCTTTTATTGAAATTGAACCTTTCCCACTGTTTTTGCATGTGATTTTGCCGATTTAGAAGAAAAGAATGCACGCCTAGCATGTTCCTACTGCTCATAATAGATGGCGCTGTAGTAAGAATTTCACTATTCCATAAATCGTTTCGCAGATGGCTGAAAAAAATAGATTGTCGTTTCCCTGGTAACGAAGAATTAATGTATCGCCATTTTGCATTTCTGGAATGATTTTGTAGGAATGTGCCAATATTTCGAAAAACCTGCGTTCGAAGGTGGATTTCTGTCCCAATAAGAAGGTAATTATGAAAATGAAGTGAAAAAATGTTATATTGAATATCGATTTCTTTTTCAGAATGCCTGTGGAAATATTTGTTTTTATGGGAAAGGATATCCCGGATGTTTTTGACTGAAAAAGACCATCTGTAATGCAGAAGACGATGAAATATGAAATCCCACGTCATTTTTCAACGACGTGTGAAGGAATTTCACAAATTCCCATCGTCCTTCAGAAAAATCGAGGATTATTGAATCAAACTTAGGTGAGCAATCTGCACGGATATTCTGTTTTTCGAATACCACCCATAGTTTGGGTGGAATTTTTAACGATTATTGAATTTTCTTTCTTTCAGGTCATTTTTCTGGTGAGAATCCTTTGAAACTGGAAAAATATGACTGAATTTCGAGGAAGGAATTGCTATTCGACCATTTCAGAGGTACTTCTTGGTATATTTTCGTAGGAATGCAAAAATATTGCAGATTTGTGAAAAAAAAATTGAACAAGAAGCTTGAGTGGAAAAATCCAGCAAAGGGCGTTCTAGAAATTGAATATATGGACCGATATCAATGTAAGTGAACCTGTGACAGGCACAGCTGAATGTATATCCCCAACATAAATATGTTTTTAGCATGACGTTGAATCTAAGGTTCTTCTGAATAAAACTGTCTATGTAACATTTTTCTCTGTATTTTTCCAGCCCCTGCGAACGAATTGGACAATCTTTCCAGAGACAGTGCAAATCAATGATGATATCTACAGCAAAGAACCTACTTGCTGATTTTTCAAGAAACGCTCATGGAAATGGAATAATTTGAAGTTTATAAAAGTTATATTGCATATAATGTATTGTGTAGTTACTTGATTGTATGTATTCCAGAAAATAAAAATCAGTTTTCTTGAAATTTTCGACTTTTCATTCTACAATTTTCAACAGCAGAAAATTGTGCAGTACCTAAATATTTGAATTTCAAGTCTTTAATATAATTTGAACTTGGAAAAAGAATAGTTTTGAAAAATCTTGAATTTATCGACACATTCAACCATTGAGTGCAAGAGAAATAAGGTAAGCATAATTATTCTCTCTCTGCATTCCAATATACATAACATCTCACATATTGGCCCTTGGTGAGAGTTCAAATTGCATTTCTTTTCCTATGTATACATCTGAAAGTGAAACGAGTGTTGATGATTTTGAATAACCCATGGGTATTCACACTAAAGAATATGAGGGATTTGCTGATTTCACACAGTTGAAAAAAAGCACTCAGGGGATTCAGATGATTTAATGTTTACCAAAGTTATGTTGCACATAATTATTATGTGAATTTATTTCATTGTATATATTCCAGCCTGTAAATCTTGAAACTTTTCATTCGGAAATTCTCAATAGAAGCCTAATGGGCAGTTGATATCTAAATTCCATTGATCAATATAATTTGATCTTGAAAACAGATTAATTTCCAAATATTCTCGAATTACTTGACACATTTAATTAGTGAGCATGATTGTTCTCTCTTCATAATATAATCGTGATAACATAAATAGTGGCCCTCCGTAAGTGCAAAAAGTGGTTATCCATATGTATTGTATTAATTCAATCTGGTGTTTTTTCTGTTCGTGAAAAATTTGGTCTTGAGAGCATAAGATATTTCTCCTTAATCCAATCTGGACATTGAAATTTACGAGCCAATATCAATATCAGTTCTTAGATATAGAGGCACGAATAATCTGATGGTGTATTAGTTGTTGATGTTTTTCAATAACCAAAAATAATGTTCGTCATTTTGTCTAAACAATTTCCAAGTAGCAATTTTTAAGGGATAACTTGAGAAAAACTTTTCGAAAATTATTACAAGTCCGAATTATTTAGTGAGAGATGTAGCTATCATGAAATATTAGAATGTGTCAGAGTGAGATAGATTGAGAAAGACATTTCTATAATCACGTCATCAGCAACACAGATGAACGGCGAGTCGATGATCTTTCATAGCCGTGTAAAATCATAGACACAAGTTCCATGTTATGACACAATGTGTCTGAGTGAGATAGAACGAAAAATACGTGTGAATTATAATACAGCACGAACAACAATGACAGATGAGTCCTTATCTATGTTCACCCAGAGCCGTCAAACATAAAAATGTGAAATGCTGTGGTTTGTCGATGTCCGTCATAGAGTTTGACACCTGTCAAAGATGTTTTTTCTTCTTCTTCCTACCAATGGCCTCTTTATTTTTAAAATGCTAATCTTTGCTCTACATTGATCTGTCTTCAATAGTGATTAACTTAAAAGGTAGATCTGCGGGCCCAAACTAGTCCTATATAATAATTCTGTAAGGAAACATAGAAATTTTGACGTTTCGTGACAGGGGCTCTAAAAGCGATCGGCGAAGCCGATCGCCCCGTCGCTTGCGACCCCCTACGGGCGAGTGGATGGGGGCGTCGGGTAGGAGAAGAACGGGGCCACGCCAGGGTGTTTTCGGATTTTTTTTAGGACCCCGGGAAGTATTTTAAAAAAATTCGCGAAAGTGGTCGAAATCGCCGGATAGACCCGATTTGCGGGGCATAAGGATTTTTTGCGGGGGCACCTAGACCTCGGGGGTTTTTTTCGAACGAAGCGGCATATCCTCTATTTTACATGGACTTGAAGGGTTTTTCGACACGTTCCTCCGGGTCTCCGCGAAAAATTCTTAAAGTTGTGACGTTTCTTGAAAACTGCGAAAATTTTCGAATCGGCTAGCGAACATCGATATCGCCAGAGAATTTGGATCGTTCGGTTGACTTTCGACGTTAGAATTAGGTTAGGGTTCTTGACAACAGCATTCAAAATTTGACGCGACGCACAGATTACCGTTTCGAGGTTGGATTTTTTCGACATTTCGAGACGTCAAGGGTGAAGTTACATATTGTAGGTTAGGGTTCTTGACAACGGCATTCAAAGTTTGACGCGACGCATAGATGACCGTTTGGAGGTTGGATTTTCTCGACATTTCGAGACGTCACGGGTGAAGTTACACATAGGTTAGGGTTCTTGACAACGGCAGTCAATGTTTGACGCGACGCATAGATGATCGTTTGGAGGTTGGATTTTTTCGACATTTCGAGACGTCACGGGTGAAGTTACACATATATAGGTTAGGGTTCTTGACAACGGCATTCAAAGTCTGACGCGACGCATAGATGACCGTTTGGGAGTTGCATTTTTGCTTTTGATTCTTCAAAATGCGAATCTTTCTTCAAAGGGGGATCTACCAACAAGGTGAATCTACTTAAAAGGTAGATCGCTGGGCCCAAACTAGTAATCAATAAAGACATCATTCATCATTAGTCTGATCAATACACCTCTTCGGCAACTGTGGAGTTAAGACATCCCTTGAACGTTCTGAGTCTGGTCGTTCAGTTGCCTCAACCTCAAAGCAAGTGTTGTTTCAAAGGTGTATTGATCAGACTAATGATGAATGATGTCTTTATTGATTACAATCTAATCTTATATACTAAATTGAATATTGACGATAAAGATAACATTGCCTTATTTGGTATCATTTCACTAGCGGAGTCCCCGGTTGCATCAATTGCATCAATTGTTTCTAGCCAGTCAGCAGATTTTGGTCGATCGGCGGCTCACTCGGTCGTGACCCACTTTTGATTAATAATTTAAATGGAATTTTCCATATTATCGAAGATGAATATTTTTTAGAATAATGTTCGAATTTCGAACAGATCATGTGATGAAGATATTATGTTAACAATATTTTCGATTTCTAACGAAATCTTGACATTTATTTTTTGTTTTTAATAAACAGTCATAGCCTACTACTTAGTTATTGACAATTGAATTACAAAATCTTGAATTCTGAGCTTGGTTTTGGAAATAAATGCATGAAATAATATGTTTTTGAAAAGCTGAGATTGTGCTCAATAAGAATAAAAAATAATATACAGGGTGTCCAATTTAAAAAAACATATGTTTGCTCAATAGCTCAAAAACGGAAAGTTTAATTGAAAAACTGACTACGCCACTGGATTATACGGAAAAAAATCTATAGGAATGCGTTTCAACCATTTCTCCAAGTTTGAGCACAACTGAGATACGGGGGGTGATTAAAAAGTGATACTTTTCATTTTCAGCCTGTATAGCAAAAACTAAGAGGGCTATGCAAAAACTGATTGTGCCATCTTTAGTTTCTCGAAAAAGTAGCAAACTGTCGCGAAAACCGCATCCCCCTAACGTTAAAAATAACGGAGATATCCCGTAAAAGTGCCCAAAATGGGATACCCTGTACATCCCAATAACAATGAATCAATTACCTGCTCCGGATATTTTTTTGCAAATGTTAATCTGTAATTGCAAAAAGGGATGTGGAGCTGCGTGTGGATGCAAAAAAAGTGGTTATACTGCAGTGTAGCATGTTTACAGTGCAGCGGAAATAGTTGTTCCAATACTTCACCTATTATACAGAAAGATGAAGTAGAAAAAAATATTTTATGTAGACAACAATGTCAGCGGCGTAGCTACGTGGGTGCAAGGGTGTGCAGTGCACCAGGGCCCCCGACCATAGGGGCCCCCAAGGCCCCAAGCGCTGACCACCTTTTTTACCACGTTACAAGATTTGTATAATGTTTTCAGCAATTAAACTTCGTTTTTTGATATCATTCAATAGTTATGAAAAATTCGTGCAAAGATGAGCGAGGCCAAGCAAAAATAATAACAAAAAATGGTGAATTTTGAATTTACTTTTCTCTGCGATTTTATGCACATTCTTATTGATATCAATTATGCATCTTAAGTATTACAAATATGCGATATCAATTTGGACGACACATGCAGAGCTTAGAAGAGACGAATACAAAGATAAAAATTTATAGGAGTGACTTCGAGTCCTTCAAATGCGAGCCTAGAGAAAATGCCATAGCATATGGTATAGATCCCCATTTCGAAGAAAAGAGACAAAAAAGTTCAAAAACATTTCGATGAATTAGCTTCCTTCTGATCACCGATTTCGAAGTAGGGAAGAATTGTTCAAAATGAATATTTTCTATAGAGTGCTCGATACAATAATTTCACAATTAAGGGGCCGTTATACTCTGGCCGACAAAAACTGGATCTCTACGTAGGTATACATTCATTTTTCAGTTGTTTGCTACCGCAGGAAGGGCTATGTGGCACTGATGACGGCCAACAAGTTCACGCCTTCAATTCTTCACCTAAAAGCATGCTTTTTTCTTCAAATTGAAGTTAAAAGATGTCTTGAGGACACTCCCATTTTTTCTATTCGAGAAAATTATTTTTTCGCATAAAAAAATCGGGTTGAATTTGAGACTATATGAAAATTGACTTCATAATCGTTTTTTGCCAGTTGTTCATCAATTTTTTTAGTGTTATTAAAAAAAAATTCCATTTGGATAGGCGCTTAATCAATGCAAAAATGGAAATACTGAAAAGACAGAAATTGTGAAATCGCAGAGAACTGTCTGAAATTCAAGGAGAATAAAAAAAAATCAGGCTTTCAGGTGAAAAATCGAGGGCGTGAACTTTTCAAATGGAGAATCGGTGCCGTCGGCCAGAGTATAACGGCCCCTTAAATACACGTTTCGGGGGTATAACTGCAGTCAACAAAATTTTTAATTTTCTGTCACCCTCATTTCTGATAGATGTAGGAGAAAAAACTGTCATTCAAAGCTGCGACAAATTTCAAAGTAAATATTGCGATATGATAGGGACCAATTTTTCGATTCAATTTCTTAATATTTATCACCCATTTCTACTTGAATTGAATAAGGCATGGATAATTCACGAATTCTGTAGGAAAATATATAATAAGGAATTACGAAATGCGATCCAACAGAAGTATTTACAGCAATATTACTATTCCATAAAATCCGGTCATCTCTGTAGGAGTCGAAAGATCTTTCAGCAAATTAAAAATAATAAAAAATTATTTGAGAAACACTATGGGCCAAGCTCGACTGCGACAATTATCGCTTATATCAATTAAAAATGAAGCTGCTTCAAGTCTAGATTTAAGTAAAGTCAATAAATCTTTAGCAAAAAAATGAGTCTCAAAGGTTGTAAACATATTTTTCCCGAAGAAATCAATGACTTCAAATTTAGACTTGATGGACCTCCAGGTTTGAATCCTCAATAATTAATTTAAATGAATTCCTTAAATAAGTTATTCTTATTGTTATTTTGCCAAATAGTCTAACATATCAATAAAATAAAAAGTGTTTTCAAAGTTTTTTTTCATCCTCCTAAATATAATTAATTTAATATACCTACTACATAAATAAACATTTCGAATTACCTATTTCTTCTCATTGCCTAATTACAACATCATTTATTCAAGACTCCTCAATTGTACAATCAGTTAGTAGCTCTGCTTCTTCGAAGTATTTATATCTCGACTTGTTAAAAAGCAAACAATTCATTAAGGGCCGGTTTTATAAAAGGCGAACCGAGGATTCAACCGTGCGCCAACTACCAGATAGTGAGGAATTTGGTTGTTGACGCAACGGTTGAATCCTCGGTTGGCCTTTATAATACCGGCCCTAAGGGGCCCTTCTCCGATTTTTGCACCAGGGCCCCTGACTATCTAGCTACGCCACTGAACAATGTAATATGAGTGCCCCTGGCTCAGTGGTAGAGCGTTGGAATTTGGACCCAAAAGGTCCGAAGTTCAATCCCAAGCTAGGAAAGAAATTTTCTAGTCTCGGTAGGGGCCACCATTCTCACTGTTGGGCCAAAAATTTACAGTGCTGTGCCTAAGGTGGCGTAAGAACACAGTAACAAAGCCTACACTGAACACAACTGCTTACTCCGAACTCGGCACAAGTTACAAGCTTCGAAGCTTGTAATTTCAGAGGGGTCTCCACAGGAGACCTAGGAGTAATCAGGATAAACAATATATCATATCATATATTGAAAAAAAACAGATTTTGTACTAATAATTTTTTTCTTTTCATTACTCGTAACTAATTACCTCATTTTCTTTAATGTACACAATAGAGTATGTTTCCTTTATAATTAAACTGGCCGAGAAATTCCATTGTACATAGCAGCTGTCGCTCCGCTCTCCCCTCCACGTTTTTCTACCTGTTCAAGATCCCTTCTGCTATTTTCATACACAGGTATCTTTGCAAAATGTCCCTATATGTTTACTAAGGTAAGATTCAACATATAAATAAAAAAATATAACTGTTCAAAGTGAAATTATATGGAAAAACCTTAATCTTTTATAATAATTTGTTTGAAAAATTAAAAAATGGAGTGCACAAAAAATTTTTGGGTAAACATTGCCATTTATAGTTCAAAAAACAATATCCCACATCGATCATAATAATTCATTCACTATAACTCTAATCCGAGGTTTTACGGTTTTGAATGCTCCAGGCACTCCACTAGGTATATGTTTACCCAGTTAACCTCGTAGGAAAAGCCACATTCCTGGACTCTGTGTCTCGGCTTACGCCTCGACTTAGCAATCTTCACAATCGTCCAGGAATGTGAGGCTTTTCCTACTCGATAAACAATGTACTATTGATCACCCGTTTTCGCAAAATTGTCATACGAATCGAACTTTTCAATATTTATTTCGAATATTTGGTTGGAGATAGAAATACTCTGCAAAGCAAGAAAGCGGTTGAAGTTTGCAGAACTGTAACTCGGATGGAAACTAGATAATTGTCAATTCAAGAGATATAATTGCAGTTTAGATTATTGGTGATGAACATTCGAAATAACAATAGAAATCAGATTCGATAATTATTGTCAATAATTGACCTAAGATATTCCAATCAAATTATCAAATCGGAGTATGTTTCATCGTTTACCATTGATATCGGAAAAATGCATAATTACGAGCTGAAAACATTCGGAATTTAATTTGTTAGTTATGAAAAAATTCTGAAGAAAATGGGGAATTCTTTAATTAACAATTCATAACATCGGAAAATCTGAATTGTTAAGGTGGATTTATACAGCAACTAAAATAAAATAAGAATTAAAATAAAATAAAATAAGAATGTTCACTTGATGCATTTCAATGACAGCGTTTATACAGGAAATAAGCTAAAATAAGGAATAAGAATTAGAATAAGAGATGGTCAACTTTTATCTTTTTCGCTTATTTTATTTGGAAAATGATAGTGCGCATGACCCAAATCCACTCCCCAATCTTTTCCGTATTGAAAATTTTGATAAGTTCTAGTTTTCTAACCTAAAACTTAATGAATATTTTTTTAAATCATTGTTGATAATTATATTTAATATGGATGACCAGGAAATCATGATGGGAGCGATGTTGTTATTGATGACAAGTACTGCGATTATCGCCTTGAATAAAAGGCGGAAGTCATTGTCAAAAAATCTGCGATTTGATTGGTTCATTCTTATTTCTTATTTTATTCCAGTGATCTCTATAAACCTATGTTGTCTGCTCTTATTTCTTATTTTATTTTATTTTAGTTGCTGTATAAATCCACCTTTACTCAGGCAGAAAATCATATTCTTGAAAAACATTCCGATTCATATCTACCAAGTCTGAAATTTACCAAAAATGTAGAAAATCCATTAACCTGAGTGAGGGGGGCAGTACCCCCACGGCGAAACTCCCACAACAAAACCCCCACGACCACTCCCACCACAAAATACAACACTTCCACCCTCCCCACCAAATACAATTCCAGGTTGGAGGTTTAATTCCTGTGAACCAGACCTCTCCATCGCACCATCCCATATACAGGGTGTCCCACTAGTGCCGCAGCGGACGATATACGCGTAACGGTCTGAGTTTGGCAAAATTTTTTGATGCAGACTTGATATACTACAAGAAGAGCACAACCTAAAAATATTTTCGAATATATCGGGTGGCCCACAAAAGAGGAATAGCGGGTGACTTTGTTTTTTCAAATGGGACACCCTATATTCAATACTGTTTTTCAATTCTCTGAAACTTCCTGCATGCCTTCATATACTTTTCACATATTTTTATTTGACAGTTTTCGAAATATTGGCCTTTTTGACAAAAAAATGGTACTTGTAGAGGCTATGTTATCCAATTATATTTCACGAACCCTTGCACATACCAATAATAGTTCTATATGGATTGAAAGACAAGACTTCAAAGTATCCTAACCAGCTATAATAAAGCATCTCCAGCATACAGAGTGTCCACAAAAAGACTATCAACATGACGAATTTCAAATCGATTTTTCTTCATTTTTTCAAATACAATGCATATAATTTTTTTTCATCATTGTAATCATCATTCATTTTACTTCATTTTTTGTCAAATACATGATATGCATATCTCTAACGGAATAGGATTTTTAAGCGATTTTTCGAAATGTTTCCCTAAAATTCACATATACCTTCGAATTCAAAAAGCAGATTTGGCTTTTCTGTGGTTATTGAGAACTGTCAAATTATTCCACTCAGAATTATCACCATTGAAGCTTCAATTCATATTATAGCGAAATGAGAAACTAGAAAGTTCTGATGTATCTTCTCAAAAATGTGATGAAATCAGTTACTGAAGACAGAAACTTGCTTTCTGTACCCATTTTTCAAAATACATTTTCGATAATTTTCTATGTTTCTACTTGGAACGTCGAATCTTCCAAAAATTTCAAACAAGCTTTGAGCTTGCGAGCTTGAAAATCTGCTTGCGTGCCTAGGAAACTATGAATATTATTTTTTCGAAGAAAGTTGTATAAGGATAAGAGCGGGCACTTTTTTGTATCCTGAAGTTTTGAAACTCGTTTTTTTGAAGCATTCATAACTTGTACATTCAAACTCATTGGTATTTTTTGAATTTTTACATCATTGTGTGAGTAGTCATCCAATCCGTAAAATCTATGATGATTTGAATTGAAGCTGCAATTATGTTAATTTTGAATATAATAATTTCACAGTTCCCAATAACCACAGAAAAGCCGAATCTGCTTTTTGAATTCGAGAGTAAATGTGAATTGGGAGGAAAAACTCCAAAAAATCCTATTCCTTTAGAGATATGCATATCATGTATTTGACAAAATATGAAGTGAAATGAATGGTGATTACAATAATGAAAAAAAATTATATGCATTGCATTTGAAAAAATGAAGAAAAATCGATTTGAAATTCGTCACGTTGATAGTCTTTTTGTGGACACTCTGTATGCTGGAGATGCTTTATTATAGCTGGGTAGGATTCTTTGAAGTCTTGTCTTTCAATCCATATAAAACTGTTATTGGTATGTGCAAGGGTTCGTGAAATATAATTGGATAACATAGCCTCTACAAGTATCATTTTTTTGTCAAAAAGGCCAATATTTCGAAAACTGTCGAATAAAAATATATGAAAAGTATATGAAAGCATGCAGGAAGTTTCAGAGAATTGAAAAACACTATTGAATATAGGGTGTCCCATTTGAAAAAACAAAGTCACCCGCTATTCCTCTTTTGTGGGCCACCCGATATATTCGAAAATATTTTTAGGTTGTGCTCTTCTTGGAGTATATCAAGTCTGCATCAAAAAATTTTGCAAAACTCAGACCGTTACGCGTATATCGTCCGCTGCGGCACTAGTGGGACACCCTGTATACATGATTATTGTAAGATCACTTATCTTCAAGATTACATAGTAATCGGTGGATTCACAATTCTCAATATGATATTTGCTTGGGCGAAATTGCCTGTGTAAGTCACACGTAAAATACGCGCGAGACGCACAGTAAGCAATCACCTGTTAAGTGGCACGTTTGAAACATGCGTAATATGCTATTTACAATTATTAAAAAATCAGATATAGCGTGAAAAAAACTCTTGGATATTTTTCAATAGAACATAATATCTAAAATATGAGTATCGACAAAATGAGTGCATTACTTACGTAGTTCGTAAATAAGCAAAGCCATCCAAGGAAATTCATCCAAATCTGCTGCAGTTCCACCTAAAATTCTCCTACCAAGATCATCTACTCCACACACACTTGTACTCGGCAATAAATTGCCTAGTGAGCGCGGAAGAACATCGTCGGCCTCATCTGAAATATCGAAAATAAAAGAAATTGGTCCATGATTATTTTCTGCTTTTATTCGAAATTGTTGTTGAGTAAGGAGTTTCTCAATCCAGACGATATACAGGGTGTGTCTTTGACTTGTACCGGGTGTCCCGAATTGTACAGATTTTTGCTAGAATCAGTTCTTTAGTTGTAGTGTTAAAATTAGTGAAAATAAAATATAGTTTATTCATTTCTGACGTTTTGATGACCCAGAAAACAATAAAATATGTTCATTCTCCTGAAGGAGAGCAATCTCAAATCAAACAATATATGGCATATGGCAAAAAAAATCCTTTTTTCCGCTACAATTCTAAGTGTAAGCAGAGGAAATGTAAACGGGTTAGCATAAAATTCAGCATATGATACACGAGAACAGATAAAAACTCTGTCTCGCCATGTATGTGTCGTGATACTGAATTTTCAAAAAATTGGCTGATATATGGATGATGAATGATGTCGATACAAATCACGTATGTTTTTATCTAAACAATAACCTTCGCGATGATTTGAAAAATATCCACTTGGAACAAAAGCGGAAAAACTTATGCAAAAAAAAATATGCCTATTTATACACATGAATTTTATAAACGCGACACTACACGGTTAATATTAAATTAATTGACTATACGTCTTCATCAGGAGATGAAGAAAAACAACCAGTATAATCTCTCTCAGCTTTCAGAACAACATAGCTCTAAAAAAGATTACTCGTTCAGTTACGAATGAATGCATGTACCAACTACTACTACGTACTTCGGTCAAGTACGGCCCATACGATGAGTCCGCTCTCAGCAAACCACAGGTGAGTCAAAATATACTTTGCTTTGTGTTGCCTTGTTACGAAAATCTCTTTATTGTGTCGTCCAGAGGAATTGTCCAGCTCTCAAGAACCATAGAAGAATACAGTCAACTCATTAGGGAATTAACCCGAGATCAAACACACTCCATAACGTTAGGCCAAGCTATGATCTTATAGTTAGGAATAATAGGTTTGCGGCTTAAGGACTGAGCAAATCAAACAAATCCTTTTTGAAGTGTCGACGTTTCGATTCTTCGTTTGGATCTTTTTCAAGGCTGTAACATTTTTTAGCGTGTAAATATCAACTCTGACAAAAATTAAAACAATACCTTGAATGAAACTATCTCATAAAACACAAATCACAAAGGTCAAAGAAATTCAACTAATATCGAAAACAAACGTTGAACCTTCTCTATGGAAGAAGGCAGGTCGATCAAGTCGAGAAAGTATCAGAAAACGAAACTAATTAATCAAATTTACTTTTTCAACTGGATATTAGAGGAAGCACAATGAGGTCATGAAATCTATGGGTCATTCTATCATTTTATTTCTGTCAATTTTCAGTAGTAATAACCCAAGGACTCCGTAGGCGGAGGTCTGTTGTCTACAAGCAACAAGCTTGAGAAAGTTGTCATAGAATTTTTGAGCATTTATCAATGTCCTAGGGTTATTCGGATAGAAAATTTTTTGCTAATTATAGAAAAAATACAGAGCTAAAACAATTTATTTAAAGGTGCAATTAACAAAGGAACAATTAGAAAAGTTAAATGAAGATCCAGACGTGTTAGTTTCTATAACTGATGAAGATGTATTTCCACTACGCATGCTGTTAATAATTTGATTATGATGTTCTTCGTCAATATTCAAGTAGGGTTTTATTGAGTTGGCATTGTTGTGACCCGTAATTTTTATAAGCTGTTGTTCTTGTACACCACTTTTGGCCAATCGACTAACCGCGGTCGATCTATTGGAATGATTAGTAATTTTTTTTCCTTTGTATTCAATCCAATCGCTTCGGCAGACGATCTTGTCCAATTTTGAATCGTATTTCTTCCAATGGGCATATTATCATACCAGTGATCATTTTCGGATTTCCATTGATGATTTGGTCTGACGAATAATCTGTTGGTTTTAATATTTGGGCCCCTTTTCGACATCAATTTTTTGAATAATCGGACAGGACAAACGTTGCTGTCATCGTTTTCTATTAAAAACTTGCTTCCAGTACACATTCTTGAACCACCCTGGCAAGTCTTGCTGAATACAGGGTATATTCCACTCGGTTGGTTACAGAACCCTCGTTGTTTGTTTCGATACAAAAAAATTCAGTCAAGCAAGCAGCAGCTTCCCCACCTCGCCAAGCTAATTCTACCGCGGCTATGTGATAGAATTTCCGTTGCAGCCCTTCAGGAGTATTTTCATTCCATAAATTCACCATTTTTGTTATTTCCACAGAACTTAATGCTGCCGAACTTTGCTTCCTTTTACTTGGGTCTGATTGCAGTTTTCGTCGTATAGAATCACGGGCAGCTCGCGCTTGTTGAAATACAACACTTTTGAATGGGTCAATAATAACTTTCATTTCTTTATAATATTTTTCTTGTAACAGCTTACTTGTTATATTCCACATGGTTTTGACCGTACTTTCTTTGAACTCTTCACCATCTTTTCTCCTCATGTTCACAGCCCAATCCTTTAAAATCAACGCCAATTCTTCCGCCGTCCGATTTCCATCTAATTGATACTTTCTATCGTTGCAAAAGTCTATAAATGCTTTCCATACAAATTTCTTACTGTAAACGGTGTTTTTTGGTATGTTCGATTCTATAATTTCATTAATATTATCGTCAGTATTGCAACCAAATCGTGACATTTCGAAATATTAAATATTTGAAAATTCAAAATCGAAATAAATCAATATGTGTCCATAGCAACGTGAAAACAGCCCATGGTCTGTTATCGATGTAATGTTGACATGATTGGGTGAAATTGTTCATCTGATATCAAATGAGGAAATTTAATTGGTTGTTGGAACTGTCAAAAAATTTTCTATAAAACATCATCACTCCCAATAACCTGAATTGAAATGAGAAGATGAATAGAATGGAATATGTTATTCGGGGAAATCAATCCTATATCAACTTTTTTGTTGGATGCAAAAATGTAGTATTGCAGGTGGAATGCACTATATAACGGATTATTTGTTTTTAATTTTCGTTAATAAATTACTGTAAACAATACTGAGTGATTCTACATCAGTTCTCTGGTTGATTGCATAAGTGAAATGATCCAGATTTCAACAAATAATACAATCAACCTAAGAACTGATGTAGAATCACTCAGTATTGTTTACAGTAATTTATTAACAAAAATTAAAAACAAATAATCCGTTAACTAGTGCATTCCACCTGCGATTCTACATTTGTTGCATCCAACAAAAAAGATGATATGGGATTGATTTCCCCGAATAACATGTTCCATTCGTTTTATCTTCTTGTTTCAATTCAGGGTTTCAGGAGTGATGATTGTTTTATAGAAAACTAGCTGGCCCGGCGAACTTTGTTTCGCCTAAATGATTCCTATACCATAGCCATCTTTATCTTAAGAAGGCCGTGCCTATACTTACTGTGGATTTCACAAATCGTAATCACCAGTGATCGGAGATCAACGGCTTGGTTAGATTTCTGAACTGTCAAATCGAGTTGATTCTAGGTCAAGCTCCGATCACCGGTAATAGGTATGGTTTGTGAAACCCCCGTTGAAGTTGTACAAACTTACCATTGCTATTTTTTCAAGCAGGAGATAAATTAGGCATAATGAAAGTTCTGTCAAATTTCATCTGTCAATAGTCATCTGTCTATTGATAACTGCCATCTGTCAAATGTCATCTGTCAATAGTCATCTGTCTGTTGATAAATGTCATCTGTCAAATGGCATATGTCATCTGTCAAATGTCGTCTGTCAGATGTCATCTGTCAAATGTGATCTGTCAAACATCATCTGTAAAACGTCATCTGTCAACTGTCATCTTTTCCATGGATGTGAGCTGTCACACAAAACAGAAAGACAAAAATAATATGTCAATCACTAATTATGGGCAATTTTGAATTCAGTTATTTCCGCAAATATATTTATTACCCAAACATAAATCAAAAACATTTCAGAAAAATGGAGAAAAGATGAAAATGGACAACTCGCGATTGATGCTGATCGTCACAATTCGATTTACTTAACATTCCGGTAAAAATTCACTGTTCCACCAACTTGAGATCTTTACCCCTTCCATGTTATTATAAGTTCTATGCAAATTACACAATAATTGTATACATCGCCATCTAGTGGCGATAATATCAAATACAGTGTCTAGTCACTGTACGCTACAGTGTCTATTCAAGAGCCATTAACCGTAGCGACACCTTCACCTAGTGGCCTTATTCAAAAGGAGAAAAACCATTTCCTACATAAGCAAACCGTAGCGACACCTAGCGACACCTACATAAGCAAATTTTTCATCGAATTTTTCAGAGTTTCAATGTATTTTATAAAAACCAGGCCGTAGACGAATCCATAAATGAAGTTTCATAACAAACAGTCCATCCAATCTCGAGTTATAAATGGTGTAACCAACAGCTCTCTTTTATATATATAGATTGACAGAAATAAAATTATAGAATGACCCATAGATTTCATGACCACATTGTGCTTCCTCTAACGTCCATTTGAAAAGGTAAATTTGATTAATTAGTTTTGTTTTCTGATACTTTCTCGACCTGATCGACCTGGCTACTTCCATAGAGAAGGTTAAACGTTTGTTCTCGATATTAGTTGAATTTCTTTGACCATTGTGATTTGTGTTTTTTGAGATTTTTGTGTAACAAGGTATTGTTTTAATTTTTGTCAGAGTTAATATTTACACGCTATTAAATGTTTCAGTCTTGAAAAAGATCCAAACCGAGGATCGAAACGTCGACAATTCAAAAAGGATTTGTTTGATTTGCCCAGTCCTTAAGCCGCGAAGCCAATTATTCCTATTTAATTGAGGCACACCAAGGAGAGAATCATGGCATCTTATTGTTAGTTAAGATCCCACGTTCTATATAATAATTATGAAGGGTGTTTAAATTAGAGCGCAATATTTCATTGTTCTATATACATGGATTTCTGTAGCAAAGTATTGAAATATTTATTGATTTGGGAAATAAACATTTCGTAATTATGTACGGAACAGAAAATCTTGTACCTAAATGGCTGTCACGGCTTTTTTGACATATGCGTAACCTTTGAACGAAACTTTCGAAATTGTTATTGAATACATTTGGGGGTATTTTATTGATACAGCGTCAAATCGCAAGAGTGTGGAGGCCAAGTCTGATCACCAAATCAAAAAATGACACGACCAACGACCAGAAGCAAACTTATGCAAGATCGTCAATGTTTCACAGATGATATGACATGTGTCATCTTGCGCTCTCATTGAATACCATTCAATAAACCAAATTGGACCTAACTCATGAAACTAGAATTGGAGATATTTCCTTTATTGGCCCATTTCAAAACCTTTACAGATTTATGCTTACTCAGGGTGTTCCTAAATAGGTGTATCGACTGTCAACTGTAGATTTCTCAAAAAAAAATATCTTTTTTTTTCTTCAATTTTTTCCTGCGGGTCTCCGTTTCAGAGATACAGATTGTCAAAAATTTTTTTCAGTTTTTGCTAATTTCTCAGGAGCTGTTTGAATAACAGAATTGAGTTACTGTACAAACATTGTCACTAATTAATGCTACTTTCTTGCACTTTACTCGGTTTCATTAGACGTACCAGTGGCGGTAATATCGACTTTGCACAAAGGTTTTACCCCCCAACATTTACATCACTGGAGAAATTTGCTGATTTGCACAGCAAATTCTGATGCCGCCAATGTATTTTTCATAGAAAAGGTACTCCTGGTTCATTACTCTAAAGTGTTTTCGAGAAAACTGGCATTTTATGAAAAACAATTTACTTACGTATTGTAAATTTCTTGTAACCTGGTATCTCGTATGGTACAAGATATTATAAAATAAACCATGAAACACCTTAAATCGTATGAATATGATATGAAGGAATACTCTTCATCTTCATGCTCCAAAGTTCAATATTTTCTGTTCGGGCAATGACTTATACCATAAAATGAATGAATTCTTCATCCTCACTCAAAAACATGTATAAATGAAGAAAAACTTGATTACTTTACCTTTTGTTTCATCCTGGATTTCACTAGTTGCAGTAGGACAACAAACCTTTGGAATTCCTCCCTGAAATCCACAATGTGAACTTCTCAAGAAATCTATATTTTTTTGCGGAATTGGCCGATTCTGCAGAAGAGCGTAGAGTGTAGGACAATTTTTGATCAGCTGACATTCTCCGGGAAGGTTATCGGGTGTTTTACAGGTGTCATTTTCATCTGCAATTATTAACTCCATAGAAAGTGAAAGAAGAAAGATGCTATGTTGAGAATTGATCACTGCGAATTGATGCAACTTGGAATACAATATTTAAAAGCAGAAACAGTATGGCACCCCGTCTTCATTCCCTCTGCTCACACATATAATAGATTTGGGGCGGGAAACAGATTTCTTTTAAACAATCTGTTCCTTGTCGCCATTTCTCCACACCTGCCTTATGCCATGTATTGTTTGATTTGAGAAAAAGTATGTATTACTCTCTTTCAAAAGAATATATGGTATATATATACAGGGTATCCCAAGTTCGAGTGCCTATTAGACGTTTCTGGAAAACTGAACATATTTGGAATCTGAAAATTGGGATTATGATATTGTTCAAAATTCTCTACAGACCTAAAATATTTTCGGAGCCTGAGCACTTCCGGTTATACCAGAAGTGAAAATAAATTCGTTAATTTTTTCGTTTCTGATAGGATTGAGTATTCGATGCTGAATACATTTCTGTTAAAACCATTGTATTCATTTGAATAGTTTTCAAAATATCGAGAAAAAAACTGGAAAGAAGTCAAATATTCATAGTCAGTAGGTATTATGTACATTTTTCTTCTTCTGAACATCCCGAGTGTAAACCGTTCTCACAACGTCAAAGTAAAAGAATGTGGAAAGGTCATGCATCTTTTGAATTTCATGAAAATCATCACAGGGTGTTTCAAATTTTGTGTCGAAAACTGTGATCGAAAATGGGCCATAACTTCTGTTTTTCAAATTTGAACCCTATTTTTTAATATTCCGTTGGATTCTGCAAAGAAAAATAACGATAGCACTCCTAAATACAGCAATTTCTGAGTTATTGGAGATTTTCTGAATTTATGTTGTACGTAGGGTCAAATTCATCTTTTGCAAGAGAATATTCTGTGACCATAAAAGATAAATCATCCCATAATAATTCAAGTGACAAGTCTAATTTCAGGCCTTAACCCATAAATTTAATGATTCCTATATGGTGAATGAGCCAATCAAAACTGAAGCTGGGCTTTGGTAACAAACCAGATCTGCGCTTGTGCGGCAATATTGAGAAAAAAATTATTTTTTTAACTCTATCTCTCTCTGACACATCGTATTATGTCGTGAAACGTACGTCATTCTTAACTTCATTTGAATAGTTTCGATCGTAACCCCACAATTCAATGTGAACTGTTTCAATCGCTTTATTCCGTTTAGTCCTTAATATAATTGTTAACTCCAATTCATATTCTAAAATTGAACTAAAAGTATTTAAGTGACATATTTTTCAGTCTGAATATCTATTTTCTTGTTTTCTTTCAGAATAAACATAACCTCTAAATTTAACAACGACGACGAACGTTGAACAGATAAGGAGTCTTGGAAATCTCTAAAATTTCATCGGTGATTTTCCTTATAATCCTTTTCTCTTCACTGTGTTCTGTACGTACCCTGGTGAGTGTTTTCACATAATTTAGGCCGATTGTCATATTTGCATATTTCTTTTTATCTGCACGCCATAAATTGATCCCCCACATTTTGTACTGAAATGTCTACAGAGAGTCCCGGGGGTCACCCCCGGGTCTCGTCTTCATTATCTCCAAGAGCAGCCAATGCTCTTACTTATATTAAATCCCCTAATAGAATAGATTTAAATCTCCTGAATGAGGACTGCTGTCGAATTAGCTGACCAAATCGACAATTTATCACAGGTAATATTATCCAATATAAATAACAATGCCAATCTAGATAGTCATAGACAGTCGTTTAGCTACAGTGCCTCAGATAGAGGTCCATTTTGTATTGTAATTGAGTCAATTTCACAAAACATTGGTAATCTTAATCCCATGAACATTAGCAAGTTGTTACATCAAACACATTATAACAATAACCTTGATATAAAGAATATCTGTAGAAAGGGTTTAAGGCGTACAGGAGTCTACTTCGCTACTGGTGATCAGGCCTACTGAATTGTCAGCAATCATACCCTTCCGGCAGATAGTTATGAAGTTTATATTTCAGCTCGAATGGTTACATCTATGGGCATAATGAGAGATATTGGGTCAGACATTACAGATGAGGATATAATACAGTATGGTGTGCATGAGTATGTCACCCAACACTCCTGTACTTAGAGTCAGGAGGTTCGAACGAACAATAAGAACAAGCGATGTACCAACACAAGTACCTTCTGGAACATGTCTCATCACTTTTCAAGGCACCTCTCTCCCCAAATATTGTGATTTGTTTAGAATTCGAACAGATGTTTCACTGTATGTACCCCCAGTCATACAATGTCGAAGTGCCTTCGCTATGGTCATGTTCAGGCACAGTGCAGAGGAAATTTCAGATGTCTAACATGTGGAGACCCCTATGATATAACATCGAATTGTGACAGGTCTCCTAATTGTATATTTTGTAAGGGTGCCCATCTTGCTAATGACAAGGATTGTCCGGAATACCTTGGACAAGTTAAGATCAGAGAACTTAAGGCAATTCACAATTTATCCTCATATGAAGCCAATACAGCTACACGCAATAGATCAGCACCATTACCGTCGGAGTTCCCTGCTCCGGTAGCTTCTAATTCCCAGAGAAATTTCACCTCAACCCAAAATATGCCTATCCCCTCGCACAACACACAGCTTCGTGAACCTTCATATGCCTCACGTTTAATTAGTAAACCCTCCCCACTAAAGAGGAAAGAAAAATCACTTGGCTACGATAGGCAGGCACATGCACAGGCTCTCATTACATACACCCCCAATGACACAAACTGTTTGACTTCAGCCTTTTCTTTTAATATACATCCTCCACAAAAACTTATAATAACAGAATCTATTTTGCCAAAGCCCTTACCTATATCACCGAACGACGAAGAATCAATAATTAATGATAGAACTGATGATGATAATAATTCCTTTAACATGGGAACGTTCGACTGGAGCATGGAGGCCTTCACTCCAGGCTCCAATTAAACCCGATAAATCAAATATTCCCAATCCGCGTGTAAAAGAAATCCCATAAGGTGGCATATGGCCGCTGATAAGGTCCGATAAACTCGCGAATTTTTATGTTTTTCAGACGGCCGCGAATCCAAAAAACAGCGGCGGACTCCGAATTTTGTTGCCTTAGAAGGTAACGTTTTAATTCCTTTTTTGAATGACGTGATGTCATGACGGCCAATCAAGCGGTGCCTTAGTTCCCTTCTTCTCGAAATTCTGAATTTTCGCACGCGTCATCACCCCACTTATTCGGAGGTTTTAAAAAGGGCCATCGGAGCTGATACAGCATCTTTTACCTACCTTTTGCCGTCTGAACTGTTTGAATACGTTTTTACGATTTGAGAAGATCCTTTTTGACTTGCTCTTTCCGTGGAAATAAATCACTGTGTTTTGCCGATTTTTGAAGAATTAGTTGAGATTTTGTTGGATAAGTTTTCCATTTGTCTTTCGAAGACCGTTATAAATTAATTTAAATAGGTCAGTGAAAGTGAGATAGGACTCCGTTTTGCAAAGTGAAAACTGGGAAATTTCCGGAATCGGTAAGGCCTCCGTTCTCATTACTTTTATGCTGATTGTTTCCGCTGAAATATCGTTCTAACATTGTTTTTCTGTATTTCATGAATATTCTTAAAATTTTCCTTTCATTGTGTGCGTATCTACTTCATAATTCTTGCGATTTTCATCTGGATTGACTTCGGCGAGACTATATAGCGTTGTCAAGGCACCGTGTCACCCTTAGTCAATCTACTGAAGGTTTGCAGATTTATCGAGGGCACTCCGCCAGGTTGAGGGGTTTCGTTGTTGAAACCACTTTTCCGGACGGTGTTGTTGGCATCACTGTACTTTCTCATAAATTTTCCTTCCGTTGTGTGCATACTTCCTAATTCTTGCGATTTTCATCTGGGTTGACTTCGGCGAGACTATACAGGGTCTTTCACGAGGAACCTCACCCGTATTTATACGGGAAACTACTGAACGTATTTTCATGAAATTCAGCACTTAAGTATTTCACGATGCTGATGAAATCTAAAATATTTTCAAGGCATGAGCACCTCCGGTTTTTCCGTAAATGACGTCAACCTCCGTTTTTCAAATTAGAACACCATTTTTTTGTTGCAGAAATAGATTCCTTAGAAAATTTCGAGTTTTTTTGATGTAACATTTTTCAGTTTTGGTTGGAAAATTCTCTCTGAGCGGGAAAATTCGAAAAAAAAATCGAAAATAGAGCACCGCTGAAACAAGAATAACTTCGAGGTTTTTGGATGGAAAATTTTCATGTTTGAGATTTTTCAAGATGTGAGATTGATGTATCCACTTTAAAAATCGAAATCGCGATTCATGATACAGGGGGTGAAAAAATCGCTTTCAAAGTTAGGGATGACAAAATCGTGAAAAATCAATTTTTTCAAATTAGAACCCCATTTTTTTATGGCAGATATTGAGTCTACGTTAAAAAATAATGTGAGTGTATGCATCACACCCTTGCCCTAAAATGGATATTTTCTGAGTTAATATCCACTTTAGGGCAAGGGTGTGATGCATACAATCACATTATTTTTTAACGTAGATTCAATATCTGCCACAAAAAAATGGGGTTCTAATTTGAAAAAATTGATTTTTCCCGATTTTGTCATCCCTAACTTTGAAAGCGATTTTTTCACCCCCTGGTATCATGAATCGCGATTTCGATTTTTAAAGTGGATACATCAATCTTACATCTGAAAAATCCCAAAAATGAAAATTTTCCATCCAAAAACCTCGAAGGGACAGCCGATGAGTTCTGAACTGGGTCTTCCATTGCCGAATCGGACATCGAGTTCTGGAGCCACTAGGGAACATACTCGACGGGAACCAAGGCGAACAATCATAAGTTGTTCCGGAGCTAATGGTGAACGTGTCCGCTCGGAACCGACTCAGGTGAACATGAACAGATTCGTGACTGGTATGCAACGTATCCGTCCAGAACCAGATCAGATGGACAGGAATAGTTCCAGGGCCGGACCCAATATATCGGAACAATATGGTGGAGGACCGCATAGGTCAAATTCTGAAACGAGGCCTAACCACAAAGACCAGTTCATACTTTGTCAGAACTGCTCTAATATCAGAACAACAACGAAAGGCAATTCCACTTTCCGCGACAATCATCTCAAAAGTTTACCAGAACCGGATGAGAACTGCCGGACCAGGCCTGAACAGAGGGCACAGGAATGGAATTGGGCCGAGCGAGAGAATTATGAACCATTTCTGCCGGATCGCAAGCAAGCTGAGGACGGAACTGCTGCGGGAACTGCTGTTGGGTCTTACTGGAATTATCGTTCAGTCCCCGTTTACAAATGGAATATCTACTTCGATGGTTCTAGTGGTGTAAATTCTTTCCTGGAGGAGGCAGAACAGTTGGCCGAGACACGAAAAGTTACACATCAACAGTTATTCGAGTCCATCTTCGAATTGTTGCGCAAGGACGCCAAAGACTGGTACATTCCCCGCCGAGGTTGTTTTCAAGTTTGGTCAGACTTTAAGGAACAACCTCCGGAATACGAGGAGAACCTCCTGGAGGAAATAGGAAAGCGAACTCAGGGTGATGGAGAGAAACTAGTGCTGTTTACAACACGGATGCAGAACTTGTTCCTGAAGTTGAACACGAAGCGACCTTCGGAGGAAGAGCAAGTCAACATTATCAAAAGAAGATTAATACCGTCACTACAGAAAGCCCTCGCCTTCCAGGAAACGAGAACATACTCAGAGCTGTTGAACAAAGGAAAAGTGTTCGAATTAGTTCAGTGGCAGGTGGACCATTATGTACCACCACCTGACCGGCCAGGATTTATGGATGAACGACATTTGGTTTATAAAGATGTGAACCAGAAGGCAACTGGGAACTTGATGATAGACTCAAGCCATAGGACTCCTGTCGAACCATCACGTGTACCACCTGCAAAGGAACCTACACCGTCCTCCGTACAAATGACCTCCACCACCGCACCAGAAAGACCTACGAATGATAGATCAGGAACCGTCCGAGAACCAGCAAGGGAGAAGCAAGTGAGATTTGCTGAAAGACAACCACAATGCTGGCGATGTGGTACAATGGGACATATGAGGCGAGAGTGCCGAGCCAAGCCTGTTATATTCTGCTCCCGGTGTGGTAGACAGGGTATACTTTCCCGGGATTGCAGATGTTCGGAAAACTAGAGCGAAACTGTCGGGATGGGAAGAATCGACAGTTTCCGAAGCCAGCTTCCCCGAATACATCGAAGTATCCGTCTAAAGAGAACCGCCCCATGATCGGCGTCTGTATTGAGCACCTCAAATTTAGAACCCTATTGGACACCGGAGCTTCAAGGTCATTCCTTAGTTCATCAGCAGCCGAAAGATGCCAAAGCCTGGGAATCCTCACAACACCGGTGAACAATTTATTGGCAACCGTAGCAAATGGAGGCTGTGTATCAGTGCAGGAGATTTGCCGTACATCACTCTCCTTGAAGGATACGAAGATAGATGTTCACCTGCTTCTGGTGCCCCAGCTACCGATAGATATAATACTTGGCATGGATGTTTTATCGAAATACGACTTCCACATTGATCTAAGGACCTCACAATGCTTCCTGAACGGTCGACCATTGGACCCGCCAGATGTAGTGTTGGAACCTTCCGAGAGACCCACGGTGAACTCCCTAGCATCCGGACAAGAACAAATTTTGGAGGAATTCTTGAAACCGGAACTTCAGAAATTTTCCGAAGTTCGAGGCACGACCACACTCATCGATCATGACATCAAGATCAAACCCGAAACGCAACCTCTGAAACAGCGATACCGTCCTTATAACCCGAAGATGCAGGAGGTTATAAACCAGGAAGTAGACAAAATGTTGGAGGACGGTATTGTGGAACCGTCAAGTTCACCATGGAGCTCTAGCGTGGTTATTGTAAAGAAATCCAATGGCGATCCAAGGTTGTGCATCGATTTCAGACCGGTTAATGGAGTCTCAATCAAGGACGCATATCCCTTGCCCCATATTGCTGGGATATTAGATAAACTTCAGAGGGCCAAGTTTATATCTACGCTGGATTTGAAACATGGATACTGGCAGGTTCCTCTGACCGAACGAAGCAAACCCGTAACCGCATTTACCGTTCCTGGGAGAGGACTATTCCAATTTAAAGTCATGCCCTTCGGGCTACACTCCGCCGGAGCGACTTTCCAACGTCTTTTGGATCGTGTCATCGGTCCAGAAATGGATCCCGTCGCCTTCGCTTATTTGGACGACATTGTCGTCCTGGGAGAAACATTCGAGGAGCATTTGACGAACCTGAGGTCCGTATTCAGTCGTCTCTGAGCAGCCAACCTGAAGATCAACCCGGATAAATGTGCATTTGTCAGGAAGTCACTCAAATACCTGGGCCATATAGTGACAGAAAATGGTATTGCGACGGATCCCGACAAGATCGCCGCCATAAACTCGATGTCGCCGCCCAGAACCGTCCGGGAAGTCCGAAGATTTTTGGGAATAGCTGGATGGTATCACAGATTTGTGGAAGAGTTCACCCGCATCGTTTCCCCACTCACAGCACTTCTGCGAAAGAAGCAAAAGAGGAAATGGGATAGTGAACAGCAACAAGCATTCGACACATTGAAGGAAAAGTTGACTAAAATCGCCAGTTCTAGCCTGCCCTGACTTCAACCAGCCGTTTGTGTTACAGACCGACGCATCCGAAACCGGATTGGGTGCAGCTTTGACACAAGTGTTGGAGGGGCACGAGAGGGTTATCGCATACGCTAGTCGATCGCTCAATGATGCCGAAAGGAATTACTCTGTCACCGAAAAAGAGTGTTTGGCCATAGTTTGGGCGATCGAGAAGATGCGACCGTATTTGGAAGGCTACCACTTTACTGTGATCACCGACCACATGAGCCTCCGTTGGCTACAATCCATCAAGTCACCAGCCGGCAGGATCGCCCGTTGGAGTGTTTTCCTGCAACAATCCGATTTTGAGATAAAGTACAGGAAGGGTGCTTTGAATCGGGTAGCTGACGCCCTGTCACGAGACCCTGTATATATAACAACCCAATTTTAATCGAGAAATCTGAACTGTGCATCAATTCCAGACAATCGTATCAGGCACGTATTTGGCCCATTTTTTTCAAATGGCTTTTGAACAGATCCGAATTCGGAAAAATGGAAAATGAAAAGAAGTTTTCTTTTGATCTCAAAAATCTACAGTTAAAATATATGTAAAAGTCAAAGACTCCCCATGTGTATCACCGGATCGAACCGATTTGGCAACTCAATATGGAGATCTATAAAATCCAAGGTGGAGCCAATAGAACAAAATGTCCCAGTGGAAAACTCTACTTGAAACAATACTAGCCAGAAGCGAACACGAAAATGCGACATTATTTGCACATCACCTGTCAGGGGGATTTGAACCAAATGATCAGGTCGTTCATGAAATTGTTGAGGAAAATATTTCCAAATCCCTCCAGAAACACGAAATATGAAATTTTTAACACATAAAGAGGTATACAAAGAAATCACTCAACTGAGCAAAGGTGATCAAAGAAGTGCCAAGAAAAGGGATTGTCATGGTAACCTACATCTTCAATGCTATATTGAGAGTCGATCACTGAAAACAGCAGAAGAACTCATGATACTGAAGTGACATCTTAACGTACCATAAGCCTTCTGCCAATAATCTCTAGAATATGGGAAACATTATTACTCCAGAGAATAAACGCCGAAATCCCCATAGATCATTGGATTCTTTCACATCAATTCGGATTCAGCCAAGATCACTCAACTTTCTAACACACGCATCGAAATACGCAAACCATAAACCAAGCGTTTTAAAAGAAGGTGTACTTCGGTCTGATGTGAGTCAGGCGTTCGATAAAGTATGGGCATTCAGGACTCTTATCCAAGATAAAGAATATTCTTCCTTTGAAATTCTTCAATTTACTGAAGCCATATCTTACAGACAGTTCAGAACTGGAATAGGGCATGAAGTATCACTATACCGCCTCATTCAAGCTGGGATTCCATAGGGAAGCGTGCTGGGCCCGTTCCTCTACCAACTTTTCCCCTCTAATGTACCAACAACTGTTCACACTACAATAAGAACATTTGCTGATGACACAGCAATATTGGCAACACATGAAGACCCAGCAACAGCAACAAAACTAGTTTTTAGCAAATCAGGATGAAAAAGTGGAAAATGGAAAATATGAAACCAAATCAAAACAAGTACACTGAGAAAGAAAGAAATACCTCCAATCAATGAATCAAACTGAGCATCATAGTTATTCCACAAGCTACAACAGCCAGATAACTAGACAAACTGCAAATGAGGATGAAAAAGTGGAAAATGAAAAATATGAAACCAAATCAAAACAAGTACACTGAGAAAGCAAGAAAGACCTCCAATCAATGAATCAAACTGAGCATCAAAGTTATTCCACAAGCTACAACAGCCAGATAACTAGACAAACTGCAAATGAGGATGAAAAAGTGGAAAATGAAAAATATGAAACCAAATCAAAACAAGTACACTGAGAAAGCAAGAAAGACCTCCAATCAATGAATCAAACTGAGCATCATAGTTATTCCACAAGCTACAACAGCCAGATAACTAGACAAACTGCAAATGAGGATGAAAAAGTGGAAAATGAAAAATATGAAACCAAATCAAAACAAGTACACTGAGAAAGCAACATAGAACACCAATCAATGAATCAAACTGAGCATCATAGTTATTCCACAAGCTACAACAGCCAGATAACTAGACAAACTGCAAATGAGGATGAAAAAGTGGAAAATGAAAAATATGAAACCAAATCAAAACAAGTACACTGAGAAAGCAACATAGAACACCAATCAATGAATCAAACTGAGCAAACTGAGCTACAACAGCAAAATATCTTAGTTTCATCCAGATTCTAGGCTAACCTGGAGGAACAAATTATCAAAAAAAATTGATCTAAAAGTCAAATAAATAAACTGGCTTATCGAAAGGAAATCCAAGCTACCACTTGCAAATAGAATATTGTTGTATAAAACTATCATTATCGCGATATGGTTATACGGAATAGAAATCTGGGTATTCGCAAACAAATACAGCATAGCTCTGATCCAAAGAACTCAATCAAAAATACCGCGAATGAAGGCTAACGCTCCATGATATGTGACCAAGCAGACTTAACATGAAGACCAAATATTCCATATGTTGAAGAAGTCATCAACTATAGAAGCCGAAATCACCATGCAAGAATGGAAAACCACCCAAACATCTTACTCCAACAATAACTGACAAACACCTCAGCAAGCTACACAGACATTGGCCAGCTGATTTAATGGAATAATCCGTTTCTCTCAATGCAGAGAACCTTTATCCGCCCTATTCAAGCCATTTCATAATAGTGTTGAAATATTAAATAGAAGAATATTATTCAGATTGTTTATTATTGAGAAATATTGAAACAAGATGATGGGTGTCCCAATAGGAACTTCGGGATTTTGTTTTTAAATAAAACCAACAATATTAGAAAAATAAAATGTAGGTTTATATCAACAAAATGTAGAGGTATGGGAGTTATGTTTTAAAAATAATATTCCTCAAATGTCCTCCCCTGCTGTTTCTACAGATATCCATCATTTTCTTAAAATTTTCGGTAACGTTTTGACACAATATTGCGGTTCAATTTCACCAATAACTTCGGAAATGTTGTGCTTCAGGTCATTAATCGTCTGCGGATTGTCAAAATAGACTTTGTCCTCGAAGAAGCCCCATAAAAAAAGTCGAGCGGAGTAAGATCACACGTAATACGGCGAGGAAAACTTTGGAATTGTTACGGACACGTTTTCCCGGCCGGGTAATTTCTCGCAATAGTGATGTTCAGTGGCCTGCTAGATCGTGTGATCTTACTCCGCTCGACTTTTTATATGGAGCTTCCTCAAGGACAAAGACTATTCTAACAATCCGCAGACGATTAATGACCTGAAGCACAACATTTCCGAAATTATTGGTGAAATCGAACCGCAATTCAAAACGTTACTGAAAATTTTGGGAAAAGGATGGTCATCTGTAGAAACAGGACATTTGGGGAATAGGTAAGTATTATTTTTAAAACATAACTCCCATACCTCTTCATTTCGTTGATATACATGTTATTTTTCTAATATTGTTGGCTTTATTCAAAAACAAAATCCCGAAGTTCCTATTGGGACACCCTTTATATTAAAAAACATTTTCAAAGACAAGCTTTTATAAAAACAAAACTCATTCGCCTCCATCTTGAATTTTGCAATTTTGACAGAAGAATCATCATTGTCGAACCCAGAAACCCCCAGATACTAATTTTGAATGGAATCGGATGATAATTACGAAACTCATCCGCCATTTTGGAGCCGCCATTTCGTTTTCTCTATAACAAATATTTCATGATGCATTGTCACCAGAATTATGTACAGTACAGCGTCACCCAAATTGCTTGATTTTGTCTGTTTCTAGTAATTCTTGGCTAGATACCTACCTATGTGAAAATGTTGAAAGGAGTCCTGGGCGCATTTTTCCGTTCCCTATACAGTCAGCGCGACAGGTCGCTCTCACCGTGTAGGAAACGGAATGCATGATGGAGCACTCCGTTTCCTAGCAGATATGCGCGATGTGCTCACTGCCCTGTTAGTCTTCTGGGTGCCGACGGGACAAATTGCAAATTATCAATAAAGTTTTCTTACTTTCTGTATAGCTTCATACTCTTTTTTGTGAAATGCAATCATAAGAACAATCTTGGAGAAATGAGAAAACATGATTGTCTACCAACATAAACATGACTCATAATCGCATTTTTTTAAAGTATTAATACCCTCCCGAATTTTTCAGAATCGGTTGATACAACCGTATGAAGTATGAAAATGCAATTGAGCGACAAGAAAATGTGGCGATTTCCTTGTCTGACAAATGAAAAACGAAGATTTTTTTGTGATAAAAAATTAAGAATAATGTCTTTTTTTTTTCTTATTCTCCCTCCAACTCAAAAATACGTCGCGTTCATTCAAAAATTAAAGAATTCACTGCTCTAATTTGGTTATGAATAGACTAAGTATATGAATTTATCGGATATAACTTTGCTCATGTTACAAATAAACATTTGATTTTTTGAGGATCATTTAAAAAGGATGTGCTGAATACTATCATCCAGCTGTCCGACGAATAAAGTTCGGCAATTTTAGTCGTTGCCGATATAATATTTTCAGTAATGATGGAGTTTTTTTTGTGCAAACATTTAAAAAATATCCGTGGCTTTAAAACGAAAAGTGACATCCTTAAACTGTGCAAAATATTCTTGGCCAAGAGAACATCATAATCACAAATATAAAGATGTCATTCTACCTGACGATTGGTGTGATACTTTTACTGGATACCATTCGTCTTGTTACATCGAATTCAATGTGAGGAAGAAGTATTTTAATTGTTTTTTTTATTAGATTTGAATGAAAATGTCAGTGAACAATTTGAATTATACACTTTCAATCAAAATCAATAGTTTCATTTCAATAATAATCGAAAAAAGTTTTTGAAACGAAACCATTATATTCAACTAGACTAAGGATTTGCCGCATTTTATATGGTGGACAGTTGTTTTTTCTCTAAAACGAATCTTTCCAAAATATAAATTCATTCTTGTCCGATAAATATGAATGAATTTAAAAACTCAATAAATCGTCGATTTTCATCTGTATGTTCTTTCATTTGTCGGACAATTGCATTTTCATATTTCGTATGTGTAGGATATAAAAGGATATCCAATTGATATATAATTGTGGTGACTAGGATTGGTACTCAATAATACAACACTGATTATACTCTAAACTCTATTTATTCAACACCTCTCTGTTAAATATCTGAACTCTGTTAATCTATACAAAATATACGATATGCTCACAACGCTTGCTGGCAATCGAATTACTCATCGTACCGTTGGTGGTACATTGTATTGCCACCCTGTACTAAGGGTAGGGGTAGGCGTTCAATGCGCATGTATTGACAAAGTTTATTCTTTACACTCCCTCCCTTTGTCGATTACATCAACTCTATTTTAAATTATTTATTAAATTGAACTCTTAATTATTAAACAACATAAACAATATAATGTATATTTATGATAAGGCCAAAGAACTACTCATTTGGCATCAGCTGGGAATTTTTAGTCCTTCGCATTGTTGCAATTACTGATCTGTGAACACACAAAAACAAATTACTCATATATACAAATATAGTATGTACTTTTGTACATATATGAAATATATACACTCTCATATATATTATTCTCTGAATTTTCATCTATATGTGTTATTAATAATTTTGTCTCTCAAGTACTCATGTCTACTCTGCGGCAAAGGCTTAGTCATTATGTCTGCCAAGTTTTCATCGGTGGGTACCCAGCTAACTTTAACCTTCTTTTCCTCTACGCACTGTTTCACAAAATCTCCATGAGTTATTGCCATGTTTTTTCTAGTTCCAGTTCTCTCTCTGAATACTAACTCATTCTTAATTTCTTCGACACTCTGATCGAAAGTTTTGAGTTTATGGCTTCCATCTTTCTCTGTACAATCTTTAGCTGATTTGTTATCACACCACAATGTGATTGGATAAAACGTGTGCCCAATGATATATCTGATAGATTTATCGAGTGATATCAACTCTTGGCTAGCGTCACTCATTGCTAGGTATTCTGCTTGACAGGTAGAAGTCGTGACAGTAGACTGTTTATGACTTCTCCAAGTTATTAAATCTCCGAATAACTTGATGACATAACCTCCTGTGGATTTTGAATCCTCACAATCTCTGAAGCTTGCATCTGAAAATGCTTCCAAATTCTCTGTGGTGGATAGGAACTTAATACCCAAGTCAGTTGTGCCTCTCAGGTATCTAAGAACTCTTTTTACCTCTATCCAGTCATCTTCAGTAGGGTCTATCTGTTTTCTCGCTAGATAGTTTATCGCATATGCTATATCTGGTCGAGTTGCATTAGCTAAATACATCAGACTACCTATAGCTTCTCTGAATGGTACTCTCTTAAACTCAGTTGGTTCCTCTGAACATTCTGAGCTGCTTTTAAGCTTCTTGTTCCTATAGTCTACCTGACGGGTTACCATAGGTGTACTCTGTGGTTTTGACTCATGCATGTTGAATCTTTCTAAAACTCTCTCTGTATACGAAGTTTGGTGTAACATCATATTTCTTCTTTCTCTATCTCTATGTATAGTAATACCTAAGAATTGTTTGGGTTCACCTAAATCTTTCATTTCAAACACATTTCCCAAATGTGATTTTATTTCATTTAGTTTCTCTGGATCATTACTTGCTATCAGCATGTCGTCTACGTACAGTATTACTATAGCTAGTTTTCCATTATATCTCCAGGTGAACAAACAGGGATCATGAAGATCATTCTCTAAACCAAGTTTTCGTGCTTCCTCTGAAAATCTCTTATTCCACAACTTGGGACTAACTCTCAGACCATATAAAGATTTCTTCAATTTGCAAACTTTCTCTCGTTTGATGTTATCTGAAACATTCAAACCCTCTGGGATTTCCATGAAGATCTCTTCTTCAAGTTCTCCATTTAGGAACGCCGTTTTGACGTCCATTTGACATGCATCTAAGTTCTCTTTATTGATTATGGATAGAACTGCTCGAATCAAGGACAATCTTGATACTGGAGCATATGTTTCTTTGAGACCATAAACATTTTTATCTTTGAATCCCCGTGAGACAAGTCTTGCTTTGTATTTAATTGACTCATTGCTCTCGACTTTCTTTTTGAACACCCATTTGGAGTCAATAATATTTGGTCTCTTACCAAGAATATCTAATTTAGGTCGGTCTACAATAATCCAGACTGCATTTTCTTCCATAGAGTCTAACTCTTCTCTAATCGCTTGTTTCCATAACTCTCTATCCTCGGAGTTCATTGCTTCTACAAAAGTTATTGGATCTTTTTGAATTGAAGCTAATAATATATGCTCAAGTTCATCTTCATTCACCTCATCAACTCTAGTGTAACGAGCAAAGCTAATGTCTTCAATTTTCTTAGCTTTACTTCTCGTAATTGGACCATCAATTTTAAGTGGTAACTCTGAATTTGTCTCTTTCCTCACACCCTCTCTTCTTTCTACTGATTTTATTTTCTCACACATACTACTCTTATTAGACTCAATTGTGTGTACCTCTGAATTTGTTTTCTTTGGTCTACCTCTTTTTCTAGGATCAGATGTGTTCGCCTCTGATTGATCTATTTCTGTTATTTCATCGACAACAGTGAATTCAGTTGTTTTATCTGATCCACTTTCAGTACTCAACTCTTTACTCTGACTTTTTAAATAAACATCCTTGTATACCAATCTCTCTATAAATCTTACATGTCTCGATTCGATAAATTTTCTCGTGGAAGGATGCCATAAAATGTATCCTGTGGATGTATGACCAACCAATATGGTTTTAATTGATACATTGCTGAATTTTGTTTCAACAAAGGGTAATTTAGCGTATGCAATACATCCAAACCTTATAATTTTGTCTAAATGACAGTTTGCTCTTGGTGAAAATGTAACTAACGGTACCTCATAATTGATTGACTTATGTGGAGTTCTATTATAAGTGTGAACAGCTGTTTCAGCAGCTAGTTCCCACATGCTTTGTGGTAAGCCAGAATCACACATAAACGCTCTTATTGTTCTCTGAATAGATTTGTTAAATCTCTCGGCTGTACCGTTCAGCTCAGGAGTATACGGTGGACCACTATCTGACTCAATTTTTTCTCTTTTCATTATTTCTGCAAACTTTCCACCTGTGAACTCAGTGCCTCTGTCTGATCTAACATAGCAGACTTTCGCATCTATACCTAGTAGGTTACGTGCAGAACTCAAAAACCTCTCAAACGCTTGACCTGATTCATCTTTAGATTTTAAACAATATATGTTGGTATACCTAGAATAATCGTCTATGAAAACAATTATATACCTCTTTTGACCAGGCCATGAAATAGGTTTAATTGGCCCCATAACATCTGAATGAATTAATTTAAGCGGCCTGTCAGCTCTACTTCTGATTTGTTTAAATGGAAGTTTTTCCATTTTTGATAATATACAAACTTCACACTCTTTAATTGAATCGTCAAATTTTACATGTTCTAATCTCTTATCTCTCTTTTGTATCATTTTCAAATAATTAAACGAAGCATGCCCAAGCCTCTGATGCCATAGCATAGCTTCACTCTGAATTTTAGTTAACAACGCATTTACTGATAGATTTTCATCTAATGTTTCTCTTAGACTCTCTAAACTCTTCAAATCATCTGTTTTAACTATTTCGTAGGATAAATTATTTAAATTTGATTTCTCTGAATTCTCTGAGACAATGAGTTTCTCTAAACTCTCCCTCCCAATCGCAGAACCAACTTCTACTGTAATTTTATCAATAGACTCTAAATTAACTCCCTCCGAACTGGACACTCTTTTGTCCTCGTTGGTTTGCGATTGATCGGAACTCTCATTGTCAACTGCTAAGCATGCAGTGCAACTATAATTTTCAAACTCAGTTGTATTTTCATTGGTGTAGTTAGGTTTTAATACTTCAAACTTAACAACCCAGTTTGGCTTCTCATAAATCCCCTCAAATATGGTTTTGCTGTTTTCTTTATTATAAACTCTGAATATTTTATCGTCTAAATATATACAAAACCCTGCATCTACTAATTTACGTAAAGATAGCAAGTTCTCTGAAATATCTTTTGCTGCTATAACATTTGTTAATTTAATGTGGGTACAATTTAACTGATCATTTTTAAGCAAAAGATTACCTCTACCATCTATTACTATGTCAGCAATTTCATTTTTATTTGCGCTTTTGATAACTCCTTTCTCTGATTTTTTAAAATTGCTCAAAATAAAACTCTTATTAACAATGTGACTCGTAGCTCCAGAGTCAGCTATAAACTCTATATATCTTTCACTACTAAGGTTTTTAATGCTGATTATCTCCTTACCTTGTGACTCGGTAAACTCATCTCTGTTCTCTTGACCAGTTTGGTCCTCATAATCAGCGCTTCTAGCAGTTGGGTTGTGTCTTCCACCTCTTTGACCTCCTCTTCCTCTTAGGTTACCCCTACTATTACCTCTGTAGCTGAAGGTACCTCTTGAACGTCCTCCCCGGCCTCTAAATTTTCCGGAGCCTCTTTCTCCAGTTATTTGTTGGCCGTGAGTCGGTTTAAACCTTTTTACTGGAGGTTCATAGTTTTGGCGATTGTTTTTATAAGTGCATGGCCTCTTTAGATTTTTTCCACAGTTTTCACTGGTGTGATCAGTGATTTTGTTGCAGGTGAAGCAAGCCCACTGGTTTGTTCCATTTAACGAACATTGGTCTTGCCAGTGTCCCCTTTTATTGCACCTGAAGCATTTATCATTGCCTCTCATAACAAATGCTCTGGGCACAGCAACTTCATTATCAGTGGAGCTTCCTCCATTAGCGTCATTATCCTGCTCTATCCGATACATAGTTTTTCTCAACGCTTCCATGTTCATTTCTTTGCCAGTTGTCGAGATAACTGCCGAATCGGTTCTTCTCACTTCTGGCATGGCACCTAAAATCGCTTGGTAGAATGTTGAGCGCATCTCTTGATCAGTAAGTTTGTGAGGATCGTCACTCATCTCATGCTCTCTTATTATCTGATCAAATCTCTCACAGAACTTATGGACTCTCTCGTCCCTATTCATGCGCAGGTTATACAGCCTTGTTCTAATTGAAGTAGGCGTTGCGCTAACCTCTCCTTTTCTACATTCTTTAAGTTTCTTCAATATCTCTCTAGGCTCAGTTAATCCTAGGATTCTTTTGTGATATTGTTCATCAATGTGATTGATTATAATATCTTTAACTGAGTTTTTCCTCAGCTTAATCTCCGACTCTGACACTCCAATTGGGCTTGGTTGACTTGGATCAATAACTTCAAGTAACCCCCAACTTATAAGCTCTGTATTCAGGCAGTCAATCCAAACTTCAAAGCTTGACTTAGATGTCAGTTTATAGTGTCTCTGTATTTTGGGTACAGAATTGCTGCTTGCACTCTCTTGGGGTTGCAAAACTACTCTCCTCTCTGAAGTTTGTAAATGGTTGGTAAGTTTTTGCTTCTCCGACTCAAGCATGTTTTGGTGAACTTTACTGAGAATATTGACCACCTCCTTCAACAGACTTGCAGTTGCATGACTCTGCACTGCTTCGCTGCTATTCATCGAAGCTGCGAGGGCATTTACATTTTGAATAGTACTCTGCAACTCTGCCATGTTTGCTGCACTTCCTGAGGACTGACCTACAGCCCTTCTCATGTCCTCTGAATTGCTCATATTTGTGGTTTTTGCTGTGAATCAAACATCTCAATTATTACCTGGATTCGCTCCTCAAAAATTCAGATCTGATCTATAACTCTCTCTAAAAACAAAAGTTACTGCCTAAGCAAGATTCAACCTTTGTACATCTACGATTCTAACAGCACTCTGAATTTCTAGTCAAATCTAGATGGACAATAAAGAAAATTCTTACTTTGTTGATTGACATTAGTCTCATCAACATATCCTCCTCGCCTGATTCTCATATACTCCTCGTATGAATTTTCGCTCTGTTTCTCCATCTATTCCAGGATTATAAAACATTTTCAATTAGTTATTATTGGATTTGAATAATTTTAATACTCAATAATTCATTTCTATATACACACTCTTAACTTCTAACCTCATTACTCTCTCTCTTTGAACTCTTCGAATACCTTTCGGTACCAGGTAATCTCTGAATTTCAACTAATTGAATAATGTTTCTTGCTTCTGAACCAGATTAACTGAACCACAAGTTAATCAAGTTCGAAGCGGGAAATTATATTCTTTCACCGGGCATTCCACACATGTACACCACTTGCCGATGTTTAACTCTGTGAGTTACCACGAGAGCTGGTCGGTTTTGGGCTGCGCAAGTACATACGTGGGTCCCAAATGAAGTCCTCTCATTTCCCTAGTCAATGAACAACCTACACTGAACACAAGTTTCAGATGTCCATTGACCCCAGAATGTACAGAATTTGCTCATTATAAAGGATATTCGACAGAACAGAAAAACCCTCAAGAGCCAGCAATCCGGTATCTGACTGCAAGGCAAGCCAGAACGGGACACCAAACTCAGGCGAATATTTTCAATTCTTTCTCAGAAATCAAAATCGAGAATTATTCAGCTAAATTCTGAATTTGACTAGATTTCTCTCCATCTTATACTCCTAAAAAAATTTTTATTCACACTCTGAACACTCAAATAGTAATATTTAAAAAAATTCTCCTACTAACTCCATTTCTCGATTGTAATGAATCAGTAAGAATTACTCACAATTTAAAATAATTTCAATTAATTCATGAAACTTCATAAAAGTTCTTTAGAAATCGAAATTACCAATTCGCAATCAAGAACTCCTGTTATTTATATCGAATAAATAATTTCCTCTGATATTCCTCCAAAATAAGATGAGAGAAAATGAATTTCCTCTCAACATAAACAACCACAACTCGGCTCTTTTTGATATAACCTCTTTGTTATCATCACTTCTTGACCTTGAAGTTTGAAACTTCTTAATCAACTTCAACTCTATGCTCTTTGTGAAATAACCTCTTTGTTATAATCACACCTAATAACATTTATGTTTTGAACACAAACACATAATTTAATTGGTTGGTTGCAGATATAAATTTCTTTTTGCATAAAAATTACAATATGCAATTGACCTCAAATCAAAAAAAATTGAAGAAAGCTCTGTGAAATACCTCATGTTACGGAACTGTTATAAATACAGTTTTATGTAACGAACGCATTGTCGAGAC
Source organism: Adalia bipunctata (assembly GCA_910592335.1). Classification (NCBI taxonomy): domain Eukaryota; kingdom Metazoa; phylum Arthropoda; class Insecta; order Coleoptera; family Coccinellidae; genus Adalia; species Adalia bipunctata. Next base: position 8,690,020 of record OU342949.1, on the reverse strand, counting down.
TCGTTTCCGACAAGCGTAGACCCTTCGTAATGTAACTGTAGCTCCCAAACACAAGGTGTCCGGCTAGTCACGTGTGACGTCACAAAGGATCCCTAGCAGGTACCTACTCTACACTACAAGTAGCACCGACTCTAACGGTTTTACTGAATTTTGAAATGCATATTACTCACTTATGCATTTAATTAATTACATGTTTCATGTATTGTACCTTGTTAGCTCTCATTTCAAAAGAACATAAATATTACATGCTTGCAACTCATAGTGAATAAACAGATCGTGTATCATCATTGATTTCTCAAGATATTACAGAATCTATTTATATAGCTCTGATATATTTGATTATTAAAAAGTCACTTACTTTTGTATCTCTGTTTTGTTTTCTCTCTTAAATGCTCTATACGCTTCAAATCACTCACAGCGGCTTGCACAATAATCAAAGGAAAACTCTTTACTCAAAAGAAAGCACGCCTTGATCTGAATCTAGTCACCCAAAGTTTCGTAAATCGGAAACCACGGACTGCTACCATGTAGGATATAAAAGGATATCCAATTGATATATAATTGTGGTGACTAGGATTGGTACTCAATAATACAACACTGATTATACTCTAAACTCTATTTATTCAACACCTCTCTGTTAAATATCTGAACTCTGTTAATCTATACAAAATATACGATATGCTCACAACGCTTGCTGGCAATCGAATTACTCATCGTACCGTTGGTGGTACATTGTATTGCCACCCTGTAATAAGGGTAGGGGTAGGCGTTCAATGCGCATGTATTGACAAAGCTTATTCTTTACAGTATGGTTATGTAAACCGATTCTGAAAAAATCAGGAGTGTATTGATGATCAAAAAAATGTGATTTTCAGTCATGTTTATATATTGGTAGACAATCATGTTTTCTAATTTTTCTCAGATTGTTTTTATGATTGCATTTTACAAAAAAAGAGTACGTATGATAAAAAAAAATGAAAATATGGGAGGTTTGCTGAAAAAAAACGGCGACTACAAAAATTATCACAGAGAAAAAATTTGGTAGACTCTACCTAATAAAGCTATACGGAGAGTAAGAAAACTTTATTGATAATTTGCAATTTGTCCCATCGGCACCCAGAAGACTAACAGGGCAGTGAGCACATCGCGCATATCTGCTAGGAAACGGAGTGTTCCACTGTGCATTCCGTTTCCTATACGGTGAGAGCGACCTGTCGCGCTGACTGTATAGGGAACGGAAAAATGCGTCCTGGGCTCGATTTTCGTGAAAACTCCATAACTGAAAGCCGATGCACGATATCTTCATTTGTTTTGATATTTTGGCGATTTCGAAAATGTGAGATAACTTCTTCATTTTCTAAAATATCTAAGAACGGCAAGAACTTTCTACAGGCACTTTTTCATTAGCAGTACGACACCGTATTCTGTTTTTTTATCTCTTATATAAAGGATGGAAGAAAAACAACTTTTATATTTCAAATACGAGTGGTATCTATCTTGATCCTATGTTATGCTAAAAAAAATCAGCTCTTCGAAAATATATATATGTCGATATATTGTTTCTATATTAAAGACAGAAATAGCAAAAAAGTAGAATTTCCACTTGAAGTTATACATTATTCTATGAGAGTGAGGGTCGGAAAATAAAATATTGACATATATATATTTTCAAAGAGCTGATTTTTTTGGCATAATATGATCGAAAAAAGATACCATTCGTATTTAAAATAAGAAAGTTGTATTTTTTCCACCCTTTATAGTTATACAATAGATAAAAAATAACTGAATACGATGTCGTTTTTCTCATGAAAGTGCCTGTAGAAAGTTTTTGCCGTTTTAGATATTTCAGAGAATTAAGAAGTTATGGCACATTTCTAAATCGTCAAAATATCAAAATTTCATTATATCTTCAGAACAAATGAATATATCGTGAAACGGCTTTCAGTTATGGAGTTTCCACGAAAATCGATCCCAGGACTCCTTTTAATATTTTCACCTATCTAGCCTAGAAGTACCAGAAACAGTCGAAATCAAACAATTTGGGTGACCCTGTACACCTGCCAAATTTCAAATCAATCGGACGATAAGAAGTGTGTCATATTCTACTTGCAAGATTTGATTATAGACAGACTGACAGACACACACCGGGACAGATGAAACTATACAGAGTGTAACAGCCAAATGGAATAAATTCGATAACGAATAAATGGGGTGTTTTAGGAAAAACGCTTGGACACGTCGATTTGTAATTTGAAATGCGCATATTTTTCAAGAAAATACAATTATATAGGGTGTTCCATGCGACCGTGGCCAATACCAACTTTCTCATTTCAAATGCAACCCCCTATATATTATTTATTTTTTGAATTCTTCAGAAAATTTAAGACATAATTCATGTACAATGTCCTATTTATAGTCTATCCCTGTCTTCAACTTTCTCGGAAATATTAAGTGTTTTCAGATTTTTTACAAAAATTAACATTTTAAGGCCCGGATTCACCAAACATTTTAATTTGGTTTAACGAGATAACTGAAATTACCGATTGATTTTGACTAGAAAACCACAGAAAATTATCGTTTCTTGACTTAAACGAGATTAAAATCGTTGGTGAAACCCGGCCTAAATGAAAATTATTTTATTTAACAATTTCGATACATTACACCTAATACTTATTTCCCATTCACCTCTTGATATGAAGAAAGTAAGCAAAAACCATTACTGATCCATCAAATCCACAAGTTCCTGCCAATATTATAATATGGTTGCAGCAAGATGGAGCACCGCCCCATTACCAAATCAATGTCCGGCAGTACTCGAACCAAATTTTTCCAAATCGGTGGATAGGGAGGCGCGGATCGATATAATGGCCAGCACGATCTCCTGATCTGACACCATTAGACTTCTTTTTGTGAGGATATGTCAAAAGTATTGTATACGAAACGAAACCCTTAAATTTAGACGACCTAAAAAACCGAATCACGCTTGCGATTAAATCAGTCACGCCTGAAATGTTGAGTAACGTTGGAAGACAATTCTACACCAGATTAGCATGTTGCCAAGACGTTCGCGGCTAGCATTTTGAACATTTCCTACATTGACATTAATGTTTTTTTTTAAAAAAGAAATAATCAGTATTACTTATCAGGTCCTAAGTGTAATGTACCGAATTTGTTAAATAAAATGATTTTTATTTAAAACGTTGATTTTTGCAATAAATCTGAAAACACTTATTACTTTCGAAATAGTTAAAGATAGGTATAGGACATTGTGCATAAATTGTGTCTAGAATTCTCTGAAGAATCCAAAAAATAAATAATATACAGGGGGTTGCCTTTGAAATAAGAAAGTTGGTATTGGCCACAGTCACGTGGAACACCCTATATAATATTATTTTCTTGAAAAATATGCGCATTTGAAATTACAAATCGACGTGTCCGAGCGTTTTTTCCAACACGCCCTCATTTATTCGTTATCGAATTCATTCCATTTGGCTGTTACACTCTGTATAACTCTTGTATACACTCTTGTAAAAAGAAAGGTGTTATCGCCCCCTTTCTCAAATAAAGTTGAATACATGAGTTATTCTATTGATACATACTTTACTGGAGGGTGAATCTATTGGGCCTGGAAATAATTTCCCCTCTGATATGCTCCAAGAGATTCGAAGTTGATATTTCATTTACATCAAACCTCTGGTAGAATTTATTATCCAACCGCACATCAAAACTAGTAATGCGAATTTTGTAGATTTTCCATTTTCTAATAACAAATATTTCGATAACAAAAATTCTTTCACTGCTTCTCAACAAAGAATCGCTTATAGACATTGTTTAAAAGTACAAATACGAATTTTTGCAAAGTACGAATTAATTGTAAACAACTATCAAGGTTATGTCAAAGTATTTGGTTATGTATCACAGATAGACTGTTGAAGTGGAACTTTAATAAAACCTCACAGCTTAAATTGCCCTTGTTCATTCATGAAAACCGTTTTCAAGATGGACTGAAATTAAAAGTTACACTGAAGATGATTATGAAAACGGACCAGTGTTGAATTTTTATAGTTGCATCAATGTTGATACTTCGAAAGTGAATTGTACTCATAAGGAAGTGAAAAAAATCTTTCGAATTTCGAAATTGAACAATTTGTTTCTGTATAGCCAGAAATCACTGGGAAATCAACAGTAACGGTATTTCTCCACTCACATGACCCAATGGCAACAATGTTCAATATCAACCGGCTTTAAGTAAACTTTCATTGATTTCAGCCGGCTCCAATGATTTACATTTTTGTTTTAAAATACCAAATAAGTTTTTCCCAATACCACAAAATTATAATAGGGGTACTTACCAGCCTCTATACCATGAAAGAGAAGAATTTCAAAAATAAGAAGTAACAAGTTCGTCGACTTCATGTCCACTACGTCAAATTTTATTGTTATATCGGAATTGTTTGGCAAGATATCTTCGCGTGTTCCCAGTTAACTCAGAATATCTCGACTGCCTTGAAATTTTATTGAAGGAGGAAAACCTATTCTTATTTGCTTCTGTAAACTTGAAAACTGCAACAAATTAGCGGGATATATTATGGATAATCTCTAGTCTTTTGAGAAGTGGGAGACATTCATGAAGAAGAGATAAGAGTGCTAGTTGTTATCATTCAATTGCGTTGAATTCGAAGAAAATTCTCCTACATGAAACAATATTATGTTGCGGTTTTAAAGAGAAATCGCACTTCCTCCGTTCGTAGTTTTCAAATGACTTTCAATACAATTTTTTTCCATTTGATATTGTATCGGAAAGAGCTGGCAACTCAACTGTTATAATATTTTAACGATGCTTCAGTTTGTCTAAATTGAGGATAGAAACGAAAAAGGGAGTTTCCTCGCATATTTTTGAGAAAAAGGATCCCATGAATATGAGATCGCGAACATTCCGATCTATGCAAGGAATCTCCCCTTTTTTTTGTACCTCCAGTTAAGGATCAGCATGTATAGGGCCTCATAACCTCAATTCGATATTAACTATAATTCTGGTATACAGGTTGTCCCAAGTTCGAGTGCCCATTAGGCGTTTCTGGAGAACTGGACATCTGAAATCTCAAAATTGGGATTATGATATTGTTCGAAGTTCTCTACTGAATTAAAATATTTTTGGAGCCTGAGCACGGTTATGCAAGGAGTGAATATAAATTTTCAAAGAGAAATTTTTTTTTAATATTTTCGTTTCTGCTATTATAGAGTAATCTGTTAAAATTATTGTATTCGTTCAGATGTCGAAAAAAATTCGAAAATTCATAGTTGGTATTATGCTCATTTTCTTATTCTCAATATCCTGAGTGTGGAGCGTTCTCATGACAGCAAAGTAGAAGAAAGTGAAAAGGTCATGCATCTTTTGAATTTCAGAAATATCATCACAGGTTGTTCCAAATTTTGTGTCGAAAACTGTGTTCAAAAATTGGCCATAACTTCTCTTTTTCGGAGTAGAACCCTATTTTTTTATGATTGCGTTGGCTTCTGCGAAGAAAAATATTGATACCTAGCATTCTGAAATACTCTTGCTCCTAAATTCAGTAATTTAGAGTTATTATCTGGATTGATGTTACCTGGATTGATGTTTTAGAGTCAAATGCATCTCATCTGTTGCATGAGAATATTCTGTGGCCATAGAAGATAAATGATCTCATCGATAATCTACAAGTTCGATGACTGCACATCTGGAGGAAAGGCTTATACGCTAGGTAGACCATTTTGGACTGCCAATGACGACGGTGGTCGTTATGGCTCTGAAGTTGCAAAGAATTTTATGAGGCTTTTATTGTTGATATTCGGTATAATTTATGATTTTTCTAATTGCAATATGCTTCAAATATTTTCTTCTCCTGAATGGTGGCACTGTTCAATGTTCCAAAGTGATTAAATGATAATACGTTTCGTTGTTGTACAAGGAGTATAATATTCTTAATCAATATAGTTTGATTTATTATGCTTTGTATTATTCAGTAAAATGATTTTTAAAATGCAAAACAATTAGAAGGTTTGCATTTTTATTGACAAGTAACATCAACATTGCCTAAATGCTGGAGAGAAGCTCTAGAACAATCTTCAAAAAGGGAGAAAAGCTCGATCCTAATAACTAAAGGCCTATAAGTCTTGTGCCAATCGTCACCAAAATCTGCGAAAAGATAATTCACGAGTCGCTGTTACAGTTTCCACTAGCTAATGGTATTATACCTGACAGCCAGCACGTTTTTCTTCCAGTCCGCTCCGTGATCACCAACCTTCTAACTTGTGTCAACGACTGGAGTTTGATGCTGGATATGGGAAATCCAGTAGATGTTGTCTATCTGGACTTCTCGAAGGCTTTCGATCGCGTGTTTCACAGGCTCTTTTTTTCAGGTTGAAGATTCTCAGCATTCGTCGTGTGCTCCTGATGTAGCTCGAGGCATTTTTGTCGAACCGAGTTTTTCGAGTTCGTGTGGGTGACTCGGTTACATCTGCTAGATGAGTGTCTTGTGGCGTACCCCAGGATTCTGTTCTGGGGCGACTTTTCTTTTTACTCTTCACGTAAGATCTACCAGCTAAGGTGAAATAATATTGCGTTCTATTTGCCGATGATGTGAAAATTCACGGCAATCCATTTTTGGGATCAGTTCTTCAGGAGGATCTGGATGCCATATGGTGGTGGTCCAACACTTGGCAGCTTCCACTCATTCGGATAAATGCAAGGTCCTCCATAAGGAAAAACATAACCCCAAACACCCACCATGTGATTGGATCAGTTGCATCGCAGTAGGATCTGCGGGTCATTATCACTGAGGATCTGTCCTGGTCGGAGCGTATAGCAGCTGTTCCCAACAAAGCCAAGAGAATATGGTTCCTTCTGCAGAAATCCTTTGGACAATGTGATCCTCGCACTTGCACCATACTCTACACCACATTTATTCGGCCCATCCTTGAATATGCTGGTCCAGTATGGGCCCCGGTGCTGGCCTGGGATGTTAATCATCTTGAGTCCATCCAGCGAAGAATTACCAGGATTCCATATGGAAGAGAAGAATACCCACCTGCGAGGAGAGACTTTCTATAATGCGTCTCACTCCATTTGCTAACCGCCGTCTGAGGGGTGACTTGATTACAACATATAGAGCCCTTCACGACTTGTTCAACGTAGATGTGTCCCACCTCTTTCGCCTGAATGCTGACACACGTCTGCGTGGCCACAACTTCAAGTTGGCAAAGGAGAGGTTCCGGTCCACCAGCAGAGAACACTTCCTCTCCGAAAGGGTTTTATTTCCTGGAATGGTCTGCCGACGGCGGCAGTGAATGCCCGCTCAGTGACCAGCTGCAAGAGTACTCTGGACGGGTGGCTCGCGAGTGTTCCCTCATGAAACTGTTCTTTTTTTCCCTTTTTTCATTTTTCCTAACAATGACAATTCGAATTAATTTTATTTTTTATGTGAGTTTATAGATTTCGATCTCAACTCGTCTGTATTATTATAATAATAATAAAAAATGAACAAATATATTGAACATTTCTAATACTATTTCAGCTGTAACCGGTTGATTGAACCAAATCGTACATGGAAATGTGTATTACCTTACTCACTTTTTTTGAAATACCTATTCTACATATAAATATTCAAACAGTTGATGATATCATCCACCATATACATTGTTTGAAGGGCTGAGTGAATGTTTTATGAAAATCTATAGAAATTATAGTAGATGAATTATTTAAATTCATAAAAGTCCTGTTCTCATTTATCATTTTCCTATTAAAATATCCGTGATTCCAAAGAAAGGAAAATTTAATTCGATAAATTCAACGTTATAAAAAACATAGCCGCAAGTATAAAAACGCTCGGGCACATGCTGAGCGTTGCGATAAGGGACTCGTATCTTGGTTGATTTCACGTTTTTCAACGGCCGGGGATTTGAAAAAAATTGAGATGGAATTGTCGAATTTTAACGTAGTATGAAAGGACCTGCGAAAGGCCTCTTTTGCTCCCTTTTGCTCTTTTACGCTCATTTGAAAGTTTTTTGAATTATTTTTCGCTTCTCCTCATTTTGAATACCGACATAGTTTAGTTTGATTTAACCATTATAAAGATTTAACATTGATTTACCCGAGTTAATTTTCTGTAGGAAATAAAATCAGTGCGAGTAAAATTCGAGACAGGACTCCTAATTAGTTTGTGCAGTGCATACTTCAGTAAACCGGTAAGGCCCCGTTCATATTTCTTACAGGGCCTCATCCGTTAAATATCATTCTAACAATTAAATCATTGTGTGTTCCACGACTTCTGAAGCATTTTTTTTATTATTTCTCATCTGATTTATGATTTTATTTCCTTGGTGATACCTTAATCTCTGTAATTATCAGCAACCTTTTGAGAATTGATATCGGCGAGATCACAACGGGGTTACGACCGCGCTTCACCCTTTCTCAGTTCACTGAAGGTCGACGGATATACAAGAGACTTCGCCAAGTCGAGGGGTTCCATTTCTCTGGAACTACTTGTCGAGGCGTTGTTGATTCACAACCGTACCCGATTAGTATTTTGCATTCCTTTCATTCCAAGATTATACTTCGTATCATTATTTCTTTGTGATTCCTTAATCTCTGGATTTATCAGCGACCTTTTCGAGGATTGAGCTCGGCGAGATCACAACGGGGTTACGACCGCGCTTCACCCTTGCTCAATCCACTGAAGGTTGACGGGAATCCAGGAGACTTCGTCGGGCCGAGAGGTTTCATTTTCTGAGACCACTCGTCTGGACGTTGTTGGTTCACTGCCATACCTGACTTGTTTTCGACCCCATTTCACTTTCAAGATTTCATCTTGTATTTTGATTCCCTTGTGTGACCTTAATCTCTGTGTTTATCACCGACCTTTTGAGGACTGAGATCGGCGAGATAACAACAGGGTTACGACCGCGCTTCACCCCTTCTCAGTTCGCTCAAGGTTGACGAAAACACGGGAGACTTCGTCCAGTCAAGGGGTTCCATTTTCCTGGGGCTACTTGTCTGGACGTTGTTGGTTCGCAACCGTACCTAATTCTTATTTCACTCAGCTGTGCTCGACGAGTCGTATTTCACGGAGACGTCTTTGTGGGTTGACATCGGCGAGATCACAACGAGGTTAGGACCGCGCTTCACCCCTTGTCAACTAGCTAGACGTTTGCGGACTACTAGAATCACTTCGTCAGGTCGAGGTGTTCCATTCTCTGGAGTCACTTGTCCGGGCGTTGTGCTGACACAGCTGTCCCGTTCCCTATCATCTCTGACTAAGTCTAAGCATTGATCGATAAATTTTATTTCAACATTTGATTGTGGAACACATCGTTGCAAGTAGTAAGATTGTATGATATTTTCCGTGGCCTGCCGAATCTCGAAGTTTTGCTTTGTTACTCCCGTACTCCCCTGTTCAACGTCCAATTGTCGCATTCGCTCACTTCGCCTGACCGTCTTGCTCACCCGATCACCGTTTCTTTTCTTGAATTTATTGATCACTGTAAATTACCGATACTAAAGTCATTTCTTTTAATTCCACGTTCACTTTCAAATAAAATCAGTTTTAATTTTTGATTCTCATTGTATTAGTAGATTGTTATTTCTGTTTGAGTTCAGTAAACTTTGTGAAATCCATTTTGGTGTTTTGAGTGAACCTTTAATTTTGGCAGCATTTACGCTAGAAACAGAACTTTCAATCGCTAACTTCCTAGATTAAACCGAACCCTTCTCCACTGTATAAAAGCTACCTTGGTAGAAGTGGAGAGTTCAAGCGCCACAACCTTGTTAAAACTATTGTGGCTGGCGCTCGAGCATTTATTTCCCGTAAAGGTGACTGCGCCCTTGAAGATCTCCCCCTAATTAAGGGATATTCACAAGGTTTGAAATATAATAAAGTATAGGTAGGTACAGATATTTAAGCTTCGATCGTGACATATTTCAGGTTGAAATTCGCCTTTTCAAGTTATGTGCCTGATTCCTGTCTCCTAGGAATAATACATAACAAATGTTTCTGTATTAAAATAAACATTCTGTTTCCCGCAGAGGTACCTACTTATTATTAGGTATTGATTATCATTATGATCATTATTGGTACCTTATAAGTCATAACAAGTAATAATCATTGAAGAGAATTCAATTGCTTCGTTTCAATACTGATTTTATTGTAAGAGGGTTACTAGGTATCGTTATAGCCTGGTTAGAGCCATAACGACGTTGGCGCTTTCTCGTGACCGTGCGGCGAGAGTCAATAGCGGCCTTTACACATACACGCTTTCCCACACTCCTGGGACTTCGAGGAAAGCGTGCGAGTAATACCATCTCGCAAATCCATAGGGAAAGCGCAATCCTGCCCTTTACACATACGCGCTTTACTTCGCTCTTTCCTATTATGTGTAAAGGCCGCTTTTGTCATTTCAATAGGCGAAACCAAGGAAACAGTACGCCCCCTATCGTTAACGAATGAACTAACTCAAGGACACTAGTTTTGTTTACTTTTCGCTAACGGCGTCAAGGCGTTCCTCCTTATAAATGCCAAACGAGTAGTTCTGATTCTCGCCGATATAGCGCCACGATCTTAATTTCAGACCATGGGGGCCATGCCTCCCCCCCCTTGGACCTCGGAATTGACAATTGTTGGAAATAGTTGATATTTTAATATCCCTTTGTTTAAGACATTCTTGTCGATCGAGATTTTGTTCTGCCTTTCTTGTCTTCCAAAAGGGGTCGCGCTATTTTCCATTGCCGCAGTAGAGCCACGACCGATAAAATATTGTGGATTATTCCGGAAGTAGCCGAAAAACTCGAATCTAGAGTGCCGTTTTGATCTTCAAATTTTGGTAATGATTTTTTTTTTAAGGAGTCGTTACAACAGGTATTCGATGCATCTATCTCCCTACATAGATATTATGAAAATATCAAATAATAACCAATAAACCCTACATGGTGACAGATGTAGAAATAGGAAAAATTAGTTTTCATCCAAAGATCGCCGAAATCTGGAAGGGTTCAGAATTCCTACGTTATAGACCTTAACGGGAACCAGTGTCCCGTGTCACATCACTGAGAGATATAAGAACAAGAATTTTATATTTGTATGCTAATGGCTGCATCAAGGGCGGATTTACGGGGGGGGGGGGACTGGGGGTAACTACCCCCCCCCCCCATGAGTATCAAAAACCTGATAAAAAGGTGGTTTGTGTACCTGATAAAATGGTTTTCAAACGTTATTACCCCCCCCATGATCGTTATTACCCCTCCCATGAAAAAGAACTATATCCGCCCTTGAGCTGCATTTGTTGTCGAAATCCCGGAAGGAAAGAAGGTTGCTACATTCCTAAACCTAATCGGTGAGCAAGGTGTCGAAATATTCAAGATTTGAATCTGAAGTTGGACACGTCCAAAAAGAAAGAGGTTAAAGATGCATGCAAAAAATACTGCGACCCGAAGAAGAGTCTATAATCTTCGACCGTAATTAGTTTTCGTAACCAAAAAGGATACCTCATTACAAACTACATCACGAAATCGAAACTTTGGTTTGTGAATACAACCACGAGGATGAAATGATTAGGTACAAGTTGATCTTGGGGATAAGGACCAACAACCTACGTGAGAAGTTGGTCCAATATGATAATCTTTCATTGGAGAAAACTGAGGAGATTCGCTCACAGAGGTGAGCAAGAAACAGACAGAGTTGATGGTTAAAGCTGAGAAAACACCGGAGATCGACACCATAAACAGGACACCAAGAAATAAGATAAGTAAATTTGCAAGTGTTAGAATTAGAAATCAAAATTTCGAAAATTGCATTGAATGTGGTCTGAAGCACCCTTAGTTCAAATGTCCTGCTTTTGGAAAAATTAGTTTTTGTAGAAAACTCAATTATTTCGCATCTTGTGGTTTTTCTGGAAAGATTCATAAAAATAAAATAAAATTCAATTTTGAAACTCCATATTTGCATGTAGTAGTTACGAGAGATGACGACCAAAACCATGTTTCATAGCCGCCCGGCTAAAACCGTGTAAATTCGATAGAGTAGATGGCCCTAGAGCCGACTGGTAAGTTGTAATACTCAGAAGTGTATCTTCGCGGGGGGCCATTTCTGCTGTGTAAAAAAAAATAGTCGACTGTCGTATAACAGCCCGTCTGATATTGAACATGTACATAGATTTTGTTATTTTATCATCAAAATTTGTGTTTTCAGACATTTTGTGCGTAGCGTTTGACCTGAGTGTATTTTCAAAAATGTCAAAAATCTGACCTAAGTGACTCATAGCAGCTCGGTTCATTTTTGTTTTAAATCATTCGTATGGATGGCCAAAATACGAAAATACGGTTTTCAGAAATTTTGAGTGTCGCCTATAACGAAAAAATGTGACAGAGCCGCCCGGCAAAAACTCCGGCTGTCTTACTTGGCCTCACTAGTAAGATAAAGACATGGGATCTTATCGAAAAGAAAAGAGATGAACCAAGTGTGTGGTCAACTTGTCAAAATCATATGGAAGATGTTAACAAATATTTATGTGACCACAGGTTTGCTTTGTCTTCAAGCTCTGACTACAAGGAGTTGATGCCTGGATGCGTTGAATATAATTCATATTAGACTAATTTCTGAATTAGTCATATATTTTTTTATATATTTCATTTGGAATATATCTATTTGGTGTTAGTGACTAAAGTCAAAAGATTTTCTGTATTTCGGAAATTTCTCAAATTATTTTAGGGACTTGGATCAGAAATACATATATTAGAAATGATTTGCGATTGAACATTCCTCAGACTTTTGAGTTGAACGTTGAACTAATTCATAATATCTTTAATAAATATGGTGCATATATTTTTGCTGCAAAATTTCTGTTTTATTGGCTACAAACTACATAAGTACGTATTATCATTTCATTCTTCCGAATTTTCAATCAGTTAATTTGATAGCTACGTCAATTTCATGTTCAGTGCTAGTATTTTTATAGGATTGCGGCTATTCAGCATTGATTTCTTGTGTATGTGTATGAAAAAATTGAACGATACCACTGGGGTAAATTTACATCTCTTCTTCTTCTTCTTCTGTGCGGCGCCTTTTGTCGGCAGAACGTAAGCCTTGTGGCCCATTGTTCATTCCGCATCTACTGATACTAGAGAGACTCAGACCCGAAGGCACGCTGACAAGAATGCCGCGAGCCGACAAGGAGGAGTCCCTCTCACCATAGAGATGGAAGGTGTAGGGTTCCCTAGGTGTGTTGACCTCAGTACAGAGAGATTGTCGCACGTGAACAGTATATGTTCCGCCGTTTCATCCGCGTTCTTGCACCAACGGCACAGGGAACACTCTGTTAGTCCCATTCTATATAAATGTTTGTTGAACAGATGGCCTGTTAAAGCACCAGTCACCAGAGATAATTGTTTCCTCTCGAGAATCAAGAGTTTTTTGACCTCCGGCTTAGAAGAAGGCCCCTTGATGAGGAGTCTCGACTGCCTGAGATCCGTTCTCCTGTTCCACTCAGAGGAGAATTTCTCATCAATCCATCTCTTGAAGAGGTTTTTGATATATGTGGGACAGATAGGAAGCGCGGGTTCCGGCCCAGTAAAAGTCAAGCGAGCCCCTTGTTTGGCTAAGTTATCTGCTTTCGTATTGCCAGAGATAGACGCATGCGCCGGGCACCAGATAACCTTGAGAGTGTTATCTGAGCCAAGCGCGCGCAGAGACTCTCTGCATTCATAAACCAAGTTAGAGGTTACTTTTATTTCAGAGAGGGTTTTCAGTGTACCCTGACTGTCGCAACATATGTATATGTGTTTCCCAGAGTACCCTCTGCGGATACTCTCTACCGCACATACCAAGACAGCATATAGCTCTGCTTGTGCTATTGAGCAGTCTTTTCCGAGAGGAATGGACCACTTTGTTCTGGGTCCAACAATCCCAGCACCGGCACCCGTGTTACAAACCGAGCCGTCGGTGAACCAGGTGGGGCCCTCAGGTTTAAGTAACCTGTCTGGTTCACACCACTGATCTCTGTCAGGGACAACTACTTTGTAGGGCTCGTCGAAGCAGAATCGGGCGCACGCACGGTCCTCTCTGCGGAGGAGGGACGGGTTAATGTCCTCCACCATCTTGAGAGCCATGTCATGCCCCCTGAATCCCCCACGATCGCGCCATTGTCCCTGTTCCCAGATTCTGAGCGATGTTTTCATAGCCACCTCAGTGATGGTGAGGTGTATGGAAGGAATGTCCAACATGCATTCCATTGATGCTGTGGGAGTATATCTTAGAGCGCCTGTTATACTAAGACAAGCTCTCCTCTGGCATCTATTGAGGATGTTTCTGTTTTTGGCCTTCTGTAAGGAAGTCCACCATACCACTGATGCATAGGTGAGGATAGGCCTCACTACCACACCCTGGGATCTTGCTCTATAATACAACTTTCCTCAGAACTGATATAAATCAAAATGTCGAGAATATAAACATAAATTATTGCTTGGAAGAACTACTTATCGACTATAAACACAACCCGTTCACCAGACTTCAAATATTCGGAATAACTAATAAAAATCAGACATAATTTGTACAAAGCGCTACCTGAAGTGAAAAAAACGAAACTTTTCCAATATTCCTAATTTTGGATAATCAAAATCTAATCAGTGATCAAACCATTATTTTAGACATTTTTGCCTTGCTGCTGAGCTTGAAATAATGGGTAAACATCTCAATCTGTAGATCCATCCATGGACATGAGCTGTCACACCGAACAGAAACACACACAAAATATGTCGGCTATTCAGCATTGATTTCTTGTGTATGTGTATGAAAAAATTGAACGATACCACTGGGGTAAATTTACCTCACCACGTTTATGCAACCGGGCTAAGTACTGCAAATTGAAAGGTTGTCTGATTAGTTACATGCTACATTGTCTGATATCATTTTTTTCCACACTGTAACAGATCTGGACTGCGGATCAGATCTCACAGATTTGCCTTTCTTGTGTGCCTTGTTAATGACGACGAATTTCAGACAGATTGCTATGAGTCACTCAGGTCAGATTTGTTGACATTTTCGAAATGCTATAAAAATGTAAGGCGACATGTTTTTTGTCTTTCCACATCTATTGACACGACTTAACCTATAAAAATCATTTTCAGACGGGCTGCTGTAATTTTTTTCTTTCTTTTATTGGTCTCCTGGGTACGCGCTACAATCTTGGTGTCTGAAAACTGTGTTATTGGTATCTCATCTAACTACATTCCGGAAATCAGACGGGCTGCTTTGAGTCACTTATGTCATTTTTTTTACATTTTTGAAAATGCGGATCATACGCTACGCGCAAAATATCTGAAAATCGCATTTCTGGGTACATATTATAATCTATCGATTCCGTGCGGTTTTAGCCAAGCCGCTATGAGGCAAAAATCTTGGTCGCCATCTCTCTTACTAATGGAGATGATGATCCATTAACCGATTGTTTAGAGGAATATCAATTACAGAAGTGGAGAATGCGAGTATGAATAATAATAATATTCTGTTTAAATTAGATTCAGGTGCTGAATGCAACATCCTACCGACTGCGCCATTCTGACACCCCATGTAATTCTTGATGGGTTATAATTGTTCACTATACCTTATGTGCTTTTCAAGTGAATAAATATTATTATTATTATTATTTACATATAAACATATAATAATTTGCGACTCGATCGAAAGCAAGAAATGAATAATATTCTTATGGCTTTGATTCAAAAATGCCATGTTATAATTTGCTTCATTGAATATTTTGAAGAAAAATCAACATGAAAGTGAGAACAGTTCAGTATTCCGTCTCTTGTCCTGAAGGATTCGACACTTTCGGCTTGGTTTACCTAATGAAAAGACGAAATATTAAGAAAACACTTGTACAAAAACATTTATTCACTATGGCTTCAGATTACTAACGATCCAACTAACGTATTTAGACACCCGTGTATAAACACCAGGCCACCCCTCCATTCCACAGGGCGAAGGTCCAAATGAAACAACTCCGGCGGCATACCAATTAACCTCACCGTCCTTGTCTGTAGATATGGTCATCAAAGGGCCACCACTGTCGCCTCGGCAGGAATCTTTTCCTTTCTCTCCTCCGGCACATAGCTGGCTATCCCCAAGAGTTACTCTTGCAGCGCTGTATATCGAATTGCAGGTGTCGTGCGGTTGTACAGGTACCTCAATTGTGAATTTAAAATTAGTAAAATATGAAAATGCATTTTTCAATGTGAGGGAAAATTTGGCGGATAAGATTAAAAAACAAGATAATCATAAGTAAAAAGTTAAAAGGGTAAGTAATTCGCCAAAATAACCGAACAAGGCGTGAAAAACAGTCAAGCATAGAAAACAAATTCATTGGAGGTACCAGCAAAATCTTGAAAATGTGTATATTCTTTTTCCTTCAAAGCCCTTCATCTTGAATACGAAAATTTTAACTGAGCTAATCCCAAATAAGAAAATTTTTTTACGGTCGAGGAGAGGTATTATAAACGATTCATACGTGGATGAAATTTCGATTCTTTAGTATCTAATGAAATAATGAAAATCTTAGAAAATTGAGTACGTTGAGATTGTGCTTTCCAAATTAGCAACCGAGAAAAAAAAATTCCAACTTTGCAGGTTTTCCGCCATTTTGAATTTTTTTTTTCAGAATTCTACACCACAATTCAATTGAGCCCTCAAAAATACTGAGATGTGATTAGAAACCGTTATTTCAAATATCACGCGTAACTCACAACAGTTATCAGAATATTGCTCGAAGTTGACATTGAACACCCTGTATCTCGCTTATGCGTCGAAAACGGGGTATATGTCATAAGGCAAAAATGACTCTCTCGGTGTCATCTACACGGCTATATATGTTTGTCCAGTTTATGGTGAAACACCCTGTATATGATGATTGATACTACTCATTGCAAGACTCGTTGCAAGATATCCCAATTTCAACTTGGACGTCAACTGATGGATCACCGTTTCGGATTTGTGTAGCAGTATTGCAACCCTACAATGAAAATTTCTTTCCAAGTGAAATCTAAACATACATTCAACATGCCGAATTGATTTCAGATTTATTTTATTGTTTTGTAGTCATGTTATGTTATGGTAGTTTTCTATCATTCATGATACGATGGAAATTGAATCAAAGAGTTATTGAATACAAACAGTTAGAAGAAATTGTATCATTATTCAGATTTATACTGTCTATGTCTCTGAAAATATATTATTCTCTCATCGGATCCATACCTGAAGTTTCAACTTAACGTTGCTTTCAGATGAGTTCTCAGTTTTACCCCAGCCTGCCACGGTCAGCCTATTTCCGTTGTAAGTTTTCGATTTCTCTTCTTCCGCTAAAGGTAGACAAATGGGCTTTATATAATCTGAAACAAAAAATTTCAAAATGAATTCTAATAGCTTCTATTTTCCGTGGACAATTTCGAAAATATATGTATCATCGAAAAAGAATAAACTCAATAAAACCACCTTCTCTACGGTTAATGGCTCTCATCTAGACACTGTAGCGTTGTCGTGAAGGTACTATATTTGATATTATCGCAACTAGGTAGCGATGTTAACAATTACTGTATAATTTGCATGGAACTCATACATGGAAGGCTTTAACTAGATCAAAAAGCGGGTAAACATCTCAAGTTGGTGGAACAGTGAATTTTTACCGAAATGTCAAGTAAATCGGATTTTGACGATCTGCATCAATCGTGAGTCCATTTTCAAACATTAGTAGCAAGCCTAAAATGGCAATGGATCGGCCATGTGGCGAGACCGGAGCCGGACAGATGGACACAGAAAGTGATACTATGGAGACCAAGAGGGACAACAAGAAGTGTGGGCCGAACTAGAAAGAGATGGATCGATGACGTCATGAAGATGGCAGGAGGACAGTGGATGGGTTTGGCAAAAAATCGTGGAAAAACCTGGAAGAGGCCTATATCCGACAATGGATGGACATGGGCTGAAAAAGAATGAATATGAATTCAAAATTGTCCATAATGAGTAATTGACATATTTTTTGTGTGTTTCTGTTCGGTGTGACAGCTCATGTCCATGGATGGATCTACAGATTGAGATGTTTACCCATTATTTCAAGCTCAGCAGCAAGGCAAAAATGTCTAAAATAATGGTTTGATCACTGATTAGATTTTGATTATCCAAAATTAGGAATATTGGAAAAGTTTCGTTTTTTTCACTTCAGGTAGCGCTTTGTACAAATTATGTCTGATTTTTATTAGTTATTCCGAATATTTGAAGTCTGGTGAACGGGTTGTGTTTATAGTCGATAAGTAGTTCTTCCAAGCAATAATTTATGTTTATATTCTTGACATTTTGATTTATATCAGTTCTGAGGAAAGTTATATTATAGAGCAAGATCCCAGGGTGTGGTAGTGAGGCCTATCCTCACCTATGCATCAGTGGTATGGTGGACTTCCTTACAGAAGGCCAACAACAGAAACATCCTCAATAGATGCCAGAGGAGAGCTTGTCTTAGTATAACGGGCGCTCTAAGATATACTCCCACAGCATCAATGGAATGCATGTTGGGCATTCCTTCCATACACCTCACCATCACTGAGGTGGCTATGGAAACATCGCTCAGAATCTGGGAACAGGGGGCACGCCATGGCTCTCAAGATGGTGGAGGACATTAACCCGTCCCTCCTCCGCAGAGGGGACCGTGCGTGCGCCCGATTCTGCTTCGACGAGCCCTACGAAGTAGTTGTCCCTGACAGAGATCAATGGTGGAAACCAGACAGGTTACTTAAACCTGAGGGCCCCACCTGGTTCACCGACGGCTCGGTTTGTAACACGGGTACCGGTGCTGGAATTGTTGGACCCAGAACAAAGTGGTCCATTCCTCTCGGAAAAGACTGTTCAATAGCACAAGCAGAGCTATATGCTGTCTTGGTATGTGCGGTAGAGAGTATCCGCAGAGGCTACTCTGGGAAACACATATACATATGTTGCGACAGTCAGGGTACACTGAAAACCCTCTCTGAAATAAAAGTAACCTCTAACTTGGTTTATGAATGCAGAGAGGCTCTGCGCGCTCTAGGCTCAGATCACACTCTCAAGGTTATCTGGTGCCCGGCGCATGCGTCTATCTCTGGCAATACAAAAGCAGATAACTTAGCCGAACAAGGGGTTCGCTCGACTTTTACTGGGCCGGAACCCGCGCTTCCTATCTGTCCCACATATATCAAAAACCTCTTCAAGAGATGGATTGATGAGAAATTCTCCTCTGAGTCGAACATGAGAACGGATCTCAGGCAGTCGAGACTCCTCATCAAGGGGCCTTCTTCTAAGCCGGAGATCAAAAAAACTCTTGATTCTCGAGAGGAAGCAATTATCTCTGGTGACTGGTGCTTTAACTGGCCATCTGTTTATCAAACATTCATATAGAATGGAACTAACAGAGTGTTCCCTGTGCCGTTGGTGCAAGAACGCGGATGAAACGGCGGAACATATACTGTTCACGTGCGACAATCTCTCTGTACTGAGGTCAGCACACCTAGGGAACCCTACACCTTCCATCTCTATGGTGAGAGGGACTCCTCCTTGTCGGCTCGCGGCATTCTTGTCAGCGTGCCAGAATTAACGTGAAGTTAAATAATTTTTTTGAGACCTTTACGGCGTCTGTTAAGCAATTCGGCCGACGGGAAGTGTCTGGCATTATTAAAAACTCATTTTGAACGGAATTGTCTAAAATGTATGTGAAAATCAGCCATGAGAATTTAAGTGAGGTAAGCAATGTTTTTATGCAACTTTATGACCTGATATCTGCAAATTGGCCGTCTGAGCAAGGTAGCGGATAGGCATTTGATCGTAGTACATACTAACACTATTCAATCATCCACATTTCGTTCATCAGAAAATACGTGACGTCTGGCGGCCCTGGGATCTTGGACTATTATGGCTTATACTCCTACTATTGGCGAATCCAAAGATCAAAGCGCCCTCTTTCGGCACAGATTCCAAACTACGGAACAAGTAATGCTTTGAGATCTTCTATGTTCCGCGTGCTTTTGAGCTATAATATTTTGTTTCATATCCAGGTATTCTTGAGTGATATTTTGAAGTTTTTATAGTGTTCTGAACAGATAAATTAGTATTCAAATAAAAATTGTTGGGAAAGTATTTATATCAGTGTTATTCATTTAAAATATTATTCACAAAGTTATCACGTTTTAGGTTACAAGGCGTGTTGTTTGAGTCCAATTTTCTGGTGCAGTTTTAACTGCTGAGGAAGGTTAATACCATAATTATCAACAAGATGATTATGAAATTGATCATCGTGTTTCAAGGTACTGAGTTGTGCCTTTAACTTTCTGTGAGACAGAAATTAAATAAGGTGAAGTACCTGAACGAAGGGATTCATATTTTAATGCTAATGTTATATATAATTTTAGGCCAGTGGATTGATTATAGAACACTGAGTAAGCTAAGTACTGGTACTGAAAGCAATTGTATTCAATTGTAACTGCAATGATTTCAATTGCTCTTCAAGGACAAATAAAACTGGTCCGTACGTTTTCATGAATTTCGAAAGAAAGAGGCCTTAACACTTTGTATCACTAATGTCTTCGCTATATTCGAAAAATTGGACTGAAGAAAAGCATGGATAAACTATAGATGGAGAAAACTTGCTGAAAAGATTTTCATTAAGTGTTTCTCGAACTGCGAACAATATTATCAGTGAATATATTAAGTATATAGCAAATATTTTGGAAGGTTGTATTCAAAAGGAAGAATGTTACAAGTGGCCAAGTTCTGAGGTTGGATTGATGAATTTACTGCTTAACATTTTGGGAATATTCAAGTAATACTTGATTATAAGGATATACCATACGTAGATCTTCATGTTTGTCATGTCGCATCAGAACTTTTTCACATTCTGATCACAGTTGAGGCAGATGTAAATCTTTTTGTGTTGCTATTTTGTTGTTTATTCCTATGAAAATAAAGAACATTCAAAACAATAATTTATTTACATAATTTTCATCGAATACCTCGTGAATTTTCGATCCAATTAGAAGGGAAAGAAGCCAATTTGTATAACAAAATTTTATAAACTCGACTCTGCACTGTTAATAATACATTATTTCACTGAAATTATCCACAAAATCATCACGAGAACTAAGAAAATCACTTAAAATAATCTTTTTTACATATCAAAACAACGTAGCTTCAAAAGAGGTTACTTGAATTCCGCCATGTTTGTTTACAGTCAGCAGCGCCCTCATCGGTTGTTGAATTCGCAGTTAGAAAGCGAAGTAAAATGGAAAAAGAATTTAAACGACACTGTCAACCACAGAACTGTAACCCAGTGATCATTTGTTTTTGTATGAGGACCGGAATTGCTTCCATTCGCCTCTCATCTCATTTTCCACTTTTTTCTACTGTGTTTAATTGAGAAGTTCACTTCTCGTTCATTTATTGTTAGCTTCTGGATTCATCGGTAGTTGTTGCTGCCCAAGGTACTTCCTCTTGTCAGTCTTTCTGTATGGTTTCTTCGATATCATTCTTATTTCCTTGTTATCATGCTCTTTCATATCTTCGATCATCTTCTTGGCTTGTTTGTTTACTATTTCTTCTATAGTTTCGATTTTCAGATATTCGGTCTATATCTATTTGCAATTGTTTCGTAACCGATTTACGCATTCTTGAAGAATAGTAAACAGCAGTATCATCTGCGAACTGGGCTAACTTGCATCGTATCATTTCGGTATGTCCGACATAAAAATGTTGAATAACAACGTTCCTATGACCGATCCTTGTGGTACGCCGGCTTCAATCTTTCTTCTTGTGGATCTTGTTCCATCTATATTTACTTGGAATTTTCTTTCTTCTAGGTACGATTGAATGATTTTGATCAATTTGGTCGGAAATTTGTGCATCTTCATTGTGAATATCAATCCTTGATGCCACATCTTGTCAAAAGCCTTTTCTATATCCAGAAATACGACTCCAGTGTTAGTAGATAAATTTATTTTTTCCTTTATGTCTTCTGCTATTCTAACCAGTTGTTGTGTTGTAGAATGCTTTTTGCGGAAGCCAAACTGGTGATCAGGTTGGCACGATATCACAGTTGAAACAACAATGAAAGAGTAAAGTACATGCTTAATAATAATCTTATTGGTTTCTGCGAATTCCTCCAGTCTCCTGTAAATTACTTTCTCTATGACTTTGCTTAAAGCCGATAGTAGACTTATTGGTCTGTAATTTGCTGGGTCATTTTTGTCCTTTCCTTGTTTCCTTATCAAAATTGTGTCTGCTGTTTTCCATCTTTCTGGAAAGTATCCTGTTTTCATTACAACCCTGGCTATTTCTGCAATTTCTTCGAGCGTTTCCTCTGGCAGGTTTTTGAGCGCTTGATTCATTATTCCGTCTGCTCCGGGTGCTTTTCTATTTTTTAGGTTCCTGATAATGTCGTTTATTTCTTCTTCGGTTATTTCCTGTAGTTGTTCATCTGGTTTATCCGGGCTTTCCGTTTTCGCTACTTCTTCTACCAGTTTGTTAAAATTTTCGTCATCACATTTCAGGTTAGGCTGAAATTGTTCTTCTAAGGAATCCGCGAAAATCTCTGCCTTTTCTTTGTTTGTTGCTGCAACATTGTTTCCCTTCTTCAATATTGGTATTTTCGTTTTCGTCTTCTTTCCGGTTAATGCTGAAGCCATTCTCCATAAAGACTGATCTTCCGTGTCCAATTCTTCTAATTTTCTGTCCCATTGTTCCGTAAATAATTCTCGAACTCTGGATTTCACTTCATTCGTTAGTTTGTTCAGTATAGTTTTGTCATCTGGGTGTAGTGTTTTTCTATACTGCTTCTGAGCTTTCCTTTTTTCCTCTAGTAGTATTTTCACGTCAACAGGTAGAGGAGTATTTGTTGCACTTTAGTCGACTGTGCTTGTGCTTCTATAATTCTTGTCTCTAAATCCTCAACTGCTTCGTCTATCTGTCCTTTATTGCTTATTTTCAAATTTCTAGTTATGAAAACTTCTTTGAACTTGCTCCAATTTATAGATTTTCTATCGGTAGGTAGTCTATCTGTTTTAATGTCCAGGATCAGGATCACTGGGGCGTGATCCGAAGAAAGGTCCATCATAGTTTCTATTTCGAAGTTCATCGAGACGTTTTTCATTATTGCTATATCCAACAAATCCATCGTTCCTGTGGCTCTGGTAATATGCGTGGGATCTTTTGGACCTACAAATACCAATTTGTGTTTGTCCGTTATTCCTCTAAGCTTCATCCCACTTTCATTGGTCTTTATGCTGTTCCAGTCGGGGTGTTTCACATTAAGGTCTCCTGCAATTATTGTCGGTCTGTTACTCTTGAAGAAAGCAGTTATATCTGCTTCATCAAATTTACTCTTTGGAGGCACACACCTTTTTCTTCTATATTATTCGATGTGATTGGTGGTAGTTCCTGGTGACTTATACCCCTTTTCACTAAGATAGCTGGACCTCCGCATCTTCTGTGTTGTCTATCACTTCTGTAGGATTCATAGTTCCTAATTTTGAGTAGTTTCGTCGGCTTCAATCAGGTTTCACCTAACAGTAGAATATCTATTCTATTTTAATTCCTGTTTTTTCTGATTTACGGATTCTGCGTTCCAGAACGCAATATTCAAACATTTATACGGCTTACTATCCATCTACTTTTGTTCAAATAATTTGATCAGTTTGTCCTGCTCATTTCTAAAGGCGATCTTCTGTTCAATTGAGGCGTTCGCTGCACACAGTGTAAGCGTCATTTTTCCTAGAATGACGGCTAGTTCGTCTTCAGGTTTGGTTTGCCTAGGTTCTTTGGCTTTCACGTTTTTCTGTTCCTTTTTGGTTTTCTTTTTCTCAGGAATAATCTCTTTTTGCGGTGGTTTTTGCTTATTTTCTTCGGTCTTTGTAGTTTTGTGCTCCATGTTCCGTTTTGCCCAGATATTGTTTTTGGGCGAAGGTGCTTCCTTGAATTTCTTCTTCGACACTTCCGGGTTGTTGGGGTTTTTCGTACATTCAATATATGACGAAAGGTGGTCCCCACCACAATTCGCGCATTTCGGTGACGTCGTTTTTGGTTTCGGGCACTCGGAACTCATGTGCCCATCTCCACATTTCATTCATTTGAACGCAGCATGACAGATACTCTGCGCATGTCCAAACATTTGGCATCGGTGGCACTGTATGATCTCAGTTCTTAATCTTAGGCTTTCCACTTGCACGGATAGCCCACACACACAGCCCACAGTTTTGTGAATATGGCTTTATAAGCCTTGTCAATTTCCACTAGGACAAGTGGGATAGGGAATCCCTTTTGCCCCTTCATCCTGGTTACCTTCGTTACGGGGTAATCTTGTTTTGCCAAATCATTCTCAATTTCTTCTTCGCTGATTTGGATCAAAACACCTCGGAGAACTACTTTTAATTTCTTCTCACTCTCAAGCTCGTAAGCAAGAAATTGCTCTTCTGTTTCTTTAAGGGCTCTGTACAAGTTCCGATAATCCTCTTCTGTTTTGGGTTCAAGTTGAACACCGTGACCCACTACCTTCGACTTTTTCACTTGTATATTTCTCCTCTGTATCATCTCGTTTATTTGACCCCACCTCAAGGGATCTCTGATTATCAAGTGGGCTATTCGCTCACTTTTCACTGGTCGATCCATTTGAGGTGTGGGTTTCTCCAAAGTCTTCTTTTCTTTGGACACATCCTGGTCAATCCTGGTTAAATCCTGGTCACTTTCCTTTGCCTGCTTTTGGTCCTCTTCGATATCCATCTCGTCGTCGGATAATATATCGTATTGGTTAGATACTTCGGTCCTCCTATTATCACTGTCCTCACTGTTTAGCCTTGGTCGTTTCACTGTTTTCTTCGGTTTCTGAAAAACCTTTCCGTCATTTTTGTCCACACTATCACTGCACTTATTGTCACTTTCACCAACTTTCACTAATCGGTTCTTGAGTTTACCTAATAAATCTGAGATCTGGCCTCGACACACTACGAACTGGTCACACCACTTAACTCCTTTTTCACCGTTTTAGCGCTTGCGCACTCGTTATACGTCTGCTCTGTACGACGTCTCGATCGCCACTGAACTGTAACCCAAGATCCAAGTCAAATTTAAACAAATTTGTTGACCCTGTATCGAAAATCCCTAACTCCAACATAATGGCGTTAGATGCCAGCGCTCTTCCCGATCATTTATACTTCGACATTTGATTTCCATTGCGAATTTTGTTTTTAAAAAATTGACAAAATGTTCACTTGGCAGTATTTTCCGAATGTTATAACATCTATTTCATTAGACTAAATGAACTTGGTGAGTTTTTGTGCCACAGTTTTCCCCAATCATATTTATTTATTTTTTTATTCATATATTTTCATACACAGTTTGCTATTGTCTATTCACAAATTGAATTTTCATAATTATCATTGGAAACATAGAAATATTAAGATTTCAAGCGTACATAGACATTGATGTGTCCACTTTTTACAGGCAGTCTCTGAATGATGCGGTGGAAAACACAATACGAATTTCTACCCAAGTTTAATGATGAACGTCAAATTCTTATTTAGATGGCAGTGCAGACGTTGCCCAAGTCAACTGAACTATGAGCGCTAAACAGTAAGAAGAAAAGAAGAAGTAATCTGATCATTATAAAATTGTCATACTCACTAGTGAATTTCACATCTCTGATAAGTCTCAACAAAGCGATATCGTGAAACTGGTTCGTATCAGTTGGATTATATTTTTCATGTGCAATCCTTTCTTCAACTGGAATATTGACTGTTGGTTCACTACATTCAGTGGTGAAACCATTATTTATGCAGTCTCTGTCAGTTTCAGTGTCATATTCTCCCAAACGAACACTCACCCTGAAACATTAATCATAATAATGAGATACCTATTCGAAAATATCTTCGCAATCAATTCACATAAACCTTCACCAATTACACTTAAAAAAAAGTGTAAGGCTCAGCATGCCTTGTAGTACTTTAGTTATACTTCCTATATTATTTTCATCTGTTTTCATATCAAGTTTCATATACCGGATGAGACTTCGACTTGTCAATTTTTCTCCCTTTTAGATTTTTCTCATCAAATAAAACAACCAAATTCCTCACTATCTGGTAGTTGGCGCTACCAGATAGTGTAGGAAATTGGTTGTTGACGCAACGGTTGAATCCTCGGTTCGCCTTTTATAAAACCGGCCCTTAGTCCTCCAAAAACAATCACTATTAGAACTACTTCATGTAATAGACTACTTTATGTAATTCATCATGAGCTTCATTGATAAATGTATGAACTTTATCTGCTGTCAAAACCTTTAATTTTTTCGGAATATATTCTTTAGATTTCATTTCAAGAAACGCTTTTAGCCTGGAGAAATGGGAAATATTGATATTTTAAATGACTTCTCGTATCAGTGTAGATTTAAAAATAGAATATTTCGTCCACAATGAGCAGCAGTATCAATATGATTGTGAGAAATTAATTTCCATAGAGGAATAAAAGGAACAAAATGATTTGCGAGTGCAAATTCGGTGGACAGAGTTGAATCTGGAAAATCACGCCTCCTAAGGTGAAGGTCCTTCGAGCAACCCCATTGGGGCAAGTCAAATCGGTCCAGAAACCGTATATAAAGGGCCGATATGCAAACCAGAAATCTTCAAAAAGCGATTAATCTAACGCTCTTGCCGAGAGTATAGAAAGGGAGTCAAGAATAAATTATTGTGAAGAAGACGATTATGACCTAGAAGAATTAATTTAAGATAATGAAGAAGAAATGAAAGAGGCACCACCGGATGGCATAATCCCTCACCCAACATCTCCGGCCGAAATCGAAGAGAAAGAAAATGTCAAAAAAAGGAACAGCAGCTCTCTCTAGCATAGCAAATGGAGTGATGAGAACAGAGCACTTTCCAAAAAGATGGAAAACTGCCGAAGTGATTGTTTTCAATAAACCAGGTAGAGACAAAAAGTTCCCACAGAACTATAGACCCATGAGCCTGCCTCCAGCCCTAGGCAAAATTGTGGAAAGAGTCTTAGCCAGACGACTCAATGAAGAAACAGAAGCCCTGGCGACGATACCGAGTGAACAATTTGGATTCCGAAAACAACATTCAACTGAACAACAGCTCCTAAGAATGACCGAGTATATCACAGAAGGATTTCAGAATAAACAAGCCACAGGCTTACTACTACTAAATGTAACCAGAGCCATTGAAAGAGTATGGCATGAAGGACTAGCATATAAAATGATAACCGCAGAATAATGAGAAATTATTTGAAGGGATAGGAACTTTTGTGTGAAAAAACGCGATGTTCATTCCACACTCAGGTATTCAGAAGCAGGAGTTCCTCAAAGATCTATACTAGGACTGCAACTCTATAACATATACACACATGATATACCAAGAAATCCCAGATGCCAGCTTGCTCTATAGATACGGGCAAAGCCATTAAACAGAAATACAAAAATAATTCACAAAAGACATAAGAAGCTGCAGATGATATCAGTGAATGATGTAACAGACGGAAAATAAAAATTGATGGAGAAAAGAGTCAGCAATACTACTCCAAATGAGAAGGCTAAAAATGGAATCGAGGATATCCATAGACGATAATGAAATAGAATGGCAGAATGAAGCTAAATACCTAGAAGTAATATAAGACAAAGGACTAACGTGGAAACAGCACATTAAGCATGCAGTGGATAAACGAACGTAGCAATGAAAAGACTTAACCCGATTATAGTCAGAAGAAGCCAAATGAACAGAAACACGAAATTGAGGATCATGAAAGCAGTCGCCAGACCACAGCTAACATATGGATCAACAGCATAGGGCTATGCAGCGAAAACCCATTTAAAGAGCAAAGTACAGAAAACAAATTCAGACGCACTTAGCATTAGACGCCCCCTGGTTTGTTAGGAATGAGCAAATCCGAACAGACATAAAATGGGAGTCCATTAATACATTCATTAAACGAAAAGCCGCAAAAGCCTATGAAGGAGCTAGTTAACATCCTAATGACGACGGTTGGTGTGACTATGACCCCGCTGAAGATGAAAAAACATCGAGAATTTACCGCAAAAGACCTAGATACCAATTGCGAAAATAAAGATATAGAACTCCACACCTAGAGAGAAAGATACTTTATTGAAGGATGAACACAAACACTCAGCATAAATAATGCGAAAGAGAAAATAACAGATGAGATGATGGAACGTTTGAAGGCTTATGCCCGGAGTCAACCGCAGGAGAGGTGTTTAGCCGGTAAGAATCCGACACTACCCAGAAAGACTGGGTGTCTGATGTAAGATTCACCTCTTCCATAACAAAAAAAAACGGAAATCATCTCATCGCTACATCACCTAGAACGAGCAACAACACTCAAGAAGATACCAGCTATTGTCGACGCCAGCCAACTGTATCCTAAAACCTAAAAGGTTTTTATCAAAACCCCGCGACAGAGACTCGACCAGCGACAAGCAAGAACGTCCATCAGCACATCTGCTTCGTATAATCTCGGCTCTTGATGCACCCCTGGCGCCCGTACCATCGCAACACAAGATTAATTCGTTCTTCTGTAAAGTGAAAACGGTGTCCTAATACTTCAGGGGCAAAATCAAATGGGCTTGAATAAACTGTGATATATTTGTCTGAACCTTTTCTTTCACTTTCCTTTACCGGTGTTGAAGTTAGGGTTCAAACGAAGATCATCCCACAGGAGCTTAATGTCCAGGGTTATTTCCAGATATCTGACCACATAATTCCATTCCATAATATGTCCAGCTGGATTTCATTTTTTGTATGGGCGATTTTTAGTGAAATGGTCCATTTCAATAAGTTCTACCTCCTGTTAAAAATGAAGGCTCATCCTATTTGATTACAATTTATTCAAAGTTGTTATAAAAATCAGTTCCTTTAATGTTGATTCTATGGAGAGAGCTTCTTGAGGAGACTTGAGTAAACTGACCTCTATCTATTACCGCAAATAACCGCGATAATAGTGGAGCTTGGGAAAGAAGCAAACGAACGTTTGTGGTCGAAAATTTGATGACCGAAGATATAAAATGGTTTGCATAGCTGGAAAATATATTCGGAAATATGAATTTATTCAACTGTAATGAAAAATTTCAAGAATTGGTTAATGAATTAATAAGACTACATATTTTACATCGATTATTGCATGAAATGTTAATATTTCCTGCGATGTTCAGTCGAATGGAAATATCCGGAGAATATAATAATTATCTCAATTAACTAACTTACAGTTTCCATGTCTTCGGTAGATCCTTGCCTTTGAGACAATGGGAAGCGGTTAAGACGTATCTCTTACTGATTAGAACACCGCCACAATAAAATCCTCGTTGACGATTCGCTGAAATAGGATATTCACATCAATGCATTATAATAATAATTCGAAAAAATTAATGCCATATTCCAATTCTACGAAAACAAACTATTTCTCTCATTAATTTCTGTTGAATTTCAAGAAAAAACAGTTTCAGAATAATCGATTTGCTATGTGAAATCAAAGTTCAATTGTGAAGCCGTTACAAACGACCAATATATCGAGATTGTATGTATTAAAGTTACCGATAAATTTTAACAGTTCCGATGTTGGTACATGAGAGAGATACAAAAAAAACTTATGTTATGAGTTTTTTTTTAGTATAAGAAGATGAAACAATCACCTTTAGAATTCATTTGCGCAGAAACTACTGCATATAATTTTGTGCGGTTTTCACACTTCTGTTCCACCAACTGAGATGTTCACCCATTTTCTTTAAGCTGAGCAGTAAAGCTCACATCATTCCATTATAATGTGAGTTCTATGATTATTTCTGAATGTGTTTATTGAAGAATAGAGCGACCCCTTTCGGGAGAAGTGAAGGTCCATGCCGCAAAGGTACGAAATCTTGTGCCTTTGTTAACGGTTTTTATAATCGAGGCATGTATCCTATTCATCATATTATAGGTATTTGATATTTTTGTATTTCATTTGTAATTTAAACATGTTGAATAAATGAATTTGAATTGAATTGAATTGAAATGAAAGGTAGGACCCATAGAACTTATAGTTCTATGGTAGGACCCCATCTCAGGTATTCAATCAATGTAGCATCGCCGTGGTGTGCAATTCCCAGTACAATCGTACTATAAAATGCAGAATGGAAAGGTTTCGAAATAAGAGGTGGGAAGTGCTGAGAATGTTGATGGTGAGTTTAACCCTATAAAAAGCCTAATAAATTATCGAATCTAGAAATTCGCAAAAGAATTTCATTATGACTCTATGACATCACTGATATTCCAGGGCTTTCAAAAGTTGTTTGAACCCCCAGACAAATATTTTCTATTCGTAAATCTTTATCGGGAAAGAAGTCAAGTGAATCCAATAAAGACTCTAGGGGTTTATCAATTCTTTCCAAGCTTTCGTTCTTACTTTTGGAACATCTTCAGGGAATGAAAAAAAATGATGTACAGGGTGGCCAGATTTCGATGATTTAGTACTACAACTCCTAAACTATAAGAGATAGAGAAAAAATAATATACATGTCATGTTCTCTCACCGAAATTGCTGAAAACCCCAAGTTGCTACAACGTCTAGTTTCCGAGCTACAGGGCGATTCTGGTATTTGGCCAATTATTATAATTGACTATAACTTCCGTATTACAAAATCTACGCTCTCGAAATTAACACATCTTAAGGGCACTTTTTTTACTGCGTTTCAGCGGTGCTATTGATTTTTTTGTATCTGCTCAAATTTCGGAGCTATAACAAAAAAAAAATTTTTTCAAATGGAAACCATAATGGGAATTGATATTTCCGAATAGATCTTTCTTCAACGATTTCAAAAATATATATCATATTATACTTCCGAGTTCACTATATATCGAAAATTTGGAAAAAACACTTTTCGTTCAACAAGATCCAAGCAGGCTTTGATCCACTTCCTTCAAAACTGGGGCGGTCATAGAATTTCATGTCTTATTTATTTTCACCTGTCAAATTCAATTCAGTTTCATCATTGTTGTATCGTCTGGCGCTTCTGAAATTCTTTTAAGGTCATAGAATTCGATATCACATTTATTGTAAGCTGCCAAATTGATTCAGGAAATATTAGCTTTATTATTACTCAGACCAATAGAGGGGCTTCGCGAAACTTGTGGATTCTAGTATGATTTCTCTGCTAAATTGAAAAATGAAAAGCATTTGAATACTTATGTAACTCGTTGATAGCAATAATTAATGTTTCCATGAGGGGCAAAAAAAAGCTCATTCAAGAAGAAATATAGATTTATTTGAGAAAAAGTATATTCACAACAAATGTTCAAATCGTTGTCCATTGGAGCGAGCCATTGGAGGAAATACATAAATTGAATGATGCGATATAAATAAGAACTTTAGAAGCGCCAGACGATACAATGATGAAACTGAATTGAATTCGACAAGTGAAAATAAATAAGACATGAAATTCTATGACCGTCCCAGTTTTGAAGGAAGTGAATCAAAGCCTGCTTGGTTTTTGTTGAACGAAAAGTGTTTTTTCGAAATTTTCGATATATAGTGAACTCAGAAGTATAACATGATATATATTTTTGAAATCGTTGAAGAAAGATCTATTCGGAAATATCATTTCCCATTATAGTTTCTATTTGAAAAAAAAAATTTTTTGTTATAGCTCCGAAATTTGTACAGATACAAAAAATCCAATAGCACCACTGAATAGCAGTAAAAAAAGTGCCCTAAAGATGTGTTAATTTCGAGAGCGTAGATCCTGTAATACGGAAGTTATAGTCAATTATAATAATTGGCCAAATACCAAAATCGCCCTGTAGCTCGGAAACTAGACGCAGTAGCAACTTGGGGTTTTCAGCAATTTCGGTTTCTCGAAAAAAGAGAACATGACATGTATATTACTTTTTCTCTATCTCCTATAGTTTAGGAGTTGTAGTACTAATTCATCGAAATCTGGTCACCCTGTACATCTGAATGTGCAATAATATAATAAATGTGTTAAACTATGACGTCACATTCAATGTGAATTTCAATTAAATAGGACTATTTCTCATTATAAATCACCATATTATAATTTATGGCTTCATCAATTCTTGTGTGAAACATTTTACTAAGAAAGCTGTAACATCTGAACCATGATGGTTTCCCAACAGCACATCACTAATTAAATTTTTTTTTCATGTTAGAACAACACAAAATTGAACCAATATAACAATTCAAAACTGATCTCAAAAGATTGTACCGATACAAAAAAGACAGGAACAATGAGGTTAAACCAAAAAGGAAGGTTGAACACTTTGACGTCAACAATGAGATTCCTTCATCGGATCTCATTCTTCTTAGTTCAGTTCCTGGTACTTTGAGGTTTTCCAATGTCCAATCCTCTTCTTTTTATGAGTTGTATTATAAAACAATAGATGTCGTTTAAAATTAATTTGTTTATATTGATGTTGGTTGGACACATGTTAATTTCTGCGGATTCTAAGAACAATCTTTTATTATCTTGGAAGCTCATTAGGTATTTGACCAGTTTCTGTGGTATGTTTGGACAAACCTGTTATCTGTTTGAGGAATCTAACTCTTTGATGTTCTTCCATTCTGGTTTTCAATTTTCGTCTAGTTTGTCCTATATATGATGCCTCGCAGGACAAATTAATCTGATAAATGGTAATTCCTCCTTGTTTTTCAGTTTGGGAAACACCAAGTTCTCTAAACTTATTGAGACCAGTCTTCATGATTTTATGTCATCTATTCCATTTAAAATTGAAACAATTATAGGTGTTATCTTGTTATCATATCTTCATATCTGTAGTTCACCAGTGTATTCCTGTAATCTTCAATTGGTTCACTTTATTGCTGAACTGCATCATTCAATATACACACAACCAAACTTATATGGAATCACTTAGTATTGAGATGAAATATTATTTTGATTTCTTTTTTGTTAGAAGCAAATAAAAAGTGCATGTGTTTGTTTACTCACAAAAACAGTTAGGTTCATAAGCACTTGATAAGATTTGGCTTTGCAGTGTCGATTTTACCATTTCGTTCGAACGTCGCAGTGAATTTATATTTTGTTTTTTTGCGAAGTTTTAAAAAAAATGCCTTATGCGGGATTATCGGAAGTCCAGAGAGGAAGAATTATTACTATGTCAGAACAAGGTATGTCACAAAGACAGATTGCAAGAACGGTGGGGGTTACACAAGGGGTTGTTTCAGAAACCTATGCAAGGTTTCTGGAGTTAGGAACCCTAAAGAATAGGCCGAGAAGAAGTCGTGGAAGAGTAACTACAGAAAGTCAGGATCGCTTAGAGCATGAAAATTGAACTATTGAAGATTGGAAAAATGTCTTATTTTCGGATGAGACCAGAATTGGCCCACGATCAGACGACCGGCGTGTTCGCATTTTAAGAGGTAGAGGGAGGCAAGCTAGGCTCCAAGCTGCAAGACCGATTCCTAAATACAAAGGAGGTACTGTAATGTTTTGGGGCGGAATTATGTTTGGTGAGAAAACTCCTTTAATTCCCATTAGACAATCTCTGACAGGGCCTAGGTATGTTGATCTAGTGCTACAATCTGTAGTGAGGCTCTGGCGAGGTGCTTTTGGAGATTATTTCCTATTTATGCAGGATAATGCACCTCCAC
Organism: Adalia bipunctata; assembly: GCA_910592335.1. Classification (NCBI taxonomy): domain Eukaryota; kingdom Metazoa; phylum Arthropoda; class Insecta; order Coleoptera; family Coccinellidae; genus Adalia; species Adalia bipunctata. The sequence goes on along the minus strand of OU342949.1, from coordinate 8,656,319 downwards.
ATACCAGCAGAGTTGCAAAAAAAATTTTCGAAACAGAAGGTGTGACTGTTTTAGAGTGACCTTCTTGTTCACTGGACCTTAATCCTATCGAGCACTTGTGGGATAGGATCAAAAGAAAAATTAGAGCTCGTCAAAATAATCCTGGTAACGCAGAGCAACTTATACAAGCGGCTTTAGAAGAATGGGCAAATGTTACAGAAGAAGAAATTAACAACTTAATAGAAAGCATGCCTCGTCGAATTCAAGCTTGTATCAATGCCAGGGGTGGTAATACTGATTATTGATTTGTTAAAATCGTTTTATTTGTTGTTCAAATCTCAGTTACATAAAAATTATTTTGAGAGAAATTTATACTTTTAATTTTCTGTTCTATTATAAAAATAATCTTTTAATAATTTATATTATTTTTGTGATAAACTTGGGAAAACTGCTCTTCACTTTTCAGCAACTTTTTTTCAATTAAAATTCGTTTTTTCCAAATAACAGGGTGATTCCATATAACTTTGGTTGTGTGTATTATGTGTAGTATTATAAAAGATTCTATTGATCAAATTAGGTGGGTATGAGTTGTCCATCAGTGAAACCGTAACTTAATATGAAGGATTTTTCAATAAGAGGTGTTATTTTGACATTCAAAGCAAAATGCCATTTTTCAAATGAATTATGAATAGAAAGTTATGCCATTATTAATGGAGAATAGCATCCGCCGAATGACCACTACAACCACGACTACAGGACAATATCCTTCTCATAAAATTTTCCATAACAAAATCGCAAAGTGGCTGTCCTATTTCCTCCATAGCCTCACGAATTCTATCTTCGAGGTCTTGAATCGACGCTGGGCACATGGCCCCAAAGGAAGAAGTCGCAAGGTGTTACATCACAAGATTTCGGTGGCCTATTGTGATCACACCTCTTCGAGAGATAACACGGTCTGGAAACTTTTACCGCAACAGATCAATGGTTTCGTTGCTTGTGGGGCACGTAGCGCCGTCATGTTGAAAGTAAACGTGGTCCAGATCAACCTTCCAATTTAGGCCAAAATATTCTTAAAACATCTCTCGTTAGCGCAATCCATTCACCGTAACAGTTGCTCCAGCCTCATTCTCCAAAATGTAAGGTCCAATAACAACGCTGTATCATAAACAGCACCAAACAGTCACACGTTGAGGATGGAGAGGCTTTTCAACAATATCTCTTAGGTTTTCTGTGACCCAGATGCGACAGTTTTGTTTGTCAACGAAGCCACCGAGGTGGAAATGGGCCTCATCACTGAAGATTATTTTTCGATGGAATTCCGGATCATTTTCATGCATTTCAAGGACCCAATCAGCAAAGACATGACGTTGTTGATGATCATCCGGCTTGAATTCTTGTGTTAACCGAACTTTACAAGCCTTAAGACCCAAATCTTTATGCAAAATACGGTGTTATAAGTTTGTGGAATGTCTTATTCCGAAGAACGACTAGGAATGGACAAACCTGGGGTTTCTTCAACACAGTGGCGTACCCACGGGGGGGATAAGGGGGATATATCCCCCCCCAGGAAGATCCATTGTTAGGTCCAAAAGTGTGTAATTTGATGAAAGCGAATTCTCGGTAAAATCCAAGAGAGTTGTAAAGTTCCTGACAATATAATATATTCGCTTCGGTGACTATATACCAAATTATTAATAAAAAATTAAAGACATATGAAGCCCTCCGAGTGCCGCAACTATCACAGCGATTGGCGGCACATCAAAACAAGCGATTTAAGTGTGCATAAATCTTATCGAGAGATGACGTTTTCTGCTCCAGATCCCTTTGTCGGCCGATAATACTGCGTTAAATTCGCACTTGAATCAGTAGGGTGATATTTTGTTTACTGGTATGAAGTAGATGAGTAGACATTTTTCTATTTCATTCCTTGAGACGACCTGTAGGAATTTGTCCTGAGTTGACATTGCCTTCCATTCATCATAATTCGTTTCATTGTTACAAAGGTGTGTTGTATTTTTTTAATAGAGGTCCAGGAAAAAATCATCATAAGTAAACAAACTTCTTTGGCGGACTTAATCAAACGAAGGAAATTTGATGAATGCGAAACAAAATCGACAAGTTCGGCTGCTGGAATCCGCTAGCCATGATGTCTATACACAGGTAATTGCCAAGTTCCGAGAATGAAATTATTGATAATATATCAAAAAGACCAAGGCTACTTTACTTTGTTTCATGATAGCAAACCGAAATTCCTGATAATAGTATATTATTCAATGAGCGGTAATGTAAGTCATAACACACGCAGATGAATTTTGCAGCACGAGCCGTCAGGCGAGTGGTGTAATTTATCAAGTGTGTTATGAACAATACCGCGAATCGAATACTATTCTTTATCTTCGACTTCTTCAAAATTGACAACAGAGTTGTCAAAAGCGATCTCTGTGGTCGAGAATCGAATCACGTAAAAAACATCAAAAATTCACGATTTCCAATTGCGATTTTTGGATATTCAGACCGAAGGAAATGTAAAAACGAATGGCGAAAACGTTACCTTGATATCTGAAATAGTGTTCCCGATCGATCCGACTTTTTTTATTCATTTGGTAAACTGTTTTTCCTATCTGTATTAGAGTGAGTTATAGACGTGAGTTATCATAACTATCGGGGTTGGTTTATAGAAACTATTACAGCTCGAAATCAGTAGAATAATGGACACATTATTCTATGGGAGAAAATAATAGTATATTGTTCAATGAGCGGTAATGTAAGTCATAACACACGCAGATGAATTTTGCAGCCCGAGCCGTCAGGCGAGGGGTGTAATTCATCAAGTGTGTTATGACCATTACCGCGAATTCAACACTATACTTTATCTTCGACTTCTTCAGTAAAATTTGAATTAATCTGCATTTTCAAAATTGACAACAGTTGTCAGAAGCGATTTCTGTGATCGAAAATCGAATCGATATCGGATTTTGTAAAAAACGTCAAAAATTCACGTTTTCCAATTGCAATTTTTGGATATTCAGACCTAAGAAAATGTAGAAATGGATGGCGAGAACGTTACCTTGATGTCTGAAATAGAGTTCCCCATTGACCCGACTTTTTTTATTCATTTTGTAAGCTACATTTTTCCTATTTGTTATAGGCGTGAGTTATTATTACCTCACACCTGTGCCTCACACTATTGGTTTATAGAGACTATTACAGATCAAAATCAGTTGAATAATGGATATATTATTCTATGGGAGTAGATAAAAATTTATTCTTGTTTTGCAATTAAAAAAATATTATTATTATTTGTTTCATATCCCCCCCAAGACGAATGTCTGGGTACGCCACTGCTTCAACACTTTCGGTTACAGCAGCAATATTCTTGGCTTTTCTTGAGCGACGTGCACGGGTTTTATTCTTTACATCACTGTATTATCCCTTTATACACAATCAATCAAGTTCAGTCACATTTTTAATTGTTCATTTCCTATTTTTTTTTGTCCCTAGCAGGATTATCCTATGGACTCTCTTACCGGAAAGAGTGAGGAAAATTTTTTATGTTTTCAATTTCAATTTAAAAGAAAAAACTTACGTTTTTCGTATTCTATCAAGGCCATCCATGGAAATTCGTCCAGATCCGCCTTTTCGCCACCATAAATCCTATTATTAGTATCCTGTCCGCAAGTGAACTTATCAGGGAGCAAATCAGATGTCAAAGGATTTTCTGTGAATCATATTCCTGCTGTTAATTAAAGCAATTCATATGATACTCATTCCGAGTGAAAAATTATCGAATATTTCCATCTTTTTTGGAAGGAAAAAAGCCTCAAAATTCGAAAAGTACAGAATTATAGCTTCCGCTCAAGTAGAACGAGCGCTCAAAAATGATATAATTCCATAATTTTCATGATATTTCACATTTCGAGATTAACGGAACTCGGAGGAAGAATAATTGGATTCGAGATTGTTTACCTGAAGATTTTTCTGTATTGACAGGAAGACTGGTGAATGGTTTCGGTGTGGGAGCAGGTACAGTTGGTAGAGGTGAAGTCGTTGGAGGACAGCACACCTTTGGAACTACCCCAACAAATCCACACTGAGATTGCCTAAGATAATTTGCATCGGCCGAAGACAGGGGTCTCTTTTGTAGAATCGCATACAATGCACTACATTCTTTAATTACTATACATTCTCCTATATTGTTATTAGGGGTTCTACAGGGTGGATCTGGAAAATCATGAGAAATTTAAATCATTGTTTGATACACAAACGACTAAGACGTTGAGGAACGACTGAAGCAGGGAACAAAAGTTTGGCAACCAAGTTTCAAACTCAATTTCTGAGGTTTATGTTTTGGTCTAGAATTCTAATATTCCGTTTGTAATTTAAAAAGATTTGTTAGTGCATTTTATATTGAATGAATTTGGTGATGTTCAGAAAATGCAATATCTCATAAATGCGAAAATCCAGTTGATGGAGTGGTATGAAAACTGCTATAGTTATCACCTACTAGTTTTTTTAATGTTATTATGAATTTTAGTCTGTGTAAAAATCAATACAGAAATAATTATTTTGGGAATAATAATTCGAGTACTGACTTGTCTTGAAATGTAGATGTTGAGAATACAAATACTGGAGAAATGCAGTTAGCAATTTGAATAAAAATATTAAATTAAGAAATATTCAAACACTGCTGATTTAATTCCTGAGAAATTATTGATAAAAAAATGAATGCTTCTCATGTTATACAGGGTGCGGCACGGAGGATGGATGGTTTTAAAAAAATAATAAAAGCGTTAATTTTTACTCAAAAACACATTTATTGACGGAATCAGATTCTCAAGGAAATAGCATTTGAGACAGTCAAGTGTGGAAAATCACATCAGGCATGTGGTGGCCGAAATCGGTGATGCAGTGCTGGAGGTGCTCTTGGAAGTTCGCGTAGACTCTCTCCAACATCGCTCTCTCAACTTGGGCAACTTCCACGCGAATAGCCCTTTTCAATTCGTCCAGAGTTCGGGGCTTGGTCTCGTATACTTTAGCCTTGAGGTGTCCCCATAAGAAAAAATCGCATATGGATAAATCTGGGGACCTGGGAGGCCAATGAACATCGCCAAACCTGGAAATAAGGCGACCAGGGAAGAGAGGGCGAATAACGTCCATTGATGCTCTGGCTGTGTGGGCGGTCGCCCCATCCTGTTGGAACCACACACGTCGGATTGGAACACGTTGCCGTCGTAATTCGGGGATAAAGAAGTTGTTGATCATTTCGACGTACCGCTCTGAGTTCACGGTAACAGCACGACCATTAACGTCTTCGAAGAAGTAAGGGCCAATGATGCGAGTTTGCGATACAGCGCACCGAACCGTAACTTTTGGGTAAATAAATGCTAGGAACACACGAGTCTAACGGCACCTTCCCCACTTCTCTCGTCCTCAGTGGGGGAAAGTTATGCCCATCTGAAAAACGTCCGCCCTCCGTGCCGCACCTTGTACATAGATAATATCCTTAGAAAATAATTTTGTGAATATAAGAATATCGCAACGAAATGACGCAATGTTATAATAGTATATTCTTAAACTAGTTGCAGAATGGGCTCCTATTCCAATACGAATGCGAAATTCCAAAACGAGCGACGAAGGAACGAGTTTCCGAACGCATGAGTGTTGGAATTGCATTCTGCAACGAGTATTAGACGATATTTTCTCTATTTCAGTCAAATTTCGTTGAAATTCAATAAAAAATTCAGATTATACATCCTAGTGACTTTTTTATTGTATCTTGGCAGTTGGTGACTGTTACGAAATTGACATTTCCAAATTGACGTGTGTTGAAGATTGATATAGGATCGAAAGTCAGTGCTGACAACCAAAATACGAAAAATATAACTGAAAAAAATGCTGTGATGAGTTCATTACAGCACTGTTTTTAGTACTGTAATGAACTCATTACGATACTGAAATAGAGAAAATGTATACAGGGTGATTTTTTTAAGTGTTTCATAAGAAGTTTTCGAGGAAGGAATTGCGATACAAATTCAAAATTTCGTACTTTTGTTTCAGAGTACATGAACTCAAATTGTAAAATATTTTTAAGCGGAATCTACTTCCGGTTCTGCCGGAAACGGATGTGAACTTCGTTATTTCAAGTGTAACACCCTGTATATTTATACATATTTGAATTCTTCGTTTAATTCTGCAATGATTTGATGTATGATATGCGCAACCACATCAAGCGATTGTTGAGTTACACCGCGTTTACATTAGTCAAGTGAGTTGATCAAGTCAGTTGAATTCAAGTGACTTGAAAGCGAATTGAATGTGTAAACCCCTCAATTCGTTTCACTCGATCGGCTGAATTGAACGGCTTCTCAGTTGAAGCACGGTCAACTTTGTGGATTCAAGTGGATGAAAAACGATGAAATTGTGGACTTGGTACTCTGTAAAGATATTCTAAACTTTTAAATGAATCGCCTGATGCGAGATACCTCAAAACTATTTCCAGCTTTATCCGGGGCGAAAGAGCTTCACGCATAGTCGTATGCATTTTACTGATTTTGGGTGTAACTTTTTTCCAGTAAATATTCGAATTGCTGGTCTTTGAGCCGTAAAAAGTTTTTGTAATCCCTCGATTCTTCCAAATTAAGTTCATGTAGAAGTTTATTTGAGGCACCTTCCATTCCTCTTCGAGTAATCCACTCTCTAATCCATACTCTCTTCTTCCTTTGTTCTTTTTTCTTCATGTTTTCTGCTGATTCCTTGGTTAAATTCAAAAGTGTTAGCAATATAGCTTTCTTTACCACTCGTTTCGCCATTTTAAATCAACTGGCATGTATTCAATTAGAATTTGAAATGTAAACAGGCAATTGAATGCAAGTCACTTGAATTCAACTGACTTGATCAACTCACTTGACTAATGTAAACGCGCCATTATTGCCTGATTCCCAAATTTTTTGAAAGAAAGATGGTCACAAATTTGTGTTTATATCTTCGAAATCCCTCATTGCAACAATTTTTTTTGCAACAGTGAAACAAAAGAAAGTACGCTGATACTGCTTCTTGTATGAATTATGAGGAAATATTATACAGGGTGCTTGAAACAGGGCTTCAAGGTGAGCGAGCCTCAATAAAACTGTAAAATCTCACTTTTTTCAAATGGGAACCATATAATTTCATAATTCCAATCGATTGCTCGTCAAAAACTAGTTGGAGTGTGCCAAAGCTTTCATGTCTTTAAAATGAGTAGTTTCGCCGTTATCGAATAAAATTCGAATTTCACGACTAAAACCAGGTTTCTTTGTCTGAACATCAGGTTTATCAAGATAATTTTCAAGTAGGCTATGTCAATAGTAAGAATATGTCAGTTATAAACTAAAATTTCTGTATTGAGTCATCATCAATTATCTGCTCTGTTTATTTGTCACATTCGCCGCAAATAAAAAACTCTCTTTTGATATCATTCTAGTGAACCTTATTATTAGATATTATTGCTTGTTTTGCATAGTGCTTGATCAATAAAAATAGGTAAGTAAGAATGACAATTCCTAACATAGCCTACTTTGAAATAGACGAGCATACCACTGAATTTGACTGATGGGACAAACCTGGCTTTATTCGTGAAATTCTGTCAAATTCAGTGGTGTGCTCGTTTATTTCGAAGTAGGCTATGTTAGGAATTGTCATTCTTACTTACCTTTTTTTTATTGATCAAGCACTATGCAAAACAAGCAATAATATCTAATAGTTCACTAAAATGATATCAAAAGTCAGTTTTTTATTTGCGGCGAATGTGACAAATAAACAGAGCAGATAATTGATGATGACTCAATACAGAAATTTTAGTTTATAACTGACATATTCTTACTATTGACATAGCCTACTTGAAAATTATCTTGATAAACCTGATGTTCATACAAAGAAACCTGGCTTTAGTCGTGAAATTCGAATTTTATTCGATAACGGCGAAACTACTCATTTTAAAGACATGAAATCTTTGGCACACTCCAACTAGTTTTTGACGAGCAATCGATCGGGATTATGAAATTATATGGTTCCCATTTGAAAAAAGTGAGATTTCACAGTTTTATTGAGGCTCACTTTGAAGCCCTGTTTCAAGCACCCTGTATGATATTTCCTAATAATTCATACAAGAAGCAGTATCAGCGTACTTTCTTTTGTTTCACTGTTGCAAAAAAATTTATTACAATGAGGGATTTCGAAGATGTATACACAATTTGTGACCATCTTTCTTTCAAAAAATTTGAGAATCAGGCAATAACTCAACAATCGCTTGATGTGGTTGCGCATATCATACATCAAATCATTGCAGAATTAAACGAAGAATTCAAATATGTATAAATATACTGGGTGTTACATTTGAAATAACGAAGTTCACATCCGGCAGAACCGGAAGTAGATTCCGCTTGAAAATATTTTACTGTATGTTATGTACTCTAAAACAAAAGTCCAAAATTTTGAATTTGTATCGCAATTCCTTCCTCGTAAACTTCTAATGAAACACTTAAAAAAATCACCCTGTATACATATGTACCTATATACTAACATGAATTACAACAGAATCAATCTGTCTTACATTTTCGAATAAAGTATTGCTGAATTCCCATGAAAATATCATTTTTCAGTTATGAAGAGAAAAAAAAATATTTGTTGAGAATAATTGCGCTATGGAACTCCTCCCAACTAGTTGTGAAAATGATTGGGATTTTTCTCCGAACTGTTCGAACCGATCATTCGTCGGGGTACAACCTCCGATCGATAAGCCTCTGAAGATAAATATCCACTTTCCTAAAATTGAATATTATTCATGAATTCGTATGAATGAAAAAAACAACCAAATGCAGGGGCGGTATTTTTTAGTAGAATCATAATTTTCAATCAATAACATTTGAATGGAAATTAATTTTTTTGGGGGTGGGAGCTAGTGACCCCAAGGGCGGATTTACGGGGGGGGTACTGGGGGTAACTACCTCCCCCCCAATAAGTATCTGAAACCTAAGAAAAAGGTGGTGCACATACAATAATTCATAATGTACTGATTCAATGGTTTTCAATCGTTATTACTTCCCCCCATGATTGTTATTACCCCTCCCATGAAAACATCCATATCCGCCCTTGAGTGACCCTCAGTAAAGCTCCTTATCGGCGCCTTGGACCAAATTTATCATGACTAACTCTTTGGAATTTGGATAAAAATTGAAACAGTTTTTTGATTATGCAATTGCCCACAAAATTGTCTCCATTTTTTTTCTCTCTCGAATCACCCTTCTGAAATAATATCACCATTTGGAACATCGAAACTATTTATGTTTGAAAACGCCGCCTATTACATGTTGTCCTTGAAGATGTCCAAACTTTACCAGTTATATCAAAAAAATCATGGTGAATTGTTCTATGAACTCTGATCCAAAAATACAGGGTGTCCCAAGTTCGAGTGCCTATCAGACGTTTCTGGAGAACTGCACATATTTTAAATCTGAAAATTGGAATTTTTTTCCATCCTTTCGTTTCTGCTATGATAAAGTATTCGATGCTGAATACAATTCTGTTAAAACCATTGTATTCTTTCAAATAATAATAATAATACTTTCTCAGTCATCTCAAAAGAAGAGGAATCATATGGCGGTCTCAAGAGCAAGAAAGGACGGAACAACAAGCTGAGGGGCAGGTGACAGATGCGTCGAGCCAACATCAGCAACTGACGATTGACACAACTGAAGAACAAGCTGTAGCCCTGGTGAGAAATATCGCGGGCCGAACGAGGACTGGTATACGCTCCAACAGGCCAATAAGAGAACATGTGAGAGATGTTCCCGGAATAGAAAACGGTGGAGAGCAGGTGACAGATGCTCCAAACCAACAACATCAAGCAATAGCCCTGGGGACAAGGCCAAGAATGGAACAAGTGAGAGATGTTCCAGAAATAGAACACGGTGAAGAGCAGGTGACAGATGCTCCAAACCAACAGCACCAAGAAATAGCCCTGGGGACAAGGCCAAGAGCAGAACATGTGAGAGATGCTCCAGAAATAGAACACGGTAAAGAGCAGGTGACAGATGCTCCAAACCAACAACATCGAGTAATAACCCCAGGAGCAAGGCCAAGAGCGGGACAAGTGAGAGATGTTCCAGAAATAGAACACGGTGAAGAGCAGGTGACAGATGCTCCAAACCAACAACACCAAGGAATAGCCCTGGGGGCAAGGCCAAGAGCGGAACAAGTGAGAGATGTTCCAGAAATAGAACACGCTGAAGAGCAGATGACAGATGCTCCAGACCAACAGCAACAAATGCCAAGAACGGTGACAGATGTTCCGAAGTATTCGAGGCTGCCGTTAGAAACCCACTTGTCAAGGCCACCCGAATAAAAAAAAGACATAGGGCTGAAGATCTAGCCATATTGGATAAAATAATTCAAGATCATCTTAACGAGACCTGTTCACTAGAAGATGTGGTGGCTGCAGTGAGAGCGGCCTCTTCACTTCTATGTCCACCGAAAAGTACAGCTACGAATAATGATAAGCATAGGTTGAGACTCAGTCGGCTCGACATCAAAATAAAATCAATGAGGCAGCAGGCATCTTGGTACCAATGTATCATAGATGTTCTGAAAGGCAAAATTAAATCAAGCAAGAAAATGAAGGACATGATCGAGAAGCTTCGTTCCATACATCGTACAGTAGACTTGCCCACAGTCCATCTACTGAAGCAGAAAGCTGTAGATAGAATAAGATCACTTGCTGCAGCGCGAAAGAAACTGATAAAAAGGCAAAAATGGATTGAAGATAACAACACCTTCACCGCAGAACCATCGAAATTATTTCAGTCCCCACAACAAAAGGCACAGAACCCATCATCACCTCAAGAGGTCGAAGAATTTTGGAAAAGCCTGTATGAGCAACAAGCAGAAATCAGGGATACTCCAGCACTTCTCAGATTCCAGCAAATGTGTGATCAAAACCAACAGCAGAACGATGAACCTTCTGAAATATCAACCGAAGATATAGGACAAGCCCTCAAAAACAAGCGTGATTTCACAGCACCTGGACTGGACGGTATTCAAAACTACTGGTGGAAGAAATTTCCAGCTACACACCAACACCTGGCGGGATGCTGATTCGCCGTGAGCCTATTCCGTCATGGCTGGTGGATGGTAGAACAGTGCTGATACCAAAATCAGTTGATTTAGGGCAACCCAAGAACTACCGCCCAATCACTTGCCTCAATACACTGTATAAGATCCTCACAAGTGTAATTCAAGATCAAATACTGAGGGTTATTTGACCAGTGTGGAACAGTATCTACGAACAGAGGGGAGCAAAGAAAGGAGTACAAGGATGCAAGGACAACTTGCTCATAGACGAGAGCGTATGTCTAGACGCCAGACACTACAAACGCGACCTACACACATCATGGTTGGACTACGCGAAAGCATATGACACCACGCCGCACGAACTGATAGTACGGTTATTAAAAATGCGGAAAGTGTACCCTAACATCATCCACGCGATAGAAAACATCATAGCGCTGTGGAAAACGAAGTTTGCCATCCGAGCAGAGGGTCGAACCGTTTATACGGGATGGGTGAGATACAGAAGAGGAGTTTTCCAGGGAGATTCGCTGAGCCCGTTATTATTCTGCATAACTCTAATACCACTAACAATTGAGTTAAGGGAGAGCAAGATAGGATACAAGGCCGGACCACCAGGCAGAAGGAACCACCTAATCTCGCATCTCTTGTACATGGACGACTTGAAGCTCTACGCTCCCTCCGAGTCCACACTACGGCAACTGCTGAATATCGTTTCAGACTACACCTCAGCAATGGGAATGTCGTTCGGTTTGGACAAGTGTGCTGTTTTTCATCTGCGCAGGGGAAAAGATGAAGACGCAGGAGAAGATATTCGACTGGAAGATGGAATGACTTTTCGACACCTCGGAGAAGGAGAAACTTACAAGTTTCTTGGGATGAAACAGAGGGGTGTACTGGAGACAACCCAGATAAAGAATGCCTTGACAGCCAGCTACAAAAAAAAGCTGAGGGACATTTGGAAATCGCAGCTGTCGGGAAAGAACAACGTATCTGCTACAAATATGCTAGCCATCCCGATTCTCACCTACTCTTTCGGCGTGGTGAACTGGACGGTGAACGAACTCCTGGATCTTGATAGGTCAACAAGGAAAACGATGAACATGAATCGTAGCCTTCATCCCAACAGTTCAATACAGAGGATATACCTTCCCAGAAGCCAGGGGGGTAGAGGATTGCAATGTTTGGAATATCAACACTATCAACAAACATTGGAAATGGCAGTAAGGATTCTAAGGAGTGAAGATCCGCTCCTGAAATTTGTTGCTCAGCATGAAATTGCGAACCATGGAGCCTTCCTTTTCCGAGCTGCACAAAGGGCCGTGGAGAAGCTCAGCATAACCGGCGTATCGATCAATCCTGAGCTCGCTGGAACACCGATCACTCGGGCGGAACAAAGAAGCCTAGCGAGACTGATCCGAAAGTCTCAGGCGGATAAATTACTCGAACATCATATGAGTAAGAACTTGCACTCCATATATTTCAGGAGTTTAAAAGACCAGGACCTGTCTGAGGAATTGTCTTTCGCCTTTCTGAAGTCCGCTAGCCTCAAGTCAGAGACGGAGGGATTTGTGATGGCGTGTCAGGATGTAGTACTAAATACGAGATGGTATAAAAAGAACATCATGAAAATGGATACCGCAACAACTTGCAGAGCTTGCCATAGGCAACAGGAAACGATTATGCACATCCTTTCCGCCTGCAGAGTCCATGCTCCATCAGGATATGTAGAGAGACACAACGCGGCTCTCCGAATTCTATACTTCCATCTGAGAGTCGCGTATGAGATAGACAAGGAACCGGTGCTACCATATGTGCCTCTGGAGATTGAAGTGGTGGTCCAGAACGAAAGAGCTCGCATATGCTGGAACTATCCTGTCTCGACAACACGACAGATCAATGCTGTTAAACCAGATATACTCCTTCTGGACAAGGAGCTGAAGGAGTTATTTGTCGTGGAATTCTCCTCCCCTGCTGAAAACAATGTTGTGATGAAAGAAGAACAGAAGAGGCAAAAGTACAAAGATCTTATGTTCGAGCTTGGAACTTTATACCCAGGTCATAAAGTTAGGATGGTCGTACTAATCATAGGATGTCTCGGTCGAATGAGAGCCAACTACGTGGATGAATTGAAGATTATTCCGGCCTGTAGATCACTGGCCGAGGTATTGGCGCACAGAATGCAGAAAGCAGTGTTGCTCGGGTCACTTCATATCATCAGGTCCCATGAACTCTAGAAGCCACTTGCAGCTCATCTCTTTTGTTAAGGGACGCTACGAGGGCAGGATGAAGAACTCCTCCATTTAAGTGTGAGGGGTTTTTAGTGAGTAACCAAACAAGATCTTGGATTCTCACACTACCGAGAGTGCGGACCCTCTCGGTGCCCATAAACCCTCACAAAAAAAAAAAAACTTTATTCATTCCTTCAATACAAATATTCAAGTATACAATTCGCGGAAGTGTCTGAGCCTAAGCATAGCTTATATGCTGACACTTTCCATATTAAATGAATAATAAACATTGACACGATATCAAAACATTACAACAATTCCTTGAGAAACCGGAGGGAAAGTTATATAGGACAAATCGAAAGACCGACACCTGTGCAAAATTATGTCATCCACATCAACCTGTGAGTATTCAATTCATCACAAACTGCATTAATCTTTTCTCATCCTTCTTTCTTTTTGGGTTGAAATTTAATTTTATATGATACGGCAACAGAGAGAAGAACCATGATAGGGTAAACCACGCTGCAAATGACTAGCATATAATCTAGGGATAGGTACTGCGAGATTGGATGTATATCTAGTATTGTAACTATGTTCGACTAGTGTATTATCTTTTTTGAATTGTCTCAGTAGGCATTCGCAAATGTATATTTGCTTAAAATTCAGCTGTTTCGTTTGACTGAACAATTTTTCAGTATTGTACAACCATCCCAGTTATTTTCAGTATTGTATTCTGTACTGTTTCTAAAGCTCTGGCACAACCCTTGAACATACCTCCCCATATAGCTACTCCATAACGAATAGCCGACAAAATCAAAGCCTCATAAACGTGTAACAGAGCAGTCTCATTTGAAATGTACCTTAAGTTATAGAAAATGTGAAATGAAGAACGCAATTTTTCAACTAAACCCTCCACATGCTTACCCCACCTCAAATACTGATCAACGTGTACCCCCAGATACTTCACAAATTCAGTCTTCAAAATCGACGGACAATCACATCCCAACCTATTACAGTTTGGGACATGGAGCGGCAAAGATGAAAAATCTGGCTGGCCCCCAGCAGTCACTGAGAACGCAATAAACTTCGTCTTAGATACGTTTAAACTCAATCTGTTTTCTGTCAACCAGTTACCCACAAAAGACATTCCGTCGATAGCCGCCCTATACGTTTGTTCCCAAGTGTCCCCCGTGAACAAATTAAGGGAGTCATCACATCAGCATATGAAATCATCTCCAAGTCAAAGCACAACAGATCATTTATAAACACAAGGAAAAGAAAAGGACCAATAACTGTTCCCTGTGGAATTATTGTTGCTGGGTGACTCAGTACTCTATCAAATTTAACGCACTGCGTTCTACCTTCCAAATAATTTCTGAAAAGACCGAGACAAACTCCTCTTATTCCTAATTTTTCTAATTTTTTGATTAATAGTTCTTACCATTCATAGTATACACAATTCGCTCTACCAATAATTCCATTGCATCTACCGTTGATAGCCCTTCCCTGAAACCGAATTGCTTAGCGTTGATCAGGTTGAACTTGTTAAGAAAAGTCGTTAATCTCTTTTTCAAACATTTTTCAAAGAGCTTTGCAATGTTGCTTATCAGCGATATAAGTCGGTAATTTGTCATCCTCTTCCTATCCCCTGACTTAAAAACACAAACAACATCAGAATTCTTCCACTCTGCCGGCACAACACCCGTCTCCAAAACTAAATTAAACAAATATTTCAGTGGTTCAAGTACAGTGTATAAGGTGATGTATACACTTCAACAACTTCACAGATACGCCGTCTGGACCTGCGCTCGAATTATTTCTAAGGGACGCAATATTCTCGATCAATTCAACGCTAGTAATCGGATTGAAGTACATAGATCTCGAAACAGAGGGAACCCCACCAATCACCATTATGCGTTGCAACTCGTCCGAAGTTTAGATCCATCTTTTCGCCGATATTTATGAAGAAATCATTAAATTTATTAGCTTTTAGAACATCGTCCCGCACCAATTCATCTTCATCGTCAACTATTTCTTTGGGAATACTGTTCCCTGTTTTTCGCCTATTATTGATATCATTTATTGTTTGCCACACTTTTTTAGTATCATTTCCAGCCAACTCAATTTTTTTTCGATAAAAAGATTCTTTGGTCAACTTGACCCTTAAATTAATTTGGTTTCTGAATCGTTTAAAAGCAACTTTTTTATCTTCAGTATAATTTTTATTCAAATCCCTCTTCATCTTATCCCTACGTTTGATGTCCGCTATGAGTTCCTCCGTTATCCATGGTTCGATTCCTCTAGTTTTGTTTGTTTTAATACGTTTAATGTACGAAGACATCCCAATATAATTTTCAAGTGAATCATGGAAACAAGAGTATGCTTCCTGAGGGTTACCTATCTCCATGACAGACTGCCAACTTTCATTCCCCAAAAAAAGAATTTAATCTTTCATAATTGATAATCTTAATGTCTTCCTTCTTTGTCAGTCTATCGCGAGGAACGGAAGAAGGCGACGCGGGCTTTATTATCAGCATAATAGGGAAATGATCCGTTATAGAGACCTGAACAACACCTGTTGAAATGGATACTTTATTATTGACTTAAGAGTTCAGCCTAACAAATATATGATCAATTATTGATTTCGACGTTTCAGTTTCTCTAGTTGCATCTGCTATCATATTTGAAAAACCAAATTGACCAAGACAAGACAGATACCGGATACTGTCACGACACAGGATGTTACCTATATTTATATTTATATCTCCGACGAAAATTTCAACCTCACAAAATTTAAGTTCTTTCATGTAATCATTAAGGTCACTAATATATTGTTGAATACTCGTTGATGGTGGCCTATAAGAGGCAGTCACACCAAAACTTAAACCATCAACATTAATACACAGGCGCAGGACATTCGTTTGCACAAAATTAACAACCATTATGCCAACTTTAATTTCCTCTCTAATATACATCAGTAATCCATCGCTTTTATTCGAACAAGAATCATTACCTATCAAATCATAACCTGGTATTGTGTACTCCAATTTATTAACAACTGTCCAACTTTCAGATAGTACAATCAAATCTATATTATCTAAATTTAACATTTTCAAATAAACCAACAATTCACTGAAATTTCTACGTATACTCCTAATGTTGAAATGTACCATGTTCAAAATTCTACTACCTCCTAATTTCTCTCTAACATCCTCAACATCCGAGTACACCCCAGTATCCCCAAAATTGGAAAAATCAAATTCACCCATTAACAAAAACAAAACCCCACAACCACAAGAATGAACCAATCAAGACAAAAATCTTCGCCCATCATCCCCGCGAATCGACAGCAAATTATAACTTTATAGAAATAATAATACAAGAGACATAGCAAACAAATCAATACTGTTTTGTTAGATTGAAAATTGACCACACAAACTCATATAGTGAAACACACCAAGGAGAGTTCCTAGCTATGTGAACATTAGATTTTAAGCTCCTTTCCTAGTTCATTACAATCCTCAATAGTGTTCACTCTATATACACGATTATTTAAAGAGATTTTTATATGTCCATTTGTTGTCCACACATTTTTATAACCAACTTGTTTCATGGCGTGTTTAAAAGTTTCATACCGCTTTTAAGTCAGGTCCTCCTTGATACCAATCTTAGAATTGAAGAATAATTTTTTTTTGCTCAGGAAACCATCCCTCAATGTTTCAGTCTGAAACCGTATCAGAATCGGACGTTGATTGTTTTGATTTCTTCTTCCTACCCGATAACACTTCGCAATATGATCCTGATCAATCTCGACCGTTATGCCGGCCATACACGTTACGGTCTACCGGAGAGGTATACCTGCGCAGGCATGCCTGTGCAGGTCAACCGGAGCGTGTGTGGGATTAGACCTGTGCAGTTTTTTCAACCTGCACAGGTGACCGGTTACGGTCTACCGGAGAGGTATACCTGCGCAGGCATGCCTGTGCAGGTCAACCGGAGCGTGTGTGGGATTAGACCTGTGCAGTTTTCTCAACCTGTACAGGCGACCGGTGCAAGATCGAAAATCAATATTTTTGAGTGACACCGTACGATGTGCCTGTGCATGTGTGCATGTACAGGGTGGGCAAAATTGGTGCTACATGAACTAAAACATATGATACATTTCTGAAACGGGAAAAAAAAAGGCGATTCTTTCTAAGTCAGTTCAAACTACTGTTTCCATAAGAAAAAACACAACTTACGCCACTGGATTGCTATCAAAAAAGTGCCTGTATAATGTTTTTATTCCAACATCCTAGCATAAACAGAAACGGAGATAATGACCAAAGTTGAAATCGCCAAAATTTCATTGGCCTATTACTCGGAAACGAAAGAAGATAGAGGAATACAGTTGATGGCATTATCAGTTTCTTGAAAAAAAGAGGACTATAAGGTGCCATTCATTTTTCTCTATCCCCTCGGGTTAAAAAGTTTGAGTTCATATAGCAACAATTTTGCCCACCCTGTACACCGGTCGCCTGCGCAGGTCACGTCATTTGCTGTCATAAACGTTGTCGCCGTCAGTTGTCTCCACGTCGAGTAGTGAATGATATCGTATTGTCACCTGTATCAAAAATCAATACGCAAAAATGGCACCAACAGATTCTACTAAAAAAGTTCTTGAAGATTTTATTGAAATATATAAAACGCATTCATGCCTATGGCAAGTCAAAAACAAAGCGTACCATGATCGAGACAAAAAAGAAGCTGCAGAGACACGACTGACGTCCGGTATACCTGCACAGGTATACCTGCGCAGGTATACCTCTCCGGTAGACCGTAACGTGTATGGCCGGCATTAGATTTTGACAAAAGTGTATTATTTTTTCATGGACAATCTCATCGTCGGACTCTGGAACTCCCAGCAGTATCAGATTTCTTGACTTGTTTTCCTGCTGTAATTGATCCATTTTCTGTTCATAATTTTCCAGTTGTGCCTGAATTTTTTCTTCGTTTTCCGTTTTGTGTTTATTCAGCATTTCGAATACCTTCTCTGCAATTTTATCGATGTAGGAATCCATGACTTCAGCTACAGTCTGTTTAACTATTTCCTTGATTTCTGATTTATTTTCTCTCGTTAATCCCATTTCAGTATATTTCACAAAACATGCAAATCAAGCGGCTTTGCAAACAAAGTTTGTTTATAGTTTTACGTATCTCTTTCAATATCTATCGACTCACGGAGCGACAAGATCAGATGTTACCCAGACGAATGCATGTGAAACAATGAAATAGTGAAATAGTTTTCAAAATATCGAAAAAAACAGGAAAAAAGTCAGTATTGTATCAATTTTTCTCATTCTCAACATCGTGAGTGTAAACCGTTCTAATATCGTCAAAGTAGAATAATGTGGAAATGTCATGCATCTTTTGAGTTTCATGAATTTCACAGGTGTTTCAAATTTTGTGTCGATAACTGTGATTAAAAATTGAACATAAATTCTGTTTTCTGTCGAATCCAAACAGATTCGAAGAATATCGAGAATATCTCAAATATCTGGAAGTACTGAATTTAGGAATGCTATTATTATCAATGGTTTTAACAGAAATGTTTTCAGCATTGGATACTCGACCACAGCAGAAACGAAAGAATTCAAAAAAACTTTTTTTATTTTCACTCCTTGTTTAACCGGAAGTGCTTAGGCTCTAAAAATAGTTTAGCTCAGTAAAGAATTTCGAATAATCCCAATTTTCAGATTTCGAATAATATATCGAGTTCTCCAGAGACGTCTAATAGGCACTCGAACTTGGTACACTCTGTATACTGTCCAGAAAGTACAGGTGTTGAAGTATAACAAAAAATTAATGTTCTTGAATCATTTTCGAAATCCCTAGAGGTAATCCAATGATTTTTGGTACACGGTAAAGGCTGACAGATAAGCATTTTTCTTCAATATAATAGTTAATTGAGTGCGTAAAATGAGTGTTTTTTTTTCATGGCACATGTCATTTCATACGTACGAAATACAAACAAAATTTTTTGGACAACCGTGAATGTGAATTCACATCGTCTGAAACATAAATATCAAAGATAATGCATCTAATTTAATATTTCTATGCATCCAGGGATCTTTCTGTTTCGTGACTATAGAAACGGTTATTTGACACGCCGCGTGTTTGTATTTTCTCATAGTTGCTTCAATTTCGAATTATTTTGAAGAAGATGGATGTTGATCATGATAGTGGTAGAAATTCATATTCATAACTTATGACCAATTTCGTGAATGGTGCAACAGGAACCATGTAAAAAAGGTTTCTGAAAATGCGCTCATATGCTATTTTGAGGAAAAATCAAAAATTTTAGAACCTTCCACATTATGAAGTATCTATTCCCATGTTGAAAAATACATTGAATGTCAAGGAATAGTATATTCGAAAACTAGTTGCAGAATGGGCTCCTATTCCAATACGAATTCCAATACGAACCCATGAGTATTGGAATTGCATCCTGCAACGAGTATTAGACGATATTTCCTCTATTTCAGTCGAATTTCGTGAAATACTGTTGAAATTCAATGAAAATTCCAGGTTATTTCTATACTATACTAAAATGGTAACTGGGTAGACCGGACCGTGAGAATCTGTCCGAAAGTGGGTCCAGAAGAATCTTAAATCGCAGCGAAGCTGCGATACCGAGAGAAGATTTTTATACGGTCGAAAAGAGGAATAATCGATTTATACGTGGGTAAAATTTTGATTCTCTAGGCGAAGTAGAAGTATTTTAAAAAAAATCGCGAAAATCGCGAAAAACTCCGACGAAAAGGGTCATTTTAAACTCGATAAAACTTTTTCCACAGATATCCTGACCGTGATGTAAATATACGGATCGAAAGAGAAAAAGTGAATGCAAAATAGCTTGTTATTCATTTTTTCCAAAATTTCCCCATTTCTTCAGGAAACTTAATCAAACTTTGACATTTCGCCTATGAAATCACCCGAGTTCTATCGATGAGGATAACTTCTTAAAAGGTAGATCTGCTGGCCCATACTAGTACATCCTAATGACATTTCTATTGTATCTTAGCAGTTGGTGTACTGACGAAAATTGACATTTCCAACTTGACGTGTGTTGAAAATTGAAAAGATCGGCAGTCGTTGTTGACAACCACGAAACGAAAAAAATTACTAAAAACAGTGCTGTAATTAGTTCATTACAGCACTGTTTTCAGTACTGTAATGAACTCATTATACGATACTGAAATAGAGAAAATATTGTTATAAGGAAGTTTCAAAATTGGTCCCGCTCATTCTGAACAAAAGCGTCGGATACCGAGGAAAGAAGTCTGAATTGTTATGAAGGGATTATATCAATAAATTCATTCAAGATGTTGATGACGAAACTGATTCACTTTTTTAGGTACAGATAAAATCATAATTTCGTGAGATTAGTTGTACCTACAGTATCAAGTTTAATGACCTGAATTGGTTGAGGTCAGGGTTGAAGGAAATCAATTAGATGAAAATTCTGCCGACGTTTCGATTATATTCAAATCATCTTCGGGGTTCTGAAAGAACAATACAAGGACATTATACAACGATATAGAAAGGTTATCTTAAAACAAAAACTAGAAATCAGGGATCCCGAACCTGAACAATTACCAATTAAAAACAATTATTCAAAATATAATGAACAACGATTGTATAAAGGATACCTATCTGACAATATAAACGAAATAAATTAACTAGAATGAAAAGATCCAATATAGGAAACAATTGAACTAGTGAATAACGAATTTTCCTAAAATCAAGTATTATTAAAAAAAAAGTGTTTTTAAAAAAAAATTATTGAATGGTGACTCACGTCATCGGTTGACTCCTATTGTCCACTCATAAAACATGTAAAACAGCGTCGCTTCAAAATACAGGTAAGACGTAACATGAAGGACCGAGACATGAAGGAAACTAAAAATGCAACCACATACGATGTGCAGGTTGACAATGCAATTCGATTATGATTTAAAAAAAAGGGGTTCTCGGCATGCAAAACACAATAATAAGGAATTCCGTTTTTGATGACTATAAATTCAGCCGTGTTCTTTTAACCAGGCAATTATATTGAAATAAGCTGTATTTAAATTCTCAATATCCGATCTTTTATTTACGGATTTATTATTTTGTTGAATTGATACCATTTCATGTATCAATCTCTTTTTCAAAATTCGCTGATGTCCCATTACCCTTGCATTGTTGAAATCGAAAGCGTGAAGCTCCCTAGGGAGTGCTCAGCTAAGGCCGTGTTATTTTCCTTTCTCTTAATTTTCATCAAATTGATTTCCTTCAACCCTGACCTCAACCAATTAGCAACACTAGATTAGTTGTACCTAATTTCGATATTCCTTATTTGTAGGTACTCCTAATTTCGGGTATCAGCGGTGCTTGTCGCCGTGAAGAATTATTAAATATAACTATTGATGCCATTGAAGATGCTGGATCTACACTAATTGTTAAAATACCTTGTTAAGATATATTTGTATATTCATATTTGGCGCGCAGACAAAGTGACAACAGTGCGCCAGTGCGGGAATTACTAGTCAAGTTAAGGACTGTATTATACTTGGTTAAGAACTGAAGTCAAGAACAGGGTTCTCAATTATTGCCTTGTTTGATGTACAGCGTACAGCTAATGTTTCATATTTGAATACAATAAATACCTAATAAAGTGTCTTGCTATTATATAAATCCACACCTTCACATGGTAGCAGAGCGTGGTTTTAATATTGTGAATTCAAGGAGCTATTCAAGTGAAAATTAAAAGCACTCAAGGAGTCAACGGCGTTACAGATTATTTATAGGAATAAATTGGAAAAACTAAGACTTGCAGATCACACAAATTCAGCAACCTTTTTCAGTGAATTTGAAAAAACAGTAAACGAACTGAAGAATGCTGGTGCCAGTGTAACAGAGAAGGAGAAGTTAAATTATATGCTAAATTCCTTACCAGAATCCTACAGCTACGTTGGAGATTTAGTCGACACACTGAAAGATGAGGATCAGACGGTGGAATATATCAAAAGTAAAATACAAATGGTTGAAATGAAGAACTCTAAGCAGGAAAATATTGGGAAGAGAACTAATGCATTCATGGCAGAAAAGAATAAGCAAGAATTCAAATGTTATGGATGTGGAGAGAATGGCCATTTCCAACGAGATTGCAAATATGGGAGAGGTCAAACTAGAAAACAACCATGGAGAGGCAAAAGAGGAGCTGGAAGAGGTAACCAGTACAGAGGACGAGGGAACAATTTCAGAGGACAATATGGAAATTGTGCCTATGTAAAGCAAGGAGGTAATGAAAAAGGAAACAAGCAAGGAGCAAGTTCATGGTTAACGAAGGTAGATCATCATGTTGTTTATAATAGTAAACTTAGTAATAATTCAAGCGAAATAGAGTGGCTTTTAGATAGTGGTTGTACCGACCATATTATTAATGATGAAAGATATTTTGACAGTTGCATTACCCTTACAGAGGCAGTTAATGTTTATTTAGGAGATAGTACAATTCTAAAGGCAACTAAAATTGGAAAAGTTTTAAGCTATTTTGAAGTTTTTGGAAAGAAAAATTTAGTAGAGATGAAAAATGTATTTTTTGTTAAGGATATGAAATCTAATTTGATAAGTTTAAGTAAGATAAGCGATAATCATACAATCATTTCTAAAGGTAATAAGACTGAAATTATCAATAATAATGGAAATATTATTGCAATAGCTTTTAGGACAAATGGCTTATATGTGATGAACAGCAAATTGAAAGGTATGAAATCGTTAGTAAATATTGCCAATAGAAAGTATGAAAACATGAGTCATAAGGAAAAATGGCATCGAATGTTAGGACATGTGAATTTTAATTACTTGAATATTTTATTTAAAGAACAGTTATTGAGTGGAATTCCAGAAAATTTAGAGTCAGATTTTATGAAATGTAGAACATGCATAGAAAATAAAATGCATAATATTCCTTTTGAGAACAAAAGAGAAAAGGCGAAGGATCTATTAGAAATCATACATACAGACGTTTGTGGCCCTTTCAAAACAACAGGCTACAAGGGTGAAAAATATTTTATATCATTCATTGATGATTTTAGTAAAATGGCTAGAGTTTATGTGATTCAAAATAAGACCGAAGTATTTGACTGTGTATTCCAGTATATAAATGAAACGGAAAATTTAACCGGGAAAAAAGTAAAATTTTTGAGATGTGACAATGGAAAAGAATACTTAAATCATAAAATTTATAATTTTGCTAAAGAGAAAGGTTTTATAATAAATAATTGTCCAGCTTACGTGCATGAATTAAATGGAACAGCTGAACGTTTTAATAGAACAATAATGGATATGTCGAGATGTTTATTAGCAGAGGCACAGGTTCACAAAATGTATTGGCCTGAAATAGTCTGTACTGCAACATATTTAAAAAATCGTACATTAGCAAATACTAAAGAAAGGAAAACACCTTACGAAATATTTTTTGGAAAGAAACCAGACGTTTCAAATTTACGTTTGTATGGCAGTAAAGTTTTTGTTAGAATACCAGAGCAGAAAAGAGAGTCTAAATGGGATAAAAAAGCGGATATTGGAATCTTGTTAGGTTACAGTGAAGTCGGTTATAGAGTTTTGTTGAATAGTAGAGTCATAGTTGCTAGACACGTTGAAATCGTAGAAGAAAATACAAAGTGTATTGGACTAGATGATTATAATCCAGAATTAGAGAGTGAAAATTCTGAAGTTAACACAATAGGTGATGAATTAGAAAATGAGGTAGAAAGAGAAAATGTTCCAACCGAAAATTCCGAACCAGATAATAGTAATCAATTTTCACAAAGATCGCAAAGAAATGAATGTTTACCAAAACGCTTTGAAGATTATTATGTTTATAGTGACAATATAGTTGTTAACTTTTGTAGAACTGATATTCCATATTCATTCGAGGAGGCGGTAGAATCAGATGAACGCAAGTTTTGGATAGAAGCGATGAATAAGGAAATCAATTGTTTGAAAAAAAATGAAACTTGGGAACTAGTAGAAAATGTAGATCAAAAAAGAATTTTAGATGTAAAATGGGTTTACTCAAGAAAATCTGAAGACATTTATAAAGCTAGACTAGTTGTTAAAGGATATCAACAAACTGACAAAATCGATGATATTTACTCACCTGTGGCAAAAATGCAAACTTTAAAGATTCTTTTAGCTTATTGTTGTCAAAAAGAATTATTAGTAGAACAAATGGATGTAGAAACTGCATTTTTAAATGGAAAAATAAATTCAGAGATATACGTACACCAACCAGAAGGTTATAAGGATGAGTCAAATAGAGTTTGTAGATTAAAGAAAGCCCTATACGGTTTGAAGGAAAGCCCAAGGTTATGGTACGAATGTTTCGATAAATACTTGATAAGTTTAGGTTTTAAAAAAAGTCATGTAGACTACTGTCTATACACATTTCAGAAAAACAATAACATTTTATATTTGTTAATATTTGTAGATGACTTGTTAATATGCAGTAAGGACGAAACAGAGATAGGAAAAATCAAGAATTTGTTGTCGAAAAAGTTCAATATGAAAGATCTAGGAAAAATAAAAGAATATTTGGGTATAACAATTGAATATGATACATGTAAACAAGAAATGAAATTGAATCAGACGAAATATATTAAGTTTTTGGCAAAAAAGTACGAATTGGAGGAGAGTAGATTGTATAATACTCCAATGGAAACGAATTTAAAGATTGATGAGGCAAAGAATGTCGAAGTGAATCTCAATTATCGAAATTTAATAGGAGCTCTATTATATATAAGTTCTGCAACCAGACCTGATATAAGTTTCAGCGTAAACTATTTGAGTAGGTATCAAAATTGCTATGATAGAACACACTTCAAGTATGCACTAAGAGTTTTGAAATACTTGTACGCGACTAATGATTTAAAATTAACATATAGAAAGAATGATAGTAATGAAATTATTGATTGTTATGTTGATGCAGATTGGGCAGGTAATCATATAGATAGGAAATCTACAACAGGTTACGCAATTCGATTATTTGGTAATATTATTTACTGGAAATCTAAGAAACAGAAATCTGTTACTAAAGCTTCAACATATGCAGAATATGTAGCATTGTCAGAGGCTGTTAGCGAATTGATATTTGTTAAAGAATTATTGAAAACATTCAATATAAAACTTGAAAAACCAATAAAAATCTATGAGGATAATTCTGGTGCAGTAAGCATTGCTAAATGTGGAAATTTTACAAAAAATTCTAAACACATAGAAGTCCATTGCCATTATGTTCATGATTATATTAAGGATGAAGTTATTGATGTTGTAAAAATTGATTCAAATAAAAATATTGCAGATTTGTTCACAAAAGCATTATGTAAAGAAAAGTTTCAGTATTTTAGAAATTTGTTAAATTTAGAATAAGAATGTAACTAGAATAAGGTTTGTTTAATATGAATATAAGGAGGCGTGTTAAGATATATTTGTATATTCATATTTGGCGCGCAGACAAAGTGACAACAGTGCGCCAGTGCGGGAATTACTAGTCAAGTTAAGGACTGTATTATACTTGGTTAAGAACTGAAGTCAAGAACAGGGTTCTCAATTATTGCCTTGTTTGATGTACAGCGTACAGCTAATGTTTCATATTTGAATACAATAAATACCTAATAAAGTGTCTTGCTATTATATAAATCCACACCTTCACATACCTGATACAAAGATCCATTGCGCAAGAATGTTGACTGTTTCAAATTCGAAAGGACCCTGCACAAATCAAATGGAAAATGGATCCCAGTCGAATTGGCTGAAATTTGGATATGCTGTAGTTTATACATTTCTGATCAATAGTCTCTATCGGCCCGAGACCTAAAAATGGACAGTTTCTGCGGTATCGAAGGTCGAAAGTTGCGACTAGTGCAGCGCAATAAAAAATAAATTCCCATCTATTAGGCACGTTATCAGGCTATTCGCTACCCTTGAACTCTACTAATTCAAACAGTGCTAGATGACGGAAACAGAACACAACAAGAAAATACAAACTCTGCAGTAGTTCACATTTGAATACATATTTTAATTTCATGCCACGTATGCATGCCGTCGCCCAAAGTACCTTATAGAATTCATTTTTGATTGCGTGCACTAGTCGCAACTTTCGACCTTCGATACCGAAAAAACTGTCAATTTTTAGGTCTCGGGCCCATGAAGACTATTGATCAGAAAAGTATAAACTACAACATATCCAAATTTCAGCCAATTCGACTGGGGATCCATTTCCCATTTGATTTGTGCAGGGACCTTTGTTTCACGCGGCGGTTTCATCTTCAACACTTCAACCTGCCATATCTTTTGATGTACTCGTTGTAATTGTATGATGTGAAAGGCAAGTTCGTTCTAAATTGAATACTGGGGATAAATAACGTATTAGGTTGGATGAGGATCAATACCCAATTCATAAAAACACACTCCCAAATAGTGCATAATTTTGGAAAACATCTGATTACCATAAACAGGTACTAGCAAGTCAATCTTGAGAGATAGATATATGCTATCGCGGAATTTTTTGTAAAACTATTTGAGAGGTACATTTCCGTCATTATTATTATTTGAACTGGGGTCGTTTTGGCTCGTTAAGCCTTCCGAGAACTGCGACCGTGTAGATCTTTTGTTCCCTACCCTACTCATTCATGGAAACCCAAGGAGGTCGTCAATAGTGTTGATAAAATTGGCAACCTCCCTAGGAGCCTTGGCCGTGACCTCATGGGTATCCAGGACCGGTTTCCGTCATACTTTAGTCTAATTTTTGCGTGTTACCGTGTTAAGCCGGACTCCCACTACTCGTTTATTTGGCAAATATTTGCCGCTTGCCTATATTTGGCATGTAGTGGGAGTGATTCACTCGGCCAATACTTGTCAATCTTGTCATTCGAATTCGAAACTTCATCTACTTGCCAAGTACGCAAATAATTGCGTACTTGCCAAATATACGAGTAGTAGGAGTCCGCCTTTACAAACGGTTATAAACGGTTACGAGATTTTTATCGTTTTTGTATTTTTTCATGAGCGGTAATAGAGGGGAAGGTATTATAACGTAATAAGGCTACGTCAAAATACCTTTCCCTTTATTACCGTTCACGAAAAAATACAAAAAATATCAGAAACTCGTAACCGATTGTAACACGGTAACACGCAACAATTGGACTATTGTATCCACTTAAGTTTCACGGTTTTTGCAGCGCACGTGAAAATATCTGATTATGGCGGATTTTTTTGTTATTATTGAAGTTATAGTAGGTATCCTCAACTTTTTCGGGTAAAAAGTATAGCCTCTGTCACTCAAGGATAATGAGTAGTTTTTGAGCCTATTCGTATCAAACACACAAAATTTCTTCTAAAACATAAATTCATGAAGATGTTCCATGTTTCTGATTAAAAACGTTAAATAATACTTAAAGAGTTGATTCTAGAATTATTCATCATCAATTATTGACTCTGTAAGGAATAAATCGCTCAAAAAGTAATATTTCATGTTGATTGTGAGAATTAGTCTTCTTCATTCTTTCACCGTTAAAAAAAGACACTTTTTCACGGTGAAAAAAGTGATCATTTACGCATCCATTGTGATGAAGAAAAATCAAGTTTTTTTGACAGCTATAACTAAAAACAGTTTTCATCCCGAATAGTGGCGCGTGTACGGACAATTGCTTACATATTATTTCATCAAAACAAGAAACGTAATCCACTGATATTCTTCACGAAGAAACATCAAATATCGTTATTTTTGAGTAAAGAATATAAGCTGTTGAGAGGTCCGTCAAAAGGTTGATGTTTTTATCGACAGTTTGAGATGATTAAAGGACATTCACAGGTTGCACTCAAAAGTGCATATTTTTCAACATGAACGAAGTTTTTGCCAAACTTCAACAACATGTATCTTCTGCACGGTACATTTTTCGACCATAATTTATCGTTTTATCATTTTACTATCAGTATGTGTTCTCATGTAGAATCACGTGTGGAAGTTTGCACATTTTCTTCAGGACACCCTGTACAAGCATGCATATGAATATTTCCGATCTTTGAAATTGTTATGTATATCATCAGGAATCGTGATCCGGAAAAAAAATAATTGCGACTGCTTTTATATACAATTGCTTGATGGTCTTTTTTCTGAACTATTTTTATCACAACACTCACAGTTTAAAGGAAAAATGCAGAAAAGCGATATTGGCGACCTGTGACCTTTCTCCAGCACACTTGGGATCGGTGGGAACTTTCGATATTTAATTTATTAATAATTATAGTGTACAAGCGATCTTCACCAGAATTATTGTGAACCGACCTCTATTTTCATTTCGATTCGGACCGGCCTAAAAAGTTTGTTTTGTTTTTTTCTTTATCGAAATATAAATAGGTAAGAATCCAGCTCATGATAAATGAAAAAAGGAAATCGTATACTTTCTCATCGTTAAGTTGATAAGAATTCTATGGGAACGCAGTTAAAATACGATATCAACTGGATAGTTCATTATCTCATTGAAGTTGAATCCAAATCTAATTATGAAGGCATCGGATAAGAGAACATCTGAATTAATGATGTAATTCATTTGTATTTATTGGTCGAGACCAAAACATTTCAAAACTGAAATGCGATTTATGATTCAAGAAGAAGTTCAATGAATTGACCACAACTGCCAACTGCGAATCTAATTATGAGTGTTTGAAAAAAATCGAGGTCTAGTAGTCTGTAAACTTTTGCTGACAATACAGAACTTTCGTAAACAACACTTCTCACCGAAAATTTCACAGCTCACCTCGAATTTTTATCTCGTTATGAAAGCAATCAGTGAATACCCATGCAGATTTTTCTTCAATAATATATTCGAACTCTGATCACATCAATTAAATTCCCATAACATCGGATCCTTCCGAAAACGGAAAAATTATGATATTTTTACTCACCAGCGTTAACATAATCCTTCAAAATGAGAGTAAATGAAAGTAATACAATCAATGGGTAATATGAAGTCATATCGAATTATCATTGGCACATCACTAATAAATAAACTATATTTATAATTTATTAAGAACTGCCGTAGTCAGCAAAGAAAACAATTATACATGATGTCGTACAAATAATATCCCGTCTGCCTTGGAATTATTATCACAGCTACTCCGTAGAGTGTAGCTTAGCCACTATTAAATAACAAAATAGCCATGCTACTTCAAGCGGATATTCCATTTTGATGTGAGGTGGGAGAAAAAATATTCTCTGATACATACTGGGTTCAAACAATGGTTGTAATTAGGAGATCTCTGAGAATCTGTAGTGTTTAAAAGCACGCCATCAATGGTTCTCTTTGCTCTTCATTTCGGCGATAAAGGGTGTTTTCCGAGAATTACGACAATTTTCCAGCTGTGTAACTTCCGAACTGCTAAAGCATATGCTCAGATTTTCTGTGTCATAATGCACTTGTACAGGGTATCCCATTTTGGGCACTTTTACGGGATATCTCCGTTATTTTTAACGTTAGCGGGATGCGGTTTTCGCGACAGTGTGCTACTTTTTTGTGAAACTAAAGATGGCGCAATCAGTTTTTGCATAGCCCTCTTAGTTTTTGCTATACAGAGTGGAAATGAAAAGTATCACTTTTTAATCACCCCCCGTATCTCAGTTGTGCTTGAACTTGGAGAAATGGTTGAAACGCATTCCTATAGATGCTATAGTCAGTTTTTCAATTACACTTTCCGTTTTTGAGTTATTGGGCAAACATATGTTTTTTCAAATGGACACCCTGTATATTATGCTTTATTCTTATTGAGCACGATCCCAGCTTTTCAAAAACATATTATTTTATGCATTTATTTCCAAAACCAAGCTCAGAATTCAAGATTTTGCAATTCAATTGTCAATAACTAAGTAGTAGGCTATGACTGTTTATTAAAAACAAAAAATAAATGTCAAGATTTCGTTAGAAATCGAAAATAATGTTAACATAATATCTACATCACATGATCTAATATTTAACTTAATTTAATTTGCAATTTTTTGAAAATTTAAATAATGATTACCTATAAATACCAATTATTGAATGTTTATTAGGGAATCCAAAACAATAACAAAATTTTGTAATTTCGTTTTATAGATGCTGTTCAAAATGACGCCAATTTCCCGTATACAAAATCTGCAGAGTTTCGTCATTCTTTTAATGGCATTCAAAAGAATCATAGGCCTTCTTTGCAAATTTTCAAAGGCCAAAATAATTGCCGCACGAAGCTCCGCTACTGAATTATATTTTGTTTTATAAATTGTATTTTGCATATAACCTCATAAAAAAATCTAAAATTGAGAGTTCGAGGGGGCCATCTTACAGGCCCGTGTGTACCAATCCATCGTTGCGGAAATTTATGATCTAGAAATGGCCTTACAAGTCCAAAGTTGTGGCTTGGAGCACCGTCTTGTTGGAGATAAACGACACCGTAATGGGCCAACGGAACATTGTCCATCAACTC
This sequence comes from Adalia bipunctata, assembly GCA_910592335.1. Lineage (NCBI taxonomy): Eukaryota > Metazoa > Arthropoda > Insecta > Coleoptera > Coccinellidae > Adalia > Adalia bipunctata. The sequence continues at coordinate 8,625,465 of OU342949.1, read as the reverse complement.
TGGAATAACTTCCTCAAGGATTTCTTGATATCGACGAGCTGTAAGACCCCCTTCAAAAGTTCGATAAGCAATTCGTCTCCCCAAAATAAAACAAGATACCCCAACCCCAAAGCGTCCTTGTTGTGCCCTCTCAAAAATTAAATGATGATTTTCACTAGACCAGGTTCTTGAATTATGACGATTAAGGATTCCAGCACTTGAAAAGAAGCATTCATCAGACCAGATAACAAGTCTCCCAAAGGTGTCATTGGTACGGATTTGCTGTAAATACCATTGCCAAACACCAATCGGCGCTCGGCATCACCGAAATGTTGAACTATATGAAATTTATACGGATGATATATATTTTTTTAAAATTCTTTGGGCATTGGATTTTGACACTCCAGTTGCTTCCTTTATCTGGTTACATGACGATGATGGGGTTGCTTCTACATAACCCAATACATGCGTTTCATTTATCTCTCTCTCTTCTTTCGTGTATATTTTAGGACAGGGCTTAGTAAATGATCCGTTTTCAATCAAATTCAATTTAAGGCAGGCAAATATGTCATGGAAAGGTTGTCTTCTCTCTGGATATCTAATATTTAAAAAAACAAATAATATTAGAACGTAACCAAAGCGCTCCTAAAGGTTACCTTTGAAATTATAGTTCCGATGCTTCTTATCAATTTTCATTGCTTTTAAACCAACCGACAAAGCTTTGACATTTATTTTTTGTTTTTAATAAACAGGCATTGCCTACTACTTAGTTATTGACAATTGAATTACAAAATCTTGAATTCTGAGCTTGGTTTTGAAAATAAATGCATAAAATAATATGTTTTTAAAAAGCTGAGATCGTGCTTAATAAGAATAAAAAATAATATACAGGGTGTCCAATTTAAAAAAACATATGTTTGCTCAAAAACGAAAAGTTTAATTGAATAACTGACTACGCCACTGGATTCTCCGGAAAAAAATCTATAGGAATGCGTTTCAACCATTTCTCCAAGTTTAAGCACAACTGAGATACGGGGGGTGATTAAACAGTGATACTTTTCATTTCCAGCCTGTATAGCAAAAACTAAGAGGGCTATGCAAAAACTGATTGCGCCATCTTCAGTTTCACAAAAAAGTAGCACGCTGTCGCGAAAACCGCATCCCGCTTACGTTAAAAATAACGGAGATAACCCGTAAAAGTGCCCAAAATGGGATACCCTGTACGGGGTAGCCGGATTTCGATGGTTCAATACTACAACTCCAAAACTGTAGGAGATAGAGAAAAAGTAATATGAATGTCATGTTCTCTTCTTTCGAGAAACATGAATTGCTGAATCCCCAAGTTGCTATGGCATCTAGTTTCCGAGCTACAGGACGATTTTGGTATTTGGTCCATCACTATAACTTCCGTGTTATAGGATCTACGCTCTCGAAATGAACACATCTTTCGGGCACCTTTTTACTGCTTTTCAGCGGTGCTATTGGATTTTTTGTATCTGCTCAAATTTTAGAGCAATAACAAAATTTTCTTTTTAAAAATACATCATGATATACTTTCGAGTTAATTATATGTAGTGTAGGGGGATGATTCCACCAGGCATTTGTTGGTGACTTGAGGCAGAGGGTCCCTAGTGAAGGAATTCTCCTGAGGAGGTTCAAGTACATCGTAATGGGAACCCTAGTGTTTTTTGTTGACTGCAGTTGGAAGAGAAATTCGAAAATAGAAGTTGAAAGCATACAAATTCAAAAATAATGATTGTGAAGCAATGAAATTGATTCATTCATCTCAGTTGTTGGGTGGCTTGAAAGAATATGGTTGAAAGAAGTGAGTTGATCCCGCCTTCAACGGATATTTCGCAATTTCTTCTCAGAAATAGCAAATCCAAATTTGAAGGGACTCCAAAATCATAAACAAGGTGAAACGAGAATTCTCTGAAATTCATCCTACTGGATTCAACTATATAGGAACGGGGGGTCTTATTCCAGTATATTTTGGACTCAATCCATATTTATTGTGTCGACATGTTTCGGCCCATGGCCATCATCAGAACACAATCTAAAAAATATTCAAAAATCAATAGATATTAAAAAAGACTTTGAATAGATGTCAAATAGAAAAAATTTAAGTCTTCGAGGAACCGGTGTGCTGTCGAGGAAGGCTTCTATTATTCAAAAAACAATTTCGTTGTGTGCAGTTTTTTAAGACTGGTTAGAAAGTTGTAATTCTTACTTTAGTAAGGAAGACCTTCACAATGATAAACACACACAGAACCTGGAAAAACAAAAAAGATGGATAATGTGAGGTAACTCACAGTGAGTTACCTACATCTACAAAGTAGCAAGTCTTCCTCTAATAACAAGTCGGTCTTTGGGGTACACTTGAGGGAGACCGACCATCCCTTCAGTCCTGCTGATGACGCGGAATTGCTGCATACTTGCCCATATGGTTTGAGACAGTGTGTAATGGAAGAGTTAGAAATTTTTAAACACTCGAAAAATGATAGGTTCGACACATTAAATGCTTCTTCGATCACATATTTCCCTCCTTTGTTTTCCTTGGTCGATATTTAACAACATTGTTTAAGTGCAATTACTTTTGCTCTCTAACACCTCTTACCTACATTCCGTGTCGTCGGCTTACTCCGGTGTAGACCATTTGTCTCAGATTTGACAATTTCACCCGCATGCGTTCTTCGTTATTTCTCCGTGTTATGTTGTTGTATTTTGACATTTTTAATTTATTTTAACACTAGATGTGAATGATGACCAGCTAACAGGATGGCTTTTATGAAGTTTGGTTTTTAATATGAATTAGGACTCACTGTGAGTTACCTCACATTATCCATCTTTTTTGTTTTTCCAGGTTCTGTGTGTGTTTATCATTGTGAAGGTCTTCCTTACTAAAGTAAGAATTACAACTTTCTAACCAGTCTTAAAAAACTGCACACAACGAAATTGTTTTTTGAATAATAGAAGCCTTCCTCGACAGCACACCGGTTCCTCGAAGACTTAAATTTTTTCTATTTGACATCTATTCAAAGTCTATTTTAATATCTATTGATTTTTGAATATTTTTTAGATTGTGTTCTGATGATGGCCATGGGCCGAAACATGTCGACACAATAAATATTGATTGAGTCCAAAATATACTGGAATAAGACCCCCCGTTCCTATAAAGGTGAAACGATATTCCAGCCTGTATCGCCGACTGATAAATCAAAACCAATAATAGTTTCGCTTTATACCATCAGTATGAAAAATGAATCAATCAGGCATATGATTGAAAAACAGAGATGTATTGTGAATAATATAGGTATACTTTGTCAACGTAGGATGAATTGTATCGAGAATAAGTGGAATTGAGAATGCATCCGCCAAAATTATTGCCATTATAACAGTAATGAATGCTTTCATCTCCTATAAGAGGCAAAAAAAGCCCCTTCACAAAAATTATTGGTTGATTTGAGAGAAATAATATTCACAACAAATGTTCAAATTCTGTCCATTGGAGGAAATACATGAATTGGATCTCTCAATGAAGCTTTTTGTTGAATTATATACCTAGCTACTAAAGGAACTATAATCGGCCGATCCATTCTGTCACTATTTAATTACAGAGATCTGTAGGATATTCATTTTCCTCTATTTCTCTATTTTCTATTTCTATGAATCGTAGGTAGAGTCGGATTTATCCAAATTATATATCTACTACTTTACAAACGGTATGAATCAATAATGATGAATTATAAGCCATGAATTCCTCCAAAGGAGTGTTCACAGGAAGCAAATGAGGGGTGAAAATGTACCATAAATAGTCTAGGGGTCGGCAACATGGGCGCCCGCAAGGAAGGGCCAGGGGGGGGGGCATGGCCCCCCTGAGATTTTGATGGCCTCATTGTTTCACAGCACAACATCCTCAATATTGCTCTCTAATCTTTATTTGCCCCCCCCCCCTGAGAAAAATTTCTGCGGGCGCCCTTGGTCGACAACCTGCGGCTCGCGAGCCACTCGCGCATGCGGCTCTTTAGTCTTTGGAAGTGAAGCTGCGGATCTTCCATTCGCCAGTATTATTTATTTTATCACTATCTAATAATGCCATGTTCAGGGTTTACCATTGGAGGTACGAACATATTTCAATAGATGAAGTCCCATAAATATGGGATCACATACGTTTCGTATTGAGATACATGGAGTTGAAATTTTAATTTTCTTCAAGTTTTTTTCTCATAGAAGGTATCTGCATTTCACAAGATATTCAACTGAAATTTGGCATGGATATTACTTACCATTTAGAGTTTACACCATGCCAATTTCGATTGCAAATCTACAGCGTGATATTTTTTCCTGTTTTCCTCCAGAACTTTTTTTTGCGAGACAGTGCAAGTTTGAAATTGTGAAAAGAAGTTTCGTTGTTAGAATTAACTTTATGGTCTTTTATAGCTTTATCGTTTCTGCTACCGATTTAGGGAAAAACGATTCTCTCGAAAACCTGACATTAGTCAGAGCCTGCCAGATCCCTAGATTTGAATAGTTCTGATTATACTAAAGATGGCGCAATCAGTTTTTGCATAGCCCTCTTAGTTTTTGCTATACAGGCTGGAAATGAAAAGTATCACTTTTTAATCACCCCCCGTATCTCAGTTGTGCTCGAACTTGGAGAAATGGTTGAAACGCATTCCTATAGATTTTTTCCGTAGAACCCAGTGGCGTAGTCAGTTTTTCACTTAAACTTTCCGTTTTTGAGTTATTGGGCAAATATATGTTTTTTCAAATTGGACACCCTGTATATAATGCTTTATTCTTATTGAGCACGATCTCAGCTTTTCAAAAACATATTATTTTATGCATTTATTTCCAAAACCAAGCTCAGAATTCAAGATTTTGCAATTCAATTGTCAATAACTAAGTAGTAGGCTATGACTGTTTATTAAAAACAAAAAATAAATGTCAAGATTTCGTTAGAAATCGAAAATAATGTTAACATAATATCTACATCACATGATCTAATATTTAACTTAATTTAATTTGCAATTTTTTGAAAATTTAAATAATGATTAGATACCTATAAATACCAATTATTGAATGTTTATTAGGGAATCCAAAACAATAACAAAATTTTGTAATTTCGTTTTATAGATGCTGTTCAAAATGACGCCCATTTCCCGTATACAAAATCTGCAGAGTTTCGTCATTCTTTTAATGGCATTCAAAAGAATCATAGGCCTTCTTTGCAAATTTTCAAAGGCCAAAATAATTGCCGCACGAAGCTCCGCTACTGAATTATATTTTGTTTTATAAATTGTATTTTGCATATAACCCCATAAAAAAAAATCTTAAATTGAGAGATCCGGAGATCGAGGGGGCCATCTTACAGGCCCGTGTGTACCTATCCATCTTTGCGGAAAGTTATGATCTAGAAATGGCCTTATACAAGTCCAGAGTTGTGGCTTGGAGCACCGTCTTGTTGGAGATAAACGGCACCGTAATGGGCCAACGGAACATTGTCCATCAACTGTGGAATAACTTCCTCAAAGGGTTTCTTGATATCGACGAGCTGTAAGACCCCCTTCAAAAATTCGACAAGCAATTCGTCTCCCCAAAATAAAACAAGATACCCCAACCCCAAAGCGTCCTTGTTGTGCCCTCTCAAAAATTGAATGATGATTTTCACTAGACCAGGTTCTTGAATTATGACGATTAGGGATTCCAGCACTTGAAAAGAAGCATTCATCAGACCAGATAACAAGTCTCCCAAAGGTGTCATTGGTACGGATTTGCTGTAAATACCATTGCCAAACACCAATCGGCGCTCGGCATCACCGAAATGTTGAACTATATGAAATTTATACGGATGATATATATTTTTTTAAAATTCTTTGGGCATTGGATTTTGACACTCCAGTTGCTTCCTTTATCTGGTTACATGACGATGATGGGGTTGCTTCTACATAACCCAATACATGCGTTTCATTTATCTCTCTCTCTTCTTTCGTGTATATTTTAGGACAGGGCTTAGTAAATGATCCGTTTTCAATCAAATTCAATTTAAGGCAGGCAAATATGTCATGGAAAGGTTGTCTTCTCTCTGGATATCTAATATTTAAAAAAACAAATAAGATTAGAACGTAACCAAAGCGCTCCTAAAGGTTACCTTTGAATGTATAGTTCCGATGCTTCTTATCAATTTTCATTGCTTTTAAACCAACCGACAAAGCTTTGACATTTATTTTCTGTTTTTAATAAACAGGCATTGCCTACTACTTAGTTATTGACAATTGAATTACAAAATCTTGAATTCTGAGCTTGGTTTTGGAAATAAATGCATAAAATAATATGTTTTTGAAAAGCTGAGATCGTGCTCAATAAGAATAAAGCATAATATACAGGGTGTCCAATTTAAAAAAACATATGTTTGCTCAAAAACGAAAAGTTTAATTGAAAAACTGACTACGCCACTGGATTCTCCGGAAAAAAATCTATAGGAATGCGTTTAAACCATTTCTCCAAGTTTAAGCACAACTGAGATACGGGGGGTGATTAAACAGTGATACTTTTCATTTCCAGCCTGTATAGCAAAAACTAAGAGGGCTATGCAAAAACTGATTGCGCCATCTTCAGTTTCACAAAAAAGTAGCACGCTGTCGCGAAAACCGCATCCCGCTTACGTTAAAAATAACGGAGATATCCCGTAAAAGTGCCCAAAATGGGATACCCTGTACGGGGTAGCCGGATTTCGATGGTTCAGTACTACAACTCCAAAACTGTAGGAGATAGAGAAAAAGTAATATGAATGTCATGTTCTCTTCTTTCGAGAAACATGAATTGCTGAATCCCCAAGTTGCTATGGCATCTAGTTTCCGAGCTACAGGACGATTTTGGTATTTGGTCCATCACTACAACTTCCGTGTTATAGGATCTACGCTCTCGAAATGAACACATCATTCGGGCACCTTTTTGCTGCTTTTCAGCGGTGCTATTGGATTTTTTGTATCTGCTCAAATTTTAGAGCAATAACAAAATTTTCTTCTTGAAAATACATCATGATATACTTTCGAGTTAATTATATGTAGTGTAGGGAGATGATTCCACCAGGCATTTGTTGGTGACTTGAGGCAGAGGGTCCCTAGTGAAGGAATTCTCCTGAGGAGGTTCAAGTACATCGTAATGGGAACCCTAGTGTTTTTTGTTGACTGCAGTTGGAAGAGAAATTCGAAAATAGAAGTTGAAAGCCTACAAATTCAAAAATAATGATTGTGAAGCAATGAAATTGATTCATTCATGTACTATTCCATGGCTTACTCTCATATGAATTACAACACTGTTTTGTGGGGTAACTCGACGGGTGCAAAGGACGTATTTATAGCCCAGAAGAGAATTATTCGGCTTCTTTTCGATCTGAACCCCCGAGAGTCCTGTAGACCTAAGTTTAGGGAACACAAAATTCTGTGTTTTCCTTGTATTTTTATTTATAATTCCTTGTTGTTTATTCGCTGTAATGTTCAACATCACTTGAAATGTTCTGATTATCATCACTACGATACTCGACACAAAGAATCAATAAGTTTTCCTAAACACAAAACAACTAAATTCCAACATTCGCCGATTTACTCCGGAATCAAATTGTTCAATCACTTGCCAGATAGACTAAAGACATTAGAACATTTCAGGTTTAAAAAGCAAGTAAAAAAATTACTGTTGGAGAAATGCTTCTACAGCATCCAGGAGTTTTTAGAATCTACTCTTATTTGATTATAATTACATGTTTTCTTTTTTTTTCCATGTAAATTTGATTTTTTGTTCGGTTTCTGATTTTGTTATTACTGCCAATACCTAATTGTGACGTGTCCTATACAAATGTATATTTGTCTGAAAGGATTTAATAAATTCTTATTCTTATTCTTATTCTTATTCTTATTCTTATTCATTCCTTCATTCATCTCAGTTGTTGGGTGGCTTGAAAGAATATGGTTGAAAGAAGTGAGTTGATCCCGCCTTCAACGGATATTTCGCAATTTCTTCTCAGAAATAGCAAATCCAAATTTGAAGGGACTCCAAAATCATAAACAAGGTGAAACGATATTCCAGCCTGTATCGCCGACTGATAAATCAAAACCAATAATAGTTTCGCTTTATACCATCAGTATGAAAAATGAATCAATCAGGCACATGATTGAAAAACAGAGATGTATTGTGAATAATATAGGTATACTTTGTCAACGTAGGATGAATTGTATCGGGAATAAGTGGAATGGAGAATGCATCCACCAAAATTATTGCCATTATAACAGTAATGAATGCTTTCATCTCCTATAAGAGGCAAAAAAAGCCCCTTCACAAAAATTATTGGTTGATTTGAGAGAAATAATATTCACAACAAATGTTCAAAATCTGTCCATTGGAGGAAATACATGAATTAGATCTCTCAATGAAGCTTTTTGTTGAATTATATACCTAGCTACTATTCCTTTATAAAGGAACTATAATCGGCCGATCCATTCTGTCACTATTTAATTACAGAGATCTGTAGGATATTCATTTTCCTCTATTTCTCTATTTTCTATTTCTATGAATCGTAGGTAGAGTCGGATTTATCCAAATTATATATCTACTTTACAAACGGTATGAATCAATAATGATGAATTATAAGCCATGAATTCCTCCAAAGGAGTGTTCACAGGAAGCAAATGAGGGGTGAAAATGTACCATAAATAGTCTAGTCTAGGGGTCGGCAACATGGGCGCCCGCAAGGAAGGGCCAGGGGGGGCATGGCCCCCCTGAGATTTTGATGGCCTCATTGTTTCACAGCACAACACCCTCAATATTGCTCTCTAATCTTTATTTGGCCCCCCCTGAGAAAAATTTCTGCGGGCGCCCTTGGTCGGCAACCTGCGGCTCGCGAGCCACTCGCGCATGCGGCTCTTTAGTCTTTGGAAGTGAAGCTGCGGATCTTCCATTCGCCAGTATTATTTATTTTATCACTATCTAATAATGCCATGTTCAGGGTTTACCATTGGAGGTACGAACATATTTCAATAGATGAAGTCCCATAAATATGGGATCACATACGTTTCGTATTGAGATACATGGAGTTGAAATTTTAATTTTCTTCAAGTTTTTTTTCTCATAGAAGGTATCTGCATTTCACAAGATATTCAACTGAAATTTGGCATGGATATTACTTACCATTTAGAGTTTACACCATGCCAATTTCGATTGCAAATCTACAGCGTGATATTTTTTCTGGAACACTATCCTGTTTTCCTCCAGAACTTTTTTTTGCGAGACAGTGCAAGTTTGAAATTGTGAAAAGAAGTTTCGTTGTTAGAATTAACTTTATGGTCTTTCATAGTTTTACAATTACATTCAAGATGGCGTCGAATGAAAACGTTCCGGTAGATCGTGAGAAGAAAACGCTCGGAAATGTTGAATTTAAGTGCACAATTTGCAATAAAAAGGTTGTTATTCCAGTACAGTGCTTTAAGTGTCAAGAATATTTCCACAAATCTTGTCTCGTACAGGCAGCAAACACGAAATCGGCCTCATGCAAACACGAGGAAGCCGCAAAAGAAACATCAAGTGATCAATCGTCCCAAAATACGGATATGGATACACTGGTGAAAATATTAAGCATTGAAAACAAATACCTGAAAGAATTCATTAAGGAAATTCAGGAAAAGAATTTATTGCTTCAAGAATATAATTCCGTACTCAAGGAAAAGATTAAACAAGGCGAACATAAAAAACAGGAATATACACAAAAAAGTTACGTAGAAGTACTCAAAACAAACAAAGTGAAAGAGGCAAATATCAACAGCGCGCAAGACAAAGACAAAGATGAAACCAAACCAACACAACCCAATAGGTCAAGTAATAGAACGGCGCTTCAAAGAACCACAAGTCAACTGTCAAATAAAGTAGAAGAAACATCAGAACTACTAGACAAGAGAGGAGAAGAACACAGAAATAGCAAAGAAAAAAGACAGATGGATAACCTAATTTCCGATCAAGCCAAATCTATGAGCCAATTAATTAACCTAACTCATGATCAACTAAATAGTGAAAGCAATAACTCAACAGAATTTCAGAAGGTAATTAATAGGAGGAACAAATTCAGAAAAGTAAACACTAGAAGGGGAATCGCAACGCCTGGGAAAAATAATTTCGAATCGATCAAACCAAACAACGACAAGAAACTCTGGTTATTTATATCGAGGGTCAAAAATACAGTAACAGCAACAGATATCAGGGAATATCTCTCAGATAAAAGTAATGTCGGCGTCGAACACATAGTCGTCAATGATCTGGAGATACAAAATACGAAAACCCAATACAAAAGTTTTATGGTAGGAATGCCAATGGAAATTAAAGAAGAAATATATAAAAGTGAATTTTGGCCCAGTGGAATCCTATTTTCAAGGTTCAACTTCATAAGAGGCAAACATTTTTTAGAGAAAGAGCCCCTCAATATTTAGGCCAAAAAAAACACCCGGAAGAACAAAAACATACACAGTCAACAAGAGAGACAGAAAGTTCCAGCAACCATTTTGCAGCACTACATGAAAATGTCCAATCAATAGGAAATTCAGTTAATCAATTGGAAGCTCTGATCAACAGCATGCAAAATATAAATGTATGCTGTGTTACCGAACATTGGAAATCAAGAGAAGAAATTATGCATTATGGAATCCAAAACTTTGTCCTGGCCAGTGCTTACTGCAGGTTAAGCAATCAACATGGTGGAAGTGCTGTGTTTATTCGAAGAGGAATAAAATATGTGGAGAGAAAAGACCTTGTTGGGAAGTCTATTCGTGGGATCATAGAGATTGCAGCAGCTGATATCCACATCAGTAAAAGGAAAATAATGATATTATCGATATACAGACCCCCAGGAAATTGTGAACAATTCCTGCAGAGATTGGAAGAGATCTTGGATCAGATGGATATAAGAGCCAGAAAAAGTGAGGTAGTTTTATGTGGAGACTTCAATATAGATTTACTCAACAATAGTTGCAAAAACAAACAGGCTTTCTGTGAACTCCTGTTATCGTATGATCTGAATCCCACAATATGGTCATATACTAGAATTACAGCAACGAGCAAAACATGTATAGATAATATCATAACGAACATCAAGGACTCCAATACACATGTTGTTGGAACAACAATTTCAGACCACAACACAGCTCAAGTAATAAACTTGAAGATAAGAACATCTCAAAACAAACCTATTTACACATATAGAAGGATAATAAATAAAGATACCATCAAGGACCTATGCAACAGATTAGAGGAGCAAGACTGGAGAACAATATCAGACATGGAGGAATCGCAAATCGACAAACAATGGAACAACTTCATGCAATGCTTCACAACAGCGTTCAATATGGCGTGCCCCAAGAAAAAAGTGCCCTTACAAAGACCAAATAAGCCATATCAACATAACACAGAGGTGACTGAATGTAAAAAACGGCTAGACATTTTGCTTACTTGTAAAACAATAAATAAAACTTTCACAGAGGCATACAAAGAAACAAAAAAAGAATATGATTTGCTACTAATGAAAGAAAAAAGTGATAAATACAAGCAGAAAATTTTGAATTCCGATAATAAAACAAAAAGTCTATGGCCAGCCGTAAAAGAAATAAAAGGTAAAATCAACCAACAACATATTCCAATAGAAGGCCAAATTGAGGAGATTGCTAATGATTTCAATAACTACTTCTCAGAGGCAGCCACAAACCTGATAAAAGAACTGAAGGACAGTCCCTTCACTAGTGAAATCAAAAGAAATAATGAAAGTTTAATATTCGACCCCATAACAGAAGAACAGGTCCAAAACACATGCTCATTATTAAAAAACAAATATAGCAGTGGTGTAGATGAAATTCCAACAACCGTCGTTAAAGCTACCATAACCTTCACAAAGTTTCCATTAGCATTTATTATCAACAACTGTTTAAAATATGGAATCTACCCTAAAAAACTAAAGGAGGCAATAGTAAAACCCATTTTTAAAAAAGGTGATCCAAATGAGTATCAAAACTATAGGCCAATAAGCCTTTTACCAGCATTTTCCAAGCTATTTGAAATGGTAATTTGCAAGCAACTATGTTCCTTCTTAACCAACTGCAATATTTACTCTGGCAACCAACATGGATACATCAAGGGAAGATCAACTGATACAGCTATTTATGAGTTCATGACTGAAATATAACTAGCTTTGGAAAACTCGAAAATGATCATGGGCCTCTTCCTAGATCTATCAAAAGCCTTTGACAGCTTAAGCTATGAATACGTCTTGGAAAAAATGGAACAAATGGGTATACGAGGCACAGCCTTGGAGCTCATACATTCATATCTGAAAGGAAGGTCACAAAGAACATACATAAACAATGGTATGAATGAGTGCCTATCGGAACCTAACCTCATAAAATTAGGTATACCACAAGGTAGTATTCTTGGACCAATCATCTTTACACTTTTCATAAATGACCTGCACACCATTGTGGATGAAAAAGATGAAACCAAAGTCATCAATTATGCTGACGATACAAATATATTATTGAAAGCAAATACCTTTCCTGAAATGACGATCATGGCAGAAGCAATTCTGAATAAGACAGAAAATTGGTTTACCAAAAACAAATTGTGTATGAATGTAGACAAAACAAGCATAATTCTTTTTAAAACTAACCATGCCGGCTATGACACCCCAGAATATCTGAAAATGGCAAACTCCAAGATACAATTGGATAAAACAACAAAATTTCTTGGATTATGGATAAATGAAAATTTGAGCTGGACAGAACACATTCAAGATTTATCAAAAAAACTCTCAATAACCTGTCACCTTCTGAGGGTAATAAAACAGTATTTGGACATAAAATCTTTGAAAATAATCTATCAGAACTCTTTCGAATCAAAACTGAGATATGGAATTCTGTTTTATGGTGCAAGCTCAATGTGAATAATGTCTTCAAGATCCAAAAAAGGGCACTAAGAATCATCCTTGGCATGAAGTCGAAAGACTCTTGTAGATGTAAATTTAAACAGAACGGCCTTTTAACAACAACTGCTATTCACATACAGGTGAACCTACTTTTTCTTTTTAAGAACAGACATTATTATACCGAAAACAAAAGTCAGCATTACAATACAAGAACATCACAGATTTTGTACCCAGCACACAAGCTTACAACAACAGAAAAGGGGCCACAATACCAATCAATAAGATATTTCAACCATTGTCCTATAGAAATCCGAACAGAAACTAATATTAATATATACAAAAGGAAGATCTTCAAAATGCTTCTTGAAATGGAACCATACAGCATCGAGGAATTTTTTATGCGTAACCATTCTAGATAGATGTAAAGTTGGACACAATTTTACTTCTGATTGTTTGCAATGTCATGTTTTATGTCATGTAACATGATGATTTAAAATAAAGAGAATTATTTATTTATTTTATTTATTTATTTATCGTTTCTGCTACCGATTAAGGGAAAAACGATTCTCTCGAAAACCTGACATTAGTCAGAGCCTGCCAGATCCCTAGATTTGAATAGTTCTGATTATACTAACTGAATTTTTATGATAATATTAATTTTTTTGAGGAATCGACCGGAATTTTTTTTCGAAATCGGTAAAACTACAAGAGACCATAAAGTTTAGTATAACAGCCGAGCTTCTTTCCACTAATTATCAAACTAACAGTGACTCCAGAAAGAATGGTTTCGGAGGAAACCAGAGGATAGTATCCCAGAAAAAAATATCGGCCGGTAGGTTTGCAATCGAAATTGGCATACCACAGTCAGATACCATGAGAAAAAAACACCCTGTATTTAGAAAACGAAATGTTTTCGGATACATTTTTATGAGACTTTTTCACTTAAAATTATTCATGTAATCTCCTCTCATCATTTTAACGTCCAATTAAGAAGCACTGTGTGTTTGCCAATACTATTTATTGGCGACTCAAGAGGTTGCCGACCCCTGGTCTAGTCAGTCCTCAAAAAGGGAATTTTGGCGCGAAGTGTATTCTTATTGAATCTTTAATTGTTTTATACAGTCATTTTCGAAAACATTTTTTTGGATTTTTCCACATCACTTTTAAAGACACATATACTGTTCATTTGTTCATTCCGTTTTCATTGTAGCCTGAGACGAATTATGACTCCGAAACGTCGCTTTAGAGTCCAAAAAGTTTTTTTCAGTTCCTTATTTTTTCATACATCAGTATTTTATATTCATGAAAGATCAACGATAATTGTCGTTGTATTGCATCCAAAAAATCACATGATGAAATACTGAACATCCAATATTTCTTACGCCGGTCCTGATCGTCATCGCATTCGGCTTCGGAAATACAGGGTTTTTCACGAGGAACCTCACCCATATTTATACGGGAAACTACTGAACGTATTTTCATGAAATTCAGCACTCATAAGTATTTCACGATGCTGATGAAATCTTAAATATTTTCAAGGCATGAGCACCTCCGGTTTTTCCGGAAATGACGTCAACTTCCGTTTTTCAAATTAGAACACCATTTTTTCATTGCAGAAATAGATTCCTTAGAAAATTTCAAGTTATTTTGATGTAACATTTTTCAGTTTTGGTTGGAAAGTCTCTCTGAGCGGAAAAATTCGAAAAAAAAATCGAAAATAGAGCTCCGCTGAAACAAGAATAACTTCGAGGTTTTTCGATGGAAAATTTTCATTTTTGGGATTTTTCAAGATGCAAGATTGATGTATCCACTTTAAAAATCGAAATCGCGATTTATGATACAGGGGGTGAAAAAATCGCTTTCAAAGTTAGGGATGACAAAATCGTGAAAAATCAATTTTTTCAAATTAGAACCCCATTTTTTCATGGCAGATATTGAATCTACGTTAAAAAATAATGTGAGCGTATGCATCACACCCTTGCCCTAAAATGGATATTTTCTGAGTTAATATCCACAAATCCGAAGTTGACGTCATTTCCGGAAAAACCGGAGGTGCTCATGCCTTGAAAATATTTTAGATTTCATCAGCATCGTGAAATACTTATAAGTGCTGAATTTCATGAAGATACTTTCAGTAGTTTCCTGTATAAATATGGGTGAGGTTCCTCGTGAAAGACCCTGTAGTGCTTCATAGTTCAGCTACTTACCGCCAGATGCGGGAGGAGAATTTTCTGCTTCTCTGAAACACACTTATCCATCTATGAACTAGTGAAGGAACCACATTAAATTCAGCTTCAAATCGTTGAACCGGGATGTGTCTCTATGTATATTTAAACTCAATGCCCATACTGAAAAAATGACACCCCTAGAATGCGAAGTTAGCACCCACATTTTCGAAAATTTACAAATTTTATATTTAATTCGTTAGTATCTCGTTAGTATCTTAGTGAATTTTTGTTTGTACTCCAAGGGTGCTGGGAGAAAAACACAGCGTTTCGATGGGTGCTACCTTCACGGGTATCCACATTTTTGAAAATAAAGAAATTTTCCTTTCATTCGTTAGTAACTCGTTAGTTACTATGCAACATAAAAATTTTTGTTTGTTCTATTCTTTAATGAGAAAGCGACACTCCAACATGTGAAGTCAGCACCCTCATTTTCGAAATTGAAGAAAATGTTTTTTGCATTCGTTAGCCACTCATTAGTCACTGTTTGTAACCTAATCTTCAGTGAGAAAAAGATACCTCTGATTTCTGAACATTTTCAAATATTCTATAGTTTTTTGCTCTCGATAGCTATTTTTGACACTCAATTTAAATTTTTAACCCAATCGACAATGAAAAACCAATTCGGAAATTTCTTCCGAATACTCGAATACTATACTATTGTATATCATCATCAAGAGATGACACTGTAATTTCGTCATTTTTTCAGTAAAGGTTAGGTTACAAACGAAAATTTTCATGTTACAAATAGTTACTAACGAAGGACTTTCCGATCGTATTTTTTTTCGCGAAAAATTGTGAAGTGGATGCCCGTGAAGTTAGCACCCAGCGGATTGCGGCGTTTTTCTATGAGTACCCTTGAGGTACAAACAAAAATTTTGAGGTTACAAATAGTTACTAACGAGTTACTAGCGAATGCAAAAAAAAATTTCTTCATTTTCGAAAATGTCGGTGCTAACTTCGCATGTAAGGTGTGTCATTTTTTCAGTAAGGGTTAGGTTACAAACGCAAATTTTCATGTTACAAATAGTTACTAACGAGTTACTAACGAATGAAATAGAAAATTTGTAAATTTTCGAAAACGTGGGTGCTAACTTCGCATTCTTGGGGTGTCATTTTTTCAGTAAGGGTTAGGTTATAAACGAAAATTTTTATGTTACAAATAGTTACTAACGAAGGACTTTCCGATCGTATTTTTTTTCGCGAAAAATGGAGAAGTGGATGCACGTGAAGTTAACACCCAGCGGAATGCGGCGTTTTTCTATGAATACCCTTGAGGTACAAACGAAAATTTTGAGGTTATAAATAGTTACTAACGAGTTACTAACCAATGCAAAAAAAATTTCCTCAATTTTCGAAAATGTGGGTGCTAACTTTACGGACACGAGTTGAACCGGAGGTTGGATGTTTAGAATGCGGAAATCGATAATCGACCGCCGATTTGGCGTAACCGATAGTTGAATCCTTTTATAATACCGGCCCAAACGGTGTATGGCAAACGTAATTTTGATGCACCGATTTCGTCAAAAATCAATTTTTCAGCTCAAATGAGCCACCTTGAATAATTTTTTTTTCAATGTACAGGGTGTCCCATTCGTTTTGTCCTATCCCCTCATATAGGAACTCACACATGTAATAGAAAAAAGTTTCAGATAAAAGTTGTTCGTGTTAATGTGATCTTTTATTGTATAATAATTTCAAAATGGCGTCGAGCTTATACACAGGGTGGTGACATGAAGTTATGCTTTTTTAATGGAACACCCTATATATTATTATATTTCTGAAAAGAGCTCAAAAACACGATTTCAGTCATATACCTACATATAACATTAATAGTCTTTTATGTTCCGTTCCGGATTTATGGCTAGTTTTCAGCGAAAAGGGTTCCAACTTTGGACTGCAATAAAAAAGTCTCTATGGAATGGATTTGAATGAAACTTGCACTGGGAGTTTTTCAATTCAGTTGTCTTTCATATTTAATCACAAACAATTTGATAGACAGCGATTAAAATCAATGCGATTGTCTTTCTTCAACCTCCAAATATCTCGAATTTTTCAAATGGAACACCCTATATTGAGTTACATCATTCGAAAGATCTCTTCAAGACGATTCTAAATATGTAGGGTAGCATAGGTCTAAAACTCATTTTGAAGAACTTATAGACGACTCATTTATGTAATGTTGAAATTTTATAGCATAATCATTTGAATATATCGTTGTCAAGGTTACGATATATTGAAATTAGCTGCTTGGTTTAGAAATATTCAAGAACAAATTCATCCAAAATAAAAGAAATTTATTAATCATACAATCAAATCACAACAAATAAATTTACAGTCAATGTTCAAAATGGCCACCATTTTGGGCAATACAAGAAGTAAATCGCTTTTTCAAGCTTTTGACATTATTTTCAATGAAATTTGTTTCATTTAGTTCTTGAACCGCACCTTGTATGAGACGCTTCAATTGATCTTCAGTATCTACTTACGTTTGGTAAACCATATTTTTCAGTGTGCCCCATAAAAAAATCCATCGGAGTCATATCAGGACTTCCTGCCGGACATTTCATTGGCCCACGCTCTCCTATCCAATGGATATAATTCTCATTTAGGTAATTAGCTACCTCAATACCCCTGTGGTAGGGAGCTCCGTCTTGTTGCCAAATCAAGCCGTGACGAAACATAAGTGGGATTGTATTGTCAATTGCCTCCTCTATTTCATTTTGTAGCATATTCAGATAGCGTGCAAATGTCAAGTTCTCTTGCCGTTAGCCAGATAGCACTCAAGAAGTTTTATTTTATCTTCTTTAGTAAACATAATTCTTGTTTCAATAAAATAAAAATACTGTCAATAATAGATAACCGGAACAAAATAATGTCGTACCCATGACAACGATATACTCAAATGATTATTCGATTTTTTTTTAATTTCATTAATAAATCGTCTTCAACTCTTTGCAGATAGATTTTAGGTCTATGCTACCCTACATATTTAGATTCGTCTTGAAGAGATCTTTCAAATAATGTAACTCAATATAGGGTGTTCGATTTGAAAAATTCGAGATATTTGGAGGTTGAAGAAAGACAATCTATCTATCTATCAAATTATTTGTGATTAAATATGAAAGACAACTAAATTGAAAAACTCCCAGTGCAAGTTTCATTCAAATCCATTCCATAGAGACTTTTTTATTGCAGTCCAAAATTGGACCCCTTTTCACTGAAAACTAGCCATAAATCCGGAACGAAACATAATAGACTATTAATGTTATATATGACTGAAATCATGTTTTTGAGCTCTTTTCAAAAATATAATAATATATAGGGTGTTCCATTTAAAAAAGTACAACTTTATGTCACCACCCTGTGTATAGGCTCGACGCCATTTTGAAATTATTTTACAATAAAAGATTACATTAAGACGAACAACTTTTATCTGAAACTTTTTTCTATTACATGTGTGAGTTCCTATATAAGGGGATAGGACAAAACGAATGGGACACCCTGTACAGGGTGGCCAGATTTCGATGATTTAGTACTACAACTCCTAAACTATAAGAGATAGAGAAAAAGTAATATACATGTCATGTTCTCTTTTTTCGAGAAACTGAAATTGCTGAAAACCCGAAGTTGCTACGGCGTCTAGTTTCCGAGCTACAGGGCGATTCTGGTATTTGGCCAATTATTATAATTGACTATAACTTCCGTATTACAGAATCTACGCTCTCGAAATTAACACATCTTTAGGGCACTTTTTTTACTGCTTTCCAGCGGTGCTATTGGATTTTTCGTATCTGCTCAAATTTCGGAGCTATAACAAAAAAATTTTTTTTTCAAATGGAAACCATAATGGGAAGTGATATTTCCGAATAGATCTTTCTTCAACGATTTCAAAAATATATATCATGTTATACTTCCGAGTTCACTATATATCGAAAATTTGGAAAAAACACTTTTCGTTCAACAAAATCCAAGCAGGCTTTGATTCACTGCCTTCAAAACTGAGACGGTCATAGAATTTCATGTCTTATTTATTTTCACCTGTCAAATTCTATTCAGTTTCATCATTGTATCGTCTGGCGCTTCTAAAGTTCTTATTTATATCACATCATGCAATTTATATATTTCCTCCAATGACTCGCTCCAATGGACAACGATTTGAATATTTGTTGTGAATATACTTTTTTTCAAATAAATCTATATTTTTTCTTGAAGGAGCTTTTTTTTGCCCCTCATGGAAACATTAATTATTGCTATCAACGGGTTACATAAGTATTCAAATGCTTTTCATTTTTTAATTTAGCATACTAGAATCAACAAGTTTCGCGAAGCCCCTCTATTGGTCTGAGTAATAATAAAGCTAATATTTCCTGAATCAATTTGGCAGCTTACAATAAATGTGAGATATCGAATTCTATGACCTTATAAGAATTTACGAAGCGCCAGACGATACAACAATGATGAAACTGAATTGAATTTGACAGGTGAAAATAAATAAGACATGAAATTCTATGACCGTCCCAGTTTTGAAGGCAGTGAATCAAAGCCTGCTTGGATTTTGTTGAACGAAAAGTGTTTTTTCGAAATTTTCGATATATAGTGAACTCGGAAGTATAACATGATATATATTTTTGAAATCTTTGAAGAAAGATCTATTCGGAAATATCACTTCCCATTATGGTTTCCATTTGAAAAAAAAAACTTTTTGTTATAGCTCCGAAATTTGAGCAGATACAAAAAATCCAATAGCACCGCTGGAAAGCAGTAAAAAATGTGTTAATTTCGAGAGCGTAGATTCTGTAATACGGAAGTTATAGTCAATTATAATAATTGGCCAAAAACCAGAATCGCCCTGTAGCTCGGAAACTAGACGCCGTAGCAACTTCGGGTTTTCAGCAATTTCGGTTTCTCGAAAAAAGAGAACATGACATGTATATTACTTTTTCTCTATCTCTTATAGTTTAGGAGTTGTAGTACTAAATCATCGAAATCTGGCCACCCTGTACAAGCCCATTTTTACTAAGCCCTTTCCACGAACTTAAAAAATCACATTCTCGAAAAAAGAACGGAGAAAAATTTTTTTTGTCATGGATTGAACGAAGAACAAGGGGCCACAAGCCCTACGTTCGGCCGACCAAGGGCGCCGCACAGGAAGTAGAAGAACGATATTTACAGTTTCAATTATATTCCCAAATGCGGAAATTATAGCCAGAAAACAAAATAGAATAATACAATACACAAACCCTAAGTATTTCCTCATTTGATCAGAAAATTCACAACTAGAATTCACAGATTCAATTAAACGAAAGATTGGTCGCAGATCACCATAAATCGAAATCTGCGTAGAATCGCAATTAGAATATTCAGCAAATTATCTATTTCCCGATCTTATAATTTACCGAGGAGCTTATACTTACTCCAAAATTGATAAAGTAGGAATGCCTGATTTTTCTGTCCCACCCTGAATCCCTAATGAATTTCGAAGCACAGTTACTAACAGAAAAGATACAATTGCAAGGTAATATAACGAAAAATAACTAATTCCTTCTTTCAGGAAGAATATATAAATTCATGCAGGCAGAGAAGATATTACAAATAAACATGAATATAATCGTAAATTCATATAAAATAAAATAAAATGTATACACACTAATAATAAGCGTCTAGAAATCAGGCACTTGTTTAAGGTAATGTATCATGCTTCACGATGAACGCTCTCTTCAACCTGTTTTCTCTTCGTAAGAAAACGAATGCCCTCTTCTATCATCACGCAAACGCATCCGCACTTTTCGAATGTAACAGTCTAGACTACCACAATACAATTTTGAAACAACACAAATGAAAAGAATAACACTCCTCAAATAGTTATAGTTATAGTGAAAAGGGGTTACAGACCACTGCGACCTTAAGGTCTATTGTGCCCTCTTGTAACAACCGCCCTCCTATGAATATTTTCACGCGAGGTTGGAAATTATTATTAGATAGAAAAATAAAGAAAAGGTGGAATTTCCGATCCTATTGCAGTCGAGCGGCTGTCTGCATGTAGGTTCGTGCCTCAAGCTAATGAGAGGTCTTTGATGTTTAGATTTTCTTTTCAGAGGGGTGAGGTATTAGAATTTAAAAACACAGGTAAATACATAAATCTATATTAGAAAATAAAACAAAACAAAAATTACTGAACTTCGACAATAGCCACGAACGAATTTTTGGAATTTGTACAAATAGTTTTATTTAACCTGTTCACTATCAATCAAATTCAAAACTATGAATAAACTTCGATTCATAAATCACTATCAAGTCATGAATAAATTTCAGATAATGAATAACATTAAAGTCATGGATAAATTTCAATTAATGAATCAATTTCGTTAATTCCTGTTATAACAAAACACATAAGTACTACAGCAGTCTCCAAATGATATTTGGTAAGGGAGAGAGTGATGAATTCCGACACCCGATAAAATAGACAAATACACAAACAAAAAAATTATAAAAATTACTATGGTCAACTATTTGCCCTTTTAGATATCTACTGAGTTAATTGAATGAAACCAGGTCTTCTAAACCTCTTACCTTAGTTAAATTTTAATCCAAACCTTCACACGATACCACGAACTACGTCACGTTACTTCAAATAAAAAGTCTCTTTTTATTTAAACCAAACGAAATTTTAAATCAACACTTTTCTCGCCGTTTCGAATCGTTACTTTAAACTTATTCTGAATTCAAACAAACACTTTTCTCGCCGTTTCTAATCGTTATTTCAAATTGATTCGGAATTTAAACCAACACTTTTCTCGCCGTTTCTAATCGTTATTTCAAATTAATTCGGAATTTAAACCAACACTTTTCTCGCCGTTTCTCAACTTTACTTTCAATTAATTCTGAATTTAAACAAATAATTTTCTTGCCGTTTCTCAATCTTTCTTCCAATTAATTCTGAATTTAAACTTATACTTTTCTCGCCGTTCTTCAACTTTACTCCCAGTTAATTATCCCTTCTCGGACTCTACCAAATTCCCAAAGTTACTACCCTTCGCCGTACTACCGACGTTCTCCCACGCCATCTAAAAACGGTCTCCCTTAATTATACCTTGAACGACACCAACACTTTCCTCTACGATCACAACTTTAAACGTTTTCGGACTCTAAGTATCTTTCTACATACTGCTGAAACTTACTTAAACATCGCGCCCTACTCGCGATGTCTGCGCCCTCAATTGGCACCCCCGCACGCGATCTTGAGACGGTCTCTCCACGCGATCTTTAGCCGGTCTCCTCGCGCTCGTCCACATTCACGCCTTATAAAGTAGATACTCCCTGAACCTAGGGGGTAAACCCCCCTCTTCACGTCCAAGTTACAAATCTTCTTTTTCCTATTCCTTCCCCCTTGAGAGGGCACAGAAAAATTGGGTGGTCTCAGCAAAACACCCCACGAGAAAAAAAAAGACGTTTCATCGATGACATCCTACCCTCGGCCTTTTGGGTGCGGAATTCGATGTTTATAGCTTTTCCAACGACATGCATTGAAAATGGTCCTAAGGACCATGTGTGTGACTTTCTTGACTTATTCCTTTGTGCGATCGTAACTTGGAACCCTCTTCGTGAAACCTGAGCCTTTTTGGCTTTATTCGAATTTGCCGATGCAATTTGTGTAGAACTCTCAAAAATGGCAAACGGATGTTGCTTTAGTGTGGTCGGTGACAGAAATATCACCTTTTTATGGTTTTTCTTTGAATTCCCAGCACCGTGGGACCTTCATAGGGATTGAAATTTAAAACTTCGTTTTTCTACCAAATAATCACTTGCAATGAATTGTTGAACTGACTTTCTTTTTCTAGTCCACAAGCATTTTTAATTAGGGTACATTTCCGGCCTCTTACACCCTATCAGAGCTGTTATCATCGCGCCTCCTACAGCTCGCCCTCCAGTTCCAGAGATTTGAAGAAATCCAGTATCTGGAACGGCTTCAAGGAGGATAACTCCCGACTTCTGCAAGTTTCTTGTCCAAAGCACTCTTTCCTTCGGCTTGTAATGGCATAGCATTCCGTAACCAGGTGAATAGGAGTTTTTACCTCCTCCCCACAGAATCTGCACTCATCAGTGTCCGATAAACCCATTCTCAACAGATGCTTTTTTAGGTGACAGTGTCCCGTGAGAAAGCCAGTGAGTAATTGAAGTTGGTTTTTACTGAGATCCAGATATTTTTTGGATCTAGCAGTTTCAATTTTGGAGTGATCCATCGATGGGAGATTCCGCCAGAGTTTTTCTCTTTCGGTTTTCTCCTTCAGCATAAACTCCTTTTTTTAGGTGAACACTCCTCATATTCTTTTATTCATTTTTTGCTGTACCGGTGGGTTTCACAAAGCGTAATCACAGGTGATCGAAGATCAACGGCTTGATTCTTCAATTTTTCCACTGTCAAATCGAATTGATTCTTAGATCCACCTTCGATCACCGGTGATTACGTTTTGTGAAACCAACTGTACATATCATAAAAAATCACAAATTCAGTGCTTATAGTTTAGTTTCATCTTGATTCGATGGAAGCTCGGGCTACCTCAATCCAGCATCAAGACAATTACACACAAATAAAAATAATTCATTCGTCATAGAATAAGATCATAATTAACATGTATCATAAACATTTCAAAATTACTCATTCCGATGTAAGATTTTCATGATGCCTTACTTTTTCAGAATCACATAAGGTCAATACTTCTTCAGCATTAACTGAAAAATGTATTCAAAAGAGAATTTGTAGTAAAATTTGCTTCGCCGTTTTTTTCATCAGCTCTGTAACTCAAAGGGGAGTATGCTTATTCAATAGTATGAGCTAATTGGGTCATTTCACAGTTTGGAACATTTGCTTATCCTGAATTATCACTTTGAAATTTCCATTTTATTGTTTCTTATCTCTGCATTATTCTCATATTAGTTTCCTCATCCACCAACGGAAGTTGCATGTAAATCTGGGAAGCCACTTCACGATGTTCATGCATGTTCTTTTTCATGCCCAGATTAGTCAACACCAAAATTCAATTCATTCTTCTGACTCGCACAAGCTACAAGCCTCTGAGAGGTCTCCTCGGAAGACCTGGGAGTTATCAGTATATCACAAATTCTGAATTGGTGATCCAAAATTGAAAACAATACCTAATATAACTGGTGGTATAAGGATCAGAAACTTAGTTCTATCTAACAGTCCTTTTGTCAACCATAGTTATAGTGCACTTACTCAATTTCAGTTTCGAGTGCTCAATATTGAAATATGCTTCCATCATTGGAAGTTAGACAGACAGATAAAACCTGATATTGACTTCTTGAAATCTAAACTTAGAAATGAAATAGCAGAGGATTTATTCTTGTCCTTCTCTGTGAGACAGAATGAATTTTATGATTTCAAATGGCATCAAATTAGAAATAGGCAACTTAACAAATTCAATAACTTAATGAATGTACAAGTACCTAACCATCTTCAGACTGCATCTGACAAGAGGATTATAAATTTTTCTGATTCCTCCATACCCAGTAGTCTGCAATGCTTCCTCAGTATGATGGGTCATACTGTATAATTTCAATCTTCCTTATACCAACTCAATGCCGGTTATGGACATGATCGTTGACTGTGAAGAGATGAGAATGATTTCTAGAGTAGAGATTTGATAGAGGAAAGGGTTGTCAGCACTATTACTAATTTTTTAAACCATTATTCCAAATCTTTCAGTCCCTTCCTGTATCGGGATATGAGGGAGACTCGGACGTTCTTCTCGAAAAATACAGATCGTATAATAGTTTTAAGAGCTGATAAAGGAAACATTACTGTTATTATGTACAGAGATGAATATTCCAAGAAATTTACAGAACTGCTTGATGATTCACAGACATGAGCAATTAGAGTCTGATCTAACTGTTCGCGTCCAAAATAAGAACAACAGATTGGTCAAAATTATGCTCAAGAACTAATATCGGAGACTGTTGCTAGAAAGTTGACTTGTTATAATGGCATTTTCTCTAAGATGTATTTTCTGTCAAAAATACACAAGTCAGGCATTTCTTCAAGACCCATGTTGGGCTTCATTGGATCTCCTATTTGTGAGTTGTCCAAATGTCCAAGTCTTCTTTTGATTTCTTCAGTTCAATCAATAAAACTAAATTACCACCTAACTATAGATTGTTGTCACTTGATGTCGTATCTCTCGCAATACCAAACACAACAACTGATTCAGCGGTGCAGATCATTGAGGAAAGTTGGAATATGATTTCTGATCCCTCTTTTGATTTCGATACCTTCAAGCTGATATACAGGATGAGTCTTTGACTTTTACATATATTTTAACTGTAAATTCCTATCATCAAACGAACCACTTTTTTCCTATACCATTTTTAAAAATTCGGTTTGGAAATCTGTAAGATCTGATCCGCAGTCCAGATCTGTAACAGATCTGGACTGCGGATCAGATCTCACAGATTTCCCTTTCGTGTGTGCCTTGCTAATATTATTCCTTCTTTGGTCTTTAAACGAGTTTACAATGTTGTCATGATATTTATCAACTTTGTCGAGATATTTTAATTATGAAATCCCACAAATGTAGGAGATAAAGTTGAACACCAAGGAGGATTTAACACGCACAGTTCCTATTGAAAATTCATAGTTACCGGTCCATATTGAAGTTAAATGTCGAGGAATAATACAAAATTCGGATATGAATGATGAATCTCGATATATACTACTTATTGAATTGAAATAAATGAAAAATAAAATTATACCTTATAATCTTTGTCGATGTTCCTATCTTAACAATATCCTCTTGGAATTTTATAAACTCGACACGGTTAAAATTTTTTTTAGTGAGGTCGGTCAGAATACGGTAAGGGATGTAGTTTCCAGTATGAAGAATAGCAAATCTACTGATTTCTACGGGCTGTCAGTCAAGATTGTAAAAAAAAATCTCAACCCATTAATATCGCCACTCACAAAGCTTATAAACAGATGCTTGTCTACTGGTATATTTCCAAATTGTTTGAAAGTTGCCAAGGTAATTCCTGTACATAAAAAAGGAAACAAAGATGATTTAAATAATTTCAGACCCATTTCACTAGTACCAGTAATTTCTAAAATTTTGGAGAAAATTATGGCCGATCAGATAATAACATACTTTGAATATAATAACTTTTTCTCTAATAGGCAGTTTGGCTTTAGAAAATCGAAGAACACTGCGGATGCTGTGGTAGACTTAGTTAACTTTGCTATCGATTGTTTTGAGCGCAAAAGATATTGCTTAACGTCGTTTATTGATTTGACGAAGGCCTTCGATTGTGTCGCTCGTGACAAATTGCTCGATAAGCTCGGAAAATATGGGTTTGATGACATCTCCGTTGAACTAATAAGATCTTTCTTGGACGGAAGGTGTCAGATAGTCTATGTGGATGGCACTTACTCCAGTACGAGGCCCATTGAGAACGGGGTGCCTCAAGGGTCCACACTAGGACCCACCTTATTTATAGTCTCAATTAATGACTTTCCCGAGTATGTGCCGGAAGCAAAAACTATCATGTTTGCTGATGACACCACCCTCGCTCTTGATTCATCGGATCCTGAATCTTTGCTGGAGCAGTCGCGGGGGATACGGTCGAGGGCTTTCGACTGGTTTCGCGTTAACGACCTGTGCGTGAATGCAGATAAAACTGCATGTTCAGCTTACGAGATATTGACGGAGTCCACAACAGGACCGACTCAGTAAAGTTCCTGGGCGTGCATCTGGACTCAGCACTTACCTGGAATACCCATGTAAGTAATCTAGCTGCAAAACTGAGTAGTAATATATTCGCATTGAGAGTACTGTCCTTCTCTTTAACCAGAGAGGTATTGAGAACTGCATATTTTGCTCTGGTAGAATCGCATCTGAAATACTGTGTGTTGCTATGGGGTGGTAGCGCACATGCCGATACCATTTTCAGGCTGCAGAGACGTGCGGTCAGGATTCTGGGTGGGCTGGGATATAGAGATCCGTGTCAGAGTACCTTTAAAAGTTTGGGATTGCTCACCTTTCCATCGATTTTTATATTGGAGAATCTTATTTATGTTCATAAAAATATGAGCAATTTTCAACAACAATCGGACATTCATGAGCATGATACACGTACTAAGACACTCATAAGGAAAAATTTCCTTAGGTTGAGAAGGTCGCAGCATGGCCCGGAGTTCTGTGCTGTAAATTTGTATAATAAACTTCCTGTTGGGCTGAAGAATATGTCGATAAGACATTTTAGAACTAAAATAATGAAAATGCTGACAAATCGAGTAATTTACTCGATAAAGGAGTTTTATGACATAACTCTGGATGACAGCGATTTTTTGTAGGTGTGTATTTTGAATGCTCTAGATGTTTCAGTATGTCTCTTATATATTTACTATGTGTAACTTGTATATATATTTTTCAACTTTTAATGTGGTCCTTATACACCTTTTATATTAACTTTATACATTTATACAATTTTACATTCTTTTTTTCAGAGTGTAATATGTAATGTATTCTTTCGTTTCGTTTTTTTTTTGTGTGACCTGTGAAAGCAATTGTAATATTTTTGCAAATCACCAATAAACCTCTCTCTCTCTATTAATTCATTCCACATAATAATCACATTAGAACAATAATTCACTGAATGTATTCAGAACTTCACATAATGTTTACAGTTTGTCCAGAGACTCTGGTTTGTTATTGTTTATAGTTGGCCTCCACATAACCAATCTTTCGGTTTTCGCTCTACGCATGGGTGGTAAAATTTGGCGGCAAACTCGATTTATGATGTAGATGGCACAATTCATAGATATTTATAACCACGGTACACAAGTGTATCGTGATTTATACTATGTTTCATAACAAATCCTTAACCTCAACGAAAAAATCAACAAGCTGACAACATCTTCTTGAAATTTAAGTGCAAACATTCACAGAATCGATACAAAATTTATTAGTTTAGGTTGTTTAATGATAAATTCTGATGATCTGAATGAAAAGCCTTTTTTCATGATATTGTTGTGGAATCTCGAGGAAAATATGAACAAGTTATTAGTGTTTACAAACTAATCTACAGAAAAATCGAAGAAGGAACTTATTTTGGTGTGAGAAATGTGGCTTTTTAGTTGCAGATATAATCCGATGAAACTAACTGTTCTTTTTGAAATTATCGTGTTTGCAACATTTTTATTCCAATAAGGGTATTCCCTAAATGTATAAACTCAATTTCTATCGAGAAATATGAACTTTACATCAATTCCAGAAGATCATTACAGAGGCGTAGTCAGCCCAATTTTTTCTTCAAATGGCTATATCTTTTTAACAGGGCCGAATTCGGAAAAATGGAAAATGAACCTCAAGAATCTTCAGTTAAAATATATGTACCTACAAGTCGAAGACTCACCCTGTATAACTATTTGATAATCAGTAGGTTTATCTGTTTCAACGGGCAATTTTATCGTCAAATTTTCGGTTTTAGGGTGGGGGGGATGTATTTCATGAATTAATGAATTACTTGTTTGACTTCCTGTTCCAGTTTGTGTTTTCGTTCATTTTGTTTGTTGACTGACATCACTCCCATGTTTTAGTAGATAGAATATGTGCATATATGGGTGAAATTTTGGGTGGGAGCGATTGTTCACGTTCTGTGATGTTATTTTCGAACCTTTTTGTTTTCTTTGATTCAACCTCAATTGTTTGTTTACCTTCAGTTTCCTACATTAGTGTAGTGCCTGGAGCATTCAAAACCGTAAAACCTCGGATTAGAGTTATAGTGAATGAAATAATATGATCGATGTGGGATATTGTTTTTTAAACTATAAATTGCAATGTTTACCCATTTTTTTGTGTGCAAACCATTTCTTCATTGTTTAAACAAATTATTATGCAAAATTAATGTTTGACCATATATTTTCACTTTAAACAGTAATTTTTTTGTATTTATATGTTGAATCTCACCTGAGTAGACATATAGGAACATTTTTCAAAGATACCTGTGAATAAAAATACCAGTAGGCATCTCGAACGTGGAGGGGAGAGCGGAGCGGCAGCTGTTATGTACAATGGAATTTCTCGGCCAGTTTAATTATAAATGAAACGTACTCAATTGTGTGCATTTAAAGAAATAATGTTATTAATTACGACCATGAAAAAAAAATTATTAGTACAAAATCCGTTTATTTCAATATATAACATTGTTGTCAACATCAAATATTTTCTTCTACTTCATCTATCTGTATAATGGGTGAAGTATTGGAACAACTATTTTCGCTGCACTGTAGACATGCTACACTGCAGTATAAACCACTTTTTCTGCATAAACACACAGCTGCACATCCCTTTTTGCAATTAAGTACAAAATAACATTTGCAATAAATTATCCGGAGCAGGTAATTGATTCATTATTATTGGGATGTACATGTTATTGGAATACTTCCATTTCCAATTTTCAATAACTACGTCAATTCCTAGCCATATCTGAATTTGTAGGTACACTCTTTCAAGGTGCTCAAACGCTGCATGAGTTGTTGGAGGCAGTGATGACAAAAGAACACTTGCATTTTTGGCTGTTGCTTTTATGAAAGAATTGAACCTTAATGTATTTAAATCATGAGTGTTAGACGGAGCACCATATAAACTCAAAATACATGCCACACCTGCTTGCAATATATTATTGGGGTCTTCATTGATATTTTTAAATACTTTTACTGAGTCATGTAAATCAATCTTTGGCAATCTTAATTTTTCCTTTATTGAAAAATGCAGAAGTAGTGTCACAACCCGTAAAGGCATGTAAAAAAAGAATATGTTCTCTACAGTTTGGTAATGATTTTTCTAAACACTTCGATGAGAATATCTTCTGTTGAACTTTGCCTCGGGATGGTTTTAGAAAATATATTTCACGATCTTTATCTACCAATGCCGTTAATATCACTAAGACATCGATATATTCTGAAACTATAACAACATCTTTTGATTCCAAATTCATTGCCGTCTCAACAATTAATTTGTCGGCATCGCTTTCCGCTTGGCATGTAAATATATTGTTGTCAGCTAATTTAACTCTCAACATTTCTATCAAGCGAATTTTATATTTACTATTTGTCAAAAATTTATCTTGACCAATTTTTAAAGGTCAAATTCAATATCTGCAACAAATAGATGTTGGCCAATAAAAATCTAGCCTGAAAGAGTTCAATTTAGGTTAGGTTAGGTTGTGTTAGAAAAAGGGGTTGATCGTAGAGGGGTGAAAATTCAGGGTTATGTGTATTTTTGTATGCCGTATCATAAAAAAATAAAAATAAAAAATTTTGTCCGAAAAAATTTAAAAAAAAGTTAGGGGTGGACTATCCTTATCATTCAGGGGGATGAAAAATGGATGTTGGCCGATTTCCAGTCCTACCCGATATGCACACAAAATTTCACGAAAATCGGTCCAGCCTTTTCGGAGGAGTTCGGTAACAAAGATGCAAACAGGAGAATTTTATATATTAGAGATAAACGCAGCTGTCGCTCCGCTCTCCCCTCCACTATCGAGATCCCTACTGGTATTTTTATTCACAGGTATCTTTGAAAAATGTTCCTATATATCTACTCAGGTGAGATTCAACATATAAATACAAAAAAATTACGGTTTAAAGTGAAAATATATGGTCAAACATTAATTTTTTATAATAATTTGTTTAAACAATGAAAAAATGGATTGCACACAAAAAAAATGGGTAAACATTGCAATTTATAGTTTGAACAACAATATCCCACATCGATCGTATGAATTAATTTACTATAACTCTAGTCCGAGCTTGAATGCTCCAGGCACTCCACTACATGTAAATAACAAGAAAGAATTTTTTCAAAAATAGCCAATGTAAAACATCAGTAGGTACAATTTATCGTTCACATTGTCGTTTGGATAAAGATTTAATGATCGTGAACTTTCATATCGAATTTGACAAGTAAGTTGTGTAACAAAAAAAGGACACCTCATCTCATCAATTATTTGTCATTTTAGGGGTAATGAGGAAGGCGATTAGCCGAAAGCGCTCTACTTGATATCAAACCTATTACAATAATACTTGAAGTACTTCTTTATTTGATACCTATTATAAGCGTTAAGCACGCTCCACACTCATGGCAAGAACCTTGGCCAATACCGCGAACGTGTGTACGGATAACTTTCTTGTATCACGTTCGCGCTTCGCGGCCTTCTCCGTTTCGTGCGGTCTGTTGTCCCGCGACAAAGGCTTCGCGCCTAAGCACAAATGTTCCATCCACACTCACAGGCGTTCGCGGTACCAGCGCAGAAATGATTTAATGCTTGTTCACTGACTTTATTCGCTGTTGAAATGAATGGTTTTCTTGTAGCAATGAAGTGAAATTATAGATTAGATTTAGAGGAGATAAGTGAAATGAGAATTTCCTGAATATTATCAGAATGAACCCTTTTTATAGCTGGCTAAACAGGCGAAAAGTCTTCGTAGACAGCGAGGATGCCGCGATACAAAGTGCGAATATTTGTGTGGGTGTTGATAACTATTCGGCCGCGAATTCTTGGCCAGGTTCACGGCGAGAATTCTTGGCGCGATTCGCGCCATGAGTGTAAAGCGGGCTTTCCAGTGTTGTATCTTCGATCTGTTGTTGGAGACTACTGGAAAAGGTGCGATTCCACCGGAGTGACGCACTGTGTGTACGCCACAAATGTTCGTTGCGGTGGACTCGTATACGCGAACAGCAACAAAAAGTGCGCGTACTCTCTTGAAAAGTTCACGCACAGTTGCACACTTTTGTCGCGTACTGCTTCCAGCGGTGGACTCGGGTTGACGCGCACACACATGTTGTCCGCGAACTCAGTCAGGGTCGTGACCTTCGAAAGAGAAGTTTCGTCAAAGAAATCGAGTGGTTAGTGAAAGAAAACGTGTTAAAACAGTTCAAGATATTTTGCAAAAAATGGCGTTGAAAAAGTGTTGTGTATTTGGATGTGAGGATGATGTTAGCAAGAGACATCGGTTTCCCAAATCTAACCCTGCTCTTTTTAAAAAGTGGATTGACCTCATTCAGCCTAAAGGTTTTGAAGATCTATCTGTTGAGCAGATGTACAACAGATATTATGTATGTGATGCTCATTTTGAGGAGCATTTCAAAGCTGGAAGTCGAAGAGGTCTCACAATTGATGCAGTACCTACTCGTGGCTTGCCAGGTAAGTGTGTTGAAAAAAAACGATCATTTGGGTTTAGTAATTTGGAATGAAATTGGATTGGTGTTTGATACATTCATTTCCTCAATTCGCGAAATGTCCTCCTCCCAAGTTAATACAGAAATTTGATTACTAAATTACTCCTTTCCAGGTAACACCGATGTTTCTGACTCCCCAAGTCAATCAACTACACAAGGAGTGCAGCATGTTGCAGGGTCAACTCATGAAAGTAAGTAAATAATACCTACTAATAATGAGGAACATGATATTCTGGAATATACTTCATAACAATATGAATATTTATTATTGTTTAGTTTTTTATTACCATATTTTTCTCTAGGTTCTTCAAGTGTTCTTGATGATTTTTAGAATCAACCATCCACATCAAAGTGCAATGTCCAAAAACTACACTCTGAAGGATTTCAGAGTGTTATGGAGACCACAGCACAAGACTGTGAGTATAAATAATACAATATAATTTTGATACATTCATTTTCTCAATTCAAGAAATGTCGTCCTCCCAAGTTGATACAAACATTTGATTACTTAATTACTCCTTTCCAGGTAACACCGATGTTTCCGATTCCCCAAGTCAATCAACTACACAAGGAGTGCAGCATGTTGCAGGGTCAACTCATGAAAGTAAGTAAATAATACCTACTGATAATGAGAAACATGATATTCTGGAATATACTTCATAACAATATGAATAGTTATTATTGTTTCGTTTTTCATAACCATATTTTTCTCTAGGTTCTTCAAGTGTTCTTGATGATTTTTGCAACCAACCATCCACATCCAAGTGCAATGTCCAAGAACTACAGTCTGAAGGATTTCAGAGTGTTATGGAGACAACAGCTCAGGACTGTGAGTATATAACACAATTTAATTTTGA
Source organism: Adalia bipunctata (assembly GCA_910592335.1). Classification (NCBI taxonomy): domain Eukaryota; kingdom Metazoa; phylum Arthropoda; class Insecta; order Coleoptera; family Coccinellidae; genus Adalia; species Adalia bipunctata. The sequence goes on along the minus strand of OU342949.1, from coordinate 8,592,203 downwards.
TATCTATTATTTCAAATTTCTTTTAGTTGACCATCACTTTCATGATTATTGTGCCAAAGAACCAGTGGGGGTATCAAAGAAATTAGAGGGGAGTATAATTCGTTCAGGTGAGTTTGGATAATAAGTGATGTCATTTGAATTAAGGAAGGCCTTTCTGATTAGAAGTTTCTTTAATGAAGTGAAAAAGTATTTTCATTACACCGCACAGAAAACCCTATCACAACATGTAGATTTAGAACATCGAAAATGACTCTTTTCCGTGCGGCCGCACCGCAAAATGTTTTACGGTGCGCTGAGGCATAGATACGTCCTATGATTCCTATGCAGAGACACAGAGCAACGATTGCGTGACAGTAGATGTCAGTGTTTTGAATAATTATTGTTTCACAATATCGAAATGCTTTCTGCTGAAAATTTTTCCCGTGTTATTGTTTTCAGAGAGGTGTAATGAAAAATATCGTTCATTACACGTCCAGAAAGGCTTTTTCCGTGCTTGCACGAGTTCCCGTGTTCGGCTCCGCCTCACACGGGAACACATCGCGCGCGCACGGAAAAAGCTTACTTTCTGGACTGGTAATGAAATATACTATTTTTGTTCTAAATTTAAAAGTTTGTGATATATGTATGTGATCATGTTCAAATTTCCAGGTAAAAGGGGGTCAAATCTTCGGCAGTTGAAATATACAAGAAAGAGACAAATGTCAGAGAAAGAACTTGCTTTGTACTATTTAGTACGCAAATGTAGAGGGGAACTGAATCAAAAAAAATTTCAATTGAAGTCTGTTCAAGAAAGGTTGAAAGAAGCTAAAAAGGTTATAGCTGCAGATGATAGAATTGAAAACCTCTTGAGGCATGTCAATGAAACAACATTTTGTTTCATTAGATGTCAGATTTATAATCAGAAATTGAAGCCGAAGGCCAGAAGGTATTCTATGGATGAAAAAGTTCTTTCTCTGGCCTTATATAAAGCCAGTCCAAAGGCATACCGTCTCATGAACAAATTATTTTGTCTACCTTCCATCAGAACTCTCTTGAGATTGCTGCAGAAACTGCCATTTTTTCCAGGGGTGAATGATCATATTTTTCAGCAACTCGAGAAAGCTGTTTGTCGAATGAAATCTGATCAACATAAAGTTTGTGCACTCATCTTTGATGAGATTTCATTGGGAACAAATTTGAAATATAACCGAGGTGCTGATATGATCATGGGGCTTGAAGATAATGGATCTGAAAGAAAAGGAAAGTTGGTTGATCATGCTAATGTTTTTATTCTTAAGGGATTGTATAAACAATTCAAGCAACCACTTTGCTTTACTTTCAGTAAAGGTCCCATCAAGTCTGTTTCCCTGAAAAACATGATTACTGAGCTAATTAAAAAATGTCAAAGCATTGACTAAATTCGATAAGATTCGAGATACGGTTGAGTACGGTTGCTCTTGGTGAATGATTATTGTATGGTGTAGAAAGAGTGAATTTAACTCAATTGTGTGCGACAGTTGTCAACTTCAATCATAGAGTAAGAAATCTGTCTCAACAGTGTTTTAGAGTTAATTGATTTAACCATTTTCAATCCAATTTCACACTGTTTATTTACCTTCGCGCGGAGTTTTTCTTCTCGCTCGCCCACATTATCTTATCTTGATAACATACTGCATCTCCCGCATCCAGGAAGCGTATTCATAAATAGTAGTCCGGCCGAGATCGCTTTTTGGTGCTTGTATTTCTTGACATTGCCTTACAGCCTTGCTACAGCAAGAAACTTTTGTTTTGATTTTTCCTTGATAATTTCGTTCCTTTCCTTATCTCCCCTGTTATTCGTGGCCCTCCTCTCTGTGAGAAGTCTTCTGTATAGGCCCACAGGAGTGAAGATTGTAATACCTTGCCCTTCCCCAAAACAATATATTACATATTTACATCTACAATAAGAAAAGAAAATTGTAGCAATATCTAACACTATGCCTAATATTTGTGGAATTTGTGGTAATTCTGCGGAGGGTAAAAATCAGCACCAATGTGCTGGATGTCGCAAAACCTATCACCCTGAGTGCGTGAATTTATCTGATAAGGACGTGGAGTACTTGAGGGAGTCAAATTCCAAATGGAGTTGCATTGATTGCGACTCTCGCAAGAGATCGTTGCGTAGCGGATCCCAGTCTTCCGGCAGTGATTCTCTTACCATTGAGCATTTCCACCTGCTCATGAATAAAATATCCAGCATGGCCAGTGACTTAAAAACAATAAAAAATGATCAATCCACCATCATCACGGAGCTCACTAAATGTAGAGAAACCCTCGAAGATCACAAGCAAATGCTTGACACCCACGCAATTGCCATTGCAGATTTTGAGAAAAAAATTGACGTAATCGAGAGTTCCCATGCTAAGCTGACTTCTAGTCTCTCTAACGTGGTGGATACGGTGTGTGAGATGAGGACTGAAGCTCCTTGTGCAGATTCTGCGTCCGGTGGTCTAGACACTGCTGAGATTCTCGAGCGTTCAAAACGATCTTTTAATATCATAATCAAGAATCTCCCAGAGTCGGACACATCCGATGATTTTAGATCTGCTTGTGATGTTCTGGAGTATGTCGACGCCGGCGCACCCAAATTTTTAGTGCGAACCACTCGCTTAGGCAAGGCACGGCCAGCGCAACCTCGTATGCTCAAAGTAACCATGGTTAATCCGGATATCGTAGGTTCACTCTTGCGCAATAAGAAAAAACTATTGAGTAGTGAGTCATATAGGAAATATGTTCTCACTGATGACAAGACCCCGCAACAAGTCAAGTTCTTGGATTCTCTACGCATCAAGTTGGGGGACAGGGAGAGGGCCGGGGAGAAAAACCTTACTATAAAGTATCTTCGAGGGGAACCAGCCATTGTTCCTGTGGATTATGGCAGCAGGTCAAAAAACCATCTGGCTCTCTAAATGAATGGACACTTGTCTATTCCAACCTACAATCTCTACATTCCAAATACCGCGAACTTCTCTTATTTACTCATGTATACAATCCTAGCTTCCTACTCATAACAGAATCTTGGCTCCATGCCGGCATACCTGATTCAGCTGTGCACATTCCGAATTATGTGCTTTATCGGAGTGATAGTAGGACTACAATCGGTCATGGTGGTGTATGCATGTACATCAAAAGAAGCATAGTGAACTCATCCACGATTTCCATATCTGAAGTGAACGCTGTTGGCCTCGATAACTTATTCGCTCATATAAAATTTAAAGCCTTTTCTCTAACAATTGGATGTGTTTACCGCCCTAGAGCCTGTGTGGGTGACTCAGCTCTCATTGAGCACATCAAGCAGCTCACGAGTAGAGATAATTTATTAATAGCAGGGGACTTTAATTTACCCGACATCTCTTGGCCTCTTCTCGATTTGCCGACACCTGGATCACCTTCTATCAACTATGCTCTCCTGGTCCAGAATTCTGGTCTATTGCAGTTGGTTGATAAGCCTACGCGGTATCGCGGCGGACAGGTTCCCTCTCTCCTGGACCTCCTTTTAACTAATGATCCCGATCTCACGGCAGAAATTGAATACCTCCCACCATTTGGCAAATCGGATCACATCGCTCTTCAAACAAAAATCCAGTTTTATACTTCTTCTCGTATTCGAACAAAAAGGGAGGTTAAAATTGTTGATTATGCGAGGCTGAGCGATTCCCTCTCTGGTGTCGATTGGGGTGAGCGATTTGGAGACCTGGAAGTGGAGGAAATGTGGAATGACTTTGTCAGTGTTGTCTCGTCAGCCCTTGAGGACAACACTAGGTCGAAGATTGTGGAAGATAATTCGTCTAAGCCCTGGATGGACGACAGGATTCGTAGCATGATTCGACACAAACGAAGATTATGGCAGAGATATATGAGATGGAAGACACAAAATGCTTACGATGAACACCGTAAATACTCCAATTATATGTTGGCGGCGATCGATGATGCCAAAAGGCGATTTGAGAGTGGCATAGTGTTGTCCGGGAATAGGAAGAAATTCTTCAAGTATGTTCGTTCCTTCTTCAAAACGAAGACGGCCACACCAATGGTGAGAGGAACCGATGGCGTGACCTGCGCTAGCCCTGAGAGATCAGCTGATGTTTTGGCAGAGTCCTTCGCTGCTTCCTTCACAGATGAACCGGACGGACCGTATACAGATGTCGGGTGTGAGCGTTGTCCGTTCGATTTAGATTCAGTACAGTTCACTCCCGAATCAGTGATGTACCAACTTCTTGCTTTGAAGACTGACTCATCTCCTGGTATGGACGGCATTACTGTCGGGGTTCTGAAAGGGTGTGCAATATCATTGTGTGGACCATTGGCTGCTATTTTCACTGCGTCGTTTCGATCTGGGCGGTTACCTTCTTCTTGGCTGCGGGCGTCTGTCACTCCTGTCTTCAAGAGGGGTGACAAGCTCTGCCCTAATAACTACCGTCCTATAAGCTTAACTTCTGTCGCTTCTAAGTTATGCGAACGTTTGATAGCAGATGATATGACCAAGTTCTTACTGGAAAACAACATTCTTCCTGATACTCAGCATGGATTTTTGCCGGGTCGCTCTGTAATTACCAACTTGCTGCAGAGTATCGATCAATGGACCAAGGCTCTCGATGGTGGTATTCCCACTGATATCATCTACCTAGATTTCTCCAAGGCCTTCGACCGAGTTCCTCATGGACGTCTCCTTTCCAAGCTTGAGCACTTTGGGATCAGAGGACAATTGTTGCGGTGGATCGGAGCTTTTCTTCGAGGGAGGAGTTTCTCTGTGAGGGTTTCGAACAGTTTCTCCTTGCCTAGACCTGTGACCAGCGGTGTGCCCCAGGGGACAGTTTTGGGCCCTCTTCTCTTTCTGGTCTACACTGCCGATTTGCCCCGAAGTTTGAGGTCACCTTGTTTCCAATTTGCGGACGACACAAAGCTTTTTAACAACCCGATGACCCATTGTGATCTGCTTCAGGAAGACCTGAATATCCTCTCCGACTGGTCAAGGAATTGGTTGCTTCCACTGAACCTTGGAAAGTGTGTAGTTCTTCACATTGGCAAGCAGAACCCGAAACATCCTTACTTTCTGGATGGACATCAGCTGGCTACAACGGAGTCACATGAGGATTTGGGGTTAACCATCACACCTGACTTGAACTGGTCTACTCATGTAAAGAAGGTAACATCCAAGGCAAGGAGCCTCGTCTTTATGTTATCCAAGTGTTTCCGAGGTTGCTCTCCCGCTGTCTGTTGTAGCATATACAAGACTTATATAAGACCAATCCTCGAATTTGCTGGTCCTGCCTGGAGCCCTATCCTTAAGGGTGACATGGAGCAGCTGGAGGCGGTACAGCGTTGGGTTACTCGCATTCCTTATGGTCCTGTCCGTCCTGGATATGAGGAGAGACTCGGCATCTTCGGTATAACCTCGTTTCAGGATCGCCGTCTGAGAGGTGACCTCATATTCAGCTTCCGGGCTATCAATAATATGATTGGTGTCAATCTATCCCCACTTTTCTCCCCCAACACCAACAGTTTACGAGGACACCGGTACAAATTGAGGAAAGAGAATTTCAGGACTACCCAGCGTCAAAACTTCCTGTCCAATAGAATTTTTTCGACCTGGAACGGCTTGCCTGCGGATGTGGTTTGTGCTCCTAGTGTGAACTCCTTCAAAAATAGATTGGACTCCTTTGGATTTCGCACACATGATGCCGGATTGAGTGCTTGAATTTGTATAATTATGTTGCTATTTAGTTCTTCTTTTCTTTTCTTTATTACTACTCGGCTGTATCAATTTTTAGTTTTGTTTCTGAGCTTAAAAGGCATAGCCTCAGCTCTTGTCATTTAATTAATAATAATAATAATAATTGGTTTGAATGTATTGGTCACCATCTGTGACCAAGGTGCCAATAATCAGGCGGCCATAAGAATTCTGATGGAAGAAAAAAAAGCTTTTTGCCTGAGGAATGAAATTCCAGATACTTATTTCGGGTTCCTCATCAACGAAGAAGAGGTAGTTCCCCTTTTTGATACCCCTCATTTGTTCAAAGGGTTGAGGAATAACATGCTCACAAAGGACTTGCATTTTAATTTAAATGGACAACATAAAATAGCCAAGTGGGATCACATTATAAATTTCTACAATTTGAATATGGCCAAACCCAATACAAAAATCAATAATAAGTTGTCAGATGCTCATGTTATTCCAGGAAAAATCAATAAGATGAAGGTGAAACTCTGCACTCAGGTGTTCAGCCATGCTGTTGGTTCTATGATGAGATTGATTGCTGAGTGGCGTAAGTAATTCATTATCATCCTCGTGATTTCTAAATATAAAAAACAATAATTTTTTTCAGAAATTCAAGATGAACACAGGTTGCCTCGGGAGGCTGTGGATTAGGGCGGAGCGATTTTATACAAGAAAAAATTATCTTCAATTTTTCTTTTGACCTGGGTGCTCGATTGGTGTCTTTTTATGTAGTTAATGAAATGGCAAAATCTGGGTTCCTAAATGTGATGTCTTCAGGTTCCTAGATGACCCCGAAAATTTACGTAAAATAAAAATGTATAAATAACCAAATAATTTTGTTTATTTTACAAGTTACAGCTCTTCGCTTGGTTTTCTTCGCTAAAGACCAACCCAGAACCCACCACGGGGAGGTGGCTGCAAATCGGGTTCCACCCATTCCCGCTCTCCCAATTTATTTAGAAAAAAAATGAAAATTGGACATTGACAAGTGCCTCATAATTTCATGACCAATTTCTCAAGCTCGCTGCTAGGCTAAAGGCCTAAAGGAACGTGTTTTAGATTGCTGAGCTCTCGGATTTCTCTATCTAGAAAAAATTGAAAATTGGACATTGACAAGTGCCTCATAATTTTATGACCAATTTCTCAAGCTCGTTGCTTGGCTAAAGGACTAAAGGAACGTGTTTTAGATTGCTGAGCTTTCGGATTCTCTATCTAGAAAAAATTGAAAATTGGACATTGACAAGTGCCTCATAATTTTATGACCAGTTTCTCGAGCTCGTTGCTTGGCTAAAGGCCTAAAGGAACGTGTTTTAGATTGCTGAGCCTTCGGATTACTCTATCTAGAAAAAATTGAAAATTGGACATTGACAAGTGCCTCATAATCTAATGACCAATTTCTCAAGCTTGTTGCTTGGCTAAAGGCTTGAAGGAACGTGTTTTAGATTACTGATCTTTCGGATTGCTCTATCTAGAAAGAAATGAAAATTGGACATTGACAAGTGCCTCATAATTTTATGACCAATTTCTCGAGCTCGTTGCTTGGCTAAAGGCCTAAAGGAACGTGTTGTAGATTGCTGAGCTTTCGGATTACTCTATCTAAAAAAAATTGAAAATTGGACATTGACAAGTGCCTTATAATATTATGATCAATTTCTCGAGCTCGTTGCTTGGTTAAAGGCCAAAAGAAACGTGTTTAAGATTGCTGAGCTTTCGGATTACTCTATCTAGAAAAAATTGAAAATTGGACATTGACCAGTGCCTCATAATTTTATGACCAATTTCTCAAGCTCGTTGCTTGGCTAGAGGCCTTAAGGAACGTGTTTTAGATTGCTGAGCATTCGGATTACTCTATCTAAAGAAAAAATTGGACATTGACAAGTGCCTCATAATTTTATGACCAATTTCTCAAGCTCGTTGCTTGGCTAAAGGCCTAAAGGAACGTGTTTTAGATTGCTGAGCTATCGGATTACTCTATCTAGAAAAAATTGAAAATTGGACATTGACAAGTGCCTCATAATTTTATGACCAATTTCTCAATCTTACTTAGAGCCTATAAGGTATAACAAACTTAAGGTAATTAATGTATATTGAGTAATATATAAACTTAGTAATGTAGTAGTTAGTAATTATTATACTAGTAAGAGAGTGGAAAAAAGCTGAATTATTATATTTAAATGGCTGATAAGAATTTGAAAATAAGGCAGTAAGTGGCACAGGTCTTTTCAATGGCGTCGCCTGCCAGGGGGGGGGCAATTGAGCTAGGGGGGCAAGATACAATCAGAATAGAAAAAATGAATTGATTTTCGTTTATTATGCTATTATTTCATAAGTTTTCAAGGGATTTTTGAGCTCTAGGGGGGGAGCTGCCCCGCCTGGCGACGCCCTTGGGTCTTTTTATGAATTTTCAGAAAAGAATAAGATAAATTATAACACAAGGGATCAAAAGACTATAATAAAAATATGTTATAGATTTAAAATTCGAAGTTAAAAAAATTACTGATAATGAGAAATTTCCCCCCCCCTTCTAGGAACCTGAAGATTAAGTCCGATAAGAGTGAAATTTTTTTTGGTCTGTACTCACCCTAAAAGACATTCATTCCGATACCAGGCATCATCAGATTATAAAATTGAGAAAATCGCTCCACCCTACTGTGGATACTGCTGATTTAATCCTGTTTTTGGATGAACTATTTGATTCATTGAATGGGACTCGAGCAAGAAAATCCTCAGCCAAACCTATGAGAAGGGCAGTAAATTTGAATACCCAACATCTTATTTGTTGGGAACATGCTATTGGAGTATTAAATAGTATGAAATTTTACTGCCCAAAAAAAAAAAATTTATTGTTGTGCCTTCTATTAAGAACCTTATTCATAGTTTGAGAGGCTTCCTATATTTACGAGCAGAATTATTGGAGAATCGTGAATTTAAATATTTTCTAACTGGAGCATTTAACCAAGACTGCCTTGAAAATTTTTTTGAATACATTAGAGCCCATGGAGTAAGGAACACCAACCCAGATGTTGAACATTTCATTGCATCTTTCAAAACTTTAGTGATAAATAATTTCATGTCAGTACATTCCTGGGGATCAAATTGTGAGAAAGACACCTCTAATAGTCGCTGTTTAGACAATTTGAAATCTTTCCTCACAGACAAAAAAACATTCAGTACTCCTACATTTCAGGATGATATGGCTCCTGTAAATGTTCCACGCAGTATAGCCCTTGATAAGGGTACAAAACTTAGCAGATGTACCCTTGTGTATATGAGTGGTGCAGTCTGTAAAATTATATTGAAAAATGCCTCCATAAATAATTGTGGAACATGCAAAAATAATTTATTTAGTTTTTCAGATAGAATTTGTGACACTGAATTTTTACAGTCACAAAAATATCGATTTGGAAATTTGATTACGCCAGGCCAGTATGTGCATTTTTTGTTTAGGCATTCTTTCAACAATTTATTCTATTTAATTCCTCGCATTTGTGAAAGAAGAAATATTTCCAAATTTTTACAGGAAGTGCTGAAATCAAATTTTAATTTTCAAATTTTGAAATGCTCATCCCATGCACTAGATGAAATATTGTGTTCAACAATTGTTAGGTGCTCCTTATTCTGGTGGTGTGGGCAAGTAAACAAAATAGCCCATGGAAATGACTCGAAATTTTCAAGATTCCTTTTATTGCGTCCCAATGCAGATCTTATTGACCCTATAAAAGTGCAGGCCAAAAATGATTTTGAAAAGAAAAAAAAATGTTTGAGGAAATGAATCGGTCAATAGAATTTTTTTTCAACTGTGGAAATTTCGTATCATTGCCTCTAATGTACCTAAGTTTACTCATTATTTATTTATTTGATTTGATATGAAATGTCAAAACCTTTAACAAATATTCACAAATTCGAATTTTCAAACCACTAAAATGGAAAAACGATTTTGAATTGACACAAAATGTTTTATATATATATTCCTAATTTTTTAATGATTTTATGTGAATCTAGTGTATGTACCTTGAAACTATAACAATCTTCTTTTTCTCCATATATTGCTGATAATTCATTTGGATAGTCTTAAATTGATATAAAAGTATTAATTGATATGATGCATATGTATTCTTGCTGAGGTTTTTCCCTGAGCTCTTGCATCATAGGCCTAATTGTATAGTTTATCTCACACACATGTTTATTAATCATTGATAGACTTTTTTTGTTCAGTTTGTTCATATTAAGTGTTACCAGATCAAATATTCAATTATAGATTATTTATGTATTTCAGAATTTGTTTGTTTTCCCAAAGATAAGTTATTGTATTTAGTCGAACTAGACCAAAAGACCTTTTCAATAAGGGGTGTCTGACCAAGATATGTACTGTGTTGACCACACATTCATAAGATTCATACATCCCAGAGAAAATAAGTTGCTTCCGCGAGGACACGACATGAAATCAAGTGAAAAATTCAAATTTCGCGCCAATACGCTTTTTGAATTTCCCGCCAAATCCGATTTTTGTATCGGTAAGTCGGGTCTCTGTAATTCAAAGTTCAAATCGCGTCGTTTAGATGGCGCTGTAAAACATTAATTTCTACCGTAGTAGGGAAGTGTCGTATCTATATATTCTGTTATCTGTGAACTCAGTCTTGCTTCCGCTGCAATAGAGGAAACATCAACTTGTGCGCGCGAACATGGATTGGAGTAATGACAAGATAATCCAATTCATTCAAGAAATGGAAATATATCCCGTAATGTGGGAATAGAAAACACGAGGCAGCTGAAGAGTGAGCCAAAAAATTTGATTTTGATTCCACCGAGATTCTGCGAAATTGGAAAATTATCGTGTCGCAGTACAGGCGAAAACGAAAAAGAATCGCCGATTCAAAAACTTCTGGTTCGGGAGTATCGAAGGTGTATAAGCCAAAATGGTTCGGATATTCATATTTGAATTTTTTCCATCAGAGGGATGAACCAAATGAAAGTATCAACTCGGATTATCGCTTATCAACGCCTCACACACCTCAATTAGAATACGAGAAATTAGTTCTTTAGAAACTTTGAATGAATACATCAAACTTGCGGAAGAATCTCCAGTTGCTAGATATCTCAAAGTTATTGCTAGCCTCATCGAAACATTTTCTGTAGTTCGTATCTCATTTTGCAATTAATGGACTAACAGCATTGACCAGGAACTCGAAATCCTCGCACGATATTCAAGTGAAATTCTTGAATCCACTCAACGGGTCTATTTTCATCTCGTGCACAAATCTATTTGTCTCTTCATTGCGACGTTGTAAAAAGTGCCTCAGCCAACATCGATGTTTCTCTCTTCTTTTATTTTTCAACAAAGTACATAATAAAACACACGCTGCAGTACAGAGCACAACGTTTTCTTGATCCTCCATATTTTCACCTATCGAACGCGAAACACTGAGAACTTGTTCCTGCATACGGTGTGCGCCACTGTGCGCCACTGTGCGCATACACACAGCAGTGCCGGGGGAAACCGTTGCTAAATGTGTTCACAGCTTGTACGCGAACTACTGGAGTGCTGCACAAAATGTTCGTAAACATTTGTGCCGCACATGTTTTCGGTGGAATCGTACCTGAAGGTTCATTCCTGAGGGGTGTGCTGAACAACAGTCTGTTAATCAATTTCACCAGGAATGAGTTACCTATTAAGGGCCCGATATACATTTCACAATTCACAAAGTTGACCGAAGCGACATTCAAAGTTTGACGGCGAGTTCTCCAAACACTGAAATAGGCCATCTCCTAGCAGTAGCTTGCAATACCTATTATGGACTTTGACGAAGCAGATGGTTGTAGAGTAGAAAATCATCTCATCACGAAACACCAAACCATTTGAAACTATTTGTTGCTTGGATCTGGATGTCGGCCTTCCTTGTTTCCAAACATATGCGAATTACTGTTTTCATTAAGGTACGATTCCACCGAAAACATGTGCGGCACAAATGTTTACGAACATTTTGTGCAGCACTCCGGTAGTTCGCGTACAAGCTGTGAACACATTTAGCCACCGTTTCCACCGGCACTGCTGTGTGAAACTTTTGTATGCGCACAGTGGAGCACAGTGCCGCACACCGTATGCAGGAACAAGTTCTCAATGTTTCGCGTTCGATAGGTGAAAATATGGAGGATCAAGAAAACGTTGTGCTCTGTACTGCAGCGTGTGTTTTATTATGTACTTTGTTCAAAAAGAAAATAAGAAATAGACAGAAAATGTTTCGATGAGGCTAGCAATAACTTTGAGATATCTAGCAACTGGAGATTCTTTCGCAAGTTTGATGTATTTATTCAAGTTCTGAAGAACTAATTTCTCGTATTGTACTTGAGGTGTGTAAGGCGTTGATAAGCGATAATCCGAGATGACACTTTCATTTGGTTCATCCCTCTGATGAAAAAAATTCAAATATGAATATCCGAACCATTTTGGCTTATACACCTCCGATACACCCGGACCAGAAGTTTTTGAATCGGCTTTTCTATTTCGGTTTTTGTAATTTTCATTATTACAATCCTACAATACGGGATATATTTCCATTTCTTGAATGAATTGGATTATCTTCTCATTATTCTAATCCATGTTCGCGCGCACAAGTTGATGTTTTCAATATTGTAGCGGAAGCAAGACTGAGTTCGCGGACAACATGTGTGTGTGCGTCAACCCGAGTCCACCGCTGGAAGCAGTACGCGACAAAAGTTTGCAACTGTGCGTGAACTCTTCAAGAGAGTACGCGCACTTTTTGTTGCTGTTCACGTGTACGAGTCCACCGCAACGAACATTTGTGGCGTACACTGTGCACCACTGTGCCGAAGAGTGCGTCATTCCGGTGGAATCGCACCTTTACACCGCTCTGAAAACCCTATCATAACATGTCGGTTCAGAAGTTTTACGGTGCGCTGAGACTTTGATGCATCCATAGATGCATAGAATACCTGGTGTTGGAACTGATTAGATTTTGTTTAAGACTTTCTTGTCGATTGATCATGTGATACTTTGTGCGGCTTTTCATTTCTCCCGAAAGAGGTCGCGCTATTATACCATAAAGATTTATGACATTCGAAATTGTTTTGAAGTTTTGATCAGAGACAACTGTCATTGTGTCATTTCTCTAAAAACATAACATAACCTAGATCATACTGATCATCGCGCCACGACCAATGAATATTGCGGATTATTCCGGAAGTAGCACAAAATTTCAATTGTTTTGATCTACAAATTTTGTTCACGATTTTTACTTAGGAGTCGTTTCACCAGGTATTTCTATGCATCTATATGCATCCTATGCTGAGACACAGAGCAACGATTGCGTGACAGTAGATGTCAGTGTTTTGAATAATTATTTTTTCACAAAATCGAAATATATAAAATCATGGAAACGGGCAAAACTAACAAGTTGGTTTTCAGCAACAAAATTTTTGACGTTTCCCAAATCCATACATAGCTTCGAAAATGAATACCATAGAGAAAACAAACAACGTTTAGTTGATCTATGTCGAATACTTATTTGTCGAATATCGCAATACAAGCACAATGTGACCATATTACCTAGGAGCATAGAATGAATGGAGGGAAGGCTTCATACGCTCGACAGATCATTTTGAACTTCCAATTTCGGCGGAGGTTAGAGTTTCGTGTGACCCCCGATAGATAACGCTGTGATCGCTAATAGGGCTATATGTCACATATTATATATTGTTCTGTGGCGCTACAGTTGCAAAGAATATTATGTGGTTGTCATTTTTATTGATACATTTTCACAACCAACACCAAAGTGATTAAATAATAATACTTTTTGTTGTTGACTGAAAGGACTAAAGGAGGTCGAAACAAATTGTATTGAATTCGAATATTGTTTGAAGTAAGTTACTATAATATACGAATTGAATCGGCTTCGATAAAAAAAATTTCTGCGGCTTTAACTATCTAATTTACCTGATGGTTTTGTTCATTTCAACGTGTGTTGCTAAGTATAATATTTTTGATTGATATAGTGTGATTTATTATGCTATGTACTATATAATTATTGAATGAAAAAACAAGGTAAACAGTTTTAATTTTTATTGACAAGTATCAAAATATATTGAACAATTTTATTATTACCTATTTTAGCCAAAAAGGCCTCGGTGGGATCATGACGCATTCAAAATTTCTGAAGAAAGAATAATCACGCCTTCTGATTGACTTGAAATGACGTCCGGTTGTTCCATATGAAGAAATCGAAACAAATTCTTACTACATTAAAATTCGACAATTCCATCTCCGTTTTTCAGCTTCTAGATGAAGACCTGTACGTTACTTAAATAAAAGAATTTTTTTAAGTCTCACCCTTCAAAATAACACCAAATATTAATCATAACAATATTGTTGACATATCACCGCATTCTAATCAATTATTTATGCCACAATTATATGGAAAGTCTATGATCGGAAATAAATTTGTCAAAACGAATTTCATTTTAAATATGTATCGTTATAGCCATGCTGGAGCCACTAACGACGTTGGCGCCATCTCGTGACCTTGCGGCGGACTGACAAGTGCGGACGTTTTTGGCAGTTCATTTTTGTAGCGGAGCCTTCCCTCCATTCATTCTATGCTCCTAGATATTACTGTTAGACACATTTTCTCGTGAAATAGTCATGTCGAATACCACTCGAGATGAAATTTAGGCAGGTAAAATTTCTCTTTTGTAATATTCAAGTTTGTTGCTTTTCGGCAATTTCGCTCATGACATTTTTCAATGATACATGATACACATATCATTCAAAAGATTGCCTCAGCAACAAACTTTCATGTTACAATTGAGAAATTTTGCCGGCAAAATTTCATCTCTTGTGGTATTATATATGACTATTTCACTCATTCCATTTTTAGTGAGGAAGTTTCCTTAGCAACACTCGTTTCTCATCGATTAAACATGGAAACAGGCAAAACTAACAGGTTGGTTTTTCAGCGACAAAATTTTTGACGTTTCTCAAATTCATAAATAGTTTCGAAAATGAGTACCATAGAAAAAACAAACAACGTTCAGTTAGTCTATGATGAATACTTATTTGTCAAAGACCGCAATATTTGCCCAATGTGACCATATTACCATATTTTCTCGTAAAATAGTCATGTCGAATACCACTCGAGATGAAATTTCAGCAGGTAAAATTTCATCTTTAGTGATATTATATATAAAAATTGTTCCCGTGTTATTGTTTCCAGAGAGATGTAATGAAAAATATCGTTCATTACACGTCCAGAAAGGCGTTTTCCGTGCTTGCACAAATTCGTGCGCACGGAAAAAGCTTACTTTCTGGACTTCTTCTTCTTCCTTCTCATGGATAAGCAATTTGCTTGTTCTTCTTCGCTTCTTTGCCTCGCGCCTATTCTAGAGGGAGATTGTCACTCCAACGTTTTCGGGGCCTCCCGACGCTCTTGCGTCCAATTGGTGATTTGTCCCTACTTATTTTCACCAGTCTGTCATTGGTCATACGGTTGATATGCTCGTTCCATTCTATCTTTTCTGGACTAGTAATGAAATATACTACTATTTCTTCCGAACCTTTTTTTTTCACCACCTCGATTCGAGTATTCTTTCTTGCGTTTCTGTCAACATTGTTTGGGTAAGAGAGGGTGAATAATCAAGGGCGTCGCCAGCCTTCGAGCTAGGGGGGGGGGCAAAAAACAATCAGAATAGAAAAAATTAACTGATTTTCGTATATTATGATATTATTTCATAAGTTTTCAAGGAATTTTTGAGCTCTAGGGGGGGCAGCTGCCCCTCCCTGCCCCCCGCTGGCGACGCCCTTGTGAATAATAATTAATTCTTGAGCTGAATCAATTATATTTTCACTGCATACGTTTTACTGTCAATTTTTATGAGTTATTCCCTATTCCTATTGAAATCGTGGTCATTTGAACTTGTGACGTTCGTTTCAGGAAAATTATTCAGAATTTGGAACGGGACAAAATATTCTGAAAATCGGAGAGGGGTCCTCAACTAGAAATTGACCTCATTTTCAGGCTTCTGCAACTTGCGGTTGTACCGGAACCACTTTCAAAAACACATCCGGTATATTGAGAAAAATTCCTGCGGGTTTCTGCGGGCGCCCATGGACATCTATATCACAAGGGCACACTATTCTCCTGGAATTTCAGACAGTTCCCTGCGAATCCACACTTTCTGGAAGTGAAAAAGCTATTTTTCAAAATGAATGAATTGGAGTGCCCTCAAGACATCCTTCAACTTCAATTTGAAAAAAAAGCTTTAGGTGGAAAATTTAAAGCGTGAACTTGGAAAAAAAACGCACTTTTTGAATGGAAAATGTGTGCCATCGGCCGGAGTATAAGGTCCCCTTGAGAAGTTCTTCAGTTTCCTCAATTTCGGTGTAATAAGTTGTGTGCTCACTAATTTTCTCATTCTATTTTTTTATCCCAACACCAAGTTAATCTTCCGTCTGTGTTGATGTGATGAATGGTAATTTATATATGTAAGCAATTTGAATTTTGTACCCCCTTATGAATTGACATAATAATATGCTGAGGCCATATCTACCGAATCTGTAACGTAGGCCTAATGTACTAATGCTCTGTGATCTGAATCGATGTGCTTTTTTTCGATGATCCGAATGTCTCTCTCTCTCTCTCTCTCTCTCTCTCTACGACGCTCTCCAGACAGACACAAGCAAGTAATAACATAACCTACCATTTTTGTTGTACACTGAGTGTTATTTGATTTTTACGAATCTGTACGAATAAGGCCCACTGATAAACTGAATAAACAACACATGAAGTGTTTTATTATTTAACATCAGAAGCGGGATAGGTTCTTTTCTTTACCAAGAAAGAATTAGAATCCAAAATCTACGAGTTTTATTGAGTTCTTTTGTGCAAACGAATTCATCCAAAATGGATCAACAAAGTCAAGAGAATGCGGCCCAAGTCGAACAAATGACGATGATACAAATGATGGAGATTCAGGCTCAACTGCAGATGAAAATGATGGAATTTATGGCGAACATGGCAAGTGGAAGATCGAGCTCAAACAACAATGAGGTTCAAAACAACCACGTGAATTTCATGCAGTACGATCCCGATGATACACCGTTTACAACCAAGGAATGGCTTGAAGAAGTAAATCGTATTAAATGCGAAACAGGTATGTCCGATACATTGATTGTTTTAAAGGCTGGTCAATGTTTGAAAGTGCGTTCTTCTAAATTCTATGTAAATTGGAAGCCTTTAAATAGAAATTGGACTACTTTTTGTAATGATTTGAAAATCGCATTTCCTTTGAAAGGAACTCCTGCCACAAGACTTTTATCCTGCATGGCAATAAAAAGTTCAGAATTCAAAATTTTAGTAGAGTATGGTCAAGCTTAACTAAATTCACTTAAGAAATTCTTTAACGGATTTCCATGGGACATTATTTTAAGTCTAGTTTCACATGATATTGTCAATACTGAAGTCAAAAATAGAGTTGAGATACAATCGACAAAAGACAAATCAGAACTTCTTAAATTATTGTCATCATTTGATAGTGATTCGTCAGCACCATTAACACTCCTATCAGATATAAACAGAAAAAGACCACACCAAGTAAAAAATGAAAAATTTTATTTTAAATGCAGAAACTGTAATAAAGTTGGTCACAAAGCCATTGACTGCAGATTAACAAAAAAACGTGCGTCAGATTCAGAAAGACTGTCCTGTAATTTTTGTGAAAAAGATGGGCATTCCGAAAATTTTTGTTGGTATAAGAAAAAACAATTTGGACCATCCAATAATAGACTATCCAATAATATCACTCTTATCGCTAAAAGCTCATCCAAAATTAGTTACCCAGAAGGAGAACTCAAAAATTGTTTTCCCACCTGTAATACAAAGCCGCAGCGCGAGCCAGCGCCTTGAACATAGCCATGCCTCACAAAAACTCAATTGTATCCAATGTTAGTCAAACAATGCTGTATGTAACCTGAAAAGTATTGTTGTTTGCTATGTTAATGAAACGAGGTCGTTTCAAGTGTCAGTATGGCCGTGTAAGCAATTTGAATTTTGTACCCCCTTATGAATTGACATAATAATATGCTGAGGCCATATCTACCGAATCTGTAACGTAGGCCTTAAATGTACTAATGTTCTGTGATCTGAATCGATGTGCTTTTCGATGATCCGAATGTCTCTCTCTCTCTACGACGCTCTCCAGACCATATACTTAAACTTCTATACCGCTAGCATTGTGCAAAAAATTGCGTAAAAATGAAGACAAGATCTGGACATATAATGGCTTATACGCATGCGCCATATTGCCCCTACTTTGCTCAGAATCCTACTCCAAGCTACTTCCCCTTATTCGCGCATGCGCAGTAGTCTCCATATGCCTAGGTCGACTGCTTCAAGGAAAACCACAAGGATCAAATTATAGGTATAGAATTATTTGCTCCAGACAGACACAAGCAAGTAATAACATAACCTACCATTTTTGTTGTACACTGAGTGTTATTTGATTTGTACGAATCTGTACGAATAAGGCCCAATGATAAACTGAATAAACAACACGTGAACCACCCTGAAGTGTTTTATTATTTAACATATATCTACCTGACGCGATATCCTTTCTGTACCAATCCACGATGATACCACTGTTTTTACCTCTGAACCTCTTGTTCAGTTTCACAAATCAATTTAATGTTCTCATAAGGTGCATTTAGTGTTTTCAATGTGCTCTCTATCTTGTCTCTATGGATTATGCAATAAGAGTCATCTACAAACTTTTTAATAATAGGGATGTCGGATGTGGAAACCTAGTTTGTTTACCACATCGTGCTGTGATATTATCGCCCCTTTGGTGATGTTCGTGAACAACGAAACAACATCAAAGCTCACCATTATGTGGTCATCAGCGATGACCATGTCTCCGACCAAACTCGCACAATGAAAGGAATCATTTATGTACTAAGGATTGTCCCTTGATAAGACTAGGGAGTTTGGAATTAGGAGCATCTATGCACGATATGATTTGTGATTATAGGCGCATTCGGTATTACCAATCCGGGAGAGGAGCGAGAGAAAACGAACACAGAAATATAATAATTCGGATCTCTCTCTCTCTCTGGCTGAAAGAGGGAAAGACAGAGAGATCCGTATTTATTATATTTCTGTGTCCGTTTTCTCTCGCTCCTCTCCCGGATTGGTAATAACGAACGCAGTTAGTGTCGGTTTATGAATTTTAGGTAGTGCATAGAATCTAGGGGGTATCGAATTATAAATAGTCAACCTTTCGGCTGTTCGCTCGTCTATCATCAGATAATCACACACATCTGAATTCAACGAAATAATCGATATTCCACTTTCAGAATTATTTCTACGTTCGTATGTTCATTGGGCCAGATCCATTTCAAGATTGGTCCTCATGGGGAAATCTTGGAGAGGTAAATCAAATAAAATCACCGAAGAATTCGTTTACTTTCCTCCAATCAATTCCCATCAGACATTCCTTTTCATCTGTTATTTCAAACATGATCCATAACCCAATCCCAGTGAAAATTGACTGATGTAAATATTCCAGGTACGCCACTACCACATTTGGTGGAACCGAAAGAAGTGACACCTATCAAATACATCCGTGGACCGTTCTCTAAATTGAAGACCTGCATGAACGGTCCACCACTGTCTCCATTACATGTATCCTCCCCTTTCATACCACCGGAACAGATGAAGTTTTTCGACTTGAAATCCGAATTTGGAAAGCGTTGCTTACAACGAGGACCTGGAATGATTTTCATTACTAGTTCTTTCAGCCCGTCTGGTCGCTCCTTAGTGATGTTATTTTCAATTCCAAAGCCAGCAGTGATTCCATTTTGTCCTTCTTTAGCTAGCTCGCGATGTATGAGGCAGATTGGTCGTATCCACTCTGAGGAAAAAAAGTTGTGAGATTCAAGACGGGTAATATTCAGTAAATCGATCAATTAATAAAAGAAATTGAATTGAGTCAACAACAGTTCTTCGACGACTATTGATCAAAGTATTCGTAATCCATCGGTTTTATAAAGCATGATTTATGATTATGATCCATTGATCAATGGTGATTGAATTTTTCACACTTCAATATCCACAGAAAATGACAAAAATTAAAAAAAAACCCAATTACATTCCATCCAAGAATGATTGACATCAGAGCAGGCCTTGAAAGTCCAGTCGCAGCTTCATTTCTGGTTACAAAAAAGTAACTGAAAATTTTCTGTGCTTTCATCATAGCAATAAAAGATAAGTATAGAAATAACCTAAAAATGATGACCGATGACGAACGTTGAACTGATAAGGAGTCTTGGAAATCTCTAAAATTTTAATTGGTGATTTTCCTTGTAATCCTTTCTCTTCATTGTGTTCTGTACGTATCCTGGTGAGTGTTTTTACATAATTTAGGCTAATTTTCATATTCGCATATCTCATTTTGTTTGCACGCCATAAACTGATCCCTCACACCTTGAGCTAAAATGTCTATAGAGAGTCCCGGGGGTCACCCCCGGGTCTCGTCCTAATTATCTCCAGTAGCAACCAATGCTCTTACCAATATTAAATCCTCAAATAGAAATGATTTAAATCTCCTGAATGAGGAAATTGTTGTGTTGGGACAGACCGCTTTTGACACACAAGATGTTGAATTAGCTGACCAAGTCGATAATTTATCACAGGTAATATCTAATATAAATAACAATGTCAATTAAGATAGTCATTGGCAGTCATTTAGCTACAGTGCCTCAGATAGAGGTCCATTTTGTATTATAATTGAGTCTATTTCACAGAACATTGGTAATCTTAATCCCTTAGGCGCTGGTCTCCCTGAAACGCGTCGGTCGTCGGTCGCGGGTCTGCCCCGTACAATTTTCGTGGATACGGTCGTATCTATGGTTTTTCAAATGTATCACTAGGAAGTTGTACGGGGCAGAAACGCGACCGACGACGGACGCGTTTCAGGGAGACCAGCGCCTTAGGCGCAAGTCTCCCTGAAACGCGTCCGTCGTCGGTCGCGTTTCTGCCCCGTACAATTTTCGTGGATACGGTCGTATCCATGGTTTTCCAAATGTATCACTAGGAAGTTTTACGAGGCAGACCCGCGTCCGTCGTCGGTCGCGGTTCGGGGAGACCAGCGCCTTATCTATCTGGCTTCGTGTATCGAGCGTTTAGTCGCGGCGAGAAGGTGATGGCGGTATTTCTCGACATTAAGGGAGCATATGACAATGTCCTTCCCTCTGTATTACTGTATGATTTGAGAGCGGCGAACATTCCATCCCAAAATATCAACCTAATCAAGCAGCTCCTCACGAACCGATCCCTTTATATCACCTTCCCCTCAGCAGGAGCCATTTTGGGACCTGGGGCCTTGGACAGGAATCAGTATCGATCCCTCCACTCTTCAACCTTTATTCCCTCATTCCACCTGGTGTCCTGTCACCCGACACCTTGGCATTGCAGTTTGCTGATTAATTCGGTTTGTTGATCAGTAGTACGGATCTACTTCGGATGGCTGAGCAACTCACAGCAGATGTGAGCAATGTAAGCACCTGGTTATCCCACAGGAATTTCAAGCCTTTCTCAGGATAAGTCATTGGCTATGATCTTTGTCAAATCCAGAGTTCCCAGTAATCTTCCAGCTATAACCTGCTGTGGCCAAACAATCTCATGAAAGTCATCGATTAAATACCTTGGTGTGCATCTTGAAAGTGATTTTAGATGGATCAAACAGGTTGACATGACTTGTGCTAAGATTTCTGGTGCCCAGAACGTTATAAAAGCATTGGGAAGAACCAAGTGGGGCTGTCATCCAGCGGTCCTGTTGAGAGTCTATAAAGTTCTCACTCTGCCACATCGAGACTACGCCAGTATCCTTCACGGAAGATGCTCCAAAGCGAACCTGCAACGCTTGGATCGAGCACTAGACGCTCTCCTAAGATCAGCGTTATCAGTACTCAAGTCCACCCCCACAAATCTAATTCTCATCGAGGTTGCCCAGCAGCCGCTGTCTTAAAGACGAAAATGGCTTGCCTACAAATATGTCTCTAAAATTTCCAGAATCGAAAATCATCCTGTCCTCGAGTTGATTGGTGATCATGAAGACCTCGAACACTTATGGTCACGCACTATCATGCCACCACTTTTGCAGGCTTTAAGTCACCTTATTGGGGTAATGCGGAATATACCATATTTCAACGTTTCTCTTCATTTCAGGCTTAATACGATGAATGTCGTTAACTCAGGTCTCCCAAAATATGCGAATGCGATATCTAATCTCCAATCATTTGCTCTGACATCGGAGAAGTTTCTTCTTTATACCGATGCCTCCTTGTCCAGAGACCCTGACTCGGTGGGATATTGTGTATTTTGTCCCTCCCCTCTGATTAGGATTAAAGCCCGCCTGCTTGACCACTGGTCAACCGGGTTCCATGTGCGAGCAGTGAAATGCTCGTATATATGGACGGAGTGAAGTACCGACCCGGCGCGTCTCCAGGTGGCGGATAGGAGGTGGCCTCCAACGATGACTGTATATGAGGACGAGGCCTGCAGGGAAATAGAATCGGCTCGTTGTGCCTAAAAACTCAACTGGTAGCCTTTTAATACCTTGCCGCGGACCAACTTCTCCTGTCCCGGCTGTAGTATCGTGGCCTAGGGATTGCACCAGGATTACGATGCCAGGTGGGATCCCGAGCTCACCTCGGGACCATCCTGTAATACCAATATTCCTTGGCTGTCTGTGGTCATGTCTCGCGGGCCAATGGAATGGGGGGGGTCTTGGCTTGACCGCCTAGACCGAGAGGAAACAACCTCATTAAAAATTCTAAATCCACGGTGGGAAACCAGGCCAAGGGATGCGTGGCTAGATAGAGGACTAGTCTCCACTGGTTTCAACCTTGGAGCACCAGGGGGAACTCCATTGTATTAAACCCCTTACCTCTGCATGCGGGGCTCTGCAGAGGTGGACTGTTCAGACCCTTGCTTCTCGTGGGACCAAACATGGATAAAGAAAAAAAATAAAAACACCACCAGAAAAGTGGTGAAGAAATCCTCCGCCTCTTCTTCCGGGCACCCTTCACAGGGGAAGGTCAATAGACCGAAAAAACTGCGACTGCCATTCCAGTTGCCCCAACTGGGACAACCGGGTGGCAGGGACGACCCGCTAAGGAGGGGTCTTAGTGGGGCGGGAGTTCGGAGCTACCTGCGACTCCTCCACCAGGGTGTTAAACCTGAGGAGGCTAGAGAGCAGGCCCTCCGGCGCCCGGCTCCGGAGACCACTCCTTCGAGTAGCAAAAGAGGCCCGGAGCTTATGACACCTCCGCAGCGACCTCCAGCAAAGAAGCTGAAGACGGCTGCAGCAAAAACTGGGCAAGCCACCGGTTATGCAGCAGCTGTCAAAGCAAAGAAAACCACCAGGGTAGGAATTATGCCTAAGGACTACCCCAAGGCTACCCTGGAGGCCGAGAAACTTTCCTCCCTAGAGGATATTCTAGTGGAGGAGATGTGCCAGAGCCAGGAAAGGGGGATCCACTCTGCTGGCGTTCATTTTAGAAATGGAATGATGCTGGTAGACTGTGGATCTCAGGGATCCGCGGAATGGATCAAGCGATCAGTTCCGCAATTGAAATCTTGGAAGGGGCCTGAGTTGGTGGTGCTAGAGGGAGACGACATCCCCAAGCCCACCAACATCACGGTCTTCTTTCCAAGAAGCCAGGAGATGGAGGATTAACTTCCGGTTTGGGCGCATCCCAGTCTCAGGGCTGAAGAGTAAAATTGTCCCTGCGGTGGGTTCAGTGGACGTGGAGATGCCCTCCACATCCCGGGAACCCCAAACGCAGGAAGAAAAGAAAGACGCAAGTCTGGGTCAACCCGGTGGCTCTACCGGGACGCCAATGGAAGCGGAGATTTTCTCTGCTTTCCGGGGAACCGAGCTGAACTGCCCGGTGGTTGAAGGTACCGACTCAGATTCCGGAAGGGAAATACCCCACAAGGAATCTGAGGAGGGACAGGAGAAGATGAAGGTTGGGGCGTAAAGGGACTGGGTAACCACCATCCCTCGCCCCAAATATCAATAATCATCTTCTCAAGAGTAATACAAGCGAACCTGCATCACGCGAAGGGATCTTCAGCGGTGATTGCAAGGTTATTTGCAATTGAACATTGCTCTGATCCAGAAACCCTGGATCAACAAAGAAGGCCAAATCCTGGGCTTGGGATGCAAAGACTCAAGACTGGTTTATGACCAAAGGCAAACGTCTCCACGTGCCTGTGTGCTCATAAGAAGCAATATCAAGTATACTTGTGTTTCAGAATATATGTCTCGGGACCTAATTCCGATTATGGTACACCTCAATGTTGGGGGCACTGACCGAGACATTGTCATAGCATCCGCATACTTCGCTGGAGATGGGCCAATAACACCGCCAGAGGAAGTACAGCGGTTAGTACGTTACTGCAACAGCAGAAAGTTGCCAATCATAATTGGATGTGATGCCAACGCACACAATACTATTTGGGGCAGCACGAACAATAACACCAGAGGTGAGTGCTTGCTTGAATATCTCTTGGCTAACAATCTCGAGACATTGAATGTAGGGACTACACCAACTTTTGTCACGAGAGCAAGAGAAGAGGTCCTGGACGTGACAATTGTCAACGTCGCTGCCAGGAAGAATGTCACTTCCTGGAGAGTGATGGATGAACCTTCACTCTCCGATCATAGAATTATCGAGTTTAAGGTGGAGGGAGATACTACCTCGCCACCCGTGATTCGAAATCCTAGAAGATTGGTTTCTTTATAGGAGCCATCTGAAGAATAATTTGGATCAAATCGTAATAGGGCGGGAAAAACACTGTTATTACGATTTGAAGCAACATGTTGAGCAGGTAAGCGAGGCAATGATGGAGGCTTTTCACTCCAGCTGCCCACTGACCAAGGCTCGATCAAGTAAAGAAGCTCCTTGGTGGAATGATAACCTGTCAAACCTCCGAAAGGAAGTCCGTCGGCTCTTTAATAAAGCCAAACGAGACAGTAACTGGCAAGGGTACACTGAGAAACTTACTCAGTACAACAAGGAGATCAGGAAGGCCAAAAGACTTAATTTTCAAGCCTTTTGTGAAAGCATCACTTCCACTCCCACAGCAGCCAGACTTCAGAAAGTCATGGCAAAAGGGGGAACTAACCCCACTATGTCGCTTAAAAGGCCAGACGGTTCGTACACTGAAGGAGAGAAGGAACGATCCATTCTTCTTCTCGAAACACACTTCCCGGGTAGTGAACCAATAGGTAAGTAATACTGAAATAGCAATGAAGCACACCAAGAACTCCCGCAAGGAGGACTGGGACATTGCTAAGAGTATATTCACAAGACAACGACTTGAATGGGCAATAAGCACCTTTCAGCCGTATAAATCCCCAGGAGTAGATGGGGTGTTTCCGATACTCCTGCAGAAAGGAGTAGAGGAGATCCTCCCTCATCTACGGAAGATCACAAGAAGCAGCTTAGCATTGGGTCAAATACCTGAAAAGTGGAGAAGGGCAAAAGTAACCTTCATTTCCAAAGCAGGGAAAAAGGACGGGACTGACCCTCGATCCTTCAGACCCATTTGCCTAACATCGTTTCTTCTTAAAACGATGGAGAAAGTCGTAGATAACTACATAAGAGCGGAGCATCTGGGAAAAACACCACTTCACAATTCTCAGCATGCTTACAAGGCGGGACGGTCAACGGAGACCGCTCTGTATCAGCTGACTGAAGTCATCCAGAGAACTCTGAATAACAAAGAAATCGCCATGTGTGCCTTCCTGGATGTATCCGGGGCCTTTGACAACACAACACACGTGTCTGTCAGAGATGCACTTGAGAGGCGAGGAGTGAATAATACCATCTTAAAATGGATGTATGAGTTGTTAACGACGAGGATAGCTGAGATATCGATGGGTGAGGAATCCGTCTTCGTCAAAGCTACTCGTGGAACACCTCAGGGTGGGGTGTTATCCCCCCTCCTATGGAGCCTAGTAGTGGATGAACTTCCACACAGGCTAACGAAGCTTGGCTTCGAATGTGTAGGCTATGCTGACGACATAGTACTAATAATTAGAGGCAAATTCGAAGGCACTCTCTGCGACCTATTGCAGAAGGGCCTTAGAATTATTGAGCAGTGGTGCTTGACAGTGGGGCTGAACATCAACCCAACCAAGACCACAATAATTCCGTTTACTCGGAAGAGGAAACTTCCAGCCATTAAAACCTTAGCTTTAAACGGAAATATCTTGGAGTGGGGGTCTGAAGTCAAATACCTAGGAATAACCCTAGATAGCAAACTTCTGTGGAATAAGCATGTTGATAATGCTACTGGCAGAGCTACAAGAGCTCTGATAGCGTGCAGGCGTCTATGCGACAGGAATTGGGGCTGTAACCCAAAAATACTTCGATGGATGTACGTCATGATTGTAAGACCTATAGTCACATATGGGGCAGTAGCCTGGTTTGCTAAGGCAAGTCAGGCAAGTACGAGGACAATGCTCGACAAAGTACAAAGGCTTGCCTGTGTGTGTGCATCACGGGAGCTATGAGAACGTGCCCAACCAGGGCACTTGAGATCATCACAGACCTCACACCTCTACATCTAGTGATTGATAGGGTAGCCCATGAGGCCATCCTCAGAGTATCTAGAGAAGGAGCAGGCAATGAGAGAGTCTGGTTTCAGAGAGCTTGGTCCTCTCTAAATGACTACACCTCATCTGCAAACCTTCCTAGTGATGTAATGATCAAGAAAGTAAGCACTGAGAAAAACTTCAGTACATTGCTAAGCAAAAGAGAGGATTGGGAGAGGGAATACACCAACTACAATCTCAAAGAAAATACAATAAAATGGTATACAGATGGTTCCAAAACCGCTACAGGAGCTGGCGCTGGGATTTACGGGTCAAGTACCAAGTGTGCACTATCGTTAGGCTCCTGTACAAGTGTCCTTCAAACGGAAATACTTGCAATCGGAAGATGTCTAGATATCAATCTAGAAAGAAACTATCAGAAGTGCGATATAGCTATTCATACAGATAGTCAAGCTGCTATTAAAGCACTAAGCTCCTACATCATTGACTCAAAGCTGATTTGGGAGTGCCGAAACAAACTCAATGAGGTAGGCAAGAAGAATAAGGTCTTTTTAATCTGGGTTCCCGGTCATTCAGGATTTGTAGGAAACGAAGAGGCCAATACACTGGCCAGAAAGAGCGCACAAACGCCACTTACTGACCCAGAACCCTTCTGTGGTATAGGAAAATGCACCTTTAAGAAGGAATTTATGCTAAAGGAGAAAACCGAAAGAGAAAAACTCTGGCGGAATCTCCCAGGGATGGATCATTCCAAAAAGTTCCTCCGGAACTTTGAAACTGCTAGATCCAAAAAATATCTGGATCTCAGTAAAAACCAACTTCACTTACTCACTGGCTTTCTCACAGGACATTGTCACCTAAAGAAGCATCTGTTGAGAATGGGTTTATCGGACACTGATGAGTGTAGATTCTGTGGGGAGGAGGAAGAAACTCCTATTCACCTGGTTACGAAATGCTATGCGATTGCAAGCCAAAGGTAAGAGTGCTTTGGACAAGAAACTTGTAGAAGTGGGGAGTTACCCTCCTTGAAGCCATCCCAGATAATGGATTTCATCAAATCTTTGGAACTGGAGGGCGAGCTGTAGGAGGCGCGATGATAACAGCTCTGATAGGGGACACAATAGACCTTAAGGTCGCAGTGAACTGTAACCCCTTTTCACTATAACTATAACTATAACCACTGGTCAATATACGCAGCGGAAATGTACGCTATTGGTAGTGCTGTTGACACCCCTGCTAGCCCTCAAGAAATTTGGCCCTGTTTTCGCAACAAACTTAAACGCAGCTGGTCAACTGAATTCCTCGACACGTGCTCCCATAAGGGTCGTGTTCATGCGTCATTCTACGATGTCAGTGCGCTGTCTGATACCACAGTATAGACACTATTGTTGTCTATACCACAGTATTGACACTATTAGTGTCTATTCTATACCACAGTATATACACTATTAGTGTCTATACTGTGCTGATACCCCGTGGTTTAACAAGGTCAATCGCCCACGACGTTATATATTTCCACTCTTCTGCGGCTAAAATCTGGTCATTGCTTGACGCCATCTTACCTTCACAGGATTGGTCTCAGAGATTCTGACTCTTGCGACTGCGGAGAGTTTGGGGCATTGTACCTACACATCTTTTTTGATTGCCCAAGAAATATGAGTGATAGCGCCGATCTGTACATTGCACTTTCCTCACACAGGTTTCCTTGCCCCTTAACATATTTGATGCTATTTTCAGTGACAGCCTGTTGGTGAAGTTTTTTTCTTAGTGTAGAATATCGCTGTAATGTGCATGCTTAATCAGAGATTTGATGCCTTTGTTTTCAACATATGTTGCTTCCCTGCCTGTTTTTTCCCTTGACATCACCGCTTATAGATTTCGTAGAGTAGAGTTGAAGTTAAAATCTATCAATCCACATTAAAGTCATCACCCTTTTCAGATAAACAATCCTGGGATTGGAAAACCGAGACTCTTGATGCCCCAGGACCCAGGATCAAGACATAAAGTATTGCGACAGAGATTGGGTACATAGTCTATTGAGGCTGAGCCCAAATTCAGACACCTTCAGTCAGGGGCATACTGATTGTAGATCAGTCTGCTTGAGAAAGAGGAAGAAGAATAACCTAAAAATCGAATGATATTTTTTCAAATTCCCCAATTTTCACATACGATTGCCAGCGTGTGAATCTGTATACCAGCAGTAGGTATAATATTTGTATTTATACATTTTCGATCTTACGATCAATTATAGGAGCAAACAGCCTGAAAATTCTGGTTCGATAACAAAAAATATTGTGGATGATTCAAAAGCATGGCCCTTTCCAATGTTCAATATGAATAATAAAAGGTTTTTGTTTCACGGGATTGAGGACACAAATTGAACAACAATTGAGATTTTTGCCGACGTTTCGTCTATATATTCAGACTTCCTCGGGGCTAAAATAAACACGCATTGATGTAAAATCAAACTGAGTGGAATCTAAAACTAAGAATAGCTCACCTCATCTCAGAGTCGTTTTTGCAAGTGAAACTCTAGCATATAGACAGCATACAAATTACAAATGAATAAATTGAATAAATTAGTGGCAGTCATAAATTACGGTTATCAATTAAAATTATTTCTAACCTCACACTTATAGGTATACAACAAATGATATGGCACAATCATCAAACGAACAGCCTATTATTTATTAACAAAAACAATCACATCTGAACTGAATTCTAAAAGGTTTACAAACCAAGAATGTCAACTATTATTCTGATTTTTATATAAATTGAGTAGATTCGCATACGAAGAACTAAGGTTTTGCGTATCAGTCTTATAATTTACAGTTTTTTGGTGATTTATACAGATCATCCCACTCAAGATTCTCCTCGTATAAAAATATAGGAGAGAGTATAAAAATATGGGAGAATCTTGAGTGATTCCCCCCAATGTTGAACAGAGTTGGCAAATTTTGAAAGCAGTTGGAATATTTTCGAAGCTGTTGAAAAATTTTCGAAGCTGTTGAAAAATTTTCGAAGCAGTTGGAAAAATTTCGAAGCAGTTGGAAAAGTTTCGAGGAAGTTGGCAAAATTTTGAAGCAGTTGGAAAGATTTCAATTGAGTTGGAATACATATTTCTAAAAAAGTTTTCTTGAAATGTAAATGAATTTGACTTTTTTCAAATAAAGTTTGAAAGTAATGCTTATTAAACCGGTAGAACTAAGCCCACGTTTAGCCAGACAAAAGCATGCAGGGAATAGCGACAATTGTACAAATTCTTGTTAAAGTATATTTAGGGTATTTGGCAGATTTGGCCCAATGTGCAATGTGTATAACGAGCAATAAATGGTATTCATTCCGATATTGCTACCAAGTGTTTGAAAATATGAATAATTTTTCATCTTTTACGTTATCAAGGAAAGAAATAACGTGCAGGAATTGAACCTGCGTCCTCCTACTTTCCGGGTTGGTGCTCTTGCAGGACGCAGGTTCAATTCCTGCACAGTGTGTGACTTTTTCCGGAATTTCAAAAAATTTTCAATTGTCTGCATGCCATTATTTCTTTCCTTAATTATATTTACAGACGTTAAACCTATTCTCAATTTACGTTATCCCTCAGCGGATAGTTGTGAATTTATCAGTTGAGCCGCATCGACTTTGTCATAAATAACCATCTGATACCAATTTGCGCTATTTCTCTCGGTCGGGCAGTAGGCAGTATTTCTTCTCATTCTTAATTATTCTATCGAATCTCCGTTCAACACGTAAATCTGTTAAGGGGCCGTTATACTTTGGCCGACGGCACCGATTCTCCATTCAAAAAGTGCCTTTCACTTTTCCAAGTTCACGTCCTCAATTTTCCACCACAAAGCTTGATTATTTTTTCAATTCTCCTCGAATTTTAGACAGTTCTCTGCGATTTCACACTTTCTGGGAGTCGTATCAGTATTTCCATAATTTTTTGCATTAATTAAGCGCCCATCCAAATGGAATTTTCTCTAAAATATAGAAAAATTGATTTGTCGAAGGCACTTCAATGAATTTTCTAAAAAAAAATTGATGATCAATTGCCGAAAAACGATTATGGGGTCAATTTCCATAGACTCTCAAATTCAACCCGATTTTTTCAAGCAAAAAAATATTTCTTTCAAAGAGAAGAAATCGGAGTGACCACAAGAAATCCTTATCTTCAATTCAAAGAAAAATCTAGCTTCAGGTTAAAAATTGAGGGCGTGAACTTGGAAAAATGAAAAGCACTTTTTGAATAGAGAATCGGTGCCGTAGCCGATTTTTTCATGCGAAAAAATAATTTTTTCAGAGAAAATAAATTGAAGTGCTCTCAAGACATCCTTCAACTTCAAGCTTTTAGGAGGAAAATTGAGGGCGTGAACTTGGAACAATGAAAGGCCCTCTTTGAATGGAGAATCGGTCCCGTAGGCATTTAGACATTCCGTACTCACATACGGCACCAAGCGCGAGTAGACAAATGGAATAAATTCGATAACGAATAAATGAGGGCGTGTTGGGAAAAACGCTCGGACATGTCGATTTGTAATTTTAAATGCGCATATTTTTACAGAAAATAATATTATATAGGGTGTTCCATGTGACCGTGGCCAATACCAACCTTCTTATTTCAAATGCAACCCCCTGTATATTATTTATTTTTTGGATTCTTCAGAGAATTCTAGACACAATTCATGCACAATGTCCTATACCTATCTTAAACTATTTCGGAAGTATTAAGTGTTTTCAGATTTATTGCAAAAATCAACATTTCAAATGAAAATTATTCTATTTCACAAATTCGGTACATTACACTTAAAACCTAATAAGTAATACTAATTATTCCTTAATAATTAAAAAAAAACAAAAAAAACATTAATGTCAATATAGGAAATGTTCAAAATTCTCGCCGCGAACGTCTTGGCAACATGCTAATCTGGTGTGGAATTGTCTTCTAACGTTACTCAACATTTCAGGCGTTTTTGCTTACTTTCTTCATATCAAGAGGTAAATGGGAAATAAGTATTGAGTGTAATGTATCGAATTTGTGAAATGAAATAATTTTCATTTAAAATGTTAATTTTTGTAAAAAATCTGAAAACACTTAATATTTCCGAAAAAGTTGAAGATAGGTATAGGACATTGTACAAGAATTATGTCAAGAAGTTTCTGAAGAATCCAAAAAATAAATAATATACAGGGGGTTGCATTTGAAATAAGAAAGTTGGTATTGGCCACGGTCGCATGGAACACCCTATATAATTCTATTTTCTTGAAAAATATGCTCATTCAAAATTACAAATCGACGTGTCCGAGCGTTTTTTCTAACACCCCCTCATTTATTCGTCATCGAATTTATTCCATTTGGCTGTTACACTCTGTATGTATTATTTGTGTAGGAAATCGTTGATACCGGAAGAAGTTATAAGCGATTTGAGAATAAGTTATTTTTAAGATCGTTATTTTTCATAGGTTCTCGGCTTGTCTAGGGCTTGTTGAAAGAAACACAACTATTGCTGTTCTTGGTCTATATTTCGGACCTTTATTGGGTCCTTCTTTTAGACATGAGCAACTCGCTGTGAAGAAAACAGCTAAATAGCAGCTAATGTTCTGAAGAAGGACCTGATAAAGGTCCTAAATATAGACAGAGAACAACAATAGTTGTGTTTCTTTCAACAAGCTCTAGACAAACCGAGGACCTATGAAAATGCACCACCTTGGATGATACGGCTATACCCCTTGTATAGATAGGTATTCCTTCATGTTCTCTAGATTTTTCAAGCAAGGAAAATACAGAAGAAAAACGACAGTGCAAGTGGGTAACGGTATTTTATGTATTAGTATTTCGCATTTGAAGTGTGATTGGTTTCTCAGTTCGAGTTCGTCGGGCTAATGGCATAGCGCTACTCGTGTTTGGTGCCGTACGTGAGTACGGAATGTCTAAATGCGTCCCGTAGCTGTCGGCCAGAGTATAACGGCCCCGTAAGTACGCAAAAATGGACCGAAAAAGATTCAAAGTGAAGTGTGCGGTATGTGGACTTTTTTCAGTACACTTGAATGAATCATTTATTCTTCTTCGGAATTGAACTTAAAAATCGAAACATATAAAATAATGATAACATAATATTATCCTTATATCTGAAACCAAATGTTCGTGATGAATGTAGAAATATACTCTCTTGCAGAAACGAGGAGGTTATTTTTTATCATCCGCATATCTGATACAAATATGCCCTCTCGAAGAAACAACGATTTAATTTTTTTTACGATAGGAGCACATTTTTTTATAGAATCCTCGTTCGGTGAAAATATTAAGGAAGAGGCATCAAAAAACATAGTTTTTCCAATGGGAAACCTACCTGTATATTGCACAGGATGTCCTAATTCCACGAGAGCGATATCAGCGAAACCAGTCTTCGAGCTGAATTTATTATTTTTGTAATATTTCTTCACAAGAACTTCCTGAACTTTTGGATCTTTACATCTGGCTGTAGCACAATTTATGGTCGTTTCTCCAAGACGTACGATTTCTCTGTGAATGTTATGAAATTATACCATACAGGGTGTTTCAAAAAAAGAAGCTAGGATAGGAAGGAAAATAAATCCAATTTGTACTTGATAGGTACAGTGGCCGTACTGTCCGAAAGTGGAAAGAGTTCGATTCCCGCAGAAGTTTCTTGAAAAAAAAAAAATGTTTCATTTCTGAATTGATATTTCCATCTGGATTATTTTGGTAGCAATATTAATGCCACCAGTTTTTAAATAAGAATTATGTGAGTACTCCGAGCGGAATCTTTGAGAGACTACGAAACGGAAGCTTATGGAATATCGAGTACATTGAAATATTCTAATTCAACTCTTCAGGTTTTCCGCCATTTCGAATTTTAGACTACTTCACATTTGAATTGAGCATATTAACATGTGACCCGAAACCGTTATGATAAATGTCACGCATAAATTGCCACAGTTATCAAAATATCATTCAAAGTTGACATAAACAACCTGTATCTCGCTTGTGGTTTCGAAAACAGGGTATACTTATGTCATAGGACAAGAATGGCATTCTTGATGTCACCAACACGGCATGTTTGTCCAGTTTATGGTGTACACATCATGTATACATCAAAATAAATATGACGCGAATGCTGAAATGTATTGCAAGCAGGGGCAAACAGGTGGGTCTTCGACTTGTACATATATTTTAACTGTAGACTCTTGAAGTCAAAAAAAAAACTTTTTTCATTTTTTATTTTTCCGAATTCGGATCTGTTGAAAAGATATTGCAATTTGAAAAAAATATTGGGCCAAATACCTGCCTGATACGATACAAAAAATAATATTTTCATTACGTTTTTTATTAAGACCTCTCGTGATGTATGAGTTCCTTTTATTCTGTTGTTGTTTGCATTTTCAATGTTCTCTATTATGAACTGCATGTACACACAATATTCGTTCAGTCTGGAGGGAAAATTGTTTTTTTTTCGCTCCGCGCCTATAAAAAACTATGGATTTCCACCGCCAAGGTGAGACCCAAATTTTATTCTTATTTCATTATGTGTATATCTGTTATTCGCATTCGAATTCGGCCACTGTCCGAAATTTTTGCTCACAACGCGTTATGGGTATCCATATTTACCCACGATGCCTACAGGTGGTTTTTTTTTCGGGCATTGAGTAAAACGCAATACCCTGGACGCGTTGTGGGTAAATTAGATAATCCACAATGCGAATTCAATTTTAAAGCGATTTCATTATGCGTTGTGGACAATTCATTTTACCCACGACGGGTTGTGGGTATTGCACTTTACCCAGAAAGCGATGAACCAGAATTTGTCGTCGGAGTCAGTGTGCTGTAGGTAGAGTAGGTAAGTACTGACAGGAGTGGCAGATACGAGAAGCCAGTATTACGAGTAGCGTGAATAGATTACGCACCTTGTGAATTCTCAAGTTTGATTGAAGTGCGTGTTTTCGAAATTATATCAAAATGGAAACCTAATTTGAACAAAAAGAAGTGAACTTATGCTAGAAAAAAAGACAGGTCGTTGTTATCATTATTATCGGACGAACGTTATTTGCAATTGGTAAATGAAAACAAAATGGCACTATAAAGAAAACGGGATGGGCTTGAATTATCATCCAAAAAATATCAAAAATTGAAAAGATATGATTTATTAACAATTGGCCAAAAATATGAACTTGTTTACAAGGAAAGTTCAGGAAACCCATCTGGCTTTATAAAAGCAAAATTGTTTGAAAGGATGTCAAACTAAGGCGTGTGCATGTGTGACATTGAATATAAAATGTAATTCAAGATGAATATATGAACTTTCAATATGAGGTTTTTTGTAATCATTGTTTTACTTGAAACGTATTTTGGGTAAAGCGAAATGGACAGATAGCTTTGTCTCTTTCGTGTCCAATTTTTCAATGAGTTATCAATATTAGGAACATCATACATTTCATTTGCTGCACATTAAATATCTAGGTCAGATTGGTTATGTTAACAAGTTTATTCTTTTCTCCACCAATTAATCTACGATATTTTTTAAATGATTATCAAGTCCATCCCGTTTTCTTTATAGTGTCACTTTGGTTTCATACATAATGTCATAATGACTTCCGTCTGCTAATGATAACGACCTGTTCACTTAATTTTTGTTCTAATTTAGCTTTCATATTGAAAAATTTTCTAAAACACACACTAAAACCAAAACACAGTCAAACCAATT
This sequence comes from Adalia bipunctata, assembly GCA_910592335.1. NCBI lineage: Eukaryota > Metazoa > Arthropoda > Insecta > Coleoptera > Coccinellidae > Adalia > Adalia bipunctata. Next base: position 8,557,112 of record OU342949.1, on the reverse strand, counting down.
TCAAGAAATCACAAGGTATCTAGGCACTGTGGTAAGTAATCTATTCATGCTACTCGTAATACTCGCTACTCGTACCTATCAGAACACAACCTACAGCAGGCTGACTTCGACGACAAATTCTGGTTCATCGCTTTCTGGGTAAAGTGCAATGCCCAGAACGCGACGTGGGTAAAATGAATTGTCCACAACGCAGAATGAGAGAGCGCTAAAATTGGATTCGCATTGTGGATTATCTAATTCACCCACAACGCGTTCTGGGTATTCCGCTTTACTCAGTGCTCGAGAAAAAAAACATCTATTCGCATCGTGGGTAAATTTGGATACCCATAACGCGTTGTGAGCAAAAATTTCGGACAGTGGTCGATTTCGGCTATTGCGAATAACATATCCATTTAATCTGTAGATTCATTCAGTTACTGAAGCTATTTGTTCAATTCCGATTGAAATTAGGGTTGCATTATTTATATTATTACTTTTCAAAATGGTAGTCAGCGGGAAATGGGAGCCAAAAATGGCTCCCACTATGTGCAATTTGTTTTGACTCGGGAAAAAGCGGGGAGATGTGGTAGGTACCTACCGATGCAAAAGTAGCGTAAAATGGGCCTATGAGGAATAATGTGGAAGTGATAGACCAACTTCTTTTTGTTCCTTCTGTTTAGATCCGTGAGATCTAGGTCATAGGGTAGGGTGGGGCAAAGATCCGCAGTGGGAAATGATCCGCACCGTCAATTTAAAATGATCGCTTAATATTGTCGTGGTTTTAGACACATTTTTATGCTGGCAACATTGATAGAAGACGACTCACAAAAGTTACATGGCGTCCGACCGGCACAACAAAAACAATGAGGTTAGAATTCTTTTTACTTGTTTTGATGTAATAATCCGTAGGTCATCTTCAGTTGAAAATGTAATTTACTATACGCTTTGCTTACTTTTTTACTGGTTCAATTCCATAATTCAGGTTTTGAAAGGCGATCTATGGACAATAATTTGGCCAAATGCGCATTTCTTGGTTTTAGGTTAGTTTGTGTTTACAAAATGACAAAATGGGGCAGAGGTCCGCATTTTGCATGGGGCAATGGTCCGCGCGCGGACGTTTGCCCCAAGATTCTTCGGTCTACAACGAGTCAGAATCTGACAGTGATCAGAAGATGGAAGAATCGTCTGAGCGGATGGTGCCTCCAAAGAGGTGCATAGGCGAATTTTGTACCGTTCGATATGAAGAAAAACTGTTTCCAGGAGTTATTACTGGCGTTTCAGAAACCCATGCCACTGTATCATCAATGGTGAAAGCTGGAAAATTATGGAATGACATTCTCGATCAAGGGCGGATTTACGGGGGGGGTACTGGGGGTAACTACCCCCCCCCATGAGTATCCAAAACCTGAGGAGAAGGTGGTTTGTGTACCTGATTTAATGGTTTTCAATCGTTATTACCCCCCCATGATCGTTATTACCCCCCCATGATCGTTATTACCCCCCCATGATCGTTATTACCCCTCCCATGAAAAAGAACTATATCCGCCCTTGTTCTCGATTATGAATGGGGATCAGTCGTTTCGAGTATAAAGGAGCCAAAAAAAAACCAGCACAACCCGAAATGTTTATTCAGTCAGTGAACTGGAATGGTTTTACTCATAACTGTGAATAAATAAACTGATTAAAGTTAATTTTTCCGTGTATTTCATTTCAATGGGGCAAAGATCCGCAGCTGCGGACAATTGCCCCGCATCTGCGGACGTTTACCCCAAACAGTGGGGCAAAGGTCCGCAAAGGCAAGGTTGTCTACCTTTCCTTTTTTTTCCTAAATGGTGCTTATTTCGCTAGTAATAAAATGGTATATTGTAGCACATAAATTAAGATTTCCAGTGAAGCCAAAACCTGCAGGACCTTTTACTTATTGGGTGAGAAAAAAGGTTGAAACCTAAAATTGCGGATCTTTGCCCCACCCTACCCTATGTTTTTTTTCAATAATTTTGTGTTTATTTTTCTTGTTTTTCTCAAAAGTAAATTTCTTTGTTTTTTTTCCAAAAGAATAGTTCACATTGATCACATTGAAGGTCTGATTAGTTCAACTTTTGCGCAATCATTAATGTGATTGGTCCTATTTTCCATGGGACCGTGAAATGGTTTCTAATTACCCCAACATGTCGAGTTATGAGAACGATTGACTTTTTTCACAAAATTTTAACCTTAGTATATCACTGTAGGTATTTAATTCTAACTATAATTTAAACGTACATGTATTATTTTTCTGAGAGTTCCTAATCCGAAATTATAAGAATGTTAATGAATGTGGTTTTTATAAAAGTTTTTCTTCAGTAGGCTCCCATTACCCTGTGTTCCCTTATAATTTTTTAGCCAATGTGTGATATTAAGAATCTTGGGAAGCATCCGGATTATTCTTATGATCTTCGATTTTTTCGTCAAATTTTATCGGATAAAATAAGGAATGACTCGAAAACGACGCGTTTCATTGAAAAAATACTTTTATTTCTCAAAATTATTGATTCGAAAGTATGAACCGTTAACCTTCACCAAGTACCTAGTTGCATATGTCTATAAAGTTAGCAGTGCCACTTGCGAGAAATTTAATGAAACCTATTGCATTAATTGTCGAGAATTTGTCGTGAAAGAAAAAAATTTGTCGCGTCCCTAGTTTTTTTTTTACGGGGTGGCTTTGCTAACTTAACGTTAAGTTAGCAGAACCACTTTCTCAATATCGACCATATATCATGAAAATGGTTATAAATAATTGCCGAGTAATTGTCGAAGCCCATATATGAAGTAAAAAAAACACAAAAAATCCATTCCTTCTTGTTTATTTTACGCCTTTTTCCCGCGAGTTCGTGATATTTCTGGAATTATCGCATTTTTGGCAACAGCGCATTCGTAATTGACTCTTTTTCTATTGCATTAATTGTCGAATACCTGTCCCGAATTTGTCGTGAAAGAAAAAAAATTGTCGCGTCCTTAATTTTTTTTCTACGGGGTGGCTTTGCTAACTTAACGCTTAGCAGAACCACTTTCTCAATATCGACCAAATATCATGAAAATGGTTGTAAATAATTGTCATATGAAGTAAAAGAAACGCAAAAATCCATTCCTTCTTGTTTATTTTACGTCTTTTCCCCGCGAGTTCGTGATTTTTCTGGAATTTTCGCATTTTTGGCAACAGCGCATTCGTAATTGACTCTTTTTCTATTGCATTGATTGTCGAATACCTGTACCGAATTAGTCGTGAAAGAAAAAAATTTGTCGCGTCCTTAGTTTTTTTTCTACGGGGTGGCTTTGCTAACTTAACGTTAAGTTAGCAGAACCACTTTCTCAATATAGACCAAATATAGTGAAAATGGTTATGATTAATTGTCGAGTAATTGTCGAAGTCCATATAATGTAAAAAAAACTCAAAAAATCCATTCCTTCTTGTTTATTTTACGTCCTTTTCCCACGAGTTCGAGATATTTCTAGAATTATCACATTTTTGGCAACAGCGCATTCGTAATTGACTCTCTTTCTATTGCATCAATTGTCGAATACCTGCCTCGAATTTGTCGTGAAAGAAAAAAAATTGTCGCGACCTTCGTTTTTTTTATACTAGGTGGCTTTGCTTAGTTTATATTAATTCAGTAAAAAGTCGTCGAATATCATCACGATGATCATGGAAGATTGTCGAGTAATTGTGGATGTTCAAATAAAGTAAAAAACACACAAAAAATTCAATCTTTCTAGCAGTTTCCACTCCATTTTCTCGCGATTTCCCTATATTTTTGAAAATATCGCATTTTTGGCAACAGCGCATTCGTTATTGAATTTTTTTATATTGCATCAATTGTCGAATACCTGTCCCGAATTTGTCGTGTATGAAAAAAAATTGTCGCGTCCCTATTTTTTTCTACGGTGTGGGGTGGCTTTGCTAGAAAAAAATTAAGGGCGCGACAATTTTGTTTCTTTCACGACGAATTCGGGACAGGTATTCGACGATTAATGCAATCGAATAAAAGTCAATAACGAATGCGCTGTTGCCAAAAATGCGATAATTACAGAAATATCACAAAATCGCGTGAAAAAGGCGTGAAATAAACTAAAAGGAATGGATTTTTTGTGTTTTTTTACTTCATATGGACTTCGACAATTACTCGACAATTATTTATAACCATTGTCATGATTTTTGGTCGATATTGAGAAAGTGGTTCTGCTAACTTAACGTTAAGTTGGCAAAGCCACCCCGTAGAAAAAAAATTGAGGACGCGACAAATTTTTTTCTTTCTCGACAAATTCGGGACAGGTATTCGACAATTAATGCAATAAAAAAAAAGTCAATGACGAAAGCGCTGTTGCCAAAAATGGGATAATTCCAGAAATATCTCGAACTCGCGGGAAAAAGACGTAAAATATACTAAGAGGAATGGATTTTTTGTTTTTTTTCACTTCATATGGACTTCGACAATTATTTATAAATATTTTCATGATTTTTGGTCGATAGTGAGAAAGTGGTTCTGCTAACTTAACGTTAAGTTACCTAGTGGAAAAAAAATTGAGGACGCGACAATTCTTTTTCTTTCGCGACAAATTCGGGACAGGTATTCGACAATTAATGCAATAGAAAAAGCGTCAATTATGAATGCACTGTTGCCAAAAATGGGATAATTCCAGAAATATCTCGAACTCGCGGGAGAAAGACGTAAAATTAACTAAGAGGAATGGATTTTTTGTGTTTTTTTCACTTCATATGTACTTCGAAAATCACTCGACAATTATTTATAAATATTTTCTTGATTTTTGGTCGATATTGAGAAAGTGGTTCTGCTAACTTAACGTTAAGTTAGCAAAGCCACCCCGTAAAAAAAAATTAAGGACACGAAAATTTTTTTTCTTTCACGACAAATTCGGGACAGGTATTCGACAATTAATGCAATAGAAAAAGAGTCAATTATGAATGCGCTGTTGCCAAAAATACGAAAATTCCAGAAATATCACGAACTCGCGGAAAAAAGACGTAAAATAAACATGAAGGAATGGATTTCTTGTGTTTTTTTTTACTTCATATGGGCTTCGACAATTACTCGACAATTAATCATAACCATTTTCACTATATTTGGTCTATATTGAGAAAGTGGTTCTGCTAACTTAACGTTAAGTTAGCAAAGCCACCCCGTAGAAAAAAACTAAGGACGCGACAAATTTTTTTCTTTCACGACAAATTCTCGACAATTAATGCAATGGGTTTTATTAAATTTCTCGCAAGTGGCACTGCTAACTTTATAGACATTAGTTTCATAGTATTTTCGCGTAGATTTATGAGTCGGCTACGCTGTACCTTTCACACCAGGAGAAATATGGAATAAGTTTCAATTGGGGAATTATTTGACTTTCCTGAGTGCCAACCTGTGTCAGTTCTAAGTAAAATAACTTGATAAACCTAAATAATGGCAAACCGGGGTAGGTACCTACTTCATAAAGTATGAATGCAGTATATCTATCTACATTGAATTATACAGGGTGAGTCTTTGACTTGTACATATATTTCAACTGTGGATTCTTCACATGAAACGAAACACTTTTTCTATACCATTTTTCAAAATTCGGTTTCGTTTGGAGATACAGGGTGTCGAAAAACCACGAAAAAAAACACTTTTCTGTTCATATCCTCGGAACCGTTATTTCAAATGAACAGAATTTTGGTGAAGTATTCACTCCCTTCATGATGCATATTCCCACTTCAAAACTTATTCAATATTCCTGCCTGTATAAAAGTTACATCGTTGCCGACTTATGAATCCACACAAAAATGCTATAAAACCACTTGAAAAAGATGAACGGTTCATATTTCCGAAAGAACCGATCGGTTTAAAAAATAAAAGTATTTTTAAGTTTTTTCAATAGAATGCGTCGTTTTCGAGCTATTCCCAATTTTACCCGACAAAGTTTGACGAAAAAATCAAAAATTATAAGAATAATCTGGATGCTTTCCTGGATTTATAATATCACCGAATCGAAGATGTAGAGGAAGAGCCAGTGACCAATTTTCATATGTCATTTCATAACTCACCAAAATTTACTTGATTAATATTCAATATCTGCTCGAAAATAAAAACCATTTCTGCCAGCCCATAATGGCCGGAGTAGACTACCATAAGCGCTCAAAGAGGCCAGAAAATTAGGTTGACCTATGTCATAGTATCATTCACAAAACTTTCAGGAATTGTTATTGATAATATATTGAATCTATAAAAAATAATGACAGAACTTTTTCGTCCCTCCTAAGTGTTGGCAGAACTCTTTGAAAATTCATTAAGAACAGCTGTAGGTACTTATAACATTTCAGTACGCTTGAAATTTACAGGAAATGAAGAAAATGTGTCTAGAAAGCGAATTATAATCATGACAAAAATTTTTTACATTTCGAACCATCTGCCAGAACGAGAAATGTTGCCGCGCAAGTGCGAGTGAAATGAGCTTATTCATATTTGCAAGTCAGACCGAGAGCGCATATTGGGCATGTATTATTGTCAATTAAAGGAATAAATTGAAGGAATTGAAGGTGTTTTTCTAACATAACAACAATTTATTTAGTAATAAACTATTCAAAAAATATGATCTTCCTACGCATCCTCAAAATTTATTTCCTCATCTTCGTCATCTTGGTTGACATTTTCAATGAATGCATTATTTCCACTCAAAGAATATTTTTCAACAGTATTATAATGGTTAGTTCTCAAAAAATGAGTAAAAATATTTTCACCAACAGATTATTTAAACATTGACTTTGTTAGATGAATTCTGAATTCTGAACTGAGCTCCAAGAATTTTTCGAATGGATTGAGGAGGTCTTGAGTATACCTATACCCGTGTGACTTACGAAACATTCAAAGAAGTGTAAGATCTCAGTAACATAAAGGGGTAAAAAATAAACCATCATGGCATTTAAAACTCCAAAAGTTGGGTTGACTTAGAGTAGTAAAAGAAAGCATAAGACTTTCACAGTGAGCTTTAGTATTACGAGTACATGCGAATACCCTTATCATCGGATCAGGTAAATGAAACTGAAAACAAATTCTATAATTTCATAAAAAAATTTTAGCTTCCTCCAAATAATTTCATATCAACTTCTGATGAGTCTCGTAAATGCCCAATATGCGCTCTCGGACTGACTTGCAATGCAAATATGAATAAGCTCATTTCGCTCTCACTTGCGCGGCAACATTTCTCGTTCTGGCAAATGGTTCGTGATGTAGAAAATTTCTGTCATGATTATAATTCGCTTTCTAGACACATTTTCTTCATTTCCTGTAAATTTCAAGCGTACTGAAATGTTATAAGTACCTACAGCTGTTCCTAATGAATTTTCAAAGAGTTCTGCCAACACTTAGGAGGGAGGAAAAAGTTCTGTCATTATTTTTTATAGATTTAATATTTATCAATAACAATTCCTGAAAGTTTTGTGAATGATACTATGACATAGGTGAACCTAATTTTCTGGCCTCTTTGAGCGCTTATGGTAGTCTACTCCGGCCATTATGGGCTGGCAGAAATGGTTTTTATTTTCGAGCAGATATTGAATATAAATCAAGTAAATTTTGGTGAGTTATGAAATGACATATGAAAATTGGTCACTGGCTCTTGGTCTAATGTGTTGAGATTCTGTAATCAAATTCAAAGTTAACAATGTTGTCAGAATGTTTGTCGAATTTTCAGTTGGAACAACGTATCTAATAATAAGTCTATACTAACATGATAATGAAATCCCACAAATTTGGTAGATAAAATTGAATAGGTTGTGGTTGCCGACTCAGCCAATTGATTTTAATATTATCATATCTTCATGTGAGGATGAAATTGAGTTCTGAAGAGCAGGAAATTTCTCAAAGATCCTGATTGAAGTTCGCCTCACGCCACACAATCGATTTTTTTCGAAATTATAAGTCCAGTTTATTGTTGAAAATTTATTCGTTAGTCCATCCTTCGAGAAAATATTGAAAATGAATATCAATGAAATACAAAATTCAGGTAAATGAATCAAAAATGTCGATACAAACCACGTATTAAATTAAAATTAACGAGAAATGAAATAGTACAATAGTACTTATCAATAAAAATTAAAATCTGTGGCGGTGTTCCTCTGCCATAATTCGCCAAAATTCTAGCTGAGACAATGAAAATAGAACAAACTAGGCTGAATTTTCCAGCCATTCTACACAAAACGATACTAGTTATAATGCACTCCAAAACAGCCTGCAGATATTTCCCCAAATCTTCCACGAAAAAAGCGTTATCTAAAGTTCGTACCCGAATAACATGTTAAAAATCGGGTCGTGTTATACATTCACCACCCAAATTAATCGTCATTTAGCTGACCGAATCTGTTCATGTTTATATCCATTACCCAAATTTCGCGGGAAATGATTACTTCTGCGAAGCCACAGAGAATCAACAATATGCGCTATACGCATGCGTCGTACACGTGAGTTCCAACCAGAGATATCTCACGTCAAAGAGGAACCTCACGTCAAACGTATGTACCTAACCGAACTACGCTGAACTACCACAGATATGTAAAGTAGTAAAACAGGATAGTGGAAAAGGTAATTTGAGACGTTTGAGATGGGTCGATTCCCAATGTTAAGGAAGGTGATATGTGGTGGAATTTTTAGATATTTATTTGGTAATGTGATACGAAATATCAATTTCCTAAGTTTCAGGAAATTGGTAAACATTTTGTTTCGAATAGGTTAAAGCTTTATCGAAATCATTAATTGAATTGAAAACCATTATTCACAGGATATTTTTGGAATATGGAGGAAAATATGAACAAGTTTTTAGTGTTTACAAACTGATCTTCAGGAAGATCGAAGAATAAACTTATTTTGATGAGAGAAATATTTTTAGTTGCAAATAAAATCGGGAGAAACTAAGTGTTTTTGTAAAGAAATATCGTATTTGTAACATTTTTATTCCAATAAGGTTAGCACTAGAGTATTCCCTAGATGTATAAACTCAATTTCAATCGAGAAATATGAACTTTGCATCAATTCCAAAGAATTGTATTCAGCCCATTTTTTTTTCAAATGGCCGAATTCGGAAAAATGGACAATGAACAAAATATTTCTTTTGACGTCAAAAATCTTCAGTTGAAATATATGTACAAGTCAAAGACTCACTCTGTATACAGGGTGGCCACTTCTGCAATGGAATAATTGTACTAATAACTTTCAAACCACAAAAGTTAGAAGGTCGGTCAAATGGAGAAAAAGTTGCATTTATAGAAGCAATGTCAAGCAGTTCAAACAAATCGAGATTATCAGGGGCGGTTATTGAGATATCATAAGAAAAGTAAATTCTGTCATTTCGATTTTTTCCCACTTCATTTCAAATATTATCAAATAATGTTACAGGAATTTTTTATTTGACAGTAAATTATCCTCAAATTGACATAAAAAGATTTCGTATCCAACGTTTCGTACTCTCTGGGTCACCCTCAACCTCATTTTTGTTATACGGACCTGCATATTTTATGACACTTTTCGAAATAAATCTCAACGCTGAATTCAACGATATATCATACAATGTCATTTCTTGTTATGTTTTTTTTATCCACGGCCTACTACTTGAAAATAATACATTCAATAAACCTAGTGTTGTGTGTATGTAAGAAAAATCAAGTCTATCTATATCTATTGTATACAGGGTGAGTCTTTGACTTGTACATTATTTTAACACTTTTTTCCTATACCATTTTTCAAAATTCGGTTTGGTTTGGAAGATACAGGGTGTCGAAAATCCATGAAAAAAACACTTTTCTGTTTATAACTTCGGAACCGTTAGTTCGAATGAACTGAATTTTGGTTGAGTGTTTACTCTATTCATGGTGCATATTCCTCAATCAAAACCTATTCAATATCTCTTCTAGTATTGAAGTTACAGGGTAGTCGACTCATCAATACTCGCTAAAACACACTTCAAAAAGATAAACGGTTCATATTTTCGAAATAATCAATCATTGAAGAAACTAAAAGTATTTCTATTTTTTTTTTCAATGAAACTCGTCGTTTCCGAGTTATTTCCAATTCTACCCGGAGAAATTTGACGAGAAAATTATTAATTTCAAAAATAATCTGAATGCGTCTCTGAATTGAATATCATCGAATATTATTGCTTCTCTGGTCTTTAAACGAGTTTACAATGTTGTCACAATATTTATCAACATTGTTGAGACCTAAATTCAAATGATGGAAAACGTTGATGTAGAGATATTTGATAATAAAATCCCACAAATGTGAGAGATAAAATTGAACACCAAGGAGCATTTAATACGCGAAGTTTCTATCAAAAATTTATTGTTACCGCCGTTACCGGTCCATATTGAAGTTCAATGTCGATGAAATGCAAAATTCGGATATGAATGATGAATATCGATACAAACTACGTATTAAATTGAAATCAATGAAAAATAAAATGATACCTTATAATCTGTGGCGATGTTCCTATCTAAACAATATCCTTTTGGAATTTTATAAACTCGACACGGTTGAAATTATATTAATTCACTTCACATAATAATCATATCAGAACAATAATTCTTTGAATGTATTCACTATTCAGAACTTCACATAATGTTTAGAGTTTGTTATTGTTTATAGTGGGCCTCCAAGGGTAATTGAGATAACCAATCCAGAGACAACCACACAATCCGTCGGTATTCGCTATACGCATGCGTGGGGAAATTCCCGGCAAAGTCGATTTATGATGGAAACGGCAGAATTCATGGATAAGAGAGAGAGAATTCATAGATAAGTTTCGTAAAAAATCCTGAACCTCAATGAAAATATCAGCAAGCTGACAACATCTTCTTGAAATTTCTGTGCAAACATTCACAGAATCGATACAAAATAGATTAGGTTAGGTTGTTTAATAATAAATATTCATCGAATGTGTGTGACTTATGAAAGAATAACAGTACTTGATATTCAGGATGATCTGAATGAAAAGTCTTTCTTAATGAGATTGTTTGGGAATTTCGAGAAGAATATGAACAAGTTATTAGTGTTTACAAACTAATCTGCAGAAAAATCGAAGAAGGAACTTATTTTGGTGTGAGAAATGTGGCTTTTTAGTTGCAGATATAATGCGATGAAACTAACTGTTTCAGTTGGAATTATCGTTTTTGCAAAATTTTTATTCCAATAAGGTTAGTACTTGAGTCTTCCTTAAATGTATAAACTCAATTTCAATCGAGAAATTTGAACTTTGGATCAATTCCACAGTTTCATTTCAAGAACGTATTGAGCCCAATTTTTTTTTCAAATGGCTATATCTTTTTAAAAGAACCGAATTCGGAAAAATGGAAAATATATATACAGAATATATAAAATATATGTACAAGTCAAAGACTCACCCTGTATATGTAAATAATAATGTAAATACCGAATTGGCTTTGCATTATGTCTGCTTTGTTCCTTGTACGCAATACAACTCAAGGCGGCATGATGCAAATCTATGTTTTGGCTTATTCTTAAGCAAAACTGTCAAATGCCCCCTCCACGGGGTTGAAAAACTCTGTGACTCGAACAAGTAGGTACTAACACAGACCAACAAGACATTTCACTTAACCCATCCCGCCAAATCTGCGAAACTGTCCTTGAGAAATTGTGGGGTGGTGAAATTCGTGGTGGGAGCAAATCAGACGAAGCGCGAAATTCAAATCGAAATAACATAACCTCTAACTGTCATTGGGAAACGATTCGTATTCTGTTTTTCTAGTAATTTTGAATAAATATCTAATGTTGTTCTTAACTTAATTTGATGAAATGTGACAACAATGATCCCTAGATCTCTAAATTTGGTGCTGAATTCCTGGAATATTCTCAGTATTCAAGACTCGTCTTTAGAATAACCAATTTCCATTTCCAAACAGTATATCCTCAAATTGAATATGTTCTAATATTTGACAAGTTATAATATAATTACTGTTAAACTTATCTCTTCGGAATAATCAATATCCAAACAACACTAATTTGAATTTTCAATGTTGAGAAAAACGAACTAATCTTGCATACAAAAGATGGTAGGTTCTGCAATTAAAACTTTCCAAACCGAATGTATTCCTTGACATCTTGACAATCTCTGAAAAGCTGTAAATAAAGACTGAGGACAGCACGAAAATTAAGAATAGAAGATAATTATTGCATGAATTCCCAACAACAAAATTCCCCATTCGAGAATTTTTATTTTATTAGCGAAATATGTAAACATAATTGACATTACATCTTCGCCAATCTTCGCAAGGAACACGTGAGCTGATCGGCCTTATTCGGTTTTATCTGCGCTCTGATTGGCGGCCTCCCAATTTTAATCGTTTTTAATGCTATCAAATGTAGAAAACGGGCGGCTTAGACAAGGACACAAAACACTCAAGGTTGCAAAGCACGCAACCAATAGCTGGGAACTAAATCGTGTGAGTGCCAAGTCTTGTTGGTCTGTGGTACTAAACCTCAGGAGAGACACAGACTCAACAACAATATAACGAGTTCAACTACGAACTCCGCGTCCGCGACACCTACTACGGTCAATTATTTATTTATTATTATTTATTATTTACTCACGTACGGCACCAAACGCGATTAGCGCTCTGCCGTTGGACTGACGAACTCGAACTGAGAAACCAATCACACTTCGAATACAAAACGGCGTATAATAAAAGGTATAATACCTAAGCGTAATTCAATTGAAGTTCGGTATTTATCATTTTATCTACTCCCATAGAATAATATATCCATTATTCAACTGAATTTGATCTATAATAGTCTCTATAAACCAATAGTGTGAGGTAATAATAACTCACGCCTATAACTCACTCTAATACAAATAGGAAAAACAGCTTCCCAAATGAATAAAAAAAGTCGGATCGATCGGGACCACTATTTCAAACACCAAGGTAACGTTCTCGCCATTCATTTCTACCTTTCCTTTGGCCTGAATATTCAAAAATCGAATTTGGAATAAGTGAATTTTTGACGTTCATTACGCGATTCAATTCTCGACCACAGAAATCGCGCTTGTTGAACGAAAGGGAACAATTCATTATTGACATAGTATAGGGCTCCTGGTCCAGTGGTTAGGACATTGAACTCGCACCCGGCAAGTCCGAGTTCAATCCCGAGCTAGGAAAGAAATTTTCTAGTTTCGGTAGGGGCCTCCATTCACTGTTGGGTTAAAATTAACAGTGCTGTGCCTAAGGTGGCGTAAGGACACAGTAACAAAGCCTACACAGAACACAACTGATTCTCCTAACTCGCACAAGCTACAAGCTTCTGAGGGGTCTCCTCGGGAGACCTAGGAGTAATCAGTATAAACATAAAACATAAAAAACATAGACATCGAGGGGAGTAGGCGTCGGCGAACGGGAACTATTCATTATTGATATCGAGGGGAGTAGGCGAGTACGAGAAATGTCACTTGAATAATTTTGATGTACTGTATTTGAATTGAATTGATAGGTATCTACCTAATTATTGTGGAGATTTTGATGAAAGAGATGAATTCAGATAGTGAAGATGAATTATTATGTACACCTCCAGAAATACGGGAAGCAGCTAATACTACAATTCATAATTTATTGCCTGAAAAATCCGAAAAAAAGTATAAAGCTGCATACATAAATTTTTTGGATTGGTGTAAAAGTAAGAACATCAAGTCATCGATTTCTGAGAACGTTCTTCTGGCATATTTTAGTGAATTGAGCACTAAATATAAAGCATCATCCCTATGGACTTTCTACTCCATGCTAAGAAGCACACTTAACATAAATCAGGGAGTCAATATAGACAACTATTCAAAATTACGTGCATTTCTGAAACGGAAATCAGAAAAACATATTGCCAAAAAGGCAAAAACTTTTACGCCAGAACAAGTGAATAAATTCTCAAATGAAGCTTCTGATGATAAATATCTGGCAACAAAGGTAGTAGATCTCACAATAATTCAATCGTTTTCATCACCTCGTCAAATATATAATTTATTTCAGGTTGCTTTAATAATGGGCATTATGGGTGCTTGTCGTGCAGCAGAATTGTACTCTATGCAGATTAATGATTTAGAAGACCAAGGATCTATTTTAATGGTCAATGTACCAAATACAAAAACAAAAATTGCCAGAAAATTTGCTATTACTGGAAATTTGTATATCATAGTGAAGAAATATTTGAATCTGAGGCCTAACAATATATCGCATAATATTTTATTCTTTAAATTTCAAAATGGAAAGTATCACCCACAAAGAATTGGCATCAATAAATTTGGAGCAATAGGGAAAGACATTGCATCTTTTTTAAAATTACCTGACTATAACTTATACACAGGGCATTGTTTTCGCCGCTCGTCGGCTACTTTATTAGTAGATTCTGGAGGAGACATAACGGCACTAAAGCGCCATGGCGGTTGGCGATCAACTACTGTGGCTGAGGGGTACATTGATGATTCCGAAAAAAATAAAAAAAATACTGCAAATAAAATTTACAGTTCTATAACACCCCAGCCAGTTAGTACATCAACAACACATATACAAAAAACACAAGAAGAAACAATAAACTTGCATAATTCATTCCCAAATATTCAGATTCAAGGTTGTTCAAATGTTACAGTTTATGTTATCAATAAAGAAAATTAGTACCTAATTACTAAAGTCTTTGTATTTATTGTTATACTCACAGATATTATACTGATAGGGAAGTCAAAGAAAATAGCTGATCATGATTCTGGAGGGTATGCAACATGAACAAAAATATTATAATTTTACCAAAAAGAGGGGGTTTTAAGCAATTTCAAGAATTTCTCAGTTGGGTATAGGTATTAACACAACCCTCTCAACACAGATGATCAATTTCGATTGTCTGATTCTGGCTTATTCATTCAAATAGAAATATGTAGGAAAATGACGATAGACGATATTCTGAGTAACCCAACCCTACTTCGTTCTTGTCTACTGCCACATAACTAAAGAATGGCCTGTTTTCATTCAAGAAAAACAATGTAAAATGCTGAAAACCTACTCAAAATAACCAAGCATGGAACGATGACAGTTCATTGGACTGCCCATAGATGCATATATGACTGCATGAAATATTCAGTGAACACAGAAATTTATGTCAGTGTTTTTGATAATTGTTTTCAATTTTGAAAATGCAAATGAATTCGAATTTTACTGAAGAAGTCGAAGATAAAGCATAGTATTCAATTCGCGGTAATGGTCATAACACACTTGATGAATTACACCACTCGCCTGACGGCTCGCGGTGCAAACATTCATCTGCGTGTGTTATGACTTACATTACCGCTCATTGAACAATATACTATTATCTACTCCCATAGATTAATATATCCATTATTCAACTGATTTTGATCTGTAATAGTCTCTATAAACAAATTAGTAGTGTGAGGTAATAATAACTCACTCTACTACAAATAGGAAAAATGTAGCTTACGAAATGAATAAAAAAGTCGGGTCCATGGGGAGCTCTATTTCAGACATCAAGTTAACGTTCTGGCCATCCATTTCAACATTTTCTTAGGTCTGAATATCCAAAAATTGCATTTGGAAAACGTGAATTTCCGACGTTTTTCACGGGATTCGATATCGATTCGATTTTCGACCACAGAAATCGCTTTTGACAACTGTTGTCAATTTTGAAAATGCAGATTGATTCGCATTATACTAAAGAAGTCGAAGATAAAGTATAGTCTTCAATTCGCGGTAATGATCATAACACACTTGATGAATTACACCCCTCGCCTGACGGCTCGGGCTGCAAAATTCATCTGCCTGTGTTATGACTTACATTACCGCTCATAGAACAATATAGGTACTATTTTTCATCTAATTGAAAGTGGGATTATTCCAAGTGATGAATGAATCTTTACTGCTAATATAGGTAATTTATATTCTGCAGCATCCAAATGAAATACTTTTGAGATGAAGAGTTATAAAGAAAGAACTTTTCAGTTTTGAAGCAATGAAATGGAAACGTCTAGTTTGAATGGGGTACAATCATTTCGTCCGTTTTCTAAACATGAAAATGGCATAGCGCTATTCGCGTTTGGTGCCGTACGTGAGTACGGAATGTCTAAATGCCCACGGTCTAGTAGGGCCCTTAACGTAACCTGCGCGCATATTTGTAAACAGGAGACGCGTTATCCCTTCGGTAAATTTCGGCATGCCCGAAGAATTTTAATACATATTTAGCAGATGCGTCCGCCAGAGTCCGCCTGATACGTCTGCTGTTTACTGGAGTAAGTGTGGCATAGCAATTTTTATTTTCATATTAAGATGAGGCGTCAGTTTCAGCTTTGCATGTAACATAACAAAAATGCGTGAATTACCCAATTATTACGTACCTATACAGGGTCTTTCACGAGGAACCTCACCCATATTTATACGGGAAACTACTGAACGTATTTTCATGAAATTCAGCACTTGTAAGTATTTCACGATGCTGATCAAATCTAAAATATTTTCAAGGCATGAGCAGTGAGCACCTCCGGTTTTTCCGGAAATGACGTCAACTTCCGTTTTTCGAATCAGAACCCCCTTTTTTATGTTGCAGAAATAGATTCCTTGGAAAATTTCAAGTTATTTTGATGTAACATTTTTCAGTTTTGGTTGGAAAATTCTCTCTGAGCGGGAAAATTCGAAAAAAAAAATCGAAAATAGAGCTCCGCTGAAACAAGAATAACTTCGAGGTTTTTGGATGGAAAATTTTCATTTTTGGGATTTTTCAAGATGTAAGATTGATGTATCCGCTTAGGAGATCGAAATCGCGATTCATGATACAGGGGATGAAAAAATCGCTTTCAAAGTTAGGGATGACAAAATCGTGAAAAATCAATTTTTTCAAATTAGAACCCCATTTTTTTATGGCAGATATTGAATCTACGTTAAAAAATAATGTGAGTGTATGCATCACACCCTTGCCCTACAATGGATATTTTCTGAGTTAATATCCACTTTAGGGCAAGGGTGTGATGCATACACTCACATTATTTTTTGACGTAGATTCAATATCTGCCATAAAAAAATGGGGTTTTAATTTGAAAAAATTGATTTTTCACGATTTTGTCATCCCTAACTTTGAAAGCGATTTTTTCACCCCCTGTATCATGAATCGCGATTTCGATTTTCAAAGTGGATACATCAATCTTACATCTTGAAAAATCCCAAAAATGGAAATTTTCCATTCAAAAACCTCGAAGTTATTCTTGTTTCAGCGGAGCTCTATTTTAGATTTTTTTTTCGAATTTTCCCGCTCAGAGAGAATTTTCCAACCAAAACTGAAAAATGTTACATCAAAATAACTTAAAATTTTCTAAGGAATCTATTTCTGCAATAAAAAAATGGTGTTCTGATTTGAAAAACGAAAGTTGACGTCATTTCCGGAAAAACCGGAGGTGCTCATGCCTTGAAAATATTTTAGATTTCATCAGCATCGTGAAATACTTATAAGTGCTGAATTTCATGAAAATACGTTCAGTAGTTTCCCGTATAAATATGGGTGAGGTTCCTCGTGAAAGACCCTGAAAATGTTTGTCCTGCTGTGGAAGCATATTTAAATAATTCAAAAAGACGTGCTTGTTCTAAAACATCTCTACTGTCTAGTTTCCAGACAGCGTTCAAATATAAGGGAGCTGCCAGAAAAAGTAGCTCCGGTGTTAAATGTCGTCGAAAGGGAAAAAATACACCAGTACAACCAACATCAGTAGGACGCAGAAAAGTTTCATGCGGCAGCAAAAAGGCAAAATCGGGAAGAATGCTCCCTGATGTTAAAAAGAGGCAGAAAGCACCTCATTCACTACAAGAGTGCATTAATAAAAATATTGCACTAGGCGCTAATGAATTCAAAAAGTGAAAAAAATTGCGACTGCACTTACGTCTGCAATAACACATACATTATAAGCAATAAAGTGAATAACACTTGGAGATTATGTACGTGATATTTTATATTTTATTTAGTAACAAATTAATGGTTGTTTTTTACTCTTGTGTACCTTTACATACATTCATGTGTGCAATAATATAATATGTAGGTTTATTTTGCTCAATAAAATAAATTTCATTCAGAAATAATGTACAGAAATTTTTATTGGATTTTAACCACCCCTCTACCTATTTATTTTTTTTTGGACCTGAATTTTTCAATGAATTGTACATCCAAAAAAATATTTTTTTTTACAAATCCAGAAAACGTTATACAGAACACACGAAAAAAGTATGGCAAATCAATGTTATGGTCCATCCAAGAATCATTGACATCTCGGGGGGCTTTGGAAAATCGAAATTATGTTGGTAATGTCCATTCAGTTATATTTTGAGTTGCGGAATTCAGGTTCGTATTGGAAATAACACTGACATTGTCATTGATGTTTCGAAAAAATTCGGCAAATAATTGAGCAAGTAGCAAGTGAAATAAATATCTTTGGAATGAGGCTCTTGAAGAGTGTGCCGCTAATAAATGGAAAGCCTGCACAGAGCGCGTAGAAAAATAAATGAGAGAAGATTAGTCAAAATAGATGGAATGTGATTATGCTATGATAACGTCCCTGAAAATATCCTCTGTTTTTGAATATATGGAATGACAAAACCGTTCATTATGAACATGACGAAATGATGAGGAAATAATAACAGTTGTGGTTGTTGAAACAGAATATAATAGGAATATTCACATTTTTATAGTTCATATTTTATACCTTCATTGATCACAAATATTGAAAGTTAAAATTTCATGACAAAATTCTTCTTATATTATAGATCCATTGGATAAGTTTTGTTTCTGTCTTGATATCTATTACAAATTTCCCAATCCATTCACTTTGCAGCAACACGCTTCAAATCAACTAGATTTTTCTGGTTTAGCGAATATTCATATGGAACTATGGAAAGGAACATGCTTTTTTATCACCCACCATATTTTTCGTTATCGAACAAGAATTTCTAGGCTTTATGCTCCTACATTTGATCGTAAGATCGAAAATGTATCAATACAAGATGAAAATAATTTACTGCTGGTATACAGATTCACACGCTGGTAATCGTATGTGAAAACTGGGAACATGCTCAAAGTGCCTTACTTTAAAAAAATACCATTTAATTTTTAGGTTATTTCTATATCTTCTATTGCTATGATGAAAGCAAAGAAAATTTTTAGTTACTTTTTCGTAACTAGAAATAAAGCTGCGACTGGACTTTCAAAGCCTACTCTGATGTCAATAATTCTTGGATGGACTATAGATACTGTTTTTTTTCAATGGAACATTCCTGTATATTTATACAAAAGTGAAGACCTTAAGACCTTTTATTAAGTAAATTACAGTGACTTCAGGCAGAAATCAATCTCACTCTCCTGCTATATACTATATACAGCTCTTTATTCCGCACATTTTTGCAACTCTAACGTGTCTGCCGTTTACCAATTGGTTTTGGCTGACTCATCTGCTATATACCACTCTACTTCGGCTCGCGCCTTTCGGCGGACGCGTCTTCTGTTTACAAATATGCAACCCGCGCGCCGCAAAAACTATAGTGCTAGCCAGAAAACCTACTTCAGCCAATTGAGGCCTTATGATATCCAGCACGCAGCATACCATAGGCGAGTCAGAACATACTTGCTTTTGTGCACCTTGTACGAAATCTCTTCATTGTGTCCTCCATAGAAATTGTCAAAGCTCTCAAGAACCGGTGCGAATCTTAGATAAAATACAGTACACTCGTTAGAGAATTAACCCGAGATCAAACCCAACGATTTTAATGTTCTTATCGAAATGTATTGCACGTTGTTGATTCAACTAAAGGTAAATGTAATACAGATCCGACCCAAAGAAATTTGGATAAGGGTCAAAATCACCTAAAAATCAACTTTGAATGACATTGTATGATATTTCGTTGAATTCAGCGTTGAAAGTTATTCAAAAAAATGTCATAGAATTTGCAGGTTCGTATTAAAAAAAAGATGAATCAAAATGACAGAATTTACTCTTCTTATGATATCTCAATATCCGGCCCTGATAATCTCGATTTGTTTGAACTGCTTGACAATGCTTCTATAAATTCAACTTTTTCTCCATTTGACCGACCTTCTAACTCTTATTGTTTAAAAGATACCAATACCTAGAAGCATAGAATGAATGGAGGGAAGGCTTCGCTACAAAAATGAACTGCCAAAAACGTCCGCACTTGTCAGTTCGCCGCAAGGTCATGAGATGGCGCCAACGTCGTTCGTGGCTCCAGCATGGCTATAACGATACATATTCAAAATGAAATTCGTTTTGACAAATTTATTTCCGATCATAGAATTTCCATATAATTGCGCATAAATAATTGATTAGAATGCGGTGATATGTCAACAATATTGTTATGATTAATATTTGGTGTTATTTTGAAGGGTGAGACTTAAAAAAATTCTTTTATTTAAGTAACGTACAGGTCTTCTTCTAGAAGCTGAAAAAAACGGAGATGGAATTGTCGAATTTTAGTGTAGTAAGAACTTGTTTCGATTTCTTCATATGGAACAACCGGACGTCATTTCAAGTCAATCAGAAGGCGTGATTATTCTATCTTCAGAAATTTTGAATGCGTCATGATCCCTGCACCGAGGCCTTTTTGGCTAAAATAGGTAATAATAAAATTGTTCAATATGTTTTGATACTTGTCAATAAAAATTCAAACTGTTTACCTTGTTTTTTCATTCAATAATTATATAGTAGGTACATAGCATAATAAATCACACTATATCAATTAAAAATATTATGCTTAGCAACAAACGTTGAAATGAACAAAACCAACAGGTAAATTAGATAGTTGAAGCCGCAGAAATGTTTTTTTTTTATCGAAGCCGATTCAATTCGTATATTATAGTAACTTCAAACAATATTCGAATTCAATACAATTTGTTTCGACCTCCTTTAGTCCTTTCAGTCAACAACAAAAAGTTTTATTATTCAATCACTTTGGTGTTGGTCGTAAAAATGTATCAATAAAAATGACGACCACATAATATTCTTTGCAACTGTAGCGCCACAGAACAAGACATATGTGACATATAGCCCTATTTGCGATCACAGCGTTATCTATCGGGCGCCACACGAAACTCTAACCTCCGCCGAAATTGGAAGTTCAAAATGATCTGTCGAGCGTATGAAGCCTTCCCTCCATTCATTCTATGCTCCTAGCCAATACAATCCCATTAAAAATGTGGCCACTCTGTATACAAACCCGCATCCCCATTATAAGGTTTGGAGGGTGAATCCACAGAATAGCCAACTACACAGAAGCGTCACTAACCGTCGGCACTTTGATCTTCAAGGGGCAAATTTTCGTGACCTTCATTCTCTGTTAGGTAGTACACATGTCACTTTTGAGCGGCAAATTTGATTGGAATGGTCAATGGTTCACATAACAAAGGATTTTTAGTTTTTGATTTATCAACAATCAGATCAAACCAAAAAAAAACAAACTCCAGCGGTCCAACGGAAATTTAACGTTGACATTAGGATGTACCGAGGGATGTACCTAGGAGCATAGAATGAATGGAGGGAAGGCTCCGCTACAAAAATGAACTGCCAAAAACGTCCGCACTTGTCAGTTCACCGCAAGGTCACGAGATGGCGCCAACGTCGTTAGTGGATCCAACATGGATCCACATGGATATTTAAAATAAAATTCGTTTTGACAAATTTATTTCCGATCATAGACTTTCCATATAATTGCGCATAAATAATAAATAGTTGATTAGAATGCGGTGATGATATGTCCACAATATTGTTATGATTAATATTTGGTGTTATTTTAAAGGGCGAGACTCAAGAAAATTCTTTTATTTGAGTAACGTACAGGTCTTCTTCTAGAACCTCTACGGCAACTGTGGAGTTAAGACATCCCTTGAACGTTCTGAGTCTGGTCGTTCAGTGGCCTCAACCTTCAAGCAAGTGTTGCTTCAAATCAAAGAAACAACAGGGATTGTGAATTTCATTTAAAAAAAAAATTAAATGAATTAATGAATATGAATAATAATAATAATAATAAATAATCAATAAATTTCTGTATATAGATATATTTTATTGCTTAATGATCTTTGCATTCGTACCAACAAGTTGGAGCTAAAATAATATTAAAATTGTTCAATATGTTTTGATACTTGTCAATGAAAATTCAAACTTTTTACCATGTTTTTTCATTCGATAATTATATAGTACATAGCATAATAAATCACACTATATCAATTAAAAATATTATACTTAGCAATACACGTTGAAATGAACAAAACCATCAGGTAAATTAGATAGTTGAAGACGCAAAAAATTTTATTTTATCGAAGCCGATTCAATTTGTATATTATAGTAACTTACTTCAAACAATATCCAAATTCAATACAATTTGTTTCGACCTCCTTTAGTCCTTTCAGTCAACAACAAAAAGTATTATTATTTAATCACTTTGGTGTTGGTTGTGAAAATGTATCAATAAAAATGACAACCACATAATATTCTTTGCAACTGTAGCGCCAGAGAACAATATATATGTGACATATAGCCCTATTAGCGATCACAGCGCTATCTATCGGGCGTCACACGAAACTCTAACTTCTGTCGAGCGTATGAAACCTTCCCTCCATTCATTCTATGCTCCTAGTATGTACCTACCTAGCATGGCACAAGCGTCATCAAATGAAGTGACGCTTCTGTGTAGTTAGGTATTCTGTGGTGAATCTTACAGATTTCTCAATTTTTCCATTGTTTTCGAGCTAATTCTAGCCGACCTACCAAATTTTATCTTTCTGTGACTTCCCTCTGGAGGATGATGATCAGTGCGTGAGTGAGTGAGTCAGTTACTAAATCGATGTATTTTAGGTATTAATGAAAACTCAAGTAGAGTAGGTATGTGAGCTAGACGAAAAAAAGTGTGTACGATGGGCCAAGTCATATTTTCCGGAGAGTTTGAATTCTGAAGTATTATGCATTTCGAAAATATGAGGTTTCGGAAATGCTATGAAAATACTTACAAAGCTTTATCCTTATACTCCAGACAGTGGGCAGCAGTTATGACAAATCTCTGATTTATCAGTGTTCCACCACATAAAAAGATATATCTTCCTTTAATATTAGTTTTGTATCCCAATCGGGCGAGCCAAGGATATTTTCCATCCGTTGACAATTTTCCACCGATGATGCGATTTGTGTAAGACAGTCCGCAAATTTTATCATTGCTCCATTGCTTCCCAAGTGAAAGTTGGGGATCTGGAAATGGAGAAATTGAAAACGTTATGAACTATTTTTTATATACAAAGTCATTGGATAGATTTTGGAGCATTGCCAAAATAGTGTACTAACTAAGCGAAATTTGACCGCTTATCTTTATGCAGGATGTTTCAAAAAAAGGTGATCCCATCTCTGAAAATAATTTGGGGTTTGATCAGTAAGAAATTTTCGTAAAACATCTGGAAATCTACAGGGTGGCCCACCCTAGACGCGGTTCTCATTTTGAGGCAGTAAATGAGGACATTTTTGAATTTTTTTTTTCGTGAAATGTAAAGGACGATCAGATGCACAATTTAAAATTGTTTTCACATATACAGGGTGTTCGATAACAAAGATATAGACCATAGTTACACTTTTTTAAATGGAATACCCTATATATGAATTCAAAAATTGAATGGCAAGCTCAAATAATGATGAGTTTATAGAGACCATTTTATGCCTTAGAAAAACCATTGTTGAGAAAATGGTGAAAAATCGAAAAAAAGTAGTATTTTCAATTTGCAATTAATGAATAAACCCTTCAAGCAAACGAGACAGACAATGTTTTTTCGTGTAGACATATTGGCTACCCTTATGCAGAAAAAAAAAATTAACTCTGGAATATATGTTGTAGAATGTGAAATCTCCAATTATAATATTTCACTTCGTTTTGATACAGGCAGCGCCATCTCTTGTTCGCATACTGAATATCTTGTTTGTTTCTAAGCGCTTCAGATTGTAATCAGGATTTCAGGATAGTAGGGATAAAAGAAGCTTTGACGCTTTTGACGTAGCGTTGGGGTAGTTTAGTAGCAACCCCTTCCAACTCCCAACTTCGAAATGCACCCGTGTGAAGCCGCGTTCTCAGAGCTACGTATTGTAGCCAGCGACACCCGTTTCAGCCAATCAGAGGATTCAAAATTTAATTTGAATCCTCTGATTGGTTGAAACGGGTGTCGCTGGCTACAATACGGAGCTCTGAGTACGCGGCTTTAGTCCGCTCTTCTGCTGGTGAAATAGTAGAGGGGCGCTAGTATCGCAGTTTCACGTTTGACGTTTGCGCGTTTGTCAACCGGTATAACCCACAGTATAGACACCAACCAGTAGTCGCACTCCGTGGATTTCCTTACTCCATTCCGGACTCGGGCATACCTCATTCGTCATAACCTCAAATCATCCTGCATTACTCGGAAACATGTCAGGTCCCCGCGTATTGCTAGAGATAGCCTGCTGTTATAGTCATCCTTATCATATTATTTACAACTATGTTGCTGCTTTTTTTGATAAATTGAATCCAACTTTCCGAGACGGGTTATTTTCTGAATTAAATTTCATTTTAAGAGTTCAGAGACGACAAAACTTTCTTCAAGAGGATTATACTGATTTTCCAATTCATATCGGCTGGAGCTATCAAATTATATACAAAGTTTGTTTGAGAGCCAAGGATATTATTTCGGTAAATTTGACGATAATTCTGTGGCTGTGGCAACAACTGAATGCATATCCTGATGCGCGCAGAGATATGCGCAAATCCCGTTGGAGTAAAAATTTCAGTTCATTTTAGCGTGAGTGCGACTACTGGTTGGTGTCTATACCACAGAACACAAATATTAAGAAATGCAAACTCCCTACTAAATGTTGGCAACAAAATTGGCCGCCATGTTAGGTGGCTAAGTAGAGGGGGTAAGGCGGGAATATTCAAATAGGATTTGAATCTCTTCTATTTGTTTACACTTGAATAAAAGCGGGAAATTATGAAAACAAGAATGTTGATAAATCAATTTATTGAATGAATGTTATTTTCAACATGAGTAATAAACACCTACATAAAATTATTATTACAAACACAATACTTGTGAAAAGCTTTGAATTATTATAATTATTTCATTTAATAACTTGTCTGACATGCGAACTATTTGACGAATCAAATGTATTATCAATTAAGTGACAAAACTCAGCAGTATGTGAAGCAGTTGTCTCCAAATATCCTGATGCACAGAATATCACAATTGCTACTGCTACAGAGTAACTTAATTGTCAGGCTGCCACATTCACCTTCATCTTCATGTAGGAATCTGAAAAATTAAAATTATTTCCTGTCAATTTATTGCAGCATCTATAAGTTCTCTTAGAATTATCGAAAAGAAATGCTTGCTTTATATGGTCCATACAAGCAAACTTTCTTTTCTCAATCTCTAATTTTCCATCAATAATGGAGTTACGAGTACACTTTGAAAGATGAGGAACATGAAATATTTTGAAAACTCTCTGTCCATTTACTACAAAGTGGAAGGAAGAAGGTTTTTCATCGGTGGTAACTGAAACTAAGGAATTCAAGGCAGTCTTATTCGTACTGCCTTTGTCACAAACTGTTGCTATAATGTTCAATCCTAGTGCTTGTAATTCCATCAATTATTTCTTGTATTAGAAGTTTTAAATTACAAGATTTTACACAATCTTTGGAGAAATAATAAAGGAACCCAAATCTTCAAATCCTGATATCTGATGATAATTGTCCACCTTGTGCGTTGGCGAGTTGGATAAAGAATTCACAATGGAAGATTCGTTTGGAATTTTGAATGTTACTGATTCTTTGAATGAAATATTGGCATTTGAATTTGGAGAATTAGAAGTGGGAATTTGATGATAAGGTGGATTTATAAGAGGTTTAGAAATTGAGAGATGTTTATGATACATTGATTCCCTAGGATTATTGAAATTTGAAGATCTGAAATGATCCTGATATATTCTGAAATCAGAAACGTTGACTCTGGAATCTAAGCCACAAATTTTCATCCAAGTTTCTCTTCCTGAGGGATCTCTGGGAAAATATTTGTTTTTCTTCTGAAGGCACTATTGCAGGACGAATATTTACAAGAATAAGAAATCTTACGAGCAGATGACGACTTCACTGTACTTCCAGACATACTTGAGGAATCATAAGCATAAAATTAAACTAAGAAAACAGTCAACTAGTTTAGGAACATTGACTTAGAATCAATGGCTAGGAACGATACTTTTACCAATAATATTAACTATGTTTAAATAAATACTTACCTGACTAATTACCTGCATACATCGAGAAAAGGCTTACTCCATGCAAACACTCTTTCAATTAAATTTCGGATGATTTCAATTTTCAATCCTCGATTACAAAAGGGGGCTCAAGAGATCTGAAATACATAATTTGTTTAATTTTTTTTTCTAATAAACTTTATCATGTCAATCAGGAGAAACTTACGTCGAATCTTATATCCAGGTTCTTGAACAAATAATGATTTCACTTTAGATATATTCAAACTTTGGAAACAATCACGTTATCACCTGGCAAAAGTAAACAAGAACTGACTGACAGTTGACACCGGCCACAGGCAAGTTATGCGCATGCTTGGCGGCCATGTTAGGTGGCAACCAATCACAAACTGCTTCCTAAATTTGTACTAGAGTTTCATACCCCTGGTCTATAATACTGTGCCTTAACTAACTAGTGAAAGGGAATGAGCTGTATTACCAAAAAATAATACAGCCTGTATTATTTTTTGGTAATACCAGAGACAACCTCTGGTAAACCAATTATTTTTTTGTATTCTTCCTCCTCGTAGGTGATTGACAACTATGCTCTCTGTTAAATCAAGGCGTAAGTGTGCCAAATGTGGACACAGTAGCAAAAATTCCAATTGTTCCTTTCATCGGTTCCCAAAACCTGATGGACGAAATATAGACAGGTACTTATTCAAGTTTTACATTGAAAACATTCTTTCTAAGCTTCGAATCCTTCTCATTCCCATCGAATAGCACAATGACTCGCAGAATATATAAAATTTTATAACAAGATACGATTTGCACATACCTACATAATTGTTTTTTTCCAGGGCCCGAAAATGGGCTGTTTGCTGTTTGGGCTTACCCTAATGAAAACTGGGATGATAAGGCAGCCTTAGTAGCCTTCCACAAAAAAAGTCGAGTGATCTGTAGTGATCATTTCAGAACTGATTCTTTTACTGAACATGCTGGTCGCCACCTACACTTGAATGCATTTCCTGAGGATATAGATGATTGTCTAGGTAACGAAGACTTAACCTCACAGACATTAGAGATCACACCTGACTATGCTTCAGAATCAATAGAACCTGTTCCACAGACATCGACAAGTGGAAATACTGTACAGTTTTCTCTGAACCACTTTGTACTCCTTCTATTAAACGGAAATTGGCGCCTAGATCTATTCTACGTGAAATGAAGGCAACAAGAGTTTCCCACCTTACTCCACGTGACCAGTTTCTTCATAGGTGTTGGAAGAAACAAGCAAGAGAAATCCAGAGGTTGCGTAAAAAGCATAAAAACTCCACAGGTAAAGCAGTGCTCGACGATTTAAGCAGCAGTTCACAAATAAATAAGTTCCTGAAGCAAATGACACCAGCAGCTGCAACTTTTTTCCCGGCACAACTAAGAATTTCCGACAAGAAACCTGAAAGGAGAAGGTGGATGTTGGATGAAAAATTATTAGCCCTCACAAAATTCAAGAAATCTAGTTTTCTTGATTATCGAGAAATGATGCAACCTTAAGCATACACCATCTTATGTAACATTTAAATTCGAAATTTCTCCAGTGTGCCATCTGGACGACAAGTGTATCATTGTAAATGAAAATGTTATTTCCTTTTTTACTTGAGTTGTTCTATGCATTGTAATGTCTCAAAGGATTGAAAAATATAATTATTATTTACACTTTTTTAAAGTCAATAAAATAGTAATTACTATTGATTGTTTTATTCTCATTTTTATCGTTCGATTAATCAGTAGTGATATAGTATTAATGCTTTTATTGTGAATGAGAACATTAATTTAGTTTTGTTTTTTCATTAGTTTCAATCTGAAAACAAAATTAATTAAATGTTTTCATTTACAATAAACGCGTAAAGTCGTAGGTACTTTTACGACAAAGTTCAAAGAAGGAATAAAATTTAATTTTTAATTTCCCGCCACCAGTGCATAAGTTCCGATTTCTGCCGGTGAAATAATTTAGGAGCGCTGCGGTAGAACTGTGTCAACGACATTTAGCAGAGGAGTTGGAGTTCTTCTCGTTGGTATTTCTATGTTCAGTAGTGCGATGTAAGCCTTTGTCTTGTACGTGTATGCAGATGCTGTTAAGAACGATTAAATGCTTTATAGAATTTGTATTTCTTGTTAAATATCCACGAATCCTCTTACAATATACTGAGTGATCATAATTGATGTTCAAACATTAACTACGAATAATTGTCAAAAACTTTCCTATTTCAAATGGCACACCCATTATTTCTGTATCTTGTTGAACGTAAAAATTAATATCGAAACTATCCTCATTGGGTTTCCCTATACCTAAACCTAATAGTTTTCAAGTAATTTTCGATTTTTAATTCAACTGGTTAACCTACTATTATGATAAGCGATATTCAAAGAAAAACTTGGAAATATTTATGGGAAAATGCTCACAATATTATTTGAAATCTGAAAAACTCATATGAAGATCTCAATAATGGTGTTGCGGTCACGCAAGATTTATTATTCCATTATGAATGATTATCTACTGTTTTTCTGAATATCAATTCTTTTTTTCAATTATTTTCAAATTAATTCCGCCTAGAAGGTATTAAGTGTCAATATCATTCAATCTTTTCCAGTACGTGCCCTCAAATTTTTCTTTATTCCGATCGTTTTGATTTGAAGTTAAGCCATACGTTCAAAGAATCATGTAACAAACGATTCATTCAAAAAAATATTTGCTCAGGCGATGAACCTGTGCTCTAGTCCAACATTTTCCATACTCTTCACATTTTCAATATTTTGAAGACTTGTCGAGATTTTCGAAAGAGATCTGTGGTAGTGAACCTCTGGCCAGAGAGTGGGTTGAGTACCGAGTGGAACGAGTTTCACCAGCATAAGGACATTCAGTGGTAAGGTAGTATTTGAAGATATTTTGTGAACATCTTTGAATCTTTGAGTCTACTAATACTCAATCCAACAATTGGAGATAACAAGTATGAAGAATCAAAGGTTCATCGCCTGAGCAAATATTTTTTTAAATGAATCGTTTGTTACATGATTCTTTGAACGTATGGCTTAACTTCAAAACGATAAGAATAAAGAAAAATTGGAGGGCATGTACCGGAAAAGATTGAATGATAATGACACTTAATACCTTCTAGGCGAAATCAATTTGAAAATAATTGAAAAAAGAATTGATATTCAGAAAAACAGTAGATAATCATTCATAAAGGAATAATAAATCTTGCGTGACCGCAACACCATTATTGAGATCTTCATATGAGTTTTTCAGATTTCAAATAATATTGTGAGCATTTCCCCATAAATATTTCCAAGTTTTTCTATGAATATCGCTAATCATAATAATAATTTAACCAGTTGAATTAAAAATCGAAAATTACTTGAAAACTATTAGGTTTAGGTATAGGGAAACCCAATGAGGATAGTTTCGATATTAATTTTTACGTTCAACAAGATACAGAAATGTAATAGGAGAGATAACTTGGAAGTAATAAAATGAATATCCTTTTTAGAATTAGGACTTGAACATTTTCTTTCCTGTAATATTTAACCGGTATTTTCCACTTCAACTTCTGAAATTTAATAGCCTTGTGTTAGAAAAATTATTGGATCGTTTATCAAGCCCACACAGGATGTTTGGCGAGACGTTAACGACCGAAATTGTTGATTTTCAGTTTAAGTTTATTTAGAGAACTAAATGATAAATTATAATTGTCCCACGAATTTGGTTGCAATTACTGCACACGATGACAGGAATAAAATTCAACGCAGGCATTGTTGAGAATTGTCACGTAGCATTTCCCAAACCATTGCATGGGAAACTGCAATATCTCAAGAAGAAGGTGGGAAGCAGAAAAAAATCTTTAATTTGATTGGTTCATAAAAACAAAGATGGAAGAAGTTTTGGTTTGATTGGTTTTGAAGTACTGACGAAAGAAAAACCTTCAATTTAATTGGTTTCTAAAAGGAACAAAGAATAAGGTAGCCGGGGAAGTTTCGGACGAAAGTGAGTTCAGTTATTCGGGAGACGAAAACGGCAGTTACTGGTTGGACCTTAAACGCGGAGGTTCCCAGTGCTCGCGACTATGGTTCGGGTACTGGGGTAGTACGGTTTCAGGTTAGGTACTTGAGTGTTAAGAAGTACGGTTTCAAAGTGGAAACGAAAACAATTAAGGTTGATTTTGAAGTCGAGGAGTAACTGCAGAAGTCTTAAACGGGAAGATTCTGAGTTGACTCATTTAATATGTATTTGATTGTTTGATATGGTTTTAAGGAAGGTTTAAGAATTAATTTAGTTTCGTAGTTACTCGGAAGACGGCGTTAGGATAACTCATAGGTTTTTTTTTGGTTTCTTTTAAAAGTTTTGATAAGTCAGTCTCAAACTGGGACATATATAAGAAGTGTTAAGTTGAAGTTTGTAAAGTCTCTAAATTTATTTGGAATTATTTAGATCGCGTATCGTCGGTATATTCGGGAGTGAAGGTCAATTTTGCGAAAACGTGTAGGTGTCGTGTTTCGTATCTAATCTGTCTGTTTCAGGAAAGAAGCATCGTCGTAGAACATCCTCCTAGGTTCATCATTCTTGGGATTATTGGTCTAGAAAAAAGGTCAGATAAATTGTTTATGCTTAGCTTATTTTGAGAATTAGTAGAGAGCCACATGCCCGCCCAAAATATATTTGTAGTCCAGAGTCCTGAAATCTTCTACAAGTCATAGTTTCACATTTTAGTATTTTTTTTTCTTAAGACGTATTATAATCTTTGTAATCACCCTTAAGTAGTTGAAGGTCTAAGTGGAGTTTTCCTGCTGAGAAAACTAATGTTCATTTGAAAGATCATGAGGAAACTATTGTTGAGTTTTCCCTTATCTATGTGAAGTTTAAGAGGGATTATTTTCCGTTTTCCCGTTTGGGTATAGTAAATTTACTTTGTATTGTAAATTCTTTTGGAGATTATCCATGGTTATTATTGTTAGGGTTATTTTGATAAGCCCTTTTCATTTCTGTCGATAACTTGAATATAATAATATTTTATAATTTGGAATTCACACTGATGTTGATTTAATTTCAATGAATAGATTTGCCTTTGTAATTTAGAGCTAATATAACAGTTTTATTTGATGGGATTATTTCCTTTCGAATTAAGAAATATCCGAACATTTAATAATTTAAATCATTTGATTTAAGTAACACATATCTAATTTGGTGAGAATTTGTGTAGTTGATTTGGTTTAATATACGTCTTAAATTTAATCTAAAAGGTTTCATTTACCATCCCTCTCCCTAGAAAATAATTTTTAAACACCAAGACCCGACCCAAGTGCGTTGGGCCGATCCCACACTTTCTTCCGTCGGAAGAAAGAACTTCAAAATTCTAATTAACATCTTTTATTTTTTTCTTTTAGTAATAACACCCTTGATTGGTGGAAAGCCGTTCTTCCGTCCAATCACGAAGAGGGTGCTTTTACATATGGTGACAGCGGTGGGATGTGTTTAATTTTCCGGGGAAGAGTTTTTCTTTTGTGATACGTTGAATTTTTCGGTAGATATAGTTTTTTTTGGTTTTCTGTATGTTGCATCAGTGTGAATGTAAAGATTACTAGAGTTAAATGTGTTTAATTTTCCAAGGGAGGTTTTTAGAGAGATTTTGAGAAATTTAGAGAAATTTTGAGGTACAAGGAAACTTTATCCAGTTGTTTTATGGGTGATCGAAGTAGTGTGAATTGACTTGTTGGAAGATTTCCGGATGAAGGTTTTCAGGTACCTATTGATTTTAATTTGAATTGGATTATTTTCTTATGAATGTATACTTATGCCTATGAATTCGAGTTTACGTTTCAAAAGAAGAATTGCGATTTGGTAGGAACAGAGATTCAGGTTTGAATTAAAGTAAAGTAAAATTATTGATCTAAAGATTCTTGTTTTTGAGATATTGAAGAATGGAGTAAATACAGTTGGTTTTTCCTTTGAATAAATTCAAGTTTTCTTTTCTTTTGGAATTATTATAGAACAGTTCATATTTCTGTGATGTTCTATCATTTTAAGTGAAAGATTTTTGATAGAGTTGAGTTGATAACGAGATCTTAAGAATTTAAAGAGGTTTTAGATTCATTGCGGTTTTATAAGGAAAGAAGGCATAAGTTTTTTTTTTTTTCTTTCAGGACATTTTTTTTTTTCAGGACATTGTTTTTCTTTTTCAGGACGTTGAATTTTCTGATTGTTGAATGTATATGATAAAGTTTTCTGTTTCAGGAGGGTTATGAATTATTTTTTTTGAACTTTTGCTTCAATTGATTGCTTTCAGTGAAATTTTTGATTGATTTTCTTTCAGGGCGTATTGCGTGAAAATTTTTGGTTATTCTATCCACTGTTCCGATTATTCGCTATTTCGTTTGACGATCGAAAAGTCTGCATTTATAAAATAATATCATTCGGTTTTGTTTTGAGTTTGACTTGGAGAATAAGTGAACTTGGCTTTCCTTGCTCTAAGTCGACTTTGAAATTTTGGGAAACATTTTGATAGAAGGAAAATTCTTAATTTTTTTTTCAAGTTGGGTTTATTTTGATGGTTCAAGAATTGGGAAAAGTTTAAATTTGGTTAAAATTTTAGTAAAAGAGCTGCTGATCGTGACCTTTTGAATCTTAGAAAAGTTAAATAGAATCATTCTTTATTTCAGGAGGTTTTGTGTACTTTTGTTTTTTTAGGAACTCGACACTTGGTAATTTTTCTCATTCTTTCTTTTTGGGGTTGCATCAATTTTTTTTTAAGAGTTTTCTTTTGAATTTTTTTTTGGTGTGTTGGTATGTTTTTGAATTCGTTTTCAGGTGATTTGTTTTATTTTGGGTGTTTCGAGTAAGACTGTATGAATCGGAATTGTTAGGGTATCATTTTGCTATTTTTTTTTATTTGAGAAATTTAAAGTCGTAATCTTGAGCGTATTTCAGTCCTGTTGAAATTTAAAGTTGAAAATTTGGAATTATTCATCGATCTGGAAAGTAAATAATTTATTGAATACATTAAAAAATCATATCTTTGGTTACGATAATTGGGTTCTGGTTAAATTTTTTGAAAAATGGCTCAACTAGTTGGTGCATCCAACATGAATGATCCCGCGGGTCGAATAACACCTAGTTACTCGCTAGGTATGCTATCAACTACTTTAGAGAGTTTTTATGGGAAGGACGCGACCAGGTATTTTGAACAATTAGAGTTGCTGGCGAAATTATATGGATGGCATGAAAAGGACACGCTTATCCTTCTCAAACTTAAGCTCGAGGGGGAAGCTTATAGTTTTTTCAAATCTGATATCACCCTCGACACCTCAAGTTATAAGGAATTAAGGCAGAGGCTCGTTAAGAAATTTACGACAGTTAGGTTGCCGGGAGAAAATCAATGGAATTTGAGTCGATGCTACCAGCGACAGGACGAGGATGTGTCCTCGTTCTGCACTAGATTACGCACGGTGGGAGCAAATTTATTAAGCGAAGATCTGGCCGGAGCGTTAAGGGATGAGGAACCTGGAATAAGGAAGAAGAACCGGGAATTAATATTGAATCAGTTCAAGATAGCACTGAGAAAGGACGTAATGAGGGAAATTGGAATTTTGTTGTTGAAAGAGGAGAACCTGGATTTGGAAAAGGCGGAGGAACTTGTTAGGCTGCAGGAGACCACTAGTAGGATGTTGCAAGGGAGGTCGGTAAATATGAGGGTATCGACAGTTGACACCGAAAAAGTGTGTCAACTGTGCGACAAAGAAGGTCACACCGCGAAGGGGTGTGGAAGTATTAGGCAGAACCGAAAAAACGGGCCAGAGTCCAGCTGTCGGGGCGAAGGCCGGAAACTGCTAGAAAGACAGAGCAAGCGAGAGTCACCAACAAACAACGTACAGGAGGGGAATTCTAGACAGCGTTCAGTCATAATGATCCCGGAAGTAAATTCCGTAGGATCATATGACGCAGCACATATTTTACGATTGAATATCAATGGAAGGTCGAGTTTTTGTTTGGTGGATACAGGGGAAGCGGTGACTCTCGTAAAAAGGGGACTGATTCCGGAGAATCAGGTGAACGGCGACGACATAGGATTAGAATTGACTAGCGTATCAGGACATATCTTAAGTACTTGGGGTACGGCAAATTTATTTATAGGACCAGAAGGAGAGCGATTGGGAGCGAATTGGACGGCAGTTATATGTGATGATTCGACGTTAGGGAACGTCCAAGTCATCCTGGGAAGGGATTTCCTTAAGGCCAATCAGGCCCGCATCAGCTATGAAGAAAACCCATCAGTCTGGATGTGGGGGAGGAAATTTGAATTGTTGAGGAAGGAGGATATAGAGGAACAAACCTGTATGGTAGGTGAAGAAGTAGAGGAGATTACCGGGATGGTACAATGGGGAAGGCAGGCTCTAGGAGGCCACTCCCCCAGGGAAGACTGTCATGGGGACAGTGGGAAAAAGGAACGTTTTTACGTGCAAGGGAACGTCCGGGAGGACATTAAGGAAGAAGTAGTAAGGGTCGAAGCATTTAGGGAGTTCGGTACCCAGACCGAAGGTCCCTATGAAGTTAGGGATCTCATTAGGATTGGAAGGAGGAATACCAGTGTTAGCACCCAGACGGAGGGTGCAGAGGGAGCCGACAGCAATGGACTGTCGAAGGGTGACACCATAAGGGAATGGAATGGTGACGTCACCAGGACGAAGGGGAGCTTCGTTGGGATCGAAATTCACTTTCGACACTGGGCACCGATGGGACCAGGAAGAAGGGCGGAGACTGCGCCGATGGATTAGGAACTAAGGTACACGTTAGAAGGGAGTCAACCATAGAGGAAGATCGTATCTGGGAAACCGAAGTTTTGTTGATATCGGGGGTAACTATCCCCGCACGTTCGGAAATGGTGGTAGAGGCCAAATTGAGGAGGGAGATAAAGGGGACACCATTACGACGATCTTCGAGGGCAAGGCGCCCTCCGGACCCAGGGAAAAACTGTCTAGGAATTCGGGTAGCGAGAAGGCAACTCTTCAACAGCCTTCCAGGAGAAGCGAATCGACTCCTGCCCATTTCGTTAGATTCTATGGATAAATTGGACCGGAATTCGGGTAGCGAGAAGGCAAGTCATCGACGGCCTTCTAGGAGACATGAATCAACTCCTGCCCATTTCGTAGATTCCAGGGGCTCACTGGCCCGGAGAGCCACCGTCTGAAAAGGGTCCCTGTTCTGGGTTACGAACATCCCCCCCCCCCCAATCAACTTCGTTTCGAATTTAGAAGCCTTTAAGTTTTTTTTATATAGTTTCGTTTAGCATTGAAACAAGTCCAACTCACAATTATTAAAGTTGGTTTAGAATAATCTTTAGAAAAATCGTGGTAAAATTTGCATTTTGTATTCCACAACAAAGGCAAATTGGTATGAAAAATTAAATTCGTGGTATTCTTCCTCGGATGATTAGGAAGAATCATGTAACTTATCATAGGAGGACGAATAGGGAAGAAAAAGGGATTCATATTTATGTTAAGTTATGGCTTAAGGGTGAATGGATCTTCCTAATGATAATAAAGTATAGTGGAAAAATGTAATATTTGTCTTAAATCGTTATTGTATGAATTATTGTACGGTTCCTCATTTAGGTCTCAAGAGAATCTCAACCAATTAGCAGTATGGGAAAGGTACTGACATAAGCCAGAGGAATGACCTTATTCGTAAAAGTAAACAGTGCTGAAACGCTAATCGCGTACGCGTGTGCGAAGATAAACATTGGGATAATCGCGGCGTTTATACGCGAATCCGACGAAGTAACAATTAAACAATCTGTAGACCGGCAGTTTCGAGATAACTTGAGTGATTACGCATTGCGGGATACATAGACGAAGCTTAATCATGGCCGAGGGTACGATAAGCTTTATTTACCGTTTAAAAGTCGTGGAGAACACCAATCAATGAATGGGAAACGTCATCGACGTGTAGCAGAAATGGAGACTTTGGAGACACCGACGAAATGAAAGAATTGGCCCACAACATCGCCAGACAATTATGGGGATGGTTTACCTACATCACCTGTTCATGGACGAACTCATGGGATTTCCATGCGATATTCCGAATCATAAAGTATGGAATAGGAATTATATTGAATGGACTACACCTATATTAGATGTGGAATAACCCTGTTGGCCAGCCTATGGAATACTTTAATAATGTGGATTATGAATCGACACAGGACCAGACAAGAGAACGTGATAAGAAATAAGGATGCAGAGGCGGACGTAACTACAATAACGGCAATGACTGGATTATATTTGAATTCGAACGGCACTGGTCAGAAGAAATGAGTGAAAGTGCTCTAGGTCGCGAACTGGATATGTACAGTGTTATCGACATTTCTTGTATTATCGTAAACATTGACATCGAACTCGAAGTGCGAATCGCTGATTACGGTAGACTATATAGGCCGTTGTGTACTTTTGGAAGGTCGTTCTCGAGGCGAAGGTCAGTTCCGATCTCAGAGGAATGAAACATATCGAGATGGTCAGAGCCGGACGAGTGAAATTTGAAATTTCGAAAAAATAAACTCCTTGGGAGAAGTGAAAGGTGAAAGGCAGGATTTGTTTAATTTTTCTTTTTTGAAGGACTTGATTTATGAGCATTATGTTTTGCTGCATTGAGCCTTGTATTTTTTTGATATTGTTTGTCTTGGACTTGGACTAATTAGTTGAGTAAGAATGATATGTAGATTTAAGGCATGCTGCATGAGAGTTAAGAGTTTTAAGTTTGGTATATTCGAGTTGTATAACTGTTAGAATGTTTTTAACGGAAGACAAGGGACTATTGGACTATTGAGGAATGAGGGTAAGGGAAAAGTTATGGCAACCGATGCCAAAACTTTTTCAAAGGGGAGGATATTTGTAATAGAAGAGATAACTTGGAAGTAATAAAATGAATATCCTTTTTAAAATTAGGACTTGAACATTTTCTTTTCTGTAATATTTAACCGGTATTTTCCACTTCAACTTCTGAAATTTAATAGCCTTGTGTTAGAAAAATTATTGGATCGTTTATCAAGCCCACACAGGATGTTTGGCGAGACGTTAACGACCGAAATTGTTGATTTTCAGTTTAAGTTTATTTAGAGAACTAAATGATAAATTATAATTGTCCCAGGAATTTGGTTGCAATTACTGCACACGATGACAGGAATAAAATTCAACGCAGGCATTGTTGAGAATTGTCACGTAGCATTTCCCAAACCATTGCATGGGAAACTGCAATATCTCAAGAAGAAGGTGGGAAGCAGAAAAAAATCTTTAATTTGATTGGTTCATAAAAACAAAGATGGAAGAAGTTTTGGTTTGATTGGTTTTGAAGTACTGACGAAAGAAAAACCTTCAATTTAATTGGTTTCTAAAAGGAACAAAGAATAAGGTAACCGGGGAAGTTTCGGACGAAAGTGAGTTCAGTTATTCGGGAGACGAAAACGGCAGTTACTGGTTGGACCTTAAACGCGGAGGTTCCCAGTGCTCGCGACTATGGTTCGGGTACTGGGGTAGTACGGTTTCAGGTTAGGTACTTGAGTGTTAAGAAGTACGGTTTCAAAGTGGAAACGAAAACAATTAAGGTTGATTTTGAAGTCGAGGATTAACTGCAGAAGTCTTAAACGGGAAGATTCTGAGTTGACTCATTTAATATGTATTTGATTGTTTGATATGGTTTTAAGGAAGGTCTAAGAATTAATTTAGTTTCGTAGTTACTCGGAAGACGGCGTTAGGATAACTCATAGGTTTTTTTGGTTTCTTTTAAAAGTTTTGATAAGTCAGTCTCAAACTGGGACCTATATAAGAAGTGTTAAGTTGAAGTTAGTAAAGTCTCTAAATTTATTTGGAATTATTTAGATCGCGTATCGTCGGTATATTCGGGAGTGAAGGTCAATTTTGCGAAAACGTGTGGGTGTCGTGTTTCGTATCTAATCTGTCTGTTTCAGGAAAGAAGCATCGTCGTAGAACATCCTCCTAGGTTCATCATTCTTGGGATTATTGGTAAAAAAGGTCAGATAAATTGTTTATGCTTAGCTTATTTTGAGAATTAGTAGACAGCCGCATGCCCGCCCAAAATATATTTGTAGTCCAGAGTCCTGAAATCTTCTACAAGTCATAGTTTCACATTTTAGTATTTTTTTTTTCTTCTTCCATTTAAAAAGATCTTGCATGAATTCCAACCAATTCAATATGTAGTTCGAGTTCGAAGTCAATTATTAATATTCAACTGATAGAGAGCACACAACCCTTTCTACGACAGAGATGAATTTCGATAAACATAACCAAAATGTATTTCACGTTGACAACTGTTGAATCGATTTTATACACGTAAACCATGCTGACGTATGACGTGAAGAGAAAATCAAACGGGATAGCGTGCTCTCCTCCTATTGGTCGAAATACGGCACCGTTGGTGTCTTTTAATGTATCCTCGTGAGAAGAAGCCGTTCCCGTTATTCAGATCGCGCGTTTTGTCTTTTGTCGTTCTTCATAAACGAATCTGATAGTGAAATAGTTGAAAACGGTTGGAACTTGGAACTTCGAACAGTTTGATTTTTATTGAATAGAATATCTAGCAAAATCTATTACAATTTCTCATTATGGACGTTTCAAATAAATGCTCGACTTTATTGCAGAGTGAATCCACTTATTTGCATTTGCGGCATATGTGGAAAAGAGTTTACCAGCGTATCTGTTAGAAACAGGCATCTCCGGACAATCCATAATGATGATTCCGCTAAAGTGGTGAAGAAGCAATATATTTTGTGTTCTCTTTGTTCTACTGATGAAAACCAGGGAACGTTTTCTACATAATATGATCATTTGAGAATAATTCATGGTGTTCTGTATGATTGATATTTCTTACATTTCCCCCATCCAAGAAAACTATGATACAACACACAGTTATATTGCCATATTTCAAAATACATATGCTAAATTATACCTACTTCAATTCTCACTTTTGAGGTTTTTGTAAGCATATATGTGCTTTTTCTAAATGCAAGGGCGGTTATAGCTTTTTTTCATGGGGGGGGGTACCTAATAACGATTGAAAATCAGGTTCACAATTTATGAAATTTTTTTATGTGCACCACATTGCGTAACTTCTTCTAAGGACTTTGATACTCATGGGGGGTAATTACCATAATATAAATCAAACTGTTCGAAGTTCCAAGTTCCAACCGTTTTCAACTATTTCACTATCAGATTCGTTTATGAAGAACGACAAAAGACAAAACGCGCGATCTGAATAAAAGGCAACGGTTTCTTCTCACGATCGTCCTCTCGGGTGCATTCGGAAGCACTCGGAATCGAGTGAATCTGATTGGTTAGGCATTCGTGAGAATAAATGTATGCTCGAGAATCGGCGACGGCGACCAGTGAGCCGTCAAATTCGCCGCAACGTTGCCAGATTGGGCAATTATTCCTGTATTTGAAGGATAGATAATGATCAGGAAATAAAACAATGGTTTTATTTCCTTCATTAGCACTTCGAGTGTTTATATTGTTGTTTCATCAAATGAGATCTGGGCCGCGGTGAGTGGTCCGTCAAATTCACCGCAACGTTGCCAGATTGGGCAAATATTTCGGTATTTGAAGAATAGGTCAATAATTGATCCGAGTATATATAAGATTCATGAATTTTAGTAGAAACAGAATCCTTCTATCTGAAGCCAATTTCATGAATACCCAGATTTGCTGAAATCAAAATTCACTTGGAAAATATTGGACGGAATGGACTCAGCTTCATTTGATTTCCTCCGAGTAGGGGAGGACGGGGGAATTCCGCGCACGGGGGAATTCTGCGCATTGATATTCTGCAACTCAGTTCAGTTATTTCAAAATTTAGATACAGCCACAGAAATGTAATAAACATATAAATAAATAAATATTTTATTATATTTCTGTGGATACAGCGCACCATCTCGTATTTGCCTTGCCAACATCCTCCCGTAATTTAAAGATATTCGTGTTTTTATTTTAGACCAGGGAGCCGATTGTTCGTTTCACGACGCTCTGATCTAATTTTCGAGAGAAATTGGAATCGTGGAAAGTACTTCTATTATTAATTTCTAATGAATCTATTGCATGACTATTTTCCTTCATATGTGTAGATTATTTAATGCAAAAGAACAATTACATAATTGTATTTCGTCATCTACTGTCAGTGATTAGTTAGGTTAGGTGACTCACACTGGGAGAATAACGCGCAGCCGTAGCGGGGTAATTCTTCAATAATATTTTTTGTACCTATTCATGGAAATTTGTTTAATTTACATTGTACTTGGTTATTACCTGATTTAAAAAAACAGTATGTAATTCTCTCTTTCAAAAGAATATATATATATATATATTACCTAAATAATGAAATATTTTTTCGAGTTTTTCAGCTGTTCAATACATGCGCATAATTATACCATCGCATGCGCGGTATTACCCAGTACGTGGGGGAAGACCGCGAAAAGACAGTTTTCAGAATTATTTTTTTTTCTCAATTGGTATAGGTAGTTGAACCTTTTCCTTGTGATGAAAAAGTTCCAAATGGGTTCATGATTCAGCAGTTAAATTATGAAAGTTTGTGTGTATAGGTACATAGGAAGGTTTTTGTGAGCATTTTCCCTAAGGTGCGTGGAATTCCCCCGTCCTCCCCTACATATAAGATTCATGAATTTTAGTAAAAACATAATCCTTCTATCTCAAGCCAATTTCGAGAATACTCAGATTTGGTAAAATAAAAATTCTCTTCGAAAATATTGGACGGGGTGGACTCAGCTTCTTCTGATGATGTTTACTCCGAGAAGGTACATATAAGATTCCTGAATTTTAGTGAAAACAGAATCTTTCTATCTCAAACCAATTTCATGAAAACCCAGATTTGGTAAAATAAAAATTCGCTTAGAAAACATTGGACAGAATGGACTCAGCTTCATCCGATGAGAGTTGATCTAAGAACATATAAGATTCATGAATTTTAGTAAAAGCAGAATCCTTCTATCTCGAGCCAATTTCGAGAAAACTCAGATTTGGTAAAATAAAAATTCTCTTCGAAAATATTGGACGAGGTGGACTCAGCTTATTCTGATGATGTTAACTCCGAGTACATGTAAGATTCATGAATTTTAGTAAAAACTGAATCCTTCTATCTAAAGTCAATTTCATGAAAACCCAGATTTGCTAAAATCAAAACTCACTTCGAAAATATTGGACAGGAATGACAGGATGGACCCAGCTTCATCCAATTATTTATATCTTTATTTTTTATTATTATATCTTAAGAATACTTACTTTAGAAAGAACATTTTTGTTTTAAAATACGGTGACAAGTTTCCTCTCACATGTTTATGTTAGGAATTAGGAATGTTGATTGTTTCTTGCAATTATTATTGCTCATTATTATTATTGAAAATACTATTTTATTTTAGGTTCAAATGGAAATAAATGTTGGTAATATTCACATGTGGTGTTATCATTTCCAATGTCTCTGATGGTTGCAAGGATTGCGAAATCTGTAAATTTTTGCATAAGATGTCAACATTGGCCGACCAACTGAGACTTCGATCTATATGGATTCCAAGGAATTTGGTACAATCGGATGGAATTATG
This sequence comes from Adalia bipunctata, assembly GCA_910592335.1. Classification (NCBI taxonomy): domain Eukaryota; kingdom Metazoa; phylum Arthropoda; class Insecta; order Coleoptera; family Coccinellidae; genus Adalia; species Adalia bipunctata. The sequence goes on along the minus strand of OU342949.1, from coordinate 8,515,160 downwards.
GTTTTGCCAGGGAATCTTTTTCCAAAAATCCTTTTTCACAGTTTCTCAGACCGAGCCCTGGGGAACACCTATATTTACATTATAATCCCTGGAATAATATTCTTCATTTTTTACTGCCATAGTTCCGCGATGGAGAAAAGTGCGCAGCCAATCGGAAAACACACCTCTAAAGCCAAAATTATAACATTTATCTGACTTATCAATGATGAACTAATAGGACAGAGTATCAAAGGCACTTGAAAGATCGAAAAAAATACCTGATACATGCAAATTCGAATCTAAACATTCGTAAACTGATTCCACAAACTTGAGTGCGGCTGTCTGAGAGGAGCAGCTGACTCTAAAACCGTGCTGGACTTCATCGAGGATATCGAACTTATTCAAATATGACATCATTCTCTTGAAAACAACTTTCTCAAAAGAATTAGAAAGGATGCTGAGAATTGATATTTGTCGATAGTTTTTTATTTCATTTAAATTTCCTTTTTTATGAATTGGCACCACAACAGATTTTTTTGAGGCATTCGGAAATTCACCTGATGAGCAAGGTGTTTACTTATTTTTGGAGCAATCTTCTTTAAGATCCTCGCAGAAATGGTATCTTTACCAACACATTTCTTATTTTTCGAAGATTTAGGAATCTCCTCAATTTCGAAACTTAGAACTGGTTGAAAAAAGAAACTGCTCTCCAATTGTGGACAGACCGTACAAGAAAGTGGTATGACATTACCATAAAATGTGTCCAATTTTTCCTTAACAACTGAGGAGAAGTATTTCCCAAACATGTAGTATCTGAAGTATCTGTACTTCATTAGGTTTTTCATAGGTCAAAATCAATGGAACTTGAATTATTTACTTCATCAGGTTTTCCAGTGTATGAATTGACATAATTCCATACCGTTTTATTTCGGTTCACAGAATTTGCAACAAGTGTGCAGTGATATTTATATTTTGTGGATTTCATGAGGGCGCTATGTAAATATTTCGCATTTTTATAGTTCTTATAAGTTTCAGATGATCCAGTCATTGCATGAAGCCAATGCAGGTTCATGAGATTCTTTTTGCTTTGAAAAATTTCTGAATTAATCCGCCTACTTCTTTTTGGTACGAAAGTTATTCTTCTCAGGGGACAACACAAATCTAAATAATATTTAAGTGTGTTTCTAAAAATCTCAAAGCATTCATTCACGTTCGTTTCGAAAAAGAAAGCAGAAAAATCGCATCCACAGAAACAGTCCATTAAGCAGTTGAGATTGTCATCGCTCAAATCCCTAATTATCTGAAATTTTGATTTTTGCCTTTGATCAAGTTCAATCAGGTTCAAAAACAACAGTCTCACAGTTTCGAACTAGTACGGAATTCGTAATTAGGTATATAGTTTACTTTGGATAAATAAAAGTATAACCCCTGATATTTGTAAAAACCCTGGTAGCCTCTGAAGAAGTAACAGTCAAGTTGAAACAATCAACTAACATTTCCTTACAGTAAGGAAATGAATATTTCCCAACAGTTAGGAAATCTTTACATTTTCTATGACCAATTTTGACTGGAATGTCAAAATTGGTCATAGAAAATGTAAAGACTGGAATGTCAAAATTGGTCATAGAAAATGTAAAGATTTCCTAACTGTTAGGAAATATTCATTTCCTTACTGTAAGGAAATGATATTTCCTTACAGTTGGTTCGACATATGCATATACGAACTTTTCTCATGATTCCTTCGGCACTTATTCTAAAGAAGTAGTATTTTTACTGCATCAACCAGCTCTGGAGGAGTCCAAGAAATAGCAAATTCATCATCACTCATCATTTTACACTGTTTTAAATTCGAAAACACTAGCAATTGAATTAATTATATGCGTCAACTTTGACAATTCAACATGAGTACGTTTACATAGTAACGTAACCAAATTCAATACGAATTTCGAAGCATCATTTATTTATGAATTAAATAATTAGCGATTTCATCAAAATTAATTGGAATCTGTCGAATTTTAAACGATTTGCGGAAAAATAGTATGTTTACCTCGTAGGAAAAGACACATTCCTGGACTCTGTGTGATTTTCACAATCGTCCAGGAATGTTACGCTTTTCCTACTCGGTTAACAATGTACTATTTTTTTTCATGAGAAATCCACCGTTGACCGTTGATACACCTATTTAGGAACACTCTATATAATATCATTTCAAGTTGCAAATTAATTTTAGCCTGTAGGTCAGCAGCGTACAGGGTGGTTGAGAAAAATCGACTTAAATAACGAAATTTTATTCGCAGAGAATTCAAGCGTTTTAAGATTATCAATACAATGTATGGCCTCCACGGGCATTAATAACAGCTTGCATACTACACACGAGGTTGTTGAACATTTCTTGAGGAATTTGTTTCCATGAACGGGGCAGAAGCTCTCTCAGATCATTGAAGGATTCTGGGGTAGGTTGATGATTATCTAATCTTCTTTGGAGCATATCCCATGCATGTTCTATGCAATTTAAATCTGGTGAGTGCGGAGGTATTGGTAAATGTGGAATATCAAGCTTCTCGCGCGCATTCTCAACTATGGCTGCACGGTGCAGTCTAGCGTTATCGTCTAGAAATTGAAAAGTTTCACCAATAGCAGCGTGAAAATTTGGCACAACATTGTCAATGACATGCTCCCTATAGTGTAAGGCGATCATATTCCCAGGACAAATGTGTTGTTCTGTTGAAACATATCCCGGCCCATACCATAACACTACCCCCTCGGAATAGATGGACTTCTTGGACATAGCGACGATTACGGGGTATGCGTGGGATTGTTCATACCCTTATTCTTCGAGAATCTGAAAATCGTCCATATCTGGATTCATCAGTGAAAAGGACACTACGCCATTGATCGTTCCAATTGATATGTTGCCTTGCCCATTCCAGTCTTTGACGCTTATGGTCAGGTGTTAATGGAACTCCTCTTAATGGTTGTCTAGAACCTATACTCCATTCACAATTATAAAATCACAACTCTGGCCATGGTTTCGTTTTCAGGAATTGGTGCACGTGATGAAAAATCTATGCGCGTACAGAGAATATTGTTAATTACAAAACGTTGTTGCCAGTTGCTTTGTTTACATCAAAGTAAAAGTATCAAAGATATTCCACATTTTGTTAGTTCGAATCGATCGGCGATTTTGGGGCAAAATATTGATAGGGAATCGCCTATTTTTCCGTTCTTCGTCGTCCAGGAGAAGTTTCCCGTCGATTTCGTGCAAGTGTCATTTTTTCCTTTCACGACTTTTGGCGTGAGTACGAACGGCAAATTTGAATTGGACCAAAAATCGATTAATAAGCATAAAAAAAGCAAAAGTAAGTACTAATCGCCTTTTTTACACTTGATAACGAAGTTTTTTTTTAGTATCTGGCCGTTTGGAAAGATTTCAAACGAAATTCCGGTCCCCCAGAAGTTTGGTTAGTTTCGGTATCGTTTTTGGTGCTCAAAATTTATTTGGGATGTGTAAATGGAAAAAAAGGCTTCCTTATACGATCTTCTAACGAAAGCGACCGGAAAATATGGTTCTGGTAGGATTTTCGCGGAATTATGAGGAAAGAACTTGCAGAATGAAATTGCACGATTTTCGTAAGTAAACGGGTTCTGGATGGCCATCATTGGTCTCTAAATGATTATTGTTGATCGTTTTCACGTTTCAGAAAAAAACACGTCGAAGAAGCTAAAAAAAAAAAGAAATATGAGTATATTGCACTCAACGATTCAGATTCCGATGAATTGAAATATGTGTCACTGGAGCTTTCATTCCTATCAATCCTTTGCCGAAAGTAGAAATAGGCTGTATTAAACCAGAATACATCGGTTTTTTCCATATTCCAGGAGTTTGCGTCTCATTTTAGAACAGGTGAATGATAAATGTGAAGCATATGTTTGACCTTTTCCATTTCATTTGTACAAACCGACTGTGGTACTTGTGGTAGTAATGTATGAATCTTTTTCAAACTAACAAATTACTATAAAGCCAGAATATTTTACTCCTTGTTCATAAGATCAAATAAATGAAATGTATATCTATAAAGCTTTCAGGCTTATTAATTTATATTGCATTGAAATTATTAGTTTCTCTGAAAACAAATTCGTTAATTTAGTTATAATGTTTATTTTCTTTGTGATGAATGAATAAAACTGTTATTTATTTGAAATAAAAAAATATTAGAAATAGAAATGCCATGCACCCTCACAATCATATCACATATTCGGATTCCAGTAGAGTGAAATGATGTTACATTATTCTTGATTCTTGTAATTACCTCGGTAATTACCCATCAATTCATCTTATATCTTTGGGTTGATATTTTTTAATGAATTCTTGATTAGAATCAACAATTTATGTCGTCAAGTCTTGAACTTTCAGTTCAAGAGGATAATAAACATCAAATCTTCACAAGCATGCTTATGAAAATTATGTGAAAGCAATGCAATTTTCTTCCATGGCGAAAAATTATATATTTCAACAGTGATCTCTTGTACTTCTCATGCAAATAACTAGAAAAGGAATCCTTTCTATCAATTCATATAAACGTTAATTATTTTCGTCCATCACATTTTTTCCAATTCATTCACATTCTGAGAAATACGCTAAGAATGTAGAAAGGGCAACATAGTGTTAACTTGGAACATAAAAATATTTTCAAAAACGTCATAACTTCGATACAGAGTGGAATGTGTCAAATTTCCAAGGCCGGAGTTGTGATTTTATAATTGTGAATGGAGTATAGATTCACCTCACTCAAACGTCGTCTGATGGTTTCGATGGAAACTTGGACCCCATCTGCATTTTGAAGAGTATTCAGTAGCATTCTACACGTAGATGTAGGGTTTCTTCTCGCCGAAACGTTAATGAAACGATCCTGAGCAGGTCTGGTTTTTCGTCGCCCACCAAGCCTGGTCTTTCCAACAAGGAAACTGTCTCCCTGAACCTATTCCAAAGTCGAGATATCACACTATCACATGTGGATTAACCGTTGGGTCCGTTGGCGTGCAAGAGGGCTTAGGAACAAGCAAGCAATGAACTAAGCCAAGCAGTGTTCATTATACAGTTCTAGCAAGAATTTGAGCAAGCGGGCAAACGTTCCTAACCGAAAGTTATTGCTCTTATGAATTTCATTTTAGAAAAATTTCATTCATGCAAAATTATGAATTTTAGGTCCAATATACATACCGATATTGAGATTGATCACCTAACCTACTTCTGTAGTGCAGACTTTGTGGAACGAAAGAGTTGATTTCAAAAATTGAACAATAAATCTTGGGAAATTATTCAAAAATAGAGTGAAAATTTTGGATACACGTCTTATCTTACTCACTTATGAAAAGACTAACCACCAACACTGAAACTATCATCGCCGCTGACCACCTCTTCAAATGAAACCGATTTATTTGTAATGGCGAAATGCAATATGATTCAATGGACCGTAAAATAATCCTAGTACCGATAAATAAAGATGATACTTCTTTTTTATTGTTTGAAGTGTAGTTCCATAAATGGTATCATTGCCTTAGTGGATTCAGTTCATAAATCATCTTGATATATCTATTCATTATATGAATCTTTTTGTGAATGAGTGAAAATTATCATTTCACTTTTATTTCACTTCTTTATACATAGGCAAGGGCGGATTTACGGGGGGGGGGTACTGGTGGTAACTACCCCCCCCCATGAGTATCCAAAACCTCAGAAAAAGGTGGTTTTTGTACCTGATTTAATGGTTTTCAATCGTTATTACCCCCCCCATGATCGTTATTACCCCTCCCATGAAAAAGAACTATATCCGCCCTTGTACATAGGGTATTCTTATTGAATATCAATATTAAGGGATAAGGGAGAAGAGTACTTGTGAGGTACAATGGGGTAACTGGAAGTTATACCTACAAGGGGTGGGAATGAATTTGTTCAAAAAAATTTGTTGTCAATATTTTCGTTTCTGATATGATTGAGTATCCAATGCTGAATACATTTCTGTTAAAACCATTGTATTCATTCGAATGGTTTTTATGATATCGATGAAAAGCCTGAAAAAAGTCAAATATTCCTAGTCTATTACGTAGTCTGGTCACCCTTTTATGAAGTTCATAAAAACAACATCGAACGCGTTCAAAGAAAATTTATAGGATGGGTTGCTTTTAAAATGGATATCTATTCCTAAGGCACTCATAAATAATGATTCCTTACAGTCCTTACACGATTCTCTATCGATGAAAACACTATTTATAAGAAGAAATAATTCTGATATAATGTTCATCTATAAATTACTGAATAACTTCATTGATTGTGAATATTTATGTAATATCCTTAGGGTCGATTGCACCGTAGACAAAACTGTAGATTAAATCCAAAACCTCGATTAGTGTCTATTGATTATCATAGGCACTAATCGAGGTTTAAGATTTAATCTACAGTTTTGTCTACGGTTCAATCGACCCTTAATAAAATTGAATACGAAAAGTGTAACATTGGGACAGAGAGATATTTTTGATGTCGAATATAGGCCTACTAATTATGCCATGAATAACCCCATTGAACGAGTGATAAAAGGGGCTAATTTAGTGGGAATTGATCTATTTAATTTGTCTATTTTTAGTATAAAAAGGTATTTTGATGCAATGTGAATTGGTTTATTGTTGACTTTGATTGTTTTTCTTCCATTATTTCATGATGGATGTCAACATAGAATAATTCTTTTTCTTTTTCTGGTTTTTTGTAAAATAAAAATTGATTAGACAATATTGTAAATTGGCTTTGCCGTTTGTATTAAATGAATAAATAAATTCTTTTTATTCTCAACATCCTTGGCGTGAATCGTTCTCATAACATCGAAGTATAGAAATGTGGAAAGGTCATGAATCTTTTGAATTTCATCAATATCTTCACAGGGTATTTCAAATTTTGTGTCGAAAATTGACCTTATATTCTGTTTTTCACATTAGCACCCTATTTTTTATGATTGCGTTGATTTCTGCAAGGAAAATAATGATTGCACTCTCGGATGCTCTTGCTCCTAATTTCAGTAATTCCCGAGTTATTTTCTGGATTCATGTTGTACTAGGAGTCAAATTCATCGAATCTGAACAGATTCGATGAATATTCTCTGAAACCATAGTAACAACTTATATTTAAACTTGTGAATTATGACCCAAACACCGAAAGGTATCATTGGGGATTAGATTATATATATATACTCGTGAATTATTACTGACATCATTTATGTTCTATGATCACAGAATATTGTCCTGCAACAGATTCGATGAATATTCTTATGAAACCATATAGTAACCATTGAACTAAAATCTAGAAGTAAAGATAATGGCTGAAATAAGACCTGTCACTTGTGAATTATTAATGGGATAATTCATCTCCTATGGTCACAGAATATGTTTATGCAAAAGATAAGATGAATTTGTCTCTACGTTCAACATAAATCCAGAAAACCTCAAATAACTCAGAAACTGCTGAATTTAGGAGCAAGAGCATATTAGAGTGCTATCACTATTTTTCTTAGCAGAATCCAACGCAATAATATAAAAATGGGGTTCTAATTTGAAAATCAGGAGTTATGGCCAATTTTCGATCACATTTTTCGGCACCCTGTGACCCTTCCACATCCTTCTACTTTGACGTTATGAGAACAGTTTACGCCCAGGATATTGAGAATAAGAATTACCGTAATACTGACTAGGAATATTTGATTTTTTTTCAGTCATTTCTTCGATATTAGGAACCATTTGAATTAATACAATGGTTTCAAAAGAAATGTAATCATACTCAATCTTATCAGAAACGGAAATATTGACCAAAAATATTTTTTACCAAATTTATTTTCACTCCTTGTATGTGCTCAGTGCTCAGGCTCCAAAAATATTTTAGGCCTGCAAAGAATTTCGAACAATATCTTAATACCAATTCTCAGATTTCAAATATGTCCAGTTGTCCAGAAACGTCTAATAGGTACTCGAACTTAGGACACCCTGTAGTGATTTATATTTTTCTAACCTGGAATATATTTGAATCAATATGGGGAATGAGCCAATGAAAATTGAATCTGGGCTTTGGTAGCAGAGAATCCAGATCTTCGCTTGTGCGGCAATATTCAGAATAATAGTATAATATTATATTATAAGGATTAAAATTGCATATTTTTTTACGAGCAATATTTGCAGTTGCAAGGCGGAGCGCAGCGCAGCCGAGCGAATGCAAAATCGCGAGTAAAAATAGGCAATTAGTTTGTTTTACTAAGTTGTGGTACAAAAATGTCAAAATTTTTTTATGGTTGGAGAAAAAAATAATTTCCTAATTCTAAATATTATTCGGATACGGTTGTGAACCAACAACGTCCAGACAAGCAGCTCCAGGAAAAGGAAACAACTCGACTTGACGAAGTCTCTCGTATATCCGTCAACCTTCAGTGAATTGAGAAAGGGTGAAGCGCGGTCGTAACCCCGTTGTGATCTCGCCGATCTTAATCCTCAAAAAGGTTGCTGATAAATCCATATATTAAGGAATCACAAAGGAATACAATATAGGACAAAATCGTGGAAATAATGTGGGTAAAATAGGGGCAGGTTACGGCGGTGAACCAACAACGTGCAGACAAGCAACTCCAGTAAAATGGAATCACTCGACCTGACGAAGTTTCTCGTATATCCGTCAAACTTCAGCGAATTGAGAAAGGGTGAAGCGCGGTCGTAACCTCGTTGGGATCTCGCCGATCTCAATCCTCAAAAAGGTTGCTGATAAATACGGAGATTAAGGTATCACCAGGAAAACAAAATTCTCACTCAGATAACAAAATTGAGAAAATCGTTTAAAAGTCGGGGAACACACAATACTTCAATTGTTAGAATGTTATTTAAAGGAGAGTGTCATATCAAGAAATAGGAACGGGGCCTTACCGGTTCTCAGAAGTAGGCACTTCACTGCACAAATAGCTGGGAGTCCTGTCCCAAATTCTGCTGGCACTGATTTGACTTTTCACGGGAAATTACTGAGAAAAATTAGTACTAGAATTTGAAAATCACAATGAATTGAAAACTTCGAGCCCGGCCGTTGAAAAAAGAGAAATCCACCAAGATACGGGCCCCTTATATCGCGAGGCCTAGCATGTGCCTAGGAGTTTTTATACTTGCGATTCTGTTTACAATATCGAATTTATCGATTTGAATTTTCCCTTCATTGAAATCTTGAATATTTATTGGGAAAATCATATATGAAAACAGGACTTTTATGAATGAAAATTATGGACTTCATTACAAGACCACTCCTATACGAGAGGAGCGAGAGCGGAGGCCGCTTCCCCGGAACAAGGGGAAGCCATGGAATCACCTCGATGACGACCGTAGGAAACGTCATTAGTCATTAGGTGTCTCCACGGTCTCCAAATCAACCTCCATCTTGTCAAGGCCGCTACAGATGCGGCCCTCTGTAGGTTGATCAAACCAAAGATATTCTGTAGAATATCTTTGGATCAAACAAAACCTGGACATCATGGTGGTCCAGGAGCCTTGGGTCGTGGGAGCCAAGATCAGGGGACTACCGGAAAGTTCAGGTAAACTGATATATCAAGAAAGACATTGAATATACAGGGTTTTTCCTAATTGAATGTCAATATCAATGGGGGTGATTTTTGGGCCCCTTTTAACGAAAAAACTTCCTATGAACATATGTCCTAAACGTCTTACCTTTTGAGATACAGGATGGTTAAGTTCTCAAAATAGTTATTTATGTAATAAGGATCATAAAGACGATCATTATGGTACAAGTCGTGAATGTTATCGGGCGAGGCGTAGCCGAGTCCGATAACACGGCGTGTGTCATAATGATTGTTTATGATTCGTATTACATACAAATATGTGAAAATACGACCTTGCAACACAAACCATCTACGTTTTTTTTTGTCACTTAGAAATAAGAAATGCACAAAACAACCCGTTGGAATACATACCTTTGGTAAAATGCCAAAAGTTATTGCCACTTTCTTGAATTTACCTCGCCCTGAAGCAGTGGCGGCTCGTAAACTTTTATCTTGGGTCGGCAGATATACAGGGTGTCCCACTAGTGCCGCAATGGACGATATACGCGTAACGGACTGAGTTTGTCAAAATTTTTTGATGCAGACTTGATATACTCCAAGAAGAGCACATCCTAAAAATATTTTCGAATACATCGGGTGGCCCACCAAAGAGGAATAGCGGGTGACTTTTTTTTTCAAATGGGACACCCTATATTCAATAGTGTTTTTCAATTCTCTGAAACTTCCTGCATGCTTTCGTATACTTTTTACATATTTTTATTTTACAGTTTTCGAAATATTGGCCATTCTGACAAAAAATGATACTTGTAGAGGCTATGTTATCCAATTATATTTCACGAACCCTTGCATATACCAATAACAGTTTTATATGGATTGAAAGACAAGACTTCAAAGTATCCTACCCAGCTATAATAAAGCATCTCCAGCATATAGAGTCCACAAAAAGACTATCAACATGACGAATTTCAAATCGATTTTACTTCATTTTTTCAAATGCCTTGCATATTATTTTTTTTTCTGCATTATAATCACCATTCATTTTACTCCATTTTTTGTCAAATACATGATTTATGCACATCTCTAACAGAATAGGAATTTTTTGAGTTCGCGTAATATAATTAATTTCCTGGAAGAAACGATCCAACCACTCACCCCGTTAAGAACCAAACAAACGAACACTGAAGGCTCCTGTAGCCGCATCGCATCCCGCAATACAAACGAAAACAATCCCCGATCCGATCGTTCCTCGTGTACGAGTCGAGGCATTTCAGGTACGGCATAATCCCATTTGCCGACCCTGGATGTGTTGAGCCTGCTATAAGAGTTTAGCGGCTACTGTTCAGCATTTTGTTTCTCGGCTAAAAATTTCGGGAAATAGTGGAAATGGGCGGAAATTCATATAAGTACTATCATATTCGATATCCTCGTCTATAAAAGTACGAAATACGACAAAAATTCGTTTTAAGCAACATTTATCTCTTGAAATTTGTGAGGTGGAACGAACAACGAAAACATCGCATTTTCGATTTTGAAAAAGCATTAACTAGGAGGCGAATATAATATTTATCATTATCTAAATAAAATTCCAACAGAAAACAGTCGAGTTAAGATTGTTTCGCCTCATTCGTATTCGCATTTCGTTGAAACGTCGAATCAGGACCGGCATGCCGTACTAGGTCGCTAGAAAGCGTTCGATGCTTGGCGCTCTCGTACACATTTCAATTCTCGGACTGATTTGAGTAGACGGAAACGGCGCGGCGTTGAGATTGGAAGAGCGTATTTCCAAGAAGTTGAAATATATATCAGTGATATACAAATATGATTTATAGAATTTTATTTACACAGGTCTTGGAAATACAATAATTATAATTAATTTCGTAATTCAACAGAAGAAAGAGTAATTTAAATTTTGGCTGGACATAAAATATATAGGGTCGGCATTGCCGACCCTGCCGTCCCTGACGAGCCGCCACTGCCCTGAAGAATATACCGGACATTGTTTTCGGCGATCGTCTGCTTCATTTTTGGCTGATTGTGGAGCTGATCTGTGTACCGTGAAACGCCATGGCGGATGGAAAAGCAATACTGTCGCTGAAGGTTACATCGAAAATTCGAAAGAGCAAAAGAAAAAAATATCAGAAGCAATTTTTGGTGCCAGCAACCAAACAGGATTACAAGTTTGCCAACAATCATCAACTACTGATGTAAAAACTGTAGAATCCATTGGAATTAATATTACAAATTGTAGTAATTGTTCTTTTACCATTTATAATAAATAGTTTTGTACATAGTTATGCATTTTGAATAAACTTTTTTGATCAAACCATTACATGTTTTCCTTATAGAATTTCATTATGGTACTATTGGTACTCTGTCCCATAATGAGCTTCCTTATGTCATCAAAATTGAGTGACATAACGTTGTCATTATGACATGCCATCAGATAAAATCATTTATTATCAATATCTACAATACCCCTTCAGATACTTTAATGAAATTTGTCATACATGTACCATTGTTTAAACAATGCATGTACTATGAATCAAGAGGCATTTTTTGATGTATCACTTCTTTTCAATTTTCACCAGTGGCTTTCGTAAGTAATTTGACCTGCCTATTTTGGCAGACATTGATGGTACGTCACAGATTTCTCCTGAAATAAAAAGAATTTTTGAAATTCCCAATCATTTCTTACCAAAGTTGATCACTTTTTTTATCAATCCAATGCACGGTTTTCGCTCACATAATGCTAATAATAAAACAAACTCTGGGATTTCACAAACAAATGTCAAGTCGGTTAATATTGTGGGAAACTAATTTCCACAGAAATATTAAAGGAATAAGATGATTTTCGAATGCAAAGTCGGCGGACAGAGAAAATGTGGAATCTGGGAAACCACGCCTCGTATGGTAAAACTCATTCGAGCAACCTTATTGGTTCAAATAAATTCGGTCCAGAAATTGGATAAAAAGGACCGGCATGCAAAGCAGAAATCAGACTGAAATTCCACCACTGCATGGAATGCATGGAATGGCATATTCAAAAAGCGATAAAGCTAACGCTCTTGCCGATACTATAGAAAGGGAGTCAAGAATAAACTATTGTGAAGAAGACTATGAGGACCTAGAAGAATTAATAGAAGATAATGAAGAAGAAATGAAAGAATCACCACCGGATGACAAAATCCCTCACCCAACATCTCCGGCGGAAATCAAAGAGATAATCAATAATTTGAAAACAAGAAAGGCTCCTGGAAAAGATAGAATTACAAATCTCATGCTGAAGAAAATGTCAAAGAAAGGAACGGCAGCTCTCACTAGCATAGCAAATGGCGTGATGAGAACAGAGCACTTTCCAAAAAGATGGAAATCTGCCGAAGTGATTGTTTTCAATAAACCAGGTAAAGACAAAAAGTTCCCACAGAACTATAGACCGATAAGCCTGCTCCCAGCCCTAGGAAAAATTGTGGAGAGAGTCTTAGCCAGACGACTTAATGAAGAAACAGAGGCCCTGCAGACGATACCGAGTGAACAATTTGGGTTCCGAAAACAACATTCAACTGAACAACAGCTCCTAAGAATAACCGAGTATATCACAGAAGGATTTCAGAATAAACAAGCCACAGGACTACTACTACTAGATGTAACCAGAGCTTTTGATAGAGTATGGCATGAAGGACTAGCATATAAAATGAAAACCGCAGGTTATTCACCCAAGTTATGCAGAATAATAAGAAATTATTTGAGAGATAGGAACTTTTGTGTGAAAATAGGTGATGTTCATTCCACACTCAGATATTTGGAAGCAGGAGTTCCCCAAGGATCCATACTAGGACCGCTACTCTATAACATATACATACATGATATACCAAGAAATCCAAGATGCCTGCTTGCTCTATACGCGGACGATACGGGCATAGCAATTAGGCACAGAAATACAAAAATAATTCACAAAAGACTTCAAGAAGCTGCAGACGATATCAGTCAATGGTGTAACAGATGGAAAATCAAAATCAATGGAGAAAAGAGTCAAGCAATACTCCTTCAAAAGAGAAGATGGAATCGAAAATATCCATAGACGATAATGAAATAGAATGGCAGAATGAAGCTAAATATATAGGAGTAATATTAGACAAGGGACTTACGTGGAAACAACACATTAAGTATGCAGTGGATAAAACGAATGTAGCAATGAAAAGACTATATCCGATTATAGGCAGAAGAAGCCAAATGAACAAAAAGACGAAATTGAGGACCATAAAAGCAGTCGCCAGACCGCAGCTAACATATGGATCAACTGCATGGGGATATGCAGCGAGAACTCATATAAAGAGGATACAAAGTACAGAAAACAAATTTCTGAGATGGGCATTAGACGCCCCCTGGTTTGTTAGGAATGAACAGATCCAAAAAGACATAAAATGGGATTCCATTACTACATTCATCAAACGAAAAGCTGCTAAAGCCTATGAAAGAGCTAGTGAACATCCAAATGACGACCTTAGAAGGTTAGTTGACTATGACCCCGCTGAAGATGAAAAAACAGCTAGAATTTACCGCAAAAGACCTAGAGACCAATTGCGAAAATGAAGATATAGAACTCCACACTTAGTAGGAGATATCCAATTGAAGGATGTACACAAACACTCAGCATAAAAGAATGCGAAAGAGAAAATAACAGATAAGATGATGGAAGGTTTATAGGCTTATGCCCGGAACCAACCGCAGGAGAGGTGTTTAGTCGGTAAGAATCCGACACAACCCAGAAAGACTGGGTGTCTGATGTAAGATTCACCTCTTCTAGAACAAAAAAAAAAAAAGCAGAAATCAGATCTCCTCGATTCATCACAAGAACCAGCACTCAAGAAGCACCAGCTCTCGAGAAGAATACACCAGCGATAATCGACGACAGCCAATAATTCTTAAAAGGTTTTTATCAAAACCCTCGACCAGCACCGAGCAAGCACGTCAATCATCCACATCTGTTCCACATCAAGAGTACCTGCCACTGGAAGACCATCAGACGTCCGTCCGCCACATCTGTTTCGCATAATCTCTGCACCACATCCCGGCGCCTAAACTATCGATACGACTGTCACAACACAACACAAAATAAATCGTTTTTCTGAAAACGGTGTCCGCTAACTTCAGGGACAAAAACAAATAGTTGGGTTGAAATAAACTGTGATATATTTGCCTGAACTTTTTCTTTCACTTTCCTTTCCCCGTGAATTAATTGAAGTTGCAGATCAAAAACACAGCAACCCACAAATTGGTGACCCCGACGTGATTGAAAAAGAAGCCCTGAAGACAATGGCAGAAGAGGCCCAAGTATCCAGAGTCGCCGTCCGTATGCCCGAATTTGCAGTCACGGATCCCGAATTATGGTTTGCCATCTGCGAAGGGAGTTTCAGCAATGCTGGCGTGACACAGGACCGGACCAAGTTCAACTACGTCGTAGGAGCCCTGCCAGCCAAATATGCAGTGGAGGTGAAGGATATCATCATGAAACCACCTTCCAGTGAAGCCTACGACAAGTTGAAGACGGAGCTGGTGCGACGGTTGAGTGCCTCCCAGGAAGAGAAAACCCGCCGTCTACTGTAGCGAGAGGAAATGGGAGACCGTAAGCCCTCACAATTTCTTCGACACTTACATGGGCTTGCAGATGCAACAGTGCCGGAGAACCTGATGAAGTCCCTATGGATGAGCCGTCTGCCCAAGAACATCGAGGTGTCATTGGCTATCATCAAGGACAAGAAATTGGAGGACTTGGCTAACCTCGCAGACAACATCGTGGAAGCTTCCCGACCCCCCGTCCACCATATAGCTGAAGCGGCCGACTTGGAATCCCTCAAGAACGAGTTTACGCGGTTCACCATAGGACGCAACCAGAAGATCGCAACCCTGCAAGCGGAACTGGCAGCATTCCAAGAACGACCAAGGAGAGATAGGAACCGAGGCCGTTCCCACGATCGTCGAAGAAGCTATAGTCGCAGACGACCCACAGTCGACGGAAAGTGCTGGTACCACGACCGATTTGGAGCCAAGTCAACGAGGTGCGTGCAGCCCTGTAACTACTCTTCGGGAAACGGAGGGGGCCTTCACTAGAGGCGGCCAGTGATCCCAGCCCTTCGACGCGCCGCCTGTTCGTAACGGATCAGGATTCCAAGCTTCAGTTCCTGGTCGACACTGGTGCAGACTTATGCGTCTTTCCCTACAGAGCAGTCACTGGCAGACGAGAGAAGTCCGACTACGTACTTTCAGCAGCCAACGGAACACCCATAGCAACCTATGGTACAATCACCCTCACGCTGAACCTAGGACTACGCCGAGCGTTTGTTTGGAGGTTCGTCATAGCAGACGTATCGAAACCCATCATCGGCGTCGACTTCCTGAGCTTCTACAACCTGCTAGTGGACGTCAGAAACAGAAGACTTTTGGACGGAACCACCCGAAGCATCACATTAAGACGACCCATGGACCACCAGTCGCTTCGAGACCACGACGCTTGGCACCAGAGAAGTTCAAGGCAGCCAAGAAAGAATTCGAAGCCATGCTCAGACTAGGAATCGCCCGTCCATCCAACAGCCCTTGGTCGTCCCCACTGCACTTGGCACCGAAGAAGGGTTCCGAAGAATGGAGACCGTGCGGAGACTACCGTGCACTGAACGCCCGGACTGTCCCCGACCAATATCCAGTGAGGCACATCCAGGACTACGCTCACATTCTTCAAGAAAAGAAAATCTTTTCGACCCTCGACCTAGTGAGGGCCTACAACCAGATACCCCTGGCAGAAGAAGACGTAGCCAAGACAGCCATCACAACGCCGTTTGGATTGTTCGAGTTCCCGTTCATGACGTTTGGACTACGGAACGCTGCACAGACTTTCCAGAGGTTCATCGATGAGGTTCTACGAGGCCTGTACTTCTGCTTCAGCTACATAGATGATGTGCTGATCGCCTCCTCATCAGAAGAGGAACATATGGAACATCTCCGGATCATCTTCGAGCGGTTCCGCAAGTACTCCATCGTCCTCAATCCAGCCAAATGCACATTCGGACAACCAGAAGTGAAGTTCCTAGGGTACCTCGTCACAGTTGAAGGAACGAGGCCACTGCCAGACAGAGTCCAAGACATACTGGGATACAGCCAACCAACGACTGCCAAAGACCTTCGAAGATTTCTGGGTATGATAAACTTCTATCGTCGTTTCATACCTCGAGCATCACAGTCAGTGGCACCGCTCCACGACCTACTCGTACCAAACTTGAAAGGGAAGGCTAAGATCTCATGGACCCCAGAAGCCACTGCAGTCTTTGAAGCAGGGAAGAAAACGCTAGCCTCAGCGACCTTGCTAGCACACCCCATGGATGGCGCTCTACTGGCCTTAGTAACCGACGCATCAGACACTGCCGTCGGAGCTACTCTCCAACAGATGGTCAACAGTGAATGGCAACCTCTTGCATTCTTCTCTAAGAAACTGTCACCAACAGAGACCCGTTATGGAGCATACGACCGTGAACTACTAGCCATCTACCTAGCCATCAAACACTTCAGACACATGGTAGAGGCCCGAAGCTTCACTATCTTCACGGATCACAAGCCCTTGACGTACGCCTTCAAGCAGAAGCCAGAGAAGTGCTCGCCCAGACAGTTTCGACACCTGGATTACATCTCCCAATTCTCCACCGACATAAGATACGTCCCAGGAGAGCAGAACGTCGTTGCTGATGCCCTTTCGAGAGTGGACGAACTCACTCACACAGTGGACTATGCAGCATTGGCCACATCACAAGAGGACGACGACGAACTACGGAGATACCTACAAGGAGACACAGGATTGCTGCTAAGGAAGATGAAGCCACATGGATCTACCATTTCGGTGTACTGTGACACATCCACACCACAGCCACGTCCATTCTTGACGAAGCCATTCCGTAGAGCAGCCTTCGATACCATACACAGACTGGCACACTCTGGTACCAACGCAACAACGAAAATGGTGAAACAACGTTTTGTATGGCCTTCAATCAACGCAGACTGCAGGAAATGATCCCGCAGCTGTATAGAGTGTCAGCGAGCCAGAGTCACTCGTCATGTCACGGCTCCACTAAGTCCATTCGTTTCACCAGCACGGCGATTTGATCACGTTCATATGGACATCATAACCATGCCACACTCTGAGGGCTACCGATACTGCCTCACTTGCGTTGACCGATTCACCAGGTGGCCAGAAGCAATCCCTCTACAAAACCAGGAGGCAGTCACCATCGCCAGAGAATTCTACACTAACTGGATAGCGAGGTTTGGTACTCCACTACGGATCACAACGGATCAAGGAAGACAATTCGAGTCGAGCCTGTTCAACGAGTTGAGTAAGTTGACTGGCTCGAATCACATCCGAACCACTGCCTATCACCCAGCAGCCAACGGCATGGTGGAGAGAATTCATCGACAACTCAAGGCAGCAATAAAATGCCACAGCAACGATCGATGGACCGAAACGTTACCAACCGTCCTGCTTGGGATGCGAGCGGCCTGGCGAGAGGATTTGAAGACAACCGCAGCAGAGCTAGTGTACGGAGAACCACTGAGATTGCCCGGAGAATTCCTAGCTACAAATACAAATGACTGTGAAGACACATCCGACTTCATCGTGAATCTGAGGCAACAAATGCAAGCGATAAGACCCACTGAAGGAAGCCACCACGGAGAGCGATCCAACTTCGTATTCAAGGACCTCTCAACTTCACCTTCCGTTTTCGTCCGACATGACGGCCCAAAGAAAGGTCTGCAAAACCCATATGATGGACCATACGAAGTGTTAAGGCGAAATCCAAAACATTTCCTAATAAAAGTGAACGGCAAGGAAACGACGGTGACGATCGACAGACTGAAGCCAGCCTACATCATCACCGACGATAATATGAAAGACTCGCCAAGAAGAGAACACCCTGTAGAACCCGACACAACAGATCCAAGGCCATCGCAGGAAACGCGGACCACTAGATCCGGCAGAAAAGTTCATTTCCCAAAGCGATTTGTGCAGATGATTTCGTAACTTCGTCACTGGTGGGGGAGTGTGTGGGAAACTAATTTCGACAGAAATATTAAAGGAATAAGATGATTTTCGAATGCAAAGTCGGCGGACAGAGAAAATGTGGAATCTGGGAAACCAACGCTCGTATGGTAAAACTCATTCGAGCAACCTTATTGGTTCAAATAAATTCGGTCCAGAAATTGGATAAAAAGGACCGGCATGCAAAGCAGAAATCAGATCTCCTCGATTCATCACAAGAACCAGCACTCAAGAAGCACCAGCTCTCGAGAAGAATACACCAGCGATAATCGACGACAGCCAATAATTCTTAAAAGGTTTTTATCAAAACCCTCGACCAGCACCGAGCAAGCACGTCAATCATCCACATCTGTTCCACATCAAGAGTACCTGCCACTGGAAGACCATCAGACGTCCGTCCGCCACATCTGTTTCGCATAATCTCTGCACCACATCCCGGCGCCTAAACTATCGATACGACTGTCACAACACAACACAAAATAAATCGTTTTTCTGAAAACGGTGTCCGCTAACTTCAGGGACAAAAACAAATAGTTGGGTTGAAATAAACTGTGATATATTTGCCTGAACTTTTTCTTTCACTTTCCTTTCCCCGTGAATTAATTGAAGTTGCAGATCAAAAACACAGCAACCCACAATATAATCTATCGACCCGGCGGTTGCCAGCAGAAAGTCTTCAGGTCTACCGTTGTAGGATCTTGTGGGACATTCCTCCGTGATGTGTTTAATCGTTTGATATTCTCCGCAGTCACAGTATGGTGATGGTTGTTTGCCCCATTTGTGCAAAAAGGTATGCGCATCTTCCATGTTGCGTTCTAATCCTATTAAGTGTGGACCAGGTTCTGCGTGGTAGGTCAAACCCTGGGGTCTTTTGGGTAATGGAGGGCATTGTATTGCCTTATTGAGTGGTCAATTCTTGAGTCCATGCATTGGTCAGGTTTAACTCCTCTTGCATTGCTGCACTTGCCGTTTTAGTCGATCGATTTCTGGAGCGGAAGCGATTGTGGTTGGCATCCGCAATATCTTGATGTATGGGAAGATTCCTATTTTCCATGATCTTTTTGTACTCTCGTGTGAGGGCATTTATCCGTCGCAGCCTTGGGGTATTGGATATGGCTTAATACTGGGAGCCACTGCGTGGGGGTCGACTCAATGACGCCAGCATTATCCTCATGGTATTATTCAGTCGGGCGTCCACCTTCTTTACGTGTGGACTGTTAAGCCAAACTGGGGCACAGTATTCAGCTGTCGAGAAGACAAGTCCCAGAGCGGAGCAGCTAAGCGTGGAAGCCAATGCTCCCTAGGTGGTACCACATAGCTTCTGGATTAGGTTGTTTCTGGTTTTCAGCTTCTCGGCGATTTTAGTTAGATGGTCTTTGAATGATAGTGTTCTGTCCAGAGTCACTCCTAAGTATTTCGGTAATTTGTTGTGGGTTAGTTTGTAGATATTAATAAATGAATTATTTTTGAAAACTTTACCACCCTGTATCTCAAAAGGTAAGACGTTTAGGACATATGTTCATATAAACTTTTTTTCCTTAACATGGGCCGAAAAATCACTCTCGTAAATATTGACATTCAATTAGGAAACACCCTGTCGTATAAAGAAGTCAACGTGACAACGGTGCATCTGCCCATGTGGTCCAGACCTACGCGGGTGAAGGCAGTTAATTAGGGACACCTGGAGAAGAGACATTTAAGCCGAGCACGCGTACGCGACCTTTAAACCTATAAGTCTTTCTCAGCCCCATATAACACACCCTGTATGCCTCTTCCTAGGTTCATACAACGCGATATCGCTGCAGTCATATTAGATGCAAGCCTTCCCGGTTGTAGTGTCAAAGTTGTCATAGCTTCAACATACCACCATTAGGATGAGCCATCTCCTCCGGAAGAAGTGACGAACCTGGTGGGCTACTGCAAAAAGATGAACATGCAGTACATCATTGGATGTGACAGCAACGCTCACCATACGGTCTGGTCGAGCTCTGACATCAATGAAAGAGGTGAGTCTCTATTTGAATTTCTTGTAACTGAAGGGGTTGCCTTAGCAAATCGGGGTAGTGAGCATACATTCCGCAATGCGATGAGGTATTAGACCTAACACTTATCAGCCCAGCTCTACAACGCAAAATTCAAAACTGGCATGTCTTAGCAGAGGCTTTCTCCTCTGATCATAGACTAATCCGGTTCGATATAGGGTTACAGCCAATGCTTCAAGAGCCCAGAAGAAATCCTAAACGGACAAACTGCGACCATTATCTTAGTCTGTTGGAGACTAAAAACGAGCTCTCGGGGGTCCAAGGAACTGATTCTGTAGAGGGAAAAGATTTTATGGCGGAAAATCTCCAAAGCACGATTCTAACCGCTTATGAAAGTAGCTGCCAACTCAGGGAAACGGTTTGTACCAAAAACGTACTCTGGTTGAATTCAAATCTATCAAAGCTACGAACACATGCCCGCAAACTGTACAACAAGTTTTCTACTACTAGAACACTAGAAGAGAAGACTACGTACAGAGCGGCAACGGGGCTTCGGGAGGCTAAGCGAAAGTCGTCCCAACTAGCAAAATAGTCCCCTAAAAGAACGAAATTATTTCATAATCATTATATTGCGCAGGTTGAAAGAATAAAATTATTTTTTAATGCGTCCTATACGACAATTTCATCCTAAAATATAGGGATTTCTATAATGCGGTTGTATAGACGTTCTCACAACTCATATCATACGATAGAGAAATAGTCTGAGTGAACGAATTTTATAACAGTTGCATAACGTACTATATAATTCTTATAAAATAATTTTAAAGCAGTCTTATACAGATTATAATACGGTTGCATAGCTATTGTGTTACTTATAATAGCGGCGTTAAAAGTTGGTTGTAAAAGAATCTGTATAGATAGTTGTATTAGAGTTCCATAAGAAAAGTAATATGATTGTTGCTTTACGCAGAAGTAGAACATTACACAATAAATCTTAATAGATTTTATAATCATCTGATAACTACTGCAGAATTCCCTCTTATGAAGAGGTTATAGAATAAAAATGTAGTTCCCAGGAATTAATTTATCTCAAGTCATGCGTTATAAAATCACTTTAGAATCTCCATATACCTCTATCTACAAACATATATGAACATCACATACATACTAGAAAAATTACGCGGGTTTTCTAGCAGGTTTCGTTTACAAAATGAATTCGGCAATATCTGATTGTGAGTGGAAACGAATAAGTGGTCATTCTAAAAGATCAGTACATCTTGTACCATGAAATACTTCAGACACAGAGCCCGCGTGGAAAGATATCCTCGTATAAAATCTATTTCTTTAAAAATAAACATATGGATGGGTTTCCAATAAATGAAAGTTCAAAGTGCGAATTTTGGCCCCCAGAAATTAAACCGCTTGCTATCGGAATCTATAGTAGCACTGGGAAACCTTCTAATGCTGGCTGCGATTTGCGAACAGATAAGGGTTGCCGAAATAGAAAAAATGGAAAACATCATGAAACTGAAACTGTACTATAGAGGAATTTCAAATGGATATATGGGAGAAGATTTTCGTGTTAGGGATTCTTTACAATTCATTGATCTAGGTGTAATGAAAAGATGTCCAACAGGGTGGAGAGATGTGAATTTTAGAAATTACTCCACAAAATGGTGTGCTAATGACATTAAAAAAGTATCAAGATTTTTAAAAAATTGTAAGATGTTTTTCCAAATAATCTGTATACAGAAGTTATTCGAAACTCAATATAACTGAATGGTTGCTTACTGTTGTACCACAAGCCAGTAAGCGATAATTCTGTTCTATTATGTATTTTGCGAACGCGCTATAGGGAAACGCGGATATCTAACGTACAGTGTTGCTAGCTTGGGCACTTAGTCGTTATATTATACCAACAGGCAACATTCATAATATTAGGTGCAATAAATAGGAAGTGAACCATTTATTTTATTATGATGCATCTTAAAGTTCAAAATGTTTTGCAATTCAATTGAAAAGTCATCTCTATTTCACACCAATAGACCATAAGAATACAATTCATATCATTCTCATCTCTGACGAACAAATCGTTTGGAGATGTAATTTCTTGAAGTTTGAATAACTTCGCAAAAAATTTTACAAGAGCGCCGAAGCAACCTGACCTCACGTTAGAGTGCTTAAAACATTTTTTCTCTAGGGCAACATTTTTTTAATAATAACTGGAAAAATATTTTTGCACGCATAAATGTGTTGAATCGCTCATAATACATACTCGTTGTGTGTAGTATAAAATCTGGCAACATTCAAAGGTGGTCAAGAATCAAAACAGGGCAATGACTCTTGAGACTATCAAAAGCAATGATATGGCGCTGTAATAAACAACATAATAAAACTTTTATATCGTATACAGTTCAGAAGGAAATAGAATCATTGTATAAGGTCTCTTTAGTGTGTTGTATCATATACGCCATTTTATTAAACGGTCGGCTGTTCAGAAACCGCCGCCATTGTGAAAAAATCATATATAAACGTAAAAAGGTGAAATGAAAATTGATTTTTCAGAGAAATGTAGAGATTTTTCCCTGCTTTAACAACAGCCACAATATATGTTTTGGTCTAAGTTGACAATTAAACAAATAAAACATTATTTGTTAATTTTTATCTTTCAATATTACCAATAAAATGTATACTAAACTGAGGCGCTTTCATTTTTTATCAACAATATATGCATATATTATCAGAAAAGTTAGCTGCGCAAATAAATTTAGCCCCTGGAGTAGCGATATAGATCCTTAATATGTTCAATATGATTAAAACAGATACAATACCTCCATTACCCACCGCCATATAATGCCTGTTGATGCATTATAATATTGTCATGACACAACGCAAACGTTGACCTAATAAAATATTCTATTTCGAATTTCAACAGTAGAGAACAAAATTATTTTATAGCGATTCTTTCTGCATTATAAAATACTTTCTTAGTAGTTCTATAAATGTTCGTTGAATACTGCTATTCAAAAGTTTTATAGCAGTTCCCAAATGGTTTTGTAAATGCATTGTTTAAGTTATTTCGAAGACATACTTATAGGACAGTTTTATCGTGATTATCTTATAACGGTTGTATAGGTTACTAAAGAATTGTCCTAAAAGAACTGATCTGTTGTATAAACTGGGGCCCTTTTTGGTTGTAAAGACATTGTATAGTGGTTTTTAGCCACATAATAAGATTTTCACGGTTCTATAAGATATGCTGTATAGCATTTCTCACAGCCTTTATGGAATTAGTTTTGCTAGTTGGGGTGGCGTGCCTTCTGCGAAAGCATTGAGGGAACGCTAGACTCCAGAAGGCTTCATCGAAAGATTACAACATTCACAACAACGGTCTGCGACAGCTTGAAAGAAGGGATGGTGAGATGGCTGGCACAGATAATGAAACGTTGTCTCTCATGCTAGAATCTCATTTCCTAGGTTCCCAAATATTTCGTGGCAGTAAACCTAGCCAAGACTTTTCTGCGCCCAGAAGCAGAACTAGAAAAATAGCTGCTAAACTTTTCACAGGAGACAGGATTCGATGGACTATTGAATCCTTCGAACCATTCAAATCACCAGGGTGAGATGGCATATACCCAGTGTTGCTACAGGAAGGGTTGTCGGTTCTATTACCGGAGCTTATAGTCCTATTTCGAACAAGTTTCACATGGGGATATGTGCCTGAATGCAGGCGGGACGTGAGCGTGAGCTTCATTCCGAAGGTGGGCAAACGGCCAGGAACAGACGCAAAATCCTTTCTACTGAAAGCGATGGAAGAAATAGTCGCTCAATAGATGAGAGCCGGACTTCTGTCGAGGTTCCCTCTGCATAAGGATCAATTTGCGTAAAAAGCTATAGAGCATAAACTGAGAATCGCACCGACTGCAGTACGATTCTCAGTTGACGTTGGACCATTCGGTCTGGTAGGGTGAACAGTATCGGAGACCTGCTAGTTCGTATTCACATTTCATTTGTCAATATTTATAGTGGCAAATGATTTGTGTCTTATTTCTTTCAATTGTATAGATCGCTGCCTTCTCAGCTCAACGATTTTTATTATTTCACTAGCTGGCCCGGCGAACTTTGTTTCGCCTAAATAATACCTATTACCTATACCATAGCCATCTTTATCTTAAGAAGGCCGTGCCTATACTTACAGTAGATTTCACAACGCAATCACCAGTGATCGAAGATCAACGGCTTGGTTAGATTTCTGAACTGTCAAATCGAGTATTCTAGATCAAGCTCCGATCACCGGTCATATGCTTTGTGAAACCCCCGTTAAAGTTGTATAAACTTACCATTGCTATTTTTTCAAGCAGGAGATAAATTAGGCATAATAAAAGTTCTGTCAAATGTCAACTGTCATCTGTCAAACGTCATCTGTCAAACGTCATCTGTCAAACGTCATCTGTCAAACGTCATCTGTCAAACGTCATCTGTCAAACGTCATCTGTCAAACGTCATCTGTCAAATGTCATCTGTCCAACGTCATCTGTCAAACGTCATCTGTAAAATGTCAAACGTCATCTGTCAAATGTCATCTGTCATCTGTCAAATGTCATCTCTCAAACGTCATCTGTCAAACGTCATCTGTCAAAGGTCATCTGTCAAATGTCATCTGTCAAACGTCATCTTTTCCATGGATATGAGCTGTCACACAAAACAGAAATACAAAAATAATATGTCAATTACTAATATATATATTCTTATGGAATGGAGCTGTTACAGATTTGTTTTTAATTATGGCATGTGTCTCGAAAAGGCAACAAGGAACAGATCATTCAAACAAAAATATTGATCCATTCTCCGCTCCTAATCTCAGTATTAGCAGAGGAATGTCAAACGGGGCACCATACATTTCTGCGTATGATGCAAGAGCACAGATAAAAACCTCAGCAAAAACTCTGTCTCCCCGTATAAGTGTAGGGTTATTGGATTTGTTTTCAGATGTTCATATTGAAGGGCATCTTCTTCTACGAATGTAATTCTTTCTTCATTTCTTCAAAGAGGTTGACAAAGCATTTTTAAATAATCTGAAACAAAAACCAGAGGGAGAAAAAACGGAAAAGCAAAATCCACTAATATATTCAAATTGTTTTGAAGGTACCAACCCATCTCAAGAATGCATCAGATACTGAGTGAATAGAGTTAAAACCATCTGGAAATTTATATATTGAACAATTATTGACCAAATGGTCAATAGTTTGCTCTTCATGTCCACACTCACATCTCGGGCTATCAATGGCATTCCATTTGAAGAGCATACTATTACAACGTCCATGACCTGTCCTAAGACGATTCAATAGACACCAATTTTTCCTAGACAGATGAAAACCGGGAACTTTTTCAGAAGGATCGAGAATTAAACTTTTATTGAAAAAATCATATGAAGTCCATTCCGAACTCCAAATTTCTTTATGATTTTTTCTAGAATAAAGAAAATCATTTATCCATAGAGGCTTTCGAGATTTCAATCTAGCCAGTCTTGTATCTGGCACATAACTCATAATAGGAAATGAATTTGGAAAGGAATGAAATTTATCCCAAGACTTCATGGCAGCAACCTGTCTACGAATATGAGGAGGTATTATGTTAGAAAGAACTGGTAACCAAGCTAATGGAGTAGATTTAATGGTTCCAGTTATAATCCTCATAGAAATATTGAGTTGCCCATCAATTTTATGGACATGGGAACTATTCAACCAAACAGAACAGCAGTATTCAGCTGCAGAAAAAACCAAGGCTAAAGCAGCCGTACGAAGAGTGGTAGCATCGGCACCCCAGGATATACCAGCTAATTTTTGAATTATATTATTCCTCGTCTTCAACTTTAGACGTAAACTTTCCAAATGAGCCTTAAAAGTCAAAGAAGAATCTAGTTTTATTCCAAGATACTTGGGAGTGAAATTATGATTCAAAACTGTATTATTGAGACTAACACTCAAAGTTTTATGTTTTTGGTGATTATTCAAATGAAAACACGACACCTCTGTTTTAGTGGGACTCGGGCATAAACTCCACTCCAGAAAATAGTTCCTCAAAGTTTCTAAATCTTCAGTTAAAGTGTTCTCAAGAATGTTGAAATCAGAATGACGGAAGGCAAGAGCAATATCATCTGCATAAATAAATTTCTCGGAGGAAGTGTCAGGAATATCACTCAAATATAAATTACTAATTATGGGCAATTTTGAATTCAGTTATTTCCGCAAATATATTTATTACCCAAACATAAATCGAAAACATTTCAAAAATATAGAGAAAAGATGAAAATGGACAATTCACGATTGATGCTGATCGTCACAATCCGATTTACTTTTATTCCGGTAAAAATTCACTGTTCCACCAACTTGATCTGACTATTTCCCTCGTCTTAATTTCCACCAATCAGAAACGCGCAATTTTGAATCACAAATGGTTTCTAGATGGAAAAACTGTATGGCAGCAGCTGTCAGCAGTTTTTTCGGGTTTACCCGCGGCAAAACTTGACAGTTGTTGTCAACGAAAATTAATAATACATAGGTACATCCAGAATAATCTGTTACTCATGAAATAGTCTTGTCAAATAGCATTCGTGCATCTAATTTTTCCTGTGAAAAAAATCGAAAAAACACAGTGCAAAGTAATATTTTTTTAACAAAAAGCATTCGTGCAGGTGCAAAAATCCTCGTCTTCGACTCGGATTTTTGTTGCCACCTGCACTCATGCTTCTTGTTAAAATATTACTTAGCAACATGTTTTTTCGATTTTTTTCGGAAAAATTGGATGCACTTATGATATTACTTATGATAATAGCCTTCCATGTTATTATAAGTTCTATGCAAATTACACAATAATTGTATACATCGCCATTCATACTCTAGTCTAGTCTACCATTTCTGAATTTCCTACCCTTCAAGAAAATGAAATCCACCGTTGCCAGACAACTTCATGGCTTATAACTTCACAACGTTCTATTTCATTATTGCATTTCTATTGAATACCGTGAAACTTCGTTCTACTACTATTAATCCCCATGGGTTTTTCCAGCAATAATTCTCGCCGTAAAAACCATCCTTGAACTTCAACGAACATTTTAAAAAAAGATTTGGCCAAATTGGTCGAGGCGTTGTTGAGTTATGCGCTTACCAACACATTTTGCGATTCATTTTTATATTATAGATTATATAGAGCATAAAGAAATATATGTACTTTCATTGATATTGAAGGCGCTTTCTCAAACACACCTCGACAGTCCATTCAGCGCAAGCTGGTTAAGAGGGGTGTAGAACCGGCGACGTTGGCTTGGATTATGGCAATACTGAACAGCCGAATAATCAATCTAAACTTAGCATCCCATCCCTAACTGCGACACCAGGAGATGGGTGTCCGCATGGGGGTTGCTTATCGCCACTATTATGGTCATTAGTGGTTGACGAACTCCTAAAAATGCTCTCGGAGCCGGGTTTTGAGATCTGCAGATATGCCGACGATCTTGTGATAATGGTTCGTAGTGAGCACGACGGTAGAGTTTGTGATCGCATCCGAAATGCTCTGACCCTAACGCACGAGTTGTGTGTCCAAGGAAAACTCAGCGTGAACCCCTAAAAAACGATTCTGGTACCGTTTACTGGGAGGAGGAAACTATCTCTCAAAGTTATTACGATGGAAGGAATTGCCTTAGTCCCCACGGATCATACTGAATATTTTGGTGTTATTTTAGACCAGAAGCTCTCTCGGAGCCTACACCTCAAGGCTGTGATCAGTAAGGGCCAGAGAGCTCTCTTCGCATGCCAAAGGATGGTCGGAAGTACGTGGGGACTCAAACCTGAAATTACCAATTGGATTTATAAATCCATTGTGCAGCCAATCGTTAGCTACGCAGTTTTCATCTGGTGGCCGAAGGCGAAAACACTTACGGGACAAAAAACCCTGGACAAATTGCAAAGAACGGCATGTTTGTCCATAACTGGAGCACAGTATAAGGAAGAGACCTTATACTGTGACTGGAGCATCTCGCTTCTATGCAAGTCATCCTGGACCTGCCCCCGCTAGGACTATTCTTAGAAAGTGAGGCAGACAGGTGGGCTTTTAGGGTGGCGAGAAAGCGGGAACGCAAAACTGGTGACTACACAGGCCATCTTCGCATTCTGAATGAGTGTGAGCAGCTCTTAGATGTGGCATTGAGTTTAAATACACATAGAGACACATCCCGGTTCAACGATTCGAAGCTGAATTTAGTGTAGTTCCTTCACCGGTTCATAGATGGATAAGTAAGTAGCTGAACTGTGAAGCACTATTAATAGTAGAGGAAGTGGTCCGAATATGGGCCATGCATTCAATATGGGCCCCCAAAGTATCTATGAAACCGGTAGCGTCATCTATTAGAAGATATCAAAATATACTTCAGGTCACCCCTTCTATCCTATATTTACAAATGCCGCGGTCAATACACAATTTGATGTTGAATTATGCGGTGCTTTTGTTTTTGACCTCTGACAGAATTTTATTGGGTAAGTTTATACTGCGTGATATTTGTGCTTTTTGATATTATTTAGGAACTGATATATATTAGTCTCACAGAAGAAAGGATGAAAAAGAGATGCTAGTGTAGATCATCAACAAAAAATATTTATAAACATCATAATCTAATATTTTTTATGAATGTAAACATTTTGAAATATGGGCCCCTTGTGTGGGTTGAATATGGGCTAGGGGCCCATATTCAGAGCCATCTATTTTTTACAGGTTAACAATGTCTGCCAGCAATAGAAAATTATCTAAGGCAGATTTGAAAAAAAAATAAAGAAACCCAAAATAAAAGCAAATACCAGATCCAGCTCAGATGAAGAGGAGGAAGATGAATTTTTACCTGCTGACGATGACCTTGATCCAGACCAGATCGGCGAGTACACTCCTGGCAGTAATGATGTCTATTTTGCGAAACACGACTTTCAGATGATACCAGAGGAGAAACCTCGGTTCAGTGTTGTGCAATCTCTGGGCACATGAACAATGTTCCGGAGCAGAAAAAGACAAATACGTTTGTGATTTTTGTCAGTAATTTAGTTAGTTTTTTTTTATAAAACATGTTTATTTTTACTCAGAGATTTATTTTTGTTATTTTATTTTGTATTTTTTTATTGTGGCAATAAAATTTGAATATTTCTTAGGGGGCCCATATTCAGTTTCAGTACCGTCTGACCGTTCTCAAAAAAAGTGTCCCTCTTTATATATTTCTCTGTAAAACCAAAAATCTTCATTTAAAAGAGAACAAGTTTTGCAGTTTTGTTACTAAGGTCTTATAGTATATATAGATGATTTAAGACATTGTTAAAAAAGAGAATTGTAAGTTACGAAGAAAAAACAAATGGGGGGCCCATATTCGGACCACTTCCTTAAAGTTTTTTCGAACTCGGCAATTTATAATAAATATAGGGGTTTTCGAGTTTGGAGTTCAAAAATATCTCTCAGTGTTACTCTTTATTGATCATTCCAAGCTTTCGGCTATTGTTGAACTGAGACAAGTTCCATGATCGGCAGCGCTGACCACTGAATTTCATTCTTGTGCGGAACGAGGTTAATTATTTCATTACGACGTATTTTATTAGAAGTTTTAAAAAAGCGAATATAAAGTATTATTTTTTTTTCCTGCCAAGATTTTTCGTCTGATGCTTGAATGTAGAATATCCAAACCTCAAATTGACTGTGAGTGTTTTTAAATGTGAAAGTTTTTTGTTTGATGTTTGTGATACCATGTCTTCTTTTAGTTTCCCTGAAGAAGGCGCAAACCAATAGCCGAAAGCTTGGAATGATCAATAAAGAGTAACACTGAGAGATATTTTTGAACTCCAAACCCGAAAACCCCTTTTTATTATTGTGCAGCACTATTTACGAAGCCGAATGCGATAACGATCAGGACCGGCGTAAGAAATATTGGATGTTCAGTATTTCATCACCTGATTTTTTGGATGCAATAAAACGAAAATTATTTTTGATCTTTCATGAATATAAAATACTGATGTATGAAAAAATAAGGAACTGAATAAAACTCTTTGGACTCTAAAGCCACGTTTCTGAGTCGTAATTTGTCTCAGGCTACAATGAAAACGGAATGAACAAATGAACAGTATTATGTGTCTTTAAAATTGATGTGGACAAATCGAAAAAAATGTTTTTGAGAATGACTATACAAAACAATTAAAGATTCAATAAGAATACACTTCGCGCCGAAATTCCCTGTTTGAGGACTGACTAGACCAGGGGTCGGCAACCATTTGAGTCGGAAGAGTCAAAAATATACAAAATTTCCAAATTTTTCAAGAGCCACAATTTTTTTCTCGCCAATGAACGATATTGGCAAACACAGAGTGCTTCTTAATTGGAGGTGAAAATGAAGAGGGGAGATTACATGAATAATTTTAAATGAAAAAGTATCATAAAAATGAGACCGAAAACATTTCGTTTTCGAAATACAGTGTGCTTTTTTTCTCATAGTATCTGCCTGTGGTATGCCAATTTCGATTGCAAACCTACCGGGTGATATTTTTTTCTGGGATACTATCGCCAGGTTCCCTCCGAAATCTTTTTTTCTGGAGTCACTGTTAGTTTGATAAATAGCGGAAAGAAGCTCGGCTGTTATACTAAACTTCATGGTCTCTTGTGGTTTTACCGATTTAAAAAAAAAATTCTGGTCGATTCCTCAGAAAAATCAATATTATAATAAAAATCCAGTTAGTATAATCAGAACTATTCAAGTCTGGGGATCTGGCATGCTCTGACTGATGTCAGGTTTTCGAGAGAATCGTTTTTCTCTAAATCGGTAGCAGATACGATGAAACTATAAGAGACCATAAAGTTAATTCTAACAACAAAGCTTCTTTTTACAATTTAGAACTTGCTGTGTCTCACAAAAAAAAAGTTCTGGAGGAAAACAGGATAGTGTTCCGGAAAAAATATGACGCTGTAGATTTGCAATCGAAATTGGCATGTCACATGGTGTAAATTCTAAATGGTAATATACATGCCAAATTTCAGTTGAATATCTTGTGAAATGCAGATACCTTCTATGAGAAAAAAACTTGAAGAAAATTCAAATTTCAACTCCATGTATCCCAATACGAAACGTTTGTGATCCCATATTTATGGGACTTCTTCTCTTGAAATATGTTTGTACCTCCAATTGTACACCCTGAACATGGCATTATTAGATGATGATCAAATAAATAATACTGACGAATGGACTTGAAGATCCGCAGCTTCACCTCCATAGACAAAGGAGCCGCAGGTTGCCGACCTCTGGACTAGACTATTTATGGTACATTTTCACCCCTCATTTCTCCTTTGGAGAAATTCATGGCTAATAATTCATCATTATTGATTCATACCGTTTGTAAAAAAAGGAGATATATAATTTGGATGAATCCGATCCTGCCTAAAATTCATAGAACTAGAGGAAAATGAATATCCTACAGATTTCTGTAGTTATATTGTGACAGAATGGATCGGCAAATTATAGTTCCTTTAGTCCTGATACTATGTGCCGCCACTAAAGTTGGCAAATTGGAAAGTAAACTGCCATAAATTTGTGCATCAAATCATTGAACTGGGTTGTGCCTCTCTATGTATATTTAAACTCAATGGATGTGGTTACAGACAACCTCACTCTTGAGCACGGTTTCAGAAAAACTTCAGAGTGACGATACCAAGTCGCGAACAATGGATTATAGGCGAAATGGTTTTTCCTGCAGGGTCTCTTGTGTTTCACACCGATGGCTTAAAGACCGAAGATGGTCGAGTCGGAGCCGGTGTAAACGGTTCCTCGATACAACTAGCCCTATCAATAGGCTTTTGTCCATCGATGTTTCAAGCGGAAACCTTTGCCATAAGGGAGTGCATTTCGCATTGTATGGGATGTAACTAAAAAAAAAAGGATTTATATACCTACTATCTGACAGTAGAGAAGCCCTATACTAGCGCTTGATTCACCACTAGTAAGGTTTAAGTTAGTCCGGGAATGCAAAATGTCACTCAACACACTTGGGCTCAACAATCAGGTCGACCACGTTTGGGTACCTGGCCACTCGGGAGTGCATGGTAATGAAATGGCTGATCAGCTAGCAAGGGAGGGGGACTTATCCCCTTCATTGGACCGAAGCCATTCTGTGGCTTCCCAGCAAGCCACCAAGCGATGGCTGTTGAAGAATGGGAACAAAAGAGGAAGGCTAGGTTCCTGGCGACTAATCCAAGCGCAGAGACAGATGTAATAGGTGGGATAATTTGGAAGTAATAAAATGAATATTCCTTTGAAAATTAGGACTTGAACGTTTTTCTTTTCCGTAATAATTCAGCGATATTTTTAACACCCTTTATTTTACTCGGGAAATCTCCCGAGAGAAAGCCCAATAATTTAATTGATCGATTTAAACTTCGGGAACTTGATACCCCTGTGATAAGAAATTATTGAGACGGTTATTAAGGCCTATCAGGATGGCTGACGAGACGTTAACGATTGAAATTGTTGATTTTCGGTTCAGATTTCTTCTGTAACAGTGAAGATAAGGAAATTATGGTTCCACGAACTCAGCGCTGAGAATATGCTACGTTTGCTGGGAACCAAGGTATTTTTCGACACAGCATTTCCCAAACCGATGCATGGGAACTAAGAGGGGTAGGGAAGCAGGAAAGTCTTCAATTTGATTGGTTCGTAAAACCAAAGACGGAAAAAGTATTGGTTTGATTGGTTTTGAAGTACTGACGAAAGAAAAAGCTTTAATTTAATTGGTTTCTAAAAGGAACAAAGAATAAGGTAGCCGGGGAAGGCTCGGGAGACGAGAAAGGCAGTGACTGGTGAAACCTTAACGGCATAGGTTCCCAGCGCTCGCGAATATGGCTCGGGTACTAGGGTAGTACGGTT
Source organism: Adalia bipunctata (assembly GCA_910592335.1). Taxonomy (NCBI): domain Eukaryota; kingdom Metazoa; phylum Arthropoda; class Insecta; order Coleoptera; family Coccinellidae; genus Adalia; species Adalia bipunctata. The sequence goes on along the minus strand of OU342949.1, from coordinate 8,481,599 downwards.
TCAAGTTAGGTACTTGAGTGTTAAGAAGTACGGTTTCAAAGTGGAAACGAAAACAATTAAGGTTGATTTTGAAGTCGAGGAGTAACTGCAGAAGTCTTAAACGGGAAGATTCTGAGTTGACTCGTTTAATATGTGTTTGATACGGTTTTAAGGAAGGTTTAAGAATTAATTTAGTTTCGTAGTTATTCGGAAGACGGCGTTAGGGTAACTCATAAGGGTCTTGGTTTTATTTTTGAAGTCTTGGAAAATCAGTCTTGAACAGGGACATAAAAGTGTTAAGTTAAAGTTAGTAAAGTCTCTAAATTATTTGGAATTATTTAGATCGCGTATCGTCGGTATATTCGGGAGTGAAGGTCAATTTTGGCGAAAACGAGTGGGTGTCGTGCTTCGTATCTAATCTGTCTGTTTCAGGAAAGAAGCATCGTCGTAGAATCATCCTCCTAGTTCATCATTTTTGGGATTATTGGTACAGGAAAAAGGTCAGATAAATTGTTTATGCTTAGCTTATTTTGAGAATTAGTAGACAGCCGCATGCCCGCCCAAAATATATATTTATAGTCCAGAGTCCCGAAACCTTCTAAAAGTCATAGTTTCACATTTTCGTTTTTTTTTCTTAAAACGTATTATAATTTTTGTAATCACCCTTAAGTAGTCGAAGGATTAAGTGGAGTTTTCTGTTGAGAAAACTCAGGTTCATTTGAAAGATCACGAGGAAACTATTGTTGGGTTTCCCCTTGTAAAATCAAAGTTTAAGAAGGATTATTTTCCGTCATATCATTTTGGGTATAGAAAATTTACCTTATACTGTAAATTCTTTCGAGATTATTCATAATTATTATGTTTGGGGTTATTTTGACGAACCTTTTTCATTTTTGATGATAATTCGAATATGATATTTTTTTATGATTTGGAATTCACACTGATGTTGATTTAATTTCAATGAATAGATCTGCCTTTGTAATTTAAAGCTAATTTAACAGTTATACTTGATGGGATTATTTACTTTCGAATTAAGAAATATCTGAACATTTGATAATTTGAATCATTTGATTTAAGTAACACATATCTAATTTGGTGAGAATTTGTTTAGTTTGATTTGGTTTAATATACATCTTAAATTTAATCTAAAAGGTTTTCATTTACCATCCCTCTCCCTAGAAAATAATTTTAAACACCAAGACCCGACCCAAGTGCGTTGGGCCGATCCCACACTTTCTTCCGTCGGAAGAAAGAACTTCAAAATTTTAATTAACATCTTTTATTTTTCTTTAAGTAATAACACCCTTGATTGGTGGAAAGCCGCTCTTCTGTCCAATCACCAAGATGGTGCTTTTTACATATGGTGACAGCGGTGGGATTGTGTTAAATTTTCCGGGGGAGAGTTTTCTTTTGTGTGATTTGAAATTTGTTGAATTTTACGGTGAATGAAAAGTTTCTTTTTTTGGTTTTGTGTGTGTTGCATCATTGTGAATTTAAAGATTACCGGTGGGATTGTTTAATTTTTCCGGGGGAGAGTTTTGTTTTGTGTAATTTGAAATTTTTTGAATTTCCCGGTTGATAAAAAGTCTTTTTGGTTTTGTGTATTTTGCATCAGTGTGAATGTAATGAATACTAGAGTTAAATGTGTTAAATTTTCCAAGGGAGGTTTTTTAGAGAGATTTTTTTTTAGAAATTCAGAGAAATCTTGAGGTATAAGGAAATTTTATCCTGTTGTTTTATGGGTGATTAACGTAGTGTATATTGACTTGTTGGAAGATTTCCGGATGAAGGTTTTCAGGTACCTGTTGATTTTAATTTGAATTGGATTATTTTCTTTTGAATGTATACTTATGCCTATGAATTCGAGTTTATGTTTTAAAAAAATTGCGATTGGTAGGAACAGAGTTCAGGTTTGAATTAAAGTAAAGTAAAATTATTGATTTGAAGACTTTTGTTTTTTGAGATATTGAAGAATTGAGTAAATACAGTTGGTTTTTCTTTGAATAAATTCAAGTTTTTTTTTGGAATTATCATAGAACAGTTCATATTTCTGTGATGTTCTATTATTTTATGTGAAGGATTTTTGATAGAGCCAAGTTGATGTCGAGGTTTTAAGACTTTAAAGAAGTATTAGGAGATTCATTGCGGTTTTATAAGGAAAGAAGGCATAAGTTTTACTCTTCCAGGACGTTTCTTTTTCTTCCAGGACATTGTTTTTCTTTCAGGACATTGTTTTTCTTTTTCAGGACGCTGAATTTTCTGATTGTTGAATGTATATGATAAGGTTTTCTGTTTCAGGAGGGTTATGAATTTTTCTTTTGAATTTTTGCTTTAATTGATTGCTTTCAGTGAAAATATTGATTGAAAATTTTTGATTGATTTTATTTCAGGGCGTATTACATGAACATTTTTCTTTTGGATATTTTATCCATTTATTTGATTTTGTTTGAAGTTGTTGGTTTTTCTATTTGCGATATAGCGGATCAAATTTTGTTTCAGGAGGTTTATTTTTTGTTTTTTGTTATTTGAAAATTATTGTGCTTTTATCGAATGATTGAAATTTTTGATTGATTTTCTTTCAGGGCGTATTGCGTGAAAATTTTTGGTTATTTTATCCACTGTTCCGATTATTCGCGATTTCGTTTGGCGATCGAAAAAGTTTGCTTTTATAAAATAATATCATTTGGTTTTGTTTTGAGTCTGACTTGGAGAATAAGTGAGCTTGGCTTTCCTTGCTCTAAGTCGACTTTGAAATTTTGGGAAACATTTTGATAGAAGGAAAATTCTTAATTTTTTTTTTTCTTCAAGTTGGGTTTATTTTGATGGTTTAAGAATCGGGAAGAGTTTAAATTTGGTTAAAATTTTAGTAAAAGAGCTGCTGATCGTGACCTTTTGAATCTTAGAAAAGTTAAATAGAATCATTCTTTATTTCAGGAGGTTTTGTGTACTTTTGTTTTTTTTTTAGGAATTCGACACTTGGTAATTTTTCTCGTTTTTTTTTGGGGTTGCATCAATTTTTTTTTGAATTTTTATTTTTGGTGTGTTGGTCTGTTTTTGAACTCGTTTTCAGGTGATTTGTTTTATTTTGGGTGTTTTGAGTAAGACTGTATGAATCGGAATTATTAGGGTATCATTTTGCTATTTTTTTTTTATTCGAGAAATTTAAAGTCGTAATCTTGAGCGTATTTCAGTCCTGTTGAAATTTAAAGTTGAGAATTTGGAATTATTCATTGATTTGGAAAGTAAATAATTTATTGAATACATTAAAAATCATATTTTGGTTAAGATAATTGGGTTCTGGTTAAATTTTTGAAAAATGGCTCAACTAGTTGGTGCATCCAACAGGAATGATCCCGCGAGTCGAATAACACCTAGGTACTCGCTAGGTATGCTATCGACTACTTTAGAGTGTTTTTATGGGAAAGACGCAACGAGGTATTTTGAACAATTAGAGTTGCTGGGAAAATTATACGGATAAAGGTCTTGCTTATCCTTCTCAAACTTAAGCTCGAAGGCGAGGCTTATAACTTTTTCAAATCCGATGTCACTTTGGACATCCTGAGCTATGAGGATTTGAAGCAGAGGCTTGTTAAGAAATTTGCGACAGTTAGGTTGCCGGGAGAAAACCAGTGGAATTTGAGTAGGTAGATGCTATCAGCGACAGGACGAGGATGTGTCCTCGTTCTGCACTAGATTACGCACGGTGGGAGCAAATTTATTAAGCGAAGATCTGGCCGGAGCATTAAGGGATGAGGAACCTGGAATAAGGAAGAAGAACCGGGACTTAATATTGAACCAGTTCAAGATAGGACTGAGAAGGGACGTGATGAGGGAAATTGGAATTTTGTTGTTAAAAGAGGAAAACCTGGATTTAGAAAAGGCGGAGGAACTTGTTAGGCTGCAGGAGACTACTAGTACGATGTTGCAAGGGAGGTCGGTAAATATGAGGGTATCAACAGTTGACATCGAAAAAGTGTGTCAACTGTGCGATAAAGAAGGTCACACCGCGAAGGGGTGTGGAATTATTAGGCAGAACCGAAGAAATGGGGAAAGAGACAGTTGGAGGACATGCCATTCTTGTGGCCAAACAGGCCATTTCGCGAGGGATATCAATCAAGGAGGACAAATGACACAGGGAGTGTGTCATAATTGTAACAAGCAGGGACATTGGGCAAGGGAGTGCCCTAACAAAAGTACGGATAGAGGACAGGAGCCAAAAACATATTTTGGCATCCAATTAGTGAGGAAGGAGGATACAGGAGAACAAACCTGTATGGAAGGTGAGGAAGTAGAGGAGATTACCGGAATGGTACAATGGGGAAGGCAGGCTCTAGGAGGCTACTTCCCCAGGGAAGACTGTCGTGAGGACAGTGGGAAAAAGGAACGTTTTTACGTGCAAGGGAAAGTCCGGGAGGACATTAAGGAAAAAGTAGTAAAGGTCAAAGCATTTAGGGAGTCCGGTACCCAGATCGAAGGTCCCTATGAAGTTAGGGATCTCATTAGGACTGGAATGAGGAATACCAGTGTTAGCACCCAGACGGAGGGTGCCGAGGGAGCCGACAGCAATGGGCTGTCGAAGGGTGACACCATAAGGGAATGGAATGGTGACGTCACCAGGACGAAGGAGAATAACGAAGGGGAGCTTCGTTGGAATCGAAATTCACTTTCGACACTGGGTACCGATGGGAACAGGAAGAAACGCGGAGACTGCGCCGATGGATTAGGAACTAAGGAACATGTTAGAAGGGAATTAACCATAGAGGAAGATCGTACCTGGGAAACCGACGTTGTGTTGATATCTGCGTTTAATATCTCCGCGCGTTCGGAAATGGTGGTAAAGGCCAAACTGAGGAAGGAGATAAAGGGGACGGACATAGTCTGCGAACCCATGGAGTTGGGTATCGCTCAAGTATATGTCGCAACCTGTCCCACGAAAAACAGGGAAAATACGGTGAGGAAGAAACAGAAACTCGTAAAAACAGTGAGTTACGAGAAGAAACGATCGGTAATGGAAACCATACCATTACGACGATCTTCGAGGGCAAGGCGCCCTCCGGACCCAGGGAAAAACTGTCTAGGAATACGGGTAGCGAGAAGGCAACTCTTCAATTGCCTTCCAGGAGAAATGAATCGACTCCTGTCCATTTCGTTAGATTCCAAGGATAAACTAGTCAGGAATACGGGTAGCTGTTAATTTAATCTTAGATTCAGGAATATTTTCTCTACTTATGGATCCTATGAAAAACGAAAATGAAAAATCTTTATTCTAGAACAGTCTATTTGGAACTTCTACTCTATGACAATAATCTTATAGGTTAGACTACAGAACTAAAACATTTTATTCAACAGCGCCATCAGCGGCAGAAACTCAAACAAATAAAAGAGTAACATTTAACATCCCCCCTCAATTTAAATACTCAAATACACAGAATTTAAATTGTTAAGTTCCATGAAATTACATTTGATTATTTGACATTCAACATTGATCTGAAATAAACAAATTTCTCTTTATGTAGTGATTTGGTGAATATATCTGCTACATTTTCATTTGAGCAGACATAAGATAACTCCACTAAATTCTTTGCAACAATGTCTTTGATAAAATGTGCTTTGATATCAATGTGTTTGGATCTCTTACTGTTATCGAAGCTTTCTATTGAACGCAATACACTCTGATTGTCCATGAATAAAATTGTCTTTCCATATTTCAGCTTGAAATCTGCACAAATGCCTTGTAAGTAAAGTAGTTCAGATGTAGCCATAGCACTGGCTAAATATTCTGATTCATAACTAGATTGCGCCACCACATTTTGTTTTTTTGAAATCCATGTCACTAGGTTCTTGTTGTAAAACACTGCGCAACCACTTACACTTTTTCGGTCCAATTGGTCACTTCCCCAGTCTGCATCCGTATAAGCTAGTATCTCAGGGCTTCCTTTGTCACATCTTTCATAAGTCAGATTAAGATCGATAGTATTCTTTAGGTATACTCCATTCACTTTTATAAAGTATCGCGGTTTGCCATGAAATTTTGACACATTTCACCGTATATATTTTGAAAATGTTAGGTTATGGTCATTGCACTGTCAGATTCGCCCACAACGTTGCCGTTTCTGCTAAAAAATCGTAGTAATTACGTATTTATCAAAATGTTCCTTTGGGAAATTAATGAATTTGAGAAAATATTATGTTAATTCAGAAGACATTTAACTACATTTTTGCACAACCTGAAATACTCCAGTATGAAAATGTAGTAGTTCTGCGAAACCTGCGCCACAGTTGAATCTTCGAAGAACTAACTCCATTTACAAAGTTGAAAAAGAGTAAATAGAAAATAGACCTGGCAATGTCGCTTAATTTTCACGAGTGCCAAACTGCGTCTGTTCTAGGGGAAAAAACTTGATAAACCTAAATCATGGCCAACCGCGATACTTTATAAAAGTGAATGGAGTATATCTTACGATTCTCTTGGCAGCGATCCACAATTGCTGTGTAGGCTTATCCAAAAATCTACTTAAAAATATTACAGAGTATGATATATCAGGTCTACTGATTGTGGCAATGTAAAGTAAACATCCGATGATTTCTCTATAAGGTACATTTATAATTTCCTGTTTTTCAACTTGAAAATTTGGTTCCATCGGTGTTAATGCTTCTTTACATTCTTGCAAATTGAATTTTTCTATAATTTTTGTTATTAATGTCCTCTGGCTAATGAGCTTTTTGTTATCCCTTTCAATGATTTCCATACCTAGAAAATGTTCAAGTTTTCCCAGTATTTTTGCATTAAACTCTTCTTCCAGCTTTTCTTGGATGTAGTACCTATTTAGTCCAGTAATAATAATATCATCAACCCATATTAGTAGCCATACATTATCTCCTATATATAGACAAAAGTCGTTTCTTGATCTTTTCAAATTGTATTTTTCAGCGAATTTGTGAAACCTTTCGTTCCAAACTCTTGGTGCTTCACGCAATCCATATAAAGCTTTTTTAAGTTTCAATGAGTCATAATGTCCTTCCACAGTGACACCTTCAGGTATTTTAATATAAATGTCAATATTTAAGTTTTCATTTAAAAATGCTGTTGGTATATCGAGCTGTTTTATTTCCCAGTTATTTTCTAGAGCAATTGAAATAAAAAATCTAATGGTCTGATACCTTGCAACAGGTGCATAGACATTGTAGTGATATTCTTCTTGATATCCTTTTGCAACTAGTCTAGCTTTCTTGATTCCATTTTGCTTGATCCTAAATATCCATCTTGTGTCTATAGCAGACTTTTCTTTCGGTAAAACAGCTGGTTCCCAGGTACCATAACTCTCATGTGCTCTAAGTTCTTTGCTTATTGCTTCTTGCCATCCGTTTCCTTTTTCTATGGCTTCTTTGTAGTCCTTGGGAATCTCAGTTTCTGTCAAAAGACAATAAGCATAATATAATTCATAATCATCAAATTTGGATGGAGGTTTTGTAGGCCTTCGTTTTGTTTCTTCAGTTTCACACTGTTTTTCTTCTTGTTCTCCCAAGACATAGGTTTTCTCGTTCTTTGTAGAGTTTTCATCTTCCTTATAAAACGTGTCGTTCTCGTCAAACCTGACATCTCGAGAAATAAATATTTGATTTGTTTGGGGATTCCATAGTCTGTATCCGTTCGCACTGTATCCAACCATCCTCAAGGGTAATGCTCTGCTTTCTAGTTTGTCCCCTGAATTTGGTAATTTTAGAGCCCATACTTTGCTTCCAAAAACTCTCAGTTTACTCAAGTCAGTTTTAGAATAGAAGATACTAACTGGTATCTGTCCTTTCAGAGCATCTGTTGGAGATCTATTCATCTGATAGGCAGCACATCGTATTGCTTCGCCCCATAAACTTCTTGGAAGGTTTGTTTCTGAAAACATAGTTCTTACCTTGTCTAGCAGTGTTCTGTTAGCTCTTTCGCTAACTCCGTTCTGCTGAGGTGTGTAGGCTAATGTATACTCCGTTTTGATTCCTTTTTGTTTACAAAAGTTCTTCAGTTCTGCCGTAGTGTATTCTCCACCTTGGTCCGTTCTGATTTTTGAACATACATATCCTTTAGCTTTCATTTCTCTTATATAATCCATTATATTGAACTGTGCTTCGCTTTTGTTCTTCAGGAGGTAAACTGTTATAAAATGTGAATAATCATCAATAATAGTTTGATAATACTTCTCCTCGTTCAGTGTGGCAGTACGTATTGGTCCTCCGATATCTGAATGTATAAATTCTCCAATTGATTTGGATCTTGGCTCATATTGTGTTTTGAAGGGTTGTCTCGTTGCCTTCCCTTCTCTGCATGGACTACATATCGTTGTTGAAATAGGTAAATTCATTTTTTTCATGTAACCCTCTGAGATATGTCCCAATCTTCTATGCCATATATCTCCGGTCGTTGCTAGATTACATTTTTCAACTGATAAACTGAATGATGCTATGTATAATTTTCCCATTGCCATGCACTCTATTCTTGTACCATCCAAACTTTCTATAATTGTTTTGTTTTTATCAAAAATTACCTTTTGTCCTCTATCGTTCAACCTCTTCACTGATAGCAGATTGTTTGTTAAATTTGGTACGATCAGAGCATCAAATCGTATCTTTCTGTTTCCATATTCTACCTTCAATGTGCCTGTTTTTTTCACAGTAAGGAAATCTCCATTTGCGACCCTAATTTTCAATTCCTTCTCTAGAATTCTGATATCTGTCATCAATTCTTCCACCTTTCCTGTGACTAAATGATCTGTGGCTCCACTATCTAAAACAAAGTTTATTTTAGAGTCAGAATATGTCATATTCACCTCTTCAGCTTTCAAGACTTCTGATATGAAAACTATTTCATTTTCTTCTTTGTTTTCTTCACTCATGTATGCTTGTCTACTGCCTTTTCTGTTGAATCTGCCTCCTCTTCTCTGGTGGTAGTTGTTTCTTCTGCCTCGGCTTGGACTTGCAGTCTCGTTTTTGTCATTCCTTGGACAATCTCTCAAGAAGTGATCTCCTCCACAACCATAGCATTTGTAGTCTTTATAATTCTTCTTTGTCAAGAACACTGTGTTTTGGTTACCTTCAGTGGATGTCTGTGAATCTTTCAACTTGAGTTCAGCATCTAGCATTCTGTTTTTGACAAATTCTAACGTTATACCTGTATTGACTGTCTCTATGGCCGTTATGACTGTGTCATATTTCTCAGGCATTGTTAACAGTAAATAACAGACCTTATCACTCTCGTCTAGGTTTGCTCCGGATCCTTCCAACTCCCGTAACAAGCTTTCCACTTTCATAAAATGTTCTTGCAGCTCATCCGATGTGCACTTCATCTTGAAAAGTTTCTTCATGATATACAGCTTGGCTAACGGACTTTTCCTTTCGAATACGTTTTTCAAGGACTGTAGCATTTCCATAGCAGTGTTTGCATCCTTGATATATTCCAAATGCTGATCTGACATGCATTGAACTATTGTACCTTTTGCTTTGGAGTCTGCCCGGTCGAAAGTTGCCTTGTCTTTCGCACTAAGTCCATCGTATTCTTCCTTGGTCGTGTCTAGCACGTGTTTAACCCCTTCTTTGTCTAGCAGGATTTCCACTCGAAATCTCCAATTAGAGTAGTTGGAATTTGTCAGTTGAGGAAATTGTAGCGTTACAGACGACATTTTTCACGTTTTTCTTCACTTTTCTATCCACTCTAACCTCAAATATTCCGCTCGATTTTTTTCTTGAAAAATCTTATTTCACTTCAAATCTAAGAAACTTTAGGCATGTCCTGGGCCCATAACCTGTTAATTTAATCTTAGATTCAGGAATATTTTCTCTACTTATGGATCCTATGAAAAACGAAAATGAAAAATCTTTATTCTAGAACAGTCTATTTGGAACTTCTACTCTATGACAATAATCTTATAGGTTAGACTACAGAACTAAAACATTTTATTCAACAGCGCCATCAGCGGCAGAAACTCAAACGAATAAAAGAGTAACATTTAACAGTAGCGAGAAGGCAACTCTTCAATTGCCTTCCAGGAGAAGCGAATCGACTCCTGCCCATTTCGTTAGATTCCAAGGATAAACTAGTCAGGAATACGGGTAGCGAGAAGGCAACTCTTCAACAGCCTTCCAGGAGAAGCGAATCGACTCCTGCCCATTTCGTTAGATTCCATGGATAAATTGGACCGGAATTTGGGTAGCGAGAAGGCAAGTCACCGACGGCCTTCTAGGAGACATGAATCAACTCCTGCCCATTTCGTAGATTCCAGGGGCTCACTGGCCCGGAGAGCCACCGTCTGAAAAGGGTCCCTGTTCTGGGTTACGAACATCCCCCCCCCTAAATTATTTTTAATTTTCGAATTTCGCAACAGTTGAATTAAGTCTTTAAGTTTTTTTTATATTTTTTTTCGAAATCTGTCTCTTCTAACAGATTTTAGTGATATTCAATAGATTTGAGGAATGAGCTGAAGTGTAAAGTACGGGTTGCGGAAATTATTTTTGAAATAATCTTGATAAAATGTTGCGTTTTGTGTACCACAACAAAAGACAAATATGTGTGAAAAATTCGTGGTATTCTTCCTCGGATGATTAGGAATGAATCATGTAACTTATCATAGGAGGACGAATAGGGAAGAAAAAGGGAATTAGGTTTTTTTTATTTTAAGTTGTTATGAAAAATTGTAGAAATTTAATTTTTTGCTGTTGTTGTACTTGTATATTTCCCAAAAAGAGTTTCAAGAGGATCCAAATCAATTAGCAGTATGGGAAAGGTACTGACCTAAGCCAGAGGAATGACCTTATTCGCAAACGTAAACAGTGCTGAAACGCTAATCGCGTACGCGTATGCGAAGATAAACATTGAGATAATCGCGGCGTCTATACGCGAAGCCGACGAAGTAACAATTAAACAATGTGTCGGGATAACTTGAGTGATTTCGCATTGCGGGATGCATAGACGTAGCTTAATTGTGGCCGAGGGTATAATTAACTTCATTTACCGATTGAAAGCCGTGGAAAATATTATCGTCAGACGAGTAGCAGGATTGGAGACCGCTGATCAAGGCTCCTCAACGATTCACATGTTCAACTCAGAAGAAATGAAAAAAAAATGGCCCACAACACAGCCAGACAATTATGGGGATGATTCACTTATATCACCTGTTCATGAGCGGACTCTTGGGTTTCTATGCGATATTCCGAATCATAAAGTACGGGATAGGAGTTATATCAAACGACTGCACCTATATTATAAGGTATTTGGATATGAAATGATTCCGTTGGCCAGCCTGTGGAATACTTTGACATTTATTGGCCTGTGCTTCAACTACGTGGATTAGGAACCGATACAGGACCAGACAAGGGAACCTGGGAAGAAGTAAGGACGCAGAGGCGGACGTAGGCTACGACAACAAAGACGTACTACACTGAAAGTGAAAACGGAAATATGTGCAATGTAAGGGACATTTCTCGCGATATCAGATGGACTGTGCGCTACGCTAACATAAATATTGATGTCGAACACCAAAGTGCGATACGCTAGTTACGAGAGACTAGGTCGCTGAGTATCTTCGAAAGGTCGTCTTGGACTTGGACTAATTTGTTGAGCAAGAATGATATTTAGTTTAAGGCATGTTGCATGAGAGTTAAGAGTTCTAAGTTTGGTATATTCAAGTTGCATAACTGTTAGAATGTTTTTAATGGAAGACAAGGGACTATTGGACTATTGAGGAATGAGGGTAAGGGAAAAGTTATGGCAACCGATGCCAAAACTTTTTCAAAGGGGAGGATATTTGTAATAGGTGGGATAATTTGGAAGTAATAAAATGAATATTCCTTTGAAAATTAGGACTTGAACGTTTTTCTTTTCCGTAATAATTCAGCGATATTTTTAACACCCTTTATTTTACTCGGGCAATCTCCCGAGAGAAAGCCCAATAATTTAATTGATAAATAAATAAATAAATAACGTCTTTATTCAAAGAAGAAGAATTATTACATGCCCGGCAATCATGACATCCAGGGCGAAGTCTAGCAAGCTATTCAACTTAACCCCACGTGATGTACGATGCCAGACTAATATTGCATTATTTCAATATAAACTGTATTAACGAGATGGCTGAAAAACAAATAACATGAAACAATATGGGAATCAGAGAGCACCCAGCACCCCTCTCCGCACCACAGCAAGAGCACATATGAAGAAATAAACAAATATTCACATATACTATACACAGCAATTTCGATTTAAACTTCGGGAACTTGATACCCCTGTGATAAGAAATTATTGAGACGGTTATTAAGGCCTATCAGGATGGCTGGCGAGACGTTAACGATTGAAATTGTTGATTTTCGGTTCAGATTTCTTCTGTAACAGTGAAGATAAGGAAATTATGGTTCCACGAACTCAGCGCTGAGAATATGCTACGTTTGCTGGGAACCAAGGTATTTTTCGACACAGCATTTCCCAAACCGATGCATGGGAACTAAGAGGGGTAGGGAAGCAGGAAAGTCTTCAATTTGATTGGTTCGTAAAACCAAAGACGGAAAAAGTATTGGTTTGATTGGTTTTGAAGTACTGACGAAAGAAAAAGCTTTAATTTAATTGGTTTCTAAAAGGAACAAAGAATAAGGTAGCCGGGGAAGGCTCGGGAGACGAGAAAGGCAGTGACTGGTGAAACCTTAACGGCATAGGTTCCCAGCGCTCGCGAATATGGCTCGGGTACTAGGGTAGTACGGTTTCAAGTTAGGTACTTGAGTGTTAAGAAGTACGGTTTCAAAGTGGAAACGAAAACAATTAAGGTTGATTTTGAAGTCGAGGAGTAACTGCAGAAGTCTTAAACGGGAAGATTCTGAGTTGACTCGTTTAATATGTGTTTGATACGGTTTTAAGGAAGGTTTAAGAATTAATTTAGTTTCGTAGTTATTCGGAAGACGGCGTTAGGGTAACTCATAAGGGTCTTGGTTTTATTTTTGAAGTCTTGGAAAATCAGTCTTGAACAGGGACATAAAAAGTGTTAAGTTAAAGTTAGTAAAGTCTCTAAATTATTTGGAATTATTTAGATCGCGTATCGTCGGTATATTCGGGAGTGAAGGTCAATTTTGGCGAAAACGAGTGGGTGTCGTGCTTCGTATCTAATCTGTCTGTTTCAGGAAAGAAGCATCGTCGTAGAATCATCCTCCTAGTTCATCATTTTTGGGATTATTGGTACAGGAAAAAGGTCAGATAAATTGTTTATGCTTAGCTTATTTTGAGAATTAGTAGACAGCCGCATGCCCGCCCAAAATATATATTTATAGTCCAGAGTCCCGAAACCTTCTAAAAGTCATAGTTTCACATTTTCGTTTTTTTTCTTAAAACGTATTATAATTATTGTAATCACCCTTAAGTAGTCGAAGGATTAAGTGGAGTTTTCTGTTGAGAAAACTCAGGTTCATTTGAAAGATCACGAGGAAACTATTGTTGGGTTTCCCCTTGTAAAATCAAAGTTTAAGAAGGATTATTTTCCGTCATATCATTTTGGGTATAGAAAATTTACCTTATACTGTAAATTCTTTCGAGATTATTCATAATTATTATGTTTGGGGTTATTTTGACGAACCTTTTTCATTTTTGATGATAATTCGAATATGATAGTGTGACGAGTGCGGCCCTGTGCATTCAAAGCGCTACGGGGCCGATCGAGAGGTTTCTGGAAACGCGTGGAGTGTTCCATCCGACGTTACGGCCGTACCGATGATTCGGGAAGGTTCCAGACGGGCCCGGACTTAGCGAGAAACAATCGGCGTTATACATATAAGGAACGCATCGACGGGAGGCATTCATTCAGTTAGAGACGAGCGCCGAGTGAAAATAAATTTGTAGTGCATATAAATCAGTAGAAATTGTACAGACTTTTGTTAGAATAAGTTCATTAGTTATTAATTATTAGTGTTATAAGTAGTGTAAATAAATAGTTTAATTGAACCCGGACGTTTTAATAACGCAGAAAACGTTACATTGGTGTCAGGTGTGGGGTGGATTTGAATGCCGATAACCAGATCGCAAAAAGAGAAAATGGACCAGGCGAGTATGGAATTCCTCAAGCAAGCCTTTGAAAGAATGGAAGAAAATTCCCGAGAAATGAGCTCGAAATTGGAGGAAAAAATGGATAAAATGGAAAATAAGGTGGAGGAAAAAATGAACAATTGTAATGAATTGGTGAGTCAAATCGCTAGTACATTGGATGAGAAAATGGAAACCATCAAGGAAGTGATAATAGATGAAGTTAATGAAAAACTTGAAGAAGTCAATGGAAAATTTGACAAAGTTGATGAAAAATTTGACGAAGTCGTTGATAAGGTTGACGAAAAATTTGAAGAAGTCAATGGAAAATTTGAAGAATTATCAGGAATAATTGAACAGCATGCCAAGTTCATAGAGTACCTGAAAGGAACGTCGAATAGAAAAGAAACCCAAGCTTCACCATCCTATAGCTTCGTGAAATCGGAAAACAACACAGAAAGTGGTAAAATGAAGATCAAGCCACCAACATTTGACGGAAAAGTTCCTTGGTCGACATATCAAAAACAATTTGAAGCTGCTGCGTTGGCAAACAGTTGGAGCGACAACGAAAAAGCCACAGCATTAATAATAGCTCTACGAGGAGATGCACTTAACATTCTGCAGACAATACCGGAGAGTCAACAGGCATGTTATGAAGTTTTAACATCCAAACTTCAGATGAGATATGGCGATGCTCACCTACAGCAAGTTTACCATGCTCAAATAAGGAACCGGGTGCAGAAATCAGGAGAAAGCCTCCAGGAGTTCGAGGCCGATGTCGCCAGATTAGTGAGGCTGGCTTATCCATCAGCTCCAGAGAGCTTCCACGAACTGCTATCAATCCAGACGTTTGTCGACGGGATCAAGGACACCGAAACTCAACAAGCCTTGAGACTTGCACGCCCCAAGACCATTGATGATGCCTTGGCTCAAGCTCTAGAATTTGAGGCAGCGAAACAGGCGTCGCATAGAGGACAATTTCGTGTGGGACGAGTCCAAGAAATAGACCGACCTGTGGAGGAAATCATCCGAGAAGAGGTTAGCAAATTATTGAATGCTAAGGAAAAGGATGCTGTGTGCTGGTATTGCAACAAGAGTGGGCATTTTAAGAGAAATGGCCCAAGGATTGGAAAAAGAGACACAGCAGATAAACTAAAAAGGGTTGGTGATAAGGTGCATAAATCGACCCAGGTTAAAAATGCCTCTGACGTGATAATCCGTAGAATCACGTCCGAAGATTTGACAAGAAGTCCTTGCCCCGATAATGGCAGCCACTGCTCTCGTGTGGAAGATAAGGCCAATTTGAGGCGGACCACTGTGATCGAAGATGACTGGCTACCATCAGAAATTCTACGAGCACAGGAGGAGGATCCAGATCTGAGAGTAATCCTAAGTTGGAAGAAGAGTGGCAGACGACCTTCTTGGGAAGAAGTATCCAGACTGAGCCAAAATGTCAAGTCGTATTGGGCCCAATGGGAAACGTTGAAGATTGATGAAGGTCTTCTGAAACGTTGTTGGGAAAATGAAGATGGATCTCAGCAGAGGCTTCAGTTAATTGTGCCCAAGAGTAGGGTAACGGACATTTTGACCAGTCTACATAATGGAACTTCGGGTGGCCATTTTGGGATTACTAAGACTCTGGAGAAGGTCAGGCAGCGATTTCATTGGATCAATTGTAAGAAGGACGTTAAGGATTGGTGTAGAAAATGTAAAGTTTGTGCTGCGGCCAACGGACCCTACGGTAAAGGAAAGGCACCAATGAAGCAATATAACGTCGGATCCCCCATGGAACGTGTAGCTATCGACATCGCAGGCCCTTTTCCAGAAACAGGCAATGGAAACAAGTACATTTTGGTAGCGATGGACTACTTCACCAAATGGGTGGAAGCGTACGGTATTCCTAACCAAGAGGCAAGTACAGTAGCTGACAAATTGGTGAAAGAGTTCTTCTGCAGATTTGGAATCCCCCTTGAGCTGCATTGTGATCAAGGCCGAAACTTCGAGTCGAAGTTATTCCAGGAAGTTTGCAAAACATTGGGGATACGTAAGACTAGAACTACACCTCTGCATCCTCAGTCAGACGGCATGGTAGAACGAATGAACCGGACTATGGGAAAACACTTGGCCAAAGTTGTCTCTGACCATCAAAGGGACTGGGATGAATACTTGCACTTATTCACGATGGCCTATAGATCTTCGGTTCAAGAATCTACCAAGGAGACTCCATCCAATATAATGTTCGGCCGAGAAATAAGATTACCTTGCGACCTCGAGTTTGGGTGTAAGCCTGGAGAGGATGTAGCTGGGGAGGACTACGTTAGTAATCTCAGAAGCAAGCTAGACTACATCCATGATAAGGTGCGTAATCAAATGCAGCAAGCAAGTGACCGGATGAAAATGCGCTATGACATCAAGGCCATTGAAGGTGGGTTTACCGCAGGAGATCTGGTATGGTTGTATAACCCACAAAGAAGAAAAGGTTTTTCACCGAAGCTGCAGAGACATTGGGAAGGACCGTACGAAGTTGTGAAGAGAATAAATGATGTAGTTTACCGAATACGGAAGCTTCCCAGAGGAGAACCGAAAGTCGTCCATTTCAACCGATTGGCTCCGTATGCGTCCACGCAGGATGAAGAAGAAGTACGTCTCGTCGAGGTTCCGGCAAGGGAAAGCTGCGAATTCCAGGAATTTATGAGCACCTATGGGGGAACACGCATTGCAAGGTTTGGCGTCACACAGGAAGTTCATCAGGACCTGTTCACAGTCCCCGAGGAATACTCGCTTGCTCATTGTGTAGCAGCCGATTTACGCATGAGTAAGGGAATAGCAAGAGTATTCAAAAACAAATTTGGTCGGCAAGAGGAACTAATGGGACAGCAGCCCAGAATCGGGAAATGTTTGAGATTGAAGTCTGGAGGTCGGTTCATTTACTATTTGGTTACCAAGCAGCACTCTTTCCAGAAGCCCACCTACCAGAACTTATGGACCTCGCTGCATGGCTTGAAAGAAGATCTTCAGCGTTCCGGCGTTAGGAAACTAGCAGTTCCCAAGCTTGGTTGTGGACTGGATCTACTGAATTGGAGGGTAGTACGAAGCATGCTTGAAGTAATTTTCCAGACGGCAGGTATACAGATCCTAGTATGCAGTTTCTACCCAAATCGTATCGAACTCCCCGGCAAAACCATAGAATGCTACTTCCATCAAAGGGGCCACTGCAACAAGGGTGCCGACTGCAGATTTCACCACGGTCCTCTGAAGAATCCATACGATCTGTTCTGGGGCAGAACAGGCTTAAGGAGGGGACAGTGTGACGAGTGCGGCCCTGTGCATTCAAAGCGCTACGGGGCCGATCGAGAGGTTTCTGGAAACGCGTGGAGTGTTCCATCCGACGTTACGGCCGTACCGATGATTCGGGAAGGTTCCAGACGGGCCCGGACTTAGCGAGAAACAATCGGCGTTATACATATAAGGAACGCATCGACGGGAGGCATTCATTCAGTTAGAGACGAGCGCCGAGTGAAAATAAATTTGTAGTGCATATAAATCAGTAGAAATTGTACAGACTTTTGTTAGAATAAGTTCATTAGTTATTAATTATTAGTGTTATAAGTAGTGTAAATAAATAGTTTAATTGAACCCGGACGTTTTAATAACGCAGAAAACGTTACAATATTTTTTTTATGATTTGGAATTCACACTGATGTTGATTTAATTTCAATGAATAGATCTGCCTTTGTAATTTAAAGCTAATTTAACAGTTATACTTGATGGGATTATTTACTTTCGAATTAAGAAATATCTGAACATTTGATAATTTGAATCATTTGATTTAAGTAACACATATCTAATTTGGTGAGAATTTGTTTAGTTTGATTTGGTTTAATATACGTCTTAAATTTAATCTAAAAGGTTTTCATTTACCATCCCTCTCCCTAGAAAATAATTTTAAACACCAAGACCCGACCCAAGTGCGTTGGGCCGATCCCACACTTTCTTCCGTCGGAAGAAAGAACTTCAAAATTTTAATTAACATCTTTTATTTTTCTTTAAGTAATAACACCCTTGATTGGTGGAAAGCCGCTCTTCTGTCCAATCACCAAGATGGTGCTTTTTACACAGACTAAGTTTTTCTTCTCATACTCAATGAGCTGGACCAAAAAAGTTCTCCCACTAAGCAAATTGGAACTGAGGAAAATCACGTGCGTATGCGTGAGCGTATTCACGGGACACTGTCCTGCAAATTATCGCCTTCAGAACATGGGAAAGGCCCCTGATGATACCTGTCGCTTCTGTCAAAACAGCTGAACACCTGCTTTGCAATTATGAAGCTGTCTTCGGGAAAAGACTGCGGCATCTTGACTCCTGTTTCTTAAAACCGGAACAAGTAATGGGCGTGGCACCAAGAAGGGTAGTGAAGTTCATAGAGGCTTTTCTACCTGATTGGTTAACATCGCGGGGTTGCACGATAGATCTTTAGAGAGCCATTTTTTCGCGTGAATCATGGTTCAAAACTATTTCGAAAACATTTCGAAGTGAACGTCACCAGTTCGTGCTTCGCTGAAATGACACAATTTTAAAACGGTGACGTCATCATAGAATTGTCAATTCAATTTATGAATTTATAAGTTGGAAACATGATACACGCACCATTGTTTAAACAATGCACGCGCATATTTATAAAAATATTTATAATTTTATGTGTTTATTGGTATAATTTTTCTCCTTAGGATAAATCCTGTATTTTCAAGATGGATTCCAATCAGATTTTGTAGGATTCAAATGTTCTCGTCCTGATTAACGAGTTGCTATTGGCAAAATATATGCAAAACTCATATTGCTTAAATTAAAAGGAAGAAGCCGTGATATAAATTTCAAGAATTTGAACATGCATTTTTAAAGCTGAATAATACTTCACAATTCTCAAATAAAGGTTTGCTCCACTCGAAATGATTTATTACTTCACAGGTTACAAAATGCATTCTAAAAACAAAGCTGTCATGTTTAAATAATATTTAAAATAAAAACAGTGAAGACAAAATAAATCCAACAAACATAACCATTATTCTTCAATCAGCTGATTCCAAACTTCAAACTTCAGTTCGAACTATCCCACATCCCAGTACCTGCTTTCAAACCGATTCGATCATTCGGAATGACAATCAGAGCGAAGATTGACATTCCGATTGAAGGTGTACTGATGGAATGACAAATGGACTGACACATTTCCAAATATTTTGAAATCCGAGGTTCAATCACGTTGAGTGGAGGGGAGACTGACAGTCTGAATGGTGGTGTAGTGATTCTAATGATTCTATCATTCTTTTCCTCAGTCTTATTAATGCAATCATGGAGGACGGATGCTCGCAAAACTTTAATGAGGATTTCGCTGAGTTGCCCCAAAGGGTTGACGATCGAAACTGCCTTCAAAGGTTCATAAGTGTTTATGAATCTTTCCCCGAACTGTGGAATAAATCCCATTCCAATTACATGAATAAATATAAAAAAATGTTGCAACGGAAAAATTCGTCAACATATAGACAGACAGACAGACAGTTTATTGATCAAAATACCAACAAATATTGGATTGACATGTCATAAATAATAATCACAAAAAACAAAATTGCAAAGAATAGCATAATAACATTCTGAAAAACAAATGGAAAGAAGAAAATCCAAATGAACACAACACCATCATCCTTTCGGAAGTACTAAAAATTCTTGGATGGTATAAAATGTATTTGCTATCAGAAATGACTTCAACTTAGCCTTGAATGTTTTCAAATTTGTGATGTTCTTCAAATCATCAGGTAGATTATTGAACATAAGTAATCCAGCGTAAAACGGAGATTTTCTATAGCTCATGTACGTGATCGGCTCTAATCTGAATTCATCTTTTCTTCGTGTTTGGTACCCATGGACATCGCTGTTCTTGTGAAAAATATCTTTTTTTGAGTGTATATACGAAAGAAGTTTATATAAGAAAATTCCCGTAAAAGTTAATATTTTCTTCGATTTAAATATACTACGACAAGATTCGCGATGATCTAGCCGGAATATCAGTCTTATGATCCTTTTTTGAGCGATGAACACTCTGCTACTGGAACAGGCCAAACCATACACTAGAATGTTATAACTTATAACACTGTAAACAAGGGCATAGTATGTGGTTAGCATTCCTTCCTCACTCAAACATGATTTCAGGTTGTTCATGGCGAAATATTGTTTATTGAGCTTGGAGCAAATTTCATCAATATTTTTTTCCCAGTTTAGAGTTTCATCAACTACTGTACCCAGGATCCTAACTTCAGAAGCGAATAATAACTCGTGGTCTTTAATGAATGTTCTAGGTATTGTTAGGCGATTGACTGAAGGTCTGTGGAATTGAATTATTTTTGTTTTCACATGGTTTATAATTAAGCGATTTTTGTTGCACCATTCAGAGAATTGATTGAGGGTGATTTTAATTTTATTATGCAAATCCAACTCAGTTTCACTTGATATGATAATTGAGGTATCATCTACATATTATAAGAACTTCCCCACAGGTTATGAAATCTGGTAGGTCATTTATGAAAATCAGAAAGAGTATTGGCCCAAGAACACTACCCTGAGGTATTCCTGCATCTATGAGATACTCATCTGACATAGCTTGATCTACACGTACAATAAATTTACGTCCCTGAAGAAATGAATTTATCCAATCCAGCACCTTACCTCGCAAACCCAACACCTCAGAATAAAATCGAAATTGAGAGTATCGAAAGCGCGTGACAGGTCAAAAAATACCCCCACTATTAATTCTTTTTTTTCCATTTTCTCATTTATACATTGAATAAACTCTATAGTCGCTGTTTCTGTTGATTTATTTTTTTGGAAACCATGCTGACTTTTATTGATTTTATCGAATTTGATGAAAAAGTCTTGAATTCTTTTGACCATAGCTCTTTCTAAAATCTTCGAGAAGACACTTAATAATGCGATCGGTCTGTAGTTCGCAACCGAAAGACGATCTTCTTTTTTGTGAATAGGTGAGACTATTGACCATTTTAGACGTGATGGAAACTGCCCATGCTCCACTGAGGTATTGAGTATGTTAGACAGTATTGGCGCTATGATATGAGAACTTTTTTTCAGTAGTAGTATAGGAACTTCATCCAGACCCGTAGACTTTTTATTTTTTACTTCCCTTATGATATTCTCAATTTCGTGTGGAGTTGATGGTAGAAAAAATAATGATTTTTTTTGTTGAAAGCGAGATGCAGTACCAGAATCAGACAGATTGCCTCCAAAATATATAAGAAGTTGCTTGGCCACAACACCAGCGAAGTAGTCACCAAACACATTCGCGATTTTCTTCTTGTCAGTCAGGACGTTATCGTGGTGTCTAATAGTTATATCATTCCGTGTTCTGTTCCTATTTAATCTTGAGTTAACTATATTCCAGATCGTTCTAGTCTTATTTTCCGATGATTGTATCATGTGCAGATAATAATCTTGTTTCGCTTTTATTACATTTTTATTATATTGTTTTTTCAATTCCTTATATGTATTTAGGAGTACTTTATTTGCTGGATTAGCATTACAGGACACCCTAAGACTCCTGTTGGAGTTTGAAACTATACCACGATTTGTCTTATCGAAGAACTTAGGGAAAGACGACTCGAACGCGAAGGTGAAATGAGTCCAAAACGCTTCGAAGCATTGATCGGAAGTGGACAACGCGGGATCGGTTTCACCTACTACGAAATGACTCATGACATGTTTGAACTGGCTTATATTCAGTTCCGTAAACTTCCTTCTGTACACTGTGATTGGTTGTGATATCGGGTCTTTTGAAATATATTCAATCTGAATTATTTGAGCATGGTGATCCGAGAGTCCTGGATCGGTCACTTTAAAGTTTATTGCATCTTTCCTATTCGTTATAATATAGTCTATAGCTGAAGCGCTTGAATTATCCCCATTAAAAGCAATGCGAGTTGGTTGGTTGATTAATGATTCTAGTTCATGACTTTCTAAAATATCACAAAGTATTTTTTTAGGCATGCTATTCGTCAGAAAATTTATATTTAAATCCCCGCATATTATAATATTTCGAAATGACTTGTTTAGATAATCTAAAGCTCTGCAAAATCTGTTGAAATAAAGAAATAAAGCGAAATGCCACAGTGAAAGACGTCTTCTTGGTGCCCAATGCAAGGATAATGGCCGAACAAGCCTTATCTTTCCTTTTTCTATTTGGAGACATTATACTGATAATAATTAGAAGCGTACTATTTGGTGTTTAAATTTCAACTGAGCTGAAGTCATTTCAATCAGACTGTCAGTTTGAATGATATGTGTAGGTGCTTCAAGATTGAAGGCAGGATTGATAATCTTATTATTCAGTCAGACTGTCATTCATGATTGACCGTCTAGCGGCCCCCCTAGATTTGAGAAAATTTATTGTTTTCGTTTGTGGGGAGATTGAGGTAGGCTCATTCCATATTTGATATTATTTTAGTGGATTCCAGAGCGGGAGACGGAAAAATCTGCAACATTTATTTCTTATATTACGATTTGTTTATTTTCACTCCAGCGATTTGGATTCGTAAAATCCAACACATGAGAGAACCGTTTCCCACCGTATGTTCCATCTGATTGAACTCGCTATCTCCATTGATTAAATCGTATAGCCTACATAAATTCTTGCTATACAGCTCAACACTGAAAAGTTCTCTTTATTTCGTTTTGCTTGTTTCTTCTGTGTCCTTACACTTTTCCTTTTTTTCGTGGCCTTCCTTCTGTACTGAGTCTCTCTCATAGGCCCAAGAGAGTGAAGTGTGTCATCCTTACCTTCCTTATTTATTCGGGCTTGAAAATGACCAAGTGTCACCTCTGCTCAAAAATTTCGGAGGGCCAGCTATTGAGGTGTGCTACATGTAGGAATTGCTTCCATGTTGACTGCTTAAAATTAACACCAAATGAGACGAAGAAAATAAGTGGCAAACGTGGCGATAGTTGGATTTGCGGGATTTGCAGCAAGGAGAGTCGTTCTCTCCGGAGTAGACCTGCTTCCGCTTCTTCTTCATCCGCTGGTGACGGGACAACTCTTCCCTCGCGTAGCACCTGTGCATCCGGATCACTCACCACCGATCAGTTTTCTGATTGAGTGTACATCTATGCTTTGGGAACACTCCGCAACTTCAAAAGAACATTCAAGGCTACTGGATACTCATTGCAACGCACTCGGGGACCATGATGCTAAAATTTCTACATGTCAGGCTGAGTTGGCTAACAGGGCGTCTAAAAACTTAAGTGTGGAAGCTAAGTTGGGTGAACTTGAGTCTGAGTTCAGTGGACTGCGGATTGGTGTTGGTTTGACTTCAGGTGCTGAAAGTTCAACTCCACTGCCATCTTCGGAGTTAATAGAGCGTGTCAAGAGAGCTAATAATATCCTCATCAGAGGCGTCATGGAGTCCGGGGAGGATGCGGAGGTGGTGACTTAGCTTCTTGATCATATAGATCGTGCTGCCAACAGTCAACGCGTTTCGATCTCTAGAGTTGGTAAACGAAAACCATCGAATCCTCGCCCTCTCAAGGTGTGCTTTTCTAATCCTTCAGTAGTTTCTTCTATCTTGAGGAATAAAAATACAATCCATGATATTCCATCCTGGAAAGGCTACTCAATAGGAGATGACAGAACTCCCAAGCAACTGGAGGAACTCAACTGTCTTCGGGATGAATTGAAGAGGAGACTGGGGGGAGAGACCGACGTTACGATCAAGTATGTGAGGGGAGTCCCTGCAATTGTGGAGATTCCACGGAGTGGCAATTCAAAAAACTAAAATCTGGCTTCAAGGCATGGTCCGTGGCATATACTAACATCCAATCGCTGTTTTCCAAGTATCTGGAGTTGTTGTCTTTCGTCAAGTCCGAAAGGCCAGACTTCATATTATTAGCTGAGAGTTGGCTACACGGAGGTATATCTGATGGTGTCGTCGATTTACCAGGATATTCGATTTTTCGACAGGATAGTACAGTGACAGTTGGGCACGGGGAGTATGTGCCTACGTTTATAATGATGTTGCCACCCAATTTTCTGTAACTTCATTTTCTGGAGATTTTCCAGGATTAGACAATCTATTTCTTGATATTTCGGATGGGGATTACAATTTTCTTACAGTTGGTTGCGTTTCAGCGGCGGCTCGTGAGGTTTGGATGCGGTTAGGCGACAAAAAAAATTTGCATTATGTTTTTATGAAATTATCAAGAAATACCCTTTCACTAGCCCCCCCTGCTTTTTTATAGATGCACCCTTACGAATTTTTATGTCTTATAGATTAAATTAATACGCCGATCTCAATAAATCGAACTTATGATTATTTGATCTATGAAATCATCCGCCTTCTGCAGCGAACAAAACTGTTTTTTCTATCGAAACAAGTGCTAGCGACGACAAACGTACATTTTTCATTGAATTTCAATAATTGCAATAAAGACTGTTTGAAAGAGCTACCGCACAACCACTGGTGACTTTAATACCAATAGGTTTTGAAAGAACGTGAAAATTTCAAATCTAGAGTACCTATTCCGGAGGTTTTATAAGATTAAGAGATTATGTCGGTCGGCCAATTGTAACAATTTCTTCGCGAATATTATCGTTCAACCGCGAAAAAGGAATTTACAGTAAGGAACAAATAAAATCATAAATGGGATTCATTTCTCAAGAATTTGGAAATACGACCTAATGTTCCAACTGAATTAAAACAAGTAAATAGATATAGGAAGGTACTTAACGGGTTCTGCTGGTTTCGGATAGTCTTCAAATCTAATAGGGATTATAAAACACAAGTGCGAATGCGCAAACACATTCTTACCTCAAATATTAATAATTATCGATATTAATAATCACTGAACTGAAAATGAATCGTTTCAAATCTACCGCTACCGCTGCGCGGGAACGGACACGCTGAGCGATCATTCTCGAAAGTAGCCGAAGGCGGACGAGCTCATCGCCTACTCTGCTCCTCAATTTCGCATGTTTCACTCTATACGCCAGTGTATCCATCCTTTACTGATTCATTGGTAGATTCCGCGGCACTCGGCAGGGCTGACGTGTTGTGATCGAATCGCAGGCGCTGGGATAGATCGCCTTCGTTACAATGAAAGCGAAATATGGTCGTGGCAGCGCTACAACGCCAGCTAATGGGTGAAATATCACAATCGCGTGCGAGATTTTTGAATGAAAAATTCTTCGATAACATATTATAATTAAAAATTATAATTGAAGAGAGGGATCTGATACGTAAAAATATATGAATCGTTTTATTATTTCTCCAAAGATTTTCCAAGGTAGGCGCCGCCTACCTTGCCTACCCCGACCAGCCGCCACTGTTGCGTTTATAGACCCCGGCCGTCTCAAAACGACTCCCAGTTCACAGAGTTTTTAAATGAGGTACTCAATTCCAGGAGAACTCTATTCATCGCCGGCGATTTCAACCTCCCAGATGTTTGCTGGCCACTGACTTCGACCAGAGCTTATAACTCTCCATCAAAGCCATATGTTGACCTATTCCACTCTTCAACATTTTCGCAACTAGTGAACGCGCCCACTCGATTTCGACTTAATCAAAATGCTCCTCTTCTGGATCTGATTCTTGTGAGTGATACCGATCTTGTTTCTATCGACTACCTGCCTCCATTTGGAAAGTCAGACCACATAACTTTACTCTCTGAGCTGCAACTTATTATTCCTAAAAAATCAGGAAAACAATCAGAATTATTGATTACCAGGGTCTGAACGCGTATTTTGGGAATGTGAATTGGAATTAATTATTAACTTCGGACTCAACCGTCGGGGAAATGTGGGATATATTTCTCGAAACAGTGAGTCAGGGTGTCAACCACTGCTCTACTACTAAAATTATAACATCTGTTCCATCAAAACCCTGGTTCGATCAAAGAATACTCAAGATGATAAGGCACAAGAAGTCAATATGACAGCGGTACATGCGACGCAGGTTGAGGAGTGATTACTTGGCTCATCGAAACTATAGTTCTCACCTGTCGAGGATTATTCGGGAAGCAAGGGGGAGTTTCGAGGCGGAGATCGCCGGATCCAAGAATAGTAAGCGATTCTTCAAGATCCACCTTGTGTACAAAAGTAAGAACACCGTTACTTCGAGATAAAAACGGTCTTATGTGTGGGAGCGAGAGGGAGAGTGCAGAAATTTTTTCTGATTGCTTCGCATCTGCATTTACAACCGAAGATGATCTCATGCCTTCTTTAGATTCACCACGAGCATGTAATTCACTAACTGAGGTCAATTTCACCGAATCAACGGTCGAGAAACATCTTCTCAATCTGGATCCATCTTCTGCTCCGGGCCCCGACCGAATATCTGCGTCCCTTCTGAAAAACTGCTCAGGTGGCGTTTCTCTTCCCCTTTCAATCATCTTCAGGAAAATCTCTTGTTACCCACACATTGCCAGCTGATTAGCTGCGATCCGAGATCACTCCAATATTCAAGAAGGGTGACAAGCTGTGTGCCGAACACTATCGACCAGTCAGTTTGGTTTCTGTTGTTTCTAGAGTATGTCAACGAGTTATCCTTGAAGAGCTGAGAGAGTTTGCTATTGGTAATAATCAGATTCCCGACTGTCAGCACGGTTTTTCGACGGGTCGTTCTATTATCACGAATCTCTCGAGTTCTGTCAACATCTGGTCAAATATGATAGACCAGAATATTCCTGTGGATGTAATTTACTTGGATTTCTCCAAAGCTTTTGACCGAGTTCCACATAAACGTATACTTATGAAGTTGGAACACCTGGGAGTTCGCGGAGATATGTTGTTGTGGATCGGGGCATTTCTTTCTGATAGATGCTTCCGGGTGCGTGTTGGTGGATCCTTTTCAGATTTGAGGTTGGTGACAAGCGGCGTCCCTCAGGGGTCGGTTCTTGGACCTCTTTTGTGTCTGCTATACACGTCCGATCTACCTTATAGTATAGGATCCAAGTTAGCAGTTTTCGCAGATGACACGAAAGTTTTCAACGATGCTCTTAATTGCAGCCAAACTCTGCAGAATGACTTAAACATTCTTCCACGTTGGTCTAGGCTCTAGGAGATGGCTCTTACCCCTGAATCTGGAGAAGTGTGTGATTGTTCACATGGGCAGAAATAATCCTCGTCGCGCTTATTACTTAGCTGGTCATGAGCTGTCATCGGTGGGAAGTCACGTGGATTTGGTTTCACTGTGTCGGAGGATCTGTCCTGGTCGGAGCATATAACAAATACGGTCAGCAAAGCGAACAGGTTACTGTACATGCTTCAGAGGTCATTTCGCGGATGTTCTCCTTACACTTGCTCACTGCTCATTAAAACTTACATACGACCTATCCTTGAATTTGCTGGGCCAGTTTGGAGCGTGAACTTTGTGCGAGATAGTGAACTGCTGGAAAACGTTCAACGACGAGCAACTCGTATTCCCTATGGTATGGTCCGACCTTCGTACGGGGAAAGGCTCGCCATTTTCCGTCTCACGAGGTTTTCCCATAGAACTTATAGTACATGGAATGCCATTAGCCTTGCTGCTCAGCTTAAAAAAGTGGATAAACATCTCCAGTTGGAGGAATACTGAAATGTCCATGTTGCCATGGTTACGACTTGTCATACAGAATGGAAACACAGAAATACTATGAATTTAATCGTCAAGATCCGATTCACTTGGCATTTCGGCAAACATTTCTGTGTTTCTGTTTGGTGTGACAGGTCGTATCCATGGAAACATGGAAATTTAGAGATTCCTCCAACTTGAGATGTTTACCCACTTTTTGATCTGGTGATAGCATTCCATGTACTATAAGTTCTATGGGTTTTCCGCAAGGCGAGCTCGAGGGGATCTCATAACTACATATAGAGCATTGAATGGTTTATTTGGTATTGGTATGTCTCATATGTTTTCCTTGAATGAGGACACTCGACTGCGTGGACATAGGTTCAAGCTCAAGAAGGAGAAGTTTCAGCAGACATGCAGGCAGAATTTTCTATCTGACAGAGTATTCGAATGTTGGAATCGACTTCCTGCAAGTGTTGTGCAAGCGCCATCGGTCAATTCTTTGAAAAATGGACTGGATGCATTTGATCGGCTGCATGATGTGCTTTGAAACTCTTTTAGTGTGCCTTATCGATGAAACACAGTTTGACTTGTTTGTGTTGAGTTTATAGTTTATACTTAACTCTTATCAATTCAATAATAATAATAATCAATGAAATCAATTCAATTTCATAAAGGACGAAAGGAATCAAACTATGTACATGTATATATACATAATATTTACTCATTCATTCAAATATTACAAAAAATTTACAAAAAACACTATTTACAGATTAAATTAAAACTCAACACTGATTCTATAGATCAAAACAGGGTCTTTCGAAAGTTGCCTCTTTCTCAACAGGAGTTAGAACTCATAAAAATAAACCATTTCAATGAAAATCACCTGTATCCAAATTACAAGGTAACGTAGTTTAAAAAATTATCAATTGAACAGATTCTAATGCAAACCAATTTGGTCATTCACTCACTCACATCAGTCCCAGAATGGCTTAACAGCGCTCGCGCGGTTATTTTCGCGGAAAGATATTCTATTCACGAGATAGAATTCGCTTTCAAGGATTATTACCTTCGCCATCTTGAATCGTTCGATATGGGCGATTTTTGTTGAATGTTGGTTTATTTCAATAACTCCGATGAAAAATAGAGACCCACCTTTGTAAACATCCTGTTTATGAGTGAAAATTATATGATTTATTTTCAAACAGTAACCGCCTCAGCTCCACATTGTTTTTCATCAACATCATGTGCAACAGTGGTAGTTTCAGTTTTTTGATTCGCTTCATCTTCCTGCTCAGAATGACTTCCATCTTCATCTGATGAACTCAAATCTTCAAGATCTTCATCAAGCCTGAAACAATTATTACTTAATTACTTTCTCTGCTGGTAATAAGTTACTATAAGATAGCTCACAAACACCAAGGTGACACGCGACACATGATTTGTAGCTCATAATGAAACCAGGAAACTGAACCTGAGCTTACACAGCAATGACACAAATGCGTTGCGTCTTAGGCTTGTATCCTCCTATTTTTTTCCCTGGTTCTTTATTAGCAACAAATGGGACCAACAGATGTTGCGTCACTTGTTACCTTGGTGTGTGAGTCGCCCAAGTAAAGAAAAATTAATTATTATCAATTACTAACCATAACTTCCTTTTCTTTTTCTTCCTTTTGTCATCATTTTCTGCTTGTCGTTTTGTACTGCATGATGCTTCAAGTCCTTGTAGAACTGCATCTTCCACTCTTTTAGGCAACTCAGAAAGCTCCTTGAAATATGCATCATCCTTGAATTCGTGTTTAGGTTCCTCACACATTCTCTCCAGTTTCTTTTTTTTCCTAGCTGCTGCTTCTTTTTCCCTTTCCCCTTTATTGGCAAGCCATTCCTTCAATCTGTAAATAAATGATGATAATACAAACTTCAATCTCCAAAAAATTTAATATTGTTGAAAACAATTGTTTCACCACGATGTGGCTTCATGAGGGGTACATTTTGAAGTGATTCTATTCCTTCTCGAATTTAAAATCATTGTACTTGGTAAAAAGCTGAGACATAGTAAAAATGGTGATAAGTTAATGTGTCTGTTAATTTTAAGTGATTCAAAAAGTATTAATCTAAACCTCCTATTTTCAATTTACAGAATTTCATATATTGATATAATTTTGTGGCCTTGGATAACCTGTCTTTAGTTTTAGGGTTATCTGCAATCATTTTAAATTTTAATGCGTATTGTTTGATTTTAGGATTGCGGACTGCTGTTGTAGTGGCAATTTTGTTTTCAATCTCAAGATTGTGGATTTTGTATGCAACACATACTTTCGTCTCTCATTGATGTAGGTTTTATTGATACATGCTTTCGTTATGTATTACCATTACACTCCTTTTTAAGTGGCCCTGAAGAAGGAAACGATAGGTTTCCGAAAGGTAGGCCGGAACAATAAATGAGACAGTAATAAACATCACTGTGTTATGACTGATCACCGATCATCATCCTTTTCCATTCATATATGTACTCCATTAACTTTTATAAAGTATCCCTTTTGGCCATAATTCAGGTTTATCAAGTTCTTTTGCTCAAAACTGACGCAAGTTGGCACTCGTAAAAGTCAAATAATTCTGAGAGGCGTTGCTGAAACTCTATTTACTCTTTTTTAACTTTGTGAATGGAGTTGGTTCTTTCAAGGTTTAACTGTGACACATGTTTCATAGTACTACTACATTTTCATACTCGAGTATTTCAAGTTGTGCAAATGTCTTCTGTTGGCTTATTTCTTGAGAATTTTGAAAAGTGGGGAATTCCATAGGATCGTTTGTTCGTTAAGAAGTTTATCTGTCAGGTTATTCAAGTACTTTCATTCTTTTTTCGAATGAACCAAAGTAACAGACTAATCTGTGCATTATTTTCCAGTAAAATTTCAACACTCGATATATGATTTCCGTAAAATGCAGGATTTTTAGTGAAAACCTTAGATAATCAATAATTGTAATACAAGGTGCTGCCATAGTGCGTTCTTTATCCATAACTGCTGAACCAAACATCTTTTGTTCGAAAACAGATTTCTTGTATTTCTATTTCTGCATCTCGAGAAATTCTTTCTCAATATAAAGGTTGTTCCCAAAAAATATTCAACAAACAGGTGATTTATTAAATGGGTCGAAACTAAATTCCTGTTTTTTAAGACAGGTAGGATCAGGGGTGAGAAAATCTTTTGAAGTATTTCTAGGACTATTTATTTTTCGAGAATTTGGAAAATCATAAGAACATCAAGATGTTCCAACAGAGAATATCCAGAAATATCCTAGCGAAATGCTTCCCATTTATCAATTAACTTCGGACAGCCTGTATATAGGAGATGATTCAGTAGCAAATATAACCTGATTGATTTTTACAGCCGGTTCAATGGTTTCAATCATTTTTTTGAATTCTTTCAGTTATCAGTACTGAGATATTTTTTGAACTCACTTCACCTCATTGTATCAAAAATTATTTTTTCCGTCGACCATAGAATAAAAGCTCATTTTAACGCTCTCGAAATCATGCATTAATGACCTATTTTAATGCATGATTTCTTATTAATGCATGATTATCATGGCAACCAAACATAAAATATTCAGTCGAAGCATAGATGCATCTATGTCGAGCACTATCGAGCTGTCATTAGTTATTTATACGCTTTCAATCAGAATCTGATTTGACCAGTTACGCTATTATTAACAATGAATAACGAAGAAAATATCCCTTTGACACCCCCAGATGTGGCAAAAACTGCTGAAGCAGCAACTTTGAGTCTGCTACCTGAAAAGAGCCGACATTTATATAATAAAACCTACGCAGAATTCAAATCTTGGTGCAAAGAGAAGAACGTTCTGAACTTTTCGGAAACGGTTTTGTTGGCATACTTTACGAGTATTGCAGAAAAGGGTCATCTAGCAAGTTTATGGCCAAAGTATTCGATGCTGAAAGCAACACTGAATGTCAAAGACAATATTGATATAAGCAGATACCACAAAATGGTAATGTTTATTAAACGGAAAAAAGTGGGATATATTCCAAAAAAAAATCAAAAGTTCTTGAAAAAGAACATGTGAAAGTGTTCATAGCGAATGCTCCGGACAGTATTTTCTTGATGTCGAAGGTAAAAATAAAACTCAATGAAATAACTTTCATTGTTTGATTTGTAGGTCGCTTTGATATTCGGAGTAGCGGGTGCATTGAGAAAAGATGAATTGTTGAGATTGCTCAAGAATGATGTACAAGATATGGAATAAAAATTTTTGGTGACAGTGAATTCATCCAAAACCCATTCGAACAGGATATTCACTGTGGTGGATAATGAGGAGCATACACTTTTAAACATAATCAAGAGATATATATCCTTGAGGCCAGCTCACACTCCACACGAAAGGTTCTTCGTGTTTTATAAGAATTATAAATGCTCAACACAACCAGTTGGAATTAATACATTTTCGAAATTACCATCAATAATTGCAAACTTCCTCAAATTAGAGCAACCACATTTGTATACAGGTCACTGTTTTCGGCGTTCTTCTGCGTCTATTCTTTCTGACAGTGGTGCAGATTTTTCAGCCATCAAAAGACTTGGTGGTTGGAAATCAACTTCTGTCGCAGAAGGGTATATTGAAAACTCCCTTCAAAATAAAATAGAAACTGCAGAAAAAATTTTATGTCATAATAGTTCCAACGTAAATAATCCTTCAACCTCCACTTCATCCACACGTTCTTTATCAGATATTTTAGGTAATGATATTATAAATGTGAACTATTCAGAATGTCAAAACATGTCTAATATTCCATCTATGAATTTTTCGAATTGTTCTATAGGAAGCATAAATATTAACACCAAAGATTATAGAGAAGGAAGATTGGAAACGAAGCGACAACATTGACGTGAGCGCCGTCTGGTGAGAAGAAAGTCCTGAGATAGATAATAGGTGGCTAAGAGATGTGACATTATGTTACCATGGTTACCACATATGGTACAATTCAAACAGACAAATTCAAATCAAATTTAGATTATTCTCCAGTTGAGTTCGTTTAGATTAGATCTACAAAGAATAATTAATAGTTGTATTCGTTAAGTTTAAGTTTAATTGAGTTTTCGTATTGTATTTGAGTTATATATCGTGTAGTGTTTGAGTTTTCGTTTAATATTTGTGTTTTCGTTATAATTTAGTTTGATTCGTGCTTATTAGTATTCGTTCCTGTGTTTCGGTTGTTAAATATTTGAAGACAAGATGCCATCCGGAGCATGCTGCATGGCAAAGCAGTGTACTAATAATAAAAGGGATAATCCGAAATTATCCTTCTTTAAATTACCGAAGAAAATGGAAATGTAAGTATTGAAACTCGAAAGGGGTAACTCTGTTATTCATTGCATAATTTTCAGTGCTCTGAAATGGATAGAGTTTTCTGGGCGAGAGGATTTAGATCACAGCAGAACTTATACTATGTTTCCTCAAGATACCACATCAAATTCATTGAGCGACGCGGGCATGGCGTCTGAATGGGATCTGATTAGTCCTTATACAAGTTTTACACCTCTACAAGATGTTTTTTAAATTGTGATTTTGAATATTCTGTAAAAAATATGTTCTAATAATTCTGTAACTCATATGTAAAGATATTTTTGACATGTATTCCAATTTAAAATTGTATGTATATTTTGAAATAAAAATATGTAAGCAAATCTATTTGGTGTGTTTAATTAGTATCAATTGAATTAATATGTAGATCAAAAATATAATCCTGAGCAGAACAGAAGCCCTGCTTTTGTTGTGTCACCCTGTATATTATTGTCTGGGCTCGATAGGTGGAAATCAAAATTATTACTTATGGTGGTATTCAAATTTCGCGCTCTTTCCAGTAACAGTAATCTGTAATGAAAAAAACTACAGTCACTGTAATCTGTAATGAAAACGCCATCTCGTGAGTAAAAAGTCCCGATATATATATGCATAAAACGTAGTCGGTTTTTAGTACGAGAGATATGAGGGCGTTTCCTATCTTTGCACTCTATAATCTTTGATTAACACTATATCGAAACGAACATGGAAATTAACATTACGTCAAATTTGTATATTATGCAAAATAAAAATTGGTTTCTACCCAGAATTTATGTTCAATTCGTAATGGGGTCGACGGAAAAATCTTGTAATCCACTCGTTTATTAATTCAGCGATTAATGGTCTCAAACATTAACGCGCTCGCTCCGCTCACGCGTTAAAATATTTCGACCATTAATCGCTGTCATTAATAAACTAGTTGATTAAATAACTATTTTTAATTCATACTATAAACCAAAGATCCTTGGATTGACAAGTAAAAAACTGGAGCAGCTATCAGCTGATTCAGTTTTATAATTCAAAATAAGGACTCTCAATCTATGGATGCATAGAATACGTGGTGTTGGCACAGATTATATTTTGTTTTAAACTTTCTTGTCAATTGAAAATCAGAGATGGGGTCATCTCACTAAAAAAATTACATAACCTATGTCACATAAAAAATAACACCTCGACTGTAAAATATTGAGGAATATTCTGGATATAGGACCTGATCTTCAATATTTACTGCGTTCGTTATTACCAATCCGGGAGTCGAGCGAGAGAAAACGGACACAGAAATATAATAAATACGGATCTCTCTCTCTTTCCCTCTTTCAGCCAGAGAGAGAGAGAGAGAGAGAGAGAGAGATCCGAATTATTATATTTCTGTGTCCGTTTTCTCTCGCTCCTCTCCCGGATTGGTAATACCGAATGCGCCTATAGAGTGCCGATTTGATCAATTTTAAGTCAGGATTTTTAGCTAGGTGTTGTTACACCTGGGTTCCTATACATCTATGTCTATGGTTAATCCAAAGAAATACAAGTATATTATGAATGATTGAAATATTGTTTAGTGTCCTCCAAGATTTAATAACAGAAATTGATTTTTTGTGGGAATAGGACGATTAGAATATGTCAGATTATTTAGAACATATATTTGGCGACGTTTCGCAAATTCACATTTGCTTCCTCAGGCCTACAAAAAAATTAAAACATCAACAACATTTTCTCTTACATAAGCCATATTTTCGCGTGACAATATTTTAAAATTATTTCGTCCGTTTTGAAATATTCGTGTTTAAGCGTCGAACTGGTGACGTCACGCACCAAATGGTTCGAAATAATTTGCAGCGGTTTGAAAGCAGGTAGTGGAATAGTTCGAACTGAAGTTTGAAGTTTGTAATCAGCTGATTGAAAATGAAATGTTTTTGAAATAGTTTTAAACCGTGATCGACGCGAAAAAATGGCTATAGATTCAAAAACTGACAGAAAATTACATACCTCAATATGAAAGGTGACAAATTCCGACCATATAACATCAAAATATAAATACGATATACAAGTTAAAATATAAAATCAGGCAAGAATAAATAATGCACACCAGATCACAATACGTTGAAGACAACAAACCATAGCCTATAAATGTGACGTCACAAAACAAGTCGTATTTTATTTCACGCTTGAACTAACCACTTTATCGAACCTCTTATAGTTGTATTGAGTTATATAAACAACTAAGATGACTAGTATCAGATCTAAAATTGACAGATTTGTTTAAATTAATGTGAATCATCTCTAAGATATTTCTTTTTTTATATTGTTCTTCTTTTTCAAGAATTTTCACATTAGGAAAATCGAACCTGTGATTCTCTGCAAAGAAGTGGGAGCACAGTGGTTTGTTGTCTTCAACGTATTGTGATCTGGTGTGCATTATTTATTCTTGCCTGATTTTATATTTTAACTTGTATATCGTATTTATATTTTGATGTTATATGGTCGGAATTTGTCACCTTTCTTATTGAGGTATGTAATTTTCTGTCAGTTTTTGAATCTATGTAAGAGAAAATGTTGTTGTTTTAATTTTTTTGTAGGTCTGAGGAAGCAAATGTGAATTTGCGAAACGTCGCCAAATATATGTTCTAAATAATCTGACATATTCTAATCGTCCTATTCCCACAAAAAATCAATTTCTGTTATTATGAATGATTTTATCGTCTGTGAATTCAATTAGTAGGAAAGATTTCTGACTTCTGAAATTATGACATACCTTTGTTCCTCATTGATATCTCTCAATCTTCTTCCACTTAAATCTCTACAAGCCTCTCTATTTGTTGTTTTTTCAATCTGGGCACCAATAGCTCTTAGCATAGAACCAAAACCTCCTTTACCACCTTTTAATCGTAGAATGATTTTTACATCTTTCGTATTGTCAATTTTTTCAGTACCCAACCTCTTTCCATTTTGTTGTAAATATATATCATCTTTTTCCAAACTCTGAAAAACAATTTCTTTCAAATAAATGGTTGAAACTCTCTTCATGATTCACGCATGCCCTTCCAAATACATATCGTGATCCTAGATTTGAAACGTTCTATTCCTGCAGAATTGCAAATAATATTTTTTCATTAAAACATATTCAAGACGAATATAATATGATAAATCTAGTAGCTATTAAACATCAGCATGATAAAATTTAACGATAATTCACAATCAGTAATGAAAATAGTTATTTCGATTTTAAACTCACCAAAAGGTTCGAAGCTTCATGGAGTACATGAGTACGAGTTGAAAATTCTTCAATTCGAAAAAGAAAACTTTTATTATACACTACACTCATTTTATCAGATGCTGATCTCGTGTGAATAGAAATACTCTGGAAATACCAAACAACAAACTGAAATACCAGACCAGAGTCAATCAACACAACCAAAGACACAACACAAAACTTGGCCAAAGACACAGAACATCTAATAAAGAGATAAAGAGTACACTTGGCAAACGCAAAACTCCGTCACTGGGTCACTGTCAAAACTTGACAACCATAACCAACAAACTAAAGAAACCATAGAGATAAATTGAGTACCACTCACAGACTACCACTTCTCTTTGAATAAACCACAGAACACAAAAATAAACCAACTACAGAACATAGCTTTATTAAAGAGACTGCTTCAATTTTAACTGGGATTGTTAAAGATGATAACAAAAAACAGTATAACTTAAATGTTTAATGTTTTTAATGCTCAAGGCATCCCTGTTCTACAAGCCACGATCCCGAACACCACCAGGAGATAGAATACGGCGTTGCCACAGTTTCTGATATCTGCTACGTTGCTACCAAAAATGGTTCTTTCTATTATAATCTCATTCGAATATAAAGGAATTCCTGACTGTTGGAGCATTAAACACAATAATATCTTCAGCTCATAAGAAAGAGATAACCAGCGATCTATGGTTGTTGTTTATTTTGAGTATTCTTATATTCCATGATGTTTGAAGGAGAGGAGGTTAGAAATATGTTGTGCATCTATCTTATTCTTTTAACTTTCGCTATGAACCGATGAATGGCTAACTTGAAATACTATAGCGGTGCGTTTCACAAATCGTCACCGGTGATCAGAGCTTGATCTAGAATAAGATGCCTAGAATCTTAGATTTCTCTAGTCTAAGCCTAGAATAGTGTTTAGTCATCGAAATCTAGAATCAACTCGATTTGAAAGTTCAAAAATCAGAGAATCAAGCCGTTGATCTCGGATCACTGGTGAATGGTGATCACGCTTTGTGAAACTCACCCTAGATGCTTTGAATACCTGGTGTTAGCACTGATAAATCTGATTACATTTTGTTCAAGACTTTCTTGTCGATCGAAAATCTGAGCAGAAGTCCTACTTTTCATTTTTCTCGAAAGGGGTCGCGCTATTTTCCATTGGCGTACAGTGACTATATTATTATTGGCGTACAGTGACTACTACTGTACATTGGCGCAGTAGTGCCACGACAGCGAAATATTGCGGATTATCCTCAAAGTAGGACCGTATACTACAGTCTAGAGTGCCGTTTTTGATCTACAATTTTTGGTCACGATTTTTAGTAAGGAGTCCTTACACCAGGGTTTCTACGCATCTACAGGGTGTCCCAGAAGTCGCGCACCCCATTGAGGGGGAAAAAGTGAGAAATATTCTAAGCCCAAAAATCCATGTTTGAAATTTTTCGATAACGTCAATTAGTAATGAAAGTGACCGAGCAGGAGCGCCCTACAGAAGGATAAGTAGGCAGTGGGGACGCGAGAGTGAGACGCCAGTTTGCATTTATATCATTACCTATGATATCCCACAAGGCACGGGTGGAGAAAGTGGAGGTTGAAGTATTATTTACTCTGCAACTTGTACCACCTGAAATTTCTTCTGCAGTCTATTTTATTTTGAATGGAGTTGTCAACATACCCTTCTGTGGCAGAAGTTGATTTCCAACCAAGCTCGATAGTGCTCTGACTGAATATTTCATGTTCGGTTGCCATGACAATCATGCATTTCATGTTGCTTTGAATATCCTTGTATGTGAATGTATTCTATGAATTTGGTTCGAATGATCTATACGAATAAAGATCCAGGCCATCCTTATTCATCTGATGACTATTTATTTATTATTATGGACAGTTACTCTGCAAATGAGTTACCTCCAGGGCAAATATCCCCCACACATGAATCCATGCACAACTGAATTGATATGTGAACACAGCTATAACTTTCCTTTTCAGCTGTCTGTGATGTGCTAAATCATTTCTTTCCATCGGGTATATTGTTTAACGTTACATTGAAATTATTATGCTCAGCTTATCTTTTATTCATAATACCAGATAACCATAAAGGAGACACATGCATTCAATCATGTTTTTAACATTTGATATACTCTCTCTCTCTCTTCAGAATTCAGATAAGAGTCCTTTGCATTGGTCAACAACAGTGCCATGTCCGAAGATATGACAGTACACGTAACTAACCTCTACCCCCTCTAACTATGAGGTGAACCTCATGATATGGGTACTCTGACCTCTCTAAGCTACCAGTAGTGTGTATGATACTTTTCCCGGAATTCAATATTCGCCCGGAAAGTGGGAGACGCAGGTTCGATTCCTGCTCGGTGTGTAACTTTTTCCGGAATTTCAAAAAATTGTCAGCAATTCAGCATGCCGTTAACTATTTCTCCATATTCACTGTACTGTATTGTATATTTGCGTGTTTCTACGCATGGACAATATTATCAGTCTCACATCCAGGATAAACCAGAAGCTCTAATGTTTAATATGCACCATAAATAGAGTAAACACTCAACCATAATTGAGTTCATTTGATAAAACGGTTCCGGAGATATGAACAGAAAAGTGTTTTTCACGGATTTTCGACTGTATTTTTCAAACGAAACCTAGGTAATTTTGAAAAATGGAATAGAAAAAGTGTTTCGTTTGATGAAAGGAATCTACAGTTAAAATATATGTACCTACAAGTCTAAGACACGCCATATATTACAGCATAAAGCAGCTAAAGAGTTAGAATGGAATAGCCTTTAGTTAAAAATGATATTTCGTGGAAATCAACCAACTGAACCAACGCCTGGGTGTGTATATATTTCATTTCGTTTGATATTTTTTCGAACTTATTTCCTCGACCTCGTTGATGGTTTTCAAACAGCCGTGCTTGACGACTGATGGCGGCCATGTGGGTTAATACGTGGGAAGTGTATTTTCGAATCAGATGCCGTCTTTAGACCGTGGGTCCACTTCGCCATGAATCCTTAGCGCTGCCGCTATTGGCAACGATATCATAGTATCTATTGGTCCATTGGTCGCCACTTTCTGCGGACGAAATTCTTCCGCCACTGATGCAACATTTCTTCCGCCACTACTGAAGGTTAGTGAAGCTCTGAAATGTCTTGTATTCAGCAACTCAACGGCTTAGAGGGCCATTTCCAATGCAGTAATGCACACGTGACCACTGCCGGCTCGGACTCGTTGGTACTGATGCCAAATCGCCCGAATCCAGCTTGACCAACCATTAGCGAAGGTACATTCGAATGTGCCTCACTATTTCAAATAAATTATAATGTAATAGTTGAAGTTACATCTGGATTAGAGCGTTCCAAACTACCTTACCTTAAGTTTGATGGGTCCTCATGAAATATTTACATCAAAATTTTGATAATAATCATGAGTGCATATCAAGTCGTCAGGGTGACAAAATATTAGATCTGTCAAAAGAAATACCTCAAATTTGGCTACAACAAATTATTGTGTGACAAAATTTCCTTGTATCAACAAAATAAACAGTACTACTAGAAAATCCACGTTTAAAATGAAGAGTTGATTACCCCGGATGGACGATATAGATGATTTATCCTATTACTTGAAGTTCCAAGTTAATTCGAAGTGTTATAACAAGCATCCGTCACATGGCGGCACGTCTCAGTCCCCGTAACTCTGAAGTAAATGCCTTGGAACAACGGGGGTACCTCATAGGAAAGAAAATCGGCCAAGGATCATACGCCACCGTACATTTGGCCGACTATGTGGACAGTTCAGGTCCGAAGAAAATGCGCTTAGCGTGCAAGATCTTCGATAAGGAGAAAGCTCCCAAAGATTTTCTAGAAAAATTTTTCCCCCGCGAGCTGGAAATATTGACAAAGATCGAGAACCCGCATATTATTCAAGTTCATAGTATACTACAGAGAGGTCCCAGGGTTTTTATTTTCATGAGGTAATTATTCAATCCAATCTAACTTTGAAGTAATTAAATTTCCGAGTAAGAATACAATCTCAAGAGTCCTTAAAACTTGCTACGGAACAAAAATCTAATTTGAGGCACACGTTGAATTGTGTCCCAGCATTCGTAGCGCAGTGCAAGCACTGCACGTCTAGACAATGATACAAGAAATGATACAGAAATTTCTTGTATCATATGCGTCTAGCTATACGTTTCATAATGATTCGAATGATTTCGATTGAAAACGCGGAATGCGACGTGCTGTCAAGTTTTCTGAACCTTCTCCACAAGTGTTTTCAAAATCGGAAGTACCCACTTTATTTTCATAAAGGTATAATATTTTCCTAGAAATGATCTCATATTGTGAATCAAAATTGCTGAAATTTCAGTAATTTTAAATATTTCGTTAGTTCGAATAATTCATGAAATTTTTGAAGCTACACTCTTTTTGAGTCCATAATAGTCGTTACAGCATGAATGATCAATGGAGCAACGGAGATGGAAAGAACACAACTGGAAATATGAGAAATTATTCGATGTACAGGGTGTTATACGTATATGTTTTGAAAGCTGATACATCGATCAATGAATTTTTTTTTATGTCTGACTCATAGATACACGGTTCGTACCATAGAACTTAGCTATTACCCGATCAAAAAGTGGACAAATATCTAAAGTTGGGGGAACTGCGAGATGATTTCTATGTTTCCATGGATTTGACCTGTTACAATAAAGAACAGAAACACAGAAATTTTTGCCGAAATGCCACGTGAATTTGACGATTAGTTTCATAGTATTTCTGTGTTTCTGTTCTGTGTGACAGATCATGTCCTTGGTAACATGTAAATATCGCTGTTCATCCAACTTGAAATGTTTACATATTGTAACGTTTTCTTCGTTATTAAAACGTCCGGGATAATTAAACTATTTATTTACACTACTTATAACACTAATGATTAACAACTAATGAACTTATTCTAACAAAAGTCTGTACAATTTATTTCTACTGATTTATATGCACTACAAATTTATTTTCACTCGGCGCTCGTCTCTAACTGAATTGAACTCTCATCGTCGATGGGCCCCTTATATGCATAACGCCGATTGTTTCTCGCTA
The DNA here is from genome assembly GCA_910592335.1 of Adalia bipunctata. NCBI lineage: Eukaryota > Metazoa > Arthropoda > Insecta > Coleoptera > Coccinellidae > Adalia > Adalia bipunctata. The sequence continues at coordinate 8,440,265 of OU342949.1, read as the reverse complement.
AGTCCGGACCCGTCTAGAAACTTCGCGAAACATTCGCGTCCGTGGTGACGCCACGCGTTTCCAGAAACTTCTCGATCGAGCCGTAGCGCACAGGGCCGTACTTGTCACACTGTCCCCTCCTTAAGCCTGTTCTGTCCCAGAACAGATCGCATGGATTCTTCAGAGGACTGTGGCGAAATCTGCAGTCGGCTCCTTCTCTACAGTAGCCCCTTTGATGGAAATAGCATTCTATAGTTTTGCCGGGGAGCTTGACACGATTTGGGTAGAAACTGCATACTAGGATCTGTATACCTGCCGTCTGGAAAATTACTTCAAGCATGCTTCGTACTATCCTCCAATTCAGTAGATCCAGTCCACAACCAAGCTTGGGAACTGCTAGTTTCCTAACGCCGGAACGCTGAAGATCTTCTTTCAAGCCATGCAGCGAGGTCCATAAGTTCTGGTAGGTGGGCTTCTGGAAAGAGTGCTGCTTGGTAACCAAATAGTAAATAAACCGACCTCCAGACTTCAATCTCAAACATTTCCCGATTCTGGGCTGCTGTCCCATTAGTTCCTCTTGTCGACCAAATTTGTTTTTGAATACTCTTGCTATTCCCTTACTCATGCGTAGATCGGCTGCTACACAATGAGCAAGCGAGTATTCCTCGGGAACTGTGAACAGGTCCCGATGAACTTCCTGCGTGACGCCAAACCTTGCGATGCGTGTTCCCCCATAGGTGTTCATGAATTTTTGGAATTCGCAATTTTCCTTAGCCGGAACCTCGACGAGGCGTACTTCTTCTTCATCTTGCGTGGATGCGTACGGAGCCAATCTGTTGAAATGGACGACTTTCGGTTTTCCTCTGGGAGGCTTCCGTATTCGGTAAACTACGTCATTTATTCTTTTCACAACTTCGTACGGTCCTTCCCAATGTCTCTGCAGCTTAGGTGAGAAACCTTTTCTTCTTTGTGGGTTATACAACCATACCAGATCTCCTGCGGTAAACCCTCCTTCAATGGCCTTGATGTCATAGCGCATTTTCATCCGGTCACTTGCTTGCTGCATTTGATTACGCACCTTGTCATGGATGTAGTCTAGCTTGCTTCTGAGATTACTAACGTAGTCCTCCCCAGCTACATCTTCTCCAGGCTTACACCCAAACTCGAGGTCGCAAGGTAATCTTATTTCTCGGCCAAACATTATATTGGATGGAGTCTCCTTTGTAGATTCTTGAACCGAAGATCTATAGGCCATCGTGAATAAATGCAAGTATTCATCCCAGTCCCTTTGATGGTCAGAGACAACTTTGGCCAAATGTTTTCCCATAGTCCGGTTCATTCGTTCCACCATGCCGTCTGACTGAGGATGCAGAGGTGTAGTTCTGGTTTTATGTATCCCTAATGTTTTGCAAACTTCTTGGAATAATTTTGACTCGAAGTTACGGCCTTGATCACAATGCAGCTCTAGAGGTATTCCAAATCTGCAGAAGAACTCTTTGACCAATTTGTCAGCTACCGTGCTTGCCTCTTGATTAGGAATACCGTACGCTTCCACCCATTTGGTAAAGTAGTCCATCGCTACCAAAATGTACTTGTTTCCACTGGCTGTTTCTGGAAAAGGACCTGCAATGTCGATAGCAACTCGTTCCATGGGTGATCCGACGTTATATTGCTTCATTGGTGCCTTTCCTTTACCGTAGGGTCCGTTGGCCGCAGCACAAACTTTACATTTTCTACACCAATCTTTAACGTCGTTCTTACAGTTCATCCAATAAAATCGCTGCCTAACCTTCTCCAGAGTCTTAGTAATCCCAAAATGGCCACCCGAAGTTCCATTATGAAGTCTGGTCAAAATGTCCGCTACCCTACTTTTGGGCACAATTAACTGAAGCCTCTGCTGAGATCCATCTTCATTTTCCCAACAACGTTTCAGAAGACCTTCATCAATCTTCAACGTTTCCCATTGGGCCCAATACGACTTGACATTTTGGCTCAATCTGGATACTTCTTCCCATATAGGTCGTCTGCCACTCTCCTTCCAACTTAGGATTACTCTCAGATCTGGATCTTCCTCTTGTGCTCGTCGAATTTCTGGGGGTAGCCAGTCATCTTCGATCACTGTGGTCCGCATCAAATTGGCCTTATCTTCCACACGAGAGCAGTGGCTACAATTTTGGGGGCAAGGTCTTCTTGACAACGCATCTGCGTTTCGATGTGTAGCCCCAGCTCTGTGCTCAGTGTCGAAGTCATATTCTTGCAGCCTCTCGATCCATCTGGCCACTTGTCCTTCTGGGTTCTTAAAATTCAGGAGCCATTTCAAAGCAGCATGGTCCGTTCTTAGCAGGAATTTTCTACCATATAAGTATTTGTAGAAATGTTCTACGGCCTTGATTACTGCTAAGAGTTCTCTTCTGGTCACGCAGTAATTTCTTTCTGGCTTCGACAGTACCTTACTGAAATAACCGATGACTCGTTCTTGTCCATCCTGAACTTGCGATAGAACGCCTCCAATGGCCATATTACTAGCATCGGTATCGAGCACAAATTTTCCTTCAGTTCTTGCGTAACTCAAGACTGGAGCTGTGACCAGAGCCTTTTTTAATCGATCAAAGGCTTCAGCGCAATCATCGGACCAAATGTACTCCTGCCCATCTTCCGTTAATTTTGTCAGTGGTTTGGCAACGTTGGCGAATCCAGGCACAAATCTTCTGTAGTAAGTGCACAAGCCTAGGAAACTTCGTAACTCAGTCTTGTCTCTCGGTATGGGCCAATCCTGTACCGCCTTGATCTTGTCTGGGTCAACTTTCACACCCCTCCGAGAAACTACGTGTCCTAAATATTTCACCTCTGCTCGAAATAGATGGCATTTCTTGGGACTTAGCTTCAAATTGGCCCCACGTAGTCTCTGGAAGACCTCGGATAGGTTGTGCAGGTGATCTTGGAATGTTTTTCCCACAACTATCACGTCATCTAAATACACCAGGCAAGTCTTCCAGGAGAGTCCTCTTAATATAGTTTCCATTAAACGCTCAAATGTGGCCGGAGCGTTGCATAATCCAAAAGGCATAACCTTAAATTGCCACAGGCCTGTTCCAATACTGAAGGCAGTTTTCTCTTTGTCTTTTGGATCCAAACCAACTTGCCAATACCCACTCTTCAAATCCAAGGTAGAGAACCAACGAGATCCCGAGAGTGTATCCAGTGTATCATCAATTCTTGGTAAGGGATAGCTATCCTTTTTCGTAACTTGGTTGAGCTGCCTATAGTCTACACAGAACCTGGTGGATCCATCCTTCTTCTTTACCAGCACTACAGGCGATGTCCAGGGACTATTGGATGGTTCAATGACACCTTCTCTCGCCATGTCTTCAATGATCCGTTCGGCTTCTTCCCTCTTTGCCAGCGGGAGACGTCTGGGGTGTTGTCTGACGGGTTGTGCATCACCTGTATTGATTTTATGCTGCACAACATCGGTCTTTCCTGTTCTTTCGCCAGTGGCAAAGACGTCAGAGAAGGACTGAATCAATTTTCTGACTTCGGCCAATTGACACTGGTTAAGGTCTTGACATTTCGAAGTGAGGAGGGCTACCAGCTCTTCGGTATTCTTCTTTGTCTGCGGAACTTCTGCAGTACCCATCCCACCAGAAATATGGTACACTGGTACCCCATGTCCAATCAAGGTGTTCTTCTTCAGGGTGACTGGAAACATGTTTACATTTAGTAATCGGATGGGTATGCTGTCTCTCAACCTTACCAATGTCTTCCCTAGTAATAATCCGTTAGCTAGTATCCCATCTTCTGAGGGCTCGATCATTCTAATGCAGCCATTTCTTGTAACATTATCACATTCACCAGTCACTATGCCTTCAGTCCGCCCTGGCAATGTGATATCCTCGGTCAGTCGGATCTGATATATCTTGTCATCTACATCATTGAAGGGAATCTCTTCAATTCCTAGCCGAAGAACATCCTTCTTCATATCCAGTTGGCATCCAAGTTTCTTTACAAGGTCCAATCCCAGGATAACTTCTTCTGTGATTTCGGCTACGAGAACTTCATGCTTGACTATCGTGCTTCCTAATTCAATGGTGGAGATAACTGATCCGTAAGTCGGTATTTCTTGTCCAGATGCAGTTCGGAGTTTGATCATAGCTGGACGACTCTTCAATCCTTCGGCTATTTCCGGACGCACAATGGTTCTAGTTGATCCTGTGTCCACCAGTATTTTTACACTGCGATCATTTATCTTTCCGGGAACAAATATGCTTGTTAAATCTGTGGACATGATTCCTCGGATTATCACTTCGGGGGCATTTCTAGCCTGGGTCGATTTATGCCCCTTATCACCGACCCTTTTTAGTTTCCCTGATGCTGTGGCTCTTTTTCAATCCTTGGGCAATTTCGCTTGAAATGCCCACTTTTGTTGCAATACCAGCACACAACATCCTTTTTCCTAGCATTCAATAATCTGCTAACCTCTTCTCGGATGATTTCCTCCACAGGTCGGTCTACTTCTTGGACTTGTCGCACACGAAATTGTCCTCTATGCGACGCCTGTTTCGCTGCCTCGAATTCTAAAGCATGAGCTAAAGCATCATCGATGGTTTTAGGCCGGGCAAGTCTCAAGGCTTGTTGAACTTCGCTGTCCTTGATCCCGTCGACGAACGTCTGGATTGATAGCTGTTCAATGAAGCTGTCTGGAGCAGATGGATAAGCCAGCCTTACTAATCTGGCAACATCGGCCTCGAATTCCTGGAGATTTTCTCCTGCTTTCTGCACCCGGTTCTTTATTTGAGCATGGTAAACTTGCTGTAGGTGAGCATCGCCATATCTCATCTGAAGTTTGGATGTTAAAACTTCGTAACAGGCCTGTTGACTTTCCGGTATTGTCTGCAGAATGTTGAGTGCATCTCCTCGTAGAGCTATTATTAATGCTGTGGCTTTTTCGTTGTCGCTCCAACTGTTTGCCAACGCAGCAGCTTCAAATTGTTTTTGATATGTCGACCAAGGAACTTTTCCATCAAATGTTGGTGGCTTGATCTTCATTTTACCACTTTCTGTGTTGTTTTCCGATTTCACGAAACTATAAGATGGTGAAGCTGGACTTTCTTCTCTATTTGACGTTCTCTTCAGGGACTCTATCAACTTGGCATGCTGTTCGATTATTCCTGATATTAATTCGAATTTTCCATTAACTTCATCGACTACTTCTTCAATTTTTCCGTCAACCTTATCGACTACTTCGTCGAATTTTTCATCAACTTTATCGAATTTTCCATTGACTTCCTCAAATTTTTCGTCAACCTTATCGAATTTTTCATTCACTTCATCTATAATTACTTCCTTGATAGATTCCATTTTCTCATCCAATGTACTTGCAATCTGACTCACCAATTGTCCATTGTTTTCCTCCACCTTATTTTCCATCTTATCCATTTTTTCTTCCAATTTAGAGCTCATTTGTTCGAAAGCTTGCTTGAAAAATTCCATACTCGCCTGGTCCATTTTCTCTTTTTGCGATCTGGTAATCGGCATTCGAATCCACCCCACACCTGACACCAGTGTAACGTTTTCTTCGTTATTAAAACGTCCGGGATAATTAAACTATTTATTTACACTACTTATAACACTAATGATTAACAACTAATGAACTTATTCTAACAAAAGTCTGTACAATTTATTTCTACTGATTTATATGCACTACAAATTTATTTTCACTCGGCGCTCGTCTCTAACTGAATTGAACTCTCATCGTCGATGGGCCCCTTATATGCATAACGCCGATTGTTTCTCGCTAAGTCCGGACCCGTCTAGAAACTTCGCGAAACATTCGCGTCCGTGGTGACGCCACGCGTTTCCAGAAACTTCTCGATCGAGCCGTAGCGCACAGGGCCGTACTTGTCACAATATCGTCGGTACCATGTCAAAACCATGAATGTGCAAAATTACAGTTTTGAGATAATCGCATTTGAAGTTTGTAACGATTGGGAAAAATAGGGTTTTTGTGTGACTTTAAATATTCTCTGCAAGAGGTAGAAGTCGTATTGACCAATTTATGTTGTCTAAATAAATAATATGGGTCATTTTAAGACTTAGGATGCACTTCAATTTTGCACATTCATGGTTTTGGCACGGGACCGACGATATTATTTTAAGCTGGTGGAGCAAGGCTAAAAGCATTCCATGTTACTATAAGTTCTATGGTTCGTACCCAGTGTATTGAAATTGAACTATAGAACTTATAGTAATATGATGGAATGCTATTAGCCTTGCTTCTTAGCTTAAAACAAGTTGGATGAACAGCGAGATTTACATGTTACTCCAACTGATATGTTTACCTATTATTATAAGCTAAGCAGCAAGTCTAATATTATTACTTCATAATGTAAGTTAGATTTATTAATCAAAATTTCAAGTGAACTCAAGCATCATTCGATTCTACACCAAAAAGGTAGTCGATATAACTCGATACTGCGTACCGTTTTCGGATTAATTTCATTTGAAAATTATGAAGTAATAACCGATGCTGGTATAAAGTATGGATAAGGTTATTTATTTTTATTGTTAAGTAATGGGCATTATATGAATTGAAAGACAGAATTCAACGTCAGCTGAAGCTGACTACCAACTGTTCGAAAGATTACTGGATTCTTCAGAAATAAGGATATACTTCTGTATTCGTGAAAACGAAGGACATTTTGAACACCTACTATAATTGAATTCTATTTTATGTTATAAGCCTTTTTTAAATTTTCATCTTGTGATTTTTTGTTTAATTAATAAGTACATTCATCCTTACTTCATACCAGCATCGGTTATTACTTCATAATTTCCAAATCAAAATACTACGAACACGGTACACAGTATATATCGAGTTTCACAGAGAGTACCTCTTTGGTGTTAAATTGATCAATCTTTGAGTTCACTTGAAATTTTGCTTAATTAATAAATCTAATATTACATGACATATTGGGTAGCTTGATGAATTGTAAATGACACATTAGATCAATCATAGATTCGATGACTGAACACATGGTGATTACACTGATTAGATTTTGTTTCGACCAAATTGAGAATATCGGCAAGATTTCGTTTTTTCCACTTCAGGTGGCGCTTTTCACTAATTATGACTGATTTTAATTAGTTATTCCAAATATTCGAATTTATTCTGGTGAACATGTTGTGTCAATAGCCGATAATTTTGTCAAGAAATAATTTGGGAATATATTCTTGACATTTTAATTCATATTAGTATGGAGGAAAAGTATAAGACTTTTACCATATAAAAATGTCATTCTGTGGTCATGTCATAATTGACTTTGGCCGATCAGCTGTTGATTAATCAATCAAATCGATCAAGGGAAAAAGGACCGTAATGACGTTGTATGACATAATTAGTGAAGAGCGCCACCTGAAGTGGAAAAAACGAAATCTTGCCGATATTCTCAATTTGAGGTGCGTTTGAGTTGACGATCGGCGGAGCGAGTAGAATAGTGAACACAGTAGAAAGAGGAGATCCCAAGCACTTTTGTCAAATCGAACACGGTGGAATCAAAGATTTCTTACCTTACCTAACGGAAGAATTGTATTGTGACAGAAATTCGAATTCATTTTTGAGAAATAAAACTTTAAAGTAGACGTGGAGTGCGCTCGGAGCATTTCGACCGTCAACTCGAACGCCCCTTTGGTCGAACGTCATTCCATTCAAAATTTGACAAGTGCTTACACCAGTATTCTATGCATCTTAATCATAGACCTAGAGACGTCTGTGGATAAAATCCACATGATTCTATACCTATATTTATAATTCTATGATAAAATCACAGACTTCTTTGATTATGATTGACATACTGTTACCATGGAAACCACGACAAAGTTGAATTGCGGTCGACGAGACGGAAGCGGGGAGTGTGATATAGCTTCGCATATCGCTTACACGAGCATATCTCAAGGGATCCGTGATAATCGCTTGAATGAAAATATACAGGGTGTTCCTTAATTGAACGTACAAAAGAAAAGGGGAGATTCCTTAAGTAAGTTTGAGAAAAATACGTCCCATAAACATGGGGTCGCAAACGTTTCGCTTTCGAGATGGTGTGTTAATTTTTCCTCATAGTATCTATACTTTACAAGATATTCAATCGAAATTTAGTATAGATATTACATTTGAGAGTACTCACCACGTGACATGGCAATTTCGATAGCAGATCTACAGGGTGATTTTTTTTCTGGAACACTGTCACCTGTTTTCCTGCAGAATTTTTTTTTGGTGAACAACTGTTAATTTGAAAAAAATTAAAAAGAAGCTTTGTTATTATACTGAACTTTTCGGTCTCCTGTAGTTTTGTCGTATCTGCTACCGATTTCGAGAAAAAAATGTTGAATGATTCTCTCGAAATCCTCAGAAGAATCAAAATTGTCATAAAGATCTAGTTAGTATGAAAAGAAATCTGAACTATTCAAGTCTGGGGATCTGGCGGGTCATGACTGATGTCCAATCCACCTGTTTTCATAACTTTCTTTCAAATACTCCCTAACAAGGGCGTAGCCAGGAATTAATTTCGGGGGAGGTTTTGAAATTTTGGCAATTGACTTTGTAAGTGCCGGGAATTGTGAGGGTCGCTTTCTGTAGCAAGTATTGAACACTGAAAACATTTCGGGGGGGGTTTGAACCCCCAAAACTCCCCCCCTGGCTACGCCCTTGCTCCCTAATAAACCTAGTACACCCTGTTTCTCGAAAACGAAACGTTTGCGACCCCATGTTTATGGGACTTTTTTTCTTAAACTTAAACGTTTGTACGTTCCATTTAGCAACATCCTGTATATCATAGCGTCGTCCGCGGTACATGGTTCATTTTCATCAGGAGTCATGTTTCTGTAATATATGAGATATACAAATGGTTATTCTATTATTGCTCGTCGTCTGTTGCGGCCGTTAAACATGACGGATATGGACCTTTCCAAAGAAACAATTGCATCAAGTATTCTTGATACTTATCCGTATTTGTCCTATTGGCTATTGCATAACTATAATTTTTTTAGATAATTGGCTAGAAATTTATATGGCTCTGATTACGCGATATGGACAAAATTTTGCAAGTTGTATCTTGAATTCGTCATTCTCCATCTGAATGCAATATTTACGAAAACCCAAGTCAAATTTTACATTTTCAACGAACTCAACTACAGCATTCAATATCCGAACTTAGGTTTTTCCGTTCAAGTTATAGTGTTTACGGAAGGACAGAATTGAATTTGAACGCCGATTCGTCATCAACGAGTCGAACATTATCGTGTATGAAAAACGTAATTTGGATTAATCGTTTTCGCCATAATCAATTTTTTAGCTCAAATGAGGCACATTGAATATTGTGGATATTTTTACAATGTACAGGGTGGCCAGATTTCGATGAATTAGTACTACAACTCCTAAACTATAAGAGATAGGGAAAAAGTAATATACATGTCATGTTCTCTTTTTTCGAGAAACCGAAATTGCTGAAAACCCGAAGTTGCTACGGCGTCTAGTTTCCGAGCTACAGGGCGATTCTGGAATTTGGCCAATTATTATAATTGACTATAACTTCCGTATTACAGAATCTACGCTCTCGAAATTATTAGGGCACTTTTTTTACTGCTTTCCAGCGGTGCTATTGGATTTTTTGTATCTGCTCAAATTTCGGAGCTATAACAAAAAAATTTTTTTTTCAAATCGAAACCATAATGGGAAGTGATATTTCCGAATAGATCTTTCTTCAACGATTTCAAAAATATATATCATGTTATACTTCCGAGTTCACTATATATCGAAAATTTCGAAAAAACACTTTTCGTTCAACAAAATCCAAGCAGGCTTTGATTCACTTCCTTCAAAACTGGGACGGTCATAGAATTTCATGTCTTATTTATTTTCACCTGTCAAATTCATTTCAGTTTCATCATTGTATCGTCTGGCGCTTCTGAAGTTCTTATTTATATCACATCATGCAATTTATATATTTCCTCCAATGACTCGCTCCAATGGACAACGATTTGAACATTTGTTGTGAATATACTTTTTTTCAAATAAATCTATATTTTTTCTTGAAGGAGCTTTTTTTTGCCCCTCATGGAACATTAATTATTGCTATCAACGGGTTACATAAGTATTCAAATGCTTTTCATTTTTCAATTTAGCAGAGAAATCATAGATACTAGAATCAACAAGTTTCGCGAAGCCCCTCTATTGGTCTGAGTAATAATAAAGCTAATATTTCCTGAATCAATTTGGCCGCTTACAATAAATGTGAGATATCGAATTCTATGACCTTATAAGAATTTTAGAAGCACCAGACGATACAACAATGATGAAACTAAATTGAATTTGACAGGTGAAAATAAATAAGACATGAAATTCTATGACCGTCCCAGTTTTGAAGGAAGTGAATCAAAGCCTGCTTGGATTTTGTTGAACGAAAAGTGTTTTTTCGAAATTTTCGATATGTAGTGAACTCGGAAGTATAACATGATATATATTTTTGAAATCGTTGAAAAAAGATCTATTCGGAAATATCACTTCCCATTATGGTTTCCATTTGAAAAAAAATTTTTTTGTTATAGCTCCGAAATTTGAGCAGATACAAAAAATCCAATAGCACCGCTGGAAAGCAGTAAAAAAAGTGCCCTAAAGATGTATTAATTTCGAGAGCGTAGATTCTGTAATACGGAAGTTATAGTCAATTATAAAAATTGGCCAATTTCCAGAATCGCTCTGTAGCTCGGAAACTAGACGCCGTAGCAACTTCGGGTTTTCAGCAATTTCGGTTTCTCGAAAAAAGAGAACATGACATGTATATTACTTTTTCTCTATCTCTTATAGTTGAAGAGTTGTAGTACTAAATCATCGAAATCTGGCCACCCTGTACAAGCCCATTTTTATCAAGCCCCTTTCACAAACCTGAAAATTCTTTAAAAAATACATTTTCAAAAAAATTGAATTGTTTTATCATGCTTATAATTAGAAAAATTGAGTCTGCGTTTTTGAACCAAATGCTCCAATTGTCTTCCATTGACTTCCATACAATAATACAATCTTGACTGAAAACCGTCTCTTACATGGTTCAGCATAATTGGAGTTATTTGACGACACTCATTCACAATTCGTTGGCGTAGTTCGTCCAAATGTTCAGGCCGAGTCACAAAAATCATGGACTTAAGATCCCCACAAGAAGAAGTCCAGAGGGTTTTTGGCGAAAAGTTTCATCAAAATTACGTTCTTCTTACGCCATTGTGAAGAGGCTTTCAAGACGTTTTTAATGAGGTATCACTCAACCCCTCTCCCCTATTCAAGGGATTGAAGCGCCCCCTCTTATGGAGTTGCTCGTTCAAGCCTCAAATATACCTACGTCAAAAGATGTGCCCCAAACAAAATCATTCGACGTGTTTCGGGAAATTTTCCAATCACTATGAGATAAGAAATATACGTGGTGGCTCGTCTGGGATGGAAAACCCTGTGTATCTGTCCAATCGATGTATTATCGTTTCAGCTCATTCGTAAAAACAAACATCGTGACGGAATAATATATCCGTCGTCCAAGTAGAACGAACACTCAGAGGCAGATAGTCAACTGCATTGTTTTTGAATCAATGGGTGCGTTCATCCGACTAAGCAGCTACCGCTCCGATCCATCGGTAACAGTTGAGAAACATCGAAGTTTCATGAACGACCTTTTCGCTCCATGCTCCTTCATATGTCAAAGCCACATGATTTGATGTCGTACTCTTGTTTATTTTCCATTTTCAAATGAAACTTCAACCTATCACCAACAACAAACTTCTCGCTTTTGACAAAGAGTCTTTTGACATGTAGCATAAAAATATATATATCGGATTTCTACAGCTGCCGCCGTCTCTCCATCCCCAACTTCCAATCTTTCTTCTCATAGCATAGACTTTCCTCTAAATTTCTTGAAGTCATGGCTTCTTTTATGTCATCTCGCCAGCTTCTCCGGGGTCGTCTCCTCTTTCTTCTCTCAGGTGAAACCCATTCCAGTATTCTCTTAGGCCATCTTTCATCGGTCATCCTTTTGACGTGCCCGAACCAAGTCAATTGCCGTCTCTCTATTTCTTCCGATATTGGTCGATTCATATTCATTTCTGCCCATATAACGTCGTTCCTGACTTTTTCCAATCTTGACCGTCTACAGCTTCTTCTGAGGAAATCCATTTCTGTAGCCATTACATACATCCCATACCTCTGAGCACTTTGTACCATACTTTCATAAATACGTTTTTTAGTCTGTTTGGTTATGTTTTTGTCCCAACATAAAGAATTTAATGCTCGTGTAACAGATCGTCCTTTGTTTATTCTCTCTCTCCTACCTCATCCTTACTAGTTCCACATTTATTCAGAATCACTCCCAGATATTTACTTCTCTTCACTCCTCTCAAACTGTCGTTTCTCAAATCCAGACTCTCCACTTCTTCTTTTCCGACCGCAAGATATTCACACTTCGCCAAGTTCATAGTTAACCCTGCTGTTTCATACTCTTCTTTGAGTTTTCTTATCATATATGAAAGGTCTACTTCGTCCTCCGCTGAGACGACTTGATCGTCTGCGAAATATAGAGTGAACAAGTTGTCATCTCCCACTCTCAGTCCCATATTTTTGCATTTTTTTGTCCAATTTTCTAAAGATCTGTATTTGAGTATATTTCAAAAAGAGTGGGAGATAGACAACATCCCTGCCTCAGGCCTTTCGTTGTTTCAAATGTTCCCTAGTTTTATCATGGCAGTGTTTTGTTTATAGTACATTTTTGTGGCTCTTATTAAACTCGTGCTAATGTTCAAGTTTTCCATTGTTTTCCACAATTGTGACACTGGGATACTATCATAGGCTTTTTCCAAATCAATACAGGCGAGGTGCGTTTCTCTATTGCGTTGTATTCTTTTTTCCGTTGCAATTTTGATTGTGAAAACATTGTCTATTGTTGATCGTCCTGCGCGAAAGCCTGCCTGTTCTTCTGGCTGTTTCATCTTAAAGTTCTCCTCAACTAATGTTTTTAATATTCTGGAGTGCATTCTACCAATTGTTGGAATGACGGCAATCCCTCTGAGTTTTTTGGGTCTGATCTTGAGCCCTTCTTGAAGACTGGTGAAATATATGAAGTTCGCCACTCCCTGGGTACTTCCACCCCATTCGAACATCTCTCGAATGAAGTTCTTAGCATTTCTGCCAGTTTGGGGGGACCATATCGAATTAACTCTGGGCTTATTCCTCCTGGACCTGGCGACCTTTTCAGCTTTGTATCTTTTATGGCCTTTATCACTTCCTCTATATTCAGTGTTATGTGCTCTGTTGCTTCTATGAGATTATCTCGTATATTGAATTTTTCTCTCGTTTCGGTTGATAGGTCTTGGACATGTTTCATCCACTGAACCTCTGGAATAAAGTTTAAGTGTGTTTTATTACTGCATTTGATGTTCTTAATTGTCTTCCAGGCTTCTGAACTTCTTGTACCTCCAAAATGGTCCTCAATATACTGACATTTTTTCTCCCATGACAGATTCTTTTTCTTGATCACTTCTCGTTTGATTTCTCTGTTTATTCTCTTGTATTCTTCACTGATTTCGTTGCTTCTTGTTTGAAAGAGTTGTTGGTATATTATTTTTTCCTTTCAATTTTTTTCTCTATTTCAGAATCCCACCAGAATGGCTGATCTTTCAACCTTTTTTCCCAGTGCCTCTTCAGCCGCTTCCTTAATACACTCCTTTATGTGCTGGTATTCTTCTTCAATAGGTGATAACTACACTTACCGACCTAAAATTCGATCCTTTCAAAATAATGATTTATTTGAAAATGCTATAACTTTTAAATGCGGAGGCTGATTTATTTGAATTTTTAGCAACTTTTAGATAAAATACTGTAGTGTTAATATTATTATTCGGACATCTAAAAGTAATTCAGTATTCGCTGGATATACAGGGGGAATAAGAAAACAATTTTTTGCTCTACTTTGGCACACCCTGTAGGTTAATTCTGCTAGTAGTTCTGCACACAATTAACGTTATCAAGAAGACTGATTTGTTTCAAACATTCTGTTTTTTTAATTTATCCCGATATCTTGATTTGTTTGTGAAATGTGACGGTTTGAAGAAAATGCAACATTATTAATTTTTTTATTCAGTTCTAGCAGAGTGATCCATAATTTTATAAACAAATCGAACAACAAATAAACTAATAATTATAACAATTTAATAACGGGTATTTCCCCCACGAGCGCGAATAACTGCCTCAATGCGTCGTGGCATACCCTCTATTAGATGTCGAATCTCCATCTGGCCAATCTGGTCCCATTCTTGGACCAAAGCATCTCAAAAAATTTTAATTACTTGGAGAAGGAACTCGGATACGAACTCGTCTGCCCATCATGTCCCAGACGTGCTCAATTGGATTGAGGTCTAGTTTACGTGATGGCCAGTTCAAAATATTCTAGAAGCATAATACTGGGACCTACCGTCTTGTACCAGAGCAACTGCTCGTGCTGCATCAGTAGGTGTTAAAACCATGTTTTAAATTAAAAATACTAATAATTAAACTGCAAATACCAAGTAACGAATATTTGACAGTTGTCATATTGTGAGTTGGCCACAGCACTCTACTTATTTTGTAGTTTATTCTCAACCGTCACATTTCACAAACAAATCAAGATATCGGGATAAATGAAAAACAAAATGTTGGAAACGAATCAGTCTTCTTGATAACGTTAATTTTGTGCAGATCTACTTGCAGACTTAACCTACAGGTGTCAAAAGTAGAGGAAAAAATTGTTTTCTCTTCTCCCATGTTTATCCAGCGAATACTGAATTACTTTTAGATGTCCGAATGATAACGTTGAAACTACAGTATTTTATCTAAAAGTTGCTGAAAAATTCAAATAAATCAGCCTCCCCATTTGAAAGTTATAGCAATTTTAAATAAATCATTGTTTTGAATTGATCGAATTTTAACTCGGTAAGTGTAGTTTTTGTTCTAATCCAATGAGAAAAGTTTTTTTGTGTTATCGTGCTGTAGACTTTCTAAATTGTATTCTGCTTTATCACAGGTCATCGTTTCTCTTATTTCATTTCTTGCCGTCGTTTCAATGAAAGGAATGTAGATTTTAGCTAATACTGATGCGTGGTCTCTCACATCGTACACTTTTAGACCTGACTTTTGCTTCAGTAAAATATAGTCAAACAGAGATTTTAATCCGCGTGTATGCTGACACCAAGTATACTTATGTATGTCTTTGTGGGCAAAAAATGTGTTCATTATTTTCAATTCATGTTCCTCGCATAGATTTATCAATCGTTCTACATTATTATTAACTGTTTCTTCTCCTTGCATTCCTACTACCCCATTTCCCTGTTGCCATCCAACGCTCGCATTTAGATCATCATCATAATTCATGGCCATTTGTCAATGATTTGTCTCAAAGCTTCCTCAAAGCTGCCCTTATCTTGAACGGTTGCGTCATCATTAAGGGCATATATACCAATAATCGTGATGTTTCTTCCTCTTATATGGAGATTTGATTCTGTTTTGGTGTTTTTTATGTACCAATAAGGAAATTCCTGCTCTAGCTCGTTGGTCCTTATTCACCCCAGAATAAAATTGTATATACTCTCCTGAGTTTTCACTTCCGTTTCCCATAAAAATAGACCGCTCGAAAAAATGGCGTCCGCTCCGATTTAGCGCTCAGGTAGCATAAAGGTTCATCCGACTTTTTCGCAACAGTTGGCCAACTGTTGAGTCCGATGAACGCACCCAATGATATCTGTAACGATTATTATCTATCAGATCTTATTTTCAACGTTTAGTTGTCAAAAAGAATATAAATAATAATATGATATAATGTCAGTATGGAAATACTTATATGTATACTCATGTGTCTCAGAATATTATAGATTGAAAGCCATATTCGTTCGTGGTGAAGATTCAAAATTCAGAAATGAAAAATCGAATGAAGATTCACTAGATCGAAACTAGTAAGTGGATTCGTGAAAAGAAATATACAATAATAACGTTTTATTTTTTCCAGATATGCGGATAACGGCGACCTCCTGGACTTCATTAAGCGGAATGGAGTTATACCAGAGTCTCAGGCGAAGATTTGGTTTCGTCAAATGGCCAGCGGACTCCATTACCTTCACGGCAAGAATGTGGCTCACAGAGATTTGAAGTGCGAGAACATTTTGCTCTCGAGAAAATTCAACGTCAAGTTGGCAGATTTCGGTTTTGCGCGTTTTTGTGTAGACGGGGAAGGGAGGCGGATACTGAGCCAGACATACTGCGGCTCGGCGGCTTACGCGGCTCCGGAAGTGGTTAGCGGGAAACCTTACAACCCCAAGCTGTCCGACGTGTGGTCTTTGGGGATTATACTGTTCATCATGTTGAACGCATCGATGCCTTTCGACGATTCTAACCTGCGGAAACTGCTGAAGGACCAAATGACCAAAAACTGGGTTTTCAGATCTCGAGTTAGGGACACCCTCTCGTCTAGTGCCAAAAATCTAGTGCGACACCTTCTTGAACCAGACTTGACCTTACGCCTGACCTTGGATCGGGCGCTACAGCACGACTGGACCAAGATACGGAAAGAGAGGTCTTCTTTGCTAGGTAGACTGGTCCATTCGGCACCGCAAACCACGAGACACGGGGGAGTGCCGGCGCAGTACATCGAAGATGGGCAGATCGCTGGAGATTACGCTAACCCCGAAATGAAAAAGAGCGAAATGAGAATAGCAATGGATAAAACGTAGTATTTAATTTTGTCACACATTTCCCGAAATTACCGCACATCGTGATAACACGACGTAAGTTTCCATAGTGAACGCGTTCCTAAATAGTGTTTGTGATGACGTATTTTCACTGTATAAATATGGATGAAATTCTAATAAATATTGTACTGCCTGAATACTCTGGAGTTTTCGAAAGATGGTATAGGAATTTAGACTATTCAGATATTAATTTACATCAAAATCACATCGAATTTCTACTCAATAGCATTTTTTGCCTAAAAGACTACTGATGGATCAAATTAAAATACTGATCGAATGATCTTTTTTGAGCGATTAACACTCGTGCGTTTCCAGATGACGCATTACATACAAAATGGCACCGGTAGCCAATGTTTTATATTCCACACGACTCGTGCCCTTTGGGTGTGGGCCGGTCAGAACCAATATACCGTGTGAGTCTAAGAAATGAGGCTCCCCTATTTTGAGGAAAATCATCCGATTCAAAGCACGAAAATTAAGGGAATTATTCAACAACTGAAATGTAATTTTTTGAGATGAAAATTAATTCTGTAGCACTTCCGGTTTCGCCAGAAATGATCTGAGTATTAGTTTTCCAAATGGAACATCTTGTACCTTTTCACATTTTTGAACTCTAGAGCAAATTCTGAACATAAATTTTGTATTGAATTTCTTTTTTTTTCTCCAAACAATTTTTTTCTTAAGGATGATGATTTTTTACATGTTGAACGTTGAACGCTGATGCCATGTTATTCGAGAAAATAAAATTAGCATTTATTAGCATTTAAATTACAATACTCTGCCACCAGCCACTGTAAGAATGTGGCAAAATCAATCGAAAAACAGTTTTCGATTATCTCATGTTATTCAAATTGCATCTCTTGTGCAACAGATTGTTTCGAAGGGAAGGAATCGAATGATACCAAATTTTTGGATATCTGTTGATTATTTTCAGAGTTATCACTTTTGTAAATAAAAGTACCACAAATAGTGCCGCCGGTGGACCAATAAAAACCCAAATAATAACATTATTTGAGATAATCGAAAAAATAGTGATTTTGCTACATTCAAACAGAGGCTGATGGTGGCAAAGTATCGTAATTAAAATGGTAATTTCATTTTATCGGATAACATGGCATCGGCGAGGAATGTTCAACATGTAAAAAATCATCATCCGCAAAAAAAATTTAAAAAAACTAAGCTCATCATGTTAAGAATTAGGTCTAGATTTCAAAAATGTGAAAATGTACAAAGTGTTCCATTTGAAAAACTAAGAGTCAGCTCATTTTTGGCGAAACGGGAAGTGCTAAAAAATTAATTTTCGTGCTTTGAATCGGATTATTTCTCTCAAAAATAGGGATGCCTCATCTCTCAGACTCACCCGGTAAACAGGGTGTTCCTAAATTGATGGTACAAATGAAAATGGGAAGTTCCTGGAATAATTTTAAGGATTAAAGTCACATAAATATAGTAAGGTACACACCCCAACTCGAATCACATATGTATGTATATTGTATATAGGGCCGCAAACGTTTCGTTTTCGAAATAGAGGGGGTTTAAGTTTCAATTTTGTTAAAGTATTTTTCCCATAGTATCTGCACTTCACAAGATATTTAACTGAACATGAGTTTAATTTGATGTGTCAAAACTAAAAATTAATTTTTTCGCCACAGTTCACTTACTGATTTCCTTGAATTTCATCACTAGAGTGTTCCAATAGAAATTTCACCTGGACCACGGATAGAAAACCCGGAATAGGTACTCTAGATTGGAAGTTGAATCCGGCCGTGAGAGCCTTCATCAATACAGGGTGTCCCACGGTCGAGTGCCTATTAGACGTTTCTGGAGAACTGGACATTTTTGAAATCCGAAAACTGGGATTATGATATTGTACGAAATTCTCTACAGACCTAAAATATTTTCGGAGCCTTAGCACTTCCGGTTATACCAGAAGTGGAAATAAATTTGTTCAAAAAATATTTTTTTCAATATTTTCGTTTCTCATATAATTGAGTATTCAATGCTGAATACATTTCTGTTAAAACCATCGTATTCATTCGAATAGTTTTCGAAATATCGAAAAAAAACCTGATAAAATGTAAAATATCCACAGTCAGTGTAATGTTCATTATTCTCATTCTGAACATCCCGAGTGTAAACCGTTCTCACGACATCAAAGTACAAGAATGTGGAATTTGAATTTCATAAATATCATCTCAGGGTGTTTCAAATTTCATGTCGAAAACTGTGATCGAAAATTGGCCATAACTTCTGTTTTTCAAATAAGAACCCTATTTTTTTATGATCGCGTTGGATTCTGCGAAGAAAAATAGTGATAGCACTCTCAGATGTTTTTGCTCCTAAATTCAGTAATTCCCGAGATATTTGAGCTTTTCTGGATTCATGTTGTACGTAGAGTCAAATTTTCGATGACTGAACACATGGTGTTTGCACTGATTAGATTTTGTTTCGACCAAATTGAGAATATCGGCAAAATTTCGTTTTTTCCACTTCAGGTGGCGCTATTCACAATTTATGACAGATTGTTATTAGATATTTCAAATATTTGAATTCATTCTGGTGAACGTGCTCTGTCAATAGCCGATATAATTTTGTCAAGCAATAATTTGGGAATATATTCTTGACATTATAATTCATATTAGTATGGAGGAAAAGTATAAGGCTGGATTTCCATGCATCCGTCATCCGATGATACGATTGTCCGATCGTCGTTGTGATTGGTAGAAATATTCAAAATTGAAAATTTCTGCCAATCAAGACGACGATCGGACGGTCGTATCATCGGATGACGGATGCATGGAAATTCAGCTTGAGACTTTCACAACATAAAAATGTCATTCTGACTCAGTCACTCCTGGTATAACCGGAAGTGCTAAGGCTTCGAAAATATTTTAGGTCTGTAGAGAATTTCGTAAAATATCATAATCCCAATTTTCGGATTTCAAATACACACAACCAAACTTATATGGAATCACCCAGTATTAAGATGAAATATTATTTTGATATCTTTTTCGTTAGAAGCAAATAAAAAGAGCATGTGTTTACTCACAAAAACAGTTAGGTTCATGAGCACTTGATAAGATTTGGCTTTGCAGTGTCGATTTTACCATTTCGATCGAACGTCGCAGTGAATTTATATTTTGTTTTTTTGCGAAGTTTAAAAAAAAATGCCTTATGTGGGGTTATCGGAAGTCCAGAGAGGAAGAATTATTACTATGGCAGAACAAGGTATGTCACAAAGACAGATTGCAAGAACTGTGGGGGTTACACAAGGGGTTGTTTCAAAAACCTATGCAAGGTTTCTGGAGTTAGGAACCCTAAAGAATAGGCCGAGAAGAAGTCGTGGAAGAGTAACTACAGAAAGGCAGGATCGCTTTTTAGCCCAAACAGCAAGAAGAAATCCCGCAGTATCTCATTCAGAGCTTCAAAGGCAATTTTTGCAAGCTACAGGTGTTAGTGTTTCTGTCGAAACCAAGGCCGTAGCCAGGGGGGGGTCCGATGGGGTCCGGACCCCCCCCCCCCCGAAATTTTTCTAGAGCTCAGTTCAACGGACACCCCCCCTCCCCCCGAAATTTTTTTCTAGCTACGGCCTTGGTCGAAACTATCAGAAAAAGACTTCGCGCTCGGGAATTATTCAAGAGAAGAGCGTTAAGAATTCCAGAACTATCAAGGCAAAATAAAGTTGACCGTTTTAATTGGTGTTTAGAGCATGAAAATTGGACTATTGAAGATTGGAAAAATGTCTTATTTTCGGATGAGACCAGACTTGGCCTACGATCAGACGACTGGCGTGTTCGCATTTTGAGAGGTAGAGGGAGGTAAGCTAGGCTCCAAGCTGCAAGACCGATCCCTAAATACAAAGGAGGTACTGTAATTTTTTGGGGCGGAATTGGTGAGAAAACTCCTTTAATTCCCATTAGACAATCTCTGACAGGGCCTAGGTATGTTGATCTAGTGCTACAACCTGTAGTGAGGCTCTGGCGAGGTGCTTTTGGAGATTATTTCCTATTTATGCAGGATAATGCACCTCCACATACCAGCAGAGTTGCAAAAAATTTTTTCTAAACAGAAGGTGTGACTGTTTTAGAGTGGCCTTCTTGTTCACCGGACCTTAATCCTATCGAGCACTTGTGGGATAGGATCAAAAGAAAAATTAGAGCTCGTCAAAATAATCCTGGTAACGCAGAGCAACTTATACAAGCGGTTTTAGAGGAATGGGCAAATGTTACAGAAAAAGAAATTAACAACTTAATAGAAAGCATGCCTCGTCGAATTCAAGCTTGTATCAATGACAGGGGTGGTAATACTGATTATTGATTTGTTAAAATCGTTTTATTTGTTGTTCAATTCTCAGTTACATAAAAATTATTTTTATAGAAATTTACACTTTTAATTTTCTGTTCTATTATAAAAATAATCTTTTAATAATTTATATTATTTTTGTAATAAACTTGTTTTGGGAGAACTGCTCTTCATTTCAGCGACTTTTTTTTAATTAAAATTCGTTTTTTCCAAATAACAGGGTGATTCCATATAAGTTTGGTTGTGTGTATGTCCAGTTCTCCAGAAACGTCTAATTGGCACTCGACCGTGGGACACCCTGTATATTAACTGGATTTTTATGACAATTTTTATAGGCAACATTATCATGAAATTTTATACGAATATGCTTTTGCTTTTTTTTCACAAAACGAACATGGACCCATCAGAAAAAAGTTTTGGAGTAAAACAGGGGACAGTGTTAGAGCGGCTAGTACACGCGAACGGGTGGGGGTAGAGGACTGCGGTCTACATTGTTCGATTCAGGAAAACTTACCGTTTGTTAGTTACAATGGTAATCCCATTTTTATTTGTGCGGTTCTGTTAACAAGCAGAACTGCCGATATTGGGCAGCAGAAAACCCCCGTGAACTGCATCAACGCCCACTTCACAGTGAAAAAGTCACCATTGGGTGTGCAGTGAGTCGTCTTGGAGTAATCGGCCCTTATTTTTTCGAGAGCGCACAAGGAGCAACCTCAACTGTAAACTCCGAGCATTTTTTCCTGGACACGTAATCTACCGCCTCGGTGATGTGCCATGGCCCCCTCGTTCCCCTGATCACTCAGCTGCTGATTATTTTGTTGAAAGTTGAAAGAAGCAATTACAGCACAAATTGGGGCAATTGACATCGATTTGTATGCGAGGGTGATGCGGAACTTTGAGGAATGACTACAGCAGTGCATTGCCGAAAACGGTCGTCATCTCCTGACATTATTTTCAAAACATAATTTCACATTCCATTTGTTAAATGGTAATATACGTATGTAATATGGGGCATAATGGAGGGGCGTTTTCAAAATTACACTAACTCCGCTGTTTTTGGAGTATATATGTACTCCCAACTTTTCTCAAATAATTTTTTTTCTATTCAAAAACAGCGGAGTTAGTGTAATTTTGAAAACGCCCCTCCATTATGCCCCACCCTGTACAATATATAACAGATACTATGAGGAAAAACTCGAAAAAAACTCGAACTTCAACGCCCTGTATTTCGAAAACGAAACTTTGCAGTCCCATTTTTGTGGTAATATGTTTTTCTTAGAATTATGCAAGGAATCTCCCATTTCGTTAGTACCCCCAATTTAGTTACACAATTTTTTAGTTTTTTTTAGTTTTACACAATTTAGTTTCACAAAAAGATTTCCACGTCACACAAGAAGTACTATTTGACGAAGTCTTGGTATTTTTTTGGGACTCCGCGCCAATAGGTTACTTGATACTAGGAACCTCCCTCATTTGCTATCAAACTTTACGAAATAAACTGAAACCTAAAAAAACACATAAGTACACCGCTTTCTCTTACTTTATAAAGCTGACCAAATTCAATTTCTAATTCAACTATGTCCACCCTGGGGTCGTTTGGCCGTTCTAGCGCGTAGTGTACGTAAATTAAATTCACTAGGAATTAGAAATACATATTTTATATTTTTATGTTCAGAAAATAGCCCTATCAAAAACCAATACGTTACTTGATACTACCTGCCTTAAATTTGCCTTCAAAATTTACAAAATGAACTGAAAACTAAAAAACACAGCTTTCTCTTACTTTATGGAGCTGACCCAATTCAATTCCTAATATGCGATTGAACTATCTCAATCCTAGAGGCGGCTGGCCGTCCTAGCGCGTATTGTACGACTTTTGAATTTACTAGGAATTAGAAATATTTTACATTCTTATGGTCAGAAAATCACTAAACTTCTATTTTACTTCTATTAAACCGATTAAACGGTACGAAAACGTTTTTTCCTGAAATAGCGAGGATATTTACTATTCATTATTTGGAATCCTTACATAGTATAATCCTTACATAGTATAAAGCAAAGTCGATTTCGCTGTCTGTCTTTATGTCCCTATGTATGCTTAAATCTTCAAAACTACGCAACGGATTTTGAAACGGTTTTTTTTAATAGATAGAGTGATTCAAGAGGAAGGTTTATATGTATGAAACTTGCATAATATTGTAGAGAAACACCTATTACTTCACAGGTTTCTAATGTGATGTCGTAAATAAACACATTTTTTTGCGCTTACATTGCAAACGCTGACTGAACCCCACGAGATAAATCAAAATAATGTACTCGGTATTGTACTCCTAAAAAAGGTCAACAAAAAAGCGATGGTATATGTCTATCTCTTAAGGATAACCCACAATAACCATTTTTTATCCTTCACATTTTACGGGAAAAATGCCTTATTTAGGAAGTTATTTTAAGCAACACAGCATTGATCCTTATCCAATTAAGTACCTCAAATACATTGTCCATTTAATATAGATCAATATAGCCCTTTACAGCATGTAATTTAAATGAATATTTCCGAAGATATTACAGATTTAAAATGCATGAACATAGCGGTGCGGTGCCGGCAATACCGAATACCGAATACTGATCCGGATGGCCGCGTGAGCCTAGAAATAGCGCGTCGAAGGCAGCGTTTCTCCCATTAGCACTTTATGATTGATGAGTGATTCAAGAGGAAGGGTTATATGTATGATACTTGCATAATATTGTAGAGAAACACTGATTAATTTACAGGTTTCTAATGTGATGTCGTAAATAACTATGTATTTTCATAGTCTTGGTCCATGTCATAAGGCGCGAATTCGCGTATCACCCATGTTATTCTTACGGTAATATAGGAATATATAGGAAAATGATCCTTATGGTGTTGGTTGATGATGCGGGGCGATCGCAGTGAAATATCCAATAGTACCTAACAGAGATTTAAGTTCATATTTGGAGTGAAGTGAATACCGAAATTCACCGTCCAAACAGATATCACGTCATTGTTGCTTTGATGCCAGTGTGATCAAATCACGCTCTTCATTACTGGCACGGAACAGTGACTTCCTGTGACTTTGAGATAGCAGTGATTTAATCACAGTGAATAAAATATCGCTCATCCCTAATTTCACGTATATTATATTCACTTGCTTATCAAATTATAATCAGAAGAAAAGTACAAATTCAAACTTATATACAGGGTGTTTCACCATAAACTGGACAAACATATATAGCCGTGTAGATGGCACCGAGGTAGTCATTTTTGCCTTATGACATATACCCCGTTTTCAACGCATAAGCGAGATACAGGGTGTTTAATGTCAACTTTGAGCAATATTCTGATAACTGTGGTGAGTTATGCGTGCATTTGAAATAACGGTTACTGATCACATCTTAGGGCGGGTTTTATAAACCGCGAACCGAGGATTCAACCGTGCGCCAACTACCAGATAGTGAGGAATTTGGTTGTTGACGCAACGGTTGAATCCTCGGTTGGCCTTTATAATACCGGCCCTCAGTATTTTTTAGGGCTCAATTCAATTGTGGTATAGAATTCTAAAAAAAAATTTCAAAATGGCGGAAAGCCTGCAAAGTTTGAATTTTTTTTCTCGGTTGCCAATTTGAAAAGCACTATTTCAACGTACTCGATTTACTTAGATTTTCCGTGAAAAAATTTGGTCAAAATTCGAACTCAACTTTTTTTTCACATGTCTCCAGTAAAAAAAATTTCGGCCGAAATTGTTGAAATTTTTGAAAGCAAAGTCGCTTTCGCTGTCTGTCCCTATGTATGCTTAAATCCTCAAAAATACGCAACGGATTTTGAAACGCTTTTTTTTAATAGATGAAGTGATTCAAGAGGAAGGTTTATATGTATGATACATATGCATAATATTGTAGAGAAACCACCTATGAATTTACAGATTTCTAATGTAATGT
Source organism: Adalia bipunctata (assembly GCA_910592335.1). Lineage (NCBI taxonomy): Eukaryota > Metazoa > Arthropoda > Insecta > Coleoptera > Coccinellidae > Adalia > Adalia bipunctata. The sequence goes on along the minus strand of OU342949.1, from coordinate 8,415,227 downwards.
CTTAAATAAACACATTTTTTTGCGCTTACAAAAAAGTCCGCGATGGTATATGTCTATCTCTCAAGGATAACTCACAATAACCATTTGTTATCCTTCACATTTTACGGGAAAAATGGCTTATTTAGGAAGTTATTTTAAGCAATACAGCATCAATCCTTATCCAATTAAGTAGGTACCTTAAATATATTGTCCATTCAATATACACTAATATGGCCCATTACAGCATGTAATTTAAATGAATATTACGGATTCGAAATGCAGGGACTTAGCGGTGCGGGCCGGCACTACCGTTGTTTATAAAGATTGCATTGCTTCCGTGCGAAGCCGGGGCGGGTCGCTAGTCAATAATAATTCAGTACAGAATGGATTGTTAATTTTCATTTCTATTCGAAATCCAAATAGACGCTTGAATGAAATGGTAGTATTCCGGGATAATTGAAGAAAACCAAATCGCAAAGTGGCTGCCTCATGTCCTCGAAAGCCTCACGAATTCCATCTTTGAGGTATTGAATCAACACTTGGCTCTTTCACATGGCCCCAAACGAAGAAGTCGCAAGGTGTTGAATCACAAGATCTCGGTGGCCAATTGTGATCACCTCTTCGAGAGATAAGACGGTCCTCAAACTTTTTCCGTATGAGATCAATGGTTTCGTTGCTTGTGTGGCACGTAGCGCCGTCTTGTTGAAAGAAAACGTTATCCAGATCAATACCACCCAATTCTGGACATAAAAAATCATTAATCATCTCGTGGAATGCCTAATTCCGAAGAACGACGAGGAATGGACGAACCAGGGTTTTCTTCAACACTTTCGGCTACAGCAGCAATATTCTCGGCTGTTCTTGGCCGACGTGCCTGGTTTTATTCTTCACATCACTTTTCCCAACAAATTTTTCCACCAATTTCTGTATTGCGGTTCGACAAGGTGCTTCACGACGACCCAAAGGCCAAAAATTGCGTTCGGCCGGTAAACTCAAACTTACCATAAAAAGTGACACGTCTCCTTATGAAATAATATACTATTTCTCTTTTCTTCCAGGGACGGGCCGAAGCCAAATTTTTGGGGGGGATAGCTTCGAAAATTTTCCAACTGTGCATTAAAGGATTAGAAAACTAATGGTTGAAGGGGGGGTGGTATTTTGGATTGCGTGTCAATGTTTTTTTTTCCCGAGAGCTTTAAAAATATTTAGAAAATTTTGTAGTGTAGTTTTTTAATTCTGCATTACTAGATTAACACACTCCACACTCTACAGGATTATACAGCATCTGTTATCATTATTTTGTATGTTTCGATTTTTAAGTTCAATTCCGAAGAAAAATAAATGATTCATTCAAGTGAACTGAAAAAAATCCACATACTACACACTTCAATTTGAATCTTTTTCGGTCCATTTTTGCATAGGTGCCATTATACTTCGGCCGACGGCTACGGCACCGATTCTCCATTCAAAAAGTGCCTTTCATTTTTCCAAGTTCACGCCCTCAATTTTTCACCAAAAAGCTTGATTTTTTTTAAAATGAAGATGAATGATGTCTTGAGGGCACTCCAATTTCTTCTCTTTGATAAAATTATTTTTTCGCATGAAGAAATCGGCTACGGCACCGATTCTCAATTCAAAAAGTGCCTTTCATTCTTCCAAGTTCACGCCCTCAATTTTTCACCTAAAAGCTTGATTTTTTTTTAAATTGAAGTTGAAGGATGTCTTGAGGGCACTCCAATTTTTTCTCTTCGATAAAAGCATTTTTTCGCATAAAAAAATCGGGTTGAATTTGAGAGTCTATGAAAATTGACTTCATAATCGTTTTTCGGCGGTTGTTCATCCATTTTTTTTAGAAAATTCATTGGAGTGCCCTCGACAAATCAATTTTCTATATTTAAAAAAAAATCCATTTGGATATACGCTTAATTAATGCAAAAAATTATGGAAATACTGAAAAGACTTCCAGAAACTGTGAAATCGCAGAGAACTGTCTGAAGTTCCAGGAGAATTAAAAAAAAAATCAAGCTTTCAGGTGGAGATTTTAGGACGTGAAAAATGAAAATGGAAAAATGAAAGTCACTTTTTAAATCTAGAATCGGTGCCGTCGGCCAAAGTATAACGGCCCCTTAACAGATTTACGTATTGAACGGAGAATAATTAAGAATGAGAAAAAAATACTGCCTACTGCCCTACCGAGAGAAATAGCGCAAATTGGTACCAGATGGACACAGTCGATGCGGCCAAACTGAGAAATTCACAACTACCTGCTGAGGGATAACGTAAAAGATGAAAAAATGTTCATCTTTTCAAAGACTTGGTAGCAATTCGGAATAAATACCATTTATTGCTGGTTATACACATTGCACATTGGGCCAAATCTGCCAAATACTCTAAATATACTCTAACAAGAATTTGTACAATTGTCGCTATTCTCTGCATGCTTTTGTCCGGCTAAACGTGAGCTTAGTTCTATCGGTTTAATAAACATTAATTTAAAACTTCATTTAAAAAAAGTCGAATTCATTCACATTTTAAGAAAAGTTTTGTAGAAATATGTATTCCAACTCTATTGAAATCTCTCCAACTGCTTCAAAATTTTCCCAACTGCTTCGAAATTTTCCCAACTTCTTCGAAACTTTTCCAACTGCTTCGGAAATTTTTCAACAGCTTCGAAAATATTCCAACTGCTTTTAAAATTTGCCAACTCTGTTCAACATTGGGGACTTTTGTAGAAATATGTATTCCAACTCAATTGAAATCTTTCCAAATGCTTCAAAATTTTCCCAACTGCTTCGGAATTTTCCCAACTTCTTCGAAACTTTTCCAACTGCTTTGAAAATTTTTCAACAGCTTCGAAAATATTCCAACTGCTTTTAAAATTTGCCAACTCTGTTCAACATTGGGGACTTTTGTAGAAATATGTATTACAACTCAATTGAAATCTTTCCAACTCCTTAAAAATTTTCGCAACTTCTTCGAACATTTTTCAACAGCTACGAAAATATTCCAACTGCTTTTAAAATTTGCCAACTCTGTTCAACATTGGGGACTTTTTTAGAAATATGTATTCCAACTCAATTGAAATCTTTCCAACTGCTTCAAAATTTTCCCAATTGTTTCGAAGTTTTCCCAACAGCTACGAAAATATTCCAACTGCTTTTAAAATTTGCCAACTCTGTTCAACATTGGGGACTTTTTTAGAAATATGTATTCCAACTCAATTGAAATCTTTCCAACTGCTTCAAAATTTTCCCAACTGCTTCGAAATTTTCCCAACTTCTTCGAAACTTTTCCAACTGCTTCGAAATTTTACCAACCGCTTCGAAAATTTTGCAACAGCTTCGAAAATATTCCAACTGCTTTTAAAATTTGCCAACTCTGTTCAACATTAGGGGGGGGGGGATCGTCCCCCCCATCCCCCCCCCTAGGCCCGTCCCTGTTTTCTTCAATACTGATACTTTTGTGTGGGTAATTTTAGGTGGAATTAATCGTAAGTAATATCATAAGGGCATCCAATTCTTCCGAAAAAACTCGTTGCTAAGTAATATTTTAACAAGAAGCATGAGTGCTGGTGGCAACACTCGGATTTTTGCACCTGCACGAATGCTTTTTGTTAATAAAATAGTACTTTGCATTGTGTTTTTTTTTCACAGGAAAAATTAGATGCCCGAATGGTATTTAACAAGACTATTTCATGAGTAACAGATTATTCTGGATGCATTATGTATATAATATGTATTATTAATTTTCGTTGACAATAACTGTCAAGTTTTGCCGCGGGTAAAACCGAAAAAACTGCTGACAGCTGCAGCCATACAGTTTTTCGATTCAAAATTTCGCGTTACTGATTGGTGGAAATTAAGACGAGGGAAATAGTCACTATAATTCCTAGAACTATGTCGATGCACATTTTTAGCAGAACCTTTTCTGAAAGTATATTTGTTCATATCGACATTTCCGGCCATATGGTAAGCAAGAGTAATTTATTGATTTTCAGAAGTCTGTTACATACTCCAAAATGTTGGCAAGTCATTTTTCAACAATTTTGTATTTCGATATTTTCACTGACTAAATCTGACAATACCACTCCAAGATCTTAAATTATTATTTATAAAAGATTCTAGTACCGCCCCTTCAACCATTATGATTAACTTGCTAACTTTGTGGGTTTCTTTGTAACAAAAAATGCTAGTGTTGAATTATCGAACCTCTATCTTATGTCATTATTTGATAGCATGAAATCAATAAATTTTATTCTAAATTATTATGGGTCTAATAAAAACTTTTTGTGCTCTCTCTCTCTCACTTGCTCGATTAGAATAGAGATCAATTCTTCAAACTAATACTGCATGGAACATTGTGCTTTTCAGATATGCTGACAATGGCGATTTACTCACTTTCATCAAACAACATGGAGTTATACCAGAAAATCAAGGCAGGTTTTGGTTCCGCCAAATAACTAGCGGCTTGCATTACCTACACAGCAAGAATATCGCACATCGTGATTTGAAATGCGAGAACATTCTGTTATCCAGAAGATTCAATGTCAAACTAGCCGATTTTGGATTTGCACGATTCTGCATAGACCACGAAGGTCACAGGGTGCTCAGCGAGACCTATTGTGGTTCCGCAGCATACGCCGCCCCTGAAGTCGTCAATGGGACTAGATATAATCCGAAACTGTCCGATGTTTGGTCAATTGGAGTCATATTATTCATCATGCTTAATGCTTCGATGCCGTTTGACGACTCTAATTTAAGAAAACTACTGAAAGATCAAATTACCAAAAACTGGGTCTTTAGATCAAGGATTCGCGACAAGATTTCTTCTGCTGTGAAGTCTCTTGTTCGTCAGCTGCTAGAACCTGATGTGACCCTCAGATTAACCTTGGATAGAGTCATACAGAACGAATGGGTCAAGGCAAAAAAAGAGAGACCAAATTCATTGATCAGTACGTTGTTCAATACCAATGGAAAGGAAGTAACTGGTAACGAAGATGAGAAAAAAGCTGCTGTAGCTGGTGATTATCGAAATGCAGAACATAAGAAGAGTAAACCCAAAATAAGCACAAACGAGAACCCACAATAATGAGGTTGTCAACAACCAAGGCTCAATAAACGATGGATTTCAGCTTTTGTTATTACTTTAATCAAATAAATTAAGTTCAAGTGGCAATGAAACATTCGCGTTCTACATGTGCATGCATCAGAGTGTCAAGGCGAGTGCCATATTTTAACTATGCCATTCCCTTGGACTAATTTATTAAAGAAAGGTCATTCTCATCACTTACATTTTTCCAATTCACTATTTCAAATTCCGTGAAACAATTTTGGTACACTTCCAGATGAAGATAAAAATACTTCGGAGAAAGGATGTAGGAAACACCATTTGTCCTTAAGACTAAAGAAGGAGGAGACGCCTTTCAATAATGAATGGAGTAGCCAATTTTCAAAATTATCTGAACTAAACTGGGTAACTGTACAGGATGGCAAGATTTCGATGGTTTAGTACTACAAATCCTAAGCTATAAGAGATAGAGAGAAAGTAATATACATGTCATGTTCCCTTATTTCGAGAAACATGAATTGCTGAAAACCCCAAGTTGCTACGGCATCTTTAGGGCACTTTTTTACTGCTTTTCAGCGGTGCTATTGGATTTTTTGTATCTGCTCAAAGTTTGGGGCAACAACAAAAAACTTTTTTTCAGAAACCATGAGAAAATGATATTTCTAAACTGATATTTCTTCAACGATTTCAAAAATATATATCATATACTTCCGAGTTCACTATATATCGAAAATTTCGAAAAAACACTTTTCGTTCAACAAAATCCAAGCAGGCTATTGGTATGAGTAAACATAAAGCTAATATTTCCTAAATCAATTTGGCAGATTACAATAATTTTGAGATATCGAATTATATGACCTCCTCAGATGGGCGGAAGTGAACAGGGACAGTTTCCTTTCTCTATGGAAGTGAATTAGAGCCTGCTTGGATTTTGTTGAACGAAAAGTGGTTTTTCGAAATTTTCGATATAATGAACTCAGGAGTACCTATATCACGATATATGTTTGAAATCGTTGAAGGAAGATCAGTTTAGAAATAGCATTAGAATTTGAAAATATCATTTCCGATTATGGTTTCTATTTGAAAAAAAGATTGTAATAGCTCCAAAATTTGAGCAGATACAAAAAATCCAATAGCATCGCTGAAAAGCAGTAAAAAAAGTGACCTAAAGATGTGTGTTCTATTAGACCTTTCCAGATTTACCTGTGCAGGTGAAAGTTGCGCGCGTCACTTGTGGGCTAAGAATGAATATTATTGGTCGTCAAAATTTCCCTCCTCAAATCGTTGAAAATTGACAGATGATATTATTTTACGCAGTCGACATTTTGGATGTGGATGTTATTTGTTTGATTGTTTATTGAAAATCATAATTTCAGTATGCCTCAACAATGTTGTGTTACTTAATGACGGTCACGGTACGATAAAACCAATAGGATCTCATTTCATTGCTTCCCTCTCTCTCTCTTTCTTTTCTCTCTCGCACTAAGGTTTGCGCATCTGTTAAAGCTGCCCACAAGTGGCGCATGAAATATACCTGTTTCTCTCTCATTCTGGTTTAGTTCACATCTTTCATCTTTGTTCTACGACGTATTCTGGAAAGGTCTATTCCGAGAGATCCAATAATACGAAAGTTAAGTCAACTATAATAATGGACCAAATACCAAAATCGCCCTGTAGCTCGGAAACTAGACGCCGTAGCAACTTAGGGTTTTCAGAAATTTAGGTTTCTCGAAAAAAGAATACATGGAATGTATAACACTTTTTCTCTTTCTCTCATAGTTTGAGAGCTGTAGACAAGGACGTCCCCAGCCTTTGAGCTAGGGAGGGGCAAAAAAAATCAGAATAGAAATAATGAACTGATTTTCGTATATTATGCTATTACTTCATGAGTTTTTAAGGGATTCATGAAGCTGGGGACGCCCATTGCTATAGTACTAAACCATCGATTCGAAATCTGGCCGAGAATTACATACTTCAAATTGAAGCTTATCAACTCATTTGTGCGTGAATCAGTGACGGCTCGTGCCCTTCAGGAGTGGGTCGGCCAGGCACAATATATACCGAAAATTCCTTATATGTATTAAAAAAATTCATAAAAAGCGGCATATGGCGAAATGATCTGTTCTACGCACTAGAATTTTTTGCAAAACAAAAAACAAGAGATGTTGAAGCGCTCCGATATTTTACCGTTGTAGCGTTCAAAAATAACAGTTCTGGGGTTGAAGTTATGGTTTTTAATGAAATGTTGAAACATTGTCATTGACCCCATCTACCTTCGATTTTCCAGAATATGTTGAATTCATATCTCCGAGTACAGGTGTTATTCTCCGTTTGGTGTTGTTGTCTTCTGTTTCGTCCAGATGCCGTGTTTATCAATTCAATATTTAAGTTTCGTTATTTCACAGATTTCACTTCCATTTTTGATTTCACCTAGAGAAGAACCTGTTTAAGGGATTTGTTAGATTATCGTTCTTTGTGAATTCTTTCTCTCTTCAGTTTCGATAAAAATAATAAAATTAGTATCTACGTTCATCATAGTTTTTTTGGAATTTAGCAAAACCCTTTTTGAAGGTGAGTTTCCTCAAAATTGATTCATGTCAAGCGGCCATGATGGCATTCAAAACCAAGTTCTTAGAACTTATTGTTTCAGGGTTTTTTATTACCGTACAATAATAACCATTGATTCACCTCATCTGGACGAAGTGGCGGATGATATTGTTGAGTGATATTACGAAGGAAATTTAATTTTGAAACAACAGTCAATACCTCTTCAACCCCCCTCACAGAAAACAGTCTCTGGCAGCCTATCCCCCAAGGAGAATTGGATGTACCTATATATGTGCAAGTGAACAACCCTCAAGAATAAACTGTTTGTATAGTCTTCTTTTTTTATGGTTTCTATTTAACAACTTATTACATTGTTAGTTATTGGTTACTATCAATTGACAAAACTAGTTTAGAAATAACAACCAATTGGCGCCCTCATATCGGAATACAGGACTCAAATTCCTTTAGAATCCACCCACATTTGCTCACCAGTTTAAAGCTGCCGTTTGCAGTGTGTACTTGAAATCTTTTTAACACCTTGAATTCAAAATAGGTTACACATAATTATGGCGCCCATACGTGGGGCCTTGAGTCTTGTATTTGATGAAAATCTCTACTTTAATTAGATTCATTAATTACTGTTTACATTTCATTTCTTTTTCTTGAAATTCTCATTATCTAGTCTTGATATCTTGATACTTATTGTGTATGCCTTTTGTTCATCTTTGATCAATGTTCAAAAATTTCCATGTCATGAATTCATATGTTGATATTTACATCGATATTTCATGGATTGAGTTAGAATTAGTTTGATAAATCATATTATTTTCGTTATGAACTGCTGAATTTATATTAATGCGAAAACTGTTAAGGTTGGGTTCCCGTAGACTGATATTTCTGTTTCAATTTCTTATTAATGATTGGATTTCAAATTTTTCGGTAATCTTAAATTTCCTTTTCACTTGTCACTAACGTTTGAGGTATTTTTTATTTTTTTCATATTTTACATAGACCCATCTGGTATTATGACGACCGATATGAAACCCGTTCACTTATTAGTGGATGAACTAAATTATGAGCTCAGAATTAGGGGTGTTCTGTCTAGTAGGGGTCAGGATGACAAAAGAAAGATTTTAGGTAGATTATTGGAGAGACAGAAATCAGGTGATGTTTTCAATATGAAAGACCCTAGCTTCAACTTTGGAACTGAACAATTAGAGGTCAATAATACTTTAGAATCAATTACTCAATTAATCATTGATTTCGAGGGAAATACTTCCGATTCAGTTTTTAGACGCGTTAAATCACGTTTAACACACGTTATTGGTAGAATACAAAGATTGCCCATCGATGATAAAGCGGACGATGTGGAACAGCGCCAAGAATTCAAAAATGAATCATACGCAACTTGTTTAACGCTAGACGCAGATTTGCATGATAAAATTAAAGAGCCTAAACTACCTGTCGTACCCAATATTTCCATGCAAGCGTCGATTTCCAGTAACTCTAATACAAGTAATAGCAACGTTGTAAAGTCCGTACCAGTCTATAAGTGGGGTGAAACATTTAACGGGGATAGAGACAAGTTGCACGTTTTTCTGGAAAATGTCGAAGAATTAAGGAAGGCTCGTCATGTCAGTAAAGCGGAATTATACGATTCAGCAATAGATCTTTTTGTCGGTGATGCGCGATATTGGCTCCGCCAGAAAATTTCAGAGGTAAAGGATTGGGACTCCTTGGTTGTTGAATTAAAAAGAGATTTTCAACAACCCAATCATGACGAACATTTATGGGATGAAATTAAGTCTCGGAATCAATTTAATAGCGAATCCGTCACAATTTATTTCGCAAAAATGAATGAGCTATTCAGACGATTGACGAGGGAACCAGCAGAACCCACTAAATTGAAGTATCTCCAAAGAAACTTAGTTCCTGAATATAGAAAAGCTTTAGCAATGACCCAAATCGATAGTGTCTCTGAACTCTATAGACACGTTAAACGTTTAGAAGATGATGATTTTCTATCGATGGTGTCTCCAGGTACATCAAATTCGAAATTTTCAGTTCAAGACCCGAAGCAAAGTAGAAATAATCAATATTCTAAGAAGACTTCTAATGTCGCTATCATAGACGAAAGGTCATCTTATGTTTCAAATACAAATAATAAAGAACTAAATTGTTGGAATTGCCATAAAACTGGTCATGTATACGGAAAATGTACTGATAAACGAACGAGAAAGTTTTGTTTTCGGTGCGGATCTCCTGGATTCACCGTACGTACGTGTAATCGCTGCTCAAAAAACTAAATTCTGAGAATTGTTCTGTAGTCCAGCGTTCTCACTGCGATCATAGGGCTACATCCAACTGTTCTGGTGCTTTTGACGAGAAAGATTGGCGAGAGTGGAAGACAACTGTATCGAAATTCTATAAAGAAAATTTGTTTCATGAAACTCTTCCACTCTTTCACGAAAAATTTAATGATAACCGTCCTTTTGTCGAAGTTATCTTAGTCAACTCTCCTATAATTGCTCTATTAGATTCAGGATCTAATGTGTCCATAGTGGGTGGAAGTGGTTTGAAAATTTTAACTGAGAAACATTTGAAGATAGTACCTCACTCTCGTGAATTTGTTATAACTGCTGATAATCAGGAACAGGAAGTTAAAGGTTGTGTGTATCTTCCCATTATCATAGATAATTGTTGCCATTGCTTAGAAGCACTGGTTGTTCCCGCCATTAATCATTCATTTATTTTTGGCTCTGATTTTTGTAGAAAATTCAATTTAAAAATTGATTACAATAATAACTCGTGGAATATTCAGAGTAAACTTTCTGCGTTAAATTCTGCTGGAGAGAAACCCGTAGAACTACCGTCATTCATTAGCAAAATTGATGATTTATGTCCTGAAAAGCGAAAAATAGCCGAAGAAGTAATTCAATCGTTCAGTATTGTCGACGGTAAGGATCGTTTGGGCCTCACTGATAAAATGTCCTTAACAATCGATACCGGGGATGCGAAACCTTTCCGCATTAAACAATATCCACTGTCACCCTATATGACCAAGATTCTTCATTCTGAGTTAGACGAAATGTTAAAATCAGGAGTAGTAGAGCCTTCAGATTCACCTTGGTCTAGTCCGGTTTTATTAATTAAAAAGAAAAATAATGAATATAGGTTTTGTTTCGACGGTCGAAAGCTCAATGAGATAACGAAACACGACGCTTATCCCCTTCCGCGCATCGACTGTATCCTTAGAAGTTTAGCAGGTGCGAAATTTATAACTAGTATCGATTTACGCAAATCATTTTGGCAAATACCCCTTGATCCTGCATCTCGTGAAAAAACTGCTTTCTGTGTAGCTGGTAGAGGACTTTTCCAATTTAAAGTAACGCCATTCGGATTAAGGAATAGCGCTCAAGCTCAACAGCGACTTGTAGACAAACTATTCGGACCAGAACTAGACCCATATATTTTCACGTATCTCGATGACTTCATGGTTATATCGCCCTCTTTTGAACATCATGTAGAAACCTTAAAAATGGTTCTGGAACGTCTGACCCAAGCTAACTTAACAGTGAACCTAGAGAAATGTCAATTTTTCCGTACATCCATTAAATATTTGGGATATATCGTTGATGGTGATGGCCTACGAACCGATCCCGAAAAAGTTTCCGCTATGGTTAATTTTCCCCGGCCAACAACTAGTACTGAAATTAAAAAATTTGTCGGCATGTGCTCATGGTACAGGTCATTCATACCTCACTTTTCCTCACTTCTTTCGCCGATTAACGATCTCATTAAAGGAAAAAAGAAAGGTCAATCTATTTCTTGGACAATCGCGGCCGAAGAATCTTTTGCAAAAATAAAGGATGCTCTCGTTTCAGACCCTATTTTGACCTCCCCCGATTTTAGTCTGCCATTCACCATTCAATGCGACGCGTCTGCGACGGGTGTCGGCGGAGTTCTGACACAGGAACAAAGTGGTCAGGAAAAAGTAATAGCTTTCGCTAGTCGATCTCTGAGAGGAATTATTCGGTGACAGAAAGAGAATTACTGGGACTTATTTTCTGTCTTGAAAAATTTAGACCATATGTAGAAGGTACAAAATTCACGGTTATTACCGACCATTATTCCCTGCTCTGGTTGAACAGAATCTCTAATCCCACCGGAAGACTCGCACGTTGGTCTGTTCGGTTAGCACAATTTAATTTTGAGCTTAAACACCGTAAAGGTAAACTCAATGTCGTACCAGACTTCCTTTCAAGAATAGAACATCCCGTTGAAGTAAACGCTTTCAATATTGATAAACGAAATATAGATTCGTGGTACTTAAAATTAATGCGAAAAGTTTTGCAAAATCCTGAACTTTTTCCACAGTGGAAAGTTGAGAATGATACCCTCTTTAAGCTTATTCCTGCTTCTCTACCGATGACAACTAATAGCACCGAATGGAAATGCGTGATACCGAAACCCCAACGCAAAGATGTTATTAAATCTTGTCATGAACCCCCTACCGCCGGTCATTTTGGTTTCTATAAAACTCTAGGCAAAGTTAGTGAGCTCTATTATTGGCCAAAGATGCGGGCAGATATTCTTAAATTTGTTAAGTGTTGTGAAACTTGTGGCGCACAGAAAATTTTTAACCGTCCAGGCTTAGGACTAATGGGCAAAGAAAAAAATGTCAAGTTTCCATGGCAGATAATCGCTCTAGATCTCATTGGCCCGTTACCCCGTTCAAAAAAAGGTAATACTTTCTTGTTGGTTATCGGCGATTGGTTTACAAAATACACCATTTTGAAGCCACTACGTGTAGCTACAGCCCAAAATGTTGTGAAATATTTGGAATCCGAGGTCTTTTTGAAATTTGGAGTTCCACAGTTTATTATAGCAGACAACGGCACGCAATTTGCAGGACGCGCTATGAAGGAACTTGCAAACTCCTATAAAGTACAAAAAATTTGGTTCACAGCTGTTTACTCACCTCAGTGCGATTTTGTTGAAAGAACCAATAGGACAGTAGGCACCGCTATTAGAAGTTTCCTTAAAGATGACAATCATTCAGATTGGGATAAAGAGTTGGACAAAATATCTCATGCTCTTAACACTGCGAGACATGAAGTTACAGGTTATACGCCTGCCTTTTTAAATTTCGGTCGACATTTGCCTCTTTCTGGTGATTACTACGGTCAGGTTGAGTCTACTTCTGGCATTCAACTGCTACCAGGAAATCGTGATGATTATGTTGAGAATCTCAAGCCTATATCGGAAATATTTACGAAAGTTCGGGAGAAACTTCATGTCGCCTATCTTAGGAATTCAAAATCATATAACTTACGAAGAAAAGATTTTGTTTTCAATAATGGTGATAAGGTTTGGAGGAAAAATAAAGTTTTATCTGACGCTTCAAAAAAATTCTCCGCGAAATTAGCTCCCAAGTATGTTTTAAGGAAAGTACGCAGGAAGGTTTCTCGTTTATGCTATGAACTTCAAGATATGAATAATGCTAGCGATGGAATATGGCATATCAAGGATTTAAAACCTTATTTTGGTTCGAACTCAGATGTGTCTGTCTCATAAGCTGCCATTTGAAACTGATTATCGCCTATCTATACCGTTATCGTTTCGTTAATTCGAATTATATACATATATCGTACCGGAAAATATATCGTACCGCAAAATATATCGTCTCGATTCCTGTCGCTAGGGTAGTCAGTGACCCTTATAGCTCTACTAATGACTCTGAAAGCTCTACTTATGTAGGATAAAGAAAAATTTTGTTAAATAGTCAGGGTCAGATTATATTTACATTAGGTTAGGTTAGGAATAGGTTGGGTAGGTTAAGATAGTGATAGGTTAGAATATGATTAGGGTTATCTTAGGTGTTAGTTTAGAATAGGTATGTTATTTGAGAGCAGTTGTTTCCTAAATGCAAATCAGCACAAAAATTACAGGTAATTTTTTTTTGAGGAGAGGGGTAGTGTAGCGTTCAAAAATAACAGTTCTGGGGTTGAAGTTATGGTTTTTAATGAAATGTTGAAACATTGTCATTGACCCCATCTACCTTCGATTTTCCAGAATATGTTGAATTCATATCTCCGAGTACAGGTGTTATTCTCCGTTTGGTGTTGTTGTCTTCTGTTTCGTCCAGATGCCGTGTTTATCAATTCAATATTTAAGTTTCGTTATTTCACAGATTTCACTTCCATTTTTGATTTCACCTAGAGAAGAACCTGTTTAAGGGATTTGTTAGATTATCGTTCTTTGTGAATTCTTTCTCTCTTCAGTTTCGATAAAAATAATAAAATTAGTATCTACGTTCATCATAGTTTTTTTGGAATTTAGCAAAACCCTTTTTGAAGGTGAGTTTCCTCAAAATTGATTCATGTCAAGCGGCCATGATGGCATTCAAAACCAAGTTCTTAGAACTTATTGTTTCAGGGTTTTTTATTACCGTACAATAATAACCATTGATTCACCTCATCTGGACGAAGTGGCGGATGATATTGTTGAGTGATATTACGAAGGAAATTTAATTTTGAAACAACAGTCAATACCTCTTCAACCCCCCTCACAGAAAACAGTCTCTGGCAGCCTATCCCCCAAGGAGAATTGGATGTACCTATATATGTGCAAGTGAACAACCCTCAAGAATAAACTGTTTGTATAGTCTTCTTTTTTTATGGTTTCTATTTAACAACTTATTACATTGTTAGTTATTGGTTACTATCAATTGACAAAACTAGTTTAGAAATAACAACCAATTGGCGCCCTCATATCGGAATACAGGACTCAAATTCCTTTAGAATCCACCCACATTTGCTCACCAGTTTAAAGCTGCCGTTTGCAGTGTGTACTTGAAATCTTTTTAACACCTTGAATTCAAAATAGGTTACACCGTCTCGAACAAAGCGGAAAATTACTGACATCTGAGTGAAACATCTGATATCGGTTGTCTCGTCTATTTCCCAAGAAAAACACGCTGCACTGTCTATTTCGAAACGAATATGTTCCCTCAAAATTTTGGTAACCGAATCAATTAAATCGTCCTGTATAGTTTTTGATAAACCACAAAATACGGAGGACACGGATGGATCTGTAAACTTTTTGAAATCTTCGTCTAACGTCGCGGCGAATTTAGCGAGCTCTTTAAAATTCCCCTGATTGCACACACGAAAGGGAAATCTGTGAGATCTGATCCGCAGTCCAGATTCGTCACAGGTCTGGACTGCAGATCGGATCTCTCCCGCCGATCTGGTCTGTCGGGATCAACGAGATATATGATCCGCGACAGACCAGATCGGCTGGAGCGATCCCATCCGCAGTCCAGATCTGTAACAAATCTGGACTGCGGATCAGATCTCACAGATTTCCCTTTCGTGTGTGCCTTGCTTTTCATCGTTTCCCCTAAATGCTAGTTCTTGTGTCGATAGGAAAATGATCATGTTCAACAAATGTTTGATCATTTTCCGATTTTCCCTAACCTCATCGTTAAAACACTTAATAAAATCGCGATGAGCACTGTCCAAAGAATTCAAAATGTTTTGTTTTCCGAACAATTTATATTTTAGGGCCGAATGAATATGCTCTTTCGAAATTTCATGTTTACTCGAAGCGCGATGAATTTCCTTCAAGTTATCGTATCCGGCCGAACAGAAAGGGCTTTTTTGATCGGAAAATAGCAGGCAGTACCAACAGAATAGTTTATTTCGAGTTTCGCTACCCGTTAACCAAATGAATTTTTCGTAGATCGATTTGGAAAATGCACGATTATGACTAGTTGTGCGCTGAACCAGATTAGACATGAAGGGTCTGGGAAAAGGTAAGTCTTTGACAAATTTCTTATCATCGCATGAAAAAGCGAAAAACTTATTATCAATTAAATAACTTACCAAGTCGCCGTTACTTGATATCACCGCCCTTAAATTTGCCATGAGAATTCACGAAACGACCTATAGGTCGTTTCGTGACACGATAACGGCTCTATTATTCTAAGACACTGACCTAATTGAATTCAATCCTACTATTCCTGCAAACTTCGCGATTCAACAACCCCCACCCTATGGTACGGCCGGCCGATCTAGCGGACCTAGCGGGTCTAGTGAAGCGCGTATTTCACGATGCTTCAATTTCCTAGAAATTAGGAATATTTTATATTTTCATGGTGAGAAAATCACCAAACTACTTTTAAACGGTACGAAAACGTTTTTTTTTCTGATAAAGATATAATAATTATAATCAACTATTAACTATTCATGTAATATTAGGAATAAACAGTAAGAAACTGTGTTTTATGACATTGTCGATTCAATAGGCAGGGCTGGTACGGCTGGCCGTGCTTGTATGTATCAAGCAGAGACCTTATATTGAGTTATTGTACCGTTCTTCTTAGTAGCAACTGCTAACGGCGTAGGTGTTTTATAGTGCCATAGGAATTGCGATATTCTGAAGCTCTCTTGCGGCGGGCTCGGCGGGCCGATCTGGGGCCTGTATGTTTCAAGCAGCGTGTAACTATGATTCATTTGTGGGAAGCGCTCCGTCGACTGGCGGCATATATAGTATACAGAAAATATGTGATGAGAAGGAACTTTTTCTGTTCTAAGTGGAAATATAGGATTTTGAGGAGAATAATCGAGATTTGAATTTCGAAAATGATAATTCAGAATAAGGTTTAAAAAATAATTTTTTTAGATATTTATTTTCTATTCCCAAGATTGTTCTTGGGTCGGCCGGGCCGACCCTGCCTACCCTGACGAGCCGTCACTGGCGTGAATGTCACAGTATGTTTCTTCAAATATTGTGAATTCCTCACATTACATACCTATACAGAAGTATCGGAATGTTCGCGAAACGGCTCGGCCGTTTTTGCCTCAAATATTGATTGGGCACGTTATGGCAGCAACGTTTTCTGAACCTGTAGCCTGTTCATTCATTCATTTCGAACCGCTAGTTCGATTTTGTGTTACTAATGACGTTTTGAACAGTTTTGTTATCACGATATCGCGTATGAAAGGTGAGAATTGGATTATTTTATTTCTGAAAATGATTAGAGAAATACGTTGAAAAAATGGTTCCTATGTGTCTTGTTTGTGATAAATTGCACTATTTAAATCCTGATTTGAGATTACACTCGCATGTTCTACCCTTATCGTTCTGAGTAACATTGGCATAGATTCTTCGATTTTTGGAATTTCACTTTTCAGATTCTCTTCTGATATTGAGAGGAAGAACATGGTCACTTGAGCTCAAGTGGCAGAGAATTAATTCATGAAGATGTCAGACGCTCGAACTGGCGAGACGTCGAAATTAAACAATCCACGACGGCCGAAATGCTCGCAAAAAGATCGGATGACATCGAACGATGGCCGCGAAAGCCTCCACAAATTCATTTGGTTATCAATTCTGAATTAAGCTTATTCTGTTTACTTATCTCACCATCTGTTTCAATGTTCTCACTGGTAATTTTACTTCCATCCTTCAATACCGATAACACCACGCCACTGGATATTTCAAAGTTATATTTTGCAATGTTGCCTCGGCACGGCAGTATCTAATGATATTGCTATCCTTTATGCTATCTTCGTTCCACCCATTGAAAACTGACTAAATTTTGGCTTCATCAATTCTCGAATTTATGAATGAGATTCTGTGTCTCCTCTTTCTATGGTCTAAGAATTGTCCCCTATAGTGGATAAACTCTAAATTATTTTTTTTAATATCCAGAGATCATATTATCATAAATGACAATATAATCCTTTTATTGCATGTATGACCTTGATACATAAATCACATTCTTAAAATTTCAACATATTTGGATTGCCTCTCATTCACAACTTAAATTGTTCCAAATATTCCACTTCCAATGGATGAAGTGTTGGCCCTGGAATAACCATGCAATGTAGGGGTGCTCCTAAGTCAACATTCGCCATTTTTTTGAGTGAACATGCTACAATGTGCTCATCATCACTACCAACTCTTGCCATACCAATACAAAGACTCTCTTCAGATATTCCTGAAAAACATGAATCTTAAGATCCTCATTTCAACATCATTCAGCATGTGCAAGTCTAGAGAAGTATACTCCATACTCCATTCACTTTTATAAAGTATCCCGGTTGGCCATGAAACTCTAACACATTTCACATTGTACATTTTGAAAATGTTAGGTTATAGTCATGTTCCTGTCAGATACGTACGCAACGTTGTCGTTTCGACCTAGAGATCGTAGTAATTACGTATTTACCAAAATGTTTATTTACTTTGGGAAAATAATGAATTTGAGAAAATATTAATGTGAATTCAATGACTCCAGAGACTGGGCGACACTTTTTTCTCTGTTAATACTGGAAATATTTCACGTATTTTATATACGTGGTCGGAAGATTCAGTTATGCTATTTTCCTTTACGGAAATCAAGAATCGAGTGTTAAAATTTTACTGAAAAATAATGGATAGTATATTACTTTGTGATAGTTCATTCGAAAATAAAAGTACTCAAATAACCCGGCCGAAAAACTTCTAAACGAACAGACGGACCTGTGGAATTCCACTTTTAAAAATTCTCAAGAAATAAGCCTACTCAAGACATTCAAATACTTTTTTGCACAACTTGAAGTACGCCAGTATGAAAATGTAGTAGTACTAAGAATCCTGTGTCACATTTACAAATTAAAAAAGAGTAAATAGAATAGCATTAGCCAGTCTCTGAGAATTATTTGATTTTCACAAGTGCCAACCTGCGTCAGTTTTAAGTAAAAGAACTTGATAAACCTAAATCATGGCCAACCGGGTTACTTTTTAAAAGTGAATGGATTATATTGAATTATTGAAATGCATCACAGAAAATATATTTGATTTCTGAGAGCTTAATCTCAAAAAGCTATGCACTAACCTGATTCATTATCTTTGTGATTTTCCAATATTTCCAGTAACTGCTTTGAAGCTTCTCTAACAGACATGAATCGTGGAGGCATATATTCCCTCTTTTTTTTTGTTAAGCTTTCCAGAGTTGGCTCCTTTACTTTTATATCTAAGAATACATTTGCAATATTTATCTATAATTTCACAAGACAATCAAAAATAGTCAACTAATTTTTCCGTCTAATTCTGCCAAAGCATTACATTCATGATCTGACCATTTACTTAGAATCTATAGACCCGGTATCCCAATATCTCAGCATTGAAGCTTCGTTCCCTACATAAGAAAGAGAGGGACATAGATTAAAGTGAGAGAAGAATATCTTCAAATTAGCCAATTTCGTCTGGTAGGCGGTAGGCACTTTTCATTTATCTATCGTAAAATTTTACTTAGATCTCAGATACTGAATGAATATAACATCGAATTCAGGTTTGTATGTTTCTTTCGTGTAATGTTCATAACATTTCAAGTAATACAAAGAGAATCACGACATGCGGAAAATTTTTTGATATTCCGGAAAAAGTTACACCCCGAGCAGGAATCGAACCTACGTTTATTATTTGCCAGGAGTAACTCTATCCGGAATTTCCGAAAATTGTCGGCATGTCGTATTTCTTTAGTACAGGAAATGGATAAATCCTTTTGATTTTGAAAATATTCGTCTCAGAAAGTCTGTTAATTTCTTGGAAAAAGAGGCAACATTGATGTCAATGATGACGTAACAACCATTTCATCTCTTTCTATATGTGAGGACCAATGATTTCTCCCTATACTCCTTCTACGGATTCTAAGTCAATGGATCTGACAAATGCCTAATGCTCAATAACTTCAGCCTGAGCAAGATATATTCTTTGATTGTTTATATCAATATTGAAGAATTGAACTAACACAAAAGCAAATACTGAAGATGAAAGGAAATGATAGTTGACATAAGTGGCGGCTCGAGCCCTTCAGAGTAATCAGAGTAGATGCATCATATTTCAGAACTTAACACCTACGGTATACCCAAAGGAATATGGAGAATACCTTATGTTGTCATGAGAACCACCTTTAAACCAGTGGTTGGTGCTAGGATGGTGGTTCAAATCGTCATACATCAAGTTGTGGCAACTGGTGTTGTAGGTATTGTACACTTTTTCCGGTTAAAAGCAACTCAAATCCATATAATTAAGGAGAATCTTAGGTGAATCAGTGCTTCATTTCATGAATATGGCGAGCCGCCACTGGTTGCTTTTTCCCATGGTCGAAAGATATTTGCAAATATTATTATGTGAGCACCTATATGGCTCAAAATAGATATAAACAACTGAATTAATTCAACATACCAAGTAAACATAATGTATGTAGATTTCTCTTGAAATTTCCTAAAATTTTCTCAAAGTAACTATCGGGTTTCCAGTTTTCAGTCCAATATGGTATCGATATAGTTTCTCCAAAAGTATACAACTGTAAACCACAACACCCTACTGCATTCATAATAGAGGCATTGTGAATAACTTTCACTTTTACTCCATTTAGTTTAGCTCTTAAGATGAGATCTGTATGTGTGGTGGCACCAAAAGGATCGCCAACAACCAAGAATGCGACATTAGTTTCATTTGCTCCTTCTAAAATTTCATCTGCCCTCTGTTCCACTAATTCCCTATCAGCTACAATGGGTTTTTTGCCATAAAATTCTTCCTACAAGTATAATTCTATATATATTCAAAAACCTATATAACGAAAAAACAAATCGTACAAACTCTTCGGCTGAGCAGCTCAAAATAGATGTATAAGACTCGAGATAAATTCTGTCACATTTCCTAATTACTTCGAGTCCTTTAACAGTAATATCCTTATAGTCACCTAAACCTAACCCAATAACATAAAACATTATTAAACTGATCAGAAAATTCTACTGAATAATTGTGAAATTAGAAATTCACTGCCACACACTGTATTATATGTTCTTTGTGCCACACTATCAATATTAAAAAGAATAAGATTTAAAAATTTTGATTTTTGATTAAGGTTAGATTCAAACTGATGGAACTTAAATTATAAATTACATTTGAACTACAAATCACAAAACAAGTGGGGATACAAACCACAGAACATATATATTAGAGAAGTGCAAACGCGGTTCAAAACGATGGAAACACGAATGACAGTTGAATGGCTGGCGGCCGCCATTTTCCTGGTGTGTGGGAATGAAAAATGTGGCGGGAATATTTGAAATTAGTGAAGAGAATTATTTTCTTTGATTTCAGACTCGAACACATGATTAAATATAAATAATGAGAACGTTGAAAAATAATTAAACGTCCTCATTATTAATATTTAACCTTAATGTGAACGAGAACCTTACACTTGGAAATAGGTTGATTTCTTTTCAAAGACCAATTTCAACTGGAAGATTTATTGATTTCATGATCTTCATATATCTGTTTTCAAGGTACAACTCATAGTTCGAAAACTTAAAAATTATCCATCATCTGTCAAATATTAATAACTTGATAAATGAGGTCAGAGGCATTGGCACTGGAAGTTTGGAAGATAGGAATATCGTCAAATCACTGACGACATGTTTTGTTCAGGTACCAGTTCACTGGATCAAATAATGCTTTCCAGAACGAATGCCTTGCATGACAACAGTTTTAGTGACAACAGTGAAACTTGACTGAAATTATGATTGAAATGAATGTCTATAGTGCTCAGTAAAATTTCAAAGTTTACATTCGTCACAAATTGTTATGTGCAAAATAATATTTATACATATTTACATAAAATACATATGTTTTTACAGAAAAATGATATCAAATCAATTCATATGCTAAAAAACGAATAAAAATAAATTTTCCCCTGTATAATATAACAATATTCAGATTCGGAAGACCTTAAATAAGTACATCCAAACAAAATCAACAATGGGCATATTTCTAGAAATAAATTACAGGATCACAGGTTTGAAAACCCTATTCTAAATCAAATCTTCCTCTGGCTTATGAAAGTAGTGCATGAAAAAAAAATTTCAAATATAATAATTCCAATGTAGCATAAATCTATCACCTCACTGTAATTAATGAATAATGGTTCCATTATTGATATATGAAATTAATAAGGAAGAGAAAATCTCATTTCTTCTTATTATTCTACTCAAATAATTGGAAAGTGAAAATGTAACTTGTGATTCGGTCGGTTTCCAAAGTTCGTTTAAATTTATTCCAATCAGCCAATTCTGTTTTCTCCAAGAATAACCTGCCAGTTATACAGTAGCAAAATCAATTTCAATGGTACCATCTGTAATGATATCAAAATCCTTAAAATTTTCAAAATCGATAAAGTTCTAGATTATCAGAAACTTCTGAATCATTTTGAACATTCGTACGTGCATACGTTACCTATTATTTCTATACAATACAATTCTGTACGTACATGATTCCTCGATAAAGAATTGAATAACATATACTCTCTATCTGAAAAACAACGAAATCCATATACATCTTTGCTTTCACCAAATTTTCATGTTTGCATTTTGTTTGAGGTTATTTCAATTTCGCGGATTTCGCCGATGACAGATATCGAACGTAATCTGTCAGACGCTAGCTGCATTGGCGGCCATTTTCCAGGTGTGTGACCACAGATTGGTGTTTCCAATTTTAGTTCTAGCGTTTCATCCCCGTGATACAAACCAAGCGTTGTGCCATCTGCTGATAATCTTCGGAACAAATTTCTTGTACATTGTTACTTTGATCGCATTAGCAGAATGGGTGTTAAGGTTCTTGCGAAGTTTGTCGCGAATATCTTTTTATGCAGTTTTTATTGAAGAGTAACAAGTGAGTTTGAGTACAACTACAAATCATAATTGTAGTTTACCTCAATGTAATATAACTCGAGAGTCGAGGCCCAAAAGAACTGATGAGTGCCTTCATTTTTGTCACAGGAAATAGGAAATTGAACGGAATGTTTCACCTAGGAGCATAGAAATCATAGAATAACTGGAGAGAAGGCTCGGCCAGAGACAACAACGACTTCTAGAAGCGATAGTAACATGAATTTGAACTAATAGTATATTATTTTATAAGGAGGAGAAGTGTCACTTTTCATGGCGAGCTTGAGTTTGCCCGCCGAACGTAGTGAGGCGGGTAATTGAAAGCAAGCCATGAAAAGTCACTTCTCCTTCGAATGAAATATATTATTTTATTTCCAAACGTTCGATAACAACCTCATTTCTAGACAGACAGGATCATAGAGAAGTTCTATTTCTCCGCCTAGGCGGAGAAATAGTTGCTATGGCTTACTTTTCCCTCCGGCGGCAGGAAAAGTGTTGTTATGCAAGGGACTAATTTTGCAAGACAACCGTAACTATACAAATGTTACGATCGTAAATGTCCATATTATTCAGATTTCCAGGAATTTCAAGATGTTTGAAAATAAAATAACATATTTCATTCGAAGGAGAAGTGACTTTTCATGGCTCGCTTTCAATTACCCGCCTCACTACGTTCGGCGGGCAAACTAAAGCTCGCCCTGAAAAGTGACACTTCTCCTCCTTATAAAATAATATACTAGATATTATTTTCAAACATCTTGAAATTCCTGGAAATCTGAATAATATTGGCATTTACGATCGATAATTGAGTGAAAAATGTAACATTTGTATAGTTACGGTTGTCTTGCAAAATTAGTCCCTTGCATATATATAACAACACTTTTCCTGCCGCTGCACAGTGGGACAGAAACCATCTACCTAAATGTGATATCAAATATATCATTCAAATCAAAGTGCCAGAATGCATTGAATTGATGATGGAACGATGGATTAACTATTATGGAACCAAATGGGCGCCCGCAGGAGGGGGCCAGGGGGGTCCATGGACATGAGAAAATGTTGCCCCCCCCTGAGAAAAATTTCTGCGGGCGCCCATGGAGCTTGCTATTTTTTCTGGAGAAGGCAGCAGCTCGGGCAGCAGCAGATCCAAAACTTCCGCTGGAATTGTTTCCCTTCTTCTTTTTGGATTGGAAGTGATCTATGACTTGTTATAATCGGGTCAGATGAAATCAGAATACAATAAAATATGTCTTGTTTGGTCTTGACTTCTTGAAAATGAGAACAACCAAGTCCATCCTAGACATTTTCAGACTTTTTTTGGGAGAACCTGACACAATTTAAAAAAATTACTATGATCCCTTTGGACTACAAGTATCAATTTCATAGCTAATAATTCAAGAAGGGGCAAAAAGGGGCAGCTGTTAGGGAGCTGATCTTCTACTAGAAACTCTAGGGAATCGTTATTGAATAAAAAAAGGTATTTGGAAGCTCTTGGAAAGTTACTTTCGCATCATTATTTCATCTTTCAATGGCAACAAAAAAAAATCCGAACAGGACGACTTTCAACGCAAATTATCAGACTTTAAACAAAATATTATATTGAAAATATATAAATAAAACGAAGTACATAGGTTCAGATTAATCCTCCATAACGTGCATTTGAATTTTCAGATCACAGCAGAAATTATGGTCAACAACAATAATATGTTATTTCGCGTCAATTGAAAAAACTTTCAACACATAAATTGAAAACGAATTTCAATTCAAAATTAGAAAAGAATAAAATACGTTAGAACTCTTTCGGTGAGTGAATTCAGTGGACTGATGTTTAAAGTCAATTTTAAACTAACAACTGACATTTCATGGGTAGTAGGATTTTTGGAATTAATATCACATTTAGATGGTTTCTGCCCCACTGTGCGCCGGAGGGAAAAGTAAGCCATAGCAACAATTTCTCCGCCTAGGCGGAGAAATAGAACTTCTCTGTGATCCTGTCAGTCTAGAAATTACCTACGTTGTTATCGAATGTTTGGAAATAAAAGTTTTTCAATTGAAGGATTTGCCTTGACATGGTTCCTAAACGATCAACCTGTCATATACAGGGTGCCCGTTATTAAGGTCCAAATATGGACAAATTAAAATTATTATTTCTCGATTTTTTTCAAATAGAACACCCTGTATTTTTTTCCACAATGATGTAGAAAATTTAATACCTTACATTTTCTCAGAAGTAACCTCAGGATTATTTCAACTCCCGCATCCAGCAGACACGAAAAATGATATCGCAACTGAAAATTTTATTCAAATAATAATTAACATAATAAAATCTAACGGACATTCAAAAGAGGTTATGAATGAAATAAAACTAAATAGCAAGGCGCACACGAAAGGGAAATCTGTGAGATCTGATCCGCAATCCAAATCTGTTACAGTCTACAGATCTGGACTGCGGATGGAATCGCTCCCGCCGATCTGGTCTGTGGTATCAGTGAGATATATGATCTGCGACAGACCAGATCGGCGGGAGCGATTCCATCCGCAGTCCAGAATCGATTTCAAGCGGATAACCACTAATAACCGCGGTTATCTCTGGTCCTGCCCTTGGTTATAGCCCTTCAGGAAGAACCGCGAATAACCAACTTGCGCTTGAACAGGAGTGGTTATGTTCTCGTTGATGTTTGTAAACAAAACGAACACATAACCAAATTTTATTTATCGTCTTTCTGAATGTGGTTTCAAGAACTCAAAATAGAATAAAGAATTGTGGGTAAGTGTATGTGTATGTGTATGATAATATACTATCTCATATTTGTTTCAGATTTAGCTATTAGTTAATCATGTCACGCAGTGGCGGCGCGTGGATTTTTATTTTGGGAGTGCACATGTGGGAGTTCGGGGGAGGAACAAAATTTGAAAACTAACCTTCAAAACTTGCATTTCAGAGCACTTTGTGACGTTCTTTCGCCTTATCTCGGGATAATATTCAGAAAAGGGTTTAGCGCAAAAATCTGAAATTGTAAGTACAAGGAGTAGGTACGGTCTGTTAAAGTATAACGGAAAACTTTAACCATGTGGAAAATGTTTGAAATGTCACTCGTTTCATCATCTTTATATTTAAATACCGTGGATTCATTCAAATGATCCCTGAGTGCTAAATCTAATTCGGCCGAAAAATTGATATGACCTAAATATACAGGATATATCGAATCATTTCCTTCATAATGGCCACGTAATGCTAATTCGAAAGCACCACAAAATTTAATACAATTTATGATTTTCGATAAAATGTATCTGTTCTTTTTTACTTGCTCATAATGTTTCTCGATATTCAGTCGGTAAGCACTGTTTAATTAACCTTGACACCGGATCTAGTCCATTCTGTTTGATCATCACCATCAAATAAAAAACAAGGAAAACATAAATACTGTTAATAATTTCACAACCACATAACAATTCGGGTTTTTCATAAGTGTCTATCTTAAAGGTTCTTTCATAATCGCGTGTTTTACATTCTCTTACATTGTAACGAAGTTACTTTTTTTGGTCGGGGGAGTCCTGTCTCATAGAAAAATTTTTCGATCGAGTTTCATTATTTTCATTCAATAGATTCGATCTGATAAATTAAACCCGATAAATCGAATATTCCCAATCCGCGTGTAAAAGAAATCCCATAAGGTGGCATATGGCCGCTGATAAGGTCCGATAAATGCGCGAATTTTTATGTTTTTCAGACGGCCGCGAATCCAAAAAACAGCGGCGGACTCCGAATTTTGTGGCCTTATAAGGTAACGTTTTAATTCCATTTTTGAATGACGTGATGTCATGACGGCCAATCAGGCGGTGCCTTAGTTCCCTTCTTCTCGAAATTCTGAATTTTCGCACGCGTCATCACCCCACTTTTTCGGAGGTTTTAAAAAGGGGCATCGGGGCTGATACAGCATCTTTTAGCTACCTTTTGCCGTCTGAACTGTTTGAATACGTTTTGCCGATTTAAAAAGATCCTTTTTGACTTGCTCTTTTCCGTGGAAATAAATCACTGTGTCTTGCCGATCTTTTTGAAGAATAGGGGAGAGGCAGGCAAGATGGCATACAATCTTTTGAAAATCGATATCTCTTATGAGGAAAAAAATATAGAGTACAGCATTAGTTGAATCTTTAGTCAATCAAGTTAGCTATCAATTTTTGAAGAAAGATATGAATAAAAAAAACTATAGACAAAAAAAAATCGCGATAATCTGAAACATTCGAAAAACCATTTTGCCCTACAGTGTCGGGCAAGATGGCATATCATATAATGTGATATATTTTGTAGTGAAAAAAACAAAATTCCAATAAATAACAGATAATACAAGAAATAGAAATGTATATTCATATAAACAGGAACAGAACATAAAAAGAATTCTCACAGATTTAGGAAATCACTGGAAAATATTTCATAATCTTATATCAAACGAAACAAGAACTAAACAAAACATAAAATTAATTCTCTTGACATATTATTCTCATCCCACTCTCCTCTGTTGGTTTTTCTTCGATAATTGTAGACCATCTGAAACAATATTTTATTGTTAATAAAAAGTACCATTTTTCGGGCAAGACGGCATACCAATATACCATGCCATTTTACCCAGCCTCTATGTATGCCAACTTGCCCTAACCACGTGTCCAAAAAACGAATAAGTAAATCAACATTTTTGTGACATTTTTTTGTCAAGGTAAATACATAAAAAGGATAACAATGAAGGTACAATTCTACTCGGATATGAAAAATTTAGTGAAATAATCTGTACTTACAGTTATAAAGGCGAAAAGAGAGAGCTTACGTCGAAGTTGTACACAGTCACACCACTTTTTCACCATTTTTCACGACTAATTCATCAACTACCGTAACGGATCCCTTGAAACAACGTTCGTACACTGTTGCCACCTAATTCGAACATTTGCACCGAGTTCTAGGATTCCACTCGCAGTGGATTCTTCGGTACATATGGTATGCCATTTGGCCCTACTATGCCATCTTGCCTGCCTTTCCCCTAAGTTGAAATTTCTGTGGGGTAAATTTTTCATTTGTCTTTCGAAGACCGTATAAATCAATTTAAAACTGTCAGTGAAAGTGAGATAGGACTCCGTTTTTAAAGTGAAAAGTGGGAAATTTCCGGAATCGGTAAGGCCTCCGTTATCATTACTTTTATGCTGATTGTTTCCGCTGAAATATCGTTCTAACATTATTTTTCTGTGTTTCATGAATATTCTTAAAATTTTCCTTTCATTGTGTGCGTATCTACTTCATAATTCTTGCGATTTTCATCTGGATTGACTTCGGCGAGACTATATAGCGTTGTCAAGGCACCGTGTCACCCTTAGTCAGTCTACTGAAGGTTTGCAGATTTATCGAAGGCACTCCGCCAGGTTGAGGGGTTTCGTTGTTGAAACCACTTTTCCGGACGGTGTTGTTGGTACCACTTTTTCCTTTAATACCTTCCGTTGTGTGTATACTTCATAATTCTTGCGATTTTCATCTGGATTGACTTCGGCGAGACTATATAGCGTTGTCACGGCACCGTGTCACCCTTAGTCAATCTACAGAAAGTTTGCAGATTTATCGAAGGCACTCCGCCAGGTTGAGGGGTTTCGTTGTTGAAGCCACTTTTCCGGACGGTGTTGTTGGTACCACCGTTTCCTGTCATATCTTTTCCTTCCGTTGTGTGTATACTTCATAATTCTTGCGATTTTCATCTGGATTGACTTCGGCGAGACTATATAGCGTTGTCACGGCACCGTGTCACCCTTAGTCAATCTACTGAAAGTTTGCAGATTTATCGAAGGCACTCCGCCAGGTTGAGGGGTTTCGTTGTTGAAACCACTTTTCCGTACGGTGTTGTTGGTACCACTGTTTCCTTTTATATCTTTTCCTTCCGTTGTGTGTATACTTCATAATTCTTGCGGTTTTCATCTGGATTGACTTCGGCGAGACTATATAGCGTTGTCACGGCACCGTGTCACCCTTAGTCAGTCTACTGAAAATTTGCAGATTTATCGAAGGCACTCCGCCAGGTTGAGGGGTTTCGTTGTTGAAACCACTTTTCCGGACGGTGTTGTTGGTACCACTGTTTCCTTTTATATCTTTTCCTTCCGTTGTGTGTATACTTCATAATTCTTGCGGTTTTCATCTGGATTGACTTCGGCGAGACTATATAGCGTTGTCACGGCACCGTGTCACCCTTAGTCAATCTACTGAAGGTTTGCAGATTTATCGAGGACACTCCGCCAGGTTGAGGGGTTTCGTTGTTGAAGCCACTTTTCCGGACGGTGTTGTTGGCATCACTGTACTTTTTCATATATTTTCCTTCCGTTGTGTGCATACTTCATAATTCTTGCGATTTTCATCTGGGTTGACTTCGGCGAGACTATATAGCGTTGTCAAGGCACCGTGTCACCCTTAGTCAATCTACTGAAAGTTTGCAGATTTACCGTGGGCACTACGTCGGGTTGAGGGATTCTATGCTAGAATCACTCTCCTGTGCGTTGTGGGCAGTACAACCTTCCCTTATCCCATTCACCTCCGTTTGAATTGTTAATTTGACACTGGTCAGATCTGAACGACTAGAGCGAAACACACCGGCATCAGATCCGTCGTCAGCATTGGTTTTGAACGATATTTCACCGTGCCCTGCCGATTCTCCCCATTTCTATTTCGCTATTGCCGCCCCCTTTAATTCCATTCCGTCGCTACGCCTGCTCACCTCGCTCTGCCGCCTTAACGTATCGTAACCCGTTATTGTTTTTACATTTTGTACATATTTATTTGCTTCTTCAAATGCCTTCGCTATAATTTTCTTTTTGGATGGTAGATTTCATTTTCGTTCGTAATAGATAACGTACGTTCATTTTTATTTCTGAGATTTCGTTGTTAAAAGGATTAAAAGTTTATTCATTATAAGTTTAGTTTCATCCTGGTGTTTTATTTGATTCATCAGACATTTTCGTGAAAGAAACATTCCCTTAATCGCTAACAACTTAGATTAAAACCGAACCCTTCTCCACTGTATAAAAGCTACCCCGGCAGAAGTGAAGGGTTCTAGTCAAGGCGCTACAACCTTGTAAAACCTATTGTGGCTGGCGCTCGAGAATTTGCCGACCGAAAAGGTAGTTACGCCCTTGGAGACCTTCCCCCAATTAAGGGATCTTCACAGTGGCGCCCGAGCAGGGACCGTTTCTTTTGTGATACAATTATTGAGGCTGTATTTTTATGTTTGAACATTTTTAAAGCTGAAATTACCGATTTCCGATCTGTTTTTTTTTTGAGGTTTTCCCGTTTTTGACATTTTAAGTTACAGTTTTATAGTGTGAAATTTTAAATTATTGACATTTTTGGACATTTTTGTGTGGAAAATTGGCAGTGATGAACGTAAATAGGTTGAGAGCTGAGGAATTGGTTTGGGAATTGGAAGCCCGGGGGACACAGGCCTGCAGGACTGCCCATGAGAACAGGATCCTGCTGCGGAGGGTGCTCAACCAGAGGGTGCCTCTCAGGCCAACCCTAAGGAATGCAAACGAGGAAATGGACATGGCGAATCAAATCTTATGTGATCTGATTGAAGATATCCGGGAATTCGATGAGGAGAACGCAGCTAACGAAGAAGCCCGGATAGGAAGCCGTCTTGAACATGTCCGCAATAGGTTGGGACTTGTTGAGCCCAGGACAATGGAAGAACGAGAGAGGTTGGAGGGTTTATTGGCAGGTCTGACTAATGCCCGTGAAATGTTAGAGGACATCCAGTTGGTGACCGGAGTTCATCCGGTGGCGCAGGCGCCGCTGGTGGAGGGTGTCCCACCGCCCAGGATCACAGAAACCAATAGGTTTCCCGGAACTACTTTGTTGGAACAGGAGATAGAACTCATTTCTTTTCATGATACACCAGCTACCGTCAGAAGAGAACATCCGGAGTCCCCGAGTGCAGTTCAGGACAGAACTAATAGAGGGAACTGTTCAGGTTCACAACCAAATGAGACCTATCGGAGAACAAGTTTACCCACCGACTTCTTGCAGCGGATACGCGAACGAGCCTATGACGCAGTTCTTCGCCGACTGAATTTGTCCAGCCCCCTCTTGAACTCAAGGACATATGGAAACAGGATTAGTTCTGCAGAACAGTGGCCCATACCAACGAGACCGGTTGCTGCAGAATCAACGCGACGAATTTCATTTCCGTTTTTGGAGGATGAACCAACAACCTCCGGAAGTAGTCCAGAACTGGGCGCGGAGGCACAAATCCAGGGACAGCCAATGAGTTCGGAACTGGATCTTCCATTACCGAATCGGACATCGAGTTCTGGAGCCACTAGGGAACATACTCGACGAGAACCAAGGCGAACAATCATGGGCAGTTCCGGAGCTAATGGAGGACATGTCCGCTCGGAACCGACTCAGGTGAACATGAACAGAGTCGGGACTGGTATGCAACGTATCCGTCCAGAACCAGATCACATGGACGGGAACAGTTCCAGGGCCGGACCCAATGTACCGGAACAAGATGATGGAGGACCGCATAGGTCAAATTCTGAAACGAGGCCGAACCAAAACGACCAGTTCATACCTTGTCAGAACTGCTCTAACATCAGAACAACAACGAAAGGCAATTCCACTTTCCGTGACAATCATCTTAAAAGTTTACCAGAACCGGATGAGAACTGCCGGACCGAGCCTGAACCTAAGGCACAGGAACGGAATAAGGCCAAGCGAGAGAATTATGAACCATTTCTGCCGAATCGCAAGCAAGCTGAGGACGGAACTGCTGCGGGAACTGCTATTGGTTCTTACTGGAATTATCATTCGGTCCCCGTTTACAAATGGAATATTTACTTCGATGGTTCTAGTGGTGTAAATTCTTTCCTGGAGGAGGTAGAGCAGTTGGCCGAGACGCGAAAAGTTACACATCAACAGTTATTCGAGTCCATCTTCGAATTATTGCGCAAGGACGCCAAAGACTGGTACATTCCCCGCCGAGGTTGTTTTCAAGATTGGTCAGACTTTAAGGAACAACTCCGTGAAGCATTCCTGCCTCCAGAATACGAGGAGAACCTCCTGGAGGAAATACGAAAGCGAACTCAGGGTGATGGAGAGAAACTAGTGCTGTTTACAACACGGATGCAGAACTTGTTCCTGAAGTTGAACACGAAGCGACCTTCGGAAGAGGAGCAAGTCAACATTATTAAAAGGCGATTAATACCGTCACTACAGAAAGCCCTCGCCTTCCAGGAAACGAGAACATACTCAGAGCTGTTGAACAAAGGAAAAGTGTTCGAATTAGTTCAGTGGCAGGCGGACCATTATGTACCACCACCTGACCGGCCAGGATTTATGGATGAACGACATTTGGTTTATAAAAATGTGAACCAGAAGGCAACTGGGAACTTGATGATAGACTCAAGCCGTAGGACTCCCGTCGAACCACCACGTGTACCACCTGCCAGGGAACCTACACCGTCCTCCGTACAAACGACCTCCACCACCGCACCGGAAAGACCTACGAATGATAGATCAGGAACCGTCCGAGAACCAGCAAGGGAGAAGCAAGTGAGATTTGCTGAAAGACAACCACAATGCTGGCGATGTGGTACAATGGGACATATGAGGCGAGAGTGCCGAGCCAAGCCTGTTATATTCTGCTCCCGGTGTGGTAGACAGGGTATACTTTCCCGGGATTGCAGATGTTCGGAAAACTAGAGCGAAACTGTCGGGATGGGAAGACTCGACAGTTTCCGAAGCCGACTTCCCCGTATACATCGAAGTATCCGTCTAAAGAGAACCGCCCTATGGTCGCCGTCTGTATTGAGCACCTCAAATTTAGAGCCCTATTGGACACCGGAGCTTCGAGGTCATTTCTTAGTTCATCAGCAGCCGAAAGGTGCCAAAGCCTGGGAATCCTCACAACACCGGTGAACAATGTATTGGCAACCGTAGCAAATGGAAGCTGTGTATCGGTGCAGGAGATTTGCCGTACATCACTATCCTTGAAAGATACGAAGATCGATGTTCACCTGCTTCTGGTGCCTCAGTTGCCTATTGACATAATACTCGGCATGGATGTTTTGTCGAAACACGACTTCCACATTGATCTAAGGACCTCACAATGCTTCCTGAACGGTCGACCATTGGACCCGCCAGATGTAGTGTTGGAACCTTCCGAGAAACCCACGGTGAACTCCCTAGCATCCGGACAAGAACAAATTTTGGAGGAATTCTTGAAACCGGAACTTCAGAAATTTTCCGAAGTTCGAGGCACGACCACACTCATCGATCATGACATCAAGATCAAACCCGAAACGCAACCTCTGAAACAGCGATACCGTCCTTATAACCCGAAGATGCAGGAGGTTATAAACCAGGAAGTAGACAAAATGTTGGAGGACGGTATTGTGGAACCGTCAAGTTCACCATGGAGCTCTAGCGTGGTTATTGTGAAGAAATCCAATGGCGATCCAAGGTTCTGCATCGATTTCAGACCGGTTAATGAAGTCTCAATCAAGGACGCATATCCCTTGCCGCATATTGCTGGGATATTGGATAAACTTCGGAGGGCCAAGTTTATATCTACGCTGGATTTGAAACATGGATACTGGCAGGTTCCTCTGACCGAACGAAGCAAACCCGTAACCGCATTTACCGTTCCTGGGAGAGGGCTATTCCAATTTAAAGTCAT
This sequence comes from Adalia bipunctata, assembly GCA_910592335.1. NCBI lineage: Eukaryota > Metazoa > Arthropoda > Insecta > Coleoptera > Coccinellidae > Adalia > Adalia bipunctata. The sequence continues at coordinate 8,382,205 of OU342949.1, read as the reverse complement.
GCCCTTCGGGCTACACTCTGCCGGGGCGACTTTCCAACGTCTTTTGGATCGTGTCATCGGTCCGGAAATGGATCCCGTCGCCTTCGCTTATTTGGACGACATTGTCGTCCTGGGAGAAACATTCGAGGAGCATTTGGCGAACCTGAGGTCCGTGTTCAGTCGTCTCAGAGCAGCCAACCTGAAGATCAACCCGGATAAATGTGCTTTTGTCAGGAAGTCACTCAAATACCTGGGCCATATAGTGACAGAAAATGGTATTGCGACGGATCCCGACAAGATCGCCGCCATAAACTCGATGTCACCGCCCAGAACCGTCCGGGAAGTCCGACGATTTTTGGGAATAGCTGGATGGTATCGCAGATTTGTGGAAGAATTCACCCGCATCGTTTCCCCACTCACAGCACTTTTGCGAAAGAAGCAAAAGTGGAAATGGGATAGTGAACAGCAACAAGCATTCGACACATTGAAGGAAAAGTTGACAAAATCGCCAGTTCTAGCCTGCCCTGACTTCAACCAGCCGTTTGTGTTACAAACCGACGCATCCGAAACCGGATTGGGTGCAGCTTTGACACAAGTGTTGGAGGGGCACGAGAGGGTTATCGCATACGCTAGCCGATCGCTCAATGATGCCGAAAGGAATTACTCTGTCACCGAGAAAGAGTGTTTGGCCATAGTTTGGGCGATCGAGAAGATGCGACCGTATTTGGAAGGCTACCATTTTACTGTGATAACCGATCACATGAGCCTCCGTTGGCTACAATCCATCAAGTCACCAGCCGGCAGGATCGCCCGTTGGAGTGTTTTCCTACAACAATTCGACTTTGAGATAAAGTACCGGAAGGGTGCTTTGAATCGGGTAGCTGACGCCCTGTCACGAGACCCGTTGCCCGAGGAACCACAGTTTTGTTTGGTGGGAAGCACTGCATCGTGCTCCTGGTACAAGAGGAAATTCCAGGAAGTTGACAAAGATCCAACCGGACATCCCGATTACCAGATTCAGGAAGGCAAATTATACCGCCATTTCTGGGACCCAGGAGACTTCACCGAAACGGAAATGGGTAACCCGTGGAAGTTGTGTGTTCCTATCGAGCACCGCCAGGCCGTGCTAGTTGAAAACCATGATGAGCCAACTGCCGGACATTTGGGCATAGCAAAAACGATATCCCGAGTGGCTCGAAACTACTATTGGCCGGGAATGTTCCGGGAAGTGGCACAATAGGTCAGGAGATGCGCGAGATGCCAGCGTTATAAGGTCAGCCAACAGAAACCTGCAGGCAAAATGCAACCGTATACGATTAGTGAACCGTGGAACACCGTCAGCACCGATCTCATCGGGCCCTTACCGCGCTCCAAAAAGGGGAACACCTTCCTCGTCATGTTCCAAGACCGATTCTCGAAGTGGGTAGAATGTAGACCCCTCCGGACAGCAACGGGTAAAGGAGTGTTCCAAGCGTTCTACGAGCAAGTTGTGCTAAAATTTGGAAGTCCATCAGTCGTTATCAGCGACAACGGCTCACAATTTGATTGTCGTCTGTTCAAAGGCAATCTACAGGATTTGGGAATCAAACACCGGTTCGCACCCGTTTACTCCCCGCAGTGCAACCCCGTGGAAAGAGCCAACAGAACAATCAAAACGATGATAGCACAATTCTGCGAAGGTGATCACCGTAACTGGGATGAACGGATAGGAGAATTGGCTTTCGCTCTCAACTCTGCGAAGCATAACTCCACAGGTTTTTCCCCAGCATTCCTGAACTTTGGTAGAGAAATCCGCCCCCCGACGACCAAATTCCAGAGGAACTCCGAAGGCGATACTCCAGAAGAACCTTTAGAAGACTCCCTGGTAGACGTAACTCAATATGCTGGCAGGATGCGACGCCTGCAAGAGACATACGAGTTTGTCCGTATCCAACTATCCCGAGCTTATTCTCAGCAGAGCCATTATTATAACCTGCGCCGTAGGGAATGGTCCTGTAGGTTAGGAGATATGGTCTGGCGTAAAGAACACCCGTTGTCTTCGGCGGCGGACAAGTTTGCTTCAAAACTTGCCCCTAAATACTCCGGCCCGTATACCGTGACGAAAGTAGTTTCACCTGTAGTCTATGACCTGAAAGACATGTTTGGAAAGAGAATCCGTAACATCCATATCAAGGACCTTAAACCATGGCACGGGGATGAAGAGGGAAGTACATCTGTCTTGAACCCCGAATCCCGAAGAGAAGAGTGTTAGAGTACCGACCGTCAGCGCCGTTAACCAGGTTCTGTCCGTCCCGTCCGTCCTACTTCAGTTACAGAGCATAGAGGCAGTCATCATCACGACCTCGGACAGCGGCGAGATCATGGTGGTCCGCAAGATTGGATCGACGAGCAACCACAACGAGCCTTTTCGCCGACCCAAAATCCAAGTACCTATCCATGAAGGACAGGTTACTTCATCGACGAACAACTGATAAGGGTCCAATGGAGGTCCAGGAATCAAGAAGAGAGGGGTTAGTCGCAGATCACCAGGAGTTCAATGTGACCAGCTGCCGACGCCCAGACGCCGGACACCACAGGGTTCCTTGTGCTGGCATCCAGGCTGTTTTTTTTTAGACGTCTACAGTTAGGGTGAACGATGCGTTGGAATGGTATAGGTGAGGTGAGCTCTTGAAAAAAAAATATTTTCAATCTTTTTTTTTTGAGGAAGAAAGGGGGGTGTGTAACGAAGTTACTTTTTTTGGTCGGGGGAGTCCTGTCTCATAGAAAAATTTTTCGATCGAGTTTCATTATTTTCATTCAATAGATTCGATCTGATAAATTAAACCCGATAAATCGAATATTCCCAATCCGCGTGTAAAAGAAATCCCATAAGGTGGCATATGGCCGCTGATAAGGTCCGATAAATGCGCGAATTTTTATGTTTTTCAGACGGCCGCGAATCCAAAAAACAGCGGCGGACTCCGAATTTTGTGGCCTTATAAGGTAACGTTTTAATTCCATTTTTGAATGACGTGATGTCATGACGGCCAATCAGGCGGTGCCTTAGTTCCCTTCTTCTCGAAATTCTGAATTTTCGCACGCGTCATCACCCCACTTTTTCGGAGGTTTTAAAAAGGGGCATCGGGGCTGATACAGCATCTTTTACCTATCTTTTGCCGTCTGAACTGTTTAAATACGTTTTTCCGATTTAAGAAGATCCTTTTTGACTTGCTCTTTTCCGTGGAAATAAATCACTGTGTCTTGCCGATCTTTTTGAAGAATAAGTTGAAATTTCTGTGGGGTAAATTTTTCATTTGTCTTTCGAAGACCGTATAAATCAATTTAAAACTGTCAGTGAAAGTGAGATAGGACTCCGTTTTTAAAGTGAAAAGTGGGAAATTTCCGGAATCGGTAAGGCCTCCGTTATCATTACTTTTATGCTGATTGTTTCCGCTGAAATATCGTTCTAATATTATTTTTCTGTGTTTCATGAATATTCTTAAAATTTTCCTTTCATTGTGTGCGTATCTACTTCATAATTCTTGCGATTTTCATCTGGATTGACTTCGGCGAGACTATATAGCGTTGTCAAGGCACCGTGTCACCCTTAGTCAGTCTACTGAAGGTTTGCAGATTTATCGAAGGCACTCCGCCAGGTTGAGGGGTTTCGTTGTTGAAACCACTTTTCCGGACGGTGTTGTTGGTACCACTTTTTCCTTTAATACCTTCCGTTGTGTGTATACTTCATAATTCTTGCGATTTTCATCTGGATTGACTTCGGCGAGACTATATAGCGTTGTCACGGCACCGTGTCACCCTTAGTCAATCTACAGAAAGTTTGCAGATTTATCGAAGGCACTCCGCCAGGTTGAGGGGTTTCGTTGTTGAAGCCACTTTTCCGGACGGTGTTGTTGGTACCACCGTTTCCTGTCATATCTTTTCCTTCCGTTGTGTGTATACTTCATAATTCTTGCGATTTTCATCTGGATTGACTTCGGCGAGACTATATAGCGTTGTCACGGCACCGTGTCACCCTTAGTCAATCTACTGAAAGTTTGCAGATTTATCGAAGGCACTCCGCCAGGTTGAGGGGTTTCGTTGTTGAAACCACTTTTCCGTACGGTGTTGTTGGTACCACTGTTTCCTTTTATATCTTTTCCTTCCGTTGTGTGTATACTTCATAATTCTTGCGGTTTTCATCTGGATTGACTTCGGCGAGACTATATAGCGTTGTCACGGCACCGTGTCACCCTTAGTCAGTCTACTGAAAATTTGCAGATTTATCGAAGGCACTCCGCCAGGTTGAGGGGTTTCGTTGTTGAAACCACTTTTCCGGACGGTGTTGTTGGTACCACTGTTTCCTTTTATATCTTTTCCTTCCGTTGTGTGTATACTTCATAATTCTTGCGGTTTTCATCTGGATTGACTTCGGCGAGACTATATAGCGTTGTCACGGCACCGTGTCACCCTTAGTCAATCTACTGAAGGTTTGCAGATTTATCGAGGACACTCCGCCAGGTTGAGGGGTTTCGTTGTTGAAGCCACTTTTCCGGACGGTGTTGTTGGCATCACTGTACTTTTTCATATATTTTCCTTCCGTTGTGTGCATACTTCATAATTCTTGCGATTTTCATCTGGGTTGACTTCGGCGAGACTATATAGCGTTGTCAAGGCACCGTGTCACCCTTAGTCAATCTACTGAAAGTTTGCAGATTTACCGTGGGCACTACGTCGGGTTGAGGGATTCTATGCTAGAATCACTCTCCTGTGCGTTGTGGGCAGTACAACCTTCCCTTATCCCATTCACCTCCGTTTGAATTGTTAATTTGACACTGGTCAGATCTGAACGACTAGAGCGAAACACACCGGCATCAGATCCGTCGTCAGCATTGGTTTTGAACGATATTTCACCGTGCCCTGCCGATTCTCCCCATTTCTATTTCGCTATTGCCGCCCCCTTTAATTCCATTCCGTCGCTACGCCTGCTCACCTCGCTCTGCCGCCTTAACGTATCGTAACCCGTTATTGTTTTTACATTTTGTACATATTTATTTGCTTCTTCAAATGCCTTCGCTATAATTTTCTTTTTGGATGGTAGATTTCATTTTCGTTCGTAATAGATAACGTACGTTCATTTTTATTTCTGAGATTTCGTTGTTAAAAGGATTAAAAGTTTATTCATTATAAGTTTAGTTTCATCCTGGTGTTTTATTTGATTCATCAGACATTTTCGTGAAAGAAACATTCCCTTAATCGCTAACAACTTAGATTAAAACCGAACCCTTCTCCACTGTATAAAAGCTACCCCGGCAGAAGTGAAGGGTTCTAGTCAAGGCGCTACAACCTTGTAAAACCTATTGTGGCTGGCGCTCGAGAATTTGCCGACCGAAAAGGTAGTTACGCCCTTGGAGACCTTCCCCCAATTAAGGGATCTTCACAACATGCGTGATCGATAAATTCATATTTGGACGACCGGCACTTTTGATTTTTTATTTTTCTTCTGATGTCAGCAAAGAAAAACGAATTGTTTTTAAATATTGTCATAATTGCGCGAATACAACAAACACGGTGTGACGGTAGATAGCACCTCACCCATAAATAACGAATTATCTCACCTACACACGACGTACATCGGTACATCGTAGCACCGTAGTTCTTTATCCATGCCTACGCGTACACATATTGCATGTGTACCTGTGCCTGCTAAATCTTGTGGACTGTAGCGGGACGTTTGGGGCGCGCGGGGTCGCTGGTGCTCCAATCAAGGCTCACTTCGGATGTGCAGTGTACCGACTGCCGTCTAGCGTCTACGACTCTACGCTACGCGTATTGCCGTATTATTTGCATTGGCATTCGAAGTTCGCTTGCCGTCTGGAGTCAGAAATACGAACCGGAACATCGGAAATGAAAAATTAAATTGAATACATACCCAAATATAAAACGTTACGTTTACGTCAAAAGCCCGCTACACACTCAAAGCGCGAATCTTGCCAAGAATTCTTGCCGTGAACCTGGCCAAGAATTCGCGTCCAAATAAGTCATCCACACTCACACAAATATTCGCACTTTGGTTCACGGCATCCTCGCTGTCTGCGAAGACTTTCCTCCCTATAAAAAAGTTTCATTCTGATAATAATCCGGCAATTCTCATTTCACTTATCTCCTCTGAATCTAATCTAATTCCACTTCATTGCTACAAGAAAAAAAAGTCAGTGAACAAGCATTAAATCATTACTGCGCTGGTACCGCGAACGCCTGTGAGTGTGGATGGAACATTTGTGCTTAGGCGCGAAGCCTTTGTCGCGGGACACGAGACCGCAACAAAACGGAGAACGCCGCGAAGCGCGAACGTGACACAAGAAAGTTATCCACACTCGCGTTCGCGGTATTGGCCGACGTTCTTGCCATGAGTGTGGAGCGGGCTAAACACAAAAGTAAATTCCTTAAGATGAAGATATTAATTGGGGGTACACGTGCACATGTGCACCTATTGAGCAGCCGCCACTGATGTCACGTGAAGAAGATTTGTTAATTACATCTGTAGCAGACTGTAGCCCTAGCTAGTGAAATTATATTTGAAACTGATATTATTAATTTATTCATGTATAATTCACAGATAATATAATAATAATCTTTATTTATTTAGCATAGCTAGTACAAAAAATATAGAAATTTCTTTCATCACATAATTAAGTTGAATCATCAATGAAATGTATTATCGACTTTCAAATACAAGAACAGCAACTTATTATATGACATAATCGATGATGCATTTTTTATTGCAGTTGGTAAAGCATTGTACAAACGAATACCTTCAAAAAATAGAGTCTTCTGCATAGCAGTAGACTTGACTTGTCTAATGCTAAAATTCCTTTTGGATCGAATATCATAATCGTAAAATTTCTCCCTTCTCTCTAAGAAATCCAGTGAATATTTCGGCAAGAGACCATGTTCAATATTGTATATTAGTGTTAAATTGGCTCCAGTGGCGGCTCGTGCTAGTTTGAGGTGGTGAGGCACATCAGAAAAAAAAAGATTCCTTGGCATGGCGTTTTCGACAGAAAGGCTGTTGCAAAACTGATGATTAGAATATTTCTTCATCGCTAGCATACTCAAGGTTATCTATTTCGAGGAACATTTTGCTTCGTAAAATATTTACTTTTAGCGATGAAGAATTATTTTACTCGAAAACTAAACATGTGTAAAAAAAATAATTTGGATGAAATAAGCATCCTTGTTGAAATACTTAAATTTTTAGATCTTGTCAAGAACATCGTCTACAAAGAAACACCCATTAACCAGAACATAGAGAATATTGAAGTTTATATCACTCTGATAATGAAGTAAAATCTTCCACTTCTCTATAATTTTACGATGATTATTATTCATTTATTTATACTGACGAATCAAAAGGCCTAAGCCCAATTAAAGACATACAGTTCATATACATACCTACAGTAAGTACATTGCACATAAAAAAAACGGAAAATGTAATACACACAAGTTATGTCGGCAACGCCGGATAAATTAAGAAATATATGATTTATCCCCATAAGAATTACTCGAAAACTCAGCCGATTAGCTGAAAAATTTAAAAAATCACAAGTATTTCGAGTGTTCACATTTTTAACTAAGGAATTCGTGACGTACCACGCGGTCCCGCTAAATCCATTTCGCCCTCGTGTTTCTGATGGTAATTGAATTCAGTAATTTAAAAGGATATTCGAAAGATATCATACGAACACTGAGACTGACAAACCTAAACCTACACGAAAAACGTTTAATACTATTCTTACAAATCCAACCCGATTTGAAAACTGACCCGAGTTCCCGCGGTTAATCTGAATAGTGCAGAATAATTGCAGTATGCCCTTCGCTAGGGAATATCTCTAGATTCTGTGAGGCTAGCCTCAGACTCAACTTAATATTTGGCGTTTAGGCGTGCGGGCTTCTCGGGATCATATCGGGTTCCTGTTGCAGAATAATTGCAGTTTGCCCTTCGCTAGGGAATATCTAGATTCGCGTGAGGCTTGCCTCAGATTCAACTTAATATTTGGCGTTTAGGCGTGCGGGCTTCTCGGGGTCCCTGTGATGTAGAATGAGGCGCTAGACAAGGAAGTGCGAGGCCAGCCCATGGTCTGCCTCTGCCGTTCACTGGTAGGTGAGGAAGTGAGATGGATACCCAGAAATCGTGAGATATGGAAACGTAAACCCGGTGACGCATTTTATTGCTATATAATGAAGGGAAATTACGATATAAATGCGTATGGATGCAGATAATAATAAAAATTCGATATGATTAAATAAATAATTAATAAAAATTGTATACGTGTAATTTTTGACGTTTATTGGTGAGGCACTGCCTCACCTGCCTCATAGGACAAGCCGCCACTGATTGGCTCTCTTGATGATTTTTTCAACTGATAACCAATTCAGTGTATCAGGCATATTATTTATTGGGGTATATTTATTACACTTCAAAATTATCCTCATTGCCTCATTCTGCTGTAATTGGAGTCTGTATATATCTCCTTGAGTGCACGAGATGCACCTCCAAACATTATTAATCTATATTCCATTTAACGTAATGATTAAGAAGATTTAGAAAATAATTAAAATAAAAGAACAAATAACCGTCCGAATCAAATGTATTTATATTTAACCCCACTTCTTTAAAACCGCTATCATAACCCAGCTCTCAAGTACGGTTATCTGCGGTCCAAACGATGACGTTGAAGGGCTAATTCATGACGTCACATGATTTGAACCAACAAGGACCAAAACCGCTTGAATGAAGTTGGTTATCTTTGGTAATTACCACTTAGGACCAGGTTATCCGCTTGAAATCGACTCAGATCTGTAACAGATTTGGATTGCGGATCAGATCTTACAATTGCTGCGATATGTCAATAATATTCTTTGCAACTGTAGGGCCACAGAACGAGATATGTGACATGTAGCCTCATAAACGATCACAGCACTCTAACCTCCACCGTCATTGGGGGTTCAAAATGATCTGTCGAGCGTATGAAGCCTTCCCTTCAGTTATTTATGCTCCTAGGTGTCACTGCACGCAAATAGGTGTTTCGTAATGACCCCATGGATAGACGACAGTGACGGGTCGTGCAATTTAGGTGTGGGTCAGCCAGAATCAATATATACAGGGTGTTCCTAAATTGGAGGTACAAATGGAGAGGGGAAATTCGTTTTCGAAATACATGGTGTAGAATTTTCAATTTTGTGAAATTTTTTTCTATGCTAGGAGCATAGAATAACTGGAGAGTAGGCTTCATACGCTCGACAGAACATTTTGGACTACCTATGACGGCGGAGGTAAGAGTTTCGTGTGAAGCTCGCTAGAGGACCGCTGTGATCGTTTATAGCGCTACACAGGAACGTAGCGAGGGGGGGAGCTCGGGGGCCCGTGCCCCCCCCCCCCCCGAAATATCAAAAAATGCCTGTATATATCAAAAAATGCCTGTATATTTGACAAAATTTGCAATGTTTACTTATTGTGGGCCCCCCCGAAATTGTGGGCCCCCCAAGAAAGAAAATCCTGGCTACGTGCCTGGCGCTACACATCACATATCTTGTTCTGTGGCGCTACAGTTTCATAGAATGTAATGTGGCTGTTACTGTTATTCACCGCGTTCGTTATTTTCAATCCGGAATGGAGCGAGAGAATAAGGACATAGAACATCTTATAATTCGTGTCTCTCTCTTTCTCTCTGGCTGAAAGAGAGAGAGAGATCCGAATTATAAGATGTTCTGTGTTCGTTTTCTTTCGCTACACTCCGGATTGGTAATACCCATATAATAACACCAATATGGATTATACCCCTGCTTTTCATACTCAGAAAGTGAAGCCAAATCTTTGGTAAGGATTGAGTTGTACGCTTGCGTCAACTGGAAATTCAAAAATTTCGAGAAATGTATAGGTTATGTTCATTTTGAAAGAAAACAAGAAAATAGATATCGAGGATAAAAATATGTCGAAATATTTTCACATGAATTTATGAATGACATACGTTTCACGACATAATACGTTTTTGTTTTTGTTTTTGTTTATAATACGTTAGAGCAATATAAAGATAGGTATGCTAGATAGACCTGGCTCTATGGTTGATTGGGTCCAACCATAGACTCGAAAATAACAGGACTCGCAACATTTTCATTGCCATCTATCGGGGTGATACACCAACATAAACAACAAATTATTATAAATTTGACTATTAGATGCCGCGGCAATATTCTAACACCACGAACCCAACCTATTTCCAATGTTTTTCATGTGAGCATGCCGAAAAGAGTCACCACATCAAGATCTCTCATTCCGAAAATATGCTCATCCGATTACAGATTTCATTTCTTTCGATTACAGATTTCATTTCATTCGAAGGTATCTGTAATTTTGGAGTCTATGGTTGGACCCAAAATGGCGGTTTCTGGTATACTCCCCTTTATAGAGCCTTAAATACGTTGTGTCAGAGAGAGAAACAGAATTAGTAAATTATTTTTATTCTCAATATTGCAGCACACGCGCAGATCTGGTTTCTTTACCAAAGCCCAGCTTCAGTTTTCATTAGATATATGGTAATACCCAACGCGGTAATTGAAACATTTACGGTGGGTTTCGAAAAGCATAATCACCGATGATCTGTGATCAACGACTTGATTCTCTGATTTTTGAACTCTCAAATCGAGTTGATTCTAGATCAACCTCGGATCACCGGTGATAACGCTTTGTGAAACCCACATATATTGGCACATTCATGCTTCTTTTTAATTGAAAATTGCCTTAAATCATAACATGGACAATATTGTTGACACCTGGTGTTGGCACTGATTAGATTTTGTTCAAGTGGGCGTTCAATATACCTAGTGTGTTTTCATTTCAAGTTGCATTTGAAAATGGTTTCACTTTGAGAACTGAAATTTTGTGGGTGAACTCAGAAAGTATTGGAGTTCTTAATGAGATAATTGAGATTAATAGCATTTCAACAGTTTTTTTTCTTTGAAAAATAGAAGAAAATGAACCAACTCATGCTCATGTTTTCCAAACGAAAGACCCATAAAAATAGTTCAACTTCCGATTAAAAGTGAATCTACAGATAATTTCATTCAGGAAAACAACTTGAAATATATGGAATTGGCAGAGAATGGCCAAATTCAAATTTAGCGGGAAAAAGTTCCCACATATTCACTAATTTCATAGTTCAGTGATTTTCGGATAGAGAGCGCCATTGTACATTTCATTCATAATTAGAGAGATAATCATAGAACTCATAGAGATAATGTAAGTTCTATGGAGATATTCCATAAAATGCACGGTGGCGCCTCTATCGGTTGAGTTTTCTTACGCGCTTCAAACGGCGACCTTAAGACTTTCTTGTCGATCGCAAATTTGAGTATTTGTTCTGCTTTTCATTTCTCTCGAAAGGGGTCGCGCTATTCTGTATTGCGGCAGTATCGCCACGACCGAGAAATATTGCGGATTATTCCGGAAGTAGCACCAGTACTGAAATCTAGGGTGCCGTTTTGATCTACAAATTTTGGTCACGATTTTTAGTAAGGAGTCGTTACTTACACCAGGTATTCTATGCATCTATATTCTAATCAACTATTTTTAGTAGAGCACTATAAAGATAGGTATGCTAGATATAATTACAGGACTCTCAACATTTTCATCGCCATCTATCGGGGTGAAACACCAACATAAACAATAATAAACGGCATTATTCTAACACCACGAACCTAACCTATTTCCAATGTTTTTCATGTGAGCATGCCGAAAAAAGTCACCACAAGATCTCTCATTCCGAAAATATGCTCATTCGATTACAGATTTCATTTCTTTCGATTACAGATTTCATTTCTTTCGATTACAGATTTCATTCGAAGGGATTTGTAATTTTCGAGTCTATGGTTGGAATCAAAATGGCGGTCTCTGGTATACTCATAGAATTATAAATATAGAATTTGAGCGTAGTGTCTAATAAGTATACAAAAGTGTGGCAATCGTTCCCCTTAAATCCAGGGTCAGTCATCGCTATACGCATGCCTAGGGAGAAGAGAAGGGACATGTTATTCTGTATCCATGGATACCGTATGTGACTCAATACAAACAGAGACAAATAACAAATCTGCATCCGCTGATCGCTACGATGCCCCTATGTTCCCACTCACCGTTATCGCACATGCTCACTAGTCTCACTGACCCTAGGCACAGCCCTTTAGATGTTTCACTTTTAATTTCAAGGATCAAATTATAGGTATAGAATTATGTGGGTATACTCCCCTTTATAGAGCCTTACTATTTATGCGCAATTATATGGAAAGTCTATGATCCGAATTAAATTTGTCAACACAATATCATAGATGCCTAGAATACCTGGTGTTGGCACTGATTAGTTTTTGTTTAAGACTTTCTTGTCGATCGAAAATCTGAGATTTTGTGCTGCATTCCTTTTCTCCCGAAAGGGGTCGCGCTATTTTCCGTTGCCGCAGTAGCGCCACGACCGATAAAATATTGCGGATCATTCCGGAAGTAGCATAAAAACTCAAATCTAGAGTGCCGTTTTGATCTACAAATTTTGGTCACGATTTTTAGTAAGGGAGTCGTTACACCAGGTATTCTATGCATCTATACAATATCCCTATCGAAAAACGCGAACATTCAGGTAGGTAGTACCTAGTAGTAGTAGTATTTCAGGACTCAAATCACGAAGTTGCTTGGCATCAGATATTATTTCATCATCATCTTTGCTTGATTAATTATTCAAAAATCCAAATTTATCAGACAGACTTGTAAAGGCACATTTTCTTCTGCTCAACTCTGCAATCATGGTATCAATGATAGTGAAAAAAACAGTTACCTATCTTCATTTGACTTGCGCCAGTAAATTCGACAGCATTTTTCCTTGTTTCACCACTAGGTAGTTTTACAATTTTTTTTCTTTTGATATCGCTTTCATACACCAGGCATTTTGTAAAATTTTTTCCAATAGTTTCATAAGATTCAAAGTTGTTCCTAATATTATTCAAATATCCTATCAATGAAATATATAGGTTTACCACAAGAAGTATGTCTGTGCATATGTTTTGTAGGGATTTATTTGTTATATCAAATCGAGAAAAAATATCATTCCACAACGCCAATAAAATACCTGTTTCTAATTTTTCCATAGTTTTAAACCGCATGGACTTTGGTACTTGATTCCTGATTATCATCATTAATAAGATGTTGTAAAGAATTTTTGAAATACTCATAACCATTTTGCAAGGCTTTAACAGCATCTGCTCTTGCCGACCATCGAGTAGTGGATAACTTCTTTGGAAGAAGCTTTGATTTCAATTCCGTGAGATTTTTTTGAACAATTTCCCAACGATGTGTGGAAGCGGAAAAAAAAATTAAACAATTCGTTAACAAACATAGAAAATTTTGTTGCACTGAGGAAAGCGGGAGGAAAACTTGTCAATTCCTAACCCCCTTCCCCCGGAGGACTAAACCAAGAGTTTTCAGCGATCGTCAACTTGTAACCTATTATATATAAGCGAAAATCATTAATCGGCATTCAGACGGATTTTTTCGAATTCCGGAAAAGTTTTTCACTTCAGGCGGGAGTTGAACCCGCGTCCTCTAATTTCCAGTCAGAGATGCTAACCAACTACACCACCGAAGTTACTTATTTTTTTCGGAATTCGATGTTAATGATGCCACGCAGACTAAGATGTCTGCGCGGGTGAGGAGGTTGATAGGTGGGGGGAAACTCATTCGCTTTCATCGGTCAAAGGAATCCCACTCTATCCTTCTCCTTTGCGTCATCGATATTATATATAATTCGATGTATCGTTAGAATATCAATATTTATTGATTAAATCAATGTGGGTAAATTCGGGATTACCTGCCGGATTCCCGAAAAATCGGGAGGTTTCAAGCTCTGTTTGAAAAGCGGGAGGAGGTATGAGAAATCGGGAGACTCCCGCCTAAATTGCTAGAATTCTTTTCAAAACTTGCCTGCAATATTCTTTTTCTGCAAGGTACTGCTGATTCAGACAGGAATCTATTCTACCCAAAGTATTGGATCGCACTATCAAAGTTTTTGTATTTTCCCGATGTTCGAGGGAATGCTTATGTTCAAATATTCTTTCCGTATGATTCCAGTCATTAAAACCTTTCACAAAATTCGAACTGATATTAACCGACTCATTACCGAATAAAATTCATTGCAAGGAGTAAAATTTATAGGTCGATTTAGAATATATGAGCCATTCTCGGCGAATATTTTCTCCATTTGCTAATTGAGTGAAGAACATTTTTCTAGATCCAAATCTAGATACCTACTTTTCCGTACACACGCTTGGTATCTTCAAAATTGATCTCGTCCAAGTTTTGTACAAGTGGAGTTCTCAAGACCGTCTCTATTAATGCATCATCAACTTTCCAGGCTGCAGGATCCATCGAAATACTTTTAGACTACAGGCCTGTGTCGAAAATTGATGGGTCATTTGAACCAGAAGATGACCTATCTAGAACGATAGAAGGACATAAAATAATAAGATTCAGCACTATGCCGTCACTTGTAAGCTGTCCAACTGAGTACAGGTGGCAATTCAAAAGGACAGGTAGACTGGGTACATTTGGGTCATATGACTTTTGACGGCATTCTTACCATCGATAGCTCCATGGAAAATAATTGGAAAACGGGCAGTGCCGTACAAAAATGATGCGCCATATATTCGGAAAAATTTTTTATTTTCCGAAAATTTCCATGGTAAAATAGGTCATTTGACTTTATACGGTTGCCATACATCTTCTAATCCATTATTCAGCAACGCCGTACAAAAATCATGCGACAAAGGGAGACATGCGAGGGTTGCAACCCCCTCTCTTGCCGTGCTCCAGGGGGTCATTTGAAAAAGTACGGCTTCGGTTCCAAAACATTATCCAGCACTCAAAATTACTATTAAAAATAAGGCCGTCAAAAAAAATTGTTCATTCTGATGTTATATCAATAATTATCTTAATTTCATCTTATGCTTGACCCATAAAGCTCTAAAGTCATTTGACCCAGTACGGCAACTTCTTTTTTTACATGATACTTTAAGATACAATTCTTATATTATATTGCCGTTCAAAAGAAACTGTTCAAAAAAAAATTATAGAGAAATACAAAAAGTGAAATTTTTCATATTATTGTAAAAGTTTGGAACTCATAGATTAATGATATATAACAATTTTCTACATTTTATTCCTTGTTTTGAATAGTATTAAGGTAGGTAAATAAATTAGGAACAAATGATGCCGTACATTTTTATCCAGACCATATCATTTAGGATGATGAAAATTGCGCTACCATTTTAAGGATACTCTATGGTCATTTGATACTGTACGGCATCAACATATTTTTGAAGAGAAAAATTGAAAAAATGACAAAATCATTATACCGTCTGAAGTGTCTATATCATACCCAACAAGTGAAACCGTCAATCCAAGTATCAACAGTTTTGTATACTTTTTGGTTTAAAAAAGGTATAGGTACTTGAAACATTATTGATACATACATATATAATTCATTGTTCACTGTAATAATGTGAATGAATAAATCAACTATTCTCTAGAAAAATTGTATATATTTATAACTATCAATGGTGATAATAACACAAATTTAATAACTTAAATTATTCGCTATCCGAATCAGCCTCTGAGTTGTTATCAGAATCAACGTCTTCATCAGCTTCCGAATAATCTTCTTTATCATGACATGGTCTGGATAAAAATGTACGGCATCATTTGTTCCTAATTTATTTACCTTAATACTATTCAAAACAAGGGATAAAATGTAGAAAATTGTTATATATCATTAATCTATGAGTTCCAAACTTTTACAATAATATGAAAAATTTCACTTTTTGTATTTCTCTATAATTTTTTTTAGAACAGTTTCTTTTGAACGGCAATATAATAATATAAGAATTGTATCTTAAAGTATCATGTAAAAAAAGAAGTTGCCGTACTGGGTCAAATGACTTTAGAGCTTTATGGGTCAAGCATAAGATGAAATTAAGATAATTATTGATATAACATCAGAATGAACAATTTTTTTTGACGGCCTTATTTTTAATAGTAATTTTGAGTGCTGGATAATGTTTTGGAACCGAAGCCGTACTTTTTCAAATGACCCCCTGGAGCACGGCAAGAGAGGGGGTTGCAACCCTCGCATGTATAAAACTGATGCCGTACAAAGTCAAATGACCTATTTTACCCTGGAAATTTTCGGAAAATCAAAAAAATTTTCCGAATTAATGGCGCATCATTTTTGTACGGCACTGCCCGTTTTCCAATTATTTTCCATGGAGCTATCGATGGTAAGAATGCCGTCAAAAGTCATATGACCCAAATGTACCCAGTCTACCTGTCCTTTTGAATTGCCACCTGTACTCAGTTGGACAGCTTACAAGTGACGGCATAGTGCTGAATCTTATTATTTTATGTCCTTCTATCGTTCTAGATAGGTCATCTTCTGGTTCAAATGACCCATCAATTTTCGACACGGGCCTGTAGTCTATTTCCATTTCAGCATTGACATTAAAAACTTAGATGTCACATCATTTTGTACTGGTTTCAGGCGAGGGGCAGGCGCAAGTAAATGACGACTGATATCGGTCGAAGGAACGAAACCTATACTCCATTCACTTTTATAAAGTATCGCGGTTGGCCATGATTTAGGTTTATCAAGTTTTTTCCCCTAGAACAGACGCAGTTTGGCACTCGTGAAAATTAAGCGACATTGCCAGGTCTACTTTCTATTTACTCTTTTTCAACTTTGTAAATGGAGTTAGTTCTTCGAAGATTTAACTGTGGCGCAGGTTTCGTAGAACTACTACATTTTCATACTGGAGTATTGCAGGTTGTGCAAAAATGTAGTTAAATGTCTTCTGAATCAACATAATATTTTCTCAAATTCATTAATTTCCCAAAGGAACATTTTAATAAATACGTAATTACTACGATTTTTTAGCAGAAACGGCAACGTTGTGGGCGTATCTGACAGTGAATGACCATAACCTAAAATTTTCAAAATATATACGGTGAAATGTGTCAAAATTTCATGGCAAACCGCGATACTTTATAAAAGTGAATGGAGTATATGTTTCTATTGTTTGGAATCGCTTTTCTCGATTTCAGTGATTTCCGTATGTAGTTAGTAACTTGATGAATTCGCCCCCAATTCTGAATTCGCCCTGGGCAATTGCCCTTTATGCCCTGGGGTTAATCCGGCCCTGACTGCGGATCGGATCGCTCGGCCGATCTGGTCTGTCGCGGATCATATGTCAGCTATCTATACAGTGTAACAGCCAAATGGAATAAATTCGATAACGAATAAATGAAGGCGTGTTGGGAAAATAATATTATATAGGTTGTTCCATGTGACCGCGGCCAAAACCAACTTTCTTATTTCAAATGCAACCCCCTTTATATTATTTATTTTTTGGATTCTTCAGAGAATTCTAGACACAATTCATGCACAATGTCCTATACCTATCTTAAACTATTTCGGAAGTATCAAGTGTTTTCAGATTTATTTCAAAAATCAACGTTTTAAATAAAAATTATTTTATTTCACGAATTCGGTACATTACACTTAAAACCTAATAAGTAATACTGATTATTTCTTAATTATTGAAAAAAAACAAAAAAAAAAACATAAATGTCAATGTAGGAAATGTTCGAAATGCGAACGTCTTGGCATTCTTGGCAACATGCTAATCTGGTGTAGAATTGTCTTCTAACGTTACTCAACATTTCAGGCGTGACTGATCTAATCGCAAGCGTGATTCGGTTTTTTAGGTCGTCTAAGTTTAAGGGTTTCGTTTCGTATAGGTACAATACTTTCGACATATCATCACAAAAAGAATGGTGTCAGATCAGGAAATCGTGCTGGCCATTCTATCGATCCGCGCCTCCCTATCCACCGATTTGGAAAAATTTGGTTTAAGTACTGCCGGACATTGATTTGGTAATGGGACGGTGCTCCATCTTGCTGAAACCATTTTATATTGGCAGGAACTTGTGGATTTGCTGGATCAGGATATAAGTTTATCAAAGTTGGTACGACATTATTTTGGAGTAGTTCTAAATATTTTTCTCCATTCAAGTTGCCGTCAATGAAAAAGGGACATACGATATTTTCCAATAATTCCTGCCCAAACATTAACATTTTCAGGATATTGCGTACGTTCTTCTCTCATCAGACCAATAGCGGCAATTTTGACGATTAACATGACCGTGTAGTGTAAATGTACTCTCATCAGAAAACAAAACATTTTCTGATTGGATCACATTGTTATCTAACATTGCCATCATTTGCTCACAAAAATGCGTTCTCCTATTGAAATCGTCTTCTATGAGCTCCTGAGTTGCCATCATTCAATAGGGATGCATCTTTCCCTTTAATTCGAAATATTGACGTGTGGCTGACGGTGAACAGCGCAGGCACGTAGCCAGGATTTTCTTTCGGGGTGGGCCCACAACTTTCGGGGGGGGGCCACAATAAGTAAACATTGCAAATTTTGTCAAATATAAGGGCATTTTTTGATTTTTTTAATATTTCGGGGGGGGGGGCCCGGGCCCCCCGGGCTCCCCCCCCTCGCTACGTGCCTGGAACAGCGGGGCTACTTTTCGAACAGAATTAAGTGGGCTTTCTTGAATCTGAAGCATAACATCCAATTTCGTATCATCACTTACTGCATTGGCACCAATTTTTTTATTTGTCTTACATGACCAAGCTCTCGAAACTGCTTTTCTATTTTGCTAATTGCTCCTTGGGATATAGGCAAATTTGAAAATTTTTCGTGAAATAAGCGAGAAACTTCCATTTGTGTCCGTGTGTAATCTCCATAACCGATCATTTGAAGAATGGTTATTTTGTGAATTTCTGTGAAATGAACCATTTTTCTAATATTATTACGTACAGTTATCGAAATTCAAAAGACAATAGCACCTACACTGATCACTTATTGTCATGCAAACAAACAACGTGTTACTAAGGCTATGAGAATAAACAAATCTGTTATTGTTTTTTAATTTCCTCTCAGTAATGGTTTTTGCTTACTTTCTTCATATCAAGAGGTAATTGGGAAATACGTATTGAGTGTAATGTATCGAATTTGTGAAATGAAATAATTTTCATTTGAAATGTTATTTTTTGAAAAAAATCTGAAAACACTTAATATTTCCGAAAAAGTTGAAGATAGGTATAGGACATTGCACATGAATTATGTCTAGAATTTTCTGAAGAATTAAAAAAATAAATAATATACAGGGGGTTGCATTTGAAATAAGAAAGTTGGTATTGGCCACGGTCGCATGGAACACCCTATATAATTTTATTTTCTTTGAAAATATGCGCATTCAAAATTACAAATCGAGCGTTTTTCCTATCACCCCCTCATTTATTCGTTATCGATACTCTGTATATATGAGATATGATCCGCGACAGACCAGATCGGCCGAGCGATCCGATCCGCAGTCCAGCAGATCTGTAACAGATCTGGACTGCGGATCTGGTCTAACAGATTTCCCTTTCGTGTGTGCCTAGCTATTCATAAAATTTAAATAAAAGCTTTTAAAATAGATTTCCAACGTCACTGAAGAAGTACTATTGAATGTATTGTTTATTGTTCCTACTGGAAATGGAAAATACTCAACATTAAGGTGATACCTGAACAATCAATAAGTACTGTTCCCCACTAACTAACTCCCATATCAACAGTCCTGACTCGAACTACTTTTCGGAATACCATTTTCCTTCTTCATGAATAAATTCAAATAGGCTTGCCTAGAGTGAACGTCCGTCTGATTCTCAACATTATTACTGAACAATTTGGGGAGCGCGATATAAATACAAATAGAAGTCACTCGGTGCCATCAACCACTTAGAGCCCGAACGCCGGCCATCACATTTCCATAATTCGACATAGAAATTTACTCCCCGAATAATTTAGCGGAGACTGAGGGTGCATTTCCACAACACCCGAGCTAAATGTGCCATAATACGGTTAGTCACGAAATTGAAAACGGGATTAATTTGGGCTGTGCTTTGTTGCTTTATCGTTACGCTCTTCAAGTCCGTGATTTAATTTTTTGGTGTTCAATTTGGAGAGGGCTCGACGAATTGTTCTAACGGGATGCAGTATTTTCAGCAACTCCATATCCATTTCAGACAGTGGCGTAACAAATGGAAATGTTCTTGAACCTTATTCACTTGTGTCGCATCCCTACTTATAGAAAATGACAAATTCGTCATGATGACATTGAAGAGTGTGAATGTAATACAGGGTCTAAGTACCAAAAACCTCAATCCGAGATGAAAGGAATAACTTTATTCAACAGTTAGTTCGTTAGTTTTTATGTTAGATGAAAATTATCATTGTGCAGTAGAGAAAATTTGAAAAAAATCATATTTACAATCAAATACGACATTGAAAATATTGGGTGCAAGTGCCTCGATAGACGTATATTCTTGAAAAGGGTCTATGTGGCATCCCTGCCAAAAATACCGCATGAAATCTCATAAATACATATAGACAATTTATGAGATTTCATAAGGATCAATGAGCAGAAGCTGTATCCTATACGTACATTATCCATGACATGTAAACTTCTCATAAGTTTTTATGAGGATTTATAAGTACATATATGTAATTTATAAGCATACCCGAATACAAGGTGTACGAGTTTCTATCAGGTGGTATTCGTTTGAGGAGGCTATGAGATTCTATAAGGTATTCCAGTTTCAATCATAATAATGTTTTATGCTCATTCACAAGCCTGAAAACCTACGAGGAATATGTGGAATGTATCAGATCAGGAATTCCTATGTAATTTTATGCGGATCTTATGAGTTTTAATGTGGCTCAAATTAACTGAGAATTCACAAGTTACAGTGAGGAAGTTCAGCTGTGAGGTATAAGAGTCTGTATCAGGCATTGTTTTGAATTTAGGCGGCTACGAGATTCAATATTGTATACCGATTTCAATCATTATTATGTTTTATGCTATTCACGACTCACGAGCCTGAAAACCTATGAGAAATATGTGGAATGTATCAGGAATTCCTTATGTAATTCTATGCAGATCTTATGAGTTTCAATGTGGCTCGAATTAACTGAGAATTCACAAGTGCCAATGAGGAATGTCGAGTTTATAAGAGTCTGTAATCTGTAGCAAGCAGCAAGGGCGGATTTACGGGGGGCCCTGCCAAAAATGTCTCATAGAAACAGATAGAAAATGTATGTACGAGAACTTATAAGATCCTAATTGGATAGTGAAACCGCGAATCCGTATTCCGTATAAAACCATATACGATATTCATCACTATTTAATGGAGACAACAGATACACATTGCTTTAGTTTCTAATGGCATTTCCTAACGTAAATCATATCCGTTACTATAAGCGATTCCTACATTGAATTGTCCTTGCCCCTACGAGTTTTTATAAGACTTTTTGGTTTTCAAATGTGTTTTTCACACATAAGACCTACCTGTTTCTAATGTGTTTTTACACATAACTCATACCCGTTCTTACGAGTTTTGATAAGAATCTATTGTTTTAAAATGTGGTTCTCACACATCATAGGTACCTACCTGTTTCTAATGTGTTTTTTCACATGTCACCTACCTGTTCCTAATGTGTTTTTACACATCAACTCTTATACGTTTTTATGAGTTCTTATGAGAATCTATAGTTTCCAAATGTGTTTATCACACGTTATACCTACCGGTTTCTAATGTGTTTTATCTACACCCGTACTATACTAATACAATTATATGTCCATAATCTGTATCGTAATGATATCCATTACGATACGGATTCTCATTACGATACAGATTTTTTATCAATAGAAACTCATTATTTTTCAATCAAGCGGCCCCTGTCCGCTATGGGAAGGGGCCGTCGGAAAGGGGAAGAACGGAGCTCCACGGTGATGCTTTTGAATTTTCTCTGCGATATCGGGAAGTATTTTGAAAAAATTCGCGAAAATCGCGAATTTCGCCGCAAAAATTTTCGGCGTCATAGCTATATACCGGGTTTAAGGCTGTTACACTCTTTGCCAGAAAGCTCGAATTCCGCTAGATGGCACTACATGAAAATACCCAGCAATAAAAATTCAAAACGCCCAATATTTCAATAGCCCCGCCTATTCTTGCCGAGTTACTTCGAACAAAATTTTCGACAGAACAGAATGAACATCTGGTATTATTGCAATTTATGACACCATAATAAAGCCCACCGCTCTATTTACCAGATGTAAAAGGGAACCGAAAGGATCGAAACGTTCGTCAATTCTGGTATAGAAAGAAGAATTTTGTGGGCATCGTTTCCTCAGATCGATAGAATTACCGAAACTGCGTCATTGGAATATATTTAGAAATAGTGAAATTTATTTATTTTTATACCTTACTACCTATCAATAACATCATGAAAGTATTTGACCAAATTCCATGATAACAATTATTGAATGAATATTCTAAGAATCTAAGCCTTTGTTTATATCAGAGGTTCAGAGATACCTACGCATTATCAAATGGTTTTCAATTTCTTTTCATAGTCTTGTTTGATACACAATTTAATAATATAGAATATTAGAAAGAATACGAATATTCGAAATAAAATGGCTGTTTCAATTGATTTGACACTAGTTATAATGAGTCCATCGAGCGCTCAAAAATATTTCGTTTTTCTATTATTACACTGAAGAGTAGGATCATTTATGTTTAGGGATGAAAAATCTGAATAAATGACGTATTGGAAATTCTCTCCTGGTAAAACCCAAAATGTCTCCATTGAGTATTCCTCTAATGTGTCAATGGTGTCACTCAACTGAAAATAATTTAGAAGATAGGAACAGAGGACCAATATAAGATCCAGGAGGGATTATCAATGAACTAATTCATCATAACAGGAGTTAGTTCGAAAAAATATTATCAAATGAAAGACAATATGGTTTTATTGAAAAATTTTATTGATATAATAAGAATTTTATTACACCGCGTTTACATTAGTCAAGTGAGTTGATCAAGTCAGTTGAATTCAAGTGACTTGAAAGCGAATTGAATGTGTAAACCCCCCAATTCGTTTCACTCGATCGGCTGAATTGAACGGCTTCTCAGTTGAAGCACGGTCAACTTTGTGGATTCAAGTGGATCAAAAACGATGAAATTGTGGACTTGGGTACTCTGTAAAGATATTCTAAACTTTTAAATGAATCGCCTGATGCGAGATACCGCAAAACTATTTTCAGCTTTATCCGGGGCGAAAGATCTTCACGCATAGCCGTACGCATTTTACTCATTTTGGGTGTAACTTTTTCCAATAAATATTCGAATTGCTGGTCTTTGAGCCGTAAAAAGTTTTTTTAATCCCTCGATTCTTCCAATTTAAGTTCACGTAGAAGGTTATTTGAGGCACCTTTCGGCTTTCATTCCTCTTCGAGTAATCCACTATAATCCATATTCTCTTCTTCCTTTGCTTTTTTCTCTTCATCTTTTCTGCTAATTCCTTGGTTATATTCAAAACTTTTAGCAATACAGGGTCTTTCACGAGGAACCTCACCCATATTTATACGGGAAACTACTGAACGTATTTTCATGAAATTCAGCACTTATAAGTATTTCACGATGCTGATGAAATCTAAAATATTTTCAAGGCATGAGCACCTCCGGTTTTTACGGAAATTACGTCAACTTCCGTTTTTCAAATTAGAACACCATTTTTTTATTGCAGAAATAGTTATTTTGATGTAACATTTTCCAGTTTTGGTTGGAAAATTGTCTCTGAGCGGGAAAATTCGAAAAAAAAATCGAAAATAGAGCTCCGCTGAAACAAGAATAACTTCGAGGTTTTTGGATGGAAAATTTTCATTTTTGGGATTTTTCAAGACGTAAGATTGATGTATCCACTTTAAAAATCGAAATCGCGATTCATGATACAAGGGGTGAAAAAATCGCTTTCAAAGTTAGGGATGACAAAATCGTGAAAAATCATTTTTTTTCAAATTAGAACCCCATTTTTTTATGGCAGATTTTGAATCTACGGTAAAAAATAATGTGAGTGTATGCATCACACCCTTGCCCTAATGTGGATATTAACTCAGAAAATATCCATTTTAGGGCGAGGGTGTGATGCATACACTCACATTATTTTTAAAGTGGATACATCAATCTTACATCTTGAAAAACCCCAAAAATAAAAATTTTCCATCCAAAAACCTCGAAGTTATTCTTGTTTCAGCGGAGCTCTATTTTCGATTTTTTTTTCGAATTTTCCCGCTCAGAGAGAATTTTCCAACCAAAACTGAAAAATGTTACATCAAAATAACTTGAAATTTTCTAAGGAATCTATTTCTGCAATAAAAAAATGGTGTTCTAATTTGAAAAACGGAAGTTGACGTCATTTCCGGAAAAACCGGAGGTGCTCATGCCTTGAAAATATTTTAGATTTCATCAGCATCGTGAAATACTTATAAGTGCTGAATTTCATGAAAATACGTTCAGTAGTTTCCCGTATAAATATGGGTGAGGTTCCTCGTGAAAGACCCTGTATAGCTTTCTTTTCCACTCGTTTCGCCATTTTAAATCAACTGGCATGTATTCAATTAGAATTTGTAATGTAAACAGGGAATTGAATGCAAGTCACTTGAATTCAACTGACTTGATCAACTCACTTGACTAATGTAAACGCGCCATTTTAGAGTCATTACTTTTGCAATTTGCAAATTCAACGTCACGCATGCGTTTGCAATGTAAGGCACATCATATTTATAACACTTTATTCCTGTTCCCGAGTTTTTAATCCCCTTGGAATTCTCGGATCAATAATTTCTGGAAGAATACAATTTATATAAAACTTTTCCAATTTCGGAATCATGATACTGTCCCAGAAGTTGATATCTACTTCGATTCTTTCGACATGAAAATCGTCATCAGAATAGAAAACCAGATCGCAGTATCGTCTTCTGCATATATTCAGTTGACCTTGGATCTGAAAAAAATAATTATGGTTTCGTTTCAACCAGAAAAAAAAAAGATTAATAAAATATGAAACGGCGTTTGAAATCTGATTTGTCACCTTACTTCTTCTCCATTGATAGTATAACAATGTGATTTCGAATAATCTTTCAGTTTTCCCTTGATTGACTGGAAACACTTTACCTCTATCAAACCATCATCTCCAATCAATCCATCGGGAGAAGCACCTAAAAATGGAAAATCCACATCAATAAACAAACCACATCGTTTGACTTTGACATTTTTCAGTCCTTCGTATATCTCTATAGCGACTTTTTCATTCACCCTTCCATACAAAATACCGGGAGATCAAATGTACCGACAATCGTTGGCATCATTACCATTACCCTATCATAAAAACCATCATAAAAACTTCTGTGAGTGAAATGTTGCCCTTTTGAAAGCTATAAATCAAAATTAAATTGAAGATGTACGTTTTCATTGATTATTCCGATATTTAGAGGCGGTGCTAGATGGGAGGCGTGAATTTTATGAACTTCGAAACTTTAAAACACTCTACACTCAATATCATTCAGAAAAAAAAATTTCATTCATATTTAAGAAAACTTCTTTGATATCGGAATGTTTCTGTACATTGATTTTTTCCCGAAAACTTCGGAGTTGGGAGATATAATCATTTATAAAATTTCTCGATTTCAAATTCAAATATCAGGAGATTCTGAAAATATTTTTCCAACAATCCACCACAGATCCATTGATAATTCCCATTCGAGTCTACTCTATGAAAATGAAATGTATCCATCGAGCCAATTTTGAGTTAGAATGTTCTAAAATTAGCATTGAGAAGCATAGGGCGAATGAAAGTACTGTACACCCTTAAACAAGGTGATCGCGTCTCTAGGATAGATGGAAGACTTGGGGTTTGCTAGTAAAAAATTTTAGTAACGTCATCTGCATTAAAAATAAAGGGTGTTAAAAAAAAGGTATACCTACACATTTTTAACTATAGGCAACATTTTCATGAAATTTCATACAAATATTTTTTGGATGCTGATACATCCAATGAATTCGTTTTTATGTCTGACTCTCATACACGGTTCGTACCAAGTATGTTGTATCGAACAGAGCTTTTATTAGATTTATTGAGCATAATATAATTTCAAATGAACTTGAACATCATTTAATGTTACACCAAAAAGGTAGGTACGCCTGATGAAACTCGATACTGTCAACTGTGTACAGTTTTCGGAATATTTTGATTTGAAAATTATGAAGTAAGGATGCTGCGATGCTGGTATGAAGTAATGATATAAGCATTATGTAAATTGAAAATTTTTTTGTCGCGTAAATGAGACCCAATCGATAAAACGGATAGGTACATCCGTCCAACAGCTCTTAGCTCTCTTAATTTTTCTGACGATTTCGGGAGAATCGAGAATCTTTTTTTCACAATTTATAAAACAAACGAACATGGATCCATCAGAAAGAGGTTCTGGAGTAAAACAGGGAACAGTATTCCTGAAAAAATATCACCTAATATAGGTCGAAATTGGTCGAAAATGGCTCTATTAAAACCCAATACGTTACTTGTTACTCCCTCTCTTAAATTTGCCATCAAAATTTACGAAATGAACTGAAGCCTAAAAAACACATACTCCGCTTTCTAGCTCTTACTTTATCCAGCAGACCTTATTCAATTCCTAATACATATGCGATTCAACTATTACCATCCTGACCACTGGGATCGACTGCCGTCCTAGCGCGTTGTACGACGTTTGAATTTACTAGGAATTGACCATATTCATTATCTATCGGTGGCAGCTTTTTGATCATCTTTGGGTTGGTACCAATCTGTCATCAATGTCAAACCTGAAACCTCATTAATGTTAATTGTTGATTTCAATTATTGTTCACAATTTTTGAAGTTTAGAACGTGCTATTTATTTTGAATTTTGATAGAGCAAAACCAATTTTTGGTAAAAATGGAACTGAAAAGGTGTAAGTAGGTACATCTTGTGTTCACCTTAATTTCATAAAGAATATAATGAAACCTTATTGTTAATGAATTGGCGGGCCTATTTCAAATCAGTGATGACAGTGATGACATATTATTATTGCTGACATCCCAAAAACGCTAAAAAAGCTGCCACCGATAGCTTATAAATATGGTCAATTGGAAGTATTTTATATTTTTTTGGTCACCTCCCCTAAATTTGCCATCAAAATTTACGAAATGAACTGAAAACTAAAAAAACACATATTACGTTATGAAGCTGACCTTATTCAATTCCTTATATGCGATTCAACTATCTCCACCCTGATGTCGGCTGGCCTTCCTTTCGCGTATTGTACGAAGTTTGAATTCACTGAGAATAAGAAATACCTACATCTATATCTACAGGGTGTTCACGATAAACTGGACAAACACGGCTATATAGCCGTGTAGATGACACCGAGGAAGTCGCTTATGCGTCGAAAACGGGGTATATGTCATAAGGCAAAAATCACTTCCTCGGAATCGTCTACACGGCTATATATGTTTGTCCAGTTTATGGTGAAACACCCTGTATATATAAAGCAAAGTTGTTGGTTACACCATTTATAACTCGTGATCGGATGTACTGTTTGTTATGAAACTTCAGTTATGGATTTGTCTACGGCCTGGTTATTATAAAATACATCCAAACTCTGAAAAATTCGATGAAAAATTTGCTTGTGTAGGAAATGCTTTTCCTCCGTTTGAATGAGGCCCCTAGGTGTCGCTACGGTTAATGGCTCTTATCAAGACACTGTAGTGTAGTCGTGATCTTATCGCCACTAGATGGCGATGTATTCAATTACTGTGTGATTTGAATGACATCTTATAATAACATTAATAAGGCTATTATCGTAAGTAATATCATAAGGGCATCCAATTTTTCCGAAAACAATCGAAAAAACACGTTGCTAAGTAATATTTTAACAAGAAGCATGAGTGCTGGTGGCAACAAAAATCCGAGTCGAAGTCGAGGATTTCTGCACCTACACGAATGCTTTTTGTTAAAAAAATATTGCTTTGCATTGTGTTTTTTCGATTTTTTCACAGGAAAAATTAAATGCACGAATGGTATTTGACAAGACTATTTCATGAGTAACAGATTATTCTGGATGCATTATGAATGTATCATTCATTTTCGTTGACAACAACTGTCAAGTTTTGCCGCGGGTAAACCTGAAAAAACTGATGAAGCTGATCTGATTCAATTTCTGATGTCGGTACGAAAACGTCTTTTTATGAAGTGGAGATGATAATTATCAATTAACTATTCATTCAGTATTTGGAATAAATAAAAAAAAATTTATAACTAGGGTAAGCGCTTGGTCGGCGGGTCGACCTTGTATGTATCAAGCAGCGACTGAAGATCGAGGTATTGTACCATTCTATTGGAAGGAACTGCGAGAGTCATAAGTGTTATTATATTCTGAAGCGCTGGGTCTACTGGCCAACCTGCGTGGGATATAGTATACGAAAAGATGAGATGAGAGAGAACTTTCCATGTACTAAGTGGAAATATAAAAGTTCGAGGGCAATAATCGGAATTTTAATTTTGTAATCGATAATTCAGAATAAGGTTCAATAAATGAAATCAGCATACCCTGACGAGC
This sequence comes from Adalia bipunctata, assembly GCA_910592335.1. Classification (NCBI taxonomy): domain Eukaryota; kingdom Metazoa; phylum Arthropoda; class Insecta; order Coleoptera; family Coccinellidae; genus Adalia; species Adalia bipunctata. The sequence goes on along the minus strand of OU342949.1, from coordinate 8,353,568 downwards.
CGTCACTGACAATATCTCTGAAACCAATCCACTGATTCAGCTGAAATTTCTCATGTTGTTCAGATTTCGTTTTATTTGAAATTTCAAAATACCACATACCTAGTTGAAACTGAAAATGGGCTTTTCGGCAAACGAAAGTTAACCAGTAATTAGTAAACCTGATTTTCACCGAGTCTGCACAGTCTGAGTTTTACCATTCAGGTTAAATATATACATAGAGGTACATCGCCCTTGAACGATTTGATGCAAAAAATTTTGGCAGTTTACTGCCAACTTTATTAGTGGCACATAGTAGCTACTAAAGAAACTATAATCTGCAAGCTATTCATTTACAGAAATCTGTAGGATATTTATTTTCCCCTTGTTCTATGAAACATACTTGGCCAAAATTAATTGTCTTTTTATTGCATCCAAATCAGGTGTGATGAAATACTGAACATCCCTACATCCCACATTTCTTACGCCGGTCCTCATCGTCATCGCATTCGGCTTAGGAAATAGTGCTCCATAGTTCAGCTACTCACCCCCAGGCCAGGGTGAAATTTTCGATTCTCTGAAACACACTTGCCCCTCTTTGAACGAGTGAAGGAACTGCAACTAAAATCAGCTTCAAATCGTTCAACAGCTTTCTCACTTTTTCTGACCGCCTCTTAGCACCGAGTCGTCCAGCACTTTGCCTTTGTTATCAGTAGTTAGAAGTGATGAGGACGTCCTCTATTGGCAAATCCGCGCATTTTGTTGAGGGGATTCGATCCGTGAGAAAAGCGACTCTAATTTGTGCAACACATACACGGGGCCAAACAGGCAGATACACCTTCCAGGACATGTACATAAACCGCGAGTACCATTGTTCGAGTAATCGCTTTGTGGTGTATTATTCAACAAAAAACATTTTTTCAATAAGTACCTACCTGAAAATCGTTATCATCGTGCCTTTAGAAGAAAGGAAAAATATTTGCATCTGGAAGCATAGCAGCTTTGGGCGGCTTCAGTATCTAAATGGGGAGCGCGCTTAATACGAGTTTAAACAAGCTCGCTGAAGCTTCTTACCCCAGATGATGGCTTTCATGAATTTCTTCAGTAGGGGAAATACGTACAAAATGACATATATGGACAAAATAACTTGAGTTCGGAGGTATGAAATGCGGAACTGCCTACCACATTACACGACCCGAGTGGTTTCAATTAACCTCTGAAAATTAGCAAGGGCTACTCTGGTTCATTCGGTCGTTATGAGTGATAACAGAAATCAATAGGTCACGAGTTTTTTTTCATTGCGCCCACTTTTAAGAAATGGCCGGTTTTCACCATTTTTTTCATTCAAATTGCATTCAATTCGAACTTTACTTATTTGTCATTGTGTTCACGGAGCTTTCTGTATGTTGAATATACTTTTTGTATTAATTCGATACATTTCTAGTTTTATAACGCTATATGGACAAAATGACATATACAGTGAACGGACAAAATGACATAGGTATTTCAGCTGAATTAACCGTATCTACCGGACAAAACCAAGACAATCCATCTCAGGCTCCATCAGCAAACAAAGAATCAGGACTTGTCTTAACATATTCAAACAAAATCTTCATCTGCGGCTAATAAAGGCAATGCATCTTAACCTACTCTGGCTGATCCTATGAGGAGGTTTCTCCAATCCCTAAGGGACGATTTATAAGTGAACAAGGCAAACGTGAGCCGAGGACTCGACAAACGTACTTAGTTTCAACTTCTACACCTAATAAGATCAAATCGAAAAATGAGCCCATACCTCCTCCAAAAACAAGGAGACAAAACCCTAGGGCATTATTTAAAGAAGACAATGAAGAAGAAAATGTTCCTAGCAACTTTCAAGATCATGAAGACGACTGTCCAGTGTCCATCTATCTATTGTTATGAGACCTCTTTTCCCGATTTGGATCTTCTCCAGGATTAGCCCTGAAGAAGACTGGTTACGGTGCATGCATTGCTTGCATTGGGCTCACGGCTCACGCATCTTGTGCTGATGTTCCTAGAAGAACCAAGCATTTCATTAGTGAACTATGTCAGTAGTTTTGTAACTATAAGTAGAAAAATACAGTTGCCTATAGCCGGTATGTCATTTTGTCCATAGCATGTGAACAAAATGAATTTCGTTTATCCCGATTTATCTAAGATTATTTTAGTTCTTGGTACTTTTTTTTTCATAAAGGTTGATTAGATTTTATAAAGAAAGGACCAAAGATCAGAGGTGTGGAATATGACATTCTTGTGATTCACTACTAACAAGTTATGCCTCTGAAATAAAACACTATGTCATTTTGTACGTACTTCCCCTACAGTTAGTTTCGGACATTTTATCGTAAAAATTCAAGGAAAGGCGAAATACTGTTGAGTGATGAACCAACAGAATCCCTGTAGTATCTCGAACCGAAATGATTTTGCGGCCATAAATTGAAAGTCGCGACACGGAACCATTCGAATTAAGTGCTTAATTTGTATAGTGGTAAATATGCTAACGAAGCATCAGTCCAATCGTCGACATGGGTGAAACGGGGTTGTAATGGAGCTGCCGGTGTCCTAAGTGATTTTCAGTGTATTCATCAGCCCGTCATTGTGGTCCAATTAGACCCTCTTTAAATATCCTATTTATATAATCTCCCTTCTGAGTCCCCCAACTCGCCATTCATTTCGAATTTTCCGAATGGTTTTCAATTTTAATTTGCCGAGTTTAATTTTATGAATATGTTTCCCTGAGGTAATGAATCATAAGCCAGTGTTTTCATTCGTGTATTACCGTGGGATGATCCTATCATTCGAATTTATTGTGGGTTTGATTAGATTTTAATTATTCATTGGAGATTTTCTTGACAAAACTAAAGTTTTGTCTAGCTCTAGTGCATGCATAAGGTATAGATGAAACGCTGAGTACCAATGCTCCTTTTGAATTCTTCTTATTGAGGAGATTATCCCCTAATATTTGAGATTAGCCTTCTTTTAGCAGATTGATAACTTCCTGTGTTTTATTTTTTCTTTTTATGATTTTCCTTCCACTTTGAGGTTTTTTCACAGCAACATAGGAAGAGAGAAACTGTGCCAAATGATCCAACAAATGAATTTTTCTTGTTGAACGATCAAGCTGTCCTGTATTTGTGAATATAGGGTGAGTCCTTCTCAGCAAACACTTTTTTCCCATACTATTTTTCAGCATTCGGTTTCATTTGAAAGGAACAGGTTGTCGAAAATCCATGAAAAAAAACACTTTAATGTTCATATCTTCGTAGCCGCTATTCGAAATAAACTGAATTTTGGTTGATTGCTCACTCTATTCATGGTGCATATTCCTCACTCAAAACTTATTCAGAATTTCTCATGGTATGAAAGTTACATCGAAGCCGACTCATAAATCCACGCAAGAATACTATAAAACCACTTGAGAAAAAACGGTTCATATTTTCGAAGAAATTCCAAAAAATAAAAGTATTCTTATGATTTTTCAATGAAACGCGTCGTTTTCTAGTTATTCCCAATTTCACTCGATGAAATTTTACGAAAAATTAAAAGAATAATTTGGATGCGGTATTGAATATCATCGAATATTATTCCTTCTCTGATCTCTAAACAAGTTAACAATGTCGTCAGAATATTCATCAAGTTTGTCAAACTAGAATCTCAATGGTGGAAAAACGTTTGGTGTAGGGATATGTTATAATAAAATCCCACAAATATGGGAGATGAAATCGAATGGTAAGAAGCATGAAGTTATACATTTCACACGCACAGTTTCTATTAAAAATGTATTGTTACCGGTCCATATTGAAGATAAATGTCAATGAAATACAAAATTCGGATATTGATGATCAATGTCGATACAAACCACGTATTGAATTGAAATTAATGAAAAATAAAATTATATTTAGCGATTATCTGTGGCGATGTTTCTGTTTGAACAATATTCCCTTGGAATTTTATAAACTCGACACTACACAGTCATTATTACATTAATTCACTGAAAGTTTTCACATATTCATCACCTGTTTCCATTATCCTCTGTAAATAAATAAATCGTAAATGAATTTACGATGCATGCGTGGGCGTCGTTCATGGGACTGACGTTGGAGTGTTGGAGACACAGAACAACGGCTAGTCTTGCGTGCCGGCTGAGAGTTGGCGCTAAATCGGCGAGAATCAAAACTAGGTACTCGTTCCACGTTGGGCATTTCCAAAGAGGAACGCCAAGACTAGACGCCATTAGCGTGAGTTAATCCGTTAACAATAGGGGACGTACTGCTTTTTTGTTTGAAGAGAAAATCAACACAATCTGGCATCGTCTTCTCAAAAGCTCTGTGAAATATCATAGAAGGTGGTTAGGTTAGGTCATTGATCTCGAATCCTATGACCTAGGTTAATGGAGTTAGTGCAAAAACAATTATTCATGAGATAGTTTTGCGATATGAACAATATAAACAAACTGAAAATGGTATAAAAATGTTACACTGTCCTCTGTAAGTCTCAGATAGATCAGACAAGAGAAGAACCACTTCAGAAGATACAAAACCAAGGCTCCGAAGAAATACGAAATACCCGATATATCCCGTGATGAACTACACCACGCACTTCATGAAATGAAAAATAAAAGGGCTCCTGGCCAGGATGAGGTGAAAACGGAGGCTATAAAGCTGGGGGGACCACTTCTGAAAAAAAAGATCCTAGAACTTTTCAATCTATGCATACATCACCAGTAAATCCCAACCTCATGGAACGACCCACTCACTATAAAAAAGGAGACAAAACAAGTTTAGAAAACTACAGGCCAATAAGCTTGCTCAATCATCTCTACAAGCTGTACACCAGAATTCTTTCAAACAGAGTAGAATCAAAATTTGACCTTTACCAACCAAAAAAACAGGCTGGATTTCGAGCTCGTTATGGCACCAATGACCATCTGCTGTGCTTGAAAACCCTGATCGAAAAGACTGTTGACTACAACAGACCCTTAGTCCTGACATTCGTTGACTTCCACAAGGCGTTTGATACTGTAGAATTAACAGCCATTATAACAGCATTGAATGAATGCCGAATCGACCACCGTTACACAAATGTCATCAATAATATTTACAAAAACTCCATCACAACGATCAACCTTCACTCCCAGACAAAGAAAATCATAATAGAAAGAGGTGTAAGGCAAGGTGATAGTTTATCACCTAAACTTTTCATCACTGTCCTAGAGTATGCTCTCAAAAAGTTAGAATGGAAAAACAAGGGCGTCAGTATCGATGGGGAAAGACTCAACCACCTTAGATTCGCCGACGATATCGTACTCATCTCCGACAACCTGAGAGATACCGCTAGTATGATCCAAGACCTTAAAAATGCAATGCATATGGTTGGACTGAGGATAGATTTCGAAAAAACAAAAATGATGACCAATCTGGTCCCTAGTAATCTATTAACATATACAAATGATGCATTTATCTGGGACACGAAGTGAGGATTGATAGACAACGAAACAGCAGAGCTGCACAGAAGGTAATAATAATAATAATACATTTATTCAATCTCAACAACTTTGTACTACAAAGATGAACGAAATGAACTCATTAACCCATCAAAATTTTTACATGGGGTGTCAGTTGTATATTTGCTATGAATAACATGAAGCAATAACCCGTTGAACACTGTAAAAGAAAAAACAATACATTTGGTCTCACAAACAACACATATACATATAACAACTCTGAAAGGTATCTTTAAGATATTCTTCCGTGCTGTAGTAGGCCTTCTTCATAAGAATGGACTTGCGTTCTCTTTTACGTTTCCTTCTATCTAATTCCTTCATTTTAGATGGCAGCTTATTGAATACTTTTATGGCCAGATAATTTACGTTTAGCTGTGCTGTGATACTCTTATCCGATGGTATGGAATTAAAAAGTTGTGTTTGTTTCGAGTATCGTATGTGTGGTTGAAATTATTTTCCTGTAGTATGTTCTTGTTGTCATAGATGTACAATACACAATAGGGATGTTGACACATGTTACAAATTCATAAAAATTAAGGTTTTCCACATTGAAGGTAGTTTTTGAAATACTGAAACAATATTTTAGTGATCTAATTACTATCATTAAATTAAATAAAATCGATTTAAAATGTGTAATCTATTACAGTTTATCACGTGACTGCAAACACGAATGAGAATACGTGACGTCATTTTTCGGTAAACAAGCTAACCTATAACCTTACTGTCATCACGAGTACGAACTCAGGAAGAACAGAAGAGAGTAAAACGTATTATCAGCGTCAGCGAACTATTTCACAATTATTTGTTATTACGCAAACGATTTGTTCGCGAGAAATCACGCAAGATCAGTTCGCTTTGACAGACGGCGAAGTCTGTTTACCGTATGGTGACGTCATTATAATCACTTTTTTTTTTTTTTTCACTTTTTCTGGGCTCAGCATTTATGCTATGTACCCATTTTTCTAGTATATTTGACGATTGCGCTGTGTGTGTAAGTTTTTTAAGTGACCACCACCAGACATTTACAACATCCATGACCACCCGGGATTCGAACCCGGTACCTTCAGCAACTTATTAACACCACATAGTATTCTCAGAGCCTGTTTCTGTTTCGTGAATATCCTCTTGCTTTCAGATGTATCCCTCCAGATAAAGATGGAAAAGTTCAGGATACTATGAAAATAGCTAAAGTAAGTCATCTTGGCTGCTTCAGTTCCTGCAATTTGGCTTATTCTTGCTATTGCATAGGTGGCTCTTGACAATCTAGGAATTAATTCCCCTATGTGTTTGGAGATCTTTAGGTTGGACTGCATAATAATCCCAAGAAATCACATGTGGTCGTTCGAAGATGCCTTTGACTCGAAAACATCTGATGGGTTTTGTCAGCATTCACTCATTTGAGCTAAACCATATTTGAGCTCCATTCATCGTCTTTCGATCGTTTTCTTCTAACACCTGACTATTTTCTCCAATATTTAGGAAGGAAGTGTCATCTGCAAAAAGGATTGTTAGGTCCGATTCAATGTTACCAGGTAGGTCATTTATGTATACAACAAAAAAGAGAGGTCCCAGCACCGAGCCTTGTGGCACACCATGTTTCACCGTTTCCCAGGATGAATACTCGCCACACACACTAGTTATCTGCAATCTTCCGTTCAGGTAGCTTCTCAGTAATTTGAGAGCCTTTCCTCTGATGCCATAGTGCTCAAGTTTTTCCAGCAGTAGAGTGTGGTCTATACTGTCAAAGGCCTTGGAGAGGTCACAGGTCTGTAGGCTACATTTTTCTCTTTCGTCAAACGCCTTACTCATCCTTTCCAGCATCTCTGCCATAGCTGTTTCGACTGATCTGCCTGCCATAAATCCATGCTGTTGCTTGCTGAAAATTTTGTTGCGCTCGAAAAAACTCATTAGTCTATTCTCTATTATTTTTCAAATAGTTTAGAGAAAACCGGAAGTATCGACACTGGTCTGTAATTTTCTGGTGAATCCATATCCCCTTTTTTATGGACAGGTATAATCTTCGCCTTCTTCAGTTGATCTGGGAAGTGACCTTGCTCAAGACATTTTGTGATTATATCACTAAGTGGAATTTCTATGTGAGGAAATATCTCCTCAAGTATTCTTGGCGTCATTTCATATAATACATCCCTTGTGTGTTCTGATTTAATCTGACTTAATGCTTTCCTGAGTTCTGGTATTGTTTAGTTATTCTGTTTAGTTTTATCATTGAGTTTAAATATACATTATATTTAAACTCAATGGTTTTATGTAAGAGCCTCAAAGGATTTTCTTGTTGTTTGCCACAACTTTCCAGAGTTTTCGTTCCAACATTGATGAAGTATTTGTTCATCCCATTTGGGGTGAGATTTGTTTCACACTTCTGGACTCCTTTTTTATTTACATTTCGTATTATTTTCCATATACATAATACTATTTTTGTCTTCAGCATTTTTTATCGTGCGTGGATTAGAGTCTCTCTTAAGTTCAGTCAGTTTCTGGGCATATATTCTCCTTTGGATGTTGTACACCTTTCTACTTTCATCATCTTTCCGAATCTTCATTATAGTTTCCAAAGCGTCAAGTTTATTTTGTAGTTTCAGAATGTTTTTATTTTTGCGTTTGAAATTTGTTGGCTTTGTAGAATCCCCACCAAAAGTCTTTATGGGGCAAGTGAGATTAAAGTCCAGCATCAGTTTCTTCCAGAATTCATCAAATGCTCCCTTAGCTGAAATGGGAAGATTCCATGCTTCAGACTGTAGCATTTTCTTAAATTTTTCATGTTGTTTTGATTTATAATCCTTTTCTTGATTCTCAGTTTCTTCTCAGGAGAATAGTCTGCAGCAGTACATCTTAATACTTGTCCTAAGTGATCTGACAGGTGTGCCTGAAAGAGTGAAAGATAAGAGCATTGGACGTTTCCTCATCAGATTCCATGGACAATCTGGATGGTTCCGAGAATCTAGCCTTGAGTCCCAAATTCGCAAGGACCTCCACAAGTTGGTTTGAAGCAGCGGTGCTTTTTGTCAAGTTTATGTTGAAATCTCCACCTTGATATAAAGATGAATAATTTGGTTCAATTTCAAAAACCCTATCTAAACATTGCCTCAGCTGATCTACAAAATCTTCAATTGAACCCTGTGGGGCTTTATAGACACCCTGACACCCAATATTATTTGTCTAGTACATTTATTTCACATACCTGCAATTTCAATAACACCTTCGATGGAGAATTTATCAAGACCCGGGAAACAGACGCACTTTGCATCATTCTTGGCCAACAATAACACACCGCCGGATCCTTTACTTCTAGAAGAATGGCTTATTAGATTGTATCCTTGTACATTCAGTTGATTCACATCTTCATTTGGTATCCAATGTTCTGTTATTATAGCCGCGTCAATGCACCTCTCAAGTAGGACTTCCTCTAGAAGCTCAGTCTTATTTCTGATTGATCTAATATTTTTATTCAATATTATTATTGTTTACATTTTTTTTCGAGTTTTCATTAGTCATCTCACTTGATTTTCGATTGTTTGCTGATTTTAGGAGATCCATGAAATCCCTCTGTTCTTCCACTCGTTCCTCGAGCTGTGCAGTCGTTCGTAAATTCAATTCATTTTTCATATACTGAACCTCCAATCCACTCTTCATAAAAACGTTGGGATGGGCAGCACATGGCAGACTTCGTGATGTCTTCAAAAGCGATATCCCGATCAAACTGAAAAGATAGGCTTTTAACAAGTTGTGTTCTACCCGTTCTTAACTACGGTGCAGAGACCTCGGCAGAGACTTCAACCCTGACCAAAGCATCGGCACGAAAACTGCAGAAAACGCAACGCAGGATGGAACGATCGATGCTGGGAGTAAGTCTAAAGCCGGCCATAGACATGGTTATTTTTCATCCGTTTTCCTCGCCGCGGCGTTTTCCTCGCCGCGGTTCGAACCGCCGAGTCATATCGCAGAACTGTTTTGCCCACACACACTTCGGTAAATTCTACCCGTTATTTTGCTGTCGTTCACGATTAAGCACGCCATGGAGAGGAAACATCTCTTAGCAGTGGCGGCCGCGGTTTCGGTGCTGAATAAAAAAGAATCAATTTCATTCTTCACTGTTTTAATATCAGCGCCTTTGTCCAATTCATGATATTTTTTCAATAATATTACATAACCTTCCCTCTTCTTGTTTCTATCCCTGTATTCTGCTGATTTAATTCGCCATAGACAAGGATGCAACCTGTCCAAATGGATGAAATTCATAATAAATTGTTTATTCGCCGTCTTCTGATCCATCCCGGTCAAAAATAGTGATAGAAGAAGTGATTAAGAAACAGCAGAAGTAGACGCACTTGTGGAAAGGACACGACTTGTACTACGCTAATGGAAAATAACAGCCGATTCTCGACGAAATCCCCACACACAGTCGGTTTGGCACGACAACCGATGAACCGTCGTGACAAAAATCAAGCATCGGCAGATATTTTTACCGACGAGGAGTACCGACGGTTCTTTGCCACACACATCGGTTTTTGGCGCTTTTGCCGGGACGGTTCGTATCGACGTGCGGTTCGGTTGTCGTGCCATACCGACTGTGTGTGGGGATTTCGTCGAGAATCGGCGGTTATTTTCCATTAGCGTAGTACAAGTCGCGTCCTTTCCACAAGTGCGTCTACTTCTGCTGTTTCTTAATCACTTCTTCTATCACTATTTTTCACCGGGATGGATCAGAAGACGGCGAATAAACAATTTATTATGAATTTCATCCATTTGGACAGGTTGCATCCTTGTCTATGGCGAATTAAATCAGCAGAATATATAATACAGGGATAGAAACAAGAAGAGGGAAGGTTATGTAATATTATTGAAAAAAATTACATTAATTGGACAAAGGCGCTGATATTAAAACAGTGAAGAATGAAATTGATTTTTTTTTATTCAGCACCGAAACCGCGGCCGCCACTGCTAAGAGATGTTTCCTCTCCATGGCGTGCTTAATCGTGAACGACAGCAAAATAACGGGTAGAATTTACCGAAGTGTGTGGGCAAAACAGTTCTGCGATATGACTCGGCGAAACGAACCGCGGCGAGGAAAACGGATGAAAAATAACGATGTCTATGGCCGTCTTTAGAGACAGAATTTGAAACGAGGAAATTCGCAGGAGAACGGATGTGGATGATGTTTTGAAGAGAATAACAAGAGCTAAGTGGAGGTGGGCAGGTCATATTGCAAGATCGAACGACGGCCGGAGGACGAGGAAAATTCTGAAATGACGACCAAGAGCAGATAAGCGAAGCCGAGGCTGACCTCCAATCAGATGTACTGATGATCTCAAAAGAATCCACACCAATTGGCAAGCAATCGCACAGAACAGAGAAAGATGGAAATTTCTTGGGGAGGCCTATGTTCAGCAGTGGACGTTTCAGGGCTGAATGATGATGATGAACAAGTTATTAGTGCTCACAAACTAATCTTCAGGAAAATTGAAGGAGGAACTCATTTTGGCGGCAGAAATATGGCTTTTCAATTGCAAAAATAATCGGACAAAACTAAAAGTGTTTTTGTTAAGAAATATCGTGTTTCTAATATCTTTATTCCAATAAGGTTAGTGCCTGAGTATTTCCTAAATGTATCAACTCAATTTCAATTGGGAAATATGAACTTTGCATCAATTACAGAGAATCGTATCAGGCACGTTTTTGGCCCAATTCAATTTTTTCAAATGGCTACATCTTTTGAACAGAGCCGAATTCGAAAAAATAGAAAATGAAAAAAATTTTCTGTTGACTTCAAGAATCTACATTTGAAATATATGTACAAGTCAATGACTCACCCTGTATATTGTCGATGCATGTCTCCGTTGTTGTACTTAGGGCCACTCACACCGTATGACAAAACCATAGATTAAATGCAAAACCTCGTTTTGTGGTTATGATTCTCTTGCACCGTGTCGTAGTCCTAGATTAACAACCTTCTAACACTCAAATAAAATCCCCCGAATTGACAGGATTGAATAGAAGTTTATTAATGAACTGAATTGAGGTGCAGTTCTGTTCATATGTAGAATTATTTTTTAATCTACCGTGACAAATGGTATCATTCAATCAGAACCAATATTATGCAAGTGTGGCTGAGTAAGAATAGCTATGCTAGACTCCGCCTCGCTGAGGAGCATACTACATTTTGTATATTATTTGAATTCTTGATTCGAATCAATAATGGCCATTTATTATTATTCTTCATCATCTTCATCAGCTTGAGCTGGTATTTCTTCTTTGAACCAGTGAAAAAACATATCAGTTCAGGAATTTCCGCACGATGTGACAGGTTTGCAAAGCCACAGCCTGTTGTGCATATCCCGCGATATTCTAGGATAATTATGACAGTGACTTTCGATATTTCCACATATTCTTTAGTTCTATTGCGAAGTTCTTGTACTTCGTTATTTTTTCGGACTCCGTTCTTCCGATGTTATGAGTCAATGGTACTGCCACATCAATTATCACTCCAAATTTATGATCCTTCTCGATGAACACAAAGTCCGGTCTATTGTAGTCCTATTGGGCGGAGTAGAATTCAATGAGACCTCTGGCGGAAAAAAATTGAAATTGAAGCAACGAGTAAAATAATTCGTATTGCATTGTTTTTATTCTGTTTCTGTTTTTTTTTGTCTTCATTGCAGATCAAGTTTGATTTTTTTTGTACCTTTTTTAAAGTTTTATACTTTGAATTATGTCGCTGCATAATCGAAACTGTTCTGTATTTGGTTGCACTAGCCGTGAAGGGAAAAATCCCGATTTATATTTCCATAAATTTCCTCCCATGGGAAGAATGGTAAATATTGAAAATGCGTTTGGAGTTCTGGAAAATATATCTCAAAAGGCTTGGGCAATGAAACTAAAAATGGGGAAACCAGTTATAGGTAGTATGTCCGTGTGTTCCTTACATTTTAAAAGGGAAGACTAGTCAAGGTTAGTACCAAGTGTTATAAGTTAATAGTGGATGGTATAGGTTATATTTCTGAAGGTGAACAATATATAAATGAGTAACATATTCTTCAGGTCTTAGTTAAAAAAAGTATCTTCTTTTAAATGCAGTACCTTCCTTAAAACTACCACAGTCAAGCCACGAAGTATGTTCCAGAAAACGAAGAGAAAATAAGTCGGTATTAAAAATTTCAAATGAAACTCAATACAAACGTACCTTCCCTGCAACTTTTGTAGATATGACTATTTCAAAAATGAAATAAAAACACGAAATCAGACCTAAAACTAAACAGTTAATTGAACGCTTGTTGTACTTTTCACAAACATCAACCATACCTATTACTCCAAAAATAAAAATATTGGGAGTCAAAATTTAGATTAGCAACACAAAGCACTAAAGCACAATCAAAGAAATACCAAAAGTTTTACAAAACACACACTGAAAATAACTAAAACAGCAAAATAAAACCACTTCAATATCAAAGGGCTCATACGACATCTGATTTGTTTTACTCGTTGCTAAGATGACATTGACATTTCAGAGCGCCACCTATCGAATTCTAATTTTCCCAATAGTCCACGGTTCTATCTGTTGTTATAGGTCTGTCCAAATAGAGAACCGCTGCGTCCGTTTAACACTGCTGCAGGTTTATACATACTTATAATATGGTGGACAAGTATCCAATGAACCATGCCTAGGATCTAACTGCTGGTGAACTATTTTTATTATTATTATCTGTGTTGAAATAAAAAAAATATATTAACAGTCTCACCACGCAACATCTGGAGAAATAAATTCCAAATCCTTTCTCCACAAGAAATGAGCTGTCTTTTTTGAAAAAGTTGTATAGAAAAACTGATTTTGACCATAGAGAATCGATCGTTTGTAATGCAGTATCTGTTCCATTCTCGTTGTTTGTTCAAAAATATCCTTTGGACTGATTTATTGGGCATCTATTGGAAAGGTTCTCAACCCAAGAATTCAGGTCCAGTTTGGGAGATTCATCAGGTCTTTTGAGACAATAATTATGTCCAGTGAACCTTCCTTCAGCTTCTCAGTATAAGCTCATAAAACTAAATATATGGTATAAACTCATGAAATGAATATATGGTGACATATATTTATTGCAGAACAAGTTGCATTAGGGAACACATGCCAGACATCGAATACACCAAATCCAAAGATTCTCATTGGTCTGTAGATTCAAGAAATGGGTTCTTTTTCCCACTATAGTCAAAAATGGCAATTGAGACAACTTTGTTGGTTTAGCCAGTCGTTGTTTGATTCTGACGCCCAATCAATTATTGATCTTTCCCCCAATGTTGAACAGAGAGTTGGAATATTTTCGAAGTAGTTGGAAAAATTAAGAAGCAGTTGTAAAAGTTTCGAAGACGTTGGAAAATTTTCGAAACTATTCCCCCCCCCAAAATTTGGCTTCGGCCCGTCTTTGGTAGAGTTTATAATAATAATAAAGTTTATTGATCCTCTAAGACTGTGAAGTATAGGACAAGTAAGTATGTACACAAAATTAATCATAAAAAAGAAACAAATCTATATCGAATGTCACTCCCCGACATGATTTCAATGATCGATCATTCAAATATTCTGATACAGAATAAAAACTTCTAGTAAGAAGTAGATCTTTCATGCTTTTCTTGAATTTGGTTGGATTCAATATTTTGAAAGAAGTTGGTAAATGATTGAAAAATATAATATTGACTTAGTGTCCTCCAAAATTATAATCTACTCAGGGTTTTTTTGCGGGAATAGGACAATAGATGTGAAATAGTTATATCAACTAGTTTATTAATGACAGCGATTAATGGTTGAAATATTTTAATGTTTGAGACCATCAATCGCTGAATTAATAAACGAGTTGATTACAAGATTTTTCCGTCAACCTTATCACGAATTGAATAGGAATTCTCGATAGAAATGAATTTTTATTTTGCATAATCGACAAATTCGACATAATATAAATTTCTATGTTCATTTCGATATATTAATATTTATGCTCCCTATGGAACAATTCGAAAAATTCATAGAGGGAATATTGGACATGTTATGACATTCTGAATAGTTTACATTTAGTTTGCATTTATATCATTACCTATGATATCCCATAAGGAACGTATGGAGAAAGTGGAGGTTTAAGTATTATCTACTTTGCAACGTGTATCACTTGAAATTTCTTCTGCAGTCTATTTTATTTTGATCTGTGATAGAAGTTGATTTCAAACCAAGCTCGATAGTGCCACAGAATACCTAACTACACAGAAGCGTCACTAAGCGTCGGCACTTTGATCTTCAAGGGGCAAATTTTAGTGACCTTCATTCTCTGTTAGGTAGTACATATGTCATTTTTGAGTGATCCAGCGGGAAGTTTAAATTTCAACTTGACATATAGTCCATCCAAGAATGATTGACATCAGAGCAGGCCTTGAAAGTCCAGTCGCAGCTTTATTTCTAGTTACAAAAAAGTAACTAAAAATTTTCTGTGCTTTCATCATAGATATAGAAATAACCTAAAAATTCAACGATAATTCTTTAAAGTAAGGAACTTTGAACATGAAAATGTTCCCAATTTTCACATACGATTACCAGCGTGTGGATCTGTATATCTACCAGCAGTAGGTATATTATTTTCATCTTGTATTGATACATTTTGATCTTACGATCAATTACAGGCATACAGCCTGGAAATTCTGGTTTGATAACGAAAAATATCGTGGGCGATTAAATAGCACGGTCCTTTTCAATGTTCAATATGAATATTCGCTAAACCGAACAAATCTAGTTGATAATTTGAAGCGTGTTACTGCAATGTGAATGGATTGGGAAATTTGTAATAGATATCAAGACAGAAACAAAACTTAACCAATGGATCGATTTAATATATGAAGAATTTTGTCATGACATTGTAAAATATGAAAAATATAAATATTACTATCATTCTGTTTCAACAACCACAACATGTCATTTTTTCTCATCTGGGCAGAACTCGTCATGTTCATAATGAAAGGTTTTGTCAGCAATATATCATAACATTCCTTATATTTTGATTAATCTTCTCTCATTTCTTTTTCTACGTGCTCTGTGCAGGCTTTCCATTTTTTAGCTGTTCACTTTTCAAGAACCTCATTTCAAAGATATTTATTTCACTTGCTCAATTTATTCTTTGCCAAATTTGTTCGAAACATTTATGACAGAACAAAGTGTCAGTGTTATTTCCAACACCAACCTGAATTCTGCAACTCAAAATATTACTGAATGGGCATTACCAACATAATTTTGATTTTCCAAAGCCCCCCGAGATGTCAATCATTCTTGGATGGACTATATGTACTACCTAGCATGGCACAAGCGTCATCAAATAAAGTTTTGGCGGGAAGGCGGAATGACGCTTCTGTGTAGTAAGGTATTCTGTGATATTAACGAGAGTGGAGTGGAGTGGAGTGCGAGACCAAATTCAGTAATTCCCGTATTAAATCGAAGAAAAAAGAGCATGGATTTGGACGAAGGATTGTTATTCGACGCTTTCAATCCCCTTTCTTGGTATATTTTTGTAGGATTGCAGAAATAATAACAGATTTGAAAAACGAAAATTGGACAAGAAGCCTCAGGTTTCATCAAGGCTGAGATATAGTGTAGTTTTCTGGGGTGCTGCAACCATTGCTAATAAAGTATTCATTGAGATTAAGAGACAGAAGAGAGTGATTAGGTTCATAGCTGTAGTATGCAGTATAACCTCATGTAGGCCATATTTCGAAGCATACAGTATTTCAACATTCACTTCAATTTTTATATTGGAATTGGCCACTTTAACTTACAACCATCAGGATTATGTTAAACAAAAATAGCGATAATCATCAATATTTGACTCGCAATAATAGTTATTTAATCAACTAGTTTATTAAGGACTGGATTAATAAACGAGTTGAATACAAGATTTTTCCGCCGACCTCATCACGAATTGAATATAAATTCTGGATTGAAATAAATTTTCATTTCGCATAATAGACAGATTTGACATGATGTAAATTTCTATGTTCATTTCGATATTTTTATATAAACTAGTTTGGGCCCAGCGATCTACCTTTTAAGTAGATTCACATTGTTGGTAGACCTCCAAACGGTCATCTGAGCGTCGCATCAAACTTTGAATGCCGTTGTCAAGAACCCTAACCTAAATGTAACGTGGAAAGTCATCGGAATAACTGAAACTCTCTGTTCGGTCGATGTTCTCCACCCGGGTCCAAAATTTTCACCGTGCTCGAGAAACGTCACAAGAATTTTCAGCGGAGACCCGGAGACTCGTGTCCAAGAACGATTTGCCGACTTAGTTGAACGGGGATATGAGGCTTCGTTCAAAAAACACCCCCGTCATCCAGGTGCCTCGGGAAGCACAAATTCGGTCTAAAGGCGATTTCGACCCTTTTTGCGAATTTTTTTAAAATATTTCCCGGGGTTCTAAGAAAAATCCGAAAACAGCCCCGCGTGCCCCCGTTCTTCTACTTTCCGATGCGCCCGTACCCTCGCCCGTAGGAGGTCGCAAGCGAGCGGGCTATCGCCTTCGCCGAAACGCGAAAGACTTTTCTATGTTCCTTATATTATTGTTAATAAGGTACTGATTTACTGCGTTCGTATCACGAATCCGGAGCGGAGCGAGAGAAAACGGACACAGAACATCTAATGAATACGGATCTCTCTCTCTCTCTCTTTCTGGCTGAAAGAGAATTATTGGATGTTCTGTGTCCACTCCACCTCGGAAATAGGCGCATTCGGTATTCCATTTCGGAGGTGGATCGGACATAGAACATAGAACATCCAATAAATCGGATCACTCTCAGTCTGGCTGAAAGAGTTGAGAGAGAGAGGGATCCGTATTTATTAGATGTTCTGTGTCTTTTTTCTCTCGCTCCACTCGGGATTGGTAATAACGAACGCAGTAAAGGGAATACCAAATGCGCCTCTTATATGGAAACTATGGAACAATTCGAAAAATTCATAGAGGGAATATTGGACATGTTGTGACATTCTGAATAGTTTACATTTAGTTTACATCATTTCCTATGATATCCGATACGTTCCTTGTGTAGAGAAAGTGGAGATTGAAGTATTATTACCTAACTGTGCAACTTTTTTCACCTGAAATTTCGTTTGCAGTCTCTATTTTATTTTGAATGGAGTTTTCAATATACCCTTCTGTTGATGTTGATTACCAAAACCAAGCTCTATAGGGCTTTGATTGAATATTTATGTTCGGTTGCCATGACAATCGTGCATCAAAATAAGAAATCATGCATTAAAATAGGTCATTAATGGATGATTTTGAGTGCGTTTAACCACAGAATACTTAACTACACAGAAGCGTCACTCAGCGTCGGCACTTTGATCTTCAAGGGGCAAATTTTCATGACCTTCATTCTCTGTTAGGTAGTACATATGTCACTTTTGAGTGATCCAGCGGGAAGTTTAAATTTCACCTTGACATATGTACTACCTAGCATGGCACAAGCGTCATCAAATAAAGTTTTGGCGGGAAGGCGGAGTGACGCTTCTGTGTAGTTAGGTATTCTGTGGTTTAACTGAGCTCTTATTCTATGGTCGACGGAAATGATAATTTTATAATTCTTGCGATCAAATTCAGGATAGGACGACACTCGCCCATGTTTTAGGAAATGAAATATTCAATAATTTGAGTAATGAAATGAAAAAGTCCAGTAATGTTGCTATATTCGAGAAAAAGTTTGAAATTTTTTTGTTAGAAAGGTCTTACCATAGCCTTTCGGAATTACTTAATTGAGTTCATTCTTCCACTAATTTTTGCTTTCTTTTTTGGTGTGGCTTTTTCGATAATGTGTTTGCATTCTGGAAATAGAGATGTTTATTATTATTATGTGACTATGAGATTGGATGTCTTTGTGGAACTCAAGGACGGATTTAAGGGGGGGGGGGTAGTGAGGGTAATTACCCCCATGAGTACCGAAGTCGAAAGAAAAAGTTACGCAATGTGGTACACATAAAATATTTTATACATTGTGTACCTGATTTTCAATCGTTATTACCCCCCTCTGGAGAAAAAGAGCTTCCGCCCTTGGTGGAACTCTTCCTGCTTTGATGAGAATGGATATTGACCATATTCATAAGCTATCGGTTGCAGCTTTTTGAGCGTTCTTGGGTTGGCAGCAATAATAATAATAAGTCATCACTGTCATAACTGATTTGAAATAAGCCTGCCAATTCATTAACATTTGGGTTTCATTATATTCTTTATAGAATTTAGGTGTACACAAGATGTACTTACACCTTTTTAGCATCCATTTTTACCCAAAATTGTTTTCGCTCTATCAAAATTCAAAATAAATAGCACGTTCAAAACTTCAAAAATTGTAAACAATCAAAGACAATTGACATTAATGAGGTTTGACATTGAACATTGACATTGATGACACATTGGTACCAACCCAAAGATGCTCAAAAAGCTGCAACCGATAGCTAATGAATATGGTCAATTCTTAATGTTTTCGACTGAATGATGGCCTGTGACTCATGTGAGACGGTATATGATTCAAAATGTATTGAAAATTGTGACGTTAGAATTATGACGTTTAGGCATTCATTTTGAATGGAATGAATCAAGGTATCAAGGTGAGAATATTCAAACTGTGTTTTTCATCATATTCATTCTTTTTCCTTTGTAGGTTCCCATGTTTCGCGAAAAATTTTCCAATGATGTCGGTGATGTTGGAAGTGTTCTGTAGAATTATTCAAATAGAATAATAAAAAAAGCAACATCAACACCAAACAAGGGCAACTGCGCGTAGTTGTTCCTAGAATATAATTTCCTTGAATGGAGCACTGAAATAATGGATTATCAAGACAAAACAAAATTGCATAGGATAAACAATAACATATAATGAAGACGAAACATATGTGTGTGTCTGATTGCAAAATACTGGGATTTGATGAAAAAATGAACAAAATCAGTCACCTCTTTAAGCTCTCGTTCCAGTTAAACGTCAATTCGTCACTATGCCGATGTCAGTATTTTTCGAATTTTGAGCTGAGAATGGTCTCAAGTTGGGATCAATGATCATGAATCAGTGGTCAAATTCAATTCTGTTCGCAGGTCCGTCAGTAAACACAATAACACTCGAACGGATGAACCAATATACCTGAAATTTTTAGGTTTAGTTCGTTAATGGACAAAATTCAACCAGGGGTTTCGTGTGTATGGCCAATTGAAATTTTGTTTTCCTGATAACTTCAAAATTGCAGATCCGATTTTGAACTTTCAAAATATTTTCTTTCACAACGACGCGACAAAGACGGGATTCCGGGATATGAGCACTATAATTAAAATTTCAGTTATTAAACATTCTCTGATTGTCCGTCACATTGTTTTTGGGGTCCTGAATTGAAACAGGAGGATGTGATGGCTGAGTCGGAATGTTTAACTCAATCACAATCACAATGAAAACGGATGGCAATAAAACAATGAGAGTGCATAGTCTGCGTCGTGCAACAATCTGACTATTTCCCCGACACTACGGTAGGCGTAACTTATGAAGGCTTCGTTGCAGCGGAAGCGGCATGTTTGACAGATTTCGGAGGCTAATTAATATGCAGATTCGGTAACGCGCCGCTATTGCTGCCAGCCGCATGGGAATTAGCCGAAAGGAAAGCAATTTCATGGATCGAAAACGGTTTGTAGAATGTAGAAGGAATTGTAGTACGTTTATTGTGTTATGCCAGTTATGCGGTTTTATTGAGTTACGTATTTGTTTCCATGGGTTTTTTGAGATCAACCGAATGGAATATTGGACTAATTTTGGAGAATGTCTTATAATTTTTCAACAATTTGTGATTGAGAGATGTGAGAAAAGGATAAGAGTAATGTAACTAACAATCAGCAATTTAGTAAAATATACACACAGCTGAAAATGAAGGGTTTCCCAATAAGAGGTGTTATTTTGGCATTCGAAGAAAAATGCCATTTTTTCAGATGAATGATCGGACCATTATTTAATTATAAAGAGGGAGGTGTGCCGTCAGTAATGGAAAATAATATCAACCAAACCAGAAAAACATGGGGAAATTCGGAAGAACTCGTTCACAAAATAAACTACAAAAATACGACATCACCTGTGCGACATCACCAGCGAAAGACAGATGCAGAATTCTCAATTAACCCTTACTCCCTTACTCTTTCAAAACCATGTGAAATATTTAATATTTTTATAAATTGAATTTAGACTTTGAAGGTTATCTGTTTTGCTATTCACCGTATTGTTTAATTTTATATGGATCATCTCACTCACATTACGCTTCAACCAGTTCGAGATTTTGAAAGTCAAACTGGTGACCTGCCTGAAACGATGAACCGCCAACGCTGTCTTATTCTCCTTACACTACTTCTCGTTACAATCATGCCTGTGCTGTCTGATTCTGTTTCTCAGGAGTTGTTTTGTCTGACCACCATAACATTTTTGGCAATTCTCGCATTGTTTTTTGTAAACTAGGTTACTACAATGTGAAACAGGATTTTTATATTTCAATGTGGCAAACAAACGGCCACAAGAGTACAAATTATAAGTAACGATTTTAACGTTGTGTGTCTGTCTCTATCTATAATCAAATCTTGCTAGTTAAATATGAAACACTTCTAATCGTCCGATTGATTTGAAATTTGGCAGGTATATATAATTCTGGTGACAATGCATCATGAAGTATTCGTTATAGAAAAAAGATGGCGGCTACAATATGGCGAACGAGTTTTGTGATTATGATCCGATTCTATTCGAAATTGGTATCTGGGGGTTTTCTGAGATGGTGGCTTGAAAATGGCATACGAGTGTTGTTATTGTGAAAGCTTGTCCTCAAAAATGTATTTTTATAAAAGCTTGTCATAAATTGGCGTTACAAGTGCATTACGCATGTAACGCATGCAGTGAACGTTCGTTCATATTAGAAAGGGGATAGGAAAGAGGTTGGGCATATTCCTCGAGTAATCTAGCAGAGATACCATCGGCACTAGGAGAGGAGTTAATTTGTAGTCCTTTCAAAGTAGGGTTATTCTTGGAAGTGAAATGATCAAAATCGTTGAATTATTCAAGTTCAATAGATTATGTGTAACGAATGTAGCTATTCTCATGAGATTACACTCAATATGTATGTGTTTCATTTCTGAATGGAGCTGGTTCTAAGATCTAGTGAATTAATTCAGGTTTCTAGCAATACCAAAATGATTCATCAATAGTCAATATCACTGCCTAACCAGCATATTTAATTCACCACAGTAAAGTCTAAAACAGAGTACCACAGGTTTCGAATAAAAGTTGGCAGGGACAGGCCGAAGCCAAATTTTTGGGGGTGGGATGGCTTCGAACATTTTCCAACTGCATTAGAGGATTAGAAAACCAATGGTGGAAGGGGGGTGGTATTTTGGATTGCGAGTCAATGTTTTTTCCCGAGAGCATTAAAAATAATTAGAAAATTTTGTAGTGTACCTAGTTTTTTATCGAATGATAAGTATTTAACCTGTGTGATTTATGAAAGAATAACCGTATTTGATAATCAGGGTTTAATATTATTCAAAATATAATAGTATTTTTTCAGATAGAGAATGTACGTATGGTATTGGTATGAAGACAAAAAAGGAGAACCAATCACATTCATACCAATACCATACGTACATACATTCTCTATCTGAAAAAATAGAAAACATCTTGAAACCCTACAGCAACGTAAAAATTGCGCACAAACCACACATTCAAATTAAACAACTATATAGCAAATTAAAATCACCAACACCATTAACAGAAACATCTCATGTGGTATATAAGATCAATTGTATACATAGGACAGACGGAACAAAAACTGAAAGACAGACTGAAAGGACACAAGTACTCCAAAACACAGACAGCACTGTACAAGCACAAAACCGAGAATGGACATACATTCAATTATGACGAGACTATAGTGTTAGACCGAGAAACAAATAAGAAATCTAGAGAATTTCTCGAAATGATTCACATAAAACAAAATAAAAAATCCATTAATGACAGATCAGACATTAGATACCTTCACAACATCTACTCCAATATTTTGAACAGTCTCAAATAAGCCGACCAACGAGAACAAACAAGAAGAAGAAATCATTATTGACGTGACAACTCCAAAATCATTTGAAATCGTAACCCCAATGACATCCAACAAATAAGTTGGGAAATAACTTAAAATATATAATTTCAAAGGTAATAAAAGAATTACATCTCTATCCAACAAAGTGTTCAGGATTTTATAATACTTTAAATTGTTTGTTTGTTCTTGTTGTTTTTTACATTGTGTATATTGTTTTTTACAGGCTAGAAAAAGGGTACTACCCGAAACGTCGCCAAATAATATTATATTTTGAATAATATTAAACCCTGATTATCAAATACGGTTATTCTTTCCTAGTTTTTTAATTACCTGCATTACCAGATTAACACACTCTACAGGATTACACAGCATCTGTTATCATTTGTATGTTCCGATTTTTAATTTCAATTCCGAAGAAAAATGAATGATTTATTCAAGTGTACTGAAAAAAATACATAGGTGAGAATAGAACATGTAATCAGTCATATGAGATGTATCACAATAAGACAAATAACGAATAATGTTGTAAGGCTAGTTCACAGATTACGTCTGAAGTTTTTCTTCTACAGAGTGTCTAATATAAATGTACGACTTTACTCAAATTAAATATGCGATAACTCGATGTTTTCAACTGGAACACCCTGTTTTATTCTCTTTCATGAAATTTGTTTTTCAAATGTCTACATTTTTCACAAAGAATGTCCCATTCTTGAACCGTTCTTTTTTGAGATATTTCACATTCTTCAAAAAACAATTACTTCGTGAAAAATGTAGACATTCGAAAAACAAATTTCATGAAAGAGAAAAATACAGGGTGTTCCATTTGAAAAAATCGAGTTATCGTATACATATTTAATTTGAGTAAATTGGTGTAAATTCATATTAGACACTCTGTATGAGAAAAACTTCAGACGTTTACCGAATGATGAAGCTGATACCTCAAGCTAAATACTGCAGTAAAAATTTTGTTTATCTAGATGGAAAACAGCGGTTGCTATAAGAACTCTGATGAACCCCTTAAAACACTAAAAATATCCTAAAAATACGAATTATGTGGCAACGCCGTGATGAAATTCAAAAAATGAGGTATAAGTGTAAAGCTCCTGTTGTCCTAGAAAGAATTATGCCATGACATACAGGGTGTTCCATTTGAAAAACGACCTATTTTTCCATAACTTTTTTTTGACTTACCCTGTTTATGTAAAATTATTTTCAGTTTGTAGATTTTTGTCAACCTTATAACTGTAAAAAGCACCCTCTTGGTGATTGGACGGAAGAGCGGCTTTCCACCAATCAAGGGTGTTATTACTTAAAAAAAATAAAAGATGTTAATTAGAATTTTGAAATTCTTTCTTCCGACGGAAGAAAGTGTGGGATCGGCCCAACGCACTTGGGTCGGGTCTTTGTGTTTAAAAATTATTTTCTAGGGAGAGGGATGGTAAATGAAACCTTTTAGATTAAATTTAAGACGTATATTAAACCAAATCAAACTAAACAAATTCTCACCAAATTAGATATGTGTTACTCAAATCAAACAATTCAAATTATCAAATGTTCAGATATTTCTTAATTCGAAGGTAAATAATCCCATCAAGTATAACTGTTAAATTAGCTTTAAATTACAAAGGCAGATTTATTCATTGAAATTAAATCAACATCAGTGTGAATTCCAAATAAAAAAAAATGAATTCAAGTCATCAACAAAAAATGAAAAAGGTTTGTCAAAATAACCCCAGAAGTAATACCCATAGATAATCTCACAAAAATTTATAATATAAGGTAAACTTTCTATACCCAACCAAGAAAACGGAAAATAATCCCTCTTAAACTTCACATTCACAAGGGGAAAACTCAACAATAGTTTCCTCGTGACCTTTCAAATAAACCTGAGTTTTCTCAACAGAAAACTCCACTTAGACCTTCCACTACTTAAGGGTGATTACAAAAGTTATAATACGCTTTAAAGAGAAATACGAATAACATATGACTTTTAGAAGATTTCAGGACTCTGGACTAAACATATAATTTGGGCGGGCAAGCTAAGCATAAACAATTTATCTGACCTTTTTCCTGTACCAATAATCCCAAAAATGATGAACCTAGGAGGATGATTCTACGACGATGCTTCTTTCCTGAAACAGACAGATTAGGTACGAAAACACGACACCCACACGTTTTTCGCAAAAATTGACCTTTCACTCCCGAATATACCGACGATACGCGATCTAAATAATTCCAAATAATTTAGAGACTTTACTAACTTTAACTTAATCACTTTTTATGTCCCTGTTCAAGACTGATTTTCCAAGACTTCAAAAATAAAACCAAGAACTTTATGAGCTATTCAAACGCCGTCTTCCGAATAACTACAAAACTAAATTAATTCTAAAACCTTCCTTAAAACCGTACTAAAAACATATCAAACGAGTCAACTCAGAATCTTCCCGTTTAAGACTTCTGCAGTTACTCCTCAACTTCAAAATCAACCATAATTGCTTTCGCCTCCACTTTGAGACCGTACTTCTTAACACTCAAGTACCTAACCTGAAACCGTACTACCCTAGTTTCCGCACTATATTCGCGAGCTCTGGGACCCCTTTCCGCTCGGGATTCCACCAGCAACTGCCGTTTTCGTCCCCCGAGCGAGTCGAAGATTTTCCCCTCTTCGTCTCCTCCAAAAACCAGTCAAATTAAAGGTTTTTCTTCCGTCGATGCTTCAAAACCAATCAAATCAATATTTCTTCCATCTTTGTTATTATGAACCAATCAAATTGAAGACTTTCCTGCTTCCCTTCCCCTCTTAGTTCCCATGCATCGGTTTGGGAAATGCTGTGTCGAAAAATACCTTGGTTCTCAGCAATCGCAGCATATTCTCAGCGCTGAGTTCGTGGAACCATAATTTCCTTATCTTCACTGTTGCAGACGAAATTTGAACCGAAAATCAACAACTTCAATCGTTAACGTCTCGCCTGACATCCTGTATAGATATAGATAAACGATTCAATAATTTCTCGGCGCAGAGGTATCGAATTTCCGAAATTTAAATCGATCAATCAAATTATTGCGCTTTCTCTCGGGAGATTTCCCGAATAAAATAGAGGGTGTTGAAAATACCGCCGAATTATTACGGAAAAGAAAATGTTCAAGTCCTAATTTTCAAAGGGATATTCATTTTATTACTTCCAAGTTATCCCTCCTATTACATAACCATGCCATATAAGTTTTTCTCCACACGCTACAGTTCAGGCGCTATTTTAGCCGTACGCCTTGCTAACCTGTATGTAGGTATGTATGTACCACAAAAAAACTATAAGGTACCAAACTAAACACTTGCCAGTGGAATTTTAGAATGAAGAAGATGCTCAGAACTTGAAATAGAAGAAATATATGTCTCCAAAATAAAGCATTTTTCAAGTTTAACTTTTATTCGAAGGTTCTTTAAATCTTTAAATTATCGGTTAAATCTTTCTGACATTTCGAAGTCATGAGAGAGTCCAAACGTTCCGTCGTCATTTGAGACATCAGGGAATTCTTAATGAATTTCATAATGCTGAAACTTCTTTCATTGGCTGCCACTGAGTAACCAGCGGTCAAAACACGTTGACACAGTTTGAATGCCAGTTTTAGAGATGTTTTTTTATCCGAAATATTTCCAATTATTTCGCTCATAGACGAAAGGAGGTCCGACAAGTTTAGGAAAACTTTTTTAGCAATATGTATTCCAACTCATTAGCTAGGCACACACGAAAGGGAAATCTGTAAGATCTGATCCGCAGTCCAGATCTGTAACAGATCTGGACTGCGGATCAGATCTTACAGATTTCCTTTTCGTGTGTGCCTTGTAGACCAAGAGCCAGTGACCAATTTTTATTTATGTCATTTCATAACTCACCAAAATTTACTTGTTTAATATTCAATATCTGCTCGAAAATAAAAACCATTTCTGCCAGCTCATAATCGCCGGAGTAGACTACCATAAGCGCTCAAAGAGGCCAGAAAATTAGGTTCACCTATGTCATAGTATCATTCACAAAACTTTCAGGAATTGTTATTGATAATATATTGAATCTATAAAAATAATGACAGAACTTTTTCGTCCCTCCTAAGTGTTGGCAGAACACTTTGAAAATTCATTATGAACAGCTGTAGGTACTTTCGTCATTTCAGTACGCTTGAAATTTACAGGAAATAAAGAAAATGTGTCCAGAAAGCGAATTATAATCATGACAGAAATTTTTTACATCACGAACCATTTGCCAGAACGAGAAATGTTGCCGCGCAAGGTCGATCGAAATGAGCTTATTCATATTTGCAAGTCAGTCCGAGAGCGCATATTGGGTATTCACGAGACTCATCAAAAGTTGATTTGAAATTATGTGGAGGAAGCTAAAATTCTTTTATGAAATTATAGAATTTGTTTTCAGTTTCATTCACCTGATCCGATGATAAGGGTATTCGCATGTAGGTACTCGTAATACAAAAGCTCACTGTGAAAGTCTTATACTTTCTTTTACTACTCTTTGCCTATACCCAACTTTTGGGGTTTTAAATGCCCTGATGATTTATTTTTTACCTCTTTATATTATTGAGATCTTACACTTCTTTGAATGTTTCGTAAGTCACACGGGTATAGGTATACTCAAGACCTCCTCAATCCATTCGAAAAATTCTTGGAGCTCAGTTCAGATTTCAGAATTCATCTAACAAAGTCAATGTTTATTAATTATCTGTTGGTAAAAATATTTTTACTCATTTTTTGAGAACTAACCATTATAATACTGTTGAAAAATATTCTTCGAGTGAGAAACAATGCATTCATTGAAAATGTCAACCAAGATGACGACGATGAGGAAACAAATTTTGAGGATGCGTAGGAAGAGAATATTTTTTTGAATAGTTTATCACTAAATAAATTGTTGTGATGTTAAAAAAACACCTTCAATTCCTTTAATTTATTCCTTTAAGGGTCTACATCCTTGAAAAAAAAGGGAGTCAGAAACGATTTATTTTTTCCGATTGATGAAGGGATGTATGAGTGTATAAAGATAAAAATAATGAAAAAAAAATTTTATAATTATTAAATGAATGAAAGAGATATTCCTCATCATTTTTGGTTATTTTTCAACATTTCCACCATCAAAACTAACAAATATTTTTGTGTTTTTTCATTTCAGTATTGAAGTCTTTTATTTAGTTAATGCAATGTCTATCTCCTTTTTCTTTTAGAATTTACCGTTTTTTTGTAAATGATAATACAAGAATGTGTTGTTTTCGCAAAATTTATTTCCTTGAATTTTTCTATTCGGTGTGATAAATATCCATTTTTCTCAAAGACAAGTCATTAAGGTTTGTTTTAGCCGTCGATTAGTGAAAATCAATTGTTAATAACAATTATGGATTTCAACATGGAATTGAATTTCTTTTAAATGACACGCCCCGCAGGTATCTCCTCCCAGATGACTGATAAAGGATAAATAGAGTATTATACCAAATTATACAGGCAGTATAATATCTAGTTCAGGGTAGTATTTCTAGTTATATTCCCTGTGTCCCAACATTTGTTCTATTAAGCTGAATAATCCAAAAAATAAAAATTAATGCAATGCACTGCCATCTGGCGGTATACGTTTGTTACATTGAAGGCGATAGACTCTTAATTGACAATAATACATGCCCAATATGCGCTCTCGGTCTGACTTGCAAATATGAATAAGCTCATTTCGCTCGCACTTGCGCGGCAACATTTCTCGTTCTGGCAAATGGTTCGTGATGTAAAAAATTTCTGTCATGATTATAATTCGCTTTCTAGACACATTTTCTTCATTTCCTGTAAATTTCAAGCGTACTGAAATGACATAAGTACTTACAGCTGTTCTTAATGAATTTTCAAAGAGTTCTGCCAACACTTAGGAGGGACGAAAAAGTTCTGTCATTATTTTTTATAGATTCAATATATTATCAATAACAATTCCTGAAAGTTTTGTGAATGATACTATGACATAGGTGAACCTTATTTTCTGGCCTCTTTGAGCGCTCATGGTAGTCTTCTCCGGCCATTATGGGCTGGCAGAAATGGTTTTTAATTTCGAGCAGATATTGAATATTAAACAAGTAAATTGTGGTGAGGTTTGGTCACTGGCTCTTCCTCTATTGCAAATATAAATCTTTTTAACTGCTTCAAAATTTTTTCAACTGTTTTGAAATTTTTCCAACTGCTTCGAAATTTTTCCAACTGCTTTGAAAATATTCCAACTTTGTTCAACATTGGGGGGAGGATCGTCCAAAACATCGTTATAGTTATTGACGAGTTGGGTTAACATCCTGACAAAATTCAACTGACCACCTCAAACGTCTTTTATTTCTTGATTTGGAGATATGGTGATCAGTTTAAAAAAAATGTATTCATTGATTAAACTGATTTTTGGTTGAGTCGTTCTGTGGACGAATAGAATTCCAGAAATTGGTGATGAAAACACACATGGAACTGTTCAGACAATATAACATCCAGATGAAGGTATTGTGGTGTATAATTTATGCGGGCGGATTGATTGGTTCATATTTCTTTGGAGAAAATGATTGAAGAGATCAACTGATTTCTATAACTCGCTCTTATACAAATGGGAAAAATGAAATTGCTTACGAAATGAATGAAGAA
Source organism: Adalia bipunctata (assembly GCA_910592335.1). Classification (NCBI taxonomy): domain Eukaryota; kingdom Metazoa; phylum Arthropoda; class Insecta; order Coleoptera; family Coccinellidae; genus Adalia; species Adalia bipunctata. The sequence continues at coordinate 8,324,285 of OU342949.1, read as the reverse complement.
GTCGGATCGATCAGGAATTCTATTTCAGGCATCAAGGTAAAGTTCTCACCATTCCTTTCTACATTTCCTTTGGTCTGAATATCCAAAAATTGCATTTGGAAAACGTGAATTTTTCACGTTCTCGATTCTCGACCACAGAGATTGCTTTTGACAACTGTTTTTAATTTCGAGAAAGCAGATTAATTCGAATTTCACTGAAGAAGTCGAAGATAAAGTATAGTATTCAATTCGCGATAATGGTCATAACACACTTGATGAATTACACCACATGCTTGAAGACTCGTGCTGCAGAATTCTTCTCGTCGAATAATAAGTATACTATTATTTACTCCCATAGAATAATATAGATATGCATTATTCGACTGATTTTGATTTGTATCAGTATCTATAAACGAATAGCGTGAGTTATAATAACTCACGCCTATAACTCACTCCAATACAAATAGAAAAAACGAAATTGCTTACGAAATGGATAAAGAAATCGGATCGATCAGAAATTCTATTTCAGACATCAAGGTAACGTTATCACCATTCATTTCTACAATTTCCTTTGCTCTGAATATCCAAATATTGCATTTGGAAAACTTGAATTTTTGACGTTTTCTATGCGATTCGATTCTCGACCACAGAAATTGCTTTTGTCATCTGTTCTCAATTTTAAAAATGCAGATTATTTCGAATTTTACTGAAGAAGTCGAAGATAAAGTATAGCATTCACTTCGCGTTAATGGTGATAACACTCGCCTGACGGCTCGTGCTGCAAAATTCATCTGCGTGTGTTAGTGTTATGACTTACATTACCGCTCGTTGAATATGTAATATAATATGAACTCAAATATTCTTCTATGCTGTAAAAAAAACCCTTCATCAGAAAATCTTTGATGGTTTGATCAATTTTATTCAATCGCATTGTTTTTATTCTAGATGGGAGAAAATTGTAGAATTTTACTTCGAGTAGTTCGTGCTAATCGATGTAGTGGTGTTATAAACTGATTTTTTCTTCTTGCATTATACTCATGATCACCTGCAGTGCCTCTAATTTATTTTTCATTTCCTGTTATCTCTTTGTTTTAAAAATCTTGTTATTTTTGTTACATGGTTTAAGTACTCTCTCCTTTACAGGTGCCCATTTATCTAGAATTGACATAAAAATGGTATGGAATTCTGCAAAATTCTTTTTGAAGGTGAAAAAAGTTCTTATCTAATCTGTTGCATGGTCTCTTCTTTGAATAATCATTTTCTTATGATTTCTTTTTCCAATGAAGCAGTTGTTTTTATCCTTTTATTCTTCAATAATTGGGCTTGGTGATCAGACAAATGGATATCTGATGTGATCAGTGTCGATTCATCCTGGGCATTGGTGAATCAATGCAATCAATGCAATTTGTTGACTGTTTTGCTAATCTGGATAGTACAGTTGACTTTCCTTTTAATCCATATGACGACATGAGATTTGTATTCAAAGTACTTTTATTATTTCTTTTCAGAAAGTCTACATTGAAATCTCCGCCAATAATGATTTTTTCTTCGCTGTACTCATTGATGAGAATGCTGACTGAGTTCAATATGGTGAAATTAAATGTTTGCCGTAAATTCAATGATGTGATATTTATTTATAATATTGTCAACAATTTGAAGTATGAAATATGTTCTTTAACTGACTATTTCCCTCGTCTTAATTTCCACCAATCAGAAACGCGCAAATATGAATCACAAATGGTTTCTAGATGGAAAAACTGGATGGCAAAACTTGACAGTTGTTGTCAACGAAAATTAATAATGCATACATAATGCATCCAGAATAATCTGTTACTCTAGAAATAGTCTTGTCAAATACCATCTAATTTTTCCTGTGAAAAAAATTGAAAAAACACAATGCAACGTAATATTTTTTTAACAAGAAGCATTCGTGCAGGTGCAAAAATCCTCGTCTTCGACTCGGATTTTTGTTGCCACCAGAGCACTCATGCTTCTTGTTAAAATATTACTTAGCAACGTGTTTTTTCCATTTTTTTCGGAAAAATTGGATGCACTTATGATATTACTTACGACAATATATCTTTTGTGGTGTCTCAAATAAACTTGAGATTAAGAAATAAAAAACTTTTCCATTGTATAACTTCAAGTAGTTCACCTATGAATAGAATGATGATGTATGGAAGTAATGAACGTATAGAAAAGTGTGATTTGGATTTCTTCAATAGTTCTCTAAGACAAATGAGATCTGTGATTTTTGGTGGTTCAACCTAACTATAACTAGGTATTTATTGTTGTATAATCTTTCTTGTGATGTTAGTTCATGAAGTTTATGTATAGGTATGTTAGTTCTAGTCTTCACTTCCGTCCTGTTTGAGCCAGTTAGCACTCTTAACATGTAATTACATTTCTAATGTGTTTGTAAGAGTATGATGAATAAATAAATATATTTAATGCTACAGTGTGAGGTTTCCCCTCAGTGTTAGAATTTTTTTTTGCAACAGTGGAACAGAAGAAAGTACGCTGATACTGCTTCTTGTATAAATTATGAGGAAATATTATACAGGGTGCCTGAAACAGGGCTTCAGAGTGGGCCTCAATAAAAATATGAGATCCCATTTTTTCAAATTAATATGATTTTATAATTCCGATCGTTCGCTCGTCAAAAACTAGTAAGAGTGTACCAAACAATTAATTTGTTTGAAATCAGTAGTTTTGTCTTTTGTCGTTATCGAATAAAATTCGAATTTCACGACCAAACCAGGTTACTTTGTCTGATCATAGGATTAAAGAAAATTTTCCAGTAGGCTATGCCTATGACTACTTACCCGATCAACCGTTTCCGTTCAAACTAAGTTATAGTCGAGATTGACAACTACTTAGAATCAATTAATGTATGGGGGAAAGGAGCCAACATTTTGAAAATTTATTGTAATAGCTGAATTTCTGTCAACGTTTTTTAGTGTTAAGAAGATTTAAAACTCAGATTTTTTATCAAGTCATCATTCATTATCATGCTTTGTTTATTTGTCACAGTCGCCGCAAATAAAAAACATACTTGATATATCATTCAAGTGTACCCCATTATTGCGTGTTTTGGGTAATGCTTGATCCATGAAAATGAGTAAAAATGACAATTTCTAAAATGGCCTCCTCAAAAAGACGAGCATACCAATGAATTTGAGTGAGCCAAACCTGGCTTCAGTCGTGAAATTCAAATTTTATTATATACGGGCTAAACCACTGATTATGAAGACATGTTTGGCACACCCTAACTAGTTTTGGACGAGCAATCGATCGGAATTACAAAATGATATGGTTACCATTCGAAAAAAATGTGATCTCATAGTTTTATTGAGGCTCACTCTGAAGCTGAAGCCCCATTTCAGGCACCCTCTATTTTATTTCCTCATAATTTTACAAGAAGCAGTATCAGCCCACTTTCTTTTGTTCCACGGTCGCAAAAAAAATTTTTACACTGAGGGATTTTGGAGATATAAACTATAATTTGTGACACTCTTTCTGTCAACAAATTTGACAATCAGGCTACAACTCAACAATCCCTTGAAGTGGTTGAAGAATTCAAATATGTATAAAGATACAGGGTGTTACAGTTGAAATAAAGAAGTTCACATTCGTTTCCGGTAGAACCGGAAGTAGATTCCGCTTGAAAATATTTTACAATTCAAGTTCATGTACTCTAAAACAAAAATACAGAATCTTGAATTTGTATCTAAACTCCACCTCGAATACGTTTAATGAAACACTTTAAAAAAATCACCCTGTATAAATGCAGAAGGCCCTAAAATCCTATTTTTTTGTGGAGAAAATAGATTAAACTTGTAGGAAAAAAATGGACCACCAATTTATGTCATTTGGAAATAAACTCGAAACATCCTATAGCACAAAACTGATTACCGCTCAAAGAAACATTGTTTCATTTTCAGATGCCCATAAATACAATTCTATTTAACGAAAGTGTTCAACCGAATATTCAGGAGAATGCAGACTAATATTTATTAACAGGGTAGTTAGCAGTAAGGAACGACCACATGTACGCCATGCTGCATTTTCAGCGGTCACGCCTCAACTCGCGTCACTTTGAGAGACCGCATGTGTTAACCGAACCGAAAAACTGACAAATTTTAATGGCGATCGTAAATTTCTGGATTTAACATTATACCGATTCTACAATTTGTACTCACTTATTTACTCATCCGTCTAGGTATAATTAGCTACGAAGTGTCGGTTGATATTGCAAGGCGGTCCTGAGAAAAATAAGTATTTTTATTTTTAGAAGGTTCGGAAAGATTGTGAACGACCACCTACTGACTCGAAGTGGAAATATAAAAAAATAATTTTGTAGTTAATTGGCAGCGACTAATTTATGTAATTAGACAGTAATATAATGAGTCAATTTTGGTGCTGAATAGTACAGGGTGGCCATATTTCGATAGTTTAGTACTACAACTTCTAAACTATAAGAGATAGAGAAAAAGTAATTTTCCGTCGACCATAGAATAAAAGCTCATTTTAACGCACTCGAAATCATCCATTAATGACCTATTTTAATGCATGATTTCTTATTAATGCATGATTGTCATGGCAACCGAACATAAAATATTCAGTCAGAGCACTATCGAGCTTGGTTGGAAATCAACTTTTGTCACAGAAGGGTATATTGACAACTCCATTCAAAATAAAATAGACTGCAGAAGAAATTTCAGGTTATACAAGTTGCAAAGTAAATAATACTCGACCTCCACTTTCTCCACACGTTCCTTATGGGATATCATAGGTAATGATATAAATGCAAACTAAATGTGAACTATTCAGAATGTCACAACATGTCCAATATTCCCTCTATGAATTTTTCGAATTGTTCCATAGGAAGCATATTGATATATCCTTAGACCATATGGTCTAAGGATATATCGAAATTAACATAGAAATTTACATTATGTCAAATTTGTCTATTATGCAAAATGAAAATTCATTTCAATCGAGAATTCTTATTCAATTCGTGATGAGATCGACGGAAAAATCTTGTAATCAACTCGTTTATTAATTCAGCGATTAATGGTCTCAAACATTTCGACCATTAATCGCTGTCATTAATAAACTAGTTGATTAAATAACTAATACATGTCATTTCCTCTTTTTTCGAGAAACATGCGGAGAACTTCAAGTTGCTACGGCGTCAAGTTTGATTTTGGTATTTAGTACATTATTATAATGGACTATAAATAACTTCCGAATTAAAGGATCTACTCATACACATCTATCGGGAAATTTTTACTGCTTTTCAGCGGTGCTATTGGAATTTTTGTATCTGCAAAAACAGGACTTTTTTTGCAAGCTCATGTTAAATAATATCTTATTGAACAACAGTCAACCAAATTATAATTATTCTACTACTTTTGAATGAAATGAAAAAACAAATCTATCAAATATCTACAATACAATTATAATAAATGTTGGAAATGCTCGCCGTCAGCTTCAATGAGTACAAGAATAATATTTTACTCTTCTCCTCATAGAAGTGCGTATGCGATGAAATATTCCTGGTGAATTTCGTATCGTTTCACACCAACTGCTATACAATGCGGTTTCGCAGATCATATTTTGAAAACGCTTTTTTTCTCGTAAATCCTAGAGTTTTCGAAAGATCTTGTGGAATTAAAAAGTATATGAACTGGGCTTTTCAGCCATAATTTTTTAAAAGGAAAATATACAACAAAAAAAAGGTGTGAGAAAAAATGTCTTAGAGGGCTACTATTTCAACCCTTTCTGAGCCAACTTCTGGGTTGAAAAAATTCCAACATGTGTAATTACACATGAAATTTCATCGACGAATGATAATTACCAAGTTTCCTGCCCTTAGTTTTTTTTTATGTTGTGGTTTTGGCGAAAAGGAATATCCTGTAATGTTCAGAGAACATCGTGAGCTCAATATACAGATAAAATAAGAAAAAATTTTTTTTTTGTTGGTCTTTGTGAGGGTGGAGGTTTTTCACCCCTTTCATTTTTTCGCTGTTATTCAAATACACCCTGTATATCATGATATACTTTCGAGTTCATTATATAGCGAAAATTTCGAAAAAACACTTTTCGTTCAACAAAATCCAAGCAGGCTTCGATTCACTTCCTTCAAAACTGAGGCGGTCATAGAATTTCATGTCTTATGTATTTTCACTTGTCAAATTCAATTTAGTTTAATCATTGTTGTATCATCTGGCCTTTAGGAGAATTATGAAAATATAATATATGCTAGAATGTTTTATACAAGCAAATTATGACGCTGATAATGCATCTCAAATAAATTTTGAGAGATATCCTGAACTCAGCCGCAGTGAAGTATATTCATAAGGCTAAAGAATAATCTAATGGCTTTTGGATCATTTGAGAAGAAACGGCCAAACAAATATCATGAGCAGAATGAGGAAGAACACATCCCCGACGTAATTGGTACTGTGGCCGCCAACCCTACAATTTCGAGTAGGCAAATTGAAAATATCGAAGAAACAAATTTAGGCCGTATACAGGGTGAGTCTTCGACTTGTATATATATTTTAACTGTAGATTCCTCTCATCAAACGAAACACTTTTTTCCTATACTTTTTTTCAAAATGTGGTCTCGTTTGAAAAAAAGAAACACTTTTCTTTCATATCTTCGTAACCGCTATTCAAAATGAACTGAATTTTCGTTGAGTGTTTACTCTATTCATGGGGCATACTCCACAATCGAAACTCATTCAATATTTCTCCTGGTATGAAAGTTACAGCGTAGCCGTATCATAAATCCACGCAAAAATACTATAGAATCACTTGAAAAAAATAAACGGTTCATATTTTCGAAAGTGATCATTTTGAAAAATAAAAGTATTCTTATGATTTTTTCATGTAACGCGTCGTTTTCGAGTTATTACCACATTTACCCGATGAAATTTGACGTTAAAATAAAATCATAAGAATAATCTGGATGCTTTCCTGGATTCATATCACAGAATGGCTGAAATTTATAAACTTTCTGATCTCTATGTTGTCAGAATGTTTATCAACTTTGTCAAGACTAAAATCTGTATGATGGAAAAACATTCGATGTTGAGATATGTGATAATAAAATTCCACAAATGTGGGGGATAAAATTGAATTCTGAGATGTATGCAATTATAGATTCTATACGCACAGTTTCTATTGAAAATCTATTGTTACCTGTCCATATTAAAAATAAATGTCAATGGAATACCAAATTCGGATAGTTATGATGAATGTCCATACAAACCACGTATTGAATTGAAAGAAATGAAAAATAAAATGATACCTAGCACTTCATGATCTGTGGTGATGTTTCTATACTAACAATATCCTCTTGAAATTTTATAAACTCGACACTACACGATTATTATCAAACTAATTCACTTAAAGTCTTCACATAATCACTCTTCTCTGTGAATAAATGAATCACAAATCCTAGTCCATCACGCCTGTTATCGCTATACGCATGCGTCGTTCATGGGACTAACGTTGGAGACACAAAACAACCACATACCAAATGGTTGGTCTGTGGAACAACGGTTTGTCTTGCGCGCTGACTACCTCGCATTGCGTGGTAGGGCACCGTTATAGGCGACTGAAATTAAGATCGTAGCATTTTCAAAGATGAACGACTAGACTCCATTAGCGAAAAGTAAACAAAACTAGTGTGCTTGCGTTAGTTCATCCATTAACGATAGGGGACTTACTGCTTCCTTGGTTTCGCCTATACCTTTGTTTAAAGGGAAAATCGACACAATCTGGCATCGTCTTCTCAAAAGCTTTTGGCCTCAAGAATCTACAGTTGAAGTAAATGTACCTACAACTCAAAGTCTCACCCAGTATATTGATAAAACAGCCTGCAATCCAACCCAGTGATAAGAAGGAAAGAATAAACCTTTGTAATTGGTATTTCGCAAGAATTCGTACTGATCCCCAATTTTTCAAAAAAATCATAGATCATATGGACTGACGTAGTATAGGTACATCAGTAGCACAGGAAAATTTATTTTTATTGAACATTAGGAATAAAACCAGGTCAGATACCTATGAACAGTATGCACAAATTACATTAAGATGAAAAAAAACAATCAAAGAAAATCTCTACACCAAAATGAACCAAAAAAAAATGAAAAGCTCACTGCATCAGAAAATCTTTTTTGAGTTGTAGTTTGATGTTAGTAGAAATACATCGACAATTCGTAGCTTATTACAGGTTCGGAACATTCTGATCAATGGAGAGTTTTTGGATGCATTTGTTCTTCTGAAAGGCAAATGAAAATTTTCAAAAGATCTCAGACTAAAATTGGGGACATTGATGTGTACTTCCTGCAATAAATCCGGTACCTGCAACTCACCACATACAATTTTCCTCAACATGAGTACATCGCCTATCCTATTCCTACGTCTATTTTCAAGAGAAATCAAATTAATATTTTTCCTGGCCAATATAACTATAAAAACTAATGTTATCATTTGAAACAGAGACATTAACTCTGAAACTCAAATATTTAAGCAATTTATTCTTTATTCGTATTCTTTTGTACTGTGGATTTCAAATGACCGAAGCGAAATTCAGTCGGCTGAAAACATATAGACATATTGAATACTCAGAATCGGCTTGATGACCCTGAAAACCCTACAAAAATCCTAACATTCTACTAGCAGAATTGACTATACCATATCAATATGTGTATACTCATCAAACAATAAATATCCAAAACCAAGGGAGATTTGGTTTTAGTGTTACATGGAGGTAGAAACCAAATATTTGAAGAAACCCTGAATTCAGAAAGATATCTGAACATGATGAACGAACATATTGTTAAAGAATCTATTGATAACATACCTTTATTCGAAAGAGAATCACCACCATATTATCAACACGATGGTGCACCTCCGCATAATACTTCCGATTCCGAAAAAAATGATATTTCGTTACAATAAGCACAACGGTTTGTACGATAACGTTTGCAATTGAAATAAAATAGTTCTTTCTACAAAATACATTCCTTCTCAATTTTTCCCAACCGTAGTTTGGAAACATTTATAATCTGTTCATATTCATTCAAGAATATTTGATAAACCAACATTATTCCATTTAAATTAATCTATGACAATATTGAACCTTAACATTATTCACAGAAACATCAAAATTCTATGAATATTTCACATCATTTCGCCGACCATATATGAATATTATCTCAATTGTGGGACAGTTGCCAATAATTCAAGTTCATCCGGAAGTCAAATGTATTTTTTGTTGATTTATGAGTTCATCAGGCTGTAACTCATATACCAGCAAAAATATTCGATAAGTGTTGATTGAGGAAAATGAACCGTAACTAGAGTAGTATCACTAGTATCTTCACCAAAATTCGGAAAAACGGCTCCGAAGATATGGGACGAAAAGTATTTTTATCAAGGAATTCAACTCCCTGTACTTGCCAAACGAATTTGATGAGATTAATCTACCGTTGAAAAGACTCACCCTGTTTACATATTGTATAAAAGGAAAATACTACATATTTAGACAACATATCACACGATCCAAGTTCCCAATTCAAATTTTAGGGTTGTAAACAGCCTTTATAATCCATTCAAATGGACATATACCAATAAACATCTGAAAAAATAGATATAGAGGCCTGTTTCAAGAGGTTCCAAGCAGGTTGTAATTCAGTGTCTATATTTAATTGTAATTTTTTTTTGGCAGCTGCTAAATATTTTTCCAATTAATTTTTTCGAATGACAGATGCGAATCTACCTACGAGGTGAATTAACGAACACCCAGAATCTCTGATATCCCGTCACTTCATTTTTCGACCCATTTCGAAGCGCTCGTTCTACTCCAACGAGAGCTTGTCAAGATGTCTCAGTTTAACATTTTCAGCACGTATATGAAATAATTTCTATAATACCTTCAAAGTAACTTTTTGAATGATCAATTCTCGATACTTTCTTGACTGATTGTATATTCAACATATTCACTTAATGCTCCTTCGTGTGAAGGTTGTATGATTCTGTACTATAATGAAAAAAAATGATATAATTTCGAAATGGGTTTCCTTATCTAGTTGATGTTCTTCTTTGACATCCTGTAAGTAACTAACTTAAAATTTCATATCATTGAAACCGAGAAATATGTTTTACCCTTCATGGTAACGTTTCTCAGGATCAGATGATGCGGATATTAACAATTTTCAATTCGAGTCTGGAAAAAATGGGATGGGATGGAATAATTTGTCGATGTAGTTATTACATATCTAGCCCAGAGCCTTGTAGGTACGTTCATGCAGAAGTCTCTTCACTCCTGCTTCCTGCTGGATACAAATTCGCCTTAGGTGAAGCACACAACATATGCATTATTTTTTAAATATTATTAGAGTGCCAGTTGGTAGCTTCTCGACTGATGTAATAATTACACCAATTTTCGGTTTACCGTTAACTATATTTGGCTCACCATAAGGATAACGTTGATGAGATATCACCAAGATTTTGTCTGTTTTTCCATTTCAGGTGTTCATACCCATTCGATTTGATTATGAGGTTTCAACAGAGAACCAAGATTTCAAACTGCTTACCCGTGAGGAAGATACCATTCTTCTTAACCGTCTAAACGTAATTCTCACATAATAAATAATCTCTGTGACAGACGAATATATTTTCGTCCCGGGCACATTAACCAAATCAAATTGGGCGTTGAAACTATTAACTTCAAAGATACACATCTGTATTCAGTTAATTAGATAGGAAAACTTTACAGAAATAGACTGACACATTATCCAATTGCTTGATATTAATTACTTCTAATTCACACTTCGCGTTGCGAATGAATTTGTACAAAGGGTTTTCCAATTAGAGGTGTTATTTGGACATTCAAAGAAAAATGCCATTTTTTTGGTTAGTGATCGGATGTTTATTCAGTTATTCACTTATCTACAAGACAAAAAAATGAGGTAAATAAGTTTTTGAACCCTCAAAATTTCATGGGGAGTCAGAACAACATAATATACAATTTCACATTATAATATACAAAGTGATTTTTTTAAGTGTTTCATTAGAAGTATGCGAGGAAGGAATTCTGATACAAATTCAAGATTCTGTATTTTTGTTTCAGAGTAGGTACATGAACTTAAATTGTAAAATATTTTTCGATCTTCTACCTGAAACGAATGTGAACTTTGATATTTTAAATTTAATAGGTACCCTGTATATTTATACATATCTGAATTCTTCCCTACATTTTGCAATGATTTGATGCATGATTTGGGCAACTATACGTCAGGCGATTGTTGAGTTATAGTCTGTCAAATCTGTTGAAAGAGTGTCACAAATTATTGTTTATAGGTATATCCAGAATCCCTCATTGTAGGAATTTCTTTTTGCAACGGTGGAACAAAAGAAGGTACGCTGATACTGCTTTTTGTATAAATTACGAGGAAATATTATAAGGGTGCCTGAAACTATGCACTATGCAAAACAAGCAATAATAATTAGGTACACTAGAACGATATATCAAAATTCTGTTCTTTATTTGCGGCGAATGTGACAAAGAAATAGAGCAGATAATTAATGATGACTAAATGGAAAAATCTTAGTTTAAAACTGACATATTCTTACTATTGACATAGCCTACACGAAAATTATCTTGATAAACCTGATGATTAGACAAAGACTTTAGTCATGAAATTCGAATTTTATTCAATAACGGCAAAACTACTGATTTTGAATACATGTAATATTTGCAATGAACTCATGACAGCATTGTTTTTAGTTATATTTTTCGTTTCGTGGTTGTCAACAATGACTGCCGATCCTATCAATTTTCAACACTTGTCAATTTGGAAATGTCAATTTCGTAACAGTCAACAACTGCTAAACACTGCTAAACACAAAAGTCACTAGGATGTGTAATCTGAATTTTTCATTGAATTTCAACAGTATTTCACGATATTTGACTGAAATAGAGTAATTTTTCATTATTTATTGTTAATTATCAAGCCTGGAAGCTAAGAATGCCGAAGGTAGTTTATATACCTACGTGAAACATTTTCAGTAGATATTGACAGAGAAAAAAGTTTCTTCAAAATTCGCCAGTTCTCAGAAATTATTGAATTCACATGATATTTTCTTAAATTCATTATTTTCCCGAAGTTAAGGAACATTTTGTTAAGTACCTAATTACTGTCGACATATATGTATAAACGGCATCGTTGCTTGTTCAACTAACAGAAGAATGACTATAACCTAACATTTTCTAAATATACACGGTGAACTGTGCCAGAATTTCATGGCCAACCGGTATACTTTATAAAAGTGAATTGAGTATAAGTAATAATTTAATAACAGAAAAACGAATGAATAAAAAAATATTTTCCACTCTGTAACAAAATATGACTCTTTCCGTGAAAATGAGAAGCATTATAAAATTGAATCATTCTGATTCTGTCTGAAGTATTCGTAGGTAGATTTGAATTCATTCGAAATAGTATTTTATTTTCGTTTTAGACATTAATATTAATATCTAACAATCAGGACCCGCAGAATTCTGATTTACTTTACAAGTTATATTCAGTGTTGCCAGATTTGAATATTCCACCCGAGACTATCATAGCAATGTTGCCAAAACTTTGTTTCAAACATGTTTGAAATGTTTCAAATCGTGTTTTTCAAATATTAAAAAAAAATGATTCAAATCAAATAAAACAGTTTCAAATAAAAAAAACACAATGTTTTGTTTTTTTTTGAAAAAATGTTTTTTGCCAACCCTGGTATAAACACATGTATAGTAGTATTTTTTCTGATGAGAAACGAAACCAGAATTCTCTTGCTAGACGGTACAATTGAATGGAACAGACCGATATAACATATTTAGTATTATTCCTCATAGTCGAAATTGATTCCTCACATAACCCTTGGTGAAACATGATTGAATAACAAGCTATAATAAAAAAATCATTTTTAAAAAAGCTTTTATAATAACAACATTCATCCGCCATTTTGAAGCCGCCATCTTGAATTCCTCAATTTTGAAAAATCGTAATTTCCGACCCAGAAAACCCCCAGATACCAATTTTGAATAGAATCGGATCATAATTACAAAACTCGTCCGCCATATTTTAGCCGCCATCTTGAATTTTTCAATTTTGACGGAAGAATCATCATTGTCGAACCCAAAAACCCCCATATACTAATTTTGAATGGAATCGGATGATAATTACAAAACTCATCCGCCATTTTGGAGCCGCCATTTTGTTTTTTTCTATAAAAAATATTTCATGATGCATTGTCACCAGAATTATGTACACCTGCCAAATTTCAAATCAATCGGACGATTAGAAGTGTGTCATATTCAACTTGTAAGATTTGATTACAGACAGACAGACAGACACCGGGACAGGTGAAACTAAATAAAAGCTTTTAATAAAAGAAGATAGAAAACACTTAACAAAGTTTCACAGTTTTATTAAAATATTTGTTGACACGCGTGTTTCGGGTTTTATCCCATTTTCAAAACTGAATACATATCAATACAGAAAGAATACATTCATACACATATCAGGTAACACATGTTAAAATCGGTGATAGACGGAAATCTAATTGATCGTTTACAATTAGGAGATTTTGTTTTTGAGCTGAGGCTATTTCTAACATTTCTAAAAGATCCAAACGTCTACCTTTATCACCCTTATGTAGAATTTTTATATTATTGAAGTCAATGAAGTGGTTGAGAGTAATACAGTGAGTGGAGAAACCTGTTGTTGATTTATTTTGTAATATAGATCTTTTATGTTCATCAACTCTAACTCCGAGAGAACGACCAGTCTGACCTATATAAAATGCAGGGCACTCATCACATGAATAAACACCACTCAACTGCGAATTATTCAGTCGATCCTTCCCATTGAAAAATACAGATCTCAAATTCTTCTTATTGGTACATAGAACATCAATTTCATTTTTTCTGATTCTTCGACAGAGTTGTTCACTGATAGATGGGATGTAGTTGATATACACAAATTTCTTAATTTCATCACTTGAGGTGGATAAATTAAAGTAAACAATTTGGTTTGTTGTTTTTTGAAAATTAATCTGTCTATTATGTTAGGGGAATAGCCGTTGTTTATGGCTAATGACACATGTGAATTGAATTTGTTAGGGAAAGGTTTAAAGTACTGCCCGAATAATTTTAATCGAACTGATCTCAAACAATTAGCTGTAAATGTGGAATTAGCTCTGAACAGAATTGAATCTCCAAACAAACAAAACTTAGAAAAATCATTATGTGCCGAAATTATCTCTAATGCGACGTTTAGAAATGAAAAAACTGAGATGAAAATTGTGAAACAAATAAAGAAAAAAGCCTCAGATAATGAATTGATAATAACTAAAGCTGACAAAGGCAATACTGTTACTATTTTATATAAAAATGACTATACTTAAGAAAAACGGAAAATTTATTAACCCCTAACAGTTTCAAAAAGTTAAAATCTGACCCCACCTCAAAATTCCAATGTGCAGTGAAAAAGACTATCAAGAATTGCCCTAACTTGTTACCTGATGTGAATACCCCTTCCTTGACTGTAATGAACCCAACAATACCTTTGTTATATGCTCTGCCGAAAATACATAAAGAAAATTGTCCGATGAGACCCATTGTCTCCTACACCAATGCACCAGCCTCAAAATTATGTAAATATCTGAATTCAGTACTACCCGATATGATTCAACATAATCCAATATATTCCATCAAAAATAACATAGATTTGACCAGGGAATAAAAAAATCTAAAAATCCCCAAAAATGCAAAACTAATTTCTTTTGATGTGGTGAATTTGTTTCCGTCCATACCAACTGCAGAAGTCGAACATTTAGTTAACCAACAACTTAGCGAAAACCCTTCAGTCACTACTGCTGCGAAGGAAGAGGCAATGAGACTACTTAAGATATGTCTAGGTCAAAGTTATTGCAGATTCAATGATAATGTTTATCAACAACTTGAAGGTTCTCCTTCCTCTAATTTTTTCAGTGAAATATTTATGACCGCATTAGAAAAGAAAATTTTTTCCCCTATGAATGTAATTCTGACTGTTTTTGTATTGTACTGGAAACGTTATGTGGATGACATTTTTTGTATATGGACTGGCTCAACTTCGGAACTTGAAGCATTTTTGGAATTGCTGAACTCCTTTTATAATTCTATTCAGTTCACTCTGGAAGTAGAGGATGACAACAAGTGTTTAAATTTCTTAGATATTCAGATTAAAAGAATGAACGAACATCTTGAATTCGATATATATAGAAAGCCCACCTTCTCGGATATTCTGATTCACAACAGTAGTTCGCACCCTTATAAGATCAAGATGTCTGCATTCCATGCCCTGGTACATAGGTTAGTTTCAATTCCATTGTCAAAAACTAATTTTGAAAATGAAGTTAGAGTTCTTAAATCATTAGCCATAAACAACGGCTATTCCCCTAACATAATAGACAGATTAATTTTCAAAAAACAACAAACCAAATTGTTTACTTTAATTTATCCACCTCAAGTGATGAAATTAAGAAATTTGTGTATATCAACTACATCCCATCTATCAGTGAACAACTCTGTCGAAGAATCAGAAAAAATGAAATTGATGTTGTATGTACCAATAAGAAGAATTTGAGATCTGTATTTTTCAATGGGAAGGATCGACTGAATAATTCGCAGTTGAGTGGTGTTTATATGCTATCATGTGATGAGTGCCCTGCATTTTATATAGGTCAGACTGGTCGTTCTCTCGGAGTTAGAGTTGATGAACATAAAAGATCTATTGGGCGGAGTAGAATTCAATGAGACCTCTGGCGGAAAAAAATTGTAATTGAAGCAACGAGTAAAATAATTCGTATTGCATTGTTTTTATTCTGTTTTTTGTCTTCATTGCAGATCAAGTTTGATTTTTTTTGTACCTTTTTTAAAGTTTTATACTTTGAATTATGTCGCTGCATAATCGAAACTGTTCTGTATTTGGTTGCACTAGCCGTGAAGGGAAAAATCCCGATTTATATTTCCATAAATTTCCTCCCATGGGAAGAATGGTAAATATTGAAAATGCGTTTGGAGTTCTGGAAAATATAACTCAAAAGGCTTAGGCAATGAAACTAAAAATGGGGAAACCAGTTATAGATAATATGTCCGTGTGTTCCTAACATTTTAAAAGGGAAGACTAGTCAAGGTTAGTACCAAGTGTGTAATACATAGTTATAAGCTAATAGTGGATGGTTTAGATTATATTTCTGAAGGTGAACAATATATAAATGAGTAACATATTCTTCAGGTCTTAGTAAAAAAAAGTATGTTCTTTTAAATGCAGTACCTTCCTTAAAACTACCACAGTCATGGCACGAAGTATGTTCCAGAAAACGAAGAGAAAATAAGTCGGTATTAGAAATTTCAAATGATACTCAATACGAACGTACCTTCCCTGCAACTTTTGTAGATATGACTATATCAAAAATGAAATAAAAACACGAAATCAGACCCAAAACTAAACGATTAATTGAACGCTTGTTGTACTTTTCACAAACATCAACCATACCTATTACTCCAAAAATAAAAATATTGGGAGTCAAAATTTAGATGAACAACACAAAGCACTAAAGCACAATCAAAGAAATACCAAAAGTTTTACAAAACACACACTGAAAATAACTAAAACAGCAAAATAAAACCACTTAAATAGCAAAGGGCTCATACGACATCTGATTTGTTTTACTCGTTGCTAAGATGACATTGACATTTCAGAGCGCCACCTATCGAATTCTACTTTTCCCAATATTACAAAATAAATCAACAACAGGTTTCTCCACTCACTGTATTACTCTCAACCACTTCATTGACTTCAATAATATAAAAATTCTACATAAGGGTGATAAAGGTAGACGTTTGGATCTTTTAGAAATGTTAGAAATAGCCTCAGCTCAAAAACAAAATCTCCTAATTGTAAACGATCAATTAGATTTCCGTCTATCACCGATTTTAACATGTGTTACCTGATATGTGTATGAATGTATTCTTTCTGTATTGATATGTATTCAGTTTTGAAAATGGGATAAAACCCGAAACACGCGTGTCAACAAATATTTTAATAAAACTGTGAAACTTTGTCAAGTGTTTTCTATCTTCTTTTATTATTCCTCATAGGTCAAATCATTGACTTTCCTAGTTGATACGTCACCTCTTCATGAAGAGAAAAATGCAACGTTACATCGTCCTCTTCCGTATAATTGCTCGTCCAATAGTGAACAAATGTTCGAGGAAAATAACAAGCTCATCGGATTATTCAGACCTCAATCTGTGGATATTGTCAGAGAGAGCAGATCGAGATCCGAGGACCCTGATTATCCGTATCGACGATTTCGGATAAATGAGCGAGTCTGATGGCGGAGAACGGAACACCCACAGGGGCCTGGAGATTGACCCTGATTATAGAAACGGTCGGCGGTGGTTGCCTCCCGCAGCGTTAATAATTGCTGGAGCAGCCCCGCCCTCGGTGTGCTGCGTGCTCCGCATCTCGTTACGGGGGTGTTGACAAATTACAAGAAACTTTATCGATGGACCAGAAGTCGGTAGCGGAAATTCTCTTTGTGCGCACATATTATTTTCACTAACGCAGGACCAAAAAAAAAGTTAAGTTTCAGCAACACTTTCATAATGAATGATGTTGATCCCCGTATTCAATCATTGATGTCGATTGAATCTCAGACTCAGATGAAATTTCCAACAAGAACATGGGCGTCTCCAGCCTTCGAGCTAGGGGGGGGGGGCAAAAAAAAACAGAATAAAAATAATGAACTGGGGGGTAGTGTAGGATGAAATGAAATTTATTTTATATTTCATCAGTTTACAGTACTATACAGGGTGTTCATTACTCTGAAGTGAACCGTTTGCGAGAAAAAAGGCATTTTAATATAAGAAGAAATGGAAAAATGAGTAGTGATGATTAACAACAGATTGACAAGTTTTTTAATTTCAACAAAATTTCAAAATAAGGTTTTTAAGTTCAAATTAAAAAGTTATTTTTCATTATTTTTAGCGAACATAGTTAATTATACATATTGTGATAGCGTTCCCGAGAAATATATATTATAATTACGATAGCGGGTGTGGAACAAATACTAAAACCATTTGTTTTTAAAAATATGCCGACGTTTCGACGTTTATTTTAAGTCTTTTTCAAGGCTGAAAGAACACAAACATGTTAAATCATAAAGTTCACTGACAAACAATACATCACATAATAGTGTGAAAATTATCACGTAAAATTACACACTTTCTTCTGATAGAAAGGGTATAAACGCAATTCAAGAAACAGAATGTGACCTACGACCTGCCTATTTTATATAGGTATCAATGGTCAGCGTTGCAACACGATGGTGACTTTTCCATTACACATAAAATATTGTTGGAGAACAGGTCCAAAACAACCAGGCAGATTGAAGTCATCGATTTTGAATTTGTAGTGCATCATCAAATTCTAAAAATTGTATTCTGCAGCCAAAATTCTCTAAACATGAAAACATGGTCCATCAACTGAAATGTGTGATTCACGACGATATATTAACTGTCAACATTTGACTACGTTCAATTTGAGGAATATTGGATGTATTCTTTCCTTAAACAAGTTTATGATATATGTACATAGTTGTATTATGTACTGAGGCCCTGTGTATCCGTCCTAAAGCGGCCCCTAGACGATCAATCATGAATCACAGTCTGACTGAACAATAAGATTGTCAATCCTGCCTTCAATCTTGAAGCCCCTACACATATCATTCAAACTGACAGTCTGATTGAAATGACTTCAGCTCAGTTGAAATTTAAACACCAAATAGTACGCTTCGAATTAAATTATAAGTTTAATGTCTCCAAATAAAAAAAGTAAAGATAAGGCTTGTTTGGCCATTGCCCATTATCCTTGCATTAAGCACCAGGAAGACAATAAAAGGTCTTTCACTGTAGTATTTGGCTTTATTTCTTTATATATGTTGAGGAATTTTTCCAATGCAACATTTTTTTACCTTCAATCGGAATGTCAATCTTCGCTCTGATTGTCATTCCGAATGATCGTGTAGGGGCCCTATATGATTGACCGTATCATTCAACTGAATAAATATCATTCCGCTTATATTTCTTTTTGAGTGGTGTTTTTCTTTGTCGAGAATAGTGGTAGCTTGAAAATGGAAATTATGTCCCAAAGAAAAGTGGTGTTCTGCTAGTGCGGTTTTCTCCCTTTTATTCATATTGACTAGTTTACAGTCATATTCATAGAGGTAGAGGCGGTTTTTCAGATATTGTCTTGTATTACCTACATAGCATTTTTCACAGTCAAGACAAGGAATTTTATAAATTAAACTTGATTGGAGTTTTGTCTTTCAATTTAGAAAATAAAACATTAAGTGTTCTCACATTACTTATAATATGTTTTGATTTGTCTCTTTCAAGTTTTTTTGTATTTTTTCTGAAAGCTTTTTTATGTGAGGAAATTTATAATATTGAAGAGTATCGTCTTTTGTCGTGGTCTGTGCGTTAACATTGTAGCTGCTGTATATTTTATTTACCAATTTCATAGGATAGTTGTTAATTTTTAGAATGTTTTTATTTTTTTAAAAATATCTGAGTGATGACAAGGGCTACTCAGTTTATGTGATCTGTAAAGTAAATTTTTCACAATGGCAACTTTACGTGACATTGCATGGACTGAGAGGTAATTAATTACTCAGTTAGAGGATGTTTCTTTTAATCTTTTGTATACCAATTGGTCGACAATGTACCATCAGGATGACGTTCAATCATTACATCGAGAAATGGTATAAATTTGTCCTTTTCGATTTCTATAGTAAACTTCAAATTATCATGAAATTTGTTGAAGTTATCTAAAATCTCTACTCTATCATTAGGACATGCTAAAATGGTATCATCTACGTACAATTTTATGAAAGGTAGATGGAAGGGTTATTTCTTCAACACCTCTCAGACTGGTCTCAGACATAGGCCAGATTTATGAGTCTTTCGAAGACCGTACAACTTTGGGAAAACACTTTGTGAACGCGCAGTCTCTTATAGTTTCAGGCATCAATGTAATTATCGTCAAACATGTTTTTGACTTTGTTATTTGCCCTGGTTTGAAATTTAATGGTTGGATCTGATTTTGAAATGTTATAGACGTTATAAATCGTTCATTCCCGACTGATACTCATCCCTGCACATAAAAACAGTTGAGTTTCCTTTGTCAGAGCGTGTGACTAATAAATGGGGGTTTAGTCTCAAAAAATCTTTACATATCTTGAAATCTTTTTCGATTAATATATCTGTATGATGTCTTCTATCATGGTTGTACGTGATGTGGTTGGTTATGTTATTTATACATCTCGCCCTTAGATGAAAAACACCACTCAAAAAGAAATATAAGCGAAATGATATTTATTCAGTTGAATGATACGGTCAATCATAGGACGGATACACAGGGCCTCAGTACACAATACAACTATATCATGAACTTGTTTAAGGAAAGAATACACCAATATTCCTCAAATTGAACGTAGTCAAATGTTGACAGTTAATATATCGTCGTGAATCACACATTTCAGTTGATGGACCATATGTTTTCATGTTTAGAGAATTTTCTCTGCAGAATACAATTTTTAGAATTTGTTGATGCTCTACTTCAAAATCGATGACTTCAATCTGCCTGGTTGTTTTGGACCTATTCTCCAACAATATTTTATGTGTAATGGAAAAGTCACCATCGTGTTGCAACGCTGACCATTGTCCATTCATATACAGGGTCTTTCACGAGGAAACTCACCCATATTTATACGGGAAACTACTGAACGTATTTTCATGAAATTCAGCACTTATAAGTATTTCACGATGCTGATGAAATCTAAAATATTTTCAAGGCATGAGCACCCCCGCTTTTTCCGGAAATGACGTCAACTTCCGTTTTTCAAATAAGAACACCATTTTTTTAATGCAGAAATAGATTACTTAGAAAATTTCAAGTTATTTTGATGTAACATTTTTCAGTTTTGGTTGGAAAATTCTCTCTGAGCGGGAAAATTCGAAAAAAAATCGAAAATAGAGCTCCGCTGAAACAAGAATAACTTCGAGGTTTTTGGATGGAAAATTTTCATTTTTGGTATTTTTCAAGATGTAAGATTGATGTATCCACTTTAAAAATCGAAATCGCGATTCATGATACAGGGGGTGAAAAAATCGCTTTCAAAGTTAGGGATGACAAAATCGTGAAAAATCAATTTTGTCCACGACTTCCCTATAATCCTTACATTTTGAATGATCTTTGAGAAATGTAATGGTAGTCATCATTCACCGGTGAATAATGACCAGTGAATAATGATTCATTAATCACTGCTGAATAATCACTTCTGAAAATTTTTAATTCGTCAGGATTCGAACCCGAGACGCCTTTTTTTCCACGATGGAAAATTGACTGCTAACCGCACCAAGCGATGGCAATTAAGAGACAAAAATAACCACTTAATGTTTTCTTCTATGATTCCCATTCAGTTCGACAAGCTGAAAAATATTCGAAACGTCTGTTTTCAACGCATTGTGCCTCCCATAAATTGAATTTTTTTTCGAAGATACCTGCATAACAGAGTCATGAAGAAATGTTGTGTATTCCACCAGAAATAACTGAAATAAGGGAGGCTGCAAGAAATACTGCATTACATCTATTGCCGGAAAAGTCAAGGAATCTCTGCCTCAAAGCTTTTAATAATTTCATGGACTGGAGCAGCTAATGAAATCCACTAATTTTCGGAGTCAGTTTTACTGGCGTATTTTTCGAAAATATCAGCTACCTATAAACAAACAACCCTATATGGAGCCATTATTCCATGCTTAAGAATACTCTCAACATAAATGAAGGCAACGACATTGGAAATTATAAAAAACTGCGTTCACTTTAGAGAAGGAAATCAGAAGGAAGAAAGCTAGAGTATTTTCTTGCGAAGAAATTATTCCTGAAGCATGCGATCAAAAATATCATGTAATGAAGGTAAAACACTAGCTTGTATACATTTGTATTTCATTTTCATCAGAGTGAAAGTATGGAAATGAATCGATGCCAACTGAACTTTTTGACGTTTATCGAGATTTTGCATTATTCAGTGCGAACACAGAGAAGGTTATGTCAACGCTTTTGATAACTATTTTCGTTGTTGAAAATGCAGATTAAATCGAAATTTACTGAGGAAGTCGTGGACAAAGTATAGTATTCTATTCGCACATAATTACTATTATTATGTGCTCATCGAATAATATACTATTTTCAAATTAGAACCCCATTTTTTTATGGCAGATATTGAATCTACGTTAAAAAATAACGTGAGTGTATGCATCACACCCTTGCCCTGAAATGGATATTTTCTGAGTTAATATCCACTTTAGGGCAAGGGTGTGATGCATACACTCACATTATTTTTTAACGTAGATTCAATATCTGCCATAAAAAAATGGGGTTCTAATTTTAAAAAATTGATTTTTCACGATTTTGTCATCCCTAACTTTGAAAGCGATTTTTTCACCCCCTGTATCATGAATCGCAATTTCGATTTTTAAAGTGGATACATCAATCTTACATCTTGAAAAATCCCAAAAATGAAAATTTTCCATCCAAAAACCTCGAAGTTATTCTGGTTTCAGCGCAGCTCTATTTTCGATTTTTTTCTCGAATTTTCCCGCTCAGAGAGAATTTTCCAACCAAAACTGAAAAAGTTACATCAAAATAACTTGAAATTTTCTAAGGAATCTATTTCTGCAATAAAAAAATGGTGTTCTAATTTGAAAAACGGAAGTTGACGTCATTTCCGGAAAAACCGGAGGTGCTCATGCCTTGAAAATATTTTAGATTCCATCAGCATCGTGAAATACTTATAAGTGCTGAATTTCATGAAAATACGTTCAGTAGTTTCCCGTATAAATATGGGTGAGGTTCCTCGTGAAAGACCCTGTATAAAATAGGTAGGTCACATTCTGTTTCTTGAATTGCGTTTATACCCTCTTCTATCAGAAGAAAATGTGTAATTTCACGTGATAATTTTCACACTATTATGTGATGTATTGTTTGTCAGTGAACTTTATGATTTAACATGTTTGTGTTCTTTCAGCCTTGAAAAAACGTAAAATAAACGTCGGCATATTTTCAAAAACAAATGGTTTTAGTATTTTTTCCACTCCTGCTATCGTAATTATAATATATAGTTAATTATAATTCTCCTTTTTTCCAATCACAAGAGATTTACAATGTGTTATAGCCAGGTTAAACCAGGTTTTGATCCTACGAAGGCTGCTGAATGATCACTCCACAGTGCAAGTAGTGCACGGTAGAGGGATCAAAATTTTTGAAACTTTTTCCGTCTCGGGAAAAAATTCCCTTGTTTCTCTCAAAACATCAATAATTGTCAGCTCTTTAAAATTATCTGCAGGTTTCCTCCTGCCATGCCCTTTGCCACAATTCCATTTAGTTTTTGATGCCGCTCAAATTGTAAAGTTGGCAGAAGGTTTCGCAAGCGTCAGTGATACTTTGTAACGAATTGTTTTGCATCTGAGCAGGTTGCATCAGTCTGCTTAATGTATACGCCGTCGTTGATAGATACAAACATCTTGATGTCCCCACAAGAAGAAGTCCAGAGGGTTCAGGTCAGGAGATATAATATAATTATGTTGCTAGGGCTTAAAGCTTGAGGGAGATCATTCACATACAATAGGAAAAGTATGGGCCCCAGAATTGATCCCTGAGGTACACCCTGCTTGACGTCTGATTTTCTTGATAGGTATTGATTCCGTTCATTAATGATTGCAACATATTGTGTCCGTTTTGACAAATATTACCCAATGAGCCGATGAGCCACCCACCTAATACCATAATCTTCTATAGCTTGCTCATCAACGCTTTTGAAAGGTCATAGTATAAACCGACTGGTGAACTTTTCCTATCTAGACTTTCTGTAATGAGTTTGATTGCATTAAAAATAGCTAGTTCTGTGGATATACCCTGCCTGAAGCCAAACTGTTGAGGACTCAGAATGTTATTCCTATCTAAGAATGATATCAACCTATTATATATCACCCGTTCGAAAATCTTAGAAGTTGAGGGCAGAAGAGATATCGGAGGGTAGTTATTCTATATCGCCTCTAGAGCCTTTTTTGTACACAGGCACAATCTTGGCAATTATTAGATCGTCAAGGAATTTGCTTGATGTAAAATTTTCATTTTATTATATTTACTAAAGGATCACATATACATATACTTACAAATTTTCCTCAGAATAGCAGATGGTACACCATCTATACCGCAAGTTTGGGTGCATTTAATTTATTATGTTAGAAATTTCTGTTTCACTGACTGCTTTTAGATATATTGTGTTGTTGGTACGCGAAACGTTATCGTATGACACCTTTTGGATAAGCCTATACTGAGTGTAGAATTTGTTAAAAGTATCGGCAACTTCTATAGGGTGTGTAACAGACTGTCCCTTACGCTTACCGTCATTAAGAATTATGGTGTTATCTTTTTTTCTTGCGTTATTTCTAGCTTGATTGAATTTATTCCATATACATGTAGTTATACAGGGTCTTTCACGAGGAACCTCACCCATATTTATACGGGAAACTACTGAACGTATTTTCATGAAATTCAGCACTTATAAGTATTTCACGATGCTGATGAAATCTAAAATATTTTCAAGGCATGAGCACCTCCGGTTTTTCCGGAAATGACGTCAACTTTCGTTTTTCAAATTAGAACACCATTTTTTTATTGCAGAAATAGATTCCTTAGAAAATTTCAAGTTATTTTGATGTAACATTCTTCAGTTTTGGTTGGAAAATTCTCTCTGAGCGAGAAAATTCAAAAAAAAAATCTAAAATAGAGCTCCGCTGAAACAAGAATAACTTCGAGGTTTTTGGATTGAAAATTATCATTTTTGGGATTTTTCAAGATGTAAGATTGATGTATCCACTTTAAAAATCGAAATCGCGATTCATGATACAGGGGGTGAAAAAATCGCTTTCAAAGTTAGGGATGATAAAATCGTGAAAAATCAATTTTTTCAAATTAGAACCCCATTTTTTTATGGCAGATATTGAATCTACGTTAAAAAATAATGTGAGTGTATGCATCACACCCTTGCCCTAAAGTGGATATTAACTCAGAAAATATCCATTTTAGGGCAAGGGTGTGATGCATACACTCACATTATTTTTTAACCTAGATTCAATATCTGCCATAAAAAAATGGGATTCTAATTTGAAAAAATTGATTTTTCACTATTTTGTCATCCCTAACTTTGAAAGCGATTTTTTCACCCCCTGTATCATGAATCGCGATTTCGATTTTTAAAGTGGATACATCAATCTTAGGTTCATCTTGAAAAATCCCAAAAATGAAAATTTTCCATCCAAAAACTTCGAAGTTATTCTTGTTTCAGCGGAGCTCTATTTTCGATTTTTTTTTCGAATTTTCCCGCTCAGAAAGAATTTTCCAACCAAAACTGAAAAATGTTACATCAAAATAACTTGGAATTTTCTAAGGAATCTATTTCTGCAATAAAAAAATGGTGTTCTAATTTGAAAAACGAAAGTTGACGTCATTTCCGGAAAAACCGGAGGTGCTCATGCCTTGAAAATATTTTAGATTTCATCAGCATCGTGAAATACTTATAAGTGCTGAATTTCATGAAAATACGTTCAGTAGTTTCCCGTATAAATATAGGTGAGGTTCCTCGTGAAAGACCCTGTATATATGGAGTTGTCATTTATGTAGGTGCGAAAAGAACTCGTCAGCTGTGGATCGCATCATATGTCACATTTTTGTTTCATTTGAATAATTCATTCAGTTCATTGATTAACTTAATCGTGAATAATTCTGCTTCCGATAATTGCTAATTCTCTGTTTCCTTTTGTGAATTTGGAAAATTTCAGAATTTCCTGTGATTCACAGTTTTAGTGATTTCGATTTCATCGAATTACTTGCATTTAAATACTTTTATTTGTGCGAATTATTTCGAACAAAAAGACTGTTACCAGGGGCGTGGTTATTTTATAATACCACAAGGATAGGTGTGCATAATTTGACATTTTTAAGCAACGGATTTTCACGTCAGCTCCATTCCATGCTCGATCACTCTGTACATTGGATTAGGAGTCATCGACAGGACTCGGTTGACTGTTTTGCTGATATACGTAAGACTATATTAATACTGTTATTTTGGGTACGCATTTATCCTTTCATTTGTGTTGGGTTTCAATAACAATTTATACATATACAGGGTGGCCCACCCCAGACGCGGTTCTCATTTTGAGGCAGTAAATGAAGACATTTTGAAATTTTTTTTCGTGAAATGTAAGGGACAATCAGTTGCACAATTTAAAATTTTCACATATGTATACAGGGTGTTCGATAACAAAGATATAGACCATGGTTACACTTTTTCGAATGGAATACCCTATATATGAATTCAAAAATTGAATGGCAAGCTCAAATAATGATGAATTTATAAAGACTATTTTATGCCTTAGAAGAACCATTGTAGAGAAAATGGCGAAAAATCGAAAAAGAGTAGTATTTTTAATTTGCAATTAATGCAGTGGCGTGTCTAGGATTTATGACCCCCCCCCATCCTGCGAGAATTGTACCAAGGCCCCTTGTTTTCAGGTGAATTTCTATCAACTTTGTTGTGAAAATATGCGTTCTGCTTCTACGGTAGAATCACGTACGAGCACTATGAATAAATTACAACTTCTCAGAAAACTGGGAGAAATTTCATTGAAATCTCAAAACAAACGTATAATTCTTTGAGATAATATAAAATATAAAAAAATAAAGGAACATATTAAGATCACCAGAAAAGTACATAAAATATGATCAAAAAATTAATAATAGTATATTGTTCTATGAGCGGTAATGTAAGTCATAACACACGCAGATGAATTTTGCAGCCCGAGCCGTCAGGCTGAAACTCTACCCAACAACCTGTTTTATAGTTGTATGGTCAATTTGTATACTAATATTGTTATCTACTTTCCTATTTTCGAAAGTGTAGATTTGAGACCTTTGTTCTTAGATTTAAGGTTGATTAACAGGGAAAAGGTCAGGTTTATGCAAAAAAAACCACTTCTTAAAACATAGCCGACTAGTTTCGATTTTAATCTAAAATCATCTTCAGGGCTCTACAATGAAAAATACAAAAGTTTTACAATATAGCACACACAACAATCAATATAACAGAAACATAAATGGAAACATGTGAACATAATCATAATTATAATAAAAAGAATAAAGATTGTAGGTGGTGAAAATATCACAGTCATGATTCAGCCAGTGAGAATTAAGGAAATGGTTAGGTTTTCTCTCGAATAAATACATTTGTATTTTCTTTCTTTGATGGTGAAAAATAATCTCGATCACAATTGAATAAGAGTATGAACGAATTATGGGAATTCACTTACAGTAAATATACTGTTCTGTTCATATTGATGCTCAATCTATTCTGAAGCAGCCACTGAGCATACATTTTAAGAACCTCACGCATCTCAAGATCCTCCAAACTCTGCCCGCTAAACATAATTAGATAAACATCTTCTAAGAACAAAATTTGAAGGCATATAAGGAAATGTTTTGATTTTTTCTTAAAGTTTGAGAAAAAATTGCTGGTACATTGACCTGAAAAAATGATTTTCGACAAAAAAGGTTTATCAAAATTACATTTTCCCAACACCGTTGTAAAGAGGCTTCCAAAGCCTTTCAAATGAAGTATCACTTAAACCCTCTCCCCTATTCAATTTTGAGGGGTAGAAGCGTCCTATCTTAGGGGATTGCTCGTCCAAGCATCAAATGTATGTCAAAAGATGTCGCCCAAACAAAATCATTCGACGTGTTTCGAGAAATTTCTCCAATCACTATGGGATAAAAATGTACGGGGTGTGACTCGTGTGAATCGTCTGAGAGGGAACACCCTGTATAATATAGTAAGTATAAATATTGACAACAATAAAAATGAGTTCACGCTGATGGCACATGACATTCTGAAGAACCTTCTTCGCTTAGGGTTGTTCAGTGGCGGATTTACGATTTCAGGGGCCCTACGCTTCAAAACTTTTTGGGCCCCCTCTGAAACATTTTCGAGTTTTTTCAAAACTGATTTTTTAATTAAAACTCACTCCTTTAAAAACAAAACATAAAGTTTCTTAATAAAATACAAGGTATGTTTATCAAAACAAAATTTAAAAGATGAATAAAAATCTTAAAAAAAAAAGGGAAAAATATCACAAAAATTCAAATACAAAATATCTCTAGAATATCAAATCTGCAAATTTTTCATTGCTGCATCGAGATTAAGGAATAAATAAAATCATCACAAAAGATACAAGTTTCGTTTACAACTGTAAATCAGTTACCTACAAAATAATATTCCACTGAAAAAAATTTATTTTTTCTTATTTTAATATCACCAAATTCTTTTATTGCAGAATCATAATCGAGACTGCTCGTTATATTACTTGCGATAGAAAGTATTCCTAAAAACTGCAGTCTTTTTTCCTGTCACAACAGTTCTATATTTATTTTTTATCAATGGCAGTTTGGAAAATGGCATATGAAACTGAACTGTAAAGCTTACCTTTTATATCAATTATATCGTTCAATGAGAGTACAAGGATTTAAAAATCCAAACACAAACAGAAATGGTTTAATTCACCAACACTAAGTTTTTCACAATATTTGAATCTTACACGTTACACGAAATTCGCCCTTCACTGTCAACACTATTCGAATCTTGTGAAATGAATGGGGGAAAAAATTATGCAGACCTGAGAACTTATGCACAAGTATTTTTCACTTATTTACACCCCTAAACGAATCAACATCTGGTCGGCCGTTCTGTAGCACATTCCTAGATTTCAGAGGAAATGCCGACAAATTTATTGAATTATGTTGTAATAAAACATTGGAATTCGGCCGCCACCCTTGACGGAATTCATTGCAGGCAAACAAGATAATTAGGGACAGTACGCTGAAACTAGGATGGTGTGTTTTTCCAACATCTGAGTAGATAGTCTATGCATCTGAGTTTTGCTCTGAGGCTCTTGTCATTCAATTTCGTTTCATGTAAATGTAATAATTCATAATTCATAAGTTGCCTCTGAGCTTCTTATAAAATATAGTACAGTATGACTATTTTTTATCACACTTACAGACTGAATTTTCATTCTAGCCAAAAAAATTTAATTCGATCGTCGGGGGCCCCTATGGACCTCGGGGCCCTACGCTGCAGCGTACTAAGCGTACCGGTTAATCCGCTACTGGGGTTGTTAAAACAAAACTTGGAAGAATCGAGAAATCTTTCTAAATGCATCCTGCAAAATATCGTAGTTTAATCTAGATTCTAGAAGGAAACTAACCATTTGTAATGAATTTTATACATTTACTCTCTCTTGAAAAATTGCACTTTTTTCTTTCAGGAATTATTGAATTTACAGCTATTTATATTTTCTTCAAGACAAACTCTGCTCTACAAACGGACGAAATCAATTTTAAATCAAGAATATTAGACTGTAGTTCTTGTTCACATCTCCAGTGTTCTGTTTAACATAATATGTCACACATTTTTTGACTTTGTAAGAAATGCTGAAGGCGATTTTGCTTGTTACTATGAACTGTATTACTTAAGCACTGGATGTTTTGGTGGATTAAACAGTGCTTGAGGTTATCTACAAAAAATCATCAGAGATGCAATTTTTTTTGTATACATTAAAGTTGGACCTCTTTATACCTACATTTTTTGGCCAAAACTCAGTCTTGTAAAGTTCATCTTTTCTTTGGAAGGGAACTTTAACTAGGAAACTTTTTAAGTCGCCTTTTTTCTTCTGAAATGAAAGTTCTTTAACCTCTATAGTTTCTTCTTCGAAACCTGGTTTCAACTTAATGTCCTGTCTGATATTTTCTTCTTTCACCTGTGGGTTTATTCTGCTTATAAAGAACCATGCTTTTCTTTCTGATGCCGTAAAGGTGTTATCGGCTTTACCTGTTCCTAATCTTCTTGAGCTCATTCGATTCCTTTTCCTTACTTCTGTCCATTCCCATTGTTCCTGTTGTGTACCTTGTTTACTTTCTCTAGTTCCTCTACTACTTCTGTCATTTTCATCTTTGTTGACATCAGCAACTTCACTTTCGCGAACCTTATATTTGACACTTGTTTGACGTGTATGACTTGTTCTAATGTCATCAATAGGTTGATTGGCATCCGTGTTGACATTAGTAGACTTGTCGTCGGTTTGTGACGTTGCCCTTGTTGACATTAATGACTTAGGATTTCTCTCTCCTTTTCTTTGGTTATCTTGTTGAATTTTGTTTAGATTTTTTGTTTCCGTGATATCTGTTCTCTTATCTTTGTCATGATGACCTTTTTCCGCCTCCAAGAATTTGATTTTTTCTAGCAATAAACCATTGTTTTGGGTTAAAATTTGGTTTTTCTCCCTAGATTCTTGTAATAGCTCTTTCAAATATGCAACTTCAATGCTGAGTACTTTGACTTGCATGTCTTGATCGGTACTTGCGGTGTTTTGACCTTTCTCACTTCTTGCTTCAAGTTTACACTTTGTTGATTTTAACGATGCTGCCTTCAACAAACATGATGGGTGAAATGTTTCTGAACATCTGATGCACCTCACTAACTCAATTACTATGTCTTTGCTGCAATAAAAGCACTTCTTCTCACAATTTGGAGTATTCTTTCCAGAGCGTTGTTCGTTCACGTCCGTCTCGTCCGCCATATTACTCGAGGAAAAGGTACCTTAATACTACTCCGGCCTGCAATTCTCTACATCTCTGCACCAGGTTCATGAACAGCCGCGAAGTTGGGTAATTTTTTAGCGGAAATCTTGTTCTGTACAACTCACACGCTGAACTGGCATTTTTTTTTTTTTGATTCACAATAGATTAAAAGCATATCAACAAGTTCATTTTTTGAACAATCGTGCGGCATTTTCGAAACATAAAGGCCAATTCTCACTTTCGTGCAAGCCACGCGCTCGGCACAGGCAAGGCACCGAATCGGCAAAATATCCTTTTCATTGATCATATGGGCCGTCGCTTGCCGAGACGTTGCCGGCATAATGTGAATTTAACCACACAAAAACCATATGATCAATGAAAAAGATATTTTGCCGATTCGGTGCCTTGCCTGTGCCGAGCGCGTGGCTTGCACGAAAGTGAGAATTGGCCTTAAACCTCGCCGTAATACGAATGAAGATACACTGGTCACAATCGATATTCTGAGTCATGATAAGAGGACAAAAAACAAGAGATGTTGATATTTACGAGACGAGGGAGCAGGTTCGGACTGAGGAATAATCAGATTCACCTAGAAACTAGAAAATATTCTAGTTTCATTTTCTCGAAACAGGGGCATAATTCATATGAAAAATTTTTGGTAAAATGACTTATTTGCAGGCCCCGGCTAAGGTAAGTAGGCGCCCTGGGCTGTACTGGTGCACTTTGCTCATCTAATTTTTGTTTGTAAGCATAGTATTTCTAAATTCCATTCATTCCATACTTCCTCTATTGAGTTATTTTATTCTCATTCATATTTTCCTATCCTAATCTCATAAGTAACGAGTCATTCCACATTTGGTTCATTTCAATCACACAACTCATAGAATCCTAACTTACTAGAAGATCACAGCCTGGCCTATGGTAGAGTATGGTAAGTGAAAAGGTGGTAGATCATCCAATCGTAAGAATTCCTGCTTGGTAAGCTCGCAAGAGGAGGGATCGGCAACCCAAAGAAGAGAAAAGCTTTCTATGATTCAAGGAGCAGTACCTCCCTATCCTAATTCCTCTCCTTCGACCTTTTCAATACAGGGATGTCTTAACCCAATCATAATACTATTCAGAAAAATATATTCATCTCCTCGAAGCTGAGATACTATTACAATGTTGAGTCGTGAAGGTGAACTAAACGTCCCCCTCATACGAGAGTGTATCTTCGCGATACCGCTGGTTCCTGCAAACTACTGCCATGAAAGAATTCACCTGTAAACAATCCTTTTGTTCAATAATCTATATCTATTGTTTCTTCGAACGAGGTGCGGCAGCAATGATGACATTCAATTGTCCACTTGCTACAATTGATGCTCCATTACGCACAAAACTTTCGTGACCACCGAGCTTTATTGAAGGTTCATACCGCTTCGGATAATTATTTATAAGAAACATGCAGAATGCAGCATGAATCGAGGATATGAACATTCATGCTGCATTTTGCATATTTCTAAAATAATTATCCAAAGCGGTATGTATAAATAAATACCCTGGTGCAACGATTTGCAATATTTTACAGTGGTGGCGCTTTTGCGGTAATGGAAAATAGCGCGACCCCTTTCGGGGGAAATGGAAAGTAGGACCCCAAGTCAGATTTTTTTGGACAAGAAAGTCTTGAACGAAATCTAATCAGTGGCAACCCTAGGATTTTATCCATCTACCTATGTGAATACTGAATGGCAACAAATACTAAATCAGATCATTGGAATGCGACCTTCGCCAGCGTTCTATCCCCTCTACTTGAGTACAATATTATTATATAATTACGTAGCCGCACCCCATATTGATAGGATGAACCTCCTTATCTTCTCCATAAGCTCCACATATGACCATGTTGCAGCTTGCTAAGTCAGCATCGGACACCTGCGATGCTGAGTCTCATTGAAGATAAGCCGTTCCTTTATAAACGGCTTCACCCATGTTATTCATTAAGAATTAGATTTGCTTTCTTAAGAATTAGATGTACTCTATTAAGTAGTAGATTTGTTTTACTCTTGAGTGTAACTAGTCTTTCACCATAAGTTGTATTCAGTAAATAAATTGTTTTTAAAAAACAAGGTCTTCAACTCAAAATTTATAATTGGCGACGAGGTCTGGGATTGTGCAAGTGCTAGAATTCTGCGTGTGTGCCCCTGAAGAAAAGAAGAGGTCCATCCAGAGAGTCCAGCCACTTTCAGTTTCAACTGTTGAGCGCAATCGAACTACGAGAAGAAGACGAGAAGCCCGATCACCTGAGTAGCGCCCCGTGACGACTTCAGAGAATACACTTTGGGTGAGCATTTCCTAATTCTTCCCAGTTTCCCTTATTCTGGTTAAAAAATAGTGTAAATTTGTATAAGTTTTTCCTAGGTTTCTTCATAAAACCGATTTTAAAGTTTTCTCTAGGTTTTTCTTTTCTAAAAACCGACATAAAGTTTTTCCTAGGTTTCCCTTAATTAAAAAACCGAATTTAAGAGTATTTACTTATATTGTATACTCATTTATTAAAATTACTTCGATTAAACACTTTCGTAATAAAAGAGGCAAAAGGCCCATTCAATCAGAAACAATAATGGCAAACGAAAGGATCGATTTATCTATTGCAGAAAAGTTTGGGATGCTTTAACCCCGCTTTTCCGGCATTGAGAATGAGTTACATTCATTCATCAAGAGTGCGGAAAATTATCTTTTGATGTTCGCTAATGAACAACAAATGATTAAAAACTATTGTTACGCTGTAGTCAAATCAAAATTAGTTGACAGAGCCCTAGCTGAAGTTTCGACTTCTGATATACCCGATAATTGGGAGATACTGAAGAATTTCCTTTACAATAAATTTGCTGATCAGATCAATTTAGATGTTCTGATACATAACCTACAATTTTTAACAAAAAGACCAAATGAAGATTTATTGTCCTTCATCGAAAAAATTATTTCTATGAAAATTAGAATCAATTATAGGATCGATGCTGATATAATGCCTGATCCTGAAAAACAACTTTACAAAACAAATATTCTCAAGATTTGTAAAACAGTATTAATTTCAAATGCCCCTGTAGAATTGCGAACGTACTTAATTACGAACAATGGTCTTTCATTCGATGAAACTGTTAACGCGGTGAAAGATTATGTTAGCAATATGGCACAGTATGAATTACTAGATAGAAGCCGTCGAAATAAAAATTCGCAGCCTTTCTTAAAGAACAATCCATTGATTCAGCCCACATATAGGAATAATCATTTTAATCATCAACCCGTGCAACGAAATAATAATTATAATCAAAGATTTCAGTCCAATCAACATTTTCCTTCGCAACCAATTCAATTTCAACAAAGGAATGTGAAACCGCATTATCCTACGTATCGTGAAGTTTTTGAGAGACCCTCTAATAATCAAAATACTAATGTTTTCAAACCTAATCCAAATTATAGAAATCATAATCCTCCAGAGAAAATGTCTATACAAACAAGAAATTATCCTCAGAAAAGAAATAATTATTCTACTCAATTTAACCCAAATCCGCAAAGAAAATTTTTCGACAATAATCAAAGTCCCCATTATACTTTTGAAGAATTGACTCATTTAGAGCAACCTTCAACTTCTAAAGCTCAAGCAAGTACGAGTTACGACCCTAAGAGAAATTTTCGAGGAAACGCCTCAAACGAAAAATTGACTTAAATTCTACCCTTGACAACACTAATCAATTACCATTTATTCAATTTCAAAATCCTAAATGTAAACTTTTAATAGATAGTGGATGTTCAGTATGTCTGATAGATCCTAAATTTGCTTATAATAATTTTCAAAAGAATATTTTTAATGAATCCACGACATTAACTGCGTGTATGAAACAAGAAACTTCTGATGAGAAAGTATTGATACCTTTATTTTCCGAATTTAATATTGATGATTTTCACCCTTTTATTCTTTACAAATTTCATAAAAATTATGACGGATTAATAGGAGCAGATTTCCTAAATAAATATTGTTTATCTTTGGATTTCAAAAACCAAGTAATATTTAATGAATATTGTAGAATCCCTTTTAATGTTCAACAAGTATGCCAGAAGAATACGGTTATACCTGTCGAATTAGGACATTTAGAACCCAAAATAAGCAATCAATTAATGAAAATTTTGATCACAAACGAAGATGCTTTACAATTACCTGGTCAACCATTAAATTTTTCTAATAAAATTAAACATAAAATTCGTACTAATGATGAAAATCCTGTTCATTGTAAGATATATCGATATCCAGAAATACATCAGGAAGAAGTTCAAAGACAAGTTCAAGATATGCTTGAAAAGAAAATTATTAGACCTAGTATTTCTCCTTGGTCATTTCCAGTTGTTGTTGTTCCAAAGAAACAAGATTTATCCGAAAAGAAAAAATGGCGAATCGCGATTGATTATAGAAAATTGAATGATAAAACAATTGATGATAAGTATCCACTTCCTCAAATTGATGCTATTCTTGATAAATTAGGAAATAAAAAGTATTTCACTACTCTTGACCTTGCGTCCGGCTTTCACCAAATTGAATTAGATGAAAGTTCTATTGAAAAAACCGCTTTTACGGTAGATAATGGACATTATGAGTTTTTACGTATGCCCTTTGGTTTAAAAAACGCACCAGCGACTTTTCAAAGATTAATGAATGAAGTTTTGAAAGATTATATTGGAAAAATTTGTTATGTTTACATGGACGATGTTGTAATTTTTTCAGAAACAGTCGAGCAACACTTAGCCGATATTCATAATATTTTAGAAACATTTAAAAATGATAATTTAAAAATTCAGTTAGACAAATGTCACTTTTTTAAAACTGAGATCGAATTTTTAGGTCATATTATTACTCGAGAAGGAATTAAGCCAAATCCTAATAAACTTCGAGCAGTTAAAAGTTTTCCAATTCCTAAAACTCAGAAAGAAATTAAATCTTTCCTTGGTCTAGTTGGATATTACCGGAAATTTATTCCGAACTTTGCCAAAATTACTAAACCATTAACTATGTGTTTGAAAAAAGACGCGAAAATAAATATTCATGATCCTAAATACATCGAAGCTTTCGAAATTTGTAAAAGAAATTTGATAAATCACCCTGTATTAAGATATCCGAATTTCAATGAACCTTTTATTCTTACTACAGACGCATCAGGATTTGCGGTAGGTTCTGTATTATCGCAAGGTGATTGTCCGAACGATCTTCCCATTGCTTTCGCTAGTAGAACGCTGAATGAAGCAGAAACTAGATATAGCACGATTGAAAAGGAACTTTTGGCAATCGTTTGGTCTTGTAAACATTTTAGGCCTTACCTTTATGGAAGAAAATTTATTATCTATACGGATCATAAACCCCTAATTTGGCTATTTTCATTAAAGGAACCAAATTCTCGACTTATGAGATGGAGAATCAAACTCGAGGAATTCAATTACGAAATTAAATATCGTAAAGGTTCAATGAATAATGCTGATGCACTCAGCAGAATAAATTTAGATTCAACGGAAGACTTGAATTATGAAAATTTTATGAAACTTTATGAAAATGATCATATTCCTAATTCTTTAAAATTAATAGAAAAACAAGGTGACTTATTCCAAGCACCTAAGAATTATTCATTCGCACATTGTGTTTCTAAAGACTTGAAGATGAGTCAAGGTATTGCTTTAGAATTTAAAAATAAATATGGTAAAGTTGATGAACTTAAATCACAAAATAAATCTATCGGTGAAGTAGCATTCCTTAAAACCGATGAAAGAAATGTTTATTATTTAATTACAAAAGAATCATTCTATGATAAACCGGAATACGAAACGGTATTTAAAACATTATTGAATTTGAGAAAAATATGTGAATTTAATGGAGATAAATACTTAGCTCTCCCTAGAATTGCTTGTGGGTTAGACCAATTAAAATGGTCAATAATTTTAAGTATGATTAAATACATATTCGCAGAATCGAATATGAAGATTCTTATTTACTTTTTATCTGATACACATAATAATCATAATTTTGATTTTAATGCTATTGAAGATGATAGAATATCATTAGTCAATCACATTTCCGATGACGAATTAGATGAATGTGTCAATTTACTTGTCGACCCAAATAATGAATTACCTGTTCTTGATAACGAAAATTTAAATGAATTAAAAAATGTTATAATTCATAGTGATATTACAATTCACAGTAGTATCGAAAATCCCATTTTGGAGATTCCCTATACAGAAAGAAGTTTGAATTCAGCTTCTCTTCAAGTTATATTTAAAACAGCTTCGAATTTCAATGTAACGAAAACAAAACCTTTCGGAGAAAAACTCAGATTTCGAGTTTTGATTAATTCAATAGAAAATGATTTGTTCACGTTCGTTAAAGAATATATCCAGCCTAAAAAGCCATATACATTTTATTTTGTATCTCAAGAGTTGGAGAAGCCATTGATTAAAACATTACAAGAAAAATTCGATTATAAATCCTTCGATTTAAAAATATCAAAAACCTTCTTAGAGGATGTCGAAGACAAAGAAGAACAAATTCTCAGAATTCAACAGTACCATGAAACGAAAACGATACATCGCGGTCTCAAAGAAAATTTAATAAGTTTGAAACGGAAATTTTACTGGCCGAATATGAATAAAGACGTACTAAATTTTATTAATTCATGTGAAATATGTCAAAAGAGTAAATACGAGAGAACTCCTATTCAACTCAATTTTAAACCTAACCCTCTTGGTTCTAAACCATTCAGTCATGTTTATTGTGATACGATAAGATTCAATCAAACATATTGCTTGACTATTGTCGATTCGTTTTCCAGATTCGGACAATGTTATCCCCTTCTTCAGAAAACGGGTACTGAAATTTTAGATAAACTATTGGTCTATTTCAGTCATTATGGCATTCCTTCTAAAATTACTTGTGATAACGGATTAGAATTTAAAAATCATGTTATTCAAGATTTTTGTAAAATACATAAAATAGAAATTCACTATATTACCAATTATAATCCGAATTCTAATGCAATCGCAGAAAGATTTCATTCTACGTTGATTGAGCAATTAAGAACTATTGATAGTAAAAATTCTACTTTCCAAAATCGATTAGCACAAGCTCTTTTAAGCTATAATAATTCATTTCATTCTAGTCTTGATATGACTCCAATGCAAATAATCAAAGCCGATTTAAATTACTCTTTACCTATTGAAAAAACGCATAATGAACAAATTCAAGATTATGTCGAAAATTACGTGAAAAATTTAGGTGAAATTTCAAATGAATTAGAAAAGAAACAACAGAAAAATGTTGAGCGTTTAGAAAAATTGAATCAGAAAAGGTCTGCTAAACAAGACCATCCTTTAAATAAAAATCCCACATATTTGAAAACTCCAATTGTACGTAAACTTGATCCGGTCTACAAAAAGGTAGATGCGCGAGAGATTGACACTCATCGTGTTCAAGATTTGAAAAATAAACACATTTATCATAAGAAAATTTTGAAACAACGAAAAAAATAGTCGAATATTTTGTTTCAGATTCAAAGATGCGAATCATCACATCTCTTCTCATTATACTCGAAGTAGTTGCTGAAATAATCCCTTTAAAAATTATACCGTTGGAAAACAATGTACTTCCAATTCTATTAGGCAAAGCCTATATTACTAAAAGGCATATTCAATTGATATATCATATTGACTTGAACCAAATTGAGAATCTAATTGGCAAATATCAGAAGGAGATTGATAATTTTAAAAATCAACAACTAGGGTT
The DNA here is from genome assembly GCA_910592335.1 of Adalia bipunctata. Lineage (NCBI taxonomy): Eukaryota > Metazoa > Arthropoda > Insecta > Coleoptera > Coccinellidae > Adalia > Adalia bipunctata. Next base: position 8,285,636 of record OU342949.1, on the reverse strand, counting down.
TTCTCAAACGGCACATTACAAATATTTAGAACATTCAAATTCTATAAATGTTAAAACGCTAGAAGAGCTTTTAAACGAAAAAATTAGAGAAAAACGAGGTTTGATCAATGTTGGAGGCAAAATATCGAAAATACTATTTGGAACACTTGATTCTGATGATGAAGCACTTTACAAAAGCTATTTTGATAGTATAAACAAGAATGAGGAATCACTCATGAGAAATCAGAAACAGATTGCCACTATTGTTAATGATTTGAAAAATAAGTATATTGATAAATTTAAGCAATTAATGAATAATTTCAAATTACTTCAAATCGTACCGGCATTACAACATGTTGAACAAATGCATCTCATGACTTTTGAACTCAAAGATATAAAAAAACGTTCTTGATGAAATCCAAACAGCAGTAAGCTTTGCAAGACTTCACATTTTGCATGAATCTATTTTACCCTATACAAAATTCGCGGAAATAGTTAGAAATTATACTATTATTCCAATGCACCATTTGAAAGATTATTTTCAATTGTGTCATACTAAAATCCTATTCAAAGATAAAACATTACTTTTTCTCATATCCATCCCTACGGTCTATGAAGAAAGCTATAATCTTTACAAGTTTTACTATTTGCCCCAGAGAAATCTTACCCTTTCTTTCACCAATCCTTTCATGCTCACTCGAGATGAAGAATTGAAATGGTCCACGAAACAGTGCCATCCAGTTGAAGAAGATTATTTATGTGATCAAGATTCTCTCGACAACCCTCCAGAATGTATGAAGAATATACTGAAAACTCATTTAGAAAATTGCCCTAGAAAAGAATTCTCCTCTACGCCCAATTTGAAGACATTGGAAGATGGAAGCATTTTGTCCATCAATAACTTGGAAATACAAGAAAAATGCCCTCAACAAACGAAATATCATATCACTCCGCCAATGGCGATAATCCAGTCAAAATGTATAATTAGCAACTACCAGAAAGAAATTTACCCCATTCAAATAAGGAATGAAGAAAAATATGTCATTCTACCCAAACTACCATTTTCAACGTTAGACAACCGATCCAAATCCAAAGAAGAAGAAGAAGAAGACTTCCCAGATGAAGAAATTCCCAATATTCTACTAGAAGAACTTGAAGAATGGAAATGGAATTCACCATTATCGACATTCATGATTGTTTTAATTGTTTTGATAATTTTTATAATATTTTGTACAATTTTAAGAATTTTGCAGCTTAAAGCTACACCTCATTTAGGTGATACCTTTATCCAAAGGGGGGAGGAATTACGTAGCCGCACCCCATATTGATAGGATGAACCTCCTTATCTTCTCCATAAGCTCCACATATGACCATGTTGCAGCTTGCTAAGTCAGCATCGGACACCTGCGATGCTGAGTCTCATTGAAGATAAGCCGTTCCTTTATAAACGGCTTCACCCATGTTATTCATTAAGAATTAGATTTGCTTTCTTAAGAATTAGATGTACTCTATTAAGTAGTAGATTTGTTTTACTCTTGAGTGTAACTAGTCTTTCACCATAAGTTGTATTCAGTAAATAAATTGTTTTTAAAAAACAAGGTCTTCAACTCAAAATTTATAATTTTTAGATAGATTCGTTTCCAGTGGAACTAAGCTATTTTTAGCATCCATGTCTAAATTACTCGATCGTGACTATATGGAAATTCTATATTATACTGAAAGAAATAAGAGACAAATTATTTGCCACTATAGATATTGAAAAATGAAATGTGAATACGAACTAGGTCCCCGATACTGTTCACCCTACCAGACCGAATGGTCCAACGTCAACTGAGAATCGCACCGACTGCAGTTTCGTCTTATTAGGACTCATCAGGGTGATAAATCCCATAAGTTGACGACGGATGGAAAATCTTTTCGTCAAGATATGGATATCTGTCACGCACCTCATCGGCATGAGTGTAAATGAGCGAAATCTATCCACCTTCAGAAAAGACCCCCCTCCGGTGATTGAATGAACAATAAAGGAAACTTTCTTCCAAATTGCAACACCAGGTTATGAATTTCAACGTTAGAAAACGAAATAATCAGTTCACCTGGGATGCGCGTAGACGTTTGCAGTTTAGTAGGTTATCCAATCCAAAAAGATTTAAAGAGAATATGATTTAAAATCATTAAGCTGAGAAGGCAGCTACCTATACATATACATATTTACTTCAAATATATTATTATTATTATTATTATATATTGGACAAGAGTTAAGAAAAGATTCTATAAACTCGAAAAAAAAAAATTTAAAAATAAATACAAAATGCACATAGCTAGCCAAAAAAAAAAGTATAAATTACATTTGAAAAATAAAAAGCAATTACAAAATCAATAAAGGAAAAAAAAATTCATCTTAAGTATGGCGACGATCGACTCTGCATCCACCTGTCAAATCGGTTTTTGAACGAATTGACAGAGGATGCCTCCACGATGGCTGACGGTAGACGGTTCCACGATGAAAACACTCTGTTGGACAGGAAGTGTTCTCTCTGAGTTGTCCTGAAATTCTCCCTTCGCAGTTTGTATCTGTGACCACGCAGACGTTCGTCATCATTCAGAGTGAACATTACACCCAGGTCTGCATTAAAAAGACGGTTCAGAGCTCTGTAGGTGATAATGAGGTCACCTCGGGCCCGTCTGTCTGAGAACGAGGGGAGATCCATAATAGAGAGACGTTCGGGATAGCTGGGTCGCAGTACACCATAGGGTATTCTAGTCGCACGCCGCTGGACACTCTCGAGCAGCTCCACATCGCGAACCAGAGACGGAGACCAAACTGCCCCGGCATATTCCAGGATTGGGCGCACGTAAGTGGTATATAGAATTCTACAGGAGGCCGGATCGCAACGGGAAAATGATCTGCCCAGCAGATAAAGAATTCTCTTCGCCTTGTTAACGGTGTGCAGGATGTGATTGGACCAAGAAAGATCATCGGAAACCACGACTCCAAGGTCACAATGAGAGGTTTCTGCAGAAATCGTATGGCCGCCGAGATAGTAATCGACACCAGGATTGTTTCTTCCCATGTGAATGACCGAACACTTCGAAAGATTTAGAGGCAAACACCAGTTCACAGACCAGTCGTAGAGGGCATCGAGGTCCCTCTGAATGACACCAGGGTCCCCAAGCGGATCACCGTAGATTTTAGCATCATCGGCAAAAAGGGAACAATTAGATCGAATGGTTCTAGGCAGATCCGAAGTGTAAAGAAGGAAAAGAAGTGGGCCTAGGACCGAACCCTGGGGGACCCCACTAACTACTGATCTCAAAGTCGATAGAGAGTCTCCCACTCGAACGCGAAAAGTGCGATCAGAGAGGAATGACCTGATCCACTGAAGGAGGGAACCCCGAATACCCAAACTCTCGAGCTTGAGAAGTAGACGCCTGTGTGGAACGCGATCGAACGCAGGGACGGGCCGAAGCCAAATTTTTGGGGGGGGATAGCTTCGAAAATTTTCCAACTGTGCATTAAAGGATTAGAAAACCAACGGTTGAAGGGGGGAGTGGTATTTTGGATTGCGTGTCAATGTTTTTTTTCCCGAGAGCATTAAAAATATTTAGAAAATTTTTTAGTGTAAATGAAATAATATTGGGTAATAGGACTTGTAACAACTTTTATTCCGTCACTATGCCAACGTTTCAAGGAAGTTCTCCTCTTTCTCAAGGCTAAAATTAATACAATACAATAAAGAAGAGAGAACCAACAGTCTGTACTATTACCTACCTAGTCAACTAATTAAAAGTTTTTGTCATCATATAATAAAATGATATAAGGTAGTACAATAGAAAATTCCAACACACGTAACATGACGCAATTCATTAAATAAGGTTAAATTATGGTTATGTACAAACATCATAGAATACAATCAAATAAACTAAAACTGCTAACATACAAAACAGATATAAACATCTTACAACAATTGACTGTATAAAATACTAAGACCCTGCACGTCCTCTCTATGATTGACTGTTTTGTTCTTTTTGATGAAAATCATCTCACTAATATTTCTGGTATATCTATTTTTTTCATAATCTAAAATCTTAACATCATCAAAATTGAACTTGTGTCCTGTCAATTGAGCATGAGTAGCTAAAGCTGTTTTATTACTATTAGTTAGGTTACTACAATCATTCTTGTGTTGTCTAATTCTCTCCTTAAGATATTGTTTAGTCTGTCCAACATATGATTTTTCACAACTAAAACAGGGAATCTGGTAAACTAAATTTGATCTCAACAGGTTGGGTGTTTCATCCTTTAACATCGTGAAGAATTTTTTTCCTCTGTCAATGTTGTAATATGCACAAGTACAATTAAAACTTTTAAAAATTTTGTTAATACTCTGAGATAGTCCCGGAACAAACGGGAACTTATAATACCTAAGATTCGTTTCTTCTATAACATTATTATGAACTGAATCATTCATATGACCAACACCATTACACATTCTGTTAACTAAGTACCTGGGGTAGTTATTTTTATAAAGGATTTCTTTAACCTTGTTAAGATTTTGTTCGTGAAACTTTATATTACTCAATTTGGTGGCTCTAAAGATCAAATTTCTAATAACATTTAACTTTTGTTGCAAACTGTGATTACTGAAAAAATTAATACATCTTCCAGGGTTGTAAGGTTTAATGTACCAATCGGAAGTCAGATTTGTATTTTCACGTATAATAACCGTGTCCAAAAATGGAAGTCGCCCATCAGTTTCAATTTCTAGGGTGAATTTAATTTTGCTATGGAAAGAGTTGAAAACATCCAATGTATGTTGTACTTTATCATTAGGAACTAATATAATTGTGTCATCAACATAAAATTTAATTAATGGTGTTCTGAAGTCTAATTTGGCTTCAGCATAGCTGAACAGCTCCCACATTACCAACTCTGCAAGTGATGGACTTGCTGGGGCTCCCATAGGAGTGCCATCAAGCTGTTTATAATATTGCCCCTTGAAAACAAAATAGCTACTTTCGAAATAAGTTTTTAACAACAATAAAAAAGTTTCTCTATCAAGAACAGTGTAGCAACTAATAACCTTACATTCTGGTCTCTTTAGATGTTGTGTCCCTATTTACCAATATCCCAATATCACTTGTGACCCAATTGGTTAGAAAACATTGGCAGGTTATTAGTTGCTACACTGTTCTTGATAGAGAAACTTTTTTATTGTTGTTAAAAACTTATTTCGAAAGTAGCTATTTTGTTTTCAAGGGGCAATATTATAAACAGCTTGATGGCACTCCTATGGGAGCCCCAGCAAGTCCATCACTTGCAGAGTTGGTAATGTGGGAGCTGTTCAGCTATGCTGAAGCCAAATTAGACTTCAGAACACCATTAATTAAATTTTATGTTGATGACACAATTATATTAGTTCCTAATGATAAAGTACAACATACATTGGATGTTTTCAACTCTTTCCATAGCAAAATTAAATTCACCCTAGAAATTGAAACTGATGGGCGACTTCCATTTTTGGACACGGTTATTATACGTGAAAATACAAATCTGACTTCCGATTGGTACATTAAACCTTACAACCCTGGAAGATGTATTAATTTTTTCAGTAATCACAGTTTGCAACAAAAGTTAAATGTTATTAGAAATTTGATCTTTAGAGCCACCAAATTGAGTAATATAAAGTTTCACGAACAAAATCTTAACAAGGTTAAAGAAATCCTTTATAAAAATAACTACCCCAGGTACTTAGTTAACAGAATGTGTAATGGTGTTGGTCATATGAATGATTCAGTTCATAATAATGTTATAGAAGAAACGAATCTTAGGTATTATAAGTTCCCGTTTGTTCCGGGACTATCTCAGAGTATTAACAAAATTTTTAAAAGTTTTAATTGTACTTGTGCATATTACAACATTGACAGAGGAAAAAAATTCTTCACGATGTTAAAGGATGAAACACCCAACCTGTTGAGATCAAATTTAGTTTACCAGATTCCCTGTTTTAGTTGTGAAAAATCATATGTTGGACAGACTAAACAATATCTTAAGGAGAGAATTAGACAACACAAGAATGATTGTAGTAACCTAACTAATAGTAATAAAACAGCTTTAGCTACTCATGCTCAATTGACAGGACACAAGTTCAATTTTGATGATGTTAAGATTTTAGATTATGAAAAAAATAGATATACCAGAAATATTAGTGAGATGATTTTCATCAAAAAGAACAAAACAGTCAATCATAGAGAGGACGTGCAGGGTCTTAGTATTTTATACAGTCAATTGTTGTAAGATGTTTATATCTGTTTTGTATGTTAGCAGTTTTAGTTTATTTGATTGTATTCTATGATGTTTGTACATAACCATAATTTAACCTTATTTAATGAATTGCGTCATGTTACGTGTGTTGGAATTTTCTATTGTACTACCTTATATCATTTTATTATATGATGACAAAAACTTTTAATTAGTTGACTAGGTAGGTAATAGTACAGACTGTTGGTTCTCTCTTCTTTATTGTATTGTATTAATTTTAGCCTTGAGAAAGAGGAGAACTTCCTTGAAACGTTGGCATAGTGACGGAATAAAAGTTGTTACAAGTCCTATTACCCAATATTATTTCATTTATTTGTAAGAATGGACGATAACAATTCGCTTATTTTTTAGTGTAGTTTTAAATTCTGCATTACTAGATTAACACACTCCACACTCTACAGGATTATACAGCATCTGTTATCATTATTTTGTATGTTTTGATTTTTAAGTTCAATTCCGAAGAAAAATTAATGATTTATTCAAGTGAACTGAAAAAAATCCACATACTACACACTTCACTTCGAATCTTTTTCGGTCCATTTTTGCATAGGGGCCGTTATACTTCGGCCGACGGCTATACGGCACCGATTCTCCATTCAAAAAGTGCCTTTCATTTTTCCAAGTTCACGCCCTCAATTTTTCACCAAAAAGCTTGATTTTTTTCAAATTGAAGATGAAGGATGTCTTGAGGGCACTCCAATTTCTTCTCTTCGATAAAATTATTTTTTCGCATGAAGAAATCGGCTACGGCACCGATTCTCAATTCAAAAAGTGCCTTTCATTCTTCCAAGTTCACGCCCTCAATTTTTCACCTAAAAGCTTGATTTTTTTTTTAAATTGAAGTTGAAGGATGTATGAGGGCACACCAATTTCTTCTTTTTGATAAAATTATTTTTTCGCATGAAAAAATCGGCTACGGCACCGATTCTCCATTCAAAAGGTGCCTTTCATTTTTCCAAGTTTACGTCCTAAATTTTTAAGCTAAAAGCTTGATTTTTTTCTTCAAATTAAAGTTAAAGGATGTCTTGAGGGCACTCCGATTTCTTCTCTTTGAGAAAATCATTTTTTCGCATGAAAAAATCGGGTTGAATTTGAGAGTCTATGAAAATTGACTTCCTAATCGTTTTTCGGCGGTTGTTCATCCATTTTTTTTAGAAAATTCATTGGAGTGCCCTCGACAAATCAATTTTCTATATTTAAAAAAAATCCATTTGGATATACGCTTAATTAATGCAAAAAATTATGGAAATACTGAAAAGACTTCCAGAAAAGTGAAATCGCAGAGAACTGTCTGAAGTTCCAGGAGAATTAAAAAAAAATCAAGCTTTCAGGTGGAGATTTTAGGACGTGAAAAATGAAAATGGAAAAATGAAAGGCACTTTTTGAATGGAGAATCGGTGCCGTCGGCCAAAGTATAACGGCCCCTTAACAGATTTACGTGTTGAACGGAGATTTGATAGAATAATTAAGAATGAGAAAAAAATACTGCCTACTGCCCTACCGAGAGAAATAGCTCAAATTGGTACCAGATGGACACAGTCGATGCGGCCAAACTGAGAAATTCACAACTACCTGCTGAGGGATAACGTAAAAGATGAAAAATTGTTCATCTTTTCAAACACTTGGTAGCAATTCGGAATGAATACCATTTATTGCTGGTTATACACATTGCACATTGGGCCAAATCTGCCAAATACTCTAAATTTACTCTAACAAGAATTTGTACAATTGTCGCTATTCTCTGCATGCTTTTGTCCGGCTAAACGTGGGCTTAGTTCTACCGGTTTAATAAACATTAATTTAAAACTTCATTTAAAAAAAGTCAATTTCATTCACATTTTAAGAAAACTTTTGTAGAAATATGTATTCCAACTCCATTGAAATCTCTCCAACACTCCAACTGCTTCAAAATTTTCCCAACTGCTTCGGAATTTTCCCAACTTCTTCGAAACTCTTCCAACTGCTTCGAAAATTTTTCAACAGCTTCGAAAATATTCCAACTGCTTTTAAAATTTGCCAACTCTGTTCAACATTGGGGACTCTTGTAGAAATATGTATTCCAACTCAATTGAAATCTTTCCAACTGCTTCAAAATTTTCCCAACTGCTTCGGAATTTTCCCAACTTCTTCGAAACTTTTCCAACTGCTTCGAAAATTTTTCAACAGCTTCGAAAATACTCCAACTGCTTTTAAAATTTGCCAACTCTGTTCAACATTGGGGACTTTTGTAGAGATATGTATTCCAACTCAATTGAAATCTTTCCAACTGCTTCAAAATTTTCCCAACTGCTTCCTAATTTTCCCAACTTCTTCGAAAATTTTTCAACAGCTACGAAAATATTCCAACTGCTTTTAAAATTTGCCAACTCTGTTCAACATTGGGGACTTTTGTAGAAATATGTATTCCAACTCAATTGAAATCTTTCCAACTGCTTCAAAATTCTCCCAACTGCTTCGAAATTTTCCCAACTTCTTCGAAACTTTTCCAACTGCTTCGAAATTTTTCCAACCGCTTCGAAAATTTTTCAACAGCTTCGAAAATATTCCAACTGCTTTTAAAATTTGCCAACTCTGTTCAACATTGGGGGGGGATCGTCCCCCCCATCCCCCCCTTAGGCCCGTCCCTGATCGAACGCACGAGAAAAATCGAGGTAAACTACGTCAACAGGAACACCCCCGTCTAGCATCCTCGACCATTCATTCACACACAACAAAAGGTTCGTCAACACAGAACGACCAGGCAAGAAACCATGTTGCTCCTCTGGAATTAACCTATTATCAAGCGCGAATTGAATGATTTTATCCAGAATTATCCTCTCACATAATTTTGCGACAATGGGTACCAAACTGATAGGACGGTAGTTTTTGGCATCCAATTTGTCACCCGATTTGAATATAGGGGTTATGATCGCCATTTTCCAACAGGTGGGTAGGGAGTGAGAAGAAAAAGATTTGTTGAACAAAATGGATAATGGTTCAGCCAGGTAAGATGCACAGTACTTAAGGACCCTCGAGGAAACTCCATCTGCACCCGGAGAAGAAGAGACGTCTAACTGTTGGAGATGCTTCAGAAGGATGGCAGGAGTAAATTCAACGTCACTACTATACTATTACCAATTTCCATCAGAATATATGAAATTCCATAAATAAACTAGTTTTCCCCAATGCCATTCCAATGGGAGTAGAAAGGATCGAACTCGCTTTATATTAAATTTCCGCATTTCAGTTCCCCAGAAGTGGTCAGTGAAGGGGGCGGACCGGGGTCAAAGATTTTCGGAGGACACATGTTTTTGTCATATAATAGATAGTATATCTCAGATGGGCGGCGACAGTCCGTTTGTCAAATGCATTTGCTAACTTATCTCATGAATTATGGCATCTAACTTGAATCTTATACTTTTGCTTTACCGTTATGGACTCGATATAGGTTGTTTATGGTCATTTATCAATGAGTTGTGGCGGTTGAAAATGTTTCTGGGTATGATACCAGAAATATGTGGAAAAGACTGAAAAGAGGTAGATGAATGATAAATTTATGGATCTTAGATTGTTAATGCACTTAAATATCTTTTTTTTTCATGAATATCGATAAAATATAACACGAGCCACACTATATGGGAACCTTGACTATATCATAGGTACTAACTATATCATTTCTATGTCTCAGTCTCACTTTGAAATTGGTGAAAGTACGATTCAGACCAGTGGTAGGGGAACTCAGAGGATCAGTTACATATACAGGGTGAGTCTTTGACTTGTATATATATTTTTACAGTAGATTTTTGAGGCTAAGAGAAACACTCTTTTCATTTTTCCAAATTCGGCTCTGTTAATTCTGTAATATACTAAAATAGTAACTCGGTGGACCGGCCGCATATTTCCGTTCCCTATACAGTCAGCGCGACAGGTCGCTCTCACCGTATAGGAAACGGAATGCACAATGGAACACTCCGTTTCCTAGCAGATATGCGCGATGTGCTCACTGTCCTGTTAGTCTTCTGGGTGCCGATGGGACAAATTGCAAATTATTAATAAAGTTTTCATACTTTGTGTATAGCTTAATAAGGTAAAGTCTATCACATTTTTCCTCTGTGAACATTTTTGTAGCCGCGATTTTTTTTCAGCAAACCTCTCGTAAGTCGACCATATTTTCATTTTTTTATATCATACGTACTCTTGTTTCGTAAAATGCAATCATAAAAACAATCTGAGAAAAATGAGAAAACATGATTGTCTACCAATACCTATAAACATGACTGAAAATCACATTTTTTTGATTATCAATACACTCCTGATTTTTTCAGAATCGGTTTACATAACCATATAAAAATGCAATTGTCCGACAAATGAAAGAACAGACAGATGAAAATCGACGATTTTTTGAGTTTTTAAATTCATTAATATTTATCGGACTAGAATGAATTTATGGCATCAGAGGTGTCCCACTGAAATTGATCAGTAGTTACTTGCAGGGTAGATATCAGAGAGTTTTTGTTCAGGAGAAATGCTCGGACTGGGGACGTGTGGAGTGTGGGGTTCCTCAGGGATCCATACTGGGTCCTCTTTTGTTTTTAATCTACATAAATGACTTACCTCCAAATGTTAAATCACACAGTACGGTACTCTTCGTTGATGACACCTCATTCCTCACAATTGGCACCACTGCAGAAGAGCTCCAAGAAATTTCATCGAACATCCTCGAACAGGCTGAAATATGGTTCAGTGCAAATAAATTTAGAATAAACAGGGAAAAAACACAATATCTCACCTTCGAAACTAAACCCACAACAGAGACAAACCTGAAATTCCTGGGTATATATCTGGAGCCAAACTTGAAGTTCTGGAAACACACAGAAGAATTAGAAAGAAAATTGTCAGTAGCTACTTACCTCATCAGAAGATCTAAACAATTAGCAGGAAAGCAAGCAGCCAAACTCGCTTATTATGGATATTTCAATAGTGTAATAAACTATGGGTTACTGTTTTGGGGTAGTGGACCTGAAATGAAAAAGATCTTCATAAAACAAAAAAATGCCATTCGTATATTGTGTGGACTGGGGAGTACTGAAAGCTGTAGGAGTCACTTCCAAGAGGAGAACATACTGACACTCACCTGTTTGTACATACTTACCTGTATTCTATACATCCATGATAACAAGGAGAAGCTGATGCGAAATGGAGAGTACCACAAGGAATGCGAGAAACTTCATAACTCCATATCACAGGGTGTCGGCGGCTCAACTGAGCATAAACCATGAGGCCATGCAAATATACAATAAGATTCCTGAAGCTTTCAAATATTTGAACAAAAATAAATTAAAACATGAAGTAAAAAAAATTTTGTATAAAAAAGCCTTTTACGATATGAATGAATTTTGGATTAGCCATTTTGAATAGTTTGTTATAAGTGTAACGTTTGTCCTATACTCTATTATTAAATGTTGACATTTTAAATATTAACCTATTGGTACCTATATTAATGTATTGACGCCCCATGAAAAATGTTGATGGGTTAAAATTATTCACTTGTATTTCTTATTTCTTATATTTAAGAGAGATTCGTTTTAAAGAAAAAACGACTGTGCACCATATAAAATGCGGCAAATCCTTAGTCTAGTTGAATATAATGGTTTTGTTTCAGAAACTTTTTTCGATTATTATTGAAATTAATCTATTGATTTTGATGGAAAGTGTATAATTAAAATTGTTTACTGACATTTTCATTCAAATTTAATAAAAAAAGCAATGAAAATACTTCTTCCTCTTGTGTGACAGTAGTAAGTAGATTAGCTACTCTCTACTCCAGTGGCGTACCCAGACATTCGTCTTGGGGGGGGGATATGAAACAAATAATAATAATATTTTTTTAATTGCAAAACAAGAATAAATTTTTATCTTCTCCCATAGAATAATGTGTCCATTATTCTACTGATTTCGAGCTGTAATAGTATCTATAAACCAACCCTGATAGTTATGATAACTCACTCTAATACAAATAGGAAAAACAGATTACCAAATGAATAAAAAAAGTCGGATCGATCGGGAACAATTGCAATTGGAAACCGTGAATTTTTAATGTTTTTTACCACTCGCCTGACGGCTCGTGCTGCAAAATTCATCAGCGTGTGTTATGACTTACATTTCCGCTCATTGAATAATATAATTTTTAATAGTATACTAGTACTCCATTAGATAAAATATAATTTTCTTTTATTATTCGGCATCGACTGCTTTGGTCATTAGCCGTATAACTCAGTAGTCCTTGACTATGGATATAAAGAAGCAGAAATTTTGGTTTGATATCATAAAACAAAGTAAAGTCGCCTTGGTCTTCTTGCTATATCATCAATAATTTTATTCTCGGAGATTGGCAATTCCCTGTGTATAGACATCATGGCTAGCGGATTCCAGCAGCCGAACTTGTCGATTTTGTTTCGCATTCGTCAAATTTCCTTCGTTTGATGAAGTCCGCCAAAGAAGTTTGTTTACTTAATTATGACGATTTTTTCCTGGACATCTATTAAAAAAATACAACACACCTTTGTAATAATTAAACGAATTATGATGAATGGAAGGCAATGTCAACTCAGGACAAATTTCTACAGGTCGTCTCAAGGAATGAAATAGAAAAATGTCTACTCATCTACTTCATACCAGTAAATAAAATATCACCCTACTGATCCAAGTGCGAATTTAACGCAGTATTATCGGCCGACAAAGGGATCTGGACCCGAAAACGTCATGTCTCGATAAGATTTATTCACACTTAAATCGCTTGTTTTGATGTGCCGCCAATCGCTGCGATAGTTGCGGCACTCGGAAGGCTTCATATGTCTTTCATTTCTTATTAATAATTTGGTATACAACGAAGCGAATATATCATATTGTCAGGAACTTTACAACTCTCTTGGATTTTACCGAGAGAATTCGCTTTTATCAAATTACACACTTTTGGACCTAACAATGGATCTTCCTGGGGGGGATATATCCCCCTTATCCCCCCCCGTGGGTACGCCACTGTTCCTCACATTGAATTCATTGTAACAAGACGAATGGTATCCAGTGAAAGTATCACACCAATCGTCAGGTAGAATGACATCTTTATATTTGTGATTATGATGTTCTCTTGATGCCAAGAATATTCTGCACCGTTTAAGGATGCCACTTCCTCCTATTTTGTTTTAAAGTCACGGATATTTTTTAAATGTTTGCACAAAAAAAACTCCATCACTACTGATAATATTATATCGGCAACAACTGAAATTGCCGAACTTTATTCGTCGGACAGCTGGATGATAGTATTCAGCACATCCTTCTTAAATGATCCTCAAAAAATCAAATATTTATTTGTAACATGAGCAAAGTTATATCCGATAAGGATAAATGCATATAGTCTATTTATTACCAAATTAAAGCAGTGAATTCTTTAATTTTTGAATGAACGCGAAGTATTTTCAAGGTTGGAGAGAGAATAAGAAAAAAAGACATTATTCATAACTTTTTATCCCAAAAACTCTTCAGTTTTCATTTTTCGGACAAGGAAATCGCCACATTTTTTATCGCACAATTGCATTTTCATACTTCATATGGTTGTATCAACCGATTCTGAAAAATTCGGGAGGATATTAATACTTTGAAAAAATGCGATTATCAGTCATGTTTATGTTGGTAGACAATCATGTTTTCTCATTTCTCCAAGATTGTTCTTATGATTGCATTTTACAAAAAAGAGTATGTTTGATTTGAAGAGAAAAATGAAAATATGGTCGACTTACGAGAGGTTTGCTGAAAAAAAACCGCAACTACAAAAATGTTCACAGAGAAAAAAATGTGGTAGACTCTACCTAATAAGCTATACAGAAAGAAGGAAAACTTTATTAACAATTTGCAATTTGTCCCATCGGCACCCAGAAGACTAACAGGACAGTGAACACATCGCGCATATCTGCTAGGAAACGGAGTGTTCCATTGTGCATTCCGTTTCCTATACGGTGAGAGCGACTTGTCGCGCTGACTGTATAGGGAACGGAAAAATGCGGACCGGCCTGAGGGAATCTGTCCAAAGGTGGGTCCAGAAGAATCTTAAAATCGCAGCGAAGCTGCGATACAGTAAAAAAATACGGTCGAATAGAGGAATAATCAATTCATACGTGGGTGAAATTTCGATTTTCTAGGCGACGTAAAAGTCGCCGACAAAATATACGGATCGAAAGAGGAAAGGTCAATGCAAAATGGCTTGGTATTCATATCCTCCATCATTTTTCCATTTCTACAGGAAAATTGATCAAACTTTCACATTTCGCCTAGAAAATCACCCGATTTGCAGAGATCTACCAATAAGGATAACCAATAGGTAGATCTAGGGGCTCTACTAGTAAGATATAGCTATTTGAGGAAAAAAATTGGGCCAAATACCTGTCTGATACCTCTTGTTATGAAGACAAAGTTCATATCGGAAATGAGTTAATACATTTAGGGAATACTCAAGTACTAACCTTATTGGAATAAAAATGTTACAAACACGATATTTATTAACACAAACACTTAGTTTTGTCCAATTATATCTGCAATTAAAAAGCCATATTTCTCCCATCACAATGAGTTCCTTCTTCGATTCTCCTGAAGATAAGTTCGTAAACACTATTAACTTATTCATATTTCACGCGATATCCCAAAAATATCCTAAGGAGAAGGGTTTTTCATTAAATTTGTGAATAATCAAGCAATATCAACCTATTTTGTATTCAAAACAAGAATCTTCTATGAATATTTCACAGAGCATAAAAGAAGATGTTGCTAGCTTGTTGATTTTTCGGATAACATAGTATAAATATCTATGATTTGTGATGTCCCTTCTGTACATCGCGAAAAACACGACGCATGCGTATAGCGACAACCGGCGTTGGATATTGGCTATTTCAACTACCTCTAGAGGCGCTGCGATATGTAAACAAACATGGAGAAAATCTTTTCTGGAGCTATATTGTTATGAAAGGGGAATGAATTCATTATAGGTGTTCATCTTCGTTATGTGAAGTGATGATTATTTGAAGGCTTTCAGTGAATTGATTTAATATTAACCGTGTAGTATCGAATATATAGAATTCTCTCGTATGAATTGCTATATTTTGTATGCAGAAATTTTTCCCTGGTTTATAGTTGGCAGGAAATTATCACAGAGGACATTGTATATAATTCTTCATCAATTTCAATTTAATGTGGTTTGTATCGACATTCATCATTCATATATCTGAATTCTGTATTTCAAGGACATTAATTTTTAATATTTTTATTATAACATACCTCTACATCAAAGAGATTCTATTGTCGATAAAGTTTATAAATATTCTGACAACATTGTTAACTTGATGTATAGCGATCTGAGAGATATCAATTTTTCTGCTATTCGATGATATTTAAAATCCAGGTAGGCATCCAGATTATTCGTAAAATTTATGATTTTTTCCTCAAATTTCATCAGATAAAATTAGGAATAACTCAAAAACGTCTTTCAATGACTATTTCACTCAATTAAAAAACTGACCAACCACAGTCTAAATACAGCTCGTATTATTATGAAATTCCAACTGTTTCTGAATTATGATTGGTCTTACAACTTCGGTATTTTCAACGATTGAGTCACAGACTAATTTGTGATTGAAGTATATCTAATAAAGCGATAGACTTATCACGGAAATTCAATCTCTTGTGACATTACCACTGAAAATTGAGCTAGTTTGCCCGACTGTTCGGTAGTGACAGATGTGGAATGTTTTGCCAGTTGAGTTTTATCCTATTTTTCAGGCGTTTTGTCTGATCATTTAAGATTTGTCTCATTCTACATAGATTAGAATTTATTATTCATTAATTCACAAATTTTCAATACAATAGAGTAGATATACCTATTTTCTAGAAACGAAGACAAAATACATATTATGTTTTCAGTGAATTTGATGGACTCGTCTGCCTATAAAAGAATGATTTATTGAGGATGAAATGTTGTTGAATTCCATTTTGGCTCGGATTGTTAGCAAGCTCACTCGTTTTCACCTCGACAATGCTCCATCTTTTTTGTGAATTGTGTTCAGTGAATTATCCTAGAGCATTTTATCTTCTCAAGGGCGGATATAGTTCTTTTTCATGGGAAGGGTAATAACGATCATGGGGGGGGGTAATAACGATTGAAAACCATTAAATCAGGTACACAAACCATCTTTTTCTCAGGTTTTGGATGCTCATGGGGAGGGTAGTTACCCCCAGTACCCCCCCGTAAATCCGCCCTTGTATCTTCTTTTGAGTATTTACCACCTCTTCTATGAACTGACCATGTTGTTCTGAGTTCAATTATTCAGTTTACGTCTGTTTATTCGATCAGAATTGTTTGTGAAAAAATTTAAATACAATACCTTCTTTTCTATTTGTGTGAATATGATCCAATTTAAATGTTCACAAACGACGATCGATTGAGTGAAATCGAGGGGAGAATGCACTTCGGAGCAAGAATTATGACATTTCAGTTGCAAATATAACTGAACAGAATTTATATCTTCGGTATTTACTATTCAGTATAAAAAGCTAGAAGAGGTCAATTTTTATTTCGAATTATGCAACTTTTTATTCATAAATAAGGAGTTTGTCATTTACCCTCTGAGAGGGTAGTTGAGTATTTTAAATGGCAACCCTTTCTGATGAACAGTGGCAGATCGCCTTCATCAAACCTACAATATTTGTGCCCAGTATATCGTTTGATCTTCTCCATAAAATCGAAATTCCAAAATAGTGGAGTGCCTGGAGCATTCGAGCTCGGACTAGAGTTATAGTGAATGAATTTATACGATCGATGTGGGATATTGTTTTTTAAACTATAAATTGCAATGTTTACCCATTTTTTTGTGTGCAATCCATTGTTTCATTGTTTAAACAAATTATTATAAAAAATTAATGTTTGACCATATATTTTCACTTTTAACAGTAATTTTTTTGTATTTATATGTTGAATCCCACCTGAGTAGACATATAGGAACATTTTTCAAAAATATATTTGTGAATAAAAATACCAGTAGGGATCTCGAACGTGGAGGGGAGAGCGGAGCGACAGCTGCTATTATCTCTGATATATAAAATTCTCCTGTCTGCATCTTTGTTACCGAACTCCTCCGAAACGGCTGGACCGATTTTCGTGAAATTTTGTGTGCATATCGGGTAGGACTGGGAATCGGCCAACATCCATTTTTCATCCCCCTAAATGATAAGGATGGTCCACCCCTTACTTTTTTTTTATTTTTTCGGACAAAATTTTTTATTTTTATTTTTTTATGATACGGCATACAAAAATACATATAACCCTAAATTTTCACCCCTCTACGATCAACCCCTTTTTCTAACACAACCCAACCTAACCTAAATTGAACTTTTTCAGGCTAGATTTTTATTTTTATTGGCCAACATCTATTTTTCATCCCCCTAAATGTTAGGGGTTGTCCACCACTAATTTTTTTTTTAATTTTTTTGGTGAAAATTTTTTATTTTGATTTTTTCATGATACAGCATACAAAAATACATATAACCCTGAAACTCTAGAATGTATCGTTTGACGACTCAAATTGGCCCCTTTGCTTTTTTTTTGGCATGGCTGACTATACATAGAACATATAAATAAATCAAGTTAAAATAACCTAACCTAACGGGAAGGGTATTTGAATGGTATAAAAAAGATGGTATTAAATCAGCCGAACGGAATCGTCGTGCATTAAAAAATAAATGTGCAGATATTGAATCTGATGAACATATACCTACCTTTACAAATTGCTCAAGATAAATTTTTGACAAATAGTAAATATAAAATTCGCTTGATAGAAATGTTGAGAGTTAAATTAGCTGACAACAATATATTTACATGCCAAGCGAAAAGCGATGCCGACAAATTAATTGTTGAGACGGCAATGAATTTGGAAGCAAAGATGTTGTTATAGTTTCAGAAGATATCGATGTCTTAGTGATATTAACGGCATTGGTAGATAAAGATCGTGGAATATATTTTCTAGAACCATTCCGAGGCAAAGTTCAACACAAGATATTTTCACCGAAATGTTTAGAAAAATCATGACCAAACTGTAGAGAACATATTCCTTTTTTACATGCGTTTACGGGTTGTGACACTACTTCTGCATTTTTCAATTAAGGAAAAATTAAGTTTGCCAAAAATTTTGAGAAACGGATTGATTTAGTTATAGTTATAGTGAAAAGGGGTTACAGTTCACTGCGACCTTAAGGTCTATTGTGCCCCCTATCAGAGCTATCAGCCTATCACCTATCAGAACGGATTGATTTACACGACTCAATAAAAGTATTTAAATATGCGTCGAAATCGACAAACAGAACATCTCATTCCTTTCTCCTCATTTGTGTTGGTTCTGTTTTTACGAGAGTTGGATGTTTACAGTTTGCATTGATTTTTACGAAAAATGACCTATGGGTTTCATGAGCACTCTTTCTGGCCTCATTTATCTGTTTGAAAAGGTAAATTCAATTTTGATAGTGTTTTTTGTCTTGAGTTACCTGGCTGCTTCTAGATATCTTAGTGTTTGTGTATCGTTTTATGTCAAAGTTTATGTTTATATTTATATCAATAAAAAATTTTCAGTCTTGAAGAAGATCCAAACATAGGATCGAAACGTCGACAATTCGAAAAGGATAAATTTTATTTGCCCTGTCCTCAAGCCACAAACTGATCATTACAAGTATTTAAAAATATCAATGAAGACCCCAATAATATATTGCAAGCAGGTGTGGCATGTATTTTGAGTTTATATGGCGCTCCGTCTAACACTCATGATTTAAATACATTAAGGTTCAATTCTTTCATAAAAGCAACAGCCAAAAATACAAGTGTTCTTTTGTCATCACTGCCTCCAACAACTCATGCAGCGTTTGAGCACCTTATAAGAGTGTACCTACAAATTCAGATATGGCTAGGAAATGACGTAGTTATTGAAAATTGGGGATGGAAGTATTCCAATAACATGTACATCCCAATAACAATGAATCAATCACCTGCTCCGGATAATTTATTGCAAATGTTATTTTGTAATTGCAAAAAGGGATGTGGAGCTGCGTGTGGATGCAGAAAAAGTGGTTTATACTGCAGTGTAGCATGTCTATAGTGCAGCGAAAATATTTGTTCCAATACTTCCTCCATTATACAGATAGATTAAGTAGAAGATATTATTTGATGTTGACAACAATGTTATATGTATATTTGAATAAACAGATTTTGTACTAATAATTTTTTTTCATGGTCGTAATTAATTACATTATTTCTTTAATCGTACACAATAGAGTACGTTTCATTTATAATTAAACTGGCCGAGAAATTCCATTGTAGGTACATAGCAGCTGTCGCTCCGCTCTCCCCTCCACGTTCGAGACGCCTACTGGTATTTTTATTCACAGGTATATTTGAAAAATGTTTCTATATGTCTACTCAGGTGAGATTCAACATATAAATACAAAAAATTACTGTTTAAAGTGAAAATATATGGTCAAACATTAATTTTTTATAATAATTTGTTTAAACAATGAAAAAATGGATTGCACACAAAAAAAATGGGTAAACATTGCAATTTATAGTTTAAAAAACAATATCCCACATCGATCAAATTATTTCATTCACTATAACTCTAATCCGAGGTTTTACGGTTTTGAATGCTCCAGGCACTCCACTAAAAGTAATCTCAAATTGGAACCTTCTTCATTTCAGATTTACTGATGCACGAAAGCTACGAAAACTTCGTCCCAATAAATATGATCTTATCCTACAGAAACGTGGATGGAAAACGAAATTCGGTACCTGTTCGTGCAGTGGCCGTAAATATAGACAAACGAAGATAAAAAGAGTATCGCTTCCGCGAAGTGATTCGAAATTCTTTTCGGATAAAATGATAATATTCCTCATGAAAATAGTGTATCAATATTAAATTTGCTCCGCCTCACTGTCCGAACGGTATGGAAGTATATTGGTATTAGCGGCACATATCAATAATAAATGGGCACCGCAATTAAAATGTAGACAACGGAGGTTCGGCACAATTTATTTCTCTTTGAGTACGCCTAACTACCTTACATCTAATCAGATATTCATTAAGAACTCATTGTTACCTGGAATACACGAAACGAAGCCTTATTGGTGACCGACGCACGTACATGTCCTGTCTAAAAGAAGTATTTAATCCTATTGACGGCATAATAAACACAATACCACGATCCAATCAAATTTTTAACGATTTCCGAATGTTCAATGGGATGCCGACCTCATGAGCCATTGACGTTACTCGGAATTCGGTTTACAATCGTATACGTAAAATGGTTATTAATTTCGACGAAATATTATTAGGAGGAAATTTGGTAAAAAGACATACAGGGTGTCTCATTTGAAAGTGTCCACCCGAATCAGAATTCGTGAAAACACTCAGGACAGGTGGATTTTTGATGACAGGGGACCAGTGGCGTAGTGACCAGTGTTCGGCGTGTTCGAAGAACACAGGCCCGGGCCCCTATAAGGGGCCCGGACGCTTGGGACGACTAGCGTCAATAGGGAGGGTAGGGGCCCGGAAAATATCTTGAACACAGGCCCGTGGTGGCGTTACTACGCCACTGCAGGGGACATGATCTAGGATACAAAGCTTGTTTCTACTAGCAACCCCCTGGAGAGGGTTGCAACCTCATCAGGAATTTGAATAGGGAAAGTGGGTTGTTTTGTAGCACACATGTATGCATGGATTCAAATCTGTATGAACCTGCAGTTATTGTTCTTTAAAGTGAATATTCACAAAGTTACAGGGTTTTTTTATGGAATTGAAAAGTGTTGATCCACAGATCCACAGTAGATGCCATATTCGTTTTTAGACAGATTGCAGAAAAAGCCATAGAGTACAACAAACCCGCATTCGTTTGCTTCGTGGAACTAACAAAGGCGTTCGATCGCATTCGGCTTGCGGATGTCTTGAGTATTCTCAAAGAAAAAAAGATTCCCAGAGAATACATTCAATTAATTCGAGAGTTAAACGCCGACCACCAAATTGAGAGTCAATAAGAAATTAACAGCATCAATAAAGACGAGCACGGGAATCCGCCAGGGAGACAGCCAGAGTCCATTGCTGTTCAATATCGTAATGGAAAAAATCATAGAAGCAGTAAGGAAGCGCGGCCTTGGATACCGACTGGGACAACACCAAATACACAGCCTGTACTACGCGGATGACGCCCTCTTTGTCGCAGAATCTGAGGACGATCTACAACGCCTACTAGGTACATTTAAAGACACCGCAGAAATATATAACATGAAAATCTCCATCGCGAAAACGAAATCTATGACAATATCAAGGGAGCCTTTAAGATGCAAGCTGGCAATAGACGACATCACCATCATTGACCAAGTGATGCGCTTCGACTACCTAGGAGTCAGAATTCATAGCGACGGTAATCTCAAAGAAGAAGTGAGACAACAAGTCAACAAGGCCGCCATAATATCAGGACACCTCAAACACGTAATTTGGAAGAATAAAGATCTAAGCATAGAATGTAAGACTAGAATATTATAAGACGTGCGTAAGACCTGTGATGACGTACGCAGCGGAGACGAGACCTGACAGTGCCGTAACCAAAAGACAGATGAGAACAACTGAAATGAAAACCCTCCGTGCTATATCCGGTTGCACATTATGGGACAGACAGACAAATGCCCATATCAGGGAAAAATGCGGGGTCGGTGACGTGGTAAGATGGGTAAGAGGCAGAAGAAGAGCATGGAATGAACATGTCAATAGAATGACGGATACACGACTCGCCAAAATAGCACGAAATGGAACGCCGATAGGAAGAAGACCACCAGGCAGACCGCCAAAAAGATGGAGAGATAGCTGGCAATCAACTTCAGGAGAGCAATGATTCTGACAGAGCTGTGCCAAAGCATTGTGCTTTGTGCTTGTGAAAGTACTCGAAGCCCTTTTGTGCTCCCGAGCACTGTGCTCCCAAGCACTTTTCGAAAGCAGTGCTTAGTGATTAGTAATTGGAGTGCTTCGTCCAAAGGCTTAGTGATTAGTAATCCCAAAAGTGCTCCCGAGCACTTTTGCGGATTACTAAGCACTAAGCACTGAGCCAATGTTGTACGAATTCATTTTTACATTAATAAAATCTTAAATCAACATTTCCTTATATGACAGTAACGTCCCAAAACTGTTTGGATTGCAATTACAGAGAGATGAAGGAAACTGATCATTATGAAATGGAAATTGAAGGGCCCATGTGTATTTTGTTAAATGGTAATTTGTGCGTTGACAACTCAATATCAATAGAAAAAGCAAAAGCCACGATTCTGATTTTTTTACGTTTTCTTCTGACCAAAGAGTCTTATATAGACAACATCAAAACGATACACAGTTCATTGAGTTATTTATAATTTTGATACTTCTTTGTTATTTGTCACGCAACAATGTTTTGCAACTGGTTTGCTCCTGACAAATCAGTGCAAGAATTGACAGAGAAACATTTCCATGTTCCTTGAATTTTTTATTTACTTTTGTTTCAAGGACTGGGAGTTTTCAGAAAAAAAAGTAAACTCGAAAAATTCAGTACCTATATTTATGGATATTATCAAACAGAGAGATCCAGGAGCGAATAACATTTTTCTCTTTCATTACCAATAAGAATTTATTATATATTATATTGAATCGATTTGAAAATTTCTAATATCACATACCTGTGCCAACTCAAAATTTACTTTTCGATTGAAATAACCTCACTTTCAATATTTCCTAAAAAAAGTGCTCAGGGCTTAGTGCTCTAAATGTCGAATTACTTTCACAAAGTGCTTAGTATTCGCGAGCCTTTCGTGAAAATAAGTGCTTTGTGCTCGAGACTCGGGAGCATTTTTATTCAAGTGCTTAGTGCTCGAAGCACTTTTCTTCAGTGCTCGTCACAGCTCTGGATTCTGATAATCCAGGCAAAACAGGCATAATGCCCTACAAAAGCAGAAGAAGAAGAAAAGTGTTGAATGCCTTTTTTCTCTTCATGCTTATCAGAATCTGCACTGTCAGGCCATACGCAAAGACAAGGAGATTATTGCTCTCAGAAAATTTCAACTCAGGTGAGACAGTACCTGATTGGGGGCCCAGTGGAGTGGCCTGCGCGATCGCCGGATCTAACGCCGCTTGATTTTTTTCTCTGGAGCCACTCGAAATCTCAAGTTTATAAAACCAGAGTTGCAGATCAAGATGACCTTAGAGCACGAATTGTGGCAGAATCTCGTAACATTACTCCTGAAATGCTACAGCATGTACGAAATAATTTTGAAGAACGATTTTATCGCTGCATGTAATCTGATGGCGAGCTGTTGCGGTTCTAGCGGTTTTATATTCATATAAGTAGACCTCCACGGCTTCGCATACGAGTGTTGTGAATGATGTAACTCCCAAACTGGGCCTACTCAAAATAAAATCCTGAAGCCGCCCCTGATGGCGAGCACTTTGAGCATTTGCGGTGAATTTTTACTAATAGTGTTTGTTAAAAATATTTTTCTTTCAATAGAAATTATACGATCAATTAGAACATCTCTGTTTCATTTGGTTTTATCGGTTCCATAATTCCATAAAAAAAACCCCTGTACCTTTGTGAATATTCACCTAGGTATAAGAACACAAACTGTAGGTTCATACAAATTTGAATCCATGCATACATTGGTGCTACAAACTACCCACTCTCTCTATTCAAATTCCTGATGGGGTTGCAACCCTCTCTAGGGGGTCGCTAGTAGAAACAAGCTTTGGATCCCAGATCATGTCCACCTGTCATCAAAAATCGACCTGTCTGAGTGTTTTCACAAATTCTGATTGTTGAATTATTGAGGGTGGACACTTTTGAATGAGACACCCTGTATAGGTACTTGATGATTGATAATCTCTCATTCGAATATTGGGATGGTTAACGACTTCTTTAATCACAGAGGACAAAACAGTAACACAAACACAGCTTTAGATTAATCAAGCAAAACAAAATGGTACGATATACAGAGTGGAACAGCCAAATGGAACGAATTCAATAAAGAATAAATGAGGGCGTGTTGGGAGAAACGCTCGGACACGGCGATTTGTAATTTTAAATGCGCGTATTTTTCAAGAAAATAATATTATATAGGGTGTTCCATGTGACCGTGGCCAATACCAACTTTCTTATTTCAAATGCAACCCCCTGTATATTATTTATTTTTTGGATTATTCAGAGAATTGTAGACACAATTCATGCACAAGGTCCTTTACCTATCTTTAACTATTTCGGAAGTATTTAGTGTTTTCAGATTTATTGCAAAAATCAACGTTTTAAATAAAAATTATTTTATTGCACAAATTCGGGTCATTACACTTGAAACCTAATAAGTAATACTGATTATTTCTCAATCATAAAAAAACAAAAAAAACATTAATGTCAATGTAGAAAATGTTCAAAAGCTCGCCGCGAACGTCTTGGCAACATGCTAATCTGGTGTAGAAATGTCTTCTAACGTTACTCAACATTTCAGGCGTGACTGATCTAATCGCAAGCTTGATTCGGTTTTTTAGGTCGTCTAAGTTTAAGGGTTTCGTTTCGTATACAATACTTTTGACATACCCCCACAAAAAGAAGTCTAATGGTGTCAGATCAGGGGATCGTGCTGGCCATTCTATCGATCCGCGCCTCCCTATCCACCGATTTGGAAAAATTTGGTTCAAGTACTGCCGGACATTGATTTGGTAATGGGGCGGTGCTCCATCTTGCTGAGACCATATTATATTCGCAGGAACTAGTGGATTTGCTGAATCAGGATATAAGTTCACCAAAGTTGGCATTTATTTGAAATGGCAAATGTCATTCGCGAAATTGCCGAAAGCAACAAACTTTCATTTTACAATCGAGAAATTTTGCCGGCAAAATTTCATCTCTAGTGGTATTATATATGAAAAAATAGACATTCTTGGGAAAACAAAAATCGAAGGCAACGAAAAATTATTGAAATCAGAAAATCCGGAAGAAAATCTGTTAACGTTTGGTGTGGCATTGTTTATGATAAAATTGTGGGGCCTATATTTTTCGACTACAAATTAACACGTGAAACATATTTAGAAAATATATTGCCAGAGGTAGCTGAGCTTTTGGAGCGACTGTTTTCTGCTGAAGAATTAGAACCAATAATTTGGCAACAGGACGGAGCGCCCCCGCATAGCGTTTTGGAAGTTCTTGAACATTCAAGTGGCCAATTTGATCTTTGGATTGGTAATGGCGCACCCATTTCATGGCCACCAAATAGTCCCGATTTAACACCGTTGGACACGTTTTGATGGCCGTTCTTGAAGGAAAACATATACTTCAGCAATGATGATAATATTGTAATGATAAAAAACAAAATTGAAGCTTTAATTTCTGATTTGAATCAGAGCCCTAACAATGCAATCAAAAATAGTCTTAACAACTTGAGACAACGATATGAACTATGTGTATTGAATGAAGGTGGTCATTTCGAGCAATTTCTTTAGTTGATGTTATTCATACCATAATACCATAATTTATTATTTTTATTGGTTAAGTAATTGTTGAGTATTCATTTTGAAATAATACTTTTAAGTAAATTGTTTGAATATAAAAATTTCGTAGGCATTTCACATATTTTTTTATTCGGTATCATCATTTCAAAACTTTGAATCTCTGAAAATTGAAGAGACACGCCCAAATATGCATATATAATCGAGATCAGGAGGAAATAGCCTATCAAAAGATGGAAGAATATACAGGACAGGACACCCTATTTTGAAAAAATGTTGTTGCATTCAATATGTTGTTCACCCTGTATATATTCCAATTGACGTTATCATAACTCCAAAAATGGGCATTTTCAGTAAACACTTGAGAAAAGATTACAGAGCTTGCCAGGTGGTTCTTAAAATTCGAAACTCTGAATAACTCAGAATAAAAGAGATAGATCAACATGTGTTACATATTCGAAATCAGGGGAATAAGAGCTAGGCAAATATGGAAAAATATAGGTACAGGGTGTTCCATTTGAAAAAATGAAGTTGCCATCAATATGTTGGCCACCCTGTATATATTCCATTATGTGAATACATACTGTAAAACCTCAGTCGATTTCGGAAACTTCTGTTTACAACATTTTTTTGTATCTCCTTTAGTAACAAAGTTGAAGGGGGGGTCAAATTATAGTGAAAAACCCGGTACTCTCATCAGAAAACAAAACATTTTTTGATTGGATCACATTGTTACCTAACATTGCCATCATTCTATAATCTATAGGGATGCATCTTACTTCTCTTCAATATTCGAAATATTGACGTGTGGCTGACGGTGAACAGCGGGGCTACTTTTCAGAATTATGTGTGCTTTCTTGAAACTCAAGCATAATATCCAATTTCGTATCACCACTTACTGCATTGGCAGCATTTTTTTTTATTTGTCTCGCATGACCAAGCTCTCGAAACTGCTTTTCTATTTTGCGAATTGTTCCTTGGGATAAAGGCGGCAAATTTGGAAATTTTTCGTGAAATAAGCGAGAAACTTCGATTTGTGTCCGTGTGTAATCTCCATAACCAATAATTTGAATAATGGTTTTTTTGTGCATTTCTGTTAAATAAACCATTTTTCTAATATTATTACGTACAGTTATCGAAATTCAAAAGACAATAGCACTTACACTGATTACTTATTGACATGCAAACAGATAACGTGTTACTAAGGCTATGAGAATTGAGAATAAACAAATCTGTTTTTGTTTTTTTTTAATTTCTTCTCAGTAATGGTTTCTGCTTACTTTCTTCATATCAAGAGGTGAATGGGAAATAATTATTGAGTGTAATGTATCGAATTCGTGAAATGAAATAATTTTTCCGCAAATCGCTAGGAAATTTTGACATTCCAGTCAAAATTGGTCATAGAAAAAGTCAAGATTTCCTAACTGTTAGGAAATATTCATTTCCTTACTGTAAGGAAACGATATCTCCTTACAGTTGCCACAGTTGGTTCGACATATGCATATAAGAAATTTTCTCATGATTCCTTCGGCACTTATTCTGAAGAAGCAGTATTTTCACTGCATCAACCAGCTCTGGAGGAGTCCCAGAAATAGCAGATCCATAATCACTTATCATTTGACACTGTTTTAAATTCGAAAACACTAGCAATTGAGTTAATTATATGCGTCAACTTTGACTATTCAACATGAGTACGTTTCCATAGTAACGTAACCAATTTCAATACGAATTTCGAAGCATCATTTATTTATGAATCAAATTATTGAATTATTCGCGATTTCATCAAAATTATTTGGAATCTGTCGAATTTTAAACGATTTTCGGAAAAATAGTATGTTCACCTCGTAGGAAAAGACACATTCCTGGAGTCTGTGTTGCCAAGTCTCGACTTGCGCCTCGACTTAGCAATTTTCACAATCCGTCCAGGAATGTTACGCTTCTCCTATCCGGTAAACAATGTACTATTCATTTAAAATGTTAATTTTTGTAAAAAATCTGAAAACACTTAATATTTCCGAAAAAGTTGAAGATAGGTATAGGACATTGTACATGAATTATGTCTAGAATTTTCTGTAGAATCCAAAAAATAAATAATATACCGGGGGTTGCGTTCGAAATAAGAAAGTTGGTGTTGGCCACGGTCGCATGGAACACCCTATATAATTTCATTTTCTTGAAAAATATGCGCATTTAAAATTACAAATCGACGTGTCCGAGCGTTTTTCCTATCACCCCCTCATTTATTCGTTATCGAATTTATTTCATTTGGCTGTTACACTCTGTATGTTACAATAATTACCGGTCAGCTTCAAAAGGTTATGTCGGAGATAGGTAGCGTTGCGTTGGAAGAGTGTACGGTATGGAGCATCGAATTGTTCGTACAATCTATACTCCATTCAATTTTATAAAGTATTGCGGTTGGCCAAGTTTTAGGCTTACCAAGTTGTTTTACCTGAAAAAATCGCAGCCTGGCACTTGTAAATGACATTACGTCAATGAATAAATCTAGGAGACGTTGCCGACTTAAATTCAAACGATGGAAAACGTTGATGAAGAGATATTTTAATAATAAAATCCCACAAAAATGGGAGATAAAGAAGGATTTAATACGCACAGTTTCATAGTTTTCATAGTTACCGGTCCATATTGAGGTTAAATGTCGATGAAATACAAAATACGGATATGAATGATGAATCTCGATACAACTTACTTATCAAATTGAAATCAGTGGCGTAGTGACCAGTGTTCGGCGTGTTCGAAGAACACAGGCCCGGGCCCCTATAAGGGACCCGGACGCTTGGGACGACTAGCTTTAATAGGGAGGGTAGGGGCCCGGAAAATATCTTGAACACAGGCCCGTGGTGGCGTTACTACGCCACTGATTGAAATTAATGAAAAATAATACGATACCTGATAATCTGTGGCGATGTTTCTATCCAAATGATATCCTCTTGGAATTTTATAAACTCGACATGGTTAAAATTATATTAATTCACTTCACATAATAATCACATTAGAACAATTATTCATTGAATGTTTTCAGAACTTCACATAATGTTCACAGTTTGTTCAGAGACTCTGGTTTGTTATTGTTGTGTTGGCCTCCAGATAACCAATCCGTCGGTTTTCGCTCTATACATGCGTGGTGAAATTCGGCGGCAACGTCGATTTATGATGGAAACGGCAGAATTCATAGATATTTATACTATGTTTCGTAAAAAATCCTTAACCTCAATGAAAATATCATCAAGCTTGAAATTTCTGTGCAAACATTCACAGAATCGGTACAAATTAGATTAGTTTAGGTTGTTTAATAATTAATTAATAATTAATTAATAATTAATTAATAATTAAGAGTATAGCGAAAATGGCGGGCGGTACAGGTCGCTCTGACGCTGAGTCCGTCGAAGAAGGTGAAAATGAAGATGTTCAAAGATCGTGTAAATTCTGCAAGCGAGTAATTGTGAGAGATAAACACAAGTGTAAGAAGTGCAAAGCAATTTTTCACCCTGGCTGCGTGAAATTAGCGAATACCAGTAAAAACAACGATTGTCAACACTCGGTCGAAAATGGAAACGATAACACATATGAAGTATCAGACTCCAGTAACATTCTAGAAAATATGCTGTTTCAAGAAATCGTGAGTAAAAATAAAATTCTCATGGAATATAATGAGGTCCTCCTCGAGAAAATTGCATTTTTGGAAGCTAAAATTAGCAATTACGAATCCAAGGAAGAAAAATCAATGAAAAAATATATAAACAAGGATGAATTGATAAACCCCAGCTCATCATCCAACTACCAACAACAGGTGAAGAATCCAACCAATACTACCAACTTAAATTGGCCAACCCAAACAAAACCCAACATAATACCTACAGACAAAAGGTCTAACGAAGAAGAGAATCCAATAACACAGACAGTAACAAATGGTAAAATGAGCGATGACAAAAGTAACTCACAAGCGCAGGACACACATCTCATAATGACAAAATCAAAACAAAACATAACCAAGAAAACACTCACAAATGAAGAGAGTGAATTTAAACTCGTCACAAGGAAAAGACAACGTAAACCCGAATTGATCGGCAAGAATACAATATCAAATCTGAAAGCAGTACCCAAGATGACTTCAGTTTACATAAGTAGGATAGATGCAAATAGTACCGTGGAATCTGTCAATAAACATCTACAAGAGAATAATTTCGAAAAATTCGAAGTGAAACAAGGAAATTCAAAATTCCCCGATATTTATAAATCATATATCATCACAGTCCCACAAACAGCTCTTGAAAAAATCAAGGAACCAAACCTTTGGCCAGTAGGAGCGAATATAAGCAATTTTTTATACAGTCTGACCAAGATTGGGAAAACTTCGAGAACAGACAGAACAGCCTAAAAAATAGCATAATCCATAATAATCTACAATCGATCGGAAATTGCTTAGACCAGCTACACATTCTACTGGAGGAAAATAAAGACTGTCTTTGTCTTTGTGTGACGGAGCATTGGAAGTCATCAGTTCAACTACCTTTATACGCAGTGAAAAACTACAAACTTATATCATCTTACTGCAGGGACGAAGGCCTACATGGTGGAACCGCTATATACTGTAGGAATGATACCAAAGCAATTGGAAGAGACGACATAGTGCATCAATCTGTGCCCTTTGTTCTTGAAGTTTCAGCGACGCAATTCAATGTTGAAAGTGAGAAATTTCTGGTGATTTGTGCTTATAGAGTTCCGAACTCAGAATTCACGACATTTCTAGGAAGAATGGAGACTATATTAAATATTGTGATTAGAGAAAAATGCACCATACTTCTAGCAGGTGATTTTAACATAGATTTATTAGTTAATAGTAGAGAATCAAACCAAATCTTGTCACTTCTAAATTCGTATAACTTAGACCAATCCATATTCGAGCCTACAAGAATTACTTCACATTCAAAAACATGTATTGACAACATTTTCACGAACCTAACCAACTTTGAAACGCAGATATTGAATTACCAACTCTCTGATCACCTAGGACAGCAACTGCGTTTCTATTCCAATTATAAAAAACCACCCTCAATAAAAAAGAGAGATTTCAGTCAAGAAAATATAAATAAATTTGTAAATACATTGGAAGAGCATAATTGGGAGGAGGTATATTCGTGTCCCGTTGAAGATGTTCAGAAACAATTTCAAATTTTCATGGGGATTTTTGTACCAATTTTCAACCAATCTTTCCCTAAAAAAAACTACAAATCTAAAAAATGCAAAATCTACTATAAATCACAGGAAATAGAAAAGCATAGAGAAAGACTTGATATCCTGTATACACTCAAAACCGTAAATAGTTGTTATACGAAGCAATACAACGACACGAAAAAATCGTACAACCAGTTACTGGTCGAATACAGAAAGCGTATCTATTCTAATAAAATAAATGAAGCGGGTAATAAAAACAAAGTTGTTTGGAATGTAGTAAAGGAAATTAAAGGCCATAAAAAGTCGACAAATATTGAAATAAACGGAAATCCTTCAGAAATTGCAAATAAATTCAATAAACTCTTCTCAACACCAGTGATGAGCCCTAATCAGCAACATGCGGCGAATAATAGTAATTTATTTTCCAAAATTAAAAGAAATTGCAAATCAATCTTTTTGAGCCCGGTAATTGGTATTGAAGTTCTCGATATAATCAGAAAGTTGAAGAACAAATGGACGAGTGGTGTTGATGAGGTCCCGGTAACTATACTGAAATCATGCGCTCAGGAAATCAGCGAGCCTCTAGCTTTCATCGTGAACAATTCACTTATATATGGAAAATTCCCAGATAGTTTGAAAGTAGCTTTAATTAAACCGATCTTTAAAAAGGGAGACCCAACAAAAATGGAAAATTATAGACCTATAAATATATTAACAAGTTTTTCCAAGGTATTTGAAACTGCGATGGTGAATAGGGTCAAGGGCTTTTTTCAATGTAATAACATATTCAGCAACTGTCAACATGGCTACATAAGCAACCGTTCTACGAACACAGCAACAAACAGCTTTATAAATGAAGTTATTTCTGGCTTCGAAAACAAGGATCATATATTAGGTGTATTTTTGGACCTAACGAAAGCCTTTGAGTCTGTTCTCCACGAAATCCTTTTGAGAAAACTGGAAATTTTGGGAATTCGAGGAAACGCACTCATGTGGTTCGAATCTTACTTAAAAGATCGAGCACAGAAAGTAGTAGTCGAGTACGAAGGTCTGGACTATTTTTCGGAACTGGTCTACTTGCTCGAAGTGGGAATCGGTCAGGGAGGGATTGTCGGCCCACTCTTATTCCTTGTATTCGTAAATGATGCAGAGAGGGTGGTGGAAGACTTGAAATGCAGTTTAGTAAACTTTGCAGACGACTTCAATCTGCTGATCCGCGAAAGGAATCGGGAACTTCTGTCACAGACACTTCAAATGTGTAGCGATCGTCTTGTTGACTGGTTTAAAAGCAACTTTATCACCTTGAACACTACAAAAACTAATGCGATTGTTTTCAAAACGGAAAATTCTAACGTAAATTCACCCAGAGAAATCCAGTTCGCAAATGAAACTTTAAAGACAGTAAAGTCAACAAGATTCTTAGGGTTAACAATCGACGAAAATATTCGGTGGGATCTGCATATTGAGGGTCTGAGAAGGAAATTGAACTTTGTCCATTATACCTTGCGAGTATTGAAACCTTACTCCGATCAGAACACACTAAAAACTGTGTACTTCTCGAGCTTTCAGTCAACGGTTAGATTTGGAATAATTTTCTGGGGAAATAGAGGTGAGACCAATAATCTATTCATAGTGCAGAAGCGTACACTCAGAACCATACTGAATCTGAAACACTTAGAATCCTGCCGAAATCACTTTCGAGAAAACAACATCCTCACATTAACAGGGCTCTACTTGTACGAAATTATTACATTTTTGTTCAAGAATAAGAGTTCGATCAGTCATTTAAAAGCACGAAGTGAAAGAAATCTAAACTATAACTATCCAAAACATCGATTAACGAAATTCGAGAAAGGATGCTTATATTCGGGTATATCAGCTTTTAACAAGTTGCCCACAACAATAAAAGCAATAGATAATGAAAGACTGTTCAAAAGTCAGGTTAAACAATTACTGCTGACCCTGGAGCCATATTGCCTGTCAGAATATTTTGAATGTAAATTTGGGGAAAAATAGATATATGGATGGGTAGAAATATCACTTTTTGTTGTTTTATTGATTTCTTTTGTATGACAAATTTCATTTTCACAATCATGTATTGTAATTTATGAAATAAAGGGATTATTATTATTATTATTATTATTATTATTATTATAATCTGAATGAAAAGTCTTTCTTCATAGTTCATGAGATTGTTTGGGAATTTCGAGGAAAATATGAAGTTATTAGTGTTTACAAACTAATCTTCAGAAAAATCGAAGAAGGAACTTATTTTGGTGGGATAAATGGGGCTTTTTAGTTGCAGATATAATCCGATGAAACTAACTGTTCCTGTTGAAATTATCGTGTGTATTTTTATTCCAATAAGGTTAGTACTTGAGCATTTTCTAAATGTATCAACTCGATTTCTATCGAGAAATATGAACTTTGCATCAATTCCAGAAGATTATTTCAGAGACGTAGTCACCCCAATTTTTTTTCAAAATGGCTATATCTTTTCAACTGCCGAATTCGGAAAATGGAAAATGAAAAAAAGGTTTCTTTTGGCCTCATGAATCTACAGTCAAAATATATGTACTAGTCAAAGACTCACCCTGTATACATGAAACATTTCCAGTATTAACAGATTGTTGAAAAATTAAGTATGATTGCCACGTGATATCAACTAAAGGGATTGTTTGATCGGGAAATTGGCAACAAAGATGAAGTTTGGTGTTGTTACATTCAATTTAATGCGCTACAGTTTCGAGAACTAATGTTCTCTTCTTCAGGCTGAAATTACATAAAATGAACAGGTTTCATCAATAATATACAGTAGACTTACAACTATAAATTAAATCGATTTTATCGACATACAGTTCGTCAAAAAACATGAAAGTCTCCATAAAAATTTCACAAATATAACAGATCCACGTGTGAATAGCATTTCCACCTTCATTAACAACGAAAATCTTTCCTATTCACGTCAACGTCAAATACAAAAACAGAACAAGTCCACCACAGTACAGAACAATAAACAAATTCATCGGCACTACTAACGCCCTCTACCCTTTATTATTATTTCCACTAACTAAAATAATTATAATCTATCTATGAGATTGAAATAAATCTTACTAAGCCCCTCGATATCAGTTCTGAAATTTACTGAGTTTTCTTTTTTAATGTTAATCATTTCCGCTATCATTCGCTTTCTATAGTTATCCTCCCGGTGTAAAATTTCTACATTATCTATTTCAAAGTTGAAAAAATGTCCTGTTTCTAGGTGATGTTCCACTAAAGCTGTTTTTATTATTAGAAAGATTTTTTACAGATGTTTTGTGGGCTGAGATTCTATTTTTTTAAAATTGTTTTGTAGTGCCGACGTAACATTTTGGACAGTGTTCACAACTTATTTTATAAACAACACCAGACATATATTCTTTCTTCGTCCTATCCTTTAATTTACTAAATACTAGTCTTCCCAAATTCACTTGTTCTGTTTTTGTATTTGACGTTGACGTGAATAGGAAAGATTTTCGTTGTTAATGAAGGTGGAAATGCTATTCACACGTGGATCGGTGGATCTGTTATATTTGTGAAATTTTTATGGAGACTTTCATGTTTTTTGACGAACTGTATGTCGATAAAATCGATTTAATTTATAGTGGTAAGTCTACTGTATATTATTGATGAAACCTGTTCATTTTATGTAATTTCAGCCTGAAGAAGAGAACATTAGTTCTCGAAACTGTAGCGCATTAAATTGAATGTAACAACACCAAACTTCATCTTTGTTGCCAATTTCCCGATCAAACAATCCCTTTAGTATTAACAGAGAAAAAAGTTTCTTCAAAATTCGCCAGTTCTCAGAAATGATGAATTCACATGATATTTTCCTAAATTCATTATTCTCCCGAAGTGAATGAACATTTTGTTGAATACCTAATAATTCATTTATTTATTTATTTCATATCTAACAAGGGTTGAGGTTGGTTAAGCCTAAAAAAACCCAAAAAAACAAACGTAATTCGAAAACAATCAAATTGGTAAATTGATAACAAAAAAAACCAATAATATCTAACAATAAACCGGGACAAATCATCGTGTAGAGCGCCAATCGTCGAGTCTACTCTTGTAGGCGTTCACCGATGTAGCCTCCACGACAACTGATGGGAGCTGATTTCATATGGAGAAGAATCTGTTGGAGTGGACCATCTGTCTTGTGGAAGATCTAAATGCTTCCTTCTGCAGTTTGAAACCATGGCCTCGCAAGCTATTCATATTTATTTAGCTGGAACATGTTTTCAAGCTCCTCTCCGAAGTGACCATTCACAGCGCGGTATGTAAATATTAGGTCACCTCTGCTACGACGTTCGGAAAAACTAGGGAGACCAAAAATGCGAAGGCGATCCTCGTATGATGGGCGCGGGTAAGCGTAAGGTTGTCGCGTGGTCCAACGCTGGGTGGACTCCAGGAGGTTTTCATCGAACCTGGTCGTTGGCCACCACATCACACCTGTCCAGCATACTCCATAATAGGGTGGAGCGAAAACGGCCAAAAAAAAATATTTTTTTGTTTCTGATTTCTAATAGTTATAAAAAGTTGCTTCGCTGTATGGTCTCAAAAACAAGATTTGAAAATTAAAAAAATAAAAATTTTTTGAGGGTCCGCCAGCGGTTTGAAAAATCGTATTTTGAGAAAAAAAGGTTATTTATTTTCAGACGAAATAAAACATGTTTTTACTCATTTTTGTTTTTTAAAAGTAGAAATCCCATAGAAAATGAACATCGCTACATAGCAAAATTAGAGTTTTAAGGAAACATTAACATCCACAGAGTCCGCCAAAAGTAACAATATTCATGAAAATAGCTATTTTACATGTCCCCTTAAAATTTATATTCTCTTTTGGTTTCAAAAGTTGGCATTAAAATTTGGGACTTCAGTTTGGCTTTGATTTAGCACTTCATAACATCGAAATATGTGGGCAAAAAGCGTTCATCAAAGTCTTTGCCTGGTCCAAAGATAGGACACAAAATTTTGGTTCGAGTTTTTACCGCACCAGCCATTTTCACTTTGAAATGTCACTAATATTTGGTAACAATCAATACACCTCAAGTAAGTAAACAGTAGAAAATGAAACATACGAGATCTTCACAACACGGAAAGCTAATCGGTACTAATGAAAATAGAAGACAAGACAGGGTCCCTTGCAGTCAACAAGACAATCAATGTTAATATCAGGGATCCTTTCAGATGCAAATTGGTAGTCGATAATGCAACAATACAGCAGGTATCAAGATTCAATTACCTCGAAGTGAATATATCTAGTGAAAGAAACCTGACAGAGGAGGCACGAACACAAGCGATGAAAGCATCAAGAGTCAGCGGCAGTCTGAGAGATATTGTGTGGAGGAATAAAGCGATGAGTTCACTGAGCAAGACCAGAATCTATAAAACGTGTGTGAGACATATTCTCACATATGTCTTAGAAACCAGAGCCGAGACATCAACGACAAAAAGAATAATGAGAACCATGAGAATACTGCGAACCATCAAGGGAGTCACCCTCAGGGATCAAATAAGGAGTGATGACATAAGAGAAGAACTGGGCGTGCAGGATGTGGACGTGGTGAGATGGGTCAGGGCACCAAAAAGATTCTGGGGGGACCACGTCGAAAGAATGCCAGAAGACAGATGGGCAAAGTGGGCTAAAACTCAGAGACCGAACACACGCAGACCTGTAGGCAGACCACCAAAGAGATGGTACGAGAGCTGGAGTTCAGCTTCTCAGGAAGATCCAAGGGGGCCAAACCAAAGAGTAGACATTTACACTTTGGCGAAACGTACAGAATTGAACAGGACCAGGTCCTATCGAAAGAGTAAGAATAAGAAGAAGACAGGGTCCCGCGATAGCGGCGCAAGCGTCTGCTTACTCCCACTCTCTCACTTAGGACAGGAACGGACTAAGATGTGAGCCTCGATTGAATGGAATCAAACAAGGTTATCAATTTTAGTAGTAGGGTTGAAACGAGTAACCATAGTATAATATTCATTGCTATTATAAAATTAAGACGGAAAGAATGCAGGCATATAGAAATTTGAGAAAGTTGAAATTTTTAGCTTTTCATCAATATTAATCAGGGTCTGGCGGACCCTGTAGAATTAAAGCGATTGCAATAAAAATTGGTATAGTAAATATGCGATTCCTAACACAACTTTTTGTAACTATTACATTATGCAAATGAAAAGAAATTCAAGGCATATAAAAATTTCAAAAGGTTCAAATTTTTAGCTTTTCATCGAGATTAATGGGTCTGGCGGACCCTGAATAATCAAAGCGATAACAATAAAAATTGGTATGGTTAATATGCGATTCTTAACACAACTTTTTGTTACTATTACATTATTGAAATAAAAAAAAAATTTTTTCACTCCACCCTACTCCATAATGGGACGTATGTAAGTTTTGAACAGGGACTCCCACGTTGAAACACTGCTCCTTCCAAAAGTTCTCCTCAGCATATACACATCAGAGTGTAACAGCAAATAGAATAAATTCGATAACGAATAAATAAGGGGGGGGGGTTTGGTAAAAAGCTCGGACACGTCGATTTGTAATTTTAAATGCGCATATTTTTCAAGAAAATAATATTATATATGGTGTTTCATGTGACCGTGGCCAATACCCACTTTCTTATTTCAAATGCAAGCCCTTGTATATATTTTTTTGGATTCTTCAGAGGAATTCTAGACACAATTCATGCACAATGTCCTATACCTATCTTTAACTATTTCGGAAGTATTAAGTGTACAAATCTACGTGTCCGAGCGTTTTTCCCAACACGCCCTCATTTATTCGTTATCGAATTTATTCCATGTATTCTCTGTATAATCTATTACTACGACTTATATGTAGAAACGGCAACGTTGCTTGTTCAACTGACAAAAGAATGACTATATAACCCGACATTTTTAATATATCCACGGTGAAATGTGTCAGAATTCCATCATTCCATGGCCAACCGGTATACTTTATAAAAGGGAATGGAGTATACATCTATACTCTGTAGATCTGGCATCAGCATATTACCTAATTCATATACTCATTATGTTCATTTTTACTGTTATAATTTGATCCCTGTCGTATGAAATATGAGTAACTTGTTTCCTATGATCTTTGAGAAATATACAATGATGAGTTATTCATAAAAGTAGTTTCAATGCAATATGAAATGCTTTGCAAAAAAGTTCAAGTGAATAAAACAGTATTAACATTGAGGGCCGGGAAGACTATGCATATTCAGTTTTTATACTTAAATGACTTCAATGCAAATCTGATTAACCGAATTTTCATTGAGATGAAAAATTTTCATATATAATACCACTAGAGATGAAATTTTGCCGGCAAAATTTCTCGATTGCAAAATGAAAGTTTGTTGCTTTCGGAAATTTCGCAAATGACATTTGTATCAAAATCAGTCGCCTGACGGCTCGTGATTTTGGAAAAATGTCATGAGCGAAATTGCCGAGAAGCAACAAACTTGAATATTACAAGAGAGAAATTTTACCTGCTTAAATTTCATCTCGAGTGGTATTCGAAATGACTATTTCTCGAGAAAATGTGTCTGAAGATGGTCACATTGTGTATTGCGCTATTTGACAAATAAGTATTCATCATAGATCAACTAAACGTTGTTTGTTTTCTCTATGGTATTCATTCCCGAAGCTATCTATGAATTTGAGAAACGTCAAAAATTTTGTCGCTGAAAAACCAAGTTGTTGATTTTGCCCGTTACCATGTTTTATCGATGAGAAACAAGACGTGTTGCTAAGGAAAATTCCTCACTAAAAATGGAATGAGTGGATGAGTGTGAAAAAAATATTTTAGAGGGTCACTATTTCAAACTGCCTTGATAATGAAAAAATATATTGGGATTCTTGGACTTAATTTTATTTATTGTTCTTCAAGACAATGCCGGCTCGTTTCTTTTTCAAGGCTAAAATTAAAAATGTTTAAAAATTAGATCTCTTTGAAATATGAACCTGACCTTAGAATTGTATCGACGATATTGTTCGGAGGACTAAGTAATATACCCATTGTGTGTACGAAAGATCTCAAAAATTTTTAAACATTTTTAATTTCAGCCTTGAAAAAGAAACGAGCCGTTTCGAAACGCCGGCATTGTCTTGAAGAACAATAAATAAAATTAAGTCCAAGAATCCCAATATATTTTTTCATTCGAACATAAATGGACGATAACCTAAGAATGCCTTGATAATATTTTTATGAATTCTGATACCCACAACAAGTTTGCGAAGGTCTTGAAAGCCGACTTTTCTGATCATTACGCTCAAGTCCTCCAAGTCAGCACATCTGAAAGTACAATATCCTATCAGTACAAAAAGATTAGACCACTCTCGCAGGTGTGTTTTAACATTATGCACCAGATACTTTCAGAGTCCTCGTGGAGTTTCATGGATGGCCCCGGTTTGGTTATCGACGAATGTTTCGGTGATTTTCACAAAATTGTGGTGGATGCTTTCGATATCGCCTTCCCGGAAAAGACGGTGAGGGCTCGATGCGCGGATGTTAGACATGGCTGGTTTACTAATGAACTCAAATCGATGAAAGATCATCTGCTCCTGATACAATCCATGCATTCATTTTATAAATCGGAGAGATTATATCAATTGAAAAATCAAATAAGTTCGAATTACCGGAAGGGCATTGTGAGCGCGAAAACAAAATACTTTGATGAGGCAATCCGGAGCCATTTTTTCGCGTGAATCAAGACTCAAAACTATTTCGAAAACATTTCGAAGTGAACGTCTCCAGTTCGTGCATCGCTAAAATGCCACGATTTCAAGACGGTGGCGTCATCATAAATGTCAATTCAATTTATAAGTTAGAAATACGATACACGCTCATAATTATAATATTACAATTTTATGACTGTTTGTCGGTATGATATCTACCCTCAGAATAAATAATGTATTTTTAAAATGGATTCCAATCTCCAATCAGTTTATGTAGGTGTGATTCAAATGTTCTCGTCCTGCTATTTGAAAAATATACCTATATGTTACGGGCAATGTAATTATTTGGGTCAGTATCCATAATGCTTGGTTATTATGAATAATGACCATTAAAATTGGGCAATTTGATAAATTTGAATTACTTCACAATAATTTCTCACATTGCCCGGTCATTATAAATACCGCTATTATTTCTTTGGGCACTTTGATTAATTGACAGCAATGAGACATCCACGTGCGTGTGGTGTGCTTTTGGATATTTTTGCAATTTTTGGTACGCCCAGTATTTTGCAAAGTGATAATGGGAGAGAATTTGCTAACAGTACTATCAGCGAACCATGTAGCATGTAGCCCGATTGAAGATGGTGGGAAGCCCAGACACTCTCAAAAGCAGGATTCCGTAGAACGTGCGAATAAGGATTTGGAAAATATGCTTTGTTCGTAGCAATGTGCAAGATTGTCATTCAAGACAGGGGGCCAAGGCTATAGTCAATGTGGCTGTAATGCCGACCATCCACGAAGCCTCTTTTTCGAGCGTTTCACGACCTCATCTGGACGAGTGACTTTTCAAGCTTCCAACCGGGCCTTTGAGCGACGAAGCGTCCATTCAAGCTTCCGCGTTCAAGAACGTAGAGTCTCGAAACGCTTCGGATGCCCCACCTTGTATGAAAATCATTATTTTTAAAATGTAGTCCAAATCGACATACATACCTATACTTCCCCCTAGACCGTTTATCGAAAAATGTACCATTTGGCCACGAGAGTCCGAGGCGTTCAGTTTGACTCGCCCTGCACACAAAAAAAGGATTACTTGAAATAAAGCAGGCTGTTTGATTCCAAGAAAATTAAATTATTCTGTTATATATGTAACCGATAAAATATTCGGTTGTTTCGAGAAATTAATTTACTTGAATTATTTTCTTATTCCAAGGAAATTTTATTCAAATCAAGAAGTTAAATTGTTGAATGAAAACATTCAAAAATTTCGTTTCCAGACTTTTCGATTTCTTGACCTGAGAAATTCAATTTTCTTACGATCATGTGACAAAATAATTGTTTCATATCAAGTAATTGAGATTTTGATAAAGACAATTCTCATTTTGTAGGTTTGAGAAAATCAAATTTTATGATTCGAAGAAATCAATTTTCTCGATTTGAGAAAATCAACTACTCCTTTCAAAAATAGATAGAAAGATGTGTTTATTTTCAGAATTATTATCAAACGACAATAAGGTGAAAACAAGTCAAAGAACATATTACACTCAAATAAAAATCATTACTGAAAGGATCTAACTACAATGAATATGAAGAATAGAAGGTCTTGAATTCAGCTAATGAATATGGTTCACACTTAATGATTATAAGAAGTATACCCTTTTTTAACGCTCGGAGATCAGTTATTTTCTTAATTGTGACAGGGAAATATTTATACAATTTAATTGCCATATACAGGGTCCTGCAATAGTGCGTTCTTCTTCCATAGCTGCCGAACCAGACATCTCAGAGATTTCGTTGGAAAGTAGACTTCTTGTACCTTCATTTCTGCGTCTCAGGAAATTATTTTCTGATATACAGGGAACAAATTCATACTGATTCACTGTATTCGAAAGTATCTTTGGGTTCTAAGTAGCAATATCTTGATATAATATTTTTTTTGGAAAGATAAAAACTGATATAATAGGTTGAATACGTGATCAATATTGTATTGCTTGTATACGGAAAAGAAATATCATTTTTATGATGATGTTCAGGAAGTATGATTCTGGGAAGGTTTTGAAGTTTGTCAATAATTATTCATTTAGTTTTATTTCATTGTTTAACCTCTTCTGAATGTCCGTCAGTTTTTATTATGTTATTATTTGAATGAAATTTTTAGTTGTGATATCATTTTTCGTGTCTGCTGGATGCGGGAGTTGAAATAATCCTGAGGTTTCTTTTGAGAAAATGTACGGTATTCAATTGTCTACATCATTGTGGAAAAAATATAGGGTGTTCTATTTGAAAAAATCGAGAAATAATAATTTTAAGTTCTCCATATTTGGATATTAATACGGACACCCTGTATATGACAGGTTGATCGTTTAGGAACCATGTCATGGCAAATCCTTCAACTTAAAAAAATTTTAGTTCAAATTCTTGTTACTATCGCTTCTGGAAATCGTCAGAAGACTTTTACTGAACTGCTTTTCTCTCACCTTTTTGCAGTTTTCTTCGAATAAGATCTGAACTGTTGGAAAAATTTCCCTAAGATTTTGCGTCATGAAAGAGGTAATGAAGGTCATTGAAAATATATGGAGTGATCCATTAAAAAAATCATCCATTTGTTGAATAACATTTATCGGGGAGACCCTGTATAAAAGAAAATAATTTCCTAAGATGCAGAAATTAAGGTACAAGAGGTCTACTTTTCAACGAAATCTCTGAGATGTCTGGTTCGGCAGCTATGGAAGAAGAACGCACTATTGCAGGACCCTGTATAATGTGCTTTGTTCAGTTAAATTGTACCTATGGGCGGAAAAAGTACTGGCATATTCTTCTAGTTCAAACATTCAAATTTTTGTGAATTTCGGAAGAATAATATAATTCGGTACACGAAAAGTCCTGGGAGTGTAAGTATGTTATTTTCTCTGAAAATGCCTTCACAGGACTCTCTATACTTCAACCGGAACATCACACTAAGGGCTACCTTCTGAGTGATAAACACTTGTTCTGAGTTAGAAGAGCTCCCCCAGAAGACAATTCCATAGCTTACTATTGATTGGAAGTTGGCTTAGTAGACTGTCTTTAATATGGCTTCATCAATCTGATTTCTAAGGGCTTGCAAATTCAAAGTATAGATGGCTGAATTAAGGCGAAAAAGATATATTCTGTCTTCCATCTGAAGAATGAGTAAATTGAATTACTTGTCAGAGAATATGAATATTTCATTCCAAATAATCATGTTTTTGTTACAAGAAATCTGATTTTCTCTATTTATATTCGAATAAATTTACTCAACTACTCAACAAACATATATAGCCGTGTAGATGACACCGAGAAAATTATTTTAGCCTTATGACATACAGGGTGTTTCACCATAAACTGGACAAACATATATAGCCGTGTAGTTGACACAGAGAAAGTCATATTTGCCTTAAGACATATACCACGTTTTCGACGCATAAGCGAGATACAGGGTGTTTAATGTCAACTTTGAGCAGTTTCCTGTAGGCATTATTGAATATCTGACATCTATACAGGGTGTTTCACCATGAAATGGACAAACATATATAGCCGTGTAGATGACACCGAGAAAATTATTTTAGCCTTATGACATATATGACGTCGAAACAGGGTGTTTTCGACGCATAAGCGGGATACAGGGTGTTTAATGTCAACTTTGAGCAATATTCTGATAACTGTGGTGAGTTATGCGTGACATTCGAAATAACGGTTACTGGTCACCTTAGTACTTTTCAGGGCTCAATTCAATTGTGGTGTAGAATTCTGAAAAAAAAAATTCAAAATGGCGGAAAGCCTGCAAAGTTGGAATATTTTTTTCTCGGTTGCCGATTTGGGAAGCACTATTTCAACGTGCTAGATTTTCCGTGGAAAATTTTTCTCAAAATTCGAACTCATTTTTTTTACATGTCTTCAGTGAAAAAAAAGTTTCGGCCGAAATTGTTGAAATTTTTCATGGTTGAACTATCTTTCATTCTGAATACTGTAGTGAAAACAAAATGAAAATCCATTGGTTTTCTTTTTGTAGCCTTCCAAAAATTACGCTCGGAGAAATTCATAGTTTCTATTCAAAAAACTGAAAGCCGTACGAAGGCCAAAATTGTGCTAATGGGCTGCCATAACGTCCCGGACGAGAATATGAATTTATAAACCAAAAAAATGTTTTTCAAAAAACTTTGGTGGGATTCGAACTCTCTACGAGTATGAATTGGGTTTATTTCAATCTTATAAATTTTCGTTACCAAAGCGACGCTAATTAATCGAAAGTGGAGAGATCGATTCCGGCCAAAGTTTTTTGAAAAAAATTTTTTTGGTT
Organism: Adalia bipunctata; assembly: GCA_910592335.1. Classification (NCBI taxonomy): domain Eukaryota; kingdom Metazoa; phylum Arthropoda; class Insecta; order Coleoptera; family Coccinellidae; genus Adalia; species Adalia bipunctata. The sequence goes on along the minus strand of OU342949.1, from coordinate 8,241,520 downwards.
TATAAACTCATATTTCCCTCCGGGTCACTCTGGCAGTTCATTATCCTAAATTTGGCCTTCGTACAGCCTCCAGTTTTTTGAATAAAAATTATGAAAGTTCTCCTAGCATAATTTTTGGAAGGCTACAAAAAGAAAACAAATGGATATCATTTCATTTTGTTTTCATCTCCGTATTTAGAATGAAAGATAGTTCAACCATCAACAATTTCAGCCGAAATTTTTTTTACTGAAGACACATGTAAAAAAACGTTGAGTTCGAATTTTGAAAAAAATTCTGCCGTCTGCGTATGATACACGAGAACATATAAAAACGTCTGAAAATATTCTGTCTCCCCGTGTATGTGTAGTGATACTAAATTTGTTTAAAAAAATATCCATGTTACAGAGCTTCTTGTACCTACTTGAATTCTAGCTTTTCATCGAACGGGATGCAAGTATCTGGAAATTATATCTGTTACAAGAACAAAGAAGAAACAACGAGAAAGAAGCAGTGAAAAAATACTTCACCTGATAAAAAAACCTCTTCAAGTCCTATGTTCGCTAAAAATAATGAAGAATAACTTTTTAATTTGAACTCAAAAACCTAGTTGTCGAATTTTGTTGAAATCAATAAATTTGGTAATTATCACTACTGATTTTTCCAATTAAAAGAATTTGACAATTACTTTTTTCTCGAAAATGGTTCACCTTCGAGTTTAAAGTAATGAACTAGGAGTATCTTTTTTATGTAAAACACATTTGGTGTATCAGAACTGGCTGTGCAAATGCAAATTTGTCCTTTGGTGTTAAAGTTGGGGGTAAAACCTTTGTGCTAATTCAATAGCTCCGCCACTGGCACGTCTAGTAAAACCGAGTGAAGTGCAAGAAAGTAGCTATTATCAGTGCCAATGTGTGTACAGAAAATCAATTCTGTAATTCAAACGTTTCCTGAGAAATTAGCAAAAAACTGAAAAAATATAAATTTTTGACAACCTGTATCTCGGAAACGAAGACCCGGTGAAAAAAATGGAAAAGAAAAAAAATTGTTTCTTCATGAGAAATCTACAGTTGACAGTTGATACACCTATTTAGGAACAACCTGTATAATGGTCGTGTAAGCTGATGAAATATGAAAGAAATTTCATTTCATTCTACACTACCCCCTGTTCATTATTTCTATTCTGATTTGTTTTCATTTAGTTCATGTGTTTTATTTTTTTTTATATTGCATGCCTCTTTCTCTAGAGGACATATACCGAAAAAAATTTGACAGCATATTCAGTTCATACATTGACTAATCAAACTCCTGATGAAATTCATCTATTACATAAAGTAGTCTATTACATAAAGTAGTTCTAATAATTAGTGTTTTTGAAGGACTAAGGACAGATAAACAGGGTAGCTGTTTACTTATTGAAATACCCTAAACTAAAACCGGTATGTCAAAAGGATTTAGTATCGGAGAGGAAGAAAAAATAGGAACTTTGAGGATGGTCAGAAAATATATATCCGACCCAGTGGTGTGAATCTCAGATTCTTCCTCACGTTTCGAAAAGGTCCAACCTGTTGGCAAAAATACCATAGGAAGTATGCCTTCGATTCCTAAAATTGGATAATGCGAATGAATATACAGGACATTGTTTGAGATGGACTTCGGCAACCTTTAAAATGGGGCCGGTGCATCGTATGAAACTTTGAAAATGCACGGAAGGTGGAAGAGTGCATCTGTGGCGGATAGAGGTTACACATCAGAACAGAGCATTTTGTCTAAAAACAAAGTATCAACAATGATTGTAAATTCGGTTACAGATTCTCATGAAATTTCTAGTGGTTCTCTTATGAAAGAACTTCCAAATACTTATGTTCAAGTTTTCGCTTCTGAGGTTTCGAAAAAATCCGAAGATTAACGATCACATAATTTTTCGGAAAATTGGAAAACTGCACTTTTAATTTCAATCAAGTAAGGCTTTGTTGTTGTTTGTTGAGTTGTCGCTTGTGCTAGTATCAATATTCAGTGAAATAAATAATTTCGTTCTAGCTTTATTTTACCTTAGAAACGGTTGCTAAAAATACACTCATAACTCCTTAGTGCATTTTTAGCGGGCGTTATGAGTTTATTTATAGCAACCATTTCTGAGGTAAAATAAACAGATAATATACAAGTGAAAAATCAAAAATATTGAGTCGGCTTCATCCTGGGCCACGTTCCGATATATTGTCGTTGCTTCAGGTAGGATGCTACCCTTACCTGTAAACCCTCCTCTTTTGTACGGGCTTGGAACCGGCAATCAACCACCGAGCTACTCGATACGCCCAGCAGCTGGCGCAGGCGGAGTTGTTTAATATTAATGTTATCAAGAATTATGTTTTGAGTTATATTTGTATCCGTATTACTCTGTTAATGATAAAATAAGTATGTTCAAATAAGAACTTGGTAATTTATGTACTCTTAATTTTGAACTATTCTAGTAACATATCGTTCCTAATCCTAATTTTGGCAGAATGTAGCTTTCCGGCACTTGATTGCCTGCCAATCACTTGCGAGAACTTACAATTATTTAGAAATACAGTTGGGAAAATAGTTATATTTTCATAGTACAGATTTGGGTTTGTTGGCAAATTTGACAAAATTCCTTACTAAACTGAATCGCATACCCATGCTCTGATTATACAGGGTGAGTCAAGCTGAACGCCTCGGACTCTCGTGGCCAAATGGTACGTTTTTTCGGTAAACGGCCTCAAGAAGTATATGTATGTCGATTTGGACTACATTTTGAAAATGATGACTTTCATACAAGGTGTTTGAAAAGAGCGTGGCATATCAAAGTTATGTTTTTTTGAATGGAACACCCTGTATTTTCTTGCGTTTTTGAATTCTCTGAGAAAAACTGAGTGGACTTCGTGAAAGTGTCCATATACCTAACCGTTTGCGAGATATTCAATTATTTCTGAAAAGGAATGTTGTCAAAGACATTCAATATCATTGGAATTATTAACGGCAGGTGTACAAAATTTTGTCCAGTCCATTAAATCCCTTTCAGCTAGTTACTGTGCCTTGAGTAGACGATCAATAGTATACAGTGTGTTCAATATTGCCAAGAACATTTACCGCATATTTGAACTCCAATAACTTTGTTATTTTAAATGAAACACCCCATATTTTTCCACATGACAAGATTCGCCTTTCCTTTTCCTTTCGAACCATATATCATTTCCCTATACCTAAATGTGCTGCTACAGGAGTTATGGAAGCCTTTTCGAAATCCGATGAATTTTTTGAATTAATATTGTTTCATCTACCAGAATATACTATTTTTGGAGTTACTGGTTTTTGATTAAAATTTAATTAACAAAAATACAATTGCTAATGCAACAGGTATAGGTCAATCGAGTGTTAGCAGAATTAGAAGAAGAAGAAAAGTTTATTCATGGCCATCGACCTGAGGTCCTTCAGCAGAATTATTTGAAGAAACAAATATCATCCATACCACATTCAGCAGCATCAACATCTGTATGGAAATGACTTCGAACGCAGGCTATATATCTGTTTATGGTAGGATTTTTGAAGATTTGGCGAAGATATCAGCTTTTATGACCATAATCTATCCACAGACGAATCAACCTTCCATAACAATGGTCTGATCAATCGACATAACTATCATTATTATGGAATTAAATTTTCGAAATTCATGAAGATATGAAAATATTTCCTTGAATGTGAGACAGAAGATGTGGCTACAATTATATGGTGCTCAGGAACATTTCAAACGTGTTGTCAGGAACTATCTGGACAGAAAATTTACAGATAAATGGATACGGAGTGGTCCTTATAACAGGCCAGCGAAATCACCTGATGATCTTACACCATTACAGTGACGTATATAGAGGGGGGGCAGGGGGGCCGGCCCGAAATCTAATAATATTCATCTAACCTAATCTAACCATTGGATCAGTTGATGGTGTAAGCATCTCGGGCCCCCCCGAAAATATTTTCTATATACGCCACTGCCCATTAGATTTTTTTATGAGGATATATCAAGAATATTGTTTACAGTACACCACCAACTACTCCTGATGATATGAAAGTGAGGATTGAAAATGCCATCCAAACAGTTACTCCAAATATTTTGCAAAATGTTAGAAGCTCATTCGAAAAAAGAATTACATGTTGTATTGAAGCAGATGGTGGTCATGTCGAAGATGCCTTATGACTTTTTCAATTTTTCCTCGAACCTTAGGTAATCATTGAATAGTGTATTATTTTCAATTAAAAACCTGTAACCCCAAAATAGTAGATTCAGGTAGATGAAACATTGTTGATTCAAAAAATTCATCGGATTTCGATAACTCCTGTAGTAGCACATTTAGGTAAAGGGAAATGATAAATATGGTTCGAAAGAAAATGAAAAGGCGAATCTTGTCATGTTGAAAAATATAGGGTTTTTCATTTTGAAATAACAAAGTTATTGGAGTTCAAATATGCGGTAAATGTTCTAGGCAATATTAAACACACTGTATACTATTGATCGTCTACTCAAGGCACAGTAACTATCTGAAAGGGTTTTTAGGGACAGGACCAAATTTTTTGCACCTGCCGTAGCTAATTCCAATGATATTGAATTTATTTGACAACATTACTTTTTGAGAAATAATTGAATATTATTAAAATTTTCAAAATGTCAAAATATCTCAGAGGGTAACTATTCCAACCCTTTCTGAACATACTTCAGGGTTGAAAAAATTCCAACATGTGCAATTTAATTGACAAATGATAATTACCAAGTTTCGTGTGCTCAACTTGATATACAGGGAAAAAAAATAAAAAAAAAACGATCTTCGGAGGGGTGTACCTTTTCCGGGGGGAGGTTTTTCAAAGAATTGTATACTACTACTGTGGTTGTGGTTTTTTTTTTACCTCAGTAAGGCCTTCGATTCCCTGACGTCTCGTTTTGTGTCCATGAAGCTGGAGAAGCTTGGGGTGAGGGGGAAGTTGAACATCCTTTCTTTCTGACAGAAAGATGGTGGATGTGGTTCGCTCGGGTTTCCTTGATGTTCTCCTTGGTACACCTCAGGGTAGTGTGCTTGGTCCACTGCTTTTCGTGATATTTGTGAACGATCTAGAGGAATTTTTGTCGGAAACATGGATATACATGGAAACATGATAATATAACATGCTTGCTGAAAAAATGCTCGATGCTGAAAAACTCAAAAATAAGTGCGATGAATTGTTGGACAAGTTCGGTACTTGGTGTACGCATAATCGTCTGCTTGTTAACCTTGGAAAGACGGTTGCTATGGAGTTTCACGTTCCACAGAGGCCTAGGTGTACCATATCTGCAACCTTCAGAGATTTTCCGATAAAATTTTCATCGCAAGTAGGGGAAATGTGCACGAGTTGATCCCATAGGGTAAGATGATCCCTTTCGATTACAAGCTTATGAAAAATGCCATCTGGTTGCATTATATGCCAATACGTAGTCCTTAACACCCTCCCGCCTCATTCTTATTCTTACTTCGGTACAAGCGAACAGTCGACATTCACAGTGAAAAATATAAATTGTGACCGCTTTATCTAAGATGAGGTTAACTTTAAGATTATGCTACTGTTATTGTGAATGGGTCACAACAATGATTTTTATGTTTGTGGCTTCCTTATGTGTTTGTTTTTGATTATTTTTCTATTTGAAGACCATGACATTCGTATAGGTAAGAATAGCGAATATTGAACGGAAAAGAAGAACTTGGGTCAAGATGATCCCCTAATTCGTGCACAAGATGATCCCTGGGGATCATCTTACACCTTCATTTTTTACATACTACAAACCCACTTAAGGGTTTAATAGTCGCCAAAAAAGTATACCTACCTATATATTTTTACAGGTTTTTGAGTCAAGAATAATGCCTCGTAAATATTTAAGATAAACCTCTCGAGGCGGGTGTTCCGATGCTCTTGATATAGTTAAAAATGATATTTTTTATCTACATAATGATTTTCAGTTATTTATTCAGTTGATAGTGTATATTTCATTTCATACCTCAATAAAACTATTTTTTCGGCAACCGTCCGGGAAGTACGTACTTTCCGGACTAGGCCGGAAAAAATCACGTTGTTGTTGTCATTGTCATGATCATCATAATAGCAACGAAATAACGGATGACAGTTCTGTTTTGATTAATTCAAATAAGAATCAAAATGTATAATAAAGAAATGTGTCGTCACAATGATTTGTAGTTCTACACGGTTGGCGAAAAAATATTGTACGCAACACGCCCGAATATAGTTTTTTTGGACTCGCCTCCGGCTCGTCCTAGAATCTTGTCTATTCGTCCAAAAAAAACCTATTTTCCGGACTTGTTACGTAAATTACTATTATAATCTCTGCAGATATTTGTTTTTACATGATTTCATTCTTGAAAATATGGGAGTTATTAAAAAAAGGAATAAGATGATCCCTGGGATCATCTTACCAATACCACAGGGATCATCTTAAACACCGGGGTGTATAAGATGATCCTTTTGTACGGTTTTGGAAAATCGAGAATATTTGACAAAATCTTTTGCGGCTGACTATATAGTGTAAGAAAATAGAAAGATGGATACTTCTAGGAGAAGTCTTCATTTTCATTTTTACGCTTCTCTAAAAAACTAAGGAATTACGTCAATTCTTGCTTGAGGGGATCATGTTGGGCACATTTCCCCTACGTCTTCTTGGTACTATGGTGGATGAGAATCTGAGGTGGGACAGGACGATCGACGAGATTTGTAAAAAAGTCAATAAAAATTTATATACACTGCGCAAAAAAATTAACGCACATGATGGAAATCTCAAATTTATTCTGCAACTGAAGGTGTTCTCAATGAAAATTATTTTTATCAGAATTATGCATGCATATGTTATCCACTTTTAACGTTTTTCTTCAATACAGATGTTTTCTCCCAGCAGGAATAAAAAAAGATATTATCAGATTTTGAATGTATTGGCTCCATTCTGAAATCAGTTGTTCTCGATCAATTCTAGTGAACAATCGTTTTTATTTCGTTTGATTTTCTACACTCGATCGCTATGCAACGCGAAACACGCAATTTGACCCATCAAGAGGAATGTGCCCCAGCGGTGGTTTTGCGAGAAGAAGGGTGGACATACACAAGAATTGCAGAAAGGTTTGGAGTTTCCCATACAAGTGTGTCCAGAATGTTGCAGCGATTCAGGGAGACAGGTATGAATGCCCGAAGACCAGGACACGGTAGACCACGGGTAACAACTGCCATTCAAGAACATAACTTGAGAGTTTCTTCGTTGAGACAACGGTTTGCAACCGCTCGCCCCCTTCAAAATCAGCTTGAGCAAACTCATGAGGTGGTAAATTAGCACTCAGACAATAAGAAATCGCCTCAGAGAATATGATTTAAGGCCTCGCGGCAAGAGGCCAGTTCTTACCCCAGCCCATCGAAGGGCTCGTTTGGATTTTGCGAGAGAGCATATCCATTGGAAAGAGGCCGATTGGGAAAGAGTTCTCTTCACAAATGAGTCTAGATTCTGCCTCTACCATTGTAATCGACGTTTCCTTGTATACAGACGTCCACATGAAAGATGTGCTCAGTGCAATTTCCTGAATACTACTGGCATAGGCGTATCTAGCCTCAGTTTTCAGGGGGGGCCGCGGCCCCTGGTATATTTGTGATACCTAACGTAGTTTTTGATTAGAATCTTTCAGGGGGGCCAGAAGTACATCAGGAGGGGCCTGGCCCCCCCTGGACCCCCCCTAAATACGCCAGTGACTACTGGTTTCGGGGGAGGATCGATTATGGTATGGGGTGGAAATGGTGGAATATCTTTGACTGCTCGCACAGACCTAGTGATCGTTGATAATGGAGCTTTGAATGCTGATAAGTATATAAGGAACATTCTTGAAGAGCATGTAGTGCCGTTCGCTCCATACATTGGTGAAAATTTCATTTTTATGGATGATAATGCTAGACCCCATCGTGCGCATCAGGAGTACCTTGAAGAGGTTGAAGTCTCTCGAATGGAATGGCCAGCAAAAAGTCCAGATCTCAATCCGATTGAGCAGGTTTGGGACAACCTCAATAGAAGGCTTAGACGTTCAGAAAATCATCCAGCTACTCTTAATGACTTAGGAATTCAACTCGGAGAAATCTGGGAAGGATTAGATTAGACATTTTAAGATCACTCATTTTGAGTATGAACCCTCGTTGCCGAGCTTTAATTAACGCAAGGGGTGGAAATACCAAGTATTAAATCACTTATCCGCATTTCAGTATTTTGAAAATTGTTCATTTCTCTTCTTTCACATAATATTTCGGTGAAATCCTGAATTTTTCTTCCATTTAATGTGTCTTGTTTCGTTCAAAACCTTCCCGAGAGAACATAAAAAATAAGTTATAAAGTCAATGTAGAGTTAACTTTCATTAAATTGAGATTTTCAGAATGTGCGTTAATTTTTTTGCGCAGTGTATTTTATGTCACATAAGGAGGCTCGTCGGGGTTGATAGCGCATTGGCTTTTTATTACTCCAATGTCTTCTCTATATTGAAGTACAATATTTTATTTTGGGGTCAGGCTATTGAATGGGAAAGGGTTTTTATACTGCAGAAGCGTGTGATTCGTATGTTATTCGGTTTGAGTTTCAGAACCTCCTATCGGGAATATTTCAAGAAATATCTAATCCTCACTGCACCCTCTATTTTCGTTCACGAGATCCTGGTTTTCACGCACAAGAGGAGTTCTGATATACCTAGGATGGGGGGAGATGCATTCATATGGGACCAGGAGCCAGTATCGCTTATGTGAGCACAGATCAGTTCACTCATTCCATCAGAGATCACCTCATAACTATGGGTGCAAACTTTTCAATATGCTGCCTGCTCGCCTTATGTCGAGCAGCTTGCCAATTTTCAGTAAAACCCCAAGGAAACTCTTCTGGAACTGGAAAACAGTTTTTATTCGGTTGCCGAGTTTATTGATTTTGTTGCTAAGGTCTCTTGAACTGTGACTCAAGTTTTTGTTGTCCATATTCGAGAATTTTTTGTTATTGTATGTTATATATCATATGATTGAATGTATTTCGGGCTGACTTCCTGTCCACTTGTACTTGTATTTATGGATCTTTTATTGTTATTGAGTAGAACTATAGAATGTATAGAAAATGACATATTCCGTTTTATGAGAATCAAAAAATTATGTGAAATAATTTTGAAATTCTTTATATTCAAACAATTCGCTAAAGAGCAATTTTTTTTCAATTAATACCTAACATTCTTAACAATAACTAATAGATATAAGAATTAATAAACTGTGATAGTATGAAATAAATAAAATCCTCTTAAGAAATTGCTCGAAATGGCCACCTTCATTCAATACTCATAGTTCGCATCGTTGTCTCAAGTTGTTCAGACTATTTTGGATAATTTCATTCAATGTCAAACGTCATATCGTTGCCAACGAGATAACTCAAAAAAGGGCATTTTGAGTTATCGCAGGCTACCACCTGAAAACTGAACTTGCAAGGTGGTTTTTGAAATTGAAAAGTCTGTGGTACTAAGAATAAGTGAGATAGACCAAACATATTATGTTATATATTCGAAATTGGGGGAAAAAGGGCTTGCCAAATAATATACAGGGTGTTTCATTTGAAAACATGAAGTCGCAATCAATATGTTGCACATTATGTATATATTTCATTTTGTTAAATCATTTTAAAAAACGTTAGTCGATGTCGTGAAACTTTTGTGAAAAAACTTTCTTTTGTACCTCATTTAGTCACAAAGTTGAAGGGGGGGTCAAATTATGGTTAAAAACCCGGTACCTAACCTAATTAGTAACCTCGAATTACGAAATGACCACTCTTGTCACTGATTGTCTGAGCAACAAGAGCCAATTTCGAAATTATTAAATTTCAATTTCGTCCAAACATTGATTGCAATGAACACGTAATTGAGCCTGCTCCTCTATATTCGATAATTTCCTGAACGTTTCCAGCCAATAATCTGAATATTTAATTGTTGCTCGTTCGAGGTTACAGAAACCGGGAGCATTTGTGCATTTCCGGAGTGTTTATGCCCTAATAATATGGCATTAGCCGGTATTAAGTTAATTTCTCATGCAAATTGATCGTGTGCGCCAATTCAAACAGTTCCCCCTTTTCTTCGGGGATACGCCCCACGCCGTTATCATTTACAACAAACTCATTGTAAGTATACATTAGTCCTTTTAAATTACCGTTTATTCGAGTATGAATATTTTCCCATCACGGAAAGTCTACGACGACACGATCATTTGGGTTTCCACTCGATGGATTTGACTGAAACGATGTCATTAATTTGCATATCATCGTTCTTGTAAATAGAGCTTCCACTTATTCGGCATTTGTTAAACTTCTGATTGAAATATTAAAAATTAGGTAAGGGTTCGTGATTTTGATCGCGATGGTTTTCATCCGCTCATATTTATGTGGAATATTGACAAGGATTGACCGTTAAGATATGCGATCAATGAAAAAATTTTAAATTCGATAGTTCTCTACATGAAGGATATGAATACCTTCTGTAAAACTCTAAGATATATTTGAACACCAGCCAACATACATCACCGGCTGTACCCGATTGACCAGTGGCGTAGCTAGATAGTCAGGGGCCCTGGTGCAAAAATCGGAGAAGGGCCCCTTAGGGCCGGTATCATGAAGGCCAACCGAGGATTCAACCGTTGATATGATATGATATATTGTTTATCCGTTGCATCAACAACCAAATTCCTCACTATCTGGTAGTTGGCGCACGGTTGAATCCTCGGTTCGCCTTTTATAAAATCGACCCTTAATGAATTGTTCGGTTTTTAACAAGTCGAAATATAAATACTTCGAAGAAGCAGAGCTACTTACTGAAGGTACAATTGAGGAGTATACTGGAATAAATGATGTTGTCATTAGGCAATGAAAAGAAATAGGTAATTCGAAATGTTTATTTATGTAGTAGGTAGGTATATTAAATTAATTATATGTAGGAGGATGAAAAAAAACTTTGAAAACACTTTTTATTTTATTGATATGTTAGATTATTTGGCAAAATAACAATAAGAATAACTTATTTAAGGAATTCATTTAAATTAATTATTGGGGATTCAAACCTGGAGCTCCATCAAGTCTAAATTTGATGTCATTGATTTCTTCGGGAGAAATATGTTTACAACCTTTGAGACTAATTTTTTTGCAAAAGATTCATTGACTTTACACAAATCTAGACTTGATGCAGCTTCATTTTTAATTGATATGAGCGATAATTGTCGCAGTCGAGCTTGGCCCATAGTGTTCCTCAAATAATTTTTTATTATTTTTAATTTGCTGAAAGATCTTTCGACTCCTACAGAGATGACCGGAATTTTATGGAATAGTAATACCTATTGCTGTAAATACTTCTGTTGGATCGCATTTCGTTATTCCTTATTATGTATTTTCATACAGAATTCGTGAATTGTCCATGTCTTATTCAATTCAAGTAAAAATAGGTGATAAATATTAAGAAATTGAATCGAAAAATTGGTCCCTATCATATCGCAATATTTACTTTAAAATTTGTCACAGCTTTGAATGACAGTTTTTTCTCCTACATCTATCAGAAATGAGGGTGACAGAAAATTAAAAATTTTGTTGACTGCAATCATACCCTCGAAACGTGTATTTAAGGGGCCGTTATACTCTGGCCGACGGCACCGATTCTCCATTCGAAAAGTTCACGCCCTCGATTTTTCACCTGAAAGCTTTATTTTTTTTTATTCTCCTTGAATTTCAGACAGTTCTCTGCGATTTCACACTTTTTGTCTTCTCAGTATTTCCATTTTTGCATTAATTAAGCGCCTATCCAAATGGAATTTTTTTTGAATAAAACTAAAAAAATTGATGAACAACCGGCAAAAAACGATTATGAAGTCAATTTTCATATAGTCTCAAATTCAACCCGATTTTTTTATGCGAAAAAATAATTTTCTCGAAGAGGAGAAATGGGAGTGCCCTCAAGACATCTTTTATCTTCAATTTGAAGAAAAAATTATGCTTTTAGGTGAAGAATTGAAGGCGTGAACTTGTTAGCCGTCATTAGTGCCACATAGCCCTTCCTGATGCGGTAGCAAACAACTGAAAAATGAATGTACCTACGTAGAGATCCAGTTTTTGTCGGCCAGAGTATAACGGCCCCTTAATTGTGAAATTATTGTATCGAGCACTCTATAGAAAATATTCATTTTGAACAATTCTTCCCTACTTCGAAATCGGTGATCAGAAGGAAGCTAATTCATCGAAATGTTTTTGAACTTTTTTGTCTCTTTTCTTCGAAATGGGGATCTATACCATATGCTATGGCATTTTCTCTAGGCTCGCATTTGAAGGACTCAAAGTCACTCCTATAAATTTTTATCTTTGTATTCGTCTCTTCTAAGCTCTGCATGCGTCGTCCAAATTGATACTTAAGAATGTGCATAAAATCGCAGAGAAAAGTAAATTCAAAATTCAACATTTTTTGTTATTATGTTTGCTTGGCTCCGCTCATCTTTGCACGAATTTTTCATAACTATTTCTGATAATGCACGAATGATATCAAAAAACGAAGTTTAATTGCTGAAATTGTGTTGACCCTACGGGACCATCTAGTCGGATTTAGTTTTTTCAGAGAGCTGTCCGATTCACCAGTGAATTTTGACAATACCAACGTTTTATGCTTATTATTATACAAATCTTGTAACGTGGTAAAAACGGTGGTCAGCGCTTGGGGCCTTAGGGGGCCCTAAGGTCGGGGGCCCTGGTGCACTGCACACCATTGCACTACGCAGCTACGCCGCTGCGATTGACAATCTTCGCTTCATCGGATTTGGGATTTGAATTTTTGTCATTATATTAAGTGAATGTAATAACTGTTCTTTATGTTGTCTTAAAGAAATAATGAAAATGAATACGAATTCATCAACTAATATTATAGGAAACGCAGTCAAAGCTGATGCGAATAATTTATTACCGGAAAATCCAGACTTATTATGATATTATTATTATGATTATGAAACAATCGAAGTTGAGAAATAAAAACATTGTCTTAGATAAGACCATGTTATTGGAGTACTTTCAAGAATTGATATGCCATTTTATTTTTCATTTAGTTTATGTGTTTATTTCTTTTTATATTTCAGTCCGAGAAATTTAGTCCTGCGTCCTTGTGGACGAAACATTCTATAATTTACACTCATAGTTGAAACTATGTATCGATAATTCCCATTTCACCTGGCTAACAGCTTTTCTGAAAATGAAATCTAAAGGATTCACATACATATTCCGAAAAAATCCAAGGTTTTGGCAGCAGATGAAGTTCATATACATTTATGAATGAAACTCATCATTACATAAAATAATTCTAATAATAGGTGTTTTTGGAGGACTAAGGGGAGATGAACTTTTGAAAATGTCAAAAGGATATAGTATTATGGGGGATGAAAAAATAGGAGCATTGGGGCTGGTCAGAAAATATATATTCTATATAGACTCAGTGGAGTAAAGAATCTCAGATTTTCCTCATACATTCCGAAACGGTCGGTGCATCGTCCAACCTGATGGCAAAAATATCATAGAAAGTATGCCGTCAATGATTGCCCAATACTTGAAATTGGATAATGGGAGAATGAATATACAGGACATTGTTTGAGATGGACATAGAACAGAGCATTTTCTCTAGAAACAAAGTTTCAACATTGATTGTTAGTTCGGTTACAGATTCTCATGAATTTTCCAGTGCTTCTCTTATGAAATAACTTCCAAGTAGGGGAGAGTTCCCTTCAAACGGGCAATTTTATTATTTTTGGTGTGAAATATTATCTCAAATGAAAAAGTTTCAAATTGCACCGTCATAATATGAGCATAAGGTTTGTGGATTCACTTTTTCAGAAAAAGCTAGAAAAAGAAAAGCTCGTCACTCGAGAAAAAAAGTCTAAGTTTATTTCATAAAATGTCCATTTCATGGGATGTTGCTCTTGTTTTGGACAGTCATTCCCATGAAGTGGACAAAAACATGAGAATACTGTCCCGCAAAGTTATGAGAATAGTTAAAATCATTTAGTAGTACCAAACAGAGAGAACATACAGTATTTTCCATGTTAAATATTGAATTACATAACATACTTTCACATCTCCCTTGAATCGGAAACATTGCAGCCCATGAACTGGACGTCAATTTCCAGTCATTTTCCAATGTCCGATTCATGGAATATGTGGTTTTTATAAAAAACCTGAAAATATTATTTCTACAAATCGTTATATCAATGATGTAACATATCTGTCTGATGAGGGATAATCACTTGATGTTTATATGAAAAAATCGGCAACTCATCGTCACTAGAAACGTAGCTAGTCACTTCGCAAATGTACGTACCTACATATTTACTTTACCGGCAACGGATTTTTCAAGGCATGCCTCGTCAACAAGACGCGAGCCACAGATTCAGACATTTTTCAACAGACGTGGCTCAATGTTGGGAAAATGGGATTTACATAAAGTATGCTCAATTACTATCGGGTGTAGTAGAAAACTATAGTGTCCGGTTCATGGGCTGTCCAATTCAAAGGAACTCTCCCCTACTTGTGGTCAACTTCCACTCCTGAGGTTTCGAAAGAATCCGAAGATTCACGATCACATAAGTTTTCCGGAAAATTCGACAACTGCACTTTTAATTTTGACTATTTCCCTCGTCTTGATTTCCACCAATCAGAAACGCACAATTTTGAATCACAAATGGTTTCTAGATGGAAAAACTGTATGGCAGCAGCTGTCAGCAGTTTTTTCGGGTTTACCCGCGGCAAAACTTGACAGTTGTTGTCAACGAAAATTAATGATACATAATGCATCCAAAATAAATCTGTTACTCTTGAAATAGTCTTGTCAAATATCATTCGTGCATCTAATTTTTCCTGTGAAAAAAATCGAAAAAACACAATGCAAAGTGATATTTTTTTAACAAAAAGCATTCGTGCCACCAGCACTCATGCTTCTTGTTAAAATATTACTTGGCAACGTGTTTTTTCCATTTTTTTCGGAAAAATTGGACGCACTTATGATATTACTTACGATTAAGTATTGCTTTGTTGTTGTTTGTTGAGTTGCCGCTTGTACTAGTATCGAAATTCTGCGAAATACATAAGTTCGTCCTAGCTTTTGCTTCAGACAGTTCAGACACAACCAGCGGGCGTTATGGTCCATAACGCCCGCTAAAAAGGCCCTAGGGCGTTATGAGTGTATTTAGAGCAACCGTTTCTTAGGTGAAATAAACAGATGATACAAGGTGCGGCACGGAGGGCGGACGTTTTTCAGATGGGCATAACTTTCCCCCACTGAGGACGAGAGAAGTGGGGAAGGTGCCGTTAGACTCGTGTGTTCCTAGCATTTATTTACCAGTTGTCGTCATGGAGCCTTGGACGGTGGAGCATCGTGTTTTCGCCTATGATAGTTTCGTCCGAAATAATGAGTCAGTCACGGTCGTGCAGCGTGAGTTTCGTCGCCATTTCCACATTCATCGGAATAGAGCTATTCCCTCTCGAAACACCATCCTTCGTTGGGTTGAATCACTTCGCAGACGTGGTGAACTGATCAACAGAAGACTAAGAGGACCTGTGCGAACAGTTCGAACGCCTGAAAATGTTGAACGCGTTCGACAAGCCATTCTTCGCAGTCCCCAGATTTATCCATATGCGATTTTTTCTTATGGGGACACCTCAAGGCTAGAGTATACGAGACCAAGCCCCGAACTCTGGACGAATTGAAAAGGGCTATTCGCGTGGAAGTTGCCCAAGTTGAGAGAGCGATGTTGGAGAGAGTCTACGCGAACTTCCAAGAGCGCCTCCAGCACTGCATCACCGATTTCGGCCACCACATGCCACACTTGACTGTCTCAAATGCTATTTCCTTGAGAATCTGATTCCGTTAATAAATGTGTTTTTGAGTAAAAATTAACGCTTTTATTATTTTTTTAAAACCATCCATCCTCCGTGCCGCACCCTGTATATAAGTGAAAAATAAAGATCCTTATAGATCGAAATGCATGAATTGATATAAACCATATTTAAGACATCCTGTATCTTTGAAAAGAAGCCTGATTTAATAATATTGGAAGATAGTGTTTCGTTTGAAGTGAAATTTTTAGTCAAGAAAGTGTACAAGACAAAGACTATAACCATGTATTACGAGAATGAAAACATCAAATCTCGAGAGATGTCACACAATTTGTTTCTCTTTGTCCTATTCCGAAATACTCATTACTGAAAATACTCAAACAAAAATTATTCCCTTATTCTAGAAAAATTTTGTAGGGAATTATGAGATAGGTATGTACTTTCACCAAAAACAGATGAATAAATATAATAAAATGATAGATAATCTGACATTTATGATTGATTGCTTCTTCCCAGGTCATAATCAAAAATTCTGTCCTTTTTGATGAATACTCTATAATCATTTCGGATACAAACGTTGTTTTTCAGATACTGATTTGCCTATGATAGCTTTTTAATGAGCAACCAATGAATAAAATTCCTAAATTTGTCTTTTTACGGTACAATATGAGCACAACGATTTGGCTTGATATCACCCACAAAAGGACTAGTCAATGAATTAAATAGTTGAAAATTCTCCAGAATCCTCATTTAGTAATCTAAATCAGGCTTTCGGAAACGAAATGTATAAAATTCGGAATGTAATGAGTTCATTTCTTGTAATTGAAAATTAATGCCACTAAAGAATCAATAGGGTCCAAGCTCAAAACTTATATCCGAAGGACGCTTCCTCTACACTTCACGTTCTATCATTGAGCATTCATATAATATGGGACTAGAAATATATTCGGGCTTTGCTTTTTATGGTGATAGGGTGTTTATTTTGAATACAACGGAATCACTTCGGCTACGTCCCCATAGGCAGAAGGCCTGCTCATATCACCTAGAGTCTACTAGAGGCTTGCTTAGCGGCTTGCAATCTGGTTACTTGCTAGTCGGCAATGAGATGTCTCTTTCAAATGAGATTTCACTTTCAAAAATAGCTTTAAGACTGCTTCTCATCGAAAATTCATCTTTAAAATATACCAATTCAAGGCCTTATCCATTGTGTTAGGTTCATGACGCAAATAATTCACGGTCGAGTCATGGGGAGTTTTATGATTTGTATAAGTAAACAACTGCGTACGTTTGATGAAAAATTTCACGAATGTCCAGAGAAACATTCGATTTACTTCTCAGTAAAGTTGAAGAAAAACTTGCTCATTCGGATACTCATCTTCGAAAAAGCATTTCAGCCGAAGAACGACTATAGTCGTTACATTGAGGTAAGTGAAACTCACAATATAGGTATATTATTATTTGTATTTATTCCAAAATCATAGAAAACAGTAATTCAAGATTTAAAGAAAATTAAATTTTGTTCAGATGGATTCTGGGCGTGCTCTTCATATTCCACTGATTGTTGACTATTTATATTATATTTATTGTTCGAGTATTGAGTAATTCCTTGCCCTAAAGTGGATATTAACTCAGAAAATATCCATTTTAGGGCAAGAGTGTGATGCATACACTCACATTATTTTGTAACGTAAATTCAATATCTGCCATAAAAAAATGGGGTTCTAATTTGAAAAAATTGATTTTTCACGATTTTGTCATCCCTAACTTTGAAAGCGATTTTTTCACCCCCTGTATCATGAATCGCGATTTCGATCTTTAAAGAGGATACATCAATCTTACATCTTGAAAAATCCCAAAAATGAAAATTTTCCATCCAAAAACCTCGAAGTTATTCTTGTTTCAGCGGAGCTCTATTTTCGATTTTTTTTTCGAATTTTCCCGCTCAGAGAGAATTTTCCAACCAAAACTGAAAAATGTTACATCAAAATAACTTGAAATTTTCTAAGGAATCTATTTCTGCAATAAAAAAATGGTGTTCTAATTTGAAAAACGGAAGTTGACGTCATTTCCGGAAAAACCGGAGGTGCTCATGCCTTGAAAATATTTTAGATTTCATCAGCATCGTGAAATACTTATAAGTGCTGAATTTCATGAAAATACGTTCAGTAGTTTCCCGTATAAATATGGGTGAGGTTCCTCGTGAAAGACCCTGTATAGTCGGGTATAGTCAAAGGTTCTACATATTCTTTTCTATACTATACCAACATAAGAATCTTAAAACCGCAGCGAATCTGCGATACAGTGTGAAGATACACTGCGAAGAAATTTTTATATGGTCGGAAAGAGGAATAATCGATCCATACGTGGGTTGAATTTTGATTCTCTAGGCGATGTATGAGTATTTTTTTAAATTTGCGAAAATGGCGAGATAATCCGGCGAAGAGGGCAATTTCAAACTCGATAAAGAATTTTCACGGATATCCTGGCTGTGATTTGAATTTACGGATCGAAAGAGGAAAGGTCAATTCATGCAAAATAGTTTCGTATTCATATTTTCCATAATCTTTCCATTTCTTCAGAAAAATTGATGAAACTTTGACATTTCGCCTATAAAATCAGCCGATTTGCAGAGACCTATTAGGCTCTACTAGTTCCTCACTTATCAAGAAAGTCCAATATTTACACAATTCAAACTAATCGAAAGTTTGAATACATCAGGATACACGAGTCACATACAAAATATTTCTATTGAAAGAATAAATAGTATAGTAAAACAACTATAGGCGAATTCATACAATTGAAAAAACGGGTTGCTTCAATGCTTCATCAATCAATAATTGGATAATTAAATACACGTAATCTCGGAGACACATTTCGATGGTGTTTATACATCGACATTTGCTGTGTTGTTAATTATGAGGAGTTGGGACTCACATTAATTCTGATATACAATACAGTTCACATTATGAAACAAAGAGAACTGACTTCCAAAGAAAACTCTTCTTAAGTTTATTCGTCATTATATTCCAAAACTGTAATGTAAGACCAACTTCAGTCTTCATTGTGTACATTCGTTGGTTTTATTAAGCTACTGACTAGGCGACTCGCTAAGTGCCTGGCATGAAGGCGCGACTTGTGCCTGAATAAAAAATGCGGAGTTCAAAAGGGCCGCAAATTATATCCTACCCAAAATTGATGAGCAGGGGGGGGGGGAGAATGAAAATATTTTAATTTTTTCTCATACAATGAAATGGAAAAAATTGCATAGTATAAACAGTACCTAACAGAATAAAAAAAATAACAAACTATAGAGAAAATATGAGGTTCCATAATATAAAGAAACAATGAATACTCGCCCTCCAGTTCCAGAGATTTGATGAAATATGCAAGTCCGTTACTCTCACACTTCTTTTCACAAGGATTACAAGCTACACATTTGAAATAGGAGATTCAGTTCATCAATAAAATTGCTTAAAAATCCAAATAAATGTCAGATACAAAAAAATCTAAAATCTCTCGTGAAAAAAAAATAGCTTTTTTTACAAGTTTTACAAGTTGCTTGATAACCGTAAAACAAATATTATGTGATTTCTGAACAGAGAAAATTCAATATCTTTTTTGGAGTGGGGCCGTAATGGTTTACGAAGCGGGCCGCATGCTGCCCGCGGGCCGCGAGTTTGACATGCTTGCTCTAGCTAGAGTCTAGGCGCTAAGTGACTCGCTAGGCTCTAGGCGCTAAGCAAGCCTCCTGTCTATGCGGACGTAGCCTTCGACTTGGGAACATAATTTTTGTTTCTTTTACAATAATGCATTTTTGCAATGATATCATACAAATATTCACAGCGTCCTAGCTTATAGCCAGAACGTTACATCAACAGAAAGTCTACTTATCAGCAGTGACGGCTCGTCAGGGTATGGAAAAACAATCGAGAAATAGAAAATAATCATAAAAATTTCATTAATTAAACCTCATTCTGAATAATCAATTTCGAAATTCAAATCCCGATTATTGCCCTCGAAATCTTATATTTCCACTTAGAACAGAAAAAGTTCTTTTTCATCTCATCGTATACCATATACCTCGCCTGTAGGCCGAGCGTTCCAGAATACAATAACACCTAGGCCCCCGCAGTTCCACCAAAGAGAACGGTACAAAACCTCGATATTCGGTCGCTGCTTGAAGCATACAGGCACAGGGTCGGCCAGCCGCCCAGCGCGAATATGGAGCTATGCAACACCTAGGACTCACGCAATTTTCCCAAATAGAACGGTACAATACCTCGGTCTTCGGTCGCTGCTTGGTACATACAAGTTCGATCGAGCGCCTACCCTGGATATAAATTTCACAATTTCTTATTGTTTATTCCAAATATTAAATGAATAGTTAATAGATAATTATAAAATATTATCTCTTTTTCAGAAAGAACGTTTTCGTACCGTTTGATAGAAGTCAAGTGATTTTCTGACCATAATAGCTATTTATGTTACAAGTACCTACATTAATTAGGTCTTTATGGACGAGTCCAAAAGTTTATGGCAGAGCGAGCAAAACGAGCGAGGCCAATAATTTGGGCAAGTCCATAAGCCTAATTATGTACGAGTTGCATACAAAGCTTTGTTTGACTGCAATGCAGAAATTTCATTATCTGAAATGGCAATTATTATATTCGTATGAAAATTTGTATGCGGCCTATAACAAGTGGTGTGAAACGAAGAAAATTGCAAAATCGAGAGAAGACTGTGACAGTTGAGTCCAGTAAAGTGGTGTCCAATAAAGTAGCCAATTATGTACACTAAACGAATTCATAAATCAAGTGTTTATGTTCGACGTTTGAATTTATAAATTATAGGAATTGAAGTATAGGTCAGCTTGATAAAGCGAGAGAAAGTGGTGTATGTATTTTTATTTTTTTAATTCTATCACAATTTAGAGTTTCCATCATTCGACATGCCAATTTCGATTTTAAACCTATAGGTGATATTTTTTCTGGAACTCTGTCCCCTGTTTTACAACAGAACTTTTTTCTGATAGGTCCCTGTTCGTTTTATAAATTTTGAAAAAGAGCTTTGTCTTCTACTAAACTTCATGGATTCTTGTAGTTTCGTTGTATCTGCGATTCTTTCGAAATCCTCAGAAAAATAAAAAATAATCATGAAAATCTATATTGATGAAGGCTTTCAAGGCCGGATTCGACTTTGAATCTAGAGTATTCCGGGGTTTCTAGCCTTGGTCCCCGTGAAATTTCATTGGAAGACTCTAGAGCTGAAGAAGAAAATCCAGTTAGTAAGCTCTGGTGAATAAACACATTGTTAGTTTTGACACATCAAATTAAACTCCTCTTCAGTTGAATAACTTGTGAAGTGTCTTGTACATGCACAGGGTTGCCAGATTTCGATGATTTAGTACTACAACTCCTAAACTATAAGAGATAGAGAAAAAGTAGGATAAATGTCATGTTCTCTTTTTTCGAGAGAAATTGCTGAAAACCTCAAGTTGCTGCGACGTCTAGTTCTCGAGCTACAGGGCGAATTTGGTATTTGGTCCATTTTTGACTATAACTTCCGTAATATAGGATCTACGTCCTCGAAATGAACACATCTTTAGGGCCCTCTTTTTACTGCTTTTCATCAGTGCTAATGGATTTTTTGTATCTGCTCAAATTTCGGAGCTACAAAAATTTTTTTTTTTCAAATGGAAACCATACCTAATGGGAGAAGATATTTGCAAATTGATCTTCCTTCAACGATTTCAAAAATTGATATCATCATATACTTTCGAGTTCATCAGGATCGAAAATTCTGAAAAAACACTTTTCGTTCAACAAAATCCTAGGAGGCTTTGAGTCACTTCCTTCAAACCAGGCGGTCATAGGATTTCATGTCTTATTTATTCTCACTTGTTAAATTCAATTCCATCATTGTTGTATCGTCTGGCGTCATAGAATTGGATATCTCACAATTAGCTGCCAAATTGCGAAATATTAGCTTTATTATTTCTCAGACCAATATCTAGAGGAGTTACGCGAAACTTGTTGATTCTAATATGATTCCTCTGCCATAAATTGAAAAATAAAAAGCATTTAGATGATTTGATGATGACAATAACATAACAACAAGTTTCATGTAACCGTTAATAACAGTAATGAATGTTTTTATGAGCGACAAAAAAGTTCCTCCCAGAAAAAATTTGGTTAGTCTAAAAAAAATAATATTTATGATAAATATTCAAATCGTTGTCCATTTGAGGAAATACATAAATTGCATCTTTTAATGATTTGCAAAGCCTGCAATGTTTGAATTTTTTTCTCGGTTGCCAATTTGGAAAGCACTATTTCGACGTACTCGATTTTTTAAGATTTTCCGTGAGAAAATTTGTTTCAAAATTCGAACTAAATTTTTTTTTTACATGTGAAAAAAAATTTCGCCCAAAATTTTTGGAATTTTTCATGGTTGAACTATCTTCAATTCTGAATACCTACTTGGGTGAAAACAGAATGAAAAAATATCAATTAGTTTTCTTTTTGTAGCCTTCCAACGATTACGCTCGGAGAACTTTCTTAATTTTTATTCGAAAAACTGGAGGCCGTACGAAGGCCAAATTTAGGCCAATGAGCTATAAACTATACAGGGTCTTTCACGAGGAACCTCACCCATATTTATACGGGAAACTACTGAACGTATTTTCCTGAAATTCAGCACTTATAAGTATTTCACGATGCTGATGAAATCTAAAATATTTTCAAGGCATGAGCACCTCCGGTTTTTCCGGAAATGACGTCAACTTCCGTTTTTCAAATTAGAACACCATTTTTTTATTGCAGAAATAGATTCCTTAGAAAATTTCAAGTTATTTTGATGTAACATTTTTCAGTTTTGGTTGGAAAATTCTCTCTGAGCAGGAAAATTCGAAAAAAAAATCGAAAATAGAGCTCCGCTGAAACAAGAATAACTTCGAGGTTTTTGGATGGAAAATTTTCATTTTTGGGATTTTTCAAGATGTAAGATTGATGTATCCTCTTTAAAAATCGAAATCGTGATTCATGATACAGGGGGTGAAAAAATCGCTTTCAAAGTTAGGGATGACAAAACCGTGAAAAATCAATTTTTTCAAATTAGAACCCCATTTTTTTATGGCAGATATTGAATCTACGTTAAAAAATAATGTGAGTGTATGCATCACCCCCTTGCCCTAAAATGGATATTTTATATATCTCTCTTGGATTTGAATATTCATTGTCTGATGAGGATTCACATCAGACCACAAATGTTCATTATGTCTGTTGAAAATTCCTGCGCTACTGATATATACTTCTTCAGTCCATATGATCATTTTGAAAAATTGGGGATCATGACGAATTCTTGCGAGATACTAATTACAAAAGTCTATTCTTTCCTGTTACTCACTGATTTGTTTGACCGTTTCTTCTCACATGATCCAAAAGCTAGGTAGGTATTAGATTATTCTTTAGCCTTGTGAATATACATTTCTGCGGCTGAGTTCTTTCAGGATATCTCTCAAAATATATTCGAGATGCATTATCAGCGTCATAATTTGCTTGTACCTATAAAACATTTTAGCATATTATATTTTTCATAATTTTCGTGAGGCATGATGTGATATAAATAAGAATTTTAGAAGCGCCAGACGATACAACAATGATGAAATCGAATTTGACAAGTGAGAATAAATAAGACATAAAATTCTATGACCGCCTGGTTAAGGAACTAAGGAAGTGACTCAAAGCCACACTGAAAGGTGTTTTTTCGAAATTTTCGATATATATTGAACTGGAAAGTATATGATGATATATGTAGATATAATTTTGAAATCGTTGAAGGAAGATCAATTTGCAAATATCTTCTCCCATTATGGTTTCCATTAAAAAAAATTTTTGTTGTAGCTCCGAAATTTGAGCAGATACAAAAAATCCAATGGCACCGATGAAAAGCAGTAAAATAAGTGCCCTAAAGATGTGTTCATTTCGAGAAGGTAGGTCCTATATTACGGAAGTTATATAGTCGATTATAAAAATGGACCAGAATTGCCCTGAGGCTCGGAAACTATATAGACGTCATAGCAACTTGGGGTTTTCAGCAATTTATGTTTCTCGAAAAGAGAGAACATGACATGTTGTATATTACTTTTTCTCTATATTTTATGGTTTAGGAGTTGTAGTACTAAATCATCGAAATCTGGCCACCCTGTACCTACACTTCTGCCTTTCATGAATCCATCTTCGAATAACGGTTTCTGAAGTATGCATGCTCTCCTTGCAAAGAAATAGTATTATTTCCTGAATCCTGAACACTTTCCTACATACGCACGCAAATATGGGAAACCGGAAACCGTCAAAATCTGAAAAAAAATTTCAAATTACATCAACTCAAAAATTCTGAAATCGAGTAGGTATGGTTCGATATTTATAATCTAGTCTGTGAGAGTGTGAGATCTTTCTCGAATTTCCTGAAATCAACTATGCTTAGAACATTTTTGGGTATAGATCATCATCTGATACACATATACACTTGGTATTTTTTTCAGTTATATAGGTAGTGTTGATGTAAAGGAGGAAAGTGAAAGGGAATGGTATGTCTCGTGTTTTGTGTTATTACCTAATGTTTATTTAATTCTCAAAATGATGGGGACTTGTTTTCACAAAAAGAATGCACTCCAAAATGAACAATTCAAAGGAAGTGAGAGTTCTGACTTCTGTCCTATCTGAAGTGTCCTCCGCATCATTCTTCATCTTTCGGCGTTATATAGTTTGTATATTGATAAAACTTGAAATATGCGTTGTCTGCTGTGGTGTGGCCATCATAATTAATTCCAACCAAGTTTTACATTGACATTCACAGTCATTATGAACAAACTCATTTACCAATCAATGAATTGATTGCTTGTATTCAAGCTTCATAATTCAAGAGAATCGTTCGAAACATTATCATTGGTTTTTCGAATTTCACCACCAGGAGGGTGGATGCTATAAACTTCGTGATTATGTGGGAATCAACATCAACCGGAATAAACACTTCGTCTACCTAATTGCTGTTGTCATCAGTTCCGAAGTTACTTCAATTAGGGTGAAGCGATTGGCTCGACTCTCTCCAATGGAAACGCGAAGGCGGGACGTCAACAATCTCCTCCCAAAGCTGTTCTTTTGGTCCTTCGCGTCGGATTCTGTCAGTGACGCATATTGAGCTGATCGCGAGTCACGAAATCTGTCCTGTATTTCAATTTTCCAGAAAGTTTTCAATCGATGTTGCTGTGACCGTTTTTCGATCGCTTTTGTGCCATGGATATAGCGGAAAGTGAATCGAAGACTGAGAGGAGGAAAAGCTGTGAAGAATTAACGATGACAACGACAAAACCTGCGCCTAGACCTTTTTCTATTGAAGCTCTGATGAGTGACTGTGGTCCGAGAAAAATAAGTAATAACGTGAACAATGCTTGGAATTTGAGTACGAATCATTATAAGCAATTTCAACACCAGATATTGAGGGATACCGATTCTGAGGATGGCAGTGTGGACATGGAATATGCTCAGGATCTTTCGAGGAGAAGTAAAGACAGTAAGTGTAAATATCGAAATACCTATTCCTTCAAAACTATTATACTAATAGCTATTACTATTCATGATGAGAGTTGCAGAGTTACGTTTACCGTCACCTCTGTTAAATATCTTGATTAATAAAATGAAGTTCCAAAAAAACTTGGTTAATATTTCAATAAATAAAACGATTGTCGGGAATGTGGAATTTATAGCTCCTTATTACAAAAGCTTTGCCAAAGTTTCGAGGACTTTTATCCTTTTTTTCAAGGCTTCAAAAAAAATTAAGCTATAAATATCTATATAGTTTATTTTAAAGGAGTAGGTAGTGTAGGTACATTATTTTTCCGACGACCGCAGATTAATGCAAAATAGCAAAAAAAATTATTATTTTGAGAATTTGAGAATTTCACAAAGAAAATAATTAATATAAAAAGATTATTGCTAAGAATTGTAGAAATTAAAAGTAGGTATTATTATTACAATTGGTAAATTGTAATCGGCTTGGCAATGAGGTGTCCCACAGATTTCCTTCTGTTATTTGTACACTATGTATCGGGTGGCCCAAATTCGTTGTCTAGTGTGGGGATCTCAGAAACCCGATGAGCTAGAACGAAATGAGTGGCACATTTTAGGGCTCGATTTTTGAGATAAATATTCAGGCGAAAACCGCAACCTTCCAAGTCAAACCGTTTTCGAGCTATTAGAGAAAATTGGAAAATGGCGTCAAATGAAAAGTTCTCACAACTTCTTGAATACTGAAGCTATCGACTTGGGACGAAAACCTACTACAAGCACTTTTTTTAGTAGAATTCATTGGCGTTATCAATTTTTTTTAATACAATCATTTTCGAAGTTATAATACAAACTTGTGTTTTTTTTTTAATGTAAACCATATACAAATCTCTTCAACCCATTAAATTGCTTCTTTTTCCTTTTCAAAAATATATATTATATGATATAATCAAACTATGAAAATCATTAAAAGTTTCATTTTCACACGACAAATCAACCAGGTGCATATCTGTGAACTTCAGTTAATTATAATATTCCATGGTTGAGAGCAGAATACTTGGGAATTCAATTTTCTCATGCTCATTTGTGTGAAAACGATACTTTTGATGATTTTCATTGTTGTAAGTTTGTTAAGAAAATTATAAATCATGTTAGGTATATATTTCTGAAAAGGACAAAAAACAGCAATTTTATCTTTCACAGAGATTTGTATGGTTTACATTTAAAAAAAACACAAGTTTATTTTATAACTTAAAAAATAATTGTGATAAAAAGAATCAATTACGTCATCAATGAATTTTACTGAAAAAAGTGCCTGTATAATGTTTTTGTTTCATGTTTATTATAGCACTAGTAATAAAGAAGTTATGAGAACTTTTCATTTGACGCCATTTTCCAATTTTCTCTAATAGCTCGGAAACGGTTTGACTCAGAAGGTTGCAGTTTTTCACCGAAATGATTCTCTCAAAAATCGATCCCGAAAATGTGTCACACATTTCGTTGAGCTCCTCGGGTTTCTGAGATCCCCCCATTAGACAACGAATTTGGAACACCCGGTACAGTAGTAGACTCGATGTCAGTTTCTCGAAGAGGCGGAGTGACGCCTTTCGAAGTACTGCTGATGGTACCCATAATTTTATTGGCAATATTGAACCTGTTCGTAGCTTAATCGTCAATATATCCTTCTGCGACTTTGGACGATTCCCAACACCCATGTCGTTTCAGAGAATATCTCCTCCTGCATCTACTAATATACTAGCAGAAGAACGGCGAAAAGAGTGCCCCGTTTATTTTTCAGTATCCTTTAGATTTAAAAATTTAGCCACTACTCTAGGTATATATTCAATTTAGTTAATGCACACTACTGGTTTTATGCATTTTTGGTCTCAATGATTAAAAAAGAAGTTTGAGTAGTTGGCGATCTAAGATTGGCATATTTTTTATATATACTATAAAAGTTTCCAGTAATAGTTATACTTGCGACTACATTTATTTTTTGTATTGATAATTTGAATGACAGCCGCAGTCCCCAAATCTTCAATGATATTTATACGTGACTGTGGGTAGGTACGTTCTAGCGAAATGCACCAGATATACCCATTACCAACACAACGTGAAAAAAAAAACATAAATAAAAATATTGTATAGACTATGTTTGAATACCGAATACTCACCTTTGTAAGTAAATGAATGTCATCGGAAGCTAAGGAGCTTCGTTTATAAATTCAACTTCTTTCGGTTCATATCACTTTTCCTTTTGAAAAATGCCTTAAGTTTACTTAATTCGAGATATCTACATTGCGGTGAATGGATAAAGTGGTATACGAAAGATATAATAATAAGTCCAAAAGTTGAACATTGGATTCTATATTGGAACGTTTTCAGAAAAGGAACATCTTATTTCCTCATTTCTTCGCCATAAAAGAAATTGATCGTAAGCGTATTCGTACCTTCTTTTGGACTTTTCAGGCAGTAAATTTAGTGACGTTAATTTTGCGGCCTCTTCAATTTCGGGTGGAGTACATTGATCATCACTAATAATCTCTGCATCCATGTTTTATGGAATTTCTCACGGTTTTATTTATGATGAGAATGATGCATATGCAAAACTGTTACTTCTTGAGTTTATCCGACGTTTCCGCAATATTAATTTCAAAGCACACCACAATTCCATTATGCAATACATTATAACTATAGATAGGTACACATATCACTCTAGAGAGTTATTAAACTTTTCATCCCTAGGGTACTATTTGTCATTTTCGCATGTGATCGTCGGAAAATATTTTATTTCAAATGAGATTCTAATAATTGTATACTTGGGTATAGCTTAAGGTTTACATTCCAAAAATATACAAAACTTGATATTTTGCCTGAAATCTTCACTACGTAATCAGAATTCCAGATTTACCATTGACTTCAGATAATTATAATATAGATAGGAGGAAAATGAGGAAATGAAGATGATTTCAGTACAATACCAAAAGGATGGCATGTTTTTGAATTTGCAATTTCAAGATCTTCTGAAATATTGGGGATATCCTCTTCGAAATAAGAAAAAAGGTTTATGTTTCTAATATAACTGATGCCATTCCACTCCAATTATTTCACAACCCATTCGACAATAGCTATTCATGTCTTTAAGGACGAGTCCAAAAGTTTATGGCAGAGGGAGCAAAGCGAGGGAGGCCAATAATTTGGGCAAGTCCATAGCCTAATAATTTACGAGTTGCATACAAAGCTTCATGTTTGTCTGCCATGCAGAAATTTTATTTTTTTCTGAAATGGCAATAAATATATTCGTAGCTTTATTTCAAGAAAACGTTAAGTGTGCTTTTGCTTCTCCTACCTCAGTAACCATCAGCGACCTTAGAAACCTCACTGAACAAAGTTGTTTACTTCTTTAAGTTTGTGACAAACGTCATTATAATCCAAAAAATTTATTGTGCGGCAGAGGAAAGCGTAGAAAATTTAGCCGCAAGTGCCAAAGAATCTCTTTTGGACACTAAAAGTGTAAAAGTGCTTATGGAAATTTGTATGCGGCCTATAACAAGTGGTGTGAAACGAAGAAAATTGCAAAATCGAGAGAAGTCAGTGTCAGTTGAGTCCATATAGAGTGGTGTTCAATAAAGTGGTGTCCAATAAAGTAGTCAATAATGGACACTAAACGAATTCATAAATCAAGTGTTTATGAGACAGTCGAAGATAAAATATTTTTTCTATTGAAAGATATCTTATTATGTAGGTTGAATTTGACGTAAAAACCGTTTAGGTGAAAAGTTTGGACAAGGAAAAAGCCTTTTTTTCAAAATGCACATTTGCGGAAAACATCCTACATCTCGAACATGTCTGAAATTCGAATAGGTATAAGAAATTGGTTGAACAAACGATTAAGGGTTAATTGTATACCTCGAATGGGGGCCATGATCCCCCTCTTATCCACAATTGAGAAGCTGTATAATCATGTGAATGCTATATCAGAATTGAGTTCAAATATATATTTAAACTCAATGATATCAGGCAATATTGATATAGAATAATCGATAAATATAATATTCAGGATGAGAACATATACGGTATAAACTCAAATATAGAAAAAGCTAAATAGCTAAATTTTTAGGGCAAGAATTTTTTGTATTTGTCTGAGATTCAATCCAATCATGAAATATCCGAATACAAGTTGAACTGAATGAAGCTGCGAAACACTCGGTTATATTCCCCAGAAAGTGAATGCAGTGAAAGTAATGGACAAAAAATCAATAAGAGTTCCATATTGGTATCAACCAACTTAAAAGAATTAACATGAAATGATACGAGTATTCAGATATTGTAATATCGAATAAGGCGCTTCCAGCTTAATTAAACCGTCATCTCCACCTTTGTCCAATAGCAGAATTGAAAGTTCCACCACTTGCTCAAAAATCATTCATCGCTATTATAGCCAACAAGAGAAATGTGAATACGAACTTACGGTCAACCTTCTTCAAAATATATGTATATAGGTATACTCCATTCACAATTATAAAATCACAACTCTGTCCTTGGAAATTTGACACATTCCACTCTGTATCGAAGTTATGACGTTTTTCAAAATATTTTTATGTTCCAATTCAACACTATGTTGCCCTTTCTACATTCTTAGCGTATTTCTCAGAATGTGAATGAATTGGAAAATATGTGATGGACGAAAATAATTAACGTTTATATGAATTGATAGAAACTTTTCTAGTTATTTGCATGAAAAGTACAAGAGATCACTGTTGAAATATATAATTTTTCGCCATGGAAGAAAATTGCAATGCTTTCACATAATATTCATATGCATGCTTGTGAAGATTTGATGTTTATTATCCTCTTGAACTGAAAGTTCAAGACTTGACGACATCAATTGTTGATTCTAATCAAGAATTCATTAAAAAAAATCAACCCAAAGATATAAGATGAATTGATGGGTAATTACAAGAATCAAGAATAATGGAACATCATTTCCCTCTACTGGAATCCGAATATGTGATATGATTGTGAGGGTGCATAACATTTCTATTTCTAATATTTCTTTATTTCAAATAAATAACAGTTTTATTCATTCATCACAAAGAAAATAAACATAATAACTAAATGAACGAATTTTTTTACATAGAAACTAATAATTGCAATGCAATATAAATTAATAAGCCTGAAAGCTTTAGATATACATTTCATTTATTTGATCTTATGAACAAGGAGTAAAATATTCTGGCTGTATAGTAATTTGTTAGTTTAAAAAAGATTCATACATTACTACCACAGTAGGTTTGTACAAATGAAATGGAATAGCTCAAACTAGGTATCTCGACTTCGATGAAATCCAAAACTGAAGAAAATCTATCGGGTAGGAAGTCAAATAAAGTTTTTAAGGGCTTAAGATTTCATTCTTTATTGATAAAACCAAGCTTTCGTTCCGGTTTGGAACTTCTTCAGGGTCTAAAACATAAACAAACACAATGACATGAGTCGAGTGACCGCATCAGACAACAAAAATAAAATATGAAAAATATACTCACATTCAATGTGAAATTGATAATAAGGACGGTACTCAGTCTCCAAACAACAAGTCATATAAAACTATGGTGAAATCACATGTTGGAAATATCAAAATGTTGCATGCACGAATAAAATACAACTTAAAATCTGAACAACTCTTTTGAACACTGCAAATGCTCTCAGAAAACATCTACTTTGTCGATCATACGCCAGTATCAAAAACTAAGACGAAATAAAAACATAAATAGTTGGGTTAGAATTTCCAGATCACAGAAGAGAGACCACAGAATCAAATTAATTACAAGTCATTACACCATCGTTACACTATACTCCAAAATTCCAGCATACTAATCCCGAGTCACAGCATCCGTCTTCCTTAACAGTTCCACAATATTACAATATATGTCATTAACTGAGTTGAAATCTGTATTCACGTTGACATTATTGGGGCACATATTGATTTCAACAGCCTCAAAGAACAATCTCTTATTCTGCTCTCTTACTTTTCTTAAAATGGCAACATCATTGAGATCCATAATATGACCTGTCTCAACTGTATGTCGAGACAACCCAGTTGTTGGTTTTAGATCTCTCATATCCCTCCGATGTTCATCAATCCTAGTCCTCAGCTTCCTTCCTGTCTGACCTATATATGCTGCCCCGCAAGTCCCACAACCAATGCGGTAAACAACATTGATATTATCGAGGACCTCATCCTTATCTTTAAACTTAGTGAAAACCATGTTGCTCAACTTGTTAGGGACAGTTCTTATGATCTTAATTCCCTCAGTTCCTTCAAAAATCGAAATGATCTTGGATGTTATCTTACTGTAATAAGGTATCTTACAGTATCTTGAGTTGACAGTTGTATCTATGACCTCATTAACTGGCGGGCTGTCTTGTTGTAATGTATTATTCGATATTGGTGATGTGTTATATAAAATCTTGTTTATCAATCTTAACGGGTATGAGTTTTCCATTAACATCACCTTAAGTTTACTCAAAGAACCCTCATATCTAGAAGAATCACAGATATTCTTAATTCTGTTCTTTAAACCAGTAACCAGGTTCAACTTGTGTCTCATCTCATGGGCCGAATGAAAGTTAAGGTATCTACCAGATGATATAGGCTTGGTAAACGACCCATGAGATGAGACACAAGTTGAACCTGGTTACTGGTTTAAAGAACAGAATTAAGAATATCTGTGATTCTTCTAGATATGAGGGTTCTTTTGAGTAAACTTAAGGTGATGTTAATGGAAAACTCATACCCGTTAAGATTGATAAACAAGATTTTATATAACACATCACCAATATCGAATAATACATTACAACAAGACAGCCCGCCAGTTAATGAGGTCATAGATACAACTGTCAACTCAAGATACTGTAAGATACCTTATTACAGTAAGATAACATCCAAGATCATTTCGATTTTTGAAGGAACTGAGGGAATTAAGATCATAAGAACTGTCCCTAACAAGTTGAGCAACATGGTTTTCACTAAGTTTAAAGATAAGGATGAGGTCCTCGATAATATCAATGTTGTTTACCGCATTGGTTGTGGGACTTGCGGGGCAGCATATATAGGTCAGACAGGAAGGAAGCTGAGGACTAGGATTGATGAACATCGGAGGGATATGAGAGATCTAAAACCAACAACTGGGTTGTCTCGACATACAGTTGAGACAGGTCATATTATGGATCTCAATGATGTTGCCATTTTAAGAAAAGTAAGAGAGCAGAATAAGAGATTGTTCTTTGAGGCTGTTGAAATCAATATGTGCCCCAATAATGTCAACGTGAATACAGATTTCAACTCAGTTAATGACATATATTGTAATATTGTGGAACTGTTAAGGAAGACGGATGCTGTGACTCGGGATTAGTATGCTGGAATTTTGGAGTATAGTGTAACGATGGTGTAATGACTTGTAATTAATTTGATTCTGTGGTCTCTCTTCTGTGATCTGGAAATTCTAACCCAACTATTTATGTTTTTATTTCGTCTTAGTTTTTGATACTGGCGTATGATCGACAAAGTAGATGTTTTCTGAGAGCATTTGCAGTGTTCAAAAGAGTTGTTCAGATTTTAAGTTGTATTTTATTCGTGCATGCAACATTTTGATATTTCCAACATGTGATTTCACCATAGTTTTATATGACTTGTTGTTTGGAGACTGAGTACCGTCCTTATTATCAATTTCACATTGAATGTGAGTATATTTTTCATATTTTATTTTTGTTGTCTGATGCGGTCACTCGACTCATGTCATTGTGTTTGTTTATGTTTTAGACCCTGAAGAAGTTCCAAACCGGAACGAAAGCTTGGTTTTATCAATAAAGAATGAAATCTTAAGCCCTTAAAAACTTTATTTGACTTCCTACCCGATAGATTTTCTTCAGTTTTGAAATGGAATAGGTCAAACATATGCTCCACATTTATCATTGACCTGTTCTAAAATAAGACGCAAACTCCTGGAATATGGAAAAAAACCGATGTATTCTGGTTCAATATAGCCTATTTCTACTTTCGGCAAAGGATTGATAGGAATGAAAGCTCCAGTGACACATATTTCAATTCATCGGAATCTGAATCGTTGAGTGCAATATAGTCATATTTCTTCTTTTTTTTAGCTTCTTCAACGTGTTTTTTCTGAAACGTGAAAACGATCAACAAAAATCATTTAGAGACCAATGATGGCCATCCAGAACCCGTTTACTTACGAAAATCGTGCAATTTCATTCTGCAAGTTCTTTCCTAATAATTCCTCGAAAATCCTACCTGAACCATATTTTCCGGTCGCTTCCGTTAGAAGATCGTATAAGGAAGCCTTTTTTCCATTTACACATCCCAAATAAATTTTGAGCACCAAAAACGATACCGAAACTAACCAAATTTCTGGGGAACCGGAATTTCGTTTGAAATCTTTCCAAACGGCCAGATACCTAAAAAAACTTCGTTTTCAAGTGTAAAAAAGGCGATTAGTACTTACTTTTGCTTTTTTTATGCTTATTAATCGATTTTTGGTCCAATTCAAATTTGCCGTTCGTACTCACGCCAAAAGTCGTGAAAGGAAAAAATGACACTTGCACGAAATCGACGGAAAACTTCTTCTGGACGACGAAGAACGGAAAAATAGGCGATTCCTTATCGATATTTCGCCCCAAAATCGCCGATCGATTCGAACTAACAAAATGTGGAATATTTTTGATACTTTAAGTTTGATGTAATCAAAGAAACTGGCAACGTCGTTTTGCCATTAACAATATTCCTGAAAACGAAACCATGGCCAGAGTTGTGATTTTATAATTGTGATTGGAGTATATACAGGTTGATTTTTTTTGAGTGATTCATTAGAAGTTTTCGAGGAAGGAATTGCGATACAAATTCAAAATTTTGTATTTTTGTTTTAGAGTACATGAACTTGAATTGTAAAATATTTTCAAGCGGAAACGGGTGTGAACTTCGTTATTTCAAATATAACACCCTGTATATTTATACATATTTGAATTCTTCGTTCAATTCTCCTATGATTTGACGTATGATATGCGCAACCACATCAAGCGATTGTTGAGTTATTGCCTGATTCTCAAATTTTTTGACAGAAAGATTGTCACAAATTAGTGCTTATATCTTCTAAATCCCTCATTGTAAGAAATTTTTTTTGCAACAGTGAGACAAAAGAAAGTACGCTGATACTGCTTCTTGCATAAATTATGAGGAAATATTATACAGGGTGCCTGAAACAGGGCTTCAAATCAAAGTGAGCCTCAATAAAACTACGAAATCTCATGTTTTTCAAATGGGAACCATATAATTTTATAATTCCGATCGATTGCTCGTCAAAAACTAGTAAGAGTGTGCCAAACATTTCATGTCTTTAAAATGAGTAGTTTCGCCGTTATATCGAATAAAATTCGAATTTCACGACTAAAGCCAGATTTCTTTGTCTAAAAATCAGGTTTATCAAGATAATTTTCAAGTAGGCTATGTCAATAGTAATAATATGTCAGTTTTAAACTAAAATTTCTTTATTTAGTTATCATTCATTATCTGTTATGTTTATTTGTCACATTCGCCGCAAATAAAGAACAGACTTTTGTTATATCATTCTAGTGTACCTTTTTATTGGTGCTTGTTTTGCATAGTAATAAAAATAAGTAAGAATAACAATTCCTAACATAGCCTACTTTGATATAGACGAGCATACCACTGAATTTGACTGATGGGACAAACCTGGCTTTATTCATGAAATTCTGTCGAATTGCGTGGTATGCTCGTCTAGTTCAAAGTAGGCTTATGTTAGGAATTGTCATTCTTACTTATTTTTATTGATCAAGCATTATGCAAAACAAGCAATAATAATAATAAGGTACACCAGAATGATATATCAAAAGTCTGTTCTTTATTTGCGGCGAATGTGACAAACAAACAGGGCAGATAGTGAATGATGACTAAATAAAGAAATTTTAGTTTAAAACTGACATATTATTACTATTGCCCGCTTTGGAAATCTTTCAAATATGTAACAAAATTATAACACAGGTTTGAAAAATGTTCATCTTTAGGTATATAATATACATACATTTTTACTGTAGATTCCTCCCATCAAACGAAATACTTTTTTCCTATACCATTTTGCAAAATTTGGTTTCGTATGAAAGATACAGGGTGTCGAAAATGGTGATATGTGCATACAACGCGTTTCGTTCTGAATTATTTCTGACCTCTAGAAATTTATCCACTAATCATAACACCTTTGCTGATCTCTTTTATTTTGTCAGATCTCAATCACCTCACCATGCAAACAATTGTCATTTTTTTATTACTATCTTAGAAACGTGTAATTTCTTGAATATCTCGGAAATGATCAAGTTCACACTGCATATTGTCGATAATTTATATGATTATTCGTTCTCAGGAATTAATTTCAATATTGAAATAGGGGCTTCCATTTGGAATTGAAAAGTTTTGGTGTAAACTACAATCGAAATTGTGCATGTTTTTGGGAATTTCCCCAAAAAGTTTTCGTCAAAAAAAGCTACAACATGGCTTCAACACAG
Organism: Adalia bipunctata; assembly: GCA_910592335.1. Lineage (NCBI taxonomy): Eukaryota > Metazoa > Arthropoda > Insecta > Coleoptera > Coccinellidae > Adalia > Adalia bipunctata. The sequence continues at coordinate 8,205,452 of OU342949.1, read as the reverse complement.
TTCCTGAAAATTTCATCAATCTTACGTTGAAGAGCAAGTATCTGTGATCATCTTTCTAATCCTCCCGAACCCAAATAGAGAATATCTGTCTCAAAGACCAAATAACTCTGGGAATCTTAAGAATATCAGTATAAAGATGTTTGTTCGAAGTCACATTGAAATTCGATGAGGAATCCAAAAATGTGACGTCGTTTGAAAAAACGAAGTTGATGGGTAATTCCCGAATGATATGTGAGGTTTTTTTGGACATCCCCAATATCACACTGAGAATGAATTTCATTCCTCATTCCAGAATTGAATAGACGAGGATTACTAAACAATGCCCTACTATTCCAAGAAGATGGGGCAACCGCTCACACCGCCAGAAACTCAATGATGAGGGTTTATGCGAGGAATGTTTGTTGGTCGACTCATTTCTCGATTCGGAGATTTGCCTTGGCCTTCGCGGTCCTCCTATATTTAACAGAACCCGATTGTTTCCTGCAGGGATATTTAAAAGTCAAAGTGTTTGCGAGTCGTCCAGGCGCAATCGAGGAACTCAAAGTCAAAATTCGTGAAGAAGGTTTGCTATTGCTACGCCGTGCAATGAACCTCTTTTTACCTATTGAAAAATGTGTTGAAGTTAGTGGAGGTCATTTAGAAGACGTCATTTTCAAAAGTTAGAATCAAATTGGCCAAATATTTATCAGTTATCATAAATCCTAAACAGTTATACTCCATTCACTTTTATAAAGTATCGCGGTTGGCCATGATTTAGGTTTATCAAGTTTTTTCCCCTAGAACAGACGCAGTTTGGCACTCGTGAAAATTAAGCGACATTGCCAGGTCTACTTTCTATTTACTCTTTTTCAACTTTGTAAATGGAGTTATTCTTCGAAGATTTAACTGTGGCGCAGGTTTCGTAGAACTACTACATTTTCATACTGGAGTATTTCAAGTTGTGCAAAAATGTATTTAAATGTCTTCAGAATTAACATAATATTTTCTCAAATTCATTAATTTCCCAAAGGAACATAAATACGTAATTACTACGATTTTTTAGCAGAAACGGCAACGTTGTGGGCGTATCTGACAGTGCAATGACCATAACCTAACATTTTCAAAATATATACGGTGAAATGTGTCAAAATTTCATGGCAAACCGCGATACTTTATAAAAGTGAATGGAGTATAGCTACAATTGAGTATAATAAAAAGTTTGTTTTGTTAACTAAAAAATATTTTAATTCACATATTAAAATGGGTAGACTATAATGGGGAACCCTTTTCTAACTATGATGATACGCAAATTATTATATCTTGGCCTGTTTTCATTGTATTGAAATTATCTCTTGATCTTTATGTAATCTGTATGCTGAGTGTTATCTCGAGCTTCCGTAAAAGACGCTTCGTGATGCGAGCAATAAATTATCGGGCGTTTTTTTATAGTCACGTATACAGAGGTTTTCGTAGTCGACATTCGAAATTTTGTGGAGCTTTTAGGAAAACGTGCTTCTTTGAATTTAACTTTCAATTTAGGAGTATTAGACCAGGGTCGATAATTTTTGAAACAAAAAAAAATTACAGTAGGATGAAACCCATTAGACAAGGAGGGGAATATGATCAAAATGGAAGGAAAAATAAATTACGGTCGATCCGAGTCCGGGAAGTGGGAGGGGGTGAGTTTTTAAGGGTAAAAAATGGTTTTCCTTGATTTCCGGCAAAACTACAAGTCCTATGGAAAAAAGTTGAAGGGCAAAGTTGTAGGTAACAAAAAAATCTACAACTTTTGTATTCGAAATTTTTTCACATAACCTCAAAATTTATATGAAAATTTCAAAAAACCAAGTTTTAGGTTTTTTATTTAGGTATATCTTTTTCAAAAAAAATTTTTTTTCTACGGAATTTGGTGAAAACTTACCTTATTATATCTCGAATATACTGTAATTTATTTGATTTAAAATATTCATGTTTTCGTCTTATTTTAACTTAATATCAAAAAAGCACCCTAATTTTCAATCGAAAATTCTGACGTCAAAATATCAGCTTTTTTCAAAAAGTTTGGGGGCTTTTTGTTCGTTGAAATATCTACTCTCTGATGGTGTGAAAAAAATATACATTACTATAAGGAGTGTTCTCAGAAAATGCAAAAAATTGAAAAAACTCAAATTCGAAAATTTTTTTAATCACTATGTACAATTTCATCAAAAAAATGTGATTGCTGCATTTTTTTTAGGATACAGAGTTTATTTATTTAATTCGAATTACATTCATGTCATAGAAAATCAATAGAAATATGCAGGTAAATCGTACTATTGAATTTAGATACTTAATTCTGATTACGCATTTTATTTTTTTTCAAAAACGTTAATCTTGTTATTTATTCATAAATACCTTATCTGAAATTCTAATCAGTTATTCATTAGTTTTTGTCTCTTCGAAGGCATTTCTTCATCGTCAGATTCGAAAAACCTTTCCAACTCTAGTTGATCGTCGAAATCTTCAAGACCATCATTTTCGTTTCCAATGTTATTTCCAGTCTGCATTGTTTCTTCTTCCACAATTTCATCTGAATCATTTACTTCCTCATAGATTTTTTCTTCTATATTGGAGCAATTTTCAGAACCATGACAATTAGTGCATAAATTCGTGCATTTTAAACCATGTTTTCGGCAGCCACATTTTAAACTGAGATTTGTTCAATCAACGATTTATGAAACCCACCATTAGAGTAACTCAGTCCCCACTTCTCTATGAAATATCGTACAATGGGTTAAAAATTAACCAAAGGTCACTCAGGTATATGAATTATCTTAAAACAGCAATAAATAGTCATCTAAAAATATTATTTAAACAAGATTCTACAACTTTTTCAAAATATTGTAGATGTCTTATTAAATATTAACTTTATTAACTTATTTTTTTGTTAAGTATAGAAGTATATTTCAATTTGCAATTTTTTCGTTTAAAAATGAAACAGGAAATCTTACGTTTTTTGAGTAATTAAAGAGTAAATTTCAATAAACACCTCAAAATTGTACATAATGATTAAAAAAAATTTCGAATTTGAGTTTTTTCAATTTTTTGCATTTTCTGAGAACATTTCCAATAGTAATGTATATTTTTTTACACCATCAGAAAGTAGATATTTCAATGAAGAAAAAGCCCCTAAACTTTTTGAAAAAAGCTGATATTTTGACGTCAGAATTTTCGATTGAAAATTAGGGTGCTTTTTTGATATTAAGTTAAAATAAGGCGAAAACATGAATATTTTGAATCTAATAAATTACAGTGTATTTGGGACATAATAAGGTAAGTTTTCACAAAATTTCGTAGAAAAAAATTTTTTTTTGAAGAAGATATAAATAAAAAACCAAAAACTTGGTTTTTTGAATTTTTCACCTGAATTTTGAGGTTATGTGAAAAAATTGCAAAAAAAAAGTTGTAGGTCTTTTCATTACTTACATTTTTGCCATTTAACTTTTTTCCATAGGACTCGTAGTTTTGCCGGAAATCAAGGAAAACCATTTTTCACCCTTAAAAACTCACCCCTCCCACTTCCCGAACTCGGATCGACCGTAATTTATTTTTCCTTTCATTTTGATCATATTCCCCTCCTTTTCTAATGGGTTTCATCCTACTGTAATTTCTTTTCATTTTTTACCATTTTTGAAGGTTTCGGCCCTGGTCTATATTGAGTTGCTCCTCTCCCACACTGCTCATATACCTACAACTGATTTGATGAAGTATACATGAAAAAACCTTTATAGCGTCAACTAAAACAAATACTAAATTTAACATAATTTTCATGCAGGTAGGTATTCAATAGTTATTTATGTACCAAGTGCGTTATATAGATCCTATAACGCGCGAAGTTTATGTGTTCTTTTTATATATTTTAGTCCGAAAAATTTCGTCCAGCGTCATTGTATAGACGAAATATTATTCTATTTTGAAATCTGCACAGATTGTCAATGAAAAGAACAATCTTTCCCATTTCTTCCAGCTAATAGCATTTTGAAAATTGAAATCTGAAGGATATATTCCGAAGAAATCCAAAGTTTTGGCAGCAGATCAAGTTAACAACATTTATGAATGAAGCTCCTACTGAAATCCATCTATTACATAAAGTAGTTCTAATAATGGGAGAGATGAACTTTTGTCTATCCACGATATAGAAGATAAGGGTAGCTGTTCACTTGTTAAAATACCCAAAACTATTAATGGTATGTCGAAGGGATTCAGTATTGTAGAGGAAGAAAAAATAGGAGCTTTGAGGCTGGTTAGAAAATACAGGGTGAGTCTTTGACTTGTACATATATTTTAACTGTAGATTCCCCTCATCAAACGAAACACTTTTTTCCCATACCATTTTTCAAAATTCGGTTTCGTTTGGAAGATACAGGGTGTCGAAAATCCACGAAAAAAACACTTTCCTGTTCATATCTCCGGAACCGTTATTTCAAATGAACTGAATTTTGGTCCATTGGTTACTCTATTCATGGTGCATATTCCTCAATCGAAACTTATTCAATATCTCTCCTAGTTTAAAAGTTACAGGGTGGTCGACTCATAAATTCATGCAAAAACACTATCAAATCACTTGAAAAGGATAAACGGTTCATATTTTCGAAAGAATCAACCATTTTAGAGAATAAAAGTATTCTTATATTTTTTCAATAAAACGCGTCGTTTTCGAGTTATTCCCAAATGTATACGGAGAAATTTGAGGAAAAAATCATGAATTTCATAAAAAATCTGAATGCTTTCCTGGATTAAATATCATCGAATATTGTTTCTTCTCTGGTCTCTTAACAAATTAACAATGTTGTCAATGTTTATCAACTGAATTCCGAGAAGCATGAAATTACAAAGTTTATAAGAAGTTTCTATTGAAAATTTATTGATACCCGTCCTTCAGGAAAATCTATCTTCTTAACAATATCCTCTTGGAATTTTTAATCGACCCTACACTGTTTTCACATCACATTCATCACCTGTTTGCTTTATTCTCTGCAAACTTCAAGTAAATAAATAAATAATAAAACGAATCCATGTAGAAAGGTTATCGCGGCGTCGTTCATTGTAATCACAGACTGTACTGTGGAGACACAGAAGAACGTCTTGTCTTGTCTTGCGTGGCGGCTACATCGCACTCGCAGCCGGCAGCGCACTTAAATTTAGATTGTAGCGCTGTATCGGCGAGAATCAGAACTACTCGTTTGGCATTTCCAAAGAGCAATGCGTAGAAGCCTCTGTGATAGTTCTTCCGTTAACGATAGGGGACGTTCTGCTTTCTTGAGTTCGCCTATACCATTGTTGAAGAGTAAATCGTCAATCTGGCATCGTCTTCTCTAGAATTCTATGATATATCATCACAGAGGAATGGATTAGGTTAGGTCATTGACCTCGAATCATATGACTTTGATTAATGGAGTTAGGATAGGTTAGTGAGAAACTGATTTTATAAGATAGTTTCAGGGTATCGAGGCAAATATGAACAAATTATTAGTGTTTACAAACTAATCTTCAGGAAAATCGAAGAAGGAACTTATTTTGGTGTGAGAAATATGGCATTTCAATTGCAGAAATTATGGAACAAAACTTAGCGTTTTTGCTAGGAAATATCGTGTTTGTAACATTCTTATTCAAATAAGGTTAGTGCTTGAGTATTTTCTAAATGTATCACCCAGACTATCTGATAATCACATCAATTTCAATTGAAAAATATGAACTTTGAGGTGTTTGCAGAGAATTGTTTCAGGAGCGTATTCAGCCCAACTTTTTTTTTCAAATGGCTATATCTCTTTAACAGAGCCGAATTAGGAAAAATGGAAAATGAAAAAAAGGCTTCTTTAGGCCCCAAGAATCTACAGTTAAAATATATGTACAAGTCAAAGACTCACCCTGTAGATATCCTCAAGACCGAGTGGAGTGAAGAATCTCAGATTTTCCTCACGTCCGAAACGGTCGGTGCACCGTCCAACCTGTTGGCCAAAATACCATAGGAAGTATGCCTTCGATGATTGCCAAATACCTAGAATTGAATAATGCAAATGAATACACATCAGGACATTGATTAAGACGGCCTTCGGCAACTCTTTTAACTTTGCAAATGCACGGAAGATGGAAGAGTTTACATAGAACACAGCATTTTCTCTAAAAACAAGGTATCAACAATGATTGTGAATTCGGTTACAGATTCTCATGAATTTTCTAGTGGTTCTCTGGAGTAACTTCCAAGCTTGTGGTCAAGTTTTGGATTGTGATGATTCGAAAAAATCCGAAGATTTACGATCACATAATCCTTCCGGAAAATTTGAAAACTGCACTTTTAATTTCAACCGAATAAAACTTTGTTGTTGTTTGTTGAGTTTTCCCTTGAACGAATATCTAAATTCTGCGAAATAAAGAATTTCGTTCTAGCTTTTGCTTCTCGCACAACGAGCAGGCGTTATGATCCATAACGCCCGCTAAAAATGCCCTAGGGCGTGATGAGTATAATTATAGTAACCGTTTCTAAGGTAAAATAAACAGATGATATACAAGTGAAACATAAAATGATGTAGGTTTGCCCTAACATGCATATTTTCTGAGATATTCAGAAGAGACTGTTTACTCGATCGAATTATATTCTTCTCAAAATTACAAACACAAAAGTCAATAAGTCCAATTTAGAATTATTTTTCAATATGCCCACCATCCTCTTCATGACATTTCAAAATCAGATCTTGGACAGACTACGTTGTCTCAAGGCCGTAGCCAGGGGGGGGGTCCGATGAGGTCCGGACCCCCCCCGAAATTTTTTTCAGAGCTCAGTTCAACGGACACCCCCCCTCCCCCGAAATTTTTTTATAGCTACGGCCTCGGACGGACCCCCCCCGAAATTTTTTTCTAGCTACGGCCTTGCGTTGTCTTTCGTATTTCGACGTTATCTGAACCATTAAATACTTAATTTTACCACATAAATAGAAATATGAGGGGGGGGGGTAAGATCTGGAGATCGGGGTGGCCGTAAAATGGACCCCTATTCCCTCACCAACGGTCTTCGAATAATTCTGTTAATTCGCTGATAAATACAGGGTGTCCCACTAGTGCCGCAGCGGACGATATACGCGTAACGGTCTGAGATCGGCACAATTTTTTGATGCAGACTTGATATACTACAAGAAGAGCACAACCTAAAAATATTTTCGAATATATCGGGTGGCCCACAAAAGAGGAATAGCGGGTGACTTTGTTTTTTCAAATGGGACACCCTATATTAAATAATGTTTTTCAATTCTCTGAAACTTCCTGCATGCTTTCGTATACTTTTCACATATTTTTATTCCACAGTTTTCGAAATATTGGCCATTTTGACGAAAAAATGATACTTGTAGAGGCTATGTTATCTATCCAATTATATTTCACGAACGCTTGCACATACCAATAACAGTTTTATATTGATTGAAAGACAAGACTTCAAAGTATCCTACCCAGCTATAATAAAGCATCTTCAGCATACAGAGTGTCCACAAAAAGACTATCAACATGACGAATTTCAAATCGATTTTTCTTCATTTTTTCAAATGCAATGCATATAATTTTTTTTCATCATTGTAATCACCATTCATTTTACTCCATTTTTTGTCGAATACATGATATGCATATCTCTAACGGAATAGGATTTTTTAGCGCTTTTTCGAAATGTTTCCCTAAAATTCATATATACCTTCGAATTCAAAAAGCAGATTTGGCTTTTCTGTGGTTATTGAAACCTGTCAAAATATTCCACTCAGAATAAGCATCTTTGAACCTTCAATTCATATTATAGCGAAATGAGGAACTAGAAAGTTTTGATGTATCTACTCAAAAATGTGATGAAATCAGTTACTGAAGACAGAAACTTGCTTTCTGTACCCATTTTTCAAAATACATTTTTGATAATTTTCTATGTTTCTACTTGGATCGTCGAATCTTCCAAAAATTTCAAACAAGCTTTGAGCTTGAAGATCTGCGTGCGTGCCTGTGAAACTTATGAATATAATTTTTTCGAAGAAAGTTGTATAAGGATAAGATCGGGCACTTTTTTGTATCCTGAAGTTTTGAAACTCGTTTTTTTGAAGCATTCATAACTTGTACATTCAAACTCATTGGTATTTTTCGAATTTTTACATCATTGTGTGAGTATTCATGCAATTCGTAAAATATATGATGATTTGAATTGAAGCTGCAATGATGTTAATTTTGAATAGAATAATTTTGACAGTTCCCAATAACCACAGAAAAGCCAAATCTGCTTTTTGAATTCGAAAGTAAATGCGAATTTGGAGGAAAAACTTTAAAAAATCGAATTCCGTTAGAGATATGCATATCATGTATTTGACAAAAAATGAAGTAAAATGAATGGTGATTACAATGATGAAAACAAATTATATGCCTACCATTTGCAAAAATGAAGAAAAATCGATTTGAAATTCGTCATGTTGATAGTCTTTTTGTGGACACTCTGTATGCTGGAGATGCTTTATTATAGCTGGGTGTGATACTTTGAAGTCTTGTCTTTCAATCCATATAAAACTGTTATTGGTTTGTGCAAGGGTACGTGAAATAAAACTGCATAACATAGCCTGTACATGTATCATTTTTTTGTCAAAATGGCCAATATTTCGAAAACTGTCGAATAAAATTATGTGAAAAGTATACGGAAGCATGCAGGATGTTTCAGAAAATGGAAAAACACTATTAAATATAGGGTGTCCCATTTGAAAAAACAAAGTCACCCTCTATTCCTCTTTTGTGGGCCACCCTATATATTCGAAAATATTTTTAGGTTGTGCTCTTCTTGTGGTATATCAAGTCTGCATCAAAAAATTCTGCAAAACGCAGTCCGTTACGCGTATATCGTCCGCTGCGGCACTAATGGGACACCCTGTATAGGCTGGGGAGTCATCCATTTCAAACCACCATTACAAGGATCAAAAATTTTCGACTATCTTCGGAAATCTTTCAAATACATAACACAGTATAACACAGGTTTGAAAAATGTTCAACTTAGGGTATATAATATAAAGGTTGAGTCGTTGACATATATTTCAGCTGTAGATTCGTGTCATCAAAAGAAACACTCTTTTTCCATAGCATTTTTCAAAATTCGCTTTCGTTTGAAAGACACAGCGTGTCAAAAATCCATGAAAAAACACTTTTTTATATCTTCGGAACCGTCATTTCAAATGAACTGATTTTTGAGTGATTTTTTGCCCTGTTCATACTGCATATTCCTCAATGAAAACTTATTCGATAATACTCCTGGTATGAACGTTACAGCGTAGCCGACTCATAAATCCGCAAAAATACTATAAAACTACTTGACAAAGATGAACGGTTCATGTTTTCGAAGGAATCAATAATTTTAGAAAATGAAAGTATTTCCATGTTTTTTCAATGAAACACGTCGTTTTCGGGTTATTCCTAATTTTATCCGATGAAATTTGAGGAAAACTCATGAATCTCTAGAATAATCTGGATGCATCCCTAAAATTTAAATATCAACGAGTCGCAGAAAAAATGATATTTCTCTGATCGCAGGAAAGTTAACAACGTTGTCAGAATGTTTATCAACTTGGTCGAGACTAAAATTTTAATGATGGAAAAACGTTTTATGTAGAGATAATAAGTGATAATAAAATCCCTTCCCACAGATGTGGGAGATGAAATTGAACACCAAGGAGCAAGAAATTAAACATTAAATACGCACAGTTCCTATTAAGAATTCATTGTTACCGGTCCCGAAAATTTCTTATACGAAATGTTTAATTTAAAAGATTCATAAAAATTTTTGGGCATCAATACCTTACTACTACCCTGGCCTGCATCTCTCTATATCTCTGCACCAGGTTTATTAACATCCGCGAAGTTGGGTGATTTCTTAGCGGGAATCTTGTTCTGTACAACTCATACGCTGAACTGGCATTTTGTTTTGATTCGCCATAAATAAAGAGCGGCATTTTCGAAACATAAACCTCGCCGTAACACTATCGAAAATATACTGATCACAATCGATATTCTGAGTCATGTACGATAGGAAGACAAAAAACAACAGATCTTGATATCTAGGCGAGGGAGCTGGTTCGGACTGAGGAATTTTCAGATCCACCTAGAAAGTAGAAACATAAAAATTTTTTGGTAAAATGACCTATTCTGATGAGTTCTACCATTTATCAAAAGAAAAGCCTCACCTTCAAATACACCCTGTATATAAATGATGAATGTCGATACAAACCACGTTTTGAATTGAAATTATTGAAAAATAAAAAGATACTTAGCACTGAATTATCTGTAGCAATGTTTATATCTGAACAACATCCTTTTGGAATTTATAAACTCGACACTACACGGTTAATATTACATTAGTTCACAGAAAGTCTTCCCCATAATCATCACGTGATCGAAAGGAAACTCTTAAAATAATCAACTCATTCAAATTTCAAACAATTCATCAATACAGGGCCGATCCTAAGGTGTTGGCCGCCCGCGTGCAGAATCCTTATGTGCCGCCCCAAAGACAAAAAAATGCATTTTTTTTTACATATATTTATAAAATCTTTAATTGTTAGGAAAAAACTGTACATATTAGATTCAAGGAGGGGATAACCCCGTTACTTTTTCCGTAAACATTTTGGTGATCCCTCTGCCCTCCTAACATCTCTAAAGATTTTTGGTATCTTACAGAATGAAAATGCAATTTACATACACGCATATATATTTTTATATATTGTATTGTATTGTTTTCGTGTACTAGACGATAACTCATGTACTAGATACATGAAACATCCATTTCAACAAAATAAAGAATATGTAATACAGGAAAGAAACCCCCTGGGGGGTCGCGAAGCTTCTGTAGGGGGGTCGCAAGAGGACGAGAGAAATTCAGTAAGAGAATGTCCACAAGACTCATGCGGAGGTTGTGCTGTTTCGGATTAATCAAATGACACAATTCTTCATTCATGGAACACTCATTTCTGCGAGATATGAATTTTTGTCATCATTTTTCATAAAAAACCCCCCAAAACTCCAAAACTAGAGGCCAACAATCTATGGGGTCTTTTGTATTTAATTTTTACGACATTCATGAAACACATATTCGAATACTCTACCCTCTATATGAAAATGTATAGCAAGGAAGAATTATGATGAACCTTCTATATGAAAATGTATAGCAAGGAGGAATTATTGAATGTACCTTCTATATGAAAATATATAGCAAGGTAGCAAGGTGTTGTTGCGATTTACAACTGATTAATTAGCGATGATTTTGAATGACAACTGAATCATTACTGTTCGATTACTTTTCTCTACTTTATTTACTAACTGCTTGTTTCTGCAACAAAGGGTTTTGAAGACAGGCTGGGAAATAAGAAGGTTCATTTCCTCTGAATAAAAGTGGGAAAGATCAACAATTGATTGAGTGTCAGAATCGAAAAACGCCTCGCTAAGGCAACAAAGTGCTCTCGTTTGCCATTTTTGACTATAGCGGAGAAAACAACCCATTTCTCGAATCTACAGACCAATGAGAGAAACCTTGGACGATTTGGTATTCGATCCTGCCATGTTTCCGAATGTAACTTGAACTACATTAAAAATGTCACAAATATTTATGATGAGCTTATACGGAGAAACTGAATGAAGGGTCACTGGACCTGGTTATTGTCTCAAAAACCCAGATGAATTTCCCAAACTTGTCCTAAATTCTTGGGTTGAGAAATATTTTCAATAGCTGACCATAAATCAGTCGAAGAAGGGTATTTTCAAACAAAAGAACGAGAATTGTAACTAAAGGCATATGGAACAATATTGCAGTTCAAGGGTTCGATCCCATATGGTTAAAATCAATTTATCTTTACAATATTTTTGAAGGCGACAGCTATTTTCTGGTGGACAAAGGATATGGCATTCAATTCGTCCAGATGTTGGGAAGTGAGACGCAACACCGAGATATGAGTTTTTTCATCATTTTCCATAAAAAAAAACCCAAATCTTCAAACCGGGGGGCTAACGAACTAGGGGGTCTTCTGTATTTCATTATTTCGGCATTTAAGAAACACATATTCGAATCTGATCGTGGAACACTCTCATTTCATCGAGATATAAACTTTTTTCGTCATTTTTCATGAACAACCTTCCAAATCTCCAAACCTGAGGGCTAACCAACGATCGGGTTTATTGTATTTCATTCTTTCGACATTCAAGGAACACATATTTGAATATGATCGTGGAACAATGACATTTCACCGAGATATGAATTTTTTTCATCATTTTTTATAAACAACCCCCCAAATCTCCACACCGGGGCTAAGATTATAATTGATTTTCACACGGAAGAGACCGGAACCCAGAACGGTGGCAACGAGACATAAACATAGCTATGGCAGTAACTGCAACAAGCATCATTACACACCATCGTAATTGCATCCCATCAGTCGTTTTTGTCTTTACAACGACGCGATTCTATTCCAAAATCTGGTAATTTTGACCAATCCTAAACATTCCTATTCCGAGACCCCATCGATAACGATAATTGCTCTCAGATGGTTGTTTTTTCGATCTTTGGGTCACGTTCATCTGGAGCAATAATTCCTTTGTTTCTTTCATTCGGTGGAGGGGAACAAGGAATATTTGATTTGACAAGATTGAAAAATTCAGTTTCATCTAATTTTTTTTGTCGACTCATTCAAAATTCGGATGATTACAGTAATAATGAATAATTGTAAACAATTATCTCTTTGAGATTTGTTGGAAATCTTATTTTTCACAAACTGACATATAAATGTGGCGGCCTGCGGCCGCCTCTTGGATTTGGCCGCCCGATCCCGGATTTGGCCCGCCCGATCCTGCTAGGATCGGCCCTGCATCAATATTAAATACGTCTCGATTTCGTTTGTGCATATTGCGTTGTCTGAATGCCTGAATCGCGCTCCCGCTACCACGCAAGACACATTCTTATACTATGTTGTCCAAAAATCAACAATCTGTCTCTCGTCTTCTCAAAAGCTGTGTGAAAGACGATTATTGTTTTGATTGTTTCTTGTTTCTAATACGGTGATGAAGCTTGATTATTCACAAATTGTATAATCGTATCAAGAGGTAAATTGGAAATAATTATTGACTGTAATGTATCGAATTTGTGAAATGAAATAATTTTCATTCAAAATATTAATTTTTGTGAAAAATCTGAAAATATTTAATATTTCCGAAAAAGTTGAAGATAGGTATAGGACAATGTACAGGGTGGGCAAAATTGGTGCTACATGAACTAAAACTTTTTAACCCGAGGAGATAGAGAAAAATGAATGGCACGTTATAGTCCTCTTTTTTCGAGAAACTGATAATGCCATCAACTGCATTCCTCTATCTTCTTTCGTTTCCGAGTTATAGGCCAAAATTGAAATTTGGGCGATTTCAACTTTGGTCATTATCTCCGTTTCTGTTTATGCTAGGATGTTGAAATAAAAACATTATACAGGCACTTTTCTGATAGCAATCCAGTGGCGTACTCTGATTTTTTCTAAGAGGTTTATTTGCTGAGTTATAACATAAAGTTGTGTTTTTTCTTATGGAAACAGTAGTTTGAAATGACTTAGAAAAAATCGCCATTTTTTTACCGTTTCAGAAATGTATCATATGTTATACATCGACCTCAAATTCGTTAAGATATTATGAAAAATATGGTTTGTATATGGAATTCATTGAGTAATAATCATAGAATTATGTGTCTCTACGGTTGAATACTTGATGGTGTGATCTCTGTTTGAAACAACTGTCTGTTATTAGAGTTTGTAGTCATCGTTGGCGTTATGAAAATATTCGAAAAACATGATATGTTAAATGTTTTATTTTATCTCATAGCTCATAACAGGAACAAATTCAAACCATACAAGTATCGTAAAGTTTAATAACTGACAGTTGTTTCGAACAGAGATCACGCCATCAAGTATTCAACCGTGAAATAATAATTACACCATGAGTAGAGACACTGAGACACATAATTCTATGATTCAGCCTACTTAGGTAATACTCAATAATTTCAATTCCATATACAAACCATATTTTTCATAATATCTTAACGAATCTGAGGTCGATGTATAACATATGATACATTTCTGAAATGGTAAAAAAATGGCGATTTTTTCTAAGTCATTTCAAACTACTGTTTCCATAAGAAAAAACACAACTTTATGTTATAACTCAGCAAATAAACCTCTCAGAAAAAATCAGAGTACGCCACTGGATTGCTATCAGAAAAGTGCCTATATAATGTTTTTATTTCAGCATCCTAGCATAAACAGAAACGGAGATAATGACCAAAGTAGAAATCGCCCAAATTTCAATTTTGGCCTATAACTCGGAAACGAAAGAAGATAGAGGAATGCAGTTGATGGCATTATCAGTTTCTCGAAAAAAGAGGACTATAACGTGCCATTCATTTTTCTCTATCTCCTAGGGTTAAAAAGTTTTAGTTCATGTAGCACCAATTTTGCCCACCCTGTACATGAATTATGTCTAGAATTTTCTGGAGAATTCAAAAAATAAATAATATACAGGAGGTTGCATTTGAAATAAGAAAGTTGGTATTGGTCACGGTCACATGGAACACCCTATATAATATTATTTTCTTGAAAAATATGCGCATTTGAAATTACAAATCGACGTGTCCAAGCGTTTTTCCCAACACGCCCTCATTTATTCGTTATCGAATTTATTCCATTTGGCTGTTACACTCTGTATATACAACAAATCACATAAACAACGCAATAAAATATGTACCTCTATATAAGCTAGAAGTTGGTACAAAGATTTTTAAAATCACAATCAAAGTATCAGAAATCAGACATCAAGAATAAAAAGATTTTTTTTGGCCTCGAGTATCTACAGTTAGATTATATGTACAAGTCAAAGACTCACCCGGCATCTAACTTCGTCATCCATTATCAAACAAAATACATCCGATCGAAATTAAAGTAGATTCTCAACTTCTTTTATAGCCTGAGGATTTTATTGAAACGAAAATGCTCATATCGAAAGTCAGATATTCCTTGTTGGGTAAATTTTGCTGGATCGGAGTTTTTTTGAGAAAATAATTTTGAATGAAAATCTTTCCTGGAATTTTCACCTGACTGCCACTTCTGGAGTTTCATGAATTTTAAGGGATAGTAATTATTTATAGAGAAAATTCTCTGAACTGACATACGATCAAATTCTTAATCAGAAAGAGCAGTTCTGATCGAATACCGCG
This sequence comes from Adalia bipunctata, assembly GCA_910592335.1. NCBI lineage: Eukaryota > Metazoa > Arthropoda > Insecta > Coleoptera > Coccinellidae > Adalia > Adalia bipunctata. The sequence goes on along the minus strand of OU342949.1, from coordinate 8,190,199 downwards.
GTTGAGCTTGAACATATCCTTTGGTTTCTTCGTTCTCAGGTTCATCCTTGATAACACTGGATATTTGATTTTTAAATTAGAAATACCAAATAGATCTCAAATTGCATAATTTCGATAATGTTCCATTTCGAAGAATTATCAACAGGCGAACAGGGTATTGATGAAACATGAATAAAGATTTTCTTGAGATATTTCAACTTTCAAGATCTTCTGAAGGAATAATGTGAAGAACATTTGTCATACCTACCTGAAGATATTGTGTACGAATAAGATATCTATAAAATGAAAACTAGTAACATATTTTTTTCTTAGATGTTCAAATGCTTTCCTGTTTTATATAGAAGATAACCAATGCGAAATTGAAAGCCGAATAAAAATGTACAAGTCACCAGTACATTGTATCATATAACGCAGTAAAATTAATCTGCGGATATTCAATTTCCCCCTACAACTCTAGAGGAATAACGATATCACAGAAAGAGTAGCCAGGGCCAAGGGGGATGAATAATTCAATAGTAAAACGGGTGGATGAGCGATTATACTCAACTATTCATTATGTTGTTCGATAATTCCCATCTCCCTCCACATCGCTGTCCTTTTGTTGAAAACGTTGATATATTACCTATTAGAGACCCTTGCATTCGAACTGTAATCACTAATTCAATTAGGTTTATCAAAATAATATTTATATTCAATTCCTCTTGGTATAGTTATACTGAAGGTTGTAGGGCTAATTTGAGTGCAATCCAATTATAGATCACTTTCGGAGGGGTTCAATCTAATTCGTGTGTTCATGCATGTCTAAACGATTTGTGGACATTTAATTTTAATGATCTGTGAATATCCTATTAGGTATTACACTTGATATTGTATGCATGCACACAGCAAATATCGGAAACATGGTTTATATCAATTTCTGCATCTTTATTCTTCACTTGTATATTATGCCCTAGGGCATTTTTAGCGGGTGTTATGGATCATACCGCCCGCTCGTTATGCGAGAAGCAAAAACTAGACTAAAATTCTTTCTGTATTTCAGTACCGTAATGAGTTCATTACAGTACTGAAAACAGTGCTGTAATGAACTCATACAGCATTGTTTTTAGTTATACTTTTCGTTTCGTGGTTGTCAACAATGACTGCCGATCCTATCATATTTCAATACACGTCAATTTGGAAATGTCAATTTCATTTCGTAACAGTCACCAACTGCCAAGATACAATACAAAAGTCACTTGTATGTATAATCTGAATTTTTCAACGAATTTCAACATTTTTTCACGAAATTTGACTGAAATAGAGAAAATATCGTCTAATACTCGTTGCAGAAGGCCATTCCAACACTTATGCGCTCGAAAACAAGCTCCTTCGTCGCTTGTTTTCGGATTTTGCATTCATATTGGAATAGGACCCCATTCTGCAACTAGTTTTAGAAAGAACTATTATTTGGCATTATTTTGATCGAGTACAAGCGACAACTCAGCAAACAACAAAAAAGTCTTACTGGATTGAAATTAAAAGTGCAATTTTCGAATTTTCCGGAAAAATTATGTGTTCGTGAATCTCCGGATTTTTTCGAAACCTCAGAAGCGAAAACTTGACCACAAGACTTAAGTTTTATCATAAGAAGTCCAATAGGAAATTCAGAGCATCTGTACCTAACTGTAACTGAATTTATACTCATTGTTGATACTTTATTTTTAGAGAGAATGATCTGTTCTATGTAACCTTCCGCCACAGAGGGACTCTTCCATCTCCCATATGCATTTTTAAAGTTTCATACAATACACCAGCCTCAGTTAAAAGAGTTGCCGAAGTCCGCCTCAAACAATATTCTGCATACATATTTATTTGCATTATCCAATATTAAATATTTGGCAATCATCGAAGGCATACTTCCTATGGTATTTTTGCCAACAGTTCGGACGGTGCACCGACCGTTTCGGAACGTAAGGAAAAATCTGAGATTCCTCACTTCACTGGGTCTTAAGGATATAAATTTTCTGACCAAGCCTCAGAGCTCTTATTTTTTCCTCCTCTACAATACTGAATCCTATCAACATACCGGTTTCAGATTCTGGTATTTCAACTAGTAAACAGCTACTTTTATATTCTATATTTGTTGTATTCAAATGAGTCATCTGGTCTTAGGGTAATGTTCAAATCTGAAAAATTGATGTAACTGTCTTTGGAAACTTCTAATGTGAACTTTATTCTGGAAAGGGAATTCATGGAAGAGAGGAAGGAGTTTGATTCCAGAACGGTACCGGACCATATGCAGAAGATATCGTCGACTTATCTCTCAAAAAGAATAATGTTCTGGCTGATTGCTGCGTCGTTCATTAGGGCACTGTTAATTGCTCCTTGATGTAAATCCATTCTTGGCAAAATGCTAATAAAACCTTGCTTCTTTATCTTGATTGCTAAGTTGCTGTGCCTTATGATATTTATAAGGATGAAATTTCAAATCCTTCTGAAGAATTCGATCTTAGCTTCCCTCTGACATTCCTAGGATGAGGCTTCGTCGATTAGCAGACCTTTAAGGACTTTTCGTAAACGCAATTCAAACTCGTTGGATATTTCCTGGTGAACGACCAGTTTTTCGACGTCCCTGCTTCTTCAAATTTTCACGCCAGTGACGAACCCATAACTAAACAGTTTTACGTTTTGGCGCGTGATCCCTATATTGTTGTTATCATGGCTAACTTCTTCTATCGAATTGCTTCTTAGTAAGGTTTCTACATAAAAAACTCGTTGTTGGACTGAATATTCCATGGAAGTTCAAACGGATGTTGCCTCAAAGCAGAAAAATTGAAAAAATATAAATAACTTTTGATGAAAATTAACAAACTTCTCTTAAAAAAATGGCGCTCCACGAAATTCATAATTTAAAACATAGATGCATAGAAATCCTGGTTTATCGAATCCTTACTAGAAATCGTGACCAAAAATTATATATCAAAAAGACACTCTAGATTGCCGATCGGGTTCTACTCCCGAAATTTTCCGCCATATTCCCATAGAACTTATAGTAACATGGAATGCTATTAGCCTTGCTGCTCAGCCTCAAAAAAATGACTAACGGTGGTGTTAAATATTTGAATTATTTTAAAGAAAGTGTTGCATTCATTTTGGTAGCATTTATTAGAATGTTCTTTGTACAAAGGAATAAATTCAATGTGAAATATAACATGTAGCGTACGATAATATACGATAACATAGGTAGATAAATAAGAATCACATTCAGGATGCATATAACCATACATAAGATTTTCAGGATGCGTATGACCGTATAACATCTCTTCCCTTGAAAATTTTAATATTATTAACAATAAATTCAAAGATAGATTGAAACCCTATTTACAAATAATTCTTACATACTTATATTTTACTAAGACTATTTACAAATAATACCTACAATATCAAAGGACCCCGCACTTTTTATAGGTAAAGTGGCGACCGGTCAAATTTTCTGAAAGATTGGTATGTTGTTGTACCCGACTCAGTGACCAAAAGTGTAGATGGGTCCAACCCAATCCTATGGCTAGTTTTCCAAATACGGGGTGTTAAAGTTGAAAATTGCCCAAATTTTCGGATTTATTCTTTGATTATTAAGAGTTAGATTGGATTTCTGTTGCATACACACGTTTACTACATATTCTAGTTATGAAATTAGTGGATACGTATGATTAAAAATATTTATATTTACAGGGTGATTCACGAATATATGACGGTAGTTTTTTGCCAAAATCCACTTTTTCTACTGTGGCGTCAGGAAGGCATATTTTCGAAATGTTCTTTTCGATTTAGTATTATGACGACCAAATATTGCACCGTGCATATTTTTTATACACAGTGTTTAACAGAGAGAACCACTAGACATAATAATTTTTTTTTAGAATTAATTCGAAACCCTGTATTTTTGAATTGATTTTTGGGAAAAGTAATACCACCAACATATGTGTATCTCTAATCTCCAAAATATTCATGGTGGTTTATTCATAGGAAGGTATTCCATTATGAGAAAAGTTCGAAAAACATGAACACCATGTATTCGAAAATTTCCTCGGTCAAATCCAACTATTTTCTCACCATAATTTGATTTCTACAAAATCTCCAGAGGTATGAATTCTGACTATGACCAGTTTTCGAGATACAGGGCGTTGAAGTGGAGAATAAATGATTTCATCAGTTTTTTTCCCAATTGAAAAGGCGGATCGATTTCATGTTGTGCCCATGAGTTCAATATGAGTACAGATAAGATGCGCATGGAAAAGTTCAGCTAAAATATTTACTGTTACAGGGTGATTCACGAATAAATCACAATAGCTTTTGCAAACACTCGATAATTCTACAGTTTCGTCACAGAGAAATTATTCCATGAAGTTAATACCTAGTCGTTCACAATTTTCAGTCTGAAATACTTCATTATGATTACTTTCTATACAGGGTGAGCCATACAGGCAACCATACCAAAAATACTTATGCTATTGTGATTTATTAGTGAATCACCCTGTAATAGTAAATATTTTAGCTGAACCTTTCCATGCGCATCTTATCTGTACTCATATTGAACTCATGGGCACAACATGAAATCGATCCGCCTTTTCAATTGGGAAAAAAAACTGATGAAATCATTTATTCTTCACTTCAACGCCCTGTATCTCGAAAACTGGTCATAGTATCGGATTCAGAATTCGTACCTCTGGAGATTTTGTAGAAATCAAATTATGGTGAGAAAATAGTTGGATTTGACCGAGGAAATTTTCGAATACAGGGTGTTCATGTTTTTTGAACTTTTCTCAAAATGGAATACCTTCTTATGAATAAACCACCATGAATATTTTGGAGATTAGAGATACACATATGTTGGTGGTATTACTTTTCCCAAAAATCAATTCAAAAATACAGGGTTTCGAATTAATTCTAAAAAAAAATTATTATGTCTAATGGTTCTCTCTGTGAAACACTCTGTATAAAAATATGCACGGTGCAATATTTGGTCGTCATAATACTAAATCGAAAAGAACATTTCAAAAATATGCCTTCCTGACGCCACAGTAGAAAAAGTGGATTTTGGCAAAAAACTACCGTCATATATTCGTGAATCACCCTGTAAATATAAATATTTTCAATCATACGTATCCACTAATTTCATAACTAGAACATGTAGTAAACGTGTGTATGCAACAGAAATCCAATCTAACTCTTAATTATCAAAGAATAAATCCGAAAATTTGGGCAATTTTCAACTTTAACACCCCGTATTTGGAAAACTAGCCATAGGATTGGGTTGGACCCATTTACACTTTGGTCACTGAGTCGGGTACAACAACATACCAAACTTTCAGAAAATTTGACTGGTCGCCACTTTACCTATAAAAAGTGCGGGGTCCTTTGTTATAATTTTCAATTTCCAAATCTGTCGATGGTTTTAACTGTTCGTTCTCCTATCCTTAAAGCAATCGGAAGGCTAACACGTTTATTTCTGTTAATCTCACTCATAACATTTTCAGAATCAGTAACTGTTACGTTATCTTCATTATTATTTTCTATTCGATCTGTTGTAAGTGGAATTGACATATATCATAAAAATCAGGTTTCAATTGATCTATATGCTTTTTCACAGTAGTATTTTTAGTTACGATGAATACCAAATAAACAACTTTACCAATTTTTTTCTGTATAATTCCTTTTTCCCAAAATTCTTTATTATCTTTATATGTTTTCACCATCACTCGCTCATTTATATCAAATGTTACATTTCTATTTCCTGAAAAATATTTCTTTTGTGTTTGCTGATTTGTATGAACTTTCTCAATTACATCAGTTCTAGGTAACAATAAACTGAAACGATTATTAACTTTATGACGAAATATCAACTCTGAAGGAGTTACACCTGTGGCAGAATGAATGGAATTTCTATAATCAAACAAAAACCGTGATAGAGCTAAAGAAATATCATTGTTGTTGTTAGTCATTATTTTATTGAGTGCAGATTTTATAATTTTCACTGATGATTCAGCCTGACCATTTGAACTTTGATGATATGCAGGTGAATCAATGAATTTTATATTGTTATTGCACAAAAATTTTTGAAATTTCTCAGATTCAAATTGACGTCCTTGATCACTCACAATCAATTTCGGCAATCCAAATCGAGCAAAGGTAAATCTTAAAGATTTGATAACATTTTCTGCGCTCATATTAGTCATTGGAAATACTTCAGTCCATTTCGAATGAGCGTCAACCAAAATTAAAAAATAATTGTTTTTGAAAGGCCCTAAAAAATCTAAATGAAGTCGATCCCAAGTATCTGGGTATGGGCGTATGGCCATGAATGTAATTCAGATTTATTCGGACTTCGACTGTGCAGTTTACATATTTCACAAGACTTAATTTTCTTTTCCATATCTGAGTCAATGTTTGGCCACCAAAAGTAAGATTCCTTTTGATTTAGCAATACCGAGATGTGTTGAATGGAGTTGATTCAATAAAACTTCTCGCAATTGTAAGGGTATCACAATTCGGTTTTTCCAGAGTAGACATTCAGATTCTATAGAAAAATCAAATCTTTTATTCAAATACGGAGTGAAAATTTTATTGCTGTAAGTTCTAGAAGGCCATTTATTATTGTTGACAAATTTAATAATCTGATTCAAAATCTTATCAGGATGCGTATGACCATATTCATATAACAGGTGGGTTTCACAAAGCGTAGTCACCGTTGATCCAAGCTTGATATAGAATCAACTCGATTTGACAGTTCAAAAATCAGAGAATCAAGCATGTTAATCTCGGATCACCGGTGATTACGCTTTGTGAAACCCACCGAAAACATCTCAGTTGGAGGATCAGCGAGATTTCCATTTTTCCATAGATACGACCTGTCACACAGAACAGAATCACAGAAATACTATGAAACTTATCGTCAAAATCCGATTCACTTGGCATTTCGGCAAACATTTCTGAGTTTCTGTTCGGTGTGACAGGTCATATCTATGGAAAATCCTGCTGTTCCTCCAACTTGCGACGTTTAGACACTTTTTGATCTGGTATGTAATAGCATTACATGCCCTATAAGTTCGTTAAATATTCCACAGTTGTCAGTTGTAGCGCTATTGCGGCAATGGAAAATAGCGGGACCCCTTTCGGGAGAAATGAAAAGTAGGACCCCATCATAGATTTTCGATCGACAAGAAAGTCTGAAATCTAAGCAGTGCCAACACCAGGTATTCTATGCATCTATTTGAAAACTTATTTGCGACAGGCGCCTTCTTGATCAATGATCAACTCAAAACCCAAAGACCACAGAACATATTCCCACAGAAAACAACTTATTCAGTTATCTCGTAGGGAGAGAGAGAGAGAGAGAGAGAGAAAAGTTCATTCACGTGGGGAATTTATTAAAAAAAATGGGTATAGTCTATTTTGTTTTCATAACTACGGATTCGATCGAGATGAAATTATGCGCTTAGATGGAGAATGACGTATTTCATAAATAAAAAAATTACAGGAACGTGAGGATCAAGTGAGACATTTCTCCTCGATTTTTGCAAAAACTGACAGAGAATAACAAAACAAGCAACAATAATGATCTGGAGGTGCCATTATGTCGAAAAATGAAAAAAGTCCAATTTGGGATATTCATAAATTAGAATATTAATACGTATCAGAGTTACTGCATGTCAATTCGAAAATGTTCCTTTTCAACCTTCCCCTATTTTGTGATTCATGAAAGTTCCAGTAGGTCTACCTTGAAACGTGTATGAACTTTTTCGAACGCAATTGAACAACAATTTACTTTTTAATTGAATATTCTCAAGATGGGCCAATCAAATAAAAACGAAATGGTGATGGGTTGATACCTTTCTATCCTGAGGTCCTGCTGATAATGTTCTCATATTCAGTCGAATTCAAGACAGCGTTTTCAAGAATATAAATTCTAATTTTGTTATTGTTTCCTTCCAGGCTCAGAAAACGAAGACGACCTCGACGACACACAAAATTCCGATGAACCCTGCGAAGGCTCAGCTTCGGCTAAAGCCCGAAGGAGGAGAACAGCTTTCACGAGTGAGCAACTACTAGAACTAGAAAGGGAGTTTCATGCCAAAAAATATTTGTCCCTAACCGAACGTAGTCAGATAGCATCAGCGTTGAGGTTAAGTGAAGTTCAAGTCAAAATCTGGTTCCAAAACCGAAGAGCCAAATGGAAAAGGGTCAAAGCAGGACTTGGTGCAGGTCCTCACCAATCAAAGAACGGCCAGAACAAAAGCAAATTAGTGGTACCTATACCGGTTCATGTCAACAGGTTTGCTGTCAGAAGTCAACACCAACAACTTGAGAGGGCACTCGGAGATCTAGCGAGTAGGGTTCTAGCGAGTCATGCGTCTTTACGAGCGGGCCTAGAACTACACCATGGGTATCACCCGCCAGGTCCCCCCCATTGATAGTGATTGAATAACAATGGTTTTAGTGATGATATGAAGTGTATCTACCTGAACTGATTTGAATTTATATAGTCAAAACATTGTAGAAAGGAACGATAAGAACTTATGTTAATTATTGTACTCATCGTTTTCTTTCAATCTGACACCACAAATGTCTGAAACATAACTTAAAATTGATATAAGATTTAATGCAATTCTCTCGGAAGACGAAAATGATATTCCAGAGTTTCAACGAAGTTCTTCACAACAAATTGAGTGTAGAAATGACTTTGTGCAATAGATTTTAGAATGATTAATGATTGCACTTATTATACCATATTGTAATAAAAGTTCTGTAAATATATTGTAAAATAAACATATTCCTATATACCATTTTATTTCAATTTCTTAGTCGGCTCATTAGGTAGGTTCTCAATATATTTGAATTAAACTAGAAATTAACACCGAAAATGTCTATCGGACTTCGTGATTTTGATGTCCGTCTATGGTTCTCGCTGGAACCTGAACCCAGTAGAGAGCCAATATTTCGATGAACAGACATCCAGTCACTTTTTCACTAGAGAGTGGATAGGTACTCCGTTGAACTGTCCCAGTCATTGGCGTCCCCAGGGGGGTGCAAGGGGAGCTGCCTCCCCTAGAGCTTCACAAGTATCCCTTAAAAACTTATAAACTAATAGCATAATATACGAAAATCACAATGCAGTGTTCTTAAAATTTAAATTATCTATCAACGCCGGCATTAAGCAGAATGCACCCAGCTCAGATGCGAAACAATTCGTTACAAAGTATCACTGATGCTTGCGATACCTTCTGCCAATTTAACAATTTGAGCGGCATCAAAAATGAAGTAGAATTGTGGCAGAGGACATGGCAGGAGAAACCTGGAGGTAATTTTAAAAAGCTGATAATTATTGATGTTTCGAAAGAAACAGGGGAATTTTTTCCGAGACGGAAAAATTTAAAAAAAGGCTTGGTCGCTCTCGTGCACTACTTGCACAGCAGCCTTCGTAGGATCAAAACCTGGCTACGATGGTCGAGAGTCTACTTAACGGTTTGGCGATGATGAGCATTCATTATGAATACTTTGAAGACTTCAACAAGAGAGTTGTTGAAGAATTCGCTAAGAATCCAATAAGGTTGTGTTTCGGTTAGTTTGAAATTTTTAGGTTTTGATATAAATTATATGGTCCTGTGCGCTGATTGAACATAAAATAAATTTTATTTCATCCTACACTACCTCCTGTTCATTATTTCAATCAGGGCCAGATTTAGAGGTGTGGGGGCCCCGGGGCAACAAATAAGTGGGGGCCCCCTAGCCTCGAATTATTTTCAAAATAAAATGGATGATTTTTTAAAGTAGGGGTTTTCAATACATAATTTATCGAGAAACCAAGATTCTTTTATTATTTAACAAAAAAAGTATGAAAAAACAATAATTGAGTGGCATTAAATGAACGGAACCTTTCGAGTTTTTTTGGCTGAAAAATCGTCAATTATTTCAGTAAAATCCAGTTCACGTAGTATATCGCTCTCAATGCTTAGGAGAGTAAGCTTTGAGAGACGATTTTGTCCCATAGTCGTTCTGGGTCTATTTTTGATGATTTTCATTTTCGAAAATGATCGCTCTCCAGTGCAATTGGATACCATAAGAACCAAATACATTCTCAACGCGATTTCGATGTTTGGGAATGTAGCTCGAAGATTTTGATCATCGAGAATTTGGTAATAGTACATTTCTAGAGATTGGTCTTTTCCAAAGTCTCTTTTATATGATTCAATAAAAGAGACAAATTGAACTAATTCATTTCCGAGACTTGGTTCTAAATCATTCTCATAAACTTTTACCAAAGCCTCTGCTGCAGCCTGCAAGTCTTCAGAGTATTCATCTTTTCGATTTGATTCAGAAATCCGAATCTCGAACGGACAGCTTCATAGGCATGCAATCTTTCACTGAGAGAAATACATAGCTGGTCGATTACTGGTATAAAGGCAAATACTTTGTATTTCTCCCTCGGTGACAGATTGGCTTCCTGTGCTTTCCCGTAATCTAGCGGATTCAACCTCACGTTTCTCGTAGTGGTGCGTGATTGTACGTATTCATCAGTCCCAGATATTTTTTTGGCAGCTTCCTCATATTTATCAAAATCGTTTCTTTTGGATTCCACTAATGATTTCAATGATTCCAGGGCACGCATTGCTGATTCAAGAATCATTTTCGGGTCTTGCAACATCTTATTTGTAGCGTTGAATCGCTCCAAGATGACGTTCCAGAAGATTGCGAATAAAGCGGTTTCGAGACTGTTCATCTTCTGCAGAAGGTGCGTTGCTTCGTGCCTTGCAATGTCTTTTTGCTCCTTATCAGAAGATATGCTGGATAGAGCTTCTTTGATTTCCGAATAACCGTCGACTATGGCTTTCGTAGCGTCAGCTCGACAAGACCAACGGGTGTCATTAAGCTTTTTCAAGACGTAAAACTGTCCGTTTTTTTTCTTGGATAACTTCTCGATCAGAATTCCGTATCGTTCTGTACTTGCTGTGAAAAACGTATATGAATTCTGAATAAAATCAAAGAATTTAACAGCTGATGGACATGAATTGACAGCTGCCTTTCCAACCAAATTGAGAGAATGACCACAACATGGTACGAACGCCGATAAATGATTTTTTTCCAAAATAAGAGCCTGCATGCCTTTGTATTTGCCACTCATGTTTGCAGCATTGTCGTAAGATTGGCCACGGCAATCCATAATGTCTATTTGATGGGCGCTTAAAAAGTTGAGTACAGCGTTTGCGGTGGCTTCGCCAGTATGACCACAGTTTGGTAAAAATGTGAGATATCTTTCTTTTGGTGTCGATCCTTCCATATATCGAACAACTACATTTAGTTGATCGATGTGAGATTCGTCCGGAGTAGAGTCCACTGATACAGAATAATATTTCGATTTTTTTATCCTGCATACTATTTCATTTAGTACTTTATCACCCATACAACTGATCAGTTCTTCGCAAATCGTGGACGAAAGATAATTTACATGGCCACTCCCTTTGTTTGCATGCTCTTTCAAATGGGTTGCCAAGATTGGTTCATATTCGGCTAACAATTCCAAAATTCCCAGAAAATTTCCATTTCTTGGTGAGCCAACAATTTCATTCTCACCTCGGAAAGCTAATCCGCGTTCAACAATGAATTTGATGGTACTGACGATAATTCTGAGTATTTTTCGCCAATACTCGATTTGTTGTGCCTCTTCAATCGCTAGCTCCTGATCGATGCGTCCTCTGACTTTTCCCCGTTGAACCAAACTCATTACTGCTTCCAAATGAGACTTCGAAATCTCATGTTCACATAGACGATCGGATGCATGCTTCCAGCTACTAAAACCTTCCCCACTCAGTTTTCTGTTTAGAGGTGACATTAATTTACACACATAACAATATACAGGGTGAGTCTTTGACTTGTACATATATTTTAACTGTAGATTCTTTAGGCCAAAATAAACCTTTTTTTCATTTTCCATTTTTCCGAATTCGGCTCTGATAAAAAGATATAGCCATTTGAAAAAAAAAATTGTGCTAAATGCGTCCCTGATATTATTCTCTACAAACACCTCAAAGTTCATATTTTTCAATTGAAATTGATGTGATTATTAGATATTCTGGGTGATACATTTAGAAAATACTCGAGCACTAACCTTATTTGAATAAGAATGTTACAAACACGATATTTCCTAACAAAAACGCTAAGTTTTGTCCATCATTTCTGCAATTGAAATACCATATTTCTCACACCAAAATAAGTTCCTTCTTCGATTTTCCTGAAGATTAGTTTGTAAACACTAATAATTTGTTCATATTTTCCCCGATATTCTGAAACGATCTAATCAAAAGTGGTTTCAACTTTCAACTAACCTATCCTAACTCCATCAACCAACCTAGTCATATGATTCGAGATCAATGACCTAACCTAACTCATCTTCTGTGATATTATATTCCACAGAACTCTACAGAAGACGATGCCAGATTGTCTATTTTCTCTTCAAACAATGGTATAGTCGAAACCAAGGGAGCGGTACGTACCCCAGAAGAACTATCGCATTTATCGCAAGGGCACCAGTTTTGTTTACTTTTCGCTAAAGGCGTCTAGGCGTTGCTCTTCGGAAACGCTACAGTGACTTTATCATTGATAGAGTTTGATATTAGAGTCACTGTAGGAAACGCCAAACGAGTAGTTCTGATTCTCGCCGATATAGCGCTACGTTCTTTGCCGGCTGCGATGTAGCACGGGCCACGGCCTACTCTTCCCTTCTGATGCTTCTGAAGGCTGTGGAGTGGATGTAGCCGCCACGCAAGACATACAGAGTTTCTGTGTCTCTAACCTCCAACGTTAGTCAGTGACTTCGATTTATTTATTTATTAATTGCATTGATGTAGAATATTCTAGGTCAATGATTAATTGACAGAGAATAAAGCAAAAAGGTGATGATTCTGTAAATGACTTAGTGAATTGGTGTAATAGTAGTGTCGTCTGGTGTCGAGTTATATTGTTTTGAAAATTTTTTTGCTGAAGGACCGGTAACAATGAAATTTCAATAGAAACTGCCTATAAAATGTATAATTTCATGCTTCTTAGAATTCAATTTCATCTCCCACATTTGTGGGATTTTATTATTACATATCTCTACATCAAACTTTTTTCATCATAGAGATTTCGTCTTGACAAAGTTGATAAACTGATAATAATTCTGACAACATTGTTGAATTTTGAGAGACCAGAGAAGAAATAATATTCGATGAGATTTAACTCAGGACAGCATTCAGATTATTCTTGAAATTCATGATTTTTTCCTCAAATTTAATCTTAGACAATTAAGAATAACTTGAGAACGACGCGTTTTATTGAAAAAACATAAGAATACTTTTATTTTCTAAACCGATTAGTTCTTTCGAAAATGTGAACCGTTTATTCTTTTCAAGTGATTTGATGGTGTTTTTGCATGAATTTATGAGTCGACCACCCTGTAACTTTCAAACTAGGAGAGATATTGAATAAGTTTCGATTGAGTAATATGCACCACGAATAGAGTAAAAAATCAACCAAAATTCAGTGCATTTGAAATAATGGTTCCGAAGATATGAACAGGAAAGTGTTTTTTTCGTGTATTTTCGACACCCTGTATCTTCCAAACGAAACCGAATTTTGAAAAATGGTATGGGAAAAAAGTGTTTCGTTTGATGAGAGGAATCTACAGTTGAAATATATGTACAAGTCAAAGACTCACCCTGTATTTTCCCCGTGGATGGAGAAAAGCACAACCAGAATCGATTGACGGTCTCTTGATTTTTGTTGCGACGTGTAAACATGTTCTTTGTACATTTCCGAACAATGTTGACATTATCCCGCTGATGATATTGAGGAACTGAATTTTGCAGAGATACTTCATCGCAATTTTGAAGTTCCGTTGAACCTTTTGTTGCCCAATATTCTATCATTTCTTCAGTTATATCAACAGGCCATAGACCTATGTCATTTTTGAGACCGCAAAAATTTGCTTCCTCCTGAGTCTGATATTCAGTTATAGAAAATTGTGTAGTGTCATCTGATGAAACGCCAACCCCAGGATTATCTTGGATAATATCTACCACATCTCTATTTACTATTGAATCTTCTGTTGTTTGTTCAGGATCTTGAGCTTCTTTATTTAACGACGTAAAAAAACTGGTCAATTTGGGTATTTTAGCTATAGTTTCTTCAGATTTTTTGACTCGTTCTGCTCGCACTTTCCTTTTCTGAGAGATATGAAGAACATGGTTAGTGATCAAATAATTAACAGAAGCTGAACCAAAAACACGCATGACATGGTAAATAATAGATCATAACCCCTCCGCAACCGTCTTTTATATTCTTGTTCTTTGCATAGAGCCAAAAAAATATTCATTTACCACAATATAATTATTACCTATTTATTTTCAACAGAAAATACTAATTCATTTTATTGAAAGTGACTGATCTAGATGAAATTTAATTCGAAGGTCCTCAACTCATGTTAATTTTCAAACTTAATAGGTAGGTATACGAGAATTTCTATTCTGAATAATGTTTTTCCTAATTTATAGTACACTTCATTGTGAATCACTATTAATATTACATCCTATAAATGTGGGTTTTAATTGAAAGAACGAAGAACAAGAACATTATTTGTCGATCTTTTAGTGTAAACGAAAACAAAATATCAGCGAGCAAAAACGAGAACTAGGAACTAGAATTCCAGCTCAAGATAGATTGAGCATTCTCAGAATATTCCAAGAACGTAGATAGAACAGCAGAAGAATGATCTTCGCTTCGATCCTCGTCTATTCACACTAGGAGAATTTGATAGAATGGGGATAGAATGAGCATTCGCTCCTCTGATGTAAATCGGCCTTTATCTTTAATATGATTCGATCGAAACTAGGATAGATATCTAAGGATAGCAATTTTCAAATAATTTATTTGAGCTTGGAGGCAATGTGGCACTTTCGTCACCCAAAATAGTGATGACATTCACATTTTCGCTATCACCATGTTGAAAAAGACACTGTTTGTTGTGGATTACGACTATTACGAGATAAAGTTGAAAATACTCACGTCTGGTCTGACCGTAGAAATTCGATAGAATTTACTTTATTTGCACAATGTTCGCAAGTTCTTAGCTCCTCAGACGCAGGTGAATGTATGACCAAAGAGTATCTACTCTTTGGTATGACTTCGGGATTCCCTGCTACAAACTCTTCACTTCACTTATCAGCTATCACTTCACTCGGACACGCGTATTATGCCTAACGCTTCCCTATCCCTTACGTAAAATTGAACAGTGGGCCGCCATACGCCTGCCTGAGCGTGAGCGCTTGCGCGGCACGTTTAATTCGTTTACGTTCACTCATCGAATACCACAACAGAAATTATTGTCCAGTAGAAGACTTTCGTCTTTTTTTTTTCATCATGATTTAATTACATTATAAAAAATTTTGAAGGAAAATTTTTTACTAGTGTTTCCTAGTTGAAATTTAAAATTTTTCCGAATTTTCTTGAGTGGTGGCTCCTTTTTGTGGGGGCCCCTATTTTGTGGAGGCCCCCGGGCAGTTGCCCCTGTTGCCCCCCCCTAAATCCGGCCCTGATTTCAATTCTGCCTTTATTTTTCGGGTAATAGCATTTTATGTTACTATGTATAAGTTCTATGGGCTCCATACACAGCACAGATAAAAACCTCAGCAAAAACTCTGTCTCTCGGGTAAGTGTAGGGATCATATACCTACAGGGTCTTTCACGAGGAACCTCACCCATATTTATACGGGAAACAGGGAAACTACTGAACGTATTTTCATGAAATTCAGCACTTATAAGTATTTCACGATGCTGATGAAATCTAAAATATTTTCAAGGCATGAGCACCTCCGGTTTTTCCGGAAATGACGCCAACTTCCGTTTTTCAAATTAGAACACCATTTTTTTATTGCAGAAACAGATTCCTTAGAAAATTTGAAGTTATTTTGATGTAACATTTTTCAGTTTTGATTGGAAAATTCTCTCTGAGCGGGAAAATTCGAAAAAAAATCTAAAAAAAATCGAAAATAGAGCTCTGCTGAAACAAGAATAACTTCGAGGTTTTTGGATGGAAACTTTTCATTTTTGGGATTTTTCAAGATGAAAGATTGATGTATCCACTTTAAAAATCGAAATCGCGATTCATGATACAGGGGGTGAAAAAATCGCTTTCAAAGTTAGGGATGACAAAATCGTGAAAAATCAATTTTTTCAAATTAGAACCCCATTTTTTTATGGCAGATATTGAATCTACGTTAAAAAATAATGTGAGTGTATGCATCACACCCTTGCCCTAAAATGGATATTTTCTGAGTTAATATCCACTTTAGGGCAAGGGTGTGATGCATACACTCACATTATTTTTTAACGTAGATTCAATATCTGCCATAAAAAAATAAGGTTCTAATTAGAAAAAATTGATTTTTCACGATTTTGTCATCCCTAACTTTGAAAGCGATTTTTTCACGCCCTGTATCATGAATCGCGATTTCGATTTTTAAAAGGAATACATCAATCTTACATCTTGAAAAATCCCAAAAATGAAAATTTTCCATCCAAAAACCTCGAAGTTATTCTTGTTTCAGCAGAGCTCTATTTTCGATTTTTTTTCGAATTTTCCCGCTCAGAGAGAATTTTCCAATCAAAACTGAAAAATGTTACATCAAAATAACTTGAAATTTTCTAAGGAATCTATTTCTGCAATAAAAAAATGGTGTTCTGATTTGAAAAACGGAAGTTGACGTCATTTCCGGAAAAACCGGAGGTGCTCATGCCTTGAAAATATTTTAGATTTCATCAGCATCGTGAAATACTTATAAGTGCTGAATTTCATGAAAATACGTTCAGTAGTTTCCCGTATAAATATGGGTGAGGTTCCTCGTGAAAGACCCTGTATAGTGTATAGTCCATCCAAGAATGATTGACATCTCGGGGGGCTTTGGAAAATCGAAATTATGTTGGTAATGCCCATTCAGTAATATTTTGAGTTGCAGAATTCAGGTTGGTGTTGGAAATAACACTAAACAGTGACATTTTGTTCTGTCATTGATGTTTCGAACAAATTTGGCAAAAAATTGAGCAAGTGAAATAAATATCTTTGAAATGAGACTCTTGAAGAGTGAAACAGCTAAAAAATGGAAAGCCTGCACAGAGAACGTAGAAAAAGAAATGAGAGATGATTAGTCAAAATATAAGGAATGTTAGGATATATTGCTGACAAAAACTTTCATTATGAACATGACGAGTTCTGCCAAGATGAGGGGAAAATAACATGTTGTGGTTGTTGAAACAGAATAATAGGAATATTTACATTTTTATATTTCATATTTTACACCTTCATTGTCCACAAATATTGAAAGTTACAATGTCATAACAAAATTCTTCATATTATATTAAATAGATCCATTGGTTAAGTTTTGTTTCTGTCTTGATATCTATTACAAATTTCCCAATCTATTCACATTGCAGTAACATGCTTCAAATTATCAACTAGATTTTTTCGGTTTAGCGAATATTCATATTGAACATTGAAACGGACCGTGCTATTTAATCACCCACGATATTTTCCGTTATCGAACCAGAATTTCCAGGCTGTATGCTCCTACAATTGATCGAAAATGTATCAATACAAGATGAAAATAATATACTGCTGGTAATCGTATGTGGAAATTGGGAACATTTTCATGTTTGAAGTTCCTTACTTAAAAAAAATATCGTTCAATTTTTAGGTTATTTCTATATCTATGATGAGAGCACAGAAAATTTTTAGTTACTTTTTTGTAACTAGAAATAAAGCTGCGACTGGACTTTCAAGGCCTGCTCTGATGTCAATCATTCTTGGATGGACTATATCTAATAATTCCTATATGGGGAAAGAGCCAATCAAAACTGAAGCTGGGCTTTGGTTACAATCCCGATCTGCGCTTGTGCGGCAATATTGAGAATAAAAATATTTTTTTAATTCTATCTATCTCTGACACATCGCATTATGTCGTGAAACGTATGTCATTCTTAACTTCATGTGAATAGTTTCGATTGTAACCTCACAATTCAATGTCAAATGTTTCAATCGCTTTATTCCGTTTTCTTCAAATCCTTAATATCATTGTTAACTCTTATTCATATTCTAAAATTGAACTGAAAGTAGTTAAGTGACATATTTTCATTCTGGAAATCAATTTTCTTGTTGTCTTTCAGAATAAACATAACCTCTAAATTTCTCGCAATTTTTGAATTTCCAGTTGACGCAAGCGTGCAACTCAAGCCTTACCAAAGAGTTGGCTTCACTTTGTGACTGTGAAAAGCAGGGGTATAATCCATATTGGTATTAGTAGATATATGGTAGGGATATTGGATTTGTTTGCAGAATAAGCTGATATTTATATTGGAGGCATTTTCTTCTTAGGATACAAGTTAATTTTTCCTTTCTGCGAAGGAGCTGACAAAGCATTTTGCAAAAATCTGAAACGAAAAATCAAGGGGGAGAATTCGAGTAGGGAAAATAAATTAATTTATTCATTATCAAATTGTTTTGAAGGTACCGACCCCTCTCAAAAACGAATCAGATACTCATAAGTAATATCATAAGTGCATCCAATTTTTCCGAAAAAAATCGAAAAAACACGTTGCTAAGTAATATTTTAACAAGAAGCATGAGTGCAGGTGCACCTGCACGAATGCTTTTTGTTAAAAAAATATTACTTTGCACTGTGTTTTTTCGATTTTTTTCTCAGGAAAAATTAGATGCACGAATGGTATTTGACAAGAATATTTCATGAGTAACAGATTATTCTGGATGCATCTATGTATGTATTATTAATTTTCGTTGACAACAACTGTCAAGTTTTGCCGCGGGTAAACCCGAAAAAACTGCTGACAGCTGATGCCATACAGTTTTTCCATCTAGAAACCATTTGTGATTCAAAATTGCGCGTTTCTGATTGGTGGAAATTCAGACGAGGGAAATAGTCAGGGCTATTCACTAAGCAAAGTTGTTATGGATAGCAACTGTAAATCGTCGTTATGTTCACAGTCAGTTGCTTATCGCGAAATTGGTATTCACTATTTGTGTAAGTTGCTATAAAAGTTGTTATGTATAACAACCAGTGACTATGAGAGGTGGTTCACTGGCAACAGCTTAAGAGGTGTTATTATTATTATTATGAACTGACAAGAGTAGAGGTAAACCTATAAACTCAAAACTGAAAAATACACAATGACTGAGAAATCGTTCGAGAACTTATACAAGAGAAAGGAAAAAAAGTAATAGGTATTACATTCTAAAATAAATTCAACGCTGTCGACCAGACCAACCATCCAGGGCGTTCATGAAAGAGTTCACTGTTGGCGACAGCACAACTTCAGTAGGGAGCCGATTTCATGTCTCGAAGACTCTGTTGGGAAGAAAGTTGCTTCTCGGAGTTCTCGGTGCAGTCCTGAAGTTCTCCTTGGCGAGCTTGTAGCAGTGTCCTCTCAATGGTCGGCACACATTCAGAGGAAAGAGGTACGCCATGTCCGCACCGAAAAGGGAGTGAAGTGCTCTATACGTTATTATCAGGTCACCTCTTGATCTGCGTTCGGAGAAAGAGGTCAGACCGTACAACCGCAGCCGCGCTGGATAATCGGTTCGAATTCTCCCGAATGGAATACGAGTGTTCCACCGCTGCACGGACTCCAACAGCTCCTGATCCCTTCTCAGGTTAGCCCACCCGACAGGGCCCGCGTACTCCAGGATCGGTCGCACGTATGTGGTATAGGCCCGCCGCAAATTGAGCACAGGCCACGGACAGGCGATGCGCATACGATTTGTTGCCCATGCCAAGCACCTGCACAGGTTTTTCAAGAGTAACGCAAATTGAGCACAGGCAATGCCACGCTCGCATCCAGATATTCATTAGTTCCTACTTCTTCCGATGTGCAATATGATGGATGAACAGCAAAAATTACTCGATCATCTCGATTTAGAATCTGAATCTGAGGAGGAGGAAAGATTGATGTTATTACACTTATTAAGCAAGAGAAGAAAAAGAGGTAAAACGAGTGCATACATACGAAAAAGAGAGTCATGGAGAGTTTAATTAATTTATGCAGTAAATTTCCAAATAATGTATTTAGGGAATTATTTCGGTTGAATAGAAGACAGTTTAGCGAGATTCACGAATTGATTAAACTATTTCGATGAATTTCTCCATTTCGTCCATCTATTTACATTATATGCAGATAAAATAACAAACGTGGGCACCCACGGCTACAAAACTGTGTTGCTAGCACAGCGCGAGCCACGCGAAAATGAATTGGCACCGGCCTGGCCGTCGCCTAGGCTCAATTTGGACGGAACATGGGTGGACCAACTCAAGCTATCAGTGACGGTTACACCCAGTTCATAATGATGGGAGACATTGGCTAGCCTTTGTTGGTCGATAAAGTAGGGATTTCTGGGATTTCCTCTGCCGATATGCATCACGCATCATTTATCGATATTGAGGGGCAACATCCAATCCCTACACCACACTGATAGTGAATTCAGGTCGTCCTGGAGGTGACCAATGCTGACTAACGGACGGTTATAAAGCTTCGTGTCATCCGCGAACATTGCACAGTCAGTCGGACCGGAAAAGGCGAGGGAGATCGGAAGTGTCTGTGTAAAGCAGGAACAAAACGGGGCCCAGCACCGAACCCTGCGGAACTCCACTGAGAACCTTTATGTCGGATGAGGAAAATTATTCACCGACCCTCACTCGGAAAGCACGGGATGATAAAAATGATCCAATATAAAATAAAACGACTAGTACTTCACTTCAGTGTGTTCTATATTAATGTATGAGAACCGAGCGCTTTCGACCTTAGGTCATCATCAGGGTTTCCTGAAAAGGCAATAATAAACATTATAAAAACCAGGATGACAAGAAAATGAAAATATTACCCGTCCAGGAATAAAATCACAGGTATAAACATGTGAAGGTACAATACAGAGGCGATGTCAGTGTGGTAAGATCAGTCAAACAATGATGGTAACAGTTAAAGATGACAATTCGCGTTCTCATTCGAAACGCAGGGGCCTGACATTCTGAGACGGTGACAACATCAAAATACAGTTAAAAAATTTTTTTCACGAATGAGCGGTACAATATACATTATGTTCAAGACACTCTTAATAAATAATAAACAAAAGATAAAATAGGTATAAAAACGGGTGTTGAGAGAATAACGAAATCGTCAATCAGCCCAAAAAGGTTTATCGGTATCCTCAATTACAACCTCTTAAATATAGGGGTGAAAAAATTGTTGAGGTTAACTTGAGTATTCACGCATCGGGTGTTCTGAGCGGTTTCGCGAACAATTTCGAGGTCTTCAAAGAGATTCATCTTGGTATTAAAACTGTTACATGTGATGTTATGTAATATTTCGGAGTTTCTGTTGGGGCGAAATTGGTGTTTGGAAAAATTAAGGTGGTGGCCACATGCTGACGACTGTGGTTTGCTTAAGTGCTCCTTGATACGTGTCTCAAGCTTTCTCCTTGTTTGACCAACGTAGGTGACCTCGCACTCACTACAGTGGAGTTTATAAATGCCACTTAATTGTAACTCTAAAGATAGGGTTAACAAACTTAATTGTAGTTTGTTAACCCTATCTTTAGAGTTCAGCAAGAATGAGCCCAGTGAACGCACGCCCGAGTAGGAGACCCTCACTCCCTCCTTTGAGCGTTCGAGGATAAGCCCGCTCCACACTCATGGCGCGAATCGCGCCAAGCATTCTTGCCGTGAACCTGGCCAAAAATTCGCGGCCAAATAAGTCATCCACACTCACACAAATATTCGCACTTTGGTTCACGGCATCCTGGCTGTCTACGAAGACTTTTCACCTGTTTAGCCATCTATAAAAAGGGTTCATTCTGATAATAATCAAGAAATTTTCATTCCACTTATCTGAATCTGAACCTAATCTAATTTCACTTTATTGCTATATGAATCATTCATTTCAAAAGCGAATAAAGTCAGTGAACAAGCATTAAATCATTACTGCGCTGGTACCGCGAACGCCTGTGAGTGTGGATGGAACATTTGTGCTTAGGCGCGAAGCCTTTGTCGCGGAACAGGAGACCGCAACGAAACGGAGAACGCCGCGAAACGCGAACGTGACACAAGAAAGTTATCCACACTCGCGTTCGCGGTATTGGCCGACGTTCTTGCCATGAGTGTGGAGCGGGCTATATGAGAAATACCGTCTGAGAGGTAGCCTATGTACGGCAGAGAAAAGTATCTCAAGGTGCCGTCATCTACGTTAGCATTGTATGCTAAGGCCCGTCGCTGTCTAATCAACATGTTGTTCTTGATTGTATTCTATTCTCAACTTTCGGGTCATAGCCATTATTAAACGCTATTTGCCTTATTACGTTGACCTCCCTTTCCAGCTTATCGTCGGTCAAAGGAACCTTGAGGGCTCTATGGACATAACATTGTAGGGCTGCCAATTTATGGCCTCTGGGGCGACCAGTGGCGGCTGCTCAATAGGTGCACATGTGCACGTGTACCCCCAAAAAATATCTTCATCTAAAGGAATTTACTTTTGTGTTTGACGTAAACGTAACGTTTTATAATTGGGTATTCAATTTAATTTTTCATTTCCGATGTTCCGGTTCTGTATTTCTGACTCCAGACGGCAAGCGAACTTCGAACGCCAATGCAAATAATACGCGTAGAGTCGTAGACGCAGCGGCGTAGTAACGCCACCACGGGCCTGTGTTCAAGAAATTTTCAGGGCCCCTACCCTCCCTATTAGCGCTAGTCGTCCCAAGAGTCCGGGCCCGGGCCCGTGTTCTTCGAATACGCCGAACACTGGTCACTACGCCACTGCGTAGACGCTAGACGGCAGTCAGTACACTGCACATCCGAAGTGAGCCTTGATTGGAGCACCAGCGACCCCGCGCGCCCCGAACGTCCCGCTACAGTCTACAAGATTTAGCAGGCACAGGTACACATGCAGAATGTGTACGCGTAGGCATGGATAAAGAACTACGATGTACCGATGTACGTCGTGTGTAAGTAATTCTTTATTTATGGGTGAGATGCTGTCTACCGTGTTTGTTGTATTCGCGCAATTATGACCGAAAATTTGGAGAATCTGTATTGCATTAGCGTACAATATTTAAAAACAATTCGTTTCTCCTTGCTGACATCAGAAGAAAAATAAAAAATCAAAAGTGCTGGTCGTCCAAATATGAATTTATCGATCACGCATGTAACAAAATGTTAAACACGCGATTATGAAAGAACCTTTAAGATAGACACTTATGAAAAAGCCGAATCGTTATGTAGTTGTGAAATAAGTAACAGTCTTTATTGCTTTCCTTGTTTTTTATTTGCTGGTGATGATCAAACAGAATGGACCTGGGACCAGATCCGGTGTCAAGGAGTTAATCCATTAAAAAAAAATATCAAAGTTCCAAGACACCTCTCTGCCATGAAAATTAGGTTTTAGTTTATTAGGTAAACAAGTTATTCGACAACAATTAAACAGTGCTTACCGACTGAATATCGAGAAACATTATGAGCAAGTAAAAAAGAACAGATACATTTTATCGAAAATCATAAATTGTATTAAATTTTGTGGTGCTTTCGAATTAGCATTACGTGGCCGGTGGCCATTATGAAGGAAATGATTCGATAAATCCTGTATATTTAGGTCATATCAATTTTTCGGCCGAATTAGATTTAGCACTCAGGGATCATTCGAATGAATTCACGGTATTTAAATATAAAGATGATGAAACAAGTTACATTTCAAACATTTTCCAAATGGTTATAGTTTTCCGTTATACTTCAACAGACCGTACTCCTTGTACTAACAATTTCAGATTTTTGCGCTAAACCCTTTTCTGAATATTATCCCGAGATAAGGCGAAAGAACGTCACAAAGTGCTCTGAACTGCAAGTTTTGAAGGTTAGTTTTCAAATTTTGTTCCTCCCCCGAACTCCCACATGTGCACTCCCAAAATGAAAATCCACGCGCCGCCACTGGGGGCGACAAGAACTCGAAGGGATGATGTGGTCAGTTTGTGTGTTCTTCCTATAAATATCGAAGTTCAGAAAATCACCACCCGATCTGGAGATAGTGAGGTCAAGGAAATTCATTCTTTTATCACTCTCAAGCTCAAGAGTGGAATTTATTCTTGGATGCATTGTGTTGATAAAGTCCAACAAGTCATGTGCATCCTCAGGGGAACCGTTGAGTATTACAAAAATGTCGTCTACATATCTATACCAGCGCACCACCCCACTCCGACAGTTCAAGATGGAATTCTCAAGTTTTTCAAGAAAACAGTCTGCCAAAATTGAAGACAAGGGGCAACCCATTGCCAGTCCATCAACTTAGTAGTAGTATTGTTGTATTGTAGTATTGTTGAAAATTAAAAAGTCTTGGGACAATGTGACCTAACAGTGTGAGAATATCGGTGCGCTCCGAGTCGGAAACGCCATGCTCGCGAAGAAGCTCAGAAACCAGGGGAATGCACTCATTTCTAGGTACTGACGTGAACAGGTTGCACACATCAAAGGATAGCATGATGTAACTATCTTCCATCTTAAGGTTGCGCAATTTCTGTGTGAGGTCTATGGAATTGATCACCGAATATTGAGGTTTGTAGTTGGTTATTCTCTTGATATTTTTAACACCCTTTATTTTACTCGGGAAATCTCCCGAGAGAAAGCCCAATAATTTAATTGATCGATTTAAACTTCGGGAACTTGATACCCCTGTGATAAGAAATTATTGAGACGGTTATTAAGGCCTATCAGGATGGCTGGCGAGACGTTAACGATTGAAATTGTTGATTTTCGGTTCAGATTTCTTCTGTAACAGTGAAGATAAGGAAATTATGGTTCCACGAAATCAGCGCTGAGAATATGTTACGTTTGCTGGGAACCAAGGTATTTTTCGACACAGCATTTCCCAAACCGATGCATGGGAACTAAGAGGGGTAGGGAAGCAGGAAAGTCTTCAATTTGATTGGTTCGTAAAACCAAAGATGGAAAAAGTATTGGTTTGATTGGTTTTGAAGTACTGACGAAAGAAAAAGCTTTAATTTAATTGGTTTCTAAAAGGAACAAGGAATAAGGTAGCCGGGGAAGGCTCGGGAGACGAGAAAGGCAGTTACTGGTGGAATCCCGAGCGGAAAGGGGTCCCAGTGCTCGCGAATATGGTGCGGAAACTAGGGTAGTACGGTTCGGTACTTGAGTGTTAAGAAGTACGGTTTCAAAGCGGAAATGAAAACAATTAAGGTTGATTTGGAAGTTGCGGAGTAACTGCAGAAGTCTCAAACGGGGAGATTCTGAGTTGACTCGTTTGATATGTGTTTGATACGGTTTTAAGGAAGGTTTAAGAATGAATTTAGTTTCGTAGTTATTCAGAAGACGGCGTTAGAGTAACTCATAAGGTTCTTGGTTTTGTTTTTGAAGTCTTGGAAAATCAGTCTTGAACAGGGACATAAAAAGTGTCAAGTTAAAGTTAGTAAAGTCTCTAAATTATTTGGAATTATTTAGATCGCGTATCGTCGGTATATTCGGGAGTGAAGGTCAATTTTTGCGAAAAACGAGTGGGTGTCGTGCTTCGTATCTAATCTGTCTGTTTCAGGAAAGAAGCATCGTCGTAGAATCATCCTCCTAGGTTCATCATTCTTGGGATTATTGGTACAGGAAAAAGGTCAGATAAATTGTTTATGCTTAGCTTGCCCACCCAAATTATATGTTTAGTCCAGAGTCCCGAAATCTTCTAAAAGTCATAGTTTCATATTTTTCGTATATTCTTTGGAGCGTATTATTATTTTTGTAATCACCCTTAAGTAGTTGAAGGTCTAAGTGGAGTTTTTCTGTTGAGAAAACTCAGGTTTATTTGAAAGACCACGAGGAAACTATTGTTGAGTTTCCCCTTGTGAATGTGAAGTTTAAGAGGGATTATTTTCCGTTTTCTTGTTTGGGTATAGAAAGTTTACCTTATATTGTAAATTCTTTTGAGATTATTCCATGGTTATTAATTTGGGGTTATTTTGACAAGCCCTTTCCATTTTTGTTGATGACTTGAATTCATTTTTTTTTATTTGGAATTCACACTGATGTTGATTTAATTTCAATGAATAGATCTGCCTTTGTAATTTAAAGCTAATTTAACAGTTATACTTGATGGGGATTATTTACTTTCGAATTAAGAAATATCTGAACATTTGATAATTTGAATCATTTGATTTAAGTAACACATATCTAATTTGGTGAGAATTTGTTTAGTTTGATTTGGTTTAATATACGTCTTAAATTTAATCTAAAAGGTTTTCATTTACCATCCCTCTCCCTAGAAAATAATTTTAAACACCAAGACCCGACCCAAGTGCGTTGGGCCGATCCCACACTTTCTTCCGTCGGAAGAAAGAATTTCAAAATTCTAATTAACATCTTTTATTTTTCTTTAAGTAATAACACCCTTGATTGGTGGAAAGCCGCTCTTCTGTCCAATCACCAAGAGGGTGCTTTTTACACAGGAGTATTACAAAAGGATACTACCGGTCGAATTGGCGTGCCTAACTTATGGATTATGTGATCCTGGACGGGTAATATTTTCATTTTCTTGTCATCCTGGTTTTTATAATGTTTATTATTGCCTTTTCAGGGAACCCTGATGATGACCTAAGGTCGAAAGCGCTCGGTTCCTACATAAATATAGAACACACTGAAGTACTAGTCGTTTTATTTTATACTAGCTGGCCCGACGAATTTTGTTTCGCCTAAATGATACTATTGGCCTTATTCGAAAGAAGGAAAAACATTTCCTGCATAAGCTAATTTTTCATCAAATTTTTTTAGAGTTTTAATGTTTTTGATAGGAATAACCAGACCGTAGACGAATCCATAAATGAAGTTTCATAACAAACAGTCCATCCGATCTCGAGTTATAAATGGTGTAACCAAAAACTTTGTTTTATATATACAGGGTGAGTCTTTGACTTGTACATATATTTTAACTGTAGATTCTTGAGGCCTAAAGAAGCCTTTTTTTCATTTTCCATTTTTCCGAATTCGGCTCTGTTTAAGAGATATAGCCATTTGAAAAAAAAAGTTGGGCTGAATACGCTCCTGAACAATTCTCTGCAAACACCTAAAAGTTCATATTTTTCAATTGAAATTGATGTGATTATCAGATATTCTGGGTGATACATTTAGAAAATACTCAAGCACTAACCTTTATTTGAATAAGAATGTTACAAACACGATATTTCCTAGCAAAAACGCTAAGTTTTGTTCCATAATTTCTGCAATTGAAATGCCATATTTCTCACACCAAAATAAGTTCCTTCTTCGATTTTCCTGAAGATTAGTTTGTAAACACTAATAATTTGTTCATATTTGCCTCGATACCCTGAAACTATCTTATAAAAATTAGTTTCTCACTAACCTATCCTAACTCCATTAATCAAAGTCATATGATTCGAGGTCAATGACCTAACCTAATCCATTCCTCTGTGATATATCATAGAATTCTAGAGAAGACGATGCCAGATTGACGATTTACTCTTCAACAATGGTATAGGCGAACTCAAGAAAGCAGAACGTCCCCTATCGTTAACGGAAGAACTATCACAGACGCTTCTACGCATTGCTCTTTGGAAATGCCAAACGAGTAGTTCTGATTCTCGCCGATACAGCGCTACGATCTAAATTTAAGTGCGCTGCCGGCTGCGAGTGCGATGTAGCCGCCACGCAAGACAAGACAAGACGTTCTTCTGTGTCTCCAGATTACAGTCTGTGATTACAATGAACGACGCCGCGATAACCTTTCTACATGGATTAGTTTTATTATTTATTTATTTACTTGAAGTTTGCAGAGAATAAAGCAAACAGGTGATGAATGTGATGTGAAAACAGTGTAGGGTCGATTAAAAATTCCAAGAGGATATTGTTAAGAAGATAGATTTTCCTGAAGGACGGGTATCAATAAATTTTCAATAGAAACTTCTTATAAACTTTGTAATTTCATGCTTCTCGGAATTCAGTTGATAAACATTGACAACATTGTTAATTTGTTAAGAGACCAGAGAAGAAACAATATTCGATGATATTTAATTCAGGGAAGCATTCAGATTTTTTATGAAATTCATGATTTTTTCCTCAAATTTCTTCGTATACATTTAGGAATAACTCGAAAACGACGCGTTTTATTGAAAAATATAGGAATACTTTTATTCTCTAAAATGGTTGATTCTTTCGAAAATATGAACCGTTTATCCTTTTCAAGTGATTTGATAGTGTTTTTGCATGAATTTATGAGTCGACCACCCTGTAACTTTTAAACTAGGAGAGATATTGAATAAGTTTCGATTGAAGAATATGCACCATGAATAGAGTAACCAATGGACCAAAATTCAGTTCATTTGAAATAACGGTTCCGGAGATATGAACAGTAAAGTGCTTTTTTCGTGGATTTTCGACACCCTGTATCTTCCAAACGAAACCGAATTTTGAAAAATGGTATGGGAAAAAAGTTTTTCGTTTGATGAGGGGAATCTACAGTTAAAATATATGTACAAGTCAAAGACTCACCCTGTATAGATCCATGCTTAGTGTGCCCAACCATCATTTAAATTCAAAAATGATCCAATCCACGAGAGCAGTGGTCCCCTCACTCCCAAAAATTCAAGTTTTTTCAGGAGTCGGCGATGGGGCACCCGATCGAACGCGCGTGCAAAGTCCAGGTAAACAACACCAACCGGATCCCCAAAATCGACCCACCTCGTCCAACACAAGTAAGCAGATTTGTAACGACTGAGCGACCTGGCAGAAACCCATGTTGCTCTCTCGGAATTATACCATTGAGCAGGGCAAACTCTATCAACCTATCGCTAATAATCCTTTCAAGCAGCTTACAAACATTAGATGTTAAGCTAACTGGTCGGTAGTTCTGAGGGGAAAACTTATCACCTTTTTTGAAGATGTAACCGAAGCTGACAACCAATCTTGAGGCAGCTCTGAGGAGTGAAGAGAATACGAGAAAATAATGGACAGTGGATCAGACAAAGCCTCAGCACAGGAATGTAGAAGTTGGGAGGAGAAACCATCGCGACCAGGAGCGGTGTTGTTTTTCATTTTGGAATTAAATCAGGATTAACTTCTTCATCCCGAAGAACGCATCGGAGGTGTCCAGGTTATTTCAGCTTGATTTTCCTATTTTTCCTTCACCCTTCCCAACTTAATCCTTATATTGAAAGTAATAAGACACAAATAATTTGCCACTATAAATAATGACAAATGAAATGTGAATACGAACTAGGTCTCCGATTCGTATTCACATTTCATTTGTCATTATTTATAGTGGCAAATGATTTGTGTCTTATTACTTTCAATTGAATAGGTAGCGCCTTACCGCTTATGTGATTTTATATCATTATTTAATCCTTATAGCTGAAGGCGATTTAGGCAACTTTCACTCCTGGATTTAGCCGAAAGATCGACATCAATTAGTAAGTAAATACAGCCCACTTTTCAATTGTTGTTTGGGTCTTTGTAAGTGCTAATTATTATTATAATTGACCAAAGGCCGCACCAGGAGGTATTATGTTGGGAAGAACTGGTAACCAAGCTAATGGAGCAGATCTTATGGTTTCAGTAATAATCCTCATATAAATATTAAGTCGTCCATCAATTTTATGGGAACTGTTGAACCAAATAGAACAGCAGTTTCCAGCAGTAGAAAAATCAAGGCTAAAGCAGCCGTACGGAGAGTGGTCGCATCGGCACCCAAGGATGTACCAGCTTATTTCTGAAGTATATTATTACTCGTTTTCAACTTGAGACGTAAACTTTCCAAATGTACCTACCTTAACACGCCATGTGAGTTATATTAGTCTCACGTTGAATTTTGTCTAGAGGTTGCGTGAGTTGAATATACATAACTCCAAATATGAACTGGCTCCTACGGCCTGTGAATCATATTCAGTTCACAGTTACTGTGCAATGAAAATGCAGGCAGTTTATACATGGCCATGGGACCAGATTATCGAACTCAGCGCATAATATTCTCTGAAAACTTATTCATAAATAGTTACTATATCTGGCACACTTCCTGGCAAAATCAAATTTTGTTGTCCTTCGTCACTGCCTTCTGCACTGTATTCGGACGGCCTATAATCATCTTCAGAGTTATCAACTGCAGTCCACATCCTCGTCACTCATATTCGAAAGCTGATCATATGTTGCTGAAGTTTTTCTTTAATTTTCTTCATAACTGGAGTGCGAAATATACCTGTATACCCGTGTTATCTGTATGACTCTGAGATGTACCTTCCTACTGAAGGCATATATGAGGATGATTATATAGGCAGAGACATGCACGGTGTCAGTCACATACAATAAACATTGAATAGAATCTTGTCTATTCGTCCAAAAAAAAAACTATTTTCCGGACTTGTTACGTAAATTACTATTAGATACGGTGCGCTGAGACATATGTATACAGGGTCTTTCACGAGGAACCTCACCCCGTTTTTCAAATTAGAACACCATTTTTTTATTGCAGAAATAGATTCCTTGGAAAATTTCAAGTTATTTTGATGTAACATTTTTCAGTTTGGTTGGAAAGTTCTCTCTGAGCGGGAAAATTCGAAAAAAAAATCGAAAATAGAGCTCCGCTGAAACAAGAATAACTTCGAGGTTTTGGATGGAAAATTTTCATTTTTGGGATTTTTCAAGATGTAAGATTGATGTATTCACTTTAAAAATCGAAATCGCGATTCATGATACAGGGGGTGAAAAAATCGCTTTCAAAGTTAGGGATGACAAAATCGTGAAAAATCAATTTTTTCAAATTAGAACCCA
Organism: Adalia bipunctata; assembly: GCA_910592335.1. Taxonomy (NCBI): domain Eukaryota; kingdom Metazoa; phylum Arthropoda; class Insecta; order Coleoptera; family Coccinellidae; genus Adalia; species Adalia bipunctata. The sequence continues at coordinate 8,159,315 of OU342949.1, read as the reverse complement.
ATTTTTTTATGGCAGATATTGAATCTACGTTAAAAAATAATGTGAGTGTATGCATCACACCCTTGCCCTAAAGTGGATATTAACACAGAAAATATCCATTTTAGGGCAAGGGTGTGATTCATACACTCACATTATTTTTTAACGTAGATTCAATATCTGCCATAAAAAATGGGGTTCTAATTTGAAAAAATTGATTTTTCACGATTTTGTCATCCCTAACTTTGAAAGCGATTTTTTCACCCCCTGTATCATGAATCGCGATTTCGATTTTTAAAGTGGATACATCAATCTTACATCTTGAAAAATCCCAAAAATGAAAATTTTCCATCCAAAAACCTCGAAGTTATTCTTGTTTCAGCGGAGCTCTATTTTCGATTTTTTTTTTCGAATTTTCCCGCTCAGAGAGAATTTTCCAACCAAAACTGAAAAATGTCACATCAAAATAACTTGAAATTTTCTAAGGAAACTATTTCTGCAATAAAAATGGTGTTCTAATTTGAAAAACGGAAGTTGACGTCATTTCCGGAAAAACCGGAGGTGCTCATGCCTTGAAAATATTTTAGATTTCATCAGCATCGTGAAATACTTATAAGTGCTGAATTTCATGAAAATACGTTCAGTAGTTTCCCGTATAAATATGGGTGAGGTTCCTCGTGAAAGACCCTGTATGCATCCTATGCTGAGACACAAAGCAACGATTGCGTGACAGTAGATGTCAGTGTTTTGAATGATTATTCTTTCACAATATCGAAACGCTTTGTGCTGAAAATTTTTCTAATGTTATTGTTTTCAGAGATGTGTAATGAAAACTATCGTTCATTATTCGGCTCCGCCTCACACAGGAACTCATCGCGCGCGCACGGAAAAAGCTTACTTTCTGGACTAGTAATGAAATATACTATTCCTTACGTTAGTGGTCTACATATATGCATTTCGTACTTTTCTCTGGATTTCTTTGGAAATAATTCTAATAATGAAGTATAATTCACTTCACTCAGCTCTGCAGGAGTCCCAGAAATGGAAAATTCATCATCACTTAGATGCATAGAAACCCTAGTGTAACGATTCTGATGGTTTAGAATTTACAATTTCGAACATCCACACTGTGGGACCAATACAGACGTGACCAAAAATTTTAGATCAAAACGGTACTCTAGATAGCCTATCGGGTCCTAATTCCGGAATAATCCGCAATATTTCACGGTTGTGGCGCTATGGGTGCAATGGAAAATAGCGCAACTCCTTTCGGGAGAAATGGAAAATAGAACTCCATTACAGATTTTCGATCGACAAAAAGTCTCAAACAAAATCTAATGAGTGTCAACACCATTTATTCCATGCATCTATATCACCACTTATCATTTTACACTGTTTTGTTCTCGAAAACACCAGGAATTAAATTTATATGCGTCAAGTTTCACAATTCAACATTAAGTAGTTTTCAATAGTAACGCAACCAATTTCATTACGAATTTCGAAGCACCATTCATGAATGGAATAATTCGTGAATTTATCAAAATTAATTAATATCAGAAGGAAAGATTTTAGCGGCATGCAGGCAAATTTTTTTGAAATTCCGGAAAAAGTTACACACTGTGCAGGAATTGAACCTGCGTCTCCTACATTCCGGGTCGGGGCTCTTACCAACTGAGCCTAGAAGCATAGAATGAATGGAGGGAAGGCTCCGCTACAAAAATGAACTGCCAAAAACGTCCGCACTTGTCAGTTCGCCGCGAGGTTATGAGATGGCGCCAACGTCGTTCGTGGCTCCAGCATGGCTATAACGATACATATTCAAAATGAAATTCGTTTTGACAAATTTATTTCCGATCATAGAATTTCCATATAATTGCGCATAAATAATTGATTAGAATGCGGTGATATGTCAACAATATTGTTATGATTAATATTTGGTGTTATTTTGAAGGGTGAGACTTAAAAAAATTCTTTTATTTAAGTAACGTACAGGTCTTCTTCTAGAAGCTGAAAAAAACGGAGATGGAATTGTCGAATTTTAATGTAGTAAGAATTTGTTTCGATTTCTTCATATGGAACAACCGGACGTCATTTCAAGTCAATCAGAAGGCGTGATTATTCTTTCTTCAGAAATTTTGAATGCGTCATGATCCCACCGAGGCCTTTTTGGCTAAAATAGGTAATATGTTTTGATACTTGTCAATAAAAATTCAAACTGTTTACCTTGTTTTTTCATTCAATAATTATATAGTAGGTACATAGCATAATAAATCACACTATATCAATTAAAAATATTATACTTAGCAACAAACGTTGAAATGAACAAAACCAACAGGTAAATTAGATAGTTGAAGCCGCAGAAATGTTTTTTTTTATCGAAGCTGATTCAATTCGTATATTATAGTAACTTCAAACAATATTCGAATTCAATACAATTTGTTTCGACCTCCTTTAGTCCTTTCAGTCAACAACAAAAAGTTTTATTCTTCAATCACTTTGGTGTTGGTCGTAAAAATGTATCAATAAAAATGACAACCACATAATATTCTTTGCAACTGTAGCGCCACAGAACAAGACATATGTGACATATAGCCCTATTTGCGATCACAGCGTTATCTATCGGGCGCCACACGAAACTCTAACCTCCGCCGAAATTGGAAGTTCAAAATGATCTGTCGAGCGTATGAAGCCTTCCCTCCATTTATTCTATGCTCCTAGACTGAGCTGTATGATACTTTTTCCGGAATTCAATATCATGAGGTTCACCTCATATGTAGTGAGAGAGGGGGGGTTCCTAGGTGATTTTGATACAAATGTCATTCGCGACATTGCCGAAAGCAACAAACTTTCATTTTACAATCGAGAAATTTTGCCGGCAAAATTTCATCTCTAGTGGTATCATATATGAGTATTCAACTAAGAATATTCTAAAGATTTTTGAAAGAAAATATTAATTTTTAGTTTACGCCAGTGGTTTCCATTAGCGTTCAGACACTTTTGTCGGCGTGTATGTGATTTTTGTTTTCATAGTCTAGATTATTCCGGCTGAGTCTATGTGTGAAACTCATCTTGGCTTGTTCATTCATTGAAAATCGAGTAGCCACATCGAATTTAGCCATGTAATACCTAATTTGATGGATGGGCTACTCAGGCAAATGGATAGCCAGGACTTCAGGACCATCTGTTTAAAAGATACACGCCTAATTATCCTCTCTATGACGAAGTGTTGAAACTGGTGATGCGTGTAATTGTCCTTGCAATTGTTTGGTAAACTGCAGAGTGGAGGACTATGTGAGAATGAGTCAACATTGTTGCAAGACCTACGGACAATTCTGAAAAAAAAACTGGGTGAACATAATAGATTTGACAGGAATAATTTTTGTGGCGCAGTATATACGATTCGTAGGTACATAGAATGATATGGGAAAATTCATTATATTAGGAACCCTATGCTTATTTCTCAATAAGGACACTGTACTTTCTTTTATTTTCAGAAAATTTCAAGCAAAATATTAACAGAAGTAGGTATTAACCAATTCTTCTAGGTATTTCGTGGTTCTTTTGTACCTCTGAGAATTTTTTTATTTCCTTCTTTTTCGGAAGGTCACACTTTTTTTTTCCTCTTCGCTGTTCATTATGTTTTAATTATAATCATTTAGTTTCGGATAACAAAATTTGAGCGCAATCTTTAATGTCAATATTTGCATATTGAAACACTTTTGTAACCGAATCATCCCATTAGATTCACTTTATACGAATACTTATTGGCAACAGGGCATTCTGATTATATTTATGAATTAGCGAAGTTCAGGCAGATGTGGCTTTAGGGAACAGCACCTGGCAACCAAAAGCGCACTGGGGCTACAAATCTATCCACGCCTACTTCATTCTTTGCGCCGTGACTTTTCAAGCCGTGTCGGATTTAAGGTCCGCTCTGTATATGACACCGAATCGATGTAGTCGAAACAGCAATTTGGAATTTACATATACTTAGTACACCGTTTATAGAACATTATAAACCGTAGCATACTTCGGCTGGAGGGTAGGTAGGATTAGGGTAGGTAACGTACATTCGTGACAAAGCATAACTGCAAACAAGATACAAAACAATATATTGACTCAACCTTTCACGGATTTCGTATAATCTATAGCTACTTGAGTCGATCATATAAGTATAAAGTATACCGGTTGGCCATGAAATTCTGACACATTTCACCGTGTATATTTTGAAAATGTTAGGTTATAGTCATTTTTCTGCCAGATGATGGAGCACGTTGCTCTTTCTTCATAAGGGTCTTAGTTATTACGTATTTATCGAAATGTTCATTTACTTTGGGAAAATAATGAAATTGAGAAAATATTATGTGAATTCAATCATTCCAAAGACCTGACGAAATTTTTTCTCTGTTAATACTGGGAATAATGGGCAGAATAGTCCGTTACTTTGTGATAATTTATTCGAAAAAAGAATAAAAGTACAATGGGATGAAATAAGATATACATATAGCCTGTTCAGAGCAATTACAATATTAACAAAACAGGTTTGAACAGGACACCATACATTTTTAACTATGATACAAGAGCACAAAGATAAGTATAGAGGTTTTGGAATTTTTTCGAAGAATATGCTGACATATTTATAATGGATGGAATCTTCTTCATTAACCACATTTCATCTTTCTTTTGGATTAAGACTGACGAAACATCTTGAATATCATATCATATCTGCAACAGAAAATCATCATCAGGAAATAGTGAATAATATAACCTAGATTTGGTCCTTGACAACGAAGGTCTTTCGATCAGATCTGGCCCTCCAAGCAATTATTTTTCAGATCCTCAGGTTTGCGAAGAACGCTTCATGTCCCTTGTATTGAGAAATTCTTTCCCAAAGATTCCTTATCCTTATTGGTTATTTTTCTATCTAGGTGATTTGCAGCAACTTCCTTTTCCATAGTATAGGTTTTTTGTCATTTTGTTTGATTCAGTTGAACCTCCTTGATCGTAGAAAATCTTCGATAACAGTACTAGTTGAATAAGGAGGGTATTCGACATTTTTGCAATACAATATACAAACGTTAGTAATTTTGGCTGCAACAACATGTTTTTGTTCACATAAAATTTTGCGTTCATTTAGGTACCCTTTTGTTCATTTTTCGAATTATAATTCCAAATTTGTCGTTACTCGTGGCATATCTTTTTTCAAAATAAAGTCTTCAGTCAGTTTCTTTTTGGGTGCACCAATAGAAGGAAATTCTTTGTCGTCTCTTTCACTTAAAATCCTCCTTATTGTGTTTATGTGCAGCTAAAAAATAAATATCTATTTTTATAAAATATAATACCTTGGTTTTTACTCACATACGTTAAAAATGTTGGATAGCTGGTGATAAATTGCTGATTCCAAATTAGCAGGGATGCTTTTTGAATGAGCAGATTTCAATGCAATGTAGCACTTCCTTATACTTTGTCTCTGCTTTTTCAGCATTTTTAGTTTCCTGGCGTAGTGGCGTGATGATTACACACAAAAAACACTGTTAGTAGAAACAATGGCATAACCATTGAATCAATGATATACTGTATTCCCTATTCCTGAATGATTACTATATTTAATTCAATGCTTATCTTGTTCTTCCTATGCCAATGCTGCCTATTTTTGATTCAATTATAGGTCTCATTGATTTTATCTAAGCAGTGAAAGTATTCAATGAAATGCTATAATTGAGACAAGAAAAGCGTTAGTTAGTTTCAATGAAAGAATACAATTAAAACAAACCCAACTTTTTTTCTATCAATGAACTATAATATTTCAGGAAAATAAATATATTATTGAATAAGTATACATTTGGATTGTTTTAAATGTAGGATATATTAAAACTGAAACAAGATGTAATTTCTTGAAAGGTAGTTTACTATAAAAAGAATGAATGCTTGATTTCGATTTAAATAAACTTCATATTGGGAAAAGAAACTACATCAATTGAATCAATATGATGCAGTCGTTAGAAATATTTTACTATATTTCAATTGAAAGTTTATTATTGTTAATTTAACTCTTTAATTTATTGATTGAATGATAAGATGTATCAAATAAAACTATTTTGAATGTTTCACATTTGTTTATTATTTTATCAACAAAATCATAAATGTTATCTCAATAACAATAAGTAAACAGTAACATATTCATAACAAAACAATAACTTATTTCCTCTAATTTGAACATAGTTATGGTACTGTGATAATAAGCGACAATATTAAATAGGGATCTTAAGGGATATTTTTCTTTTCGATTTTCTAAACCTCAAAAAACTACATAAGCAAAACCTTGTTTGAAAATAGAATGAATGTTAGAGACTTGATAAAATTTTTACTAACATCAAACTCTGTAAGAAGTGGATAACTGTGGGACATGAACTAATTATGATCAATACCCAGTAAAAATAACAAGTTACAATTTTACAAGTAAAGGTACTTGTAATGCACATTGAAAACAAGTGAATTTCACCAAATACCTACTGCTCCCACTTTTAGTTGGATTACAATTTTACGAATTAATTTAATCGGTATTGTCACCTTAGTTCATAGTTAGTTATTTTTATGGAGCGGATATTGGACAAAAAACTTACAACTCGCAGAATATTTGCCTGTTAACTTATAACTTGTTTTATGAAACAGGCCCAGGTATATCAAAAGCAACCACTAAGATTTGGTTCAATTTAATCTTGAAATTGGATGTCCCTCCTTCGAAAGCGATGGTGCACCAAATGTGAACTTAAGGGGTTGAAATAGCTAACATCCTAACAACTATCGGTAAAATAGGTACCATTATTAGATTGTCTTTCGTTTATGGCACACATTCACAATAAAACGGAAGGCTTTGAGACATTTTTATATGAATATGAAGTTACTTACCCTGAAAATGTGGAACTAGAGATTCCATTCCCCACTTATTCAATAGCTACTCTTCCATTTTCAAACTCTTTCTTCGCAGTAACACACACACGCAACACGCAACTAAATGCTAAATCAAAATCCTGTCGCGTCTTGTCTTGATGCAGTCGTCTTCGTAGCTTTATTTACTATTTTTGAATCAATCATAGGCTTCATTGGAATAAATCTAGTTATTGTTCCGTTACTATTTTTAGCTATTGAATTAAATTAATCAATTCATTCAAATATAGGTTGTATTCAAAGCAAATATAGTTCTTTTTTATTTCAATATTATTCTGATCGATTCATTCAAATAGAAGTCTTATTTAACGAATATGCAGTTCTTCCTTATTTCAATATTATTCTGACTATAATTGAATGACAGCCGTATTATTCAATGAATTATCTGAGTTTAATTACTCCAAAAATAATTTATTGATATAAGAAGAAGTTTTATTGGGCCAACTGAAACGATGTCAATAAAATATCTACTATTGCCGTTAGCACAGTCTTTTTTGTGTGTATATTTATATTTGTTGAAGTAAATGTGATCAACCCTTGCCGAATAGTTTTTAAATTTTTTTTATTTCAGAAAACGAAATATATTTCAAGTGAATCGAACTTTTAGTTTTTCATTAATCAAACTTGACATTTCTTTTATCAGCACACTAATATGTATAAAAACAATAGTAAATCAATTTAAAGACTTCAAGAGTTCACTTCAAGAATATTGAGGGGGTAAATTAGCGAATTAGCATTGGCAATGTCTCTCAGAATTATTTAATTTTCACGAGTGCCAACCTGCGTCTGTTTAAGTGAAGAAACTTGATCATAAATCCTGGCCAACCAGGATACTTAATAATAGTTTCGAGGTAAGTTTAGTGTGTTCTGGCAATAGTTGCAAGAAGAAATAATACATTTTAATATTTTCCAAGGTTTATTTTTTTTCATCCTGCCCACTTCATGAAGATCTCTTCTATCTATAACACATATCATTAATTATATGACAAGACCTATTAATTTAATCAACTGAATCATCAAAATACACCAATCATGATATTATAAAAAGAGCTTTTTTTAAATGTAGGTTACTTTACGAACAATTGTCAAAAGCTTGTCGCACAAGAACACATACAAAAAAATGAGCAAAAGATTTCAAATCTGATATTTACACAATCCTACTTACATCCCTTATTTCAATTGAATATTATTCATGTCATACCAGGTCATTATTTTCATTTCATCTTCTTCAACAATTAGAAAAACGTTTTTTTTGTCAGTTTTGTCCCTGGTACTTCACCACAAATACTAACTCTTTATCATCTGCAGGGTGATTCCGGAGGATACCGTCAAATTTTAGGAGAAATTTACACTAGTCAAGGCAGTTTCGAAACAATGTTAGATTTATGTTTGGGGGCTTTTATTGAGAGTCTACAGTGTGAATTGTCCGATTCGACCGTTTTTTTTATTCATAACTTTGGTATGGCTCGATGAATATTGATGAAATTTTCAGTGTAGAACAATATTATTATCTTCTTCCAATAATTCCAACCCATTTTCAAAAATACAGGGTGGGAATTATGATAAGTTCCTATTAAATTTGCAGGTTGAAAAAACTCCCTGTACATTGCGTTTTCAAAAATTCGCTACCTGCTTCAGATTTTACCATGAGTTTACATTACTGGAGCGTTTTTATTTTTTTCTGCACACGTCCAGTTTTCCTAAAAAAAATTTTAAAGATGAACAATATCATTATTTCGCTCCAAGGCAGTGCTTTACTATCGGATTCAGAATATCCTCACTGCCTTGGAGCGAAATAACGATATTATTCATCACTTATTGAACTTGGGCCGAAAAAAAAAAGTAAGTACGAATGCGATGAATTCTCGAAAGGATATACAAGGAATCAGATCTCGAAAGCAGCGGTCGAATTCTGAGTTCTGAAATGGCCAGAATTCGACCTGGGATTCCGTAAATGAGGCTGTTAAAAATTTTGTTTTCTTTATTATTTCAAATCAACGATTTCGATCGAGATGGAATTCTGCATTTAGATGTAGACATGTTACAGCTGCATTCAAAATTCAGTTCAGTTCGCTTAACCAGAACCATATAAAAATCTAGCAAAAGATTGAAAACGAATTCCTGCTATTTCTGTAATATCAGATCCGGTTGAAAGATTATTTGGGCTGTTTACATTATTATTATTACACGCCTTTTGATAATAAATAGTGAAATCATCAGAACTAAACTGGGTAACTATACTCCATTCACTTTTATAAAGTATCCCGGTTGGCCATGAAACTCTGACTTATTTCATATTTTGAAAATGTTTGGTTGAAGTCATTTTCCTGTCAGATACATACGCAACGTTGTCGTTTATACATAGAGATCGTAGTAATTACGTATTTATCGAAATATTCATTTACTTACTAAATAATGAATTTGAGAAAATATTACGTGAATTCAATAATTCCAAAGACCTGGCGAATGATGAAGAAACTTTCTTCTCTCTTAATACTGAAAATATTTCACGTACTTGACGTACTTATATAAACACGGTTGTCGGTTGGAAGATTCAGTAATGCTATTTTCTTGTAAGGAAATCAGGAATCGGGTGTTGAAATTTTACTGAGAAGGACAGAATAGTCCGTTACTATGTGATAGTTCATTCGAACAAAGAATGAATGTACTCGAATAACCCGGCCGAAAAACTTCTATACGAACAGACGGACCTATGGAATTCCCCACTTTTCAAAATACTCAAGAAATAACCCTTCAGAAGACATTTAAATACCTTTTTGCACAACTTGAAATACTCCAGTATGAAAATGTAGTAGTACTACGAAACCTCTATCACAGTTAAACATTGAAAGACCTAACTCCATTTACTAAGTTGAAAAAGAGAAAATAGCATTGACAACATCTCTCAGAATTATTCGACTTTCACGAGTGCCAACCTGCGTTAGTTTTAAGTAAAACAACTTGATATACCTAAATCATGGCCACCGGGATACTTGAATAAAAGTGAATGGAGTAGTACGGAATCCAAATCTTGTAGAAATTTTTGCAACGTTGAGACGTTTCTTGAATTTTCTAATGAATAAACTCCCAATCAAAATGAAAAATACCCTACTTCATATTGAAACTCATTCACTCATTTGTACGTGAATGTCAGAGATGAGTAATATTTGTTTCTTCAAATATTGTGCATTCTTCACTTTACATAGGTACTGTTATGATTCTCTTTATATATGCTTTATATTTCGAATAAATTTAATTTTGAATCTAACAAATTTAATAGAAATTTTAAATTTTACTTTTCCCGGTCGACTCTATTTCTATGTACTAACTTTAAAACTTCAAAATAAATCTATATCTAGAGATCTTTCATTTTCAACTTTAATTTGGCCTCAATAAATCTAAATTAATTTTGAATTTTGAAAATATATTTTGAACCATAACAAATCCCCTAAATTTTGTTTAAATTTGAATAATTTGGAAAATTAGGCAAATTAAAACTAATTTTATCAAATCTCTTGATTCATCGTTCTAATACTAAAAATACTTTCTATATTATATATTCCTTTTTTTGATTTCTTTTTCTTCCTCTTCTTCCATTCCTCTTTTTTCTTTCTTTTCTTCTTATTCTTCCTTTTCTTCTTCCATTCCTCTTTTTTCTTTCTTTTCTTCTTATTCTTCCTTTTCTTCTTCCCCTTCCTTTTCTTCTTTTTCTTCCTTTCCGTCATTTCCTTCCTTCTCTTCTTTCTCTTCTTTATCTCCATTCTTTTCAGATATTTCATTGCATTTTCTTCCACTTTTCTGTTGCATTCATTCACAATTTCTTGTGTTTTGTTTTCAAATCCCCATTTTCTTTCAGTCAACCCATTTTTCATCATCAATATCAGGCAATCTTCGTAATTTGCATTTCTATTTCTATAAATCCCTTCCATTAATATTTTATTTTTCCCCTTTTGTTTCGTTTGACTATACTGATTTTTTTCTTTTTGTTTTTGTTGATCGAGTTGTTCTGTTACTTCTTCAGCAAAATCTTGTTCTTCTTTCTTCATTTTATCTTCAGCAATATATATTTTTGTTTCTGCTTTATTATTTGGTTCATTGATTTTATCTTCATTATCTTCTATTTTCGTTATATTTTCATTCTTTTCATTTTTCTTTGTGTTCCTCAAATCTGATAAAAAAGCATCAAATTTTTCATTTTGTTTATCTATTTTTGTATTCATTTCATCTAGTATCTTTAAAATTCTATCCATTTTGCTTTCCTGTGACTCTTGCTCTCTGGTTATTCCTTCCTCTTCAGTTATATTTTCTTCATTTCTTGTTTCCATTTTATGGTTGTCCATTTTTTTTTTCTCGGAATATATAAAATATATATATTTTTTTATATGAGCTTTGAATCAATAAACTTGTTAAAACTCATTTAATTCTATTAAATTTTGAATAATAAAAAGTTTTCAGCCCCACGTCCCATACAGCACACGACATCCATTGGACGTCCATTTTACGACCATTTCAAGTCCAAACGTCCTTGGACATTGAATGGATGTCCATTGTACTTACAATTGTTGACGTACATTGGTTGTTACGAACGTACGTCCATTGTACATACATATAATGTCCAAAAATATATATGAATTTTCTGTTTGAATCTTATCTATTGTCTCTGTTCCAACTGAAAATCAACAGAATTTCCAAACACAATCTTCGAATAAAATTTGATGAATGGTGCTTTTTGTTGGTCCAGTTAATGTACATTTCTGGACGTCCATTGTACATCAACAGTGAACATTCATTGTACGTCCAATCCAGATACATTATTGATGTTATATTGTTATAATTATATTTTTTTCATGCTGTATCATGTTCAAATATTTAATAGCGTTCTTTGAAGAATAACTTTATAACTAAGGTTTATAGGCAAGCACGAAGCCAGGGGGGCTTCAGCACGCCATTCTAAAGTTAAAGATGGCTATGGCTTCAGCCCCAACCCCTCAAGTTTTTGGGAATATTATATTTTACTGATCAATTTCCTTTTGGAGTAATTCTTTCTGGAATAAACTCGTTGAATAATTATTATTTACGAATATGCCGATTACTATGAACAATTCTCACGCTCCCGGCTTGTATGTTTCATATGTGAAAACTCACATTCTTACTTGCTGAGGAGAAAATGAGAGCTATGCCATCTATCTTCGTTCGGGTAACTTCGACAGCGAATTAGTGTTGGTCTGATTGTTAACTAGATGTCGCCATGAGGTAGTCTTTCCTCATGACGATCTATCGCTTTGTTTTAAGATGAACTTGTTCTGCAGACATGAAATAAGTATAACAAGATCTTGCGTTGATGAGGATCATAGACAATTTCTGAATGATAACGATGGAGCTCTCGCTAGGTTCCCTGGATGATGTTGTCCTCAGGTGCGGCAGAGAAGGCATATACAAATAATTACATGAAGGAAATTGAAGATTCCATAATGAAATTGCTAAGGAGAGCCAGTGAGAGGAAATAAAAAGAAAATCTGTAACTACTACTATTTTTCTCGGGCGTGCAATGATTATGCCAAAAATTTTGAAAATTCATTCATTTACAGCGTGACGTCCAATGAATGTCCACCGTTCCTCTTTTGGAGGAAAAATGGACGTCTAATGGATGTCCAAAGTGGTGCCATATGGGCCTCCACTGGACATCCGTTGGACGTATTACGTACAGTAACGGACGTACAATGGATCTTTTGGATATCGAAAACCAACGTTCATTGGACGTACATAGGATGTACATGTGCTGTGTGGGGTTGGGCGCCAATTGTTATGATTCTCTTTATATATGCTTTATATTTCGAATAAATTTAATTTTGAATCTAACAAATTTAATAGAAATTAAAATTTTACTTTTCCCGGTCGACTCTATTTCTATGTACTAACTTTAAAACTTCAAAATAAATCTATATCTAGAGATCTTTCATTTTCAACTTTAATTTGGCCTCAATAAATCTAAATTAATTTTGAATTTTGAAAATATATTTTGAACCATAACAGTACCTATACTGATACTGTAAGTATTGGAATGTTGGAATGCGAAACGGCTCGTTATGACAACACCGTCTTCTGAATCTGAGGCCAGTTCATTCATAAATCTCGTATCGCTATTTTAATTCTGTGTTACTGATGACGTTTCGAACAGTGTTGTCATCAACATATCGCGTAGGAAAAGTGAGATTTTGATCTATTTCTAATTATCATTAACAGAATACGTGGAAAAAATGATTCGTATGAATGAATTCGTCAAAAATTCGCTTGTAGTTTTATTATTTATTTCCATTCTTCAATAGGTACCTCCACTCTTATCAACATTCGATAATAATAATAATACGGATAACGCCACGCCATTGGACCTTTCAAAGTTATATCCTGCAATGTTGCCACATCAATATCTAATGATATTGCTATCCTTTATACTTTATGCTCTCTCAACTTATTGAAAACTGTCAAAATTTTTGCTTATTCATCAATTTTCTATGTTTCTTCATTTTTTGGGACAAACCAACCTCATATTGGTGGGCCTGAATGGTTCAAATGATGAAGCAAATTTAAACGTTATCCTGTTTTTCATTTGTAAACTATATCTTCAATTCCAGGGAGCAAAGAGAAAAAAACCATGAGATATTTGCACGAGAAGGTCATATATCAATTTTGAGAGAATTAAGTCATACCCACAGATACACACACTTTTTAGCATCTGGTAGGCTTATGCTACTGTCAGAAAACTGAAACAGAAAAATTCTCACGATCACAATACCAAATATAATTTTATTTCCAAACGTACGAGAACATCGTCATTTTTCGCCTGACAGGATCATCGAAAAGTTCCATTTCCCCGCCTAGGAGATATGGAACTTTTACTTTTCTATCCGGTGGCAAAAGACGTGTTGTTATGCAAAACATGAATTTTGCAAGACAAGACTAAGCAAATGTTTCATTTTTCACTCAATTATGGCGATCGTAAATGTCAATTCAAAAGTAGATGTTCGAAAATAAAATAACATTTTTCATTCGAAGAAGAAGTGACTTTTCATGGTTCGCTTTCAATTACTCCAGCTCTTTGACTATACCCCCTATATAGTCTAAGCTTCAGCTCGCCCTGAAAAGTGACACTTCTCCTTATGAAATAATATACCTACTACATATTATTGTTCAGTTCGTCTCATTCAAACTTTCTATATTACATATGTTTATCTATGTTTTGCTGATCTGGAAAGGATTCACCGAAAGTACCAAAAGATGATATTCATTCGAGAAGCATGACCAAATGTTCAAACACTTTTTTTATTTTGAAAAAATATCTGTGATGTATAGTACCTAAGAGATGAACAACATCAATGGAAAAGACTTCCGAAATATGCACGTGCATGTTCTAACCTTAGCGTCAGCTGAAAATACTCAATAAAACCGAAACCATAGTTCCCCGGTCACGTGCCGACTTTCAACTCGTTTCACCCTGTATGAAAAACCCAGTTGGCTTCTCACAGAGGCCCCCGACCGCAGCGCTCTCCAGATATCGCTTAGCATCAGCAGATCGTGGGACAAATGGGGTGATATATGGCCAGGACCTCCCACAGGACAATTTGCCAACATTATAGCCGGACTAATGGTGCCATTGTGCGTGCCCTGTACCCACTTTACCCTGTAATGTTATTCTGATGCGCCTAGAGCCGAAAGCTGACTCTGGTAGTCATTTAATGTTGAATGGAAAACCGCAAGCATGTATGATGAATAGAAAGATTTAAGAGATTTATTTCTTTGTATGTGTCGAAGTTTCTCAATCGGATCACTAGACTGGTTAACATTTATTTCTGGATATCTTGGAAATTCAAGCAACGGAAATATATTTCTTATCTGATATTTCCCGTAATTTGGTATCAAATTTGTTATTTCTCCACAGATTGATGGATACATTATTGCAAAAAAAATAATATATTTTTCACCTTATTTTGAGAATTATATACAGGGAAAATTGAGAAAAGTAATTATCGAACAAGAATTGTAGAAATTAAAAGTAATATTATTATAACAATGAGTTGATTGTTCTGATGGACTTTGCAATGAGGAGTTAGACAGATTCCTTCCTATTATTTGTACACTATGGACAGTAGTAGAATCGATGTCAGTTTCTTGAAGAGGTATAGTGAAGGCTTTCGAAGTACTGCTGATGGCACCCATGAACCATATTTAACCTGTTAGTAGCAAAATCGTCGATATATTCTTCTGCGACTTTTGACGATTTTCAAACCCGTCGTTTCAGAGAAGGTAGATCTCCTCCTGCATCTACCTAGTAGCAGAAGAACGGCGAAATGAGTGCCCTGTGTATTTTTCAGTATCCTTGAGATTTAAAAATTTAGCCACTGCCTACTCTAGGTATATTTCCAATTTTTTCAATGCCCAATATTTGTTTTGTGCATTTTTGGTCTCTGTTATTGAGAGAAGCGTGTTTCGGTAGTTGGCGGTCTTACATTTGCTATTGCCTATTGTAGGAGGCAATTGGCGAATACGTGGGTTCATAGATAAGGATAAGACTTCACAGTTTATATAGTTTATTCAAATGAAAGTTTTACGCACACACCTATACTCCATTCACTTTTATAAAGTATCGCGGTTTGCCATGAAATTTTGACACATTTCACCGTATATATTTTGAAAATGTTAGGTTATGGTCATTGCACTGTCAGATACGCCCACAACGTTGCCGTTTCTGCTGAAAAATCGTAGTAATTACGTATTTATGTTCCTTTGGGAAATTAATGAATTTGAGAAAATATTATGTTAATTCAGAAGACATTTAACTACATTTTTGCACAACCTGAAATACTCCAGTATGAAAATGTAGTAGTTCTACGAAACCTGCGCCACAGTTAAATCTTCGAAGAATAACTCCATTTACAAAGTTGAAAAAGAGTAAATAGAAAGTAGACCTGGCAATGTCGCTTAATTTTCACGAGTGCCAAACTGCGTCTGTTCTAGGGGAAAAAACTTGATAAACCTAAATCATGGCCAACCGCGATACTTTATAAAAGTGAATGGAGTATATGTATAATATTCAAATCACCAAGTACAACACGCGGTCGAAATCACGCTGTAACTGTCAGAGCCCTCTCTGATAACTGTACAGCAACAGTGATTTTATAACCGAACTTGATAACAAACCGTTACCAGAACGACTAAAAACAGACCAAACTCTAAAAACTGGACCTAAAACTGACCTCTGCCCGAGTCCTGTCCTCGAGGCACAATGGGCCGGAAAGATATTGTATATAGTGAACATAATGTCGTTAAACCCTTAAATATTAATTTAAATAGTTAGGAAATGAGGGATTTCAACCAATATAAAACGTTTCTTTGAATCACTCTTTATTCATTCACCAAGCTTTCAGTAACAATTTTTCGAATAAAGGCGACCATTACTTCAGAAATTTAAATTAACCATATCTATATACAGACTCTTATAAGAAGACGAAGTGTACATAATGTATATTCACAATTATTTTGAACAGGTTTTTTTGTTTTCATTTTCCTGTATATATATATATCCATAGATTGAGACACCCCACATCATCTAAATTCAAAATAAGAATTATCAAAAGGAGCATATTGTTCATATAATTCATATAATTAAAATTATAGTGGTTACTTCTAAGTAGGAATTATAAAATATGATAATTATTGAAAGCATGTACTCTGCGTAGGTACAGCAAAATTGTGTATCTAAAAGCTGAATAAATTGATTTTTGATTTGATTTGAGCCGGAAATCCGAAGATGCTTCGACTCCTGCTCGAGTGAAAACTTTTTTATGAATTCAAAATCCGTCTGAATACCGAAAAATGATTTTTTCTTATACATGTATATTTCACAGACGTTAATTTCCAACTCAAAAAAACATAATGAAATGAATTTATAGTCTTTATATATACCGATGACTTACCTTTGTAAGTGAATGAATCTAATCGGAAGCTTTATTAATAAATTGAAAAATTTCTTGTTGCGTCCTAATTTTAGATTTTGTAGGCAACATAGAATAATTAGCCCATGATGTTGTGCATTGGATTTTATTGGGAAGTTCACCCATGCAAGTAAAACGTTTTCAGAAAAGGAGCATCTTATTTCCTCATTTCTTCGCCATAAGAGAAATTGATCGTAAGCGTATTTGTACCTTCTTTTGGACTTTTTAGGCAGTAAATTCGGTGACGTTAATTTTGCGGCCTCTTCAATTTGAGGTGGTGTACATTGATCATCATAGAGACCGGATTATATGCATTTGCATATTTAGGACAATTTCAGCGGTATTTGCATATTTTAGCTAAGATCCAGTTATGATGCATATTATCGGTACATATTTTCTTCCCTGCGTTCTGAAATGCGATAAAAGTGATGATATCGCGTATCCGACCGAATTCTACCCTACCAAATTCCACAAAATATTCCCAAAATAAAGCCTACGAAGAAAAATTATCAAATTTGCCAATACCTCCCGAACCAGTCATAACTCGATGGGGAACATGGATCGAAGCAATGTTGTTCTACCTACAATGAACATTTTGAGGCTATCAGCAGTGTAGTAAATGACTTTGACAGTGTCGACTCACTAGCAGTTTGTCATTCTAGCATTATTTGACGATTTTTCAATAAAAAAAAATATAGCAATTATTTGCACTAATTTTTCTCATGTACCTGGAAGCATTAGGAAGCTTGAAACTCAAGGTATGGCCTTAACTGAATATATCCAAATAATGAGAAATAACGCCAAATGAACTCCACGTTGCCTATGGCATTGCCAATTGCCAAATAAACTTAAAGAAGAATTTGAGAACATATCGAAAGAAAATCCAAGTTTTGAAGATTTGTGTCTAATCGATAGTTTTATTTATCGGACGGCAGAACTTTTAGCAGAAAACATAATGGAGAACGTAGCACCGAAGTTCAAATTTTGACCAGTGACGTCCGTGGATGTGCAGCGAACCTTTTCCACATATAAAAATATCCTGAATGATCGAAGAGACAATCCCAAAATTATCTGGAGCAATACTTGATCGTTAACGTTTACAAAAACATTAAGAAATTTCAATACCATATTATTAAGGGCCCGTTATACCTTTCACAAATCACAAAGTTGACCGAAGCGACAATCAAAGTTACTGATATACTTACTGATTTTGAAATAAAAATAACTTTTCTCCTTTTTTTAGTTCCTATAAAATTCATTATTCAGTTTTGCATATTCTGCATATTTTCGTGCATATTGTGCCTACATTTGTACATATTTCAAGCATTTTTCATGCATATTTGCATGCATAAAACAACCTTTTTATGTGGCATATAATCCGGTCTCTACATCACTAATAATCTCTGCATCCATGTTTTATGGAATTTCAGATACTTTTTCACGGTTTTCTCTGTGATAAGAATGATGCATATGCAAAACTGACACTTCTAAAGTTTATTCGACGTTTACGCAATATTAATTTCAAAGCACACTTCAATTCCATTATAAAATATGTTTTTAGACATCTTATTATAACTGTAGATACACTCATATTACTTCAGAGAGTTAACTTTTCATCTCTAGGGTGGTATGTGTCATTTTCGAAGTACATAACTAAATAGTGAGCTATTAGTCATTTTCGCATGTGGTCGTCAGACAATGACGTTGTTCTCTATGAAGATGGTCACAATGATGACCGAAAGCTAGGATCGATGCAATAAAGAGATTGATCTGACTTATTTATGATTACCACACCCGATATCTAAAAACATCAATTAAAATTTTCGTAATCGATATCAATAATACTCGTTATCGTACGTTTGGAAAATAAAATTAATATGGAATATTGAAACACTTTTTCAAGTATTTGGACAGTTTTATTCGTATTCTGTTGTCATAAAACCGACGTTTCGGTCACACATCGGACCTTTACCAAGGCTGAAATTTTAAAATGAGTTTCAACATTAAAAAAAACTATGGAATCGTTTACTATGACTAAATTGAATTTAACCCTTAATGAAGCTGATATGAGTTTTTGTTTGTTTCCATTTGTAACAATTCCTCTGTTTTAATATTATTATACAGGGTCAGTCTCTTTGACTTTTACATATATTTCGACTGTAGATCCCTCCCATCAAATGAAACACTTTTGTCCTATACCTACCATTTTTCAAAATTCGGTTTCGTTTGAAACCGGAAACGTTATCTCAAATGAACTGAGTTTTGGTTGATTGGTGCATATTCCTCAATCCAAACTTATTCAATATTTCACCTGATGTAAAAGTTACAGCGTAGCCGACTCATAAATCCACGCAAAAATACCATGAAACCAAAGATAAACGGTTCATATTTTCGAAATAATCAATCATTTGATAGGAAAAAGTTTTTTCAATGAAACGCGTCGTTTTCGAGTTACATATTCTCAATTGTATACGATAAGATTTGAAAAAAAAATCAAGAATTTCAAGAATAATCTGGATGCTTCCTTGGATTGAATTTCGTCGAATATTATTTCTTCAATGGTCTCTAAACAAGTTAACTATGTTGTCAGAATGTTCATCAACTTTGTCGAGGCTGAAATCTATCATAACAACATAGCTCGAGAAACCTCCATGATTGTTTACAGTTGGCAGCGCCTCCAACGGTAATTGAGACTACCAATGTCTACCGCCAGTTTTCGCTATTGGCTAATCCAAAAATCAAAGCGGCCTCTTTCGGCAAATTTTTCAAACTAGAAAATGAGTAATGATTTGAGATCATCTATGTTTCGCGTGATTTTGATCTATATGTATATAACCCTATATATATATATATATATATATATATAGGGTGGCGCATGAATCGTGCTACAAAAATAAAACGAAATAACTTTTTTACTGTGTGAGTAATCGGCTAATTTTTTTTTAATTTTTAAGATTACTATTTAGATTTATGAAGATGAATTCTTGGGATACTGAAAAAAGTATTTGGATAGTGCAACGGTACCATGCTTTGCAGGCCGTCATTTCCCTCCAAAGTGAGTTGAGTCGGGAGTTTGGCGGTTAAAATTGCCTTATGGATGGAGTGAATCTAATCCAGAAATGCTTCATGAGACGGAACTGCACCCAGAGCGAGTCACTGTGTGGTGAGCAGTTTCATCAAGATGTTTTGTGGGGCCATACTTTCTTGGGGAAAACGAAGAAAACTGTAACTGTCAATGGAAATCGTTATTCAAAGATGTAGAAGAAGTTTATTCACCCAGAACTGCGCCGAAGACGTATCCTATTCAACACCATTTGTTTTCAGCGAGATGATGGAGCAACTGCACATATAGCCAGCCAGACCAGTTGTTGCGAAGCTCCAAGAGAAAAATTCGCAAACAAATTGATTTCCTGGAACTCCACTTTTCGCTGGCTTCCAAGGTCACCTGACCTGACTGTACCAGACTTTTTTATGGGGTTATGTCAAGCAGGGGGTCGACAAAACGAAACCCAGGAAATTGACTGAATTAAGGCAGTCCATTACGACAATAATTGAGGCGATCCCAACTTCAATACTTCAGGCCGCAATGACCAATTTTTTGATCAGGTGGCGCATATGCGTGGGTAAACGTGAAGGTCATCTGCGGTCTATGACCAATAATATATTTTGAATGAATTTCAATTTCTTATCTAATAAAAAATAAATAAAATAATACTTTGATTGAAAAAAAGTTATTTGAATTTCTTATTGTAGCACAATTGGTGCGCCACCCTATATTTTGTTTCATATCTAGGCATTTTGAGGGATATTTAGAAGTTCTTATCGTGTTCCGAACAGATAAATTAGTATTGAAAAAAAAATGTTGAGAAGTTTTTTATATCAGTGTTATTCATTTAAAATATTATTCACAAATTTATCATGGTTTAGGTTACACGGCGTCTTGTTTGAGTTGAATTTTCTGGTGCAGTTTGGACTGATGAGAAAGGTTAATACGATAATTATCAACAAGAGTGATCATTGTAATTCAAGGTACTGAGCTGTGCCTTTAACTCTTTGTAAGACAGAAATTAAATAAGGTGAAGTATCTGAGCGAAGGGAATCATTTTTCAATTTCAATGCTAATGTCCCAGAAGTCGCGCACCCCATTGCGGGAATCGATAGTGAAGAATATTCTAAGCCCAAAAATCCATGTTTGAAAATTTTGACAACGTAGTTAATTATTAATTAATTAATGAAAGTGGCCAATCAGGAGCGACTTACAGAAGGCAGTGGGGACGCGAGAGTGAGACGCTAGAGCTGCTGTCGGCTTTTCACGCAGTAAACCGAGACTGGCGTCTCGCTCTCGCGTCCCCGCTGCCTACTCATTCTTCTGTCGGGCGCTCCTGATTGGTCACTTTCATTTATTAATTCTTAATTAACTATGTCATCAAAAAATTTCAAGCATAGATTTTTGGGCTAAGAATTTTTTTCACTTTCGATCCCCTCAATGGAGTGCGCGACTTCTGGGACACCCTGTATATAATTTTAGGCCAGTGGATTAATGTAGAACACTGAGTTAGCTAAGTACTAGTACTGAAAAAAAATGTATTCAATTATAAATGTAGTGATTTCAAAAGCTCAAATAAAAACTGGTCTGTACGTTTTCATGAATTTCGTAAGAAAAAAGCCTCAACAATATATATCACTAATGCCTTCGATATAATGAAAAAATGGGCTGAAGAAAAGCATGAATAAACTGAAGATGGAAAAAAACTTGCTAAAAAGATTTTCGTCAAGTGTTTCCCCAACAACCAAACAATATTTTTAGTGAATATATTAAGAATTTAGCACGTATTTTGGAAGGTTGTATTCAGTAGCCAAGTTCTGAGGTTGAATTGATGAATTTTCCGTTTAACATTTTGGGAATTTTCAAGTGATATACCATAAGTAGATCTTCATGTTTGTAATGTCGCATCAGAACTTATTCACATTCAGATCAAAGGTAAGGTAGATGGAAATCTTTTGGTGTTGCTTTTAGGTAATATAGTATAAATTGTTGTTTATTTTCATGAAAATAAACAACAATTTATACTATATTACCTAAAAAATCCTTTACCTCAATGAAAAAATCAACAAGCTGGCAACACACACACATAAAACTTTCTATGAAATATTCACAGAATGGATACAAAATGGGTTAGGTTAGGATGATCAATAATAAACTCTGATAAATTGATTAGAAGACATTCTTTATAAGATATTTTCGGGATATCAAGGAAAATATGAACAAGTTATTAGTGTTTACAAACTAATCGAAGAAGCAACTCATTTTGATGGGAGAGATATGGCGTTTTAGTTGCAGAAATAATCGGACAAAACTAAGTGTTTTTGTTGGGAAATATCGTGTTTGTAACATTTTTATTTCAATAAGTTTAGTACTCGAGTTATCCTGAACGTATTAACCCATTTTCAATCGAGAAATACGAACTTTGCATTGAATCCAGAGAATCGTATCAGACCCAATTTCTTTTTCAAAGATTTTTAACCGAGCCGAATTCGGGAAAATGGGAAATGAAAAAAAGGTTTCTTTTGGCCTCAAGGACCTACAGTTAAAATATATGTAAAAGTCAAAGACTCACCCTCACTGCTCAGTTTAGTTATGCATAATATACAGGTAAACCATCAGGAATGCGACAAATGGAAATCATAAACTCAGGTGATCTAGACGGGCTTATATCAAGAGATTTCAATCGCCTGGGGACTTTGGTTTTGTATGTAGGTACGGGGTGATTTTCGGATATGGAGTGAAATAATATATAATATATCATTAGAGGAAACTGCCACAAAGCATAGAAAATGCTCGATGAATCAACGTTAAATAATTAGGTACCTATATTGTTATTTCGAAATTCAAGGAGCTCTTCAGCTCTTCATATATCTTGATTTTCTTGATCATTCTTCAGCGGTTTCCCCTCGTTGATACATTTCCATTTTTAAAGATTAGCAACACTTCTGAATGGAGGGCTCATTCCTCCCTCGTCTACAAGTGAAAATGTAGGGCTCGTATTTGATTGACACCGTAACAATGGTATGACAGCGGTGGCAGACTGATATGACAACAATGAAATCCTCGAATATGACCGTCAGACCGGCACAAATTGAATTAGTTTACCATCACAGATTCCGCGAGATTGCATTGATTTTGTCATGGATTTTTCAATGCAGATTGTTCGAATTTTATTCGAGTACATTCTTTTTGAATAATTCACCCCCTTCTTATTTATGGATGGTTATAGTATGTTTAGAAAATTAGGTTTTCGAAATTAACAAGCTACTTTATGCATATCTGAAAGCAACATCAATTTATATGGAATATAAAAAGTCTTCATTTCATGAAACAAAAATGTTCGCACTCTTATTATAATTCATTCACTTGAAAGAAATCTTTGAATTGGTGTTGCGAGTGTGGAAGTAATTAAAAGTAGTGAATGGGTTACTATTTATTTACAAGCTTCCAGAAACTTTAAATTATTGATAATTATATATTATTCATGGTCTTATGACCTAGTGGAATTCATTCTCCAATTCTTAATTAAATTTCAGGTAAAAACGTGGAGGGGCATTTTGTGATTTGTTGTGAAAATATTTAATGGAGAGGTATGAAAAATTGTAAGATTGCACTGAGCTCCAAATATTCCTCAAATATCTAATATTCTTAGGTCGATGAAATTGAGGATTTGGAAGATGTTTGAGAAAATAATTTTTCTACAATATTCGAGAAGGAGAAGAATTATTTTAATGGTTCAATCATCATTTACTTCAACCTTGTCATTATTGGAACTATTGTTATTATGTATCATAAAAGGATGAAGTGATCAGAAAAGATATTGAATAAGAACATTAAGGATACTAACTCAAATAAAACCACCTCGGAGAATAAAAGTAGATCATTATGGAATAAAGTATTTATGTTCAAATATTAGGGAACTATTACGAACTTCTACATAACAATTAATGACTTCTTCTATTGATTAATTGATGGAAATTAGTGATAAAAAAGTGGATTCCCGAGGCAATTGAATATGAAGTTCAATATTTTTATGTCGGAAGTTTACTGTGATAATGATGCATATAAATCTTATTTATGAATAGAAAATTTTTTGTGCTTTAGTGTTAAAGAAAACAGGGTGGTCCTAGCAAAACTAAAATAATTATAACTTATATATCCCCTGAAGGATGCTAGGGGATATGTTATTTTCACAATTCTATTAACTCTTCTTCAGAACACATATATCAGTATGATTCAGGTCAGAAAACACCGAGACTTCATCGGGTAGAAGTACCTACCGCAGAAAAGCAACGAGCCCTAAAAAGCTGTCCGCAGTAACTATCAGAGCGCTTTGACTATAAGGTATAGATCAGAGATGTATCATCAGCGGACCTGATCAAAATTGCGATCCTAATATTATGTTCTGGCAAATTCACCAATTAATATTAGGTATATAAGTGGTCCAAACACCGAGCTCTTTGGGACACCAGCATCAACACTGTCCGATTCTGAAACAGTGTCTGCCCGATGAATATCAGCCACGGCTGGTTCAACGCCTAGGCAAAATACTGCTTGCGAATGGTGAAATACAAATTTCAATATTCCATGGACATGGAAGAGATAAATTTAGGGTTGAGTTATACATATAAATGTTAGATTTCTTGATCGGTGCCGTAGATCTAAAAAATTCTGTATATCGGGAAATAACACAATCGATGCAATGTACAGGGTGTTTCAAAAAAGGTGACCTCGTCGTCTCCGTCTCTAGGATAGGTGAAAAAATTCAAAATTTTCGTTACGCCATCCGTATTCAAGATGGAGGGCGCTGTTGAATAAAAAACTATATTTACATTTTTTACGATTTTTCCGGAACTACTGGCAAAATTGTGATGAAATTTCATATACGAATGTGATGAATACTTACTTTAGACCTATAAATAGTCTAAAGACTATTCGATAGGAAGAAGCCAATGCATTTCCTCAAGAATATTGTGTGTCAAATTGTACACAGGAAGCCAAAAACTATACTATATATTTTATCCGCGTATGCACCTGAAGACAATAAATCGAAAGAAGAACGAGAACAGTTTATTATTAATTATGGGAGATTTCAATGCGCTTATTGGTAACGAAGTCTTACCTGGAATTAAGCAAAGGTTCAACGAAGAGTTTTGAACTAATCAACATATTGTGTGCAACACACTTTTTTCGACCACGAACCTCAATACAAGTATACTTTTATTGATATCAGAGGACATTACTCCATGATCGACTATACAGTTACAGGGTGATTTTTTCAAGTGTTTCATTCGACGTATTCCAGAAAGGAATTTCGATACAAATTCAAGTTTCAGTATTTTTGTTTGAGAGTAGGTACATGAACTTAAATTGTAAAATATTTACAAGCGAAATCTACTTCCGGTTCTACTGGAAACGACTGTAAACTTCGTTATTTCAAATGTAACACTCTGTATATCTATACATATTTGAAATCCGTGTTTAATTCTGCACCGATTCGATGTATGATATGCTCAACCACTTCAAGCGATCGTTGAGTTTTAGCCAGATTGTCAAATTCTGTTGACAGAAAGAGTGTCACAAATAACAAATTAGTGTGTATATCTTCAAATTCACTAATTCTAAACACAAAAAGTACGCTGATACCGCTCCCTTTATAAATTATGAGGAAATATTCAGGGCTGATCCTAGCAGGTGTGCAGCGCGTGCCAAATTCAACCTTTGTATGTCAGTTTGTGAAAAATATAATTTTTAACAAATTTTGAATCGATGTATTATTGACAGTGCAGTGTCGAGTTTATAAGATTTTGTTATACAAAATGGCTTTTTTCCCTTCTAATTGGATCGACAATTCACGAGGTATTCGATGGAAATTATGTAAATAAATTATGGACCTGAATGTTCTTTATTTTTATATAGAAATATACCACAAAATAGCAACACAAAAAGATTCACATCTGCCTAAACTATGATCAGAATGTGAATAAGTTCTGATGCGACATGACAAACATGAAGATCTGTATGGTATATATCCTTATAATTAAGTAGGAAATAGTATATTTCATTACTAGTCTAGAAAGTAAGCTTTTTCCGTGCGCGCGCGATGTGTTCCCGTGTGAGGCGGAGCCGAACACGGGAACTCGTGCAAGCACGGAAAAGCCTTTCTGGACGTGTAATGAACGATATTTTTCATTACACCCCTCTGAAAAGAATAACACGGGAAAAATTTTCAGCAGAAAGCATTTCGATATTGTGAAAGAATAATCATTCAAAACACTGACATCTACTGTCACGCAATCGTTGCTCTGTGTCTCAGCATAGGAATCATAGGATGCATCTCTATGCCTCAGCGCACCGTAAAACTTTTTGCGGTGCGGCCGCACGGAAAAGAGTCATTTTCGATGTTCTAAATCTACATATTTTGAAAGGGTTTTCAGTGCGGTGTAATGAAAAATATTATACCTGAAACGGGGCTTCGAAGTGAGCCTCAATAAAACTATGAGATCTCATTCTTTTTAGATGGTAACCATATAATTTAGTAACTCCGATATATTTCTCGTCGAAAACTAGTTTAAGTGTGCCAAACATTTCATTTTTTTCATAAAATCAGAAGTTTTGGCGCTATCGAATAGGATTAGACGACTAAAGCCTGGTTTAGCTCAGACAAATCCACTGGTATGCCCGTCTTTTTTTTAAGAAGGCTATAGAATTGTCATTTTTACTTATAAAAAAGCCTCACATAGCAGGAAATAGGACTAGGAAAAAACAGATGTTCAAATTTTTTCACATTCGTGGCGACATTTCGCAAAGGTGTCCCTCTGCTTCTCCAGGCCTACAATTTATTAAAAGAAACATACATGTATATACTTACAGTTCACTCAAGTAATCAAATAACTTACCAAAAACATGTATCAACTTAACGAATTAAAAAGTAAAAAACGTCGCCACGAATGTGAAAAAACTTGAACATCTGTTTTTTTCTGCTATTTGTTGCTTTTTATTAAGAGAATGGAGGACGCAAATTATTATGACAATTCTTACTTATTTTTATTGATCAAGCGCTATGCAAAAAATGCATAGAATTTTATAATACTTATAAATTGTTTGTTTGTTCTTGTTGTTTTTTACATTGTGTATATTGTTTTTTACAGGCTAGAAAAAGGGTACTGCCCGAAACGTCGCCAATTACTATTATATTTTGAATAATATTAAACCCTGAATATCAAATACTGTTATTCTTTCATAATTATTAGGTACACTATTATTATAAGTAGGATTATGATTCACCTACAATTATTGATTCTAATGTCTACATGTATAATTCATCATTCGATGAAGCTGGATTCTCCCTGTGGAATATTCTCGAGTTGAATTTTATCTGGCAAAATCTGAATTTTTCGGAATACTGCTGGAAAAACGGAATTTTTCGATTTTTTTATCAATAATTATTCAAACTACTACTAAAATTCATCATTCACCCAGGCTCCGTCTCAGATCGAAAAGTTCCGACTAAAACCTAGAATTTCAATTTCACGAAATCTGAACTATTGGGTAAATTGCTAAGTGATCAGAATTTTTTGAAGTTTTTATTGATAATTATTTAAACAATGACTAGACTAGACGATCTTCTGTCAATGATTAGAAGTCCGTCTGTACTGGAAATAATTTTTTATACTGTTTGTTTCAGTCATATGCCATCATAGGACATATGTGCGCCTATATGATGGCGACCTTGGCCAAATTTTGAAAAGTGCTATCATTCATATCCTTCGAAATTTCAGAAATTTATACTGAAAAATAGCTGGCCCGGCGAACTTTGTTTCGCCTAAATAATACCTATACCATAGCCATCTTTATCTTAAGAAGGCCGTGCCTATACTTACTGTAGAATTCACAACGTTATCACCAGTGATCGAAGATCAACGGCTTGATTAGATTTCTGAACTGTCAAATCGAGTTGATTCTAGATCAAGCTCCGATCACCGGTGATATGCTTTGTGAAACCCCGTTAAAGTTGTATAAACTTACCATTGCTATTTTTTCAAGCAGGAGATAAATTAGGCATAATAAAAGTTCTGTCGAATGTCATCTGTCAAATGTCATCTGTCAAACGTCATCTGTCAAATGTCATCTTTTCCATGGATAAGAGCTGTCACACAAAACAGAAATACACAAATAATATGTCAATTACTAATTATGGGCAATTTTGAATTCAGTTATTTCCGCAAATATATTTATAACCCAAACATAAATCAAAAACATTTCAGAAATATAGAGAAAAGATGAAAATGGACAATTCACAATTGAAGCTGATCGTCACAATCCGATTTACTTTACATTCCGGTAAAAATTCACTGTTCCACCAACTTGATCTGATAATAGCCTTCCATGTTATTATGAGTTCTATGCAAATTACACAATAGTTGTATTTTGTATATACTCCATTCACAATTATAAAATCACAACTCTGGCCATGGTTTCGTTTTCAGGAATTGGTACACCTGATGAAAAATCTGTGCGCGTACAGAGAATATTGTTAGTGACAAAACGTTGTCGCCAGTTGCTTTGTTTACATCAAAGTGAAAGCTAGGAGCATAGAATGAATGGAGAGAAGGCTTCATACGCTCGACAGATCATTTTGAACTTCCAATTTCGGCGGAAGTTAGAGTTTCGTGTGACGCCCGATAGATAGCGCTGTGATCGCTAATAGGGCTATATGTCACATATATATTGTTCTGTGGCGCTACAGTTGCAAAGAATATATTATGTGGTTGTCATTTTTATGGATACATTTTCACGACCAACACCAAAGTGATTAAATAATAAAACTTTTTGTTGTTGACTGAAAGGACTAAAGGAGGTCGAAACAAATTGTATTGAATTCGGATATTGTTCGAAGTAAGTTACTATAATATACAAATTGAATCGGCTTCGATAAAATAAAATTTTCTGCGTCTTTAACTATCTAATTTACCTGATGGTTTTGTTCATTTCAACGTGTGTTGCTAAGTTAATATTTTTAATTGATATAGTGTGATTTATTATGCTATGTACTATATAATCATCGAATGAAAAAACAAGGTAAAAAGTTTGAATTTTTATTGACAAGTATCAAAACATATTGAACAATTTTAATATTATTTTAGCTCCAACTTGTTGGTACGAATGCAAAGATCTTTAAGCAATAAAATATATCTATACGGAAATTTATTGATTATTTATTATTATTATTATTTATATTCATTAATTCTTTAATTTTTTTTTAAATGAGATTCACAATCCCTGTTGTTTCTTTGATTTGAAGCAACACTTGCTTGAAGGTTGGGGCCACTGAACGACCAGACTCAGAACGTTCAAGGGATGTCTTAACTCCACAGTTGCCGTAGAGGTTCTAGAAGAAGACCTGTAAGTTACTTAAATAAAAGAATTTTCTTGAGTCTCGCCCTTCAAAATAACACCAAATATTAATCATAACAATATTGTGGACATATCACCGCATTCTAATCAACTATTTATTATTTATGCGCAATTATATGGAAAGTCTTTGATCGGAAATAAATTTGTCGAAACGAATTTTATTTTAAATATCGTTATAGCCATGTTGGATCCACTAACGACGTTGGCGCCATCTCGTGACCTTGCGGTGAACTGACAAGTGCGGACGTTTTTGGCAGTTCATTTTTGTAGCGGAGCCTTCCCTCCATTCATTCTATGCTCCTAGGTAAAAGTATCAGAGATATTCCACATTTTGTTAGTTCGAATCGATCGGCGATTTTGGGGCGAGATATCGATAAGGAATCGCCTATTTTTCCGTTCTTCGTCGTCCAGAAGAAGTTTCTCGTCGATTTCGTGCTACTGTCATTTTTTCCTTTCACGACTTTTGGCGTGAGTACGAACGGCAAATTTGAATTGGACCAAAAATCGATTAATAAGCATAAAAAAAGCAAAAGTAAGTACTAATCGCCTTTTTTACACTTGATAACGAAGTTTTTTAGGTATCTGGCCATTTGGAAAGATTTCAAACGAAATTCCGGTCCCCCAGAAGTTTGGTTAGTTTCGGTATCGTTTTTGGTGCTCAAAATTTATTTGGGATGTGTTAATGAAAAAAAAGGCTTTCTTATACGATCTTTTAACGAAAGCGACCGGAAAATATGGTTCAGGTAGGATTTTCGAGGAATTATGAGGAAAGAACTTGCAGAATGAAATTGCAGAATTTTCGTAAGTAAACGGGTTCTGGATGGCCATCAGGCCATTATTGGTCTCTAAACGATTATTGTTGATCGTTTTCACGTTTCAGAAAAAAACACGTCGAAGAAGCTAAAAAAAGAAGAAATATGACTATTTATATTGCACTCAACGATTCAGATTCCGATGAATTGAAATATGTGTCACTGGAGCTTTCATTCCTATCAATCCTTTGCCGAAAGTAGAAATAGGCTATATTGAACCAGAATACATCGGTTTTTTCCATATTCCAAGAGTTTGCGTTTTATTTCAGAACAGGTGAATGATAAATGTGAAGCATATGTTCGACCTATTCCATTTCATTTGTACAAACCTACTGTGGTAGTAATGTATGAATCTTTTTCAAACTAACAAATTACTATACAGCCAGAATATTTTACTCCTTGTTCATAAGATCAAATAAATGAAATGTATATCTATATGAAGCTTTCAGGCTTATTAATTTATATTGCATTGAAATTATCAGTTTCTCTGTAAACAAATTTGTTAATTTAGTTATTATGTTCATTTTCTTTGTGATTAATGAATAAAACTGTTATTTATTTGAAATAAAGAAATATTAGAAATAGAAATGTTATGCACCCTCACAATCATGTCACATATTCGGATTCCAGTAGAGGGATATGATGTTCCATTACCCATACAGCACACGACATCCATTGGACGTCCATTTTACGACCATATCAAGTCCAAACGTTCATGGACGTTGAATGGATGTCCATTGTACTTACAATTGTTGACGTCCATTGGTTGTTACGAACGTACGTCCATTGTACATACATATAATGTCCAAAAATATATATGAATTTTCTGTTTGAATCTCATCTATTTTCCCTGTTCCAAATGAAAATCAATAGTATTTCCAAACACAATCTTCAAATAAAATTTGTTCAATGGTGCATTTTGTTCATCCAGTTAATGTACATTTCTGGACGTCCATTGTACATACAACAGTGAACATTCATTGTACGTCCAATTCAGATACATTATTAATATGGTGCATTTTTTGTTCGTCCAGTTAATGTACATTTCTGGACGTCCATTGTAAATCCAACAGTGAACATTCATTGTACGTCCAATTCAGATACATTATAGACGATTCGCAGATGAGCGCCATATCGGCCATGTTTCAGACCGAAACGAAAGTTAATTCCAGAAGAAATTATTCCAAAAAGAAAATAAATCAGTAAAACTGAGATAAATCAGATACCGCGTGCATTGATATAAATATCAACAACTGATATCTGATTAATCTCAGTTTTACCATTGAGTTTAAATATACATAGACACAACGCAGTTCAACGATTTGATGCATAAATTTTTGGCAGTTTCCTTGCCAATTTGCCAACTTTAGTGGCGGCACATTGTAGCTACTAAATGAACTATAATCTGCCGATCCATTTTATCACTATTTAATTACAGAAATCTCTAGGATAATCATTTTCCTCTAGTTCTATGAATGGTAGGCAGGGTCGGATTCATCCAAATTATATATCTCCTTTACAAACGGTATGAATCAATAATGATGAATTATTAGCCATACATTTCTTCAAAGGAGTGTTCTCAGGTAGGAAATGAGGGGTGAAAATGTACCATAATAGGTCGGCAACCTGCGGCTCGCGAACCACTCTTTAGTCTTTGGAGGTGAAGCTGCGAATCTTCAAGTCCATTCGCCAGTATTATTTATTTGATCATCATCTAATAATGACATGTTCAGGTTGTACAATTGGAGGTACAAACATATTTCAAGAGAAGAAGTCTAGTCCTCAAACAATGAATTTCGGCGTTAAGTGTATTCTTATTGAATCTTTAATTGTCATTTCCAAAAACATTTTTTTGGATTTGTCCACATCACTTTCACATACCTACACATATACTGTTAATTTTTTCATTCCGTTTTCATTATAGCCCGAGACAAATTATGACTCCGAAACGTCGCTTTAGAGTCCAAAGAGTTTTATTCGGTTCCTTATTTCTTCATACATCAGTATTTTATATTCATGAAAGATCAAAAATAATTTTCGTTTCATTGCATCCAAAAAAATCAGGTGATGGAATACTGAACATTCAATATTTCGTACGCCGGTCCTGATCGTCATCGCATTCGGCTTCGGAAATAGTGCTTCATAGTTCAGCTACTTACCGCTAGATGCGGGAGAAAATTTTTTTGCTTCTCTGAAACACACTTATCCATCTATGAACCGGTGAAGGAACTACACTAAATTCAGCTTCAAATCGTTGAACCGGGATGTGTCTCTATGTATATTTAAACTCAATGGTTTTACTGATTAATTTTTCCTTTTGGAATAATTCCTTCTAGAATAAACTTTCGTTGGATAATTATTATTTTCGGACATACCGATAACTATGTACGATTCTCACGCTGCCGCCTTCATGTTTCTTATGTGAAAACTCACATTCTTGCTTGCTGAGGAGATACATATTACCATGTAGTCACTGGAAGGAGAAAATGAGAGATATGCCATCTATCTTCGACCGCGTAACTTCGAGAGCGAATTGTTTGTCTAATTCATAACTAGATGTCGCCATGCGGTAGTCTTCCCCCAGAACGATCTTCCGTTTTGTTTTAAGAGGACCTTCGTTCCGCTGCATAGATCCGTTGATCCGTACAAGATCATGAAATGATGTTGTTGGAACATTCGCCAGGTTCCTGGTCCCTGGATGATGATGTGTGGCATTGTGGCAAGCTGATTGATTAGAACGAGTCAGATCCCAAGGCGCGTGATGACTGATGATGTTATAGGTATATCTACCTCTACTAACTACTAGATATACCTTTAACACTAGATATTATCTAGTAACGCCGTATCTGATTAATTTCAGTGTTACTAAATAATTAACTGGATTTAAATTGCTTTGAATATTTCTTTATATTATGAACAATAATAATAAACATTGTTCATACAATGTACGTACATATGACATGCAATGGATGTCCAAGATAGGCACACACAATGTACATCCATTGGACGTTATCTGGACTTGAATTGTACGTCCAAAGTGGTGTCCTGGACGTCCCATGAACGTCCTTTGGATGTACTATGTACCAATTCTGGACATCCAATGGATGTTTCGAACATCCATAATAAACATCCATTGTTCGTCCATTGTACGTACATGTGCTGTGTGGGATATTCTTGATTCTTGTAATTACCCATCAATTCATCTTATATCTTTGCCCTTTGGGTTGATTTTTTTTGATGAATTCATGATTAGAATCAACAATTGATGTCGTCAAGTCTTGAACTTTCAGTTCAAGAGGTTAGAGGATAATAAAAATCAAATCTTCACGAGCATGCATGTGAAAATTATGTGAGAGCAATGCAATTTTTTTCCATGGCGAAAAATTATATATTTCAACAGTGATCTTTTGTACTTTTCATGCAAATAAGTAGAAAAGGAATCCTTTCTATCAATTCATATAAACGTTAATTATTTTCGTCCATCACATATTTTCCAATTCATTCACATTCTGAGAAATACGCTAAGAATGTAGAAAGGGCAACATAGTGTTGACTTGGAACATAAAAATATTTTGAAAAACGTCATAACTTCGATACAGAGTGGAATGTGTCAAATTTCCGAGGCCAGAGTTGTGATTTTATAATTGTGAATGGAGTATACATCGCCATTCATACTCTAGTCTATACCATTTCTGAATTTCCTACCCTTCAAGAAAATGAAATGCACCGTTGCCAGACTACTTCATGGCTTTAACTTCACAACGTTCTATTTTATCAAAAATAGCGAGTTCATTTCTCTCGTTATATTTTATTATTGCATTTCTATTGAATACCGTGGAACTTCGTTCTACCACTATTAATCCCCATGGAATATTCTTATAGCGTTGTTAGGTATTCTGTGGTAAGACCTACTGCACTTTTAACTATTCACTTGACATGCGATTCTGTGGAAGAAAAACTAACCCCCTTTGTCCAAATGTCAAAACCCACATAAGTACTCTATGATTTCTCGAGAAAAAGGAATGCCTTTCTTTCTTTTCTGTAGGATTTTTTGGAAATATTTTGTTATATAAGCCTTGCCCTAACAATAATACACACAACAAAAAAAGAATTGTCCAATTTGGTGCGATCGTTTGAACAATAAGGCATTTCGAAGTTTTGAACCAACTATAGATCCTCTTTTATTAATGTAGATATACTCAAGAATGCATACTACATATAATAAAATAAGCATAAGTAAATCTATGAAATCAATTTTCCAAAAAATTCTTCTTCCAATGAGATAATATGTGGATAATTCGTTAAGGGTGTCAACATAGGCACACTTCCCCTACTCCAGATCTTCGATTATTCTAGTTTTTATAATTTTTCCTTTATGTGGCCATTAAACCCTAACTATGTACCAAATTTCAGCTCTCTGAGTTTATGGGAAGTACTAGTTCTATTTTGATGATCATGAGTGAGTGAGTGTTGAAAATGCGAAACTTTGCCATCGCTTAACTTCGGAAATAAATGACCTACACACTTGATTTTGGATTTTAAGTACGTGATTACAGCTTACTGGAAGACGAAAAATTCAGCGTTCTGGTCTTATCTAGGGTTTTCAAATAGGAGCCTGAAAATGCGGCGAAATGGTTCCAGTAGGATGATACGGCGTTGTTTGCTTCGCGCTCGACTTGGCGGGGACACTGCCGTGCCCCCAGATCATTCGAAGCTGGATTCTACCTGTGGACTATTCTCGAGTTCAATTTTAATTTCACATAATCTGAATTTTTGGGTGAACTGCTGAAAGGCGTCGGAATTTTTTGATGTTTTCATCAATAATTATTCGAACTACGACTGCGGTTCATCATTCACCCAAGCTCAGTTTCTCGGATCAAAAAGTCCCTACGAGTAAAAATCCGACCAATCCAAAATCTCAGTTTCCAAGGAATTGACTTGGGATGGATGGATTATGATTTATTTCACTAAAATTAATTATTTGTGGTCTTCATAAATTTTTCATCATTCAATGAAACTGGATTTTTCATGCTGAATATTCTCGAGTTGAATTTAAATTTCACAAAATATGAATTTTTGGCTTAACTGCTGGAAATAATCAGAAATTCTTTATTTTTCATTAATTATCATTCAAACTACGACTAAAATTCATCATTCACCCAAGCTCAGTCCCTCAGATCAAAAAGTCCCGAGTATAAATAAGACTAAGCCAAAATCTTAGTTTCCAAGAAATATGCTTGGGAAGGATGAATTATGATTCAACTATAATGAAGTTCGTAATTTTCATTCATTCAGGTCCTATTTTCATATATCATTTTTCCAGTAATTATTCACGATGTCAATGGGAGGAGGGTTTAATTCAATGAGTTCGGTATTGTAAACAGAACCGCAAGTTGTAATGAAGTCCGTAATTCATTTTCGTTCATGGGAGTCCTGTTCTCATTCATCATTTTCCCAAAAAATATCCGTGATTTCGACAGGAGGAAAATTTGGTTCGATAAATGCGACGTTGTAAACATAGCCGCAAGTATAAAAACGCCCGGGCACATGCTGAGCGTTGCGATAGTCTGTTTGGAATGAGGCTCACCTTATCTGACCAGGTCCGTTATCTCGGTGTTATATTGGACCGCAAACTTCTGTGGAACAAACACATCGAAGCTCAAGCGAATAAGGCCAATATAATATTTTGGTCTACACGTAAGGTGCTCGGCAAGGGGTGGGGCTTCGGACCACATATTATACACTGGCTGTATACTGTGGTAGTGAGGCCTATCCTCACCTATGCATCTGTGGTATGGTGGACTTCCTCAGAGAAGGCCAACAACCGAAACATCCTTAATAGATGCCAGAGGAGAGCTTGTCTCAGTATAACAGGCGCTCTAAGATCTACTCCCACAGTATCAATGGAATGCATGTTGGGCATCCCTTCCATACACCTCACCATCACTGAGGTGGCTATGAAAACATCGCTCAGAATCTGGGAACAGGGACAATGGCGTGATCGTGGGGGATTCAGGGGGCACGCCATGGCTCTCAAGATGGTGGAGGACATTAACCCGTCCCTCCTCCGCAGAGGGGACCGTGCGTGCGCCCGATTCTGCTTCGACGAGCCCTACAAAGTAGTTGTCCCTGACAGAGATCAGTGGTGTAAACCAGACAGGTTACTCAAACCTGAGGGCCCCACCTGGTTCACCGATGGCTCGGTTTGCAACACGGGTGCCGGTGCTGGGATTGTTGGACCCAGAACAAAGTGGTCCATTTCCCTCGGAAAAGACTGCTCAATAGCACAAGCAGAGCTATATGCTGTCTTGGCATGTGCGGTAGAGAGTATCCGCAGAGGTTACTCTGGTAAACACATATACATATGTTGCGACAGTCAAGGTACACTGAAAACCCTCTCTGAAATAAAAGTAACCTCTAACTTGGTTTATGAATGCAGAGAGGCTCTGCGCGCGCTAGGCTCGAATAACACTCTCAAGGTTATCTGGTGCCCGGCGCATGCGTCTATCTCTGGCAATACAAAAGCAGATAACTTAGCCAAACAAGGGGCTCGCTCGACTTTTATTGGGCCGGAACCCGCGCTTCCTATCTGCCCCACATTCATCAAAAACCTCTTCAAGAGATGGATTGATGGAAAATTCTCCTCTGAATGGAACATGAGAACGGATCTCAGGCAGTCGAGACTCCTCATCAAGGGGCCTTCTTCTAAGCCGGAGGTCAAAAAACTCTTGATTCTCGAGAGGAAGCAATTATCTCTGGTGACTGGTGCTCTAACTGGCCATCTGTTTAACAAACATTTATATAGAATGGGACTAACAGAGTCTTCCCTGTGCCGTTGGTGCAGGAACGCTGATGAAACGGCGGAACATATACTGTTCACGTGCGACAATCTCTCTGTACTGAGGTCAACACACCTAGGGAACCCTACACCTTCCATCTCTATGGTGAGAGGGACTCCTCCTTGTCGGCTCGCGGCATTCCTGTCAGCGTGCCTTCGGGTCTGAGTCTCTCTAGTATCAAAAGATGCGGAATGAACAATGGGCCACAAGGCCTACGTTCTGCCCACCAATGGCGCCGCAGAAGAAGAAGAAGAGCGTTGCGATAAGGGTGTCGTATCTTGGTTGATTTCACGTTTGTCAACAGCCAGGGATTTAAAAAAAAACGGGGATGGAATTGTAGAATTTTAACGTAGTATTAATTCTTTAGATTTATTTCTGGAACAATCTGACGTCAATTTGAACCAATCAGGGGAAGAGATTGTTCCCTTCTTTCAAGATTTTTGAATTTTCAGCGCGTCATGACCTCACCATTTCTGAAGGTTTTATAAGGGCGAAACAACCTGCGGAAGGTCTCTTTTCATCGTTGCGCCTTCAAAACGCGACATGTTCATACTTGGAGCGAAATGCCCCTGCCAAAAATACCGCATGAAATCTCATAAGAACATATAGACCATTTATGAGATTTCATGAGGATCAATGGGAAGAAGCTATATCCTATACGTACGTTATCCAAGACATGTAAACTTCTTATAAGTTTTTATGAGGATTTATAAGTATATGTAATTTATAAGCATACCCGAATACAAGGTGTACGAGTTTCTATCAGGTAGAATTCGTTTGAGGAGGCTATGAGATTCTATAAGGTATTCCAGTTTCAATCATAATAATGTGTTATTGAAAAAATTTCATAAATATGTAAACAATGCTATAATAATAATAATAATAATATGTTTATTTACGAATATACAACAGATTATGGTAACAAAACATGATTACAGATTTTGGTAAATAAATGGTCAGTGAAACTTGTAAACAAACATGCAGAGTGAACCCATTAGAACCTACGGTCGTACATGGGTCATCCTCATATCATCATTCACAATTACCCATATATATATTTTTTTGAATTATGCTCATTCACAAGCCTGAAAACCTACGAGGAATAAGTGGAATGTATCAGGAATTCCTTATGTAATTTAATGCGGATCTTATGAGTTTTAATGTGGCTCAAATTAACTGAGAATTCACAAGTTTCAGTGAGGAAGCTCGGCTGTGAAGTATAAGAGTCTGTATCAGGCATTGTTAGATTTTGGCGGCTACGAGATTCAATAGTGTATTCCAATTTCAATCATAATAATGTTTTATGCTCATTCACGAGCCTGAAAACCTATGAGAAATATGTGGAATGTATCAGGAATTCCTTATGTAATTTTATGCGGATATATGAGTTTCAATGTGGCTAGAATTAACTGAGAATTCACAAGTGTCAATGAGGAATGTCGAGTTTATAAGAGTCTGTATCAAGCAGCAAGGGCGGATTTACGGGGGGCCCTGCCAATAATGTCTCATAGAAACTGATAGAAAATGTATGTACGAGAACTTATGAGATTCTAATTGGATAGTGAAACCGCAAATCCGTATAAAACCATATACGATATTCATCAGTATTTAATGGAGACTACACATACACATTGCTTCAGTTTCTAATGGCATTTCCTAACGTAAATCATATCCGTTTCTATAAGCGATTCCTACATTGAATTGTCCTTGTTCCTACTAGTTTTTATAAGACTCTATAGTTTTCAAATGTGTTTTTCACACATAAGACCTACCTGTTTCTAATGTGTTTTTACACATAACTCATCTGTTCCTACGAGTTTTGATAAGAATCTTTAGTTTTAAAATGTGGTTTTCACACATAATACCTACCTGTTTCTAATGTGTTTTTACACATAAGACCTACCTGTTTCTAATGTGTTTCAACAGATAACTCATATCCGTTTCTACGAGTTTCTATAAGAATCTATAGTTTTCAAATGTGGTTTTCACACATAAGACCTACCTGTTTCTAATCTGTTTTTACACATAACTCATATCTGTTCCTACGAGTTCTGATGAGAATCTATAGTTTTCAAATGTGGTTTTCACACACAATACCTACCTGTTTCTAATGTGTTTTTACGTTTTACACATAACTCTCATCCGTTCCTACGAGTTTTTATAAGAATCTATAGTTTTCAAATATGGTTGTCAGAGACAACAACTCTGATGTTGTGTACAGAGTGGACAGTGGTCGCATTCAGCTGACGAAACCGTTGGGCAACTGTTACGAAACACTAGCGGAATCGGTCGTTGGCACATGCGCTACTTCCTCAACGCGTTCTGGAGCGGTTGCCATTCTTCGGAGCGCATTTGATTTGTGCTAGGTAGCGGTAGCGGAAAGTTGAAGTGTAATGTAAAGAGCAGACCAGACAGGATAGTCGTCAACACTT
Source organism: Adalia bipunctata (assembly GCA_910592335.1). Lineage (NCBI taxonomy): Eukaryota > Metazoa > Arthropoda > Insecta > Coleoptera > Coccinellidae > Adalia > Adalia bipunctata. The sequence goes on along the minus strand of OU342949.1, from coordinate 8,119,856 downwards.
GGAGGAAAAATGATGGAGTTTGTGTTTGCAAGTGAGAATAAAGTTTTTACGTGTATGTAAAAGTTGATGAGCGATGGTTACACGATATACCTCGTAATTATTTTCAAAAACACTGAAATATATACACCGCATTCACCACATTACTTGAGTTTAATAAAAATCATTTGTTTGGATGATTAAATCAAAAAGCAACCAAAATAACCCTTTGTCAAAATACACCTGTCGAAAACTAACAGTTGACAGAAATCGAAAACGGCCTCTCAGCGAACGTTTAACACGTTCCCGACCGCTACCGATAGATAGCAGCAGCGCTTTGCGCTTCGTCCGCTGAATGTGACCAGTGATTTCAGGATTCGTCGGTCGGCGCGCGCATCGGAAAGTTCAGGTTATGCGTTATGACGCGGAAGCCGTGGACACAGTAAGACACGTGTCACGTGTGATGCAAATTGACGTATTATTTCTCGGGAAATTGCAATAATAATTCATTTTACTTTTCTAGAATAAAAATGTGATGCATCAGTGCCTTTATGAGAGACTATCTATTATGTGTTTTCGGTCTGCAGAGAACATTGTTTTTGTGTGAAGTGAGTTTATATTGTAGAAACAAGCTGGAATCTGATGTGAATTATATCTTTCTAGAAAAAAAATGTGATGGATCAGTGCCTTTATGAAAGACTATTAGACGATTGCAGTAAGTCAATTGCTGCAAATCGACTTCAGAAGAAGTGCGTCCGAGAATTAAGCAACCGATTAAATAAAGGCACTTACCTCAGAAATATAAGTTGACGGCGATCGTAGGTGGTCAACTACTAAGTTAGCAGCCGAAAGGGGGTATAAGGAGTGGAAACAGGGAAATACCTTTCCTTTAGATGGACGTCGTTAGTAGCGACCAATTCACCGGTCACTCAAGTTCCAAGTTGCTTAATCACAGGCGAACTTATTCCTCAGAGGATAGCACAAAATATTATGGTGACGCGATCAGACGATTTTATTCTTTCTCAACGAAAGTATTCAACACGAATTTTATTCGCTTTAGAAGGCACTATTAAATTAGTTTGCTTTTAACCAACTTTTATGCACGATGTGTAAACAATGAATTGAAAATTGACATTATTATCCCTCGCGCGCACTCGCGAGGAAATACTTCCGCAGATTGTCACCAGAGTGAGACGGCTCTCGGGTCGTTGAAGGCGAAGCAAGTCACGCGGGCAACACACGTTCACGACGTAACATGCCGCCCGCCCTGAAGGATCCCTTCAGTAAGAACTGGAAGGAGTGAACAGACGAAAGAAAAAGTCATCTACTGACTTGGAAGAGGACACAGTTTGACGATTGGTCGTCGAACTGTCCCAGAAGGGGTAACAACATCAGCCACACGAATTGTGGAGTCAGCTCCGGGAAAAACAGATGATATACGGCCTATACTCCACTTTAGAGGAGGAAGATTGTCGTCTCGAATGATGACAACAGTGCCTGGAAGGACAGGGGTAGACGGCTGCAACCACTTATGACGTTGCTGCAAGGTATGCAAGTATTCCTGACGCCAACGCTTCCAGAAGTCCTGCTGGAATCGCTGGACCAATTGCCAACGAGATAAACGATTCACAGACACGGAACTGACATCATGGTCAGGAGGAGCGCTGAGGGGGCGGAAAATCAAGAAATGCCCTGGTGTGAGGGCCTCAAAATCCGAAGGGTCAGATGAGGGAAGATACAGAGGACGGGAGTTGAGGATGGCCTCAACCTGAGTGCAGACAGTGAGAAATTCCTCATAAGTGAGTTTCTGCTCGCCGATGACGCGAGTGAGATGATGCTTGGCAGATTTTACAGCGGCCTCCCAAAGGCCGCCAAAGTGAGGACTGGAAGGCGGTATGAATCGCCAATCAGTTCCGGAGGACGAAGCGGCATCGCAAAGACTCTGCTGATGTTGTGGAGCAGACAATAAGCGGCCAAGATCACGAAGGTAGTTATGAGCACCAACGAAATTGGTCCCGTTATCGGAAAAGATGACGGAAGGGTGACCTCGGCGCGCAACGAATCGCCGATAAGCAGCGATAAACGCTGGAGTGGACAGCTCAGATGCCAATTCTAGGTGAACTGCCTTGGTAGTGAAACAGATGAAGACAACCAGATATGCCTTTGTGCTGACAGCCCCTCGTAATCGCGCACTCGTGACATAAAAGGGTCCGGCGTAGTCTACACCAGTGGTAAGAAAGGCCATGGCAGAGGATAGTCGCTCGGGAGGCAGATTGCCCATTGGCTGTACCATGGGACGAGGTTTGCAGGAGAAGCATCGATTGCACCTGCGTAGTCGATTGCGTACAACATTGCGTCCATCCAGAACCCAGTACCGGCGACGAATGTACGAATGAGTGGCCAAGGCGCCAGCGTGCAGGAGACGATAATGTGCATCATCGATGATCAGATGAGTGAGATGGCTTTTCTTTGGAAGAAGAACAGGATGTTTGTGTCTATACGGCAACAAGGCCGCCGACAGGCGGCCTCCAACACGAATAATTCCTTGCTGGTCACAGAAAAGGTGAAGCTTCATGATGAGCCGGAGACGAGAAGATGGTTTCCGAAGCTCAGTCAGCTCCTCGGCAAAATAAACGGATTGAACGAGACGTATCAAGCAGGCCTCCGCCTCCTGGAGCTCAACAGAGGAAAGAAAACCTGACCGAGGGGGTGATAGACCACGAGTATTCATTAGGAATCTTCGACAAAAGGCGGTGACCCGCTTGAGTCGAAGATATGAGGAAAAGCGGTCAATGAAGGTGGGTTCATCGGAGATAGCCGCGAACATCAAAGCGGAGATTGGCTTTGCTTCCTCGTCCACTCGATCAGTTTGAGAGGAATCAACAGAGGAAACAGGCCATAAGGATGAGTCGAAAGACAACCAGTGAGGACCCCGCCACCACAATGGGTGATGATGAATGTCTGTAGGCATCAGTCCTCGAGAGGCACAATCAGCTGGATTGTCCTCAGACACTACATGTCTCCAGCGATCAGAGGGAATGAGCTCCTGTATTTCAGCAACCCGATTGCCAACAAATGTCTTCCACCTGTGACTCTCACCACGGATCCACGACAAGGCCACAGAGGAATCACAGAAGGCCATGCACTCAGCGCCGAGATGTTCCAACACGCGAGTGGACAGATGGTGCATGAGCTTGGCGAGAAGATGGGCACCGCATAGCTCCAAACGAGGCAGAGTTATGGCCTTGCAAGGAGCAATTTTTGATTTAGCTGCGAGAAGGGACACCTGATAATGACCAGACGATGCCAAAGTGCGGAGATAAACGACCGCAGCGTAGCCTGATTCAGAGGCATCACAGAAGCCGATCAGCCGATGCGCAGAAGAAGAAACGTCAGGGATGAATCGTGGTATGTAGAGCTCTGCCAAAGTGGGGAGCTGGGACTGAAACTGCAGCCATAGGGGCTGAACCTCATTCGAAAGAGGTTGGTCCCACTCCAGATGGAGTAGGCAGAGCTGACGGAAGAAGATTTTAGCATAGAAGGTAACAGGAGTTAACCATCCCAGGGGGTCGAAGATTCTAGCCATCTGACTCAACACGGTTCGCTTGGTGATGACCGTTGAAGTCGAACGAACAGAATAGAAGAAGTGATCAGAAGAAGGATTCCACCCAAGTCCCAGAATCTTGAGACCTGGCTCACGATCGAGAAGAAGAGGATCGGTAGAGGAAGATTCTCTACGATGATCAGCTGGAATACCGTCTAGCAGAGGAGGATGATTGGTAGCCCATTTGCGCAACTCAAAGCCGCCCGCCCTGAGCAGGTCCTGCACCTGCTGCCGCAACTCAAGAGCTTCAGCTTCGGATGAACAGCCCGTCAAGATGTCATCAACATAAATTTCATCCAGCAAGACTTGCCTGGCAGCAGGAAACTTGGGTCCGTCATCCGAAGCCAGCTGCCGAAGGGTCCGAAGTGCCAAGAAGGGAGCAGAAGAAACGCCATACGTGACGGTGTTCAGGCGATAATATTGGAGCGGTTCGTGTTTGCTGAAACGCCAGACTATACGTTGATAGTCCCTTTGCTCAGGGAGTATCAGGATCTGTCGATACATCTGTCTAATATCGGCGGTGAAGACGAAGCGATATAGACGAAAGCGAAGCAGGAGGGTGGAAATGTCCGCTTGCAGCTTCGGACCAGTAAGCAGAAGATCGTTAAGGGATTTGCCATTAGCGGATGCACAAGAGGCATTGAAGACCACACGAATTTTGTCAGGAGGATCATCTGGACGATGTACGGGATGATGGGGAATATAATATGGCTCATATCGCGGACAATCAGAAGACTCAGGGACCAGTTCCATATGGCCACTCTCGAGATAATCTCGCATGAACTCATGATAAGCGACACGAAGAGTTAGGTTGTTGTCCAAACGCTGTTCCAGTCGAATGTACTGTCTAGTCGCCACGTTGACGGAGGTGCCCAGCCGAGACGATGCCAAGGGCAAACCAACAGTGTACCTTCCATTGGAGTCGCGGGTGACATCAGCGCAGTATGTCATCTCACACTCTCTCTCGGCAGGGGTCAGCGGAAGCACGTCAGGTACCTTATCAAGTTCCCAGAAGCGCCGAACGATGTTGACAAGTTCGTGATCCGAGTGCTGTGCGGAGGGTGAAGGAATAGTTTGAAGATCAGGGACGGCAGAAGAACTTATCATAACAGAAGGTGAGATTTGAGGAGATGTGTCAGAAGATTCAGTCTTGTCACGAAGGGAAGGGCAGGCAGACTCTGAGCGAGGGGAATCAGGATGAGAAGACGGTGAAGAAGATACAGCAGATGATGATCCTGCAGAAGACGAGGGAGAAGCATGCTGCCGTGAAACCCGATGACAACTGGGGACATGTCGAGCGCGACCATTGGCAGTGTCAGGTGAGAAGGAAACATGTTTAGTCTTCTTGCGATGGCGAGCGTAGGGCCCATAAAGCACCCAGCCTAAGGTGGTAGACAACGCCCCCGGAAGTTCAGACGATGGACACAGCGTGCCAGGAAGAATAAGATGAGGGAGCACATCCGATCCAATCAACATCCCTATGATACGAGGCAGATAGAAGAGTGGGTCAGCTAGGTTGAATTGCTGAAACTCGGGCCATCGGCCATTAAACGCTTGGACAGGGAGAGGATCTATGGGGCTGTCAACAACGTAGGCCTTGATGATAAGATGAGGGGGATCCCCTTGGTGACAGAGACTAACGTATGCGTATCCTTGGATGCGAAACTGATCTGCGTTAGTGAGGGTGCGAAGTTGAACAACTTCAGGGTGAATGCGCAGACGAAGCTTGGTGGCCCAAGCGCGGGTGATCAATGTGTGTTGGCAGCCTGAATCGAGAAGAGCTCGGCCGAATACAACATTCCGCTGGTTATCTAAGCGGATCCAGGCGGTAGGCATAAGGAGGCCAGGATCTTTGGTCTGGCGCAAGGAAGATCGCGGAGATGAAAACAGATGACTATTTGGCAGGGTTAGATGACGGCGAGATGACCATACTCGAAGTCATTCGGTACCACTTCCGGATGAGTGGCAAGAATTACGGGAAGATGTAGCGGGGGAAGCCCGATGAGAAGCTGAGCCTGCCGATGAAGGTATATTACGCAGTCTACCCCTCACTGCAGTGCCCCGAGAGGTGGAGGCACGGGCTGGCGGCTCTGATGTAGCAGAAGATTGAGAAGGAGGCTGATTCGATGGTTTCTCCTCCGGTTGGGTACCAGAAGAGGGCGTGGAGCCCGCAGAGGCTAGATGAAGTATCGTATGGTGACGTCCCCCGCATGTGTGGCAGCACTGATCCGAACCACAATCAACAGTGGCGTGGAACGATGACATGCAATTTCTGCATAATCGCCTCTCAGTTACGAAAGATCTTCGCTGATGAATGGTCATGGCTTTGAATTCACGACACTGTCGAATGGAGTGGTTTGCCGAGCAGAACACACATACAGACGACGAGCTAGAGGCTTGAGGAGGACGTACCCCTGTATAGGCATGACGACGAGAGGACGGACCAGCTGAGGAGGGAGCAGACGATGAAGGAGCAGACGCTAACCCCGCTGGTGATTGGGTTCTGGTCGGCCTCTTTGGCGCAGATGCACGGAATGAGGTGATGGAAGTGCTTTCCAACACTCGCAATTGTCGATTAGTAAACTCGAGCAATTGTGCGAGATTGGGAAACTCATCAGAGGATAACTGCCCTTCGAACAGCTGGCGAGATGGTATGTCCAGGTTGCGCAAGGCAAGGGAAAACAGAAGATAATCGGCCAGATCTGGAATGGACAATGCCTTGAGGGCGTTGATGGCATTTTGATGCGTGGTGGCGAATTGTTGTAATTGGGGCAAGGAAGAAACAGATGCAGGCCGCGAATCCAATATCTGGTTTACATACAAGTCAGCCAGCCGACGGGGATTTTGGTACCGAGCGTAAAGGGCCTGATAAGCTAAAGGGTAGTTTAGGGAATTTAGTTCGAAGCCGGAGATGACAGAAGCCGCTTCACCAGATATAGCAGAAGTTAAAAGGTGAAATTTCTGAACAGGCGCCAGGGAACTGTTCAGATGCACAAGAGCATCGAAAAGTGCGATGAAGCTGGGCCATTCTTCGATTTTGCCATGAAAACATGGCAACTCGACCCGAGGAATTGGAAGGTCCACAGGGGATGACCCGGTCTTTGCGACCGACGCAGGTGCAGTCAGCTGACTATGAGCAGCGCGGATCTGCAGACAGATCTCAAAGAATGCCGCGAATTTCGATGGCGACCTGTCCCGATCCGCCTCCTCCAGCTGAGAGTTCAGTTTAACTATCAACTCATCAGCTTCTTTGAAGGCCTTCTCGATTTTAAATAACTCAGCCAGGCACATATTGGCCACATCCGATTCAGTAGTCAGCCCCTTAATCAACTTAAATAAGGTTGAAGCTGCTGCGAAAGCATTTTCTCGCTTGATGATGAATTCACTGATCGTAGCTTTCAATTTATCCGTCGACGGCATTTTTACTTCGCGAGCAACCCCGGTAAGTAAAATGAATTCCGAAGATGTTACCGGAATGAACAGACGATTAATGCGAATATGATAAACAGATGATAGCAAAAAACAAATAAGAATTCCACTGTTAAATTTCCCGAATGAAATGACTACAATGAGAATTGAAAGATGAATAATTGAATTAGAATTTAAGATCTAAAGGTCCCTGGTTTCGGCACCAATAGACGATTGCAGTAAGTCAATTGCTGCAAATCGACTTCAGAAGAAGTGCGTCCGAGAATTAAGCAACCGATTAAATAAAGGCACTTACCTCAGAAATATAAGTTGACGGCGATCGTAGGTGGTCAACTACTAAGTTAGCAGCCGAAAGGGGGTATAAGGAGTGGAAACAGGGAAATACCTTTCGTTTAGATGGACGTCGTTAGTAGCGACCAATTCACCGGTCACTCAAGTTCCAAGTTGCTTAATCACAGGCGAACTTATTCCTCAGAGGATAGCACAAAATATTATGGTGACGCGATCAGACGATTTTATTCTTTCTCAACGAAAGTATTCAACACGAATTTTATTCGCTTTAGAAGGCACTATTAAATTAGTTTGCTTTTAACCAACTTTTATGCACGATGTGTAAACAATGAATTGAAAATTGACATTATTATCCCTCGCGCGCACTCGCGAGGAAATACTTCCGCAGATTGTCACCAGAGTGAGACGGCTCTCGGGTCGTTGAAGGCGAAGCAAGTCACGCGGGCAACACACGTTCACGACGTAACAACTATTATGTGTTTTCGGTCTGAAGAGGACATTGTATTTTGTGTGAAGTGAGGTTATGGTTATATTGTAGAAACAAGCTGGAATATGATGGGAATTATATGAATAGGTATGGTTTTCCGTAATTATGTGTTCTTCTCAAGTTACTTCTGTGAAATTATTCCATATATTGTCCTCAATGAAATTATGAAATGTCAATGTCACTCGTCAGTCAAATACGTAATAATTCAGTATGTATTTATTAGCATCTCATGAACGGATCAGAAATAAACATTTTAAGCCGCTATGAATTCTTTCACTCCAACTGTATAAATCCACCAACCAATAGTTCGAACAAAGGTATATGAAACCATATAGAAACGTATTATTATAATCCTAGGAATTTCAGTTTGAAACATATGGAAGATATTTTAACTAAACTTTCAAACTGTCAAATTCTCATTAGCGAATGATAAACTGTGAATTATAATGATTTCTGGCGAATATCGGTGATGGTACGATATGAATTTAAATTGTCACTCTAACTTCAATGTCATACATTCTCTTCTATTATCCTCTTGGCTAAACACATGCAAACCATATTGTACTAATTTTCTGAATTGCCAACAGAAACACAATTTGAGAACTATAGATCCTTATAATCTTGAAATCTTATACATTCTCATTTATTTTCAAACCTCATTAACTCGTAAAACATACAGCAGAAATTAATTTTGTGTAGAAACAGATTTGTAACAGGTAGGTATTACGTGTGAAAACCTCATTGAAAAACTATAGATTCTCATAGAAACGAATATGAAGCATGTGTAAAAACACATTTGAAACAGGTAGGTATTATGAGTGAAAACCATATTTGAAAACTATAGATTCTCATAAAAACTCGTAGAAACGGATTAGAGTTATTTGTAAAAATACATTAGAAACAGGTAGGTCTTATGTGTGAAAACCACATTTGAAGACCATAGATTCTTATAGAAACTCGTAGAAACGGATATGAGTTATCTGTGGAAACACATTAGAAACAGGTAGGTCCGAGGGTGTAGGTCTTATGTGTGAAAACCACATTTGAAAACTATAGATTCTTATAGAAACTCGTAGAAACGGATATGAGTTATCTGTGGAAACACATTAGAAACAGGTAGGTATTGTGTGTGAAAACCACATTTGAAAACTATAGATTCTCATCAAAACTCGTAGGAACAGATATGAGTTATGTGTAAAAACACATTAGAAACAGGTAGGTCTCATGTGTGAAAAATACATTTGAAAACTATAGATTCTTATAGAAACTCGTAGAAACAGATATGAGTTATCTGTGGAAACACATTAGAAACAGGTAGGTATTGTGTGTGAAAACCACATTTGAAAACTATAGATTCTCATCAAAACTCGTAGGAACAGATATGAGTTATGTGTGAAAAACACATTTGAAAACTATTGAGTCTTATAAAAACTCGTAGGAACAAGGACAATTCAATGTAGGAATAGCTTATAGAAACGGATATGATTTACGTTAGGAAATGCCATTAGAACCTAAACTAATGTGTATCTGTAGTCTCCATTAAATACTGATGAATATCGTATATGTTTTTATACGGAATTGCGGTTTCACTATCCAATTAGGATCTCATAAGTTCTCATACATACATTTTCTATCAGTTTCTATGAGACATTTTTGGCAGGGGCGTTAAGTGTATATTTCGATTAAGAACTGCAAACTGCGTATATCTTCAAAGACTCTTTTGTGAGAATCATCCTAGTTCCATTTCTATAGCCGGGCTCAATCAAAAACCGATATGTATTCCAACTCCTTGAGAAAATATACAGTTTTTGTCCCCTCCTGAAAAATTCATCCAAATTCACATGTCGGACTTTGAAGGCGCAACGACGTTTTGCTCTATTACGCTCGTTCAAACGTTATTTGAATTATTTCTCGCTTCTCCTCATTTTGAACACTAATATAATTTGCCAGTTTAATTTGACCAGTTTAGAGATTTAGCATTGATTTCTCGGATTTAATTTCCCGTGAAAAATAAAATCAGTGCGAGTGAAATTCGAGACAGGACATCTAATTAGTTTGTGCAGTGCATACTTCAGGAAACCGTTAAGGTCCCGTTTATATTTCTTACATGGCATCATCCTTCAAATATCATTCTAACAATTGAACCATTGTGTGTTCCACGACTTTCAAACCATTTTTTTTATTATTTCTCATCTGATTTATGATTTTATCTCCTTGATGGTGATACCTTAATCTCTGTAATTATCAGTAACGTTTTTGAGAATTGAGATCAGCGAGATCACAACGGGGTTACGACCGCGCTTCAGCTCTTCTCATTTCGCTGAAGGTTGACGGATATAGTCGAGTTATTCCCTTTCGCTGGGGTTACTCGCCTGAGCGTTGTTGGTCCACCGCCGTAACCTTCCTGTATTTTATCCACATTATTTCTTCGATTTCTTACTATATAATATTTCTTTGTGTCTCCTTAATCTCTGTGTCTATCAGCATCAGCGACCTTTTTGAGAATTGAGAACATCGAGATCACAACGGGGTTACGACCGCGCTTCACCCTTTCTCAGTTAACTGAATGTTGAAGGATATACGAGAGACTTCGTCAAGTAGAGGGTTTCCATTTTTCTGGAACTACTTGTCGGGGCGTTGCTGGTTCACAACCGTACCGCATTGATATTTTGCATCCTTTTCATTTCAAGATTATATCTCGCGTTATAATTCCTTTGTGTGTCCTTAATCTCTGTATTTATCAAGGACCTTTTTGAGAATTGAGATCGGCGAGATCACAACGGGGTTACGACAGCGCTTCACCCTTTCTCAGTCCGCTGACGGTTGACGGATATACAAGAGACTTCGTCAAGTTAAGGGGTTCCATTTTTCTGGAAATACTTGTCGAGGCGTTGTTGCTTCAGAACCGTACCCGATTAGTATTTTACATCCCCTCTATTCCGAGATTATATCTTGTATTCTTATTTCTTTGTGATTCCTTAATCTCTGGATTTATCAGCAACCTTTTTGGGGATGGAGATCGGCGGGATCACAGCGGGGTTACGACTGCGCTTCACCCTTGCTCAATTTACCGAAGGTTGACGGGATTCCAAGAAACTCCGTCAAACCTAGAGGTTCCGTGTTCTGAGACCACTCGTCTGGACATTGTTGGTTCACTACCGTACCCGACTTGTTTTCGACCCTATTTTACTTTCAAGATTTCATCTTGTATTTTGATTCCCTTGTGGAGCCTTAATCTCTGTGTTCACCAGCGACCTCTTGAGGACTGAGATCGGCGAGATTACAACGGGGTTACGACCGCGCTTCACCCTTTCTCAGTTCGCTGAAAACACAAGAGACTTCGTCAGGTCAAGGAGTTCCATTTTCCTGGGGCTACTTGTCTGGACGTTGTTGATTCACAACAACCTACCCGAATCCTATTTCACTCAGCTGCGCTCAACGATTCGTATCTCACGGCGACGTCTTTGTGGGTTGACATCGGCGAGATCACAACTGTTGGTTACGACCGGGCTTCACCCTTTGTCAGTTGACGGATATACGAGAGACTTCGTCAGTTTCTGGAACTACTTGTCGAGGCGTTGCTGGTTCACAACCGTACCCGATTGATATTTTGCATGATTTTTTGCAGAACTACAGGTAAACATGTTCATTCGGAACCGGATCAGGTTGTGCAGATCTGGAACTACTACGGACCATGTCAACTTGGAACCACATCGAGTGAACAGGAACAGTGTCAGAACTGGTATGCAACCTATCCGTTCGGAACCAGATCGGATTGACAGGAACAGTTCCAGAACTGGACTCAGTGTACCGGAACAAGATGGTGAAGGACCGAACAGGTGAAATCCGGCAACGAGGCCAAACCCAACCGATCAGTTCATACCATGCCAGAACTGTGCTAATATCGGAACCACAACAAAAGGCGACTCCATTTTCCGTGGCAGTCATCACATCAATTTACCGGAACTGTATGAGAACTGTCGGAACAGGCCTGAACGTTAGGCAGAGGAATGGAACTGGGCCGAGCGGAATAAATATGAACCGTTTTTACCGAACCATAAGCAAGCTGAGAACGGAACTACTGGAGGAGCAACTGTTAATTCTCAATGGAATAATCTTCGATGGTTCTAATGGAGTAAACTCTTTCCTTGAAGAAGTTGGCGGAGACACGAAAAGTTACACATCAACAACTGTTCGAGTCAATCTTCGAACTATTGCGCAAGGATGCCAAGGACTGGTATATTCCCCGCCGAGGTTGTTTTCGAGAAGCATTCCTGCCTCCAGGATACGAGGAGAACCTACTCGAGGAAATTAGAAAGCGTACTCAAGGTGATGGAGAAAAATTAGTCCTGTTGACATCTCGGATGCAGAACTTGTTCCTGAAGTTGAACACGAAGTGACCTTCGGAAGAGGAGCAAGTCAACATTATCAAATGGCGATTAATCCCGTCACTACAGAAAGCCCTCGCCTTCCAGGAAACGAGAACATACTCGGAGCTGTTGAACAAAGGAAAAGTGTTCGAATTAGTTCAGTGGCAGGCGGACCATTATGTGCCACCACCTGACCAGCCAGGATTTATGGATGGTTTATAAAAATCTGAACCAGAAGTCGACTGGGAACTTGATGATAGACTCAAGACATAGGACTCCTGTCGAACCATCACGTGTACCACTTACCAAGGAACCTCCGCCGTCCTCCGTACAAATGACTTCCACCACCGTACCAGAAAGACCTTCGAATGATAGATCAGGAACCGTCCGAGGACCAGCAAAGGAAAAGCAAGTGAGATTTGCTGAAAGACAACCACAATGCTGGCGATGTGGTGCAAGGGGACATATGAGGCGAGGCGAGAGTGCCGAGCCAAGCCTGTTATATTCTGCTCCCGGTGTGGGAGACAGTGTATACTGTCCCGGGATTGCAGATGTTTGGAAAACTAGGGCGAAACTGTCGGGATGAGAAGACTCGACAGTTTCCAACGCCTGCTTTCCCAAATACATCCGTCTAAAGAGATTCGCCCCATGATCGCCGTCCGTATTGAGCACCTCAAATTCAGAGCCCTATTAGACACCGGAGCTTCAAGCTCATTTCTTAGCTCATCAGTGGCCGAAAGGTGCCAAGGTTTGGGAATCAGTGCGAGTGGAATTCGAGACAGGACCCCTAATTAGTTTGTGCAGTGCATACTTCAGGAAACCGGTAAGGCCCCGTTTAAATTTCTTACATGGCATCATCCGTTAAATATCATTCTAACAATTGAACCATTGTGAGTTCCACGACTTTTAAACCATTTTTTCATTATTTCTTATCTGATTTATGATTTTATTTCCTTGGTGATACCTTAATCTCTGTAATTATCAGCAACCTTCTTGAGAATTGAGATCGGCAAGATCTCAACGGGGTTACGACCGCGCTTCACCTCTTCTCAATTCGCTGAAGGTTGAAGGATATACGAAATACTTCGTCAAGTCGAGTGATTCCCTTTCGCAGGGGTTACTCGCCTGAGCGTTGTTGGTCCACCGCCGTAATCTACCTGTATTGTATCCACATTATTCCTTCGATTCTACACTATGTATATAATTTACGAAGTTATATCTTTCACTCAATGACTACTCTCGATGAATGTTCAACTGAAACAAGAAGTTTATTCAATAAATACAGAATTAAGGTACTAAATTATAAATTCAACTGACCTGAAACAAGAATCGAGAATTAGAAGTCAATTGGAAACAAATCAAAGCTTATAACAAAATTGATACTTCTAAAGATTGAACTGTCACATTTAAATCAAAATGAAATAGAGAAATCATAGAAGAGGCAAAATTACAGAATATGAAGCAGGACAATAATGAGGTCAATACTGCTTTACATCCCCCCCATCCGGGACTGGGTACTGGCGGAATCAGAAATGTCTTCATCAGTAGGAACGTATGGCCGCAGCTTACTAATATGAAAAATATTCGATTCTGTTTTTTTATGACCGCAGTCTACCTCAAAAATCGTATTAGAAATTCTTTTTAAAATCTGAACAGGACCGATTCTTATTTCTTCCAACTTTCTCCTGTTAAGTTTGTTGCTATTTTCAACATACACCAAGTCACCGATGTCAAAATTATGATTTTTTCTGTTTTTATCGATTCTGTTTTTATTAATATTATGCGAAGTTAATGAGTTTTGGAAAGCAGTTCTTCTATCTTTTTCTAAATCATTAACAGGTAGAAGTTCTTCAGGAACAATTCGGGATGTTTTACCATATAAAAGGTACGAAGGTGAAAACTTTGTTACGCTATGTACTGTATTATTATATTCTTGTACACAGTCTTCTGCGATTTTGGACCAAGCTTTTTTCTTTTTAGTTTCGTTTATTTTACATCTTATACGATTCACTAAAGTTTGGTTCAATCTTTCATTTAAACCATTTGAAGATGGGCAATTTACTGCAGTGAACACTAATTGAATTTTTCTTTCTTTGAGAAAATTCTTAAAATCATTGGAATTTAAACCACTGTACTGATCCGTCAATAATGTACCAATCTGGTATTTCGTTAAAATTCTAGAAACCAGCTTAATGAAATCATTTGCTGTCTGGTATTTCGATGTGGATATGAAAGCATATCTGGTAAAATGATCAACCAGTAAATGCAGATATCGTTTTCTTGAATGATTTCCACCAAAACCACCAATTGTATCTAACGAAACAATTTCAAATGGTTTCGTAGCAGGTCCTAACTGTGAAAGAAATCCAAAACTTCTTCCTTGTCGCGATTTATTCTTAGTACACACTACACATCTTTCACAGATTTCTTTTATAAATGCATCCATTCTTGGAAAATAATAGAATGGTCTGAGGTGATTGCTCATATGTTGGGAACCAATATGTCCATATTTTTGATGGACTTCTCTTACGAGTTTTTTTCCACATTCTTCAGATATAATGATTCTATCATTTTTGAAGAAAATTCCTCCTTTCTGGACTTTATTTTTTATATTGGCAATCTTCTCATCCTTCTGATCTTCCATTATATCTTTAATTTCGAGTAAGTTCACAACTTGGAGACAATCATCACTATTTTCAAAATGTTCCAAAACTGGGTTTCTCGATAAACAGTCTGCTTCTTGATTTTGATTACCAGGGTTGTATCTAATTTCAAAATTGTACTGGGATAAGTAGAAAACTAAATTTCCTAATTCTTCATCAGTTCTAGATTTTATCTTTAAATTCTCTAGTGGTTTATGATCAGAAAGAACAATGAATTCTCTACCCATAAGCCAATATTGCCAATGCAAAATAGCTTCTTTAATAGCTAAACATTCCAAATAGATTGCTCTTCTTTTCTTCTGTGTTTGATTCAACTTTTTAGAAAAATATGCAACTGGTTTAATTATTCCATCTTTTTGAGGTTGCTTCAATATTGCACCAATTCCTTCAATACTGGCATCTGTTTGAATAATGATAGGAGAATTCGGATTAAAAATTGCCAAAATAGGAGCACTAGCCAAATATTCCTTTATTTCATTGAATGATTTTTCGCAAGCATCAGTCCACTGAAATTCTACATTTTTCCTGAGTAAATTATGAAAAGGTTCTAGAATTTTAGATTGGTTAGGGATGTATTTATAATGAAAGTTTATTTTTCCTAGAAATTGTCTGATATTCTTTTTTGTTTTTGGAACTGGAAAGTCTTTTATTGCTTTCAAATTATCATGTATTGGACGGATGGTATTATTTTCTATTATATGTCCAAGATATTTGATTGAATTCTGAGCAAATTTACATTTTAAAAACTTCAGTCTGAAACCTTCTTCTAAAATTGCTTCCAACAAATTTTCTAAATGTTGAATATGTTCTTCGAAACTTTTTGAAAATACCAATATATCGTCTATATATACTATACATGTATCGCTTAGACCATGTTTCCTGATAATATTCGATAGAATTCTCTGAAAAATAGATGGAGATATTTTCAAACCAAAGGGTAAACACTTCCATTGCCAGTGACCATCCTGTGTAACGAAAGCTGTCTTATATCTATCTTTTACCCTTATAGGAATTGACCAGAAAGCCGAATTGATATCGAGTGCTGAGAACCATTTGCAGTCTCTCGTCTTTCTCATCATTTCATCAATTAGTGGAAAAGGTTGTGCTTCCGGAACAACAATCTTGTTCAAATCTCTGAAATCGATGCATAAACGAGATCTTCTATTATCTTCTTTTTTGAATGCTAAAGTAACTGGAGCTGCGAAAGGCGATGTTGATTCTTCAATTAAATCTGCACTTAATAATCCTGAAATCTGTTCTTCTATTTCTTTCTGATCTTGAATTGAACATCTGTATGGTTTTTTTGCGGTGAATTTATTTTCGAGAAGTTTTATGTGAGCTTCATGAGATTTGACCCTTCCAATATCAAACTTGTTCTTTGCAAAAACACTCTCATATTTCAGAAGTAAAGAATTAATCTTCTCCTTTTTTTCTTCATCTAAATGATTCATCTTTGCTTCAAAATTTTCTACATCTATAAATTCATTGAAATTAACTTCTATTTCTGGATCTAGTTTGTTTTTAGTTTTCTCATCTAGATCGTTGTTTGTAATATTTTTTTCTTTTTTCTGAGAAATAGTGAGATTCTCATTCTGAATCAAACCAAATTTTTCTATACAGTCAAGACCTATAATCAGGTCATATTTAAAAGTATTTTTGTTTATAACAATCACATCAACGAAATCTTCAATATTGAGAATTTTCATTTTCAATCTTACAACTCCATCTATAACATCAGTACCACTGGCTGTTCTGAACGTGCTCTTATATTCTGTCAATTCTGCTTTTAAATTTTGTAGAATTCTTGAATTAATCATTGTAATATTAGCTCCAGTATCATATATACCTTGAATACATTCTTGGTTGTTTATCAGCACGGCCAGTCGAATCAGTGGTATCAATCCTAGTTTTTTGGATTTGGTATTTCATCATTTAGATTTTTTTGAAGTTCAGTATTATTAACTGTTTTTATCCTGTCTTTGTTCCAACAAACATCCTGCCGATGAAACCTATTTGGTGAACCTAATTTCTCACAAATCTCACACGGTCTTTTTTCAGATTTGGGCTCATTCTTTTGTTTCATTTTGAATTTTTTGTCAAAAGTTGTTTTGTCTTCTTTAACCAAAGACGTCCTTTTAAATGCCGACGTATCAAATTTCCGAATTTCACTGATCAGATTCTCCGTGGTTTTTATTTCATTATTCAATTTCTCCTGAATGAAAATAGGTAGGCCTATAACGATCAAGTCAATTCGAATATTCTCAGGCATCTTGGGATTTCGTGATAGTAGCATTTTTTCTTTTTTTATCGCATATTCTACAACTGATCCATTGATATATTTGAAATTATAAACATAACGTGCATTAGACCAGCCCTTTTCTGAAAAAGTTGTTTTAAAAGAGTCCTTTAATACCTTCCATGACGTTTCCAAACCATATTTTATTCTAGCAGACTCGTACCAATCTTTCGCATTGCCTTCTAAAAATAATCTGAATATTTCGAACATCTTCTCTTCATGTATTTCAAACCTCAAACATTCTTTTTCAAAATTTTCTAACCATAATTCAGCATTATGATTTTTTCCATTGTAATTTTCAAGAATGAAATGCTCTGTAACGGATTTCAAATCCGACTGTTGTTTGTTAGAACAAGATGCAAACGCTAACTTCTCTAAAACTGATGAAACATCTATTGGTGTGATTTCGGCCTTCTCATTTATTCTTTCTTCAACTTCTTCTAGATAATAATCTTTGAAAACTGGATCGAAATCACTATCTAGATATAGACTTGCTATCTCTGTTGGTAGTTCTATCGAAATATTGCGAAATTGGCCACGTCGTTTGATAGAATTACAAATCTTGGTTATTTTATTGATGCTAAGCAACTCTGGATGGTGTGCTTTCAATTCTTGAAATTCATCAGGAAAACAGTACGCTCGCTGCTTACGATCGGGGCGGATAGTTTTCAGATTTAGAATTGTCTTCTTACCATCAACTGAACCTTCAGCTTGAATTCTAAGATGAACTAAGGCAGGGTATTCATTGTTTTCCAACATAACTGGGCAAATTCTCGATTTATAATTTACGAAGTTATATCTTTCACTCAATGACTACTCTCGATGAATGTTCAACTGAAACAAGAAGTTTATTCAATAAATACAGAATTAAGGTACTAAATTATAAATTCAACTGACCTGAAACAAGAATCGAGAATTAGAAGTCAATTGGAAACAAATCAAAGCTTATAACAAAATTGATACTTCTAAAGATTGAACTGTCACATTTAAATCAAAATGAAATAGAGAAATCATAGAAGAGGCAAAATTACAGAATATGAAGCAGGACAATAATGAGGTCAATACTGCTTTACATGTATATCAAATTTCTTTGTGTTCCCTTAATCTCTGTGTCTATCAGCGACCTTTTTGAGAATTGAGATCGACGAGATCGCAACGGGGTTACGACCGCGCTTCACCCTTTCTCAGTTAACTGAAGGATATTCAAGGATATACGAGAGACTTCGTCAAGTAGAGGGTTTCCATTTTTCTGGAACTACTTGTCGAGGCGTTGCTGGTTCACAACCGTACCGGATTGGTATTTTGCATCCTTTTCATTTCAAGATTATATCTTGCGTTATAATTCCTTTGTGTTTCCTTAATCTCTGTATTTATCAGCGACCTTTTTGAGAATAAAGATCGGCGAGATCACAACGGGGTTACGACCGCGCTTCACCCTTTCTCAGTTCGCTGAAGGTTGACGGATATACAAGAGACTTCGTCAACTCGAGGGGTTCCATTTTTGTGGAACTACTTGTCGAGGCGTTGTTGGTTGACAACCGTACCCGATTAGTATTTCACATCCCTTTCAATTTAGAATTGAGAAGTTGGGATGGACTACCGATATTTATACCCAAAGGTGTATTGCGATATTTTGAAAGAGATAAATAGGGTAAATAGGGATCATAGCCACTATGTGCAGATTTTTTCAAAATATTTTTACTGTTTGGATGATTCTTTCTATTCAACCATTTGATTGATGATAGTATGGACTCGGTAAGGTGTGTTTGAAATTCCAAATTTAAGAGAACTCTTTGAATTCTAAAGAGGTAAATGGTGGTCCAGAGTCTGAGCACAATTCTTTTGGTATTCCCTGTCTGCAGAATATATTTTTCAAATTTGTTATCACGTTTTTTGTAGTAGTATTCATGTTGAGATTTGAAATTTCTATATAGCGTCTTCATGTCCTAGTCCAAATGGCCCACCACTGATTAATCAAGCAGCACCGGAAGCATCTACAAGCAAGGCAACAGTACCAATAGAAACAATTCAATCTCCCTATATACAACCAACTGGTACCAAAGCAGTTGCAACCATTCACAAAAGAGATCGGGCAGAAATGGAAAATTTCGACAGAGATTCTATATCAAACACTGGTACCAAAGATGCGAGAATTATGCCTCCTCCTCGTATGTCCTCCACATCTAGCCATCCTTCTAGAAAAGTGAAAAACAAGAAAATCAAAGTAGCACAATCCTTTACAGCCGAATATGGACTCTCAGAAGAAACCAGAAATGGTCGCCGAAAATATATGCTCAGAAAAGAACTGAATTTATCATTTCGATCGACAAATCTTACTGCTTCCTCGAAAACAATTACAGCAGTCGAAACCTCTATATAGAAGCTCTCAAATAAACAGATAACATAAGAACACCCCTAGAAAATATTTTTTCTACAACCGGGCCTAACTAACTACTTTCCCGCATTGTTTTCGATTCGGAAAGTGTCACTTTCCCGCACTAGTGCGGAAAAGTAAATATGTGTTGAATTGAGGTATAATAATATCTTTGAAATGAAATCTCTCAATCTACTCACTTATATATTTAGTTAAATATTTCAAACTATGCAGTTTCATCCATGTCAAACTAATTATTAATGCAGATTTCCGTTTGAAAATTATTGCATTTTCAAAGAGAACTTGACATACTTCAAAAATTATGACTGGCATACATGGATCTGTGTATTTATTTCTATGTCACGGTCTATGATTTTCCGCATAGAATCAAAAAACTCCTTAATTAATGTGTCAAAACGAATATTCGAGTTGTGTAGAAGTTTTTCTTCATTTTATAATACGGTTGTAGAAAAAATATTGTTCCTATCTTGAGCGGAAAGTACTTTCCCGCACTCGATTGCAACGGCAATCTAGTGCGGGAAAGTACAGCTTTCCGCCCTTGATAGGAAAATAACTATATTTCATATACCCCAGTCTTACTGAGAAGAGAGAGATTTACCCGATTATCGAAAAAGATCAAAGCACAATGAATGAATGATAAATCTGATTCCGTGAGTATCTCCAGTCTCCCCTCTATTCAATCATCAGCTGACCTAAGCTAAGTGATGAAGACAACCTATCGAAAACATCTCAAATGTCCCAGAAATAAACTACTTCATATTCACCAGAGGATGTTCAAGCTGATCTAGTGGAACTGTAATGGTTTCTTCCCAAGACTAGAACGCTTACATCAACTCTTGTCAGAAAATGTTCCAGACATCTTGTGTCTGCAAGAGACAAATTTTAAGACTTTCTTTAAAAAACTTCGTTGGATATCACTTCATCAGGAATATGCGCACAAGGGCAAGTGGCGGAACCTCAATTTCGTCACAAAAGACATGTATTCCGAAGAGTTTTCCCTTAACACAAATTTGGAGACCGTTGCCGTTACAGCATGGTGTCCAAACAAAATATATATTTATTTTTTCTACGTGCTCTGTGCAGGCTTTTAACACCACCTTATAAATAGAATTCTTTCTTTCTTGTAAGGAAATATCATTTCCTTACAGTAAGGAAATGAATATTTCCTGACAGTTAGGAAATATTGACTTTTTCTATGACCAATTTTGACTGGAATGTCAAAATTTCCTAGCGATTTGCGGAAAATTATTTTATTTCCAAACGTTCGATAACAACGTCATTTCTCGACTGACAGGATCACAGAGAAGTTCTAATTCTCCGCCTAGGCGGAGAAATAGTTGCTATGGCTTACTTTTCCCTCCGGCGCACAGTGGGGCAGAAACCATCTAAATGTGGTATTAATTCTAAAAATCATACTACCCATGAAATGTCAGTTGTTATTCTACAATTGACTTTAAACATCAGTCCACTGAATTAACGCACCGAAACAGTTCTAACGTATTTTATTCTTTTTCAATTTTGAATTGAAATTCGTTTTCAATTTATGTGTTGAAAGTTTTTTTAATTGACGCCAAATAACATATTATTGTTGACCATAATTTCTGCTGTGATCTGAAAATTCGAATGCACGATATGGAGGATTCATCTGAACCAATGTACTTCGTTTTTGTTTATATATTTTCAATATAATATTTTGTTTAAAGTCTGATCATTTGCATCGAAAGTTGTCCTGTTCGGATTTTTTTTGTTGCCATTGAAAGATGAAATAATGATGCAAAAGTAACTCTCCAAGAGCTTCCAAATACCTTTTTTTTTCAATAACGATATTCTTGGGTTTCTAGTAGAAGATCAGCATCCTTACATCTTCCAAATACCTTTTTTTTTCAATAACGATTTTCTTGGGTTTCTAGTAGAAGATCAGCATCCTAACAGCTGCCCCTTTTTGCCCCTTATTGAATTATTAGCTATGAAATTGATACCTGTACTCAAAAGGGATGATAGTAATTTTTTTAAATTGTGATGTCTAGGATAGACTTGGTTGTTCTCATTTTCAAGAAAATGTAATCGAGTCAAGACCAATCAAGACATATTTCATCGTCTTCTGATTTCATCTGACCCGATTATAACAAATCACTTCCAAAGAAAAGAAGGGAAACAATTCCAGCGGAAGTTTTGGATCTGCTACTGCCCGAGCTGCTGCCTTCTCCAGAAAAAATAGCAAGCTCTGTTGATAGTGAATCATCCCCAAATTCAGAAGATGAAGGAAATTGGGAAATATAAGATTTATTGGCCGAAAAACTGTGTGGAGTATTTTCAACTGACTGTTTTTTTATATATGTTAATAAAACCCTATGAAAACCAAATTTTCTCTTCTATTTCCATAAAGGTTGCATGAATTTGGTTCCATAATTGTCAATCCATCGTTTCATCATAAATTCGATGCATTCTGGCACTTTGATTTGAATGATATATTTGATATCACATTTATAGATGATTTCTGCCCCACTGTGCGGCGGCAGGAAAAGTGTTGTTATGCAAGGGACTAATTGTGCAAGACAACAACAAATGTTACATTTTTCACTCAATTATAACGATTGTAAATGTCAATCCAAAAGAGGATATTCAGATTTCCAGGTATTTCAAGATGTTTGAAAATAAAATAACTTATTTCATTCGAAAAAGAAGTGACTTTTCATGGCTCGCTTTCAATTACCAAACTAAAGCTCGCCATGAAAAGTGACACTTCTCCTCCTTATGAAATAATATATAGTCCATCCAAGAATGATTGACATCAGAGCATGTCTTGAAAGTCCAGTCGCAGCTTTATTTCTAGTTACAAAAAAGTAACTGAAAATTTTCTGTGCTTTCATCATAGATATAGAAATAACCTAAAAATTGAACGATACTTTTTTAAAGTAAGTAACTTTGAACATGAAAATGTTCCCAATTTTCACATACGATTACCAGCGTGTGAATCTGTATACCAGCAGTATATTATTTTCATCTTGTATTGATACATTTTCGATCTTACGATCAATTATAGGAGCATACAGCCTGGAAATTCTGGTTTGATAACGGAAAATATCGTGGGTGATTGAATAGCACGGTCCTTTTCAGAGTTTCTTATGATAGAATATATTCGAAAAAATCTAGTTGATAATTTGAAGCGTGTTACGGCAATGTGAATGGATTGGGAAATTTGTAATAGATATCAAGACAGAAAAATAACTTAACCAATGGATCTATTTAATTTCAGAATATATTAGATGATCCTAGTAAATATCTATTGTTGATTTATTTGGGTGTGAAGGATCAATTCAAACAAGAAACACTTTTTTGCTTCTAAGCCGACGTTTCGCTTATATTTAAAAGCATCTTCAGGGCACTATAAATATACAAAAAAAAAACAGGTTGTTATCAATTATGTTCATGAAAGTAGGGAATCAACGTTACATTGATAGATATGCCTTTTACCACAGTGTATAAATGCATAAGTAGGCAGAATTTGAAAGAATAAATGGATACATATAGGTTAAAAACGAACAAATATGAAAATCACGATGTACACGAATATTTAATTGTCAGTGCGATGTTTAGGCATTTGTTAAAAACAGGCAGACAAAAATAGGTACATACCAAAGCTATAAGGTTTCTTTTGGTCTATAATTTTCATTTCATAGGGCTCCACACAGGTAAACAATTACAAATCGGAATACGAAACATCTATGTCCAATATTCAAATCGTTTTATTGATAAGGTCAGACAATGTGATGCGACTTTTTTTCCTTTAGATTACGTGAAAATCAAATTATTTCAGTTTTTGAGATTGAGATATATGACGTTTAGATTTTCGATATCCGTCCTTTTGTTAATTGAATTGGAGTTTCTCTTTATTTCAATCATTTCACTCAATAGTCTTTTCTTGTATTTATGTTGTTCGTCTAATATCTCAAAACCGTCGAAATTAAAGTTATGTCCTGATTGTATGCAATGTTCTACTAGAGCAGTAGGATTTGTTTTCAATAATTTGTTTCTTTGGTCGTTTTCATGCTCTTTTAAGCGCGTTTTGATATACCTTCCCGTTTGACCTATGTAACAGACTCCGCAATTGGAACATGGAATTTTGTAAATCACGTCGCTTCGTTGATCCGGAGGTATTTTGGATTTTAATTTCGTGAAAAATTTTTTGTAGATGTTGTTTTCAGGCTTTAGAATTATTTTAATGTTTGGCAAACTTTTTTGAACTGTGGATTTCAATCTTTCTGACAAGCCTCTTATGTATGGAATTTTTAAATATTTTGTTGTTGATAGGGCGTCGGTTCCGGTTGAAATAATTGGTTAAGGTGTGTGCGTGTCATTGCTCCGCATGATTTTCTTTATGAGTGAAGGGGGGTAGTGATTCTTTTGAAGAATTTCCGCGATGTACTGATAGTTTTTTTCGTGAAATTCCGGACTTGAAAGACTGGTTGCTCTTAATTTCAGATTCCGGATAATATTGATCTTTTGACTAATTGGGTGATCAGAATGTTTGAATTGATCCTTCACACCCAAATAAATCAACAATAGATATTTACTAGGATCATCTAATATATTCTGAATTTAAACATTAATTGGGTAAATTTTCTGACATACAGGGCCAGGTATCATGAACTTCTATCAAGAAATAACGATCACATATGGAGTTGAAACATCGACAAAACTAAAAGTTTGGGCCACGCAAACAAAAAGGTTAGCGAATTTATATAATCACAAACAATTCCTCGTGCGATGCAGAAGACGAAATATACTTCCCAAACATATTCAACAGACATCCAAATGCCTTGATTATCTTTTAATTGCAAACACACCTTTTTCTCATAAATGTCAGAGTGTTCTCAAGAGATTTCAAAGATCAATCCTTAATTTAGAAATCAGCCACACACACTGGAAAATCAGGGAAACTAAGCTAAAGCTAAGACAGGTTAAGGAATGGTCATATAACAACATAGATCGACAAATATATGAGGAGTTCTCGAATAGACAAAACACTTTTTATACATCTAGGCTCAAAATGATCAAGAGTGTTCAGATGAACAAATTCAGTAGATTGCTTCGGACCTCTGAACATTTAACATCCTTACCAGGAGTTCAAGAAAAATGGCTCATAAATTTAAGCAACAGAGACATACCACCGGAGCCTCTTTATATCCTTAGCCTTGGGGGGAAGTTCAATCTACCTTATTTAAACACCAAACATATCCCACTTCAACAACTACTGATAGATGTCGAATATGCAATAGATTCCACAACATCCGAAAGAAAAAACGAGATACGCAATTCATGTACAAACATCATCACAAACTTCCTTAATTCATGTGCAAGATTAAGGCCACATCAAGAAACAAATCTGCATAAATACATGAAAAGTACCTCCGTTTTTATGAAGGAAAATAAGGACAGAATAGTTGTCACCAGAGCAGACAAAGGCAACGTCACAGTGATCCTAGATACAGACCAATATAATTAAAAAGTAACAGAAATGTTGAATGACACCACAACTTATTCCTCCATCAACAAAGATCCTACCACATCCATCCAAAACAAAATTAATAAAACAATCGACAATCTCATCAAATCACACCCAGATCAAAAAAGGAATCTCCAAATAATGAAATCAAAGAATAGTATACCTCCAAGAATATATTTCACCCCAAAGATACACAAAGATGGATGTCCCTTGAGACCCATAGTATCCTTCATCGGTTCTCCACTATACAATGTGACAAAATTCATATCTAAAATTCTGAATCACCTATTTGAAGCGGATCAATACCATGTAAAAGACTCTTTCGAGTTTTCTGAATTCATAAAAAATCAAACAATACCCGACGGACACATTTTAGTATCGCTGGATGTCACTTCACTGTATACAAACATTCCGACAGAGCTGATAACGGAAATCATCACAGAAAGATGGAACAATATTATGGAAGAGACCTTTTTGAACCTTGAGGAATTTCTGGATCTTTTCAAATTTTCATCGAACAATAACTACTTTCAACATAGTAATTCATTTTACAAGCAAACGCATGGTTTGGGGATGGGCAACTGTATGGCGGCTATCTGTGCCGATTTAGCTATGTCAAAACTTCAAAAAAATCGTATCCCATTGTTACCGTTTAAACCACCCTTTTTCAAAAGATACGTTGACGACATCATCACTGCTGTTCCTGAGGACCAAGTGGATTTCACCCTCAATATTTTCAATGGGTTCCACTGGAGGCTGCAATTCACTATAGAAGAGGAAACAGATAACAAAATATCCTTTCTTGACACCTTGATTATGAGAAAACCAGACGGAACACTGGTTACTGACTGGTTCCACAAACCAACCTTCTCGGAGAGATTTCTAAACTTTCATTCTGATCACCCAATTAGTCAAAAGATCAATATTATCCGGAATCTGAAATTAAGAGCAACCAGTCTTTCAAGTCCGGAATTTCACGAAAAAAACTATCAGTACATCGCGGAAATTCTTCAAAAGAATCACTACCCCCCTTCACTCATAAAGAAAATCATGCGGAGCAATGACACGCACACACCTGAACCAATTATTTCAACCGGAACCGACGCCCTATCAACAACAAAATATTTAAAAATTCCATACATAAGAGGCTTGTCAGAAAGATTGAAATCCACAGTTCAAAAAAGTTTGCCAAACATTAAAATAATTCTAAAGCCTGAAAACAACATCTACAAAAAATTTTTCACGAAATTAAAATCCAAAATACCTCCGGATCAACGAAGCGACGTGATTTACAAAATTCCATGTTCCAATTGCGGAGTCTGTTACATAGGTCAAACGGGAAGGTATATCAAAACGCGCTTAAAAGAGCATGAAAACGACCAAAGAAACAAATTATTGAAAACAAATCCTACTGCTCTAGTAGAACATTGCATACAATCAGGACATAACTTTAATTTCGACGGTTTTGAGATATTAGACGAACAACATAAATACAAGAAAAGACTATTGAGTGAAATGATTGAAATAAAGAGAAACTCCAATTCAATTAACAAAAGGACGGATATCGAAAATCTAAACGTCATATATCTCAATCTCAAAAACTGAAATAATTTGATTTTCACGTAATCTAAAGGAAAAAAAGTCGCATCACATTGTCTGACCTTATCAATAAAACCACAGAATACCTAACTACACAGAAGCGTCACTCTATGTAATGACGCTTGTGCCATGCTAGGTAGTACATATGTCAAAATTAAATTTAAACTTCCCGATGGACCGCTGAAGTTTGTTTTTTTTTTGGTATGATTCTGATTGTTGATAAATCAAAAACTAAAAATCCTTTGTTATGTGAACCATTGACCATTCAAATCAAATTTGCCGCTCAAAAGTGACATATGTACTACCTACAGAGAATGAAGGTCACGAAAATTTGCCCCTTGAAGATCAAAGTGCCGACGCTTACTGACGCTTCTGTGTAGTTAGGTATTCTGTGATAAAACGATTTGAATATTGGACATAGATGTTTCGTATTCCGATTTGTAATTGTTTACCTGTGTGGAGCCCTATGAAATGAAAATTATAGACCAAAAGAAACCTTATAGCTTTGGTATGTACCTATTTTTGTCTGCCTGTTTTTAACAAATGCCTAAATATCGCACTGACTATTAAATATTCGTGTACATCGTGATTTTCATATTTGTTCGTTTTTAACCTATATGTATCTATTTATTCTTTCAAATTCTGCCTACTTATGCATTTATACACTGTGGTAAAAGGCATATCTATCAATGTAACGTTGATTCCCTACTTTCATGAACATAATTTATAACAACCTGTTTTTTTTTTTGTATATTTATAGTGCCCTAAAGATGCTTTTAAATATAAGCGAAACGTCGGCTTAGAAGCAAAAAAGTGTTTCTTGTTTGAATTGATCCTTCACACCCAAATAAATCAACAATAGATCTATTTAATATATGAAGAATATTACATTGTAACTTTCAATATTTGTGAACAATGAAGGTGTAAAATATGAAATGTGAAAGATATAAAGGTAATTTTCTAGTTTAGGTCCCCCTCGATTTTTCGATGTTTTAATTTTTTTTCGTGAAAAACGAGTGATTTGGTATGATTTACTACTAGTTTCAATGCTGGCAAACAAGTTATTTTGCTGTTTTTTCAACGGGATCTGGAGTGAATAGGGGTGCTGGGTGGGTAAGATTCTTAGAGATTTCCTTGAAAAAACGACAATTTACGAAAAGAATTAGTCTTGCATAGTCTAAAAAGATCAAAATTTGCCAAAAATGTCTAGGTCATTGACCTATTTTTTCAAGGACATGACCTTGAAAAGAATTCAAAATCATTAGAGAAATATACAATTTCATTAGCGCTGAATCAATGAATATTTCAAATTTTCTCGAGTCTATGGTTACTGAAAATTTCAAGAATAATTTATTTTTTCGAAATTCTCCGACAGTATCCGTTGATAAAAATATGTTGACCATGAAGCATATTTTCATTAAATCTAGATGTGATTGCTCCAAAAATTTACCTTGAAATCCTTGAAA
Source organism: Adalia bipunctata (assembly GCA_910592335.1). NCBI lineage: Eukaryota > Metazoa > Arthropoda > Insecta > Coleoptera > Coccinellidae > Adalia > Adalia bipunctata. The sequence goes on along the minus strand of OU342949.1, from coordinate 8,091,774 downwards.
GACAATGCGATCACATTCTCGGTATCCTCTTTTCTGTATTGTAACCGCAACTTGAAACACACATATTCAAATCTTCCCCTTCTTCCACACTTGAAGAAATTCTCACAAATTACTATTTATTTCGAATGAAGTTTTAATTTCCAACTGTCGAATTATTTTTTTTGATCTCCGTAGTAACGATTACCTACGTGATTTGAAACGTGAAAATTCTGTTTGTACGATGCTTATTGCCACGTTGAATCATTGCATCTTTATTGCTCAAAATTTGTAACCGAAGTTTTCTACCAAAACGAAACCCATCAACGATATGTTGAATTTATTCGAACGTCATTTCCCGAATGTAACGTTGATTTCTCGAGGTTTACATCATAATATCAGTTGAATTATGTTATTATTGCAGAATATATTCAATTAAGCCATAACGAACTGACATAACCTAACCTAATTGCTGAAAAACGATAAGGCCATAAAAATCTCAGGGGGGGGTACGCCCCCCCTGAACCCCCCCTTGTTGGAGCCCATACCCTCGTTTGAATAGAACAAAACAGTGCGGACGTCATTGGGAGACAAGGGGATAAATGTCTAAAGCCTAACTTGAACTTACCCAACCCAACTGCTGAAAAACGATAAGGCCATAATAATCTCAGGGGGGGCCGTGCCCCCCCTGAACCCCCCCTTGCTGGAGCCCATACCCTTGTTTGAATAGAACGAAAACAGCGCCGACGTCATCGGGGAACATATCTAAAGGCTCATCTCTTGAAAATCCACCTGCCATGTGTGAAAGTTCTATGTCTATCTTAGTATTTGAGAAATTATTGAGCAACACCGTCTGTTCGAGAAAAAATCACCTTACGGCATTTTACACTGCCGATGCGATTCAAATAAATATAAAGTCTAAACGCAGGTGGAAATATTCACAATCTTTTTTATTTTTTTTCTCTGAAACTACTCATTTGCCAATGCTGAAATTAAAACTGTAGTATCTTTTCAACATCTACAATCACGAGACAAAATATTTTAAAAATCGGAGAGGGGGAGCTAAACTAGAAATTGACCGATATAAATATTCCTCTTATTCTGTTCAACAACCCCAACATGTTATTCTTTCCTCATCTGGGCAGAACTCGTTATGTTCATAATGAAAGGTTTTGTCAGCAATTGATATCATAACTTCATAACATTCCTTATATTTTGAATAATCTTCTCTCATTTCTCTTTCTATGTGCTCTGTGCATAGGCTTTCCATTTTTTAGCTGTTCACTCTTCAAGAGCCTCATTTCAAAGGTATTTATTTCATTTGCTCAATTTTTTGCCAAATTTGTTCGAATCATTAATGACAGAACAAAATGTCAGTGTTATTTTCAACACCAACCTGAATTCTACAACTCAAAATATTACTGAATGGGCATTACCAACATAATTTCGATTTTCCAAAGCCCCCCGAGATGTCAATCATTCTTGGATGGACTGTACTTTTATTTCACAAATTCGATCCATTAAACTCAATACTTATTTCCCATTTACCTCTTGATATGAAGAATGACAATGAGTGATCAGTGTATGTGCTATTGTCTTTTGAATAAAAAATGATCGGTTATGGAGATTACACACGGACACAAATGGAAGTTTCTCGCTTATTTCACGAAAAATTTCCAAATTTGCCGCCTATATCCCAAGGAGCAATTAGCAAAATAGAAAAGCAGTTTCGAGAGCTTGGTCATGTAAGATAAATGAAAAAAATTGCTGCCAATGCAGTAAGTGATGATACGGAATTGGATAATATGCTTGAGTTTCAAGAAAGCCCACATAATTCTGTTCGAAAAGTAGCCCCGCTGTTCACCGTCAGCCACACGTCAATATTTCGAATATAAAAGGAAAGATACATCCCTATTGAATGATGGCAACTCAGGAGCTCATAGAAGACGATTTCGATAGGAGAACGCATTTTTGTGAGCAAATGATGGCAATATTAGATAACAATGTGATCCAATCAGAAAATGTTCTGTTTTCTGATGAGAGTATACATTTACACTACACGGTCATGTTAATCGTCAAAATTGCCGCTATAGGTCTGATGAGAATCCTCACTGGATGAGAGAAGAACATAAGCAATATCCTGAAAATGTTAATGTTTGGGCAGGAATTTTTGCAAATCATTTCGTAGGTCCCTTTTTCATTGGCGGCAACTTGAATGGAGAAAATATTTAGAACTACTCCAAAATAATGTCGTACCAACTTTGATAAACTTATATCCTGATCCAGCAAATCCACAAGTTCCTGCGAATAAAATATGGTTTCAGCAAGATGGAGCACCGCCCCATTACCAAATCAATGTCCGGCAGTACTTGAACCAAATTTTTCCAAATCGGTGGATAGGGAGGCGCGGATAGATAGAATGGCCAGCACGATCTCCTGATCTGACACCATTAGACTTCTTTTTGTGGGGATACGTCAAAAGTATTGTATACGAAACGAAACCCTTAAACTTAGACGACCTAGAAAACCGAATCACGCTTGCCATTAGATCAGTCACGCCTGAAATGTTGAGTAACGTTAGAAGACAATTCTACACCAGATTAGCATGTTGCCAAGACGTTCGCGGCGAGCTTTTGAACATTTCCTGCATTAACATCAATATCTTTTTTTGTTTTTTTATGATTAAGAAATAATCAGTGTTACTGTTACTGTTATTAGGTTTTAAGTGTAATGAACCGAATTTGTGAAATAAAATAATTTTCATTTGAAACGATGATTTTTGCAATAAATCTGAAAACACTTAATACTTCCGAAATAGTTAAAGATAGGTATAGGACATTGTGCATGAATTGTGTCTAGAATTCTCTGAAGAATCCAAAAAATAAATAATATACCTACAGGGGGTTGAATTTGAAATAAGAAAGTTGGTATTGGCCACGGTCACATGGAACACCCTATATAATATTATTTTCTTGAAAAATATGCTCCGAGCGTTTTTCCCAACACGTCCTCATTTATTCGTTATCGAATTTATTCCATTTGGCTGTTTGGCTCTGTATACCAAATAGCAAAGAATACTCGTCAGCAGACCTACAGAATCTTATGAGTAACAATAAGAAGCAACTCGTCAATTTGATCGAAACAATTTGAATTCTATATTTAGTTTGATATAAATTTTTGACATATAAACTGTAAATGAAATGTTACCGTCCCGTAGTGCTAATGATCTACGAAATGTCAGTGTTATTTCCAACACCAACCTGAATTCTGCAACTCAAAATATTACTGATTCGGCATTACCATATTACCAACATAAGTTCGATTTTCCAAAGCCACCCGAGATGTCAATAGATAGTCAATAGACTATCTATAGTTGGGTTTTATAAATATGTTACAAAAATGTAAATATTAAGGCTTTGGTATCAGTTCTTTGGAACTGATTTGAGGTGTGTAGTAAATTTATTGTCTCAAGTCCAAACTAAAATTGAAACTTTGAATTGTCCATAGAGCAAATTTCAGGTGCATAGTATGCATTATTTAATTAAATTAATTAATTAATTTAATTTGTTTTTCAAATGTCAACCTTTTTAACAAAGTATGTCCCATACTTGAACCGCTCTTTTTTGTAAAGAACGATTACTGTTAAAAAGGTGGACATTTGAAAAACGAATTTCATGAAAGAGAAAAATACAGGGTGTAATCGAGTTATTTGGTAAATTTATATAATACAGCCTGTATAAAAAAACTTCAGATGTTTATCGAATGATGAAGCTGATACCTTATGCTAACCACTGTAAAAATTTCGTTCATCTACTTATATTGAACACAGTATGAGAATACATTGAAACGATCAACTGAAGGATGTGAAGTAAATTTATTGTTCATGTTTTGTTGATGGACCCTGAAACCACTATTCCTCTAAAAAAAGGAACCTCTCTTCATTGACGGTGGTCTTTTTAAAAAATTGTAGAGATGTCAATAAATCTTGGATGGACTATAGTTGGGTTTTATAAATATGTTACGAAAATGTAAATATTAAGGCTTTGGTACCAGTTCTTTGGAACTGATTTAAGGTGTGTAGTAAATTTATTGTCTCAAGTCCAAATTAAAATTGAAACTTTGAATTGTCCATAGAGCAAATTTCAGGTGCATAGTATGCATTATTTAATTAAATTAATTAATTTTGGATGTAGGTAAGGGGTGATAACAGGAGGCGGATGTTCTTAAGTCCTTTTATTCATTAACCAACGTTTCGGCTGTACGTTACTAGCCTTCTTCAGGGTTCTACAATAGTAAAAAGTATATAGATTATAGTTATATTGGATGTGGCTGTGGTCTCACCGAATAGTGGACACGTGAGGGTGTTGTTTGATGATGCCAGTTTTCATCCAGTGTCTGCTGGGTGGCAACAGATCGGTCATAAAAATCAGGGAGGCAAAAGTATCTAAGTTGGCGGTGATTCGATCAGTGATCAGAACTCTCAATATATATATCACTTTTTTCAATATCGTCGGACGTATTAAAATTAATGCAATGGCGGCGGGAAGCGACGCTAAATTGTTTGTGACAAGGGACAACTGACATAATACTCGGGACAACTGACAGCACACATGAAAGACACAGAATAAAATAATAAATTAAAATCTATGGTTTGTTCTTTTCTTAGGCTCTGGCTATTAACCTATATCTGTCAAACTTTGATACAATCCTGGGGTAACAAATCTGTAATTGATGAGGAACGAATAGATTCGGCTTAAATTACTGATATCGGTCTTTTCATTCATGGTGTTTTCATGCGATTTTATATGATACATTTCTAGAAAACACCTTTTTGAATAGTTGGGCTCTATTTCAAGGATGTCTGTCTGGCTGAAATCCATGAAATGGTCATTTGACCTACAATGTTGGGCGAGGGCACAACCCCTATCGGTGGATTTTATGTCGCTTTTATGCTGGCTTATTCTCTTTTTTAGATGTTGTTTGTTGTAAGAAAAGAACAAACCATAGATTTTAATTTATTATTTTATTCTGTGTCTTTCATGTGTGCTGTCAGTTGTCCCGAGTATTATGTCAGTTGTCCCTTGTCACAAACAATTTAGCGTCGCTTCCCGCCGCCATTGCATTAATTTTAATACGTCCGACGATATTGAAAAAAGTGATATATATATTGAGAGTTCTGATCACTGATCGAATCACCGCCAACTTAGATACTTTTGCCTCCCTGATTTTTATGACCGATCTGTTGCCACCCAGCAGACACTGGATGAAAACTGGCATCATCAAACAACACCCTCACGTGTCCACTATTCGGTGAGACCACAGCCACATCCAATATAACTATAATCTATATACTTTTTACTATTGTAGAACCCTGAAGAAGGCTAGTAACGTACAGCCGAAACGTTGGTTAATGAATAAAAGGACTTAAGAACATCCGCCTCCTGTTATCACCCCTTACCTACATCCAAAATTCTATCAAACACAGGATTACTCTCATCAAATTAATACAGCATGGGGTACTATGCTAACATCAGACTACAATATGGCAATGATGCATGCCAACAATTAAAGATCTGGTCCAATTCATACATGAAGTCTGCCTCCTTGAAGAACCGACGAATTTTCCTCCTCGAGTGCAAGAGACAGGGTCTCACACCAAGGCACATTGATCACAAACTCAACTCGATATATGGCACCATAACGGGGTCCTCCTCCACCAGACAAGCAGAACGTATGAGAGCTAAAATTCAGCACCAGCTCCTCTCATTCGAAATCAAGGCCACCATACGAGACATCCAAACAATGGAGAGAAATCTCACCAGAGGATGGGAGAACTTACAGAACACCTTTCCTGAAACAGTCATCCAGCAGCACCGATCTCGGCAGAACACTCGGTATTTAAGAAAATTCAACCACATAAAAATGTCTAACCTTAGGAAAATCAACTCCTTGTCAAACGAAAAATTGTATTCGGCTAGGGCACAACCCCACTGGTTCAAAAACATCAGCAACACCCCAATTCCTGAACGAATCACAGGATTCTTGGCCTTGGGTCCAAAATTCAATATTACGGTCCCTAAAAAACACATCTCAGTCCAAAAACTCTTGGCTGACATAGAATTTTTAATAACTTTAAAGGATACAAGAAACACTGACACCAATAACATACTTAGGGCCTTATCCACCAATGCCATCACCAACTACCTGCTGTCGTCCACTAACACAAATAATATTTTTCACAGAGAATTTTTCTTTTGCAGAAATTTCCTAAAACAGCACCCGGAGATACTAATCCTCCAGTCTGACAAGGGCAATGTCACTGTAGCAATGACAAAAAACCAATATCTCACACTGGCACATAACATCCTAGCAGAAGAGAAATACTACAAGCCCCTGAACAGGGATCCCACTAACACCTACCAAAATCAAGCTAATGCACTAATAAAAAGATTAGTCCAAAAAGAATACCTAACACAATTACAAGGGAAGAAACTCTGCAATTACAACTCCATCCCTGCACGGTTCTACGGCCTCCCAAAAATTCACAAACCCACACTGGCGCTTCGACCAATAGTCTCATGTATCGGCGCACCCATCTCCAAATTATCTTCCTATATATCGAGGATCCTCTCAGACTCCCTTGATTGTACAAATAGATACTACATCAAGGACTCCTTTGAATTTGCACAACTAGTTAACAACTACCAACTACCACCTAACTATGTCATCATCAGCCTTGACGTGGTGTCCCTCTACAGTAACATATCAATTGACCTGACCATTGCAGCCATCCGAGAGAACTGGCACAGAATATCCCAGCTGACCACCATCCCAATAGAGGAATTTTGTCACATCATGACATTCCTTTTCTCCTCAAACTTCTTTTTGTTCGATGACAGGTACTTCCTACAAATATTCGGTACCCCCATGGGAGCACCACACAGTGCCGCCACAGCCATCATGGTCATGGACTTCGTCCTTGACAAAATCCTCCCAAGTTTCACCTTCGACATACCCTTCATAAAAAAATATGTAGACGACATCATCTGTGCAGTTCCAGAAGACCAGATCGATTTCATCCTGGAACAATTCAACAATTTCGACCAGTTTATCAAGTTCACCTTAGAGAAAGAAAATAACAACAGCATCAGCTTCCTAGATACGAAAATCATAAGAACCCCAGACAACATACTTATGACAGACTGGTACACAAAACCCATGAGCTCTGGAAGATACATTAACTATTTCTCAGACCACCCCACAAAACAGAAGGTAAACCTTTGGCTCAACATGAAGAACCGCATCACCACAATATCCCACCCCTCCTTCATTAACAATAACCTATCGAAACTACAATCTCTCATGATGAACAATGGATATCCAAGGGCACTAACAAATAAACTAATTTACAGCACCCCATCCATACAAGACACACAACACAACCGAGGTCTCACCCAGAATGGTATGCTGGGTGAGACAGAGACAGACGAAGAAGAAGCCGCCCGACGAGAACACCCCCCAGGTGCACCCCCCATCCGGAATGATATGCCGAATGGGGCGGAGGAAGAAGAACCCCAGAATAACCAGATCAACAACCAGGAGATAACCAAGAAATATGGCTCATTCCCCCTAATACCTGACCTAACTAACAAAATAACAAGGATATTCAAGGCCGATAACTTAAAAATTGTTTCTAAAAGCGAATTCAATGTTAAAAAGCTATTTTCACAACTAAAAACAAAAATAAACAAGGAAAGAACAGCAAATGTAGTATACAAAATCCCCTGCTCCCATTGTGAGATGGTATATGTAGGCCAAACCTCACAACATCTAAAAAAGAGAATAAGCCAGCATAAAAGCGACATAAAATCCACCGATAGGGGTTGTGCCCTCGCCCAACATTGTAGGTCAAATGACCATTTCATGGATTTCAGCCAGACAGACATCCTTGAAATAGAGCCCAACTATTCAAAAAGGTGTTTTCTAGAAATGTATCATATAAAATCGCATGAAAACACCATGAATGAAAAGACCGATATCAGTAATTTAAGCCGAATCTATTCGTTCCTCATCAATTACAGATTTGTTACCCCAGGATTGTATCAAAGTTTGACAGATATAGGTTAATAGCCAGAGCCTAAGAAAAGAACAAACCATAGATTTTAATTTATTATTTTATTCTGTGTCTTTCATGTGTGCTGTCAGTTGTCCCGAGTATTATGTCAGTTGTCCCTTGTCACAAACAATTTAGCGTCGCTTCCCGCCGCCATTGCATTAATTTTAATACGTCCGACGATATTGAAAAAAGTGATATATATATTGAGAGTTCTGATCACTGATCGAATCACCGCCAACTTAGATACTTTTGCCTCCCTGATTTTTATGACCGATCTGTTGCCACCCAGCAGACACTGGATGAAAACTGGCATCATCAAACAACACCCTCACGTGTCCACTATTCGGTGAGACCACAGCCACATCCAATATAACTATAATCTATATACTTTTTACTATTGTAGAACCCTGAAGAAGGCTAGTAACGTACAGCCGAAACGTTGGTTAATGAATAAAAGGACTTAAGAACATCCGCCTCCTGTTATCACCCCTTACCTACATCCAAAATTCTATCAAACACAGGATTACTCTCATCAAAATAAATTAATTAATCAATTTAATTTGTTTTTCAAATGTCAACCTTTTTAACAAAGTATGACCCATACTTGAACCGCTCTTTTTTGTAAAGAACGATTACTGTTAAAAAGGTGGACATTTGAAAAACGAATTTCATGAAAGAGAAAAATACAGGGTGTAATCGAATTATTTGGTAAATTTATATAATACAGCCTGTATAAAAAAACTTCAGATGTTTATCGAATGATGAAGCTGATACCTTATGCTAACCACTGTAAAAATTTCGTTCATCTACTTATATTGAACACAGTATGAGAATACATTGAAGCGATCAACTGAAAGATGTGAAGTAAATTTATTGTTCATGTTTTGTTGATGGACCCTGAAACCACTATTCCTCTAAAAAAAGGAACCTCCCTTCATTGACGGTGGTCTTTTTAAAAAATTGTAGAGATGTCAATAAATCTTGGATGGACTATAGTTGGGTTTTATAAATATGTTACAAAAATGTAAATATTAAGGCTTTGGTATCAGTTCTTATGAACTGGTTCAAGGTGTGTAGTAAATTTATTGTCTCAAGTCCAAACTAAAATTGAAACTTTGAATTGTCCATAGAGCAAATTTCAGGTGCATAGTATGCATTATTCAAATTAATAGTTCACTATACAATATTGAACATCGTCTTAACAACCCCTATCAAAAGCATCGTTAGCATATCCTGTCGTAAATTAGGATACAATTATATTAATTTTAATTGAACAACAATCATAAACCCATGGTTAATAATGACTGTGCCCTCAATTACTGAATATTTGATAAGTACGAGGAACATTATTAGTGATATCGAATTGTCTTCCATCGATTTTTGTCTTTTTATATTATGAATTATACATCTGTTTCAGTTATTCAGGATATGATCTGCGGCCAAATTTCTAATGATCTGAATTTTCCACGTTCAAATGAATGAGCAGTAGCGGATTAACCGGTACGCTTAGTACGCTGCAGCGTAGGGCCCCGAGGTCCATAGGGGCCCCGGCGATCGAATTGAATTTTTTTTTTATGGAGTGGAAATTCAGTCTACAGACTGAATTACATTGTGAAAAAATAGTCAGACTCTACTCTATTTTAAAAGAAGCTCAGAGGAAACTTGCGAATTATGAATTATTACATTCACACAAGACGCAATTGTATAAAAAGAGCTCAGAGCAAAACTCAGATGTTGGAAAAAACACACCATCCGAGATTCAGCGTAGAGTCCCTAATTATCTTGTCTGCCTGCAATAAATTCCATCAAGGGTGGCGGCCGAATTCCAATATTTACAATTACATCATAATTAAATAAATTTGTCGGCATTTCCTCTAAAATCTAGGAATGGCAGAAGTTCTTAGGTCTGCATATTTGTGTTAACAGTGATGGCAAGTTTCGTGGAACGTGTAAGATTCAAATATTGTGAAAAACTGAGAAGTGTTGGTGAATTGAACCATTTTTGTTTGTGTTTGGACTTTTAAATCCTTGTACTCTAATTGAACGATATAATTAATTGATATAGAAGGAAAGCTTTACAGTGCAGTTTCATATGCTAGAAATAACATTCTTCCAATTTTTCGGCATATACATAATTCGAGCGATGATGAGGCAGACCAGTCAAATTCATTTTCGATATACAGGGTGGGCTCTTCAAAACGAAACAGACGAGATAACGGGCGGAATAAATTTATTTCGGAAAAATGCTCGGACACGTCGATTTTTGTTTCGAGGGGGACAACTTTTGAGGTCAAATTCACAACTATATCGCTTCAACCCTTAGTGTTAGAACACCAACCCCTAAATTTTGAATAGGAAAGATAGGGTAAGTGATACCTCATTTGAAAGGCTTTTTTATCGTGAATGCAGCGTGATGATTTTTTTCTCATTCAATGCATTCGTTTTAGAGATATTCAATTTTGAACAGTACTATTCATTCCGCTAACCATGCTATGTGAATTCATCAATTATTTGACTAATTATTCATTGTTAAAATTTTAACTTTGTATTTTGATGTCTGATGTATGATAGTTATGGATTTTCATCAAATCTACAGAATGAATGAATAATAAATTTGATTGATTCAGACAGCTTGCTTGACGACAATACCATCATGTTTGTTTCAACTTCAAATGTCAATATATCAAGAATCAATGAATCAAATGAAGAAAAAATCAATATCCTGAATTCAGGATAAAAGGACCTTTCAAATGAGGTATCACTTACCCTATCTTTCCTATTCAAAATTAAGGGGTTGGTGTTCTAACACTACACATATAACATATAGTTGTGAATTCGACCTCAAAAGTTGTCCTCCTCGAAACAAAATCGACGTGTCCGAGCATTTTTTCGAAATAAATTTATTCCGCCCGTTATCTCGTCTGTTCCGGTTTGAAAAGCCCACCCTGTATGTAAGGCATACGACATAATATTGGTTCAATACCTACCGGGAAAAGGAAATACAAAATACGATTTACAGAAATTATTTGTTTCAACCTGTACCTACCTACGTGTTTGTACGACGAAATGACAAACAAAACAAATAATTTCGTTCCAAAAATGTGGATGTATATTTATAGATACTTATCAATTTAATTGTTGCAATTTTTTCTTGACTTCCGATCATCCCCGATAGACTCGTCCACTATGTTCAATAATATGTTTATATTTTACCATTCTTTTGTTGTATCAATTAGGTAATAATTTTTCATATATTAGCTCATCGGTTCGGATTTCATACTTCGATAAAGCGAAGTCAATGAATTTCTGTTAGTCCTCACAGAATATAAAATAAAATTCAACATTTTCTCATCGTTACAGTTGCTAGTTGCATGTAATATTGACCATGTGACATGTGACATGTGACCATGTGACACCATGTCTGACAGACGTTGTATGAGCGGCTACCGAAAACGAAAGCTCAAGGAAAGTAAGGAGCAGTAAAGCTGAGCATCCAAAATTGACAGAATTTTTTGCTCATTTTCCAAACTGTCATTGATATAAGAACTGTTATGACAGAAAATAGACTGCAGGCTTTGGGATACGAAAGTGATATAACGAGCAGTCTCGATTATGATTCTGCAATAAAAGAATTTGCTGATATTAAAATAAGAAAGAATCAATTTTTTAAGTGGAATTATTAATTTTATGTTGTAGGTAGCTGATTTACAGCTTTACGATACTGGTATCTTTTGTGATGATTTTATTTATTCCTTAATCTCGATGCCGCGATAAAAAATTTGCAGATATGATATTCTAGAAATATTTTGTATTTGAATTTTGGTGATAATTTTCCCTTTTTTTAAGATTTTTATTCATCTTTTATATTTTGTTTTAATAAACATACCTTGTATTTTATTAATCAACTTTTTGTTTTGTTTTTAAAGAAGTGAGTTTTAATTGAAAAATTCTTTTGAAAAAAAGCGAAAATGTTTCAGAGGGGGCCCAAAAAGTTTTGAAGCGTAAGGCCCCTGAAATCGTAAATCCGCCACTGTGAATGAGTGAAGCACATTATTGCACTTGGATGCAACTAATGAGATGTGAATCTGTGACTGAAATAAGGAAATAGATAATAAAATATTTGATTAACACGTGTGATTTTCAAAATTTATTGGTGAGGCACTATCTCATCTGCCTCATAGGACAAGCCACCACTGCCTGATTCTCGTCGATCCCAGATACCCGGGTATCATTCTAGACACCTCATGCATTTTCTCGCCTCCTTCCAATATCCGATAGTAGATGTACTTTTTTGTTCTGCACCGCTTGGATTTAATGAACCTGAATGTTATGTTTCTATTTTATTATTTGATTCGGTTTGTAAAATTTTAACGATAATTCCAAAGGTAGGGAATACCTATATAAATAAACGCTTCAAATTAGTATTATATTCTATTGATAAAATAAAGTTATTACCATTTCGTACAAGCATACCTAATAAATATATAAATAGTATATTGTATAATTAGTGGGAAAAGCATAATATTCCCAAACGACTGTGATAATTACCAGACGAGGAGCGTAGCGACGAGTCTGGTAACACAGGAGTTTGGGAATATGCTTTTCCCACGAATTATACATACTATTTTTTCTCCGATCGTCGATTTATATTTGAAAAAATTATTAAAAAATATTTCATTCAAGATGTAATCAAGTAAGTTTAAATAGGTTTCTCTATGTTCATATTTAAATATAGAAGTGGTAACTATGGAAATTACTTTGTTATGACAGAAGTAAAATAATTTTCAAGCCGATTTTGTTCGATTCGTTGTATTTTATAAGAAATTAAAAAAACAGTAGTAAACATGGACACTGATGGTGATTATTCGTTACCTTGCACGCCTCCTGAACTTGTAGAAGCAGCGAACGCGGCTTCACTTGATTTACTTCCGGCGAAATCCAGAGAGAAGTATGAACTTGCGTACCAACGCTTCATGGATTTTTGCAGAAAAAACAACAGTGTATCCTTTTCTGAGAATGTACTGATGGCGTATGTTGCTGAATTGGCTAAAACAATGAAATCTTCGACGTTGTGGGCACATTATTCCATGCTTCGATCAACTTTGTCTATTAAAAATAATATTAATATTGCCCAGTACCATAAACTGAGAGCATTTTTGAAACGTCAAGCTATAGGATACAAACCGAAAAAATCTAAAATTTTAACCCAGGAACAAGTTCAGAAATTCATTTTAGAGGCCTCAGATGACATATTTTTATCGACGAAAGTAAGTAGATAAAGATTAAATAGTATTACTTAAATTAAATGAAATACGAAATATACAATGTTCGATTAATTTTTAGGTGGCTCTGATATTTGGAATAGCAGGAGCCTGTCGACGAGATGAGCTTGTCCGAATAAAAGTTCAGGATATAGAAGATTTCGGTTCAAAAATACTGGTAAAAATACCAGAAACAAAAACAAATAGACCTAGATCATTCATCATCAACGAAACCTATTTAAATGTTTATAGAAAGTACGTATCATTCAGGCCTAATGATTTTGAAAATCCTAGATTTTTTTTTAAATTCAACAAGGGAAAAGGATGGAAGACAGTCATTGGAATTAATCAATTTGGAAAAATGCCGCAAATTGTTGCAAGTTATTTACAGTTGCCAAATCCGACAGAATATACAGGACATTGTTTCCGAAGATCATCGGCAACACATTTGGTAGATGCTGGAGCTGACATTCTTTCTTTAAAGCGCCACGGAGGATGGAAGTCTTCCCATGTGGCGGAAGAATATATTGACGAATCACTTAATAATAAAGTAGAAGTGGCTAATAAAATATTCAACACCCCTGCCTCGACTTCAAATGAAAATGATCGAAACGAGATAAACCAAACAACTAGCCATGCAGCTTCAACGTCTATAAATTCTCGTTGCCCTCCAGTACAATTTACAAATTGTACAAACTGTACAATAAATGTAAATATTAACAACAATTAATTGTGTTCAAGAATAACGTTATAAATTAGATGTTTCTTTTATTTATTTCATACCAAATTTATCAATATTAAAATGAAAACCATACTTTGTTTCATTTCATTGTAATAATCCATTTGTAACATTACCGCACGCTACAGCAGTGCGGTAATTATTACCGCACTGTTATTTTCTAATTGCTTAGCAACTGCCCACTGTTCTGGAATGTTGAGCTTTGCGCATAGAAATCAGGTCAAAATAGTGTCACTTTTCCCACGATCGGAGAAAAAATCATTTATGGTGCCATATATATGTTTTGGGCATAAAATACCTCTGAAATCTTGGAAGTATTATCTTCAGAGTAGCAATGTGATCATCAGGGGGCTGAAACAATACTCTTATGAATAATGTGGTATTATGTGGAAGTTGTGTTTCGCGAAGACTCCATTATTTCAATTGGAAATGAAATATTCCAGATAGGTAATGAAGCATCATAGGACATTACTTGAGACCTAAAAGCACTATTCTACTGTCTACAATAGTCTACACATCTACAACGAATGGGAATAAGATAACAGGATCTATCCCGCCAATTACACTCAGCCCACTTCCACGGCAGGGAGCAGGGAAGTGAGCAGGGAAATGAGCAGGGTAAGAATGTTATCACCTCACTTCTGCTGCCACTCGTGCTGCTACTCGCGCTGCCGGTCACTCCCTAAATTAGCGGTTTTTCGTGCGGCACAGAGTGCTGAGGCTGCAATTTCGTCGTCCGCCATTGCCAAAACTTGATCGCGAGAGAAATGTTTGAGCTGAGTGTAAATACTCACTGCCTTTCCATACTGCCGCAGAAGTATTCCGGGAAATATTTCTGGCAGCGCGAGTAGCAGTGGAAGTGGCTGAGTGTAATTGAGGCATATGAGCAGATATTTTCCCCTTATACAAGTGGTTTCACCACAAACTGGACAAACATATACAGGGTGCTTTTTTTAAGTGTTTCATTAGGAGTATCTATTATAGGAAGGAATTTTGATACGATTTCAAGATTCTGTATTTTCGTTTTGGAATACATGAACTTAAATTGTAAAATATATTCCTAGGTTATCATCCATTATGTTAATCAGTGAAATAGATATTGGGTGTTTTGGATATTTAATGATCAATTGTTAGTTTATAACAATGCCGACGTTTCGAAGCAGTTTGCTTCTTCCTCAGGGCTAAAATTCAACATACAACATCACTCCATCCACTCATCGGTGGATGGTTGGACCCGAACGAGTTTATGTTTGTATCCGTTTATTAGTATCACGATTCGTTAATCTTCTATTTATATTATGGGTTTTGACCTGTCTACGGTGAGGCGATCAGTGCTGACCAAGAATATCATCGAGGAACCCATCATTCATACTCCGACGACACATTGGTTTGATAGTCGACGCGTTTTGTTGTGTCCATGTATAAACCATGATTATGTCTAGCTAGCGTCACATTTGGTGTAACATTCTTATCAGCTGCAAACTTTTATTGTTGTGAAATGATTTTGATTTCTTTGAGTTTTATATTCAGGATTCATATAATAACGTACAATATTGTTTTAAAATAACTAGGTAATTGATTTAATTTTATTGTAATCTTAAGCATAATTTTAATGATGTTGTATGTTGAATTTTAGCCCTGAGGAAGAAGCAAACTGCTTCGAAACGTCGGCATTGTTATAAACTAACAATTGATCATTAAATATCCAAAACACCCAATATCTATTTCACTGATTGTAAAATATTTTCAAGCGGAATCTACTTCCGGCTCTACCTGTGAACTTCGTTATTTTAAACGTAACACCATGTATATTTATTTATATAGGGTGTTCCACCATAAATCGGACAGAGAGAGAGAGAGAGAGAGACATTTATTAATGAATTGCAAGTTACATATTGATTTCACAGGTCGGTAATATTCGGAGGTAATATCACAAGACTATGACAAATAGCCGACTATTATTTTCGGCCTAATTCAATCGAGAGCGTCTTGTATTTCGACAATTCAATAAGACCATATGAACATTAATAATCTGAATAACTCCCGAGAGCTTTAGCTCGAGGGAGTTATTCTTTGATTATTAATGTTCATATGGTCGAATTGAATTGTCTTGAAATACAAGTTGCTCGAGATGAATTAAAGAAAATAATAGTCGCTTTTGTCATAGTCGAGTGATATTCAGGAAGATTATTTCATGAAAACGCTCCAAACGCTCGGATCTGCAGTCTTTTGTATTTCCGACCGAGCGGTCGGACTTACTTATAATTATTTTGCAAAAAAATTGGTATCCCGACCAAGTTTTGAACTCGGGACATTTTCAATTCTGAATAAATGTTATGTCAAGTTTTGACACTTCAAATAGCCGCTGATATTTCTTTGTTTACCTGAATATCCGATAATATTGCATATCGCGTGACCAATTTCGTGACTTTTCATTGGCGGAGCCATGTGTGAATGGAATAATCAAAAATACACAAGTAAATGCGAACAGGTATAAAACATCATTCTGAGTAAGAAAGGGTAAAAAATATAAAAAAATAATAACTATGGATGTGAGTTGAAAAACTGTAAAAATTCATCCGAAATCAGCATCACAGATTCTCATGTGAGTGAACTCATCAACCGAGTACAGAGTTTTTGACAGCAAAAAATCACGGACTCTCTCCCGAAACTTCTTAATCGGAAGATTCTTCACCCCACCAGGAAGTTTGTTATATAATGAAGCAGCGTAGAAGTCCGGGCCACGCTGGGATCGGCTCAGTCTAACGTAGTCTTTCCTGATGTTTGATTTTTTTCTGGTGTCATGGTCGTGAATATCTGACTGGACTGAGTAGTCCTTGACATGCCCGTGGATGAAGACCAGGCTTTCCAGAATGAAAAGTGACGGAAAGGTGAGCAATCGCAGATCTTTAAACATGTGCTTACAACAATCGCGGTACCCCAGCCCGCCCAAAATTCTGACCACACGTTTCTGAAGTCCGAATATATCCCCGGCATGGGCGCAGTTACCCCATACTAGGACTCCGTATTTGAGGTGGGTCTCAACCAAGGCGAAATACGCAGACCTCAACACTTCCACAGACAGCGAACATGAGAGAACTCTCAGGGCAAATATGTTGCTACTCAGCCTCGAGGAAAGGCGATCAACGTGATCAGTCCATGTAAGGGAAGCATCCAGACAGACACCCAGGAAACTGACAGACTCGTTAGTGTTAGACAGACCATCCATATTTCTAAGGCCGAAAGTGAGCTCTTGAGTCTTCTCCTCATTCACGCAGAGGCCGTTTGACACGAACCAATCGGCAGCTCTCGATCGTGCCTTCCCCGACAAGTCCACAAGGGAGTGCAAATCGGAAGACCTAGCAGTCAGGGTGGTGTCATCCACGAACATGATAGATTGTGTGTCGGCCATGTAGTCGGGGAAGTCATTGATATCGACAATAAAAAGAATAGGCCCCAATGTCGAACCCTGTACCCTGTACCACACCTGTCTTGGTGGGCTTCATACTTACTTGACAGAACGCCGTCCATGCTGACCACCTGAAATCTTTCACTCAGAAAAGAGCGTATCAAATCCAAGGCTATCCCATCGAATCCGTACATTTTCAATTTGTACAATAGCTTATCACTAGGCACGCAGTCGAAGGCCTTCGTTAGGTCTATAAATGATGCCTGATAGAATTTCTTCTCTTCGTAACAGTCTAAAGTGCCCCTGGTCAGCTGGAGTATAGCATCCGTGGTGCTTCTACCTCTTCTGAAACCAAACTGGTTTTCAGCTAGTAGATTATTACCCTCCAAAAAATCTATGATCTGGTTCGATATGACCCTCTCGAGGATCTTGGAAAATATCGGCACCAACGAAATTGGGCGGTAGTTGTTCGGGTCATCTTTATCGCCTTTTTTTATGGATGGGTATAATCTTAGAGATTTTTAGACAGCTCGGGAATCTACCAGAAGTAAGGCATCGATTTACGAGCTTTGTTAGTGGTTAAATTAAAGAATTTATGTTTTTCTTAACGACTTCGACTGAGAGACCATAAAAGTCGGTTGAGCTGCTATTTTTCATATGCGCAACAATATCTCTTATTGTATTATGACCGATTTCCTTAAAAGAGAACCAGGTGTTGGGTGGAATCGGCTTTTTGAAGGTTTCGTGGAAAGGTAAATTCGACCCAGGCAAATTTGCTGAGACTATTTCAGCATATGATGAGAAATGTTCGTTGAATCTAACTGGGCTGATATTTGGCGAATTATGTTCATATTTTCCCCCGAGATGGTCGTGGATCAAACGCCAAGCGGTTCTAGATTTATTTCCCGACTTATTAATGATGTTATCAAAATAGTTGGTTTTCGCCTTCTTAATACTTTTCCTATATCGGGCTCGATACTGGTTTCTCAAAGTGATCAGCTCGCCTGTTCCGTACCGTCCACACATCGCCGTCAAAAGAATGAGGTGCTCCCTCATCATTCGAAGTTCCTGTGAGAACCACCCACGTTTTGGTTTTGTTTTCCATACTTTTATTGATTTTTCTGGAAAGGAAAGATTGAAGCCATCGACGATCACCTGATGGAACCTGTGGAAACTTTCTTCAATGCTCGCTTCCCTGCGACCAATGAAGTCCCATGATTGCTCGGAGAGCAAATTGTGGATCGCGTTGAAACCCGCCTCGGTGAGAGGTCGCGTCCTCCTGAGGACATAGCCCGTGTCCGCAGCTCCGATACTCGAGCAAAACACTTGAGCGTCGTGGTCAGAAAATGAGGTTGCAATAATGTCCGCGTATACGCCCTGGGCGTCAAAGTTGGTAAAAATATTATCGAGACAGAAGGATGACATTAAGTTCAAGAGGAGGCGCGCCTCCGGGTCTGAAACACGGTCAGAGTCAGTGCCGAATTTAACATTAAAGTCTCCACAACAGACTACTCTATCGCACTTCAAATTCAACTTACTCATTATTGATGCTAAAATGGACATAAATAGGTTAAAATCTCTAGAAGGAGATGAATAAATGCATATAACAACAACATTTAGCTTCAACAATCTGATGGCAGATATCTCGCAGTGAATCTCCGAAGACCGGCAGCAGATACTGTCCAATCTGTTGAACTCACCCATACCGTTCATTCCACTCCTGACAAGGATCATGGTATCTCCCCTAGTTGAGATGGATCGGGAGAAGTAGTGGGCTAGGACCCACCCAACTAGCAAAGTAGTCCCCTAAAAGAACGAAATTATTTCATAATCATTATATTGCGCAAATTGAAACAATAAAATTATTTTTTAATGCGTCCAATACGACAATTTCATCATAAAATATGATTATTTCTATAATGCGGTTGTATAGACGTTCTCACAACTCATATCATACGATAAAGAAATAGTCTGAGTGAACAAATTTTATAACAGTTGCATAACGTCCTATAAAATTCTTATAAAATAATTTTAAAGCAGTCCTATACAGATTATAATACGGTTGCATAGCTATTTTGTTAAAAGCTGGTTGTAAAAGAATCTGTATAGATAGTTGTATTAGAGTTCCATAAAGTTCTTATAAAATAATTTCAAAGCAGTCTTATACAGATTATAATACGGTTGCATAGCTATTGTGTTACTTATAATAGCGGCGTTAAAAGTTCGTTGTAAAAGAATCTGTATAGATAGTTGTATTAGAGTTCCATAAGAAAAGTAATAAGATTGTTGCTTTACGCAGAAGTAGAACATTACACAATAAATCTTAATAGATTTATAATCATCTGATAACTACTAGAGAATTCTCTCTTATGAAGAGCTTATAGAATAAAAATGTAGTTCCCAGGAATGAATTTATCTCAAGTCATGCGTTATAAAATAACTCTAAAATCTCCATATATCTCTACCTACAAACATATATGAACATCACAGACATACTAGAAAAATTACGCGGGTTTTCTAGCAGGTTTCGTTTACGAAATAAATTCGGCAATATCTGATTGTGAGTGGAAACGAATAATAAAGAGTGGTCATTCTAAAAGATCAGTTAAAAAGATGTACCATGGAATACTTCAGACACAGAGTGCGCGTGGAAAAATATCCTCGTATAAAATCTATTTCTTTAAATATAAACATGGACCGGCTGCGATTTGCGAACAGATGAGGGTTTTCGAAATAGAAAAAAATGGAAAACATCATGAAACTGAAACAGCACTAGAGTAATTGCAAATAGATATATGGGAGAAGATTTTCCTGTTAGGTATTCCCGAGGGTATTCCTTACATTTCATTGATCTAGGTGTAATGAAAAGATGTCTAACAGGGTGGAGAGATATGAATTTTAGAAATTACTCCACAAAATGGTGTGCTTATGACATTAAAAAAGTATCAAGACTTTAAGAAAATTGTAAGATGCCTTTTCAAATAATCTGTATACAGAAGTTATTCGAAACTCAATATAACTGAATGATTCTTTACTGTCGTACCACAGGCCAGTAAGCGATAATTCTGTTCTATTATGTATTTTGCAAAACGCGCTATAGGAAAACGCGGATATCTCACGTACAGTGTTGCCAGCTTTGGCAGTTAGTAGTTATATTTTACCAACAGGCAACATTCATAATATTAGGTGCAATAAATAGGAAGTGGACTATTTATTTTATTATGATGCATCTTAAAGTTCAAAATATTTTGCAATTCAATTGAAAAAGTCATCTCTTACTAGGACAACATTTTTTTAATAATAACTGAAAAAATATTTTTGCACGCATCAATGTGTTGAATCATTCATCATACATAGTCGTGGTTTGTAGTATAAAATCTGGCAACATTCGAAGGTGGTCAAGAATCAAAACATAGCAATGACTCTTGGGACTATCAAAAGCAATGATATGGCGCTGTGATAAACAACATAATAAAACTTTAATATCGTATAGAGCTCAGAAGGAAATAGAATCACTGTATAAGGTCTCTTAAGTGTGTTGCATAATATACGCCATTTTATTAAACGGTCGGCTATTCAGAAACCGCCGCCATTGTGAAAAAATCACATATAAACGTAAAAAGGTGAAATAAAAATTGATTTTTCAGAGAAATGTAGATATTTTTCCCTGCTTTAAAAACAGCCACAATATATATGTTTCGGTCTCAGTTGACAATTAAACAAATGAAACATGATTTGTTAATTTTTATCTTTTAATATTACCAATAAATGTATACTAAACTGAGGCGCTTTCATTTTTTATCAACAATATATGCATATATTATCAGAAAAGTTAGCTGCGCAAATAAATTTAGCCCCTGGAGTGGCGATAAAGATCCTTAATATGTTCAATATGATTAACAACAGATACAATACCTCCATTACCCACCGCCATATAATGCCTGTGGCATTATGATATTGTCTCTGTCATGACACAACGCAAACGTTGACCTAATAAAATATTCTTATGACAGTTCTATTCCGAATTTCAACAGTAGAGAACAAAATTATTTTATTAGCGATTCTTTCTGCATTATAAAATACTTTCTTAGTAGTTCTATAAATGTTCGTTGAATACTGCTATTCAAAAGTTTTATAGCAGTTCCCAAATGGTTTTGTAAATGCATTGTATAAGTAATTTCGAAGACATTCTTATAAGACAGTTTTATAGTGATTATCTTATAACGGCTGTATAGGTTACTAAAGAATTGTCCTAAAAGAACTGATCTGTTGTATAAACTGGGGCCCTTTCTGGTTGTAAAGACATTGTATAGTGGTTTATAGCCACATAATAGGATTTTCACGGTTCTATAAGATATGCTGTATAGCATTTCTCACAGCCTTTATGGAATAAGTTTTGCTAGTTGGGCAACCATCCATACCAAATCCCTCAGCCTCGTCCTTTGTGAGCCAGTGTTCAGTGATATGCACATGATATTGAGAGTTGACGTCTGGGAATAGATCATAGTCTCCAGGTCATTAATTTTACTTTTTAAACTTTGTACATTTAGGTGGAGAAGATTTATACAGGGTGGGGCAGAAAAACCTATCCGATTTCAAAACGTTATAAAATTAAAACCACTCATCTTGTCAAAAATTTTTTTTTATTAACATATCGCAAATTTTATGCCATTTTTAAATTTAAGTTTTGAAAAGCACATCACTCAAATGTCGTCCTTGGGAGCGGATACACTTATTTAGGCGGTCGCGGTAGCTTTCCATGACTTTCACCGTTTGGCAGTTCTCGGAGATCGCGACACAGGTTCGTACGGGTTTCAAAATCCCTTTCACTTAATTTCTGTGCAACAACCATTTTGTAGGGATGCATTTTGAGGTCCCGGTGCAAAATTCGCCGAATACTGCGGTTGGAAATCCCCAAAGCGAGCGAATGTTTTCGCGCCGAACGACGCGGGGAACGTTCAATCGCGGCTCTCACATTGGCCACGTTTTCAGGTCCTGTTGCTGTCCTGGGACGTCCAGGCGACTTCTTTTTCAGTGCTGAACTCGTCTGTCTAAAATTTGACACCCACACTTTAATCGTAGCGTGATGTGGAACAGGATCATGACGCCCGAGTCCGAAATGAATTCGAAAAGCACGTTGTGTAGCAATTATCGAACCGCCGCATTCGATAAACCGCTCAATAACAAAAGCACGATGTTCACCAGACCAAGGCATGTTGACTACTGACAAATGGCATAAAACCAGCTTTCTAACGGTTTTTACCCCACTACTCTACCTGCTCTCTCTTCTGAGAAAAAGGGATTTGAAATCGGATAGGTTCTTCTGCCCCACCCTGTATCAGCTTGACTATTTTTACCATAACTGGTTGTTGTGTTACGGAAATTAATATCGGGAATTAGGTTATTTTCTGTACCTTCTGTGCTCTCGTAAAAAACTTTGATACATTGTAATGAACTTCGTCATTTTTATTCACTCAATGCCTATTTTCATATATCATTCCTCCCACAATTATTCACGATTTCAATGGGAGAAAGATTTAATTCAATAAGTTGTAATGAATTCCGTCATTTTTATTCATTTAAGGCCTATTTTTATATATTATTCCTTCCATAATTATTCACGATTTCAATGGAAGGAAGGTTTGATTCAATAAGTTCAATATTGTGAACAAAACCGCAAATTATAATGAAGTCCATAATTAATTTTCATTCATAAAAGTCCTGTTCTCATTTATCATTTTCCCAATAAAATATCCGTGATTCCAACAGAAGGAAAATTTAATTCGACAAATTCAACAATATAAACATCGCCGCAAGTATAAAAACGCTCGGGCACATGCTGAGCGCTGCGATAAGGGGCTCGTATCTTGGTTGATTTCGCGTTTTTCAACGGCCGGGGATTTGAAAAAAACGGAGATGGAATTGTCGAATTTTAACGTAGTGGGAATTCTTTCGATTTATTTCTGGAACAATCTGACGTCAATTTAAACCAATCAGGGGACGAGATTATCCCCTTCTTTCAAGATTTTCGAATTTTCAGCGCGTCATAACCCCACCATTTCCGAAGGTTTTAAAAGGGCGAAACGACCTGCGGAAGGCCTCTTTTACTCTCTTTTGCTTCTCTTTTGCGATCTTTTGCTGTCTTACGCTCTTTGAATTATTTTTCGCTTTTCTTCATTTTGAATACCAGTATAGTTTTCCAGTTTTATTTAACGATTATAGAGATTTAGCATTGATTCATCCGAGTTAATTTTCCGTAGAAAATAAAATCAGTGCTAGTGAAATTCGAGACAGGACTCCTAATCAGTTTGTGCAGTGCATACTTCAGAAAACCGGTAAGGCCCCGTTCATATTTCTTACATGGCACCATCCGTTAAATATCATTCTAACGATTGAATCATTGTGTGTTCCACGACTTTTAAACCATTTTTTTTATTATTTCTTCTCTGATTTATGATTTTATTTCCTTGGTGGCATCTTAATCTCTGTAATTATCAGCAACCTTTTTGAGAATTGAGATCGGCGAGATCACAACGGGGTTACGACCGCGCTTCACCCCTTCTTAATTCGCTAAGGGTTGACGGATATATAAGAGACTTCGTTGAGTCGAGTGATTCCCTTTCACTGGGGTTACTCACCTGAACGTTGTTGGTCCACCGCCATAACCTGCCTGTATTTTACCCACAGTATTTCCTCGATTTCATACTGTCTGACATTTCTTTGTGTCCTTAATCTCTGTGTTTATCAGCGACCTTTTTGAGAATTGAGATCGGCGAGATCACAACGGGGTTACGACCGCGCTTCACCCCTTCTCAATTCGCTCAAGGTTGACGAAAACACGAGAGACTTCGTCAAGTCAAGGGGTTCCATTTTTCTGGAACTACTTGTCGAGGCGTTGTTGGTTCACAACCGTCCCCTATTGATATTTTGCATCCTTTTTCATTTCAAGGTTATACCTTGCGTTATAATTCCTTTGTGTTTCCTTAATCTCTGTGTTTATCAGCAACCTTTTTGAGAATTGAGATCGGCGAGATCACAACGGGGTTACGACCGCGCTTCACCCCTTCTGAATTCGCTCAGGGTTGACGAAAACACGAGAGACTTCGTCCAGTCGAGGGGTTCCATTTCTCTGGAGCTACTTGTCGAGGCGTTGTTGGTTCACAACCGTACCCGATTAGTATTTTACATCCCTTTCATTCCAAGATTATATCTTCTATCAATACTTCTTTGTGATTCCTTAATCTCTGGATTTATCAGCGACTTTTGGGGATTGAGCTCGGCGAGATCACAACGGGGTTACGACCGCGCTTCACCCTTGCTTAATCCACGGAAAGTTGACGGGAATCCAGGAGACTTCGTCAGGCCGAGAGGTTCCATTTTCTGAGACCACTCGTCCGGACGTTGTTGGTTCACTGCCGTACCTGACTTGTTTTCGACCCCATTTTACTTTCAAGATTTCATCTTGTGTTCCGATTCCTTTGTGGGGGCCTTAATCTCCGTGTTTATCAGCGACCTTTTGAGGACTGAGATCGGCGAGATCACAACGGGGTTACAACCGCGCTTCACCCCTTCTCAGTTCGCTCAGGGTTGACGAAAACACGAGAGACTTCGTCAGGTCGAGAAGCTCCATTTTCCTGGAGCTACTTGTCTGGACGTTGTTGGTTCTCAGCCGTACCCGATTTCTATTTCGCTCAACTGTGATCGACGATTCGTATTTCACGGCGACGTCCTTGTGAGTTGACATCGGCGAGATCACAACGGGGTTACGACCGCGCTTCACCCCTTGT
The DNA here is from genome assembly GCA_910592335.1 of Adalia bipunctata. Lineage (NCBI taxonomy): Eukaryota > Metazoa > Arthropoda > Insecta > Coleoptera > Coccinellidae > Adalia > Adalia bipunctata. The sequence goes on along the minus strand of OU342949.1, from coordinate 8,066,486 downwards.
TAACTCACTAGACGTTTGCGGATTACTAGAATCACTTCGTCAGGTCGAGGGGTTCCATTCTCTGGATTCACTTGTCCAGACGTTGTGCTGACACAGCTGTCCTGTTCCCTATCCTTTTTTTTTTACATCTGAGTGTGGAATACATCGTTGCAAGTGGTTAGATTATATGATATTTTCCGTGGCCTGCCGAATTTTGAAGTTTTGCTTTGTTACTCCCGTACTCCCCTATTTACCGTCCAATTCTCGCATTCTCTCACCTCGCCCGACCGTCTTGCTCACCCGATCACCGTTTATTCTTGAATTCATTCATCTTTGTAAAATACCGATATTTAAGTCATTTCTTTTAATTTCATGTTTCATGTTCATGTTTCACTCTCAAATGAAATCAGTTTTAGTTTTTGATTCTTAGTATTAATATATTTTTCCTCATTGTCATTTCTGCTTGAAGTCAGTAAACCTTGTAAAATTCAATTTGGTGTTTTAAGTGAACCTTAACTTTGGCAACATTTACGATAGAAACAGAACTTTTAATCGCTAACTTCTTAGATTAAACCGAACCCTTCTCCACTGTATAAAAGCTACCTTGGCAGAAGTGGAGAGTTCAAGGCGCCACAACCTTGTTAAACCTATTGTGGCTGGCGCTCGAGCATTTATTTTCCGTAAAGGTGACTGCGCCCTTGAAGTACTCCCCCCAATTAAGGGATCTTCACAGTGGCGCCCGAGCAGGGACCGTTTCTTTCGTGAGAAAATAATTGATACTGCATTTTTTTTGTGTCCGAACATTTTCGTAAGCGAAGTGTTGCTGATTTCTGAACTGTTTTTTTTTAATATCTATTTTTGACATTTTTCGATCACAGCTTTTACAGTGCGACTCTTGTGAACTTTTAATTATTGACATTTTTTTTGGGACGATTTCGTGTAGAGGATTTTCAGTGATGAACGTGAATCGGTTGCGAGCTGAGGAACTGGTTTGGGAGTTGGAAGCCCGTGGGACACAGGCCAGTAGAACTGTCCATGAAAACAGGATCCTGCTACGGAGGGTGCTCAACCAGGGAGTGCCGCTCAGACGAACCCTAAGGAGTACAATTGAGGAGATGGACGCAGCAAGTCGAATCTTGTGTGATTTGATTGAAAATCTTCGAGAATTCGATGAGGAGAACGCCAATAATGAGGGAGCCCGGATAGGAAGCCGTCTGGAACATGTCAGCAACAGGTTGGGGCTGATTGAGCCAGAGACAGTGGAAGAGCGAGAGAGGTTGGAGAATTTGCTGGAAGGTCTGGCCAATGCACATGAAGTGTTAGAGGGCATCCAGTTGATGGCCGGAGTCCGACAGGTGGCGCAGGCGCCGCTGGTAGAGGGCGTCCCACCGCCCAGGATCACAGAAACAAATAGGTTTCCCGGAACTACCTTGCTGGATCAGGAAATTGAACTCATTTCATTTCACGATACACCGGCTACCGTCCGAGGAGGGCATCGGGAGCCCCCGAGTGCAATTCAGAATGGAACTAAAGGAATGAACTGTTCAGGTCCACAACTGGATGGGACCTACCGGAGAACAAGTTTACCAACTGACTTCCTGCAGCGAATGCGTGAAAGAGCCTGTGACGCAGTTCGTCGCCGACTAAATTTTACCAGCCCCCTATTGAACTCAAGAACTTATGGAAACGGAATTAGTTCTGCAGAGCCGTTGCCCATACAAACGAGACCGGTTGTAGCGGAGTCGACGCGACGAATTTCATTCCCCTTTTTGGAAAGTGAACGAACAACTACAACATCAAGAAGTAGTTCAGAACTAGGCGTGGAGGCACCTGAGATACCAAGGGTGGTGGAACAAATCCGACAACAGCCGATGAGTTCTGGACTGGGATTGCCATTACCGAATCGGACATCAAGTTTTGGAACCAGAGGAGAACATACTCGACAGGAATCAAGGCGTGCCACCATAAGCAGTTCCAGAACTACCGGTGAGCATGTTGATTCAGAACCGGATCAGGTGAACATGTGCAGACCTGGAACTACTACGGAACATGTCGACTTGGTACCACATCAAGTGAATCCGAACAGAGTCAGAACTGGTATGCAACAAATCCGTTCGCAACCAGATCAGCTGAACAGAAGCAGTTCCAGAACTGGACTCAGTGTACAGGAACAAGATGGTGGAGGACCGAACAGGTCAAATCCAGCAACGAGGCCGAACCAAACCGATCAGTTCATACCATGCCAGAACTGTGCTAATATCGGAACAGCAACGAAAGGCGAACCCATTTTCCGTGGCGGTCATCACATCAATTTAGCGGAACTGGATGAGAACTGTCAGAACAGACCTAGACATAAGGCAGAGGAGCAGAACTGGGTCAAGCGAAATAAATATGAGCCACTTTTACCCAATCATAAGGAAGCTGAGAACGAAACTGCTGGAGGAACATCCCTTAATTCCCACTGGAATTATCACTCGGTCCCAGTTTACAAATGGAACGTATATTTCGACGGTACGAGTGGTGTGAATTCTTTCTTGGAAGAAGTGGAACAGTTAGCTGAGACTCGAAAAGTTACCCACCAACAATTATTCGAGTCTATCTTCGAGTTATTGCGTAAGGATGCAAAGGACTGGTACATTCCCCGCCGAGGTTGCTTTCAGGATTGGCCGGACTTTAAGGAACAACTCCGTGAAGCATTCCTGCCTCCAGAATATGAAGAGAACCTACTCGAAGAAATTAGAAAGCGTACTCAAGGTGATGGAGAAAAATTAGTCCTGTTTACAACACGAATGCAGAACTTGTTCTTGAAGTTGAACACGAAGCGACCTTCGGAGGAGGAACAAGTCAACATCATTAAAAGGCGATTAATCCCGTCACTTCAGAAAGCCCTCGCCTTCCAGGAAACAAGAACATACTCGGAACTACTGAACAAGGGAAAGGTGTTCGAGTTAGTTCAGTGGCAGGCAGACCATTATGTACCACCTCCTGACCGGCCAGGATTTATGGATGAACGACATCTGATTTATAAAAATGTGAATCAGAAGTCTACTGGGAACTTGATGATAGACTCAAGCCATAGGACTCCTGTCGAACCATCACGTGTACCATCTACCAAGGAGCCTCCGCCGTCCTCCGTACAGATGACTTCTACCACCGCACCGGAAAGACCTTCGAACGATAAATCAGGAACCATCCGAGAACCAGCAAGGGAGAAGCAGGTGAGATTTGCCGAAAGGCAACCACAATGCTGGCGATGTGGTACAATGGGACATATGAGGCGAGAATGCAGAGCCAAGCCTGTTATATTCTGCTCCCGGTGTGGGAGACAGGGTATATTGTCCCGGGATTGCAGATGTTCGGAAAACTAGAGCGAAACTGTCGGGATGGGAAGACTCGACAGTTTCCAACGCCTACTTCCCCAAATACACCGAAGTACCCATCAAAGGAGAATCGCCCCATGATCGCCGTCCGTATTGAACATCTCAACTTCAGAGCCCTATTGGACACCGGAGCTTCAAGGTCATTTCTGAGCTCATCAGCGGCCGAAAGGTGCCAAGGTTTGGGAATCCTCACAACACCGGTAAACAACGTGTTGGCAACCGTTGCAAATGGAAGCTGCGTGGCAGTGCAGGGGATTTGCCGTACGTCACTTTCCTTGGGCGATATGGAGATCGATGTTCACCTGCTCCTGGTACCCCAATTACCGATAGACATCATACTCGGCATGGATGTATTAGCAAGGCACGACTTCCATATTAATCTAAGGGCTGCACAATGCTTCTTGAACGGCCGACTATTGGACCCACCGGATTTTGTGTCGAAACCTCCCGAGAGACCCATGGTGAACTCCGTGGCTTCAGGACAAGAACAAATTTTGGAAGAGTTCTTGAGACCGGAACTTCAGAAATTTTCCGAAGTTCGGGGCACAACCACACTCATCGATCATGACATCAAGATCAAACCCGAAACCGAACCTCTGAAGCAGCGATACCGTCCCTACAACCCGAAGATGCAAGAAGTTATAAACCAGGAGGTGGATAAAATGTTGGAAGAAGGTATCGTGGAACCGTCGAGTTCACCATGGAGCTCAAGCGTCGTCATTGTGAAGAAATCCAATGGCGAACCAAGGTTCTGCATTGACTTCAGACCGGTTAACGAGGTTTCAATTAAGGACGCATACCCGTTGCCGCACATTGCTGGGATATTGGATAAACTTCGGAGGGCCAAATTTATATCCACGTTGGATTTGAAACATGGATACTGGCAGGTTCCTCTGACAGAAAGAAGCAAACCTGTCACAGCATTCACCGTTCCTGGAAGAGGACTGTTCCAGTTCAAAGTGATGCCTTTCGGTCTGCATTCCGCCGGAGCGACCTTCCAACGACTTCTAGACCGTGTCATCGGTCCGGAAATGAATCCTGTCGCCTTCGCTTATTTGGACGATATTGTCGTCCTGGGAGAAACATTCGAGGAGCATTTGACGAACTTGAGAGCCGTATTCCGCCGTCTCAGAGCAGCCAACCTGAAAATTAACCCGGACAAATGTGCTTTCGTGAGGAAATCACTCAAATATCTGGGTCACATAGTGACCGAAAATGGTATTGCAACGGACCCCGACAAAATCACCGCCATAAATTCGATGTCACCACCCAAAACCGTCCGAGAACTCCGAAGATTTTTGGGAATAGCTGGATGGTATCGCCGATTTGTAGAAGAATTCACCCGCATCGTTTCCCCACTCACTGCACTTCTGCGAAAGAAACAGAAGTGGAAATGGGATAACGAGCAGCAGCAAGCCTTCGAGACATTAAAGGAGAAATTGACCAAGTCACCGGTTCTAGCCTGCCCTGACTTCAACCAGCCGTTTGTGTTACAGACCGACGCATCCGAAACCGGATTGGGTGCAGCCTTGACACAAGTGTTGGATGGGCACGAGAGGGTTATTGCATACGCTAGCCGATCGCTCAATGATGCCGAAAGGAATTACTCTGTCACCGAAAAAGAGTGTCTGGCTATAGTTTGGGCGATCGAGAAGATGCGACCGTATTTGGAGGGCTACCACTTTACTGTGATTTCGGACCACATGAGCCTCCGTTGGCTACAATCCATCAAGTCACCAGCCGGCAGGATCGCCCGTTGGAGTGTTTTCCTGCGACAATTCGATTTTGAGATAAAGTACCGGAAAGGTGCTTTGAACCGGGTAGCTGACGCCCTGTCACGAGACCCGCTGCCCGAGGAACCACAGTCTTGTTTGGTAGGAAGCACTTCATCGTGCTCCTGGTACAAGAGGAAGTTTCAGGAAGTCGACAAGGACCCAACCGGACACCCTGACTACCAAATTCAAGAGGGCAAACTATATCGTCATTTCTGGGATCCTGGTGATTTTACCGAGTCGGAAATGGGAAGTCCTTGGAAACTATGTGTCCCTAAGGAGAACCGTCCGGCCATATTGGTAGAAAATCATGATGCACCAACCGCCGGTCACCTAGGTATTGCTAAAACGATATCCCGGGTAGCTCGGAAATATTATTGGCCAGGGATGTTCAGGGAAGTTGCGCAGTACGTCCGGGGGTGTACGAGGTGTCAACGCTACAAGGTTAGCCAACAGAAACCTGCAGGCAAGATGCAGCCGTACACGATTACCGAGCCGTGGAATACCGTCAGCACCGATCTCATCGGTCCTTTGCCCCGATCTAAGAAGGGAAACGTTTTCCTTGTGATGTTCCAGGATAGGTTTTCTAAATGGATAGAGTGCAAACCTCTCAGGACAGCCACAGGCAGAGGAGTCTTCCAAGCCTTTTATGAGCAAGTAGTCCTGAAATTTGGTAGCCCATCAGTCGTGATCAGCGACAACGGTTCCCAGTTTGACTGTCGGCTATTCAAAGGCAACCTCCAGGAATTAGGAATCAAACATAAGTTTGCACCCGTTTATTCTCCGCAGTGCAACCCGGTGGAAAGAGCTAACAGGACGATCAAAACGATGATAGCTCAGTTCTGCGAGGCCGACCACCGTAACTGGGATGAAAAGGTCGGAGAATTGGCTTTCGCCCTCAATTCGGCGAAGCATGATTCTACGGGGTTCTCGCCAGCATTTCTCAACTTCGGCAGAGAAATTCACCCTCCAACAGCCGAAGTTCAAGAAAATCCCGATGACGAAAACCATGGAGAAGCCGCCGTGGAACGCCCGGAAGATATAACCCAGTATGCAAACCGTTTACGCCGCCTCCAGGAAACCTATGAATTCGTCCGGTTGCAGCTGTCCCGAGCCTTTTCACAGCAGCGCCATTACTATAACCTACGCCGTAGAGAATGGTCCTGTAGGTTGGGGGACAAGGTTTGGCGTAGAGAACGCCCGCTGTCATCGGCGGTAGATAATTTTGCGTCCAAGCTGGCCCCGAAGTATTCCGGTCCGTATACCGTGACGAAAGTAATCTCTCCCGTAGTTTACGATCTGAAAGATCAGTTTGGTAAACGTATCCGTCACATTCACATTAAGGACTTGAAACCATGGCACGGAGATGGAGAGGAAAGTCCGTCTGTCTCGAACCCCGAATCCGGAAGAGAAGGGGTTGAGGATACCGCCCGTCATCGCCGTTAACCAGTTTCGGTCCGTCCGTCCGTTATTCTCCTTCGGTAACAGATCTTTGAGGTAGTCATAGTCACGATCTTCGACTCCGGTAAGGACATGGTAATCGACACGATTGAACCGACGAGCCACCACAACGAACCTTTTCACCGACCCAAGTATCTATCCAGTGGGGAAAAGTAATTTCATCAACGAATAACTGACCCGGATCCATTCAAGGGCCCAGGAATCGATCGCAGATCAGCAGGAGTTCAAAGTTACCAGCTGCCGACACCAAGACGAAGACACCAAGACGCCGACACCCAGACGCCGGCACCAAGACGCCGACTCCAAGAAGCCGGACGACACCGGATTCCTAGGGATGGAGTTCAGGCATTCTCTGAGACGTGTACAGTTAGAGTGAGGGGTGAGTAAGTACGGTGTAGGTGAGGTGAGCTGTTTAAAAAAAAAAAAAAACAATCTTTGATTTTTTTTTGAGGAGGAAAGGGGGGTGTAATGAACTTCGTCATTTTTATTCACTCAATGCCTATTTTCATATATCATTCCTCCCACAATTATTCACGATTTCAATGGGAGAAAGATTTAATTCAATAAGTTGTAATGAATTCCGTCATTTTTATTCATTTAAGGCCTATTTTTATATATTATTCCTTCCATAATTATTCACGATTTCAATGGAAGGAAGGTTTGATTCAATAAGTTCAATATTGTGAACAAAACCGCAAATTATAATGAAGTCCATAATTAATTTTCATTCATAAAAGTCCTGTTCTCATTTATCATTTTCCCAATAAAATATCCGTGATTCCAACAGAAGGAAAATTTAATTCGACAAATTCAACAATATAAACATCGCCGCAAGTATAAAAACGCTCGGGCACATGCTGAGCGCTGCGATAAGGGGCTCGTATCTTGGTTGATTTCGCGTTTTTCAACGGCCGGGGATTTGAAAAAAACGGAGATGGAATTGTCGAATTTTAACGTAGTGGGAATTCTTTCGATTTATTTCTGGAACAATCTGACGTCAATTTAAACCAATCAGGGGACGAGATTATCCCCTTCTTTCAAGATTTTCGAATTTTCAGCGCGTCATAACCCCACCATTTCCGAAGGTTTTAAAAGGGCGAAACGACCTGCGGAAGGCCTCTTTTACTCTCTTTTGCTTCTCTTTTGCGATCTTTTGCTGTCTTACGCTCTTTGAATTATTTTTCGCTTTTCTTCATTTTGAATACCAGTATAGTTTTCCAGTTTTATTTAACGATTATAGAGATTTAGCATTGATTCATCCGAGTTAATTTTCCGTAGAAAATAAAATCAGTGCTAGTGAAATTCGAGACAGGACTCCTAATCAGTTTGTGCAGTGCATACTTCAGAAAACCGGTAAGGCCCCGTTCATATTTCTTACATGGCACCATCCGTTAAATATCATTCTAACGATTGAATCATTGTGTGTTCCACGACTTTTAAACCATTTTTTTTATTATTTCTTCTCTGATTTATGATTTTATTTCCTTGGTGGCATCTTAATCTCTGTAATTATCAGCAACCTTTTTGAGAATTGAGATCGGCGAGATCACAACGGGGTTACGACCGCGCTTCACCCCTTCTTAATTCGCTAAGGGTTGACGGATATATAAGAGACTTCGTTGAGTCGAGTGATTCCCTTTCACTGGGGTTACTCACCTGAACGTTGTTGGTCCACCGCCATAACCTGCCTGTATTTTACCCACAGTATTTCCTCGATTTCATACTGTCTGACATTTCTTTGTGTCCTTAATCTCTGTGTTTATCAGCGACCTTTTTGAGAATTGAGATCGGCGAGATCACAACGGGGTTACGACCGCGCTTCACCCCTTCTCAATTCGCTCAAGGTTGACGAAAACACGAGAGACTTCGTCAAGTCAAGGGGTTCCATTTTTCTGGAACTACTTGTCGAGGCGTTGTTGGTTCACAACCGTCCCCTATTGATATTTTGCATCCTTTTTCATTTCAAGGTTATACCTTGCGTTATAATTCCTTTGTGTTTCCTTAATCTCTGTGTTTATCAGCAACCTTTTTGAGAATTGAGATCGGCGAGATCACAACGGGGTTACGACCGCGCTTCACCCCTTCTGAATTCGCTCAGGGTTGACGAAAACACGAGAGACTTCGTCCAGTCGAGGGGTTCCATTTCTCTGGAGCTACTTGTCGAGGCGTTGTTGGTTCACAACCGTACCCGATTAGTATTTTACATCCCTTTCATTCCAAGATTATATCTTCTATCAATACTTCTTTGTGATTCCTTAATCTCTGGATTTATCAGCGACTTTTGGGGATTGAGCTCGGCGAGATCACAACGGGGTTACGACCGCGCTTCACCCTTGCTTAATCCACGGAAAGTTGACGGGAATCCAGGAGACTTCGTCAGGCCGAGAGGTTCCATTTTCTGAGACCACTCGTCCGGACGTTGTTGGTTCACTGCCGTACCTGACTTGTTTTCGACCCCATTTTACTTTCAAGATTTCATCTTGTGTTCCGATTCCTTTGTGGGGGCCTTAATCTCCGTGTTTATCAGCGACCTTTTGAGGACTGAGATCGGCGAGATCACAACGGGGTTACAACCGCGCTTCACCCCTTCTCAGTTCGCTCAGGGTTGACGAAAACACGAGAGACTTCGTCAGGTCGAGAAGCTCCATTTTCCTGGAGCTACTTGTCTGGACGTTGTTGGTTCTCAGCCGTACCCGATTTCTATTTCGCTCAACTGTGATCGACGATTCGTATTTCACGGCGACGTCCTTGTGAGTTGACATCGGCGAGATCACAACGGGGTTACGACCGCGCTTCACCCCTTGTTAACTCACTAGACGTTTGCGGATTACTAGAATCACTTCGTCAGGTCGAGGGGTTCCATTCTCTGGATTCACTTGTCCAGACGTTGTGCTGACACAGCTGTCCTGTTCCCTATCCTTTTTTTTTACATCTGAGTGTGGAATACATCGTTGCAAGTGGTTAGATTATATGATATTTTCCGTGGCCTGCCGAATTTTGAAGTTTTGCTTTGTTACTCCCGTACTCCCCTATTTACCGTCCAATTCTCGCATTCTCTCACCTCGCCCGACCGTCTTGCTCACCCGATCACCGTTTATTCTTGAATTCATTCATCTTTGTAAAATACCGATATTTAAGTCATTTCTTTTAATTTCATGTTTCATGTTCATGTTTCACTCTCAAATGAAATCAGTTTTAGTTTTTGATTCTTAGTATTAATATATTTTTCCTCATTGTCATTTCTGCTTGAAGTCAGTAAACCTTGTAAAATTCAATTTGGTGTTTTAAGTGAACCTTAACTTTGGCAACATTTACGATAGAAACAGAACTTTTAATCGCTAACTTCTTAGATTAAACCGAACCCTTCTCCACTGTATAAAAGCTACCTTGGCAGAAGTGGAGAGTTCAAGGCGCCACAACCTTGTTAAACCTATTGTGGCTGGCGCTCGAGCATTTATTTTCCGTAAAGGTGACTGCGCCCTTGAAGTACTCCCCCCAATTAAGGGATCTTCACAACATATGCCCCGGACAAACGTATAGAGCCGTGTAGATGGCATCGAGGAAGTCATTTTTGATTTATGTAGTGTCCGACCGAAACTACATTTTACGGCCGAAACCGAAACCATAACCGAATTTCGGCTTCGATCTCAGTTTCGGGAAACAGTAACCGAAACATCCATAAAAGGTTATGTTGTCGACTATACACATACAGGGTCTTTCACGAGGAACCTCACCCATATTTATACGGGAAACTACTGAACGTATTTTCATGAAATTCAGCACTTATAAGTATTGTGAGTGTATGCATCACACCCTTGCCCTAAAGTGGATATTAACTCAGAAAATATCCATTTTAGGGCAAGGGTGTGATGCATACACTCACATTATTTTTTAACGTAGATTCAATATCTGCCATAAAAAATGGGGTTCTAGTTTGAAAAAATTTATTTTTCACGATTTTGTCATCCCTAACTTTGAAAGCGATTTTTTCACCCCCTGTATCATGAATCGCGATTTTGATTCTTAAAGTGGATACATCAATCTTACATCTTGAAAAATCCCAAAAATGAAAATTTTCCATCCAAAAACCTCGAAGTTATTCTTGTTTCAGGGGAGCTCTATTTTCGATTTTTTTTTCGAATTTTCCCGCTCAGAGAGAATTTTCCAACCAAAACTGAAAAATGTTACATCCAAGTAACTTGAAATTTTCTAAGGAATCTATTTCTGTGTTCTAATTTGAAAAACGGAAGTTGACGTCATTTCCGGAAAAACCGGAGGTGCTCATGCCTTGAAAATATTTCAGATTTCATCAGCATCGTGAAATACTTAAAACTGCTGAATTTCATGAAAATACGTTCAGTAGTTTCCCGTATAAATATGGGTGAGGTTCCTCGTGAAAGACCCTGTATAACACTGTTATTAATCAACTAAAATGAAATTAAAGGAAGCAAAGTTCAACAACACATCAACAAAATGTTTTTCGTGCAAATAAAATGAAAATAATATTTGATATATACAATTCATTGAAAATAAATAGTTTTTTCTTAAACAAGTTAAAGGACCGTTATTATCTGGCCGACGGCTACGGCACCGATTCTCCATTCAAAAAGTGCCTTTCATTTTTCCAAGTTCACGCCCTCAATTTTTCGTCTAAAAGCTTGATTTTTTCTTCAAATTGAAGTTAAAGGATGTCTTGAGCTACAATTTCTTCTCTACGAAAAAATTATTTTTTCGCATGAAAAAATAGGGTTGAATTTGAGATTCTATGAAAATTGACATCATAATCGTTTTTCGGCGGATGTTCATCAATTTTTTCAGAAAATTCATTGGAGACTGGAGTGCCCTCGACAAATCAATTTTATTTATTTACAAAAATATTCCATTTGGATAGGCGCTTAAGAAATGCAAAAAATTATGAAAATACTGAAAAGACTTCAAGAAAGTGTGAAATCGCAAAGAACTGTCTGAAATTCCAGGAGAAAAAAAAATCAAGCTTTCAGGTGGAAAATTGAGGGCGTGAACTTGGAAAAATGAAAGACACTTTTTGAATGGAGACTCGGTGCCATCGGCCAGAGTATAACCTATAACGGCGCCTTGAGACACTTCTGTGAGCGTGCAGGATACAGCAGAATGACACTCAGAAAAAACTTGGATCGCAGCCAAGTGCACCGAGCATTTCCATCGCAGCGATAAAGCACTCGAATTCAGTTTCGGTTTCGGCCTTAGTTTCGGCTGAATGGCAGCCGAAACCGAAACTATGCCGAAACCCGTGATTTCGCCGAAATAGGCCGAAACCGAAACTGAAACCGAATGTTCGGTCGGAGTGGTCGGACTCTATTTTTACATATACCCCGTTTTCGACGCATTAGCGAGATACAGGGTGTTTAATGTAAATTTTGAGCAATATTCTGATAACTGTGGTGAGTTATGCGTGTCATTCGAAATAACGGTTTCTAATCACATGTCAGTATTTTGCAGGGCTCGATTCAAATGTGGTGTAGAATCCTGAAAAAATTCAAAATGGCGGAAAACCTGCAAAATTGGAATTTTTTCTTCTCGTTTGCCAATTTCGAAAGCACATTTTCAACGTACTAGTGTATCCGTGGTACATATGTATGTATTCTGTTCAAATAATGGCTCCTAAACGCAAAAGCATGCCACTCTAACCCTCGAGAAAAAGGCTGGAATTAATTACGTCAACTGGAGACTGGATCTTCATTCAATGCGTAGAGCGGAAGTTTCTTATGTTGAAGATGCATCATATGCAGGGTGCGTCAGCAAGGCGTAAGGCTTATTTAGCGCCTAAACTATACCGTGTCGTGAAGTTTTCTTTTACAGAGTGTCTAATATAAATTAACCAATTCACTCAAATTAAATATGCGATAACTCGATTTTCTCAAATGGAACACCCTGTATTTTTTTCTTTCATGAAATTTGTTTTTCAAATGTCAACCTTTTAACGAAGTATGTCCCATACTTGAACCGCTCTTTTTTGAGATATTCCACCTTCTTGTAAAGAACGATTACTGATGTTAAAAAGGTGGACATTTGAAAAACGAATTTCATGAAAGAGAAAAATACAGGGTGTAATCGAGTTATTTGGTAAATTTATATAATACAGCCTGTATAAAAAAAACTTCAGATGTTTATCGAATGATGAAGCTGATAGATACCTTATGCTAACCACTGTAAAAATTTCGTTCATCTACTTATATTGAACACAGCGGTTGCTATAAGAATACATTGAAGGGATCAACTGCAAGATGTGAAGTAAATTTATTGTTCATGTTTTGTTGATGGACCCTGGAACCACTATTTCTCTAAAAAAAGGAACCTCTCTTCATTGACGGTGGTCTTTTTAAAAAATTGTAGGTAACGTCGCGTCGCAACGAAACACCTCCAGGCCAATAATCTGGGTTACCAATTATCTCCAGTTTTTTTAAAGGTATATCAATCATGAAAGGAGAATATTCCGCTTTATGTGCTGTTTTCTGGATGGTTTCTTCATTTTTATTACTGATAAAATTCACAAACAACCACCCTTTTTATGTACCTTCTCAATTAGTAGATCATTCGATCTATCATCAGAGTACCCATTTGGGCATTATTTCGTTCAATTTTGAGACATTTATTATATTATAATATTACAGAGTGCCGCTACGAGTATATATATAGGTATATATATAATTACGTAGCCGCACCCCATATTGATAGGATGAACCTCCTTATCTTCTTCATAAGCTCCACATATGACCATGCTGCAGCTTGCTAAGTCGGCATCGGACACCTGCGATGCTGAGTCTCATTGAAGATAAGCCGTTCCTTTATAAACGGCTTCACCCATGTTATTCATTAAGAATTAAGTTTGCTCTCTTAAGAATTAGACTTGTTTGCTCTCTAAGTATAGATTTATTCATAAAGTGTTAACTAGTCTGTACCATAAGTTGTATTCAGTAAATAAATTGTTTTTTTAAAACAAGGTCTTCAACTCAAAATTTATAATTGGCGACGAGGATGGGATTGTGCAAGTGCTAGAATTCTGCGTGTGTGCCCCTGAAGAAAAGAAGAGGTCCATCCAGAGAGTCCAGCCACTTTCAGTTTCAACTGTTGAGCGCAATCGAACTACGAGAAGAAGACGAGAAGCCCGATCACCTGAGTAGCGCCCCGTGACGACTTCAAAGAATACACTTTCGGTGAGCATTTCCTAGTTCTTCCCAGTTTCCCTTATTCTGGTTAAAAAATAGTGTAAATTTGTATAAGTTTTTCCTAGGTTTCTTCATAAAACCGATTTTAAAGTTTTCTCTAGGTTTTTCTTTTCTAAAAACCGACATAAAGTTTTCCCTAGGTTTCCCTTAATTAAAAAACCGAATTTAAGAGTATTTACTTATATTGTATACTCATTTATTAAAATTACTTCGATTAAACACTTTCGTAATAAAAGAGGCAAAAGGCCCATTCAATCAGAAACAATAATGGCAAACGAAAGAATCGATTTATCTATCGCAGAAAAGTTTGGGATGCTTTTACCCCGCTTTTCCGGCATCGAAAATGAATTACATTCATTCATCAAAAGTGCAGAAAATTACCTTTTGATGTTCGCTAATGAACAACAAATTATTAAAAATTATTGCTACGCTGTTGTCAAATCGAAATTAGTTGACAGAGCCCTAGCTGAAGTTTCGACTTCTGATATACCCGATAATTGGGAGATATTAAAAAATTTCCTCTATAATAAATTTGGTGATCAGATCAATTTAGACGTTCTGATACATAATTTGCAATTTTTAACAAAAAGACCTAATGAAGATTTACTGTCCTTCATTGAAAAAATTATTTCTATGAAAATTAGAATCAATTATAGGATCGATGCTGATCTAATGCCTGATCCTGAAAAACAACTTTATAAAACAAATATTCTCAAGATTTGTAAAACAGTATTAATTTCAAATGCCCCTGTAGAATTGCGAACGTACTTAATCACAAACAATGGTCTTTCATTTGATGAAACTGTTAACGCCGTGAAAGATTATGTTAGTAATATGGCACAGTATGAATTACTAGATAGGAGCCGTCGAAATAAAAATTCGCAACCTTTCTTAAAGAACAATTCGTGGATTCAGCCCACATACAGGAATAATCATTTTAATCATCAACCCGTGCAACGAAATAATAATTATAATCAAAGATTTCAGTCTAATCAACATTTTCCTTCGCAACCAATTCAATTTCAACAAAGGAATGTGAAACCGCATTATCCTACGTATCGTGAAGTTTTTGAGAGACCCTCTCATAATCAAAATACGAATGTTTTCAAACCTAATCCAAATTATAGAAATCATAATCCTCCAGAGAAAATGTCTATACAAACAAGAAATTATCCTCAGAAAAGGAATAACTATTCTACGCAATTCAATCCAAATCCGCAAAGAAAATTTTACGATAATAATCAAAGTCCCCATTATACTTTTGAAAAATTGACTCATTTAGAGCAACCTTCAACTTCTAAAGCTCAAGCAAGTACGAGTTACGACCCTAAGAGAAATTTTCGAGGAAACGCCTCAAACGAAAAATTGACTTAAATTCTACCCTTGATAACACTAATCAATTACCTTTTATTCAATTTCAAAATCCTAAATGTAAACTTTTAATAGATAGTGGATGTTCAGTATGTCTGATAGATCCCAAATTTGCTTATAATAATTTTCAAAAGAATATTTTTAATGAATCCACGACATTAACTGCGTGTATGAAACAAGAAACTTCTGATGAGAAAGTATTGATACCTTTATTTTCCGAATTTAATATTGATGATTTTCATCCATTTATTCTTTACAAATTTCATAAAAATTATGACGGATTAATAGGAGCAGATTTCCTAAATAAATATTGTTTATCCTTGGATTTCAAAAACCAAGTAATCTTCAATGAATATTGTAGAATCCCTTTTAATTTTCAACAAGTATGCCAGAAAAATACAGTTATAGTACCTGTTGAATTAGGACATTTAGAACCCAAAATAAGCAATCAATTAATGAAAATTTTGATCACAAACGAAGATGCTTTACAATTACCTGGTCAACCATTAAATTTTTCTAATAAAATTAAACATAAAATTCGTACTAATGATGAAAATCCTGTTCATTGTAAGATATATCGATATCCAGAAAGACATCAGGAATAAGTTAAAAGACAAGTTCAAGATATGCTTGAAAAGAAAATTATTAGACCTAGTATTTCTCCTTGGTCATTTCCAGTTGTTGTTGTCCCAAAGAAACAAGATTTATCCGAAAAGAAAAAATGGCGAATCGCGATTGATTATAGAAAATTAAATGATAAAACAATTGATGATAAGTATCCACTTCCTCAAATTGATGCTATTCTCGATAAATTAGGAAATAAAAAGTATTTCACTACTCTTGACCTTGCGTCCGGTTTTCACCAAATTGAATTAGATGAAAGTTCTATTGAAAAAACTGCTTTCACAGTAGATAACGGACACTATGAATTTTTACGTATGCCCTTTGGTTTAAAAAATGCACCAGCGACTTTCCAAAGATTGATGAATGAAGTTTTGAAAGATTATATTGGAAAAATTTGTTATGTTTACATGGATGATGTTGTAATTTTCTCAGAAACAGTCGAGCAACACTTAGCCGATATTCATAATATTTTAGAAACATTTAAAAATGATAATTTGAAAATTCAGTTGGACAAATGTCACTTTTTTAAAACTGAGATAGAATTTTTAGGTCATATTATTACTCGAGAAGGAATTAAGCCAAATCCTAATAAACTTCGAGCAGTTAAAAGTTTTCCAATTCCTAAAACTCAGAAAGAAATTAAATCTTTTCTTGGTCTAGTTGGATATTACCGGAAATTTATTCCGAACTTTGCCAAAATTACTAAACCATTAACTATGTGTTTGAAAAAAGACGCGAAAATTAATATTCATGATCCTAAATACATCGAAGCTTTCGAAATTTGTAAAAGAAATTTGATAAATCACCCTGTATTAAGATATCCGAATTTCAATGAACCTTTTATTCTTACTACAGACGCATCAGGATTTGCGGTAGGTTCTGTATTATCACAAGGTGATTGTCCGAACGATCTTCCCATTGCTTTCGCTAGTAGAACGCTGAATGAAGCAGAAACTAGATATAGCACGATTGAAAAGGAACTTTTGGCAATCGTTTGGTCTTGTAAACATTTTAGGCCTTACCTGTATGGAAGAAAATTTATTATCTATACGGATCATAAACCCCTAATTTGGCTATTTTCATTAAAGGAACCAAATTCTCGACTTATGAGATGGAGAATCAAACTCGAGGAATTCAATTACGAAATTAAATATCGTAAAGGTTCAATGAATAATGCTGATGCACTCAGCAGAATAAATTTAGATTCAACGGAAGACTTGAACTATGAAAATTTTATGAAACTTTATGAAAATGATCATATTCCTAATTCTTTAAAATTAATAGAAAAACAAGGTGACTTATTCCAAGCACCTAAGAATTATTCATTCGCACATTGTGTTTCTAAAGACTTGAAGATGAGTCAAGGTATTGCTTTAGAATCTAAAAATAAATATGGTAAAGTTGATGAACTTAAATCACAAAATAAATCTATCGGTGAAGTAGCATTCCTTAAAACCGATGAAAGAAATGTTTATTATTTAATTACAAAAGAATCATTTTATGATAAACCGGAATACGAAACGGTATTTGAAACATTATTGAATTTAAGAAAAATATGTGAATTTAATGGAGATAAATACTTAGCTCTCCCTAGAATTGCCTGTGGGTTAGACCAACTAAAATGGTCAATAATTTTAAGTATGATTAAATACATATTCGCAGAATCGAATATGAAGATTCTTATTTACTTTTTATCTGATACACATAATAATCATAATTTTATTTTAACGCTATTGAAGATGATAGAATATCGTTAGTAAATCACATTTCCGATGATGAATTAGATGAATGTGTTAATTTACTTGTTGACCCAAATAATGAATTACCTGTTCTTGATAACGAAAATTTAAATGAATTAAAAAATGTTATAATTCATAGTGATATCACAATTCACAGTAGTATCGAAAATCCCATTTTGGAGATTCCCTATACAGAAAGAAGTTTGAATTCAGCTTCTCTTCAAGTTATATTTAAAACAGCTTCGAATTTCAATGTAACGAAAACAAAACCTTTCGGAGAAAAACTCAGATTTCGAGTTTTGATTAATTCAATAGAAAATGATTTGTTCACATTCGTTAAAGAATATATCCAGCCTAAAAAGTCATATACATTTTATTTTGTATCTCAAGAGTTAGAGAAGCCATTTTAAAACATTACAAGAAAAATTCGATTATAAATCCTTTGATTTAAAAATATCAAAAACCTTTTTAGAGGATGTCGAAGACAAAGAAGAACAAATTCTCAGAATTCAACAGTACCATGAAACGAAAACGATACATCGCGGTCTCAAAGAAAATTTAATAAGTTTGAAACGGAAATTTTACTGGCCGAATATGAATAAAGACGTACTAAATTTTATTAATTCATGTGAAATATGTCAAAAGAGTAAATACGAGAGAACTCCTATTCAACTCAATTTTAAACCTAACCCTCTTGGTTCTAAACCATTTAGTCATGTTTATTGTGATACAATAAGATTCAATCAAACATATTGCTTGACTATTGTCGATTCGTTTTCCAGATTCGGACAATGTTATCCCCTTCTTCAGAAAACGGGTACTGAAATTTTAGATAAACTATTGGTCTATTTTAGTCATTATGGCATTCCTTCTGAAATTACTTGTGATAACGGATTAGAATTTAAAAATCATGTTATTCAAGATTTTTGTAAAATACATAAAATAGAAATTCACTATATTACTAATTGTAATCCGAATTCAAATGCAATCGCGGAAAGATTTCATTCTACGTTGATTGAGCAATTAAGAACTATTGATAGTAAAAATTCTACTTTCCAAAATCGATTAGCACAAGCTCTTTTAAGTTATAATAATTCATTTCATTCTAGTCTTGATATGACTCCAATGCAAATAATTAAAGCCGATTTAAATTATTCTTTACCTATTGAAAAAACGCATAATGAACAAATTCAAGATTATGTCGGAAATTACGTGAAAAATTTAGCTGACATTTCAAATGTATTAGAAAAGAAACAACAAAAAAATGTTGAGCGTTTAGAAAAATTGAATCAGAAAAGGTCTGCTAAACAGGACCATCCTTAAATAAAAATCCCACGTATCTGAAAACTCCAATTGTACGTAAACTAGATCCGGTCTACAAAAAGGTAGATGCGCGAGAAATTGACACTCATCGTGTACAAGATTTGAAAAATAAACACATTTATCATAAGAAAATTTTGAAACAACGAAAAAAATAGTCGAATATTTTGTTTCAGATTTAAAGATGCGAATCATCACATCTCTTCTCATTATACTCGAAGTAGTTGCTGAAATAATCCCTTTAAAAATTATACCGTTGGAAAACAATGTACTTCCAATTCTATTAGGCAAAGCCTATATTACTAAGGCATATTCAATTGATATATCATATTGACTTGAACCAAATTGAGAATCTAATTGGCAAATATCAGAAGGAGATCGATAATTTTAAAAATCAACAACTAGGGTTTTCTCAAACGGCACATTACAAATATTTAGAACATTCAAATTCTATAAATGTTAAAACGCTAGAAGATCTTTTAAATGAAAAAATTAGAGAAAAACGAGGTTTGATCAATGTTGGAGGCAAAATATCGAAAATATTATTTGGAACACTAGATTCTGATGATGAAGCACTATACAAAAGCTATTTTGATAGTATAAACAAGAATGAGGAATCACTCATGAGAAATCAAAAACAGATTGCCACTATTGTTAATGATTTGAAAAATAAGTATATTGATAAATTTAAGCAATTATTGAATAATTTCAAATTACTTCAAATCGTACCGGCATTATAGTACGAGAGATGGCGACCAAGATTTTTGACTTATAGCGGCTCGGCTAAAACCGCACGGAATCGATAGATTATATGACCCTGTACCCAGAAATGCGATTTTCAGACATTTTGCGCGTAGCGTATGATCTGAGCGCATGTTCAAAAATGTCAAAAAAACGACATGGGTGACTCATAGCGGCCCGTCTGATTTCCGGAATGTAGTTAGATAATAGCCCTGAGATACCAATAACACAGTTTTCAGACACCAAGATTGTAGCGTGTACCCAGGAGACCAATAAAAAAAAGTAAAAAATAGAATTAAAAAAAAACTTACAGCGGCCCGTCTGAAAATGATTTTTATAGGTTAAGCCGTGTCGATTGATGTGGAAAGATCAATTTTCAGACAAAAAACATGTCGCCTCACATTTTTATAGCATTTCGAAAATGTCAAGAAATCTGACCTAAGTGACTCATAGCGGCCTGTCTGAAATTCGTCGTCAATGATTGAATACGTTCCACAGATGTGGAAAAAAATTATATCAGACAAATTGAATGTAGCATTTAACTAATCAGACAACTTTTCAATTTGCAGTACTTAGCCCGGTTGCATGAACGTGAAGTAAAATTACCTCAAGGGTATCGTCCAATTTTGTCATACACATATTTATCAAACATTTATCTAATGTGTTTCTGAATTCAAGTTTCTTTCCTCAAGCACAAGAAATCAATGCTGAATAGCCGCAATCATATAGAAATACAAGCACTGAACATGAAATTGAGGTAGCTACCAAATTTACTAATTGAAAATTCGGAGGAATGAAATGATAATACGTACTTTTGTAGTTTGTGGCCAATAAAACATTAATTATTCAGCAAAAATATATGCATTATATTTATTTAGATATTATGAATTTGTTCAACGTTCAACTCAAATCATTTCTAATATATTCCTGATCCAAGTCCGTAAAATAATTTGAGAAATTTCCGAAATACTTCACAGAAATTCTTTTGATTATAGTCACTAACACCAAATAGATATATTCCAAATGAAATATATAAAAAAATATATGACTTTAATTCAGAAATCAGTTTTACATGAATTCAACGCATCAACTCCTTGTGGTCAGAGCTTGTGGGCAAAGCAAGCCTGTGGCCATATAAATATTGGTTTACATCTTCCATATGATTTTGACAAGTTGACCACACACTTGGTTCATCTCTTTTCTTTGCGATAAGATCGCATATGTCTTTCTCTTACTAGTGTAGCCGGAGTTTTTGCCGGGCGACTCCAGCACATTTTTTCGTTATAGGCGACACTCAAAATGTCTGAAAACCGTATTTTTGTATTTTGGGCATCCATACGAATGAATCAAAACAAAAATGAACCGAGCCGCTATGAGTCACTTAGGTCAGATTTTTGACATTTTTGAAGAGACACTCAGGTCAAACGCTACGCACAAAATGTCTGAAAACACAAATTTTAGTGATAAAATAACAAAATCTATGTACAATTTCAATATCAGACGGGCCGTTATACGACCGTCGACCATTTTATTTTTACACAGCAGAAATGCCCCCCCGCGAAGATGCTACACTTCTGAGTATTACTACTTACCAGTCGGCTCTAGGGTCATCTAATCTATCGATTTTACACGGTTTTAGCCGGGCCGCTATGAGACATGGTTTTGGTCGTCATCTCTCGTACTATTACAACATGTTGAACAAATGCATCTCATGACTTTTGAAATCAAAGATATAAAAAACGTTCTTGATGAAATCCAAACAGCAGTAAGCTTTGCAAGACTTCACATTTTGCATGAATCTATTTTACCCTATACAAAATTCGCGGAAATAGTTAAAAATGATACTATTATTCCAATGCACCATTTGAAAGATTATTTTCAATTGTGTCATACTAAAGTCCTATTCAAAGATAAAACATTACTTTTTCTCATATCCATCCCTACGGTCTAAGAAGAAAGCTATAATCTTTACAAGTTTTACTATTTGCCCCAGAGAAATCTTACCCTTTCTTTCACCAATCCTTTCATGCTCACTCGAGATGAAGAATTGAAATGGTATACGAAACAGTGCCATCCAGTTGAAGAAGATTATCTATGTGATCAAGATTCTCTAGACAACCCTCCAGAATGTATGAAGAATATACTGAAAACTCATTTGGAAAATTGCCCTAGAAAAGAATTCTCCTCTACGCCCAATTTGAAGACATTGGAAGATGGAAGCATTTTGTCCATCAATAACTTGGAAATACAAGAGAAGTGCCCTCAACAAACGAAATATCATTTCACTCCGTCAATGGCGATAATCCAGTCAAAATGTATAATTAGCAACTACCAGAAAGAAATCTACCCCATTCAAATAAGGAATGAAGAAAAATATGTCATTTTACCCAAACTACCATTTTCAACGTTGGACAACCGATCCAAATCCAAAGAAGAAGAAGAAGACTTCCCAGATGAAGAAACTCCCAATATTCTACTAGAAGAACTTGAAGAATGGAAATTGAATTCACCATTATCCACGTTCATGATTGTTTTAATTGTTTTGATAATTTTTATAATAATTTGTATAATTCACAGAATTATTCAGCGTAAAGCTACACCTCATTTAGGTGATACCTTTATCCAAAGGGGGGAGGAATTACGTAGCCGCACCCCATATTGATAGGATGAACCTCCTTATCTTCTTCATAAGCTCCACATATGACCATGCTGCAGATTGCTAAGTCAGCATCGGACACCTGCGATGCTGAGTCTCATTGAAGATAAGCCGTTCCTTTATAAACGGCTTCACCCATGTTATTCATTAAGAATTAAGTTTGCTCTCTTAAGAATTAGACTTGTTTGCTCTCTAAGTATAGATTTATTCATAAAGTGTTAACTAGTCTGTACCATAAGTTGTATTCAGTAAATAAATTGTTTTTTAAAACAAGGTCTTCAAATCAAAATTTATAATTATATGTATACTCCATTCACTTTTATGAAGTATCGCGGTTAGCCATGATTTAGGTTTATCAAGTTCTTTCACTTAAAACGGACGCAGGTTGGTACTTGAAAATCAAGCGTCATTGCCAAGTCTACTTTCTATTTACTCTTTTTCAACTTTATAAATGGAGTTAGTTCGTTAAAGGTTTAACTGTGGCACAGGTTTCGTAGAACTACTACATTTTCATACTGGAGTATTTCAAGTTGTGGAGAAATGTATTTAAATGTCTTCAGAATTCACGGCAGAAACGGCAACGTTGCTCGTTCAACTGACAGAAGAATGACCCAACATTTTCAAAACATACACGGTGAAATGTGTCAAAATTTCATGGCAAACCGCGATACTTTATAAAAGTGAATGGAGTATATGTCAAATTGAAGAAAGAATAGCTACAACCATCGTATAATTGGTTTCGTGAAGTTTCTCACATGAGGGGTAGGTACAACTTGAAAATTATATCACGCTTTTTTTTTTCCAATAGGTTCTAATAATTCAAATTTATCGTGGTATCGAATTTTATTTTTGTCGAATTCATTCAAAGTCAAATTGTCATGACAGTTAACTTCTCCACTTCAAGTTCTTTGATTTCAATAGAAAACACACTCTGTGGATCAAACAATTCAAACAAAATAACAGACTCCAGCCATTTCATGTCCAAACATCTGATTTATCGACAGAATTAAGAGCAGCCGGTTAGTTCAGTCACATTGAAGGGGACAGTTTTTCCCACAAATTGGATGGTCGTAAAAAGAGATGCTTAGGCGAAATTGACGGACGCAATGTCGCAATTTGGGGAGACACGCCCCCTACATGGCGTGCAGCCGGAGATGCCGTAAAACAAAAATCGCAAAGCGTTTGGGAAGATCTGCTGGACTAAGCAGATTGGAAACCCATCAATACAGTACAAAAATATCACGATCTGCCTCTAGAATTGATCCTTACATGCCAGGATAATTGGAAAATCTTTGAAAAATTATTTATCCGGCTCTGATCGCGTAGTTGTGAATTATATAAATAATTAATTTAAAATTTATGTATGTTAATTTTCGCATTATTTATCTAGCTTTCTAAAAAACTACTGATTAAACGTTGGAGATATATAGATATTTTACGAAAATAAATATTTTCCGTGTCATCTCAATATTATTTTTCAATTATACAGGGTTCCCCTAATAGACTACCGATTTAATTTTATCAATAAATTCTCTACGAGATAATTCAATGAAATTCTAAAATAATGTGTAGTTCTTTCAAGCAATAATTCGTGTTTATATTCTTGATAGTTCTCAGATAGATGCATAGAATACCTGGTGTTGGCACTGATTGGATTTTGTTCAAGACTTTCTTGTCGATCGAAAATCTGAGATTTTGTGCTGCTTTTCATTTCTCTCGAAAGGGTCCTTGTTATTTTCCGTTGCCGCAGTAGCGCCACGACCGATAAAATATTGCGGATTATTCCGGAAGTAGCACAAAAACTCAAATCTAGAGTGCCATTTTGATCTACAAATTTTGGTCACGATTTTTAGTAAGGAGTCGTTACACCAGGTATTCTATGCATCTATGTAGAGACATCAAACAGAAAGTCAAATTTTAATTCCTCCAATATATGTATCTTCAAGGACAATAGCATTGTTATTAATTTTATGACAGCATTTCAATCCCTTTATCCTGACTATCAAATTTTGGTATAATACCTTGTGTGTCTAGCGAGCGTTTACGTGCGTTTTTTACACTGTGTTTGACTCTCGGTTGTTTACCGAAGAGACTATCGGCAAGTTTCCGTCCACCTCCTAGTGGTGAACTTCGGTAACGATCTTGGTGATTCTAGTACTGAGTTCCTAAATGCAGTACAACGATATAGCACCGAAGGCTCAATTTCACGGCGATCTGCAGTCCATCTAGTAGGTCGTTTGAGTCTACCTTCAACCCCAAGAATAGAAGGTCAGTGGCTCGTCGGTCTGAGGTTGATGAAAATCGATCTTCTGATCGACGCATCTAGGTGTGGGTTACGTTTTTTCCTGCAAAGTACGGCGAGTGAGTCTTTTTGCATTCCACTCGCCTACCACATCAAAACGTGCGGAGGAAGGGGTCAGCTAAGTGATCATGGTTCTCTGTCGCTGCAAGGACTTCTCCACTCTCCACTGAAGCCAACCTCCAAACTCACATAAGGAGACTGCGATGTCTTGGTCCTCCCTCCGATGGCGCCGGGAAGTGCGCGGTCTGTGACTCCCAATTCGGCTCCTATGCTGGAATGAGGCAGCACATGAGACTGGCACATCCTGTTGAGCTAGCTCATCCTTTTTAAGTTTCCTTCGTATGAGTGGACGTGTCTTCACTCGTAGTCGTCGATTATCAGAAAAATCATCTTCCACGCTTATATTCACGATGAGAGAGTGGAACTCTTTTTAACAAGAGTGTCGATGTTAGATTGACTTCATGGAAAAGTCTCCTACTGTCAGTGGCGGCTGCTCAATAAGTGCACATGTGCACGTGTACCCCCGACTAATATCTTCATCTAAAATAATTTATTTTTGTGTTTGACGTAAACGTAACGTTTTATATTTGGGTATTTAATTTAATATTTCATTTCCGATGTTCCCGTTCACGGTTCTGTATTTCGGACTCCAGACGGCGGGCGAACTTCGAACGCCACGCCAATGTATTATTATACGCGTTAACGCCAGACTGTGCTAGACGGCACGTACACTGCACATCCGAAGTGGTCGTTGATTGGAGGAGCAGCTACCCCTCGCGCCCCTTGTATGTTATTGGCTGTTGATGATAAAACAGAATGGACCAGATCCGGTGTCAAGGATGTAATCCATTTAAAAGAAAAAAAAAATGAAAAAACAAGACACACCTTTCTCCATGCAAATTAGGTTTTGATTCATTAGGTAAACAAGATATTCGACAACAATTAAACAGTGCTTACCGACTGAATATCGAGAAACATTATGAGCAAGTAAAAAAAACAGATACATTTTATCGAAAATCATAAACTGTATTGAATTTTGTGGTACTTTCGAATTTAGCATTACGTGGCCATTATGAAAGAAATGATTCGATAAATTCTGGTATATTTGAAGGTCATATAAATTTCTCGGTTGAATAAGATTCAGCACTCAGGGATCATTTGGATGAATCCACAGTATTTAAATATGAAGATGATGAAACAAGTGACATTTCAAACATTTTCCAAATGGTTTTAGTTTTCCGTTCTACTTTAACAGACCGTACCCCTCTTGTACAGATTTTTGAGCTAACCCCTTTTCTGAATATTATCCCAAGATAACTGCTCTAAAATGCGATCTTTGAAGGTTAGTTTTCAATTTTTTTTCCTCTCCCGAACTCCCACATGTGAACTCCCAAAATAAAAATCCACGCGCCGCCACTGCCAGTGGCGTAGTGTTCGGCGTGTTCGAAAAACACGGGCCCGGGCCCCTACAAGCCCCTTCCAAGTGTCCGGGGCCCGGACGCTTGGAACGACTAGCGCTAATAGGGAGGGTAGGGGCCCGGAAAATATCTTTAACACAGGCCCGTGGTGGCGTTACTACGCCGCTGGCCACTTCCTACTGTGCTTAGGGAAATTGAAGTACATGCAGCATCTCGATGGCGTTGATATTGCCATATTATGAGTGCGGTTTTCCGCTGGAGTTAAATCATGTTGTCTAAAAAACTTAATAAACTTATAAGAATTCAGGATGTTTGACGATCAGTTTCAGTGTGGCAAAGTACCGTGAGAATAAACGTGACATTATAATTTGGCATACATTAAAGAAATTGGTCACTTGCACTTCGACCAGTCTATGGCATCCCGAGGGCTCTACTGGTATAGTCGACGGATAAATCGTGTCTTGGCCGAATGGAAATTATATTTTTAATTTCGTCCAACCGTTTGATCCGGGCCTGTAGCAAGAGCCTAAACATAGGCAGGGAAATACGTTTAGAAGCTTTGACTACACCCAATGTATTATAGTCTTATGCCGGGTTTCCACCAAGCGGACAGGTCAAAACAAAACACGAACTGTTCGTTCGGACAGAAATTTCGAACAGTTTTGTTCGGAAAATGTTCGAAGACTGTTGGGGTTCCCAACGGACTTTCTGTTTACACCAGTCGCGGACAGAAACGAATGAAAACTGTTCGTGTTTTGTTTAAGTTTCATTCAGTTACCATAGAGACACCGGACATGTAGTTGTGAAAATGTGTCGCGCTGCAAACTTGAAAGAACAAGCCGACGAGAATTTATTTTTGCTGGCAGTTACATTTTACATTATTCCAAAGAACAAAACTAAACGTCGGTTTTGGAATAGGCCATCCTTAAGGCAAAAAGGAGGAAATGTGACGTCTAAACTGTTACAAGATCTCAGAGGAGATGATATTAGTTTAGGAGGTGAACTTCGATCAAGTTTTAAGAACTTTTTGCGAATGTCGAGATCAGATTTTGAAAATCTGCTATGTTTAATTGGCCCTATCATTAACAAGAACAACACCAACTACAGAGACTCTATCCCAGCACAGGAACGTTTTGCCATCACACTGAGGTTCCTACAAAGAGGAGATTATTTATTCAAAGTTTCGGTACCATCTATATCAAGAATTGTGCCAGAAGTATGTAACGCACTGATCGAAGTTTTAAAGTATACAATTAAGGTAGGCATATAATAACAGTAAGGAGTTCAAATTATAGTTCTTCCCTTCACGTACCGAATCAAACTACCACTAGATCGCAACAACGTAAATAAAAACAAACTGGGCGTTTACACCAAGCTGACAAACAGTCCCCGAACTCGTAAATCCTTTGAAGTTTACCGACATTGGATGGGACTCTGTTTGTGTCCGTAAAAACGCAATTCGCGGACTCTCGAGTCCGGAAAACAATCCACAAGTTCTAGAACAGTCCGCAAACAGTTCGCGGACTGTCACAAACGGACCGAGTTCGTGTTTTGTTTTTGTCCAGTCCTCTTGGTGGAAACCCGGCATTAGACAAAAAAAGAGATTCGACCCGGAAATCTCAGACAACGTGACAACGTCGTTCAGATCTTGGCGTAATTCTCGTTTTGTAGTAATCCAGTCGTCCAGTTCGTTCTTCATTATGTGGCATCTTGGCTTCAAGATTTATCATCCTATACCGCGTCTCCTCTTTCCTTTGTCTAAGATTATAGTCTTAGTTTAGTAGTCATGGGAAAAACTTTTTTTCTAATGTATTGTTTTGTTCGATTGAAACTTTCGCGGTTTAATCCGATGCGCACCACATGTCATGAGATGTTCAGGACAGGAGATTTTCGTATCGCATCAAAGAGACCGCCAAAAAATATTCGCCTTCAATGATTTTTGACTGTGTGAGAGAGCGATTTAGAGGTCAATATACAGAGTGGGGTGAGTCTTTGACTTGTACATATATTTTAACTGTAGATTCTTGAGACCAAAAGAAATCTCTTTTTCATTTTCCATTTTTCCGAATTCGGCCTTGTTGAAAAGATATAGCCATTTGAAAAAAATTGGGCCAAATACGTTTGCCTGAACCGATTCTCTTGTATGAATTCGAAGTTCATATTTCCCGATTGAAAATGAGTTTATACGTTTAGGGAATATTCAAGTACTATAACCTTCCTTATAGGAATAAAAATGTTACAAACACGATATTCCTTAACAAAAACACAAAACAGTTTCATCCGATTATATCTGCAACTAAAATGAAAAAGCCATATTTCTCCCACCAAAATAAGTTCCTTCTTCGATTTTCCTGAAGATTAGTTTGTGGACAATAATAACTTGTTCATATTTTTCTCGCTATCCCAGAAATAAGTTATAAAGAATGTCTTCAATCAATTCATCAGAAATTATTATTAAACAACCTAACCTTACCCATTTTCATTTTGTGTTCATTCTGTGAATATTTCACAGAAATTTTGAGAAGATGTTGCCAGCTTGTTGATTTTTTCGTTGAGTTATAGAATTCTTTACGTAACGTAGTATAAATATCTATGAATTCTGCCATTTTCACCAAAAATCTAAATTACCACGACGCATGCGTCGGTTTAGCGAAAACCGTCGGAGGACATTGGTAACTTGGTAATCTCAATTACCGTTGGAGGCGCTGCCAAGTGCCAACTGTAAACATTATGTGAAGTTGTGAAGATATTCAGTGAATTATTGTAATAATGTGATGATTATGTGAAGACTTTCAGTGAATTAATATAATGGTATACGTGTAGTGTCGAGTTTACAAAAATCCAAGTGGAAATTGTTTAGATAGGAACATCGCCACAGATTATAAGGTATCATTTTATTTTTAAAATGAGATATTTTTCATTAATTTCAATTCAATACGTGGTTTGTATCTACATTCATCATTCATACAGGGTGTCCCACGGTCGAGTGCCTATTAGACGTTTCTGGAGAACTGGACATATTTGAAATCCGAAAATTGGGATTATGCTATTGTTGGAAATTCTCTACAGACCTAAAATATTTTTGGAGCCTGAGCACTTCCGGTTATACCTGGGGTGGAAATAAATTTGTTCAAAAAATATTTTTTTCAATATTTTCGTTTCTGATATGATTGAGTATTCAATGCTGAATACATTTCTGGTGAAACCATTGTATTCATTCGAATAGTTTTCAAAATATCGAAAAGAAACCTGAAAAAATGTCAAATATTCATAGTCAGTATTATGTTCATTATTCTTATTCTGAACATCCCGAGTGTAAACCGTTCTCACAACGTCAAAGTAGAAGAATGTGGAGAGGTCATGCATCTTTTGAATTTCATAAATATCATCACAGGGTGTTTCAAATTTAGTATCGAAAACTGTGATCGAAAATTGGCCATAACTTCTGTTTTTCAAATTAGAACCCCATTTTTTTATGATTGCGTTGGATTCTGCAAAGAAAAATAGTGATAGCACTCTCAGATAAATTCAGTAATTCCCGAGATATTTGAGCTTTTCTGGATTCATGTTGTACGTAGAGTCAAATTCATCTTATCTTTCGCATGAGAATATTCTGTGGCTATAGAAGATTAATTATCCCATTAATAATTCACAAGTGACAGATCTAATTTTAGGCCTTAACCTTACTTCTCAATTTTACTTACTGTGGTTTCATCAGAATAGTCATCGAATCTGTTGGTATGAGAATATTCTGTGACCATAGAAGATGAATGATCCCATTCATAATTCTCAGGTGACAGGTCTAATTAATAGTTGTAACTATGGTTTCATGAGAACATTCATCGAATTTCTTCAGATTCGATGAATTCGACTCTACGTACAACAGGAATCCAGAAAAGCTCAAATAACTCGGGAATTACTGAATTTAGGAGCAAAAGCATCTGAGAGTGCTATCATTATTTTTTTTCGCAGAATCCAACGCAATCATAAAAAAATAGGGTTCTAATTTGAAAAACAGGAGTTATAGCCAATTTTTTATCACAGTTTTCGATACTAAATTTGAAACACTCTGTGATGATATTTATGAAATTCAAAAGATGCATGACCTCTCCACATTCTTCTACTTTGACGTTGTGAGAACGGTTTACACTCGGGATGTTCAGAATGAGAATAATGAACATAATACTGACTTTGAATATTCGACATTTTTTCAGGTTTTTTTTCGACATTTTGAAAACTATCAGAATGATTACAATGGTTTCAACAGAAATGTATTCAGCATTGAATACTCAATCATATCAGTAACGAAAAAATTGAAAAAAATATTTTTTGAACAAATTTATTTCCACTCCTGGTATAACTGGAATTGCTCAAGCTCCAAAAATATTTTAGGTGTGTAGAGAATTTCCAACAATAGCATAATCCCAATTTTCGGATTTCAAATATGTCCAGTTCTCCAGAAACGTCCAATAGGCACTCGACCGTGGGACACCCTGTATATCTGGATTTTGTATTTCATCGACATTTAACTTCGAACGGTAGGGGCCACCATTTCACTGTTGGGTCAAAAATTAACAGTGCTGTGCCTAGGGTGGCGTAAGGACACAATTACAAAGCCTACACAGAACACAACTGATTCTCCTAACTCGCACAAGTCAGAAGCTTCTGAGGGGTCTCCTCGGGAGACCTAGGAGTAATCAGTATAAAACATAAACATACGAGTATGGACCGGTAACAATGAATTTTTAATAGAAACTGTGCGTATCAAATGCAGAATTTCACGCTCCTTGGTGTTCAATTTTATCTCCTACATTTGTGGGATCAACATGTGTACCTATACATCAAACGTTTTTCCATTATTTGAATTTTAGTCTCTCAGGAGAAATATTGGAAAAGTTTGAGGAATATGCACCATGAATAGAGTAACCGCAATCAACCAAAATTCAGTTCATTTGAAATAACGGTTCCGAAGAAATGAACAGAAAACTGTTTTTCATGGATTTTCGACACCCTGATGTATCTTTCAAACGAAACCGAATTTTGAAAAATGGTATAGGAAAAGTGTTTCGTTTGATGAGAGGAATTTACAGTTAAAATATATGTACAAGTCAAAGACTTTCCCTGTATAGCCCATGCGGTCCTCTGTTGGTATTTCATTTGTTTTTTTTCTAATAGATGACACGTGAATCGAGACTTTGACGGTATTTACGACACCTGCTAATGTTTGGGATTTCGGCGTGGAGAATCCAGGGATTAATCAGGGCTATTTACTAAGCAAAGTTGTTATGGATAGCAACTGAAAATCATCGTTATGTTCACAGTCAGTTGCTTAGATAAGGTCAGTTGCTTATCGCGGTATTCACTATTTGTGTAAGTTGCTATGTATATTAACCAGTGGCTATGAGAAGTGGTTCACTGGCAACAGCTTTAGAGGTGTTGTTATTGTTAACGAAAACTACGTGCGTTGGGCACTATTTTGGAATGTTTTTTCTGTATTTGTGTGAACAATTAAATATATCAAATCTATAAAAATGGCATTTCTCGTGCAGATGGACTTTTTAATAATTCATGAATTAATACAGGTGTGTGCCGTGTGGTGCTGTTGTAGGATGCATAGATAGTACTCATATCTCATATTGTAATCATATTAATCTTCCAGAGAATAATGAAATTCACCCTGAGGCTGTTCATTATAACCGAAAGTGGTATGCTAGTATAAGTATAACTTCAATAAATACTCGTTACTCAGGGTCAACTGTCAAATGTAAAGGACATCAGAGAAAATATAGAGAAAAATTATTTTGAAGGTAAAACAAACATATGGCTTCTAGGAGATTCTGGCTATCTTCTGTACAGGGTGGGCAAAATTGGTGCTACATGAACTAAAACTTTTTAAACCGAGGAGATAGAGAAAAATGAATGGCACCTTCTGGTCCTCTTTTTTCGAGAAACTGATAATGCCATCAACTGCATTCCTTTATCTTCTTTTTTTTCCGAGTTATAGGCCAAAATTGAAATTTGGGCGATTTCAACTTTGGTCATTATCTCCCTTTCTGTTTATGCTACGATGTTGAAATAAAAACATTATACAGGCACTTTTCTGATAGCAATCCAGTGGCGTACTCTGATTTTTTCTAAGAGGTTCATTTGCTGAGTTATAACATAAAGTTGTGTTTTTTCTTATGGAAACAGTGGTTTGAAATGACTTGGAAAGAATCGCCATTTTTTTCCCATTTCAGAAATGTATCATATATTATACATAGCCCTCAAATTCGTTAAGATATTATGAAAAATATGGTTTGTATATGGAATTAAAATTATTGAGTATTAAGTAGGCATCTGAATCATGGAACTATAGCAACAATTTTGCCCATCCGTACATATGTCATATAATGACAAATCATCTTATTCAACATAGTAACAAATGTAATCTTATTTTTCAATTATTCTAATTAGTTTTCAAATTAAATGCTTTTGGAAATTTCTAAGTTTTATTGCTAACTCTGGGTATATAACGGGTGTTTTTTTTCGAGGTATAGTGCAATTTCATTTCGAAAATTATGGTTCTGTGCGAATACGTATCGCGCACTACGTCCATTTTATCGTCGACAAAATCGTCCATCAGAGCAGTTAATTCGATTAACCATGGAACGTTTTCGCACCACGTTTACTCTTATTATTGATAACTCGCATACCCAGAGACGCCGTACGGTGCGTACAGAAGAAGCTATTGCTACTGTAGAGCGTTACATTGAGGAAGACCCGAATGAGTCCATGGTGTCAGTTAAGAGCCATGATTACTTACTTTTTTCATTCCTGAATTGAACAATCATGATGTCCAGGAGCTGTGGTTCCAACAAGACGGCGCAACATGTCGTACAGCTCGTGGGCTCGTGCCACAATCGATCTATTGAAACACACGTTTGGTGACCGCCTAATTTCACGTTTGGACCTGTGAATTGGCCTCCAAGATCTCGTGATTTAACACATCTAGACTACTTTCTGTGGGGCTATGTGAAGTCATTGGTCTATGCGGATAAGCCACAAACGCTTGACCATTTGGAAGACAACATTCGCCGTGTTATTGCCGATATACGGCCACAAATGTTGGAAAAAGTCATCGAAAATTGGACGTCCAGATTGGACTACATCCGAGCCAGCCGTGGCGGTCATATGCCAGAAATCATATTCAAAATGTAATGCCACAAGATTATCTTTCGGATAAATAAAATTTCATGTCAATCGAATAATCCATAGTTGTTTTATTGCAATTTAAAGTTCTATACCTCTAAAAAAAACACCCTTTACATTTAAACAAACCTAAGTAATAAAATAGAATAAATCAACACGTTGAAAAAAATATAACTCAATCCTGATCGAAATACAGGGTGGCCAAGAGATTGACGTCAAAAAGAAAAAAACAGGTCCCTCGTATCATGGGCTATTTGAATCACCCCCATGTATGTTATGCGATTTCTCACGGTTTTCGAGTTATGAATTTTTTTATGAACTTTGAGAATTTTCGAGTTGACCATCTTGAAAAAGATTAAAAAAAAAGTACAAGACTTCTCTGTGAAATTCTTTTTGTAACTTAATCTCCATGAATTGTTCTTTTATACATAAAATAACCAGATTCGTAACTCTGATAAAAATTATGGAAATGTTGGTCTCAAGTGAAAAAGTTACGTGAATTGGATTATGATCTGAATTTTCGAATCAAAATTAAAAATGTAAAAAGGCGAATTCGCGGTTTCTTAGTATGCTTAAAAACTGCGCTCAACAGTCAGCTTTTAGAATCATTGATAAAAAATGTTACTTAACACTCTACTTTTGCTAGAATTAGCCTTCAAATTCATCGAGGTGGAAAAAATCAAAGAACTAGACATTTACTACAAAATTATTTTTTGCCATTTTAGGCCGGGTTTCACCAACGATTTTAATCTCGTTTAAGGCATTAAACGATAATTTTCTGTGGTTTTTCAGTCAAAAATCAATCGTTAATCTCAGTTATCTCGTTAAACCAGATTAAAATGTTTGGTGAAACCGGGCCTTAAGATTTTTCTGATCAAGTTATGATAGAAAATGCTGAAAATTAATGAAAACTAGCTTCAGATGTTGGTCAAGAAGAGTTCTTGATAAGAAAAAGGAATAGGTATGGCAATAAATCACACATAATAATGTAAATAAAAAGAAATTTATCTATAAAATTTATAGTAGGTTTTCAAAGTGACCACCTCTAGCCTCAATACAAATTAAACAACTTCTTAGAATTTTTTTTTTATCGCATAAAACCTGCCCTGTTCTCTCTTAGGACACGTTCAGCTTCTCTTATCTTCAGTCGCAGCTCGTCTTCACTCGAACATTCTCGGGCGTAAACAATTTCTTTGAAATAACCCAAACGAAAAAATCCATGGGATTAAGGTCAGGTGATCGTGGGGGCCACTTGATTGGTCCGCTGCGTCCGATCCATCTGTTCAGGTATTCAGGTATTGTTCATTCAAGTGATTACTAAGAAGGTGTAGAAAGTGTATTGAGGCTAGAGGTGGCCACTTTGAAAACCTACTGTAAATTTTATAAATAAATTTCCTTTTATTTGCATTATGATGTGTGATTTATTGCCATACCTATTCCTTTTTTATTTAGAACTCTTGACCAACATCTGAAGCAAGTTTTCATTAATTTTCAGCATTTTCTATCATAACTTGATCAGAAAAATCTTGAAATGGCAAAAAATAATTCTGTAGTAAATGTCTAGTTCTTTGATTTTTTCCACCTCGATGACTTTGAAGGCATATTCTAGCGAAAGTAGAGTGTTAAGTACCATTTTTTATCAATGATTCTAAAAGCTTATTGTTGAGCGCAGTTTTTAAGCATACTAAGAAACCGTGAATTCGCCTTTTTACATTTTTAATTTTGATTCGAAAATTCAGATCATAATCCAATCAACGTAACTTTTTCACTTGGGACCAACATTTCCATAATTTTTATCAAAGTTACGAATCTGGTTATTTTATGTATGAAAGTACAATTCATGGAGATTAAGTTACAAAAATAATTTCACAGAGAAGCTTTGTACCTTTTTTTTTAATATCTCTTTTGAGATGGTCAAGTCGAAAAATCTCAAAGTTCATAAAAAAATTCATGACTCGAAAACCGTGAAAAATCGCATAGGTAACATCCCACTGAGCAAGAAACGTCATTGTTACTTTGAGTTACGTTATTTTCAAGTAACTTAGGAGATGTTCTCCTTTAAATATCTAATTGACGCAACTGGTACGATTTCGTGTGACGTTGAAATTGATTATGTTTTTGGAATGTTAAATGTAAGCATATGATTCTAACGTTATCAACAAAACGTGCTAGACACGTAGCATTTATGTTGGTTCAAAAAATGTTTTAGGTTTACATCGCTGACATGTTTTTGGGTCAACTTCTTCGTTACAGAGAAATGTATTGTAACACAAACGTAACATTTTTGTTAATCTAATAAACGTTTATTTTAATTGTATCAGTTTCGTTGCCACACCGCCAACGCCAACCATAACCTGTAAATTATAATACCAAAGTATTCCAGCCTTTGAATACAGTGTGTTTTATATTCAATTTCAAAGATTCCAGCCAGCGCCTGAATAATTCTATCATCGTTCGTTTTGTGCATTTGCATTCGTTCCTTTTGAAAACTGTGTTTAGAGTAGAGGAACATTTCAGAAATACTAGACTTTGACAACCTTCAACCTTGTGATTTGTGAATACCTGTAAAGTCACAGCTAAATAGATGGTAAGTACACAAATTCTCAGAGAAAGAATAACATGTTTGGATGAGATTAGTCAATATCTTCTTTTCATATAGTTATCGACCTTTTAAAATTAGAGATTAATATTTAGTAGACCCTTGTTACCTACATGTTTTTAAAAAAATTTGCAAAATTTTCCATGTAACAAAAGTACAGGTTATTAAAGCAAAACATTTTTCAAATTTTATACTTAAAGTGTAATTCTATACACTGGAAAATAATGTAACAGGACTGGATAGTCTAATTCTAATGTATTGTTCTTGTTTGTAAAACATAATTTATTTTTCAGTATAATGAATATCTACAAGTGACCGGGCGGAATGTACCGGAGTTCATAAGGAGAGACTTGGCTGCAACTTTTCCTAATAAATTGGCATTACATTGTTCCTGGATGGGCCAAAAAAAATAACTTCAAGATGAAATACTGCAAGATAATCAATATTTTAAAAGGTCTTATATTGGACAATTACCATTTTATATTTACTCAATCATTGATATGCATCCTTAGATGCAGCACAACACTGCCACACTGTAAGTGATGAAGAATTTGAGATCATAACCATGGATTGGTTCCGACAAGCCAACCAACGGCTCAAGCGAGCAGAGCTGCAGCAGAGGAATTGGTAAATATAAATATTTTTGAATAATATTAGTAAACGTTTACAATACATATTTTTAAAATTCTGATATTTGATTTATTTTTCAGAGGTGTGCAGCAGATGCTTCACATAAATCTTTCTATATGGACATATTTATATACATAAGTAAAATAGAATATATTTTTTATTTCAATCTTCAGTCTTATTATTCTGAAACAATTCAATAACAACTTATAAAGTTTTTCAATTGATGTTTGGAACACTTATTAACTGTATTGGGGTGCGTTTAGGTTAGAGCAGTGATAGTGATGAGAACCCAATACTAGTGAAGCAATTGTAAGCATGACTAATAAATTGTTACAGTTGCATTACTTGATGTAGGTATACACCAAGCTATTCTGATACAGACATAATATGAAATGTGAAGATAGTTATGAATATAATAACTGTATTTTTAGTGGGAAATCGACCAAATAAAAATAATTACCTATATTTTCTCTTATCAAAAGTTCAATAGGAATTCTTATCAATAGAATTGAACTTTTTGCAAGGGAAAGTATAATTATTTTTTTGGACCGATTTTCCACTAAAAATAGGTTCGCTTTAGTTTCGATTTAGAAGCGTTACATGAATGTAACGTTTTAGTCATTCTGCACTAAAAAGAACATCTCAAAAACGAAACTAATATGTTATAGCTTCGAAACGAAAACGTAACTTCTGTCACATAATCGTAACGTTAAAATTACGAGGTAACTGGAACATTCCAAGAACGGAAATAATATGTTACAGTTTTGTTACAAAAACGTTTATTTGTTAACGTAACTGGGATTTCGTCATGTTGGCGGACATTTCACGTAACTATGAACAAGAAAGGGCCGTAACAAATCTTTTTTGAATAACGTTACAATGTAACTTTCAACGTATCAGTAACGAAACTGCGATGTTTTTTTGCTTAGTGGGATACATGGGGGTGATTCGAATAGCTTATGACACGAGGGACCTGTTTTTTCTTTTTGACGTCAATCTGTTGGCCACCCTGTATTTAGTGCAGTGCCGAAATCCGAAACATTAAACATATAGACTATTTAGAGGTTATATGCCTATTCTCCGCCATATATCGGCAGTCCGCACCAAAGACAAACCACAGACCAACAAGACCTTTCACGTACTTAACCAATCCCGCCAAATCTGCGACAACGTCATTTGGAAACGATTTTTGATTCTGTTCAAGTGTTCATCCAAATCAAAGACCGCTGTCCGAATTACCTTATTTCAGAAGAGTTAATAACTGGCAATCAGAAAACGTTCATTTCAATGAATGATCTCTAGTTGAATTTTCGTTCAATTCCTGAAAAATTCTCAGTAAAATCATTGAGTTTAAATATATACAGGGCGTTTCACCATAAACTGGACAAACATATATAGCCGTGTAGACGACACCCGGGAAGTCATTTTTGCCTCATGACATATACCCCGTTTTCGATGCATGAGCGAGATACAGAGTGTTTAATGTCAACTTTGAGCAATATTCTGATAACTGTGGTGAGTTATGCGTGACATTTGAAATAACGGTTATTACTGGTCACATCTCAGTATTTTTTAGGGCTCAATTCAATTGTGGTGTAGAATTCTGAAAAAAAAACTCAAAATGGCGGAAAGCCTGAAAAGTTTGAATTTTTTTTTC
Organism: Adalia bipunctata; assembly: GCA_910592335.1. Lineage (NCBI taxonomy): Eukaryota > Metazoa > Arthropoda > Insecta > Coleoptera > Coccinellidae > Adalia > Adalia bipunctata. The sequence continues at coordinate 8,028,441 of OU342949.1, read as the reverse complement.
TCGGTTGCCATTTGGAAAGCACTATTTTAACGTACTCGATTCTCTGAGATTTTCCGTAAAATATTTTTTCAGAATTCGAACTCAACTTTTTTTTTACATGTCTTCTGTGAAAAAAAAATTTCGCCCAAAATTCTTGGAATTTTTCATGGTCGAACTATCTTCAATTCTGAATACTTGGGTGAAAACAGAATAAAAAAATATCAATTGGTTTTCTTTTTGTAGCCTTCCAAAGATTACGCTCGGAGAACTTTCATAATTTTTATTCAAAAAACTGGAGGCCGTACGAAGGCCGAATTTAGGCTACCAAAATTGAATTGAGCCCTAAAAAATACTAAGATGTGACCAGTAACCGTTATGTCAAATGTCACGCATAACTCACCACAGTTATCAGAATATTGCTCAAAGTTGACATTAAACACCCTGGATCTCGCTTATGCGTCGAAAACGGGGTATATGTCATAAGGCAAAAATGACTTCCACGGTGTCATCTACACTGCCATATATGTTTGTCCAGTTTATGGTGAAACACCCTGTGTATTAGTATATTTAAACTCAATGGTAAAATCAAAGAGTCTTTTAAAATAACCAATTCCAAACAATACTAATTTCAGTATTCGCAAATTGTTTATTAGAATATGTGAACTGTGTTCGGTAATTTGACAATATAAATTATGTTTTAACTAATGCAGATCTTCACATATGTAAAGAAAAATCAAGGTTTATGTGTGGGAATACATACTAATCTTATATCCGAAAGAATGTCAATACTCTATCTTCATATCTTCAAGTACAACAATATGAATCCGAAAGTGATGATTTTCCTGTTCCTCTTGAAAATGGTGTAGATAAAATCAACATAAATATTGAGGTGGGCGTTCAATGTAGTGTGTTTTTATTTCAAGTTGCATTTGAAAATGGTTGCACTTTGAGAACAGAAATTTTGTGGGTAAACTCATAAAGGATTCTTAAGCCATTTTTTCGCGCCAATCACGGTTTAAAACTATTTCAAAAACATTTCATTTTCAATCAGCTGATTCCAAAAATCGAACTTCAGTTCGAACTATTCCACAACCTGCTTTCAAACCGCTGCAAATTATTTCGAACCATTTGGTGCGTGACGTCACCAGTTCGACGCTTAAACACGAATATTTCAAAACGGACGAAATAATTTTAAAATATTGTCACGCGAAAATATGGCTTTAATGAAATAATTGAGATTTATTTCATTTCAACAGTTAATTTTTTTTTCTTTCAAAAATAGAAGAAAATGAGCCAACTCATGCTTCTGTTTCATTTCAAACGAAAGACCCATAAAATTAGTTCAACTTCCGATTAAAAGTGAATCTACAGACAATTTTATTCAGAAAAACAACTTGAAATACGGAATTGGCAGAGAATGGCCAAATTCAAATTTTCGCGGGAAAAAGTTCCTGCTTTACCCACATATTCACTAATTTCATTGTTCCGCGATTTTCGGATAGAGAGCGCCATTGTACATTTCATTCATAGAGATATTCATTGAACCTATAGAGATAATGTAAGTTCTATGGAGATATTCCCTAAAATGCACGGTGGCGCCTCTATCGGACGAGCTTTCCTACGCTACGCGCTTCAAACGCCGACCTTAATCCCTATTTTTTTCTCGTAAAAAATAGAATCAAATCTTCATTCAAAAAGAGTATTGCCAGCCAAAATTTCTTACGCTGTCATTAAAGTACTAACAATGCTATTATAGTCCTTTATATTGGAGGAATTCAAATTTGACTTTCTGTTTGCTCCAATATATGCATGTCGAAACAAACCAGACCATATTACCATTGTTCAAAGAATGATATTACAGTCCTACAGTATAGTACTTCTTACAAGAATTTGTTGATATTAGGGTGTCAAATTCGTATGGGAACTGCTTCATCAACTTGTTTTTTGAAACTTTTTTCGGTGCATTCAGGGAAAATCCAAACAATCATGCATATTCTCGATTAGTGGGAGATAAATAATCTCTTAGCGACCCCTGAATAAGTATCAAATCAGTGATAAATTAACACACAAAAAAACGAACGATTCGAGGTGCTGTGAACATTTGAGTCCATTTGCATAAAAGAAACCCATTCTTGAATGAAGTAGTGAACATATTGAAACTACATTAACAATTATTAGTCAGGTATCCATTCACATATTGAATTTTTTTCATTGATCGGGATGGGAAGAATCCAAAAACTATTTTTAAGTTCGAGATGTCTATGGTTAGTTATCTATGACTACAAAATCTATATATATTACATCAAATATTGAGATAATTAAAAATACATTAGTTACACATTGAATAAAACTATATAATCATAAAATGAAATAAATTAATTGCAATTTAAAATACAGAAAGAAAAACACAGAATCCACGACATGTGATAAAAATATATCCAAATATTATAGAGGTTAGGTCAGCCCTATATATCTGGATTCTATGTAATTGTCTGCTGAGGGGTCATAAATATGAATTATTTATAGGAGTCAATTCAGATTGAAGAGTTGATTTTCATACTACTTTGCTTTAATGTTTGGTTTTCTATAATGATGATAATTTGGTATTATCTTCATAAGCGTTTCCATTTGTGAGAATTGAGGCTAAAAAAAAAGTAATTTATGAAATAAAGCTATGCATCAATTTCATAGAAATTAGTTTACTCAAGAATAAAAATATTGCAACAGTGAATAGATAGATCTAGCATAAATAAATGAGTGGTATGCCATTACACATGAATCAAATTGAAAAAATTCATTATCATAACATTCAAACCTCTGATCGTTTTTTAATCTGAAACTTCTGATTTAATAATGAGTCATGAAGATCTATTCGAGAAAAAACCACCCAATATGAAGAACATAATATGGTCAAGTAACAGTTGAACAAGAGGATTCCTTACAATTTTTCTGCAGAAATTCAAATCCTCAGGATTTTCTCTAATCTATGAGTGGATGTCTACTTTCATGATTCTTTTCAGAATCTTGTATCAGATTACTTCGGAAATGAGGGAAGGGTAATGCCAATTTTTGCATATTTTCACGAATATCTTCTGAAATAATAATTTCACAATTTTGAAAACAAAATAAAACATTTTTTTTTATATATCGGACGAATCCGACCCTGCCAATGATTCATAGTAGGTTATTTATTGTAAGTTAGTTGGTTATTTAGTATACCACAAAGACTCTTTATGAAACATTTGGTTTATTTCCTTTTTCAATTTGAATATTATTAAGTGTATCAAGCCTAGTCTCCCTTACTACAGAAAAATATCTTACAGATTTCTATAAATGAATAGCTGACAAAATGGACCAGACTGTCCCGGCAGATTTTAGTTCCTTTAATAGCTACTATGTGCCAAAAATTTTAGCATCAATTCGTTCAAGGGCGTTCTTCCTCTAGGTATATTTAAACTCAATGGTAAAGATCTACTCAGCAAATATTTGAAGTGTGAATATTCTGATCACTGGAACAAAATCCTTCCATTTGAGTATACCAAACAATAGATTAAAGCTGGATTTCCTTGCATCCGTCATCCGATGATACGATCGTCCGATCGTCGTTGTGATTGGCAGAAATTATCAATTTTGAATGAGGTGCATTGATGCATGGAAATTCAGCTCAAAACTGAATTTCCATGCATCCGTCATCCGATGATGCGACCGTCAGATCGTCGTTGTGATTGGCAGAAATATTTGACGACGAGCGGACGATCGAATCATCGGATGACGGATGCATGGGAATGCAGCATTATTATTAGTTTCAAATAAATCAAAACATCCAATTTATTTATTGTACATGGGAACAATTTCAGCTCTTCTTTACTGTGAGAAGATTGTTATTTAGAAATTAATTTAGAAAGATACGGTGGCAAAATTTTGGAACAGCCTTTCCTTTTAGCTTTGATATTTCGAGACCAGAAGTTTCTGGTACAGCATGTCTACGGAAAAAATGAAGACTAAGGTACCCACCCAACAGACGAAACAATTCAGGGCATGCTGTTTGAATGAATGGGGTTATAGACATTTTTAAAGGTTGTTTCTTGAAACCAGTGTTTTTTGGACAACCTATAGAGTGATCCGTAAAATTGCAGAAGACATAAAAACTCTTTAGGAATTCAATAATAAATATCATTAATTTTTGAAGGGTTTTCAAGATATGAGCTCTAATTTAAACCATTATAAGCCTAAAATTTGTTGAAAAAAGTGACATACTGCACAAAGTAACACAGATAAATTATGACAGATGGGGTAGTCTGAAATAAGAATTCTACAAAGATTCAGAATATGATTTGAAAATTAAGCATTCTCATTCAGTAAAACAGAGTGTATTGTGTTTCAATTATTCAAAAATAATTTAAGCACATGTGCTGAGTTGAGTTAATTCCGCCAAAATTTTAATCATTCTTCGAACCCAAAATTTCAAAGAGATATTAGGCAAACCACGTGATTGTTCCACCACTGTTAACCTCAAAACGTATCTGACAGGTTGGTGGTTTGTGATATATATGAGGAATTTAATAATTTTATGTATTTATGAGTGAACGAGTGAGTTCTTATGATTTATAATATCAGAAAATATCCTGAAGCAACACAGAGGAAGAAAATTTCACTCAATCAAATGATCACCATCTTAAACTTAGTATTGGGAGTTCGCAGAGATTGTGGAGGAAGTGTAGGAGGAAATTTATCAGAGTACTGCAATCTGTAACTTCTTTATCCTTTCATAACATATAAAATTTCAATATTTATCAGTTTTACATTTAACATGGACTGTTTCTTATCTTCGATTTTGTCCATTTTTGATGACTTCTGAACAAATTTCCCCTTGTTTCCGGGTGAGTCATTTAATATGTGGATACTACACCAGGTTTCACACACTGGGTGTTCCAAAATATTCAATAAAATCCTCTTAATTTGAACGACTTGCACAACCAATTTTGGTACACATTTATGGCATTTTTTTATTGAAAATGCACTTAATTTAAATATTCTCCACTAGTCTAATATTCATAAGAGTAAGATTGACTAGTAATATCAGAAAAATGTCCACATAAAACAATTTCCGAGCAAATTCCACTGTTTGACCACCAGCCTAACCTCAAAAAATATTTGACAGGTCGTTGGATCGCTCAAGCACTGTTGACTCACCCTTCACATGAACATTAATGAAGTGAAAAATCCCAAAAAGCTTCTGTTTGGAGTTGTTTTCTGATTGCTGGATTTCCACATGGTCTAATCAAATTATCAAAAAATATATTTGCTTCAATTGTGTTAAATTAGAAGTTTCATATTTGAAATCGATCAGAAACAACAGGGTTTTAAATGATGTTATATTTTATGTTACTTTTCTTTAATTTTTAATTAGCTATGATCATATTTATTCATCCCTACTGGATTCAGGTTTATGTGATTTTCAACCTACTCAAGCTGCTACAACTAAAACTAAATGATTATTTATAAGAACATCGACTTACCGCAGGTCTGCTCAAACCTTCCCTAGTTTGACAGAGTTGTCCATATACAATACAATTTTCTTTCAGTTCTTGTTCCTCTTTCAGTTGGCAACCTGCTCCTACTATACATCCATTTGTAACTGCAACTGTATTGCCAACAAAACATTTTGATTCAAATACATTGTTTGCTCCTATTTTGCAGGCTTCAATATGACAACCCACTTCAAAAACATTATGAGGTCCAATAACAAGTGGTTCAACATTGTCTTTACTCTGAGATTTGTCAATTGGCAATCTAGAAAATAAATGTTTCTGCTTTATTTTATTGTGTCTGAACTACAGCTTGTAACTTGTAAGATACATAATAATTATAACTGTTCATATATCACTCCAGTGTCTGGCTCATATCATAGCATTTTCATTGCATGTCCATAGGTCCTGGAGGGTACATGGGGCATGTAGGGATTTGCACGCCAGGAGGTGTTCCATTATCTAGACTTCCCAACATTCACATGCCTCCTCCTCAATATTTCTGCTGAATAGAATTTTTGAAGCATCAATGAATAATACCTGTAAATTATTGTTGCCTGTTCTTCAATTAGACAACTTTCTCCTATTATTATAGGACCAGCTTCAGCAATTATAGTGGCCATTGGATGAACAATACTGTCTTTACTTATTGTTATGTCTCCTCTCAATCTAGCTTCCTCACAAACCAAAGCTCCTGGGCATATTTTGATACTGAAAATGCATTTTAAAATAAAAGTTTGTACTCCCTAAATACTTCGAAATAAATCCACATTATTATAAAATAGAGTGATGCGGTTGAGTCAAGTACCTGGATGTTTTAGACATTTGTTTGTATTCCGGCATATTGCATTCCTATGATATTTTAGTGTTTTATTAACATTAATATTATCACTTACACACGAACACAGGACAAACAAGAGTCAGATGTCAGAACAACTATCAGAAGTATAACCTCTTTGACAAAACAACACAAACCACAGAGCAAAAATCAGACTTCTTTCAAAACACAGAACAAATAAAATTTCGTTCTGTGATCATGTCATAAGTGACCTTGGAAGATCAGCTGTTTATACATCCAGATATTCTGTGGTACATCATAGGTGTTCTGTGGTTCGAGATTTTTGACAGGTGGATATAGTTTGAAAAGATTTTTAATTTTATTTCAGATTTCAGTAATTCAGTTATTGAAAAATTATTATAATGGAATGAGATGTAGAAATTAGTTTTGTCATATTTGAACTGTGTAGTTTCTGTATAAAGAAAAGCTGAATCTTGTCCATTTTTCGAAAATTCGAGATTCTCATCGCCGGATTTTGAGTTCAAAGTTAATAATAATGGGGAATTTATGGGGAAAATTCAGAGTAAGTTTTTATTTGAACCATTTTCTGATACATTTCACCTTTTGTGTTTCTTGATATTCACAGAAAAAAGCAACAACTTATGAACAGTTGGAAAAATTGGATTCTGAGATTAAAGCAATAGAAGAATATGGAGTAACAACAGAACTTAAACAGCGAAAAGTTGCTGGACGTTTTATGCTTGTGTCAGTGTTTTTGTATTTGGTAACAGCCTCAATATTTTATTTCTATCTCTTCCCAGAGGATATCTATCAAAGGATACTTTATATTGTTCCATTAATTGCATCCCCTTTAATGTAAGTACTTTTTACCTAATAGTGCCAGAAGATAAAGATCCATTAAATAATTTCGTGGATTTTCAGCCAGATATTCACGTTGTTTAAACCACAATTATAGGGCCTTCACTTGTGTATTACTATTCATTCCAAAATTCAATTATTTCCAGAATAATTTTCATAAAAAGAGTGTTGACTTGGTGGTATAACAGAAAATTGAAGAGAAACCATGAAAAATTGGCATTGCTCCGAAAAAAGAAGAAAGAAATATTGGATAATGTCATGGAGAAGGAGACCTATAAAGTTGCAAAAAAAATATTGGAAGCATTTGCTCCTGATGAAGTTGTCACTAGAAAATCTCTAAATGGAAATTTCGAAACACCAAAAAGGGATTCCTCAATCATTCCCTCTAAACCATATCCAGTTGGTGAGTTGCCAGTTCGTTATATTTTCGAATAAACTTTCTAATAATAGCTCTAACCTGATATATATTTTTCATTCAATTCTGAATTGAGTTGGTTGACCTTTGTTGGTTGAATAATTCTATGCAATCATTATTTTTTGATACACCTATGAGTTTCTAGATGCATAATGTATCTTGTGATATCTGAAATCATTAATGTTTGATTTAATGAATTAATAATTCATTTCATTGAATCAATTACTTACTTTATCAGATATTTTTAGCTTTTTATGTGATTTTTGATTGAGGTACTTCAAGTTGTTTCAATTTACTCACAAGAGAACGCGGTTATTGAAGTAAAGATTAGCATTACATTATTTTGCACCATTATTCATTTGTAAACGGTATAATTCAATTTTCAGAGAATAGCAATATGAAAATCTTCATATTATAAGAAATTAATGATTCTCAAAATGATTATTGATATTCTTTTTATTTCACATTACCAGGCATACTTTTCACTGTAATAGGGCCCAAGTGGCATCATAATTATTTCGAATTAAATACAGTAAAACGTCTACAATCACAACAATTAATAGGCCTGTCCATATAATGAAGAGAAGTTGATGTTAAAAAAAGGGGTACCCAACATCTCCATGTTCATATTTACATGGATCATAGATTTGGAATAAATCTAGATATGGCATTCAATAACATCATCAGTGATCAGATCCAATACATACAGGGTGAGTCTTTGACTTGTACATATATTTTAACTGTAGATTCATGAGGTCACAAGTAACCTTTATTTCATTTTCCATTTTTCCGGATTCGGCTGTGTTTCAAAAATATAGCCATTTGAAAAAAAGAATTGGGCCAAATACGTACCTGATATGATTCTCTGGAATTGATGAAAGTTCATATGTCTTGATTGAAATTGAGTTGATAGATTTAGGAAAAAATACTCCAAAACCAACCTTATTCGAATGAGAATGTTACAAACAGGATATTTCTTAAAAAACACATATGGTGGTTTTCATAAAGATCGTTGATTGAGTGATTCACAGAATACTTTGACGTTTTTGTCAAATCGACCAATAGAATTTCAAATTTACTGATTTTTTATCACAGAATCGCTCGATCAAGCATTTGATCACCCGATCTGAAATGGCAATTAATATATTCGTCGCTTTATTTCAAGAAAACATTGAGTGTGCTCTTGCTTTCCTTACCTTAGTAACCATCAGCGACCTTAGCAACCTCACTGAACAAAGTCGTTTACTTCGTTAATTCTGTGGCAAACACAGTCTGTGTTTGACTTCCATACCGAACACATATGCTTCTAACGAAGATAAATTAAATCAAGTTCTAACTGATAGTGAATCAATTTGACATCTGAAAAATTTAATCGTAGAAAATTGAAGGGAATTTTTCGGCAAAAGCTGCGGATTTTGAGGATTTCTACCTTTCTGAAATGTCTCAGATCGGCGGCACTACTTCCTACGGGACTTCAGAGGGCGAAGAAAAAGATTACCAAGAAGCTGCTTCTAAGAAAAAACGAAAGAAGAGAACGATAAAAACCACCACAGCAAAGAAGAAAAATGAAAGTAAAAGTCCAGAAATCATATTCAAACAACCACAATTAATAAGCGAAATGAAAACAAAAGATAATAATCCCAAACGCATGGAAATAGATAACGCAATTAATCTACCATCAACATCTGCCTCAGGTTCCACACAAGAAACAACAACAGATATCCATCAACAAATGAATATTAACCCAACAAAAAATATAAATAAATACTTTTCACCAAAAATGAACGAAATTAAATTTACAGAATACTCCAACTTATTCTACATCATCCCTGAAAGTAATGAAATGGATAGAATCCAAATGGCGACCATTTGGAACTCCAAATTTCCGAATTCAGAAGACGTTATTCTAAAAACCAAATTAGGATTTCTTTTAAAGTCAAACAATGACAAAACCAAACTGGAACAAGCCTTAAACGAATTAAAATCAGAAAAAAAAATAACAAGCTATAAAGAAACCAAAAATCAAAAACAAAAACATGAAAGAAATGAACCACAACAAACTTATTCAGTAGTTATTGCATCAGTAGAAAAGAACATTAAAGATGAAGAAATAAGTCAACGCCTGAACTCATTGGGAATACAACATCGATATTGTAAAAGAATTGTATCAAGGACACACAGTAGTCCAACAGGATATATACGTATCATAACAGGTGAAATAAAGTCGTTTGAAACTTTACTAAACAATGGTTTATTTTATATGAATCGCCACTACATGGTGTTCCCCAGTCATCCACCTGAACCAACACCTGTTCCCTGTAGCAAATGCTTACTATTCGAACATACAACCGAAAATTGTAAAAATCCACCAAAATGCTCAAAATGTCAGGGAACCCACAAAATGTCCCAATGCAAGTCCACCAATACACCAAAGTGCACAGCTTGCAATGCTGAAGATCATTTAGCATGGTCCATAAAATGTCCCAACCATCCAAGGAAACCCATCGAAGGCATCCCAAATGTCAATGTTAAAAATTTGAATAAGAAAACTAATGAAATAGAAGAACTTTCGAAGAAAATGCACAGAATACATTCCCCAATAACAATACACGACGACATAGTAAATACGTATTGCCGTAAACTCAACAAACCAAAAAACACCAACAGAAATGAACTCTTACTCAAGATCAAGAAGAGGTTTATAAGTCAATATAACATTGATACATCAGTGGTATTTACAGGGAATAGATTTTACGTACTTATGTTTGATTTGGAGGACCCTGAAGAACCTTCCCCAACCGAACCAGTCAACGGCAAGAACAATAGTCAAGTTCGCGTCGACAATTAAATTTTTGTACAACAACATAAATAGTTATATTCCAAAAAAGCACTTAATCAACCATTTTATAGAAAATAACAATATTTCATGTACAATGTTTGTTGAAGCGAAAATAAAAAATTCAGACAATACGGAATATCGAAATTGGACAAAACTTCAAAAGATTGGTCACCAAATACAAAATACAAGGGGCGGCAGCCTGGTACAATGCCATCCAAGCATAAAATGTGGAAAAGCCAATCCACCAGCGATCAACAATCTGATGAATGAAGTAACCCATTTCTCTGTTCCATTCAAAAATGAGAAATTACACATATTCCTTGTATACATTCACCCTACATCCAAGATAGAAGAAAGTATTTTTATAAAAGCGTCCCTTTACAAATATGCTATTATAATAGGAGACTTTAACGTGAACAAAGCCAAGAACTATCAAATCAACAATTTTCTGAAAAGCAAACAGTTCACCAAAGCTGAAACTCCGCCAACATTTTTAATGAATGAGAACGAAGATAGTACTCCAGATCTAATACTTTATTCGAACACTATAAAGCAGAATATTAAACACATAGAATTAACCCCTGATTTGGGGTCAGATCACCTGGCATTTGTGGTTGAGGTTGACCTGACTGTGGAACCTACAGAAGAGCAGAAGAAGATTATACATAATTACAACAAATGCAATATGGAAAAAGTAAATAAGGAAATGGGAGAATTCATTGAATCAAACAAAAATGATCCTATGAACGAAGAATATATAGAAAAATTCAACAACACCTTATCTGAAAGTATAAAAGAAAACACACCCACGATATCAAGACATCCATACATTCACGAACTTCCTCCATATATAATTAGAATGATCAAATATAAGAGGAAAATGTACAGAGAATATCTCAGAAACGGAGACCCCATTTACAAAAAAAACCTGAACGATTACAACAGAAATATTCATAAAATGATACATCAATATCGGGAACATAATTGGATTGAAGTTTGTAATAAGATCAATGATTCCAAAGGTAAAACGTTCTTCCAAGAAGTCAACAAACTGTCAAGATATAAACACTCACACCAAATTCCTATGATCGAAGATAATGGGACAGAACATCAAACTGATAAGGAAAAATGTGAAGCATTTGCAAAACACTACCAAAAAAATTTCAAACTAAATGAAGATACCAACTTTGATAAGAACCATTTTGACAGGGTAAATGACTGGTATGAGAATTATTTCAACAAGACCAATAACAGAAATACTGAGTCAATTGAAATTAACGAAGAAGATTACTACCAAATCCTTCATAAATCTAAAAACACCACACCTGGAGCAGACAACATCCCATGGTCCACAGTCAAAGCCCTGAATGAGAGCACACATAAGAAACTGAAAGAAATTTACGAATATTGTTTGAATAACAGCATATTCCCCAAAATTTGGAAAACAGGTACTATAATTAACGTACATAAACCAAATACAGATAGAGGAAAAATCGAAAACTACAGACCTATCACCCTACTTCCAGTTCTAGGGAAATTTTATGAAAAATTGATAAAGAAATTACTTGATGAACATATAAACAACCATATACCCAATTTTCAGTTCGGATTCAAGGAAAAGAACTCAACTCAACACCCACTCTCAATACTTATTTCAAATGTTCAGAACGAAACATTGAGAAAATATAAATCTGCTGCTTTGTGCTTGGACATCCAGAAGGCCTTCGACACTGTTTGGCATAGAGGACTGTTGTATAAGTTATATCAAACAAAATGCCCTGAATATCTAATAAAAATATGCCAACAATTCCTAGAAAACAGAAAACTAACTGTCAAAATAAATAATACTGTTTCTAACCACTTCAGTCCAGAACAGGGCACAGCTCAGGGATCTCCACTGTCAACATCTATATATAAATTTTACTGTTATGACATGTACACCAACCCATCAAGGAATCAATATGTACTACAATTTGCTGACGATACCACACTAATAGCGCATGAAAAATCAGTACAAGGATGCACGCAAAACCTACAAGAACAAGTAAACACAATCACAAAATGGTTCCACAAATGGAGGATGAAGCCAAATCCAACTAAGTCCCAGTTTATCATATTTGATCACATAATCAACCCAAATTCACCAACTCTAGACATTAATGGTATAAATATAGAACCGTCACCAACTGTCAGATATTTAGGAGTTCAGATAGACAACAGATGCAACTTTAATGCTCACACAAAGATGGTTAAGAAAAAGACAATCTCCAGAGCCGCATATTTTTCCAAATTAGCATACAAGAAACAAGGAATCAACATACATACTGCAGCAAAAATATATAAGACCATATGTAGACCTTTGATTGAATATGCACACCCACTGTATGCTAACTGCAAACCTAGAGCAACAAAAAACTTACAAGTTGCAGAGACGACAGCCCTAAGGAAAATAACAAGAATGCGCCACCCAAATAATGTTCTTCATAATCCTCCAAATCAACTCTTATATGAAGAGACAGAAATAGAACCAATTAACGAAAGAATCAAGAGATTAAATAAGAAATTTCATTCTAAGTTGATGGAACAGAAGGACATAATCGAACAATACCATGAAGATGGAATAAACAAATCTTCCAGAAAACATCCCACACAGACTCTTTTGAAAATGTTAAATTCTAATTAAATAATATTACACTATAAAATGTATACATTAGAAATTACATAAAAAAAAAAAATAATTTAAAAGGCTGAAGGACCCTTGGTCGATGGCCATTTGTATTGTAGCAATAAAACACAGTTACTTACTTCTGTGGCAAACGTCATAATAATCCCAAAAATGGATAATTTGGTAGAGGAAAACGTAACAAATTTAGCCGCACTTGCCAAAGAATCTCTCCAACCCACTAAAAGTGCTTATGAAAATTTGTATGTGGCCTATAACAAGTCGTATGAAACGAAGAAAATTGCAGAATCGAGAGAAGACTGTGACAGTTGAGTCCAATAAGGTGGTGTCCAATAAAGTAGTCAATTATGGACGCTAAACTAATTCATAAATCAAGTGTTTATGAAGCATGAATTATTTTTACACTAACCTAACTTCATTAACTATTTTTTTTTCAATATTTTCGTTTCTGATATGATCGAGTATTTAATACTGAATAAATGAGAGAAATGGACTAGCAAAGATCTAATTCAAGAAGTAAATCGCCGGAATGTGCCTCTACTGCAGAGAGAAAATGACAGACCGGTTTCTGGCTTGTTAGCCGTCATCAGTGCCACATATACCTCTTGAATTAAATCTCTGCTAGTCCACTTCTCTCATTTATTGAATCATATGTTGAAGATGGCTTACAGAATTGTCAGGGAGGTTTTAGGAAAAATAGAAATTGTTCCGATCAAGTCCTTAGTCTCACCACTTTCATTGAATCAGGTTGAAGACAGGAACTGCATTCACGTAACGTAAAAAATAAGAAAAAATTTTCAACAATAGTTAATTAATCAACTAGTTTATTAATGACAGCGATTAATGGTCGAAATACGCTCGCTCCGCTCACGCGTTAATGTTTGAGACCATTAATCTCTGAATTAATAAACGAGTTGATTACAAGATTTTTCCGTCGACCTCATCACGAATTGAATATGAATTCTCGATTGAAATGAATTTTTACTTTGCATAATAGACAAATTTGACATAATGTAAATTTCCATGTTCATTTCGATATATTAGTATTTATGCTCCCTATGGAAATGGAACAATTCGAAAAATCCATAGAGGGAATATTGGACATGTTGTGACATTCTGAATAGTTCACATTTAGTTTGCATTTATATCATTACTTATGATATCCCATAAGGAACGTGTGGAGAAAGTGGAGGTTGGAGTATTATTTACTTTGCAACTTGTATCACCTGAAATTTCTTCTGCAGTCTATTTTGGAGAGATATAATGGAGTTATCAATATACCCTTCTGTGACAGAAGTTGATTTCCAAGCTCGATAGTGCTGTGACTGAATATTTTATGTTCGGTTGCCATGACAATCATGCATTAAAATAGGTCATTAACAAGCGCGGATCCAGGGGGGTCATGACCCCCCCCCTGGACTGGACGAACCCTCAAATCTTGTGTGTTTGATAAAAAAAATCAATTGGCGGGTATGTAATCCACTTGACTGTGACCCCCCCCTTTCTCGAGAGCTGGATCCGCCACTGGTCATTAATGGATGATTTCGAGTGCGTTGAAATGAGCTTTTATTCTATGGTCGACGGAAAATTTATTTTCACTCCTGGTATAACCTGAAGTGCTCTGGCTCCAAAAATATGTTAGGTCTGTAGAGAATTCCGAACAATATAATAATACCAATTTTCAGATTTCAAATGTATGTATGTATGTCCAGTTCTCAGAAACGTCTAATAGGCACTCGAACTTGGGACACCCTGTATAGCCGTGTAGATGACACCGACAAACTATGCCTTATGACATATTTCCCGTTTTCGACGCATAAGCGAGATACTGGGTGTTTAATGTCAAGTTTGAGCAATATTCTGTGAACTGTGGTAAATTATGCGTGAAATTTGAAATAACGGTTTCTGGTCACATCTTAGTATTTTTAAGGCCCAATTCAATTGTTTGAAAAAAAAATTCAAAATGGCGGAAAACCTGCAAAGTTCAAATTTTTTTTCTCGGTTGCCAATTTGGAAATCATTTCCTCAACGTACTAGAGCTTCTAAGATTTTCCGTGAAAAAATTTTCAACTTTTTTTTACATGTCTTCAGTGTAGGAAAAATTTCCCCCAAAATTTTCGGTATTATTCATGATTGAACTATTGTTCATTCTGAATGCTGGAGTCGAAAAAGAATAAAAAAATATCGATTGGTTTTGTTTTAGTAGCCTTCCAAAGATTACGCACGGAGTACTTTCATAATTTTTATTTGAAAAACCTTACGAAAGCCAAAATTGTGCTGAATAGAATTTATAAACAAAAAAAATTTTTTTTTTCAAGAAACTTTGGTAGGAATGGAACTCTCTATGAATTGGATTAATTTTAAACCTATAAATCTCCGTTACCAAGGCAACGCTAGTTAAGCGAAAAGCAGATTAACTGTTACAGATCTGGACTGCGGATCAGATCTTACAGATTTCCCTTTCGTGTGTGCCTTGCTAAAGTGGAGAGTTCGATTCCTACCAAAGTTTTTTAGAAAAAAATTTTTTGGTTTATAAATTCATATTTCTATCATTCTGGCTGCCCATTAGCATGAATTTTTTTTAAATTCTACACCACAATTGAATTGAGCCCTAAGAAATACTAAGATGTGACCAGAAATCGTTATTTCAGGTATCACACATAACTTACCACAGTTCACAGAATATTGCTCAAAGTTGACATTGAACTTGAATCTCGCTTATGCGTCGAAGACGGCGATATGTCATAAGTCAAAAATTATTTCTCGTGTCATCTACACGGCTATATATGTTTGTCCAGTTTATGGTGAAACACCCTGTATAATACCACTAGAGATGAAATTTTTTGGAAAAATGTCATGAGCGAAATTGCCGAAAAGCAACAAACCTGAATATTACAATCGAGAAATTTTGCCGGCAAAATTTTATCTCTACTGCCATATTTACGGATCCCCAGAGGCCGTATTGCATCTCAAATCTCGGAATGAGGCTCAGCAATATCATAAATCAAGACAAAGGTGTGGGAATGCTCCGAATTCATCTTAGGCATCCTCTCCGATAATTGAAAAGGCAATAAATGAATTTGAATATAGTGATAAAAAATAAGCTGCAAATGCATGCTGCTCTACAGGGTTTTTCAACAAAAGGTGACCCCGTCTCTAGGATAGGATGAAACTGAAAAATATTTGAGGTTTGCTCAGTAAAAAAAAATTGTAACGCCATCCGTATTCAATATGTATATATTCTTATGAAAGAAGCCAGTACAGATTTGTTTTGAACGAAAAATCAAATATCATGGCATGTGTAATGAAAGGGCAACAAGGAACAGATCATTCAACAAACAGATTGATTTATTGCCCGCTCCTAATCTCAGTATTATCAGAGGAATTGTTGGACGGGGCTCCATACAGCTCTACGTATGATGCAAGAGCACCGATAAAACCTCAGCAAAAATCTCCCGGTATAAATGAATGGATATTGGATTTTTTTACAGAATAAGGCCTGGTTTCACCATAATCGAAAGGCCTGGTTTCACCAAAATCGACCTTAACCGAGATAAAGTAAACTCCAGATAAGTTAACTACAGAATTTAATCGCGTTTATTGTCGAATCCGTTCACCATGCCGTTTTCAAGTTAGCCTGATCACGTTTAAATAAACTGGGTAAACTTGGAATTCACCCGCTCCATCCGTAGCCACTCTGCAGAGGAAACTGTGTGCGCTCCACAACTGACGTAGGCCAGACAGAGTACTTTATTACTACGTAGCGTTGGCATATGCTCTGCTATGTCCAATATGCGGCGTTCTATTCAATTTCGTGTGTTACAAAATCCTCTGCTAGGCTAGGCTCGGCTGTGCTGTGCTGGGCTGCGCTCAATGTGCGGCTAGGCTAACTGGGCAGAATGCCACTTGCGCTGCCGGTCCTCTGACTGCCGCACGAAAAACCGCTTATTAAGGGAGTGACCGGTAGCGCGAGTGGCAGCAGAAGTGAGGTGATAACATTCTCACCCTGCTCACTTCCTTGCTCCCTGCCGTGGAAGTGGGCTGAGTGTAATTAACGGGTTAGATGTATGTGAACAAGTCCCTCACAGCAGTCAGAGCCTAAAATATCTGATGATAACAAATTCAAATGCACGTGATACTTCTGTTCATCTCACGTTGCATCACTTCATATTTATAATTCACGTTATAAATGCGAATTCTGAGAAGAAACTGCATTCCTTGTCAAAATTTCTCTTCTCAAAGGACCCCGCACTTTTTGTATGAAAAGTGGCGACCGGTCAAACTTTCTGAAAGTTTGTTATGTTGTTGTACCCGACTCAGTGACCAAAAAAGTCAATGTGTCCAACCCAATCCTATGGCTAGTTTTCTAAATACGGGGTGTTAAAGTTGAAAATTGCTCGAATTTTCGGATTTATTTTTTAATTATTCAGTGTTAGATTGGATTTCTGTTGCATACACACGTTTACTACTTGTTCTAGTTATGAAATTAGTGGATACGTATAATCAAAAATATTTATATTTACAGGGTGATTCACGAATATATGACGGTAGTTTTTTGCCAAAATTCACTTTTTCTACTGTGACGTCAGGAAGGCATATTTCTGAAATGTTCTTATCGATTTAGTATTATGACGACAAAATATTGCACAGTGCATATTTTCTATACAGGGTGTTTCACATGGAGAACCACTAGACCTTATAATTTTTTTTTAGGATTAATTCCAAACCCTGCCTTTTTGAATTGATTTTTGGGAAAAGTACTACCACAAACATATGTGTGTCTCTAATCGCCGAAATATTCATGGTGGTTTATTCATAGGAAGGTATTCTATTTCGAGAAAAGTCCAAAAAACATGAACACCCTGTATTCGAAAATTTCCTCGGTCAAATACAACTATTTTTTCACTATATATTGATTCCCACAAGACCTCCAGAGGTATGAATTCTAAATCCGATACTATGACCAGTTTTCGAGATACAGGGCGTTGAAGTGGAGAATAACTTATTTCATCAGTTTTTTTTTCAAATTAAAAAGCTGGATTGATTTTATGTTGCGCCCATGAATTCAGTATGAATACAGATCAGATGCGTAGGTAGAATATGAACCTATTTTTATAGGTAGGTACTCCACAGTCCACAGCGAATTATAAGTAGGTATGTCTATTGAAAAGTTTCAATATTTTTATAGTCATAACCTCGGTTCTTATTTTATAAATATATTTTTTTCACCAAAAAAATATTTAGGATGATCTACGCATGCAAGAAAAATGTATAATTCTGGTATAAGATTATTTCTAAATCACCTTGTATATTTATTTATTTAAAAATTCTTACGGTTATGCTTACTTGCTATAATGTAAGACAGTTATTCAGAATTCACCAGAAAAGTTTTCTTTTCAATTATTTCGAAGCATATTATTTATGGTTCAACCTATACCTACCTATAAAAAGTAATCATGATGAAGTATTTCAGACTGAAAATTGTGGACGACTAGGTATTAACTTCATGGAATAATTTCTCTGTAAAGAAACTGTAGAATTATCGAGTGTTTGCAAAAGCTATCGTCATTTATTCTTGAATCACCCTGTAACAGTAAATATTTTAACTGAACCTTTCTTTGCGCATCTGATCTGTATTCATACTGAATTCATGGGCGCAACATAAAATCAATCCAGCTTTTTAATTTGAAAAAAAAATTATGAAATAAGTTATTCTCCACTTCAACGCCCTGTATCTCGAAAACTGGTCATAGTATCGGATTTAGAATTCATACCTCTGGAGATCTTGTGGGAATCAATATCTAGTGAAAAAATAGTTGCATTTGACCGAGGAAATTTTCGAATACAGGGTGTTCATGTTTTTTGGACTTTTCTCAAAATAGAATACCTTCCTATGAATAAACCACCATGAATATTTCGGAGATTAGAGACACACATATGTTTGTGGTATTACTTTTCCCAAAAATCAATTCGAAAAGGCAGGGTTTCGAATTAATCCTAAAAAAAATGATTAGGTCTAGTGGTTCTCTCTGTGAAACACCCTGTATGGAAAATATGCACTGTGCAATATTTTGTCGTCATAATACTAAATCGATAAGAACATTTCAGAAATATGCCTTCCTGACGTCACAGTAGAAAAAGTGAATTTTGGCAAAAAACTACCGTCATATATTCGTGAATCACCCTGTAAATATAAATATTTTTGATTATACGTATCCACTAATTTCATAACAAGAACAAGTAGTAAACGTGTGTATGCAACAGAAATCCAATCTAACACTTAATAATTAAAAAATAAATCCGAAAATTCGAGCAATTTTCAACTTTAACACCCCGTATTGGGCTGGACCCATTGACTTTTTTGGACACTGAGTCGGGTACAACAACATAACAAACTTTCAGAAAATTTGACCGGTCGCCACTTTTCATACAAAAAGTGCGGGGTCCTTTCCTGACATCGGACTTGAATATAAACAAACTCTCTTAGTTAACAAAAGTTGAAATCGATAACTGCCAAGAAATGTGCAGTTAAAAATTAAACTTGTTTATCGAGATAAACCAGTTCATTATTTTGGTAAAACGTTTTTAACCATAAACTAGGATAAAAGCTACTTAAAAGTACCTGCAACGTCTCTAAACGTGATTAAGGGCCGGTTTTATAAAGGGCAACCGGATTCAACCGTTGCGTCAACAACCAAATTCCTCACTATCTGGCAGTTGGCGCACGGTTCGACTGTCGGTCCGACCCTGAGACTGTTGGTGAAACCGGGCCTTAATTGATATGTAATAATAAAATCCCACAATGTGGGAGATCAAATTGAACACCCAAGGATCATAAAATTATGTATATATTCAATACGCACAGTTTCTATTAAAAATTTATTTTTACCGGTCATATTGAAAATAAATGTCAATTGACCATATTCATCAGCTATCGGTTGCAGCTTTTTGAGCATCTTTGGGTTGGTACCAATGTGTCATCAATGTCAATATTCAATGTCAAACCTCATTAATGTCAATTGTCTTTGATTGTTTACAATTTTTGAAGTTTTGAACGTGCTATTTATTTTGAATTTTGATAGAGCGAAAACAATTTTTGGTGAAAATGGATGCCAAAAAGGTGTAAGTACATCTTGTGTACACCTAAATTTTATAAATAATATGATGAAACCTAAATGTTAATGAATTGGCGGGCGTATTTCAAATCAGTAATGACATATTATTATAATTGCTGCCAACCCAAGAACGCTCAAAAAGCTGCAACCGATAGCTGATGAATATGGTCAATGAAATACAAAATTCAGATATATGAATGATGAATACAAACCACGTATTAAATTGGAAATAATGAAAAATAATATTATAATTAGCACTAAATAATCTGTGGCGATGTTTCTACCTAAACAATATTGTCTTGAAATTTCATAAACTCGACACTACACGGTAAATATTACAATCGTTCACTGAAAGTCTTCACATAGTCATCACGAGATCGAAGAAAAACCTGAAATAATCCCTTTCATTACAACAAAGCTCTAGAAATGATTTCCTCTATATTTGTTTACGCCATTTACGGATCGCGCTGTTTGTCGCTATACGCATGCGTCTTTCAGAATCACTTACGTTTGAGACACAGAACAACGATATAAAGTTAGAGATGGGTCGATTCAAGGATCTTACGGTTTGTCTTGCGCGCCTGCTACCCCGCAAGACACGCCGTTATACCATTGTTTGAAAAGAAAAATCAACAATCTGGCATCGTCTTCTTGAAAGCTCTGTGGAATATTCATAGAAGATGGGTTAGGTTAGGCCATTGACCTAGAATCCTATGGGTTAGGTTGATTAATCAATAATGAAGCGAAAAAACAAATCTTTATGAGATATTTTTAGGATATCGAGAAAAATATGAACAATTTATTAGTGTTTACAAATTAATCTTCAGGATAATCGAAGAAGGAACTCATTTTGCTGGGAGGAATATGGCTTTTTGATTGCAGAAAGAATCGGTCAAAACTAAATGTTTTTGCTAAGAAATATAGTGTTCTTAACAATCTCATTTAAATAAGAATGGTCCTGTTATGTAGCGTATTTTGTTGCCGTACTGTATATACCGCGGTTATATTTTAACTACAAAATAATCACAATCAACGAGAGATTTTTAATATGTTTATTCACAAAAAAGGGGACAATGACTGTCCGTATATTTACAAGTGTCGAAGTATAATCGAAGAAAATGACGCGTGATCTTAAAGGCTTAAGATGGTCAAGACGGAGCGTAGATCAAGAAGGAAGATTATAACAGAAACATCCCTATTTATGCATGAATCCCCTCCAGAAGGGCGGTTTCTGTCAGTTGAGTATGGTGGGGCATCTTCGTCTTCTGTGGTTCCCTTTTGATGGCCTCAGTATTTTCTCCATCATTCTTCCGAGTGTTTAACATAGCGGCCTCCTTGAAAAGCACCAGCTTTTCAACAAGAAAGATTGGGATCCGAAGTTTCGATATTGGGTGTTGGTAATATGCAAAGTTTGCATGCTGGTCGTCGATAAATTCCGTTGACTGTTTTTACGTCCAATGCGCGGACTGCGCCATCGGCTCCATGAAACATCTTGACGACTCTTCCAATGAGCCATTTTAAGGGGGGTAATCCATCTTCTTTTACCAGCACAAGTGTATCTTCCTTCAATAATTGTGGGTGGTTTGCCTTCCATTTGGATCGGACTTGCAAACCCGAAATATAGTATTTAGTCCACCTGGACCTGAAGTGCTGCATCATTTTCTGGTTGTGTTGACCGATTGATGATATCCAGTTGTGATCAGAAACAGAATTCAATCTGTCTCTTATAAGGAAATGTGCAGGTGTTAAGGGTAAAGGATTGTTGGAGAAAGCGTATAGAGGTCTAATGTTGAGGCAAGATTCTATTTGTACTGCTGAGATATCATTGAGGGAAGAACGCGTTGTGGATTTCGGTGTCGCTTTTGTATCTTTCAGAATATGATGATGCGTAAATTCATCTTTAGAAAAAATTATATTTAATGGAATGGTATGATGCTGAGCAATGTATACGTCCATAAAATTGATATATTGATTTTTGACATCAATATTTTTTGACAGTTTGCGTTCCAATGCATATAATCGCCTTTCCGCGGTTTTAAGTGAATCGCCGAATTTGGTAGTGGGTTCTTTCATTGGAAGACTGACTATGAATCGATCGGATCTATCTCGCATGGTACTGTCTTTGAAGTGTTCTTCACGAAAGGCCTTTTTGGGTGATTGAAATTGTCGGGATGGCAATTCCTCAATTTTACAGAATTTTTTAATTTTGTCGTTAGGTTCGTTGTTTGTAATTCTTCCTATATTACAATGAGTCTGACGATAGGGTTCATCTAGATGTAAGGGACCCGAAATTATCCAACCGAAACGTGTTTTTTGTAATATAGGTAAACTAGGGCCTAATTTTATTCGTCCATTACACAACAAGTCGTAAAATAGTTCGCTCCCTATGAGCATGTCTATTGAATTACTTGTGTTAAATGTTGGATCTGCTAATTTAAGTTTATATGGAATTTTGAGTTGACTCGCATCGAATGATAATGAAGGAATATTTCCAGTTATCCGCGATATCACGAAACAAGGTAATGTAGTCCGAAATGGATTGAGCCTGGATTGGATTTCGATATTTGTTCGTTTGTCAAGAGAAGATGAGGCTTGGTTTAAACCAGTTATAATCATTTTGCATTTGTTAATTTTTAAGTTTAGTCTCTCGCATAGTTTCGTAGTTATGAAATTACTCTCGGAGCCGCTATCCAATAATGCTCTGCAACTGTGCGATTTTCCATTAGAGTCCAAGACGTTTATTATGACGGTTGACAGAAGTGTATGCTTTCTGTTTTGCGTGGAACATGCTGAAAATGACGTTGATGCACCCGCATCGCAAGCTTCAGATGAGGAAGAAGTATGAATGGATGAATTTTCATCGTTTTTGATTGGGGACCGTTCACCTTTATTGGTGAAATGTAATAGTGTGTTATGTGACTTCCCACACTTTCGGCATTTACTCGCTGAGCACTGAATGGATGAATGGTTTTTTCTCAAGCAATTTAAACACAATTTCAAACGTTTTACTTCATCATACCTGGCATTTGGATCTAACTTAAGGAATTTTTGACAATTATAATATAAATGATCTCTGGCGCAAATGACACATTTTACATTATTGGTTGAAACGAATGTTTTAACGGATCTTGGAGGCGCTGCGGGTTTATCGATGTTTAATGTTTCCAACAAGCGACATTTTTCCTTCAGGAAATCCAGAAAATATTCCAAAGTTGGTAATTCTGAGCTGGTATTTTTTGATTCCCATTCTCGCCTGGTGTTATAATCGAGTTTGAAAGCAATCAAATGGATTATTAAAGAATCCCAATGTTCCACAGGTAATTTTAATGATTTCAAAGCTCTCATATGTTGATACGTCCCATCAAGCAATTGACGTAAGTTAATGTGTGATTCTGTGGTTATTGATGGTAGATTGAAAAGAGCCTTTATATGGTTGGACACAAGAAGTGATTTGTTTTCGTATCTTTCGAAAAGACAGGTCCACGCGATTTCATAATTGCCTTCGGATATTTCCAATGATTTAATCACGTTGGCGGCATCATCTTTCAAAGACAATCTCAAATAATGGAATTTTTGAATTGGTGATAATGACGTATTATCATGTATAACAGATTTGAAAGTGTCTCTGAAAAATAACCATTCATTGTATTGGCCGTTAAAAATTGGCAGATTTAGTACCGGCAACTTTATGTTGAGATCTGGAGAGGTTTGGCGCGTAACTAAGTTGTTACCTGACAGCGTTTTAGAATTTTCCGTAATGTCTTCTGCGAAACAGGTCAACTCATAAAATTTATTTTCAAACGACTCAGTTTCTACCTGTAGAGCCTTTAGGGTTTCCGGATCATCTGACGAGATGAGTTCCAGTTCATATTGAATTTCGAGAAAACGGGTCAATAGCGGTTCTACATCTTTTAGCCTTTTTTGTACCTGGGTTGTGTTCAAGGTTGATTCATCGATGGTTTTTTTTGTTATAAATGTTTCAAACCGACTAAGCTGGGCTTTAAGCGTGGCGCGTTTTAGGATTAATTGTTCCATTGCTATGTTGTAACTTGATTGAGTATGAGAATAAAATTGCAAAAAGGGATATCAATGTGTTTCACTAGACTTTACGAATTGAAAGCTTAATTATTGTAATTTTCAAAAGAATAAACAAATATGTAGTGAATATATGTACGAGAATGTGCAAACTGGATTGCTATCAATAGAGCAAAACAATTTACAACGAAATACAATATTTGTCTCTGAAACTATTCGATAAACACACGAAAGTTTCCAACTAGATTATAAGAAACACAAAGTTTTATATAAAATCTTGCCACAAATATATAGAAATGGATAAACGGAACGAGTTTTTAAGGAATGAAAAGGAATGATCACCTGGTATTGTGTAGTCCAATGTCTGGGTTTCCTAGCACAGACTTGATTGCTTGTATTGTAGGTGGCTTCTTGGTACGTCCCTGGAAGTTGCTGCTTCGACGATGTTGACTGGATTTATTTTGAGTTCACTGATTCAAATTTGGAACGAAGGACCATGTTATTTAGCGTAATTTGTTGCCGTACTGTATATACCGCGGTTATATTTTAACTACAAAATAATCACAATCAACGAGAGATTTTTAATATGTTTATTCACAAAAAAGGGGACAATGACTGTCCGTATATTTACAAGTGTCGAAGTATAATCGAAGAAAATGACGCGTGATCTTAAAGGCTTAAGATGGTCAAGACGGAGCGTAGATCAAGAAGGAAGATTATAACAGAAACATCCCTATTTATGCATGAATCCCCTCCAGAAGGGCGGTTTCTGTCAGTTGAGTATGGTGGGGCATCTTCGTCTTCTGTGGTTCCCTTTTGATGGCCTCAGTATTTTCTCCATCATACTTCCGAGTGTTTAACAGGTCCTTCAGTATTCCCCAAATGCATCCACTCAATTTAAATCGAGAAATATGAACTTTGAGTTATTTGCAGGAAATCGTATCAGGCACGTATTTGGCCCAATTTTTTGAGGCTATTTCTTTTGAACAGGGCCGATTCGGAAAAATGGAAAATGTAAAAAAGGTTTCTTCTGGTCTCAAGAATATACAGTTAAAAAATATGTACAAGTCAAAGACTCACCCTGTATGGTAATGCAATTGACGATAATTTTACATTTTTTTCATTATCAGGCCTACGCCAGAGAGCTCTAATGCAGACAGCGGAAAGGGCATTGAATTCACCTTTATCCAAGACTGCGATATCTGATAAAGAGAAATTTTCCAAGAACCCTATGTTACCAAATTCTGCAACACCCATGATATTGAATAACAGATCTCTGCAAAGTGAGAATCTTAATTTTGGTGCAAATCTCCTGTCTTCAACTCCCAAACTACCCATGGTTAGATCTTTGCTTCCGCGTGATAGATCAGCTCTCGATAAGTTGGTGGATTTCTTGGTAGGAGATGGACCATCAAACAGATATGCGCTGATATGTCAAAAATGTTTTAGTCATAATGGTGAGTAGTTTGAAACTAATATATTTTGTCCACGAAAACTGAATATAGTGTTCATAATCCAAGGCACAATTACTGTTTAGATATGAACAGTGGGAAATTTTAACATCTCATAATTATTATAATTGATTTAATGAAGGTACAAAAAATATCTCGATATGTGGTGTCACTAAAGGGCCATTTAGGTAGTAGACACTGTTTGTTGACATTATTGACATTTGTCAAGTATCTTCAGAAGTATAAAATGCATAAGTTTTCATTGGAAAAAAGTTTCACAGGGGTTAGGACCACTAAAGAAAACAACTTCATAGTTTCGTCCATATATTTGGAATTCTTCAAGGCTGAAGGTAACAAATCACAGACAAATACAGAAAGGCACTCATACATGGGTAATTCACCGTAAGCATAATGCCGTTCAGTGTGGCTCACATCACAATTCAGAAAACACCATGAGGGGAACGAAAATACGGTCAAATTAACCCAAATAAAATCATGATCGAACAAATTACAAAATCAACAGTCAAACTATCAAGATATCACAACAATAAAGTATCAAGAATGACAATGATTGACAACATAAAGAACAACAAATATCAAGACATTATGCGCAACGACAGATGGCATCAACATAGAATGTCCCACTTCAGAATTATGTCTAGCCAATGCAGTTTTTTCCATGTTCTTTACATTACATTCACATCAATACTGACTAATTCTACAGTGCAAATATTGTTTCGTTTGGCCTACATACCCCTTATCACATTTGGAACATGGTATATAATAAATTAAATTAGAGCATTGAAGTATTGGTGTCAGACTATTCAAAGTCGAGAACAAAGAGCCGACAGTTTCAAAGAATAAAAATCAACTATAAAAGAGGTGGAATACTTGATTATTAAGCCCCTCTGACAAATCCGATATATATGATTATTTTTGTTTTGGTGGTCCTATCCCCTGTGAACATTTTTTGCAATACTTAAAGAAGGGACGTGAAAACTTCCATAATAAGCTGAAAGTATACAAAGATAATTTTCGATATAAAATGCCAATCAGATATGTAACATTGAAGGTTAGAGTGTGTAATATATCTCCTAGCGTTCTTGGAGGTAGAAATGAATATTATCATCCTTCATTGGAATAAACCGTGAATATTTATTGCTTATTGTCCAAAAATGTGAGGTTATAGAAATATTTGAGTTACGCTCTTAGTGTAAAGCTAAGTTAATCGTGGTGGGGAAGAACAAATAATTTGAAATCGATAAGGTTATCAGTTATCTAGAAGGAAGCGGAAAAATTGTAAGTATTATGAACTGAATCCTCGGGCACTACGACCACCAGATACCGACACCAACTCATAACATTACGAAAAAAACTTAAATATATTCTGCGATTGTTCTGTGAATGAATTTGATTCTATGAACCTGTGTCATTTATCGTGGCAGGATGAATAATGATGAAAAATGGCAAGTTTTTCGATTTCACCCCGTAGCTCAAAAACAGGAAGTCATAGATGTCACCTCGAAAAAAGAAATCAACTGAAATAAGTTTTCTTGGAACTTTTTGGATTTTGGACATCATTAACAGCTCTTAAAAATATAGTATATAACATTTTGAATAATGAAGTAACTTGTATTTTTGGAAAAACTGACAGTGTCTAATCGAAAATAATTTCTCTAAATCATTCTAAATAATACTTTCTTTATCTTGCAAAAATAAATGATAATGATCAGGATTTTTTTATTCATTAAACACAATAAAGTAAAGAAATTTTCCTCCTATTCATACCGTTAGTTGTTTTTAGTGAAACAAGCAGATCAGGTTAATATGAAAAATTGCATGAATGGAATAAGTTAATTGGAAGTATTGACTATGATGTCATTACATATCACGAAGCTCTGAACAGACTTGAAATTAATATGGATGTGAGAAATATGATTATCTCTTGTAGGTATGGCATTGAGGGAAGAATTTGAATATCTTAGTTTCAATTGTTGCTATTGTCATCATTTCAACCATGCCAGAAAACAAAAACCTCCAGCTCCTAAATTGGGTACAGTCAAAACCAGTCCAGTAAGAACTATCAAAGAGGCGGATACATCGGATTCTGAGAAAAACTCATCTAGTTCAGATTCAGATTCACAAATGCTTCCAAAATGTGAAAAAACCCATCCTGAATCATCCTCCTCATCTCCAGATGTTATTGCCAATGTACCGGAAAATGAAATAGAGAAGGTTTCTTCTACTATAGAAGAAATGGATGTTACTGAGATTCCAGAAAGTTCATAGCTAAGTACACAGGAATATAGTCAAATTCTTTTTCTGAGAATGTGAAGTATATTTTTGCTTATGGTCTGGATTGGGATGACGGGAGGGAGATGTTTGAAATGAATGAATGCTTTCTTGTATGATATCAATAATTATCGATTTTGATTAATTTTATTTTTTTATCCTAAGGTTATTTTAATTTATATCGCTCAAATCTATTGCTCCACTTCTAGAAAAAAGTGGAGAAAGACAATGTTTCTATCTACATTTCGATTTAAGGAGTGATGTTCCATTCGATACAAAATCTGAATATTGTCTTCTGCAATTAATTTTAATTTATAATTTCCTTCCCCAAAATTATTATTTTGAATTTATAATGTCTTCTTAATCATGTGGCAACTGAAGATTGTTTTGGTGTGAAACTTGGCTTATATTCCATAGCATTAATTAACTAACGATTATTGACTGTTAATTTAGATAAGCACTGAAAATTATTTATTGAAAATACTGAATCAACAATATTGGATGAAATGCAATTTTAAATTACTGATCACTGGGCTAATTTTCGAATAGCGCCTTCAATGCATTTTTACGATATTATGTACCTTTGATCAGTACCCAACATACCTTTAATACGCGATGAACGACCACGTATTCGACCACAACCTTGATACAAATCAGGGTATGTCAAATCACTTTTCAATTTCATCCAGTCGACGTAGGTTTGTGTGATTTGAGCAGTAATTGAATTTAAACATGGCGGCATATCACTCTTTGCATTTTGAAATTAATAGTAGATATTTTTTTATGATTAACCAATAGAGATGAAAGAAACGCCGATACAACCTCTTGATGCAAAATAAATATGCACAGGGTGTTTCATCATAAACTGGACAAACATATACAGGGTGCTCCTAAATTGAACGTACAAACGAAAAGGGGAGATTCCTTCAGTTAGTTTAAGAAAAAAAGTCCCATAAACATGGGGTTCAAACGTTTCGTTTTCGAGATACAGAGTGTTGAAGTTTGAATTTTTTTCAAGTTTTTCTGGTGATCAACTGTTAATTTGAAAAGAAGCTTTGTTGTGATACTAAACTTTTCGGTAATTTGTGGTTTTGTCGTATCCTCCATCAATTTCGATAAAAAAATTTTGAACGATTCTCTCGAAATAATTTTGATTTTTCGGAGGATTTCGAGAGAATCGTTCAAATT
This sequence comes from Adalia bipunctata, assembly GCA_910592335.1. NCBI lineage: Eukaryota > Metazoa > Arthropoda > Insecta > Coleoptera > Coccinellidae > Adalia > Adalia bipunctata. The sequence continues at coordinate 7,999,259 of OU342949.1, read as the reverse complement.
TTTTTTTCTCTAAATCGGTGGCAGATACGACAAAACTACAGAAGACCGAAAAGTTTAGTACAGGGTCCGGCAGAGATGTATGACGTTTTTGAAAAAATCATAACTAAGTGAGATTTTGAGGAAAATGAAATTTTATTTTTTTTAAATGTACGTGAGAGTTTGCCATTGATACCACATCAAAAAAAAAAATAAAAAATACTCATGAGCGGAAGATGATGTCATCTAAGTGGTTGCTCTGTTTTTCCACACACTCCTGCAGCCGATTCGTGAAGTTGTCCATGCATCGTTCCATCATGTTGTTTAGAATTGCTTGAATTTCGCGGGTGATTGCAAGAGAAAGTTCGTCAAGGGTACGTGGCTTGTCAATAAATACACGAGCTTTTAGGTGCCCCCACAGAAAAAAATCACATGGGTTGAGATCAGGCGATCGTGGAGGCCACTCAATATCCCCTCTTAGCGAAATCAGTCGTCCAGGAAAATGCTGTCTCAAGAATGCCATAGATTCCCTCGACGTGTGACAAGTTGCCCCGTCTTGCTGGAAGAAAACATTTCTAATGGCTATACGACACCCGTTGCTCTAGCGTCCACGGCTCCATGGCGACTGACCAAAAAATAATGGCACCTCCTTGCGGTCACATATCAACCATTGCGGAAAAGTTAGGCTTCCCCTTCGCCGAGTTATACGCATCCAAAAAACGTCATACATCTCTGCCGGACCCTGTATAACAACAAAGCTTCTTTTTACATTTTCGCAAATTAACAGTTGCTCACCAGGAAAACTTGAAAAAAAATTCAAACTTCAACACTCTGTATCTCGAAAACGAAACGTTTGCGAACCAACGTTTAAGGGACTTTTTTTCCTTAACTCACTTAAGGAATCTCCCCTTTTCGTTTGTACGTTCAATTTAGGAACACCCTGTATAGCCGTGTAGATGACACCGAGAAAGTCATTTTCGTCTTATGACGTTTTCGAGACATAACCGAGGTACAGGGTGTTTAATCTCAAATTTGAGCAATATTCTGATAACTGTGGTAGTTATGCCTGACATTTGAAATAACGGTTCCTGGTCACATCTTAGTATTTTTTTAGTGCTCAATTCAATTGTGGTGTAGAATTCTGAAAAAATTCTAAATGGCAGAAAACCTGCACAGTAGAATTTTGCTCCTCGGTTGCCAATTTGGGGAGCATTATTGCAACGTATTCGATTTTCTGAGATTTTCCGTGAAAACATTTTTTCAACATGCTTTCAGCAAAAAAGAATTCACCCGAAATTATTGGAATCTTTCATGGTTGAACTTTCTTTCATTCTTAATAATATATTCTTTTTCGTAGCCTTCCAAAAATTACGCTCGGAATACTTTGAAAATTTTTATTCAAAAAATTGTATGTAGGCATTACAAGGGCCAAATTAGGGCTAATGCGCTGAGAGAATGACCTGGAAAGAAATATGAAAACCAAAAAAATTTTTTTCCAAAACTTCCAGTGAGAATCGAACTTTCCACTTTCGATCTAGCGTTGCTTTGGTACCGGATATTCATAAGATTAGAATAAATCCAACTCATACTCGTGGAGAGTTCGATTTCTACCGAAGTTTTTTGGGAAAATTGTTTTGGTTTGTAAATTCATATGCCTATTAACCCAATTGTGGCTTTCGTATTTTGAATAAAAAGTATGAAAGTACTCCAAGCTAATCTTTGGAAGGCTACAAAAAGAAAACCAATGGATATTTTTTAATTCTGCTTTCACCTCAGTATAAAGAATGAGCGACAGTTAAAACCTGAAAAATTCCAACAATTTCTAGGTGAAATGTGAAAAAAAAGTTGAATTCGAATTTTGGAAAAAAAAATCATTTATAATGCATCTAGAGACGAAAAACACGAGCCGTAGCTGAGTGATTTTGGGAAAATGTCATGAGCGAAATTGCCCAGAAGCAACAAACTTAAATATTACAAGAGAGAAATTTTACCTGCATAAATTTCATCAAGAGTGGTATTCGACATGACATTTCACGAGAAAATGTGTCTAACAGTAATATGGTCACATTGGGTACGTAATGCGCTATTTGACAAAAGAGTATTTATCATAGATTAACTAAACGTTATTTGTTCTCTCTATGATATTTATTTCCGACGCTATCTAAACTTTTTAGTTTTGCCGGCTTGCATGTTTTATCCCTGTGAAATGACAGTTGCTATGGAAACTTCCTCACTAAAAGTGGATTGAGTGTATATTTTGTTATGGTGGATTGGGTAGAGTACATATCGTTTAAATGTATTGAGAACGCTATTGTCTGAAAATTTTATTCCATATCAATATATGGAGAGCTGGCTCCAATGCAGCTCTCCGGCAGATAATTTGTTCCAATTGATATCCGCAATAAAAAGCAGAGAGAAAGTGCCTCACGCGAGTGCACAATTTACAAATTTTCTAGACGAAAATAATTGTAATCGTAAAATATTTGAGAAGAAGAAAAAAATCATCAGTAGTTTGAGTGGAAGTTGAAGAGTTGACAGAAGGGTTCGAAGTTGGAAGATACTCAAAGTATAATGATGCCGGAAAACCATCTCAGTTGGAATATGCATGTCAAGAGTCCATTCTCTTATAATTTCTGAATAAAATTGAATTCTGATGAGTAATTTGTAGAATCCGGATCATTCGTTCGGGCAAATTGAATCATTCCAGTCCAGATTTTTAGCCACCGGTTTATGCTGAAGTACAGGGAACTAGCAATACATTATGAAAATTGAAAAACGAAATAATGGATGAAAGATCCTTGTCAAAAAAAACCAATAGAGTTGAAAACCTACGATTCCGAAATTGATCAATATTTTGAGGTTACATGTGAACAAATATACCTTTTCAACTTCAAATTGGGATCTATCAAAATCAAATTGGGAACTAACATATTCAAATTGGGAATAATCAATTTCATATTGGAATGACATCCATGTGAATCAGATGTATGTCGTTCCAATTTGAAATTGATTATTCCCAATTTGAATGTGTTTATTCCCAATTTGAATATGTTAATTCCCAATTTGATTTTGATAGATCCCAATTTGAAGTTGAAAAGGTATAGTGCTGTAGGATATAACAGTTTTCATATCCTACAAACTTCAAAAGATAAAAAAAAATATAGAAACATCAGCCTGGAATTAGAAGTTTTTGCACGTTTGTTCAAATTCCTAGAAGACTGATCGCCCATTCAGGTACTAAATCCGGCCAGTGCTCCTTGCTCTCCATATAACACCAATCTTCATATGCTAACGATAACTTGAGAAATTTCTACGGAATTCGACCATTAGTTTAGGATTAGTGTCTTCAGTCTTTGATTAGTCTCAAGCTAATTTATATTGTTTGATGACGTTGCCATCTAGATCGATCTAGGAGTAGTTACAAGATCAAACTGAAAAGCTCGTTATTTCAGTTTGAATATTTGCTGAAATGATCACTTGTCGCAATCTTTATTTTAAGTAAAATACTACATTTCTGAACATATAGCACTCGAAGTAAAATAGTGTCAATTTGCCATGCTTCCTATGTATTCTGCTATAGTTCCATCTATCTACTCAAATGGTTACTCTGTAGATCGACCCGAGGGAATCTGTCGAAGAGTGGGTCCAGAAGAATCTTAAAATCGCAGTGAGGAAATTTTTATACGGTCGAGAAGAGGAATGCATAGCCCATCAATCTGGAACCACTCACATAGTTTACAGAGAGTAGTGTTCGAAAGGGTTGCGGCTTCAGGAAATAATTCGGTCATATTATTAGTAGCCTTTTCGGTTCACAAAATGAAAATATGATGCGAATAAATATCAACTGGAATCGCACCGATGTTTCAGTGAAAACAAAAGTCGCTCGCATGTCCACTCTGAGCTCAATAATTATTTTCGAACTGTTCCTTCTATTTTCCTTCATGAATTTTTTTGTTGATATTAATCTACTATTATCTACTATAATCAACTTTTAACCCCCATTCTACCCATCAATACCCCACTACTCGATTTGATCTCACTGACTAATATTTTACTTAGAAAATTCTGATGGCCCACCATTGCGTAACTTGGGAAATTATTTAGTGTTATTTGTTATCTATTGAAGTTTGTTGAATTTGAAAATGTTATTTGTTGGCTATTTTCAATGTGCACATGTTAGCTCAAAATCTTAATGCATTCTTCATTTCAAGAACCCTGAACACGATCCAAATGTAGATAACAGCCATATTATTTCAAATTATAATCTTGGTGAATCTATACAGGGTCTTTCACGAGGAACCTCACCCATATTTATACGGGAAACTACTGAACGTATTTTCATGAAATTCAGCACTTATAAGTATTTCACGATGCTGATGAAATCTAAAATATTTTCAAGGCATGAGCACCTCCGGTTTTTCCTGAAATGACGTCAACTTCCGTTTTTCAAATTAGAACACCATTTTTTTATTGCAGAAATAGATTCCTTAGAAAATTTCAAGTTATTTTGATGTAACATTTTTCAGTTTTGGTTGGAAAATTCTCTCTGAGCGGGAAAATTCGAAAAAAAAATCGAAAATAGAGCTCCGCTGAAACAAGAATAACTTCGAGGTTTTTGGATGGAAAATTTTCATTTTTGAGATTTCTCAAGATGTAAGATTGATGTATCCACTTTAAACATCGAAATCGCGATTCATGATACAGGGGGTGAAAAAATCGCTTTCAAAGTTAGGAATGACAAAATCGTGAAAAATCAATTTTTTCAAATTAGAACCCCATTTTTTTATGGCAGATATTGAATCTACGTTAAAAAATAATGTGAGTGTATGCATCACACCCTTGCCCTAAAGTGGATATCAACTCAGAAAATATCCATTTTAGGGCAAGGGTGTGATGCATACACTCACATTATTTTTTAACGTAGATTCAATATCTGCCATAAAAAAATGGGGTTCTAATTTGAAAAAATTGATTTTTCACGATTTTGTCATCCCTAACTTTGAAAGCGATTTTTTCACCCCCTGTATCATGAATCGCGAAATCGATTTTTAAAGTGGATACATCAATCTTACATCTTGAAAAATCCCAAAAATGAAAATTTTCCATCCAAAAACCTCGAAGTTATTCTTGTTTCAGCGGAGCTCTATTTTCGATTTTTTTTTCGAATTTTCCCGCTCAGAGAGAATTTTCCAACCAAAACTAAAAAATGTTACATCAAAATAACTTGAAATTTTCTAAGGAATCTATTTCTGCAATAGAAAAATGGTGTTCTAATTTGAAAAACGGAAGTTGACGTCATTTCCGGAAAAACCGGAGGTGCTCATGCCTTGAAAATATTTTAGATTTCATCAGCATCGTGAAATACTTATAAGTGCTGAATTTCATGAAAATACGTTCAGTAATTTCCCGTATAAATATGGGTGAGGTTTCTCGTGAAAGACCCTGTAGAGTAACCATATATTAGCAAAACCTTCAAAATGATGCGTCACTTGACCCCTCTTGCCATTCAATATTTCAACGGGATTGTCACTACGCTTAGGAGGCTGACCACGCATCCACTAATTTGCAATGAAAAAAAAATCCCTCTCCAAATAAATGTTCAGCTGTCTGAAAGTTTTCCGGTGTGCATGAGCTATAAAGGGGAAGGGAGCTTATTGATCACAAACTAAATTCTATATATTTATAAGCTAGCCCTGTACAAGAATAGATAGTAATATTCATAGATATCTCGCTAACTTTTTGTTCGTGGCCATCTGTCAACTTATATGCATGTAAGAACTTTGTGTTTACTATTTATTTTATTAATTTATTGGGTGAAGACTGATGAACAATGTTTGTTCAATATTTATTCCTGCTTTTGTAGAAATGAGAATAATTCGGAATTCTAAAATTAAATCGCTCAAGTCAATTATTATATACATGTTCCCAAATATTTGGAAAGATTGATGCAGTAATCTTATTTTGTAATTTATTTTGAGGAGGTTATTTTGGATATAAGTTTCCAACAGTAGTTACAAGTGGTAGTTTTCAGTATTGTTGTGTCATAAGGAAATTTCTGAAAATAGAGGTTATCATTGAATGAGGAAAAAAACGACGAATAAAAGAATTATACGGTAGTTAGTATTGCTAATTTCACCGCTATGATTAAAGCGATACGAAGTGATATGCAGTGTGCTTCAAGTAACCTGTCTCCTTAACAGAGTTCCTGATCGATTGCGCATTTTATATTTCAGGTTTCGTAAGCCGTTATGCTTCAAAGCTTGAAATTATTTTCGAGTTCGTGACTTTTCAGCTTCAACTGAAGTTTTTTAAAAACGTCATTTCCACTTTTATTTTGATTCAGAGAACTCTGAATAAATATTTCCTCGAAAAATGGCGCCATAAGAAAAAAATTGTATTTCAATAAGCACTGTGTATAAGAGAACTGGATGTTACCTCGTGAAAAATCTAAACCTCGACAATCAGCTTCTGTTGGGAAGTCATGATTGTTATGATGATGAATCTATAACTTTGATGCAACAATAATGGTCAATGCTAGTCATTGCAACCATCATGAGTATTAGAGCTACCTGCGAGATTTATAGCTACATTCGAAAATGCTTCTCAATGAGTTTCAAAGTGAAGAAAATTAATTTGGGTTTTTTATTGAAGTCAATCTTTTCACATCAATTTGGAATTTGATTTTTCAGAAATACATGAATAGAATCGTAACAGTAAATAAAACTAGCAAGAAATCTCTCAGATCGCAGTATAATTGAACATTGCTGCAGTAAAACTCTGTCATTAATGTTTTTCATGTTAGGTTGATTTTGCGCTTATATCTTCGAAGCAGAATGATTTCTGTTCGATCAATTCCAAAGCGATATTGAAATAATAATATGAACACAAATAAAGATATCTCTATGTTGGATCGAGAGTTATGAACTTTTTATTCATTTTTTTTTTCAATATTTTCCAAATCTTTGGAAGCATAAGGTGCTGTTCCATTGCGCGAGTCAGTTTCGCGCAATGGAACAGCACCTATAGGATTGAATGGATTGATGTTTTCTAGTCATTAGTATCAGAGAGTCGTTCGAGTAGGTTGCCTCAAATAATATTGATAAAAATATTAGTTTTAGGACACTAAATATTCGATTTCAAACAATTATCCCCTTTTTTATACAAAGACTGCCCGTCATTTTTTAGAGTTTGTTGCGAAGTATACAAGAAATTCAAAATGGATGATAATTAATTTCATTTATAATAATACTGAAAATCTGAGTAATAAGTTATCAAGCGATTAGAATTAGTGGAAACATAAATTATTATACATTGTTGAAAAAAATCATTCAGCATGACTGAGTATGTTTCATGCAATGATTATTATCGTTTTTCATCAATTCATATTCCTCGTTAGTCATTTTCAGCCAATGGCATTCACTAATGCCAATGTTTACGAATGGAGAATGATCGATGCTCAAAATCTGAACAATTGTAAATAACCGATTATAAGTACATATTGTTGAATTTTCTATCATTCGTGAATTTAATGTTAAATTTGTTAAAATGTGCGTTGGTTCCTTAAAAATGCTGCCTCGTTCTTTGCTATGAGGAGAGAGGAAGCATATTTTTTTTAGGAATTGCTGTTCTTGATTGTGGACTGTTAGTAACTGATTGCTTTGTGCCTTTCTGAATTTTATACTGAATAATTGAAATAAACAAATATATTTGTCTCCAATGTTTCGAGTACCTTTCAATCCTGTCTCCTTTTCATACAGGGTGTTACATCTCAGACAAGCCACACCGTATATTTTTTATCCCATAGTGATTGGAAAAATTTCCCGAAACACGCTGAGAGATTTGTTTGGGGGACATCTTTTGACGTATAATTGAGGCTTGAATGAGCAACCCACCAAGAGGTTCGATTCAACCCCTCAAAATTGAATAGGGAAGAGGGGTTGAGTAATACTTCATTTGAAAGGTCTTCGAAGCCTCTTTACAACGGTGTATGAAAACCTTAGTTTAAAAGAGCCGTTTTTGCCAAAAACCTTCTTGTGGGGACATCTCAAGTCCAAGATTTTTTTGACTCGACCTGAAAATTTGGACGAATTGCAGATGAGTGTCGTCAAATAACTCCAATTATGCTGAGTCATTTTAGAGGCGGTTTTCATTCAAGATTATATTATTGTATAGAAGTTTAGTCGATACCTCCAGATAGACAGAGCATTCCCTTGTAAAATGATGATTTGTTTTGGCTCCCACATTGAAAGTCATTACATTACATCTTATGTGGCAACATCACATGAAATCTTTGCTTTGGATGAACATGGGCGTGCGATTTTAAATCACTTTTTCCGCGACATTTAGGCCGGTTTTATAAAAGGCGAACCGACAGTTGAACCGTGCGCCAACTACCAACGGCAACGGCTGAATCCTCGGTTGTCCTTCATAAAACCGGCCCTTATTGTTATTCAGAATAAATCTTCCTTTCAATATAATTTTATTGAAAATATTTCACAAAAATGTGACAAAAAATTAATTTTGATAGGAATCAAATGGCAGCGAAAAAATTGTTATAATGAATAATTGAAAGTGGAAGTAGAATAAAATATTTGATTTTATGCCGCTTGCATATTCATATGTTACCGACACGAAAACACAATCGGTTTTCCGAGCGATGCCGAACCTTTGACTACATATCTAAGTGCCGAACACGTAATAATAAGTTGTCGGCGTAATTCTTAGTTTGTCTGTAACTTAACTATTATACGAGACACGAGTAGTGGTTTTATCAAACAAGTGCATTCAGTTATCGCAAAATTGCTTATTTCATTACCAAAATGAACCTATAGTAACTTTAGAGAATTTACCAAAACTTTACCAATATTCTACTGAGGGTATAAACTCTATACTAATATTGAAAAGAGGAAAGATTTGTATTTTTGTGTGTTTGATACGACTTGTCTCAAAAAGTACTGGACCGATTCCAGAAATTCTTTCACCCTTAGCAAGCTACATTATCCCTGAGTGACATAGGATATACTTTTCACCCGAAAAATTAGGGATACCTACTATAACTTAATAATCACAAACATCAGCCATAATCAGCTATTTTCACGTGCGCTGCAAAAACCGTGAGACTTAGGTGGATACAATGAATGACGGAAATGTACCTCTTGAATAGTTCTACAAAAAAGTCCGCGATAGCATATATCTATCTCTCGAGACAGACTTGCTATAACCTGTTTATGGTAATCAGATGTTTTCCAAAATTATGCACTATTTGGGAGTGCGTTTTTTGAGTTGATGATCCTTCGTTATTTATCCCCAATATTTAATTTTGAACGAAATTGCCTTAACATCATACAATTACACCGAATACATCGAAAAATATGGCAGGCTGAAGTGATGAAGATGAAACCGCACGACCGGACCTAAATGCGTCTCCGTGCTAGACTATATTAGGTGACTGGAAGACTTACCAGTGGAATTTCCAGAAAGCAAAAGAAAGCTCCCCACAATTTAAAGGAATGTATCGAAAAAAATTTAGGATAGAAATTTATTTATTTATTTAGCGTATGGATGCTTTTACAATACGATAGGAAGAAATTTTAAGTAAAGGTAAAAGTACATAGATATATTACAATATAGCACTGAGGATCTTAAGATAAACTATATGTTGATGTCCAAACTGCACAGCCACTCGATAGCGCCTTGAGAGCACTCTGCGAAGTCCTGTAGGTTTCCGCCATAGGCACGGTTTGGGCAGTCTGAAACGATATGGTGGATCGTTTGTCTCGGTGATCCACAATCGCACTGCGGACTGTCTGCGAGGCCCCATCGGTGTAGGGAATCGGCACATTTACCCTGTCCTGTCCGTATTCGGTTAAGCTTCGACCAAGTGGAACGAGGGAGATCTGAGCCTTTGAACCCGAGTTCTGGGTTGGGTATTTGGATGTAGTCAGATTCTGTAGTATCTAGCCATCTTGCTGTCCATTGTTCTCTGGTATTGAATTCATTAGTCATTTGGGAGGCGGTTCTGATAGAAGGGTGTCTAGATTTCAGCCGTTGGCGTCCTTGTGTGATGAGTGAGGCTTCTTCATGAATCGGTAGGCGCTCGTTTGACATGATTTTACGATATTCTCTAGCCAATGCTGCCGAGCGTCGTATGTCCGGCGGGGCGATTTTACTCAGAGTTGGAAGCCACCTCACTGGAGTTGGTTTTATGGTTCCAGTTATTAGTCTCATCGTTTGGTTCAACTGAACGTCGACTTTTTTGGCGTGAGCGCTATTTAGCCATACCGGTGCACAGTATTCTGCCGCAGAATATACTAGAGCCAGTGCGGAGGTACGCAGTGTGGTCGCTGCAGCGCCCCATGACGTTCCGGCGAGCTTTGTTATGATGTTATTTCTGGTTCTTATCTTGGCGGCTGTATTCGTAAGGTGTTCTCTGAACGTCAGGGTCCTGTCGAGTGTTACGCCCAGGTATTTAGGGGTATTGTTATGTTTGATGACCCTGCCGTTAAAAGTAATATTGAGAGTGTCGTTCGCATAACGGTTAGATAAGTGAAAGAGGCATGCCTCAGTTTTGCTGGTGTTGGGACAAAGTCGCCATCGTTTGAAGTAGTCGGCGAGTGTTATTAGATCTTCGTTTAAGGCCCTCTCTCCCATTGTCTTAGTTCTATCACGAAATGCGATGGCCAAATCATCGGCATAGGCAAACTTCTTTGATTTTGTCTCAGGTAGGTCAGCTGTGTAGATGTTAAACAACAGTGGAGCCAGCACTGAGCCCTGAGGGAGGCCATTGTTCAGCTTCCTGACTCCGCTCATGGTGCAGTTAATATATACCTGGAAAAATCTGTTGGTCAGGAGGCTATTTATTAGCTGGCAAGTTTTAAGACAAGGTACGACCCTCATCAGCTTGTAGAGAAGACCTTCCCTCCACACAGTGTCATATGCGGCCGTAAGGTCAATAAACGTGACAGCTGTTTTTTCACGCTTCTCGAAGCCAGTCTCAATGAAAGTTGTTAAGGACAACACTTGGTCACAGCAGCTACGTCCATTCCTGAAACCAGCCTGTTCGACTGGAACAGCGGCGTCAATGGTGGCATATATTCTGTTATATATAAGTCGTTCTAGGAGTTTGTAGGATAGAAATAATATCTGTTTTATATATTTTATTATTTAGAGTTTATTTCTCGAAACATATCTTTTGTTTAGACTGTAATAATTAATCATCCTCGCTAATATATCAAGTTTTTTTTCAATACCTGTTATATGTATTTAAGGTGCAAATGGCACTTGTTGCTTGTATAAGTTACCGACAGAATCCTAAAGTAACGTCTGTAACTTATATTTTTTTTTTTAATGTTGTGATTTTCACGAAAAGGAATATCCTGTAATGTTCAGAGAACATCGTGAGAACCAAGGGCAAGCAGGTAGGAATTGGTGTTCTTCTTGAATTTCTGGAGGTTATATGCCTCGGGGAACACCTCCCTAGGCAATGTGTTCCAAAGCCTAGCTGTTCGTTGGATGAACGAGTCTTTGAAGAGAGATGTTCTGCAGGTCTCCAAAGTTACCACGAAGGGGTGTGAAGACTTAACTTGACGGGTTAGTCTGGAAGAGACTGCCAGAGGGGGAACGATTGCTGATAGTTCAGAAGAGCATCGCCCATGGAAATATCTATAAAATCATTCAGCTTTTCGACGTGGTTGGTTGTGTCGGTAACATATGAATATGCGTCCCGCTTTTCAGAGACTACAATTTCAATTTGTGGTAGTGAAAAGATTTATTCGCAAAGCATATAACCGAAAAACGTTTTTTGCGCTACTAAGAATAATTTGCCCTGCATTGACTTAATGAAAATGTGGGCACTTTACTATATATTCCCATGCATATTACCAGTGGCGGCTAGTGGGGGAGGCGCCGCCCTCCCTAGAAAATTGACGGATATAAAAAAACAATCAATTTGTATATTTCCTATTCGTGATTTTCTCCTCAAACTGGATATAATTAAATTTGAAAAGTTTTTACCTAGCCGTAGCGACCCCTGTATTTCACAATAAAGAGCGCAAAGCCAAAGAGGAACGTAATCTGACTATGCTGGTCTGCGATGCTGGGCTGAATCTCGAACGCTCAAGCGATATAGCCGGTTACCATGGCAACCGGACGAGTCTCCAGTCAGATCCACGCGGTTCTCAGTGACCATCACAGAACATTATAATAGACCATTCGAGCCGTTTCGCTTTGATTCGGGCGTAGAAAGATAAGCCCTTCGAAGGATTGAATAGGGAGATTTTGTAGGTGCCTTAGACAAAGGAAAGAGGAGACCTGGCATGTCATTCATAAATTCAGAAACTTTTGAAGTTAACATCCCGACCAATTTCCCATGAGTGGAACAAGGACAGATATAGCTGTCCTTGTTCCACTGATATCGCGCTGGCAACAATGCAGAGTCTAGCTTCGCGTGAATTCATTTGCCGCCAGTGGCGTGGATCTGCCGTGTTGTTTAGGGGGAAATGATACACCTCCGTTTCTATTGATGAAATCAGAATCCAATTAAATTCGACGGAAAGCGATAAATATACCCATATTGTTCGATTATGGGTCAATTTTTTCGCGTGGTTCCGGAGTTTTAAACATTTGAAAATTATTGCTTCGGAGCTCAATATCTTTGGAACTATTAACCACAATGAGCTGAAATTTGGTTCCAATTTGATATGTATTAGCTGAATGAACTTGCCATGCCCCCCTGAGATTTTGATGGCCTCATCGTTTTTCAGCACAACACCCTCAATATTTCAATAATTTCTAGTTTGCCCCCCCTGAGAAAAATTTCTGTTGGGATATTTTCTGCAATGCAATTCATATAATATGGTTCATAAGCCCCGAATTTGGAATTGTTGATATTTTACCTCCGTCCAGAAATAACACAGGAAAACGGGAACTTGACCGGTTGCTAACGTACTTCAAATTTGATAGTGTCGTACGGTTTGGATTCAAGGTTTTGTGAAATACTGAATGTGGTTAACAGGTAGAGGACAAATAACAAAAAGACTTACTTGAACCAAGCCGACGTTTCGTTCATATATTTGAACTTTCTCAAGGCTACAAAATAATGAATACTCAGTCAACAACAACATATAAAACACAAGTATATAGAAAATATTTCAAGTAATAACAGAAATCTCACCAAGTTCATCAAGTCAACAACAAGCATTGAATTAAAGGAATTAGGCCGAAAATGTGCTCGTAGGTCAACAGCAACAACGTCATTTAATAAAAATTCAAGTCAAAAATAAATCAGAATGATTGTCACTCTGATGTTATTAACGATATAAACAAACTTAGCCTAAAGTACAAGGATTAGACCACAGATAAACAATATATTACTTTTACACGTTATCATAGATTATCAGGGTGGGGTGTAATGATTTCTATTTTTTTTATATAGAGTTAGGATGTTTGAATAGATTTGACTGAGATTTTGAGTGTCGACTCTATAATTGACGGTGTCATTAAGTTTGATATGAAACATTTCACCAATATTTCTCTTAAGCCAGTTGGACTCGTGATCGAGAAGCTCAGAAGATGCAAAATCAAAACGATGGCCTTCCTCAAATAGGTGAGTGGCCAAAGCAGTCAACCCAGTCTTATCTCTGAATCTATCATCACAATCATATTTATGTTGTCTGATTCTATTCTTCAACTGTTGTTTGGTCTGTCCAATATAACATTTCCGACAGTCAAGGCAAGGAATTCTATAAACAATATTGGATTTATCACTGGGCAGTATGTGATCTTTCAGCCGAGAAAATAGAGAGCATGTTGTCTTCACATTATAAAAGACCAACTGGGTGTTAGGTGATGTTTGTCTGATGCATCGCGCCATACTAGCGATTATATTGGACAGACCAAACAACAGTTGAAGAATAGAATCAGACAACATAAATATGATTGTGATGATAGATTCAGAGATAAGACTGGGTTGACTGCTTTGGCCACTCACCGGTTTGAGGAAGGCCATCGTTTCGATTTTGCATCTTCTGAGGTTCTCCATCACGAGTCCAACTGGCTTAAGAGAAATATTGGTGAAATGTTTCATATCAAACTTAATGATACCAAAAAAATGAATTTAACCAAAATATTCAAGGTGGTTCATTTTAGCTAAAAAATTGATTTTTGGCGAGAACGGTTCATCAAAATTACGTTTTTCATACACCGTTGTAGAGAGGCCTTTCAAGAGCTCTCAAATGAGGTATCTCTCAACCCCTCTCCCCTATTCAATTTTGAGGGGTTGAAGCGCCCCTCAAAAATACGTCAAAAAAGTCCCCCAAACAAAATCATTTGACGTGTTTCGGGAAATTTTTCCAATCACTATGGGATAAGAAATATACGTCTGAGATGGAACACTCTGTATTCATATTTAGTTTACTTATAGGATTAAATGGATCAATAATAGGAGCGAAGTGGTTAAACAAATTCAAAGACAATAAGAATTTTGTTGCGATTGTTCCTGAAAAATATAGAGGGTGTATTTCAAGGTGAGGCTCTTCTTTGGACAGACGGTAGAACTCATCAAAATTCCTCAGTCCGAACCTGCTCCTCCGTAGATATCAACATCTCTTTTGTTTTTTGTCTTCTTATCTAACAAATTTGCAAAAAATTCTACTGCGTAGAACAGATCATTTGATAGGGCATTGTGCCTGTGGCCATTTGATATCTGGAGTCTGGACAGTTGAAATCAGACAAATATTCGCACAATTTGAAATCAGAATGGCAAGGACGGGGGCGATAAATACATCCACCCAATAGTGTGAGATCAGACGAAGACAAAGTGAGAAATTTGTTATCAACTCCAGGCCAGTCAAATTTTGCCGGGTGTCCCGAATTCGTTGTCTAGCGAGAGGATCTCCGTAACCCCATGGGCTAGAACAAAATGAGTGGCACATTGTCGGGCTAGATTTTTGAGAGAATCATTTTGGTGAAAACCGCAACCTTCTAATTCAAACCGTTTCCGAGCTATTAGAGAAAATTGGAAAATGGCGTCAAATGAAAAGTTCTCATAACTTCTTTAACACTGCAGCTATCGACCTGAAACAAGAACCTTCTACAGGCTCTTTTTTCAATAGAATTCATTGGCGTAATCAATTTTTTTCATTACGATTATTTTCGAAGTTATAATACAAACTTCTGTTTTTTAAATGTAAACCATACTCTCTGTAACAGATAAAATTGCCTTTTTTCTCTTTTTAAAAAATATATAAGATGATATATAAATTTCTTATTAAACTATGAAAATCATCAAAAGTTTCATTCTCACACGACAAATCAAGCAGGTGCCTATCTATGATAATCTTAGAGCACTATAAAGATAGGTATAACAATAACAATAAGTTTATTCATTTGGAAACACAAAAGTATTACAACTCGTCATATTGATATAGTACAGATCTTGTATCTATCCTCTAAATTCTTCAATGCTGTATAAAGTGATCTCTAGCAGTAAGTTTATCACTTCTTTCTTGAACTTTATTTTGTTCAATTGCTTCAGGTGTGTTGGTAGTTTATTATATAATTTTATGCAATGATAATTTATTCCTTGTTGACTGCCCTTTAGGGGAGAGTGGTCCACAGTGAGACATGTTCCACAATGAGAAATCCTCAAAAACAAAACAAAATCTTTAAATTTGGCGACATTGCTTATACCACGCGTTACCTGTGTTGTGCCGGTAGTGTAACTGAGAGGTGAATCAATTTGGACGCAATAGAAATCAAGTAAGTGAAAAAATATAGTTTGTTGGTATCAAATACAATAATTCGACAGATTTTCTTTGCGGATCACGCATTTAATATTCTCAAATTCATTAGTTTGATCGTTTTATTGTAATAACCGATTAGTGAGGTTATACTACAGACACTCAGTTGTTAGGCTGCGCTGTTGCAAATTTGCTTTTTTTTCAGATTTTATGTTTTGGTGCCTATGTTCCACAATGAGACACTCGGCAGTGGTCCACTATGAGACACTCAACAGTGCTCCACAATGAGACGTCTCATTGTGGAACAAATATATTTCATATTATTAGATATATACGAATCCGAAATTTTTAAATTTTTCTTCTAGAATGGCTAGAAATCGCAAAAGAAAAAGCGATAAGGGTAATTTTTCCGACTTGCAAATGAGGAGAGCTGTTGAATCAGTCCTCGGAGGATCATCCCTAAGGGTATCGGCGGAGCAGTTCGGAGTAAAATTTCAAACACTAGCACGATACGTTAAAAAACAAAGGGAAGCCGGCGAAAATATAATTAGGATGTCTCCTAATTATACATGCAGGAGAATATTCACTATTGAACAAGAAAAATTGTTCAAAGAATATTTAGTAAAATGTAGTAAAATGTGCTACGGTCAATCCACCTTCGATGTGAGAAAGTTGGCTTTTGAAATGGCAATCTTGAATCAAATTGAGATACCTCCATCCTGGAAAACAAACAAAACTGCTGGACTGGAATGGCTTCATGGGTTCATGATAAGAAATCCGGATATTTCTATAAGACGATCGGAAAATTGCAGCTTATCGAGAATGACGGCCTTTAATATGAAAAATGTTAATGACTTTTTCCAAAACCTGAAAAACATTCTTGCAAGGTAGTATTGTCAGTTCTGCATATTTTTTATTTCACTCCTGCTTTTTGTAGATTTCCTGAGGTATTTTCAGACGGAACTCGCATTTTTAATATGGACGAAACTGCAACAACCACAGTACAAAAAGCATCCAAAGTTATTGCCAGTAAGGGAATAAAGCAAGTATGTAAGGCTACCAGCAGCGAGAGGGGAATCCTTGTGACCACTTGTTGTACCGTGTCCGCCTCTGGAAATCATATTCCTCCTGTCATGATATTTCCGAGGAAAAAATTCAATATAAAAATGGTTCAAGGAGCAGTGCCTGGAACACTAGGCTTAGTTTCAGATTCAGGGTGGATGACATCAGACCTCTTTCCTCAAGTTATGAGGCATTTCATAAAACACACGAATTCGTCACAAGACAACCCATCCTTACTCATTTATGATAATCATGAGAGCCACATGTCCATCGAAGCCATCAAAATGGCAAAAGAAAGCGGAGTGACAGTGCTAACACTACCTCCTCACTGCTCACACAAGATGCAGCCACTAGATGTGGCCGTTTTCTTTCCGTTTAAGAATTATTACAATGCTGAAGTTGATAATTGGATGATAAGACATCCAGGCCAAACCCTATCCATATATGATGTCGCTGGGTGTGTGTCGGTAGCTTTCGACAGATCGATGAAACCGGAGAATATCAAATCTGGATTCAGGAAGAGTGGTATTTTCCCTATCGATGACAAGATTTTTACAACCGATGATTTCTTGTCAGCTTATGTCACGGATAGGCCATCACCAAATAGTGACCAACCAATAACAGAGAATATGAAAAAAATCAATGATCAAACCGAAATTTTTAATAGTGAGGGGACTACATCAACACCAGCCAAAATAACTATTATTAGTGATGTTTGTATCAACCCTGGGACTTCAGACCAGAATGATAATAAATTTATGAGTCCAGAAATTTTCAAAGGCTATCCTAAAGCTGGTGAACGTAAAATCAAAATCCAAAAAAGAAGGAGGGGTAGAAGCTTCATCCCAACTGACACCCCTGAGAAAAACGATTTAGAAGCCATCCACAACATGAAAATACAGAAGCAATCGAAAAAATTGGATAAAATCAGAAATGTGAAGAAAAAAGTTTTCCAGAAAGAAAAAGGAAAAAAGTGTAACGATTCCGATAGTGACAAACTAAGCAGTGATGGAATGAGGTCCGATGGCTCTTCTGAAAATGACTGGAACGAAGACCTTGATATAAATGAATTAACCAATTTCGATGATTCAGTTGATGAAAACCTTCTAGCTGAAGATTATGTTCTTGTGAGATTCACTGCTTATAAAAAAGACTTTTATTACATCGGTAAAATTATTAGGCTGTCAAACAAAGAATGTGAGATATCCTTTTTGCGAAAAAGTAGAAAGGTTTTCAATAAGTTCTTTTCTCCGGACATTAAAGATGTATCATTGATAAATAAGACTGACATTGTTTACAAATTACCAAAGCCACGAGTTTCTGGAACAAAGAGACAGCAAAATTTTTTGCAATTCGATGTGAACTTCGGCAGCCTGGATATCCGATAGATTGTTATTTTTAGTTCCTATGGTCAACTTTTTTAATTTAAGATGAATGGTTTTTTATTTTTTGTTTTTTTATTGGAATATTAATTTTTATTTTTGTATTTTTATATTTTTGAATAAAATGGAATTATAAATCAATTTGTCTCATTGTGGATTCTGTGTGTCTCAATGTGGAACACAAAATGTTCCACATTGAGACAAAAACACCTTTTTCAAAAGACTCGAAATTAGAAAAATTTGATCACATAGTGCTTCAACGAAAGCAAGGTTCATTGGAATATTGAGCAAACTATATGTAATGCCAGAAATCGTGGAGATTTTTCTCTTATTTTTTCAATTATTCAAAATTATGTAAAAATTGTCTCACTGTGGACCACTCTCCCCTAGTCTAAAATATGGTATTATGTATTTGTCCTTTCCTCGTGTATCATATTCGTGATAATCCCTATTTATTTTGAAGTTGTCCTTATTATCATGTACATACATCACACACTCCAGTATATATAGTGCATGAACTGTAAGTATGCGGAATCGTTTGAAAATACCTCTGCAACTGGTGGTAAAACTGACATTTGCTAGAATTCTCATGCATCGTTTCTGTTGTCTTAATATTTGAACTGTATCTGGACTGTGGCCCCACAGTATTATGCCATACTTAATTTGGCTCTGAAAGTAGCTGTAGTATGCTGATAACGCTGCTTCATGCGTAGCGATCTCCTTCATTCTTCTTATGACATATATTGATTTTTGTACTTTTCCTAGTATATACTCAACATGTCCTGTCCATTTCATGTTCTGTTGAAAAACAATCCCCAAAAATTTAAAAGTTGTTTTCTGAGCGGTGGTGTTTGCTGTGAAAGTAATTAGTTGAGTTTTTTCTTCGTTTAGTCGTAACTTATTGGCTGAAAACCAGTTCTCTGCTTGTTTCCTTGAGTTCTCAGTTTTTTCTTTCATGTTTCCTTCATTCCACTTCCCTTCGTTTAATATACTGGTATCGTCTGCAAAAAGACACATCATAGAGCTTGTTACCGCTTGTGGGAGGTCATTCATGTATATAATAAATAGTATAGGCCCCAGTACTGAGCCCTGTGGTATACCGCATTTCACTATTCTTGCTTCTGATCTCTTTCCATCTTTAAATGTTATTTGTTTTCTATCCTTTAAGTATGATTCTATAATTCCCAATACTATGTAGTGGTATGCTAGATAGACCTGGCTCTATGGTTGATTGGGTCCAGCCATAGACTCGAAAATTACAGGATTTTCATCGCCATCTATCGGAGTGATACACCAATATAAACAATAAATTATTATAAATTTGACTATGAGATGCCGCGGCATTATTCTAACACGTACCACGAACCTAACCTATTTCCAATGTTTTTCATTTGAGCATGCCGAAAAGAGTCACTACAAGATCTCTCATTCCGAAAATATGCTCATTCGATTACAGATTTCATTTCTTTCGATTACAAATTTCATTTCATTCGAAGGGATCTGTAATTTGCGAGTCTATGGTTGGACCCAAAATGGCGGTTTCTGGTATAGACCAATCCAACAAAACAGCTGATCACCTTTTATCAAGATGGCTGCTGGAACAAACAAATAACAAACATTTCTGAAATAGTGTTTCTCTATTATAACTATCCTTTTACATGGCATAATTGAAGACATTGAAGTTGAAAATTGAGAAACCAACAGAAACTACCCTGAAACACGTACCTCGTAACTGAATATCCTCGGTTTGTTATTTGTTTGTTCCAGCAGCCATTTTGAAAAAGCTGATCGTGACAGATCGTTGGATTGGTCTATACTTCCCTTTATAGAGCCTTAATAATCTGTTAACTTCAGATAATGATAATATTCGATGGTTGAGAGCAGATTGTTCTAGCTCATCGGGTTTCGGAGGTCCTCTCGAATTCGGGACACCCGGTACATAATTGAAAAGTTTACCATGCAATCTATGCGAAGGTAGAAGAAAGCTGAGTTTTTAAATGTCAACCCTTACTTTTGATGCCAGAAATGGAAACAACTTTTGTTGCTGATGGGTATGATTTGGTTGTTGTTGATGGCTTCTTTTATCAATCCTCCTCTTGAAACAGAAATGAATTGGTTCAACTCAGTGAATTCGAATTTTTCCTTTTTATGTATTTTCAGGTCCAAAACATACATTTTAGGAGCAATTGCTTAAAAAAAAAGACATTTTTCGTAAGGTGGTATGAAATAAAAAAAAATGTAAATAAGATTGCAGGTGGGCAAAACATAATATTTCTTGTTTGAATTTCGACCTCCCAATATGTGAATAAACTGAAAATTCTAATTTAATGGGTTTTTCCGTCCCTATAATTAATAATAATGATGAAAAACCGCAGCGATGACCAAATCGCGCTATTTTTCATTGCTGCAATAGCACCAC
Source organism: Adalia bipunctata (assembly GCA_910592335.1). Lineage (NCBI taxonomy): Eukaryota > Metazoa > Arthropoda > Insecta > Coleoptera > Coccinellidae > Adalia > Adalia bipunctata. The sequence continues at coordinate 7,978,683 of OU342949.1, read as the reverse complement.
AACCGTGAAATATTGCGGATTATTCCGGAAGTTGGACCCGATGGGCAATCTACATTCTACAGTGCCGTTTTGATCTACAATTTTAGTCACGATTTTTATTTAGGAGACATTACACGTTACACCAGGCTTTCTATGGATCTATGTTGGGGGCTTAGATATGGAATGAATTCTAAAATTGATGACTTTTCAAAGACACTTCATGTTTTCATTTCAGGGCATATCGAAAAGAACTTGGATCCATCAAGGACCGATTTCTTAAATGCGGGTGACCCTAGGGTTATCACCCGTGTAGCATATTAAGAAGAATGCAAGTGGAATAAAATCATCAAGCGCCGGTTTCTCAAATGCGGGTTAGATACCCATTAATTAATTAACCGTAGGGTTGATTTGAACTCGGGGGTTAACCGTTAATTCGGGACCAAAAATTGAAATGAGGAATTATTTGAGTTTTGGAAATTATTTATTTCCTCTCAAGAATTTATATATTACAGAAAAATCTTTATCACCATATCCGTTACTGATTAAAGCTCTATAAATTTGATGTGCAGTCGCAGCAAGTGGAACTGAGGCTTCGTTGTTGACAGCTGTAGCCTCCGCAAGTCCCAGATCTTTGGACATCAGTCTGATGTTGAATCCCCCTTTGTAATCGTTTGAACTGGGCACATTCGGCAGCAAGTCAGGTACAGGACTATAGGTTTCCGAAGACCAGCATTTTCCAGTCGAAACATTAACGATTTCGTGTAGTACCTTAGGATCCAATCCTGCTTTGATTCCCAAATTCATCCCTTCAGAAACTCCCATCATACATACACCTAGGATTAAGTTATTGGAAAGTTTAGCAATTTGCCCAGCTCCTGCTTTACCACAATGAAACACTCTAGCTCCCATGTGTAGGAGTATTGGTTTAATGTAATCTACATCTTCTGCATTTCCTCCCACCATGAAGGCTAAAGTTCCCGCTTCTGCTCCTGTAACGCCTCCAGATACAGGGGCGTCTATAAATCTCACATCTTTCTCTTGGGCTATTTTGAATAATTCTTGTGATACCCTTGGTTCAATGGTAGAGCTGTCTACCAGCAAAGATTTTCTTGGTATCGATTCCAGAACACCGTCATCTAACAAGGTTTTCCTCACCACATCACCATTCGGTAACATTGTGAATACGATGTCGGAATCTTGAGAAGCTTCTACTGGGGTGGAGCAAACGTGCGCACCTTTGACTGACTTTGCTGCTTCTGTGGATAAGTCGAATACTTTAACTTTTTCACCCTTCTTCACCAAATGGCCAGCCATGTGTTTCCCCATGTTTCCTATTCCGATGAAACCGATGGTACTGGCAGTTCTCCCTGAAAAAAAAGATATGCTCAATATCCTCGAAAATTGTAATTTTTGAAATAAGAATAAGTATAGTATTAGTTCTGAAACATCGTTTCGTATAAATTTCTGAACTGCCGAATCAATCTTTTCTCAATTTATTGTTTTTTCGCAGTGGCCATCCCAAACTAATTTGGAATGAATAGGTACCGCAGTTCTGAAATCGTTGGTGGGGCGAAGTTATCGCCCTACTAGCTCTAGTACAGGGTGGGGCAGAAAAACCTATCCGATTTCAAAACGTTATAAAATTAAAACCACTCAGCTTGTCAAAAAAATTTTTTTATTAACATATCGCAAATTTTATGCCATTTTTAAATTTAAGTTTTGAAAAGCACATCACTCAAATGTCGTCCTTGGGAGCGGATACACTTATTTAGGCGCTCGCGGTAGCTTTCCATGACTTTCACCGTCATTTCCACAGGAATTTCTTCAATTGCCCGAGCAATTTCCCTTCGTAAAGCAAGAAGGGTCCTTGGTCGATGCTGGTAAACCTTCGATTTGAGGTAACCCCAAATTCTGCCTGTTTACGGCGCCACAAAGGTGAAAATGGGCTTCGTCCGTGAAGAGCACAACATCGTCGTTTGGCAGTTCTCGGAGATCGCGACACAGGTTCGTACGGGTTTCAAAATCCCTTTCACTTAATTTCTGTGCAACAACCATTTTGTAGGGATGCATTTTGAGGTCCCGGTGCAAAATTCGCCGAATACTGCGGTTGGAAATCCCCAAAGCGAGCGAATGTTTTCGCGCCGAACGACGCGGGGAACGTTCAATCGCGGCTCTCACATTGGCCACGTTTTCAGGTCCTGTTGCTGTCCTGGGACGTCCAGGCGACTTCTTTTTCAATGCTGAACTCGTCTGTCTAAAATTTGACACCCACACTTTAATCGTAGCGTGATGTGGAACAGGATCATGACGCCCGAGTCCGAAATGAATTCGAAAAGCACGTTGTGTAGCAATTATCGAACCGCCGCATTCGATAAACCGCTCAATAACAAAAGCACGATGTTCACCAGACCAAGGCATGTTGACTACTGACAAATGGCATAAAACCAGCTTTCTAACGGTTTTTACCCCACTACTCTACCTGCTCTCTCTTCTGAGAAAAAGGGATTTTAAATCGGATAGGTTCTTCTGCCCCACCCTGTATTATGTCAAAGATGAATTATATCCCGACTTCTCTGTGAAATTCTTTTGTAACTTAATCTCCATGAATTGTACTTCAATACATAAAATAACCAGATTCGTAACTTTGATAAAAATTATGGAAATGTTGGTCTCAAGTGAAAAAGTTACGTGAATTTGATTATGATCTGAATTTCGAATCAAAATTAAAAATGTGAAAAAGTTAATTCACGGTTTCTTAGTATGCTTAAAAACTGCGCTCAACAGCCAGCTTTCAGAATCATTGATGAAAAATGGTACTGAACACTCTACTTTTGCTAGAATTAGCCTTCAAAGTCATCGAGGTTGGAAAAATCAAAGAACTAGACATTTACTACAAATTTTTTTTTGCCATTTTAAGATTTTTCTGATCAAGTTATGATAGAAAATGCTGAAAATTAGCTTTAGATAGATAGAAAAAGGTACAAGCGCGGATCCAAGGGGGGGGTCATGGGGGTCATGACCCCCCCTGGACTGGACGAACCCTCAAATCTTGTGTGTTTGATAAAAAAATCAATTGGCGGGTATGTAATCCACCTGACCGTGACCCCCCCCCCCCCTTTCTCGAGAGCTGGATGTGAGAAGATGTGATTCTTCAGCTTCGTCGAACTATGATATTCCAAAACGACGGCGCCTCGTGTCACTACGCAACGCAAGTCCGTAATCACTTGAATGAACGATACCCGAACAGATGGATCGGACGCAGCGGACCAATCAAGTGGACCCCACGTTCACCCGACCTTAATCCCATCGATTGTTTACGCCCGAGAATGTTCGAGTGAAGACGAGCTGCAACTGAAGTTAAGAGAAGCCGAACGTGTCCTAAGAAAGAACAGGGAAGGTTTTATGCGATTAAAAGAAAACTTTCTAAGAAGGTGTAGAAGTAGAATGTGTATTGAGGCTGGAGGTGGCCACTTTGAAAACCTACTGTAAATTTTATGAATAAATTTCTTTTTGTTTACATTATGATGTGTGATTTATTGCCATACCTTTTTCTTTTTTAATCTAGAACTTTTCTTGACCAACATATAAAGCTAATTTTCATTAATTTTCAGCATTTTCTATCATAACTTGATCAGAGAGATCTTAAAATGGCAAAAAATAATTTGTAGTAAATGTCTAGTTCTTTGATTTTTTCCACCTCGATGACTTTGAAGGCTAATTCTAGCGAAAGTAGAGTGTTAAGTATCATTTTTCATCAATGATTCTAAAAGCTAACTGTTGAGCGCAGCATACTAAGAAACTGTGAATTCGCCTTTTTACATTTTTAATTTTGGTTCGAAAATTCAGATCATAATCCAATTCACGTAACTTTTTCTGTCGTTCATAAAAAAAATTATAACTCGAAAACCGTGAAAAATCGCATAACATACATGGGGGTGGTTCGAATAGCCCATGACAAAAGAGACGTGTTCTTTTATTTTTGACGTCAATCTCTTGGCCACCCTGTATATCAATAAATAAGGCCGTAGGTCTGCATTTCCATATCTCACGATTCCTGTCTGTCCATTTGGTGCCCCTGGCTCAGTGGTAGAGCGTTGGAATTAAGACCCAAAGATCCGAAGTTCAATCACGAGCTAGGAAAGAAATTTTCTAGTCTATGTTGGGGCCACCATACTCACTGTTGGGTCAAAAAGTGCTGTGCCTAAGGTGGCGTGAGGACACAGTAACAAAGCCTACACAAAACTGCTTACTCCGAACTCGGCACAAGTTACAAGCTTCCAAGCTTGTAATTTCAGAGGGGTCTCCACCAGGGACGGGCCGAAGCCAAATTTTGGGGGGGGGATAGCTTCGAAAATTTTCCAACTGTGCATTAAAGGATTAGAAAACCAATGGTTGAAGGGGGTTGGTATTTTGGATTGCAAGTCAATGTTTTTTCCCGAGAGCATTAAAAATATTTAGAAAATTTTTTAGTGTAGTTTTTTTATTCTGTATTACCAGATTAACACACTTTACGGGATAACACAGCATCTGTTATCATTATTTTGTATGTTTCGATGTTGCAGTTCAAAGCTAAGCGTCCACATGTCGGCAACGGACGAATCGGATTTACGAATCTCCTTTGTAGAAATGCCGATGCGTCCGGTGCGGATCTGTGGACGGGCTTGCACGAGTTTCTATACAAAGAATACCGAAATCCGTTTGATCCGATCCGTCCGATGCGTCCGTTGCCGACATGTGGACGCTTAGCTCAATTCGGAAGAAGAATAAATGCTTTATTCAAGTGTAGGGTAAACAGGGGGAATGGCGTTCACTTAAGGGAAACGCAATATATTTTTTAAATTAATGGTTTTATTCTGAAATTCAGAACATTAACTTCAACTTTAACTATTAAATGATCAAACTTTTAAAAGGAATCGTGTACATCCTAGAATTATGAGCAGTAGTAAAGGTTCAAAAAAAAAAATAGCTTTGAGCGTCATTGCCCCTGTCATTGGGTAATACCGCTCAGGCAAAGGTGAAATGACGCCCATACCTGTTTCTTTGCTATAGAACAAGTGAGATCCATTATGATCATATGATATATAGCTATAATCATAAAATTGCATATTATATTTTGGCTGTTTAGTCGATCCCTTAAAGTAGTGAATGGGAATAATGGCATGTCATATTGTTTTCCGGATTGTCTTTTGGACATCCAATTTTCAACCGCAATTTTTAGCGGATTTGAGGATTTCTTCATTCCAAGCCGCTTTGGCGGTTGTTCTTTGGCGATTTCTGGGAATATCCATAAAAATAAAAGAAGAAGTCACTAAGGCGTAATGGCGCTCATGTGAGCGGGATAACCCCGAACGGTCGTTTTGAATTTAAAATTAAATTAAACAAACATTGAAAAGCAATTCTTGAAAATTGATTAATTCATCATGAAATAGAATGATTTAGAACCTAGGAAAACTATATTGAAAATTTAATGAATATCAAAATTCTGAACTTACCGAAAAAAAGATCGCGACGAAAATTAGTTCAGCACAGCCTCATACAAGTAAACGCATTTTCCCGTCGCTTTTCACCAGCTGACTACTCTTGCGCGTTGCTACGTGTTAGAGGCCCTTCCACTTCCCCGTTATAAGTTTATTGCATATTGTTTTGCACCATTTTCAAAAACTTATAGAGGTGCGCGCTATTACCCGGTGAGCGCCATTACCCCTGCTTACCCTACTGAACCTAACCTAACCTTTATTCGACGGTTCCTTTAATCAGCTCATCGTTTCACAACTGAATTTGAATCTAAACTATCAGTTAAATCTTTCTGACATTCCAAAGTCATGAGAGAGTCCAAACGTGCCGTCGTCATTTGAGACCTCAGAGAATGGATTTCATAATGCTGCAACTTCTTTCATTAGCTGCCAATACCCAGCGGTCAGAACAAGTTGACAGTTTGAATGCCAGATTTGGAGATGTTTTTTATCTAGAATATTTCTATACCTTTTCAACTTCAAATTGAGACTAATCACAATCAAATTGGAATTAAACAAATTCAAAATGAGAATATGCAACTTCAAATTGGTAAACGAAATCGAATTGGGAATAAACACTTTCATATTGACACTAAACAATTTCATATTGAGAAAAGTCATTTCCACTTAAATTTGATACAAAAATATTGTCAAATAATAAATGTACCTATCTATTGATCAGATCATTTTGAGTGTTGTGTGTTATAACTTATTCATTATGAAATATGAAGAGGTGCATTTAGAAGAGAAGATGCAAAAGAATTTGTGCGGAACCGCTTACGTGCTGCCTATAATATTTACCAGTCGCATGTGGTGTTGGTAGTAGATAATGCTCCTCGTCATGCAGGATTAGAAGAGGTCTTTAAGGAACCAGAATTTCAGGACAATAATCTACTCAGACTCAGTTCTTAGAGTCCAACGCTGAACCCTGTAGAATTTGCGTGGTCAAGTTTTAAATCTGGAGTTAAAAGGGCAATGTCTACAAGGATGCTACAGATTTTGGCTGGTGAAGAAAGGACAGATCTTCCTCAAAACCAGTTCCGCTTGCGTGAATTGGAAATTATATTGCGTGATAATATATATACAGGGTGTTTCACCATAAACTGGACAAACATATATAGCCGTGTAGTTGACATCGAGAAAGTCGTTTTTGCCTTATGACATATACCCCTTTTTCGACGCATAATCGAGATACAGGGTGCTTAATGTCAACTTTGAGCAATATTCTGTGGACTGTGGTAAGTTATGCGTGATATTTGAAATAACGGTTCCTGGTCACATCTTAGTATTTTTGAGGGCTCAATTGAATTGTGGTGTAGAATTTTGCAAAAAAAAATTTAAAATGGCGGAAAACCTGCAGAGTCGGAATTTTTTTTTCTCGGTTGCCAATTCGGAAAGCATAATCTCAACGTACTCGATTTTCTAAGATTTTCCGTGAAAATTTTTTTTCAAATTTCGAACTCAACTTTTTTTTTACATGTCTCCAGTGAAAAAAAAATTTTGCCCAAAATTTTTGGAATTTTCCATGGTTGAACTATCTTCAATTTTGAATATTTGGGTGGAAACAGAATGAAGAAATATCGATTGGTTTTCTTTTTGTAGCCTTCCGAATATTACGCTAGGTGTACTTTCTTAATTTTTATTTGAGGAACTGGAGGCCGTACGAAGGTCAAAATTGTGCTGCTGGGCTGCTAGAACGACCCAGATAGAAATATGAAATTATAACAAAAAAAAATGAAAAAAAAATTGAAAAAAAAAATTATTTTTTTCCATTTTTTCCAAAAAACTTTGGTAAGGTTCGAACTCTACACTCTCGAATAACTAGTGTTGCTTTGGTAACGGAGATTTATAGGATTAGAATTAATCCAATTCATACTCGTAGAGTTCGATTCCTACCAAAATTTTTTGAAAAAAATTTTTTTGGTTTATAATTTCATATTTTTATCCGGATCATTCTGGCAGCCCATCAGCACAATTTTGACCTCCGTACGGCCTCCAGTTTCTCAAATAAAAATTAAGAAAGTACACCGAGCGTAATCTTCGGAAGGCTACAAAAAGAAAACCAATTGATATTTTTTAATTCTGTTTTCACCCAAGTATTCAGAATTGAAGATAGTTCAACCATGAAAAAATCCAAAAATTTTGGCCGAAACTTTTTTTTCACAGAAGACATGTAAAAAAAAAGTTGAGTTCGAATTTTGAAAAATTTTTTTTACGGAAAATCTTAGAAAATTGAGTACGTTGAGATTGTGCTTTCCAAATTAGCAACCGAGAAAAAAAAATTCCAACTTTGCAGGTTTTCCGCCATTTTGAATTTTTTTTTTCAGAATTCTACACCACAATTCGATTGAGCCCACAAAAATACTGAGATGTGATTAGAAACCGTTATTTCAAATATCACGCGTAACTCACAACAGTTATCAGAATATTGCTCGAAGTTGACATTGAACACCCTGTATCTCGATTATGCGTCGAAAACGGGGTATATGTCATAAGGCAAAAATGACTCTCTCGGTGTCATCTACACGGTTATATATGTTTGTCCAGTTTATGGTGAAACACCCTGTATAATAAATATCAACAACTGTGCGCGATATATAGCACATATACAGCGATATTTTCCTGATGTTTTAAACTAAGTTGATATGGTTGTGTGATTTTCATTGTTGAAGAAATATTTTTATTTATCGTATCGATTCTCACATTTATCAACTTGTTCATAAAATAGCATTATATATTAAGTTTATCAACACCTCTGCATTGTAAAAAAAATAAAAATAAATTTTTTCCTCATTTGAATTCTTAGTTACTTCAGAACAATTCTCTTGAACTATGAAATAAAACGGAAAATGACTTTTCTCAATATGAAATTGTTTAGTGTCAATATGAATGTGTTTATTCCCAATTCGATTGTGTTTACCATTTTGAAGTTGCATATTCTCATTTTGAATTTGTTTAATCCCAATTTGAATGTGATTAGTCTCAATTTGAAGTTGAAAAGGTATAGTTATTTCGCTCACAGACGAAGGTGGTCCGTCAGGTATTTGCATTATTATTTGAAAAATGATTTCCTATTTTGCTTGAAGGGCGAAAGGGTCAGGCAATTCACAAGGAAATGAATTTTAAACGGCATCGATATTAGAAATATTCGAAATCTCAAATTTCAATGGGAGAATATATTTTGAAAATGGGAGAAAGAGTTTGGATAACATCTTCCACATTTTTGTCCAGAAAGCCCACAAGAACGTCAACAGTCTTGACAAATTCCACACGTTAAAATTGCTCCATGCCAAAATTTGTCTGATTTTGATTGTTAGAGTCATACCTTTTCGGAAGGACCCTGCTACGATGATGTCTTGAAAACTCAACATCAGGATTCAAATCAAATTTTTTTGAGATCGAATTCGATTGAAGATTTCCTCAGTCCCATTTATTTCCGCTATGGCATTTATTATATTGAAATCAGGAGGAGTTTCTAGTAGTACGAGAGATAACGACCAAAACCATGTCTCATAGCGGCCCGGCTAAAACCGTGTAAAATCGATAGATTAGATGACCCTAGAGCCGACTGGTAAGTAGTAATACTCAGAAGTGTAGCATCTTCGCGGGGGGGCATTTCTGCTGTGTAAAAAAAAATGGTCGACGGTCGTATAACGGCCCGTCTGATATTGAAAATGTACATAGGTTTTGTTATTTTATTACTAAAATTTGTGTTTTCAGACATTTTGTGCGTAGCGTTTTGAGTGTCTTTTCAAAAATGTCAAAATTCTGACCTAAGTGACTCATAGCGGCTCGGTTCGTTTTTGTTTTGAATCATTCGTATGGATGCCCAAAATACAAAAATACGGTTTTCAGACATTTTGAGTGTCGCCTATAACGAAAAAATGTGCTGGAGTCGTCCGGCAAAAACTCCGGCTACACTAGTAAGAGAAAGACATATGCGATCTTATCGCAAAGAAAAGAGATGAACCAAGTGTGAAGTCAACTTATCAAAATCATATGGAAGATGTAAACCAATATTTATGTGACCACAGGCTTGCTTTGCCCACAAGCTCTGACCACAAGGAGTTGATGCGTTGAATATAATTCATGTAAAACTAATTTCTGAATTAAATTAAAGTCATATATTTTTTTATATATTTCATTTGAAATATATCTATTTGGTGTTAGTCACTTAATCAAAAGAATTTCTGTGAAGTATTTCGGAAATTTCTCAAATTATTTTACGGACTTGGATCAGGAATATATTAGAAATGATTTGAGTTGAACGTTGAACTAATTCATAATATCTCTAAATAAATATAATGCACATATTTTTGCTGAATAATTAATGTTTTTTTGGCCACAAACTACAAAAGAACGTATTATCATTCCATTCTTCCGAATTTTCAATTAGTAAATTTGGTAGTTACCTCAATTTCATGTTCAGTGCTAGTATTTCTATAGGATTGCGGCTATTCAGCATTGATTTCTTGTGCATGAGGAAAGAAACTTGAATTCAGAAACACATTAGATAAATGTTTGATAAATATGTGTATGACAAAATTGAACGATACCCCTGAGGTAAATTTACTTCACGTTCATGCAACCGGGCTAAGTACTGCAAATTGAAAAGTTGTCTGATTAGTTAAATGCTACATTCAATTTGTCTGATATCATTTTTTTCCACATCTGGGGAACGTATTCAATCATTGACGACGAATTTCAGACAGGTCGCTATGAGTCACTTAGGTCAGATTTCTCGACATTTTCGAAATGCTATAAAAATGTAAGGCGACATGTTTTTTGTCTGAAAATTGATCTTTCCACATCAATTGACACGGCTTAACCTATAAAAATCATTTTCAGACGGGCCGCTGTAAGTTTTTTTTTTTTTCATTTTTTACTTTTTTTTTCTGCTCTCCTGGGTACGCGCTACAATCTTGGTGTCTGAAAACTGTGTTATTGGTATCTCAGGGCTATTATCTAACTACATTCCGGAAATCAGACGGGCCGCTATGAGTCACCCATGTTGTTTTTTTGACATTTTTGAAAATTCGCTCAGATCATACGCTACGCGCAAAATGTCTGAAAATCGCATTTCTGGTCACAGGGTCATATTATCTATCGATTCCGTGCGGTTTTAGCCGAGCCGCTATAAGTCAAAAATCTTGGTCGCCATCTCTCGTACTATAGTGATTTTATAACTATTTTGCGATGACAAAGAATTGACTTCACAAAAAAAAGACAACGAATAAATCGAAGTTTAACATATTTTTGTAGAAAGCTAACGCTTTTCCTCGAGCTACTCTGTCGAAATTTGAATAATCATTAGATATTTCATTCAATAAATCCAGTTTTTTTTCCAACGACGTGTTTACAGCTTGTAGTCTGCTCTTGCCGTCCATCTAGTTTTAAATAAATTTCAAAGAATTAATGAATTTCCAATTTCTTGAAACTTGTCTTTCAATAATTTAAACTTTTTAGAACTATGCCCGACATGGTAGATACGTAAGGTACTGATCGAGAGAGAATTTCTGAATTTTTTTTTGCGTTCCATCATACTTTACAGACATACCGGCAGCGCAGTCGTAGGAATGGGAAGCCAACTTTGTCGTGTCAATACTATTGGATTCTAACAAAGAAAAGTTCCATTGACCGTTTTATTTTCAGTTTCAGATACTGATAGAAGCCTTTCTTTTGGATATCCATTTTCCTCCAGCATTCGAATCACTAAAGACAATATTTCTTTGTTAGATGAATCAGGTGTAGGTATGATCTGCCATGATGGTAAAAAAGGAGCGTGTTTTATTTCATTTAATACCTTTGATTTTACTTGATCACCCAAAATCCTGATCATTTCATTTTGCGACTTAGACACATTGGGCCAAATCTGCCAAATACTCTAAATATACAATAATTTGTACAATTGTCTCTATTCTCTGCATGCTTTTGTCCAGCTAAACGTCGGCTTAGTTCTACCGGTTTAATAAGCATTAATTTCAAACTTTATTGAAAAAAAAAGACAAATTTACTCACATTTTAAGAAAACTTTTTTGAAAATATGTATTCCAACTCAATAAAAATCTTTTCAACTGCTTCAAAATTTTTCCAACTGTTTTGAAATTTTTTCAACAGCCTCGAAATTTCCCTAACTTCTTCAAAACTTTTCCAACTGTTTCGAAATTTTTCCAACTGCTTCGAAAGATTTTCAACAGCTTCGAAAATATTCCAACTGCTTTCGAAATTTGCCAACTCTGTTCAACATTGGGGGGAGGACCGTACCCCCCCCTTTAGGCCCATCCCTGGTCTCCACAGGAGACCTAGGAGTAATCAGGATAAACAATATATCATCATCATCTCACTTACTCACTTCCGAGTAAAAGGCAGAGGCATGCCTAGCACTTCCTTGTCTGGCGCGTTATTCTACAACTACATCATAGCCATAGGGAACCGACGCTACGGGAGGAGTTGAGTTTGAAGCTTGCCTCTCGAATCTACTAGATCCCGTTTCCCTGGCGCACCCCTGAAAGTCACATGCGTTACGTTGACTTTGAGGGTATCCTCTCGAATCTGTTCCCTCGCGGCGGGCAAACTGCAATTATTCTGCACATCTGCACTTTTCAGATTAATCGGGAACACGGCTCAGTTTTTAAATGTTAAGAAGAGTTTTAACTGTTTTTTGTTTAGGTTTAGGTTTGTCTCAGTGTTCGTATGATAGATATTTTTCGAAATAGTTATTTAATCACCTAGTTCATTAATGACAGCGATTAATGGTTGAAATATTTTAACGCGTGAGCGCGTTAATGTTTGAGACCATTAATCGCTGAATTAATGAACGAGTTGATTACAAGATTTTTCCGTCGACCTCATCACGAATTGACTATGAATTCTCGATTGAAATGAATTTTTATTTTGCATAATAGACAAATTTGACCTAATGTAAATTTCCATGTTCATTTCGATATATTAGTATTTATGCTCCCTATGGAACAATTCGAAAAATCCATATCGGACATGTTGTGACATTCTGAATAGTTTACATTTAGTTTGCATTTATATCATTACCTATGATATCCCATATTCCCATAAGGAACGTGTGAAGAAAGTGGAGGTTGAAGTATTATTTACTGTGCAACTTGTATCACCTGAAATTTTTTCTGCAGTCTATTTTATTTTGAATGGAGTTGTCAATACACCCTTCTGTAACAGAAGTTGATTTCCAACCAAGCTCGATAGTGCTCTGACTGAATATTTCACGTTCGGTTGCCATGACAATCATGTATTAATAAGAAATCATGCATTAAAATAGGTCATTAATGGATGATTTCGAGTGCGTTAAAATGAGCTTTCATTCTATGGTCGACAGAAAAGTATTTTAATTTTGTTACTAAATTCAATTACTATCCGAGTCTCGAAGGCGAAATTGATTTAGAGGGACCGAGTGGGTGGATGATCACAAACTCCGCAAAATGTAAACACTCGAAATACTTCTGATTCATTCAATTTTTCAGCTAATCCGCAAAGGTTTTCGAGTAATTTTTATGAGAATGAATTATACAGGGTGATTCTGGAGGAGACCGTCAGATTTTAGGAGAAATATACACTAGTCAAGGCAGTTCCGAAATAATGTTTGGGTTATGAGAGTCTACAGGGTGATTTGTTCGATTCGACCGAATTTTCTTTTAATCATAACTTTGGTATGGCTTGATCAATATTGTTGTAATTTTCAGTGTAGAAGAATGTGATTATCCACTTTCAATAATTCCAACACTTTTTCGAAAACACAGGATGGGAATTATGATAAGTTCAGATTATATTTGCAGATTGGATAAACACCCTGTACACTCCGTTTTCAAAAATTTGCTATCTGCTTCAGATTCTACCATAAGTTTACATTACTTTTTTACGTTTTTATTTTTTCGGCACACCTCCAGTTTTCCGAAAAAAAATTGTTAAAATGAACAATATCGTTATTTCGCTCCAGGATAGCTGCACCCCCTGCCCCCTCTGGCGACGCCCATGTACATCACAGTTAAAAAAAAATTAAAAATGAAAACGGCGACCCAATATGCTTCTGAGGCTAAGTAACAACCACCGAACACAGATTATGACGTTGATGTGTGATTATAAACAGATTATAACCTATTTGTATTCTGTATGTTTACCGTAGATGTTTACGCCATTCCGCAATAATGGACTTGATATACATTATAATTAAGACCTACTAATGAAAGTCCCAAGATTCATGCAGTAAATGAACAAAACGGGATATGATGTTCCACATCTTCTCAAAGGTCTTCGCAAACATTTTTTGAATCCAAAACTCAATTATCCGAGGAGTAAAGGAAAGGGAGACAATTTTGGCAAAAACAAACGTCCTAGAATGAATTTCTACACTGGAAAGTCTGTTTTGCTGCGTTATCACTCTTTCGGAGCAATGAGCGGTACCTAATGTAGGTAAGTCATCACACGCAGAATTTTGCAGCCCGCGCCGTCAGGCAAGAGGTGTAATTCATCAAGTGTGTTATGACCATTACCACGAATTGAACATTATACTTTATCTTCGACTTCTTCAGTAAAATTCGAATTAATCTGCATTTTCAAAATTGACGACAGTTGTCAAAAACGATTTCTGTGGTCGAAAATCGAATCGATATCGAATCCCGTAGAAAATTGTCAAGAATTCACGTTTTCCAAATGCAATTTTTGGATATTCAGACCTGATAAAATGTAGAAATGGATGGCGAGAACGTTACCTTGACGTCTGAAATAGAGTTCCTCATTTACCCGACTTTTTTATTCATTTCGAAAGCTACATTTTTCCTATTTGTATTATAATTAGAGTGAGTTATAGGCGTGAGTTATTATTACCTCACACTATTGGTTTATAGAGACTATTACAGATCAAATTCAGTTGAATAATGAATTTATTATTCTATGGGAGTGGATAATAGTAGATATACTGTTCAATGAGCGGTAATGTAAGTCATAACACACGCAGATGAATTTTGCAGCCCGAGCAGTTAGGCGAGGGGTGTAGGTAATTCATCAAGTGTGTTATGACCATTACCGCGAATTGAACACTATACTTTATCTTCGACTTCTTCAGTAAAATTCGAATTAATCTGCATTTTCAAAATTGACAACAGTTGTCAAAAAAGATTTCTGTGGTCGAAAATCGAATCGATATCGAATTCCGTAGAAAACGTCAAGAATTCACGTTTTCCAAATGCAATTTTTGGATATTCAGACCTTAGAAATGTAGAAATGGATGGCGAGAACGTTACCTTGATGTCTGGAATAGAGTTCCCCATAGACCCGACATTTTTATTAATTTCGTAAGCTACATTTTTCCTATTTGTATTAGAGTGAGTTATAAGGCGTGAGTAATTATTACCTCACACTATTGGTTTATAGAGATTTACAGATCAAATTCAGTTGAATAATTGATATATTATTCGATGGGAGTAAATAAAGCCTATATTCTTTTTCGAATTTCGGGATGCTTTCCATCAATGAAAACCCTTAGTAGAACGACAGATTTTCAGTGGTGATATCACAAGAGATTGAATTTCCGTGATGAGTCTATCGATTCATTTTCAAACGGAAATGAGTCGCTTGGAAACATCACGAGTCAGTAGGACGAGTGGTGTTTCCCCAAAGCACCTTATTTGAGTTTGGAAATAAAAGATAGACTTATGAGGTGAATTCAATCTCGTGTGATATTTTATAAGATTATTTCATTCACCCATGGCTCCGCCAATGAAAAGTCACAAATTTAATCACACGATATGCAATATTGTCGGCTATTCAGGTAAAAAAAGAAATATCAGCGGCTATATCAAGTGTCAAAATTTGACATATCATTCATTCAAAATTGAAAATGTTCCGAGTTCAAAACTTGGTTGGGATAGCAATTTTTTTGCAAAATATTTAAAAATAAGTCCGACCCCGCTCGGTCGAAAATACAAAAGACCGCGGATCCGAGCGTTTGAGGCGTCTTCATGAAATAATCTTCCTGAATATCACTCGACTATGACAAAAAGCGACTATTATTTTTTTTAATTCATCTCGAGCAACTTGTATTTCAAGACAATTCAATTCGACCATATGAACATTAATAATCAAAGTTTCAGAATCGTCGCTGTAGGATTCGAATGATAAGTTTTTAGCGATTACTTTTACTTTTGTTGTCCAATTACGTTGGTATGGGACATAGTCCTCATCGCTGTCATAATACGAGAAAATCTTTATATCTGAAGTGTCACTTTGAATAAATTCTAATAAATCGCGTATATCTGCTTCATTATTCAGGTTATAACGCTCCTTTCTTAACCTTTTTTGCGTAAGTGGTAAGTGTCTTTGATGGACCTTGAATATGAAAAATTAGGGTGTTAACATTCAAGACCTTCTGTACACTGTAATGTACAGGGTGGGCAAAATTGGTGCTACATGAACTAAAACTTTTTAACCCGAGGAGATAGAGAAAAATGAATGGCACCTTATAGTCCCCTTTTTTCGAGAAACAGATAATGCCATCAACTGCATTTCTCTATCTTCTTTCGTTTCCGAGTTATAGGCCAAAATTGAAATTTGGGCGATTTCAACTTTGCTCATTATCTCCGTTTCTGTTTATGGTAGGATGTTGAAATAAAAACATCATACAGGCACTTTTCTGATAGCAATCCAGTGGCGTACTCTGATTTTTTCTTAGAGGTTTATTTGCTGAGTTATAACATAAAGTTGTGTTTTTTCTTATGGAAACAGTAGTTTGAAATGACTTAGAAAGAATCGCCATTTTTTTCCCGTTTCAGAAATGTATCATATGTTTTAGTTCCTGTAGCACCAATTTTGCCCACCCTGTACATACTCGTATAAAATAATAAACAAGTTTTTACTTGGACTAAATGACCAAATGTAGGTACATTATAGGTACTGTACACTGTACACGAAGTTCATAGGTGAATTTGAACATCAAATATATTCTTCATAGATTTAACACTTATTTAAGAGTGAATATTCAATCAATTAGTTACATATTGTGCAATAATTCAAATGAAATTACCCAAAGTTTTAGCAAAAATCTTACGAAAAATTACCACTTATCGGGGAAGTCCAATTTCTCGTCGGCCATGTTGAACGTATACTAATCAGTAATCAGTTCAGCTTCAGCATCTATCTACTAGATGTCGCTACCAGACTTATTATTCCAGAAAACATGTACGTGAGAAATCCCAAAGCGTAAAATGCGCCCAACTTTAACTTTAATTTCAAATGATTTATAATTATAGTATGTACACTATAGAGTGTCTGAAAGGGTTAATGTTCAAATGGTCTTATAAAATTTTCGAAATACAAGACGCTCTCGATAGAATTAGGCCGAAAATAATAGTCTGATATTCGGGATATTTGTCATAATCTCGGGATATTACCTACGACTATTTATCTTCTATGGTCACAGAATATTCTCATGCAAAAGATGAGATGAATTCAGAGCTGTGACGAGCACTGAAGAAAAATGCTTCGAGCACTAAGCACTTGAATAAAAAGGCTCCCGAGTCTCGAGCACAAATCACTCAGTTTCACAAAAGGCGGATACTAAGCACTTAGTGAAAGAAATTCGACATTTCGAGCACTAAGCCCTAAGCACTTTTTTTAGGAAATATTGAAAGTGAAGTTATTTTAATCGGAAAAGAAATTGTAAGTTGGCATAGGCGTATGTGATATTAAAAATTTTGAATTCGATTCAATATAATATAATATATTGGTAATGAAAGAGAAAAATGCTATTCGCTCCTGGATCTCTCTGTTTGATGATATTCATAAATATACTGAATTTTTCGAGTTTCTTCTGAAAAATCCCAGTCCTTGAAACAAAATTGAATAAAAAATTCAAGGAAAAATGGAAATGTTCCTATATGTCAATTCTTGCACTGATTTAGTGATTTGTCAGGAGCAAACCAGTTGCAAAACTTTGTTGCGTGACAAATAACGAAGAAGTATCAAAATTAGAACTCAATGAACTGTGTAACGTTTTGATGTTGTCTATATAAGACTCTTTGGTTAGATGAAAACGTAAAAAAAAATCAGAATCGTGGCTTTTGCTTCTTCTATTGATATTAAGTTGTCAACGCACAAATTACCATTCAACAAAATACACATGGGCCCTTCAATTTTCCTTTCATAATAATCAAGTTGCCTCATTATCATCTCTCTGTTATTGCAATCCAAACAGTTTTGGGATGTTACTGTCATGTAAGGAAATATTGATTTAAGATTTTATTATCATAAAAAGCAGGATTCTTTTTTGAAAAACAAAAGTTATGGCTAATTTTCTATCAAAGTTTTCGACACAAAATTCGAAACACCCTATTATAATATTTATGAAATTCAAAAAATGCATGACCTTTCCACATTCTTCTACTTTGACGTTATGAGAACAGTTCACGCTCAGGTTGTTGAGAATAAAAAAAAATGAACATAATACTGACTATGAATATTTGACTATTTAAATGAATGCGATGGTTTCAACAGAAATGTATTCAGCATTGAATACTCCATCATATCAGAAAAGAAAATATTGAAGAAAAATTTTTTTGAACAAATTTAATTTCACTCCTTGTGTAAGTGTAACCGGAAGTGCTCAGGCTCCAAAATTATTTAAGGTTTAGAGAACAATATCATAATCCCAATTTTCAGATTTCAAATATGTCCAGTTCTCCGGAAACGTCTAATAGGCACTCGAACCCTGCATACACGGTTCGTGGCAAGTAGTTTTGAACATAACTTTTTTAAGGATAGATTTATTAATCAAAATTTCATTCAATCATTCAATTTTAT
Source organism: Adalia bipunctata (assembly GCA_910592335.1). Classification (NCBI taxonomy): domain Eukaryota; kingdom Metazoa; phylum Arthropoda; class Insecta; order Coleoptera; family Coccinellidae; genus Adalia; species Adalia bipunctata. Next base: position 7,960,369 of record OU342949.1, on the reverse strand, counting down.
ACCAAAAAGTTACTTTTGGTAAAACTGTATACTGTGTACCGTTTTCGGAATAGTTTGATTTGAAAATTATGATATGACATAACCGATGCTGGTATGAAGTAATAAAAAAGTTTCTAATTATTATTATCAGTCGATATGCTTTATGCGAATGGATAAAATAGATAAAACTGATACATGTTAAAAAATTTGGATTGTAGGTTTCCTTTCTTGTACCGCTTCATTTGTTTTCTTCAATGTTGAATGGATGGCATTACGAATTTTTTTTAATGAACAAACCCAAATTATTCTTCAGTTTTCTTCATATCCTTAAGACGGCCATCTATTTTTGGAAAACTGTGTATATAATTTTATCACATTCTATATAAATTATTCCGAGGATATGTTATTGAATATTTTCGAAAACATTGGGCGTAACGCCACTGATTCTTATAGGTTGAAGATTTTTTATTTCCCCAAATCGATGCAGAATATAAGAATATTTGGATGAAAAATTGTCTATTCGACAAGGCGAAGGAACAACGAATTCTACTTGAAATATATAGATACCTACTAGATGAAAAACTTTTATCTTTCAAACCATTATAGAAATCATTATAATATATATTATATAATATTTGATTTGGATGACCGACAATGATATCAGCTGTTTAAAGTGTCCATCCAATCACCTTCTTCCAAAACCGTGTGCCCCACCAATTGATTGTTTTGAACCTTCGCTTATATTATTTTTATTTATAGACAAACATATATAAATAGGGTTATATTTACAACTCACTCGTAATTTCATTTTGAAGGAGATTTGGAATTATATTCAATCCACTCTTCAACATGTTCACTCTATGAAAGTTAGTACTGGTACTACAAACAAGTAGAATAAATTAACTGAGGTTCTTTTCTCATATGCATATAATAATCACTACTGGTTTCTGTACACTTTCTGCTGGGTGACTTGACTTGGCTTCTCAAACTCGGACCTGACCTATTGCTGTTCAAATGAACTTACTGAACTTGTATCAATAACAAATTTTCGGTTTCGTTTCTCGTCTTCAAGGTCGAACACAGTGGCGTAGTGGATATGATGGAAGAATCACTGTGGTTTTGGTGCTATGAAAAAACTACTTTGGTCATATTGATTCTTTTTGTATAATTTGTGAATTTATGCAATCTTTTGTATATTGTATAAAAATTTTATTATTTGAGATCAATGTATTTCATTTTGCAACTCCAAATGGGATCATACGATATCAAAAGACATTAACAGGTTACAGGGTTTCGCATCATAGACTTAACATTGGCCATTTCATTTCACTAAAAATTCCCTACGCTACGAGATAACTTAATAGGTTGTTCTGTGTGGAAAAATCTTCTGTGGTCTTTTGCAAGAACTTATAAAGCGCGTTCGGCAATAGCATCCGAGAGCGGACGGATTTTTTAGTCACGTGATTACAGATTTTTCTGTAATAAAAGAACGGTACGGAGCGTTCTTTCTGTTTGCCAGATATTAAATTAGTGCTCAAAGGTCTATTCGGCCGTAGAGAGGTAGTCTGGGTTCTATTTTAATTCTTTTGTTATAGCTCTCAACACTTCTACCCCTTGGTTGAGATGATTCAATATTCTGAATCGTCATTTTTTTTTATCAAACGACATTTTTTATTTATTACTACACAACAAATAACATAAGACACGAAAATTCAACAGACTGTTCGAGAATATTCGAAGCAGGAAACTCATAAATGCAGATAAAATTCATTGACAAAGGCAGGAAAGTAATTTCTGTTTCTGTTCTGTAGAAAAAATCCGTTTGCTCCGTCAAAATACACCGACCAAAAAGATCTACATCCGATTGATCAGATTTACTTGCCGAACGGTCCAAATGCGTACCCCCCAAATCTGGATGCAATAAACGAACGGTTCAGATCAATCCGACCATTGCCGAACGCGCTTATAGTAGCATGGAATGCTAATTTCTAATAGGTAGGTACTGCAGATTAAAAAGTCGGTGAACGTCTCAAGTTGGAGGAACAGCAAGATTTCCATGAGCTGTCACACAGAACAGAAACACAGAAATTTTTGCCGAAATGCCAAGTGAATCAGATTTATATCTTTTCTCTTCATTTTTCAAAGGTTTTTTTTTATTGTTGTTAGTGTAATAAATATATATGCGGAATTTATTGAAGCCAAAATTGCCTATAGATAGTCATTGACATATAATTTCTGTGTTTCTGTTCTGTGTGAAAGCCATAGAACTTATAGTACATGGAATGCCATTAGCCTTGCTGCTCAGTTTAAAAAAGTGGATAAACATCTCCAGTTGGAGGAATACTGAAATTTCCATGTTACCATGGTTACGACTTGTCATACAGAATAGAAACACAGAAATACTATGAATTTAATCGTCAAGATCGGATTCACTTGGCATTTCTGCAAACACTTCTGTGTTTCTGTTCGGTGTGACAAGTCGTATACATGGCACATGGGAACATGGAAATTCAGAGATTCCTCCAACTTGAGATGTTTACCCACTTTTTGATCTGGTAATAGCATTTCATGTACTATAAGTTCTATGGTGACAGCTCATAATACACACATAGATCGATGCATAGAAATACCTGGTGAAACGACTCTTTACTAAAAATCGTGACCAAAATTTGTAGATCAAAACGGCACTCTAGATTTTAGTTCTCGTTTCACTTATCCGGACTAATCCGCAATATTTTATCGGTCGTGGCGCTACTACGACAAAGGAAAATAGCGCGACCCCTTTCGGGAGAAATGAGAAGTAGTTCAAAAACTCAGATTTTCGATCGACAAGAAAGTCTTAAACAAAATCTAATCAGTGCCAACACCAGGTATTCCATGCATCTATATACACACACGAATACAGTGAATACACACGTCCTACAGGAACAGTGGCGGATCCAGCTCTCGAGAAAGGGGGGGGGGTCACGGTCAGGTGGATTACATACCCGCCAATTGATTTTTTTTTATCAAACACACAAGATTTGAGTGTTCGTCCAGTCCAGGGGGGGGGTCATGATCCCCACGACCCCCCCCCTGGATCCGCGCTTGTACAGGAAAGAGTTGCATAGATCACATACATATTCCTTACAAGTAAACCTTGAAAATAAATTGGAAAATATAAGGGGGTATGTAATACATCATCTAATAACTGATCATTTCCCGACCATACTAACTATAAACATAGATAAGAAAATATTGGTAGGTACGTGTGGATGAAAGAAGGAAAATTAAGAACTTTATAAACCCTACCAAGTTGAGAGAGGATTTACAAAGCGAATCATGGTCACAAGTGTATAAACAAAATAATACCAGTACAATTACGTCCTTACCTCAACAAAGCATATCAATAATAACCCAAAAACTGGTACAATAAAAAAAACTTGAATTGATAGAAAAAAATGGTTCTTTCCCTCCATTTTGAAATCAATTAATAAAAAAATATCTCTATATGCAGTTGAAGAAAGATCCAATGAGCAAGAAAATCATAAAATCCGCATATTATATTAATTTTAGAAATGAAACACAAATAAAAATAATTAGGTATGTCAAAAAAAGAATTTTTACAGAAAATAGTTGAAACTAGTCAATACGAGTCAGAAGCTGTATGGGATTGTATGAAAAATATATTCGGAAACCCGAATGAATCAAAGACAGAAATAAAACAAATAAATTATGTAGGAGTTGACATTCAGGATGAGGAGAGGATGGCAAATATATTCAATATGTATTATGGCTGTGTAGGAAAAATTCACGCGGGTGAAATAGATTTTTTCTACAACAGGGCTTGAATAACTACTTTCCCCAGCCCGGATCTAGGGGGGGGGGGGGTGCAAGCGGGGCGCCAGCTTAAGGGGGCGCCAAAATCAACCAGGGTTCGAAATCTTTTTATTTTTGATTTTCTCAGAAAAATTAATTTCCTAGTGCCAAATCGTAACACCCTGTATATTTATACATATTTGAATTCTTCGTTCAATTCTGCACTGATCCGATGTATGATATGTGCAACCACTTCAAGCAATTGTTGAGTTATAGCCTGATTGTCCAATTTGTTGACAGAAATAGTGTCACAAATTAGTGTTTATATCTCCAAAATCTTTCATTATAAGAACAAAAGATAGTACGTTGAAACTGCTTCTTGTAAAAGTTATGAGGAAATATTATGCAGGGTGCCTGAAAAAGGGCTTCAAAGGGAGCCGATTGCTCGTCAAAAACTAGTAAGAGTGTGCCAAACATTTCATGTCTTCAAAATCAGTATGTAGTTTTGCCGTTATCGAATAAATTCGAATTTCACGACTTAAGCCAGGATTCTTTGTCTAGTCATAGGTTTATCAAGAGAATTTTATAAATAAATTTCTTTTTATTTACATTATGATGTGTGATTCATTGCCATACCTTTTTCTTTTTTTATCTAAAACTTTTCTTGACCAACATCTAAAGCTAATTTTCATCAATTTTCAGCATTTTCTATCATAACCCCAAACGAAAAAATCGATGGGATTAAGGTCGGGTGAACGTGGGGTCCACTTGATTGGTCCGCTGCGTCCGATCCATCTGTTCGGGTATCGTTCATTCAAGTGATTACGGACTTGCGTTGCGTAGTGACACGAGGCGCCGTCGTTTTGGAATATCATAGTTCGACGAAGCTGAAGACTCACATCTTCCAGGAGCAAAGGAATTTACATTATGATGTGTGATTTATTGCCATACCTTTTTCTTTTTTTCATCTAGAACTTTCCTTGACCAACATCTGAAGCTAATTTTCAGCATTTTCTATCATAACTTGATCAGAAAAATCTTAAAATAGCAAAAAATAATTCTATAGTAAATGTCTAATTCTTTGATTTTTTCCACCTCGATGACTTTGAAGGCTAATTCTAGCAAAAGTAGAGTGTTAAGTTCCATTTTTAAAAGCTTTTATTTAACTTGCATTATATGTATGTATGTTCGGGTGGAATCTTGCTACTCAATTTTGAAGCAGATATCTTCAACCGAGTAGGCTGAAATTTTGTATACACGTTCAGTTTGGATGACAATACACGATAAGCTTTGTGAAGTCATTCTATATCCAATATGGCGGACCATACAAGATGGCGGAATAGTTTTTTGTGATGCATTTCTATAATATGGGTATCAAATGAAAGAGCTTGTTGAGAGTAATTCGAAAAATACTGTGACGTCGTTCTAAATCCAATATGGCGGAACATCCAAGATGGCGGAATAGTTTTTTGTGATGCATTTTTATAATATGGGTATCGCATGAAAGGGCTTATTGAGAGTAATTCGAAAAATACTGTGACGTTGTTTTAAATCCAATATGGCGGAACATCCAAGATGGCGGAATAGTTTTTGTGATGCATTTCTATAATATGGGTAATGCTTGTTGAGAGTAATTCGAAAAATAATGTTGACGTCATTCTGAATGCAATATGGCGGAACATCCAAGATGGCGAAATAGCGATAACTAAAAAGTAAAAAATAAATTAAAATGAAAAAAACCTTTTTAAAAAAGCTTTTATTTGAATGCTCTAAAAAGAAAATAAAATTTTCCTTTAAAATTTTAACTATCAACTTATAACTTCATTATACACAATTTATATGATCATAAAAGCTTGTCGCGAGGTTTGCGTTAGTACCTATAAGTATTTAATTGAACTGAAAAAAAATTAAATTCAGCAGATTGAGATACTCAATTGAATAGGTGCTATGTAGTTTATTTGCACGAGTTAATCGCGCGACAAGCTTTTATGATCATATAAATTGTGTATAATGAAGTTATAAGTTGATAGTTAAAATTTAAAAGGAAAATTTTATTTTTTTCTTTTTAGAGCATTCAAATAAAAGCTTTTTTAAAAAGGTTTTTTTCATTTTAATTTATTTATCAATGATTCTAGAAGCTGACTGTTGAGCGCAGTTTTTAAGCATACTTAGAAACCGTGAATTAGCCTTTTTACATTTTTTAATTCGATTCGAAAATTCAGATCATAATTCAATTCACGTAACTTTTTCACCTGAGACCAACATTTCCATAATTTTTATCAAAGTTACGAATCTGGTTATTTCATGTATAAAAGTACAATTCATGGAGATTAAGTTACAAAAAGAATTTCATAGAGAAGTCTTGTACTTTTTTTAAATCTTTTTTAAGATGGTCAAGTCGAAAATTCTCATAGTTCATAAAAAAATTCATAGCTCGAAAACCGTGAAAAATCGCATAACATACATGGGGGTGATTCGAACAGCCCATGACACGAGGGACCTGTTTTTTCCTTTTTGACGTCAATCTCTTGGCCACCCTGTATCACTCTAGTGTACCTAATTATTATTGAATGTTTTGCATAGTGCTTGATCAATAAGAATAAGTAAGAATGACAATTCCTAACATAGCCTACTTAAAAAAAGAGCGTATCAATGAATTTGACAGAGCCAAACCTGCCAGTCGTGAAATTCGAATTTTATTTGATAACGGCAAAACTACTGTTTTGAAGACAGGAAATATTCTCATAGTTTTATTGATGGTCACTTGAAGCCCTGTTTCAGGCACCCTGTATAATATTTCCTCATAATTTATACAAGAAGCAGTATCAGCGTATACTGTCTTTTGTTCCACTGCTACAAAAAAAAATTCTCACAATGAGGGATTATGGAGAAAGAGTGACAAATTTGTCAATCTGGCTATAACTCAACGATCACTTGAAGTGGTTGCGCATATTATACATCAATCAGTGCAGAATTGAACGAAGAATTCAAATATGTATAAATATACAGGGTATTATATATAAAATAACGGAGTTTACATTCGTTTCCGGTAGAACCGGAATTAGATTCCGCTTGAAACTATTTCACAATTTAAGTTCATGTAGGTACTCCTTAACAAAAATACAGAATTTTGAATTGGTATCGAAATTCCTTCCTCGAATACGTCTAATGAAACACTTAAAAAATCACCCTGTATATATACATTTTTAAAGCTTTCAATTCTCATATCCAACTTAGAGGGGCGCCATCATGAATTTTTGCCCCGGTCATTGTTTTCGATTCGAAAAGTGAATGATTGTTGAATTTGTGAATAATAATACCTATTAGGTAAAGTGGGGTAAGTGAAATTATGGGGTAACTGCAATGCAATCAGGAACCAAGAACTGCAATCAGGGTACAAGAAATGGTAGGGGAAGGTGGGGACCCTTCGTACGGTTTCAACATTTTATTTTTTTCATTTTTTGTTTTTTCATTAATCAATCACCTGACAGCTTGAATGTATAGTCTAACTATCTGAGATTCATATAAGAAAATTACAGATGATTTCATCTGATGTTTCAACCATAATTATGATTTAAAACTAAATCTGGATATGTACGAACCTGCCCCAACAACGGGGCACCTACATACAGTCAGTATAAATATACTCCATTCACAATTATAAAATCACAGCTCTGGCATTGGAAATTTGACACATTCCACTCTGTATCGAAGTTATGACGTTTTTCAAAATATTTTTATGTTCCAAGTCAACACTATGTTGCCCTTTCTACATTCTTAGCGTATTTCTCAGAATGTGAATGAATTGGAAAAGATGTGATGGACGAAAATAATTAACGTTCATATGAATTGATAGAAAGGATTCCTTTTCTAGTTATTTGCATGAAAAGTACAAGAGATCACTGTTGAAATATATTATTTTTCGCCATGGAAAAAAATTGCATTGCTTTCACATAATTTTCATATGCATGCTTGTGAAGATTTAATGTTTATTATCCTCTTGAACTGAAAGTTCAAGACTTGACGACATTTTATTTATTTGATCTTATGAACAAGGAGTAAATTATTCTGATTGTATAGTAATTTATTGGATTAAAAAATATTCATACATTACTACCACAGTAGGTTTGTACAAATAAAATGGAAAAGGTCAAACATATGCTTCACATTTATCATTCACCTGTTCTAAAATAAGACACAAACTCCTGGAATATGGAAAAAACCGATGTATTCTGGTTCAATATAGCCTTTTTCTACTTTCGGCAAAGGAATGAAAGCTCCAGTGACACATTTCAATTCTACCTGAACCATATTTTCCGGTCGCTTCCGTTAGAAGATCGTATAAGGAAGCCTTTCTTGTCCATTTACAAATTCCAAATAAATTTTGAGCACCAAAATCGATACCGAAACTAACCAAACTTCTGGGGGACCGGAATTTCGTTTGAAATCTTTCAAAACGGCCAGATACCTAAAAAAACTTCGTTATCAAGTGTAAAAAGGTCGATTAGTACTTACTTTCGCTTTATTTATGCTTATAAATCGATTTTTGGTCCAATTCAAATGTGCCGTTCGTACTCACGCCAAAACTAGTGAAAGGAAAAAATGACACTTGCACGAAACTTCTTCTGGACGCCGAAGAACGGAAAAATAGGCGATTTCCTATCGATATTTCTCCCCAAAATCGCCGATCGATACAAACTAACGAAATGGGGAAAATCTTTGATACTTTTACTTTGATGTAAACAGAAAAACTGGCATCGTCGTTTTGTCATCAACCATATTCTATGTACGCGCACAGATTTTTCATCAGGTGCACCAATTCCTGAAAACGAAACCATGGCCAGAGTTGTGATTTTATAATTGTGAATGGAGTATATAGTATATTTCTAGTTACAAAAAAGTAACTAAAAATTTTATCTGTGCTTTCATCATAGATATAGAAATAACCTAAAAATTGAACGAGTTTTTTTTTAAAGTAAGGAACTTTGAACATGAAAATGTTCCCAATTTTCACATACGATCATAGACTACCTACATACGATTACCAGCGTGTGTGTATCTGTATACCAGCAGTATATTATTTTCATCTTGTATTGATACATTTTCGATATTACGATCAATTATAGGAGCATACAGCCTGGAAATTCTGGTACAACGAAAAATATCGTGGGTGATTGAATAGCACGGTCCTTTTCAATGTTCAATATGAATATTCGCTAAACCGAAAAAATCTAGTTGATAATTTGAAGCGTGTTACTGCAATGTGAATGGATTGGTAAATTTGTAATAGATATGAAGACAGAAACAATACTTAACCAATGGATCTATTTAATATATGAAGAATTTTGTAATGACATCGTAACTTTCAATATTTGTGAACAATGAAGGTGTAAAATATGAAATGTGAAAAATATAAATATTCCTGTTATTCTGTTTCAACAACCACAACATGTTATTTTTTCCTCATCTGGGCAGAACTCATCATGTTCATAATGAAAGGTTTTGTCTTTTGTCAGCAATATATCATAACATTCCTTATATTTTGACTACTCTTCTCTCATTCCTTTTCCTACGTGCTCTGTGCAGGCCTTCCATTTTTTAGCTGTTACCTCTTCAAGAGCCTCATTTCAAAGATATTTATTTCACTTGCTCAATTTTTTGCCAAAGGACCCCGCACTTTTTATAGGTAAAGTGGCGACCGGTCAAATTTTCTGAAAGTTTGGTATGTTGTTGTACCCGACTCAGTGACCAAAAGTGTCAATAGGCCCAACCCAATCCTATGGCTAGTTTTCCAAATACAGGGTGTTAAAGTTGAAAATTGCCCAAATTTTCGGATTTATTCTTTGATTATTAAGAGTTGGATTGGATTTCTGTTGCATACACACGTTTACTACATGTTCTAGTAATGAAATTAGTGGATATGTATGATTAAGAATATTCATATTCACAGGGTGATTCACGAATATATGACGGTAGTTTTTTACCAAAATTCACTTTTTCTACTGTGACGTCAGGAAGGCATATTTTTGAAATGTTCCTTTCGATTTAGTATTATGACGTCCAAATACTGCGCAGTGCATATTTTTTATACAGGGTGTTTCACAGAGAGAACCACTAGACATAATGATTCCTTTTTAGGATTAATTCGAAACCCTGTATTTTTGAATTGATTTTTGGGAAAAGTAATACCTCAAACATATGTGTTTCTCTAATCTCCAGAATATTCATGGTGGTTTATTCATAGGAAGGTATTCCATTATGGGAAAAGTTCGAAAAACATGAACACCCTGACCCTGTATTCGAAAATTTCCTCGGTCAAATGCAACTATTTTCTCACTATATATTGATTTCTACACCATCTCCAGAGGTATGAATTCTGAATCCGATACTATGACCAGTTTTCGAGATACAGGGCGTTGAAGTGGAGAATAAATGATTTTATCACTTTTTTTCCAATTGAAAAGGCGGATCGATTTTATGTTGTGCCCATGAGTTCAATATGAGTACAGATAAGATGCGCATGGAAAAGTTCAGCTAAAATATTTACTGTTACAGGGTGATTCACGAATAAATCACAAAAGCTTTTGCAAACACTCGATAATTCCACAGTTTCGTCACAGAGAAATTATTCCATGAAGTTAATACCTAGTCATTCACAATTTTCAGTCTGAAATACTTCATTATGATTACTTTTCATAAAGGGTGAGCCATACAGGCAACCATACCAAAAATACTTATGCTATTGTGATTTATTCGTGAATCACCCTGTAACAGTAAATATTTTAGCTGAACTTTTCCATGCGCATCTTATCTGTACTCATATTGAACTCATGGGCACAACATAAAATCGATCCGCCTTTTCAATTGTAAAAAAAAAATGATAAAATCATTTATTCTCCACTTCAACGCCCTGTATCTCGAAAACTGGTCATAGTATCGGATTCAGAATTCATACCTCTGGAGATGGTGTAGAAATCAATATATAGTGAGAAAATAGTTGCATTTGACCGAGGAAATTTTCGAATACAGGGTGTTCATGTTTTTCGAACTTTTCCCATAATGGAATACCTTCCTATGAATAAACCACCATGAATATTCTGGAGATTAGAGAAACACATATGTTTGTGGTATTACTTTTCCCAAAAATCAACTCAAAAATACAGGGTTTCGAATTAATCCTAAAAAGAAATCATTATGTCTAGTGGTTCTCTCTGTGAAACACCCTGTATAAAAAATATGCACTGCGCAGTATTTGGTCGTCATAATACTAAATCGAAAAGAACATTTCAAAAATATGCCTTCCTGACGTCACAGTAGAAAAAGTGAATTTTGGTAAAAAACTATACCGTCATATATTCGTGAATCACCCTGTAAATATAAGTATTTTTAATCATACGTATCCACTTATTTCATTACTAGAACATGTAGTAAACGTGTGTATGCAACAGAAATCCAATCCAACTCTCAATAATCAAAGAATAAATCCGAAAATTTGGGCAATTTTCAACTTTAACACCCTGTATTTGGAAAACTAGCCATAGGATTGGGTTGGACCCATTGACACTTTTGGTCACTGAGTCGGGTACAACCACATACCAAACTTTCAGAAAATTTGACCGGTCGCCACTTTACCTACAAAAAGTGCGGGGTCCTTTGTTCGAAACATTAATGACAGAACAAAATGTCAGTGTTATTTCCAACACCAACCTGAATTCTGCAACTCAAAATATTACTGAATGGGCATTACCAACATAATTTCGATTTTCCAAAGCCCCCCGAGATGTCAATCATTCTTGGATGGACTATACGTGATTTTCCTGGCCGTCGTGTTTTATTACTTCTCACAACAGTCGGATAGGGTCGAATTGCCTCTAGTGTCAAAACTGTCTTCAAAGGAGCTACTATTATTTGATGGATTGGTGAATTATTCAAAGGATCTAAATTAAACCTCTGTAGTTCATCATAAGTTATCAATCGTGAGTTAATAGTTTGTTCTCGCGGAACGGCGGAACCTCCAAGAAAGAAGTTAATGCAAAAATTAGCAATTAGTACACTAACACACTAAATCGTACCTAGTTGTACGAAAGTACCCCACTTACTAAATAACAGCAAAATATATCCTCTTTCAATATTGATAGGAAAACGTCATGAATTTATTATTGAAAACGTATCTTAAGTATATTTTGCTAGTTACTGATAGAATTCTCCACACGAAAATCTATTTTATCTACGGTAACAATAGACAAAAACATTGATCAAAAAATTACTTAGCGAGCGCGAAAACACGTTCGATGCATGACACTTCGCTCTCAACAGTGCGAATGGCGCGATAGTACGTTGACGTAAAGTTGGTACCTCCACTCAAGCACACATACAAAAGCAAGGCCGTACGTCGTTTCGTTCAAGTTTTATTTTGACTGTATGAATGTGCCCCGCGTACGAAGGGTAACGATCTCCCCCTATATTCTTCCCATGGAGGTAAAGGAAGGGGAGGGAGCATATCCTATATTTCCCTTGATGCAAAATGGTCACATAAAATCGGCCATATTTGTAGGGGCAATTTGTGGCGCGAATTTATAAAATTTGAATTTGTCGAATTTACCGAACATGAAACCATTTTTAACTAACACTGGATGTCTTTCTGCTACAAACTGTACAGAATATGAAGAACAAATGAGGCACAAACAATAAAATCCAACGTTTGAATAGTCGTACTATTTAACCATCGGCCATATTGGTGTGTCCCTGCTTTGTTCTGTTTACGTGACACTTTTCAATCGTTATGCCCCCTCCCCTTCCTTTACCTCCATGATTCTACCACAGTATAGACACCAAACCAATAGTTAGTGTCTATCTTAGAACATAGAACCACAGGAAGGAGCACAAGGTTCATTTGCTACGTATAAAAGTGCGACGGAAACGGCCATATTGCTAATCCAATTATTACTCATCACGTTGGAATTTCGTGTAAACAAGTTTGTTATTTTGACTTCAAAATGGTTAGTTGTGCATCTTGTGGCCGATCTGATAGTAAAAAAAGACAGGATAATACTTTAACTTTTCATAGGTAAGTGTTTCGAAAGATATATTCAGTTATATAAAGAATTCAAAAGTCGGAAGAAATTTTGAGGTTAACCATTGGTGTCTTCTTCTTCTCTTCTTCCTCAGCCGCTAGACGTCCACTCCTGAACATAGGCCTCCCCAAGTACCTTCCATCTGTCACGGTTTCTCGCTTCCAAATACCCATTGGTGTAACATGGAGAAATACAGTAGGTGATGTCATATTATTATCATATCACTAAACTTGGTAATTCGCTATTTGGTTAACTTCTCATCTAAATGGATAAAAACAATAAAAGGTTGAAACCGATTTCAATTAACTTTTTTGCACTATTCACATATTGAATTAATTCACTGCCAACGATTTGAAATATTCCCTTATTCTTTTTACACTACGCCACTGATTCCGGAAACCTTTGTCGGCCATACTGGTAACCCAATTTGGTCGCACAAATTCGAACCTTATGCTCCTTCCTGAGGTTCTTTATTCAAAGGTGTCTATACTGTGATTCTACCTAATGTTAATAGTTGACAACCCTGCGCAGCATCTGTAAAGTTCAGTACCGAAACGATCTTTGCGCTGTACGTACGTATCGGTCCGAAGTCAAGTGGAACGTAATTTTTTATCTTGTACCTATATAGGATTGACAATTTTTCACGGTAAGTATTTGTTCAGCTATTTTGGCAGGTTATGTATTATGTATTGATTATGTATGTAATGGGACTTTTCACTTTCACTTTGTATTTCAGGTATTGAAAGTATGATAACACTTGCCCCACGAAAATTGTTAGTAGGAAAAGTGCGATCATAACCTAATGGGAAAGAGGAGTAAACTCATTAACATCAAATATTATGGATTCCCTGATGAAGAGGACCTGTCAGTTGTGCACCAGGATCAGTAAATTGAGATATTTCGGTTACTTTCAACTGGAAAAAGGGGCCGTTATTATTTTGAAGAATAATATTGAACCAAATACAACAAGAATTAATAAGTGAAATATTTGATTTGTTATTATATTATTTCACTCGACATTGATGAAGAAAATATAAAATTCATATGTTTTCTTGTCACCTCTTAATCGATTGCACTTAACTCAAAATCTTATAGATAGAGTTTAACGTGAATAATAGTGCCTGATTGCACTTTTCCGTTTTCATGGGGAAATTGCAATCACTAAACTACCAAAATGAAAATTGATTTTAAAAGTATTTTGAAAGTGAAATGAAATATGATTCGTGGTTTTGGGTAAACTGTAATATCGTATTTCGTATACAAACATAAACTTAATTTGAAGTTATAACGAATTTTTATGAATTTTGAGGAAGAATCACTCCGCTTTCTTGTGATTGCACTCGCCCCACTTTACCTTCACATGACTTCTCTGAATCTACTTAGTTAAATATTTCAAATTATGCAGTTTCATCCATGTCAAAGTAATTATTAATGCAAATTTCCGTTTTAAAATTATTGCATTTTCAAAGAGAACTCGACATATACTTCAAAAATTATGATTGTCATAAATGCATCTGTGTATATTTATATCTATGTCATGGTCTATGATTTTCCATAGAACCGGAAAATCAATGTGTCAAAACCAATATTCGCCAAAGTTGTTCATCCTCATTAAATTATTTTCGAATATAACTTATAAAAACAAGATCAAAAATGTATTCATCTGAAGAGGGTACTAGAAGATATTCTGGAAGCAGTTAATAGAGCAACTTTGGATCTTTTGCCTGAAAAATCTAAAGAAGGGTACGAGAAGCAATTTGCAAGTCATATCTTGCATTTTTCCTACAAATATAAGTTGTGTAATTTTTTTGAAATTTTATAATTCGGTTGTAGAAAGAACTCTTCATTTTCTTCTCTGTGCGACGCGTTTGGTCGGCAGAACGTAGGCCTTGTGGCCCATTGTTCATTCCGCTTTCCTGTGATACTAGAGAGACTCAGACCCGAAGGCACGCTGACAAGAATGCCGCGAGCGGACAAGGAGGAGCCCATCTCACCATAGAGTTGGAAGGTGTAGGGTTCCCTAGGTGTGTTAACCTCAGTACAGATAGATTGTCGTACGTGAACAGTATATGTTCCGCGGTTTCATCTCCGTTCCTGCACCAACGGCACAGGGAACACTCTGTTAGTCCCATTCTATGTAAATGTTTGTTGAACAGATGGCCAGTTAAAGCACCAGTCACCAGAGATAATTGCTTCCTCTCGAGAATCAAGAGTTTTTTGACCTCCGGCTTAGAAGAAGGCCCCTCAATGAGGAGTCTCGACTGCCTGAGATCTGTTCTCATGTTCCACTCAGAGGAGAATTTCTCATCAATCCATCTCTTGAAGAGGTTTTTGATATATGTGGGACAGATGAAAGCGCGGGTTCCGGTCCAGTAAAAGTCGAGCGAGCTCCTTGTTTGGCTAAGTTATCTGCTTTTGTATTACCACAACGCATGCGCCGGGAACCAGATAACCTTGAGAGTGTTATCTGAGCCTAGCGCGCGCAGAGCCTCTCTGCATTCATAAACCAAGTTAGAGGTTACTTTTATTTCAGAGAGGGTTTTCAGTGTACCATGACTGTCGCAACATATGTATAATGTGTTTCACAGAGTAACCTCTGCGGATACTCTCTACAGCACATACCAAGACAGTGCTATTGAGTTGTCTTTTCCGAGAGGAATGGACCACTTTGTTCTAGGTTCAACAATCCCAGCACCAGCACACGTGTTAAAAACCGAGCCGTCGGTGAATTGGGTTGGGCCCTCAGGTTTGAGTAACCTTTCTGGTTTACACCACTGATCTCTGTCAGGGACAACTACTTTGTAGGGCTCGTCGAAGCAGAATCGGGCGCACGCACGGTCCCCTCTGCGGAGGAGGGACGGGCTAATGTCCTCCACCATCTTGAGAGCCATGGCGTGCCCACTGAATCCCCCACGATCACGCCATTGTCCCTGTTCCCAGATTCTGAGTGATGTTTTCATAGCCACTGTAACGGAGCAAGTTTTCCGGCTGAATTAGAGAGTACATTAGCTCGTGGTAATTGTCGCGCTGATCGATGCGCGATAGATCATGATCGCGGGGTCAACCGCGTTGGGCGTGGTCAGCGCTGCAACCCGGAAGCGTATAAGATCGGACGCGCGGTCGGTAATTAATTGCGGTACCGCCATTCACCTTAAAAAAATCCGAGTCCAGGTCCAGGTTTAGTGATAGAAGCATTAGTGCAAACCAGGTCCCGGGTTCCAGGTCTACAGGTCAAAAATAATCCGAAATAGTGAGTAAACCGGAGGGTTACGCGTTGGCAAGGTATTAGGTATGATTATTTCATTTAGATTTCAATTTGTTGATTTGTCGGTATATTGCTGTATTTTCTCATTTTGATCCTCTACCTCTCTGGGTCATGGAATTGTGTAGTAGCTGCAAACGGCCTGCATAATTCTATGAATTCCCCAGTATACGGGGATGTACATGTTAGCTTGAAACGGCGCATTTACATCTTCGTTCCTTTCCAAACATCCATGGTGCCAGGTAGTAGCTTGAAATAGCGTGGATTTCCCAGTATACAGGGTGGTGTATGTTAGCTTCAAATGGCGCATACACAACCCGGTATTGTCTCCAACCTTCCAATTCCCCATGGCTCTGTACCGGGTTTTTCACTATAATTTGACCCCCCCTTTAACTTTGTTACTAAAGGAGATACAAAAAAATGTTTCATACGAAAATTTCACGAAATCAACTGAGGTTTTTTAATATGACTTCACGAACTGAAATATATACAAGGTGGCCAACATATTGATGGCAACTTCATTTTTTCAAATGGAACACCCTGTATATTTTCCTATATTTGGCTAGCTCTTTTTCCCCTAATTTCGAATATGTAACATATGTTGGTCTATCTCTCTTATTCTGAGCACCACAGAGTTTCAAATTCAAAGAACAACCTGGCAAGCTCAGCAATAACTTTTCAAGTGGCAGGCTGCGATTACTCAAAATGTATTTTGTAAATACATGTAATTACGTATGTCATATCGTTACTAAGGAGATAACTCCAAAAACGGGCATTTTGAGTAATCGCAGCCTGCCACTTGAAAAGTTATTGCTGAGCTTGCCAGGTTGTTCTTTGAATTTGAAACTCTGTGGTGCTCAGAATAAGAGAGATAAACCAACATATGTTACATATTCGAAATTAGGGGAAAAAGAGCAAGCCAAATATAGGAAAATATACAGGGTGTTCCATTTGAAAAAATGAAGTTGCCATCAATATGTTGACCACCTTGTATATATTTCAGTTCGTGAAGTCATATTAAAAAACCTCAGTTGATTTCGTGAAATTTTTGTATAAAAAATTTTTTTGTATCTCCTTTAGTAACAAAGTTAAAGGGGGGGTCAAATTATAGTGAAAAACCCGGTACAGTAGCTTTAAATGGCCTGTATGAATTCATGGTAACCCCATGCTAGCTGAAAATGGCGCATTCAGTGGCCCTGCATTCCCCTTGTTGTACTGCCCGAGTTTTTAGAGTCCGTGTATTAGCTTGAAACGGCCCACATGTCTCTTTGGATTCCGAGTGTGTGGGATTGTACGATGTTAGCTTAAAACGGCGCATCTCACAGTTCTATCCAAGTACATTCCTTTCTTAATGTCTCCTACCAATCGTAACGCACCGACAATGAAACTTTGTTTAGTTTTATTCAAGCGTTCCATTGCCCACGTTATTACCTGCCGTAGTTCTGTTTCCTCACAATATTTTCTGCTTGCACTCTTGCTTCATTTCGCTTATGTCCGCTTGCTACCGCACGTTACTTTGACCGCTTTCTCATTTTGTAGTACTGTATATTTTGAATCTTTGCATGTATAATTTTCCATCACAAATGCACGTTACACCCGCCTCCGAACCGATTGCTCCTCCTATTCCCGGTACATTATTAAAAGTATACTATATCAGCGACATCATTGGGTACAACACTTCGCCATTGGTAATGTGTGTGGATATCATTCGTTTACCATTTCTCATCAAGAGACACAAATTTATCATTCCATATCATGTACACCGAGGAATATAGACATCATTCTACGACATGTACGCCGAGACACCAGCACATCATCACACATCATGAGCACCGCTACGTACACCACATTACCGTAGGCACCGTCACATTACACTTCAACTATCGAAATCATTGTACGAATGTCGCTTTCCATCAATTTAACATCATCATGTTATTGTGTATATCTATTCATTTTCATTGACATCATTCGCTCATTGTATATATTACCGAACCTAGAATATAAGTGTCCTGGTCATTGTGAGTTTTATTTTCCCGAGCAGAATTTGTACAATTATTTTCAGAGACAGGAAATAAATCAGAAATATATTAACATCAGGCCCCTGGGCATAATCTTCTCTGACTGCAGCTCCTGGACACCCGTAGGAGTACCGCCTACGGGTTCCGAGTGTCCTCAACACTTTAAACTAGAGTTGGCGCCCGAGGTTTCTGTCTTCGGAGGGTAAGATGGTAACGAATAGAAACGGAAGGTCGTCACACCACCTCAGTGATGGCGAGGTGTATGGAAGGAATGCTCAACAAGCATTCCATTGATACTGTGGAAGTAGATCTTAGAGCGCCTGTTATACTAAGACAAGCTCTCCTCTGGCATCTATTAAGGATGTTGCGGTTGTTGGCCTTCTCTAAGGAAGTCCACCATACCACAGATGCATGAGTGAGGAAAGGCCTCACTGCCACAGTATACAGCCAGTGTGAAATATGTGGTCTGAAGCCCCACCCCTTGCCGAGCATCTTACGTGTAGACCAAAATATTATATAGGCCTTATTCGCTTGAGCTTAGATGTGTTTGTTCCACTGAAGTTTACGGTCCAATATAACACCGTGATAACGGACCTGGTCAGATAAGGTGAGCCTCATCCCAAACAGAAGTCTAATGTCGCAAGGCACCCATTTCCTCGTAAAGATAAGAGAAAAAAGAAAAATAACTAGTCTACAAGAATTTGAAGAAACTGATATTATCCAATGTAATTCATTCTACTTAATGCCTGCAGAATCCGCAGAAATACAGGACATCATAGGGCAGCTCAAATCGGGAAGAGCAGTAGGTCACGATTCAAAAAAATCTGAAACATCAAAGGAGAGCTTCTCCAGGGCCCTTTGAGGAGCTCGGAATAGGAAGGCTCTATGGTTCGCAATTTCATGTTGAGAAACAAATTTCAGAAGCGGATCTTCACTTTTTAGAATCCTTATTGCCATTTCCAATGTTTGTTGATATTCCGAACATTGCAATCCTCTACCCCCCTGGCTTCGAGGAAGGTATAGTCCATCCAAGAATGATTGACATCTCGGGGGGCTTCGGAAAATCGAAATTAGGTTGGTAATGCCCATTCAGTAATATTTTGAGTTGCAGAATTCACGTTGGTGTTGGAAATAATACTGACATTTTGTTCTGTCATTAATGTTTCGAACAAATTTGGCAAAAAATTGAGCAAGTGAAATAAATATCTTTGAAATGAGGCTCTTGGAGAGTGAACAGCTAGAAAATGGAGAGCCTGCAAAGAGCACGTAGAAAAAGAAATGAGAGAAGATTAGTCAAAATATAAGGAATGTTATGATACATTGCTGACAAAAACTTTCATTATGAACATGACGAGTTCTGCCCAGATGAGGAAAAAATAACATGTTGTGGTTGTTGAAACAGAATAATAGGAATATTTATATTTTTCATATTTCATGTTTTACACCTTCACTGTTCACAAATATTGAAAGTTACAATGTCATGACAAAATTCTTCATATATTAAATAGATCCATTGGTTAAGTTTTGTTTCTGTCTTGATATCTATTACAAATTTCCCAATCCATTCACATTGCAGTAACACGCTTAAAATTATCAACTAGATTTTTTTCGGTTTAGCGAATGTTCATATTGAACATTGAAAAGGACCGTGCTATTTAATCATCCACGATATTTTTCGTTATCAAACCAGAATTTCCAGGCTGTATGCTCCTATAATTGATCGAAAATGTATCAATACAAGATGAAAATAATATACTGCTGGTGTACAGATTCACACGCTGGTAATCGTATGTGAAAATTGGGAACATTTTCATGTTCAAAGTTCCTTACTAAAAAATTAAAATATCGTTAACTTTTTAGGTTATTTCTATATCTATGATGAAAGCATAGAAAATTTTTAGTTACTTTTTTGTTACTAGAAATAAAGCTGCGTTTGGACTTTCAAGGCCTGCTCTGATGTCAATCATTCTTGGATGGACTATATATCCTCTGCAAATCCTGACTCGAGCCACATTCTGGTGAGAGCGAAAATAAGACCTGGAATCTCGACGCTTAGCAACAAAACAAACTCCACAAATCAGCAGTGGAATACAGAAAAACTAATGAAACTAAATTCGAGAACATTATAGCCAGGAACAGAATCTGGTATTCTAGAATTCTGACGCACCAGTGCCGTTTGTTATTCACTTGTATTTCAATTTGAGGAACGATGATTTGTTGTACGTAAATTGTAGTTATTTTGACAATAAATGTATCATCATTATCATTAATGAGGAGTAAATATCGAGAATTCTAAGGGAGGCAAATAGAAGAAATAGAGCAACACAGACAAAACATAATACAAGAGCATACTGCAGAGGAGTATAGCGAATATGAAAAAAGGATACCAACCCAGAGCGAACAATTTCCTGTGGACAGGAGGGGTGAACTCATAACCGACCACCGAGAAGTCATGAACACCTGGAAAAAACACTTCCTTATTCCGACAACGAAAAAAACGTCTACATACCTACCGTGCAGACAGATGAAATACAGATGTCTTGCCCACCTACTAAGAAGTCCAACAAGCCCACTTGAAACTCAAGAATAACAAAGCACCAGGAAGCGATCATATCCCTGCAGAAAGCTCGAGGTGTGGGGAGGAGATCCTATACCGAGAAATTTTCTAATATTGCCCTGGAATATGCCACCAGAAAGGCTGTAATCTGCCCTTCAGGGACAGTCTTCCAAAATAATGACCCTAACCCACTCATGGCCTTCGTGGACGACGTGACGTGGATATCCACTCGATGCCATGAGCGACAGACAACAATGGAGGACCATTGTGAAGTCAGCAAAAAAACACCCTGAGTCGTAAGCCACAGAGATAGATAGATAGATTTGATATTCACCTGAGAAGCCTCTATACCTGGTACGGATAAGTACAGTTCGTCTTGACACATCCCGTGTGAGACTACTCTGAATACGGTTCAGGTAGTCAGGGCCGATCCTAGGGTGTTGGCCGCCCGCGTGCAGAATCCTTATGTGCCGCCCCAAAAATAAAAAATATATCTTTTTTTTGACATATCTACATATATACGTCCAAAGTTCGAGTGCCTATTAGACGTTTCTGGAGATCTGGACATAATTTGAAATCTGAAAATTGGGACTATATCATTGACCCAAATTCTCTACTGACCTAAAATATTTTTGGAGCCTGAGCACTTTCGTTTTAACAAGGAGTGAAAATAAATTGGTTCAAAAAAAATTTTTATTCAATTTTTCGTTTCTGATATGATTGAGTAGTCAACTCTGAATACCTTTCAGTTGAAACCATTGTATTCATTCAAATAGTTTTCAAAATATCGAAAAAAACTGAAAAAAGTCAAATATTCATAGAAAGTTTTATATACATTTTTCTTATTCTGAACATTTCAAGTGTACCTAAACTGTTCTCACAACGTCAAAGTATAGAAGAATGAATCTGTTCAGATTCGATGAATTTGTCTCTACATACAACATGAATCCAGAAAAGCTCTAATAACTCAGAAATTACTGAATTGAGGAGCAAGAGCATCTCAGAGTGCTATCACTATTATTCTTCGCAGAATCCAACACGATCATGAAAAATAGGGTTCTGATTCGAAAAACAGAAGTTATGGCCAATTTTCGATCACAGTTTTCGACACAAAATTTGAAACATCCTGTGATGATATTTATGAAATTCAAAAGATGTATAACATTTCCTCATTCTTTTACTTCGACGTTGTGAGAACGGTTTACACTCGGGTTGTTCAGAATAAGAAAAATGAACATAATACTGACTATGCATATTTGACTTTTTCAGATTTCAAATAGGTCCAGTTCTTCAGAAACGTCCGATAGGCACTCGAACTTGGGAAACCCTGTATATATAAAATCTTCAAGGGTCTTCTTTTTATTGTAACATATTAGATTCAAGGGGGATTACCCCGTTACTTTTTCCGTAAATATTTTGATGATCCCTCTGCCCTCCGGCATCTTCTCCAAAGATTTTTATGGTATCTGACACAATAAAAATGCAATTTACATGCACGAATATAATATTTACACGAGTATATACTACTGTATTCGTGTATACTGGGTGGTCTAGATGATGAATCAAGTACTATTTACATTATACATCCATTTCAACAAAATAAAAAACATTCAATGAACAATTTGTAATGGGGGGAAAGAAACAGGATCTGAATACTAAAAAAAAACAAAGTAATATGTCACAAAAAACTATGTGTATAAACAGGAACTACTACATTAGCGGCCCACACACGAACACTTCGGAGCGCGCATGAAGCATTTGGCGTTCCGGAGCGTCACTCCTGAACGACACACGCTGGAGTGTCGCTTGCCCACTAACGTACACAAAATATCTACATTCTGATGTGACAGTATTGAATGTCACGTTCAAAAGTGATGGTTAGTGGGGTGAAAGTTTCCAAAATTGAAAGGTTTGGAGTGGCTCGTTGAGTTTTAGAAATTTTAAAACTTTGGAGCGTCACTCCAGAGCGCCACATCAGAGCGACACGCCAGAGCGCCGCGCCAAAGTGAAACGCCTAACCTTGGAGCGTTGATCGAACTAACCAAATTATTTTTGTCGTCTCATTCAAAATTTTGATGATTAGAGTAGCAATCAACAATTAAAGACAACTGTATCTAAGATTTGTTGAAAATTATATTTTTTACAAACTCACGTACAAAGGTGGCGGCCTGCGGCCGCCCCTTGAGTTTAGCCGCCCGCGTGCGGGGCACGCGCTGCACACCTGCTAGGATCGGCCCTGCAGGTAGTAAAACCGAAACATCGGAAATTCATAGTCGTTGGAAATATTTAAAATAACCATAAGAAAGATCTATCTCCATTTGAAATCACAATAATAACATCGATGAATCACATACAATGCGTTCATTGATATAAATATCAACAACCGCCATGGATCTGACTCGAACTTGCCACAAATTATCATCCAGGGAAACTAGCGGAAGTTTCAACCTCATCAAAGCTGGTAGATGTTGATCTAGGTTTCGATCTTGTTTTGATGTCTTCGGAACAACATAACCCTACTTCGATGAAAATAGGAGGGGAACGAAGGTTCTTTTAAAACAAAACTAAGGATCGTCAAGAGACTACATCTTGGCGCATCTAGTTGAGAATCAGACCAACAATTCCCTCTCGGAGTCTCCTGGACGAAGATCTCGTTCCCTTCAATTTCCATCGAAGTAGGATTATGTTGTTCTGAAGAGATCAAAACAAGATCGAAACCTAGGTCGACATCTACCCGCTTCGATGAGGTTGGAACATTCGCTTGTTTCCTGGATGATGATTTGTGGCTAGTTCGAGTCGGATTCATGGCGGTTGTTGACATGGGCGCCCGCAGTAATTTTTCTCAGGGGGGGCAAAATAAAGATTATTGAAATATTGAGGGTGTTGTGCTGAAAAACTATAAGGCCAGCAAAGTCTCAGGGGGGGCCATGAACCTCCCGCCCCCCTCCATGCGGGCGCCCATGGTTGTTGATATTTATATCAATGAACGGTGATTAATAGATGTTATTAAAAATGACTTTCCATTGAATGCAGTGAATGAATAGATTGACTTTTATTGTTATCGCCTGTATTAGTGTATTCCCTTGAGAAAATTATATATTTTCAGATCCTTCACATTGATAAGTGATGTTAAGTCAAGATTCATTTGGAAAATAATTCTTTTCAAGTTTTCAAAATTTGTCTTCTCTAGTTATCTTCGAACGTAGTTACCGTGAATGTAACAATCGTATAGAATGATAAATAGAATTATCTCATTTTCAATATGAGAGATATATAAATGTTTGCTCTACTGATAACCATTATGTTGAAATATTCATTTTTGTTTACCATCGTTCAATTTGAAAAAATATTAAGTTGGTTGTGTGTTAACGTGTTATGGCATTGTTTGACGTATTTAAGACAAGGATCAGAAGTTCTCTGGAAGTTTCCACATGATGCATTCAGATTTGATGATTGTTCCAAAAAATAGATTGCTAAAGCGTGTTCCTTGGGTACAGACTGAGGACGAAGAAGGAGGAAGATCTGTTATCTAAATAAGCAACAGTATGAGATAAAAATTTCCCAATACAAATATGTTCGAGGTTGATTTGGATAGAACTTTTTTTTCTATTTCATTTAAAATGATCGAAACAAATTGAAAAAAAGAAAAGGCTGTCATCTAGAGCCCATAAATGCGATTTGACCATGGAATTGAAAGTATAACTTTTGAACGAATCAAATTTGACCTTTTATTATTCGTCTTTGTTAAAAAAAAACTATTTCGTCAATTCCCACGATATTCAGACTATGTATGAATAACTGATCTTATAAGCATATTCCATGTCGAAGGGAAAGCGTTTTTTGGCATTAGCAATAAAATATACAGGAGTCCCTCTAGTGCCGCAGCGGACGATATACGCGTAATGGTCTGAGTTTGGCAGATTTTTTTGATGCAGTCTTGATATACTCCAAGAAGAACACAACCTAAAAATATTTTCGAATATATCGGGTGGCCCACATAAGAGGAATAGAGGGTGACTTTGTTTTTTCAAATGGGGCACCCTTTATTCAATAATTTTTTTCATTTCTCTCAAACTTCCTGCATGCTTTCGTATGCTTTCAACATACTTTTATTCGACATTTTCGAAATATTGGCCATTTTGACAAAAAAATGATAGGTACTTGTAGAGGCTATGTTATCCAATTATATTTCACGAACCCTTGCACATACCAATAACAGCTTTATATGGATTGAATGACAAGACTTCGAAGTATCCTAGCCAGCTATGATAAAGCATCTCCAGCATATGGAGTGTCCACAAAAAGACTTTCAACATGACGAATTTCAAATCGATTTTTCTTCATTTTTTCAAATGCAATGCATATAATTTTTTTTTCATCATTGTAATTACCATTCATTCTACTTCTTTTTTTGTCAAATGCATGATATGCATATCATTAACAGAATAGGATTTTTTAGAGTTTTTCCTCTAAATTCACATTTACTTCCGAATTCAAAAAGCAGATTTGGCTTTTCTGTGATTATTGAGAACTGTCAAATTATTCTATTCAAAGGCGTTTTCTGGCGTTGAAGCGTATGTATTCAATATTGTATTTGAATGCGATTCCTTTGAGACGTCATCAATATCATGAACCTCGAGAATGCTTAGTTTCAAATACGATTCAATAATCAAACATAACCTATTTGGACTTGGAGTAGGTACTGGATAATCCCGATATTGAACGAATCATGTTTTGAAACTGCATCCTACTTAGTTTCAAAACTCCATGAATACGTTTCGAATCGTTTTTCTTGTGACGTCATCGTTTCAACGCCAGAATGGATGTATTTGAATCGTAGGACGAATTCGTTTTAAATACATGGACCCCAGAAAACGCCACAGAATGAACATCATTGCAGAACTGGACATATTTGAAATCTGAAAATTGGGATTATGATATTGTTCGAAATTCTCTACAAACCTTGAATATTTTTGGAACCTATGCACTTCCGGTTATGCAAGTGGTGTAAATAAATTTATTCAAAAAATTTCTTTTTCAAATTTTTTCGTTTCTGATATGATTGAGTATTCAATGCTTAATACAGTTCAGTTGAAACCATAGTACCTACTCCTTCGAATAGTTTTCAAAATATCTAAAATTAAACTGAAATAAAGTCAAATATTCAATGTCAGGATTATGTTCATTTTTCTTATTTTCAACATCCTGAGCGTGAACCATTCTCATAAAGTCATGCATGTTTTGAATTTCATAAATATCATCACAGGCTGTTTCAAATTTTGTGTCGAAAACTGAGATCGAAAATTGGCCATAACTTGTGTTTTTCAAATTTGAACCCTATTTTTATATGATTGCGTAGGATTCTGCGACGAAAAATTATGATAGCACTTTCAGATGCTCTTGCTCTTAAATTCAGTAATTCCCGAGTTAATTGAGCTTTTCTGGATTCATATTGTAGGTGGAGTCAAATTCATCGAATCTAAACAGATTCGATGAATATTTTTATGAAACCATAGTTACAACTAGTAATTGGACCTGTCACTTGTGAATTATTAATGGGATCATTTATCTTCTATGATCACAGAATACTTTTATGCAAAAGATAAGATGAATTTGAATCTACGTACAACATAAATGCAGAAAATCTCAAATGAGTCAGAAACTACGGAATTTAGGCGCGAACGCATATTAAAGTGCTATCACTATTTTTCTTGGCAGAATCCAACGCAATCATAAAAAAATAGGGTTCTAATTTGAAAAACAGAAGTAATGGCCAATTTTCGATCACAGTTTTCGACACAAAATTAATAAAAATAGCTTAACGAATTCTTTTTTCAGTCACGCCGCTCAATTTGCAATTTGCATTCGCTATATCACAATCCATATATTCCTATTTGAAAAAAACAGTAGGGGGTGTGGAGCTTAAATTCAAGAAAGCATAGGAAGTCCTGCTTTCGAATTTACAAATTCATGGATTCCTGAATTTTTAGTGAAACGAGAATAGTCTGATTGCAGTACTCTCCAATCACAAATTGTAAATTATTTCCTAATTTTTTAATAAAAGAACGGATTGGTAATCAAATTACCTTTCATTTGATGTATCACAATCTATATATTCACATTTAAAAAAATTAAGTAGTGGGGTGAGAAATATCAAATTAAAAAAGCCCAGGATAAATTTCTTTCGAAATTAAAAATCGACGGGTGCGAGGATTTTTCTCGATAATTCTTCGTACAAGAATTATTGACGAGTTACGTTACTTTTTTGGCACGATGTATATTAAACATATTCAGGAGGAAAATCACTAAAAATTACTCCTCCAGGATCAGGCGAATTTCAAACAATACCACCCAATGAATTTTCTTTCGAAGGTAACATGGCTGAGATTTGGAATATCTTCATACAGAAGTTCTAGGTATACATGCATGCAAGTAAGCGAAATGATGAATGCCAAAAAATAAAGAACCTATTTTACTCAACCGCATAGGAAATAAAGCCTTGAAAATATGTATACAGGATGTCCCAGAAGTCACGCACCCCATTGAGGGGATCGGAAGGGAAAAATATTCTAAACCCTAAAATCCATGTTTGAAATTTTTTGATAAGTTAGTAAGTAATTCATTAATAAAAGTGAACAATCAGAAGCGCGATGCAGTAGAATAAGCAGCAGTTCTGGCCGTTCTGGGCCTCTACTCGGCGGAGTAGAATTCAATGAGACCTCTGGCGGAAAAAAATTGTAATTGAAGCAACGAGTAAAATAATTCGTATTGAATTGTTTTTATTCTGTTTTTTGTCTTCATTGCAGATCAAGTTTGATTGTTTTTGTACCTTTTTTAAAGTCTTATACTTTGAATTATGTCGCTGCATAATCGAAACTGTTCTGTATTTGGTTGCACTAGCCGTGAAGGGAAAAATCCCGATTTATATTTCCATAAATTTCCTCCCATGGGAAGAATGGTAAATATTGAAAATGCGTTTGGAGTTCTGGAAAATATATCTCAAAAGGCTTGGGCAATGAAACTAAAAATGGGAAAACCAGTTATAGATAGTATGTCCGTGTGTTCCTTACATTTTAAAAGGGAAGACTAGTCAAGGTTAGTACCAAAAGTGTGTAATACATAGTTATAAGTTAATAGTGGATGGTATAGGTTATATTTCTGAAGGTGTATAAATGGGTAACATATTCTTCAGGTCTTAGTTAAAAAAAGTATCTTCTTTTAAATGCAGTACCTTCCTTAAAACTACCACAGTCAAGCCACGAAGTATGTTCCAGAAAACGAAGAGAAAATAAGTCGGTTTTAAAAATTTCAAATGATACTCAATACAAACGTACCTTCCCTGCAACTTTTGTAGATATGACTATATCAAAAATGAAATAAAAACACGAAATCAGACCTAAAACTAAACAGTTAATTGAACGCTTGTTGTACTTTTCACAAACATCAACCATACCTATTACTCCAAAAATAAAATTATTGGGAGTCAAAATTTAGATTAACAACACAAAGCACTAAAGCACAATCAAAGAAATACCAAAAGTTTTACAAAACACACACTGAAAATAACTAAAACAGCAAAATAAAACCACTTCAATATCAAAGGGCTCATACGACATCTGATTTGTTTTACTCGTTGCTAAGATGACATTGACATTTCAGAGCGCCACCTATCGAATTTTACTTTTCCCAACGTGGCCCTACTGATTAGTAGGGCCACGTCGCCGTTCTCTCCATCGTTCTACTCCCTGGTTTTCAAGAATAGAGGCCCTGGGCGAGTGGCGTTTCACTAGCGCGTCCCCTACTGCTACTGTTCTGTAGCGCGCTTTCATTATCTAATTACTAATTAACTACGTTATCAAAAAATTTCAAACATGGATTTTTGGGCTTAGAATATTTTTCTCTTTCGATAATTTGGTGCGCGAGACCCTGTATAATAATTTCTAATAGTCATCAACTGAAAATAATAATAAATATCCGAGCATCATGAAAAAGTTTTCACAAGAAAGACACGGAGACAAATGTTAGCACCAATCTTCGGCAGTTATCCTCAACCTACGAGTTTTCAACTCTTGTTGATAGCTTAATCGAAGATCGATCGATATTGGGAATAAGTGATTTAAGTATAAAGGACAGATTATTAAGAGAATCAGATCTAAGTCCGAATAAAGCATTGGAGATATGCCGAACAGCAGAAATGGTGTCCGTGAAGTTAGCACCCACATTTTCGAAAATGAAGAATTTTTTTTTGCATTCGTTAGTAACTCGTCAGTAACTATTTGTAACCTCAAAATTTTCGTTTGTACCTCAAGGGAACTCATAGAAAAACGCCGCATTCCGCTGGGTGCTAACTTTACGGGCATCCACTTCTCAATTTTTTTCGAAAAAAAAAATACGATCGGAAAGTCCTTCGTTAGTAACTATTTGTAAGAAAAAAATTTTCGTTTGTAACCTAACCCTCACTGAAAAAATTACACCCCTAGAATGCGAAGTTAGCACCCACATTTTCGAAAATTTACAAATTTTCTATTTCATTCGTTAGTAACTTGTTAGTAACTATTTGTAACATAAAAATTCTGTTCATAACCTAACCCTTACTGAAAAAAATGACACACCTCATATGCGAAGTTAGCACCCGCATTTTCGAAAATGAAGAATTTTTTTTTTGCATTCGTTAGTAACTATGTATTTGTAACCTCAAAATTTTTTTTTTCCTCTAAGATACACATAGAAAAACGCCGCATTCCGCTGGGTGCTAACTTCACGGGCTTCCCATTTTTTTGCGAAAAAAAAACGTTCGGAAAGTCCTTCGTTAGTAACTATGTGTAAGATGAAAATTTTTGTTTGTAACCTAACTCTAAATGAAAAAATGACACCCCTTGAATGCGAAGTTAGCACCCACATTTTCGAAAATTCACAAATTTTCTATTTCATTCGTTAGTAACTCGTTAGTAACTATTTGTAACATAAAAATTTTTGTTTTTAACCTAACCCTTACTGAAAAAATGACACACCCTACATGCGAAGTTATCACCCTCATTTTCGAAAATGAAGAAATTTTTTTTGCATTCGTTAGTAACTATTTGTAACCTCAAAATTTTCGTTTGTACCTCAAGGATACTTATAGAAAAAAGCCGCATTCCGCTGGGTCCTAACTTCACGGGTATCCACTTCTCAATTTTTCGCGAGAAAAAAATACGATCAGAAAGTCCTTCATTAGTAACTATTTGTAACATAAAAATTTTCGTTTGTAACCTAACCCTTACTGAAAAAATGACACCCCTTGAATGCGAAGTTAGTACCCACATTTTCGAAAATTCACAAATTTTCTCTTTCATTCGTTAGTAACTCGTTAGTTACTATTTGTAACATAAAAATTTCCGTTTGTAACCTCACCCTTACTTGAAAAAAATGGCACACCTTACATGCGAAGTTAGTACCCGCATTTTCGAAAATGAAGAAATTTTTGAATTTGTTAATCCATAATCCACGCCGGCCGAAATGCTCGAAACAAGAACAGATGTCATCGAAGAAATTTTTTTCAGCATTCGTTAGTAACTCGTAAGTAACTATTTGTAACCTCAATATTTTCGTTTGTACCTCATGGAGAAACGCCGCATTCCGCTCGGTGCTAACTTCAAGGGCATCCACCCTCATTTTTTCGCGAAAAAAACAATACGATCGGAAAGTCCTTCGTTAGTAACTATTTGTAACATGAAAATATTCGTTTGTAACCTAACCTTCAATGACAGAATCACACCCCTAGAATGCGAAGTAAAAACCCACATTTTCAAAAATTCACAAATTTTCTGTTTCATTATTTAGCAACTCGTTAGTAACTATTAGTTACTTCAAAATTTTCGTTTGAACCTCAAGGATAATGAGAGAAAAACACCGCATTCCGCAGGGTGCTAACTTCACGGGCATCCACATTTTCGAGAATGTGAATAAAAATTCTTTCATTCGTTAGAAACTCATTAGTAACTATTTTTATATTGGAGTGTGTGAAAAAAGATTGAAAACTTATTGTAAAATTATAAGTAGAATGATGATATACTTTCACTTAAATTTCAATTCCATCAGGTCGTTCTCTTTCATTTCCAACAAAAACATTAAAAAAGTTTACAAAAAATTACAGTATCATCAAGAAGAGCAATAGTATAGTATTTGTGAATTCTGAAGAAATTTCCGAATTGTTTTTCCATTGTCGATTGGGTTAAAAATTCAAATCGAGTGTCAAAATTAGTTCATAAATAAAAGCTATCGAGAGCCAAAAACTAGTATATTTGAGAATCTGAAGATGGTTCACTTCCTTCTGGTATCATATTCATATTGGGTAACACGACTTAGGAAATCAGTGGTATAGATCAACAAACCATAGCTAATATGCCAACGTTTCGCTTCTTCAGGGCAGAGCCATAATTATGTTTTCCACAAGTTATAAACTATATTATATTAACTTGTGGATAACATAATTATGGCTCTGCCCTGAAGAAGCAAATATATTTTTGCGAAACGTTGGCATATTAGCTATGGTTTGTTGATCTTTACCACTGATTTCCTAAGTTCTGTTACCCAATATGAATATTTGAGAATGTTCAGATATCAGAGGTGTCTTTTTCTCACTGAAGATTAGGTTACAAACGAAAATTTATATGTTACAAACAGTAACCAATAAGTTGCTAACGAATGCAAAAAACATTTCTTCATTTTCGAAAATTGGAGTGCTTACTTCGCATGTTAGAAGTGTCGCTTTTTGTTTAAAAAAAGAACAAACGAAAATTTTTATGTTGCATTGTAACTAACGAGTTACTGACGAATGAAAGGAAAATTTCTTCATTTTCGAAACTGTGGATGCCCGTGAAGGTAGCACCCATCGGAATGCGGTGTTTTTTCCAAGTACCCTTGAGGTACAAACAAAAATTTGTTTGTTAAAAATAGTTACTAACGAGATACCAACGAATTATATATAAAATTTGTAAATTTTCGAAAATGTGGGTGCTAACTTCGCATTCTAGGGGTGTCATTTTTTCAATAAGGGTTAGGTTACAAACGAAAATTTTTATGTTACAAATAGTTACTAACGAAGGACTTTTCGATCAAATTTTTTTTTCGCGCAAAATTGAGAAGTGGATGCCCGTGAAGTTAGCACCCAGCGGAATGCGGCGTTTTTCTATTAGTTCCCTTGAGGTACAAACAAAAATTTTGAGGTTACAAATAGTTACTAACGAGTTACTAACGCATGCAAAAAAAATTTTCTTCATTTTCGAAAATGTGGGTGCTAACTTCACGGACACGCAGAAATGGCATCGGAGAGGTTGAAGATAATTGATGGAAATACGGAAGCAAAAATTTCAATGGTTAAAGAACGCAGGACTTATAAGGCCGGTATTATGAAGGGCAACCGACAGTTGAAACGTGCGATAGATTCCGTATATTTAGTCAGGAATTTGGTTGTTGTCGGTTGCCCTTTATAATACCTAATACCGACCCATAATAAGGTTCCGAGCAACATGTCAATCAGTCAACAAATTCTGTGACATTTCACAGCCATACTCTTTTCGCTCACTTTTAAGAAAATGATAAGATATATATTTTGCAGACACTTCGAGTAGAGTCTACCACAATAATATTACATCTTTGCTCTATTGTGGAAAATATGCCTATGACTAAAAATAAAGAGCTCTTTAAAATGGAAACTCTCAAGAAAGATCATTTAATGGGATTGAAAGATTTAATAACGAAGGGATTTCCTTCATCAAAAACACTAACTTGTCACTGAAGAATTTGAAAATACTGGTCATATAAGACCAACTGACGTACGGCCAACGTTTTTTATTTGAAAATTATAGAATATTTGTTCCTTTTTAAATGAGGAAAGAAATGCTTTAAAGGAAACATTTAGCACATTTGGGTAAAGAAATGCAAGACAATTCTTATATCGGCCTTCTATGAATTGTGATCCCCCCCCAATGTTGAACAGAGTTGGCAAAGTTTAAAAGCAGTTGGAATATTTTCGAAGCTGTTGAAAAATTTTCGAAGCGGTTGGAAAAATTTCGAAGCAGTTGGAAAAGTTTCGAAGAAGTTGGGAAAATTTCGAAGCAGTTGGGAAAATTTTAAAGCAGTTGGAAAGATTTCAATTGAGTTGGAATACATATTTCTAAAAAAGTCCCCAATGTTGAACAGAGTTGGCAAATTTTGAAAGCAGTTGGAATATTTTCGAAGCTGTTGAGAAATTTTCGAAGCGGTTGGAAAAATTTCGAAGCAGTTGGAAAAGTTTCGAAAAAGTTGGGAAAATTTCGAAGCAGTTGGGAAAATTTTTAAGCAGTTGGAAAGATTTCAATTGAGTTGGAATACATATTTCTAAAAAAGTCCCCAATGTTGAACAGAGTTGGCAAATTTTGAAAGCAGTTGGAGTATTTTCGAAGCTGTTGAAAAATTTTCGAAGCAGTTGGAAAAGTTTCGAAGAAGTTGGGAAAGTTTCGAAGAAGTTGGGAAAATTTTGAAGCAGTTGGAGAGATTTCAATGGAGTTGGAATACATATTTCTACAAAAGTTTTCTTAAAATGTGAATGAATTTGACTTTTTTTAAATGAAGTTTTGAATTAATGTTTAATAAACCAGTAGAACTAAGCCCACGTTTAGCCGGACAAAAGCATGCAGAGAATAGCGACAATTGAACAAATTCTTGTTAGAGTATATTTAGAGTATTTGGCAGATTTGGCCCAATGTGCAATGTGTATAACCAGCAATAAATGTTATTTATTCCGAATTGCTACCAAGTGTTTGAAAATATGAACAATTTTTCATCTTTTACGTTATCCCTCAGCAGGTCGTTGTGAATTTCTCAGTTTGGCCGCATCGACTGTGTCCATCTGGTACCAATTTGCGCTATTTCTCTCGGTAGGGCAGTAGGCAGTATTTTTTTCTCATTCTTAATTATTCTATCAAATCTCCGTTCAACACGTAAATCTGTTAAGGGGCCGTTATACTTTGGCCGACGGCACCGATTCTCCATTCAAAAAGTGCCTTTCATTTTTCCATTTTCATTTTTCACGTCCTAAAATCTCCACCTGAAAGCTTGATTTTTTTTTAATTCTCCTGGAACTTCACACAGTTCTCTGCGATTTCACAGTTTCTGGAAGTCTTCTCAGTATTTCCATAATTGTTTGCATTAATTAAGCGTATATCCAAATGGATTTTTTTTAAGTATAGAAAATTGATTTGTTTAGGGCACTACAATGAATTTTCTAAAAAAAATGGATGAACAACCGCCGAAAAACGATTATGAAGTCAATTTTCATAGACTCTCAAATTCAACCCGATTTTTTCATGCGAAAAAATGATTTTCTCGGAGAGAAGAAATCGGAGTGCCCTCAAGACATCGTTTAACTTCAATTTAAAAAAAAAATCAAGCTTTAAGCTTAAAAATTTAGGACGTAAACTTGGAAAAATGAAAGGCACTTTTTGAATGGAGAATCGGTGCCGTAGCCGATTTTTTCATGCGAAAAAATAATTTTATCAAAGAGAAGAAATTGGAGTGCCCTCAAGACATCCTTCAACCTCAATTAAAAAAAAAATCAAGCTTTTAGGTGAAAAATTGAGGGCGTGAACTTGGAAGAATGAAAGGCACTTTTTGAATTGAGAATCGGTGCCGTAGCCGATTTCTTCATGCGAAAAAATAATTTTATCAAAGAGAAGAAATTGGAGTGCCCTCAAGACATCCTTCATCTTCAATTTAAAAAAAATCAAGCTTTTTGGTGAAACATTGAGGGCGTGAACTTGGAAGAATGAAAGGCACTTTTTGAATTGAGAATCGGTGCCGTAGCCGATTTCTTCATGCGAAAAAATAATTTTATCAAAGAGAAGAAATTGGAGTGCCCTCAAGACATCCTTCATCTTCAATTTAAAAAAAATCAAGCTTTTAGGTGAAAAATTGAGGGCCTGAACTTGGTAAAATGAAAGGCACTTTTTGAATGGAGAATCGGTGCCGTATAGCCGTCGGCCGAAGTATAACGGCCCCAAGGCAAAAATGGACCGAAAAAGATTCAAAGTGAAGTGTGTAGTATGTGGATTTTTTTCAGTTCACTTGAATAAATCATTTATTTTTCTTCGGAATTGAACTTAAAAATCGAAACATACAAAATAATGATAGCAGATGCTGTATAATCCTGTAGAGTGTGGAGTGTGTTAAAGAATTAAAAAACTACACTACAAAATTTTCTAAATATTTTTAATGCTCTCGGGAAGAAAAACATTGACACGCAATCCAAAATACCACTCCCCCCTTCAACCGTTGGTTTTCTAATCCTTCAATGCACAGTTGGAAAATTTTCGAAGCTATCCCCCCCCCAAAAATTTGGCTTCGGCCCGTCCCTGAAGACATAGAATTCAAAATGATTGTATTTTGGTCAGCATACCAAATACAAAAACTTGAAGGCAATTTATCATTCCCATTCTGGTTGCGTTTTCTAAAAGAATACTATAAACTGAGACCAGATCATGATCGTTTCTTCATTGATTTTAGATCTGGAAAATGCAGTGTGCAACCTACTGGCATAAATAAAATAGGTCGAATGCAAAAAAAATCACCAATTTTTCAAACTTGCCTCATCAATCATTTTCGAATTATATTATATTGACAATTGACGTGTGTTGAAATCGGATCAGGTCGTGTGCTGACAACCACAAAACGAAAAATATCACTGAAAACAATACTATAATGAGTTCATTACAGTACTGTTTTCAGTACTGTAATTCATTACAAAACGGAAATATAGAAATTTTCTTCTTGTTATGGTCATCCTGAAATTTTAGTCTAAGACGGCGTTCCATGATTTTCAGCACAAACTCTTAGAAAATTTAGTGAAAATGGAAATTCAGACACGTATTTCCGAGTCCTCATAACCCACAGTCAAATGGGAAAGTTATTATTATTATTATTATTATTATTACAAATTGAAAAGAGTTTAGGCAGTGCCTATAAACTCACAAAAAAAAATACAATATAATAAAGATACATGCAAATGAAAAGAAAAGTGCTTGGAGAGCTAACATAAGCCAAAGTTCAATGTTCCCAACCATCACATCCCGTCACACACGGCGAATCCAGCTGTCGTAGCCATTCTTGAAGGAGTTCACCGACACTGAACTCACCACGGCTGAAGGTAAAGTGTTCCACGCATCAAATACACGATTTACCAAAAAGTGTTGTCTCTGCACTGATTTAAAATTTTCCTTCTTCAACTTGTAGGAATGACCACGCAAACGTTCGTCCGAATTGACAACAAATAAGTTCCGCAAACTAACACCAAACATGTCATGAAGAGCGCGAAAGGAGATGATAAGGTCACCACGAGTCCTCCGGTCCGCGAACGTTGTTAAGTTCATTATTGAAAGTCTCTCGTTGTAGGAAGGGCGCGAAACTCCATAAGGTAGACGAGTAGCGCGACGCTGAAGGCCCTCGAGCAGCGACAAATCACGGCTCAAAACTGGACTCCAAACGGGACCAGCGAACTCCAGGATGGGGCGGACATACATCCGGTAGATAGCTGCGCACGTTGATGGGTCACACCTGCCAAACGCCTTTTGGATCAGAAATAAGGATCTCTTGGCTTTATTGACAGTGTGGAGGATATGATCCGACCAAGTCAGGCTATCAGTTATGATCACCCCCAGATCACAGTGACTACCAGAAACCGGGATGGGGCCCCCATCAAGGTAGTACGGCTGTCGTGGATTGCGGGCACCCATGTGAAGAACGACGCACTCTTCGATGTTGAGAGGCAACTGCCAGTCTCGACACCACTGCGAGATAGAATCGAGGTCTCTCTGAATCGTATTGGGGCTAGTGGGGTTACCAAAAATTTTTGTGTCGTCGGCAAATTGTGAACAGTGGGAGTGAACATGAGACGGCAAATCCGAGATGTAGATTAGAAATAGTATAGGGCCTAGTACAGACCCCTGGGGAACCCCACTCACAACTGGTTTGGGTGAAGACAGAGACTGCCCAACGCGAACTTGAAAAGTGCGATCCGAAAGAAATGCGTCGATCCATGAAAGAAGGCGACCACGAATGCCAAGATGTTCCAATTTGCGCAGAAGGCGTTTATGGGGCACACGGTCAAAAGCACGAGAGAAATCCAGATAAACAACATCGACTGGTACACCCTTGTCGAGGGAAACTGACCAGAAGTTGACGCATTCGAGGAGGTTAGTAATGACCGAGCGCCCTGGGAGAAAACCGTGCTGACATTGAGGGATTATACCGTGGCTCAATGCAAAATGAAGAATTCCATCCAGTAAAACCTTCTCACAAATCTTCGCTGCAATCGGGGTCAGACTGATAGGACGATAGTTAGCAGCGCTCCTCTTGTCCCCCTTCTTGAAAATAGGCGTTACACGTGCATTTCGCCAACAGGAAGGGAGGGAGGAAGTCTCGAATGAGGCAGAAAAAATTATGGAAAGGGGGAGCGAAAGAGAATGAGCACATTCTTTGAGTAACTTTGCAGAAAGTCCATCAGCACCGGGCGAAGAGCGAGAGTTGAGAGCGGAAAGATGATGTTCAACGATGGAAGGAGGGAAAATTATGGTACATAAATCGTGGGGGATTCGAGGGGAATCAACAGGAGGGGGTGAACCAATCTCCTGCGTAAAGGACGATGAAAATGTATCAGCTAAGATGCTGGCAGCCTCATCCGTGCCTGAACACAGTTGGTGATTTTGGTTGAACACCAGTGGAACATCAACTTTAGAATTCAAGGTCGACCTGACATACTTGAAGAAACCTTTGCGATCGCCAGACCGCGTTAGCCTCAGCTCGAATTCCCTCTTAGCATTCGCAAGAACAGAAGAGAGATAGTTTGAGAAAATTCGATGAGCCTCATAGTCTCTCCGATCATTCCGACGTTTGTAACGCTGCCATATGGACTTCTTATGACGGATCAGCTTAAGGATATTGGCATCGATCCAAGGCTTCGCCGGTATGAAGGGAATATCTTTTGCAGAAGTGCAAGCGTCGACTAAACCCTGCAAAGTTTTGGTGAAACAGTCCCACTTCAAGTCAACATCAGCGGTCGACTGGAGCAAAGAAACCCAGTCAACCCCCTCAACCAAACGATTGAGCCGAAGGTAATCCGTAATTTTCAGGGTTTTAACTGTTTTAATATTAACGGCAGGAAATTTCAACTGTAACGTGGAATATAAGACAACATGATCAGATTTACCCAATGGTGGATGTTGTTCGATGTTTGAGACAATGTCGGGGTCATTAACCAATACCAAATCAAGAAGCGACGGAGACTGCGAACCACGGAAACGGGTTGGGAACTCGATCAACTGAACAAGATTATTATCGCGGATGCAGTCAACAAAAACACTAGAAGCCGTGTTGTAAATTCTCATCGACAATGGCCAAACCACCTCAGGCATGTTGAAATCGCCAGCTATATAAAGATTGCGTTTATTCGTGGAAAGGTCTCCAAGCAGTGCAGCCACCCGAGCATCAGAAGGACACGGACGCGGTCGATAGATGCAACCAATGGTGAAGCAGCAGGAGTTTCCAATTAGGAGATCGATGAATAAACAATCCACTCCAGGAAAATCAGGACTTAAGGTCCGAAGTGAAAAGGAGTTGAGAATCTCACTAGCTACATAAATGCAAACCCCCCCATGTCCTAAGGTCGTCACGCTGTCATGTCTGTACATAGAGTAGCCAGGTAGTGCCACCAGAGTGTCCGGAATTGCAGGATGTAGCCAAGATTCCGCAACCAGGACGAAGGTCGGATGGTGAAACCTAACATATGCGAGAAGCTCGAGATATTTAGAAGGCAGAGACTGAGTGTTAGTGTAGATGATGGACCACTCGCAAGTTCCAACTAGTTTTTTGAGCTCTTGGAAGCTGGTAATTTGGTAATAGTGGGGATACCAGATACATACTTGATATCGATCCCAGATTCACCCGCACTTAATCTTCGCTTAAGCTCCTCACGCAAATTGGTGAGTTCTCTGATTTGAAGGGGGGTCTTATCATCAGAAATGTTAAGGTTTCGCCAGTCTGGTACATTTTTTATCACAGTTTTGTTCTTAAGAACTCTGGTAACAATCATTGGGTTGGCGAATGATACCCTCAAAATTCTTGGACGGTTACCGGTAGAGGAACCAAATCTTGCAACCGAGACGCGCTGCGAGTTAGCATCAGGAGCCACATAATCGAGAATCCTGGAAACGGAAGATAGATCCTCTGCAGGGTTCGTCTCAGGTAAACCGCGGACTAAAACATTATGAGATCTTCGCAGGCGGTCAAGCAGTTCCGATGGTTGGAGGGCGGGATTAGGTGTAGCGCTGCTGGAGGCAGTAAGCTGAGAAGTCTCAACCTTCAACAATCTTTGACTAGTGGAGTCAACAGCAACCTTGAGCGAGCTATGACTTGTAGTCAAGAGATCAATTTTGGAAGTGCACGAGGTGATATCCTCATCGTGTCGACCAATGGCCTCAGAATGACTAGCTAATGTGTTGCCATGACTGCGTATTTCAGACGAGTGTTTCTCAAGAATGGATTTACACTCAGTCAGATCCGATTGTAAAGTTAGTTGGGTGGCCTTGATGACAGATATATCGATAGAAATCTCATTCAGTTTAGCCATAAGTAAGGTGAACTGATCATCGTTCAAGGAAGCTGACGACGTTGGTAGAGACGAGGAAGTGGATTTACTACGGAGCGATCGACCCTCCTTCTTACAATAACTACATATCCAACCCGCATCAAGCAAGTTCAGCTCCTCAGGTGATAAGTTGAGGCAGTCTAAATGAAATGAATGCTTGCACTTAGAACAGTTAGAACAGCGAGTAGAAGTAGTTTGTTTTGAACATATATGACACTTAGCCATTTGTGAACTGTTGCCGAAAGCGGTTATGAACGAAATAGCAGATTTTTGTTTGTATCAGGAAAGGAATAGGAAACAACAAACTTCACTCTCTTGGGCCGATAAGAGAGGCTCAAACACAGATATGGTAGGCCACGGAAAGGAAAAGGAATGAAGAAGATGGAGTAGAAAAACAAAAACGATCTGCAGTACAGCGCAAAGCAAGCATGTGAAAATTACGCGACTAAACAGAGTTAATTCGCAAGTTGCCGGCGCAACTACAACCTATATTTCCCAGTAGTACTGTGACTGATACTGATCGGAAGAACGAATGAACAAGTCAATGTGGACGTTGATAACAACAATTCACAGCGCGCAGGTGGTGGGGGACGAGCAGACGCGTGAGCGTGGCTATAGAATAAAGATAATAAACAAAGGCAAATTAAATTACGAGTGAGAAAAAATGGCAATTTGCCGACACAAACAACTACGGTCAGGATAGGCTGATTTGGGAACAAGAAAAGATATTCGTACCTGTGAAACCCGCAAATCACTCAACCATAAAATCGAAAATAATCTAGCG
Source organism: Adalia bipunctata (assembly GCA_910592335.1). Taxonomy (NCBI): domain Eukaryota; kingdom Metazoa; phylum Arthropoda; class Insecta; order Coleoptera; family Coccinellidae; genus Adalia; species Adalia bipunctata. Next base: position 7,920,239 of record OU342949.1, on the reverse strand, counting down.
ATATTTCACTGTTAAATAGACTGAAAACTGGAGAGCGTTCAGCGACACGTCTTATCAAACATATATCTTGCTGATAAGTTGGGAGATTTGTACAAACTACTGAAAATTTCATAAGAAAATCGGTCCTTTCTGGTAGCTATTTATATTTGTGTCGTTTAGATTTGAGAAACACACCCATTTTTATAATTTATCTAGCATAACAGTTAATGTTTGTAAGAATTTTTAGAAGTTATATTCCTGTTTATGGTAAAGTTTTGAAACCAAGAACACAGAATTATAACAGTGTTGCTGCAGAATTGAGAAATAGAAAATTGAAACAAAAATTTAATCATGATAAGGGCAGCAGAAATTCGAATGAACTGAATAAGGGAGATGTTGTTGAAATCAAGAATTCTGGAAAGGGTCGGAAATGGATAAAAAGAAAAGTAATGAGAAAAATAGGATTGAGTAGAAATAGTGTCTAATTAAATAGGGAAAATATTCTAATCAGCAATAAGAAAATTTTAAGTGAAAGTAAATTCTGACACATCTCAAAATTGTTCCAAAGTAAATAATAAATTGAGAAGAAACAGATTTAGATACGATGACATAAACTATGAATTCGATAGAAGTCGTAGAGAATCTGAAATTGTTCAAAATACTGATGCAGATAATGATGATGATGTTATAATTCTTGAACAAAGAACCAAACCTCCTGAAAGACTTCGAATCGAAATGTGAGAATTTTATTCTTCAGTTAATATTTAGTTTTAAGTTTTGACCTTATTTTAGGTAGGGCAAACTATAATTGTGATAAAATTGAAAATGTAAAAAATTTTAAAAATTCAGATTTACTACTCAACTAGATATAAGATTAGTTATTAGGATATGGATGTATTCAGAAACAATTTTTTCTTGTTTTCGAAACATCAAGATGTCAAAGATTCAGAAGTGACACCACTGCAAGTTTATGCGTGGTGAACCAACACATATACAGGGTGTCCCACGGTCGAGTGCCTATTAGACGTTTCTGGAGAACTGGACATATTTGAAATCCGAAAATTGGTATTATGATATTTTTGGAAATTCTCTACAGGCCTAAAATATTTTTGGAGCATGAGCACTTCCGGTTATACTAGGAGTGCAAATAAATTTGTTCAAAAAATATTTTTTTCAATATTTTCATTGCTGATATGATTGAGTTTTCACTGCTGAATACATTTCTGTTGAAACCATTGTATTCATTCGAATAGTTTTCAAAATATCGAAAAAAACCTGAAAAAATGTCAAAGATTCAAAGTCAGTGTTATGTTCATTACTCTTATTCTGAACATCCCTAGTGTAAACCGTTCTCACAACGTCAAAGTAGAAGAATGTAGGAAGGTCATACATCTTTTGAATTTCCTAAATATCATCAAAGGGTGTTTCAAATTTTGTGTCGAAAACTGTGATCGAAAATTGGCCATAACTTCTGTTTTTCAAATGAGAACCCTATTTTATTATGATTGCGTTGGATTCTGCGAAGAAAAATAGTGATAGCACTCTAGAATGTTTTTGCTCCTAAATTCAGTAATTCCCGAGATATTTGAGCTTTTCTGGATTCATGTTGTACGTAGAGACAAATTCATCTTATCTTCCGCATGAGAATATTCTGTGACCATAGAAGATACATTATCCCATTAATAATTCACAAGTGACAGGTCCTATTTTAGGCCTTAACCTTACTTCTCGATTCAACTCACATAATTCTATGATTCTTCAATGGTTACTATGGTTTCATAAGAATAGCCATCGAATCTGTTGGCATGAGAATATTCTGTGACCATAGACGATAAATGATCCCATTAATAATTCACAGGTGACAAGTCTAATTATTAGTTGTTACTATGGTTTTATGAGAATATTCATCGAATCTCCTCAGATTCGATGAATTTGACTCTACGTACAACATGAATCCAGAAAAGCTCAAATAACTCGGAAATTACTGAATTTAGGAGCAAGAGCATCTGAGAGTACTAGCATTATTTTTCTTCGCAGAATCCAAAGCAATCATAAAAAATAGGGTTCTAATTTGAAAAACAGAAGTTATGGCCAATTTTCGATCATAGTTTTCGACACAAAATTTGGAACACCCTTTGATGATATTTATGAATTTCAAAAGATGCATGATGTTTCCACTTTCTTCTACTTTGACGTTGTGAGAACAGTTTACACTTGGGATGTTCAGAATAAGAATAATGAACATAACACTGACTATGAATATTTGACATTTTTTCAGGTTTTTTTTTTGATATTTTGAAAACTATTCGAATGAATACAATGGTTTCAACAACATAAATGTATTCAGCATTGAATACTCAATCATATCAGAAACTAAAATATTGAAGAAACTATTTTTTGAACAAATTTATTTGCACTCCTGGTATAACCGGAAGTGCTCAGGCTCACACTAAAAGCCAGTCTCAGAAAGTCTTCTCACATTACAGAATTAATCAATTGACAATTTTCATCACTGAACGTTTCATAATGATCTTATAAATCTGATAAAGTAGTGAATTTATCGAAAATGGTTACATTCATCTGAAGATCATGTTCATTGAATGCTCTCATAAAATTATCAATCGGTCAATGTTTATTTCGCCTATAAATTTAAAATGGTAAACATGAGGTGCACGTCAGAATTGAATTAAACACAAAATAGCAACAATAATAATTCTACACATAATGTACAGGGTATCCCATTTTGGGCACTTTTACGGGATATCTCCGTTATTTTTAACGTTAGCGGGTTGCGGTTTTCGCGACAGTGTGCTACTTTTTTGTGAAACTGAAGATGGCGCAATCAGTTTTTGCATAGCCCTCTTAGTTTTTGCTATACAGGCTGGAAATGAAAAGTATCACTTTTTAATCACCCCCCGTATCTCAGTTGTGCCTTAACTTGGAGAAATGGTTGAAACTCATTCCTATAGATTTTTTTCCGTAGAATCCAGTGGCGTAGTCAGTTTTTCAATAAAACTCTCCGTTTTTGAGTTATTGAGCAAACATATGTTTTTTTAAATCGGACACCCTGTATATTATTTTTTATTCTCATTAAGCACAATCTCAGCTTTTCAAAAACATATTATTTTATGCATTTATTTTCGAAACCAAGCTCAGAATTCAAGATTTTGTAATTCAATTGTCAATAACTAAGTAGTAGGCTCTATGACTGTTTATTAAAAACAAAAAATGAATGTCAAAGCTTTGTCAGTTGATTTGAAAGTTTACAGTTCTCTCAGTTTTTTTATTCATTATATTATATTAATGATTCAGTTTTAAGTTTTTCTCATTATGGCTGCTTACGAAAATTACGAGAAATATGACATGAAAATTTGCAAAGAAGGCCTATGATTCTTTTGAACGCCATTAAGGGCCGGTATTATAAAAGTTGAACCGAGGATTCAACCGTGCGCCAACAACCAAATACCTCACTATCTGGTAGTTGGCGCACGGTTGAATCCTCGATTCGGCTTTTATAATACCGGCCCTTAAAGAATAACGAAACTCTGCAGATTTTGTGTACGAGAAATTGGCCGTCATTTTGAACTGCATCTATAAAACAAAATTACAAAATTTTGTTATTGTTTTGGATTCCCTAATAAACATTTAATAATTGGTATTCATAGGTAATCAATTATTTAAATTTTCAAAAAATTGCAAATTAAATTAATAATATATTATAAATTAAATTAAGTTTAATATTAGATCATGTGATGTAGATATTATGTTTGCATTATTTTCGATTTCTAACGAAATCTTGACATCCATTTTTTGTTTTAAATGAACAGTCATAGAGCCTACTACTTAGTTATTGACAATTGAATTACAAAATCTTGATTTCTGAGCTTGGTTTTAAAAATAAATGCATGAAATAATATGTTTTTGAAAAGCTGAGATTGTGCTCAATAAGAATAAAAAAAACCCAAAGGGCCATGGAGCGCCAGATGTTACAAATAACCCTAAGAGACAGAAAACGAAACACATGGATAAGAGAAAAGACAAAAGTCACAGACATACGAGGGAGAATAGCTAGTCTGAAGTGGCAATTCGTAGGCCACAATGCACGCCAAACTGATAACAGGTGGAACGCAGGAATCCTGGACTGGCGACCCTGGCTAGGTAAAAGAGCAAGGGGCAGACCACAGATGAGGTGGATAGATGATGTGAAGCGGCACGTTGGCTTTGCATGGAAGAGAATTGCCCAAAACAGGACACTGTGGAAGGAACAAGGGGAGGCCTACATCCGTAAATGGATAGAAGAAGGCTGAATAGATAGATAGAATAGAAGAATAAAAAATAATATACAGGGTGTCCTATTTAAAAAAACATATGTTTGCTCAATAACTCAAAAACGGAGAGTTTAATTGAAAAACTGACTACGCCACTGGATTCTACGGAAAAAATCTATAGGAATACGTTTCAACCATTTTTCCAAGTTTAAGCACAACTGAGATACGTGGGGTGATTAAAAAGTGATACTTTTCATTTCCAGCCTGTATAGCAAAAACTAAGAGGGCTATGCAAAAACTGATTGCGCCATCTTTAGTTTCACAAAACAGTATCACACTGTCGCGAAAACCGCATCCCGCTAACGTTAAAAATAACAGAGATATCCCGTTAAAGTGCCCAAAATGGGATACCCTGTAGTACGATCATTCTACATATCCAACACAAAAAAAAATTTTGAAGCAATTGGTCAGAACTGGTTTTTTTCACTAGATTTTTTTCATTGGAATCAGATAGTGCATAATACGGTTTCAATAAAAGTTCCCGAAAAATTTATGCTTCGAACGTTAAAGGCAAGTATCTATGATCGTCTTGCTGTACCTACATACCGAAACGAGAATATTTTTCTAAAAGCTCAAATAACTTAGGGAATCAAAAAGTCACATAAAAATTCGAGGAGGAATCGAAGAATATGTTAATTTATTGAGATCAAGCATGCCATTTGAAGAAACAAAGTTAATAGACTGTTTCTCTCCTATAACTGAAAATGCCAAAAACATGATCATATTTTAGGTCCAGGATCGAACACTGAAAATGAAATTCATGAAAATATTTTGCGTCATTCTCTGTATAATTTTAGGAGAGGTTAGAAAAGCATGACCCTGTTCATATCATCAAGGATAAAATTACCTCTGTTCTACTCGAAGAGCTGGTATATCTCTATTATACATATTACCTACATTGGAACATTGTGAAAAAAAATTAGTAGTTTCATTCAAACGCAAAATCTGTCATTCAAATTCTTGTTTAAGTGGCAGCCAAATCAAGAGGACTCAACTTTTGCGACCTCAGATTCAGTTCTGACACAATGGCAAATATTAAAAACAGGGTGTTCCATTTCAGACGAGCCACCCCGTATATTTCTTATCCTATAGAGATTGAAAAAATTTCCCGAAACACGTCGAATGATTTTGTTTGGGGAACTTTGTCGACGTACATTTGAGGCTTGAACCAGCAACCCCCTAAGAGGGGGCGCTTCAACCCCTCAAAATTGAAAAGGGGAGAGGTTGAGTGATACTTCAATTGAAAGGTCTTGGATGCCTCTTCACAACGGTGTATGAAAAACGTAATTGTGATGAACTGTTTTCGCCAAAAATAAATATGTCAGCTCAAATGAGCCATCTTCAATATTTTGATTATTTTTACAAAGTGAGTACAAGCCCATTTTTACTAAGCCCTTTTTACAAACTTGAGGAATATTTGAAAAAAAAGGAATGTTTCGTCATGCTTACAATCAAAAAAGTTAAATCTGAGTTTTTAAATCAAATTTCCTCCATTGACTTCCATATAATAATTCAACCTTGACTGAAAACCGTCTCTAACATGGTTCAGCATAATTCGAGTTATTCAACGATACTCATCTACGAATCGTTGAAGTAGTTCGTCCAAATATTCAGGAGTCACAAAAATCTTGGACATAAGATGTCCCCACAAGATGAAGTCCTGAGGGTTCAGATCAGGAGATCCGTCTGGCCACTCCATAGGTCCTCTTCTTCCAATCCAAAGACCAGGGTATTGAAAATTGAAGTATTGGCGAACTGGTGCGGCGTAGTGAGGGAGAGCTCCGTCTTGTTGGAAATGCAATTGTTGTACAACTAGTGAAGGATCGTTTTCTAATTCTTCTGTCATTAACAGATCAATCGCATTTTCCAGCATTTCAAGATAAATTTCGCCTTTTGAATTACCAGGAATAAAGAAAGGTCCAAAATTCCTACTCAAGCGTTTAGCTTTTCCGGATGTTGAGGGGGAGCTTCTGGAAATACATAAGGATTTGTATAGTTCCAAAAATCTACAGGTATGCCGATTCACCTCTCCATTAAGTGGAACAGTGCATTCGTCAAATAAGCAAATGTTGTACAAGAAATTTGAGTTATTGTTGATACGCTCGGCCATAATTTCGCAAAACTCCTGCCTTCGATCCAAATCACCATCATTTTATTATTCAAATAATTTAATTCTGTATGGATGGAAATTGCAATTCAATTTTTTGTAAAAAAAACTTGCATATTGTCAAAATAACCAATATTGAGGGTGACTGATTTGAGCTTAAATATTGTTTTTTGGCGAAAACGGTTCATTAAAATTACGTTTTTCATACAACGTTGTGAATAAGCTTCCAAGACCTTTCAACTGAAGTATCACTGAACCCCTCTCTCCTATTTGATTTTGAGGGGTTGAATCGCCCCCTCTCAGAGGGTTGCTCGTTCAAACCTCAAATATACGTCATAAGATTTCCCCCAAACGAAATCATTCGGAGTGTTCCGGGAAATTTCTCCAATCACTATGGAAAAGCAAATAGGTATATATGTATACAGGTTGTTTCATTAGAAAATGAACATACGTTAACCTAACCTGGAGCTACCCTAGGCGAGTCCAAAAAACCGAGATACAGGCTGGTTCATGTATTCGCCAAAAATTTCAATTTCTCATAACCTTTGAAGCAACCAGTATAGTTGGTTGATATTTGAAACGTACTTATGATTCACTTCCATAGTTTGATCGATTTATATTTAAATTTCCAACACATTCCAGGTCCGTATATGAAAAATTCGATCACAATTTACGATTTTTCTGGGATTTTAGTGGAATTCCAATATTCAATTGGATCTTACCCTGAAACTTTCTTTGAGCAAATGGACGTGCGGGACAATAAAATCTACTGAACCCTATTGAAAATTTTCTACTCTTTTCAAATATCTAAATTAAATCCCAAAATTTTAATATACAGGGTGTTGAAGTCCCATATTTTTCAAATACGGACCTGGAATTTTTTGGAAATTCAAATACAAATCGATCGACCTGTGGAAGTGAGTCATACTTTCCAACTATCAACCGACTATACTGGTTGATTCAAAAGTTATGAGGAATTGGAATTTTTGGTGAATACACAAACCACCCTGTATCTCGGTTAAGGAATTGATTAGACCTATCTATCATATATCGGTTTTTTGGACTCGCCTAGGGTAGCTCTAGCTCAGGTAACCGTATGTTCAGTCAATGAAACACCCTGTATAGCATTTTAGTAGAAAGATGAAGCTGTAACCTTGGCTTCACCATTCCAAATTCAATGATCTTTCATGATAATTATGAAAATCGTGAAAATTAGTCTAGGAATCAGTATAACACAACGTAACTAGTGGCAATAGGAATAAATCCATGATCTGAGGGTTCAGATCTTTCGGAATTCTGGGTCATTCAAGATTTTCCTACTTTTCACGCTATACCTATTCTGATGTGACACCTGAAAATCCCACCACTACAGGTGCTTAGTTGATAAGATATGACATCACTAGGGAGTACTTATGCATCGACAACGCTACGTGTCGTAGAGTGTATTACAGTGTTACAGGTGGAAAGCATTTTCCCCACTGTGTAGTTCATCGAATCATCATGACCTGCAGCTAATTGCGAGAAGGTAAATTCGCTCAAATTTATTTCGCATCATATTTATTGCGAAATAATTATAGAGATCGCACATTCAATTCTTTTGCCTAAATTCTTTGAAAATTTTAAATAAGCTACTCTATTTCGATCAAACTGCTGAAATGTCTTGTACCTATAATATGTGCATTTTCATTACTACGGAATAAACAGCGCGAGACGAAGTAAAATATAAATAGCAACGCTGAAAGTATTTTATAATTCTATTGAATATTGTGAATATTGGACCACTAAAATCGCCACCCAAATAAGTTGACAAAAGTGATAATGATTACAGCGCAGGGCCGGATCTACGATTTTTTTCTGACCGAGGCAAAAATTCATGATGGCGCCCCACCCCCCCATAAGGTTAGATATGAGAAATGAAAGCTTTGAAAATGTATATATACAGGGTATTTTTTTTTTAGTGTTTCATTAGACGTATTCGAGGAAGGAATTTTGATACGAATTCAAGATTCTGTATTTTTATTCAAGAGTATATAAACTTGAATAGTGAAATATTTTCAAGCGGAATCTACTTCCGGTCCTACCGGAAACATTTTAAACTTCGTTATTTTAAATAAAACACCCTGTATATTTATACATATTTGAATTCTTCGTTTAATTCTGCACTGATTGGATGTATGATATGCGCAACCACTTCAAACGATTGTTGAGTTGCCTGATTCTCAAATTAAATTTTTTCACAGAAAGATTGTCACAAATTAGAGTTTATATTATTGAAATCCCTAATTGTAAAAATTTTTGTTTGCAACAGTGGAATAAAAGAAAATACGCTGACACTGCTTCTTGTATAAATTATGCGGAAATATTATACAGGGTGCCTGAAACAGGGCTTCAAAGTGAGCATCAATAAAACTATGAGATTTCTTTTTGTCAAATGGCAACCATATAATTTTGTAATTCCGATCGATTGCTCGTCAAAAACTTGTTAGAGTGTGCAGAACATTTCATGTCTTCAAAATCAGCAGTTTTGTCGTTATCGAATAAAATTTTGTCAAAACCATTGTATTGATTAAAACAGTTTTGGAAATATCGAAAAAAAATTATTCATAGTCAGTATTACGTTCATTTTTCTTCTTCCGAACTTCCTGAGTGTAAACCGTTCTCACAACGTCGAAGTAGAAGAATCTGGAAAGGTCATGCATCTTTCGAATTTTATAAATATCATCACAGGGTATTTCGTTTCGAAAATTGACCCTATTTTTTATGATTGCGTTGGATTCTAGGATATAAAAATATTGATGAAAGTGTATCATATACTAATTTTTTATGGTGCCTCCAGTGACTCGCGTTGCCCCTTTGGAACCTATTTTTTTTGGCATCCATGTTCCTTCTTGATGTGAATATTTCCATGATACCGAGTATTCATTTGAATAGATATTCAGTTTGAATATATAGTGATAGATTTTCGTACAATCATGTTCATTTCTCAATTCGATTCCGAATGATCTTATTGTTGGGCACGTCTGGGTACGTGTTTGTCAATAAATTTAAAAGAGGAAAATGGCTGCATTAAATTATCACAATATGCCATAAACAATACACATTGTGCGCCAAACCGAAATTGCACGTCTATGAACATTAAACGTTCATTGCAGCTAAATCGGAAATGTTTATACCTACTATATATTGGAATATATCTTGACATTTTTCAACTAAAAATGATAACGAATACGAGGTTCCACAGCTTTGAAATAAAAATACGTAGGTTTTCCAATTTTTGAGTCTGAAATTGCCATTTGGTATTGCTACAATATTGATATGTAGATCATCACTTCTCGAATTCCAAAAACACCCATTTGTTTTTACGTATACAGGGGGTTGGGATAAAGTATGGAACCAAGTTAATATCTTTTAAACGAAAAAATAGTACATTTTTCACCGGGTAGGAAAAGCCTCACATTCCTGAACGATTGTGAAGATTGCTTAGTCGAGGCGTAAGCCGGGACTTAGCAACACAGAGTCCAGGAATGTGGCTTTTCCTACGAGGTGAACATACTATTTTTCCGCAAATCGTTTAAAATTCGAAAGATTTTAACCAATTTTGGAAAAAATTGCGAATTATTCCATTCATAAATAAATCGAGCTTTGAAATTCGGAATGGAATTGGTTGCGTTACTATCGACACGTATTAATGCTGATTTGTCAAACTTGACGAATATTAATTTGATTGCTGGTCTTTCCGAAGACGAAACAGTGTAAAATGATAAGTGATGATGACTTTTTCATTTCTGGGTCTCCTCCAGAGCTGATTCAGGCAGTGAATACTGCTTCATTAGAATTGTTGCAAAGAAATCTAGAGAAAAGTACGAATATGCTTATGTAGAACACTGACAACTGTAAGGAAATATCATTTCCTTACTTTGAGGAATATTTCCGTCGACCATAGAATAAGAGCTCATTTAAACGCACTCGAAATAATCTATTAATGACCTATTTTAATGCATGATTTCTTATTAATGCATGAATGTCATGGCAACCGAACATAAAATATTCAGATGAGCACTTTCGAGCTTGGTTGGAAATCAACTTCTGTCACAGAAGGGTATATTGACAACTCCATTGAAAATTAAATAGACTGCAGAAGAAATTTCAGGTGATAAATGTTGCAAAGTAGATAATACTTCAACCTCCACTTCCTTCACACGTTCCTTATCGGATATCATAGGTAATTATATAATGATGTGAACTGAATGTAAATATTCAGAATGTCACAACATGTCCAATATTCCCTTTATGAATATTTCGAATTGTTCCATAGGGAGCATAAATATTATATCGAAATGAACATAGGAATTCACATTATGTCAAATTTGTCTATTATGCAAAATGAAAATTCATTTCTATCAAGAATTCATATTCAATTCGTTATGAGGTCGACGGAAAAATCTTGTAATCAACTCGTTTATTAATTCAGCGATTAATGGTCTCAAACATTAAAATATTTCGGCCATTAATCGCTGTCATTAATAATCTAGTTGATTAAGTGCCGATTGCACCGTAGACAAAACTGTAGATTAAATCCAAAACCTCGATTAGTGCCATATGATGATTATCATAGACACTAATCCAGGCTTTGGTTTTAATCTACAGTTTTGTCTACGGCGCAATCGGCCCTTAATAACTATTTTCCAACAGTTGGGAAATCTTGAATTTTTCTATGACAAATTTTGTCAGGAATGTCAAAATTTCCTAGCGATTTGCGGAAAACGATATTAATGAAAATTTGCAGGTAAGTACAATGAAACAAAATGCATCTAATGTGATTTTTTTGCCTATAATATACCTCCGGTTCGACCGGAAAAGCCATCAACTTCTGTGATTTAAATGGGACACCTAATATATTTTTACAGATTTTGAAAGAGCTTGTTATTTTGAATTCATACATACTGAGTTAAGTGTAAAAATGAGGAATTGAGCCAAAGAATTATTGATGAATTTGAACTAATACGTGGAGAAGTTTTGGAAAGAGTGACTCAAGAATTTGTTAATAGGATGGCATATTGTCAACAAGTAAACAGCTGCATTTTGAACATTCGAAGTAATTTTGTTACTCATTATTCTGAAATGAAATGTATCTACACCTTTTTTACAATTAACAGTTTTCACAATTTCTTTACACTAAACTCAGTATGTATGAATTCAAAATAACAAGCTCTTTCAAAATCTGTAAAAATATATAGGGTGTCCCTTTCAAATCAAAGAAGTTGATGGCGTTTCCGGTTAAACAGGAAGTATATCATGAACAAAAATAATGTACAACAGATGCATTTTGTTCCATTGCACTTACCTGCAAATTTTCATAAAAATCGTTCTTTTCGTTTCAAAGATATCAACTTGGTTTCATACTTTATCCCAACCCTATATTATGAACGCTCACTAGGTTTGATATGGATTTCAACTTGTGAGATGAAAACCATTTTCACCCGCAAGTGGTTTATTTGTTTTCGAAAATAAACAAGCTCTAATAAAAAAAACATTCTCAAAGACAAGCTTTTATAATAACAACATTCATTCGCCATTTTGAAGCCGCCATCTTGAATTCCTAAATTTTGAAGAATCGTAATTTCCGACCCAGAAAACCCCCAGATACCAGTATTGAATAGAATCGGATCATAATTACAAAAGTCGTCCGCCATTTTGTAGCTGTCATCTTGAATTTTCCAATTTTGACAAAAGAATTGTCGACATTGTCGAACCCAAAAACCGCCAGATACCAATTTTGAATGAAATCGGATCATAATTACAAAACTCATCCGCAATTTTGGAGCCGCCATTGTGTTTTTTTTTTCTATGATAAATATCCCATGATGCATTGTCACCAGAATTATGTACACCTGCCAAATTTCGAATCAATCGGACGATTTGGAGTGTGTCATATTTAACTTGCAAGATTTGATTAGGTACAGACAGAAAGACACCGGACAGGTGAAACTACATAAAAGCTTGTAAAAAATAAATTGCTTCTAAGTATGTACTGTGAAGAAATCTCAACAATAAAATACTCCACAGAAATACCGTCTGGGGGGGCATGTGCCATTGAAATTATTTTTGCCTATTGTCAAAAATGATTTCGTTCAGAATTTGATTATGATTGCATCTTACGCTTTCAAACTAGCAGGGAAACAGAATTTCAAACTGCCATATTTACGGAATTCCTGGTAGAATTTTGCCAATCAACGAACTCAACCGCGTCCCTAGGTTCTTTCATTCGAGATTCATCGTATTTACGGGCGGTAGGAAAGACAGAATTGAATTCGACGACGGATTAACGATTAGTGAATCGATTTGAACTATCCCTACTCGAAATTCGAAAAGAGCAGATATTTCGACAGAAGGATGATTCATGAAGCCCTCGTTTGGGTAGAATGAGCGCTCAAAAACTGGGGCACCTCCTACCGGGTCTATTTGTGAATCTTAACCTGAATTCAATCCTGAAGGTAGGAAAGAAATTTTCAATTCAGACGGTAGTGGCCACCATTCACTGTTGGGTCAATAATAAACAGTTCCGTGCCTAAGATGTCGTGAGGACACAGTAAAAAAGCCTACACAGAACACAACTCGTACAAGCTTCAAGCTCAGAAGCTTGTAGTTTCTGAGGTGTCCCTCGGGAGACTTAGAAGCTGTCAGTATAATCATAATCATAATGAAATTCTCTATACCGGGTGTTTCACCATAAACCTGACAAAGATAATAATAATAATAATACATTTATTCAATCTAAACAACTTTGTACCACAAAGATGAACGAAATGAACAAATTTATATGACCCATCAAAATTTTTACATGGGGTGTCAGTTGTATATTTGCTATGAATAACATGAAGCAATAATTCGTTAAACACTGTAAAAGAAAAAACATTACATTTGGTCTCACAAACAATACATATACATAAAGAAAACTCTAAAAGGTATCTATATATAGCCGTGTAGATGGCATCGAGAAAGTCATTTTTGCCCAATGACATATACCCCGTTTTCGACGCCTAAGCGAGACACAGGGTGTTTAATGTCAACTTTGAATTGAACAATATCCTGATAACGGTGGTGAGTTACGCGTGCCTTTTGAAATAACGGTTTTTAGTCCCATCTTTGTAGTTTGCAGGGCCCGATTCAAATGTAGTGTAGAATCCTGAAAAAAAAAAATTCAAAATGGTCGAAAACCTGCAAAGTTGGAATTTTTTTGTCTCGTTTACCAATTTGGAAAGCACATTTTGAACTTACTAGATTTTCTTAGATTTTCCGTTAAAAATGTTTTTCAAAATTCGAATTCAACTATTTACAAGCTTTTATTTTTTGGTACATGTCTTTTCGGCCAAAATTTTCGGAATTTTTAATGGTTGAACTATTTACCATTCTGAATATTGGTTTTCTTTTTGTAGCCTTCCAAAGATTACGCTCGGAGTACTTTCCTACTTTCATAATTTTTATTTAAAAAACCGGAAGCCCTAGGAAGGCCAAAATTGGGCTAATGGACTGCTAGAATGACACATTTTTAAATTCATATTTCAATACGGGTCATTCTAGTAGTTCATTAGCCCAATTTTGGCCTTCCTACGGCTTCTGGTTTTTTGAATAAAAATTATGAAAGTACTCATAATCTCGTAATCTTCAGAAGGCTACAAAAAGAAAACCAATAAATATTTTTTAATCTGTTTTCACGTCAGAATTCAGAATGGAAAATTCCAACAATTTTTTCCGAATTTTTTTCACTGAAGACATGTAGAAAAAAGTTGAGTTCGAATTTTGAAAAAAAATTTTACGGAAAATTTTAGAAAATCTAGTACGTTGAAAATGTGCTTTTCAAATTGGCAAACGAGAAAAAAATTCCAACTTTGCAGGTTTTTGGCCATTTTGAATTTTTTCATGGTTCTACATCACATTTGAATCGAGCATTCGAGCCCTGCAAAATACTAAGATGTGACTAGAAACCGTTATTTCAGATGTCACGCGTAACTCCAGAATATTGCTCAAAGTTGACATTGAACACCCTGTATCTCCCTTATGCGTCGAAAACGGGGTATATGTCATAAGGCAAAAATGACTTCCTCGATGCCAACTAAACGGCTATACAGGGTCTTTCACGAGGAACCTCACCCATATTTATACGAGAAACTACTGAACGTATTTTCATGAAATTCAGCAATTATAAGTATTTCACGATGCTGATGAAATCTAAAATATTTTCAAGGCATGAGCACCTCCGGTTTTTCCGGAAATGACGTCAACTTCCGTTTTTCAAATTAGAACACCATTTTTTTATTGCAGAAATAGATTCCTTAGAAAATTTCAAGTTATTTTGATGTAACATTTTTCAGTTTTGGTTGGAAAATTCTCTCTGAGCGGAAAAATTCGAAAAAAAAATCGAAAATAGAGCTCCGCTGAAACAAGAATAACTTCGAGGTTTTTGGATGGAAAATTTTCATTTTTGGGATTTTTCAAGATGTAAGATTGATGTATCCACTTTAAAAATTGAAATCGCGATTCATGATACAGGGGGTGAAAAAATCGCTTTCAAAGATAGGGATGACAAAATCGTGAAAAATCAATTTTTCAAATTAGAACCCCATTTTTTTATGGCAGATATTGAATCTACGTTAAAAAATAATGTGAGTGTATGCAATATGCATCACACCCTTGCCCTGAAATGGATATTTTCTGAGTTAATATCCACTTAAAATATTTTATTTTACATTTAAATATGTAATATAAAAAATATCCCATTCTGTGTTTTCTGATTGAATTGGAATTGATGACTGATATTATGTAATTGTACAAAATGACCCCCCCCCAGAATCAAGATATATGACCCCTGGCCTGGGGATGGAATGAAATGTTTCTTGAGAGAAACTGAATTACCCACTTTTACTACGCGCGTATCTCGAAACAGAATCGAATGAACTTCAATTTTTCTCAAGAAAGAATTCATTCCATCCCCAAGGAGCAACCATATAGAGGAATATGACCGAAAATCGTTACGAATACAGGGTTATGGGTTATCCATAATTGAATACATGCCCGATTCTGAAAGTATAAAATATGTCAGTTCCAGAGCGAGAACGTTCGCAAAATGGACTAATTCACTAGATATGTTGTTGTTACATCGAAAAAACCTGAAATACCCAGAATTCATACTGGGTGATCCATTATTATAGAAACTATTCACAATGAAGGTTAAGTGGACAACCTGTATTTTTGGCTGGATTTGAAGTGTTTGTTTGATTTTTTCAGAACATATAATCATGGACTTATGACTTATAGTCATGAAATATTCGAAATTGAATATTTCTGCCAATCACAACGACGCGGACGATCGGACGGTCGTATCATCGGATGACGGATGCATGGAAATTCAGCTTTAGTTGAAAATGCAAATTAAAGTGTTTCAAAAATAAGAAGAACAAACTAGTTGATGGAATAAGAATAGAATAACATGAATGAATAATTTTCATATTACATAAGAAAAACTGGTCATAGGAAGTGGATAAAAACTCTCAGCCGTATTGATGTTTTCATATCAAGTACAGTGGTGAAAAAAAACTCCCACCCCAACAGATATAATCTTGAAATAGAGGGTGATAAACCAAAAAAGGGAATTTTGGGTATTTTCGAGAGATTCACAGTTTATTTCATGACGGAATCACCCTGTATTCTTTGAAGTCCATGATGATATGTTCTAAAAAAATCAAACAAACACCTTATATCACCCCAAAAATACAGGGTGTCCACTTAACCTTCATTGTGAATAGTTTCTATAATAATGGATCACCCAGTATGGATTCTGGGTATTCTCAATTTACCAACTTTGGAGGAGAGCGTACACTATTTGATCTTGCATTTGTTTATAAATTGATCAATGGACAAATATCATCTCCAAATTTCTTAGAAAAACTGTACTTTCATGTTCCAAGTAGAGTTATTAGACTCAAATGTATGTTTCACTTGGAATTACATTATCAAAACTATGCAGTAAATAAACCCAGAGAATGTGTAGAAAAATGAACCTTTTCAAATTAGACTGTTTTCACAAATAGTTTAAGAGAGCCTTTAAGGGCTCCATTTGTCATAAGAAAAGTGCAGGGTCCTTTCCCACAAAAAGCCTAATTTCAAAAAGTAACATTTTGTCTCATACAAAACTAGGATATTGTGATCTCATGAAAACATCCAACTCCACTTTTAATTGGAACTATTTTCTTTGTCATTTCTTTTTGCGGATTGCTAATTTCGCGACTGCGATCTTCCGAATTGACAGAAATTCAACGGAAGAAATATGGGTGATGAAAAACATCTAGTTCAAAATCAGGACGGAGCAGCTGTTATGAATCGGCAGCACTCAGGTGTTCAAGAAATTTTTCCGAGTGTATACCGATTGTGTGATGAAAAGAAATTAACCGCTCGTGCATCCACCTGATGAGTAGTCCTGTCGAAATGATTTCGCCCTCATTTAAATAGAACGAGCGCTCAAAAAGATATGTAATGATGGTGCCTAAGGAAAGCGTATGTGCTGCTCTGATAGGATATACATATTGGCTTTACAATATTTGCTCACGATTGTTTATGGGTAGTTGGGCAACATTTCATTCGGTTTATCACAATGCAAACAACGATAAGCTTTATTATCTACGTAGAATGTGTATTTGAGAGTTGTAATTAAATTTCCAGATCCAGCCAATCTTTAGAACTAAAAATACATAAAACCACTATGATCCAGATAAGGAATGGAAGGAAAGATATTCTTCTTTCATTGATATCATTAGATAACTATTCGTTCTACTCAACTGAGGGTTATACAGGGTTCCCCATAATAGACTGTCCATTTCAATAGTTGAATTTAAATTTTTTTCAGTGAACAAAACGAAATTTCATTATGGTACATTACAGCTAACTCTTTAAAATCAATTTCTGATGAAAACCAACAAACTTCCCGTAAAAATATGACGTTTCACGAAATTATCAATTTGAAACATAGATGCATCTGTATTTAAAACAAAGTTATAGATGCATCTTTTTTGAAACATATTTGTGACAGGCGCCTGCTTGATCAATAATCGACTGAAATCCTACAGAAGATATTCCTACAGAGAACAACATATTCAGTTATCCCGTAGGGAATAATTTATTGATAAAATAAAATGGGTAGTCTATTATGGGGAACCTGATGTATAATTCATCACGATATCAATATTTTTTTAAATTTTGAATAAGAAATTGTTTCAAACGATGAGGTTCGACTATTTTCATCGAACGAATTTTTCCATTTCCTGGTGGGACAAGCAAAATTATATCAAATTTCCGATAGGGTTCAATTACAAATATTACAGGTACTACATGTGTTACCCTCACAAAGTTCGAATTGTTGAAATATACTCACAAAGATAACATACGGATAGAATTCACACGAAATTCATTTGAATACGTCCCAAGGCAATTAGGTTTTTCGAATACAGAAAAGAATTCTTTTAGTGATATCCTATCGTTCTTATCGTACCCCAAGTAAGTATGTCAAAACAATGTCACTGGTTCACATAAATGGTAGGTATACGAAAACAAAATATGGTTGACAAAATGACAAGCTCCTATCTCATTCACGAAGATGCATAAAATACCTCGTGTGGACGTATTTTCGGTCGAATTGCGGTTCGAATGAGTTCAAAATGGGTGCCATTGTTCTACTCCAATTATAGAAATTTTTAGTTTGCGCTTATAGGAATTTTCATTCGCAGACAAACCGTTCTGGCGTACCTATTTGTGTATATGAACAAAATCCTGATTATTTTCAATGTTTTCGCTATCCATACCGAAAGTAATACAAAATACACAGAATCAATCGAAAGATCATCAAATTGATGATTAGATCACAGAGTAGCCTAAAAATTACACCAAGATGCATAGAAAATTTTGAATTCGACTACGTACAGGGTGTCCCATTCGTTTTGTCCTATCCCCTTATATAGGAATTCACATATGTAATGGAAAAAAGTTTCAGATAAAAGTTGTTCGTGTTAATGTAATCTTTTATTGTATAATAATTTCAAAATGGCGTCGAGCTCATACACAGGGTGGTGACATGAAGTTATACTTTTTTAAATGGAACACCCTATATATTATTATATTTTTGAAAAGAGCTGAAAAACACGATTTCAGTTATGTAAACATTAATAGTCTATTATGTTCCGTTCCGGATTTATGGCTAGTTTTCAGTGAAAAGGGGTCCAAGGTCCAACTTTGGACTGCAATGAAAAAGTCTCTATGGAATAGATTTGAATGAAACTTGCACTGAGAGTTTTTCAATTTAGTTGTCTTTCATATTTAATCACAAACAATTTGATAGACAGCGATTAAAATCAATGCGATTGTCTTTCTTCAACCTCCAAATATCTCGAATTTTTCAAATGGAACACCCTATATTGAGTTACATCATTTGAAAGTTCTTTTCAAGACTAATCTAAATATGTAGGGAAGCATGGGTCTAAAATTTATTTTGGAAAACTTATAGATGACTCATTTATGTAATGTTGAAATTTTATAGCATAATCATTTGAATATATCGTTGTCAAGGTTACGATATATTGAAATTTATGAGAATGAGAATTATACCCATTGGATAGGAGAGTGTGGGCCAATGAAATGGCCGGCACGGAGTCCTGATATGACTCCGATCCCGATGGATTTTTTTTATGGGGCACACTGAAAAATATGGTTTACCAAACGCAAGTAGACACTGGAGATCAATTAAAGCCTCTCATAAAAGGTGCGGTTCAAGAACTAAATGAAACAAATTTCATTGAAAATAGTGTCAAAAGCTTGAAAAAGCGATTTACTTCTTGTATTGCCCAAAATGGTGGCCATTTTGAACATTTAATGTGAATTTATATGTTGGGATTTGATTGGATGATTAATAAATTTCTTTCATTTTGGATGAATTTGCTTTTGAATATTTCTAAACCAAGCAGCTAATTTCAATATATCGTAACCTTGACAACGATATATTCAAATGATTATGCTATAAAATTTCAACATTACATAAATGAGTCATCTATAAGTTTTCCAAAATAAATTTTAGACCCATGCTACCCTACATATTTAGATTCGTCTTGAAAAGAACTTTCAAATGATGTAACTCAATATAGGGTGTTCCATTTGAAAAATTCGAGATATTTGGAGGTTGAAGAAAGACAATCGCATTGATTTTAATCGCTGTCTATCAAATTGTTTGTGATGAAATATGAAAGACAACTGCATTGAAAAACATCCAGTGCAAGTTTCATTCAAATCCATTCTATAGAGACTTTTTTATTGCAGTCCAAAGTTTCACTGAAAACTAGCCATGAATCCGGAACGGAACATAATAGACTATTCATGTTATATATGGCTGAAATCGTGTTTTTCAGCTCTTTTCGAGAATATAATAATATATAGGGTGTTCCATTTGAAAAAGTATAACTTCATGCCACCACCCTGTGTATAAGCTCGACGCCATTTTGAAATTATTATACAATAAAAGATTAGATTAACACGAACAACTTTTATCTGAAACTTTTTTCTATTACATGTGTGAGTTCCTATATAAGGGGATAGGTCAAAACGAATGGGACACCCTGTACAACATAAATCCAGAAAAACACAAATAACTCAGAAATAACTGAATTTAGGGCAAGAGGATCTAAGAATTTCTCGGAATCCAACGCAATCGTCAAAATATTGTTCTTATTCGCAAATAATTTTCGAGACAAAATTTGAAACACCCTGTGATGATATTTATGAAATTCAAAAGATGCATGACTTTTCCACATCCTTCTACTTTGACATTATGAGTACGGTTCACACTTTAAATGGTGAGAATGAGAAAAATGGACATAATACATTGAATATTGACTTTTTTCCGTTTTTTATTTTGATATTTTGAAAACCATTCGAATGAATACAATGGTTTTAGAAATGTATTCAGCATTGAATACTCAATCATATCAGAAAATTAAAAAAAAAAGTAATTCACTGCTTGTATAATGCTCCAAAAATATTTTAGCTCAATAGAGAATTCCGAACAGTATCATAATCCCAATTTTCGGATTTCAAATATATCCAGTTCTCCAGCAACGTCTAATAGGCACTCGAACTTGGGTCACCATGTATAAATCCGAGTTTGAAGTTTGAAGTCGGAATTATATGCAGAAAATTAATTCACTTTAATGTGTGACTGAAGAAAAAGTCATCTGAAAAATTTTCTAGTAGCACTTATAAATTCCCCGATCAAGATGATTTGAAATTTCTCAGAGATTTCTTCTAATGAGGTTAAAAATGAATAAAAATAGTATTTTCATACTATTATGAAATCATTGATTCACAAAAATGGATGCAAAAGATCTCTATCACCATACAGTATTCATCTAAGATGAGTAGCCATTAGCCATGCTATTCCTACTCATTGCAAAATTGAAGTCATCAAAATGAGATGACTTAAGACTAATAAAAATCTAAAAATATACAAGTCGAAGGATATGTTCGATCATATCATGTATATTCGGATCATTCAGTGTTTCCTTTTCAGTAAAGCAATTGTTTCTGCTGATGAATAGCACTCTATCATTCATTTTTACTCGACTCCGCCAGAAGGGCGGTAATGTTTTTCGAGTGTATGTATGTACGGCTTGATGGATTTTAACATAGGCTGTTTCATTTCTGAAGAAACTTTTTTAAGAGTTAAAATATTGCCTCAATATAAATACATATGACGTGAATGCTATAATGTATTTCAGGCAGTAGAAAACTACGAATGTAATGAGAACATTGAAATAGAGTTCTTCAGCTTCCAAATCATATTCGAATAAAATTTCATTACAATGTTGCCAGTAGTTTCGGCAAAATAAAAAAAAATGTGTATATTTTTTTCTTCAACGTCCCTTATCTTGAATACGGATGGCGTTACGAAAATTTTTTTCTGAGCAAACTACAATTATTTTTCAGTTTTCTATCTATCCTA
The DNA here is from genome assembly GCA_910592335.1 of Adalia bipunctata. Taxonomy (NCBI): domain Eukaryota; kingdom Metazoa; phylum Arthropoda; class Insecta; order Coleoptera; family Coccinellidae; genus Adalia; species Adalia bipunctata. The sequence continues at coordinate 7,898,791 of OU342949.1, read as the reverse complement.
GATACGACCTGTATAATCATTTCAAAGGATAAAAATAGTATTCATAAATACAATCAAATGGAAATGCATTCAATAATATCGACTGGCAGTAATTCAAGTAGTCGTATTGCTGATCTTGCTGCGATGTTCTAATATTTTATAACAATAGAAGAACATGGAGGTTGACCAGTTACGTTTCATTTCATTACGCAGTTTATGAATACTCATTTTCGATTCAGTACAGGATTTCCAATATCTGACCTTTCACATTCATCAAGTGAGGGGGACATTCAACGTTCCAGAAATTCTCATATTTTCAGATTTCAACATGTAGGTACAATCCTACCCCGGGCTTCTGAAGGGTTCCGCTGACGAAACCTGGGGGTTTCAGTTTAAATAATATAATATATCAATTGGTTCATGGATACTCGGTAAATCTAATATTACATTTTCAGACACTTTAGTTGCATACAAAAGTTGGACATACGGACATTCCATAAGTTTTTTCTTCTCCTGAAGATATGTTCCAAGTTTTTTATTAATATTCTGAACACTATTAGAACTAATGCAATTGTTTCAGCGGAAAGTCATTGGAAACTGAAATAATATCGGAGAATAAAAATAAAAAATAGGGAAATTTACATATTTTCATTTACGATATAACCGGCAGATCTAAAGCTACCAAAATATTTTAGCTGAAAAGAGAATTTTGAACAATGCAATAATCTTAATTTTCCGAATAATCCCAAATTTCAAATAGGTCCAGTTCTCAAGAAAGGTCTAATAGTCACTGGAGCTTGGAACACCCTGTATACCTATTTTTCTCTGTTAATCATTATCTGTAATGAATTTCATTTTCTACAATTCTATCATCTAATACTTCATTCAACTCTTATATTCCTCAAAATTCTCTGGTAATTGTTGGAAAATGTGAGAGGAGTACTTCTACACAAGGTCCACAGTAATGTATTTCACCTCAAATCAGTTCAAGACAAGACTGGTTACAAGTATCGATAATACTCCAAGCGCTAAATAGTAAAACAAACAATGCTAGATGCAGGTGAAAATGAGCGATAATTATGAGCCGTAGTTAGCATAACAAAACCCACATATATTCAACATAGAAACGAATTTTCATTATTATTCTCCTTTCACATGGAACCCACTAGATATTACGTTGTTTGAAGAAAGTGTTTATGCTGTGCTTTCCCATCCCCATTCATGTTTCTTGTTTTGTAATATTTTTGGAGTCTGTGCAGTGGAGGGAGATACATTTTCAAATTTGTGAGGGATCCCTATGATGTGATTTTTGTCAAGAATGTTCAGAAGAGATATACACAGAGTGAGTAAAAAGTTAATCACAAAATTCACACCTTCGGTATTTACCATTTTGAAGAAAGATGCACGAACCGGTCAATTTTTATTTTAAACTACGCAATTTCTCTTTAATTGAGGAGATTGTCATGAACCCTTCACCTGAGTTTTTTATGACAATTTCAGTTTTTCGTGGAGTTTTCTATCAACATTAGTCATTAAATGTAATTGTGATTTTTATTTCGGATATTTCATCATTTGGTGCCCTACGAAAAAGGCATGTTTTCGATAACACTTGAAAAACATCAATCACTCCTAAAGTATTACAAAAAATAATTCAATAAGTTTAACCATACCTATATTGACAATAGGGTTGATAAAAAACCCCATCAATGTCCAAATCATCCCATATCAGATGAGATTAGATTTGAGGAGGGGCGTTTAGACTTAGCTAAGCCTCGCAAACACCTAAAGAATTAAAGATCTATTGTGCAACAACAAGTCCCCTTCATCAAGGAGTGTGTCCATTGCTGGCACAAGAGGTTAAGGTTGCCATTGAAAAAATTGAGAAAGATACTGAATTAAACATGAAAAGTTGCGTCTTTTGTAATTAACATATGATATGAATTTTTGTGCGTTAATTTTAACTCACTCTGTATAAATTCATATCGTATGCTGAATGATGAAAACCTAAATATTTTATCGATTAGGTGGAAAGAAATTTAAAGGGTGAGTCTCTGACTACAACCAAATGCAAATTCCTCTTTTGTAACGAAACACAATTTTTCTATATCAGTTTTCAAAATTAGGTAATGTATTGCAAGCTCATCTTAAATAGTATTTTATTGAACAACAGCATGGGCGCCCGAAGGGTGGGGGGGCATGGCACCCCCTGAGATTATGATGGCCTCATTGCTTTTCAGCACAACACCCTCAATATTACTTTCTAATCTTTATTTGGCCCTCCCTGAGAAAAATTTCGGCGGGTTTCTCCGGGCAGCCAACCGAATTATAATAATTCTACTTTTGAATGAAATTAATGAATTGAAATGGAAAAATCTTTCAAATATATACAATACATTATATGTATTGTATATAAATGAAATGACCGCAATTTTTTTGTTGATCTTCGGAGTGGTGTAACTTTTCCGGGGGGAGGTTTTTCAAATAATTTTATATCAAATACCCACTTAAATTTTCTGCAAAGAATCACCCCTTCCATTTTTTCGGTGTTATTTAGAGACACCCTGTATAAGGTTAGACCAATATATACATCAATCTTTTTCGATTTTCGAATAATTTTATTATTTTTCGAACTTCCCTTGCAATCATATTCAACGTGTTTTCTTCGTATTTATCGATTTTCTGCTCGTACGTAGATCTCGATTCGTACCCTTCAAGATCCGATGATACTCTGAAATTTCAAGTTTCTAGGTTCGAGAGTTATAGTGTTCGCAGATGGACGAACGGATAGAATTTAATTCGTCCGGGAATTCTCGATCAGTGATTCGAACCTTGTCGATTGAATGGAATTTTTTTTACAGCAGCTGTCAAAAAATTCGTCCATAATTCCAGATTTTCGTAACGCCATCCGTATTCAAGATAAACGGCGTTGAAGAAAATTAAACACTTTTTTTACGATTTTGACGAAACTACTCGCAACATTGTAATGAAATTTTATATGCGAATATCTTTTGGGAGCTGATTCATGCTATGAATTTGTTTGTATGTCTGACTTCAATATAGGACGCTAAATACACGGTAGTATAACCAGTAGACCCCATTGAAAATGTTCTGCTCTTTTCGAATATCTCAATCAAATCCCAAAATTCCAATATACAGGGTGTTGAATCTCAGCTTGGAAGAAGTCCCATATTTTTCAAGTACGGACATGGAACTCTTTGGAAATTCAAAAGTTAACCGATCGACCTGTAGAAGTGAATCATACGTTCCAAATATCAACCCACTATACTGGTTGGTTCCAAAGTTATGAGGAATTGAAATTTTTGGTGAATACACAAACCTCCCTGTATCTCGGTTATGGAATTGATTAGACTTATCATATATCGGTTTTTTAGACAAGGGCCTAGGGTACAGGGCCGGATTAACCCCAGGGCAAAAAGGGCAATTGCCCAGGGCGAATTCAGAATTGGGGGCGAATTCATCGAGTTACTAATTACATACGGAAATCGCTGAAATCGAGAAGGCGAAAAAATATATTGTGCCCCGGGCGCCAAGTGGTCTTAATCCGGCCCTGCTAGGGTAGCTCTAGCACAGGTTACCGTTTGATCATTTACCAATGAAACACCCTGTATATGATGAAACACGATACTGTGTAACGTTTTCGAAATATTTTAATGTGAAAATTATGAAGTAGATAATAACCGATGTTGGTGTTGATAAAGTTAAAGATTATTACATATTATTAATTAATAAGCATTATGTGAATTGAAAGACGAAATTCAACCGCATAGCTGATTCGGAGGACATTTTGAACACCTTCTCCTATTGAATTCTATTTTATGTTATTAGTTTTTTTTTAATTATCATCTCGTGATTTTTTGTTTAATTTACATTTATCATAACTCCATACGACCATCGGTTATTGCTTCATAATTTGCAAATCGAAATATTCCGAAAACGGTACACAGTATCGAGTATCTTTTTGTGTAAAATTCAATGATGTTTAAGTTCACTTGAAATTTTGCTTAATACATCTAATATAAAAAAAGTTATGTTCAATACTTGGTACGAACCGCGTAACTAGCACCTTCTATGAGAGTCACTCATAAAAACAAATGCATTTAGATGTATCAACTTCCAAAACATATTCGTATAAAATAGTGTATTTTTTTTTTCTCCAACTCCCTCTATCTTGAAAACGGATGGCGTTACGAAATTTTTTTATTTACATATCCTAGAGACGGGGTCACCTTTTTTCGAAACGAACCGTAGTTAGTATCCAAAGGTTCAATGTGAAACAAATCTGTAGTACGTCGATTTTGTACGAAAAGTACGAAAGTTCTCGATTGATGACATTCGACAGCTGGATTCACTTAGTTTTTAGGCTTAAAATAGTATCGTTTCAGCATTATCGGTGCACTGGGTCGATACAGATACAACTCCCTCTATTTGTTAACCAAATATAATATGTGGATATAAATAAAAAGGAGCATAGGGGTAATGGTCGGATTGTGAATACGGGTTCTGAGCAGTTCCTCAACCTCGTCCTATCCTAACCTAACACCGCTGCGCTGTCTTGGTTGAAAATTTTGATTGTGAATCATAACTATTGGGACATTGGATGAAGGCAGAACATTTGGACCAGAATGATGTTAAACATCTTTGAAAACTGACACATAGCGTTAAACTTGATTGATTTTTTCGCTTTTTTCTAAGTTCACTGTAATTTCCCCATTGTTATCGAAATCGACGCAGTGGCATAACATTGTTTGACTAACAGTATTTTATGGATTTCTTCATATTTTGTTGTAACACTCGCAACCTGAATTATTCCTTAGGATGAAATAAAGTGGTAACTTTTTTGACACTCCTAGTGATATTAATTAGAAAATATGGTATTAGAATCATGTTTACTGACTTTAGTTACTCTTAGATTTTTAAACTCGATGAGGGAATTTCAAATATTATTTCATTCAGAAAAGGTATGCTTTGAACTGTCAAAAAAATGTTGTTGGTAAATGTCGTTTCTTCTCAGTGAATGATTTTTGCGGTAAGGTTATGGTCCACTATTGCAACTTCAACGCCTTTTTCACAGCAATATTTTGTCGAGGCATATTAGGACCTATCGCTATATTATGGCCCAGATTACCTGTACTCAGCCTATATCCCAGTAGTTATGTATATTGTTATTTATTGAACTCCATGTTGTCCTTTATTTTCAGACTTCAAGGCACTACAGGCAAGTGAACGGGAAAGGATGGTCTTCTGATGATTCGAAAATAAAGAGAGCTATCCGTCGACAGTATATATTTTACACTGTCATGGAGTTGCTCTCTTTATGGACGAATTAACTTTCATCAATATAATATTTGTCGCTTAAGAAAATGGCTTTTCAATGTGACATAATTTTACATTCTTCTGTATACTGTTGAGGCCAGTTCTGTCCAATTGAAAATTTGGGTTTTTTTTGTTGGGAAATAATGCGGATCTGTCTTGTACCACATATGCTACGTACAGTCGATAGACAGATTTCGTAGGAAAACGATCGAATTTTGATTTTTTGATAAAGTAACGATTTCGAGTTTAATAAACGTCGAACTCTAGAGTTTGGTGAACTGTTTCAGTTTTTAGTTGGGTTTTATAGTTAAGTTGAGACGATCCAGGTAATCCTTTCCTTCCTTCCTCAAAAATACCTGGTGACCTTGAGGGGAAACCGAATCCGGATATTTGGGTAAGTCGCAATTTTTCAATATTGTTTAATATAGTCCATTGCTCTTTTGTTGAAAACTATTTGGTTTGGCTACACGGAAGAGAAGCGAATTGCTATTCAGCTACCGCATGTCGAGGAAATATAATTTTATAGGGAAAAATGAAGGTACCTTCCTAAACTTTATTGAAAATAGTATAACAATTACAATATTATATCCTCCCATATGGAATTATCTATGCTTCCTTAATAAAATCTCATTGTATTTTTATTGGCCCTAGTATCTTTTAGAGTACTGTAATAGGAGAGATAACTTGGAAGTAATAAAATGAATATCCTTTTTTAAAATTAGGAATTGAACATTTTCTTTTCCGTAATAATTCACCGGTATTTTCAACACCCTTTATTTTATTCGGGAAATCTCCCGAGAGAAAGCGTAATAATTTAATTGATCGATTTAAACTTCGGAAATTCGATACCTCTGCGCCGAGAAATTATTGAATCGTTTATTTATATCTATACAGGATGTCAGGCGAGACGTTAACGATTGTAATCGTTGATTTTCGGTTCAAATTTCGTCTGCAACAGTGAAGATAAGGAAATTATGGTTCCACGAACTCAGCGCTGAGAATATGCTGCGTTTGCTGAGAACCCTGATATTTTTGCGACACAGCATTTTCCCAAACCGATGCATGGGAACTAAGAGGGGTAGGGAAGCAGGAAAGTCTTCAATTTGATTGGTTCATAAAAACAAAGATGGAAGAAATATTGATTTGATTGGTTTTGAAACATCGACGGAAGAAAAACCTTTAATTTGACTGGTTTTTGGAGGAGACGAAGAGGGGAAAATCTTCGACTCGCTCGGGGGACGAAAACGGCAGTTACTGGTGGAACCTCAAAACGGAAAGGTTCCCAGTGCTCGCGAATATGGTTCGGGTACTAGGGTAGTACGGTTTCAAGTTAGGTACTTGAGTGTTAAGAAGTACGGTTTCAAAGTGGAAACGAAAACAATTAAGGTTGATTTTGAAGTCGAGGAGTAACTGCAGAAGTCTTAAACGGGAAGATTCTGAGTTGACTCGTTTAATATGTGTTTGATACGGTTTTAAGGAAGGTTTAAGGATTAATTTAGTTTCGTAGTTATTCGGAAGACGGCGTTAGGATAACTCGTAGGTTTTTTTTTTTTTGGTTTCTTTCAAAAGTTTTGATAAGTCAGTCTCAAACTGGGACATATATAAGGAGTGTTAAGTTGAAGTTAGTAAAGTCTCTAAATTTATTTGGAATTATTTAGATCGCGTATCGTCGGTATATTCGGGAGTGAAGGTCAATTTTTGCGAAAACGAGTGGGTGTCGTGCTTCGTATCTAATCTGTCTGTTTCAGGAAAGAAGCATCGTCGTAGAATCATCCTCCTAGTTCATCATTTTTGGGATTATTGGTACAGGAAAAAGGTCAGATAAATTGTTTATGCTTAGCTTATTTTGAGAATTAGTAGACAGCCGCATGCCCGCCCAAAATATATATTTATAGTCCAGAGTCCCGAAATCTTCTAAAAGTCATAGTTTCACACTTTCGTATTTTTTTCTTAAAACGTATTATAATTTTTGTAATCACCCTTAAGTAGTCGAAGGTCTAAGTGGAGTTTTCTGTAGAGAAAACTCAGGTTTATCTGAAAGATCACGAGGAAACTATTGTTGAGTTTCCCCTTGTAAAATGAAAGTTTACGAAGGATTATTTTCCGTCATATCATTTGGGTATAGAAAATTTACCTTATACTGTGAATTCTTTTGAGATTGTTCATGATTATTATTTCTGGGGGTCATTTTGACAAACCCTTTTCATTTCTGTTGATGATTTGAATTCATTTTTATATGATTTGGAATTCACACTGATGTTGATTTAATTTCAATGAATAGATCTGCCTTTGTAATTTAAAGCTAATATAACAGTTTTACTTGACGGGATTATTTCCTTTTGAATTAAGAAATATCCGAACATTTAATAATTTAAATCATTTGATTTAAGTAACACATATCTAATTTGGTGAGAACTTGTGTAGTTGATTTGGTTTAATATACGTCTTAAATTTAATCTAAAAGGTTTCATTTACCTTCCTTCTCCCTAGAAAATAATTTTAAACACCAAGACCCGACCCAAGTGCGTTGGGCCGATCCCACACTTTCTTCCGTCGGAAGAAAGAACTTCAAAATTTTAATTAACATCTTTTATTTTTCTTTAAGTAATAACACCCTTGATTGGTGGAAAGCCGCTCTTCTGTCCAATCACCAAGAGGGTGCTTTTTTACAGTACAATACATATACAGCTTTTTTCAGCAAACCTCCCATAAGTATAGCATATTTTGAATTTTTTCAAATCATACAAATTCTTTTTTTGTTAAATGCAATCATAAAAACAATCTGGGAGAAATGAGAAAACATGATTGTCCGACAAAAATAGTGTGGCTTTGAGCGTGTCTACCAACATGAACAAGACTGAAAATCGCATTCTTTAAAATTATTGATACCATCCTGCAGGCACGCCGTAAGCGAGCGTGCAAGGTGTGCACTGCACAAGGGCGGCACGTCCAGGGGGGCGGCAAATCGAGTGCTTCATAGCGTAATAGTAATTGTCATCTAACCGAACCCGCCTGAAGCATAAGAAATGACATCGTACAAAAAAACACTATAAAAATCAACATCATCAAAGATTGTATTTATAAAAAGATCTGTTCACACCCTTCATAAATTTCCCATCCATTCCAGCACTTGGACATAAAGCAGACAAAATCCAATCGGTACCGAGAAAAAAGCATAATATTCCCAACAGCATATAAGGAATAACCACATGAAATTAACGCCCTGAGTAAAATGATACACTATGAATAACGAAATCTGCATGAATTTGTTGAATGAGTTGATTGATAAGTTCATACAATATCGCACGGCTGAATATTTTGAAATTGTGTTAGCTGAAGCTTCCAAAGTGGCTCAGGAACTCAACGTAGAAACAGATTTTCCACCAATTAATACAATCTGAGCAAGAAAAAAAAACGAATACAATATAAACACAGTGATGAAGTTTTAGGGTCCCAAAAACCAAATACAAAGTTTCATTTAAGGATCCTTGATCAAACAATTACTTCGAGAATTCGGGGAGTTGAAAGCATTTACTGACTCATTTGGTTTTTTTAGCTACAACTTATTTAACTACTACAATGATGATTAAATGAAGTGTTGTAAAGATTTGCATCTGAAGCTTGAAGATGAGTAGTGGACACTATCGGATCCAGACAGTTTTTCAGGTGGTCCATGAATTTTTTCAGGAGGGCCATGAATTGATAGAAATTTCCTACCAACATTATAGGAGATGAAGACTCAAAATGAAATTTTTTTATTGGAAATATTAGGGATCGATTGGGGGGAGGGGGCAGGGGGCATTCCCTCCCCCTATTTAATGAAATAATTGAAGTAAAATCGCATTTTGCAAAAGACCAGTCTAATGATCCACAAAACCGTGTTGAAATATCTTTTTCGCAATGGCAAATTTTTTCATTTCCGAATACAGCGATAGCACTTGGAATATTACTAACACTGCCTGTTTCAGTTGCATCTGGAGAAAGATCTTTCTCATGACTACAAATTATCAAAAATTATTTCAGATCGAAAATGCATCTATAAATCTATAATATAAAAATGAATCGCAAAATGTGTTGTAAGCGCATAACTCAACAACGCCTCGACCAATTTGGCCAAATCTTTTTTTAAAATGTTCGTTGAAGTTCAAGGATGGTTTTTACGGCGAGAAAAATTAGAATTATTGCTGGAAAAACCCTAAAAATAGCCCTTTTCTTTTTTAATAAAAGGCGATCTATGGTTGGTTCAAAACTTCGAAATGCCATATTGACATTTGTACAAAGGAGGTTAGTTTTTCTTCCACAGAATCGCATGTCAAGTGAATAGTAGGTCTTACCACAGAATACCTAACAACGGTATAAGAATATTCTATGGTAGAACGAAGTTTCACGGTATTCAATAGAAATGCAATAATAAAATAGAACGAGAGAAATGGACTCGCTATTTTCGATAAAATAGAACGTTGTGAAGTTATAAGCCATGAAGTTGTCTGGCAACGGTGGATTTCATTTTCTTGAAGGGTAGGAAATTCAGAAATGGTAGACTAGACTAGAGTATGAATGGCGATGTATACAATTATTGTGTAATTTGCATAGAACTTATAATAACATGGAAGGCTATTATCAGATCAAGTTTGTGGAACAGTGAATTTTTACCGGAATGTAAAGTAAATCGGATTGTGACGATCAGCATCAATCGTGAATTGTCCATTTTCATCTTTTCTCTATATTTTTGAAATGTTTTTGATTTATGTTTGGGTAATAAATATATTTGCGGAAATAACTGAATTCAAAATTGCCCATAATTAGTAATTGACATATTATTTTTGTATTTCTGTTTTTTTTTATGGCATGTGTCTCGAAAAAGCAACAAGGAACAGATCATTCAAACAAACATATTGATCCATTCCCCGCTCCTAATCTCAGTATTAGCAGAGGAATGTCAAACGGGGCACCATACATTTCTGCGTATGATGCAAGAGCACAGATAAAAACCTCAGCAAAAACTTTGTCTCCCCGTATAAGTGTAGGGTTATTGGATTTGTTTTCAGATATTCATATTGAAGGGCATCTTCTTCTACGAATGTACTTCTTTTTTCATTTCTTCAAAGAGGTTGACAAAGCATTTTTAAAATCTGTAACAGCTCCATTTCATAAGAATATATATACAGGGTGAGTCTTTGACTTGTACATATATTTTAACTGTAGATTCTTGAGGCCTAAAGAAACCTTTTTTTCATTTTCCATTTTTCCGAATTCGGCTCGGTTAAAGAGATATAGCCATTTGAAAAAAAAAATTGTGCTAAATGCGTCCCTGATATTATTCTCTACAAACACCTCAAAGTTCATATTTTTCAATTGAAATTGATGTGATTATTAGATATTCTGGGTGATACATTTAGAAAATACTCAAGCACTAACCTTATTCGAATAAGAATGTTACAAACACGATATTTCCTAACAAAAACGCTAAGTTTTGTTCCATCATTTCTGCAATTGAAATGCCATATTTCTCACACCAAAATAATTTCCTTCTTCGATTATCCTGAAGATTAGTTTGTAAACACTAATAATTTGTTCATATTTGCCTCGATACCCTGAAACTATCTTATAAAAATTAGTTTCTCACTAACCTATCCTAACTCCATTAATCAGTCATCTGATTCGAGGTCAATGACCTAACCTAATCCATCTCCTCTATGAATCACAGAATTCTAGATCACAGAATTCTAGAGAAGACGATGCCAGATTGTGTTGATTTTCTCAGTAAAAAATGGTATAGGCGAACTCAAGAAAGCAGAACGTCCCCTATCGTTAACGGAAGAACTAGTCTTGTTTACCTACTTTTCGCTAAAGGCTTCTACGCATTGCTCTTTGGAAATGCCAAACGAGTAGTTTTGATTCTCGCCGATCTGAATTTCAGTCGTGGTGCGCTGCCGGCTGCGATGTAGCCGCCACGCAAGACAAGCCGTTATTCTGTGTCTCATCACACTATCACAGGCCAGCCAGTCTGTGATAAAATGAACGACGCTTAAACGCGATAACCTTTCTACATGGATTCAATTCATTTATTTATTTACTCGCAGAGAATAAAGCAAACAGGTGTGAGGTGATGCTTGTGATATGTGATGTGAAAACCGTGTAGGGTCGATTAAAAATTCCAAGAGGATATTGTTAAGAAGATAGATATTTTCCTGAAGGACTGGTATCAATAAATTTTTAATAGAAACTTGCTTATAAACTGTGTAATTTCATGCTTCTCGGAATTCAGTTGATAAGAATTGACAACATTGTTAATTTGTTAAGAGACCAGAGAAGAAACAATATTCGATGATATTTAATTCAGGGAAGCATTCAGATTTTTTATGAAATTCATGGTTTTTTCCTCAAATTTCTTCGTATACATTTAGGAATAACTCCAAAACGACGCGTTTTATTGAAAAAATATAAGAATACTTTTATTCTCTAAAATGGTTGATTCTTTCGAAAATATGAACCGTTTATCCTTTTCAAGTGATTTGATAGTGTTTTTGAATGAATTTATGAGTCGACCACCCTGTAACTTTCGAACTAGGAGAGATATTGAATAAGTTTCGATTGAGGAATATGCACAATGAATAGAGTAAAGAATCAACCAAAATTCAGTTCATTTGAAATAACGGTTCCGAAGATATGAACAGCAAAGTGTTTTTTTCGTGGATTTTCGACACCCTGTATCTCCCAAACCAAACCGAATTTTGAAAAATGGTATGGGAAAAAAGTGTTTCGTTTGATGAGAGGAATCTACAGTTAAAATATATGTACAAGTCAAAGACTCACCCTGTATATATATTTCTGTTTTGTGTGACAGCTCATATCCATGGAAAAGATGACGTTTGACAGATGACATTTGATAGATGACATTTGACAGATGACGTTTGACAGATGACGTTTGAGAGATGACATTTGACAGATGACATTTGACAGATGACATTTGACAGATGTCATTTGACAGATGAACAGATGCCATTGGACAGATGACAGATGACATTTGACAGATGACGTTTGACAGATGACGTTGGACAGATGACGTTTGACAGATGACATTTGACAGATGACGTTTGACAGATGACAGTTGACAGATGACATTTGACAGAACTTTTATTATGCCTAATTTATCTCCTGCTTGAAAAAATTGCAATGGTAAGTTTATACAACTTTAACGGGGGTTTCACAAAGCATATCACCGGTGATCGGAGCTTGATCTAGAATACTCGATTTGACAGTTCAGAAATCTAACCAAGCCGTTGATCTTCGATCCCTGGTGATTGCGTTGTGAAATCTACTGTAAGTATAGGCACGGCCTTCTTAAGATAAAGATGGCTATGGTATAGGTGATAGGTATTATTTAGGCGAAACAAAGTTCGCCGGGCCAGCTAGTTGAACATAAAATTTTGGAGAACTTGCATACAAATTCAGACAGAGTCTACCTAAATGAATGTTTTATCCCCAAAAAGTTTTTCTTCGTTTTTTCTCACTATAATGAGGAAACATAAATGAATAGCCCTTTTTGACCAAACTCAAGGTAAGTATTTATAGGGCGGCATAACAGGAATTACACGCGGACGCTCAAACAGCTAGCGGCGGGCCTGCCCTCCTGATCTTTTCTGAATCGATCGAAGAATTCGATCTAAGCTTCCCTTTGATACTACTACGATAAGGCTTTGTCGATTAGCAGACCCTTTATATTAGGACTTCTCGTAAACGCAATTCTAAATCGTTTAATATTTTCTGGTGTGCGAACTGTTCTTAGGCATCCAGGCTTTTTCAAATTTCGTACAGAACCATTTTCACGCCAATGACGAACCCATAACCACAGTATAGACACTAGTCTCTATACTGAGCCATTATATGACAGTTTTACGATTTGACGCGTAACCCCTATTGTGCACGTCTCTTCTACCGAATTGCTTATTATAGCCATATTTTCGCGTGACAATATTTCAAAACTTCGAACTGGTGACGTCACGCACCAAATGGTTAGAAATAAACTGCTCCACATGAGTTAGGGATATTGTCTTAAATTGCAAGAAAATATAGGAAACTGGAATCTTGTGGTATACGTGGTGTGGCTCACTTCTGAAGAGTTATTTGACAGTTCGTATATCATATGTCAAAAATAGGTGATCATCTCAGTGAAGGTAAAAATCAAACCTACGGCATTCCACAAGGAACAGTCCTTGGTCCCCAACTATTTTTACTGTACATCAATGACATGCTGAAGATAGACATATCGTCTCTTACGCTGATGATACTGTCTTGCTTTTCGGAGCTGACACCTGGGAAAACACGAAGTTTGATTCTGAAATTGGACTTTACAGGCTCAAATGTTGGTTGGATCAGAATTTACTAAGTCTCAATTTTGGGAAGACCAAATTTCTTGCCTTTTCAAGATCTGTTGTCACCCAGCCAACTTTTTCCACTATATTCCACATTCCAAGTGCTCATTGTCTAAATGTATATTCGAAAGAAAAATATGTAGTGAAGAAAACATCAAATACTTGGGTATTATAGTGAACAATACAATGAAATGGGACAACCACTCGAATCATCTAACAAATAGATTGAGAAAGTTGGTATATACTTTTTACGAGTTGAAGAAATTTTTACCTATAAATATTTTGAGGATGGTTTATAGATCTTTGATCGAGTTCATTCTTTCTTATGGGAATATTATTTGCGGTGGTACATATCGACACGTTCAAGCCAAAACGACGTAAGCGCCATTTTTTCAAAAATTGAGTTTTTAGTTGCAATGAATTGTCTTGAGTACCTTCTCTAAGTATAACGTTCGATTTAGTCCGAAAAATTTACGAATTTTCCTGTATTTCAATTCAAAGTTGCGCAAGGCCGTAGCTAGAAAAAAATTTCGAGGGGAGGGGAGGTGTCCTTCGAACTGAGCTCTAGAAAAATTTCGGGGGGGGTCCGGACCCCATCGGACCCCCCCCCTGGCTACGGCCTTGAAGTTGCGTAAGCGACAATTTCGACTAAACAGAATTTGTCAAGTCTGTTCACTACCGTCACAAGCGACAGTATTGCACTGAAAATATCGTTCGCGTTTCAACAAAATTACAACGGAAGAGGTGAGTTAATTATAAAGGTGAGTAATTTCAGTGATAATTAAGAAGGTTTTCTTGAATCTTTTTTAATTAATTCTTCAAATTCTGTTAGTCTTCGTATTCAAATCGCTCATTTTTATAGTGTCGCTTATGCCAAAACAAATTGTTTGTTTACAGTATAGCATAAGCGCCTTTTAGTATAGAAATATTCGTAATTATTTTTTGTAAGATAATTATTGATGTAAGGCTCTATCTTAGTCATATTTTCAAATTTATTCAGTGGTGATAAGTGTACTTGAGAATTCAGTGTGAAGATTTTAAATAAAAACATGTTTTGTCTTTTATTTCAGCTTTTTATAGTTGGCGCTTAGGCCGAAAAAAAGTCTTCGAAAGCTAAACGGATTTTAATGATTGTCAAAGAGTCTTCAAATGAACCAGGCCCGTAGCCACGAATTTTTTCGGGGGGAAGCTCATTTTGGTATGAACAGGTGTCCTCATTACATGAAGATTATCATTTTTTGTTCTATATCATTTCATTTCTACCACTATAAATTCAAATTTTGAATTTTTGACCAAAGATCAAGGATTTTTATAGAAGATGATACTTGTTTCGAGATCTCAATCTCACCGGGAGACAGGTCACTGTAACCGACGGACGTACAAAGTGAATACATAATAATATAGGGTGTCACAAGTTCGAGTGCCTATTAGACGTTTCTGGAGGACTGAACATTATGATATTATATGGAATTCCCTACTGAGGTAAAATATTTCGGAAGCCTGAGCACTCCCGTTTATACAAGGAGCGAAAATAAATTGGTTCAAATTTTATTTTTAATTTTTGAATTTTTTAAATTTCGGATATTCCCTACGTCTTCAATGCTGAATACATCCCTATTAAAACCATTGCATTCATTCAAATACATTTCAAAATGTCGGGAGAAAACTGGAAAAAAGTCAAATATTCGGAGTCAGTATTAGGTATCTTCATTTTTCTAATTTTCAGCCTCCTGAGCGTGAACAGTTCTCATAAAATCAAAGCAGAAGAATGTGGAAAGGTCATGCATCTTTTGAATTTCAGAAATATGATCACTGGGTGTTGCAAATTTTGTGTCGAAAACTGTGTTTGAAAATTGGCCATAACTTCTGTTTTTCAAATTAGAACCCAATGATTGCGTTGGATTCTGCAATGAAAAATAATGATAGTACTTTAATAAAAAAAATGAAAAACAAAGATGCATGAACTCTCCACATTCTTCTAATTTGATGTTATGACAACGGTTCACGCTCAGGATGCTGACAACGAGAAAAAAAACATAATACTGTCTACGAATATTTGACTTTTTTCTAGATATTTTGAAGAGTATCTAAAAGAATACAATGATTTTAATGTAAATGTATTCGCAGAACTGAATACTCATTCATAACAGAGAGGAAAAAATTAAAAAAAAATTTGAATCAATTTATTTTCGCTCCCTGTATAACCGGAAGTGCTCAGGATCTAAAAATATTTTAGCTCAATAGACAATTTCGAACAACATCATAATCCAAATTTTCAGATTTCAAATATGACAAGTTCTCCTTAAACGTCTAATAGGCACTCGAACTTGGGACACGGGACACCCTGTATAAACGTAAGTGCTCAGGCTCTGAAAATATCTTAACTCAGTAGAGAATTTCGAACAATATCATGATCCCAATTCTCAGATTTCAAATAAGTCCAGTTCTCAAGAAACGTCTATTAGACACCCGACATTCAAACTTGGGACACCCTGTATGGGCTGTATTCTTGTTCCAAAAATTTGCTAAAATTGATGGAGGTTCGTCGAAATTTTCCCGTTTTAAACTCATTAACGATTTCACAAGAAAACTATAAACTTTTTTCATACATAAAGTGAGTCGTTAAAATGTTAGTTGAGTTCCATGTGTATAAGTGTTTTTCAATATTCAGGGGAGGATCCATAAGAATAGGGTTTGGGACTAAGAAAAACTATTTTAATTCTTCATCATATTTTTTCCTGAATAAATATCACAAATCACCCTAAAATACACAATGATCTTACCTACTAATGAAAACGCATGATGTAGACGGAGCCCTTGAATCGCGAATTGACCTGAGCGACATTGAAATAATAATTATCCTATAATGAAATGGCATAAGTTGTTATAAACGACATCTTTCACAAAACCTTGTAAGCATAAGCGACGTCATAAACGACATGACATCACGTCAAATGACTTAACCACCATTTTTGCCTTTTTTACTACTTTTTGCTGCTAAATTTCGACGAAACGTTTATACCCAGTGGTTTTTAGTATTGTTACTTATCACAAGTCCAATTTTTAATAAATTTTCGAAGAAATACTCTCGAAACACGTTTTTCGCAAATTACTCGAAATTATTGAAATGGCGCTTACGTCGTTTTGGCTTGAACGCGTCGATATGAGAGCCAAATAAAAACTCTAATTTTGACCCAAAAGTGGATTCTTAAGGTGATAATTTCGAAGCCCAAGATGTTTCTAACGAAGGAACTGTTTGCAAATGATTGGATGATGGACTTACAACAATTATATATATTCAATGTTTCTAAGTTCATGTATAAAAAAAAGGTGAGACGGGGAAAAATAGTCCCGTGCGACCACCCCGAAGACAAAAAAACAGCCTTTTAATAATGTGTTTGTCTCTGAATATGCTCCTTCGTAATTTATATTTTATTTAATTTCAGCTGACTTGATAATGGCCTATAAGGCCGAAACCGGTAGTCGAAGATTATAGTAATAAAATCAAAGTGTGTTTGATTTTTCCTGTTCCTGATATTACGTCGACACACTCATGGAGAAGTTCATTTACAAAATTGAAAATATGGAGATATCCAGTACCCTCCAACAACTGAAATATGTACTTACCACAAGACACAGAACTAAACAGCACATCCACTTCATGCTGTCCTGTAAGGATCATAATGTCATCCCTAAGTTCTTGAACGTGAAGTTGTCATCCAACTTCAGTCAGACATACAAACATAAACGAAGATACACTCTGCTCAAGAAGGAATTAAGAAGACAATTTGAAAGTATAAATTGGAGATTAACGTCTGTGTGAAATATAAGAGAAAATCATTAATCGGTAATCGGTATTCAGACGAATTTTTTCGAATTCCGGAAAAGTTTTTCACCTCAGAATCAAATGAATGATATTTCTTTACATAATATATAGAAAAAACACTCAAATTTTTCCAAGATAACAATATTCTCATGGTTAATAGTAATCCACTCCCGAAATACGTCCTTAAATTGAATAAAACACTCAAGAATACATTACCTGTTCTCCAGAAGTTCAACCCTAATCTCAATGTCCACAGCTTAAAAGAGAAAAATCCTCAACTTCCAGCCCTTTACAGTCTAATCAAATTGCACAAAACAGATAAGAGCATCAGGCCCATAACCTCAGCCTTCGGTTCACCCACACATAGAATTTCTAGTTTCATCAATGAGATTATAACCAGACAAAGAGGTTATGTCTCACCCCTATCAATAAAAAATTCAATTGAGCTAGTCCCCACTATTGGGTCCACAAAGTTGGAACAAAATGGTGAATATATACTTGCATCGTTCGATATCGTAAATCTATACACCAATGTTCTGATAACTGACTCTCTCACTCTACTAGGCAAATACCTAGGAGAATGCCCTTCACTCGATCCCTTCAATATTGACCAAATCGATATCCGATCATTGGTGAACTTAACAGAGTTAATTACGGAACAAAACTTCTTCTCTTCCAATGAGAAAATTTACACCATGACCGACGGGTTACCCATGGGTTCACCATTGAGCGGTCTTCTTGCCAACATCTTTGTTGACTCCATAGAATCTCAAATTCATAAGCACCCAATTAGTAAGAAAATAATTCTATGGAGACGTTATGTAGATGACATTTTTTGCATTTGGTCCAGGACCATGCAAGAGCTAAATACCTTTCTAGATTTCATCAATTCCCTCACTAAGATCAAGTTTACTCTTGAAATGTCCAATAATAATCGTATAACTTTTTTAGATCTAAACATAGTCCTGAAGGCTTACAACACATTCGAATATGACATTTATAGGAAGCCAACTCAAACAGATGTTGTAATACCCAGGTTCTCCTATCACTCTCATCAAATCAAGAAGACAGCTTTCCATTTTCTTTTAAACAGAATGCTCAACATCCCCCTTTCACAGGAACATTACTTTAAGGAACTTGTTCAAAATTCATATTTTTGTTTTATTATACCACAAAGTTGGAATGGGCTTTCCGGGTCTGTTACAAAGAAGAACCGATCTATGCTTTTACCCACTTTTTTTCTGTGGTTCATCGAGAATCCCGAAAACATCCTTTTTCTACCTGCTCAAGTGCTCAGAGCAAAATCACCCGCTGCCACGTCGAAACCTCGATACGCCAAAGTTCGAATATACTCTAGTTTTCTTCCCAAAGTCGGACCTCATTACATTCGCACCTAAAAGTGTACTCGTCAAGTGAGATAAGGACTCTACGCGGTACCCCACACAGCACATGTACGTACAATGGACGAACAATGGATGTTTATTATGGATGTTCGAAACATCCATTGGATGTCCAGAATTGGTACATAGTACATCCAAAGGACGTTCATGGGAAGTCCAGGACACCACTTTGGACGTACAATTCAAGTCCAGATAAAGTCCAATGGATGTACATTGTGCCTATCTTGGACATCCATTGTACGTACATTGGATGCACATGTACGTACATTGGATGAACAATGGACATTTATTATGGATGTTCGAGACATCCATAGGATGTCCAGAATTGGTACATAGTACATCCAAAGGACGTTCATGGGACGTCCAGGACACCACTTATTGGACGTACAATTCAAGTCCAGATAACGTCCAATGGATGTACATTGTGCCTATCTTGGACATCCATTGCATGTCATATGTACGTACATTGTATGAACAATGTTTATTATTATTGTTCATAATTTCTCCTTCCAGTGACTACATGGTAATATAGTCACTGTATCTCCTCAGCAAGCAAGAATGTGAGTTTTCACATAAGAAACATGAAGGCGGGAGCGTGAGAATCGTACATAGTTATCGGTATGTCCGAAAATAATAATTATCCAACGAAAGTTTATTCTAGAAGGAATTATTCCAAAAGGAAAAATAAATCAGTAAAAATGAGATTAATCAGATATCAGTTGTTGATATTTATATCAATGCACGCGGTATCTGATTTATCTCAGTTTTACTGATTTATTTTCTTTTTGGAATAATTTCTTCTGGAATTAACTTTCGTTTCGGTCTGAAACATGGCCGATATGGCGCTCATCTGCGAATCGTCTATAATGTATATGAATTGGACGTACAATGAATGTTCACTGTTGGATTTACAATGGACGTCCAGAAATGTACATTAACTGGACGAACAAAATATGCACCATTAATAATGTATCTGAATTGGACGTACAATGAATGTTCACTGTTGGATGTACAATGGACGTCCAGAAATGTACATTAACTGGACGAACAAAATGCACCATTGAACAAATTTTATTTAAAGATTGCGTTTGGAAATACTATTGATTTTCATTTGGAACAGGGAAAATAGATGAGATTCAAACAGAAAATTCATATATATTTTTGGACATTATATGTATGTACAATGGACGTACGTTCGTAACAACCAATGGACGTCAACAATTGTAAGTACAATGGACATCCATTCAACGTCCATGGACGTTTGGACTTGATATGGTCGTAAAATGGACGTCCAATGGATGTCGTGTGCTGTATGGGACAACACCTACGAAAGCAGACAGAAGCAGATACCTAACTTTTAAATCTGAACAAAAGTAAGTACCATTTCCTACAGTGTTTACTTTGTGTTATTTATTTCTCTTTTATACATACATTTTTTTATTTCTTTAATTCTCGTGACGACAAGAACTGGTACGCGAGTCCATTTCTTCTCTCCAAGAGAGCTCCTGTATGTTATTCAGAACTCAACACTATCTACAAAATTGCGGTCAGTAACCAATATTCCACACAATATATTGACGATATACTTGCATCCATAATTAACAAACAAAACATAAAAAAAGATATATCCACACACCCCATAAAAAGGACATACATCGCCATCCCCTATTTCAGCAACCTTAACCAGAGACTAATCCCTCTTAGGTAGACATGACCTAAGTCTAACAAATAATTCCCACACCACCCTCGGAAACATACTTATTAATATTAAACCCAAAAAAACGGAATTTATAAAATCAACTGCGGTGACTGCCCGGCCTTTTATATAGGAATGACAACTAGAGCTGCAAAAATTAGATTCTCAGAACATGTAAAAAATAAGCCACCATCTGCTTTAGGAATCCATTAAAACGAGCTGGGTCACAACACATCAATAGACAACCTTACTATAATACACGATAATAATAATTTCTACAGGTTGACCCTCCTAGAACAACACGAAATTTTAAGAAACAAAGACAATTCACATCTTCTGAATGACATAAAAGACTTCCCAGCGCCCAATCTTTTCAAACTCCTTCAGCCTGGTTAGTTGAGAGTAATTTTATTGTTAGTAAAGTATTTTCGAACTCGGCAATCTATCTATATTAATAAAAGGCGATCTATGGTTGGTTCAAAACTTCGAAATGCCATATTGTTCAAACGATCGCACCAAATTGGACAATTCCTTTTTTGTTGTGTTTATTATTGTTAGGGCAAGGTTTATATAACAAAATATTTCCAAAAAAATCCTACAGAAAAGAAAAAAAAGCCTTCCTTTTTCTCGAGCAATCATAGAGTACTAATGTAGGTTTTGACATTTGGACAAAGGAGGTTACGGTAGTTTTCCTTTCACAGAATCGCATGTCAAGTGAATAGTTAAAAGTGCAGTAGGTCTCACCACAGAATACCTAACAACGGTATAAGAATATTCCATGGTAGAACGAAGTTCCACGGTATTCAATAGAAATGCAATAATAAGATAGAACGAGAGAAATGGACTCGCTATTTTTGATAAAATAGAACGTTGTGAAGTTATAAGCCATGAAGTAGTCTGGCAACGGTGCTTTTCATTTTCTTGAAGGGTAGGAAATTCAGAAATGGTAAAGACTAGAGTATGAATGGCAATGTATACAATTATTGTGTAATTTGCATAGAACTTATTATTATTTTATTATTATTATAAACATGGAGTAGAGTTGAGATAAAATCAATAAACTCAATAAAATTACAAAATATGAGAAAAAAGAAAAAATGAACTGTCACAGTCGTTAAGCACAGCACAAAGAACTGTCACTGGGCGTTGCTAGCGAGCCATCTGTCCAAAGAATTCTTAAACGCGTTTACCGAAGGAGCGTTAACCACGTCAGCTGGTAGTACGTTCCAAGAGCCGAAAATCCTGTTGGTTAAGAAGTGTTCTCTACTGGCAGACTTGAACTTCTCCTTCGCCAATTTTAAATTGTGTCCTCTCAAATATAATAACATATATAATAACATGGAAGGCTATTATCAGATCAAGTTGGTGGAACAGTGAATTTTTACCGGAATATAAAGTGAATCGGATTGTGACGATCAGCATCAATCGTGCATTGTCCATTTTCATCTTTTCTCTATATTTCTGAAATGTTTTTTATGTTTGGGTAATAAATATATTTGCGGAAATAACTGAATTCAAAATTGCCCATAATTAGTAATTGATATATTATTTTTGTATTTCTGTTTTGTGTGACAGCTCATATCTATTGAAAACGTTTGACAGATGACATTTGACAGATGACGTTTGACAGATGACATTTGACAGATGACGTTTGACAGATGACATTTGACAGATGACGTTTGACCGATGACATTTGACAGATGACGATGACTATTGACAGATGACGTTTGACAGATGACATTTTACAGAACTCTTATTATGCCTAATTTATCTCCTGCTTGAAAAATAGCAATGGTAAGTTTATACAACTTTAACGGGGGTTTCACAAAGCATATCTATCACTGGTGATCGGAGCTTGATCTTGAATCAACTCGATTTGACAGTTCAGAAATCTAACCAGGCCGTTGATCTTCGATCACTGGTGATTACGTTGTGAAATCTACAGTAAGTATAGGCACGGCCTTCTTAAGATAAAGATGGCCATAGTATAGGTATTATTTAGGCGAAACAAAGTTCGCCGGGCCAGCTAGTTTATAATAAAAAGGGGTTTTCGGGTTTGGAGTTCAAAAATATCTCTCAGTGTTACTCTTTATTGATCATTCCAAGCTTTCGGCTATTGGTTTGAGCCTTCTTCAGGGAAACTAAAAGAAGACATGGTATTACAAACATCATACAAAAAACTCACTGAGAGATATTTTTGAACTCCAAGCCCGAAAACCCCTCTTTATTATAATTTTATTGTTGTTGTTTTCTTTCATATGTCCCCAAAACTCCTCTGTCTTCTCCCTTACACTCGACCTCATACTGCGTTTATCTGTGATACATGAAATTTCGAATGTCTATCAATATTCGATATTTGACAATTGATAACCTCCATCCTAATATCTGAAGAGCTAGAAAACAAAAAGAGAACTCCAATTTCTTTTTACATTTTAACAATCTTGGTGGCAATTTTTCCATCCCTAAATTCAGATTTGCCAATATGTATACTGAGCAACCTGGAAAGTACTATTTTTGATAACGGTGAGTGTTTTCCTTCAAAAAGGTGAGACGGGGAAGAATTTAAAAGTACCTCAAGCAAAGACTACGATGTTCCAGAGGTTCATCTGCACCACTGGACCGAAAATATTCAATTGTGTTCCACAGGATTTGAGAGATATCAGAAATTGCAAGCTGTTTTCTAAGAGATTGAAGCGGTTCATTATTGAGAATAAAAGCAGTTTTCGGTATATCGGTTGAGGGGGGCTACTCCCTATTGTGATCCAAAAGAGGAAAGATCGGGGGGCGAATGGATGGGGGGATGAGATAGTGAATTAATTTCATGTTATTACTTCTGAGAATATGTATATATGTGTAACATAAAAATACCTGTCTATACAATGAGTTTTTCTTTTCAAATGATGCACAACACAACTCCTCAGGAATTAGGTGCGAAATCAACCAGTTATTTTAGTAATGTATTTGCTGTATTTACGTAAGAGTTGTTCAATAAATTATTTGATTTGATTTGATTGTGAGGTTGGTGACTCACAGTAAGAACTCGAAATATATCGAAAATGGAACGGGCAAAAAATTCATAGTACCTATACGGCACAAATTGGCACAAAATGGGCATAAAATTCCCAAAACAATTTGATACTAAAATTCGAGGGGTGTGTCACCAACTTGACGCTCCCCACAAACAAAACTCAAAATATCTCGAGAACTGAACGGGCACTAAATTCGTAACATACGGCAGAAATTGGCACAAAATGGGCACAATTCATCGAAAAAAGAAAATTTTCAAATTTCCACAAGTGTGTCACAGCGTCAAGTTGGTGACACACTTGGAAAAATTGAAATATCTCGAGAACGGAACGGGCACAAAATTCATAGTATACGGCACAAATTGGCACAAAATGGGCACAAAATTCCCAAAACAATTTGATACCGAAATTCGGGGAGTGTGTCACCAACTTGACGCACCTTACTAACTATTCATTCAATTCAATTCAGAATTTCGCATTATTGTTTTAGAGTACATGAACTCAATTTGTAAAATATTTTCGAGCGGAATCTACTGCCGGTTCTACCGGAAACGGATGTGAACTTCGTTATTTCAAATGTAAAACCCTGTATATTCATACATATTTGAATTCTTCGTTTAATTCTGCAATGATTTGATGTGTGATATGCGCAAGCGCAACCACATCAAGCGATTGTTGAGTTATTGCCTGATTCTCAAATTTTCTGACAGAAAGATTGTCACAAATCAGTGTCTATATCTTCAAAATCCCTCCTTGTAAAAAATTTTTTTTGCAACAGTGAAACAAAAGAAAGTACGCTGATACTGCTTCTTGAATAAATTATGAGGAAATATTATACAGGGTGCCTGAAAATGGGCTTCAAAGTGAGCCTCAATAAAACTATGAAATCTCATTTTTTTCAAATGGGAACCATATAATTTTATAATTCCGATCAATTGCTCGTCAAAAACTAGTTAGAGTGTGCCAAATATTTCATGTCTTTAAAATGAATAGTTTCGCCGTTATCGAATAAAATTCGAATTTCACGACTAAAGCCAGCTTTTTTTGTCTAAACATCAGGTCTATCAAGATAATTTTCATGTAGGATATGTCAATAGTGAGAATATGTCAGTTTCAAACTAATATTCCTTTATTTAGTCATTATTCATTATCTGCTCTGTTTATTTGTCACATTCACCGCAAATAAAGAACAGACTTCCGATATATCTATTGTAGCTTATTATTATTATTGCTTGTTTTGCATAGTGCTTGATCAATAAAAATAAGTATAAATGACAATTCCTAACATGGCCTACTTTGAAATAGACGAGCATACCACTGAATTTGACATTCTTACTTATTTTAATTGATCACAATGCAAAACGAGCAATAATAATAATAAGGTACACTAGAATGATATAGGTATCAAAAGTCTGTTCTTTATTTGCGGTGAATGTGACAAATAAACAAAGCAGATAATTGATGATGACTAAATACAGAAATTCTGGTTTAAAACTGACATATTCTTACTATTGACATATACTTCTTGAAAATTATCTTGATAAACCTGATGTTTAGACAAAGAAACCTGGCTTTAGTCGTGAAATTCGAATTTTTTTCGATAACGGCGAAACAACTCATTTTAAAGACATGAAATGTTTGGTACACTCTAACTTGTTTTTGACGAGCAATCGATCCGAATTACAAAATTATATGATAGGTACTCATCTGAAAAAAATGAGATTTCATAGTTTTATTGAGGCTCACTTTGATGACCATTTTCAGGCACCCTGTATAATATTTCCTCATAATTTATACCAGAAGCAGTATCAGCGTACTTTCTTTTGTCTCACTGTTGCAAAAAAAATTTTTACAAGGAGGGATTTTGAAGAATTTGAGAATCAGGCAATAACTCAAAAATCGCTTGATGTGGTTGCGTATATCATACATCAAATCATTGTAGAATTGAACGAAGAATTTAAATATGTATAAATATACAGGGTGTCACATTTGAAATAACGAAGTTTACATCCGTTTCCGGTAGAACCGGAAGTAGATACCGCTTAAAAATATTTAACAAATTGAGTTAATGTACTCTAAAACAATAATGCGAAATTCTGAATTTGTATCGCAATTCCTTCCCCGAAAACTCCTAATGAAACACTTAAAGAAATCACCCTGTATACCTGGCAGGTATAGTATACGGAAAGAAGAGCTGAAATATGAAAAAAAAATTTCCAGTTCTAAGTGGAAATATCAGATTGAGAGGGCAATAATCGAGATTTGAATTTCAAAATTGATAATTCAGAATGATGTCCAACGAATAGAAATTTCCGCAAATCGCTAAGAAATTTTGGCATTCTAGACAAAATGTATCATAGAGAAAAATCAAGATTTCCCAATTGTTAAGAAATATTCGTTTTTGTACAAACGTCAAAAAATGACAAGGTTCGCGCATTGACAACAATATGCGAAGTGACCCTTTCTTTCATTTTCCTTCGTTACCATGACACCGTGCGCGAAGTAGTGTGCGAAATACTTACTTCGCGCACTGCATGTAAACTATATGGGATTTTTATATTTTGACCTTTATGTTCCTCAATCAAGCAAAAATCCAAGAAATCATTTATTTATTAATGTATATAACAATAATTAAGCCTTTCAAATTGTGAGGAAATTTAACACTACCTAATTTTATTTATTATTTACAATGTTAACATTAATGGTGCAGCCAGTGCACGAACCAATATTTATTCCTAAACCAGATAACTCAGATTCAGCTCGTGATATCGTAGTTTTGGGAGTTGGAAGACTATCCGTTTTTGATTTGCAAGCAACTACGGCAGTTGCTTGCATATCAGCACTTGATCCTGAAATTTCACAGTCTAAAATTTTATTTGATATTTGAATTTTATTGTTGATAGAATCTTCCACGTATCCTTCGGCCACAGTCGAAGATTTCCATCCTCCATGGCGCTTCAAAACACATATATCGGCCCCCGTATTAGCAAGGAGTGTGGCTGATGTTCTCCGAAAACAATGGCCCGTGTAGGCATCAGGATTTGGTAACTTTAGGTGTTTTGCTATTAAGCTAGGCATCTTTCCAATACTATTTATTCCAACAACTTGGTTAAAACATCTCTTATTTTGATACTTCAAAAACAATCGGCGACTGGTAGCATAACTTGGACGAAGAGCCGCATATTTTCGGTAAATGTCAATGTAATCTAAATTTGAAACTGTAAAAATTCGTTGGATATTCGTTTTTGTATCGGGTACTTTAACAATCAAAATGGAATTTTTATCTTCTATGTCATCGACCGTCATTTTAGTGAGTTCCGCACGGCGGCAAGCACCCGAAATACCCAGTATTGAAACAACCTAAAAGGAAATCAGTAGTTTAAAAAACACATTAAACAATCATCAAAAATCTACCTTAACCAACAAATAGGTTTCATCATCTGCCTCTCTTAGGAATTGTTCAACTTCCTCTCTGGTCAATACCTTAGATTTCTTAGGATGGTTTCCAACAATTTTTTCAAATATGAAACCAACTTGGTAAATTTCTTAAAATCCACGTTTTCTTTAACATTGAGTGTTGCTTTCAACATAGAATATATTGCCCATAACGTGGAAGACTTCAGCATCTTGATCTTAGACTTCTCTGCAAAATATGCCAACAGCACATTTTCGGATATTTTTCTGGCTTTATTTGCTTCACACCACTCTTTGAATTGCTTATATGCATTTTCATACTGACGCCTCGATTTCTCCGGTAAAAGATTCGAAATTACTGAATTGGCCGCATCTGTCAAGTTAGGTGGGGTACTGCTTACTTCTTCGTCGCTCGAAATTTCCATTATTTTACAGTTATAAATATCACGCACGAAATTGAGGCGAATAAAAAGTCACTCCAAAATAATTATCAAGAACTGTCACATTGAAATGATTGTCAACAAATGCCATTTTATTTCCATGGCATAGTTCAGTAATTACTTGATTTGGAAAAACAGTTTAAGCCAGTTCAATTCTATTTTTCATATTAAGCTAAGCATGTTACTTATTTTAGAACAATATTTTTGTCGTTTGTAGAAAAAATTTTGTTTGCATCTCATGCGCGAAATACTTTGGTGATCTCGACTATTTTTTTGAACTCGGCTGCGCCTCGTTAAAAAAAATCAGTTCTCGATCACCAAAGTATCATTTCGCGCACTAGATACAAAAATAACTATTCTCTATTAATGTAATGAACTCAGGCACGTAGCGAGGGGGGGGGCTCGGGGGCCCGTGCCCCCCCCCGAAATATCAAAAAATGCCTGTATATATCAAAAAATGCCTGTATATTTGACAAAATTTGCAACGTTTACTTATTGTGGGCCCCCCCCGAAATTGTGGGCCCCCCCCGAAAGAAAATCCTGGCTACGTGCCTGAATGAACTCATTACAGCATTGTTCTCAGTTATATTTTACGTTTCGTGGTTGTCAACAATGGCCTCCGATCCTATCAATTTTCAACACACTTCAATTTGAAAATGTCAATTTTCGTAACAGTCACCAACGGCCAAGATACAATACAAAAGTCACTAGGATGTATAATCTGAATTTTTCATTGAATTTCAACAGTATTTCACGAAATTTGACTGAAATAGCGAAAAAACATCGTCTAATACTCGTTGCAGAAGGCAATTCCAACACTCATGCGTTCGAAAACTCGCTCCGTTGTCACTCGTTTTCGAATTTCGCTGTTTTATTTTCGGAATCACAAGCAATTAAATTTATATGCGTCAAGTTTGACAATTCAACATGAATACGTTTCCATAGTAACGTAACCAATTTCATTTCTAATTTCAAAGCACCATTTAGTTATGAACTAGTATATTTCATTACTATACTTACAAGTCCAGAAAGTAAGCTTTTTCCGTGCGCGCGAACACGTGCAAGTACGGAAAAAGCCTTTCTGGACGTGTAATGAACGATATTTTTCATTACACCTGTCTGAAAACAATAACACGGGAAAAATTTTCAGCAGAAAGCATTTCGATATTTTAAAAAAATAATCATTCAAAACACTGAATCTACTGTCACGCAATCGTTGCTCTCTGTGTCTCAGCATAGGATGCATCTATGTCTCAGCGCACCGTAAAACTTTTTTTCGGCAACCGTCCGGGATTTATTCACTTCCCAGACGCTTTTTCTTTGAGAAAGTAGCATTTCCCGGCCTAGACCGGAAATTAGGTACGTATACTCCATTCACAATTATAAAATCACAGCTCTGGCATTGGAAATTTGACACATTCCACTCTGTATCGAAGTTATGACGTTTTTCAAAATATTTTTATGTTCCAAGTCAACACTATGTTGCCCTTTCTACATTCTTAGCGTATTTCTCAGAATGTGAATGAATTGGAAAAGATGTGATGGACGAAAATAATTAACGTTTATATGAATTGATAGAAAGGATTCCTTTTCTAGTTATTTGCATGAAAAGTACAAGAGATCACTGTTGAAATATATTATTTTTCGCCATGGAAAAAAATTGCATTGCTTTCACATAATTTTCATATGCATGCTTGTGAAGATTTAATGTTTATTATCCTCTTGAACTGAAAGTTCAAGACTTGGCGACATTTTATTTATTTGATCTTATGAACAAGGAGTAAAATATTCTGATTGTATAGTAAAAATATTCAAACATTACTACCACAGTAGGTTTGTACAAATAAAATGGAATAGGTCAAACATATGCTTCACATTTATCATTCACCTGTTCTAAAATAAGACACAAGTTCCTGGAATATGGAAAAAACCGATGTATTCTTGTTCAATATAGCCTTTTTCTACTTTCGGCAAAGGAATGAAAGCTCCAGTGACACATTTCAATTCTACCTGAACCATATTTTCCGGTCGCTTCCGTTAGAAGATCGTATAAGAAAGCCTTTCTTGTCCATGTTCACATTCCAAATAAATTTTGAGCACCAAAATCGATACCGAAACTAACCATACTTCTGGGGGACCGGAATTTCGTTTGAAATCTTTCAAAACGGCCAGATAGCTGAAAAAACTTCGTTATCAAGTGTAAAAAGGTCGATTAGTACTTACTTTCGCTTTATTTATGCTTATAAATCGATTTTTGGTCCAATTCAAATTTGCCGTTCGTACTCACGCCAAAACTCGTGAAAGGAAAAAATGACACTTGCACGAAATTTCTCATATCGACGGAAAACTTCTTCTGGACGCCGAAGAACGGAAAAATAGGCGATTTCCTATCGATATTTCTCCCCAAAATCGCCGATAGATACGAACTAACAAAATGGGGAAAATCTTTGATACTTTTACTTTGATGTAAACAGAA
The DNA here is from genome assembly GCA_910592335.1 of Adalia bipunctata. Classification (NCBI taxonomy): domain Eukaryota; kingdom Metazoa; phylum Arthropoda; class Insecta; order Coleoptera; family Coccinellidae; genus Adalia; species Adalia bipunctata. The sequence continues at coordinate 7,868,825 of OU342949.1, read as the reverse complement.
AAACTGGCATCGTCGTTTTGTCATAAACCATATTCTATGTACGCGCACAGATTTTTCATCAGGTGCACCAATTCCTGAAAACGAAACCATGGCCAGAGTTGTGATTTTATAATGGTTTCGTTTTCAGGAATTGGTGCACCTGATGAAAAATCTGTGCGCGTACATAGAATATGGTTCATGACAAAACGACGATGCCAGTTTTTCTGTTTACATCAAAGTAAAAGTATCAAAGATTTTCCCCATTTTGTTAGTTCGTATCGATCGGCGATTTTAGGGAGAAATATCGATAGGAAATCGCCTATTTTTCCGTTCTTCGGCGTCCAGAAGAAGTTTCGTGCAAGTGTCATTTTTTCCTTTCACGAGTTTTGGCGTGAGTACGAACGGCAAATTTGAATTGGACCAAAAATCGATTTATAAGCATGAATAAAGCGAAAGTAAGTACTAATCGACCTTTTTACACTTGATAACGAAGTTTTTTTAGGTATCTGGCCGTTTTGAAAGATTTCAAACGAATATCCGGTCCCCCAGAAGTTTGGTTAGTTTCGGTATCGATTTTGGTGCTCAAAATTTATTTGGAATGTGTAAATGGACAAGAAAGGCTTCCTTATACGATCTTCTAACGGAAGCGACCGGAAAATAAGGTTCAGGTAGAATTGAAATGTGTCACTGGAATTTTCATTCCTTTGCCGAAAGTAGAAAAAGGCTTTATTGAACCAGAATACATCGGTTTTTTCCATATTCCAGGAGTTTGTGTCTTATTTTAGAACAGGTGAATGATAAATGTGAAGCATATGTTTGACCTATTTCATTTTATTTGTACAAACCTACTGTGGTAGTAATGTATGAATGTTTTTCAATCCAATAAATAATAATAATAATAATAATATTTATTTATTTGCCTCTGTACAATAACAATAATATCACATTAATACATAATATTACGATTGTGCGAAACAAGTGTCAAGATGATGACAAACATAGAGAATTAGGATGAGAAACAAAACTCCCCATCACTGCCTTCCAAATTCCCCCATAGAGTATGGTTCCAGATCAAGCAGATACTGCAGTAGCTCAGTAGTAAATTTTTTTGTTTTCCACGACTTCTTCATTTCACTTGGCAATCTGTTGTAGAAGCTTACTGCTACGTAAATAGGGCTGCTCTCATACATTTTCCTTTTGTGTTTCGGATAGTTTATCTGATTTTTTCTTGTGTAATGTGTGTGTGTCGTTGTTTCTTCAAAATATCCATATTTTTGATAACTCACTAAAGTTTCATATATATATATGGCAGGTACGGTTAGAATTCTATTGGACCTGAATTTTCCTCAGCATGTATCACGCATTTTTGTATGTGTTATTAACCTCAATGCTCTTTTCTGGAGAACAAATATTCTATGAACCTCTGTACTTCCACCCCAAGTTGTCACAGCAAAACGCAACTGTGATTGGAAACTAGCAAAATAGACAGCCAGAAGATGTTCCAGTCCAATATACCTTCTAAGCACACAGAGCATATAACATACTCTGCCGAGTCTTTTGCATAGTTCTTCTATATGTGCTTTCCAAGTGAGTGCCCTATCTACATGAACCCCCAATAACCTTGAGGTATGAGCCAGTGTAACGTGCTCTTTACCCAATCTAAGATGCTCAGGTATGCCCGGCCTGGTGTAATTTGTCTGAAAGAGCATGAAATTTGTTTTGGTCTTATTTATAACCAATTTGTTCATTGTAAGCCACTTTTCTATATTCGTCATGGTTATGTATGCTGATCTTGATAGGTCTTCATAATTTTTTCCTTTCAGGACGATGCTGGTATCGTCAGCATAGTTCACCAATTTTTCTTCACCAGTCAACGATTCTTTCAAATCATTTATGAATATTAAGAACAAAATGGGTCCCATGATGCTTCCCTGTGGAACACCTATATCTATGTCCTCCATATTGGAGAAGCAGGTTTTCCCCTCCTTTTTCAGTTTCACCCTTTGTTTTCTATCAGTAAGGTATGATCCTATCAGTCTTAAGGGTAAACCCCTCACGCCAATTTTTTCCAGCTTCTGCAACAATAACTTATGATTCATACAATCAAAAGCTTTCGTTAGATCAATTAAAATGCCCAAAGGTATCTCATCCTTATTCAAAATATCATGTACTTCTTGTATGAATGCGTGCAGTGCTGTGGTCACCCCCCTTCCTTTAACAAAACCATGCTGGGTTTTTTCTATTGGAGTGAATTCATCCACAAATCTCATAAGTCTCTTACTTATGGCAATTTCAAATATTTTAGAGAAGGCCGGTAGGATGCTTATTGGTCTGTAATTTGATATTTCTTCTGGATCACCTTTTTTGTGAATTAAGCTGACAACTGCTACTTTTAAACTATCTGGGAAGACTCCATGCAGGAAGCAATTGTTCACTATATGGCACAATGGTTGACTTATAATATCAATGCATACTCTAATAATTGACACCGAAATTTCATCATATCCACAACTCATTTTATTTTTCAGTTTCAAGACAATTTCAATTATTTCATTAAAAAATTACTATACAATCAGAATATTTTACTCCTTGTTCATAAGATCAAATAAATAAAATGTCATCAAGTCTTGAACTTTCAGTTCAAGAGGATAATAAACATTTAATCTTCACAAGCATGCATATTATGAAAATTATGTGAAAGCAATGCAATATTTTTCCATGGCGAAAAATAATACATTTCAACAGTGATCTCTTGTATTTTTCATGCAAATAACTAGAAAAGGAATCCTTTCTATCAATTCATATAAACGTTAAGTATTTTTTTCCATCACATCTTTTCCAATTCATTCACATTCTGAGAAATACGCTAAGAATGTAGAAAGGGCAACATAGTGTTGACTTGGAACATAAAAATATTTTGAAAAACGTCATAACTCCGATACAGAGTGGAATGTGTCAAATTTCCAATGCCAGAGCTGTGATTTTATAATTGTGAATGGAGTATACTTTCCGAACTAGGCCGGAAAAAAATCATGTCGTTGTTGTCATTGTTATGATCATCACAATAGCAACGAAATTACGGATGACAGTTCTGTTTAATTCAAATAAAAATCAAAATGTATGATAAAGAAATGTCTCGTCTCATTGATTTGTGAATATACACGGTTGCCGAAAGAATATTGTATACGCAACAGGCCCGAAAATAGTTTTTTTGGACTCACAGACGTCCAGGACTCGCCTCCGGCTTGTCCTAGAATCTTGTCTATTCGTCCAAAAAAACCCTATTTTCCGGACTTGTTACGTAAATTACTATTACGGTGCGACCGCACGGTAAAGGGTTATTTTCGATGTTCTGAATCGACATGATATGATAGGGTTTTCAGGGCGGTGTAATGAGAAAAATAATTCGCGATTTCTTCAATTTCAATTGAAAGCTGTCGAATTTTCAACGATTTGCGGAAAAATAGTATGTTAACCTCGTAGGAAAAGCCACATTCCTGGACTCTGTGTGGCTTTGCGCCTCTACTTAGCAATCTTCACAGTCGTCCATGAAGGGTTTTCCTACCCGGATAACAATGCATTAGGACCAAAATTTTGCATACCTCCTAATATCAGAGATATAAAAATACCATACCTGCTAGCGGAAATCAACCAAATTGTTGATACCATAAGTGACAGCAAGGAACGAGATATATTAACAGCGAAATTTGTTAATATCATAACGAATTTCTATCAAAAAGAGTCACCGCAATCATCAGAATTAGTGAAGTTTTACCAAACAACAAAAACATTTCTAAAGGAACACCCAGAAATAATAACTGTTCAATCCGATAAAGGAAACGTCACCACAGTTATGGATAGAGAAGAATATGATCGACTAGCAGAAAATCAACTGAGTAATGAAGATAATTATGTAAAATTAGTTAGTGATCCTAGTATGTGCATACAGCAGAAAGCAAATAGTATTGTTTCAGATTTAAAAAAGAGAAAACTCATTAACTATACATTAGCATCTAAATTAATGTACTACAGAGGAAATGCTTCTCAATTTTATGGCTTACAAAAAATTCATAAGGAAAATAGGGACCTGAGACCCATTATAGCATCTTTAGAATCACCAAATTCAAAATTAGCAGAATTCGCAAAAGACATTTTAACTAAATCTACGTTTCGGACTCTTTTCATTTTTCAGAATTCATCAACAACAAAATTATACCTGATGATTATATCCTAGTAAGTTGGGATGTAATTTCATTATTCACTAACATTTCTTTTGAATTAACTGAATTATGTATCAATGATAATTGGAACAGAATTAAAGAAAATTGTCCTGTCAGTAAAAAAGAATTTATAAAAATTATAAAATTCGTTTTTGATTCAACATTTTTTTCTTTTAAAGGTATATTTTATAAACAAAAACATGGTACACCTATGGGTTCCACTCTTTCTCCAATTATTGCCCAGTTTGTAGTTGATCTAGTTCTGAAAAATGCCCTATCCAAATTACCATTCGAAGTACCATTCATTAAGAAATTCATGGATGATATAATTACTGCTGTTCCCAAACATCTTGTTGAAGAATCTCTCAAAATTATTAATCAATTCAATGAAAAAATTCAATTCACAGTAGAAAAGGAAAATAATGGGTCTATTCCCTTTCTTGATATGTTAGTAATTCGAGAAGGAAATAAATTATTAACAGATTGGTATAGAGAACCAATGTCCTCGGGTAGATATATTCATTGGCAATCATATCAACCAATTCAACAAAAAATTAATATGATTCGTAATTTAAAATCTAGAATTTCCAAAATTTCGCATTCTAAATTCAAAACGAAAAACCTCAAAATATTAGAAGAACTTTTGATAAATAATGGGTATCCTAAGAAATGGTTGAACAAAATTCTTTATAATACGCCTAATAACACAGAAGTTTTGAGTGTTCATCAACCAGAAGGTGCCGAAGAAAGACAAAATTATTAAGTTTTACCATATCATGAAAACCTTTCTTCTAGAATCAGAGAATTGGTTCCTAAAGAAAAATTCAAAATTTCTAATAAAAATGTGAAACCTCTCAGGAAAATATTCTCAAAATTGAAAATTAAATTACATGTACATAATAGATCTAATTTGATATATAAAATTGAATGTAACGATTGTGATAAATGTTATATTGGCCAGACTACCACAAAATTGAAACAGAGGATTGCACTTCATAAAAGTAATATTAGGACAAAAAAAGATACATGCGCTCTTGCAATTCATTCGATACAAGAGGAACATGAACCAAATTTTGAAAGTGTAGAAATAATAGATTCAGAGAAAAATTCGAAAAAAAGAAATTTTCTTGAAATGTTCAGAATTGCCCAAAATGATAAATGTATGAACTTCAGAAGAGATATAGGGGGTCTTAGTTCCATTTTTTCATATTTGATCCATTTAGATTCTTCAAATTATAGTTGAGCTCATAGAGAAATGTTTTCGAAATCCATAATGGGTCAATTTCTAGTTTAGCTCCCCCTCTCCGATTTTTAAAATATTTTGTCTCGTGATTGTAGATGTTGAAAAGATACTACAGTTTTAATTTCAGCATTGGCAAATGAGTAGTTTCAGAGAAAAAAAATAAAAAAGATTGTGAATATTTCCACCAGCGTTTAGACTTTATATTTATTTGAATCGCATCGGCAGTGTAAAATGCCGTTAGGTGATTTTTTCTCGAACAGACGGTGTTGCCAAATCTCAATAATTTCTCAAATACTAAGATAGACATAGAACTTTCACACATGGCAGGTGGATTTTCAAGAGATGAGCCTTTAGATATGTTCCCCGATGACGTCGGCGCTGTTTTCGTTCTATTCAATCAAGGGTATGGGCTCCAGCAAGGGGGGATTCAAGGGGGGCACGGCCCTCCCTGAGATTATTATGGCCTTATCGTTTTTCAGCAGTTGGGTTGGGTAAGTTCAAGTTAGGCTTTAGACATTTATCCCCTTGTCTCCCAATGACGTCCGCACTGTTTTGTTCTATTCAAACGAGGGTATGGGCTCCAACAAGGGGGGGTTCAGGGGGGGCGTAGCCCCCCCTGAGATTTTTATGGCCTTATCGTTTTTCAGCAATTAGGTTAGGTTATGTCAGTTCGTTATGGCTTAATTTAATATATTCTGCAATAATAACATAATTCAACTGATATTATGATGTAAACCTCGAGAAATCAACGTTACATTCGGGAAATGACGTTCGAATAAATTCAACATATCGTTGATGGGTTTCGTTTTGGTAGAAAACTTCGGTTACAAATTTTGAGCAATAAAGATGCAATGATTCAACGTGGCAACAGGCATCGTACAAACAGAATTTTCACGTTTCAAATCACGTAGGTAACCGTTACTACGGAGATCAAAAAAAATAATTCGACAGTTGGAAATTAAAACTTCATTCGAGATAAATAGTAATTTGTGAGAATTTCTTCAAGTGTGGAAGAAGGGGAAGATTTGAATATGTGTGTTTCAAGTTGCGGTTACAATACAGAAAAGAGGATACCGAGAATGTGATCGCATTGTCTTGTCATTGTCTTTCAAGGATTTCAAGGTAAATTTTTGGAGTAATCACATCTAGATTTAATGAAAATATGCTTCATGGTCAACATATTTTTATCAACGGATACTGTCGGAGAATTTCGAAAAAATAAATTATTCTTGAAATTTTCAGAAACCATAGACTCGAGAAAATTTGAAATATTCATTGATTCAGCGCTAATGAAATTGTATATTTTTCTAATGATTTTGAATTCTTTTCAAGGTCATGTCCTTGAAAAAATAGGTCAATGACCTAGACATTTTTGGAAAATTTTGATCTTTTTAGACTATGCAAGACTAATTCTTTTCGTAAATTGTCGTTTTTTCAAGGAAATCTCTAAGAATCTTACCCACCCAGCACCCCTATTCACTCCAGATCCCGTTGAAAAAACAGCAAAATAACTTGTTTGCCAGCATTGAAACTAGTAGTAAATCATACCAAATCACTCGTTTTTCACGAAAAAAATTAAAACATCGAAAAATCGAGGGGGACCTAAACTAGAAAATTACCATACCTATTTAAGAAAGTAATATATGTTTTCAATTTTTATACACCTAAGTTAGTGATGTCAATTTTAGAAACCTCCATCTTTTTATACATTCTCAATTTCGTAAGTATTTCATGATATCATCTTATTTGTTTCTACCGTTATCTTTTTATTTTAGTTCTCCTGATGAAGAGATAAATAAATATCTCGAAAGCTCGAGCAAAGAAAAAAGAGTACCTCATTAATTGCTACAATTCCCACTATCCAATTTTTTATTTAATGCACTATTATATAATTATTTCCTATTTCTCGATTATTTCTGGGCCGACCCTGCATAGTCTGACGAGCCATCACTGTGGTTTATCATTCATTGAAATCTGTTAATATTTGTCGATTTTTCATTTAAATTCTTCATATGACACACATCCGAACGATATTGAAAACAATTCGAATATGTTCATTCAACAATGAATTATCAGCTAAATTGCTGAATAATCTTTCTAATTCATATTTTCTTCAATTATAAGAATGAATATGTCAAAATTGAACAGGAGTCGGTAAGAATATTTTGTTGTGCAAAATAAGATTGAACTTTTTTTAAATTTTCAGAATTAAAGTGTTTCCAGGCAGCAGTATTTGCGCTGAAACTATGCTTATAGGAGATATATCTTTTGGAAGCAATTGTGTCGTGCATCCTTTCGTGCAAATTCTTGCTATAGCAGGACCTGTCATAATAGGAGAAAACTGCTTGATAGAAGAACGTGTACAAATAATTTATAGGTAAATACAACTAATAACGAGGTAAATTGCTGTCTGCAGGGTGAGTCTTTGACTTGTACAGGGTGGCAAGATGGAAACATGGAAACTGGCAAAACTAAGTTGGTTTTATAACTAAATGACTTACATTACCGCTCATAGAACAATATACTATTAATTCTTTCTCTCTCTGACACATCGTATTATGTCGTGAAACGTATGTCATTCTCAACTTCATGTGAATAGTTTCGATCGTAACCTCACAATTCAATGTGAAATGTTTCAATCGCTTTATTCCGTTTTCTTCAAGTCCTTAATATCATTGTTAACTCCTATTCATATTCTAAAATTGAACTGAAAGACTTTAAGTGACATATTTTCATTCTGGATATCTATTTTCTTGTTGTCTTTCAGAATAAACATAACCATCAGTTTAGAAAATTGTCGGGATAAGGACCAAATAGAAAAACAGTCAACTTTCAGCCAACGTTTCGTTTACTTAAGTGCAAACTTCCTCAGGGCCTACATGGAAAAAATTAATTGAACAATTACTACAATACGCTCGACAAACAAAAAGACAAACTTACGTCAATCAACTACTTTTACACAAAAACTCATAAATAACCGTGTAGCAAAGTACCAAAAACAACACACGGTTATTTATGAGTTTTTGTGTAAAAGTAGTTGATTGACGTAAGTTTGTCTTTTTGTTTGTCGAGCGTATTGTAGTAATTGTTCAATTAATTTTTTCCATGTAGGCCCTGAGGAAGTTTGCACTTAAGTAAACGAAACGTTGGCTGAAAGTTGACTGTTTTTCTATTTGGTCCTTATCCCGACAATTTTCTAAACTGATAGTTATAGAAAGAGGACGCAAAAGGTGATCCAGAATAAACATAACCTCTAAATTTCTCGCAATTTTTGAATTTCCAGTTGACGCAAGCGTAAAACACAAGCCTTACCAAAGATTTGGCTTCACTTTGTGACTGTGAAAAGCAGGGGTTTAATCCATATTACTATTAGTATTAGTAGATATAATATGAATATTACTTACGACAAAATTTTGGACCTTTGACCTTTCTCAAATTCATAGATAGCTTCGGGAATGAATACCATAGAGAAAACAAACAACGTTTAGTTGATCTATGATGAATACTTATTTGTCAAAAATCGCAATACAAGACCAATGTGACCACATTTTCTCGTGAAATAGTCATGTCGAATACCACTTGAGATGAAATTGCAGCAGGCAAATTTCTCTCTTGTAATATTCAAGTTTGTTGCTATCGGCAATTTCGCGAATGACAATTGTCATTTTACAATCGAGAAATTTTGCCAACAAACTTTCATCTCTAGTGGTATGTATACAGGGTGGCCACTTTTTCAATGGCATAGTATTGGTAACTTTCAAACCATAAGTTAGAAGGTCGGTCAAATGGAGAAAAAGTTGCATACATAGAAGCACTGTCGAGCAGTTCAAACCAATCGAGATTATCAGGGCCGGTTATTGAGATATCATAAGAAAAGTAAATTCTGTCATTTTGATTTTTATTTTTTTCCCACTTTATTTCAAATATTATCAAAAAATGTTACAGGAATTTTTTATTCGACAGTAAATTATCCTCAAAATGACATAATCAGATTTCGTATCCAACGTTTCGTACTTCCTGGGCCACCCTCAACCTTATTTTTTTCAATACGGACCTGCATATTTTATGACACTTTTCGAAATATCTTTTAACGCTGTATTCAACGATATATCATACAATGTCATTCAATGTTGATTTTACAAAATGGTGGACATTTCGAACACTTACGTCATTAATGTTTATCATTTACCTTCGAATAATCATTTCATTTGTCTTTCATTAAATGATAGTTTCGTTTAATTATTATGAATTAGGTTTTTCACCTCTTGAAATTTGTAAATAATTATTACTTGTTTCTTGCTTTGATTCTGTTTCGTAATAATTATTTATAAATTTCAAGAGGTGAAAAACCTAATTCATAATATTTAAACGAAACTATCATTTAATGAAAGACAAATGAAATGATTATTCGAAGGTAAATGATAAACATTAATGACGTAAGTGTTCGAAATGTCCACCATTTTGTAAAATCAACTTTGAATGACATTGTATGATATATCGTTGAATACAGCGTTAAAAGATATTTCGAAAAGTGTCATAAAATATGCAGGTCCGTATTGAAAAAAATAAGGTTGAGGGTGGCCCAGGAAGTACGAAACGTTGGATACGAAATCTGATTATGTAATTTTGAGGATAATTTACTGTCGAATAAAAAATTCCTGTAACATTTTTTGATAATATTTGAAATAAAGTGGGAAAAAAATAAAAATCAAAATGACAGAATTTACTTTTCTTATGATATCTCAATAACCGGCCCTGATAATCTCGATTGGTTTGAACTGCTCGACAGTGCTTCTATGTATGCAACTTTTTCTCCATTTGACCGACCTTCTAACTTATGGTTTGAAAGTTACCAATACAATGCCATTGAAAAAGTGGCCACCCTGTATAAGAAGAAACTGTATGGCAGCAGCTGTCAGCAGTGATAGTAAGATAGTTGTTGTCACCGAAAATCACAATAATTATTAAGTTTGTAGTATTTTGTGATTGAAAAAATTACCTGTTTTTCAGTTTTCAAATTAATACCTATACATAATGCATCCAGAAAAATCTGTTACTCATGAAAAAGTCTCATCATAGATGCATAGAATAACTGGTGTTGGCACTGATTAGATTTTGTTTAAGACTTTCTTGTCGTTCGAAAATCTGAGTTCTTAAACTACTTTTCATTTCTCCCAAAAGGTGTCGCGCTATTTTCCATCGCCGCAGTAGCGCCATGACCGATAAATTATTGCGGATTATTCCGGAAGTGAAACGATCGAGAACTCAAATCTAGAGTCGTTACACCAGGTATTTCTATGCATCTATGTCTCATCAAATACCATTCGGGCATGTAATTTTTCCTGTGAAAAAAAATCGAAAAAACACAATGCAAGGTAGATAATATTTTTTCAACAAAAAGCATTCGAGCAGGTGCAAGAATCCTGGCATTTCTGTTGCCACCAGCACTCGTGCTTCTTGTTAAAATAATAGAGGAAGTGGTCCGAATATGGGCCCCCCATTTGTTTTTTCTTCGTAACTTACTATTTTTTTTAACAATGTCTTGAATCATCTATACTATGTATACTATAAGACCTTAGTAACAAAACTGCAAAACTTGTTCTTTTTTTAATGAAGATTTTTGGTTTTACAGAGAAATATATGAAGAGGGACACTTTTTTCGAGAACGGTCAGACGGTACTGAATATTGGCCCCCTAAGAAATATTCAAATTTTATTGCCACAATACAAAAATACAAAAGAAAATAACAAAAATAAATCTCTGAGTAAAAATGAACATGTTTTATAAAAAAAAACTAACTAAATTACTGACAAAAATCACAAACGTATTTGTCTTTTTCTGCTCCGGAACATTGTTCATGTGCCCAGAGATTGCACATTAAACACTGAACCCAGGTTTCTCCTCTGGTATCATCTCATGATACTAAAACCCACAGTGTGGGTTTTAGTATCATGGTATCATCTGAAACTCTTGTTTCGCAAAATAGACATGTAGCATCATTACTGCCAGGAGTGTACTCGCCGATCTGGTCTGGGTCAAGGTCATCGTCAGCAGGCAAAAATTCATCTTCCTCTTCTTCATCTGAGCTGGATCTGGTATTTGCTTTTATTTTGGGTTTCTTTACTTTTTTTTCAAATCTGCCTTAGATTATTTTCTATTGCTGGCAGACATTGTTAACCTGTAAAAAATAGATGGCTCTGAATATGGGCCCCTAGCCCATATTCAACTCACACAAGGGGCCCATATTTCAAAATGTTTACATTCATAAAAAATATTAGATTATGATGTTTATAAATATTTTTTGTTGATAATCTACACTAGCATCTCTTTTTCACCCTTTCTTCTGTGAGACTAATATATATCAGTTCCTAAATAATATCAAAAATCACAAATATCACGCAGTATAAACTTACCCAATAAAATTCTGTCAGAGGTCAAAAACAAAAGCACCGCATAATTCAACATCAAATCGTGTACTGACCGCGGCATTTGTAAATATAGGTTAGAACTAGAAGAGGTGACCTGAAGTATATTTTGATATCTTCTATAAGATGACGCTACCGGTTTCATAGATACTTTGGGGGCCCATATTAAATGCATGGCCCATATTCGGACCACTTTACGTAGCAACGTGATTCTTCGATTTTTTTCGGAAAAATTGGATGCCCTCATGATATTACTTACAAATATCCTGAAACATTCCGAAAATTTTGTACTTGAAGTTCAATGAGATGCATGTCGCTTTCTAGAAAATAATGTTTCTCAGTTTCTTCGCAAGAAAACCTTAATTCTGTTATAGGTCACCTCCTGGCGAAACTCCTATCACCAAGAAAGGTCCACCTCTGGTGATTGGTTCGAATAATACTTTAGAAGTGGGATGCCGCATCGAAGCAAGAAAAATTGGAGACAACAATGTTTTCGAAACCAGATGTTTTATCGGCAGCAAAGTAACTGTAACGAACGACTGTATCGTTGGAGCTGGATGTAGGCTCGGAGCAAATTCTGTATTGCCTGAAAGATCCGTTGTTTTTGGTCAAAAGTGCACGATAAGGGAAAGCTTAAGCGGGCCTTTAGTAAGTTTCCCAGATTGAACAGATTGTTTGAAGTCCTCCAATACTTATTACAATGCTACTCCTCAAAATTTTTCACAATATTCCGTGTTCCGCGAAGATAGGGGCCTAATATAACTTGACTTGAGGCAGAACAGTCTCTTTTTGAACAATTTTCAAGAACTGGAACAGATGGCTTTGAAGTATCTTAATTCTTAATAAGCTCCTTTCGAAATAACAAGAAAGGGAAAATAATAATTATTATTACGATGATCGCAAAAGCTAGGAGCATAGATAACTGGAGAATAGGCTCCTCTACGTTAGTTCACCGTACGGACACGAAGTGGCGCCAACGTCGTTATGGCTCTAACCAGGCTATGAGGATAGTATCCTTCTCAAATAAAACTACCTAGATAAACAATTTAATTATCTCTGATTGTCAGAAATGACAATCAAGTGTCAGAAGTTCTTTGAATATTCTCTGGCTTTTCTGCTAATTTTATATAACAGAATACCTAACTACACAGAAGCGTCAGTAAGCGTCGGCACTTTGATCTTCAAGGGGCAAATTTTCGAGACCTTCATTCTCTGTTAGGTAGTACATAAATGTCACTTTTGAGCCTCAAATTTGATTTGAATGGTCAATGGTTCAATGATTTTTGATTTGATCAACAATCAGAATCAAACCAAAAAAACAAACTCCAGCGGTCCAACGGGAAGTTTAAATTTAACGTTGACATTTGTATACTTACTACCTAGCATGGCACTAACGCCATAAAATAAAGTGACGCTTCTTTGTAGTTAGGTTATCTGTGGTTATATCATAAGGGCATCTAATTTTTACGAAAAAAAAAATCGAAAAAACACGTTGCTTAGTAATATTTTAACAAGAAGCATGAGTGCTGGTGGCAACAAAAATCTGAGTCGAATACGAGGATTTTTGCGCCTGCACGAATGCTCTTTGTTAAGAAATATTACTTTGTATTGTGTTTTTTCGATTTTTTTCACGGAAAGAGGTAGCACACTGTACAGTGTTGAGACATCCTTCTTAGGAAATTCATGAAAATATATTGACCTGTTTTTACTTTGATCAGTTACAATTGCAAACAGTTTTTTTCAGCATTAGTACTTAGCTTACTCATTGTTATGTTATATGTAATCAGTCCACTGGCCTAACATTCATATGGATTATTAACGTACAAACATGAATCCTTTGGCTCAGATACATCTCCTCAGGGACGGGCCTAAGGGGGGGGATGGGGGGGGACGATCCCCCCCCAATGTTGCACAGAGTTGGCAAATTTTAAAAGCAGTTGGAATATTTTCGAAGCTGTTGAAAAATTTTCGAAGCGGTTGGAAAAATTTCGAAGCAGCTGGAAAAGTTTTGAAGAAGTTGGGAAAATTTCGAAGCAGTTGGGAAAATTTTGAAGCAGTTGGAAAGATTTCAATTGAGTTGGAATACATATTTCTACAAAAGTCCCCAATGTTGAACAGAGTTGGCAAATTTTAAAAGCAGTTGGAATATTTTCGTAGCTGTTGAAAAATTTTCGAAGAAGTGGGGAAAATTTGGAAGCAGTTGGGAAAATTTGGAAGCAGTTGGGAAAATTTTGAAGCAGTTGGAAAGATTTCAATTGAGTTGGAATACATATTTCTACAAGAGTCCCCAATGTTGAACAGAGTTGGCAAATTTTAAAAGCAGTTGGAGTATTTTCGAAGCTGTTGAAAAATTTTCGAAGCAGTTGGAAAAGTTTCAAAGAAGTTGGGAAAATTCCGAAGCAGTTGGGAAAATTTTGAAGCAGTTGGAAAGATTTCAATTGAGTTGGAATACATATTTCTACAAGAGTCCCCAAATGTTGAACAGAGTTGGCAAATTTTAAAAGCAGTTGGAATATTTTCGTAGCTGTTGAAAAATTTTCGAAGAAACTGGGAAAATTTGGAAGCAGTTGGGAAAATTTTGAAGCAGTTGGAAAGATTTCAATTGAGTTGGAATACATATTTCTATACAAGAGTCCCCAATGTTGAACAGAGTTGGCAAATTTTAAAAGCAGTTGGAGTATTTTCGAAGCTGTTGAAAAATTTTCGAAGCAGTTGGAAAAGTTTCGAAGAAGTTGGGAAAATTCCGAAGCAGTTGGGAAAATTTTGAAGCAGTTGGAGAGATTTCAATGGAGTTGGAATACATATTTCTACAGAAGTTTTCTTAAAATGTGAATGAATTTGACTTTTTTTAAATGAAGTTTTAAATCAATGTTTATTAAACCGGTAGAACTAAGCTCACGTTTAGCCGGACAAAAGCATGTAGAGAATAGCGACAATTGTACAAATTCTTGTTAGAGTATATTTAGAGTATTTGGCAGTTTTGGCCCAATGTGCAATGTGTATAACCAGCAATGAATGGTATTTATTCCGAATTGCTACCAAGTGTTTGAAAAGATGAACAATTTTTCATCTTTTACGTTATCCCTCAGCAGGTAGTTGTGAATTTCTCAGTTTGGCCGCATCGACTGTGTCCATCTGGTACCAATTTGCGCTATTTCTCTCGGTAGGGCAGTAGGCAGTATTTTTTTCTCATTCTTAATTATTCTATCAAATCTCCGTTCAACACGTAAATCTGTTAAGGGGCCGTTATACTTTGGCCGACGGCACCGATTCTCCATTCAAAAAGTGCCTTTCATTTTTCCATTTTCATTTTTCACGTCCTAAAATCTCCACCTGAAAGCTTGATTTTTTTTTAATTCTCCTGGAACTTCAGACAGTTCTCTGCGATTTCACAGTTTCTGGAAGTCTTTTCAGTATTTCCATAATTTTTTGCATTAATTAAGCGTATATCCAAATGGATTTTTTTTAAATATAGAAAATTGATTTGTCGAGGGCACTCCAATGAATTTTCTAAAAAAATGGATCAACAACCGCCATAAAACGATTATGAAGTCAATTTTCATAGACTCTCAAATGCAACCCGATTTTTTCATGCGAAAAAATGATTTTCTAAAAGAGAAGAAATCGGAGTGCCCTCAAGACATCCTTTAACTTCAATTTAAAGAAAAAAATCAAGCTATTAGCTTAAAAATTTAGGACGTAAACTTGGAAAAATGAAAGGCACTTTTCGAATGGAGAATCGGTGCCGTAGCCGATTTTTTCATACGAAAAAATAATTTTATCAAAGAGAAGAAATTGGAGTGCCCTCAAGACATCCTTCAACTTCAATTTAAAAAAAATCAAGCTTTTAGGAGAAAAATTGAGGGCGTGAACTTGAAAGAATGAAAGGCACTTTTTGAATTGAGAATCGGTGCCGTAGCCGATTTCTTCATGCGAATAAATAACTTTATCAAAGAAAAGAAATTGAAGTGCCCTCAAGACATCCTTCATCTGCAATTTAAAAAAATCAAGCTTTTTGGTGAAAAATTGAGGGCGTGAACTTGGAAAAATGAAAGGCACTTTTTGAATGGAGAATCGGTGCCGTAGCCGTCGGCCGAAGTATAACAGCCCCTATGCAAAAATGGACCGAAAAAGATTCAAAGTGAAGTGTGTAGTATGTGGATTTTTTTCAGTTCACTTGAATAAATCATTTATTTTTCTTCGGAATTTAACTTAAAAATCGAAACATACAAAATAATGATAACAGATGCTGTATAATCCGCTATAGAGTGTGGAGTGTGTGTTAATCTAGTAATGCAGAATTAAAAAACTACACTACAAAATTTTCTAAATATTTTTAATGCTCTCGGGAAAAAAAACATTGACACGCAATCTAAAATACCACTCCCCCCTTCAACCGTTGGTTTTCTAATCCTTTAATGCACAGTTGGAAAATTTTCGAAGCTATCCCCCCCCAAAAATTTGGCTTCGGCCCGTCCCTGCATCTCCTTTCTAAATTTCTGTCTTACAGAAAGATTAAGACACAGCTTGAATTACGATAATAATATGAAACAAAATACCTCAGCTTCGAAGCACGTAAAATAAACATCGAAAGACATTACTCGTTTTCTAGGTTGGAGGATGTTTTGGTTTTTGGATTCTAGTTGAAAACATTCTTTGAAACTCTAGAAGTGTAGAGCCATAAAGATGACAGCGTCCTCTAGCAGGCGCCACACGAAACTCTAACCTCTGCCGTCATAGGCAGTTCAAAATGTTCTGTCGAGCGTATGAAGCCTTCTCTCCAGTTATCTATGCTTCTAGGTAATATGAATCAACTACAGTCTTATCATAAAATACTTAGTGACATTAGAAGTGTCACACCTAGAAAAAACAATATCTTCAACTTTGTCTTTTCGATGGATTTACATCAGGAATGAAAATGAAATGATAACATTTGCGAGAAATTTCATTCATATACAAGTCGAGAAGAATCAAAAATTATCAATTGTGTTCGGCGACCCCGTAGCTGGCCGCTGGGAACATTCCTGTATCGGGTGTCCCAAATTCGTTGTTCAGTGAGGGGATCTCAGGATCTCTTCGAATTTGAAAAAAATAAATGGCACATTACCGGCCTCGATTTTAGAGGGAATCAATTCGGTGAAAAGCGCAATCTTATAAGTTCCACACGGCAAATCATCCAAGGGCATATCTACGATATGATATGATATATTGTTTATCCTGATTACTCCTAGGTCTCCTGTGGAGACCCCTCTGAAATTACAAGCTTTGAAGCTTGTAACTTGTGCCGAGTTCGGAGTAAGCAGTTGTGTTCTGTGTAGGCTTTGTTACTGTGTCCTTACGCCACCTTAGGCACAGCACTGTTAATTTTTGACCCAACAGTGAGAATGGTGGCCCCTACCGAGACTAGAAAATTTCTTTCCTAGCTCGGGACCTTTGGGTCCGAATTCCACCGCTCTACCACTGAGCCAGGGGCACTCATGCACGATAATCTGTGAACTTCAGATATTTTTCATAATGATTATAAATTGCCTCTTTGAGATATAACTAATCGTAGCAATAAATAAATATATCGGAAAATCGCTATAAAATAATCGCTAAATATTGAATTTGACAAATTTATCTGATATTCTTCTGTGCTTCCGAGATCCGCAAAATATGAGTGCTTGAAATAAAGGCTCTGTAGGTCGACAGAACCGAGTTATATAATAACGCTTGGACACGTCACCAACATTTTCGAGGGGGACATCGTTCGCGATGAAATTCACCCGAAATACATTCCATTCCTCGGAGCTGTGACCGCCACCCCTAAATCTTTAAATGGCACCATATGGCAAGTGATACCTCATTTGAAAGGTAGTTTCCTTCTTAATATCGAACAACAAAAATAAATTAATTCTATCGATTCGTTTTCGAGATATAGGAACTTGAAGTTGGGAAATAACTTTTTATTCACTCAATCAATAAAAATAAGATCTAACAGTGCAACTGTTTAAAGGAAATCATTGTCAATGAAATTAATATTCAAACTGTCTACCACCCATTTTCATACAATAGTACAAGTTCTGTTCAAAATGAGACCTCACATTTCGTAGCATTTCCAGCGTTATTCGACGGCATTATTCAATAATTCTACGCCGTAAATCTTCCAGAGATTCTGGTTCGGTTGCATAGATTTTGTTTTTCAAGTGACCCCACAGGAAAAAGTCGAGTGGGGTTAAATCTGGAAATCTTTAAACAGTTGCAATGTTAGATCTTATTTTAATTGATTGAGTGAATAAAAAGTTATTTTCCAACTTCAAGTTCCTATATCTCGAAAACGAATCGATAGAATTAATTTATTTTCGTTGTTTGATATTAAGAAGAAAACTACCTTTCAGATGAGGTATCACTTGTCATATGGTGCCATTTAAAAATTTAGGGGTGGCGGTCACAGCTCCGAGGGATGAAATGTATTTCGGGTGAATTTCATCGCGAACGATGTCCCCCTCGAAAATGTTGTTGACGTGTCCGGGCATTTTTATATAACTCGGTTCTGCCGACCTACAGAGCCGCTGTTTCGTTTTCAATGGCCCACTCTGTATTTCAATCATCAGTAGTTTGCAGATTGTCATAGATGGATGATTTGCTGTTCGACAAAGTTCTAATGATTCTTATAGTTTGATCAGAAATTTGTATATCATGTTGAATATTTTTGAGAAGAGGGAAAAAAAAGCGATTTTATTTGTTTGAAAAATTTGTATGGTTTACATTTAAAAAAAACACAAGCTTGTACTTTAACTCGAAAAGTAACCGCAATAAAATGAATTGGTAAGACTACTAAAAAAGTGCCTAGATGGTTTTCGTTTCAAGTCGATAGCTTCAGTATTAAAACCCGTAACTGCTACCGACGGGGTCTATGTGACCCAGAGCATCCTTCTTCGCGTTGGGGTCTTGGGGATAATTATATCTCTTCCGAGTAGGAAAGATTTGAGTTTCACGGTATTCTCCTAATTAAAAGTAAGCTTCCAGTTACCGTGAAGTTTGAATGTGAATTCTTTTTACGAATCGAGATATACGCATTCTTGGGTCAGATTGACCCGTCTGTAGTGAAAGTGTTCGTATTAATCTTTGGGGCATGCAGGTAAGTATACCATATTTTGGTATAAAATTAATTTGTTTATGGTTCTCCATAATTTCATTGCTTCGTTGGGACAAATAAATCAAAAATTGAATGTCATTTCCAGAGTTTTTTTTTAATTTTACAGTTCGATATACGATATGTCTAGATCACTGTCTGAGGAGGAATTGAAAGACATTTTCAATGATCCCGAATTCTGGGTCGATTGGGACGATACCAATGTACCAATCGATTGTCCCGTGACGGATAATTCAAAGGAAGGTGATGGTAATGAGGAAGATCATTAAATCTACAGCGAACATGATTGATGTAGCGATGGTGATTGGGAACCAGCACATGATCAAGATGAAGAATCCGAAGACTGTGAAAACACTGACCAACTAGAATTGGAAGGGAGGAATGTGGCTGAAGAGGAAGAGGTTGATGAGTAAAAATTATTGGTACCCATGGAAAAGATCGCACTAAAAGGGGAAGGATAGCTTCAACTAGAAGTAGAATCCCTGTTGAAAAAATCCTACACACAAAAAACACTGTTAGTAGAAACAATGGCATAACCATTGAATCAATGATATACTGTATTCCCTATTCGTGAATTATTACTATATTTAATTCAATGCTTATCTTGTTCTTCCTATGCCAATGCTGCCTATTTTTGATTCAATTATAGGTCTCATTGATTTGATCCAAGCAGTAAAAGTATTCAATGATATGCTATAATTGGGACAAGAAAAGCGTTAGTTAGTTTCAATGAAAGATTACAATTAAAACAAACCCAACTATTTTTCTATCAATTAACTATAATATTTCAGGAGAATAGATATATTATTGAATAACTATGCATTTGGATTGTTTTAAATGTAGGATATATTGAAACTGAAACAAGATGTAATTTCTTGAAAGGTAGTTTACTATAAAAAGAATGAATGCTTGATTTTGATTTAAATAAACTTCATATTGGAGAAAGAAACTACATCAATTGAATCAATATGATGCATTTGTTAGAAATATTTTACTATATTTGAATTGAAAGTTCATTTTTGTTAATTTAACTCTTTAATTTATTGATTGAATGATAAGGTGTATCAAATAAAACTATTTTGAATGTTTTACATTTTATTATTTTATCAACAAAATCATAAATGTTGTCTCAATAACACAATAACAATAAGTAAACAGTAACATACTGATATTCATAACAAAACAATAACTTATTTCCTCTAATTGTCTAATTTGAACATAGTTATGGTACTGTGGTAATAAGCGACAATATTAAATAGAGATCTTAAGGGATATTTTTCTTTTCGATTTTCTAAACCTCAAAAAATTACATAAGCAAAACCTTGTTTGAAAATAGAATGAATGTTAAAGACTTGATAAAATCTTAGACTATATATCGGGTATAGTCTAAGATTTTTACTAACATCAAACTCTGTAAGTAGTGGATAACTGTGCGTGGGACACAGTTGTATGATCAATACCCAGTTTCATAAAAAAAACAAGTTACAATTTTACAAGTAAAAGTACTTGTAATGCACATTGAAATCAAGTGAATTTCACCAAATACTGCTCCCACTCTTAGTTGGATTACAATTTCACGAATTAATTTAATCGGTATTGTTACCTTAGTTCTTAGTTAGTTATTTTTATGGAGCGGATATTGGACAAAAAACTCACAACTCGCAGAATATCTGCCTGTTAACTTATAACTTGTTTTATGAAACAGGCCCAGGTATATCGAAAGCAACCACTAAGATTTGGTTCAATTTAATCTTGAAATTGGATGTCCCTCCTTCGAAAGCGATGGTGCATCAAGTTTTAACTTAAGGGGTTGAAATAGTGAAATAACTAACATCCTAGCAACTATCGGTAAAATAAGTACCATTATTAGATTGTCTTTCGTTTATGGCACACATTCACAATAAAACGGAAGGCTTTGAGACATTTTTATATGAATATGAAGGTACTCACCCTGAAAATGTGGAACTAGAGATTCCATTCCCAACTTATTTAATAGCTCTTCCATTTTCAAACTCTTTCTTCGCAGTAACACACACACGCAACACGCAACTAAATACTAAATCAAAATCCTGTCGCGTCTTGTCTTGATGCAGTCGTCTTCGTAGCTTTATTTACTATTTTTGAATCAATCATAGGCTTCATTGGAATAAATCTAGTTATTGTTCCGTTACTTTTTCAGCTATTGAATGAAATGAATCAATTAATTCAAATATAGCTTGTATTCAAAGCAAATATAGTTCTTTTTTATTTCAATATTATTCTGATCGATTCATTCAGGGCCCCCGCTACCATGTGTGCAAAGTGTGCAAAGCACACGGGCGCCATCCTTTTAGGGGCGCCAAAATCCTGGGTCAAAAATCGCAATAAAATTTTCGCGAAAAAAAAAAACAAAAATTAATGCTAAAATAAAAATGCTTGTATTTGATGCGTCTCTGTAAACGTTCTTCAACGCACAGGTACGCTTTTTTCGGACTGGACGTCGAACGCCGCATCCACGCCGTCAATCTCGTTTCTACGAATTTATCCAACCAATGTAGTAGTTCTCATTACTATACATATGATACTGACCCGTTATAGTATATTTCATTACTAGTCCAGAAAGTAAGCTTTTTCCGTGCGCGCGCGATGTGTTCCAGTGTGAGGCGGAGCCGAACACGGGAATTCGTGCAAGCACGGAAAAAGCCTTTCTGGACGTGTAATGAACGATGTTTTTCATTACACCTCTCTGAAAACAATAACACGGGAAAAATTCTCAGCAGAAAGCATTTCGATATTGTGAAACAATAATTATTCAAAACACTGACATCTACTGTCACGCAATCATTGCTCTGTGTCTCAGCATAGGAATCACAGGATGCATCTATGCCTCAGCGCACCGTAAAACTTTTTTCGGTGCGGCCGCATGGAAGAGAGTCATTTTCGATGTTCTAAATCTACATGTTTTGATAGGGTTTTCAGTGCCGTGTAATGAAAAGTATTTTACAATATATATTTGAAAACAATTTGATCTCGACCCTTTTAAACCTGAGCATTTCACTAAGAATTCTTCTGACATTGCCTGTATCTGTAGCTTCTGGCGAACGATCTTTCTCAAAATTAAAAATCATTAAAAATTATTTAAGATCGACAATGCTTCAAGAAATATTGTCTGGACTAGCAATATTAGCAATTGCACAAGAAATTCTTGATGGTATCAATTTAAGCGATGTAATTGATGAATTTGCAACAGCCAAGTCTAGGAAAATATTGCTATTATAATAGCTATTTTTATTTTTCTACTGTACCTAGCTTTCATTTTTGATTTCATGAGGAAGTTAACTGGGTATTTTTTAAAGAAGTACCTGCATATTTTTCAAAATACCTAAGTATAAGTAGAAAGTGATACCTACTTTTATATGAATAGAGTGTAACAGCCAAATGGAATAAATTCGATAACGAATAAATGAGGGCGTGTTGGGAAAAACGCTCGGACACGTCGATTTGTAATTTCAAATGCGCATATTTTTCAAGAATATAATATTATATAGGTTGTTCCATGTGACCGTGGCCAATACCAACTTTCTTATTTCAAATGCAACCACCTGTATATTATTTATTTCTTGGATTCTTCAGAAAATTTCAGACACAATTCATGCACAATGTCCTATACCTATCTTTAACTATTTCGTGTTGAGTGTCTTCAGATTTATTGCAAAAATCAACGTTTTAAATAAAAATTATTTTATTTCATGAATTCGATATACACTTGAAACCTAATAAGTAACACTGATTATTTCTTAATTATTAAAAAAAAACCAACAAAAAATAAATGTCAATGTAGGAAATGTTCAAAATGCTCGCCGCTGACGTCTTAGCAACACGCTAATCTGGTGTAGAGTTTTCTTCTAACGTTACTCAACATTTCTTCTCAGTAATGGTTTTTGCTCACTTTCTTCATATCAAGAGGTTAATGGGAAATAAGTATTGAGTGTAATGTATCGAATTTGTGAAATAAAATAATTTTGATTCGAAATATTAATTTTTTAAAAAATCTTAAAACACTTAATATTTCCGAAAAAGTTGAACATAGGTTAAGGACATTGTACATGAATTATGTCTAGAATTTTCTGAAGAATCCAAAAAATAAATAATATACAGGGGGTTGCATTTGAAATAAGTTGGTATTGGCCACGGTCGCATGGAACACCCTATATAATTTTATTTTCTTGAAAAATATGCGCATTTAAAATTACAAATCGATGTGTCCGAGCGTTTTTCCTAACACCCCCTCATTTATTCGTTATCGAATTTAATCCATTTGGCTGTTACACTCTGTGTGTATACATTAGCCAATATTTCTGTTTTGTGTTCCTTAAAGATGTGATTTTTAGTTTTTGGTTATTTTTATAGTATTTATTATCAACAGAGTGTCTGTACCCTACTAGTCAAGGAAATACTTCAAAGTGGTTGTGACAAAGAATTTATTTCGAGTTATTTATTTCGTTATGATTTTATTCTGTTTCTTTGTGTTTCGTTTGTTTTATATTTCAGTCTACAAAGAAATATCTAATTTCTGACTTCTAAAGTTCAGTTTTTCGATTAATTTTAAGCACCTATAGCTACCTACCCACCTAATAAATAAAAAAATCCAAAATGCTTTAAGGGGCGCCAAAATTCTTTTTTGCACACAGGCGCCAGAAGCCCTTGCGGGGGCCCTGGATTCATTCAAATAGAAGTCTTATTTAACGAATATGCAGTTCTTCCTTATTTCAATATTATTCTGACTATAATTGAATGGCAGCCGTGTTATTCAATGAAATATCTGAATTTAATTACTTCAAAAATAATTTATTGATATAACAAGAAGTTTTATTGGGTCAACTGAAACGATGTCAATGAAATATCTACTATTGCCGTTAGCACAGTCTTTTTTGTGTGTAGGAGTTCTAGCAGGACTCAAAGGAAAGACTCGCCAAAATCCACCATCCTTTCCTCTGGATGTCGAGTTCTATATCAGTTGTCATCGGGAACTGAAAAAACTCGCTTCAATTACCCAAAAAAAAACTCGGAATTGCTTTGTGGTCTACACACCCCACATGAGACGCCGTGTTTACAATAATCGCATACCACGCAGAATTCGTAGTTTGGCGGGATATCCTCGGAATCACCGTAGAAGCTGCTTCTACATCAACTGATAATGGTGAAACATCAAGAAGAAAAAGATATGCAAAATATGTCTTGGTAAAAAATACCGGACAACCAGAACGCATTGTGCAAAGTGCAAAATACCAATTTGTCAACAATTGGCTGTCATGTTATGTCCAAATTGTGTTTGAAAGAAATTTTGCAATAGAAATGAATTGAGAATAGTACATTTTTTACCGGGTAGGAAAAGCGTAACATTCCTGGGACGATTGTGAAAATTGCTAAGTCCAAGTTTAAAATTCGACAGATTCCAATTAATTTTGATGAAATCGCGGATTATTTAATTCATAAATGAATGATGCTTCGAAATTCGTATTGAAATTGGTTACGTTACTATGGAAACGTATCTACTCATGTTGAATTGTCAAAGTTGACGCATATAATTAATTTAATTGCTAGTGTTTTCGAATTTAAAACAGTGTAAAATGATAAATGATGATGAATTTGCTATTTCTGGGACTCCTCCAGAGCTGGTTGATGCAGTGAAAATACTGCTTCTTTAGAATAAGTGCCGAAGGAATCATGAGAAAAGTTCGTATATGCATATGTCGATTGTCGAACCATCTGTAAGGAAATATCATTTCCTTACAGTAAGGACCAATTTTGACTGGAATGTCAAAATTTCCTACCGATTTGCGGAGAATAATGTTTTTTTCCGCAAATCGCTAGAAAATTTTGACATTTCAGTCAAAATTGGTCATAGAAAACGTCAAGATTTCCTAACTGTTAGGAAATATTCATTTCCTTACTGTAAGGAAATGATATTTCCTTACAGTTGGTTCGACATATGCATATACGAACTTTTCTCATGATTCCTTCGGCACTTATTCTGAAGAAGCAGTATTTTCACTGCATCAACCAGCTCTGGAGGAGTCCCAGAAATAGCAAATTCATCATCACTCATCATTACACACTGTTTTAAATTCGAAAACACTAGCAATTATTAATTATATGCGTAAACTTTGACAATTCAACATGAATACGTTTCCATAGCAACATAACCAATTTCAATACGAATTTCGAAGAATCATTCATTTATGAATCAAATAATTCGCGATTTCATCAAAATTAATTGGAATCTGTCGAATTTTAAACGATTTGCGGAAAAATAGTATGTTCACCTCGTAGGAAAAGACACATTCCAAGTCTCGGCTTGCGCCTCGACTTAGCAATTTTCACAATCGTCCAGGAATGTTACGCTTTTCCTACTTGGTAAACAATGTACTATTTATTTATATTCCATAAATTAAACATTTTCCTTTCCGGAAAAATTTGGCAAATTTATATATGGTTCACTGAGACCCGTCTGTAGCAGTTAAGGGACATCGAAAGGTCTGTAGCAGTTACGGGTTAAAGAAATTATGAGTACTCTTCATTTTAGGACATTTTACAATTTTGAACATACAGGGTGTCCCACGGTCGAGTGCCTATTAGACGTTTCTGGAGAACTGGACATATTTGAAATCTGAAAATTGGGATTATGATATTGTTGGAAATTCCCTACAGACCTAAAATATTTTTTGGACCTGAGCACTTCCGGTTATACCAGGAGTGGAAATAAATTTGTTCAAAAAATATTTTTTTCTAAATTTTCGTTCCTGATATGATTGAGTATTCAATGCTGAATACATTTCTGTTAAAACCATTGTATTCATTCGAATAGTTCTCAAAATATCGAAAAAAAACCTGAAAAAATGTCAAATATTCGTAGTCAGTGTTATGTTCATTATTCTTATTCTGAACATCCCGAGTGTGAACCGTTCCCACAACGTCAAAGTAGAAGAATGTGGAAAGGTCATGCATCTTTTGAATTTCATAAATATCATCACAGGCTGTTTCAAATTTGTGTCGAAAACTGTGATTGAAAATTGGCCATAACTTCTGTTTTTCAAATTAGAACCCTATTTTTTTATGATTGCGTTGGATTCTGCGAAGAAAAATAGTGTTAGCACTCTCAAATGTCCTTGCTCCTAAATTTAGTAATTCCCGAGATATTTGAGCTTTTCTGGATTCATGTTGTACGTAGAGTCAATTTCATTGAACCTGACGAGATTCGATGAATATTCTTATAAAACCATAGTAACAACTAATAATTAGACCTGTCACCTGTGAAATATTAATGGAATCATTTATCTTCTATGGTCACAGAATATTCTCATGCCAACAGATTCGATGACTATTCTTATGAAACCATAGTAACCATTGAAGTAAAATCGAGAAGTAAGGTTAAGGCCTAAAATCAGATCTGAATTATCAATGGGATAATTTATCTTCTATGGGCACAGAATATTCTCATGCGAAAGATAAGATTAATTTGACTCTACGTACAACATGAATCCAGAAAAGCTAAAATATCTCGGGAATTACTGAATTTAGGAGCAAAAGCATCTGAGAGTGCTATCATTATTTTTTTTCGCAGAATCCAACGCAATCATAAAAAAATAGGGTTCTAATTTGAGAAACAGAAGTTATGGCCAATTTTCGATCACAGTTTTCGACACTAAATTTGAAACACCCTGTGATGATATTTATGAAATTCAAGAGATGCATGACTTTTCAACATTCTTCTACTTTGACGTTGTGAGAACGGTTTACACTCGGGATGTTCAGAATAAGAATATTGAACATAACACTGACTATGAATATTTGACATTTTTTCAGGTTTTTTTCGATATTTTGAAAACTATTCAAATGAATACAATGGTTTCAACAGAAATGTATTCAGAATTGAAAACTTAATCATATCAGAAATGAATATTTAGAAAAAAATATTTTTCGAACAAATTTATTTCCACTCCTGGTATAACCGAAAGTGCTCAGGCTCCGAAAATTTTTCAAGTCTGTAGAGAATTTCCAACAATATCATAATCCCAATTTTCGGATTTCAAATATGTCCAGTTCTCCAGAAACGTCTAATAGGCACTCGACCGTGGGACTGTATAAGGTTGCGGTTTTTACCAAAAATAGAGGCTGAAAATTTGCCATTCATTTTTTTTCAGCTCAAAGGGATCCAGAGATGCCCTCACTAAACAATGAATTTGGGACACCCGATACACGTACAGGTGTAAAAGAGCCCTCTCTGCTTAGGGTTAAAAAAGAATTGATCCAGCCCCAGACGATACATCAATGATGAAACTGAATTGAGTTTGACAAATGAAAATAATTAAGACATGAAATTCTATGACCGCCCCAGTTTTGAATGAAGTGAATCAAAGCCTGCTTGGATTATATAGAACGAAAATTGTTTTTTTGGAATTTTCGATATATAGTGAACTTGGAAGATCAATTCGGAAATATCATTTCCCATTATGGTTTCCATTTGAAAACATTTTTTGGAATAGCTCCGAAATTTGAACAGCACCGATGAAAAGCAGTAAAAAAAGTGCCCTGAAGATGTGTTCATTTCGAGAACGTAGGTCCTATGTTACGGAAGTTATAGTCAATTATAAAAATGGACCAGATACCAAAATCGCCCTGTAGCTCGGAAACAATACGCCGTAGCAACTTAGGGTTTCCAGCTATTTATGTTTCTCGAAAAAAGTGGACATATATCCTCTTGCTGAAAACCCCAAGTCGCCACTGGCGTATTTAGGGGGGGTCCAGGGGGGGCCAGGCCCCCCCTGATGTACCTCTGGCCCCCCTGAAAGATTCTAATCAAAAACTACGTATAGGTATCACAAATATACCAGGTGCCGCGGCCCCCCCTGAAACCTGAGGCTAGATACGCCTATGCAAGTCGCTACGGCGTCTTGTTTCCGAGCTACAGGGCGATTTTGGTATTTGGTCCATTATTATAATTGATTATTGCTTTCGAATTATAGGATCAAGGTTTAGTACTATGTACATCTCTTAACAATTTATTATTATTATTTGAACTGGGGTCGTTTTGGCTCGTTAAGCCTTCCGAGAACTGCGACCGTGTAGATCTTTTGTTCCCTACCCTACTCATTAATGGAAACCCAAGGAGGTCGTCAATAGTGTTGATGAAATTGGCAACCTCCCTAGGAGCCTTGGCCGTGACCTCATGGGTATCCAGGACCGGTTTCCCCATATGAATGGTTCTTAGTTCAGCCAGCTCTGGGCACTTGCATACCATGTGTTCAGCTGTTTCCGCTTCTGATCCACATAGCCTGCAAATCTCATCTGCTGACTTTCCCATGCGGTACAAATGGTGTTTGTACCGACAGTGTCCCGTCAGCAGTCCTACCATCACCCGAAGCTCAGCTCGTGACAGCTTTAAGAGTTTCCTGGTATAGGTAGGTGATATCGTCACGAATTTCTTGGCCTGAGTAAGTCCAGGAGCGTTTGTCCAGTAGGTTATCCTGTTTTTCAGCTCCCATTGCTGGACCGCTGCCTTGTATTGGTCTTTTCCAAGCCCACAGAACGGCTCAGGTCCAACAGGTATTTGCCTTGATGCAATTTTTGCCAGTTTGTCGGCTTTTTCATTTCCTTCAACACCATAGTGCCCTGGTGCCCACAATAGAGTCACTTTATTGCCTCTTGCCAGTTGCTTTATGGTGGTCAGCAGAGACCCCTGGCAGTTTGATTCCAGGGATCTCAGTGAGGCCTGACTGTCCGTGATGATGTAGACATGCGCTCCCTTGAGGTTCATCTTGAGACACTCTTGAGCGCATACATAAACAGCCATTATCTCGGTCTGTAAGATAGAGGGCTCGCTTCCCAGGGCTTTAGAGATCCTCAATTTAGGTCCATATACCCCGAATGCCAGTACCCCTCTCTGTTTTAGATCCGTCGGTGAACCATATGGATGACTTTTTGTCCAGACGATTTACGAAACTTATTGCCCTAGGACGGTCGCGGTCGGTTATGACCGTTTCAAAGGGCGTATCAAAATCGTAGATGGTTGGCATAACATCCGATGGTTTTGCCAGGAGATTTGAATCAAATTGATTCAAGATCCCCATATTATGTCCAACCCAGTTACCGGGTAGTAGCTTTCCGTTAAGGGAGATTCTTACAGCTTCCAGCAGGCTACATTTCCTCACATGTACGTGTAAGGGAGGCAAATCAAGAATGACCTCAAGCGCTGCTGTAGGAGCTGTACGCATAGCTCCTGTTACCCCAATACAGGCTAGCCTTTGCAGTTTCTGCAGACGACTGCGTGTGGTAACCTCTTCGGTTTTTGTCCACCATGCTAGAGACGCATAGGTGACAATAGGGCGTACTACCGCTGTGTATAACCACAGTACCATTTTCGGTTTCATGCCCCATGTCTTTCCAAAGAGTCTTTTACAGGCCCACATGGCCGCCGTGGCTCTGGAAAGAGTCTTATCTATGTGCTTCCTCCAGTTGAGTTTGCTGTCCAGGATAACACCTAGATATTTACATTCACTAGAGAAGTTCAGAGTCTGGCCATTTAGGACCGGAGCCCTGAGGTTGAGATTTCTTCTTCTAGTGAACGGAATCAGTGTGGTTTTCGAGGGATTGAAAGTTAGCCCTTCTTCCTCACTCCACTTTTCGATAATACTGAGAGCAAGCTGCATTCGGCTGCTTAATGAGCCTTCATGCTTGCCTCTCACTGTCACCACTATGTCGTCGGCGTACGCCTGGACGTTAAAACCACCCGCTGTGAGCTTCTCCAGGAGACCGTCCATGACCAGGCTCCACAGCAAGGGTGACAACACCCCTCCTTGAGGACATCCCCTGCATGTTAGCACGGTCGCTTCAGTATCCCCCAGATAGGCTGTGACAGTTCGTCCTTTCAACATGTAGGGTGTTATCAAAGGCCCCTCCAATATCTCCAAACATTGAAAGTAAAATCTCCTTTGCATTGAGGGTGCCTTCCACCTCTCTAAGGAGCTGATGAAGGGCGTCTACGGTAGATCTGCCCGCCCTGTAGGCAAACTGCATCTTGTGGAGCTTAATATTTCCCCTTATGCTGTTTTCTCCATAGTCTTCAGGAGAAAGGAGGTGAGGCAAATAGGGCGATAAGATTTGGGCTCTGGGGAGCCTTTACGACCCATTTTGGGTATGAAAACTACCCTTGCCTCCCTCCATATTTTTGGTATATAACCCCTTGCAAAGCTGGCCTTGAAGAGCTCAGCCATCGGGGGTATAATGAAATCAACACCTTTCTGTAGCATGGCCGGAAAGATACCGTCCATGCCTGCTGATTTGAAGGGCTGAAAGCTTTTTATCGCCCATTCAATTCTTTGTGGTGTGAATAATCTACCAGCTTTCTGAAGATCCCGCCTAGTGGGGTTATATGGTGCTTTCCCTTCGGGAACTTCATCTTCGATGGTTGTTTGCTTGAAGCCAGGAAAGTGAGTCTCTAGCAGAGCTCTTAGGCTTTCTTCAGGATCGTTCGTAAAGTCCCCACATGGCTTCTTGATTTGGCCAATTGGGTTAGAGTGATCCTTAGATAGTACCTTTCGAAGTCTGGCTGCCGGGGCTGTTTTGTCTATTCCCTCACAGAAGCTTCTCCAGGACTGCCTTTTGGCTTTTCTGACCTCTTTGTTGTAGTTTGTCAAGGCCAGTCGATAGGCATCCCAGCTGCCATCTCGCTTGGCCTTGTTGAAGGCTTTCCTAGCCGCCTTCTTGAGGTTTTCTAGATGATTATTCCACCAGGGGACGTCTCTGGAGACCGTCTTCTTCCTTAGTGGACAACTGTTCTCGAATGCCCTCTTCAAACATGATGTGAAGTGAGCAGAGGCGTTTTCCAGATCCTCATTTGAGCTGATGTTGTATTTCAGTCCTTCCAGATCAGATCTTGAATGGGCTACATAGAGATCCCAGTCAGTCTTCCTGGGTATCCTGCACTCAACATCAGCTGAAGCAGTTGCTTCAACGTCGAATTCAATTGCCATATGGTCGGACATGGATGGTTCCTTTGAGACCCTCCAGTTCTTGACCATCCCCGCAATAAAAGGCGTCACCAGCGTAAGGTCAATTACTTCCCTTCTAATCGCATTCATAAAGTTTGGACTATCACCCACATTCGCTATCTCTATATTGTTAGAAAATAGAAAATCAAGCAAATCCTCACCTCTATGATTAGCGTCTGTGCTCCCCCATACTGTGTGGTGTGCATTCGCATCGCAGCCCAGAATCAGTTGTTTCTTCTCCTTGCGTCACCATTCGATGAGGCGTTGTACTTCCTCTGGTGGTGGGCTGATAGCGTCTCCTGGGAAGTAACCTGAGGCGATAACCAGCTGCCTCTTGCTGTTCCCAGCTCGCACCTCAACCAGCGCCGCAGCAAGATCCCTTGTCAGGAACTCTGTAAGTGGAAGTGGTTAGTCCCGTTCTGAGTAGTATAATAGCTCTTGGACCTACTGACCTGTCACAATATATCATTTGATATAAGTTGTTTGGTAGGCCTTTAACTTGGCCTCCATTAATCCAAGGCTCTTGTATCAGCCCTATGTCAATATGCCTTCTAGATGTTCTCCAGCATAGGGCACTAGAGGCTGCCTTCGAGTGCTGGAGGTTAATCTGAAGACATGTCAGACACCTGCCCTTTATTGAGGTTGGCCGTCCGCCAGGCCTAGTGGGAAGGGCCGCAGGTTTTACCCTGCCAGGCCCTACCCTCCCACGCCCCGCGGATTAGCCCCCCTCCCAGCGCTGGTGCTCGGCGTTGCGGCTCCGGCTGGTGTGCCGGTAGGCTTCGCCGACTTCTGAGTTTCCTTTCCCCTGGGCTTCGTCGACACGGAACCGGAGGTAGAGGCCTGTTGTGCCTCTTCCCTCTTCGCCGTTGTCTTGGCTCCCTTGAGGCGAAGGATTGATTGGCCGAATTTATAGAAAATTCGCCAATTCTTCTCTCTAAGACTTTCGACCGAGCCTCTGTCGGCCGAAATAACTATTTCTAGCATGGATCCTGATGGTCCCCTTCGAAGAACTCTCCAACTAGATGTTGAGAGTCCTCTATTTTGTCTCGCCACGAACGCTAAAAACTGTTCGTTTGTGAGATGCTGACTCTCTGGGAGGTAGCCAACCAGGATCTCCGGATGAGGCAGTTCTGACTCCTCGACAACCCTCAGATCAGCCCCCTCCCAGGGTTTCAGTTTAGGCTGAATGCTCCTAAGCCACTCAACTGTGTCTTTGTCAGAGCAAGTCATACCCAGCCAGCCTGGCCTTGTGTGCAGTTGCTGGAAATTGGGCTTTATTGGGCCCTCTATTTCCAGCTCCATTATCTGCGTACAGATTGCTTCCTTGATGGCCTGTATCTGGTCCATTTCCATCAGGAGCACTTCTGGATATCTCCTATCCATTATGCCCACCTTCAGACCAGCGGCAGCCTGGCTGTAAGTGGGCATATCTTTTGCAGGAGCTTTGGAAGCTCCTGAGGACTGTGAGGCCTTCGAAACCTCTTGCCTTGCGCGCTTAGGCTCTTTACCTTTAGGCGTGCTGTCCTCCGACCTGTTCCTTTTGGACGCCTGGCCTCGTGTCGGTTTCGACCCAATTGGTTAGGAGGCTTCTTTCCTGGCTTCTTCTGGCGCCATCCCCCCCTTTATGAGGAACTTCATCCTCTTCCTGGCGGCCCCAGAGAGTCTAGGTCTCTTGACCACCAACTTTTCGAGGCCCTCGATGAACTCTTCGTCGCTGCTCTTTAGCAACACTTCTTCAGTCCTGGTGTCAGGACTTGCGCCCTGTTCCCCAGGCTGATTAAGGCTAGTTTCTTCCTCCAGTTTTGACATATTTGGGCTAATGTCAGGCCCTTTTTCTTTTATTACTTGGTCCATAAATTGATCCCACGAGTAGCTAGGGAGAAGTAGTCGCCAGAAGCAGAGCCCCGCATGCCCCTGGAAGGCTTATTGAAACCGGAGGTCGCCTGGTATCCGGAGTTCGCATATTTGTGACTAGCTCTTCCCACTAGCCATGCAGACATCGGCATATGCTGCTCCACCTTGTCTTGGGGAAAGTGTTTATTGTGTCTTTCTTCCACTTGGTTCGGGCAATTAAGCCGGAACCCCCGCCATGCATCCTCCACCCGCGAGACATGACCACGTCAGTGGAGAAGCGTGACGGTATAACAGTCATGAGGGGGTCAGACCCTTGCATGCCTGGCATCGTTTACCCACGTGCAGTACCTTTGGCCACGACACTACAGCCAGGTGGTGGGGGTCGGTCTTGGTTTTCACCGCTCAGCTTGGACCTTATCAACCTGGAGACCCTGCCGGAGCAGTGTTCCGTTGACCTTGCTCCAAGAATCATTGCAGCTACTTAAGCCCTCACACCAGCGTCAAGGTGCCGACCATTCGTGAGGGCTCTTAACAATTTAGAGATCATCATAGTCCGGACGTCGTTCGACGTGTGGTGACAATTCGAGGTTATCAACTGTCCTCATTAAGCTGGTCAATAACTCGTCCTACGGTTCTCTGCCAC
Source organism: Adalia bipunctata (assembly GCA_910592335.1). NCBI lineage: Eukaryota > Metazoa > Arthropoda > Insecta > Coleoptera > Coccinellidae > Adalia > Adalia bipunctata. The sequence continues at coordinate 7,835,297 of OU342949.1, read as the reverse complement.
TGCCTTCTGTTCTGGGTATGCCATCCTGTACAAGCCTTTCTTACAAACTTAAAAAATCTTTAGAAAATCATATTCTTAAAAATTTTTCATTTATCATGCTTATCACAATCAGAAGAATTAAATCTGCGTTTATGAATCGATTGTTCAAATTGTCCTCTATTAACTTCCATGTTCCATACAATAATACAATCTTGACTGAAAACCCTCTGTTGCAACGGGTTCATTCTTGATTTATTTAAGTTTGCATCACAATTCCTCAAAGGGGCATGCTTAGACAAGAATCGATTGGAAAGAGTGGGTAGGTATACTCCATTCACTTTCATAATGTATCCCGGTTGGCCATGGCATTTTGACACATTTCACCGGGTATAATTTGAAAATGTTACGTTCTTGTCAGATAATTCGTAGTAATTACTACGACCTCTATGTAGAAAGGACAACGTTGCGAGTGAATAAACATTTTGAAAAATACGTAATTACGTATTTTTCAAAATGTTTATTTACTTTGGGGATATAATTAATTTGAGAAAATACATGTGAATTCAATAATTCCAAAAACCTGGCGAATGTTGAAGAAACTTTTCTCTCTGTTAATACTGGAAATATTTCATATTTATAGAAACATGGTTAGAGGATTCAGTTATGCTTTTTTCTCGAACGGAAATCAAGAATCGAGTGTTGAAATTTTACTGAAAAATAATCGACAGAATAGTCCTTTACTTTGTGATAGTTCATTCCAAAAAAATATAAGATTACCGCCTACTCGAATAACCCAAAAAAAACCTTCTAAACGAACAGACAGGCCTATGGAATTCCCCACTGTTCAAAATTCTCAAAAAATAAGCCTAAAGAAGACATTTAAATCCTTTTTTGCACAACTTGAAATACTCCAGTATGAAAATGTAGTGGTACTTCGAAACCTGTGTCACAGTTAGGTAAACCTTAATAATTATTAAAAAAGAGTTAATTATTTGACATTTCACGAGTACCAACCTGCGACAGTTTTAAGTAAAAAAACTTGTTAAACCTAAATCAAGGCCAACCGGGATACATATTAAAGTGAATGTAGTATATATGTGATTTTTCCTCGAGTGCGAAATTTCCAAGAAATTTCCGAAATTTTCTATAAAGTTTTCAAGAGTGTGGCTGGAGGATTCTGGCAGAAGGGGATCCCCAGATTCACGAATCAAGACCACATCGAGAATGTAAGTGCCAGAAGGGTTATGATGAAAAATTTTCCATTTCTTGTGTTTGCTATTTCATTGGACCGGTGTGATTCGATGAATTCCAGAAATATTAACAATAAATATTTAGTTTGACCACCTGTATTCGTATGTGTTGAATGCACACATTGTTCGACTCAAATATTATGTACCTAGTATCAAAAACGATCAATTGTTTAGACATTTTCTTCCAGTAAAATTCAGCTGTTCTACGTGTGAGTTTTTTCATGGGGCTGTCCGAAAGAGTCTGAAAATTTTCATTGGACACAATGAATATCATCTGAAAGATGTAATTTTTGCTACACAAAAATGGTAAAGTAGTAAAGTACCCACAGGCAGTCAGGCCTGTGAATCTTCGAATATTTTTTTATAAAAAGAGTGGTATTGTTCATTTCAAAATGGGTATAGTCCCATCAGCCACCTTGTATAAAACTCTTTCTGCAAAGACAACAAGTCCTTAGATCCAGAGAAAAATATTTCTCTCTCATTCTCAGCAGTAACACACTTGTTTTTTCAAGTCTTTCATTTTTTCAGCGCCACCCCGATTATCTCAGCACAGTTCGGCAATTACTTCTTAGAAATCATAGACTTTTGAAGGTAACTCACCGTCATCAATCTTCTAGATGTCATAATGTAAAATAGTACGAGGACGAGAGAAATCCAGAGAAAAATATTGTTCACATCAATTTTGTCGATGATATTCATTCTGAATGAGATTTTTTTTCCTTATTCTCATTTGGGATAAAAATAATTGAAATTTTTATGGTAATTTTCTTAATAAATAACTATACTCACTTATTCTGTTTTTTTAGCCTTGATCTTTGTAACAATCTATATATCTGGACATATACTCCATTCACTTTTATAAAGTATCGCGGTTGGCCATGATTTAGGTTTATCAAGTTTTTTCCCCTAGAACAGCCGCAGTTTGGCACTCGTGAAAATTAAGCGACATTGCCAGGTCTACTTTCTATTTACTCTTTTTCAACTTTGTAAATGGAGTTAGTTCTTCGAAGATTTAACTGTGGCGCAGGTTTCGTAGAACTACTACATTTTCATACTGGAGTATTTCAGGTTGTGCAAAAATGTAGTTAAATGTCTTCTGAATTAACATAATATTTTCTCAAATTCATTAATTTCCCCAAGTAAATGAACATTTTGATAAATACGTAATTACTACGATTTTTTAGCAGAAACGGCAACGTTGTGGGCGTATCTGACAGTGCAATGACCATAACCTAACATTTTCAAAATATCTATATACGGTGAAATGTGTCAAAATTTCATGGCAAACCGCGATACTTTATAAAAGTGAATGGAGTATAGTTGATACGTCGTCAAGAAAGCAAGGAATATTATCATTTTAAAGTTGCAGTTTTCATTTTCAAATTTCACATCTTTATTCTAGTCACTGATGAAATGGGTAAACAAGTAGAAAACTTTTTAACGCCGAGTACGAATATCAATGGCAGTAAAGAGGGCGTATTTGCATGGGGCTCAATCACAGAAATATAATAAATACTAGAATGCTATTAGGTAGGTCCGAGATTCAGTAAAATGACCCCACATAGCGAATAAACACCTACTACTTGTACATGCGCAGCTCGTCTTTTCTTGCCACGTCGTTGCCAAGCATCATGGTTTCAGATGAAGTTCGGAATAAATCTTATTGTGAAACCAGTGAATTCGGCAACACCGCTGCGCGACGAAAACAAACACATCTTCACATCAGAAAAAGAGCAGTGTCGTATTTTAGGATTTGTTGATTCCCTTTGTTGTGTGTGCTTTCCTGTTTATTCATTCGTATAAATTCGCTTGCCTTTTCTGCTCCGTTTTCGGTGTTTCCTCGTTGTTTTCCTTGAACATTGTGTAGTACTGATACTCCTTTAGTTTAGTTTCGTACTTGAGTTTTACTAGTTAATTTTGATAGTCGAGTGCTGTGACAAATTATAGACAAAATGAAGTGCATGGTTCTTTTTTGCGCAAATAAAGGAGAAACCCATTTTATGAAAGTGAGTTTAGTTTAAGTAAGATACTACAGCTATTTTATTATTATTGCAAATGTTGATATCGACAACTTATTCATACCACATTCACGAAGTCAAAAATTTTAAGTCCTACCCTGATGACACGTTCACATATTGCGCAAACTCTGTAGTAGGTCAATTTTCCCTATGAGGTGCCAGGAATTGTGAACTGATTGGCGTTCTAGTATTTATTATATTTCTGTGGGCTCAATTTTGTCAAATGTGGTAGCAAAGACTTGGTGGTAGTATTCTAATAGATGTCGCGGTTGAATCACGTCCAACAGATTTTGTATGGGGAGTTACCATGAGAGTAACGTTCGTCTTTGAACGAGTCTTTGAACTATCTTCTCTTCAAACAATGATATTATGGATACGCGTCTATTCTCGGGTCATTGTTCACTGCTTTCCAACTCAATTCACTCATTCACTTTTATGAAGTATCGCGGTTTGCCATGAGATTTTGACACATTTCACCGTGTATGTTTTGAAAATGTTGGGTTATAGTCATTCTTATGCAGTGTTCTTATGTCAGTTGAACGAGCAACGTTGCCGTTTCTGCTAAAAAATCGTAGTAACTACGTATTTATCAGCATGTTCCTTTACTTTAGGAATTTAATGAATTTGTGAATTCGGAAGACATTTAAATACATTTTTGCACAACTTGAAATACTCCAGTATGAAAATGTAGTAGTTCTACGAAACCTGCGCCGTTGTTAAACCTTAGACGAACTAACTCCATTCATAAAGTTAAAAAAGAGTAAATAGAAAGTAGACTTGGCAATGTCGCTTGATTTTCACGAGTACCAACCTGCGTCCGTTTTAAATGAAAGAACTTGATAAACCTAAATCATGGCTAACCGCGATACTTTATATAAAAGTGTTCAAATTTGCTTTATTTCGCAATTTTGCAACCCGCGTTTATAAAGATAACAATATTATACTATCGCCAAAAATAGTTTATTGAACCACACTAAAATAAAAAAAAATTATATATAGAAAATAATACATACCTAAACATAACGTGATACATAAAAATAACAATAGTATAAATGTGAGTATCGCGGAAAACAACTACATAAAATGCAAAATCAACCGAAGTTTGATCCTAGTGTGCATTTCCATGTGATTTTGCATTCGATCTATTGAGATCAATATTTTTCTTTAAAGATCTTTGCCTTTTAGGATTTTTTGTCATTTCTGTGTTGGATGGCCTACCAGCTTGAATGCGTTTTGCGCCGCATGATAAACCACGTCTGATTTTTCTTCGGCTCACTGGCCCCCCCTGAAAGATTCTAATCCAAAACTACGTATACCTAGGTATCACAAAAAAAACTTCTACTACATAGAATAATCTTCTTTTATCTATATATATAAAAGAGAGTTGTTGGTTACACCATTTATAACTCGAGATCGGATGGACTATTTGTTATGAAACTTCATTTATGGATTAGTCTACGGCCTGGTTATTATAAAATACATTAAATTATGAAAAATGCGCATATATAGGAAATGCATTTCCTCCTTTTGAATAAGTCCATTAGGTGTCGCTGCGGTTTGCTTATGTAGGAAATGCTTTTCCTCCTTGCGAATAAGGCCACTAGGTGTCGCTACGGTTAATGACTCTTATCTAGACACTGTAGCGTAGTCGTGAAGATACTAGATTTGATATTATCGCCACTAGATGGCGATGTATACAATTATTGTGTAATTTGCATAGAACTTATAATAACATGGAAGGCTATTATCAGATCAAAAAGCGGGTAAAGATCTCAAGTTGGTGGAACAGTGAATTTTTACCGGTATGTCAACTAAATCGGATTGTGCATCAATCGTGAGTTGTCCATTTTCATCTTTTCTCTATATTTCTGAAATGTTTTTGGTTTACGTTTGGGTAATAAATACATTTGCGGAAATAACCTGATTCAAAATTGCCCATAATTAGTAATTGACATATTATTTTTGTATTTCTGTTTTGTGTGACAGCTCATATCCATGGAAAAGATGACATTTGACAGATGACGTTTGACAGATGACTATTGACAGATGACATTTGACAGTTGTCATTTGACAGAACTTTTATGCCTAATTTATCTACTGCTTGAAAAAATAGCAATGGTAAGTTTATACAACATTAGCGGTGGGTTTCACAAAGCATATCACCAGTGATCGGAGCTTGATCTACAGGGTGGGGCAGAAGAACCTATCCGATTTCAAATCCCTTTTTCTCAGAAGAGAGAGCAGGTAGAGTAGTGGGGTAAAAACCGTTAGAAAGCTGGTTTTATGCCATTTGTCAGTAGTCAACATGCCTTGGTCTGGTGAACATCGTGCTTTTGTTATTGAGCGGTTTATCGAATGCGGCGGTTCGATAATTGCTACACAACGTGCTTTTCGAATTCATTTCGGACTCGGGCGTCATGATCCTGTTCCACATCACGCCACGATTAAAGTGTGGGTGTCAAATTTTAGACAGACGAGTTCAGCATTGAAAAAGAAGTCGCCTGGACGTCCCAGGACAGCAACAGGACCTGTAAACGTGGCCAATGTGAGAGCCGCGATTGAACGTTCCCCGCGTCGTTCGGCGCGAAAACATTCGCTCGCTTTGGGGATTTCCAACCGCAGTATTCGGCGAATTTTGCACCGGGACCTCAAAATGCATCCCTACAAAATGGTTCCTCCTTTGGGGTTACCTCAAATCGAAGGTTTACCAGCATCGACCAAGGACCCTTCTTGCTTTACGAAGGGAAATTGCTCGGGCAATTGAAGAAATTCCTGTGGAAATGACGGTGAAAGTCATGGAAAGCTACCGCGAGCGCCTAAATAAGTGTATCCGCTCCCAAAGACGACATTTGAGTGATGTGCTTTTCAAAACTTAAATTTAAAAATGGCATAAAATTTGCGATATGTTAATAAAAAAAATTTTTGACAAGCTGAGTGGTTTTAATTTTATAACGTTTTGAAATCGGATAGGTTTTTCTGCCCCACCCTGTAGAATCTACTCGATTTGACAGTTCAGAAATCTAACCAAGCCGTTGATCTCCGATCACTGGTGATTACGGTTTGTGAAATCCACCGTAAGTATAGGTATCATTTAGGCGAAACAGAGTTCGCCGGGCCAGCTAGTATAAATATAAAAATATGATATAATTTTTATATGTAGAACAGCGTGCAATCCTCGCGTTTTACAAATAAGAATTGTTTTGTCATACATGTTGCGACATCCAGTGAAAAATCATCGAAGTATAACTCAAACGCACCCAATAGAAACATTATACAACACACGGTTTGTACCGAACTCTCATCAATGAAGTTAATAATCAGTTATTTTAATATTAATCGTTATGTTTTTGAGTTCATCAAATATACTGCTCCACAAGGGTTAGGGATATCCGCGTATTCAATCGTTTTTGAAAGTATGTAATCTTCGAGAAAATCGCTGTGAAATCATTTAACATTATATTCTAAAACTAGTTGCAGAATGGGCTCCTATTCCAATACGAATGCGAAATTCGAAAACGAGCGACGAAGGAGCGAGTTTTCGAACGCATGAGTGTTGGAATTGCATTCTGCAACGAGTATCAAACGATATTTTCTCTATTTCAGTCAAATTTCTGTTGAAATTCAATGAAAAATTCAGATTATACATCCTAGTGACTTTTGTATTGTATCTTGGCAGTTGGTTCACTGACGAAAATTGACATTTTCAACTTGACGTGTGTTGAAAATTGATAGGATCGGCAGTCATTGTTGACAACCACGATATTACTAAAAACAGTGCTGTAATGAATTCATATGCGGACGACACACAGCTTTATTACCGGTTCCCTAAGGATACATACATAAGCCGCGTTCGGCATTGACATCACAGATCAGAGAGATTTTTTGGCACGTGACTGCAGATATGTCTGACAAATTTGGAATTATCGAACGATCTAGATAAAAAATTGACAAGTATTTGTTTATAACTACAAACGTCATTTTGAAAGATTTCCCGGGACGGTGTTTATTGTATTATGGCTGGAAGTGGAATTAAAAGGGATCTTAAACTTGCCATTCAGTGGCAAATGGCAATTTTTTGTTTGATGAGGATGAAGCTGATGTAAATATGAAAGATAAAGTCAATAATTTTGCTGAACTGATCGTGCCTCGGTACGCTGGCAGGGCTTGGGCATTCTATCAGAGACAGTTCTACACTGCCAATATATGGTGTTTCAAACACATCTAGAATTAAATGAATGTTTTATGAAGCTATTGGCATAAGGTTGGTTAAGTGGATGAAAAGTTGAGTACTTGAATGCCCAAAAATAACAATCTCTTCTTAGCAATCTTTAAAAATGCTTCAGAAAAACAAAAAGTGACAAAGTTGAACGCATGAAAATTTCAGATTGTGAGTGAGAGATGATAAATCTACTAACTAAAAATAAATTGAAAAAAAGGGCTACTCTGTTGTTGGCTGATAGCCAAAAGCATATTTTTCTTGTTTTTAATTTATTGAATTGGGAATAAAATGCTAGTGGCAATTGGCGAGGTCGATGATTTTTTAGTTTCTGTCTACCCTCAAAAGCTGCTCTTCATCCCGCAGTACATACACGGGGAGACGAAGTTTTTTCAGAGGTTTTTATCTGTTCTCGTGTATCATACGCAGAATTGTATGGTACCCCGTTCACATTCCCTCTGCTAACACATAGATTCAGAGCGGGAAAAAGATTTTTTTAAAACCATCTGTTCCTTGTCGCCATTTCTTCACACATGCCTTATGCCATATATTGTTCGATTTGTATTACTCTCTTTCAAAAGTATATATTTATATTCGAAAAGACATCTCGATATCAATATAGTTAGAAATTAGAATACCCAGCAAACAAATAAAAACCTGAACCAAAACTGTCATCTGCTGACATTAACCGATTAATCTGTTCGATCCGTCTTTCGAGGCCGAGCAAAAAGATTTCATCCGGATACTTCAGACGTCAATTGCCGAACGAAACAGATTTACCTCCCCTACATCCAGACGTAATTATCGAACGATAAAATTATGTCAGACGAATCCGATCGCAATGCCGAACGCGACTATAGAAGCTTCACGTAGAATCAATGATGATTTGTGTCATCTAGAAAAATTATCACGCGAACATAACCTGATACTGAATCCAGATAAGTCTAAGATCATGTGCTTCACCAATAAAAGACATAGAGAACTTTTGACAGAGAATATGAATATAGTTTTGGATAGCAAACAGCTTTTGTTCACAAATCAGGCCAGAAATCTGGGCTTGCTTTTAGATGTAGACATCCGCTTCACAGAACACGTCAAAAATTTGATTGTTAAAGCTTATTCTAACCTAAAGTTGATTTATCACAGCCGTCATTTTTTGGATGTTAGAACTAAAAGAACTTTGTGCGAGTCTCTTGTACTGTCACAATTCACATATTGTGATTTCATTTATGGCCCATGCCTCACCAGACTAAACAAGGGGAGAATACAGAAAGTTCAAAAATCCTGCTTTCGTCTGATTCACGGTGTAAGAAAGTACGAGCCCATTTCCTACAAGATTAAGGAAGACAGGTGTCTCAACATGGAATCAAGGAGATTATATCACTTGGGTTCATTCACTCATGGAATTGTCAATAATCCCAGTAGTTCATATTTTCTGAGACGAAGGTTCGTAAGGCATAGTACTGTACACTCCAGAGCCACGAGATATAATGATAAATTTATATTACCACATCACAAAACAGCTATGTTCTCGAGAGGTTTCATTTACCAGTCCATTTCACTTTATAATACATTGCCTTCAGACTTAAAACTGTTTAACATCAATAAATTCAAATATAAACTGAAATCTTACTGAGTAAGCAATAGATCATTTCATGACATTCGTTTGGACCTTGATGTATCTGTGTCGTTTATAATTGCTAAATTGCTGTGTATAGTATATGTGAATATTTGTTTATTTCTTCATACATATGTGCTCTTGCTGTGGTGCGGAGAGGGGTGCTGGGGCTCTCTGATTCCCATATTGTTTCATGTTATTTGTTTTTCAGCCATCTCGTTAATACAGTTTATATTGAAATAATGCAATATTAGTCTGGCATCGTACATCACGTGGGGTTGAGTTGAATAGCTTGCTAGACTTCGCCCTGGATGTCATGATTGCCGGGCATGTAATAATTCTTCTTCTTTGAATAAAGACGTTATTTATTTATTTTTTTATTTATTTTATTACAGCACTGTTTTTAGTACTGTAATGAACTCATAACGATACTGAAATAGAGAAAACTCAATAACAACTTAAATCGATCCAATAAAAATCAGTATGAGATATTTCATCTATCTGGTCGCCTTTTTTCTGAAGTTTGGTTCTTTTCTTTGCATATGCTTCATGAATGTTCTTATTTTGAAATGAAGTCAGTATATCTGTTAAGTACTATTTCCTATTTCTTAGGCCTTTTAGTAAAAGTGGCAACGCCTGTTAGGCGAATTCCAGCGCGCATGTGTTGACGACGCGCATTGTCATTCTCATTCTCGCCACAGACGCCGAGACGGCAGCATTGCTAATATTGTAACCCTTAATTTCTAAGTTTATAGTAGTTAATTGAAGTTTGAAAAATACATTATTGAAAAATTGGAGTAATAGTGTGTTTTACCCTGTTTTACAAGTGACAAGTTAAAGTTATACAGTCCACCAAGATCGGGAACAAAAAGCTGTCGACGAACAGCCAATCTTGATCCCCAACAATTTTTGGTCCAATCGAGCCGTATAGTGAACAAGCACCTTGGACAGCTAAAATATTGAGAAGAAGAAGCCGTACGACGAGACGGACTAGTCAGAAGAAGAGGAAGTTTTGAAGACGATTTTCAAGACATTCCAGGCATTTGGTAGCAGAAGAGGCGGACATTTTGGATCGTTCTGCAGGAAAGAGAACGACGAGCGGACGAAGGAGTCGAGACCGGCGCGGAGCGAGGCTAAAGTAAGGCGGCTGCGCAGATCCAGACACAGCGAGCAAGAGGACAAAGACGACGCTTGACACGGCGGCGTAAGAAGTAAACAAACAACAAACTGTGAGTTGATTCGATCTTTTTCCTTTGTTGTTTATCATCCTTATCTAGGGTTCAATATGGACGAATTAAAGCAATTGAGGTTTAAAAGGGCGCAATGCAAGTCTGCATTAACTAGGTTCATTAAATATGTGAACGATCTGAATTTGGATAGTTTGAATGAAAAACAAGTATCAGAATTAGAGATTCGAAAAAATAGGTTAGAGATTTCATTTGATGAATTTAATACTTATCAAGCAGAAATTGAATTGATCGAGTACAGTTCAAGGGAATCAAATGAAGAAAATGAAGACGTAGAGGATCCGGAGCGATCAGAATTTGAATTCAAGTATTTTAATGTGACTTCAGTAGCGAAAATTGCAATTGAAAGGTTCCGAGAAGGCATTAAGGCAAATGAAAATTCAAACTCCGTTAGAAGTGTAGGCAGTATTAATGAGCAATTCATTCCAAATAATACGGCAAGATTACCAATTTTAAAACTACCGGTTTTTAGTGGCTCCATTGACAAATGGCTAGAGTTTCGAGATATGTTTCATTCCCTAGTAGAGAAAAATCAATCCTTAGATTGTGTGCAAAAATTTTACTATTTAAAATCCTGCTTAACAGGAGAAGCTGCAAGCATGATAGAATCAATTCCCTTAGTAAGCAGTAATTATAAAGTCGCATTAAGTATTTTAAAGGATCGATATGAAAACAAAAGAATCATAGTAGAAAATTATGTTTCGATGTTATTTAATGCTAAAGGCATGCAAAGAGAAAATGCAAGTGAATTAAGAGTTTTATTCGACATTTTTACTAGAGTTTTGAGATCCCTCAACAGCTTAGGGCAGCCCACTGACAAATGGGACACGTTGATCATATTTTTGTTGGCATCTAAATTCGATCCGCGCACAAGGAGAGATTGGGAAGGCTTCCAAATCGAGGATGAGCTCCCAACTGTAGATGAAATTTACACCTTTCTGAAAAATAAATGCGAAATGTTAGAAAAATTAGGATTCAAGAATGAAAGGGCAGAAAATTCTCAAAAAGATAGCGTCAAACAAAGAAAAACAAATTCCTTTGTGACCAGTTCCAATTCTAATTTTGCATGTTATCATTGTAAAGGTGCGCATTCAATATTTAAATGCCCTGAATTCTTGAAATTGAAGGTTAGCGAGAGAAAAACCGTAATTAGAAATAAAAAATTATGCTATAATTGTTTTGGGAAGCATGAGAGTAAGAAATGCGGAAAAGGCGGTTGTCGAATTTGTGACAAATTCCATAATTCTTTATTGCATAGCGAAGACTCGGGCGAAGTAGATACAACAGGTGGCGAACAAGGAGCATCAGTTGCGGCGCACGCAGCAGAAAACGAGAGCGTAGCAGACGCGGCTGAAGAAAAGGTGATCTCAGGCGTTTTAGCGGATATTTCAGACAAGGAGCAACGTCGCGAAGTGAGCGAAGGTTACAGCACGCATAGTTTAAACTCTGTTAACTGTGCTAGGGCCGGCGGTAGCGATATTTCTAAATTATCGATATTATCGACAGCAGTGGTAAATGTGAAAAATAAGCATGGGAAGTGCATGCCTATCAGAGTTTTATTAGATCCTGGTTCTCAAAGTAACTTCATTACGGAAAGAATAGCAAACATTTTGAATTTAAAGAAGATACCGGTCAATTTTAGAATTAGTGGCGTAGGTAATAGCGCAACCTCCGTCTCAAGACATAAGGTAAATTTAGAGATTTTTTCAAGGGTGGATGAGAATTATTTTAGGGAAATATCGTGTTTAATTCTACCTAAAATAACAGAGTCTTTACCTCATAGGACTTTTGATTCTAATTTGATTAAGATACCAAATAACATTGAGCTAGCAGATAGTAAATTTAATGAAAGCCAGGAAATAGACTTATTGGTAGGGGTAAGTTTATTTTACGATCTTATTCTTATGGAGCAGATTAGGCTGCAAAAAGGTCTTGTATTGCAGAAAACAAAACTTGGATGGGTTATAGGCGGCGAATTAAACAATTATTGTAGTAATTCTAGGAAGGTTTCTGCGTGTTTAAGCGTTGATGATATCAATGAAAACTTAGTTAAATTTTGGAAAATCGAAGAATGTTTACCACAGGACATGAAAGAAAATTTTTGTGAGCGTCATTTCAAGGAAAATTATAGAAGGCATGGGGATGGAAGATTCATAGTAAGCATTCCATTCAAGGAAAATGCAAAGAAATTAGGTCATTCTAAAGATAATGCTTTAAATCGATTTATTAATTTAGAAAGGCGTTTAAGTAAAAATGAAAACCTGAAAAGGCAGTATGATCATTTCATGAGTGAATATGTCAGATTGGGTCATATGAGAGAGCTTAGCTGTAGTATTGATGAACTTTCTGATCGGGAATCTTATTATGTTCCGCATCATGCTGTTTTAAAAGATACCAGTATAACTACCCCCTGTAGAGTAGTCTTTGATTTTTCTGCAAAAACAAGTGAAGGAGTCTCATTAAATGATATTCAGTATTCAGGCTCTGTGGTACAGAGTGAACTAATTGACATTTTATTAAGATTTAGAATACCTAAATATGTCATGACCGCGGATATTTCCAAGATGTATCGGCAAATTTGGATCTGTCCTGAAGAAACCAATTTTCAAAGAATTTTTTGGCGTTTCTCGGAAGTCGATGAAATAAAATGTTATGAATTATTAACGGTTACATATGGTATGGCGACTTCGGCATTTCTAGCTACGCGAGTATTAAGACAGGTTGCATATGACAATGAGAAATTAAATCAGAAGGCTAGTAGTTCAATAGCGAAGAGCTTCTATGTAGATGACTATTTGGATGGTGCCAATGACAAGCAAGAATTAATAGACTTACAGCGTAATGTTTCTAATGCTCTTAAGGGCGCAGGTTTTGAATTACGTAAGTGGCTTACTAATGACGATGAGGTTCTCGAGCATTTCGATGTGAATTCTGACATTGAGTCAAGTGTTTTGAATTTGGGAGAAAATGAAAATAATAAAACTTTAGGAATTTTATGGAATTCGAAAAAGGATACGTTTCAATTCAGTGCCAGCGGAATTCAGCATGAAGGGAGAGTTTTCACTAAACGAATTATTTTATCCATAATAGGGCAAATCTTTGATCCTTTAGGGATGTTGGCTCCTTTCACTATTAGGGCTAAATTTTTACTTCAAAATTTGTGGAAGGAAAAATTAGAATGGGATGAACCTGTACCGTTGGGCATGCAAAAAAATTGGAATGATTTTTTAGGAGATTTGAGAAATTTACAAGCTTTGTCTATTCCAAGACAAGCTATTATCAGTTCTTCCAGTCATTTCTCATTACATACTTTCGTAGACGCCTCAGAAAAGGGCTACGGCGCATGTAGCTATATCGTTAGCAGGAATAAAAATGAATTTTCAAGTAGGTTACTATTAGCAAAAAGTAAGGTAGCACCAATAAAACAAATTACATTGCCCCGTTTGGAACTTTGTGCGGCTGTGTTAGGCGTAAAGGTGGCTAATATAGTCAAAAGAGCGATAGACTTAAATTTTTCGGCTTTATATTTTTGGACTGACTCCTTGGTGACATACCATTGGATTCAGGGTTCACCAGAGAGATGGAAAGTATTCGTGGCCAACCGAGTTTCTGTAATTCAAAATTACTCTAGTGTAGCGGACTGGCACCACGTGGGAACAAAGGATAATCCCGCTGATTTAATCACACGAGGTCAAACCATAGAAAATATGAATAGGGATAATTTTTGGTTTGAAGGACCGTCCTGGTTGAAGGGCGAGCCGGAAGGTTTTCCTTCGGCTAAATGCGAAGATATAAGGCTTGAGGTGATACCAGAGCAAAGGGTAGTATCTTTGTCAATAAGCGGAAGTCAAGGATTCGATATATTTAAAAGGTTTTCCAGTTTCACAAAACTCATAAACGTGATTGTTTACATTTTTAGATTTATTCGCAACACGCGTGAACCTGAAATTAAGGCTACCGGGAATATTGAATTAAAGGAGTGGATAGAGGCGCTGCATAGGGTCATAATTCAAGCCCAACATACCGAATTTGCGCAAGAAATAAAGGACTTGAAGAAAAATAGTTCTGTGTGTTCACAAAGTTCAATCGCGAATTTAAATCCTTTCTTAGACGATAAGGGAATACTTAGGGTTGGCGGTAGAATATTGAAGGGTTCTATGTCTTTCGACAAGACGCATCCTATTATACTGCCGAAAGGTCATTCACTAACCAAACTGATTATGAAACACGAACATAATAGGCTCTTACATTGCGGGCCACAGCAACTGCTATATTCAGTGCGCGAAAAGTACTGGCCTTTAGCTGGTAGAAATTTGGCAAGAAAATTAACTCGTGATTGTTTAGTATGCTTTAAGGCTAAACCCAAAACGTTACAGTGCTTAATGGGCGATTTGCCAAACGAGCGGCTTCAACAATCGTTCCCATTTTTCAATGTTGGTTGTGATTATGCTGGTCCTTTTCTGTTGAGAGATCGCAAAACAAGACAGCCAAAGATGACTAAAGGTTGGATTTGTGTTTTTGTTTGCATGTCTACGAAGGCCATTCATTTAGAGGTAATAACGGAGCTTTCAACAAATGCCTTCATTTAATGTTTTAAAAGATTCATAGCGCGCAGAGGAAAGCCGTTTGTTATTTTCTCCGATAACGGAACTCAATTTGTAGGAGCAAAAAATGAAATCTTTAACTTCATGAAAAATAATAAAGAGTTTATAGAAAAATATTTTTTGAACGAAAAAATCAAATGGAAGTTCATTCCGCCTAAGAGTCCGAACTTTGGAGGGATATGGGAGGCTGGCGTTAAAGCAGTCAAACATCATTTGAAGCGGGTTGTCGGTACTAATCACTTACATTTTGAAGATTTTTGTACTGTAATATATCAAATAGAAGCCATATTGAACTCTAGACCACTTACCCCCTTATCCTCTGATCCTGAAGATTTTAGTCCCTTGTGTCCTGGTCATTTCCTTATAGGACGATCTCTCACTAGTTTGCCAGAGAACAATTATGAATGCACTTCAGACAATCGTTTGAAGTGTTATGAGCTTCGCCAAAAGATGGTTCAACTTTTCTGGAAAAAGTGGACCAAGGAGTATATTGGTGAGCTTCAAACCAGGCTGAAGTGGAAAGGCAATTATTTGTGGCATCTAAAAAAAGACACGTTAGTTTTAGTTAAAGATAATGACTTACCTGTGTTGTTTTGGCGTACAGCCAGAGTAGTGGAGCTTCATCCGGGCTCAGATCAGATCGCACGAGTTGCTTCGGTGCGTTTCAGTGACGGAACTATAGTAAAACGCTCAGTGCGAAATTTGTGTGTTCTTCCTGTAAATGATGCCTTACAAATTTAAATGAGACTTGTAATCTTTGTTTTTTAAGAATTTGATTTATTTTTTATATGCTTCTGTTGAAATAATATTTCAAGGCCGGCGGTTTGTTAAGTACTATTTCCTATTTCTTAGGCATTTTAGTAAAAGTGGCAACGCCTGTTAGGCGAATTCCAGCGCGCATGTGTTGACGACGCGCATTGTCATTCTCATTCTCGCCACAGACGCCGAGACGGCAGCATTGCTAATATTGTAACCCTTAATTTCTAAGTTTATAGTAGTTAATTGAAGTTTGAAAAATACATTATTGAAAAATTGGAGTAATAGTGTGTTTTACCCTGTTTTACAAGTGACAAGTTAAAGTTATACAGTCCACCAAGATCGGGAACAAAAAGCTGTCGACGAACAGCCAATCTTGATCCCCAACAATATCAACGGCTTCGCCGCTTCGATTTGAAACAAGTTTTCTGAAAATGCCAAAACGTAAATTAACAAACGTTGAGGCTAATAGGGCTATCGGAATGCTACAGGGTGGCATAACTCAGGAAAGGCTCCAAATCAGTCAAAGTGTGATATCTCGACTTTGGAATAGGTTCAGGGAGACAGGTTCCGTCTTGGAGAGACCAAGACTTGGCGGGCGACGAAAAACAACACCTGCTCAGGATCGTTTCATCCCCGTTTCGGCGAGAAGAAACCCTACATCTACGTGTAGAATGCTACGGAATACTCTTCAAAATGCAGATGGGGTCCAAGTCCATGGTAACATAAAAGATTTCAAGAGGGAACTCGACAAAGTTGATTGGACGGATGTGACAACAGCTGCATCGGCAGAAGCGGCGTTCAACGCATTCTGGGAAAAATTTATGATAGCCTTCGATGAAACATGCCCAGAAAAGTTAGTAGAAATCCGTAAAGGAACGAAAAAAAAGAAGGTCAACACAAATAAAGAGATCATTGAAATGAGTAAAACGTTGGATGCATTGGCAACGGTCGGTGAAGTGAGGAGAGATGATATAAGTAGGAAGGCATACAATTCATACAAGACAAGGTACAGGGAGAGACTGACAGAAATCAACAGAAGTTTGAACCTAGAAAGGATAGAAAATGCCGAAAATAAAACAAAGATGATATGGTCTGTGATAAAAGAGGGAACAGAGTCTAAATCGAAGATGATTAAACCGACAAACACAGTCGATGAAATCAATGACTTCTTCGTGAAAATCGGAAAGGAAATTACGAAAACTTGTAAAAGTACCAGCCAAGCACCAGAAGATCTCCTAAAAAATTTGGTAAACAACCAACCAACTCCATCTACATGAAGGATATTACACCGCAAGAAATTGAAAAACTAACAAGAACGATAAAAAGTAAAAATACAAAAGATACATATGGACTGTCCATCGAAGTTTTGAAGGCAATTGTTCCTGGAATCTCCCTGCCCTTGAGTGCGGTTTTTTCAAGATGTATATCAGAAGGGCACTTTCCAAAACAACTAAAAATGAGCCGAGTTATTCCAATACACAAAGGTGGAGACCTCGGTGGAGACCCAGAAGAGATGAGTAATTTCCGGCCGATAACGATACAACCCGCTCTATCAAAAATTCTGGAAAGTGCGATGAAGAATAGGTTCACCAGCTTCTTCAATAGGCAAAACATTTGGAGCAAACAACAGCATGGCTACCTGGAGGGCAAATCGTGAGTTAGCTTCGTGCGATCTAAGTAAAGCCTTCGACAGCATGGATCATCAGCTGCTATTAAAAAAATTGGAATGTATTAGAGGCGTTGCTCTGAAGCTTAGTACCAACTACCTTGAAAACAGGTACCAGAAAGTACAAATCGGTGAGGAATGCTCAAAATGGGAACTGGTTACATGTGGAGTCCCGCAAGGATCTATTTTGGGACCGATACTATTCTTGGTTTATGTTAATGATCTTCCCGCGAATATGGAGCAGACAGATACAGTGATGTTTGTGGATGATACGAATTTTCTAAACGTAGCCCGTACCCAACAAGATCTTGAGAGCAATATACGAAGAACATTAGAAAGGGCTCAACAATGGTTCGATGCAAACATGTTGAAGATGAATCCTGCAAAAACCCAGTCATTGCGTTTTTCACCGGGAGACTCTGACATTGACCACCTTAAATTCCTGGGAATACAAGTCCAGTCAGATCTCAAATTTTCTCGGCATATTAACGAGTTGGGAAAGAGTCTCTCGAAAGGTATCTTCGTAATGAGAAGAGTCAAACAGTTAGCTGGTCAGCAAGCAGCAAAGGTGGCATATTTTGGTTTCGTTCACTCAGCAATACCATATGGAATATTAGCCTGGGGAAATATGCCTGGAAAGGAAGACATATTCATCGAACAGAAAATGGCAGTTCGAATAATATGCAATGCCAAACGTACAACTAGCTGTAGGCAATTGTTCAGACAAGAAAACATCCTCACTCTGACTTCCTTATTCATACTTGCCTGTGTCACTTACATCCATGACCACAAAGACAGCTTACAAACGAATAACTTCAACCACAATTATGGCACCAGAAATGCCAACAGGTTCATCGTTCCTTACCACAGAATGACGTCGACACAACTAAGTGTAAATCACATAGCGGTGAAGATATATAATTCACTACCAGATAAGTACAAGTAGCTTAGTAAAAGAAAAATAGGGAATATGCTCAAACAAAAAATGGTGCAAAAAGCCTACTACAGATTGGAAGAATACTTCACAGACCCTATAGTCTGAATGGATAGTTTGTCAATGTTTGTTGGTGTTTTTTTGGTCATATTCGTTATTTACATTTTTATAATCGATATTTTATAGTTATTCTTATACATTTACTGTTCATGACACCCCATGTATGTTTGATGGGTAAAAAATTGTATAGTGCTTTGTACAATATACAATAAACAAAAGTTTCCAACGAAACCATCAGACGACGTTTGAGAGAGGTGAATCTAGGTTCTAGACGTCCATTAAGAGGAGTTCCATTAACACGTGACCATAAACGTCAAAGACTGGAATGGGCAAGGCTACATATCAATTGACCATATTCATAAGCTGTCGGTGGCAGCTTTTTGAGCGTTTTTGGGTTGGCAGCAATAATAATAATATGTCATCATTGTCATTAATGATTCGAAGTAAGCCCGCCAATTCATTAACATTTAGGTTTCATTATATCTATTTATATAAAACAAAGTTGTTGGTTACACCATTTATAACTCGAGATCGGATGGACTGTTTGTTATGAAACTGCATTTATGGATTCGTCTACGGCCTGGTTATTATAAAAACTCTGAAAAATTCGATGAAAAATTTGTTTATGTAGGAAATGCGTTTCCTCCTTTTGAATAAGGCCACTGGGTGTCGCTACGGTTAATGGCTCTTATTTAGACACTAGCGTAGTCGTGAAGGTAATATATTTGATATGATCGCCACTAGATGGCGATGGTAATTACGATTTGTGAAATCCACCGTAAGTAGGTATCATTTAGGCGAAACAATGTTCGCCGGGCCAGCAAGTTCTTTATAAAATCAAGGTGTACACAAGATGTAGGTACTTACACCTTTTTAGCATCCATTTTTACCAAAAATTGTTTTTGCTCTATCGAAATTCAAAATAAATAGCACGTTCAAAACTTCAAAAATTGTAAACAATAATTGAAATCAAAGACAATTGACATTAATAAGGTTTGATATTGACATTGATTCCCCCAGTTTTTGGGTATTTTCACGAGGTTCAAAGTTCATTTTATGACTGAATCACCCTGTATTCCTCGAAGTCCATGAGGATATGTTCTAAAAAAATTAAACAAACACCTTGAATCAACCCATAAATACAGGGTTTCCATTTAACCTTCCTTAAGAATAGTTTCTATAATAATGGATCACCCAGTATAAATTCTGCGTATTTCAGACTAATTCGATGTAACAACAACATATCTACTGTAATAGTTCAGTTTGCGAACGTTCTCGCTCTGGAACTGACATATTTTATACTTTTCATATCGAGCATGCATTCAATTATTATGGATAACCCTGTATTCGTAAGGATTTTCGGTCATATTCCTCTATATGCTTGCTCCTTGGGGATGTAATGAAATGTTTCTTAAGAAAAATTGAGGTTCATTCGATTCTGTTTCGAGATACGGGCGTAGTAAAAGTTGGTTATTCCCAACTACAACGCCCTGTATCTCAAAAACTAGTCATAGGATTGATTTGGGGCCATGGACTCGATCAGTATAGTTATATAGTTATAGTAAAAAGGGGTTACAGTTCACTGCGACCTTAAGGTCTATTGTGCCCCCTGATCAGTAAGTCGAGTATCTACTACATTATACCAAAATTTCAGAAAATTTGACGAAACGCCATTTCCCATAGAAAAAGTGCGGGTTCCTTTGCTTTCTTTCGCAATTTTGCAACCCGCGTTCATAAAGATAACAATATTATATTATCGCCAAAAATAGTTTATTGAACCACACTAAAATAAAAAAAATAATATATAGAAAATAATACATAAACATAACGTAATACATAAAAATAACAATAGTGTAAATGTGAGTATCGCGGAAAACAACTACATAAAATGCGAAATCAACCGATGTTTAATCCTAGTGTGCATTTCCATGTGATTTTGCATTCGATCTATCTAGAATCTAGATCAATATTTTTCTTCAAAGATCTTTGCCTTTTAGGATTTTTTGTCATTTCTCTGTTGGATGGCCTACCTGCTTGAATGCGTTTTGCTATACGCATGATAAACCACGTCTAATTTTTCTTCGGCTCACTGATGTTGGCTGGACAGTAATGTTCTTTCTTCGTGGGATATTTTTGGATGCAAGAATGAAATTTAATGAGTCGTAGGGTGTAACAATTTTGTTTAAAGTCTGATTAAATTTTTTCATGGCATCAACCATATTGTAACGTTTTCTTCGTTATTAAAACGTCCGGGATAACTAAACTATTTATTTACACTACTTATAACACTAATAATTAATAACTAATGAACTTATTCTAACAAAAGTCTGTACAATTTATCTCTACTGATTTATTTGGCACTATTTATTTTTACTGGTCGCTCGTCTCTAACTGAATGAATCTCTCATCGTCGATGGGCCCCTTATATGCATAACGCCGATTGTTTCTCGCTAAGTCCGGACCCGTCTAGAAACTTCGCGAAACATTCGCGGCCGTGGTGACGCCACGCGTTTCCAGAAACTTCTCGATCGAGCCGTAGCGCACAGGGCCGTACTTGTCACACTGTCCCCTCCTTAAGCCTGTTCTGTCCCAGAACAGATCGCATGGATTCTTCAGAGGGCCGTGGCGAAATCTACAGTCGGCTCCTTTTCTACAGTAGCCCCTTTGATGGAAATAGCATTCTATAGTTTTGTCGGGGAACTCGACACGATTTGGGTAGAAACTGCATACTAGGATCTGTATACCTGCCGTCTGGAAAATTACTTCAATCATGCTTCGTACTACCCTCCAATTCAGTAGATCCAGTCCACAACCAAGCTTGGGAACTGCTAGTTTCCTAACGCCGGAACGCTGAAGGTCTTCTTTCAAGCCATGCAGCGAGGTCCATAGGTTCTGGTAGGTGGGCTTCTGGAAAGAGTTCTGCTTGGTAACCAAATAGTAAACGAACCGACCCTCGGACTTCAATCTTAAACATTTCCCGACTCTGGGCTGCTGTCCCATTAGTTCCTCTTGCTGACCAAATTTGTTTTTGAATACCCTTGCTATTCCCCTACTCATACGTAGATCAGCTGCTACACAATGAGCAAGCGAGTATTCCTCGGGGACTGTAAACAGGTCCTGATGAACTTCCTGTGTGACGCCAAACCGTGCAATGCGTGTTCCCCCATAGATGTTCATGAATTTTTGGAATTCGCAATTTTTCTTAGCCGGAACCTCGACGAGGCGTACTTCTTCTTCATCTTGCGTGGATGCGTACGGAGCCAATCTGTTGAAATGGACGACTTTCGGTTTTCCTCTGGGAGGCTTCCGTATTCGGTAAACTACGTCATTTATTCTTTTCATTACTTCGTACGGTCCTTCCCAATGTCTCTGCAGCTTCGGTGAAAAACCTTTCCTTCTTTGTGGGTTATACAACCATACCAGATCTCCTGCGGTAAACCCACCTTCAATGGCCTTGATGTCATAGCGCATTTTCATCCGGTCACTTGCTTGCTGCATTTGATTACGCACCTTATCATGGATGTAGTCTAGCTTGCTTCTGAGATTACTAACGTAGTCCTCCCCAGCTACATCTTCTCCAGGCTTACACCCAAACTCGAGGTCGCAAGGTAATCTTATTTCTCGGCCAAACATTATATTGGATGGAGTCTCCTTGGTAGATTCTTGAACCGAAGATCTATAGGCCATCGTGAATAAATGCAAGTATTCATCCCAGTCCCTTTGATGGTCCGAGACAACTTTGGCCAAGTGTTTTCCCATAGTCCGGTTCATTCGTTCCACCATGCCGTCTGACTGAGGATGCAGAGGTGTAGTTCTGGTCTTACGTATCCCCAATGTTTTGCAAACTTCCTGGAATAACTTCGACTCGAAGTTTCGGCCTTGATCACAATGCAGCTCCAGGGGGATTCCAAATCTGCAGAAGAACTCTTTCACCAATTTGTCAGCTACTGTACTTGCCTCTTGGTTAGGAATACCGTACGCTTCCACCCATTTGGTAAAGTAGTCCATCGCTACCAAAATGTACTTGTTTCCATTGCCTGTTTCTGGAAAAGGGCCTGCGATGTCGATAGCTACTCGTTCCATGGGGGATCCGACGTTATATTGCTTCATTGGTGCCTTTCCTTTACCGTAGGGTCCGTTGGCCGCAGCACAAACTTTACATTTTCTACACCAATCTTTAACGTCGTTCTTACAGTTGATCCAATAAAATCGCTGCCTAACCTTCTCCAGAGTCTTAGTAATCCCAAAATGGCCACCCGAAGTTCCATTATGTAGTCTGGTCAAAATGTCCGTCACCCTACTCTTGGGCACAATTAACTGAAGCCTCTGCTGAGATCCATCTTCATTTTCCCAACAACGTTTCAGAAGACCTTCATCAATCTTCAACGTTTCCCATTGGGCCCAATACGACTTGACATTTTGGCTCAGTCTGGATACTTCTTCCCATGTAGGTCGTCTGCCACTCTCCTTCCAACTTAGGATTACTCTCAGATCTGGATCTTCTCCCTGTGCTCGTCGAATTTCTGTGGGTAGCCAGTCATCTTCGATCACTGTGGTCCGCATCAAATTGGCCTTATCTTCCACACGAGAGCAGTGGCTACAATTTTGGGGGCAAGGTCTTCTTGACAACGCATCCGCGTTTCGATGTGTAGCCCCAGCTCTGTGTTCAGTGTCGAAGTCATATTCTTGCAGCCTCTCGATCCATCTGGCCACTTGTCCTTCTGGGTTCTTGAAATTCAGGAGCCATTTCAAAGCAGCATGGTCCGTTCTTAGCAGGAATTTTCTACCATATAAGTATTTGTAGAAATGTTCTACGGCCTTGATTACTGCTAAGAGTTCTCTTCTGGTCACGCAGTAATTTCTTTCTGGCTTCGACAGTACCTTGCTGAAATAACCGATGACTCGTTCTTGTCCATCCTGAACTTGCGATAGAACGCCTCCAATGGCCATATTACTAGCATCGGTATCGAGCACAAATTTTCCTTCAGTTCTTGCGTAACTCAAGACTGGAGCTGTGACCAGAGCCTTTTTCAATCGATCAAAGGCTTCAGCGCAATCATCGGACCAAATGTACTCCTGCCCATCTTCCGTTAATTTTGTCAGTGGTTTGGCAACGTTGGCGAATCCAGGCACAAATCTTCTGTAGTAAGTGCACAAGCCTAGGAAACTTCGTAACTCAGTCTTGTCTCTCGGTATGGGCCAATCCTGTACCGCCTTGATCTTGTCTGGGTCAACTTTCACACCCCTCCGAGAAACTACGTGTCCTAAATATTTCACCTCTGCTCGAAATAGATGGCATTTCTTGGGACTTAGCTTCAAATTGGCCCCACGTAGTCTCTGGAAGACCTCGGATAGGTTGTGCAGGTGATCTTGGAATGTTTTTCCCACAACTATCACGTCATCTAAATACACCAGGCAAGTCTTCCAGGAGAGTCCTCTTAATATAGTTTCCATTAAACGCTCAAATGTGGCCGGAGCGTTGCATAATCCAAAAGGCATAACCTTAAATTGCCACAGGCCCGTTCCAATACTAAAGGCAGTTTTCTCTTTGTCTTTTGGATCCAAACCAACTTGCCAATACCCACTCTTCAAATCCAAGGTAGAGAACCAACGAGATCCCGAGAGTGTATCCAGTGTGTCATCAATTCTTGGTAAGGGATAGCTATCCTTTTTCGTTACTTGGTTGAGCTGTCTATAGTCTACACAGAACCTGGTGGACCCATCCTTCTTCTTTACCAGCACTACAGGCGATGTCCAGGGACTATTGGATGGTTCGATGACACCTTCCCTCGCCATGTCTTCAATGATCCGTTCGGCTTCTTCTCTCTTTGCCAGCGGAAGACGTCTGGGGTGTTGTCTGACGGGTTGTGCATCACCTGTATTGATTTTATGCTGCACAACATCGGTCTTTCCTGTTCTTTCGCTAGTGGCAAAGACGTCAGAGAAGGACTGAATCAATTTTCTGACTTCGGCCAATTGACACTGGTTAAGGTCTTGACATTTTGAAGTGAGAAGGGCGACCAGCTCTTCGGTATTCTCCTGTGTCTGCGGAACTTCTGCAGTACCCATCCCACCAGAAATATGGTACACTGGTACCCCATGTCCAAGCAGGGTGTTCTTCTTCAGGGTGACTGGAAACATGTTCACATTTAGTAATCGGATGGGAATGCTGTCTCTCAACCTTACCAATGTCTTCCCTAGTAATAGTCCTTTGGCTAGTATCCCATCGTCTGAGGGTTCGATCATTCTAACGCAGCCATTTCTTGTAATATTCTCACATTCACCAGTCACTATGCCTTCAGTCCGTCCTGGCAACGTGATGTCCTCGGTCAGTCGGATCTTATATGTCCTGTCATCCACATCATTGAACGGAATCTCTTCAATACCCAGTCGAAGAACATCTTTCTTCATATCCAGTTGGCATCCAAGTTTCTTCACAAGGTCCAATCCCAGGATAACTTCTTCTGTAATTTCGGCTACAAGAACTTCATGCTTGACTACCTTGCTACCCAATTCAATGGTGGAGATGACTGATCCATAAGTCGGTATTTCTTGTCCAGACGCAGTTCGGAGTTTGATCATAGCTGGACGACTCTTCAATCCTTCGGCTATTTCCGGACGCACAATGGTTCTAGTCGATCCTGTGTCCACCAGTATTTTCACGCTTCGATCGTTTATCTTTCCAGGAACAAATATGCTTGTTAAATCTGTGGACATGATTCCCCGGATTATCACTTCAGGGGCATTTTTAGCCTGGGTCGATTTATGCCCCTTATCACCGACCCTTTTTAGTTTCCCTGCTGTGGCTCTTTTTCAATCCTTGGGCAATTTCGCTTGAAATGCCCACTTTTGTTGCAATACCAGCACACAACATCCTTTTTCTTGGCATTCAATAACCTGCTAACTTCTTCTCGGATGATTTCCTCAACCGGTCGGTCTATTTCTTGGACTTGTCTCACACGAAATTGTCCTCTATGCGACGCCTGTTTCGCTGCCTCGAATTCTAAAGCATGAGCTAAAGCATCGTCGATGGTCTTAGGTCGGGCAAGTCTCAAGGCTTGTTGAACTTCGCTGTCCTTGATACCGTCGACGAACGTCTGAATTGATAGCTGTTCAAGGAAGCTGTCTGGAGCAGATGGATAAGCCAGCCTCACTAATCTGGCAACATCGGCCTCGAATTCCTGGAGATTTTCTCCTGTTTTCTGCACCCGATTCTTTATTTGAGCATGATAAACTTGCTGTAGGTGAGCATCGCCATATCTCATCTGAAGTTTGGATGTTAAAACTTCATAACATGCCTGTTGACTTTCCGGTATTGTCTGCAGAATGTTGAGTGCATCTCCTCGTAGAGCTATTATTAATGCTGTGGCTTTTTCGTTGTCGTTCCAACTGTTTGCCAACGCAGCAGCTTCAAATTGTTTTTGATATGTCGACCAAGGAACTTTTCCATCAAATGTAGGTGGCTTGATTTTCATTTTACTACTTTCTGTGTTGTTTTCAGATTTCACGAAGCTATAGGATGGTGAAGCTTGAGTTTCTTTCCTATTCGACATTCTTCTCAGGGATTCTATCAACTTGGCATGCTGTTCAACTATTCCTGATATTTCCTCAAATTTTTCATTGACTTCTTCAAATTTTTCGTCAACCTTATCAACTACTTCTTCAATTTTTCCGTCAACCTTATCAACTACTTCGTCGAATTTTTCATCAACTTTATCAAATTTTCCATTGATCTCCTCAAATTTTTCGTCAACCTTATCGAATTTTTCATTCACTTCATCTATTATTACTTCCTTGATGGATTCCATTCTCTCGTCCAATGTACTTGCAATTTGACTCACCACCTTATTTTCCATTTCATCCATTTTCAAGCTCATTTCTCGGGAATTCTCTTCCGCCTTATTTTCCATTTTATCCATTTTTGAACTCATTTCCTGAGAATTTTCTTCCAATTTCGAGCTCATTTCTCGAGAGTTCTCTTCCAATTTCAAGCTCATTTCTCGAGAGTTCTCTTCCAATTTCAAGCTCATTTCTCGAGAATTCTCCTCCATTTTTAAGCTCATTTTTTCAAAAGCTTGCTTGAAAAATTCCATACTCGCCTGGTCCATTTTCTCTTTTTGCGATCTGGTTATCGGCATTCAGATCCACCCCACACCTGACACCAATGTAACGTTTTCTTCGTTATTAAAACGTCCGGGATAACTAAACTATTTATTTACACTACTTATAACACTAATAATTAATAACTAATGAACTTATTCTAACAAAAGTCTGTACAATTTATCTCTACTGATTTATTTGGCACTATTTATTTTTACTGGTCGCTCGTCTCTAACTGAATGAATCTCTCATCGTCGATGGGCCCCTTATATGCATAACGCCGATTGTTTCTCGCTAAGTCCGGACCCGTCTAGAAACTTCGCGAAACATTCGCGGCCGTGGTGACGCCACGCGTTTCCAGAAACTTCTCGATCGAGCCGTAGCGCACAGGGCCGTACTTGTCACAATATCAACCGTTTTATTTTCGCAGGCTATTTTACTAGGTAATGCGTTCAAAATTTTCTGTTAGTTCTCCTGCAGCTGCGGAATGTTTTTCTCCTGAATTTGTTTCACTGGCATTCTCGACAGTGTTTATTGGTACTACAGAAAAATTATCTTGTTGGGTAGAAACATTACTTTGTTGCTTTGTAGTAGTCAAGTCATTTTTTTTACCCATCACATCAGTTGACATGTCGTCATTAAATTCTGAGGATATGTTTTCTCCTAGAAAGCGTTTATTTGCATGCAGGTCCTAAAAGTGATTCCATACTACTTTTTGTATGGCGCAAAGGTGCTTACAATACCTTCCACCCTGTCCAAAAACACAGTCGCAAAATGCAATATCTACATATGCAGTATAAAACATGTTATCATCGGTTTCCGAAGAAACTGAAAAGGCATTTTCGTCGATTTCAACAGAGACATTGACACAATGTGACATTTTTTTCTAAAGAGTAACCCATTCTTTGAGAAATTGGCAAATGACTGCAGGTTGCGTCTTTGATAAGACTCGAAAAAATTGGCAACCAAGGCACAAGCATTGAACGCTTTACATCTTTGTAGAACAATGTCTTTAAAAATGCGAATAATTGCTTCTACATAATTGTTCGTGTTATTTCCTCGTGTTAATTAAATGACTTCTATATGCCATAGACCACCCTTCCCTTCGATGCCAATAATTGGCTATATAACGTAACATAATAACAAAGATATAGATCTGGTGTGAAGATCCCTTAATTAGGGGGAGTTCTTCAAGGGCGCAGTCACCTTTACGGGAAATAAATGCTCGAGCGCCAGCCACAATAGGTTTAACAAGGTTGTGGCGCCTTGAACTCTCCACTTTTATACAGTGGAGAAGGGTTCGGTTTAATCTAGGAAGTTAGCTATTAAGAGTTCTGTTTTTATCGTAAATGCTGCCAAAATTGAAGGTTCTCTTAAAACACCAAAATGGATTTTTCAAAGTTTACTGAACTCAAACAGACAGATAGATAGATAGATATATTGATATATTGTTTGTTTATCCTGATTACCCCTAGGTCACCTGTGGAAACCCCATTTGAAGTTACAAGCTTCGAAGCTTGTAACTTGTGCCGAGTTCGGAGTAAGCAGTTGTGTTCTGTGTAGGCTTTGTTACTGTGTCCTTACGCCACCTTAGGCACAGCACTGTTAATTTTTGACCCAACAGTGAGAATGGTGGCCCCTACCGAGACTAGAAAATCTCTTTCCTAGCTCGAGATTGAACTTCGGACCTTTGGGTCCGAAAATTCCAACGCTCTACCACTGAGCCAGGGGCACTCAGATAGATTCTCGTGTACATGTCAAAAAACAGTGAAGTGAACAATAACAATGAAACATTTTACACAAAACAATAAAATGTAACTTTTACAGCACTGATGGAATTAAGTGACAAAGAACAATACAAAAAACACAGAAATCAGCGATATTACAAGCAAAAATATTCCTCAACACTATAAAACGCTTCATCAAACAAAAACGACTTCAGGCTAGCTTTAAATTTTTCTCGAGTAGGTGTTGATACTATATCAGATGGAAGCTTATTGTAAACCGATAGGGGTCTATAGCACAACGACTTCTCAATAAGTGTTATGTCTGGGCAAGGAGAGCATGCGTGTACAACGAGTGTCATACCCATGAGGATCTCCCAATTTTTTTAAATTCGCAATATTGTCCCTTACGTATATCGCAGCCTTCATGATATACAGGGTGTCCCGTAAAGACCACGTCAAACGAAAACGGAAAGTAGATCAGAATGTGCTCTACCTGATGTGAAAAAATCGTTCATATGAAAGTCCCACAGTTTTCGAGATATTTGATGTTTTATGAAAATGTTGAATTTTTACACTTAAAATGCTTTCTCTCTCGCGGAAGCTAGAATTGAATACTTTTTGAATCAGTTTTTTCCGTAAATATTCTTGAATGGTTACTTCAATTTATGCAATGAAAATTAGCACAAAATATTATACAGGGATTCTGAGAAAAAAAATTAAAATTCATGTTTTGAAGGAAGTGTTTTTTTGTACTGAATTCTATCTGACGTGGTATAAAAAAAGACACTAGACCTTTTCTGCATATTACGTTGAAAAGTTGCCCATTTTGTGAGGATTCCGAAAAGGTGAAATACAGGTGGATAACCTTCTTCACGAAAAAAGATATTTGAATGTTTATCGAAAATGGAGCATTTCTGTGAAAAACTGATTTTGTCACCTTTTCCACAAATCCTCTCATTTTGCAGATTCTGCTGTAACATATTGAATAATTCTCTTGAAAAATGTCAGTTAGTCCTTAAATTACTTATAAAGTGAAATAATTCATTAATTGCAATGGTATAACAATGGTATAACGCACAGGACCTTCAACATCAACAAATCTATTGTGAAGCAACTTTATTAAAATATCAATAATAAAAATTCAGGATTCTTATTAGAGCAAATGACCACCCCCTTCGCTAATACATGCCCTGCATCTATTGAGAAATGACCTTTTCAAACCATACCAACTTCTCCCCGCTATTTTGGCTGCTGAAATACGAATGCGGTCCCTTGGTTATGCATCATCTCTTACGGGATTCGAATAAATTTCATTTTTTGAAAAACCCCAGTGAAAAAAAATCCAGAGAATTTAAATCTGGTGAACGGGGAGGCCACAAAATTTCACCGCCCCTTCCGATCCACCGGTGAGGATATGTTTGGTTTAAGTATTTCCTAACAGGACGACTGTAGTGTGCTGGGCACCCGTCGTGTTGAAACCATAGATTACGTCGCATTTCCAGTGGTATATCTTCTAAGAGTAAGGGTACACTGTTCCTTAGAAAATTCAAATAGTTGGTGCCGTTTAATGATTGCGGCAATTCTGTCGGACCGAATATTTTTCCATCGTATATTCCAGTCCATAAACTCACCTTAAATCGATATTGGGGATCTTGCCTTGTATTTGAATTTTCTAAGGAACAGAGTACCCTTACTCTTAGAAGATATACCACTGGAAATGCGACGTAATCTATGGTTTCAACACGACGGGTGCCCAGCATACTACAGTCGTCATGTTGGGGAATATTTAAACCAAACATATCCTCACCGGTGGATCGGAAGGGGCGGTGAAATTTTGTGGCCTCCCCGTTCACCAGACTTAAATTTTCTGGATTTTTTTACTGAGGTTTTTTAAAAAATGAAATTTATTCGAATCCCGTAAGAGATGATGCAAAACTAAGGGACCGCATTCGTATTTCAGCAACCAAAATAGCGGGGAGAAGTTGGTATGGTTTGAAAAGGTCATTTCTCAATAGATGCAGGGCATGTATTAGCGAAGGGGGTGGTCATTCGCTCTAATAAGAATCCTGAATTTTTATTATTGATATTTTTATAAAGTTGCTTCACAATAGATTTGTTGATGTTGAAGGTCCTGTGCGTTATTGCATTATACCATTGCAATTAATGAATTATTTCACTTTATAAGTAATTTGTGAGGGTGGATACTTGCACAACGAATAATAACGGTTTTTGACAAAGTTTATTCATGTATATTTCAACGTACTGGTGACACTGGTGTATTGAACAGAAAATGGCTGATGGCTGCTTGAAGCTACTTAACAGTGAGAATGGCCTTTATCTATTCGCATTCCCGACAGAACTGGCTTCTACACCGTTACTAGCACGTGTACCTAACTTAGTTGCGCATGCGCATTAGGCCGAACATATATTAGTTGTCAGCAGGTTGTTTTATAGAAGTGGACTGGTCCCAAATCAACTTTGGCCAGCAGTTCTTACTTCAACACCCCCTCCCAAACTGAGGACCTGACAACTAACCAACATAAAAACTGAATGTTCCATTTAACTGACTTCGATAAACTAAGAAATATAGAATCTATATAAAGTATGCAATAGTTGATTGTATTTTATTTGAATTTATATAAATCAAGCCTTAAACCTACAACTGGATTGTCAGTGGAACCATATAGAGCTGTTGCTGCGAGGCAATGGAATAGGGTTCCTTATAGCGAACCAACTGTCCTTAATACTTGGTATGGTATCAATACATTGTGTCCAGGGACCGGAGACCCTTCCCACAAGTGATATTATACCATCATATCAACTGAAACTGATCAACAGATACATATGCCATAATGCATACATATCACATAGTAGATCAACATATAAATGACATGACTGATCACATACATAGTATGTTCCATCATATCGGGCTAACATGTTAAATTCATTACACACATATGTGGTCAGAATTTTGGATTTCGCATCTATCATTTCCAGGGACCGGAGACCCTTCCAAATCAAGACACTAGTATTCGTAAGAGTATGTATCCAGGGACCGGAGACCCTTCTTACATGACTCAAATGAACACTTCAACATGTATATTCATAAAAGTATATCTCCAGGGACCGAAGACCCTTCTAATATAACTTGAACAAATACACAACAAATTTTGAGTATGTATTATCAAATTATGTTTCCAGGAACGAAGAACCTTTCCACAATATACAGATAAAATACTCAACAGACATATTACCAAAGTACCTAAGGGATCGAAGATCCTTTCAAGATACTAACATAAACAACAGAATTCATTATCAGAGTATGTTTGAGATCGAAGATCATTTATAACACTACTCAGATAAGGCATACATACTGACTGAAAGAAAAAAAAATAATATTAATTATGAAATGTTTGATCAAACCGAACATGTTTTGAGTTTGTCGTTGACTTTTCTCATTTTCTTCCTATAATATTTAATCATTATGACTTATTACTTGGTTATCTTATTTTCCTTTTTTTTTTTTTTTTGCTTGTATATTTTCATTCAAGTCAAACCTCATAGAATACAAGGTGATCACGAAACTTAGTGAGCTTTGCTGCATTCAATGCTTTTGTGAGAATGTCAGCAATCTGATCATTGGTATTGATCTTAACAATGTTAATTTTCTTATCTCTTACGTGTTGACGAATCAATAAATATTTACGTTCCACATACTTCAAGCGGCTTTTACTTGTGCTAGCCAGACAGTTACGTCTCGCTGCTTCATTATCTTCATATATATTAACTGGAAATGCTCTGAGACCCACAGTCTCTTCTAATAATTGTGCTAAAAATAGAATTTCATTAGTAGCATGAGTAAGTGCAATAAATTCCGCTTCTGCTGAACTTTGTGCTATTGTTGATTGAAGTTTTGAGCACCATACAACAGGATTACCAAATGCAAAAATCACAAAACCTGTAGTCGACTTTTGACCACACTTATCACCTGAAAAATCTGCATCACAATAACATGACAAAATTGGAGATCCTACAGTGAATTTTAGACCTAACTGACTTGTACCTTTCAAATATCTGAAAACTCTTTTAACTAATGTCCAATGATACTGTTGTGGATTAGCTTGGAATCTAGCCAAATAACCTATGGCAAAGGATATATCAGGTCTTGTGAACATACTTAAATACAGCAGGGAACCTATAGCTTTCTTATACGGAAAATCTGCTTCATTCGTTACTTCTGGAACTTTATGACTTCCTTGAGGTACTAAAGGAGTATCAACTGAATTTGAGTTTTCCATTCGAAATTCTTTCAACATTTCATTCACAAACTGTGTTTGATGAAGAAACAACTGATTTTCTGATCTAGTGATTTCCAGACCAAGAAATTTAGTAGGAAAGCCAAATTGTTTTAGGGGAGAGGCAGGCAAGATGGCATACAATCTTTTGAAAATCGATATCTGTTATGAGGAAAAAAATATAGAGTACAGCATTAGTTGAATCTTTAGTCAATCAAGTTAGCTATCAATTTTTGAAGAAAGATATGAATAAAAAAAACTATAGACAAAAAAAAATCGCGATAATCTGAAACATTCGAAAAACCATTTTGCCCTACAGTGTCGGGCAAGATGGCATATCATATAATATGATATATTTTGAAGTGAAAAAAACAAAATTCCAATAAATAACAGATAATACAAGAAATAGAAATTTATATTTATATAAACAGGAACAGAACATAAAAAGAATTCTCACAGATTTAGGAAATTACTGAAAAATATTTCATAATCTTATATCAAACGAAACAAGAAGTAAACAAAACAAAAAATTTATTCTCTTGACATATTATTCTCATCCCACTCTCCTCTGTTGGTTTTCCTTCGATAATTGTAGACCATCTGAAACAATATTTTATTGTTAATAAAAAGTACCATTTTTCGGGCAAGACGGCATACCAATATACCATGCCATTTTACCCAGCCTCTATGTATGCCAACTTGCCCTAACCACGTGTCCAAAAAACTAATAAGTAAATCAACATTTTTGTGACATCTTTTTGTCAAGGTAAATATATAAAAAGGATTACAATAAATGTACAATTCTACTCGGATATAAAAAATTTTGTGAAATAATCTGTACTTACAGTTATAAAGGCGAGAAGAGAGAGCTTACGTCGAAGTTGTACACGGTCACACCACTTTTTCACCATTTTTCACGACTAAGTCATCAACTACCGTAACGGATCCCTTGAAACAACGTTCGTACACTGTTGCCAACTAATTCGACCATTTGCACCGAGTTCTAGGATTCCACTCGCAGTGGATTCTTCAGTACATATGGTATGCCATTTGGCCCTACTATGCCATCTTGCCTGCCTTTCCCCTACATTAAAACGTGACTTCAACATATTCACATTTTCCTGAATAAGGTTTCTACAACTACCTGTAATTAATAGATCATCAACATATACTAAAATCAAAATGATATTACTATCTTCCTTTTTCTTATATAAACATGGTTCTCGTAAATTTGATTCAAAACCAGAATCTTTCAGAAAATTATCAAGTGTCATAAACCAACACTTCGGTGCTATAGATAATCCATAAAGAGCTTTTCGTAACTTCAATATTACCTTTGATTTATCAAGATTAATTCCTTCAGGAACACTTACATATTTTGGTCTATCAATTTCACCATGAAGAAATGCTGTTTTGATATCCAACTGTTCAACATGCCAATTCCTAGAAACTGACAATGCAAATAATAATTTAACAACTGATAGAGCTGGTGTAGGAGATGCAGTTTCCTCAGGAGTATACTTTTCAGTATCTTTGCATCCTACAACAACTAAACGAGCTTTACACACACCATTGTCCTTAACTGTAAATACCCATTTCAACGGAATACTTTTCATACCTTGTTTTCTTTCCACAATTTCCCAAACTTCATGTTGGTTTATAGCTTCAAGTTCGGATTGAATGGCAGTCACCCACTTACTACTTTCTGAACATGTCATTGCTTCCAGATATGTTTGAGGTGTTTTACTTGTCTGATAGATTTTTGTATCATATACAAAACCAAATGGATTCAAAATTGTGGCATTAACTGAAATTTGCGGCATATCAAGTCCACTGGTTTCATTGCCATCAAAATCATCTAGCTGAGATATTTCTTCATATTCTATCTCATTATTTATCTGAGGGCTAACTGAAACATTTTCTAACATATTTGTAGCACTTGTTTTATCAACAGAATTGTTGGAGCTACTCTGTACTTGACTTGTAGTTCTTACAGAACCAGATACTTGTTCAACTGATATGATTTCAACAGGATTGTTTGCAACTGATACAACAGAATTGCCAGCAGGTGGCACAACAGATATGTCCGTAATGGACGCAACAGAATTGCCTACAGAGGGCGTAACAGAAACGTTCTCACTGAACTCAACAGATTCAGACGAAACTGTTAATTCATCACTTGGGACTGATAACTTTGATTCATATGACTTGTAGGTCAAATTTTCGTTAATTAAAACATTACAAGATGTAACTGTCTTATGTGTTTTAGGGTCATACAACAGATAGCCAGTATCGGTATACCCTACTAAATACATTGTACTAGATCTTGCGTTCAACTTTCTACCTTTTGGAACATTTTCATTTTTAACTTCTGCTTGTGAACCAAAAATTCTTATATATTTCAGATCGGCTTGTTTTCCATAAAGTTTTTCATATGGAGTGAGAAAGTCTACAGATGAATGAGGCGTACGATTGTATAGATAGCAAGCAGTCGAAAATGCAAAACCCCAGAAAGTATTTGGAAAGCCTGATTCAAATAACAGGGCTCTAGCCCTTTCTTGTAGTGTTCTATTGAACCTTTCAGCAGTTCCATTATGTTCATGTTGATAAGGTTCTGCTAACTGAATTTGAATACCAAACTGATCGAGAACTTGTTGACAAGATTCGCTGATAAACTCTGTTCCATTATCACAACGTAATTTTCTGAATTGACCAGGACTAGGAAATAATGACTGAAGATAGTTCAAAGCAGACTTCAAAAACTTAAAAGTTTCGGACTTTTGTTTCAACAGGAAAATTTGTGCATATCTTGAATAATCATCAAGAACAATTAAAACATACTTTTTCTTAGTGTAATGTGTTGGCGGATTGACAGTTAATAGATCTGAATGAAGAATTTCACAAGCTCTAGTGGCTCGATCTCTTTCTTTTGCACATGTTTTTCTGGTCATTTTTGCTTTCGAACAAATTGTACAATTACCAGTACTGAGATTATATGTGAGTTCTTTAACTCCTTGAACAACATTAGGTAATTTTCCTAAGTAAGAAGATGATATATGACCCATTCTACGATGCCACATGCTACCTTCCTCAGCCAACACTTTCAACTGATTACGAGTGAATCTTTTACGTAATTTTCGTGTTTCTCTTCTACTATTATTGACTTTCTTATTGGTTTTGATAACCGAGAGTTTCATTTTAAAACAAGACTTATCTTTCAAACTAAACTGTTTATTTATACTTTCATCTTTATTTACATTTGTTTTGTTGATACTGCTTGTATCACCGGGATTGACTCTTGCTGAGATTCGATAAACGCCATCCGATACGAAGAGCAGGGTGATCTTTCTTCTCAATTTTCTAGATAAAATAAATCCATTATTAGCATTAAGCACAAGACTTGTCCCAAACTGAATATTAAATGCACGGACACTGAGAATATTATCCCTTACTTCGGGGACATACTGAACGTTAGCTAGATGTACAATGTGCGAACTTTTTCCAAACTGTACTAATAATGGAAGAGTTCCCTGACCCATTGACATAGTGCTTTCAGTTTCCGATGCCAAAACAACAGATATCGGCTCTTTATAAGCCTGATAGTTCAACAAAATATTCTGTACATTCACTACATGGTGAGATGCACCAGAATCAACTTGAAATGTTGCAAACATACTGAAATTATTCAAATCAAACAATGACTTACTAGATTTTTGATCTTTCAGTTTCCTGCAGTCCTTCTTTTCGTGCCCTTTCTTGTGGCAGAAATAGCAGAACCTTTCTGTATTCACGCATGTGTTCGACTTGTGGAACATCAAACCACATTTCCTACAACTTGCATCTCGCTTTTCAGCTGGTGTCATCTTTTTGATCTTCTCCAACTGATCCAGTGTGTAAGGACCCTTTTCTGCCCTTTTCTCTTTAAAATAAGGAGACCTCTTAGCTGGATACTTGTCTTTCTTTGAAGTATCCCTGTGTGTTCGATCAGACCTATTCTTGTTCTCTGTTTCCCTAAAGTATTGGCTATTCGCCACTTCCAGAAAGGCATTCTTTACAAATTCATAACTTCTCGTTTCCTCTGGTAGTGTTGCCATCGTAGTGAAGAATGCCATGAAACCATTGGTATCCTTGATTTTATGCAGAAAATATCCCACAATGATCTTCGGGTCCAACGGAAAGCCCAGTTCCTTGAACTCTTGAACTCCCTTTTCAAACTGTGACACAAAGTTCACCGGGTTCATTTTCGGGTAGAATGTAGTTTTTCCAAAATTATCCAAAACTTCTACCATTTTTTGGACATCATTCTTGCCAAACATCTGGATTAGTTTTTTGAAGGCTTCAGCTGCCGATTCTTCGTTCTCTATTACTGCTCTGGGAGCGTGCTGCAGGGATGCTTCCAAGTATTGTAGAACTTGAGCGTTATACATGTTCTTTTCTTCTGAGCTCATGCTACAATCTGGTCCACCCATGTCGTTCATTAAAAATTGGGATCTTCCTAGGGCCTTAATGTCTCGCTCGACTCTTTGCTTCCATGAGCGGAAATTGGAATGACCCCTTAGCTTGTCGCTGTTTTCGAATTGCGGTATAATGAAGGTGGGTATGTTGACCTTCTCCACAGATGATTCTGAGATTGTGCTTCTTGTTGACGCTGCCGGAGTATTCATGTTGTTTATTTGCTCTGCCAACATCTTCACGAAATTGGTGTTCGTGAGCATCGCAAAAATATTTTCTGGTACTTCCATCCTTGACGTTCCACTTGCATCGGATTGTTCCATATCTTCTTGGTTGAACATGTTTATTTCTTCTTGAGGTTTTAGCACGTGGTCTTGTAGTTTAACACAAACACGTGGTCAATGTTTCTTCTTTTAATTAAAACGCACGCACATACACACAAGCGCTGCTACCATGTGAGGGTGGATACTTGCACAACGAATAATAACGGTTTTTGACAAAGTTTATTCATGTATATTTCAACGTACTGGTGACACTGGTGTATTGAACAGAAAATGGCTGATGGCTGCTTGAAGCTACTTAACAGTGAGAATGGCCTTTATCTATTCGCATTCCCGACAGAACTGGCTTCTACACCGTTACTAGCACGTGTACCTAACTTAGTTGCGCATGCGCATTAGGCCGAACATATATTAGTTGTCAGCAGGTTGTTTTATAGAAGTGGACTGGTCCCAAATCAACTTTGGCCAGCAGTTCTTACTTCAACATAATTTAAGGACTAACTGACATTTTTCAAGAGAATTATTCAATATGTTACAGCAG
This sequence comes from Adalia bipunctata, assembly GCA_910592335.1. NCBI lineage: Eukaryota > Metazoa > Arthropoda > Insecta > Coleoptera > Coccinellidae > Adalia > Adalia bipunctata. The sequence continues at coordinate 7,797,550 of OU342949.1, read as the reverse complement.
AATCTGCAAAATGAGAGGATTTGTGGAAAAGGTGACAAAATCAGTTTTTCACAGAAATGCTCCATTTTCGATAAACATTCAAATATCTTTTTTCGTGAAGAAGGTTATCCACCTGTATTTCACCTTTTCGGAATCCTCACAAAATGGGCAACTTTTCAACGTAATATGCAGAAAAGGTCTAGTGTCTTTTTTTTATACCACGTCAGATAGAATTCAGTACAAAAAAACACTTCCTTCAAAACATGAATTTTAATTTTTTTTTCAGAATCCCTGTATAATATTTTGTGCTAATTTTCATTGCATAAATTGAAGTAACCATTCAAGAATATTTACGGAAAAAACTGATTCAAAAAGTATTCATATCTAGCTTCCGCGAGAGAGAAAGAATTTTAAGTGTAAAAATTCAACATTTTCATAAAACATCAAATATCTCGAAAACTGTGAGACTTTCATATGAACGATTTTTTCACATCAGGTAGAGCACATTCTGATCTACTTTCCGTTTTCGTTTGACGTGGTCTTTACGGGACACCCTGTATATTGATGGTATAGTAAGAATTCTATTACACTTAAAGTGGTTTCTACACGTATCCCCTGGGCCTAAATTGAATATTATTCGGAGAATCCGCTTTTGGCTGATGAATATTCGCCGCCAACCCACAGATGGACCCCAAAGAAGTATGTTACATGACAGATGAGGATAAACCAGTGAATAATATAAATGCATCAGATATCCTCAAGGCAAACATGCTTTCAACTTAAAAATAGCGAAATATGCAGAGTTGATCTTCCCGCAGACAAGTTCCGTCTGACTTTGCCACCGTACATCACCATCCACAGCCAACCCAAGATATCTTACACTAGAGGCACTAGAGCTCAGGCCAACAGAAGTCACAGTCGTCGATTTGCCATTATAGAAATTTACAGCTGCCGTTTTTTCTTTATTAAGTGTCGGTTGCACCGACACCACAGCTCCATTTCTTCCATGACGGCGCCGACTCGAGCTTCCAGTTCAGAAATAACAATCTATTAATACAATGAGAATCAAAAATTAAAACTGATTTTATTTTAAAGTAAACGTGAAATTAAAAGAAATGACTTAAGTATCGGTATTTTACAGTGATCAATAAATTCAAGAAAAGAAACGGTGATCGGGTGAGCAAGACGGTCGGGCGAGGTGAGCGAATGCGAGTATTGGACGTTGAACAGGGCAGTACGGGAGTAACAAAGCAAAACTTCAAGATTCGGCAGGCCACAGAATAGAATATTCTGTAACAAGGGCAGAATGAAAATCCGATACGAGTGAATCATTCCGAGGGCGAGCCGGAGGCGAGCCTGAGGAATCACGAGTATCGGATTTTCATTCTAACCGAGTAACAGACTATACTTTCTCCACGAATGTTGAAATAAAAGAAAAAAGAATATTAAGATGAATTCTGACGTTTGGAAAACCGCAATAAATATGACAATCAGAGCGGCTGACACATAGATTTATTCTCTATGTTTTCAAAAGTATTACGGAATGAATATTCTCACACACTGTGCGAGAATGAAATTCAGTCGAAATGCTTAAAAAACAAGGATTATACTCAAGCTCGAGTTGGTTATTGGTGGTAATCTATAAAGGGCGAAAACCAAGGACCAAACTGAACAAAAACCGCGGTCATAACTGGTTATTTACTTGAAATCGATAAAAGTGTTGTAGAATGAATATTACATATCAAGTGATGGAATACGGACATTCTATGGTCAAATTCGATGTTGGAAGAGCTGTATTCTGTGGCAGTCGTGGAGAAAATATCATACAATCTAACTACTTGCAACGATGTGTTCCACACTCAAATGTTAAAATAAAAAAAACCGATAATTTAATTATCGGTCAATGCTTAGGCTTAGTCAGAGATGATAGGGAACGGGACAGCTGTGTCAGCACAACGTCCGGACAAGTGACTCCAGAGAATGGAACCCCTCGACCTGATGAAGTGATTCTAGTAATCCACAAACGTCTAGCTAGTTGACAAGGGGTGAAGCGCGGTCGTAACCTCGTTATGATCTCGCCGATGTCAACCCACAAAGACGTCGCCGTGAAATTCGAATCGTCGAGCACAGCTGAGTGAAATAGGAATTGGGTACGGTTGCGAACCAACAACGTCCAGACAAGTAGTCCAAGGAAAATGGAACTCCTCGACCTGACGAAGTCTCCCGTGTTTTCGTCAACCCTGAGCGAACTGAGAAAGGGTGAAGCGCGGTCGTAACCCCGTTGTAATCTCGCCGATCTCAGTCCTCAGAAGGTCGCTGATAAACACAGAGATTAAGGCCACACAAGGAAATCAAGATACCTACAAGATGAAATCTTGAAAGTAAAATGGGGTCGAAAACAAGTCAGGTACGGCAGTGAACCAACAACGTCCAGACGAGTGGTCTCAGAAAATGAAACCTCTCGGCCTGACGAAGTCTCCTGGATTCCCGTCAACCTTCAGTGGATTGAGCAAGGGTGAAGCGCGGTCGTAACCCCGTTGTGATCTCGCCGAGCTCAATCCCCAAAAAGATCGCTGATAAATCCAGAGATTAAGGAATCACAAAGAAATAATGATACAAGATATAATCTTGGAATGAAAGGGATGTAAAATACTAATCGGGTACGGATGTGAACCAACAACGCCTCACGCCTCGACAAGTAGTTCCAGAGAAATGGAACCCCTCAACTTGACGAAGTCTCTTGTATATCCGTCAACCTTGATCGAATTGAGAAGGGGTGAAGCGCGGTAGTAACCCCGTTGTGATCTCGCCGATCTCAATTGTCAAAAAGGTCGCTGATAAATACAGAGATTGGAAACACAAAGAAATGTGATACAGTATGAAGTCGAAGAAATAATGTGGGTAAAATACAGGTAGGTAACGGCGGTGGACCAACAACGCTCAGGCGAATTGACAAGGGGTGAAGCGCGGTCGTAACCCCGTTGTGATCTCGCCGATCTCAATTCTCAAAAAGGTTGCTGATAATTACAGAGATTAAGGTATCACCAAAGAAATAAAATCATAAATCAGATAATAAATAATAAAAAAAATGGTTCAAAAGTCATGGAAAACACAAACACAATGATTTAATTGTTATAATGATATTTAACGGATGATGCCATGTAAGAAATATGAACGGGGCCTTACCGGTGTACTGAAGTATGCACTGCAAAAATTAATTCCTGTCCTGTCTCGAATTTCACTCGCACTGATCTTATTTTCTACGGAAAATTAACCCGGATAAATCAATGTTAAATCTTCATAATGGTTGAATCAAACTGGCAAACTATGTCGGTATTCTAAATGAGGAGAAGCGAAAAAAAATTCAAACAACTTTCAAACGAGCGTAAAAGAGCAAAAGAGGCCTTCCGCCCTTATAAAACCTTCAGAAATGGTGGGGTCATGACGCGCTGAAAATTCGAAAATCTTGAAAGAAGGGAACAATCTCGTCCCCTGATCGGTTTAAATTGACGTCAGATTAATCCAGAAATAAATCGAAAGAATTCATACTTCGTTAACATTCGACAATGCCATCTCCGTTTTTTCAAATCCCCGGCCGTTGAAAAACGTGAAATCAACCAAGATACGAGTCCCTTATCGCAACGCTCAGCATGTGCCCGAGCGTTTTATATACTTGCGGCTATGTTTATAACGTTGAATTTATCGAATTAAACTTTCCTTTCTTTGGAATCACGGATATTTTAATGGGAAAACGATGAATGGGAAAACGATAAATGAGAACAGGACTTTTATTAATGAAAATTAATTACGGACTTCATTACAACTCCTGTTCACAACATTGAACTTATTGAACTAAACCTTCCTTCCATTGAAATCGTGAATAATTGGACGGAATGATATCTATATGAAAATAGGCCTCGAATGAATAAAAATGACGAAATTCATTACACTGGTTGAGATCAAAGTAAATACATGAATAAATTGAGCTTGAATATTATAAAATTTTTCAAAAATGTAATCATTTAGATAATTTTCACGAATCGTATCCACAATACAATAGTTACTACGCCTGAACACCCCGCTGCGCTGAGTTAGTCTATGGCTCATGGCTGAGTCGTAGTGATATGAGATATGTCTGGGTAGAGAGAGCATTGGTTCAGCCATTCTTTACCGCGTTCCAACGTGCAACGCATAAATGGTGTTGCAATGTAGTAAACAATGCCAATACGCCTCCGGGCGAACTTTGTTTCGCCTAAACTCTGGCCTAAATGATACTTACGGTGGATTTCTCAAGTCGTATTGACCAGTGATCGGAGAGCAACGGCTTAGTTAGATTTTTGAACTGTCAAATCGAGTTGATTCTACATCAATCTCCGATCAACGTTGATATGCTTTGTGAAATTATTATTCATGATACTTTCACTTCATTCCCAAATACCCTAAGATGTTTTCTTTTTCTTCTTCTTCACTAGACATTTTGGTCCACAGCGCAGCAACTCAATAGACCTTTATCCAGAATAAGTAGAACAAAGATGAAAGATGTGAACTAAACCAGAATGAGAGAAACAGGTATATTTCATGCGCAACTTGTGGGCAGCTTTAAAAGATGCGCAAAGCTTAGTGCAAGAGAGAAGAAAAAGAGAGAGAGGGAAGCAATGAAATGAGATTCTACTGTTTTTATCGTACCGTGACCCTCACTTAGTAACACAACATTGTTGAGGCATAATAAAATTTTGATTGAAAGAAGGGAAAAATATCACCAAAATTCAAATACAAAATATCTCTAGAATATCATATCTGCAAATTTTTTATTGCGGCATCGAGATTAAGAAATAGGTAAATAAAATCATCACAAAAGATACAAGTATCGTAAAGCTGTAAATCAGTTACCTACAACATAAAATTCCACTTAAAAAATTGATTCTTTCTTATTTTAATATCAGCAATTTCTTTTATTGCAGAATCATAATCGAGACTACTCGTTATAACACTTTCGATAGAAAGTATTCCTCAAAACTGTAGTCTATTTTCTGTCATAACAGTTCTATATTTATTTTTTATGAATGACGCTCATATAACGTCTGTCAGACATGGTGTCACGTCAATATTACATATTATGCAACTAGCAACTGTAATGATAAGAAAATCTTAAATTTTATTTTATACTAGCTGGCCCGGCGAACTTTGTTTCGCCTAAATGATACCTATACCATAGCCATCTTTATCTTAAGAAGGCCGTGCCTATACTTACTGTGGATTTCACAAATCGTAATCACCAGTGATCGGAGATCAACGGCTTGGTTAGATTTCTGAACTGTCAAATCGAGTTGATTCTTGATCAAGCTCCGATCACCGGTGATATGCTTTGTGAAACCCCCGTTAAAGTTGTATAAACTTACCATTGCTATTTTTTCAAGCAGGAGATAAATAAGGCATAATAAAAGTTCTGTCAAATGTCATCTGTCGAAAGTCATCTGTCTACTGACAAATGTCATCTGTCAAAAGTCATCTGTCAAATGTCATCTGTCAAATGCCATCTGTCAAATGTCATCTGTCAAACGTCATCTGTCAAACGTCATCTGTCAAATGTCATCTGTCAAATGTCATCTGTCAAATGTCATCTGTCAACCCTCATCTGTCAACCCTCATCTGTCAACCCTCATCTGTCAACCGTCATCTGTCAACTGTCATCTTTTCCACGGATATGAGCTGTCACACAAAACAGAAATACAAAAATAATATGTCAATTACTAATTATGGGCAATTTTGAATTCAGTTATTTCCGCAAATATATTTATTACCCAAACATAAATCAAAAACATTTCAGAAATATAAGGAAAAGATGAAAATGGACAACTCACGATTGATACTGATCGTCAAAATCCGATTTACTTGACATTCCGGTGAAAATTCACTGTTCCACCAACTTGATATCTTTACCCGCTTTTGATCTGATAATAGCCTTCCATGTTATTATAAGTTCTATGCAAACTACACAATAATTGTATACATCGCCATTCATACTCTAGTCTAGTCTATACCATTTCTGAATTTCCTAGACTACTTCATGGCTTATATCTTCACAACGTTCTATTTTATTATTGCATTTCTATTTAATACCGTGGAACTTCGTTCTACTACTATTAACACAGAATACCTAACCACACAGAAGCGTCATTCCGCCTTCCCGCCAAAACTTTATTTGATGACGCTTGTGCCATGTTAGGTAGTACATATGTCAAGATGAAATTCAAACTTCCCGCTGGACCCATAGAACTTATAGTACATGGAATGCCATTAGCCTTGCTGCTCAGCTTAAAAAAGTGGATAAACATCTCAAGTTGGAGGAATACCGAAATTTATATGTTCCCATGGATACGACTTGTCATACAGAATAGAAACACAGAAATACTATGAATTTAATCGTCAAAATCCGATTCACTTGGCATTTCGGCAAACATTTCTGTGTTTCTGATCGGTGTGACAAGTCGTATCCATGGAAACATGGAAATTTAGAGATTCCTCCAACTTGAGATGTTTACCCACTTTTTGATCTGGTAATAGCATTCCATGTAATATAAGTTCTATGGCTGGACCACCCAAAAGTGACATATATGTACTACCTAACAGAGAATCAAGGTCACGAACATTTGCCCCTTGAAGATCAAAGTGCCGACGCTAATTGACGCTTCTGTGTAGTTAGGTTTTCTGTGCTTTTAATCCCCATGGAATATTCTTATACCGTTGGTAAGACCTACTGCACTTTTAACTATTCACTTGACATGCGATTCTGTGGAAGAAAAACTAACCTCCTTTGTCCAAATATCAAAACCTATATAAGTATTCTATGATTGCTCGATTGGTGGTAACACATAATTCTATGGGTGGTAAGAAAATGGAAGGCTTTTTTTTTCCTTTCTGTAGGATATTTTTGAGAATATTTTGTTATATAAACCTTGCTCTAACAATAATAAACACAACAAAAAAAGAATTGTCCAATTTGATGCGATCGTTTGAACAATATGGCATTTCGAAGTTTTGAACCAACCATAGATCGCCTTTTATTAATATAGATTCTGTGAGGTCTAACACAGAAATTCATTGACTTCGCTCTATCGAAGTATGAAATCCGAACCGATGATCTAATATTAATATATCAAAAATTATTATCTAATTTATACAACAAAAGAATGGTAAAATATGAACATATATTATTGAACATAGTGAATGAGTCTATCGAAGAAAAAATTGCAACAATTAAATTGAGAAATATCTAAATATACATCCATATTTTTGAAACGAAATTATTTGTTTTGTTTCGTCGTACAAACACGTAGGTACAGGTTGAATCAAATAATTTCTGTGAATCGTATTTTGTATTTCCTTTTCCCGGTATTGAACCTATATTATGTCGTATGCCTTTATCGAAAATGAATTTGACTGGTCTGCCTTGCCCCATCATCGCTCGAATTATGTTTATGCCGAATTGCCGAAAAATTGGAAGAATTTTATTTCTAGCATATGAAACTGCACTGTAAAGCTTACCTTCTATAGCAATTATATCGTTCAATGAGAGTACAAGGATTTAAAAGTCCAAATACAAACAGAAATAGTTCAATTCACCAACACTCCTCAGTTTTTCACAATATTTGAATCTTACACGTTACACGAAACTAGCCCGTCACTGTCAATACTTTTCGAATCTTGTGAAATGAATGTAAGAAAAAAATATGCAGATCTAAGAACTTCTGCACAAGTATTTTTCACTTTACAACCCTAAACGAATCAACATCTGGTCGGCCGTTCTGTAGCACATTCCTAGATTTAAGAGGAAATGCCGACAAATTTATTGAATTATGATGTATGTAAATATTGGAAATCGGCCGCCACCCTTGACGGAATTTATTGCAGGCAGACAAGATAATTAGGGACAGTACGCCGCAGCGTACTCGGATGGTGTGTTTTTTCCAACATCTGAGTTTTTCTCTGAGGCTCTCGTTATTCAATTGCGTCTCTTGTGAATGTAATAACGTCGGCTAAATGTGTTAAGCTGCTAACTCACATAGAGTCAGTTTTTCAGGAGGAACAAAAAACCGCATTAATTCCTACTTAGATGCTTATACGATGACTGATTTGAACAAAACAGAACTCAGTATTAGTTTTACCTTTTTTCAAACGAAATACTCGTAAATTTTTCTTAGTTTATTTTCTACAGCCGTAAAATGGAGTTAGCAGGTTCGAAATTTTCGTTGAGGAATAAAAACTAGGAGATAGCAGTATGTTCAATTCATTATTTTCATAACAAAACCCGTGATAACACGAAATAAAAACCCTTGTATGCTGAGGTTCTCTTCTTCAAACTGTTTTTTTCTATTTCTGCTCTTATTTCTATACTGCGTTGGTATTTTTTCACATTTTGTTTTCTCGCCACTAGTTTCTTCGAAATCTGAAAACTAATTTTTCCAATTTTGAATACTCCAACCAAGGGCGGATTTACGGGGTGGGGGTGTACTGGGGGTAACTACCCCCCCATGAGTATCCAAAACCTGAGAAAAGTTTGTGTACCTGATTTAATGGTTTTTAATCGTTATTACCCTCCCCCATGATTGTTATTACCCCTCTCATGAAAAAGAACTATATCCGCCCCTCGATCAGCCCTTGACTCCAACGACTTGATCCGACTGTTTTTGAATACATTGATTTACACTTTCTTATTTCTTGATCACCTGTTTTCAAAAATTCACAGTACTGTCCACAAAAACTTTTTTTTCTACCCAACTTAAGGCCCAAAAGTAATTAAAAATAACTTCTCTTTGCTGCTCTGTTATAACATTACATTTCATTCCTATCTCTACACCAGCATCTTTCTTTCAGTTTTCTTGGTTCTCTTTCTACATCATAGGACCATTTTCCATTTATTTTATTTCTTCCATAGTATCGCTTTCCTATTTCTCTCAAATTCTTATTTTTCTCGGAAAACCACGATGCTTTTTGCACCTGAAATCGTTTTCGTCGATTCTTGCTTTTTGTAGGCAACTGTTACGTAGAATTTGCGGGAGATAGCAGCTCTTCTTCGCACATTGGACAATATGTAGTTAGCCGGTATACGTGCGACGAGATTTATACAATTTCTGTTCTAAATAGGGAGTTAAATGGTTTACAGATATATGTCGGAAACTATGTAGTTACTGAATCTAAAAAAAACCCAAAATCGTTAAAAATGGAGTTAGCCGGTTAACGCTTTTAGCCGACGATAATTCATAATTCACAAGTTGCCTCTGAGCATCTTATAAAATATAGTACAGTCTGACTACTTTTTTCACACTTACAGACTGAATTTCCATTCTAGAAAAAAAAATTCAATTCGATCGCCGGGGCCCCTATGAACCTCGGGGCCCTACGCTGCAGCGTACTAAGCGACAAGCGTACCGGTTAATCCGCTACTAGATACATTTCATCGAAAATCATAAACTGTATTAAATTTTGTGGTGCTTTCGAATTAGCATTACGTGGCCATTATAAAGTAAATGATTCGATAAATCCTGTATATTTAGGTCATATCAATTTTTCGGCCGAATTAGATTTAACACTCAGGGATCATTTCGATGAATCCACAGTATTTAAATATAAAGATGATGAAACAAGTGACATTTCAAACATTTTCCAAATGGTTATAGTTTTCCGTTATACTCTAACATAATACGTAACTTTAGACAAAGGATTCCTTTGTCTAAACTTACGTGTTACGTTCATTGTGAATTGACCATTACAATTTCAGATTTTTGCGCTAACCCCTTTTCTGAATATTATCCCAAGATAAGGCGAAATAACGTCACAAACTGCTCTAAGATGCGAGTTTTGAAGGTTAGTTTTCAAATTTTTTTCCTCTCCCGAACTCCCACATGTGCACTCCCAAAATGAAAATCCACGCGCCGCCACTGACAGTGGGCACTCGAGAGTGAGACGCCAGTCTCGGTTTACTGTTTACTGCGTGAATTGTGAAAGGCCGGCAGCAGCTCTGGCGTCTCTCTCGCGTCCCCACTCCCCACTGCCTATAATACTTTATCTTCTGTTGGGCGCTCCTCATGGATCACTTTCATTAATTAATTACTAATCAACTACGTTATCGAAAAATTTCAAACATGGATTTTTGGGCTTCGAATATTTTTCACTTTCGAACCCCTCAATGGGGTGCGCGACTTCTGGGACACTCTGTATATCAAATCGAATTTGAACAGTGTGTTGAAATCAAATCGATATTGTATAAGCGCTTGTAGAAAAAATATTGTTCCTAACTTTTGCGGAAAGTGTCTTTCCCGCACTCAAATGCTTACGGCAGTTTCGTGCGGGAAAATACATAATTATATCTTTCCGCGCTTGTTAGGAAAATAACCATCATTCATCAGTTCATTATATATTGCAATTCAAATGTAAGAAAAAGAATAATTTCACCATCTTTTACTTTTTCATAAACCAATGTTTTCATACATTCTTTCATTAACTGATTCATTCTGAATTTTTCACATATTTCATCATCATCAATATCATCCAATAAATCAACAGAAAAGCTGAAAAATGGAATCAACAAAGAAATACAAAGCGCGTTCGGCATTAGCATCCGAGAGCGGACGGATTTTTTAGTCACGTGATCACAAATTGTACAGATTTGTCAGATTTTTCTGTAATAAACGAACGGTACGGAGCTTTCAGAGCGTTTTTTCTGTTTGCCAGATATTAAATTAGTGCTCAAAGGTCTATTCAGCCATAGAGGTAGTCTGGGTTCTATTTTATTTCTTTTGTTATAGCTCTCAACACTTCTACCCCTTGGTTGAGATGATTCAATATTTTGAATAATTATTTTTTATCGAACGACATTTTTTATTTATTACTACACAACAAATAACGTAAGACACGAAATTTTAACAGACTGTTCAAGAATATTCGAAGCAGGAAACTCATAAATGCAGATAAAATCCATTGACAAAGGCAGAAAAGTAATTTCTGTTTCTGTTCTGTGGAAAAAATCCGTTTGATCCGTCGAAATACATCGAGCAAAAAGATCTACATCCGATTGATCAGATTTTCTTGCCGAACGGTCCAGATGTGTACTCCCCTAAATCTGGATGTAATAAACGAACGGTTCAGATCAATCCGACTAGTCAGATGTCATTGCCGAACGCGCTTACAGTTTTGGCATCAGATCATTGCAACACAATTCATCTATTCAATTTTCGTATCTTAGTGACATTTTGCATGTTCTTACAACATTGGCTAACATTTAACCAATAGTACAATAGTTTAGGTAGGATTCGACAGTTACTAAGAACTGTACAAAGAACTTCCATTTGAGTAATATTCTCACATAAGCGGAATGGATTCAGTTTTAGATATATGCAAAATATTTCACATATATCTAGAATAAATTTGAAGCATAATAAAATTCAAAATTGCTATTTCTTTTTTTTTTTGTAGAATTATGAAAACTCTAACACTGGGAACACTACAGTACTAATATTCTAATATACTACACTACGATGTAATATTTGCGAGAAAAAATTCACTTTACACATCTTCTGCAAAAACAATTTTTGTTCCTTTCTTATTTACATCATTCTAGGGTTCTGTATCAAATTTTTCAATTTACTGTGATTTATTTGTATCTTCTTCGTTAATTTCATATTTACTAACACTGAGCCCCGATATCTTGTAAACTTCTGCTTTTTTAATACCAGCAGCTTTTGCAAAACTTTGAGCTGAAAATTGACGATTTTAACTTCGTGATCCACAATTGAAACCTCATCTAACCTTGTGTCATTCTTATTTCTTCCTCCGATTTCAATCCATGGTATGCAGCCAAATCTGTCTTTCCTTTATACATTTCATAACAAACAAACCCAAAAGCGTTCCAAGCTATTAGCATATATCCTACTGCTAGCCTTTTTTGCCAAAGGGAAGCCTCATCTTCATGAATTGGCTTAGTATGTCTTCTAATTAGTCTACGAATGAAATGAAATTTGAATAATGCCATAATTTCTCATGAATATATGTATATTTATATATCAATTCTATTTGAATGAAAAATCAGTTTATCTTATTGAAATAAAAACTTTAAATGGAACATCCAACGACATGTCAAATATTTTTTTAGGTTAGCCTTGTTCCTGTCCTGTCACACTCACATCTATCACGGTCACAGACATAAATCGAATTCAAGCGATTGACCTGGTCCTTGACTAACATCACCAACTGGTCAAATCGAGTGCGATGAAAGATATGTGATAAGCGGGTTAGACAAGAAAAGACCATGACCGCGGTCTTTACTGGTCATTCGCTTGAATTCGATTCTGGTCTGTGCATCTATCGTCAAAGAATTCCTAGCACAGAACACAAATATTTCCTAGGCTACGTTCATAAACTTACTCAGAGTAAGGATAGTTTATGGTCGATTCACAATGAACGTAACACATAACTTTAGACAAAGGATTTCTTTGTCTAAAGTTACGTGTTACGTCCATTGTGAATTGACCATTACTCCGAAGCGTTCATAAATTTACTCTACCAGTGCTTTTACGTTCAGAAATCACGTGATCATACTCTTCTCTTCTCACTGGAGTAAGTTTATGAACGTAGCCCTAGTAGCTTTGAAATCGTCATGCCTCTATCGGCTCTATCATTGTTTAAACAATGCCTCTATGATGCCTTGGAGAGTTGCGTTGCCACTGTTGCCAGTAGGACAAGGGAGGGACAGAAATTCTTCAATTCTTCAGGGACAGAAATTCTTCATTTGCATCTCTGCAATTTATTGCACACCGGTGATCTGTTGTTTACAATCATCAGTATCGCGGTTAGCCATGATTTAGGTTTATCAAGTTCTTTCACTTAAAACGGACGCAGGTTGGTACTCGTGAAAATCAAGCGACATCGCCAAGTCTACTTTCTATTTACTCTTTTTCAACTTTGTAAATGGAGTTAGATCTTCTGAGGTTAAACTGAGGCGCAGGTTTCGTACAACTACTACTTACTAGATTTTCATACTGGAGTATTTCAAGTTGTGCAAAAATGTATTTAAATGTCTTCTGAATTCACATAATATTTTCTCAAATTCATAATTTCCCAAAGTAAAGGAACATTTTGATAAATGCGCAATTACTACGATTTTTTATCAGAAACGGCAACGTTGCTCTTTCAACTGACAGAAGAATGACTATAACCCAACATTTTCAAAAAAATTGAAATGTGTCACAATTTCATGGCAAACCGCGATACTTTATAAATGTGAATGGAGTATTTACTATTCCCGAAAAAGTTGAAGATAGTTATAGGACATTGTACATGAATTATGTCTAGAATTTTCTGAAGAATCCAAAAAATAAATAATATACAGGGGGTTGCATTTGAAATAAGAAAGTTGGTATTGGCCACGGTCGTATGGAACACCCTATATAATTTTATTTTCTTGTATATGTAAAATTATTTTTTAGTTTCTATATTTTTGTCAACCTTACAACCATATTATATGAGTTTTTTTCGACACCCTATAGTTTAAGCGCTAGTTTAGCTGTACCATGACCTTCTTAAACTACCTGTCTTTAGAAGGCCGTGGCCGTACGCCTTGCTGACGCACCCTGTGTCTTCAGTGCAAGAGAAGAGTATATATATTCTCTGGTTTGACATAACCTCAGTTAATTTAGAGCTTTGTCTATGCTTTTTTGGCTCAAGCAACAAGCATAGACTGCAACAATCATAAAGATAAAGCAAGGAGGAATTTATTAGATGTTCTGTGGAGGAATTGTCTTTGGAAGGCAAGAAAAGAGAAAAGTAACTCGAGCTCTAAAAAACACATGAAATTATAATCATACAATTGGTGATTTTAACTTATAACAACCAGGAAACCTCAAAATGGGACATGCCTGCGATTGGGATTTTTTCATCAATATCCACAAGGAGCAATTAGTTTCATCAGGAGTCCCTCCCTTATTTTGGAGAACAATTTATGAAAAACTCCTCACTCAAACTTTGGACATAGGCAAAGTAGTACAGTTAATGAAATTTGAAAAGGAAGATCTTTGTAATCAACCAATCTGGGGGTTGCAGTGTATATCACCCATTGATAAATCTGACCCCCATAACATTTTCCTCATTGATCATGCATGGACTTTTCGTTTAGAGCATGCTAAAAAGCAACTTATGGAAAATGAGAATTTAAGAAGAAGAATGGCTGCCCTTCTAGACTTGGATTGTTCTGTTCCATTAAAGGAACTCTCAGAAAGAATATTCAACAATATGTGGCCTCTGTGCTTTAGTTATTCAGTTGCCAGTGAATATATGTCTGAAGACTCTTTACCTATTTGGTACATAATGGATGAAATAGGTTCAGCTTTAATTCATAATAATGAGCCAAATTGCCGCATTGTGCCATTTTACTTCAGCAATGAACAGATAATGTACTCACTTTTATTTCCAATTGAAGATATTAATGCAGAAGAGTTTTTATATAGAGATTTTGCAGAGGGTGTCCAAAATAAGCAAGATAGAAATGTTTTTTTGCTACCTTGGAGTGACAATGTGATTGACTATAGCATAATACCTAAAACACCTACAGTTGAATATTTTCTGGAAGGTCACATTAGAGAAACTCTTCCTAACTTGGAATATTTAAGAAGTTCTATTGATGTTCAATCCAATAATAGAAAGTTGAAGATATTTACTCAATACTCCTTAGTGAGGAACTATCTATCTTGTGACAGGTTTCAATTTGTTGAGAAAAGAGAAGATGCAGATATTTTGTGGTTAACTCAGCACTTTAAAAATTTTGAGGAACTCAGTGAAAGACCAGAAATATTTGTAAACCAATTTCCTTTTGAATATGTTATAACTATTAAAGATTTACTCAGTATAACATGTCGAAAAGATGGAGAAGAAGATTTCAAAAAATTCTGGCCTCCTTGGATGCCCATAACTTATAACTTGAAAACAGAGCTAGGAAATTTTGTTGCATATTATAGGAAGAGGAAATGCGAAAATTTGGATAACACATGGATAATAAAACCTTTCAACTTAGCAAGAGGAATGGATACTCACATAACGAATAATTTGAATTGTATCATAAAACATTCAACTACTATTCCCAAGATTGTTCAGAAATATATCACTAATCCCGTTCTATTTCACAGACCTGAGTGTAATGGCTATGTCAAATTTGACATACATTATGTTATGTTACTGAAAAATGTTAAACCGCTCAAAGCTTTTATATATAAAAAATTTTTCCTAAGATTTTCAAATGTTCCATTTGAATTGAATGATTTTGATGTATATGAAAAACATTTCACTGTGATGAACTACAATCAAAATACACCTTTGAAGCATATGCTGTGTGAAGAGTTTTTAACAGAGTGGTCTGAGCAATATGGACAGCACAATTGGAGCGAAATAGAAAATAAAATCACATCTATGTTGAAAGAGATCATTTTGAAAGCTACTTCACACGAACCACCCTGTGGTATTGCTGAAAGTCCTCAATCAAGAGCCTTATATGCTGCAGATATAATGTTAGAATGGGATAGTAATAACCAGATTCAACCTAAAATTCTTGAGATCAATTGGACTCCTGACTGCAAAAGAGCTTGTGAATATTACCCCGATTTCTTCAATGATATATTTCAATTATTGTTTTTAGATAGAGAAAATGATAATATAAAAGAACTTTGATTTCCCTGTTTTTCATCAATATCCTCTAATTGAGAATCTCTTTTTACCAATAACCTGATGTCAATGTGATATTATAACATTGATTAATTCAATTAAGATAGAACAGAGTTAAGGGCCTTATATACATTTCACAAAGTTGACCGCAGTGACAATCAAAAAATTAAATAGGCCATCTTTTAGCAGTAGCTTGAAATACCTATTATGGGCTTGACTGAGCAGATGGTTGTGAAGTACAAAATCATCTTATCATGAAACACCAAACTATTTGAAACTATTTTTTACATGGATGTCGACCTTCCCTGTTTCCCAACAGATGCCAATTACTGATTATTTCTCCAGAACCCTTTAATATTTTTTTCGGCACCTCGATCCAAGTATTCTTTCCTGTCCATATCGTTTAGGTAAGAGAGGGTAAAGAATGATAACTTCTCGAGCTGAATTAATTACATTTGCACTGGAGACGTTTTACTATCAATTTGAACTTTTATAACGAATTATTGTGTTGGATAATCCCTTAGATTTGGGGGAAAAAAATTAATTAATATTGCAAGCGAATTTTCTATATTACTTACAGAAATCACAGAAAGAAAGTAGAATACGATATTGCGATGAATAATGAATACAGTAGGAATGAGTATTATAAATTTTTATTTCGAAAATAGCTTGATTACAAAATTCAATTATACAGGGTGGGGCATAATAATGGACGGGCGTTTTTAGAGCGGCCAGTACACGCGAACGAGTGGGGGTTGGAGGGCCCCGGTTGACATCAAAATTCAGGCAAGCTTACTATTTGTTAATCACAATGGTTATCTCATTTTTATTTGTGTGGTTCTATTAACAAGCAGAACTGCCGATATTGGGCAGCAGAAAACCCTCGTGAACTGCATCAACGCCCACTTCATAGCGAAAAAGTCACCGTTTGGTGTGCAGTGAATCGTCTTGGAGTAATCGGCCCTTATTTCTTCGAGGATGCACGACTGTAAACTCGGAGCATTTTCCCTGGACACGTAATCTCCCGCCTCGGTGATGTGCCATGGCCCCCTCGTTCTCCTGATCTCTCAGCTTCTGATAATTTTGTTGAAAGTTGAAAGAAGCAATTACAGCACAAATTGGGGCAATTGACATCGACTTGTATGCGAGGGTGATGCAGAACCTGGACACGTAATCTCCCGCCTCGGTGATGTGCCATGGCCCCCTCGTTCTCCTGATCTCTCAGCTTCTGATAATTTTGTTGAAAGTTGAAAGAAGCAATTACAGCACAAATTGGGGCAATTGACATCGACTTGTATGCGAGGGTGATGCAGAAATTTGTAGAACGACTACAGCAGTGCATTGCCGAAAACATTCAAATTACATTCCAATTGTTAAATGGTAATATGTACAGGGTGTTTCACCATAAACTGGACAAACATATACAGCCGTGTAGACGACACTGAGGAAGTCATTTTTCCTTATGACATATAAGTACCCCCTTTTCGACGCATAAGCGAGATACGCGGTAAGGGGTTAATGTCAACTTTGAGCAATATTTTGATAACTGTGGTGAGCCATGCGTGACATTTGAAATAATGGTAACTGGTCACATCTTAGTATGTTTCAGGGCTCAATTCAATTGTGGTGTAGAATTCTGAAAAAAATTCAAAATGGCGGAAAGCCTGCAAAGTTTGAATTTTTTTTCTGGGTTGCCAATTTGGATAGCACATTTCAACGTACTAGATTTTTTAAGATTTTCCGTGAAAAATTTTTTTTAAATTCGAACTCAACTTTTTTACATGTCCTCAGTGAAAGAACAATTTCGGCCGAAATTGTTGAAATTTTTCACGGTTGAACTATCTTCCATTTTGAATACTGAGGTGAAAACAGAATGAAATAATATCAATTGGTTTTCTTTTTGTAGCCTTCCAAAGATTACGCTCGGAGAACTTTCATAATTTCATTCAAAGAACTGGAGGCCGTACGAAGGCCAAATTTAGGCTGCCAGAGTAACCCGGCAGAAAATATGAATTTATAAACCAAAAAAATTTTTTTCAAAAAACTTTGGTGGGAATCGAACTCTCCACTTTCGATTAACTAGCGTCGCTTTTGGTAACGGAGATTTATAAGATTAAGATAAACCCACTCGTAGAGGTCGAATCCTACAAAAGTTTTTTGAAAAAATTCTGACAGCCCATTAGCACAATTTTCGCCTTCGTACGGCTTCCAGCTTTTTGAGTAAAAATTATGAAAGTTCTCCGAGCGTAATTTTTGGACGGCTACAAAAAGAAAACCAATTCATTCTGTTTTCACCTCAGTATTCAGAATGAAAGATAGTTCAATCATGAAAAATTCCAACAATTTCGGCCGCAATTTTTTTATACTGAAGACATATGTAAAAAAAAAGTTGAATTCGAATTTTGAAAAAAATTTTTCACGGAAAATCTTAGAAAACTTAGTAGGTTGAAATTAATAGTGCTTTCCAAATTGGCAAACAAGAAACAAAAATTCAACTTTGCAGGCTTTCCGCCATTTTGAATTTTTTTTTCAGAATTCTATACCACAATTGAATTGAGCCCTAAAAAATATCAAGATGTGACCAGTAACCGTTAGTTCAAATGTCACGTATATAACTCACAACAGTTATCAGAATACTGCTCAAAGTTGACATTAAACACCCTGTATCTCGCTAATGCGTCGAAAACGGGTTATAAGTAATAAGGCAAAAATGACTTCCTAGGTGTCATCTACACGGCTATATATGTTTGTCCAGTTTATGGTGAAACACCCTTTATACTTCAACTTTTTTTAAATAAATTTTTTTTTCATTCAAAAACAGCGGAGTTATTGTTTTTTTTTAAACGCCCCTCCATTATGCCCCACCCTGTATTATATTTGAATTACTCCTTAAAATGTGCCTGCAGAATGTAAAAACTTCTTCTACTTCTTCGTTCTATTAGGCATAGTGGCCTGTCTTTTCCTAATGAAATGTCCTACAGGTCATCATTCCACCTCTTTCTTGGGCGTCCTACACTTCTTCGGCCGGCTGGTGACTTGTCTCGTGCAATCTTCACTATCCGTTGGTCTGTCATCCTATTAATGTGTTGGTTCCATTCTTTTTTTCTGTTCGTCACCCACTCACCAATATTTTCGACCTCACATATGCGTCTTATGTTCTGGCTTGTTTCCCTATCCCATAATGTCTTTCCTGCTATCTTTCTCATCTCGCATGTTTCCAGGTATCTCTGAGTTTTTTGTATATCGGATCTTGTCTCAGCTGTATAAGTCATAACAGGTCTTATTACAGACTTGTATATTCTTGATTTTGTTTCCTTTCTTAGGAGGTTATTATTCCATATGGTATCATTGAGGCATCCTGTTATTCTATTGGCTTCAAGAACTTGTTCCCTCACTTCCTCTTCTATGTTGTTGTCATATGACTCATATGATAATCTAATTCCCAGATATTTAATACCCATCACCTGTTCTACACTCTGCCCGTCGATTTCCAATTTACATCTAGGTTCCTTGGAGATAACGAGTGTTTTCGAATGTAAAAACTGATTTCAAATACTAGTTCAAACAAGGGAGTTATTGAAAATGACAATATCTCTTCCGATCAGACCATATTTCTAAAAAAATAAATGAAAGAAAGCTGACAAAGTCTAAAAGGATAGAACAACGTCTATAGCTCGGCAACACCATCTGAAAGGCAGAGATTTCTTCAAAAGAGTGTTCAAACATCATAATAGTAATAGATTTATTCAAACAACGAGCTATGTGAAAATGGCAATCCATTTTGCTAATCCAAAAAAAGCATAAATCACATAAAATATTTTTTCCATTATGTGAAATTCAACACAAAATATATTTCGTTTACGCTCACAAATACCAATGAAATCGCATTATTCGCACCCAACCAGACCAGATGTTTATGATTACGGGTACCTGAGTGTAAAAGCTGTGAAAGCAAAAAGCATTCATCTTCCGTAACAAACTAAAAACTGATAAATGGGACATCTATATCACAAGGGGCACACTATTCTCCTGGAATTTCAGACAGTTCTCTCCGAATTAATATTTTCAGGAAGTCTTTTCAGTTTTTCCTTTATTTTTTGCAATATTTGGGCGCCTATCCAAATGATTATTTTTTTAAAATATAGAAAATTGATTTGCCGAGGGCACTCCAATGAGATGTCTACCAAAACATGATAAACTGGGTTGAAAAGTGGTTGTTGCCTCTCAACATCAGTAAGTGCTGTGTACAGGCACGTAGCGAGGGGGGGGGGGGCCGGGCGCGTATTGGCATTGTTTACTACGGTGCAACGCATACATGGTGTTGGAACGCGGTAAAGAATGGCTGAACCGAATGCCCTGTCTACTCAGACATATCTTACTACGACTGAGCGCAGCAAGGTGTTCAGGCGTAGTAACTATTGTAAATATTATGGATACCTACGCGTCTCTTCTCGGATCTCATTGTTCACCGCTTTCCAACTCAACTAAGTTCAAAGTTGCTTTCTTTCGCAATTTTGCAGCCCGCGTTCATAAAGATAACAATATTATATTATCGCCAAAAATAGTTCATTGAACCACACTAAAATAAAAAAAATATTATTAGAAAATAATACATAACATAAGCATAAAGATCTTGAATGCGTTTTGCGTCGCATGATAAACCACGTCTAATTTTTCTTTGGCTCACTGATGTTGGCTGAACAGTAATGTTCTTTTTTCGTGAGATATTTTTTGATGCAAGAATGAAATTTAATGAGTCGGATGGTGTAACAATTTTGTTTGAAGTCTGATTAAATTTTTTCATGGCATTAACCATATCAACCGATTTATTTTCGCAGGCTATTTTAATAATGCGTTCAAAATTTTCTGTTAGTTCTGCTGCAGCTGCGTTCTTCTCCTAAATTTGTTTCATTGGCATGCTCGACAGTGTTTATTGGTACTACAGAAAAATTATCTTGTTGGGTAGAAACATTACTTTGTTGCTTTGTAGTAATTGGCAAGTCATTTTCTATACCCACATCAGTTGACATGTCGTCATAAAGTTCTGAGGATATGTTTTCTCCTAGAGCTAATTTTGCTACTTCTTTTCTGTCTTTAGCGTTTATTCGCATACAGGTCCTGAAAGTAATTCCATACTTATTTTGAATGGCGCAAAGGTCCTTACAATACCTTCCACCCTGTCCAAATACACAGCCGCAAAATGCAATATCTACATATGCAGTATAAAACATGTTATCATCGGTTTCCGAAGAAACTAAAAAGGCATTCTCGTGGATTCTTTCAACAGAGACTAAGCACAATGTGACATTTTTTTAAAGAGTATCCCATTCTTTGAGTTCCGGAAACAGGCAAATGACAGCGAGTGACGTCTTTGATAGGATAGGACTCGAAAACATTGGCAACCAAGGCAAAAGCATTGAACGCTTTACATATTTGTAGAACAATGTCTTTAAAAATGCGAATAATAGCTTCTATGTGCATAATTGTTCGTATTATTTCCTCGTGTTAATGAATGACTTTTATATGCCAAAGCCCACTCTTCCATTCGATCCCAATAATTGGCTAAATGAGCTTGAATATTATCATATTTTTTTTAAATGTAATCATTTAGAATATGATCATAATTTTCACGAATCGTATCCATAATACAATAGTTACTACGCCTGAACACCACGCTGCGCTGAGTCGTAGTAAGATATGTCTGGGTAGAGAGAGCATTAGTTCAGCCATTCTTTACCGCGTTCCAACACCATGTATGCGTTGCACCGTAGTAAACAATGCCAATACGCGGCCCGGGCCCCCCCGAAATATCAAAAAATGCCTGTATATTTGACAAAATTCGCAATGTTTACTTATTTGGGCCCCCCCCCCCCCCGAAAGAAAATCCTGGCTACGTGCCCGACTGTGTACTACACACATAGACTTAGGATAATATGTCTATGACTACACATCGGCAGAAACAACCCTGAACTTCCGTATACGCTGGCTGGACAGCCCCTCGCTGTAGTCCGGAGCCATCGTGATCTTGGGGTGATGATCAATTCTGATCTTGACTGGTCGGAACATATTACCAAGACTTGCAATAGAGCAAAGAAGGCCACCTTCCTCATTCAGCGATCTTTTAGAGGTTGTAGTATCCAGACTGTAAAGTTGCTGTACACGACATACGTGAGACCAGTTTTGGAGTACGCTGGACTAGTTTGGTGGGTCGCCCGGAAATCAGACTCGCAACTTCTTGAGTCTGTTCAGAGATGGTGCACAAGGATCCCTTTTTGATATCTATCTCGACCCGGGTATGAAGCAAGAATGGGATTATTCGAACTGACCAGCTTCGAGGACCGGCGTGCCAGGGGTGACATGATAGTGGCGTTCAAGGCGATGCATGGATTCTTCGGTGTAGACCTTGAGCACTTATTTCCGTTGAACACGAATAATAATTTTAAACTTGCCAAGGAATCGTTTAAAACCTCCTACCGGATGAACTTCCTGTCAAATATAGTTTTCGACACTTGGAATCGTCTCCCGGGTGATGTGGTGAATGCAGCCACTGTCAATGGGTTCAAGAACATGTACGACCAATGGAGAAGAAGTGCCTGAGCTGATTTCAAGACTGGCAAACTTGTATTATATACAGGGTGTCCCACTAGTGCCGCAGCGGACGATATACGCGTAACGGTCTGAGTTTGGCAAATTTTTTTGATGCAGACTTGATATACTACAAGAAGAGCACAACCTAAAAATATTTTCGAATATATCGGGTGGCCCACAAAAGAGGAATAGCGGGTGACTTTGTTTTTTCAAATGGGACACCCTATGTTCAATACTGTTTTTCAATTCTCTGAAACTTCCTGCATGCTTTCATATACTTTTCACATATTTTTATTTGACAGTTTTCGAAATATTGGCCTTTTTGACAAAAAAATGGTACTTGTAGAGGCTATGTTATCCAATTATATTTCACGAACCCTTGCACATACCAATAATAGTTCTATATGGATTGAAAGACAAGACTTCAAAGTATCCTAACCAGCTATAATAAAGCATCTCCAGCATACAGAGTGTCCACAAAAAGACTATCAACATGACGAATTTCAAATCGATTTTTCTTCATTTTTTCAAATGCAATGCATATAATTTTTTTTCATCATTGCAATCATCATTCATTTTACTTCATTTTTTGTCAAATACATGATATGCATATCTCTAACGGAATAGGATTTTTAAGCGATTTTTCGAAATGTTTCCCTAAAATTCACATATACCTTCGAATTCAAAAAGCAGATTTGGCTTTTCTGTGGTTATTGAGAACTGTCAAATTATTCCACTCAGAATTATCACCATTGAAGCTTCAATTCATATTATAGCGAAATGAGAAACTAGAAAGTTTTGATGTATCTTCTCAAAAATGTGATGAAATCAGTTACAGAAGACAGAAACTTGCTTTCTGTACCCATTTTTCAAAATACATTTTTGGTAATTTTCTATGTTTCTACTTGGAACGTCGAATCTTCCAAAAATTTCAAACAAGCTTTGAGCTTGCGAGCTTGAAGATCTGCTTGCGGGCCTAGGAAACTATGAATATTATTTTTTCGAAGAAAGTTGTATGAGGATAAGAGCGGGCACTTTTTTGTATACTGAAGTTTTGGAACTCGTTTTTTCGAAGCATTTATAACTTGAACATTCAAACTCATTGGTATTTTTTGAATTTTTACATCATTGGAGTATTCATCCAATCCGTAAAAACTATGATGATTTGAATTGAAGCTGCAATAATGATGTTAATTTTGACTAGAATTATTTGACAGTTCCGAATAACCACAGAAAAGCCAAATCTGCTTTTTGAATTCGAAAGTAAATGTGAATTTGGACGAAAAACTCTAAAAAATCCTATTCCTTTAGAGATATGCATATCATGTATTTGACAAAATATGAAGTGAAATGAATGGTGATTACAATGATGAAAAAAAATTATATGCATTGCATTTGAAAAAATGAAGAAAAATCGATTTGAAATTCGCCAAGTTGATAGTCTTTTTGTGGACACTCTGTATGCTGGAGATGCTTTATTATAGCTGGGTAGGATTCTTTGAAGTCTTGTCTTTCAATCCATATAAAACTGTTATTGGTATGTGCAAGGGTTCGTGAAATAGAATTGGATAACATAGCCTCTACAAGTACCATTTTTTTGTCAAAAAGGCCAATATTTCGAAAACTGTCGAATAAAAATATATGAAAAGTATATGAAAGCATGCAGGAAGTTCCAGAGAATTGAAAAACACTATTGAATATAGGGTGTCCCATTTGAAAAAAACAAAGTCACCCGCTATTCCTCTTTTGTGGGCCACCCGATATATTCGAAAATATTTTTAGGTTGTGCTCTTCTTGGAGTATATCAAGTCTGCATCAAAAAATTTTGCAAAACTCAGACAGTTACGCGTATATCGTCCGCTGCGGCACTAGTGGGACACCCTGTATATATTTTTTAAAATTCTGTATTAAGTGCATAGGTTTTACCTCCACTCTCTTTGTTTATTAATAATAATAGTCAATTTTCATAGACTTTCAAATTTTACCCGATTTTTTCACGTGAAAAATCGATTTTTTTGAAAGAGAATAAATTAGAGTGCCCTCAAGACATCTTTCAACTTCAATTAAAAAAAAATAGTCTGTAGGCGGAAAATTTAAAGCGTGAACTTGGAAACACAATACGCACTTTTTGAATGGAAAATGTGTGCCGTCGGCCGGAGTATAACGTCCCCTTAACAAATCAATAGGGAAGATCAAAAAATGAATTCAACAAACAATTTATTCAAGCTGGACAAAATATCAATTACCCTAATAATTTTTTAAGGTGTTCTGTTTACTGCTTAAAAAAATTCTCCTTATTCATTTAGGATCAATGCAGAACCTACACTGTTCAACCAATATAAAAAATCGACTTGAAAAATAAATCGAAGTGTAAAAAACTTAAGCATAGTGTGTTCATAAACCTGACATCCGAATGTATTATGATCAGAGAGTGCTGCTATGTCAAATAATTATCCAATAGCAGAACTTTCGGATTTCCAGCTTAGAAACACTTGGCTTCAAAAAGGTACAGGAAATTTAAATTAAGTGGTCAACAATTTAATTTAATTTTTTGCTTCTACAAATCAATAGATAAAATGATTTCAGTGAAGAATAGTAAATTTCACTTAATCTAACTTTTTAGATCATTTCTGATGATCAATGACTACGAATACTTGACCTAATACATCATAAAATTAATAGGGCAATAATTCAATACAATTTTTTGCCTCTACAAATCAATAGATAAAATATTTTCAGTAAAAAATAGTACATTTCACTAAACCTAACTTTGAGATCATTTCTGATGATCAATGACTACAAATACTTGTCCTAATGCATCATATGTGTAAGTTCTTTTCAAAAAAGTATCTAATAACTTTATACCTGATATGTTGTTCAAACCTGGTATTAATGGAACAGCCTTGAATTCCAGCATTTTCTTGGATTTTGGAGCTAGAGGTTCTAATTTCTTTCCAGATATACCACACCATGCAATACCTTTTGGATTTTCAAAATAGAGCATAAGTTCTACTGTCCTCTCACTGAAAAACATCAAATCAACTGCTGATCAATTCATATACTGTTTTTTCCTGAACTTAGGATCTTCAATGTAAAAAAAATTTCTGTAAAACTTTCAAAGCCACAAGCAGAAATATTCCAACTACTTTCGTTCCTCATTTTTTAGGATTGAAAAAAATTAAAACTGCTTATAACAGATATTTTTACATAAAAGTTAGTGGCATATTTGAAAATCTTTTTCTCTATTCCAGTATCGTAATGAGTTCATTACAGTAGATACTAAAAACAGTGCTGTAATGAATTCATTACAGCATTGTTTTCAGTTATATTTTCGTGGTTGTCAGCCACTGACTTCTGATCCTATCAATTTTCAACACATGTCAATTTGGTAACACAAAAGTCACTAGGATGTATAATCTGAATTTTTATGAATTTCAACAGTATTTCACGAAATTTGACTGCAATAGAGAAAATATCGTCTAATACTCGTTGCAGAATGCAATTCAAACACTCATGCGTTCGAAAACTCGCATTCGCATTAGTATTGGAATTGGGAAAAGTAGAATTCGATAGGTGGCGCTCTGAAATGTCAATGTCATCTTAGCAACGAGTAAAACAAATCAGATGCCGTATAAGCCCTTTGATATTTAAGTGGTTTTATTTTGCTGTTTTAGTAATTCTCAGTGTGTGTTTTGTGAAACTTTTGGTTTTTCTTTGATTGTGCTTTAGTGCTTTGTGTTGTTAAACTAAATTTTGACTCCTAATATTTTTATTTTTGGAGTATGGTATGGTTGATGTTTGTGTACAACAAGCGTTCAATTAACTATATATCGGCGGAAAACTTCTTCTGGACGACGAAGAATGGAAAAATAGGCGATTTGCTTACGATATTTCGCCCCAAAATTGCCGATCGATTCGAAAATTCCGGTGCGTAGACTTGAGATATTCGTTTCGGGATTTTTCCCTTTACGGCTAGTGCAACCAAATACCGAACAGTTTCGATTATGCAGCGACATAATTCAAAGTATAAAACTTATAAAAAGGACCCCAAAAAACAAACTTGATCTGCAATTAAGACAAAAAATAGAATAAAAACAATGCAATACGAATTGTTTTACTCGTTGCTCCAATTACAATTTTTTTCCGCCAGAGGTCTCATCGAATTCTACTCCGCCCAATAGGAGCCCATTCTGCAACTAGTTTTAGAATATACTATTAGAGCAGTGTTTTTGAGATTTGGCACAAATATGGATTTTTCTGATTTGTGAAGCTAAAATTTGACGTTAAAATATACAGAGTGTTCTATTTAAAAAAGACCAAGTTTGTGCCCAATCACAAAAACAGTGCTCTAAAAGAATTTGTTTAATACGCCACTGACTTTAATGTAAAAATATCTATTATAAGCAGTTTTCATTTTTTTCTATCCTATACAGGGCCTGAGAAATATTAACATCTCCAAATATTTCTGTTTGTGGCTTTGAAAGTTTTACAAAAAAGTGATCTAGGGTCGCGAAAACCGCATCTTTCGAAGTAGCTGAAATACAGTGCAGTCTCAACCAAAATGTGACACAGTGTATAAGCACGTGTACTTTTATATATGCATAGAATACCTGGTGTAACGACTCCTCACTTAAAATCTTGACCAAAATTTGTAGATCAAAACGGCACCCTAGATTTCAATACTGGCGCTACTGCCGCAATGCAAAATAGCGCGACCCCTTTCGAGAGAAATGAAAAGCAGGACAAATTCAAATTTTCGATCGACAAGAAAGTCTTGCACAAAATCTAATCAGTGCCAACACCAGGTATTCTATGCATTTATGTACAGGGTATCCCATCTTGGGCACTTTTACGGGATATCTCCGTTATTTTTAACGTTAGCGGGATGCGCTTTTCGCGACAGTGTACTACTTTTTTGTGAAACTAAAGATGGCGCAATCAGTTTTTGCATAGCCCTCTTAGTTGTTGCTATACAGGCTGAAAATGAAAAGTATCACTTTTTAATCACCTCCCGTATCTCAGTTGTGCTCAAACTTGGAGAAATGGTTGAAACGCATTCCTATAGATTTTTTTCCGTAGAATCCAGTGGCGTTGTCAGTTTTCCAATTAAACTTTCCGTTTTTGAGCAAACATATGTTTTTTTAAATTGGACACTCTGTATATTATTTTTTATTCTTATTAAGCACAATCTCAGCTTTTCAAAAACATATTATTTTGGGTATTTTTTTTTCAAAACCAACCTCAGAATTCAAGATTTTGTAATTCAATTCTCATTAACTAAGTAGTAGGCTCTATGACTGTTTATTAAAAACAAAAAATAAATGTCAAAGCTTTGTCGGTATGTTTGAAAGTTTACAGTTCTCTCAGTTTTCATTATTTATTACATTATATCAATGACTCGGTTTTAAGTTTTTTTCATTATGGCTGCTTACGAAAATTACGAGAAATGTTTGTTTGTTTCATCCAAAGCAATGAAAATTGCCAAGAAGCATCGGAACTATACTTTCAAAGGTAACCTTTAGGAGCGCTATGGTTACGTTCTAATCTAATAATTTTTAATATTAGATATCCAGAGAGAAGACAACCTTTTCATTACATATTTGCCCGCCTCAAATTAAATTTGATTGAAAACGGATCATTTACTGAGCCCCGTCCTAAAATATACCCGAAAGAAGAGAGAGAGAGATAAATGCTCTCACCGCTACTGTGGGAATGCTCTCACCGCTACTGTGGGATCTCGTCCTGGATGGGCTTCTGGTTGAGTTGGCGGATGCGGGCCACGTTGCAGTAGCCTATGCGGACGATCTTGTCCTGCTGATAAGAGGTAGGATACTCAGCGTTGTCGTCGATTTGATGCAAAATGCTTTGCGGATAATCGAGCGGTGGTGCATAACATACGACCTTTCAGTAAACCCTAAGAAAACCGAAATGGTTCTCTTTACGAGGAAAAGGGTGCCTAACGACATTAGACTTCCCAGTCTGTTTGGAATGAGGCTCACCTTATCTGACCAGGTCCGTTATCTCGGTGTTATATTGGACCGCAAACTTCTGTGGAACAAACACATCGAAGCTCAAGCGAATAAGGCCAATATAATATTTTAGTCTACACGTAAGGTGCTCGGCAAGGGGTGGGGCTTCGGACCACATATTATACACTGGCTGTATACTGTGGTAGTGAGGCCTATCCTCACCTATGCATCTGTGGTATGGTGGACTTCCTTAGAGAAGGCCAACAACCGAAACATCCTTAATAGATGCCAGAGGAGAGCTTGTCTCAGTATAACAGGCGCTCTAAGATCTACTCCCACAGTATCAATGGAATGCATGTTGGGCATCCCTTCCATACACCTCACCATCACTGAGGTGGCTATGAAAACATCGCTCAGAATCTGGGAACAGGGACAATGGCGTGATCGTGGGGGATTCAGGGGGCACGCCATGGCTCTCAAGATGGTGGAGGACATTAACCCGTCCCTCCTCCGCAGAGAGGACCGTGCGTGCGCCCGATTCTGCTTCGACGAGCCCTACAAAGTAGTTGTCCCTGACAGAGATCAGTGGTGTAAACCAGACAGGTTACTCAAACCTGAGGGCCCCACCTGGTTCACCGATGGCTCGGTTTGCAACACGGGTGCCGGTGCTGGGATTGTTGGACCCAGAACAAAGTGGTCCATTCCCCTCGGAAAAGACTGCTCAATAGCACAAGCAGAGCTATATGCTGTCTTGGCATGTGCGGTAGAGAGTATCCGCAGAGGTTACTCTGGTAAACACATATACATATGTTGCGACAGTCAAGGTACACTGAAAACCCTCTCTGAAATAAAAGTAACCTCTAACTTGGTTTATGAATGCAGAGAGGCTCTGCGCGCGCTAGGCTCGAATAACACTCTCAAGGTTATCTGGTGCCCGGCGCATGCGTCTATCTCTGGCAATACAAAAGCAGATAACTTAGCCAAACAAGGGGCTCGCTCGACTTTTACTGGGCCGGAACCCGCGCTTCCTATCTGTCCCACATTTATCAAAAACCTCTTCAAGAGATGGATTGATGGGAAATTCTCCTCTGAATGGAACATGAGAACGGATCTCAGGCAATCGAGACTCCTCATCAAGGGGCCTTCTTCTAAGCCGGAGGTCAAAAAACTCTTGATTCTCGAGAGTGATTCTCTGGTGACTGGTGCTCTAACTGGCCATCTGATTAACAAACATTTATATAGAATGGGACTAACAGAGTCTTCCCTGTGCCGTTGGTGCAGGAACGCTGATGAAACGGCGGAACATATACTGTTCACGTGCGACAATCTCTCTGTACTGAGGTCAACACACCTAGGGAACCCTACACCTTCCATCTCTATGGTGAGAGGGACTCCTCCTTGTCGGCTCGCGGCATTCCTGTCAGCGTGCCTTCGGGTCTGAGTCTCTCTAGTATCAAAAGATGCGGAATGAACAATGGGCCACAAGGCCTACGTTCTGCCCACCAATGGCGCCGCAGAAGAAGAAGAAGAAGAGAGATAAATGAAACGCATGTATTGGGTTATGTAGAAGCAACCCCATCATCGTCATGTAACCAGATAGAGGAAGCAACTGGCTTGTCAAAATCCAATGTCCAAAGAATTAAAAAAAAAAATATAGGTATCATCCGTATAAATTTCATATAGTTCAACATTTACACCCCGGTGATGCCGAGCGCCGATTGGTGTTTTGCCAATGGTATTTACAGCAAATCCGTACCAATGAAACCTTTGGGAGACTTGTTATCTGGTCTGATGAATGCTTCTTTTCAAGTGCTGGAATCCTTAATCGTCATAATTCAAGAACCTGGTCTAGTGAAAATCATCATTTAATTTTTAAGAGGGCACAACAAGGACGCTTTGGGGTTGGGGTATCTTGTTTTATTTTGGGGAGACGAATTGCTTATCGAACTTTTGAAGGGGGTCTTACAGCTCGTCGATATCAAGAAATCCTTGAGGAAGTTATTCCAGAGTTGATGGACAATGTTCCGTTGGCCCATTACGGTGCCGTTTATCTCCAACAAGACGGTGCTCCAAGCCACAACTTTGGACTTGTAAGGCCATTTCTAGATCATAATTTTCCGCAACGATGGATTGGTACACACGGGCCTGTAAGATGGCCCCCTCGAACTCTCAATTTTAGATTTTTTTTATGGGGTTATATGCGAAATACAATTTATAAAACGAAATATAATTCAGTAGCAGAGCTTCGTGCGGCAATTATTTTGGCCTTTGAGAATTTGCAAAGAAGGCCCATGATTCTTTTGAACGCCATTAAAAGAATAACGAAACTCTGCAGATTTTGTATACGGGAAAATGGCCGTCATTTTGAACAGCATCTATAAAACAGAATTACAAAATTTTGCTATTGCTACGGATTCCTTAATAAACATTTAATAATTAGTATTTACAGGTAATCAATTATTTAAATTTTCAAAAAATTGCAAATTAAATTAAGTTAAATATTTGATCATGTGATGTAGATATTCATTATTTTCGATTTCTAACGACATCTTGACATTGCTTTTTTGTTTTTAATGAACAGTCATAGCCTACTACTTAGTTATTGACAATTGAATTACAAAATCTTGAATTCTGAGCTTGGTTTTGAAAATAAATGCATAAAATAATATGTTTTTGAAAAGCTGAGATTGTGCTTAATGAGAATAAAAAATAATATACAGGGTGTCCAATTTAAAAAAACATATGTTTGCTCAAAAACTCAAAAACGGAAAGTTTAATTGGAAAACTGACAACGATTCTACGCAGAAAAATCTATAGGAATGCGTTTCAACCATTTCTCCAAGTTTGAGCACAACTGAGATACGGGAGGTGATTAAAAAGTGAAACTTTTTATTTCCAGCCTGTATAGCAAAAACTAAGAGGGCTATGCAAAAACTGATTGCGCCATCTTTAGTTTCACAAAAAAGTAGCACACTGTAGCGAAAATCGCATCCCGCTAACGTTAAAAATAACGGAGATATCCCGTAAAAGTGCCCAAAATGGGATACCCTGTACTTGTGTTGCCCACTGTGATTAAGCGAATTATTGACAAAAAATTCCCGATATTTCTGTTATAACACATAAGGGATCAGGGACGATTTTTTCGGCAGCAGCTATAATTTTTTTTGACTGCCGTTGAAAATCTGTCTGTTGGATTCTTGATTGTTCAGCCGAGAAAGGTCTCAATCTATTAGATTCGAAACACTGATCACGAATGATCAAATTCCATTCTGTCCGTCCGTCTGTTACAGTGCCCTGCCACCCGATCTTCCTTCATTCAAAAGCTTAGGTCCCCACATATAGAAAGAGAAGGGCAGTCTGGAGGCCCTGACTTAACAGAGATGGATATAGTTTGCCCACCAAAGTTGAAGGGCAAGAAGCAATTGGAAGTCATCAGTGTTGCCGCAACAACAGAATTATCGTCAAATTTACCGAAATAATATCCTTGGCACTCAAAAGAACTTGATATATAATTTGATAGCTCCAGCCGAAGCACAGCAATATCAATTGGAAAATCAGTATAATCCTCTGAATATGGAATATATTCAGAAAATAACCCGTCCCGGAAAGTCGGGTTCAATTTATCAGAAAAAGCGGCAACATAGTTGTAAATAATATGACAAGGATGACGATAACAGCAGGCCATCTCTAGCTATATGCGGGGTCCTAGCATTTTTCCGAGTAACTCATATAGTTGGTATTCTATATCTATGGTTCATTAACGTGATATCTCTAGAACAGATGAACCTAGAGACTTCAAATTTTCAGGGTAGGTTCAGATCTTGAATGCCGAAACTGAGTTCATAAATGGGCCAAATTCTACCAGGGCATTGGTAAATATTGCTGTTCGAAATTTTGTTTTCCTGATACTCATAACTACGGATTCGATGTGGTTGAAATTTTCCGCTTAAAAGGAGCTATACGCAAATTTTTGTCCAAAACACGTTACTAGAACCATAGAAAATTATAGCAGCACTATTGATGAACATATTTTAGGTGAATAGAGCATGAACATGTGTTGTCTTATTCTCCTGGTGTCCCAAATGGGCCATCCACCATGAAACCCCCTGTATGAATATGTATATTTCTTACCAATTATTTATTAGTTCGCATTTCAACAGAAAAGGCTCTTCTAGAATTGCATAATTTGGTAATTCTTTCAATAACAAGCGAATATCTCCATATTCAGGACCCTAAAAAAATAATCGTCTTGATGCTTCAAATTTATTTGAATCACTCATAGACTCATAGAAGTATTTTCATAAAATACCAGTTCAGAGGGTATTTGCTGCATCCATTAAACTAAGTATTTTTCATCCTTGAGTAAAATACTGTACCATTCTGGAAAGCTGACTCGTTTGTAATCTCCCCTTTTCCCCCAAATTAGACCTCCACACAATATCTAACTTTCCAATGTTTTTTGAACCACTCAAAATTTTAGCATCATCATTCGTAGTTAGACAATACAAAAATTGGCAGATTGATTGAGGATTCACCAACATTGAGGGTCCAAAAATATTCTCACCATTAGTGGTATAATTCAATGACACTACTAAAAATATATATGAATATAATAATATGAATAGAGGTGATAAAATTAAGTGTTTTACCATTATAATTTTGGGAAGCATCCAAATCAACTTTTTCCAAGTATATAGGACCCATTGTAATATTTTGAACTTGTGCTTCCAAATAAACGTCATCATTTTCAGCATTATAGAATTTCGTTTTTACATCTAATGGTTTTAATACTTGAATTTTGAAGAATTTTCTGAAGGTAGCTGGTAGTCCCACAACATTATTGTAAGATACCTCACAAACTAAACTGAGAAAAAATTATTAAATAATGAGGAATCACAAATATTTCACCTACATATGTGTTCCTATTTCCTTCACTTCATGGTGAATAATGACATTGATAGTGTCATCGGGAATCAATTCTGGAATGGGTGGATTTGAGGATAATGACAATTTCTGGGAGCTTGTTTGAAGATCAACCTAAGGTAGAAGACATGAATTTTTCAAATTTCCCACTTTATGGCGTGAGTTGCACCTTAACTTGAATGTTTTTAACAACTTGTTGAGTCTCACTGAAGACGCAAATGTAGCTAGAGAATGTCTCCCCTAAGTATATATTCACAGGGCTCTGGGGTAAAAGTAAAAATTGGCCACAACATAATGTTTCAGCTGCTTCAACTGATGTAGGATCTAGTTGAAGAGCATTATTGAATAAATTTCCAGGCAAATCATTGCTTTCACAAGTAATAGGTAAGGGACTTTTTAAAGTTGGTCTAGTCAATCTCATAACTGAAAATGAAATAATAAACGAATTAGAGTTCGAAAACAGGAGATATTGACATATACCTTTCAATGCTAATGAATGTTCTTCCATTTCCATAGCTGAAAGATAAACTTAAACGTAGATAAACTAAATATTATTTGAATTTTGAAGTTGATTCAAACAACTTTAGCTTATTAGAGGTTATCTTCATAGTTCATAGACTTATAACCTTAGATTATCTGTGTAGTTGTCTTTGATAGAACATCGAATCCAAAGATTAAAGCGCCATCTTTCGGCAAAAATTCCAAACTACGGAATCAGTAACGCTTTGAGATCTTCTGTTTCGCGTGCTCTTGAGCTATTATATTTTGTTTCATATCCAGGTATTCTTGAGTGATATTTCGAAGTTTTTATAGTGTTCTGATTTCTGAACACTTAAATTAGTAATTAAATAAAAATTGTTGAGAAGGTATTTATATCAGTGTCATTTATTTAATATATTTTTCACAAAGTTATCATGTTTCAGGTTACAAGGCGTCTTGTTTGAGTCTTATTTTCTGGTGCAGTTTTAACTGCTGAGGAAGGTTGATAACATAATTATTAACAAGATGATTATGAAATTGATCATCGTAATTCAAGGTACTGAGTTGTGCCTATAACCTATAACTTTCCGTAAGACAGAAATTGAATAAGGTGAAGTACCCAAGGCCGTAGCCAGGGGGGGTCCGATGGGGTCCGAACCCCCCCCGAAATTTTTCTAGAGCTCAGTTCAACGGACACCCCCCTCCCCCCGAAATTTTTTTCTAGCTACGGCCTCGGACGGACCCCCCCCGAAATTTTTTTCTAGCTACGGCCTTGGAAGTACCTGAACGAAGGGATTCATGTTTTAATGCTAATGTTGTATATGATTTTAGGCCAGTGTGGATTGATTATAGAACACTGAGTAAGCTAAGTACTAGTACTGAAAGATATTGAATTTCGTAAGAAAGAAGAATCACTAATGCCTTCGCTATATTGGAAAAATTGGACTGAAGAAAAGCATGGATAAACTATAGATGGAGAAAACTTGCTGAAAGGATTTTCGTCAAGTGTTTCTCGAACAACTGCGAACATTATTTTTAGTGAATATATTAAGTATTTAGCAAAAAATATTTTGGAAGATTGTATTCAGTGGCCAAGTTCTGAGGTTGAATTGATGAATTTAACGCTTAACATTTTGGGAATATTCGAGTGATACTTAATTATAAGGATCTTTATGTTGGTCATGTCGCATCAGAACTTATTCACATTCTGATCATAGTTTAGGCAGATGTAAATCTTTTTCTGTTGCTATATTGTAGTATATTTCCATGAAAATAAAGAACATTCAAAACAATAATTTATTTACATAATTTCCATCGAATACCTCGTGAATTGTCGATCCAATCAGAAGGGAAAAAAACCAATTTGTAAAACAAAATTTTATAAACTCGACACTGGCACTGTCAAGAATACATTATTTTACTGAAATTATCCACAAAATCATCACAAGGAAATCACTTAAAGTAATCTGTTTTACATATCAACGCGACGTTTCTTCAAAAGAGGTAACTGGAATTCCGCCATGTTTGTTTACATTCAGCAGACCTTTTATTAGATGTTCTGTGTCCGTTTCCTCTCGCTCCATTCCGGATTACAAAAATCCTCTTTGGAAAATCTTTAGTATTCTATGTCTATGATCTTTGCTTACATGTTCTATGCTTTTTGCTCATAACAAATCATTTTGGCTGTTTGCGGCAATTTTTTGATTATGGTTTTTTTATTATCAAAGTTTTCGATATCATACAATATACTTTGATTCTTTGTTAAACTGGTCCGTTAAATGTCTATTTGTCCTGAAAGATATACCCATAAATCATATGTTTGTTTCTTCAGTGTGGAAAACCGATTATAGTTTCTGATTTCTATTAAGTCATAATGGGGGTAATGAACTTCCCACCAAGAATAATATATTTTAGTATAACTTATTTGCATATTGCAGAGGAAATCAAATCCTAAAAGTAAAGAAAAAAGGTTACAGAGGAAGGAAGAACAAATTAGGATAAGCCAAGCTATGCAAGCAGTGGCTTTAGCTAACAAATTAGAAGATCCATTAGAACCATTTCCTGTATTCAGAAATTTCAGTAAAAATGGCATAAATGCAGAGTTATCTGTTATAAAAGGCAGTTGCCTTGAAGGAGGGGTCAAACAATGGGCTTTTAATTTAACAAAGAGAAATATGCAACAAAAGTAAGTTATCGAGCATCTATCATTTGAGTCTCCATTTTTTCTAGGATGTTAATCAGTTCTTTTAGTTCTGCATAATTACCTTTTATGATATAATGTTTGTTAATTCAATATAGTATTTGCAAAGCCATTATTGAAATGAGCATTAAAACAAGTTCAAGTTCTAGAGGGCTGTTAACACAACACAATTTTCATAAGTGAAATTTCCTCTGAAAGATAGTTTTATTGTGGGTTCCACAAAGCTCAATCAGCAATGATCAGAGAAACACGGGCTTGATTTGAGAATAAACTTGATTTGTCAGTTCATTATTCACATTTGATTGGCAATTAACTAAATTCAGGGCAAAGATGCATAGAACACCTGGTGTAACGACTCCCTACTAAAAATCGTGACCAAAATTTGTGGATCAAAACGGCGTCCTAGATTTCAGATTTTGGTCAAGTTACGCAATATTTTGCGGTTGTGGCGCTACTTTTTGTATAACATGGGTTGTGTTATGTTTTTAGAGAAATGACACAAGGACAGTTGTGTCTGATCAAAACATGTATTAATTTCGAATGTCATAAAGATTGTGATTATGGAATAATAGCGCGACCTCTTTCGGGAGAAATGAAAAGCCGCACAAAATATCACATGATCAATGGCAAGAAAGTCTTAAACAAAATCTAATCAGTGCCAACACCAGGTATTCTATGCATCTATTTCAGAGCTGAAAGACCTTTGTGGATCCATAGATGCATAGAAATACCTGGTGTAACAACTCCTTACTAATAATTGTGACCAAAATTGGAAGATCAACACGGCACTCTAGATTTGAGTTCTCGTTTCACTTTCGGAATAATCCGCAGTATTTCATTGGTCGTGGCGCTACTGTGGCAATGGAAAATAGCGCGACCCCTTTCGAGAGCAATGAAAAGTAGTTCAAAAACTCAGATTTTTGATCGACAAGAAAGTCTTGAACAAAATCTAATCAGTGCCAATACCAGGTATTCTATGCATCTATGTCAAGACCTACGTGGATCCCAACGTTCATGTCAAGTTGAAAAATATATTTCTCATTGTAATGTTAGGTAATAATTGCTTTTAAATATTATTTTTCAATCTTAGATATGAATCTTGTTCTTGGGGATGGTCAGATTCCAAAAAATTAGAAGAAATGAATGATGAAGCTGCTTGGTATCTCCTTGCAAAATCTGTGGAAAATGGAACATTCTTAGGATTTTCTCATTTTAGGTTCGATATTGATGAAGGCATCGAGGTGTTATACTGGTAGGTATTTGTGTAATTTTCGAACTACATACTTCGTTTGATATGTTTGTGTTTCTGCAATTAATATTGAAAAATGATATCTTGATCACAATGCCAGTATTTTTGGAATTTGCAACTGTGAGTGATGACAAATCAGTGTTAAATTCAATTCTGTCATTTGAACTTTTTTCTTCGAGCATTTCGACCATTATCGTTCATTTATTAATGATAATACAAAAGTTAATTCCAAGAATGTGTGTCATGTCCATGACAATAAAATACAGAGATTGAAAAGCGTCATTCGAACCAAATATCCCAGTATACTAGAACAAAAAAAGGATAAATTCTACATCCAATTTGAAAATTTAATCACATTTGTTCCCAATTTCCCTTCCCCCATCCAAGCTCTACACTTTTTCCGCACTACTCAAAAAACTCGTCACGTCCATATGGCTCACAGCCTGTCACAATTTGACTTGCCCTTGTTTTGAGATG
Source organism: Adalia bipunctata (assembly GCA_910592335.1). Lineage (NCBI taxonomy): Eukaryota > Metazoa > Arthropoda > Insecta > Coleoptera > Coccinellidae > Adalia > Adalia bipunctata. The sequence goes on along the minus strand of OU342949.1, from coordinate 7,759,980 downwards.
TTGCATATTTTGCACTTATTTTGGCAAGGCAGTAAAGAACCTTATGCACATATTATATTAATTTTCGTTAGTATCTAGTGATGTATATTTAAGATGTGGATTCCTCTCATCAAACGAAACACTTTTTTTCCATACCATTTTTCAAAATTCGGTTTCGTTTGAAAGATACAGGGTGTCGAAAATCCACTTTTCTGTTCAAATCTTCGTAACCGCTATTTCAAATAACTGAATTTTGGTTGATTGTTCACTCTATTCATGGTGCATATTCCAGAACCAAAAGTTATTCAAAATTTCCCTTGGTATAAAAGTTATAGCGTAGCAGACTCACAAATACACGAAAAATACCATAAAACCACTTGAAACATATAAACGGTGCACATTTTCAAAAGAATCACTTATTTTGAAAAATAAAAGTATTCTTATGTTTTTTTAATAAAACGCGTCGTTTTCGAGTTATTCCCAATTTTACCCGAAAAAATTTGACGAAGAAATCGAAAATTATGAGAATAATCTGGATGCTTCCCTGGATTCATAATATCACAGTATGGCTGAAATGTATAAACTCTCTGGTCTCTATACTAGTCAACGATGTTGTCGGAATGTTTGTCAAGACTAAAATCTCTCAGATGGAAAAACGTTTGATTTAGGGATATATCATAATAAAATCCCACAAATGTGGGAGATAAAATGGAATTCTAATTTCAATTAAAAATTTATTGTTACCGGTCCATATAAACGTCAATGAAATACAAAATTCGGATACTAATGATAAATGTCGATACAACCCACGTATTAAATTGACATTAATGAAAAATGAAATGATACTTTTATCGATTATCGGTGGCGATGTTTCTATCTGAACAATGTCCTCTTGGAATTTTATAAATTCAAAATTACACGGTTATGATTACATTAATTCACTGAAAGTCTTCACTAATCATCACCTGTTTCCATTCTTCTCTGTAAATAAATAAATCACGGTGGTTATCGCTTACGCATACGTCGGCGTCGTTCATGGGACTGACGTTGGGGACACAGAACAACGGTTGGTCCTGCGCGCCGGCTGCGAGGTAGCGCTGTATCGGCGAGAATCAGAACTACTCGTTGGAAATTTCCAAAGATGAACGCCTTGATACCGTTAGTGAAATGTGAACAAAACTAGTGCCCTTGCGTCAGTTCATCCGTTAACGATAGGGTACGTACTGCTTCCTTGTTTGCAGAGAAAATCAACACAATCTGGCATTGTCTTCTCAAAAGCTCCGTGAAATATCATAGAAGTTGGTTAGGTTATGTCATTGACCTCGAATCCTATTACGGCAACGTCTCCCAGATTTATTCATTGATGTAATGCCATTCACAAGTGCCAACCTGCGATTTTTATCAGGTAAAAAAACTTGATAAACCTAAAACTTGGCCAACCGCGATACTTTATAAAAGTGAATGGAGTATAGGTTAATTCACCCCCCCTTTTTTTCTTGTGAGGTGTTTTTGAGCACTTGGTACCCATAGTCTGTTAATTTTTAGGGTTTCTTCGGATCTATTGAAGTTCTGTTGATGTTTGTGAATTTCAATTGCTTCCCTTAAAAAGCCTGGGGTAATATGCGGTGTCCTAAGCTGGGAGCCAGCCAAGCAGACGGTGGCGCGTGTACCAGCACACGTAAGCGGTACTTACAGACTGCGTCCTCGACAAAATCGGACAGCTTAATTCAACGAGAACAATTCCTGAAGATGCCAAACAAGTAGAGAATAAATGAACGACGACGGCCGAAAGGTTCCAGGAAAAAGTCAAATGACATTAAACGAGATCGCGACAGCCTCAACTAATTCATTAATTCAATTCTCTCCTTCGGCCCTGAACACGATCACTCTCAAATGAAAAAACCCAGAAATCTGAAAGTTTTCCTAATAATTTCAAAACTGAATGACATATTCAAGCAACATGTGGAATTTAGTTCTGGTTACATAACCATATAAAACTCTAGCGAATTATCTGAAAAAATTCTCATAACTTTCTGCTAAGCAGATCCTAGATCGTGAACGATTTCTCTGAAAGATGCTGTAAAATTTTTTCTAAGGCTTTCAAATTACTTCTTCTTCTGTACATAGATGCATAGAATACCTGGTGTTGGCACCGATTAGATTTTGTTTAAGATTTCTTGTCGATCGAAAATCTGAGATTTTGTGCTGCTTTTCATTTCTCCCGAAAGGGGTCGCGCTAATTTCCATTGCTGCAGTAGCGCCACGACCGATAAAATATTGCGGATTATTCCGGAATTGAAACGAGAACTCAAATCTAGAGTGCCGTTTTGATCTACAAATTTTGGTCACGATTTTTAGTGAGGAGTCGTTACACCAGTTATTCTATGCATCTATTTCTGTACCATAGAACATTCATTATAATGGAATGATATTAGCCTTGCTGCTCAGCTTAAAATAATGGGTAAACATCTCAGTTTTTGTAACAGCGGGATTTTCATGTTTCCATGGATATGAGCTGTCACAAAAACAGAAATATTATGTCACGATTGAAACTAATCGTCCAAATTCGATTCACTTGGCATTTCGGCGTTAAATATCTTTGTTTCTGTTCTGTGTGACAGCTCATATGCATGGAAAGATGAAAATCCCAATGTTCCACCAACTTGAGATGTTCACCCACTTTTTGATCTGGTAATGGCATTCCATATTACTATAAGTTCTATGTACTGCACTCTTGAATGAGAATCTACCAGTAGGTGGATGGTGATGCACTCAAAAGCTCTTGATCTCACACGAGTTCTTTAAGTTATTTTTTTTTCTAGTTATGAGTTGCAATTAGAAACCAGTGTCCAGCGTAAGTCCTTAGGGAAATTCATGATGCAAATTTTGGAACTTATTGCATTCAAAAATAATATGAGAAAAGTTATATTGACAGTATTGAAGAATAATCCTCACTCGAAATTTTTCAGAGCTATCAAGTAAGTACCATTTATACTATCATTGAGTTTGAATATACAGGGTTGGGAGGAAGTATGGAACCAAGTAAATATTTTTTGAACGAGAAGAACGATATTTATGAGAATTTGCAGGTAAGTGCAATGGAACAAAATGCATCTGATGTACATTTTTTGTTAATAATATACCTCCAGTTTAACCAGAAATGCCATCAACTTCTTTAATTTAAATATCTTCTTCTTTCTCAGCCTTCATTAATCCACTCCTGGACATAGGCCTTTCTCATACCTCTCCTCGCTGTTCGATCCTGTGCTGGCTGGAGCCATCTGCTACCAGCAATTCTCTTCACATCATCAAGCCACCGCCTTTGTGGTCTCCCCACGCTATGCTCAGTCTCTCTTGGACGCCAGTGTGTCAACCTACTGGTCCACCTTGTTTGGTCTTGTCGGGCCACATGTCCCACCCATCTCCATTTAAGCTCTGCCACACGCTCCATTACGTCCATCACTCCTGTTCTTCGTTGCGAACTTCCCTGAGACTTATCCCAAGCATCGCGCGCTCCATGGCTCTCTGCATCACTCTGAACTGGGGCGGTTCTTTTTGTCATTGACATTGTTTCCATGCCATAATTCACTGGCAGAAATCAGGTATTGAACACTACGTTTTAAATTTATGGGGATGCAGTTATCTTTGTATATATATATATATATATATATATTTCAATTTACCGATGGATATCCAACTGAGCTTGATTTTCCTTTTTATTTCGGCTCGATTCTCCTTTCCCCATTTTATAGTGTGTCCTAAGAAGTATATGTATTCTTCCACGTTCTCTAATTTGGTTCCATTCACATCCATGTCCTGTCCAGTGTTGCTCATTATTTTCGTCTTCGAGATGTTCATTTTGAGTCCAATCCTTTCCGCTGCCACCTCCAGTTGTTCCAACATGTCTCTCAATTCCTGGATGTTACTGCTTATTAGCACAATATCGTCAGCAAAACGAAGGTGGTTTAAATGAGACCCGTCGATATTAATGCCCTTGTTATCCCACGTTAAGTATTTGAAGATGTTCTCCAGTGCCAGTGTAAACAATTTGGGTGATATGGTATCACCCTGGCGTATCAATTGTATCCTTTCTGTCTCCAGATCCTCATTGATTTTGACATGAAAGGTGGCATTTCTATATATATCAACGCTGTATATCGAGAATCAATCCTGGCTTCGTCCATAGCATCCAAAAAGGCCCATGTCTCAATAGAATCAAATGCCTTATGAAAATCAGCCTGCTTGACAGGTTGGTATGTGTCGAATTTAATACTAAGTCTATTCGTAAAGACTCTAGTGAGAAGCTTGTATAAATGAGACAACAGACTGATGAGTCGATAGTTTTTGATGCGATTGAAGTCTCCTTTCTTAAAAATCAACACAACCTCAGCGTTCTTCCACTCATCTGGAATCCTGGTCTCTTGCAAGCATTTATTGAGGAGTATTTTCAATGACTTTTCGATAACGGTTCCCCCCATTTTCAGCATTTCACCCGTGATTTTATCTTTCCCTGGGCTCGTTCTGTTTTTCATTTGTTTAAGGGCCGCTTTGATCTCTTGAGTGGATATTTCTGGAATTTCTTCCGAGCCTACGTTGCGGATAACCCTTCTTGTGGAGTTCCGTCTGATAGAGGTATAGAGGCTGGTGTAGAATCGTTTGACGTGTTCTGCAATGTCTCAGCTAGCTGTTAACGTATTTCCATCTTTGTCTTTCATCCTTGTGTTTCTTTGTTTTCCGGTGGATATTTTCGATCTTAAAATCTTCATGTTGGCGTTATCTTTTATTATATTTTCTATGGTTTTGGCACGGAAGGTTCGGATATCTTTCCTTATGTTCCTATGGATTCTCCTATTGATTTCTTGATAATCTGATGTATCTCTGGATGTTTTCCTTCTTTGTTCCATCAGTTGAAGTGTTTCTGGTTGAATTCTATTGTTGAGCTCATTTAATTCGAAGGTGTTTAGATTCATAGTTGTTTCCAATTTCTTCTCCTGTTCTTTCTGGTACTCTGTTATACTTTTCTAGAGGTGTTCAGCTCTAGGGAACCTGCCTGTACGGAAAAGTTTGTTCCTTTCCATCTTGAGGTTGAGTTGAAGGGTTGCTCTGACTAATCTGTGATCGCTACCTGTATCAAACCGGTTCAATATTTCTATGTTTTTACAGATTTTTCTGCTACTTGACAAAATCAAATGGATCTCGTTTTTTAGTTCTCCCATCGGGGCTTTTCCAAGTCCAATTTAAATATGACCCCCTTTATATTTTTACAGATTTTGAAAGAGCTTGTTATTTTGAATTCATACATACTGAGTTTACTGTAAAAAAAAATTGTAAAAACGAGGTATTGGTCAATGGGATTCATGAAGCACATACCCAGCATCCCCAGAAGTTAAATAAAATGTTTGGATGGGAATTCTCGAAAATAGACTTATAGGCCCATTTTTTGTCGATGGAAACTTGAATGGTGACAAGTATTTGGATCTACTAAACAACTTCAACAGAATGGACAATTAGCACAAAATGTTTGGTTTCAACAGGATGGAGCACCTCCCTACTATAATTTTTTTACACTAAACTCAGAATGTATGAATTCAAAATAACAAGCTTTTCAAAAGATATAGGGTGTCCCGTTTGGATTAAAGAAGTTGATGGCATTTCTGGTTGAACCTGAAGTATATTATTAACAATAAAAAAAAATCAAAAAATGTACATCAGATGCATTTTGTTCTATTGCACTTACCTGCAAATTTTCATAAATATCGTTCTTTTCATTTAAAAAATATTCACTTGGTTCCATACTTTATCCCGAACCTGTATATTTAAACTCAATGTTCTTGTGGTAAGAAAATTTAAATATCGTTGCAAGTCTCTCAGCAGAATTTCCTCTTTAGTTTTTTGTGAGATTAGAAAATTTCAACTGGAGTATAAAAAAAATCAGTTTAATAGAGAGCAGTACAAATACAGACTGGAGCATTAAAGTCAAATAGGATGTGGTAACATTCCATTTTGATCCTTTACGGATATAAGTCACTATAGCGAACACTTAGAGCAAATATGTATTCTCCATTCGCACCCAAATGGAATTTCCGAATCTCTGTTCGATTTGGAGGAAATGCTTCGGTTTGTTCGTGCCTGCCTTGAGTTAGACTTTTTTGGAGGTGGTCATGATAACATGTATTACAAGTTAGAAAATATTGTGTCTTTATTTTTTCCTTACAATGAAGACTTGATGTTCTCTGTTTGTTACACTGAAAAGTCCATTCTTGGTTTGAAATTTATCCAAATTGTATGTATGCCAATTTTCAGCTATGAATTAGATGAGTCCTCTCCTATGGACGATGAAGAAGACTATGCATATGACATATTGAGCAAAATTAATAAGAAGTTGATGCCTCCCAAAACTACAAGTTCAACTGTTTCGAATAAGACTACACATGTACACACTCATTGCTGTTCAGGTCATCATCATTGATTACTTTTTACCGTCATTTTCTGTAAGACTATAAGGCCATAAATAAATCACTCTTTCATTACAATTAGTTTTTTTAGTATTTATGTATTTACATGCTCAGGGAGGGTTTATTTATTTATTTATTTAGCATATGGATGCTTTACAATACGATAGGAAGAAATTATAAGTAAAGGTAATCTTTACCTCAGGGAGGGTGCACTTATATTTGTGTTCTTTGCTATGCACTATGCATAGAACCAAACACTGAGTAAAGGAACCTCCACCTTATATTGTTGTTCTGTTCCTCCACCTCCCTGGCAAGGCCGTAGCCAGGGGGGGTCCGGACCACCCCCCCCCCCCGAAATTTTTCTAGAGCTCAGTTCAACGGACACCCCCCCTCACGAAATTTTTTCTAGCTTCGGCCTCGGACGGACCCCCCCGAAATTTTTCTCTAGCTACGGCCTTGCTCCCTGGAACCAAAGACCTCTTTGATAGAACCACAGTATAGACACCAACCAGTAGTCGCACTCCGTGGATTTCCTTACTCCATTCCGGACTCGGGCATACCTCATTCGTCATAACCTCAAATCATCCAGCATTACTCGGAAAAATGTCAGGTCCCCGCATATAGCCATATGCTATATATAATCTATGCATATAGCTAGAGATGGCCTGCTGTTATAGTCATCCTTATCATATTATTCACAGCTATGTTGCCGCTTTTTCTGATAAATTGAACCCAACTTTCCGAGACGGGTTATTTTCTGAATTATATTCCCTTTTCAGAGTTCAGAGACGACAAAACTTTCTTCAAGAGGATTATACTGATTTTCCAATTGATATTGCTGTGCTTCGGCTGGAGCTATCAAATTATATAATATTATACAAAGTTTTTTGAGAGCCAAGGATAATATTTCGGTAAATTTGACGATAATTCTGTGGCTGTGGCAACAACTGAATGCATATCCTGATGCGCGCTGAGGTATGCGCCAAATCCCGTTGGAGTAAAAATTACAGTTCATTTTAGCTTGAGTGCGACTACTGGTTGGTGTCTATACTGTGGTAGGGAGTTTGCATTTCTTAATATTTGTGTTCTGTGATTATGATGTTAGAAATTGCGTTCGTTATTACCTATCCGCAGTGCGGATAGGCAATAACGAAGTAACGAACGCAATTTTTAACATGTAACATGTTAACTACTGGTTAGTAGTTAGGTATTCTGTGGCTCTACTTCGGAAATACCGAACGCGGCAAGTGGCGAATATTTATTTGTGTTTTATGGTTGCGATCATAGAGAAAAATTACTTTCCTTTCTCTGTGGTTGCGACACTGACCAGTTGGTCTGTGGTTGCGATCTTGTCGACATCAGTATATAGTCTATGGTCGACATGCGCGACAATCCTACCACACTCTGTGATCCTACGTTTCCTCGTTTTATTTTGCGCATATCGCATTTTTTATTAGTCGATCTGTATGAAAGCAGGTGGAGTCATGCTTGTTGTCGTTCTGTAATATATATCAACTCGCTCCTACGTCTTTTTAGCATATTCAAAAATGGCAAATTCAACTGAATTGAATGGGTGCCTTAAAAAAGGATCGCCCAGGAAAAAATCAAGGACGGACGATATTGCTTCCAAAGTGACAGTCATTTTGGGGGCTCAGTGGGGCGACGAAGGAAAAGGGAAGGTTGTGGACATGCTGGCTACATCCATGGATATTGTTTGTCGTTGTCAGGTAAGTTTCCGTGATTTACTCGAAATCCAGCTTGAATTTCAATACACCAATCAATCTAATTTTCAATTGTTATTGTTGTGAAATTACGATATAGGTTAGTTTCGGTGTTCCTTGAACAGAATTTCAAACATGTTTCATGTTACCCGTGAGCTTTTCAGTTATGCCCACGAATCAAAAATGAATGTTTTCATAACTCAATAACTGGAGATCAATCAATAATAACTATTGTCATGTGATAGTATATTGGTTTGGGCGTTTTATTTATAATGATCAGGTATCAAAAAGTAGTCGTATCAGCACATATAACTGAAGAATGTTTATTCGGTAGTTTCCTTGAAAGTAATTCATTCCAGAAAGCTGTTGTTTGCACATTTCGAAGGCAGTTGAATCGGTGGCGGAACCAAGATGCATCGTTTATTCGTTTATATTCGTTAAATCACATCATTCTATACTATCCTAAAATGGTAACTCTGCGGACCGCCGACCGGCCCGAGAGAATCTGTCGAAAAGTGGGTCCAGAAGAATTTCAAAATCGCGTGAGGAAATTTTTATACGTTTGGAAAGAGGAATACATACTTGATTCATACGTGGGAATTTCGATTCTCTCTAGGCGAAGTAGAAGTATTTTTAAAAAATTCACGAAAATCGCGAAAAAATCCGACAAAAAGGGCCATTTTAAACTAGATAAAACTTTTCTCACAGGTATCCTGGCCGTGATGTGAATATACGAATCGAAAGAGGAAAAGTTAATGCAAAATAGCTTGGTATTCATATTTTCCATTATTTCCCTATTTCTTCAGGAAAATTTATCAAACTTTCACATTTCGCCTATAAAATCACCCGAGTTCTACCGATGAGGATAACTACTTAACAGGTAGATCTTCTGGCCCATACTAGTTCTATACTATACTAAAATGGTAACCCGGTGGACCGGCCCGAGGGAATCTGTCGAAAAGTGGGTCCGGAAAATTTTTTAACGGTCGGAAAGAGGAATAATCGATTCATACGTGGGTGAAATTTCAATTCTCTAGGCGGAGTAGAAGTATTTTTGAAAAATTCGCGAAAAAGTCAATGCAAAATAGCTTGGTATTCATTTCCCATAACTTCCCCATTTTTTCAGGAAAATTGATCAAACTTTGACATTTCGTCAATTAAATCACCCGAGTTCTACGATAGGGATAACTACTTAAAATGTGGATCTGCTGGCCCATACTAGTAATCCTTCTAAAGGTGTCACTGTGTTTATGGTGAATAGGGTGGGCTAAAGCATTAATTTTATATTCTGTACAGGACTAATAGAAGATGAAATTAATTTTATCTGAGGATAATTGACAGTTTTCGTATGATGGAATTCGTTCCAAATATACTTGAATATTTTGTGAAATTGAGTTCCAAAAATTTTTGTTTGAATTCTTCAAAATCTCACTTTTCTTCCTCCACTGCCAGACAATCATTTCTAGATGTTCACATCGATAAAAGGATTAATGAGGAACGGGAAAAACATAAGTCGATTTCAAGCGGATAACCTGGTCCTAAGTGGTAAACACCGTTGATAACCAACTTCATTCAAGCGCTTTTGGTCCTTGTTGGTTATAATCATGTGACGTCATGAATTAGCCCTTCAACGCAAAGATATTCTACAATGTAGAATATCTTTGCTTCAACGTCATCGTTTTGACCGCAGATAACCGTACTTGGGAGCTGGGTTGGTTATAAGAAGTGAGGTTAAATAGTCTTAATTTTCGCGCGGTTCAGATAATTGCATTCAAGCGCAAGTTGTTTATTCGCGGTTCTTCCTGGAGGGCTATAACCAAGGGTAGGACCAGAGATAACCGCGGTTATTACTGGTCCACCGCTTGAAATCGATTATAATGTGATTGCAATTTTGTAGAATTGAAAGAAATGACCCATTGCTGATAGATGCAGTCTTTCAAAAATAGATTCATGGAATACATGGTGTTGGCACTGATAAGATTTTGTCTAAGACACTCTTGTCGATCGAAAATCTGTGATGGGGTCCTACTTTTTATTGCTCTCGGAAGGGGTCGCGCTATTTTCCATGCCGTAATAGCGCCGCAACTGTGAAATATTGCGGGTTATTGCGGAAGTAAGACCCGATCGGCAATCGAGAGTTTCGTTTTGATCTACAATTTTCGGTCACGATTTTTATTTTTTTTCTATGGGTTGGCAGGGTTGGCTTTGCTTACTTAAACACAGAAGTCGCGCACCCCATTGAGGGGATCAAAAGTGAAAAATATTCTAAGCCCAACAATCCATGTTTGAAATTTTTTGATAACGTATTCAATTAGTAATTAATTAATGAAAGTGACCAATCAGGAGCGCCCTACAGAAGAATAAGAAGGCTGTGGGGTGGGGACGCGAGAGTGAGACGTCAGAGCTGCTGCCGGCTTCTCAGTTTTCACGCAGTAAACCGAGACTGGCGTCCCACTCTCGCGACCCCATTGCCTACTTATTCTTCTGTAGGGCGCTCCTGATTGGTCACTTTCCTTAATTAATTACTAATTAAATACTTTATCGACCAATTTCAAACTTGGATTTTTGGGCTTAGAAATATTTTTCACTTTCGATCCCCTCAATGGGGTGCGCGACTTCTGGGACACCCTGTATAACTAATAATTCCAATATGAAGAATGAGCCAATGAAAATTGAAGCTGGGCTTTGGGAAGAATCCGATCTGCGCGCGTGCCGCAATACAGGGTGTCCCACGGTCGAGTGCCTATTAGACGTTCCTGGAGAACTGGACATATTTGAATTCCGAAAATTGGTATTATGATATTGTTGGAAATTCTCTACAGACCAAAAATATTTTAGGAGCTTGAGCGCTTCCGGTTATACCAGGAGTGAAAATAAATTTGTTCAAAAAATATTTTTTTCAATATTTTCGTTTCTGACATGATTGAGTATTCAATGCTGAATACATTTCTGTTGAAACCATTGTATTAATTCGAATAGTTTTCAAAATATCGAAAAAAACCTGAAAAGATGTCAAACATTCATCGTCATCAGTGTTATGTTTATTATTCTAATTCTGAAAATCCCGAGTGGGAACCGTTCTCACAACGTCAAAGTAGAAGAATGTGGAAAGGTCATGCGAATTTCATAAATATCATCACATGGTGTTTCAAATTTTGTGTCGAAAACTGTGATCGAAAATTGGGCATAACTTCTGTTTTTCGAATAAGAACCCAATTTTTTATGATTAAGTTGGATTCGGCGAAGAAAAATGATGATACCTAGCACTCTCAGATGCTCTTGCTCCTAAATTCAGTAATTCCCGAGATATTTGAGCTTTTCTGGATTCATGTTATACGTATACTCCATTCACAATTATAAAATCACAACTCTGGCCATGGTTTCGTTTTCAGGAATTGGTGCACCTGATGAAAAATCTGTGCGCGTACATAGAATATGGTTAATGACAAAACGGCGATGCCAGTTTTTCTGTTTACATCAAAGTAAAAGTATCAAAGATTTTCCCCATTTTGTTAGTTCGTATCGATCGGCGATTTTGGGGAGAAATATCGATAGGAAATCGCCTATGTTTCCGTTCTTCGGCGTCCAGAAGAAGTTTTCCGTCGATATGAGAAATTTCGTGCAAGTGTCATTTTTTCCTTTCACGAGTTTTGGCGTGAGTACGAACGGCAAATTTGAATTGGACCAAAAATCGATTCATAAGCATAAATAAAGCGAAAGTAAGTACTAATCGACCTTTTTACACTTGATAACGAAGTTTTTTCAGGTATCTGGCCGTTTTGAAAGATTTCAAACGAAATTCCGGTCCCCCAGAAGTTTGGTTAGTTTCGGTATCGATTTTGGTGCTCAAAATTTATTTGGAATGTGTAAATGGACAAGAAAGGCTTCCTTATACGATCTTCTAAAATCTAACGGAAGCGACCGGAAAATATGGTTCAGGTAGAATTGAAATGTGTCACTGGAGCTTTCATTCCTTTGCCGAAAGTAGAAAAAGGCTATATTGAACAAGAATACATCGGTTTTTTCCATATTCCAGGAGTTTGTGTCTTATTTTAGAACAGGTGAATGATAAATGTGAAGCATATGTTTAACCCATTCCATTTTATTTGTACAAACCTACTGTGGTAGTAATGTATGAATATTTTTTAATCCAATAAATTACTATACAATCAGAATATTTTACTCCTTGTTCATAAGATCAAATAAATAAAATGTCGTCAAGTCTTGAACTTTCAGTTCAAGAGGATAGTAAACATTACATCTTCACAAGCATGCATATGAAAATTATGTGAAAGCAATGCAATTTTTTTCTATGGCGAAAAATAATATATTTCAACAGTGATCTCTTGTACTTTTCATGCAAATAACTAGAAAAGGAATCCTTTCTATCAATTCATATATAAACATTAATTATTTTCGTCCATCACATCTTTTCCAATTCATTCACATTCTGAGAAATACGCTAAGATTGTAGAAAGGGCAACATAGTGTTGACTTGGAACATAAAAATATTTTGAAAAACGTCATAACTTCGATACAGAGTGGAATGTGTCAAATTTCCAATGCCAGAGCTGTGATTTTATAATTGTGAATGGAGTATAGTGTCAAATTCATCTTATCTTTCGCATGAGAATATTCTGTGACCATAGAAGATAAATTATCTCTTAATAATAATTCACAAGTGACAGCTCTTATTTTAGGCCTTAACCTTACTTTTCGATTTTACTTCAATGGTTACTATGGTTTCATAAGAATAGTCATCGAATCTGTTGGCATGAGAATATTCTGTGACCATAGAAGATGAATGATCCCGTAATAATTCATAGGTGACAGTTCTAATTATTAGCACAGAATACCTAACTACACAGAAGCGTCACTTAGCGTCGGCACTTTGATCTTCAAGGGGCAAATTTTCGTGACCTTGATTCTCTGTTAGGTAGTACATATGTCACTTTTGAGTGATCCAGCGGGAAGTTTGAATTTCACCTTGACATATGTACTACCTAGCATGACACAAGCGTCATCAAATAAAGTTTTGGCGGGAAGTCGGCGGGAAGTCGGAATGACGCTTCTGTGTAGTTAGGTATTCTGTGTTATTAGTTGTTACTATCACAGAATACCTAAGTTAGGTATTCTGTGTTACTATGGCCCATTTTCATATTGAATTTCTGTATTCTAAGTATAAATCAAATCATCAGGTTTTTGTGGGCGAACGAATCAGGGTCAAATTAAATTTTTCCCATTCAAATATTTTTACTCAAACTCAACCGATCGATTATATCGATATAGGTAGTAAATTCTTCACCTAATTGAGTAATCTGCCGTTATTGATATTTAATAATAATACATCGATAACGAGGACTCATTTTTATGATAAGAGTATCGAAATTGTTTAGTCCTCCCTCTTCTGTACAAGGAAATGATAATAAATTACGCGGTTTGGATCTATCCAGGAAGTATGACATAGCTTTTCAATGACTTGGTTTTTCAATGTTTTTTACTTACATTTTCCGGGTATTTTGATTTACTCAGACGTACAGGATGGCCAGATTTCGATGGTTTAGTACCATAACTCCTAAACTATAAAAATTACATGTCATGTTCTCCTTTTTTCGAGAAACATAAATTGCTGAAAACCCCAAGTTGCTACGGCGTCTAGTTTCCGAGCTACAGGGCGATTCTGGTATTTGGTCCATAATTATAATTGACTATAACTTCCGGATTACAGGATCTACGCCCTCAGAATTAACACATCTTTAGGGCACTTTTTTTACTGCTTTTCAGCGTTGCTATTGGATTTTTTGTATCTGCTCAAATTTTGGAGCTGAAACAAAAAAAAATTTCGAATGGAAACCATAATAGGAAATGATATTTTCAAATTGATCTTTCCTCAACGATTTCAAAAATATACAGGGTCTTTCACGAGGAACCTCACTCCTCGTGAAAGACCCTGTATATCATGATATACTTCCGAGTTCACTGTATATCGAAAATTTCGTTAAAAAACTTCTCGTTCAACCAAATCCAAGCAGGCTTCGACTCACTTCCTTCAAAACAAAACTGAGGCGGTCATAGAATTTCATGTCTTAGTATTTCCACTTGTCAAATTCAATTCAGTTTCATCATTGTATCGTCTGGCGCTTCTAAAGTTCTTATTTATATCACATCATGCAATTTATGTATTTCCTTGAATGAACAACGATTTAAACATATGTTTGGAATATTATTCTTTTCAAATAAACCTATATTTTTTCTTGAAGGAGCTTTTTTTGCCCCTCATGGAAACATTTATTATACTCCATTCACTTTTATAAAGTATCGCGGTTGGCCATGATTTAGGTTTATCAAGTTTTTTCCCCTAGAACAGACGCAGTTTGGCACTCGTGAAAATTAAGCGACATTGCCAGGTCTACTTTCTATTTACTCTTTTTCAACTTTGTAAATGGAGTTAGTTCTTTGAAGATTTAACAGTGGCGCAGGTTTCGTAGAACTACTACATTTTCATACTGGAGTATTTCAGGTTGTGCAAAAATGTCTTCTGAATTAACATAATATTTTCTCAAATTCATTAATTTCCCAAAGGAACATTTTGATAAATACGTAATTACTACGATTTTTTAGCAGAAACGGCAATGTTGTGGGCGTATCTGACAGTGCAATGACCATAACCTAACATTTTCAAAATATATACGGTGAAATGTGTCAAAATTTCATGGCAAACCGCGATACTTTATGAAAGTGAATGGAGTATACCATTATCAACGGGTTACATGAAACTCTGTGTTATTGTCATCATCAAATCATCTAAGTATTCAAATGCTTTTCATTTTTCAATTTAGCAGAGAAATCATACTAGAATCAACCAGTTTCGCGAAGCCCCTCTATTTGTCTGAGTAATAATAAAGCTTATTTTTATATTTATATTATATTATATTTCCTGAATCAATTTGGCAGCTTACAATAATTGTGAGATGTCGATTTCTATGACCTTATAAGAACTTAAGAAGCGCGAAACGTTACAATGATGAAACTGAATTGAATTTGACAAGTGAAAATAAATAAGACATGAAATTCTATGAACGCCCCAGTTCATAGAAGTGTTTCAAATCCTGCTTGGATTTTGTTGAACGAAAAGTTCTTTAATGAAATTTTCGATATACAGGGTGTACCAAGATGTTCCAAACAGCCAATATTTCGGCTCTCAGACAAGGTAGTCAGTTCAAACAAAGAGTTTTTCAAATGGCATCAAAAACTCTAGCAGAATTTGTCGTTAAAATTTTGTTTCTAATTACCACCCCTGAAAAAACAACCCCCAGATATTTTTTTTTAAATGACACCCTTATATATTTCTCACACTCTGAACGATTTCCCAGTAAAAGAAGAAATACGTTAAAATAATTTCGTATCATTCGACGTGAATGGCACATTCACCATTTTTGCTCAGTCCATTCTCTATGTCTATGTTCTATACTCTATAATTATTCTATACTCGAAGATAGATGCATAGAATATTCTATGCACCTATACTCAAAGGTTGCCACCGAAAGCAATGCCAGTTCCGGAAATCGTTGATGGTAGAGGTGAGCCGATTCTCGGGAATTTCGTCGACATTCGCGGAATATTAACAGCAAGACATATTCATTAGGGGTATAAGTGAAAGGCATTTTCAATATTTGTAAAACAGGTACATACAACAATTTGGTTGAATTGACAACTTATTTCATTTTGAAAACTGGCATTGTTTTCGCTGGCAATCTTTGAGAATAGAAAAATTATATACAGGGTGGCCCACCCCAGACGCGGTTCTCATTTTGAGGCAGTAAATGAAGACATTTTGAAAATTTTTTTTTCGTGAAATGTAAAGGGCAATCAGATGCACAATTTAAAATTGTTTTCACATATACAGGGTGTTCGATAACAAATATATAGACCATAGTTACACTTTTTACAATGTAATACCCTATATATGAATTCAAAAATTGAATGGTAAGCTCAAATAATGATGAGTTTATAAAGACCATTTTATGCCTTAGGAGAACCATTCAAGAGAAAATGGCGAAAAATCGAAAAAAAAGTTGTATTTTTACTTTGCAATTAATGAATAAACCCTTTAAGCCAACGAGACAGACGATGTTTTTTCGTGTAGACATATTGGCTACCATTATGCAGAAGAAAAAAATTCAACTCTGGAATATACTGAGTGATCATAATTAATATTCAAAGATTAACTACAAATAATGGTCAAAAACTTTCTTATTTCAAATGGCACACCCAGTATTTCTGTACCTTGTTGAACGTAAAAATTATTATCGAAACTATCTTCATTGGGTTTCCCTATACCTAAACCTAATAGTTTTCCGGTAATTTTCGATTTTTAATTCAACTAGTTAACCTACTATTATTATTAGCGATATTCGTAAGTAATATGCATCCAATTTTTTTCACAGGAAAAATTAGATGCCCGAATGGTATTTGACAAGACTATTTCATGAGTAATAGTATATTGTTCTATGAGCGGTAATGTAAGTCATAACACACGCAGAAGAATTTTGCGGCCCGAGACGTCAGGCGAGTGGTGTAATTCATCAAGTGTGTTATGACCATTACCGCGAATTGAACAGTAGGTATACTTCATCTTCGATTTCTTCAGTAAAATTCGAATTAATCTGCATTTTCAAAATTGACAGCAGTTGTCAAAAGCGATTTCTGTGGTCAAAAATAGAATCGATATCGGATCCCGTAGAAAACGTCAAAAATTTTACGTTTTCCAAATGCAATTTTCGGATATTCAGACCTAAGAAAATGTAGAAATAGATGGTGAGAACGTTACCTTGATGTCTGAAATAGACATTGACCCGACTTTTTTATTCATTTCGTAAGCTACATTTTCTCTATTCGTATTAGAGTGATTTATAGGCGTGAGTTATTATTACCTCACAGTATTGGTTTATAGAGACTATTACTGATCAAATTCAGTTGAATAATGGATATATTATTCTATGGGAATAGATAAAAGATTATTCTGGATGCATTATGTATTATTAATTTTCGTTGACAACAACTGTCAAGTTTTGCCGCGGGTAAACCCGAAAAAACTACTGACAGCTGCTGCCATACAGTTTTTCCATCTAGAAACCATTTGTGATTCAAAATTGCGCGTTTCTGATTGGTGGAAATTGAGACGAGGGAAATAGTCATAGAAATACTTGGAAATATTTGTGAGGAATTGCTAACAATATTATTTGAAATCTGAAAAACTCATATGAAGATCTCAATAATGGTGTTGCGGTCACGCAAGATTTATTATTCTGGCTGTGTCAATGATCCAAGAGATGTTCAAAGTGTCGTCCGCCTTCTCTGGAACACAAAGCGATCTGATCGTTGAATGTCCCACTAACCCTCGTCAGCATGGCTGGAGTAATGCTTCGGAAAGCAGTCACAATCTTTCGCATATTGGAAGCTGTTGTTGGAACTTCATCATACACGATTCCCTTCATGTATCCCCACAAAAAAACTGGTGATCTAGCAAGCCATCTTGTCGGTCCGCCCCTACCAATCCATTTATTTGGAAACTGTTGGTCCAGTAAATCCCTCACAGGACGAGAATAATGAGCGGGTGCTCCATCATGCTGAAACCATGTTTCATTCCGTATTTCCGTAGGTAACACTGCCAACATTCCGGGAAGAATGTTCTGAATGAAAGTGAAATATGAAACTCCATCTAAATTTCCTTCGAAAAAATGAGGGCCTATTACATGATTGCCGATTACTGCTCCCCAGACATTCAACGACCACCTGTGTTGATTGTCTATTTCCCTTATAGTTCCTGGATTTTCTACAGAGTAATAATGAAAATTGTGCCTATTGACGGCTCCGGAATTGTGGAAGGTTGCTTCATCATTGAATAAAACAAATTCAAAAAATGTAGGGTTCTGTTGAATTTGAAAACTTGCCCAGTTACAGAAATTCAAACGGTTTTCATAATCGCTATCGGTAAGCGCCTGATGCATCTGAATGTGGTAGGCATGATGCTTATTTTTTTGAGGATTCTTTGAACTGAACGCTCACTAATACTACAGGCTACACCAAGTTCCCATTGGCTTGTTTGTGGATTTTCAGTTACATGCAGTGAAGCCTCTAGCTCCTTGTCCTCGTTAGTGGCCGATTTTATCCTCTCTTCTTGTTTATACTTGACATCTCCTTTCTCTACAAATCTGTTTGAAAGCCTCCGAAAACTGGATTCACGTGGATGTCTTCTTCCGGGATATTCGACAGCATAGGATCTACTGGCTAATAAACAGTTTCTGTGGCACTGCCCCAAAATGAAAATCATATCAACCATTTCATCTTTACCAAAATTCATCTCAATTTATTGTATTCGGAAATAACTTAGAGCTCCGAAAAACAATATTTTGATCAATAATATTAATCGATGTATTTCATAACAGTTTCTGTGGCACTGCTGCGACATGAAAATTATATAAATTATATGAACCATTTCATGAATAATAATTTTTTTGGATGCCGATAGAACTCTGTAATCGTTAGAATACACATGTTACCAATAATAACTATGTATGTGTTACTTATTCGGACAAACATTATCATTTTCATGTTGAACTTCAAGGATTATGATTTTGGAAGTGTTTTGAAGTTTTTCAAAAATTCGGTTTGGTTTCATTGTGTGACTCATTTGAAATATCCGTTAGTTATTATGTTCATTATTCCTGAAATTTTTGGTAGAAATGTAATTTTTCGTGTCTGTTGGACACAGGAGTGAAAATAATCCTAAGGTTACTTCTGAAAAAATGTAAGGTTTTGAACTGTGCACATCATCATGGAAAAAAATACAGGGTGTTACATTTGAAAGAAAACGAGAAAAAACAATTTGAAATTTTTCATATTTGGACATTGATAACGGACACCCTGTATAAAAAAGTTTGATCATTTAGGAACGATGACTAGGCAAATTCTTGAGTTAAAATGATCAAATTCATGTTTCTATCGCTTCTGGAAATCGGTAAAGGGCTTTCACCGAACTACTGTTTCGTAGAAATTTTGCAGTTTTTTCTGAATAAGATCCGTACCGTTGGAAAAATATCCCTAATATTTTGTGTCATGATAGATGTATTGAAGAGCATTCAAAATATGCGAAAATATATGGGGTGTTCCATTCAAAAAATCACTCATTTGTTCAATAATTTCATTTGGGAACACCCTGTATATTAGAAAATAATTTCCTCAGATGCAGAATTGAAATTACAAAGGAAATGCCTTTCAACTTAATTTCTGAAACGTCTGGTTTGGCAGCTATGAAAGCCTAACGCACTATTGCAGGACCCTGTATAATAATAACATTTTGTATATACATACTTCACTGTAACGTTGCTCTTTTCCTTAAGCTCCAACTATTATTTTTTTTTCAGGGTGGTAACAACGCTGGACATACCGTTGTAGCCGACGGAGTGGAATACGATTTTCACCTTTTGCCTAGCGGCATTATAAATCCGAAATGCACTTCGATAATCGGTGAGCTATTTTTATGATTCATCTCATGGTTAAAAATATTGAACATGTTGCGTTCTACACTGATCCGTCAAACGTAATTCATTTTAATTAAAAAATTCTAAAATCCGAAGAAGATATCGTAGCTTTTAAAGTCTGCACTGAAACATATGCCGCGCATATTTTTGTACAGGGTGGTCAGATTTCGATGGTTTAGTACTACAACTCCTAAATCGCCCTGTAGCTCGGAAACTAGACGCCGTAGCAACTTCGGGTTTTCAGCAATTTCGGTTTCTCGAAAAAAGAGAACATGACATGTTTATTACTTTTTCTCTATCTCTTATAGTTTAGGAGTTGTAGTACTAAACCATCGAAATCTGACTACCCTGTACACTCGAACTGGTTTGAAGCTATCACCTTTTGGTATATACAGTGTGCTTGGACATGAATTAGCGATAATTTAAAGGCATCAAATAATATAATATTTTATCGACAGAAACACCCACATTGGGGGGTTTACCCCCCTGTTGTTGGAGTAGCCGCCATTTCAAATTAATTTTTTTATATTAGTTGACCCTTTCAAATGATGTCGATTTCTTTGGACATAAAGGTCCTACTGATATGAAGAAAATGTTTTTTGGAAGATAATACTACCACCTTTTATTAAAGTAGAACAATATAAGAACATTTAACTCAAAAATGTCATAAAAAAATTCTTCAAAAAAATTTAGTCAAAAAATTTACTGAATTTTTTAGTAAATCCTCAATAGTACAAAAACTAGCACATTGAAGTATAATGTATAATTTTGATCATATTTAATGATTAAACTAAAGTATACAGGGTCTTTCACGAGGAACCTCACCCATATTTATACGGGAAACTACTGAACGTATTTTCATGAAATTCAGCACTTATAAGTATTTCACGATGCTGATGAAATCTAAAATATTTTCAAGGCATGAGCACCTCCGGTTTTTCCGGAAATGACGTCAACTTCCGTTTTTCAAATTAGAACACCATTTTTTTATTGCAGAAATAGATTCCTCTGAAAATTTCAAGTTATTTTGTTGTAACATTTTTCAGTTTTGGTTGGAAAATTCTCTCTGAGCGGGAAAATTCGAAAAAAAAATCGAAAATAGAGCTCCGCTGAAACAAGAATAACACCATTCCCTAAAATGGATATTTTCTGAGTTAATATCCATTTTAGGGCAAGGGTGTGATGCATACACTCACATTATTTTTTAACGTAGATTCAATATCTGCCATGAAAAAAATGGGGTTCTAATTTGAAAAAATTGATTTTTCACGATTTTGTCATCCCTAACTTTGAAAGCGATTTTTTCACCCCCTGTATCATGAATCGCGATTTCGATTTTTAAAGTGGATACATCAATTTTACATCTTGAAAAATCCCAAAAATGAAAATTTTCCATCCAAAAACCTCGAAGTTATTCTTGTTTCAGCGGAGCTCTATTTTCGATTTTTTTTTTCGAATTTTCCCGCTCAGAGAGAATTTTCCAACCAAAACTGAAAAATGTTACATCAAAATAACTTGAAATTTTCTAAGGAATCTATTTCTGCAATAAAAAAATTGTGTTCTAATTTGAAAAACGTCATTTCCGGAAAAACCGGAGGTGCTCATGCCTTGAAAATATTTTAGATTTCATCAGCATCGTGAAATACTTATAAGTGCTGAATTTCATGAAAATACGTTCAGTAGTTTTTCGTATAAATATGGGTGAGGTTCCTCGTGAAAGACCCTGTATTGTTCTATGAGTGGTAATGTAAGTCATAACACACGCAGGCGAGGGATGTAATTCATCAAGTGTGTTATGACCATTACCGCGAATTGAACACTATACTTTATCTTCGATTCTTCAGTAAAATTCGAATTAATCTGCATTTTCAGAATTGACAACCGTTGTCAAAAGCTATATCAGTGGTCGAAAATCGAATCGATATCGAATTCAGTAGGAAGCGTCAAAAATTAACGTTTTCCAAATGCAATTTTTGGGTATTCGGACCTAAGAAAATGTAGAAATGGATGGCGAGAACGTTACGTTGATGTCTGAAATAGAGTTCCCTATTGACCAGACTTTTTATTCATTTCGTGAGCTACATTTTTCCTATTTGCATTGGGGTGAGTTATAGGCGTGAGTTATTATTACCTCACACTGTTGGTTTATAGAGACTATTAAAGATCAAATCCAGTAGAATAATGGATATATTATTCTATGGGAGAAGATAATAGTATATTCTAAAACTAGTTGCAGAATGGGCTCCAATACGAATGTGAAATTTCACATTCGAACGCATGAGTGTTGGAATTGCATTCTGCAACGAGTATTAGACGATATTTTCTCTATTTCAGTCAAATTTCTTTGAAATTCAATGAAAAATTCAGATTATACATCCTAGTGACTTTTGTATTGTATCTTGGCAGTTGGTGACTTTTACGAAATTGACATTTCCAAATTGACGTGTGTTGAAAATTGATAGGATCGGCAGTCATTGTTGACAACCACGAAACGAAAAATATAACTAAAAACAATGCTGTAATGAGTTCATTACAGCACTGTTTTTAGTACTGTAATGAACTCATTACGATACTGAAATAGAGAAACAAATTTATCATAAAAATGCTCAAAATGATAAAGGACCCCGCACTTTTACTACGGGAAATGGCGTTCCGTCAAATTTTCTAAAATTTTGGTATAATGTAGTACCTACTCGACATACTGATCAAAAGTGTCCATGGCCCCGCCTCAATCCTATGACTAGTTTTTGAGATACAGGGCGTTGAAGTTGACAATTATTCACTTTTACTACGCCCGTATCTCGGAACAGAATCGAATGAACTTCAATTTTTCTCAAGAAACATTTCATCACATCCCCAAGGAGCAAGCATATAGAGGAATATGACCGAAAATCGTTACGAATACAGGGTTATCCATAATTGAATGCATGCCCGATTTCGAAAGTATATGTCAATTCCAGAGCGGAAACGTTCGCAAAATGAATTATTACACTAGATATGTTGTTGTTACATCGAAAAAGTCTGAAATACCCAGAATTTATACTGGGTGATCCATTATTATAGAAACTATTCTCAAGGAAGGTTAAATGGACAACCTGTATTTATGGGTTGATTCAAGGTGTTTGTTTAATTTTTTAGAACATATCATCATGGACTTCAAAGAATACAGGGTGATTCAGTCATGAATTGAACTTTGAACCTCACGAAAATACCCAAAAACCACCTTTTTTTTTCATCACCCTCTATTTCAAGATTGAATCCGACGAGGTGGGAGTTTTCTTTCACCACTGTACTTTATATGAAAACATCAATACGGCTGAGAGTTTTTATCCAATTTCTATGACCAGATTTTCAGCTGGAATACGAATAGAATCACATAAATAAATAATTTTCATATTACATAAAAAAAAATCTGGTCATAGGAAGTGGATAAAAACTCTCAGCCGTATTGATGTTTTCATATCAAGTACAGTGGTGAAAGAAAACTCCCACCTCGTCGGATTCAATCTTGAAATAGAGGGTGATGAAAAAAAAAGGTGGTTTTTGGGTATTTTCGTGAGGTTCAAAGTTCAATTCATGACTGAATCACCCTGTATTCTTTGAAGTCCATGATGATATGTTCTAAAAAATTAAACAAACACCTTGAATCAACCCATAAATACAGGGTGTCCATTTAACCTTCCTTGAGAATAGTTTCTATAATAATGGATCACCCAGTATAAATTCTGGGTATTTCAGACTTTTTCGATGTAACAACAACATATCTAGTGTAATAATTCATTTTGCGAACGTTTTCGCTCTGGAATTGACATATTTTATACTTTCGAAATCGGGCATGCATTCAATTATGGATAACCCTGTATTCGTAACGATTTTCGGTCATATCCTCTATATGCTTGCTCCTTGGGGATGTGATGAAATGTTTCTTGAGAAAAATTGAAGTTCATTCGATTCTGTTCCGAGATACGGGCGTAGTAAAAGTGGGTAATTCTCAACTTCAACGCCCTGTATCTCAAAAACTAGTCATAGGATTGAGGCGGGGCCATGGACACTTTTGATCAGTATGTCGAGTACTACATTATACCAAAATTTTAGAAAATTTGACGGAACGCCATTTCCCGTAGTAAAAGTCCGGGGTCCTTTGTTAGTTTAATCATTGAATATGATCAAAAGTACAGTACTGAGTTTTTATTTTATTTTATAAATTTTCATAAGGGTCATGTTCGAACAGCAATAACTCTCAAATTATGTAGCTTACAGAAATGATGTGGGTGTCGTTTTGTAGCTGATATTCTTGCGTGTTAGTTCATTGAAAAAAAATTACACTTCAATATGCTAGTATTTGTACCATTCAGAATTTACTGAAAAATTCAGTAAATTTTTAGAAAATTTTTTTTTAAGTATTTTTTTATGACATTTTTAAGTTAAATGTTCTCATATTGTTCTACTTTAATGAGAGGTGGTAGTATTATCTTCTAAAAACATTTTTTCACATCAGTAGGACCTTTGTGTCCGAAGAAATCGATATCATTCGAAAGGGTCAACTAAAATAAAAAAAAATAATTTAAAATGGCGGCTATTCCGAAAATAGAGGGGTAAATGCCTCAATGTGGTTGTTAAAATTAGGTATATTTGATGTCCTTAAATTATCGCTAAGCCATGCCCAAACACACTGTATACAGGGTGAGTCTTGACTTGTACACATATTTTAACTGTAGATTCTTGAGGCCAAAAGAAACATGTTTTTCATTTTCCATTTTTCCGAATTCGGCTCTGTTAAAAAGATGTAGCCATTTTAAAAAATAAAATTGGGTCAAATAACTCGTTAATATTCCTCGATTGAAACTGAGTTAATACATTTAGAGAATACTTATTGGAATGAAAATGTAAGTTTTATCCTATTATATCTGCAACTAAAAAGCTATATTTCTCCCATCAAAATAAGTTCCTTCTTCGATTTTCCTTAAGATTAGTTTGAAAACACTAAAAACTTGTTCATATTTTCCTCGATATACCAAAAATTTCCTATGAAAGAGAGTGTTCATCAATTAGTGAATGATCATGCTATAATAAACTACAATTTCTTATTAAAAACAATGACTTTCTGTCAATATTTCACAGAACTTTTGAGAAGATGTGGCCAGCTTGTTGATTTTTTTCATTGAGGTAAAGGATGTTTTGGGTAACGTTGTATAAATATATATGAATTCTGCCATTTCCATCAAAAATCGACGTCGCGGCGAAATTTCACGACGCTTGCTCATAGCGAAAACCGGCGGAGGACATTGGTAATCTCAATTACCGTTGAAGGCGCTGCCAACTGTAAACATTATGTGAAGTTGTGAAAACATTCTGTGAATTATTGTAATAATGTGATGATTATGTGAAAACTTTCAGTGAATTAATATAATAGTAACCGTGTAGTGTCGAGTTCATAAAATTCCAAGAGGATATTGTTTAGATAGAAACATCGCCAAAGATTATTAGGTATCATTTTATTTTTCATTAATTTCAAATTGATACGTGGTTTTTATCGATATTCATCATTCATATATCTGAATTTTGTAACTGTGCGTATTAGGTGTATAATTTCATGCTCCTTGGTGTTTAATCTCCCACATCTGTGGTATTTTATTATTACATATCTCTACATAAAACGATTTTCCATCATTTGACTTTTAGTCTCGACAAAGTTGATAATTCCCGTCGTTAACACCTATTGATTTGCCCCAGGTTTGAAGAAAGTATTTGCCACGTATTCATAATTTTCATACAGAAATTCAAGGTAAAGGGAGGGACTGACCTGAAGTTAGGTGTTTTTGAGCCACCGTGCTACCATGCAATTTCCAATATAACTTTAGCAGCGTTTCAGGAGACTATGATGACGTAAAATTTTCTTCTTAAAATACGTTATTCTGCTAGTACGAAGTGGACAAGCCTGTATGGTTTTCCATTCGAAATAACAAATTTAAGGGCTGTTCCCAGTATAAATTGCAGGGATTTGATGATCGGTCGACTTGGAGTTCTTGTGTTAACTGATCTTTATAAGCCTTAAGACTCGAAATCTGGCGTTTGTGCATTGCTTTAATCCAAAGAACGACGAGGAATGGACAAACCTGGGTTTTCTTCAACAGTTTCGGATACAGCAGCAATATTTTCGGCCGTTCTCGAGCGTTCTCGCTAACTTGTCCAAACAGCTCAAATTTTTCCACCAATTTCTGTATTGCGGTTCGACAAGGTGCTTCACGACGATCGTCTCTGCCAAATTTTCACCATTTTTATAGCGAATTTAATAATTACAATCTGTTTGAAATCGAATCATAGATCGAATCATAGATCGAATAATAATATGAATACATTCACATTATTATTCGATCTATGATTCGATTTCAAACATTCCGCCCACCTTGAAACTTCATAGTTTCAACAAAACGAAAAATGAGAAATGATAAATCTACAAACTGATTGAAATATAGCTAAATAAATTATAAATGTGTTACTTATTAACTAATAAAATTGTCTTCAATCGGAAGCACACAAATCTTTTGCACGGCACGAGTTACTTCACCACTCTGTGTTTTTATCGACACCACTCGAATGATCCCATCTGATCCTGGGAAAACCTTTAAAACTCTGCCTAATTTCCACTTCAGAGGGGGAAGATGATCTTCCTTCAAGATAACCAATAATCCTGGTTTCAACACATCTTTGTTCGTTGTCCTCCATTTGGTTCTTTGTTGTAGTGTGGAGATGTACTCTAATGACCATCTTGACCAAAATCGTTGCATCGCCTGAGTGATTTGTTGATATTGGGTCAGACGACAGACTTTGGTTTGTTCTAGATCAGGCTCTGGTATTGATGATAAAGATGCACCAATGAGGAAATGACCTGGTGTTAGGGCTTGAATATCTTGAGGATCAGAAGACAGGGGAGTCAAAGGTCTTGAATTGAGACAAGCTTCTATTTGAACTACTAATGTGTGCAACATTTCAAAAGTGGGTGTAAAGTTTACATTAAGAATTCTATATAAATGAAATTTTGCTGCCTTCACGGCGGATTCCCATATACCACCTTGATGAGGTGATCTGCTTGGAATGAAACTCCATTGAATCGACTCAGATGCTAAATAATTGCCAATTTTATTCTGTTCTGCGCCCAAGAGCTTCAAGAAATCTTTCAATGCAGAGTTTGCGCCAATAAAGTTTGTACCGTTGTCGGAAAATATTTTGACAGGTTTGCCCCTTGTACCGATAAATCTCTTCAAACAATTGAGAAAAGCATCCGAGCTCATGTCACTCACTAATTCTAGATGAGTAGCCTTAGTCGCGAAACACACGAAAATGCACAAATACACCTTTATTATTTTTGTGTTTCTCAATTTGTTGGCTTTGATATTGAATGGACCGGCAAAATCTGTTCCGCAAAAGAGAAAAGGACGAGTTGCCGTAATTCGTTCTTTCGGTAAATTCCCCATTAATTGTTGCATGGAAAGAGGTTTGCCTCTAAAACAAATAATGCATTTTTTTAACACTGACTTTATTTTATTTTTGCCTGAAACAATCCGTGGTTGAAGCGTGTATCTTTCAGAATAACACCTCTTATTGAAAAACCCTTTATGAGGGCGGGTTGTAACTCAGTAGGTCAACCTCTAGTTTCCGTTGACCATTGGTTAACGTTGATTGGGTTGCTGTATGACAGAAATCTTGAATTGACTTAACCTTACTCGGCAGGTTAACCATTGGTTTCAAGACCAACTGGTTAACCAACTGAGTTACAACCCCCAAGTGAAAAAACAACAGAAAATAGTTCTTCAGCAAATCTCGAAAATCTCCCGTATTCCATTTACTTTTAATTCATTGGAGCAGATTGAAAGCTTCCTCAGGAAATAGTTCACATTCAGTACCTGAATGCATCCTACATTGAAAATGTCTTTCTGACTTTCAAACGATGTCTCTTGAATATTCGCAACGGAACAGACATTCATTAAAATCTTTCACGTTGATTTGTTAGTGCGTGTCTGCTTACGATAAATTACTTTTTTATAGCGAAATTCAATCATTCGCTAAAGAATTCTATTCCGTGAGTTGATTCGATTTATTACGTCCTGGTACAAAATGACATTTGCAATTTATGATAAATATTATATTGTGGAAGTATTATCAGACAATCGATGCGGCGACAGATTATTGAATTCCATGAATTTGTAGATAACATTCCTTTTAGTTTCCCGCGGGCAACTTCCTAGGCGAGGACATTGAAATTTTTTGAGTTTTCGTCCAAACTATAGTAATCTTTACAAAAATACAGAACTTTAGTATGCTCGAATAGATAACGATCCTGTTTCACAGAAGCTGCAAATTTTCTACTTCGGACCTCCTCTACCTATACAGATCAGATAGCATCATGATGTTGCATGGTCACCGTCTTTTCGGGATTCGAATCGAAACGTTCTGGGAAGATGCTCGCGAAAATAATGTTAATACCTTTCGCCATTCAGCACATTCTGCATCGACAAAGTAGACCTTTGAATCTGAATCGGCTGAGAGAAAAGTCAAGATAATATGTTCAATTTGCCATTCAAAAACCGTAGTGGGCGATACATTATCGACTCAAGCATGGGAGATGTTCTGCATCTCTTGGAATCGACTATAAACGACGCAATTATAACATATAAATTGACACAAGTCAAATAATACAGGGTGTCTCATTCGAAAGTGTCCACCCTCAATAACTCAACAACGAATCGGAATTTGTGAAAACAGGTCGATTTTTGATGACAGGGAGACATGATCTGGGATACAAAGCTTGTTTCTACTACCAACCTCATTAGGAATTTGAATAGGGAAAGTGGGTATTTTTGTAGCACAAATCAATGCATGGATTCAAATTTGTATGAACCTGCATTCTGCAACAATTCGTGCTCTGAGGTCGTCTAAATGTGCAACTCTGGTTTTATAAACTTGTGATTTCAAGAGGCCCCATCGGCATATCCAACGTCCTGGGAACCTACCATTCAGGTACTGTTCACCTGAGCTGGAAAGTGCAGCGGAGCTCCGTCCTGCTGAAAGCGTAACTCATCTTCTAAAAGGTTTTCATCTGCCTACAGAGCTTCGGTGATTAGGAGATCAACAAATTTGAGAATTTGTGGTAAATTTTTACTAATACTGTTTGTTACAAATATTTTTTTTTCAATAAAAGTTATACGATCAATTATAACATCATTGTTCCATTTAGTTTTATCGGTACCATAATTCCATAAAATATCACCCTGCAGCTTTGTGAATATTCACTTATAAGAACACGAACTGCAGGTTCATACAAATTTGAATCCATGCATACATTCGTGCTACAAAACTACCCACTTTCCCTATTCAAATTCCTGATGGGGTTGCAACCCCTCATCAGGGGGACACTTTTAAATGAGTCACCCTGTATACTAACGGGTTTTTCAATAAGAATAATACAATTTGAAATGATTATAATGGCAACACTGAATAATTTTTTGACATTTCTTATGTCATTTGTGTTTAGTAGGCTATGCCACCCAATCATGAAAATATACAAGCTTCGATTTTAGGAATTGTTGAATTGTGTTATCAAAATATGTGCTCATTTGTGAATACTGGGAGAAGTTTAAGAAGATAATGATATGACATTATTCAGTTAATCGACTGATTCGTCGTGTTGTAGACAAATTTCAAAGTGAATTATCTCTACACAATACAAGAGTACCAAACGACAAATGAATGCATGCACAAAGCGCGTGTAGGAGAAAATCCAATTTTACCGGTTCTACGTCATTCTTAACAAAATGGAGAATTTTAAGAAATGATTTGGGTTTACATTCTTTCAAAACTAAAGTGGTTCAAGAATTTAAGCCATTAGGTGGTCTGATGGTTCATTTTCTGATTTTACCCTTGAACAATTGAAGGATTTCATTCAGTGATGAAACTCATTTTTGGTTAAATGGTTATAGAGGGTGATTTTTTCAAGTGTTTGAAGTTGCTTATTTAATATATTTAGTTTACTTCACCATCGTATGTTAACGGATACTTCATTTTAGGTTTGTCGCTTAAACAATCAATATCTAGCATTACATTCAAATAACCCAAAGCAAAAGATTTAAAGTCGGGTCTAGCCCATTTTCAAATTGCCCCCTTAACTATCAGATTGTCCCTTGTGGGATGGGACGTGAGCCCCACGTTGGGAAACACTGACCTGTCATGCCAACGATGACTCTTATACAGAACGATCAACTAACCGTTTGAGAACAACACAACGTGTTATCGAGAGGACTATGGGAGAGAACACATTCGAAATGTAGGCATTAGAAATATGACAATGGTGGAGAATGTGGTTGGTTGTGTAGCGGGGTTAAAGTGGAGTTTGGTTGGACAAGAGGATGATAGGTGGCCTAGAGTTATTGTTCGAAGGACACAGAAAGGCCACCTAAGCGATGGCTAGACGACTTGGAAGCTAGTGGCGGGAAGAAACTGCCACCATCTGACTTAGAATAGAAGGGAATGGAAAGTTCTAGGGGAGACCTACATCCAGCAGTGAATGAACACGGGTTGATGAATAAGATAAATCTTCCTATGATTCGTTTCTCTATCTAAACTAACATTGTCTGTGTCCAAATTGGGTCATCTTGGAGATTAATGTTTTTCAGTAGTGTGCGTACATACGAAATTATTCTCTCATAAGTATTTATTTCTCCGATCAAGTTGAACCTGGGGAAATTTTAAGTAAAATGGTGCGAGAAACGTTGTTTGTACACTGATAGCAGTTCCCATACAAAATTGGCGATTACGCGATACGCTTGAATACATGACCGATCTATTTTCAGATACAATTTGTGTGTCAGTGTCACGAGCTCCACAATACATTTCGCATCAACAGAAAACACGCCAAATGCCAGGAAGACGTAATATCAATAATTTTCTATTTTTTACATGGCATATTCTGTTACGAAAAAAACGTAGATTAATGTTTAACCTTTTATGGTTATTAGAAATTCGATATTCAGGGTTATTCCTGAAGAACTGTACACACTTTATTGCCTGAAAGAAGATGGGCGGTACCTACTCTTCGCATCATATTTTTTTAAATTCTTACGAAGCGTTTTGTTTCCGCATGCTGCTAACCTGTTTTTGTTCAAACTTCGAATCCCCGTAATTTCCACTTACCGAATTCAATACATAAAAATTTTGAGAGATCGGGGCTGATTAATCTACAGAGGTTACGTCGATTTGGGAAACAAAATATGAAATTCCATGGCAATGTGTTCTAATTAGTAGCTGGTGTTTTTTTCATCAAATTCATAGTCGTGATATTAAGAAAAACTGAATATTCAAATTGAATGGAATCTACTGCTATTAGTATATGTAGTAAAAAGCAGTGGCGGCGCGTGGATTTTTATTTTGGGAGTGCACATGTGGGAGTTCGGGGGAGAAAAAAAAATTGAAAACTAACCTTCAAAACTTGCATTTTAGAGCAGTTATCTTGGGATAATATTCAGAAAAGGGGTTAGCGCAAAAATCTGTACCTACAGTTGAAGTATAACGGAAAACTATGGTTATTAACCATTTGGAAAATGTTTGAAATGTCACTTGTTTCATCATCTTTATATTTAAATATTGTGGATTCATCCAAATGATCCCTGAGTTACTGAATCTAATTCGGCCGAAATATTGATATGAACTTTAGATATACCAGGATTTATCGAATCATTTCCTTCATAATGGCCCCGTAATGCTAATTCGAAAGCACCACAAAATTTAATACAGTTTATGATTTTCGTTAAAATGTATCTGTTCTTTTTTACTTGCTCATAATGTTTCTCGATATTCAGTCGGTAAGCACTGTTTAATTGTTGTCGAATATCTTGTTTACCTAATCAATTAGAACCTAATTCACATGGCAGAGAGGGGTGTTTTGTTTTTTAATTTTTTTTTAAATGATGGATTTTAAATCCTTGACACCGGATCTGGTCCATTCTGTTTGATCATCAACAGCAAATAACAAACAAGGAAAACAATAAAGGCTGTTAATAATTTCACAACCACGTAACGATTCGGCTTTTTCATAAGTGTCTATCTTCGAGGTTCTTTTATAATCGCGTGTTTTACATTTTGTTACATGCGTGATCGATAAATTCAGTTTTGGACGACCAGCACTTTTGATTTTTTATTTTTCTTCTGATGTCAGCAAAGAAAAACGAATTGTTTTTAAATATTGTACGCTAATGCAAATCAGAATCTCCAAATTTTCGGCCATAATTGCGCGAATACAACAAACACGGTAGACAGCATCTCACCCATAGATAAAGAATTATTTCACCTACATACGACGAACATCGGTACATCGTAGCACCGTAGTTGTTTATCTATGTCCTATGACGTAGCCTACGCGTACACATTCTGGATGTGTACCTGTGTCTGCTAAATATTGCGGACTGTTACGGGACGTTTGGGGCGCGAGGGGTAGCTGATCCTCCAATTAAGGACCACTTCGGATGTGCAGTGTACGTGCCCTCTAGCACGGTCGTCGGTCTGTTATTTACGCGTATGATGATGCATTGGCGTGGCGTTCGGAGTTCGCCCGCCGTCTGGAGTCTGAAATACAGAACCGTGAACCGGAACATCGGAAATGAAAAATTAAATTGAATACCTAAATATAAAACGATACGTTTACGTCAAACACAAAAGTAAATTCCTTTAGATGAAGATATTAGTTGGGGGTACACGTGCACATGTGCACTTATTGAGCAGCCGCCACTGGTAAAAAGGATATTTAAAAGTTTACTATTACTTCATCGTACAAATTTCCACGGCTACATTTTTGGAGGTCTCAATAAATGATTGTAAAATCATAGTGGCCGTTGTCATTATATTCTCCATTTGCGCTGTCCACATGTTTGAGGCTTTTATACGATGTCTACGATCACTACCATGCTGCAATCATTTACAAAGACCGCGTATTGATACTAACCGAGACCCATATTTTCACCTGTATTGGAATATACAGGGATGTTCCATCCCTGACGAGCCACCCCGTTTATTTCTCATCTCATAGTGGTTGGAAAAATTATCCGAAACACGTCGAATGATTTTGTTCGGGGGACATCTTTTGACGTGCAATAGAGGCTTAAACGAGCAACCACCTAAGGGGGCGCTTCAACCCCCAAAATTGAAAAGGAGAGAGGGGTTGGAAGCCTCATCACAACGGTCTATGAAAAACGTGATTTTGGTTTTAACCAATTCGGATGTAACATTTTTCGCTGAATCCGAAGCTACAATATAAAAGATGGGTTTGTATTCGAAATTTCAATGTTGTGCCTCTAATCGCGTATAAGGCCCTTTCGGGCCAAAAATCTTATGGACCCATTCGATTCCTCGGGCAAAATTACTAAAGACCCCAGTATCAGATTTCCGTTTCCAGACTTTTGAACCATCCGGTATACGAGTTATACATAAATGATAAAATACTCCATCGAATATCGTTAAAATACATGTTCCTTTCCAAAGCTCAACACAAATATTAACTATGTTAGCTAAATCAGTGAAACATAAGAAAACAAGTTGATAATTTGAAGCGTATTGCAAAATGAATGGATTGGAAAATCCAAATAGAAATCAAGACAGAATCAAGACTTGATGAATCTACTTAATATGTGTGGAATTTTTTCCTGATACAGTAACTCTCAGTATTGGTGAATCATTCGATGAAGGTGTAATAGCTATTTATGTAACAAGTACATAAATTAGGTCTTTATGGACGAGTCCAAAAGTTTATGGCAGAGCGAGCAAAGCGAGCGAGGCCAATAATTTGGCAAGTCCATAAGCCTAATTATGTACGAGTTGCATACAAAGCTTTATGTTCGACTGCAATGCAGAAATTTTATTTGCTGAAATGGCAATTAATATATTCGTCGCTTCATTTCAAGAAAACATTAAGGGTGCTTTTGATTTTCTTACCTTAGTTACCATCAGCGACCTTAGCAACCTCACTGAACAAAGTTGTTTACTTTGTCAATTCTGTGACAAACTTCACAATAATTCCAAAAGTGGATAGTTCGGGAGAGGAAAGCGTGAAAAATTTACACGCAAGTGCCAAAGAATCTCTCCTACCCACTAGAAGTGCTTATGAAAATTCGTATGCGGCCTATAACAAGTGGTGTGAAACTGTGAAATGAAAGTACCTATTGAAAATCGAGAGAAGACTGTGACAGATGAGTCCAATAAAGTGGTGTCCAATAAAGTAGTCATTTATGGACGCTAAACGAATTCATGAATCAAGTGTTTATGAAGCAGTCGAACATAAAATATAAAAAAGTCACTTTTTATCTTTTTTTCTTGAATTTCCCAGATCATAATTGATCAAGTTTGTATGAAAGTAATATAAATGATGAGAAATGCAGAAGTTTCAATTATAACGAATGAATACCATAACTATTATTATTTTCTCATCTAGGCAGAACTCATCAGGGCCTTGCTTTCATAATGTTAGGTGTTACGTCAACGATATCATGATGTCCAATATATTTTGTCTAATCTTCTCAAATTCCTTTTTCTACGTGCACTATGTAGGCTTTTCCTTTATCATCTGTACTCCTTCCGAAGACATTTCACTCGCTCCATATATCTCCCAACCTTTTCTTGGCCTATGAAATATTTCAAATACCGGGTTCGGTATTTCCAATCCGGAGTGGAGCGGACACAGAACTTCTAATAATTCGGATAATCCGTATTCATCAGATGTTCCGTGTCCGTTTTCTCTCGCTCCATTCCGGATTGGTAATAACGAATGCGGTAAAAACCAATTCTATAGTGTTATACTGAGAATTTTATGGTGAAAAATATAGAGCGTCATCTTCGGTCAATATGCTATTTTTTTAAAATGATCGATAAGCATTATATAACATAATATTTTCCCAATTTGTTCTATTGAACCAATAACATAAATTAAACTAATGCCTTTACCTTGGACTTTTTCGATGTTCCACAGCCGCCCAAGGGCCGAGATGTCAATAATTCTCGAACCGATTACATCATGGATTAGAGATATATGCCTACAAATTATTAGGGCCGAGTTAGGGCAGATATCCGGGGAAAAGTTGGACAGTGTATCAAACCTTTAGGCGACTTCCATTAATTGCTATCTCGGGTATACCTCAGGGCACTCATTTGGGCCCTCTGTTATTCCTAATTTATATTAACAACATCGGGACATGTTTTCGATACTCTAAGTTTCTTCTTTATGCTGATGACTTGAAGTTTTTCGGACCAGTGAAAACGTGGAGTGATTGCTTGAAGCTGCAGCAGGATTTTATGCGACTCCAAGGGTATTGTGAAGAGAATTCTCTGTTTCTCAACTTTGAGAAGTGTTGTAAAATATATTTTACTAGGAATACTAATATTCTGGATTTTGATTACTCCATAAATGGTAGACCTATCAAGGCGGTCGATAATGTTTCGGATTTGGGCATTGTTTTGGATTCAAGGTTTATTTTCGACCTGCATATAGAGAAAATTGTGAATAATGCCAATAAAATGCTGGGTTTCATTATCCGTAATAGTGTCCAATTCAAGGAAAATAAAACACTACTGTCTCTTTATTATTCCTTTGTCCACAGTAAGTTGAATTTTGCGTCCACTGTGTGGAACCCAAGGTATAAATGCTACGTACAACGCTTGGAGAGTGTTCAGAATAGGTTCTTGAGATATTTGGCTTACAGAAATAGATTAATCATCGTTGATCACGATTACACGATTATTCGACGCAGATTTAACATGATGAGTTTGTCCAATCGCAGACAGCTCACGGATGTGTTATTCGCGTGTAAAATCATTAGAGGACAGTTTTGGGCATCTGAAATTTTCAATTTCATATCTCTCAGTGTTCCAAAAGTAGGTTTGAGATCTTTCGGTACTTTCTATGGCACCGTCAGAAACACTAATTCGGCGCAAAACTCCCCACTCCATAGAGTCATGACGACATGTAATGCCCTTTGTGTGAACGTTGATATTTTTCAAGATCCATTGGTAAGGTTGAAGAAAACTGTCAGGACCAACCTTGAGGTCTCGGATCGATAATTTTATGATTTAATGTAAGCCTGTTTTTTTTTTCATTTTTTCGGGTTGGTATCTTTATATTATTTTGCCTTAGATGGAAGGTTCTTGTTATTTTGTGCATGTATGATTTAGGAATTTCCTTTTGTTTGAAATAGTTTGTATATATGTGAATACTGTTTCTGGGCGAATGCCTGTATGTATTCCAATGTGAAATAAATAAATAAATAAATAAATCTAATTGATGTATGTAACTTTATCGTGTCATCTGAGAAAAGCGAACCAAGGATTTGAGGCAATCCAAACCACGTGATTATTCCACCATTGTTAACCTAAAAACGTTTCTGACAGGTCGCTTATTAGCGGTTAATATGTAAATATGTGAACGATTGAGTGTTTATGATTTGTAATGTCAAAAAATATCCTGAGACAACACTGACGAAGAAAATTTAATTCAAATCATATGATCACAACTTTTAATATTGGCAGCTCGCAGAGATTGTAGAGGAAGTGTTGAGAAGGAATTTTCATCAGGGCACACCAACTTGTAACTTCTTTATCCTTTTGTATGATACAAAATTTAAATATTCATCAGTTTTACATTCAACATGAACTGAATACTGCTTATTTCAGTGCCTACGAAGAAATATTCAATTCGGTTTCTTATCTTCGATTTTGTCAAGTCTTGATGACTGCTGACCAAATCTCCTTTCGTTTCCTGGTAAGTCGCTTTATGTCTGGATAATACACCAAGTTATACACACTGGGTGTTCAAAAAATTGTTTGACCACCAGCACTAAACTCAAAAAATATTCGACAGGTCGTTGGATTGCCTAATTGGATTAGCGTAGTCACTTTCGGAAGGTAAAGTTTTTCTTTTGAAACGACGAAAAGCACAGTAAATGGAAAATGAAAAAAAGGTTTCTTTTGACCTCAAGAAAATACAGTTGAAATATATGTACAAGTCAAAGACTCACCCTGTATAAACAAACTAGACTTTTATGTTTCTGTGAGAACGACGATATAAACGTATAATATCGATAAGCAGCAAAAAAGTTACATTTCTCGACATCAAAAAACAAACCCTAATGAATGTTTCACTGTTAGCAAATTTTGTTAGAATAGGTTAAAAATTTTGAAATTTGAGTACTACCTACTTGTCTCACCCCTGTAGTGCGTTATAGTATTGATTATAGATGATCGATTTACTAAATTATGAAATTGTTTTATGTATGATCAACGGCTACAGAGAAAAATGGATCATTGCTTACAAAATAATTCTAGGAAACGGCGTAGTGATACATTTGCCAGGCTTATTCGAAGAGCTCGAAAAGAACATTGCCAAGGGTCTGAAAGATTGGGAAAGCAGGTTGATTATTTCCGACAGGGCCCATCTTGTTTTCGATTTCCATCAACAAGTTGACGGACTAATGGAACAAGAAAACACTAAAAAAGGACAAGGTCTCGGTACAACCAAAAAAGGAATTGGTCCAACTTATTCCTCCAAAGCAACAAGGAATGGTATAAGGATTGGAGATTTGTTGGGAAATTTCGAAGATTTTAGTAAAAAGTGAGTACTTTCAATTGTTTCTACTGAAAGTTCATCCCCAGATTTTATTGACCGAATATTTCGAATTCAAAAGTCACACTAGGACTTCAGTTGGGTTTGTGTCCCAACGTCTCCTTGTGTTCTAAGAGGTTAGATTCTTGAGGACGCAAGGGTTGAGACTTAGATGCGGATCATCTACAAGCTTCGAAGCTTGTATTTTCAGAGGGGGCTCCTCGGGAGACCTAGGAGTAATCAGTATAAACAAAACAATCTCAATCATGTGTTAATGAACGTTTATTGTAGGGCTGGGACTTTTTTGCCTTTTTGTATTTGAATACAGATTCGATTATTCGAATATTTAATCCAAACAATTATTCACGATTGATTATTCATGAGTAGTCATATTCAGTGATTATTCAATAAATATTCAGTGAAAATGTATTCTTATATTCAACACGAAAAACCTAAATGATATATAGATAGTTATTGATTATACAAGGAAAAAAGTTTTAGCTCGAGGGAGACACAGAATCGAGAGCTAAAATCTATTATATTTCCCATGTATAATACACTATTTTTCTCTGTGATTGGAAAACCGACAATATCTGCGGAGCAAACTAAGTTCCTGGGCGTCCACATAGATTCCAACTTGAAGTGGAACACTCATATTAATGCTATTTGTAAAAAACTCATAAGCTCTTACTGTGCCTTAAAGTTCGGAATTCACTTCCTTTGCGATCCATCCTGAACATTTACTACAGTTTAGTGTATAGTCACCTATCATATAACACCATGCTCTGGGGTAATTCATCTGACATTGAAAGAGTTTTTGTAATACAGAAGAGGATCTTGCGTATGATATTCAATATCGAGCCTAGTGTACCAGTTTTCATTGAGAATGGTCTCCTCACTGTAGCCTCGATTTTTATTCTCAAATGCTTACTTTACATCAAAGAAAACGAATATAGCTTTACCGAACTTTCTAGCTTTCATGGCTACAGTACAAGAAATGAGGGATTGTTTTGTATACCAAAACATAAAACTTCTGGGTTTCACCAATGTTTTAGTGTATTATACTTTTCAATTACTCACCTAAATCTCTGCGAGGTCTCAAGTTGAATGAGTTCAAAAAAAGCAATTAAAATTATTTTAGTTCGTCGAAGTTCTCTATTTTGATTTTGTTTTTCCTCTGACTTATCCTATGCATGTATTTCTTGTCGATCGAAAATCTGCGATGGGGTCCTACTTTTCATTTAATTTGTCTCCGTTGCGCTGTCTCCTAGTCCCTTAGTCCAGTAGTACAACAGAACCATCAGCAACAGCCTTCGTTATTAGCTGCAGTTCGTCAATTCCAAACTTCCCCAGTTTCCAGGAATATTGATTCCGCAGCTAAATTCATTGGTGTTGGTAGTAGGAGTTGCTGGTTCTGGTGCTGGTATTCGGTTCCCTCATCATCGGTTATGCCAGGAATCCAAGCCTAAAACAACAGCCGTTCTCTTATGCTATGTTAGGTTTCGCCTTGGCTGGGGCTTGGGTCTATTTTGTCTCATGATGGCGTTCTATGATTTGAAAAATACAGGACATTTTTTAAATTATTTTTCTGATGACTATTATGACCTAGCCTGTTGTTATGTTACCTTAGTCCACCCTAACGTCGTTTCTGGGACTTCCTGTATAAAACGTCAGGATAAATTGTTTATTTATACACGCATTTAGTGAGTAAATTCAAGTCTACTTCCATTTCTGTCGAAAATTTCTGTTCAATTGAATGACAAAATAAAATAGTCGGCACGAACCGTATAGTGAATCTCAGAAGCTAGGTCGAGCAAAATTCACTTCAATCCAAAGATTCACGACAAAATTAATTCAATCAATGTTATGAATTTGTTAACGAATCATCTCCGACATCGAAGTATGTTTAAAGAAATGATGCGTTTGGCAATTTTATTTTATGTGCACAATCATATGTTCTAGATATTGGTCTCATTTGATTTATTAATCATTCCATGAGTATAGGCAATGTATGAATACATTGTGTGCTATACAAATAAACGGTCATCATCAAGTAATCCGTTTGTCAGTAACAATCCTTGAATCCACTATCTTAATTTTCAAGGTAATGGTTAAACTAATAACAGAAACATGCTGTAATATGGCGAATGAGACGAGACATCAGGTTTATTCCTTTTGAGAAAATCCATTGACAAGGAAATACCCCCAGTGCTCTGCATCTCACCTCATCATGTTTCAAAACTTCATGAACTCACTACCTTATACAGTGTGTCTGGACATGACTTAGCGAATTTAAGGGCATCAAATATACCTAGTTTTATCGACAAAAACACCCACATTGGGAGGTTTACCCCCCCTATTCTTGGAATAGCCGCCATTTTAAATTAATTTTTTTATTTTTGTTGACCCTATCATATGAATATATGATATCGATTTATTTGGACATAAAGATACAAAGA
Organism: Adalia bipunctata; assembly: GCA_910592335.1. Lineage (NCBI taxonomy): Eukaryota > Metazoa > Arthropoda > Insecta > Coleoptera > Coccinellidae > Adalia > Adalia bipunctata. The sequence goes on along the minus strand of OU342949.1, from coordinate 7,720,191 downwards.
TCTGAAAAATAGTATATTATACTTAGTTGCGAGTAAAAATAGGCACTTTTAGTCCGTATGATAAATATACTATTTTTTCTCCAGCCTATTCAAATATCTGGTATTGTTGGGAAATATTGATTGTCAAGTTGACGTCAGTAGACTTCAAATTTCAATTAGAGAGCTCAAATGCAATTACTTTTAGTCCTAGGATTAAAAGTAGCGTTTTAAATCCTAGTGTTGTTAAGCAACGAGAAAATTTTTGTACGGTTAGGGAATTGATGGCTTTTGCACCTGAAAATAGTACAAAAATGTCAACATTTTTGTACTATTTTCAGGTGCAAAAGCCATCAATTCCCTTACCGTACAAAAATTTGCTCGTTGCTTAGCAACACTTTTAATCCTAGGATTAAAAACGCTACTTTTAATCCTAGGACTAAAAGTAATTGCATTTGAGCTCTCTAATTGAAATTTGAAGTCTACTGACGTCTACCTGACAATCAATATTTACCAACAATACCAGATATTTGACTAGGTTGGAGAAAAAATTGTATATATCATACGGACTAAAAGTGCCTATTTTTATTTTATTGCTCGTAAAAAATATGCACTTTTAATCCTTATAATATAATATACTATTTTTGAAACATAATACTACCACCTTTCATTAAACTAGAACAATATGAAAACATTTAACTTGAAAATGTCTTTAAAAAAATTTTGGTCCAAAAATTCACTGAAATATTTAGTAAATCCTCAATAGTACGAAAACTAGCACATTGAAGGATAATTTTTTTCAATGAACTAAAACCGTTACGCGAGTGCCCTAAACTGCATTGATTTCCACAAGACAAGTCGTCATAAGGGCTACTGCCTGTCCACAAAGCAGAGGCGGCCATTTTGAAATTTTTTTATGATAAATCTGTCAGTTTAATCATTAAAAGTGATCAAAAGTACAGTACTGAGTTTTTATTCCATTTTATCAATTTTCATAAGGGTCATGTTTAACAGCAATAACTCTCGAATTATGTAACTTACAGAAATGATGTGGGTGTCGTTTTCCAGCTGATATCCTTGCGTGTTAGTTCATTGAAAAAAAAAATTATACTTCAATGTGCTAGTTTTCGTACTATTGAGGATTTACTAAAAAATTAAGTAAATTTTTTTATGATTTTTTTGAGTTGAATGTTTTCATATTGTTCTACTTTAATAAAAGGTGGTAGTATTAACTTTCGAAAAACATTTTTTTCACATCTGTAGGACCTTTTTGTCCAAAGAAATCGATATCATTTGAAAGGGTCAACTAAAATAAAAAAAATTAATTTGAAAAGGCGGCTTTCCGAAAATAGGGTTGGTAAACCCCCCAATATATGTCTTTTTGAAGATAAAATTAGGTATATTTGATGCCATTAAATTATCGCTAAGTCATGCCCAAACACACTGTATATTCAGAACATTTTACGAATATCACTTTAAAATTATAGACGCCTGAATTCACTCGCAAAAGAATAATATTTATTCATACTATTGAATCGAACAAATAGGATAGAGCACAACACCCTGTAGAGTATAGAACATGGACATAGAGAATCGACTGAGAAAAATGGTGAATGTGCCGGAAATTGAAATTATTTTTTTGGGTTGAATTTACGTAAAATGATAAACAATTGTTTTAACATATTTATTATTTTCTGGGAAATCGTTTAGAATTAGAATCAAAATTTTAACGACGGATCCTGGTAGAGTTTTTGATGTCATTCAAAAAACTTTTTGTTTGAACTTTCTACCTTGTCTGAGAGCCGAGATATTGGCTGTTTGGAACATCTTGGGACATCCTTTATACAGGATAGGTTTTTCGTATCCATTTTATTGTTTACTGTTTCATCAGTGATACTAATGAAGACCATCTCCAAGTCGTTTCGAAAGATTACTCTCAATATCAAGAATGGGTTAAGAAAATCAAGAGCATGGTCTTCTTGAACTGAACGTGTGGTCAGAGCTGTGTTGTGCCCTTTCTACTGTGATCCTTCCTAGCTGTGTTGCAGTCTGCCTTATGTCCTCTGATTCTATTGTTCGAAGTTGGCTTCGTCTGACCTACGTATTGACCTTTGCAATTACTACAGGATATGCAATAAATACAATTAGGTAATTCTCAACATTGAAACATGAGACGTTTCGAAATATTGTTACAAGTTTACAAACATAAAAAATATGATGTTGTACTCGTATATCGAACCGCTGATTCCTACGTTATGGATATCAGAAATTTGGGTCAACATTCATAAATTACCGTGTACCGCTGAAACTAGTAAATAGCCTTATGATACTAAACGAGCAACTATTCAGATAAGCCTGGATGAGCTGCTTCACCACTATGCTATGGCCAGTTGCTCTTATGATATCCCTTTAATGTATATGAAAAACCCTCAGACCAAGGAAAGAGGAGACCTGGCATGTCATTCATAAATTCAGGAACTTTTGAAGCCAACATCTCGACCAATTTCCAATGAGTGGAACAAGGACAGATATAGCCACTGCAATCGCGCTGGCAACAATGCAGAGACTAGCTTCGCGTGAATTCATTTGCAGCCAGTGGCGTGGATCTGCCGTATTGTTTAGGGGGAAATGATACACCTCCGTTTTTATTAATGAAATCAGAATTCAATTCAGTTCGACGGAAAGCAATAAATATACCCATATTGTCCGATTATGGGCCAATTTTTTCGCGTGGTTTCGGAGTTATTAACATTTGAAAATAATTGCTTCGGAGCTCAGTATCTTTGGAACTACATATAAAACACAATGAGCTGAAATTTGTTTCCAATTTGATATGTATTAGCTGAATGAACTTGCCGAAGAATCCGCCTTAACGATGAACCGGTTGAAGGAATAAAAGAGCTCACCTGAATTTAATTAATAATATTAACGAAAATATTTGTTGAGTCAGAAGATTCACGCATGTTACAGAAAATGAATTACCCAATAAAATATCAAAATAATCACTGGCTACGTGCCTGGAAATCGTAAAATTATTCATTCCTAATTTCCTAAACTATATAAGTTTAGTATAGATCTTGATCTATTTTTTTTGGACTCATCTAAGAGTTTAGTTGTTTCATGATGGATCCTTATTCTAAAATAAATTTTATCAACTGAAAATCTGTCTTTCTGAGACAAAAATTCATTTTGAGGGTCATGTTAAAGTTGGGCTTCAGAGAATCTTGTAGAGATCACTTCAAGGAAAATAACATTTTTACTACATATGATGATAAGGCTTATATTTCTACAGAGTACTTGTTTTCATGGCTGATCAAGAACTACAAGGCACATTGAGCCTTACTTGTATCCGTGTCACACTTTGTCTCTTACAGAAAAGTCTCCCTTATACATGGGTCTTAAGTTGTTCAATGCTCTGCCTCACAAATTGAAGACCTCGAATAAAAAATTTTTAAAGACTGATTTATTAAAAATGCTTGTTCAATGTGAGCCATATTCTTTAAAGGAATTTTTTGAATGAAAGAAATAATCAATAGTTCAATGTTCTTGTATATTTGTACTGCATACAATATTTGACCCATCAATCATACATGGGGAGTCAATATAATGATAAAATGATATACTATAAAAATAAGAACATAGCATTAGACATACAGAATGTAAGATCTAAATATGAGTCATAAAATATTCATAGCCAAATAATCTTCAATACCATACTTTGATTGTGTCAAGAAAAAATAAATTTGACGAATTCAACCTTTATTGTACAATGAGCTCTTGAATTAATAAACATTATGAATTATGATCAGCATGTCCATCAATGAAATTTCCATCAAAAAGATGATTTTCAAAATGGTGTAAAATGGATGAATTAACATTAAACATAGTTTGGCTGATCAGAACTGGTAACAAATGTTCTATTGAAAATATTTGAAGTTTTATGGGAGAATTTGAACAATTTTTCGCCCTCTTTACAAACATCAATTACAAATTGGCTAGCCCTAATTAATCTTCCATGCTTTTCTTCTTTGGAGAAGTGAAACATCTACTTCATTTCTCAAAAGATCGAGGTACTTTCGACATGAAATAAATTTGTCAAGTATCCGAGCAACATATCCTACAATATCTTCTGAATATGTAGTGAGATTCCATGCTGTTGAAGTTGCATACTCAAATTTATCCATATCTGTAAAAACACTTTCCACGACTGAAGCAAACTGTTCTTTTTTTTCAATATTGGTTGCATGCTAACTGCAGGTTCGAATGTCAGGATACTGATGGATACCTGATTGATGGCATTTCCGGTATCAGAAGCGGATATTTATGAGTGAACAATCAACCTTTTGTATGCTGCATCAAACTGTCTTGCAGTGGGGTTATAGTTATGTCCACTTTTACTTCTAACACTGTCCTGCGACAGTTTATAAGTGAGAAGATATTTAGGGAATTTTTGCTTCAATGACATATTTCTTATACATTTGTTCCAAACTTTCAATGCAGATCAAGAAACCTAAAAATCCTGTTTTTCTTCCACTTCTTGTAATAGGTATCCCTTTCAATGTCAGTCCAAGAATAGATCTTTTCATCGTATGCATATAATCTGGTAAATTTCTGCATCGAGGAATGAAACTTGATCTCTGCAAATATATTTCTTTGAATATTCATTGTCAAACGGCAAATTATAACTTTTATCATCTTGGGGAGTGACAGTTGAGCTTGAGCTGCAAAAAAGTTCTCAATTAATGTATTGAATTATACTTTGTAAAAAATAATATAATATTATTATATAACAATATCTACTGACACATATTCTGACTCTATTTAATGAAGTTATATTCAAACAGGTTGAATTAAAATATGAATCTCTAGAACTTTCCACAGAAACTTACCTTGAAGACGTTAGTTCCCAGAGTTGGAACAGGATTGACATCATTTTTAAGATATTTTGTACCATTCACTTGAAAACCAAAATCTTCGGATTCGAAGTGCTCCGAACATAAGAATAGATTTTGAGGCATGTTTTCAGCATCAACCGAGTGCGAAATTGAAAGCCATATATTTCTTCTCTCAATATTAGATGGAAATCTGAAAGTAAAATTATAAACATTGGACAATCTACGCCACTGATCTGCAAACATGAAACTAACCTGTGAAAACTCAAACTAAAGTTGCGGGAGTCCAATTTGCCAAACATTTGTCACTTACGAACCATTATTTTAACGTATTTTCGAAAAACTCTTTGGTATTTTGCTCAAGATATTCAGAAATGTCTCAGAAATTCAATTATTTGACACATCTCAACTAGAAAGCGGCATGGCAACGTGTTCAAACATGAAATGTCAAATCGTAGGCCAATTTCGCTGATTGGTCGAGAACAATATTATGAATGAAACTGAAACAACCGGTGTTGTCAAGTTGGGAACCAGGTAATGTCGTGAATGGCCATTCTGGAAGGATTCGACGTTAATGAATCGAAAATCTCAGACAACGTGACAACGTCGTTCAGATCTTAGCGTAATTCTCGTTTTGTAGTAATAGAGTCGTCCAGTTCGTTCTTCATTATGTGGCATCTTGGCTTCAAGATTTATCATCCTATACCACGTCTCCTCTTTCCTTTGTCTAAGGAAAAACCTTTCCCAGATCTTATCATTTTCTCTTGATATTGTTATGGTCATACGCCAGTAACTAAAAAGAACGAAGGAGATGCTATTATATCTCTTTTTAGGAGCATCCTGTTTATTTCTGAATTGGGCTGAACAGAAACCAAACTTGAAGAAATCATGAAATAACTCCTTGAAGAATTATGCGAAACATTTTTAAGCCTGTTGAAATACCATTCCTCAGACCATGAAAAATATAAATCTCAATTATGTCGTTTCTTGTTCTTCAGATTTCGAACCCTTGTCAATGTCTACGAGGTAATGTTCCCAACTTTGAAAGTCAACGTCGAGGAAGAGTTGGAAAGGTATAAGGTATTAGCAGAGAAAGTGAGGCCTTTCGTAACAGATACAGTATCATTCCTTTATAAAGCTGTGAAAGCTAACAAGAAGATCTTGGTGGAGGGGGCTAATGCTGCTATGCTTGATATTGATTTTGGTAAGTATTTGAAACGGAAAAATCATACTACAGTACAACTTCAGTAGTTCGGACACTCGCTAGTCCGTGCACTCCAGTAATTCGGGCACTGCTTTGATTCGGGCAGTTAGAAATTTTCACCTCTGAAATCCGGGCGCGAGAACATTCATATGCAAAACAATATAATTTTCTGGTCTGAACTTGTACAAAACAGTTGTAGGACGGGGCGCTGGCCGCATCATCAGGAGTGAGGTGAAGAATCTTCTCCTTGAAAACTTGTTACTTTTGAAAAGGATCAAAAACAAAGCCACTGATATTCATGCATCAAATATGATCCAAAAGTAAAATTTATTCATATTTTTCAAAAAAAGAGAACATAAGGCAGATGGTGCATGTTCTTATATTCATATATATATTTATATATATATTTATTATTCACATTCATAGTGCAAAGTAGGCAGTACATACATATGTATATTATATGTAGTCGTATACATATAACTTATTTTCATTATTAGAAATTTGTAAACTTTGGTTTTATTTTATTAGAATAATTTTTTTTTAGTTTTGATTGATAAACTTCAATTTTGATCATTTTTAAGTTGTTTTATATGATAAATTCAAATCACTCCAGTAATCCGGGCACCTCGATGGTTCGGGCACGTCCCGGCCCGATATCTGCCCGAACTACTGAAGTTGTACTGTATTTCTGAAGTTTTTCAATTAATAATGGATTATTGTACTGGAACCACTGTGTCAACACTCGCTCTTTTCAAGTTAACTAAAAAGGTAGGTAATCCAGAAATATTACAATCAAGATCCAAATGTTTTATCACGTAACGGAAATGAAGAAAAAACCACACGATTCGTATTGATTCAACATAATAAGCTGAAGATTATTCCGCCATTTTTGGTTCTATTTCCATCAGCAATACGTTTGAAATATATACATGCTGAATATGAATAGTTGCGAAAAAATTCAGGGAATGATTCCTTGTGGAGAATAGGGTGAGTCAGGAGTCTTCTCTCATTTGTGTCCCCCTTGCTTAATTAGAGCCGCCTAAAGATGGTGCCCGAAAAAATTTTTTGGAAATCGAAAAAACTATTGAGCAGACATTTTATTAGAGTGAGAAGGCACTCAATGAAAATTTCTTGCTAAAGTTCACGGATTTCAAGAAAAAAATAATTTATCAACAGATAATACGCCAAAGTCGTAGAGGCTGGAATTATTTTGTCCTGAACTTATCGATTAGGCGGATGTCAATTCATCATTTTTATTGTGAACAGGTTAAAACATTACATAAATGTAACTAAACAAACAATTTAAAACCTCTCACAAATTGGATATCATTATTGAATAGGTAGCAGATACACACCGAAAGGCCAAATGAAATATATCCACAAAGGACCCCGCACTTTTTGTGGGTAAAGTGGCGACCGGTTGAATTTTCTGAAAGTTTGTTATGTTGTTGTACCCTACTCAGTGACCAAAAGTGTCAATGGGTCCAACCCATAGAAATCATAATATATATACTTACTCTAGAATGCTAATCAATTGAACAAAAGTGTTGTAAAAATTGCAGTGTGGTCCATAATGCGCATGCGTGCCATTAGGTTATTTCTGAACAGGGTCGGCTTCAATGAAATTTTATGCTGTTATTGTTGCAGTTGAATTTATTCAATTCATAATAGTATTCGACACTAGTTGTTTTGAACATATTGATAATTTTCAACAGTTATTCGAATGGTAAATTTGAAATCATCAGCGACTGGAAAATAAGCTGAAAATCCTTCATTATTCCAAAACCTCTTCAGGCGTTGAAGAAACCCGGTTTTTGTAAAAAAAATAATTCAAGGATCAAGGAAGACAAATTCTGGTTAACAAACAACGAATATCTTTTGGTAAAGTACAGAAGAAAAATCAAATGAGCAGAATATACTAATAGATCCCTAAAGGACAGTTCTATTCTTCATGTTCCTGAAGATAGTGGAAACATGAAAATGTATTGGAGATCTGCCAATGCATTACTCTGCATCGTTTCATGAGTGAATTCTGATACCTACATTCATTCTTCAAGTCATTTGTCTTGAGTTCCGAGTATATTCCAAAATCAATCTGATATCTGAATGAAACTGCAAAGTTTTACTTCAATATATTTTATTTTTGAGTTCGAATTATCCAGTAAAAGATGGTTTACTCACAAGATTTCATGATTTTTCATAATGAATTGCGTTCTTTTTCTATATAAAGAACCAATCTCATGGTGCGAGTGGATAGATATGTGTCAATCGAATGAAAAGCAAAGCGTAAATCATAAATGTTTAACAGTTCATATGATGAATGAAAAGGTGCACATAGTTTACATACTTAAGTGGGAAATGAACAGGTCAAGACAAGGACACTACAGCATTGGAAACAAAAATATATTATCCAATTTTATACATAGTTCATTCTAATCTAAACAGTGGACTCATAAGAAAATCTATACTAATATTATAAATATTTGTATTTTTGTGTTTGATACGAATAGGCTCAAAAACTACTGGGCCAATTTCAGAAATTCTTTCACCCTTTAGAAAGCTACATTATCCCTGAGTGACATAGGCTATACTTTTCACCCGAAAAATTAAGGATACCTACTATAACTTCAATAATTACAAAAAATAAGCCATAATCAGCTATTTTCATGTGCACTGCAAAAACCGTAAGACCTACGTGGATACAATGTATGACGGAAATGTACCTTTTAAGTAGTTCTACAAAAAAGTCAGCGATAGCATATATCTATCTCTAAAGATTGACTTGCTATTACCTGTTTATGGTAATCAGATGTTTTCCAAAATTATGCACTAATTGGGAGTGTGTTTTTATTAATTGGGTATTGATACTCATCTAACCTAATACGTTATTTATCCCCAGTATTTAATTTAGAACGAAATTGCCCTTCACATCATACAATTACAACGAGTACATCAAAAGATATGGAAGAGCACCATCAAAAGTATTTCTTACATATAAATAAGCCTTTGATGATAGGAATTGTAATGTCATAGCAAATTTTTGATGTCATTCCCAAACGTATGTTTATATTGTTTCCCTTGAGATTTTTTCTTCCTAACTTCCATGGACCTTTTCAATATGAATAACTGTACTCCTGCGATCGATTTTTCCATGAGATGAATACCATTCTCAGAAAGCAAATTTTTTTTCTTCACATTCCATAAAACTTGTTTTAAACTTGAAACTCTTCTTTTCAAACGTCTAGCCTTCTATTTAATCTATTTCAATTTTTTTTGGGCCAAAGTTTTCCTAACATTGGCAGCCTTTAGCTGACGAAGAAGTTTTGAAGGTGATGCACTGAAAAATTAATAATTAAATATATCTCTAAATATAGCTCTAATGATTTGGATCAAATTTCTTGTTGTGATAAGGTTCTCCCGCTTATCATAAAAAAAAACCTAGTTTTCCACATCTATAATATTAAATTAATACATAAATGTAAATTTTCAGGTAGGAATGTTTTTTTTGATACTGTGTGATAATAGATATGGTTTCAATAGGTTTTATATAGATTTTTATGGGAACATTTGGAGTTCAAAATTTAATTTAATTATAATACTAACCAATAGTTGTGTCGGATTTTGATCTCTCGTATAATCATTTTTGTTTCTCTCTTATTACCCTCACTATCAGTTGAGGTATCTTCTCGAGTTCTTCTCAAACTTCTAGGAGAATCTGTAGAGGAAGTGGTGAAACTAATGGGTGACCTGAAATAAAATGATTGTTTTTATCTCAAAGTATTACTCGTTTTAGATTGTCATTTGATACTGAAGACTGTTAGCAAATTGGATATATTGATAATTTGGTGAAAGTCAAACAACTTCGAACTTTACTTTAGAAGTTGACATAATATTACAATTTGTGAAGTTAGTAACTGAATTCATAGAAATGATTTTGGTTTGAAAATTCAATATTGTTCTGGAAAATATATAAGTTTTGAAACTGGGAATTGATGTTAGTACCTGAAATATCTACATACAAAACTAGAAATATTTATCAATAGATAAATAAGTTCAGTATAAAGCAAATACCTGATTTTTTCCACAAAGGAAAAATAATATGGTAGACACTAACTTATGAGAGCAGAGTAGTTATTTGCCCTTCTACACTCATTTCTCAAGTTGTGGAAGGTCTTATTCCCAACATATTCCAAAAAACACATTGCTATTCCACAAAAAATACTTTCTGGAATAACTGAAATAATTCAATTCAAACAACCTAGACTCTATTATTAATATTGTCTTACCTTTCTGCATTGCAAGAAATAGTAACTCCAGGAGTATTTTCCTTACCATCAAAAAAACATACTTCCATTTCATCCATACTTCCAGCAATTTCCTGTGAGGAATCATTAATTGGGATATTTCTGTTTTGAGGCATTTTTTGTAGGACCCTAGAACTATACAATAAAAAATTAGAACACATTCTGGCCTTAAAAAAATTACAGTGTATGAGAAAAAATTACATATTTCTCAGAATATTTCAAATTAGGGCATCATCCAAAACCTTATTCAGTAAAAAATGGATGTATAGGTATTGTCTGATTCATATTTATTCCACTTCTGCAGATCCCTTCAAGGATCATTGGGATTGTAGTTACAAATATGAATTATTTTCAGCTAATGATCAAGTGGCAGAATATTTTCAGCAATAGTGAGTTTCCTACCTTCCTTGTTGAATGATATGATCACATTTTCGTAAATACAGTTTTGGAACTGCATTCGGTCTCAACTGGATTCTTTTGCCTTCTCTACATATATCTTCTGAAGAAAAAAGTTTGCAACATATTACATACTTCTCACCCTAATGTTCTACGATGGGATTCCTTCCCAAAGCCGACATCCAAGCATCATGCCTCTTTTATGTCAAGCTGAAAATGATAGGCTCCTTGAGTAACGTAGAGTTTATACAACAAAAATACAAAAACTTATTAAATACGTACCCAAAATAATTAATTCCGGGAATCTTCCCTTTGTTATCCCACCACAACAATATACAGTTCATTGTTTATCTGATACGAAAAAATCCAAATCGAACACAACACACAACAAAACCAAAATGCACACGAAGAATATCAAACACGAAGATAACAGTTTATAGTGTTTATACTGTTATACAGGAACTAAAGCACCAGTAAACTGTGACTGAAACCGTCCCTGCCTAAACTTTCACTGAGGTCATTTCAAAGTCATTTGCCGTGAGGAAGAAAAAGCGGTGTTGTTCTATATTATACTAAAACGGTACCTAACTCTGTCCGGCCCGGGGAATCTGTCGAAAAAGTGGGTCCAGAAGAATCTTAAAATCACAGCGAAGCTGCGATACAGGAAATACATTTTTACACTGTGGGAAAGAGAAATGATCGATTCGTACGTGGGCGAAATTTCGATCCTCTAGGCGACCCAGAAGTATTTTAAAAAAATTCGCGATAATCGCGAAAAAATTCGGCAAAAAGGGCAATTTTAAACTCGATAAAACTTTTTTCACAGATATCCTGGCCATGATGTAAATATACGGATCGAAAGAGGAAGAGTCAGCGCAAAATAGCTTGGTATTCATATTTTCCATAATTTCCCCATTTCTTCAGGAAAATTGATCAAAGTTGACATTTCTCCTATAAAATCGCTCGATCTGCAGAGATCACAGAGAACTATTTGACATTGTAGCTGTAAGCTGTCAGAGTTTGGCCACAGCCTTCTATAGGGAAAGCCCGGAACACAATCTGACAACTGTGCTCAGATTCCGCGACCGGAGGCCTACCGATAAGGATAACTGCTTAAAAGGCAGATCTGCTGGCCCATACTAGTACGGTCTATATAATTTCAGTAAAACCTGCTACATTACTGCTATAATTTTCTCAGCAATTCCACAAATATTGCAATTCACTTATGATATTAATGTGTCTAATAGTCGTAGGAAGTCGCGCATGAGCTATAAAATAAGTTTGTTACTCAATGGAATATTTTTATTGTTTAATTATATTGAACTCAAAATAGGACCGACAAAATATTTAGGGACTTGGCATCGTTCTACGTGAAATAACCTAATGGTGAGCATGCGCACATTGTGCATCAGTTGCCTATGCGGAACGTTTTTCGCAGCGGAACTCGAAGGAATTAGCATTCTAGAGTAAGAGTATATTATGATTTCTATGGTCCAACCCAATCCTATGGCTAGTCATGGAAGTTGTGCATGTCCGGTGGTGGTGATTATGTGTATATTGAGAGTGATAAGCTGGGTACATAACTAAAAATAGTTGAGCCCATTAAAGAGAAGGAAAAAAAAAAAATATGGCTAGTTTTCTAAATACAGGGGTGTTGAAGTTGAAAATTGCCCAATTTTTCAGATTTATTTTTTAATTATTAAGAGTTAGATTTGATTTCTGTTGCATACACACGTTCAGTTCATGTTCTAGTAATGAAATGAGTGGATAAGTATGATTAAAAATATTCATATTTACAGGGTGATTCACGAATATATGGCGGTAGTTTTTTGCCAAAATTCACTTTTCCTTTTGTGACGTGAGGAAGGCATATTTTTGAAATGTCCTTTTTGATTTAGTATTATAACTAGTATGGGCCAGCAGATCTACATTTTAAGTAGTTATCCTCATCGAAGAACTCGGTTGATTTTTTGTCGAAATGTCAAAGATTGATCAATTTTCCTGAAGAAATGGGAAAATTATGGGAAATATGAATACCAAGCTATTTTGCATCGACTATTCCTCTTTCGATCCGTATATTTACATCACGGCCAGGATATCTGTGAAAAAAGTTTTATCATATACAGGTGTCCCACTAGTGCCGCAGCGGACGATATACGCGTAACGGTCTGAGATTGGCAAAATTTTTTGATGCAGACTTGATATACTACAAGAAGAGCACAACCTGAAAATATTTTCCAATATACCGGGTGGCCCACAAAGGAGGAATCGCGGGTGACTTTGTTTTTTCAAATGGGACACCCTATATTCAATAGTGTTTTTCAATTCTCTGAAATTTCCTGCATGCTTTCGTATACTTTTCACATATTTTTATTCGACAGTTTTCGAAATATTGAATATAGGATTTTTGAGAGCTTTTTCGAAATGTTTCCCTAAATTCACATATACCTTCGAATTCAAATAGCAGATTTGGCTTTTCTGTGGTTATAGAGAACTGTCAAATTATTCCACTCAGAATCAGCATCATTGAAGCTTCAATTCATATTATAGCGAAATGAGGAACTAGAAGGTTTTGATGTTTCTACTCAAAAATGTGATGAAATCATTCACTGACGACAGAAACTTTCTTTCTGTACCCATTTTTCAAAATACATTTTTGATAATTTTCTATGTTTCTACTTCCGTCTACTTGGAACGTCGAATCTTCCAAAAAGTTCAAACAAGCTTTGAGCTTGCGAGCTTGAAGATCTGCGTGCGTGCCTGTGAAACTTATGAATATCATTTTTTCGAAGAAAGTTGTATAAGGATAAGAGCGGGCACTTTTTTGTATCCTGAAGTTTTGAAACTCGTTTTTTTGAAGCATTCATAACTTGTACATTCAAACTCATTGGTATTTTTTGAATTTTTACATCATTGTGTGGGTATTCATCCAATCCGTAAAAACTATGATGATTTGAATTGAAGCTGCAATGTGATGTTAATTTTGATTAGAATAATTTGACACTTCCCAATAACCACAGAAAAGCCAAATCTGTTTTTTGAATTCGAAAGTAAATGTGATTTGGGAGGAAGAACTCTGAAAAATCATATTCCGTTAGAGATATGCATATCATGTATTTGACGAAAAATGAAGTAAAATGACTGGTGATTACAATGATGAAAAAAATTATATGCATTGCATTTGAAAAAATGAAGAAAAATCGATTTGAAATTCGTCATGTTGATAGTTTTTTTGTGGACACTCTGTATGCTGGGGATGCTTTATTATAGCAGGGTAGGATACTCTGAAGTCTTGTCTTTCAATCCATATAAAACTGTTATTGGTATGTGCAAGGGTTCGTGAAATATAATTGGATAACATAGCCTCTAAAAGTACCATTTTTTTGTCAAAATATTGCCAATATTTCGAAGACTGTCGAAAAAAAATAAGTGAAATGTATGCGGAAGCATGAAGGAAGTTTCAGAGAATTGAGAAACACTATTTGAAAAAACAAAGTCACCCGCTATTCCCCTTTTGTAGGCCACCCTATATATTCGAAAATATTTTTAGGTTGTGCTCTTCTTGTAGTATATCAAGTCTGCATAAAAAAAAATCGCAAAACGCAGTCCGTTACGCGTATATCGTTCGCTGCGGCACTAGTGGGACACCCTGTATAATACCACTAGAGATGAAATTTTACCTGCTTAAATTTCATCTCGAGTGGTATTCGACATGACTATTTCACGAGAAAATGTGTCTGAAGATGGTCACATTGGGCTTGTATTGCGAGATTTGACAAATAATTATTCATCATAGATCAACTAAACGTTGTTTGTTTTCTCTATGGTATTCATTCCCGAAGCTATCTATGAATTTGAGAAACGTCAAAAATTTTTTCGTAAGTAATATCATAAGTGCATCCAATTTTTCCGAAAATAATGGAAAAAACACGTTGCTAAGTAATATTTTAACAAGAAGCATGAGTGCTCTGGTGGCAACAAAAATCCGAGTCGAAGACGAGGATTTTTGCACCTGCACGAATGCTTTTTGTTAAAAAAATATTACTTTGCATTGTGTTTTTTCGATTTTTTTCACAGGAAAAATTAGATGCTCGAATGGTATTTGACAAGACTATTTCAAGAGTAACAGATTATTCTGGATGCATTATGTATTATTAATTTTCGTTGACAACAACTGTCAAGTTTTGCCGCGGTTAAACCCGAAAAAACTGCTGACAGCTTCTGCCTTACAGTTTTTCCTTGTAGAAACCATTTGTGATTCAAAATTGCGCCTTTCTGATTGGTGCAAATTAAGGCGAGGGAAATAGTCGCTGAAAAACCATGTTGTTGGTTTTGCCGATGTGAATGTTTTATCGATGAGAAACGAGTGTTGCTAAGGAAACTTCCTCACTAAAAATGGAATGAGTGGAATAGTCATAGGAAGGTATTCTATTTTGGGAAAACATGAACGCGCCCTGTATTCGAAAATTTCCTTAGTCGAATGCAACTATTTTCTCACTATATATTGATTTCCACAACATCTCCAGAGGTATGAATTCTAAATCCGATATTATGACCAGTTTTCGAGATACAGGGCGTTAAAGTGGAGAATAACTTATTTCATCAGTTTTTTTTTTCTCAAATTGAAAAGCCGGATTGATTTTATGTTGCGCCTATGAATTCAGTATGAGTACAGATCAGATGCGCTTAGAAAGGTTCAGCTGAAATGTTTACTGTTACAGGCTGATTCAAGAATAAATCACAATAGCTTTTGCAAACACTCGATAATTCTACAGTTTCGTCATAGAGAAATTATTCCATGAAGTTAATACCTAGTCGTTCACAATTTTCAGTCTGAAATACTTCATTATGATTACATCTCATACAGGGTGAGCCATACAGCCAAACATACCAAAAATACTTATGCTTTGAATTGATTGAAATCAGAACTTTTTAGTGAATTTTGAGTATATTTATGAGCGCGCTCACTAACTGCGCTATCACCCCCAAAAAAAGACAATTAACCATCTTCTTGTGCAGGTAGAATACGAACCTATTTTTTACAAGCTTTTATTCAGTTTCACCTGTCCCGGTGTCTGTCTCTCTGTAATCAAATCTTGCTAGTTGAATATGACACACTTCTAATCGTCCGATTGATTTGAAATTCGGCAGGTGTACATAATTCTGGTGACAATGCATCATGAAATATTTTTTATGGAAAAAACAAAATGGCGCCTCCAAAATGGCGAATGAGTTTTGTAATTATGATCCGATTCCATTCAAAATTGGTATCTGGAGGTTTTCTGGGTCGGAAATTACGATTTTTCAAAATTGAGGAATTCAAGATGGCTGCTTCAAAATGACGGATGAGGGTTGTTATTATAAAAGCTTGTCTTGAAAAATTATTTTTTTATTATAGCTTGTTATAGGTAGGTACTCCACAGTCCACAATATTCGTGTAGAGCGAGTTTTAAGTAGGTATATTGAAAAGTTTGAATATTATTATAGTCATAACCTCGGATATTACTTCATAAATATTCTTTTTTCAGCAAAGAAAAAATGTTCATTTAGGATGATCTACGCATGCAAGAAATGTATATTTTTGGTATGTCATTATTTCTAAATCACCTTGTATATTTATATATTTAAAATTTCTTACGATTATGCTTACTTGATGTAATGTTAGACAGTTATTCAAAATGCACGAGAAAAGTTCTCCTTTCAATTATTTCAAAGCATATTATTTATGGCTCAACCTATATGAAAAGTAATCATAATGAAGTATTTCAGACTGAAAATTGTGAACGACTAGGTATTAACTTCATGGAATAATTTCTCTGTGCTGAACCTTTTCATGCGTATCTGATCTGTACTCACTCATACTGAACTCATGGGCGCAACATAAAATCAATCCAGCTTTTCAATTTGAAAAAAAAAAACTGATGAAATAAGTTATGCTCCACTTTAACGCCCTGTATTTCGAAAACTGGTCATAGTATCGGATTTAGAATTCATACCTCTGGAGATGTTGTGGGAATCGATATATAGTGATAAAACAGTTGCATTTGTTTTTTGGACTTTTCCCAAAAAAAAATACCTTCCTATGATTGAACCACCATGAATATTTTGGAGATTATAGACACACAAATGTTTGTAGTATTACTTTTCCCAAAAATCAATTTAAAAAGACAGGGTTTCGCATTAATCTAAAAAAAAATTATTATGTCTAGTGGCTCTCTCTGTGAAACACCCTGTATAGAAAATATGCACTGTGCAATATTTTGTCGTCATAATACTAAATCGAAAAGAACATTATAAAAATATGCTTTCCTGACGTCACAAAAGAAAAAGCGAATTTTGGCAAAAAACTACCGTCATATATTCGTGAATCACCCTGTAAATATAAATATTTTTAATTATACGTATCCACTAATTTTCCTACTAGAACATGTAGTAAACCTGTGTATGCAACAGAAATCTAATCTAAGTCTTAATAATTAAAAAATAAATCCAAAAATCTGGGCAATTTTCAACTTTAATTATTTGGAAAACTAGCCATAGGATTGGGTTGGGCCCATCGACATTTTTGGTCAATGAGTCGGATACAACAACATATCAAACTTTCAGAAAATTCGACCGGTCGCCACATTACTATCCATTAATATTTTTTTCTTTCTATTTGTGATCATATAAATTGTACAAAACTACCACTTTCGGCCGATACACATGAGTTTAGACGTCGGATTTATTCCAGCCTTTCAGATTTTTTTGAGTGCCTCCTCTGGTTTTCGGGATCCATCTTCTCGGGGCTGTAACTGAGCAGGGGGTCTCATAAAAAAGAGTATATATGAAAGGCCCACCCCATTTTTTGTCAAGGAATATTCCCTTAAATTTTTTCGCAACTATTTATATACACCCTAGATATACAACGTGTCCCAAGTTGTTCCAAACAGCCAATATCTCGACTCTCAGACAAGGTAGAAAGTTCAAACAAATTTTTTTTTTAAATGGCATCAAAAACTCTACCAGAATCCATCGTTGAAATTCTGTTTCTAATTACCACCCCTGAGAAAACAACCCCCAGATATTTTTTTCAAATGGCACCCTCATATTTTTCTCACTCTGAACGATTTCCCAGTAAAAGAAGAAATATGTTAAAACAATTTTGTATCATTTTACGTAAATTTAACCCTTAAAAAATGTTTTCATCTTGCGTTTAATTGGTTACATACCTACCTCGGTGTATTAGCTATCATTCTCAATATCTTGTATGACAGCTACATTTGACCTGCTGGCACTCCCCCAAATCTCAATTACATCCAGATCGGAGTGATAACTATTTTGTACAAAAATTTCTCTTCTAAGGAAAGTGTTGACTTTCTCCCCATAAACTAATGAATTTCCTTTATTTTAAGGTCTATTTCTTTCTTTTCATGACATGCTCCTTCCAAATGGTTCGTTAGGTGGAAGAATCTCCTTGATTTTATATCGTAGCCCAAATGCCAGACTTTGTCCAAAGCTCGACTTACATCTAGAACGTGCACCTTCTGTTTTAACGTTCGGATGATGATTCTTGTTCATCGGCGAGTTTGTTGAACCATCCCAGGCAACACAAAAAGATCAAAAATATAGCCCTGCGACTTCTTTTTAGGAAATTGTGACGCCTTTTGTTACTTCTTTGAGAGGTTGCTGAAAGCTCTATAACTCCTCCAAATGTCCGCCACTAGAGAACTCCCAGAGAACTGGGAGATTGGGATATTAGCAGGGAGTATACTAGTATGGGCCAGCAGATCTACCTTTTAAGCAGTTATCCTTATCGGTAGGCCTCCGATCGCGGAATCTGAGCGCAGTTGTCAGATTGTGTTCCGGGCTTTCTCTATTGAAGGCTGTGGCCAAACTCTGACAACTTACAGCTACAACGTCAAATAGTTCTCTGTGATCTCTGCATTTCGGGCGATTTTCTAGGAGAAATGTCAAACTTTGATCAATTCTCCTGAAGAAATGGGGAAAATATGAATACCAAGATATTTTGCGTTGATTCTTCCTCTTTCCGCAAATTTTTTTAAAATACTTCTACATCGCCTAGAGAATCGAAATTTCGCCCACGTACGAATCGATCATTCCTCTTTCTGACCGTGTAAAAATTCCTTTTCTGTTTCGCAGCCTCGCTGCGATTTTAAAATTCTTCTGGACCCACTTTTTCGACAGATTCCCCGGGCCGGACCACAGAGTTACCGTTTTAGTATAATATAGAATAATTACAATTGTACTGCACCCCTAGGTAGTTCTTCGATCATTTTTAGTTTTACTTCTCTCATTGTGAAAATTTTGATTTCGGATTCGGATTTCTTTATCAGTGCAATTATTCAACATCAAACATACACCTAGACCCCCTACCGGGTTTGACAAATTTCTGTTTAAGTTGGGTATGATCAGATTCGCTCCGGATCCGTAAAATTCAATGCATAGAAGGACACGAAACCTTAAATAGCCTTTATCGGAGATAGGATTATTGGCTTTACCACTCTGTTACTGCAGCCTGGAATATTTCAGTAGCTGTAATAGTGCAGGATTCGGCGTGAAGAAATTTTGATTTTTGCTTTACTTCAATTTATTTCTACTCGAAAATTGAGAGGAGTCAACATCCCGAATTTTAATTTTAGAGTTGAATAATCTTCACCAAAAATTTCGAAAAAAAAACCTGAAATCACGATACGGATTCCTGTTTTATTCATGCTATTGTATGCTCCCAAGCTGAGGATACACATTCAAAATTATACGATATCGTTCCATCTCAAGGCTTGCCATCAGCTGGCCAGGGGAATTTCAGTTCTCTGTGACATTGCAAGAAAAAATGGCATAGGGAATGTGTTCAGCTGTACACGCATATCTAATAGGCTGTAGCGTTTGTCAACTATTTTCGAAAAGATGGTATGTCTATTCGAGAAATTTCATTTTTTTGCTTCCTACAGGTACCTACCCCTATGTTACTTCTTCAAACTGCAGTGTGGGCGGCGTATGTACCGGATTGGGTATTCCCCCGTGCAGAGTTGGTGACGTTATCGGTATCGTTAAAGCCTACACCACCAGAGTTGGCGACGGTCCTTTCCCCACTGAAATGAAAGACGAGATTGGCGAGTTGTTGCAAACTCGAGGCGCTGAGATCGGTGTGACAACCAAGAGGAAGAGAAGGTGCGGGTGGTTGGATCTGGCCTTGTTGAAGTACACCAACATGATAAATGGTTACACATGCATCTGTGTAACGAAACTCGATATTTTGGACCAGTTTCCAGAAGTAAAATTGGCGGTCAGTTACAGCCTCAATGGAAAGCAGATCGATTATTTCCCGTCCAATGCGTCGGATTTGGAAAAAGTTGAAGTGAGTAGGTTTTACTGCATTATATGTAGATCGTTGGAATAAGCCAACGCCAACGTTGACATGGCGTTCGATAATTCCGTCTGTTGACACTCCACCCTTCAAGTCAGTGCTTAAGGTGATCCATGTTTTCATTATTCGTATGGAACATTTTCTGGGGGGTGATTCAATTGGTGGTGGATTATCTCTTATTTTCAATTGGTGGATGACAGTTTGTTACAGTAGATAATCATAATGGAAAGGTGGTCACTACAAAAATATTTTATATTGTGAATATTCATTTCTACCATATTTGTTCTGTACACTTGAAAAAGGATTCATCATTTGAAAAGATTCTCAATTTTTTTTGTCGCTGAGTTGGTGCACCTGTTCTCTATACTCACGCGAATTTCAAGCGTTATTTGTCAGATACTTTGTTTAAAGTGCATCATTACTATCTATATTTTCAATATCAGAGTTAAATTTTCATTTAACAAACTCAAAACATTTGCAGGTTGAATACCTGAAGATGCCTGGTTGGCAGCAATGCACAGAAAATATCAGAGACTTCAAAGATCTTCCACAGAATGCTAAAAATTATATTGTCAAAATCGAGGAAATACTGGACGTTCCAGGTGAGTTAACAAGAATTTTTTTCACAGTATCAAAATAAGAACCCTTTTCCATTTCTGCCCTATCGTTGTATCCAAAATATCACAAACTTCTAGAATATCCAATAAATTGGACACTCTTAACTGTTTTTTTATGGAATGAATTTTCTTACGCATATAATGAAATATAATCTCAACTGATGGTTGTTTCAAAATTGAATTTAATATTTGTTAATTTAATTTCATGCAGTTTTTGCTGATCAAATTCAGTATGCTTTTCGGTTCATACCTGCACACATGATTTTGCATAACGGGTTTCTTCAAATTGTAGTGGTCTTATTTTCTCTTTAATCGAGTCGTTAAGTCGAATAAACATGGTTATATAGACTTGAGTATGTGCTCAAAATGTATAAACTCTTCGCAGAACAAATGGAAACATGTATTGAAATAGTATTATGATAGTTATCCTCATCTGACAAGAATTGTCAAAATAGTCACATTTGTAATTTTCATCTACTAACCTGTAGTCTGTTCACGCAATTTTGGGTTGAAGAACTCATGATATTTGTCTATAAATATGATATTTAGTCGGTTGACTGCAGAACTACTGTATGTCCATTTTTTCCAAAATCTGATTTTAACAGATTTAGGGTAGGTACTCGACTGCCTGCAGAAATATTACGAGTCCAAACGTTAATCTTCACCCACTTTAAAGAAAAATTAACTTCTGCAGGCAGCCGAGTACCCCAAATCTGCTGAAAACCGATTTTTGAAAAATGGACATACACTATTTCTTCGTTCATCCGACGATTTACATTTTTCAAGTCGAATGTACAACCATCTGCGAAATGTTTAATGCACAATAGGTAGTATTTTCCTGAAGTCGCGTACAGACCTGAGCATTTCGCCGAAGTCTGCTGTCGGAGAGTCATTAAAGTCAAATCATGATGCAAGAATATTCTTCCGCCATGAGTCAAATGGGTTTTGATTAACAGGCTCTATTCGGACCACACCGTGAGAGGGTACGTTGCCACTCTGTCTCAATAAACTAAATAATAATAATAATAAGTATATTCGACATCAAGTAAATTTACATGCCACGTCAAAGAACAAAATTAAACAAAACAAGAATTCAAGAACTCCTCAATTGAATATAGAGTTGTGTTGAGCAGCAGCTTTTTCACTTTCCCCTTGAAGACCAATGAATTTGAACCCTTTATGTCATCTGGCAGGTGATTATACAATTTAGGTCCCCAGAAGTCCACACTCTGTTGGGTTCTCTTTTTTTTATGATAAGGTATAGTCAGTTTGTTTTTGTGTCGTGTGTTAAATTCGTGATATTTGCTGTTTGTTGGAAACAATGATTTATTCTTGTGAACGTAGTTGACACATTCAAGAACAAATAAGGATGGAACAGTGAGTATCCTAAGGGTTCGATATGCCTCTCTGCAACTATCAGTCTTCTTCAGATGGAATAGTATTCTGACAGCCTTTTTTTGCAAAATCAGAATGTCTGACACATATGATGAAGTTCCCCACAAAAGGATACCATATGATATAATGGAGTGGAAGTAGGCATGATAAGTAGCTAGAGCTGCATCTCTTGTACACACCCTATCTATCACACGTATGCTGTAAATAGCCGTGTTTAACTTCTTCTTCATTTCTTCCACGTGAATTTCCCATGTCAGCTTGCTATCAACATAGACTCCCAAAAACTTCAAATTATCTACGCCATATTTGCCAAATAATATTCTCTGGTTTTTTTCCGCGTTCACTTGGAGATAATTATTACGGAACCACTCATCAGATTCCTCCATCACAGCCCTCTCTACCGCTTCTAGTGTCCCCAAATCCAAGGCTTTCAGGAAAAAGGATATGTCATCCGCAAACAATAAGGTTGTGATGAAACTCTGTGCAAGCGAAGACTCCACATACATATCATTCATAAAGATTATAAAGAGGATTGGCCCTAATATAGAACCCTGTGGTACACCCCATTGAATTTTCTTTTTTTGTGACAGTGAACTGTTCCATTCTACTTGCTGGTGACGATTTTCAAGATATGAACGCATGAGTTGTAAAGCGCAATCCTTTAAACCATAGTGTTCGAGTTTTTTTAACAATATTTCATGGTGGATGCAATCAAAAGCCTTGGAAAGATCTCTGGATAGTATTTCGGCTACCTTTCCTTCATCTTCTGCTTTTAAAATTTGATTTACGATCTCCAGTAAAGCTGTTGAGGTAGATTTGTTGCTTCTGTAGCCATGTTGGTGACTGCCAAGTAATGTATTATCTTCGAAATAAGTGACCAATCTAGCTTTCACTACCTCCTCGAAGATCTTGGACAATGATGGCAATATTGAAATAGGCCTGTAATTTTGGGGGTCTCTGGTGTCTCCCTTTTTATGAATTGGTATGACCCTGGCTGTCTTCATCTGTTCTGGAAACACTCCCTCATCTAAACATTTATTTACTATAATAGTTAATGGTTCTATCAAAGCTTCACTTATTTTCTTCAAAAAAATTGTAGACATGCCATATATATCCCGTGTGTGTTTACTTTTGATGTTGGAAATGATGTTCACTATCTCAAACTCTGTGGTTGAATTAAATTTGAGGGTTGTTTGTGAATGTACTCTGCTGCCTTCTAACATCTTCATGGCTCTATTTTTTCTTGTTGGGGAGGTTGCTGTATTCCCATTGATGACTTGTGCAATTGAAGAGAAATAATCGCTGAAAACATCAGCACTGATTTCGGATTTATCCATTTGTTTAGTATTTCTTGTTTCAGTGTTGATTATGGACCACACTTGTTTGGTTTTGTTGTTAGATTTCATGATTTTTTCCTCATTTATTTTTCTCTTTTCTGTATCAAATGCTTGTCTCAATCTTTCTTTGCATTCTTTATAGAGAGAAAATATTTCAGTGCTGTGAGTGACTTTGAAAATTGTATCCAGAATTTCCAGTCTATTTTTGAGGTCTTTTATGATTTTGCTATTTGACACACTTAAACTTGATATAATTGATGGTACTGTTTTCTCTCTCTCAGGAAAAAGTGAGTCAAACAATTCAGTTATTTTTCTGAAAAACATTGTGAAGGATTCAGTAGCCGATTTTGGTGTCAAAGAATCCTTCCAGTTTATGGAACTAAGATCTGCTTTCATCTGGAAAATAGCTGCATCAGTCATGTATCTACATATTATCTTCTTTTTAACGTTCATATTGTTCCATTTTTCAGGTAGAAATTCTATAATTTGTCCATAATTATCTCCGAGGTGAAGGTTTTTTGTCGCTGTACTCGTTATTTCAAAATTGCAAAAGAAGTTATCAATGCATGTGGAGCTGGATGGTGTTATTCTAGAAGGTTCTCTCATAATGTAGGTCATGTTGTGTGCCTGAAATAAGCTGTTTATAGCCTGACATTCCCTACACTTTGTCATCATGTTTATATTGAAATCACCAGCTATTGTTATTTTGTAGTTTTTAAATTTCTCTTGTTGAAATATTTTTTCCAGCATTTCGTCAGTTTTTTCTAAGAAATTTTCTATTTCTGCTTTTGGAGATCTGTAGACGCACACAACTATTAGTTTTTCCTCTGGTATATATATACCCGAAAACTCCCCTATGATGTCCTCTTTGATCCCCTCAAGTAATTCTAGGTTGTTGAATCTTATGCAAGGGTTGATTAATATTAGTGATCCACCATGCTGTTGTCTAGACCTACAGAAGTTGTCAGCTATATCATAACCTTTCAATCCCAATCTCGAGAGAATCTCTGTTTCATTTTTTGTAATCCAGTGTTCGGTAATGCATACAATATCAGGTTTTAATTCTTCTAGGCACTCATTTAAACGTTCTACTTTGTTTTTGATTGATTGAATATTTATGTTTAATATTTGAAATGCTCTTTGTTTTTTATTTGATATTCTTATACTGGCTGTATCTGCAAAGGTTCTAAATGAAAATTTTTGGTTTCTTTTTCTTCCCTTATTTTCTGTAATGAAAAATTATATCGAGCGAAAGATACTCCAGTTGGCCAGAATTTGGTGTCATAGATTTGTTCTTTGTGTTTCATTGATAATCCCAATTGGAAACATTTATTATCTTGCATTTTGTGATACGGTTCTATATTTTTTATGATGATTTCTTCGTTTTTGCTTATATTAAGTTTTTGTGAGATATATTTTCTAATTATTTCTTCTGTGACTTGATCTTTCACTCTGGATATAAAAAGCCAGAGTTTTTTCTCTTTTCTCTCTCTTCCTTGAAATTCTGAATTTTCCTCTTGCTCCAATATTGCCGTTCTAACATTTGCTGTTTTTCTTGTTGATAATCTTTTTTTTCTTCTTGGGGATTGTGCCATTGTGTATTCAGAATTTACTTCCCCATTCTCTACAAATAATTGTATCTTCTCAGGTTTTTGAGATTTTTTTGGATCATCAGTAATTTCCATTCTGGTGCCTGAGTACCCTGATTGAGGAATACGATTCGTCTCAGTAACATTCGCTGAATCAACCGCCTCAAGTACTGAATTTACAACATGTTTTCTGAGGTTACGTGAAGTAGATGGCAACTGTTCAATGGCTGGAGTCTGGGCCGTACTTGATCTACTACCATTTCTTGTTACATCACTGAACGTTCTAGGGCCTGATGGTTCTTGAGAAACTTTTTTCATTTTTGTTTCGAAATTCAGCAACTTATTGTCAATAATGCCTTCCCATTTTTGTATCATGCTGTCATGAAATTGTTTCATCAGTTCTTCCATTGATTTCTTTATTTGAATTCTTATCCCATCATTTTGGTCACTTGAAATTGGCGACTCTTTGTCCAACCTTTCTTCTAATTCTTTCACATACCCATTCAGTTTTCTATTTTCTTCCGATAGTTGTTGATTTTCCAACATTTTCTGTTCAAGTTTAATCTTATTATCCTTGTTTAAATTTACCATATAGTGTTCTCTATCTGAAATGGCCTTTTCTAAAATCGCTATTTTTTCCTCAAGGGTGTTTCTTGATAACTTCATCTCTGAAAGTTCTTTTGTTAATTCATCATTTTTTGATTTTAGTAAGTTTGCCGTTTCATTTTTTTCCTGGAGCAGATTTTTGGACTCTTTAAGGTTTTCATTTTCTTGTTTCAACTTTCTAAAATTTTTCATTATATCACCCATCTCTTCTCGACATTGTGGGCAGTAGAGAACTATAGTCCATCCAAGAATGATTGACATCAGAGCAGGCCTTGAATGTCCAGTCGCAGCTTTATTTCTAGTTACAAAAAAGTTACTGAAAATTTTCTGTGCTTTCATCATAGATATAGAAATAACCTAAAAATTAAACGATATTTTTTCGAAGTAAGGAACTTTGAACATGAAAATGTTCCCAATTTTCACATACGATTACCAGCAGTATACTATTTTCATCTTGTATTGATACATTTTCGATCTTACGATCAATTGTAGGAGCACAAAGCCTGGAAATTCTGGTTTGATAACGAAAAATCGTGGGTGATTCAGTGGCGGATCCAGCTCTCGAGAAAGGGGGGGGTCACGGTCAGGTGGATTACATACCCGCCAATTGATTTCTCTTTATCAAACACAAGATTTGACGGTTCGTCCAGTCCAGGGGGGGGTCATGACCCCCATGACCCCCCCCCCTGGATCCGCGCTTGGGGTGATTAAATAGCACGGTCCGTTTCAATGTTCAATATGAATATTCGCTAAACCGAAAAAATCTAGTTGATAATTTGAAGCGTGTTACTGCAAAGTGAATGGATTGGGAAATTTTAATATATATCATGACAGAAACAAAACTTAACCAATGGATCTATTTAATATATAAAGAATTTTGTCATGACATTGTAACTTTCAATATTTGTGGACAATGAAAGTGTAAAATATGAAATATAAAAATGTAAATATTCCTATTATTCTGTTTCAACAGCCACAACATGTTATTTTTCCCTCATCTGGGCAGAACTAGTCATGTTCATAATGAAAGGTTTTGTCAGCAATATATCATAACATTCCTTATATTTTCACTAATCTTCTCTCATTTCTTGTTCTACGTGTTCTGTGCAGGCTTTTCATTTTTTAGCTGTTCACTCTTCAAGAGCCTCATTTCAAAGATATTTATTTCACTTGCTCAATTTTTTGCCAAATTTGTTCGAAACATTAATGACAGAACAAAATGTCAGTGATATTTCCAACACCAACCTGAATTCTGCAACTCAAAATATTACTGAATGGGCATTACCAACATAATTTCGAATTTCCAAAGCCCCCCGAGATGTCAATCATTCTTGGATGGACTATACCTTTCTTTTTGCAAGTGGAAAGCATTTTTCCTCTGAGGCACAAAATGCTGCGCATTCTTTGCATTGGATGTCGCTGCAAGAATCACACTTGAAAAGGGTATATTTATCTCCTGCTGAAAGGCATTTAGTGCATTTCATTTTCGTCAAGTGGATACGCCACTGACTTGCAAAATTAATTGTTTTATATAGTTTATCTTACACCATCTGTGCTCTTATCTTATCACGTTTTGTCCGTACACTTTTTTAGTTCTGATGGGCGCGAATATCGCAGTTTCACCCCGCAAAACTTGAAAATCCCAGGAAAATAATTATCCTAAAGCGTCCACGATGTTCTTAGAAACACTCTGATGTAATTTTCAGCAATTATCTTAGCACGATTTACTGTGAAACTCGAAAAGATTTCAGAGCCGACACATGTCATAATACTTGTGTGATTAATAATAATAATAGTAACCTGAAAATTTTTTTTTAAGATTTTGGACATATATTTGAACATTCACAACAAAAAATCCATGTTACAATGGAAACAACACAAATATGCAAAAAAAAACACTCAGAAAAAGTATTGAAATCTTGCAGACGAATAAATCTTAGATATTCATCACAAAAACTTGAATTTACAACAAAATTACACACATTACAACGAAGTTTCCCCAAACACGAGATAACATTGAAGGAACATTAAAAGATGATATTCAAAAAGGTTCCGTTAGGAAAATGTAATAATTGAAAGTGGACTAGTGGAAATCTATTTCAGAAGTAAACCGCTAGGATCGTACTGGTATCGGATAAGAGTAGTGACAGACCGGTTTCTGGCATTATTGCCGTCACTTTCTCTCCACTTTCTCCATTTATTAAATTTTCCTTACGGAAGTTAACCTTTTTGCTTATTATTATTACTTGCTAAATAAATAATCAGGTGAACTTAAACAATTCGCCACTAGAAAAAATAATCCTTCATCCATCAGAATTCGACGTAATCCTGTAAGTTGTTGATCAATAACTCTTTTGAATAGGTTTTCGATATTGTGAGTCTCTTGAAAGATATATCCTTTGAATCCCAAAATAACCATTTCGGGGTTACGTTTTGGTACCCACCACAACCGCGCCATGTAGTAGGAAAAATGGAAATTTATAAAATGCTGCGGCCACTACGATGCTACAATCATTTATAGAAAATTTATGTCTCTTTTTCGAATTAAAGGTGTTATATTCATGTATTGAATGTACGCAGTCATATCTTAAAAATTTGTAAAATAACTATAATCGACCTTACGAAAAAAAAATTGAAATGTATTTGACACAGCGTTCTCCACTAGCCAGTGGAGCAAATAATACTTGCAGTTCATGGAATTAAATCTGTATAAAAAAATTGTTTCATATCAGAATGTAGATTTGTGTCATTTATTTTCAGTGAGATGGATTGGAGTAGGCAAAGGAAGAGAATCTATCATCATCAAAGAATTGAAACTATGAGGAATACACAAAGGGAATTAATTGAAGTGACATCAGTTTCAAAAGTATAATCCATAATTTCATGCCAAAAACTATGTGCAATAAAAGTTTAGGATCGCCTATTGGAAAAATGAAAAAACCCATAAACAGTTGTTATGTACAAAACCTAGCACAAATATTAAGCATTAGGAACTGATGTTATTTTGAAGAAACAATCAATACCAACTGAAAATATTTTATAGTATTTTGAAGTCTAGTGAAGAAATAATGATTTATTGATGGTTGAGCTTAATGTAATTTTTGTCAGTATCATCCAAATATATAGTGCCTAAAATATGCACAAAACAAATGATTGATTTTTGTACTTAACCTTGTATTCTACTTCTATTCTGGCATTCAGAATATATTTCACATTCTATTTATCAATGAATCGCTTTATTTTTCCTCACATTCTTGCCCTGATCTGATACGAACACATAAAGAATCATGCAAATAATCTACACTATATTATAAACTCTAATAGAAAATGATTCACATAATATGTTGAGTCAAAATATGAAGGACTGAAAACGTTTATATTATTCTGAAAGTGATAATAGCAATACAGGGTTGGGATGAAGTATGGAACAAAGTAAATATCTTCTAAACGAAAAAAAAAAACGATATTTATGAAATTTTGCAGGTAAGTGCAATGGAAAAAATGCATCTGATGTACATTTTTTTGTAATATAGTTCCGGTTTAATCAGAAATGCCATCAACTTATCTAATTTAAATGGGACACCCTATATATTTTTACAGATTTTGAAGGAGCTTGTTATTTTGAATTCATACATACTGAGTTGAGTGTGAAAAAATTTATAGGTTACTGTGATTGTCACTAGGAGGCGTAGCACTTCTTTTCAGGTGCCTATAGTGTTCTTTATGTCCATACGTCTCGGGCTATCAATGAAATTCCATTTGAAAAGCATACCATTACAACGATCATGTCCTGTCCTAAGACGATTTAAAAGACACCAATTTTTCCTAGACAGATGAAAACGAGGAACTTTTTCAGAAGGATCAAGTGTTGAACTTTCATTGAAAAAATCATATGAAGTCCTTGTATCTGGCATATAATTGATAACAGGAAACAAATTTGGAAAATAATGAAATTTATTCTATGACTTCATGGCAGCAACCTGTCTTCGAATATGAGAAGGTATTATGTTGGAAAGAACTGGTAACCAAGCTAATGGAGTAGATCTCATGGTTCCAGTAATAATCCTCATAGAAATATTAAGTCGTCCATCAATTTTATGGGAACTGTATAGATGCATAGAATACCTATGTGTGGCCACCGAACACATAGAATACCTGGTGTTGGCACTGATTAGATTTTGTTTAAGACTTTCTTGTCGATCGAAAATCTGAGATTTTGTGCTGCTTTTCATTTCTCCCGAAAGGGGTCGCGCATTTTCCATTGCCGCAGTAGCTCCACGACCGATAAAATATTGTGGATTATTCCGGAAGTAGAACGAGAACTCAAATCTAGAGTGCCGAACAAAATCTAATCAGTGCCAACACCAGGTATTCTATGCCTCTACATGAGCACGCTATTTGGTGTCAAATTCGATGCTCACTATTATCACAGAATACCTAACTACAAAGAAGCGTCAGTAAGCGTCGGCACTTTGATCTTCAAGGGGCAAATTTTCGTGGCCTTCATTCTCTGTTAGGTAGTACCACGGCCTTCTCTAGACATGGCCGGGTGCCTTAAGCGGCAACGCCGAAAAAAAACAGGACAGGGAGGTATGCTGTTTACGATGCTTAGCGTGGAGAGATAGCATATTTCGACCGTATCATTTCATTTCCTAATGTTGATAAATGTGTTTTCCGATGAATATCTGAAAAAAAATGGAAGTCAATAAATTCAATAGTCAATAAATTGAATATAAATGAAAAACAAAATTGAAATTGAAGCGTATTGGTTGATGTTATATTCAATTTATTGTGGAGCAAGAACCACAGGGAGGTGTAGGGCCATCTCTCGCCAAAATTTTTTCCATCTGCTTGCAAATGTTTATCAAACTTAATTATATCGGAATCAAAATATTTCTCGCAAACAAAACTATTCGTTGGAATGAAATTTCGCGATATGGCATGCACCTCATCCATAAAAGCTTACGCTGTTCATCTTTCGGAAAACTAAAACAACTAAAATATCCTTAATTTCTTGTAGACGGATAATTACTTCTACACGATGGAAAACATGAATACAACACGTTTTGACCATTTTTCGAAGCAGAACTCACTGTACACGGCACTCGAACAGTCGCTATAATTCACTTATTTTTTCACATACATGACCACTAAACTAAGCGGATGATACAAAAACACGTGCATTGTTTACCACAAGACGCTTGCTTGACATACCCCAGTCCAGCGTTGCCGCTCTTCGCATGGCCCTGGCTCTGTAAGTTGAAGATGGCTATGGTAATACATATGTCACTTTTGAGCGGCAAATTTGATTTGAATGGTCAATGGTTCACATAACAAAGGATTTTTAGTTTTTGATTTATCAACAATCAGAATCATACCAAAAAGAAACAAACTTCAGCGGTCCATCGGGAAGTTTAAATTTAATTTTGACATATGTACTACCTAGCATGGCAGAAGCGTCATCCCATAGAGTGACGCTTCTGTGTAGTTAGGTATTCTGTGCTATTATGTCGTGAAACTTATTTCATCCATAACTTCATGTGAAAACTTTCGATCATAACAATTTCATTCAATCGCTTGTGACATGATTTCATTCGCGTTATCTATTTTCTTGTTGACACTCTGAATAATACATAGCCTTGACGTTTCCAGCAATTTTTGAATTTCCAGTTGACGCATGCGTACAATTAAATTCTTATCCCCTGTGACTTTGAATAGCAGAGCTTTACCATATTGATGTTATTAGATGCATTTCCTACATCGTCAGAACGTGAAATCGCAGACCAACTGTTGGTCTGTGGCCATTCAAACAGGAGAACTTGCATTTCGAAGGAGATTTATTTGCAACATTCAAGCAAATAAAATTCACATCAGAATCTATATTCGAGGAAGAAGAACCTAGCGAGGTGAGCAGTTTTTGTGGTCCATCAAACCCATATCAGCAGGATTATTTCGTTATTTTACGTGATGCCAGGAGGCACTTGGTATTCATTCTGTCTTGGGTGTGACCTACTCTATTTGATACAAAAGTTGACAACCGATGCCGAGATCCTTCCCAGACAGCACCGGATATTCATAGAATATTCCCTGAATGTGCAAAATGGGATAGGTATATTCCGGATATTCGTAGAATATTCATAGAATATCATAGAATATCTATATCCCATACATCATATTCCGAGAATATTCCCATACGAATATTCTAGGGATATTCCTAGAAGAATATGCTGAGAATATACCAATGAGAATATTCTTTATAGAATATTTCTAGAATATTCGTAGGATATTCAAAATTGAATATTCTTTATGGTACATCCCTTGAATATTCCGCACGTAATATTTTTGGAATATTCCGCTCATAATATTCCTGGAATATCCTGTACGGCATATTAAAGTAATATGCGAAGATATACATTGGAAATGAAATTTCAAAATGTTTTTGGACTGCAATAAGCAGATGGCGACTGTATGTATTTAATTGTTACCATAAATTCAATTATCTCATGAATTTTCAGATTTACGTACGATAACGAGAGTTATATAAATTCATGGTCTCATTTTATTTTTGAGTTGAAGTTTTGTATACAAAACTTGTGCGCAGTAAAATGTCACAAAACACTAGACCATGGACGTCATAGAATCCCGCCATCCGTAGCCATGCAGCCAATAGAATGTCACCATTCGCCATCTGTCAAATTGCACGGCGTCGGTTAACCACATTTTAGGTTAACCACACCATTCTATCATTTCTATTTCTAATCGTTTCCTTGGAAGCTTCAGATCGAAACTTTTGTGAGTGTTATTTGAAGTGATATTTTGAAAGATTTCTTAGTGAATCGAGTTTGAGTATTGCCTGGATTATTTGTTTTTGTGTTATCTATGAGGTAAGTGAATTTGATGAAAGGATTCTATATGTCCGTGATGCATTGATTGATTAATTTTATTCACGACCATTTTGATATCGAAATAATATATTTATGAAAAAGACTTCGTTCATCGATCCCCTATTGTACATTTCTTTCTTTATATGCGTTTTTTTGGAGGTTATGAATGTTGTCAAACTCTCAGTGTTGTGTTATGTCTTAAAAAATGTTTTTTTCAGGGTCTCTGCGTGTCCTTTAGCACCACTGAAGCTGATTTAAATAAATATTTCATCTCATTGTTTTTGTTTTCTTCAATAAATATGATTATACCATAATATGTTTTTCATTTCCTATTCACTGGATAGATTATAATCAGTATTTCTGAAAAGTATTTCAAATTTCAATTAGGCTCAAATGTTTAGATTCAGTTTGAACTCCTGTGTTGAACTTTGGTTTACTGAGTAAAATCATTGAATAAACCAAAGTTTAAGTGGGCCTAAGAATGCATATATGTATATGTGAATATCCAATATTCCCTGAATATGAAAATGGTTTAAGTTTAAGATATCCACGGAATATCTCTATAATATTCCGAATATTCTAGGTATATGCTATGAATATCCTTATGTGATATTTTAGGAATATTCAGTATGAAATATGCCTTGAATATTCCAGGAATATTGAGAATATGCCTAGAATATAAGTTTCCGAATATTCCAGTAATATTCCATAAATAATATTCTTGGAACATTCTATGAATATTCGGAATATTCCTGGAATATTCTTTTCAGAATATTCTACGAATATCTGTGGAATTCCCATACGCATATTCATGGAATATTCCAATATGCCAAAATGAATATTCTAGGCACATTCTGAGAATATCCGGTGCTGTCTGGGTTTAAGCCAATCTAGCTATCTAGCATGATTTGGGAAACAGTGATAGCGCAAACTTTTCTAAAATTAACGGAATTTCGAAAGGTTTCAAGGCAGAAAGAGAGGAAGGTTAGCCAGCAATTCAGCACCACAAAGTTCGAGCCGTGGAATAGTGAGGTGTTTGAGTGGAGATACTTCACTTTTGGCTCAAAGGAATTTGTCAGCTATCGGAGTATTCTCATCAGCTGTTCGTATATAGCTACTGGGCCTAACCCTTTTTTGAAGCATCACAAAATCATGAGACATAAGATTTCACTTCACCATGGGCGGAACGAGTTTGCATGGAATATCAATACAGGACAAAATTGGAATATCCCAAACCTTAGAAATTTTCGCAGGGATTTGCATCCCAACAAACCTTTTACATGAGGTGTTCGTGGAAAAAGGTCCACGGGTACCAAAGAGCGAATTGGGTCAAAAATGCGTCATATCTGATAGAGTTAATAACTTCAAATCTAGAGTATTCCTGGTTTTCTAGCTGTGGTACAATAGAAAATTTCACCTAACGTTTCGCCTACAACTGCGGTAGGCATCTTCAGAGGTTTCTCTATATTTGAAGTTGAATCCGGCCGTAAAAGCCTTCATCGAGAGTTTAGTCGATATACCCCCTATGAGAATCGAAAGCCTCGTGTTGAAAAAAATGCGTTTCATAATTTATTTGAAGTGATTAAATGTTGTGCACCGAATTTAATGGAAAAATAGCTATATCCGCTCTTGAAAAAAGTATATAGATTTTGAATAGGTAGGTACTTAACAATATTCTATTTCTGAAAATAAAAGTCAATCCTTTGAGTTTTGTCGCAATTTATCTGCGTTAACCTTTTCGTTGAATTCAGGAATGGCTTTAACTAAATTTTGTTCGATTTCGATGGACAACATTGCGAGCGCCGTCAGTCTTTCGTCCGACATCGTATTTAGAAACGACTTGATCAATTTCAAAGTAGAGAAGCCTATTTCAGTTTCTGCGGCTGTCATTGGCATCAAAACAAAACTTTATATATTCCACAAAACGTGGAATCCAAACCGTACGACACTATCAAATTTAAAGTACCTAAGATAACGGTCAAGTTCCCGTTTTCTTGTGTTATTTCTGGCCGCGAGTAAAATATCGATAATTCCAAATTCAGGGCTTATGAACCATATGAATTGCATTGCAGAAAATATCACCATAGAGATGATGTTTAAATGCAAAACACTAAATCTGAAATATAATAATGTCGCCGATTTCTCTCGCAAACTCAAATAAATTAAGTAGAATTTCGTTAGAAAACACCCCCTCATTATCAGTCCTTAAATCCTCAACGCGAATTTACCACACGGAACAATTGGCACCTTCAAAATCTCTCCATTAGACTCCATTTATTCCTTCGAAGGGCTCATCTTTCTACGCCCGAAACACAGCGCAACGGCTCGAATGGTCACTGAGAACCGCGCGTGGTTCTCACTGGAGACGCGTCCCGTTGCCATGGCAACCCGCTATATCGCTCGGGCGTTCGAAATTCAGCCCAGCACCGCAGACCAGCATATTCCGATTACGTTCGTCTTTGGCTTTACGCTCTTAATTGTGAAATACGGGGGTCGCTACGGCTAGGTAAAAATTTTTAAAATTTAATTATATCCTGTTTGAGGAGAAAACCACGAATAGGTAATATAGAAATTGATTGTTTTTCTATTTTCGTCATTTTTCTAGGGAGGGCGGCGCCCCGCAGCCCTCCCTCACCAGCCGCCACTGCATATTATACAGGGTCTTTCACGAGGAACCTCACCCATATTTATACGGGAAACTACTGAACGTATTTTCATGAAATTCAGCACTTATAAGTATTTCACGATGCTGATGAAATCTAAAATATTTTCAAGGCATGAGCACCTCCGGTTTTTCCGGAAATGACGTCAACTTCCGTTTTTCAAATTAGAACCCAATTTTTTTATTGCAGAAATAGATTCCTTAGAAAATTTCGAGTTATGTTGATGTAACATTTTTCAGTTTTGGTTGGAAAATTCTCTCTGAGCGGGAAAATTCGAAAAAAAAATCGAAAATAGAGCTCCGCTGAAACAAGAATAACTTCGAGGTTTTTGGATGGAAAATTTTCATTTTTGGGATTTTTCAAGATGTAAAATTGATGTATCCACTTTAAAAATCTAAATCGCGATTCATGATACAGGGGGTGAAAAAATCGCTTTCAAAGTTAGGGATGACAAAATCGTGAAAAATCAATTTTTTCAAATTAGAACCCCATTTTTTTATGGCAGATATTGAATCTACGTTAAAAAATAATGTGAGTGTATGCATCACACCCTTGCCCTAAAGTGGATATTAACTCAGAAAATATTATGTTATTTTAACCATGCTGCAGATTTTTCACTCCTTGAAACCGACTTCAAGTTACTATTAGGAGAACCATGGCAAACTCTCGCAGTTATAACTAGAGAAGATGCTCAAAGTTTTGACCGTTAATTTCTAAACTTCTAGACATTTATTTATACGTCTCAGGACTCTCAGGAATGCTTCGTGTGTTGCTCTTCTTATTTCATCGGGAGGAAGAGATCTGCAAAAGTGTTTAAAAACCAAATTGAGTTTCAAAACTATGAATCTAAAAATCTAAACAAACCTGAACGCATTTCTGACTCGTTCTATGCAGTCCTCTTTATCAGTCAGGGGAGTTGAGTAGACAATATTTTGTATCCTACCCCAAACATAATAGTCTAAAGGAGTTAAATCGGGAGAACGTGGTGGCCAAAGATGTGGACCATTGTTCGCCAACCATCGATCTTCAAATAGCCTGTAGAGGATATTTGACATATTGAGTGAATTGTGTGGAGGTGCGCCATCTTGTTGATAATACAGGGTGTCCCACGGTCGAGTGCCTATTAGACGTTTCTGGAGAACTGGACATATTTGAAATCCGAAAATTGGTATTATGATACTGTTCGAAATTCTCTACAGACCGAAAATATTTTTGGAGCTTGAGCACTTCCGGTTATAACGGGAGTGGAAATAAATTTGTTCAAAAAATATTTTTTTCAATATTTTCGTTTCTGATATAATTGAGTATTCAATGCTGAATACATTTCTGTTAAAACCATTGTATTCATTCGAATAGTTTTCAAAATATCGAAAAAAAACCTGAAAAAATGTCGCATATTCATAGTCAGTGTTATGTTCATTATTCTTATTCTGAACATTATGAGTGTAAACCGTTCTCAGAACGTCAAAGTAGAAGAATGTGGAAAGGTCATGCATCTTTTGAATTTCATAAATATCATCACAGGGTGTTTCAAATTTTGTGTTGAAAACTGTGATCGAAAATTGGCCATAACTTCTGTTTTTCAAATTAGAACCCTATTTTTTTATGATTGCGTTGGATTCTGCGAAGAAAAATAGTGATAGCATCCTCAGATGTTCTTATTCCTAAATTCAGTAATTGCCGAGATATTTGAGCTTTTCTGGATTCATGTTGTACGTAGAGTCAAATTCATCGAATCTGAAGAAATTCGATGAATATTTTTATGAAACCATAGTAACAACTAATAATTAGATCTGTCACCTGTGAATTATTAATGGGATCATTTATCTTCTATGGTCACAGAATATTCTCATGCCAACAGATTCGATGACTATTCTTATGCAACCATAGTAACCATTGAAGTAAAATCGAGAAGTAAGGTTATGGTCTAAAATAAGAGCTGTCACTTGTGAATTATTAATGGGATAATTTATCCTCTATGATCACAGAATATTCTCATGCGAAAGATAAGGTGAATTTGACTCTACGTACAACATAAATCCAGAAAAGCTCAAATATCTCGGCAATTACTGAATTTAGGAACAAGAACATCTGTGAATGCTATCACTATTTTTTTCCGCAGAATCCAATGCAGTCATAAAAAAATAGGGTTCTAATTTGAAAAACAGAAGTTATGGCCAATTTTCGATCACAGTTTTCAACACAAAATTTGAAACACCCTGTGATGATATTTATGAAATTCAAAAGATGCATGACCTTTCCACATTCTTCTACTTTGACGTTGTGAGAACGGTTTACACTGAGAATGTTCAGAATAAGAATAATGAACATAACACTGACTATGAATATGCGACATTTTTTCAGGTTTTTTTTCGATATTTTGAAAACTATTCGAATGAATACAATGGTTTTAACAGAAATGTATTCAGCGTTGAATACTCAATTATATCAGAAACGAAAATATTGAAAAAAATATTTTTTGAACAAATTTATTTCCACTCCCGGTATAACCGGAAGTGCTCAAGCTCCAAAAATATTTTCGGTCTGTAGAGAATTTCGAACAATATCATAATACCAATTTTCGGATTTCAAATATGTCCAGTTCTCCAGAAACGTCTAATAGGCACTCGACCGTGGGACACCCTGTATAAGTCATTATGGTTCTGTACTAGCGGCTCAATTATTTGAGTCAATATGTCAGAATATCTATCTCCTGAAGGAGAACATTCTTTAAATAATGCAAACATGTGTAGTGTTCTATCTTACCAGTTAAAGTCCCATCATAAATGTGAACATCGAGAATTGCATTATTTTTGATGGCGCAAAAAACATTGAAACTCCAGGTCTCTTGAAAGTTCCATTGTCTGAAGTGGTGGTTGTTCTCTTCATCCCAATAATGACTGTTATGCCTATTGAAAGAACCATTCTTTGTGAATTTAGATTCATCTGTCCAAATTATACAGTCTAAAAAGTTTTCATTCTCTTGAAATCGAATCATCATAGCTTCGCAAAACTCTGTTCTCCTGACGGAATCAGTTTCCTTCAAATGCTGTACCCTATTGAATTTATATGGGTGCATTTTATGTTTTTTTAATATTCTCCAAACACTCGATTGAGATAATCCCAGATCAATCTCGGCATCTTTGAGAGAATTTTGAGGATTCACACGAAAATATGCAAGAACTGTAATTTCGTTGTTCTCATATTCTACTACACTTTTTTCTCTGTGTATAGTTTTCTTAACGAAAGATCCGACATTTCTCAAGTTTGTCATGGTTCTGTTAATGGTATCTCTCGTTGGTCTGGGTCGGTCAGGAAACCTCTCAATGAACAGTCGAATCGTTCTATCTACAACTTTATTACATTCTCCATGAAGTAGAATGAGATTTAAATAATCATCATTGGTAAAATTAGGCATAGTGATCGATTTTATAACTTAATACGAATTATCACCAAATTAATAGTAAACACAAAATGCTACTGAATAAAGAGGAATTTGGCAGATGTAATTAATGATATCTATCATTAAAAAAAAAGAATGTAAAACATGGTAAGTTTTTGCATATGGTTCATAAGGAATTATTTATTTATCACTGGAGAGAAAACCGATGGCCGATTAGTTCAAATAAAGAGGTTTCCGATACAAATTCGAATCCAAATTCGCCATCTATTTAGGAACAACGTGTAACTTTTTTCTCTTGCATATTAGGGTAGTAAAATCTAAAACATGGGTTTAAGTAACAGTTCCTGAAAATTTCATCTTTTTGGCGTGAAGGGAAAAGAAATAGCTGAAAATTCAAGACGAAAAACAGTTTTTTGTGAATAACTCAGAAAATATCCATTTTAGGGCAAGGGTGTGATGCATTCACTCACATTATTTTTTAACGTAGATTCAATATCTGCCATAAAAAAATAGGGTTCTAATTTGAAAAAATTGATTTTTCACGATTTTGTCATCCCTAACTTTGAAAGCGATTTTTTCACCCCCTGTATCATGAATCGCGATTTCGATTTTCAAAGTGGATACATCAATCTTACATCTTGAAAAATCCCAAAAATGAAAATTTTCCATCCAAAAACCTCGAAGTTATTCTTGTTTCAGCGGAGCTCTATTTTCGATTTTTTTTTCGAATTTTCCCGCTCAGAGAGAATTTTCCAACCAAAACTGAAAAATGTTACATCAAAATAACTTGAAATTTTCTAAGGAATCTATTTCTGCAATAAAAAAATGGTGTTCTAATTCGAAAAACGGAAGTTGACGTCATTTCCGGAAAAACCGGAGGTGCTCATGCCTTGATAATATTTTAGATT
The DNA here is from genome assembly GCA_910592335.1 of Adalia bipunctata. Taxonomy (NCBI): domain Eukaryota; kingdom Metazoa; phylum Arthropoda; class Insecta; order Coleoptera; family Coccinellidae; genus Adalia; species Adalia bipunctata. The sequence goes on along the minus strand of OU342949.1, from coordinate 7,680,650 downwards.
TCATCAGCATCGTGAAATACTTATAAGTGCTGAATTTCATGAAAATACGTTCAGTAGTTTCCCGTATAAATATGGGTGAGGTTCCTCGTGAAAGACCCTGTATAATCTGTTCCTTGTCGCCATTTCTTCACACGTGCCATATGCCATGTATTGTTCGATTTAAGAAAACAGTATGTAATTCTCTCTTTCAAAAGAATAAATAAAAAAACTTTGCAATTGAAACTTTAAAACGTAGTTTTCAAATTTTGTTGAGATTAATAAATTTGTTAATTACCTATCACCACTCATTTTTCCAATAACAAAAAATTCACAATGCGTTAGCAAATTGTTTTTCATCATAAAATGCCAGTTCGCTCGATAACAGTTCACTTTAGAGTTTAGAGTAATGAACCAGGAGTACTTTTTTTATGTAAAACACATTGGCGCATCAGAATTTGAGGTACAAATTCGAATTTGTCCTGTGGTGTTAAAGTTAGGGGTGAAACCTTTGTGCAAATTCGATGATATTTCCGCCAATGGCACGTCTAATAAAACCGAGTAAAGTACAAGAAAGCAGCTATTATTAGTGACAATGTGTGTACAAAAACTCAATTCGGTAATTCAAACGGGTCCTGAGAAATTAGCAAAAACTGAAAAAAACATAAATTTTTGACACCCTGTATCTCGGGAACGAAGATCCGGAAGAAAAAATGGAAGAGAAAAAAAAATGTTTTTTCATCAGAAATCTCTATTTGACCGTTGTACACCTCTTTTGGAACACCTGTATAGTCCTGCTAGCTGATGAGAAATAAAATAAATTTCATTCTACACTACCTCCAGTTGATTATTCCTATTCTGATTTTTTTTTGCCCCCCCCTTAGCTGAAAAGCTTGGGACGCCCATGGTGAAACGTATCGTCAATTTTTTTATTTATCCTGTTATTAATTAGATACATTATGAACTAAGATTCCAAATGATCTGTAAACTCAGAATGTCCACTATTATTTCGATTTTCATATGTATACAGGGTGTATTTGAAGGTGAGGCTTTTCTTTTGACAGATGGTAGAACTCGTAGGTATCAACATCTTTTGTTTTTTGTCTTCTCATCTAACAAATTTGCAAAAAATTCTAGTGCGTAGAACAGACCATTTTGCCATATGCCGCTTTTTCATAATTTTTTTGAATTGAGCATTTCATATAAGAAATTTTCGGTGAAATGACTTATTTTGATGAGTTCTATCACCTGTATCAACGAGCGGTAATGTAAGTCATAACACACGAAGATGAATTTTGCAGCACGACCGTCAGGCAAGTGGTGTTATGTTAGTGTGTTATGACCATTACCGCGTGTTGAAAATAGAACTGTGGTAGTAGAAAACTACTGCAATAAAACCAATTTCGTCCAGTATTTTATAGATGGCGCAGTTGCCATTGTATCATTTCTAGAACATTCTAGTAAGCTCATGCCTTGAAAATATTTTAGATTTCATCAGCATCGTGAAATACTTATAAGTGCTGAATTTCATGAAAATACGTTCAGTAGTTTCCCGTATAAATATGGGTGAGGTTCCTCGTGAAAGACCCTGTATAATCTGTTCCTTGTCGCCATTTCTTCACACGTGCCATATGCCATGTATTGTTCGATTTAAGAAAACAGTATGTAATTCTCTCTTTCAAAAGAATAAATAAAAAAACTTTGCAATTGAAACTTTAAAACGTAGTTTTCAAATTTTGTTGAGATTAATAAATTTGTTAATTACCTATCACCACTCATTTTTCCAATAACAAAAAATTCACAATGCGTTAGCAAATTGTTTTTCATCATAAAATGCCAGTTCGCTCGATAACAGTTCACTTTAGAGTTTAGAGTAATGAACCAGGAGTACTTTTTTTATGTAAAACACATTGGCGCATCAGAATTTGAGGTACAAATTCGAATTTGTCCTGTGGTGTTAAAGTTAGGGGTGAAACCTTTGTGCAAATTCGATGATATTTCCGCCAATGGCACGTCTAATAAAACCGAGTAAAGTACAAGAAAGCAGCTATTATTAGTGACAATGTGTGTACAAAAACTCAATTCGGTAATTCAAACGGGTCCTGAGAAATTAGCAAAAACTGAAAAAAACATAAATTTTTGACACCCTGTATCTCGGGAACGAAGATCCGGAAGAAAAAATGGAAGAGAAAAAAAAATGTTTTTTCATCAGAAATCTCTATTTGACCGTTGTACACCTCTTTTGGAACACCTGTATAGTCCTGCTAGCTGATGAGAAATAAAATAAATTTCATTCTACACTACCTCCAGTTGATTATTCCTATTCTGATTTTTTTTTGCCCCCCCCTTAGCTGAAAAGCTTGGGACGCCCATGGTGAAACGTATCGTCAATTTTTTTATTTATCCTGTTATTAATTAGATACATTATGAACTAAGATTCCAAATGATCTGTAAACTCAGAATGTCCACTATTATTTCGATTTTCATATGTATACAGGGTGTATTTGAAGGTGAGGCTTTTCTTTTGACAGATGGTAGAACTCGTAGGTATCAACATCTTTTGTTTTTTGTCTTCTCATCTAACAAATTTGCAAAAAATTCTAGTGCGTAGAACAGACCATTTTGCCATATGCCGCTTTTTCATAATTTTTTTGAATTGAGCATTTCATATAAGAAATTTTCGGTGAAATGACTTATTTTGATGAGTTCTATCACCTGTATCAACGAGCGGTAATGTAAGTCATAACACACGAAGATGAATTTTGCAGCACGACCGTCAGGCAAGTGGTGTTATGTTAGTGTGTTATGACCATTACCGCGTGTTGAAAATAGAACTGTGGTAGTAGAAAACTACTGCAATAAAACCAATTTCGTCCAGTATTTTATAGATGGCGCAGTTGCCATTGTATCATTTCTAGAACATTCTAGTAAGCTCATGCCTTGAAAATATTTTAGATTTCATCAGCATCGTGAAATACTTATAAGTGCTGAATTTCATGAAAATACGTTCAGTAGTTTCCCGTATAAATATGGGTGAGGTTCCTCGTGAAAGACCCTGTATAAAAGAATAAAATCTGTTTACCGCTCCAAATCTAAGTGTTAGCAGAGGGAATGTAAACGGGGTAACATACAATTCTGAGTATGATACACGAGAACAGATAAAAACCTCTGAAAAAACTCTGTCTCCCCGTGTGGGCGTGGTGATACTGAATTTGTTCAAAAAATATGCTGCTATCCATTATTTTTAGCGACCATAGTTAATTATCACTACTCATTTTTCCAATTACAAGAAATTTACAATGCGTTAGCAAATTGTTTTTTCATCATAAAATGCCTACTTTAGAATTAGAGCAATGAACCAGGCAAGGACGGAGCTAGAAAAAAAATTCGGGGGGGGGGGGGGGTTCCGTCCGAGGCCGTAGCTAGAAAAAAAATTCGGGGGGGAGGGGGGTGTCTGTTGAACTGACCTCTAAAAAAAATTTCGGGGGGGTCCGGACCCCATCGGATCCCCCCCTGGCCACGGCCTTGGAACCAGGAGTACCTTTTTTATGTGAAACACAATAGCGCATCAGAATTTGCTTTGAAAGCGATTTTTTCACCCCCTGTATCATAAATCGCGATTTCGATTTTTAAAGTGGATACATCAATCTCACATCTTGAAAAATCCCAAAAATGAAAATTTTCCATCCAAAAACCTCGAAGTTATTCTTGTTTCAGCGGAGCTCTATTTTCGATTTTTTTTTCGAATTTTCCCGCTCAGAGAGAATTTTCCAACCAAAACTGAAAAATGTTACATCAAAATAACTTGAAATTTTCTAAGGAATCTATTTCTGCAATAAAAAAATGGTGTTCTAATTTGAAAAACGGAAGTTGACGTCATTTCCGGAAAAACCGGAGGTGCTCATGCCTTGAAAATATTTTAGATTTCATCAGCATCGTGAAATACTTATAAGTGCTGAATTTCATGAAAATACGTTCAGTAGTTTCCCGTATAAATATGGGTGAGGTTCCTCGTGAAAGACCCTGTATTTTTGGCCCTGAGGAATTCTGAATATATCGACGGAACGTCGGCGAAGTCTCAATTGTAGTTTTGATTTGTGTCCTCAATACCATGAAAAAACTCTCTATTCAGAGAACAGGTTCAAAGTGCCACAATCAACTTATTTCCAATATCTTTGGTATAGTACCTACCTACCCATAAGAACTTTTCAGAAGTTCTTCATAATCTGAACTACCTAATCCACATTCTACCGAGCAGCTTGTTAAGTGGTTCGGAAAACCGTAGATGCTCTCGTAAGATAATTGGCTTGTCAGATGGCCACCTTTTGTTACTTTTTCACAAAACATGAAGCGTATTAATTATAATCCTTTGCAATGGGCATTGATTTTAGAATAGAAAGGGTTGAGACATGATACTTTGAAGCGATGCCTTGTTGATGAATTTACGTACCATTGTTGGTATAGTATATAGTTTCATACCTCCTGTGCTTTCTGAATAGTACAAAACAAAGTAGTTTTTCGTGTGCCTCTATGCGCTTACACCTCAACAGAGCATTGTTGCATAGATGCATAGAATACCTGGTGTTGGAACTGATTAGATTTTGTTTAAGACTTTCTTGTCGATTGATCATGTGATACTTTGTGCGGCTTTTCATTTCTCCCGAAAGAGGTCGCGCTATTATTCCATAAAGATTTATGACATTCGAAATTGTTTTGAAGTTTTGATCAGAGACAACTGTCATTGTGTCATTTCTCTAAAAACATAACATAACCTATATCATACTGATCATCGCGCCACGACCGATGAATATTGCGGATTATTCCGGAAGTAGCACAAAATTTCAATTGTTTTGATCTACAAATTTTGTTCACGATTTTTACTTAGGAGTCGTTTCACCAGGTATTTCTATGCATCTATATTGTTGCAAATGGGTTGTCCATAGAATTATAATAATATAAAATTATGTTGGGTTTTCACTATCGTTTGAAGAATATCTTTAGGTGCAGTAAAATCTCATATTCGATTCAGTAATCATGATGAAATTTTGGTAAAATCTGAATGAATAAGTTTCAATTTTTTTTATAGGTACCTACCTACCCACCATGGGCGTATTTACGGGGGGGGTACTGGGGATAATTACCCCCCCCCAGAAGAAAATTTGCAATACCCCTCCTAGAAGAACATTTGCTACACTAAATCCTCGAATTGAATTGAAAATATAAAATATTTCAAACATTGAACAAAAACTAATGAAAAAGGTTTTTTCATGTTATTTGATATTCCACGTAACATTTTTTGAAAGAAAGAAATATACAGTCAAATTTATCAGAACCATTACCTATATAGGAAGATCATACATAGATCAGCGAATGGCATGCACAAGTCAAAACTCCGAACTTCATTTCAGTAACGTATTCGCTTTGGTATCCAATATTCATGAAAAATTAAATATAGAAATAACAAAAACAAGAGTAACCCCGAGACAATCGCATCGCTCAAATATACTTACAGAAGATGATGAATTTTTTTTCCGAATTAATTCATATATTCCTATGTTGGATTATGTATTACAAGATCTGCAATATCGATTCAACGAAGAATCTCTGAACGCCTATGAGTTTAATATATTTTTCTCTTCAATTTTCAATAAGAAATCGGACACAGAAATAGATCTTTCTCTTGGAATAGTCACGAAGTATTTGAACAACCTAGAGAATTGCAAAAATAAGGATTTGATGCTTTTGAAATTGAAAGCAGAATTTACTATGTGGCAAATCATGGCCGAGAACACAACAGATGGTATGGCGTTATATTCGTCCTGCAATGAAAGTACCTTTTCACTTGTGAAAAAATGTCTCCAAGTTTTGGTCACTCTACCCGTTAGTGTAGCCTCTGCTGAAAGAAGTTTTTCCTCACTGCGGCGCCTTAAAACCTGGCTTCGGTCAACAATGGGCCAGGATAGCTTAGTTGGGCTGTCATTGTTATTCATAAAAAGATAAATTCCAATAAAGGTGGACAATATTATTGATAAATTTCCTTGTAATAAAAAGAGGCGAAGTGATTTCGTTCTGTGATTTTTGAATCATATCTAATGCTAGAAGAAGCGGTTATGTTTAAATTTTTAATGTATAATATTCACTTACCTTTCTTATATTTTTCCTTCAAATTTTGAATAGCCTATTTCTTCGGTTTTCATATTTTTAAAAATGTTATGAATGAGATTCGATCAATATGTTGTTTCATAATTGTATTTTACCTTGCTAAACCTGATCATCTACACTCTACAGGGTCGGGTGTTTCACCATAAACTGGACAAAGATATATAGCCGTGTAGATGACACCGGAAAAGTCATTTTTGCCTTATGACATATAGGTACCCCGTGTTCGAAGGATAAGCGAGATACATGGTGTTTAATGTCAACTTCGAGCAATATTCTGATAATTGTGGTAAGTTATGCTCGAAGTTATGCGTAAAATTTAAATAACAGTTTCTGGTCACATCTTAGTATCTTTTAGTGCTCAATTCATTTGTAGTGTGGAGTTCAGGAAAAAAATTCAAAATGGCGGAAAACCTGCAAAGTTCGAATTTTTTCTCCGTCGCCAGTTTGGAAAGCATTATTTCAACGTACATCGATTTTCTAAGATTTTCCGTGAAAAATTTTCCCAAAATTCGAACTCAACTCTTTTTTTTTATATATCTACAGTGAAAAAAAATCTTTCGATTTTTGGTTGCATATTTATTTTATTCTTTGTGGTAGCCCATTGAAATAATTCATAGTCTTCATACAAGAATATTTTGGTCCAACCTATGAATAGCATTAACATAGTTATTATCTATTATCGTACAAATGTGATGGTGAATTTGCTTTAATTAAAATATTCTCTATTCTTGAAGAGAAAGAACATTCTTCGATGTGCAATGCAGCAACAGTTAAAATATTATTTCTCTTAAAGAGACCTCTACATGATGTTTTCGAACTGAGTTTGTACATTATTCTTAATGCCCTTCTTGAACCATAAACACTTATTCAATAGCTCTTACATTGCCATGAATGAATAGGCCATATCTCATGGTTGACTCAAAGTTCGCAAAGTAAACTTCAGTCTTCAGACCACTTTCATTTAGATATTGTGATAATACAACTAAACACTGCAACAGACTGCATTTAACTTTTTACAATCTTTATATACAGGGTGTTTCACCATAAACTGGACAAACATATATAGCCGTGTAGTTGACACCGAGAAAGTCATTTTTGCCTTATGACATATACCCCGTTTTCGACGCATAATCGAGATACAGGGTGCTTAATGTCAACTTTGAGCAATATTCTGTGAACTGTGGTAAGTTATGCGTGATATTTGAAATAACGGTTCCTGATCACGTCTTAGTATTTTCGAGAGCTCAATTGAATTGTAGTGTAGAATTTTGCAAAAAAAAATTCAAAATGGCGGAAAACCTGCAAAGTCGGAATTTTTTTTTCTCGGTTGCCAATTTGGAAAGCATAATCTCAACGTACTCGATTTTCTAAGATTTTCCGTGAAAAAATTTTTTCAAATTTCGAACTCAACTTTTTTTTTACATGTCTTCAGTGAAAAAAAAATTTCGGCCAAAATTTTTGGAATTTTCCATGGTTGAACTATCTTTAATTCTGAATACTTGGGTGGAAACAGAATGAAAAAATATCAATTGGTTTTCTTTTTGTAGCCTTCCGAAGATTACGCTAGGTGTACTTTCTTAATTTTTATTTGAAAAACTGAAGGCCGTACGTGGGTAAGAATTGTGCTGCTAGGCTGCCAGAATGACCCAGATAGAAATATGAAATTATAACGAAAAAATTTTTTTTCGACAAAATAAAAAAAAAATTGATAAAAATTTTTTTTTTTATTTTTTCCAAAATACTTTGGTAAGGTTCGAACTCTACACTCTCGATTAACTAGTGTTGCTTTGGTAACGGAGATTTATAGGATTAAAATTAATCCAATTCATACTCGTAGAGTTCGATTCCTACCAACATTTTTTGAAAAAAAGTTTTTTTGGTTTATAATTTCATATTTTTATCCAGATCATTCTGGTAGCCCATCAGCACAATTTTGACCTCCGTACGGCCTCCAGTTTCTCAGATAAAAATTAAGAAAGTACACCGAGCGTAATCTTCGGAAGGCTACAAAAAGAAAACCAATTGATATTTTTTCATTCTGTTTCCACCCAAGTATTCAGGATTGAAGATAGTTCAACCATGAAAAATTCCAAAAATTTTGGAAGAAATTTTTTTTTCACTGAAGACATGTAAAAAAAAAGTTGAGTTCGAAATTTGAAAAAATTTTTTCACCAAAAATCTTAGAAAATCGAGTACGTTGAGATTATGCTTTCCAAATTGGCAACCGAGAAAAAAAAATTCCGACTTTGCAGGTTTTCCGCCATTTTGAATTTTTTTTGCAAAATTCTACACTACAATTCAATTGAGCTCTCAAAAATACTAAGATGTGATCAGGAACCGTTATTTCGAATATCACACATAACTTACCACAGTTCACAGAATATTGCTCAAAGTTGACATTAAGCATGCGTCGAAAACGGGGTATATGTCATAAGGCAAAAATGACTTCCCCGATGTCGTCTACACGGCTATATATGTTTGTCCAGTTTATGGTGAAACACCCTGTATATATGACCTTCCCATGACAGAAGTGAATCCACAGTCAAACCCAAAAGTCTAGTTTCAGTTCCTATACAGCTAGTTTCTACCTAATTCATTTAGTGTCACATTGTTTGGATACTCCAGCCTAGTCCTATTTGTTTTGAACATTTAACAGTTTATCTTATTTCCATTTAATATTAGCCCTTCATTCAAGATCCAATTTGACAGTGCTTCAAAAACAGTGGCGTACCCACGGGGGGGATAAGGGGGATATATCCCCCCCAGGAAGATCCATTGTTAGGTCCAAAAGTGTAATTTGATGAAAGCGAATTCTCGGTAAAATCCAAGAGAGTTGTAAAGTTCCTGACAATATATGTAATATATTCGCTTCGGTGACTATATACCAAATTATTAAAAAAAATTAAAGACATATGAAGCCTTCCGAGTGCCGCAACTATCACAGCGATTGGCGGCACATCAAAACAAGCGATTTAAGTGTGCATAAATCTTATCGAGAGATGACGTTTTCGGCTCCAGATCCCTTTGTCGGACGTCGGTCGATGATACTGCGTTAAATTCGCACTTGGATCAGTAGGGTGATATTTTGTTTACTGGTATGAAGTAGATGAGTAGACATTTTTCTATTTCATTCCTTGAGACGACCTGAAGGAATTTGTCCTGAGTTGACATTGCCTTCCATTCATCATAATTCGTTTCATTGTTACAAAGGTGTGTTGTATTTTTTAATAGAGGTCCAGGAAAAAATCATCATAAGTAAACAAACTTCTTTGGTTAAACGAAGGAAATTTGATGAATGCGAAACAAAATCGACAAGTTCGGCTGCTGGAATCCGCTAGCCATGATGTCTATACACAGGGAATTGCCAATTCCGAGAATGAAATTATTGATAATATAGCAAAAAGACCAAGGCGAATTTTCTTTGTTTTATGATAGCAAACCAAAATTTCTGATAATAGTATACAGGGTCTTTCACGAGGAACCTCGCCCATATTTATACGGGAAACTACTGAACGTATTTTCATGAAATTCAGCACTTATAAGTATTTCACGATGCTGATGAAATCTAAAATATTTTCAAGGCATGAGCACCTCCGGTTTTTCCGGAAATGACGTCAACTTCCGTTTTTCAAATTAGAACATCATTTTTTTATTGCAGAAATAGATTCCTTAGAAAATTTCAAGTTATTTTGATGTAACATTTTTCAGTTTTGGTTGGAAAATTCTCTCTGAGCGGGAAAATTCGAAAAAAAAATCGAAAATAGAGCTCCGCTGAAACAAGAATAACTTCGAGGTTTTTGGATGGAAAATTTTCATTTTTGGGATTTTTCAAGATGTAAGATTGATGTATCCACTTTAAAAATCGAAATCGCGATTCATGATACAGGGGGTGAAAAAATCGCTTTCAAAGTTAGGGATGACAAAATCGTGAAAAATCAATTTTTTCAAATTAGAACCCCATTTTTTATGGCAGATATTGAATCTACGTTAAAAAATAATGTGAGTGTATGCATCACACCCTTGCCCTAAAATGGATATTTTCTGAGTTAATATCCACTTTAGGGCAAGGGTGTGATGCATACACTCACATTATTTTTTAACGTAGATTCAATATCTGCCATAAAAAAATGGGGTTCTAATTTTAAAAAATTGATTTTTCACGATTTTGTCATCCCTAACTTTGAAAGCGATTTTTCCACCCCCTGTATCATGAATCGCGATTTCGATTTTTAAAGTGGATACATCAATCTTACATCTTGAAAAATCCCAAAAATGAAAATTTTCCATCCAAAAACCTCGAAGTTATTCTTGTTTCAGCGGAGCTCTATTTTCGATTTTTTTTTCGAATTTTCCCGCTCAGAGAGAATTTTCCAACCAAAACTGAAAAATGTTACATCAAAATAACTTGAAATTTTCTAAGGAATCTATTTCTGCAATAAAAAAATGGTGTTCTAATTTGAAAAACGGAAGTTGACGTCATTTCAGGAAAAACCGGAGGTGCTCATGCCTTGAAAATATTTTAGATTTCATCAGCATCGTGAAATACTTATAAGTGCTAAATTTCATGAAAATATGTTCAGTAGTTTCCCGTATAAATATGGGTGAGGTTCCTCGTGAAAGACCCTGTATAGTATAGAGTTCACTGGGATGGGATCCTATCGAATTTCCACACACGTCAATTTGGAAATGTCAATTTCGTAACAGTCACCAACTGCCAAGATACAATACATAAGTCACCAGGATGTATAATCTGAATTTTTTATTAGAATTTCAACAGTATTTCACGAAATTTTACTGAAATGGAGAAAATATCGTCTAATACTCGTTGCAGAATGCAATTCCAACACTCATGCGTTCGTATTGGAATAGGACCCCATTCTGCAACTAGTTTTAGAATATACTATTCTTGTTTTCTCGATTGCGCATCTAAGAGATTGATCTACACCTTTTCCAATTGTAATTCAGAAAATGTAAAATGTAATTCAGAAAAGCAAATTTGAATTTCAGAAAATGGAAATTGTAATTCAGAATAGTATATGATATGTATCAACTTACTATTCTGAATTACAATTTCCATTTTCTGAAATTCAAATTTGCTTTTCTGAATTACATTTTACGTTTTCTGAATTAAAATTGGAAAAGGTGTAGTTGCAAGGTTAATGAACGAGCACTCAAAGCTCCTGATGTCACGTACTGGCTTTAGGTGATTTTTCAGCAGTGCTTGAATTTAATAAAACGAAATTTAAAATCGGTTAACGTGAAGGCCTAGCGTTTCCGTTGAATTCGGATGATAATTAAAATATGATTTGCATCCGATATGAATCAATTCGACTATTCACAATATTATTGCATTTTTAAAATTCCTACGAGAATGTCGAAAATTTGGGACGAACCCTTATAACCAGCAGGGTCTATGGGTTGATTATTCGAGTACCAACGGCTGACTGCTGTCAACCGACATTCAAGGAAGGATGCGGTTAGATAACATCTTAGATTGGTTTATGATAACATATACAAAGAATGTTTTCAAACACCAGTGAACAACAAATCGACGGAACTCATTATCTCATTGGAACTCAATAAACTGTATCAGAAATGCCACTTCAGTGAGAAGGATAAAAGGAACGACCGTATTTTTAGGAGTGGAAAGGAGCAGAATTGTATCGATTTGATTGTATCCCAATCTTGTCGGCTTGTCCATTCACATAACATAACTAGAAACCTATCGATCCGTTTTATTCGAATTTGTTTCATTTTTGTTGGAATGAATTTGAATAGTCCCAATTGATTTCAAGTTCTGTGGTAAAAAAATGACTTTCGGAAAAAATGAGCCAAGCTAAATCTTCATGATTTCCAAAATTTTGCAAACGAATACTTCTAAGAATAATGAGGAATTTTTTACTCAACTGATGGCATGGAACAGGGTCCTTGCAATAGGAGTAAATTGTAGATGTAGATAATTCCAAAAATCAAATTCTTCCTTTTTTAATCGACATTTTTCACTTATTCATATTTCCAGTGGTAATTCAGAAATCGCCAAGTGAAACTGAGACAACGACACTCGTATTTCAGATTATTCAAGTTTATTTCAGAGAACATCCAATGTAATTCAGATAAGTGAGATAAGTGTATATTTATTCCCTGAAATGTTAATTCAAAGAGATCGTCAATTGGGTTTCAGAAATATCAATTGAATTGATTCGATTAATAAATAAATTGAATAATCAATTCAGATGGGAATCAATTTAAATACATAAACTTTTTCTCTTGTAAAAAACTTATCTCTTAGTGATTGAAAATTTGCATGCGTCATTCTCTACCCAAATAAAATTCTCATCTCGATCGAACCCGTACAGTTTTGAAATTATCAGGAAAACTTTTAGATCGGCCATATTACGGAACCCCTGGTTTAACGAACTCCTCAACGGTATTCGGGATCATTTTTTTTTTCGAATTTTCGTTTAGCTCAGTATTATTCCATCTTGGATGTTTTTTCTACGCGAGTGCGTAGAAAGTTCTTAGTTTTGGAACCAAAATTTGCCTTATAATAAAATAGTTTATGAAGAATGAACAACGATAAGTATTAGGGGAGCGAGGGGCTTGTTGTAACAGGGGCAAGTAGTAACAGGCACTTTTCACTAGGATCTTAAAGTTTATTAGCGTATTTCTTTGACCCGATTTAACCTATAAACCGTGCCGCATAATTATGCCATAGCTAATATCCCGCCAGCCTGCGCAGTGAGTGGAATTGTGCTCGTGCTTCATTTTTGCCAGGTAATATAAAATTGTACTGTCGTAAAATTTTGTTTTGCGTAAATATTATCGACTAATTTCAAACTTTCTGTTTCTTATTTACATTCAAATTTATCTATCTCTGATAATGTGTAACAGTTTTCGAGATTGCTAAATTATTTGAATAATTATCTTGATAAATGTTAAAAATCATACCATGGGGTTAGTTGTAACAAAATCCCGGGGCTTGTTGTAGCATGCTACCAAGTTATGATGTAGATACCTAAATATTTTTTTTCCAGAATGAGGGTGTATAAAAAAGTCAGAGCGGGCAATACAAAGCCAAAAAGTGATTTAAAAGTGCCATGATGATTAAAATTAGTGTTAACTGAATAAAACTGGTAATTACTTAATTTTTAGGTGTTGATTGCTTAATAAGTGTATTTAAGTTGATTTTCGATAATGAATAAATAATACCTACTTCAGAAAGATGTTAATTCTGTTAAAAATAAACAAAGAATAAATGATCAGAGGTATTATTGTTGTCTTTTTTTGTCGTTACAACTTGCCCCAAGCACGAGGTAAGTTGTAACACCGCACTTTTTCTAGAAAATAATTGATTGTGAAATAATGACCAATAGTAATGGTATTATTTTCACTTGATTTGGTAGAGCAAGAGTTACAGCATCCATTAATATTCATTCGGTAGCAATTCAATCAATGGATCTCAAGATTTATTACTTTTCATGAAAACTGTTACAACAAGCCCCTCGCTCCCCTACTCTCACCACTTCTTCTACCTGAAAATCATGAACTGTAAATACGACGGAGTCCCAACATTTCCTTCTGAAAACATATTCACACATAATATTTTGGTTTGACATGTCGTCTTGTGTTCAGGAAATAAAGCTATAATAACTGATCTGATAATAACAGCCTTGCTGCATGTCGGTAGCCTGTCAACAGGGTTGAAAGTAGTGTGTACCTGCTTTATGTCCGAAAAATGCTTTTTATAGTTGAAACCATTAGGCAGTAGTCACAGCCATAAAAACGGTTGTATGTCGTATGTTATATAAAAATTAATTCTTCTAATTTAGCAGATATACAGGTTGTACTATTACCTATTAGAAACTATTTATTACCTGGATGTCAACCTTCCTTTTTTCCCAACATGAATTAATTACATTTGCACTGCAGACGTTTTACTATCGATTTTTATGAGGTTTTCTTATTAAATGGCGATTTGAACTTCTTATAACGAATTATTCTGATGTTGGATAATCCCTTAGATTTGGGGGAAAAATTAGTTTATCAAAATTCCAAGCGAATTTTCTATATTAGGTACCTAATAACTAAAGAAACAAGAGATAGAGGTAAAAACTATAAGAAGGTATATGGAACAAAATAGGTGGAGTGACGTACGTCAATATACATGACGATTCATCACTGCTATGGCCTTATGGATGTTTCACGAAAAATATTCATAATTTGGCACGAGACAAAATATTTTGAAAACTAGAAATTGACATTGACCACATCATCAGATATCTGCAACTTGCGGTTATACAGGAACCTATTTCAAAAGGAACATCCCGCATATTATTGCATCATCAGATAGCTTTTTCGATGGCAATTTCTGCAATATGCCGTATCTTCGGTAAAAACTCAACGGTTAATGAGAATGAGAGATTTGATTTGATTGGTTATTGAGAATCTTATGGAAAAAAATGACGAGTACAGGGACTCGCAGGATTTCAAATATTTTGGCAAAAGAAGTTTTTTTCCAAAAATGTTTTCAATTTCCAATTGTACGAATAGGTAGTATTATAACACCACAGAGTGTTTATAAAAAAATCATTACCTTCAACAAACCAAATTCATCAAATCTATATTTTTGTCATTCTTTCATTCGATTCTACGTATAGAAAGAGGAGTTGATCCATGAACAAACCGTATACCCAAAATGAAGACTTTCACAGTACTCACGGAAAAACTCGACATAAGCGAAAACAGCTTTCTCAAACTGAGTTTAAATTACTCTGTTACCTCCGTGTGACCTCTGTGATCTTCATCTATTTCATAACAGGCATCATTCAAAATGAAAAATTTTCAGGAACAATTCTGGAATATTTTTCTGGGGATCACATATTTCGAAATTTTATAGATTAAACATTTGTCCCCCTCCGTTACTACGCCAATATTCGGATAGAACAACGTCTATACAGGGTCTTTCACGAGGAACCTCACCCATATTTAGGTATACGGGAAACTACTGAACGTATTTTCATGAAATTCAGCACGATGCTGATGAAATCTAAAATATTTTCAAGGCATGCGCACCACCGGTTTTTCCGGAAATGATGTCAACTTCCGTTTTTCAAATCAGAACACCATTTTTTTAATGCAGAAATAGATTCCTTAGAAAATTTGAAGTTATTTTGGTGTAACATTTTTCAATTTTGGTTGAAAAATTCTGTCTGAGCGGGAAAATTCGAAAAAAAAATCGAAAATAGAGCTCCGCTGAAACAAGAATAACTTCGAGGTTTTTGGATGGAAAATTTTTATTTTTTGGATTTTTCAAGATGTAAGATTGATGTATCCACTTTAAAAATAGAAATCGCGATTCATGATACAGGGGGTGAAAAAATCGCTTTCAAAGTTAGGGATGACAAAATCGTGAAAAATCAATTTTTTCGAATTAGAACCCCATTTTTTTATGGCAGATATTAAATCTACGTTAAAAAATAATGTGAGTGTATGCATCACGCCCTTGCCCTAAAGTGGATATTTTCTGAGTTATTCACAAAAAACTGTTTTTCGTCTTGAATAAGTAGCATAAACACAAAATGCTACTGAATAAAGAGGAATTTGGCAGATGTAATTAATGATATCTATCATTAAAAAAAAAAGAATATAAAACATGGTAAGTTTTTGCATATGGTTCATAAGGAATTATTTATTTATCACTGGAGAGAAAACCGATGGCCGATTAGTTGAAATAAAGAGTTTTCCGATACAAATTCGAATCCAAATTCGCCATCTATGTAGGAACAACCTGTAACTTTTTTCTCTTGCATATTAGGGTAGTAAAATCTAAAACATGGTTTAAGTAACAGTTCCTGAAAATTTCATCTTTTTGGCGTGAAGGGAAAAGAAATAGCTGAAAATTCAAGAGGAAAAACAGTTTTTTGTGAATAACTCAGAAAATATCCACTTTAGGGCAAGGGTGTGATGCATACACTCACATTATTTTTTAACGTAGATTCAATATCTGCCATAAAAAATGGGGTTCTAATTTGAAAAAATTGATTTTTCACGATTTTGTCATCCCTAACTTTGAAAGCGATTTTTTCACCCCCTGTATCATAAATCGCGATTTCGATTTTTAAAGTGGATACATCAATCTTACATCTTGAAAAATCCAAAAAATAAAAATTTTCCATCCAAAAACCTCGAAGTTATTCTTGTTTCAGCGGAGCTCTATTTTCGATTTTTTTTTCGAATTTTCCCGCTCAGAGAGAATTTTTCAACCAAAACTGAAAAATGTTACATCAAAATAACTTGAAATTTTCTAAGGAATCTATTTCTGCAATAAAAAAATGGTGTTCTAATTTGAAAAACGGAAGTTGACGTCATTTCCGGAAAAACCGGAGGTGCTCATGCCTTGAAAATATTTTAGATTTCATCAGCATCGTGAAATACTTATAAGTGCTGAATTTCATGAAAATACGTTCAGTAGTTTCCCGTATAAATATGGGTGAGGTTCCTCGTGAAAGACCCTGTAGAGACAGCTCGACAACTCCTTCGAAAGGCAAAGATTTCTTCAAAAGCGTGTTCAAACATCATTATAGTAATAGATTTAATCATAGATGCATCTAAATTTAGTCAAATCACGAGTTATGTCAAAATGGCAATAATAAATTTTGCTAATCCAAAAAAGGACAAATTATCCGAATATTTTTTTTCGATATTTATATAATATCATTACCATGTAGAAAAAGATTAATGAAATATCTTGCTCCATTTTGTGAAATTAAAAAACATAAAAAATATTTCGTTCATGCTCACAAATACCAATGAAATCGCACTATTCACACCCAACCAAACCAGACCAGATATTTATGATAACGGTTACCTGAGTGTAGAGGCTGTAAAATCTTCCGTAACAAAATAAGAACTGATAAATGGGACATCTATATCACAAGGGGCACACTTTCTGAAAGTCTTTTTCAGTTTTGCCTTATTTTTATTTTTGCATTATTTGGGCTCCTATACAGATATAGATAATTGATTTGCCGAGGGCACTCCAATAAATTTTCTACCAAAACATGATAAACAACCGCCAAAAAATGATTATTGTTCTGGCGATTTTTCTAAGAGAATAAATTGGAGTGCCATCAAGACATCCTTCAACTTCAATTTAAAAAAAAATTAAATCTTTATATCTTTATAGGTGGAAAACTTAAAGCGTGAACTTGGAAAAACGAAACGCACTTTTTGAATGGAAAATGTGTGCCGTCGGCCTGAGTATAACGTCCCCTTAAGCACAATTTCAAGTGAACTCAAACATCATTCAATCTTACATCAAAAAGGTACTCTTGGTAAAACTCGATACTGTATACCGTTTTCGGAGTATTTTGTTTTGAAAATTATGAAGTAATAACCGATGCTAGAAAGAAATAATGAAGTACCTAACTATTCATTATTAATTAGTGTGCTTTATGTCGTGAAATGAAGGGATACATGTTTGAAAATTGGGATTCAGGGCTTTCATTCCTGTAATGTTTCATTTGTTTTCTTCAATCTTGAATACATATAGGGTTAAGAATTGTTTTTTCTCGGCTAACCCCAATTATTTTTCAGTGTTCCCCCTGTCCTAGAGACGGAGTCACCTTTTTTTGAAACACCCTGTATAAGAATATATCTACGACGCAGATCAAGATAGACAGTCAAACCATTCAAGTGACGACCAATCAGTTCACCGTTTTACCAGAATCGACTACCGCACTGAATTTTAATTATGGTGCTCATCGCTTCGTGAGTAACAAGTTCAAGCAGGCCCATCCTGGTGGTCTTGATCACAAAACGGTTCCCCTTCGATCTCACGTAGAGCTTCCATTCGGCGACCCCTCTTATATTTAAATATTTATTCATCGATGAAACTGATACGACTGAGAAGGGGCCTACCGATTTTCCCATTCTCATTCGCTGCTTGTTCCAGGATCTGACGAATGGAGATGTTCGAAATCGAATGCAATAGGTGGTGGCACGAATATAGAAATAGAGTTTGACGATGCTCTAAACCAGTGTTTTTCAAACTTTTTCATGATGCGACCCCCCTGGTATGAGAAAATGTTTCGCGACCCCCTGACCCTTCGCTTTTTTATCATGTATGGTTGTGTATGTTACAGTGTTACAAAAATTCATTCCATACATCGATGAGAAGTTAGCCACATCCACACATACACTTAAAGACAAAAATGGAAAAAAATTAATAACTCAGTGAAATGGGATGGTATTGCAATCAGATTTAAATGTGAGCTTGATGGGTGTATAAGAAATTGAATTTGGAGATTTCCAAGACTCAGGGAGGGAGTTAGGGGGGTTGTTGGGGGTGGTTTCTAACAAAATCATAACTCGACGAAATGGGAGTGTTTCTCGATTGGTTTCGAATATGTGTTTCTTGAAAGCCGAAAGAATAAAATGCAATACCCCTCATAGTTTGTTAGCTCCCAGATTCGGAGATATGGGGGATTTTAATGAAAAATAATGAAAAATTCATATCTCGACGAAATGAGAGTGTTCCACGATGAGATTCGAATATGCGTTTCTTGAATGACGAAAAAATGAAATACAATAAACGCCATAGTTTGTTTGCCCCAGGTTTTTACATTAGGTTAGGGGGGTTGTTTATGAAAAATGACGAAAAAAAATTTATATCTCGTTGAACTAAGATTGTTCCACGATCAGATTCGAATATGTATTTCTTGAATGCCGAAAGAATGAAATACAAAAGACCTCATAATTTGTTAGCCCCCAGGTTTGGAGATTTGGAGAGTTGTTTATGAAAAATGGTGAAGAAAATTCATATATCTCGAAGAAATGAGAGTGTTCCACGATCTGATTCGAATATGTGTTTCTTGAATGCCGAAGAAATATAATAAATCCCATAGTTTGTAAGTCCACTGGTTTGGAGATTTTGGGGGTTGTTTATGCGAAACGATGAAAAAAATTAATATCTCGACGAAATGGAAGTGTTCCACAATTATATTCGAATATGTTTTTTAGCCACCTGGTTTGGATAATTGGGGTGTTGTTCATGAAAAATGATGAAAAAAATTCATATCACTATGAAATGAGAGTGTTCCATCGATCAGATTCGAATATGTGTTTCTTCTATTACTAAAGCTCTCCCGACTTCTGGCGACCCCCCCTACAGAAGCTTCGCGACCCCCTAGGGGGTCGCGACCCACAGTTTGAAAAACACTGCTCTAAACATAAGGCTAACCAGCCACAAAATAATATTCTCAATATTTCAGTCGGACAAATTCACTAATATTTCATCAAAATTATGGTCCCGTAACCTTACTCGATTCACAGTAAGTCTAAGGAAAGAGGAAATAGTAAAATATGAATTGCTCTGCGTCACTGTATCCTCTGAGAAATTACCTAAGATCGAATTCTTCGATGTTGGTAACATAGTAAATTTTTTATAATTCTAAAAACGAGTAATGATAATTAACAAGTTTATTGATTTCAACAAGATTTGACAACTAGGTTTTCGAGTTTAAATTGCAAAGTTATTTTCATTACAAGATTACAAGTACTTTATCAATTACAAGAAATCCACAATGCGTTAGAAAATTGTTTTTGATCATAAAATGCCAGTTTTCTCGAAAACAGTTCACTTTAGAGAAATAAATTTTTTATTCAAAAAACAGCAGATTTGAGCCATTTTTTCGCGTCGATTACGGTTTAAAACTATTTCAAAAACATTTCATTTTCAATCAGCTGATTCCAAACTTCAAACTTCAGTTCGAACTATTCCACTACCTGCTTTCAAACCGCTGCAAATTATTTCGAACCATTTGGTGCGTGACGTCACCAGTTCGACGCTTAAACACGAATATTTCAAAACGGACGAAATAATTTTAAAATATTGTCACGCGAAAATATGGCTTAAGTCACTCAATTAAGTAGGTACCAGGTACCTACTAGTTTATTTACACAAGTAAATCGCGCGACAAGCTTTTATGATCATATAAATTGTGTATAATGAGGTTATAATTTGATAGTTGAAATTTCTTCTTTTAAGAGCATTTAAATAAACGCTTTTTTCAAAGAAGGTTTTTCTGCTTTCAATTCATTTACATATTGAAGCGTTTCCTGAAGAAGACTTAAATGAAGCAGAAAGCTTGTGTAAAAGGAAAAAAAGATAGTTTCTTCAATTATTCGACTGCTAACCCAAATATAGTTTACTAATTTCGAATATACTCAGTCGACAATTCTTAAATTATCATATACAGGGTGAGTCTTTGACTTGTACATATATTTTAACTGAAGATTCTTGAGGCCAAAAGAAACCTTTTTTTCATTTTCCATTTTTCCGAATTCGGCTCTGTTAAAAAGATATAACCATTTGAAAAAAAAAAATTGGGCTCAATACGTTCCTGAAATGATCTTCTGGAATTGTTGCAAAGTTCATATTTCTCGATAGAAATTGAGTTTATACATTTAGGGAATACTCAAGTACTAACCTTACTGGAATAAAAATGTTGCAAACACGATAATTTCAACAAAAACAGTTAGTTTCATCGAATTATATCTGCAACTGAAAACCCACATTTCTCACACCAAAATAAGTTCCTTCTTCGATTTTTCTGCAGATTAGTTTGTGAACACTATTAACTTGTTCATATTTTCCACGAAATTCCCAAACAATATCATGAAAAAAGACTTTTAATTCAGATCATCAGAATTCATTATTGAACAACCTAACCTAATCTATTTTGTATCCATTCTGTGAATGTTCGCACAGAAATTTCAAGGAAATGTTGTCAGATTTCTGATATTTTTATTGAGGTTAAGGATTTATTACGAACCATAGAATAAATCACGATACACTTGTGTACCGTGGTATAAATATCTATGAATTTGCCGTTTCCATCATAAATCGAGTTTGCCGCCAATTTAACCACGCATGCGTCGAGCGAAAACCGAAAGATTGGTTAGGTATCTGCAGGTCAACAATAACAAACCAGAGTCTCTGAACAAACTGTAAACATTATGTGAAGTTCTGAATACATTCAGTGAATTATTATTCTAATGTGATTATTATGTGGAGTGGTTGTCTCTGGTGGAGTGAATTAATAGAATCTTAACCGTGTCGAGTTTATAAAATTCCAGGAGGATACCTATTGTTTAGATGAAATCATCGACTCAGATTATAAGGTATCACTTCAGTTTTCATTAATTTCAATTTTATCTCCCACATTTGTGGGATTTTATTATTGAAATATCTATAGTAGTAGCTATACTACTTATAGCTATATCCAGTTTAGTTCTGATGATTTTCAAGATTGGCTTCACCGCTTCACTACTCATTATCTTTATTTAGTCTAAAGTAACATCTAATTTCATTCACTTTGAAAATACTTTTAATTAGGTTTATCCGTTGCAAATATTTGACTGATCGAAATTAGAAAAAATCATAGCCTTTCCGCACCGCTTTTGTCGGTAACTTGGGATCGATAAGAGCGGACGTATCAATATAGACTATAGAACAACCAATGATCTCTAAGCCATCATTCTTTGAGATTCCGGAATGTTAGGTTGTACAAGATTACCATTTGGCACGAGCCATTATTCCTTTTCGTACCACCTTTCGGAATATGCTTGTGAATTTGCTTTTATTGCGTATGGTGTCTCAGTTTACAAATATTTGTAAACATTCAATACCTGGATCAACCTGGATTATAGAACATAATGGTTGTGTCGGAGTTAAAAGCAAACCACAGACAGATTAGGGATGAGGTAATCATCAGGCTTCCGAATACGCTTGATTTCCCATTCCGAGGTATTACATATACATCGTGTCTGAAGATGTTCTTTTGGCGGTCAAAAATATAGCTTAGGTATCACTTACTGTACCTGAATGCTTTCCGATGGATTACGGAAATCATGTGTAATAGATATGGGAGTATTATTATAGAGGGTGTCCCAAAGTGGGTGCAGCAACAAATTGAACAGCTACTTCAATTTGCTATCGGCTGCAGCTTCCTTGATAATTTTATAAGAATCTCGTTAATTTTCAAATATTCAGAAAACGAGAACACACTCGAATTTACATCATTTTATTTTCTTAACGATCTATTTCGATTTTCTGAAATATCATCATCATGCCAGCGAAAAGTATAAAAACACTTTGTGAATAGTAAAATTTTTCGTAACGCCATCCGTGTGCAAGGTGAAGGGCGTTGAAGAAAAAAAAATTATACCTACACATTTTTTACGGTTTTGCCGGAACTACTGGCAACATTGTAATGGAATTTTATACGAATATGTTTTGGAAGCTGATACATTCAATAAATTTGTTTTTATGTCGACTGCCATAGAGGACACTAGTTACACGGTTCGTACAGAGTAGTATTGAAAATAACTTTTTTAATATCAGATTTATTGAGCACAACTTCAGGTGAACTCAAACATCATTCAATTCTACACCAAAACCTCTTCATAAACCTCGATACTGTATACCGTTTTCGGAAAATTTCGATTTGTAAATTATGAAGTACAGAATTATTCCTATGGACTGTGTTGAATGAAATACATATATTGTTCATAATAGTATATTGTGAAACTAGTTGCAGAATGGGCTTCTATTCCAATACGAATGCGAAATTCGAAAACGAGCGACGAACTGACGAAGGAGCGAGTTCTCGAACGCATGAGTGTTGAAATTGCATTCTACAACCAGTATTAGACGATATTTTCTCTATTTCAGTCAAATTTCGTTGAAATCCAATGAAAAATTCAGATTATAAATCCTAGTGACTTTTGTATTGTACAAATCTTGGCAGTTGGTGACTGTTACGAAATTGACATTTCCAAATTGACGTGTGTTGAAAATTGATAGGATCGGAAGCCAGTGCTGCCAACCACGAAACGAAAAATATAACTAAAAACAGTGCTGTAATGAGTTCATCACAGCACTGTTTTTAGTACTGTAATGAACTCATTACGATACTGAATATATTTATTAAAAACACAAGAGATTGAAAACAACAAAAAAATCAAAAAAGTAACAAAAGTTAAGAGGACATGATTTAAAGCTTCGCAAGGAAAATTTCGAGACAACATCCATGCAGCATTTCCTCACCAACCGAGTTTTTTAAGGTTGGAATGCGTTAACAGGTGATATAGTGAACTCGTCCAATGTCAATGTGCAGTTCAAGAATAGGTTGGATCTTCTCGGACAACTTCATGTTTAACTCACAATTATGGTATAGACGTGGTGTGTTTTGTTGTCATCTTTTCAGGAGTTTTATATTGGATTTGTTGACATAGCGCAGTCAGAACAGTATGTCAGGGTTTTTGTTTTTTGTATTTTTTTTGTAGGTACTCATAAAAAGGACCTCGCACTTTTCTTATGTGAAGTGGCGACCGGTCAATTCATCTGAAAGTTTGATATGTTGTTGTACCCGACTCAGTAACCAAAATTGTCAATGGGCCCAACCCAATCCTCTGACTAGTTTTCTGAATACGGGGTGTTAAAGTTGAAAATTGCCCAGATTTTCGGATTTATTTTAAGTAAGATTGGATTTCTGTTGCATGCAGACATTTACTACATGATCTAGTTATGAAATTAGTGGATACGTATGATTAAAAATATTCATATATACAAGGTGATTCACGAATGTATGACGGTAGTTTTTTGATCAAATTTACTTTTTCTACTGTAACGTCAGGAAGGCATATTTTTGCCATTTGGCCACGAGAGTCCGAGGCGTTCAGCTTGACTCACCATGTAGAAGGATTTCCAAAGTTCCCAACGGATCAGAAATCAGAAAGGTTGTTGAATTCAATCAACATTAGTCGCGAGGAAAAATGGAATGATGTTGTGAGCAATATGAATTTTACTCATTCCTGTCGAAGTTCATAGGATGTTTTAACCCTTTACTGCATGATATATTAAATAGATATTGGAGAAAAAATTTTTTTTTTCAAGAAAAATGTTTTATTAATGCTTCAAAATTAATTATAATTTGTTTTCATCAAAAAGTACTTTTGTTTAATTTTTTTTTTTTTTTTTTTTTTTTTTTTTTTTTTTTTACCCCCTGGGGATACGGGGGAAAATAGAATAGATCCCAGGTATGGTCTGCCTGTCGTAAAAGGCGACTAAAAGACCCAACCCAAGCCAAGGTGGAAGAGATCGTGCCGAGGGCTGAATGGCACTGGGTTGCAAAATATGTGTGTCGCAAACGATTCCTTTGGAGCACCAGGGGACACCCCATAGTATGAGACCCCTTACTGCGGTATGCCGGGCTCTGCCGCAGCGGACTACCTTTCCCTTGCTACTCGTGGGAACACTATGAACCAAGAACCAAACAAAAAAACCAAACCGCTCACCCGTCAAGGGAAGCAATCCGGGGCTTCGGCCCCAACTACACTGCCCACCCGCGAAGGGAGGCAATCCGGGGCTTCGGCCCCAACTATACCGCCCACCCGCGAAGGGAGGCGTCCCTCGGCTTCGGCCACCCAAAACACCAGCTCGGAGAACCCGCCCACCCCGACCGCAGGGTCGAGTGGAAACGGTAAGCCCAAGCAGGTGAACCCTTCCTTGCAGGCGTACAGGGACCGAAGAGCGGCCTATCGTCTGCTAGAGAAGCTGAAAGACATACCCGAAAAGGAGATGTCGGAAAAGCAACTGGCCTCGAGAGATTGGGCTCGAGAAGTTGCTGCAAAAGCCGCCGCGCGACCCCAAAAAACTGAAGCTGAAACTGCAGCTAAACCAGCAGCTAAGCGACAGCGATCGGGAGAGCAGAGCGATCAACAAGCGAAGAAGCCCAAAACGGGGCCCTCGCCCAAGCGCCCCTACAGTGCGGTCGTGAAAAACGAACTCGTCAGGGCGGTTATCGATAAAAGCCACCAGGATGGCAACATCACTCCGTCAAAATGGATGATGGTCGAGATGGCGCTTTTAAAGCAATTCAAGGAGCTCCTCAGAGAAAATCCGGGAGCTCCCCCTCAGTGCACGGACGCAGGCTGGTTCCAGGGCCGAGTCAAGCTGGTATCGTGCGCTGATCAGAGATCAGCAGATCTATACGAGAAAGCGATCTCAAAAATTGGCGAAGTCTGGCCAGGCTCAAGACTAGAGGCTGTGACGAGGGAGAACATCCCGCGCAGACCAAGGTCAAGGACCTGGATTCCGGCAGAGCCATCAGATCCTGCAGAGATAATTGAATTCCTGCAGCTCAGCAACCCTAGCCTCCCAACCCACGATTGGAGGGTGGCAAAGGTAGGCGAAGAAAAAGAAGGAAGGCGAGAGGCTGTTGTCATCTTGAACAACGAGTCGGTGGCCCCCATCTTGGAGAACAAGGGGGTGGTCTACTATGGGCTCGGGTCGGTGAAACTCCTCATCTACAACGCAGACGCCAAAACCACCACACCCCAAGAGGAGAAGGTGGCGACGACGTCTGACGATGGCGCATCCGATGGCGGCAAAAGCGGCGTCTCAGAAGCTGCGGCAATGCTGAGTCGCCTCAACAATGTGGATGAAGATGAGCTGCTAGACTCATCCGGCGGGGAAACTGCGGATGAAGTTCCTGCAGATAAATCTCCACCACAGTAAAGCAGCATCAGCTGCACTTCTCCTCCGCTTAGCTAAAACCGGCGAGGAGATCGTTTTAGTCCAAGAACCCTGGGTGCATAAACAGCGGGTTTGCGGACTGCAACTGAAAGACTACAATGTCATATATATACAGGGTAAAGAGCCGCCTAGAGCATGTATTCTTGTTAACAGGAAATACAGCTCTTTTACCTTACCAAATTTTTGTGACAGGGACAACGTGTGCATTGTGGTGCAACTAGGTCCGGTTAGTATATGGTTCATGTCATCATACATGGCGCATGATGCAGGACCTCCCCCGCCGAGACCGCTACAAGCAGCCCTATTGGAAGCAGCAAGGACGCGGACACCGGTCGTTATCGGCGCTGATGCGAATGCACACCATACTATATGGGGCAGCACCGACACAAACGAAAGAGGTGAGTTGCTTTTAGAATACATTCTAGATAACAACCTTCAAATATGTAACAGAGGCGGTGAACCCACCTTTATTACAGCCGTAAGGCAGGAAGTTCTGGACATAACATTGACCAACGAACATGCCGCTAACCTGATACGGTCCTGGAGAGTATCCCGAGACCACTCCATGTCAGACCACCGATACTTGGAATTTGACATGGACGTACATGGGCCAACAGCCAAACAGTTCCGTAATAAGCGTAATGCGGACTGGGGTATGTACAAAGAACGCTTCTCTCAGGCCCTACCGGCAGAGATACCAGACATTCCCACTTCTAGGGCCGATCTGGATCAGCTGGTAGACAGCCTCACAGAAGCTTTCAACGATGCGATGAATGTTGCATGCCCGATGAAAACGGTCAGGGGAAAACCCAAACCGGCCTGGTGGTCTTCTGAAATCAGTGACCTCAGGAAACAATGTAGGAAGCTGTTCAACCAAGCTAAGAAAACCAATGAATGGAGTGCTTATAAAGCCGGTCTGAATAGCTTCAAAAAGAGTGTTCGACTCGCAAAATTCAAATCATGGTCTGAATTCTGTTCTAGCATCGACTGCGCTACAGAAGGCAACAGGCTGCGAAAAATAATCTCGTCCAACCCAGTGGCGCCAAGCTATCTCAGTAAACCTGATGGCACATGGACGACCACGGACGTAGAGACCGTCGAGCTACTGGTAGACACACACTTTCCTGGCCAACAGCTAGGTGGGCAATGCGAACCAGCAGCTCCTAGCATCGAAAAAATTATTAACCCATCAATCGTCACCTCGAGCAGGATTGAATGGGCTATCGCACAGTTTCAACCCTACAAATCACCTGGTAAGGATGATATTATACCAGCGGAAATGCAGGTAGTCTCCAACCTGGCGATTCCATGGTTAGAGGTCATATACAAGGCCTGCCTAAGCCTAACTTATGTACCCAAGAAATGGAAGGAGGTGAGAGTTGTTTTTATACCTAAAGGGGGTAAACAATCGCACAACACCCCCAAGGATTATAGGCCTATTAGCTTATCATCATTTCTACTAAAAACGCTAGAAAGATTAGTAGATTCATATATAAGAGATTCACTGTTAGGGGAGGGAATTCTTTCCCAATCCCAGCATGCCTACTGCAAGGGGAGGTCAGTAGAAACAGCCCTCCACGCGCTAGTACTAGAAGTTGAAAAGTCTTTAAACTGCAACGAATACTCACTGATAGCCTTCTCAGACATTGAGGGGGCGTTCAACAATATAATCCCCAGTGCTGTTACAGGGGAAATGAAAAATCTGAGAATCGACAAGTCAATCGTCGAATTTGTTAACCACATGCTCTGCAGCAGAGAGATTCACGCAGAGATCTCTGGCTGTCAGATACAAAGAGTGGTCAATAGGGGGACTCCGCAGGGGGGAGTGCTCTCACCCCTACTGTGGATCCTTACCCTCAACGGCTTTCTCCAGAGAATGGAAAGGCTAGGAATTAAAATTGTGGCCTACGCCGATGACATTGCGATTATAGTTTCAGGGAAATTTCCAGAGACTCTGTCGGATGTCATACAGGGGGCACTAAATGAACTCGTGCACTGGTGCAACAAATGCGGCCTAGGGATAAACCCGGGCAAAACGGAACTAGTTCTCTTCACGAGGAAGCACAAAATACCCTCCTTTCGCCTTCCCAATATAGGGGGCCAAGAAATAAAACTCTCCGAACGAGCTAGGTACTTAGGAATTGTCCTTGACCGAAAGCTGTTATGGAGAGAAAATATAGAAGAAAGGGTGAAAAAGGCGACAGTTGCGCTATACACCTGCAGAAGAACCATTGGCAAACAATGGGGGTTGAGACCCAGCATTGTCCATTGGTTATACACGGCGGTCGTAAGACCCACACTTATGTATGGATCATTAGTATGGTGGCCAGCCCTGTGTAAGGAGGTCAACCGGAAAAGGGTGGGAAAGGTACAGCGACTAGCTGCCGTTCTCATGACGGGGTGTCTTAGGACAACCCCGACTAAAGCCCTGGAAATGATCCTACATCTGACTCCATTAGACCTATATGGGAAGGAGTGCGCGGCTAGCGCCGCTGTCAGACTCAATGCAGTCTCACCATGGCCTAAGGTAAACTACGGCCACTCCAAAATTCTGAAGGAATTCAACCTCACCTTAAATAACACAGACTACACTAAACCCACCCCGATGTTCGACCGCAAGTTCTCAGTGGACATCCCGTCCAGAGAAAAGTGGACAGCGAACCTAGTTAAGCCAAATGGGACGCTCTTTTATACAGATGGCTCAAAACTAGAGGGAAGAGTAGGAAGTGGAGTCTTCTCAGAGTCCCCATCCCTCAACTTATCATTTCGTTTGCCGGACTACTGTAGTGTTTTCCAGGCAGAAATGGTAGCTATAAATGAAACAGCCAAATGGGTACTTCAAACAGGACTTGAGTCCAATGAAATATCTATTCTAAGTGACAGCCAAGCTGCCATCAAATCTCTAAACTCAGTCTACCTGACCTCAAAGGCGGCTATACAATGCCGTAGAGCCTTAGATGAGCTGGCGACTAAAGTAAGAGTCAATGTTGTCTGGGTACCCGGCCACAGGGACATAGCAGGAAATTGTAGGGCGGATGAGTTAGCTAGAGCTGGTACAACGCTCACAGCTATATCCGCTAATACTAGACCAGGGGCACCTATCGCTGAACAGAGGTTGCTCCTCCGGAAGGAAGTACTCCGCCTAACCAACCTCAGGTGGCGGGAGGAGCTTTCTTGCACTTCGTCAAGACAGGTATGGCCGGAGCTTAACCTGCGACGCACCAAAGATATTTTATCTCTTTCCAGGAACTCCATTGGAAACGCGATTGCGGCCATCACTGGACACTGGCTTGGAGGATGCCATGCTGCACGTATGGGAATCCTTCAACGCAACGACTTCTGTAGAAGCTGTCGAAACGAGGAGGAGGAAGAGACGATGGTCCACTTACTCTGCCACTGTCCTGCCCTATCCAGGAAAAGATTCTCGGCTCTGGGACAGGCCTATTTTGACAACCTATCCGATCTTCAGTCGGTTGGTGTCAAAAGCCTTATGCTGTTCATTAACAGCAGCTACTGGTTCTCACGGTAGTGGTGGGGGTGGTAACCACCCTAATACGGCATCACAACGGGCCCCTGGCCTATGTGGGTTCCATCCCGAACCACCGTGCTAACCTAACCTAACCTTAATTTTTTTTCAGAAACCATATATGGGTTCGTATGCATCGAAGCTTCAAACACTTTGGACATATATGGTTTCGTATGCATACTAAGCACATATGATGAGTGTTATCAAAACATTATTATATTCGACGAAAATTATATAATCAATAATGTCATACACATTTATTGATGAAACTTAATCAAACAATTACTGTGCCCATTATTCAAATGATTTTGAGCTGTAATAGTATCTATAAACCAACCCCGATTGTTATAATAACTCACGCCTATAACTCATTCTAATACAAATTGGAAAACAGCTTACCAAATGAATAAAAAAAATCGGAGCGATCGGAAACTCTATTTCAGACATCAAGGTAACGTTCTCGTCATTCATTTCTACATTTCCTTTGGTCTGAAAATCCAAAAATTGCAATTGGAAAACATTTTCTACGCGATTCGATTCTCGACCACACACTTGACAACTGTTGTCAATTTTGAAAATGCAGATTAATTCGAATTTTACTGAAGAAGTCGAAGATAAAGCATAGTATTCGATTCGCGGTAAATGTCATAACACACGCAGATGAATTTTGCAGCACGAGCCGTTAGGGGAGTGGTGTAATTCATCAACTTACATATTGCTTGAGTGCATACGAAACCACATATGTCCACGCGAAAAAAGCGTAGAATGCATACGAACCCAGATATGGTTCCGAAACAATTGGTATCGAAAATCGGTGGAATCGAATTGAAAGTGAAAATTTATTACAGTGCATACAAACTAGAGTTTATGTCACACGACAAAACATTTTTTGTTCCTCCAAAAACTCATCTTTTCATTCTTATTTCTTTTCTCAAAGTTGACAGTCGCACTTGCATGTAAACATTCACTGACCTCGTCTGGAAAAGGGTGGTTTTCTACAAGTGGCGTCGGACCATATACAGAGTAGATGCTGTTTGTTATTGTTAATGTTATAACAAATAAACTCCGCTAGGGTCTTCATGTTAGTTTTCTATATTTTCAGAATAAATGAACGGTAAAGATGTCAAACCATATATGGTTTGCTATGCGGTAAACGGTTAAGGAAATTAGGTGAAGCTGCTCCTCTTGCAAAGCCCTCTTCCAAAGTTAATCCTGAGTTAATTGCTCGTCGACTTGTGAATGTTTCGAACTGAGTTAAAGTTTCTAGATCAGAATAAAAAAACAAGAAAAATTTACATAGGTTAAGAAAATCGGCATCTGTTTCAGATGCTATATCTAGTCCTTTCAACATGAAAGAATTAATATCTGCAATTAAATGTACTAGGTCTAGGAAAGCAGCTGGGTTTGATGGAATGGAGTTCATAAAAAATTTGGGCAAGACGGCTCTCTTGGTTACTGTCTTTTCATAATGATATTTTGAATTCTGGTCTTTTTTCCAGATGAATTTCGCAGTGCAAAAGTTGTAGCGATTCTGAAACGTGGTAAAAATTCTTCAGATCTAAGTAGTTATCATCATCGTCCTATTAGTTTATTGAGTGTAGGAGAACGATGTTTCGGGAAATTCATCCAATCACTATTGGATAAGGAATATACGACGGCTCATCTGAGATGAAAAACCTTGTAAGTATAGCAAATAAGGTGAGAATAAGATGGGAATAAGAATAAAAGCCAACTAAATTGGTTTGGAATGAAATAAGAAATGACCAATCGAAAACTGTTTTGACAGTTGCGCGCACACGAAACAGATACGAGACGATTTCGGCCATTGGTATATCATCAGTTTTCAAATGATATTGAAAGAAAATATCCCAAAAAGAGTTGAATATCTTTTGTTTTTATTCCCTGTTTCCTTTATAAGCATTTCCTTTGAAATGCACATGCTCATCTCAAGGCGGGTATGAATCTTACTCTACTCAACGCGTTTAATGATAACACAAAAGACATTATTGGTAAGTTACAAATTTGCGGTACGACTGAAACGATCATCTATGGCCCCCTTTCTCAATTCGCCGATTGTATCATAAATAATGTAATGAGAAACTACCCAAATATATCATCATATTACACAATGAATGAATCGTTTTCATACATCTGTTCCCCATTTTTAAGACCAATATCAATTTCAGCCAATTATTCGACCCCCTTTAGGTTGTACCAATGGCCGAACCTTATTTGGGGCGGAGTGTATAAGCTCTTGTTGGACCAATCTGTTACAACAATAACATGATGCTACCCGATAGTGTTTATGTTGTGGGTAACCGAATTAGGTCTTGTAGTCCTTGTTCTTCCGCATAATTTCACCAAAGATCGGATCTCCGTCTAATCTTCTGACCATGCGAAGGGAGGGGTTGTATAAAAGGTGGGTAACCCAATTTGCCCAAATAGAGTTCTTTTTCGGATTCCTAAAAGTGCGAGTTGAGGCAGGCGACGACCTACAGAATCATGACAACGAACGAAAGAAAAAGTGAAAATGACGATGGTCCTGCAAGTGCGAATACGAATTTCACCGATTTCAGCATAGATCACATTTTGAATAGGGCGGGTGAGAACTGTAGGCAGACCACAAAGTTTCAGTTCAACGGTGGTGGTTTTGAAAGTGTGAGGTTGAGTTTTGAACAGTTTTCGTGGCTGCAATGCACGAGATATTGCCCTCCAAAAATTCCACGTAAGTTCTTTATTTTGAGTTGACATTTCGTCTATTAACGGAGAAGGTGATGGTTTTCAGAATTTTTCAAAACGTATATTAACGAAATGATTAAGATCAATTACTTCGGATGCACTAGCTGGATGCTGGATTTATTTTGTTCAATTCAATACTGAAAAATATCTGGTCGCGATCAAGAACTTGTGTCAAATGAATAATCGTAGTTTTCAAATGTCTATAAAGTTAGCACTGCCACTTGCGAGCAAATCAATGAAACCTATTGCATTATTTGTCGACAATTTGTTGTGAAAGAAATAAATTTGTCGCGCCCATAGTTTTTTCTACGGGTGGATTCGCTAACTTAACATAAAGTTAGCAGAACCACTTTTTCAATATGGATCGAATATCATGAAGATGATTATAAATAATTGAGGAAGCGACAAATTTTTTTCCTTCACGACAAATTCAGGACAGGTATTTCGAAAATTACCGCAATAGAAAAAAGTCAATAACGGATGCGCTGTTGCCAAAAATGCGATAATTCCAGAAATATCACGAAATCGCGGGAAAAAGGCGAGAAATAAACTAGAAGGACTGGATTTTTTGTATATTTTTACTTCATATGGACTTCGATAATTACTCGACAATTATATATTTACAATCATTTTTATGATATTCAATTCATATTGAAAAAGTAGTTCTGCTCACTTCGTGTTATGTAAGCAAAGCCACCCCGTAGAAAATGAATTATTTCTTTCACGACAAATTCTCGACAATTAATGAAATAAGTTCTTCTCGCAAGTGGTACTGCTAACTTTATAGACATAGTTTTCAACGCGCACATGATTCGTTCAAATAATTCTGGAAAAACGAAAGAAAAGCCGAAAACCTGGATGATTTATATCATAGTGAAAGGATTATATTGTTATTATTATTTTACTATGCTTATATGGTTGATTTGTTGGACCGTTCAAATAGGTTTTAATTTCATCACTGATTATTCAAATTTTTCGGAATTTCCAAGAATTTGTCTGAAAATTCAGACGAATTCGTGGTTAGGTGATTTATTATACAAAGAGTTCGGGATATTGACTTAAATTGCAAAAAAATATAATTAAAATAAGATTTTTGTGATGAAAATTCATCTCAATATGATTTCAAGTTGCAAATTAATTTTAGCCTGTAGGTCTGCAGCGTATACAGGGTGATTAAGAAAAATCGAGTAAAATAACGAAATTTTATTCCCAGAGAATTCCAGCATTTTAAGACTATCAATACAATGTATAGCCTCCACGGGCATCGATAACAGCTTGACATCTTTTTTGCATACTACACACGATGTTGTTGAACATTTCTTGAGGGATTTGGTTCCATAAACGGGGCAGAAGCTCTCTCAGATCGGTTAAGGATTCTGAGGTAGGTTGATGATTATCTAATCTTCTTTGGAGCATATCCCATGCATTTGAAATTTTCGCCATTGACTTTGTAAGTGCCGGTAATTGTGAGGGTCGCTTTCTGTAGCAAGTATTTGTTGTTTTTAAGGATTCAATAATCCTTTTCCTACTTCTGAAACAATATTCAACATAGATATTCCTGGTTAGGTTCGGTAAACCTATTCTTCAAATATGCTTCAGAATTTAATTTTCATTCACTCAAACAAAAACTTAAAAAACAATATCTATTTCCCAATAAATATACTTACAGGTAACAGGATGAATGAATGTTCGGATACATATTTTGATTGCATTCATCTAAGCATTCTAATGCCTATTTTGAAGTGGAGTTCATTTACGTTTTCCATATTTCAAATTCTGCATTAATTACGTTTTTATTTTTTTCTGAGAGTAGTTAAGAATACATCGAGATGGCGTCTTCTAATTCATATTCGATGTTAAAATTCTGGGGTAGCAGACAAAATAAGGCTGATAAGTGATATTAATTTCCGGTGTTTAGAAATACTATCAGTTAATTGTTGGATAGTTTGGTCTAGAAATGGAATGAAGAAATTGATTTTAAAATAAGTTTTTGTATCTAAGGCGTTCAGTACGATTTCCACCAGAAGAAATATAAATATAAATAAGGAATTATTGGTTCGATGGATCCATTTGTGTGCGATGTTATGAAACTTCAATATCATCCATATTGCTGATATGAATTGATTAATTATTTTAACTAGAGTTTCGGAGATAAGTTGGTTTAAATGCAAAATGAAAGATTTATTCTGCAACAAAAAATAACTCTGAAACATTTCGGGGGGGTTTGAACCCCCGAAAACCCCCCCTGGCTACGTCCCTGTGTGGGATTGTCCATACCCTTATTCTTCCAGAATCTGAAAATCATCCATATCTGGATTCATCAGTGAAAAGGACACTACGCCATTGATCGTTCCGACTTCCGAATGATATGTTGCCTTGCCCATTCCAGTCTTTGACGCTTATGGTCACGTTATGTTAATGGAACTCCTCTTAATGGACGTCTAGAGCCTAGACCTAGATTCATCTCTCTCAAACGTCGTCTGATGGTTTCGATGGAAACTTGGACCCCATCTGCATTTTGAAGGGTATTCCGTACCATTCTACACGTAGATTTAGGGTTTCTTCTCGCCGAAACGGTGATGACACGATCCTGAGCAGGTGTTGTTTTTCGTCGACCACCAAGCCTTGGTCTTTCCAACACGGAACCTGTCTCCCTGAACCTATTCCGAAGTCGAGATATCACACTTTGGCTGACTTGGAGCCTTTCCGCTACAACAACCTGAGTTAGGCCACCCTGTAGTATTCCGATAGCCCTATTAGCCTCAGGGTTTATTTAATGTACGTCTTGGCATTTTCAGAAAACGCGATTCAAATCGAAGCCGTTGATAAACTGACTTCATTTCAAAATAAGAACAATCATGAAGCATATGCAAAGAACCAAACTTCAGAAAAAAAAGGCGACCAGATTGACGAAATGTCTCATACTGGTTTTTATTGGATCGATTCAAGTTGTTATTGAGTTATAAATGATTTTACAGCGATTTTCTCGAAGATTACACACTTTCAAAAACGATTGAATACGATATCCCTAACTCTTGTGGAGCAGTATATTTGGTCACAGATAAAATAGTCTTTTTTTCATCTCTGAATCCGGTAATACGAGAATCACTAAATTTGGTACACAGAAGTTTCATGATATGCGAAATCTATTAGTGCACTTTTTTCTACCCATTCAATTGAAGGACTTCCTTGTCTCCCGTAATTTATTCATGAAACATTTTTCGCTGGTTTATTGTTTTTATTTAAGAGATTTTTGACTCATAGCGGCTCGGCTAAAACCGCACGGAATCGATAGATTATATGACCCTGTACCCAGAAATGCGATTTTCAGACATTTTGCGCGTAGCGTATGATCTGAGCGCATTTCCGAAAATGTCAAAAAAAGACATAGGTGACTCATAGCGGCCAGTCTGATTTCCGGAATGTAGTTAGATAATAGCCCTGAGATACCAATAACACAGATTTCAGACACCAAGATTGTAGCGCGTACCCAGGAGACCAATAAAAAAATGCAAAAAATGAAAAAAAAACTTACAGCGGCCCGTCTGAAAATGATTTTTATAGGTTAAGTCGTGTCAATTGATGTGGAAAGATCCATTTTCAGACAAAAACTATGTCGCCTTACATTGCGAAAATGTCAAGAAATCTGACCTAAGTGACTCATAGCAATCTGTCTGAAATTCGTCGTCAATGATTGAATACGTTCCCCAGATTTGGAAGAAAATGATATCAGACAAATTGAATGTAGCATGTAACTAATCAGACAACTTTTCAATTCGCAGTACTTAGCCCGGTTGCATAAACGTGAGGTAAATTTACTCCAGGGGTATCGTTCAATTTTTTCATACACATATTTATCACACATTTATCTAATGTGTCCATGTGTAATGATAATTCAAATTACAATTTTAATGTTAAAATAAGAAGTTACCTGAATCTATGGAACTGACACACTGAAGGAATTTCTAAATAAATAGTACGACATGAGTACAGTACAAGAATAAAGTTATTTATGTTTATTGAAAATCATCACACATTTATCTAATGTTTCTGAATTCAAGTTTCTTTCCACAAGCACAAGAAATCAATGCTGAATAGCCGCAATCCTATAGAAATACTAGCACTGAACATGAAATTGAGGAAGCTACCAAATTTACTAATTGAAAATTCGGAAGAATGAAATGATAATACGTACTTTTGTAGTTTGTAGCCAATCAAACATTAATTATTCAGCAAAAATATATGCATTATATTTATTAAAGATATTATGAATTAGTTCAACGTTCAACTCAAAAAACTGAGGGATGTTCAATCTCAAATCATTTCTAATATATTTCTGATCCAAGTCCCTAAAATGAGAAATTTCCGAAATACTTCACAGAAATTCTTTTGTTTATAGTCACTAACACCAAATAGATATATTCCAAATGAAATATATAAAAAATATAGGTATATGACTTTAATTCAGAAATTAGTCTAACATGAATTATATTCAACGCATCAACTCCTTGTGGTCAGAGCTTGTGGGCAAAGCAAGCCTGTGGTCACATAAATATTTGTTTACATCTTCCATATGATTTTGACAAGTTGACTTCACACTTGGTTCATCTCTTTTCTTTGCGATAAGATCGCATATGTCTTTCTCTTACTAGTGCAGCCAAGTAAGAGAGCCGGAGTTTTTGCCGGGCGACTCCGGCACATTTTTTCGTTATAGGCGACACTCAAAATTTCTGAAAACCGTATTTTCGTAATTTGGGCATCCATACGAATGATTTATAACAAAAATAAACCGAGCCGCTATGAGACACTTAGGTCAGATTTTTGACATTTTTTGAAAATACACTCAGGTCAAACCAGTCGACCATTTTTTTTACACAGCAGAAATGGCCCCCCGCGAAGATGCTACACTTCTGAGTATTACTACTTACCAGTCGGCTCTCCCTGGTCATCTAATCCAGCGGTCCGCAACCTTTTTGATATTGCGACCCCAAAATTGAAAAAAGAGTTATGGGTGACCCCAGAAAAAAGTTATATGTTATGCATAAACCTTAATAAAATATTTTAAGTAGATACAGGACCTTGTTGACTTTTTTGGCGACCCCATAAATATCTTTCGCGACCCCACATGGGGTCGCGACCCCAGGGTTGCGGACCGCTGATCTAATCTATCGATTTTACACGGTTTTAGCCGTGCCGCTATGAAACATGGTTTCGGTCGTCATCTCTCCTACTATAGTGAAGATTCCACACACAAATATTTGTCTTGTCACATTCAACAACTCGAGAGTTGTTAGGGAGGCAGGATTTTTGACGATGTGTTTATGTTAGTCCGGCTATGGTGAATCACCCTGTATAGAGTTTGGATTTACAGGGTGTTCTACAAGATCTATGACAAATTTTGACAGATGGCTGCTGTGCTTCTTTTGAACATTTTTTTCCTATGAACATATGACATTTATTAATAACTAGCGACCCGCCTCGGCTTCGCACGGATGCAATGCAATGCAATCCTTATAAACAACGGTAGTGCCGGCGCCGCCCCGCTATGTCCCCGCATTATAAATCTGTAATATCTTCGGAAATATTCATTCAAATAACATGCTGTAAAAGGCCATATTGATCTATATTGGATGATCTATATTAATTGGATAAGGATTAATGCTGAATTTCCTAAAATAACTTCCATAACTAGTTTTATGAAACAGGTCCAGGTATATCAAAAGCAACCACTAAGATTTGGTTCAATTTAATCTTGAAATTGGATGTCCCTCCTTCGAAAGCGATGGTGCACCAAGTTTTAACTTAAGGGGTTGAAATAGTGAAATAACTAACATCAATGTTGTGAATATGGCGTCTAACGTACACGACGTTCCAAATGTGGCTCCGGACAAACCGTGCCGAAAATGTAATAATATACCACTCAAGGGACTTAAATGTGTGAAGTGCGGCTCATTAATACATCCGGGCTGTGCTAAATATATAAAATCCTTAGTGTGGCGAAAGGATAACACAGTTATTTGTTGTGATACCCAACAAGTGGAAATGTCCGATGGTTCTTTTGACGGTGCTCAGAGCGAAATCCCGGATCAGGGCGAAAGTGAAAACGATTTCACAATCCAGGAAAATAAATTTGATCAGATTGAGTATCTAAAGGCATTACTTTCTCAGAAGGATGAAACAATCAAATATATGCAAGAATTATTGGTTTCATTGAGAGATCAAATCAATTTGCAAAAAAAAATCAATAACATTGATATTGGGAATTCTTCTAAGTTGCCCGCAGAGACACCTATATCTCAATCGAGCAGGAATATGTTGCAGAAAACGACTACCGCCACTAATAAGGGAAATAAATCTGTAACGCAAAAACAAGGTAAATGTGACGATGGCAGTGCTATAATGAGTAAGACGTATGATTGTTCTGTGACCCAACCCAATCTTAACCTCACATATGCAAGTGTCGCGTCAACTTCAAAATCTAAACAAACATCAAACTCTCACATGAATGAAAGAGTAATATCGGATAGCAAAGAAATACATAATACAAAAGAACAAAGTATTAATATGAAATCTGCTAATAAAGAAGATAAAAATGGAAGACCTGACTTAAAAAAACCTTCTTCAAGATCGTCGTCTAAAGAAGTGAAACACTTGGGTAATAAACAAAAGAGGAAACTAATCACTGGGACATCAACTGCCGATACTAAATTAAAAGTTATACCAAAAAGAGTCTCCCTATATATATCGAGACTAGCTCCAGATACTAACATTGATGACATACTGGAGCATTTGAGTGGTTTCATTAAGAATGGAGAAAAACCTTTCTGTGAAAAAATGCAGTCAAGGTTCCCAGAGCAATACTCGTCGTTTAAAATAGAGGTAGTGGAATCGCAACTTGAATTAGCTATGAGTCCTGTCAATTGGCCTGCAGGGACTGTTATGTCGAAGTTTTTTCACCGACTTCAGAAGCCTACTGCGAAGACGTAACAACATTCACCGATGAGTTTGTGGATAGACCGAGTGTACTATATATGAACTGTCAGGGGCTGCAGTGTAAGCCTGATCTCATTGCCGCTGATTTGTTGGAGGAAAACAGTTTTGATATACTTTGTTTCTCCGAAACATGGTGTAATAGGAACAACGTTGATCTTGTATACTTCCCTGGTTTTTACAAGTCGGCGAGTTTTTGCAGATCTGAGTTTCAACATGGAGGAGTAGCCATCTGGTGCCGCAATGGGTTGCAGTCCAGTGAAATTGATCTAAGTGAGTTCATAATAGAAAAAGAATTTGAGATTTGTGCATCTTCTTTAGATTATAAAACAAATGATTTGCATGATAGAGAACTGTTAATAATCACATGTTATAGATCGCCTATCGGCACAGACTTTATGACTTTTTGTAATGCAATGCAGGGTGTATTGGAGAAATTGTTTTCACCCTCAAAGAATATAATTTTAACCGGGGATCTCAATGTAGATCCTATACGTGACGAAATTAGCTATCGATCAATTTGTAATTTGTTCCTCAGTTTCAATCTTAGGGTTTGCAGAACTGGCCCGACTAGGGCGAGCAATACGTTGGATTACGTTTTCTCAAATGTAGTTTGTACTGTTGATACGTGTGATGTAACATACTCAGATCACAGGGCCCTGTTGACGCATTTTGATATGCTCGGTGGCAATAGGCCCAACATAGAATATAAGAGAATATATAGTGAGTCGAGCATGGACGCTTTTCTTCATTCTTTGGGGTTGGAACAGTGGTGTATGGAAGGGGGCCTTGATCAATCGTTTGAGGACTTTTATGCAAAATTTATGTTTCATTTCAATAATCATTTCCCTAAAGGGAAGTTTTTTCGTAGGCAACAGCAGAAGAGTTGGATGAACCAGGAGGTAAGGGAGTCTAGTCGCCGTCTTAGAGATTTGTTTCAGCTCAGGAAGGGATTTCAGTGTCTGTCCGAAGAATATAATGATGCAAAGAAAAAACATCTTTACTTGATATCAAAAACGAAGAAAGAATTTTTCGCGCGGAGGCTAGATACCTCCACTGATAAGTCCAAATGCGCATGGTCTATAGTTCGTGAGTTGACATCGTGTGGCAGAAATATAAAAAACCTGAAGGTGAGGCCTGACTCTTCCTCACAATTAGAGAATTGTCCCACCCGTGTGGCGAATTTGTTCAACAATTTTTTCGTGGAAGCGCCACATAAAATAATAAATGATATTCCACCGCCCAAGGCAAGTCATACTAAATGTAAAGCCCGTGGAAATTTTAAAGATTCCATTTTTCTTGAGCCGTTCACAGAGCAGGAAATTTTACTACTGATGCAGAGAAAACTCAAAAATAAAAGATCTAGTGGTTTTGATGATGTACCCTCTTTTCTGATCAAGAGGTGTTTGAAAGTAATAATCGGTCCCTTAACCAGTTTGGTTAATGCTTCATTTCTGAGTGGGTCTTTTCCTGGAAGACTCAAGTTGAGTAGGGTTATTCCTCTATATAAGAGGGGTGACGGTACTCTTCTTGGGAACTATAGACCTATAGCTTTATCCCCATCATTTTCAAAAATTTTTGAGTACTGCTATATGGAAAGGGTAACAAAATTTTTCATGAGTAAGAATCTCATTATAAAAAATCAGTTTGGTTTCCTCTCTGGCCGCACTACATCTGATGCGATGGTGCATCTGGTGGAGCAAGTTTACCACCATTTGGAGGGTGGTCGGTGCCCTGCTGGAATCTTTTGTGATCTCAGCAGGGCGTTTGACTGCGTCTCACATGAAAAGCTTTTCGGCAAGCTGGAGTCCTACGGTGTTAGGGGTAATGCCTTGGAGTGGGTGCGTAGTTTTCTGAGTGGAAGATCTCAGTACACGGTTGTGGACCATGTGTCGGGTAATGTCAGGTCACACGTGTGCTCGGATATAGTTAACGTGGATATAGGTGTTCCACAAGGCTCCATTGTGGGCCCTTTTTTGTTCATCGTTTACGTGAATGACATTGGCGATAATATCGAATCCCACTTCACGCTTTACGCCGACGACTCATCTTTCGTTGTTGCCGATCGGTCGGCGAATTTGCTGAGGGAAAGATGTAACTTGGATCTTTCGGTCTTGATGGACTGGTTTAGCACAAATCAGTTATTTATGAATGCATGTAAAACTAAATTATTAATGTTTCACAACCATAATGCGGGGCAGAGCCTCGACTTGGGCGTGAGTGTGGGTGGTGTTGAGATAGAGAGAGAACGGCAGCTCTCTTTTTTGGGAGTTTCCTTCGATGAGGGTCTTACTTGGAGGCCACATTGTAGGGGACTCATTACGAAGTTGCATACTCTATGCTACATGTTCAGGACTTTGAGGTGTGTTCTCAGCGAGGAGAGTTTAGTAGCATTGTTTCATGCTCAGGTCATGTCAAGACTTCGGTATGGAATTTTCCTGTGGGGTGGCTCAGCGGAATTTGATGATGTTTTTCGCGCCCAGAAGCGAGTTTTAAGAGTAATGCGGAGCGTTTCGAGTCGCGTTTCCTGCAGAGAGATATTTAGGCAATTGAATATTCCCACTCTTCCTGGTCTTCTAATCGTTGAAAGTTGCATTTATGTGTACAAGAACAGAAATAAATATCTCATTAATGGAGAACTCCACTCGTTTAACACGAGGTCCAGGGACGAGTTTCGTGTACCTCAGCATAGACTGGCAAAGACTCATAAGTCTATTTTAGTGCTCGGTCCAAAAATTTTTAACAAGCTCCCATTGGAGCTTCGACTTATAAGCAATCTTGCTGGCTTCACGAGAGAGCTGAAAAAGAAGATAGCGGGAGGCGTTTTTTACTCACTAGAGGAGTATTTCTCCTCCACCCTGTGACCTGAGTTATGTGCGCAAAATTTTGAATTTTTTTGTTTTTGTTTTGTATAATTTGTCTTGGTGAAAGATGTCTTATGTTAACTATCTATTTGAATGTTTTTGTAAATTTTACTCCGATAGGATATTTGAAATTGTGACGTTTTCTATACTGCTTGTAATTGTGGTCGAATGAAATAAAGTGATCTATCTATCTATCTATCTATCTATCTAAATAAGCCATTTTTTCCCGTAATATGTGAAGGATAAAAAATTTTGCCGGCAAAATTTCTCGATTGTAAAATGAAAGTTTGTTGCTTTTCGGAAATTGCCGGAAAACAAAGTTGAATATTACAAGAGATAATTACTTGCTTAGATTTCATATCGAGTGGTATTCGACATGACTATTTCACGAGAAAATGTGGTCACATTGGGCTTGTATTGCGCTATTTGACAAATAAGTATTCATCATAGATCAACTTAACGTTATTTGTTTTCTCTATGGTATTAATTCCCGAAGCTATCTATGAATTTGAGAAACGTTAAAAATTCTTTCGCTGAAAAACCAACTTGTTAGTTTTGCCCGTTTCCATGTTTTATCGATGAGAAACGAGTGTTGCTAAAGAAACTTCCTCACCAAAAATGGAATGAGTGAAATAGTCATTAGTAATATCACAAGAGAGTGAGAATAAATTGAGAATAATTCGACAGATTTTAGAAAACTTGTTGCCAGGCAAAAGACACGAGAGCCCGAAGTGCTCGAGTGG
This sequence comes from Adalia bipunctata, assembly GCA_910592335.1. Lineage (NCBI taxonomy): Eukaryota > Metazoa > Arthropoda > Insecta > Coleoptera > Coccinellidae > Adalia > Adalia bipunctata. The sequence goes on along the minus strand of OU342949.1, from coordinate 7,638,050 downwards.
CTATTGACAAATGGCAACAAGTTTGAGAAAATGCCTGAAGAATTATTATCTAATTTATCGAACTCTCGTGTGGTAGTGGTATTCGATGGATTATTTTTTGACGTTATTCTCTGACGGTACAATCAAAATCATTTTTAAAATTTTATATTTTTATTCAACAAATTTATATTAATCGACTCAATATACATAGAATGAGTTATTCAAATTAGGATGCATTGAAGTTTTGAACATGAAAAATACAATTTCTTCTTCAAGCCAGACGGTGTGTTTTCGTCGTTGAGTTTTATCATGTCCAAGATTTCTCCTTTTCTCAAACTTGCAGAACTTTATTTCCTCTTTTAGAGCTCTTTCTGTAATAACTTACGCTTGGTGTTTTTAGCATATCTGGTGGATTTGAATTCGATATCATTGAATGGGACGAATCTTTTATTTATTTGGTCGTAGTACAACTCTTGCATTAATTTTGCGGTTTTATTCCACATTGTCTTCTCCATTCTGTTTCTTCATATTGAATCCATAGTCCTTCAAAATAACGGCTTGTTTTGTTGTTGACGTCTTCTCTTCCAATTTTTAGCCCCTCTCGTCGCAAAATAATAAATTGGAATTGTTTCCAAATCGACGCGCTGCTTATGTGTTGGTATTCGAACAATGCACTTTCAATGATCATATTATTTATATCATCGACGGATGAACTAAAACGTTTGGGATTCATTTTACGGATTTCTTGAAAATTTACGACAGACGCGTCATTCAATAAAAACAATGTACATTGAATTATTCTCGCTGGAATAATGAAGGTAGATTATTTCCACTATAATAATGTTTATGTTCGACTGCTTCATAAACACTTGATTCATGAATTCGTTTAGCGTCCATAAATGACTACTTTATTGGACACCACTTTATTGGACTCATCTGTCACAGTCTTCTCTCGATTTTCAATAGGTACTTTCATTTCACAGTTTCACACCACTTGTTATAGGCCGCATACGAATTTTCATAAGCACTTCTAGTGGGTAGGAGAGATTCTTTGGCACTTGCGTGTAAATTTTTCACGCTTTCCTCTCCCGAACTATCCACTTTTGGAATTATTGTGAAGTTTGTCACAGAATTGACAAAGTAAACAACTTTGTTCAGTGAGGTTGCTAAGGTCGCTGATGGTAACTAAGGTAAGAAAATCAAAAGCACCCTTAATGTTTTCTTGAAATGAAGCGACGAATATATTAATTGCCATTTCAGCAAATAAAATTTCTGCATTGCAGTCGAACATAAAGCTTTGTATGCAACTCGTACATAATTAGGCTTATGGACTTGCCAAATTATTGGCCTCGCTCGCTTTGCTCGCTCTGCCATAAACTTTTGGACTCGTCCATAAAGACCTAATTTATGTACTTGTTACATAAATAGCTATTTGATTGGCTAGAACGTATATGAATTACCGAAATTGAAGATTTCTATTGGTTTCGAGAAACGTCAAAAAATAATCATTTAAATTACATGCTGTAAAGGGCCGTATTGATCTATATTGAATGGATAATGTATTTGAGGTACTTAATTGGATAAGGATTAATGCTGTAGTGTTTAAAATAACTTTTTAAATAAGCCATTTTTTCCCGTAAAATGTAAAGGATAAAAAATGGTTATTGTGGGTTATCATTAAGAAATAGATATATTATTATATCATCGCGGACTTTTTTGTTGACCTTTTTCAGGTGTACAATACCGAGTACATTATTTTGATTTATCTCGTGAGGCTCAGTCAGTGTTTGCAATGTAAGCGCAAAAAAATGTGTTTATTTACGACATCACATTAGAAATCTGTAAATTCATCAGTGTTTCTTTTCAATATCATGCATGTATCATACATACAGATATGGAAACGGTAGTTGGAAACGTGGATAAATATTATTTAGTGGACCAATAAAATGATCAAAACCCTCGGCGCGAAACGTCAACGAATAAATGACTGATTTCACTCAATGGCATAGGAGTCTGGAGAGGGGAGATTTGAAATCTCTCGGGTCTCGATGCAGTTCCTTTATGCCATTGAGTGGGGTCAGTCATTTATTCGTTGTCGTATCGCGCCGAGGGTTTTGATTATTTTATTGGTCCACTAGAAAATATTCATCTACTCGTTTAACGCTGTAGTGGCCATGTTCACTACTTTTATTTCCCAATCAGTATAAACCTTCCTCTTGAATCACTTTATCTATTAAAAAAAAAGTTTCAAAACTCGTTTCGTAGGTTTGAAGATGCATACATAGGGACAGACAGCGAAAGCTTGTAGAACACCCTGCATTCTAAACTGAAACGGAGTATGAACTATAAACAGTAGGTACTATATCTCGAATTCTCGACTATAGCTACTTGCAGATTAATTTCTCATTCTGAAGTTGAAATTAGGCCGCCTTGACACTACCAACACAGTGGAACAAAAGATACTAAACAGCCCAAACGCGGGCTTTACACTAATGGCGCGAACATTCGCGAAGGCCACGAAGGTGAGTGGGGATAGTAAATTGGTGCCTTCCGATCCGAGTCGGTATTTTGTGCCGTGACAATGGGTTCGCGGCATGCGGAATACATGAGTTCCACATTAAAGGCCCCTCGCAGTTAGGACTACATGTTAGTTCAGTGACTTTATTAGCTTTAGAGATGAATTGTTCACGTATCAATGGAGTGGAATTAGAATTTCGTGATTATTGTCAGAGGGAACCAATTTTATAGCTGGCTGAAAAGGCTGAAGGTATTCCTAGACAGCGGAATTCTCGAAGTGCGAATGTGAGTGATTATGCGAATTTATAATTCACCTCCTCTGAAACGAATTTCGTTATAACTTGTTTCGAAATAAATTCAAACGTGTCTTTCTGCACATAGGAAATCAGAGGAAAGAAGCACCTCAAAGACGCCAGATGGGGAGACATCCTAGGATACCCTTCACAAGTCAACAATTGCAAATTTTGGAAGAGAAATTTCAACAAACACCTTACCTTACAGGCGAGCAAGTTATGGAACTCGCGAAACAATTGCAACTAGCAGATATAAGGGTGAGTTCTCGTATCTATTAATATACAGAGTGTTTAGGAATAGAATAAATTCAGGGAGTGATACCTTGTCAAAAAATAGGGTATGTCCTTCATTTAAAGTTTTTTTTTTTGAGCTCCCCCTCCTGCTCTTTGTTACAACCCCTTAATTATGGCGCCCGAATAAGACAATCAAAGAAGTTTTTGCTGTTCCCCTACACCTCGTTTCGCAGGAAACTTTTTTTCATATAAATATTTTGGATAGCTTGATTAATTCTTAACAAATAATTGAGGTCTCTTGTCATTTCTTGGTAAAGCTTACGGTTTTTGAGAACAAAAGAATCCCTCAAAAGATGATATGTCTGAGTCGTAGAGGCTGGAATAATTTTCTTCTTTGAATTTATCCATTAGACGGTTGTCAAGTTATTGAAGTATTCTTTTACTGGAAAATATGAATATGACAAAAAGTTTCTTGCGAAATAGGGTTCAGGTCTGGCTTTTTCTATCTACATTTTGCAATCATAGAGGAACACCACCAAAAAATTTTTTTTGTGACTTTCCGCTCGCATAATAGTATATTCTGTAACAAGGGCAGAATTAAAATCCGATACGAGTGAATCATTCCGAGGGCGAGCCGGAAGCGAGCCTGAGGAATCACGAGTATCGGATTTTCATTCTAACCGAGTAACAGACTATACTTTCTCCACGAATGTTGAAATAAAAGAAAAAAGAATATTAAGATGAATTATGACGTTTCGAAAACCGCAATAAATATGACAATCAGAGCGGCTGACACATAGATTTATTCTCTATGTTTTCAAAAGTGTTACGGAATGAATATTCTCACACACTGTGCGAGAATGAAATTCAGTAGAAATGCTTAAAAAACAAGGATTATACTCAAGCTCGAGTTGGTTATTGGTGGTAATCTATAAAGGGCGAAAACCAAGGACCAAACTGAACAAAAACCGCGGTCATAACTGGTTATTTACTTGAAATCGATAAAAGTGTTGTAGAATGAATATTACATATCAAAAGTGATGGAATACTGATATTCTATGGTCAAATTCGATGTTGGAAGAGCTGTATTCTGTGGCAGTCGTGGAGAAAATGTTTTCTTGATTATATCCTTGTCACTTTTTGTTTTTTTTTTGTAAAATTAGACACTGTTTTTGTGGCGCTATCTTCAGTCTCCTTCAGGAATTCTTCAGCCAACGTTTCTGTAGCAACATTGCTGTTCCTTTAACAAGGCTAGAAAAATGATGAACGCTTTTTGACATAAAAAACCGTTGATATATCAGATCATCAAAAAATTGAAAAGGTACAAAGACTGACAAATCTTAAAGGGTCAAAATTAATGAAGATCACCTTTAATTATTCATTCAAGGAAACGTCGCATATAATTCAAAGTACACACAACCAAACTTATATGGAATCACCCAGTATTGAGATGAAATATTATTTTGATATCTTTTTCGTTAGAAGCAAATAAAAAGTGCATGTGTTTACTCACAAAAACAGTTAGGTTCATAAGCACTTGATAAGATTTGGCGTTGCATTGTCGATTTTACCATTTCGTTCGAACGTCGCAGTGAATTTATATAATTATAAATTTTGAGTTGAAGACCTTGTTTTTAAAAACAATTTATTTACTGAATACAACTTATGGTGAAAGACTAGTTACACTCAAGAGTAAAACAAATCTACTACTTAATAGAGTACATCTAATTCTTAAGAAAGCAAATCTAATTCTTAATGAATAACATGGGTGAAGCCGTTTATAAAGGAACGGCTTATCTTCAATGAGACTCAGCATCGCAGGTGTCCGATGCTGACTTAGCAAGCTGCAACATGGTCATATGTGGAGCTTATGGAGAAGATAAGGAGGTTCATCCTATCAATATGGGGTGCGGCTACGTAATTCCTCCCCCCTTTGGATAAAGGTATCACCTAAATGAGGTGTAGCTTTAAGCTGCAAAATTCTTAAAATTGTACAAAATATTATAAAAATTATTAAAACAATTAAAACAATCATGAATGTGGTTCTTCTAGTAGAATATTGGGAATTTCTTCATCTGGGAAGTCTTCTTCTTCTTCTTCTTTGGATTTGGATCGGTTGTCTAACGTTGAAAATGGTAGTTTGGGTAGAATGACATATTTTTCTTCATTCCTTATTCGAATGGGGTAAATTTCTTTCTGGTAGTTGCTAATTATACATTTTGACTGGATTATCGCCATTGGCGGAGTGAAATGATATTTTGTTTGTTGAGGGCACTTCTCTTGTATTTCCAAGTTATTGATGGACAAAATGCTTCCATCTTCCAATGTCTTCAAATTGGACGTAGAGGAGAATTCTTTTCTAGGGCAATTTTCCAAGTGAGTTTTCAATATATTCTTCATACATTCTGGAGGGTTGTCTAGAGAATCTTGATCACATAGATAGTCTTCTTCAACTGGATGGCACTGTTTCGTGGACCATTTCAATTCTTCATCTCGAGTGAGCATGAAAGGATTGGTGAAAGAAAGGGTAAGATTTCTCTGAGGCAAATAGTAAAACTTGTAAAGATTATAGCTTTCTTCATAGACCGTAGGGATGGATATGAGAAAAAGTAATGTTTTATCTTTGAATAGGACTTTAGTATGACACAATTGAAAATAATCTTTCAAATGGTGCATTGGAATAATAGTATCATTTTTAACTATTTCCGCGAATTTTGTATAAGGTAAAATAGATTCATGCAAAATGTGAAGTCTTGCAAAGCTTACTGCTGTTTGGATTTCATCAAGAACGTTTTTTATATCTTTGAGTTCAAAAGTCATGAGATGCATTTGTTCAACATGTTGTAATGCCGGTACGATTTGAAGTAATTTGAAATTATTCATTAATTGCTTAAATTTATCAATATACTTATTTTTCAAATCATTAACAATAGTGGCAATCTGTTTCTGATTTCTCATGAGTGATTCCTCATTCTTGTTTATATTATCAAAATAGCTTTTGTAAAGTGCTTCATCATCAGAATCTAGTGTTCCAAATAGTATTTTCGATATTTTGCCTCCAACATTGATCAAACCTCGTTTTTGTCTAATTTTTTCATTTAAAAGCTCTTCTAGCGTTCTGACATTTATAGAGTTTGAATGTTCTAAATATTTGTAATGTGCCGTTTGAGAAAACCCTAGTTGTTGATTTTTAAAATTATCAATCTCCTTCTGATATTTGCCAATTAGATTCTCAATTTGGTTCAAGTCAATATGATATATCAATTGAATATGCCTTTTAATAATATAGGCTTTGCCTAATAGAATTGGAAGTACATTGTTTTCCAATGGTATAATTTTTAAAGGGATTATTTCAGCAACTACTTCGAGTATAATGAGAAGAGATGTGATGATTCGCATCTTTAAATCTGAAACAAAATATTCAACTATTTTTTTCGTTGTTTCAAAATTTTCTTATGATAAATGTGTTTATTTTTCAAATCTTGAACACGATGAGTGTCAACTTCTCGCGCATCTACCTTTTTGTAGACCGGATCAAGTTTACGTACAATTGGAGTTTTCAAATATGTGGGATTTTTATTTAAAGGATGGTCCTGTTTAGCAGACCTTTTCTGATTCAATTTTTCTAAACGCTCAACATTTTTCTGTTGTTTCTTTTCTAATTCATTTGAAATTTCACCTAAATTTTTCACGTAATTTCCGACATAATCTTGAATTTGTTCATTATGCGTTTTTTCAATAGGTAAAGAGTAATTTAAATCGGCTTTGATTATTTGCATTGGAGTCATATCAAGACTAGAATGAAATGAATTATTATAACTTAAAAGGGCTTGTGCTAATCGATTTTGGAAAGTAGAATTTTTACTATCAATAGTTCTTAATTGCTCAATTAACGTAGAATGAAATCTTTCCGCGATTGCATTTGAATTCGGATTATAATTAGTAATATAGTGAATTTCTATTTTATGTATTTTACAAAAATCTTGAATAACATGATTTTTAAATTCTAATCCGTTATCACAAGTAATTTTAGATGGAATGCCATAATGACTAAAATAGACCAATAGTTTATCTAAAATTTCAGTACCCGTTTTCTGAAGAAGGGGATAACATTGTCCGAATCTGGAAAACGAATCGACAATAGTCAAGCAATATGTTTGATTGAATCTTATTGTATCACAATAAACATGACTAAATGGTTTAGAACCAAGAGGGTTAGGTTTGAAATTGAGTTGAATAGGAGTTCTCTCATATTTACTCTTTTGACATATTTCACATGAATTAATAAAATTTAGTACGTCTTTATTCATATTCGGCCAATAAAATTTCCGTTTCAAACTTATTAAATTTTCTTTCAGACCGCGATGTATCGTTTTCGTTTCATGGTACTGTTGAATTCTGAGAATTTGTTCTTCTTTGTCTTCGACATCCTCTAAGAAGGTTTTTGATATTTTTAAATCAAAGGATTTATAATCAAACTTTTCTTGTAATATTTTAATCAATGGCTTCTCTAACTCTTGGGATACAAAATAAAAGGTATATGACTTTTTAGGCTGGATATATTCTTTAACGAATGTGAACAAATCATTTTCTATTGAATTATTTAAAACTCGAAACCTGAGTTTTTCTCCGAAAGGTTTTGTTTTCGTTACATTAAAATTCGAAGCTGTTTTAAATATAACTTGAAGAGAAGCTGAATTCAAACTTCTTTCTGTATAGGGAATCTCCAAAATGGGATTTTCGATACTACTGTGAATTGTAATATCACTATGAATTATAACATTTTTTAATTCATTTAAATTTTCATTATCAAGAACAGGTAATTCATTATTCGGGTCGACAAGTAAATTAACACATTCATCTAATTCGTCATCGGAAATGTGATTTACTAATGATATTCTATCATCTTCAATAGCATTAAAATCAAAATTATGATTATTATGTGTATCAGATAAAAAGTAAATAAGAATCTTCATATTCGATTCTGCGAATATGTATTTAATCATACTTAAAATTATTGACCATTTTAATTGGTCTAACCCACAAGCAATTCTAGGGAGAGCTAAATATTTATCTCCATTAAATTCACATATTTTTCTTAAATTTAATAATGTTTTGAATACCGTTTCGTATTCCGGTTTATCATAGAATGATTCTTTCGTGATTAAATAATAAACATTTCTTTCATCGGTTTTAAGGAATGCTACTTCACCGATAGATTTATTTTGTGATCTAAGTTCATCAACTTTACCATATTTATTTTTAAATTCTAAAGCAATACCTTGACTCATCTTCAAGTCTTTAGAAACACAATGTGCGAATGAATAGTTCTTAGGTGCTTGGAATAAGTCACCTTGTTTTTCTATTAATTTTAAAGTGTGGCGACATAAATCCACCGGCGTGCAGAAGTCTGCTAACCGCGCTTCACACGCCACCCGCGCTTGAGCACGTGCTCGGCAGGGGGCACCTCTCCCTAGGCGGGCAGGCTACTGCGGTACCATATTCTTTATAGACCGACCACGTCTACTACCCAGTACCCTCGCTCGCCTCGAGCAGGGCAGCTGTAACATCTACGTCATTGGCAGGCCTCGCTTACATTAGCCAATCTGATGAGTCCATCGTAAGCGAGGCTGGGACGAAACGTAGCCCCATCCCGATTCACAATTGGTAGCAACACGCTATAAATTGGTGACCCCGACGTGATCGGGTATGGGGATTTAACAGCTCAACTTTCGTCCCCACATACGATGTCTGGATCAACCTTCGAGGCAACTTCTCAGGTCTCCAGGCATCGTCCACTGTATCGTGTCGTGACCAGTTGTCCTGTTCACTGGGGGAGAGTCATGTGGCGACATAAATCCACCGGCGTGCAGAAGTCTGCTAACCGCGCTTCACACGCCACCCGCGCTTGAGCACGTGCTCGGCAGGGGGCACCTCTCCCTAGGCGGGCAGGCTACTGCGGTACCATATTCTTTATAGACCGACCACGTCTACTACCCAGTACCCTCGCTCGCCTCGAGCAGGGCAGCTGTAACATCTACGTCATTGGCAGGCCTCGCTTACATTAGCCAATCTGATGAGTCCATCGTAAGCGAGGCTGGGACGAAACGTAGCCCCATCCCGATTCACAATTGGTAGCAACACGCTATAAAAGAATTAGGAATATGATCATTTTCATAAAGTTTCATAAAATTTTCATAATTCAAGTCTTCCGTTGAATCTAAATTTATTCTGCTGAGTGCGTCAGCATTGTTCATTGAACCTTTACGATATTTAATTTCGTAATTAAATTCCTCGAGTTTAATTCTCCATCTCATAAGTCGAGAATTTGGTTCCTTTAATGAAAATAGCCAAATTAGGGGTTTATGATCCGTATAGATAATAAATTTTCTTCCATACAGGTAAGGCCTAAAATGTTTACAAGACCAAACGATTGCCAAAAGTTCTTTTTCGATCGTACTGTATCTAGTTTCTGCTTCATTCAGCGTTCTACTAGCGAAAGCAATGGGAAGATCGTTCGGACAATCACCTTGCGATAATACAGAACCTACCGCAAATCCTGATGCGTCTGTAGTAAGAATAAAAGGTTCATTGAAATTCGGATATCTTAATACAGGGTGATTTATCAAATTTCTTTTACAAATTTCGAAAGCTTCGATGTATTTAGGATCATGAATATTAATTTTCGCGTCTTTTTTTAAACACATAGTTAATGGTTTAGTAATTTTAGCAAAGTTCGGAATAAATTTCCGGTAATATCCAACTAGACCAAGAAAAGATTTAATTTCTTTCTGAGTTTTGGGAATTGGAAAACTTTTAACTGCTCGAAGTTTATTAGGATTTGGCTTAATTCCTTCTCGAGTAATAATATGACCTAAAAATTCTATCTCAGTTTTAAAAAAGTGACATTTGTCCAATTGAATTTTCAAATTATCATTTTTAAATGTTTCTAAAATATTATGAATATCGGCTAAGTGTTGCTCGACTGTTTCTGAGAAAATAACAACATCATCCATGTAAACATAACAAATTTTTCCAATATAATCTTTCAAAACTTCATTCATTAATCTTTGGAAAGTCGCTGGTGCGTTTTTTAAACCAAAGGGCATACGTAAAAATTCATAATGTCCATTATCTACCGTAAAAGCGGTTTTTTCAATAGAACTTTCATCTAATTCAATTTGGTGAAAACCGGACGCAAGGTCAAGAGTAGTGAAATACTTTTTATTTCCTAATTTATCAAGAATAGCATCAATCTGAGGAAGTGGATATTTATCATCAATTGTTTTATCATTTAATTTTCTATAATCAATCGCGATTCGCCATTTTTTCTTTTCGGATAAATCTTGTTTCTTTGGAACAACAACAACTGGAAATGACCAAGGAGAAATACTAGGTCTAATAATTTTCTTTTCAAGCATATCTTGAACTTGTCTTTGAACTTCTTCCTGATGTATTTCTGGATATCGATATATCTTACAATGAACAGGATTTTCATCACTAGTAGATACAAATTTTATGTTTAATTTTATTAGAAAAATTTAATGGTTGACCAGGTAATTGTAAAGCATCTTCGTTTGTGATCAAAATTTTCATTAATTGATTGCTTATTTTGGGTTCTAAATGTCCTAATTCGACAGGTATGACCGTATTCTTCTGGCATACTTGTTGAAAATTGAAAGGAATTCTACAATATTCATTAAATATTACTTGGTTTTTAAAATCCAAGGATAAACAATATTTATTCAGGAAATCTGCTCCTATTAATCCGTCATAATTTTTATGAAATTTGTAAAGAATAAATGGATGAAAATCATCAATATTAAATTCGGAAAATAAAGGTATCAATACTTTCTCATTGGAAGTTTCTTGTTTCATACACGCAGTTAATGTCGTAGATTCATTAAAAATATTCTTTTGAAAATTATTATAAGCAAATTTAGGATCTATTAGGCATACTGAACATCCACTATCTATTAAAAGTTTACATTTAGGATTTTGAAATTGAATAAAAGGTAATTGATTAGTGTTATCAAGAGTAGAATTTAAGTCAATTTTTCGTTTGAGGCGTTTCCTCGAAAATTTCTCTTAGTATCGTAACTCGTACTTGCTTGAGCTTTAGAAGTTGAAGGTTGCTCTAAATGAGTCAATTCTTCAAAAGTATAATGGGGACTTTGATTATTATCAAAAAATTTTCTTTGCGGATTTGGATTAAATTGCGTAGAATAGTTATTTCTTTTTTGAGGATAATTTCTTGTTTGTATAGACATTTTCTCTGGAGGATTATGATTTCTATAATTTGGATTGGGTTTAAAAACATTAGTATTTTGATTATTAGAGGGTCTCTCAAAAACTTCACGATACGTAGGATAATGCGGTTTCACATTCCTTTGTTGAAATTGAATTGGTTGCGAAGGAAAATTTTGATTCGACTGAAATCTCTGATTGTAATTAATATTTCGTTGCACCGGTTGATGATTAAAATGATTATTCCTATATGTGGGTTGAATCAACGAATTGTTCTTTAAGAAAGGTTGCGAATTTTTATTTCGACGACTCCTATCTAGTAATCCATACTGTGCCATATTGCTAACATAATCTTTCACGGCGTTAACAGTTTCGTCGAATGAAAGACCATTGTTTGTGATTAAGTACGTTCGCAATTCTACAGGGGCATTTGAAATTAATACTGTTTTACAAATCTTGAGAATATTTGTTTTGTAAAGTTGTTTTTCAGGATCAGGCATTAGATCAGCATCGATCCTATAATTGATTCTAATTTTCATAGAAATAATTTTTTCGATGAAGGACAATAAATCTTCATTTGGTCTTTTTGTTAAAAATTGTAGATTATGTATCAGAACATCTAAATTGATCTGATCACCAAATTTATTGTAAAGGAAATTCTTCAGTATCTCCCAATTATCGGGTATATCAGAAGTCGAAACTTCAGCTAGGGCTCTGTCAACTAATTTTGATTTGACTACAGCGTAACAATAGTTTTTAATCATTTGTTGTTCATTAGCGAACATCAAAAGATAATTTTCCGCACTCTTGATGAATGAATGTAACTCATTCTCAATGCCGGAAAAGCGGGGTAAAAGCATCCCAAACTTTTCTGCAATAGATAAATCGATCCTTTCGTTTGCCATTATTGTTTCTGATTGAATGGGCCTTTTGCCTCTTTTATTACGAAAGTGTTCAATCGAAGTAATTTTAATAAATGAGTATACAATATAAGTAAATACTCTTAAATTCGGTTTTTTAATTAAGGGAAACCTAGGAAAAACTTTATGTCGGTTTTTAGAAAAGAAAAACCTAGAGAAAACTTTAAAATCGGTTTTATGAAGAAACCTAGGAAAAACTTATACAAATTTACACTATTTTTTAACCAGAATAAGGGAAACTGGGAAGAATTAGGAAATGCTCACCCAAAGTGTATTCTCTGAAGTCGTCACGGGGCGCTACTCAGGTGATCGGGCTTCTCGTCTTCTTCTCGTAGTTCGATTGCGCTCAACAGTTGAAACTGAAAGTGGCTGGACTCTCTGGATGGACCTCTTCTTTTCTTCAGGGGCACACACGCAGAATTCTAGCACTTGCACAATCCCAGACCTCGTCGCCAATTATAAATTTTGAGTTGAAGACCTTGTTTTTAAAAACAATTTATTTACTGAATACAACTTATGGTGAAAGACAACTAGTCTCACTCAAGAGTAAAACAAATCTACTACTTAATAGAGTACATCTAATTCTTAAGAAAGCAAATCTAATTCTTAATGAATAACATGGGTGAAGCCGTTTATAAAGGAACGGCTTATCTTCAATGAGACTCAGCATCGCAGGTGTCCGATGCTGACTTAGCAAGCTGCAACATGGTCATATGTGGAGCTTATGGAGAAGATAAGGAGGTTCATCCTATCAATATGGGGTGCGGCTACGTAATTATATTTTGGTTTTTTGCGAAGTTTTAAAAAAAATGCCTTATGTGGGGTTATCGGAAGTCCAGAGAGGAAGAATTATTACTATGGCAGAACAAGGTATGTCACAAAGACAGATTGCAAGAACGGTGGGGGTTACACAAGGGGTTGTTTCAAAAACCTATGCAAGGTTTCTGGAGTTAGGAACCCTAAAGAATAGGCCGAGAAGAAGTCGTGGAAGAGTAACTACAGAAAGGCAGGATCGCTTTTCAGCCCAAACAGCAAGAAGAAATCCCGCAGTATCTCGTTCAGAGCTTCAAAGGCAATTTTTGCAAGCTACAGGTGTTAGTGTTTCTGTCGAAACTATCAGAAAAAAACTTCGCGCTCGGGAATTATTCAAGAGAAGAGCGTTAAGAGTTCCAGAACTATCAAGGCAAAATAAAGTTGACCGTTTTAATTGGTGTTTAGAGCATGAAAATTGGACTATTGAAGATTGGAAAAATGTCTTATTTTCGGATGAGACCAGAATTGGCCTACGATCAGACGACCGGCGTGTTCGCATTTTAAGAGGTCGAGGGAGGCAAGCTAGGCTCCAAGCTGCAAGACCGATCCCTAAATACAAAGGAGGTACTGTAATGTTTCGGGGCGGAATTAGGTTTGGTGAGAAAACTCTTTTAATTCCCATTAGACAATCTCTGACAGGGCCTAGGTATGTTGATCTAGTGCTACAACCTGTAGTGAGGCTCTGGCGAGGTGCTTTTGGAGATTATTTCCTATTTATGCAGGATAATGCACCTCCACATACCAGCAGAGTTGCAAAAAATTTTTTCGAAACAGAAGGTGTGACTGCTTTAGAGTGGCCTTCTTGTTCAATGGACCTTAATCCTATCGAGCACTTGTGGGATAGGATCAAAAGAAAAATTAGAGCTCGTCAAAATAGTCCTGGTAACGCAGAGCAACTTATACAAGCGGCTTTAGAGGAATGGGCAAATGTTACAGAAGAAGAAATTAACAACTTAATAGAAAGCATGCCTCGTCGAATTCAAGCTTGTATCAATGCCAGGGGTGGTAATAATGATTATTGATTTGTTAAAATCGTTTTATTTGTTGTTCAATTCTCAGTTACATAAAAATTATTTTTGGAGAAATTTACACTTTTAATTTTCTGTTCTATTATAAAAATAATCTTTTGATAATTTATATTATTTTTGTAATAAACTTGTTTTGGGAAAACTGCTCTTCACTTTTCAGCGACTTTTTTTTAATTAAAATTCGTTTTTTCCAAATAACAGGGTGATTCCATATAAGTTTGGTTGTGTGTACATCGTATGAATATACAAAGGCGATTTTCATTAATTTTCACCTTAAAGATATGTCCGTCTTTGTATCTTTTCAATTTTTGATGTTATGAAACTCTAAACTCCGCCTCTGGCTTGGATAAGATGATACGTTTGTTATAACCAAAGAGGAAGTCTTTGTTATAACTTTTCCACTACATGACTACAACAGTAGGCTCATAAAATCTTCGTCGTTCATAATAATAATTCAATCGAATGCAGCTCATGCTTGAACTCTAATGCGGCCCATACACAAGCTACTTTATCGGCGTTCTGGCAGCAAGCGTTTTGCGAGCGTCCTAGACGCTCGTGCAATTTTGACCACACACAAGCGTCTCAGTAGCTCACCGATCGCTGAGATTTAAAATGTCGCTCACGCAAAAAAATAGCCAGTGCTATAATCTTAATAATATTTTCCAGACCAGCTCTCGGCACTTCTTGATCTTTTGAAAATGAAAGTGAATCGACGTACCATAAATTTGGTACATATAAGTCTTCCGTACTTGCACCCGAATTTTCCGTAGCTCGTACCTTTCTGTATTCTTTACGGAATGAGTCTCGGAGGCTTTTTTGTCTTTACGAAATCAATATCGCATTCATCGTTATATTGTTTACATAAAGCTAACAATTCTTTGTGGCTTCATTCTTTAGTGTTCTGTTCGAATATTTTTTGCTCTCAATCATCCACAAACACTTATTCTTTTTTAATAGTTCAATAAAATTTGTAATGAATTCTTCTGAACGTGCAAATCTTGCATGATTCTCTGCCATTCTAGACGCTCTCTCACACACACAAGCGTTTTTCATGCGTTTCGCCGGCTATCTTGACGCTAAAATCAAACACCGCATTAATGCGGCCCATACACAAGCTACTTTTCGGCGTTTTGGCAGCTAGCGTCACCGCAAGCGACCAAAACGCCTAGGCGCAAGTCTCCCTGAAACGCGTCCATCGTCGGTCGCGTTTCTGCCCCGTACAACTTCCTAGTGATACATTTGGAAAACCTTGGATACGACCGTATCCATGAAAGTTGTACGGGGAAGAAACGCGACCGACGACGGACGCGTTTCAGGGAGACCAGCGCCTAAAAGTAGCCCGAAAAACGCCTGTGTATGTCTATCCGCTGCCACGGTGGCGAGTCGCCGTGCAGGACGCAACGCCGGACGCCAAGATCAAACGTGTTTGATTTTAGCGTCAAGATAGCCGGCGAAACGCATGAAAAACGCTTGTGTGTGTGAGAGAGAGCGTCTAGAATGGCAGAGAATCATGCAAGATTTGCACGTTCAGAAGAATTCATTACAAATTTTATTGAACTATTAAAAAAGAATAAGTGTTTGTGGATGATTGAGAGCAAAAAATATTCGAACAGAACACTAAAGAATGAAGCCTACAAAGAATTGTTAGCTTTATGTTAACAATATAACGATGAATGCGATATTGATTTCGTGAAGAAAAAAATAAAAAGCCTCCGAGACTCATTTCGTGAAGAATACAAAAAGGTACGAGCTAAGGAAAAGTCGGGTGCTAGTACGGAAGAAATATATGTACCAAATTGGCTATTTTCTTTGCCTGAGCGACATTTTAAACCTCTCTCGTCAGCGATCGGTGAGCTACTGAGAAGCTTGTGTGTGGTCAAAATTGCACGAGCGTCTAGGACGCTCGCAAAACGCTATCTGCCAGAAAGCCGAAAAAGTAGCTTGTGTATGGGCCGCATTATATCACAATCAAATATGCATAGCCTCAAAAACCTGTCGAAGTCATTTTTTTTAAAGGCCATCACATCTATTATTATGCTTAGTAATGATTGATTATTCAACAATTGATTTTTTTCTTCAAAATTTTCCAGGTTAAAATATGGTTTCAAAATAGGAGAGCTCGAGACCGCAGAGAAAAATTCTCATCAGAATCAGATCAACTTACTTCATCAGAGATACCTAAATCGACCAATAGCGGTGTTAGAAGTCCTCCTTTATTTTCCACTGACTTCAGCGCAGTATCCCGACGATATATACAACAAAATGACCAAAGGCAAAGCTGACATAACAGTGCGTTTTTTTAGCACACTTGTAATAAATGGAATGTAAATATGTGTAAATAATATCTAAATGCATACATTGTGATGCATGAAAGAAAATTATAAATTGAATAAAATTATTTTCTGCTTACACTTTCTTCTAACCATCTCAACACATTTTGACATCAGTCAAGTATATAAATAAATAAAAACACAGTTCTGTGATGAGACGTCAAACGACAAATTTCATCAGTTTGTCACAGTTTGTGCTAATAATTTTGTTGTTGTTTTGAAGATATCAGATAATCAATATGGAAAGTGATAGTGACATGGAATTGCATGGCACCTTCAAGTATAAGAGAAGCAGCAAATTTAACAACACTAACGGTGGGTTTCACAAAGTGTAATCACCAGTGATCCGAGATCAACGGCTTGATTCTCTGATTTTTGAACTGTCAAATCGAGTAGATTTTAGATCAAGCGCGGATCACCGGTAATAATGCTTCGAGAAACCCACCGTAAATTTATTACCGGACACTTCCAAGAAAATCTACAGTCGGGCTCATAACCTATTTCTGGAGAGTGGAAAGGAGATCGAAACGGCCAATCGTTTTCTGAGAACGTTTCATGGCTTATTTTGGTGACATGGCGAAAAAATTCTGAAGTTCCACATTATGGACATAATATTCAATGCTGAGAACGACTCCCAGTATTCATAATAATATAGATATTGCAATGTACTTAAAACTGAGACAGTCCGACGGCTACAGACCCAAGAAGTCGAAGTCGAAGATCTTTACGGCAAATGACATCAATGAAGTTATCAAAGAAGCCCCATAGTCTGGGTGCCAGTGGGACGAATTGCAAATGATTAATAAAGTTTTCATAATTAGGTAGAGTGTAGAGTCTACCACATTTTTCCTCTGTGAAATTTTTTGTAGTCGCGGCTTTTTTGCAGCAAACCTCTCGTAAGTCGATCATATTTTCGATTCTTCTGAATCATACATACTTTTTTTTGTAAAATGCAATCATAAAATCAACCTGGGAGAAATGAGAAAACATGATTGTCCGACAAAAATAGTGTGGCTTTGAGCGTGTCTACCAACATGAACATGAATGCAATTGCCCGACAAAAAAATGTGGCGTTTTTCTTGTCTGACGAATCGAAAACGACGATTTTTTTGAGTTCATTATTATATGTCGGACAAGAATGAATTTATGTTTTGGAGAGATTCCCTTCATAGAAAAAATAACTGTCCACCATGACCATATAAAATGCGGCAAAACCATAGAATACCTAACTACACAGAAGCGTCATTCCGCCTTCCCGCCAAAACTTTATTTGATGACGCTTGTGCCATGCTAGGTAGTACATATGTTAAGTTGAATTTAAACTTCCCGCTGGACCACTCAAAAATGACATATGTACTACCTAACAGAGAATGAAGGTCACGAAAATTTGCCCCGTGAAGATCAAAGTGCCGACGCTTAGTGACGCTTCCGGCTTCTGTGTAGTTAGGTATTCTGTGGCAAAACCTCAGTCGGACAGAAACACAGAAATATAATAAATACTAGAATGCTATAAGGTACGTCGGTACGTCCGAGATTCAGTAAAATGACCCCACATAGCGAATAAACACCTACTACTTGTACATGCGCAGCTCGTCTTTTCTTGCCACGTCGTTGCCAAGCATTATGGTTTCAGATGAAGTTCGGAATAAATCTTATTGTGAAACCAGTGAATTCGGCAACACCGCTACGCGACGAAAACAAACACATCTTCACATCAGAAAAAGAGCAGTGTCGTATTTTAGGATTTGTTGATTCCCTTTGTTGTGTGCTTTCCTGTTTATTCATTCGTATAAATTCGCTTGCCTTTTCTGCTCCGTTTTCTGTGTTTCCTCGTTGTTTTCTTGAACATTGTGTAGTACTGATACTCCTTTAGTTTAGTTTTGTACTTGAGTTTTATTAGTTAATTTTGATAGTCGAGTGCTGTGACAAATTATAGACAAAATGAAGTGCATGGTTCTTTTTTGCGCAAATAAAGTAGAAACCCATTTTATGAAAGTAAGTTTAGTTTAAGTAAGATATTACAGCTATTTTATTATTATTGCAAATGTTGATATCGACAACTTATTCATACCACATTCACGAAGTCAAAAATTTTAAGTCCTACCCTGATGACACGTTCACATATTGCGCAAACTCTGTAGTAGGTCAATTTTCCCTATGAGGTGCCAGGAATTGTGAACTGATTGGCGTTCTAGTATTTATTATATTTCTGTGGACAGAAAACACTTAAAAATATGGTTTTGTTTCAGAATGTTTCTTCGATTATTATTGATATAAAACTATTGATTTTAATTGAAAGTGAAAATTTCAAATGTTAACTGACATTTTTATGCGAATCTAATTGTGATGGCGACACGATCAGACGAAAGTATTCAAAACGGATTTTGTCTACTTTAGAAGGCACTATTAAAATCAGTTTGCTTTTAACTAACTCGAAATCTCTCGGATACACGCTATATGTCAACAACAGAACGACATTGTTCAATCTGTCGTACGCAATCGCGAGAAAATGCTTTCGCGGACCGTCACCTCTGGGTGCGCTAGTTCTCGGGTCGAAGTATCCCGAATCAATTCACGTAGGCAACGCAGTGTTCACGATGTGACATGCCGCCCGCCCTGAAGGATCCCTTCAGTAAGAACTGAAAGGAGTGAACAGACGAAGGGAAAAAGTCATCAACTGACTTGGAAGAGGACACAGTTTGACGATTGGTCGTCGAACTGTCCCAGAAGGGGTAGCAATATCAGCCACACGAATTGTGGAGTCAGCTCCGGGAAAAACAGATGATATACGGCCTATACTCCACTTTAGAGGAGGAAGACTGTCGTCTCGAATGATGACAACAGTGCCTGGAAGGATAGGGGTAGACGGCTGCAACCACTTATGACGTTGCTGCAAGGTATGCAAGTATTCCTGACGCCAACGCTTCCAGAAGTCCTGCTGGAATCGCTGGACCAGTTGCCAACGAGATAAACGATTCACAGACACGGAACTGACATAATAATCAGGAGGAGCGCTGAGAGGGCGGAAAATCAAGAAATGCCCCGGTGTGAGGGCCTCAAAATCCGAAGGGTCAGATGAGGGAAGATACAGAGGGCTGGAGTTGAGGATGGCCTCAACCTGAGTGCAGACAGTGAGAAATTCCTCATAAGTGAGTTTCTGCTCGCCGATGACGCGAGTGAGATGATGCTTAGCAGATTTTACAGCGGCCTCCCAAAGGCTGCCAAAGTGAGGACTGGAAGGTGGTAGGAATCGCCAATCAATTCCGGAGGACGAAGCGGCATCACAAAGACTCTGCTGATGTTGTGGAGCAGACAATAAGTGACCAAGTACAGGGTGCGGCACGGAGGATGGATGGTTTTAAAAAAATAATAAAAGCGTTAATTTTTACTCAAAAACACATTTATTGACGGAATCAGATTCTCAAGGAAATAGCATTTGAGACAGTCAAGTGTGGAAAATCACATCAGGCATGTGGTGGCCGAAATCGGTGATGCAGTGCTGGAGGCGCTCTTGGAAGTTCGCGTAGACTCTCTCCAACATCGCTCTCTCAACTTGGGCAACTTCCACGCGAATAGCCCTTTTCAATTCGTCCAGAGTTCGGGGCTTGGTCTCGTATACTCTAGCCTCACCGAACGATCACTGAGGCGAAGTGCAGCAGCATGTTTCCCAGCAGATCGCGACGGACTGCGAAGAATGGCTTGTCGAACGCGTTCAACATTTTCAGGCGTTCGAACTGTTCGCACAGGTCCTCTTGGTCTTCTGTTGATCAGTTCACCACGTCTGCGAAGTGATTCAACCCAACGAAGGATGGTGTTTCGAGAGGGAATAGCTCTATTCCGATGAATGTGGAAATGGCGACGAAACTCACGCTGCACGACCGTGACTGACTCATTATTTCGGACGAGACTATTATAGGCGAAAACACGATGCTCCACCGTCCAAGGCTTCATGACGACAACTGGTAAATAAATGCTAGGAACACACGAGTCTAACGGCACCTTCCCCACTTCTCTCGTCCTCAGTGGGGGAAAGTTATGCCCATCTGAAAAACGTCCGCCCTCCGTGCCGCACCTTGTATTATAATATCGATTACGAAACTCAAATTGATGTGATTACTGCACCCGATACCTAAAACATCAATAAGCGACCAAGATCACGAAGGTAGTTATGAGCACCAACGAAATTGGTCCCGTTATCGGAAAAGATGACGGAAGGGTGACCTCGGCGCGCAACGAACCGCCGATAAGCAGCGATAAACGCTGGAGTGGACAACTCAGATGCCAATTTTAGGTGAACTGCCTTGGTAGTGAAACAGATGAAGACAACCAGATATGCCTTCGTGCTGACAGCCCCTCGTAATCGCGCACTCGTGACATAAAAGGGTCCGGCGTAGTCTACACGTCTACACCAGTGGTAAGGAAGGCCATAGCAGAGGATAGTCGCTCGGGAGGTAGATTGCCCATTGGCTGTACCATGGGACGAGGTTTGCAGGAGAAGCATCGATTGCACCTGCGTAGTCGATTGCGTACAACATTGCGTCCGTCCAGAATCCAGTACCGGCGACGAATGTATGAATGAGTGGCCAAGGCGCCAGCGTGCAGGAGACGATAATGGGCATCATCGATGATCAGATGAGAGAGATGCCTTTTCTTTGGAAGAAGAACAGTATGTTTGTATCTATACGGCAACAAGGCCGCTGACAGGCGGCCTCCAACACGAATAATTCCATGCTGTGTAATGAAGCGCCCTTCATTTTAGGAATCTCGGTGAGATCACTTGGAAATTTTCCGATAGGCAACCCGTGAATCTCATTCTTGTCGTTCGGTTGCAATTTAAAAATCAGGCGCCGATTATTGACAACCTGGCGTTGTTATCTCTCTTCGTCGTTTCTTTTGTTGGTCGTTTGTTTTTCCATTTTTTTTAGAGTTTAATGTCTTGAACAATGGCGGCAATTTTTGCGTCGTAGTTACCTCTAGAAAGTTCTAGAATGGGAACTCAGGTAGACCAATCAGAGCCCATAGTGATCAATTTGTTTTTGAAAATTTGAGGAATTTTCGAGCGCGCGACTCCCGATGATGGGGGGCCTTTCAGGAGGGGCTGGACGCGACGAAGAGGGATTCATTCAGATTAAGATTGAGTTTGGGATAGGAGATTTTTTAGAAAAGTGTGACGAGATCGTTAAATATTTGTAGAGGAAATAGTTGAGAGTAAAATATTAAAAGTCAAACTGAATAATATAAATTGTTAGTTTCGAGAACATTTTTTTTCACACCGAATCCGTGACGAGGAAGTTTCATTTTAGACCGTGAAGTTCTTTTCCGCCGTTTAGTGTCCTGTGAAAGCTAACGAAATCTCCATCAGGTAGGAAAATCTTGATCTGGGCTTTTCCGAATTTTTATTCCTTATCCCGGACCATAGTTGTGTTTATTTTGTGTAGAATTATTGTTTTCTGCTCGAACTACGCGTTATTTCCATTTTTTATTTGTAACATTCTCGCGAAGGAAAACCGGTTTTGCTAGTAGCTACGTCCGGGTCAGCGGTGTACGTGCAGGTGGTCGAGCGTCTCGACTCAAGGTCGTCCGGTTTCGGAGGCCCGGTCTTTTAACTCCTACGAATTTTAAGATTTTTTTCATTTTGTTGCGTCGCTTGTTGGACGGTGTTGGGCCCATTGTTTCTTCGGCATATCAGTTTGGTCACACAGCGCGCGGTGCAACCCCGTTGTTGTGGCTGGCTAGTTGCTGGGGGCATTTTGGGGCGACACACGACCTGTGAGCTTCGTAACACCTCACGACATTTTGGCGCATGCGCCGTGCTGTTTTCCGGTTTCCCGCGGATTTTGGCTCGTCTCGTCGCTTATTGGGCGGTGTTGGGTCCCGTGTTTCTTCAGCACGTCAGTTTGGTCACGCAGCGCGCGGTGCAACCCCGTTGTTGTGGCTGGCTATTTGCTGGGGTCATTTTGGGGCAGAGCACAGTCTACGAGCCTCGTGACTTGTCCCCGACATTTTGGTAGATGCGCTAATCCCTCCGACCAATCGAATTCTTGGTTATCTGTTCGACCGCTAATAAATTGTTCGAGCAGGAAATATTGTAGTGTAATCTTTTCCCCCGAGCATCCATACATACAGTTGTGGTTCGGAAATCGTAGCCCATTTCATTTTTCTATATACAATTTTTCGATTTACATGCTCACTGCTTTGCTCCTTCACGGCTGCTTTGAATGCTCTCATTGTTCATTTGTTGCAATTAGTTTGTCATTTTCTATCACCGCTTATTATCCGTCTGTCTCACCTGCTCACCCCGTTAACCCGCAACCGTTTTCATCTCTTTTCATAACATCAGTAAGGCTTTTGTAACTTTCATACTTGCATTTTAATTGTTTGATAATTGATCTTTGGAAACAGTCAAGTACTTTGATTTTGGGTGTTGCATACATTATTTAGTTTAGTTTACATTGTATTACATTTTAGTTTCACATTATAGTTGTTCAAGGTTTTGCTTGTTTCATTATCCCAACAACAGCTAGAAATATCTAATAAAGAACATACTTATCAATCGCTAACACCTTAGATTGAGCCGAACCCTTCTCCAACTGTCTAAAAGCTACCCAGGAGGGGCTCGAAGTGAAACTTTTTATAAAGGAGTCACAACCTTTTAAAACCCATTGTGGCTGGCGCCCGAGCGATTATATTTCCGCCGACAATAGCCAATAGGTAAAGAAAGCCCGTCACAGCTGGTCACAGAAAAGGTGAAGCTTCATGATGAGCCGGAGACGAAAAGATGGCTTTCGAAGCTCAGTCAGCTCCTCGGCAAAATAAACGGATTGAACGATACGTATTAAGCAGGCTTCCGCCTCCTGGAGCTCAACAGAGGAAAGAAAACCTGACCGAGGGGATGATGGACCACGAGTATTCATTATGAATCTTCGACAAAAGGCGGTGACCCGCTTGAGTCGAAGATATGAGGAAAAGCGGTCAATCAAGGTGGGTTCATCGGAGATAGCCGCGAACATCAAAGCGGAGATTGGCTTTGCTTCCTCGTCCACTCGATCAGTTTGAGTTGAATCAACAGAGGAAACAGGCCATAAGGATGAGTCGGAAGACAACCAGTGAGGACCCCGCCACCACAATGGGTGATGATGAATGTCTGTAGGCATCAATCCTCGAGAGGCACAATCAGCTGGATTGTCCTCAGACACTACATGTCTCCAGCGATCAGAGGGAATGAGATCTTGTATTTCAGCACCCGATTGCCAACAAATGTCTTCCACCTGTGACTCTCACCACAGATCCACGACAAGGCCACAGAGGAATCACAGAAGGCCATGCACTCAGCGCCGAGGTGCTCCAACACGCGAGTGGACAGATGATGCATGAGTTTGGCGAGAAGATGGACACCGCATAGCTCCAAACGAGGCAGAGTTATAGCCTTGCAAGGAGCAATTTTTGATTTTGCTGCTAGAAGGGACACCTAATAGCGACCAGACGATGCCAAAGTGCGGAGATAAACGACCGCAGCGTAGCCTGATTCAGAGGCATCACAGAAGCCGACCAACCGATGCGCAGAAGAAGAAACGTCAGGGATGAATCGTGGTATGTAAAGCTCTGCCAAAGTGGGGAGCTGGGATTGAAACTGCAGCCATAGGGGCTGAGCCTCATTCGAAAGAGGTTGGTCCCACTCCAGATGGAGTAGGCAGAGCTGACGGAAGAAGATTTTAGCGTAGAAGGTAACAGGAGTTAACCATCCCAGGGGGTCGAAGATTCTAGCCATCTGACTCAACACGGTTCGCTTGGGGATGACCGTTGAAGTCGAACGAACAGAATAGAAAAAGTGATCAGACGAAGGATTCCATCCAAGTCCCAAAATCTTGAGACCTGGCTCACGATCGAGAAGAAGAGGATCAGTAGAGGAAGATTCTCTACGATGATCAGCCGGAATACCGTTCAGCAGAGGAAGATGATTGGTAGCCCATTTGCGCAGCTCAAAACCACCCGCCTTGAGCAGGTCCTGCACTTGCTGCCGCAACTCAAGAGCTTCAGCTTCGGATGAACAGCCCGTCAAGATGCCATCAACATAAATTTCATCCAGCAAGACTTGCCTGGCAGCAGGAAACTTGGGTCCGTCATCCGAAGCCAGCTGTCGAAGGGTCCGAAGTGCCAAGAAGGGAGCAGAAGAAACTCCATACGTGACGGTGTTCAGGCGATAATATTGGAGCAGTTCGTGTTTGCTGAAACGCCAGACTATACGTTGATAGTCCCTTTGCTCAGGGAGTATCAGGATCTGTCGATACATCTGTCTAATATCGGCGGTGAAGACGAAGCGATATAGACGAAATAAAAGCGAAGCAGGAGGGTGGAAATGTCCGCTTGTAGCTTCGGACCAGTGAGAGAAAGATCGTTAAGGGATTTGCCATTAGCGGATGCACAAGAGGCATTGAAGACCACACGAATTTTGGCAGGAGGATCATCTGGACGATGTACGGGATGATGGGGGATGTAATATGGCTCATATCGCGGACAATCAGAAGACTCAGGGACCAATTCCATATGGCCACTCTCGAGATAATCTCGCATGAACTCATGATAAGCGACACGAAGAGTAGGGTTATTGTCCAGACGCTGTTCCAGCCGAATGTATTGTCTGGTCGCCACGTTGACGGAGGTGCCCAGCCGAGACGATGCCAAGGGCAAACCAACAGTGTACCTTCCATTGGAGTCGCGGGTGACATCAGCGCAGTATGTCATCTCACACCCCCTCTCGGCAGGGGTCAGCGGAAGCACGTCAGGTACCTTATCAAGTTCCCAGAAGCGCCGAACGATGTTGACAAGTTCCTGGTCCGACCGCTGCCAGGGGCTCGTAGCCATGGTTTGAGGGTCGGCAGCAGTAGGAGATTTCACGTCAGAGTTAGCGCTGTCAGAGGAAGATTGACAGGTGATCACTGAGAGAGGGGATTCCGGTTGCAAAGAAGACGGAGACCCCACAGCAGATGATGACCCTGCAGAAGACGAGGGAGAAGCGTGCTGCCGTGAAACCCGATGAATACAGGGGACATGTCGAGCGCGACCATTGGCAGTGTCAGGTGAGAAGGAAACATGTTTAGTCCTCTTGCGATGGCGAGCGTAGGACCCATAAAGCACCCAGCCTAAGGTGGTAGACAACGCCCCCGGAAGTTCAGACGATGGGCACAGCGTGCCAGGAAGAATAAGATGAGGGAGCACATCCGATCCAATCAACATCCCTATGATACGAGGCAGATAGAAGAGTGGATCAGCTAGGTTGAATTGCTGAAACTCGGGCCATCGGCCATTAAACGCTTGGACAGGAAGAGGATCTATGGGGCTGTCAACGACGTAGACCTTGATGATAAGATGAGGGGGATCCCCTTGGTGACAGAGACTAACGTATGCGTATCCTTGGATGCGAAACTGATCTGCGTTACTGAGGGTGCGAAGTTGAACAACTTCAGGGTGAATGCGCAGACGAAGCTTGGTGGCCCAAGCGCGGGTGATTAGTGTGTGTTTGCAGCCTGAATCGAGAGGAGCTCGGCCGAATACAACATTCCGCTGGTTATCTAAGCGGATCCAAGCGGCATAAGGAGGCCAGGATCTTTGGTCTGGCGCAAGGAAGATCGCGGAGATGAAAACAGATGACTATCTGGCAGGGTTAGATGACGGCGAGATGACCATACTCGCAGTCACTCGGTACCACTTCCGGAGAAGTTGCAAGAATTACGGGAAGATGTAGCAGGCGAAGCCCGATGAGAAGCTGAGCCTGCCGATGAAGGTATCCTGCGCGATTTACCACTTACTGCGGTGCCCCGAAAGGTGGAGGCACGGGCTGGCGGCTCCGATGTAACAGAAGATTGAGAAGGAGGCTGATTCGATGGTTTCTCCTCCGGTTGGGTACCAGAAGAGGGCGTAGGGCCAGCAGATGCCAGATGAAGTATCGTATGGTGACGTCCCCCGCATGTGTGGTAGCACTGATCCGAACCACAATCAACAGTGGCGTGGCACGATGACATGCAATTTCTGCATAATCGCCTCTCAGTTACAAAAGCTCTTCGCTGATGGATGGTCATGGCTTTGAATTCACGACACTGGCGAATGGAGTGATTTGCCGAGCAGAACACACATACAGACGACGAGCTAGAAGCTTGAGGAGGACGTACCTCTGTATAGGCAGGACGACGAGAGGACGGACCAGCTGAGAAGGGAGCAGACGATGAAGGAGCAGAGGCTAACCCCGCTGGTGAT
The DNA here is from genome assembly GCA_910592335.1 of Adalia bipunctata. Lineage (NCBI taxonomy): Eukaryota > Metazoa > Arthropoda > Insecta > Coleoptera > Coccinellidae > Adalia > Adalia bipunctata. The sequence continues at coordinate 7,611,438 of OU342949.1, read as the reverse complement.
TGAGTTCTGGACGGCCTCTTTGGCGCAGACGCACGGGATGAGGTGATGGAAGTGCTTTCCAACACTCGCAATTGTCGATTGGTAAACTCGAGCAATTGTGCGAGATTAGGAAACTCATCAGAGGATAACTGCCCTTCGAACAGCTGGCGAGATGGTATGTCCAGGTTGCGCAAGGCAAGAGAGAACAGAAGGTAATCTGCCAAATCTGGAATGGGCAATGCCTTGAGGGCGTTGATGGCATATGTACCGTTGCGGATTTGAAAAAGAAAAAAGAATCCACCATCTTCTTTTTCTTTTCGCCTTCTGAGCTTGATGAGCTTCAATTCTTCTATAGCACAAAAGCTGCTGCAGCGACAACGCGACTATTCATGGTCGAAACAAAATAAAACGGATCGAGACTCGAGAGAAGAGAAAAAAGGGGGAGAGACAACGAAACTGCTGTACTTGCCAAGTACACAACTATTGGCATATTTGCCAAATACGGGAGTAGTGGGAGCGCCGTACTTGTCATTCAAGTTCGTAACTTGTTAAGCCGGACTCCCACTACTCGTGTATTTGACAAATATTTGCCACTTGCCTATATTTGGCATGTAGTTGGAGTGGTTCACTCGGCCAATACTTGTCAATCTTGTCATTCAAATTCGAAACTTCATCTACTTGCCAAGTACGCAAATGATTGCGTACTTGCCAAATATACGAGTAGTGGGAATCCGCCTTTATACTCGTCAAGTACCCAAATAATTGCCAAATATACGAGTAGTGGGAGTTCGCCTTAAGAGTTAGTGTGTAAAAAACACATTGAAAACACGTAGGTATTATGAGTGAAAACCATATTTGAAAACTATAGATTCTTATAAAAACTCGTATGAACGGATATGAGTTATCTGTGGAAACACATTAGAAACAGACAGGTCTTATGTGTGAAAAACACATTTGAAAACTATAAAGATAAGTCTTATAAAAACTCGTAGGAACAAGGACAATTCAATGTAGGAATCGCTTAAAGAAACGGATATGATTTACGTTAGGAAATGCCATTAGAAACTAAAGCAATGTGTATCTGTAGTCTCCATTAAATACTGATGATCGTATATGGTTTTATACGGAATTGCGGTTTCACTATCCAATTAGGATCTCATAAGTTCTCGTAAATATTTTTCAGTTTCTATGAGACATTTTTGGCAGGGTATGAACTCATATGCCTTACCTCTTTTCTCCTGAAGACGATGGGGAAAATAATAGATAATAGTATGAGGGGAAGTTTGAAGCTTCACAACAAATAGTTTGCCTATAGAACGGGTGGATCTACTCTAGACCAGAATGTAATAATCAAGGATAAATGTATTCTTCAAGTTTTCAACCAATCGAAACGAATTCTTGAGCATGAATGTAAATTTATATCTCACCTTAGATGAAATATTCGTGAGTAGGTAATTCAAAAATTTTCTCAGTGGGCGCATTGCAGCATGTATCGATCTCAGGGGTCTCCGGATTTTATGGATCTTCACAAGTCCATAATGCTTTAGGAGAGACTGCATTATAACATTTAAGATTTTTTGCTTCGACGTCAGAAATGGAGTTCCTCGTTCTTAAATATTCAATGAGCTTGTTACAATTGATTCGAACTCTTGATGTCGGGTCGGTTTTTATTTTTTTCTATGTTGAAGAGTGAAAATAATGAACGCATTTATTCCTTGTACTCCCTGCTAATATCCCGATCTGATCTTCATGCGAGCTCCTATAGATCTCAATAAAATAAGTTAATGAAAAGCTCTCAAAATACTCGCCGCGGGAGGTGTTTGTGAATTTCCCTCAGAACTCCGATTGTGAGTTGTTTCAGAATATCTACGTAGGATATCGCCAAGACTTCTCTGGTGGCGGACATTTGTAGGAGGTATAGGGCTCTCAGCAACCTCCCGAAGAAGTAACAAAAAGCGTCACAATTTCTTAAAAAATAAGTCGCAGGGCTATCTGCACAACGATTACCCTAGGGTCGGAAGGATAAGGTACGATTTGACAAATTCCGAGAACTCCCTGTTAGTCTCAGGTTACCTTATTTCGAGTTTATATAACTGCCAATCCCTTCGATGGCTACAAGCCTAGAGGAGAACAATTGTAAAAATAAAATAAAAAAAATACTGTTAAAATAATTTACTAATAAAATTGATTTATCTATCTAAGATTAATCACATTTGTATGTACATATAATTTGGTCAGAAAGAAACCACAGAAGAGTCGTTTTCGGATTATGTCTCCAAATATCAGGCAATAGTATTCACAGTTTTAGTTGGTTTTGGTGCTTCTTCTATAGTTGCCTTTTTCGTCTTCACTTGTGGAAGCATCAATTTTTGTAGTTGAATAAATGGATGTTCCACGATAATATACATCAATGCACCAAACGAAAAAGACAGGGTGTAGTCTATAAAAGTGTATTTTGCCTGAAAATATAAGAAATATGCTTTAGTTCTTAGTACTCTTCTGTATTAAAAGTTATGCATTTACGCGCTTGATCCTATGAAAAAGTGCATTGTCTGTAATTGTGGAGTTGTGAGCAGAAAATGGTCGATTAGGATGGCCAGATGGACGAACAGAATTGAATTTGATCACGAATTATTTTCATCAGCGAGTCCAACTTAATCGTTAAAGACCTCAAAAAAACGACAATCATAGACGTCTGGGAAAAATGTTTTCTTTGAATCCCTCTATGAAGAAACTGGCAGGATTTCTGCCCACCGAAAATTGAACTCAGCCAATGCACAGCTCTTGATGCGCATCGCACTAGTTTTCACACTGTAGTGGAAACTTGGGAAGGGTTCAGTAAGAGTCATCTTATAGATGCATAGAAACCCTGGTGTAACGACTCCTAAATGAATATCGTGACCAAAAATTGTTGATCAAATCGGCACTCCTGATTGTGGTATTCGGTCTACACCTTTTCCAATTTTAATTCAGAAAACGTAAAATGTAATTCAGAAAAGCAAATTTGAATTTCAGAAAATGGAAATTGTAATTCAGAATAGTAAGTTGATACATATCATATACTATTCTGAATTACAATTTCCATTTTCTGAAATTCAAATTTGCTTTTCTGAATTACATTTTACGTTTTCTGAATTACAATTGGAAAAGGCGATTGTTGAGTTATTGCCTGATTCTCAAATTTTTTGACAGAAAGATTGTCACAAATTAGTGTTCATATCTTCAAAATCCCTGATTGTAAGAAATTTTTTTTAAAACAGCGAGACAAAAGAAAGTACGCTGATACTGCTTCTTGTATAAATTATGAGGAAATATTATACAGGGTGCCTGAAACAGGGCTTCAAAGTGAGCCTCAATAAAACTACGAAATCTCATTATTTTCAAATGGGAACCATATAATTTTATAATTCCGATCGATTGCTCGTCAAAAACTAGTTGAAGTGTGCCAAACCTTTCATTTTTCTTTTAAATTTCTTTAAAATCAGTAGTTTCGCCGTTATCGAAAAAATTCGAATTTCACGACTAAAGCCAGGTTTCTCTGTCAAACATCAGGTTTATCAAGATAATTTTCAAGTAGGCTATGTCAATAGTAATAATATGTCAGTTTTAAACTAAAATATCTTTATTTAGACATCATTCATTATCAGTTCTGTTTATTTGTCACATTCGCCGAAAATAAAGAACGGACTTTCGTTATATCATTTCATTATTGCTTGTTTTGCATAGTGCTTGATCAATAAAAATAAGTAAGAATAACAAATAGCCTACTTTGAAATAGACGAGCATAACACTGAATTTGAGTGATGGGACATATACTCCATTCACTTTTATAAAGTATCGCGGTTTGCCATGAAATTTTGACACATTTCACCGCGTATATTTTGAAAATGTTAGGTTATGGTCATTGCACTGTCAGATACGCCCACAACGTTGTCGTTTCTGCTAAAAAATCGTAGTAATTACGTATTTATCAAAAGGTTCATTTACTTTGGGAAATTAATGAATTTGAGAAAATATTATGTTAATTCAGAAGACATTTAAATACATTTTTGCACAACCTGAAATACTCCAGCATGAAAATGTAGTAGTTCTACGGGCCTATGGGGGCGGCTCTAGAATAACCCCAGGGTAAATCCTGCCTGTCGTAAAAGGCGACTAAAAGGATAACCATAGGTGGTAGATGGTCTCATCGCCCGGTGAAATACCACCATATCGACTTTGTGTGCTGTGAAATGGATCACTCCATGTTTCAGTGTTCGGTCGATACTTTCCGGTCTCCCCTTTTCCCCTCTTCCCACCTCTCCACCACATTTTATGCATAAAGATGATGAAGTCTCCTAGAGTAAAACATTCCGGAAGCAAAATACCTCTCCATTCGGATTTCCAGGCGAGAGGTACTCGAGGGGACTCATCTCTGAAGATTAACTTCTGTAACATCCGCGGACTCAACAAGAACATCAATGGCGTCCACCATCACCTACAGACGGAACAACCAGATATTCTGGCGCTGACAGAAACACAAGTGAACTCGTCCACCAACAATGTCCATATGCTCTGTCCTGGTTACGAACTCCATTCTCGATTCAGGTTCAAAGGTGGAGTCTGCCTCTATGCCAAGGCTAATCTTTTATGCCAGCGTGTAGAGAGTTTGGAACCGAAAGACTTCGATGTGATGTGGTTCAAGCTAGCCAATACCAAACTGACCAAGTTCCTCTGTTGCCTTTACCTGTCGCCAAATGAACCGTCATATGGGAGCCTTTTTGAGTTTTTATCACTAAAACTGGATTTTATCCAGGAGAACCACCCAGCAGCTGAAGTCATAATCATGGGAGACTTCAATGTTCACAACGCAGCCTGGCTCAAATTCTCCAACAAAACAGATGATCCAGGTCGTCAAGCTGAGGCCTTCGCCATCACTCATGGCCTAGAACAACTGGTCGAGCTACCAACCCGCATCCCAGATGTCAGCAACCACTCTGCCAATATACTGGATCTCTTTCTCACTACCAATCCTGATCCATATAGAATAGAAGTTTGCGCCCCACTTGGAAACTCGTGTAATAGGTGGGATAATTTGGAAGTAATAAAATGAATATCCCTTTGAAAATTAGGACTTGAACGTTTTTCTTTTCCGTAATAATTCACCGGTATTTTCAACACCCTTTATTTTATTCGGGAAATTTCCCGAGAGGAAGCCTATTGATTTAATTGATCGAGTTAGACTTCAGGAACTCAATACCCCTGTGATAAAAAATCATTGAGACGGCTATCAAGGCCCACCCAAGACGTCGGGCGAGACGTTAACGATTAAAATTGTTACTTTTCGGTTCAGATTTCTTCTGTAACAGTGAAGATAAGGAAATTATGGTTCCACGAACTCAGCGCTGAGAATATGCTACGTCTGCTGAGAACCCTGATATTTTTGCGACACAGCACTTCCCAAACCGATGCATGGGAACTAAGAGGGGTAGGGAAGCAGGAAAGTCTTCAATTTGATTGGTTCATAAAAACAAAGATGGAAGAAATATTGATTTGATTGGTTTTGAAACATCGACGGAAGAAAAACCATTAATTTGACTGGTTTTTGGAGGAGACGAAGAGGGGAAAATCTTCGACTCGCTCGGGGGACAAAAACGGCAGTTGCTGGTGGAATCCCGAGCGGAAAGGGGTCCCAGTGCTCGCGAATATGGTGCGGAAACTAGGGTAGTACGGTTTCAGCTTAGGTACTTGAGTGTTAAGAAGTACGGTCTCAAAGTGGAGGCGAAAGCAATTATGGTTGATTTTGAAGTTGAGGAGTAACTGCAGAAGTCTTAAACGGGAAGATTCTGAGTTGACTCGTTTGATATGTTTTTAGTACGGTTTTAAGGAAGGTTTTAGAATTAATTTAGTTTTGTAGTTATTCGGAAGACTGGGACATATGTAAGAAGTGTTAAGTTGAAGTTAGTAAAATATCTAAATTTATTTGGAATTATTTAGATCGCGTATCGTCGGTATATTCGGGAGTGAAAGTCAATTTTTGGCGAAAAACGAGTGGGTGTCGTGCTTCGTATCTAATCTGTCTGTTTCAGGAAAGAAGCATTGTCGTAGAATCATCCTCCTAGGTTCATCATTCTTGGGATTATTGGTACAGGAAAAAGGTCAGATAAATTGTTTATGCTTAGCTTGCCCGCCCAAATTATATGTTTAGTCCAGAGTCCTGAAATCTTCTAAAAGTCATAGTTTCATATTTTTCGTATATTCTTTGGAGCGTATTATTATTTTTGTAATCACCCTTAAGTAGTTGAAGGTCTAAGTGGAGTTTTCTGTCGAGAAAACTCAGGTTTATTTGAAAGATCACGAGGAAACTATTGTTGAGTTTCCCCTTGTGAATGTGAAGTTTAAGAGGGATTATTTTCCGTTTTCTTGTTTGGGTATAGAAAGTTTACCTTATACTGTAACTTCTTTCGAGATTATTCATGATTATTATGTTTGGGGTTATTTTGACAAACCTTTTTCATTTTTGATGATAATTTGAATATGATTTTTTTTTTTGATTTGGAATTCACACTGATGTTGATCTAATTTCAATGAATAGATCTGCCTTTGTAATTTAAAGCTAATTTAACAGTTGTACTTGATGGGATTATTTACTTTCGAATTAAGAAATATCTGAACATTTGATAATTTGAATCATTTGATTTAAGTAACACATATCTAATTTGGTGAGAATTTGTTTAGTTTGATTTGGTTTAATATACGTCTTAAATTTAATCTAAAAGGTTTTCATTTACCATCCCTCTCCCTAGAAAATAATTTTAAACACCAAGACCTGACCCAAGTGCGTTGGGCCGATCCCACACTTTCTTCCGTCGGAAGAAAGAACTTCAAAATTTTAATTAACATCTTTTATTTTTCTTTAAGTAATAACACCCTTGATTGGTGGAAAGCCGCTCTTCCGTCCAATCACCAAAAGGGTGCTTTTTACACTCGGACCACACCCTAATCTCCACAACTTGCTCTTTTCATGTACCATCAAGCCGCACAATACCACCCCGTCTCATGTGGCATTACAAATCGGCCGACTGGGAAGGGCTTCGTATGTTTTACTCAGCGTTCCCATGGAAGAGAGCTTGTTTCTCCTCAGAAGATCCAACAGAATGTGCCGAGACAATTTCTGAAATAATTATGTTGGGGATGCAAACTTACATACCGAACACAGCAAGGAGAACATTATCCGATATGACCTGATTTAACAAGAACTGCTCTAAAGCTGTCGCTTCCAAACAGGCAGAATTCCATCGATGGCAAAAAAATCCAGGCCCTGAGACTAGAGCAGAATATGTGGAGGCTAGAGGCATATGCAATGAGACAATCAAATCTTCAAAAGATGCTCACAATGCCAAAATAAGATCTAGACTTGTTGAATGCCCTAACGGATCCCGTTCATTTTGGTCCTTCGCCAAAGCTGTAGGAAGAAACTTCACTTCCAGCTCGTTTCCCCCTCTAACCAAGGAAGATGGAACACTAGCAACGACTGCCCTGGAAAAAGCCAACATCTTCGCGCATTTGTTCGCTGAAAATTCCACTCTAGATTCATCGGGAAAACAACCCCCGAATATTACATCTATTGACAGCCATATGCCCGAGATAACCTTTCGCCCACGTACTATCAGAAAGATTCTGTTGGGTCTCAACACCAACAAAGCCAATGGATCCGACGGAATCCCACCGATTGTTCTCAAAAAATGTGCCCCCGAACTAACACCTGTTCTCTGCAGATTGTTCAACCACTCTTACAAATTGGGTGTTTTTCCATCCAACTGGAAAACCGCAAGAGTACAACCAGTACCTAAAAAAGGCAAAAAGACCCTACCTAGCAACTACAGACCTATCGCTCTGTTATCTATTATTTCAAAGGTCATGGAAAAAGCCATCAACTTCGAGCTCATGAAGCATCTGGAACACTCAGGAATTATCAACGATAGGCAATATGGTTTCCGTCATCAGAGATCCACTGGTGACTTGCTCGCTTACGTCTCACATATATGGCAGCTATCTACCGAGAAATATGGTGAAACCCTAGCCGTAGCACTGGATATCTCCAAGGCATTCGATCGAGTCTGGCATCAGGGACTCCTCGCCAAGCTTCCATCTTATGGCGTGCCCCCAAAGCTATGTTCTCTGCTAGCTAGTTTTCTCTCAAACAGATCTCTCCATGTAGTGGTCGATGGAGTTTCGTCTGACTCTCTACCCATAAATGCTGGTGTTCCGCAGGGATCAGTTCTGGCTCCAACGCTGTTTCTGCTTCACATCAACGATTTGCTGGAAGCAACTTCGTGTCCAGTGCACAGCTTCGCGGATGATAGTACTCTCCATACCGCCTTTTCTTCTAGGGCTCCAATACCAGCCCGCCAAATCAAAAACGAACGAGGAAGAAATGTTAACAACATAAATATGGACTTGGCAACAATTCTTGAATGGGGATCTAATAACTTGGTAGAATTCAACGCAAACAAAACACAAGCATGTCTTTTCTCTAGAAAAGCCGATCTTACTGTGCCCAGCATAAAATTGTCGGGAGTGACCATACCATTGAAGTCATCCATTTCGATGCTTGGCATTACTGTCGGCAGTAACCTTTCCTGGGAGAATCACGTGAGATCCATTGCTAAAAGTGCATCCCAAAAACTTGGTTTTCTGTTTCGTGCCAGGAGCTATTTCACCCCAGGTCAGCTGCTTATGATCTATAAGGCACAGATTCGACCTGTCCTGGAATACTGTTCCCATGTTTGGAGTGCTGCACCTAAACACACCCTAAAGCTCTTGAATTCCGTACAAAAAAGGGCAATTCGTCTCGTGGGTGATGCATCGCTTACAAGCTCGCTCACTTCTCTGGAACACCGTAGAAAAGTGGGCGATCTGTCTCTATTTTATAGATATTTCCATGGGCGATGCTCTTCTGAATTATCAGCAATCGTTCCCCCTCTGGCAGTCTCTTCAAGACTAACCCGTCAAGTTAAGTCTTCACACCCCTTCGTGGTAACTTTGGAGACCTGCAGAACATCTCTCTTCAAAGACTCGTTCATCCAACGAACAGCGAGGCTTTGGAACACATTGCCTAGGGAGGTGTTCCCCGAGGCATATAACCTCCAGAAATTCAAGAAGAACACCAATTCCTACCTGCTTGCACTTGGTTCTCACGATGTTCTCTGAACATTACAGGATATTCCTTTTCGTGAAAATCACAACATTAAAAAAAAAAAAAAGAAACCTGCGCCACAGTTGAATCTTCGATGAACTCCATTTACACAGGTGAAAAGAGTAAATAGAAAGTATACCTGGCAATGTCGCTTCACAAGTGCCAACCTGCGTCTGTTCTAGGGGAAAAAACTTGATAAACCTAAATCATGGCCAACCGCGATACTTTATAAAAGTGAATGGAGTATACCTGGCTTCATCATGAAATTCTGTCGAATTGAGTGGTATGCTCGTCTATTTCAAAGTAGGCTATGTTAGGAATTGTCATTCTTACTTATTTTTATTGATCAAGCATTATGCAAAACAAGCAATAATAATATGGTACACCAGAAACAGAATGATATATCAAAAGTCTGTTCTTTATTTGCGGCGAATGTGACAAATAAACAAAGCAGATAATGAATGATGACTAAATAAAGAAATTTTAGTTTAAAACTGACATATTATTACTATTGACATAGCCTACTTGAAAATTATCTCGATAAACCTGATGTTCAGACAAAGAAATCTGGCTTTAGTCGTGAAGTTCAAATATTATTCGATAACGGCGAAACTACTAATTTTAAAGACATGAAATGTTTGGCACACTTCAACTAGTTTTTGACGAGCAATCGATCGGAATTATGAAATTATATGGTTCCCATTTGAAAAAAAATGAGATTTCGTAGTTTTATTGAGGCTCTCTTTGAAGCCCTGTTTCAGGCACCCTGTATAATATTTCCTCATAATTTATACAAGAAGCAGTATCAGCGTACTTTCTTTTGTCTCACTGTTCAAAAAAAAATTTCTCACAATGAGGGATTTTGAAGATATAAACACTTATTTGTGACAATCTTTCTGTCAAAAAATTTGAGAATCAGGCAATAACTCAACAATCGCTTGACGTGGTTGCGCATATCATACATCAAATCATTGCAGAATTAAACGAAGAATTCAAATATGTATAAATATACAGGGTGTTCCATTTGAAATAACGAAGTTCACATCCGTTTCCGGTAGAACCGGAAGTAGATTCCGCTTGAAAATATTTTACAAATTGAGTTCATGTACCTACTCTAAAACAAAAATACAAAATTTTGAATTTGTATCGCAATTCCTTCCTCGAAAACTTCTAATGAAACACTTAAAAAAATCACCCTGTAAAGGGAAAGATAATTGAAGAAGAGGATTATGATGGTGAACTCTTCCTTCGTTAATGTTGGCCAGAAAATCAGAAACGAGTGAATTTTGTATGGCTGGCAGAGTGGCAGACACAACATCACATTTGCAATTTGAACTCTTTCTTTCAATTCATGAAGATCTGGGGGCCGCGCGTTTAGTTCTAGTACGACTCAACACCATCTTTGTAGAGTGTTGGTAGACCGTAAATCCGTGGAATCTTCGCAACGGTTTCAATGTCAACAGAAGGAAAATATTGAATTGGATGCTATTTAAGAAAAACTTGTTAAAAAATAGCAAAATACTCACTATGTAAAATATGGATAAGTCTACCATCTCATCTTCTCTAAGTATTCTCAAGAAGACGAATGCGTAATGGAATAAATATACACAATAGCAAAAATTCGCTAGAAACACTAAAGGTTTCACTTCTAATATAATCTTAATCAGACCTGCAAAATAAAATGGCTTAGTAATCTGATCTATAATTCGAACATTTGTAAGAAAATATGAAGAAATCTCACCTCCCGTCCTTGTAGCCATTCCTAAAATACCAATGGCAATACCGATGCCAAATAATGGTCTGGCCAGTATAGAAACTAAAATTTCAAAGATCCTGCTCTCGAACTGGAAGGATGCGGCAAATATTGCTGATATAGGCAATCCAAAGAAACACAGGAACCACATTATTTTTTTGTACTGCAAATAAATTTTCGATTTCAATTTTAGTTTTCTTACTGCCACCAAAAATATCAATCTCACATTTGTACCGAATAACTTTTCTTGCTTTTTGTTGAAATAAATTGTCCCGAATATTATTCCCATCATATAAGTTATCGTATTGCACCAAATAGGAATATAAGACCAAATGAAGCTATCTGAAACCATCATGTCTTCTAAATTTGCTGTCCTACAAAACGAAGGATGTAAATAAATTATTATATATCTATGAGACAAGAATATTTGTCTGGGTTGAACACTCACCTTGGTATGAGTCTCAAGAAGCCTAGAAAACTAGTATTTGCTATTATACCCACTTGTATCGCTATGGTTGTTATTATTGTTAATCCTATAAGGTATTTTCGTGGAATTTTCAGTTTTTGACTTAGGTAAAATAATACTAAACTCAGGAGATATAGCTGATAGTCTGTTGCTAAATACCAAGTGACACCTGTGCACTAAAAACGGAAAAAAGTAAATTTTATACAAACATCTCACAAGTTCTCACACAACTACTTACAATTTTGTCTGATTCGTAAAAATTTTGTATGAAAAGTAAATTCTTCCACCAGTAATATCTGCAGATTTCCACTTCTCTCTGTGCAATGTCTTCATTGATGTACGATATTAAATCAAATGTTAGATTACTTCTTACTGCCATCAATAAAACTACTATTACTGGTACTAATCTGGAAAATGTGTAAAAGAGATTTAGCTGGATATTGATAGTTCACTCAGAAAATAATAGCCTTTTCATAAAAGAATTCAAAAGTTTTTTAGCTACCACTAGGTATGCCTATCAAATGCTACACCATTAGATTTCACGAAGTTTTTTTCAGTCTCCTAATCCTATATTTTCATAATGCTATCCTATATGATTCATAACGCCCGCTGAAAATGCCCTAGGTCCTAGGGCGTGATGAGTGCATTTATAGCAACCGCGCTAAGATAAAATTAACAGATAATACACAAGTGAAAAGTAAAGTGATTAAGTTATATGCCAAATAAAATTCTGTTAAAATTCTGATAAAAACCAATTGTTATACTGACAGTAAATCGAATGATTTTGAATCGACTTCGGAAATGGAATTGAAATTAATATTGAATGAAAAACATCATTCTGAAGAGATGGATGATTCTGAATGATCGAATATAGATCCGAAACAAGGAGAACTATTTACATATCTAAATCTAAGTATATGGACGAAAAGTTCGATGTCCAAAATAAGATCGAATTTTGGTAAATCTATTTGAAGTGAATCAACTATTGATCCATATGTCATTTGGATTTGTAAAATAGGGGAGATGTCATATGTAAAAACATATGTATTTATTTTATGTATCTGTATGATTTGAATAAATCAGCACCTATTGAGATCTTGAATTAATAACACGAATATCAACATCAAAAGTTATTATCCAAAGATTAATTATGAAGGCATTGGTTTTGATGAGCCCGATACAACATGAAACAGAAAAGAAAAGATTCCCATTGTTCATAATGTATGGTTGCCCACCATCTGCATTACTAGAACTAATACGCCAGGGGTGATGCTACCGGACTCTGGAAGTCCTATTTCTCCTCAGCATCATATAACTTCAGGTTTCAATAAATCATAGGATAGAAATAAGTGAACTTCAACTCCTTCTGAAGGAGGACTATGAATACGTGCCTCATATCCCGAATAATTGACATAAAAAGGTATTTATGGATGCTTGTTTCGCGAAAAAAATTCGAAATACGCCAAAGGTATACATCAGGATGTCCCACGGTCGAGTTCGAGTGCCTATTAGACGTTTCTGCAGAACTGGACATATTTGAAGTCCGAAAATCGGTATTATTATATTGTTGGAAATTCTCTACAACCCTTAAATATTTTTGGAGCTTGAGCACTTCCGGTTATACCAGGAGTGGAAATAAATTTGTTAAAAAAATATTTTTTTCACTATTTTCGTTTTTGATTTGATTGAGTATTCAATGCTGAATACATTTCTGTTGAAACCATTGTATTCATTCGAATAGTTTTCAAGATATCGAAAAAAAAACCTGAAAAAATGTCAAATATTCATAGTCAGTGTTATGTTCATTTTTATTATTCTGAACATCCCGAGTGTAAACCGTTCTCACAACGTCAAAGTAGAAGAATGTGGAAAGGTCATGCATCTTTTGAATTTCATAAATATCATCACAGGGTGTTTCAAATTTTGTTTCGGAAATTGACCCTATTTTTTATGATTGCGTTGGATTCTGCGGAGAACAATACTGATAGCACTTTCATATGTTTTTGCTCCTAAATTCTGTAATTCCCGAGATATTTGAGCTTTTCTGGATTCATGTTGCACGTATAGTCAAATTCATCTTATATTTCGCATGAGAACATACTATGTGACCATAGGAGATGGATTATCTCATTAATAATTCACAAGTGACAGGTCTTATTTTAGGCCGTAACCTTACTTCTCGATTTTACTTCAATGGTTACTATGGTTTCATAAGAATAGTCATCGAATCTGTTGGCATGAGAATATTCTGTGACGATAGAAGATTGAAGATGAATGATCCCATTAATAATTCACAGGTGACAAGTCTAATTATTAGTTGTTACTATGGTTTTATAAGAATATTCATCGAATCACTTCAGATTCGATGAATTCGACTCTACGTACAACATGGATCCAGAAAAGCTCAAATAACTCGGATATTACTGAATTTCGGAGCAAGAGCATCTGAGAGTGCTATATCATTATTTTTCTTCGCAGAATCCAAAGCAATTATAAAAAAATGGGTTCTAATTTGAACAACAGAAGTTATGGCCAATTTTCGATCACAGTTTTCGACACAAAATTCGAAACACCCTGTGATGATATTGATGAAATTCAAAAGATGCATGACGTTTCCACCTTCTTCTACTTTGACGTTGTGAGAACGGTTTGCACTCGGGATGTTCAGAATAAGAATAATGAACATAAAACTGACTATGAATATTTGAAATTTTTTCAGGTTTTTTTTATATTTTGAAAACTATTCGAATGAATACAATAATTTCAACAGAAATCAGAAATGTATTCAGCTTTGAATACCCAATCATATCAGAAACGAAAATATTGAAAAAAATATTTTTTGAACAAATTTATTTTCACTCCTGGTAGGTATAACCAGAAGTGCACAAGCTCCAAAAATATTTTAGGCCTGTAGAGAATTTCGAGCAATATCATAATCCCAATTTACAGATTTCAAATATGAACAGTTCTCCAGAAACGTCTAATAGGTCTAATATTGATCAATATCAATAATTGTAATTTCAATAAATACACATAGTCCAAGATCCCAGAGCAATCAGACATAACTTATTTTCACACGGATGAAACCTGAAGTTTTCAGTAGCGTCTCTTGTGCCTTGAATACCTACGCGCTTTGTGGAACTTGCCGAGTGACACCTGGGCAGGTACCAGGTGAGAAAGGTAACTAAAAATAAGAATTATTTAACTTAAATTCACATGGCTGATTTTCATATATGTCATGTAGAATATTATTTTAAAGTAATATCATAAGTGTCAGACACTTTTGATGGACCAGAGCTTTTGTCAGACGCTTTTAAGCTACCCAAAAAATAAATGAACTTTACTTATTTTCACATGTCAGATTTTTCAATATCTTATTGAAGTATTTATTTAATAGTTGTGTTCAATCAGTCAGACAAATTAGAGTGACCAAACATCCCCTAAGACAAAAATTATTCGGCCAGAAGTATGAGGGCGAGAGCACTATGCATGCGCTTCAGAGTGAGTGAGACGTCCATAATAACTCGGTTCCCCGTCTTAAACTCACCATATGTTTCAATCTACTGTGTTATGTGCTGTTTGCGTGTAATATAACTTATATTTATTGTATTGTATATTCACTTATATTTATTGTATACAGAGTGTAACAGCCAAATGGAATAAATTCGATAACGAATAAAAGAGGGGGTGTTGGGAAAAACGTTCGGACACGTCGATTTGTAATTTTAAATGCGCATATTTTTCAAGAAAATAATATTATATAGGGTGTTCCATGCGACCGTGGCCAATACCAACTTTCTTATTTCAAACGCAAACCCCTGTATATTATTTATTTTTTAGATTCTTCAGAAAATTCTAGACATATTTCATGTACAATGTCCTATACCTATCTTCAACTTTTTCGGAAATATTAAGTTTTTTCAGATTTTTTACAAAAATTAACATTTTGAATGAAAATTATTTTATTTCACAAATTCGATACATTACACTCAATACTTATTTCCCATTCACCTCTTGATATGAAGAAAGTAAGCAAAAACCAGTACTGAGAAGAAATGTTGAGTAACGTTAGAAGACAATTCTACACCAGATTAGCATGTTGCCAAGACGTTCGCGGCGAGCATTTTGAACATTTCCTACATTGACATTAATGTTTTTTTGTTTTTTTTTAATAATTAAGATAAATAATCAGTATTACTTATTAGGTTTCAAGTGTAATGTAACGAATTTGTGAAATAAAATAATTTTCATTGTAAACGTTGATTTTTGCAATAAATCTGAAAACAGAAAATACATACTTCCGAAATAGTTAAAGATATGTATAGGACATTGTGCATGAATTGTGTCTATAATTCTCTGAAGAGTCAAAAAAATAAATAATATACAGGGGGATGCATTTGAAATAAGAAAGTTGGTATTGGCCACGGTCACATGGAACACCCTATATAATATTATTTTCTTGAAAAATATGCGCATTCAAAATTACAAATCGACGTGTCCGAGCGTTTTTCCCAACACGCCCTCTTTTATTCGTTATCGAATTTATTCCATTTGGCTGTTACACTCTGTATATGCCACCCAAATAGCCCCTATATCCGAACTCTGTATATATAAATATGAGTTATATTACATGCAAACAGCACATACACAGTAGATTGAAACATATGGTGAGTTTAAGAAGAGGAACCGAGTTATTATTATCACTCTGAAGCGCATGCATAGTGCTCTCGCCCTCATACTTCTGGCCGAATAACTTTTGTCTTAGGGGATGTTTGGTCACTCTAATTTGTCTGACTGATTGAAAACAACTTTTAAATAAATACTTCAATAACATATTGAAAAATCAGACATGTGAAAATAAGTAAAGTTCATTTACTTTTTGGGTAGCTTAAAAGCGTCTGACAAAAGCTCTGGTCCATCAAAAGTGTCTGACACTTATGATATTACTTTAAAATAATATTCTACATGACATAGAAAAAAATCAGTCATGTGAATTTAAGTTAAATAATTCTTATTTTTAGTTAACTTTCTCACCTGGTACCAGTGGTACCTGCCCAGGTGTCACTCGGCAAGTTCCACAAAGCGCGTAGGTATTCAAGGCACACGAGACGCTACTGAAAACTTCAGGTTTCATCCGTGTGAAAATAAGTTACGTCTGATTGCTCTGGGATCTTACTCTAACACTTTTCGACCATTATCCAAAGTCTTTTTCATGTTTAGTAAAATCATTTCATGCTTTCAATATTCATGATCAGAAATATGCCCAGTTATTTGCATTCATTCATATAATTGGCTGAAATTTTCTGAGAGGAATAGTCGCATTTCTCCTTTCGGAAAATGAAGCTGATAAGAAGAGTTCTCACCTGAAATATCTGTTCAGTCCTAGGATGCATATATCCTTGAAAGTGAGATCACCATTCTTCTTTATGATATTGTTTAGCTGAATTGACAACAGCCAGGCCGATATCAAGAAGTAAGTTTGTACTAAGAATGTGAATATTGTAACCACGCATCTAGTGATGGTATTGAAGAATATCTGGAAAAAATTGAATTTGTATATTTTAGTGTTTACGATTATAATAATTAGATGCCATATGAAATGATCGAAGTTCACTTACGCTCTCTAGATACTCTGGGTTGTTCAAAAACGAGAACATATTTCCATAGAAGGCGTGCATAGAAATTATGAGCATCATGGTTAATGTACGAAGTCCTTGTATGGATTTCAGTTTTTGGAAATCCTCGTTCAGTATCGGTTTCTTCAGCTCCTTCCATATAACAATAAGTGAAAAAATAGATAATATTTTCACCAAAAAGTTATCTGGAAAAGGGAAAATATTCGATTATGCATTGATTGATTATTTTTGTTTTTTCTAGACTGGAGAAGTAGGCAGACAAACGAAAATACAAGTTGATAAGGCAACTGAAGCGTTTTCCAATAAGAGATGTTATTTTGACATTCAAAGAAAAATGCCATTTTTTATAATGAATGATCGGATGTTTATTTCATTATGAAAATCATGAAACTCGATTTTCTAAGATTTTCCGTGAAGAAATTTTCTCAAATTTCGCCAAAATTGTTGAAATTTTTCACGGTTGAACTATCTTTCATTCTGAATACTGAGGTGAAAACGGAATGAAATTATATCTATTGGTTTTCCTTTTGTAGCCTTCCAGAAATTACGCTCGGAGAACTTTCATGATTTTTATTGAAAAAACTGGAAGCCGTACGAAGGCCAAAATTGTGCTAATGGGCTGCTAGAATGACCCGGACAGAAATATGAATTTATAAACAAAAAAAATTCTTTCAAAAAACTTTGGCAGGATTCGAACTCTCCACTTTCGATTTACTAGCGCCGCTTTGGTAACGGAAATTTATAAGATTGAAATAAACCCAATTCATACTCGTAGAGAGTTCGAATCCCGCCAAAGTTTTTTGAAAAAAATTTTTTGGTTTAAAAATTCATATTTCTGTCTTGGTCATTCTCGCAGCCCAGTAGCACAATTTTGGCCTTCGTACAGCTTCCAGTTTTTTGAATAAAAATTATGAAAGTTCTCCGAGCGTAATTTTTGGAAGGCTACAAAAGGAAAACCAATAGATATCATTTCATTCCGTTTTCATCTCAGTATTCAAAATGGAAGATAGTTCAACAGTGAAAAATTTCAACAATTTCGGCGGAGATTTTTTTTCCACTGAAGATATGTAAAAAAAAATTTGAGTTCGAATTTTGAGAAAATTTTTTCACGAAAAATCTTAGAAAATCTCGTACGTTGAGGTTATGCTTTCCAAATTGACAACCAAGAAACAAAAAATTCCAACTTTGCAGGTTTTCCGCCATTTTGAATTTTTTTTCGAAATTCTACAACACAATTGAATTGAGCCCTGAAAAATACTAAGAGGTGACCAGAAAACGTTATTTGAAATATCAGGCATAACTTACCACAGTTCACAGAATATTGCTCAAAGTTGACATTGAACACCCTGTATCTCGCTTATGCGTCGAAAACGGGGTATATGTCATAAAGCAAAAATGAGTTTCTCTTAGACAACTACACGGCTATATGTTTGACCAGTTTATGGTGAAAAACCCTGTATGTATCACAAAAAAACTATGAGGTAACAAACTAAACACTTGCCAGTGAATTTTTAGAATTAAGAATATGCCCAATACTTGAAATAGAAGAGATGGGTGTCTCAAAAAAAACACTTTTTTTAAATCTAGATTATCGTGGGTAATGTCATGAGGGCATCCAATTTTTCCGGAAAAAATCGAAAAAACACGTTGCTAATATTTTAATAAGAAGCATGAGTGCTGGTGGCAATAAAAATCCGTGTCGAAGACGAGGATTCTTGCACCTGCACGAACGCTTTTTATTAAAAAAAATTACTTTGCATTGTGTTTTTTTTTTATTTTTTCAAAGGAAAAATTGCTGATAGCTGCTGCCATACAGTTTTTCCATCTAGAAACCATTCGTGATTCAAAATTGCGCGTTTCTGATTGGTTGAAATTAAGACGAGGGAAATAGTCGGTTAAATCTTTCTGACATTTCAAAGTCATGAGAGGGTCCAAACGTTTCGTCGTCATTTGGGACCTCAGAGATTTCTTGATGAATTTCATAATGCTGAAACTTCTTTCATTAGCTACCACTGAATACCTACCCAGCGGTCAAAACAAGTTGACACAGTTTGAATGCCAGTTTAAGAGATGTTTTATATTAGTAATATTCAAATTCTCCAATTTCAATGAGAGGGAAAATATTTTGAAAATGGGAGAAAGAGTTTGTATAACATCTTCCACATTTTCGTCCAGAAAGCCCACAAGAACGTCAACAATCTTGATAGATTCGACGCGGTAAAATTGTTCCATGCCAAAATTTGTCTGATTTCGATTGTCAGAGTCATACCTTTCGGAAGAACCCTGCGACGATGATGTCTTGAAAACTCAACATCAGGATTCAAATCAATTTCTTTTGAGAAAATTTCTGCGCTTTCAATCAGGTCATTAATTTCATTGCCATCAGATCGGATTTGATTCAAGATTTCCTTAGTCCCATTCATTTTCGCTATTGCATCTTTTATATAAAATCAGGATTTTCTAGTGATTCAGTAACATTCTGAGCTGGAAAAAAATTGACTTCACAAAAACAGACAACAAATAAAATCGAAGTCTAACATACTTTTGTATAGAGCTAACTCTAGTTACTCTGTCCAAATTTGAATAATTATTAGATAATAATTCAAAAGATGAAAATTTTTTTCAAATACTTGGTAGCAATATCGGGATGAATACCATTTATTGCTGGTTATACACATCGCACATTGGGTCAAATCTGCCAAATACTCTGAATCAATATACTCTAACAAGAATTTGCACAATTATTTTGTCGCTCTTCTCTCCATGCTAAACGTGGGCTTAGTTCTACCGGTTCAATAAGCATCAAATCCAATCTTCATTTAAAAAAAGTCAAATTCATTTACATATCAAGAAAACTTTCTTAGAAATATGTATTCCAACTCAATTGGAATCTTTCCAACTGCTTCAAAATTTTCCCAACTTCTTCGAAACTTTTCCAACTGCTTCGAAATTTTTCCAACTGCTTCGAAAATTTTCCAACTGCTTTTGAAATTTTCCAACTCTGTTCAACATTGGGGGGAGATCGTCCCCCCCATCCCCCTTAGGCCCGTCCCTGTACTCTACATCAAACAAAAATAATAAACATTCTGGCAACATTGTGATCTTGTATAGAGATCAGAAAGTTTATAAATTCCAGCCATTCTGTGATATTAAAAATCCAGCAAAGCATCCAGATTTTTCTTATGATTTGCGATTTTTTCGTCAAATTTTATCGAGTAAATTTTGGAACAACTCGAAAACGACGCCATCCCATTAAAACAACACAAGAATACTTAAATTTTTTTTAAATGATCTATTCTTTCGAAAATATGATCCGTTTATCTTTTTCAAGAGGTTTTATAGTATATTTCAGTGGATTCATGAGTCGGCTACGCTGAACCTTTCATGCCAGGGGAAAAAGAATAGAATAGAGTACACACTCAACCAAAATTGAGATATATGGAAAGAAAAGTGTTAATTTCATGGATTTTCAACAACCTGTGTTTTTCAAACGAAACCGAATTTCGAAAAATGGTATAGGAAAAAGTGTTCCGTTTGGTGAGAGGAATCTAGAGTTGAAATATAGGTACAAGTCAAAGACTCATCCTGTATACCCGTTTAGATGAAACCGAGAAAATCATTATTGCCTTACGACCTACAGGGTGTCCCAAGTTCGAGTGTCTATTAGACGTTTCTGGAGAACTGGACATATTTGAATTGTTCAGTGAATTTTAGGTTTCAATAGAATCGGCTTTATTCGGAATATCGAAAATCGAAAAGCCATTCCATATTTTATCGTTTTCAATTAGATCGAAAATGTGGAGATTTTATTCATTATTTTTATTTTGAGGGACCCCCTTTTACGGTATGTATTATCAAAAATCCGTGTTCAGCGAATTTGGCGCACTACGTGCGGGCTTAACTATGCAGACTTACCCTTCTCATGATCAGCTAAGTATGTAAATGTTGTAGCAGCAACCATGAATACTCCATAAATAACAGCAATTGATCTGAAACGTTATAATGTGAGAATAATTGAGCGACACTCAACCTAATAACAACTATTGAAACCTTAGGTGTGTTAGTAGGAATAAAACAGAAATAGTTGAGTAAATTCAAACCGTATCATTATCATTTCATTCCAATAATTCGATAATAAATGGGTACTTTGGAAAATTTCATTTGTTAATGAGTGGGAATTTCGTTTAATACCTACAATTTTTTTTCAGGATTGTTGATACTTTCTGCGAGTGATGTTTTCATCATTTCATCGTTAAAACTAAACATTCTGTTTTTATTGGGACTTGCCAAAGACTCTTCCAGACTACTCGTAGTACTAGTATTCGTCAATTAAATTTTATGTTTTAGTGATACCCCATAGTTGAAGACGAAAATTATAATACTGTTTATTGTAGGTACTAACATCCTCCCAGCGACACGAAACGTAAGAGTTTGGTTTGGCGTTTCTACCACAACACTATCCCTTACCGGCCTTACCTACATCTCAACTGAATCCCATAAGATTTTTTCTATTTCAGTATCGTAATGAGTTCATTACAGTACTAAAAACGGTGCTGTAATGAACTCATTAAAGCACTGTTTTTAGTAATATTTTTCGTTTCGTGGTTGTCAACAATGACTGCCGATCCTATCAATTTTCAACACACGTCAAGTTGGAAATGTCAATTTTCGTCAGTACACCAACTGTCAAGATACAACACAAAAGTCATTAGGATGTATAATCTGAAATTTCCATTGAATTTCAACGAAATTTTACTGAAATAGAGAAAATATCGTCTAATACTCGTTGCAGATTGCAATTCCAACACTCATGCGTTCTAATTTCGCATTCGTATTGGAATAGGAGCCCATTCTGCAACTAGTTTTAGAATATAATATTACAAAACCAGAGAAATACCAAGATACGAGTATAAAACCATGAAATGATTAATAAGATCAAAGAATAGAAAGATGAAACAAACATAAAGTACCTAATTATACAGTTAGATCACAACCAAGGTCCTAATTTTATTCTTGAACAACAGAAGTGAACTATTCTGCGACACGAACGAATTGAACTCATCCAGCAAATGTGCCGCAACATGGTCGAAACCATCCTGTTTTCTGTTTAGGCAAGCAAAATTGATTGATACTGTTGAGATTCACGTCATGTACAGGGTGGGCAAAATTGGTGCTACATGAACTAAAACTTTTTAACCCGAGGATATAGAGAAAAATGAATGGCACCTTATAGTCCTCTTTTTTCGGGAAACTGATAATGCCATCAACTAAATTCCTCTGTCTTCTTTCGTTTCCGAGTTATAGGCCAAAATTGAAATTTGGGCGATTTCAACTTTGGTCATTATCTCCGTTTCTGTTTATGCTAGGATGTTGAAATAAAAACATTATACAGGCACTTTTCTGATAGCAATCCAGTATCGTACTCTAATTTTTTGTAAGACGTTTATTTGCTGAGTTATAAAATGAAGTTGTGTTTTTTCTTATGGAAACAGTAGTTTGCAATGACTTAGAAAGAATCGCCATTCTTTTCCCGTTTCATAAATGTATCACATGTCATACATCGGCCTCAGATTCGTTAAGATATTATGAAAAATATGGTTTGTATATGAAATTCAAATTATTGAGTATTAAGTAGGCTGAATCATAGAATTATGTGTCTCTACGCATGGTGTGAATATTATTTCACGGTTGAATCACTTGCTGCCCCACTATTCTCATTCGCTAAAATGAAACATTTCAACATATCATATTTTTCGTAATTTTGGAATATCTCCATAATGCCGCCAACGATCACTTCAAATTTTAATAACTGACAGTTGTTTCAAACAGAGATCGCACCATCAAGTATTCAACCGTGAAATAATATTTACACCATGCGTAGAGTTAGAGACACATAATTCTATGATTCAACCTACTCAATAATTTGAATTCCATTTATACAAACCATATTTTTCATAATATCTCAACGAATCTGAGGGCGATGTATGACATATGATACATTTATGAAACGGGAAAAGAATGGCGAAAAATGGTGAAAATTTGGCAAAGACGGTTCGTAAAACTCGTTGGTGAAAAGATTTGGGATGTTGGGACAAGTTAGTGATGTGAAAAATGAAACCCGTGTACGTCGCACCTTAACAGACGAGAATATTGCTGCTGTAGCCGCGTGTTGAAGAAAACCGAGGTTTGTCAATTCCTCGTCATTCTTCCGAATTAGGGCTTCTACAATTGTCAATACAACGTATTTCGCATAGAGATTTGGGCATTGAGGCTTATAAAGTTCAATTAGCACAAGAACTCTCAAGCCGGTCGATCATCAACAACGTCTTTGCTGATTGGTTCCTTGAAATGCATGAGAATGATCCGGAATTCCTTCGAAAAATCATTTCAGTGATGAGGCCCATTTCAACCATGGTGGCTTCGTCAACAAGCAAAATTGTCGCATCTGAGGTGCGGTTTATGGTCCGGCGGAGTCATTGGACCGTTTCGAGAATGAGGCTGGAGCAACAGTAAGGGTGAATGGATTGCGCTGTCGAGAGGTGATCACAATTGGCCACCGAGATCTTGTGATTTAACACCTTGCGACTTCTTCGTTTGGGGCCATGTGAAGGTCTACGCCAAGATGCCAGCGTCGATTCAAGAACTCATAGATGAAATTCGTGAAGCTATCTAGGATATAGGGCTGCCACGTTGCGATTTGGTTATGGAAAATTTCATTGATGGTCATTTGGCTGATGTTATTTTCCATTATAAGAAACGAATTTTGAAGGTGAGTCAGATTATTGTTCTGGTGTATATTTTCGATTTGATGAAATTAAGATAATGTTTTGAAAAAGTGAATCAGTCCTCAGTCCACTAATTGTCGCGCTTTAACACCTAGTAAATTCAAACGTCGTCCAATACGCGCCAGGACGGCCAGCCGACCCTAGGGTGGAGATATTTGAATCGCATATTAGGAATTTAAGTAGGTCAGCTTCATAAGATCTACAGGGGCTTCTACAAATCAATCAGACGGCCAAAACGCTCAATATGGTTATATCAACATCTAAAACAAAATGCATGACAACAACAAAAACTCCAACACGCTGTGAACTAGTTGTTGATGATAAAATCATTGAAAAAGTCATGAAATTCATATCAGGATATGGGGACGTTGAAGCCGAGGTTCTAGACCTAGAGCAAACCAACAAAGCCTCTTGAATGGCAGCTTGCCTCAATAACTCTATCTGGCGAAGTAAGCACATTTTATCAGAAACGAAATCCAGAATATACAGGGTCTTTCACGAGGAACCTCACCCATATTTATACGGGAAACTACTGAACGTATTTTCATGAAATTCAGCACTTATAAGTATTTCACGATGCTGATGAAATCTAAAATATTTTCAAGGCATGAGCACCTCCGGTTTTTCCGGAAATGACGTCAACTTCCGTTTTTCAAATTAGAACACCATTTTTTTATTGCAGAAATAGATTCCTTAGAAAATTTCAAAATATTTTGATGTAACATTTTTCAGTTTTGGTTGGAAAATTCTCTCTGAGCGGGAAAATTCGAAAAAAAAAATCGAAAATAGAGCTCCGCTTAAACAAGAATAACTTCGAGGTTTTTGGATGGAAAATTTTCATTTTATTCATATTAACTCAAAAAATATCCATTTTAGGGCAAGGGTGTGATGCATACACTCACATTATTTTTTAACGTAGATTCAATATCTGCCATAAAAAAATGGGGTTCTAATTTGAAAAAATTTATTTTTCACGATTTTGTCATCCCTAACTTTGAAAGCGATTTTTTCACCCCCTGTATCATGAATCGCGATTTCGATTTTCAAAGTGGATACATCAATCTTACATCTTGAAAAATCCCAAAAATGAAAATTTTCCATCCAAAAACTTCGAAGTTATTCTTGTTTCAGCGGAGCTCTATTTTCGATTTTTTTTTCGAATTTTCCCGCTCAGAGAGAATTTTCCAACCAAAACTGAAAAATGTTACATCAAAATAACTTGAAATTTTCCAAGGAATCTATTTCTGCAATAAAAAAATGGTGTTCTAATTTGAAAAACGGAAATTGACGTCATTTCCGGAAAAACCGGAGGTGCTCATGCCTTGAAAATATTTTAGATTTCATCAGCATCGTGAAATAATTATATGTGCTAAATTTCATGAAAATACGTTCAGTAGTTTCCAGTATAAATATGGGTGAGGTTCCTCGTGAAAGACCCTGTATAAGGCAACAATAAGACCAATAATGACTCATACCGCTGAAACTCGACCGGACACATCAAAGACAAGACGGATACTAGAATCGGCAGAAATGAAGGTACTCAGGAGAATTGTTGGAAAAACATTGCTGGACTGCTGGACAAAGAACGGAGCGAAACTATCAGGGAAACGTGCAAGATAAAGAATATTAACAGCTGGATACTGGATAGGATGGTTGAATGGAAGCAACATATTAATCGAATGGACGACACACGAATTATGAAAATTGCACGCGACAAATCACCATCGGGTCGCGGAAGTGTAGGACGACCGAGGAAGGGATCGGGTGACAACTTAAGACCAGACTAGGCAGACCATTTATTTATTAATGGAATAATTCACGATTTTTTTTTCAAAATTGATTGGATTCTGTCGAATTTCAAACGATTTGGGGAAAATAGTATGTTTTCCTCGTATAGGAAAAGCCACATTCCTGGACTCTGTGTCGCTAAGTCTCGGCTTACGCCTCCACTTAGCAATCTTCACAATCGTCCAGGAATGTAAGGCTTTTCCTACTCGGTAAACAATGTACTATTTTTCTCAATATTGCCGCACAAGCGCAGATCTGCATTGTTACCAAAGCCCAGCGTCAGTTCAGAACAACAATGTTGAAAAGAAGACGACTGATGGCAAAAGAAAAGAATATCAAGGCGCTTGTTAATCATCGAGGTTGCAATTTTCCGTTAACTATGGATAAGAATAGTATATTCTGTAACAAGGGCAGAATGAAAATCCGATACGAGTGAATCATTCCGAGGGCGAGCCGGAGGCGAGCCTGAGGAATCACGAGTATCGGATTTTCATTCTAACCGAGTAACAGACTATACTTTCTCCACGACGAAGCTGGATAATCTTTTAATACTAAGATGAATTATGACGTTTCGAAAACCGCAATAAATATGACAATCAGAGCGGCTGACACATATATTTATTCTCTATGTTTTCAAAAGTGTTACGGAATGAATATTCTCACACACTGTGCGAGAATGAAATTCAGCCGAAATGCTTAAAAAACCAGGATTTTACTCAAGCTCGAGTTGGTTATTGGTGGTAATCTATAAAGGGCGAAAACCAAGGATCAAACTGAACAAGAACCGCGGTCATAACTTGTTATTTACTTGAAATCGATAAAGTGTTGTAGAATGAATATTACATATTAAGTGATGGAATACTGACATTCTATGGTCAAATTCGATGTTGGAAGAGCTGTATTCTGTGGCAGTCGTGGAGAAAATATATTCCACAACAGTATCTTCCTATTCATTCTAGCTAATCCCTCAATATCGCATTCTCATTTCAAACATTATGAACGTGTTATTGACTGAAGCATTCAGCTTACCCGAATAGTAAATCCCAATAATCCACATCGTTCAGAATGAGACGACCCTTCTCAAAGCACCTGAAATCATTCACAATTCCTCGAAGACTTTCATTCTCGTATCTGGTGGCGTATTCTTCTTGTAATGCCTCGTCCAAAGTTCGTATTTGATGTTTTCTGAAACATCGACCATGGAGCAATTTCGATCTATCAAGATACCTATAATCTCTAGAGGTTTCCTGAAAAAATCAGATTAACTGTTAACAAAATTGCAAAGTCATTTCGAATTACAAACAATAGTAGCCTACAAATTCATTATTGTAAGCATAATCTTGTTCAAGTGAAATGTTAAAATTGAAACCTGAAGATTCCGTTGGTACCAAAAAATTCATATTCACGATGAACATTGAAATCATGTTTTTGCGTTTTCAACAAAATCTTTCTGTTTGCCTACAATTTGACCTACAGACTGATAGTACGAGAGATGACGACCAAAACCATGTTTCAAAGCCGCCCGGCTAAAACTGTGTAAAATCGATAGATTAGATGACCCTAGAGCGGAATGGTAAGTAGCGATACTCAGAAGTGTAGCATCTTCGCGGGGGGGCATTTCTGCTGTGTAAAAAAAATGGTCGACTGTCGTATAACAGCCCGTCTGATATTGAAAATGTACATAGATTTTGTTATTTTATCATTAACATTTGTGTTTTCAGATATTTTGTAGCGTAGCGTTTGACTTGAGTGTATTTTCAAAAATGTCAAAAATCTGACCTGAGTCTCTCATAGCAGCTCGGTTCATTTTTGTCTTAAATCATTCGTATGTAAGCCCAAAATACGAAAATACGGTTTTCAGAAATTTTGAGTGTCGCCTATAACGAAAAAATGTGCAGGAGTCGCCCGGCCAAAACTCCGGCTCTCTAACTTGGCTACACTAGTAAGAGAAACACATATGAGATCTTATCGAAAAGAAAAGAGAAGAACCAAGTGTTTGATCAACTTGTCAAAATTATATGGAAGATGTAAACAAATAATTATGTGACCGAAGGCTTGCTTTGGCCTCAAGCTCTGGCCACAAGGAGTTGATGCGTTGAATATAATTCATATCAGAATTTCTGAATAAGTCAAAATTTTTTTTATATATTTCATTATTCATTTGGAATATATCTATTTGAGGTTAGTGACTATAATCAATAGTATATTATTTCATAAGGAGGAGAAGTGGCTCGCTTTAAATTACCCGCCTCACTACGTTCGGCGGGCAAACTCAAGCTCGCCATGAAAAGTCACTTCTCCCTCGAATGAAATATGTTATTTTATTTTCAAACAGCTTGAAATTCCTGGAAATCTGAATATCCTCTTTTGGATTGACATTCACGATCGTTATAATTGAGTGAAAAATGTAACACTTGTATAGTTACGGTTGTCTTGCAAAATTAGCTCCTTATTGCATAACAACACTTTTTCTGCCGCCGCCGGAGGGAAAAGTAAGCCATAGCAACTATTTCTCCGCCTAGGCGGAGAAATAGAACTTCTCTGTGATCCTGTCAGTCGAGGAATGAGGTTGTTATCGAACGTTTGGAAATAATAGTATATTATTTCATAAGGAGGAGAAGTGTCACTTTTCATGGCGAGCTTGAGTTTGCCCGCCGAACGTAGTGAGGCGGGTAATTGAAAGCGAGCCATGAAGTAAACAATGCGAATTTTGTCAAATATACAGGCATTTTTTGATATTTCGGGGGGTTCGGGGGGGGGGGGCCCTCGCTACGTGCCCGATCATCGCAGGGTGTTTCGATTCGATCGAGAATTGGCCATAACTTCTGTTTTTCGAATAAGAACCCCATTTTTTATGGTCTCGCTGGATTCTGCGAAGAAAAATTAATGATAGCACTGTAAGATGCTCTTGCTCCTTAATTCATTGATTTTTGAGTTATTTGTGATTTTCTGGATTTATGTTGTACGTAGAGTCGAATAATCATATCTAATAATTCCAGTATATGGGGAATGAGCCTATGAAAATTGAAGCTGAGCTTTGGTAAGAATCCCGATCTGCGCTTGTGCGGCAATATTGAGAATAAAAATAATTACCTATTTCTATCTCTCTCTCTGACACATCGTATTATGGCATGAAACGTATTTCATTCAAAAAGCTCACAATTTCATGTGAGATGTTCCAATCGCTTTATTTCCGCATGAGTATAATCCATATTGATGTTATTAGATTATTATGCAAATAATGCATGAAAGTATTCTGTGACCGTAGAAGATAAATTATACCAATTGACAAGTGACAGCTCTAATTTTAGTCGTTACTATGGTTTCATTAGAATATTCATCGAATCTGCTTAGATTCTATGAATCTGACTCTTCGTGAAACATGAATCCAGAAAATCTAGAATAACTCAGAAATTACTGAATTTAGGATCAAGAGCATCTTAAAGTGCTAAAATCAAACAAAAATAGGATTCTAAGTTGAAGAACAAAAGTTATGGCCAATTTTCAATCACAGTTTGCGACACAAAATTTGAAACACCCTGTGATGTTTATGAAATTGGAAAGATTCATGACTATTTCACATCCTCCAACTTTAACGTTATGAAAACGGTTCACGCTCAAGATGTTGAGAATCAGAAAAACGAACAAAATACTGACTATGAATACATATTTGAATTTTTCCCGTTTTTTTTTTCGATATTTCGAAAACTTTTCGAATGGTTTCGATGGAAATGTTTGCAGCTCAATCATGACAGAAAGAATTTAAAAAAATTTTTTTAACAAATTTATTTTGATTCCTTATACAGGGTGTCCCACTAGTGCCGCAGCGGACGATATTTGCGTAACGGTCTGAGTTTTGCAAAATTTTTTGACGCAGACTTGATATACTCCAAGAAGAGCACAACCTAAAAATATTTTCGAATATATCGGGTGGCCCACAGAAGAGGAATAGCCAATATGCCAATACGCCAATATGCCAATACCATTTTTCAAATGGGACACCCTATATTCAATAGTGTTTTTCAATTCTTTGAAACTTCCTGCATGCTCTCGTATACTTTTCACATATTTTTATTCGCCAGTTTTCGAAATATTGGCCATTTTGACAAAAAAATTATACTTGTAAAGGCTATGTTATCCAATTATATTTCACGACTCCTTGCACATACCAATAACAGTTTTATATGGATTGACAGACAAGACTTCAAAGTATCCTACCCAGCTATAATAAAGCATCTCCAGCATACAGAGTGTCCACAAAAAGACTATCAACATGACGAATTTCAAATCGATTTTTCTTCATTTTTTCAAATGCAATGCATATAATTTTTTTTCATCATTGTAATCACTATTCATTTTACTTCATTTTTTGTCAAATACATGATATGCATATCTCTAAAGGAATAGGATTTTTTAGAGTTTTTCCTCCAAATTCACATTTACTTTCGAATTCGAAAAGCAGATTTGGCGTTGAATGTGGTTATTGGGAACTGTCAAATTATTCTATTCAAAATTAACATCATTGTAGCTTCAATTCAAATCATCATAGTTTTTTCGGGTTGGACGAATACTCACACAATGATGTAAAAATTCAAAAGATACCAATGAGTTCGAATGTACAAGTTATGAATGCTTCAAAAAAACGAGTTTCAAAACTTCAGGATACAAAAAAGTGCCCGCGCTTATCCTCATACAACTTTCTTCGAAAAAACGATATTCATAGTTTCCCAGGCACGCAAGCAGATCTTCAAGCTCGCAAGCAAAAAGCTTGTTTGAAATTTTTGGAAGATTCGACGTTCCAAGTAGAAACATAGAAAATTATCAAAAATGTATTTTGAAAAATGGGTACAGAAAGCAAGTTTCTGTCTTCAGTAACTGATTTCATCACATTATTGAGTAGATATATCGAAAGTTTCTAGTTCCTCATTTCGCTACAATATGAATTGAAGCTTTGATGATGATTATTCTGCGTGGAATAATTTGACAGTTCTCAATAACCACAGAAAAGCCAAATCTGCTATTTGAATTCGAAGGTATATGTGAATTTTAGGGAAACATTTCGAAAAATCGTTTAAAAATCCTATTCCGTTAGAGATATGCATATTATGTATTGGACAAAAAAAGAAGTAAAATGAATGGTGATTACAATGATGAAAAAAAATTATACGCATTGCATTTGAAAAAATGAAGAAAAATCGATTTGAAATTCGTCATGTTGATAGTCTTTTTGTGGACACTCTGTACGCTGGAGATACTTTATTATAGCTGAGTAGGATACTTTGAAGTCTTTTCTTTCAATCCATATAAAACTGTTATTGGTATGTACAAGGGTTCGTGAAATATAATTGGATAACATAGCCTTTACAAGTATCAGTTTTTTGTCAAAATGGCCAATATTTCGAAAACTGTCGAATAAAAATATGTGAAAAGTATAAGAAAGCATGCAGGAAGTTTCAGAGAATTGAAAAACACTATTGAATATAGGGTGTCCCATTTGAAAAAACAAAGTCACCCGCTATTCCTCTTTTGTGGACCACCCGATATATTTTTAGGTTGTGCTCTTCTTGTAGTATATCAAGTCTGCATCAAAAAATTTTGCCAAACTCAGACCGTTACGCG
This sequence comes from Adalia bipunctata, assembly GCA_910592335.1. NCBI lineage: Eukaryota > Metazoa > Arthropoda > Insecta > Coleoptera > Coccinellidae > Adalia > Adalia bipunctata. The sequence goes on along the minus strand of OU342949.1, from coordinate 7,580,234 downwards.
TATATCGTCCGCTGCGGCACTAGTGGGACACCCTGTATAACCAGAAGGGCTCAGGCTCCAAAAATATTTTAGTTCAGTAGGGATATTCGAATAATATAATAATCCGAATTTTCAGATTTCAAATATGTTCTCCAGAAACGTCTAATAGGCACACGAACACCTTGTATCTCGATCAGTTCATTCACTGAATGCAGATCGTTTATCGATCACATGCTGATTTATTTTAATTTTATTCCAGATAATTCATCAATTACTCTAGGAAAAGAAATTTTTTCGATAAATTCACAAATTGAATCACTCTGCTTGACCTTAGCGAGAGAGAGAGAGAGAGAGATGTCTTTTATTGACTGACAATCAGACAAGAGCCTCGATCTTCGGTCCTTCAGCTCATTACAATTAAAAGTCATTACATTTCAAAAAAATTAAAAGATTTATATTATAGCTTAGAATATGTACACGAATAGATTGAAAGCAAAAAAACCTTTTCTGAAAAAGATTTTATTCAAATGCTCTAAAAAGACTCATTATACAAATAATTTATATGATCAGAAAAGCTTGTCGCGCGATTCAATCGTGTGAATAAACTAGTACCTATTTAATTGATTAACTCAATCTGCTAAGTTCGATTTTTAAATTTCAGCTAAGTTAGGTACTACGCAAACCTCGCGACAACCTTTTATGATCATATAAATTGTGTATAACGAGGTTATGAATTGATAGTTACAATTTATTTTTATTATTATTGGACCAGATTACAAAGTTGAGGTACAATGAAGGAAAATTTTATTTTCTTATTTTTAGAGCATTTGAATAAAAGCTTTTTTTAAAAAAGGTTTTTTTTGCTTTTAATTTATTTTTACATTACAGTTATCGCTGGCTAGGTTTCTGAGTTATTCTAGTCAAGCTGTTTCATTTGATACCCATATTGCAGAAGTCCATAAAAGTATCTAATCCGCCATCTTGGATTTAGAATGACGCCATATTATTTTTCGAGTTACTCTCAACACGTTCTTTCATTCGATAAAAATATAATAGAAATGCATTACAAATAAATATTCCGCCATCTTGGATGGTCAGCCATATTGGATATAGAGTGACGCCACACAGCTTATCGTTTATTGTCATCCAAATTGAACGTGTATAGAAAATAGATGTCTGCTCCAAAATTGAGTAGCAAGATCCACCCGAACAAACATACATTGCAAGTTAAATAAAAATTCGAATTCACTTTCTATTATGGGAGGATTTTAGATGATCTGTGATCAATATACTTTTTGATCTGTGACTGATAGGGGTCCGTTGACAGGTAATTAAATGAATATGATAAAAACATTTTAGCGGCATGCAGACAATTTTTTGAAATTCCGGAAAAAGTTAAACACCGTGCAGGAAATGAACCTGGTCGGGGCTCTTACTAACTGAGCTAACAGTGTGTATGATACTTTTTCCGGAATTCAATATCATGAGGTTCACCTCATATGTAGTGAGAGAGGGGGGTAACTTTTTCCGAAATTTAAAAAAATTGTCTGCATGCCGCTAAAAATCTTTCTTTCTAATTGAATTCACAGACGATAAAATCATTCATAATATATAATTAAAACATATCTAATGATTCCTATATGGGGAATGAGCCAATCAAAACTGAAGCTGGGCTTCGGTAACAGTCCAGATCTGCGCTTGTGCGGCAATATTGAAAATAAAAATATTTTTTTAATTCTATCTCTCTCTGACACATCGTATTATGTCGTGAAACGTATGTGATTCTTAACTTCATGTGAATAGTTTCGATCGTAACCTCACAATTTAATGTGAAATGTTTCAATAATCGCTTCATTCCGTTTTCTTCAAGTCCTTAATATCATTGTTAACTCCTATTCATATTCTAAAATTGAACTGAAAGTATTTAAGTGACATATTTTCATTCTGGATATCATAACCTCTAAATTTCTCGGAATTTTTGAATTTCCACTTGACGCAAGCGTAGAACTCAAACCTCACCAAAGATTGGGCTTCACTTTGTGACTGTGGAAAGCAGGGGTATAATCCATATTGGTATCAGTAGATATATGAATAAAAAACGAAATACATATAGTTTTCTCTGAATCGTCAACCAACCCTACTTAACAAATCAATAAGGAATTTCATTTCTATAATATGAAAATCAATGAAAAACCTCACTAACGGACAAGACATTTCTGGCCCGAAAAACTCAACTACCCTCCACCCCCACCCCTGGTAGAGGGCGAACGACTAACTCCTCAACTATACATGAATAGTTGCGTAATTCAAAATGAAAATATACTGTAGGTATTATTAAATTTGTCACCAATTGAGGCTGCTTGATCCTCAAAAATAATAAAAACGAAAAAGTACTAGGGGTCAGCAGATGCCAAATGAATCGTCAATTGATTCCTGACATTAGAAATTTTTTTTTATCATAAGATAGATGCATAGAATACCTGGTGTTGGCACTGTTTAGATTTTGTCTAAGACTTTCTTGTCGATCGAAAATCTGATTTCTTGAACTACTTTTTATTTTCCCGAAAGGGGTCGCGCTTTTTTCCATTGCCGCAGTAGCGCCACGACCGATAAAATATTGCGGATTATTCCGGAAGTAAAACAAGAACTCAAATCTAGAGTGCCGTTTTGATCTACAAATTTCGGTCACGATTTTTAGTAAGGAGTCGTTTCACCAGGTATTTCTATGCATCTATATCATTACCTAGAATTTAATGGTTTTGGTCATACATGGTCAACATAAAATTTTTGATGGCCATACACATGGAACATCGCTACGAAATGACACAGGCCTCATTCAAGTAGAACGGATTGCTCAGAAGTGAAATAAAAAATTCACCTGTATAAATTTCCATGCCCTAGAATCCACTGTTTCATTGTATGGAATCAGGCTGATTGATATTTTGCAGAATATTCCATTATTTTCTCCACATTTGCTTGGATCATCCAGTTCATACTTCCTTAACACCACGGGAAGTTGTTCATCTGAAATGAAGGGAAAAATCGACATATTATTATTTAATATTATGGTCAGTCGTAGCTAGAGTTGATTTCGAAGTAGGGCAAAGGGGGTTGAAGGTAGGGTGAGTTAAACATTTCACTCGATCAGATCTGGTGAATCCTTTTCCATTGTGCCCGTAGCCCAGTGGTTATGACGATTGACTTTGACGAGGAAAATCGCGAGATCAATCCCGACGCTAGGAAAGAAATATTTCAGTCTCGGTAGTGGGCCACCATTCACTGTTGGGTCGACAATTAACAGTGCTGTGTCTAAGGTGGCGTAAGGACACAGTAGCAAAGCCTACACAAACACAATTGCTTCTCCGAACTCGTACAAGTTATGATATGATTATGATATATGATATAATATATTGTTTATCCTGATTACTCCTAGGTCTCCTGAGGAGACCTCTCTGAAACTACAAGCTTCGAAGCTTGTAACTTGTGCCGAGTTCGGAGTTCGCAGTTGTGTTCTGTGTATGCTTTGTTACTGTGTCCTTACGCCACCTTAGGCACAGTACTGTTAATTTTTGACCCAACAGTGGAAAATACTAAAAAATTCCTTTTCTATCTGGGGATAGAACTTCGGACTTGCCGGGTCCTAATCCAATGCTCTACCACTGAGTCAAGGGCACTCATATAAGTTTTGAAGCTAGTTATAGTTTCTGAGGCGTCACCTCAGGAGACCTAGGGGTAATCAGTATAATCAATCAATCAGTATAATCATTACTTATGAGTGCTTGTCAGTGAGGTTTTGATAGATAGATAACAGCAAAACAATTATTTATTGCGATTGATTTTTTTGCTTTAACACCTTGAGATTAATTTAGTTATGAATTTTCTTCCCAAACCAGCTTTTTTCATTCGCCATATCCTTAAAAAGGCGAAGTACTTCATTCAAATCAATTGATCTGGTTGGATGTTTTTTTCCAAAGGCAAGGAATACCTTGCCTACCACCCTGGCTCATTGGCAGCCTCTAAGGCCTTCTGGTGCAGTCAAGGTTGAAAGTAAAAAAGTAAATAAGATTATAAATTAACTTCTATGATTTCTAATCTACATCATGTTTGTACTGTGGCCACCTGTCATTCTATATCCAGATCATACATATGCCGATCTGAATAACCGCAAATGAGGGAAATATTCTTGTTGTTTTGTTTGTTTTATATAGCCTGAAGTCGCAGATGATTCATGGACATTTTCTTCATATTTTATTTATTTATGACTTAATTCTTTTTAACCATTGATGTGAGTGTCATGTAATGTAATGTATCCAATTGTTGAAAATTTAATTTAAATTTATTTTAGGCCTGATAAAGGTCCGATCCGTGACCGAAACGTCGGTGAATTTTGGTATGAACTGAGAATTGCCAATAAAATTATTTTGTATGTTTCGATTTTCAAGTTCAATTCCGAAGAAAAATAAATGATTTATTTAAGTGAACTGAAAAAAGTCCACATACCACACACTTCACTTTGAATCTTTTTCGGTTCATTTTTGCGTACTTAAGGGGCCGTTATACTTCGGCCGACGGCTACTGCACCGATTCTCCATTCAAAAAGTGCCTTTCATTTTACCAAGTTCAGGCCCTCAATTTTTCACCTGAAAGCTTGATTTTTTTCAGATTGAAGTTGAAGGATGTCTTGAGGGCACACTAATTTCTCCTCTTCGATAAAATTATTTTTTCGCATGAAAAAATTGGGTTGAATTTGAGAGTCTATGAAAATTGACTTCATAATCGTTTTTCGGCGGTTGTTCATAAATTTTTTTCAGATAATTCATTGGAGTGCCCTCGACAAATCAATTTTCTATATTTTAAGAAAATTCCATTTGGATAGGCGCTTAATTAATGCGAAAAATTATGGAAATACTGAAAAGACCTCCAGAAAGTGTGGAATCGCAGAGAACTGTCTGAAATTCCAGGAGAATTAAAAAAACATCAAGCTTTCAGGTGGAAAATTGAGGGCGTGAACTTGGAAAAATGAAAGGCACTTTTTGAATGGAGATTCGGTGCCGTCAGCCAAAGTATAACGGCCCCTTAAGATATTTAGGGCTCCCGCATACTGCAGACTTTTCATCGGCCGATAGTTTGGTCGGCTTCTTAAGCTACGTGTTGAACGGAGATTCGATAGAATAATTAAGAGTAGGAAAAATACTGCCCACTGCCTGACCGAGAGAAATAGCGCAAATTGGTACCAGATGGTTTTTTATGACACAGTCGATGCGGCCAAACTGAGAAATTAACAACTACCTGCTGAGGGATAACGTGAAAGATGAAAAATTGTTCATCTTTTCAAACACTTGGTAGCAATATTGGAATAAATGCCATTTATTGCTGGTTAATGGTCATACACATTGAACATTGTGCCAAATCTGCCAAATACCCTGAATGTACTCTAACAAGAATCTGTATAATTATCGCTATTCTCTGCATGCTTTTGTCCGGCTAAACGTGGGCTTAGTTCTACCGGTTTAATAAGCATTAATTTCAAACTTTATTAAAAAAAAAGTCAAACTCATTCACATTTTAGGAAAACTTTTTTAGGAATATGTATTCCAACTCAATTGAAATCTTTCCAACTGCTTCAAAATTTTTACAACTGTTTTGTTCCAACAGCTCCAATTTTTCCCAACTACTTCGAAAATTTTTCTACAGCTTCTAAAATATTTCAACTGCTTTTAAAATTTGCCAACTCTGTTCATTGGGGAGGGATCGTCGTTATGGAGTAATAGCCGATGCTGATGTATTAGAATAGGTATTTCTGTGGTCTAGTGACGCATATACAGTGCGTATCAAAATTATGGAACGAATTCATTTTCTCAGAAGAAAAATATTTGGCAACAAAATCCTGAAACAGATTTTGTTTCACTTTCACCAAATGTTTATGCATTTTTGAATGATTTTTGTTGCACCCTGTGCCATCCCTATCAACCCTCTGAATTTTTTGAATAAGGAAAGTGTGTCATGTGGTACTTTTTTGGCAAGGTCTTTGTAAAAGTTGTAATAGTTAGTCGTGAACTGGAGATTTTGGATGATTAATAAAATAACTTCAACAAACCAGTGATCTTAAACTGCTCCACATGAACTCATGTGGATATTGACTTGAATTGAAAAAAAAAATATGTAAAAAAAATGTGTAGATCTGTGCGGCCGTTGGAACATATCCCGGCCCATACAATAACACTACCCCCTCGGAATGGATGGACTTCTTGGACATAGCGACGGGGTATGCGTGGAATTGTCCATACCCTTATTCTTCGAGAATCTGAAAATTGTCCATATCTGGATTCATCAGTGAAAAGGACACTACGCCATTGATCGTTCCAATTGATATGTTGCCTTGCCCATTCCAGTCTTTGACGCTTATGGTCAGGTGTTAGTGGAACTCCTCTTAATGGACGTATATAATCTAGATTCACCTCTCTCAAACGTCATCTGATGGTTTCGATGGAAACTTGGACCCCATCTGCATTTTGAAGAGTATTCCGTAGCATTCTCCACGTAGATGTAGGGTTTCTTCTCGCCGAAACGGTGATAAAACGATCTTGAGCAGGTGTTATTTTTCGTCGCTCACCAAGCCTTGGTCTTTCCAACACGGAACTTGTCTCCCTGAACCTATTCCAAAGTCGAGATATCACACTTTGGCTGACTTGGAGCCTTCCCGCTACAACAACCTGAGTTAGGCCACCCTGTAGCATTCCGATAGCCCTATTAGCCTTAGCGTTTGTTAATTTACGTCTTGGTATTTTCAGAAAAAATCGTTTCAAATCGAAGCCGTGGATGAACTGACTTCATTTCAAAATAAGAACATTCATGAAGCATATGCAAAGAACCAAACTTCAGAAAAAAGGCGACCCAGATGGACGAAATGTCTCATACTGATTTTTATTGGATCGATTCAAGTTGTTATTGAGTTTCAAATGATTTTACAGCGATTTTCTCGAAGATTACATACTTTCGAAAACGACTGAATACTATATCCCTATATTTTGTGGAGCAGTATATTTTATTCCCAACAAATAATACAGCTGGTATAAAGTATTGATAAAGTTTATGCTACAGATGTAAATTTACCTCAACAATTGGAAGACAGAATTCAACGTCACTTGAATGACTTCATATGAAAATTTTCACAGAGTGAGCCAAATTAGACATATTTCTATGTAGAGTTCTATTTAAAAACTAAATAAACAAAAAATTTGTGTGTTTCGAAGAAAGGTGATATGGTCCCAAGGATAGATAAAAAACTTAAAAATAATTGGGGTTTACTCAGTAATTTTCTTAACGCCATATATATTCAAAATACAGGGCTTCGAAGAAAACAAATGGAACATTGAAAGAAAGGAAAGCCCTTATCCTGAATCCCAATTTTCAAACATGTATCCCTTTATCGATGAGGTCTAAGATACGCGACAAAAATTTGTAATTCACATAACGCACACTTATCAATGATTATAATTAATAACTTCGTCATTTCTCTATACCCACTCACTAGAATCGGTTATTACTTCATAATTTTTAAATCCAAATGTTCCGCAAACGAAATAAAGAATCGAGTCTATCCAAGAATACCTTTTCGGTGTGGAATTAAATGATGCTTAACTTCACTTAGAATTTTGATCGATAAAGCTAACCTTGAAAAAGTTATGTTCAATACAAATAGGTACTGTTATGATTCCCAATATGTGAGCTTTATACAGGGTGAGTCTTTGACTTGTACATATATTTTAACTGTAGATTCCTCTCATCAAACGAAACACTTTTTTCCCATGCCATTTTTCAAAATTCGGTTTGGTTTGGGAGATACAGGGTGTCGAAAATCCACGAAAAAAACACTTTCCTGTTCATATCTTCGGAACCGTTATTTCAAATGAACTGAATTTTGGTTGATTGGTGACTATATTCATGGTGCATATTCCTCAATCGAAACTTATTCAATATCTCTCCTAGTTCGAAAGTTACAGGGCGGTCGACTCATAAATTCATGCAAAAACACTATCAAATCACTTGAAAAGGATAAACGGTTCATATTTTCGAAAGAATCAACCATTTTAGAGAATAAAAGTATTCTTATATTTTTTCAATAAAACGCGTCGTTTTCGAGTTATTCCTAAATGTATACGAAAAAATTTGAGGAAAAAATCATGAATTACATAAAAAATCTGAATGCTTCCCTGGATCAAATATCATCGAATATTGTTTCTTCTCTGGTCTCTTAACAAATTAACAATGTTGTCAATGTTTATCAACTGAATTCCGAGAAGCATGAAATTACACAGTTTATAAGCAAGTTTCTATTAAAAATTTATTGATACCAGTCCTTCAGGAAAATATCTATCTTCTTAACAATATCCTCTTGGAATTTTTAATCGACCCTACACGGTTTTCACATCACAAATCACAAGCATCACCTCACACCTGTTTGCTTTATTCTCTGCGAGTAAATAAATAAATGAATTGAATCCATGTAGAAAGGTTATCGCGTTTAAGCGTCGTTCATTTTATCACAGACTGGCTGGCCTGTGATAGTGTGATGTGACACAGAACAACGGCTTGTCTTGCGTGGCGGCTACATCGCAGCCGGCAGCGCACCACGACTGAAATTTAGATCGGCGAGAATCAGAACTACTCGTTTGGCATTTCCAAAGAGCAATGCGTAGAAGCCTTTAGCGAAAAGTAAACAAAACTAGTTCTTCCGTTAACGATAGGGGACGTTCTGCTTTCTTGAGTTCGCCAATACCATTTTTTACTGAGAAAATCAACACAATCTGGCATCGTCTTCTCTAGAATTCTGTGATCACTATCACAGAGGAATGGATTAGGTTAGGTCATTGACCTCGAATCATATGACTTTGATTAATGGAGTTAGGATAGGTTAGTACACCACTGACAAACACGTTATTGGTCTGTAGTTTTCTGGATTGTTGAGGTCTCCTTTTTTGTGGAGCATGTAGGTATTGCCTTGAGTGAGGAAAGCTGGAATTTTTAAGGGGTCTTCCAGCGCCTCCGAAAAACATCTAGCCAGACTTGGGAAACATGCTGGAAACTGTTTAACCCAGAAGTTTTGAAGTCGATCGGGTCCTGGCGCTTTCCAGTTACTAGTGTTTTTGATAATGTTGGAAATATCCTCGACAGTGAAAATATCAGTCCTCATTTCAACGATTTCAGATGCATGCTGTTCAATGTCCCTCAGCCAGCTAGTATTCCTCCGAAGTTGACCACTCTCCGACCATAGAGAACTCCAATATTGCCGAAATTCGTCATTATTGACGTCAGCTTGCTGATCGGAGGAGATTTCGGAGGGCTTTTCAAGACTTCTGAAGAACTTCTTTCTGTCTCTCGCATATTCAGCGTTTTGTTGTTTTCGCTTTGTTAACTCGTTGTATCTTCGTAGTCGTGCACCTTTCGCTTTAGCTTGTTGTCTTAGGCGATCTTTTAGGTCAACCACCAACTCTCTATGTCGTGGAGATTCCAGGTCCAGCCCTGCGGATGTGGCTATTTTCCGCACTTTGTTTAATACTTTACGCGATTTATTATTCCTCAGGAACTCATCCAAGACATCAACTTTCCCTCGAAGTTTATCGACGTCCTGCATTAATCTTTTTTTCCAGGCCGGAGTTTCATTTTTAACTTTCTGTTCACTGGTTCTGGGGATGTAGATCTTTTGCCCATTTTGTCCGATTACTGTGATGGCAGCACAGTACAGAGATAAGTGGACTTGTTCCAACGTCCATTGAGTGCTGAGATGTTCTGCCAATATTTCGTTGAGCCATTCGATGTTATTCTTGGCCGTAGAGTTGAACTTCAATTTTGGAAGGATGGGACGGTTGAGCGGATCAGTAGTTTCGTATTGCGCCAGGTTACCAAAGAAGGTGTCATACAGTTGGCGATATCGTGGGCACTCTTGGTGAGCAGTTCGGGTGACAGGAACTCTTGCCGTTTCTGCTGGTGTCTCTAGGGGCTCGCTAGGTTCTTCATTATGATTTCCGACAATCTGATCTTGATTGATTGTGTAGCCCATTTCTCTTTTGATCTCATCCAGTTCCTGTCTTGTCAAGTAGCCTTTTCGTATTATAACATTTTTGCGATCAGCAATGTTTCCTTCTGTTAACTGAAGGTCTGGATGTCTCTTGGTGAACTCGGTGTAGAGGGAGTATCTCCATCCAGGAAGTGGTCTGTCATCGCAATTGTTCACGTAATAAAAAGCTCGCATTACTTCAATATTCATTTCGCGGCTCCACTTGATACGTGCGTTGCGAGCTCCCCTGCGGGCAGTCCTCCTCACGGTGGTCGAGCCAGCATTTATTATTATTATTATTATTATTATTATTATTATAACATTTATCACAATCATTACATTCAATTTTATATATCAAATTAGATCTATTATGTACATGTAATTTATCTTTCAATTTTGAGAATATTTTCCTGAGAGGTTTCACATTTTTATTAGAAATTTTGAATTTTTCTTTAGGAACCAATTCTCTGATTCTAGAAGAAAGGTTTTCATGATATGGTAAAACTAAATAATTTTGTCTTTCTTCGGCACCTTCTGGTTGATGAACACTCAAAACTTCTGTGTTATTAGGCGTATTACAAAGAATTTTGTTCAACCATTTCTTAGGATACCCATTATTTATCAAAAGTTCTTCTAATATTTTGAGGTTTTTCGTTTCGAATTTAGAATGCGAAATTTTGGAAATTCTAGATTTTAAATTACGAATCATATTAATTTTTTGTTGAATTGGTTGAAATGATTGCCAATGAATATATCTACCCGAGGACATTGGTTTTCTATACCAATCTGTTAATAATTTATTTCCTTCTCGAATTACTAACATATCAAGAAAGGGAATAGACCCATTATTTTCCTTTTCTACTGTGAATTGAATTTTTTCATTGAATTGATTAATAATTTTGAGAGATTCTTCAACAAGATGTTTGGGAACAGCAGTAATTATATCATCCATGAATTTCTTAATGAATGGTACTTCGAATGGTAATTTGGATAGGGCATTTTTCAGAACTAGATCAACTACAAACTGGGCAATAATTGGAGAAAGAGTGGAACCCATAGGTGTACCATGTTTTTGTTTATAAAATATACCTTTAAAAGAAATAATTGTTGAGTCAAAAACGAATTTTATAATTCTTATAAATTCTTTTTTACTGACAGGACAATTTTCTTTAATTCTGTTCCAATTATCATTGATACATAATTCAGTTAATTCAAAAGAAATGTTAGTGAATAATGAAATTACATCCCAACTTACTAGGATATAATCATCAGGTATAATTTTGTTGTTGATGAATTCTGAAAAATGAAAAGAGTCCGAAACGTAAAATTCATTATTGAAATCATAAGATTTAGTTAAAATGTCTTTTGCGAATTCTGCTAATTTTGAATTTGGTGATTCTAAAGATGCTATAATGGGTCTCAGGTCCATATTTTCCTTATGAATTTTGGGTAAGCCATAACATTGAGAAGCATTTCCTCTGTAGTACATTAATTTAGATGCTAATGTATAGTTAATGAGTTTTCTCTTTTTTAAATCTGAAACAATACTATTTGCTTTCTGCTGTATGCTCATACTAGGATCACTAACTAATTTTACATAATTATCTTCATTAATCAGTTGATTTTCTGCTAGTCGATCATATTCTTCTCTATCCATAACTGTGGTGACGTTTCCTTAATCGGATTGAACAGTTATTATTTCTGGGTGTTCCTTTAGAAATGTTTTTGTTGTTTGGTAAAACTTCACTAATTCTGATGATTGCGGTGACTCTTTTTGAAAGAAATTCGTTATGATATTAACAAATTTCGCTGTTAATATATCTCGTTCCTTGCTGTCACTTATGGTATCAACAATTTGGTTGATTTCCGCTAGCAGGTATGGTATTTTTATATCTCTGATATTAGGAAGTATGCAAAATTTTGGTCCTAATGCTAAAGTCTTTTTTACAGTTTCAGGTAAATCAATAGTTGAAAGATTTTTAATCCATGATTCTTGCGTTATCAAAGTAAATTTATGATCCTTCTTTAATTTATCAAGATTTTTTTATATTTCTTTCTCTAATATTATAAAAGATTCTATTGAACTTGATATTGAGTCTATGAGAATAATTAGACCAAATACTTTCAGGTAAAACTTTCAAAATTTCATTTTTCAGTGTAACTTGCCTTTTTTCAAGATGAATCAAGTTTTTATGAGTTAATTCGATTTCCATTTTTATGATTTCATATCCAAATTTATTGATGAAAGAATTTATGCATTGTCCTGCCTTCGAATCCTTATATTCAAAATGGTATTCAATGTTTTTTAAGGTATTTAGAATGTGTGTAGGATAAATACCTTCTTCTTTACATTTCAGGAGAAAAATTCTCCTGTTCTTCAATTTCGCAAGTTTAACATTATTATTAGAAAATTCCTTGAGATAAGTCATCATGTCTCTACCATAAGTTGTCTTGATGTCTTCAAAAAATCCCATTTTAATTGCTGCAATTCCCACTATCCAAATTTCTATCTAATAACTTATCAGCAACGAATTTTCGTTTATAAGTGAGTTAAATAGTATATTAGAATTAGAATATGTTGTTTGTTTGTTTTCGTGGATTTGAATTAAAAGGAATGATTATAATTAAAGTTTAGAAAAATCTAAATTTTTCATTATGAGTTGGACCCTCCAGTGAGATAGAATTACCGGGCAAAGCAAAATTTAAATTTTCATAAATTTGTTTGATTCCAAAATTCATTTTATGCGTACTTTATAAAGCTCACATATTGGGAATCATAACAGTACGAACCGTGTAACTAGCGCCCTCTATGAGAGTCAGACATAAAAACAAATCCATTCGATGCATCAGCCTCCAAAACATATTCGTATAAAATTTAATTACTGGCAATAGCCACTAGTTAGGCGAAATCTTGAAAAATGTGTATATTTTTTTCTTCAACGCCCTTTATCTTGAATACGGATGGCGTTATTTTTCAGTTTTCTAGAGTTGGGGTCACCTCTTTTTGAAACACCCTGTATATTTCAGTAGAGCTTGAGTTCGCCATTCCAAAAATATACAAAACTCTATATTTTGCCTGAAATCTTCACTTTCTGAATCGAAGTTCACATTTATCAATTACTTATAAACATTTCAATCATGTTCTTTACCACCTCATGCAGTGGCGGCTCGTCAGGGACGGCAGGGTCGGCAATGCCGACCCTATATATTTTATGTCCAGCCAAAATTTAAATTACTCTTTCTTCTGTTGAATTAGCAAATTTATTATAATTATTGTATTTCCAAGATCTGTGTAAATAAAATTCTATAAATCATATTTGTATATCACTGATATATTTCAACTTCTTGGAAATACGCTCTTCCAATCTCAACGCCGCGCCGTTTCCGTCTACTCAAATCAGTCCGAGACTCCGAGAATTGAAATATGTACGGGAAGACGAAAGCGCCAAGCATCGAACGCTTTCTAGAGACCAAGTACGGCATGCCGGTCCTGATTCGACGTTTCAATGAAATGCGAATACGAATGAGGCGAAATAATTTTAACTCGACTGTTTTCTGTTGGAATTTTATTCAGATAATGATAAATATTATATTCGCCTCCTAGTTAATGCTTTTTCAAAATCGAAAATGCGATGTTTTCGTTGTTCGTTCCACCTCACAAATTTTAAGAGATAAATGTTGCTTAAAACGAATTTTTGTCGTATTTCGTACTTTTATAGACGAGGATATCGAATATGATAGTACTTATATGAATTTCCGCCCATTTCCACTATTTCCCGAAATTTTTAGCCGAGAAACAAAATGCTGAACAGTAGCCGCTAAACTCTTATAGCAGGCTCAACACATCTCAGGGTCGGCAAATGGGATTATGCCGTACCTGAAATGCCTCGACACTAGGAACGATCGGATCGGGGATTGCTTTCGTTTGTATTGCGGGATGCGGCTACAGGACAGGAGCCTTCAGTGTTCGTTTGTTTGGTTCTCAACGGGGTGAGTGGTTGGATCGTTTCTTCCAGGAAATTAATTATTTTACGCGAACTCAAAAAATTCCTATTCTGTTAGAGATGTGCATAAATCATGTATTTGACAAAAAATGGAGTAAAATGAATGGTGATTATAATGCAGAAAAAAGAATGATATGCAAAAATCCATTTGAAATTCGTCATGTTGATAGTCTTTTGTGGACTCTATATGCTGGAGATGCTTTATTATAGCTGGGTAGGATACTTTGAAGTCTTGTCTTTCAATCCATATAAAACTGTTATTGGTATATGCAAGGGTTCGTGAAATATAATTGGATAACATAGGATCTACAAGTATCATTTTTTGTCAAAATGGCCAATATTTCGAAAACTATCGAATAAAAATATGTGAAAAGTATACGAAAGCATGCAGGAAGTTTCAGAGAATTGAAAAACACTATTGAATATAGGGTGTCCCATTTGAAAAAACAAAGTCACCCGCTATTCTTCTTTTGTGGGCCACCCGATATATTCGAAAATATTTTTAGGATGTGCTCTTCTTGGAGTATATCAAGTCTGCATCAAAAAATTTTGACAAACTCAGTCCGTTACGCGTATATCGTCCATTGCGGCACTAGTGGGACACCCTGTATATCTGCCGACCCAAGATAAAAGTTTACGAGCCGCCACTGACCTCATGATTATACACGAATAAACTTGTAACCTCTAATCTTCGAAAATTCAGCATAATACCATATTTTTCAAATTTGAATTACAAGTTCTACCAAAAAATATGAAGAATGTCCCCTTAGAAATAAGAAAGAAGGTATGTGTTTCAGTAAAAACGATGACATTTCACTCCATATAAACTGCTCCACATAAGTTAGGGATATTGACTTAAATTGCAAAAAAATATAGTTAAAATAAGATTTTTGTGATGAAAATTCATATTAATATGATTTCAAGTTGCAAATTAATTCAACCCTGTAGGTCTGCAGCGTATACAGGGTGGTTAAGAAAAATCGAGTAAAATAACGAAATTTGATTCCCAGAGAATTCAAGCATTTTAAGACTTTCAATAAAATGTATGGCCTCCACGGGCATCAATAACATCTTGACATCTTCTTTGCATACTACACACGAGGTTGTTGAACATTTCTTGAGGAATTTGGTTCCATGAACGGGGCAGAAGCTCTCTCAGATCATTTAAGGATTCTGGGGTACGTTGATGATTATCTAATCTTCTTTGGAGCATATCCCATGCATGTTCTATGCAATTCAAATCTGGTGAGTCGGAGGTATTGGTAAATGTGGAATACCAAGCTCACGAAATGTGATTTTTATTGGATCGATTCAAGTTGTTATTGAGTTTTAAATGATTTTACAGCGATTTTCCCGAAGATTACATACTTTTGAAAACGATTGAATACGATATCCCCAACTCTTGTGGAGCACTTTAGTTTACACCGCATTCAACACTTGCCCGATTGCAAATTATTTTTTCATGAATACCTAATAAGGTGAGGTTTTTGGAAAAACTACTGACACCATTGAATTCCACGTGAAAAAAATGCTTCAGAAAAATTAGGTTGACAAGGAAAAAGTTAAAGCAAAGTTAAAAGTATTGTGTCCTCTAGATATAGATTTCAACTTATTAGTTTATTTAGGTACCTGTCCTTCCACTGCAAAAATAGTAACTCGTAAGTTATAGCAACTTTTCCAATATGTACATTTGCGAAAAACATCCTATAACTCGAACATAAATACATATGCCTCCAGGTTACGACATCAGTTATACAGGGTCATAATTTAGTAGGTATATATAGTCGCAATTATCCGAAATAATGTTGACCGAAGTGATTCCGCATAATCGGAAAATAGGTTAATCCGAATTTTTTTTGTGTACGTTTATTGCTATGACAATGCATTTTGTAAAATATTCGAGAATGAAGCTATTTTTTTTGCGATAATAACTGACGTTAAAGCCCGCAACGGACGACGAGCGATAATATAATATACTAGCTGGCCCGGCGAACTTTGTTTCGCCTAAATGATACCTATACCATAGCCATCTTTATCTTAAGAAGGCCGTGCCTATACTTACTGTGGATTTCACAAATCGTAATCACCAGTGATCGGAGATCAACGGCTTGGTTAGATTTTTGAACTGTCAAATCGAGTTGATTCTAGATCAAGCTCCGATTACCGGTGATATGCATTATGAAACCCCCGTTTAAGTTGTATAAACTTACCATTGCTATTTTTTCAAGCAGGATATAAATTAGGCATAATAAAAGTGCTGTCAAATGTCATCTGTCAGGAGTCATCTATCTACTGACAAATGTCATTTGTCAAATGTCATCTGTCAAATGTCATCTGTCAGTTGTCATCTGTCAAATGTCATCTGTCAAATGTCATCTGTCAAATATCATCTGTCAAATGTCATCTGTCAAATGTCATCTGTCAAACGTCATCTGTCAAACGTCATCTGCCAAACGTCATCTGTCAAACGTCATCTATCAAACGTCATCTATCAAACGTCATCTGTCAAACGTCATATGTCAAACGTCATATGTCAAAC
Source organism: Adalia bipunctata (assembly GCA_910592335.1). NCBI lineage: Eukaryota > Metazoa > Arthropoda > Insecta > Coleoptera > Coccinellidae > Adalia > Adalia bipunctata. The sequence goes on along the minus strand of OU342949.1, from coordinate 7,563,655 downwards.
GTCATATGTCAAACGTCATATGTCAAACGTCATATGTCAAACGTCATATGTCAAACGTCATCTGTCAAATGTCATCTGTCAAATATCATCGGTCAACCGTCATCTGTCATCTTTTCCACGGATATGAGCTGTCACACAAGACAGAAATACAAAAATATTATGTCAATTACTGATTATGGGCAATTTTGAATTCAGTTATTTCCGCAAATATATTTATTAGGTACCCAAACATAAATCAAGAACATTTCAGAAATATAGAGAGAAGATGAAAATGGACAACTCACGATTGATGCTGATCGTCACATTTACTTTACATTCCGGTGAAAATTCACTGTTCCACCAACTTGAGATCTTTACCCGCTTTTGATCTGATTATAGCCTTCCATGTTATTATAAGTTCTATGCAAATTACACAATAATTGTATACATCGCTATTCATATTCTAGTCTATACCATATCTGAATTTCCTACCCTTCAAGAAAATAAAATGCACCGTTGCCAGACTACTTCATGGGTTATATCTTCACAACGTTCTATTTTATTATTGCATTTCTATTGAATACCGTGGAACTTCGTTCTACCACAGAATACCTAACTACAATACTGTGGTTCTACTACTATTACCACAGAATACCTATCTACACAGAAGCGTCAGTAAGCGTCGGCACTTTGATATTCATGGGGCAAATTTTCGTGACCTTGATTCTCTGTTAGGTAGTACATATGTCACTTTTGAGTGATCCAGCGGGAAGTTTGAATTTCAACTTGACATATGTACTACCTAGCATGGCACAAACGTCATCAAATCAAGTTTTGGCGGGAAGGCGAAGTGACGCTTCTGTGTACATAGTTAGGTATTCTGTGCTATTACTCCCCATGGAATATTCTTATACCGTTGGTAAGACCTACTGCACTTTTAACTATTCACTTGACATGCGATTCTGTGAAAGAAAAACTAACCTCCTTTGTCCAAATGTCAAAACCTATATAAGTATTCTATGATTGCTCGATTGGTGGTAACACATAATTCTATGGGTGGTAAGAAAAAGGAAGGCTTTTTTTTCTTTTCTGCTGGATTTTTTTTGGAATATTTTGTTATATAAACCTTGCCCTAACAATAATAAACACAACAAAAAAAGAATTGTCCAATTTGGTGCTATCGTTTGAACAATATGGCATTTCGAAGTTTTGAACCAACCATAGATCGCCTTTTATTAATATAGATATTATAGCTTTGCATTGACATATGTCGTTTTAGTATGGAAAAATATATATATTTTTTCATCCAAGCGATATATTACGATATTTTTCCATACTAAAATGACATATGTCAATGCAAAGCTATAATATATATTATATTATCGCTCGCCGTCCGTTGCGGGCTTTATACTGCCGTCCTAAGCCAAAAAGCAGTATCTCTATTTTTTACCATATGGTAAAAATTGGGGATACTGCTTTATAGCTCAGGACGGCAGAATACATATGTACTTGTAACACTCTGTCGTCTAACTAAAAAAATCCCCGAGAGGAACCACTTAGCAATAGGTAAATCCCAGACGCGTTTCGTATAATGCGAATTTTTTCGGTTGATTGGGATTCTTGTTTTTAGAAAGTTGTTTCGGATAATCGCGACTCTACTGTATTGTGTTCTTCCTTATAGCCGCCAAACGAGACATCTTAAAAATTTCATTCCAAAACAGACTTCTAGGAGACTTGATATCATATGATATGATGTGATAGGTATATTGTTTATCCCTATCTAGAAGACTTATTTCTACAACTCAGGAAATTACTTTTCAGTATACTGGGCATCCCCAAAAAAGATTATTATGTGTTCTTACTCCTCTTCAATGGTGTAAAATTTTAGAGATATTTTCCAGCGGTGCAGATCTTATTGAATTGAAAGAAAACTGCGAAAAGTTGGGGGCATAGCCGTCCGCTGAAAGCCCTTAAACATCCAGAAGAAGCAGCAGTAACACCAATTCGATCATAAGTTTTTTGAACTGAGATATTTGCTAAGTTATCAAAGAAAAATAATTATCCTTTCTTCAACAGGGTGGCTATTATTAACTGTCCAATGCAGAGATGGAGAATTTCAAATTGATGTTTCTTGATTTTTTCAAATGCCTGTATATTAGTTCATGAGAATAGAGAATTCTTCACATTTTTGCGGAAGTAACATTGAGGCTGTCTTTACGTTTGCGTCTAGCAGATACGAAAAATGCCATCAATACGGAAAATTTATAATAAACAAGTGTGAAAGGGTCGGACCAATTAAACCAGTGATGCAAATCATTGAGATAATATTTCGCGCAGCGTAGCTTCATCATAAAAATCTCTAATATACAGGGTCTTTCACGAGGAACCTCACCCATATTTATACGGGAAACTACCGAACGTATTTTCATGAAATTCAGCACTTATGAGTATTTCACGATGCTGATGAAATCTAAAATATTTTCAAGGCATGAGCACCTCCGGTTTTTCCGGAAATGACGTCAACTTCCGTTTTTCTGATTAGAACACCATTTTTTTATTGCAGAAATAGATTCCTTAGAAAATTTCAAGTTATTTTGATGTAACATTTTTCAGTTTTGGTTCGAAAATTCTCTCTGAGCGGGAAAATTCGAAAAAAAAATCGAAAATAGAGCTCCGCTGAAACAAGAATAACTTCGAGGTTTTTGGATGGAAAATTTTCATTTTTGGGATTTTTCAAGATGTAAGATTGATGTATCCACTTTAAAAATCGAAATCGCGATTCATGATACAGGGGGTGAAAAAATCGCTTTCACAGTTAGGGATGACAAAATCGTGAAAAATCAATTTTTTCAAATTAGAACCCCATTTTTTTATGGCAGATATTGAATCTACGTTAAAAAATAATGTGAGTGTATGCATCACACCCTTGCCCTAAAGTGGATATTAACTCAGAAAATATCCATTTTAGGGCAAGGGTGTGATGCATACACTCACATTATTTTTTAACGTAGATTCAATATCTGCCATAAAAAAATGGGGTTCTAATTTGAAAAAATTGATTTTTCACGATTTTGTCATCCCTAACTGTGAAAGCGATTTTTTCACCCCCTGTATCATGAATCGCGATTTCGATTTTTAAAGTGGATACATCAATCTTACATCTTGAAAAATCCCAAAAATGAAAATTTTCCATCCAAAAACCTCGAAGTTATTCTTGTTTCAGCGGAGCTCTATTTTCGATTTTTTTTTCGAATTTTCCCGCTCAGAGAGAATTTTCGAACCAAAACTGAAAAATGTTACATCAAAATAACTTGAAATTTTCTAAGGAATCTATTTCTGCAATAAAAAAATTGTGTTCTAATTTGAAAAACGGAAGTTGACGTCATTTCCGGAAAAACCGGAGGTGCTCATGCCTTGAAAATATTTTAGATTTCATCAGCATCGTGAAATACTTATAAGTGCTGAATTTCATGAAAATACGTTCAGTAGTTTCCTCGTGAAAGACCCTGTATATGCTAAGTCTGAAAATATGATCTGCGGAGCGAGCAAGAGTATTTGTGACGTCATCAGATTTGTTGTAGAGCGAAAATAATAAAAGAACGCTCATTGAGCAGAAGCCCCAAATCTACTCTTTGCGCACGGATATCCGTGCTCTTTGCGTCTTTGGTTAGAAATAAATGACATTTGGAAGCACAGTATAGACACTAGTGTCTATACTGTGTTTGGAAGTGCTCTCGCTCCTGAGCGGGAGCGAATATATCCGATCTTCTTGCTCGCTCTGATAATAAAAGATCACGATGCAGAGTGAAATGAGCGAAGAGAGCATAATAAAAGACCGGCTGAGAGCAAGAAGTGTGCGCCGAGCAGAATATTCAGACTTAGCAATAGGTGACTGGAATTAATTGCTGAATTAGTATCTAGTATTTCAAACGAATAAATCTTCGAATTCTCAGGTCTATATTATCTTGTGATATTTCATGCAACACCGATGTATCTGGAATCCATATTTGTTTATTGAATGAAGATGGGTTTAATTCATTAGTTTTACGATTTGATGTATAAATATGATATATGTGATGCATATTAACATCATTATCATCATGTTTCACGCATATTCACGTATTTAACCCTCCAAAATTATCATCTTAATTTCTAATTTTCTAATCTAGCTCTTTCAATTTTTCATTCGATTATTATAATATTGAATCATGATTTGCTTGACGACAGCTAAAAGATAAATTATTATAAGATGATAGATCTGAGAATTCGAAGAATTATGATGAGGAAACGCTGCACGAAATGTTATCGGAATGATTTTCACACCGGTTTCATTTTTCTGACTCTTTTACGATTGTTAATTATAAATTTTCAGTTTTTATGGCATTTTTCGTGTAAAAATAGCCCCTGTTGGGGCGAATTTGAGCGGACTGTTTTAAGGGGCTGATTCGGAGGCTTAATTTGATTTGAACCAAATAACAGTAAGAAAAAAGGTAGTGAAAACTTACCCCCGTTATTAGATCTTCTGGTGTTGAATGTTGAGTTTCCTTCAACAATTCGACGTCTATACTGGCCAGTAAGAAGCGAATTGATCCAGAATATACGGAAGCTGGTGTTAGAGATCTGGGGATGCTGCAAACCCTTTTCTTGTGCCACTTGGTTCATGAACTACGTAACGGTTTTCACACGCAATAAGTAGGTAGTTATTAAAAAAGCACTAAAGCGAAATGTCCTTCAATAAACAAAATAACGATTATTTAGGAAGCGTTTTCACGAGAAAATTAGCAATAAAGGAGGCGTAATAATTTCGATCAATCATGAGAGAAAATCGAAAAAGAATTGAATTAACATGTGTTTCATAATTTAATATGAACTAAAAACGAGAAATATAAAAATGGAACAGCATGTGCCATCTACATGCGAATCTTATGCATATTGCAGATTTCATTCAATCAAGATTTTGAATTGATTTTGAATATTTGTTTAAATGTGCAGATGGCGTAAACATACCGCCCACCAAATTTATAAAATAAATTTCAAATTGAAACCAATTTCGAAAGAAATACTACCAGAAAAGAAACAAAACTAATTACATAAATAATGTGAAATACATTTATTCATCTGTTAAAGGAATTAAACAGTTAACAGGGCGGCAAATAGAAGAAGATGAAGTTCTGACAGTAGCTGAGCGAGGTATTCCATCGCTGGAATAATTTAAATTGAGTACTCGACCCATCGGCCAACTTAAAGGGAAGGTATGGATGTCGCGAATATAAACGACATCGCCTACCTTAGGAAGAGTGGAATGTGTCCACTTACGGCGCTGCATCAGGGTATTCAAATATTCTTTGGACCACCGTTTCCAAAACGCTTGGGTAATTTGACGCAAACGAATCCACCTATCTCGCACTGTGATTTTTTCCGGAATTGGATGTTCGGGCGCAGCTAATAAAGTACTTCCGATTAGGAAATGGCCTGGTGACAGGTAATCAGACTCCGACGGATCATCGGATAAGGGACATAACGGACGACTATTCAATACGGATTCAATCTGACTAAAAACCGTACTATACTCCTCAAAAGTATAAGGTTGATTGCCGATTAGTCGCAAAAGGAGAGATTTGGCAGACTTAACCCCAGCCTCCCACAGACCACCAAAATTGGGGGCGTAAGGAGGATTGAATCGCCACTTCACTTCATGAGTGGTTAGAAATTCCGCGATTGTATCATTATTATCGCGAAGAAAATTGTAAGCCTCCTTTAACTGTTTAGCAGCCGAAATAAAATTACGTCCTTGATCAGAAAGGATCTCTGAAGGCAACCCACGACGTGCGGTGAATCGAGAAAGTGAGGCTAAAAACGCAGATGCACTGAGCTCAGAAGTGAACTCTAAATGAATAGCCTTTGTTGAGGCGCAAATAAAAAGGCACAAATAACCCTTAGAGGTGCGATACTTACGCAACTTTGACTCGCGAACGATAAAGGGACCAGCAAAGTCAATGCCAGTGGTCGTAAAAGGACGTGAACATTGGACACGGGAAGGAGGCAGGTCAGCCATACGGGGTTGAAATGCATTGGCACGAAATCTAAAACATGTTTTGCACTGTCGAATGGATTTACGAATGAGGGAGCGAGAGGATAAAATCCAAAACTTTGATCGGACAAGAGCTTGGACAGTATTGGGACCTGAATGAAGGGATTTCAGATGATAATGCTTGCAAATGAGGACTGAGATAAACGAATCTTTGGGAAGTAGTAGAGGATAACGAGAATCGTATTCGAGCCGAGAGAATTTCAATCTTCCGCCCACCCTGATAAGACCACGGGAATCAAGAAATGGACTTAAAGAAATTAATCGTTTGGAACATATTTTGTTTTTTGTCAGAGCGTTCAAATCGTCCGAAAAATAGACCGCTTGAACTAATTGAACGATTGCAAACGTTGTTTCATTCAGATCTTCAACTGTTAGAGCGCCTTTTCTGAAGGATGAAGAGGTGATACGTGCTCGACAATTACGAATGAAGCGTTTTATCCAAGATAAAACACGCAGAAGTCGTTTAAAATTTGAAAATTTTGATTCGAGTAGTTTATAAAATTCATTGGGCTCCTGCTTATGTGAATGTAAACAAATAACTGAATTCTTCAACTCGGGTAAATTGGAAGGAGATTCAGAAGGATAATAAGAAGGAGGCCAGGGAATGCTAGAATTGGTTAATAAGGGAGAGCCATATAACCAAGACTGCAATTGAAAATCTTGCAATAAGAAGTCTGGGGAGCAGCCACGAGATGCCAGATCAGCTAGATTTTCATGGCTGGGGATATGGGACCAAACAAATGGTTGAGTAATCTCAATAATCTGGGATACTCGGTTGGCGACGAATGTCTTCAGGGAATGCGGAGGAGTATTTATCCACGTCAACACTATCTGTGAGTCCGAGAATAACCTAACGGATGAGATCGGAAGGGCAAGGTTGCAATATACGTGCTTAACGAGCTTAGATAGTAATAAAGCACCATTGAGCTCAAGTCTGGGAATACTCAACACCTTTAGAGGAGCGACTTTGGTTTTGGCTTGCCACAGATGAGAACATCTTCTGTTGAACGATTCGAAACACAAATAAACAATAGCGGCATAACCATTTTCGGAAGCATCACAAAATCCAATCAATGAAACAGAATCATACTTTTCAGGTATTATAAAACGACGAATTTTGAAATTTTTATTCAAATCAGAAATGGAATTTACAAATTTATTCCAGTTTATTTCCATTGAAGGTGGAACAGGGCTATCCCAATCCAATTTCAGAAGCCAAAGCTTTTGAAGCATGTATTTCATAGAAAAGGTTATTGGTGCTAGGTAACCTAACGGATCATATGTTCTGGCAATGAAAGATAGAACATTACGCTTAGTGCACTGCGAATCGAAGGGTTGTGCATGAAAAACAAAGGAATCAGCACAAGGATCCCAGGACAAACCTAAAATCTTTAAGGTTTCATCTCCATCTGAGAAGCGAATGGGTGTTTCGACATAGCCTCTCGGAAGATCAGAAAGAATTTCTGAACAATTCGTGGACCACTTGCGCAATTCATAACCTCCCTTAGCCATTAATTGACGAAGTTCATCCCTCAATAATATTGCCGTTTGTACATCTTTGGCGCCACTGATGACGTCATCGACATAAATTTCGTTCATGATGGCATGAGAAGCCAAAGGAAAAGGGCCACCCTCATCTTGCACCAATTGTTTGAGCACTCTTTGAGCTAGAAAGGCTGATGGGGTTAGACCGTAGGTAACAGTATTTAATTCGTATTCTAGTATTGACGAATCATTCGAAGGACGCCAGTAAATGTGCTGATACTTTCTATGTTCGGGAATGAGGAGGGTTTGGCGATACATTTTTTGTATATCTGCACACAAGGCTATAGGATGCAAACGAAATTTAGAAATAATATTTTGTATTTCAGGTTGAAGCTTGGGACCTTTCAATAGACGGTCATTCAAAGAAATACCAGAAATGTCGGGATCGGAGGCGTTGAAAACTACTCTTAGTTTCGTAGTTGAACTCGATTCTTTCATCACAACGTGATGAGGAATCACATAGGTAGAGGCAAGTGTAGCAGGAGACATATGGCCTAACTTTAAATATTCTCTCATAAAATCCTGATATGATTCGAACTTCTCATCATTCTTCGCGAGTCTTTTCTCCAGACGGGAAAAGGCTAGAACAGACTTAGATGCGTTTGATTGCAAAGGAGTAGCATTTGGTTTAAAGGGTAGAGCGACAATGTAACGCCCTTTTTCATCACGCGAATGAGTATCAACGAAATGATTCTCCGCTAGAATATCGAGCGGATCTTCAAGAGATAGTTGCGTGATCTCTTCAGATTCCCAAAACTTCAATAAAGTTTTCCCAACATCACAATGAACATGCAACGATACAAGAGGAGCTTCAGAAAACGATGATGAAGTGGGACCAACCAACACCCAACCAAAGATGGTATTGATTGCAGTGGGGTTACCAGGAATGGATTGTATCTCATTATCCACGGATATCTGAGGTAGAAGATCAGCACCAATCAAAAAATCAATTGGAGAAGGGCGATCAAAACTGTCATCTGCGAGGGTTAAATGACGAAATTTAGATCGGATTTCTACTGGTACTTCGGAAGATGGAAGATGATGGGATATTTGGGATAAAACGATAGCTCTAGCTTTAATTGTTCGGGAAGAGAATTTAGAAAATAAGGAGACAGTTACGAAACCGAAAGTTCTCAAACTCGTTTGCCCAAGGCCTGAAACAGAGCATGAAGTGGAATTCAACTTTAAACCTAAGAAGGAAGCGCAAGATTTTGTGATGGCAGAAATATGGGATCCAGGATCATAAACAGCACGAAGCTTGTGGAGGTTTCCAGTAACATCAGCAATGGAAAGGCTGATAGTACCCAGAAGTACCGGTGAAGGTCCAGAGGAAACCATGCAGGAAGAAAATTCAACAGGTTTTTCCGAGTGAGGTGATTCTTTGGATTGTGGGGAAGAATAGGAATCAGATGTTGGATGAAGAGAGGAATGATGTTTATTAGTTTTGCAATGACGACACACAGCTTTGGAATTACAATCGTTCCTTCTATGTCTACCCAAACAATTGAAGCAACGTGAATTTTCTCGAAGATATTTATACTTGTCACTAAGACTCATATTCTGATATTTTGAACATTGATAGATCAAATGCGGAGCCTTACATAATGAACACGAAAATTTTGTATTTGAGGAAGTTGAAATTGGCGAGCTTGATTGTGAATTAACCAGTAACACATTGGAGTTCGAGGGTTTAGGCCTAGTAGAAGGAATTTCTGAAGCTTTAGAAAGCTCTTGTATGCGAACTTGATGAGTGACGAATTCAATCAATTGTCTGTAAGTCGGTATACCTTCTAACGGAGCTTTATTCTCGAACGAACGTTTGGTGTTAAAATCCAAATTGTTCAGAGCAATTGAAAATAACAAAAAATCGGCCAGGTCCGGTAATTTTAAAGATTTTAAGGAATTAACTGCCGTTTCGTGCTTTTGTAAGAAATCCTTAAGTGACGTTAAAGAAGAATTTGAAACAGTTTTGAACTGTAACAATTTAGAAAAATATGCAGTAGCTAATCTTCGTGGATTCTGATAGCGTTGAACTAAAGAATCATAAGCAATCTGATAATTATCAGGGATCAATTGTAACCCACTTATGAGAGCCAAGGCTTCACCTTTCAAAGTGGTTTTTAAATATTGAAACTTCTGCGTAACTTCAATGAGAGAATTGTTATGAACCAAAGAATCATACAGTGAAATGAATTCCACCCAGTTTTCTATTTTGCCTTCGAAAGAAGGTAGTGAAATGACCGGAAGCATTTGGGAAAATTGATTGCCTTTCGGAGAACTGTCAACATCAGTCAGAACTGCACCTTCTTGCTTTGCCAAATCGCATTGTATGCAATATATTGAGGCAAGTACCTCTTCAAAAGACGCTTGTGGTTGAGAGAGATCAATTTGTTTCTTCTCAGGCAGATTCAAATTTAAAGCCTCTATTTTCATCTGAATATCTTTAAATTCTTTTGAATAATTAGGAATTTGGCTTACAAAATATTTTACCTTGGCGAGATCTGTTGAAGTGTACGATCGACATTTATCCAAAATGATCGTCAAGGTTGCAAAGCAGTTGTTTCGTTTAGAAATATACGCGGTAATCTTTCTAAGAATTTCTGACTCAGTTTCTTCAGGTTTCACAGACATTTTGCTCTAGTGATGAAAGTAAGGAGCAATTGAAAAGTTCGATTGTTATTTAATAAAGAATCTTTCAATTTCAGAATGAATACGCAAAAGACAAAAACTGCGCAGATTCGCAATTCCTTTCAGGAATGGCGTCTCAAGGAAATCAAAAATGAAATTTCAATGACTATTCCACTCACTTCAAAAACTGACCAATCACAGTCCAAAGACAGCTCGTATTATCGCGATAATACCAACTGTCTCTGAATTTTGATTGGCCTGACAGCTTCGGTGTTTTCAACGATTCAACCAATAGAACTATAAGTTCTATGATGTGATGGAACTATGGAAACGGTTTGACAACTAATAAATATAAATTGTAGACGTCAACATGAGTCGCTTCGGTGAGATTTCGAACGAAGATATCAACCAAAATATCGATATAAATATACCAAGAAATACAAAAAAATCAAAATCTTATATATGGAGACAATTCATGACATTCTGCGGGGAACGAAACTACAAGCTAGATGCAGATAATACTAATGAAAAACTAGCGTTCATTTTGAAGGACTGGGCATTCAATATGAGACGAATTGATGGCACTGATTACAAACAGAGTGTAATCAAAACTATATGGAATACCACTCCAAAATTGGTGCAGGAAAAATATTTCGAGGAATACCAGAGAATTCTGGATCCTTTTAGAGATATAATGTTCAATGAGGCGAGAGCGGCTCGTGATAGTAAAAGAAAGATTTTACAAGTTCAACCCGAAAAACGGAAGATTAGTTCTGTAGCTCTGACTTCCGACGAACATAAAAATATGTGTTTGCAATGGGATGAGGACACGCCGGAGGGACTTCAAAAAAAGTTTTATCATATAGCTGCAGTTGAACTAGCTTGGAGAGGAAACGAAGCAGCTTTTGCCATGTTGCATTTTTTCAAAGAAGAATTGGACAACAAAGTCTATTTGACGAATAGGCTTGCATATAACCCTATATTCTCCAAAACTCGCCAAGGTGGAGATAAAAACTGTGCAGATACTAAATGGCTGGCCCAAAATTTAAAAAATCCTGAATTGTGTCCTGTGAGATTATACCGAAAACTAATATCGAAAAGGGGTGTTATCGCTAATGACAGGCTTTTTCTCACTGTTAATGGCAAGTGGAATAAATATAATGGTAGTAACTGGTATAAAAATTGTCCGATCGGCATTAATAAAATATCGCAATGGACAAGACTGTCTGCAGAAAAGATAGGATTGGACACTAAAAAAGTAAAAATAACAAATCACTCTAATCGTGCCACTGCAGTAAGTCAGTTACTAAAATCTGGCGTAAGTGAACAAGAAACCATGAAAATCACTGGACATGGAAATTCGAACTCAATGAAACCGTATATACAGCTGAGTACCGAACATCATCAAAATATAGTGAATACTTTCAGAAATACTCCAACTACATCAAGCAACAACCATCCACCTAATGCTGCTAGTACTATTCAAAATTTTTACAATTGCACAATTTATAATAATTATAGTCGAGAATAAGGTATTTTGTTCGTATTTATGAAAATTGTTTATTGTTAAGCATATCGCATAATAATTGTTACAAATTATTTCAGTTTGTGATACCTTCTTGGAATAAATTCATTATTATTGCATGTTTTTCAATGCTTCCTCTCGAATGTGAAGTTTCTGACCTTTCATTTTGTTCGTGAAATAGTCTTATAAAATATCACACGAGATTGAATTTACCTCATAAGTCATCTCTTATTTCCAAACTCAAATGAGTTGCTTTAAGGAAACACCACTCGTCCTTCGGACTCGTGATGTTTCCAAGCAACTCATTTTCGTTTGAAAATAAATCGATAGACTTATCACGGAAATTCAATCTCTTGTGATATTACTACTGAAAATTTCACCTTTGTGAAAATATTCGGGCACGATAGGACCAAATTATGTTGGGGCGAATTTGAGCGGACTGTTTTAAGGGGCTGATTCGGAGGCTTAATTTGATTTGAACCAAATAACAGTAAGAAAAAAGGTAGTGAAAACTTACCCCCGTTATTAGATCTTCTGGTGTTGAATGTTGAGTTTCCTTCAACAATTCGACGTCTATACTGGCCAGTAAGAAGCGAATTGATCCAGAATATACGGAAGCTGGTGTTAGAGATCTGGGGATGCTGCAAACCCTTTTCTTGTGCCACTTGGTTCATGAACTACGTAACGGTTTTCACACGCAATAAGTAGGTAGTTATTAAAAAAGCACTAAAGCGAAATGTCCTTCAATAAACAAAATAACGATTATTTAGGAAGCGTTTTCACGAGAAAATTAGCAATAAAGGAGGCGTAATAATTTCGATCAATCATGAGAGAAAATCGAAAAAGAATTGAATTAACATGTGTTTCATAATTTAATATGAACTAAAAACGAGAAATATAAAAATGGAACAGCATGTGCCATCTACATGCGAATCTTATGCATATTGCAGATTTCATTCAATCAAGATTTTGAATTGATTTTGAATATTTGTTTAAATGTGCAGATGGCGTAAACAGCCCCAATGGTACTTTTGCAAAAATGTGATGAATTCAATAGTCTGTATCCCCATGAAAAAATATACAGAGTGTTGCATTTGAAAAAATCGAGAAACATCAATTTGTAATTCTCCATATTTGACAGTGAATAACGGTCACCTTGTAGAAAAAGGATAATTATTTTGCTATGATTACTCAGCAAATATCTCAATTGAAAAAAACTCATAATCGAATTTGTGTTACTAATGCTTCACCTGAAAGTTCAAGGACTTTTAGCGGACGGCTATGCCCTCAACTTTTTTCAGTTTTCTTTCAATAAGATGAAAAAATTTTCTGAAATTTCACATCATTAAAGAGGAGTTAGAACACATTGAAAATAAAAAAAATATATAGGCTGATCCATTTAAAAAATCACCCATCTGTCGGATATCTTTTTTGGGGACGCTCTGTGTACTGGAAAATAATTTCCTGAGATGTAGCTATAAGTCTCCAAGGAGCCTGTTGTGGAACAGAAATTCTAAGATGTGTTTTTTGGCAGCTATGGAACAACACCATACTAAATTATGACCCTGTATTATTATTATTATTATTTATTCACATCAAGAGCCAAGATCGAAATCTATAAGGCTCAAAAATAACAAGATAGACACAACCAGTGTGAAGTTTCATAATCTTAAAACTAATAGTGACAATTGATATACAGTCGAACTCCGATAACTCGAACCATGATCTGCCAGAAAAAAAAATCGAGTTATCATTTTCCGCAAATCGCATGGTAATTCTCACATTTCTCATAGAAAAAAAGATTTCTCAACTGATAGGAAATATTCATTTCCTTACTCTAGGGAAATGAAATTTCCTTACAATTGCCAGTGTTCAACATATGCATATTCCAAACTTTTCTCTTGATTTCTTTGGCAATAATACTAATGAAGCAGTATTCACTGGCTCAACCAGCTCTGGAGGAGTCCCAGAAATGGGAAATTCATCATCACTTATCATTTTACAATGTTTTTTCTTCGAAAACTCCAGCATATAAATTAATATTTCTCAAGTTTGACAATTCAACATTTATACGTTTCCATTGTACTGCAACTAATTTCATTCCGAATTTCAAAGCTTCATTTATTTATGAATGAAATAATGCGCGATTATCTCAAAATTGATTGAATTATGTCGAATTTCGAACTACATATTTGCGAAAAAATAGTATGTTTACCTCGTAGGAAAAGCCACATTCCTGGACTATGTGTTGCTAAGTCTCGGCTTGAGCTTCATCCAGGAATGTTAGGCTTTTCTTGCCCGGTAAACAATGTACTATATTTTATGTCTTGTTGTGGGTAAATAACATTTACCCATGCTGAAACTGCTTCGTCAGCACTAGCGTACATTGGATTTTTAAGCCTTTTAGGACTCCCACACACACCACCACTTCCAACTGCACTGATAATTACCTATTCTTTTTTTATTCAAATAGTAGTTGGTTGGGACGCCCTAAAATGGATATTTTCTGAGTTAATATCCACTTTAGGGCAAGGGTGTGATGCATACACTCACATTATTTTTCAACGTAGATTCAATATCTGCCATAAAAAAATGGAGTTCTAATTTGAAAAAATTGATTTTTCACGATTTTGTCATCCCTAATTTTGAAAGCGATTTTTTCACCCCCTGTATCATGAATAGCAATTTCGATTCTTGAAGTGGATACATCAATCTTACATCTTGAAAAAACCCAAAAATGAAAATTTTCCATCCAAAAACCTCGAAGTTATTCTTGTTTCAGCGGAGCTCTATTTTCGATTTTTTTTTTCGAATTTTCCCGCTCAGAGAGAATTTTCCAACCAAAACTGAAAAATGTTACATCAAAATAACTTGAAATTTTCTAAGGAATCTATTTCTGCAATAAAAAAATGATGTTCTAATTCGAAAAACGGAAGTTAACGTCATTTCCGGAAAAACCGGAGGTGCTCATGCCTTGAAAATATTTGAGATTTCATCAGCATCGTGAAATACTTATAAGTGCTGAATTTCATGAAAATACGTTCAGTAGTTTCCCGTATAAATATGGGTGAGGTTTCTCGTGAAAGACCCTGTATATTATATCTCATATTACACCAATATCGCTCCTGATGAAAATGAAGCAAGCACCACGGACGATGCTATAATATATAATTTTCATCCAAGCTTTATATTACGATATTTTGCTAAAATAAAATGATATATGTCAATGCTAAGCTATAATATATATATATATATATAACATTATCGCTCGCCGTCTGTTGCGGCCTTAATTGTAATGAAAAAAAAATTTACACCAAAAAATTCTAGTGAAAAAAGTTCCTGTATGATGTTTTTGTTTCATGTTTATAGCACCAGTAATAAAGAAGTTACGAGAACGTTTCCTTTAATGCCATTTTCCAATGTTCTCTAATAGCTCGGATCTCGGAAACGGTTTGACTAAGAAGGTTGCGGTTTCCACCACAATAATTCTCTCAAAAATCGAGCCCGCAATTGTGCAACTACTCATTTTGTTCTAGCTCATCGGGTTCCTGAGATCCCCTCACTAGATAACAAATCTGGTATCCCCGACCCGGTACACCATCATAATTATTTTCAAAATTTCAAAGAAATCATCAAAGTATATAAACTCAATAGATTGATACATCAAATGATCAGAGAAACAAATTATAACCAGATAAACACCATCTTAGAACAAAAATTGAAGGCAACATAAAGAAATGTTTTATTTTTTTTTTATTTAATGGTTTGAAAGAATTTTGTTTTACTTGAGAAAAATTGAAATTCAAATTTTTAAGTTTGTAAGAAGGGCTTGAAAAATATGGGCGCACATTGTGAATATGACCAAAATAGTCAAGGTTTTGAGTTGAAAAATTGATTTTTGGCGAAAACGTTTTTCATACACGGTTTCAAAGAGGCTTCCAAGACCTTTCAAATGAAGTATCATTCAACCACTCTCCTCTATTCAATTTCAAGGGGTTGAAGAGCCCCCTCTTAAGGGGTTGTTCTAGAGTTGAATTGGTTGATATTTCCTTTTCAAAGTTGAATAATTCGTTAACAAATGATCAATCCCAAGAAAAAAATCCGTCATATTCAGAAGAAAAAGACATACATATCACACGATCCATCTTCCCTATTCAAATTTGAGAGGGGTTGGGGTTGCAGCGCAGGGGCATGTCATGAACTGATGATCATTTTCATGTGAAAAAATCCTGCATGAAATTCCGAGCGATTTTCTAATACCTTAATTTTTTCTACGAGAAAAGTGTCCTTTAGTATGTGACACCCTGTATGTTTGTCCTGGTTGAGTAAAAACACCCTTCATAACGAATAATCAAAATTTCAGAGAGTGGGAAACTTCCTTCAATGTATCCAACAACAATTGAATACAGAAGAATTATTTTCTACCTGCATTGAAGCCTGATTAAATCGATGTGAATTAGTGAAATATTAGTTATTAGCAGAGGATAAACTAGAAACTGATCTGAACATAAACATCAGATTCTCTATTTTCCCATTATCGAATAGTTTTCATAACTAGATACCGATAAAGAAAAACATAACCTCAGAATTCACCAATGAAGAGTAGGTAAATATCAAATAAAATCCAAAAACAATAAAAATAATCACTTTTGTGAATCTCAAAATCATTATTAGGTATTATATCCCGGAAAAAATTACAGTGAGAAAAAAATATTTTTTTTAATGGTTTTAACATTCTACAGTTTAAGCAATTTTTATTTTTGAAACAATAGTTTTCTCCAGATTCATCAATCATAGTAATAATCAATACTAGATCTCCGCACAGAAATTTAAGTGAACTGAATGTCCCTCCAGGGCCCGTAGTCTTGGCAAGTGATGCGTATGGGTTTGGTATAAATAAATAATAACACAGAAAACGCATAGAAAGATCACTTGCCAAGAATACGGGCCCTGATGAGAATGTTCAAATGATAAGTAATACCTGAAAAATTTTTAATGCTGATTATGCACTTACCCCTTGATTTACTTTAAAATTTAATCAAAATGCTTATTTCCTGTTTCATAAACACAAACTTATAACTATAGATAGATATCGATAAGGATTCAATCGATAACGAGAAGAAAATATTTACCACATTGTACGAGCGATGATAACAGGTACAGGAACACCACGAATTTCAATTTCACAGTCATTTCCAATGTTGGTGGCAGGATTTGAATGTCTCGTTATTTATATTCACTATAAACTAGATCAATTACGGGAGTAAACATGAGGGAAATTACGAGTGTGTCGCACTGATGGTCCTGAGCAGTCCATATGATGACAGTGAAAAAAGTAGCAGCACATATCTTCTTTCGAGGGCAATAGTTATAAACACTTGCGATTTATTAATCAGAACAAGTCTCGCGAACGATTTCTTTGTTGTTGAAGAAAAACTGGAAATTTCAAAGTAAAAAAAAAATATAATTGGTGTTACTTCTCATCTCCGATTTACCACACATTATCGGTCGGAGAAATTAATTCTCAAGGATCCAATAACACAGACTGTAGATGCTTGAAGTGAAGGAAAGAAAAATAATATCGATTTTCGATTCGGACGAGCTGAAGGAGTTCATGAACAATTAAAAAACGACCATTTACTGTATGTTGATATTTATCTGAGAATTTTTATGATTCTTGTTTGACTCATTTGCTTTTTTCGCTATGTATGGGTGTATATGATTATTTAAGAAAAAAATAAATGAATCTACCTTTTTATCTAATGAATAATGCTCATTACCCTAAATATATGGGGTGCAAAATACATGATGGTACAAAATAGTCCCATGAATATGGGACCATTAAGGTTTCTTTTTCGAGATACAGGGTGCAGACTTACTTTGTACAGAATGAATTTTTGTGACAATTTCGATTTTTCTGAGGATTTCGAGGGAATCGATTTATTTTCCACGAAATCCCCTTGTCAAAATTTCCCTAGTAAATTTCAATTTAAAAAAGTTCGCATCTGCAGAACCAGCAATCTCCGGAAGAACTGGTACAAATTCTGCCTGGAAAAAGACGAAGATTCCTCGCACAACATATTCCAGTTTTCCAAATATTACGAATTTTGAAGAAAGAAGAGAGATTAGGTATATTTCATATGACGGAATGAATCTCATGAATTCTGGTACCACACTTCATGCACTTTGCAAATTTGACTTTTAAACTCAACCAATTTCCTCGGAGGATGTCATCAATTTCATTATAATGATGATAATCGTAGAGCTATCATTCTCGGTTTTGAGGATAATAAAAAATTACTCGATAATGATGGAAGATTAACTCGTCGATTTATCAATTTTATCTATGAAAATCAGGAATCATTAAACAGTTGGATTCACATTATATTATAGAATTATTCGCGAAAGATAGTCGAAGAGGAAATGTTGTATTGAAATTGTAATATACAGGGCGTCCCAAGTTCGAGTGCCTATTAGACTTTTCTGGAGACATATTCGAAGTCTGAAAATTCGGATTATGGTACATTGTTCGAAATTCTCTACTGAGTTAAAAAATAATTTCGGAGCCTGAACACTCTCGGTTATAAAAGGAGTGAAATAAAATTGTTCAAAAAATTTTTTTTTAATTGTCGTTTCTGATATGATTGAGTATTCGATGCTGAATTCATTTCTGTTGAAACCATTGAATTCATTCGAATAGGCTGTCGAACTTGGGACACTCTGCATTATTACATTGATATGGCAGTATATTTTTTTCGAGGTTTGGTCATTCGATTGTTTAATTCAATTGATCTGATTAAATCGATGTTATTATGTAATTCATTTTATAATGAAAATTGAATATCACTCAATTTATCTGGTGCGTAAGATGGTTACCAATTTCAAAGGGACAAAGCATAAGCCGACTCAAATCTTCATGCAAATTACAGAGTAATGACGTTAAGTCCAAAGATTGACGAGGACTGAACGAACCTGGGATTTCCTCAACTACATCAGCAATATTCTCGGCTGTTCTTGAGAGACGTGCACGGGTTTTATTCTTCACATGACAAACACAGCTCGAAGTTTTTTACCAAATTCTGTGTTTTGGTTCGACAAGGTGCTTCACGAATCACGACGACCCAAAAATGTTCGAGTTTTACGAATCGTGAATTTTAATAAATTCGCAAATCGTTGTTGAAGCAGTTGAAGCGCTATGAAGTTTATACTTGTCAATTGTCAAAAAATTACAGCTTCGAAAGGGATACCTACCGAAATAGCGGGCTATTCGAAATAACAAATTGTCCCCTAAGAAGAAGGGCCCCACGATACGGTCGCCATAAATGTTTGTTTGAGTTTCACGAAAAATATGTAAATTCCGTGTGACCAGTAATAAAGGTTCATTGTACTTTTCAGGAAGAAGCATATTCTTCTGAGAAGCAAATCTTGAATAGAAATTGACCAACGTTCTGTAGTCTTTCCACGTCAATGATGATCTTTATTCAATTAGATCGTCAATTTGATTTATTGTTTATATGGAAAAAAATTGACTTTTCAATTATACAGGGTGTTTCAAAACAAGTCCGAAAAATTTAAGGGGGCGATTTCTTGTTCAAAATAAAGGGTAGTTTGTTATCTTAATGTTGGGTCAAAAAATAAACGTTAGAGAGATATCGCGGTTCGAAGATGGCGGAAAATGAAATTTAAACAAAACTTACACAACGTCTTCGATAAAATTGAATTCGGAAAGCCTGATTTGGTAAGATACTTCTTCATTTCTTGTTTGTTTCTCTCAAAATGTACCGTTTTGAAATGAAAATGAAATGTAACTCATAACGTGTCGGGAAAGGGCAATTTATTTCAGAACACGAAATGCTTAACATTTATTTTTCAAAACGGTACCGGGTTTTTCACTATAAATTGACCACTCCTCTAACTCTACTACAAAAATAGATACACAAAAATACTTCATACAAAAATTGTACGAGATCAAATTAATTTTCTGAAAATGAATACGTCGATTGGGATATACAGGGTGAACAACATATTGAATGCAACTTCATTTTTTCAGATGGGACACCTTGTATATTCTTCCATATTTCAATTTTTTTTTTCTGATATCGAATATACAGGGTGTCCCACGGTCGAGTGCCTATTAGACGTTTCTGGAGAACTGGACATATTTGAAATCCGAAAATTGGTATTATGATATTGTTCGAAATTCTCTACAGACCGAAAATATTTTTGGAGCTTGAGCACTTCCGGTTATACCGGAAGTGGAAATAAATTTGTTCAAAAAATATTTTTTTCAATATTTTCGTTTCTGATATAATTGAGTATTCAATGCTGAATACATTTCTGTTAAAACCATTGTATTCATTCGAATAGTTTTCAAAATATCGAAAAAAAACCTGAAAAAATAGCGCATATTCATAGTCAGTGTTATGTTCATTATTCTTATTCTGAACATTATGAGTGTAAACCGTTCTCACAACGTCAAAGTAGAAGAATGTGGAAAGGTCATGCATCTTTTGAATTTCATAAATATCATCACAGGGTGTTTCAAATTTTGTGTTGAAAACTGTGATCGAAAATTGGCCATAACTTCTGTTTTTCAAATTAGAACCCTATTTTTTTATGATTGCGTTGGATTCTGCGAAGAAAAATAGTGATAGCATTCTCAGATGTTCTTATTCCTAAATTCAGTAATTGCCGAGATATTTGAGCTTTTCTGGATTCATGTTGTACGTAGAGTCAAATTCATCGAATCTGAAGAAATTCGATGAATATTTTCATGAAACCATAGTAACAACTAATAATTAGATCTGTCACCTGTGAATTATTAATGGGATCATTTATCTTCTATGGTCACAGAATATTCTCATGCCAACAGATTCGATGACTATTCTTATGCAACCATAGTAACCATTGAAGTAAAATCGAGAAGTAAGGTTATGGTCTAAAATAAGAGCTGTCACTTGTGAATTATTAATGGGATAATTTATCCTCTATGATCACAGAATATTCTCATCTCGATTCTCATGCGAAAGATAAGGTGAATTTGACTCTACTCTTTGAATCCAGAAAAGCTCAAACATCTCGGCAATTACTGAATTTAGGAAAAAGAACATCTGTGAATGCTATCACTATTTTTTCCACAGAATCCAATGCAGTCATAAAAAAATAGGGTTCTAATTTGAAAAACAGAAGTTATGGCCAATTTTCGATCACAGTTTTCAACACAAAATTTGAAACACCCTGTGATGATATTTATGAAATTCAAAAGATGCATGACCTTTCCACATTCTTCTACTTTGACGTTGTGAGAACGGTTTACACTGAGAATGTTCAGAATAAGAATAATGAACATAACACTGACTATGAATATGCGACATTTTTTCAGGTTTTTTTTCGATATTTTGAAAACTATTCGAATGAATACAATGGTTTTAACAGAAATGTATTCAGCATTGAATACTAAATTATATCAGAAACGAAAATATTGAAAAAAATATTTTTTGAACAAATTTATTTCCACTCCCGGTATAACCGGAAGTGCTCAAGCTCCAAAAATATTTTCGGTCTGTAGAGAATTTCGAACAATATCATAATACCAATTTTCGGATTTCAAATATGTCCAGTTCTCCAGAAACGTCTAATAGGCACTCGACCGTGGGACACCCTGTATATGCGTATGTGGGTGTGTCTCTTTTATTTCCAGAAATGAAACTACGGAATAAAAAAATACACATGAGAAATCCTTCCGAAACAGACCTTTCCAGAATACGTAGAACAAAGATGAAAGATGTGAACTGAACCAGAATGAGGGAGAAACAGGTATATTTCATGCGCCACTTGTGGGCAGCTTTAAAAGATGCGCAAACCTTAGTGCGAGAGAGAACAGAAAGATAGAGGGAAGCAATGAAATGCGATCCTACTGATTTTATCGTACCGTGACCGTCATTTAGTAATACAACATTGTTGAAGCATACTAAAATTTTGATTTTCGATAAACAATCAAACAAATAACATCCACATTCAAAACGTCGACTGCGTAAAATAATAATATCATCTGTCAATTGTCAACGATTTAAGGAGGGAACTTTTGACGTCCAATAATATTCATTCTTAGCCCACAAGTGACGCGCGCAACTTTCACCTGCACAGGTAATTCTGGAAAAGTCTATTCTTCATCTTCAAAAAATTTACTTAAAAGCAATATTTTTTCAAGGAATACCTAATAGTATCCAATAAAAAAAAAAAAACTATGGTAGTAGGTATAAAATAAATAATATCAACTGAAGAAATTGGTTCTTAAAATTTGAAACTCTGTGGTACTCAGAATAAAAGAGAAAGACCAAACATATGTTATATATTCGAAATAAGGGCAAAAAGAGCTTGCCAAATATCGAAAAGTATTCAGGGTGTCCCATTTGAGAAAATGAAGTTGCAATCAATATGTTGCCCGCTCTGTATATAATTCATTTTCTGAAATCATTTTAAAAAACACTGGTCGATTTCATGAAACTAAAGTAACAAAGTTAAAGGGGGGGGGTCAAATTAGGGTGAAAAACCCGGTATATTTTACGGGAAAAATACAAAAAATAGAAAATTTCCTAACCAAATCAGGCTATCCAGTTTTAATTCTATCCAAGTCGTCTCGTAAGTTTTTCTTCAAATTTAGTTAACATTAAGTGATGGGGGTAGTCTACTTCAACCCCTCCACTTATTCTAAAAACATGAAAAATATCAAGAAAGTGTGTTCTCATAATAGTAATACTCCCAAGAAATATCATCAATCTATCGCTTTTCGTGAATAAGATACAAAATAAAAACATCATTTTTCCGCCGTCTTTGAAACACGATATCTCCCTTACGTTTGATTTTTGACCCTACATTTATATGACAAACTACCCTTTATTTTGAACAAGAAATCACCCCTTAAATTTTTTGGACTTGTTTCGAAACGCCCTGTATTGAGATTATTGATGCTAGCTTATTTTCTCGTGCTTTAGTTGGATTTACACTGAACTGAGCTTGTATCTTGAAAGCCGAATTAAAGAGGTTGGGGTTGCCGTGTATGGGAATGAAATGATACAATGGATTTTATGTGAAAACATAAAACAGGCAATTTATACTAGAAAAGATCTATGTTTCCTTTCAATGTGACACCCTGTATTCAGGATACCAACGTGAAGTTGAAATACTACTTGGATTTCACATGATTTCGCTATGTTCTCCAAATTTGAAGTTGAAATGGATGGAATAAAAACATATGAAAGATGCTACATACCCCCGAAGAAGTTGATGAAGTGAGGCAAGATTGCTAAAAAAATTTGTTTCATCTCAATCTTAGTGATAATCACGATGCTCACTCCCGAAGATGAAACAGTTGAATGAAAATTAAATGAAGTCGTGTTGTGAAAAAATTCACTATTTAGATATTTCCGCTCGACCAAGCATCAAGAATCACACACCACTAAATCTCCTTTTTTATCTGTCAGTCGAAATGAAGACAATAAATTTGTCTGATGATATATTCAATGTTCCAGAGCTACCTTTTTTTTCTTTATATGGTTGTTCTAATGATCAAATTTGAAGAGATTTATTGACGAATTCGAATCAAAATTATTATGAATCAATTGATTATTAATCAACATATTTTCCCCTTATATCCCTAGCTAAGCATTCAATATTGAAGAGATAGATAGATATAATATACAGGGATGGGTTGAAGTATGGAACCTAGTAAATATATTTTGAACGAAAACAACGATATATATGAAAATCTGCAGGTGAGAGCAATGAAACAAAATTCATCTGATGTACATTTTTTGTTAATAATATACATCAACTTCTTTAATTTGAATGCGATACCCTATATATTTTTACAGATTGTGAGAGAACTATCTATTTTGATATCATACATATTACATACTGAGTTCAGTGTAAAAAAATTGTAAAAACGAGGAATAAAGGGTTGGGATGAAGTATGGAATCAGAGGCCGTTTGCTTTTGGTACCAGTCAGTGGTAATTATGTTGTCAATGGAATTCCAAAGCAAGTTGATACTGTTAAGAACAGAATCTAGTGTGACATTAAAGAAAAGAGACTCAACGTCAAAACTCACCATCATGTGGTTGTCTGGTATGGTGAAATTCTGAATAAGGTTTGAGAATTCAAAGGAATCCCTTATGTAATAATTATCATCATAGTGGGGTCATTATTGAGTTAAACATATAAATCATGCTCCAACAAAAGTTCAAGCGACTTATCAACAAAAACGCTCTTGGAAATAAGTACCTACACTGACGTTACCCTCATCAGACCTTGTCAGTAACTACTAAACCAGGATGTTGTCTCGAAAAAGATTGAGAAGTTTTCATATCTTTAATGAATTCCGGGTTCATGTCTGTGTGGTGGTGTAAAAGGAAATTGGTAATTGTAATGTTAGCACCTCGTGCAGTGGGGACATCCCTGCTGGGAGTGCCTAGTCTTTTAATTATGTAATCCACATCCTATAAGAAACTCCTTATGTCTATTCTTTTGATGATCTTCGAAACTGAATTGAGCAAAGCAAAGATGTTTTCAACATTGTCCGGTATGTTGACATCCGTCAGGTTCTTGAACCAACATTTCTGTGTGTTCACATGACGTAAAGAGTAATAGTGATAGGAAAGATCTCATAAGGAAAAATCGAAAATCATACAGGCAAAACAGAACAGAGAAACACTAAATCGCCACAGTCAGATACTGAAAACCTCCTTGAAGGATTTGGGAACAAGATGATGGAACACTCTGCGTGGAAAATCCAGAAATCTCTGAGAAAAGAAAAGCCAAAAAATTACACCCCTACGCGGATAAAAGGAATGGCCGTTACTAATAAATACTGATAAAGCATAAAGCATCAGGAGCATCGGAAGAGAATCGAGAATTAATTACCGAACAGATGACCTGGAAGACCTAGGAGAGGATAACGAAGAAGAAATAAAGATACCACCCAATGGTATTGAAATAAAAAACCGTCTTCACTGGAAAAAAATCAAAGTGATTATCAAGAGCTTGAGGAAAAGGCAAGCTTCCGAAAGCTATAACGAATTACCTAGAATTACCTCAAAAACATTGGGAATGGAATAATTAGGACCGAACACTATCCGATGAATTGGAGAACTACTGTTCATTAACACTGCAAAAGAGAAGCAGAGGACATAGTAAGATGGGGAAGAAAGAGGAGAACATATTGAAACGAACCTGTGGAGAGGATGCAAGAGATCGGAATTCCATATGTAGTTATGCAAGGTGAACCACCAGGCAGGCGACCCCTAGGAAGAAGACCACCAAAACGATGGAGATACAGCTGACAGTCTACTTGTCTACTTCCCAGAAAAACCAAACTTGAAACTTGAACAGACCATTAGGTCTTCAAGAAGAAAAAAAAAGAATGTACATAATGCACAGATGGAGGACACTGAACAAGTTTGAACTACAGTTACAATAAATGCAGTAATAACGTGTACAGTCATATACAGGAAGTTCCTAAATTAAACGTACAAACGAAAAGGGGAGATTCCTTAGGTAAGTTTAAGAAAAAAACGACAGGAGTGATATTTTTCTTGATATTTAAGAAAAAATCTACAGCGTCATATTTTTTCTGGAACTTTTTCCTACAGAACTATTTTTTGGTGCAACTGTTAATTTGTAAAAGTGTCTGGTAGTTTTGTCGTATCCCTTACTGATTTCGAGAAAAAAATTGTTAAAGACTCTCTCGAAGTTCTCAGAAAAATCAAAATTGTCATGTAAATCGGTTAAGTAAAATAGAAATCTAAACTATTGAAGTCTGGGAATCTGGCGGGCCAAAACTGATTGATGTCCAATACGTCCAATCCCCCTATTTTCATAATTTTACTTCAAATACTCCCTAGTACAACCTGTATCTCGAAAACTAAACGTTTGCGACCCCGTGTTTATGGGACTTTTTTTCTTAAACTTACTCAAAGAATCTCCCCTTTTCGTTTGTACGTTCAATTTAGGAACACCTGTATTTGGTCACGGCACAGTTGTTGATCAATGCAAAGGACTCTTATCTAACGAGATGAAGAATATCAAATGTATACTCCATTCACTTTTATAAAGTATACCGTTTGGCCAATTGGCCATGGAATTCTGACACATTTCACCGTGTATATTTTGAAAATGTTAGGTTATAGTCATTCTTATGTCGGTTGAACAAGCAACGTTGCCGTTTCTACTTATATGTCGTAGTAATAAGGTATTTATCGAAATGTTTATTCACTTTGGGAAAATAACGGTCGATGCCAAATTATCAGGGTTACTTTTAGAATGCGCAGATTTCAATTTTAAATAGCACTTCCTGATACTTTGCCTCCGCTTTTTCGAAACTACCTTCGGCATTCTTAGTTTCCGGGCTTGATAATTGAGATTTATTCATTGACGTGATGTCATTCACAAGCAGAGCTGTGACGAGCACGGAAGAAAAGATGCTTCGAGCACTAAGCACTTGAATAAAAAGGCTCCCGAGTCTCGAGCACAAAGCACTTATTTTCACAAAAGGCTTGCGAATACGAAGCACTTTGTGAAAGTAATTCGACATTTGGAGCACTAAGCCCTAAGAACTTTTTTTAGGAAATATTGAAAGTGAGGTTATTTCAATCGAAAAGTAAATTTTAAGTTGGCATAGGTATGTGATATTAGAAATTTTTAATTCGATTTAATATAATGTATAATAAATTCTTATTGGTAATGAAAGAGAAAAATGTTATTCCCTCCTGGATCTCTCTGCTTGATAATATTAATAAATATACTGAATTTTTCGAGTTTACTTTTTTTTCTGAAAACTCCCAGTCCTTGAAACAAAAGTAAATGAAAAAATTCAAGGAACATGGAAATGTTCCTCTGTCAATTCTTGCACTGATTTGTCAGCAGCAAACCAGTTGCAAAACATTGTTGCGTGACAATAACGAAGAAGTATCAAAATTAGAACTCAATGAACTGTGTAACGTTTTGATGTTGTCTATACAGGGTCTTTCACGAGGAACCTCACCCATATTTATACGGGAAACTACTGAACGTATTTTCATGAAATTCAGCACTTATAAGTATTTCACGATGCTGATGAAATCTAAAATATTTTCAAGGCATGAGCACTTCCGGTTTTTCCGGAAATGACGTCAACTTCCGTTTTTCAAATTAGAACACCATTTTTTTATTGCAGAAATAGATTCCTTAGAAGATTTCAAGTTATTTTGATGTAACATTTTTCAGTTTTGGTTGGAAAATTCTCTCTGAGCGGGATAATTCGAAAAAAAAAATCGAAAATAGAGCTCCGCTGAAACAAGAATAACTTCGAGGTTTTTGGATGGAAAATTTTCATTTTTGGGATTTTTTAAGATGTAAGATTGATGTATCCACTTTAAAAATCTAAATCGCGATTCATGATACAGGGGGTGAAAAAATCGCTTTCAAAGTTAGGGATGACAAAATCGTGAAAAATCAATTTTTTCAAATTAGAACCCCATTATTTTATGGCAGATATTGAATCTACGTTAAAAAATAATGTGAGTGTATGCATCACACCCTTGCCCTAAAATGGATATTTTCTGAGTTAATATCCATCCAAAAACCTCGAAGTTATTCTTGTTTCAGCGGAGCTCTATTTTCGATTTTTTTTTCGAATTTTCCCGCTCAGAGAGAATTTTCCAACCAAAACTGAAAAATGTTACATAAAAATAACTTGAAATTTTCTAAGGAATCTATTTCTGCAATAAAAAAATGGTGTTCTAATTTGAAAAACGGAAGTTGACGTCATTTCCGGAAAAACCGGAGGTGCTCATGCCTTGAAAATATTTTAGATTTCATCAGCATCGTGAAATAATAATAAGTGCTGAATTTCATGAAAATACGTTCAGTAGTTTCCCGTATAAATATGGGTGAGGTTCCTCGTGAAAGACCCTGTATAAGACTCTTTGGTCAGATGAAAACGTAAAAAAATCAGAATCGTGGCTTTTGCTTTTTCTATCTATTAAGTTGTCAACGCACAAATTACCATTTAACAAAATACACATGGTCCCTTCAATTTTCATTTCATAATGATCAAGTTTCCTCATTATCATCTCTCTGTAATTGCAATCCAAGCAGTTTTGGGACGTTACTGTCATATAAGGAAATGTTGATTAATTAAGATTTTATTAATGTAAAAATGAATTCGTACAACATTGGCTCAGGGCTTAGTGCTTAGTAATCCGCAAAAGTGCTCGGGAGCACTTTTGGGATTTGCTTTGGCACAGCTCTGTTCACAAGTGCCAACCTGCGATTTTT
Organism: Adalia bipunctata; assembly: GCA_910592335.1. NCBI lineage: Eukaryota > Metazoa > Arthropoda > Insecta > Coleoptera > Coccinellidae > Adalia > Adalia bipunctata. Next base: position 7,535,574 of record OU342949.1, on the reverse strand, counting down.
TAAGGTAAAAAAACTTGATAAACCTAAAACTTGGCCAACTGCGATACTTCATAAAAGTGAATGGAGTATGAAGAACATGATTTAATGTGTCTCCTTCAAGGGTATCTGATATTTTCAATACAAAATTAGTTGGGCATAATAATTTTAATGTAACGTTGAACAAAATACCTAATGGAAAGAAATGATTTTGCAAATTAAGTCCGCTGGAAAAGAAAGTTGTGGCAGTGCTCATACAGAGTGTAACAGCCAAATGGAATAAATTCGATAACGAATAAATGGGGGCGTGTTGGGAAAAACGCTCGGACACGTCGATTTGTAATTTCAAATGCGCATATTTTTCAAGAAAATAATATCATATAGGCCATAGGGTGTTCCATGTGACCGTGGCCAATACCAACTTTCTTATTTCAAATGTATCCCTGTATATTTTTTATTTTTTGGATTCTTCAGAGAATTCTAGAATCTAGACACAATTCATGCACAATGTCCTATACCTATCTTTAACTATTTCGGAAGTATTAAGTGTTTTTAGATTTATTGCAAGAATCAACGTTTTAAATAAAAATTATTTTATTTCACAAATTCGGTACATTACACTTGAAACCTAATGGGTGATACTGATTATTTCTTAATTATTGAAAAAAACAGAAAAAAAACATTAATGTCAATGTAGGAAACTTTCAAAATGCTCGCCGCGAACGTCTTGGCAACATGCTAACCTGGTGTAGAATTGTCTTCTAACGTTACTCAACATTTCAGGCGTGACTGATCAAATCGCAAACGTGATTCGGTTTTTTAGGTCGTTTAAGTTTAAGGGTTTCTTTTCGTATACAATACTTTTGACATATCCCCACAAAAAGAAGTCTAATGGTGTCAGATCAGGAGATCGTGCTGGCCATTCTATCGATTCGCGCCTCCCTATCCACCGATTTGGAAAAATTTGGTTGGCCGGACATTGATTTGGTAATGGGGCGGTGCTCCATCTTGCTGAAACCATATTTTATTGGCAGTAATGGTTTTTGCTTACTTTCCTCATATCAAGAGGTAAATGGGAAATATGTATTGAGTGTAATGTATCGAATTCGTGAAATGAAATAATTTTCATTTGAAATGTTAATTTTTGTAAAAAATCTGAAAACACTTAATATGAATTATGTCTAGAATTTTCTGAAGAATCCAAAAAATAAATAATATACAGGGGGTTGCATTTGAAATAAGAAAGTTGGTATTGGCCACGGTCGCATGGAACACCCTATATAATTTAATTTTCTTGAAAAATATGCGCATTTAAAATTTCAAATCTACGTGTCCGAACGTTTTTTCTAACACCGCCTCATTTATTCGTTATCGAATTTATTCCATTTGGCTGTTACACTCTGTATATCAATTCAGTTGTGCATAGATTCATGTGTGAAGGTAACTTGTTTGCAGAGGTTACAGACGTTACAGTCCATAATCAGTACCTATTAATAAAAATATAAGGAACATTGAAATTTGTGGTGTGACTTTTCAAGAGGCGATCGAGAGGAGGAGGGCCTCGGAAAGTAGAACAACGGGGGTTCGCGCGAGCATTTTCTGTTTTTTCTGCGATATCGGGTATTTCCAAAAAATTCGCGAAAAGGGTCGGAATGGTGAATAGGATCGAAATGTTCGGGCGAAAGGCTTTTTTCCTGGGGCGCCTGGAGAAACAGTTTTTTTTTCAATCGACGCCGCATATCCTGTTTCCACTTAGTACATAGAGGGTTTTTCGGTATGATCCTCCGGGTCTATGAAATAAATTCGAAAAGTCTTGACGTTTTGCGAAAATTTCGAAACATTCTCGATTCGGCTCGGGAACATAGACCGAACAGAGAGTTTCAGATATTCCGATGATTTTCGACGTTACATTTAGGTTAGGATTCTTGACAACGGCATTGGAAGTTTGACGCGAAGCACAGATTACCGTTTTGAGGTTGGATTATTCCGAAATTTCGAGACGTCACGTGTGACGTTACATATAGGTTAGGGTTCTTGAGACAACGGCATTCAAAGTTTCGCACGACGCACAGATAACAGTTTTGAGGTTGCGATATTTTAAAATGCGAATCTATTTTCAAAGGGAGATCTACCAACAAGGCGGATCTACCAAGGAGGTAGATCTATGTGCCCAAAACTATAGTAATCAATAAATAGATAGTCATCAGATGAATAAGGGTAGCCTGGATCAGTATAGAACATTCAAACCAATTTCATAAAATACATTCTAGACCAGGGTCGATAATTTTTGAAACAAAAAAAAATTAAAGTAGGATGAAACCCATTTAAAAAGGAGGGGAATATGATCAAAATAAAAGGAAAAATAAATTACGGTCGATCCGAGTCCGGGAAGTGGGAGGGGGTGAGTTTTTAAGGGTAAAAAATGGTTTTCCTTGATTTCCGGCAAAACTACAAGTCCTATGGAAAAAAGTTAAAGGGCAAAGTTGTAGGCAATAAAAAGATCTACAACTTTTGTATTCGCAATTTTTTCACATAACCTCAAAATTTATATGAAAATTTCAAAAAACCAAGTTTTAGGTTATTTATTTATATCTTTTTCAAAAAAAATTTTTTTTCTACGAAATTTGGTGAAAACTTACCTTATTATATCCCGAATACACTGTAATTTATTTGATTTATAATATTTATGTTTTCGTCTTATTTTAACTTAATATCAAAAAAGCACCCTAATTTTCAATCGAAAATTCTGACGTCAAAATATCAGCTTTTTTCAAAAAGTTTGGGGGCTTTTGGTTCGATTAAATATCTACTTTCTGATGGTGTGAAAAAAATATACATTACTATTAGGAGTGTTCTCAGAAAATGCAAAAAATTGAAAAAACTCAAATTCGAATTTTTTTTTAATCACTATGTACAATTTCATCAAAAAAATGTGATTGCTGCATTTTTTTTATGATAAAAAGTTTATTTATTTAATTTGAATTACATTCTTCTTCCTTCTTCTTCCTAGTCGTATCTTCATTTCTGAAGAGTCGTGACATCATGTCTATGTACATTGACGAATTAAATGTCTCCAACGTTGACGGTGCTCGGCTTCTCTTAAGTTTTTTTGTAGATTCTTTCCCGTGATGTCTTTAATTTGGTCCAGCCATCGCGATGGAGGTCTGCCCCTGGATCTTTTGCCTTCCACTTTACCCTGGACTATCAGCTTTTCTAGATTATTATGCCCTCTTCTAGTAATGTGTCCAAAGTATCTAAGGATGCGTCGTCGACATATGGTGGAAAGTCGATCTGTAATACCTAGTTCATTTAGTATCGACACATTCGTTCTGTGGGCTGTCCAGGGTATACGCAGCATCCTTCGCCAACACCACATTTCGAACGCGTCTATTCGGCGTCTATCGGTAGATTTTATTGTCCAAGATTCCGACCCATATGAGAACATTGAGAACACTAAGGTGTTCATCAGTGCCATTTTAGTGTTTTTCGTTATGTGTTGGTCTCTCCATATTTTTGTCAAGCTCGACGTTGCCGTTCTTGCTATTATTATCCGCCTTCTTATCTCACTTTCGCATCCTCCTGTGTTGGTTATGAGGGATCCTAAGTATATGAAATTATTCACTGCTTCGAGTCTGTTATGCATATTTTTTAGTTTGATGGTATTATTTCTATCGACGATCATCAATTTAGTTTTCTTGAGATTAATTTCGAGTCCCATCGCTCTGCTCTCGTTAGTGACCAGATCGAGAAGCACAGTCATTTCGTCTTCATTTTTTGCAACTAAGGTGGTATCATCGGCGTATCTCAAATTGTTTATTTTTTTGCCATTGATTGATACCCCTCCATCGAAGTTCTCTAGGGCTCGTCTCATTATGTATTCTCCGTAGGCGTTAAATAGTCGCGGTGATAAGATGCACCCCTGACGTACTCCTCTCTTTACTTTGAAGGTGGCTGAGGTTTTGTTGTTGAGGCTTACTAACGCTTGGTTATTTTCATATAGACTTTTGAGGAGGGCTAAAAGATGTTGTGGGGTTCCCATTTCTTTGAGAACGGTCCAGAGACAATTCCATCCTACACAGTCGAAGGCCTTCTTATAGTCTATAAAGCATAGGAGCATGGGAGTGTTAAACTCTCGGGCTTTCTCGATTAGTTGGCGAACATTGAAAATTTGGTCTCTGGTTCCTCTCCCCCTAACAAAACCCGCTTGTTCTGGAGGAATCTGACTGTCTAGGTAGTTTTGTAGTCTTTTGTCTAATATTCTAAGCAGGATTTTACTTGCGTGGGATATGAGAGATACCGTTCGATAGTTCTCGCATTTTTTAGTGGATCCCTTTTTATGAATCGGAACAAATGCAGAAGTTGTCCAGTCTTGAGGCCAGCAGCCCTTTAGCCATATTTTATTACATATATCGTGTAATATTCTGGTGCCATTTTCTCCTAGTGTTTTTATGAGCTCGGCAGAGATACCGTCCACCCCTAAGGCTCTATTATTCTTTAAGTGGCTTATAGCTTCTTCTACTTCAGAAACAAGAATAGAGGGCTCGAATTCCTGCTGTGTGTTATCTTCCGGTGGTTGGTCTATCATAGTCCTGTCTTCGGCATACAGTTCTTCACAATATTGTCTCCAGCGCTTCAGAACTTTATCGTCTTCCCATACTAGAGTTCCATCTTTATCTTCAACTGTGAATGTCTTGGGTTTGAATTTGCGTGTTAATTCTCTTAGTTTTTTATACAAATCTCTGCTATCATGGGTGAGTTGATGTTCTTCTATTTCTTTGCATAATCTCTTGATATAATTGTTTTTATCTTGTCGGCATTGTCTTTGTATTCTTTTGCTGAGCCTCCTGTATAGGTCTTTGTTTTCTTGTGTCATAATGCCCCCTCTCTTTTTCAGTTCTTTTCGTTGGTTGATTATGGCTATGGTTTCCTGCGTGATCCAATGTTTGTTCGGCCGATTTCTTGAATCCGCTCGTTGGAGCTGGTTTATTGTCTCCTTGATGGTGCCTTTCAATGCCTCCCATTCATCATGTGGGTCTGGGTTGCTCAGTATATCTTCCTTCATTTCTGCCAGTTTGTTTTGCATTTGTTCATGAAATTGTTCTTTCATTTCTTCTGTCAAATTATTCTTCGGGTGCTGGTGGTGGATAGTCTTCAATCGGAGTCTGAATTTCATGACTAGTAAACGGTGGTCAGATCCACAATCAGCCCCTGGGTATGTCTTACAATCCATGATAGATGATCTCCATCGTGATTTGACCATGAAGTAGTCAATTTGGTTCCTATATCTATCTCCTGGTGATACCCACGTATAAAGACGTCGTCTATGATGTTTGAATAGCGTGTTAGCTATTGTGAGAGAGTGTTCCTGGCAGAACTGGAGTAAACGATCTCCTCTTTCGTTTCTTCTTCCCAACCCGAATGGGCCAATTACATTCATGTCATAGAAAATCTTATACAATATAAATATACAGGTAAATCGTACTATTGAATTTAGATACTTAATTCTGATTACGCATTTTATTTTTTTTTTCAAAATCGTTAATCTTGTTATTCATAAATACCTTATCTGAAATTCTAATCAGTTATTCATTAGATTTTGTCTCTTCGAAGGCATTTCTTCAGATTGGAAAAACCTTTCCAACTCTAGTTGATCGTCTTTGCAGAGTTTCTTGCTTGCGGTACTATTTTTGTACAAAATTATCAAGTCTCTTCTAATCAAATGACAATCGATATCGTTCTGAAAGTGCTCTTTCAATTTATTTTTAATAGTTGTGTAGTCTGGGAGATCTCCTGAAAATCCCTCTTTTATTTCATTAACAGAAAATTGACATTCTGTTTCGTTGTCCACGATATAATTAATAAGATAATTAATAAAACTCTTAGTGTTTTCACATGCTGAGCGACCCCTTTTTCTCTCCATCCTATTGTTATAAAAATTAGCCATACAAACAGTGTGATAATGAGCTTTTACTGCAACTAAATCAGGCACATTTCTCAAACGAGCTGAAATGTTTTTATCGCAATGATTTAATGTGTTTTGTTTTTGAATATGCTGTAATATATTATCTCTTGTATCGTTACTTTGAACAGTTGAAATTTTATCTTTTGAAATATTACCGAAGAACCCACCGCAGAGAAAGCAATGAGATTGAAAATTAAATGTAAGAGCGACCTTATTTATTTCTTTTCCTTCCTGTGATTTCTTACGTCTTGAGCTACAGAATGTAGCTATATTGCAGTTCGATGAATAAAAGCTGATTTTAAAACTTCAAATTTTTTGTATTTATTGTCGATTCTCTTCTTGCTAGACGCCACTAAACGATTCTAAGCTGTTTTTTTTATTTCATACACTTGCTTGTCACCTATCTTATTGCAGATTATACAAACAGATTCATCATACTGACAATCTGAAAAGACAAAATCAAATTAATAATGCCTTCGAAGTTTTATCATGAGTATAACTAAATTTGTTTGTACAAAATAAACGAAATTACTAGTTTTTATTCTTGTACTAAAATATCATTCAATTTTAATTTTTTAGGTTAAGTTTCGTTAAACATACTATTTATGAAAGAAAATATTTCTATTTTTATTTAAAGTTGATTAATATAGATCAAAATACAGATAGTATTTACCTTGCTATGTAGATTCCAAACAATTCTTTGAATAAAGTAAATTTCTCACAACGTACTCAATCAAGCAATTGTATGCTAAAAATTTCGAAAATTAGAAATCCTATTGGTTGATTTGACAATTTTGTCGATTAATTCTGTGATTTGTTCAATCAACGATTTATGAAACCCACCATTAGAGTAACTCAGTCCCCACTTCTCTAAGAAATAACTTACAATGGGTTAAAAATTAATCAGGTCACTCAGGTATATGAATTATCTTAAAACAGCAATAAATAGTCATCTAAAAATATTATTTAAACAAGATTCTACAACTTTTTCAAAATATTGTAGATGTCTTATTAAATATTAACTTTATTAACTTATTTTTTTTTTAATTATAGAAATATATTTCAATTTGCAATTTTTTCGTTTATAAATGAAACAGGAAATCTTACGTTTTTTGAGTAATTAAAGAGTAAATTTTAATAAATACCTCAAAATTGTACATAATGATTTAAAAAAATTTCGAATTTGAGTTTTTTCAATTTTTTGCATTTTCTGAGAACATTTCCTATAGTAATATATATTTTTTTTTACACCATCAGAAAGTAGATATTTCAATGAAGAAAAAGCCCCTAAACTTTTTGAAAAAAGCTGATATTTTGACGTCAGAATTTTCGATTGAAAATTAGGGGGCTTTTTTGATATTAAGTTAAAATAAGGCGAAAACATAAATATTTTGAATCTAATAAATTACAGTGTATTTGGGACATAATAAGGTAGATAAGTTTTCACAAAATTTCGTTGAAAAAAAATTTTTTTGAAAAAGATATAAATAAAAAACCAAAAACTTGGTTTTTTGAATTTTTCACCTAAATTTTGAGGTTATGTGAAAAAATTGCGAATACAAAAGTTGTAGATCTTTTCATTACCTACAACTTTTTTCCATAGGACTTGTAGTTTTGCCGGAAATCGAGGAAAACCATTTTTCACCCTTAAAAACTCACCCCTCCCACTTCCCGAACTCCGATCGACCGTAATTTATTTTTCCTTTCATTTTGATCATATTCCCCTCCTTTTCTAATGGGTTTCATCCTACTGTAATTTTTTTTCATTTTTTACCATTTTTGAAGGTTTCGGCCCTGGTCTATTCACATTCGAGGAAATTTAAAGCCAAACGAAATAATAGGATAACAAATTGAATTATCGCAAATGCTCTCACTTGGTTCTGAATATAAGTAATTGTACAATAATTACTGTAACCAGGTTTCTGCTCGTTCGAAAGATGATTTATCGAAGGAAAATAGAAATTTGGATAGCTTCCAACAGTTGGACACAATGAGGTGTATTAGACCAGTCATATGAAATACACATTCCCATTGGATTAAAGTCCGATTCACCAGATTGGCGAGTTATTACATGATACTGGAACGAGTACTGGAACACATAGAATGAACTCAACTAGTTAACACTTGAACCAATCGAAATTATCAAACAGAATAAATGAGGAACCATTGCTCTGTTCTCAAAGCACCAATATAAGATATCAAATAGAATCAATATAATGATCAGTTACGATTGAGCACTTAACACAAAATCTTATATTTTCAACATAATTATCATCAATCAGATATTCTGTAATGAGTTTCCATTTACGACTTCACTGTGGATCTCTCATTACGATTTTGCGGAATCGAATAGTTAATGAATGCCGTCGAATTACACTAGAAATGTTGCGTAATATTATAGAAACATTTGGATCAAATTCATTTCACTGATGTATGAAAGTGAATGGTGTTCAATTCTAGTATTTGATATGTTAATCACAAACCTAATTAATCGTTTTTTGGTTATTATTCAGCAGACACATTAGTCCTTTCACTATTTCAGTTTAGATATCACTTCATTATCTTTTAGGGTTGAACAGTACTCGATGAGCCCCTCAGCATAAGGTACTGCAATACTCTCCATCCCTTCAATCATCAGAGGTTTGCTGTCCCCCCCTGTAGGGGTTTGAAGTTACTGAAGCCGGAGAGTGTAAAGTTTACGTTGGCCCTTGTGTGTTTTCATATACAGTTTATCAGAATTGAAAAGCAAAATTTTGGTTCCAAACAAGATATAATTATTGTATTGTTTATTATGGAAACTATGCTAAGAGTAAAGGTAATGTGGAGGGTGAACAACAAATAGGTCTTGGAGACACCCAATAAACACGAACGTAGAAAACCGTTGTATTTCTCTAGTAATGACACCTTCATCACTCGTGGAAAAAATAGAAAAATTTTTCTTCATGGAAAAATTGAAAAGAATGCATCTGAAACATCCCCAAAGAAACCATACAAATGGCAGCGATATGTTTATGATATCTTCGAGATATGGAGTCACGGTGAAGGACAACTAACTGAATGTATTTCTTCAACATCTAAACATGGCCCCAAAGAAAGAAGTCGCAAGTATTAAATCACAAGATCTCGGTGGCCAATTGTGATCAACTCTTCGAGATATAACACGGTCCGGATTCCGGAAACTTTTCCTGTAAAAACCAATGGTTTCGTTGCTCGTGTGGCACGTAGCGCCTTTTTGTTGGAAGTAAACGTTGTCCAGATCAATACCATCCAATTCCGGCCATAAAAAGTCAATGGGTGCGTTCATCCGACTAAGCAGCTACCGCTCCGATCCATCGGTAACAGTTGAGTATCGGAATTTTATGAACGACCTTTTCGCTCCATGCTCCTTCATAAGTCAAAGCCACATGATTTGATGTCGTACTCTTGTTTATTTTCCATTTTCAAATGAAACTTCAACTATCACCAACAACAAACTTCACGCTTTTGACATAATATATAACTCAACGTGTTCTCGATTTGTAGCATAAAAATAGACCGCTCGAAAAAATGGCGTCCGCTCCAATCGGAGCGCTCATGTAGCATAAAGGTTCATCCGACTTTTTCACAACGGTTGGCCAACTGTTGAGTCCATATATCTAATAATTCCTATATGGGTAATAAGCCAATCAAAATTGAAGCTGGGCTTTGGTAACAATCCAGATCTGCGCTTGTGCGGCAATATTGAGAATAAAAATATTTTTTTAATGCTATCTCTCTCTGACACATCATGATATGTCATGAAACGTATGTCATTCTTAACTTCATGTGAATAGTTTCGATCGTAACCTCACAATTCAATGTGAAATGTTTCAATCGCTTTATTCCGTTTTCTTCAAGTCCTTAATATCATTGTTAACTCCGATTCATTTTCTAAAATTGAACTGAAAGTATTTGAGTGACATTTTTTCATTCTGGGTATCTATTTTCTGGCTGTCTTTCAGAATAAACATAACCTCTAAATTTCTCGCAGTTTTTGAATTTCCAGTTGACGCAAGCGTACAACTCAAGCCTTACCAAAGATTTGGCTTCACTTTGAGAGTGTGAAAAGCAGGGGTATAATCCATATTGGTATTAGTAAATATATGGTTGAGTCCGATGAACGCACCCATTGATCATCTCTCGATAGCGCAATCCATTCACCGTAACTGTTGCTTCAGCCTCATTCTCGGAAAAGTAAGGTCCAATCGTCCAATGACACCGCTGTACCATAAACCGTACCAAACAGTCAAACTCTTGGGTTTTCCTAGCCCCAGATGCGACAATTCTGCTTGTTGACGCAGCCACCGAAGTGGAAATGGGCCACATCACTCAAAGTGATTTTTCGATGGATTTTCGGATCATTTTCATGCATTTCAAGGACCCAATCAGCAAAGATATGATGTGGCTTGAGTTCTTGTGTTAAATGAACGTTATGAGCCTCAAGACCCAAATCTTTATGCAAATTACCAAGTGATGACGTTTGTGGAATGCCTACATCCAAAGAACGACGAGGAATGGACAAACCAACTACAGCAGCAATATTCTCGGCTGTTCTTGAGCGACGAGCACAGGTTTCATTCTTCACATCACCAACTCGTCCCAACAGCTCAAATTCACTAATTTCTGTATTGTGGTTGGACAAGGTGCTTCACGACGACCCAAAAATGTTCGGATTTTACGAACTTTCTCTGCCAAATTTTTACCATTTTTATAGTGAATTTTATTATTTCAATGCGTTGTTGAAGCGTGTCTTGTTCCATTTTTATTAATGGCGTTGAGCGAGTTCAGTACCTGTATGTGTGTCCATTCTGTCTACGAATTTGAACAAGCGCGCAAAAGATGTTTACTTCAGAGGTAAGTGCTTTCATTTTGTCAGCACTTTGCCGTTCTTTTTATGAAAGCTAATACACTCGTAGTTCAGCACCATATTATACCTATCCGATTTTTTTTCATTTTTGAAAGCGGGAAAAGGAAAGGCCTAAGAGCTAATAACATTCGTTATTTATTTGGTAACCCCCTGTCTAATTGTGGAATTTTGAGCCGAAAATGGTCTTAAGCGATTGATGAAGAAGTCGTCAAATTTATTTCATTTCTTTCAACTGTTTCAGTTAATTTCGATGAATGGGTGAAATATGATGAATGCTTTCGGGGTTATTTGTTGTCGAAATTGATAAACTACAAAAATAGCTAATGAGATTGTCCATGTTCATTTCTAACATTAAGTGGCAAAATCTTGGCTATATTGGACCTTATTTATGGGAAAAGAGAATAACACCTAGTTGAATTTTATCGACGCTTCGGGCAATTGTTCAATATCTACATACAAAACAATGGGGTTGCCCCTTAGAGTATACCAATTGGATACATTCACAAGATTCACGTAATTTTACAATACAGACCTACCGTCTGTTATTCTCTTCGTTGACTCTCACGCAATCTGGGGGAGGCAAAAATTCATGTTTAACAAACCAACCAACAAAAAATAGAACAAAGAAAAGAAAACAGTTAGCTCTCAAGGTTGCTTTCTACAACGCCAGATACCTAATCTCCAATGAATCGAGATGGAACACGAACTAGAAAACATAAAATGGGATGTTGTTGGAATAAGTGAAACTAGAAGACATACATAAGGCTTGGAAACTTGAGATTAGGCCATATATTCTTTCATAAGAGTGCAAATGATTCCATCGGTGGAGTCAGCTTTCCTATAAATAGGAGACTAGCCACGAAAGCTATTTCAACAAGAGTAATACTCTTGATATACACTAAAAATCATTCAAGTGTATGCACAAACATCAACGCAATATGATGAAGAAGTGAAATTATTCTATGAGGATTTATTGTCCGCTATTCAAGTAAAACCTGCCAACCCCACTGTCATCTGTGGTGACTTTAATTCTAAATTAGGAGTGAAAGCCAATCTGTCAGAAACAGCACTTGGAAAGTTTGGTAGTCAAGGTGGAAATGAAAGAGGAGAAACACTTTCGATATTTCTCCTAGAAATAGTTATTTTTGTATCTAGTGCGCGAAATGCTACTTTGGTGATCGAGAACTGATTTTTTTAATGAGGCGCAGCCGAGTTAAAAAAATAGTCGAGATCACCAAAGTATTTCGCGCATGAGATGCAAACAAAATTTTTTCTACAAACGTCAAAAATATTGTTCTAAAATATATAAGATGCTTAGCTTAATATGAAAAATAGTATTGAACTGGCTTAAACTGTTTTTCTAAATCAAGTAATTACTGTTACATCTATATATATAAAAGAGAGTTGTTGGTTACACCATTTATAACTCGAAATCGGATGGACTGTTTGTTATGAAACTTCATTTATGGATTAGTCTACGGCCTGGTTATTATAAAATACATTAAAATTCTGAAAAATTCGATGAAAAATTTGCTTAAGTAGGAGATGCATTTCCTCCTTTTGAATAAGGCCACTAGGTGTCGCTACGGTTTGCTTATGTAGGAAATGCATTTCCTCCTTTTGAATAAGGCCACTTGGTGTCGCTACGGTTAATGGCTCTTATCTAGACACTGTAGTCGTGAATGTACTATATTTGATATTATCGCCACTAGATGGCCATGTATACAATAATTATTGTATACAAATTACGCAATAGTGTAATTTGCATAGAACTTATAATAACATGGAAGGCTATTATCAGATCAAAAAGCGGGTAAAGATCTCAAGTTGGTAGAACAGTGACTTTTTACCGGTATGTCAACTAAATCGGATTGTGATGATCAGCATCAATCGTGAGTTGTCCATTTTCATCTTTTCTCTATATTTCTCGAATATTTTTGATTTATGTTTGGGTGATAAATATCTACATTTGCGGAAATACCTGAATTCAAAATTGCCCATAATTAGTAATTGACATATTATTTTTGTATTTCTGTTTTGTGTGACAGCTCATATCCATGGAAAATATGACAGTTGACAGATGACGTTTGACAGATGACGTTTGACAGATGACTTTTGACAGATGACATTTGACAGATGACATATGACATTCGACAGATGACATTTGACATTCGACAGATGAAATTTGACAGTAGACAGATGACATTTGACAGAACTTCTATTATGCCTAATTTATCTCCTGCTTGAAAAAATAGCAATTGTAAGTTTATACAACTTTAACGGTGGGTTTCACAAAGCATATCACCAGTGATCAGAGCTTGATCTAGAATCAACTCGATTTGACAGTTCTAACCAAGCCGTTGATCTCCGATCACTGGTGATTACGGTTTGTGAAATCCACCGTAAGTATAGGTATCATTCAGGCGAAACAAAGTTTGCCGGGCCAGCTAGTTAATAAATAAATGATTTCTTGGATTTTTGCTTGATTGAGGAACATAATTACATAAAGGTTAAAATATAAAAATCTCATATAGTTTACATGCAGTGTGCAAAGTAAGTATTTCGCGCACTACTTCGCGCACGGTGTCATGGTAACGAAGGAAAATGAAAAAAAGGGTCACTTCGCATATTGTTGTCAATGCGCGAACCTTGTCATTTTTTGACGTTTGTAGAAAAATAACTTTTTCATTACACCGCACAGAAAACCCTATCACAACATGTAGATTTAGAACATCGAAAATGACTCTTTTCCGTGCGGCCGCACCGCAAAAAGTTTTACGGTGCGCTGAGGCATAGATACGTCCTATGATTCCTATGCTGGAGACACAGAGCAACGATTGCGTGACAGTAGATGTCAATGTTTTGAATAATTATTGTTTCACAATGTCGAAATGCTTTCTGCTGAAAATTTTTCCCGTGTTATTGTTTTCAGAGAGGTGTAGTGAAAAATATCGTTCATTACACGTCCAGAAAGGCTTTTTCCGTGCTTGCACACATCGCACGGAAAAAGCTTACTTTCTGGACTAGTAATGAAATATACTATTTCCAGATGAATAGCTTCTATAGAAAACAAGCAAATAGGAGATTGACATGAAAAAGTCATGACGGAAAAACACGGAACGAAATAAATTATTTCATTACCTACTGATAAACGGTCCATTTTCAAAGATGTGAAGGTTTGGAATAGGTTTACAACATCTAGTGACCATAGATTAGTTAGGGCAACTACCGATCTCGAAAGGCATAAAATGATCAAAAAGAAGACCAAATCATAGGTTCATCCAACAGACGAGACATTATTCAGAAAAAACATCGATGACACAATGGGAAACATGTTGGCTACAACCGACATAAATAAATTGAACGACAAAATAGTGAACACCGTCAGACAGGCAGAAAACAAATTCTGTCCAGAAACTGAAAAAGAGCAGAAAATAAGCCCAGAAACTAAGATCAAAATGGAAGAACGAAGAGACAAGGCTAGCGATGCCAACACAAAACTACACGAGATGAAAACCATCAAAAGGGGATATCGAATGCTATTCGGAAGGACATAAGACAGATAAAATAAACAAATACTCCGAACTATTGAAGACAACAAAGGTATGAAGGTTATGAGGAGAAAGTTTATAAATAGCAGGAAAAAATGTTCTAGCTGAAGGATGAGAACGGCATTATAGTAACAGATAGGGATAAACTAATAAAAACAGTAAAATAATTCTCAGATAGATCAGACAAGAGAAGAACCACTTCAGAAGAAAGGCTCCGAAGAAATACCCGATATATCCCGGGATGAATCACACCACGCACTTCATAAAATTAAAAGAAACAGGGCTCCTAGCCAGAATGAGGTAGAAACGGAGGCTATAAAGCTGGGGGGACCACTTCTGATAAAAAAGATGCTAGAACTTTTCAATCTATGTCTACATCACCAGAAAATCCCAAACCCATGAAACGACTCACTCACTATATTGCTCTTCAGGATGTTTCACCATAAACTGGACAAACATATATAGCCGTTTAGATGACACAGCGGAAGTCATTTTTGCCTTATGACATATATCCCGTTTTCGACGCATAAGCGAGATACAGGGTGTTTAATGTTAACTTTGAGCAATATTCTGATAACTGTGGTGTGTTATGCGTGACATTTGAAATAACGGTTACTGGCACATCTCAGTATTTTTCAGGGCTCAATTCAGTTGTGTTGTAGAATTTGAAAAAATAAAATTCAAAATGGCGGAAAACCTGCAAAGTTGGAATTTTTTTCTCTCGGTTGCCAATTTAAAAAGCACTATTTCAACGTACTCGATTTTCTGGGATTTTCCGTGAAAAATTTTTTTCAAAATTCGAACTCAACTTTTTTTTACATATCTAACTTCAGTGAAAAAAAATTTCGGCCGAAATTGTTGAAATTTGTCATGGTTTTGAACTATCTTTCATTCTGAATACTGTGGTGAAAACAGAATGAAAAAATATTCATTGGTTTTTTTTTGTAGCCTTCCAAAGATTACGCTCGGAGAACTTTCATGATTTTTGTTCAAAAAACTGGAAGCCGTACGAAGGCCGAAATTGTGCTAATGGGCTGCCAAAATGACCCGGACGGAAATATGAATTAATTAACCAAAATATTTTCTTTCAAAAAACTTTGGTAGGATTCGAACTCTCTTATGCCGGCCATCCACGAAGCGACCGATCCGCGCGTTTTATGTCATTTTATGAGACCACGAACGAAAAGAGTCCCTGTGATTGGTCGGGGGCTCATTAAATGTCATAAAAGACAATAAAACGCTCGGATCGGTCGCTTCGTGGATGGCCGGCATTAGAGTATGAATTGAGTTTATTTCAATCTTATAAATTTCCGTTACCAGAGCGACGCCAGTTAATCGAAAGTGAAGAGTTCGATTCCCACCAAAGTTTTTTGAAAAAAATTTTTTTGGTTTATAAATTCATATTTCCGTGTGGGTCACTCTGGCAGCTAATTAGCTTTAATTCGACCTTCGTACGGCCTCTAGTTTCTTGAATAAAAATTATGAAAGTTCCCCGAGCGTAATCTTTTGAAGGCTACAAAAAAAACAATGGATATTATTTCATTCTGTTTTCACCACAGTATTCAGAATGAAATGAAGTTCAACCATGAAAAATTTCAACAATTTCGGCTGGAACTTTTTTTTCACTGACGAAGCAACCAAGAAAAAAAATTCCAACTTTGCAGGTTTTTCGCCATTTTGAATTTTTTTTTCGAAATTCCACACCACAATTGTATTGATTCCTGAAAAATACTAAGAGGTGACCATGGGCGCCCGCAGAAATCCGCAAAAATTTTTCTCAGGGGGGGGCAAATTAAGATTAGAGAGCAATATTTAGGGTGTTGTGCTGTAGAACACTGTGGCCATCAAAAGCTCAGGGGGGGGCCATGGCATTGGTTGCAAATTTGGAAAGCATAATCTCAACGTACTCGATTTTCTAAGATTTTCCGTGGAAAAATGTTTTCAAAATTCGAACTCAACTTTTTTTACATGTTCTCAGTGAAAAAAATCTCCGCTGGAATTGTTGAAATTTTGGCCAATATTTTTGGAATTTTTCGTGTTTGAACTATCTTTCATTCTGACTACTGAGGTGAAAACAGACTGAAAAAATATCAATTGGTTTTCTTTCTGTAGCCTGCCAAAAATTACGCTCGGAGTACTTTCTTAATTTTCATTTGAAAAACTGGAGGCCGTACGAAGGTCAAAATTATGCTGATGGGCTTCCAGAATGATTCGGATGAGAATATGAAATTATAAACCAAAAAAATTTTTTTTCGAAAAACTTTGATAGGAATCGAACTCAACGAGTATGAATTGGATTAATTTTAATCTTATAAATCTCCATTGCCAAAGCATTACATGTTAATCGAGAGTGTAGAGTTCGAATCTCACCGAAGTTTTTTGGAAAAAAAATATTATATTCTTTTATTTTTCCGAAAAAAATTTTTTTGGTTTATGAATTCATATTTATATCTGGTTCATTCTGGCAGCCCAGCAGCACAATTTTGAACTTCGTACGGCCTCCAGTTTTTCAACTGGAAATTATTAAAGTACCGCGAGAGTAATCTTTGTAAGGCTACAAAAAGAAAATTTCTTTATTCTGTTTGCCTCCAAGTATTCTGAATAAAAGATAGTTCAACCATGAAGAATTCCGAAAATTTTGGGCGAAGACATGTAGAAAAAAAAGTTGAGTTCAAATTTTGAAAAAAAATGTTCACGGAGAAATCTTAGAATATCGAGTACATTGAGATTATGCTTTCCAACATGGCAACCGAGAAAAAAATTCCGACTTTGCAGGTTTTCCGCCATTTCGAATTTTTTTTTGCAAAAATCTACATCACAATGCGATTGAGCCCTCAAAAATACTAAGATGTGACCTGAAACCGTTATTCCAAATATCACGCATAACTCATCACAGTTCACAAAATATTGCTCAAAGTAGACATTAAACACCGGGTGTATCTCGCTTATGCATCAGAAACGGGGTATATGTCATAGGGCAAAAATGACTTTCTCGGTGTCATCTACACGTCTATATATGTTTGTCAAGTTTATGGTGAAACACCCTGTATAGTAACGCTACAAATTATTTCATTACAAACTTGAAAGCAGAATTTATTTATGAATGAAATAATTAGCGATTTTTTCAAAGTGAATTACTATCTGTTGAATTTCAAACGATTTGCGGAAAAATAGTAGTCTTCGTCAACACCAGCAATAAAGTGATATTCGTCAAGTTTGACAATTCAACATTAATAAGTTTCCATAGTTACGCAACCAATTTGATGACATGATCAAACTCCATTTATTCACGAGTGAAATAATTCGCGACTCTTTCAAAATTCATTGAAATCTGTCGAATTTCGAACGATTTTCGGAAAAATGGTATGTTCACGTAGAAAAGCCACATTCCTATACCCTGTGTTGCTAAGTCTCGACTTGCGGCTCGACTTAGCGATCTTCACAATCATCCATGTTAGGCTTTCCCTACTCAGCAAACAATTGACTATTTCCGCAAATCGCATAGAAATTTTGACATTCCAGACAAAATTTCCCATTTCCTTACTATAAGGAAATGATGTTCGTTATTTTCTCTTGGTTTATTGGGCAATAATTTTAATTTCTAATAAAGCTCCGGAGCAGTACCAGAAATGAAAAATTCATCATCTCTTATCATTTCACTCTGAATTGTTTTCGGAAACACCAGCAATTAAATTAATATTCGTCAAGGAAATGATATTCGTAATTTTCTCTTGGTTTATTGGGTAATAATTCTAATTTCTATTAAAGCTCTGGAGCAGTACCAGAAATAAAAAATTCATCATCTCTTATCATTTCACTCTGAATTGTTTTTGGAAACACCAGCAATAAAATTAATATTCGTCAAGTTCAAAATTAATACGTTTCCATAGTAACGCAATCAATTTCATTCCGAATTTCAATTTCATTTAATTATGAATGAAATAATTCGCGATTTTTTCAAAGTCAACTACTATCTGTCGAATTTCAAACGATTTGAGGAAAAATAGTATGTTTACCTCGTAGAAAAAGCCACATTCCTGGTCTTAGCAATCTTCACAGTCGTGGAGGAAATCAATATTGATATGCAATTAAAGGCGAAATGGAACTTTCCTTACGCATAATGGGAAAGATTTCCTTTCTAATAAATTGTCGAAAAAAAAAACAAATTTCATTCACTACCCACAGACAGAGTCCTTCAGCCTCAGCAAAAATATAATTCACAATTTCATTCTACTTTCTCCAAGCATCTTCAATCTATTTCCTGTATCTCTTGATATTTGTCTCAGTAATATTGGAATATTAAATACCTGATTATGATTCAATGCAAATATGTCACAGATACTCATAAAAAAATTAATGCACAAATTTTGGAGGCGTCGCGCCAACTTTGGACCGCATCATCAAAAGGTAACTTCGCACATCTGTCTTTTGCACCACCGGCACTAAGTACCAAGTACCGCTCACCAACCCGACCAGATACTGTTTGATAATACAATATTCTTATTTACAAACATAAGAATCATGCTATAACAGACTCACTTTCTATTCATGTTCTCGGAAGTGTCGAATTCGTTTTGGTTACTCAGGAATCAGGAAGAACACATTCACTTTTCTTCGGTATATAATATCAGTTGATGCAGCGATGTGGTATTACGAAACTGAATGACTTGATCGGAATTTTGTCACAACAGAAGATGATCTGTTTGACCGCATTTTTTGAGTGTTTTTCCTCTCAGATGATTTCTCTAACAAACTGACAAATTCATGATGATCGTAAATACTGGAAGAATTATCATTGAAAACATGCCAAGTTCCAATAATAATCCACCCGGAGGAATTACACAGGCTTGCCCATAATGGGCTACCTATTTTTATATTTGAACTAGCTGGCCCGGCGAACTTTGTTTCGCCTAAATGATACCTATACCATAGCCATCTTTATCTTAAGAAGGCCGTGCCTATACTTACAGTAGATTTCACAACGCAATCACGACGGCTTGGTTAGATTTCTGAACTGTCAAATCGAGTATTCTAGATCAAGCTCCGATCACCGGTGATATGCTTTGTGAAACACCCGTTAAAGTTGTATAAACTTACCATTGCTATTTTTTCAAGCAGGAGATAAATTAGGCATAATAAAAGTTCTGTCAAACGTCATCTGTCAAACGTCATCTGTCAAACGTCATCTGTAAAATGTCATCTGTCAAACGTCATCTGTCAAATGTCATCTGTCAAATGTCATCTCTCAAACGTCATCTGTCAAATGTCATCTGTCAAATGTCATCTGTCAAACGTCATCTGTCAAATGTCATCTGTCAAACGTCATCTTTTCCATGGATATGAGCTGTCACACAAAACAGAAATACAAAAATAATATGTCAATTACTAATTATGGGCAATTTTGAATTCACTTATTTCCGCAAATATGAATAAAAAACATTTCAAAAATATAGAGAAAAGATGAAAATGGACAATTCACGATTGATGCTGATCGTCACAATCCGATTTACTTTACATTCCGGTAAAAATTCACTGTTCCACCAACTTGATCTGATAATAGCCTTCCATGTTATTATAAGTTCTATGCAAATTACACAATAATTGTATACATCGCCATTCATACTCTAGTCTAGTCTACCATTTCTGAATTTCCTACCCTTCAAGAATCCACCGTTGCCAGACAACTTCATGGCTTATAACTTCACAACGTTCTATTTTATCGAAAATAGCGAGTCCATTTCTCTCGTTCTATTTTATTATTGCATTTCTATTGAATACCGTGAAACTTCGTTCTACCATAGAATATTCTTATACCGTTGTTAGGTATTCTGTGGTAAGACCTACTGCACTTTTAACTATTCACTTGACATGCGATTCTGTGGAAGAAAAACTAACCTCCTTTGTCCAAATGTCAATATGGCATTTCGAAGTTTTGAACCAACCATAGATCGCCTTTTATTAATATAGACTAAAAAAGAAAAGGGCTATTTTTAGGGTTTTTCCAGCAATAATTCTAATTTTTCTCGCCGTAAAAACCATCCTTGAACTTCAACGAACATTTTAAAAAAAGATTTGGCCAAATTGGTCGAGGCGTTGTTGAGTTATGCGCTTACCAACACATTTTGCGATTCATTTTTATATTATAGATTAATCATTAAAATTCAAATTAAAATTTTTTTATTTAACAAACCAAACTTTTTGTTATACCTACTAAATCACAGCTTACTCTCTTGGCTTTATGATAACTTATAAATAGAGTTAGGGATATCGTATTCAATCGTTTTTGAAAGTATGTAATCTTCGAGAAAATCGCTGTGAAATTATTCAAATCTCAATAACAACTTGTATCGATCCAATAAAAATCAGTATGAGACATTTCGTCAATCTGGCCCCCTGTTTTCTGAAATTTGGTTCTTCGAATATGCTTCATGAATGTTCTCATTTTGAAATGAAGTCAGTTTATTAACGGCTTCGATTTGAAACGAATTTTCTGAAAATGCCAAGACGTAAATTAACAAAAGCTGAGGCTAATAGGGCTATCGGAATGCTACAGGTTTGCCTAACTCAGGTTGTTGTAGCGGAAAGGCTCCAAGTCAGCCAAAGTGTGATATCTCGACTTTGGAATAAAGGTTCAGGGAGACAGGTTCCGTGTTGGAAAGACCAAGGCTTGGTGGGCGACGAAAAACAACACCTGCTCAGGATCGTTTCATCACCGTTTCGGCGAGAAGAAACCCTACAACTACGTGTAGAATGCTACGGAATACTCTTCAAAAAGCAGATGGGGTCCAAGTTTCCATCGAAACCATCAGACAACGTCTGAGAGAATCTAGGTCTAGGTTCCAGACGTCCATTAAGAGGAGTTCCTTCAACACGTGACCATAAGCGTCAAAGTCTGGAATGGGCAAGGCAACATATCAATTGGAACGATCAATGGCGATCACTGATGAATTTTCAGATTCTCGAAGAATAAGGGTATGGACAATCCCACGCATACCCCGTAATCGTCGCTATGTCCAAGAAGTCCATCTATTCCGAGGGGGTAGTGTTATGGTATGGGCCGGGATATGTTTCAACGGGCGCACAGATCTACATATTTGTCCTAGAAATATGACCACTTTAAGGAGCATGTCATTAACAATGTTGTGCCAAACTTTCACGCTGCTGTTGGTGAAACTTTTCAATTTCTAGACGATAACGCTAGACCGCACCGGGCAGCCATAGTTGAGAATGCGCGCGAGGAGCTTGGTATTCCACATTTACTAATACCTTCGCACTCACCAGATTTAAATTGCATAGAACATGCATGAAGAAGATTAGATAATCATCAACCTACCCCAGAATCCTTAAATGATCTGAGAGAGCTTCTGCCCTGTTTATGGAACCAAATTCCTCAAGAAATGTTCAACAACCTCGTGTTTAGTATACAAAGAAGATGTCAAGCTGTAATTGATGCCCATGAAGGCCATACATTGTATTGACATTTAAGTTCTGCGATTGTACCTGGACGACTCGCAAACCCTTTTGCTTTTAATTATCCCCACAGGAAAAAATTGGGTACCGCTAATCGGGGGACCTAGAAGGCCAATACATGACAAATCTTCGAATCAGAAATGAGTCAGCTATTAAACATTTTTCGTTGAACCCTCACTGAGTTTCCAGCGGTATGAGCTATTGCCCTATCTTCTGCAATAGTAAGGCCAGAGACAATCGAGACGGTCATCTAGGCCACTAATTAGATGGCACTTATTTTCAAGCCTAATGGGTAGGAAACAACTGATGTTTGTAAATGCAAATGGCGGCTGTTGTCATCATAAACAACATCTTGAATGATGTTGTTCACAAGTTGATATTAGTGAGTAAAAGTCTTCAAAGTAGAAATATTTGTTTTTGAATAAGCTAACATGTGTTGCATTATATGTGGATCTGATGATCCGGAGATGAAGAAAATGTATTGTTTTTCCAGAAATCATGAAAAGTGAGATATTTGAAATATGTAAACATTATCATATAATTTTTTTTAATTTTAGATCCAAGTCGTGGCAAGAAAGTTTAGGAATGATATTCAAAGGAGAATCTCATATAAGGTGGAAGATTTGTAATAAACATTTCAAGCCACCTTCATTTCGTGACTTCTCCCATGAATTAAATAAAGATTCGGTGGGTTTTCGGTGGGTCACCTCAACAGAATTTCCAAAAGAAAGTTGAGCTGCCTTCAGGACCTCACAAAGATATTGATCCAAATGATCATTCGCACAGGGAGATATTATTGAAACTGCAGAATAAGAAAATATGCATAAGCTTCGACCAAAACCAATTTAAAAATCAAACAGCTCCTTCTGAGTGTTGCAGTTTCTTTGTCAGTTAGTATAACAATAAAAAAAAATCGAAAAAACTGGTTCGCTTATTGATTTGAAACACACGATACGAGCAAAACATCACGTCAATGCTCCATCGGGCACAAGTATTGGGCATTTCAACAGGCACTCTTCAGCGAATTTTCACTGAAGATTTAGGGAAGAACGGGGGAATTCCACGCACCTAGGGGAAAATGCTCACAAAAACCTCCCTATGTACACACAAACTTTCATAATTTAACTGCTGAATCATGAACCCATCTGGAACTTTTTCATCACAAGGAAAAGCCAAAAGGTTCAACTACCTATACCAATTGAGAAAAAAAAAATTCTGAAAACTGTCTTTTCGCGGTATTCCCCCAAGTACGGGGTAATACCGCGCATGCAATTGGGTAATTATGCGCATATATTGAAAAGCTGAGAAACTCGAAAAAATATTTTATTATTTAGGTAATAACCAACTACAATGTAAATTAAACAAATTTCCATGAATAGGTACAAAAAATATTATTGAAGAATTACCCCGCTGCAGCTGCGCGTTATTCCCCCGGTGTGAGTCACCTATCCTAACTAATCACTGACAGTAGATGACGAAATATAATTAGTTGTTCTTTTGCAGTAAATGATCTACACATATGAGGGAAAATAGTCATGCAATAGATTCATTAGAAATTAATGATAGAAGTATTTACAACGATTCCAATTTCTCTCGAAAATTAGATCAGAGCGTCGTGAAACAAACAATCGGCTCCCTGATCTAAACTAAAAACACGAATACCTTTAAAACCCTTTCAAGCTTAGTGGTATACTAGACATACCACAACTATAAGATTCATTCTCGATTCAAAGCAGAATCGAGAATGAATCTTATACTAATTAACTATAAGATTCATTCTTGATTCAAAGCAGAATCGAGAATGAATCTTATAGTTATGGTATGTCTAGTATAAGTTGAGCTTGAAAGGGTTAAATTACGGGAGGATGTTGGCAAGGCAAATATACGAGATGGCACGCTGTATTTAAATTTTGAAATAACTACACTCAGTTGCAGAATATCAATGCGCAAAATTCCCCCGTGCGCGGAATTACCCCGTCCTCCCCTACAGCATGCCTACAAAATCCAACTGACACAAAAACTTCTGTCAGTTGACCATGAACAGCAAAGAGAATTCACCGTTAATCCTCGAGCAACCTGCTGATTTCGCATTCTCGAATGATTCCATCAGAGAGCAGTGCATCCACAACGGGTCACTATATGGTGTGCATTATGGTATGGAGGAATAATTGGACCGTTTTTCTTCGAAAACGAAGAAGGTAATGCAGTGAGGGTGAATGGCGAACAGTATCGTGCTATGATGACAAAGTTTCTTGTGCCCCATTTGGAAGCTATTGATTTTGGTTTCAGCAGGACGGTGCCACATGTCCTACCTACGAGTTTGCTCCTGTCGTTTCCCGATTTGGTGACCAGAATTGGCCTCCACCTCCTCGCTCTTGCGAATTAACGCCAGACTTCTTTATGCGGGGCAATCTGAAGTCACAGGTTCATGCCAATAAGCCTACAACCATCGAAACATTGAAAGACGAAATTAGATACTGTATCATTGAAATACCCATGTCCCATGCGAATTTTCTTTTTTGTCGATGCTCTTCTGAATTATCGGCAACCGTCCCTTCTGTTGCAGTACCTTCGAGATAAACCGGAAAAGTTCAATCTTCACACCTCTTCGTGATCACTTTCAGATTCCGCAGAACAAAAACCTTGTTGTCTTTCAACATTTGATCGAAATCTATTACATTAGACCAAAAGGAAACCTCCATTGAAATGTGGACACTATTGCGATATTAATTATCTCAAAATTGAGGACATTTCAGCGGTGGACTATTAAATCTGAACTTTCAAATAATAAATTTGAATTTTCAGAATACCAACTTCAAAAATGAGATGGAGAAAGCGTTTTGAGGTCCGAAAATTAACGGAACGGAAGTATTTCGAAATCCTATCAAGTTTTGGTCAAAAACTACATCTCCCCAACAAAGACATGTAATAGTCATAAACCTATGTCTTCGTCCTATGGTTGGAATCATCTTTCTTCTATTTATCCCATTCAAAGTAGATTTCTCAAATGTGATAGTATGAATTATGATAGTATTCTGCTTTCTGATGATCCCAAATCGGCCGTGAAGGCAATGACAGTACGACCGGAAGTCAATCATCGCAGCACTGAATCTACCCTTTACTGGACTAATGTAGTCTCGGAATTATTCATTTGTACATCACGCCTAATTTCGGAAATTATTCGGAGAATTCCTAAAAGATTGAAAGTTTCATTGTGTTCAGAACCACAACTTGAGTCGTCTTCTATTCAGTAAAAAAGAAGCCATTTTGTGATTCCATATGAGGAAAACACCCGCATCACTTTACGTCCATAAGTTCATTTTTCAGTTCTTGACTGATTTTTTATTCAAGAACAACGATTCAAGTCAGACATATTGAACCCAGAATTCGACCCTTTACCTAGAACCATAGATAGCTGGAGGAAAAGCCGACAGAACATTTTGGACTGTCTATGACGGTGGAGGTGAGCATTTCGTTTGGAGCCCGCTAAAGGAGCGCTGTGATCGTTATAGGAGCTCTACAGTTGCAAAGAATGTACCTAATGGGGCTGTCATTGTTATTGAAACTATAGCGTGTTGCTACCAATTGTGAATCGGGATGGGGCTACGTTTCGTCCCAGCCTCGCTCACGATAATAATAATAATATCCAAGACCGAGTTATAAGAACTCGCAACTATGAGAAGCACTGTTTGAAGCTGACCGTGAGAGGCGAATGCAGGAAGTGCAGCTCAGTTGGCGATTCTATTGAACATATAATCGCCGGTTGTCGAGTTCTTGCCGACAACGCATATCTGGGCCGACACAACCAAGTGGCAAAAATTGTTCACCAGCAGTAAGCTCTTAGGCATGGTTTTTTGGATACTTGTCCGCCATATTATAAGTATCAACCTGCAGCAGTGTTGGAAACGGACGCAGCGGTTCTCTATTGGGACAGACCCATAACAACGGACTACAATAGACCGGACCATGTATTCATTGAGAAGGCTCAGAAGTATGGGGTGATAATTGATGTGACAGTACCATTGACTCATAACATCGGAAGAACGGAGTCCGAAAAAAAAACGAACTACGAGAACTTGGCAATAGAACTGAAGAATATGTGGCAATTGTCGAAAGTCACTATAATACCATTGGTGATTTCGGCTGAGGGAGTCATGTCAAAATCATTCAAAAAAAATCTTCAAAAGATCGTATTATCCCAGAGGATTGCGGAATATGCGCAACAGGCTGTAGCATTGCAAACATGTCACATCGTGCGGAAATTCCTGAACTAGTGGGAGGAACTGAAATGTTTTTCCACTGGTTCATAGAAATAATACCAGCTCAAGCTGAGACCTGGAGACCGATGATGAAGAATAATAATAATAACGTATAGTAATATAATAACTAGGTAGATGAACTGAAGATTATTTCGGCCTGCAGATCACTGGCCGAGGTATTGGCGCACAGAATGTTGAAAGCAGTGTTGCTCGGGTCACTCCATATCATCAGGTCTCATGAACTCTAGGAGCCACTTGCAGCTCATCTCTTTTGTTAAGGGACGCTACGAAGGCAGGATGAAGAACTCCTCCATGAAATGTGTGAGGGATTTTTAGTGAGTAGCCAAACAAGATCTTGGATTCTCACACTACCGAGAGTGCGGATCCTCTCGGCGCCCATAAAGGGTTTTCCCCCTCACATGGACGTTAAAAAAAATAAAGTTTATTTCGATGAATAAACAAATTACATCACTGAGGTACAATAAACTATAATAACCTGTGATATTAAAATAATAATGGACGTAGTTGTTGTAGCACTTGTAGCTGCCCTGCTCGAAGCGAGCGAGGGTACCAGGTAGTAGACGTGGCTGGTCTATGAAGGATATGGTACCGCAGTATCCTGTCCCGCCTAGGGGGGGGTGCTCAACGCCGAGCACGTGCTCGAGCGCAGGCGGCGTGTGAAGCGCGGTAAGCAGACGGTGGAATTAAGTCGCCACAATACATTAATGCTTCTTTTTAATTGAGAATTGCCCTAAATGCCTTTTTTTGGAATGGAGACTCTGTTTAATATGGCCGCGTGAAGTTAGCGAAAAGTTGGTGGAACAAATTCTGAAACCAAGCTCAATATTTAGTACTGAATTTGTTCTAATCTGTTCTGTATCAATCATCCCCAGCACCCTTATGGTTTTCGAGTTATTTGCATGTCTTTGATTTAGTGCTGACTTCACGCTCAGCACCAACATGTTCGAATTTGGAAAAAAATTTTATGCCAATAATTAGTCCCGAATTTGTTCCAATTTGTTCTGAAGAAAATTCTCCGATATCATTTTTCGTTAACGAGTTATTCACATTCGTAACATTCGGTGGTGACGTCACACCCAGCTCCAAGGCTTTTTGTTCTCCAAGAAATTCGAAGAGATTTTGATGCAAATATTTAGTACCCAATTTGTTCCAATCAGTTAAAGTTGTTTTGTTGAAATACCATTGTTGGTTTTCGTGTTATGAACAATTGTTTTGAGCGAGGGACGCGAGCGTGAAGTTAGCGATAAAGTTTTAAATTATCACTTTTTTTTTCAACATATATTAGTACTCAATTTGTTCCAATTTGTTCTAAAAAGAACGAATCAATTTCATTATTAGTTTTCCAGATATTAAGACTTTACGATTTGATGACGTCACAGTAGGTGTAGCTCTGAATCTCCATTCGCGACCATACCACTGACGGCAGCCGCTCTTATCACGTTTGAATGCAGATTTGGATTCAGGACCAATTCGTTTCTTATTTTCGCTTATTAAATTGTTAGGAAATAATTATTTATATATCAACAACTTCTAAATTTGTAGTTTCCGTTATTTGGACTCGGTGGAATCCTTTTTATACGGAGACAATTTTTCAAATTGAAGCAAATTATTCAGTTAGATAAATCGTCTGTTATACAGCCATACAGGGCGAGTCTTCGACCTGAACATATAAAGAGTGTTTCAAATTGCGTGGTTTTTTCAAGAATAAATAAAATACATATGGCGCATTGAATTCTTCGGGGTATTTTGGCATTCAAGAAGTATGATGTATGACATTTATAAAGAAGGCTTCGAACGAGTGTATCGAACTGACAGATATTCGTGACACGATATCTGTTTCTGTTGACAATATGAACCAAGTTCAACATTTTGCCATTTTTTAGAAGTGGAATTATATTCTTGCCGTATAACCGATGTATTGAATTTCTGGGGTGAGAATTCCGTAGTATCTCTTGAGATCTAGTGGATATCGAAAAGAATATTCTAGTTTGTAAGATTTAATATCTGATAAAGAAAAATATACAAATGTACGATTACAGCTTCTTGCTTGAGAATGACGTATATACTAATCATTGATTATCAATGACACTAAGTCACCAAGGTTGGAATAATGATTTGACAGATTCTTTTTCTTTCAACACTCCCATGAAAAGACTCTGTCAATATTTGAAATATTTTAACTTGAAACACTAATACAAAATTTAGACACAAAAATTTGTTGTTAACATTTTTCTAACAAAAATAAATTCATCATTACTTTAAATTTAGAATGTGACACAAAAGGTAGGGCTTTGGTACAAATGTCGGCAATTTGCAAATTAGTGGGCACATACTGAATAGAAATGACATCAGAAGCAACAATTTCTCTAATAAAATGGTACTTAATGTCTATGTGCTTAGATCGGTGATGGAACACCGGATTTTCTATCAACTTAATAGCACTCTGATTGTCAATGTTAAGCACTATTTTTAATGAGTCCCATCCCAACACTTCACTGCACAATTGCTTCAACCATATTGCTTCTTTGGTAGCTTCGGATGCAGCAACATATTCAGCCTCCGTTGTGGATGTTGTCACATTCATCTGTCTTTGCGATCTCCAGGTTATCGCACTGCTGTTAATGAGGAATATGTATCCTGTAGTTGATCTTCGGGTTTGCAAATCATTTGCAAAATCAGCATCTGAGTAGCCAACTAGTGTGAGTTTTTCAGATCTATTGTACACAATGCCATCATTAATAGAGTGTTTTAGATATTTTACAACTCTTTTAGCAGCATTCCAGTGAATGTTGCTATGACAATTCATGTATCTGCTCAACACACTTGTTATATATGCAATATCTGGTCTGCATGTTGTTGCAGCAAAAATTAATGAACCTATAAGTTCTCTATAGGGGACATTATCCAGTGGTGGACCATGATCTTCACCTGTCAGACAAACATTAGGATCGGCTGGTATTTTCAATTCATTTGAATCAACCAGGCCAAATTTATCAATAATTCGGGCAATATATTTACTTATACTGATTGATATGCATGAAGAATTCTTACTTGATTTAATTTCTAATCCTACAAACGTGTTCGGTTCATGATTTGTGATCTTGAATTTTCCCTCAAGTAGTTCGATGACTTTCAAAAGAACAGTTCTATTCTTGCAAAATATAAGTCCATCGTCTACATATAAAATGAGTAGCACAAGTTCTTCTTCAATGAAACCTTTATAGATGCATCCATCGCTTTTGCACTGGTTCAAACCGATTTCTTCCATAAATTCGTTGAACTTGTTATTCCAGCATCGTGGGGATTGTTTTAGGCCATACAAGGATTTTTTGAGTTTACAAACTTTTCCTGGTATCAGAGAAATACCTGGTGGTGGATCCATATATATTTCTTCCTGTATTACTCCATGCAGGAAGGCTGTTTTTATATCAAACTGGGTTATTTCCATTTGATTTTGTGCAGCTACTGCTAAGACAGTGCGAATGCTATCATAGCGTATTGTGGGAGCAAAGGTTTCTTTAAAGTCAATACCCTTAATCTGAGAATAACCTTTCGCACACAACCTCGCTTTGAATTTAACTTGACCATCAGAAATATTTTTCAATTTAAAGACCCACCTGCAGCCGACTGTAGTTTTTCCTTCAGGTAATTCAACACACTCCCATGTTTTGTTTGATTCTAAGGAATCTAACTCCTCTTCTATTGCTTTTTGCCAATGGGTTCTTTCCTTGCTACGAAGAGCTTCTTCATAGGTGGATGGTTCAACCATTTCTACGATGTTGATCTCATTCTGCACTTCATAATCACCTAGTTTTCTTGGTTTTTGAATGGATCCTCTGGCCCTTAGATTATATTTGCACAAGGTGTTCTCTGCATCTTCAACTTCAGTTGGAGTTTCTTCGTATTCAGCTTGATCACTTGTCCTATTTTGACTTGCATTTAAATCAATCTGATCTTCCGTTTCTTCTTCTAAATCGATGTCTACTAATTGAGTATTTTCCCTTGTTGTGACTGTGCTATTTTCATTGAAAATCACATTACGGGAAACTTTTATCTGTTTAGTTGCAGGATTGAACAATCTGTAATTGGTAGAATTTCCTTCGTACCCAATGAAAATTAGTTTCTCGCTTTTCTTATCCAATTTCTTCCTGAGACTTTTGTCTGTAAGGAGATAAGCTTCAGAACCAAAAGTTCTAATGTGGTTTAACGTCTGAGTCTTTCCAGTCCATAATTCAAATGGAGACTTACCCCCAACGTCTCTAGTTCTGTTCATGAGATAAACCACTGTATTGATGGCTTCGGCCCATAAACTTTTTGGAAGGTCTTTGGTATACAGTACGGCTCTTGCTTGTTCCACTATGGTTCTATTCTCTCGCTCGCTCTTTCCATTTTGTTCAGGACAATAAATACCAGTATGCTCCAATACTATGCCCTTCGAGCGAAATAGATCCAGCATGTGTTTGTTTATGTATTCAGTTCCATTGTCAGATCTCACTCGTTGTATTTTGTGACCGAATTTCGTTTGTGTCATGTTGATATACTCTCGAAAACATTCATATACTCCATTCACAATTATAAAATCACAACTCTGGCCTTGGAAATTTGACACATTCCACTCTGTATCGAATTTATGACGTTTTTCAAAATATTTTTATGTTCCAAGTCAACACTATGTTGCCCTTTCTACATTCTTAGAGTATTTCCCAGAATGTGAATGAATTGGACAAGATGTGATGGACGAAAATAATTAACGTTTATATGAATTGATAGAAAGGATTCCTTTTCTAGTTATTTGCATGAAAAGTACAAGAGATCACTGTTGAAATATATCATTTTTCGGCGAAAATTTTCTTCCATGGCGAAAAATTTTCGCCATGGAAGAAAATTGCATTGCTTTCACATAATTTTCATATGCATGCTTGTGAAGATTTAATGTTTATTATCCTCTTGAACTGAAAGTTCAAGACTTGACGACATTTTATTTATTCGATCTTATGAACAAGGAGTAAAATATTCTGATTGTATAGTAATTTATTAGATTAAAAAATATTCATACATTACTACCACATTACTTGTACAAATAAAATGGAATAGGTCAAACATATGCTACTCATTTATCATTCACCTGTTCTAAAATAAGACACAAACTCCTGGAATATGGAAAAAACCGATGTATTCTGGTTCAATATAGCCTATTTCTACTTTCGGCAAAGGATTGATAGGAATGAAAGCTCCAGTGACACATTTCAATTCATCGGAATCTGAATTCACCAACTGTGGAATGCAATATAGTCATATTTCTTCTTTTTTTTAGCCTTTTCGACGTGTTTTTTTCTGAAACGTGAAAACGATCAACAATAATCATTTACAGAGCGATGATGGCCATCCAGAACCCGTTTAGGTACTTACGAAAATCGTGCAATTTCATTCTGCAAGTTCTTTCCTCATAATTCCTCGAAAATCCTACCTGAACCATATTTTCCGATCGCTTTCGTTAGAAGATCGTATAAGGAAGCCTTTTTTGTCCATTCACACATTCCAAATAAATTTTGAGCACCAAAAACGATACCGAAACTAACCAAACTTCTGGGGGACCGGAATCTTTCAAAACGGCCAGATACCTAAAAAAAACTTCGTTATCAAGTGTAAAAAGGTCGATTAGTACTTACTTTCGCTTTATTTATGCATATAAATCGATTTTTGGTCCAATTCAAATTTGCCGTTCGTACTCACGCCAAAACTCGTGAAAGGAAAAAATGACACTTGCACGAAACTTCTTCTGGACGACGAAGTACGGAAAAATAGGCGATTTCCTATCGATATTTCGCCCCAAAATCGCCAATCGATTCGAACTAACAGAATGTGGAAAATCTTTGATACTTTTACTTTGATGTAAACAGAAAAACTGGCATCGTCGTTTCGTCATAAACGATATTCTATGTACGCGCACAGATTTTTCATCAGGTGCACCAATTCCTGAAAACGAAACCATGGCCAAAGTTGTGATTTTATAATTGTGAATGGAGTATACACGTCTGATTTATGTTTTATGAACTTAACCTCACAATAGTTCGAGCTGTCATCTTTGAATAAGACATAATACCGTGATCCTCCGATCGATTCTGTGGACATCGGACCACAAACGTCAGTATGACAGAGTTCACCTGGTTTTGTATTCCTGTGCGACACTGGCGCGAATTTCAATTTATGTTGCTTGCCGTATGCGCAAGCTTCACAAAAGAATTCATCACTATCGTTTAATTTTAGTCCTTCAGGGTTTCTGGCGAACATTTCTTTGAGAGTTTTAATGTTCATATGTCCTAATCTCTCATGCCACTGCTTTAGAGTTCCAGTTGTTACCGAGTTCACTTCAGAGCAATTTGTCTTTGTTCGACACAGTAATTTGTATAAATTATTATTATCACGAACTGCGACACCGACCGTTTCACCTGACTCGATTATTAGGGCATTATGTTTGGTTTTATTTATTGAAAAACCTTTCCTTGTGACAGCTCCTTCTGAGAACAGATTTCTTCGGAGACCAGGGACATACCAAACATTTTCAATTAATCCAGGGTACCACTTTCCGTCAATCCATTTCTCGACTTCAACTGTTCCAATTCCTTCTACAGTGAGTTGATCGTTGTTACCTAACTTTACTGCATCTCTGAATTCCCTGAATGTTGCAAAGAAACTTCTGTTTGGAGTCATATGCTGTGAGGCACCACTGTCCAATATCCATGTTGAGTCTATGTCAACCAACAAGGCTTCTAGAGATTCATCTGTTTCATTTTCAACATAGAAGGCACTTCCACGATTCTCACGTTGGTTATCATTGTATTTGTTGAATCTGTCTTTGTTCCTTTTGGGCAAACGGCAATCTCTAGCAAAGTGACCTGTCTTATTGCAGTTGTAACACCTTACTTTGGAATACTTCTGGCCTTTCTGATTTTTTTCACTTGTGCTGGCAAGGGCTGTATTTTGTACTTCAACCTTGGAAATGCTGGCTTCTTCATCAATCAGCCTGGCAGTGAGGTTTCGAACGGTTTGTTTGGTTTCATCTAGAGAAAGCCATGCCTGTCTGAAGGTTCCGTACTTGGAAGGCAATGAACTAAGGATTTTAGTGATGATAGCTGTATCACTAATTGTATCCCCGGAGTCCTTAATCTGCTGTGAAAGACTTTCTACCTTTGCAATGAACTGTGCAATAGACTCTGCTGGTTCCATTATGCATTGGTAGAATTTTTCGTGAACCAACATTTTGTTTGTTTCCGATTTCCTGTCGAATATAGAATCCAGTTTGTCTAGCAGTTCTTTAGAGGTAGTACAGTTCTCTATCAAGCAAATCTGAGGTAGTTCCATAGCACTGGTCATCATGCACATGGCGGCGGCGTCCTTTTGATTCCATTTGTTGATTTTGTCATCATCAGAGCTGGGTAACTTCTGTTTTCCTGTGACAATATCAAGTATGCCTTTGGCTCGGAGTGCACACTTCACCTGGAATCTCCACTGAAGGTAGTTATCGCCATTAAACTTGCTCATTTGTTGAACGGCGTCCATTTTGTTGTTTTCTTTTCTTTATTACAAATCAACGGCAAACTAGGTAACTTATCTTGTCGATCTTTGCGTGAATCTGGGCCAATAACCTCTTGAGATCTAGTGGATATCGAAAAGAATATTCTAGTTTGTAAGATTTAATATCTGATAAAGAAAAATATACAAATGTACGATTACAGCTTCTTGCTTGAGAATGACGTATATACTAATCATTGATTATCAATGACACTAAGTCACCAAGGTTGGAATAATGATTTGACAGATTCTTTTTCTTTCAACAGTATCTCTTACTTTTCACATTTTTGATTTTCCTTATCCACCCCAGTGCATCATTTCATGAACGGGCAATGGTCAATGGCGTGACCATTATAGATGTCCATTGCAATATTACATTTATAATATCATGGATGTTGGAAAATTCTCCGTGCACAGTTGAGAAATCAAATTGTAACAAATGTAATAATTCTTTGAAAAAAAAAAGCATATCTATTTCATGGCGGTCTATACCTATGGATCGTTTGAAAGAAGAAGGATTTAGTTGCCTGCAAGAATGCATCTATATAGCTCCCCCATCACATTCGAAATGCAAAAAATGTGCGAATGAATTAATTATTGAAAAACAATATTCAGAATATTTATTGATTGAATGTGATGTGGGAGAAACAGCAATTCTGGAGGAAGTACCACTAGAATTGATAATTGAAAACAATAGATATTTTCTCAGAGGGTTGGCAAATTTTATAACCCCCATGGAGAGCGCAGGGATAGGTCATTATACTTCCTACTGTAGGAGAAATGATGGACAGTGGGAAGAGTATAATGACTTGGAGAGACTTCAAGAATATAAGAAGTCCCCATATGATTCGATATACGGTGTGATTTTAAATATTGTTTTTTTAAAGATGAATGTTTTTTCTTTTTAATTTTGAATAATGAACAAATTGTATTATTACTTTTTTTATAAACTTGAAATATTCACTTGATCACTTACTTTTGAAGGCTGTTCTGTAGAATGTAGAAGGAGAAAAATTAAATTTTGTTGAAGGGTCCAAAAAAATTTATTTAACGTTCGCAACATTACATTAATTCAGAGAATTTCTTTACGAAATGAATTCTATGTTGAAATACTTACTCTGATTCTTCGCAAAGTATTTACTCTATTAGACAGACTTTTTGTTAAATTATTCCAAAAATCTTGTGGTTCAGCTAATAAAATTCCCCTCAATTCATTAGCTGAATTTTCTAATTTTTGGTGAGGGCGAGAGATTTGGTTCAACCGCCTCGACATTTCGGCCAAACATATTCAATACAATTCATGTCTGGTGAATAAGGTGGCCAATCCATTCTTGTGATCCCATGATATTCTATGCGGTCATTTACAATTCTCGCTCGATGGGGACGAGCGTTATCAATGTTATCATTTATGAGAATCCAGTGACAACCAAACAACTGGTGAATGCACATGTGCTTCATTGATGTTAGTCCCTTATCTCCGGTGAGCGAAGATAAGAATCATATTTATTTTATTACTTCTCGCATCCTTTTTACCGAAAGTGAATTTTTCTTCTGAATATTTTGACAAATTTTTTGGACCTTCCAAGGAATATATTTTCACTCTTCATATTCCTACCTGAAACAATATGCTGAACACAATGTCGACCACTAAAGAATTCACACACGACCATTCTTCTACTCGAACAGAACTTCCAACACACACCCAAAGTACATCATATGCAAATGCCACCATGTCTAAGCCGACACCATCCTTTCCAAAAAAAGACCAAGCCATTATATTAAATGCGATTGGAGATCTACGAAACTCTGACTACGTCCGATCCATAGGAAATATTATAGGAGCTAAATCTATAAGATACATCTCCCGACTTTCAAATCAGAGAATCTGTATTTTCTTAGATAATATCAAGACAGTAGATGAACTCCTTGCAAACCGTTCTACAGTTAACATAAATGGCACAGAAACCAAAATTCGAAGATTTATAACCCCAGCCAAACGAATAGTTATATCGAACGCATGCCCATCTATCCCTCACTCAATAATAGAGGCAAAACTTAAAGACCTTGGACTAACTCTAGTATCAAGCTTAAGTTTCTTGAAAGCTGGCATCGAAGGAGACGAGTTCTCCCATATCCTCAGCTTCAAAAGGCAAGTGTACATCAGTCCGCCAGAAACTGAAGGAGAAAGTTTTCCATCTTCCTTTCTACTCACTCACGAGCAAACAACTTATAGAATATTTTTATCTTCTGATTCACCCATTTGTTTCATCTGCAAGGAACAAGGCCACATCGCCGCAGCCTGTCCAAAAACCAACGTTACAACAGACCCCAATGAAACAATACCTAACAACGATTCTCAAAATAACCAAAAAGGCGATGATCAAGAGAACATGGTCCAGGAAAGCACATCAACAAGTGAAATGGAAAATCCTAAAAAACGCCGCGCATCCTCCAGCAGCCCAAACTCACCAATCTCAGCAGAAACCATAGAACCTCTATTGACACCATCCACCACTACTAATAGAACCGAATTAGAACAACTGGAACCACCACAAGAGTTCGCCACTCCTAATACTAGCGCAGTGAAGACTAATAAGAACAAAAAATGCAAGTTGATAAAGCAGAAGAAAACAAATATCAACTTGGAAGGAATTGAAGATGTGTTTTCGAAGGATCCAGACCAATACCCTTGCAATTTCGAAGAATTCAAACATTTTCTGGAAAAATCTTTGGAAAATAACGACCCACTATCTAACTCTAAGAATATCTCAGAAGACGCTGACGCAATAATCCACACTATAGAAGATATTTACCCAAACTTGCCAAATAAAACTGCTAAAATGAAGTTCTCGAAGCTATTAAAAAGACTAAAAATCCAACTGAATCAAGAAGAAATTGAACTTTCCAGCAACATGAGTATAAGCTCACAGGACGTTGTAGAAGATTCAGACCAATAAAAATGCCTAAGAAATCAACAAACACATCTTTCACCGCAATTCAATGGAACTGCAGAGGATTCTACTTTCACTTTGAGTGAATACAACAACTACTAAATGAACACCAACCAGATCTACTTTGCCTTCAAGAAACCAATCTGAAACAAGATCAAACACCAAAACTAAAAATGTTCGAAGCTTTCAACCTCAACCGATCGAACCAAATAAGAGCTAGCGGTGGTGTTGCCATTTTCATCAAGAATTCATACCACAGTGAATTAATTAATCTACAAACCAACTTAGAAGTAATTACAATCTCAGCCTATATACCAACCAGAATCACAATATTATGTAACCTATATATCCCACCCAACTACAATATACAGGAATCAGAAATCAACCAACTCATCAGTCAACTACCGAAACCGTTTATTCTCCTCGGTGATTTCAACAGCCACAATCCAATATGGGGATCCCATCATATAAACAAAAAAGGACAAATAGTCGAAAACATCCTAACTAAATCTGACCTCATCATCCATAACACTGGTGCCCATACACATTTCATTGAATCCAACGGAACTTTCTCTAGCATCGACCTCACTCTATCAGACGCTAGCATCAGCAATTCTATTGATTGGGAAGTACTAGACAGTTTGTACGATAGCAACCATTTTCCAATAAAAATCACGGTTCAGACCTAGGCAAAACCAAAGATGACATGAATGAGAGCTGGAAATTAAATCGGGCAGACTGGGTTGCCTTCACATGTTACCTAGACGAAGAACTAAAGAGCTTTCAACTTAACGAGGATATTGAAATTGCCACCGAGGACTTTTCAACACTTATTATCAACGCCGCAGAGAAGTTCGTTGGAAGACGTAAAGAATCAAAGGAAAAGTACTCCGTCCCATGGTTGAACCCAAAATGTGATGAAGCTGTCAAACAAAGTAAACAGGCTCTTAATAAATTGAAAAGAATAAATACGACAGAAAACCTAGTCGAATTCAAGAAACAGAGAGCTCTAGCACGACGTACGATAAAACAGAGCAAGAAAAGTGCATGGCAAGACTACGTTTCACAACTTTCTACAAATTCCAATATGAAGCAGGTATGGGACAAAATAAATGCTATCAATGGCAAGAAGAGAAAACAGAACATAACAGCACTGAAAAACGCACACCAAGGTATAACGACAAACGAAAAGGATATTGCCGAAGTACTAGCCCAAAACTTTCAGGCATAATCATCTGACATGAATTACGACCCCGATTTCTTAGCATATAAAAGAGAGAAAGAAACTAATGAACCACTAAAAATCAACGATGTAGATGCTGACCCCCTAAATTTACCGATTACAATGGAGGAACTCGAGCATGCCCTCGAATCCTGCAAAAATAGCTCTCCTGGACCTGACCGAATTCCAGCAGCTTTCCTCAAGCACTTACCTCAGTCCGGACTCAATACATTGCTAACAATCTTCAACAAAATCTTTTTAGAAAGAACATTTGTGACTAAATGGAGAGAAGCAATAATTATACCTATCCTTAAAACGAATCATTCTAAAGTAGAACCGAAAAGTTATCGCCCAATCTCTCACACATGTACAATGTGCAAGGTTATAGAAAGGATTATAAACAGGAGATTATGGTTTACTCTTGACAGTAACAAATTAATCAACAGATTCCAAAGTGGCTTCAGGAAACACCGCTCGACTACAGATAACTTAGTTCAATTACACACCGAAGTACTAGACGCTTTTGCCAACAAACAAGAACTTATAGCAGTCTTTTTCGATATTAATAAAGCTTTTGATACAACTTGGCGCCATAAAGTGCTGGAAAAGCTGAAACAGTGGAAAATCGACGGCAATATACTGCAATTCATCAGGAATTTCTAAGATGAAAGAACTTTTAGAGTGAGACTGGGAAACATATACTCTGACCAATACACACAACAGAACGGTCTATCACAGGGCTCAGTCATAAGTCCCACGCTATTCCTCATAGCCATCGAGGACGTTGTGGACTTCATCAGAGCACCCATCAAACCATCAATCTTTGCTGATGACTTACTGATCATGTGTCGTGGACATAACTCTGACACTACAACAAAGCTACTACAAAGTTGCATAGACGATTTGGATAATTGGTCGAGAACTTCAGGATTCATCTTCTCACAGACAAAAACTGAAGTGATGAAATTCACGAGAAGACGTTTCAAAATATGCCATTTAAAATTGGGAAATAAACCACTCCAAACGGTGAAACATCATGCCTTTCTTGGAGTTATCTTTGACACCAGGCTCACGTGGTATGAACATATAAAACATTTGAAGTCGGATTGTATGAGGCGCTTGAATATAATGAAGATATTAGCTAATAACCACTGGGGCGCAGATGAAAAGACTCTGATGACAATATATCGAACACTCATACGATCAAAACTAGACTACGGATCTACAATATACTCAACAGCTAGCAAGACCTTACTGGCAAAACTGGATGTCATACAAAACACTGCCATTAGATTAGCAACAGGTGCATATATAACAAGCCCTTCGGATAGTTTGAGTAGAGAAGCTGGTGAATTACCCCTTAAATTTAGAAGATTAATGCTTCAGTCAACCTATATGCCGCCCGAATATCCGCCGATAGCAATAATCCTACCCAAATACAACTCTACAGCTCAAGGTTTAGCGAAGCTTATAAAAACCAACCAAACCTAAGACAACCACTTTACCACCTAGTCAATCATGATCTACTAGAAACCAATTTCCTCAAGAGCCTTCCCTTCAGGAATACAGGATCTCCACCATGGACAATGAAGAGACCAGTTATTGATACTTCCTTAAAAATCTTTCGTAAAAATGAAACTCATCCTGATATTATAAAGAACAACTTCAAGGATCGGGTATCCCACTTCCAGAATGACGATATTGTTTTCACAGATGCCTCGAAGTCCTCCGGAGGAACAGGATGTGCATTCCTAGCAGCGAATTCAGTTAGAAAGTTCAAACTCCCTATAGATTGTAGCATATTCACAGCGGAATTAGTTGCAATTCAGAAAGCTTTAGAGTTTATAGCTGAACAAGGAACATCTCAGCCCATTATATGTACTGACTTTCTCAGCTCAATTCAAGCTATCCAGAGGCCTTACAGTGATAATACCATTATAAATAACATCACAGATCTCATCTGCTCTATCCAAAACACCAATAAATCACTGACATTGATGTGGATTCCCTCCCACTGCGGCATTGAGGGTAACGAGAAGGTGGATGCAGCAGCAAAGGAAGCCGTTATTGATGGTCTTTATTTAGAAGTATTGACAAACTACGACCTAAGTAACCTTTGCAAAAATAAAATCAAAAACAAGTGGAAATTGATTTGGCAACAAAGAAGATCGAAGCTTGCTCTGATAGATCCCACAATCAATACGAATCCTCCAATCACACGAATACGTCAAAACCTCGTCATCCTAAGAAGACTCAGAATAGGCCATACAAGAGAAACACATCAATATCTACTAAAGAAGGAATCTCCTCCACGGTGCCAAATGTGCAGCTCCCAACTCACCACACGTCATATAATCATAGAATGCCAACTATTCGAAGCCCAAAGAAAAATACACAACGTTAGCAACAAAATGGAAGAAGCCCTCAACATCAGCTCACCGTCCTGCACCAATACAATAGCATTCATTAAGAGCATCAAATTTAAAATATGATTACATCTATGACACAATACCATGACATGTATAGTATATTATTAATAATACTGAACATTTTGTAAACATCAAACTGAAACCGCTAATGGCCTTGTTGTCGAAGCGGCAAACAATAAATAAATAAATAAAATTTATGAGAATTAATAAGTCATTGCGGCCATCAAAACATATTCCTCCACAAACACAAACTGATCTTGTTCCAAAAGACGTGCTTTCAAGTATGCAACTCTCATTGTATCGTTGACTTCTTTCCCTCCATACTCAAATTTACAGCATGCAATCTTCTTCTACTCAACTGTTTGTCCACTAATTATTCTTCCAGTTGCTTGTCTAAAGACACTGTTAATTCGGAAGCCGTGAATGTCCGATTTATTTTTGCCGTGACAACTAAAAAGCGGTCTTCAGCTTCAGTTGCTGCTCGTTCTCGTCCTCCTTCATACGTATAGACAGCAGATCCTATTCTAAGAAACCGATTCCAAGCTCTACTAACTCCACTTTGTGAAGCATTTACATTTCTTGCGACAAACCAGGTACAGCGAATTTTTTCTCAATAAATCAATTGTGTGAGTTGCAAAATGAGGTGTAGCGCCATTCTGTTGAAACCAAATATCTTCTAGATCTATATTCCTTGATTCAGGCCACAAAAATTCGTCTAATGGACATTTCAGGGTCTTCTGCAACATTTTCACGAACCTAATATTTCCTTGTCAAGGACCGCTACGACTGTATTTTTCACTTTTTTGATCTTCCATCGAACCGGTCTCTTGAAATTCTTCAATAATTCGACCAATAGTGCTTTCAGATGGACGATTATGTAAACCATAAAATTCACGTAATTTTTCGAAAACACTCTTCACAGAACGCTGATTTCCATAAAATAATTCAACAATTTCAACGCGTTGTTGTATAGTGTACGGAGCCATTTTTATAAATGTCATAAATCACACTTCTTGAATGCCAAAGTACCCAGACGAATTCAATGCGCCATCTATATTTTATTTATTCTTGAAAAAAACACGCAATTTGAAACAACCTATATATGTTCAGGTCGAAGACTCGCCCTGTATAACAGACGATTTATCTAACTGAATGATTTGCTTCAATCTGAAAAATTGCCTCCGTATAAAGAGGATTTCACTGAGTCCCGATAACGGAAACTACAAATTAAGAAGTCGTTGATATAAATAATTATTTCCTATCCATTTGATAAGCGAGAATAAGAAACGAATTGTTCCTGAATCCAAACCTGCATTCAAACATGATAAGAGCGGCTGCGTGCGGCGCATGATCAGAGAGACAACGGCTCTTTTCATGATTTCATGTTTGATTTATGACCAATTAGTAATTACAGATAGCTTTGTATGAGCCAAAACTGCCGACAGTGGTATGGTCGCGAATGGAGATTCAGAGCTACACCTTCTGTGACGTCATCAAATAGTAAAGTACTAAATATCTGCATCAAAATTTCTTGGAGAACAAAAAGCTTTGGTGCTGGGTGTGACGTCACCACCGCATGTTACGAATGTGAATAACTCGTTAACGAAAAATGATATCGGAGAATTTTCTTCAGAACAAATTGGAACAAATTCGGGACTAATTATTGGCATAAAAATTTTTTCCAAATTCGAACATGTTGGTTGAGCGTGAAGTCAGCACTAAATCAAAGACATGCCAATAACTCGAAAACCATAAGGGTGCTGGGGATGATTGATACAGAACAAATTAGAACAAATTCAGTACTAAATATTGAGCTTGGTTTCAGAATTTGTTCCACCAACTTTTCGCTAACTTCACGCGGCCGTTTGATATAGGTGTACGTTAATAGGACTTAGGAAGGTGAAAAAAATCAGCAAATCTCAGCTAATGCCAAAGTTTCGCAACATATATTGTCGCTTCTTCAGGGCTAAAAAATACAGGTCATCATGTATAAAATGAATGATCACGACAACAACAACACACAGAAACACACAAACTAACATGTACAAAAAACAATGGAAAATTGTTCAATGTTTTCACCTAGAAGTATTGGCGAATGCAAAGATCAAAACTTCCTCGTTCGGCTGAAATTACAACCTAGAAAACGAGTAATGTGTTGAGATGGTGTTCATTTCACGCGCTTCGAAGCTGTGATATTTTATTTCATATCTAGGTACG
Organism: Adalia bipunctata; assembly: GCA_910592335.1. Taxonomy (NCBI): domain Eukaryota; kingdom Metazoa; phylum Arthropoda; class Insecta; order Coleoptera; family Coccinellidae; genus Adalia; species Adalia bipunctata. Next base: position 7,493,059 of record OU342949.1, on the reverse strand, counting down.
CTTGTTAGATATTTAGAATTAGATTATTTCATCGTTTTTTGAGTGAATTGTTGAGAAGTTATTTATATCAGTTTTATCCATTTAAACTATCATTTACCAATTTATCATATTTCAGGTTACAAGGTGTCTTGTTTGAGTTTCATTTTCTGGTGCAGTTCTAGCCGATGAGAATGGTTAGTTCCATTATTATCACTAAGAGTGTCGCAAAATTGATCATCGTAATTAAGGTACTGAGCTGTGTCTTAATCTTACTGTAAGACAGAAATTTAAAAAGCTGAAATATTTGAGCAAAAGGATTTATATTTTAATGCTATTAATATATATAATTTTAGGCCAGTGGATTGATATTATAACGATGAGTTTGCTGAATACGAGTACTGAAAAACCTTTTTACAATGATTGTAACTTCAATTGCTCTTCAAGAAAAAGTAAACAGTTTTATACGTTTTCATGAATTTCCTAAGACAGATGCCTCAACACTGTATAGCAGTAATGCCTTCGGTATATTGGAAAAATTGGACTCGAACAATAGATGGAGAAACCTTGCTACGAAGAATTTCGTTGAGAGTTTCTCAAACAACTGAGAACAATATGTCTACTGAATATATCGAGCATTTAGCGAATATTTTGAAAGATTGTATTCATCAGCCAAGTTCTGAGGTTGAATTGATGAATTTACGGATTTATGTTATAAGAATATTCAAGATTTTAAAGTGATACTTGAAATACCAATACAAAAATCGTCATGTTTTTTACAAGCTTTTATTTAGTTTCACCTGTCCCGGTGTCTGTCTGTAATCAAATCTTGCAAGTTGAATATGACACACTTCTAATCGTCCGATTGATTTGAAATTTGGCAGGTGTACATAGTTCTGGTGACAATGCATCATGAAATATTTTTTATAGAAAAAAACAAAATGGCGGCTTCAAAATGGCGGATGAGTTTTGTAATTATCATCCGATTCCATTCAAAATTAGTATCTGGGGGTTTTTGGGTTCGACAATGATGATTCTTCCGTCAAAATTGAAAAATTCAAGATGGCGGCTACAATATGGCGGACGAGTTTTGTAATTATGATCAGATTCTGTTCAAAATTGGTATCTGGGGGTTTTCTGGGTAGGAAATTACGATTTTTCAAAATTGAGGAATTCAAGATGGCGGCTTCGAAATGGCGAGTGTTGTTATTATAAAAGCTTGTTTAAAAAAATGATTTTTTTATTATAGCTTGTTTTTATTTTTCGTTCAAATCGAATCCCTATCGAAAGATTTTATGCACCCAATAGTAATCAATGTTCCATCTATTTTCATCAAGGATCATATTTTTCACACATTTATTTTCTCTTGCCCAAGGCGTTTACTCATGAGAAAACATATACCTTTGGTAGTTCTTTTAAAATTATGGATTTTTTTTATTCCATTTTCATAATTAGATTCACATTCACTCCTGGACTGAAAAGATGTACCTACTACAACATACTCGAAATTATGGGCTCCCTCAACCATATTCATGATGGCACATAATGGTACGCTTATTCTTTATGCTCATTGGGACATAAATATACGTAACGAATAAAACTAATCACAATTTTAAGATCCAATTAGTTTAGCAATCACTTTTCTCCATAATACCTAATTGTAGTGAACTAGGCAGCAAATTATTTTTTATTAGCCAGTTTTTAATTCAGATTATATTAGTCATTCCACTAGGTACTCATTTTTCACTTATATTGAACATTTTATGATTTTGTTTTTCACATTAGATTTATGTTGGTTCATTCTTAGCAAAAAATATTCGTTTACGTTTATTGAACTGCTGGCAATGTTCCGGTTATAATCATGCTGTGATTATGATTTCATCCGCCATTTTCAAAATCTTAGATGACAAAAACTAGTAAAATTTCAGAAAGGTACTTGAAAAGTTGATTATTCCAAAATGGAGTAATGATCAGACGTATGGGAACTGGGAAGTACCTACAAAATTACATAGGGTTTTATTCAGAGGCATAACTTGTAAGTAGTGAATTACAGTAATGTCATAGTCGACACCTATGATCTTTGGCCCTTTCTTCATGAAATAATCAACCTTTATGAAATAAAAGCACCAAAAAAGAAAATATTTTTGGATGAATTGGGATGAACGAAATTCATTTTGTCCGCATGCTATGGACAAAATGGCATACCAGCAACGGGCAGTTGTAGTTTTCTACTTATAGTTACAAAACAACTGACAAAGTTTACCAATGAAATGCTTGGTTCTTCTAGGAACATCAGCACAAGATGCGTGAGCCCAATGCATGCATCGTTACAAGTCTTTTTCAACCCTACTCCTGGAGAAGACTGGTTTTATCCCAATCTAAATCGGGAAAAAGGTCATAACATAACCCTTTACTGCATGATATATTAAATATTGGAGAAAAAAATTTTTTTTTCGAGAAAAATGTTTTATTTATGCTTCAAAATTAATTATAAATTTTTTTTTTCATCAAAAAGTACTTTTGTTTAATTTTTTTTCCAGAAACCATATATGGGTTCGTATGCATCGACGCTTCAAACACTTTGGACATATATGGTTTCGTATGCATACTAAGCACATATGATTGTTATCAAAACATTATTATATTTGACGAAAATTATGTTATCAATAATGTCATACAACTTTATTGATGAAACTTAATCAAACAATTACTTTTATCTTCTCCCATAGAAGAATGTGCCCATTATTCAAATGATTTTGAGCTGTAATAGTATCTATAAACCAACCCCGATAGTTATAATAACTCACGCCTATAACTCATTCTAATACAAATTGGAAAACAGCTTACAAATGAATAAAACAAATCGGATCGATCGGAACATCAGACATCAAGGTAACGTTCTCGCCATTCATTTCTACATTTCCTTTGGTCTGAAAATCCAAAAATTGCAATTGGAAAACGTTTTCTACGCGATTCGATTCTCGACCACACACTTGACAACTGTTGTCAATTTTGAAAATGCAGATTAATTCGAATTTTACTGAAGAAGTCGAAGATAAAGCATAGTATTCGATTCGCGGTAAATGTCATAACACACGCAGATGAATTTTGCAGCACGAGCCGTTAGGCGGGTGGTGTAATTCATCAACTTACATATTGCTTGAGTGCATACGAAACCACATATGTCCAAGCGAAAAAAGCGTAGAATGCATACGAACCCAGATATGGTTCCGAAACAATTGGTATCGAAAATCGTTGGAATCGAATTGAAAGTGAAAATCTATTATAGTGCATACAAACTAGAGTTTATGTCACATAACAAAACATTTTTTGTTCCTCCAAAAACTCATCTTTTCATTCTTATTTCTTTTCTCAAAGTTGACAGTCGCACGTGCATGTAAACATTCACTGACCTTGTCTGGAAAAAGGTGGTTTTCTACAAGTGACGTCGGACCATATACAGAGTAGATGCTGTTTGTTATTGTTAATGATATAAGAAATAAACTCCGCTAGGGTCTTCATGTTAGTTTTCTATATTTTCACAATAAATGAACGGTAAAAATGTCAAACCATATATGGTTTGCTATGCGGTAAAGGGATAATATTCTCTTCTCCATTGTCTTCTCTAAATAATGCCCTCGGTACTTGTACCCTTTCCGTTGGAGGAGGTATGGGCTCATTTTTTGATTTGATTGCAAACATACAGGGTCTTTCACGAGGAACCTCACCCATATTTATACGGGAAACTACTGAACGTAATTTTCATGAAATTCAGCACTTATAAGTATTTCACGATGCTGATGAAATCTAAAATATTTTCAAGGCATGAGCACCTCCGGTTTTTCCGAAAATGACGTCAACTTCCGTTTTTCAAATTAGAACACCATTTTTTTATTGCAGAAATAGATTCCTTAGAAAATTTCAAGTTATTTTGATGTAACATTTTTCAGTTTTGGTTGGAAAATTCTCTCTGAGCGGGAAAATTCGAAAAAAAAATCGAAAATAGAGCTCCGCTGAAACAAGAATAACTTCGAGGTTTTTGGATGGAAAATGTTCATTATTGGGATTTTTCAAGATGTAAGATTGATGTATCCACTTTGAAAATCGAAATCGCGATTCATGATACAGGGGGTGAAAAAATCGCTGTCAAAGTTAGGGATGACAAAATCGTGAAAAATCAATTTTTTCAAATTAGAACCCCATTTTTTTATGGCAGATATTGAATCTATGTTAAAAAATAATGTGAGTGTATGCATCACACCCTTGCCCTAAAGTGGATATCAACTCAGAAAATATCCATTTTAGGGCAAGGGTGTGATGCATACACTCACATTATTTCAGTCTCAGTCAAATGAATTACGGTTGTATGCATAAATTATCTTTAAAGTGAAAATTAATTAGTTTGGGGATTCTTTTTGTTAAATACGTACAATATTAGTGAAGATATAGATTTTTTGTGTTCTACTATGCTATTAGTTTCGTTTTCTTCCTCGTGTGTGGTTCAAAAAGCAGCATATTGCGTTGGTGTAATTTGTTGATTGCTTCGGCAGTAGTTTTGATTTGAACTATATTTGAAATTTGAACATAAAAAATAACAAAAGTGGTGTCTTGTGTAGCGTTTGGATGCAAAAACGAGTACGATTATCGGAAAATATCTTTTTCTACAAGCGTGCGCTTTCAACCCTTTTTCCGCACGCATTTCAATTCGTAAAGAGTCACATTGCCAAACAGTGTGGAAAAAACCCCTGCTATTCCATTCCCGCACACTTTCAGTGCGGGAAAGGATTAGCAGGGGTTTTTCTCGCACGCTTTTTCTAAAGAATAAACTGAATTATGATATGTCTCTATGCACCAAACGCCACCGATGACGTTGCTACGGAAACGACATGTGAATTAACATTATTTGTCATTAGTATGAAATTATTTGAATATATCAAATCGAATTTGATCAGTGTGTTGAAATTAAATCGATATCAAGTAAGTGCTTGTAGAAAAAATATTGTTCCTAACTCGTGCGGAAAGTGTCTTTCCCGCACTCAAGTGCTTGCCCGAACTCCGCTACGCGTCGTTCGGGCAACGGCAGTTTCGTGCGGGAAAATATCTCTTTCCGCACTTGTTAGGAAAATAACTATTTTCCGCAAATCGCTAGGAAATTTTGACATTCCAGTCAAAATTGGTCATAGAAAAAGTCAAGATTTCCTAACTGTTAGGAAATATTCATTTCCTTACTGTAAGGAAATGATATTTCCTTACAGTTGGTTCGACATATGCATATACGAACTTTTCTCATGATTCCTTCGGCACTTATTTTAAAGAAGCAGTATTTTCACTGCATCAACCAGCTCTGGAGGAGTCCCAGAAATAGCAAATTCATCATCACTTATCATTTTACACTGTTTTAAATTCGAAAACACTAGCAATTAAATTAATTATATGCGTCAACTTTGACAATTCGACATGAGTACGTTTCCATAGTAACGTAACCAATTTCAATACGAATTTCGAAGCATTATTTATTTATGAATTGAATAATTCGCGATTTCATCAAAATTAATTGGAATCTGTCGAATTTTAAACGATTTGCGGAAAAATAGTATGTTCACCTCGTATAGGAAAAGACACATTCCTGGACTCTGTGTTGCCAAGTCTCGGCTTGCGCCTCGACTTAGCAATCTTCACGATCGTCCAGGAATGTAAGGCTTTTCCTACCCGGTAAACAATGTACTATTCACGGGTGAATTGATAATATTAGATTTTGCTATTCAATGAATAATTAGCGACTTGGCTAGCAAGAGTGAATTCATTTGGTACAGTTTTCCATTCAAACGACCAGATATCCTGAAGCTATCAAATCAAATCAAAAAGCTTTATTTCCTGAAAATGACATGAAAATGTGTAGGAATTGTCACAGTCAAAATATAGAATACAAAAAATTGGACATTATTAACATGAATAAACTTATAACGATGAATTACAAAATCATTTAAAAAAATCTTCAAGTGTATAAAAACATTGACGGATCAAAAAGAATCTCAAACTAGATTTAAACGAATTAAAAGTACCACAAGACCTGATCTGAGTAGGAAGTTTATTGAATATTTTCAAGCCTATGTGATCCGGAGCAGAAACACTTACATCTAACCTGGCAAAGTTCACATAAAAGTTCTCCACGTTTCTAGTTGAATAACCATGAACATCAGAAACTCGTCTATAATTATACCGATTCTTATAGACATAAAATAATATCTACTTAATTCATATATATATAAACAAGCAACCGTGAGTATGCGAAATGATACAAAATACGGTGCACACGATTGCAAGGAGGAAATATTGGCGATACATCGCACAATACATTTCTGGCCCAAGAAAACCTCTTTCACACTACAGGAACCTCCCCACAGACAAATGCCATATCGGATCCTAGACTCAACTTCAGCATGATATACATTAATCAGCTGACGTTCATCCAAAACAGACTATTATGATTAATAAACAAATATTTTAAAGAATTGAGATTTGAACGAAGTTGGTGACAATGAGAATTCCAGTTCAAATTCTCGTTCAAAGTGACTCCCAGCAATTTCACATCCTCATGGGTATTTGTTACAACTTTGCCGTTGATATCCATGACAAAGTCTGCAACACTTCTCTGTCTACTATGGAATCGCACAATATTTGTCTTACTGAAATTTATGAACAATTCCAGACTATTGAAAAATGACAGTACCCGCTCAAGAGTTTGACTACACTTGAGATGCAAATCGTTATCACCTGGCGCAGATAACACTAAAGAAAAATCGTCAGCATATGCAGCAAAAAACACATTGTCAACAAAAAACTCAAAATGATTGACGTACAATATAAAGAGATCGGTCCCAGAATTGACCCCTGAGGAACTCCCATGCTCAGACTCTTAACATCAGAACAACTACCATCACTGTTGACGCCAGATCTCACAGCAACTGTTTGTTTACGGTCAATCAAAAATGATGCTAACCACCGCAACGGTAGGCCTCTAATACCACAATGGCTCAATATACACAGTAACTTATCGTGGTTGACACAGTCGAACGCCCTACTGAGATCGCAGAAGATCGCAGCCGGGCACTCACCTGCGTCAACGAAATGCGAGATCTCACGATAAAGTGAATTCATTGCAGTGGCCGCGTGAAGTTAGCGAAAAGTTGGTGGAACAAATTCTGAAACCAAGCTCAATATTTAGTACTGAATTTGTTCTAATTTGTTCTGTATCAATCATCCCCAGCACCCTTATGGTTTTCGAGTTATTCGCATGTCTTTGATTTGGTGCTGTCTTCACGCTCAGCACCAACATGTTCGAATTTGGAAAAAAATTTTATGCCAATAATTAGTCCCGAATTTGTTCCAATTTGTTCTGAAGAAAATTCTCCGATATCATTTTTCGTTAACGAGTTATTCACATTAGTAACATTCGATGGTGACGTCACACCCAGCTCCAAAGCTTTTTGTTCTCCAAGAAATTCGAAGAAATTTTGATGCAAATATTTAGTACCCAATTTGTTCCAATCAGTAAAAGTTGTTTTGTTGAAATACCATTGTTGGTTTTCGAGTTATATGAACAATTGTTTTGAGCGAGGGACGCGAGCGTGAAGTTAGCGATAAAGTTTTAAATTATCACTTTTTTTTTTCACATATATTAGTACTCAATTTGTTCCAATTTGTTCTAAAAAGAACGAATCAATTTCATTATTAGTTTTCCAGATATTAAGACTTTACGATTTGATGACGTCACAGTAGGTGAAGCTCTGAATCTCCATTCCCGACCATACCACTGTCGGCAGCCGCTCTTATCACGTTTGAATGCAGATTTGGATTCAGGACCAATTCGTTTCTTATTCTCGTTTATTAAATTGTTAGGAAATAATTATTTATATATCAACGACTTCTGAATTTGTAGTTTCCGTTATTTGGACTCGGTGAAATCCTTTTTATACGGAGGTAATTTTTCAAATTGAAGCAAATTATTCAGTTAGATAAATCGTCTGTTATAGAGCCATACAGGGCGAGTCTTCGACCTGAACATATAAAGGGTGTTTCAAATTGCGTGCTTTTTTTCAAGAATAAATAAAATACATATGGCGCATTGAATTCTTCGGGGTATTTTGGCATTCAAGAAGTATGATGTATGACATTTATAAAGAAGGCTTCGAACGAGTGTATCGAACTGACAGATATTCGTGACACGATATCTGTTTCTGTTGACAATATGAACCAAGTTCAACATTTTGCCATTTTTTAGAAGTGGAATTTCAATATTCTTTCCGTTACCGATGTATTGAATTTCTGGGGTGAGAATTCCGCAGTATCTCTTACTTTTCACTTTTTTGATTTGATTTGATCATTTCATGAACGGGCAATGGTCAATGGCGTGACCATTATAGATGTCCATTGCAATATTACATTTTTAATATCATGGATGTTGGAAAATTTTCCGTGCACAGTTGAGAAATCAAATTGTAACAAATGTAATAATTCTTTGAAAATAAAGCATATCTGTTACATGGCGGTCTTAATGGATCGTTTGAAAGAAGAAGGATTTAGTTGCCTGCAAGAATGCATCTATATGATATATGATATGATATTGTAACGTTTTCTTCGTTATTAAAACGTCCGGGTTCAATAAACTATTTATTTACACTACTTATAACACTAATAATTAATAACTAATGAACTTATTCTAACAAAAGTCTGTACAATTTATTTCTACTGATTTTTTCGGCACTATTTATTTTCACTGGTCGCTCGTCTCTAACTGAATGAATCTCTCATCGTCGATGGGCCCCTTATATGCATAACGCCGATTGTTTCTCGCTAAGTCCGGACCCGTCTAGAAACTTCGCGAAACATTCGCGGCCGTGGTGACGCCACGCGTTTCCAGAAACTTCTCGATCGAGCCGTAGCGCACAGGGCCGTACTTGTCACACTGTCCCCTCCTTAAGCCTGTTCTGTCCCAGAACAGATCGCATGGATTCTTCAGAGGGCCGTGGCGAAATCTGCAGTCGGCTCCTTTTCTACAGTAGCCCCTTTGATGGAAATAGCATTCTATAGTTTTGCCGGGGAACTCGACACGATTTGGGTAGAAACTGCATACTAGGATCTGTATACCTGCCGTCTGGAAAATTACTTCAATCATGCTTCGTACTACCCTCCAATTCAGTAGATCCAGTCCACAACCAAGCTTGGGAACTGCTAGTTTCCTAACGCCGGAACGCTGAAGGTCTTCTTTCAAGCCATGCAGCGAGGTCCATAGGTTCTGGTAGGTGGGCTTCTGGAAAGAGTTCTGCTTGGTAACCAAATAGTAAATGAACCGACCCTCGGACTTCAATCTTAAACATTTCCCGACTCTGGGCTGCTGTCCCATTAGTTCCTCTTGCTGACCAAATTTGTTTTTGAATACTCTTGCTATTCCCCTACTCATACGTAGATCAGCTGCTACACAATGAGCAAGCGAGTATTCCTCGGGGACTGTAAACAGGTCCTGATGAACTTCCTGTGTGACGCCAAACCGTGCAATGCGTGTTCCCCCATAGGTGTTCATGAATTTTTGGAATTCGCAATTTTTCTTAGCCGGAACCTCGACGAGGCGTACTTCTTCTTCATCTTGCGTGGATGCGTACGGAGCCAATCTGTTGAAATGGACGACTTTCGGTTTTCCTCTGGGAGGCTTCCGTATTCGGTAAACTACGTCATTTATTCTTTTCATTACTTCGTACGGTCCTTCCCAATGTCTCTGCAGCTTCGGTGAAAAACCTTTCCTTCTTTGTGGGTTATATAACCATACCAGATCTCCTGCGGTAAACCCACCTTCAATGGCCTTGATGTCATAGCGCATTTTCATCCGGTCACTTGCTTGCTGCATTTGATTACGCACCTTATCATGGATGTAGTCTAGCTTGCTTCTGAGATTACTAACGTAGTCCTCCCCAGCTACATCCTCTCCAGGCTTACACCCAAACTCGAGGTCGCAAGGTAATCTTATTTCTCGGCCGAACATTATATTGGATGGAGTCTCCTTGGTAGATTCTTGAACCGAAGATCTATAGGCCATCGTGAATAAGTGCAAGTATTCATCCCAGTCCCTTTGATGGTCAGAGACAACTTTGGCCAAGTGTTTTCCCATAGTCCGGTTCATTCGTTCTACCATGCCGTCTGACTGAGGATGCAGAGGTGTAGTTCTAGTCTTACGTATCCCCAATGTTTTGCAAACTTCCTGGAATAGCTTCGACTCGAAGTTTCGGCCTTGATCACAATGCAGCTCAAGGGGGATTCCAAATCTGCAGAAGAACTCTTTCACCAATTTGTCAGCTACTGTGCTTGCCTCTTGGTTAGGAATACCGTACGCTTCCACCCATTTGGTAAAGTAGTCCATCGCTACCAAAATATACTTGTTTCCATTGCCTGTTTCTGGAAAAGGGCCTGCGATGTCGATAGCTACTCGTTCCATGGGGGATCCGACGTTATATTGTTTCATTGGTGCCTTTCCTTTACCGTAGGGTCCGTTTGCCGCAGCACAAACTTTACATTTTCTACACCAATCTTTAACGTCGTTCTTACAGTTGATCCAATAAAATCGCTGCCTTACCTTCTCCAGAGTCTTAGTAATCCCAAAATGGCCACCCGAAGTTCCATTATGTAGTCTGGTCAAAATGTCCGTTACCCTACTCTTGGGCACAATTAACTGAAGCCTCTGCTGAGATCCATCTTCATTTTCCCAACAACGTTTCAGAAGGCCTTCATCAATCTTCAACGTTTCCCATTGGGCCCAATACGACTTGATATTTTGGCTCAGTCTGGATACTTCTTCCCAAGAAGGTCGTCTGCCACTCTTCTTCCAACTTAGTATTACTCTCAGATCTGGATCCTCCTCCTGTGCTCGTCGAATTTCTGATGGTAGCCAGTCATCTTCGATCACAGTGGTCCGCCTCAAATTGGCCTTATCTTCCACACGAGAGCAGTGGCTGCCATTATCGGGGCAAGGACTTTTTGTCAAATCTTCGGACGTGATTCTACGGATTATCACGTCAGAGGCATTTTTAACCTGGGTCGATTTATGCCCCTTATCACCAACCCTTTTTAGTTTATCTGCTGTGTCTCTTTTCCCAATCCTTGGGCCATTTCGCTTAAAATGCCCACTCTTGTTGCAATACCAGCACACAGCATCCTTTTCCTTAGCATTCAATAATTTGCTAACCTCTTCTCGGCTGATTTCCTCAACCGGTCGGTCTGCTTCTTGGACTTGTCTCACACGAACGTGCCCTCTATGCGTCGCCTGTTTCGCTGCTTCGAATTCTAAAGCATGAGCTAAAGCATCATCGATGGTTTTAGGCCGGGCAAGTCTCAAGGCTTGTTGAACTTCGCTGTCCTTGATCCCGTCGACGAACGTCTGGATTGATAGCTGTTCAATGAAGCTGTCTGGAGCAGATGGATAAGCCAGCCTCACTAATCTGGCAACATCGGCCTCGAATTCCTGGAGATTTTCTCCTGCTTTCTGCACCCGGTTCTTTATTTGAGCATGGTAAACTTGCTGTAGGTGAGCATCGCCATATCTCATCTGAAGTTTGGATGTTAAAACTTCATAACATGCCTGTTGACTCTCCGGTATTGTCTGCAGAATGTTAAGTGCATCTCCTCGTAGAGCTATTATTAATGCTGTGGCTTTTTCGTTATTGCTCCAACTGTTTGCCAACGCAGCAGCTTCAAATTGTTTTTGATATGTCGACCAAGGAACTTTTCCATCAAATGTTGGTGGCTTGATCTTCATTTTACCACTTTCTATGTTATTTTCTGGTTTCACGAAGCTGTAGGATGGTGAAGCTAGAGTTTCTTTTCTATTCGACGTTGTTTTCAGGGACTCTATCAATTTTGCATGCTGTTCAATTATTCCTGATATTACTTCGAATTTTCCATTAACCTCATCAACTACTTCTTCAATTTTTTCGTCAACCTTATCAACTACTTCGTTGAATTTTTCATCAACTTTATCGAATTTCCCGTTGACTTCTTCAAGTTTTTCATTAACTTCATCTATTATTACTTCCTTGATAGCTTCCATTCTCTCATCCAATGTACTTGCAATTTGACTCACCACCTTGTTTTCCATTTCATCCATTTTTGAACTCATTTCCTGAGAATTTTCTTCCAATTTAGAGCTCATTTCTCGTGAGTTCTCTTCCAATTTCAAGCTCATTTCTCGAGAGTTCTCTTCCAATTTCAAGCTCATTTCTCGAGAATTCTCTTCCATTTTTAAGCTCATTTTTTCAAAAGCTTGCTTGAAAAATTCCATACTCGCCTGGTCCATTTTCTCTTTTTGCGATCTGGTTATCGGCATTCAGATCCACTCCACACTGACACCAATGTAACGTTTTCTTCGTTATTAAAACGTCCGGGTTCAATAAACTATTTATTTACACTACTTATAACACTAATAATTAATAACTAATGAACTTATTCTAACAAAAGTCTGTACAATTTATTTCTACTGATTTTTTCGGCACTATTTATTTTCACTGGTCGCTCGTCTCTAACTGAATGAATCTCTCATCGTCGATGGGCCCCTTATATGCATAACGCCGATTGTTTCTCGCTAAGTCCGGACCCGTCTAGAAACTTCGCGAAACATTCGCGGCCGTGGTGACGCCACGCGTTTCCAGAAACTTCTCGATCGAGCCGTAGCGCACAGGGCCGTACTTGTCACAATATATTGTTTATCCTGATTACTCCTAGGTCTCCTGTGGAGACCCCTCTGAAATTACAAGCTTGAAGCTTATAACTTGTGCCGAGTTCGGAGTAAGCAGTTGTGTTCTGTGTAGGCTTTGTAACTATGACCTTACGCCACTTTAGGCACAGCACTGTTAATTTTTGACCCAACAGTGAGAATGGTGGCCCCTATACCGAGTCTAGAAAATTTATTTCCTAGCTCGGGATTGAACTTCGGACCTTTGGGTCCGAATTCCACCGCTCTACCACTGAGCCAGGGGCACTCCCCCATCACATTCGAAATGCAAAAAATGTGCGAATGAATGAATTATTGAAAAACAATATTCAGAATATTTATTGATCGAATGTGATGTGGGAGAAACAGCAATTCTGGAGGAAGTACCACTAGAATTGATAATTGAAAACAATAGATATTTTCTCAGAGGGTTGGCAAATTTTATAAGCCCCATGGAGAGCGCAGGGATAGGACATTATACTTCCTACTGTAGGAGAAATGATGGACAGTGGGAAGAGTATAATGACTTGGAGAGACTTCAAGAATATAAGAAGTGATATAGTGGTTAATCCCCATATGATTCTATATACGGTGTGATTTTGATTATTGTTTTTTTCCAGATGAATGTATTTTTTTTTAATTTTGAATAATAAACAAATTGTATTATTACTTTTTTTATGAACTTACTTTTGAAGGCTGTTCTGTAGAATGTAGTAGGAGAAAAAATAAAATTTTGTTGAAGGGTCCAAAAAAATTTATTTCACGTTCGCAACATAACATTAATTCAGAGAATTTCTTTACGAAATGAATGCTATGTTGAAATACTTACTCTGGTTCTTCGCAAAGTATTTACTCTATTAGACAGACTTTTTGTTAAATTATTCCAAAAATCTTGTGGTTTAGCTAATCAAATTGCCCGCAATTCATTAGCTGAATTTTATAATTTTTGGTGAGGGCGAGAGATTTGGTTTAACCGCCTCGACATTTCGGCCAAACATATTCAATACAATTCATGTCTGGTGAATAAGGTGGCCAATCCATTCTTGTGATCCCATGATATTCTATGCGGTCATTTACAATTCTCGCTCGATGCGGACGAGCGTTATCAATTTTATCATTTATGAGAATTAATAAGTCATTGCGGCCATCAAAACATTTTCCTCCACAAACACAAACTGATCTTGTTCCAAAAGACGTGCTTTCAAGTATGCAACTCTCATTGTATCGTTGACTTCTTTCCCTCCTTACTCAAATTTACAGCATGCAATCTTCTTCTACTCAACTGTTTGTCCACTAATTATTCTTCCAGTTGCTTGTCTAAAGACACTGGTAATTCGGGAAGCCGTGAATGTCCGATTTATTCTTGCCGTGACAACTAAAAAGCGGTCTTCAGCTTCAGTTGCTGCTCGTTCTCGTCCTCCTTCATACGTATAGACAGCAGATCCTATTCTAAGAAAACGATTCCAAGCTCTAATAACTCCACTTTGTGAAGCATTCACATTTCTTGCGACAAACCAGGAACAGCGAATTTTTTTCTCAATAAATCAATTGTGTGAGTTGCAATATGAGGTGTAGCGCCATTCTGTTGAAACCAAATATCTTCTAGATCTATATTTCTTGATTCAGGCCACAAAAATTCGTCTAATGGACATTTCGGGGTCTTCTGCAACATTTTCACGAACCAAATATTTCCTTGTCAAGAACCGCTAGGACTGTATTTTTCACTTTTTTGATCTTCCATCGAACCGGTCTCTTGAAATTCTTCCATAATTCGACCAACAGTGCTTTCAGATGGACGATTATGTAAACCATAAAATTCACGTAATTTTTCGAAAACACTCTTCACAGAACGCTGATTTCCATAAAACAATTCAACAATTTCAACGCGTTGTTATATAGTGTACGGAGCCATTTTTATAAATGTCATAAATCACACTTCTTGAATGCCACAATACCCAGACGAATTCAATGCGCCATCTATATTTTATTTATTCTTGAAAAAAAAACGCAATTTGAAACAACCTATATATGTTCAGGTCGAAGACTCGCCCTGTATAACAGACGATTTATCTAACTGAATGATTTGCTTCAATCTGAAAAATTGCCTCCGTATAAAGAGGATTTCACTGAGTCCAGATAACGGAAACTACAAATTAAGAAGTCGTTGATATAAATAATTATTTCCTATCCATTTGATAAGCGAGAATAAGAAACGAATTGGTCCTGAATCCAAACCTGCATTCAAACGTGATAAGAGCGGCTGCGTGCGGCGCATGATCAGAGAGACAACGGCTCTTTTCATGTTTGATTTATGACCAATTACAGATAGCTTTGTATGAGCCAAAACTGCCGACAGTGGTACGGTCGCGAATGGAGATTCAGAGCTTCACCTACTGTGACGTCATCAAATCGTAAAGTCTTAATATCTGGAAAACTAATAATGAAATTGATTCGTTCTTTTTAGAACAAATTGGAACAAATTGAGTACTAAAATATGTTGAAAAAAAAAAGTGATAATTTAAAACTTTATCGCTAACTTCACGCTCGCGTCCCTCCCTCAAAACAATTGTTCATATAACTCGAAAACCAACAATGGTATTTCAACAAAACAACTTTTACTGATTGGAACAAATTGGGTACTAAATATTTGCATCAAAATTTCTTCGAATTTCTTGGAGAACAAAAAGCTTTGGAGCTGGGTGTGACGTCACCATCGAATGTTACTAATGTGAATAACTCGTTAACGAAAAATGATATCGGAGAATTTTCTTCAGAACAAATTGGAACAAATTCGGGACTAATTATTGGCATAAAATTTTTTTCCAAATTCGAACATGTTGGTGCTGAGCGTGAAGTCAGCACCAAATCAAAGACATGCGAATAACTCGAAAACCATAAGGGTGCTGGGGATGATTGATACAGAACAAATTAGAACAAATTCAGTACTAAATATTGAGCTTGGTTTCAGAATTTGTTCCACCAACTTTTCGCTAACTTCACGCGGCCCATTGCAGTGGCCGTAGACTTTGCCGACCTAAAACCATGTTGACTCTCGCTGAGGATCTTCCGATCTTATACCGGTCAATGAAGCTCATTAGTCTATCCAGAAAAGCATGTTCAAACATCTTCGACATACTACACTACTACAGGGAACTGAAACAGGTCGATAGTTCTCAATATGAGAGGAATCACCTTTCTTATAAAGCGGTACAACTTTTCCAACCTTTAACAGTTTCGGGAAACTACCAAGAGAAAAGGACAAGTTGACCAAATGAGTAACGGGTTCTATAATTACATCCAGTAGGGCCCTCAAAAGAAAATTTGGAATCTCATCCAGGCCAGACGATCTCTTATTATTCAATTTGTTATGTAATAAAGTATACAGTTCACTCACACAAAAAGGCTGAAGGAACATACTGTGATCATTAAATTGATTGTGGGGAAAACCTAGGTTTCTGAATGGAATATTCTCCACAATCTCCTTCGGAGCTCTAATGAAAAATTCATTGAATTCATGAGCTAATGTGGACGGATCTGTAATCAAATGGATAAAGGCAGTTCGCTGGGAGAATTGGACTCCATCCAGAAGTAGCAAACTTTGTGAGGACCATTTTCTTCTTGTTTTACTTGTTTTATTTAATAATTGTTAGATTCATAGTATTAGCAATGAATTGTGAAAAAAAATAAAAATTTCGTTTCTAATTTTCAATTCATTTTATTTATCAACATCGTGGAAGAACAGTAAAAATTTTACATGAACGTTGTACTGTTTGCATTGTTACTTTTTTCCTGAATAACAATTGAGAAAAAAATAATCAAATTTGTTCAAGAATAAATTTAAAAAAATAAAATGCGCGGTGGTTCCAGTTTCCATTAGGGCCCCCGCAGACTGCAGACTTTTTATCGGCCGATAGTTTGGCCGGCTTCTTAATCAGTATGGAGAGGAATCGCTGTAGTGTGCGCATATGCATTCCTCTCCATACTGATTAAGAAGCCGACCAAACTATCGGCCGATAAAAAGTCTGCAGTCTGCGGGGGCCCTTAACCGACATGAGTTAGAAAGAGATAAATATCGTTTCTAATCTTCAATTCATTTTATTCATCAACATCGTGAAAGAACAGTAAAAATTTTACATGAACGTTGTACTGTTTGCATTTTTACTTTTTTCCTGAAGAACAATTGAGAAAAAATAATAACATTAGTTCAAAAATAAATTAAAAAAAATAAAATGCGCGGTGGTTCCATTAACCGACATGAGTTAGAAAGAGATAGGTTTCCCTATCAGTTGCGGGTTGCCTATGCCGTGGTTTGGCCTCACTTTTCGCCCGAGGCGGGTCCTTTTCAGGTAGTATAGAGTTCAATGGCTCTGTCTCGCGATGTTGCCAGCCCATCTACATTTTTGCTGTGCTATGTCTCATTTATATCCATTATTTTAGTTCTTCTTCTGATCTCCTCATTTCTAATCTTCTGTCGCAAACTGACACCCAGCATTGCTCTTCCTTTGCACGTTGAGTGACTCGAAGATGGTTCACCGTTTTGTATGAAAGGGATAGTTTCGAGACCATCGAGGACCGGCAGAATTCACGACGATGTTATGAGGAAACAAAATAATTGGAAATTTCGAATAATATCAGTCTTATTCAATATAGAAAATCGTTTTTATCAGTCTGATCCGCTACATGTTGAGAAAAGAAATTGTGCCCAAAAGAATTGCCCTTTTATTCCGAATATCGCGGAAACTCTGGAATCTCTTGTTTCCGTTCGAGGCCCTGCTGGTTTCATAACTCAAGCGCAATGAGGAATAACAGTGGACAACGCGAATAAACACATAAATCATCATGAATAATTCAACAATTCCTATTTATCATTGATATAAGCATTTAATCTCGAGAACTTTGGGAAATTTCATTCACCTATGTAGGTAGGTATTTGTTGTGGGTTTTGTAAACCGACACTTTCTCTGGAAAGTTTATGGAGCATTCCTTTATGGATATGTTCTCGTTATGTAAGAGTAATTCAATCTCAATAAGTTCATTCAAGTATGATTTTTGTTCACCAGGAGGTATTGCTAATTAGTGATTAACTGCACTCTAGTGGATATTTCTGCATTTCTGAATAAACATTCCTGCCAATTATGTTACTAATTGATATTGGGCATTTGCGTAGATAAGATGTACTTGTCAGGCAGCCGCGAGCTCCAATTTGGAATAGGCAAAGAAGGATCTTATAGAATTATTAGAATTATCAGGAAAATTGTCTCGCACCTGAATGAAAATACAGGGTGTCCCACGGTCGAGTGCCTATTAGACGTTTCTGGAGAACTGGACATATTTGAAATCTGAAAATTAGGATTATGATATTGTTGGAAATTCTCTACAGACCTAAAATATTTTTGGAGCCTGAGCACTTCCGGTTGTACCAGGAGTGAAAATAAATTTGTTCAAAAAAATTTTTCCCAATTTTTTCGTCTTTGATATGATTGAGTATTCAATGCTGAATACATTTCTGTGGAAACCATTGAATTCATTTTAATAGTTTTCAAAATATCGAAAAAAAACCTGAAAAAATGTCAAATATTCTTAGTCAGTGTTATGGTCATTATTCTTATTCTGAACATCCCGAGTGTACACCGTTCTCACAACGTCAAAGTAGAAGAATGTTGAAAGTTCATACATCTTTTGAATTTCATAAATATCATCACAGGGTGTATCAAATTTCGTGTCGAAAACTGTGATCGAAAATTGGCCATAACTTCTGTTTTTCAAATTAGAACCCTATTTTTTTATGATTGCGTTGGATTCTGCGAAGAAAAATAATTATAGCACTCTCAGATGCTATGGCTCCTAAATTCAGTAATTTCCGAGTTATTTGAGCTTTTCTGGATTTATGTTGTATGTAGAGTCAAATTCATCGAATCTGAAGTAATTCGATGAATATTCCTATGAAACCATAGTAACAACTAATAATTAGACCTGTCACCTGTGAATTATTAATGGGATCTTTTATCTTCTATGGTCACAGAATATTCTCATGCCAACAGATTCGATGACTATTCTTTTGAAACCATAGTAAGCATTGAAGTAAAATCGAGAAGTAAGGTTAAGGCCTAAAATTAGAGCTGTCACTTGTGAATTATTAATGGAATTAGGCATTCTAATGACCTGTCAAAACAAATTCTCCATATGGCGGCTGAGGGCAAACCATAGAACTCATAGTACATGTACCAAAGATATTCTAGAATATTGTAGAATATCTTTGACATGTATAAGATGCCTAGAATACTGGTGTAAGCACTCGTCAAATTTTGAATGGAATGACGTTAGACCAAATTGAGAATATCGGCAAGATTTCGTTTTTTCCACTTCAGGTGGCGCTCTTCACTAATTATGTCATACAACGTCATTACGGTCCTTTTTCCCTTGATCGATTTGATTGATTAATCAACAGCTGATCTGCCAAAGTCAGTTATGACTTGACCATAGAATGACATTTTTATGTGGTGAAAGTCTTATACTTTACCTCCATACTGATATGAATTAAAATATCAAGAATATATTCCCAAATTATTGCTTGACAAAATTATCGGCTATTGACACAACATGTTCACCAGAATAAATTCGAATATTTGGAATAACTAATAAAAATCAGTCATAATTAATGAAAAGCGCCACCTGAAGTGGAAAAAACGAAATCTTGCCGATATTCTCAATTTGATCGAAACAAAATCTAATCAGTGCAATCACCATGTGTTCAGTCATCGAAGACATGTACTATAAGTTCTATGGGGCAAACAACGACTTATGCTTATGACCATATATCTAATAATTCCTATATGGGGAAAGAGCCAATCAAAACTGAAGCTGGGCTTTGGTAACAATCCAGATCTGCGCTTGTGCGGCAATATTGAGAATAAAAATATTTTTTAATTCTATCTCTCTCTGACACATCGTATTATGTCGTGAAACGTATGTCATTCTTAACTTCATGTGAATAGTTTCGATCGTAACCTCACAATTCAATGTGAAATGTTTCAATAGCTTTATTCCGTTTTCTTCAAGTCCTTATTGGCATTGTTAACTCCTATTCATATTCTGAAATTGAACTGAAAGTATTCCAGTGACTTATTTTCATTCTGGATATCTATTTTCTTGTTGTCTTTCAGAATAAACATAACCTCTAAATTTCTCGCAATTTTTGAATTTCCAGTTGACGCAAGCGTACAACTCAAGCCTTACCAAAGATCTGGCTTCACTTTGTGACTTTGAAAAGCAGGGGTATAATCCATATTGGTATTAGTAGATATATGCTTATGACACTTCAGAAAGTTGTTTGTCTATGGTTTGCCCTCAGCAGACGCCATTTTAGGTCACGTGATTTAGAATGCCTAATAATTTATCTTCTATGGTCACAGAATATTCTCATACGAAAGATAAGATGAATTTGACTCTACGTACAACATGAATCCAGAAAAACTCAAATATCTCGGGGATTACTCAATTTAGGAGCAAGAACATCTGAGAGTGCTATCACTATTTTTCTTCGCAGAATCCAACGCAATCATAAAAAATTAGGGTTCTAATTTGAAAAACAGAAGTTATGGCCAATTTTCGATCACAGTTTTCGACACAAAATTTGAAACACCCTGTGATGATATTTATGAAATTCAAAAGATGCATGACCTTTCCACATTCTTCTACTTTGACGATGTGAGAACGGTTTACACTCGGGATGTTCAGAATAAGAATAATGAACATACCTAACACTGACTATGAATATTTGACATTTTTTCAGGTTTTTTTTCGATATTTTGAAAACTATTCGAATGAATACTATGGTTTCAACAGAAATGTATTCAGCATCCTTGTTTTATTTATCATTTGACGATTCGAAGTTGAGAGAGTTCAGTGAATCTAGTCTGAGGATGCTCTGACAATACAGAGCGAAACTAGTCACACAGTAAATAACTCTAGGAAGTAACAATCTGATTTTATTTAATAAAAATGCTTTTTGCACATGTTTCATAGTTTATAGTGAAATGGGGTTATAGTCCACTGCGACCTTGAGGTCTATCGTGCGCCCTTACAGACCTGTTCTCATCGCGCCACCTCTTGCACAACATGTTGCACAGACAATTTTATTCCTGCGATCGAGAATCAGAGGGGAATCTGAAAAATGAAATTCTGAAAATAGAAAAATTTACGCCTATGATAAGAGTAGAACATACCTGTGTAAACTCGAATCAGGCTAAAAATAGTCCAATTCACCTCGAACAAGACACATACGAATCATTTTTTCAACGTATTTTGCTATCTAATATTATTCAGAAATGAATTCTAATCTCACTATTCTTTTGCAATGAAATGCGATATCGTGACTACAATAGTGTTCAGAACGTCATTAGTAACACAAAATTGAAATAGCAACACAAAATTAATGCTGCCATAAAGTGGCCTTTCGCAAACATTCCAATACTTCAGTTTATCTGATGTAAAGAATGCACAATATTTGGAGAAACAAATACTCATTTCTGATATTCACGCATAAATGAGTAAATGAATTCCAATCTAAAGTACTTTTCATTTTGATTAGGAGATCATTTATTACAAAATTCAAAGAACGTCACAACTTTGCAAAAATTTCTACTGAATAATGTTGATTCTATAGTACAGTGTTTTTCAACCTTTTTCATAATAATAAGGATTTATTTCCAACAGGCAGAACCCAGTTACAGGAAATCTACAAAAACAATGAACTAAAACTAATATACAAATAGGTATATGTATACACTTCAATTTAATTACTTAAACTACAAAATGAATACACTGAACAGCAAAAGTATGAAAAAAGATGCCAACAGAAAATAAAATTAAAGATTTAACATTCTTATATATTCTCACAAAATTCAGTGAAAGTTTCACAAATCAAGGAAACTCCGTCTAAGTGAATATCACAGAGATGTGAGACTTGATTGTATTTAAAACACATCGTATATACAGGTGACTGAAACAAAATATTTTTTCTGGGCGTAGCAAGGTTGAACAAGTGTACGGATCTACGGATCATGATGCGACCCCCCTGGTATGAGAAAATATTTCGCGACCCCCCGACCTTTTGCTTTTTTATCATGTATGATTGTCTATGTTACAGTGTTACAAATATTCATTCCATACATCGATGAGAAGTTAGCCACATCCACACATACACACTCAAAGACAAAAAATGGCTAATGGAAAAAATTCCATAACTCAGTGAAATGAGATGGTATTGCAATCAGATTTAGATTTGAGCTTGATGGGTTGATAAGAAATTGAATCCTCGTTCATTTGGAGACTTTCAAAACTCAGGGAGGGAATTATGGGGGTTGTTGGGGGTGGTTTTTGACAAAAATCATTAACTCGACGAAATGGGAGTGTTTCTCGATTGGTTTCGAAAATGTGTTTCTTGAATGCCGAAAGAGTAGAATGCAATACACCTCATAGTTTGTTAGCGCTAAGGTTTGGAGATTTGGGGGGTTGTTTATGAAAAATTATGAAAAAATTCATATCTCGGTTAAATAGAGAGAAATAGAAGTGTTCCACGTTCAGATTCGCAAATGTGTTTGTTGAATGTCGAAAGAATGAAATACAATAAACCCCATAGTTTGTAAGCCCCTAGGTTTAGAAATTTGGGGGGTTATTTATGAAGAATGATGAAAAAAAATCATATCTCGGAGAAATTAGAGTATTCCGCAACCTTCTCTTACTAAAGTTCTCCCGACTTCTGGCGACCCCCCTACAGAAGCTTCGCGACCCACAGGTTGAAAAACACTGCTATAGTAGTACCTAAGGTGGCCAAATTTCGATGGTTTAGTAATACAGCTCCTAAACTATGAGAGATAGAGAAAAAGTAATATACCTACATGTCATATTCCCTTTTTTTGAGAAACATAAATTGCTGAAAATCCCAAGTTGCTGCGGCGTCTGGTTTCCGAGCTACAGGGCGATTTTGGTCCATAATTATAATTGACTATAACTTCCGTATTATAGGATCTAGGCTCTCGAGATGAACACACCATGAGGGCACTTCTTTTACTGCTTCTCAGCGGTGCTATTGGATTTTTTGTATCTGCTCAAATTCTAGAGCAAAAAGGAAATTTTTTTCAAATGGAAACTATAGTGGGAAAAATTATTTCCAAACTGATCTTTCTTCAACGATTTCAAAAATATACAGGGTCCTGTAATAGTGCGAGAATCTTCCATAGCAGCCGAACCAGACATCTCAGAGATTTCGTTGGAAAGTAGACCTCTTACCTTCATTTCTGCATCTCAGGAAATTATTTTCCGATAAACAGGGTGTCCCCGATAAATGTTATTCAACAAATACATGATGCCTTTAATGGATCATCCCATATATTTTTACATATTGTCAATGACCTCCATTACCTCTTTCATAACGCGAAATATTGAAGACATTTTCCCAACCGTACAGATCTTATCCGAAGGAAACTGCAAAAAGGTGAGAGAAAAGCAGTTCAGTAAAAGTCTTCTGACGATTTCCAGAACCGATAGTAACATGAATTTGATTTGAAAGTTTCTTAATTGAAGGATTTGCCTTGACACGCTTCCTAAACCTGTCATATACAGGGTGTCCGTTATCAAGGTCCAAATATGAAGAACTTCAAATTATTATTTCTCGATTTTTTCAATGTTACACCCTGTACTTCTTACCTCAATAATGTAGACAATTGAATACCTCTTCTCAGAAGTAACCTTAGGACTGTTTTCACTCCCGCATCCAGCGGACACGAAAAATGATATCGCAACTGAAAATTTTATTCAAATAATAACATAATAAATACTAAAGGACATTCAAAAGAGGTCAAACAATCATCATAAAAATGATATCTTTCTTCCGTACAAGCAATTCATATTGATCACGTATTCATCCAATTATATCAGTTTTTTATCGGCTTTCCAAAAAATATTGTTATTGCTACTGAAAGCTCAAAGATACTTTCGAATACAGTGAAATCAGTATGAATTTTTGAAAAAAAATAATTTGAAGTTCTTCATATTTGGACCTTAATAATGGACACCCTGTATATGACAGGTTGAACGTTTAGGAACCGTGTCAAGGCAAATATTTCAATTAAAAAACTTTCAAATCAAATTCATGTTACTATTGCTTCTGGAAATAGTCAGAAGACTTTTACTGAACTGCTTTCCCCTCACCTTTTTGCAGTTTTCTTCGAATAAGATCTGTACCGATGGAAAAATGTCCCTGATATTTTACGTCATGAAAAGGGTGATGAAGGTCATTGAAATTATGTGAAAATATATGGGGTGATTCATGAAAAATCATCCATCTATTGAATAACATTCATCGGGGACACCTTGTATATCAGAAAATAATTTCCTGAGATGCAGAAATGAAGGTACAAGAGGTCCGAGATGTCTGGTTCGGCTGGTATGGAAGATTTTCGAACTATTGCAGGAGCCTGTATATGATATACTTTCGAGCTTATTATACAGGGTGTTTTATTGGAAAATGAAAATACGGTAACCTGAACTTGAGCTTCCCTAGGCTAGTCCAAAAAACCGATAAATGATAGGTCTAATCAATTCCATAACCGAGATACAGGATGGTTCATGTATTCAAAAATTTGACTTTCTTATAACTTCTAATCCAACCAGTATGGTCGGTTGGTATTTGGAACGTATGATTCACATCAACAGGTCGATCGATTTATATTCAAATTGCCAAAACATTTCGGGTCTGTGTTTGAAAAATATGGGACTTCTTCCAAACTGAGATTCAACACCCTGTATATTAAAAATTTAGGATTTGATTGAGATATTTGAAGAGAACAGAAAATAATCAATGGGGTTCAGTGAATTCCAATGTCCCGCACGTCATTTTGCTAGAAGAAAGATCCAATTGAATATTGGAATTCCAATTCAAATTCTTAGAATATTAGGTCATTGTAATCAGATTGGAACAATTTCTTCTCGAACTGATTAAATATTTGCATTTTTCAAAATTCTAATAGATTTCCAAAGAAAAAAAGGATTAATTGAGAGAAATTTATTGCGTGTTCCGAATTCTGAGAGATGGGGGTCTTCAATATGAGGAATTCGCATGCGACATACGAAATTCCAGTACAAATTTTCAAAAAACGTACGAAGATAATAATATATTGAAAAATTCTTAGCCTACTAAAGAACCAAACAAAATTTCAATGTCAAAATATTTTATTACTCAACTCAATTGCATACATTTATTACAGCGAACCTGCAACGTCTTTCCTTTCAAACCTTTCAAAAAAAAAGGTTTCTTCTTGCTCTGTAAACCTCCACAGCTCTCATTACCTCCTCGTTGGAGGAAAATTTACGACCCTTTAAGCTTTTTTCAGTTGAGGAAAGAGATGATAGTCGGACGGAGCCAAATCTGGTGAATAAGGGGGGTGTTCTAGTAATTCTAACCCTAAATCACGAATTTTTTTGCATGTCAACATGATAGAGTAAAGTGGCCTATTATCGGATACTTGCCCAATTTCGGATACCAGTGTTTTATGGAAACCTGCAATCTAACAGCTGAAAATTTACCACATAGTTCCAGTTAGATCCTAAATTCAAACACAGAATAACATTTTAGTACACTCATCAACTCGCAGATGGCAGCAGATTAAAAAACGTGGAAGTGGAAGTTTCGAGTTTTCTAAAGAGTTAACTTTGAGGTAGTGTTACAAGTTTGAGGTAAACGATATAATTTGATTTGATAGTTTAACAGAATGCTAGAAATGTGTTTTTGTTGAGGGTGCAATTCAATATCGATAAAAGTTGACCTTCATTTTTTTAATAATTTAACCTTAAAAAGTTAAATATATTCCTAATATCGGATAGCTGCATAACAGATTGTCAAGTCCAGAAGAAAATATAAAAACCAAGAATCTATAGCGACTCATCTGATAATGAAGAAATAGTTCTGGACGACGACTCTGATATGGACTGTGACACTGGAGACGAGGATGCTGAGTATTTATTTTGCTGTGGATTGTTTTCTGAAGACCAAGCAGGAGAACAGTGGATCAAGTGCGCAAAATGTTTCCAGTGGGCTCACCCCCCCTGTGCAAATATAGACAAGGGAAAAAATTATATTTGTGACTTTTGCATCAAAGGATGAACAAAACATGAATCAAAAATAGTATTCCTAATATCGGATAGGGTATCCGGTATTAGGAACACTTTTTTTACACTCCAAAAAATGACTTATTTTGTGAAACTTTCATTTTCGCCGAAAATGTTGGAATTTTTCCTTTTTTTTCAAATATATCATTCTGTAAACACTATTTTCTTCACTTTCTTTACACAATCCGAAAACTTACTATTAGAAAACGGAAGATATTAATTTTTTTAAAAAGGTATCCGATATTAGGCCACTTTACTCTATTTGTGTACCTACTGGGGAGTTGTCCTGTAAAAACAACCTTTGGATAGCTTTCCGCGTCTTTTCTCTTTAATTTTGAGTGGTCAGTTATGTCGAATAGTAATCTCCAGTTATTGTTCTACCCTTATCCAAAAAATCAATTATGATTACTCCATGGCAATCCCAAAAAACTGAAGTATGACAACAAGTGTTTTTTTACTGTGTAATTTTAGTTGCCTACCCCTTGGCGGTTAGTTTGTGCTAGTTCATATAGGTGGCACCATATACTATATCCGCTGAGACCATCAATACCAAAGATATTCTACATTGTAGAATATCTTTGATATTCTACATTGTAGAATATCCTTGTCAATTCAATACTCAATAAGCCAGTCGAATAGGCGTCTGTTGAGTTGAGTGATTGTGTGAAGTATCCTAGTATCCACTTGCTGTTTAGAATTGATTATTCTGAAGCCGGCATCTCACACGGCCTAGATTCCCAATTGGGATATTCCTACATTGGCTTATCAGCTAATGGGCCGACCTTTGAAATTCCCTATTCGAAAATCATGCCCCCCGTAAATCCGCCCTTGCTGCTCGATACAGACTCTTATAAACTCGACATTCCTCATTAACACTTGCGAATTCTCAGTTAATACGAGCCACATTAGAACTCATGAGATTCGCATGAAAATGGATAAGGAATTCCTGATAGAAACCATCGAATCCTGGAACCACTCTACACACAAAATTCCCAATAAAATCGCGAACTCTCAGTTAATTTGAGCCACATTAAAACTCATAAGATCCGCATAAAATTACATAAGAAATTCCCGATACATTCCACATATTCCCCATAGGTTTCAGGCCTGTGAATGAGCATAAAACATTATTATGATTGAAACTGGAATAGGTAGGTACCTTATAGAATCTCATAGCCTCCTCAAACGAATACTACCTGATAGATTGATAGAAACTCTTACACCTTGTATTCGGGTATGCTTATAAATTACATATACAGTCGAACTTCGATAAGTCGAACTTCGATAAATCGACTTTTCGTTAACTCGAATCAAATTGGTTGGCAATAGCGCCAAGATTGAAAATTAGTATATACATACAATTTTTATTCGATAAGTCGAACTTCTATAACTCGATTATCTTGATACTTCGAACGAAATATTTGGCGGCACATTCGATAAGTCGAATTTTTTGGAGGATTCCATCGTTTACTTATGATTTTACGGATCGTTTCATACCTTAAGTGCATGCCGTGAACTCATTTCAGTTCTTATGTTGTAAATTGTGAGGTTTCGCCACGATATCGCTAAGAATATGTCGTCAAAACGTAGGTACTTTGAAAACTTTATCTCTTGATGAAAAACATAGACTTTGAAATGAAGTGGAAAGTAGTGCATGAAAGAAAGATGTAGCTCCAAAGTATGGCGTCCCAGCCAACACTGTATCTACTATTTGAAAAAAAATAAAATAATTGTCAGTGCATTATCATTGTTTACCGGGTGGGAAAAGCCTTACATTCCTGGATGAGGCGCAGGCCGAGACTTAGCAACACATAGTCCAGGAATGTGTCTTTTCCTACGAGGTAAACATACTTTTTTTTCGCAAATCGTTTGAAATTCGACAGAATTCAATCAATTTTGAGAAAATCGCGAATTATTTCATTCATAAATAAATGGAGCTTTGAAATTCGTAATGAAATTGGTTGCAGTAGGTACAATGGAAACGTAAAAATGTTGAATTGTCAAACTTGAGGAATATTAATTTGAGTGCTGGAGCTTTCGAAGAAAAAAACATTGTAAAATGATAAGTGATGATGAATTTCCCATTTCTGGGACTCCTCCAGAGCTGGTTGAGGCAGTGAATATTGCTTCATTAGTATTATTGCCAAAGAAATCAAGAGAAAAGTTGGAATATGCATATGTACCTAGAACACTGGAAATTGTAAGAAAAATTTCCATGCGATTTGCGGAAAATGTGTTTTTTCAATAACTCGAAGTCTTGATAACTCGATTTTTTTTTCTGGCAGATCATGATTCGAGTTATCGAAGTTCGACTGTACTTATAAATCCTCATAAAAACTTATAAGAAAATTACAGCTGCTTCTCATAGATCCTTTTGAAATCTCATAAATTGTCTATATGTTTTTATGAGATTTCATGCGGCATTTTTGGCAGGGATTGCGCCTGTCAAAGGCGTGTAACCGATATAAAACTCAAGTATGACCAAAGACATTTCAGACGAGCCACCTCGTTTATTTCTTATTCCATAGTGATTGGAAAAATTTCTCGGAACACGTCGAATGATTTTGGATTTTGATTGGGGGACATGTTTTGACGTATATTTGAGGCTTGAACTAGCAACCCCCGGAGCGGGGGCGCTTCAACCCTTCAAAATTGAAAAGGGGAAAGAGGTTGAGTGATACTTCATTTGAAAGGTCCAGGACCTTTCAAATGAAGTATCACTCAACCTTTCCAAGCCTTTCCACATCGGTGTATAACAAACTTAATTTTGATGGACCGTTTTCGTCATAAATCATGTTTTTAGCTCAAATGAGCCACCTTATAGTAATATAGTTTATAGTAAAAAGGGGTTACAGTTCACTGCGACCTTAAGGTCCATTGTGCCCCCTGACAGAGCTGTTATCATCGTGCCTCCTTGCCACCTTGAATATTTTGGTAATTTTTCAATGTACATCAGGGTGGGGCAGAAGAACCTATCCGATTTCAAAACGTTATAAAATTAAAACCACTCAGCTTGTCAAAAAATTTTTTTTATTAACATATCGCAAATTTTATGCCATTTTTAAATTTAAGTTTTGAAAAGCACATCACTCAAATGTCGTCCTTGGGAGCGGATACACTTATTTAGGCGCTCGCGGTAGCTTTCCATGACTTTCACCGTCATTTCCACAGGAATTTCTTCAATTGCCCGAGCAATTTCCTTTCGTAAAGCAAGAAGGGTCCTTGGTCGATGCTGGTAAACCTTCGATTTTTCTGCCTGTTTACGGCGCCACAAAGGTGAAAATGGGCTTCGTCCGTGAAGAGCACAACATCGTCGTTTGGCAGTTCTCGGAGATCGCGACACAGGTTCGTACGGGTTTCAAAATCCCTTTCACTTAATTTCTGTGCAACAACCATTTTGTAGGGATGCATTTTGAGGTCCCGGTGCAAAATTCGCCGAATACTGCGGTTGGAAATCCCCAAAGCGAGCGAATGTTTTCGCGCCGAACGACGCGGGGAACGTTCAATCGCGGCTCTCACATTGGCCACGTTTTCAGGTCCTGTTGCTGTCCTGGGACGTCCAGGCGACTTCTTTTTCAATGCTGAACTCGTCTGTCTAAAATTTGACACCCACACTTTAATCGTAGCGTGATGTGGAACAGGATCATGACGCCCGAGTCCGAAATGAATTCGAAAAGCACGTTGTGTAGCAATTATCGAACCGCCGCATTCGATAAACCGCTCAATAACAAAAGCACGATGTTCACCAGACCAAGGCATGTTGACTACTGACAAATGGCATAAAACCAGCTTTCTAACGGTTTTTACCCCACTACTCTACCTGCTCTCTCTTCTGAGAAAAAGGGATTTGAAATCGGATAGGTTCTTCTGCCCCACCCTGTACAAGCCCTTTTTGACTAAGCCGTTTTTACACATTTGAAAAAATTTAATTGCGATTTATTCTCGAGTATCAAGAGAACTTCTCTCAAAAGATAAATAAAAAATCAAAACATTTCCTCGCGTTGCCTCCAATTTTTGTTCTTAGCAGGGTACTACTCAGCTGATTTAGTTGAAGTTTTGAAAATAATTATGGTGTACCTACAGGGTGGGCGTATTTGGATGTTTTTGCACTAAAAGTTTAAAACCCGAGGAAATATACAAAATCTGATACCCCATTCTCGATCTCTTTTTCTGAGAAACTAACAAGTGTAGTATTCATTTTTGGCTACCTTCTTTTATTTTCGAGTTATAAGCGAAAATTGGAAAAATCGCCACATCAAAAAAAATTACACTCCGCTAATACTGATGATAGAGCTCTGAATTTAAAACATTATACAGGCACTTTTTCACGTAGAATCCAGTGGCGTGCCCGTCTTTTTTGCACAATTGTTAATTACGAAGCTATGACCCAAAGTTAAGTTTTTTTTTAAATAGGAACATAAAATTTCTGCACCATTTCTGAAGTCTCAATTTTTTCTGAAAGCTTAATTTGTTCATATTTCAAAAATATATAACATCGTTTGGTTTGTAGATACCTATCAATATTCAATATGAGTAAAGAAATCGGTCAAAATCCTATTATATTTTGATCTGAGTCTCAATATTTTCTATATGGTTTCAACTGTTGATGAGAACAGAAAAATGGAGCTTCCTCTAAAAAGAGCGGTCTCCTTTCGTTAATCCATATATCGACTAATACCAATATGGATTGTACCCCTGCTTTTCACAGTCACAAAGTGAAGCCAAATCTTTGGTAAGGCTTGAGTTCTCTTACGGCCGTTTTCAATAACCTAACCAAGATAAGGGATAGATCGCTATCTCCGGTTTGTCGGCTTATCTATCCTTGTAGTTATCTGTCTGTGGTTTGCATTTCCCAATCATGGTTTAACCTGATCTATCTCAAGACAAGGATAGATAGGAAGGAACCTCTTCAGATCCACTGAACTCTGTACCTGGAACGGATCCGACTGTATACTTTTGAACGTAAAGTGAGACAGGGGCAGCTGAAACAGAGATAGCCTTATTTAGGGTAACCTGTCTTTGTCCTACTCAGTCA
Organism: Adalia bipunctata; assembly: GCA_910592335.1. Classification (NCBI taxonomy): domain Eukaryota; kingdom Metazoa; phylum Arthropoda; class Insecta; order Coleoptera; family Coccinellidae; genus Adalia; species Adalia bipunctata. Next base: position 7,462,127 of record OU342949.1, on the reverse strand, counting down.
AATGAATTACGGTTGTATGCATAAATTATCTTTTAAGTGAAAATTAATTAGTTTGGGGATTCTTTTTGTTAAATACGTACAATATTAGTGAAGTTTGTGTTCTACTGTGCTATTAGTTCCGTTTCCTTCCTCGTGTAAATAAAGCAGCATATTGCGTTAGTGTAATTTGTTGATTGCTTCGGCAATAGTTTCGATTTGAACTATATTTGAAATTCGAATATAAAAAAACAATGGTGGTATCTTGTGTAGCGTTTGGATGCAAAAACGAGTACGATTATCGGAAAATATATTTTCACGGGTGAAATGATAATATTAGATTTTGCTATTTAATGAATAATTAGCGACTTGGCTAGCAAGAGTAAATTCATTTGGTACAGTTTTCCATTCAAACGACCAGATATCCTGAAGCTATGGATGAAGGCGGTTCGCTGGAAGAATTGGACTCCACCCAGAAGTAGCAAACTTTGTGGAGATCATTTTCTTCTTGTTCTACTTGTTTTATTTAAAAATTGTTAGATTAATAGTATTAGCAATGAATTGTGAAATAAAATAAAAATTTCGTTCCTAATTTTCTATTCATTTTATTTATCAACATCGTGGAAGAACAGTAAAAATTTTACATGAACGTTGTACTGTTTGCATTATTACTTTTTTCCTGAAAAACAATTGAGAAAAAATAATCACATTTGTTCAAAAATAAATTTAAAAAAATAAAATGCTTCCTCTTCACTTTCTTCATCGAACTCATCAATCATCTCTAATAATTCCATGTCACTGTCGTCGCTACTCAAATAATCCATTTTTTAAAGTTAATTTATAATTAAATAGTCAAGAAACCAACGCTGAATTGCACTAAAAACAATTTTCAACGCTTATCTCTACCCCTTACTGCTCGAACTCCTCAGATAAACAAACAGAGCTACTAGAGATATTTCTGGCTATCTGTGGTTAACGTGAAAGTTCTTTGAAACGCAGGTAGGCGCATAAACAATGAAAGTTCTTATCCATCTGACCTCTTTTCGGAACAAGGGATGGATCGCAAGGACCAGTAAGAATCCTTATCTGCAGATACAATATTGAAACGGAAACAGGTACAAAACGGGAGATTGCTCGATCTCTAGTACCTATATATCGGCCGTTTCGAGGGATAGATCGGTTATTGAAAACGGCCGTTAACCGGCATAACTGTAGATTTTGGAGCGATACAAATCCTCATATACAGGTTGGGAGAAAGTATGGAACCAAGTTAATATCTTTTGAACGGAAAGGACAATATTTATGGCGCATAATGCATCTGTTGTTCAATAAAATCTATAAAAACGACGAAGAACTCAGATACTGTTACTTCTAAAAAAGCTGATTTCATTTACTGCGGACTAATGAGAATAATGCTTTTGAATAACTTCAAATCAAATGTGACATCCTATCAACAAATTCTTGAGTCACTTTTTCCAAGACCTCTCCACGTATTATTAATTCATTAATAATTCTTTGTCCCAACTCCTTCAAGCATGTAAACATTGGATTTTAGATAAACCCAAAGAAAAAAATCTAACGGGCTATGATCCGGAGAACGAGCAGGCTATGAATCATATACGGCCGATCCATCCATTTGGAAAATTTGCATCCAGAAGACCTCTTACCCGTCTATCATAGCGTTGAAACCAAACATTTCGTGGTGAATGCCTATTCTGTTGAAGTTGATCAACGTGCGATAATTCCTCGTGTATACAGATTTTTTACACTAAACCCAGTATTTACGAATTCTGAATGCCAAGCTCTTTTAACATCTGCAAAAATATATAGCAACAGCGGTGCCATCTGAATTAAAAAAGTTGAGTGTATTTCCGTTTCAACCGGAAGTATGGTATCAACAAAAAATTGTACATCAGATGCATTATGCGCCATGGCACTTATGCCTACAAAATTTCATAAATATTGATATTCACTTGGTTCCAAACTTTCTCCCAACCCTGTATAGGTACTAACAAACTGACAAAGAAACTGCAACACCCAGAAGAAGCTGTTCAAATTTTAATTTTTTTTGGTGAAATATAGATAGTATAGCAAGAAGTGAATGAATTTTTTTAATATATTTACCGCGATTATCTATACACTCCCCAATACGCCTTGGCATTGATGCAATAAGATGGTCTATTGCTTCTTGTAGGATACTATCCCAAGCTACTTGTACTTCATGTCTCAGAGCCGCCAGAGTCCGTGGGGGCTGGGGTAAATTTCCAAGCCTTCTACCTATGATGTCCCAAACATGCTCTATAAGCGAAAGATCGGGAGATCTGGGCGGCCATGCATGGCAAAAGATTCACATGGGTCGCTTCCAAAAGTTTAAACCAACTCTGTCAATATGAGATCGAGCATTATCTTGCTGAAATATTGGATTGGTGTACGAATGCGCTCAGGAGTGTCTTAAAATGAACCTCAAAGGGGACAGCCAGGTTGCGCTGGGGTCCCTGGAATCACAGTGCCAGAGGTCTCTGCTGGCCTGGGAGTGCCGTAACACTATTAAGCAACTGGCCAGAGGCAATAAAGTGACTATGGGTGCCAGGACATTGTGGTGTTGGAAGAAATGAAAAAGCCGATGGGCTTGCGAAACAGAGGTTAACACCTGCTGGGCCTGAGTCTTTATGTGGGATTGGAAAAGACCAATATGAGGCAGCGGTTCAACAATGGCAGTTGGTCAACATAATAACCTTCTGGAGAAACACTCCTGTAGTTACTCAGTCCAAGAAATTCCTGATGATTTCACCGACCTATACCAGCAAGCGTCTAAAGCTGTGGCGAGCTGAGCTAAGGGTGAGGGTAGGTCTGCTGACAGGGCATGTATGGGAAAGTCAGCGGATGATATTTGCAGGTTCTGTGGGATCAGAGGCAGAAACAGCTGAAAATATGGTATGCAAGTGTCCAGAGCTGGCTGGTCTATTCATATGGGGAAACCGGTGCTGGATACCCACGAGGTAACGGCCAAGGATGTTGTCGGTCTTATCAACACCATCGAAGGCCTCCTTGGTTTTCAATGAATGAGTAGGGTAGAGAATAAAAGTTCCATGTGGCCGCAGTTTCCGGAAGGCTAACTGAGCCATAACGACCCCAGTTCGAATAATAATTATATAGTTAAAATGGAACATTTGCATAGTAACGGTTGTCTTGCAAAATTCATTTTTTGCATAAGAACAAATTTCCTGCCGCCGGATACTGTCAATCGAAAAATGACGTTGTTATCGTACGTTTGAAAATAAAAATAATTATATTATTATAATTATATAATATCATTATATAGTATAAAGCAAAGTCGATTTCGCTGTCTGTCTGTATGTCCCTATCTCCCTATGTATGCTTAAATCTTCAAAACTACGCAACGGATTTTGAAACGCTTTTTTTTAATAGATAGAGTGATTCAAGAGGAAGGTTTATATGTATGATACTTGCATAATATTGTAGAGAAACACTGATTAATTTACAGGTTTCTAATGTGATGTCGTAAATAACTATGTATTTTCATAGTTTTGGTCCATGTCATAAGGCGCGAATTCGTGTATCACCCATGTTATTTTTACGGAAATATAGGAAAATGATCCTTATGGTGTTGGTTGATGATGCGGGGCGATCGCAGTGAAATATACAATAGTACCTAACAGAGATTTAAGTTCATATTTGGAGTGAAGTGAATACCGAAATTCACCGTCCAAACAGATATCACGTCATTAAATCTCGATTTAAATTAAATTAAATTAAATCTCGAAAACCCATAGTGCAAGTTCATAGGAGGAAAGAAAAATCTTATACACTATGTATTCTGAACTCCTTAATTTATTTCATACAGGCTAACATGTTTCGGCGGTTAAGCCATTATCAAAGCCATCTGAAAAAGATTATTAACAATAACATTGGAAAAGAAAACAAGTTACCTAAATTAAGGTGAAACAGTTGTTAAAATTATTTGGAAAAACCAAGATCTAAAAGAACGTGGTAACTTACTTCATGAAATTTTGAGGTCAAATCAGATAAATTGGAATCATCAACAATTACGGTCCGAGTCGAGAAAAACACATTAAATGTCCAAGAGGATAAAAATTCTCCTTATCAAAATTACATTAAATATCGAAAATAAAAATTTGTGAACTGACGGAACATCAATGAGTAAAACCCTCAAAAATGAGGTTATATCACAGAGGGAAATACAGAATTATTTTTCTTCCAAAAAGGTAATGAAATTATCATAGCTAAAATTAATTTCAAAAATACAACTCAAAACAACACCACAATACAGTCAAAAAAAACCCCAACAATCACAAGACTTAAAATAGCCACAAGGCGAAAAACGATGACAGGCAACATCAGGAAAAATCATTGAGCCCGCAAAGCGTCGACGGTCCTCACCTTATCTATCAACCTGAAGGACTCCTGGAAACTGTTGACCATTGTCGAATTGGGGGTTTCCACATTAGGAATATTCAGATGTTTGTATATATCTATTTCTTCAAGTACTTCCAGTCTTTTTCCATAATCACAATTGTGGAGCAACTTTACATCTTCTTCTTTATTAAAGTTATGGTTCTGAACTCTAAGGTGTACGCCAAATGCAGACTTGTTGTTACTATCTACTCAAAAGCTTGTGAGGTGTTCATTAATTCTAGAATTAATACTTCTCCCACTTCTACCAACATACAGAGTGTTGCAATCTCCACATTTCAATCTATAAACTCCTGACTTGTTCAAAAAATGGACTGGATCTTTGTTATGTGACAAATGTTGTCCCAATGTATTAGTGGATTTAAAAGAGATCTCAAAATCACTATACTGTCTAAACAAGTTGCCTATCTTATGGGAGATGTTACCATAGAAAGGGATGCTAATATATTTCTTATCTAAAGTTGTGGAACGATTGTCTAAAGAGTTCAGTTGGTTGATCTCTAATTTATTTTGGTGCTTAGTAATCAATTTGTCTATTATGGCTGGTTCGTAACCATTTTGGGTTGCTATATGCTTAAGAGCAACCACCTCATCCGAGAACCTATCACTGTCCAAAGGGGTCTTGAACATCCGATTAATGTAGGTCTTAAAAGCAGAGAGCTTATGTCCCAATTGATGGCAAGAAAGATTATCTATAGAGTGATCTGTCTGAGTAGGTTTTCTAAGAATGTCAAATGCGAGACCCTGCTTGGTCCTATGGATGGTTAAGTCCAGAAAGTTCAGGCTCTCATTTTCTTCGATCTCCAGAGTGAAATTAATGTTATTATGGAGGTTGTTAATCCAATTCAACAACTCCAAAAGTTCCTCTCGGTCCCCATTAAAGCCAGTAATAACATCATCCACGTATCTACACCAAAAGATGATTTTCGATCTGAATGGGTTTTTTGGTGGCGAGGATGAGTTTCAACTCCATATATGCCATGAAAATCTCGGCAAACAAAGGTGATAAGCCATTTCCCATACTGAGACCATCCTCCTGCGAGTAAATTTTGCCATCAAACACAAAGAAGTTCTGGTCCAAACACAACTTAGTAAGTCCATAAATAGCATTGCAAATCTCGTCTGATAGTTCCGATTGAATCAAAAGGTTCTTAAATACTTGCAGAGTTTGTGGTAAGGGTACTGTGTTAAACAAATTTTTCACATCGAAAGAGGCCAGCAAAGTATTATCGTCCAACCTAACATCTATGATCTTATTAATGAGATCTGAAGAATTTTTTATGCTATAAACAGATTGGAAATTTAAATTTTCAGTCAGAAACCTGCACAAATATCGAGATGTCTTGTAAGCCAAGCTACCACAAAATGAAACAACAGGTCTAATGGGTATGTTATCTTTATGGATCTTCGGTAAACCGTAGAGTCTTGGTATATTAAAATTCATCGGAATTAAAGATCTCCAACCCTCAAACAAAATTGGGCCAAATTCGGCTAGTGTAGACCTAAAATTTCTGTTATACTCATTAACAAATGTTTTGGACTTTTCTATAAAGTTATCTTCATTTATGAAGTCATGAACCTTTCGAATGTAATCCTCTTTGTTCATGATCACCACACAATTTCCCTTATCTGCTTTCGAAACCAGCAGATTGTTTGCTGAGATCTTTTCTTTTATTGATCTAAGTGAATCATTAAAGCCTCTTAGATTGTTAGCTCTCAGTAAATTGGATCTCTTGAACCTGCTCAACACCGAAATGACGTTATTTCTGAGGGGAAACAAATTCTGGAATCTGTAAGTTCTAAACAAGGTTTCAACAGCAATGACCAGGTTCTCAACTATTTTTGATTTGTTGAAGATGGTCATAGAAAATTTAAGACCCATATTCAAAAGCTGATTCTCATCTTCATTAAAGACAGTCTGGGATAAATTTAGGACTCTAGGATGAGATCTAACTTTAATGTCTTGAAGGGACTCCTTATAAGCCCGAACAATATCTCTAAGCTTCTGAACTTTCTTTTGATATGTTCTCCGAAATATATGAAGAAGAACCTCTGTCTTCACCTTCATGGAGTTGATAAAACTTGAAAATCTAAGTTCGGACATCCTACCTTGTAATATGTCCTTAACTATGCTCAACTTAAGATGGATGATATGTTTCTTCTTATACCACTTCCTCATCTACCAGTTAAGGAAAGATATCACGTCATTGTTGCTTTGATGCCAGTCACTGTGATCAAATCACGCTCTTCATTACTGGTACAGTGGTACGGAACAGTGACTACCTGTGACTTTGAGATAGCAGTGATTTAATCACAGTGAATAAAATATCGCTCATTCCTAATTTCACGTACCTATATTATATTCACTTGCTCATCAAATTATAATCAGAGGAAAAGTAAAAAAAAAAACAATTCAACACTTATATACAGGGTGTTTCACCATTAACTGGACAAACATAGGTATATAGCCGTGTAGATGGCACCGAGGTAGTCATTTTTACATTATGACATATTCCCCGTTTTCAACGCATAAGCGAGATACAGGGTGTTTAATGTCAACTTTGAGCAATATTCTGACAACTGTGGTGAGTTATGCGTGACATTTGAAATAACGGTTACTGGTCACACCTTAGTATTTTTTGGGGCTCAATTCAATTGTGGTATAGAATTCTGAAAAAAATTTCAAAATGGCGGAAAGCCTGCAAAGTTTGAATTTTTTTTTTGGTTGCCAATTTGAAGAGCACTATTTCAACGTACATACTCGATTTTCTTAGATTTTCCGTGAAAAAATTCTGTCAAAATTCGAACTCAACTTTTTTTCACATGTCTCCAGTAAAAAAAATTTCGGCCGAAATTGTTGAAATTTTTGAAAGCAAAGTCGCTTTCGCTGTCTGTCCCTATGTATGCTTAAATCTTCAAAAATACGCAACGGATTTTGAAACGTTTTTTTTTAATAGATGAAGTGGTTCAAGATGAAGGTTTATATGTATGATACATGCATAATTTTGTAGAGAAACACCTATGAATTTACAGGTTTCTAATGTGATGTCTTAAATAAACACATTTTTTTGCGCTTACAAAAAAGTCCGCGATGGTATATGTCTATCTCTCAAGGATAACTCACAATAACCATTTTTTATCCTTTACATTTTACGGGAAAAAATGGCTTATTCAGGAAGTTATTTTAAGCAATACAGCATCAATCCTTATCCAATTAAGTAGGTACCTTAAATATATTGTCCATGTCCATTCAATATACATTAATTCCAGCATGTAATTTAAATGAATATTACGGATTCAAAATGCAGGGACTTAGCGGTGCGGGCCGGCACTACCGTTGTTTATAAAGATTGCATTGCTTCCGTGCGAAGCCGGGGCGGGTCGCTAGTATATAAATAATAATTATAAATGTTCAATTCTGCGCGTATCTGTTTCGGCTCCATAATTTTGACATTTTCCGAATTCCCTAGGCGATCGCCTCCTCCATGCGCCCTCTCCTGCGGGCGGATGATTTCTTTTATTCTGATTATCATGGTGGTATCCTAGAGTGCAACGAAATTCTTCAATAATATCATTAATGACTTTAGAAGGAGGTAAAATTGAAATCGCCTATTAAGAAGTATGGATAGTAAGAGAACATTAAAAATAATTAGTTCAAAGCCCCCATATTGTGTAACAGTCTCCACATTCACCAGATATGATCAAATTTCATAGTTATAATAATATTTTTATTTGTGTAATCGAAAACGAAGAAGTTAATAGTTGAAACAATTTGGGCTTTGTTTCATCAATTCATTACGGAACAATATCCACGAAAGCGAATCGTCCAGATGAGATTATGGTGGGAAAAAATATGATAAGGGACAATACTCGTGAAGTATCATCCAAGTAGTCATAACATTTCAATATCTTATTTCGGTCATTTTGATTCATGATAGGAAGGAGGACTAAACAAAACTCTTGGAATATGTTTATACACACACAAATGTATCAATTGTGAGTGGAACTCCTTGAAGACATGTATAATTCCTTATTGAATAAACGAACAGAATAAAATTTTCAAATCGTTAAAATAATTCGAAAAAGGACTAACTATAACTATAAGAACTAACCAACTAACTGGGTAAACAAATTATATGATTATATTAACCGTGAAAATGAACAATAACAACAAAGAATAGAATGAAAAAACGAACGAGAATTATAAACAAACTATGAATGTTCAATATGAGAGGAGGGTAGAAGCGGAACGGAAATGAATTAAACTAGGAAAACAAACTTTGATTATATCAAACGCGAAAATGAACAATAACAACAACGATTAAAACTGCAAAACGAACAGGGATTTGAACAAGAAACGAACTATTAATAAACGAATTTTCAATAGGAGAATTAACAACGAAGAGGAGCACAAACAGAAGGAATAATTTGTGTGATTGTGATCGTCAATATCCACATCACATTATTAATTTTATCTACACCCGTACTATACTAATACAATTATACTGAGTGTAACAGCCAAATGGAATAAATTCGATAACGAATAAATGAGGGGGTGTTAGGGAAAACGCTCAGACACGTCGATTTCTAATTTCAAATGCGCATATTCTTCAAGAAAATAAAATTATATAGGGTGTTCCATGCGACCATGGCCAATACCAACTTTCTTATTTCAAATGCAACGCCCTGTATATTATTTATTTTTTGGATTCTTCAGAAAATTCTAGACATAATTCATGAACAATGTCCTATACCTATCTTCAACTTTTTTGGAAATATTGAGTGTTTCCAGATTTTTACAGAAATAAAAATTTTAAATGAAAATTATTTCATTTCACAAATTCGATACATCACACTCAATACTTATTTCGCATTCACCTCTTGATATGAAGAAAGTAAGCAAAAACGCCTGAAATGTTGAGTAACGTTAGAAGACAATTTTACACCTGATTAGCATGTTGCCAAGACGTTCGAGGCGAGCATTTTGAACATTTCCCAAATTGATTAATGGTTTTTTGTTTTTTTTTATTAATTAAGAAATAATCAGTATGACTTATTAGGTTTCAAGTGTAATGAACCGAATTTGTGAAATAAAATAATTTTTATTTGAAACATTGATTTTTGCAATAAATCTGAAAACACTTAATACTTCCGAAATAGGTAAAGATAGCTATAGGACATTGTGCATGAATTGTGTCTATATATCTCTGAAGAATTCAAAAAATAAATAATATACAGGCAGTCGCATTTGAAATAATAAAGTTGGTATTGGTCACGGTCACATGGAACACCCTATATAATATTATTTTCTTGAGCAATATGCGCATTTGAAATTACAAATCGACGTGTCCGAGCGTTTTTTCCAACACGCCCTCATTTATTCATTATCGAATTTATTACATTTGGCTGTTACACTCTGTATGTCCATGTACCTATCGTAATGATATCCAGTACGATACAGATTTTTATAACGATACAGATTCTCATTACGATACAGATTTATTATCAATAGAAATCCATTATTTTTCAATCAAGCGGCCCCCGCCCGCTACGGGAAGGGGGCGTCGGAAAGAGGAAGAACGGAGCTCCACGGTGATGCTTTTGAATTTGCTCTGCGATATCGGGAAGTATTTTGAAAAATTCGCGAATTTCGCCGCAAAATTTTCGGTGTCATAGAGCTGGCCAGAGAATTCGAAATATCGCGTTGACGTTCGATATGTCCGAGGTCTGACGTAATTTAAGATGCATATTTTTTGAATTTAATCGTTGTTTGGAGATGAGTATTCGATCGATCATGAAAGATTAACGTATATTTTAACTTTCATTTATTTTTACAATTCCAGCCCGATAAATCATTTTTGGAAGCAAGACCGAATTGATTACATTTAAGGTTAGGTATAGCAGCCTTGAAACGAAATAAATATAATATTTATAGTTCCTCATCATTTTTCGGGTGTAGATAAAAAAGCGTATGCAACTCTCATGTAATGGTCATTAATACATTCGCATAAACCATACGAAATTCGCCTCCGGCTCATTCCGTAACTCGGTTTTTGCTCGTATGTTAATGAGCATCATTACATGATCGTTGCATAATATACTATTTCGTCTATGACATAATACAATGTGTCAGAGAGAGATATTTATTTATTTATTTAGCGTATGGATGCTTTACAGTACGATACAGTGTGAAAGAAGGAGACTACAACTAAAGGTAAAAGTAACAACAGAAATGGAAAAAAAGAACATAATCTTCAAAAAACAGTACAATAACACATCGTAGATCCTCTGACAAGCTATAGGCTATATCAGTAAGTTATTTTTATGCTTAATATTACTGCACATGCGCAGATCGGGATTCTCACCAAAGCTTGGCTTCAATTTTGATTGGCTTATTACCCATATGGGAATTGAGGGATGCTGCGGACAGGTCGAGATAAAAAAGCATGGAAGAGGCCTGAGTGGATGAAGACAGACTGAAAAGAAGAAGATTGATAATCCACACGATTCATTGAAACACTTCCGTATTTCGTATAAACAATACGTAGAGGAGAAGGTGGTATTATGGAACACCAGTTTGTTTTCATTTTATAATCCGAAGAGATTTGTGTTTATCTTCTTGTTTTTTGTATTAATAGGCCCTATATATATTCAGTTTGTGTTTATTTGAACGAATTTAGAATACTAGCAATATTTAACAAGATACACTTAATTATTTCGAAAAGCTCAAAATCGGACTCCCAAGAAAATAGGCTGGTAATATGGACCCTTTGAAGAAATGAGAACTTATATTCAAAGAAATGCATTTTTGGGTGCATAAACAAAAAATATCAATCCCACTTATGATAATTATATTTTATAATTCATAATATAAGATAATGAACGACAGAAGTCACACGTATATGCATCTTTGACACACCAATCGGAAAAATCGTTGTGTGCCCATAAATGGCACATCAGATACTGAATCCACAGAAATTGAAGTCTCCAATTCTATTTTGTGAGGAGAGCTGGTTATTACTGCAGCAGATGAAGCTTTCCTTCCTCTGTTCAACATTTTTTTCTTAGGTTGTGGTACCATCACCTTTGGGGTTCCATATTATCAAAAACACATGTTACAGTACAACGCTTGGCAAATTTTCTGGAACCTCGTAGATTGCATTCTACTAGGTTTCAACAGAAAAGCCCTATTTTAGCCTGGCAGAATACTAAAATATATAAAACTCAGATTTAAATCTTTTTTATGTTGACACGAATTCACGGCATCAAAGTTTCGTTTAACCCATTCACACAAAACCCCTCACTGTTGGATTTCTGCTGCGTACTATACGCTGCAGTTTTCCACACAAGTTGTTCCATAAGTGACAAAGGATATTCAACTTTTTGAACGGTAGATATCACGGCCAGTTCAGAATTAACCAAGGGTTCCATATTAGCAGCAGGGTTCCATAATACCACCTTCTCCTCTACCTATTCATACGTGAATGAAAGATTTCTAAAGCACTCATTCAGATTATATCTTAGAAGTCAAGAGTCTAATATTTTCTTCCTCACGTCTCTGTTGAAATGTACACAAGGAGAAAGCTTTTCAACGTCGAGTGCTAATATCAATTGCAGTAAAAAGCATTTGCATGGGGCTCAATTTTGTCAAATGTTGTAGTATTCTAATAGATGCCGTGGTTGAATCAGGTCCAACAGCCTCTGTGTGGGGAGTACCTAACTATTTTCTCTTCAAACAATGATAATAGTAACCTTATTGAAGTGAGAATGTTGAGTATAATTTGAGTACCTAACTCAGAGTGGGTTGAAAAAAATTTCGAATCTGTGTTCTTCCTCATGGGGTTTATATCATGAAGATTACTGTATACTTTTCATGATGAAACAATAATCCCATTCATTTTGTATATTGTATATTTTTCAACACCGCGGTTGTCTGACACAGTGATAAAAGAATAAAGTATCCACTCTACTTTCCAACAGAAACCCGCCTTGAGAAAGAGATCATATCGGTCCCAAGACCAAATATATTCGAGATTAACATCAAAGAACAATCGAAGGTGCAATGACACCGCCGAAAGAGATTCTTCAGAGTTGTGTTGATAAACCATAAATAAATAGTCTTTTGAAGGGGATAAATGACTCTGATAAATCATTTTCTCGACCTCACGGTGTGCATTACGGTTGCAACACAATACCACCAGTTGAGTCCCCTCAGATGTAATAAATGTTTATTATTACTATTTCCCACGTCGTTAGTAAAATTTAACACTGAGTAGCAGCTGTCTCCACCCTAGTCATGAATGATACGGTTTATTTATTGTTCGGAAAACGAAAAAGGTTCCAACTTTCCGATTTCTGGACCTCTATCATTAAATAGATTCATTCCTAAACGTTTTATTGTGTAGACAAATCCATGAATGGAAGGATATTCGTGATTATTTGGAGATATACCTTACTTTTTCAGCATATACAGAGGGATTAAGACGAACGCACCAAATTCACATCTTCGGTATTTAGTACTCTGTGAAAAAATCCTCAGGATAATTTATATTTCGAATTATGCAGCTTTTTATGTTTATAATATTTATTTTGGATAGATAGGTATTGGTTACGCTGATGAAATACCATGAGAAGCAGTTAAGTTGTTCGATGATTTGGATCGGGAGAACGTACCAATAAATCGCTCTACTGACGGCAAATCTGTCAATGAATTTAATGAAACAGGTTGTCAAAGATTCATCAAAATCTGAACGACCGGAAAATTCGGATGATTAACGTATTAATTTTTTTCTTTCACCTGTGTAAGATACCCATATCTCAAACACAGTGAGCAATGTACTGAAGAAGAGGCTCTACCGATTAGGAAAATAATATACAGGGCGTACCATTTTAAAAATAACAGTGTTGATAAAATTTTGTAGGAATGCCCATGAAAAATACTACAAATTTGCCCATTTGAACGTTTTTGTACGGCCACTATTACCTGAGATAGCTATGGAGTAAAATATAAACAATCACCCTCATTAGGGAAATAGATGAAATGGGTGAACCAAAAAATCTGGCAACGAATAGAACGAGAGTCAAATTTTCTAAATGTTCGTATTTTTGAGTGCACGTTCTACTTCCACGAGGGCTATAGCATTTGGTCACGATAACTGTATTATTTTAATTTTGATGAAGAAATGGTTCCGAATGATAAGGTTCTACTTACAAATGACGAATCTGTGTTGACAATTGTGTCCGTACGGTCGGGAATAAGATATTCTCGATGTAAAAAATTTAGAAATTTTCAGAGTAGGTATACTCCATTCACTTTTATAAAGTATCCCGGTTGGCCACACATTTCACCGTGTATATTTTGAAAATGTTAGGTTATAATCATTTTCCTGTCAGATACATACGCAACGTTGTCTTTTCCACATAGAGATCCTAGTAATTACGGATTTATCAAACTTTTTTCTGTTAATACTGGAAATATTTCACGTATATAAACATGGTTGGAAGATTCAGTTATGCTATTTTCTTGAACGAAAATCAAGAATCTAGTGTTGAAATTTTACTGAAAAATAATGGACCGAATAGTCCGTTACTTTGTGAACGTTCAATCGAAAAAAAAAAAAAAGTACTCGAATAACCCGACAGAAAAACTTCTGAAAGAACAAACGGATCTATGAAATTCCCCACTTTTCGAAAAGAAATAAGCTTGCAGAAGACATTTTCGCACAACTTGAAATAATCCAGTATGTAGTTAGTCTCTAAGAATTATTGGCTTCCACGAGCGCCAACCTGCATTAGTTTTAAGTCAAAAAAATTGATAAACCTAAATTATGGCCAAAAGGGATACTTTATAAATTACGAAAATTGTATGATGACCTTCTTCAGTTATAAGAGTATGTTTTGACGGGTTAAGGTCAGTAAATCCAAAGGCTTATTTGGAAAAATGCCGACGTTTCGATTTATTTATTAAATTCCTTGTCGGGATTGTGACCGAGTTTACATTGGACAGACGGGTCGCTATCTGGAGACTAGAATATCCGAACATCGTCGTGACAGCATCAACATACACAATACACAACCCCCTTAAAAGAAAAGACAATAACACGGCACTAGCGGAACATTCTCTCAAGGAACTACATTCTTTCAATTTCGACGAGGCTTCCATTGTGGGATTTGAAAGGAACTTAAAAAAGCGATTAATACATGAAATGGTGTCGGTTAAACAGTGCAAAAGAACTGATATTGATAATCTGAATACAGCGTACTTCAATTTAATTGGCAAACTTAAAGAAGAGGGTTGAATAAATGACGAGACTTTAGTTCCGTCCTTTCATCCATACATCATATGTCATTCTCATTGTTTTGATGTCCCACCTGCTCTTCGACAACAATTAGTTATGGTTCAACTGCGAGGAAGCATGTATCGTTCTGTGTCTTTTATGCATCGTAAAATACGATTTTCAATTTTTAATGTGACCAAAAAGGCCAACTGAAAATGTAGGTGGCTTCCAATTTATTTTAATACTAGCTGGCCCGGCGAACTTCGTTTCGCCTAAATGATTCCTATAACATAGCATCTTAATCTTAAGAAGGCCGTGCCTATACTTACTGTGGATTTCACAAATCGTAATCACCAGTGATGGGAGAGCAACGGCTTGGTTAGATTTCTGAACTGTCAAATCGAGTTGATTCTAGAGCAAGCTCCGATCACCGGTGATAGGTATGTTTTGTGAAACCCCTGTTAAAGTTGTACAAATTTACCATTGCTATTTTTCCAAACAGAAGATAAATTAGGCATAATAAAAGTTCTGTCAAATGTCATCTGTCAATAGTCAAATGTCAACTGTCATCTTTTCCATGCAAGGGCGGATTTACGGGGGGGGTACTGGGGGTAACTACCTCCCCATGAGTATCCAAAACCTGAGAAAAAGGTGGTTTGTGTACCTGATTTAATGGTTTTCAATCGTTATTACCCCCCCCCCATGATCGTTATTACCCCTCCCATGAAAAAGAACTATATCCGCCCTTGTTTCCATGGATATGAGCTGTCAGCTGTCACACAAAACAGAAATACAAAAATAATAAGCGCGTTCGGCAATGACATCTGACTGGTCGGATTGATCTGAACCGTTCGTTTATTACATCCAGATTGAGGGGAGTACACATCTGGACCGTTCGGCAAGAAAATCTGATCAATCGGATGTCGATCTTTTTGGTCGGTGTATTTTGACGGAGCAAACGGATTTTTTCCACAGAACAGAAACAGAAATTACTTTCCTGCCTTCGTCAATGGATTTTATCTGCATTTATAAGTTTCCTGCTTCGAATATTCTTGAACAGTCTGTTAAAATTTCGTGTCTTATGTTATTTGTTGTGTAGTAATAAATAAAAAATGTCGTTTGATAAAAAAAATGATCATTCAGAATATTGAATCATCTCAACCAAGGGGTAGAAGTGTTGAGAGCTATAACAAAAGAATTAAAATAAAACCCAGACTACCTCTACGGCCGAATAGCACTAATTTAATATCTGACAAACAGAAAAAAAGCTCTGAAAGCTCCGTACCGCTCGTTTATTACAGAAAAATCTGACAAATCTGTACAATCTGTGATCACGTGACAAAAAAATCCGTCCGCTCTCGGATGCTATTGCCGAACGCGCTTAATATGTCAATTACTAATTATGGGCAATTTTGAATTCAGTTATTTCCGCAAATATATTTATTATCCAAACATAACTCAAAAACATTTCAGAAATAAAGAGAAAAGATGAAAATGGACAACTCACGATTGATGCTGATCGTCACAATCCGATTTACTTGACATTCCGGTAAAAATTCACTGTTCCACCAACTTGAGATCTTTACCCCTTCCATGTTATCACAATTTCTATGCAAATTACCCAATAATTGTATACATCGCCATCTAGTGGCGATAATATCAAATACAGTGTCTAGTCACTGTACGGTACAGTGTCTAGATAAGAGCCATAAACCGTAGCGACACCTAGTCTTATTCAAAAGGAGAAAAACCATTTCCTACATAAGCAAACCGTAGCGACACCTAGCGGCCTTATTCAAAATGAGGAAAAGCATTTCCTACATAAGCAAATTTTTCATCGAATTTTTCAGAGTTTCAATGTATTTTATAATAACCAGGCCGTAGACGAATCCATAAATGAAGTTTCATAACAAACAGTCCATCCGATCTCGAGTTATAAATGGTGTAACCAACAGCTCTCTTTTATATATATATATAGATTGTGTTTTTATAGTGATATTCTTGTGTTTAGTTCATTACTGTGTTGTTAATGTTTCAGAGCCCCGAAGAAGATTTTAAATAAATCGAAACGTCGGCATTTTTCCAAATAAGCCTTTGGATTTACTGACCTTAACCCGTCAAAACATACTCTTAATACTTTATAAAAGTGAATGGGGTATAGGTTCGGTTCCTGAATGCCGCGGTTGAGTTCGTTCATGGGCACCATTCCTTAAATACGGCCATTGAAAATTTTGTTTTCCCGATAAAATCATATCTACTGATTCCGCCAAGATGCACAAGTTCACCGACCAGAAAAAGTGCAAGTTATTATGATATTGTACGCAAGTAACTCAAGAAACGAAGACGACCTCAAATTATCTCTTAGATGGAGTGAAAGGGGTACATCAGGTGCCTTATATCATTCCCAAAAAGAAAAGCAATGTCGGTGAGTTTTAATCAGTTAGATGGTCTCGGATGTAAGATGAAGCATCCAAGAATGACGAAGAACAGGAATAAGATGAGGTGGCAGACTATTATCGTGGCCTGAGTTTAGCGGATGATTCCCGACCATGGGATAATAGAGTCCAAACATAGATTTAGCAGAATATTCTATGGAATGCGAGGAATGCTCGCGTAGCCTTAGCTGGTGTACAGACCGGAGAGGGTGCAGCCGGGACTTCTTTTCCGTCACTGGTAGGTGCCTCCAAAAGGAGCGACGCTGATTTGAATACTCCACCCTGATGTGAGAGGCCCCCAAGAAAGGCTAACAACCTTGTGGGAGGGCTCTCTTACACTGAGGTGGTGAGTAGGTCCCTGAAAAAAGCTCTCGTTCCCAAGGGCTAGTAAAATAGGGGCCTCTCAGCGGAGGAATTCAAAAAAGTTGAGCTTGGGGTGGTCGACACGATTGACAAAATCCGTTCGGGGACGAGGCCCAGTATTGCGGAAGATGGCAAGGGCAATAGGGTGGAGAAACCCCTTCCGATTCAACTGTCGGATGGCAGTATGGAGGTGGAACAGCGAGGGCTCCTAGCTCGTGTGCCTAGCATAAGAACATACTATTGACTAAGACCGGGGGGGGGGTCGGGGTGCGATGCGGCGGGCGCGGGCGCAGATGGGCTCTGCACCGACTGCCACATCGGATAGTAATAGAGTACCCGCATGGATCATCTGGTGGGACGTAACAGTCGGCTGACCAAGGACCTCACACGTCCTCATGGCGTCTGACATAAATGTCACGCGAATCGACTTGCACCACTGACATCCTTCCGGTGCAGCTGGCAAAAGTGCCGTTTTGAACCCTGATTCAGGAGCCCTGGGTCAGTGATGGAAGTGAGGGGTCTTTCCTTCAGGGGAAGCAGGCTCTTCTGCTCGCTCGCGGATATGAATCCGAGGACAAAGAAGCTCATTTAATTGCGAATTTCTATTCCAGAGATTTAGTAGCGATCCAAATTCACGGCAACAGAGGACCACTAGAAAATCTTGTAATATGGTCAGCATACTTACGATACGACTCCCCTGACCCACCACCAATAGCTAGGCACACACGAAAGGGAAATCTGTCAGATCTGATCCGCAGTCCAGATTTGTTACAGTTCTGGACTGCAGATGGGATCGCTCCCGCCGATCTGGTCTGTCGAGATCATTGAGATATATGATCCGCGACAGACCAGATCGGCGGTAACGATCCCATCCGCAGTCCAGAACTGTAACAAATCTGGACTGCGGATCAGATCTGACAGATTTCCCTTTCGTGTGTGCCTAGCTAATAAGGAAATAGACCTTTCCAGAAATACCTTTGCAGGCGTAAGTTGCGCGAGTCACTTATAGGCTAAGAATGAATATTATTGGTCGTCCAAATTTCCCTCCTTAAATCGTTGACACTTGACAATTGATATTATTATTTTACGCAGTTGACGTTTTGGATGTGGATGTTATTTGTTGTATTGTTTATCGAAAATCAAAATTTTATTATGCCTCAACAATGTTGTATTACTGAGTGAGGGTCATGGTACGATAAAAACAGTAGAATCTCATTTCATTGCTTCCCTCTCTTTCTCTTCTCTCTCGCACCAAGGTTTGCGCATCTTTTAAAGCTGCCCACAAGTTGAGCATGAAATATACCCGTTCCTCTCTCATTCTGGTTCAGTTCACATCTTTCATCTATGTTCTACGTATTCTGGAAAGGTCTATTAGAAGAGTTGCTCAAGTTCGGCGAACATAAAGGCTGGCCCTTGATGGTTGATTGTGACGCCGGACGCGAATGCGCACCACGTACTGTGGGGCAGTACAGACGTCAATCCCAGAGGAGTGGCGATGGCAAACTTCCTGTTATCTACGTACCCATTCAACTACACTCAATATAGGTGTGGAGCCAACCTTCGCCACTTCTGCGAGACGTGAGTAACTCGATATAACGTTGTGTTACAATTTTATCGCTGACTATACAGGGTGAGTCTTTGACTTGTACAAATATTTCAACTGTAGATTACAACAACCATCAATCATAACCTACAAATAAAAAGACGTAATAAACAATGTGACAGCTTTCCAAATTTCCAAAAATTTCCATTCTTGTTCTTACTTATTCTCACTTCTTTTTTATGCTTTTATAGTTATTCAATATTGGATTGTATAATACACTGAGATGATTTGTGTTTCTCACTATCAAGAATTTTAACATTTTTCAAACCGAAAGGAAAAGAAATATTTTGGAAATGATTCACATCAACTTGAATAATTCCGTCAATTTTAGATCAGACACAAATCATCTCAGTGTATTATAACTATTTCCAAGAAAACCATACTTGGAAAGCTGTCACATTGTTTATTACGTCTTTTTATTTGTAGGTTATGATTGATGGTTGTTGTAATTAATTTTATATATTTATTATTACTGTGAAAATTCTTATGCCGTTGTTTCCACTCGATTTGCTGTACATTTCGAGATCGTGCTATTTCTGGCATATAGAGGTATTCTTTTTGTTTTGTTTGTGTAGTGCGTTGAAATTGTTTATTTGTACATTGTGTAATTTTGTTCAATTTTAGGCCTGATGAAGCAGATGTGAATCTGCGAAACGTCGCTAAATATATGCTGTGAAGACTTTCAAGCATTCATTTGTCCTATTCCCACAAATTCATTTAAGATATTATTCTTGGATAATGTGATGATTATGTGAAGACTTTCAGTGAATCAATATAATATTAACCGTGTAGTGTCGAGTTCATAAAATTCCAAGAGGATATTGTTCAGAAAGAAACATCGCCACAGATTATTAGGTGCTGAGTATCATTTTTTTTTCATTAATTCCAATTTAATACGTGGTTTGCATCGACATTCATCATTCTTCTACATCTGAATTTTGTATTTCATCGACATTTAACTGCAATATGGACCCCAACCGCTAACAATAAATTTCTAAAAGAAACTGTGCGTATTGAATGTATAATTTCATGCTTTTCAGAATTCAATTTTATCTCACACATTTCTGGTATTTTATAATTACATATCTATAGATCAAACGTTTTTCCATCATTCGAATTTTAGTCTCGACAAAAATTATAAATATTCTGACAACATTGTTAACTGGTTTAGAGACCAGAGAAGGAATTATATTCGATGATATTCCATCCAGGGAAGCATCCAGATTATTCCTGATTTTTTTATCGAATTCTTCCAGGTAAAATTGGAAATAACTCGAAAACGACGCGTTTTATTGAAAAATGTTGGTAAATGGATAAACTTGAACTGTTTTGTTTGTTTACATGATAGGGATTAGAGGTTAACTCTGTTATGTCATATTTCATAGGTCACTGTAATTATGTCAATGAAATATATTCTGTGTTTGGAATTGTATCATAGAATAAGAGTGAGAATAAATAACCTAAAAAGTAAAGACGCATTGTTAATCATCAAGTTATGAAATATATCGATATATCGTTGATGAAACCAAAATCAATAAAATAAAACGACAGGTTATGGGCCCAGAACACGCTGCATCTAGAAATTGCAAATAAAACAAAACAACACAAGGAATATCAAGAAAAACAAGTAAAACAAAAATCCACGTGGTCACCATGGTGTTAGACAGCGAAGATATCTCGAGCATAACTAAACTCAAAGACACTTCTGCATTTTCAATGTGGAATTTGAAATTAAAATCCTCTTTAATGCCAAACAACTTATGGATGTCGTCGATGGAAGTTCCCCAATTAGTACCTGCGGCAACGATGAGTCAAAAATAACCAAATGGAAAGCCAAGGACGCCATGGATCAACACGCCATATTGAGAACTATTAATAAAACCGTAAAAATACATTTGATGAACTATGGATCGGCTAAAGAAATGTACGATGTACTTCTTCGCATATATAAAAGAGACACCAATCAGGAAAAATGTACCCTCCTACAGGAATTTTATAATTTCAAATATGATAATACTGAAGATATACATCACAACATAAGTGATATTCAAAATTTGGTTTTCAAACTCAAAATATTACAAGAAGAAATTTCCGAAAGTATGATAATGTCTAAAATACTCACCATTCTACCAGAAAAACCTCAATATTTCAGCTGTTCATGGGACTCAACCCCCACATAAGAGGAAACCCTAGAAAATTTGATAGCCAGATTGTCCGCAGAAGAAGACAAAAATAAAACAAAACAATTGGAAACACCGGTATCTTTTAAAACAGTGAAACAAGGAAAATATGAACCTGTTTGTTACGCATGTGGTAAAAAGGGTCACATTAAACCACAATGCCAAGTTAAAAATAAGAGACAAGATAATTTGACAAAACCCTGTACGATCTGTAAGCTAATGGGACACATAAGAACAAATCATACTGAACATACCTGTTTCAATAGGGATAAAGCATGTAAAATTTGTAAAAAGACTAACCATATATCAGAAGACTGCTTCTTTGATGAGAAAAATAAAGCCAAAAATCGTAAAAATGACAATCAAGACGAAAAGATTTCATTCCTAACTTGCACAAATGAATCCTTAAATAGTGAAAAACAAGATATAGAAATGATTGTAGATAGTGGATGTAACAAAATGATGATTAAGGAAGAAAGCATGATTCCAAATATGAAGAAATGTTAGATTATGTCATGATAGCTAAGAAAGGTGATGGTGATACAATACCAATAGAAGGATATGAAAAAATTGATTTTGATACTTGCACACTAAATGAAGTCTGTTATGTACCACAACTCTCAAGAAATCTGTTATCAGTTAATGTTGTCACTCAAGCTCAAGGAGCAGCATATTTTGATAATGAAAAAGTCTTCTTCTTCTTCTTCCTCAGCCATTCTTCATCCACTCCTGGACGTAGGCCTCCTTCAAATGATTCCACTCCGATCTGTCCTGTGCCACCCGATGCCATCTATTTCCCGCACGGGCCTTGATGTCATCTAACCATCTCCGCTGCGGTCTTCCAACACTGCGTTTTGTTTGTCTTGGTCGCCAGTGTGTGAGTTTATTTGTCCACCTGTTAGGATCTTGACGAGCCACGTGTCCCACCCATTGCCACTTCAGATCTGCCACGCGCTGTATTATATCTACGACTTTTGTTCTTTGTCGTACTTCCTCATTTCTCACCTTATCCCTCAAACTCAACCCAAGCATCGCACGTTCCATAGCTCTCTGCATTACTCTCAACTTACCCGTAGACTTTTTTGTCAGTGCCATTTTTTCAAGGCCATATGTCGCCACTGGCAGTATACAAGCATCAAAAACTCTTTTTTTCAGGTTAATGGGGATGTTGTTGTTCTTGAATATATATTTCAGCCTACCAAAAGCCACCCATGTCAGTCTTATTCGCCTGCTCAACTCCGCTGTCTGATTCTCTTTACCCAATCTTATTGCATGTCCAAGATATTCTGTTACATTCTCCAGCTTTGTAGAATGTAGATAGATGTCTTCCTCGATGTTGCTTATTATCTTGGTTTTCGAGATGTTCATTTTCAAGCCAACCCTTTCCGATGCGTCCGCCAGTTCTTCTAGCATCTCTACCAGTTCTTGGGCACTACCGCTAATCAGGACAATATCATCCGCAAACCGGAGATGGTTCAGGTACGATCCATCGATGTTAATACCTTTCGTTTCCCAGTGCAACGATTTGAAGATGTTCTCCAGAGCGAGGGTAAACAATTTTGGAGATATGGTATCGCCCTGACGTACACCCCTATTCAATCGGATTTCATGTGTTTTCCATTCTTCATTTACCCTGACGTGAAAGGTGGCATTTTCGTATATATATTTCAACAGATTAGTGTATCGAGAATCTATCCTAGCGTCGACCATTGCTTCCACAAATGCCCATGTTTCGATAGAGTCGAATGCCTTGTGGAAATCTATGAATGCCAAGTGTAGGGGCACGTTGTATTCTGACGTTTTCTCTATAAGTGTTCTTATACTTTGAAGATGATCCACTGTTCCAAAACCTTTGCGAAATCCTGCTTGCTCCACTGGTTGGTATGAGTCAAATTTGAGGGTAAGACTGTTTGTAATTACTTTGGTGAAGAGTTTATATATGTATATGGGAGAGAAGGCTGATAGGGCGATAATTTTCTAATTTTAACTTATCACCTTTCTTAAAGAGCAGAATAACTTCTGCATTCTTCCAAGCTTCTGGAATTCTACCTTCCTCCAAACATTTGTTCAAAAGGATCCGCAACGATTGTTCAATGACGTCTCCTCCCTCCCTCAGCATTTCACAGGTGATCTTGTCTTCTCCACTGCATTTCCCATTCTTCATTTGCTTGAGAGCAGCTCTTATTTCTTCCCTCGTTATCTCAGGGATGTCTTCGGATCCCACATTGCGCACAACGGATTCTGTAGTTCTTGGATTGGGCTTGGTAGAAGTATAAAGACGGGTGTAAAAGTCTTTTATGTGTTCAGTGATAATGTTGTTGTTTGACATTATATTTCCACTTTGATCTTTCATCTGCGATATTCTGTGTCTACCAGTGGACAGCTTCGATCTTAAGACTCTCATATTCGCATTGTTTTCAATTGCGTCTTCGATTATTTTGGTGTTGTAGTTGCGAATGTCTTTTCTGACTTGTTTTTGGATCTTCTTATTCAGTTCTCCATAGCTGGATGCGTCTCTTGGGGTTCTTTTTCTCTTTTCTATCAGTTTGAGCGTATCTGGGTGTATTTTAGGGTTGTTTTTTGTTTTTGCTCTCATGCATACTTTTCTGGTAGCGGTGTATACACCAGTGGTTACCTTGTGATTTAGATCGTTGATGTTCATTTTTTCTAACTCACTTGTTTGTTCGAGTCTTTTTCTTAGTTCTTTCTGATATTCATCTTTGTTTAGTTGTAGTTCTTTAGAGGTCGGGAACCTGCAGGCATGTATAAGCTTGTTTCTTTCTATTTTCAACCTGAAGCTAAGGGATGCTCTTACCAATCTGTGATCGCTGTTCGTATCAAACTGGTTCAGAACCGAAACATCTGTGCAGATTTTTCTGTTGTTCGTTAATATGAAATCAATCTCATTTTTTGTTTTTCCGTCTGGACTCTTCCAAGTCCATTTTCTCTGCTTGGGTTTTTTAAACAAGGTATTCAAACAATATAAGCGTTCCTTGTTCAAGTAGTCTACCAGAGATTCTCCTCTATTGTTCCTAGTCCCAAGGCCAAAGTTCCCGACATAGTGAGAATCAGTTGAACATCTCTGGCCGATCTTTGCATTGAAGTCACCACTTATTATTTTTTGAAAAAGTATACATCCTAAAAACAAATATTGAAATCCCAAAAGATCACATTGCAATAGAAGGAAGGAAGACTGAAACTGGTCTTTATGTGGTGAAAATGAGAAAAACAGACAACACTGCACTTATCACCGAGAACGAAACACAAATTAAAGACTGGCATAGAAAACTAGGACACCTCAGTTATGGACAAATGGAAAAAATTCCAGAACTATGTGATGGAGTTTCATTCGAAGTAGATAGAAACACAAAAATGGATTGGCTCATAGGTGCCCAAGCAAAACAGAGATTTATTCATGAGGGTGAAGCATATTTCAACATGAAAGTAAGCAAACTAAGAATGGATAATGGAGGTGAATATCAAAATGATCTTCTCTCTGAATGCTGCCAAAACAGAGGCATTGTACAAGATTTCACAATACCATATACACCACAGCTCAATGGTAAGAGTGGAAGGATGATGTTGACTCTACTGAACAAAGCAAGAGCACTAATATTTGAATCTAATTGTGACAAAGACATGTGGGGAGAAGCAGTACTCACTGCTGCATACCTAACAAATAGATGTCCTACCAAAGGAGTAGAATCTACACCATATGGAAAATGGTTAAAAAAAACCAAATCTAAAAAATTTGAAAACATTTGGACAGAAAGTTTATGCCAAAATTCTGAAACCTCTGAAGAAACTTGATAGTCGAAGTCAAAAGGCAATGTTTGTAGGATATGCCCCTAATGGCTATCGACTATGGGATCAAGAAAAACAAAAAATATTTGTTAGTAGAGATGTTATTTTCACAAATGAATACTACAGGAATACTGAACCAAAAATGGATGAACTAATTGACCTAAGTTTCTATGAAGAGGAAGATTTAGGAGATCCAGAAGAGGAAAATACACAAAACCAGGAAAATAGGGGAGAAGAACATGATCAGAATCAAGAAATCCAAGAAGATAGTTTACAGAATGAAATTAGAAGACCTAGAAGAGAAATAAAATTACCATCAAAATATAAGGACTTTATCACAAATCATGATGAAAT
Source organism: Adalia bipunctata (assembly GCA_910592335.1). NCBI lineage: Eukaryota > Metazoa > Arthropoda > Insecta > Coleoptera > Coccinellidae > Adalia > Adalia bipunctata. Next base: position 7,436,680 of record OU342949.1, on the reverse strand, counting down.
TGAAGGCGTAGCACTTCATACATTTGAGGAAGCTGTAAAGAGAAATGAATGGAAAAATGCAATTCAAGAAGAAAAAGATTCATTATTGAAGAACAAAACTTGGATTTATGTTGATGAAAATCAAGCAAAAGGAAGGGAGATCCTGAAATGCAGATGGATTTTCAAAGTAAAGGACAATGGAAGATATAAAGCAAGGTTAGTGGCTAAAGGATATGCACAAGACAGAAATTCCATGGATTTAGAAGACATATACAGTCCAGTAGTATATGCTACACTTCTGAGACTACTATTTGCAATTGCTGCCAAAAATAACTGGACTATACACACCTTTGATGTTAAAGCTGCATTCTTGTATGGAGAATTGGAAGAACCAATTTATATGAGAGTACCAGAAGGATTTGATCAACAAGGAATGTTATGCCTTTTTATGAAATCTTTATATGGTTTGAGACAAGCACCTTGTCAATGGAATAAAAGATTTACTTCTGTTCTCAAACAACTCAAAATGATTCAGTTGAAATCAGATCAATGTATGTTCAAATCTGAAGAAGGTGATATGTATTTGGCTGTACATGTAGATGATGGGATTATGGTAGGACAGAATGAAACCAAGATTAAACGGTTACAAGAAAAATTGAAGAAAGAATTTGATACAATAAATGAAAATCCAAAATCATATCTTGGCATGGATATAATAAGAGTAAGAGAAGGATTAATAATAAATCAAGAAAATTATGCCAATAAAGTTCTGAAAAGATTCAACATGCAAGATTCAAAACCAATGAAGACACCGATTACACAAGATATTTACAAAATTGATGACGCAGATGAACAAAACGAAACTGATGTGATTTTAAACTACAGGGAAGGAATTGGAAGCCTATTGTATTTGTCCTGTAAGACACACGCCCTGATTTAAGTTTTGCAGTTAACTATGAGAGCCACTCAACAGAGAATCCAAAAGAACAAAGATTATGTAAATCTGAAAAGAACTCTACGATATTTAAAAGGAACAGTTTCGACAGGAATTCTCTACAGAAATATCCATGATAAGAATGAAGATGAGGAAACTCTTCATCTAGTTGCATATTCACATTGTAATAGGTGGGATAATTTGGAAGTAATAAAATGAATATTCCTTTGAAAATTAGGACTTGAACGTTTTTCTTTTCCGTAATAATTCAGCGATATTTTTAACACCCTTTATTTTACTCGGGAAATCTCCCGAGAGAAAGCGCAATAATTTGATTGATCGATTTAAATTCTCGGGAACCTGATACCCCTGTGATAAGAAATTATTGAGACGGTTATTAAGGCCTATCAGGATGGCTGGCGAGACGTTAACGATTGAAATTGTTGATTTTCGGTTCAGATTTCTTCTGTAACAGTGAAGATAAGGAAATTATGGTTCCACGAACTCAGCGCTGAGAATATGCTACGTTTGCTGGGAACCAAGGTATTTTTCGACACAGCTTTTCCCAAACCGATGCATGGGAACTAAGAGGGGTAGGGAAACAGGAAAGTCTTCAATTTGATTGGTTCGTAAAACCAAAGACGGAAAAAGTATTGGTTTGATTGGTTTTGAAGTACTGACGAAAGAAAAAGCTTTAATTTAATTGGTTTCTAAAAGGAACAAAGAATAAGGAGCCGGGCAAGGCTCGGGAGACGAGAAAGGCAGTGGCTGGTGGAATCCCGAGCGGAAAGGGGTCCCAGTGCTCGCGAATATGGTGCGGAAACTAGGGTAGTACGGTTTCAGCTGAGGTACTTGAGTGTTAAGAAGTACGGTCTCAAAGTGGAGGCGAAAGCAATTATGGTTGATTTTGAAGTTGAGGAGTAACTGCAGAAGTCTTAAACGGGAAGATTCTGAGTTGACTCGTTTGATATGTTTTTAGTACGGTTTTAAGGAAGATTTTAGAATTAATTTAGTTTTGTAGTTATTCGGAAGACGGCGTTAGAGTAGCTCATAAAGTTCTTGGTTTTATTTTTGAAATCTTGGAAAATCAGTCTTGAACAGGGACATAAAAAGTGTTAAGTTAAAGTTAGTAAAGTCTCTAAATTATTTGAAATTATTTAGATCGCGTATCGTCGGTATATTCGGGAGTGAAGGTCAATTTTTGCGAAACCGTGTGGGTGTCGTGTTTTCGTACCTAATCTGTCTGTTTCAGGAAAGAAGCATCGCCGTAGAATCGTCCTCCTAGTTCATCATTTTTGGGATTAGTGGTACAGGAAAAAGGTCAGATAAATTGTTTATGCTTAGCTTGCCCGCCCAAATTATATGTTTTAGTCCAGAGTCCTGAAATCTTCTAAAAGTCATATTTTATTCGTATTTCTCTTTAAAGCGTATTATTATTTTTGTAATCACCCTTAAGTAGTTGAAGGTCTGAGTGGAGTTTTCTGTCGAGAAAACTCAGGTTTATTTGAAAAATCCCGAGGAAACTATTGTTGAGTTTCCCCTTGTGAATGTGAAGTTTAAGAGGGATTATTTTCCGTTTTCTTGTTTTGGGTATAGAAAGTTTGCCTTATATTGTAAATTCTTTTGAGATTATCCATGGTTATTAATTTTGGGGGTATTTTGACAAGCCCTTTTCATTTTCGTTGATGGTTTGAATTCACTTTTATATGATTTGGAATTCACACTGATGTTGATTTAATTTCAATGAATAGATCTGCCTTTGTAATTTAAAGCTAATTTAACAGTTATACTTGATGGGATTATTTACTTTCGAATTAAGAAATATCTGAACATTTGATAATTTGAATCATTTGATTTAAGTAACACATACCTAATTTGGTGAGAATTTGCTTAGTTTGATTTGGTTTAATATACGTCTTAAATTTAATCTAAAAGGTTTTCATTTACCATCCCTCTCCCTAGAAAATAATTTTAAACACTAAGACCCGACCCAAGTGCGTTGGGCCGATCCCACACTTTCTTCCGTCGGAAGAAAGAACTTCAAAATTTTAATTAACATCTTTTATATTTCTTTAAGTAATAACACCCTTGATTGGTGGAAAGCCGCTCTTCTGTCCAATCACCAAGAGGGTGCTTTTTACATATGGTGACAGCGGTGGGATTGTTTAATTTTTTTGGGGAGAGTTTTTTTTTGTGTAATTTGAAATTTGTTGAATTTTCCGGCAGATAAAAACATTTTTTTTTGGTTTTCTATATGTTGCATCAGTGTGAATGTAAAGATTACTAGAGTCAAAGGTGTTAAATTTTCCAAGGGAGGTTTCTGGAGAGATTTTTTGAGAAATTTAGAGAAATTTTGAGGTATAAGGAAATTTTATCCTGTTGTTTTATGGGTGATTGACGTAGTGTGTATTGACTTGTTGGAAGATTTCCGGATGAAGGTTTTCAGGCACCTATTGATTTTAATTTGAATTGGATCATTTTCTTTTGAATGTATACTTATGCCTATGAATTCGAGTTTATGTTTTAAGAATTGCGATTGGTAGGAACAGAGTTCAGGTTTGAATTAAAGTAAAGTAAAATTATTGATCTAAAGATTTTTGTTTTTGAGATATTGAAGAATTGAGTAAATACAGTTGGTTTTTCTTTGAATAAATTCAAGTTTTTTTTTGGAATTATTATAGAACAGTTCATATTTCTGTGATGTTCTATCATTTTATGTGAAGGATTTTTGATAGAGCCAAGTTGATATCGAGGTTTTAAGACTTTAAAGAAGTATTAGATTCATTGCGGTTTTATAAGGGAAGAAGGCATAAGTTTTTCTCTTCCAGGACGTTTCTTTTTCTTCCAGGACATTGTTTTTCTTTCAGGATATTGTTTTTCTTTTTCAGGACGCTGAATTTTTTTGATTGTTGAATGTATATGATAAAGTTTTCTGTTTCAGGAGGGTTATGAATTTTTCTTTTGAATTTTTGCTTTAATTGATTGCTTTCAGTGAAAATATTGATTGAAATTTTTTTATTGATTTTATTTCAGGGCGTATTGCATGAAAAATTTTCTTTTGGTTATTTTATCCATTTATTTGATTTCGTTTGAAGTTGTTGGTTTTTCTATTTTGCGATATAGCGGATCAAATTTTGTTTCAGGAGGTTTATTTTTGTTTTTTTTGAAAATTATTGTGCTTTTATCGATTGATTGAAATTTTTGATTGATTTTCTTTCAGGGCGTATTGCGTGAAAATTTTTGGTTATTCTATCCATTGTTCCGATTATTCGCGACTTCGTTTGACGATCGAAAAAGTTTGCTTTTATAAAATAATATCATTCGGTTTTGTTTTAAGTCTGACTTGGGGAATAAGTGAACTTGGCTTTCCTTGCTCTAAGTCGACCTTGAAATTTTGGGAAACATTTTGATAGAAGGAAAATTTTTAATTTTTTTTTTCAAGTTGGGTTATTTTGAAGGTTCAAGAATCGGGAAAAGTTTAAATTTGGTTAAGATTTTAGTAAAAGAGCCGCTGATCGTGACCTTTTGAGTTCCAGAAAAGTTAAATAGAATTATTCTTTATTTCAGGAGGTTTTGTGTATTTTTCTTTTTCAGGAATCCGACACTTGGTAATTTTCTCGTTTTTCTTTGGGTTTGCGTCAATTTTTTTTTCAGAGTTTTCTTTTTCTTTTGAATTTTTGGTGTGTTGGTCTGTTTTTGAACTCGTTTTCAGGTGATTTGTTTTATTTTGGGTGTTTTGAGTAAGACTGTTTGAATCGGAATTATTAGAGAATCATTTCGCTATTTGTTTTTTTATTCGTGAAATTTAACGTCGTGATCTTGAGTACATTTCAGTTCTGTTGGAATTTGAGGTTGAGAATTTGAAATTATTGTATGATTTGAAAAGTAAATAATTTATTGAGTACATTGAAAAATCATATTTTGGTTACGATAATTGGGTTCTGGTTAAATTTTTGAAAAATGGCTCAACCAGTTGGTGCATCCAACATGAATGTTCCCGCGGGTCACATAATACCTAGGTACTCGCTAGGTATGCTATCGACTACTTTAGAGTGTTTTTATGAGAAAGACGCAACGAGGTATTTTGAACAATTAGAATTGCTGGGAAAATTATACGGATGGGATGAAAAGGTCTTGTTTATCCTTCTCAAACTTAAGCTCGAAGGCGATGCCTATAGTTTTTTCAAGTCTGATATCACCTTTGACACCTTAAGTGTAGGTATATAATTTTCCTTTGCTAATTTGCTTCCAAATTGAGAATGTAGATTTCATTGTTTTCAGGGAGTTTTTTTTTTCTTTGTTTTGTAATGGATGTTTTTCGGGTGATTGACAAATCTATTGTAAATTGTTAATTGTTTTCGTTTGGTTCAGTTGAGTAGCCTTGAGCTAGACTGGCGCCAGACGTTAACTAACTAGAGGAAGTGTAATCTAATTCTGATTTTCTATAACTGTACAATTTGTATCCTCTCAATAAAGACATTATTATTATTATTATTAAAAAGTTATAATGAGTTAAAGCAGAGGTTCGTTAAGAAATTTACGACAGTTAGGTTGCCGGGAGAAAATCAATGGGATTTGAGTCGATGCTACCAGCGACAGGACGAGGATGTGTCCTCGTTCTGCACTAGATTACGCACGGTGGGAGCAAGTTTACTGAGCGAGGATCTGGCCGGAGCGTTAAGGGATGAAGAACTTGGAATAAGGAAGAAGAACCGGGACTTAATATTGAATCAGTTCAAGATAGGACTGAGAAGGGACGTAATGAGGGAAATTGGGATTTACTTATTGAAGGAGGAAAACTTGGACCTGGAAAGGGCAGAGGAATTAGTTAGGCTACAAGAGACCAACAGTAGAATGTTGCAAGGGAGGTCGGTAAATATGAGGGTATCAACAGTTGACATCGAAAAAGTTTGTCAATTGTGCGATAAAGAAGGTCACACCGCGAAGGGGTGTGGAAATATTAGGCAGAACCGAAGAAATGGGGAAAGAGACAGTTGGAGGACATGCCATTCTTGTGGCCAAACAGGCCATTTCGCGAGGGATTGCTGGAATATCAATCAAGGAGAACAAATGACACAGGGAGTGTGTCATAATTGTAACAAGCAGGGACATTGGGCAAGGGAGTGCCCTAACAAAAGTACGGATAGAGGACAGGAGCCAAAAACATATTTTGGCATCCAATTAGTGAGGAAGGAGGATATAGGAGAACAAACCTGTATGGAAGGTGAGGAAGTAGAGGAGATTACCGGAATGGTACAGTGGGGAAGGCAGGCTCTAGGAGGCCACTTCCCCAGGGAAGACTGTCATGAGGACAGTGGGAAAAAGGAACGTTTTTACGTGCAAGGGAAAGTCCGGGAGGACATTAAGGAAAAAGTAGTAAAGGTCGAAGCATTTAGGGAGTCCGGTACCCAGATCGAAGGTCCCTATGAAGTTAGGGATCTCATTAGGACTGGAAGGAGGAATACCAGTGTTAGCACCCAGACGGAGGGTGCCGAGGGAGCCGACAGCAATGGGCTGTCGAAGGGTGACACCATAAGGGAATGGAATGGTGACGTCACCAGGACGAAGGAGGATAACGAAGGGGAGCTTCGTTGGAATCGAAATTCACTTTCGACACTGGGTACCGATGGGAACAGGAAGAAAGGCGGAGACTGCGCCGATGGATTAGGAACTAAGGAACATGTTAGAAGGGAATTAACCATAGAGGAAGATCGTACCTGGGAAACCGACGTTGTGTTGATATCTGCGTTTAATATCTCCACGCGTTCGGAAATGGTGGTAGAGGCCAAACTGAGGAAGGAGATAAAGGGGACGGACATAGTCTGCGAACCCATGGAGTTGGGTATCGCTCAAGTATATGTCGCAACCTGTCCCACGAAAAACAGGGAAAATACGGTGAGGAAGAAACAGAAACTCGTAAAAACAGTGAGTTACGAGAAGAAACGATCGGTAATGGAAACCATTACGACGATCTTCGAGGGCAAGGCGCCCTCCGGACCCAGGGAAAAACTGTCTAGGACCACGGGTAGCGAGAAGGCAACTCTTCAATTGCCTTCCAGGAGAAATGAATCGACTCCTGCCCATTTCGTTAGATTCCAAGGATAAACTAGTCAGGAATACGGGTAGCGAGAAGGCAACTCTTCAATTGCCTTCCAGGAGAAATGAATCGACTCCTGCCCATTTCGTTAGATTCCAAGGATAAACTAGTCGGGAAACGGGTAGCGAGAAGGCAACTCTTCAATTGCCTTCCAGGAGAAATGAATCGACTCCTGCCCATTTCGTTAGATTCCAAGGATAAACTAGTCAGGAATACGGGTAGCGAGAAGGCAACTCTTCAACAGCCTTCCAGGAGAAGCGAATCGACTCCTGCCCATTTCGTTAGATTCCAAGGATAAATAGGACCGGAATTCGGGTAGCGAGAAGGCAAGTAATCGACGGCCTTCTAGGAGACATGAATCAACTCCTGCCCATTTCGTAGATTCCAGGGGCTCACTGGCCCGGAGAGCCACCGTCTGAAAAGGGTCCCTGTTCTGGGTTACGAACATCCCCCCCCAATCCTTTTTAATTTTCGAATTTCGCAACAGTTGAATTGAGTTTTTGAGTTTTTTTTTATATATTTTTTCGAAATCTTTCTCTTCTAACAGATTTTAGTGATATTCAATAGATTTGAGGAATGAACTGAAGCATGAAGTACGGGTTGCGGAAATTATTTTTGAAATAATCTTGATAAAATGTTGCGTTTTGTGTTCCACAACAAAAGGCAAATATGTGTGAAAAATTCGTGGTATTCTTCCTCGGATGATTAAGAATGAATCATGTAACTTATCATAGGAGGACGAATAGGGAAGAAAAAGGGACTTAGGTTTTTTTTTATTTTAAGTTGTTATGAAAAATTGTAGAAATTTAATTTTTTGCTGTTGTTGTACTTGTATATTTCACAAAAAGAGTTTCAAGAGGATCCAAATCAATTAGCAGTATGGGAAAGGTACTGACCTAAGCCAGAGGAATGACCTTATTCGCAAACGTAAACAGTGCTGAGACGCTAATCGCGTACGCGTGTGCGAAGAAAAACATTGAGATAATCGCGGCGTCTATACGCGAAGCCGACGAAGTAACAATTAGACAATCTATAGACCGGCAGTTTCGAGATAACTTGAGTGATTACGCATTGCGGGATGCATAGACGTAGCTTAATCGTGGCCGAGGGTATAATTAACTTCATTTACCGATTGAAAGCCGTGGAAAATATTATCGTCAGACGAGTAGCAGGATTTGAGACCACTGATCAAGGCTTCTCGACGATTCACATGTTCAACTCAGAAGAAATGAAAAAAAAATGGCCCACAACACAGCCAGACAATTATGGGGATGATTCACTTATATCACCTATTCATGAGCGGACTCATGGGTTTCTATGCGATATTCCGAATCATAAAGTACGGGATAGGAAATTATATCAAACGACTGCACCTATATTATAAGGTATTTGGATATGAAATGATTCCGTTGGCCAGCCTGGGGAACACTTTGACATTTAGATATTGGCCTGTGCTTCAACTACGTGGATTAGGAATCGACACAGGACCAGACAAGGGGACTTGGGAAGAAGAGAGGACGCAGAGGCGGACGTAGGCTACGACAACAAAGACGTACTACACTGAAAGTGAAAACGGAAATATGTGCAATGTAAGGGACATTTCTCGCGATATCAGAGGGACTGTGCGCTACGCTAACGTAAATATTGATGTCGAACTCAAAGTGCGAATCGCTGATTACGGTAAACTATATAGGCCGTTGTGTATTTGTGAAAGGTCGTTCTCGAGGCGAAGGTCAGTTCCGATTTCAGAAGAATGAAACATATGGAGATGGTCAGAGCCGGACTAAGGAAATTTTGTTGTGACCGCGAGTGCAATTTGAAATTCGAAAAATAAACTCTTTGAGAGAAGTGAAAGGTGAAAGGCAGGATTTGCTTAATTTTTCTTTTTTTAAAGGACTTGATTTATGAGCATTATGTTTTGCTGCATCGAACTTTGTATTTTTTTCCTTTTTTTTTGATATTGTTTATCTTGAACTTGGACTAATAGTTGAGTAAGAATGATATTTAATTTTAAGGCATGCTGCATGAGATTTAAGAGTTCTGAGTTTGGTAATATTCGAGTTGTATAACTGTTAGAATGTTTTTAATGGAAGACAAGGGACTATTGGACTATTGAGGAATGAGGGTAAGGGAAAAGTTATGGCAACCGATGCCAAAACTTTTTCAAAGGGGAGGATATTTGTAATAGGTGGGATAATTTGGAAGTAATAAAATGAATATTCCTTTGAAAATTAGGACTTGAACGTTTTTCTTTTCCGTAATAATTCAGCGATATTTTTAACACCCTTTATTTTACTCGGGAAATCTCCCGAGAGAAAGCGCAATAATTTGATTGATCGATTTAAATTCTCGGGAACCTGATACCCCTGTGATAAGAAATTATTGAGACGGTTATTAAGGCCTATCAGGATGGCTGGCGAGACGTTAACGATTGAAATTGTTGATTTTCGGTTCAGATTTCTTCTGTAACAGTGAAGATAAGGAAATTATGGTTCCACGAACTCAGCGCTGAGAATATGCTACGTTTGCTGGGAACCAAGGTATTTTTCGACACAGCATTTCCCAAACCGATGCATGGGAACTAAGAGAGGTAGGGAAGCAGGAAAGTCTTCAATTTGATTGGTTCGTAAAACCAAAGACGGAAAAAGTATTGGTTTGATTGGTTTTGAAGTACTGACGAAAGAAAAAGCTTTAATTTAATTGGTTTCCAAAAGGAACAAAGAATAAGGAGCCAGGGAAGGCTCGGGAGACGAGAAAGGCAGTGGCTGGTGGAATCCCGAGCGGAAAGGGGTCCCAGTGCTCGCGAATATGGTGCGGAAACTAGGGTAGTACGGTTTCAGCTTAGGTACTTGAGTGTTAAGAAGTACGGTCTCAAAGTGGAGGCGAAAGCAATTATGGTTGATTTTGAAGTTGAGGAGTAACTGCAGAAGTCTTAAACGGGAAGATTCTGAGTTGACTCGTTTGATATGTTTTTAGTACGGTTTTAAGGAAGGTTTTAGAATTAATTTAGTTTTGTAGTTATTCGGAAGACGGCGTTAGAGTAGCTCATAAAGTTCTTGGTTTTATTTTTGAAGTCTTGGAAAATCAGTCTTGAACAGGGACATAAAAAGTGTTAAGTTAAAGTTAGTAAAGTCTCTAAATTATTTGGAATTATTTAGATCGCGTATCGTCGGTATATTCGGGAGTGAAGGTCAATTTTTGCGAAACCGTGTGAGTGTCGTGTTTTCGTACCTAATCTGTCTGTTTCAGGAAAGAAGCATCGCCGTAGAATCGTCCTCCTAGTTCATCATTCTTGGGATTAGTGGTACAGGAAAAAGGTCAGATAAATTGTTTATGCTTAGCTTGCCCGCCCAAATTATATGTTTTAGTCCAGAGTCCTGAAATCTTCTAAAAGTCATATTTTATTCGTATTTCTCTTTAAAGCGTATTATTATTTTTGTAATCACCCTTAAGTAGTTGAAGGTCTGAGTGGAGTTTTCTGTCGAGAAAACTCAGGTTTATTTGAAAAATCCCGAGGAAACTATTGTTGAGTTTCCCCTTGTGAATGTGAAGTTTAAGAGGGATTATTTTCCGTTTTCTTGTTTTGGGTATAGAAAGTTTGCCTTATATTGTAAATTCTTTTGAGATTATCCATGGTTATTAATTTTGGGGGTATTTTGACAAGCCCTTTTCATTTTCGTTGATGATTTGAATTCACTTTTATATGATTTGGAATTCACACTGATGTTGATTTAATTTCAATGAATAGATCTGCCTTTGTAATTTGAAGCTAATTTAACAGTTATACTTGATGGGATTATTTACTTTCGAATTAAGAAATATCTGAACATTTGATAATTTGAATCATTTGATTTAAGTAACACATACCTAATTTGGTGAGAATTTGCTTAGTTTGATTTGGTTTAATATACGTCTTAAATTTAATCTAAAAGGTTTTCATTTACCATCCCTCTCCCTAGAAAATAATTTTAAACACTAAGACCCGACCCAAGTGCGTTGGGCCGATCCCACACTTTCTTCCGTCGGAAGAAAGAACTTCAAAATTTTAATTAACATCTTTTATATTTCTTTAAGTAATAACACCCTTGATTGGTGGAAAGCCGCTCTTCTGTCCAATCACCAAGAGGGTGCTTTTTACAACATATTGTGATTCAGATTTTGCTGGAGACATTGATACAAGGGATAGAGAAGATGTTAAAGAAATAAGAAGAAAAATTACTTCAGGATATGTTATATTTCTATTTGGAGGTCCAATATCATGGTCGTCAAGAAGACAAACAATTGTGGCACAGTCAACTATGGAAGCAGAACTTATCGCTGCTTGTGAGTGTACCAAGGAATTGAAATATCTCGTTGAATTGTTAAGAGAACTGACTGGAGTTCTTCTGTCAAGGCTACTCTACACATCGATAACCAGAGCACTATCAATTTGATCAAGGCAGGAAGAATGAAGAGAAGTAGACACATAGAAGTTAAATATTTCTTTATTAAAGATGAATATTACAAAAATCTCTTTAAAATGATATATGTACCATCTGATGAAAATGTAAGTGACATATTCACTAAACCGTTACCGAACTGTAAATTTGAGAAACTCATTAACAAATTACTGATTTAATGTTTTGCTTTGCTAATATTTCAGATACAGAATTAAATTACCTTTGTTGTAAAGTTAAATGAAAATGATGTTTCCTTTATATTCAAATTAGAATGCATATATTTTATTCAAACAAAACCGCCCTTCGTTTATGGGGGAGTGTTGGTAAATGGATAAACTTGAACAGGTTTGTTTGTTTACATGATAGGGATTAGAGGTTAACTCTGTTATGTCATATTTCATAAGTCACTGTAATTATGTCAATGAAATATATTCTGTGTTTAAAATTGTATCATAGAATAAGAGTGAGAATAAATAACCTAAAAAGTAAAGACGCATTGTTAATCATCAAGTTATAAAATATATCGATATATCGTTAATAAAACCAAAACCAATAAAATAAAACGACAAAAAAACATAAGAATACTTTTAGTTTCTAAAATGATTGATTCTTTCGGAAATATGAACCATTTATCTTTTTCAAGTGGTTTTATAGTATTTTTGGGTGGATTAATGAGTCGGCTACACTGTAACTTTCATACCAGGAGAAATATTCGATATGTTTTGATTGAGGAATATGCACCATGAATAGAGTACACACTCAACCAAAATTCAGTTCATTTGAAATAACAGTTCTGAAGATATGAACCGAATAATATTTTATTCATGGATTTCAGACACCCTGATTCTTTCAAACGACACCGAATTTTGAAAAATGGTATACGAAAAAAGTGTTTCGTTTGATGAGATGGATGTACAGTTAAAATATATGTACAAGTGGAAGACTCACCCTGTATAAAATTTTGGCGTGTGGACACGGAAGTGATCTCGCTCTCAGATCACACAGACACATTTGCTTCTACATCAGAGACAGCTGAGATATTCAGGAATCCTGAGGCCGGGTTTCACTAAACATTTTAATCTGGACTAAGGATATATTCAAGATTGAACTGAGGAAGAACCCGACAGGGCTCGAAAGCTTGGATGTTCCAATAAATGAAATATCGGATTGATTTTGACTTTAAAACGACAGAAAATTATCGTTTTCTGCCTTAAACGAGATTGAAATCGTTGGTGAAACCCGGCCTAAGAAATCAGACTGGCCGAGATATTTAGTGCATCCATCTGGAAATTTGGGCCATAGTAGCGCAGCACCAAAGAATATGAGAGAGTTTGATACCGCTGCAGATCAACTGTAGGAACCTATTATCTCAGCATATCATAGAAGTGGCTTACTTCAATTCAGAAAGCCGAAGGGCAAGACGGGTGGTCGGAGGAACTAGGAGATGAATGGCGTAAAAGTAGACGTCTTTTCAACAAGACTTTGAGATCTGACCTCGACAACGACAGAGAAGACTAAAAACCAGCCCTGAAAATATACAGAGCACTTATAAGACAGTCCAAAAAAGAATCATGGAGCAGCTTCTGCTGCGATAGAGGATATATCTGAGGCTAATAGGCTTCGGAAAATTCTCTCTAGCGGATGCCCTCCACTGATCGAGTGGGTAACTCTTCTGGCCCGATTATGAGGAGTAGTGAGTGATTTGAATTTACGAAACTGACGGATGGAATGATAATGGGTCTTGCAAAATACACAGACGAAGGACTAAGGAGATGATGTCGTAGTCTCCGAAGTGGCATGAGCTCACGAGTTCTGCGTAGAAGATGAATGAGGTTCCCAGGGCCGGATCAACTTTGTGGAAGTTCAATCTTCCCCGTATGAAACATTCAATTTTTTTCGTGCACGGGAGGCCCCAGCTGATGCGGGGCCCCTAGGCAGTTGCCTACTTTGCCTAATGGTTAATCTGGCTCTGGAGGTTCCATTGCGGATGATGTTGATGAAGTGTTCCCCAAAATTCAGCGTTGTTGAGTGGTGAACTTGAGCAGCTTTGCTATTTAGTTTGCAGAGCCAGGCAGTCAAAAGACATAGACGAATGTCCTCTCAATGATTGAGAAAAATGAGAGTCCATAAGGAGTGAAAATACGCAAATAATTAAAAAAAAATCAATTTTTTATTCACAAATAAATAACACAATCTGAACAATTCACAATAGTGGAAAAAAAGGTATCACAAAGGCCGTCCACACTCAAACAAAAAAGATTTGTGCATGGGTATAATGGGTTATACAACAAGGATTTTCATCGATATAATCTTTACAGTGGGAAGAGTTACAATAAGTCTCCCAAAAAATAATAAATAAACTAATCGAAATAGCTTTCTTAACTTAATAAATGTAATATTGCAGATATAATCTCAGAAGTGATATGTCAGGAATCCAGGAGTGTCCACCAATTATCCAATAATGTTAAATTTAACAATTAGATTGAAAATTGCCTTAAAAAAATTAATAAATTCTTAACGAATACTAGTAGCAACTTAACAATGTAAGAATGTACGAGTGTATATCAATGTAGTTATGTCTCATTCAATGGAAAGATCAAACTATTCATTTTAAAATAATATGACAACAATCCATGACAATACATTCGAATTAAACGATTGTATTTTCGAAGAATCGATAACCAATGTTTACACATATTCTTCAATCAAGAAGATTAACGACATTGAGAACGAACAGTTTGCATCATTACTTTACAATGATGCTGAAATGTATACAAATAGTTTCCTTTTGCGTAAGATGATTTAATGGATACAAAGATCTACTTCGCATTTTAATGGATACCCACAAAAAAATTAGAATATAACTTCATGATTCAAGTTCATTATTATATTTATAAATAGAAACATGTAATCATATCATTTTTCAAAATTCTAAGAGATGTACTATTAAAACTATGAAGAGATACAAATAGAAATTGGAATTTGATATAACCACCTCAATTCTGCAAGAAAAAGGACTCTATGGATAAAGTAATATTATACATAAAAGAGAATAGTTTAGTTTGTGATTCGATGTACGAAATATAGATTTATCTCTCGAAATAATGTGAATTTTCAGAGAAAAGTTTTCAATTTTTTTTTAATATTTTGAATTTGGCACTACCATCAGTTCAAGAGTGTATAGGTACATATATAGTAAGTTGTTTTGTGAAGCAATCAATGAAAACTTTTTTATCATACCTGAATAGAAATATTGATTATAAATACATTTAACATTGCGAAATATTGAATACTTTAGATGGTTTCATTTTTAGAACAGCACGAATTGTTCAGTAATCTATTGAGTGAAATTTCGCCATAAAATATCATGATGGTCAATCGAAGTGAGTTGGTCTAATCGATACCCTGTATTGAGCTGCTCGGGAGGATCAAACTTCCGAATAGCACTACTTTAGTTAAATATTCTGAGGGTATAGATATAATACTTTCAAGTTAATTCATTGCGTTTCAGGAATAACGTAACTTTAGTACCTGTATAAGAGTAAACATTAATACGTTGTTGAAGAATATTTGGCAATAATCCCATTACTTCGGAATCTTCGGATGAATAATCCAGTTTAAACTTATACTCTAGCAGCTGCCCTGTTTCCGTTCAGGTTTGACAATTCTGAAGAGTCGTTCTCCAGAATAGATTTCTCATTACTCCGCGAGAAGAGGGTAGAAAAACAAGTTGCCTGAAAAAAACGAGAAATTAATGGATTTGTAGCATAGGAATGATTTACTGATAACAAATTTTCAATGGCCAGTATTTTTCAACAGGATTCGATTAAAGAAATTAGAGGGTTTCCATGTTTTCTTCAAAACTATTCCCAGTATTGATTTTCTTCATAATGAGTTAATAACAGTTTCTAACAGGGAGTACATGTTTGCACTCCTACTGGACCTGAATTCTCAAACGTGTTTCATGGAATGTACCGAGTATTAAGACACTCAGATGAAGAAAACAACAACGGCAGGCGAGGAATCAAACTATCAACTTCTCATGAGGACTGTTACACGTTTCTGAATCAGTATTTTGCAAAGCTCACAAACTTTAACTAACTGAATCAAATCTCTCAGGATAATCAATAATGAATCGTCTGATCGCCGATTTGAAGTAATAATTTTTTATTTCTTCAGTAAAATATACAGAATAGCATATAACAAAAGAAAACGTCAAAAAAAGCAAAAATAATCAACATTCAATTGAAAAACTCCGAAATATTATAACAATTCTTCTCCAGAAGTAATGATTTAACCATTTTTTTTTTAAATGAAAATATTAGAAGCATTCTGCACTTCCACGGGGAGTGCATTGAAAATTTTACAACCCATAAACTGTAGACTTCTTTGATAGTACGCAGTACTATGATTTTTCGGTATCAGTAGGTTCTTACATCTAGTATTGTAACAATGACTGTTATCGTTAACAAACAAATATCTATGATTATACACATATACACAAATTTCATAAACATATATTCCAACTAAAGTCAGCACTCTCATAATTTGAAGGTTGATCTACATGATTCGCGAAAAGAGATTTCAGAAACTATTCTGATGGCATACTTCTGTAAAACAAAAACCCTATTGACATCCGCAGCACATCCCCAATTCAAAATACCATATCTCCATTAACTTATTTTTTTAGTCTTTTTTAGTTTTTTAGATCATTTGGAATGAGGTTAAAGATCCTACGACAGAAATACATCAGTGATCTTTGGGTTGTCGACTTTAAGAAAAAAACGAACTTAAAATTCATATTTTGTTTTGACCTATAGTCGAATTAATAGTTTTGTTCTGTGTTAAATAGCTGAAAAATTCATATTTCTAGATGGAATCCACTTTTCTTGTGCCGAACGTAGTTTCTCCACTGATTTTTAGTCCTACGTATCATTTTTCATTAATTTAGTACTTAGTTTATATCTACATTCATGTATCTGAATTTCTCATTTCCTTGATATTTATTTTCAATAGTTTCCTGAAGTAGGGACGGGTAACAATACATTTTTAATGCTGACTTTACGTCGGTGCGCTATGTGACCCATTTTTTTAACCGAATACGACACCTCTTGCTGTAGAGAACTCAGATCTGGTTGATTTGATGAATTGTACAAGATCTGGAAATGGATAATTTAGTTATTGGAAAGGTGAAAGGCAAATGAATCATGTATATTATATCCATGAAATGAACAGGTACATTCCAAGCTGACAATAAATCAGTAAATCATCTACACCTACATCAGCATAAAATATATTCGTAATCTCACGGAAGCAATTAGTTCATAAGTCGTGTTAGACGGACCATATGGAACGTACATGGTGGGACATAATTCATGTAGGAAATGCTTCATTCAGATTCCTCCAGTTTCCATTTAATCGTTCATTGTTTCAACTATATAGTTTGCGCCCACAGGACATGTTTCGTGAATACTGAGTCAATTTGCGCTCATTGCGCTCGGCATTTGCATTGTTTTTGCTGGGCAAATTTGATGGATTGTAATAAGCTGATAAGGCGTTCACTTCTATAAATTGGTCTTGCATAAATATTAGGAGGTGAGCTATAAAGCTCCTATTGCCTCTGTATCCGACTATTGAATTTCGAAGTAAATTCCTACTGAAGACCTGTATGTTCAATGATAGGTCGGCATCATATACAGGGTGAGTCTTTGACTTGTACATATATTTTAACTGTAGATTCTTAAGGCCTAAAGAAGCCTTTTTTTCATTTTCCATTTTTCCGAATTCGGCTCTGTTAAAGAGATATAGCCATTTGAAAAAAAAAAGTTGGGCTGAATACGCTCCTGAAACAATTCTCTGCAAACACCTCAAAGTTCATATTTTTCAATTGAAATTGATGTGATTATCAGATATTCTGGGTGATACATTTAGAAAATACTCAAGCACTAACCTTATTTGAATAAGAATGTTACAAACACGATATTTCCTAGCAAAAACGCTAAGTTTTGTTCCATAATTTCTGCAATTGAAATGCCATATTTCTCACACCAAAATAAGTTCCTTCTTCGATTTTCCTGAAGATTAGTTTGTAAACACTAATAATTTGTTCATATTTGCCTCGATACCCTGAAACTATCTTATAAAAATTAGTTTCTCACTAACCTATCCTAACTCCATTAATCAAAGTCATATGATTCGAGGTCAATGACCTAACCTAATCCATTCCTCTGTGATATATCATAGAATTCTAGAGAAGACGATGCCAGATTGACGATTTACTCTTCAATAATGGTATAGGCGAACTCAAAAAAGCAGAACGTCCCCTATCGTTAACGGAAGAACTATCACAGAGGCTTCTACGCATTGCTCTTTGGAAATGCCAAACGAGTAGTTCTGATTCTCGCCGATACAGCGCTACGATCTAAATTTAAGTGCGCTGCCGGCTGCGAGTGCGATGTAGCCGCCACGCAAGACAAGACAAGACGTTCTTCTATGTCTCCAGAGTACAGTCTGTGATTACAATGAACGACGCCGCGATAACCTTTCTACATGGATTCGTTTTATTATTTATTTATTCACTTGAAGTTTGCAAACAGCAAACAGGTGATGAATGTGATGTGAAAACAGTGTAGGGTCGATTAAAAATTCCAAGAGGATATTTTTAAGAAGATAGATTTTCCTGAAGGACGGGTATCAATAAATTTTCAATAGAAACTTCTTATAAACTTTGTAATTTCATGCTTCTCGGAATTCAGTTGATAAACATTGACAACATTGTTAATTTGTTAAGAGACCAGAGAAGAAACAATATTCGATGATATTTAATTCAGGGAAGCATTAAGATTTTTTATGAAATTCATGATTTTTTCCTCAAATTTCTTCGTATACATTTAGGAATAACTCCAAAAAGACGCGTTTTATTGAAAAAATATAGGAATACTTTTATTCTCCAAAATGGTTGATTCTTTCGAAAATATGAACCGTTTATCCTTTTCAAGTGATTTGATAGTGTTTTTGCATGAATTTATGAGTCGACCACCCTGTAACTTTTAAACTAGGAGAGATATTGAATAAGTTTCGATTGAGGAATATGCACCATGAATAGAGTAACCAATGGACCAAAATTCAGTTCATTTGAAATAACGGTTCCGGAGATATGAACAGGAAAGTGTTTTTTTCGTGGATTTTCGACACCCTGTATCTTCCAAACGAAACCGAATTTTGAAAAATGGTATGGGAAAAAAGTTTTTCGTTTGATGAGGGGAATCTACAGTTAAAATATATGTACAAGTCAAAGTCTCACCCTGTATGTATTAAAACTACTGCTGAAGGGTCAAAAGTACAACTATTCCTACGTAAAGAGCGACAATGCCCATAATGAAATATCGTGAGATCTGTCAAGCTCTTCAAAATATCTATGTATTACAAACCCACGTTATTGTGTCCGGATCTCTCAACACTTCGCCATTTATCAAGTTCAACGGAGAAAATAAACCTGGCGAAAAGAGTGCTGCGGAGCTATTCAAAATTTTATTCAATTGGTGATAGGGCATCTCCTCGAAATGTAATTTGTATGATTATCTTCGTATACAAAGGTTAAAAATTGATCAAATTTAATATAGACATGGTTGTCACCTTTTGGGAAACATTTCAACTTCCATGATGAATTGTTATGAATTCTTGACTTTCTGAAATTATAAGTGTAGTAAGAAAAAACTACGCCATTGATAAAAATGAAATTTTTGAAATTTCACTATAAAAAAGGTGAAAATTGGGCAGATAGGTACGGTTCGTAAAACTAGAACATTTTTGGGAATATGGTACTATGTAACACCTACGACTCGCGCAGTTCCCTCAAAAATTTGTTGTTGGGACAAGTTGTTAGTGATGTGGATGGATGGTTTTGATATGGGCAACGTTTACTTTCAACAAGACGGCGCTACGTGCAACACAAGCAACGAAACCATTGATCTTTCAAGTGAGAAGTTCCCGGACCGTGTTATCTCTCGAAGAGGTGATCACAATTGGCCACCCGAGATCTTGTGATTGAACACCTTGCTACTTCTTTCTTTGGGGCCATGTAAAAATGAAGGTCTTCGCCAAGAGCCCAGCGTCAATTCAAGAACTCTATGATGGAATTCTTGAGGCTATCGAGGACATAGGGCAGACACTTTGCGATTCGGTTATGAAAAATTTCATGAAAAGGATGTAGTCCTGTAGTCGTGATGGTCATTTGGCTGATGTTATTTTCCATTATTAATGTCAAACCTTCCTCTTTATAATGAAATAAATATTCGATCATTTATCTTAAATATGGATTTTTTTTAATGTCAAAATAACACCTCTTATTGGAAGGCCGTTTAGAAATAACAAAATATTGAAAATTCAAAAATTCTTTTCATAAACTATAACTGATGATGAGGGATTTATAAAAACAACATGAATAAGACTGATTAAATTTTATTTGATTTGTACACATTATAGTAAATGATTTGTTCGACATCGCAAAATTTCATTACCTATGTTTCATGATAAAAATTGACGTTGAGCATTTTTGAGGCTGTATCATTGCGTCAGGATGACTGAATTTCTCGAATTTTTTAGCCAAGAATAATGTAAACTATCTAGTTTCGACTCACAATAACTCCTGAAATAGGTCGCGAACTTTTTATTGTCTTATGTTTTCGAGATACTGTGAACTCCTTAAGAGTCTTTTAGCCTTCGAATTAAAAAACTTATACCGACAGATGGCAGTGCAGTGCATTAATTTCTATTTATTGGATTATTCAGCTTAATAGAACAAATGTTGGGGCACAGGGAATATAACAAGAAATACTACCCTGAAATAGATCTCACACTGGCTGTATAATACTCTCTCTTTCCTTGACGAGTCATCTGGGAGGAGATATCATCGGGGCGTGTTATTTAAAAGAAATTCAATTCCATGTTAAAATCCAAAATTGTAAGAAACAATTAATTTTCACTAATCGAAGGCTAAAACAAACCTTAATGAATTGTCGTTGATGAAAATGAATATTTATCATTTCAAATAGAAAAATTCAAGGAAATAAATATCGCGAAAACAACACATTGTTGTTATATTATTCACAAAAAAACGGTAAATTCTGAAAGAAAAATGAGATAAACGTTTGATTAACTAAATGATAGACTTCAATACTGAAATGAAAAAACACAAAAATATTTGTTCGTTTTGATGGTGGAAATGTTACAAACAAACCAAAAATGAAGGGGAATATCCTTTTCATTCATTCAATACTTATAAAATATTTTTTTTATTATTTTTATCTTCATACACTCATACATCCCTTTATCAATCAGAAGAAAATAAATCGTTTCTGACTCCCTTTTTTTTTCAGGAACAAAGACCCTTAAGACGTTTACCATCTACCAAAACTGATATGGGACAGTAATGAAAATGAACATTCTTACATTTCTATCATCTCTGATCCTCGACTATAGAATGAACTCCAACAAATGACTCAGGTCGAGTCAGTGAGGTTCAATACAGGGTCTTTCACGAGGAACCTCACCCATATTTATACGGGAAACTACTGAACGTATTTTCATGAAATTCAGCACTTATAAGTATTTCACGATGCTGATGAAATCTAAAATATTTTCAAGGCATGAGCACCTCCGGTTTTTCCGGAAATGACGTCAACTTCCGTTTTTCAAATTAGAACACCATTTTTTTATTGCAGAAATAGATTCCTTAGAAAATTTCAAGTTATTTTGATGCAACATTTTTCAGTTTTGGTTGGAAAATTCTCTCTGAGCGGGAAAATTCGAAAAAAAAGCCAAAATAGAGCTCCGCTGAAACAAGAATAACTTCGAGGTTTTTGGATGGAAAATTTTCATTTTTGGGATTTTTCAAGATGTAAGATTGATGTATCCATTTTAAAAATCGAAATCGCGATTCATGATACAGGGGGTGAAAAAATCGCTTTCAAAGTTAGGGATGACAAAATCGTGAAAAATCAATTTTTTCAAATTAGAACCCCATTTTTTTATGGCAGATATTGAATCTACGTTAAAAAATAATGTGAGTGTGCATCACACCCTTGCCCTAAAATGGATATTTTCTGAGTTTATATCCACTTTAGGCAAGGGTGTGATGCATACACTCACATTATTTTTTAACGTAGATTCAATATCTGCCATAAAAAAATGGGGTTCTAATTTGAAAAAATTGATTTTTCACGATTTTGTCATGCCTAACTTTGAAAGCGATTTTTTCACCCCCTGTATCATGAATCGCGATTTCGATTTTTAAAGTGGATACCTACATCAATCTTACATCTTGAAAAATCCCAAAAATGAAAATTTTCCATCCAAAAACCACGAAGTTATTCTTGTTTCAGCGGAGCTCTATTTTGGCTTTTTTTTCGAATTTTCCCGCTCAGAGAGAATTTTCCAACCAAAACTGAAAAATGTTACATCAAAATAACTTGAAATTTTCTAAGGAATCTATTTCTGCAATGAAAAAATGGTGTTCTAATTTGAAAAACGGAAGTTGACGTCATTTCCGGAAAAACCGGAGGTGCTCATGCCTTGAAAATATTTTAGATTTCATCAGCATCGTGAAATACTTATAAGTGCTGAATTTCATGAAAATACGTTCAGTATTTCAATATGGGTGAGGTTCCTCGTGAAAGACCTTGTATAGAGAAAAGGTGTTACAAATTGTTTCATGAAGTATGTATATGTTTTTCGGACTGTATTTGGACTGAAAAATCTATTGCCGGTATTTTGAAAATTGAGCTTTTCCGGATATGGGTGCATATGAAGTTTACCAGGAAATAATGAATTCTTTATATTTACGAAATCACATTTTCACTACAAATTTTTCAACTGCGAGTTGGAAAAGTTTGAATTGGTTGACTTTACAAATAATGAATGAATAGAAGACTCGGAATCTCAATAGCTTCACTAGAAGGCAACAGATCCACCCTGTAGTAGGATTCACATTGAAGGTAGATCCATTTTTTGGGACAAACCGCCTTTCGGGTAGATTCACCTTTGAAGTGAATCTAACCTGCAGGTAGATTCGCATTTTTCAATTCTATTAACGAATAGGAAAAAATTGGCAGCTGCCAAAATAGAAGAAAAATCACAGCGGCTGCCGAAAAAATTAGTTAAATAATACTGATCACAATATCCTTCGAGGTGAATTCCCATCTAAGGTAATTCAAAATTTTATCACGATTGAATCAATAGTTATCAAATTATCAGGAATATATATTCACAAGAACCCTGTTGAATTTCAAACATTAACGAACGAGGCATATGAGAACCAAACCTACCTTTCAAGTCTCTAGGTTTATTCGTCCGAGATTTTTCGTGTTTACGTCCGGACGGACGGAAAGAATTCGATTTGACAACGGATTCTCGATCAGTGAATCGAACTTAGTCGATTGAGTCAATTCTTGGTTCAAAATTCGAGAAATACAGACAACGTGAGGAAATGACAAAAAAAACAATATTGTATCTATTCCATTTCAATTGAATTTTTATATTCTCTAGCAATATAAACATAATATTCATCATTAACAAGTCTGTACAATTGCTTTGTACTTAGGAGGTGTTCCCTTAGAACCAAAGGCCGTAAATGGGTTGCGTCTATCAATGAAACGACCCTGAAACATGCAGTGTTGAAAAAATGTTAGTTCAGGAGAATCATGAGATCATGAATATTTATAATATTCAGAATCTTCATCTATGAAGAACCGTCGTTCTCGTGAAGATGTTTCGATGGAGCAAAGAAAGATATGTAGGTATGTAAAATTTGTTTCTATACAGGGTCTTTCACGAGGAACCTCACCCATATTTATACGGGAAACTACTAAACGTATTTTCATGAAATTCAGCACTTATAAGTATTTCACGATGCTGATGAAATCTAAAATATTTTCAAGGCATGAGCACCTCCGGTTTTTCCGGAAATGACGTCAACTTCCGTTTTTCAGATTAGAACACCATTTTTTTATTGCAGAAATAGATTCCTTAGAAAATTTCAAGTTATTTTGATGTAACATTTTTCAGTTTTGGTTGGAAACTTCGAGGTTTTTGGATGGAAAATTTTCATTTTTGGGATATTGAATCTACGTTAAAAAATAATGTGAGTGTATGCATCACACCCTTGCCCTAAAATGGATATTTTCTGAGTTAATATCCACTTTAGGGCAAGGGTGTGATGCATACACTCACATTATTTTTTAACGTAGATTTAATATCTGCCATAAAAAAATGGGGTTCTAATTTGAAAAAATTGATTTTTCACGATTTTGTCATCCCTAACTTTGAAAGCGTTTTTTCACCCCCTGTATCATGAATCGCGATTTCGATTTTTAAAGTGGATACATTAATCTTACATCTTGAAAAATCCCAAAAATGAAAATTTTCCATCCAAAAACCTCGAAGTTATTCTTGTTTCAGCGGAGCTCTATTTTCGATTTTTTCGAATTTTCCCGCTCAGAGAGAATTTTCCAACTAAAACTGAAAAATGCTACATCAAAATAACTTGAAATTTTCTAAGGAATCTATTTCTGCAATAAAAAAATGGTGTTCTAAATTGAAAAACGGAAGTTGACGTCATTTCCGGAAAAACCGGAGGTGCTCATGCCTTGAAAATATTTTAGATTTCATCAGCATCGTGAAATACATATAAGTGCTGAATTTCATGAAAATACGTTCAGTAGTTTCCCGTATAAATATGGGTGAGGTTCCTCGTGAAAGACCCTGTATATTTGTAACGTGAATGTTTATGCAACATTATGTGAATGAAAATTGAAAAAATTAAGGGTAGTTAGTAGAAAGGGTGAATATTTAACTCGTATATTTTATTCAAATGTAGATTCCTCTTATGGAACTCTCTGTCGATAATCCATAAAAAACACTTTTCTGTCCATATCCTCTCAAAGTGTTTACTCTATTCATGGTGCATTCATGATGAACACTCATCTAATATTTTTTCTGGCATCAAAATTACAGCGTAGCCGACTCAAAAATCCATGAAAAATACTATAAATCCATATGAAAACGATAGACGTTTCATATTTTTGAAAGAACCGATAACTGTTGAAAATAAGAGCGAGTTAATTTTATCCGAAAAAGTTTTTCAAAAAAATCATAAATTTTGAGAATATTCTCGATACTTGGTTTAGAATTTTCATCGTATCACACAATAAATACTTAATCTCTGATCGAACTGAATGTTTACCATTTTGACAGTTTCAATTCGAAACTTTCATGCTGCCTTAGATTAAGACAAAAAAAACTATATTTTTAGAAAACTGCAGGAAATAACCTCCATGAAGTATATACAGGTTGTTCCTAAATTGGAAGTACAAACGGAGAGGAAAGATTTCTTTATAATTTTAACTAAAATGTTTCATGGACATGGGACCGCAAACGTTTCGTTTCCGAGATATAGGGTGTACTAGGTTTATTAGGGAGTATTTGAAAGAAAGTTATGAAAACAGATGGATTGGACATTAGTCATGGCCCGCCAGATCCCCAGACTTCAATAGTTCAGATTTCTTACAAACTGACATTCTTATCATAATTTGAATTTTTGAAATCAGTAGCAGTTACGACAAAACTATACGAGAACGAAAAGTTCAGTATAACAACAAAGCTTCTTTTTACATATTTTTTAAATTTACAGTTGCTCACCAAAAAAAAGTTCTGGAGGAAAACAGGTGATAGTGTTCCAGAAAAAATACCACCCTGAAGATCTGCTATCGAAATCGCCATGCCACGTGGTGAGAACTCTCAAATGTAATATACAGGGTGTTCGTTGGAGGAACCGACAAAAATCTTCTGTGTATTGGTAGGACTAATTGTATAACATTTTATTCAAATGAAGTTTTGTCCTAAGTGTTATAGTTTTTGAGATTGAATTTTTTTCGGTTTTTTTACTGAATGAATCATTCCTTCAATCATAGAATACAGATAAAAACCAAAAACGGCAAAGAGCCTCGTTTCATTTAAAAATGAAGGAGAAGGAGTTGGTCTATGAAACTGAAGTACCCACGGTGGAAATTTTAAGGGAGAGAATCGATGCTGCCTTCGTTCAAGTAAATGAAGAAATAAATCCCAAGTAACTACAGTAGAGATAATAAAAAGATGTCGAGACTGGATAAGGAATGGAATGGAGGTGCTCAATTTGAGCAAGATTTGTAATAATAATGATATTAATAAGTATAAAAGAGAGCTTGAGAATAAATTAGAAAAATACTAATTTACATAACAAGTCCGGAAATAGTATATTTCATTACTAGTCCAGAAAGTAAGCTTTTTCCGTGCGCGCGCGCAAGCACGGAAAAAGCCTTTCTGGACGTGTAATGAACGATATTTTTCATTACACCTCTCTGAAAACAATATCACGGGAAAAAATTTCAGCAGAGAGCATTTCGATATTGTGAAACAATAATTATCCAAAACACTGACATCTACCGTCACGCAATCGTTGCTCTGTGTCTCAGCATAGGAATCATAGGATGCATCTATGCCTCAGCGCACCGCAAAACTTTTTGCGGTGCGGCCGCACGGAAAAGAGTCATTTTCGATGTTCTAAATCTACATGTTTTGATAGGGTTTTCAGTGCGGTGTAATGAAAAAAGGTTTTTTTTGGGTGAATAGACGAGATTCTAGGACGAGCCGGGCGTGTTGCGAACAATATTTTTTCCCCAACCGTGTAGAACTACAAATCAATGAGACGACACATTTCTTTATTATACATTTTGATTCTTATTTGAATCAAACAAAACAGAACTGTCATCCGTTATTTCGTTGCTATATTGTGATGATCATGACATTGACAACAACGACGTGATTTTTTTCCGGCTTTCTCATAGAAAAAGCGTCCGGGAAGTGGGTACATCCCAGACGGTTGCCGAAAAAAGAATTTCTCATTTACTACCACCTCTTTCGAACAGTTGACGCATTCTGACCATTGAAGAAATAATTTTGGGCCCATATCATCAGAAAGAGGATAACCAGAGAACTTTTCAAATGAAAACGAAGCCCTCTGCCGCTTTTGGTTTTTTTTTAAATTAAAAAATTTTGAGTTTGAAATTATTTTTGGGAATTTGAAGTCTTATAACTAAATTTTTCGTTACTCTATGACTAATGGAATGGATTTATCCTGTAAGAGTGTAAGGCAATACATTACAGAATAGAATAAGAAAAGTTTGATGCACATACAGCTGCAAACAAAATAGTCGTAGAGGTTATTGTAGAAATTTTGAAAAAATCGAACTAAAACCGAAAAAAAATTCTCAAAAACTATAACACATAGGACAAAAGTTCATGTGAATAAAATGTTACAATTAATCCTACCAATACACAGAGAATTTTTGTCGGTTCCTCTACTGAACACCCTGTATATGCCAAATTTCAATTGAATCTGTACTAATAATATAAAGAGGAAAGATTTGTATTTTTGTACATATGTTTGATACGACTTGGCTCAGAAATTACTGGACCGGTTTCGAAAAATTCTTTCACCCTTAGAGAGCTACATTATCCCTGAGTGACATAGGCTATACTTTTCACCCCAAAAGATTCAGGATACCTACTATAACTTCGATAATTACAAAAAAATCAGCCATAAAAAGCTATTTTCACGTGCGCTGCAAAAACCCTGAAACTTACGTGGATACAATGAATGACATGAAATGTACCTACCTCTTGAATAGTTCTTCAAAAAAGTCCGACAAAGCATATATCTATCTCTCAAGATTGACTTGCTATTACCTGTTTATGGTTATCAGATGTTTTCCAAAATTATGCACTATTTGGAAGTGCGTTTTCTGAATAGGGTATTGAGCCTCATCCAACTCAATACGATATTTATCCCCAGTATTCAATTTAGAACGAAATTGCCCTTCACATCATACAATTACAACGAGTACATCAAAAGATATGGCATGTTGAAGTGATGAAGATGAAACCGCACGACCGGACCTAAATGCGTCTCCGTGCTAGGTAGGCGGGTAGGAGGGGGCAGCGAAGGGCGAGAGGGGGACATTCATATCTTTAAAAGAGTATCCGCGTGAATCAACTTTCTAACCGGGCGAAGCTGGGACGGACTGCTTGTATCTTATAAAGTGTAGATACTATGAGAAGAAGAATTCAAACTTCAACACTCTGTATCTCGAAAACGAAACGTTTGCGGCCCCATGTTAATGGGACTTTTTTTTAACTTACTTGAGGACTCTCCCCTTTTCGATTGTACGTTCAATTTAGGAACACCCTGTATATTTGAAATGAAAAGGAAGAGCTATTATGAAAATGAAATACAGGATGTACCATCGAAAAAATAAAAGTTCTCATAAATTTTTAGGTTTGCTTTTATGCTACAAAAAAGTACAGAAAAAGATAATTAAAGACAATTTTATAATAGAGGAAGACGATGGAGAAAATAAAAAATTTGTTCCCTTATCATATATCGGATGAATTTCATCGAAAATAAAGAAGATATTAGAAAAAGATCCTTCCATAAAGGTTGCTTTCAAACCAACAAATAACATCAATAAATTATTGGTAAACAATTAAGAAAAAACCGAAAAATTAGACAAGAATGGATTTTACAAGTTGAAGTGTAATACATGCAACGCCTACTTCATAGGAAAAACTACGAGGACCTTCAAACAAAGAATCAGGGAACACATGAGAATCTTGAGACTGGGAGATATTTACAACGACTCACATTTTGGTAAGCATTTATATGAAAGTCAACAAGATTTCAATACCGAAAAAAATTTTGAAATTTTACACGCTAATGTTAATAATTGGGTCATGGATAGGTTAGAGAGATTGGAAATTTTACGACATAAAAAATTTGACAATAATGTTATGTTAAATACTCAAATAGATTTTGGCAATGATGGTTTGATAAAATGTTTATTATGATAAGAATAAAAATGTCAAGTCATGTAACAACTTTATGATAGAAATTTGTCATATATGTTCTCTATGCTCATAACCTTCAATTTTAAAAATCATTTTATGGGAAACTTCGGTAATTTTATCCTTATTTGATGTATTATTTGACGATTCGAAGTTGAGACGGTTCAGTTGAGATGAGTTGAATGATTTTAAAAATTGTAATATGTTTTGAAGTTTTATGTTTGTGTTGTAATTTCAGTGAGTCTAGTCTGAGGATGCTCTGACAAAACAGAGCGAAACTAGGCAGTCACACAATAAATAACTCTAGGAAGTGATAATCTAATTTTAATTTTATACTTTTCTTAGTACTGAATTCTGAATGTTCATAAAAAAACTACGAATTTTCCCATTCAAACGTTTTTGTACAACCAATATTTACTGAGATAGCTATTGGGTGAAATACGAGGTAAAATTTAAAGAATCACCCGGTACATAGTGAACAAATCAGTTACACATTATAAATTTATAAATGATTCAATAGTGTGATTTGATCTGCAGCATTTTTCAAGATTTACTACAAAAAATTAATCACTCCTTCGTTGTCCCAGACAAATATCCAATCTACCAAGACCAATGCACTACTCTATTGCACCTGTATTCCTCATAATCTTTCTGTCGGACCCCTTTTTATTATATTATTACCTATGTCACTCAAAGTAGAATGAAAGCGTTGATAACACATTATAACACCACTTTTGTCGACAACCGAAGAACTATTCATTTTTTCGGTCTGTTTGAACAAAAAATCTTTTATGGCGAGGTAGTCTGGGAACTAAGTAAGCTGTGGAATGATTTACCTGGAGGCTCCAAAAGAATTAAAAGTTCCATACATTTATAGCGTCACATATCCCACCCGTAATAAAAGTTTTTTATACGGGGTGGTATTTACAGGTGCAATAAATCCCTTCTCGAGTTATTTTAAGAGGATAAAGATGTATTCTCATGTTTCAGGAACTGTAAACCATGTCGACCGAAAATAGGCTGGTTCTTATTGTGATGTGCCTATCGATATTTCAATCAGTGACGCTAATTCGGTATATTATGGGTTTGGAAACAGAGATATGCGTTTTCTTCAATTAAAGCTTCTAGGAATAATGGAACGAAATAGCCTGACAAAAGACTCTAGACTTCTTTTTGAATTGATATAATATACAGGCTGCTTCAAGGCATGCTGAGTCTATTTGAAGGAGCATATAAGAGGAATGGAAAAGACGATGTATATTCTTGTTTCAGAAACGAATTGAGACCGGAGTGAAAAAGTTGAAATTCGCGAAACCATGGCCCGATAGAATATCTAATACATAGTGAATTATGTGGAAAAATGGTTAGTCTGATTGAGAATATGTTGACGGACCAAGCGCGGATCCAGGGGGGGGGGGGTCATGACGACTGGACGAACCGTCAAATCTTGTGTTTGATAAAAAGAAATCAATTGGCGGGTATGTAATCCACCTGACCGTGACCCCCCCCTTTCTCGAGAGCTGGATCCGCCACTGTGACGGACAGAAGAATTCGTGTTTTTGTTGATGGTGACAGTGGTAGTTTCAAGACTTTGAAAAACGGACTTCCCCAAGGATCGGTTTCATCTCCCCATCTTTCCCATTTATACTTAAGGGGTCGTTATACTCTGGCCGACGGCTACGGCACCGATTCTCCATAAAAAACGTGCCTTCCATTTTTCCAAGTTCACGCCCTCAATTTTCCACCTTAAAGCTTGATTTTTTTTTTTTTTTGAAGATGAAGGATGTCTTGAGCGCACTCCAATTTCTTCTCTTTGATGAAATTATGTTTCCGCATGACTATTCCACTCATTCCATTTTTAGTGAGGAAGTTTCCTTAGCAACACTCGTTTCTCATCGCTGAAACATTCAGATCGGCAAAACCAACAAGTTGGTTTTAAAGTGATAAAATTTTTGACGTTTCTCAAATTCATAGATAGCTTCGGGAATGAATACCATAGAGAAAACAAACAACGTTTAGTTGATCTATGATTTGTCAAATAGCGCAATGTGACCATATTACTGTTAGACTCATTTTCTCGTGAAATAGTCATGTCGAATACCACTCGAGATGAAATTTGAGCAGGTAAAATTTCTCTCTTGTAATATTCAAGTTTGTTGCTTTTCGGCAATTTCGCTCATGACATTTTTCTATACAGATGTCATTCAACAAATTGCCTCAGCAACAAACTTTCATGTTACAATCGAGAAATTTTGCCGGCAAAATTTCATCTGTTGTGGTATTATACAAGGTGCGGCACGGAGGGCGGACGTTTTTCAGATGGGCATAACTTTCCCCCACTGAGGACGAGAGAAGTGGGGAAGGTGCCGTTAGACTCGTGTGTTCCTAGCATTTATTTACCAGTTGTCGTCATGGAGCCTTGGACGGTGGAGCATCGTGTTTTCGCCTATGATAGTTTCGTCCGAAATAATGAGTCAGTCACGGTCGTGCAGCGTGAGTTTCGTCGCCATTTCCACATTCATCGGAATAGAGCTATTCCCTCTCGAAACACCATCCTTCGTTGGGTTGAATCACTTCGCAGACGTGGTGAACTGATCAACAGAAGACCAAGAGGACCTGTGCGAACAGTTCGAACGCCTGAAAATGTTGAACGCGTTCGACAAGCCATTCTTCGCAGTCCCCAGATTTATCCATATGCGATTTTTTCTTATGGGGACACCTCAAGGCTAGAGTATACGAGACCAAGCCCCGAACTCTGGACGAATTGAAAAGGGCTATTCGCGTGGAAGTTGCCCAAGTTGAGAGAGCGATGTTGGAGAGAGTCTACGCGAACTTCCAAGAGCGCCTCCAGCACTGCATCACCGATTTCGGCCACCACATGCCTGATGTGATTTTCCACACTTGACTGTCTCAAATGCTATTTCCTTGAGAATCTGATTCCGTCAATAAATGTGTTTTTGAGTAAAAATTAACGCTTTTATTATTTTTTTAAAACCATCCATCCTCCGTGCCGCACCCTGTATATGAAAAAATTGGCTACGGCACCGATTCTCCATACAAAAAGTGCCTTTCATTTTTCCAAGTTTAGGCCCTCAATTTTTCACCTAGAAGCTTGATATTTTCTTTAAATTGAAGTTGAAGAATGTCTTGGAGGGCACTCCAATTTCTTCTCTTTGACAAAATTATTTTTTCGCGTGAAAAAATTGGGTTGAAGTCGAGAGTCTATGAAAATAATCGTTTTCGGCGGTTTTTCGTGAATAAAAGTGCCCTCGACAAATCAATTTTCTATATTGTGAAGAAAAATTTCAATAGGATAGGCGTTAATTAACGCAAAAAATGATGGAAATACTGAAAAAGCTTCAGGTGAAAAATTGAGGCCATTGAGGGTGTGAACTTGGAAAAATGAAAGGCACTTTTTGAATGGAGAATCGGTGCCGTCGGTCAGAGTATAACGGCTCCTTAAAGGATATTCCTGATACTTTCTTCGAAACATTCATTTATGCAGTTCATTTTGCTCTTGCCTCCCGTCATTCTGATTTCAACATAATTGAAAATACTCCAACTGATGGTTAGGAATCTTGAAGAATTATTTCCCAATAAAACAGAAGTGTTTTCATACAAATAAACAGCAAAAACATACAACACTTATGGTCAGTTTAATCAACCCACCGAGGTGGCAATTGTGACTAAATTTCGCACCAAATTTACATTGCTGGACTTTCAACCACCAATACGCTTACGTACAGTGCGAACTGAAGAAAATATCGCAGCTGTATAGGACAGTGTGAGTGATGGCCATAAATTATCGAATCGGCGCCTACCGTGAGATGATATCCAATTGTTTTTGCCTAAAATGACATGTGGTATGAACAAGAAGGTTTCATATCGTATGGACACCCGATTTTTTGTTCAATTTATGATTCATCAAGTCATATTAATCAATTTATTTCGTATTCAAAACGATCAAAACCAAGTTTTATCTATGCTCCTAGGTTTTATGAATATTTCACTGGAGGCACAGAGAAATCAATCTTTCGGTGGATTATATAATAGGCGCATTCGGTAATCCCCTATCGGAGGTGGATCGGACACAGAACATCCAATAATTCGGATCTCTCTCTCTCTCTCTGGCTGAAAGAGAGGAGACAGAGAGATCCGTATTTTTCTCTCGCTCCACTCCGGATTGGTAATAACAAACGCAGTAGATTAATATCACTGAATTCCACCATGAAATATAGAATCGAATTTGAAATTCAGGAATCGAATCTTCAATCTCAAACGCGGGCCTTGAATATCATCATCATTGTTTAAACGAACGTATGACAACTGACAACTATGACATCGGAGGAAAAACAAACCTTTTTGTTAACATAGAAGTTATCCACATTTCCACAAATAGTAAGAAATTTAATAGTCCGGAGGCAACATTTTTGTGAATTTGCGATTTGTTCACCAATGAAGGTGTTGTATTACTTGGAAACTAGAACAACGGATGCCATAGATCAGGGTTTCTCAAACTTTTGGCTCCACGAACCCCTTTGAAGTTTCCTGATGCCGGCGAACCCCTTTACAGTACTTTAATGCTCAAAAAAAATAAAATTGCACCTCCTACTGATCGAGTCGCCATTACGTAAATCTTGTCGCGAACCCCCTTCCGTCAGATGGCGAACCCCAAGGGGTTCGCGCACCCCACTTTAGGAAACCCTGAGATAGATAATTCCCATTCAGATTATTAGGTATCATCAAAAAGAAAAAATATTGGGAATTTTGGACACTGTTTATAATCTTTTGTTTAGTTTGTGACGTTTCGAAACAAATTCGTTTCTTTTTCGAGGCTGGAAATAGAGACAAAAAAATATTATGAGACATACAATATGACATAACATGAAAATAAATTACCTACGATAAACAATATTGTACGCTTCTTGAAAACATTTAGACTGTATGAAGAAATCAAGAACTTAGAGAGCAGGTACACAATGCAAACATCCATCTTATCACCTTATCAGTTTCTATATTTATGACAATGACATTAACAATGAGGCCTGCCATCACTTATTACTTCCTAAGTATATTATTATAAATCGTACTTAGATGTTGTAGATCTTCCCTATGAATAACGGTGTTATTTCTTTTTATATGAATCATCTCGCTTATACTTATTACGTCTATAACCAACCTCTTCTCTATCGAGAATTTTTACATCTTCATAATTGAATTTATGGCCCATAGTCATTTGATGTAAATTTAAACCAGTTTTGTTAAAATTTGCAATAAACTTTAACTTTACATCAAATGACTATGGCCATGAATTTAATTTTGAAGATTTAAAAATTCTCGATAGAGAAGAGGTTGGTTATAGACTTAATATAAGCGAGATGATTCACATAAAAAGAAATAACAGCGTAAATCAAAGGGAAGATTGGGAAAGAAACGAATTTGTTTCGAA
Source organism: Adalia bipunctata (assembly GCA_910592335.1). Classification (NCBI taxonomy): domain Eukaryota; kingdom Metazoa; phylum Arthropoda; class Insecta; order Coleoptera; family Coccinellidae; genus Adalia; species Adalia bipunctata. The sequence continues at coordinate 7,402,847 of OU342949.1, read as the reverse complement.
ACATCGGCATTGTCACAAACTAAACAATAGATAATAAACAGTGTCCAATATTCCCAATAATTTTTCTTTGTCAATTTAACAACAATGGATGATAACCAAATTCTTATTATCATCAATAATGTTGAAAAAAGAATTCGATCGTTACATTTCACGTAGAAAATCTCGTGAAACCTAAATATTTCACGATTTAGAAATAAAGAAAGATAGGATGAGTAACCTATTTGCATTTCGATGGAAATGAATCAGTTTATATTGAATATGTTCATTATTAGAAATCAATGAATATGAATACCTTAAATTATTGAATTGGGCCAGTTACGCTATAACTTTGATGCAAGAAGAGTAAGTGCGGATTGCGGAATATGCACCATGAATAGAGTAAACACTTCACAAATTCGGTTCATTTGAAATAACGGATCAGATGACAAAAAAATGTTTTTTCATGGATTTTCAACAACCTGTATTTTTCAAACTGATCCAAATATTAAAAAATGATTTGGGAAAAAAATGTTTCGTTTGATGAGGGGAAACTACAGTTGAAAAATTTGTACAAGTCAAAGACAAACATTTGTGAAACTATGTATACAGGGTGAGTCTTTGCCTTGGTTGGTAGTTGGCAGGAAATCAGCGCAGATGACATTGTTCAGATCATTCAGTGCTAAGTATCATTTTATTCGTCATTAATTTCAATTCAATACGTGGTTTGTTTCGACATTTATCATTCAATATCTGAATTTTGTGTTTCATTGGCATTGATTTTGAGTATATTTTGTGTAGATCCCTTAATTAGGGGGAGTACTTCAAGGGCGCAGTCACCTTTACGGGAAATAAATGCTCGAGCGCCAGCCACAACAAGGTTGTGGCGCCTTGAACTCTCCACTTCTACCAAGGTAGCTTTTATACAGTGGAGAAGGGTTCGGTTTAATCTAGGAAATTAGCGATTAAAAGTTATGTTTCTTTCCTGAACGCTACTAAAATTAAAGGTTCACTTAAAACACAAAATGGATTTTACAAAGTTTACTGACTTCAAGCAGAAATGACAATAAGGAAAAATGTATCAATACTAAGAATCAAAAATTAAAACTGATTTCATTTGAGAGTGAACATGAAATCAAAAGAAATGACTTAAATATCGGTACTTTACAATGATTAATAAATTCAAGAATAAACGGTGATCGGGTGAGCAAGACGGTCGGGCGAGGTGAGAGAATGCGAGAATTGGACGGTAAATAGGGGAGTACGGGAGTAACAAAGCAAAACTTCAAGATTCGGCAGGCCACGGAAAATATCATACAATCTAACTTTCTCAATGGGGTGTTCCACACTCAAATATGGGGGAAAAATTATCGGACAATACTTAGACTGTGGCGGATATGACCGGGGAAACAAGGGCAGCGGTGGCAGCAACGACGTCCGGTCAAGGGACTCCAGATAATGGAACCTCTCGACCTGACGAAGCGATTCTAGTAAATCCGCAAACGTCCAGCGGGTTAACAAGGGGTGAAGCGCGGCCGTGACCCCGTTGTGATCTCGCCGATGTCAACCCACCAGGACGTCGCTGTGAAATATGAATCTTCGAGCACCGCTAAGTGTAGGGGGATCGGATACGGTGGAGAACCAACCACGCCCAGCCAAGTAGCCCCAGGAAAATGGAACTCCTCGACCTGGCGAAGTCTCTAGTATTTTCGTCAACCTTGAACGAATTGAGAAAGGGTGAAGCGCGGCCGTAACCCCGTTGTGATCTCGCCGATCTCAATCCTCGAAAGGTCGCTTGCAAATACAGAGATTAAGGCCCCACAAGGGGATCGAAATACAAGATGAAATCTTGAGAGTAAAATGGGAACTAAGATAAGCTGGGCACGGTAGTGAACCAACAACTTCCAGACAAGTGGCTCCAGAAAATGGAACCCCTAGGCTTGACGAAGTCTCTTGGATTTCTGTCAACCTTCAGCGAATTGAGCAAGGGTGAAGCGCGGCCGTGACCCCGTTGTGATCTCGCCGAGCTCAATCCCCCAAAAAGGTTGCTGATAAATCCAGAGATTAAGGCCCCACCAGGGAATCAAAATACACGATGAAATCACGAAAGTAAAATGGGATCGAAAGTAAACTGGGTACGGTGGTGAACCAACAACGTCCAGACAAGTGACTCCAGAAAATGGAACCCCTAGGCTTGACGAAGTCTCTTGGATCTCGGTCAACCTTCAGCGAATTGAGTAAGGGTGAAGCGCGGCCGTGACCCCGTTGTGATCTCGCCGAACTCAATCCTCCAAAAAGGTTGCCGATAAATCCAGAGATTAAGGCTCCACCAGGGAATCAAAATACAAGATGAAATCTTGAAAATAAGATGGTGTCGAAAAGAAATCGGGTACGGTAGTGAACCAACCACGCCCAGACAAGTGGTCCCAGGAAATGGAACCCCTCGGCTTGACGAAGTCTCTTGGATTTCTGTCAACCTTCAGCGAATTGAGTAAGGGTGAAGCGCGGCCGTAACCCCGTTGTGATCTCGCCGAACTCAATCCTCAAAAAGGTTGCTGATAAATCCAGAGATTAAGGAATCACGAAAAAATATAGCACAGTATGAAATTGAGAAAATGATGCGGAAAAACTACAGGCAGGTTTCGGTGGTAGACCAACAACGCCCAGGCAAGTGATCCCAGCGAAAGAGTATCACTCGACTTGACGAAGTCTCTCGTATATCCGTCAACCCTCAGCGAATTGAGCAAGGGTGGAGCGCGGCCTTGACCCCGTTGTGACCTCGCCGAACTCAATTCTCAAAAAGGTTGCTGATAATTACAGAGATTAAGGTATCACCAAGGAAATAAAATCGTAAATCAGGGAAGAAATAATAAAGAAAATGGTTTAAAAGTATTGGAACACACAATGATTCAATTGTTAGAATGATATTTAACGGATAATTTCATGTAAGAAATATGAACGGGGCCTTACCGGTCTACTGAAGTATGCACTGCACAAACTAAATAGGAGTCCTGTCTCAAATTTCACTAGCACTGATTTTACTTTTCACGGAAAATCAAATCGGAGAAATCAATGCTGAATTTACTAACTGTTTAAATCAAACTGGAAAATTATACTACTATTCAAAATGAGGAAAAGCGAAAAATAATTCAAACGAGCGTGAAACAGCAAAAGAGCGCAAAAGAGGCCTTCCGCAGGTCGTTTCGCCCTTATAAAACCTTCGGAAATGGTGGGGTCATGACGCGCTGAAAATTCGAAAATCTTGAAAGAAGGGGATAATCTCGTCCCCTGATTGGTGTAAATTCACGTCAGATTGTTCCAGAAATAAATCGAAAGAATTCCCACCACGTTAAAATTCGACAATTCCATCTCCGTTTTTTCAAATCCCCGGCCGTTGAAAAACGTGATATCAACCAAGATACGAGCCCCTTATCGCCACGCTCAGCATGTGCCCGAGCGTTTTTATACTTGCGGCGATGTTTATATTGTTACATTCATCGAATTAAATTTTCCTTTCTTTGGAATCATGGATATTTTATTGGGAAAATGATAAATGAGAACAGGACTTTTATGAATGAAAATTAATTACGGACTTCGTTACAACTTTCAGTTCTGTTCACAATATTGAACTTATTGAATTAAACTTTCCTTCCATTGAAATCTTGAATAATTATGGAAGGAATAATATATGAAAATAGGCCTTGAATGAATAAAAATGACGAAGTTCATTACAATTTTTCTGAAGAACTACACCTTTTCCAATTGTAATTCAGAAAAGCAAATTTGAATTTCAGAAAATGGAAATTGTAATTCAGAATAGTATATGATATGTATCAACTTACTATTCTGAATTACAATTTCCATTTTCTGAAATTCAAATTTGCTTTTCTGAATTACATTTTACGGTTTCTGAATTACAATTGGAAAAGGTGTAGTAACAATGTATTCTCAATGTGTGCGTATAGAATTCAATTTCATCCCCCACATTCGTGGGATTTTATTATTACACATCTCTATATTTTGCCATCATAGAGATTTTAGTTTCGACAAAAGTTGATAAACATTAATTGTTAACTTGTATAGTGATCAGAGAGATATTAAGTTTTCTGCTATTCGGTGATATTGGAAATCCAGGAAAACATCCAGATTATTCTTGAGATTTATGATTTTTTCCCCAAATTTTATCAGATAAAATTAGGAATAACTCGAAAACGACGCTTTCAAAGAAGGAGCATAGTTATACATTCATATTCTAAGATGATTGATTCTTTCAAATATATGAACCATTTATAGTTTTCAAGAAGTTTTATGGTATTTTTGCGTGGATTTATGAGTCGACTACGCTGTAACTTTCTCATTATGGGGAATATTGAATAAGATTTGATTCATGAATATGTACCATGAATAGAGTAAACACTCAACCAAAACTCAGTCCATTTGAAATGACGGTTCCGAAGATATGGCAAAAAAAGGGCTTCGTTTGATGAGAGGAATCTACAGTTGAAATATACAGGGTGGCCAAGAGATTGACGTCAAAAATAAAAAACAGGTCCCTCGTGTTATGGGCTATTCGAATCACCCCCATGTATGTTATGCGATTTTTCACGGTTTTCGAGTTTTTTTATGAACTTTGAGAATTTTCGACTTGACCGTTTTAAAAAAGATATTGAAAAAATAAGTACAAGATGTCTCTGAAATTTTTCTGTAACTTAATCTCCATGAATTGTACTTTTATACATAAAACAACCAGATTCGTAACTTTGATAAAAATTATGGAAATGTTGATCTCAAGTGAAAAAGTTACGCGATTTGGATTATGATCTGAATTTTCGAATCGATATTAAAAATGTAAAAAAGGCTAATTCACGGTTTCTTGGTATGCTTAAAAACTGCGCTCAACAGTCAGCTTTTAGAATCATTGATAAAAAATGGTACTTAACACTCTACTTTAGCTAGAATTAGCCTTCAAAGTCATCGAGGTGGAAAAAATCAAAGAACGAGACATTTACTACAAAATTATTTTTTGCCATTTCAAGATTTTCCTGATCAAGTTATGATAGGAAATGCTGAAACTTAAGGAAAATTAGCTTAAAATGTTGGTCATGAACCACCTCAATTCCATAGATTTTTTCGTTTGGTTAATTTAAGAGAAGCCGAACGTGTCCTAAGAAAGAACAGAGCAGGTTTTATGCATTTAAAAGAAAATTTTCTAAGAAGGTGTAGAATGTGTATTGAGGCTGGAGGTGGCCACTTTGAAGACCTCCTGTTAATTTTATAAATAAATTTTTTTTTATTGACATCATGATGTGCGATTTATTGATATACCTTTTTCTTTTCTTGACCAACATCTAAAGCTAATTTTCATTAATTTTAAGAATTTTCTATTATAACTTGATCAAAAAAATCTTAAAATGGCAAAAAATAATTTTGTAGTAAATGTCTAACAAAAGTAGAGTGTTAAGTACCATTTTTTATCAATGATTCTAAAAGCTGACTGTTGATCGCAGTTTTTAAGCATACCAAGAAACCGTGAATTAGCCTCTTTACATTTTCAATTTTGATTCGAAAATTCAGATCATAATCCAATTCACGTAACTTTTTCACTTGAGAACATTTCCATAATTTTACGAATTTTAAGTTACGAATCTGGTTATTTTATGTATAAAAGTACAATTCATGGAGATTGAGTTACAAAAGAATTTCACAGAGGAGTCTTGTACTTTTTTTGATATACCTTTTTTAAGATGGTCAAGTCGAAAATTCTCAAAGTTCATAAAAAAACATAACTCCAAAACCGTGAAAAATCGCATAACATGGGGGTGATTCGAATAGCCCATGACACGAGGAAACTGTTATTTTTCCTTTTGACGTCAATCTCTTGGCCACCCTGTATGTACAAGTCAAAGACCTGTATAATTGATTATAAGCCCATTCGAACGCCCGCCTCATCTGACCAACAGGACTAATAGTCCAATAGGCAGTTCAGTGTGAAACGGCACTTAGTCAATTCCATAGAGAAAAGATGTTTATTTTCTCTATGTTCAATTTATACGAATCATAGTCGACGGGGAAATCAATTCGTTGTGAATAATCTCTATTCGATTTCTTCAAAATACTTTCGAATTGTTAAAGATAATAAGTGCATCTTCAAAACCAGTAGTCGTCTCAAAGAATACGAAAGGGCTATGCGAAAATATATTCATAATAAAATATTCCAACCAATTTTCACATATAATTATTGGCCACCTTTCGCGGGTTGGCATTCCACAGATTGGCGAGTGAATCTGAATGGCAACGTTCGCTGACATCAATCAATACTCACCGTGATTATTGCTATAGCACACCCTAAAGTGAGGCCGGCTAATACGTCGCTCCAGTGGTGCTTGTAGTCGGATATCCTGGTCATTCCGGTGAAAATAGCGGCCAATACCGCCAGATACTGGAGGGTGTGCCTCAGTAATTTAGAACCGTCCCAGGTCATCCGTTTGTGCAGATAAATCTGGAATGTATGAAGTTGAATATGAGCAATGAAAGGTTTCTGATTTGAAAACTATGAATTCGCCACATTTTGAAACATATCGAGTAATCAGAACCATACGAAATTCTAGCGAATTATTGAAAATAGTATATTGTAATCCTAGTTGCAGAATGGGCTCCTTTACCAATACGAATGCGAGCGACGAAGGAGCGAGTTTTCGAAAGCATGAGTATTGGAATTGCATTCTGCAACGAGTATTGGACGATATTTTCTCTATTTCAGTCAAATTTCGTGATATACTGTTGAAATTAAATGAAAAATTCAGATTATACATCATAGTGACTTTTGTATTGCATCTTGGCAGTTGGGGTGACTGTTACGAAATTGACATTTCCAAATTGACGTGTGTTGAAAATTAATAGGATCGGAAGCCAGTGCTGACAACCACAAAACGAAAAACATAACTGAAAACAATGCTGTAATGAGTTCATTACAGCACTGTTTTTTGTACTGTAATGAACTCATTACGATACTGAAATAGAGAATAGTATATTCTAAAACTAGTTGCAGAATGGGCTCCTATTCCAACACGTATGCGAAATTCGAAAACGAGGGACGAAGGAGCGAGTTTTCGAAAGCATGAGTGTTGGAATTGCATTCTGCACCGAGTATTGGACGATTTTTTCCCTATTTCAGTCAAATTTCATTGAAACTCAATGAAAAATTCAGATTATACATCCTAGTGACTTTTGTATCGTATCTTGGCAGTGGTGACTGTTACGAAATTGACATTTCCAAATTGACGTGAGTTGAAAATTGATAGGATCGGAAGCCAGTGCTGACAACCACAAAACGAAAAACATAACTGAAAACAAGGCTGTAATGAGTTCATCACAGCACTGTTTTTTGTACTGTAATGAACTCATTACGATACTGAAATAGAGAATAGTATATTCTAAAACTAGTTGCAGAATGGGCTCCTATTCCAACACGTATGCGAAATTCGAAAACTAGGGACGAAGGAGCGAGTTTTCGAAAGCATGAGTGTTGGAATTGCATTCTGCACCGAGTATTGGACGATTTTTTCCCTATTTCAGTCAAATTTCATTGAAATTCAATGAAAAATTCAGATTATACATCCTAGTGACTTTTGTATCGTATCTTGGCAGTGGTGACTGTTACGAAATTGACATTTCCAAATTGACGTGTGTTGAAAATTGATAGGATCGGAAGCCAGTGCTGAAAACCACAAAACGAAAAACATAACTGAAAACAATGCTGTAATGAGTTCATTACAGCACTGTTTTTTGTACTGTAATGAACTCATTACGATACTGAAATAGAGAATAGTATATTCTAAAACTAGTTGCAGAATGGGCTCCTATTCCAACACGTATGCGAAATTCGAAAACTAGGGACGAAGGAGCGAGTTTTCGAAAGCATGAGTGTTGGAATTGCATTCTGCACCGAGTATTGGACGATTTTTTCCCTATTTCAGTCAAATTTCATTGAAATTCAATGAAAAATTCAGATTATACATCCTAGTGACTTTTGTATCGTATCTTGGCAGTGGTGACTGTTACGAAATTGACATTTCCAAATTGACGTGTGTTGAAAATTGATAGGATCGGAAGCCAGTGCTGAAAACCACAAAACGAAAAACATAACTGAAAACAATGCTGTAATGAGTTCATTACAGCACTGTTTTTTGTACTGTAATGAACTCATTACGATACTGAAATAGAGAATAGTATATTCTAAAACTAGTTGCAGAATGGGCTCCTATTCCAACACGTATGCGAAATTCGAAAACGAGGGACGAAGGAGCGAGTTTTTTTTTTGGAATTGCATTCTACACCAAGTATTGGACGATGTTTTCCCTATTTCAGTCAAATTTCATTGAAATTCAATGAAAAATTCAGATTATACATCCTAGTGACTTTTGTATCGTATCTTGGCAGTGGTGACTGTTACGAAATTGACATTTCCAAATTGACGTGAGTTGAAAATTGATAGGATCGGAAGCCAGTGCTGACAACCACGAAACGAAAAATATAACTGACAACAGTGCTGTAATGAGTTCATTACAGCACTGTTTTGAGTACTGTAATGAACTCATTACGATACTGAAATAGAGAAAAATATTTCCAATATTTTTTTTATACATGAATATCCGATTTCTTTGACAGGTTTCTGACAGCATTCAGAGATTTGTTTCCGTTGGATTTCTGTAAACGAATGTTTAATTCATATACAGATATGGAAACGGTAGTTGGAAACGTGGATAAATATTATCTAGTGGACCAATAAAATGATCAAAACCCTTGATTCGTCCACTAGAAAATATTCGTCCACTCTTTTAACGCTGTAGTGGCCATGTTCACTACTTTTATTTCCGAATCAGTATGTAGGTACACTGTGTCCCATTTTGGTTGAGACTGCACCGTTAACGTATCTACCCTCTGTGAAGAACCGTTTTCAGCAGACCGTTTGCCGGAAATACACGAACGCACGATCGAATTTATTTTTATCGGAAAATATTGATCCATCATAAAAATTCAGACGAGAGTTCGGTATGATGATTTAATCATAACACAGGAAGATTATAAAATTCCTATAGATTCACGGGGTAATTTTCTCTACCCTTATAATGCGAAAATTTCTATCTAGGGAACTACAGGGTGGGGCAGAAAAACCTATCCGATTTCAAAACGTTATAAAATTAAAACCACTCAGCTTGTCAAAAAATTTTTTTTATTAACATATCGCAAATTTTATGCCATTTTTAAATTTAAGTTTTGAAAAGCACATCACTCAAATGTCGTCCTTGGGAGCGGATACACTTATTTAGGCGCTCGCGGTAGCTTTCCATGACTTTCACCGTCATTTCCACAGGAATTTCTTCAATTCCCCGAGCAATTTCCCTTCGTAAAGCAAGAAGGGTCCTTGGTCGATGCTGGTAAACCTTCGATTTGAGGTAACCCCAAAGGAAGAAGTCACATGGAGTGAGATCCGGTGAGCGCGGCGGAACGTTCAATCGCGGCTCTCACATTGGCCACGTTTTCAGGTCCTGTTGCTGTCCTGGGACGTCCAGGCGACTTCTTTTTCAATGCTGAACTCGTCTGTCTAAAATTTGACACCCACACTTTAATCGTAGCGTGATGTGGAACAGGATCATGACGCCCGAGTCCGAAATGAATTCGAAAAGCACGTTGTGTAGCAATTATCGAACCGCCGCATTCGATAAACCGCTCAATAACAAAAGCACGATGTTCACCAGACCAAGGCATGTTGACCACTGACAAATGGCATAAAACCAGCTTTCTAACGGTTTTTACCCCACTACTCTACCTGCTCTCTCTTCTGAGAAAAAGGGATTTGAAATCGGATAGGTTCTTCTGCCCCACCCTGTAGATGGTAGATTCATTAGGCCGAGACGAACATAAAAAAAAAATGATGGACTTCCCGAGGGATTCTATCACCAAAATCTATATGTGCTCCAGCGAATAGTTCCCGAGATAGAATTTTTTGAAGTTTAAGGGTTGCGAATTCAACCCCTGAATCCCTCGGGAAGTCCATCACTTTTTCGTGAAATGTTCGTCTCGGTCTAAGGAATCTACCACCAAAATCTGTATGTGCACCGGCGGATAGTTCCCGAGATAGAAATTTTCGAAGTTTAAGGGTGGTGAATACAACCCCTGAATCCCGCAGGAAGTCCATAATTTTTTCGTCAAATGTTCGTCCCGGTATCAAGAAACTAAACCAAAATCATGTGCTCCAGCGAATAGTTCCCGAGATAGAAATTTTTGAAGTTTAAGGGTTGCGAATTCAACCCTTGAATCTCACGGAAAGGAAAGTCCACCATTTTTTTTTCAAATGTTCGTCTCAGCTTAATGAATCTACCACCAAAATCTGTATGTGCTCCGGCCAATAGTTCCTGAGATAAAAATTTTCGCATTATAAGGGTAGAGAAAATTACCCCGTGAATCCATAGGAATTCAATAATCTTCTTGTTTTATTATCGAACCATCATACCGAACCCTCGTCTGAATTTTCATGATGGGATCAATATTGCCGATAAAAATAAATTCGATCGTACGCCACTGGTCCGTGCGTTCGTGTATTTCCGGCAAACGGTCTTCTAACCGAGGTTCCGTATATCAGCTATTATTGAAGATAGAGACATGCGTTCTCGCGACCCTGTACCTCTTTTTTGAACTCTCAAAGGCACAAACAGAAATATTCCAACTTCTTTTGTTCCTGGAATACAGGGCGAAAGAGAAAATGTTCTTTTTTTGAGATGTTAATATTTCTCAGGCCCTTTAGTGTATAGGATAGAAAAAAATAAAAACTGTTTATAATACATATTTTTAAATGAAAGTCATTGGCGTATTCAATAATTTTTTCTAGAGCACTGTTTTTGAGATTGGGCACAAACTTGATATTTTATTTTTAAATGGAATACTCTGTATATTTTAATATCAAATTTTCGCAATTCATTTTCTGAATACATTAATGTATTACTACCTAATCTCCAGTAAATTTTAGCTTCAAAAATCAGAAAAACTATATTTATGTTTGTTTTGTCGATAGAATTAATATAGATTTTTCTGGTTTTTGAAGCTGAAATTTATTAAAGATTATGTTGTGATACTTACATCAATCTATTAAAAAAAATTGCAAAAATTTGACGTTGAAATATACAGGGTTTTCCATTTGAAAAATATCAAGTTTGTGCCCAATGTTGAAGAGAATGCTCTGCAAACATTTTTTAAATACTTTTGTTCAAAAATATCTATAATGAGCAGTTTTCATTTTTTTTTTCTATCTGATATAGGCCTGAGAAATAATAACATCTCAAAAAGTGAACATTCTCGTTTTCGCCCTGTATTTTAGGAACGAAAGTAAATGGAATATTTCTGTTTATGGCTTCAAAACTTTTACAGAAAAGTGATACAGGGTCGCGATAACCGCATGTCCCTATCTTCAATAATAGATGAGATACACTACACTGCAGTCTCAACCAAAATGGAACACAGTGTACATGAAAAGAAACTGGATGATGATTCTTTGAATTGCTACACGATCCTATAGATTTTCGAACGCTGACAATAATTATTATACCTATGTGAACCGGAGCGCTATAAAGTTCAGAAATGACGAATAATTGGCTGAAGGAAGAAGTCGCAAGGTGTTAAATCACAAGATCTCAGTGGCCAATTGTGATCACCTCTTCGAGAGATAATACGGTCCGGAGACTTTTCCCGTAAAAGATCAATGGTTTCGTTGCTTGGGTGGCACGTAGCGCCGTCTTGTTGAAATTAAACGTTGTCAGATCAACACCATCCAATTCCGGCCAGCAAAAATCATTAATCATATCTCGATAGCGCAATCCATTCACCGTATACAGTGTTGCTTTGCAATTTTATTTGCCAAATTTATCAAATATGATTAACGCTTTCAATTAGACTGATATTATTTTTCCTGAATTTAAGAGTTTCCCAGGCTATACCTCAAATACTATGAAAAATATTCAACAAGTGTTGAATGAGTAATAATTTCTTCACCAAAATTCAATTAATTGGAAATAACGGTTCCGAAGAAGTGGAAAGGATAGTGTTGTTTTGAAGCCAAATTTGACACATGGAAAATAGTATACAGGGTGTCCCAAGTTCGAGTGCCTATTAGACGTTTCTGGAGAACTGGACATATTTGAAATCTGAAAATTGGGATTATGATATTGCTCGAAATTCTCTACAGGCCCAAAATATTTTCAGACCCTGAGACGGTTGTACAAGGAGTGAAAATGTACCTGTTGAAAAAAATTTTTTTTTTCGATATTTTCGTTTCTGATATGATTGAGTATTTAATGCTGAATACATTTCTGTTAAAACCATGTTATTCATTGAAATAGTTTCCAAAATTTCGAAGAAAAAAACACTGGAAAAAGGTCATTCTCATTCTGAACATCCCGAGTGTAAAGCGTTCTCACAACGTCAAGTGGAAGAATGTGGAAAGTCATGGATCTTTTGAATTTCATAAATATCATCATAGGGTGTATCAAATTTCGTGTCGAAAACTGTCAATGATTCATCCTGTACACAGGTCGTATCAATAATTATGTTCGTTAGATCAATTTTGGGGAGAAATCGAAATTCAGGTTCGCGATTCTGCAGAAGCATGGATACTAGGGCGGAGCGATTTTATACAAGAAAAAATTATCTTCAATTTTTCTTTTGACCTGGGTGCCCGATTGGTGTCTTTTTATGTGGTTAATGAAATGGCAAAATCTGGGTTCCTAAATGTGACGTCTTCAGGTTCCTAGATGACCCCGAAAATTTACGTAAAATAAAAATGTATAAATAACCAATTAATTTGGTTTATTTTACGAGTTACAGCTCTTCGCTAAAGACCAATCCAGCCACGGGGAGGTTGCTGCAAATCGGGTTCCACCCATTCCCGCTTTCCCAATTTATCTAGAAAAAAATGAAAATTGGACAGTGACAAGAGCCTCATAATTTCATGACCAATTTCTCAAGCTCGTTGCTAGGCTAAAGGCCTAAAGGAACGTGTTTTAGATTGCTGAGCTTTCGGATTACTCTATCTAGAAAAAATAAAAAATTGGACATTGCCAAGTGCCTCATAATTTTATGACCAATTCCTCAAGCTCGTTGCTTGGCTAAAGGCCTAAAGGAACGTGTTTTAGATTTCTGAGCTTTCGGATTACTCTATCTAGAAAAAATTGAAAATTGGACATTGACAAGTGCCTCATAATTTTATGACCAGTTTCTCGAGCTCGTTGCTTGGCTAAAGGCCTAAAGGAACGTGTTTTAGATTGCTGAGCTTTCGGATTACTCTATCTAGAAAAAATTGAAAATTGGACATTGACAAGTGCCTCATAATCTTATGACCAATTTCTCAAGCTCGTTGCTTGGCTGGAGGCCTAAAGGAACGTGTTTTAGATTGCTGATCTTTCGGATTACTCTATCTAGAAAGAAATGAAATTTGGACATTGACAAGTGCCTCATAATTTTATGACCAATTTCTCGAGCTCGTTGCTTGCCTAAAGGCCTAAAGGAACGTGTTTTGGATTGCTGAGCTTTCGGATTACTCTATCTAAAAAACATTCGAAATTGGACATTGACAAGTGCCTTATAATTTTATGATCAATTTCTCGAGCTCGATGCTTGGATAAAGGCCAAAAGGAACGTGTTTTAGATTGCTGAGCTTTCGGATTACTCTATTTAGAAAAAATTGGACATCGACAAGTGCCTCATACTTTTATGACCAATTTCTCAAGCTCGTTGCTTGGCTAAAGGCCTAAAGGAACGTGTTTTGGATTGCTGAGCTTTCGGATTACTCTATCTAGAAAAAATAAAAAATTGGACATTGACAAGTGCCTCATAATTTTATGATCAATTTCTCGGGCTCGTTGCTTGGATAAAGGCCAAAAGGAACGTGTTTTAGATTGCTGAGCTTTCGGATTACTCTATTTAGAAAAAATTGGACATTGACAAGTGCCTCATACTTTTATGACCAATTTCTCAAGCTCGTTGCTTGACTAAAGGCCTAAAGGAACGTGTTTTAGATTGCTGAGCTATCGGATTACTCTATCTAGAAAAAAATGAAAATTGGACATTGGCAAGTGCCTTATAATTTTATGACCAATTTCTCAATCTTACTTAGAGCCTATAGGTATAACAAACTTAACGTAATATTGAGTAATATATAAACTTAGTAATGTAGTAGTTTTCCAGATAAGTAATTATTATACTAGTAAGAGAGTGGAAAAAAGCTAAATTATTAAATTTAAATGGCTGATAGGAATTTGAAAATAAGTCAGTAAGTGGCACAGGTCTTTTCAAGGGCGTCGCCAGCCAGGGGGGCAATTGAGCAAGGGGGGAAAGATACAATCAGAATAAAAAAAATGAACTGATTTTCATATATTATGCTATTATTTCATGAGTTTTCAAGGGATTTTTGAGCTCTAGGGGGGGAAGCTGTCCCCCCTGGCGACGCCCTTCGGTCTTTTTATGAGTTTTCAGAAAAGAATAAGATAAATTATAACACAAGGGATTAAAAGACTATAATAAAAATATGTTATAGATTTAAAATTCGAAGTTAAAATATTTACTGATAATGAGAAATTTCCCCCCCCCTTCTAGGAACCTGAAGATTAAGTCCGATAAGAGTGAGATTTTTTTTGGTCTATACTCACCCTAAAAGACATTCATTCCGATACCAGGCATCATCAGATTATAAAATTGAGAAAATCGCTCCACCCTAATGGATACCTTCAAGATTTTTCACTAGAAGTTTTAAGGCTGCCTCGAGGAATAGGAATGTTTTGTCAAGATTACAGATCATGATACAGTAGGATCATATTTCGAATTATATTTTTTCCAGAGTTACAATTATTGACAATGTTGATAGATCAATTCAACCGATATTATTCAATCAATGTTATTTCTGTCTTTTTTATTAATGTTCAAAAACATCTTAAAATATCATCAAAAATGTTCATTTGTGTTCAATCAATACTGTTGTTCGCCTGTTGCTTTTGGTGATTTTTCGAAATGAAAAACGAAACGAAAAACAAATTAACGTCAGGGGCTATTTTCAAGCTCATCCGCGGTCAAGATCACATTCTTATGATTTCAGAATTAATCGTATGTCAGTTCAAAGAATTTGGTCCATGAATATTTACCATTCCTTCAAATTGATGTGAGACTCCAGAAGTTCAAACAAAGTGATGATTAAAGGAAAATGGAATTTTGTAGAGGATTTTTATTGAAAATTCGAGAATACAATAAATAACTTCTTGAAATACTTCATTTGGTCTGAAGAAGCGAAATGTTGCCAAAAGGAATATCTAACCGTCAAAATGAGCCTTTATGGTCTCAGGGCAATCCGTTGTCTATGAAATATTGTATTCTGCTAAAAAGTTAGATATTTCATTTAAGCAGAAAATTTAAAGTCTGCGAGGTCCTCATACGTTCACTCGTCGTAGTCAAAAATGTATGGATAAATTATTGTCCTTTGACATCTGTGGTTTCAAATAGATTACATACAGACAGACTAAGGTTCTTAAAAACGCTGCTTCAATTGTCTTCTACTATTCCTATAACAACTTCAACGATCAGTTTTTTTCGAATATCTTGGCATTGGACAATTTAAATATACAGTTTCCCCTTTGAGACATTTATTTTTGAAACAAGCTCATAACGATTTGATATAGTTATACTCGTACAAACAAACATGTTCAGCTAGTTTGTATCATCGAGCAACGTGAGTATTGTATACAGAAAGCATTTCCACTTACCGCAAAGTAAGTCATTGTGAACATGGAAAATGAAGAATGCCCTGATGGAAAGGATAATCTGAAAAGAAGAAAAATCTTGAGCAAATCATCTTCTCAAACTGAAAATGAAAACGTATTTCTGTTTATAAAAATATCGGAAATAAATAAATTTCGAAAAATATAAATCGTCAAATGAAACTAACCTCAATTCTTTCATAATATGCTTATTATGTCTGTACAGCTCATTCGTACAGGTGAAAACCGTATGGTATGTATGATTGTGTCCCAAAAAATCACTCGTGCAGTCGATACTTGGCAGGCAAACTGTATAGAAGTGTGGTCTCAGTCTTCCAACAGTGTATTTGATTATGTCAGTCGTTAACTGTGAGCAAGCCATGCCAAAACCAAAGACACCGAGAACACAGTAGGTGTTTACTAACCAGTTTGGTATGATTTTACCCAGAAATCGTACCTCTTTGTTGGTTTTGGGGCAGTTGAAGTATTCCGTGAGGATCATCTGAAAAGAAAGACATAATGAAAACTTCGTCAGGAGTATAAGTTAGATAAGCAGACGAAACAAAATACACAGCACTATGAAAGAGTTCAGTTTCCTTCTTTGGATATCTACTAGGTCTTCTGCGGAGACCCCTTAGAAACTGCATCAAGCTTCTAAGCTTGTGCAAGTTATAAGAATCAGTTGTGTTCTGTGAAACTGTATCCAGATTCCAGACTGTATCCTTACGACACCTTAGGCACAGCACAGTTCATCTTCGACCCAACAGTGAATATGGTGGCCCATTACCGTCTGACTAGAAAATTACTTTCCTAGTCCCGGCATTGAACTCGGGTCCTAGAAGACAATCGCTAGGCTAGGGGCACCCATATTGATCAGTTGAGAAGCTTATTTCAAGAAAGGTATTTTCATTGACGCGAAGTTGGCCCCAGTGTTCCCAACACTCTCACGGAGTTTGAGCGTCATCTTTTCATTTAACAGAACTCAATTTTGATGGTTTTTCTCAAGTATGATTTGAAATTTTTCATAAAGATAAAAATCGAACTATTTTAACATTTTTAACTTCTGCATTGCGAATCCAATTCTGGTGGAGGAAGCTCTATCTCTCGACGAGCTCGACTCTATCACGAAGAAGTGTTAGTCAATAGAAGAGTGCCTTCACCATGATGACCAACCAAGTGACCAACTGTTTGAAAATACCTAAAAATCACTTCCTTTTTTTCGCAGTGATTCAACTCTTACCTGAAAGCTTTAATTCTTATGAGTGTATCCTGAAAATATTAGATGTCACGAGGGTCTTCATCGGAAGCTATAAATTTTCGTTTTCTTATGTTTTCATCATTATTAATGAGAATGCATGACTATGACTTTCGACAAAAATTCCAACCTAGAAAACGAATAATATGTTGTTTATTTTTTACCAGCTGTGCTTTATACTTTATATTCAGGTATTATTAAGAGATATATGAAAGTTTTTATTGTTTCCTGGGCAGATTGATTGATATTGAAATAAAAATAGCTCAAAAGGTATTTGAAATAAAAATAGCTCAAAAGGTATTTTTATCAGTGTTTTTCCGTTTAAAATATTATTCACAAATTCATCATAGTTTAGGTTACAAGGTGTCTTCTTTGAGTTCAATTTTCTTTTGCCGTTTTAGCTGTTGAGAAAGTTTGATTCCATAATTATCAAGAAGAGTATTATGATGTTGATCCTCGTAATTCGAGGTACTGAGCTGTTAATTAATCTTTCTATGATATAAAAATTAAAAAAGGTGAAGTATCTGAGATGAAGGATGTTTATGTTTTATGTTTATGTTTATGTTTATGTTTATACTGATTACTCCTAGGTCTCCCGAGGAGACCCCTCAGAAGCTTGTAGCTTGTGCGAGTTAGGAGAATCAGTTGTGTTCTGTGTAGGCTTTGTTACTGTGTCCTTACGCCACCTTAGGCACAGCACTGTTAATTTTAACCCAACAGTGAATGGAGGCCCCTACCGAAACTAGAAAATTTCTTTCCTAGCTCGGGATTGAACTCGGACTTGCCGGGTGCGAGTTCAATGTCCTAACCACTGGACCAAGAGCCCTGAATGATAATTTGAATTTAGGCCAGTGGATTGATTATATGTATAACAGTGTAAGGAAAGTACTAGCACTGGAAAAACTGTTTTCAATTGGTCTTCAAGGAAAAGTAAAAACGGGGCTATTCGTTTTCATAAATTTCCTAAGAAAGATGCCTCAACATTACATATCACTAATGCCTTTGGCAATAAATTGGACTGGAGAAAAGGATGGATAGATAAACTTTTGATGGGAAACCTTGCTGCGAAGAATACAGGGTGTATTTCAAGGTGAGACTTTTCTTTTGACAGGTGATAGAACTCATCAGAATCTTACCGAAAATTTCATATATTATGAAATGTTCAATTTAAAAAAATTATAAGAAAGCGGCATATGGCAATTTGATCTGTTCTACGCACTAGAATTTTTTGCAAATTTGTTACAGAAGAAGACAAAAAACAAGAGATGTTGATAACTACAGAGAAGCAGGCGAGGGAGCATGTAAGAAAGATTTATTTGGAAATATCATTTTCCATAATGGTTTCCATTTAAAAAACAATTTTTTTGTCATTGCTCGAGAATTTGAGCAGATACAAAAATCCAATAACACCGCTGAAAAACTGTGAAGAGAGTGCCGGAAAGATGTGTTCAATTTGAGAGCGTAGATCCTATAATACGAAGGTTATTGTCGATTATACTAATGGACAAAATACCAGGATTCATATAAAAATTTTTTGGTAAAATGCCAAAAGAAAAGCCTCACCTTAAAATACATCCTGTATATGCGTTCATTCCCTTCAGGTGGACGAATATGTCAAGTTAATTTCAGATTTATATCCAGATCGAGAAATTCATAAACAAAGTGCTTGAGACACAATACATTTAGTAGTAAAACTGAAAATGTTTATAATAGTAATTTTCTCGAGAGTTTCCAAAACAACTGCGAACAATATTTTTGATGAATATATCGTGTATTCAGCTGATATTTTGAGATGTGGTATTCACTGGCCAAGTTTAGATGATGAATTGATGAATTTACCACTTTACATTAAAAGAATATACAGGGTGACTGGTGACGTAAGGGACAACGGCTAAGTGGAGATAGAGGACCTCAAACTGAATGAGAATTTGAGTTTCAAATGTCCCATAAGGGTATTTGTTTCGGAGATATAGGGTGATTTATGAAAAAATGCTGAATCTATGAACTCCCATATCTTCGTTAATATGATATGTTTTTCGCTGATATTTTACATGTTTGTTCATACAGGCATTCTCTGTCAGCATAAGAAAAAAAATTGAAAAAATTGCTGGCCCGTACTCAAAAATTTCAATTTACATGTCAAGTGAGAAATATCACACGGTATATGAGATAAAATAAAATCAAATAGAAATTTGGAAAGAGGGAAAAAAACTGATGAAATATCTGTTTTTTGTTTGAATGGCACAAATTTTCTTTCGTTTCTATGATATGTTGAAGTGAGAATATTACAATATTTTTATATTCAAATCATGAAAATTAGTACTACTGCTAGAAAAAACCTTGAATTCGAGGCGCTAGAATGAGCCTGGCATCAAAATATTGTTCCAAATCTTGAAATCTATTTTCATCAATTAATATTTCGATGCCATTTAAAATTTCAAATTAAAATTTGTTGTAGATGGGGTGATGAAAGAGTTGGATACTCAAACACAAAAATAGAAAAAGTCGCAAATATAATTCATAAAAAAATCAAGTAAGTACATTTATTGGCTCTCTTGAACAAATGAAGCACAGCTTTTCTAATCAGAGGAATATTTGTTTTAATTTCAGTTGTTCTGCTCTTCAAATGTTCACGGCTTGTTATTGTTTCTTTATACACCGTAACCTTAAGATGACCCCATAGGAAATAATCCACAGGAGTTAGATCGGGTGATCTAGCATTTTATTTATCTTTGGCGACATGTGCAGGGCGTGGTGAGAACAGCTCTGTTTTTGTTTTATCGAGAATATTATTTTTCGTGATGGGAATATAAAAATATTGTAATATTCTTACTTCAACATATCATAGAAACGAAAGAAAATTTGTGCCATTCAAACAAAAACAGATATTTCATCAGTTTCTTCCCCTTTTCCCAAATTTCTATTTGATTTTATTTTATCTCATACACCGTGTGATATTTCTCACTTGACATGTAAATTGAAATTTTTGAGTACGGGCCAGCAATATTTTCAATTTTTTTTTTCTTATGCTGACAGATAATGCCTGTATGAACAAACATGTGAAATATCAGCGAAAAACATAGCATATTAACGAAGATATGGGAGTTCATAGATTTAGCATTTTTTCATAAATCACCCTATATCTCCGAAACGAATACCCTTATGGGACATTTGAAACCCAAATTCTCATTCAGTTTGAGGTCCTCTATCTCCACTTAGCCGTTGTCCCTTACGTCACCAGTCACCCTGTATAATACTACGATTTGAAAGTAATACTTGATCATAATGATTTTCCAGTACAATGATCTTAATTTATCATGCAGTATCAGAACTTGTTCACATCCAGATCATAGTTTATGGCAGCTGTAAATCCTTTTGTGTTGTTATTCTGTAGTAAGTTCCCATGCAAATAAAGAACCGAGTAAAGAACATTCAAAACAATCATTTATTTATCTATTTTTTTTTAATTCTTCGTAAATTTCAATCCAATCAGAAGGGAAAAACCGATTTATACACCTATTTTTGATAAACTCGACAATACACTGTTAATGAAACATCAATTCACTGAAAGTCTTCATATAATCTCAACGAATTCAAAGAAAACACCTATAATAATCAGTTTAACATGTTGCAACAGGTTTATAAACAAGAGCTACTTCTTCGGAAATTGATGATATTTAAAAATTTTTATTTCTGCAGTATCTTGAATCATTTCAAAATTGTTTATAGAAACATTTCATTTATGAGAAAAGTAATTATACAAAGAATAGACTCTAGCGAAATCCTCATCTGATTCGAAAAATTCAAATTCTCCATACAAACTTTTAGGTGGGGATATTTATTTTCCTATCCATTGATAAAAACATAGGATAACAAAAATTTATAGCTTCCGATGAAGACCTTCGTGACATCTTATATATTTTCAGGATCACACTCATTAGGATCAAAGAGTTGAATCATTGCGAAAAGAAGGGAAGTGATTTTTAGGTCTTTCAGTTGGCCAGCATAATGGCTCTCTTCTATTAACTTTGATGACCCCCGAATCCATATTCGGGGCAAGTACCTGTACACAGATAATTACGCGAAAAACTGAAAACTTATAAGTGGAACAGATAAGATTTAAAAGGAATACAATCAAACCAACGCCAACTTTTATTACGATTGGAATAAAAACGGATTTACGAGCGCAATCAGAAATGTAAACAATTAGCACGTTGGTAGGTAACATCCATAGGTGGCGAAAAAACTTGAAAATTCCGTATTGCTTCGTGAGCGTGAGGATGGAAACATTATGAGGCGACCAAGAGATGTAAGGAGGACAGTTGAGAGGAAAACGGACAGTTCAAAAAATTACATTCCAATTTCCAAAAAATAAGCACATAGTGGCACTTGCGATTGACGTGGTCGTTTCACTATGTTCCTAGCCCAAATCGATTTTTTAGAATGTTTGTAGAATATTCAAAGGAGCTTGACGTCATCACACAATTCAAGAAGACTATACAAAGTTACAGATGCATTTCCTTTATTTATCGCATAATTAACATGATGTAATTAAAACCGATTAAATCCTATCGAGAATTTGCTTGTTGTGGTAACTATTACAGCTGATAACATACTCATTATGCAAGGTCGAATTTAAATGTTCTCCCATCAGTCGGAAGTAAACATGATGTCTTTTTTGAGAACATCGATAATTGATAAGAACAAAATCATTCGCTATAATATGAATATCCGAATCATAAGAATTCTTCAAATTGCAGTTTAGTCAGATATAATTAATCGTTGTATCGATTAGAACTCAATTGGAATTTCCAACAAGACGAATTTTCGAAAGTTAACCTACCAATGATTGTTTCAGAACCTATTTCTAGGTAGTGTCACCGTAAATTTCAAATTTAACATCAATAATATTCGAATTCAACAAATCCTTCAGATTTTGGACGTTATCATAGATAAATTTTCAAGGGATACGGCTCACAGCTAAAAAAAATTAGTGGAGACGGGGTGGGTTGCTCGATGATCTTTTATAAGGCGCCAGGTACTCAAAAATCCCTTGAAATATTCATTTAAAAACTACCAAAGTTGAATGTCCTACTCACTTGAAAGAAAAGATCCAAAGTGAATTTTAATATACGAATTTAAGGATCTAAAAAAAAGCAATAATCAATTCACCAATTCCGTATAGGTATACCCTCTAATGTGGGTTCCAAATGCATGCATTCGTTCACAGAGGGTAATCATACAATTATTTTTTTTAGTGTGTACCTTAGATGTTGCCATTATAGAAATTGAAGAGGAAAATTAAATTAAAACATTGATTAGGTACGAAAAATGTTATTTGTTAAATATTGTCCGTTTTTGTCCATACATTCATGTAGACGTTGTATATAAAGTTATCCATATTCCTCCGAAGCATTGCACGTGGTACCGCTTGAATTTCTTGAGTTAGTGTTTCACTCAAGGCTTCAAGTGCCATTTCATTATTGTTTCAAACTTCGGAACACGACCATGACGGCTAACGTTGGAATGATTTCGGAACCGTCTCTGAATTTGAATGACGAAACGTCCCGTTTCAATAAAGATGTACACAAATACACGATGCTCTATGGACCAAATTTTGATTGATACTAAAATGGCAACTCATAACAAACATATACCCCCACACTTTATCCGCCAAGGTTACCCCCACCTCGCACGACCCCCCGTTCAAATCATCCATACCTCCCTGCCGGACCCTGTATATTTTATAACCAAGTTGGAGGTACTCATCCGAAATTATAAGGTCCCAAAGATGTTCAGCTGGACTTTGTGTAGGTTCCGTGGTCGGGAACCCTCCCTTGATTTCTGAGAAGTTATGATTCGTCCCAGAATGTTTAGTTTCCTCCCACATACAAGGTCTCAAACTCGCAGTGATTGAACAATTATGGGAAGGTAAAAGAAGAAGCAAGAAGCCTAAAATATAAGGATTCTTCAAAAATCAATCAAATAGACATGATGATTTCTACCGTAGAAGTTGTGTGGCTTTTCGTGTTTGTAAATTGTAATTCCTTTTAGTGTGGTTCAATTATTTAAGTTTAATTTTTCGAAATATAATCTTCCGAGTGAAAATAAAAATAAGGCTAGTGGACTGTATACGTATATGAAATTAATTGAAACCCAACACAAATGAAAGGATAAATGCACCCAAAATAACAGAAGAAATATAGTCTTACCTATATCAGCAAAACAGTCAACAGGATCTTGTCGAGGACTCCGATTCCAATGTTAAGATTGCTAGAGCCCGACAAACGAACATGGAATGAAGCTGACGTGAAAATCCGTTGCTAAAAATGTCAAATTGTGCACACTTATCCTTGTGGTATTGTAAAATAACCACGCCACTGGTAACAGTCTTTCTGTTCGAAATAATTCTCACAAATGAAAGTTTTGAATGAATGTGATTCGATTGAATCGAAATACTACAAACTGCGAATCACAGGAAAAACTGAAATTTCCAGAATTCACGAAAAGGAAGCAGAAAATTAGCAATTAACGGAAGCAGAATTATTCACGAAGTCAATCAGTGAACTGATTTGAATTATGAAAATGAAACAAATATACGACATATGTGCTCCACAGCTGACGCGAGTTCTTTTCGCACTTAAACAATGACAACTCCATTTGGGAATTCCCCAGTATGGAGAAAGAATTTTGAAAATTCGGAATAATTAATTTGAACCGTTCACTTGGCGTGAACAAATTGTAAGAATAATAAATCGTCGCAGAAGAATAATTTATCCAACAAATGTCGCAGAAATAATCCCTGATAATATTCTATCTGACTTTTACTATCATGGAATCGAAAAAAAGCTGATTTGTTCTAATCCATATGATCACAAAGAAATGTTGAAGAGCATGCGGAGTCATTCAAAGAGGGGAATTTTCGGACCAATCAAAATGAAGTTAATGACCACGGGACATACGTCATTTTCGAAATAGAGTACACGGCTCGAACAATTCAATGAACATCGCAACTTCGGAAAAATTAATTATCGAAATATAAAATTTTGGAAAATGGAATTACCAGAGGAAAAACAAGTCGTTACAGTAGAAATGTTAGGAAAGATGATTGGATGAACAATTGTGGAGGTAAATTCTTTCTTCGATAGGTACTACGCCGGTAAATCACAAAAGAATAAATTATATAGGGTGTTTCTAAATTCATTTGGAAAAATTCAGGAGGTGATTGCTTGTATGAAATTAAGATAATATGTTTCTCTTGTAACAATATTTCCTCGGCCCACCCACTTTCCGAGATATCACCCTTACAAGGTGGTGACTAAAATTGAGTTTTTATTTTTTTCTCTTGAGATTCGTTTTGTGAAAAAAATTCAGGAATAACAGTTGTTTTGAATGAAACAAGGATTTTGAGTTATAATTTTATTTCGTGAAACTTCATCTCGAAAAACGGTTTTGATATGAAATGAAGTAAGGGTTGCTAATTTCAACCCCGTGCACGAAAATTACAGAGTTTCAAGTTTCTGGCTCCACTGAAATTCCAGAAAATAAATTAAATCACCACCTTTTGAGGGTGACATTTCACAAATGGGTGGGTTGAGGAAATTTTGTTATAGAAATAACCCATCTTGATTTCATACGAAGAATTTTTTCGCATGAGTTCAGGAACACACTGTATTTTTCGAACACTTCACAACTTGACTCTTGCAGATTCAGATGTGAAAAATTATAATTGAATACATGATTTACTCAATTTTGTTCTGGAAGGGGACAGTTTTTTGAATGAAAACCATCATCAAATCATTTCAACCCTTTCCGCGGCCACCCTAATCCCTTACTACCCTCTTTCTAGGAAATTCGGCTCTGTTGATATAGCCATTTAAAAAATACTGGGCGAATCCGTGCTTGACCAGAATAATCTCATTTTCCAAATTGGTCGTTCCTTTAAAAAATATCAAATGTTTATCTTATGTCTGATACCTCAGGAGTATTGTAAACCGTTTTTTATGAAACGTAAAATTTTGAATTTCACATGTAGTATTTAACACTGAACTTCCTGCTTTACACTAGGTAGAATATTCAACCTCAAGAAGGTGCTTTCAATATAATGAATACAGGGTGATTTTGTTTCATTATACGTATTCGGGAAAGGAATTTGGATACAAATTCAAGATTCTGTATTTTTGTTCTAGAGTACATGAACTTAAATTGTGAATTATTTTCAAGAGGAATCTACTTCCGGTTTTACCGGAAACGAATGTGAACTTCGTTATTTCAAACGTAAAACCCTGTATATTTATACATATTCGAATTCTTCGTTCTATTCTGCACTGATTTGATGTATGATATGCTCAACCTCTTCAACCAATTGTTGAATTATAGCCTGATTTGTTGACAGAAAGAGTGTCGAAAATTAGAGTTTACCTATATCTCCAAAACCCCTCAGGTGCCCGATTCTCAAATGTCTATCGGAAATGTAGAACGCGACAATATGTCGAGTGTTTATTTCATTCGCTGAAAATGACAATGTCGAACTCGAAAGTGAAAAAGTAAACAAACACACGGCAAGGACTAACATAACCTCACATTAATGACATTAGGATGATAAAAATGTCGAGTGGCTCCTACCCACTCGTCTTCTTGTCTATCGATATTTGTCAAATGCGACATTTGAGCATACCAATTTTTTATTTCGTTCGACAATCTGGTGATGTCACATGCGACCCAATAGACATTTGAGAATCGGGCCCCAGAATTCCTTTTTGCAACAGCGGAACAGAAGCAGTACGCTGATACAGCTTCTTGTATGAATTATGTGGAAATATTATATAAATATATAAGGTGCCTGAAACAGGGCTTCAAAGTGAGCCTCAATGGAACTATGAAATCTCATTTTTTCAAATGGTAACCATTTAATATTGTAATTTCGATGGAAAACTAGTTAGAGTGTGCCAAATAAACTGCTCCACATGAGTTAGATGGATATTGACTTAAATTGCAAAAAACTATAGTTAAAATTAGTTTTCTGTGATGAAAATTCATATTAATATGATTTCAAGTTGCAAATTAATTTTAGCCTGTAGATCTGCAGCGTATACAGAGTGGTTAAGAAAAATCGAGTAAATAACGAAATTTTATTCCCAGAGAATTCGAGCATTTTAAGACTATCAATATAATGTATGGCATCCATGGGCATCAATAACAGCTTGACATCTCCTTTGCATACTACACACGAGGTTGTTCAACATTTCTTGAGGAATTTGGTTCCATAAACGGCGCAGATGCTCTCTCAGATCATTCGAGGATTCTGGGGTAGGTTGATGATTATCTAATCTTCTTTGGAGCATATCTCATGCATGTTCTATGCAATTCAAATCTGGTGAGTAAGGTATTGGTAAATGTGGAATACCAAGCTCCTCGCGCGCATTCTCAACTATGGCTGCACGGTGCGGTCTAGCGTTATCGTCTAGAAATTGAAAAGTTTCACCAATAGCAGCGTGAAAATCTGGCACAACATTGTCAATGACATGCTCCCTATAGTGTAAGGCGGTCATATTCCCAGGAAAAATGTGTAGATCTGTGCGCCCGTTGAAACATATCCAGACCAATACCATAACACTACCCCCTCGGAATGGATGGACTTCTTGGACATAGCGACGATTACGGGGTATGCGTGGGATTGTCCATACCCTTATTCTTCGAGAATCTGAAAATCGTGCATATCTGGATTCGTCAGTGAAAAGGACACTACGCCATTGATCGTTCCAATTGATATGTTACCTTGCCCATTCCAGTCTTTGATGCTTATGGTCACGTGTTAATGGAAGTCCTCTTGATGGACGTCTAGATTCTAGAACCTAGATTCACCTCTCTCAAACGTCGTCTGATGGTTTCGATGGAAACTTGGACCCCATCTGCTTTTTGAAGAGTATTCCGTAGCATTCTACACGTAGATGTAGGGTTTCTTCTCGCCGAAACGGTGATGAAACGATCCTAAGCAGGTGTTGTTTTTCGTCGCCCAAAAAGCCTTGGTCTTTCCAACACGGAACCTGTCTCCCTGAACCTATTCCAAAGTCGAGATATCCCACTTTGGCTGACTTGGAGCCTTTCCGCTACAACAACCTGTAACCTGAGTTAGGCCACACCCTGTAGCATTCCGATAGCCCTATTAGCCTCAGCGTTTGTTAATTTACGTCTTGGCATTTTCAGAAATCTCGTTTCAAATCGAAGCCGTTGATAAACTGACTTCATTCCAAAATAAGAACATTCATGAAGCATATGCAAAAAACCAAACTCCAGAAAAAAGGCGACCAGATTGACGAAATGTCTCATACTGATTTTTATTGGATCGATTCAAGTTGTTATTGAGTTTTAAATGATTTTACAGCGATTTTCTCGGAGATTACATACATACTTTTAGGAACGATTTAATACGATATCCCTAACTCTTGTGGAGTAGTATGTTTCATGTATTTGAAATCAGTTGTTTTGCTGTTATCGAATGAAATTCAAATTTCACGAATAAAGCCAGGTTTCTTTGTTCAATCATGGGTTTATTAAGATAATTCTCAAGTAGGCTATGTCAATAGTTAGAATATGTCCATTGTTGAGAACAACTACAGTAGATGGAGTTCATAGACGAATTAATAAATGTATGGAGGCAGGTGGCCAACATTTTGAGGATTTATTGTGATACTATTATTATATTTTTGTCAAAGTTTTTTGTTGCTAGGCTATGTCAATAGAAAGAATATGTCAGTTTTAAACAAAGATGCTTTTATTTAGTCATCATTCATTATCTGTTTTTTTTATTTGTCACATTCGCCGCAAATGAAGAACAGACTATTGATATATCATTCTAGTATACCAAATTATCATTGCATGTTTTGCATGGTGCTGGATCAATAAGTATAAGTAAGAATGACATGTCCTAACATAGCCTATTAAAAAAAAACGAGTCTACTTATGAATTTGACTCAGCCAAACCTGGCTTTAGTCGTGAAATTCGAATTCATGAGGCATTTTGGAGATATTAACGCTAATTTGCGACACTCTTTCTTTCAACAAATTTGACAATCAGGCTATAACTCAACAACCGTTTGAAGTGGTTGCGCATGTCATACATCAAATCAGTGCAGAATGAAACGATGAATTCAAATATGTATAAATATATAGGGTGTTACGTTTGAAATAAAGATGTTTACATTCGTTTCCGGTAGAAGCGAAGTAGATTCCGCTTGAAAATATTTTACAATTTAAGATCATATACAGAGTGTTTCACCATAAACTGGACAAACATTTATAGCCGTGTAGTTGACATCGAGAAAGTCATTTTTGCCTTATGACATATACCCCGTTTTCGACGCATAATCGAGATACAGGGTGCTTAATGTCAACTTTGAGCAATATTCTGTGAACTGTGGTAAGTTATGCGTGATATTTGAAATAACGGTTCCTGGTCACATCTTAGTATTTTTGAAAGCTCAATTGAATTGTGGTGTAGAATTTCGCAAAAAAAAATTCAAAATGGCGGAAAACCTGCAAAGTCGGAATTTTTTTTTCTCGGTCGTCAATTTGGAAAGCATAATCTCAACGTACTCAATATTCTAAGATATTCCGTGAAAAATTTTTTTCAAATTTCGAACTCAACTTTTTTTTTACATGTCTTCAGTGAAAAAAAAATTTCGCCCAAAATTTTTGGAATTTTCCATGGTTGAACAATCTTTAATTCTGAATACTTGGGAGGAATCAGAATGAAAAAATATCAATTGGTTTTCTTTTTGTAGCCTTCCGAAGATTACGCTAGGTGTACTTTCTTAATTTTTATTTGAGAAACTGGAGGCCGTACGAAGGTCTCAAAAATACTGAGATGTGACTAGAAACCGTTATTTCAAATATCACGCGTAACTCACAACAGTCATTAGAATATTGCTCAAAGTTGACATTGAACACCCTGTATCTCGCTTATGCGTCGAAAACGGGGTATATGTCATTGGGCAAAAATGACTTTCTCGGTGTCATCTACACGGCTATATATGTTTGTCCAGTTTATGGTGAAACACCCTGTAGGTACTCTGAAACAAAAATACAGAATCTTGAATTTGTATCAAAATTCCTTCCTCGACTACGTCTGATGCACTTAAAAAAATCACCCTGTATAATACAAGGCAGAAGGAAATCATTTGCCTTTCAACTCATAGAACAACCATTGACATCGAATCTTATGATCATTCAGCTTTAAGAAAGAAATTGAGATGATTTTCTCAGAAAAGTGCTTTTATAGTAGTAGTGAATATTTCGAAGCAGTAATAGATTGAGAGTAGGAGATTTTTATTTTTTTGAATTGTTTTAGTTTGAGAATTCATCGTTGTTCTTTTGTTAATTCGATAGTTGTCTTCTGGAAATTATTAGATGTTCGACTCTTCCTATACATGTAGAATATCATGAAGAATACAATAAAACATTATTATTATTCATCACGTCATAGCGAATGGGGGTTGCATGCGGTTCAATCAAAAATTAAAATCTATGGGGATAATTATCCTCCTTCGGTGCATAATTCTCCACCTAGGTTTAAAATTTCAATATAAAATGCCAACAAACTGATGCTATTGGGCGTGGATTTTCATGGATAGGACCTGTCACACAGAACAGAAACACAGAAATTTTTGCCGAAATGACAAGTTAATCGGATTTTGACGATAAGTTTCATAATATTTCTGTGTTTCTTTTCTGTGTGACAGCCCGTATTCATGGAAACATAGAAATCTCGCTGTTCTTTCAACTGAGATGATCAGCCATTAATTCAAGCTGAGCAGCAAGGCTGATATAATTCCATTATAATAATATGAGTTCTAGGTGGTATCCCTCCAACATCCTCTCCACTTGAACCCAATTGCATTTCGCTATGTCAAATCCATACTTCTAACCATACTGTCCTCCTGTCCGAACCGTGCATGTGTCCTATGCATATTTTATTAACTGCGTTCGTTATAATCAATGCGGGAGGCATTTTTCCGTTCCCTATACAGTCAGCGCGACAGGTCGCTCTCACCGTATAGGAAACGGAATGCACAATGGAACACTCCGTTTCCTAGCAGATATGCGCGATGTGCTCACTGCCCTGTTAGTCTTCTGGGTGCCGATAGGACAAATTGCAAATTATTAATAAAGTTTTCTTACCTTCTGTATAGCTTCATACTCTTTTTTGTAAAATGCAATCATAAGAACAATCTTGGAGAAATGAGAAAACATGATTGTCTACCAACATAAACATGACTCATAATCGCATTTTTTCAAAGTATTAATACGAATTTTTCAGAATCGGTTGATACAACCGTATGAAGTATGAAAATGCAATTGAGCGACAAGAAAATGTGGCGATTTCCTTGTCCGACAAATGAAAAACGAATATTTTTTGTGATAAAAAATTATGAATAATGTTCATTCAAAAATTAAAGAATTCACTGCTCTAATTTGGTTATGAATAGACTAAGTATATGAATTTATCGGATATAACTTTGCTCATGTTACAAATAAACATTTGATTTTTTGAGGACCATTTAAGAAGGATGTGCTGAATACTATCATCCAGCTGTCCGACGAATAAAGTTCGGCAATTTCAGTTGTTGCCGATATAATATTTTCAGTAATGATGGAGTTTTTTTTGTGCAAACATTTAAAAAATATCCGTGGCTTTAAAACGAAAAAGGAGGAAGTGACATCCTCAAACTGTGCAAAATATTCTTGGCATCAAGAGAACATCATAATCACAAATATAAAGATGTCATTCTACCTGACGATTGGTGTGATACTTTTACTGGATACACTTCGTCCTGTTACATCGAATTCAATGTGAGGAAGAAGTATTTTCATTGTTTTTTTTATTAGATTTGAATGAAAATGTCAGTGAACAATTTGAATTATACACTTTCAATCAAAATCAATAGTTTCATTTCAATAATAACCGAAAAAAGTTTTTGAAACGAAACCATTATATTCAACTAGACTAAGGATTTGCCGCATTTTATATGGTGGACAGTTGTTTTTTCTCTAAAACGAATCTTTCTAAAATATAAATTCATTCTTGTCCGATAAATATGAATGAATTTAAAAACTCAATAAATCGTCGATTTTCATCTGTATGTTCTTTCATTTGTCGGACAATTGCATTTTCGAATTTCGTATGGTTATGTAAACCGATTCTGAAAAAATCAGGAGTGTATTGATGATCAAAAAAATGTGATTTTCAGTCATGTTTATATATTGGTAGACAATTATGTTCTCTAATTTTTCTCAGATTGTTTTTATGATTGCATTTTACAAAAAAAGAGCACGTATGATAAAAAAAAATGAAAATATGAGAGGTTTGCTGAAAAAAAAAACCGCGACTACAAAAATTATCACAGAGAAAAAATTTGGTAGACTCTACCTAATAAAGCTATACAGAGAGTAAGAAAACTTTATTGATAATTTGCAATTTGTCCCATCGGCACCCAGAAGACTAACAGGGCAGTGAGCACATCGAGTATATCTGCTAGGAAACGGAGTGTTCCACTGTGCATTCCGTTTCCTATACGGTGAGAGCGACCTGTCGCGCTGACTGTATAGGGAACGGAAAAATGCATCCGGGAGTCGAGCGAGAGAAAACGGACACAGAACATCTAATGAATACGGATCTCTGTCTCTCTTTCCCTCTTTCAGCCAGAGAGAGAGAGATCCGAATTATTATATTTCTGTGTCCGTTTTCTCTCGCTCCACTCCCGGATTGGTAATACCGAATGCGCCTATAGTAGTAGAAAGTGTCAACCTCGCTATTATAATATTCTATGCATAATTCATCCAAGGAAACAGTTTATTGAATTGATAACGTAAGAGTTACACGAGGTTGGCAACGACCGAAAATAGAATATCACAAAAAATGCATTTGTAACTTTGGTACCCACATAAAAATTTGACCGACTTGATAATCTAATGTTTCTATTACGATTCCAGTTATCATTATTAAGTGCGGTAACTGATACTGATAAATGAAAATGAGTGGAGTGTTATGTTACTATCATGATATATTTCGTAATTGTTTTCGTGTGCAAGCGATAACACCTGATTAGAAAAAAAGAGAGTTGTGTTCCTTCATGAAAGGATGAACTTACTGAATATCCGACTGGATCCAATCATGTTTTCGATTTCTATTTGTGGTTCATCAGATAAAGTATCAATTCATACAGTATATCAATAATGGTCGACTGAAAATTAAACGGAATGACACATATTAATCGAACAGGTCCGTTGATTCCTTCTGAATGGAAAATTCGTCAATTCGATGGACCAAAGAAATTTATTCTCCTTAGAAACATTGAACTCAGAAAATTATTGGTACAGGGTTCCCCATAATAGACTTCAAATTGTGGTCTTTGGGATTTAAGTTAAATATTAATTAAGTAGGCGCCTGTCACAAAAAAGATTCAAAATAAATGTATAGAAACCCTGGTGTAAAGACCCCTAACTAAAAATCGTGACCAAAACTTGTAGATTAAAACGGCACTCTAGATTCGAGATCGGGTCCTTCTTCCGGAATAATGCGAAACATTTCACGGTGGTGGCGCTATTGTGGCAATGGAAAAATTACTCAACCCTTTACGAGCGGAATGAGAAGTTGCACCCCATCACAGATTTTCGATCTACAAGAAAGTATTCATCAAAATCTAATGTTTTGAATTGATAATTTCGTGAAACGTCATTTTTCAACAGGAAGTTTCAACTTTCATGGAATACTCAAACCAACAAGGTGCGTTTTGTGTAGAAACTTACATAAGAAGCTATTCAATAAAAGTAGTTAGGGGTGCATCACGGCGTCAGTTAAATAACAACAACAGGTGTCACGCGCCAAATCGTAAAATTGTTAAGTTGTGGGTTCTTCATTGGCGTGAAAATGGTTCTGTACAAAATTTGAAGAAGCCTGGACGTCGAAGAAAAGTTCGTACAGCAGAAAATATTGAACGAGTTAGATAGCCTTGTACTAGGAATATCAAAGGGAAGCTTAGATCGAATTCTTCAAGAGGATTCAAAATTTCATCCTTACCAATACCAAATAGCACGGCACCTTAGCAATCATGCACCCCCCCCCCTTGGACCCTGAAATTGACAATAATCCTGTCTGGATCCGCCAGAGTTTGAGCGTCATATTTTGATTGTATAAAACATTCTAGCATTTTATAATTTGCTTCTGCCTTTTTTGATTTCAGATTGGAGTTTTTTTTCGGGTGTTTGGAAATCCTACCTCCGAAGAGCCGTTTGGATAAACGAGATGTCCTTCAATATGTTATATTCAGATATTTTCACACTACACAATTTTATTTTATTTTTTTTACGGGGAGACAGGGTTTTTTCGGCTGAGGTTTTTCCCTGAGCTCTAGTATCATACGCAGAATGTTATGGTACCCCGTTTTTTTTAACCTCAGCTAGGACCTTTTTGTTTCACTATGTACTGTATTATTTTAGCTCTCTAATTCAAAAGAATATATATATATATATATAATTTGCATAATTCTCGTAAGGCATGATATTATAAATAAAAACTTTAGACGCGCCAAACGATAGATACAACAATGATGAAACTGAATTAAATTAAGTGAAAATAAATAAGACATGATATTCTATGACCGCCTCTGTTTTTCAGGAAGTGAGTCAAAGCCTGTTTGGATTTTGTTGAAAGAAAAGCGGTTTTTTTTTAATTTTCGATATATGTACATATGAGCTCAAAAGTATTTCACGATATATATATTTTTGAAATCGTTGAAGAAGGATCAATTTCAAAACATCATTTTCCATAATGGTTTCCATTTTACATAAAACATTCATGTCATTGCTCAAAATTTTGAGTAGGTACAAAAAATCCAATAGCACCGCTGAAAAGCAGTAAAGAAGTGCCCGAAAGATGTGTTCATTTCGAGAGCGTAGATACTAAAATACATGTACATAAAGTTAGCAAAACAACTCTCACGAATCGAACTCGGAATAGCTCAAAATTTTGCCGTTATTTATCCCTAATTTATCCGTGAAAAAATAAATTTTGCCGCTCTTATATTCAAAAAGATATGAGATGTGTCGCTAAGTTGATATCAACTTAGCGAAACAACTTTTCAAAAAATGCTTTCAGCCGGAAAAAAAGTAGCTCATCTTTTTCAGTGATTCATCCGTAAATTATCCGTGAAGAAAAAAACATCGCCACTCTTGTATTTAAAAAAATATTGGATGTTTCGCTGACTTGATATCAAGTTGGCGAAACAACTTTTCGAAAAATGGTTTCAGCACGAAACAAAATAGCTAACCTTTTTAGTGATTTATCCATAAATTCTCCGTGAAAAAAGAAATTTTGTATCATTCAAGGTTTCGAAGAAAAATGACAAAATCGGAATGATCGATCAGGAGCCGACGGAAAACAATTTATGCATTTTTCTCGAAAACTAAGGAAGCAGTTTTGTTGAAATTTGGAGAGAAGATGTAGCTTTTCATCTTCGATTTATCCGTGAAGAGAAAAATTTTGCCGCTCATGTTTTTAACAAAATATCACGTGCACCGGTAAGTGTACATCAAATTACCACGTGACATATCGAAAAAATTATTTCAGCATTCAGCAGATAATTTACTTTTTTTCAGTGATTTATCCATAAATTATCCGTGAAGAAAAAAACATCGCTACTCTTGTATTTTAAAAAATATTGGATGTTTCGCTAACTTGATATAAAGTTGGCGAAACAACTTTCCGAAAAATGGTTTCAGCACGAAACAAAATAGCTCATCTTTTTAAGTGATCTATCCGTAAATTATCCATGAAAAAAGAAATTTTGTATCATTCAAGCTTTCGAAAAAAAATGACAAAATCGGAATGATCGATCAGGAGCCGACAGAAAATAATTTATGCATTTTTCGCGAAAACTAAGAAAGCAATCTCGTTGAAATTTTGAGAGATGATGTAGCTTTTCATCTTTGATTTATCCGTGAAGGGAAAAATTTTGCCGCTCATGTTTTTAACAAAATATCACGTGCACCGGTAAGTGTACATCAAATTACCACGTGACATATCGACAAAATTATTTCAGCAATCAACAGATAATTTACTTTTTTTCAGTGATTTATCCGTGAAGAAAAAACATCGCCATTCTTGTATTTTAAAAAAAATTAGATTATCTGTTGATTGCTGAAATAATTTTTTCGATATGTCACCTGGTAATTTGATGTACACTTACCGGTGCACGTGATATTTTGTTAAAAATAGGAGCGGCAAAATTTTTCTCTTCACGGATAAATCAAAGATGAAAAGCTACATCATCTCTCCAAATTTCAACAATATTGCTTTCTTAGTTTTCGAGAAAAATGCATAAATTATTTTCCGTCGGCTCCTGATCGATCAATCCAATTTTGTCATTTTTCTTCGAAACCTTGAATGATACAAAATTTCTTTTTTCACGGATAATTTACGGATAAATCACTCAAAAGGATGAGCTATTTTGTTTCGTGCTGAAACTATTTTTCGAAAAGTTGTTTCGCCAACCTTATATCAAGTTAGCGAAACATCCAATATTTTTTAAAATACAAGAGTGGCGATGTTTTTTTTCACGGATAATTTACGGATAAATAATTACAAAAAATTAAATCATCTGTTGATTGCTGAAATATTTTTTTCAATATGTCACCTGGTAATTCGATGTACACTTACCGGTGCATGTGATATTTTGTTAAAAACGGTAGAGGCAAAATTTTTCTCTTCACGGAAAAATCAAAGATGAAAAGCTTCATCATCTCTCATTCTCTCCAAATTTCAACAATATTGCTTCATGAGTTTTCGAGAAAAATGCATAAATTATTTTCCGTCGGCTCCTGATCGATCAATCCGATTTTGTCATTTTCCTTCGAAACCTTGAATGATACAAAATTTCTTTTTTCACGGATAATTTACGGATAAATTACTTAAAAAGATGAGCTATTTTGTTTCCTGCTGAAACTATTTTTCGAAAAATTGTTTCGCCAACTTTATATCAAGTTAGCGAAACATCCAATATTTTTTAAAATACAAGTGTGGCGATGTTTTTCTGTTCACGGATAATTTACGGATAAATCACTGAAAAAAAGTAAATTATCTGTTGATTGCTGAAATAATTTTTTCGATATGTCACGTGGTAATTCGATGTACACTTACCGGTGCACGTGATATTTTGTTAAAAACATGAGCGGCAAAATTTTTCCCTTCACGGATAAATCGAAGATGAAAAGCTACATCATCTCTCCAAATTTCAACAATATTGCTCTCTTAGTTTTCGAGAAAAATGCATAAATTATTTTCCGTCGGCTCCTGATCGATCAATCCGATTTTGTCATTTTTATACTTATTCCAATTGTTAATTGATTGTCTTGTTTTCTTCACTTATGCCTTCCATGTTTTGATTGAGTCATAACGCAAGGTTCTCTGTTATCTCTTCCAGTGCCCTGAGGATGTTTATAGAAATAAACGAAACGTCGGCCTATACATAATTGGTTTTCTTCATAATTAGACCTCAAAACCTGTCATTTCTTCTTCCATTTGTCATTTTTCTTCGAAACCTTGAATGATACAAAATTTCTTTTTTCACGGATAATTTACAGATAACTCACTCTGTTCAGTTCTTGGTTCAATTTGGTTAATTCTTTTTTTATTTTTCAAAACGAGATGCGCTTGTTCGAATCCCCTCCTCCTTTTAAACCTGACTTCCTGATGTCACTACAAGAACAATATCGGAAGATTAATGAACGAGAACGGTGTGAGGTACTTACGAAATAACGGATTTTAAAACGAACGTGCGAATACAAACTTAAATAACGGCGAGAAAATTGAGTGTTCTTGCGAGAGGAGTGCACAAGGGTATACGTTGTGCTGTGTGGAGAAAACAGCGACTGGTTGCAACCGAAGATCCGATGCTGATTAGTAGACGAGTAATAGTAAGTGACACTTTTCCCAACTTGTCACCCCTCATATAATTTTTTCCATCTACTATATGAACCAGCGCATTTCAATTACTTCAAATATTTGGTCGCAAACATTTGGTAGCAGAGCGTGGTTGACTATTAGTCAATATCGAGAGAAACGGATTTTGTTTAGCTATATCATTTTGAAAAAATTAACCGAACGGCGAACGTTTGATTTTATTGCCAACATTCGTAAAATTATATTATTATTATTCAATTTTGTTTTCACAGAGATAAATCTTCACGCATTCAATACTTTGGTACTTGTATTATTGGCGATATTCCACCTTATTACGTATTAAATTATCTATTTCATAAAGAATATTCAAAATGGCCACCGTTAGCGAAGAGGATAAGAATTTGTTCAGAAAACTAACTGGATATAAAGAACGTTTATGGCGTCAATTACAGGATTGTTATGAGTTGACAAATCAATTACCCCAGAAACTGACTCAATTTAAGTTGAGGGTGTCTCAAATCGATAAAGTGAGAGATAAATTCAGCGCAACTCTTGATAATCTTCAGAACTTATCAGGTAAACATGAGGAGTTTTTTACTGACGTCATACAATTGGAATCAAATTTCGATACGATTTATTTCGAAATATTAGCATGCGCCGGAAAATACAGTGAGGCGGTCGGTGACCCTCAGTCAGCTGTTAGTTCGCATATGAAGAAAGAATTATCTTTACGAGATATTACCATAACGAAATTTGATGGAAGTCCTGAAAAATTTCCTGCATTCAGGGCGATGTATGACGCTTTGGTACACAGTGCCAATTATTCTGATATTGAGAAATTTACTGTGTTAATTAATCATTTAGAAGGTTCAGCGTTGAAGTTCGCACAGACCATTCGTTTTTCACCGGAAAATTATGTTGTGGTCTATAATCAATTAATACAGCGTTATACCAATAAACGTATTATTGCGAATCATTACTTGCGTACAATTTTTGGATTGAAACCCTTACGTAATGATAATTTCGAAGGTATGTCAGAATTATGTGAGATTTTACAAACGAACGTAACGGCATTGGGCGATATGAAAATACCGAATTTGACAGACTATATATTTGTTCAGTTTTCTCTGCAATTATTGGATAATAAATCTAAAGAAGAATTTGAAAAGAAATTTTTAGACACAGAATTTCCAACCTTTAAAAACTTGATTGAATTTTTACGAAGTAAATGCTCTGTTTCGCAATTGGTAGGCGAAAGTTCAAAATTGGATATGCAGATGAATAAATATAATGTCGATTTTAAAATGAATTATTCGAAAAACCAAGGATCAACCGGTGCTTATAGAAAAAAGATATCAATTTTGTCCCATGAAGTCGATACAAATTCAAATCAAGGGAAAAATAATTTTTGTATTTATTGTTCTGGTATCGATCACTTTAAGTTGACCAAATGTTCGAAATTCAGTTCACTGTCACCCGGAGAACGTCATGAATTTGTAAAAAATAATAATTTGTGCTATGCATGTTTATATCCTCATCGAATAGCAGATTGCAGAATGAAAATAAATTGTAAATTTTGCTCTAGTACACGACATAATAGCTTACTTCATGACAGGGAATATAAAAATAAAATAGATAGAGAGGGTTTTTCTGGATCACATTTGCAACCTTCGAATTCAGTTGCTCTTTCTTCTTTGGAATTGAAAAAATCTGAAACGTTGTTAGCTACGGCAAGAGTACTCATAAAAGGCAAACTGGGTGAATTATACCCATGTCGTGTAGTTTTGGATTCAGGCTCACAAGCGAATTTTATTACTGAAAGAATGGCCAACTGTTTAGGTAAAAAGCGTAAATCATGTATTTATGAATTATCCGGAATTGGAGATACCAGAGGTGTGAAACCTCGTGGAGCATTGGATTGTGAGATAATCCCCATACATAAATCTGATTTCGTATATAATTTCGGGGCAATTGTTTTATCTCGAATTACTTCAGATTTGCCGATCAAAAATATGTCTGGTGATGTCGGAAGCCAGTTTAAGTCATTACAGTTAGCAGATCCAGAATTTCACATCTCATCTTCTGTTGATATATTGTTGGGGATTCAAGCGCTTTTAGATTTAACGCCAACGGTTCCATCTATAATTCGAGGAAATCCGAGCGCTTATTTGACATCACTCGGTTGGGTGATATTAGGAAATGTATCACCATCGGTTGTTTCAGTTGAGCAGATAATTTCTAACCTTTCAATTGAGAATGAACCGTCACTTAATGAAATTATGCGTGCCTTTTGGGAATTGGAGGAAGTAAGTTTACCGAAACCTATTTCACCGGAGGATCAATTTTGTGAATCTCATTATAGAGAAAATACTCGGCGAAATTCAAATGGTCAGTATATTGTTCGTCTTCCATTTCAGGAAGCGAATAGGAAATTAGGTTCTAACAGAGAAATTGCTCTAAAACGATTTAACAAATTGGAATCACGTTTTAAAAGGGATCCCAATTATTATATGAAATATGCGGAAAATATAAAAGATTATATTGATCAGGGACATCTTATTCCTGCTACTGAAAAATCTCCATATATTATGACCCATCATGGAGTCGTTAAACGAACGTCTGATGACATTAAAATCAGAGTGGTTTTCAATC
Source organism: Adalia bipunctata (assembly GCA_910592335.1). NCBI lineage: Eukaryota > Metazoa > Arthropoda > Insecta > Coleoptera > Coccinellidae > Adalia > Adalia bipunctata. The sequence continues at coordinate 7,363,213 of OU342949.1, read as the reverse complement.
CAACCGAACGGGATGAAAATGGAGTATCCTTAAACGATATTCTGTTGTCGGGACCTAAGTTACATCAGGATATTTCTATTATTATTACGCGTTTTAGACTACAACCGGTAGCATTGACTTGTGATATCTGTCAGATGTTTAGATGTATAGCTATGGATCCATTAGATAGAAAATATTTCCACATTTTTTGGCGATTTAATTCCAACGAACCAATAATAGAATGGGAACATACTAGAATAATTTTTGGTGTCACGACATCCCCGTTTCTTGCAAATCGTACCTTGAAAGAACTCGTGAAGGACGAGGGCGCTAGATATCCGTTGGCAGCTAGAGCATTGAATGAGCAAACTTTCGTAGACGATATCTTGACAGGTGCTAAATCGAAATCTGACGCCCTTGAACTCAAAAATCAACTTATTAGTTTGTTAAAAGCCGGTGGATTTGACTTAGGAAAGTGGTCATCTTCTGATAACGATGTTGTGAGTAATTTAGCGGAATCTCTGGAATTACCGATCGGAAATAGTGAATCTATAATTAAAGTTTTGGGAATGTTTTGGGACAAAACGGAAGATACGTTTCAATATAAGGTTAAGGATATAAACGAACCAGCAACGAAACGGGGAATATTATCTAGAGTAGCTCGAACCTATGACATAAATGGTTATTTAAGTCCATTTACTTTCTTACTGAAATCGTTGATACAGAAGTTGTGGTTGTTAAAAGTAGACTGGGATGATCCACTTCCGGATGATCTTCAGGAGATATGGTTATCGATAAAGTCTCAGTTGTCAATGCTTGAGGAAATAAAGATTCCTAGGTTTATGGGTAGTACTGAAATGTCTTCTTGTATGTTAGTAGGCTTTTCTGATGCCAGTATCATGGGAATGGCTGCAGTTATTTATTTGAGAGTCGAATCAAAAGAGAATTATATAATAAATTTAGTAGCTTCCAAAACTAGAGTAGCACCTTTGAAAACTCTAACAATTCCTAAGTTGGAACTCGGAGCTGCTTGTCTTTTATCGAAATTAATGAACGCTACTCTAGAGGCTTGTAAATCATTCGTAAATTTAACTGACATTTTTTGCTTTGTAGATTCTAGTACGGTGCTAGGTTGGCTCAAAACTCCGCCTTATAAATTGAAAACTTTCATTTCCAATAGAGTTGTACAAATACACGAAAACGCTCCTAACGTTCGCTGGTCTTATGTGCCGGGAAAATACAACCCTGCGGATCCTGCTAGTAGGGGCCTAACCCCAAAGGAATTAGTAAATTGTGATCTCTGGTGGAAAGGTCCTAGCTTTCTTTTGGATCATGAGACTAAGTGGAAATTCGAGTGTGAAATTCCTTCAAAATTACCTGAAATCAGGATAGTTTCAAATGTTTCAACGATGGCGAACAGAATTGAGGATAATGAGCTAATTAAAATTTTGGATAAATTCTCATCACTCACAAAAGTTAAACGGGTTTTTGCGTATACATTAAGATTTTGTAGAAACTGCAAAAAACAAAATGAATGTTTACCTCAACAAAAATTATGCGGTCCTTTAACAGCTAATGAATGTGAAAACGGTTTACTTTTAGCTATAAGTTTAACACAGTCAAAATATTTATCTCATGACATGACATCAATTGAACGAGGTGTTATAACTTCAAAGAAAATCAGATCTCTTTCACCCTTTATTTCGGAGGCGGGCTATCTGATGGTGGGGGGTCGTTTACGACAGTCCCAGTTTCCCCTGAGACAGAAGCATCCCTATTTGATACCGAAAGAAAGTCGCTTGGCAATTTTAATTTGTGATCATTTTCACCTTATTTCTGGTCACGGAGGACCACGTTTAGTGCAATCTCTAATAAATCGATATTTCTGGATTCCAAATTTACGTAGATTGTTGAGAAGTAGGATTTTCCGTTGTTTGAAATGTTATAGATTTAGCGCCAAACCAGTGCAGCCACCAATGGGTGATTTGCCTTCTTACCGTTTAGATCCGGGAAAATGTTTTACGCATACCGGATTAGATTACGCTGGTCCATTCGAAATTAAATTGTCTAAGTTACGCACTGAGCGATACCAAAAGTGTTATGTAGCATTATTCATCTGCATGGTCTCTAGAGGCATACACTTGGAAGTTGTCAATTCTTTAACTACCGAAGCTTGTTTGTCCGCACTTGATAGATTTATCTCGAGAAGAGGTTTACCCACTAATATTTATAGTGACCAAGGCACCAATTTTAGAGGTGCTTCTAGAGAAATTTCAGAGATAACAAAATTTTTTGATCAGAAAAATCCGGAGATATCTCATTATTTGTCGGCTCATAACATATCATGGAGTCATAATCCCCCTTATGCTCCCCACATGGGTGGCCTTTGGGAGGCTGGGGTAAAATCATTTAAATTTCATTTAAAGCGGATTGTTGGTGGAACCAGATTGCATTTTGAGCAATTTTTTACTATTGTAACTCGCATAGAGGCAATATTAAATTCCCGACCGTTTTGTAACGAAACTTCTTCGCCCAATGAGGATTTGGACCCACTTACGCCAGGTCATTTTTTGGTTGGTGGACCTTTGTTATCACGGGTAGAAATTGATTTAACAAATATTCCACAGAACCGTTTATCACAGTGGCAATTATATCAACAATTAGTTCAATCCTTCTGGAAACGCTGGTCAAATGAGTATGTTCAATCATTACAGAAAAGGCCTAAGTGGACGAAACCTTGTGTCAACGTCAAAGAAGGCGATTTAGTTCTCTGGTATTCTCCAGATGCCCCACCAACGCATTGGCCAATCGGAAAAATTACCCACTTAATACCAGGCGCTGATGGCGTTGTAAGAGTAGTTAAGATTCGAACCCCCACAGGTGAAATTAAACGAACTTTAAACAAGGTGGCTTTACTGCCCCCAACTTAAGTTGAAAGTCAAAAGTAATTATTTTTTTTTTGAGTAGGTACTACCTACATTTAATCAAATATTCACCTGTTTTCAATTTTATTTTTGTTTCTTTTCGGGATGTTGGCAAATTCAACCGTTCAAAGGGCGGAAAATGTAATGAACTCCATCTTCGATGTCGTTCATTCCATAATATAGTTAATTTTTTTTTTTTTGTTCTTTTCTTTTCCTCATTTCTAGAGGACAAATATATCATTTGGGTGGGGGGTATGTTCAGTTCTTGGTTCAATTTGGTTAATTCTTTTTTTATTTTTCAAAACGAGATGCGCTTGTTCGAATCCCCTCCTCCTTTTAAACCTGACTTCCTGATGTCACTACAAGAACAATATCGGAAGATTAATGAACGAGAACGGTGTGAGGTACTTACGAAATAACGGATTTTAAAACGAACGTGCGAATACAAACTTAAATAACGGCGAGAAAATTGAGTGTTCTTGCGAGAGGAGTGCACAAGGGTATACGTTGTGCTGTGTGGAGAAAACAGCGACTGGTTGCAACCGAAGATCCGATGCTGATTAGTAGACGAGTAATAGTAAGTGACACTTTTCCCAACTTGTCACCCCTCATATAATTTTTTCCATCTACTATATGAACCAGCGCATTTCAATTACTTCAAATATTTGGTCGCAAACACACTCAAAAAGATGAGCTATTTGTTTCGTGCTGAAACCATTTTTCGAAAAGTTGTTCCGCCAACTTTATATCAAGTTAGCGAAACATCCAATAATTTCCATATTTTAGCAATTCATGTTTCTCGAAAAAGGGGAACACGACATGTATCATACTTTCTCTGTATTTCTTATAGTTTAGGAGTTGTAAACCATCTAAATCTGGCCACCCTGAATATTGTTTACCGGGTAGGAAAAGCCTTTCACATTCCTAGACGACTGTATAGGATTATTATTTTGTTCATAACTGAATAGTGCTTCGAAATTATGTAGTAATGAAATAGGTTGCATCACTATGGAAACGTATTCGTGTTGAATTGTCAAATTTGACGCATATAAATTTAATTGCTAGTGATTCCGAAAATAAAACAGGGTAAAATAATAAGTGATGATGAATTCTCCATTTCTGGGACTACTCCAGAGCTGGTTGAGGCAGTGAAAACTGCTTCATTAGAATTATTGCCGAAGAAATCGAGAAAAATCGAATATGCATAATTATGTAGAACACTGACAACTGTAAGGATATATCATTTCCTTACAATAAAAGAAAATGAATATTTCCTAGCAGTTGAGGAATCTTAATTTTGTCTGAAATGTCAGAATTTCCCTCGGAATTTCCTAGCGATTTGCGGACAAATACATACTCCGAAAACGGTACACAGTACGAATTTCAACACGAGTACCTGTTTGGTGTGAAATAGAATGATGTTTGAGTTCACTTGAAATTTTGCCTAATGAATCTAATATCAAAAAAGTTATGTTAAATACCACTTTTTACGAACCGTGCAACTATCGCATTCTGTGAGAGTCGGACATAAAAACGAATTCTTTGGGTGTATCAGCTTCAAAAACATATCCGTATGGAATTTCATTACAAGGTTGCCAGAAGTTCGGTCAAAATCGTGAAAAAATGTGTATAATTTTTTTCTACAACACCCTTTATCTTGAGTACGGATGGCGTTACGATAATTTTCTATTGAGCTAACGCCAACTATTTTTAAGTTTTTTATCTATCCATGAGACGCGATCACCTGTAGGTATAATCATCACCAATCTACTGTCAGATTTGCAATGATATTCGTGATAAATCCCGCTATAGCATTTTTTAGAAGCATTTTTCATGAGGACTACGACCCCCTTCCCCTTAAAAGTTGATACCTATTACCTACTGACCTATTCTGGGTTTGCGAATCAAAAAATATTCATGAATATGGACAGTAATCGTGCGATCGCGCAGACAGCCGTAGGTTACCCAATATCCTGAGTTAAATTCCTACATCAATTAGAACCGAACTATTGCTCGACAAAAAAAAATCTGAGACAATCGAACAACCTCGAAGAATCGGAGCGATGTCGGATCTGGCGCCAACGTTCTTCAACAAGAGTTCGTTAACACCTAAACCAACTCGATGTAGACGCCAGATAGTTTAAGAAATGAAATAAATATGACCGGGAACATGATCCCTTAATTCCTCGAAAAAAATATCGTTTTATTCGCAAACAATGGAACGAGTTAGCGTCGGCGATAAAGTGTACGTGCTTTCCACGAATACACTTGTTGGGGTATTCCGGCTTATCGAAGAAACAATATGAAGTGAAAATTTTTCGCAAACCCTCTTTTTTATCACACTTTCAGCTCTTCATTTCTTTTACGGATACAACCATCGAATAAACATTTTACCTTAGATCAAATTGCAGGTGTCGACACTTTTCTACTATGAACAATTAATATTTAAGGCAGAAAAACTGAACTAGAATGCTGAAACATTTTTCTACTTCCCTCTGTTAACGTCAATGGCGCTATAGTCGATTTGGCAGACGGTCTTTGCTTCTGGTTGTGTATTTGTTGTTCTGTGATCTAATTGATGTTTTAATAGAATACTAGCTGGCCCGGCGAACTTTGTTTCACCTAAATGATACTCACGATGGATTTCACAAATCGTAATCACCAGTGATCAGAAATCAACGACTGGTTCCTCTGATTTTTGAACTGTCGAATCGAGTTGATTCTAGATAAAGCTCCGATCACCTGTGATTACGCTTTGTGAAACCCACCGTTAAAGTTGTATAAACTTGCCATAGCTATGTTGCCAAGCAGGATGTAGAAAATGTTTCAGTTTATTTTCACATTTTAATCAAAATACCGGTTGCCAAGAAAAAATGGATGACAGAAAGAAAAAAATTGTCATACTAAAAAAAATATAAGAAAGCGACCGTATTTGAGTTGTTTTTGGTTATTTGTATTAATATTATACCTAGTTGAAATAAACCTGATACTGCAAATAGTCGCCTACCACCGTTCATTCTTCACAAAGTCTCAAATACGTAAATATTAGTCTGGTTATTGCAAGCAGTTATCTACTGGATCTAGAAGAAATGGCTTCAACGGCAGTTGAGGGAACCAAAGATAACTATGATCTCTGTCCTGTCTGCAGTAAACCCTATAGAGAAGAAAGGATGGTGGAATGTACCCAATGTAAAAAATGGTGTTGTTACGAATGTGTAAACGTCACAGATGACATCTCTGGAAATGAAAATTGGAAATGCCCAAAATGTGAAGCTGGAAATGAAATAACGGATTTCCCTTCACCAAATCGTTCTCAGAAGATAACACCCATGCATACACCAAGAACCAGCACACATAATTCCTCTGGCAAAAGTGTGAAATCATTTTGTTCTTCAAAAATCAAACTTAAGCTGCAATTCATACAAGAGGAAAGAGAACTTCTTCGAAAAGAGCGCAAGTTGGCTCAAGAAGCGCGAAGACTTCTTGAAGAAGATGACGACAGCCAAGAAATTAGCGACGAAGAAATATTGACCACGAATCCAGTTGAGAACAAGATTTTATCTTTAAAAATTGAAGATTCTGTTGCAAAATTAGATCCTGCTGTTTCAAAAATTTCTCCACCAACCGAACAATCAAAATCTGACGAAAACATTCTTTCACCTCAACAATATGCTGCACGAAGAAGCACCCCTAGTGAACTACCAAATTTCAATGGAAATCCATATGATTGGCCCCTATTTAAAAGCAGTTTCAACAGGTCAACTAAATTATGCGGTTTGGATAACAATGAAAACCTTATTAGATTACAAAAATCTTTGAAAGGTGCAGCCAAATCTAGCGTATCCAGTTTTTTGATTCTACCTGAATGTGTTCCTCAAATCATATCCACACTGGAAATCCTTTATGGAAGACCAGAGCAAATTATTGAAGCTCATATCAATATTATTCGTCGACAACCAGCCCCAAAGCCAGATAAATTGGAAAGTTTAGTGGAATATGCCTTGGCAGTTAAAAATTTATGTGTTTCTTTTGAAGCCGCTAAACTGAGTGATTATCTCAACAACCCTACACTTATGCATGAATTAGTTTCCAAGTTACCTTCCCAAATAAAAATTAATTGGGCAATGCACAAAAGTTCCTTGAAAACATTCAAAGGATTGAGTGAATTTGCAGACTGGATGTATCAGGTAGCAGTTAATGTTTGTACTGCTCTTCCCACCCTGAGCACAAATGATCCAAATAAATTTCAAAGGAATGAGCGAACGAACATTCACAACTCTTCAAATCAGCCAGAAACTCGTCTTTGTTGGATCTGTAAAGGAGATTGCAAATCGGTTACAACCTGTAAAGAATTTCTCCAGTATCCAGTTACAAAAAAATGGGAAGTTATTAAAGATTTGAATTTGTGCAGACTCTGCTTGAAGAAACACCGTTTTCCATGCAAATATCCCGTCAAGTGCAAACAAAATCATTGCAATCGAAAACATCACCCAATGCTTCATACAGACACTTCCAAGATGGCTAAAGAACCTGATAAACCTGAAATCGTCAATACGCAAACAGAAACATCTGTCGAAACAATTGAAAATCCAGTGACTTTTTCGGGCGAATGTAATATTTCCAAGAACAGCAACCCTAACATTCGATTCAGAATTGTTCCAGTAGTATTAAGAAATGGTAACAACGAAGTAAAGACATTTGCATTCATGGATGAAGGTTCTTCTGTTACTCTACTGAATGAAAACATCGCAGAAAAACTAGGTCTTGAAGGTACACCACAAAACTTATGCCTACAATGGACTGGAGATCAGCAGAGGCTTGAAAGTAACTCAAGAAAAGTCTCAGTTTCTATATCTGGTGATTTTGAAAAGGCAGAAATATTCAACTTTCGTTCAGCAAGAACGGTTAAAAATCTTAATTTGCCAAAACAATCTGTTAATGGGAACATCATCAAGCAAAAATATCCTCATCTTCGAAATTTGCCAATTCAGTATTATGACAATGCGAATCCACAACTTCTAATCGGTTTGGACAATTGGGATTTGGCATTACCTCTTCGCGTGAAAGAAGGACAAATTGGAGAGCCTATAGCAGCCAAATGCAGACTCGGATGGTCTATATTTGCATTTCAAAAAGCAATAAATAATCCTGCAAATGAAAGTCATAGTTTTCACATCTGTTGCTGTGAGGAAAATTTTATGAATAATCGAGATCTTTTTGAAGCTACCAAAAAATATTTCAACATAGAAAATTTAGGAGTCCAGCAAGTCAAATTGTTAGAATCAGAAGAGATGAAACGAGCAACTAAATTACAAAATGAAACTCTCACTCAAATTGGAAAGCAATACAAAATTGGACTTCTTTGGAAATATGATCAGTTGAAGCTGCCAGACAGTAAACCTATGGCCTTAAAACGACTGAGATGCATCGAGAACAGAATTTTAAAAGACCCTGAATTAGGTGAAAAAATGAATGCTCAACTAGAAGACTTCATAGCAAAGAAATACATAAGAAAATTAACAAATGAAGAGCTTTTACAACCCCAAGAAAAAGTTTGGTACCTTCCAATATTCCCTGTATTGAATCCGAATAAGCCGGGGAAATTCAGAATAGTCTGGGATGCAGCAGCCGTAACCCAAGGAATTTCCCTCAACACCATGCTTTTGAAAGGAGATGATCAACTGGCTTCTCTCTTAGGAGTACTTCTTCGATTCAGACAAAGAAAAATTGCATTTTCTGCAGATATAAAGGAAATGTTTTTGCGTGTAGGCATAATTGAGAAAGACCAACATGCACAACGATTTCTTTGGCGCAATGGTAACCCACAAAATCAGCTAGAAACGTATGTCATGACTGTTATGACCTTTGGATCCGCATGCTCCCCCAGTTGTGCTCAGTTTGTTAAAAATACAAACGCCAGAAAATTCATTTCTCAGTATCCAAAAGCAGTCCATAGCATTATAAATAATCACTACGTGGACGATTTATTAGATTCTGCTGATACAGAGGAAGAAAGTATCAAAATTGCTAAAGAAATTTCTATGATACATGCTGAAGGAAATTTCGAAATAAGAAACTGGTGTTCGAATTCTAAAAAACTTCAGGATATAATGAATAAATCAAATGATCAACCACATGATGTCCAACTTGATATGGGAACCGAGAAAAACGAAAAAGTTCTAGGAATGTGGTGGAATTTAACTTCTGATAGTCTCATATTTTCTTTACGTTTTAACAAAGGAAATAAAGAAGTGTTGAGTGGGGAAAGAAGACCAACGAAACGGGGGATCCTACGAATTCTAATGTCAATATATGATCCTTTGGGACTCCTCTCACATATCCTCATTCATCTGAAAATTTTACTTCAAGACATCTGGAGAAGCAATGTCTCTTGGGATCATCCAATTGGAGATGAATATTTCAAGAAATGGCTATTCTGGCTCAAAATTATTCATGAAATCGAAAATATTTCAATTCCTCGATGTTATCTGACGAAGATGGAAAACTGGGAAAAAACATTAGTGCAAATGCATATTTTCGTCGATGCTGAAGAGCAAGCAAGTGCAGCTGTTGCTTACCTCAGAATCAAGGGAGAAGTAATAGAATGTGTTTTACTTGGAGCGAAAACTCATGTTGCACCAATTAAACTGCAGACAATTCCACGATTGGAACTAGATGGAGCTGTTATGGGAGCAAGATTAGGAAAATCCTTTTGCGAACATTTGTCAATTAAAATAAGTGAAATCTTCTATTGGTCCGACTCTTTAGTAGTTTTGAATTGGTTAAGAAATGAAGATCCAAGAAAACTAACTAAATATGTAGCTTACAGAGTAGTTGAGATACAAGAAAATTCAATGATTTCTAATTGGAGATACGTACCTACGAAGATGAATGTAGCTGATGAAGCAACTAAATGGAAAAATTCATCGTCATCTCTTAAATATCCAAGTAGATGGTTCCAGGGTCCGGAATTCCTTTATTTCAATGAGGAATACTGGCCTATTGAACCCAAAGCGGAGAAACCGATAATTGAAGAATTTATAGTCCATCATCACATACAGGAACCAGTTATAAATATGAAAAGATTCAGCAAATACAGCAGACTTCTACGAACAACAGCATATGTGAATAGATTCATAAAGTTATTGCTAGCTAGAATTCACAAAGAACTTTCTTTCAACGGGCCATTCACGTCCGAGGAACTATTGAATGCTGAGAACAAATTAATTCGTTGGACACAACAGCAATTTTATTCAGAAGAGATCAGTCAGTTGCAGAAAAATTCCATGACGGGTCAAGCAATTGTTAAAAAGTCTAGTAGTTTATATAAACTGTCACCTTACTTAGATGAAAATGGTTTGCTTCGAGTTAAAGGAAGGATAGACCAAACAAAGAATATTGAATTCAGCATGAAGAGACCCATAATTTTACCAAGACAGAGCTATCTGACATCACTCATTGTACAAAATTATCATCATAAATTTCTTCATCGAAACCAGGAAGTCGTTGTGAATGAAATAAGGCAAAAGTTTTTCATTCCAAAATTGAGAAGAGTGGTCAACAACATAAAAAATAGTTGTCAATTTTGCAAGGTGCAAATTTTGTCAACCAGAAATGCCTGAAATGGCACCTTTACCAGAATGTCGTCTTGCAACATTCACTGCTCCTTTTGCGTACACTGGAGTGGATTATTTTGGTCCAATTAATGTAACAGTAGGACGAAGAGTTGGAAAGCGTTGGGGTGCTTTATTTACCTGCTTAACAACTAGAGCAATACATTTGGAGGTAGCCTATAAATTGGATGTTGACAGATGCATACTTTGCTTCACAAATTTTATGAATCGAAGAGGTCGTCCACGCCATATCTACTGTGACCGAGGGACTAATTTCATAGCTACAGAAAGGATTTTGAGAGAGGAATTACAGAATATAGATCCTCAGTTGATTGTGAAATCTTTCGTGAATCCAGAAATTAGTTTTCACTTCAACACCCCTCTCTCCCCTCATATGGGTGGCGCATGGGAACGCCTCGTCAAAGCTGTGAAGATTTCCTTCTATAGTGCCTTACCTTCCAGAACCCCAACAGATCAATTACTCTTCAGTTGTCTTGTTGCGGCTGAAAATATAGTGAATTCAAGACCACTTACATATCTACCAACAGATAGTGAGACGACAGAAGCCATAACACCGAATCATTTTCTCATTGGTTCTTCTAATGGCGACAAACCACTTGGTCAAATGGATGATGATGCATCTGTTTTAAAATATAATTATTTGTATAGGGAACAATTTGCCAATAAATGTTGACGTCGCGTCGGTTTGTAGCTGAATACGTACCACAACTACTTTTGCGGATGAAATGGCAGAAACCAGCTGATCCGATCAAAATTGGAGATATTGTAATCATTTGTGATAAGAAACTACCACGATGCAATTGGCCAAAAGGAAGAATAATAGAAGTTAAGACTTCAAAAGATGGTCAAGTGAGAAGCGCAACTGTGCAGACCCAAAATGGCATACTCGAGAGGCCATCAGTTAAAATAGCTGTTTTACCAGTAGAAAAAAACTGATGATGGTGCAATCCATTCCTACGGATATATTGCACCAGGCGGGAGTGTAGAAAATGTTTCAGTTTATTTTCACATTTTAATCAAAATACCGGTTGCCAAGAAAAAATGGATGACAGAAAGAAAAAAATTGTCATACTAAAAAAAATATAAGAAAGCGACCGTATTTGAGTTGTTTTTGGTTATTTGTATTAATATTATACCTAGTTGAAATAAACCTGATACTGCAAATAGTCGCCTACCACCGTTCATTCTTCACACAGGAGATAAATTAGGCAAAATTGAAGTTCAAAATATTGAAAATTTTGACGACATTGATATTTTCATGCATGAAAAAAATTCTCGGTACCTAATTATTGTTGAACATAATATAACTTTTTGTTTTTGATGTTTTACAGTTCTCTCATTGCAGTACCTTGTTATGAACGACACCACGAATGCAGATGAAGAGTACACAGGAATAATGATCAGGATCCACTTTTGGTCGAAACAAAACTGATAGTACCATCTCTGATAGAGTTTTTCAAGAGCTTTCGTTTGGATTATACTGATTTATGAAATTGTAATCAGTGTCCAAGTTATAATAGTTTAAATAATCACTGGTTTACACAAAAAAGATCATAGTCCACACGCAACTCCCCAAAAATGATCATCTGAGCCAACCTAGTTTTTGCTTCACAACATCCTAGTCAAAAACATAACACATGACTTTGAATACAGAATACAAATACGCTCTTGACTAAGACATTTTGATTTTGGTCCACATCACAGAGTTGGAGGCAACTCAATTTACCATAGAATTTGCATTATAATGCATTGATATTAGCCTTGCTTAAGATGTCTAAAAACATGGTGTATGCACTGTCAACTTTTGAATGCATCGACATTCGACCAAATCGAAAATATTAAAGTTGTTTCGTGGCGGCGCCGCAATGTCATACGTATTATTTCGGTACATATACTCCATTCACAATTATAAAATCACAACTCTGGCCATGGTTTCGTTTTCAGGAATTGATGCACCTTATGAAAAATCTGTGCGCGTACAGAGAATATTTTTAATGACAAAACGTTGTTGCCAGTTGCTTTGTTTACATCAAAGTAAAAGTATCAAAGATATTCCACATTTTGTTAGTTCGAATCGATCGGCGATTTTGGCGCGAAATATCGATAAGGAATCGCCTATTTTTCCGTTCTTCGTCGTCCAGAAGAAGTTTCCCGTCGATTTCGTGCAAGTGTCATTTCTTCCTTTCACGACTTTTGGCGTGAGTAAGAACGGCAAATTTGAATTTGACCAAAAATCGATTAATAAGCATAAAAAAAGCAAAAGTAAGTACTAATCGTCTTCTTTACACTTGATAACGAAGTTTTTTTAGGTATCTGGCCGTTTGAAAAGATTTCAAACGAAATTCCGGTCCCCCAGAAGTTTGGTTAGTTTCGGTATCGTTTTTGGTGCTCAAAATTTATTCGGGATGTGTAAATGGAAAAAACGGCTTCCTTATACGATCTTCTAACGAAAGCGACCGGAAAATATGGTTCAAGTATAGGATTTTCGAGGAATTATGAGGAAAGAACTTGCAGAATGAAATTGCACGATTTTCGTAAGTAAACGGGTTCTGGATGGCCATCATTGGTCTCTAAATGATAATTGCTGATCGTTTTCACGTTTCAGAAAAAAACACGTCGAAGAAGCTAAAAAAAGAAGAAATATGACTATATTGCACTAAACGATTCAGATTCCGATGGATTGAAATATGTGTCACTGGAGCTTTCATTCCTATCAATCCTTTGCCGACAGTAGAAATAGGCTATATTGAACCAGAATACATCGGTTTTTTCCATATTCCAGGAGTTTGCGTCTTATTTTAGAACAGGTGAATGATAAATGTGAAGCATATGTTTGACCTATTCCATTTCATTTGTACAAACCTACTGTGGTAGTAATGTATGAATCTTTTTTAAACTAACAAATTACCATACAGCCAGAATATTTCACTCCTTGTTCATAAGATCAAATAAATGAAATGTATATCTATAAAGCTTTCAGGCTTATTAATTTATATTGCATTAAAATTATTAGTGTTTCTGTAAACAAATTCGTTAATTTAGTTATTATGTTTATTTTCTTTGTGATGAATGAAACTGTTATTTATTTGAAATAAAGAAATATTAGAAATAGAAATGTTATGCACCCTCACAATCATATCACATATTCGGATTCCAGTAGAGGGATATGATGTTCCATTCTTCTTGATTCTTGTAATTACCCATCAATTCATCTTATATCTTTGGGTTGAGTTTTTTTAATGAATTCTTAATTAGAATCAACAATTGATGTCGTCAAGTCTTGAACTTTCAGTTCGAGAGGATAATAAACATCAAATCTTCACAAGCATGCATATGAAAATTATGTGAAAGCAATGCAATTTTCTTCCAAGAAAAATAATATATTTCAACAGTGATCTCTCGTACTTTTCATGCAAATAATTAGAAAAGGAATCCTTTCTATCAATTCATATAAACGTTAATTATTTTCGTCCATCACATCTTTTCCAATTCATTCACATTCTGAGAAATACGCTAAGAATGTAGAAAGGGCAACATAGTGTTGACTTGGAACATAAAAATATTTTGAAAAACGTCATAACTTCGATACAGAGTACAATGTGTCAAATTTCCAAGGCCAGAGTTGTGATTTTATAATTGTGAATGGAGTATATATCTAATAATTTCAATATGGGCAATGAGCTAATGGAAATTGAAGCTTGCAGCAGTATTGAGAATGAAAATAATTTACTAATTCTGTCTTTCTCTGACACATCGCAATATTTTCTCGCAAGGAAAAATCGGCTTCAATTTAAGAGTCTATGAAAATTGACTTCATAATCGTTTTTCGGTGGTTGTTCATCGAATTTTTTTTTGGAAAATTAATTTTCTACATCAAAAAAAAATTTCAATTGGATAGGCGCTTAAATAATGAAAAAAAATTGTGGAAATACTGAAAAGACTTCCAGAAAGTGTGAAATCGCATGGAACTGTCTGAAATTCCAGGAGAATTGAAAAAAATTAAGTTTCCAGGTAGAAAATTGAGGACGTGAACTTGGAAAAATGAAAGGCACTTTTTCAAATGAAGAACCGGTGCCGTCAGCCAAAGAATAACGTCCCCTTAACGATATTTGTTTCGCATTTCAGCCGAAAATATGTCGAAGAGTATACACATCAGATTTGATTTTTGTTGGAAATTCCGGAACAAAATTTGTAGAACTGAGAACAGCAATTGTATTTTGTAAATGGTAGAGTCTCCATCGGCTTTTTTTGGATTTATAATTCGAATGTTAAATTATAGAGTTATTTTTATGTTTGCATTTATACCGGGTGAGCCTTCAATTTGTAAATATATTTCAACTGAAGATTCTCGAGGCATTTTCCGCTTTTCTGAATTCGGCTTTGTAGAAAAGATATAAAAATGGACCAAATACGTGCCTGATACGATTCTGTGTCCACACCTCAAAGTTCATATTTCTCGATTGAAATAGAGATAATACATTTACTGTGGGTTTCAAAAAGCCTAATCACCGGTGATCGGAAATCAACGGCTTGATACTCTTGATTTTTAAACTGTCAAATCGAATTGATTTTAGATCAACCTCCGATCACCGGTGATTACGCTTTGTGAAACCCACCGTTAGGGAATACTCAAGTACAAACCTGAGATTTGTTATTACGGTTCTGATTATGCGATTTTAACAAAGTTTTGCATCCAGCTGAATACGTTATTCTTCATCCAAATTTCATCTCGGTTCAATTTGAAATTATCAGGAAAACAAAATTTCGGACGGCCATAATATAGAAACATAATGACACCTCATCGATCAAACGAATACATGTTAAAAATTTTGGATCGAGGGGTTTCCTTTCATGTAACATTGCTTTGGTTTTTTCAACGCCTTTTCTCTTGAATAGATATAGCGTTACGAAAATTTGTTTACCAAGCAAGCCTCAATTATTTTCCATTTCTACCTATCCTAGATTCGGGGTCACCTTTTTCTGAAACATCCTGTATACTTTCGATATTTCGCGAATAATCCTAGCGCCTGATGAATATACTGATAAAACATCTGGAATGGGAACAAACAAATTATGGTCATAGAAAGGGTGCAAAGAATCATTTCGAAGTATAAGATGTTGAAGATCCTTTTAGAGGTCCAGGTAATTCCATTAGGACAAAATCAAAATTGACTCACCACTATACAATTCATTCCGATGCCAACTAAGTACAGATAAGCACTAGGTACCGTTGAAGGATAATAAGGGTGCCGCAAGCTTTCATCATCACAGAAGAATCCTCTCTGGTACGCAGTACCCCACAGATACAGAAACAGGACAGGAAATCCAACTGGAAAAAAAATTATCATGAAAGGAGGCTCTTTGGACATTAGATTTAGATTTATAATTCTAATCGAGCAAGAAAAATAAAAATTGGAATGAATTCATTTTGATACTTTCCACATTAATGGGCAAAAAACCTGAAGCATAAGAGTAGGATATTTAATAAATTACTTCCTCTATTTCAGTATCGTAAAGAGTTCATTACAGTACCGAAAACAGTACTGTAATGAGCTCATTGCAGCATTGTTTTCAGTTATATTTCTCGTTTTGTGATTGTCACCACTGACTGCGGATCCTATCCAGTTTCAACACACGTCAATTGTCGATATAAAATAATTTGGAAATGATTGTTGATGAGGCAAGTTTAAAATTTTTTTTTGGCATTTCACCTATTTCATTCATGCCAGTTGGTTGCATACTGCATTTTCCAGATCTAAAATTAATGAAGAAACGATCATGATCTGGACCCAGTTCATAGTATTCTCTAGACCAAAATACAATCATTCTTGAATTCTTTGTCTTGAACCTTCATATTGCAGAGCTCTACCCGTCTGCATGCCCCAGCATATCCCATGAGTAATACTACATACCTGAAAGTGGTTATACAGGGTGTCCCGTAAAGACCACGTCAAACGAAAATGGAATGTAGATCAGAATGTACTCTATCTGATGTGGAAAAATCGTTCACATGAAAGTCTCACAGTTCTCGAGATATTTGATGTTTTATGGAAATGTTGACTTTTCACACTTAAAATGCTTTTTCTCTTGCGGAAGCTACAATTGAAAACTTTTTGAATCCGTTTTTTCCGTAAATATTTTAATGATTACTTCAATTCATGCAGTGAAAAATAGCACAAAATATTATACAGGGATTCTGAAAAAAAAAATTTTAATTCATGTTTTGAAGGAAGTGTTTTTTGTACTGAATTCTATCTGACGTGGTACAAATGAAAAACACCAGACCTATTCTGCATATTATTACGTTGAAAAGTTGCCCATTTTGTGAGGACTCCGAAAAGGTAAAATACAGGTGATAACCTTTTTCAGAAAAAAAGATATTCGAATGTTTATCGAAAACAGAGCATTTCTGTGAAAACTGATTTTTTTACCTTTTCCATAAATACTTTCATTTTGCACTTCCTGCGGCAAATAATCAATCAACAAATCAATAAAATGTTACTTAGATGCCAATTGTCGAAGGAAGAGTTCCTGGGAGTCGTAAAAGTAGTGGCCAGCCTTCGATAGTGGAGGATGACACCATTTTGAATGAAGTCGAAAATAATCCTTCAGTATCAACCAGAATGATAGAGCTCATGATAGGCATATCAAAATCAAGTGCCCATAGAATCCTGAAGAAACACAAATATCACCCCTACCATATTCAGCGAGTTCAACACCTACTACCAAGAGACTATCGATCCCGAGTAAAATTTTTTCAACAAATGTTGCTGAAACATACAGAAAATCACGATTTTTTTAATAATATCCTTTGGACTGATGAGTCTTCCTGTACTCAAAGCGGGTATATCAATCTGCATAATCTTCATAGTTGGAACATCTAGAATCCGCACAATATAAGGCAAGATAGATCCCAATATCGATTTACGGTGAATTTATGAACTGGAATATACGATGGAAAAATATTCGGTCCGACAGAATTGCCGCAATCATTAAACGGCACCAACTATTTGAATTTTCCAAGGAACAGTGTACCCTTACTCTAAGAAGATATACCACTGGAAATGCGACGTAATCTATGGTTTCAACACGACGGGTGCCCAGCACACTACAGTCGTCATGTTTGGGAATATTTAAACCAAACATATCCTCACCGGTGGATCGGAAGGAGCGGTGAAATTTTGTGGCCTCCCCGTTCACCAGACTTAAATCCTCTGGATTTTTTTTACTGGGGTTTTTTGAAAAATGAAAATTATTCGAATCCCATAAGAGATGAAGCACAACTAAGGGAGCGCATTCGTATTTCAGCAGCCAAAATAGCGGGGAGAAGTTTGTATGGTTTGAAAAGGTCATTTCTCAATAGATGCAGGGCATGAATTAGCGGAGGGGGTGGTTATTTTGAGCATTTGCATTACTAAGAATCCTGAATTTTCATTATTGATATTTTTATAAAGTTTCTTCACTATAGATTTGATGATGTTGAAAGTCCTGTGCGTTATTACATTATATCATTGCAATTAATGAATAATTTCACTTTATAAGTAATGAGAGGACTAACTGACATTTTTCAAGAGAATTATTCAATATGTTACAGCAGAATCTGCAAAATGAAAGGATTTGTGGAAAAGGTGACAAAATCAGTTTTTCACAGAAATGCTCCATTTTCGATAAACATTCAAATATCTTTTTTCGTGAAGAAGGTTATCACCTGTATTTCACCTTTTCGGAATTCTCACAAAATGGGCAACTTTTCAACGTAATATGCAGAAAAGGTCTAGTGTCTTTTTTTCATACCACGTCCGATAGAATTCAGTACAAAAAATCACTTCCTTCAGAACATGTATTTTAATTTTTTTTTTCAGAATTCCTGTATAATATTTTGTGCTATTTTTCATTGCATGAATTAAAGTTATCATTCAACAATATTCACGAAAAAAACTGATTCGAAAAGTATTTAATAGTAGCTTCCGCAAGGGAGAAAGCATTTTAAGTGTAAAATTTCAACATTTTCATAAAACATCAAATATCTCGAAAACTATGAGACTTTCATATGAACGATTTTTTCACATCCGGTACAGCACATTCTGATCTACTTTCCGTTTTCGTTTGACGTGGTCTTTACGGGACACCCTGTATAAGGCATACATAGATGACGATAATATTGTTTCCTTCATATCCAAATAAGTGTCATTTGCTGCTTCCTTCAATAATTTATCAATTTGGTCGAAATCAAGAACTTATTTATTTATTTATTCACATCCAACAGGCCGGAAGCCCAATTACAGGTGTACATAATATATTTTATGTTCGACTGCTTCATAAACACTTGATTCATGAATTCGTTTAGCGTCCATAAATGACTACTTTATTGGACACCACTTTATTGGACTCATCTGTCACAGTCTTCTCTCGATTTTCAATAGGTACTTTCATTTCACAGTTTCACACCACTTGTTATAGGCCGCATACGAATTTTCATAAGCACTTCTAGTGGGTAGGAGAGATTCTTTGGCACTTGCGTGTAAATTTTTCACGCTTTCCTCTCCCGAACTATCCACTTTTGGAATTATTGTGAAGTTTGTCACAGAATTAACAAAGTAAACAACTTTGTTCAGTGAGGTTGCTAAGGTCGCTGATGGTAACTAAGGTAAGAAAATCAAAAGCACCCTTAATGTTTTCTTGAAATGAAGCGACGAATATATTAATTGCCATTTCAGCAAATAAAATTTCTGCATTGCAGTCGAACATAAAGCTTTGTATGCAACTCGTACATAATTAGGCTTATGGACTTGCCAAATTATTGGCCTCGCTCGCTTTGCTCGCTCTGCCATAAACTTTTGGACTCGTCCATAGAGACCTAATTTATGTACTTGTTACATAAATAGCTATTATGACACAAAGGTGATAGATCATATGGCAACATAAAATACAAAAGATTAATCAATTCTGAACCTCCCTAGACAAAGAATCCCCGAATCTAAATAATGACAAAAAAAATATATCAGCATTTTCAACACTATTACAGCTTCTACACATTGATGTGAATGGACAGTAAAAGTGGTGCCTTATGATTTCTTTGGTTTGTATTCTTAAGAAGAAGTTTATAATAAACATTGCATACTTACAAATTCTGAAATATCAATGATGTCTTATATTAAGCATACTACGTAACATTGAATAAGTTCTTCATAATGTAGAACATGTATATGTCCTACTTAAATGTTCAAAATACGCTAACAAGACATTTTCTTCAGACCACTTCACCAGTTTTTCGTATTCTTTTTCGTACAAGGATTAGGATTTTTGAGGTATTAATTTATTCGCAACATTATTCGCAATTTTTCCTAATTCTGGAGGTGTTAAATCGATTTCGTCAGACATAATTCACGAATTTAATTTATAAATGATTTCAAAATTCGAAACGTAGGATCTGTCAATTTTCGTAACAGTCACACCAACTGCCAAGATGCAATACAAAAGTCACTAGGATGTCTAATCTGAATTTTTCTTCTACATAATTTTGACAGTATTTCACGAAACTTGACTGAAGTAGAGTTGGAGTTTCCATTTCTTTTCTCTGAAATGATCGAGACTTGTGGGAATGTCCGGAATCTTTAAATATCATCACAGGATGTCCTTATAAAGTGTCAAAAATTGTGGTCAAATTTCGACAATTAATGTTTTTCAAACAAAACACTATTTTTTCATGATTTGCGATGGATTCTTCAATAATGACAGTATTCGAATATGATTAGATATATTTTAAGATTTGGGAGTTTTTTGTGATTTTGTTATTTTATGTTACATGTAGAGTCAATTTCATTCAATATGTTCCCAGAATCCACTTCAGAACAATTTTCTGTGAGAGGAAAAAATTACTTCACAAGCGACAAGACCCATTATTGTGTCTGTTTTGTCTTACGGAATTCATACTAGCAATTCAAATCAAGAAGTTATGGATCAATTTCATATCCACCGCGAAAGCGACAGAAATGTTGTAGAACTTGCCAAGCATTCAACGAGAAATATATCCATTTATCCTCTATGACAGAAGATATTTCCAAAGTATGATTCAAAGTTATTTGTGATAGTGTGAAAGTACTTCGAGGGTACAAAAGAAGGGTTATAGAGGCATAGAATACCTCGTGTTAGCACTGATAAGATTTTGTTCGAGACTTTCTTGTTGATCGAAAATCTGAGCTGAGGTCGCGCTATTTTCCATTGCCGCAGTAGCGCCACAACCGCGAAATATTGCGGATTTTTCTCGAAGTAGGGGCTGTACTACATTCTAGAGTGACGTTTTTGATCTACAATTCTTGGTCATGAGTCGTTATACCAGGGTTTCTATGCATCTATGAAGGGTTATAGGTAATAGTTGATGATCGACAGAATGAGATTAGTTTCTTGACTATTCCTAAGCAAATACGAATTAACGAATTCATATGATCAAAGAATTGTTCTGAAGTGAATGCCAGGAAGAGATTGAAAGGAATTGACTCTATAACATTAATGAACAAAATATTGAATAACTCCAAAATTATTGAATCTGGAAGTATAATATTGGAACACCATCATTATTTCTGTTCGAAGAATCCAACTCAATAATAAAAAGTACAATCACATTATTTTCATATTTCAAATAGGCCAAGTTTTTGCTTTTTGCTTTTACAGTGCAGCGGACGATTTTTTTTATTCGAATAATTATATGAACTACCATCTCTGTAAATTTCAGCAGGGTTAAAATGACTGAAACTCAAAATTTTTTTTACAAGTTTTCATGTCCAGCGGACGGGTTTTCCACCAACGTACAGCCAGCGGAAGATTTTTTTTAATCGAATAATTATATAAACTACCATCTCTGTAAATTTCAGCAGGGTTAAAATGACTGAAACTCAATTTTTTTTACAGGTTTCCATGTCCAGCGGACGGGTTTTCCACCAACGTACAGCCAGCGGACGATTTTTTTATTGGAATATTTATACAAACTACCATCCGTCTGCGGTGGTCGAGAAAACTGAGGCTCTCGCAACCGAGCTGAATAAAATTAATAAAAATGTGATAATCGACATTCTGGTCAGTAAATGTGTGCCGGAAAGCGTTGTTAGTAAATCAGTGATAGAATTCTTCAAGGATCTTTTCGGTAATGCCTGTAATAAAGAAAAGAAATGCGAATCTGTGAGTGATGTACGAGTTCTAACGAACGAAGTGAAACTTGAAACCGAGTTGAATTTCCAAACTAAACAAATGGATTTAATGAAAGCCTTAAATCAGGAATTAGGTCTTCGAATTAGGGATCAAGCAACTATAATAGATCTCCTCCAGGATAGAAAGCCGAGTTCAACTGGATTGACCCACGTAAAAAAAGTACGTCATAATATAGATAATAATCAAAACAGCAAAAAACAAATTCTGGCCTTCCATCACATAATGACCTTGACACCTGTAACATCGAAGTCTCAAAACCGCAAAACAGTATGAAGTCTGCCTACGATTCCCAAACGACTGGTAGTTCCAGTGTTGATAATGTAATTGTCTCTACTGACTCTACTGCCTACTCTGACGTAACGAAACAACAATCACCGCTGTCAAACATACGTATGACAGCAGCATCCAAGCCTGCGCAAGGAGTTGGTACCAAGGACGACTCTACGACGTCTAGTTTGACGTGTCTAACCCCAAATGTAAACAAAGTCCAGTTTCCAAACTCACAGGTCCGTAAAAAGAAATTTGTGACTGGGAAATGTACTAATGGAACACATAAAATTAAAGGGGCTCCCAATTTTGCCAGTATATATGTTGGAAAGGTCTTGGGTGAAGTACCAGAGAAGGATATGAGCGATTTTCTCAAGCTTACTTGGACTAATATTGACATAAGATGTACGAAGCTGAATAATAAGGGGTCTAACAGTAGTTTCAGAATAAGTCTCGATGCTAAACACAAAGCAGAAGTCATGGATGAGAGTAAGTGGCCTGCTGGCGTGATACTTAAAAATTTTTTGTGACTCGTCCAATAGCTCAGCAGGACAAATAGCACATCATAACCAAGTAGGTTTTTTTCCACTTGAACATCAGAGGAATATCTGACAAGAATGGTGCTTTGGAGGCCTTACTAGATCAATTCAAAGATGTTGTAATTTTATCTCTCACTGAACACTGGCTCTCTGAAAATGAGGCAGCAGCATATACACTTGATGGTTGGCGACCGGCCCATAGTTTCTGCCGTAAGAAGAAGACCAGGGGCGGAGTCATTACTTTGTGCAGACGTGATGTTTTCTTCAAATGTCTAGATGAATTCAACGTTTTGTCAACTGAATCTCATTGCGAGGTATCAGCTGTAAAAATATTTAGGTATAATCTGATCTCTTTATCAGTCTATAGAGCACCTAATGGTGATTTTAACATATTTTTGGAAATTTTCAATCAAATTTTAGATGTTTTGAAGGGCTCAAAGTGTAATGTGGTAATTATGGGAGATTTCAATCTTCCTTTTAATCAACCTGACTGTAACTGTAAATTATTTTGTGATATTTTGGCATGTAATGGTTTTGCGAGGACTATTTTCCGGCCTACACGTGGACCAAATTGTATAGACAATATTTTCATAAATTTTGCCAGGGATCATTTCGATGCAAAGGTCATTGATTTTGAATTCTCGGATCATTCTGCACAGTTGGTGAGTGTGGCTGTCCCGGTGGATGAAGTTGTCAATTGTGCCGTGGTGAGGAAGTCTAGACCCCTAACGCAGAGAGGTTTGAACGCCTTTCATAGTTTACTTAGTGAACTTACATGGGATTACCTTGACCAGGATCACCTTAGTGTGGGTAAGCGTTTTCAGATTTTCCATGATGAATTTGTGCACCTATTTGCACAATGCTTCCCAGAGAGAGAGATTAAGTCTAACTCTCGTGATGGAGGTATCAGATGGTTTTCCCAGGAGTTGCGTGATATGAGGGATAACCTGGGATTGATGAGGGACCTTTCTGTCCGCTATCAGACCGATGATCTGATATCCTCCTACAATAGGCTGAAAGGCATGTACAAGTATAAAATCAAATTGGCCAAAACACAGGCTAATGACCGGATTATAAGACATTCCAATAATGTTTCTAGAACAATCTGGAACCTAATAAAAGTTGAAAACTGCCAGGAGAAAGATGAAGAATTCAACTTCTCATCTAACGATCTAAATAATTTTTTTATAACTGCCGCAAAAAATACAGTTGAAAATTTGGGAGACCAAATTTTTGACCCAGTGACTAATGTTCCTGCTGCAGTGGATTCTGTCTTCTATTTTAGAAATGTCTCCTATAATGATGTTAGAGACGCCATAATGTCTCTGAAGCCATCTAAGAGTACAGATTTCTATGGCTTGTCAACGTACTTAATAAAAAAAAATATAAATACTCTGGTGTTTCCGCTTGCAGGGCTCTTCAACCTTTGTATCAATAATGGTACATATCCGATCCGGATTGCCTAAAGGTGTCCAAGGTGATCCCGATATTCAAGAAGGGTAGTAGGGAGGATATAAAAAACTACAGGCCAATTTCGTTGGTGCCGGTGTTCTCAAAGGTGTTCGAGAAGCTATTGTGTTCTCAGCTGCTTGAATACTTTGAAGGTAATAATTTGCTCTGTGCCGAACAGTTTGGGTTTAGAAGGGGCAGGAACACCACCAGTGCTGTCATGAGTTTTATTGAGCATACTCTGCAATGCTTCGAGAACGGTGAGTTTTCCCTATCAATATTCCTGGACCTAGCGAGGGTTTTCGACTGTGTGGTCCGCATGATTCTGGTGGGGAAGATGCGGGCATATGCATGTTCGGGAGATAGTTGTGATTTAATTTCTTCATATTTGTCAGATAGACATCAAGTAGTGTTCAGTAAGAATGTCTGGTCTGAGCGTGGTAGGGTGGAACTGGGAGTACCACAAGGATCTGTCCTTGGACCCCTTCTATTTCTAATCTTTATTAATGATTTGCCATCATATCTTGATGAGTATAAAATTTCTCTTTTTGCTGACGATACAACTGTCTCTCTGGCATCCGGTGACCTTGGTGCACTTCTGCTGGACGGCGAGGCTGCGCAGTCGAGAGCTCTCGACTGGTTCGCTTCAAATAGACTCATGGTCAATGAAGACAAAACTGTCAGATTGCTTTTCACGTTGCGTCATGTGGACGAGGGCGATCTTCTGGGTGACGCTAAGTTCCTGGGTGTCATTTTGGATTCGGCTCTTCGCTGGGATGGTCATGCTGATCGGCTCGCATCGAAGCTGTGTGGGAACATCTTTCTCCTGAGAAACATGTCCAATCGTTTGTCACCCGCTGTTCTGAGAATAGCTTACTTTGCTCTTGTCGAATCTGTGTTAAGATATGGTATCTTAGCCTGGGGTAACTGTGCCCAACGAAAGAGAATTTTTGCGCTGCAGCGGAGGGCTCTCAGGATAGTGGTTGGTCTTAAGTACAGGGATGATTGCAGACCGGCATTTATTTCCCATAAGATTTTAACTCTACCATCTTTATATGTGCTGGAAGTTTTGATGTTTGCTCACAAAAATATGGCTAACTACAATATGAATGGCTCGTATCACGATTACTCCACGCGTGGAAGGCAGTTGATCAGATATGAACGATGTCGTGTTTCCAAAACACAATCATTCCCATCTTATATCGGGAAAAAATTTCTCAATAAAATTCCCAATCACATCAGGGTCCAGCCTCCAGATAGGTTCAAGCTTACTCTAAAGGGAATGTTGTGTGATTGCGCCTTCTATGATGTTAACGAGTTCCTGCATTTCGATACAGGTACGGTTTGGTCCAGCGTGTAGCACTTGTTTTGTATCAGTTCTGTATGTACTGTCTGAATACTTGTAATATTACTTTTAATTGTGACTTTGAAAGTTGCTTGACAAGTGCAAACATATATGTGATGTAATAGCATGATTAAATAATTATTATTATCATTATTATTACGTGTTTTCGTTGCTCCCGTTGGCAAACCCACCACTGGTGCGCCAGCTGACGGTCACAATGCTATAAGACAAAATACAAATTAAGCTATATACAAATTATGGCCAGGGTTAAAATTGGCCACCAAAAACTATCACTGGCTCCCGGGCTATTTCAAACTACTGCTAAATTTTCTGGTCAATCATTCGCTCACCACCCTTCTCAATTAATCATGGAAAGCTGCTTAGTTAAGAATTAAAATTGACCTGATCGAACATTTTTTAGAAAAAAGTGAATACCGAAGATATAAATTTTGTTCGATATTTTTACTCACTCTGTATACATATACCAACACAAAAGACTATTTACATTTCGTGTAAATACTCGGGCATGCTCGCAGCTCCATGAGACTTTGATAGAGTGCTGTTCTGGCGGTGATCTTTATTTAAATAACTAGATATCGCTTCTGAAAGTAGGCTCTGATCAAATATTTGATGCATAGCAGCTTAGAAATTAGTCATTTAAGATTGGTAGCGTTTTAACGCCTTTTATTTGTATTTCTGATGAAATTAAAATAAACCATATTCAAACAAATATGCATCTTCTCGTACTCTGTGTTTATTGCTCGCGGGAATGATATTGTGCAAAACCCCGGGATCATACTGAACACCCCCGGGTGCATAAAATGATCCTCAACAGAAATTCAGTCAAAGCTATACTCCATTCACTTTTATAAAGTATCGCGGTTTGCCATGAAATTCTGACACATTTCACCGTGTATGTTTTGAAAATGTTGGGTTATAGTCATTCTTCTGTCAGTTGAACGAGCAACGTTGCCGTTTCTGCTAAAAAATCGTAGTAATTACGTTTTTATCAAAATGTTCCTTTACTTTGGTAAATTAATCAGAAAATATTATGTGAATTCAGAAGACATTTATATACATTTTTGCACAACTTGAAATACTCCAGTATGAAAATGCAGTAGTTCTACGAAACCTGCGCCACAGTTAAACCTTAGACGAGCTAACTCTATTTATAAAGTTGAAAAAGAGTAAATAGAAAGTAGACTTGGCAATGTCGCTCGATTTTCACGAGTACCAACATGCGTCCGTTTTAAGTGAAAGTACTTGTACTTGATTAACCTAAATCATGGCAAACCGTGATACTTTATAAAAGTGAATAGATATTGTCAATATTAGGAGGTATGTTATTCAACGAGCATATTAACATGCGCGTGAATAATTGACATAATATGCGAGTAGGATATCCACCTATGTCTACGATTGTGGAATAATTCTCGTTTCAATGTTATTTATATGACATTTAATAGAATTCTCTGCTCAGAAGAATTTTATTTTTCTATTGGCCGTCTCCTTCAGTTCATTTCAGTTCTCATGTTTAATTTTTTTATATAATTCCTATTTGTTTTCGTTCTTCATTCGAAGAATTTTTTCTTTTTCAGATTCAAAATATTGAATATTTTATGTGAGTATTCATAGTGAATTGATCATGTTATTTTTTTTTCTGCGCCCTAAAGTGGATATTAACTCAGAAAATATCCATTTTAGGGCAAGGGTGTGATGCATACACTCACATTATTTTTCAACGTAGATTCAATATCTGCCATAAAAAAATGGGGTTCTAATTTGAAAAAAATGATTTTTCACGATTTTGTCATCCCTAACTTTGAAAGCGATTTTTTCACCCCCTGTATCATGAATCGCGATTTCGATAGTGGATACATCAATCTTACATCTTGAAAAATCCCAAAAATGAAAATTTTCCATCCAAAAACCTCGAAGTTATTCTTGTTTCAGCGGAGCTCTATTTTCGATTTTTTTTTCGAATTTTCCCGCTCAGAGAGAATTTTCCAACCAAAACTGAAAAATGTTACATCAAAATAACTTGAAATTTTCTAAGGAATCTATTTCTGCAATAAAAAAATGGTGTTCTAATTTGAAAAACGGAAGTTGACGTCAT
Source organism: Adalia bipunctata (assembly GCA_910592335.1). Lineage (NCBI taxonomy): Eukaryota > Metazoa > Arthropoda > Insecta > Coleoptera > Coccinellidae > Adalia > Adalia bipunctata. The sequence goes on along the minus strand of OU342949.1, from coordinate 7,335,755 downwards.
TTCCGGAAAAACCGGAGGTGCTCATGCCTTGAAAATATTTTAGATTTCATCAGCATCGTGAAATACTTATAAGTGCTGAATTTCATGAAAATACGTTCAGTAGTTTTCCGTATAAATATGGGTGAGGTTCCTCGTGAAAGACCCTGTATATAAAAGAGAGCTGTTGGTTATACCATTTATAAGTCGGGATCGGATGGACTGTTTGTTATGAAACTTCATTTATGGATTCGTCTACGGCCTGGTTATTATAAAATACATTGAAACTCTGAAAAATTCGATGAGAAATTTGCTTATGTAGGAAATGCTTTTCCCCCTTTTGAATAAGGCCGCTAGGTGTCGCTACGGTTTGCTGATGTAGGAAATGGTTTTTCTCCTTTTGAATAAGGCCACTAGGTGTCGCTACGGTTAATGGCTCTTATCTAGACACTGTAGCGTACAGTGACTAGACACTGTATTTGATATTATCGCCACTAGATGGCGATGTATACAATTATTGTGTAATTTGCATAGAACTTATAATAACATGGAAGGGGTAAAGATCTCAAGTTGGTGGAAAAGTGAATTTTTACCGGAATGTCAAGTAAATCGGATTGTGACGATCAGCATCAATCGTGAGTTGTCCATTTTCATCTTTTCTCTATATTTCTGAAATGCTTTTGATTTATGCTTGGGTAATAAATATATTTGCGGAAATAACTGAATTCAAAATTGCCCATAATTGGTAATTGACATATTATTTTTGTCTTTCTGTTTTGTGTGACAGCTCATATCCATGGAAAAGATGACAGTTGACAGATGACGTTTGACAGATGACATTTGACAGATGACATTTGACAGATGACATTTATCAATAGACAGATGACTATTGACAGATGACATATCACATTTATCAATTGACAGATGACTATTGACAGATGACATATCACATTTATCAATTGACAGATGACATTTTCATAGTGTTTTTGTTGATTCATCGAACCCAACCGATGGTATTGTTTCCGCTGCGGCTGACTCTCCTGCTTACCTCTCGGAAATTGTTATAACTGCTAGGGAGATCGAAAAGTCTATAAGGTCTCTGGATCAAACTAAGGGTGCCGGATCTGACGGTATTCCATCATATTTTGTACGTAATTGTCCTACTTTGTGCCTTCCACTTGAGCATATCTTCAACCTGTCCCTCCGCATCGGCAAATATCCTCGGCGCTGGAAGGTTGCATCGGTTGTCCCAATTTTCAAGGGAGGTGATAAATCTTTTGTTGAAAACTACCGCCCCATTAGCAAATTATGCGCCTTTTCCAAGCTATTCGAAAAACTTGTATATGATCATTTATATAATTTAGTGAAGAATCAGATCATTCCTGAACAGCACGGGTTTTTGAAGGGAAAGTCCATAGAGACTAACCTCTTATTATTTATGACTTTTCTGGAAGAGGCAATGGATAAGCGTCTGCAGGTTGACGCTGTTTACACCGACTTCAGTAAGGCATTTGATAAAATTTCACATAGTATTCTCAGTCGTCGTCTATCTGAGGTCGGTGTGGGGGGTGGTCTTTTGCGGTGGTGCGAATCCTATATGACTGATAGAGTTCAATTCGTCTCTTTGGACGGATTTAGGTCGTGTGAGTTTACATGTCCATCTGGTGTACCACAGGGCTCTCATCTCGGTCCTCTGTTTTTCTTGATTTATATCAATGATATTATTTCCGCCTTTCAGAGGTGTAGAGTGCTCCTCTATGCGGATGATTTGAAAATTTTTTATATAGTCAGGTCTGCGGAGGACTGTAGGATCGTACAAGGGGAATTGGAAAGATTCTCGGAGTTTTGTCGTTCACACAATTTATATTTGAATATTTCTAAATGTAGGACGATTACATTCACACGTAATAAGACTCCAATTCTATTCCAATATAGTATTGATCAGGCGACATTGGAGAGAGTTGATCACATCAGGGATTTGGGCGTGGTTCTGGATGGGAAGTTGACTTTCGCATTCCATATTGATGGCATAGTCAATTCTGCCAGTAGAATGTTGGGATTTTTGTTTAGGACATGTAGGGTTTTCAGGGGTATCAAGCCGGTTCTGAGTATTTATTATGCTTATGTTTTTAGCCGACTGAATTTCGCTTCGGTCATTTGGAATCCACAGTACAAAATTTACGTAGAAAGAATCGAACGAATACAGAATAAATTGCTTAAATATTTGAGCTTCAGAGGTAATTTCTCTGTTTCAAATAATGACAGTAGTTTTTATTATATGGCCAGAAAACATTTTAATTTGATTTCTCTTGAAAATAGACGTAGGATAGGCGATGTACTTATGTTGAGGAAAATTGTAAGTGGTGAGTTGCAGGTACCGGATTTATTGCAGGAGGTACACATCAATGTCCCCAATTTTAATCTAAGATCTTTTGAAATTTTTCATGTACCTTTTAGAAGGACAAATGCATCCAAAAACTCTCCATTAATCAGAATGTTCCGAACCTGCAATGAGCTACGAATTGTCGATGTATTTCATTGTGCTAACATCAAGCTACAACTCAAAAAACATTTTCTGGTGCAGTGAGCTTTTTGTTTTCTTTTGGTTTGATTTGGTGTAGAGATTTTCTTTGATTGGTTTGTTTTTCATCTCAATGTAATTTGTGGATACTGTTCATAGGTCTCTGACCTGTTTGTATTCCTAATGTTTAATAAATAAATAAATAAATTGTTAGGTTATTATTATATTGAGTTATAGATAACATCCACATATCCTAGCCTACGTAGGCTACGATATATCTTATAATTTCAATATGAGTGTAATGAGCCCATTAAAATTGAAGCTAGGCTTTGGTAAAAATCCATATCTGCGCTTATGAAGTAATATCAAAAATAAAGATAACTTATACTAATTCTATCTCTCTCTGACACAAAGTATCATGTCGTGAAACGTTTGTCATCCATAATTTCATGTGAATACTTTCCACCATAACCTAATAATTTCATGTGATATTATTCACTCGCATTAATCCGTTTTCTTCAATCTCGGTATATCTTTGTTATCTTCTATTCATATTTTAGAATTGAACTGAAAATATTCCACTGGCATATTTTGATCCCCGATATCTATTTTCTTGTCGTCTCTCGTAATATACATAACCTTCAAATTTGTCTTTTTTGAGTAACCAGTTGACGCATGGTACATTCAAATCCGTACCAACCATTTGGCTTCACATTGTGAATGTGCATAGTAGGCGTATGAGCGATATTGAAATTATTAGATAAATAACATCCGTTTCAAAGCATAATATACAATGTCAAAGAGAGACAGAATCAATAAGTTATTTTTATTCTCAATATTATTGCACATTCGCAGATCTCAATTCTTACCAAAGCCCAGCTTCAATTTTCATTGGCGTATTGGAATTATTAGATATACCGGGTGGCCCATTGGTGTGAGAAAGTACAGTATCTCGCCTATAATGTTTCAGTATCTCGCCTATAATGTTTCAGTATCTCGCCTATAATGTTTCAGTATCTCGCCTATAATGTTTCAGTTTGAAGTTAAATGGTTTACTTTGTTGCTTATTTGAAAAATATTCCGAAATATACGGAGTGTTGCTTTGGAGCGGGGCAATTTAAATAATCATTTTTCCCTGTTAATTTTCTCGACGTTCAATTGGGCAAAATGTTTATGTCTTACATAAGGATGTATTTCCTTTTTTCGAAACATTGGCGGCGTTGTCAGGTTAATGCTGAAAGTAGGAAAATCTTCGGAAGAAAAGACCACCACAAATGCCATCATAAAAAATTTATGGATGAAATTTAAGCAGAATTATCTAAGACATGCAACACCAAGAGTGGGATGAAATCTCCGTATGGACTGTGAGTTACATTTCTCAAACGGGACATTTTATACCAAGGTATTAACTTGACAAACTTCGAATATGAGAAACTTGATTTTTGATTTTTTCAAATGGAACACCCAGTGTGTTATGTCTCCATTTTGACCAACCACGTTATTCCTACGATTTTTGTTGATATCACTCAACCCATAGAATTGACTAGGTGTTTCATTTAAAAAATCAAGTTTTTTATATTCGAAGTTCGTCAAGTAAATGCCGCTGTATTAAATGTCCTGTTGGCGAAATGTAATTTCCATACCGACATTTCATCTCACTCTTGGTGTTGCATGTCCCGAATTATTCTGCTTAGATTTAATCCATAACTTTTCTTGTGATGGCATGAACTAGTCTGTTTTTCTGAAGATTTTTGCTACTCTCCGTTTCAACTTGACAACGCCGCTAAATTTTCCAAAAAATGAAAACCTCTTTGTGTGAAACATTCTGCTCCATTCAACAACGAAAAAATTTACAGGGGGTCCATTTGAATAAATTATGATTTGTATTGCACCGCTTCGAAGGAACACTCTGTATATTCCAAAACTTTTTTAAAATGAGCAACGAAATAAACCATTCAATATTATTTTGTCTGAAACATTTTATCACACTCCTCGTTACAGGCGAGATAGTGCACTTCCTCACACTAATGGCCAGCCTGTATGAACATAATATACAGGGTGTTTCACCATAAACTGGACAAAGATATATAGCCGTGTAGATGATACCGAGGAAGTCATTTTTTTATGACATATACCCCGTTTTCGACGCATAAGCGAGATACAGGGTGTTTAATGTCAACCTTGAGCAATATTGGTGAGTTATGCGTGATATTTGAAATAACGGTTACTGGTCACATCTTAGTATTTTTTAGGGCTCAATTCAATTGTGGTGTAGAATTCTGAAAAACAAATTCCAAAATGGCGAAAAGCCTGCAAAGTTGGAATTTTTTTTCTCGGTTGCCAATTTGAAGAGCACTATTTTATGTACTCGATTTTCTCAGATTTTACGTGAAAAAATTTTTAAAATTCGAATCAAATGTCTTGGTTCAGTGTTTTATCCAACACCAACTTAAATTCTGCAACTCAAAATAGTACTGAATGGGCTATTACCAATATTCTATTATTGTATAATGAGTGTGCGAAGTAAATGCAGTTTTAACAAGATTATTACTATCACTTTCATGCTGACGAAATTCTCCTTCCCGTGGGCATTGTTTTGCTTGTCCGACATAGCTTTAATCACAATTTGATCATGGAATTTCATAAATCAATGAATTAGAAGTTTCATCTCTCAACATTCTGAAATATGTCCTGGTAGTTTTCAAATTGCGCACCTTCAATTCAAATCTCATCACTCTCCCAGTGCTAGGCGGTATATTCGAAATATACTGGAACGCCAAATAATTATCAATTCAATCATTATTTTTTCAGGATACGCCACTGCTAGTGGATACCATATTATAACCAGGCCTTGCGATGGGAATGACTGTTGCAGTTATCTGCGATCACTTTCAATGAATCTGGTCACCCTAATACCTGTAACTAATTCAAATTTCCTCAATCCCCTTTCAGATCCTTTTGTATTTCCACACATTGAGTCTAGTTATGACCGGGTCCGGTGTGAATGCTTTGAACTTTCAACAGACAAAGCGTACATGTGTACTACGTTTATGAATGGATATTCATAACGGTATATTTCTGACATGCAACATTTTGTAGAGTATCAATAATTCTTCTAGGGGACTCACAAACTATACTCCATTCACTTTTATAAAGTAGTTGACCGTATTTGACCGTGTATATTTTGAAAATGTTAGGTTATAGTCATTTGCCTGTCAGATACATACCTACGCAAGGTCTTCGTTTCTACATAGAGATCGTAGTTATAATGTATTTATCGAGATGTTCATTTACTTTGGAATAATAATGAATTTGAGAAAATATTATGTGAATTCAATAATTCCGAAGACCTGGCGAATGCTGAAGAAAGTTTTCTCTCTGTTAATACTGGAAATTTCTCTAAAATATAATTATATATTTTCTTTCACGGAAATCAAGAATCGAGTGTTGAAATTTTACTGAAAAATAATGGACATCAGAAAACTCCGTTACTTTGTGATAGTTCATTCAAAAAAAGAATAAAAGTACTCGAATAACCCGACAGGAAAACTTCTGAACGAACAGAACAGACGGACCTATGGAATTTCCCACTTTTCGAAATTTTCAAGAAATAAGCCTACAGAACACATTTACATACCTTTTTGCAAAACTTGAAATACTCCTGTATGGAAATGTGGTAGTGCTACAGATCCTATGTCACAGTTAAACCTTAAAAGAACGAACTTCATTTACAAAGTTTAAAGAAAGAAAATGGAAAATAGCTTTGGCAACATCTCTCAGAATTATTTGACTTTCAAGAGTGCCAACCTGCGTCAGTTTCAAGTAAAAGAACTCGATAAAAACCTAAATCATGGCCAACCGGGATACTTTATAAAAGTGAATGTTTCCTTCTACTCCTTTTCCATTCGACCAACTCATATCGAAAACAGATATTCCGAACAACAGAGAAATATTAGACACCATTGGCGAATCTTAGATAAATAGAAGGTGTTCACGCCAAGTGAACGGTTCAAATCAATTATTCCGAATTTTCAAAATTCTTATTCCCTTTAAATTAATTTCTCCATACTGGGGAATTCACATATGGAGTTGTCATTTTTTAGGTGCGAAAGGAGCTCGCGTCAGCTGTGGAGTGCCGCATATGTCGCATATTTGTTTCGTTTTCATATTTTTCATTCAGTTCACTGATTTACTTAATCGTGAATAATTCTGCTTCCGATAATTGCTCATTTTCTGCTACCTTTCGTGAATTCCGGAAAATTTCAATTTCTCTTGTGATTCGCTGTTTGTAGTGATTTCGATTCAATCGAATTACATTCTTTCAAAATTTTCACTCGTGCGAATTATTTCGAACAAAAAGACTGTTACCAGTGGCGTGGTTATAATACCACAAGGATAAGTGTACACAATTTGACATTTTTAGCAACGGATTTTCACGTCAGCTTCATTCCATATTCGTTTGTCGAGCTCGATCAATCTTCATATTGGAATAGGAGTCATCGACAGGATCCTGTTTTGCTAATATACAGGGTGTCCCACTAGTGCCGCAGCGGACGATATACGCGTAACGGACTGCGTTTTGCAAAATTTTTTGATGCAGACTTGATATACTACAAGAAGAGCACAACCTAAAAATATTTTCGAATACATAGGGTGGCCCACAAAAGAGGAATAGCGGGTGACTTTGTTTTTTCAAATGGGACACCCTACATTCAATAGTCTTTTTCAATTCTCTGAAACTTCCTGCATGCATCCGTATACTTTTCACATATTTTTATTCGACTGTTTTCGAAATATTGGCCATTTTGACAAAAAAATGATACTTGTAGAAGCTATGTTATACAATTATATTTCACGAACCCTTGCACATACCAATAACAGTTTCATATGGATTGAAAGACAAGACTTCAAAGTATCACACCCAGCCATAATAAAGCAGCTCCAGCATACAGAGTGTCCACAAAAAGACTACCAACATGACGAATTTCAAATCGATTTTTCTTCATTTTTTCAAATGCAATGCAAATAATTTTTTTTCATCATTGTAATCACCATTCATTATACTTCATTTTTTGTCAAATACATGATATGCATATCTCTAACGGAATAGGATTTTTTAGAGTTTTTCCTCCAAATTCAAATATACTTTCGAATTCAAAGAGCAGATTTGGCTTTTCTGTGGTTATTGGGAACTGTCAAATTATTCTATTCAAAATTTACATCATTGCAGCTTCAATTCAAATCATCATAGTTTTTACGGATTGGATGAATAATCACACAATGATATAAAAATTCAAAAAATACCAATGAGTTTGAATGTACAAGTTATGAATGCTTCAATAAAACGAGTTTCGAAACTTCAGGCTACAAAAAAGTGCCCGCTCTTATCCTTATACAACTTTCTTCGAAAAAATGATATTCATAAGTTTCACAGACACGCACGCAGATCTTCAAGCTCGCAAGCTCAAAGCTTGTTTGAAATTTTTGAAAGATTCGACGTTCCAAGTGGAAACATAGAAAATTATCAAAAATGTATTTTGAAAAATGGGTACAGAAAGCAAGTTTTTGTGTTCAGTAACTGATTTCATCACATTTTTGAGTATATACATCAAAACCTTCTAGTTCCTCATTTCGCTATAATATGAATTGAAGCTTCAATGATGCTAATTCTGAGGGGAATAATTTGACAGTTCCCAATAACCACAGAAAAGCCAAATCTGCTATTTGAATTCGAAGGTATATGTGAATTTTAGGGAAACATTTCGAAATAGCGCTCAAAAATCCTATTCCGTTGGAGATATGCATATCATGTATTTGACAAAAAATGAAGTAAAATGAATGGTGATTACAATGATGAAAAAAAATTATATGCATTGCATTTGAAAAAAGGGAGAAAAATCGATTTGAAATTCGTTATGTTGATAATATTTTTGTGGACACTCTGTATGCTGAAGATGCTTTATTATACCTGGGAAGGATACTTTGAAGTCTTGTCTTTCAATCCATATAAAACTGTTATCGGTATGTGCAAGGGTTCGTGAAATATAATTGGATAACATAGCCTCTACAAGTATCATTTTTTTGTCAAAATGGCCAATATTTCGAAAACTATCGAATAAAAATATGTGAAAAGTATACGAAAGTATGCAGGAAGTTTCAGAGAATTGAAAAACACTATTGAATATAGGGTGTCCCATTTGAAAAAACAAAGTCACCCGCTATTCCTCTTTTATGGGCCACCCGATATATTCAAAAATATTTTTAGGTTGTGCTCTTCTTGTAGTAGATCAAGTCTGCATCAAAACATTTTGCTAATCTCAGACCGTTACGCGTATATCGTCCGCTGCGGCACTAGTGGGACACCCTGTATAGGTAACTATATTTCTTCTGTTATTTTGAGTATATTTATCCATATCATTTGTGTTAGGTTTCGAATAATTTCATATATATATACAGTCCACTAGCTTAATTTTTTTCCCACTCAGAAAATTATATTTCGAATTAAATAATTGAACCACACTTCAGTTGGTTAACTGAAATTCTACCCAACAGAAGGTATTGATGAAATAATAATATCATTTTCATTCTTTTCCGAATGAGATGAGTTGTTGACGTGCTGACCCAAGAAATATTCCTGGCTTCACAAGAAAAGTTTTTAACTACGTCATACGTCAATGGTAGAAAATTTTTCATTCCGTGGAGTGACCGAATAAAACCTTCATGTTTGGTGAACTACACAGCGTTTTCCTTCTTGGATTTTAGCAGACCCGTGGCGAAGGAGGTATTCGCCACGGGCGCAAGCCACTCAAGGGTACAAATCATTTCTGAAAGAATGTTATTCTTCATGACTTAAACACGAAATAATGTTCTTTTGTCTTTTTATTAAATATGAATAAATTTCACACCTCAATCTTTAGCGATGCATCCTTTCAACGGCGGTAAAAACAAAAAACCTCAACAAGATCTGATATCTCGTCTTGGTGTAATTCATTGAAGGACAAAGTCGCCGACTCACATTTTTATTACCAATTGGGAAAAAGACATAGGCAAGTGATATCGCTGAAAAAGAATTTCGCTCAGCGTGTTCCGACTTGCCAATCTTCACAGTTGAGTATGCCTAGTATACAGGGCGAGTCAAGCTGAACGTCTCGGACTCTCGTGGCCAAATGTTACTTTTTTTCAGTAAACAGTCTGGGGAAGTATATGTATATGATTTGGACTATATTTTAAAAATAATGACTTTCATACAAGGTTCCTTTCGAACCATATATCATTTCCCCATACCTAAATGTGCTGTTCCAGGAGTCATCGAAGCCTTTTCGAAGTCCGATGAGTTTTGTGAATTAACTTTGGTTCATGAAGTCTGATGTCTTATACTTGAGTAAAACGTTTAACTCTTTTCACTTCTCGTTCCAAGCAGGCTCTTGTTAAAAAGCGTGATATTTGGTCATAAGTTTGTGTTGAATTCGTTTTGCGAAGAAGTTTCTCTCTTGAAGAAAGAATCAACATGATTTTAACAATTGTGAGTAGAGTGTTAAGAATATTGGTTATTCGCGCACAAAAGTACCCAGATCAAGAGCATCCTAATAAAAAAGTTTTCGAGAGATCATTATCATACTGTTCGAGAGATATCCAAACCAGCGACTGGGAATGAGGAACACAATTCAGAAGTTCTGCAATATGTGATTGAAGATCCCAATACGAGTATTAGAGCCATTGCTAATGCAACAGGTATAAGTCGATCGAGTGTTAGCAGAATTAAAAATATCATCCATACCACATTCAGCTGCATCAACATCTGTATATATGTATAGGAAATTTTTAAGATTCATGAGGACAGAGTTTTGAAATCTGCTGGAAAATATTTCTTTGAACGTGGGACAGAATATGTGGCTACAATAAGATGGTGCTCCGCCACATTTCAAACGTTTTCAGGAACTATCTGGACAGAAAATTTACAGACAAATGGATAGGGAGAAGTGGTTCTTGTAACTGGCAAGCGGATTTAAGGGACCGGACAAAATTTTGTACACCTGCCGTTGCTAATTCCAATGATATTGATTTTGGACAAAAATGTCATTTCATGTTCATGTTCATTCATCATAGATTAACTAAATGTTGTTTGTTTTCTCTATGGTAGAGGAGAGTCGCCTAATATGGGGAGGTTTTTTTAAAAATAGTAAAACACTTGCATGATATGTTCAAAAGTGGAAAAATCTCGTACTGATAATATTTTGCGCCAGGACAAATGATATATGTACAAAAATACTCAAATTTATTTAAATTGGGGTAGTTATCCTATTATGTTAAAAAAGCATCTCTCCAAATCAGGAACGTGTGGGCACCTTAATTGGGGAAGGTCGAATATTCATTTACACACACCTTTGCAGAAAGAAGTCATCAATTCAATTGGATGCAAAGTGTATTTAAAAAGAAATATGGATGTTGTTTTTAAGGAAATAACTTTAAAATCTGCTAATTGATGCATTTATTAAAAAACAATTTGACATACTTCTTTGCAATAAATTACTAAGTGTTAAAACTACTTCTAGAGTAGGGATTGCAAATTTATCGCATTTGAATTTACCGGTAATTCGATAAATTATTTGAAAAATTACCGGTTTACCGGTATTTACCGGTTTTTTTTCCGACATAAAAGTATGAGCCACAAAATAACTAACCAAACTTTAATTCTTATCAAATAATAATAATAGAAAATTAAAACTATAGGTAAAATTGAAAAAAAAATAAAATATCTAACTAAAGACTTGTTACGGGCCCTGAAACATTCGAAATAGTAATTTAAATAAAAAAATATCTGTCATTTCCTACTTTTCCAACGACTCTTGCGATTCCTTTTGTTTAATGAAGAAGGCCCTGAGAAACCAACTTATCAATACTATCATCACTTAGCCGTGACCTAATCTTAGTACAAATTGTTCCTGCCGCAGTAAAGGCTTTTTTCCACAACCGGGCCTAAGTAACTACTTTCCCGCATTGTTTTCGATTCACTTTCCCGCACTAGTGCGGTAAAGTAAATATTTGTTGAATTTGTGAATAATAGTTCCTTTTACATGAAATCTCTTATATCTTTGGTTGAATATTGCAAATTATGCAGTTTCATCCATATCAAACTAATTATCAATGCAGATTCCGTTCGAAAATTATTGCATTTTGAATTAAAGGAGAACTTGACATCCTTCAAAAATTATGACTGGCACACCTGTGTATTTATTTCTGTCATGGTCTATAATTTTCCATAGAAACCCAAACTTTTAATCGATGTGTCAAAATGAATATTCGCCAAAGTTGTGTACAAGTTTTTTTATTTTATAATATGGTTGTAGAAAAAATATTGTTCCTATCTTGAGCGGAAAGTATCTTTCCCGCACTCGATTGCTTGGCCGAACTCCGCTCCACGTCGTTCGGGCAACGGCACTATAGTGCGAGAAAGTACAACTTTCCGCCCTTGATAGGAAAATAACTATTTTGGACTCCACACTAGTAGGACGAATTGTCATGAGTGCTACGAAATAAGCCATTTCTAAGTATTTCCCCTGAATTCCCTTCATCCGAAAATATTGCATTCCTTCTTCATACATTCACGCAATCTAACATTTCATCTTCTCCCAGAAAATTGTATATCCATTATCTACACTCTACAGGGTGTTTCACCATGAACTGGACAAACATATATAGCCGTGTAGACGACATCGGGGAAGTCGTTTTTGCCTTATGACATATACCCCGTTTTCGACGCATAAGCGAGATACAGGGTGTTCAATGTCAACTTCGAGCAATATTCTGATTACGGTTGTTAGTTACGCGAGATATTTGAAATAACAGTTTCTAGTCAAATCTTAGTATTTTTGAAGGCTCAATTTAATTGTGGTGTGGAATTTTGCGAAAAAAAATTCAATATGGCGGAAAACCTGCAAAGTTGGAATTTTTTTTTCGCGGTTGCTAATTTGGAAAGCATAATCTCAACGTACTCGATTTTCTACGATTTTCCGTAAAAAAATTTTTTCAAAATTCCAACTCAACTTTTTTTTTACATGTCTTCAGTGAAAAAAAAATTTCGGCCAAAATTTTTGGAATTTTTCATGGTTGAACTATCTTCAATTCTGAATACTTGGGTGAGAACAGAATGAAAAAATATCAATTGGTTTTCTTTTTGTAGCCTTCCGAGTAGCCTTCCGAAGATTACGCTTGGTGTACTTTCTTAATTTTTATTTGAGAAACTGGAGGCCGTACGGAGGTCAAAATTGTGCTGATGGGCTGCCAGTATGATCTGGATAAAAATATGAAATTATAAACCAAAAAAATTTTTTTTCAAAAATTTTTGGTAGGAATCGAACTCTACGAGTATGAATTGGATCAATTCTAATCCTATAAATGTCCGTTACCAAAGCAACACTAGTTAATCGAGAGTGACGAGTTCGAACCTTACCTAAGCTTTTTGGAAAAAATAAAAAAAAAATATTTTTTTTTTTCAATTTTTTTTTATTTTTTCGAAAAAATTTTTTTGTAGTTATAAATTCAAATTTCTATCTGGGTCATTCTGGCAGCCCAGCAGCACAATTTTTACCCACGTACGGCCTCCAGTTTCTCAAATAAAAATTAAGAAAGTACACCTAGCGTAATCTTCGGAAGGCTGCAAAAAGAAAACCAATTGATATTTTTTCATTCTGTTTCCACCCAAGTATTCAGAATTAAAGATACTTCCACCATGAAAAATTCCAAAAATTTTGGGCGAAATTTTTTTTTCACTGAAGACATGTAAAAAAAAAAGTTGAGTTCGAAATTTGAAAAAATTTTTTCACGGAAAATCTTAGAAAATCGAGTACGTTGAGATTATGCTTTCCAAATTGGCAACCGAGAAAAAAAAATTCCGACTTTGCAGGTTTTCCGCCATTTTGAATTTTTTTTGCAAAATTCTACACCACAATTCAATTGAGCTCTCAAAAATACTAAGATGTGATCAGGAACCGTTATTTCAAATATCACGCATAACTTACCACAGTTCACAGAATATTGCTCAAAGTTGACATTAAACACCCTGTATCTCGATTATGCGTCGAAAACGGGGTATATGTCATAAGGCAAAAATGACTTTCCCGGTGTCAACTACACGGCTATATATGTTTGTCCAGTTTATGGTGAAACACCCTGTATAAAGCAATAGCGAGAGTTTTAATAACTCACTCTAATATAAATATAAAAAATGAAATGGCTCACAAATTAAATAAAAAAGTTGGATCGATCGGGAACTCTATATTTCAGACACCGAGGTAACGTCCTCGCCTTTCATTTCTACGAGATTCGATTCTCGACCATAGAGATTGCTTTCGAAAACTGTTTTCAATTTTGGAGGTACAGATTAATTGACCATATTCATTAGCTATCGGTTGCAGCTTTTTGAGCATCTTTGGGTTGGTACCAATGTGTCAGCAATGTCAATGTTTGATGTCAATCCTCATTAATGTCAATTGTCTTTGATTTTTTACAATTTTTGAAGTTTTGAACGTGCTATTTATTTTGAATTTTGATAGAGCGAAAACAATTTTTGGTAAAAATGGATGCTAAAAAGGTGTAAGTACATACATCTTGTGTACACCTAAATTTTATAAAGAATATAATGAAACCTGAATGTTAATGAATTGGCGGGCTTATTTCAAATCAGTAATGACAGTGATGACATATTATTATTATTGCTGCCAACCCAAGAACGCTCAAAAAGCTGCCACCGATAGCTTATGAATATGGTCAATTCGAATTTTACTGAAGAAGTCGTAGATAATGTATTGTATTCAATTCGCGGTAAAGGCCATAACACACTTGATGAATAACTCCACTCGCCTGACGGCTCGTGCTGCAAAATTCATCTTCGTATGTTATGACTTACATTACTGCTCGTTGAATAATATAATATAATATATAATATATATAATAGATATATAATCCATCCCGTCTGCGCTGCCCGGGCAACAATGGATTCGCGCTGTTGTCAGCTTTGCATCTTTTACCGAAATTACCGGTAAAAGATGTCGATTAACCGTCGGTAATTTGAGGAACTTTCAAGGCGGTAAATCGGTAAATCGGTAAACCGGTAATGCAATCCCTATTCTAGAGTAAAAAAGTTCCTAACATAGAAAGCCCCAAATTAGGACTCCCTCAACGCCCCGTAATAGGAGACCAGTCCTCTAAGGTTCATATCCTCAAAAATTAAATACTAAGATTTTATTATTTAAAATGAACGTAAAGCGTCAATGTTGTATCTACAAAGCTTCATTCAATTAAAAAAACAAATCCTTAATTACTCACCTTGCCGTAGTTATTAATTAGAATCGAAAACACGAATAAACTTTATAGGATATTCACGTTCAGATAACGAGGGCTCACGCTTTCATGTTTTTAATAAAAAAGGTGTTCATTGTTGTAGTGTAGGCAACCAGACATACTCTACAAGATAGAGTGCGTGCGATTAGTCATACACCCTCATTGTCTAAGATTTTGGATATCCCCGAATTAGGAAACCTCCCCATATTAGGCGACTCTCCTCTATTCATTTCCGAAGTTATCTATGAATTTGAGAAACGTCAAAAATTTCATCGCCAGAAAACCAACTTGTTAGTTTTGCCGGCCTGCACACAGAAAAAAGTGAATGCTCAAAAGGAATATTTGAATATTCTTATTTCTTTCACCTTGTTCTGAGAGTTTTTATTCTCATTTGATGAAAATAGTTTTGCATTGAAAATCCTGAAATGTTCAAATGTGAATATTCATTTTCTCAACATAAATTTTCACTTCAAGTAAATATGTTTCATTCAAACTTGAAAAATTATTCCATTCAAGTATTGGTTATCTCTATTCAGTTAAATGAACGATTTTCAGGATGAAAATCGCGTGCTCTTCAAATGAGACTATAACACCTCATTCTGAGTATATCATTTCACTCAAACTGAGTTTTCGACAGATTTTCAGGATGAAAATCGCGTGCTCTTTAAATGAGACTATAACACCTCATTCTGAGTATATCATTTCACTCAAACTGAGTTTTCAACAGATTCCATTCATATATACCATATTTTTAAAAGAACACTACTCCATTTCATGAGGGTAAAAACAAAACTCTTCAACTCAAATTGAATCTCAAATATTCTTCATAACGCTAAATGGAATGTTCAATATAATGATATTTTTCTGATGAGAAGCTCGAAGTTAAGTTCAAATTTCTCTGATTCCCTTGATTTGTATGTATACTTTCTCTGTTTGAGATTCAATCGCGTTCTCCAATCTCAAATTGAGTATGTATATTGTATATTTCTTGGCATAATCGTTGGACAGGTCCAGACCTATCTTTTTATTCTATTCGCCGAAGTACGAGCTACGAAGCATGTGTCGAAATTCATTTCGCTTTCGTTCACGTTGAGTTTATTTAGTTCAGAATGGAGGAGAAACTTTGAAATTTTTAAAACTTGAGTTTTTCTGGTTATTCATTTTCAATGCGTTTCACGGAATGATGTAGAACACTTCGCAGGTGGATATTGGTGATGTTCTAAAGGATTGATGGGGTTGTGAGGAATCGGTTATTGAAGTATTCAAAGGTAAGTGAATTTGTTCAATCTAACATATTGTCAGGGATGTTCTTAGTAGTTTCAAGAAATAAATTTCAAATTGAATCAAGCGCACTGAGAGTATTAGGGCGATTCACTGCGAGAGCTCTATTAGACGTTCATTTCGAAAACTAGTCATAATTTTCTGCTGAAAATTTGCATTTACAAAAAATATTTCTAATGCATGCCGTTAACGATTGCTTTATGATTATTTCACAGACGTGAAAACCCATTTATAAATATTTCTAATTTTCAACTTTGCCATTTTCTATGGATTCCGGAAATTTCAGATAACCTACTCAGTTCAGAATTGCGGGATTTTTCTATTGATTTAAATGTGTTCATCATGGTTATAAAGTTTACTGTAGCAACCCCTTCTTTATGGGGAAAAGAAAATATTATCGAAAGCCTCAACGTGCAGCTTGTTTTAAAATTGTATTTTTCAGCTTTGAATAATGAGGATATTGTTTGGCTGCAACTTAACGATGAACCTTGGACCAACGTCATAGAAAAATGAAGAAACACCTTCTGCAATGTAGAAAGAATACAGTGGCACATAATTCTAATGAATATTTTATAAATATCTTCAATTTTATATCTGAGAACTATGTTATTTAGAATATATTTTTCAAATGAATATTCTATTTTTGATGAGTACTCCTTGATTTTTTCAGCATGCCACCCCTTATTCGAAATCTGCAGAATGAAGCCAAAGGCCAAATATTTCGGATTGAACTACAATAATTAACCTACAAATAGATAGATATGCTTAATAATTCTTAAATTCTCTCCACCTTTCCAATTTCAAGATGAGAAAAATATTCGGAGGGAAATATTTTGAGAATATGCATGATAATATATAGTTAACTAGCATTTCAGAATGAACGTTATCAAAATATCAATTCAAATATCGAGTAATTTGCATCTAAGCAATATCTTTTCATTTCTAAATTATCAATATTCTTCAATTGAAATGAAATCATCTTTAATATACTCAAAACAATCATATTTCTAAATGAGCAGAGAAAACAATGATTCACTTTAAGAATGTATAAACTTGATACAAGCTTTTCAAATTCTCAATGAAAGTATTGTGAATTTCCTTCTACGAACCATATTCTCAATATGATCCTACCATATATTCTGAATAATCAGATAGTATACTTCATTCTATTTGCCATATACTACAATTGAGTATTGGATTTTATTCAATTTTAGACTACGTGTTCATAGATTGAGTAGTAAATTACTCTTCGCGTGAGCATCCAAATATCTTTGAATTGAAAAAATCATTTGCTACATTAGAAGCTGAGGCTTTGAGAATATGATAATCTAAATTGAAATAGATATCCTCTCGGGGATATACAAATCTAACATCAGCTTGAATTGAAAGGTATTGCTTTGAAACAAGCTTTTATTTTTTTCCGTGCATGTATTATCAAGATGAAACGAGCTATGGAAACTTCCTCACTGAAAATGGAATGAGTGAAATATTCAATAAAAAACTCAAATTCTTCTGATCAGAGAATTCTATTGAAGGTCAAATAAATTTGAAACGGCAATTTGTTCGTAAAACCATTCAAAAAAAATAATTCAACATCTTGGGCAAAGGTGGATATCCTACTCGCATTTTATGCCTATTAATCACTTTGATGATTTGATGAAGTGGAGTTTGGTAAACTTCAGTATCGCGAAGAAAAGCCACCATAAAAGGCTCATTGACTTTAATAAAGTAGGGGAGAGTTCCTTTGAATTGGACAGCCCATGAACCGGACACTATAGTTTTCTACTACACCCGATAGTAATTGAGCATACTTTACGTAAATACCATTTTCGTAACATTGAGCCGCGTCTCTTGGAAAATGGCTGAATCTGTGGCTCGCGTCTTGTGGACGAGGCATGCATTGAAAAATCCGTTGCCGGTAAAGTAAATATGTACGTACATTTGCGAAGTGAATAGCTACGTTTCTAGTAACGATAAGTTGCCGATTTTTTCATATAAACATCAAGTGATTATTATTATTATTTTTTTTTTTTTGCGTCCGTGTGAGGGAAAAACCCTTTATGGGCACCGGGAGGGTCCGCACTCTCGGTAGTGTGAGAATCCAAGGTCTTGTTTGGTTACTCACTAAAAACCCCTCACACTTGAATGGAGGAGTTCTTCATCCTGCCCTCGTAGCGTCTCTTAACAAAAGAGATGAGCTGCAAGTGGCTTCTAGAGTTCATGGGATCTGATGATATGAAGTGACCCGAGCAACACTGCTTTTTGCATTCTGTGCGCCAATACCTCGGCCGGTGGTCTACAGGCCGGGATAATCTTCAGTTCGTCTACGTAGTTGGCTCTCATTCCACCGAGACATCCTATGATTAGTACGACCATCCTAATTTTATGACCTGGGTATAGAGTTCCAAGCTCGAACATAAGATCTTTGTATTTTTGCCTCTTCTGTTCTTCTTTCATCACAACATTATTTTCAGCAGGGGAGGAGAATTCCACGACAAATAACTCCTTCAGCTCCTTGTCCAGCAGAAGTATGTCTGGCTTAACAGCATTAATCTGTCGTGTTGTTGAGACAGGATAGTTCCAGCATATGCGAGCTCTTTCGTTCTGGACCACCGCTTCAATCTCCAGAGGCACATATGGTAGCACCGGTTCCTTGTCTATCTCATACGCGGCTCTCAGATGGAAGTATAGAATTCGTAGAGCCGCGTTGTGTCTCTCTACATACCCTGATGGAGCATGGACTCTGCAGGCGGAAAGGATGTGCATAATTGTTTCCTGTTGCCTATGGCAAGCCCTGCAAGTTGTTGGGGTGTCCATTTTCATGATGTTCTTTTTATACCATCTTGTATTTAGTACTCCATCTTGACACGCCATCACAAATCCCTCCGTCTCTGACTTGAGGCTAGCGGACTTCAGAAAGGCGAAAGACAATTCCTCAGACAGGTCCTGGTCTTTCAAACTCCTGAAATATATGGAGTGCAAGTTTTTACTCATATGATGTTCGAGTAATTTATCCGCCTGAGACTTTCGGATCAGTCTCGCTAGGCTTCTTTGTTCCGCCTGAGTGATCGGTGTTCCAGCGAGCTCAGGATTGATCGATACGCCGGTTATGCTGAGCTTCTCTACGGCCCTTTGTGCAGCTCGGAAAAGGAAGGCTCCATGGTTCGCAATTTCATGCTGAGCAACAAATTTCAGGAGCGGATCTTCGCTTCTTAGAATCCTTACTGCCATTTCCAATGTTTGTTGATAGTGTTGATATTCCAAACATTGCAATCCTCTACCCCCCTGGCTTCTAGGAAGGTATATCCTCTGTATTGAACTGTTGGGATGAAGGCTACGATTCATGTTCATCGTTTTTCTTGTTGACCTATCAAGATCGAGGAGTTCGTTCACCGTCCAGTTCACCACGCCTAAAGAGTAGGTGAGAATCGGGATGGCTAGCATATTTGTAGCAGAAACTTTGTTCTTTCCCGACAGCTGCGATTTCCAAATGTCTCTGAGCTTCTTTTTGTAGCTGGCTGTTGAGGCATCCTTTATCTGGGTTGTCTCCAGTACACCCCTCTGTTTCATCCCAAGAAACTTATACGCTTCTCCCTCTTCGAGGTGTCGAATAGTCATTCCATCTTCCAGTCGTATATCTTCTCCTGCGTCTTCAGCTTTTCCCCTGCGCAGATGAAAAACAGCACACTTGTCCAAACCGAACGACATTCCCATTGCTGACGTGTAGTCTGAAACGATATTCAGTAGTTGCCGTAGTGCGGACTCGGAGGGGGCGTAGAGCTTCAAGTCGTCCATGTACAAGAGATGCGAGATCAGGTGGTTCCTTCTGCCTGGTGGTCCGGCCTTGTATCCTATCTTGCTCTCCCTCAACTCAATTGTTAGTGGTATGAGTGTTATGCAGAATAACAACGGGCTTAGCGAATCTCCCTGAAAAACTCCTCTCCTGTATCTCACCCATTCCGTATACACGGTTCGACCCTCTGTTCGGATGGCAAACTTCGTTTTCCACAGCGCTATGATGTTTTCTATCGCTTGGATGATGTTAGGGTGAACTTTCAGCATTTTCAATAGCCGTATTATCAGTTCGTGCGGCGAGGTGTCATATGCTTTCGCGTAGTCTAACCATGATGTGTGTAGGTCGCGCTTGTAGTATCTGGCGTCTAGACATACGCTCTTGTCTATGAGCAAGTTGTCTTTGCATCCTTGCACTCCTTTCTTCGCTCCCCTCTGTTCGTATATACTGTCCCACACTGGTCCAATAACCCTCAGAATTTGATGTTGAATTACACTTGTGAGGATCTTATACAGTGTATTGAGGCGAGTGATTGGGCGGTAGTTCTTGGGTTGCCCTAAATCACCTGATTTTGGTATCAGCACTGTTCTACCCTCTACCAACCATGACGGAATGGGCTCACGGCGAGTCAGCATCCCGCTGAATAATCTTGCCAGGTGTTGATGTGTAGCTGGAAATCTCTTCCACCAGTAGTTTTGAATACCGTCCAGTCCAGGTGCTGTGAAATCACGCTTGTTCTTAAGGGCTTGTCTAATATCTTCGGTTGATATTTCAGAAAGTTCATCGTTTTGCTGTTGGTTTTGATCACACATCTGCTGGAATCTGAGAAGTGCTGGAGTATCCCTGGTTTCTGCTCGTTCATATATGCTCTTCCAAAATTCTTCGACCTCTGGAGGTGATGGTGGTTTCTGTGTCATTTGTTGTTGGGACTGAAATAATTTCGATGGTTCTGCGTTGAAGGTGTTGTTATCTTCAATCCATTTTTGCCTTTTTATCAGTTTCTTTCGCGCTGCTGCAAGTGATCTTATTCTATCTACAGCTTTCTGCTTCAGTAAATGGACTGTGGGCAAGTCTTCTCTCTGATGTATGGAACGAAGCTCCTCAATCATATCCTTCATTTTCTTGCTTGACTCAATCTTGCCTTTCAGAACATCTATGATACATTGGTACCAAGATGCCTGCTGCCTCATTGATTTTATTTTGGTGTCAAGCCGCCTGAGTCTTAGCTTATGCTTATCCTCCTTCGTAGCTGTACTTTTCGGTGGGCATAGAAGGAAAGCGGCTGCTCTCACTGCAGCCACAACCTCTTCTAGTGAACAGGTCTCGTTAAGGTGATCTTGAATGATGTTATCCAATACGGCTAGATCTTCAGCCTCATGTCTTGTTTTTATTCGGGAGGTCTTGACCAGTGGGTTTCTAACGGCCGCCTCAAATGCTTCCCTGGTATTGACGATTAACTTAGGAATATCTCTCACCGTTCCTGGTTTTTGTTGCTGTTGGTCTGGAGCATCTGTCACCTGCTCTTCAGCTAGTCCTATTACCGGAACATCTCTCACCTGTTCCGTTCTTGGCCTTGGCCCTTGGGCTTTTGCTTGGTGTTGTTGGTCTGGAGCATCTGTCACCTGCTCTTCAGCTAGTCCTATTACCGGAACATCTCCCACCTGTTCCGTTCTTGGCCTTGGCCCTTGGGCTTTTGCTTGGTGTTGTTGGTCTGGAGCATCTGTCACCTGCTCTTCAGCTAGTCCTATTACTGGAAAATCTCTCACCTGTTCCGTTCTTGGCCTCGGCCCCAGGCTATTGCTTGATGTTGCTGGTTTTGAGCATCTGTCACCTGCTCTCCACCGTGTTCTATTTTTGGAACATCTCTCACATGTTCTGTTATTGGTCTGTTGAAGCGTGTACTAGACCCAGTTTGGCCCGCGATATTTCTCACAAGGGCTACAGCTTGTTCTTCGGCTGTGTCAATCGTCAATTGCTGATGTTGGTTCGAAGCATCTGTCACCTGCTCCTCAGCTTGTTTTTCTGTCCGTTCTTGCTTATTATTATTATTCTTCCTCATCGGTCTCCCGGTCTCAGCTTAAGCTGGTATTATTTCTATGAACCAGTGAAAAAACAATTCAGTTCCTC
The DNA here is from genome assembly GCA_910592335.1 of Adalia bipunctata. Classification (NCBI taxonomy): domain Eukaryota; kingdom Metazoa; phylum Arthropoda; class Insecta; order Coleoptera; family Coccinellidae; genus Adalia; species Adalia bipunctata. The sequence goes on along the minus strand of OU342949.1, from coordinate 7,313,718 downwards.
CCACTAGTTCAGGAATTTCCGCACGATGTGACAGGTTTACAATGCTACAGCCCGTTGTGCATATCCCGCGATTCTCTGGGATAATTCGATCTTTTTCTTGAATGATTCCCTTCCGTCAGCTGAAGTTCCGGATGCATTCCGGTGAACTCGTTATAGAGGGAGTATCGCCATCCAGGAAGTGGTTTGTCTTCGCAATTGTTCACGTGATAAAAAGCTCGCATTACTTCAATATTCATGTCGCGGCTCCACTTGATACGTGCGTTGCGAGCTCCCCTGCGGACAGTCCTCCTCACGGTGGTCAAGCCAGCAGGTGGAGTGGCATTTAGATCTTCTGCCATGATATCGGTTTCCACTTCTCGCTGCTGGCATTTTCCCCATTTTCATGGGTTCGCCACCATTTACCCTTGGTGGCCCAGGTAACTCGGGCCGTGGGGACGTCACCCCCCATGTGGCGTGGCAGAAACCAAACCACACCCGTGCGGTATTATTATTATTATTCTTCATCATCGGTTTCCCGGTCTCAGCTTAAGCTGGTATTATTTCTATGAACCAGTGAAAATTATTATTATTATTATTATTTGATTATCCCTTATCAGACAGATATGTTAAATCATTGATATAACGATTTGTAGAAATTATATTTTCAGATTTTTTATAAAGACCACATATCCCATGAATCGGACATAGAAAAATGACTGGAAATTGATGTCCAGTTCATGGGCTGCAATGTTTCCGATTCAAGGGAGATGTGAAAATATGTTATGTAATTCAATAATTAACATGGAAAATACTGTATGTTTTCTCTGTTTGGTACTACTAAATGATTTAAACTATTCTCCTAGAACTTCATGACAGTATATTCTATTGTTTCTGTAGCATTGTCCACTTCATGGGAATAACTGTCCATAACAAGGGCAACATTCCATGAAATGGACATTTTATAAAATAAAGTAAGACTTATTTTTTCGAGTGACTATCTTTTCTTTTTCTAGCTTTTTCTGAAAAACTGAATCCACAAACCTTATGCTCATATTATGACGGTACAATTTGAAACTTTTTCATTGGAAATAATATTTCACACCGAAAATAATAAAATTGTCCGTTTCAAGGGAACTCTCCCCTACACTGCGCAAAAAATCAACGCACATTATGGAAATCTCAAATTTATTCTACAACTGAAGGTGTTCTCAATGATAATTATTTTTATCAGAATTATGCATGCATATGTTATCCCCCTTTCAACGTTATTCTTCAATACAGATGTTTTCTCCCAGCAGGAATAAAAAAAGATGATATTATCAGATTTTGAATGTATTGGCTCCATTCTAAAATCAGTTGTTCTCGATCAATTCGAGTGATCAATAGTTTTTCTTTCGTTTGATTTTCTACACTCGATCGCTATGCAACGCGAAACACGCAATTTGACCCAAGAGGAATGTGCCCAAGCACTAGTTTTGCGAGAAAAAGGGTGGACATACACAAGAATTGCAGGAAGGTTTGGAGTTTCCCATACAAGTGTGTCCAGAATGTTGCAGCGATTCAGGGAGACAGGTGTGAATGTCCGAAGACCAGGACAGGGAAGACCACGGGTAACAACTGCCATTCAAGAACGTTACTTGAGAGTTTCTTCGTTGAGACAACGGTTTGAAACCGCTCGCCTCCTTCAAAATCAGCTTGAGCAAACTCATGAGGTGCAAATTAGCACTCAGACAATAAGAAATCGCCTCAGAGAATATGATTTAAGGCCTCGTGTCGCGGCAAGGGGCCCAGCTCTTACCCCAGCCCATCGAAAGGCGCGGTTGGGTTTTGCGAGAGAGCATATCCATTGCGAAGAAGCCGATTGGGAAAGAGTTCTCTTCACAGATGAGTCTAACGTCTGTCTCTACCATTGTGATCGACTTTTCTTTGTATACAGACGTCCGCATGAAAGATATGCTCAGTGCAATTTCCTGAATACTACTGGTTTCGGGAAGGATCGATTATGGTATGGGGTGGAATATCTTTGACTGCTCGCACAGACCTAGTGGTCGTTGATAATGGAGCTATGAATGCTGATAAGTATATAAGGAACATTCTTGAAGAGCATGTAGTGCCATTTGCCCCATACATTGGTGAAAATTTCATTTTTATGGACGATAATGCCAGACCCCATCGTGCGCGCATCGTTCAGGAGTACCTTGAAGAGGTTGAAGTCTCTCGAATGGAATGGCCAGCAAGAAGTCCAGATCTCAATCCGATTGAGCAGGCTTGGGACAACCTCAATAGAAGGCTGAGATGTTCAGAAAATCATCCAGCTAGTCTAAATGACTTGGGAATTCAACTCGGAGAAATCTGGGAAGGATTAGATCAGAACATTTTAAGATCACTCATTTTGAGTATGAACCGTCGTTGCCGAGCTGTAATTAACGCAAGGGGTGGAAATACCAAGTATTAAGTCACTTATCAGCTTTTCAGTATATTGAAAAGTGTTCATTTCTCTTATTCCACATAAGATTCGGTGAAATCCTTATTTTTTCTTCCATTTAATGTTTCTTCTTTCGTTCAAAACCTTCCCGAGAGAACATAAAAAATAAGTTATAAAGTCAATGTAGAGTTAACTTTCATTAAAATTGAGATTTTCAGAATGTGCGTTAATTTTTTTGCGCAGTGTATTTTGGCAGATATCATAGTGATCTGCCAAAAAAATAAATTCATGTATAGATGCATAGAAACCCTGGTGTAACGACTCCTTACTCAAAATCGTGATCAGAATTTGTGGATCAGAAATGGCACTCCAGAATGTAATACGGGTCCTACTTCAGGAATAATCCGCAATATTTCGCGGTCGTGGCGTTACTGCGGCAATGAAAAATGGCGCAGAAAATGGTCGCGCTATTTTCCATTGCCACAGTACCGCGACCCCTTTCGGGAGAAATGAAAAGTGGAACGCCAGCTCAGATTTTCGATAGACAGTAAAGTCTTAAAATATAATCAGAGCATTAAGTGAAATGAGGAAAAGAGTTCGAATTCATTTTCAGATTTTATTATCAATTCGGCCTTCAAAATGAAATTATATTGAATGTAGAAAAATATCAATTCAATACAATTACGTGAAACATGTACATACACCAAATTCACGATGAAGCACACACATCGAAAAATGATGTTACGCTGCACTACTACGTCTTCTGATATTCATCATGAAGAATTGCAGTAATTATTCTGGGTGGTATTCCTTTATTTGTGTTAGGATATCAAAACGATATGCGTTGTCGGTTTTTCAACAAGTTGTCGAACTCCTTTTTCACCGTCGCGTTCTTGTATTTTCTTCAGAGCCAACGACAAAGAGCTTAGTTTACAATAAAATGTAAAGATATAGACCGTCAGACATTCTTTTCTGCGGTGCTATAATCCTTCATATAGCGATTCTTCGTTCTCCGTCTGGCAAGTCTCAAAAAAATATTCTGCAGACTGAAAACAATGTGAGTATATAATTTTCTTCAGACTGACTTAGGTGCCACGAACTCGTTTATATTTCGTGCATCGCATTATAGTCCGGGAGGCAGCGGCTTTTTTCTCGAGGAATTTCATCCTGCCCGAGCTTAATACTGAAAGTTTTATTTGTCTAGGTCACATTCTTTAGATTATATTTTTAATTCCTAAAATACATTGATTTCTTCAATGACTTACTGACCCGCTCTCTCACTGATCATCTTCTATGGTACTTTCGGAACTCGCAGAAAGCTGAAATTTCTTAGGTAGTTAAGTTAGAATTATACAAGCAATGAGAAAGTTAAGAAATCTGTAACGTTCACACTCCCCTCATGCTCATAAAAACTCGTTATTATTATATTAATTCGGATGACCGTTCCAAAAGAAACGAAAACTGCTTCAATAATAATGATTTGTTTATCGTTGGAAACGTCAAATCATGATTGGATATTGATGATTTTATATTCGTGAATTGTTAATTTTATAGAATTCATTCATTACAAGTACATACATAAGTTCACATTAAGCTGGAATTCAATCTTGAATTCACGGTCACTAGTTACCGCAGGTCAGTCAGATATAAAAAAATTAGTTTTATTGGAACTCATTTAGATGATAATATTGAGCATTCTAGAATACAATTTGCAAATAGAAAACTTCTCTGATGTATATCATTCTAGACCACACTAGTAACATTCCTACCAAATTTCATCCAGATCATTTTTCAGATCCACTTGCGATTTTTTGTTGACTCTTTGACTCTTGGAGGAAAGGGGTGAAACCTACCCTCAGAAGTCCTGCAAATGAAAAACCTCTCGGAATAAGATTCTAGACCCCACAAGTAACATTCCAAACAAATTTCATTCAGGTTTATCATATTTGAGACCCACTTGGGATGTTTTGTTGAATCTTGAGGGTAGGAGTGAAAACTACCCTCAGAAGTCCTGCAAATGAAAAACCTCTCGGAATAAGATTCTAGACCACACTAGTAACATTCTTACCAAATTTCATTAAGGTTTATCATATTTGAGACCCACTTGCAATGTTTTGCTCGATGTTTTGTTGAATCTTGGGGACTTGAGGACATGGGTTAAAACTACTCTCCAAAGTCTAGCAAATTAAAAACCTCTCGGAATAAGGTTCTAGAAAACGCATTACAACCAAATTTCATTCAGGCCAATCATATTTGAGACCCATTTGCATCGGTGTGAAGTTGGCCACATCCACACATACACTCAAAGACAAAAAATGGCTAATGGAAAAAATTCATAACTCACTTACATGGGATGGAATTGCAATCAGATTTTGATATGAGCTTGATGATGTACATAAAGTTAGCAAAACAACTCTCGCGAATCAAACTCGGAATAGCTCAAAATTTTGCCGTTATTTATCCGTGAAAAAATAAATTTTGCCGCTCTTAGATTTAAAAAGATATGAGATGTGTCGCAAATAGTTGATATCAACCTAGCGAAACAACTTTTCAAAAAATGCTTTCAGCTGGAAAAAAAGTAGCTCATCTTTTTCAATGATTTATACGTAAATTATCCGTGAAGAAAAAAACATCGCCACTCTTGTATTTTAAAAAATATTGGATGTTTCGCTAACTTGATATCAAGTTGGCGAAACAACTTTTCGAAAAATGGTTTCAGCACGAAACAAAATAGCTCATCTTTTTAAGTGATTTATCCGTGAATTATCCGTGAAAAAAAAAATTTGTATCATTCATGGTTTCGAAGAAAAATGACAAAATCGGAATGATCGATCAGGAGCCGACGGAAAATAATTTATGCATTTATCTCGAAAACTAAGAAAGCAATTTTGTTCAAATTTGGAGAGATGATGTAGCTTTTTATCTTCGATTTATCCGTGAAGAGAAAAATTTTGCCGCTCATGTTTTCAACAAAATATCACGTGCACCGGTAAGTGTACATCAAATTACCACGTGACATATCGAAAAAATTATTTCAGCATTCAACAGATAATTTAATTTTTTTTTAAAATACAAGAGTGGCGATGTTTTTTTCTTCACGGATGATTTACGGATAAATCATTACAAAAAATTAAATTATCCTTTGATTGCTGAAATTTTTTTTTCAATATGTCACCTGGTAATTTGATGTACACTTATCGGTGCACGTGATATTTTGTTAAAAACGGGAGCGGCAAAATTTTTCTCTTCACGGATAAATCAAAGATGAAAAGCTACATAATCTCTACAAATTTCAACAATATTGCTGTCTTAGTTTTCGAGAAAAATGCATAAATTATTTTCCGTCGGCTCCTGATCGATCATTCCGATTTTGTCATTTACCTTCGAAACCTTGAATGATACAAAATTTCTTTTTTCACGGATAATTTACGGATAAATCACTTAAAAAGATGAGCTATTTTGTTTCGTGCTGAAACCATTTTTCGAAAAGTTGTTTCGCCAACTTTATATCAAGTCAGCGAAACATCCAATATTTTTTAAAATACAAGAGTGGCGATGTTTTTTTCTTCACGGATAATTTACGGATAAATCACTGAAAAAAAGTAAATTATTTGTTGATTGCTGAAAAAAATTTTTCGATATGTCACGTGGTAATTTGATGTACACTTACCGGTGCATGTGATATTTTGTTAAAAACATGAGCGGCAAAATTTTTCTCTTCACGGATGAATCAAAGATGAAAAGCTACATCATCTCTCCAAATTTGAACAAAATTGCTTTCTTAGTTTTAGAGAAAAATGCATAAATTATTTTCCGTCGGCTCCTGATCGATCATTCCGATTTTGTCATTTTTCTTCGAAACCTTGAATGATACAAATTTTTTTTTTCACGGATAATTCACGGATAAATCACTGAAAAAGATGAGCTACTTTTTTTCCGGCTGAAAGCATTTTTTGAAAAGTTGTTTCGCTAGGTTGATATCAACTTAGCGACACATCTCATATCTTTTTGAATATAAGAGCGGCAAAATTTATTATTTCACGGATAAATAACGGCAAAATTTTGAGCTATTCCGAGTTTGATTCGTGAGAGTTGTTTTGCTAACTTTATGTACAGGGTGGCCAGATTTCGATGATTTAGTACTACAACTCTTCAACTATAAGAGATAGAGAAAAAGTAATATACATGTCATGTTCTCTTTTTTCGAGAAACCGAAATTGCTGAAAACCCGAAGTTGCTACGGCGTCTAGTTTCCGAGCTACAGGGCGATTCTGGAATTTGGCCAATTTTTATAATTGACTATAACTTCCGTATTACAGAATCTACGCTCTCGAAATTAACACATCTTTAGGGCACTTTTTTTACTGCTTTCCAGCGGTGCTATTGGATTTTTTGTATCTGCTCAAATTTCGGAGCTATAACAAAAATTTTTTTTTTTCAAATGGAAACCATAATGGGAAGTGATATTTCCGAATAGATCTTTCTTCAAAGATTTCAAAAATATATATCATGTTATACTTCCGAGTTCACTACATATCGAAAATTTCGAAAAAACACTTTTCGTTCAACAAAATCCAAGCAGGCTTTGATTCACTTCCTTCAAAACTGGGACGGTCATAGAATTTCATGTCTTATTTATTTTCACCTGTCAAATTCAATTCAGTTTCATCATTGTTGTATCGTCTGGCGCTTCTAAAATTCTTATAAGGTCATAGAATTCGATATCTCACATTTATTGTAAGCGGCCAAATTGATTCAGGAAATATTAGCTTTATTATTACTCAGACCAATAGAGGGGCTTCGCGAAACTTGTTGATTCTAGTATCTATGATTTCTCTGCTAAATTGAAAAATGAAAAGCATTTGAATACTTATGTAACCCGTTGATAGCAATAATTAATGTTTCCATGAGGGGCAAAAAAAAAGCTCCTTCAAGAAAAAATATAGATTTATTTGAAAAAAAGTATATTCACAACAAATGTTCAAATCGTTGTCCATTGGAGCGAGTCATTGGAGGAAATATATAAATTGCATGATGTGATATAAATAAGAACTTTAGAAGCGCCAGACGATACAATGATGAAACTGAAATGACTTTGACAGGTGAAAATAAATAAGACATGAAATTCTATGACCGTCCCAGTTTTGAAGGAAGTGAATCAAAGCCTGCTTGGATTTTGTTGAACGAAAAGTGTTTTTTCGAAATTTTCGATATATAGTGAACTCGGAAGTATAACATGATATATATTTTTGAAATCGTTGAAGAAAGATCTATTCGGAAATATCACTTCCCATTATGGTTTCCATTTGAAAAAAAAAAATTTTTGTTATAGCTCCGAAATTTGAGCAGATATAAGAAATCCAATAGCACCGCTGGAAAGCAGTAAAAAAAGTGCCCTAAAGATGTGTTAATTTCGAGAGCGTAGATTCTGTAATACGGAAGTTATAGTCAATTATAATAATTGGCCAAATTCCAGAATCGCCCTGTAGCTCGGAAACTAGACGCCGTAGCAACTTCGGGTTTTCAGCAATTTCGGTTTCTCGAAAAAAGAGAACATGACATGTATATTACTTTTTCCCTATCTCTTATAGTTTAGGAGTTGTAGTACTAATTCATCGAAATCTGGCCACCCTGTACATAGCTTGATGGGTTGATAAGAAATTGAATCCTTTTTAATTTGAAGACTTTCAAGCATCGAGTGGTGGTTGTGGGGGTGGTTTCTGACAAAAACCATAACCCGACGAAATGGTAGTGTTCCACAATGAGCTTCGAATATGTGTTTCTTGATGAAAAAAATTCATATCTCGAAAAAATGAGAGTGCTCCAAGATCGGAATCTAAAATGCGTTTTTTCAATGCCGAAAGAATGAAATACGAAAAACCACATAGTTTGCTAGTCCCCAGGTTTGAAGACTTGGGGTTGTTTATGCAAAATGATGAAAAAAAAATTAATATCTCGGAAAAATGAAAGTGTTCACGATCAGATTCAAATATATGTTTCTTGAATGCCGAAAGAATGAAATACCTAAAAGGCATGGGGTCTTTTTTATTTCATTCTTTCGGCATTCCAGAAACGCATTTTCGAATCTGATCTTGGAACACTCTCATTTTTCCGAGATACGAATTTTTTTCATAAACAACCCAAATCTCCAAACCTGGGGGCTAATATCTATAGGGTTTTCTGTATTTCATTCTTCCGGCATTCAAGAATTACATATTCGAATCTGATCGTGAAACACTCCCACTTCGTCGAGTTATGATTTTAGTCAGAAAGCACAACCCAAGAACCCCCACAACTCCCTCCCTGAAGCTTAAAAGTCTCCAAATGAGAGGGGATTCAATTTCTTATCAACCCGTCAAGCCCACATCAAAATCTGAATGCAATACGAATACCAAACTCTTTTCAGTGTGTTATGAATTTTTTTTTCCAAGAACCATTTTAATAGAGTAGAAAAGCTCAAAATCTTTAGCGAAAATGCAGATTCGATTGAAGACGTCAGCACCTTGACACAATTCGTGAGCTTCAACAAAAAAAAACATAATTGTGAGCAGCAAATGTCTATCTCTTCGTGAGTTCGCAACAATTTGCTTACTTGCCGAATGAATTACAACGTCAATCTCTGGCTCCATCAGAACATTAACTTAAAAAATTAAGAAGGCAACTTCAAATAAAAAATATTTGCTTTTAAGATTCAAGCTTTAAGTTGACACGTAAGTCGAAATCTCACACAAGAGATCCATATATTTGGGTATAGGTCATCCTTTACCTCCGAATTGTATACACAAACTATGTAGTTGATTCACATCTCGAGCAACAGGTAGAAATACCGACTGGCCGACATTCTTATTTGCGTCAACAACCTGAAATCCGCTTACACCGCTTATGTAGAATGCATAAATAATTAGCAGGGGAATTTTTAATTGATTGGTCGCTCTTCGATTTCTATTTCGGAATCATCTTATCTGAAATCGTATATTACATTACTAGTGTGGAAAACAACGCATTTCACATGAGTGGGCTGGCGCCTCGTGCGACAATCACACTTTTTCCGACGACCACAGATAAATGCATAATTGTAAACAAACTAATATATTTTTCACTTTATTTTGAGAATATTACAAAGTAAAGTGATAATTGAATAATATTACTGCTCAGAATTGTAGAAATTAAAAGTTATATTATTATTATTACAATTAATAGATTGTACTGGTCTTTGTAATTAGGGGTTAGACAGATTCCTTCCTATTATTTGTACACTATGGACAGTAGTAGACTCGATGTCAGTTTCTCGAAAAGGCGGAGTAACGGCTTTCGGAGTACTGCTGATGGTAACCATAATTTCATTGGCAATATTTAACCTGTTAGTAGCAGATTCGTCGATATATTCTTCTGCGACTTTGGATGATTTCCAACCCCCATGTCGATTCAGAGATGTAAGATCTCCTTCCGCATCTAATATAGTAGCAGAAGAACGGCGAAATGAGTCCCGTGTAGATTCAAAAATTTAGCCACTATCCGTCAATTTTCCTTCTTGAAAATACCTTAAGTTTACTATATTTGGAAATATCAACATTGTGGTGAACGGATGAAGTGGTACGCAACATAGAATATTTAGACCATAATGAGAGAAATGGACTAGCAAAGATCTAATTCAAGAAGTAAATCGCCGGAACGTGCTGCTACCGCAGAAGGAAAATAACAGACCGGTTTCTGGCTTCTTTGCCGTCATCAGTGTCACATATCCCCTCATACGATAGCAACCAAATGAAACGGCAGACCTTAGAGGCCTACCACACGCTCAAGCTTTACGACAGTTTGGCTTGCGCAAACCGGCTTGAACACTGAGGGAAACTGTATATAATTCTCCCAACCACACGCTCAGTGTTCAGTGTTCAAGTCGGTTTGCGCAAGCCAAACTGTCGTGAAGCTTGAGCGTGTGGTAGGCCCATTATATTACTCTCTAGCAGGAACTCCTGAGTTTTATGCAATACTACAGTGTCCCACCTAGCGGGCAAATGTCTACGTTTCATCCCAGACGTTCCTTCGAAAATTAGATCTCTACGTAAGTACATTCATTTTACCCTACGGTATTTCGCAAGTACTTACTTTGAAGTCTCATGCAGTCCACCGTGGATAGTAGTATACGCCCGTTCATACGGTTCGGATCCCGCAAGTGTAATAATCAAAATGAGAAATTCACGTCCGTTAGGACCATCCACTAGGGACATACAATAAATGAGAGAAATGGACTTTTGATTATTACACTTGCGGGATCCGAACCGTATGAACGGGCGTATTCTACTATCCACGGTAGACTGCATGAGACTTCAAAGTAAGTACTTGCGAAATACCGTAGGGTAAAATGAATGTACGTAGAGATCTAATTTTCGAAGGAACGTAATAACGTAATATAAGGTCTGCCGTTTCATTTGGTTGCTATCGTATGAGGGGATATGTGACACTGATGACGGCAAAGAAGCCAGAAACCGGTCTGTCATTTTCCTTCTGCGGTAGCAGCACGTTCCGGCGATTTACTTCTTGAATTAGATCTTTGCTAGTCCATTTCTCTCATTTATTGTATGTCCCTAGTGGATGGTCCTAACGGACGTGAATTTCTCATTTTTAGACCATAATGTTGGGCATTGGATTCTTTTGCAAAGTTCACATTTTCATAAAAAGAGCTTCCTTATACTTCGCCACAAAAAAAAAATGATCGTGATCGTATTCGTAACTTCTTTTGGACTTTTCAGACAGTAAGTTTAGGGACGTTAATTTTGCGACCTCTTCAATTTCAGGTGGAGTTTATTGATCATCACTATATCAATCCCTGCATACATGTTTTATGGAATTTTAGATACTATTTTCACGATTTTGTTTATGATAAGATTGATGCATATGCAAAACTCCGTTTATTCGACGTTTTCGCAATATTCATTTCGAATCACACTTAAATTCAATTAGACAATACTAAAGGGTGTTTCAAATTGCGCGGTTTTCAAAATAAATAAAACACATAATTTGCATTCATTTTCAAAAACTTTTTATTGGTAATTGAAGTATCAGTTACGACATTTATGTACGGAATATAATACCTGCCAAATGGCCTCCTCTTGCAGCTATACAGACGCCGTCCACTTTTTTGTTAAAATATTAAATGACATTTTGACATAATTGGGGCTTTATCTCACTAATGACACGAATAATTTCATCCATTAGTTCAGTAATCGATTGCGAATTATTCGTATATACCTGGCTTTTCACATTACCCCAAAGGACATAGTCCAACGATGTCCAATCGCATGATCTTGGTGGCCAATTGACATCACCGTTTCTGGAGATCATTCGTCTAGGAAATTTTTGTCTCAATAAATCAATTGTGTCATTTTCAAACTGAGGTGTAGCGCCATCCTGCTAAACCCAAATGTCCTCTAAATCAATATTCATTAATTCAGGCCAAAAAAATTCGATTATCATCAGACGGTATCGATCACCATTGACAGTTACAGCTTCACCAGCAGCATTTTCAAAAAAGTAAGTTCCAATTACACCACCTGACCATAATACACACCAAACAGTGACTCGTTTAGGATGCGTAGGTTTCTCATGAATAATTCATGGATTTTCCTCACCCCAGATACGACAATTTTATTTATTAGCATAGCCACCAAGTTCAAAATGTGCCTCATCGGAAAACATGAAGTTTTGAGAAAAAACAGCTAATTGTTCATTGATGAAATTGACAAATGAACGACGTTTTGAATGATCTAATGACTTAAGTCGAGGGATTAAGTTCCTGTGTTATTCGAACCTAATATGCCTTCAGAGCTGAATCCATGTGTAAAATACGTTGTGGACCCACTAAATCCAACTTGTTGTGAACGTCGTCTAAACTCTAAGGGACAATTCAGGGTCTTCACTCGGGTCTTCACTCTTCAGCAACACTATCACGAACCAAATCAATATTTTCTTGTGAACGACCGCTACGACTGTATTTTCACTCTTTTGGTTTTCCACCGAAGCGGTCTCTTGAAATTTTTTAAAAATTCGACCAATAGTGCTCTCAGATGGACGATTATGTAAACCCCAAAATTCCCGTAATTTTCTAAAAACACTTTTCACAGAACGCTGATTTTCATAAAATAATTCTACAATTAAAACGCGTTGTTATATCGTGTAGGAAGCCATTTTTATATGTAAATAAATGTCATACATCACACTTCTCAAATGTCAAAATACCCAGACTACAGTGACTGTATAACCACAGTGACGACAACTGGCTATAAAACTGTCAAAAGTCCGCCATGTTTTGTCGAGATGTTTTGGCGGTATTTTTGAATTTTACATCGGTAACTTACGGCAATAGGTATTTCATATTATAGGTCTCAATTACTCAATTTCATTAGGAAGTAACATTATGTTCCATGAATTCGATCTAAGATATGACGTTGCAAATGAACTGAATCGTGCTATCAATTTTCCCGAAGATACAGATCGAAAATACTGGTTATCTTTAACTTCGAACTTAAATTACTATTCAGAAAAAACTGAAGAGCTACATACACAAGTGAAGATTATTATTTGCCAATAGTAAATTCATCTTGATTGATCAGTCATTAGCTTAATCGCCATAACTCTCGAAAGAAAATAAACAATAACAATCATAGATGGGTTAGAAAATCTGCGCACTGTCATTTCGACAAAACATGGCGGCCGACCAATAGAAAATGAGACACGAGTTGTCGTCACTGTGGTAATATAGCCACTGTAACCCAGACTACAGTGACTGTATACACACATACAGTGACGACAACTGGCTATAAAACTGTCAAAAGTCCGCCATGTTTTGTCGAGATGTTTTGGCGGTGTTTTTGAATTTTACATCGGTAACTTACGGCAATATTTCATATTATAGGTCTCAATTTCATTAGAAAGTAACATTATGTTCCATGAATTCGATCTAAGATATGACGTTGCAAATGAACTGAATCGTGCTATCTATTTTACCGAAGATACAGATCGAAAATACTGGTTATCTTTAATTTCTAACTTAAATTATTATTCAGAAAAAACTGAAGAGCTACATACACAAGTGAAGATTATTATTTGCCAATAGTAAATTCATCTTGATTGATCAGTCATTAGCTTAATGGCCATAACTCTCGAAAGAAAATAAACAATAACAATCATAGATGGGTTAGAAAATCTGCGCACTGTCATTTCGACAAAACATGGCGGCCGACCAATAGAAAATGAGACACGAGTTGTCGTCACTGTGGTAATATAGCCACTGTAACCCAGACGAATTCAGTGCGCCATCTATATTTCATTTATTCTCAAGAAAAACCGCTTCATATGAAACACCCTTTATATATAGGTACATATATCACTCTCGAGAGTTATCTAACCTTTCATCTATAGGGTGATATCAATTTGTCATTTTCGAAGTAACTCAAAGCTAAGCGTCCACATGTCCGCATCGGACGGATCGGATCAAACGGATTTCGGTATTCTTTGTATAGAAACTAGTGCAAGCCCGTCCACAGGGACCGTATTCTTGACAAGTGATCTTTCGGTATTCGGTGCGTATACGTTTGGCATACATAAATACAATACAGAAAACGTATACGCACCGAAAGATCACTTGTCGAGAATACGGGCCCAGACCCGCACCGGACGCATTTTTCCGTTCCCTATACAGTCAGCGCGACAGGTCGCTCTCACCGTATAGGAAACGGAATGCACAATGGAACACTCCGTTTCCTAGCAGATATGCGCGATGTGCTCACTGTCCTGTTAGTCTTCTGGGTGCCGATGGGACAAATTGCAAATTATTAATAAAGTTTTCATACTTTCTGTATAGCTTAATTAGGTAGAGTCGAGGGTAGAGTCTACCACATTTTTCCTCTGTGAACATTTTTGTAGCCGCGGATTTTTTTCAGCAAACCTCTCGTAAGTCGACCATATTTTCATTTTTTTTAATCATACGTACATACTCTTTTTTTGTAAAATGCAATCATAAAAACAATCTGAGAAAAATGAGAAAACATGATTGTCTACCAATATAAACATGACTGAAAATCACATTTTTTTGATTATCAATACACTCCTGATTTTATAAGAATCGGTTTATTTAACCATATGAAATATGAGAATGCAATTGTCCGACAAAAAATGTGGTGTTTTTCTTGTCCGACAGATGAAAATCGACGATTTTTTTGAGTTTTTAAATTCATTGATATTTATCGGACAAGAATGAGTTTATATTTTAGAGAGATTCGTTTTATAGAAAAAACAACTGTCCACCATATAAAATGCGGCAAATCCTTAGTTTAGTTGAATATAATGGTTTTGTTTCAGAAACTTTTTTCGATTATTATTGAAATGAAACTATTGATTTTGATTGAAAGTGTATAATTCAAATTGTTTACTGACATTTTCATTCAAATCTAATAAAAAAAGCAATGAAAATACTTTTTCCTCACATTGAATTCATTGTAACAAGACGAATGGTATCCAGTAAAAGTATCACACCAATCGTCAGGTAGAATTACATCTTTATATTTGTGATTATGATGTTGTCTTGATGCCAAGAATATTTTGCACAGTTTAAGGATGCCACTTACTCCTTTTTCGTTTTAACCTCTTCCAGCCCATAGACACATTATGTGTACGTTTGAAACTTATCGGCCTCACATTAGTGCATCCCCACCAATCGCCGATTTCAGTGGCACATATGAATCCACATTTTAACTGCTCTCATATTCCCAATTTAAAAAAGGAGCACAATCGCTTGTACGACCTGCACGTGTGCCTACACGAGGTTTCGCGCCCTCTGTAATGAATTCCTGGGTTTGTGTCATTTCTACAGTTCTCTCTTACGCATTTTTTGGGGGATTTACTTGAAAAAAGAAAATATCAAAATTTTGAATTCCGTTCATCATCCTGAACATTCAGATGTGGAAGATGTAGATATTGAAGATAAGCCCTATCGGACCATAATGTAGGCCACTGACGAAGCGACCGTTTCAAGCTTTTTTCTACCTGATCTAGTCGCTAGCCTTTGCAAGCTTCAAACCGGGCCTTTGAGCATCGTAAAATCCACCACCGACGTAGCGACCATGCAAGCTACCAAGCTAGCTTCGGTAGCCGGCTTCGAGTTTAGCATTCACTGGCATTCAGTTCAGTCTTTCTCGATGTTTCAAATGGATAAGAAAACTGTTGCTTGTGCTGTATAATTTATATATATACATACTGGAACCAATGGAAGAATTTCGGACGGAGGTGTGATAGAAAAAACAGGTATCGACTGATAACTGATAGCACCCCGAAAGTACCGGCGACCACCGACTAGGCTTCTCCGGACTCGTGCGACCAGGAACGTAGAGGCTCGAAACGCTTCGGTAGCTTCGGTAGCCCGGTCGCATATTCATATCCCACGTACCGTATCGCAAACCGAATTCACCCGAAGCCGAAGTAAACTTAACGTACGAGATCGCACCCGTGCCTGCGATCTCGAACGTATTTTACGAATCGTATGAGATCGCTAAGAGAATCTTATGGAGTTCTTGAAGAAAATAAGCGCAGATTTTTTTGCGAATTGATGACTAAGTAGTAAGAATGAAATTGCCACAGAAGGAGGAATTGAAATTGAGGTAGGGGGTTTTGCGTCATTTTCCCATAGTAGCAAGTAGCAATTCCAAAAATTATTGAATTAACGAGAGGGAATTACATCAAGACGTTTTTTAACTACAATTAAAAAAATCAAATCTTCAAATAAAATAGGAGAGTGAATAATGAATTGGAAAGTGCAGTTTTTGAATGAATAAAATACTCTAAGTCGACATAAATAATCAGCATTCATCTAATGAATGAAAATAATTGTAAAAAGGAAATTATGGAAAAAGATTTTGATAATCTTAAAATATCATAACCAAAGAAATTTCATATTTATAAATTCCTTTTACCAATAGCTTTACATAATAGTGAGCGGCAACTGAGGGATTGCGGATTGTATAGAATGAAATTCATATCGACATTTAGCTAAGCTTGTTTTTATTCATTTAGGTAAAATATATTCCCTACAGAATACTTTGTGTTATAACAATCTGAATCATCATTTGTACAGGGTTATTGGATGTTGTAAACTATTCCCAAATTTAGTTCTGATATAACTATACCCTTTCCGAAAAATGTGGAGGGATCTTATTTATTGAAAATAATTTTCGAAGAATTTATGTCCACAATCATACTTTTACTTTCACAAATTTTTCCAAGCAACGATGATCCTTATTTTTGTTTTTCTTATGTTGCACAACTGATCTCAATTAAGTGATATAATTTTTTGATACCATTTTTCTTTTGACAGCTTTTAAATTCGATAACTCTTCTATTAATTCTTCTTTCCAACGGCTTTTTACTTTGTGTATCTTTGCAACAGCGACGGGAATATAATAATCACAAGATTCAATTTGCTTGTTGGCTAAGTAAATTAAGATTTATTTAGTCAATTCGTTCCAGAAGAGGGTGGCCGAACTTATGAATGCAACAAAGATAACTTGGCCAATAAGAACAACTGTTAGAACAGCCCTCGAAAGCTTTTAAAAAAATACCATTTGAGAGATGCTTTCGATCATTCTTTCCGCTTCAGTATAAAATCTATTATAAAAAATATACTTATTTCTTCATCCCAATAAATAACTGACATCTATTCACTCTTGAATTATGGTAATGATCAATTTATCCTTCTAAACGAGGCTTCACCGTTTCACGAGAACAATCAGAAAAAGAAAGAAAATTGGTGTTCAGCCGTCATGGGTTTCCAGACGAAAGACTGTTCTAAATGGCCGAAGGAAACAGCAAGCAGGAAGACATACTGCTAGCTTCACGAAAAAGAAATAAAAAGCTCTACCTTTCTCAACAAAATGCGCCAAGGAAAATATAATGTTGGGGGATAACAAATTCGTTGAATAATTCTTCCAAACTCATAGTTGTTTTCATCTATATGTTAAGTAGTTTGTTTTTCTATGTTATACATAATTTATTTTCGAGATTTGTATTTTTTGTTCGACCCAAACATCCTAAGTAGGTTCCATTCAAGACATGATTGCGACAATTTTTTTCGCTTCAGTATAAAATCTATTCTAAATATGCTTATTCCTTCATTCAAATAAATTCATAACCTGAAAGCATTTACTCCCGAATGATAGCACGCCGTTATCATTTATGAATATGGAAAAAAATCTAATTGTTAGTATTCGAACTGAAAAATAAAAGAATCGAGGTATTATTATGACGTATAAATCCCAATTCATATTCCACGATTGATATCGCCAAAATAGATGCGATCACGCACGTGGTTTATCGCGTAAGCTTCGGCCGACTCCGAGCTGCGATACGATACGTGGGATATGAATATGCAGCCCGGTCGGACACACACGGAGACTTTATACAAGCTTTCAGGCAAAGCTTGTAGCTCGAAAGTCTCATAAAAACGCTTCGTGTATGGCCGGCAATAGCACCCCGAAAGTACCGGCGACCACCGACTAGGCTTCTCCGGACTCGTGCGACCAGGAACGTAGAGGCTCGAAACGCTTCGGTAGCTTCGGTAGCCTGGTCGGACACACACGGAGACTTTATACAAGCTTTCAGGCAAAGCTTGTAGCTCGAAAGTCTCATAAAAACGCTTCGTGTATGGCCGGCATTAGACACATTATGTGGACAGTTTTTTTTTTTCATTTTTCTCATATAAAACATTTTTTCATTAATTTTGGCTGACATGTGATTAAAGTTGGAAAGTTTACCATCAAAATAAATTTTTTGTTCCCGATTTATTTTTTCAAAAATAATTCGTCCCTGAAGAGGTTAAAGCCACGGATATTTTTAAAATGTTTGAAAAAAAAAAACTCCATCACTACTGAGAATATTATATCGGCAACAACTAAAATCGCCGAACTTTATTCGTTTGACAGCTGGATGATAGTATTCAGCACATCCTTCTTAAATGGCCCTCCAAAAATCAAATGTTTTTTTGTAACATGAGCAAAGTTATATCCGATAAATGCATATAGTCTATTCATAACCAAATTAGAGCCGTGAATTCTTTAATTTTTGAATGAACGCGACGTATTTTCAGGGTGGACTGGTGGAGAGAGAATGAGAAAAAAAGACATTATTCATAATTTTTTATCCCAAAAAATCTTCGTTTTTCATTGGTCGGACAAGGAAATCGCCACATTTTCTTGTCGCACAATTGCATTTTCATACTTCATATGGTTGTATCAACCGATTCTGAAAAATTCGGGAGGGTATTAATACTTTGAAAAAATGCGATTATCAGTCATTTTTATTATGTTGGTAGACAATTATGTTTTCTCATTTCTTCAAGATTGTTCTTATGATTGCTTTTTACAAAAAAGAGTATGTTTAATCCAAGAAAAATGAAAATATGGTCGACTTACGAGAGGTTTGCTGAAAAAAACCGCGACTACAAAACTGTTCACAGAGAAAAAATGTGGTAGACTCTACCTAATAAAGCTATACAGAAAGTAAGAAAAATTTATTAATAATTTGCAATTTGTTCCATCGGCACCCAGAAGACTAACAGGGCAGGGCAGTGAGCACATCGCGCATATCTGCTAGGAAACGGAGTGTTCCATTGTGCATTCCGTTTCCTATACGGTGAGAGCGACCTGTCGCGCTGACTGTATAGGGAACGGAAAAATGCGCACCTGACGCATCGGAGCATCGGCATTTCTGCAATAGAGATCCGTAACTCCGATCCGTCCGATGCGGACATATGGACGCTTAGCTTAAAAGTGTGCTTTTTGCATAGAACTTACATTATATAATGGAATGCTATTAGCCTTGCTGCTAAACTTAAAATTATGGGTGAACATCTCAGTTGGTGGAACAGCGGGATTTTCATGTTTTCATGAATATGAGCTGTCACACAGAACAGAAACTAAGAAATACTATGGAAGTTCTCGTCAAAATCATTCATTTCGGAAAAAATTTCTGTGTGACAGCTCATATCCGTGGAAACATGAAAATCCGGGTGTTCCACTAACTTGTGATGTTTACCCACTTTTTGGTCTGGTAAAAGCATTCATGATATGTGAGATTATAAAGTTCATGGAGACACTATTGCCTGACTCTCGGCCTGACTGGTAAACAGCGCGGGGATGCACAATAGATCTTTAGGTCAAGGTGCTTGCGAGTTCAGATGATCTTCCGCCCCTCCTCTAATCTAATCTAATATGTGAGATTCATGTAAATGCCTCTAATCGTTAAATTTTTTATGTCAATTTATTTCAGCCTAGATAAAGGTCCTGAGACCGGAGAAGTTTTTTTTAAATACAGTATGGTGCAAATGAAAGGAATAAATTCGTTATTTCGTAAACCGGCGACTCTAAGGAAAAATCCTGAAAACCTTCGATTTTTATTTTAAACCGGGCTATTCGTAAGGATACCTTTTCATTTTTGACGTCATCTATGCGAGTGTGATGACGTCATCGCTAAAATTTTTAAATGGAAATGTGGGTGTTGTGATACATTATTTGAAAGTTTTTTTGAATGCCTATTCAGCCATATTAATATGGACAGTGATTGATTTTTGTATCAGTTCAAAAAATTAATAAAACTTCATTATCACAATGAATATATAATAAATGTATTATTCATTAAATACAACGAAACCTAAATGAAGTGCTCAAATTGTTCACCTTCAGCTACAATACAATGAGAAATTTATTTTTGTGTCTCAATAAATACATGATACCAATACTCCGAGCAATACTCAATACATTTTATTAAGAAATCTGTTGAAATTTCATCAATAATATTTGTGACAATTACTGTACATATTGATATGGCTGAATATAGGTATTTAAAAGACCTTTCAAATAATGTATTACAACACCCACATTTCCATTTATAAATTTTAGCGATGAGGTCATCTCGCTCGCATTGATGACGTCAAAAATAAAAAGATATCCTTACGAATAGCCCGTTTTAAAATAAAAATCGACGGCTTTCAGGATTTTTCCTCAAAGTCGCCGGTTTACGAAATAACTAATTTAGTCCTTTCATTTGCACCATACTGTATATTTATAACAATGATTTTCCTACTGAATATTTTGAAAATTATTAAAAAAAATCCTTTTTTGTCCTAAATTTTTTGACTTCTAAGAAAATTCAGAGGAAAGAAATTATTCAGTGTTGATATATTTTCCATCCGTCCATCCCAGGAGGTTATTGTTATCTAACTTAATGGATGTATAACAAAGCCTACCTTAATTATTTATAGGAATTGAAATCAATTTTTATGCGATATTTCATGGAGCAATTTTCAAGATCATTTCCCGAATATACTCAACTGCAACAGCAAAAGTGGAACATTACCCAAAAATAGAAAACCTTTGGATAATATGCTCGATACAGGCACGTAGCGAGGGGGGGGGCTCGGGGGCCCGTGCCCCCCCCGAAATATCAAAAAATGCCTGTATATATCAAAAAATGCCTGTATATTTGACAAAATTTACAATGTTTACTTATTGTGGGCCCCCCCCGAAATTGTGGGCCCCCCCCGAAAGAAAATCCTGGCTACGTGCCTGGCTCGATAATATACGATATGAATGATTTTGTTTCGTAAGCACTGTTATTCAATGAACTCGTTAATGAAGTATGCTTGCCAATCTGAAATATCAATTTTCAAACATTCCTGAATTAATGAACTATTGAACTCTTGAAAGTATGTTCACCATCCCCTATATCGAAAGTCAAGACGTTAAGGAAACATTTTAATATGAAATTTTATTATAAATCCACATACAAAACGAATCAACAGTCTCTACCTGTGATATGCAAACTCGAGCTGTATGACAGATTATTAAAAACAGTCTTTCCCAATCCGGATACTTGCCGGTCGTAGGTGATGAGTAGTAGTGACCCAATTCATGACAGCCAAGATACATGCCAACCTTCTATTATCAACTTACCACATAACAATAAAACAACGTCCAAAACCACTTTGGTCACACGCACCTCCATCGAATTGACAGAAGCCATCAGTCCAGTCAATCTTAATTCATGTCATTCGTTAAATTAATAAAAGAACAAGGATTTCATGCGGTGTCAACAACACGAGAGGACAGGCCGGATTCCCGGGATAAATTGGAAGATGTGCGAAATGAATGGAACAATTAGCGAATCCAATAATATTCACAATTAGTAAACACTGTTTACTAAACAGCAAGGATTGCGATCACTCTCGATACTCGATGTGACAGTCGTTCCGCAAGGTGCCAGCTGTCAAAACTAACCGCATCTACACGTAAATTACCTACACCGCAGATCAGCGGGAACTGAATCGATGTCAGATTGTGAGAACGAGAAGTGGGAACCGTGAACTTACTGAATGAATGTGGGCGATATGGATAGCGCTAGCTGTAACTGAAGCTCATAGTTGCTACTTCAACAATGAAGTTGAAACAGCGTTGAGTATTCCATCTACACTCTACAGGGTCTTTGAAAAAAAAGTGACCCCGTCTCTAGGATAGGTAGAAAACTGAAAATATTAGGGGATTGCTCGGTGAGAAATATTCGTTAGTGGAAAATGAAACAAATAAAATATTCGTTAGGCCAACCGTATTCAATAATGGGCGTTGAAGAAAATAAAATAGTACACATGTTTTTCGATTTTGCCAGAACTACTTAACTGGCAACATCATAATAAAATTTTATACGAATACATGGGCGCCCACAGTGGGGGGGGCAGAGGGGGCCATGGCCACCTTGAGATTGTGACGGCACAACACCCTCCATATTTCAATAATCTTTATTTCGTCCAGGGGGACGAAATAAATAAATATATCTATATTAATAAAAGGCGATCTATGGTTGGTTCAAAACTTCGAAATGCCATATTGTTCAAACGATCGCACCAAATTGGACCATTCTTTTTTTGTTGTGTTTATTATTGTTAGGGCAAGGTTTATATAACAAAATATTCCCAAAAAAATCTTAGAGAAAAGAAAAAAAAGCCTTCCTTTTTCTCGAGCAATCATAGAGTACTTATGTAGGTAGGTTTTGACATTTGGACAAAGGAGGTTAGTTTTTCTTTCACAGAATCGCATGTCAAGTGAATAGTTAAAAGTGCAGTAGGTCATACCACAGAATACCTAACAACGGTATAAGAATATTCCATGGGGATTAATAGTGGTAGAACGAAGTTCCACGGTATTTAATAGAAATGCAATAATAAAATAGAACGAGAGAAATGGACTCGCTATCTATATTAATAAAAGAGGATCTATGGTTGGTTCAAAACTTCGAAATGCCTTATTGTTCAAACGATCGCACCAAATTGGACAATTTTTTTTTGTTGTGTTTATTATTGTTAGGGCAAGGTTTATATAACAAAATATTCCCAAAAAAATCCTACAGAAAAGAAAATAAGGCATTCCAATTTCTTACGACGAATCGAGCAATTATAGAGTACTTATATGGGTTTTGACATTTGGACAAAGGAGGTTAGTTTTTCTTCCACAGAATCGCATGTCAAGTGAATAGTTGAAAGTGCAGTAGGTCTTACCAACGGTATAAGAATATTCCATGGGGATTATTAGTAGTAGAACGAAGTTCTACGGTATTCAATAGAAATGCAATAATAAAATAGATCGTTGTGAAGTTATAAGCCATGAAGTAGTCTGGCAATGGTGCATTTCATTTTCTTGAAGGGTAGGAAATTCAGAAATGGCATAGAGTATGAATGGCGATGTAAACAATTATTGTGAAATTTGCATAGAACTTATAATAACATGGAAGGCTATTATCCGATCAAATGCGGGTAAAGATCTTAAGTTGGTGAAACAGTGAATTTTTACCGGAATGTAAAGTAAATCGGATTGTGACGATCAGCATCAATCGTGAGTTGTCCATTTTCATCTTTGCTCTATATTTCTGAAATGTTTTTGATTTATGTTTGGGTAATAAATATATTTGCGAAAATAACTGAATTCAAAATTGCCCATAATTAGTAATTGACATATTATTTTTGTATTTCTGTTTTGTGTGACAGCTCATATCCATGGAAAAGATGACAGTTGACAGATGACATTCGACAGATGACATTCAACAGTTGACAGATGACATTTGACAGATGACATTTGACAGATGACATTTGACAGATGACATTTGAGAGATGACATTTGTCAGTAGACAGATGACATTTGACAGTTTACAGATGACATTTGACTTAACTTTTATTATGCCTAATTTATCTCCTGCTTGAAAAAATAGCAATGGTAAGTTTATACATCTTTAACGGGGGTTTCACAAAGCATATCACCGGTGATCGGAGCTTGATCTAGAATCAACTCGATTTGACAGTTCAGAAATCTAACCAAGCCGTTGGTCTCCGATCACTGGTGATTATACGATTTGTGAAATCCACAGTAAGTAGGGGAAGTACGTACAAAACGACATAGGGTTTTATTTCAGAGGCATAACTTGTTAGTAGTGAATCACAGTAATGTCATATTCCACACCCCTGATCTTTGGTCCTTTCTTCAGAAAATCTAATCAATCTTTATGAAATAAAAGTACCAAGAAATAAAATATTCTTAGATAAATGGAGATAAACAAAATTCATTTTGCTCGCATGCTATGGACAAAATGACATACCGACAACAGGCAACTGTATTTTTCTACTTATAGTTACAAAACTACTGACAAAATTCACAAATGAAACGCTTGGTTCTTCTAGGAACATCAGCACAAGATGTGTGAGCCCAATGCAAGAAATATATGCATCGTAACCAGTCTTCTTTAGGGCTAATCCTGGAGAAGATCTAAATCGGGAAAAAAGTTCTCATAACAATAGATAGATGGACACTGGACAGTCGTCTTCATAATCTCGAAAGTTGCTAGGAACATTTTCTTCTTCATTGTCTTCTTTAAATAATGCCCTAGGGACTCCTTGTTTTTGGAGGAGGTATTGGCTATTTTTGATTTGATTGCAATCTTATTAGGTGTAGAAGTTGAAACTAAGTACGTTTGTCGAGTCCTCGGCTCACGTTTGCCTTGTTCACTTATAAATCGTCCTTTAGGGATTGGAGAAACCTCCTCATAAGATCAGCAAGAGTAGGTTAAGATGCATTGCCTTTATTAGCCGCAGATGAAGATTTTGTTATGAATATGTTAAGACAAGTCCTGATTCTTTGTTTGCTGATGGAGCCTGAGATGGATTGTCTTGGTTTTGCCGGTAGATACGGTTAATTCATCTGAAATACCTATGTCATTTTGTCCGTTCACTGTATATGTCATTTTGTCCATGTAGCGTTATAAAACTAGAAATGTATCGAATTGATACAAAAAGTATATTCAACATACAGAAAACTCCGTGATTACAATGACAAATAAGTAAAGTTTGAATTGAAGGCAATTTGAATGAAGAAAATGGTGAAAACTGGCCATTTCTTCTTAAAATTCGGCGCAATGAAAAAAAACTCGTGACCTATTGATTTCTGTTATCACTCATAACGACCGAATGAACCAGAGTAGCTCTTGCTAATTTTCAGAGGTTAATTGAAGCCACTCGGGTCGTGTAATGTGGTAGGCAGTTCCGCATTTCATACCTCCGAACTCAAGTTATGATGCCTATGTCATTTTGTCCATATATGTCATTTTGTACGTATTTCCCCTATAGGCACGGCCTTCTTAAGATAGAGATGGCTATGGCTATAGGTATCATTTAGGCGAAACAAAGTTCGCCGGGCCAGCTAGTAAATAAATAAATTCTTCTCAGGGGAGAAGAGTTTTGCCCCCCCCCCTGAAAAAAGTTTCTGCGGGCCCAAGAAGTACGAATATGTGTTCATGTTTTACTCTCATAGAGGGCGCTAGTTACGCGGTTCGTACCAAGAAGTATAGAACATACCATTTTTAATAAGGTAGACTGGGGCAAATGTAATAATTGAGACATGGGGTAAATGTAACAGTAGCCTGAGTAGCCCTCAACATCTTCGTATAATCGAAACTTGCGTTTTCCTCATCTCAATATCAATATTCACCTGATTGTATCATTGAGATTCGCAAGAGCGTACCCAGGAGGTGCAGGGAAGGCATCTGCCCCTCCTCCTTAGAGCTTCATAAGTATCCCTTGAAAACTCATGAAATATGTAATAGCATAATATACGAAAATCGCAATTTGGTTGGTGTCCTCAAATTATCACACCATGAAATTCGTCCAAATATTATATATTATTTTGTTTTATATCGTTTTGTTTATCCTGATTACTCCTAGGTCTCCTGAGGAGACCCGTCTAAAACTACAAGCTTCGAAGCTTGTAACTTGTGCCGAGTTTGGAGTAAGCAGTTGTGTTCTGTGTAGGCTTTGTCACTGTGACCTTACGCCACCTTAGGCACAGCACTGTTAATTTTTGACCCAACAGTAAGAATGGTGGCTCCTACCGAAACTAGAAAATTTCTTTCCTATAGCTCGGGATTGAACTTCGGACATCTGGGTCCTAATTCCAACGCTTTACCACTGAGCCAAGGACACTCATATACCTCATACATACCTGAATTCCGATTAATTTACTCCACTCCGATTCAACACCACGGCCCGTAAACTGAATCTGGTGATTGACGATTAGAATACTTTTCATGAGATCCGAAACAACATGGCTAGGTACCACCAAAGATATAAATTTCTTTCACGAATCAGTTTCACAAAGAAAACTTATACCCAATATTTCAAAACTCTGCGAAAGAAGAAGGAGTGAAAAACACAAAACGATCAGAGTGTTCAAAGAATATTTCCCCTCTATAATAGGGGCTCTGGAGTCTACGTACAACATAAATCCAGAAAATCTCAAATAACTCATCAACTACTGAATTTAGGAGCAAAGCAAGAGCATCCTAGATTGCTATCACTATTTTTCTTCGCAAAATCCAACGCAATAATTGAAAAATAGGGTTCTAATTTGAAAAACAGAAGTAATGGCCAATTTTCTATCACAGTGCTCGTTACAAAATTTGAAACACCCTGTGATAATATTCATGAAATTAAAAAGATGCATTACTTTTCCACATTCTTCTACTTTGACGTTGTGAGAATGATTTACACTCGGGATGTTCAGAATAAGAAGAATGGACATCAAACTCACTATGAAAATTTGGATTTTTAACATTGGAAATGTTTATATTCGTATATTACAGGCAACTTACGAGTTTTCGTTCAAGGTCAAAAGACAAAAGTGTCGCCAGTAGACCAAAAGAGCATTCGAAAGTTATCGCGTGATTTAATTAACATAGGTGTATTGGGAGGATACATTAAATGACAAATTGTATCGGGAAGGTTCGGATCGGTTCGTGAATCTCCAACACGGCATTTGAATACCGCAACGCTCGTGACATTCCGAAGCACATTGTTTATAAACAATGTTCGAGCTGTCATGTTATTCGATTCTTCAGCGATTGAGAATTTTGTGTTTATTATATTATAGTTATTCAATCTATGTATTATTCTCAAATTTATTGAGTAAAAGAGAGGCCATTTTGTTCTATGGCAGGAAAGGAACTGGAATAAATACCTATATGGCTATAATAGAAAGTTGAAATGAATATTTGAAATAAAATGAAAGGAAAAAAGGATATAAGGTATTTATGGTTTTCTAGTTATAACTTGAGATCCTCGTTGAATATTGCTTTGTTTTAGGGTAGAAAAGCTATTGGATTAATTGGACCAAATAGTGTATGTGAAAATGGGGAAACAAATTCTTCACAGAGAAAGACCAAATGCAAACAAATATTAAATGTAATTCTATTCTATCATAGGGTTACTGTGGAAGCACATCATGTCCTCATGATTGACGAAAATTTGGAGAATTTTCGTAAGAAAGAAGG
This sequence comes from Adalia bipunctata, assembly GCA_910592335.1. Lineage (NCBI taxonomy): Eukaryota > Metazoa > Arthropoda > Insecta > Coleoptera > Coccinellidae > Adalia > Adalia bipunctata. Next base: position 7,286,411 of record OU342949.1, on the reverse strand, counting down.
AATTCTGTTTCAGCTGAAGATTGGTATATATGTATGAACCCTCATCTAGTCGATTGGCATACCTGAATGATGTGAAATTCTTCATAGAAGAATTAGCATCCAAACCAGAAAGTTCAACGTCATTTAATTTTTACGATGAAAATGTAATGCAGTTCAAACTGTTTCGAGTTTTTCTCTTGAATATTTGGTAGTGTTTTATACCCTTCTGATGAGGAATTAATGAAAAGAATTGAATTGTGGGGAGAAATTAAACACATGGCTTGCGAAGAAATCCAAGGGGAAATTTGCAAAAAAGGGAGAATAGCAAATCATTCATATCCGAGCAAACAATAGAATATTATTTAAAGTGTTCTATAGTAAAATTTCTTCGACTGAAGTTGTAGAATAATTTCAGAGTTTTACTGAATCATCTTCCAGGAAACTACTTAGCCAGCATGGTGAAGAGATTATTTTGTTCATTTTTCTGCTCTTGGAGAAGGCTCGGTTTCTCTTTCGAGATAAGCATTGCACCAACCTCAGCAAACACTTTCTTTTTGTTTTCGTATTATATATCTATTAATTGATCTCAATCGAAACAATGTATGTTGGTGAAAAAAATTTTTTCTTTTATTTTGAATTCTACAATGCATAATGCATACCTATTCCATCCTGATTCTGGGGCTTAAAATGGAACAATATCATATTGATTTCTTCAATTGCGAAAGGAATTGAAATAGATTATCATTGTGTAGCCACTACACCTTACTTACTATGCAGATGAAATTATCAGTTTCTTGAATTGCGAAATAAACATGGAAAATAATATGGCAATTGGATCGAAATTCAATTAGGTAAAAATTCTATTTCAAAGGAGCGAATAATGCTTGAAACTGTACCATATAGTGAAATGCATGCTGAGAAATGATTTTCAGTAATCGGTTCTCACATTAAGAGAAATTTGATCGATTTATAACGTGTAGGTACAGCTGAAATTGAATCAGGTTACAATTTCAACAGATAACTTGATTCAATTAATCCAAGACCTAATTCACTCACGGTTTCGGTAAAACGTGTTTAAATAATACTTCAGTGGGGAAGGGATTGATTGATTTCGCGTAGTATTCCAGAATCTGAAATGTTTATTATTTCTATTTTCATTTTCGTTTCCAACATTGTATTTCTGACCGACGACAGGTCAGTGTCAAACTGTCAAAATCGTTGGCGATGCGATGAGAAACCGGCCAGCGCGCAGGTCAAGTTTTGCCTTACATCGGCATCCTGCAACTCTCGTGCCTATTTGTCATTTAATGTATCCTGTGTATTGGGCCAGTACACTAGAATCGGCGACCAGTGAGCCGCGGTGGGAGGTCCGTCAAATTCGCCGCAGCGTTGCCAAATTGGGCAATTATTCCGGTATTTGAAGGATAGATCATTGTTTTATTTCCTTCATTATCGAGTGAGATCTGGGCCGACGTGAGTGGTCCGTCAAATTCGCCGCAACGTTGCCAGATTGGGCAATTATTTCGGTATTTGAAGAATAGGTCAATAATTGATCCAAGTACATATAAGATTCATGAATTTTAGTAGAAACAGAATCCTTCTATCTAAAGCCAATTTCATGAATACCCAGATTTGCTAAAATCAAAATTCACTTCGAAAATATTGGACGGAGTGGACATAGCTTCATCTGATGATGTTTACTCCGAGTACATATAAGATTTATGAATCTTAGTGAAAACAGGATCCTTCTATCTCAAGCCAATTTCGAGAAAACTCAGATTTGGTGAAATAAAAATTCTCTTCGAAATATTAGACGGAGTGGACTCAGCTTCTTCTGATGATGTTTACTCCTAGTACATATAAGATTCATGAATTTTAGTAAAAACAGAATCTTTCTATCTAAAACCAATTTCATGAAAATCCAGATTTGGTAAAATGAAAATTCGCTTAGAAAATATTTGACAGGATGGAATCAGCTTCATCCGATGAGAGTTGATCCAAGTACATATAAGTCCTGACGCCAACTACTCCTGAGGAAGTCCAGGGCAGTGCTTATGAATTAAAGACAAAATCGACGCGAGATTTTTACGGATTTTCCGTGAGGCTGCTGAAAAAAGTCATCCACTGCTTGGCGAAACCACTGTCGGAGATAATAAATAGCTGCTTTGAACAAGGCTACTTTCCGAATGAACTCAAGATTGCCAGACTCATTCCCGTTCACAAGAATGGCGATCAAGACGTACCCGATAACTACAGACCAATCTCAATCTTGCCAGTCATTTCGGAAATATTCGAGTCGCTCATCAAGAAAAGGCTAGTCTCATACTTGGAGGGTAATTTACTGCTAAGTTCCCAGCAGCATGGGTTTAGAAGATCAAAATCTACAACAACTGCACTAGCAAATGCGATAGAATTCATAACGAAGGCATTAGATGGGTCGGGAGAGGCAGTTATAACATGCATGGACTTAAGCAAGGCCTTTGACTGCGTAAACCACCAAAAACTTATATCCAAACTACACCACATTGGGATTAGAGGAAACACCTTGGATTTGATCACATCCTACCTACAGGACAGACAACAGGTTGTGGATCTTAACGGCAGTATGTCCACAAAACGGAAAATCATCTCGGGGGTCCCGCAAGGATCTGTGCTTGGACCAGTTCTATTTTTGATTTATATAGACGATGTGGTCCACAACTTTACCTTAGATGAAAAAATATTGTTTGCTGATGATACATCCTTTCTGAACATGGCAAAAACATATCGACCCCTTCAGGAAAAAGCCGAAACATCCAGGCAAAATGCTGTTGAATGGTTCAGCAGCAATGATATGAAGGTAAACCAGGAGAAAACACAGAGTCTAGTCATCACCACCAGGCAGCAAAATAATGATAGTATCTCCTTACTGGGTGTAACAATCAGCGGAAACTTGTCATGGACGCAGCATGTGAATAGGTTATGTAAGAAGCTTTCTACCGCACTGTTCGCCATAAGACAAATCAATTCAATACTATCTGAAAAAGAAGCTCTACTTACCTACCATGCTCAGTTTCACGGACGTATGGTCTACAGTATAATCCTGTGGGGATCGTCCCCAGATGCACATAGAGTATTTGTGAAGCAAAAGAATGCTTTGAGGTTGATAGCCCGAATCGACCAGAGAACAAGCTGCAGGCCATTCTTCATCAAATACAGAATTCTGACATTACCATGCTGCTATATACTGGACTGCCTCTTGTACGTCCACGGGAATAGGAGTACGTTTGTGAAACATGCACAGATTCATGACCATCAAACAAGATCCAGGGAAAAATTTGTGGCCCCAATGCATCGCTTAACAAAAACACGGAACACGCATGTTTATAACTCACTGAAAATGTTCAACAGGCTTCCCGAGCACATAATAACACTCAGTAGTGCCGCTTTCCGGAGAAGGATTAAGACTCTGCTTACTGACAACGGGTTTTACTCAGTGGAGGAGTTCATGGAATATAAATTTTAATAAATTTTAATAAATTTTATACAATGTATTTAGTTGAAATGTGATTTGTGGCTGATAGATTTTATATTTGTCTTTTTACATGAAATTATTCAATGTTGATTGTTGTGACACATCCTGTAACTTATTGAGGAGAGAATAAAGATATAGATATAGATATATAGGTATGAATTTTAGTAAAAACAGAATCCTTCTATCTCAAGCCCATTTCGATAAAACTCAGATTTGGTAAAATAAAAATTCCCTTCGAAAATATTCGACGAGGTGGACTCAGCTTCTTCTGATGATGTTTACCCAGAGTACATGTAAGATGCATGAATTTCAGTAAGAACAGAATCCTTCTATCTAGAGCCAATTTCGAGAAAACTCAGATTTGGTAAAATAAAAATTCGCTTCGAAAATATTGGACAGGATGTAATAAGCTTGATCCGAGAACATATATGATTCGTGAATTTTAGTAGAAACAGAATCCTTCCTATCTGAATTGAATTTCATGAAAACCCAAATTTGGTAAAATCGAAATTCTCTTCGAAAATATTGGACGAGATGGACTCAGATTCTTCTGATAATGTTCACTACGAGTACCTATAAGATTCATGAATTTAAGTGAAAACAGAATCCTTCTATCACAACCCAATTTCGAGAAAACTCAGATTTGGTAAAATAAAAATTCGCACCGAAAATATTGGACAGGATGTAATGAGCTTCATCCGATGATAGTTGATCCGAGTACATATAAAGCCGTATTCCCACTACTCGTGTATTTGGCAAATATTTGCCACTTGCCTATATTTGGCTTGTAGTGGGAGTGGTTCACTCGGCCAATACTTGTCAATCTTGTCATTCAAATTCGAAACTTCATGTACTTGCCAAGTACGTAAATAATTGCTTAATTGCCAAATATACGAGTAGTGGGAGTCCGCCTTTAGATTCATGAATTTTAGTAAAAATAGAATTCTTCTATCTAAAGCCAATTTCATGAAAACCAAGATTTGCTAAAATCAAAATTCACTTCGAAAATATTGAACAGGATGGACCCAGCTTCATCCGATCATTTATATCTTTATTTTTCATTATTATATCTTAAGAATACTTACTTTAGAAAGAACATTTTTGTTATAAAATACGGTGACAAGTTTTCTCTCACATGTTTATGTTAGGAATTAGGAATGTTGATTGTTTCTTGCAATTATTATCTATTGCTTATTATTATTATTGAAAATACTTTTTTATTTCAAGTTAAGTTCAAATGCAAATAAATGTTGGTAATATTTACATGTGGTATTATCATTTCCAATGTCTCTGATGGTTGCAAGGATTGCGAAATCTGTAAATTTTTTCAGGTTTTTTCGATATTTTGAGAACTATTCGAATGAATACAATGGTTTTAACAGAAATGTATTCAGCATTGAATACTCAATCATATAAGTAACGAAACAATTGAAAAAGTTTTTTTTCGAACAAATTCATCTTCACTCTTTGTATAAAAGTGCTCAGGCTCCGAAAATATTCTAGGTCTTCAGAGAATTTCGAACAATATCATAATCCTGGTTTTCAGATTTCAAATAAGTATGTTCAGTTCTCCAGAAACGTATAATAATCACTCGAACTTGGGACTCCCTGTATCTTCTCACCAACTCCAATTGAATATCCCTGATACCATATGCTTCAAGTTTCTGGAGGAACAGAGATTCATAGAAACATTAAGAATCCCTCATCAATCCAGAGGAAATTCTATCTTAAATGAGGTCTTAATCTCAAGTTTCGATTCTTGAAAACGACCTATTAAATGAGGTGTTAAATCTTTTTTAATGATCCCGCATTGCGTAATAATACAGCTAATGGTTGAAGAAATTCCACAAACACAACAACCATATGCTCTTCGTTTATAAACCCATTCATTTTTTGTCGAACATTCGAGTTGACATGAAATCGTCTTCACTGCTTTTAATATACACAAGTGGAAATGTGGTTTTCATCATCTATGCTTTAATTTAATTGATACTTTCTACATTCGCTGATGTAATCTAACAAGGCATTATATGTCGTGTATTACACTTGAGGAGATATGAATGTGATATTTGTTACACAAAACAGAGAGCGATCTTTTTTATTAATTTTCAAGCGCTCGTTCTACAAGGGCCATATCACTTGTTCACGATGTCTGCATACTCTCCATGAAAAGTTCGTTGATGAGCAAAATTTGACCAGCGATTCCTGATAATTTCAAAATTACCTCGATTGAAATGAAAGATTGCATTTAGATGGAGAATGACAAGCTACATGCGAAATATTCGCCATATTGCGTAACCAGAACTATAAAAAAAGGTAGCAAATTTTTCACAAAAATTTCCCAATATTTCTATAATTTCATAACCGGGATCATTTCTTTGACAGCGCTTGTTGAATTTGACTGGTTTTATTTGAAAGGTTGAGAGATCGACTTGAACTCACTTTTAGTGTTTCCTATCTTAAGACAGAAATATGACCTATACAGGGTGAGTCTTTGACTTGTACATATATTTTAACTGTAGATTCTTGAGGCCTAAAGAAACCTTTTTTTCATTTTCCATTTTTCCGAATTCGGCTCTGTTAAAGAGATATAGCCATTTGAAAAAAAAAGTTGGGCTGAATACGCTCCTGAAACAATTCTCTGCAAACACCTCAAAGTTCATATTTTTCAATTGAAATTGATGTGATTATCAGATATTCTGGGTGATACATTTAGAAAATACTCAAGCACTAACCTTATTCGAATAAGAATGTTACAAACACGATATTTCCTAGCAAAAACGCTAAGTTTTGTTCCATAATTTCTGCAATTGAAATGCCATATTTCTCACACCAAAATAAGTTCCTTCTTCGATTTTCCTGAAGATTAGTTTGCAAACACTAATAATTTGTTCATATTTGCCTCGATAGTCGATACCCTGAAACTATCTTATAAAAATTAGTTTCTCACTAACCTATCCTAACTCCATTAATCAAAGTCATATGATTCGAGGTCAATGACCTAACCTAATCCATTCCTCTGTGATAGTGATCACAGAATTCTAGAGAAGACGATGCCAGATTGTGTTGATTTTCTCAGTAAAAAATGGTATAGGCGAACTCAAGAAAGCAGAACGTCCCCTATCGTTAACGGAAGAACTAGTTTTGTTTACTTTTCGCTAAAGGCTTCTACGCATTGCTCTTTGGAAATGCCAAACGAGTAGTTCTGATTCTCGCCGATACAGCGCTACGATCTAAATTTAAGTGCGCTGCCGGCTGCGAGTGCGATGTAGCCGCCACGCAAGACAAGACAAGACGTTCTTCTGTGTCTCCAGACTCCAGAGTACAGTCTGTGATTACAATGAACGACGCCGCGATAACCTTTCTACATGGATTCGTTTTATTATTTATTTATTTACTTGAAGTTTGCAGAGAATAAAGCAAACAGGTGATAAATGTGATGTGAAAACAGTGTAGGGTCGATTAAAAATTCCAAGAGGATATTGTTAAGAAGATAGATTTTCCTGAAGAACGGGTATCAATAAATTTTCAATAGAAACTTCTTATAAACTTTGTAATTTCATGCTTCTCGGAATTCAGTTGATAAACATTGACAACATTGTTAATTTGTTAAGAGACCAGAGAAGAAACAATATTCGATGATATTTGATCCAGGGAAGCATTCAGATTTTTTATGAAATTCATGATTATTTCCTCAAATTTCTTCGTATACATTTAGGAATAACTCGAAAACGACGCGTTTTATTGAAAAAATATAGGAATACTTTTATTCTCTAAAATGGTTGATTCTTTCGAAAATATGAACCGTTTATCCTTTTCAAGTGATTTGATAGTGTTTTTGCATGAATTTATGAGTCGACCACCCTGTAACTTTTAAACTAGGAGAGATATTGAATAAGTTTCGATTGAGGAATATGCACCATGAATAGAGTAACCAATGAACCAAAATTCAGTTCATTTGAAATAACGGTTCCGGAGATATGAACAGGAAAGTGTTTTTTTCGTGGATTTTCGACACCCTGTATCTTCCAAACGAAACCGAATTTTGAAAAATGGTATGGGACAAAAGTGTTTCGTTTGATGAGGGGAATCTACAGTTAAAATATATGTACAAGTCAAAGACTCACCCTGTATACATTTTAGTGAAGCTCTGAAGGAGAATCTTGTTGAAAATTGTTTTATTATTCCCTTGTGGATTATTCTGTACTATACAGGGTGAGTCTTCGACTTGTACATACAGGGTGTCTCAAGTTCGAGTGCCTATTAGACGTTTCTGGAGAACTAGACATATTTGAAATCTGAAAATTGGGATTATGATATTGTTCGAAGTTCTCTACAGAGCTTGAAATTTTTCGAAGCCCAAAAACTTCCGTTTATACAGGGAGTGAAAATAAATTCGACGAAAAAATTTTTTTCCAGTTTTCCATTCCTGGTATGATCGAGTATTCAATAGTGAATACATTTCTGTTAAAACCATTGTATTAAATCGAATAGTTTTCAAAATATCCAAAAAAAACTGGAAAAAATGTCAAATATTCATAGTCAGTATTATGTTCATTATTCTTATTTCAAATATCCTGAGCGTAAACCGTTTTTACAACATCGAAGAGGAAGGATGTGAAAAGGTCATGCATCTTTTGGATTTCAAAAATATCATCACAGGGTGTTTCAAGTTTTGTGTTGAGAATTGTGATCTCAAATTGGGCATGATTTCTGTTTTTCAAATTAGAACCCTATTTTTTTATAATTGTGTTGGATTCTGCGGTCAAAAATAATGATAGTTTTCTCACATGATTATGCTCATAAATTCAATAATTTCTGAGTTATTTGAGATTTTCTGGATTTATGGTGTAAGTACGTAGAGTCAAATTGATTGCATCTAAAAAAATTCAATGAATATTCTTTCGAAGCCATGGGAACCAAATAATTCTATACCTATAACTTGATCCTTGTGGTTTTCCTTGAAGCCGTCGACCTAGGCATATGGAGACTACTGCGCATGCGCGAATAAGGGGAAGTAGCTTGGAGTAGGTTTCTAAGCAGGGTATGGGGCAATATGGCGGCGATGGCGCATGCGTATAAGCCATTATATGTCCAGGTCTTGGCTTCATTTTTACGCAATTTTTTGCACAATGCTAGCGGTATAGAAGTTTAAGTATATGATGGGAACACTCTGTACCCATAGAAGATAAATTATCTTTTAATAATTCACAAGTGTCAGGTGTTATTGTTATTCGTTATCTTCATTTCTCGATTTAACAAAATGAACCGTTATTCTAATTATTAGTAGAACCTGCCGGGCCTTCAACGAGAAGTATCCCCATTTACCTTCCATAACGGAGAAGATCTTTAGAAAATATGTTTCAAACTTTCAAAGTTTTGGATGTGTAAGAGCCCCTAAAGAATACAAAAGAAGGGTAGTTGATGATGAGGAAAATGAAATTAGTGTTTTGACTTATTTCGAAGCGAATGAAAATGCATCTATTCGAAGTGCAGCTCATGCAATCGATTTAGACAGAAATTCAGTGCACCGAATTTTGAAAAAACACAACATGCATGACTACAAATATGAGAAAGTTCATACATTAGAACCAGGTGACTACATAAAAAGGTTAAATTTTTGTCGAGGAATATTAGAAAAACTTGAAAATGATGAAAATTTTTTGAAAAAGATCATTTGGACAGACGAAGCAAAATTCAATAATGAAGGACTATTTAATAGAAAGAATTGCCACATTTGCAGAAGTAAAAATCCTCATAGAAAAAGACGAAGAAATCCCCAGAACAAATTTAGTTTTAATGTGTTTGCTCTTTTGATGAACAATAAGGTGCGGTACTACATTTATGAAGAAAATTTAAATACAGAAAAATTTTTGGAAATCCTGAGAAATTTTGTTTCTGAGTTTTTGGATGAACTGCCGTTGAGTATGTCGACTACCGCATATTATCATTTGGATGGGGCTCCGGCACATAGTTCGCAGGAGGTGTCTGAACTGAAGAACTGAATGCAATGTTTGGTAATCGGTGGATCGGACGCCGTTCTTCACTGTTTTGGCCCCCACGATCTCCCGATCTTACTCCCTTAGATTTTTATTTATGGGGTAGAATAAAAAACATAGTCTATGAATCTCCTATTGAAAGCAAAGAAGATTTGAAACGGCGTGTGGAGGATGCTTTCCACTCACTAAAGGGGGAGGAAATTGAGCGAGCGACTAACCGAGGTGTTTCAAGACGTATTCGAAAGTGTGTGGAACAAAATGGTCACCATATTGAAACTCTTACCTGATCATTTATTTTGTTAATTTGAGTTTTGAAACGTATTTTTATTTTTATTATCATAATTTATTTATAATCATAATTCGGTGTACTGAGAGAGCGAATCTATTTCATGTGTTTCCTATTGTAGAGATGAATTCTCATTCACTTTGAAATAAGTCGAAATACTAATTTCATCAACTGCTTTTTATTTTGTATTCTTTAGGGGCTCTTATATTCCAAAATTTGGAAAGTTTGAAACATATTTTCAGAAATCGTAAAAAAAATGGGGATACTTCTCATTGGATACTCAACATTTTTGTCATCCACCATGGATTTGAAATAAACAATATCATTAAGTGCATTTGAATATGTATTGCATATGCAATTGAAAAAATACAATAATAAGAAATAAATCCAAAATCTCATCATTAGAATAGCAACGATTCATTTTGTGAAATCAAAAAATTTCATAACGACTAAAGGTGAATACAGACTATTCTGACGTGACGTGGTTACATGTGGGCCCACGTCAAAATAGTGCGTTCACGTTCATATTAGGCCAATGTGAGCACTGCACGGTCCTGACGTGACGTGAAATCACGTCACGTCAGAATAGTCTGTATTCACCTTAACAATAATACCTGTCTGACACTTGTGAATTATGAATGGGATGATTTATCTTCTATGCTCACAGAATATCCTTATGAATCAGATTCGAAGAGTTTGACTTCACGTATACTACATAAATCCAGAAAATCTCAAATAACTCATACACTCAAATACTAGTCTACTTCTCTCATTTATCAAGTTTGTCCTAAATTAGGGACGTGATTATGATCATCCTTATTATTTAACTCAGAAATTATTGAATTTAGGAGCATAATCATGTGAGAAAACTATCATTATTTTTGACCGCAGAATCCAACGCAATTATAAAAAAATAGGGTTCTAATTTGAAAAACAGAAGTTATGGCCAATTTAAGATCACAATTTTCAACACAAAATTTGGAACACCCTATGATGATATTTTTGAAATCCAAAAGATGCATGACCTTTTCACATCCTTCCTCTTCGATGTTGTGAAAACGATTCACGCTCAGGATATTTAAAATAAGAATAATGAACATAATACTGACTATGAATAATTGGCATTTTTTCCAGTTTTTTTTGGATATTTTGAAAACTATTCGATTTAATACAATATTTTTAACAGAAATGTATTCACTATTGAATACTCGATCATACCAGGAATGGAAAACTTGAAAAAAAAATTTTTCGTCGAATTTATTTCCACTCCCTGTATAACCGTAAGTTTTTGGGCTTCGAAAATATTTTAGCTCTGTAGAGAACTTCGAACAATATCATAATCCCAAATTTCTGATTTCAAATATGTCTAGTTCTCCAGAAACGTCTAATAGGCACTCGAACTTGAGACACCCTGTATATCCAAACTGTAGATTAATCTCATCGAACGGAACACTTTTTTTCCATACCATTTTTCAAAATTTGGTTTCGTTTGAATGATACAGGGTGTCGAAAATCCAAAAAAAAAAATTTTCTGTTCATATCTGAATTTCGGTTGATTGTTCACACTATTCATGGTGTATATTCCTCAATCAAGAATCATTCAATATTTCTACTGGTATAAAAGTTACAGCGTACCTAACCGACTCATAAATCCACGCAAAAATACAATAGAAAAAGATAAACGATTCATATTTTCGACAGGATCAACCATTTCAAAAAACGAAAGTGTCTATGTTTATTGATAAAACGCGTCGTTTTCGAGTTATTTCCAATTTTACTACCCGATGAAATTTGACGAAAAAATAAAAAACATGAGGATATGTTTGCTTCCCTTGATTTATAATATACAGGGTGAGTCTTTGACTTGTACATATATTTTAACTGTAGATTCTTGAGGCCTAAAGAAACCTTTTTTTCATTTTCCATTTTTCCGAATTCGGCTCGGTTAAAGAGATATAGCCATTTGAAAAAAAAAATGGTGCTAAATGCGTGCCTGATATTATTCTCTACAAACACCTCAAAGTTCATATTTTTCAATTGAAATTGATGTGATTATTAGATATTCTGGGTGATACATTTAGAAAATACTCAAGCACTAACCTTATTTGAATAAGAATGTTACAAACACGATATTTCCTAACAAAAACGCTAAGTTTTGTTCCATCATTTCTGCAATTGAAATGCCATATTTCTCACACCAAAATAAGTTCCTTCTTCGATTATCCTGAAGATTAGTTTGTAAACACTAATAATTTGTTCATATTTGCCTCGATACCCTGAAACTATCTTATAAAAATTAGTTTCTCACTAACCTATCCTAACTCCATTAATCAAAGTCATATGATTCGAGGTCAATGACCTAACCTTATCCATTCCTCTGTGATAGTGATCACAGAATTCTAGAGAAGACGATGCCAGATTGTGTTGATTTTCTCAGTAAAAAATGGTATAGGCGAACTCAAGAAAGCAGAACGTCCCCTATCGTTAACGGAAGAACTAGTTTTGTTTACTTTTCGCTAAAGGCTTCTACGTATTGCTCTTTGGAAATGCCAAACGAGTAGTTCTGATTCTCGCCGATCTAAATTTCAGTCGTGGTGCGCTGCCGGCTGCGATGTAGCCGCCACGCAAGACAAGCCGTTGTTCTGTGTCTCATCACACTATCACAGGCCAGCCAGTCTGTGATAAAATGAACGACGCTTAAACGCGATAACCTTTCTACATGGATTCAATTCATTTATTTATTTACTCGCAGAGAATAAAGCAAACAGGTGTGAGGTGATGCTTGTGATTTGTGATGTGAAAACCGTGTAGGGTCGATTAAAAATTCCAAGAGGATATTGTTAAGAAGATAGATATTTTCCTGAAGGACTGGTATCAATAAATTTTTAATAGAAACTTGCTTATAAACTGTGTAATTTCATGCTTCTCGGAATTCAGTTGATAAACATTGAGAACATTGTTAATTTGTTAAGAGACCAGAGAAGAAACAATATTCGATGATATTTGATCCAGGGAAGCATTCAGATTTTTTATGTAATTCATGATTTTTTCCTCAAATTTCTTCGTATACATTTAGGAATAACTCGAAAACGACGCGTTTTATTGAAAAAATATAGGAATACTTTTATTCTCTAAAATGGTTGATTCTTTCGAAAATATGAACCGTTTATCCTTTTCAAGTGATTTGATAGTGTTTTTGCATGAATTTATGAGTCGACCACCCTGTAACTTTCGAACTAGGAGAGATATTGAATAAGTTTCGATTGAGGAATATGCACCATGAATAGAGTAAAGAATCAACCAAAATTCAGTTCATTTGAAATAACGGTTCCGAAGATATGAACAGCAAAGTGTTTTTTTCGTGGATTTTCGACACCCTGTATCTCCCAAACCAAACCGAATTTTGAAAAATGGCATGGAAAAAAAGTGTTTCGTTTGATGAGAGGAATCTACAGTTAAAATATATGTACAAGTCAAAGACTCACCCTGTATATATTATAATAATAATAATTAATATCACATCAGGATGGCTGAAATTTATATACTCTCTGATCTCTACATAAACCTCGACATAAACTAACAATGTTATCAGAATCTCTATGATGGAAAAACGTTCGATGTAGGGATATACACTAATAATAAAATCCCACAAATGTGGGAGATAAATTGAATTTTAAGAAGCATGAAATCATACATTTTATACGCACAGTTTCTTTCAAAAATTTATTATTACCGGTCCATATTAAGAATAAATGTCAATGTAATACAAAATTCGGATATTAATGATGAATGTCCATACAAAACACGTATCGAATTGAAATTATCTGTGGCGATGTTTCTATCTAAACAATATCCTCTGGAATCTATAAATTCGACACTACACGGTTATTATCCGATTGAATCACTGAAAGCCTTCACATAATCATGACCCGTTTGCATTCTTCGCTGTGAACAAATAAATCGACAAATCCTAGTTACGCCGGTTATCGCTATACGCATGCGTCTCAGTGGAGACACAGACCAACTGGTTGGTCTATGGAACAACGGTTTGTCTTGCGCGCCGTTATAGACGACTGAAAATAAGATCGTAGCGCTATATCGGCGAGAATCAGAACTATAGGTTCTTCATTCACTTTTATAAAGTATACCGGTTTGCCATGACATTTGACACATTTCACCGTATATATTTTGAAATTTTAGGTTATAGTCCTCAAAACTCTAAAATATTTCGTATGAGAAGCACTCACTCTTATACAAAAAGCAAAAACGAAATTGCTCAAGAAATGAATGCAAAAAGTGTAGAATAGATCGGGAGCTCTATTTCAGACATCTGGAAAACGTGATTTTTCGACGTTTTTTACGCGATTCGATTCTTGACGACCACAGAGATCGAACCCTGTGTCACATTGGCAACGTCTCTGAAATTATTTTGACTTTCAAGAGTGCCAACCTGCGTCAGTTTTAAGTGAAAAAACTTGATAAACCAAAATCTTGGCCAACCGGGATACTTTATAGAAGTGAATGGAGTATACTCGTTCGGCATTTCCAAAGGGAACGACTAGACGCCATTAGCGAAAAGTAAAAAAAAACTAGTGCCCGTGCGTTAGTTATCCGTTTACGATAGGGGACGTATATACTGCTTTCTTGGTTTCGCCTATGCCTATACCATTGTTTGATGATAAAATCTGACATCGTCTTTTCAAAAGCTCTGTGAAATATGATAGAAGTTGGTTCGGTTAGGTCATTGACCTCGTATCCTTTGACCTAGGTTAAAAGAGTTAGGTTAGGTTACTGTAAAAACAATTTTATGAAGTTATTAGTATACACAAACAAATCTTCAGGAGAATCAAAAAAGGAACTTATGTTGGTGGGAGTAATATGGCTTTTCAATTGCTGAAATAATCGGTCAGAACTAAATGTTTTTGCTAGGAAATATCGTGTTTGTACCATTTGTATTTAAATAAGGTCGGTACTTGAGTATTTCCTGAATGTATCAACTCAATTTCAATCAAGGAATATGAACTTTGCATCAATTCCAGAGAATCGTATCAGGCACGTTTTTGGCCCATTTTTTTTCAAATGGCTATAGGTATCTTTTAAACGAAAGCTGCATCACGCTGATTCGGTGAAGGTTGGTTAATGATATTTAAATGAAGTATACGGGTAATAAATATCTAAACTGAGGAATATATGCACCTATATTCAGAGCGTTGTTTTAAAAAGCAGATATTTCATAAAGGCTATTATTCTACACAGGGAAATACAGAATATATACAGGTGTCACACTGAAAAGGAAACACAGGTCTTTGTTAGAAGAAAACCAAGATGTTTGAAAATCAGTATACTGATTTTTGGAACCTATAGGTTCCATCCATTTTTGGTTAAGATGTTGTTAAGCAAAAACTAAGTTGGACTCAGATGATCATTTTTGTGAAGTTGCGTGTATACTATGATCGTTTTTGTGTAAAGCAGTAATTATAAAAACGTTCATAACATTGAGTATAATAAAGATAAAAATGGCGCCGCGAAATATCAACACTGCAGATATGGCTTGCAGAAAATGTTCAAAAGAGGTGAAATTGTATGTTGTTTGTGGAAAATGTGGGTCCAAATATCACCCCAGTTGTGTGCTGAAGATTTGTGGGACATTTGTCAATCCGGAGGGTGTAATAATATGCTGTGAAAGACGAGTGGAATGTGAATGTAAGGTTAAGGATGAAGAAATAAATCAACTAAAAATGAGAATAACAAGTCTAAATGAATCACTTTTTGATAAATCCCAGGCTGTGGATCAAAACTGCTCTGTAGTGGCGGGAATAAATGAAATTGATGGTAGTAAAGATGACCTGCCCATAATTAAGGAAGAGAAAGAAAGTAAGTCACAATTTCAAGAGATATTAATTGAACAAAAGGACTTACTGATATCTGAATTAAATGATAAAGTTCAATTACTCAAAAAACATATCGTTCTACTGGAGAAATTTCAGAAATTGGAATCACGATCAAATGAAAACTCAATAAAACCGGAACATAGACCGAATGAAAACATACCCAAGATAAACAACAAAACATCAGGGAAATCCAATACATTTGTTTTGAGTAGTAATAATAAAAACATGGATACAGATGATTCAATTATCACATCGCCGACAATCTGTGAACCCGCCGGGGACAGCTCGAGCGTTGGCAGGCAACCAGTAAAACACAAATCCAGAACTAACACGGAGCCATCTATGGGGTTGCTTCCTGATCAGGATGTTCGGAGAAAATCTTCCAAATTACCGATCAACGAACGGCCCAAGCATCGGAACAAGCTTCAAACTGTAGTAAAGGGTACCAGAAGAACAGATGGAGGAGATCAAGATTTCAGTGGCAGTAAGTCTAGAATATGGCTTCATGTTGGGAGAGTTGAGCTTAATACAACTGAAGAATCTATCTCAAAACACCTGACTAGAATCTTTCCAAATCGTGTTTTTGCAGTTGAGGCTCAACCAACAAGATCTGACGCGAAAAGTATGTCCTTCAAAGTTGGCGGAGATGTTGACTTGCAAGAGGAGCTTTATAAAAGTTGTAATTGGCCGGAAGGAGTAACAATCAGACGTTTCACATTTTTTCGGACGAGAAACAATCATAAAGAAACACGAAGTCAAGAAAAATAGTGGAAAAATCACAGTTACAAATTTGAACCTGCAGTCGTTAGGAAATAAGATAGATGGAGTGGGACATTTCTTGGAGACACAGTACATTGACATAGCCTGCTTCACGGAGCATTGGCTCTCATATGATATATTTTCAAGAATCAATTTGGGAAACTACATCGTGGCCAGCTCATTTTGCCGACAATCTTCACGTCATGGTGGCTCAGCTGTTATCCTCAAGAATAACATGACATATAGGGAATTAGTAGAGCTTAAGAACAAGTCAATTGAGAAAGTGATAGAACTATCTGGGGTCATGATGACGAAATTGAAGATGATAGTTATTTCTATTTACAGGCCACCATCTGGTAATATACCAGAATTTATTACTATTCTGACAGAAGTGCTTGAATTACTGCAGGAAGCATACCCCGCCAGCCGAATGATTGTCTCTGGTGACTTCAATATTGAATTGGGAAGAAATTCGAAAGAACAGCACCAACTTCTTGAGACTTTCAAGATGTTTGGTTTGGAAATGATGTTCTCTGAACCCTCGCGTATTACTTGTCAGTCCAGTTCGTGTATAGATAATGTCTTTTCCAACATCAGCGTCGAACCTGGTGAGAAGCTTACATTCGAGCCCCATCTTTCGGACCATATGGCATATGAGCTTTTCAAATCAAAATATGGAACCTGAAAAATTTAAATTAGTGAGAGAATTCAATAAAAAAAATACTCAACGCTTCATCGAGTCTGTTAAAAGTCAGAACTGGTCGCAGATGTATTCCGATGATGCTGCGACCCAGTTTTCGAGTTTCCATGGTCGCCTGTTCAATATCCTTGCAGAATGTTTCCCTGAGAAGAAGGTTAGAATGATACAGAGGAGGAAATACTATGAAAACAAAAAAATAATATCAATAAGAAAAAAACTCGAAGCTGCCGACACCATTGCTAAGGTTAAAAAGGACCAAGATAGTAAACAATTATACAATGCCATAAAAGAATCTCTACGACTAGAAATCAAAAAAACGGTAAAGGAAAAGAATGCTGATAAATTATTAAATTCCAACAATAGATATCAAGCAATGTGGAACCTGATACGTCAGGAAACAAATAATAGGGCTGGACCTAAAAAAAGAGAAAGCAATATCACGGCTGAAGGGCTGAATGAATATCTGACTTCAATAGGAACGAAAATTAACAACAATACTCGCATCTCTACCCAGGAATCAGAAGAATTGCTTGCGAATAAACATGAACCAAATCCGAAATCCATGTTCATGTATCCTATAACAGAGGATGATATCCTGGATGCGTCAAAAAAACTAAAAAATAAGAACTCTCGAGATATTTATGGGATGTCAGTCTCATTACTCAAACACACTGCTCCCTTGCTGCTAACACCACTCTGCAAAATATTGAACGACTGCATAGCACAAGAAGTTTTTCCTGAAGAGCTGAAAATAGCTAAGGTATGTCCAGTATTCAAGAAGGGCGACGCAGATGATGTTTCCAACTACAGACCCATATCTATACTGCCAGCCATATCAAAAATATTTGAACACATTCTGAAGAACCGCCTAACTAAATTCCTAGAAAAGCATTCAATAATACATGATTCTCAACATGGTTTTAGGCATGGTCGATCAACTGTAACAGCAATGATTGAGGTTCTTGAAGAGATTATAAACGCCTACAACAACGGAGAGGAAGCTGAACTCGTGTGTATGGATCTGAGCAAGGCTTTTGATACTGTCAATCACGAAATCCTGTTGAAAAAGCTCAACCATTATGGAGTAAGAGGAAAAGCCAATAACTTGTTCGGATCCTATCTCACACAGAGGAGACAGGCGGTCGTGTGGAACAACGAAACATCTCAACTCAAAGATTTGAAGATCGGTGTCCCGCAGGGTTCCATACTGGGGCCGATATTATTTTTGATATATATAAACGATCTTTTCCCGAATATCCGCTCAGATAAAACTTGCTGTTACGCCGATGACACTGGCTTTCTCAATAAATCGGGAGCTCGCGCTGAACTACAGGAAAAGTCGATGGTGGCTGAAGGGGATGCATGCTCGTGGTTCTCAGCAAATGAATTAGTCTTCAACACCGATAAGACACAAAAACTGATTTTCACGACCAAGGAATCCAATGAAAATTGTGTTGTTTACCTGGGATTGAAATTTCAGTCGTCCTTAAGATGGAGTAACCATATCGACGTACTTTGCAAAAAACTATCGACTGCCATATTCATGATACGTCGCATCAAGGAAATAGCAGATCAGATTACGGCAAAACATACCTATTACACTGCATTCCATAGTTCAGCAGTGTATGGAATCATAATTTGGGGACAGTGTGAAGATGCAGAAAGGGTACTCTTGAAACAAAAGCAAGCCTTGAGAGTATTATTCAACATGAGGAGCACAGAAAGCTGCAGGGACGTTTTCAAACGAGAAGGCATACTTACCATCACATCAGTCTTCATACTCACCTGTGTAAATTATGTTCACGCGAACCGGGGAAAGTACCTAACACACACAGAGATTCATTCTTATAATACAAGAGAAAAGAATAAGTATGCTTTACCCCGCCTTCGTATAAAAAAGGAAGAGCATGGCCCAAATTACATCTGCCTCAAGTTGTACAATAAGCTGCCGGATGACATCAAGAATCTAGGTGAAAGACAATTCAATAAAAAAGTGAAAAATCTTTTGCTGATGAACACAATATATTATATAAACGAGTTCCTCAACTAATGCACTTGTATTTTGTTTGTATTTTTGTATATACAGTGTAATGTGATTTATATTTTTTAAATTATTTATTGCTAACGTATACATGCTATATTTATATGTGTATATGATTTAATTTTACTCGACGTGTCATGTAAAATTTGATGATGAAATATTTTATACATGTATGTCTACTGTATGAAATAAATGAATGAATGAATGAATGAAACAGAGGGTTTCTTATTGCCCTAAGAATCTACCGTTGAAATATATGTACAAATAACTCTGGCGGAATCTCCCAGGGATGAAACTTTTCTAAAAGTTCCTCCGGAACTTTGAAACTGCTAGATCCAAAAAATATCTGGATCTCAGTAGAAACCAACTCCACTTACTCACTGGCTTTCTCAGAGGACATTGTCGCCTAAAGAAGCATCTGTTGAGAATGGGTTTACGAGAAACTGATGAGTGTGAATTCTGTGGGGAGGAGGAAAGGAGGAAGAAACTCCTATTCACCTGGTTACGGAATGCTATGCCATTGCAAGCCAAAGGAAAGAGTGCTTTGGACAAGAAATCTCTGGAACTGGAGGGCAAGCTGTGGAGGCGCGATGATAACAGCTCTGATAGGGGGCACAATAGACCTTAAGGTCGCAGTGGACTGTAACCCCTCTTCACTAAAACTGTAACTACAGGGTGTCCCACGGTCGAGTGCCTATTAGACGTTTCTGGAGAACTGGACATATTTGAAATCCGAAAATTGGGATTATCATATTGTTGGAAATTCTCTACAGACCTGAAATATTTTCGGAGCCTGAGCACTTCCGGTTATACCAGGAGTGGAAATAAATTTGTTCAAAAAATATTTTTTTCAATATTTTCATTTCTGATATGATTGAGTATTCAATGCTGAAAACATTTCTGTTGAAACCATTGTATTCATTCAAATAGTTTTCAAAATATCGAAAAAAAACCTGAAAAAATGTCAAATATTCATAGTCAGTGTTATGTCCATTATTCTTATTCTGAACATTCCGAGTGTAAACGGTTATCACAACGTCAAAGTAGAAGAATGTGAAAAGGTCATGCATCTTTTGAATTTCATAAATATCATCACAGGGTGTTTCAAATTTTGTTGGCCATAACTTCTGTTTTTCAAATTAGAACCCTTTTTTTTTATGATTGCGTTGGATTCTGCGGAGAAAAATAGTGATAGCACCCTCAGATGTTCTTGCTCCTAAATTCAGTAATTGCCGAGATATTTGAGCTTTTCTGGATTTATGTTGTACGTAGAGTCAAATTCATCGAATCTGAAGAGATTCGATGAATATTCTTATAAAACCATAGTAACAACTAATAATTGGACCTATCACCTGTGAATTATTAATGGAATCATTTATCTTCTATGGTCACAGAATATTCTCATGCCAACAGATTCGATGACTATTCTTATGAAACCATAGTTACCATTGAAGTAAAATCGAGAAGTAAGGTTAAGGCCTAAATGAGAGCTGACACTCGTGAATTATTAATGGGATAATTTATCTTCTTTGGTCACAGAATTTTCTCATGCGAAAGATAAGATGAATTTGACTCTACGTATAACATGAATTCAGAAAAGCTCAAATATCTCGGGAATTACTGAATTTAGGAGCAAGAGCATCTGAGAATGCTATTATTATTTTTCTTCGCAGAATCTAACGCAATCATAAAAAAAATAGGGTTCTAATTTGAAAAACAGAAGTTATGGCCAATTTTCGATCACTGTTTTCGACACAAAATTTGAAACACCCTGTGATGATATTTATGAAATTCAAAAGATGCATGACCTTTACACATTCTTCTACTTTGACGTTGTGAGAACGGTTTACACTCGGGATTTTCAGAATAATAATAATGAACATAACACTGACGATGAATATTTGACATTTTTTCAGGTTTTTTTTCGATATTTCGAAAACTATTCGGATGAATACAATGGTTTCAACAGAAATGTATTCAGAATTGAATACTCAATCATATCAGGAACGAAAATATTGAAAAAAATATGTTTTTAACAAATTTATTTCCACTTCCGGTATAACTGGAAGCGCTCAAGCTCCAAAAATATTTTTGGTCTCTAGAGAATTTCCAACAATATCATAATACCAATTTTCGGATTTCAAATATGTCCAGTTTTCCAGAAACGTCTAATAGGCACTCGACCGTGGGACACCCTGTATATGTACAAATCGAAGACTCACCTTGTATATTTGAATGTATCTTGCTTGTATGGACGTATTCTGGTTTAATGGAATAAATTGATTTATTTATCTATACTGATATTTTAAAGAGGAAAGATTTGTATTTTTGTGTGTTTGATACGAATAAGCTCAAAAACTACTGGACCGATTTCAGAAATTCTTTCACCCTTAGAAAGCTACATTATCCCTGAGTGACAAAGGGTATACTTTCCACTCGAAAGAATTGAGGGTACCTACTATAACTTCAATAATTACAAAAAAAAAATCAGCCATAATCAGCTATTTTCACGTGCGCTTCAAAAACCGTAAGACTTACGTGGATACAATGAATGACGGAAATGTATCTCTTAAATAGTTCTACAAAAAAGTCCGCGACAGCATATTGTATTTATCTATCAAGATTGACTTGCTATTACCCGTTTATGGTAATCAGATGTTCCAAAATTATGCACTATCTGGGAGTGTGTTTTTATGAATTGGGTATTGATCCTCATCCAACCTAATACGTTATTTATCCCCAGTATTGAATTTAGAACGAAATTACCCTTTACATCATACATTTACAACGAGGATATCAAAAGTTATGGCAGGTTGAAGTGTTGAAGATGAAACCGCCGCGTGAAACTAATTTCTACCCGGGCGAAGTTAGAACGGCGTGCTTTTATTTTTATAGACAGGAACCCCAACAGGATATACAGGGTGTCCCACTAGTGCCGCAGCGGACGATATACGCGTAACGGCCTGAGTTTGGCAAAATTTTTCGATGCAGACTTGATTTACTACAAGAAGAGCACAACCTAAAAATGTTTTCGAATATATCGGGTGGCCCACAAAAGAGGAATAGCGGGTGACTTTGTTTTTTCAAATGGGACACCCTATATTCAATAGTGTTTTTCAATTCTCTGAAACTTCCTGCATGCTTTCGTATACTTTTCACATATTTTTATTCGACAGTTTTCGAAATATTGGCCATTTTGACAAAAAAATGATTCCTGTAGAGCCTACGTTATCCAATTATAGGTTCACGAACCCTTGCACATACCAATAACTATTTTTTATGGATTGAAAGACAAGGCTTCAATGTATCTTACCTAGCTTTAATAAAGCATCTCCAGCATACAGAGTGTCCACAAAAAAACTATCAACATGACGAATTTCAAATTGATTTTTCTTCATTTTTTCAAATGCAATGCATATAATTTTTTTTCATCATTGTAATCACCATTTATTTCACTTCATTTTTTGTCGAATACATGAAATGCATATCTCCCACGGAATAGGATTTTTAAGCGCTTTTTCGAAATGTTTGCCTAAAATTCACATAAACCTTCGAATTCAAATAGCAGATTTGGCTTTTCTGTGTTTATTGAGAACTGTCAAAATCCACTCAGAATTAGCATCATTGAAGCTTCAATTCATATTATAGCGGAATGAGGAACTAGATGGTTTTGATGTATCTACTCAAAAATGTGATGAAATCAGTTACTGAAGACCGAGCTGAAGACAGAAACTTGCTTTCTGTACCCATTTTCCAAAATACATTTTTGATAATTTTCTATGTTTCTACTTGGAATGTCGAATCTTCCAAAAATTTCAAACAAGCTTTGAGCTTGCGAACTTGAAGATCTGCGTGCGTGCCTGTGAAACTTATGAATAGATATCATTTTTTCGAAGAAAGTTGTATAAGGATAAGAGCGGGCACTTTTTTGTATCCTGAAGTTTTGAAACTCGTTTTTTTGAAGCATTCATAACTTGCACATTCAAACTCATTGGTATTTTTTGAATTTTTACATGATTGTGTGAGTAGTCATCCAATCCGTAAAAACTATGATGATTTGAATTGAAGCTGCAATGATGTTAATTTTGAATAGAATAATTTGACTGTTCCCAATAACCACAGAAAAGCAAAATCTGCTTTTTGAATTCGAAAGTAAATGTGAATTTGGAGGAAAAACTCTAAAAAATCCTATTCTGTTAAGCGTTAAGCATATGCATATCATGTATTTTACAAAAAATGAAGTGAAATGAATGGTGATTACAATGATGAAAAAAAAATATATGCATTGCATTTGAAAAAATGATGAAAAATCGATTTGAAATTCGTCATGTTGATAGTCTTTTCGTGGACACTCTGTTTGCTGGAGATGCTTTATTATAGCTGAGTGTGATACTTTGAAGTCTTGTCTTTCAATCCATATAAAACTGTTATTGGTATGTGCAAGGGTTCGTGAAATATAATTGCATAACAAGCCTCTACAAGTATATAATTTTTTTGTCAAAATGGCCAATATTTCGAAAACTGTCGAATAAAAATATGTGAAAAGTATACGAAAGCATGCAGGAAGTTTCAGAGAATTGAAGAACACTATTGAATATAGGGTGTTCCATTTGAAAAAACAATCACCCAATATTCCTCTTTTGTGGACCACCCTGTATATTCGAAAATATTTTTAGGTTGTGCTCTTCTTGTAGTATATCAAGTATTCATCAAAAAATTTTGCAAAACGCAGTCCGTTAAGCGTATATCGTCCGCTGCGGCATTAGTGGGACATCCTGTATATGCAATAACAAGGATTCACTACAAATTAACATACAATTTATTGCATGTACAAGATTGTGAACATTGAACCATAATTTTATATAAAACCAAACAATAAATTATGTAACCTACCCACTTGCATAACTAATTATAGTCAGCAGACAGATACTGAAGTAATCTTCTTTTGAATCCAGCCAGTGATGCACTGAACAGATTGATTCCGGAGATATGCCAGTTGTAAAAACGAGTTATCCTCAAAATGATGGAATTGGGGATGTAGGTACTAGCTCGCGGTATAAAAAATAAGTCTCTTTGGCGACCACCGAAGATACGTACATTGAAATTAAAGGGGAGTCGAAGCAGTTGTTTACCGCAGTACAACACGGTATAAGAATATCTGGTCCAACATTACTCGTCTTGCTTTCAAGCTCAGCATCGTGTACATTCTGAGGTGTTCTGTGATTCTGATAAAGTTTCCTTCCGAAACAATAATTTATTCTCTTCTTGGATTTTTTTCGAATTATTTCTAATCCGTCGATGAAAGAAAGAACTCCTTTCTTTCATAAGTACATCGCAGATTAGAAATGCCATCCGATCTTTTTGCGAGCATTTCGGCCGTCGTGGTTTCTTTACATAATTTCGACGTTTAGACAAGATTAGAAATGGTTCAAAGAATATCCTGTATCAATACAGGCAACGCATCATTTCCACAATACAAATAAATGAACTTTGACGTACAAATTACCCCGAAATAGTAATAAAAATAAGGAAATTATTGATAACTTGTAAACGCCGCAACCGATTTTGTTTTTTTTTCGGCGATGAAAAGGCGAAAAGTCGAAATTAATCTGTGATGAAAAATACAGGGTGTTCCATTCGAAAAATTCTAATGAATGTCGTCTGAATCTTACAATATTCAAAATGTAAATCTCTGCACCCTGTGAAGGACCATCTCGCAAAATTACTGGATTAGTCCCACGTACACCAATCCAGTAATTTTGCTACTAGATACTGTATGCCAAAAATATTTTTAAAATTTGAATAAATGAATCCATGTTACCATTCCCAATTCAACATGACCCTTCAATAGCGGTAAAAATAGGTTTATCAATTATAACTTGGCAACGTCGCAACCAAATTCAATTTTTTAACAGCGATGTGGAGCTAAACCGAGTCGTCCCGCTTTCATAAAACACCTTGTATTGTTGAAAATATTTTCGGAATGGGTACCTTCAGTAACGAAAGAAATTCGTTTTCAAAAGTTTTCCTTGTAACCACTTTAGTGCTTTTCCTCTCTTCAGAGATCAGTTTACTTCAGTGGCGTATTAGGGGGGGGGGGCAGGGGGGCCGGGCCCCCCCCCCCGGAACCATATAATCACAGGAACGAAATTGCAAAAAT
Source organism: Adalia bipunctata (assembly GCA_910592335.1). Classification (NCBI taxonomy): domain Eukaryota; kingdom Metazoa; phylum Arthropoda; class Insecta; order Coleoptera; family Coccinellidae; genus Adalia; species Adalia bipunctata. The sequence continues at coordinate 7,261,082 of OU342949.1, read as the reverse complement.
AGGATAGTATTAAAATTCAATTTTCCTCATATGGGAAATCCGGGCCCCCCCCCGAACTGAAATCCTGGATACGCCACTGGTTTACTTACTAGCTTCAGTCGGAGAGGTGGTCTGGGTTAATAGGTTGTAGCTTGCCCGGAATAGTACGAGAGATGACGACCAAAACCATGTTTCATAGCGACCCGGCTAAAACCGTGTAAAATCGATAGATTAGATGACCCTAGAGCCGACTGGTAAGTAGTAATACTCAAAAGTGTAGCATCTTCGCGGGGGGGCATTTCTGCTGTGTAAAAAAAAAATGGTGGACGGTCGTATAACCTAGAAGCATATTCTATGCTCCTAGGTATAACGGCCCGTCTGATATTGAAAATGTACATAGATTTTGTTATTTTATCACTAAAATTTGTGTTTTCAGACATTTTGTGCGTAGCGTTTGACCTGAGTGTCTTTTCAAAAATGTCAAAAATCTGATCTAAGTGACGCATAGCGGCTCGGTTCATTTTTGTTTTGAATCATTATTCATTATTATGCCCAAAATACAAAAATACGGTTTTCAGACATTTTGAGTGTCGCCTATAACGAAAAAATGTGCTGGAGTCGCCCGGCAAAAACTCCGGTTACACTAGTAAGAGAAAGACATATGCGATCTTATCGCAAAGAAAAGAGATGTGAAGTCAACTTGTCAAAATCATATGGAAGATGTAAACCAATATTTATGTGACCGACCACAGGCTTGCTTTGCCTACAAGCTCTGACCACAAGGAGTTGATGCGTTGAATATAATTCATGTAAGACTAATTTCTGAATTAAAGTCATATATTTTTATATATATTTCATTTGGAATATAATATCTATTTGGTGTTAGTGACTATAATCAAAAGAATTTCTGTGAAGTATTTCGGCTCAAATTATTTTACGGACTTGGATCAGGAATATATTAGAAATGATTTGAGTTGAACGTTGAACTAATTTATAATATCTAAATAGGTAAATATAATGCATATATTTTTGCTGAATAATTAATGTTTTATTGGCCACAAACTACAAAAATACGTATTATCATTTCATTCTTCCGAATTTTCAATTATTAAATTTGGTAGCTACTTCAATTGCATGTTCAGTGCTAGTATTTATATAGGATTGCGGCTATTCAGCATTGATTTCTTGTGCTTGAGGAAAGAAACTTGAATTCAGAAACACATTAGATAAATGTTTGATAAATATGTGTATGACAAAATTGAACGATACCCCTGAGGTGAATTTACTTCACGTTCATGCAACCGGGCTAAGTACTGCAAATTGAAAAGTTGTCTGATTAGTTAAATGCTACATTCAATTTGTCTGATATCATTTTTTTCCACATCTGGGGAACGTATTCAATCATTGACGACGAATTTCAGACAGGTCGCTATGAGTCACTCAGGTCAGATTTCTTGACATTCTCGAAATGCTATAAAAATGTAAGGCGACATGTTTTTTGTCTGAAAATTGATCTTTCCACATCAATTGACACGGCTTACGGCTTAACCTATAAAAATCATTTTCAGACGGGCCGCTGTAAGTTTTTTTTTTTCATTTTTTACATTTTTTTATTGGTCTCCTGGGTACGCGCTACAATCTTGGTGTCTGAAAACTGTGTTATTGGTATCTCAGGGCTATTATCTAACTACATTCCGGAAATCAGACGGGCCGCTATGAGTCACCCATGTTGTTTTTTTGACATTTTTGAAAATGCGCTCAGATCATACGCTACGCGCAAAATGTCTGAAAATCGCATTTCTGGGTACAGGGTCATATAATCTATCGATTCCGTGCGGTTTTAGCCGAGCCGCTATAAGTCAAAAATCTTGGTCGCCATCTCTCGTACTAGAACCTATTTTGTATTAATGAAAAAAAATATTTTCGAAATAGAGTAATTTTGAAGGCTTTGGTTCCCACAAAAAACACGTTATTCCACTTTCAGAGATTTATTACTTACAAAATCAAATCTCAAATGCCAATAAAAGGTCAAGAGTGAAATATTGAAAAATAGCTGCTTACAATTTAATTACAATAATGAAAATGATTATGAATAGCTTCGAAGCGGAAAGTCTCAAATGCAAAAATGACAAAATATACGAAACTATGCAGATTGGATATGAAATGAAATTACAAATAGCAAAATACTTCCATTAACAATTAAAATCCAGGTGAAGTGCTTCCATGCAGAACTGCAGAAGGAACCATCTGATTTCATACGATATTATCCTCAGCACCATATAAGGACTTCCAGGTTCTGATGACCACAGGTGAAATCGATCACGTTTTCAGGTGTGATGGATTCTTTGAAGTTGGATGTTGGTCAAAGAAGCTCTCCATTTTCAATTGAGTTTCACTAAACGAATAAAATCTATCAAATATTAACAAAACCTCAAAATTTGATACAAATAAAAATATCTAGATCAAGAACCAAACTCTGAAGACTTATCTCATCCACCAGACAAAACAGAAAGAAAGAATCAAATCTTCGAATAACCGATTAATATCTTATCTGATTGAAAACATGCGCCAATATGAAAATCTGAAATTTCCTCGATACACGTACAAGTGCAGTGGCGGTACAACAAATGTAACGAGCAAATTTGAAACTTAAAAGGAAAGAAACTTGTAACGATTGTATCGTTACATCCTCCAGTGATAATGGATTTCGAGATATCGAAGAATTACGCACTAAATGGACACACTGTATAAGAATAATCCACGATCGATTCCTGAACTAAATGGATGGAATTTTTCGTGTCATTAGTGATATAAAGCCTCATTTATGTCAAAATGTCATTGAAAATTTCAGCAAAAGAGTGTACGTCTGTAGCTGCAAGAGGAGGCCATTTGGCCGATATTATTTTTCGTACATAAATGTCATAACTGTATTCAGCAACGTATATTGAAGATATTTATGATGAAGTAACGTTGCACGAAATATTATATGAATGATTTTCATCAGTGCTTTCATTTCTGACTCTTTCACGCTTATAAATTTTCGGTTTTGATGGCATTTGTCGTGTCTGCTAGGCGCAATCGTGACAATAGCTCCTATGTTTCTTTCGCAAAAATGTGAAGAATATAATAGTCTTTATTCTCATGAAAAAATATACAGGGTGTTGCATCTGAAAAAATCGAGAAATATAAATTTTGAAATTCTCTATATTTGACAGTATATATAACGGCCACACTGTAGAAGGTAAGATAATTATTTTGCTGAGATTACTCAGTAAATATCTCAGTTGAAAAAACTTATGATCGAATTTGAGTTACTTCTGGTTCTCCTAAGAGTTTGGGGACTCTTAGCGGACGGTTATGCCGTCAACTTTTTACAGTTTTCTTCCAATAAGATCTGTATCGCTGGAAAAATATCTATCTAAAATTCCACACATTAAAAATAAATGAAAAAATATAGGGTGACCCATTTGAAAAATCAAAGTCATTCCTCTTTTGTGAGACAACCAAAATATGCGAAAATATTTTTAGGTTGTGCTTTTCCAATATTGATTCAAGAGAGTCATACAATTGTACAGGTGGCACCACCTATTGACTAAAGAATGTAATATTCGATTCACAGAATCCAATGAAGTGGCGACCTGTTACATCTTTCCAGGTTCCAACTTTATGCTGTACTTACGCATACAAATTATAGATGGCCATACCCACGCCTTGAGATACTGTGTGCTCTTGATCGCTAGATGTCAGCAGCAAACTATCAAATCAATTCTGAAATGACTACACGAATAGTCAGTCACTGCAGTCAAATTCCATATGGGGGAATCAGATTTCAAGAAATAAAAATTATTATGAATTGAACAGACTGGGTACTGCTGAGTAACACCATCGTTGCGTTACAAATACCGCAAATTCCAAAACGGAATCAACAGTTCACCATCAAATTGCTATATTTAGGTACCTACTACCATATAGTTTTTTCAGTTCAATTTAATTTGAACAGAAACAATAAGAATGTCCATCGATATAGTCGTTGTGTCCTTCTTTTTACTATGATACAGATAGATTAATTGATCGACAGGTCACATGGAAAGAATTTCAAATGTGTAGGGCGACATGAAAAAAATATCTTCTTGTGATGATGTACCTAAGCAATGTAGCAATCATCATAATGTCAAGCTCTTACTTACCGTTGTTTTTTTGAGAACAAACTCATTCAATAAAGACGAAAAAAATTTTTTTGGTTGTCAAAACAAACCATGCAAAAATTTCTAGACAAAATTATATTTTGTTGATGTTGGAGATATTAATTATATTATTATTTGATTGTGAGTTGCGTGATTTAATACGCGTGTGCAAAGACAGTAACGAGACCATCTCGATTATTAATCAATCGATCTAGAGTCAGCGAGAAAACCTAATGTACATTCATTTAAATAGAAATAAAAACCAAGTCAAACATAAGTGTTTTTATTATAACAACCGACACATAATTATAACATGGTGTCAGAAGTCGGTCTGGTGCTATAGATAAATTCAGAAGAAAATAACTGGAATAATATTTAGAATAATATTTCCGTCGATGAATTAAGATTCATTATCAGTTCACAAAATGTCCGACGATGGAGAAGTGAGGGCCGATCCCGTACCAAATTTAAGACCTATAAACGAATTGATTGTATCATCTAGTGAAAATAATGCAACAAATTGGAGAGAATGGTGGGAAAATTTCGATATATACTTGTTAGCCACAGGATTGATCGATTCTACTGAATGCCGCAAGATCGCTGTGATGTTACACTCGATTGGTTCTAAAGGTAGACAAATTTTTAATTCGTTCAACTTGAAAATTAAAGATACTACTTTGGATGATGTTAAATCCAAGTTCGACAAATACTTTGAACCTCAAAAAAATCTCACCATGTTACGTCATACTTTTTTCACTAGAACACAAAAAGTGAATGAAAGTATAGAAAATTTTATAACCGATCTTGAAAACTTGAGCATGAAGTGTGAATTTAAGGATCTTCGAGAATCTTTAGTTCGAGATATATTTATTGCAAATATGAATTCTCATTTGATGAATATTCGTCAACGTCTACTTCAAGAAGTCGATATTCCTCTCCAAAAAGCCGTCGAACTAGCCAAATCTGTCATTCTGGCTCAACAGAATTCAGAAAAAATACAGAAAGAATCCGCAGGAGGAAGTAATGATCAAGTTTTATATATTAATAAAAGAAGTTCCACGCCAGGATATGAAAAGTTCAGACATTCAAGGTCAAGAAGTATCAGCCAATCATCCAATGGGTCCAGACATGAATTCAAAAATCGAAAATCTACTCCTAGTGATAACAACATATGTGGAAGATGTGGTCAACAACACAGATACAAGTGTCCAGCCTCAAACATCAAATGCAGGTTATGTAAAAAACATGGTCATTTTGCGAAATTTTGTTTTAAAAATAATAAGTCAGTAAAAATATTAGAATCTGAAGAAAATTCCGATTCAAGTTCAATATTTCCTTTTGTCGGTATGATAGAAAATAAGTATAATGCTAATCTGAAAAAAGAATCATGGTCTTTAGATATAAACATAAATAATTTCAAAATAAAGTCTATACTTGATTCTGGTGCTGATGTCAACATTATGTCGTACATAACTTTCAGTAAATTGAATTTACCAGATTCATCTATTATAAAGTGTCAAATGTCAGTCAATAGCTTTGGAGGAAATCAAATACCAGTAATTGGAAAATGCAACCTTAAATGTTTTTTCAATAATACTCACGAAATTATTACGTTCATAATAGTCAGTATATCTTGTCAAACTGTTTTGGGTCTACCCACATGCCAAAAAATAGGTATTTTGAAAAGAGTTTTCAATCTTACGAATAATGAATATGATCTGATTCTTGATAAATTTCAGGATGTATTTGAAGGTTTAGGATGTTTACCACCAGTCTGCCATATCAAGTTGCGTCCAGATGCAATTCCTCATATTGATCCACCCCGAAAAGTCCCATTTGCTCTTCACAATAAACTTCGAAGGGAATTAGATAGAATGGAGAGAATGGATGTCATATCTAAGGTATCAAAACCTACGTCTTGGGTTAATTCCATAGTCATAACTGTCAAAAAGTCAGGTCAGTTGAGAATATGCCTGGATCCAAGAAATTTAAATAAAAATATAATGAGGGAACATTTTCCTTTAAAAAACTTTGATGAAGTCAGGTCAAAATTAATCAATGCAGCTTATTTTTCGCATTTAGATGCTTTTTCTGGATTTTGGATGTTAAAATTAGACGGAGAAAGCTCAGATTTATGTACATTCCAAACTCCTTTTGGTAGATACAAGTTTAACCGTTTACCCTTTGGTATATGCTCCTCATCAGAAAAATTTGTTCAAGTCATGAATGATTTATTTGGAGATATTGAAGGTGTGCTAATTTTTGTCGATGAATTTTTAGTATATGGTGAAACTTTAGAAATACACAATAATCGTCTTGAAAAAGTTCTGCAGAGAGCAAGAGAAGTCAATCTTAAATTTAATAAAGAAAAAAGTAAAATAGCTGTCACTCAGGTACGTTTTTTAGGCCATATATTTAGTAGAGAAGGTATTAAAGTCGATAATGAAAAAATTGAAGCTATCAAACAATTACCTTTACCTTCTAATCTTAAGGAACTTCAACGGTTTTTAGGAATGATCAATTTTTTAGGTCCTTTTATCAATAATTTGTCACAAAAAACAGAAGTTCTTCGAAACTTACTGAAATCTAGCAGTCATTGGGTCTGGGATCAAAATTGTGAAAAAGAATTTGCTAATTTGAAAGAAATTATATCCAAATCGCCTGTCTTGACTCATTACGATCCTAAGGTACCCTTAATTTTATCAGTCGATAGTTCACAATCTGCTATTGGAGCTGTTATAATGCAGAATAATCGTCCTATTGCATATAGTTCAAAAACTTTAACTTCCTCGCAGAAAAATTATGCTCAAATCGAAAAGGAATTATTTGCAATTCAATTTGGTTGTGCTAAGTTCCATCAATATATTTTTGGTCATAAGATCACAGTTCATACAGACCATAAACCTTTGGTTTATCTTTTTAAGAAGGCTCTTTTTGATGTTCCTGCTAGATTGCAAAGAATGATGTTAGCTTTACAAGGTTATGATTTAGATGTTATTTATGTGCCAGGCAAACAAATGTATATATCTGACACATTGTCCAGAGCCGCCTTAAAAGACAATTATATTCCCGATTACGAATCCGATATACAATATCATGTTAATATGGCATATTCAAATTTCGCAATAACAGATAATTATCATGAAAAACTATGTCAGAGTACTGAAGCAGATGAAATTTGTAATATTTTAAAGAAATACTATTATGAAGGATGGCCCAAATCCAAAGACAGAACGCATGTACTGACGAAACCTTTTTGGAATTTCCAAAATGAAATTCACGTTATCAAAAACCTTCTTTTCAAAGGAACTAAATTAATTGTCCCAGTAACACTGCAAAACGAAATGCTTCAAAAAATTCATGAAGGTCATCAGGGTCACAACAAATGTATGAATTTAGCTAGACAATCATTTTATTGGCCTAATATGTCATCTCAATTGAAAAATTTAATTGATCAGTGCTCAATATGTGCGAAATTCAGGTCTGCCAATCAAGGGGAACCTCTACAAAATTATCATATAACTCATTTTCCTTGGGAAAGAGTAGGCTTAGATTTTCTTAATTTCGACAATAAAACTTACTTGTTGGTCACAGATTACTATTCAAAATTCATCGAAATTGCTCTATTAGATCAAGGTTATTCCGCACAGAAAGTAATAATGAATCTCAAATCAATATTCGCACGTCATGGAATTCCTATGCAGCTGGTATCCGATGGGGGACCACCCTTTAATTCACTTGAATTTAAATCTTTTTTATTCGATTGGGACATTGAACAAGTCTTTTCAAGTCCTTATCATCCCCAATCGAATGGTCAAGCTGAAAGTTCTGTCAAAATTGTCAAACAAATTCTTAAAAAATCTAAAGAATTGAAAACAGATCCATATTTAGCTCTTCTACACTACAGATCGACTCCAAAATCAAATCTACCGTCACCTGCTGAACTACTCATGTCGCGAAATATAAGGAATAATGTACCAATTTTAACCAAAAAACTTAAACCTAAAATAGTCAAATTCAATACGTATAAAGAAAAAATTGAACAATCGCAGAATAGTCAAAAATATTACTATGATATGAATAAAAAACCACTACCTCTTCTTCACCCAAACGATCATGTGTATTTTAAGAAAAATAACAAGTCGGACTGGAGTCCAGCTATTATTAAAGAAAGATTAAAATGTCAAAGATCTTATATAATTGAAGACCCAAATGGAGTAAAATATCGCCGAAACAGAGTGCATTTGAGATTCAGATCAAATGACACTTGTAATAGATATGATGTCCATCCTCAAAATTCAACAGAATTGACTGAAGAAAGGAAGGATGATAATACATTATATAGAACTAGATATGGCAGGGTAGTGAGACCTCCCGATAGACTGAATATTCAAAGTAATAACTAACTTCTATATGGAATAAATTTTGTACCTAAATAATAGTTAAGTATTTGTAAATAACTAGTAATAAGAAAAACAAAACTGAAATTAATAGGCTTATATTCATTTGCAAAAAGTTTATAAATTACTGTATCTTAGAATTAAGAAAAGGGATGTTGGAGATATTAATTATATTATTATTTGATTGTGAGTTGCGTGATTTAATACGCGTGTGCAAAGACAGTAACGAGACCATCTCGATTATTAATCAATCGATCTAGAGTCAGCGAGAAAACCTAATGTACATTCATTTAAATAGAAATAAAAACCAAGTCAAACATAAGTGTTTTTATTATAACAACCGACACATAATTATAACAGTTGAATGGAACTAAAGGGACAATGTTCACCTTTGTCAGATTTTTGGGTTTACTTATTTATGCAAATTTAAACAGGTCTGAGCACATAAATCACCTCTCGGAATCGCTTGCGAAAGTATGCTGCAGCATAAAGGCGCGTCAACACCATGCAGATTCAGCCATTTTGTCTCGTTCACAGTCGAGAGGATCTTGACATTTCCGTTTCAAGAAGTTGAGACAAAATTACGTCCACATTAGTTTTACAGTACCTACCTATGTAGGTTCCAAATTGTCGATCCTGAAACAGTTTAAGTTTGTAGTGTTGTTATTTTTTTAATTGTTTTTCTCTTTGAGATTTGACAATAAACGGAGGTCAGATGATTTCGAACAGGCACAAATCCACTTAGGCCGGGTTTCACTAACGATTTTAATCTCGTTTAAAGCAGTAAACGATATTTTTCTGTGGTTTTCAATTTCAAGTCAAAATCAATCGGTAATCTCAGTTATCTCCTTAGACCAGATTAAAATGTTTGGTGACACTCGGCCTTATGGTAAAGGTTAACCAATTATTTCGTTCTCAAAAGTCAGCATTCAAACATTAGTAGGAAGTAGGTACAGGGTAGGCAAAATTGGTGCTACATGCTACATGAACTGAAACTTTTTAACCCGAGGAGATAGAGAAAAATGAATGGCATCTTATAGTGCTCTATTTTCGAGAAACTGATAATGTCATCAACTGCATTCCTCCATCTTCTTTCGTTTGCAAGTTATGTGCCAAAATTGAAATTTGGGCGATTTCAACTTTGGTCATTATCTCCGTTTCTGTTAATGCTAGGATGTTGAAATAAAAACATTATACAGGCACTTTTCTGATAGCAATCCAGTGGCGTACACTGATTTTTTTAAGAGGTTTATTTGCTGAGTTAAAACATAAAGTTGTGTATTTTGCTACGGAAACAGTAATTTGAAATGACTTAGAAAGAATCGCCATTCCTTTCCTGTTTCAGAAATGTATAATATGTCATACATCGCCCTCAGATTCGTTTAGATATTATGAAAAATATGGTTTGTATATGGAATTCAAATTATTGAGTATTAAGTAGGCTGAATCATAGATTTATGTGTCTCTACGCATGGTGTAATTATAATTTCACAGTTGAATCACTTGCTGTCCCACAATTCTCATTCGCTAAAGTGAAACATTTCATCATATCATATTTTTCGTAATTTTGGAATATCTCCATAATGCCGCCAACGATGACTTAAAATTTTAATAACTGACAGTTGTTTCAAACAGAGATCACACCATCAAGTATTCAACCGTGAAATAATATTTACACCATGCGTAGAGTTAGAGACACATAATTCTATGATTCAGCCTACTTAAAACTCAATAATTTGAGTTCCATATACACACCACATTTTTCATTAGGTATATCTTAAAGAATCTGAGGGCGATGTATGACATATGATGAAATTTGTAATCGAAAGAAATGAAATCTGTAATCGAATGAGCATTTTTTCGGAATGAGAGATCTTGTAGTGACTTTTTTCGGCATGCTCACATGAAAAACATTGGAAATAGGGTAGGTTCGTGGTGTTAGAATAATGCCGCGGCATCTATAATTTATAATAATTTAAGTGTTCAACTGTGAAATAATAATTACACAATGCGTAGAGACACATAATTCTATGATTCAGCGTACTTAGTACTCAATAATTTGAATTTCATATACAAACCATATTTTTCATATTATCTTAACGAATACGATACATTTCTGAAACGGGAAAAAAATGGCGATTCTTTCTAAGTCATTTCAATCTACTGTTTCCATAAGAAAAAAACACAACTTTATGTTATAACTCAGCAAATAACCCTCTTAGAAAAAACTAGAGTACGCCACTGGATTGCTATCAGAAAAGTGCCTGTATAATGTTTTTATTTCAACATCCTTGCATAAACACAAACGGAGATAATCGACCAGAGTTGAAATCGCCCAAATTTCAATTTTGGCCTATAACTCGGAGACGAAAGAAAAAGGGGAATGCAGTTGATGGCATTATCAGTTTCTCGAAAAAAGAGGACCGCAATACATGATCATAAAATTGTTGATTGTTTCACACTAAGGCCTCCAGTAGCTCAGAGCCCATACCTATTTTACTTTGAACTTTGAAGAACAAGATCCTATACCGATTAGACTGGATTATTGTTAGATGTTACAAGAAATGAAAGCCCTGAGTCCCAATTTTTTTTAATGTATCCATTTTATCGATGTGGGTCTCATTTAATCTCATCTTTTAAGAGGTGGGACATACCTACGCTTCAGGGATTATACTGAGTGTTACAGCCAAATGGAATGAATACGATAACGAATAATTCAATACGTAATTTCAAATGCGCATATTTTTCCAGAAAATAATATTATATAGGTTGTTCCATGTGACCGTGGCCAATACCAACTGTCTTATTTCAAATGCAACCCCCTGTATGTTATTTATTTTTTGGATTCTTCAGAGAATTCTAGACACAATTCATGCACAATGTCCTATACCTATCTTTAACTATTTCGGAAGTATTAAGTGTTTTAAGATTTATTGCAAAAATCAACGTTTCAAATAAAAATTATTTTATTTCACAAATTCGATACATTACATTTAAAACCTAATAAGTAATACTGATTATTTCTTAATTATTAAAAAAAACACATTAATGTCAATGTAGGAAATGTTCAAAATGCTGGCCGCGAACGTCTTGGCAACATGCTAATCTTGGTGTAGAATTGTCTTCTAACGTTACGTTTTTTAATTTCTTCTCAGTAATGGTTTTTGCTCACTTTCTTCATATCAACAGGTGAATGGAAAATAAGTATTGAGTGAAATGTATCGAATTTGTGAAATGAAATAATTTTCATTTGAAATGTTAATTTCTGTGAAAAATCTGAAAACACTTAATATTTCCGAAAAAGTTGAAGATAGGTATAGGACATTGTACATGAATTATGTCTAGAATTTTCTGAAGAATCCAAAAAATAAATAATATACAGGGGGTTGCATTTGAAATAAGAATGTTGGTATTGGCCATGGCCAAGGTCGCATGGAACACCCTATATAATTTTATTTTCTTGAAAAATATGCGCATTTAAAATTACAAATCGACCTGTCCGAGCGTTCTTCCTAACACCCCCTCATTTATTCGTTATCGAATTTATTCCATTTGGCTGTTACACTCTGTATGTGTTTGTGTGCTTTGTTTATGCACATAAAAATGTTGATCAGTGACAATTACAATTACATATAAGCTTTCATACTCATGATACTAGGCGGTGTGAAGGTGTGATGATGTACGTTTACCTTTTCTGAGACTGAGTGAGTAGATCGCAAAGAGGACCTGATTATAAGGCCTTGAAGTTTTATAACTACCTACCTAGGTGCATAAAATCTCTGGATATAGATTCGTTCAGGGGGGAGTTGAGAGCGGTGTTGTCGAACAATGCTATATACTCGGTAGAAGAGTATTTTGAGTTGAATTTTGATGTACCAGTTATATTATAGATGTATACAGGGTCTTTCACGAGGAACCTCACCCATATTTATACGGGAAACTACTGAACGTATTTTCATGAAATTCAGCACTTATAAGTATTTCACGATGCTGATGAAATCTAAAATATTTTCAAGGCATGAGCACCTCCGGTTTTTCCGGAAATGACGTCAACTTCCGTTTTTCAAATTAGAACACCATTTTTTTATTGCAGAAATAGATTCCTTAGAAAATTTCAAGTTATTTTGATGTAACATTTTTCAGTTTTGGTTGGAAAATTCTCTCTGAGTGGGAAAATTCGAAAAAAAAAAATCGAAAATAGAGCTCCGCTGAAACAAGAATAACTTCGAGGTTTTTGGATGGAAAATTTTCATTTTTGGGATTTTTCAAGATGTAAGATTGATGTATCCACTTTGAAAATCGAATCGTATACAGTATCGAGTATTATCGACAGTACCTTGATGGTGTGTCATTGAATGATGTTTAGTTCACTTGGAATTTCGCTTAATTAGCTGATATTGAAAAAGTTATGTTCAATACTACTTGGATGTATCAGCTTCCAAAACACATTCGTATAAAATTTCATTACAGAGTAGTTTCGGCAAAATCGTAAAAATGTGTATACCTAATTCTTTTTTCAAACGCCCTTTATGGTGAATACGGATGGCGTTACGAGAATTTTTTACTCGCCAATTTTTTTCAGTTTTCTATCTATCCTAGAAACGGTGTCACCTTTTTTTGAAACCCCCTGTATGTGGAAACTATATGATACCACTCTCAGTGCGAATCTGAACAAATGGTCAATGACTATTGCGATGAATGGGGATAAACGGTGACATAAGCGAGTGCAAATAGTGTGGATCTGTTGGGCGCGATTTAATCCAGCCCTGCGGATTAGATGTATTGTTCGTCCCATCCTAGTTTATTAAACTGTTCCGCACACACATTAGCCTTTCCCAAGAAGCTAAATCAGGGGCGGCGACAGCAATCACAGTAGTTTATTTTCACATATTATGTACTTACTTTTCACAGAAAAACTTTGTAGGTAGGTACGCAGCAAAAACTTTCGAATACAATTGGTAATCTCGACTATACCAGGTGATTCAGGGTTAATTTTACAATATCCTAAATTCGATGCTCCGAAACTTTAATTGAGTCAAAAATACACCGTTTTTATAATTTTCAATGAATTCGATATCGTCATTTAAGAGCACGGAAACAAAATACAGGGTGTTTCACTTCGACAAACATATGCAGGGTGTTTCAAAGAAAGGTGATCCCATCTCTATGATAGATAGAAAACTGAAAATATTTAGGGATTGCTCAGTAAAAAATTTTCATGACGCCATCCGTATTCAAGATGAAAGGCGTCGAAGAATAAAAATATTATACACAATTGTGAATTGGTGTAACATCCATGATATTGTCAAAATGAAAAGAATAACAGAAACTTGGACGTATTCATTTCGAAAATTCCAAACTAAGCATACGTTTCGAAGGGTTTTGAAATGAATACTTCCAGTTTCTGTTTTTCCTTTCATTTTATACACAATCTTTACGATTTTGCCTAAACTACTGGCAACATTGTGATGAAATTTTATACGAATATGTTTTGGAAGCTGATACATCCAATGAATTTGTTTTTGTGTATAACTCCCATACAGCGCTATAGTAACACGGTTCGTACCAAGTAGAATTGAACATAACTTTTTTTTAATATTGGTTTTATTAATCAAAATTCCAAGTGAACTTGAATATCATTTGATTTTAGGTGCACCAAAAAATAACTTACTTTTAATAAAACTCGATACTGTATATCGCTTTCGGAATATTTTGATCTGAAAATTACGAAGTAATACCTAACCGATGCTGGTTTAGTGTATTGATAAAGTTATTAATTATTATCAAGGCTAGAAAAAAATTTCGGGGGGGGTCCGTCCGAGGCCGTAGCTAGAAAGAAATTTCAGGGGGAGGGGGAGTGTCCGTTGAACTGAGCTCTAGAAAAATTTCGGGGGGGGTCCGGACCCCATCGGACCCCCCCCTGGCTACGGCCTTGATTATTATTATTATTATAAATTAGTGAGCACCTCAAGAATTGAAAGACAGAATTCTTTGATGACCTCATAGCTGACTCCCAATCGTGTAAACACCGATTGATGGATTCTTTAGAAGAAAGGATAGACTTGTGTATTCGTGAAAACACGGAGCACATTTGAAACACCTATATTCACTAATTGAATTCTATTTATCTTATATTATTATAATCGTCTTTTGAAATTTTCATTTTGTGATTTTTTGTTCAATTTATAAATATTGTTTATTGATACTACAGATATAAAATCTGGGAAACTGTGGAGTTAATCATTACAATGATAACTATGTACAGGGTGGGCAAAATTGGTGCTACATGAACTGAAACTTTTTAACCCGAGGAGATAGAGAAAAATGAATGACACCTTATAGTCTTCTTTTTTCGAGAAACTGATAATGCCATCAACTGCATTCCTCTATCTTCTTTTGTTTCCGAGTTATAAGCCAAATTGAAATTTGGGCGATTTCAACTTTGGTCATTATCTCCGTTTCTGTTCAAGCTAGGATGCTGAAATAAAAACATTATACAGGCACTTTTCTGATGGCAATCCAGTGGGGTACTCTGATTTTTTCTAAGAGGTTCATTTGCTGAGTTATAACATAAAGTTGTGTTTTTTCTTATGGAAACAGTAGTTTGAAATTACTCAAAAAGAATCGCCATTTTTTTCCCGTTTCAGAAATGTATCATATGTTATACATCGCCCTCAAATTCGTTAAGATAATATGAAAAATATGGTTTGTATATGGAATTCAAATTATTGAGTACTAAGTACGCTGAATCATAGAATTATGTGTCTCTACGCATTGTGTAATTATTATTTCACAGTTGAACACTTAAATTATTATAAATTAGATGCCGCGGCATTATTCTAACACCACGAACCTACCCTATTTCCAATGTTTTTCATGTGAGCATGCCGAAAAAAGTCACTACAAGATCTCTCATTCCGAAAAAATGCTCATTCGATTACAGATTTCATTTCTTTCGATTACAAATTTCATTTCATTCGAAGGGATCTGTAATTTGCGAGTCTATGGTTGCACCCAAAATGGCGGTATCTGGTATACTCCCCTTTATAGAGCCTTACTATTCTAATTCGCTAAAATGGAACATGTTTCGAACAGAGATCGCACCATCAAGTGAATACTTGATACTGTTCGAAACAACTGTCAGTTATTAAAATTTGAAGTGATCGTTGGCGGCATCATAGAGATATTCCAAAATTACGAAAAATATGAAATTGAAATGTTTCATTTTAGCGAATGAGAATAGTGGGGCAGCAAGTGATTCAACTGTGAAATAATAATTACACCATGCGTAGAAACACATAATTCTATGATTCAGCCTACTCAATACTCAATAATTTGAATTCCATATACAAACCATATTTTTCATAATATCTTAACAAATTTGAGGGCGATGTATAACATATGATACATTTCTGAAACGGGAAAAAAATGACGATTCTTTCTAAGTAATTTCAAACTACTGTTTCCTTAAGAAAAAACACAACTTTATGTTATAACTCAGCAAATGAACCTCTTAGAAAAAATCAGAGTGAACCACTGGATTGCTATCAGAAAAGTGCCTGTATAATGTTTTTATTTCAACATCCTAGCGTAAACAGAAACGGAGATAATGACCAAAGTTGAAATCGCCCAAATTTCAATTTTGGCCTATAACTCGGAAACGAAAGAATATAGAGGAATGCAGTTGATGGCATTATCAGTTTCTCGAAAAAAGGGGACTATAAGGTGACATTCATTTTGCTCTATCTCCTCGGGTACACAAAGCGCGTTCGGCAATGACATCTGACTGCTCGGATTGATCTGAACCGTTCGTTTATTACATCTACACCTTTTCCAATTGTAATTCAGAAAACGTAAAATGTAATTCAGAAAAGCAAATTTGAATTTCAGAAAATGGAAATTGTAATTCAGAATATTATATGATATGTATCAACTTACTATTCTGAATTACAATTTCCATTTTCTGAAATTCAAATTTGCTTTTCTGAATTACATTTTACGTTTTCTGAATTGGAAAAGGTGTAGATTGAGATCTGCACCGTTCGGCAAGTAAATCTGATCAATCGGATGTAGATCTTTCTGCTCTGTGTATTTTGACGGAGAAAACGGATTTTTCCACAGAACAGTAACAGAAATTACTTTCCTGTCCTTTTATCTACATCTATGAGTTTCCCGCTTCGTATATTCTTGAACAGTCTATTAAAATTTCGTGTTTTATGTTATTTGTTGTGTAGTAATAAATAAAAATGTCGTTTGATAAAAAAATATTGATTCCAAATCAATCATCTCAACCAAAGGGTAGAAATGTTGGGAGCTATAACAAAAGAATTGAAATATTACCCAGACTACCTCTACGGCCGAATAGACCTTTAAGCTCTAATTTAATATCTGGCAAACAGGAAAAATGCTCCGTACCGTTCGTTTATTACAGGAAAATCTGACAAATCTGTACAATCTGTGATAACGAGACTAAAAAATCCGTCCGCTCTCGGATGCTATTGCCGAACGCGCTAACAGTATCGAGTTTTACCAGAAGTACCCTCTTGATGTAAATTTGAATGATGTTTGAGATCACCTGAAATTTTGCTTGATAAATCTAATATTGAAAAAGTTTTGTTCAATATAACTAGGTACGAACCGTGTAACTAGCACGAGCGCCCTTTTTGAGATTCAGCTTTTGAAACAAATTCATTGGATATATTAGCTTCCAAAACATATTCGTACAAAATTTCATGATAATGCTGCCAGTTGTTTCGGCAAAATCGTAAAAAATGTGTAAATTTTGTTTTTCTACAACGCTCTCCACCCTGAATACGAATTTTTTTCACTGAGCAAACCCCAAATATTTTTCAGTTTTCTACCTGTCCTATTTTCGAAACACCCTTCATAGCCATGTAGATGACATCGGGAATGTCATTTTTTGTTTATGACATATTGAATTCGGAGATTTCGCTCGGAGTTCTTTCATAATTTTATTAAAAAACTGGTGGCTTTACGGAGGCCGGAATTGTGCTAATGGGCTGCCAGAAGGACCTGTATGGAATTAAGAATTTATGAAACAGAAAAGTAAAAAAAAATTGGTGATAACTGAAATCTCCACTCTCGATTAACTTGCGTTGCTTGGAAACGGACATTAATAGGATTAAAACAGAACCAATTTATACTCGTAAAGAGAGTTCGATGCCCACCAAAGTTTTCTGGGAAAAAAATTTTTGGTTTATAAATTTATATTCCTATCCGGGTCATTCAGGCAGCACATTAGCACAATTCTGGTCTTCTTGAAGTCAAGGGATATTTGAATAAAAATTATGTTACTTCCCCGAGCGGAATCTTCGGAATGCAACAAGAAGAAAATTAATAGATATTTTTTTATTCTGTTTTCACATCAGTAGTTAAAATGAAAGCAAGTACAAACAATTTTCGATATTTATTTTCGAATATAAAATTTTTGGAGATATGATGTCTAGAATATTTTGTATTTTTACCAATAATACCTGCTGGTTTGTTGTAGATAATCCATTCCCGGAACGATCTTTCTTCTTCCTCTCCAACGTCTAAGTGTAGGGCCACGTAGCATATGAAATCTGAACACAGATTCTATTAAAAATTCATTGTTACCGGTCCTTATCAAAAATAAATGTCAATGGAATAGAGAATTCGGATATTAATGATGAATGCCGATGTAAACCACGTGGGATGAATTGGGATGAATTAACTATAATATGATACTTAGCACTAAATAATCTGCGGCGATGTTTCTATTTAAACAATATCCTCTTTGATAAATAAACTACCGACTAGTCAGAAACTTCTGCACAAAAAATATTCCAATTTATACAAGTAAATTTTAAAAACTTGACACTATACGATTAATATTACATTAATTCACTGAACGTCTTCCAAATAATCAATAAAGCCTTCATTATAACCTCAATCTTAACATTGTTAATCCAGCTCTCAGGTAGGGTAAAGTTCGGATATCTGCGGTCCAAACGATGACGTTGAAGGGCTAATTTTATTCATGACGTGACATAATAATATCCAACAATGACCAAAAGCGGTAGAATGAACTTGGTTATTGATGGTAGTTCCGTTGATGACCAGGTTATTCTTGAAATCGCTTGAAATCTGTTAATATAAGGTTTGAGATGTGCATCTGACATCGTCTTCTCAAAAGCTCTGTGATAATAGATGGTTAGATGGATTAGGTTACTTAAAATCCTATGAATTTAGTTTTTAGTGTTTACAAAGTAATATTCAGGAAAATCGATGAAGGAACTCATTTTGGTGGAAGAAATATGGCTTTTCAGTTGCAGATATAATCGGACAAAACTTGGTGTTTTTAACATTCCCATTCAAATAAGGTAAGAACTTGAGTACCTGAATGTATTAACTCAATTCTAATCGAGAAATATGAACTTAGAGATCTTTGCAGTTAATTGTATCAGGCACGTATTTGGCCCAATTTTTTTTCAAATTGCTATATCTGTTCAACATAGTCTAATTCGGAAGAATGGGACATGAAAAAAAGGTTTCTTTTGACCCCAAGAAACTTCAGTTGAAATATATGTACAAGTCAAAGACTCACCCTGCCTATATGATAATATGTAATAGCCCTTCGATTGGAATATATTATCGCACGGCACTGGAGAACGATTCCTTGTTCGCCATGCTGAAATGTAGATGTAGGTTCGCATGGTGAGATGATGAGATTCCTGGTTGTCAATTGAATCAGTCTTCCCTTTTATCTCCCTCAATTCGTTTAACTATTCAGAAGAGGGAATATCAATTCACTGGCACTGCCCGAGGGCCTTTATTGAAATTTCGCCCGTTTCATTAACTTTATTGTTTGGCTTTTTCCTAATAGCCCAGGGTTCTTCGATTGAAACTGAGGAAGTTGTTGATTGATGACCTATTTCTTTTCTTCATAGGATTTGCGAATTGCGGTCGATCTCTGATGGTCTTCATCCAAAGACATTAAGTGTTTTTTTGGATCAAATTGGTGACACCAGTTATGGACACCTTATTTCTCTTTTAGCTATTATGACAGGTTTCCCAATATGATATATACATATATATTCTTATGAAATGGAGCTGTACAGATTTGTTTCAAATTATGGCATGTGTCTCAAAAAGGAAACAAGGAACAGATCATTCGAACAAACATATTGATCCATTCCCTGCTCCTAATCTCAGTATTAGCAGAGGAATGTCAAACGGGGCACTATACAGTTCTGCGTATGATGCAAGAGCACAGATAAAAACCTCAGCAAAAACTCTGTCTTCCCGTATAAGTGTAGGGATATTGGATTTGTTTCCAAATATTTATATTGGAGGGCATCTTCTTCTACGAATGTAATTCTTTCTTCATTTCTCCAAAGGGGTTGACAAAGCATCTTTAAATAATCTGAAACAAGAACCAAAGGGGGAAAAAACGGAAAAGCAAAATCAACTAATATATTCAAATTGTTTTGAAGGTACCAACCCATCTCAAAAATGAATCAGATACTGAATGAATAGAGTTAAAACTATCTGGAAATTTATATATTGAACAATTATTGACCAAATGGTCAATAGTTTGCTCTTCATGCCCACACTCACGTCTCGGGCTATCAATGGCATTCCATTTGAAGAGCATACTATCATAACATCCAAGACCTGTCCTAAGACGATTCAATGGACACCAATTCTTCCTAGACAGATGAAAACCGGGAACTTTCTCAGAAGGGTCGAGAATTAAACTTTTATTGAAAAAATCATATGAAGTCCATTCCGAACTCCAAATTCCTTAATTATTTTTTTAGAATGCAGAAAATTATTCATCCATAGAGGCTTTCGAGATTTCAATCTAGCCAGTCTTGCATCTGGCATATAACTCATAATAGGATGAATTTGGAAAGGAATGAAATTTATCCCAAGACTTCATGGCAGCAACCTGTCTACGAATATGAGGAGGCATAAACGCCACTCCAGAAAATATTTCCTCAAAATTTCTAAATCTTCAGTTAAAGTATTCTCAAGAATGTTGAAATCAGAATGACGAAAGGCAAGAGCAATATCATCTGCATAAATAAATTTCTCGGAGGAAGTATCAGGAATATCACTCAAATATAAATTAAAAAGAAGGGGTGACAACACCGATCCTTGGAGAAGTCCGTTATTCAAAGTCTTGAAACTACTACTATCACCATCAATAAAAAACACGAAGTCTCCTGTCCGTCAACATATTCTCAATTGAACCAACCATTTTCCCACATTTCAAATGCTTAAGATGTTTGAAAATCAAACCATCTTTCCAAACAGTATCATAAGCCGATGATAAGTCGACGAATGCTGTTCCTGTTTTCAATTTCTTATTAAAACCTGATTCGATGAAAGTAGTGAGACTAAGAACCTGATCAGAACAATTCCTATTTTTCCTGAAACCTCCCTGACAATTCTGCAAACCATCTTCAACATGGGATTCAATCCTAAAGAGAATCAATCGTTCTAAAATTTAGAACGGGATACTCAATAAACTGATAGGACGATAACTACTTGGATCTGAAGAAGTTTTACCACGTTTAAGAATCGCTATAACTTTCGCTCTGCGAAATTCAACTGGAAAAAGACCAGAATTCAGAATATCATTATAAAAAGACAATAACCAGGATAAAGCCTTCTTTCCCAAATTTTTTATGAACTCAGGATAAATTCCATCAAACCCAGCTGCTTTTCTAGACCTAGTACATTTAATTGCAGATGTTAATTCTTCCATGTTGAAAGGACTAGATATAGCACTTGAAATATATGTCGATGTTCTCAACCTATGTTGAGTTCGAAACATTTAAAAGAAGACGAGAAATTAATTCAGGATTTACTTCCGAAGAGGGCTTTGCAAGAGGAGCAGCTTCACCTAATTTTCTCAAAACATCCCATGAACTCCTTGCGACTAATGTTAATTGAATTTAACAAATTTTCTGATTTCTGATCCGTTGGAAAATTTTGGAAATCCTTATATAAATTTTCATTATCATTTGACCACCCAGGAATATAGTTTTGACGGAAGCCTCTTGGAACGAATTTCTCAATATGATAGTGCATTCTTTTCAACTTGGTTCTTCATTTCACGATCCTTATTAAGTTATCAATTGAAAATTGTTCTGAATACATATCGTCCCTTGAGATCAGAAGTATATTATGTCCAAAAAAGCAATTTTTCAGGAGACACATTTTTTTGTTTACTAGTATTGTTATAGCGAATTCATACAAAATGATATTATGGCTGTGTTTGACATTAATATCGTATCCAAAGTAAAATGGGTGTTCGAATCTGAAGAGCATATTTCGAAAAAAAAATGGACATTGAATAGTTCTCACGGAAAAAATAGGACATACAATAGATCCAAATTATACAAGTACTCTATAAATGGACATAGAATAATTCGAATGTGACAAGGAATGATTCTGTTTTCCACCCTCGAATTTTAAATAACTTAAAAAAGTGGTATTTCTTTGATTTTATTCAGTCAGAAACTCAAGAATATCTAAACATAAGGAAACTTCTTATTTAACAAATAACACAGGGCAGTACTTCAATATTCATTTCTAATAAAGAGAACACACAAAAAAATGATTATTCATCACCATCGCGGTCATGTCGAAGATTAACATCGTATGGCAAATTTTTGAAAAAGTTATGGTACTGATTTAATATTACGCGCTTTTCACATAAGTACTGGAGATGGTCCCATTTCTTCTTTGTTAGAGGTATAAAACATGCATACAGCTTTTTGAGATTGTAAGATTCAACTGCCACAGAACTAAATTTTCCACCCCTTTTACTCACATCTACTCTTCTGAATGGAATTTCATGTTTATATGTTTATAACTTGTTTTTATCATAATTATATTAGGGTTATTTGGTTCTGTTTGGACTACCTTGATTTGATTCCAATTTATCCTTTCATTATTTTCGTCTTTATCCCAATTTATGGCAGTATTTTGTTGTAGATCTTTCAAATCCATTATATTCTCTTGATTCATTTCTATGACGTTGTATGGTTTGTTTCGTTTTGCCGTCCGTACAATAGTGTACCATTGATCTGGTGTATATACTGGCACATTGCGAGCGGCTCTCTCTATCACCGAATGCACTGAATCACCCTCACTTTGTGTATGGCCTCGTTCTAAAAATGTGTGCCTGATACTAATTTTATATTTTTGAGTTAGATAGTTATAGAGGGAGTATATGAATTTATTTCTGTTTTGACCAGGACAGTTATCAGAGAAAAAAGGAGAAAGTTTTCACTCCTTTAAGAATTCGGTCTTGAATGAAAAGTTTTAAACAGCTTCCAATTTCTGAAGAGCCTCTCCGCCCAATACATTCATACCACATAAAGCAAGAAGCGTCTTTTGAAGCTAAGTCAAAAACTGTGAAGTTATATGTCGATAATTTCAACTTATAGTGCGCAAGACCCACTTCTGACTTGGGTACAGATAATACTTGCTGTAGATCGAACACAGCA
This sequence comes from Adalia bipunctata, assembly GCA_910592335.1. Taxonomy (NCBI): domain Eukaryota; kingdom Metazoa; phylum Arthropoda; class Insecta; order Coleoptera; family Coccinellidae; genus Adalia; species Adalia bipunctata. The sequence goes on along the minus strand of OU342949.1, from coordinate 7,238,012 downwards.
GAACACATAGTTCCATCTGTTTTAGCTTGTTCTTTATCCATATTTTTAAGATCTCTCGCTTAATTCTTATTTTCAATATGCTGTTGGAATTCCTGCTCCTTCTCTAATTTCTCTTCTTGAGAACTGTGTTCATATTTGTGACAAGTATCACATAAATCTTTTTTTGGTCGAAAAAAAGATATATTGAATTCAGTATTGAATACTGTCCTATACATGCTCTCAGTCGCTTTCGTATAAATATTATTTTCCTCGCAAAAGTCCTCATATAAAATAAACATTTTACTCAAATTAAGAATTTCTGACAAATACAGACGAGTAGTTTTTTGTCTGCAGTAATGACTATTAACAGTTTCAAACATATTGATATGATCACGGATTGTCTGCTTTACGGAGTCATCAAGCAATGAATTTTTGCATACTTTTCCTCTTCGATCTTCTTTGATAACTCCCGTTGGATCAATTTTATTGAAAGAAGTTCTTACAGTTTGGCTACTTATACTCAAGGTATTCAAAAAGAATAGCTTACATACCCTATGTATTGTTCCATTTTCCGTTGGGAGATAATAAGTGAAGGTCAATTTTCTCCTACTCTCTCCAACTTCTTCAGCTTCTTGGTTATTGGTTCTTCTTCTGCTTCTTGCTTTCTCGCCACATTTTGCATTTTTAGTAATATAATCTCTTTGGCGATTTATATCCCCTAAAGCCCAAAAATCTGTAAAAATTCTCTTCCTCCATTCCTCCGATATTTTTTCGTAACCTTTCAGTCTGCATTGACAAGCTTTTTTCATCATTCTTTCACTTTTCCGATTTCCTCTCCAATCAATATAAGCTTTTCCACTATTTCGCAACCTCTTTATTTTATTGCACCTCCAATTCTCAGTGCGTCTAAGGCGTTTTCGTGATTTCTTTGAATTTTCTTCGGGTATTTCACTTTCTGAACTTGTGCTTTGTTCAATTGATTTTCTTTTTATCCATTGCTCAGTGTGTAATTCAAAATCGGGGTCTCTTTCATCATCTGCTTCAAACGGATCTGCATCGGAAGAAGATAATGCCAAGTCATCATGCAAAATAGACACGTTGAACGGAACATTGGCATCAGATTTGGTGAATGCAGAAGGACCTGGTTCTGGCGAATAATTATCAATGGTCATGTCATGACTAGATGTACAACATTTTTGTGGAAGGAGAACTTCATTCAACCTGCGGTAAAATTCCTCATCCCTTATGTCAAACGTTGTCTGAGTTTCGCAATGTATAATGTAATCAGGAGGCTGAAGATCAGCTGATGGGTCAGCTGAAGTACTCGCCGTGTTAACGATCACCCGAGAGTCGTCTTGATTACTCCTTTTATCATTCCTCGAAAGGACATATTCCGGTTTTAAATCAATATAACCTGAAACGATGCGAATAACTCATAGGGAATCAGTGCAAAACTACGATAAGTACTTACCTTTTTTGTCGCCGATCATTTTCATAATTTTTTGAGCACGGGTAAGCATTTTCGATATATCGAGAATGAGCCTATGTCCACTAGAATGAATACTAACTAACACAGTTTCAAGGGAGAAATATGCTATGTCCAATTTACGATACACTAAGTAGCACGCTGTTAAGATAGAATAGTTCTGCACTGAGCGCGTAAGAACTTGTCGAGATAGGCTTATTATATTCTGACCATTTCTGGGATTCCCCTGCGGCGTGGACATATAATACTTCTTGGCCAGAAAATGCATCACTTTATTAGTACATAGGTTACGAAATCTGAAAAACCGAAATTTTGGACATAGAATAGTTCTGATCTCAAGGGACGATATACTCCATTCACTTTTATAAAGTATCCCGGTTGGCCATGACTTTTCATCAAGTTTTTTTCTTGAAACTGTCGCAGGTTAGCACTTGTGAAAGTCAAATAATTCTAAGAGACGTTGCTAAGGCTACTTTCTATTTACTCATATATTTTCACATATTTCAAGTTGTGCAAAAGGGTATTTAGATGTCGTCTGTAGGCATATTTCTTAAGAAATTTGAAAAGAGGGGAATTCCATAGTTCCGTCTGTTCTGTTTGTTTAGAAGTTTTTCTGTCGGGTTATTCGAGCACTTTTATTTTTTTTTTAATGAACCATCACAAAGTAACGGACTATTCTGTCCATTATTTTTCAGTAGAATTTCAACACTCGTTTCTTGATTTCCGTTCAAGAAAATGGGATACCTGAATCTTCCTAACATTTTTATATACGTGAGAAAAAAGTTTTTTCAACATTAGCCAGGTCTTTGTAATCATTGAATGCACATAATATTTTCTCAAATTCATTATCTTCCCGAAGTGAATGAACATTTGGATAAATACGTAATTACTATGATTCCTATGTAGAAGGGACAACGCTGCGTAGATATCTGACAGGAGAATGACTTCAACATAACATTTTCAAAATATACGCAGTGAATCATGTCAGAATTTCATGGTAAATTTTCATAACAATTTCAGGGCAAACACCCCTAACCTCAGCTTTTCTTCATTTCTATAACATGTCTGCCAGGTTTCACCTGTCACTGAATCTTTTTCAAGTATCATTTGTTCATTCTGATAAAAAGACTTTGGGAAAATATTCGAGAGTATGATGTCAACAACTGACCATCTTGCAGAATATGTAATATTAGGAATTTTTTCTCATTTCGAAAAATAAATTTAATAAGTTCTCAACAATATTGTGACCACAAACAGATTAAATTCGAGTTATGTTATGTTCCCATGACATTCCTGATTCCTGCGTAAAATGCGTAAAATATATTTTATACTGTTGACGAATTCTATTTTTGGAAAATTTCTAGTAGTGAATTTTTTTTACAAGCTTTGAAAGTGTTAAGAAATTTTTTTGGTAACTATCATGACTTTTAATATGTGTAATGTAATACAGATGTACTGGGTTTTTGTTCTGACATGTCATGTAATTGTTTTCTTCTGATGGCTGAATTATATTATTATTTTTTTTTTACGTCCGTGTGAGGCGAAAACCCTTTATGGGCACCGAGAGGGTCCGCACTCTTGGTAGTGTGAGAATCCAAGATCTTGTTTGGTTACTCACTAAAAACCCCTCACACTTAAATGGAGGAGTTCTTCATCCTGCCCTCGTAGCGTCCCTCAACAAAAGAGATGAGCTGCAAGTGGCTTCTAGAGTTCATGGGACCTGATGATATGAAGTGCCCCGAGCAACACTGCTTTCTGCATTCTGTGCGCCAATACCTCGGCCAGTGATCTACAGGCCGGGATAATCTTCAGTTCATCCACGTAGTTGGCTCTCATCCCACCGAGACATCCTATGATTAGTACGACCATCCTTACTTTATGACCTGGGTATAAAGTTCCAAGCTCGAACATAAGATCTTTGTACTTTTGCCTCTTCTGTTCTTCTTTCATCACAACATTATTTTCAGCAGGGGAGGAGAATTCCACGACAAATAACTCCTTCAGCTCCTTGTCCAGAAGAAGTATGTCTGGCTTAACAGCATTGATCTGTCGTGTTGTTGAGACAGGATAGTTCCAGCATATGCGAGCTCTTTCGTTCTGGACCACCGCTTCAATCTCCAGAGGGACATATGGTAGCACCGGTTCCTTGTCTATCTCATACGCGGCTCTCAGATGGAAGTATAGAATTCGTAGAGCCGCGTTGTGTCTCTCTACATACCCTGATGGAGCTGGAGCATGGACTCTGCAGGCGGAAAGGATGTGCATAATTGTTTCCTGTTGCCTATGGCAAGCCCTGCAAGTTGTTGGGGTGTCCATTTTCATGATGTTCTTTTTATACCATCTTGTATTTAGTACTCCATCTTGACACGCCATCACAAATCCCTCCGTCTCTGACTTGAGGCTAGCGGACTTCAGAAAGGCGAAAGACAATTCCTCAGACAGGTCCTGGTCTTTCAAACTCCTGAAATATATGGAGTGCAAGTTTTTACTCATATGATGTATGAGTAATTTATCCGCCTGAGACTTTCGGATCAGTCTCGCTAGGCTTCTTTGTTCCGCCTGAGTGATCGGTGTTCCAGCGAGCTCAGGATTGATCGATACGCCGGTTATGCTGAGCTTCTCTACGGCCCTTTGTGCAGCTCGGAAAAGGAAGGCTCCATGGTTCGCAATTTCATGCTGAGCAACAAATTTCAGGAGCGGATCTTCACTTCTTAGAATCCTTACTGCCATTTCCAATGTTTGTTGATAGTGTTGATATTCCAAACATTGCAATCCTCTACCCCCCTGGCTTCTAGGAAGGTATATCCTCTGTATTGAACTGTTGGGATGAAGGCTACGATTCATGTTCATCGTTTTTCTTGTTGACCTATCAAGATCGAGGAGTTCGTTCACCGTCCAGTTCACCACGCCGAAAGAGTAGGTGAGAATCGGGATGGCTAGCATATTTGTAGCAGAAACTTTGTTCTTTCCCGACAGCTGCGATTTCCAAATGTCTCTGAGCTTCTTTTTGTAGCTGGCTGTTAAGGCATCCTTTATCTGGGTTGTCTCCAGTACACCCCTCTGTTTCATCCCAAGAAACTTATACGTTTCTCCCTCTTCGAGGTGTCGAATAGTCATTCCATATTATTATTATTATTATATCATTATTTTGAAGGAATTTTGAGATGATCGATTCACAAATAAATCGAATATAAAATCAAAAATTGTCACAACACAATTTGGCATATCCGATGATGAACAAAAATATACAGGTTGTTCGAAAAAGGTGATCTCTTCTCTAGCATAGGTAGAAAACTGAAAAATAATTGGAGTTTTCTTGGTGGAATGTTATTGTCGCGACATTCGTATTCAAGATAAAGGGCGTTGACGACGAAAAAAATTAGAGCCATTTTTCACGATTTTTCCGAAACTAGTGGCATTATTGTAATGAAATTTTAAACGAAAATGTTTCGGAACCTGACACATCACTTGAATTGGTTTTTATATCTGACTCTCATAGACAGCGCTGGCGCTAGTTACGCAGTTCGTACCAAGTAATATTGAACATAACTTTTTCAAGGTTAGCTTTATCGAACAAAATTTCAAGTGAACGCATCATTCAATTTCACACCAGAAAGGTGATCTTGGAAAAACTCGATAATTTGTACCGTTTTCGCAATATTTCTTATTGAAAATTATGAAGTACCTACTAGCCGATGCCAGAATAAAGAAATAATGAAGTTATTTATTCAAACAGTTGATGATCACCCGATCATGTAGTCAAATTTGTGATTTTTATCTCTTCATTGTCTCAGCCAAGCGTACGGGAAATTACTTTTCCTTCTTCAGGGCAACTTAAAAAACACAAATCAGTAAAACTAATATGTGCATGTATGGTGTTATACTCACATAAATGTGCGAGGTATTCCCATGTACCACCTATACATTTGAACGTGGAACAAATAATTCAAAAAACAATCGAACAAAAATCGAAAATTACCAAAAAAATACTAATTAATTATTATTATTGTCAATTAGTGTGCATTATGTGAATTGGAATTTTTTTGTCGCGAGAGACCTCATCGATAAAGGGATACATGTTCGAAAATTGGGATTCAGGGCTTTCCTTCCTTGTAATGTTCCATTTGTCTTCTTCAACGGCCCAGTATCTTGAATACAGATGACACAGATACAGATTTTTTACTCGGCTAACTCCAATTATTTTTCAGTTTTCTTTCTAACTCAGAGACAGGGTCACTTTATTTTGAAACACCCTGTATAGATGTGTGAGAATCCGAAAGTACACTCACAGGTCCAGATGTTATATTCATATGCGCCAATGAGATCGTTCACGCATGCAATTTCTTATACATATTTGATTGAATGAAACAATCAAAACGAAAAACAAATTATTATAGAGATAACGAAAACACCGATTGCACAAACATTTTATGGAAAGGAAAAAACAAGTCCTATACTTAATATAATTTTGCGTGACAAATATACAGGGTCTTTCACGAGGAACCTCACCCATATTTATACGGGAAACTACAGAACGTATTTTCATGAAATTCAGCACTTATAAATATTTCACGATGCTGATGAAATCTAAAATATTTTCAAGGCATGAGCACCTCCGGTTTTTCCGGAAATGACGTCAACTTCCGTTTTTCAAATTAGAACACCATTTTTTTATTGCAGAAATAGATTCCTCAGAAAATTTCAAGTTATTTTGATGTAACATTTTTCAGTTTTGGTTGGAAAATTCTCTCTGAGCGGGAAAATTCGAAAAAAAAATCGAAAATAGAGCTCCGCTGAAACAAAAATAACTTCGAGGTTTTTGGATGGAAAATTTTCATTTTTGGGATTTTTCAAGATGTAGGATTGATGTATCCACTTTAAGAATCGAAATCGCGATTCATGATACAGGGGGTGAAAAAATCGCTTTCAAAGTTAGAGATGACAAAATCGTGAAAAATCAATTTTTTCAAATTAGAACCCCATTTTTTTATGGCAGATATTGAGTCTACGTTAAAAAATAATGTGAGTGTATGCATCACACCCTTACCCTTGCCCTAAAATGGATATTTTCTGAGTTAATATCCACTTTAGGGCAAGGGTGTGATGCATACACTCACATTATTTTTTAACGTAGATTCAATATCTGCCATAAAAAAATGGGGTTCTAATTTGAAAAATTGATTTTTCACGATTTTGTCATCCCTAACTTTGAAAGCGATTTTTTCACCCCCTGTATCATGAATCGCGATTTCGATTCTTAAAGTGGATACATCAATCCTACATCTTGAAAAATCCCAAAAATGAAAATTTTCCATCCAAAAACCTCGAAGTTATTTTTGTTTCAGCGGAGCTCTATTTTCGATTTTTTTTTCGAATATTCCCGCTCAGAGAGAATTTTCCAACCAAAACTGAAAAATGTTACATCAAAATAACTTGAAATTTTCTGAGGAATCTATTTCTGTAATAAAAAAATGGTGTTCTAATTTGAAAAACGGAAGTTGACGTCATTTCCGGAAAAACCGGAGGTGCTCATGCCTTGAAAATATTTTAGATTTCATCAGCATCGTGAAATACTTATAAGTGCTGAATTTCATGAAAATACGTTCAGTAGTTTCCCGTATAAATATGGGTGAGGTTCCTCGTGAAAGACCCTGTATTACAGACGGAGACAAACTGATGTCTATCTTTTTTAATTCTCACAATACGTTTCGTATTTCATTACTGTGTCGGTCCAAACATCACCTAGGAAAATGACATATACTATCGATAAACTCTCCAGAAATAAAAATGGGCATTGTGTTGTGGGGTATCTTTAGGAGATGAAAAATTGCTGTCACGATTTTTCGTCATCTTCCTCAGATAAACAACATTGAAGTGCATCATTTTTCAATATACCGAACTGTTTGCTCTACTTACGCTGATGAAGCGGAAAATTCCTCGATTCGAATAGATAAATAGTATTTCAACACTGAAGAAAAAAAATTGGTTGGGAAATGGCGGATGAATTTTCAGGTGCATTGACTAGAATGAAGACTGGAATCAGAATCAATATTCTCATTGTTGATTTGATTTTTATTCACAACAAAAGTCGTAGCAATACACCCAAAATCAAATTTCCCAAGAATGAAATTATTCAATACCTCTCCCGAAAGAAAATATAATTTCACCCCTCCATATAATAACCGAGAGATTATGCCTTCCTTTAAAAGTCATCAATTATCATACTTTGAAATTCCCTGAACGCGAGAATGTGTCCTTCCATCTGCGAACGAATCGGAGCCGTTCGAATTTCTGACGTTTAAAATTCAATAGCATCAAATTGAGTGGAGGGTGGATAGCTTTCGTGACACTCGGATCGAGTTAAGAGGATCTTTATTTAATTTTGTGCCAAACAGTTTCATCAGAGGGGACCTGATTGCAATTCAGCGCCAGATGAGGGTTCCATCCTGCCGCTTATAGAAACTGACGCTCGCAGTTAACTTTTTCGAGATTTCTGCTTTTTTTGGAATGTTTACAATTTCTTCGATTTGTCGATTCTATATACAGGGTTTCTCGGATAGATTGTTTATAAGGAGGTAATATTTTAGGTATTTCAGGTTGTTCCTAAATTGGAGGTACAAATGAGGAGGGGAAATTCCTTGAATAATTTTGAGGAAAAAAGTTCCCAAAACTAAAGAGCGCGCCATCGTTTCGTTTTCGAAATGCAGGTTGTTGAACTCTCAATTTTGTTCAAGTTTTTTTCATACTATCGGCACTTCACAAGATATTTAATTGAATTGGAGTATAATTAAATGTGTCAAAAGTGAAAATTTATTCACCACAGCTCACTGACTGGATTTTCATCTTCACTTCTAGAGTATTCCGGCCGTGAAAGCCTTCATTGATTGTATTCAGGGCCGATCCTAGCAGGTGTGCAGCGCGTGCCCCGCACGCGGGCGACCAAATTCAAGGGGCGGCCGCAGGCCGCCACTTTTATATGTCAGTTTGTAAAAAATAAGATTTTCAACAAATCTTAAAAAAATTATTGTTTTTAATTGTTGATTATTACTCTAAAAAAATTCCATGAACTGAAATAAACATGAAATTGCGTAAACGTGTAAATTCTGTGGAATCTTGGTGCTAGCATAGTATGTGCTAGTTAAAATTGAGATTGGAAAAGAATAATTGTACTTTTGATGCGGAACAACAAAAAGATTATAATCGAGAGAAAAAGCGATGGCATTTTGGAAAACTAGTTCAGAATTAAATCGTAGAGATAATGTAGTAGTTCCTGTTTGTGCACATAGTGTTTTGTGACATATTAGTTTGTTTTTTTATTTAGTTCGTGTTTCTTTTCTATATTACATATTTTTCATTGAATGTTTTCTATTTTATTGAAATGGATGTATCATGCATCTAGTACATGATTCATCATCTAGTACACGAATACAATAGTATGTATATAAAAATATTAAGTATAAACGTGCATGTAAATTGCATTCTTATTGTGTAAAATAACATAAAAATCTTCAGAGAAGATGTCGGAGGGCAGAAGGATTATCAAAATATTTACGGAAAAAGTAACGGGGTAATCCCTCCCTTCAATCCAATATGTACAGTTTTTTTCCTATCAATAAAAAGAGGCCCATTGAAGATTTTTTTGAATACAGGGTGTCCCAAACCCGAGTACCTATTAGACGTTTCTGGAGAACTGAACATATTTGAAATCTGAAAATTGGGATTATAATATTGTTCGAAATTCTCTATAGACCTAAAATATTTTGGAGCCTGAGCACTTCCGGTTGTACAAGGAGTACTCAATGCTGAATACATTTCTGTTGAAACCATTGTATTCATTGAAATAGTTTTCAAAATATCGAAAAAAAACTGAAAAAAGTCACATATTCACAGACAGTATTTCATGAATATCTTCACATGGTGTTTCAAATTTCGTGTCGAGAACTGTGATGGAAAATTAGCCATAACTTCTGTTTTTCAAATTAGAACCCTATTTTTTCATGATTGCGTTGGATTCTGCGGGGAAAAATAGTGATAGCACCCTAAGATGATCTTGCTCTCAAATTCAGTAGCTTCTGATGTTTAGACAAATAAACCTGGCTTTAGTCGTGAAATTCGAATTTTATTCAATAACGGCAAAACTACATACATGATTTTAAGGACATGAAATGTATGGAACACTATAACTAGTTTTTGACGAGCCATCGATCGGAAAACAAACTTATATGGTGCCCATTTGAAAAAAATGAGATTTCATAGTTTTATTGAGGCTCACTTCGAAGCCCTGTTTCAGACACCCTGTATACAGGAATGATATGATATGAGGAAATATTATAATATTTCCTCATAATTTGTACAAGGGGAAGTATCAGCGTACTTTCTCTTGTTCCACTGTGGCGAAATCAATTTCTAATAATGAGGGATGTTTGAGATATTAACTCTAATTTGTGACACTCTTTCTGTCAACAAATTTGACAATCAGACAATAACTCAACAATCGCTTGAAGTGGTTGGTACATCAAGTCAGTGCAGAATACAAAATATGTATAAATATACAGGTTATTGCATTTGAAATAACATATTCGTTTCCGGTAGAACCGGAAGTAGATTTCGCTTGAAAATATTACACAATAATGCAAGTTCATAAACTCTAAAACAAAAATACAGAATCTTGAATTCGTATCAGAATTCTTTCCTCGAATACTTCTAATGAAACTCAAAAAAAAAATCACAGTGTATATTCCAAAAAAATATATATATTTTTTTGTCTTTGGGGCGGCACATAAGGATTCTGCACGCGGGCGGCCAACACCCTAGGATCGGCCCTGATTGTATTGGTAACTTTTAAACATTTATAGAAGAATTGTCATTTATAGAAGAATTGTCAAGCAGTCCAAACAAATCGAGGCCGGTTATTGAGATGTTATACCAAAAGTAAATTCTGTCATTTTGATTTTTCTTTTTTCCGATACGGACCTGCATATTTTATGACACTTTTTGAAATAACTTTCAACGATAAATTCAACGAAATATCATACAATGTCGTTCAAAGTTGATTTTCATGTCATTTTGACCCATATCCAAATTTCTTTGGGTCGGATCTGTATTACATTTACCTTTAGTTTAGTTTAATCAACAACGTGAATACATTTCGATAAGAACATTGATATCGTTGATGGGCTGGTTTTTTTTACATACCTACATACAACTCTAGGTTTATTGAATGTATTATTTTAAAGTAGAAGGCCGGAAAAAAACATAACAGGGAATGACATTGTATGATATATCGTTGAATTCAGCGTTAAAAGTTTCGAAAAGTGTCAGAAAATATGCAGGTCCGTATTGAAAAAAAATGAGGTTGAGGGTGACCCAGAGAGTACGAAACGTTGGATACGAAATCCGATTATGTCAATTTGAGGATAATTTACTGTCGAATAAAAAATTCCTGTAACTTTTTTGATGATATTCGAAATAGTGTGGGATAAAAAATTAAAATGACAGAATTTACTTTTCTTATGATATCTCAATAACCGGCCCCGATAATATCGATTTGTTTGAACTGCTTGACAATGCTTCTATGAATGCAACTTTTTCTCCATTTGACCGACCTTCTTACTCTAATGGTTTAAAAGTTACCGATACAATCCCATTATAAAGTGGCCACTCTGTATACCTCAACACCTAGAAACATAGACAGAATAGCAAGGAGTGAATGATTAAATTTGGAGAAAAAATTCGTGAAGGTTTAGTCCATGTAAAAATTATTTGACATTTAAATATAGTCGTTTTTTGAATTTTTTTTTATATTTTACAACAAACCAGCTGTTGGAGATCAAAAGTCGATGTAGTTCTTGGTTAAATGCCTAGAGCACGTGTACGCGGAATTTATCCCCAGCCCAGCTGAGTGAATTTTATCTTTCTTGGTCGAATTATCGGTCTACGGTAAGCAAGGTTGTCATTTCGAGAAATCGCTAACCGTACGAATAGAAATCCAACTACTGTTATGAGATGTAGTCAAGCTTGGTTCGATAATGCCTAAAATTGAAGAAGAGAATTGGCACCGGACTTCTAAGGGGTAGGTACAAATGGCGTTCAAGATCGACGTCTATGACTTATGGCCATTGTAGACCGATTTGCGACAAATCGATCTTTGGCTGATGAGTAGTTAGGAGAACAAGGCCATCCTGTAACTGTCCGAACGGTTTACCGCCGGATAAGATCTTTTGGACTGCAGCGTTATCCACCCCATCTTGTGTTACCTCTGACGGTTGAGCATCGCCTGCAACGAATACAGTTGTGCAGGGAAGAACAACATTGGGATGTGGAATGGCGTCAGGTCGTCTTTTCACATGATGGCCGAAGAAGGGCCATGTATACTGTAGATTCTTGAGGCCAAATGTGATAGTACCAAAATTAAAAATAAAAGAGATGTTGACCCAAATACATACAGGACATCTTGGAATACAAAGGAAAGGACAATATGAAGATATCGTTAATTTTGTAACGAAATGTGTAATACTCGGTGAAATATGTGAGTCAACCCAAAGAAACTCCCCTAAAGAGCCTATTGTAACGTTTTCTTCGTTATTAAAACGTCCGGGTTCAATAAACTATTTATTTACACTACTTATAACACTAATAATTAATAACTAATGAACTTATTCTAACAAAAGTCTGTACAATTTATCTCTACTGATTTATTTGGCACTATGTATTTATTTTCACTGGTCGCTCGTGTCTAACTGAATGAATCTCTCATCGTCGATGGGCCCCTTATATGCATAACGCCGATTGTTTCTCGCTAAGTCCGGACCCGTCTAGAAACTTCGCGAAACATTCGCGGTCGTGGTGACGCCACGCGTTTCCAGAAACTTCTCGATCGAGCCGTAGCGCACAGGGCCGTACTTGTCACACTGTCCCCTCCTTAAGCCTGTTCTGTCCCAGAACAGATCGCATGGATTCTTCAGAGGACCGTGGCGAAATCTGCAGTCGGCTCCTTCTCTACAGTAGCCCCTTTGATGGAAATAGCATTCTATAGTTTTGCCGGGGAGCTTGACACGATTTGGGTAGAAACTGCATACTAGGATCTGTATACCTGCCGTCTGGAAAATTACTTCAAGCATGCTTCGTACTACCCTCCAATTCAGTAGATCCAGTCCACAACCAAGCTTGGGAACTGCTAGTTTCCTAACGCCGGAACGCTGAAGATCTTCTTTCAAGCCATGCAGCGAGGTCCATAAGTTCTGGTAGGTGGGCTTCTGGAAAGAGTGCTGCTTGGTAACCAAATAGTAAATAAACCTTAGACAAAGGAAAGAGGAGACTCGGTATAGGATGATAAATCTTGAAGCCAAGATGCCACATAATGAAGAACGAACTGGGCGACTATATTACTACGAAACGAGAATTACGCCAATATCTGAACAACGTTGCCACGTTGTCTGAGATTTCCGATTCATTAATGTCGAATCCTTCAAGAATTGCAATTAAGAATACAATTCTTTTAATTATTGCTTATGTAAATGTTTGAAATGGTTATGCATAATTTTTCAAATTTCAAACACTTATTATTCATCAAGCAATAATGTGCATAGAACTCAGACAACTTTTGTCTAAGGCATAGAACATAGCTCCTCTCTTTAGAATGCATCCCCTCTTAAAATTTACCTCCACCCTTAACTTGGGTCACATTATAAAAGCAGGTATTGACCCTTTTTGAAACCTTTCCTTCCTTGCTTTCAAAGCAGTCAACATAGCTTACGACGGCATTTTTAAATTTGTTGGTTGTTCAAGAGTATCCCATCGTGACAACACCGCGTGTTCCAGTTTCATTCATAAAATTCATATATTATTTCGCGACCAATCAGCGAATTTGGCCTTGTATTTGACATTTCATGTTTGATACACGTTGCCATGCCGATATCTAGTTGAATGTGTCAAATAAAATTTATAAATCAATACAAATAAGTGATTTTCTGAATATCTTGAGCAAAATACCTTAAAATAATGGTTCGTAAGTGTCAAGTGTGTGGCAAATTGGATTCCATCAACCCTAGTTTGAGTTTTCACAGGTTAGTTTCATGTTTGCAGATCAGTGGCGTAGATTGTTCAATGTTTATAATTTTTCTTCTAGATTTCCTTCTGATATTGAGAGAAGAAATATATGGCTTTCAATTTTGGACTTGGCTGATGCTAAAAACTTGCCTCAAAATCTGTTCATATGTTCGGAGCACTTCGAATCCAAAGATTTTGGTTTTCGATCGAATGGTACCAAATATCTTAAAAATGATGTCAATCCTGTTCCCATGAAACAACTCTGGGAACTAACGTCTTCAAGGTAAGTTTCTGTGTGAACTTCCAGAGATTAATATTTTAATTCAACCTGTTTGAATATAACTTCATGAAATAGAGTCAGAATATGTGTCAGTAAATATTGTTATATTATAATATTATTAAATATAATTCAATACATTAATTGAGAACTTTTTTGCAGCTCAAGCTCAACTGTCACCCCCCAAGATGCTAAAAGGTAATTATGCATTTATAATTTGCCATTTGACAATTAATATTCAAAGAAATATATTTACAGAGATCAAGTTTCATTCCTCGATGCAGAAATTTACCGAAATATTGCTTCTATTCCTTGTTCTCCAAAAAGAAGGTAAGACCTGTGTGTCATTATTGGCACATTCTGATTAACCATATTTGGTGTAATTTTGTTACAGTGAAGAAAATGTGAAATCAACTGTTCTAAAACTGGAGCAACCAGTGGAGAAATTTGATTTGAAGCCTTCCATCTCTACCGAAGAACCATCTACCTCTAAAATTAGAAGGGGAAGGTAAATATTTCATTCAAACGATGCCCACATCGAACAATTTTATAAAGTTCAAGACTAATTTCTCTGTTACATTACAGAAAGAGAGCTTACGTTGGTGATTTACATACCAGTGATTTTTCTACACCTGAGAAAAGGAAAAAGAGTATGAGTATTATCAGAAGGAGAGTGCAGGGTCAAAGCAAACAGATACGCATATTAAGGCAGTCTGTTCGAAGGATGAAGAATAAAATCACCTCGATGAAAACATTGATGGATTGTTTAAGAGAAAAATTGCTTATATCAGAAGCTTCAGAAGCAACCATATCTGTATGTTTCCTTTTTGTTTTTGGTGAAAGTGCAATAGCATGTAACTTGATTTTTTTATGATTTGGGATATTGGAGCCATTAGATTTCAAATAGTGTTGTGCATGGCTAGTAACAACATTTATGTCATTTGAAACCTTATCTCAGAAGTGGAAAACTAGTACAAAGTACAACGTATCGTAACTTCAGAAGGAAGATTATATTTTTCTGAGAATTAACACGTTACTCGAATATGAAGCTGGTCTAATGTTCTCATTTAACATATATGTATGAGTTACATGGTATTGCACAGTCAAAGATGGAGTAGAAAAACATTTTGAGACAACCAGATGATAAAATTTTTCTTTTTCAGGCATCTGTCAATCCTGGAGCTGCTACTGATTTATTCGAGAGAATGTTGAAAGGATCGAGTAGGCAAAAATTCAATCCAACATTGAGAGCCTTTGCTTTAACCTTGGCATTTTATTCACCGAAAGGATACAATTTTGTCAGAAAAACCTTCAACAATAGCCTTCCGCATTTAGATACTATCTCGAAGTGGTATAGGTCCGTAGATGGAAGCCCTGGATTCACAAAGGAAGCATTAACAGCCTTGTCTCTACGACAAAAAGGAGTCTCCTATCCTTTGTTGTGCAATCTTGTTATGGATGAAATGTCCATCAGACGTCAAGTTGAGTGGACAGGTTCTAAATTCACAGGATATGTTGATGTTGGTACCAACTTGGATTCTGACATTTTACCTGAAGCTCGAGAAGCATTAGTTTTCATGCTAGTGTGTCTGAATGGTTCCTGGAAAGTTCCTGTGGGATATTTTCTGGTGAATGGGTTAGTGGCGACAGAGAAAGCTGAGTTAGTAAAAAAATGTCTGGGTTTTCTACATGAAAGTGGAATCAAAGTAATATCATTAACTTTTGATGGTGCTCCTTCAAATTTTTCAATGGCTGAAAAATTGGGAGCAGATTTCAGTGATCCATCAAACTTGAAAACGAAGTTCGAACACCCAATTACACAGCATGATATATATATTAATCCTGATGCCTGCCATATGATAAAGTTAGTGAGGAATTGTTTTGCATCCCAAACTGGCTTACGAAATATGGAAAATATGGAGATTAGATGGACTTTTGTCTCAACTTTAGTTGATAAGCAAGATATTGAAGGTCTGCACGCTGCTACAAAAGTAAGGCAGAGGCATTTACAATGGATGAGAGAAAAAATGAAGGTGCGATTAGCAACTCAGACACTAAGCAAAAGTGTAAGTGATGCAATAGATTTCTTAAGAGATGATCTTAAGTGTTCTGAATTTCAAGGATCAGAAGCCACTTCTGAATTTATTCTGAAGTTCAACAACTTATTCGACATCTTCAACTCGAGAAATCCTTGTGCAAAATACTTTTTTAAAAAACCATTCATGACAAGTACAGCTGAAGTCTTCACAGATTATATGCATTCGATGAAAAGATATATTCTTGGACTGACATTGAATGGGGTCCCGATCACAAGAAGTGGAAGAAAAACAGGATTTTTAGGTTTCTTGATCTGCATTGAAAGTTTGGAACAAATGTACAAGAAATATGTCATTGAAGAAAAATTCCTCAAGTATCTTCTTACTTATAAACTGTCGCAGGACCATTTAGAGCTGTTCTTTGGATGTGTTAGAAGTAAAGGTGGACATAACAATAACCCCACTGCAAGACAGTTCGAGGCAGCATACAAAAGGTTGATTGTTCACTCGCAAATATCCGCTTCTGATACAGGAAATGCCATCAATCTGGAATCCATCAGTATCCTGACATGTGGATCTGCAGTTAGCATTCTCTCACCTGAACATGCAACCAATATTGAAAAAAATGAACAGTTCGCTTCAGTGATGGAAAGTGTTTTTTCAGATATGGATAAATATGAGTATGCAACTTCATCAGCATGGAATCTCACACCATATGTAGAAGATATTGTGGGATATATATCTGGATATGTTGTTCGGATGCTGGAGAAATTTATTTCATGTCGAAAGTGCCTTGATCTTTTGAGAAATGAAGTAGATGTCTCACTTCTCCAAAGAAGAAAAACATATGGAAGATTAATTAGGGCCAGCCAATTTGTAATTGATGTTTGCAAAGAGGGCGAAAAATTGTTCAAATTTTTCCATAAAACTTCGAACATTTTCAATAGAAAAGTTGAACATTTGTTACCAGTTTTGATCAGCCAAACTATGTTTAATGTTGATTCATCCATTTTGGACCATTTTGATAATCATCTTTTTGATGGAAATTTCATTGATGGACATGCTGATCAGTTGATCAAAATTATTTTGAAAAATTATTTTAGAATAAGGATTCATCACGAAACAACCAAACTCTTAGATGAGTCGAAAAAAAATAGATCAAGATCTATGAACACAAAACTTATATTGTTTAGGAATGAATAATTTTACTATTTCAATGTAACTATTAATTGTTACCATTCGTTTTGTAACTATTTGTGAAATAAATTTGAATTTGAATTAATGTGCTATTGTGGATTGTGATTTAACTATAATTATTGTTTCAATAAAACACCTTTGGATTATTATTTTGATATTTTATTGGGTAATTCATTTTCTGTAACATGATTTAATCTTCTGAATCAACATATTTTCGTGAATTTTATTGAGTAAATTCAGGTGAGCTCATTTTTTTCTTCAACCGGTTCAGAGATTTGAGGCGAATTCTTCGGCAAGTTCATTCAGTTAATATACATGTCAAATTGGAACGAAATTTCAGCTAATTGTGATTGACAGTTCCGAAGACATTGAGCTCCGAAGCAATAATTTTCAAATGTGAATAACTCCGGAACCACGCGAAAAAATTGGCCCATAATCGGACAATGTGAGTATATACATTTTTTTCCGTCGAAATTAATTGAATTCTGATTTCATCAATAAAAAGTTATTTACCTAACGTGCGCATATCAAATTGAAAACAAATTTCAGCTAATTGTTATCAAGACTTGTTATTGAAAAACAATAATCTTCAAATGCTGTTGCCAACCAATTTGATTCGAGTTATCAAGAATTCGATTTATCGAAGTTCGACTGTAGTTCCAAAGATATTGAGCTCCGAAGCAATCATTTTCAAATGTGAATAACTACGGAACCCCCTAAACAACACGGCAGATCCACGCCACTGGCGGCAAACGAATTCACGCGAATCTAGTTTCTGCATTGTTGCCAGCACGATATCCGTGGAACAAGGACAGCTACGTCTGTCCTTGTTCCACTCATGGGAAATTGGTCGGGATGTTGGCTTCAAAAGTTCCTGAATTTATGAATGACATCCCAGGTCTCCTCTTTCCTTGGTCTGAGAAATAAACCGACCTCCAGACTTCAATCTCAAACATTTCCCGATTCTGGGCTGCTGTCCCATTAGTTCCTCTTGTCGACCAAATTTGTTTTTGAATACTCTTGCTATTCCCTTACTCATGCGTAGATCGGCTGCTACACAATGAGCAAGCGAGTATTCCTCGGGAACTGTGAACAGGTCCCGATGAACTTCCTGCGTGACGCCAAACCTTGCGATGCGTGTTCCCCCATAGGTGTTCATGAATTTTTGGAATTCGCAATTTTCCTTAGCCGGAACCTCGACGAGGCGTACTTCTTCTTCATCTGGCGTGGATGCGTACGGAGCCAATCTGTTGAAATGGACGACTTTCGGTTTTCCTCTGGGAGGCTTCCGTATTCGGTAAACTACGTCATTTATTCTTTTCACAACTTCGTACGGTCCTTCCCAATGTCTCTGCAGCTTCGGTGAGAAACCTTTTCTTCTTTGTGGGTTATACAACCATACCAGATCTCCTGCGGTAAACCCTCCTTCAATGGCCTTGATGTCATAGCGCATTTTCATCCGGTCACTTGCTTGCTGCATTTGATTACGCACCTTGTCATGGATGTAGTCTAGCTTGCTTCTGAGATTACTAACGTAGTCCTCCCCAGCTACATCTTCTCCAGGCTTACACCCAAACTCGAGGTCGCAAGGTAATCTTATTTCTCGGCCAAACATTATATTGGATGGAGTCTCCTTGGTAGATTCTTGAACCGAAGATCTATAGGCCATCGTGAATAAATGCAAGTATTCATCCCAGTCCCTTTGATGGTCAGAGACAACTTTGGCCAAGTGTTTTCCCATAGTCCGGTTCATTCGTTCCACCATGCCGTCTGACTGAGGATGCAGAGGTGTAGTTCTGGTCTTACGTATCCCCAATGTTTTGCAAACTTCCTGGAATAACTTCGACTCGAAGTTTCGGCCTTGATCACAATGCAGCTCAAGGGGGATTCCAAATCTGCAGAAGAACTCTTTCACCAATTTGTCAGCTACTGTACTTGCCTCTTGGTTAGGAATACCGTACGCTTCCACCCATTTGGTGAAGTAGTCCATCGCTACCAAAATGTACTTGTTTCCATTGCCTGTTTCTGGAAAAGGGCCTGCGATGTCGATAGCTACTCGTTCCATGGGGGATCCGACGTTATATTGCTTCATTGGTGCCTTTCCTTTACCGTAGGGTCCGTTGGCCGCAGCACAAACTTTACATTTTCTACACCAATCTTTGACGTCGTTCTTACAGTTGATCCAATAAAATCGCTGCCTAACCTTCTCCAGAGTCTTAGTTATCCCAAAATGGCCACCCGAAGTTCCATTATGTAGTCTGGTCAAAATGTCCGTTACCCTACTTTTGGGCACAATTAACTGAAGCCTCTGCTGAGATCCATCTTCATTTTCCCAACAACGTTTCAGAAGACCTTCATCAATCTTCAACGTTTCCCATTGGGCCCAATACGACTTGACATTTTGGCTCAGTCTGGATACTTCTTCCCATATAGGTCGTCTGCCACTCTCCTTCCAACTTAGGATTACTCTCAGATCTGGATCTTCCTCCTGTGCTCGTCGAATTTCTGGGGGTAGCCAGTCATCTTCGATCACTGTGGTCCGCATCAAATTGGCCTTATCTTCAACACGAGAGCAGTGGCTACAATTTTGGGGGCAAGGTCTTCTTGACAACGCATCCGCGTTTCGATGTGTAGCCCCAGCTCTGTGCTCAGTGTCGAAGTCATATTCTTGTAGCCTCTCGATCCATCTGGCCACTTGTCCTTCTGGGTTCTTAAAATTCAGGAGCCATTTCAAAGCAGCATGGTCCGTTCTTAGCAGGAATTTTCTACCATATAAGTATTTGTAGAAATGTTCTACGGCCTTGATTACTGCTAAGAGTTCTCTTCTGGTCACGCAGTAATTTCTTTCTGGCTTCGACAGTACCTTGCTGAAATAACCGATGACTCGTTCTTGTCCATCCTGAACTTGCGATAGAACGCCTCCAATGGCCATATTACTAGCATCGGTATCGAGCACAAATTTTCCTTCAGTTCTTGCGTAACTCAAGACTGGAGCTGTGACCAGAGCCTTTTTCAATCGATCAAAGGCTTCAGCGCAATCATCGGACCAAATGTACTCCTGCCCATCTTCCGTTAATTTTGTCAGTGGTTTGGCAACGTTGGCGAATCCAGGCACAAATCTTCTGTAGTAAGTGCACAAGCCTAGGAAACTTCGTAACTCAGTCTTGTCTCTCGGTATGGGCCAATCCTGTACCGCCTTGATCTTGTCTGGGTCAACTTTCACACCCCTCCGAGAAACTACGTGTCCTAAATATTTCACCTCTGCTCGAAATAGATGGCATTTCTTGGGACTTAGCTTCAAATTGGCCCCACGTAGTCTCTGGAAGACCTCGGATAGGTTGTGCAGGTGATCTTGGAATGTTTTTCCCACAACTATCACGTCATCTAAATACACCAGGCAAGTCTTCCAGGAGAGTCCTCTTAATATAGTTTCCATTAAACGCTCAAATGTGGCCGGAGCGTTGCATAATCCAAAAGGCATAACCTTAAATTGCCACAGGCCCGTTCCAATACTAAAGGCAGTTTTCTCTTTGTCTTTTGGATCCAAACCAACTTGCCAATACCCACTCTTCAAATCCAAAGTAGAGAACCAACGAGATCCCGAGAGTGTATCCAATGTGTCATCAATTCTTGGTAAGGGATAACTATCCTTTTTCGTAACTTGGTTGAGCTGTCTATAATCTACACAGAACCTGGTGGACCCATCCTTCTTCTTTACCAGCACTACAGGTGATGTCCAGGGACTATTGGATGGTTCAATGACACCTTCTCTCGCCATGTCTTCAATGATCCGTTCGGCTTCTTCTCTCTTTGCCAGCGGAAGACGTCTGGGGTGTTGTCTGACGGGTTGTGCATCACCTGTATTGATTTTATGCTGCACAACATCGGTCTTTCCTGTTCTTTCGCTAGTGGCAAAGACGTCAGAGAAGGACTGAATCAATTTTCTGACTTCGGCCAATTGACACTGGTTAAGGTCTTGACATTTTGAAGTGAGAAGGGCGACCAGCTCTTCGGTATTCTTCTGTGTCTGCGGAACTTCTGCAGTACCCATCCCACCAGAAATATGGTACACTGGTACCCCATGTCCAAGCAGGGTGTTCTTCTTCAGGGTGACTGGAAACATGTTCACATTTAGTAATCGGATGGGAATGCTGTCTCTCAACCTTACCAATGTCTTCCCTAGTAATAGTCCTTTGGCTAGTATCCCATCGTCTGAGGGTTCGATCATTCTAACGCAGCCATTTCTTGTAATATTCTCACATTCACCAGTCACTATGCCTTCAGTCCGTCCTGGCAACGTGATGTCCTCGGTCAGTCGGATCTTATATGTCCTGTCATCCACATCATTGAACGGAATCTCTTCAATACCCAGCCGAAGAACATCTTTCTTCATATCCAGTTGGCATCCAAGTTTCTTCACAAGGTCCAATCCCAGGATAACTTCTTCTGTAATTTCGGCTACAAGAACTTCATGCTTGACTACCTTGCTACCCAATTCAATGGTGGAGATGACTGATCCATAAGTCGGTATTTCTTGTCCAGACGCAGTTCGGAGTTTGATCATAGCTGGACGACTCTTCAATCCTTCGGCTATTTCCGGACGCACAATGGTTCTAGTCGATCCTGTGTCCACCAGTATTTTCACGCTTCGATCGTTTATCTTTCCAGGAACAAATATGCTTGTTAAATCTGTGGACATGATTCCCCGGATTATCACTTCAGGGGCATTTTTAGCCTGGGTCGATTTATGCCCCTTATCACCGACCCTTTTTAGTTTCCCTGCTGTGGCTCTTTTTCGATCCTTGGGCAATTTCGCTTGAAATGCCCACTTTTGTTGCAATACCAGCACACAACATCCTTTTTCTTGGCATTCAATAACCTGCTAACTTCTTCTCGGATGATTTCCTCAACCGGTCGGTCTATTTCTTGGACTTGTCTCACACGAAATTGTCCTCTATGCGACGCCTGTTTCGCTGCCTCGAATTCTAAAGCATGAGCTAAAGCATCGTCGATGGTTTTAGGCCGGGCAAGTCTCAAGGCTTGTTGAACTTCGCTGTCCTTGATACCGTCGACGAACGTCTGGATTGATAGCTGTTCAAGGAAGCTGTCTGGAGCAGATGGATAAGCCAGCCTCACTAATCTGGCAACATCGGCCTCGAATTCCTGGAGATTTTCTCCTGTTTTCTGCACCCGGTTCTTTATTTGAGCATGGTAAACTTGCTGTAGGTGAGCATCGCCATATCTCATTTGAAGTTTGGATGTTAAAACTTCATAACAGGCCTGTTGACTCTCCGGTATCGTCTGCAGAATGTTAAGTGCATCTCCTCGTAGAGCTATTATTAATGCTGTGGCTTTTTCGTTGTCGTTCCAACTGTTTGCCAACGCAGCAGCTTCAAATTGTTTTTGATATGTCGACCAAGGAACTTTTCCATCAAATGTAGGTGGCTTGATTTTCATTTTACTACTTTCTGTGTTGTTTTCAGATTTCACGAAGCTATAGGATGGTGAAGCTTGAGTTTCTTTCCTATTCGACATTCTTCTCAGGGATTCTATCAACTTGGCATGCTGTTCAACTATTCCTGATATTTCCTCAAATTTTTCATTGACTTCTTCAAATTTTTCGTCAACCTTATCAACTACTTCTTCAATTTTTCCGTCAACCTTATCAACTACTTCGTCGAATTTTTCATCAACTTTATCAAATTTTCCATTGATCTCCTCAAATTTTTCGTCAACCTTATCGAATTTTTCATTCACTTCATCTATTATTACTTCCTTGATGGTTTCCATTTTCTCATCCAATGTACTTGCAATTTGACTCACCAATTCGTTACAATCGTTCATTTTTTTCTCCACCTTATTTTCCATTTGATCCATTTTTGAACTAATGTCTCGAGAATTCTCATCCATTTTCAAGCTCATTTCTCGAGAGTTCTCTTCCATTTTCAAGCTCATTTCTCGAGAATTCTCTTCCATTTTCAAGCTCATTTTTTCAAAGGCTTGCTTGAAAAATTCCATACTCGCCTGGTCCATTTTCTCTTTCTGTGATCTGGTAATCGGCATTCGAATCCACTCCACACTGACACCAATGTAACGTTTTCTTCGTTATTAAAACGTCCGGGTTCAATAAACTATTTATTTACACTACTTATAACACTAATAATTAATAACTAATGAACTTATTCTAACAAAAGTCTGTACAATTTATCTCTACTGATTTATTTGGCACTATGTATTTATTTTCACTGGTCGCTCGTGTCTAACTGAATGAATCTCTCATCGTCGATGGGCCCCTTATATGCATAACGCCGATTGTTTCTCGCTAAGTCCGGACCCGTCTAGAAACTTCGCGAAACATTCGCGGCCGTGGTGACGCCACGCGTTTCCAGAAACTTCTCGATCGAGCCGTAGCGCACAGGGCCGTACTTGTCACACTATTATGATGAAAGTTATACCTAACAGACATAGAAATAATGAAGGACTGGTTTTCCACACATGGTATAGCCGAAGTGGTTGAGTATGATAATGGACCACAATACTCAAGCAGACAGTTTCAACAATTTACAAAAAAGTGGGGCTTCGAACACCAGACAAGAAGCCCTTACCACTCACAAGGAAATGGATTAACCGAAAGAGGAGCACAAATAGCAAAAAATATTTTACGAAACTGTTCCATGGATAATCAAAGATTGTTAAGTCGAATAACCAAGTCCACTATACCAACATCTTCAGAAAACCTTAAGCCAAAAATAGCTGAGGATGTAAAGGAAGAGCTAAAAGAACTGAGGTTGAAAAAAAAAGATGTATGGAGACCAACATGGACCATCGAAATTGGAAAGGAGGAGAAATAATACAGAAGAATGAAAACCCAAGATCAATACAAACCGACACGACATGGCAAAAAGTTGAGGAGAAACTCAGGTATCATCCATAAAATCAATGCTATAATTCCTGACAATAAAGAAATTGTTACACTCCCAAATAGTCAACCAAAAATAATTCATCCAGCCGAAAATGTTCTAGGACACAATACCACCCCTGGAACAAGACCTCAAAGCAGCACGCCAGCAGCTCCATTCCACAAGATGTTAGATGAACATGTGATCCCAGAAAATATTTATCGAACAAAGTCTGGGAGATCTGTTAAACCTAGAGATAAGCTTGATTTATGAAAAATAAACTTATTAATATTTATCAAAGTGTAGGGGATGTAATGTAGACTTTGTACTATGCTGCAAACGCGCATGTTTTGTGTTTGAAAATGTCAAATAAATATATCTGACAGTTGTCAGTAGATACGCGGGAGTTGTGATCTTGTCCAAGATCCCAGGGCCGCCAGACGTCACGTATTTTCTGATGAACGAAATGTGAATGATTGAATAGTGCTAGTAGCTAGTATGTACTACGATCACATGCCTATCGGCTACCTTGCTCAGACGGCCAATTTGCAGATATCAGGTCATCAAGTTGCAAAAAAACATTGCTTACCTCACTTAAATTCTGATGGCTGATTTTCACATACCTATATTTTAGACAATTCCGTTTAAAATGAGTTTTCAGTAATGCCAGACACTTCCCGTCGGCCGAATTGCTTAACAGACGCCTTGAAGGTCTCAAATAAATCATTTAACTTCACGTTAATTCTGATGCTCCATTTTAATATATCTTCTCCAAATCACTCCAAATAACTATTTTAAAACCGATCCAAGGGCCAATCATCCCCCAAACTCAATTTTAATGCCTCTATGGCTTAGAGCGCGAGGGTATTATCCGCACGCATGAGGATGAGTGAGAGATGTATTAGCTCCTATTGACTTCCCTGTCTCTCATTTCAGTTTACTCGTATCAATCAATAATTAATATTTGTAGAAAAATCCGCCAAAAACTAATAAATTAAAAAATCTGGTAAATATCGACGTGTAAGGAGGTGCTCATCTGACCGCAATAATTATAAAATTTTGATCTGCAAGCTGTTTCAATAAACTCGAGTATTGTTTTAAAGGCAATTTAGTTAGCACGTAGCAACTTTTGCCGAAGCTCACTTTTGCATGGTAGTAAGTTGCTAGCATCGAGGTTTTTCGAATTCTTCCGATTGAATTCTTCATTGATATCATAATACCATATACGATGTTCTCTGAACATTACAGGATATTCCTTTTCGTGAAAATCACAACATTAAAAAAAAAAAAAATACGTATCAATGAACAGTTGAAGTGTAGCACCATCTACATCAATTTTCCAGGAACGTTATAAATATCACAGATAAGTTTTTGTACTGCATTGAATACATTTTCTTCTTCATCTACATCACCAACAAAATCCAGCATACCGGAACGGTGAACTGCTTGTTGGTACTCTTCGATTTATAAATTTCAAGATGGCATTAGAGCCATACACAATGTAACAATTTCATTTTTGCAATGGATTGAAAATTTTAGATCAATTTGATGAAATTCATTATGTTATAAATTGCATTCTTTTGTCTGCTTCTGCCTTTTTTGATTTCAGATTGGAGTTTTTTTTTTCGGATGTTTGGAAATCCTACCTCCGAAGAGCCGTTTGGATAAACGAGATGTCCTTCAATATGTTATATTCAGATATTTTCACACTACACAATTTTATATTATTTTTTTACGGGGAGACAGGGTTTTTTCGGCTGAGGTTTTTCCCTGAGCTCTAGTATCATACGCAGAATGTTATGGTACCCCGTTTTTTTTTTAACCTCAGCTAGTACCTTTTTGTATCACTATGTATTGTATTATTCTAGCTCTCTAATTCAAAAGAATATATATATATAACTCTATTATTGACCACGGCGAAAGAATGGCATTGTCAAAAATTTATGAAATTTTTTTATTGCCGATGAATGGAATCATTTCGTCAGTAGTTTATTGAAACAGGTTGCAGGTCAAAATTCTACAATCATTGCGGATAGATGAGCACTTTTATACACGTCGATCTTCAATAATTTACCTGTTTTATGAATTTATTAGTTTTAAGCTGACTTTTTTTACAAATATTAATTATTGATTGATACGAGTAAATTGAAATGAGAGGCAGGGAAGTCAATAGGAGCTAATACATCTCTCACTCATCCTCATGCGTGCGGATAATACCCTCGCGCTCTAAGCCATAGAGGCATTGGAATTGAGTTTGAGGGATGATTGGCCCCTTGAATCGGTCTGTCTTCTTGTAATAAATTTTAAAATAGTGGTTTGGAGAAGATATATTAAAATGGAGCATCAGAATTTACGTGAAGTTAAATAATTTTTTTGAGACCTTCAAGGCGTCTGTTAAGCAATTCGGCCGACGGGAAGTGTCTGGCATTATTGAAAACTCATTTTAAACGGAATTGTCTAAAATATATGTGAAAATCAGCCATCAGAATTTAAGTGAGGCAAGCAATGTTTTTTTGCAACTTGATGACCTGATATCTGCAAATTGGCCGTCTGAGCAAGGTAGCCGATAGGCATGTGATCGTAGTACATACTAACACTATTCAATCGTCGACATTTCGTTCATCAGAAAATACGTGACGTCTGGCGATCTTGCTCTGATAGTTCTTGAGATGTTGGAAGTTTCGTGTTGTTTCATAATTATCAATTCCAACGTTCAAAAATCTCAAATATTTGATTTGCCACATGGCACAGTCCTCCATGTACCTAAGATATACATAATATACATTTCGAATTCCAAATTGGATCACAATGACTATGTCTTCGTCTTGCTTGCAAAGACTTCTAGAATACGCCATTATCAAATACATTCACGAGATCGATAAGCATGTTCAGCATTCTCCTATCAATGTCAACATAATAAGAACCGGACTAAAGACGTAGAGAAAGACAAATATGAAACACAAATACGCGAGGCGCTCGCAGATGAAATACTCCGGGTTCCGGAACACGCATTCTACCGGGGGTCGAGTGGAACTTTATTCGCTTCTCCGGAATCGAAGGAGGCCGCTTATGACGTGTTATAAGAATCCAAACAGACGACCCGGATTGAAATATTGAACGCCGGAATATAAATCTTATTACTGTACAGAAAGAGACGGAGTCAACATCGGTTTGACAGTCAGAAGCGCGGCCATGCTTAAATTAAATATTGCGGCAGAGTTGAAGTCTGGAGAAGTTTGGCGTTGCGTACCAATTTCCATGGATTTTCCAGGACCGATTTGGGGATTTCATCTTTTCCTCTTTGTATTCACTGCAGTATAACAGGGTGGAGATGGCGTTGAAATTCTTCGAGTCCATTCAGCCAGAACCTGAGGAGATATCTGTTCAGGTTAAATTCGTACTATTTTTTGAGAAAAAGTATAGAACTAATTGAAATCAACCACTTCAACGGAAACCGACAATAAAAACATTTCAAGATGATGAAGATATCATCCCTTCAAATCGAATTCGATTCGATGAAATAAGGAGTACAGATTTGATTCCCATTAAACTCTTCTGCTGAAAAGCACCACCGCGATCCGTCCCACTTTCTAGTACAGGGTGGCCAGATTTCGATGGATTAGTACTACAGCTACTAAACTGTGAGAGAAAGAGAAAAAGTAATATAGATGTTATGTCCTCTTTTGTCGAGAAACATGAATTGCTGAAAACCCCAAGTTGCTACGGCGTCTAGTTTCCGAGCTACAGGGCGATTTTGGTATTTGGCCAATTATTATAATCGACTATAACTTCTGTATTACGGGATCTACGCTCTCGAAATTAACACATCTTTCGGGCAATTTTTTACTGCTTTTCATCTGTGCTATTGAATTCACCATGTATATTTTGAAAATGTTAGGTTATATTCATTTTGCTATCAGATACAAACGCAACGTTGCCCTTTCTACAAAGAGGTCATAGTAGTTGCGTATTCATCAAAATGTTTATTGACTTTGGGAAAATAATGAATTTGAAAAAATATTAGGTGAATTCAAAACTTCCAAAGACCTGGGCCCGTATTCTTGGCAAGTGATCTTTCGGTGCGTATACGTTTGGTAGGTACACATAAATACAATACAGAAAACGAATACGCACCGAAAGATCACTCGCCGAGAATACGGGCCCTGGCGAATGTTGAAGAAATTTTTTCTCTGTCAATACTGGAAATATTTCTCGTAAATAAACATACAGAGTGTAACAGCCAAATGGAATGAATTCGATAACGAATAAATGAGGGGGTGTTAGTAAAAACTCTCGGACACGTCGTTTTGTAATTTTATATGCGCATATTTTTGAAGAAAATAAAATTATATAGGGTGTTCCATGCGACCGTGGCCAATACCAACTTTCTTTTTTTAAATACAACCCCCTATATATTATTTATTTTTTGGATTCTTCAGAAAATTCTAGACATAATTCATGTACAATGTCCTATACCTATTCTCAACTTTTTCGGAAATATCAAAAACAAATTTGTTTATTCTCATTGCCTTAGTAACACGTTGTCTGTTTGCATGACAATAAGTGATCAGTGTAAGTGCTATTGTCTTTTGAATTTCGATAATTGTATGTGATAATATTAGAAAAATGGTTCATTTACCTAACAGAAATGCACAAAATAACCATTCTTCGAATGATTGGTTATGGAGATTACACACGGAAACAAATGAAAGTTTCTCGCTTATTTCACGAAAAATTTCCAAATTTGCCGCCTATATCCCAAGGAACAATTAGCAAAATGAAAAAGCAGTTTCGAGAGCTTGGTCATGTAAGACAAATAAAAAAAATTGCTGCTAATGCAGTGAGTGATGATACGAAATTGGATATTATGCTTGAGTTTCAAGAAAGCCCACATAATTCTGTTCGAAAAGTAGCCTCGCTGTTCACCGTCAGCCACACGTCAATATTTCGAATATAAAAGGAAAGTAAGATGCATCCCTAAAGAATGATGGCATGTCGTACCAACTTTGATAAACTTATATCCTGATCCAGCAAATCCACAAGTTCCTGCCAATATAATATGGTTTCAGCAAGATGGAGCACTGCCCCATTACCAAATCAATGTACGGCAGTACTTGAACCAAATTTTTCCAAAACGGTGGATAGGGAGGCGCGGATCGATAGAATGGCCAGCACGATCTCCATATCTGACACCATTAGACTTCTTTTTGTGGGGATATGTCAAAAGTATTGTATACGAAAAGAAACCCTAAAACTTAGACGACCTAAAAAACCGAATCACGCTTGCGATTAGATCAGTCACGCCTGAAATGTTGAGTAACGTTAGAAGACAATTCTACACCAGATTAGCATGTTGCCAAGACGTTCGCGGCGAGCATTTTGAACATTTCCTACATTGACATTAATGTTTTTTTTTTATAATGGAGAAATAATCAGTATTACTTATTAGGTTGCAAGTGTATTGTACCGAATTTGTCAAATAAAATAATTTTCCGCAAATCGCTAGGAAATTTTGACATTCCTAACAAAATTTGTCTTAGAAAAACTCAAGATTTCCCAACTGTAAGGAAATGATTTTTCCTTACAGCTGTCAGTGTTCTACATACGCATATTCGTACTTTTCTCTAGATTTCTTTGGCAATAATGAAACAGTATTAACTGCCTCAACCAGCTCTGGAGGCGTTCCTAAAATGGAAAATTCATCATCACTCATCATTCTAAACTGTTTCGTCTCCGAGAAGACGAGCAATTAAATAATTAATATTCGTCAAGTTCGACAATTCAACATTGATAAGTGTCCATAGAATCGCAATCAATTCCATTCCGAATTTCAAAGCTCCATTTATTTATGAATGGAATAATTCGAGATTTTTTCCAAAATTGATTAAAATCTGTCGAAGTTCAAACGATTTGCGGAAAAATAGTATGTTTACCTCGTAGGAAAAGCAACATTCCTGGACTCTAAGTCGAGGCGTAAGACGATAAACAATGTACTATTCTATTTAAAACGTTGATTTTTGCAATAAATCTGAGAACACTTTATACTTCCGAAATAGTTAAAGATAGGTATAGGACATTGTGCATGAATTGTGTCTAGAATTCTCTGAAGAATCAAAAAAATAAATAATATACAGGGGGTTGCATTTGAAATAAAAAAGTTGGTATTGGTCACGGTCACATGAAACACCCTATATAATATTATTATCTTTCGAAATATGAGCATTCAAAATTACAAATCGACGTATCCGAGCATTTTTCCCAACACGTCCTCATTTATTCGTTATCGGAATTTATTCCATTTGGCTGTTACACTCTGTATAATAATAGTTATGCTATTTTCTTCCACGAAATTAAGAATCGAGTCTTGAAATTTTACTGAAATATAATGGACAAGATAGATAGATATTTATTGGTGATTACTACAAATAAAACATTGTTTACACACGTCATTAAAAGGTTAATTACATTCTAGGTAATAGATCAAATCTCAGAAGAAAAGCTCCAGAACAGGATCATACAAAATCAACCTCATCCAGAGATAGTCCGTTATATACATTATACTTTGTAATAGTTCATTCGAAAAAAAAATAAAAGTACTCGAATAACCCGACTTGTCAAAATTCTCAAGAAATAAGCCTAAAGAAGAAATAAATACTTTTTCGCACAGCTTGAAATACTCCGAGTATGAATTGGAATTATGGAATTCGGACAGGAACATTTTCTTTTATCGTAGCACATTGTGATGTTCCTAAAAATGTTTCTCACATGCATGTGAACTTCAGAATTAGACCTTATAGTTATAGTAAAAAGGGGTTACAGTTCACTGCGACCTTAAGGTCTATTGTGCCCCCTATCAGAGCTGTTATCATCGCGCCTCGAATTAGACCTTAAAGGGGTCAAAATTTTGTTACAATCTTCAAAAGTAAACATTTTAGTTTTCGCCCTGTATTTCAGGAGAAAAAAAAAGTTGGAATATTTCTGTTTGTGGCTTTGAAAGTTTTACAAAAAAATGATACAGGGTCGCGAAAACCGCATGTCTCTATCCTCAATAATAGCTGAGATACAGTGCAGTCTCAACCAAAACGGGACACAGTGTAGAGTTGAGGCAATCTGTTTCTGTATAGCTACCTATGGCATGGGTTCCTTTAATGCAAAACAATTAGGTATAATTAAGAGAATTCCATATTCGAATCGATGATGCAATAATCATTCGGAATCAACTGGAGAAATAATTCCTTCTATTAAGTAGCATTGAAAAATTGGGTCGTAGCGTGATATTTTCTTCTGATCTAGGAAGTTACGCAGGAGTCACAAAAACACATTTCATTGTAGAATTCTGAAACACAGTATTAGAAATGTAGAAATGCCGGTTACGTGACATATTTCCTCCTTGAATTCTCAAACATCCCCAATTTCCCTTTTTCCCTGTAACGCACCTACAAACCGATTCTGAACGTAGTATGATTGAGGAAGAATTCAGTCGGCTACCTAAAGCAATGCAGTGTGCAGGGTTGGAAAATCAAGGGGAAGCAAACGCAAACTCCACCCTCTTTCAGCCGCCATTAAGTGGGGTAAGAGACGTCGTCAAGGCAACGGCCAACTTTCAAGGGCGGGCTGGTATATTCAACCCCTGAAACCCACCCGTTTCCCCTAACCCCGAAATCCAATAATCCCACTCGTTTTGGATGTGACGGCATCATTCAACAACTAATCGTCCCAGCTGAGTAATAACATTACTGGTCAACGATCACATTAAAACTGTCAACATTTCTGTTTTGCGGCTGAATCTGATCGCTATGGCAACATTCAATTGGTAACGATTCGAATTCAGTCAATATTTTGGAAAGGTTGCGGGGTATGATCCAGCTAGTCAATTGCTGCTTTCATATCGCCGCTGTGACTTGTACCAGGGCTACCCACTCACGCACCGACGCATTCATTCTTTTCGAGGCCATTAGCATGTACCTGAGTTTGGTAGCCTTGGTGCAACTCAGCGTCAAAACAACTATGCCCAAAAAAAGCTAAAAGCTGAACTTTCCATGCCCAATAAAATAACGGTTTCTGGTCACATCTAAGTATTTTCTAGTGCACAATTCGTGTGTGGTGTGGAATAGTGGACAAAAAATGCAAAATGGCGGAAAACCTACAAAGTTGGAATTTTTAATTTCCGATTGCCAAATTGGATAGATTTCACCAACTCGATTTTATAACATTTTTTGTGAAAAATTCTTCCGAAATTCGAACTTTGGTGGGAATTGAACACCCTCCAAGCGTTGCTTGGTAACGGACATTAATAAGATTATAATATATCCAATTAATACTCGATATGTGAGGCAACCTTATTGTCCAAAAGTGGAAAGAGTTGGATTTCCCCAAAAAAATGTTTTGTAAATTATATTCCAGTTTTTCGAATAAAAATTATTAAAGTATTCCGAGCGGAATATTTGGAAGGCTACAAAAAGAAAACCAATGCATATTTTTTATCCTGTTTTCACATAAGGTTTTTGAATGAAACATAGTTCAACCCAATAATTTTGGGTGAATTTTATTTTTCACTGAAGACCCGCAAAAAAATTGAGTTCGAATTCTGGAAAATATAATTTTCACGGAAAATCTTAGAAAATCGAGTAGGAACGTTGAAGAAATAATGTTATTCAAAAGCACCAACTTTGCAGGTTTTCCGCCATTTTGAATTTGTTTTCCAGAATTCTTCACCTCAATTGAATTGAGCACCAAAATATAGGTACTATAATATGTGATTTCTCGGAGTTGACATCAATCACCCTGTATCACGCTCATTCTTAAAAAACGGTGTATATGTCATGGGGCAAAATAATTTTATCGATATTATCTAGACGTCTATACACTTTATAGGGTGATTTTTTTAAATTGTTTCATTAGAAGTATTCGAGGAAGGAATTTTGATACGATCCAGAAAAAGAAACCTGGATTTAGTCGTGAAATTCGAATTTTATTCAATAACGGCAAAACTACTGATTTTGCATCCATGAAATGTTTGGAACACTCTCACTAGTTTTTGGCGAAGAATTCAAATATGTATAAATATACAGGCACAGGGTGTTGCATTTGAAATAACGAAGTTCACATTCGTTTACGGTAGAACCGGAAGTAGATTCCGCTTGAAAATATTTTACAATTCGAGTGCATGTACTCTAAAACATTAATACAGAATCTTGAATTCGTACCAAAATTCCTTCCTCGAATACTTCTAATGAAACACTCAATAAATTAACCTGTAAATCAGGGGTGTCAAACTCATGGCGCGACTTGTGCCTGATTACAAAATGCGGAGTTTCAAATTATATCCAACACAAAATTGATGAGCGGGGGGGATTTACAAGAACTTGAAGGATGAAAATAATTTAAATTTTTTCTCATACAATAAAATGAAAAAAATGCATAATATAAACAATAAAAAAATAACGAACTGTAGAGAAAATATAAGGTTCGATAATGTGAAGAAACAATGAATAAGACTATCACATTTCTTCACGAACGATTTCTGTTTTATTATTACTAAAATTCTGCAGAATTATTGTCTCTTTAGCACTTAATTTATAAAATTTTTGATCTGGATATAAATCAACTTGATATAATCGTCCATAGGTATATATATAATATAACGCATATATTCTTTGCAGTAAGGGATACCTTGCTGCAAAGTATCAATGCTTTTCTCAAGTTCAATTTATTCAATATGCCAAAGGCATAAGTGATATATGGTGTTGAGGCATCTTCTTAGGAAATTCATGCAAACGAATATCCCAGTTTTTACCTTTCCTCGAAGAGCAATTGAAAACAGTTTTTTCCAGTACTAGTGTTTTGCTTACATTGTTACATAATCAATCCACTGGCTTAAAATACAAATATATCATGAAGATTAAAACAGAAATCCTTCGACTCAGATACTTCTCCTTTTTTAATTTCCATATTATAGAAAGATGAAGTCACAGCTCAGTACCTCGAATTACGAGGATCAACTTCATAATTCAATATTGTGTCCTTACAAAGCCGCAGATCATTAAAAAGTGTACTCTTTGTATACTTTATAGTCATCAATGACTTGAAATACAGGGGTCTACACTATTAATAAACTTTATCGAAATATCAGTTTCTTTGTCTCTTTCCTATAATTACAGTTTATGATTGTGTTGGTTTGAGAATGAACAAATAAATAATACCCTTGTTGATAATCATGAAAGTGAATTTTCTCAACAGCTAAAACGGCACCAATTCAATTCAAATTCATTTATTCAACATATAATTCAAATTACAAATGAAGTATAAAAATATCAAGTATAATATGATGAATAGGATACATACCTCGATTATAAAAACCGTTAACAAAGGCACCAGAAAATAAAACTCAACAAGACATCTTTTTACCTAAAATATGATGAATTTGTGAATAATATTTTAAACCCTATACAGTATATTTGGAATTTAACATAAAAATTATTATTGTTCCTTTTTTTTTTTTGTACAATACGTGAAATATAATAATAATGTATTTGAAAGAACAGGCTGAAGGACCCAAGGTCGATGGCCATTTGCTCTGCAATAAATGACAGTTATCTATCTATCTATTTTAAACGGAATAAGACTGATAAAATACCTTAGGAACAATTTTCATTTTAATATCAATAATTAATCTGCCCAGAAAACAATAAAAACTTTCGAATATCCCTCAAGAATACCTGGATATAAAACACAACTTAGAAACACTTAAACAATAAACATATTACTCGTCTTCTAGGTTAGATTTTTTAGCGGAAAGTCGAATATTTATAGCATTTTCATTATTGAAAACATCAGAAAACTAAAATTTATAGCTTCCTATAGACCTTCGTAACATCTAATATTTTCAGGATACACTCATTAGGATTAAAGCTTAACAGTAAGAGTTGAAATCTCTTCGAATCTCCTTCTTCTCTAAAGGTGGTGCTTTGAATTCTCAGGGAATGCCGTGAACTATACGTTGACGGGTGAAATTCTACTAGGGGGTACTCAAATCAGGCCGCTAGAAATTTTGTCCAGATATCAAAATCGAGAGCGAAACCATGCAGCCATGTGACATTCGAATAGAAAACGACAAATGATCCGAAATCATTCACAATTTCTGTGACAGTTGCAGATGATTTTTTAATGCTGTAATTCATATTGATTTCTCGAACAGAGAAATGCGAATCGACCTACAACTCCTACAAGGTGGATGAACGAGCGCTCATTAGTTTATGATTTCGCATCTAAGCTTAAGGAAACAATTTTTATTAAATTATCCTTTATTTTGTAGCTATTATAATCATTATACATAGAGGGTGAGTTTTCGACTCGTACATATATTTTAACTGTAGATTATTCTCATCAAACGAAACACTTTTTTTATAACATTTTTAAAAATTCGGTTTTCACAGGGTGTCAATGGAAGAAACACTTTTCTTTTTATATCTTCGGAACCGTTATTTCAATATTTCTCCTGGTATAAAAGTTACAGCGTAGCCGACTCATAAATACACGCAAAAACACCATAAACCACTTTAAAAAGATGAATGGTTCATATTTTCGAATCAATTAATCATTTTGAAAAACAAAAAGTGTTCATATGTTTTTTCAATAAAACGCGTCGTTTTCGAGTTATTTTCAATTTTAACCGGAAAATTTTGACGAAAAAATCATTGATTTCAAGAATAATCTGGATGCTTTCCTGGATTGAATATCATCGAATATTATTCCTTTTCTAGTCTCAAAACCAGTAAACAATGTTTTCAAAATATTTATCTTTTATGTAATAGAAAAATAAAATAAAATTGAACACCAAGGAGCATGAATTTATACATTTAATACGCACAGTTTCTATTAAAAATTCATTGTTACCTGTCCATATTGACGTTAAATGTCGACGAAATACAAAATTCAGATATATGAATGATGAATGTCGATACAAACCATGTATTAAATTGAAATTAATGAAAAATAAAATGATACCTAATAATCTGTGGCGATGTTTCTAAACAATATCCTCTTGGAATTTCATACACTCGACAAGACACGGTTATTATTAGATATATCATATATATTATATTCACTGAAAGTCTGCACATAATCATCACATCATTACAATCGTTCACTGAATGTCTTCACAATTTCACATAATGTTTACAGTTTGTTTACAGTTGGCAGCACCTCCGACGGTTGTAGAGATTATCACTGTCCTCCGTCGGTTTTCGCTATCAGTGAACTCTATATCACCTGGAACGGATCCGACCGTATACTTTGGAACGTAAAGTGAGGCAGTGGCAGCTGAAACAGAGATAGCCTTATTTAGGGCAACCTGTCTTTGTCTTACTCAGTCAAATGAATTACGGTTGTATACATAAATTATCTTTTAAGTGAAAATTAATTAGTTTGGGGATTCTTTTTGTAAAAAACGTACAATATTAGTGAAGATATACATTTTTTGTGTTCTACTGTGCTATTAGTTTCGTTTCCTTCCTCGTGTGTGATTTAAAAAGCAGCATATTGCGTTGGTGTAATTTGTTGATGGCTTCGGCCAGGGCCCCCGTAAGGGCTACTGGCGCCTGTGTGCAAAAAAGAATTTTGGCGCCCCTTAAGGCATTTTGGATTTTTTTGTTTATTAGGTGGGTAGGTAGCTAGGAGCTTTTAATTCAAATTAGTTCTTTTACTTTACCAGGGGCGGACTAGGTTGTACATCTCAATGCTTACATTTATCACACCCTGTATGATAAGGAGTGGAAAAAAACAAATTTGGATAGCTTGAACATTAAGCTAAAAAAAGGTACTTTTGTTAATTGTCGATAAAATGAACCGTTTTCGAAAAACAAAATTACAAAGATTCTTAAACTATGAAGTTTTGGCACAGAAAGGCACGTCAACAAAAATTATTTTTCAGAAATGTACTCTCACTGAAGCTGGCAACGATTGAATATGAATACGCTTGTTATAAATTATCAATTAAAAACTTCATAAGAGAACATTTCTAAAAAATAATTTTTGTTAACGTGCCTTTCAGTGCCAAAACTGCATAGTTAAGAATCTTTGTCATTTTGTTGTTCGAAAACGGTTCATTTTATCGACAATGAGCAAGAGTACCTTTTTTTTAGCCTAATGTTCAAGCTATCCAAATTTGTTTTTTTCTACTCATCATACAGGGTGTTGAAAATGTAAGCTTTAAAATGTACAACCTAGTCCGCCCCTGGTAAACTAAAAGAGCTAATTTAAATTTTAGGGCAGTGTTTTAAGAGGTCCTTGCTACTGCTCATCATATCAAATTATTTTTTTTTTTATATTAAATAGTTTGAGATTTATTCCAGTAAAATGGATTTCCAGTGACGTCATTTTTAGGAGGCCACTAGGAAAAAAAAATATGGGAACTTGTCATCTTATTTTTTTCCCACATTTTCCGGGACACCCTGTATTGTATATATTCATATAAAAGTATCACTTTCTATTTATACTTAGGTATTTTAAAAAATATGCAAGTACTTCTTAAAAAAATACCTAGTTTACTTCCTCACAAAATCAAAAATGAAAGCTAGGTACAGTAGAAAAATAAAAATAGCTATTATAGTAGCGGTATTTTCCTAGACTTGGCTGTTGCAAATTCATCAATTACATCGCTAAAATTGATACCATCAATTCAATTGCTAATATTGCTAGTCCAGACAATCTTTCTTGAAGCATTGTCGATCTTAAATAATTTTTAATGATTTTTAACTTTGAGATAGATCGCTCGTCAGAAGCTACTGATACAGTGAAATGCTTAGGTTTGGAAGGGTCGAGATTAAATTGTTTTCAAATATATATTGTAAATAATGGGTCAGTATCATCAGGTAATGAGAACAATTTTAAAGCGTTAATTTCATTACAACGTCCAGTCCGGGAAAAGCGTACCTGTGCGTTGAAGAATGTTTACAGAGACGCATCAAATACAAGCATTTTTATTTTAGCATTAATTTTTGTTTATTTTTTTTTTGCAAATATTTTTGCGATTTTTGACCCAGGATTTTGGCGCCCCTAAAAGGATGGCGCCCGTGTGCATTGCACACTTTGCACACATGGTAGCGGGGGCCCTGGCTTCGGCAATAGTTTTGATTTGAACTATATTTGAAATTTGAACTAAAAAAAAACAATTAATAGATAACAGTAGTTGTATTCCTCATATATTCAATATAATGTAGATTGTGGGAATAGGAATATTGAAAGAAGTACACTATATCTCCTCTATTAGCGACGTTTCGCAACTCTATTGTTGCATTTTGAAGCTCTATACAAAAAACAGAACATATATTAAAGATAAATGTGTAAGAAACAAATATCAACCTACCCAGAGAATAGCTAGTGTCTCGTCCACCCTTCGTAGGTAAACTTCATTAAAGACGGTAAATAAACAGATCTGAAGAAAACGCGATACATAATTGTCTGTCGTCGAACAAGTACTGGCTGTCATATGGTTTGAATGAATATTTCGCGCATCTTGGATGAAAGAGGATCATCGACCCCATGTGATTCGTCGAAAGATAAAAAACCCCATTGAATGAGGGTGGTAAACAAGACACCACCAATCTCCTGACATCATGAAGACAAATTCAAAAACATGTAAATATAACATCAAAAATAAACACACAACATCAATAATAAGTTATATAAATAAAATAAATTAAAATCACACCCTATAAGCTCCATCTATTCCCTATAACTTGGTGACACTCTTATCATCTAATAGAATCTCTCTGTCGGGAGTACATATTTAAAATATTATTATATATCACACTCAGATTCAAGCAGTCAGTTCTCAGATTTACAGTGTCAGCTATGCTTATTTGTATCATTTCCCCAACATTCCTTTTGAACCAATTTGGCTCTCTATCCAATATTTTGGCTCCCTCAAATGTAAAGGAGTGACCTGTTTCAAAATGGTGTAAAGCCAGTGCCGTTTTATTAGGTTTGGCTTGATTGTGGTTTTTGCAATCATTGATATGTTGGTTGATTCGAGACTTGAGATATTGTTTAGTCTGACCCACGTAAGATTTACCACATGAACAAGGTATATTGTAAATTACATTGGACTGAGACTCTGATGGTATGGGGTCTTTGAGCTGTGTGTAAAAATATTTTGTGGATTTTACATTATAAAAAGCCAACCTGATACTTTTATCGAATACTCTATTAATCCTCTGTGAAAGTCCATCTATGAACGGAAACTTGAAATATTTCACAGAAGTTGTTTCCGAACTATGTGCAGTATTAGGGTGATTAAAAAACAGATGTATGCATCTATTAATAAATTTGGTGGAATAGTTGCTCTTTCTCAATATGGATTTTATTATTTTTAAATTAGGTTCATGGAAAGAACGATGGCTTACTTTCAGCATTCTATATATCAAACTCCTCGCCGTGCCCAACTTATGACAAATAGGACTGTTCGAATTATAATTAAGAACTCTACCCGAACTAGTCGGTTTTACACACCAATTCGTCAAGAATTTGCCATCATCATTTCTGTGTATCTCTACGTCCAAGAAAGCAAGTTTATTGTTTTCTTCCTTTTCTATGGTAAACTGAATTTTCTGGTGGAATGCATTGAAAAAGTTCAGGATATCATCACAGCAATCTTCAGGCACCGCTGTAATCGAATCATCCACATACAACCAAAAGAATGGGACACTAAAGGGTAGGTTCTCCAACACAGAAGATACCAGCTCATCCATCACAATATTATATTATATTATATGTTCTGTTTTTTGTATAGAGCTTGAAAATGCAACAATAGAGTTGCGAAACGTCGCTAATAGAGGAGATATAGTGTACTTCTTTCAATATTCCTATTCCCACAATCTACATTATATTAAAAAAAACAATGGTGGTGTCTTGTGTAGCGTTTGGATGCAAAAACGAGTACGATTATCGGAAAATATCTTTTCACGGGTGAATTGATTATATTAGATTTTGCTATTTAATGAATAATTAGCGACTTATTGGCTAGCAAGAGTGAATTCATTTGGTACAGTCTTCCATTCAAACGACCAGATATCCTGAAGCTATGGATAAGGGCAGTTCGCTCGAAGAATTGGACTCCATTCAGAAGTAGCAAACTTTGTGGGGATCATTTTCTTCTTGTTTTACTTGTTTTATTTAATAATTGTTAGATTCATAGTATTAGCAATGAATTGTGAAATAAAATAAAAATTTCGTTTCTAATTTTCTATTCATTTTATTTATCAACATCGTGGAAGAACAGTAAAAATTTTACATCAACGTTGTACTGTTTGCATTATTACTTTTTTCCTGAATAACAATTGGGAAAAAAATAATCAAATTTGTTCAAGAATAAATTTGAAAAAATAAAATGCACGGTGGTTCCATTAACCAACATGAGTTAGAAAGAGATAAATTTCGTTTCTGATTTTCAATTCATTTTATTTATCAACATCGTGGAAGAACAGTAAAAATTTTACATGAACGTTGTACTGTTTGCATTATTACTTTTTTCTTGAAAAACAATTGAGAAAAAATAATCACATTTGTTCAAAAATAAATTTATAAAAATAAAATGCGCGGCGGTTCCAGGATCCATTAACCGACATGAGTTAGAAAGAGATAAATTTCGTTTCTAATTTTCAATTCATTTTATTTATCAACATCGTGGAAGAACAGTAAAAATTTTACATGAACGTTGTACTGTTTGCATTATTACTTTTTTCATGAAAAACAATTGAGAAAAAATAATCACATTTGTTCACAAATGAATTTTAAAAAATAAAATGCGCGGTGGTTCCATTAACGGACATGAGTTAGAAAGAGATAGGTATACCTAACAGTTGCGGGTTGCCTATGCAGTGGTTTGGCCTCACTCGCCCGATTCGGTTCCTTTCCAGTTAGTATAGAGTTCACTGTTCGCTATACGCTACGTCATGAAATTTTGCGGCGAAGTCGAGTTTCAATGGAAATGGCAGAATTCATTGATATATAAAATCCTTTACCTCAAGAAAAAATCAACAAGCTGGCAACACCTTCTTAAAATTTCTGTGAAATATTCACAGAATGGATACAAAATGGGTTGGGTTAGGTTGATTAGTACTACATTCTGATAAATTGATTGAAAGACATTTTTAGTTAGATTTTTTGGTATATCGAGAAAAATATGAACAATTTGTTACTGTTCACAAACTTATCTTCAGGAAAATCGAAGAAGGAACTTATTTTGGTGGGAGAAATATGGCTTATCAGTTATAGATATAATCGGATAAAACTAACTAGTTTTGTTAGGAAATATCGTGTTTGTAACATTCTCATTCCAATAAGGTTAGTACCGAGGTTAGTAGGGGAAATACGTACAAAACGACATATATGGACAAAATGTCATAGGCATCATAACTTGAGTTCGGAGGTATCAAATGCGGAACTGCCAATCATATCACACGACCCGAGTGGCTTCTATTAACCTCTGAAAATTAGCAAGATCTACTCTGGTTCCTTCGTTGTGAGTGATAACAGAAAACAATAGGTCACGAGTTTTTT
Source organism: Adalia bipunctata (assembly GCA_910592335.1). Taxonomy (NCBI): domain Eukaryota; kingdom Metazoa; phylum Arthropoda; class Insecta; order Coleoptera; family Coccinellidae; genus Adalia; species Adalia bipunctata. The sequence continues at coordinate 7,196,531 of OU342949.1, read as the reverse complement.
TTCATTGCGCCAAATTTTAAGAAGAAATGGCCAGTTTTCACCATTTTTTTCATTCAAATTGCATTCAATTCAAACTTTACTCATTTGTCATTGTATTCACGGAGCTTTTTGTATGTTGAAATTACTTTTGGATTAATTCGATATATTTCTAGTTTTATAACGCTATATGGACAAAATGACATATACAGTGAACGGACAAAATGACATACTACTGTACATACATACTGTAGGTATTTCAGCTGAATTAACCGTATCTAGGTACCAGACAACACCAAGACAATCCATCTCAGGCTCCATCAGCAAACAAAGAATCAGGACTTGTTTTAACATATTCATAACAAAATCTTCATCTGCGGCTAATGAAGGCAATGCATCTTAACCTACTCACTTGCTGATTCTATGAGGAGGTTTCTCCAATCCCTAAAGGACGATTTATAAGTGAACAAGGCAAACGTGAGCCGAGGACTCGACAAACGTACTTAGTTTCAACTTCTACACCTAATATGATTGCAATCAAATCAAAAAAAGAGCCCATACCTCCTCCAAAAACAAGGAGACAAGTCCCTAGGGCCTAGGGCATTATTTAAAGAAGACAATGAAGAAGAAAATGTTCCTAGCAACTTTCGAGATCATGAAGACGACTGTCCAGTGTCCATCTTATTGTTATGACACCTTTTTTCCCGATTTAGATCTTCTCCCGGATTAGCCCTGAAGAAGACTGGTTACGGTGCATGCATTGCATTGGACTCACGCATCTTGTGCTGATGTTCCTAAAAGAACCAAGCTTTTCATTGGTGAACTTTGTTAGTAGTTTTGTAACTTTAAGTAGAGAACTGCAGTTGTCTGTTGCCGGTATGTCATTTTGTTCATATAGCATGCGGATAAAATGAATTTTCGTTTATTCCAATTCATCTAAGAATATTTCATCTTTTGGTACTTTTATTTCATAAAGGTTGATAAGATTTTATGAAGGAAGGACCAAAGATCATAGGTGTAGAATATGACATTAGTGTGATTCACTACTAACAAGTTATGCCTCTGAAATGAAACCCTATGTCATTTTGTACGTACTTCCCCTACTTGAATATTCCCCAAATGTATCAACTCAATTTCAATTGAGAAATATGAACTTTGAGGTGTTTGCAAAGAATCGTATCAGGCACGTATTTGGCCCAATTTTTTTTCAAATGGCTATATCTTATAAACAGAGCCGGATTCGGAAAATGTAGAATGAGAAAAAGGCTTCTTTTCGGCTCAAAAATCTACAGTTAAAGTATATGTTTAAGTCGAAGACTCACCCTGTACATATATTGTGAAAATTTTGTTGATTTCAGGTTTGACGATTTGCCTACAATAGACAGGTACTAACAAATTTCTCACTAGAATGCCTTTCCCTGCCTCCTCCCCTCGTAGGACACAAAATCCCTCTCGCCCTCTCGAATTTCAATTAACGGTATCCGAGACAATGTTTGCCGAGAGACAGTGCAAAGCGATAACGTGTAAAATGCATCTAGGGGCTGTAGGATTTTGGAGGACGCCAGCCGTCGCCCACGGCATCGGCATCGTCGTTACAGAGATGCATTATCAGTGCACTTGTTTACCGTCAGGACAAGTAGGCGATGGCTGTGTAATTACTCTTCTATTTACCTTCCGCTTACACGGGCTTACAGTTGGACGTTCGCACGTTATTGTCCGTCTTTTCTGTCATGAGAAACGTCGGTTGGCATCAGTGAATTCGGCTTTTACACGGGATATCTCATTTGGTCGACATTAAGGTCGATAGTAAAGGGTTTTCGAAGGGTAAAAGTTCAAAGTATAACTTTGTATGATATATTTCTTGGTAAAGTGGGAGAGTGTCTCCGAAACGTCGTGCAGTGGTGCAGTGCGATATTCTGCTCATCTAACTGGATAAAATTATTGTAGTCAAGATTTGTGTGTTATCGGATAGTGAGATAAATATGAGTAAATAAAAAATTGAAGATGATGCGAAGGTATAAACGAAGAGGAAATATTCCTTTCATGATTTCAAGAATAAATAGTATGATAAACATGGAACCGCAAACGTTCAGTTTTCGGGATACGGGGGTTTGAATTTTGTCCAAGTTTTTGTCTCATTGATCTGCACTCACAATCTGGGGTTTGAATCATGTCACATGCCAAATTCGATTTCAAATCTACAAGGTGTTTTTCCGCAAATCACTAGGAAATTTTGACATTCTTTCAACCTTAGAAAGCTACATTATCCCTGAGTGACACTTTTCACCCTAAAAATTAAGGATACCTACTAGAACCTGATACAATGAATGACGGAAATGTACCTCTTGAATAGTTCTACAAAAAAGTCCACGACAGCATATGTACACTGTGCAAAAAAATTAACGCACCTCATGGAAATCTCAAATTCATTCTACAACTGAAGGTGTTCTCAATGATAATTATTTTTATCAGAATTATGCATGCATATGTTATCCACTTTCAACGTTTTTCTGCCATACAGATGTTTTCTCCAAGCAGGAATAAAAAAAGATGATATTATCTGATTTTGAATGTATTGGCTCCATTCTGAAATCAGTTGTTCTCGATCAATTCTAATGATCGATAGTTTTTCTTTCGTTTGATTTTCTACACTCGATCGCTATGCAACGCGAAACACGCAATTTGACCCAAGAGGAATGTGCCCAAGCGGTAGTTTTGCGAAAAGAAGGGTGGACATACACAAAAATTGCAGAAAGGTTTGGAGTTTCCCATACAAGTGTATCCAGAATGTTGCAGCGATCAGGGAGACAGGTATGAATGTCCGAAGACCAGGACAGGGTAGACCACGGGTAACAACTGCCATTCAAGAACGTTACTTGAGAGTTTCTTCGTTGAGACAACGGTTTGCAACCGCTCGCCTCCTTCAAAATCAGCTTGGGCAAACTCATGAGGTGCAAATTAGCACTCAGACAATAAGAAATCGCCTCAGAGAATATGATTTAAGGCCTCGTGTCGCGGCAAGAGGCCCAGCTCTTACTCCATCCCATCGAAGGGCGCGTTTGGATTTTGCGAGAGAGCATATCCATTGGGAAGAGGCCGATTGGGAAAGAGTCCTCTTCACAGATGAGTCTAGATTCTGCCTCTACCATTGTGATCGACGTTCCCTTGCATACAGACATCCACATGAAAGATATGCTCAGTGCAATTTCCTAAATACTACTGGTTTCGGGGGAGGATCGATTATGGTATGGGGTGGAATATCTTTGACTGCTCGCACAGACCTAGTGGTCGTTGATAATGGAGCTATGAATGCTGATAAGTATATAAGGAACATTCTTGAAGAGCATGTAGTGCCATTTGCCCCAAACATTGGTAAAAATTTCATTTTTGTGGACGATAATGCCAGGACCCATCGTGCGCACATCGTTCAGGAGTACCTTGAAGAGGTTGAAGTCTCTCGAATGGAATGGCCAGCAAGAAGTCCAGATCTCAATCCGATTGAGCAGGTTTGGGACAACCTCAATAGAAGGCTGAGAAGTTCAGAAAATCATCCAGATACTCTTAATGACTTAGGAATCCAACTCGGAGAAATCTGGGAAGGATTAGATCAGAACATTTTAAGATCACTCATTTTGAGAATGAACCGTCGTTGCCGAGCTGTAATCAACGCAAGGGGTGAAAATACCAAGTATTAAATCACTTATCAGCATTTCAGTATTTTGAAAATTATTCATTTCTCTTCTTTCACATAAGATTCGGTCAAATCCTGAATTTTTCTTCCATTTAATGTGTCTTGTTCCGTTCAAAACCTTCCCGAGAGAACATAAAAAATAAGTTATAAAGTCAATGTAGAGTTAAGTTTCATTAAAATTGAGATTTTCAGAATGTGCGTCAATTTTTTTGCGCAGTGTATCTATCTCTCAAGATTGACTTGCTATTACCTGTTTATGGTAATCAGATGTTTTCCAAAATTATGCACTATTTGGAAGTGTGTTTTTAATTATTGGGTATTGATCCTCATCCAACCTAATACGTTATTTATCCCCAGTATTTAATTTAGAACGGAATTGCCCTTCACATCATACAACTACAACGAGTAGGTACATCAAAAGTTATGGCAGATTGAATTGTTGAAGATGAAACCGCCGCGTGAAACAAATTCCTACCCGGGCGAAGCTGGGACGGCCTGCTTGTATTATAAATAAAGAGGAAAGATTTGTATTTTTGAGTGTTTGCTACAAATAGGCCCAAAAACTACTGCACCGATTGCAGAAATTCTTTCACCCTTGAAACATTATCCCTAAGTGACATAGGCTATACCTACTTTTCATCCGAAAAAATTAAGGATAACTACTATAACTCCAATAATAACAAAAAAATCAGCCATAATCCGCTATTTTCACGTGCGCTGCAAAAACCGTAAGACTTACGTGGATACAATATATGAAGGAAATGTAGCTCTTAAATATTTCCACAAAAAAGTCCGTGATAGCATATATCTATCTCTCAAGATTGACTTGCTATTACCTGTTTATGGTAATCAGATGTTTTTCAAAATTATGCACTATTTGGGTGTGAGTTTTTATGAATTGACTTTCGATCCTCATCCAACCTTATACGTTATTTATCTTCAGTATTTAATTTAGAACGAAGTTGCCCTTCACATCGTACAATTACAATGAGTACATCAAAAGATATGGCAGGTTGAATTGTTGAAGATGAAACCGCCGCGTGAAACAAATTTCTACCCGGGCGAAGCTGGGCTGGGACGGCCCGCTTGTTCTTCTATAAATCAAATCAATATCAAGTGCATTCGCCATATTCCAGAATAATGTTAGGTGCATGAAATTCCTTCTTATAGATCTCATCATAAATAATTGAGAATATTTCCCCAACCTCACGATATAGATGCTGTAATGTACCCAGCTAGGGTAGGTTCGACCAATCGTTATGCAGTCAAAGGTGAAGAATAACAGGCAGACTCATCAAAGAGTTTTATTTCTCAACCATATTGGCACAGATGATAGATAATTCACATAGAATGTAATTGTTTACTACCCACAATAACTGTTGACTAACAAGCAGTCAATACGTACACGCTTCTCTATCTTATCTGAATGACTATCCCTAGACAATTTATTGTTATATATATTTCATAAATGTTTACTTGTTTTAATAACATCATATTTGATAAACATAACTGGCAATGGTGAGACCTAGAGCTCTGGCTTTACATACTGCTCCAGGTCTAAAGGGAATCTATGTTATCTCACGTACGAAATATACAGGTTGTTTATACATACTACACCTTCCCTCTTTGAGAGAAAACATTTTTTTCTATACAAATTAATGTGAAAGTCTTTTTTTTTACTTATTTATAGCTTACTATCCATATTTATAATAATATCACAGTCTCAATGGATCTTAAATCTACAAGGCTTAACACAATATTCTAAACTAACTAATTTCATTACATTTTTGTCGAAAATTTCTTTTCTTTCCGATTTTACCTTCACCAAGTTTTCTCCATCATCTTTCTATGCCGTTTGCAACCTATATATTAATCCAAGAGTTGTCAAAATTGTAGATTGAATCTACTTTGCTTTTTAAATTTTGTGAAAAACTACTAGGTTCTGAAAATTAAACTAAACATGTCTGGATGTCCACCGGTTGGAAGCATGTGAACATCGTTCAGAATGATTTGCTTTAATCTTCGATACACATTACATATTGACAACATATTCAAACATTTTATATTGCTAGCTAGCTTTATGAGGAACAATTCTAATATATTATTTTCTGCGCATAATTTTTTCAGTTTCCTCAACGATTTACCTAAGTCTTACGCCGATCGGATTGTCTGGTTAATGAAAATAATTTCTGAATTCACATTATATATTAAATTCTCATTGTAATCCTCTGGATGTTGATTTTTAAAATTATGAAATTATTTTTCTGAAAGTGGTCTTAACTCGATACTTTTTACTGGACGTTTTAAAACTTCGACAACAACAAGGTGATCAATCCTTTTGCCATCGGAGGCATTCGTCTCGTGTTGTTTAGAAACTTATTCATTTTGAATACGCGATAAGGCATGTGCTGAAAAAAAATTCTGAAACTTTTACATAATGAACCGTGAAATTACTCTTCTAAAATCAAATGGAATTTGGTCAATCTACTAGACGGATTATAATCAAATTGAACAAATAAATCCGAGGTATTATTGTTTTCAGAATGATTCGTGAAAGGGCGACATTGACCTTGTCCGAACTCTTCTTCGCTGACATGAAATTTTGTTTGTTGGTCAGTGGTTACAACCTCGATTTGAATGGTACGAATTCTTTTTCTGATTAAAATCATTATGATTCATTTGCGATGCTTTGAGAAAATTTGGTTCCGTCTTCATAGTTTACATAAGTTGTTAAATTTATGTCCATAAAGTTAGCAGTGCCACTTTCGAGAAATTCAATGAAACCTATTGCATTAATTGTCGAATAATTGTCGAGAATTTGTCGTGAAAGAAAAAAATTTGTCGCGTCCTTAGTTTTTTTTCTACGGGGTGGCTTTGCTAACTTAACGTTAAGTTAGCAGAACCACTTTTTCAATATCGCCCGAATCTCATGAAAATGGTTACAAATAATTGTCGAGTAATTGTCGTAGTCGATATGAAGTAAAAAAAACCCAAAAAATCCATTCCTTTTTGTTTATTTTACGTCTTTTTCCCGCGAGTTCGAGATATTCCTAGAATTATCGCATTTTTGGCCACAGCGCATTCGTAATTGACTCTTTTTTTATTGCATTAATTGTCGAATACCTGCCTAGAATTTGTCGTGAAAGAAAAAAATTTGTCGCGTCCTTAGTTTTTTTTCTACGGGGTGGCTTTGTTCACTTTATATTAATTCAGCAAAAAGTGGTTGAATATCGTCACAATGATCATGAAAGATTGTCGAGTAATTGTCGATGTTGAAATAAAGTAAAAGACACACAAAAAATTTAATCTTTCTAGCAATTTCCAATCCATTTTCTCGCGATTTCCCCATATTTCTTGAAATATCGCATTTTTGGCAACAGCGCATTCGTAGTTGACTCATTTTCTATTGCATTAATTGTCGAATACCTGTCCCGAATTTGTCGAAAAAAAAATTTTGTCGCATCCTTAGTTTTTTTTTCTATGGGGTGGCTTTGCTAACTTAACGTTAAGTTAGCAGAACCACTTTCTCAATATCGACTGAATCTCATGAAAATGGTTACAAATAATTGTCGAGTAATTGTCGTAGTCGATATGAAGTAAAAAAAAACCAAAAAATCCATTCCTTTTTGTTTATTTTACGTCTTTTTCCCGCGAGTTCGAGTTATTCCTAGAATTATCGCATTTTTGGCAACAGCGCATTCGTAATGGACTCTTTTTCTATTGTATTAATTGTCGAATACCTGCCTCGAATTTGTCGTGAAAGAAAAAAATTTGTCGCGTCCTTAGTTTTTTTTTCTAAGGGGTGGCTTTTCTAACTTAACGTTAAGTTAAGGACGCGACAAATTTTTTTCTTTCACGACAAATTCGAGGCAGGTATTCGACAATTATTGCAATAGAAAAAGAGTCAATTACGAATGCGCTGTTGCCAAAAATGCGATAATTCTAGGAATATCTCGAACTCGCGGGAAAAAGACGTAAAATAAACAAAAAGGAATGGATTTTTTGGGTTTTTTTACTTCATATCGACTACTACAATTACTCGACAATTACTTGTAACCATTTTCATGAGATTCGGTCGATATTGAGAAAGTGGTTCTGCTAACTTAACGTTAAGTTAGCAAAGCCACCCCATAGAAAAAAAGAACTAAGGACGCGACAAATTTTTTTTTTCACGACAAATTTGGGACAGGTATTCGACAATTAATGCAATAGAAAAAGAGTCAATTACGAATGCGCTGTTGCCAAAAATGCGATATTTCAAGAAATATGGGGAAATCGCGAGAAAATGGAGTGGAAATTGCTAGAAAGATTAAATTTTTTGTGTGTCTTTTACTTTATTTCAACATCGACAATTACTCGACTATCTTTCATGATCATCGTGACGATATTCGACCACTTTTTGCTAAATTAATATAAAGTGAGCAAAGCCACCCAGTAGAAAAAAAACTAAGGACGCGACAAATTTTTTTCTTTCACGACAAATTCTAGGCAGGTATTCGACAATTAATGCAATAGAAAAAGAGTCAATTACGAATGCGCTGTGGCCAAAAATGCGATAATTCTAGGAATATCTCGAACTCGCGGGAAAAAGACGTAAAATAAACAAAAGAGAATGGATTTTTTGGGTTTTTTTTACTTCATATCGACTACGACAATTACTCGACAATTATTTGTAACCATTTTCATGAGATTCGGGCGATATTGAAAAAGTGGTTCTGCTAACTTAACGTTAAGTTAGCAAAGCCACCCCGTAGAAAAAAAAACTAAGGACGCGACAAATTTTTTTCTTTCACGACAAATTCTCGACAATTATTCGACAATTAATGCAATAGGTTTAATTGAATTTCTCGAAAGTGGCACTGCTAACTTTATGGACATGTTAAATTTATATTCTTAACGAATTCATTATTCACTCATTTTACTCTATTGGCCCGTTCACTATGTTCTCGCGGCTCATTTTTGATGTTCTCACACCAACTAAGTCAGCAATTAGTTCATCACTTTTCACTGCACAATAGAACATAACAGGGAATAAGAAATACTTTTTACACTACATCCTGGTGGCTTCTCCTAGCCTCGAGTTGTACAGTCGGCTCCATAGCTTTGTAGGGATCTATATCTCCCTAGCCGCTCCTCGTTCCCGCATAGATGTCGCGTGGTTCTACCTTCGTCCCAATAGAACGGCCGCATCGATTTTAAGTACCGTGTCCTTCGCTTGATCGATGCGGCGGGTGGAATCAATTCCCCCCGCGCCCCCCACGTCTACAGCAGGCTCCTATCAAGCTGTATTGATAAGTTCAAAGATAGGAGCTGGAACGAAACGTGGAATGCCCTAATCAAGAGGTTTGTGGTACCTCGCAAACATCCACGCCGAAAACCCACAGCTTCTTTGATCTCTGGCCAATGATGATCTCGTCTTGCTTGGACTGGACTGATCCCATCTTGGCTTGGTGGTAGAACTACGAATTGTCAATGAAGTCACATACCCATATCCAAATCCTGATGGAAACCTTCTGGACCCTGGACCTTTAACTGCATAGAACTGGCAGGATCGCCATGTGATGTACCCAGCTAGGGTAGGTTCGACCAATCGTTATGCAGTCGAAGGATGGTGAAGAATAACAGGCAGACTCATCAAAGGGGTTTATTTCTTAACCATACTGGCACAGATGATAATTCACATTGAATGTAATTGTTTACTACCGAGAATAACTGTTGACTAACAAGCAGTCAATAGGTACACGCTTCTCTATATTCTCTGAATGAATGTCCCTAGCCAATTGTTATATATATTTTATAAATGTTTACTTGTTTTAATAACATCATATTTGATAAACATAACTGGCAATGGTGAGACCTAGAGCTCTGGCTATACGTGCTGCTTCAGGTCTAAAGGGAGGTTGAACAATCTATGTTATCTCACGTACGAAATATACAAGTTGTTCATACTACAATGCACAGAATGCATAGATTTTGTCCAAGACTTTCGTGTCGATCGAAAATCTGTGATTTTGTGCTGCTTTTCATTTCTCCCGGAAGGGCTTGCGCTATTTTCCATTGCCGCAGTAGCGCCATGACAGATAAAATATTCCGGATTATTCCGGAAGTAGCACAAAAACTCAAATCCAGAGAGTAGAGTGCCGTTTTGATCTACAAATTATGGTCACGATTCTTAGTAAGGAGTCGTTACACCAGGTATTCTATGCACCTATCTCACGATCTATCTTATAATTATTCTAATCATAAAAAGTCGAAATACTAAATTTTAATTTTTTTCTGAATAGACTTCCTCGCGAGGAATCCAAATTACGAGGGGAGTAATCGAAAGGAAATATTTATCAGGAACTTCTCACCTCAGGTCCACAACCAATCATTGATCGGTGGAGTTTCAGTGGGGATTGTCACTTTATTGACAGTTCAGCTTAAGAAACAAAGGCTTCGTCACCCCCCGGCGTTCAGGCCAGATAATAAAACTCTGATTCCCAGCGAAGCGCTGATTCAGTGGCGGGTATTAACGGCAGGAAGGTAGGTCGACGATTGAAAAGTTTCAATCAACGGCTTTCAGTATCCAGCCATTTGAAACATGAAACGTTTCATTAGACTCCAAGAATAATCCTCTCATGGGATTCCGAAAAAAAATTATTTCAATCACAAGATCGAATCTTTCGTGCAAATCATCTCAAATTGACAAAACAAAGATTTATTTAGGTACTTCTTCGAATGAAATCAAGGAGCATCTTTCGTAATTTTTTTAAAACTTTTTTCCATTCAAGTCGCTCATTTTTAAATTAGTGGAAATCGTATTTTATTTATTCGAGGAGTGCTATTTTGGCAGAAAGATAAAGCTGATTAAATTTAAATTTTTGACAGTAATTTCCATTGAAATGATCACCAAGGTGTGGGAATATACATTATGCTAAAATATTCGAGAAGACAAAATCAAAACGTCCATTTTCAGTGTTTTTCTAATCACAAAAAATTAAATGAGATTGAGACCATTTGAACATAAATTCACAAAGACGTTATGTCATCTCGAAAAAATCTTGTGTCAATCACTAACTAATATCAAGTAGGCTGGTATGAATCGAAATCATAGCGATGAATATTTTCATTGTTAGAATTTTGTCTAAACCACACACTACCAAATCTTTTATAGGCTATGAAAGTTTATGAACAATTCTTGATAGAATGAAGAAATATTAAGGAAATTCACATTGCGATTCAACATAATTAAAGAGTCTGTGGAATATTAGGACTAGTGGTGAAAAATAAGACTAGGTTGAACTATTTGCCGTCGTTTCGTTCGTATATTCGAACTTTTTCAAGGCAAGTTCATTCAGTCTGTGAAATAGATGCTAATGCAAACATTCGGAAAATTTAGTCATCCAACGAAAACGTTTGCGTTGGATGACAGCTGAATTTCTCGATTGTTTATAGTTTGACAGGTTCAATGGTGATTTCTAGTACGAATTTTGTTTTTGACAAAATTAACAAAGTGTTCACTTGGCTGCATTTTCCTAATGTTCGCGATCTATTTCATCAGACTGAATGAACTTGCTTTGAAAGAGTTCGAATACACGAAGGAAACGTTTATAGTACAAACTAGTCTTAATCTTCACCACAAGTCCTAACTCCTGTTGAAATATCCAACATGTAAAACCAAGTACGTGATGCTAACTTCAATCATTAGAGGTTTACCTACTAACACCACCAGCGAAGGATTAAATCTTAGATATGTTATTCCCAAGTTTTGTATTTCTCAAAGAAATTTCAAGGCACGCTTTCGGTCCATTTTTGTGACGTCAACTATGTATAAAATGATATTCGTGCAGGTCCAAAATAAACTGTCCATCGGCTCAAAACCTTCCGTCTTTCATTTAGCATTCATCAGCCTAATCCCTCCCTCTTCATGGTTCCGGCACTGATTGATAAAAGTTGTTAAGTAACCACCGCCACCGCGTTCTACGTACTCCTATACAAAAAATAAACGTTGCGACACTGTTTGCTCTTCACTAAGTCTCTTAATTCACATATTCGTAACAGTATTTGTTATTACAAACACTCTCTCACATTGAGGACAAGCCTGAATTTGTATCATTTTACTCTCTCGAGATTATCCTCTCCTGAGAGTTTACTTTGACGTCTGTGTAAACTGCATAATAAAATGAGGGGACTGTGGGGAATTATCAGAATCGAAAAGCTATCATGAAACTATGTTTGATTTACGAAAAGCTGTCTTTATAACACGGCTCCTCAGCAAGTCTTCTAGAAGATCGGCTTTCTTTTTGAAAAGATAATAAAAATCGATATTTCAGCAGATTTAGATAATTTTACTTAAAATCCATTCACTTTTATAAACTATCACGGTTGGCCATGAAATTCTGACACATTTCAACGTGTATATTTTGAAAATGTTAGGTTATAGTCATTTTTCTGTCAGATGCATACGCTACGTTGTCGTTTCAACATAGAGATCGTAGAAATTACGTATTTATCAAAATGTTTATTCACTTGAGAAAAATAATGAAATCGAGAAAATATTATGTGAATTCAATAATTCCTGACGAATATGAACATGGTTCGGAAATTTAGTTATGCTATTTACTTGTACGGAAATCAAGAATCGGGTCTTGAAATTCCAATGGAAAATAATGGACAGAATAGTCCGTCACTTTGTGATAGTTCATTCGAAAAAGGAATAAACCGACAGAAAAACTAAACGAACAGAGCAGACGGACCTATGGAATTCCCCACAATTCAAAATTCTCAAGAAATAAGCCTACAGAAGACATTCAAATATCTTTTTGTACAACTGTGTCACAGTTAAACCTTAAAAGAACTAACTCCATTTACAAAGTTAAAAAAGGGTAAATTGAAAATAGGCATGGCAACATCTCTCAGAATTAGTTGACTTTCACAAGTGCTAACCTGCGTCAGTTTTAAGTAAAAGATCTTGATAAACCTGAATCATGGTCCACCGAGATACTTTATAAAAGTGAATGGAGTATATTTGAAACAGGTTTTTGTTAAGAATTATAATGAATCATTAAAGTTCATTAAAGACAAACGGTGCCGAGCCTTATTGGGTACCCTTCTCTTCAATGAAGCATACAAATAAACCTTTTCTCTTTGGTAATTATCATTTGTCATTGATGCATATATTTTTATATAAATAATTGATATTTTTATCGACCGCAACACCTGAAAATTTCCACATATTATATTTTTATACTCATTGGCAATTTCTATTGCTTTTCAACGCAGTACTGTGACCATTTCAAATGAAATCAATCTCATTAGAGTCGGTGGACTTTGTATGGACCATAAAAATTTGTAAACGAAAAAGTATAATTTGTCATATTTATAAGAAAACGAAGTATAATTTCCAATCATTCTTCATTCACAAAAATGATGGTAATCAAAATGATATAAATCACTGCATACTTCAGTCGGGCCTTGGGCCTTATTGAAACATTTGAGAGCTATTGATCTTGACGACATGTGGTTTCAGCAAGATACTGCCACATTATTGACCGATAGAATGTCCTTAGTTTTTCGCAATTTTCCTTGTGGAAGCACTTTCTATAAGGGGTTTTTCCTTAGGGGGATCATTTTGTTCCACTCTCTCCTAAGCACAGAAAAGCGTCATTGTTCTGAATCTACACGAATATTTACTCTTCTCTATCAAAGTTTGTTTTCCTCTGCTCGGTTCATGTTGAATTCTGAGAGAATATTATGTGAATGTGCTTTTGAATGAATTCCTGGGAAATAAAGAATTATATTTATGATGACGTAGTGTATCGAATGTCCAGAATATCTCGTCCATTTCTGTTCATCTTTCAATTCGAAAAATTATAAAAAGTGATTCAATAAGAGCGCAAGTTCTCAGCGTTCAGTGAAACATGGTTTCTGTAGCAAAGTACGTATTGAAATACAGGGTGGGGCAGAAGAACCTATCCGATTTCAAATCCCTTTTTCTCAGAAGAGAGAGCAGGTAGAGTAGTGGGGTAAAAACCGTTAGAAAGCTGGTTTTATGCCATTTGTCAGTAGTCAACATGCCTTGGTCTGGTGAACATCGTGCTTTTGTTATTGAGCGGTTTATCGAATGCGGCGGTTCGATAATTGCTACACAACGTGCTTTTCGAATTCATTTCGGACTCGGGCGTCATGATCCTGTTCCACATCACGCTACGATTAAAGTGTGGGTGTCAAATTTTAGACAGACGAGTTCAGCATTGAAAAAGAAGTCGCCTGGACGTCCCAGGACAGCAACAGGACCTGAAAACGTGGCCAATGTGAGAGCCGCGATTGAACGTTCCCCGCGTCGTTCGGCGCGAAAACATTCGCTCGCTTTGGGGATTTCCAACCGCAGTATTCGGCGAATTTTGCACCGGGACCTCAAAATGCATCCCTACAAAATGGTTGTTGCACAGAAATTAAGTGAAAGGGATTTTGAAACCCGTACGAACCTGTGTCGCGATCTCCGAGAACTGCCAAACGACGATGTTGTGCTCTTCACGGACGAAGCCCATTTTCACCTTTGTGGCGCCGTAAACAGGCAGAATTTTCGATATTGGAGTGACGAAAATCCTCGGGAAATCCATCAGGAACCCCTCCATAGCCCAAAAGTGACTGTGTGGTGTGCTCTTTCCCGCCTAGGCGTCTGGGGGCCCTACTTTTTTGAAGAAAATGGGCAAACCGTAACGGTCAACAGCGAGCGCTATTGTTTCATGCTGGAAAATTTTCTAAGACCCAAAATGGAAGAAAATGGCGTGGAAAATGTGTGGTTTCAACAGGATGGTGCAACCGCCCACACATCGCGACGATCAATGGACATTCTCAGGGAACTGTTTCCCGGTCGCCTCATTTCTCTGAGAGGTGATGTTGGCTGGCCGCCGCGCTCACCGGATCTCACTCCATGTGACTTCTTCCTTTGGGGTTACCTCAAATCGAAGGTTTATCAGCATCGACCAAGAACCCTTCTTGCTTTACGAAGGGAAATTGCTCGGGCAATTGAAGAAATTCCTGTGGAAATGACGGTGAAAGTCATGGAAAGCTACCGCGAGCGCCTAAATAAGTGTATCCGCTCCCAAGGACGACATTTGAGTGATGTGCTTTTCAAAACTTAAATTTAAAAATGGCATAAAATTTGCGATATGTTAATAAAAAAAATTTTTTGACAAGCTGAGTGGTTTTAATTTTATAACGTTTTGAAATCGGATAGGTTTTTCTGCCCCACCCTGTACCTACTCCATTCATTTTTATAGAGTATTGCGGTTTGCCATGAAATTCTGACACATTACACCGCGTATATTTTGAAAATCTCAGCGTTATGGTCAATTCACTGTCAGATACGCCCACAACGTTGCGGTTTCTGCTAAAAAATCGTAGTTATTACGTTTTTATCAAAATGTTCATTTAATTTAGGAAATTAATGAATTTGAGAAAATATTATTTGAATTAAGAAGACATTTAAATACCTTTTTGCACAACTGGAAATACTCCAGTATAAAAATGTAGGGGTTCTACGAAACATGCGCCACTGCACCTTAGAAGAACTAACTCCATTCAAATAGAAAGTAGACTTGGCAATGTCGCTTGATTTTCAAGAGTACCAACCTGCGTCAGTTTTAAGTGGAAGAACTTGAAAATAATAATAATAATAATTTATTGATCTCAATAAGTATTTATAACAACAGATGAGATAAGTCCTATTCATAATTAACATTAAATAAAAAGCTAAAGAACAATGAAAAACCTTCTATATAATACAATTAGATGTAGCAAATTAAATTCAGATGAAACTCAGATTTTACAGTAAGCTGCAAATTCATCAAGGGAGTACGGCTCACAATCGATAAGATATTTATGAAGGTGTTTTTTGAAGACCTCAATACTGACATCAGACTGTAGGTGTTTAGGCAGAAAGTTGAATATACGCATGGCCATATAAAGAGGACCCCTCGCAAACCTTGAACTAGAGTGAATTGGTAATAGATATTTAAAAACTCTATGTGTTGCATTTTGATTGACATATTCACCAAAATAGTGCGGCTGCTGTCTAATGAAAATCATGAGTCTATAAATGTAAAGCGCGTACAGCGTTAGGATGTTATTATCTTTAAATTTAAATTAAACCTAAATCATGGCTAACATGATAAGTGAATGGAGTACCTATATGTGCAGCAGCAGCAGCTGTTATTTATCAAGATTCCACGCGGAAAAATTCAATTTGAACCAGAAATCGATTAACGGCATCCACCGCCGAGTTCGAGGTATTTTTCTCAACGGAGATGTCCCATTACAGTATCTCAACCTCCTACGACACCTCGGACGTAGAAGAAAAATTTCAAGAGACCACCAAGAAGAAATGAAAATGAGGGTTATGAATGACACCTCAACTACGAAAAAAAAAAAGAACTTGAGCAAATCTACCGACATCGTAATCGAACAACTTCAACTAACACCAAGAAAAACAAGTTCAAAAGAACAAAAAAAGTGAACTTATAGAGGTGGATAACAGAAACGAGAAAATCTTAACATCTGCTAACATAACACAGCCGGATGTCCAAATGATTCACTTCAGAGTAATCCAAACACAAATCTGTTATCAACAAAAAATCATCCACATTTTCAACAAAAATGGATGAAATCCGAAACACTCAATACAAACATTTATTCTACCTATCGGTGGACGAATCAGTAATCGAAGACAGAATCCAAATGACAGAAGAATGAAACAAACAATTCCCAAACTCAAAGGATATCATACTGAAAACTAAATTGAGCTATAACTTAATTCAAATGATGAGAAAAAAAAGCAAGAGAAGAAATAAATCATAGCTGAATTCAAAGAAACAAAATCCTACGTGAGAACAAAAGAGAGAAATATTCCAAAAAAAACATTATTAGTAGTATTAATTAACAGCAGTAGAAAAATTTATTGATGACAAAGACATCAGTCTTTTAAATTTGCAACTCAGATACTGCATTATTTCCGAATCAAGAAACACGCACTTTGGATTCATAAGAATTATAACAGAAGATGAGGCAACATTCGAAAAACTCCTTAGCGAGGAAATGTTTTACAAGAACAGGCACTATTTGGTCTTCCCAACCCAAACGCCAAATCACCCCAAGAAACCTATTGAGGGCATATCCAAAATTGCTATTGTGTTGTGTCGATAAATAAGAGATGGAGAAACATAAAAGAACTTCACATAAAACAAAACATAATCCACATAATCAACACTTATATTAGAAAACTAAATAATCCCAAAAATAACAACAGCTGTTTTCTCCGGAAACAGAGTTTATATCTTGATGTTTGACATTGAAGAAGCAGATAAATCGTCCCCAACAGAACCACCTATTCAGCTCTAAAATTAAGATCATCTCTAGCAACATGAACAGCTACCTACCTACAGTGACACATTGTTTTATCATCGATTCCATACAATTTATTTTTTATCTATTACATCATTCAATTCTATTATAAGTTTCAATTCTATTATAAGTTTCAATTCTATCGTTGAAGTAAATATAGGTATTTGTCATTTAATATTTTCAAGATTTGTATTAATACTCTTTTACAATTGTACTATTATGTGTTACATCGTGTTTTTATTACTATGTACAGGGTGAGTTTTGGACTTAGACATTTTAACTGTAGATTCGTGAGGCCAAAAAAACCCTTTCTTCATTTTCCATTTTTTTGAATTCGGCTCTGTTGAAAAGATATAGCCATTTGAAAAAAATATGGGCTTATTGAGTCCCTGATACAATTCTCTAAAATTGATTCAAAGTTCATATTTCTCGATTGAAATTGCGTTTATACATTGAGGGAATACTCAAATACCAACCTTATTGGAATAAAAATGTTGTAAACACGATAATTTCAACAAAAACAGTTATGCAGTTCCATCGGATTATATCTTATAAATACACATTTTTCTCAACAAAATAAATTTCTTCTTCGATTTTTCTGCAGATTCGTTTGTAAACACTAATACTTAACTTATTTTCCTCGAAATTCCCAAACAATCTGTAACGACCTTCCGTTTCTATTCGTAACCATCTTACCTTCCGAAGACAGAAACCTCGGGCGCCACCTCTAGTTTAAAGTGTTGAGGACACTCGGAACCCGTAGGCGGTACTCCTACGGGCGTCCAGGAGCTGCAGTCAGAGAAGATTATGCCCAGGGGCCTGATGTTAATATATTTCTGATTCATTCCCTGTCTCTGAAAATTATTGTACTGCTCGGGCAAATGAAACGCACAATGACCAGGACACTCATATTATATGTTCGGTAATATATACAATGAGCGAACGATGTCAATGAAAATATACTCAATTACACAATGATGTTAAATCAATGGAAAACGACATTCGTACAATGATTTCGATAGTTGAAGTATAATGTGACGGTGCCAATGGTAATGTGGTGTACGTAGCGGTGCTCATGATGTGTGATGCTATGCTGGTGTCTCGGCGTACATGTCGTAGAATGATGTCTATATGCCTCGGTGTACAGGATGTGGAATGATAAATTTTCGTCTCGGCGTACATGATATGGAATGATAAATTTTCGCCTAGGCGTACATGATGTCCCTCTTGATGAGAAATGGTAGCTGGATAATATCCACACACATTACCAATGGCGAAGTGTTGTACTGTTTCGGATTAATAACAAGACCTGGACCTGGAACCTGGAACCTGGGTTGCACTAATGCCTCTATCACTAAACCTGGACCTGGATTCGGATTGTTTTAAGGAGACTGGCGGTACCGCAATTAATTAATTACCGACCGCGCGTCCGATCTTATACGTTTCCGGGTCGCGGCGCTGACCACGCCCAACGCGGTTGACCCCGCGATCATGACCTATCACGCCTCAATCAGCGCGACAATTACCGCGAGCCGATGTACCCTCTAATTCAGCCGGAAAACTTGCTCCGTTACAAATCTCATGAAGAAAGACTTTTCATTGCACAGAAATTTCAAGATGTTGTCAGCTTGCTGATATTTTCATTGAGGTTGAGGATTTTTTCACGAAACATAGTATGAATATCTAAGAGGTTTGCCGTTTCCATCAGAAATCGACTTTGCCGCGAAATTTCACGACGCATGCGTATAGCGAACACCGGGGGATTGGTTATCTCAATTACCCTTGGAGGCGCTGCCAACTATAAACAAACTGTTAACATTATGTGAAGTAGTAAATACATTCAGTGAATTATTGTAATAATGTGATTTTTATGTGAAGTGAATTAATATAATTAATATTAACCGTGTAGTGTCGATATTATAAAATTCCAAGAGGATATTGTTTAGATAGAAACATCGCCACAGATTAGAAGGTATCATTTTATTTGTCATGGATTTCGATTTAATACGTGCAGGTTTGTATCGATATTCATCATTCATATCCTAATTTTGTATTCCATCGACATTTAACTCCAATATGGACCGGTAACAATGAATTTTTAGTAGAAACTGTGCGTATTAAATGCTCCTTGGTGCTCAATTTTGTCTCCCACATTTGTGGGATTTTATTATTAAAATATCTCTAAATCAACATTTTCCATCATTTGAATTTGAGTCTCGACAAAGTTGATAAATATTTTGACAACATTGTAAACTGTTTGTTTAAAGACCAGAAAAGGAATAATATTCGATGATATTTAATTCAGAGGAGCATTCAGATTATTCTTGAAATGAATGATTTTTTCGTCAAATTTTTCCGGGTGAAATTGGAAATAACTCGAAAACGACGCGTGTTATTGAAAAAACATAAAAAATATGTACTTTTAGTTTTTTAAATGATTGATTCTTTCGAAAATATAAACCGTTATCTTTTTAAAGTGGTTTTATGGTGTTTTTTCGTGTATTGATGAGTCGACTACCCTGTAACTTTCATACTAGGAGAGATATTGAATCAGTTTCGATCGAGGAATATGCACCATGTTAGAGTAACCAATGAACCAAAATTCAGTTTATTCGAAATAACGGTTACGAAGATATTGGCAATAAAGTGTTTTTTTCATGGGTTTTCCACACCCTGTATCTTTCAAACGAAACCGAATTTTGAGAAATGGTATGGAAAGAAAGTGTTTCGTTTGATGAGAGGAATCAACAGTAAAAATATATGTACTAGTCAAAGACGCAACCTGTGTTTTATCCATAATTGTAAAGGACCCTGCACAAATCAAATGGAAAATGGATCCCAGTCGAATTAGCTGAAATTTGGATATGTTGTAGTTTATACATTTCTGATCAATAGTCTCTATGGGCACGAGACCTAAAAATGGACAGTTTTTTCGGTATCGAAGGTCAAAAGTTGCGACTATTGCGCAATCAAAAATGAATTTCCATCTACATTACGCACATTCGCTACCCTTCAACTATAATAATTCAAACAGTGCTAGATGCCGGAAAGAGAACACAACAAGAAAATTCAAACCCTGCAGTAATTCACATTCAAATTCATATTTTAATTTCATGCAATACAACGTATACAATGCATGCCGTCGCCCAAAGTACCTACTAGATGGGAATTCATTTTTGATTGCGTGCACTAATCGCAACTTTCGACCTTCGATACCGAAAAAACTGTCCATTTTCAGGTCTCGGGCCCATGAAGACTATTGATCAGAAAAGTATAAACTAAAACACATCCAAATTTCAGTCAATTCGACTGGGATCCATTCTCCATTTGATTTGTGCAGGGTCCTTTGAAATTTTCCTAAATTCAATGTGTAGAAAGGAGGAGGAGTATCTCACGCACCAGGGTTATCAATCTTTCCATGAATTTTGCCTTGCTTATTCTATGCACTGTAACTTCACTTCTGGGGTAATAAATGCAATGCGTGTCTAATTATAATGGTGGCATTAGAGCGGTTTCGCTTGAGAAAGATCTTTATTAGGACGTTCCGATACTACGGCGTTGTACCCATTGGGAATAAATGCTCATTCCTATTCGAATAAGGTTAGTACTACTTGAGTATTCCCCGAACGTATTGACTCAATTTCAATCGAGAAATATGAACTTTGGGTCCTCGCAGAGAATCATATCAGGCACATATTTGGCCCAATTTTTTTTCAAATTGCTTTATCTTTTTAACAGAGCTGAATTCGGAAAAATGCAAAATGAGAAAAAGAGTTCCTTTTGGCCTCAAGAATCTACAGTTAAAATATATGTACCACTCAAAGTGACAGCCTGTATAATATCTTTCGTAATTGAACAATTGCATTTCCGCACTGGTAAATGCCAATCTACCTACAAGGTGAATAAACGAGCGCCTCGAAAACTACTCACTTCATGTCATGGCTTCAGGAGACCCATTTTTTATTCCACGATTGAAAGTAGCGCTGAGCTTGTACCATATTTTTCGAGATCTCTCACAAAATCTGTGTATGTACTTCGAATCAGTGAAAATTACTATTTATGGATAATGCCACTTTTGGTGCAAAGGTGCGATCAACCGATTTGATCATCAGATCCCAAACAACACACACACGTCTTTTGAACATTTTATAGACTCTATATGATAGATTATTAGATGATCTATAAAACATCAAAATGTATTGGATTTCTAACCTAGGTTCGACGTAAAAATGTCCGCGAGATTTACGTTGAAAAATATTACTTTTTTAGACGTCTATTTTACGTAAAAAGAAGTCTTTCTATAACAAGTGAAATTTCTGTGTTTTTTTAGTTAATCCTAACTTAGTATCACGTTCGACATGTAATAGACGTTTGAGAATTTATGTTTTTGTGATGACTCGCTAATGTCTATATATCATTAGATTTTTGTCGTTTTTTTTCGATCAACAATCTGATAATATACAGGGTGTCCCACTAGTGCCGCAGCGGACGATATACGCGTAACGGTCCGAGTTTTGCAAAATTTTTTGATGCAGACTTGATATACTCCAAGAAGAGCACAACCTAAAAATATTTTCGAATATATCGGGTGGCCCACAAAAGAGGAATAGCGGGTGACTTTGTTTTTTCAAATAGGACACCCTATATTCAATAGTGTTTTTCAATTCTCTGAAACTTCCTGCATGCTTTCATATACTTTTCACATATTTTTATTCGACAGTTTTCGAAATATTGGCCATTTTGACAAAAAAATGATACTTGTAGAGGCTATGTTATCCAATTATATTTCACGAACCCTTGCGCATACCAATAACAGTTTTATATGGATTGAAAGACAAGACTTCGAAGTATCCTACCCATCTATAATAAAGCATCTCCAGCATACAGAGTGTCCACAAAAAGACTATCAACATGACGAATTTCAAATCGACTTTTCTTAATTTTTTCAAATGCAATGCATATAATTTTTTTTCATCATTGTAATCACTATTCATTTTACTTCATTTTTTGTCAAATACATGATATGCATATCTCTAACGGAATAGGATTTTTAAGCGATTTTTCGAAATGTTTCCCTAAAATTCACATATACCTTCGAATTCAAATAGCAGATTTGGATTTTCTGTGGTTATTCAGAACTGTCAAATTATTCCACTTAGAATTATCATCATTGCAGCTTCAAGTCATATTATAGCGAAATGAGGAACTAGAAAGTTTTGATGTGTCTACTCAAAAATGTGATGAAATCAGTTACTGAAGACAGAAACTTGCTTTCTGTACCCATTTTTCACAATACATTTTTGATAATTTTCTATGTTTCTACTTGGAACTTCGAATCTTCCAAAAATTTCAAACAAGCTTTGAGCTTGCGAGCTTGAAGATCTGCTTGCGTGCCTGGGAAACTATGAATATCATTTTTTCGAAGAAAATTGTATACGTATAAAAGCGGGCACTTTTTTGTATTCTGAAGTTTCGAAACTCGTTTTTTTTTTAACATTCATAACTTGTACATTCAACTCATTGGTATTTTTTGAATTTTTACATCATTGTGTGAGTATTTATCCAATCCGTAAAAACTATGATGATTTGAATTGAAGCTGGAATGATGTTAATTTTGAGTAGAATAATTTGACAGTTCCCAATAACTACAAAAAAGCCGAATCTGCTTTTTGAATTCGAAAGTAAATGTGAATTTGAAGGAAAAACTCTTAAAAATCCTATTCCTTCAGAGATATGCATATCATGTATTCGACGAAAAATGAAGTAAAATGAATGATGATTACAATGATGAAAAAAAATTATATGCATTGCATTTGAAAAAATGAAGAAAAATCGATTTGAAATTCGTCATATTGATAGTCTTTTTGTGGACACTCTGTATGCTGGAGATGCTTTATTATAGCTGGGTAGGATACTTTGAAGTCTTGTCTTTCAATCCATATAAAACTGTTATTGGTATGCGCAAGGGTTCGTGAAATATAATTGGATAACATAGCCTCTACAAGTATCATTTTTTTGTCAAAATGGCCAATATTTCGAAAACTGTCGAATAAAAATATGTGAAAAGTATATGAAAACATGCAGGAAGTTTCAGAGAATTGAAAAACACTATTGAATATAGGGTGTCCCATTTGAAAAAACAAAGTCACCCGCTATTCCTCTTTTGTGGGCCACCCGATATATTCGAAAATATTTTTATGTTGTGCTCTTCTTGGAGTATATCAAGTCTGCATCAAAAAATTTTGCAAAACTCGGACCGTTACGCGTATAACGTCCGCTGCGGCACTAGTGGGACACCCTGTATAGATGATCCGAAAAACATCCACACTCATGACCTCTAAAATATATAACATCATAGATCTTTTTTGGAGCATTGTCGTCATGATCGAAATTGGACGTCTATTAGACGGAATATTATTTATGAAATTAGTTGGTGATATTGTACACGTATGACGTATATTAGATGACATAAGATGAACGTTTGTTCAATGTCCCTAAAAGTCTTTGTATTGTATAGTTTTTGACATCTAATTATTGTCAATTCCAAAACAATATTGATATAAGGATTTGAAAAACGTCATATTAATGACCTGTTACTGATTTATTTCATCAGATTTTTCGAAGGGTTATATTTATATGGTCTGAAAATTCAAAGAAAATTGACATTTGATTGTTTCAAGATCATGGAGATTTGGTGAGAGACTTCAAAAGTATGCAGATATAGATTTAAATTTTATAACTTCTTAAATATTATTGCATTTCCATCAGATCAGATTGTGAGTATGAAGAATACATACATATATGATAATCTATAAGCACACCAAAGAAACATGAAACAAAAAACATTAAACATTTTCATTCATGAAAACACACGAGTCTTATTTTTTCAATGAAAGCTGTTTCTTGTTTCTCGTTTCATGTTTCTGTGGTGGGCGGCCCGGCTAATTATCAGATATAATATATTTTATCTACACAGTTGAAATCTCTCATAGCAGTTAGGAAAGCAAAAACAAGTTCTGATATGAGAAAATAAATAGGTATATTCATTATAATGAAAAAATATATAAATATAATTCAAATGTATCGAAAATATAAATTGAGTCAATAACCAATGTAGTCGAGACAATTTTTTCAAATAAAAATATATATAACAATGTCCTAGGCACTGGCACTAAGGATTTGCTCTTCGTTGTCTCATATTCGTATAGTTGGTTTGCAAGGCGTAACCAGTCTTGAATTGCCTTTTTTATGGTCGTGTCGTTGAGATCTGCCGGGGTTTCACTCTCGAACAGATTATAAACAGCCTCTGGAACCAACACACAAATCAAAATAAGTGATTATTTTTTTATTGTATTGCAATTAAGTACAACTTTTATAAACAATCACAACAAATGCCTAAGATGATCTGAAAAACATCTAAACATTTCCTCGAAGATTTCGAACTCTGGAAACTCAATTATTCTTCAAATCCTGATTGCATCTATTTTGTGCTCGACTTTTGACTAAAGTTTAATGGTAATATTTTTCAGCAAGTTTTTCAAGTCGAGTAGTTGAGTATTATTTATTACTCAACCAATATTTCAAAGGGGTCTATCAATAGACTTCTCAGATAATATTCTTACCAAGTTATTTATTCAGAAAAATATTGCTACTATGATAGAGACTGTAATAATTTCAGCCCTACGAAATCTCCAACGCAAATCAGGAAATTCTATATTTTGAAATTTCAGATGATCTTGAAATATTTATCCTAAAATATTTGAAAAGATTTTAAAACCGATCTTCGTGTAAACTATAAACATATTTTCAAAAAGAGCGGATTTCAGGTATAATGAACCTGGGATAATATCTAAATAAACACAGTATTCCAAATAGTGATAACAGACATAACAGTTCAATAGAACGGTTATTCAAAAGATGTCATTCAATAGACTCCTTTAGATGATCATTTTATGAAAGGTTTCAAATTTCTAATCATAATATACCTACCTAATTTACAATAATTAATCAACATATTCTTCAGTAAAACACATGTTGTAGGTATAATATACAGGGAGTAGTACCTTATCAAAAGTTATTCACTATAGTGAACGGTTATCTGAAAGATATCATTCAATCGACTTTTCTAGATCATCGGACTATGGAAGATAACAAATCTCCAATTTTATAATAATTAGCATATCTAAGTGCCACCACATTATTAGGAGGAACACATTCAAGGTACTACACCAGGAATAGTAGGTTCCTATATAATTCAACATTACATTCACTTTTGAACAGTTATCTAAAAAACAGCATTCAATAGATCTTAATAGATGATATATTGTTTATACTGATATATTGTTTATACTGATTACTCCTAGGTCTCCTGAGGAGACCCCTCTGAAACTACAAGCTTTTTGAAGCTTGTAACTTGTGCCGAGTTCGGAGTAAGCAGTTGTGTTCTGTGTAGGCTTTGTTACTGTGTCCTTACGCCACCTTAGGCACAGCACTGTTAATTTTTGACCCAACAGTGAGAATGGTGGCCCCTACCGAGACTAGAAAATTTCTTTCCTAGCTCGGGATTGAACTTCGGACCTTTGGGTCCTAATCTCAATGCTCTACCACTGAGCCAGGGGCACTCATACTATGGAAGATATTTTCATTTAAGATCTACCATAATACCAATTTTGCTTGTATCCAAAAATGCAGGTTAGTTTTTGAAAATTATAAATAAATCTCATGTTAATAACAGTGAGCCCAGTACTGAACCAGCTACATTTCAAGAGCTAAATGATAAAGAAATTATATCTACTTATTAGAACTAGGTACCATAAGCAATATTTGCACTCACCTTCTTCAATTGTGACAGCACTAATCACTAAATACTATATTCACTAAGCTGAGGCGAAAGCAAAAACAACCACTATTCGACTTGACCTTTTGGCGAAGCAGTGTTCTAAAGCCGGACTCCCACTACTCGTGTATTTGGCAAATATTTGCCACTTGCCTATATTTGGCATGTAGTGGGAGTGGTTCACTCGGCCAATACTTGTCAATCTTGTCATTCAAATTCGAAACTTCATCTACTTGCCAAGTACGCAAATAATTGTGTACTTGCCAAATATACGAGTAGTGGGAGTCCGCCTTAACGAAATGATCAAGTTCAAATGTGTATCCATAACCCTATCCGCTATGAACTTTAACATTTGGTGGTTTGGAGGTTCGTTACCACGTGATCGAGCCCGATATAGGAGTTCGCATCTCGCTCTCTTTTCTCATAGTGATCGCATAGATCACCTATTTTATATTTTAACGGATTTGAACACATTTGAATGGAATGGGTGCTATTCAAGTTATCGATTTCGTTTTTTCTAAATTCAACTTAGATAAATTGTCTGGAGTACCGAATTATTAGAATTTATATTTATATTTTATTTCCAGAGCACAATATGCGTCATCTGACAAGATTGTCAGATTCAGAGTATTATATCTTGATAATTATCAATGCGATATTGATCTATAATTTATCGAATTAAGTAAGCAGAAAAACTGGCCTTTCTAAGAATACTTTGTTTCCAATGCATTTACATCTGAAGAAAAAGATAAACATTCCGAAAATATTGTAGGCTGAAGAAACTAGGAAATTTTAGACTTGAGGGGGGCTGAATTTAAAAACAACCTGTATATCTATGCGTATCTGATGGTCGAATTCATACCTAAATAAATTATTATTTTCAATATGATATTATTGAAATTGTAGCAAAGCATATCTGAAAAACGTCAAAAAATTGCTCATTTCACTATTGCATCGAATGGATATTCTATAAACATTTCAAAAACGTATGGTCGAAATGCAATATTTCCATCGACATCTTAAAAACATTCATAATCTTTGGTTGAGAGACTTTATATAAATAATACTTCCTAAAGATGTTAATTAATTCACAATTCTTTGACCTTTGAAGTTAGATATTTTATATATGTATTCTAGATGACTAAATAATGTCGAATAATGATGTCTGAAATCGATGTGGCATGGCATATCTATTACACGTCAAAAATTTATTCTACTTTCGATAATATCAATTAGATATCTTATAAACGTTTCAAAGACGTGTGATCGAATTGAAATACAATTATCGACATATTTAAGACATACAAAACCGTACGTTCAAAGACAATATATACAGTATATATCTAAAAAATGTCAATCGATCTACTGTTTTATGACCATATGAGTTAGATGTTTTATCGATGTATTTCAGATGACAAAAAAAAAACAAATGTTGATGTCTAGTATACGAAAAACAAAAGATGTCCATTAAACGTTAAATAAAATACCCCCTCCACGATTTTGAAAATTTGATATTCAATATACGGCTTTTAAACGTGTGATCAAAAAGCTATACATTTTTGGATATCTGCAGGACATAAAAATTTTTTCAGTTCTTAGATAATGCATCTAAAGGATGTCTTCTAGACATCATGTATAGAAAACATCTTATTTAGA
Source organism: Adalia bipunctata (assembly GCA_910592335.1). Lineage (NCBI taxonomy): Eukaryota > Metazoa > Arthropoda > Insecta > Coleoptera > Coccinellidae > Adalia > Adalia bipunctata. Next base: position 7,168,986 of record OU342949.1, on the reverse strand, counting down.
TAATCTAATTTCAATCAGAATTTAGAGCAAGATGGCTTTAGATCACTTTTAATATCGATAAGATGTCATTTAGATGTGAGTGTGTTGTTTGGGATGGTGAAAGGTATAGTTCAGTTAAAAAGGATCGAGAGAAAATAATCATCTTCTGGTTGGGAGCTCCATATGGAACAAAACGCGCCTCTTCACCAGCAAGTCATCTCTTAATCCTTGCTACTTGTGTATCAGTGAATAGCATCAGTAATCAGTATCCTAGCGACAAAATTGGACACAGATATTACACATATACACATCTCATACTTGAGGGTGTCACCAACATCCACTATTTCACACTGCTGAGCACACAATAAGCGTAGAGTTTTATTGCAATAATAGCGGGTATAACATTCCATCAACACGTGGCTCCTTTTATTATGACAGACGCGTCGAGTGCTGATGATTGTTATCCGCCCTTTGATGCAGATTGCAGACTCCCAGTGGATTGGGATGTTATCGCTACCGTGTTGTGTCATACATGTTTTCGTTATATCTGATTGAGATTCCTGCATGCAGCATAAGCTTTCGTGATTCCTTGGCTGGACAAACACAATGACACAATCGTATTATGTTCCTGGAAGGAGTTCTGAAGTTTCAGGAAAATTATTTCAGCAATTCTTCTCAAAGGAACATCTTCGTTTTTGAGAAATTCAACAAAATCAACAAACTGATAAATGATAATGGTTGTTTATTTCGATCCATTCACTCACATAAATTGGTGAAATTATGACGTTTTTCCGGTTAAAAATGAGGTGAGTATAGATATTGATATTTGAGTTGTTCTCATGATGATAAATCGTTTTGATTCCTGAGTATAGACGACTGAAATGAAGATCGTAGCTAAGATGCCTAGAATACTGGTGTAAGCATTCGTCGTTCGACCAAATCGAGAATATCAGCAATGTTTCGTGGCGGCGTCGCAATGTCATACAACGTCATTACGGTCTTTTTTCCCTTGATCGATTCGATTGATTAATCAACAGCTGATCTGCCAAAGTCAATTATGACATGACCACAGAATGACATTTTTATATGGTGAAAGTCTTATACTTTTCCTCCATACTAATATGAATTAAAATGTCAAGAATATAGTCCCAAATTATTGCTTGACAAAATTATCGGATATTCACACAACATGTTCATCAGGATAAATTCAAATATTTGAAATAACTAATAACAATCTGTCATTAATTGTGAATAGCGCCACCTGAAGTGGAAAAAACGAAATTTTGCGGATATTCTCAATTTGGTCGAAACAAAATCTAGTCAGTGCAAACACCATGTGTTTAGTCATCGAAATCGTAGCGCTATATCGGTGAGAATCAGAACTACTCTTTGGGCCTTTCCAAAGAGGAACGACCATAGAACTTATAGTAACACGGAATGGTATTACCAAATCAACATGCGTCTAAATTATAAGTTCTTACAATTTCTAATGATGAATCCCATCATTCTGGAGCGATCGATTGCTTTAGCGATTAAGAAATCGTGATTGATGAAAAGCTGAGTTTTGGTGATCACATAAATTCCATAGAATTCGATTGCTCCAGAATGTTGGGATCTGGTAATAGCATTCCATGTTACTGTTAGTTCTATGAACTTTCCTTTTGGGAAGGCCCGAAGAGAAGTTCTGATTCTCGCCGATATAGCGCTACGATCTTAATTTCAGTCGTCTATACTCAGGAATCAAAACGATTTATCATCATGGGGACAACTCAAATATCAATATCTATAATCATCTCATTTTTAACCCGAAAAACGTCATAATTCCACCAATTTGTGTGAATGAATGAATGGATTGAAATAAATAACACATAAATTCCATAGCAATCGATAGCTCCAGAATGATGGGATTCATCATGAGAAATTGTAAGAACTTCTCAAATGTGCGATCTTTGACTTTGATACTGCTTCACTACGCATTCATTGACAGTAAATTATGCTGCGCCTCCGTCTCCGTGGTATGAAACCCAATATACGCGAAATATATTAATAGATTGCAAAGAGGTCAGAATAAGTACATCGCATACAACACAAATTAGCCTATACTTAATAGTGACTACTCGATGTTTAATGTCAACTTTGAGCAATATTCTGATAACTGTGGTGAGTTATGCGTGACATTTGAAATAACGGTTACTGGTCACATCTTAGTATTTCTTAGGGCTCAATTCAATTGTGGTGTAGAATTCTGAAAAACAAATTCAATATAGCGGAAAGCCTGCAAAGTTGGAATTTTTTTTTCTCGGTCTTCAGTAGGCTTATCCACGCTGTCTTTCCAAATTAATCAATATAACGTTATGGTCATTGATACTCAGTCCAACTAAACACTCCCACTCGCAACAAGTATTTCATTCATGAGAATCAATTCTATGTCAGATACTCCTCCCGGACCACTGAAGGTATACCATTCAGATCTGTCGTTAACGACCAGTAGCTCTTTTTTCCTTATTAGCTCATCAATCGCCACACCTCTTTGCACGCTTGTCCCATACGTATCCATACCCTTGCCATGCTACAGGGAGGATGACGATGTCAAGCAGCGGCTTCTGTCAGAGGTGACAGAAGCCGCTGCTTGACTTCTTCGCTCCCAAGCTGTCACCTGCGTTCTTTATGACGCAGGCGTAGCTCTTAGCCTAGCCGCACATTGAGCGCAGCCCAGCACAGCACAGCCGAGCCTAGCCTAGCAGAGGATTTTGTAACACACGCAATTGAATAGAACGCCGCCGCATATTGGACGTAGCAGAGCATAGGCCTACCCGACGTAATAACAGAGTACTCTCTATTTGGCCTACGTCAGTTGTGGAGCGCGCACAGTTTCCTCTGCAGAGTGGCTACGGATGGAGCGGGGCACGGACGATGACACCTCTCTTCCTCTCCCTTTCATTCATGATCTTGACGATCATGGCCTCGTATTCAGCGACCTTTGACAACTTCAAACCACTCACTTCACTTTTATTAATTGACTGATCCATCTTGCATCCCACGCGCAGTGGCGGATCCAGCTCTCGAGAAAGGGGGGGGTCACGGTCAGGTAGATTACATACCCGCCAATTGATTTTTTTTATCAAACACACAAGATTTGAGGGTTCGTCCAGTCCAGGGGGGGGTCATGACCCCCATGACCCCCCCCTGGATCCGCGCCTGCCCACGCGTTGGGCCGAACTGAACGCACTCTCAACAAACAACAAACTGTATTTTCTTGTTACCTCAACTTATATAACAAGCACGAAATATACATACAAGTATTATGTATACAATTATAAACTTTACCTTCTATGTGAAAATGTATTGCAAGGAAGAATCATGATCAGTTGTGATTTACAAAAACGTACTGATGATTTTGATTAAGAACTGACGAATTACTGCTTAGCAACTGATCAATTACTTATTGACAACTGATAATCGACCGACCATTTTGATTGAAAACTAATTAATTACTGATTAACAACTGATTAATTACTGATTGAGAACTCATAAATGACCAACGTTTCTGAATGACAACTGATGAAAAAATGATTGAGAACTCAACGAACGACGTTTCTGACTAACAACTGATGAATTACTCATTGACTTATTGATAATTGATCGACGATTTTGATGAATAACTGATGAAAAACTGATTAAGAACTCAACGACCTACGTTTCTGACTAAAAACTGATGAAGAACTGATTGAGAACTCGAAGCTTGTCTCGGTAACAGGGTCTTCAAAGCTGGAAAATAAGGGCGGTTCATTTCATCTGAGTGAAAAAGGGTAAGATCGACAATTGATTGGGTGTCAGAATCGAAAAATGCCTGGCTAAGCCAACGAAGAGCTCTCATTCGCCATTTTTGACTATAGTATGGGACGACGACCCATTTCTTGAATCTACAGACCAATGAGAAAGTCTTTGGTGTTGGGGACGGGGTATTCGATGTCTGGCATGTGTTCCCTAATGCAACTTGATCTGCTATAAATGTGTCACCATAAATTTAATTTTATGAGCTTATATTGTGAAACTGAATGAAGGTTCACAGCACATGGTTATTGTCTCAGAAACCCAGATGAAACTCCAAAACTTGACCTAAATTCTTCCGTTGAGAACTTTTTCGATGGATGACACATAAATAAGTCCAAGGGGTATTTTTAAACAAAGAACGACAATTGAAAATCAAGGCATATGACAGTACAAGTGATAGATCCCATATGGTTGAAATCAATTTATCTATACAACCTTCTTTAAGGAGATGGTGCGTAGTGAGACGCAACACTAGGTAACTAACCACAATTCCATCGCTTCGTCCTACGCCATGTTCAAAACTGCTCACTTGGACAGAACAGGAATCACTTAAGCCGGCCATAGACATCGTTATTTTTCATCCATTTTCCTCGCCGCGATTCGAACCGCCGAGTCATATCGCAGAACTGTTTTGCCCACACACTTCGGTAAATTCTACCCGTTATTTTACTGTCGTTCACGATTAACCCAAATGAACCTACCGTTCCGTATAAGGAACACGTATCTAAAAGTTCCCTGTTCGTGCTCATAATGAAAAAACACAGATGGCTTCAATATTATCACTTGAAATAATGCAGTTTTCAACACTGGATATAACTTACAAAGTTCTTCAGTGATTAGATTGACGATGAAGCCAAATAATATTCGGAAATATATTAGTTGTTCCAATACCTCATAATGTTCATATATGAATTTTTTTATATGTATATATTTCATCGCGTTCCCGAATAAAATTATTATGTTCATACTTCAATACATGATATTAGAGCAGAATTCTTTTTCTACATAATTTCGAATACCGAACTTTGCAATGTAAATGAGGCCGTTCTTTTAAAGGAACGGTAAGATTATTACTTACTATATCTTTGAGAATACGTTAAAATGTTGTTATTGCTTGTGCAGCTCCAAATTTCTTATCCGTAACAAATTGATAAGATCTCCACGTAAAGAAAAAAATATATTCATATTGACCGACCAAAACTCATTCACCATCATAATGAAAATATGTAGGAGTCGACAGATCCGAACAGAAATGGCTTTGAATCGTATTTCGATAAGGGGCAAAAAATGGTATCTCCCACTTCTTGCATACTGCTGTTCAAAACGCTGCCGTTCAAAACGCAGCTCAATCGCACAAATGATAGTAAATTGAATCAGCTATCATTGATAAGAAGTAAAGCAACCACTGGCGGATCCAGACAATTTTTCAGGGGGGGGGGGCATGAATTTTTCAAGGAGGCCATAAATTTTTTACCAACATTATAGGAGTTACGGTGGGTTTCACAAAACGTAATCATTGGTGATCGGAGATCAACGGCGTGATTCTCTGATTATTCAACTGTAAAATCGAGTTGATCCTAGGTCAACCTCCGATCACCGGTGATTACGCTTTGTGAAAACCACCATAGGACTTAAAATTAAATTTTTTCATTGAAAATATAAGCCATGGCCCCCATGCCCTCCCTGTATCCGCCAGTGATTGCATCCGGATTGCTGAAAACTCAAAGAAAAACAACATAAACGGGACCATCAAAGCAATATGATGGACACTTGATCAGTTAAACAGAATAAAAAACACGTTGTGGTGGTGCCATAAAAACTCATATTTTATATGCATGTAGTGTGAAATAGCCTTATATCCAAAAGAGTGCTTTTATAATTACCATACATTATATTTGATAGTTAGTGTTCATTTCTCACACATTGAAATTTAGTTCCTCGAAAACCTACCGTTCCTTTAAAAGAACACCACAAATTTCCATTTTTCGTGAAAAATAAGTATAAAATAAAATTTTGATTGTGAAAAATCTTCATTTTAGCCATAGTCTAAAACATTTATTATTGAAATTCGCAAAAAAAAAATTTCAGGTCTATTTGGGTTAAGCACGTCATGAAGAGGAAACATCTCTTAGCAGTGGCGGCCGCGGTTTCGGTGCTGAATAAAAAAGAATCAAATTTATTCTTCACTGTTTTAATATCAGCGCCTTCCTTCCAATTCATGATATTTTTTCAATAATATTACATAACCTTCCCTCTTCTTGTTTCTATTCCTGTATTCTGCTGATTTAATTCGCCATAGACAAGGATGAAACCTGTCCAAATGGATGAAATCCACAATTAATTGTTTATTCGCCGTCTTCTGATCCATCCCGGTCAAAAATAGTGATAGAAGAAGTGATTAAGAAACAGCAGAAGTAGACGCACTTGTGGAGAGGACGCGACTTGTACTACGCTAATGGAAAATAACCGCCGATTCTCGACGAAATCCCCACACACAGTCGGTATGGCACGACAACCGATGAACCGTCGTGACAAAAATCAAGCATCGGCAGATATTTGTACCGACGATCCGTACCGACGGTTTTTCGCCATACACATTGGTTTTTGGCGCTTTTGCCGGGACGGTTCGTATCGCGGCGTTATAAACGGATGAAAAATAACGATGTCTATGGCCGGCTTTAGGGCCGGTATTATAAAGGCCAACCGAGGATTCAACCGTTGCGCCAACAACCAAATTCCTCATTATCTGGTAGTTGGCGCACGGTTGAATCCTCGGTTCGCCTTTTATGAAACCGGCTAAGGGCCGGTTTCATAAAATACTGCCTGAGCCCGTCCAGTTATTTCCGCGCGATGAATGCGTGGTTTCCCTACTTCTGGGCGAAAAGAAAGCGAATTTACATTTCAGCTAATCGTGGGATTATCGTTCCTTCTTGTTAGACTTGAGCGTTTGGCTAGATAAAAATTAATTTTATGTCCTTGTCGGGATATTCGATAAGTTCAAAAAGGACGAAACTGTGGTTGATCGATTCTTTCTGTTGGAGGAACCTGATCAATTGCTGGAAGGAAACTTGTGCTTCATTGAAACTATATTTCTAAGTATACGCAGATGGCTTATGTCTTATTTCTCATTGACTAACTAACGACTAATGATCAAATTGATTCCCAAAATTCCAATTTTTACCATAAAATAACAACAACCAAATTCCCTGAAAAATTTTGGAAGAATCTAAAAGGTGTTATCGGATTTTCGAAATAGTTGAAGATATTTTCCATGAACCTCCATTTTTATACAGGGTGTGTCTTTGACTTGTACATATATTTCAACTGTAGATTCCTCCCATCAAACAAAAAACTTTTTTTCTATGCCATTTTTCTAAATTCGGTTTCGTTTGGTAGATACAGGCTGTCGAAAATCCACGAAAAAAACACTTTCCTGTTCATATCTTCGGAATCGTTATTCAAAATACATATACTGAATTTCGGTTGATTGTTTACTCTATCCATTGTGCATATTCATATTCCTCAATCGAAACTTATTCAAAATTTCTCCTGGTATGAGAGTTACAGCGTAGTCGACTCATGAATCGACGCAAAATACCATAACACCACTTGAAAAAGATAAACGGTTCATATTTTCGAAAGAATCAATCATTTTAGAAAATGGAAGTGTTCTTATGTTTTTTCAATAAAACGCGTCGTTTTCGAGTTATTCCTTATTGTATACGATAAAATTTGAGGAAAAAATCATGAATTTAAGGAATAATCTGGATGCTTCCCTGGATTAAATATCATCGAATGCTAATCAATTCAGTGGAAGTCTTCAGAAGAAAAACACCTATGATAATCACGTTTCCCTTTCATAACAACATAGCTCTAGAAACCTCCATGATTGTTTACAGTTGGCAGCGCCTCCAACGTTAATTGAGATTACCAATGTTCTCCGCCAGTTTTCGCTATACGCATGCGTCGAGAAATCGAGAAATATGAACTTTGCATTGAATCCAGAAAATCGTATCGGGCACGTATTCGGCCCAATTTTTTTTCAAATGTTATATCTTTTAAACAAAGCCGAATTCGGGAAAATGGAAAAAAGGTTTCGTACATGTCAAGGACTCACCCTGTATAATCGCTTGGAAAAAAAGTATTATTTCAATTTGATAAATTTTTTTATATTCAAAAGCTTTTACCTAATCACAAAATGGACTGTTCCAACTACTTCAATCAACCAAACGGTTTTTAAAATTCTAGGCCATTAAATGTCAACTATGCTTTTCTCCGTCGTGATTGTTCTCTTCAGTAAGCCATGATCGATCCGGAATTCACTTGTCGTTTCACGCACTTTGCAGATGCTTAATTTTTTAATAGTCCTCTTCGCCTCCGATGGAACAGTTGCAGTAGAAGAGCTTCAGTATAATATATGAATTTCGAGAGCATTATGTACCACTACAAATCCATCCTTATTATACGGGGTCATGAATATCGAGTGTTAAAATTAAAATACACAGTCCTTAAGCTGCGAGCACAATGGCTGGAGAGGTTTGTCGGAGAGAAACGCAGCTGCGTTCAACGGGGGGCGGCTTACAGGGCCGAAATGAATATAGGAGGAATCACGAAATTATCTGTTTATTATTCACTTACTCCCGTTCGATTTGATCTGCAAACAAAAGCATATTTCCGATTACTATTTCCGCATGTCGACGACTGAACGATAGCGTTTGTTGTAGAATATCGACGATTAATATTTTCGATGTGCTATCAGCCATTGCTTCTACAGAGATCTTGCATGCTTGTACTCGTAACATTAAAGTATGCGCAGTGACCCATGGAATATCAGGACCATATTTTGAAAATAATGACTTTCATACGGTGTGTTTGAAAAGGGCGTGACATATCAAAATTATGTTTTTTCAAATGGGACACCCTGTATTATCTTGCATTTTTGAATTCTTCAAGTGATAATAAGAGGACTTCACAAGGGTATCCATATACCTTACTCTCTCTGTTTGAGAGATATTCAATTATTGCTCAAAAAGCGAGTCAAAAAGTAATTTTGTCAAAGAAATTCGATATCATTGGAATTGGCAAGGGCGGTTTACTGAAAAAATGTACCATTTGGCCTTGAGAGTCCGAGGCGTTTATAGCTTGACTCGCCCTGTATGTGGGTATATTCAATTTGCTAGTGTTCAGTAACATAACGTAGATCACAGAAGAAATTTATTTCAATATGTGTTTACCAAAAGGGTATTAGAGGAATGAAGGATATCAACAAACATATTTGTCCTCATAGATTTCACATTTAATTATACAAGGTGAGCCTTCGACTTATACATTTTTTCAACTGTCAACTTTAGGTCAAAAGAAACCTTTTTCCATTTTTTCAGAGTACGTTTCTGCTGCTCAGATATAGCGATTTCTAGAAAAATCCAGAGGAGTACAGGGCGGCCAGATTTCGATGGTTTATTACTACTGCTCCCAAACTATGAGAGATAGAGAAAAAGTAATATATACATGTCATGTCCTCTTTTTTCGAGAAAAATAAATTGCTGAGAACCTCAAGTTGCTATACGGCGCCTAGTTTCTGAGCTACAGGGTGATTTTTGTATTTTTTTTTATTTTGTGGTTTTCACGAAAAAAAATATTCTGTAATGTTCAGAGAACATCGTGAGAATCAAGGACAAGCAGGTGAGAATTGGTGTTCTTCTTGAAAATCCGGAGGTTATATGCCTCGGGGAACACCTCCCTGGGCAATGTGTTCCAAAGCCTCAATCTTTGAACAGAGAGGTTCTACAGGTCTCCAAAGTAACCACAAAGGGATGTGAAGACATGAATTGACGGGTAAGTCTCGAAGAGAGGGAGAATGATTGCTGATAATTCAGAAGAGCATCGCCCATGAAAATTTCTATAAAATAGAGACAGATCGCCCACTTTTCTACGGTGTTCCAGAGAAGTGAGCGAGTTTGTGAGCAGGGCATCACTGACGAGACGAATTGCCTTTTTTTGTACAGAATCCAAGAGTTTTATGATTTGTTTAGGTGCAGCATTTCAAATATGGGAACACTATTCTAGGACAGGTCGAATCTGTGCCTTATAGAACATAAGCAGCTGACTTGAGGTGAAATGACTCCTGGCATGAAACAGAAAACCAAGTTTTTGGATCTGAGTAAGTAAGTATTTATTGTCATCAAGAAATACATGACACGTCAAAATATACAATGAAATATAAGCAATTCAATTAATAACATGTAGTTGTAAATGACAAAAAAAGTACAATAACAAACGTACGATCTATACTCCATTCACTTTTATAAAGTATCGCGGTTTGCCATGAAATTTTGACACATTTCACCGCGTATATTTTGAAAATGTTAGATTATGGTCATTGCACTGTTAGATACGCCCACAACGTTGTCGTTTCTGCTAAAAAATCGTAGTAATTACGTATTTATCAAAAAGTTCATTTACTTTGGGAAATTTATGAATTTGAGAAAATATTATGTTAATTCAGAAGACATTTAAATACATTTTTGCAAAACCCGAAATACTCCAGCATGAAAATATAGTAGTTCTGCGAAACCTGCGCCACAGTTAAATCTTCGAAGAACTAACTCCATTCACAAAGTTGAAAAAGAGTAAATAGAAAGTAGACTTGGCAATGTCACTTGATTTTCACGAGTGCCAACCTGCGTCTGTTTCAAGTGAAAAAACTTGATAAACCTAAATCATGGCCAACCGCGATACTTTATAAAAGTGATTAGTGAATGGAGAATATAAGATTCCACCTTGAGCTCATGAATTCTTCTACCGAGTAAAAGCTCTTTTCAATTAGCATGATTTTTATTATTTTTCTGTTAAATCCTTTTGGCGCCAGTTGTTTTACGTTTCCAGGAAACTTATTATAAAATTTAACATCCCAGTAGTCCACAAATTGTTGGGTATATTTCTTCTTATGAAGCGGAATGGTAAGCAGATTCTTGAAATGAGTTTCCTTGGAATGTACATCTTCTCCTCTTCGAAAGCTACATTTATGTAGGTGAACATATTTCAAACTTTCTCTCATATTCATAGATGGTAAGGTGAGTATTTTTTCAGATTTGAATTTTTCTTTGCAAGAGTAATGCCTTTTTAATCCACAAAGTATTCTTATCGCCTTCTTTTGTAGATGAGTGAACAATTTTTGGACATTGGAGAACATTCCCCAGGCCGAGATGCCATGAGATACTGAGCTGTGTACTGTGGCGAAGTATGCTGTTCTTGCAACCTGATCAGGTGTAGTTGCCTTTAGCCTTCTCAGCAGGTAGAGCCATTTGGAGGTTTTTTCAGAACTTTTTCGGTTTGTTTGTTCCAGTCTAATCTTGAGTCAATGTCTACGCCGATAAAGGTTACAAATTCCTTTGTGCTTCTATTGAAATTCAGTGTTTGCGTTTTTTCACTATTCAGCTTAAGTTTTAAGCAGAGAACCACGTTTCAGCTTGTTCAATGACGTAATTTGTCTTCTCTTCCATCTCTACACTTGTACTCCCACTGACCAACAAAGAAGTATCATCACAATAAAGACATCCATGTATGCAATTTTCTATATATAAGTCGTTGATATACATAATGAAAAGAACTGGGCCCGGGATCGAACCTTGAGGAACTCCACACGCGTTGAAAGTTATTCTCCCAAGGAAGGTTATTGCTGATAGTAATACCACAGTATAGACACTAACACTACTGTCTATACTGTGGTAATACCAAGCATCGAAATGAATTACTTCAATGGTACGATTACTCCTGACAATTTTACGCTGGACACAGTAAGATCGGCCTTTCTAGAGAAAATACATGCTTGTGTTTTGTTTGCGTTGAATTCTACCAAGTAGTTAGATTCTCATTCAGGAATTGTTGTCAAGTCCATATTTATGTTGTCAACACTTCTTCCTCGTTGTTTTCTGATTTGGTGGGCTGGTATTGGAGCCCTAGAAGAAAAGGCGGTATGGAGGGTACTATCATCCGCGAAGCGGTGCACTGGACACGAATTTGCTTCCAGCAAATCGTTGATGTGCAGTAGAAATAGTGTTGGAGCCAGAATTGATCCCAGCACCAGCATTTACGGGTAAAGAGTCATATGAAACTCCATAGACCACTATTTGGTCCATTTCATTATTATAATAGACTACAACCTCCGGGCCGCGTGAAGTTAGCGAAAAGTTGGTGGAACAAATTCTGAAACCAAGCTCAATATTTAGTACTGAATTTGTTCTAATTTGTTCTGTATCAATCATCCCCAGCACCCTTAAGGTTTTCGAGTTATTCGCATGTCTTTGATTTGGTGCTGACTTCACGCTCAGCACCAACATGTTCGAATTTGGAAAAAAAATTTATGCCAATAATTAGTCCCGAATTTGTTCCAATTTGTTCTGAAGAAAATTCTCCGATATCATTTTTCGTTAACGAGTTATTCACATTCGTAATATTCGGTGGTGACGTCACACCCAGCTCCAAAGCTTTTTGTTCTCCAAGAAATTCGAAGAAATTTTGATGCAAATATTTAGTACCCAATTTGTTCCAATCAGTAAAAGTTGTTTTGTTGAAATACCATTGTTAGTTTTCGAGTTATGAACAATTGTTTTGAGCGAGGGACGCGAGCGTGAAGTTAGCGATAAAGTTTTAAATTATCACTTTTTTTTTTCAACATATATAAGTACTCAATTTGTTCCAATTTGTTCTAAAAAGAACGAATCAATTTCATTATTAGTTTTCCAGATATTAAGACTTTACGATTTGATGACGTCACAGTAGGTGTAGCTCCATTCGCGACCATACCACTGTCGGCAGTTTTGGCTCATACAAAGCTATCTGTAATTGGTCATAAATCAAACATGAAAAGAGCCGTTGTCTCTCTGATCATGCGCCGCACGCAGCCGCTCTTATCACGTTTGAATGCAGGTTTGGATTCAGGACCAATTCGTTTCTTATTCTCGCTTATCAAATGGATAGGAAATAATTATTTAAGAAAAGGTAAATATCTCCAAAAGGAATCGTTGATTAATCATCAAGATTTTATCAGATACATCGCGTCCATTGATATATAAATATCAACGACCGCCATGGATCCGACACGAACTTGCCATCATCTTCAACCAGGGAACTGCGTCTTCCAGGGCTACGAGAGGGAATTGGTGGTCCAATTCTTAACTAGATGTCGCCTTGACGTACACTGTACCTTAAAGACTTCGTCTAGTTTTGTATAAGAGGACCTCCGTTCCACTTCAATTCTCATCGTTGTAGGGTTATGTTGTCCTGAAGAGATCAGAACGAGATCGAAACCTAGGTCGACTTCTACCCACTTCGATGAGGTTGGAACTTTCGCAGTTCCCTGGTTGAAGATGATGGCAAGTTCGTGTTGGATCCATGGCGGTCGTTGATATTTATATATCAATGGACGCGATGTATCTGATAAAATCTTGATGAATAATTATTTATATCAACGACTTCTTAATTTGTAGTTTCCGTTATCTGGACTCAGTGAAATCCTCTTTATACGGAGGCAATTTTTCAGATTGAAGCAAATCATTCAGTTAGATAAATTGTCTGTTATACAGCCATACAGGGCGAGTCTTCGACCTGAAATATAGGGTGTTTCAAATTGCGTGGTTTTAACATTGGAAATGTTTATGTTCGTATATTGCAGGCCAGTTTCGAGTTTTCGTTCAAGGTCAAAAGACAAAGGTGTCGCTAGTGGACCAAAAAAGCATTCGAAAGTTATCGCGTGATATAGGTGACATAGGGTGTATTGGGCCAGCATACGAGAAGCGAGCATACATTAATTCTCACGAATTCTCACGAATTCACTCGATCCGAGTGCTTCCGATTCCGAATGTACCCGCGTGGAAGATCGTGAGAAGAGGATACATTAAAAGACACCAACGGTGCCGAATTTCTGACCAATCACAGTTACGGAATATCTGCACATGACATCACGGTTCTCTTTCCTTGTCTAATGTCAAATCGTCAAATGTGCTTCTCTCTATTTCCATTATTTGTTTTGACGTTTGAGAAATTCTCATTGTTTTCTGCTCATCAGAATTTCAATTCAATTTTATTACAAAAAGCAATTTTAATTGCTGCATCATATTGACAAGGAGTTCTGTTCTATAATAAGCAATAGGCATGGACGAAGTTGAGTGAGTATATCATTAATCAGTAAAAATTTATACTTGGTTTCATTTTGATTATTAATTTTCAGTGAAAGTTTGCTGTATCTCGTATGCCAAGAGCATTTTTCAAGATCATCAACAAGAAATCGGCATATGAGAAAAATTCATCATGAAGAACCTGTACCATTTGATCAAAAAGACATTCTATTCATTTGAAGTGCCCACTTTGCCCTGTACAGGACTAAATATCTTTTGGCTCTCATGAAGAATTATTCATCCATTTGGGAAAAATGCACTCATAATTTTTTTAAGGAACAAGAAGTAATACTACAGGTAATTAATGTTATGAGTTATGTCAGCTGATTTTACTTGAACATAATTTATCTACGAGTCAATGTAATCAACGTAGCATGAAAGATCGAGGTATAAAAATATATGGATTATGTCCATCAACTCAAGAATTTCGGTGAAATTTAGTACTTCTGGTGGTAACTGTTCACTGTTAATATAGCATGTTAGTGTTTTATTAGTAAATTTACTTCAATTTTAGGATTGACATTCAAATAATGGGAGGACCAGAGGTTGAAGGAAGGGAGATGGGGTCAGCTGTAATGAACTCTCTCGATATATTCAGTTGGATATTGAAACTAATGTGGGTCACTATGATGAACTTAGTTCCAAACGTTTGACGCAAGATCAGCAAGATAATTGATATTTACTTTCGCATGGTATATTTCGTGTAGAGTTTTAGAAACCGTTCATGAAAAAGGTGGGCTAATATTATATTCCACAATGAATATATCCTACTACCTGTTAGATTGATATTGGCTTGATTAATGGAATGGCTAGAATTTATACAGTGGACTTAAATTTGTACACAAGTAGACAAAAATGCACAATGGTGACAAATTCAGTGATTGAACCTTATTTTAAATAGCAAAAGTTAATATTTGAGAATTGTAGGTAACATGTAATTAGTATGTAAATATTCACTTTGCTTGTGGTATAGAGTTTCACAAAGCATTCATGTAGGTCATAATGGCATTCAAATCCATAAGTAATTATTATGCTTTTGAAGAACTCCTTTGCAGATTTCGGTGTAGTGAATGATTGAATTTTGTCACCCTACAATAATTTCATAGCTTCAGGAAGAATAATGTAGCAATAGAAGTGATATGTATGAGATAATATGCTGAATTGATTGAATAAATATATACCACCGCTCCTTTATTATTATTCAGATTAAGATATAATCATATATTTTGTTATGTCAATATGTAGAATATGATGACAACCAATGAATGAAATTGGAGGCTCTAATAGAAAGTAGATAAGAGATTCAACACAGGCAATTTGTTATATTTTTCAATAATATGCAGTACTTTCAGTCATATTTAATTGAACAGTGTTAACGTTAAAATTTTATATACAGTTCAAATATTCATTAATGTGCCCGAATTACATAAAAACCCCCACCGAATTCTGGATCCAATTCTCGAGAGAATTTAAATAGATTTCTGATTTTGAATACTTTTATTACTGGTAGATTTTAATATTTGAAAAATCTGTAAGGCAACAATGAACATCTATGGAAATCTTTCAAATGTATTTTCTTTCTCAAAGTCGAGAATTTCGAAATGTGAGCGATTTTAGAAAGTATACAAATGTAATTATCTGATTCTTTGGTGTAATCTAGAATAATTCTTTCTCATCAAATAGCAGTCGTGAAGTTTCTAATGTCTTCTTCCATTTAAAAAGATCTTGCATGAATTCCAACCAATTCAATATGTAGTTCGAGTTCGAAGTCAATTATTAATATTCAACTGATAGAGAGCACACAACCCTTTCCCCATACAGCACACGACATCCATTGGACGTCCATTTTACGACCATATCAAGTCCAAACGTCCATGGACGTTGAATGGATGTCCATTGTACTTACAATTGTTGACGTCCATTGGTTGTTACGAACGTACGTCCATTGTACATACATATAATGTCCAAAAATATATATGAATTTTCTGTTTGAATCTCATCTATTTTCCCTGTTCCAAATGAAAATCAATAGTATTTCCAAACACAATCTTCAAATAAAATTGGTGCATTTTGTTCGTCCAGTTAATGTACATTTCTGGACGTCCATTGTACATCCAACAGTGACCATTCATTGTACGTCCAATTCAGATACATTATTAATGCCATTAATGGTGCATATTTTGTTCGTCCAGTTAATGTACATTTCTGGACGTCCATTGCAAATCCAACAGTGAACATTCATTGTACGTCCAATTCAGATACATTATAGACGATTCGCAGATGAGCGCCATATCGGCCATGTTTCAGACCGAAACGAAAGTTAATTCCAGAAGAAATTATTCCAAAAAGAAAATAAATCAGTAAAACTGAGATAAATCAGATACCGCGTGCATTATTATAAATATCAACAACTGATATCTGATTAATCTCAGTTTTACTGATTAATTTTTCCTTTTGGAATAATTCCTTCTAGAATAAACTTTCGTTGGATAATTATTATTTTCGGACATACCGATAACTATGTACGATTCTCACGCTCCCGCCTTCATGTTTCTTATGTGAAAACTCACATTCTTGCTTGCTGAGGAGATACAGTGACTATATTACCATGTAGTCACTGGAAGGAGAAAATGAGAGATATGCCATCTATCTTCGACCGCGTAACTTCGAGAGCGAATTGTTTGTCTAATTCATAACTAGATGTCGCCATGCGGTAGTCTTCCCCCAGAACGATCTTCCGTTTTGTTTTAAGAGGACCTTCGTTCCGCTGCATAAATCCGTTGATCCGTACAAGATCGTGAAATGATGTTGGAACATTCGCTAGGTTCCTGGATGATGATGAGTGGCATTGTGGCTTGTGGCAAGCTGATTAGAAAGAGTCAGATCCCAAGGCGTGTGATGAGTTATGACCACAGTATAGACACCAACCAGTAGTCGCACTTCGAGGATTTTCTTACTCCGATTCCGACACGCGCATCATTTCGGTGCGCATCATTATGCCCAATATTTACGATACTGCCGGTTGGCGGTAAAATGTTAATTCAGAGGTCCCTCTTAATTTCTACTGCGCACAGAAATGGTGCGCGAGTTCTCGAGAGAGTAAAGATTTCAGTTCATTTTATCTGGAGTGCGACTACTGGTTAGTATCTATACTGTGGTTATGACTGATGATGTTATAGGTTATAGGTATATCTACCTCTACTAACTACTAGATATACCTTTAACACTAGATATTATCTAGTAACGCCGTATCTGATTAATTTCAGTGTTACTAAATAATTAACTGGATTTAAATTGCTTTGAATATTTCTTTATATTATGAACAACAGAACAATAATAATAAACATTGTTCATACAATGTACGTACATATGACATGCAATGGATGTCCAAGATAGGCACAATGTACATCCATTGGACGTTATCTGGACTTGAATTGTACGTCCAAAGTGGTGTCCTGGACGTCCCATGAACGTCCTTTGAATGTACTATGTACCAATTCTGGACATCCTATGGATGTCTCGAACATCCATAATAAATGTCCATTGTTCATCCAATGTACGTACATGTGCATCCAATGTACGTACAATGGATGTCCAAGATAGGCACAATGTACATCCATTGGACGTTATCTGGACTTGAATTGTACGTCCAAAGTGGTGTCCTGGACGTCCCATGAACGTCCTTTGGATGTACAGGGTCCGGCAGAGATGTAAGACGTTTTTGAAAAAATCATAACTAAGTGAGATTTTGAGGAAAATGAAATTTTATTTTTTTTAAATGTACATGAGAGTTTGCCATTTATACCACATCAAAACAAAAGGATAAAAAATAATCATGAACGGAAGATGATGTTATCTAAGTGGTTGCCCTGTTTTTCCACACACTCCTGCAGCCGATTTGTGAAGTTGTTCATGCATCGTTCCAGCATGTTGTTTGGAATTGCTTGAATTTCGCGGGTGATTGCAAGACAAAGTTCGTCAAGGGTACGTGGCTTGTCAATATATACACGAGCTTTTAGGTGGCCCCACAGAAAAAAATCACATGGGGTGAGATCAGGCGATCGTGGAGGCCACTCAATATCCCCTCTTAGCGAAATCAGTCGTCCAGGAAAATGCTGTCTCAAAAATGCCATAGATTCCCTTGACGTGTGACAAGTTGCCCCGTCTTGCTGGAAGAAAACATTTCTAATGGCTATACGACGCCTTCTCAATTCAGGAAGGAAAAATTCACGCAGCATCGTGACGTAGCGCTGTGTGTTTACAGTCACTGTCCGCCCCCCTCCTCGGAAAAAGTACGGACCGATTACTCCGAATCTGCCAAGAGCGCACCAAACAGTAACTTTGTCACTATGAAGAGGTGTTTCGTGGAGTTCCCGAGGATTTACGTCTGACCAGTAGCGACAGTTCTGTTTATTTACGTACCCTGATAAATGGAAGTGCGCTTCATCACTCATTATGACAATGATGTCATCCGTCATCTCTTGCAGCATTCTTTCAGCGAATCGGAGCCTCCGTGCATAATCATTTGGTTGAAGTTGTTGAACAACCATAATTTTGTAAGGGTGGAAATGAAGGTCAAAGTGTAAAATTCTTCTTACTGATCTGTCACTCATCCGTAGAGCACGAGCATGCTGCAAAGCAGATCGTCGCGGACTTGCTTCGATAGCTGCTCTAACACGGCCGACATTTTCCGGAGTTCTAGCAGTTCTTTCTCTGCCCCTAGGTACACTAGGGCTCAACGATCCTCTCGTCCGGAGATTGTGCACCCACTTTAGGATGGTGTTTCGTGAAGGAACACGTCCATGCCTTCCAACATTAAAATGTGTTCGAAATCTACGTTGAGTTGCTACCACAGAACGATCGGTTTCAATGAAACTTTCGTATAAAAACACCCGTTGCTCTAGCGACCACGTCTCCATGGCGACTGAACAAGAAAAAATGGCAACTCCTTGCGGTCACATATCAACCATTTCGAAAAAGTTAGGCTTCCCCTTGGCCGAGTTATACGCATCCAAAAAACGTCATACATCTCTGCCGGACCCTGTACTATGTACCAATTCTGGACATCCAATGGATGTTTCGAACATCCATAATAAACAGCCATTGTTCGTCCATTGTACGTACATGTGCTGTGTGGGTCTACGACAGAGATGAATTTCGATAAACATAACCAAAATGTATTTCACGTTGACAACTGTTGAATCGATTTTATACACGTAAACCATGCTGACGTATGACGTGAAGAGAAAATCAAACGGGATAGCGTGCTCTCCTCCTATTGGTCGAAATACGGCACCGTTGGTGTCTTTTAATGTATCCTCGTGAGAAAAAGCCGTTCCCGTTATTCAGATCGCGCGTTTTGTCTTTTGTCGTTCTTCATAAACGAATCTGATAGTGAAATAGTTTAAAACGGTTGGAACTTCGAACAGTTTGATTTTTATTGAATAGAATATCTAGCAAAATCTATTACAATTTCTCATTATGGACGTTTCAAATAAATGCTCGATTTTATTGCAGAGTGAATAGTGAATCCACTTATTTGCATTTGCGGCATATGTGGAAAAGAGTTTACCAGCGTATCTGTTAGAAACAGGCATCTCCGGACAATCCATAATGATGATTCCGCTAAAGTGGTGAAGAAGCAATATATTTTGTGTTCTCTTTGTTCTACTGATGAAAACCAGGAAACGTTTTCTACATAATATGATCATTTGAGAATAATTCATGGTGTTCTGTATGATTGATATTTCTTACATTTCCCCCATCCAAGAAAACTATGATACAACACACAGTTATATTGCCATATTTCAAAATACATATGCTAAATTACCTACTTCAATTCTCACTTTTGAGGTTTTTGTAAGCATATATGTGCTTTTTCTAAATGCAAGGGCGGTTATAGCTTTTTTTCATGGGGGGGGTACCTAATAACGATTGAAAATCAGGTTCACAATTTATGAAATTTTTTTATGTGCACCACATTGCGTAACTTCTTCTAAGGACTTTGATACTCATGGGGGGTAATTACCATAATATAAATCAAACTGTTCGAAGTTCCAAGTTCCAACCGTTTTCAACTATTTCACTATCAGATTCGTTTATGAAGAACGACAAAAGACAAAACGCGCGATCTGAATAAAAGGCAACGGTTTCTTCTCACGATCGTCCTCTCGGGTGCATTCGGAAGCACTCGGAATCGAGTGAATCTGATTGGTTAGGCATTCGTGAGAATTAATGTATGCTCGAGAATCGGCGACGGCGACCAGTGAGCCGTCAAATTCGCCGCAACGTTTCCAGATTGGGCAATTATTCCTGTATTTGAAGGATAGATAATGATCAGGAAATAAAACAATGGTTTTATTTCCTTCATTAGCACTTCGAGTGTTTATATTGTTGTTTCATCAAATGAGATCTGGGCCGCGGTGAGTGGTCCGTCAAATTCACCGCAACGTTGCCAGATTGGGCAAATATTTCGGTATTTGAAGAATAGGTCAATAATTGATCCGAGTATATATAAGATTCATGAATTTTAGTAGAAACAGAATCCTTCTATCTGAAGCCAATTTCATGAATACCCAGATTTGCTGAAATCAAAATTCACTTGGAAAATATTGGACGTAATGGACTCAGCTTCATTTGATTTCCTCCGAGTAGGGGAGGACGGGGGAATTCCGCGCACGGGGGAATTCTGCGCATTGATATTCTGCAACTCAGTTCAGTTATTTCAAAATTTAGATACAGCCACAGAAATGTAATAAACATATAAATAAATGAATATTTTATTATATTTCTGTGGATACAGCGCACCATCTCGTATTTGCCTTGCCAACATCCTCCCGTAATT
This sequence comes from Adalia bipunctata, assembly GCA_910592335.1. Taxonomy (NCBI): domain Eukaryota; kingdom Metazoa; phylum Arthropoda; class Insecta; order Coleoptera; family Coccinellidae; genus Adalia; species Adalia bipunctata. The sequence continues at coordinate 7,148,154 of OU342949.1, read as the reverse complement.
TAAAGATATTCGTGTTTTTATTTTAGACCAGGGAGCCGATTGTTCGTTTCACGACGCTCTGATCTAATTTTCGAGAGAAATTGGAATCGTGGAAAGTACTTCTATTATTAATTTCTAATGAATCTATTGCATGACTATTTTCCTTCATATGTGTAGATTATTTAATGCAAAAGAACAATTACATAATTGTATTTCGTCATCTACTGTCAGTGATTAGTTAGGTTAGGTGACTCACACTGGGAGAATAACGCGCAGCCGTAGCGGGGTAATTCTTCAATAATATTTTTTGTACCTATTCATGGAAATTTGTTTAATTTACATTGTACTTGGTTATTACCTGATTTAAAAAAACAGTATGTAATTCTCTCTTTCAAAAGAATATATATATATATATATATATATATATATTACCTAAATAATAAAATATTTTTTCGAGTTTTTCAGCTGTTCAATACATGCGCATAATTATACCACCGCATGCGCGGTATTACCCAGTACGTGGGGGAAGACCGCGAAAAGACAGTTTTCAGAATTATTTTTTTTTTCTCAATTGGTATAGGTAGTTGAACCTTTTCCTTGTGATGAAAAAGTTCCAAATGGGTTCATGATTCAGCAGTTAAATTATGAAAGTTTGTGTGTACATAGGAAGGTTTTTGTGAGCATTTTCCCTAAGGTGCGTGGAATTCCCCCGTCCTCCCCGACCTCCCCTACATATAAGATTCATGAATTTTAGTAAAAACATAATCCTTCTATCTCAAGCCAATTTCGAGAATACTCAGAATTGGTAAAATAAAAATTCTCTTCGAAAATATTGGACGGGGTGGACTCAGCTTCTTCTGATGATGTTTACTCCGAGAAGGTACATATAAGATTCCTGAATTTTAGTGAAAACAGAATCTTTCTATCTCAAACCAATTTCATGAAAACCCAGATTTGGTAAAATAAAAATTCGCTTAGAAAACATTGGACAGAATGGACTCAGCTTCATCCGATGAGAGTTGATCTAAGAACATATAAGATTCATGAATTTTAGTAAAAGCAGAATCCTTCTATCTCGAGCCAATTTCGAGAAAACTCAGATTTGGTAAAATAAAAATTCTCTTCGAAAATATTGGACGAGGTGGACTCAGCTTATTCTGATGATGTTAACTCCGAGTACATGTAAGATTCATGAATTTTAGTAAAAACTGAATCCTTCTATCTAAAGTCAATTTCATGAAAACCCAGATTTGCTAAAATCAAAACTCACTTCGAAAATATTGGACAGGAATGACAGGATGGACCCAGCTTCATCCAATTATTTATATCTTTATTTTTTATTATTATATCTTAAGAATACTTACTTTAGAAAGAACATTTTTGTTTTAAAATACGGTGACAAGTTTCCTCTCACATGTTTATGTTAGGAATTAGGAATGTTGATTGTTTCTTGCAATTATTATTGCTCATTATCCTACAGGGTGTCCCACGGTCGAGTGCCTATTAGACGTTTCTGGAGAACTGGACATATTTGAAATCCGAAAATTGGGATTATGATATTGTTGGAAATTCCCTACAGACCTAAAATATTTTCGGAGCCTGAGCACTTCCGGTTATACCAGGAGTGGAAATAAATTTGTTCAAAAAATTTTTTTTTCAATATTTTCATTTCTGATATGATTGAGTATTCAATGCTGAATACATTTCTGTTGAAACCATTGTATTCATTCGAATAGTTTTCAAAATATCGAAAAAAAACCTGAAAAAATGTCAAATATTCATAGTCAGTGTTATGTCCATTATTCCTATTCTGAACATTCCGAGTTTAAACCGTTATCACAACGTCAAAGTAGAAGAATGTGAAAAGGTCATGCATCTTTTGAATTTCATAAATATCATCACAGGGTGTTTCAAATTTTGTGTCGAAAACTGTGATCGAAAATTGGCCATAACTTCTGTTTTTCAAATTAGAACCCTATTTTTTTATGATTGCGTTGGATTCTGCGGAGAAAAATATTGATAGCACCCTCAGATGTTCTTGATCCTAAATTCAGTAATTGCCGAGATATTTGAGCTTTTCTGGATTTATGTTGTACGTAGAGTCAAATTCATCGAACCTGAAGAGATTCGATGAATATTCTTGTAAAACCATAGTAACAACTATGTCACCTGTGAATTATTAATGGGATCATTAATTTTCTATGGTCACAGAATATTCTCATGCCAACAGATTCGATGACTATTCTTATGAAACCATAGTAAAATCGAGAAGTAAGGTTAAGGCCTAAAATGAGAGCTGTCACTTGTGAATTATTAATGGGATAATTTATCTTCTTTGGCCACAGAATATTCTCATGCGAAAGATAAGATGAATTTGACTCTACGTATAACATGAATTCAGGAAAGCTTAAATATCTCGGGAATTACTGAATTTAGGAGCAAGAGCATCTGAGAATGCTATCATTATTTTTCTTCGCAGAATCTAACGCAATCATAAAAAAATAGGGTTCTAATTTGAAAAACAGAAGTTATGGCCAATTTTCGATCACTGTTTTCGACACACAATTTGAAACACCCTATGATGATATTTATGAAATTCAAAAGATGCATGTTATTTCCACATTCTTCTACTTTGACGTTGTGAGAACGGTTTACACTCGGGATTTTCAGAATAAGAATAATGATCATAACACTGACGATGAATATTTCACATTTTTTCAGGTTTTTTCTCGATATTTTGAAAACTGTTCGGATGAATACAATGGTTTCAACAGAAATGTATTCAGAATTGAATACTCAATCATATCAGAAACGAAAATATTGAAAAAAATATTTTTTGAACAAATTTATTTCCACTCCCGGTATAACCGGAAGTGCTCAAGCTCCAAAAATATTTACGGTCTGTAGAGAATTTCCAACAATATCATAATACCAATTTTCGGATTTCAAATATGTTCAGTTCTCCAGAAACGTCTAATAGGCACTCGACCGTGGGACACCCTGTATATATTAAGATAATAAGGACCAGAGAATTTAAGAGGTTTTTTTTGTCGAAAGGCGAGCGCCGAAGGCGCGAGGGCCGTCGCGTGCGACGGCCTACGGGCGAGGGGAGGAGGGCGTCGGAAAGTTGAAGAACGGGAGCACACGTGGGTGTTTTCGGATTTTTTCTAGGACCCCGGGAAGTATTTTAAAAAAATTCGCGAAAAACGGTAAAATTCGCCCTTAAATAGCGAATTTCATGCAAATAAGGCTTTTTTCCGGAGGCACCTGGACGTTCGGAGATTTTTTTAAACAAAGACCCATATCCCCGTTACCACAGGTACGCAAAGGGTTTTTCGACACGTTCTTCCGGGTCTCCGAAATAAATTCGAAAAGTTTCGACATTTCGTGAAAATGGTAAAAATTTCCGACTCGACCAGAAAATATCGATAAAACCAGAGAGTTTCACTTATTGCGATGACTTTCGACGTTAGAATTAGGTTAGGGTTCTTGACAACGGCATTCAAAGTTTGACGCGACGCACAGATTACCGTTTCGAGGTTGGATTTTTTCGACATTTCGAGACGTCACATTACATATAGGTTAGGGTTCTTGACAACGGCAGTCAAAGTTTGAGCGAAGCACAGATGACCGTTTGAAGGTTGGATTTTTTCGACATTTCGAGACGTCAAGGGTGAAGTTACATAGAGGTTAGGGTTCTTGACAACGGCAGTCAAAGTTTGACGCGACGCATAGATGACCGTTTGGAGGTTGGATTTTTTCGACATTTCGAGACGTCACATTACATATAGGTTAGGGTTCTTGACAACGGCAGTCAAAGTTTGAGCGAAGCACAGATGACCGTTTGAAGGTTGGATTTTTTCGACATTTCGAGACGTCAAGGGCGAAGTTACATAGAGGTTAGGGTTCTTGACAACGGCAGTCAAAGTTTGACGCGACGCATAGATGACCGTTTGGAGGTTGGATTTTTTCGACATTTCGAGACGTCACATTACATATAGGTTAGGGTTCTTGACAACGGCAGTCAAAGTTTGAGCGAAGCACAGATGACCGTTTGAAGGTTGGATTTTTTTCGACATTTCGAGACGTCAAGGGTGAAGTTACATAGAGGTTAGGGTTCTTGACAACGGCAGTCAAAGTTTGACGCGACGCATAGATGACCGTTTGGAGGTTGGATTCTTTCGACATTTCGAGACGTCACATTACATATAGGTTAGGGTTCTTGACAACGGCAGTCAAAGTTTGAGCGAAGCACAGATGACCGTTTGAAGGTTGGATTTTTTCGACATTTCGAGACGTCAAGGGTGAAGTTACATATAGGTTAGGGTTCTTGACAACGGCAATCAAATTTTAACTCGACGCATAGATGACCGTTTGGAGGTTGCGTTTCTGCTTTTGATTTTTCAAAATGCGAATCTGTCTTCAAAGGGAGATCTACTAACAAGGTGAATCTACTTAAAAGGTAGATCGCTGGGCCCAAACTAGTTATTATTGAAAATACTATTTTATTTTAGGTTCAAATGGAAATAAATGTTGGTAATATTCACATGTGGTGTTATCATTTCCAATGTCTCTGATGGTTGCAAGGATTGCGAAATCTGTAAATTTTTTTCAAGATTAAATAAAATATAGATGGCGCATTGAATTCGTCTGGGTATTTTGGCATTCAAGAAGTGTGATTTATGACATTTATAAAAATGGCTCCGTACACTATACAAAAACGCGTTGAAATTGTTGAATTATTTTATGGAAATCAGCGTTCTGTGAAGAGTGTTTTCGAAAAATTACGTGAATATTATGGTTTACATAATCGTCCATCTGAATGCACTATTGGTCGAATTATTGAAGAATTTCAAGAGACCTGTTCGATGGAAGATCAAAAAAGTAAATAAATATTCTGAATATTGTTTTTCAATAATTAATTAATTCGCACATTTTTTGCATTTCGAATGTGATGGGGGAGCTATATAGATGCATTCTTGCAGGCAACTAAATCCTTCTTCTTTCAAACGATCCATATAGACCGCCATGAAATAGATATGCTTTATTTTCAAAGAATTATTACATTTGTTACAATTTGATTTCTCAACTGTGCACGGAAAATTTTCCAACATCCATGATATTATAAATGTAATATTGCAATGGACATCTATAATGGTCACGCCATTGACCATTGCCCGTTCATGAAATGATGCACTGGGGTGGATTAGGAAGAAAAGTAAGAGATACTACGGAATTCTCACCCCAGAAATTCAATACCAGAATATTGAAATTCCACTTCTAAAAAATGGCAAAATGTTGAACTTGGTTCATATTGTCAACAGAAACAGATATCGTGTCACGAATATCTGTCAGTTCGATACACTCGTTCGAAGCCTTCTTTATAAATGTCCATACATCATACTTCTTGAATGCCAAAATACCCCGAAGAATTCAATGCGCCATATGTATTTTATTTATTCTTGAAAAAAAAACACGCAATTTGAAACACCCTTTATATGTTCAGGTCGAAGACTCGCTCTGTATGGCTGTATAACAGACGATTTATCTAACTGAATAATTTGCTTCAATTTGAAAAATTGCCTCCGTATAAAAAGGATTTCACCGAGTCCAAATAACGGAAACTACAAATTTAGAAGTTGTTGATATATAAATAGTTATTTCCTAACAATTTAATAAGCGAGAATAAGAAACGAATTGGTCCTGAATCCAAATCTGCATTCAAACGTGATAGAGCGGCTGCCGACAGTGGTATGGTCGCGAATGGAGATTCAGAACTACACCTACTATGACGACATCAAATCGTAAAGTCTTAATATCTGGAAAACTAATAATGAAATTGATTCGTTCTTTTTAGAACAAATTGGAACAAATTGAGTATATACGTTGAAAAAAAAAAGTGATAATTTAAAACTTTATCGCTAACTTCACGCTCGCGTCCCTCGCTCAAAACAATTGTTCATAACTCGAAAACCAACAACTTTTACTGATTGGAACAAATTGGGTACTAAATATTTGCATCAAAATTTCTTCGAATTTCTTGGAGAACAAAAAGCTTTGGAGCTGGGTGTGACGTCACCACCGAATGTTACGAATGTGAATAACTCGTTAACGAAAAATGATATCGGAGAATTTTCTTCAGAACAAATTGGAACAAATTCGGGACTAATTATTGGCATAAAATTTTCTTCCGAATTCGAACATGTTGGTGCTGAGCGTGAAGTCAGCACCAAATCAAAGACATGCGAATAACTCGAAAACCATAAGGGTGCTGGGGATGATTGATACAGAACAAATTAGAACAAATTCAGTACTAAATATTGAGCCTGGTTTCAGAATTTGTTCCACCAACTTTTCGCTAACTTCACGCGGCCCGGAGGGCCGCGCTCTGGCTCTTGAAATGAACACATCTTTCGGGCACTTTTTCACTGCTTTTCAGCGGTGCTATTGAATTTTTCGTATCGGCTGAAATTTTGAAGCAAATAACAAAACAAAAAATTTTCAAATGGGAAATGGGAATCCTATTGGAAAAATATTACAGTGTTGATTGAGGATAATGAACGCGGAAAGAAGTATGAAATAGCGAAACCTAAAATATGATCGGACACAATAAATCAAACGAATTAAAATTTGAAAGAATGCTGATGAAAAAATTGTTTCGTTTGATGACGAAAAAAAAAATGTTATTCAAAGATTCATCTCGTTGTTTCGACAAGTTGGTGCTTTGAGGGAATGGCTTTCCTTTATCCATTTCACTGCTGGGAGGAAAATTAACAGTACTGTGCTAAGGTGGCGTAAGGACACAGTAACAAAGCCTTCACAAAACACACCTGATTCATCTCCTAACTCGCACAAGCTGCAAACTTCTGAGGGGTCTCCATGAGGACCTAGGAGATATCAGCATAATCATATCATAATCACATCATATGCTTCTCACTAGGGCTCAGTTCTATTCCAAATTACGCAGTCGTATCGCGATCTTAAAAATAATATGGAGAGGAGACCAGCCGTTGAATGCTATAGTATACAGGGTGAGTCAATAGTGCTCGATCGATCGATTACTCTTGCAAATTTAAGACTAGGGAAATGATTCAAAATCTGGCGAAATCGACAGTACCTACTTAGCGCATAAGCTTTAATTTTTATGACTCTACAGGCTGGTTCGAAATGTTATAAAACACGATACAACATTCATTCAAGGCCAGGCTGGTTAGAAATGTGGTAGATAAAACACGATACTTACCACATTTATTTGAGGCACAACACATGTCCTAACAAAAAATGATAACCACTCACCAAGGTGTTCAAAGTGTAATCATGCGAGCACAAATTACTCACCATACATCGGGTGTCCCAAATTAATTGTTAAGTGAGGGGATCTCAGGATCCCTTCAAGCTAGAAAAAATGAATGGCATATTTTTGGCCTGGAATTTTCAGGAACTGTTATTTGAACCATGCTGTAGATTTTTCACCCCTTCTTGAAACCGACTTCAAGTTACTATTAGGAGAACCATGGCAAACTCTCGCAGTTATAACTAGAGAAGATGCTCAAAGTTTTGACCGTTAATTTCTAGACATTCATTTATACGTCTCAGGAATGCTTCGTGCGTTGCTCTTCTTATTTCATCGGGAGGAAGAGATCTGCAAAAGTGTTTAAAAACCAAATTGAGTTTCAAAACTATGAATCTAAAAATCTTACCACATTTATTTGAGGCACAACACATGTCCTAACAGAAAATGATAACCACTCACCAAGGTGGCCCGAAAAAAAATTCAGGCTCGAATAAATGAACCCATTGACAGTCATATTCTAAAAAATCGAAGTGTCTTTCGAGTGATCTGTAAATTCGCAAAACACTTGAAAACTTTTCGGGAATTCAATAAAAAAATTAAACAATTATCCCAAAACGGTTTTAAAGATATGATCTACAGTGTAAAACATTTTATCTATTTAGGGCCGATTGCACCGTAGACAAAACTGTAGACTAAATCTTAAACCTCGATTAGTCACTATGAAAATCAATAGACACTAATCGAGGTTTTGGATTTAATCTACAGTTTTGTCTACGGTGCAATCGGCCCTGAATTAGTCTAAAAAAGTGGCCGACGTCAAAAAAATACTCAGACAATGAGACAAAAGTTGACAGGTGGTGTATTCCGAAATCATAATTCTATGGAGATTGTGAGTACATATAGATAGGTATCACAATCGACCATTCGCATTAAGGGTCTACATTCCTGAAAAAAAAGGGAGTCAGAAACGATTTATTTTTTCCGATTGATGGAGGGATGTATGAGTGTATAAAGATAAAAATAATAAAAAAAATTTTTTATAAGTATTAATTGCATGAAAAGGATACTCCTCATCATTTTTGGTTATTTTTCAACTTTTCCACTATCAAAACTAACAAATATTTTTGTGTTTTTTCATTTCAGTATTGAAGTCTTTCATTTAGTTAATGCAATGTCTATCTCCTTTTTCTTTTAGAATTCACCGTTTTTTTGTAAATGATATTACAAGAATGTGTTGTTTTCGCGAAATTTATTTCCTTGAATTTTTCTATTCGAAATGATAAATATTCATTTTTCTCCAAGACAAGTCATTAAGGTTTGTTTTAGCCGTCGATTAGTGCAAATCAATTGTTAATAACAATTATGGATTTTAACATGGAATTGAATTTCTTTTAAATGACACGCCCCGCAGGTATCTCCTCCCAGATGACTGATAAAGGAAAAAGAGAGTATTATACCAAATTATACAGGCAGTATGATATCTAGTTCAGGGTAGTATTTCTAGTTATATTCCCTGTGCCTCAACATTTGTTCTATTAAGCTGAATAATCCAATAAATAAAAATTAATGCAATGCACTGCCATCTGGCGGTATACGTTTCTTACATTGAAGGCGAAAGACTCTTAAGAAAAAAACAGGATGGTATGGTGTTTTATCACTTTCGGGCCAGCCTGTGAAGTCAATTATGAGTAAAGCTTATGGGCTGAGTATTGTCGATTATGTTCAAAGTGTAATCATGCGAGCACAAATTACTCACCATACATCGGGTGTCCCAAATTAATTGTTTAGTGAGGGGATCTCAGGATCCCTTTAAGCTAGAAAAAATGAATGGTATATTTTTGGCCTGGAATTTCAAGAGAATCAACTTGATAAAAACCGCAAGTTTAACTGTTTTCGAGTAATGAGCGAAAATTAGAAGATTGCGTGAAAAAAAGTACTCATAACATCTTTAATACTGAACCTATCGACTTGAAACAAAAACCTTCTTCTGGCACTTTTCATTAGAATCGAGTGGTGTTACCAATACATATATTAACTGAAAAGTGTTTTCTTCGTGAATTTTCTGTATCTCTCCAACGAAACCGAATTTTGAAAAAAGAAACCTTTTTTTCATTTTCCATTTTTCTGAATTCGGCTCTGTTAAAAAGATATAGCCATTTGAAAAAAAATTAGGCAAAATACGTGCCTGATACAACTCTCTGCAAAGACCTCAAAGTTCATATTAATTCACCTAGTTTTGTCCTATTATATCTGCTACTAAAAAGCCATATTTCTCTCACCAAAAGTTCCTTCTTCGATTTTCTTGAATATAATTTTGTAAGCACTAATAACTTGATCATATTTTCCTCGATATATCAAAAAATTATACAACAAATCTATTTATAGGGTTTTAGGTAGATGCCTGACCTAACCCATCTACCCATCTTCTATGACAGAGCTATCACAGGGCTTTTGAGAAGACGATGCCAGATTGTTGATTTTCTTTTCAAACAATGGTGCGAGGTAGCATTCGCGCAAGATCTATGAATCGACCCATCCAATACTTTACATTGTTGCTCTGTGTCTCACGCATGAGTATAGCGCACCGGCGCTATTTGCACGTTTCTTTTGAAATATCGGTTCCGCAGATATGGAAAAAAAAGTGTTAATTTCATGGAAATTGGACACCCTCTATCTTCCAAACGAAACTGAATTTTAAAAAATGGTATAGAAAAAAAGTGTTTCGTTCGATGAGAGGAATCTACAGTTAAAATATAAGTACAAGTCGAAGACTCACCCTGTATAACATAGAATACAAATTTTCCAATTTTCGCTCATAACTCGAAAACGGTTGAACTTATAAGGTTGCGGTTGTTACCGAATGGATTCTCCCGAAGATCCAGGCTAAAAGTGGAATTCTTTTTTTTCTATCTCAGAGGGATCCTGAGGTCCTCTCACTAAACAACGAATTTGGGACACAAAATAACTTGCCGGGCAAGCAAACACTTATTGTAGTGATCTGGTAAAAACCGTCTCCCCACACGAATTACATTAGATTCGCATTCATTTGAGCAGTTAATGATGCACCTAATAGAAATGAGATATCTTTTGTGTACCTATTCGTTTCGGTCGTCTCAAAAATGTCGTGCATTGCAATTTTGTATATACAATATGTGGCGGCAACTTGTTTGTCATAGCCTGTGAAACACAGGTAGATTCTAGATATACGGTTGTGTCGGTTTGAGAGTTACCAATGTTCAATATTTGACCAAGAATAAATTCCAATGGGACTTCCCAAAACTGCCTAATTTCAAATATTTTGAGTGACGATCATTGTAGAAAAAGAAATGACTGGCAGATAAATACAATTTTCCATTTAAACAAAGTTGGCACCCATCCAGAAGAAAAATAGATTCTTATAGGTATGTTTCTGAAATAGAGATATGTCACACCGCCTTACTGTTGCTGGACCCTCTATACCTATAAAAAAAGTTCATATTACATACTTTGATTTTTTTCTGTGATCAATTACATATACAGAGTGTAACAGCCAAATGGAATGAATTCGATAACGAATAAATGAGGGGGGGGTGTTAGGAAAAACGCTCGGACACGTCGATTCGTAATTTCGATTACGCATATTTTTCAAAAAAATGAAATTATATAATATATATTATATCCTTATTTACAAATGTTTCCAAAGAACTGGTAATCAGGGTGACACACAAGAGATGGAACTACATAAAAAACTTTACTACTCTTGATAAGCTTACTTTCATATCACTAGTTCTTCTTCTTCTTCTTCTTCTGCGGCGCCATTGGTGGGCAGAACGTAGGCCTTGTGGCCCATTGTTCATTCCGCATCTTTTGATACTAGAGAGACTCAGACCCGAAGGCACGCTGACAGGAATGCCGCGAGCCGACAAGGAGGAGTCCCTCTCACCATAGAGATGGAAGGTGTAGGGTTCCCTAGGTGTGTTGACCTCAGTACAGAGAGATTATCGCACGTGAACAGTATATGTTCCGCCGTTTCATCAGCGTTCCTGCACCAACGGCACAGGGAAGACTCTGTTAGTCCCATTCTATATAAATGTTTGTTAAACAGATGGCCAGTTAGAGCACCAGTCACCAGAGATAATTGCTTCCTCTCGAGAATCAAGAGTTTTTTGACCTCCGGCTTAGAAGAAGGCCCCTTGATGAGGAGTCTCGACTGCCTGAGATCCGTTCTCCTGTTCCACTCAGAGGAGAATTTTTCATCAATCCATCTTTTGAAGAGGTTTTTGATATATGTGGGACAGATAGGAAGCGCGGGTTCCGGCCCAATAAAAGTCGAGCGAGCCCCTTGTTTGGCTAAGTTATCTGCTTTTGTATTGCCAGAGATAGACGCATGCGCCGGGCACCAGATAACCTTGAGAGTGTTATTCGAGCCTAGCGCGCGCAGAGCCTCTCTGCATTCATAAACCAAGTTAGAGGTTACTTTTATTTCAGAGAGGGTTTTCAGTGTACCTTGACTGTCGCAACATATGTATATGTGTTTACCAGAGTAACCTCTGCGGATACTCTCTACCGCACATGCCAAGACAGCATATAGCTCTGCTTGTGCTATTGAGCAGTCTTTTCCGAGGGGAATGGACCACTTTGTTCTGGGTCCAACAATCCCAGCACCGGCACCCGTGTTGCAAACCGAGCCATCGGTGAACCAGGTGGGGCCCTCAGGTTTGAGTAACCTGTCTGGTTTACACCACTGATCTCTGTCAGGGACAACTACTTTGTAGGGCTCGTCGAAGCAGAATCGGGCGCACGCACGGTCCCCTCTGCGGAGGAGGGACGGGTTAATGTCCTCCACCATCTTGAGAGCCATGGCGTGCCCCCTGAATCCCCCACGATCACGCCATTGTCCCTGTTCCCAGATTCTGAGCGATGTTTTCATAGCCACCTCAGTGATGGTGAGGTGTATGGAAGGGATGCCCAACATGCATTCCATTGATACTGTGGGAGTAGATCTTAGAGCGCCTGTTATACTGAGACAAGCTCTCCTCTGGCATCTATTAAGGATGTTTCGGTTGTTGGCCTTCTCTAAGGAAGTCCACCATACCACAGATGCATAGGTGAGGATAGGCCTCACTACCACAGTATACAGCCAGTGTATAATATGTGGTCCGAAGCCCCACCCCTTGCCGAGCACCTTACGTGTAGACCAGAATATTATATTGGCCTTATTCGCTTGAGCTTCGATGTGTTTGTTCCACAGAAGTTTGCGGTCCAATATAACACCGAGATAACGGACCTGGTCAGATAAGGTGAGCCTCATTCCAAACAGACTGGGAAGTCTAATGTCGTTAGGCACCCTTTTCCTCGTAAAGAGAACCATTTCGGTTTTCTTAGGGTTTACTGAAAGGTCGTATGTTATGCACCACCGCTCGATTATCCGCAAAGCATTTTGCATCAAATCGACGACAACGCTGAGTATCCTACCTCTTATCAGCAGGACAAGATCGTCCGCATAGGCTACTGCAACGTGGCCCGCATTCGCCAACCCAACCAGAAGCCCATCCAGGACGAGATCCCACAGTAGCGGTGAGAGAACACCTCCCTGCGGACAACCCCTCCCTGGTGTTCCCCCTATGGTCGAGGAGCCCAGCTTAGCCACGATATTGCGAGCCTCGAGAAGCGATCCCGTCCAGCGACAAAGTGTAGGCGAGATTTCGTGTCTTACGACAGCGTTGTTCATTGCACCGAATGCAGTGTTGTTGAAAGCTCCTTCTATATCTAAAAATATAGCTAGGGTATATTCTTTGTAGTGCAACCCGTCCTCAATGTAATTTACAACTGAGTGAAGAGCGGTGTCTACAGATTTACCAAGCACATAGGCATGTTGAGAGGGATGCAATGGCCAAGCCACTAGTGATGTATCCCTAATATGTCTTTCTACCAGTCTCTCCAAGGTCTTCACTAGGAAAGAGGAGAGACTTATTGGTCGAAAGTCCTTCGCGTTTGTGTGCGACGGCCTTCCGGGTTTGGGTAGAAATATAACGCGAACCTTTCTCCAGGACATAGGTATATGTCCCAGAGCCAGACTTGCTCGAAATATATGGAGCAGTGAGGAAGAGAGCAGGTCCAGCCCTCTAATAAGGAGAGCCGGAAATATGCCGTCCTCCCCTGCCGCCTTATATGGCTCGAATCCCTTGATGGCCCAATGGATCCTAGAGTGAGTTACCACCTGAGACGCTGCCCGCCAATCTGCGCTTGATGCACGTCGGTGAGCCTCGTCACAGGTGTTTTCTGTTTCATTGAAGCCCGGGAAGTGGACCTCTAGAAGTTGTCTCAGATTTTCAACTTCCGAGCTGGTTTTCACACCAGTGGGAAGGGTTAACCAATCGATCTGTGGAGGGCCTCCGCTAGAGAGAATTTTCCGAAGCCTATTGGCCTCAGATACACCCTCTATACTGCTGCAGAAGTTCCTCCATGATTCTTTTTTGGACTTTCTTATGAGTCCTTTGTATTTTTTCAGGGCTGATTTATATTCATCCCAGTCTTTGTCAAGGCCAGATCTCATAGCCTTGTTGAATAGCCGTCTGCTATTACGTCTTTCATCAGTTAGTTCTCTTGACCACCATTTCGTCTTGCCTTTCGGCTTTCCGAACTGAGGTAAGCAACTACTATGATAAGCTGAGATAATAGATTCCTGCAGTTTGTTTGCTGCGGCATCTAACTCTCTCGTGTTCTTTGGTGCTGCGTTACTGTGCCCCAGATTTCCAGAGAGATGCGCCAAGTATCTTGGCCAGTCCGTTTTCTTAGGATTCCTGTATGCCTCAGGTATCCTTTCTCTGCTGTCTCTGATGGAGAAGCAAATATGTCGGTGATCTGAAAGCGAGATCACTTCCGTGTCCACTCGCCAATTTTTTATAAAGTCAGCGATAGAATTGCTACACAATTATATCACTAGTTGAGTTGTGTTTTAAAGGTGGATACTTCAGTTTCAACAATGAAATTTACCAACAATTAACTGGCACCGCGATGGGAGCCCCTGCTAGTACCAGCTTTGCTAATTTGGTGATGAACGACCTGTTCGACTTTGTCTGCGATGGATTGGATTTCCATGTCCTTCTAATGTTACTATATGTGGATGACACTCTGATGTTGATCCCCTCAGAGATGAGACAAAATATTTTCGACCTATTCAACTCATACCACCCCAGTATAAGGTTCACCATAGAAGACGAAACTGAAAACAAGATTTCCTTCTTAGATCTTTTAATTACCAGAGAAGAGGACAATTTAACGACCAGTTGGTTCACAAAAACTATAAGTTCCAACAGAATAATAAATTATTACAGCAACCATAGCAACACCCAAAAAGTCAACACTGCGATTGGCCTGGTATATAGAGCATTGTCCTTAACTCAGCGCAATCTATAATAGTCTATTGGTTCCTTTAAGAAAATAGCCTGAATTCCTATCGCTGACTTCTGTGATCCCAAAATAAACTCTGTGATCCTAATCTAGGTTATTTTTTTGAAGTTTTCTCCACATTTGTTGTTTGCGAATTGTTTCCTGTTTCTTGAATTTTTACCTTGTTTTCACTTATAATCAGTCTAGGTTCAGAAGGGAAAAAACCCCTTTTTTTAAATTCACGACCAGCCTGCGGTGGAGCAGATAGATGTGTTTTTATTTTGTTGACTCAATTCCTGTAAATCAATAATGTAGGTCTATTTTGAATTTGTCATGTTTTTGAGATTTTTAATGTTTTTAATATTTTTAATGTTTTTAAAAAATTTTTAGCCTTGAAAAAGGTCCGATTGGAGACCGAAACGTCGGTGAATTGATGTGAAAAGGAATTTTAAAATAAAAAGTTGTCCAAATACCTGGAAGAATCATTTTATTTATGTAACATGGATGAAAACATGAACCGAAAATTATATAGGGTGTTCCATGCGACCGTGGCCAATACCAACTTTCTTATTTCAAATGCAACCCTCTGTATATTATTTATTTTTTAGATTCTTCAGAAAACTCTAGACATAATTCATGTACAATGTCCTATATTGTATATTGTATATTATGCATTTTTTTTACATTTTTACTCATTTATATTTCATGTATTTTTATATTTTAACTCTACGAGCTTTTTAATTGTTTTATATATTTCGACTTGTAAATATTATTTTATCTATACAACAATTAATTTATTATTTTATCTTTACACCTAATTTATTTATTTATTAGTTGATTGTTAATAATTCATCACACTGCTCTTGCAACAAAACTCCCTGTCTGTGTCTATACAGGGTCTTTCACGAGGAACCTCACCCATATTTATACGGGACACTACTGAACGTATTTTCATGAAATTCAGCACTTATAAGTATTTCACGATGCTGATGAAATCTAAAATATTTTCAAGGCATGAGCACCTCCGGTTTTTCCGGAAATGACGTCAATTTCCGTTTTTCAAATCAGAACACCATTTTTTCATTGCAGAAATAGATTCCTTAGAAAATTTCAAGTTATTGTGATGTAACATTTTTCAGTTTCAGTTGGAAAATTCTCTCTGAGCGGGAAAATTCGAAAAAAAAATCGAAAATAGAGCTCGGCTGAAACAAGAATAACTTCGAGGTTTTTGGATGGAAAATTTTCATTTTTGGGATTTTTCAAGATGTAAGATTGATGTATCCACTTTAAAAATCGAAATCGCGATTCATGATAGAGGGGGTGAAAAAATCGCTTTCAAAGTTAGGGATGACAAAATCGTGAAAAATCAATTTTTTCAAATTAGAACCCCATTTTTTTATAGCAGATATTGAATCCACGTTGAAAAATAATGTGAGTGTATACATCACACCCTTGCCCTAAAGTGGATATTTTCTGAGTTATTCACAAAAAACTGTTTTTCGTCTTGAATTTTCAGCTATTTCTAATATGCAAGAGAAAAAAGTTACAGGTTGTTCCTAAATAGATGACGAATTTGGATTCGAATTTGCATCGGAAACCTCTTTATTTCAACTTATCGGCCATCGGTTTTCTCTCCAGTGATAAATAAATAATTCCTTATGAACCATATGCAAAAACTTACCATGTTTTTTTTAATCATAGATATCATTAACACGTTGAGTGCCATGTGAGACCACATAGGTATCACACTTTTTTGGGAGCGGCGAGCCGCGTGAGACCACTCTGGTCTCACGACGCATAGTTATCTAAATCGCGTATTTCTCCAGTGGTCTCACGTTTATAGGTGGCGAAAATGTTTTGGTAGCAATTAACACATCGCCGTATCTATATTTTGTGCATTTGTTCTCATTTTTTTTTATTCTGGCAGAGCTGTATCCATTTCGGAATCGGACGTATCTTCATCTGGATGTTATTCATCTGCTGAATCATCACCAACAATCGGACTCAAAAGTACATAAAAAAATGAGAAAATTGATGTTCCATATATTAATTTCATTCAATTGAACACCAGAGAAGTTGAATATGCAAAAAAAAAATCGTGGCCACTGGGTCAGTTTTTTCAGAAGTTATGGTGGCACTCAACGTGTTAATTACATCTGACAAATTCCTCTTTATTCAGTAGCATTTTGTGTTTACTATTAATTTGGTGATAATTCGTATTAAGTTATAAAATCGATCACTATGCCTAATTTTAACAATGAAGATTATTTGAATCTCATTCTACTTCATGGAGAATGTAATAAAGTTGTAGATAGAACGATTCGACTGTTCATTGAGAGGTTTCCTGACCGACCCAGACCAACGAGAGATACCATTAACAGAACCATGACAAACTTGAGAAATGTCGGATCTTTCGTTAGGAAAACTATACACAGAGAAAAAAGTGTAGTAGAAGATGAGAACAACGAAATTACAGTTCTTGCATATTTTCGTGTGAATCCTCAAAATTCTCTCGAAGATGCCGAGATTGATCTGGGATTATCTCAATCGAGTGTTTGGAGAATATTAAAAAAACATAAAATGCACCCATATAAATTCAATAGGGTACAGCATTTGAAGGAAACTGATTTCGTCAGGAGAATAGAGTTTTGCGAAGCTATGATGATTCGATTTCAAGAGAATGAAAACTTTTTGGACTGTATAATTTGGACAGATGAATCTAAATTCACAAAGAATGGTTTTTTCAATAGGCATAACAGTCATTATTGGGATGAAGAGAACAACCACTACTTCAGACAATGGAACTTTCAAGAGACCTGGAGTATCAATGTTTTTTGCGCCATCAAAAATAATGCAATTCTCGATGTTCACATTTATGATGGGACTTTAACTGGTAAGATACACTACACATGTTTGCATTATTTTAAGAATGTTCTCTCTTAGGAGATAGATATTCTGACATATTGACTCAAATAATTGAGCCGCTAGTACAGAACCATAATGACTTATGGTATCAACGAGATGGCGCGCCTCCACACAATTCACTCAATGTGTCAAATATCCTCTACAGGCTATTTGAAGATCGATGGTTGGCGAACAATGGTCCACATCTTTGGCCACCACGTACTCCTGATTCAACTCCTTTCTTGTTTGGGGTAGGATAAAAAATATTGTCTACTCAACTCCCCTGACTGATAAAGAGGACTGCATAGAACGAGTCAGAAATGCGTTCAGGTTTGTTCAGATTTTTAGATTCATAGTTTTGAAACTCAATTTGGTTTTTAAACACTTGCAGATCTCTTCCTCCCGATGAAATAAGAAGAGCAACGCACGAAGCATTCCTGAGACGTATAAATAAATGTCTAGAAATTAACGGTCAAAACTTTGAGCATCTTCTCTAGTTATAACTGCGAGAGTTTGCCATGTTTCTCCTAATAGTAACTTGAAGTAGGTTTCAAGAAGGGGTGAAAAATCTACAGCATGGTTCAAATAACAGTTCCTGAAAATTTCATCTTTTTGGCGTGAAGGGAAAAGAAATAGCTGAAAATTCAAGACGAAAAACAGTTTTTTGTGAATAACTCAGAAAATATCTATTTTAGGGCAAAGGTGTGATGCATTCACTCACATTATTTTTTAACGTAGATTCAATATCTGCCATAAAAAAATGGGGTTCTAATTTGAAAAAATTGATTTTTCACGATTTTGTCATCCCTAACTTTGAAAGCGATTTTTTCACCCCCTGTATCATGAATTGCAATTTCGATTCTTAAAGTGGATACATCAATCTTACATCTTGAGAAATCCCAAAAATGAAAATTTTCCATCCAAAAACCTCGAAGTTATTCTTGTTTCAGCGGAGCTCTATTTTCGATTTTTTTTTCGAATTTTCCCGCTCAGAGAGAATTTTCCAACCAAAACTGAAAAATGTTACATCAAAATAACTTGAAATTTTCTAAGGAATCTATTTCTGCAATAAAAAAATGGTGTTCTAATTTGAAAAACGGAAGTCGACGTCATTTCCGGAAAAACCGGAGGTGCTCATGCCTTGAAAATATTTTAGATTTCATCAGCATCGTGAAAAATTTATAAGTGCTGAATTTCATGAAAATACGTTCAGTAGTTCTCCGTATAAATATGGGTGAGGTTCCTCGTGAAAGACACTGTATATTTCTGTAGCTGTGTTGTTTTGTGTTTTTATGTTTTTTCCATTGACCTGTGAAAGCAATTCTTGAAATTGTAAAAAAAACCACTAAACTCTCTCTCTCTCTCTCACCTATCTTCAACTTTTTCGGAAATATTAAGTGTTTTCAGATTTTTTACAAAAATTAACATTTTAAATGAAAATTATTTTATTTCACAAATTCGATACACTACACTCAATACTTAATTCCCATTTACCTCTTGATATGAAGAAAGTAAGCAAAAACATTACTGAGAAGAAATGTTGAGTAACGTTAGAAGACAATTCTACATCAGATTAGCATGTTGCCAAGACGTTCGCGGCGAGCATTTTGAACATTTCCTACCTTAACATAAATGTTTTTTTAATAATTAAGAAATAATCTGTATAACTTATTAGGTTTTAAGTGTAATGTAGGTACCGAATTCGTGAAATGAAATAATTTTCATTTAAAACGTTGATTTTTGCAATAAATCTGAAAACACTTAATACTTCCGAAATAGTTAAAGATAGGTATAGGACATTGTGCATGAATTGTGTCTGGAATTCTCTGAAGAATCCAAAAAATAAATAATATACAGGGGGTTGCATTTGAAATAAGAAAGCTGATATTGGCCACGGTCACATGGAAGACCCTATATAATATTATTTCCTTGAAAAATATGCGCATTCAAAATTACAAATCGACGTGTCCGAGCGTTTTTCCTAACACGCCCTCATTTATTCGTTATTGAATTTATTCCATTTGGCTGTTACACTTTGTATGAATAACATTGTTATTTTCATATTCAGTTTTTGAAAAATGTATAATATTTATCATAAATATGTTCACTCTACATTACATTGAATTCAAAATCCACTTGATACAGAAGGAAGAGAAGTGTTTTTTGGCCTCTATGCAGTATTTCGACATGACGCGGCTTCAGATTTTGTGAAATAGTTGTCTTAATTTCTTCTTGATAAAAATATTGATTTGAAAAAAAAGTGTTGGCCAAGGTTATGATGGGGCTAATGTGATGAGCGGGGTGTACAATGGTGTACAGAAACAGATTCAGAATATTCAACCTATATGTGGAGTACGTTCATTACGCCAACCATATTTGGTAATTTTTTTTCCACGTACCTAGTTTTTACAATTGTTTTGGAAATAGCATCAAACGTTGGGATTTATTGTCAAAATTCACTGGTGAATCGGCCACCTCTCAAAAGAAATTCGTCTAGATAGTCCAGTAGGATCAAACAATTTCAGCAATCAAACTTCGTTAATGAAAAATTCTTGTTAAAATGAGCGAACCCAAGCAGAAATCATAAAACAAAACATTTCGATGAATTGGCTTCCGATCACCGATTTAGAAGAACGGAAGAATTGTGCAAAATAAATATTTTCTATAGAGTGCTCGATACAATAATTTCACAATCGAATGCACGTTTCGAGGGTATGAGTTACAGTAAACAAAATTTTCAATTTTCTGTCACCATCATTTCTACTAGATGTAGACGAAAAGCTGCGACCAATTTCAAAGTAAATGTCCATATGATAGAGACCAACTTTTCAATTCAATTTCTTAATACTCATCATCTATTT
The DNA here is from genome assembly GCA_910592335.1 of Adalia bipunctata. Lineage (NCBI taxonomy): Eukaryota > Metazoa > Arthropoda > Insecta > Coleoptera > Coccinellidae > Adalia > Adalia bipunctata. Next base: position 7,127,745 of record OU342949.1, on the reverse strand, counting down.
CTACCTGAATTTAATAAGGTGTGGACAATTCAGGAATTCTGTTTGAAAATTATAATAAAATACGGCATGCGGTAATGCGATCTGCGATCTAACACAGAAGTATATATACAGCAACATTAATGTCCTATGTCCCTTACAATTCCTGTCACCTCTGTAGAAGCAAATAAAATTTTTGAAAAGTTATATGGGCCAAGCTCGACTTCGACATTTATCGCTTACATCAATTGAAAATTAAGCTGCATCAAGTATAGATTTGAGTGAAGTCAATGAAGTCATTGAATCTTTGGCAGAAAATAGGTCTAGAAAGAGGTTGTGAATATATTTTTCCCGAAGGAATCATTGACTTCAAATCTAGTCTTGATAGACCTCTATGTTCGAATCCTTAATAATTTATTCACATTTATTCCTTAAATAATCTATTCTTATTTTTATTCTGCCAAATAACCTAACATATCAATAAAAAAGGTAAGTCTTGAAGGAGATTATGACAATTACTGCTTATTTTTTTGTAGTTTATCTGAAAATTGTTTTAAATTTTTTTTGCATCTACATAAATATAAAAATTTAATATACCTACTCGAATATGTGAATAGACCTTACGAATTACCTATTTCTTTTCATTACCTAATAACAATATGATTTATTCAAGTATAGTCCTCAACTGTACCTTCAGTAGGTAGAATTGCTTCTTCGAAGGATTCATATTTCGACTTGATAAAAACCAAACGATTCATTAAGGGGCCCCTATACGATTTTTGCACCAGGGCCCCTGACTTTCTAGCTACGCCACTGTGCAAGGCTTTTTAATATTCTACAACTTCAATAATGTGAAGACAGATTATGCATGCTGAGTATATTGAGAATTCAAATGATATATGTACATAATATAGCGACAACGCCTATTTTCTATTTTCAACTTATTCTTGGAATTCTGAGAACCATTAGCAGCAGCTCGAACTGAAATAGATTGAAATTGAATACCTTAACATACTAGGGAAGCAAAAATTAAAAAAAAAATTGGGGAAATTCATTTTCCGGTAAAATTGGAAGTACTGAAGCTTCAGATTACAAATAGGCCCAGTTCTACAAAAACGTCTAATAGGCTTTCGAAGAGAAAACATTTCGTAATATTCATGTGTTCATGTGAAAAAAAAATTTTCCATTTATTGACTTTATGCAAGATTTCTAGAAAATCAGAGTGGAGAATATAGATTATACCGAATACATTTTTTGTCTTCTGAAAACTGAATTGCTTAAGTAAACCTGTCATCGTTCGATCAGAGGTTTTCAATGGAGAGTTGAAATCATTTTCCTATGATCCGACTCGGGACTCTTGTGCTCGATATGGGTGTATAAACATATACAATGAACAGCACCCGAAATTCTGATGTTTGGTCCAATCAACCGACACCAACGTGCGGAATCAGTTGTACTAAACCGACAACAACTTCCAAAAAAAAAACTCTTTTCAATTCCACAACAATATTTTGTCAGGACATCCATATGAATGTTCTATAAAAATCTCTCTTGCGAAAAAAAGCAATTCCGCCAAATTAGGCTCAATATGCTCCAATAACAAAACGTTCCTGTCCAAATTGAAAAGTGATCTCCGAAAGCACTATTGAGTATCATTTCGAGTAGAGTGTCTACTTGACGTAGCGTGACAGATCACACGCTAAACTTAACTCATTGAGAAGTCGGTAGGGCGAACTCGAATCAAAAACTAATAATCCTGGTCGGTATGATGGACCAGTGGCTTGTGAACACAAAGCCTGCTTGATCGCTACTCACTAGGAGGTACAGGATCCGGCTTCCTACTGAGCTTTACAGGACCGGCCTCCAACTCTTTCAAATAGAAAGAAAAGCTGATTCATTAATCATAATAATATGAAGGCTTACCACAAAACGCAATGAATTTAGTGCCGAAGAAAAGTTATATGTGTACATTTGTTTCTTATGTTTCATACAGATGGTGAAAAAGAAAGGAAAACATCAATTTTTTTCGTAAATGAGTGAGCCTTGAGGCGAATTCCGAATCTCGCTGATTTTTATTTTGGACCAGGCCTACTACCAACTTTTCGTTGTTGCATACCAAGATTCGGCTTTCTGGACATTTGGGAGTATCTATCGAAAAATAATTTTATATACAGCACCAAATCACTTATAGAGAGAGGGTGAGAGTAACAGATTTCTTAAGATTTGCGCTGTTCATGTCCTTATTTTAGTCAGAGAAAACCATTTTGTTGAACCTGGATTGTCATTTTCTTTGCGGAGTTTATTCCCTTCGATCAACAAAAATTACTTTCATTTCCAAACGTACGATAACAACGTCATTTCCCGACTGACAGGATCACAGAGAAGTTTTATTTCTCCGCCTAGGCGGAGAAATAGTTGCTATGGCTCACTTTTTCCTCCGGCGCCGGCGGCAGGAAAAGCGTTGTTAGGCAAGGGACTAATTTTGCAAGACAACCGTAACTATACAAATGTTACATTTTTCACTCAATTATAACGATCGTAAATGTCAATCCAAAAGAGGATATTCAGATTTGCAGGAGTTTCAAGATATTTGAAAATAAAAGTATTTCATTTTATAAGAAGGAGAAGTGTCACTTTTCATGGCGAGCATTAGTTTGCCCGCCGAACGTAGTGAGGCGGGTAATTGAAAGCGAGCCATGGAAAGTCACTTCTCCTTCGAATGAAATATGTTATTTTATTTCCAAACATCTTCAAATTCCTGGAAATCTGAATATCCTCTTTTGAATTGACATTTACGATCGTTATAATTGAGTGAAAAATGTAACATTTGTATAGTTACGGTTGTTTGCAAAATTAGTCTCTTGCATAACAACACTTTTCCTGCCGCCGCACAGTGGGCAGAAATCATCTAAATGTGATATCAAATATATCATTCAAATCAAAGTGCCAGAATGCAGTGAATTGATGATGAAACGATGGATTTACTATTATGGAACCAAATTTATGCAACTTCAATCGAAATAGGAGGGAAAATTTGGTTTTCATTGGGTTTCATTAACATATATGAAAAAAAACCAGTCAGTTAAAAATACTGCACACAGTTTTTCGGCAAATAAATCTTATATTTCCCAATTTCCTTCATCTTCTGAATTTGGGGATAATTCACTATCAACAGAGCTTGCTATTTTTTCTGGAGAAGGCAGCAGCTCGGGCAGTAGCAGATCCAAAACTTCCGCTGGAATTGTTTCCCTTCTTCTTTTTGGAAGTGATCTATGACTTGTTATAATCGGGTCAGATGAAATCAGAAGACGATGAAATATGTCTTGATTGGTCTTGACTCGATTACATTTTCTTGAAAATGAGAACAACCAAGTCCATCCAAGACATTTTCAGAGTTTTCTTTTGAGAACTTGACACAATTTGAAAACAAAATGACTATCATCCCTTTTGAGTACAGGTATCAATTTCATAGCTAATAATTCAAGAAGGGGCAAAAAGGGGCTGCTGTTAGGGAGCTGATCTTCTACTAGAAACCCAAGAGAATCGTTATTGAAAAAAAAGGTATTTGGAAGCTCTTGGAAAGTTACTTTTGCACCATTATTTAATCTTTCAATGGCAACAACAGAAAAATCCGAACAGGACAACTTTCAACGCAAATGATCAGATTTTAAACAAAATATTAGATTGAAAATATATAAACAAAAACGAAGTACATAGGTTCAGATGAATCCTTTATAGCGTGCATTTGAATTTTCAGATTACATCAGAAATTATGGTCAACAACAATAATATGTTATTTCGCGTCAATTGAAAAAACTTTCAACACATCTAAATTGAAAAAGAATTTCAATTCAAAATTAAAAAAGAATAAAATGCGTTAGAACTCTTTCGGTGCTTGAATTCAGTGGACTGATGTTTAAAGTCAATCGTAGAATAACAACTGACATTTCATGGGTAGTATGATTTTTAGAATTAATATCACATTTAGAGCCATATTTTCGCGTGACAATATTTTAAAATTATTTCGTCCGTTTTGAAATATTCGTGTTGAAGCGTCGAACTGGTGACGTCACGCACCAAATGGTTCGAAATAATTTGCAGCGGTTTGAAAGCAGGTAGTGGAATAGTTCGAACTGAAGTTTGATTTTTGGAATCAGCTGATTGAAAATGAAATGTTTTTGAAATAGTTTTAAACCGTGATTGACGCGAAAAAATGGCTTAGATGGTTTCTGCCCCACTGTGCGCCGGAGGGAAAAGTAAGCCATAGCAACTATTTCTCCGCCTAGGCGGAGAAATAGAACTTCTCTGTGATCCTGTCAGTCTAGAAATGACGTTGTTATCGAACGTTTGGAAATAAAATAACATATTTCATTCGAAGGAGAAGTAACTTTTCATGGCTCGCTTTCAATTACCCGCCTCACTACGTTCGGCGGGCAAACTAATGCTCGCCATGAAAAGTGACACTTCCCCTCCTTATGAAATAATATACTATGAATAAAATATCAAAATATATTTAATAAATAGGTACAGTGTGTTTCGGTATGACTTAGCGATAATTTGAGGGCATCAAATATACCTAATTTTATCGACAAATACATCCACATTGGTGAGTGATATTTCATTCGAGGGAGAAGTGACTTTTCATGACTCGCTTTCAATTACAACTCAAGCTCGCCATGAAAAGTGACACTTCTCCTCCTTATGAAATAATATACTATTATTTTCAAACATCTTATTGTAACTCCTGCAAATCTGAATATCCTCGTTCGGATTGACATTTACGATCGTTATAATTGAGTGAAAAATGTAACATTTGTATAGTTACGGTTGTCTTGAAAAATTAGTCCCTTGCCTAACAACACTTTTCCTGCCGCCGGCCGGAGGGAAAAGTAAGCCATAGCAACTATTTCTCCGCCTAGGCGGAGAAATAGAACTTCTCTGTGATCCTGTCAGTCGGGAAATGACGTTGTTATCGTACGTTTGGAAATAATAGTAATTTACGTAACAAGTCCGGAAAATAGGGTTTTTTGGACAAATAGACAAGATTCTAGGCCGAGCCGGAGGCGAGTCCTGGAATTCTGTGAGTCCAAAAAAACTATTTTCGGGCATGTTGCGTACAATATTTTTTCGCCAACCGTGTAGAATTACAAATCAATGAGACGACACATTTCTTTATTATACATTTTGATTCTTATTTGAAGAAAACAAAACAGAACTGTCATCCGTTATTTCGTTGCTATTCTGATGATCAAGACAATGATAACAACAACGTGATTTTTCCGGCCTAGTCCGGAAAGTACGTACTTTCCGGACTAGGCCGTAAAATGCTACTTTCTCAAAGAAAGAGCGTCCGGGAGTGGATACATCTTGGACGGTTGCCGAAAAACTCATTGGCACATCAATTTTCTATATTAAAAAAAAATTTCCATCTGGATAGGAGCTCAAATATGCAAAAAATGATGGAAGAACTGAAAAGACATCCAGAAAGTGTAAATTCGCAGAGAACTGTCGGAAATTCCATCAGGAGAATAGTTGGCCCCGTCTAGTTTAGGAACCCCTCTCCGATTTTCAAAATATTCTGTCCCGTGTAAAATAGTATATTTCATTACTAGTCCAGAAAGTGAGCCTTTTCCGTGCGCGCGCGATGTGTTGGGCTCCGCCTCACACGGGAACTCGTGCAAGAACGGAAAAAGCCTTTACACGGAAAGAAATCTATTCTCTAACCAAGTGGATAATATTTGATTGAAGTAAATGATAGATTCATATATGAGCAAGAATAAGATTTAGTTGATTCAAGTATACCTTATTTTCCGAATTCAAATGAAATAATTCTTTCGATTAAGTATATCATATACTTGAATTTAATAAATCACGTATTATTGATTCAAGAACATTCAAATATTCCTTGTGAGTAAAATGAAAATTTTGAAATGATTATTTGAAATATTTCGTCTAAGGGAAACATAATCTCAAATGGAATTATTGTACTTCTTAATCTCAGTGGTTTCTTCATTCGAAGCAAAGATACCAAATACTTGAATGAACTCAATAATTTTACTCAATCCAAAATCAGAAAATTGTTGAATTGAGTATATAATATTTTCAAATCAAATTTCTTTCCATAATGGTTTTGAGTAAATATTACCTTCAGATTTAGTTTTCGGTCTACTTAAAAGAAGTAAATATTACCATTTATATTCTCCCTCTGAACCAATGAGATTTCTTCATTTCAGTTTTTACTATACTCAGTAGAAATGAACTTCATACTTAATTCAACTATTGATTATCATATTATTATATGTAAATGCATGTTGAAATAAGTATCAACTGAAAATTTATTTTATACTTGTTTTGACAAATAGTGAAATTATTTGGAAAAAGATATTCGTTTAAGATTGCTGTGATTTCTGGATGAGGATTATATTCATAAAACGAGGCTTATGAGAATTAAAAACGAATTTATTATTCTTCTCAAATAATCATAAACAAACAAAACAGTGATCACTGAAAACAAATAGAGAAAATGCTAAATAAAACATAGAATCAACTGGACTAGGTACAAATAAACACAATAATAACTGGGGTGAAAAAATAAGTACCAAAAATAAAAATTCTATTCTATATGAAAAATCATAATCCTAAGAATATTATCACATACACAAATATACAGAATATGTAACAGCCAAATGTAATAAATTCGATAACGAATAAATGAGGGGGTGTTAGGAAAAACGCTCAGACACGTCGATTTGTAATTTCAAATGCGCATATTTTTCAAGAAAATAAAATTATATAGGGTGTTCCATGCGACCGTGGCCAATACCAACTTTCTTATTTCAAATGCAACCCCCAGTATATTATTTATTTTTTGGATTCTTCAGAAAATTCTAGACATAATTCATGACAATGTCCTATACCTATCTTCAACTTCTTCGGAAATATTAAGTGTTTTCAGATTTTTTACAAAAATTAACATTTTGAATGAAAATTATTTTATTTCACAAATTCGATACATTACACCCAATACTTATTTCCCATTTACCTCTTGATATAAAGAAAGTAAGCCAAAACGCCTGAAATGTTGAGTAACGTTATAGAAGACAATTCTACACCAGATTAGAATGTTGCCAAGACGGTCGCGGCGAGCATTTTGAACATTTGCTACATTGACATTAATGTTTTTTCTTGTTTTTTTTTAATAAATAAGAAATAATCAGTATTACTTATTGAGTTTTAAGTGTAATATATACCGAATTTGTGAAATGAAATAATTTTTATTTAAAACGTTGATTTTTGCAATAAATCTGAAAACACTCAATACTTCCGAAATAGTTAAAGATGTATAGGACATTGTGCATGAATTGTATCTAGAATTCTCTGAAGAAAAAAATTATAATATACAGGGGGTTGCATTTGAAATAAGAAAGTTATTGGTATTGGCCACGGTCACATGGAACACCCTATATAATATTATTTTCTCGAAAAATATGCGCATTTAAAATTACAAATCGATGTGTCCGAGCGTTTTCCCCAACACGCCCTCATTTATTCGTTATCGAATTTATTCCATTTGGCTGTTACACTCTGTATGTACAAACAACAGAAGAAATATCAGAAGAACTACAAATAAAAAATTACATAGCTACACAGCCCTGTATAAAAACACATAAAGGTACTGTCACTGAACGGGATAATTGATTTTCAAAACGTAAAACAATTTGAAAATAATGTCGAATGCCTTACGTGCAGGGAAAAACTGATGGTAGAGGTTATCAACAATAATAAAGAAGCTTTTCGGTTCTAATAGAGACTGTCCCAAAACCAACAAATAGGGCTGCACCGTTTCCTTCCTTTGTATTGCTTTCTGCCTCTGCTCTTGAAATAATTTTCTCCAAACCTCTGCAAAAAAAATGCTTTTAAATTCTCTATCCTCTGAATTATCAACCGCATTCTATAACGAGTGATATGAAGGGTTATTCCCCCAAGAAAAAGATACAACAGTACTGTAAGAGACCATTTCAATCTAATAATTCAAAATTCGAAAGTTACATAAGAAAATATGGTATAACTGGTTGATTATCGCTGGTAAAGTATTGTGTAAATCGAAAAATTATTTCTAAAAGTAGTAAGAGCAAATTCATTTGATAAAAGTAACAAATACTTATTCCACTTATCTACTTCAGAATTCATCTCTTTAATTTTCCTTGAAATCAATTTCCATTCCTAAGGTAATAGGATTTTTGAAAATGAATGTTCTTAGAAATGTGATAGATGCGCACCTAGAGTATTTCAAGTATTAAATTCATTGAAAGAGAAAACAGATTTGTGATTCAAAACGTATACGATTCAAACTAGAAATTAAGTTTTTTTTTCCAAATCTCAATATTATAGATTTAAATCAATACATCTAACATAGCTTACCTTGAAATAGCTTGATAACACTGCCCGAGCATCTCCATTCTCTCATAAGTTTTCCACATTTCACTAAAAAATGGTTAAACTTTCTTCAACACACTGAACTTGGACGAAATAAGATGCGGTATGAACAAGTTGAATCAAGATCGAGAGTGATATCCCCTTTTGAGTAGTGAATAGAGGGCGCTTTTTAGTATATTGTTGAATAATTTACTTGGATCTAGTGGATGGAGAAATTTATATACTTGGATTACGATAAAACCTAACTACCGGAGAATTGGCGTATTAGTATATCGCTGAATATTATACTTGGACCAAGTGAATGAAAATTTGATCAAGATTAATAATGGATTCACTTGAATTTTCAGTTATAAAGATTTGTTCTACATTTTTTTTCCTTTAAAAATTTTGTAATTTCTGAATGTTCCAGATTTGATGATTTCTGTTTACATCGTTCAAGAAAAATTTTTAGGATACTTTGATATTTACCCTTACGAAAGATTAGGTACTCAAAACGAAATATTTAATAGTACGTAGAAATTTTTATCGATGGCCAATAAGCAGGCTTCTTTCCAATGATATTAGTAACAGTAAATATCAGATATTATTTGAAATGGTACTAGAACTGTGCTGAATATCGAAAAAATTGTGTACGTTGGATTGTAAATTTGGGTGTGAATTTTAAGAGTTAATGCGTGGATATGAAAACGTCATATTTATTTCGATTATTGGGATTAACACTTGATGAAGCGTGATGGTGTTGAAAAATATGTGGAAATTAGATATATTCTCTTAAATAACAAATCATTAAAGATCAAGTTGGCTTTGAAATAACCTTGAACAGGTTAAGGTTAAAACAAAATATGATAGCTAACAATTTTCACTCAAAACATATTCTTCTTGAGTTCATAGTTTTTGAGATAATTCACAGTCTCAAGCTTAATGCCTATATTTATAATCAAAATCAACAAGTAAGGGTGCTATAGAGCCCTCATCAATACTAGGCCCTTTCTGGGGTTGTAACATCCTTGGACGATTTCGACACCACATTCAATACCAATACTTTATTTTTATAAATACAGAAGTAAAGAGGTTTAGCATTGTTAACCTGAAGACGGTAGGTATATTGTCGAATAATTCACTTGGATCTAGTGGATGGAGAAATTTATATACTTGGATTACGATTAAACTGCCCGCAAAACGGATCAGAGGGTTTTCATTGTTCCTTTTATTCATGCATGTTGCCTAACTACCGGAAGGAGAATTGGCATCTTAGTATATTCTGAAAATTACACTTGGATCTAGAGAATGCATGTCATTTCACTTAAATTTTCAAATACGATGACGGATGAATTGTTCTTCAACTTCTTTCTCTCTCTTTCAAAATTATGGAATTACTAAGAGAAATGTTTCACAGAATGTAATAGATTTGGTGATCTTCTTTTCCATGATGTTTTACCACACAATTTCATTATAAATCGATTTGTAAAAAGTGATTGAAATTTTCTTCAAATTATTTTTTCATAATTTAAACTTCATATCATCCATACAATGTATAGATTGGTAATTTTTTTCAGATTTCTAACTTATCGTATACATATAATCTAAAATCTAAACGTTATCCTATAGCAAGTAGCAATATTTTATTCTCGATTTTATTCCATTTGCCGAAATATTCTCGAATCATTATTGATTGATTAATTAATTATTAATTCAATACATAATTTTATGTCAATCGAAATTATTATTTTAAGAAAACCAATTTCTGGAATATAACATATATGGAATGAGGATATTCCAATTCTCGAACTGAGAATATTATATTTTCGAAGTCAAGATATCATATAGTTACCTGAAATATAGAAGTACTCTCGAATTGATTAAAGTGAATAGTTTGGATTGAATAAATAATTTACTTGGATAGGGAATTTCATTCTTCAATCAAGTATATGTTTTTTGAGTAAAATAAATTCATTCCAAGTATACAAAATTTACCTTTTCACTTGTTTTGATTTTATATATACTTGAAACAACTCTAATATTTCGAGAATATTAGGATTCTTGATTTGAGGATAGATTTCTTTCCGTGTATGGACGTGTAATGAACGATATTTTTCATTACACCTCTCTGAAAACAATAACACGGGAAAAATTTTCAGCAGAAAGCATTTCGATATTGTAAAACAATAATTATTCAAAACACTGATAACCACTGTCACGCAATCGTTGCTCTGTGTCTCAGCATAGGAATCATAGGATGCATCTATGCCTCAGCGCACCGTAAAACTTTTTGCGGTGCGGCCGCACGGAAAAGAGTCATTTTCGATGTTCTTAATCTACATCTTATGATAGGGATTTCAGTGCGGTGTAATGAAAAATTACTTATGAATGAATCTGATAGGCAAAGCGGTGATGAATCGCCCTGTATGTGGAAGTAAGTCACTCCTACACTCATATACCTACTTATATTTTTTACCTCTATCTTTTGTTTGTCCAATTATTCAGTAATATGGATTATCCAATAGAATAATTCGTTATAAAAAGTTCAAATCACCACTATTTCAATAAGGATTTCTCATAAAAATTGATAGTAAAACGTCTGCAGACCTGCAGTGCAAATGTAATTATTTCAGCTCAAGAAGTAATTATTCTGCACCCTCTCTCACCCACACGATATTGACAAAAACGCAAGAAAGAATACTCGAATCGAGCACCGTTATTAAGGTGTCAATAAAATCTAGAGTACGCGAGTATTCCCTTTATTCATCAAGGATCAAATAATCTTGTATTTTATGAACTATTCGTGGAAAGTCAAAAAATCCGAATCAGGGATCAATTGATTTACTCAATAACAGAACGCAAAAAATAAGACCACACTGACCAGAAATTTTTCTCAGGGGGGGCTAAATGAAAATTATTGTAATATTGAGGTGTTGTGCTGAAAAACGATAAGACCATCGAAATCTATGGGGGGGCCATGGCCCGCACTGCCCCCCCCCTGCGGGCGCCCATGACACTGACAACAAAATGCAAGAAATCAAAAGAATATTGGAGAGACGTTCCAGTGTTATAAGATTCAAGTTGGTCGATTATTCAACGTAGGAACCTTTCAAGAAAAACAACGTATTTTGAGGTTTGGGATTACGTCCGTATAAGATGATGTACCTTCAGGGACTGAGTCCGAAAGCAATTGGAACCTTTCCTGTTTTCATAAAAAGAAAGATGGGGTTCAGATGAAGTTTGTTTATGCTTCGATGGTTCCGCCAACGAGTTCTTGGAAGAGAAGATTGGCAATCAGAAATCTCCAAAATTGGACTGATTATTGGTCTCCAAGGAAATGTGCATTTACATTTGTGGTCCCCTGGATTTCTGTTTCTGGGGTTATTTGAAGTTGCTAGCCTATGATAAGAAATAACGTATTAGTGACGTTTTGAAATTTGAAGCCTTTCCAATATTGGATTATCGAATTCGTTCCTGCAAACTTAGCGGAGGTATATTTCAGTGGTTCATTTCCAAACAAATCTCCATTGGTAAAGTTATTATGTTCTGTGTGTGCAAATATGCAAACCATCTTTATTTCCATGTTACTGAGATCTTTTTCATAAAATCAAATGAAATCCGGGAAAAAATATATCGTCTTCAACATTAGTGGTTTTCGTTGTATTATTAAAAATTCAAATACGGATTGGGAGCATAATAAATTGTTAAACTTCTGCCTAAAGCTATGAATTCTCCCGACGCAGTTCATCATTATTTCAGGATTCGTGATGGAATTTAGTAAGCTGCAGGAGGATGAAACTTCTATTCAAATCTTGGCGGCACAAGATGTCATTCGCTGACGAGTGTCAAACGATGAAAATAAACAATATAACCACCCGATTGATATTTCCACCAATTTTTTTAAAATGTAGCTGTTCCGATGCCAAAATAATGAAAAATTTTCTTCTAACAAATCCTATCATCTTACTCATATGTTTTTGGTAATAATTCCTCATGTGAGTTATTTCCTTAATTAGGGTTCTTGTTTAATTTGTAAGTGTTTGGAGTTCTTTCATTCCTTCAAAGAAATTGTTATTCAGCTGAATTCTTCTTTACATATTTTTTCCAAAGTCATTTAAAAAACACGTATCAGATACGATTCTCTGCAAACACCTCAAAATTCATATTTCTCGATTGAAATTGAGTTAATGCATTTATGCGGGCCACTCACGAGGCATCTGTTTCGAGCATTCTGGAAGCCGACCTGGACGCCTGACTTTTCAGGCACCCAACCGGCCTCAGAAGCCTACTTCGTATACAGGGTCTTTCACGAGGAACCTCACCCATATTTATACGGGAAACTACTGAACGTATTTTCATGAAATTCAGATCCACTTTAGGGCAAGGGTGTGATGCATACACCCACATTATTTTTTAACGTAGATTAAATATCTGCCATAAAAAATGGGGTTCTAATTTGAAAAAATTGATTTTTCACGATTTTGTCATCCCTAACTTTGAAAGCGATTTTTTCACCCCCTGTATCATGAATCGCGATTTCGATTTTTAAAGTGGATACATCAATCTTACATCTTGAAAAATCCCAAAAAGGAGAATTTTCCATCCAAAAACCTCGAAGTTATTCTTGTTTCAGCGGAGCTCTATTTTCGAATTTTCTCGCTCAGAGAGAATTTTCCAGCCAAAACTGAAAAATGTTACATCAAAATAACTTGAAATTTTCTAAGGAATCTATTTCTGCAATAAAAAAATGGTGTTCTGATTTGAAAAACGGAAGTTGACGTCATTTCCGGAAAAACCGGAGGTGCTCATGCCTTGAAAATATTTTAGATTTCATCAGCATCGTGAAATACTTATAAGTGCTGAATTTCATGAAAATACGTTCAGTAGTTTCCCGTATAAATATGGGTGAGGTTCCTCGTGAAAGACCCTGTATAGCATTCACTGGCATTCAGTTGAGATGGTGATAATGTTCAAATAAATTTGAAATTGGAAAAAAGCCATTTCGTAAATCAGAACGTCATATTTTTCCAAAATGTGGGATAGAGAAAGAGAGGTATTTTTTTATTTGAGCTCATTATGGTAATTTTTGTTGTTGGGTCGTCACCATAGCCAACAACAAGAGAGAAAAAAAATGTGTCCTATTTATATATAATCATATTTTAATAAGAGGGAGCGGACATCATGCAGGATTTCTATTATCATATGAATGAAAATTGGGCTATTTGGGCAAATATTATCCGAACAAAGTAGGTAGGTACACATGCATTATTTTTCATGACATCATCTCCTGAACGTAAAATCCCTAACTTCCCAACGATGTCATAAAAACAATGTTTTTCTAGAAAGAGAAGTGATTTTATCGTGTAAAATAACAATCATTCATTCCTTGCATCATAAACTGACTTCAGAAGATTTATTACTGATAACTTAATCCTCTCACAGGTAGAATAGGAAGTGTTATAATTCCGTTTGTACAAATAACTGGAATATGCAGTTCAAGAGATTAAATACATAATTTGAACAATAATAGAAAGAAAAACAAATATGTACTTTCATTGTCCTGAAGAACGTCTAATGCTGATGCAAATCAATAAATAATATTTTCATATCACACCCTTTCATTGAATCACCCAAAAAAAGAAATATCTACACAAATGATCGGTTCTGCATTAACACTTTCATAATTGTTTTAATACTTGAAATCATTGCAATCTCATGAAATAAACAATTACATGTTCTTACCTTCCCCACTCTGATGGTTGAATAAAGTCGAATTCCGCTTCGAGAGATTTAGAAAGTATGAATCAGATCATTTCGGATCTAATCACATTAATGAAAAAACAATTAGCATAACTGGTATTATTTTATTACTTCTGAATATCAGATATAGTTTCAATCTACATTTTATTTTACATATTTACAATATAGGACAAAATAATTTATTTACGTTCATATTCACATTATTTGAAATATCTCAGAATTCATGAAGATATACATATTACACAATGATTACACGATAAATATTTCTCGCTTTCTTCTCAAATCATCAGACAAAACATTCACGCACAATTTCAATTTTGTCTATTTATCTTATCGGACTACGGTTGAAATAGATACAATTTTCTAATCTGATTGAACTTACGAACACATTCACCGTTCCATAGAAATCCGAATGAGAATTTTCAAATCAGCTTTTTCAAAAGCTGATCAATTATTTCAACTGAGTAATTCAATAAGAGGGAATATCAAGTATGAATGAAATTTCGTTCCAACTATTCGAACTATCCTAATAATATATTGCATCAAATAACACACATTGCAAATTTCTTTGGTCATGATTTCAACACTTAGTTTTGGCACCACGGATCTATTACATCTTTCACCTCATCCACTCTTCTGGACCAGCCAATGGAGCAAAGGCAGATACTTGATTATGAATTCTCGATAGTTTCAGATCAGAATTTTCCGATTTTATTTTGATGAGGTTCTGATTTTTATCACCACACTCGGAACCAATGATGGATTCAATAGAGAAGCCATTTCGATTCTTCTTATTCAGTTCTGTTGTCATGTATTCATCTGTATCCGATACTGGTGTTATATTGGGTTGAACAGGTACAGGTTTGCACAACGTTGGTTGTGGTAAAATCCCGAGAGGTCCAAGACCTAATCTGGATAAGTCCATTGGAGGCAGTAAGGGTATATTGTTCGGTAGACTTGTAGGTAGTCCTGGGAGGTAAGAATATGGGTTTGGAATTCCATGTGTGGAAAATATTGAATTGTGGTAGTTTTCTTGAGATAAGAACGAGGCTACCATCGCTGATGCATGATGGTCGCGCAAAATGACGTTGGGTGATGGTCTTTTGTATCTCTTTCTTCTTCGGAGGAAGCTTCCGTTATCGAACATATCTTCGGCCATTGGGTCCAAGGTCCAATAATTCCCTTTGCCCGGGTTTCCAGGTTCCCTCGGGATTTTTATGAAGCAATCGTTCAAAGATAGGTTGTGTCTTATCGAATTTTGCCAAGCTGGAAATTTTTCCCGGTAATACTGAAATCTTGTCATGATAAACTCACAAATGCCGCTTAGAGTCAGCTTTTTCTGAGGCGACTGAAGAATAGCCATGGTGATCAACGCTATGTAGGAATAAGGAGGTTTGATCAATTGATGCCCGGACTTCTTCTGCTTCACTTTCTGGAACTTATCTTTGTTGAGGTCCTGAACATCTGCGTTTCCTCGAAGATCCAACGGACTCTCGGAAGGTCTGTAATCGGTGTTTAGTAGTACATCGGTTTGCATCTCTTCGTTATTTGTAAAATGGCACTTGGACATAATTGAAGGTCCTTCCTTATTTTTCAGACAATGGAACCATGATTCACGATATCCGAACAAAGTCACTCTGTATAAATTGTAGGTATACTTTTAATCGCACTAGATCAATATTATCATTTTTCGTTTGGCGAACTCGTTCACTGAACCACGTTAGATGAGAGATAAATTCAGTGATTAGCGATGTTTCGAATCATTAGTCAGCGTGAATGTTATCTCAAGCTCATACGAACTGATAAGCTTTATGAGCGACATGCGTTACTTTTTTGTAGCTCTTCTTCGCAGGATTTGTCGTCGACTGAAGAGAAGCTGTGTAGAAATGTTATACCAATATTATCTTGACAAGAACAATGATAGTTCGGGACACCACATTTCCGGGTTGGAACGTCAAAACAAAGCGGTGGTGGTGGGGAAGCCCGAAATCCACGCCCACCAACCCCTGTAGAGCGACGCCTATTTCACCCCTTACGGTAACAGGTTTACTTGAGATTTTCACATTCCAAAGTGTGTTTATCATTCGCCTCCTATATTCATTGATTTTCACCCTACTCTAGTAAACATATTCTGTTCTTTCAGGAGTGGAATGCAAATTTTGATCACGGAGGATTTCATGCTTCGTGTGTTCTCAGGAGGTTGTTGTGCATGGAGATCTTCCTCATCTTGGAAATATTTTAGCGTATTATTTGGACTAATTTCGATGCGATATTAGGAATTCGAATTTTCTATTCTGTTCAAATCGATAAAATGGGTGAGTTCAACTTGAGAACAATCGCGAATTTTCAAAAGCAGAAATACATTTATGTTGGTGACGTGCTCTCTATCGATGCAAAAACATTCACAAGAAATATAGGCCGGTGACGCAAGACAAAAACGGTAGATATCGGACATGATGAGTCTCGAAACAAATTCTTTTTCCGACGACCACATGTGAAAATGAATAATATTTACTTCGAAAATGACAAATATCACCCTAAAGATGAAAAGTTGAATAAAATATGTATTGCATAATGGAACTGAAGTGTGCTTTGAAATTAATATTGCGGAAACGTCGGATAGACGTCAGTTTTGCATATGCATCATTCTTGTCAGAAACAAAACCGTGAAACTGTACCTGAAATTCCATAAAACATGTATGCAGGGATTAATAGTGATGATCATTGAAGTACACCTGAAATTGAAAAAGCCGCGAAACTATCGTCACTAAATTTACTGTCTGAAAAGTTCAAAAGAAAAGCTAAAATTTAGTGGTAACTAGAAATTCGTTAATTTATAAATACTTACAAATTCATCTATATTTGAACAAAGTCTATACATTTAATTGTGACGATTTTGTTTGTTTACAAAGCTCCTTCTTATATTCGAACGGACTATAGTTTATTCACACAAGTTAATCGCGCGACAAGCTTTTATGATCATATGAATTGTGTATAATGAGGTTATAAGTTGATAGTGAATATTTCGAAGGAGAATTTTATTTTTTTTAAGAGCATTTGAATGAAAGCTTTCTCCAAAGAAGGTTTTTTTGCTTTCAATTTATTTTTTACTTTTTAGTTATTACTGGCTAGATTTCTGTATTATGCTCGACAAGCCTTTTCATTTGATACCCATACTGCAGAAGTGCATGAAAAATAACTATTTCGCCATCTTGGAAGTTCCGCCATATTGGATTCAGAATGACGTCAACATTATTTCTCGGGTTGCTCTCAACAAGCCCTTTCATTTGATATCCATATTGTGGAAGTGCATAAAAAAGATATTCTGCCATCTTGGATGGTCCGCCATATTGGATTTAGAATGACGTCACATTATTTTTCGAGTTACTCTCCACAAGCTTTTTCATTCGATACCCATATTATAGAAATTCATTACAAAAAAAAACTATATCGCCATCCTGGATGGTCCGCCATATTGAATATAGAATGACGTCACAAAGCTTATCGTGTATTGTCATTCAAACTGAAAGTGTATACCAAATGTCAGCTCAATCGGTTGAAAATAGCTGCTTCCAAATTGAGTAGCAAGATTCCACCCGAACATGCATACATACAAACATACATACATTGCAAGTTAAATAAAAGCTTTTGAAATCGATGGGTTCCAGAATTACTTCTTAAAGTCGTGGGTTTACGAAATAACGAGTTAATTCCTTTCATTTGCACCATCCTGTTCCTGTATATAAATAACATTGACGATTTGGGCACTGCTGCTGTCATTCGAAATAATAATACAAAAGTTTACTATAACCTATCAAAAATTTTTATAGCATATATAAAGCTTTTACAGAAAAACATTTTTAAAGGCAAGCTTTTTTAATAACAACATTCATTCGCCATTTTGCAGCCGCCTCTTGAATTCCTCCATGATGAAGAATCGTAATTTCCGACCCAGAAAACCCCCAGATCCCAATTTTGAAAAGAATCGGATCATAATTACAAAACTCGTTCGCCATATTGTAGCCGCCATCTTGAATTTTCAAATTTCGACAGAAGAACATCATTGTCGAATCCAAAAACCTTCAGATATTAATTTTGTATGGAATCGGATCATAATTACGAAACTCATCCACCATTTTGCAGCCGCCATTTTGTTTCTTTCTATAACAAATATTTCATGATGCATTGTCACCAGAATTATGTACACCTGCCAAATTTCAAATCAATCGGACGATTAGAAGTGTGTCATATTCAACTTGCAAGATTTGATTGAGGAGAGGCAGACAGACACCGGGAGTCGGGACAGGTGAAAATGGAAGCTTGTAATAATATGCCAATCTAAGACCGCCAACTACCGAAACACGCTTTTTTCTTAATTAAAGAGACCAAAAATGCACCAAACAAGTGGTGTGCATTGTGCATTTACAAAATTGGCATATACTTATAAAGTAGTGGCTAAATCTACAGGATCCTGAAAAATACGCGGGGAACTCATTTCGCCGTTTTTCTGCTATTATATTAGTGAACTAGACGGAGATCTAACTTCTCTGAAACGACATGTGGGTTGGAAATCGTCCAAAGTCGCAAAAGAATATATTGACGATTCTACTACTAACAGGTTGAATATTGCCAATGAAATTATGAGTGCCATCATACTTCGAAAGACGTCATTCCGCCTCTTCGAGAAACTGAAATCGAGTCTACCACTGTAATAGTCTACAAATAACAGAAATAAATAATAAATCCATATTGCAGAGTCCATTATCATTTACTTAATATCAACCAATCAGAAACGCGCAATTTTGAATTACAAATGTTTTCCAGATGGAAAAACTGTATGGCAGCAGCTGTCAGCAGTTTTTTCGAGTTTACCCGCGGCAAAACTTGACAGTTGTGGGTCCTAGAAAATTACAATAATTAAGTTTTTATGTTAGTATAACCTGTTTTTCAGTGCTCAAATTAATACCTATACCTGCATAATGCATGCAGAATAATCTGTTTCTCATGAAATAGTCTTGTCAAATACCATTCGGGCATCTAATTTTTCCTGTGAAAAAAATCGAAAAGCCTTCGTGCGGGTGCAAAAATCCTCGTCTTCGACTAGGATTCTTGTTGCCACCAGCACTCATGCTTCTTGTTAAAATACACACAACCAAACTTATATGGAATCACCCAGTATTAAGATGAAATATCATTTTGATATCTTTTTCGTTAGAAGCAAATAAAAAGTGCATGTGTTCATAAGCACTTGATAAGATTTGGCTTTGCAGTGTCGATTTTACCATTTCGTTCGAACGTCGCAGTGAATTTATATTTTGTTTTTTTGCGAAGTTTAAAAAAAAATGCCTTATGTGGGGTTATCGGAAGTCCAGAGAGGAAGAATTATTACTATGGCAGAACAAGGTATGTCATAAAGACAGATTGCAAGAACGGTGGGGGTTACACAAGGGGTTGTTTCAAAAACCTATGCAAGGTTTCTGGAGTTAGGATTTAGGAACCCTGAAGAATAGGCCGAGAAGAAGTCGTGGAAGAGTAACTAGTAACTACAGAAAGGCAGGATCGCTTTTTAGCCGAAACAGCAAGAAGAAATCCCGCAGTATCTCATTCAGAGCTTCAAAGGCAATTTTTGCAAGCTACAGGTGTTAGTGTTTCTGTCGAAACTATCAGAAAAAGACTTCGCGCTCGGGAATTATTCAAGAGAAGAGCGTTAAGAGTTCCAGAACTATCAAGGCAAAATAAAGTTGACCGTTTTAATTGGTGTTTGGAGCATGAAAATTGGACTATTGGAGATTGGAAAAATGTCTTATTTTCGGATGAGACTAGAATTGGCCTACGATCAGACGACTGGCGTATTCGCATTTTAAGAGGTAGAGGGAGGCAAGCTAGGCTCCAAGCTGCAAGACCGATCCCTAAATACAAAGGAATTACTGTAATGTTTTGAGGCGGAATTATGTTTGGTGAGAAAACTCCTTTAATTCCCATTAGACAATCTCTGACAGGGCCTAGGTATGTTGATCTAGTGCTACAACCTGTAGTGAGGCTCTGGCGAGGTGCTTTTGGAGATTATTTCCTATTTATGCAGGATAATGCACCTCCACATACCAGCAGAGCTGCAAAAAATTTTTTCGAAACAGAAGGTATGACTGTTTTAGAGTGGCCTTCTTGTTCACCAGACCTTAATCCTATCGAACACTTGTGGGATAGGATCAAAAGAAAAATTAGAGCTCGTCAAAATAATCCTGGTAACGCAGAGCAACTTATACAAGCGGCTTTAGAGGAATGGGCAAATGTTACAGAAGAAGAAATTAACAACTCAATAGAAAGCATGCCTCGTTGAATTCAAGCTTGTATCAATGCCAGGGGTGGTGATACTGATTATTGATTTGTTAAAATCGTTTTATTTGTTGTTCAATTCTCAGTTACATAAAAATTATTTTTAGAGAAATTTACCCTTTAATTTTCTGTTCTATTATAAAAATAATCTTTTAATAATTTATATTATTTTTGTAATAAACTTGTTTTGGGAAAACTGCTCTTCACTTTTCAGCGACTTTTTTTCAATTAAAACTCGTTTTTTCCAAATAACAGGGTGATTCCATATGAATTTGGTTGAGTGTATTACTAAGCAACGTATTTTTTCGATTTTTATTTCGGAAAAATTAAATGCCCTTATGATATTACTCACGGAAATAATCTTACTTTGAATTTCTACAATTCCAAGAAGTAATCTTATTCAATAATCACGTTTCTTCGTAAAATTCTCAAATTCTCTAAATAAAGAGAAAAATAAATTTATTTTTTTTTGTAATTATGCATTAATCTGAGGTCGTCGGAACAATGGTGTAGGTAAAAATATCCAAAGGCGTAAAATCCAAAATCTCGGTGGTCGATTTACATTGGCGAAACGACAAATTACGCGACGTGTTGTGTGGCTTGTTGCACTTGCTGCAGTGGCGTATATAGAAAATATTTTCGGGGAGGGCCCGAGATGCTTACACCATCAAATGCTTCTCGAGCCTGTTTTATTTATTATAGTAGTTCAGTTTTCTTTATCCATTTCGGGGGGGGCCCGGGCCCCCTGGGCCCCCCCCCTATATACGCCACTGACTTGCTGGAATCAAATCTTTCCAATTCTAGTTGCAGCAGTTAGTTTCAGGCTAAAAGCAATAGATAATCATTTGGCTGCAGCGATGAGAATTGACGGTTTGGCTGACTCCTCGCTGACGCTGGATGTATAAGTATATTGATGGAGCAGCAGAAACGATTTTTTCATTCCAATCCATTGTTCAATTAACAAAGTCATCTAACCTCTTCAAAATGATCGATGTTTTCTGGAATTTTTTTGGGGCAAATCATTACTACATTTTTTTTTGAAACTCGCGATTCATAAAATTATTTTCACATCTTGACCTTGACGCATGGCATAATTTAGAGATTAAATCCATCTTATTATATCAATTTTCAATTCTGAGAAAATTGATGGACTTGAAAATCAGGGCAAAGTATCAATCTGAATTTTCCAACATTCATAAAACCTCGCCCCAGTTTCATATCTGCATACCCTCATTCCGTCTAGACTATAATTAAAAAGAAAACGTGATAACGTTGATTGTTATAATCTGATAATTACCTTCTAAATTCACATCTCTCATGATAAGATTTACATGATGAACTGTCACTACAAATGAGTTTATTTATGTCTATGTAAACTTCTCGAAGTTTATTTGAGATCATACATAGTATTCGTGTTGTGTTTATCTAATAATAACAGATAAAATCATAATCATAGCATTTTGGTTTTGTATACTCAAGGAAATACATTTTTCGGACGAATGAGTGTATGCAAATAGGCTTAGGTACTGCTAAGAGAATGTCTTGTGTTGTCTCGGGAAAAGAGATTACTGAGTTCAGCGGCTTCAATTTTATTTAGAATATTTCCAGATTGTTCAACCTCCCTTTCTTCCACGGTATACAGGGTGAGTGTTCGGCTTGGGCAAATTGTCATGGAAAGGAGAGGAGCTTCCATGAATTGCAACTATTTGATGCGAAAACTTCATTCAGTTCAGTTTAATTATAGCGTAGCCGACTCATAAATCCAATTGAAAAAGATAAACAGTTTATGTTTTTAGAAAAAATCAACATTGAGAAATAAGTATCTCTATGATTTTCCAATAAAGCGCGTCGTTTTCGAGTTACCCTAAATTGTATACAATATGGTTTGAGGAAAAAATCATGAATTTCAAGAATAATCTGGATACTTCCCTGGATTAAATATCATCGAATATTATTTCTTCTCTGGTCCTTAAACAAGTCAACAATGTTGTCAGAATGTTTAGAAACTTTGTGGAGGCTGAAATCTGTGATCGGTGTGTGATTCGGTTTTTTAGGTCGTCTAAGTTTAAGGGTTTCGTTTCGTATACAATACTTCTGACCTATCCCCACAAAAAGAAGTCTAATGGTGTCAGATCAGGAGATCGTGCTGGCCATTCTATCGATCCGCGCCTCCCGATTTGGAAAAATCTGGTTCCAGTATTGCCGGACATTGATTTGGTAATGGGGCGGTGCTCCATCTTGCTGAAACCATATTATATTGGCAGGAACTTGTGGATTTGCTGGATCAGGATATAAGTTGATCAAAGTTGGTACGACATTATTTTGGAGTAGTTCTAAATATTTTTCTCCATTCAAGTTGCCTTCAATGAAAAAGGGACCTACGATATGATTTCCAACAATTCCTGCCCAAACATTAACATTCTCAGGATATTGACTATGTTCTTCACTCATCCAGTGAGGAATCTCATCAGACCAATAGCGGAAATTTTTACGATTAACATGACCGTGTAGTGTAAATGTAGGTACATCAGAAAACAATACATTTTCTGATTGGATCACATTGTTATCTAACATTGCCATCATGCTATCGAAATCGTTTTCTATGAGCTCCTGAGTTGCCATCATTCTTAGGGATGCATCTTACTTTCCTTTAATATTCGAAATTTTGACGTGTGGCTGACCGCTGACGGTGAACAGCGGGGCTACTTTTCGAACAGAGTTATGTGGGCTTTCTTGAAACTCAAGCATAATATCCAATTTCGTATCATCACTTACTGCATTGGCAGCAATTTTTTTTATTTGACTTACATGACCACGCTCTCGAAAGTTCTTTTCTATTTTACTAATTGTTCCTTCGGATATAGGCGGCGAATTTGGAAATTTTTAGTGAAATAAGCGAGAAACTTCCATTTGTGTCCGTGTGTAATCTCCATAACCAATCATTTGAAGAATGGTTATTTTGTGCATTTCTGTTAAATGAACCATTTTTCTAATACTATTAGCACAGAATACCTAACTACACAGAAGCGTCAGTAAGCGTCGGCACTTTGATCTTCAAGGGGCAAATTTTCGTGACCTACATTCTCTGTAAGGTAGTACATATGTCAATTTTGAGCGGCAAATTTGATTTGAATGGTCAATGGTTCACATAACAAAGGATTCTTAGTTTTTGATTTATCAACAATCAGACTCATACCAAGAGAAAACAAACTACAGCGGTCCATCGCGAAGTTTAAATTTAATTTTGACATATGTACTACCTAGCATGGCACAAGCGTCATCACATAGAGTGACGCTTCTGTGTAGTTAGGTATTCTGTGTTATTAGGTACAGTTATCGAAATTCAAAAGACAATAGCACTTACACTGATAACTTATTGCCATGCAAACAGACAACGTGTTACTAAGGCTATGAGAACAAACAAATCTGTTTTTGTTTTTTTTCAATTTCTTCTCAGTAATGGTTTTTGCTTACTTTCTTCATATCAAGAGGTAAATGGGAAATAAGTATTGAGTGTAACGTATCGAATTTGTGAAATGAAATATTTAATTGTTAATTAAAGTGTTAATTTTTGTAAAAAATCTGAAAACACTTAATATTTCCGGAAAAGTTGAAAATAGGTATAGGACATTGTACATGAATTATGTCTAGAATGATCTGAAGAATTCAAAAAATAAATAATATACAGGGGGTTGCATTTGAAATAAGAATGTTGGTATTGGCCAATTTTTCTTGAAAAATAAACGCATTTAAAATTACAAATCGACATGTCCCACGGTTTTTCCTAACACCCCCTCATTTATTCGTTATCGAATTTATTCCCTTTGGCTGTTACACTCTGTATGCTGATCGCCTACGATAAGAATATTTTTTCTTATTTCAAAACCTTCCTCAATTTGCACCAATCATTTACTTCACTTCTCTATGAACCTTCTCATCATTCGAGTGATTGTATAGTTCCTACGGTTGAAAGTTCTTTTTTTATCCTGATTTTCTGTACTCGAATATTCAACGATACCGTTTCATTTCACTCGAATAATTCGGATGAAATGAATGAATGAAAATTATATCTATACGATAAACGGTTTTCTCTGACGGAACCGAGAAAGAAACCCCTATTTTCTTCCCCCCTCTGAAAACCCCTTCTCGGAGATATTGTCCTTGCAAATAAAGTGGCATACCCCTACAATTCCCCCACCTTAGAGGCAAACAAGGGTAGTGGGTGTGGTTAAGGGGGAAGCTAATATTTTCATTAGCCCTTGGCCTGTACCTAGGAGGAGTCAGTATGTCTTTGTTTGAAAGGTAAATAATATTCTGCACAATGTATACACCTTTATTATCGCTAGAATGTCCGCATTCATGAAGGATATGAACGGCTCATGGCTTTTGGAATTACGAATACCTCCTACCCTACCCCGCTGAAGGTAGGAGCACAGTATATGGCATTATCATTTTTTACGGACACGGGGCACTCTGATGAAAATGAGCTCCTGATGAAGTTTTGGGATATAAGTTCCTGAGGATTCTCGAAGACAATAATAATGTAATATCATCGACTATTTCCCCGTCTTAATTTCCACCAATCAGAAACCCACAATTTTGAATTACAAATGGTTTCTAGATGGGAAAACTGTATGGCAGCAGCAAGCAGCTGTCAGCAGTTTTTTCAGGTTTACCCGCGGCAAAGCTTGACAGTTGTTGTCACCAAAAATTACACTTATTAAGTTTGTAGTAATCAAATTAGGAAATTCACGTCCGTTAGGACCGTCCACGGCGTCCACTAGGGACATATAATAAATGAGAGAAATGGACTCGCAAAGATCTAATTCAAGAAGTAAATCGTAAGAGAGTAATATAAGCTCTGCAGTTTCATTTGGTTGCTACCGTAAGAGGGGATATGTGACACTTATGATGGCAAACAAGCCAGAAACCGGTCTGTCATTTTCCTTCTGCGGTGGCAGCACGTTCCGGCGATTTACTTCTTGAATTAGATATTTGCGAGTCCATTTCTCTCAAGTTTGTAGTATTTTGTGATTGAATAAACTAGGTACCTGTTTTTCAGTTGTCAAATTGATACCTATACATAATGCATGCAGAATAATCTGTTATTCACTAAATAGTCTTGTCAAATACCAATCGGGCATCTAATTTTTCCCGTGAAAAAAAGCTAGAACAAAATGAGTGGCACATTTTCGGGCTCGATTTTTGAGAGAATTATTTTGGTGACTATTTCCTTCGTCTCAATTTCCACCAATCAGAAACGCGCAATTTTGAATCACAAATGGTTTCTAGATGACTATTTCCCTCGTCTCAATTTCCACCAATCAGAAACGCGCAATTTTGAATCACTAATGGTTTCTAGATGGAAAAACTGTATGGAAGCAGCTGTCAGCAGTTTTTTCGGCTTTACCCGCGACAGAATTTGACAGTTGTTGTCAACGAAAATTAATAATACAAACAGAATGCATCTAGAATAATCTGATGTTACTCATGAAGTAGTCTTGTCAAATACCATTCGTGCATCTAATTTTTCCTGTGAAGAAAATCGAAAAAACACAGTGCAGAGTTATATTTTTTTAACAAAAAGCATTCGTGCAGGTACAAAAATCCTCGTCTTCGACTCGGATTTTTGTTGCCACCTGCACTCATGCTTCTTGTTAAAATATTACTTAGCAACGTGTTTTTTCGATTTTTTTCGGAAAAATCGGGTGCACTTATGATATAACTTATGAGAAAACTGTATGGCTGCCGCTGTTAGCAGTTTTTATTCGCGGTAAAACTTGACAGTTGTTGTCAACGAAAATTAATTGATTATAATGAATCCAGAATAATCTGTTACTCATGAAATAGTCTTGTCAAATGCCATTCGGGCATCTAATTTTTCCTTTGAAAGAAAATCGAAAAGACAATTCAAAGTAATATTTTTTTAACAAAAAGCATTCGTGCAGGTGCAAAAATGCTCGTCTTCGACTCGGATTTTTGTTGCCACCAGCACTTATGCTTCTTGTAAAAATTTGTTCGGAAAAACTGGATGCCCTCTCCGTGATATTACCTACGACAAATGCAAACCGTTCCTGAGCTATTAGAGAAAATTGGAAAATGGCGTCGAATGAAAAGTTCTCAAAACTTCTCCAATACTGAAGCTATCGACTTGAAACAAGAACCTCCTACATGAATTTTTTCAGTAGAATTCGTTGGCCTAATCAATTTTTTTTTATAACAATCATTTTCGAAGTTATAACACAAACTTGTGTTTTTTTTTAAAGTGAACCATACAAATCTCTGTGACAGATAAAATTGCTTTTTTTTTCCTTTCCAAAAATATAAAACATAATATAGTATAACTAAGTTATAACATAATATACAGGGTGTTTCACCATAAACTGGACAAACATATATAGCCATGTAGATGACACCGAGAAAGTCATTTATGCCTTATGACATATACCCCGTTTTCGACGCATAAGCGAGATACAGGGCGTTTAATGCATACTTTGAGCAATATTTTGTGAACTGTGATGAGTTATGCGTGATAAGAGGTTTCTGGTCTCATCTCAGTATTTCTGAGGGCTTAGTTGAATTGTCGTGTAGAATTTTGCAAAAACAAATTCAAAATGACGGAAAACCTGCAAAGTTGGAATTTTTTTTTCTCGGTTGCCAATTTGGGAAGCATAATCTCAACGAACTCGATTTTCTAAGATTTTCCGTGAAAAAATTCAATTTTCAAAATTCGAACTCAACTTTTTTTTACATGTTCTCGGTAAAAAAAAATTTCGCCCAGAATTTTTGAAATTTTTTGTGTCTGAACTATCTCTAATTCTGAATACTTGGCTGAAAACAGAATAAGAAAATATCCATTGGTTTTCTTTTTGTAGCCTTCCAAAGATTACGCTCAGAGTAAGTACTTTCATAATTTTTATTCGAAAAACTGGAGGCCGTATGAAGGCTAAAATCGTGCTGCTTGGCTGCCAGAATGACTCAGATAAAAATATGAATTTATAAACCATAAAAATTTTTTTCGAAAAAAAATAAAATTTTTTTTTTATTTCTAAATAACTTTGGTAAGATTCGAACACGACACTCTCTAAATTTGTGTTGCTTTGGTAACGGAGATTTATAGGATTATAATCAATCCAATTCATACTCGTAGAGTTCGATTCCTACCAAAGTTTAAAAAAAAATTTTTTTTGGTTTATAAATTCATATTTCTATCTGGATCATTCTGGCAGCCCAGCAGCACAATTTTCGCCTTCATATGGCCTCCAGTTTTTTAAAATAAAAATTATGAAATTACTCCGAGCGTAATCTTTGGAAGGCTACAAAAAGAAAACCAATAGACATTTTTTTATTCAAACCATGAAAAATTCCAAAAATTTTTGGTCAATTTTTTTTCACTGAAGACATGCAAAAAAGAAAGTTGAGTTCGAATTTAAAAAAAAATTCATTCACGGAAAATCTTAGGAAATCAAGTACGTGAAGATTATGCTTCCCAAATTGGCTACCGAGAAAAAATTCCAACTTTGCAGGTTTTCCGCCATTTTGAACTTGTTTTTGAAAAATTCTACACCACAATTCAATTGAGCTTTCAAAAATACTGAGATATGACTAGAAAACATCATTTGAAATATCACACATAACTTACCACAGTCATCAGAATATTGCTCAAAATTGACATTGAACACCCTGTATCTCGCTTACGCGTCGAAAACGGGGTATATGTCATAAGGCAAAAATGACTTTCTCGGTGTCAACTACACGGCTATACAGGGTCTTTCAGGAGGAACCTCACCCATATTTATACGGGAAACTACTGAACGTATTTTCATGAAATTCAGCACTTATAAGTATTTCACGATGCTGATGAAATCTAAAATATCTTCAAGGCATGAGCAACTCCGGTTTTTCCGGAAATGACGTCAACTTCCGTTTTTCAAATTAGAACACCATTTTTTTATTGCAGAAATAGATTCTTTAGAAAATTTCAAGTTATTTTGATATAACATTTTTCAGTTTTGGTTTGAAAATTCTCTCTGAGCGGGAAAATTCGAAAAAAAAATCGAAAATAGAGCTCCGCTGAAACAAGAATAACTTCGAGGTTTTTGGACGGAAAATTTTCATTTTTGGGATTTTTCAAGATGTAAGATTGATGTATCCACTTCAAAAATCGAAATCGCGATTCATGATACAGGGGGTGAAAAAATCGCTTTCAAAGTTAGGGATGACAAAATCGTGAAAAATCAATTTTTTCAAATTAGAACCCCATTTTTTTATGGCAGATATTGAATCTACGTTAAAAAATAATGTGAGTGTATGCATCACACCCTTGCCCTAAAATGGATATTTTCTGAGTTAATATCCACATAATACAGTAGTTTCCCGTATAAATATGGGTGAGGTTCCTCGTGAAAGACCCTGTATATGTTTTTCCAAATTATGGTCAAACACTTCCAATCAAAAACGGCACTCTAGAATGTAGTACGGGCCCTACTTCGGGAATATTCCGCAATATTTCGCGGTCGTGGCGCTTCTGATGCGGCAATAGAAAATAGCGCGAACCCTTTCGGGAGAAATGAGTAGGACCCCAGCTCGGATTTTCGATCGACAAGAAAACGAAATCTAATCAGTGCCAACACCAGGTATGCTATACATCTATGACATATCCATGGAAACATGACAATCCCGCTGCTCTTTCAACTCGAGATGTTTACCCACTTTTTGATCTGGTAATAGCATTCCAAGCATATAACTTATAATTCCAATATGGGTAATAAGCCAATCAGAATTGAATCCAGACTTTGATAAGATTCTCGATATCTGCGCATATGCAGTAATATTAAGAATAATAAATCAAAATAAAAAAACCTTTTGAAGAAAAGCTTTCATTTAAATTCTCTAAAAAGAAAAAAATGAAATTTTCTTTTTGAATTTCAACTATCAACTTATAACTTCATTATACACAATTTATATGATCATAAAAGCTTGTCGCGAGGTTTGCCTTAGTACCTACTATAAGTAACATTTCTTTGTGATATTATTCAATCGCTTTAATCCGTTTTTTTAAGCTCTGTAAATCGTTGTTAACTTTTATTCATATTCTAGAATTGAACTGAAAATATTCCAGTGGCAAATTTTCATCCTCGATATCTATCTTCTTGTTAACACTCGAAATATATATATATATATAACCTCTTCGTGTTCACGCCAAAAGTGAACGCTTCAAATAGTTATTCTGAATTTTCAAAATTCGAATTAATAAATTAATTTCTTCATCTGGGAAATTCCCATTTGTGTACAAGAAGAACTTGTCAGCTGTGTAGCGCAGCATATGTCGCATATTTGTTTCGTTTCCATATATTTAATTCAGTTCACTGATTGACTTGATCGTGAATAATTCTGCATCCGTTAATTCCTAATTTTCTGCTTCCTTTTCGTGAATTCGGAAAAGTTTAGTTTTCCTGTGATTTGCAATTTTTAGTAATTTCGATTCAATCGAATTACATTCATTTGAAACTTTAATTTGTGCGAATTATTTCGAACAAAAAGAATGTTTCCAGTGACGTGGTTATTTTATAATACCACAAGGATAAGTGTGCACAAGTTGACATTTTTAGCAACGGATTTTCACGTCAGCTTAATTCCATATTCGTTTGTCGAGCTCGATCAATCTTATTGGAATAGGAGTCATCGACAGGATCCTGTTTGCTGATATATAGGTAACTATATTTCTTCTGTCACTTTTGAGTTCATTTATCCTTTCATTTGTGTTGGGTTCAATTAATCTCATATATACATACAGTCCACTAGCTCTAATTTTTTCTCACTCAGAAAATTATATATCGAAAATTAAACTTGAAATAATTGAACCACACTCCAGTTGGTTAACTGAAATTCTACCCAACACTTCGTTTCCCGCGATTTTTGAATTTCCAGTTGACGCATGCGTACAATTCAATTCTTACGATTCAGCTTCACTCTGTGACTGTGAATAGCAGGGGTATATTTATGAATTTATGCCATATTGATGTTATTAGATATAATATATCTATACTGGCAGAGAGACATAAGTCCAGCCTTAACTAAATAAGATGTTAATTATAAATAAAATACCTTTAAATGGGTTAAGTATATACAAAATTAATAATGTCAATACTTTTTTGATGGCTAATTCAACTGTCAGCTCTGTACCCAGGAATAGAGTTAATCTTTTACTCTCCTGTAAAATAAGCCTAGTGTGAAGTTAGTCTGGTTCTGAGCTACAGATATGATTCCAAGGTACTATAAGTTCTATGCGGGCTATTCAAAATAACACCTCTTATTGGAAAACCTATTATGTAGGTATTTCAACTGAGGATTTATCGAATTGACTTTCTTCGAACTATCCCATTATCCCTGAAGAAAGGCGACTTTGGATTTATAATGGTGGGAACTGACCTTGACGCGTGCCCTAAGCTCATAAACGCCCATAATTCCCGAAAATTCATTTATTGAATCTCTGGATTGATATCCAGATATCCCTCAGTAAATGCCTCGTCAAATCCACCCCATAAATAAAGGATGACTAATTGTCACTAACGGTGCATAAAGGAAGAATCGGACCACCGTAATCTTTCCTTTTGATATGCACATCATGCCCCACGGTGTTCAAATAATCGTTCCTGGTTCACCCCTCCAATTTGCAAATACTCGAGCCGTATGTCGCGCTTTTCGGCGTAGAATCTCTACGAATATACCCCGTGAGTTCCATTCACCCCTGACTTGAGAGGATAATGATTTGATTTATGGTCGACATTTATACACTTGTTGTGAGACCAGCAGAACAAAATTAAGTTTGCCGTTATTCTGCTTGAAGAGAGGTATTGTTGGGAGTCGGAAGTCAACAGAGGCGCGCGACTGGTTAGAACTAAATGTCTAGTGGGTGAGAGTCTCCTCGCACTGGAAGCAGTGGAAGCAGCTAATGCAGGCGCCATATGCATCGTGATTCGGAATAATCAATTATTAGACATTTCTTATTTCCTTCAATGGGATCACACATTGTCTACACTTTCTTGTACTATAATATCTGAAATTTCCTTGTCACCCTGTATATATTTGATTCATATTCGATCACAGTCGTTAGTCGAACCTCTCTCCGTTGACTTATGATTGTTTTTGATAATATCGCTTCTCTGCATGATGAACTGATGAAGCAATAAACAGTAATACCCCAGTCAACCAGAGAAGTAACAGTAAGTCGCAGGGAATACCAAAAAATATCGCATTGAAGAACAACTTTGAGACGTATCATGGATTTACTAAGTATATCACATTGTGGACATTAACATCCACATATTGTTGAGTTTGTGAAGTTCCCAATTTCACTTATTCAGTTGTTGCATGTAACATTAATTCGGGATGTTCAAGTGAAGTGTACATTGCTACAACATTGCGACTTATCTCTGTTGATATTTTTTAAATGTTGCAATTGTGATGTTATAAGGAAGCGTAATGATCTACCATGAATAAATTCCTATGAACTCTCATTTAGAGCCCAGCGACTTCCCGAAGAAAACCTTAAGTAACGTTCGAAAGCGTCACAGCCGATACGGAAATTTCATATACTAATTCGATAAGATATATTTTCGTCCTATATTTTAAAAAATTGAAATATTGATCCAAAATATAATGGGAAATACGAAACGTATACATGGTGACATTTTATTTCTAGGATATATATAATATGTGAACTTACGAACTTAGGTGTCTTGGTGTGAAGTGAGGTTAACTCTTTGGGTGTGGGTGTGACATCAGTACATTTTATCTTGAGTGGTGTTGAGTGTAGAAGTAGAAATATATTCAGGGACATTTATATTCTAAGTAAGTATTAAACATTGTTAATTTTCATATTTTTTGTTCTCTCTTTGCCCATTTTTCGACTTTTTAAACGTTGAATATTCCGACATAATTACTAATCATACAAAATGATTGATTCACACAAATTTCACTCCCATCATTGAATGAAAAATGGGATTTATTATCACATATCAATTATTTTGGCTGAGTTAAAGCATCGTGAGATAATTGTTGAAGTTCCTTAAACGAATTGGAGAACATGAAATTTTCAAATTTTTATATTTCGAAATGGCTGAGATAATCCATTGGTACAGGTATATCGAGACACCCAGTATATATATATATATACTTCCTATTGATTGCCAATGCAAAATTGCTTAAAATTAGAGAGAGCTTTATATAGCTGATAAAGGCCATCTATGGAGGCCTTTGAGCTCAAAAATAAAGATTCTGTCCAAAATTGAAGGATATCCAATATTTCCTTTTCGGGTGAATAATGTACCAGTGAAAATTGTCTCTGTCTAACAGTAATTTTTAAGTGGAGGTTTTTGCAATCTTCTTGAAATTGAAATCTCAATTCATCACTGCCAATAATTACTACAGCTCTATTTTTTCTCTTTCAGCCAGACCATAATGCCGCTCCCGAAACGGTCTATATTTATTTTTTTTTATTTTGTTCGTTTGTTCTTTTATATTTCATTATTTTTATTTCTTTAAGTGTTCAATATATGTTTATATGAAATGTAATAAAAAGCTATATCAGTATTTCACATAGTTGTTTATTGACTTTATACTTTTGGTTGTGAAAATAATACTATATACAACAAATTGTTATACAATATAAAATTTGAATTTTATTGTTAATAATAATGAGGTGATGCGTATGTGGAAATAGAAACATTCAGTGAGTTTTAGTTATTTCTTTACTTTCAACTATTATTTTTCCCATGCAGAGCTTTACAGCTTTGGATACATTGCCTGTTATAGAAATAAAATACCAGCTATATTGTGAACCTTATAAAATGTATATAGAAAAATAAGGGGGTTTTTTACACGGTGTACAAATTGAAGTTCTCAAGAACCAGGAACACTTTTTTTTATTATTATATTATAAATATAATATACCTATGAAGAACCTTTCGGAAAATATCAAAAAAAAGGTGTTCATGTTTCTTGAGAATTTCAATCTGTACACCGTGTAAAAAACCCACTAATTTTCCTATGTACATTTTATAAGGGTCACAATATAGCTGGTATTTTATATACCTAATATGCAATGTATCCGAGCTTTCAAAAGATATTCTTTTTACTTCGCATAGAAGTCCATAGAAGTTGCAAAATCAACTTTATTTGAGAGTGCACATTGCGACTTAACAATTTGAACCTAAATATAACTCTAACGGAAGTTGCGGTCTGGTAGTTTATTTCGCTAAAAAGTCTTTCCAAAAACTGCCAACATGAGAAGTCGCATTGTTGTTATCTATGGTACATTTTTTACATCTACTATGTGATGTCTTGGGTAATTATTCGCGATATGCGATGTTGCGGACATTAAGCACTCTCCAGTAAGTACTGGTGATCTTTTTCAGATCAACATTATGAAGTCGCACATCCACAATGTGAGTTATTCACAACTTCCCTGCGACCGAAATTGGTTAGCTGGGACAGTCTACGAGTCTTTGACTTGTACATACATTTTAACTGTAGATTATTGAGGTAAAAAGAAACCTTTTTTCATTCTCCATTTTTCCGAATTAGGCTCTTTTTGAAAGATATAGCCATTTGAAAAAAATTGGGCCAAAAACGTGCCTGATACAATTAATTCTCTGGAAATGATGCAAAATTCATATTTCTCGATTGAAATTAAGTTGATACATTTAGGAAATACCCAAGCACTATTCTTATTGAAATGAAAATATTGCAAACACGATATTTCCTAACAAAAACACTTAGTTTTGTTCGATTATTTCTGCAATTGAAAAGCCGTATTTCTCCCACCAAAATAAGTTCCTTCTTCGATTTTCCTGAAGATTAATTTGTAAAAACTAATAATTTCTTCATATTTTCTTCGATATCTCAAAATTATCTCATAAAAAATTGTTTTCTCACTAAAATAACATAACACCATCAACCTAGGTCATAAAATTCGAGATCAATGACCTAACCTAACCAACTCCTATAATATTTCACAGAGCTCTTGGGAGGACGATGCCAGATTGTGTTTGTTATCTCTTCAAACAATGGTATAGGCGAAACCAAGCAAGCAGTACGCCCCTTATCGTTAACGGATGAACTATCGCAAGGTCACTAGTTTTGTTTACTTTTCGCTAATGGTGCCAAGGCGTTCCTCTTTGGAAATGCCCAACGAGTAGTTCTGATTCTTGCCGATATAGCGTTGCCCCGCAGCCGGCGCGCAAGACCAACCGTTCTGTGTCTCCAACACTCCAGTCCCATGAACGACGCATGCGTATTGCGATAACCACCGTCATTCGTTTACGATTAATTTATTTACAGAGGAGAATGGAATGATGATTATGTGAAGACTTTCAATGAATTTATGTAATGATGACCATGTAGTGTCGAGTATCTTAAATTCCAAGAGGATATTGTTTAGATAGAAACATCGACACAGATAGTGCTAAGTATCATTTTATTTTTCATTCATTGCATTTCAATACGTGGTTTGTATCGACTTTTACAATAAAATCCCAGTTTTTAATATGCACCGGTAACGATAAATTTCAATAGAAACTGTGCGTATGAAATGTGTAATATCATGCCTCTTAGAATTCAATTTTATCTCCCACATTTGTGGGATTCTGTTACATACCTCTGAATCAAGCGTTTTACCATCACAGAGATTTGAGTCTTGACAAAGTTGATAAACATTCTGACAACATTGTCAACTTCTATAAAGATCGGATATTTTATAAATTTCAGCCATTCTGTGATATAAATCCAGGGAAGCATCCAGATTATCCTTATGATTTCTGATTCTTCCGTCAAATATTATCGGGTAAAATTGGAAATAACTCGAATTCGTCGCGTTTCATTAAAAAAACATAAAACTTTTTCCATTTTTTAAAATGATTGATTTTTTCGGGAATATGAACCGTTTATCTTTTTCAAGTGGTTTTATACTATTTTTGCGTGGATTCAGGGCCCCCGCTACCATGTGTGCGAAGTGTGCAATGCACACGGGCGCCATCCTTTTAGGGGCGCCAAAGTCCTGGGTCAAAAATCGCAAAAAAAAATAAACAAAAATTAATGCTAAAATGAAAATGCTTGTATTTGATGCGTCTCTGTAAACGTTCTTCAACGCACAGGCACGCTTTCCTCGGGCTGGACGTCGAACGCCGCATCCACGCCGTCAATCTCGTTTCTACGAAACCAATGTAGTTGTTCTCATTACCTGATGATACTGACCCATTAAGTATTTTACAATATATTTTTGAAAACAATTTAATCTCGACCCTTCCAAACCTAAGCATTTCACCAAGAATTCTTCTGATATTGCCTGTATCTGTAGCTTCTGGCGAGCGATCTTTCTCAAAGTTGAAAATCATTAAAAATTATTTAAGATCGACAATGCTTCAAGAAAGATTGTCTGGACTAGCAATATTAACAATTGAACAAGAAATTCTTGATGGTAGGTATCAATTTTAGCGATATAATTGATGAATTTGCAACAAACGGCCAAGTCTAGGGAAATATCGCTACTATAATAGCACTTTTTTATTCTTCTACTGTACCTAGCTTTCATTTTTGATTTTATGGGTAAGTGAACTCGGTATTTTTCAAAGAAGTACCTGCATATTTTTTAAAATACCTAAGTATAAGTAGAAAGTGATACTTTTATATGAATATATTCAGGGTGTTTCAGAATGAGGGACCATAAATTTGGGAACTTAATCCTCAGATGATTTTATGACATAAAGTTCCTATGGACCATAGGTCCCTGACGCACTGTTTCTGAGATACGGGGTGTTGAAATTAAAAAAAAAATTGGTTTCATGAAATTATTTTCTACACCGTACATGATTTTTTTTGCGTTTTGGTAGGTCATGAGTACGCATCAAGACACATTTTTTCCTATACAAAATTTTCACCAGTGGCGTCCGTACAGACTTCTGTCCGAATATATTCGGTGGAAAAATTGGTACGCCAATGATTTTTCTCGAATTTTAAATTATTTTCGTAATCACCATATTATTCACAATAAGAATGTTTTCTTGAGTTTTTTGCCTGCGACGAATACTTTCTGAGAAAAAAAATAAAATGCAATCTCATCATGTGTTTGAATGCGTACTCATTTCCATAATAAGTTCCCGTGAATTCGGGGTCTTAATCTCCAGATGATTTTATGATATAAAGTTCCTATGGACTATGGCTCTCTGACGCATTGTTCCTAAGATAAGGGTGTTGAAAAAAAAAATGTTTGTGAAATTTACCATCTTAGATATTCTGTAAAATCAGCAGTCGAAATCAATTTTGCAAATATCAAATATGAAGGCGACTAAGCTGCCTTAATCTGTGTCCAGACGATTTTAGAAGTAGGTAATCAAAGAATTTCTTAACTCTCTTAGATGAAATATGAAATTGCATTTTATTTTTTTTTTCAGAAAGTATTCTTCGCCGGTAAAAAACTCAAGAAACCATTCTTATTGTGAATTATATGGTGATCACCTAAATAATTTAAAATTCGAGAAAAATTATTGGCGTACCAATTTTTGCAGCGAATTTATTCGGACAGAAGTCTGTACGGACGCCACTGGTGAAAATTGAACATCATTTTGTTTAGGAAAAAATGTTTCTCAATGCGTACTCATAACCTCCGAAACCCAAA
Source organism: Adalia bipunctata (assembly GCA_910592335.1). Taxonomy (NCBI): domain Eukaryota; kingdom Metazoa; phylum Arthropoda; class Insecta; order Coleoptera; family Coccinellidae; genus Adalia; species Adalia bipunctata. The sequence continues at coordinate 7,090,586 of OU342949.1, read as the reverse complement.
AAAAAATCGTGTACGGTGTAGAGAATAATTTCATAAAACCAATTTTTTTTTATATTCCAACACATTAGCGAATATTTCTGTTTTTTGTTCCTGAAAAAGATGTGATTTTTAGTTTTGGGTTATTTTATAGTATTTAACAACAGAGTGTCTGTACCCTACTAGTCAAGAAAATACTTCAAAGTGGTTGTGAACAAGAATTTATTTTGAGTTATTTATTTCGTTATGATTTTATTCTGTTTGTTCTGTTGTGTTTTGTTTGTTTTATTTTCTGGTTTACATAAAAATATCTAGTTTTTGACTTCTAAAGTTCAGTTTTTCAATATATTTCAAGCACCTAGCTACCTTCCCACCTAATAAATAAAAAAATCCAAAATGCCTTAAGGGGCGCCAAAATTCTTTTTGCACACAGGCGCCAGTAGCCCTTACGGGGGCCCTGCGTGGATTTATGAGTCGACTACGCTGTTACTTTCATACCGGGCCAAATATTGAACAAGTTTTGATTGATGAATATGCACCATAAATAGAGTAAACAATCAACCAAAATTCAGTTCATTTGAAATGACCGTTCCGAAGATATAAATAGAAAAGTGTTTTTTTCATGAATTTGGACAACCTGTATCTTCCAAACAAAACCGAATTTGGAAGAATTGTTAAAAAAAAAGTGTTTCGTTTGATGGGAGGAATCTTCAGTACAATATATGTACAAGTCATAGACTCACCCTGTATACTCCATTCACTTTTATGAGGTGACCTCGTTGCCATAATTTAGGTTTACAAGCTCTTTTACTTGAAACTGACGCAGGTTGGCACTCTCGAAAGTCAAATAATTCTGAGTCAAATAATTCTGAGAGGCGTTGCCGAAGCTAATCTCTAGTTTCTCTTTTTTGACTTTGTAAATGGAGTTCTTTTGAAGTTTAACTGGGGCACAGGTTTCGTAGTACTACTACATTTTCATACTGGAGTATTTCAAGTTGTGCAAAAAGGTATTTCAATGTCTTCTGTATGCTTATTTCTCGAGAATTTTGAAAAGTGGGGAATTTCATATAGATCCGTTACCTACTCTAATTCTTTTGTCGGAAAACCTGTTCATAATAAAATTGTATGCTAGATTGATTGAAAATTACCTGAAACGAAAAGGAAAAAATTCGATAATTAGTCATGTTCTTTGAAACACTAACAGAGCACAATATGTAATGATCCATCCCGATCTTGGAGCATCCTACATAACTTGTTTCGGAATTGTTTTAGTATTATATTTTCCAATTAATTGTTGAATATCTGTATTTCTTTTATGGAGCAAACAATTATCCTTCAATTGAGTGAATAACCTTCCACAACCTGACTGAACACATCAAGGAATCTGAATCCTATTCTGTAGACTCGATCTCGTTCAGTTGATTATTCCTAATTCCACATGGTCTAACTTCATGAACATAATGATTTTATAGGACTTATTCGAAATATTCATAATTCTGTTCGAGAGTCTTTTCTCACATATTTTCCCATGAATTTTAATAATTATAAACATCTTATATTAATAAAAGGCGATCTATGGTTGGTTCAAAACTTCGAAATGCCATATTGTTCAAACGATCGCACCAAATTGGACAATTCTTTTTTTTGTTGTGTTTATTATTGTTAGGACAAGGTTTATATAACAAAATATTCCCAAAAAAATTCTACAGAAAAGAAAAAAAAGCCTTCCTTTTTCTAATCACTCATAGAATTATGTGTTACCACCAATCGAGCAATCATAGAGTACTTATATAGGTTTTGACATTTGGACAAAGGAGGTTAGTTTTTCTTCCACAGAATCGCATGTCAAGTGAATAGTTGAAAGTGCAGTAGGTCTTACCAACGGTATAAGAATATTCCATGGGAATTAATAGTAGTAGAACGAAGTTTCACGGTATTCAATAGAAATGCAATAATAAAATAGAACGTTGTGAAGATATAAGCCATGAAGTAGTCTGGCAACGGTGCATTTCATTTTCTTGAAGGGTAGGAAATTCAGAAATGGTATAGACTAGAGTACGAATGGCGATGTATACAATTATTGTGTAACTTGCATAGAACTTATAATAACATGGAAGGATATTATCAGATCCAAAGCGGGTAAGGATCTCAAGTTGGTGGAACAGTGAATTTTCACCGGAATGTAAAGTAGATGTGACGATCAGCATCAATCGTGAGTTGTCCATTTTCATCTTTTCTCTATATTTCTGAAATCTTTCTGATTTATGTTTGGGTAATAAATATATTTGCGGAAATGACTGAATCCAAAATTGCCCATAATTAGTAATTGACATATTATTTTTGTATTTCTGTTTTGTGTGACAGCTCATATCCGTGGAAAAGATGACAGTTGACAGATGACATTAGACAGATGACATTCGACAGATGACATTTGACAGATGACATTTGACAGATGACATTTGACAGATGACGTTTGACAGATGACGTTTGACAGATGACATTTGACAGATGACATTTAACAGATGACATTTGACAGATGACATTTGACAAATGACATTTGACAAATGACATTTGACAGATGACGTTTGACAGATGACATTCGACAGATGATATTTGACAGATGACATTTGACATTTGACAGATTGTAGCAATTTTAGTTGCTACTTTCATTTCTTTATTAGTTTAAAGAGAATTCACTAATAAAAATCCATCTATACGTTACAATTTTTAATTGAATAAGACAGATATCTACAATTAAATTAAATATATTAACATGATGATTTCAAATTAAAACAACAGGTGGCTGGCAGTGTCCGTGAATGAAATATAATTTTTTATAAATTTCATGCAGATGAGTGTTCCATACGGCCGTCATTCGAGATCTGGATTTTTGATAGATTGCTCACCTGCAAGAGGGATAAATTGAAATCGAATTAATATTAATAGTTTCGTATTGATTTACTTACCGTTTATTTCGATATCTAATTTGAATATCGCATTTTGGAATATCGTATACCGAAAACCCTTAAATAAGGTGAGTTCTGTTGAACATTTAAAAATAATTTTCTTTGTTCTTCCATTCCAAAATTTAACATATAATTCGATCTGTACTACAATTGTAGGGTTTTTTACTTTACCGGAAGTAATTGTTTGGATTCAACAATTGTTTCGTAAGACTCGAAGACGTTTTTGGTGGAATACTTACCTGAAGATTGGACTTTTCATCTCAATTTTCCTGCTGCCACCGCCATTTTGAAGGATTTCAACATCTGAATCATAAGGCCAGTATTTTCCGATTTTTCGAAGTTGTCAGGTGCATATAACAATTTAAGTGTTTCAAACAGACAATAGTTTGGTGCAAATATTCATCCCGTTGATTTAAAATTTAGACCATATTTTTAATTTCCAGCTCTACATTGTAAAAAATCATATTAACCGATCAAATTTCAATATACCTGTTGTAACATTTATCATTGTTTAATCTTCAAAGAAACATTACTTCCAACTTAATTTTCAGACTATTTATTTCTCAATTTTTTGAATAGCTCATTAATCTAATACTTTCATATTAAAAGTTGAGTGGCGCCCAGAATTCTCCTGAAAATTTAACACCTTTGGAACCCACACCTTAGTGCTCTCCGGCGAAAAGCTGCCGTTCGCATTTGTGAACCAAAAATAACAATTTTGGGGTTACAAGAAATGGCGTCCAAACGTGGGGCCTGATTTCATTATTTTCGGGAGTATTCAAATATTTTTGATTTGAACTATTGTACATCATCTGAATTGTTATCATTTGTGAGGTATTGCATATTTGAAATTGATTTTATTACATAGATATTCTGTTATGCACCAAACTTTGTTTTTTTTTCTGATTTATTTGAATTGCTGGTTTTTCTAAATTTCGTACTTATTTCATCATTCGAACGTAGATATCTGAAATTCATTTTTTTGAAATTATTTAAAATCAGATTGAACTTAATTTTTTAATTTATTAATTATGGATTTCAAAATGAATCCGTCACATTTATTGGTTGATGAATTGAATTATGAACTCAAAATCAGAGGTTTTGTCACGAATAGAGGACGAGATGACAAGAAAAAAATGTTACGTCGCTTATTGCAAAGACGGGAAACAGAACTTTTCAGCGATCCCGAATTTAATTTTGATATTGAGCAGGAAGAAATAAACAAGACACTTGAATCTATCACACAACTCATTATCGACTTTGAAGGTTCTAAAGATGACTCTGTTTTCAAAAGGGCTAAATCAAGATTAGTTCATGTCACAAATCGAATTTTACGAATTCCTATCGATGAAGCTGCTGAAGTCGCTCAAGAGCAGTTATCCATTAAAAATGAGGCCTACGCAACTAGTATTTCTTTAGAGGCAGACTTGTTCGATAAAGTTATAGAACCAATAGCTTTACCTGGTACTAGCAAGCTTTGTGGTACCAATGTACCAGAGCTGTGCCAAAGCATTGTGCTTTGTGCTCGGGAAAGTACTCGAAGCCCTTTTGTGCTCCCGAGCACTGTGCTCCCAAGCACTTTTCAAAAGCAGTGCTTAGTGCTTAGTAATTGGAGTGCTTCGTCCAAAGGCTTAGTGCTTAGTAGGTAATCCCAAAAGTGCTCGGGAGCACTTTTGGGATTACTAAGCACTAAGCCCTGAGCCAATGTTGTACGAATTTGTTTTCACATCAATAAAATATTAAATCAACATTTCCCTACATGACAGTTAAATCCCAAAACTGTTTGGATTACAATTACAGAGAGATGATAATGAGTAAACTTGATCATTATGAAAGGAAAATTGAAGGGCCCATGTGTATTTTGTAAAATGATAATTTGTGCGTTGACAACTTATTAATATCAATGGAAAAAGCAAACGCCAATATTCTGATTTTTTTTCGTTTTCATCTGACCAAAGATTCTTATACATATAGACAAAATCAGAACGTTACATAGTTCATTGAGTTCTAATTTTGATACTTCTTCGTTATTTGTCACCGCGCGCAAAAATGTTTTGCAACTGGTTTGCTCCTGACAAATCAGTGCAAGAATTGACAGAGGAAAATTTCCATTTTTCCTTGAATTTTTTATTTAATTTTGTTTCAAGGACTGGGCGTTTTCAGAAAAAAAGTAAACTCGAAAAATTCAGTATATTTATGAATATTATCAAACAGAGAGATCCAGGAGCGAATAGCATTTTTCCCTTTCATTACCAATAAGAATGTATTACATATTATATTGAATCGAATTCAAATTTTTTAATATCACATACACCTATGCCAACAATTTCTTTTCCGATTAAAATAACCTCACTTTCAATATTTCCTTTAAAAAAAGTGCTTAGGGCTTAGTGCTCGAAATGTCGAATTACTTTCACAAAGTGCTTAGTATTCGCGAGCCTTTTGTGAAAATAAGTGCTTTGTGCTCGAGACTCGGGAGACTTTTTATTCAAGTGCTTAGTGCTTAGTGCTCGAAGCACTTTTCTTCAGTGCTCGTCACAGCTCTGCAATGTACAAAATGATTCTCTTCTTAATCAAAGTACCTCCGTCTCGCCAAATTTCAAATCAGTCCCAGTGTATAAATGGGGATAAACTTTTTCGGGAGATAAAAATACATTGTCATCATTTTTGGAGAATGTTGAAGAGTTAAGAAAAGCACGACACGTAACAAAAGTTGAATTATTCGATTCAGCCAGGGATTTATTTATTGGTGACGCTAGATCATGGTTTCGACAAATTGTAGGAAAAGTTAATGATTGGGATGCTCTTGTTGAAGTTCTCAAACGCGATTTCAGATCACCTTATCACGACGATGAACTCTGGGAAATTATTAGATCTCGTACTCAATTGGAGAACGAATCAGTTGTAATTTACTTCGCAAAAATGAATGAATTATTCAATCAATTAACTAGAGCTCCTGCCGAACACACCAAATTAAAATACATTCGTGATAATTTGATTCCAGAATATAAGAAATCTTTAGCATTAACAGAAGTTTCATCAGTTTCAGAACTTTATAACTTGGCAAAACGTCTTGAAGATGCCGATTATTTGGGTATAAATGTGTCATGCTCAAGAAATCGTATGTCCGTTAATTCACCTTTTAATCATTCCAATAAAAATAATTCGCTTCCTGTTGAATTTCGTAGAAATAATCATAGAACTTTTGATCGTGAAGTATCGGCTATCGATGAGAAAGATAATATTATCAAAAAGACAAGTAATGGCACCTGCTGGAATTGTCACAAAACGGGTCATGTTTATAATCAATGTAACCAAGATATAGTTCGTAAATTCTGTTTTCGTTGTGGTTTGCGTGATGCAACAACAGTTACTTGTACCTACTCGTTGTAATAAACGAAAAAACTAAGTAACAGGATGCCTAGTATTGCCCCTAGTTCATCCTACGCATTTATCCATAGGGCTAACAAATATTCTCGATACAAACAAAATATTAATAATTTGCGGAGTTGTCAGACTTCTCCAATTTTCAAGAAAACTGATAATGACAATAGACCATATATTGAAGTAATGTTGTATGATTATCCAATAACAGGTTTGCTAGATTCGGGATCGAATGTAACAATTGTTGGTAAAGGCGGTATCGATATTTTGAGTCATTTGGATTTAAAAATTCTTCCAAGAAATTTTAAATCTGTTAGTACTGCAGATGGCGTAGAACAAACTGTTTCAGGTGTAACTTACTTGCCTTTGATGATAAACGATTCACTTCACCTTTTTGAGGCATTAGTTGTTCCAACTTTGAATAAAAGTTTTATTTTTGGAAGTGATTTTTGTCGAAAATTTGATATAAAAATTGACTATCTTAAAAACTCATGGAAAGTTCAACTGGGAAATTCAATTTTGAATAGTGTTGGAAAGTCTACCTCTAGTATTGACTCGATAAAATCAGAAATGTGTACCTTGGAAAGTTTGTCGAACGAACAAAAAAAAATTGTTGAAAAAATTATTGGCAATTTTCAAACTATTAATAGTGATTCCAAACTAGGACGCACAAATAAAATTTCTTCATTCATAGATACCGGCGACTCGAAACCGTTTCGTCAAAGACAATACCCTATGTCACCGTACATGTTAAAAATTCTCAACGAAGAACTTGATGATATGTTAAGATTAGGAGTTGTTGAACCATCTTGTTCACCATGGTGCAGTCCCGTTTTGCTTGTCAAAAAGAAAAATGGCGAATTCAGATTTTGCTTTGATGGTAGGAAACTGAATGAAATCACAAGACACGATAGTTATCCTTTACCACGAGTAGATAGAATTCTAAATAATCTAAGTGACGCTAAATTCATTTCAAGTATAGATCTCAGAAAATCCTTCTGGCAAATTCCTTTGGCTTCAGAATCTAAAGAGAAGACCGCTTTCAGTGTTGCTGGGCGCCGGGCGGGGACTTTTTCAATTTACTGTAACACCTTTTGGACTTAGAAATAGTGCACAAGTACAGCAACGGCTTGTGGACACACTTTTCGGACCCCAGTTCGAACCTAATATTTTCGCGTATATTGACGACATAATTATAATATCTTCAACTTTTGAAAAACACGTAACACTCTTGAAAGAAGTAGTAGAAAGACTCCGTGATGCAAATCTAACTGTCAACATAGAGAAGTGTCAATTTTTTCGTTCATCCTTGAAATATTTGGGATTCATTATTGATGGCAATGGTTTGAAAACGGACCCAGAAAAAATATCGTGTATGGTGAATTATCCACGACCAAACACCAGCACCGAGATTAAAAAATTTGTAGGTATGTGCTCATGGTACAGATCTTTCATTAAAAATTTTTCTTCGCTATTAGCTCCCATAAATGAGTTACTTAAAGGAAAGAAAAAACGTCAGCCAATCGTATGGACAAATGAAGCAGAAGAAGCTTTTCTGAAGATCAAAGAAGCGCTTGTTTCAGCTCCAATTTTGAGTTCACCAAATTTCGATCTGCCCTTCGTTATTCAAACAGACGCATCTTCTACTGGAATAGGTGGAGTTCTCACACAAGTTCAGAATGATGAGGAAAAAATCATCGAATACGCCAGTAGATCACTTTCTAGAGCAGAGAGAAACTATTCGGTTACAGAAAGGGAACTGTTGGGATTAATTTTCTGTCTTGAAAAGTTCCGACCGTACGTTGAAGGCGTGAAATTTACAGTGATAACAGATCACTATTCGCTATTATGGCTAAGTAAATTATCGAACCCTTCAGGCAGGTTATGTCGTTGGTCTGTTAGATTAAGACAATTTGACTTCGATCTTGTACACCGTAAGGGAAAATGTAATGTTGTGCCCGATTTTCTTTCAAGAATGCATGAACAACATGAATCATCGGAAATAAACGTTTTGTCAGTCGATGAGGAGAAGTTGGATTCTTGGTATTTCAGTTTACGTGAAAAGGTCTCTAAAAGTCCGGAACTCTATCCTCAGTGGAAGATTCAAAATAATATTTTATTAAAATTAATTCCCACTAATACCATATTGACGAATATATCCGAATGGAAAACTGTAGTTCCGAAATATAAAAGAAAGGAGATTATTGCTTCCCTTCATAATCCGCCAACTTCCGGACATTTTGGTGTTTATAAAACCGTTTCTCGACTTAGCGAGTTATATTATTGGCCGAAAATGAGAGCAGATGTTCAGAAGTTCATAAATAATTGTGACGTTTGTGGCGCTAATAAAATCTATAATCAGCCTGGTTTAGGACTCATGGGCAAAGAAAAAAATGTGCATTTTCCATGGCAAATTATTGCTCTGGATCTCATAGGTCCGCTCCCTCGATCCAAGCGTGGAAATACCTTCATTTTAGTGATTGGTGATTGGTTTACCAAATATACAGTTATTAGACCATTACGTAAAGCTTCCGCGGAATATATTACCAAAATTCTGGAATCAGATCTTTTTCTGCAGTTTGGAGTCCCCCAGTTTATCATTTGTGATAATGGCTCACAATTTGCAGGCAAAGCTATGAAAAAATTAGCTGATTTATACAAAGTGCAAAAATTGTGGTTTACTCCAGTATATTCACCGCAATGCGATTTTGTGGAAAGATTTAACCAGACAGTGGGCACGACTATCCGTTGTTATATTGATGGACTCAAACATACCGATTGGGACAAGGATGTCGCAAAAATAAGTCATGCCATCAATACGGCAAAACACGAATCAACAGGATATTCTCCTACATTTTTAAACTTTGGAAGATTCGTTCCTCTCAGTGGAAATTATTATGGACAGGTAGACTGTACGAGTGGTATAAAATTGCAACCTGAAAACAGGGATCAATATGCAGAAAAATTAGGATCACTTAGTGAAATTTTTCTTCAAGTAAGAAAAAGTTTACATAAAGCCTACCAGAAAAACGTCCGATCATATGATTTACGTCGTCGAGATGTGCAATTTGAAGAAGGAGATAGAGTGTGGAGGCGTAATAAAGTTCTTTCCGATGCGTCTAAGCAATTTTCTTCAAAACTAGCTCCCCGATACGTCTTACGAAAGATAGCTCGTAAAGCCTCGCATTTATGTTACTATTTGGAAGACATGAATGGCACCCCTGACGGAAAATGGCATGTCAAAGATTTGAAGCCATTTTTTGGTTCAAATTCTGATGTTTCGGTATCGTGATAATTCTTTCCTTTTAAATTATCTTAAGTATATAATTCATATTATAATATGAAACGAAACCAATTTCAATATTTGGGATCTGATTTTTACCATTGTACATATTATGTACCTAGGTTAGTTAGAAATTAAGTTAGTAATACGTTTACAGTTAGGAATAGTTATTAGGAATAGGTTGGTTAGTATTAGTTAGTAGATAATGCAATGGCCATTGCAAAACATGATTAGATAATAGGTTAGGTTATGTTATAATAGGATGAGAAATTAAGGGCTTGGTGATGGTTTTTGAAGACAATAAATATACAAAAGTTTTCTTATGTGCTTTCAAAGTCGACAAGTGTGATTTTGCATAAAAAAAATTCATTGAAATAATTTTTTTTTCTTGATGGAGGCGGGTAGTGTAGCAATTTTAGTTGCTACTTTCATTTCTTTATTAGTTTAAAGAGAATTCACTAATAAAAATCCATCTATACGTGACAATTTTTAATTGAATAAGACAGATATCTACAATTAAATTAAATATATTAACATGATGATTTCAAATTAAAACAACAGGTGGCTGGCAGTGTCCGTGAATGAAATATAATTTTTTATAAATTTCATGCAGATGAGTGTTCCATACGGCCGTCATTCGAGATCTGGATTTTTGATAGATTGTTCACCTGCAAGAGGGATAAATTGAAATCGAATTAATATTAATAGTTTCGTATTGATTTACTTACCGTTTATTTCGATATCTAATTTGAATATCGCATTTTGGAATATCGTATACCGAAAACCCTTAAATAAGGTGAGTTCTGTTGAACATTTAAAAATAATTTTCTTTGTTCTTCCATACCAAAATTTAACATTTAATTCGATCTGTACTACAATTGTAGGGTTTTTTACTTTACCGGAAGTAATTGTTTGGATTCAACAATTGTTTCGTAAGACTCGAAGACGTTTTTGGTGGAATACTTACCTGAAGATTGGACTTTTCATCTCAATTTTCCTGCTGCCACCGCCATTTTGAAGGATTTCAACATCTGAATCATAAGGCCAGTATTTTCCGATTTTTCGAAGTTGTCAGGTGCATATAACAATTTAAGTGTTTCAAACAGACAATAGTTTGGTCATTGGTGCAAATATTCATCCCGTTGATTTAAAATTTAGACCATATTTTTAATTTCCAGCTCTACATTGTAAAAAATCATATTAACCGATCAAATTTCAATATACCTGTTGTAACATTTATCATTGTTTAATCTTCAAAGAAACATTACTTCCAACTTAATTTTCAGACTATTTATTTCTCAATTTTTTGAATAGCTCATTAATCTAATACTTTCATATTAAAAGTTGAGTGGCGCCCAGAATTCTCCTGAAAATTTAACACCTTTGGAACCCACACCTTAGTGCTCTCCGGCGAAAAGCTGCCGTTCGCATTTGTGAACCAAAAATAACAATTTTGGGGTTACACATTTGACAGATGACTTTTGACAGATGACATTTGACAGAACTTTTATTATGCCTAATTCATCTCCTGCTTGAAGAAATAGCAATGGTAAGTTTATACATACATAGAAAAAGGGGAAGACCGAAGAAAACATGGATTGGGGGAATAAGGAAATCAATGAGTGAGAGGGGACTGGATGATGAAGACTGCAACAATAGAAGGCAATGGCAAATGGGTATCGGACAAGGACGTTTTAACACGAATATGTATATACAGGGTGAGTCTTTGACTTGTACATATATTTTAACTGTAGATTCCCCTCATCAAACGAAAAACTTTTTTCCCATACCATTTTTCAAAATTCGGTTTCGTTTGGAAGATACAGGGTGTCGAAAATTCACGAAAAAAACACTTTCCTGTTCATATCTCCGGAACCGTTATTTCAAATGAACTGAATTTTGGTCCATTGGTTACTCTATTCATGGTGCATATTCCTCAATCGGAACTTATTCAATATCTCTCCTAGTTTAAAAGTAACAGGGTGGTCGACTCATAAATTCATGCAAAAACACTATCAAATCACTTGAAAAGGATAAACGGTTCATATTTTCGAAAGAATCAACCATTTTAGAGAATAAAAGTATTCCTTTATTTTCTCAATAAAACGCGTCGTTTTCGAGTTATTCCTAAATGTATACGAAGAAATTTGAGGAAAAAATCATGAATTTCATAAAAAATCAGAATGCTTCCCTGAATTAAATATCATTGAATATTGTTTCTTCTCTGGTCTCTTAACAAATTAACAATGTTGTCAATGTTTATCAACTGAATTCCGAGAAGCATGAAATGAAATTACAAAGTTTATAGAAGTTTTTATTGAAAATTTATTGATACCCGTCCTTCAGGTTCAGGAAAATCTATCTTCTTAACAATATCCTCTTGGAATTTTTAATCGACCCTACACTGTTTTCACGTCACATTCATCACCTGTTTGCTTTATTCTCTGCAAACTTCAAGTAAATAAATAAATAATAAAACGAATCCATGTAGAAAGGTTATCGCGGCGTCGTTCATTGTAATCACAGACTGTAGACTGTACTCTGGAGACACAGATGAACGTCTTGTCTTGTCTTGCGTGGCGGCTACATCGCACTCGCAGCCGGCAGCGCACTTAAATTTAGATCGTAGCGCTGTATCGGCGAGAATCAGAACTACTCGTTTGGCATTTCCAAAGAGCAATGCGTAGAAGCCTCTGTGATAGTTCTTCCGTTAACGATAGGGGACGTTCTGCTTTCTTGAGTTCCCCTATACCATTGTTGAAGAGTAAATCGTCAATCTGGCATCGTCTTCTCTAGAATTCTATGATATATCACAGAGGAATGGATTAGGTTAGGTCATTGACCTCGAATCATATGACTTTGATTAATGGAGTTAGGATAGGTTAGTGAGAAACTAATTTTTATAAGATAGTTTCAGGGTATCGAGGCAAATATGAACAAATTATTAGTGTTTACAAACTAATCTTCAGGAAAATCGAAGAAGGAACTTATTTTGGTGTGAGAAATATGGCATTTCAATTGCAGAAATTATGGAACAAAACTTAGCGTTTTTGCTAGGAAATATCGTGTTTGTAACATTCTTATTCAAATAAGGTTAGTGCTTGAGTATTTTCTAAATGTATCACCCAGACTATCTGATAATCACATCAATTCAATTGAAAAATATGAACTTTGAGGTGTTTGCAGAGAATTGTTTCAGGAGCGTATTCAGCCCAACTTTTTTTTTCAAATGGCTATATCTCTTTAACAGAGCCGAATTCGGAAAAATGGAAAATGAAAAAAAGGCTTCTTTAGGCCTCAAGAATCTACAGTTAAAATATATGTACAAGTCAAAGACTCACCCTGTATATATAAGTTTATATAGGTATTTAGTCATCAACTCAAACGGGGGTTTCACAAAGCATATCACCGGTGATCGGAGCTTGATCTAGAATCAACTCGATTTGACAGTTCAGAAATCTAACCAAGCCGTTGATCTCCGATCACTGGTGATTACGATTTGTGAAATCCACAGTAAGTATAGGCACGGCCTTCTTAAGATAAAGATGACTATGGTATAGGTATCATTTAGGCGAAACAAAGTTCGCCGGGCCAGCTAGTTTCACAAAAATTGACGACATCTACATCCTGTGATGGATGATCTTTTCACTTCGGTTGCTACAAGTCTCTTATTTTCTTTTTTTTTGTTATGTAATTCTGAATAATGCTTCTGTATATTCCGGCCGAAAATTCATAGGCAGCTGCTTCAGGTTAGAAGAAAACCTAACTTGTTCCTAACCCTAACCAAATATTCATAATTGATACTCCGCCACAGGACCGTATCTAGGGTGTGGCCAAGTGGCCCCCGCCACAGGCGCAAGGTCCGCAGGGGCGCCAAAAAATATCAAATGAAAAAATTTTTTGCGTAAGGAGCGCCAATTTGGGGGCGCTGAAGAAGTAGATACCGGGTTTTTCACTTTAAATTGTCCACCCCTTTAACCCTGTTACGAAAACAGATACACAATAATAATAATAATAATAATATCTTTTATTTCAGATAATTACAGTTTTCACAAATAAAGCAAAAAACTACAAATTAATTGAAATGACGTCACCAGATTACAAAAAGTAATCAGCCAAATTATATGGTTCCATACCAACTAATAAATTTTCAACCTTAACTCTAAACATATATATATATATATAGTATAGTATAGTGTATATATATATATATATATATATATATACTAACACATTTAATCTTATTAGGGAGTTTATTGAAAATTCTGATACATATAAGCAGGGGTTCACTCTGTTAAAGTTAGTCTATGTATACTTAGGTAAATTGTGATTCAAAGTACGTGTATTATAAATTGGGTTTACATTGTCATTTATGAACTTCTCTCTATTTTTGTGAAAAAACATGAGACACTCAAACAAATAAAGACAAAAAACTGTTAATATATTTCGGTTTCTTAAGAGACCCCTACAAGATTCCCTATATCCCAACTCGTAAACAATACGCATTGCCCTCTTTTGAATTAAAAATATTTTTTCTAAATTTTCCCTATTTCCCCAAAAAATAATATCTACCGTATGTCATATTTGATTCAAAGATACCAAAATACATTGCTCTCATTGTACTTTCATACATAAAATTTGTTAATGATCTTAGGGCAAAGCAAGTTTGACTCAATTTTTTGGCTAAATTTTCAGTATGTTGTCTCCAATTCAAAAATTGATCCATATAAATACCAAGACATTTAACTGACTCAAATACATCAAAATCAAAATGAGCCAGATTGACATTTTCAGTTTTTTCTTTTTTAGACATATTTGTATCAAATACTTATAACTATTTTTGTTTTTGTATTGTTTAAAATAAATTTATTTTGATCAAACCATAATTTAGAAGATGAGAATATATTCTCAGATATTAACTGCTGCATGTTTCTGATGTTTTTTGCACCCACCATCAAGTTAGTGTCATCCACAAAATTAATTATATTCCCTTCAGTGCTTTGAAAAATCTTACTCAAGTCGTTGAGGAATATTATGAACAATAGTAGACCCACAACACTTCCCTGTGCAATTCCTATTGAGGTTGACAAAATTACTGATTTTGCATATTGATTGCTTTTTGTGATGGTAACTCTGTGTCTGCTATTAGACAAGAAGGATCTTAGCCATTCCCTCTCATTCCATATAATTTCAGCTTTTCCATTAAGTAATCCACATTGAGGAAATCATAAGCCTTAGATATATCAAGGAAAATACCCATTGCCATTTCACCATTTTCCAATAAATCCATGATATAACGGATGAATTCAAAAATTGCTGTCTGTGTTGATCGTCCTTGTAAATAACCATGTTGAGTGTCCGTGAAGATGTTGTTTAGCTTGAAATATTGTGTCAATCTGGTGCAAATAAGAAGTTCAAAAACTCTGGAGAATCCTCGCAGGAGACTGATTGGTCTGTAGTTGCTCATTTGTTCTGGATCACCTTTCTTGAAAATTGGCTTTATAAGAGCAAGCTTTAAGGAGTCAGGGAAAATACCTTATTTGAAAGAATTGTTTATGATGTAAACAAGTATATCACTGACTGCAGGTGAAGATAGCTTTATTATTACGGTGGGGATTTCATCATCTCCACTGCTGAATTTGTTCTTGATTGATTTTAAAGAATTCTCTATTTCAATAGTTGTTGGTTGTAAATGAAAGCTTCTATCAACATTCATCATGTGTGAGTAATTAATTGGAATTGCTGTTAAGTTTTCCAACAGGGATGTTACTGCTTGATCGAAATGTTGTTTAAAAATTATTTGCTACATCCTCTGCATTTCCCTCAACCTGACAGTTTTCCATTTCTCCGACCTTCCCAGTTAGCTCTTTACAAATTTGTCACATTGTCTTGCCCTTGTTATTTGATTTGATTATTCTGTTCTCATAGTATAATCTTTCCTGTTCTTTTAATGCTACATCATATTCCTTTTTTTGTGTCTTATAGTTCTCCATATTTGCCCCACTTTGCCTACTCAACATCAGCAAAATATCTAATTTCTTTTTCATGTCCTCAATTTCCTTAGTTCTATACAGGGTCTTTCACGAGGAACCTCACCCATATTTATACGGGAAACTACTGAACGTATTTTCATGAAATTCAGCACTTATAAGTATTTCACGATGCTGATGAAATCTGAAATATTTTCAAGGCATGAGCACCTCCGGTTTTTCCGGAAATGACGTCAACTTCCGTTTTTCAAATTAGAACACCATTTTTTTATTGCAGAAATAGATTCCTTAGAAAATGTCAAGTTATTTTGATGTAACATTTTTCAGTTTTGGTTGGAAAATTCTCTCTGAGGTGTAAGATTGATGTATCCACTTTAAAAATCGAAATCGCGATTCATGATACAGGGGGTGAAGAAATCGCTTTCAAAGTTAGGGATGACAAAATCGTGAAAAATCAATTTTTTCAAATTAGAACCCCATTTTTTTATGGCAGATATTGAATCTACGTTAAAAAATAATGTGAGTGTATGCATCACACCCTTGCCCTAAAGTGGATATTAACTCAGAAAATATCCATTTTAGGGCTTAAGTGGATATTAACTCAGAAAATATCCATTTTAGGGCAAGGGTGTGATGCATACACTCACATTATTTTTTAACGTAGATTCAATATCTGCCATAAAAAAATGGGGTTCTAATTTGAAAAAATTGATTTTTCACGATTTTGTCATCCCTAACTTTGAAAGCGATTTTTTCACCCCCTGTATCATGAATCGCGATCTCGATTTTCAAAGTGGATACATCAATCTTACATCTTGAAAAATCCCAAAAATGAAAATTTTCCATCCAAAAACCTCGAAGTTATTCTTGTTTCAGCGGAGCTCTATTTTCGATTTTTTTTTTGAATTTTCCCGCTCAGAGAGAATTTTCCAACCAAAACTGAAAAATGTTACATCAAAATAACTTGAAATTTTCTAAAGAATCTAATTCTGCAATAAAAAAATGGTGTTCTAATTTGAAAAACGGAAGTTGACGTCATTTCCGGAAAAACCTGAGGTGCTCATGCCTTGAAAATATTTTAGATTTCATCAGCATCGTGAAATTCTCATGGGTGCTGAATTTCATGAAAATACGTTCAGTAGTTTCTCGTATAAATATGGGTGAGGTTAATCGTGAAAGACCCTGTATTGATGTTTGTGTTCCCTGTTGACATAAAAATACTTCATACAAAAATTGTACAAAATCAAATGAATTTTTTGGAAATGATCACGTTAATTGTGATATACAGGGTGAACAACATATTGAATCCAACTACATTTTTTTAAATGGGACACCCTGCATATTCTTCCATATTCTAATTGTTAATTTTTTCCTGATATCGAATATATATTCGTATGTGGATCTGTCTCTTTTATTTCCAGAGTTTCAAATTTTGAGAAGAAACTACGGAATAAAACAATACATATGAGAAATCCTTCCGGAATTCTTTATATTCAAACAATTCACTTAAAAGCAATATTTTTTCGATGAATACCTAACAGTATCCAATCGAAAATAAAAAAAAATAATAAACTATGGTAGTACCTACCTATAGAATAAATAATATCAACTAAAGAAATTGGTTCTTAAGATTTGAAACTGTGTGGTACTCAGAATGAGAGAGAAAGTCCAAACATGTTATATATTCGAAATAAGGGGAAAAATAGCTTGCCAAATATAGAAAAGTATACAGGGTCGATTTGAAAAAATGAAGTTGTAATCAATATGTTGCCCATTCTGTATATATTTCATTTTGTGAAATCATTTTAAAAAACATTAGTCGATTTCGTGAAATTTTTGTGAAAAACATTTTTTTGTACCTCATTTAGTGAAAAAGTTAAAGGGAGGGTCAAATTATGGGGAAAAACCCGGTACCTACCTACCTACAAAAAAAATTTTTCCACAAAAGTTTCACGCAATCGACTCATGTTTTTTAAAATGATTTCACAAAATGAAATATATACAGAGTGGGCAACATATTGACGGTGAACTGATGTTGAGGGCTTCTTCCATTTTTTTGCTAACGTTGTGTACTTTTCTTTGGGCTTCGAATAGTTGGAATTCTATGATTATATGACGTGTGGTGAGTTGGGAGTTGCACATTTGGCACCGTGGAGGAGATTATTATCATTGAAAATACTATTTTATTTTAAGTTCAAATGCAAATAAATGTTGGTAATATTCACATGTGGTGTTATCATTTCCAATGTCTCTGATGGTTGCAAGGATTGCGAAATCTGTAAATTTTTTCTTAATTAAGAATGATTTTAGTTTTTGGAATAGAGTTTCGATGTTGTCAATGTAGTGGCGACGATGTAAAAAATGGGTTTCGAGCAAAATAAGGGCGTGAAAATCAGGGCTCAGCGTGAACTGAAGGAAGAAAAGGGCATGAAGAGGATCACACGCAAAATAAGGTCTCAAAAGGGGCGATAAGGGGGCTCCACCCGCAATAAGGCAAAAAACAAAAAAGGTTTCAGAGAAACCACGGATTTAATTGAGAAGTGTAATATCAGGGCGTTTCCCAAACGGAATAGGGTTGCAAACACGTAAGTTTGGTGCTACTTATCATTCAGGATTTGAACCGATAGCTTGAAACTGTACAAGATCTTAGCAACTGAAACTCTCTTCATTTATTGAATGCTTTCCACACAATATTCCTACACCACAGATGTGATCTATGACCTATTAGAGATTAAATAAATCGAGAATGACTTCTTCAGCAAGCTATAAATTTCCCCACAAATGCACCCTTCATTGCTTTATGACTCCCTTTATCCGCAATGACAAGGCTTGGTCGGGTTCCCTAGTTACCCTTATTTGTTTGATGCTATTAAATTATTATGCGTTTATTAATTTCTCTCATGCCATTTTAGTTCCATTTGTCACAAGTTTTGTTGGCAGACGTGTGGTCGAATATTTAGTATTCGATAACAATACCTACGACTTATATGGGTAGCAATATTTTGACTCTATTTACGCCATTGAATGATCGTTTCCGTTGAATTGGCAGAATTTAATGTTTGTTTCGGCTGTAAATCATAATATTCGTAATGAATCATATGGCACATTGAGGACTTATAAGAAGGCGATTATTCAGAGCAAAGATGTATTTCGATAATCAGTTTCAAGCGATATGCACTGATGAAAGAGTTTCATTGTTTAAATAAATAAAAAACAAGAAGTTCCTCATATTGATCATGCCGGTCAAAGATATTCAAAAGTGTTAATTTATCATTATTCCATAATTCTTTCAAAAACTCATTAATTCTGTATGTTTACAGTGTGGAAAACTCAAATGGAATAAATTCATTATCTCCGTTACTGTATACAGACTCTTTGACTTGTACATATATTTTAACTGTAGATTCTCGGAGTCGAAAGTTTTTTTTTTCATCTTTCATTTTTCCCAGTTCGGCTCTGTTTGAAAGATATAGCCATTTGAAAAAAAATTGGGCCATATACGTGCCTGAAACGATTCTCTGGAATTCATACAAAGTTTATATTTCCCGATTGAAATTGAGTTGATACATTCAGGAAATACTCAAGCACTTACCTTATTTGGATAAGAATGTTACGAACACGATATTTCCTAACAAAAAATTTTGTCCGATTATATCTGTCATCAAAAAGCTATATTTCTTTCACCAAAATAGTCGAGCAAGATCCCAGGGCCGCCAGACGTCACGTATTTTCTTAAAGTTGGTATGTACTACGATCACATGCCTATCGGCTACCTTGCTCATACGGCTAATTTGCAGATATCAGGTCATCAAGTTGCAAAAGAACATTTCTTACCTCACTTGAATTCTGATGGCTGATTTTCACATATATTTCAGACAATTCCGTTTAAAATGAGTTCTCAATAATGCCAGACACTTCCCGTCGGCCGAATCGCTTAACAGACGCCTTAAAGGTACCAAAAAAAATTTTTAACTTCACGTGAATTCTGATGCTCCATTTTAATATATCTTCTCCGAACCACTATCTTAAAATTTCTTACAAGAAGACAGACCGACCCAAGAGGCCAATCATCCCCCAAACTCAATTTTAATGCCTCTATGGCTTAGAGCGCGAGGGTATTATATGCAAGCATGAGGATGAGTGAGAGATGTATTAGCTCATATTGACTTCCCTGTCCCTATTTTCAGTTTACTCGTTTCAATCAATAATTAATATTTGTAGAAAAATCAGCTTAAAACTAATAAATTCATAAAACAGGTGAATTATTGAAGATCGACGTGTATAAAAGTGCTCATCTATCCGCAATAATTGTAGAATTTTGACCTGCAACCTGTTTCAATAAACTACTGACGAAATGATTCCATTCATCGGCAATAAAAAAAATTTCATAAATTTTCGACAATGCCATTCTTTCGCCGTGGTCAACAATAGAGTTATGACTAAAATCCATGCAGATTTATCGTGTTCCTAGCATGAGGAAGCCGATACAAAGATCGTATACCTTGTTTGCAACATCGATGCCCAGGCTGGTTTTGTGATGCGATGTTCAAATACTGATAGGTATAGCAGAGATAATGCTGGGAAATATGCAGCATTTGAAAAATGATGATTCCCATGTTTGGATTTAGACCGGCCCTGGTAACAAGTAGAGATACGTTGATTCAAATAATATCTACGAACAATTAGGACAGTCGTTGTTTACCAGCATTCCATGCCATCACAGGTTGTAATTTTACTCCAGCATTTTTCAAAAATGGCAAACAAAAGCCTATCAATATTTAGAAGAAAAATGAAGAGTACCAACAAGCATTTCACCGTTCCGGTATGCTGGATTTTGTTGGTGATGTAGTTGAAGAAGAAAATGTTTTCAATGTAATACCTACAAAAACTTATCTGTGATATTCATAACGTTCCTGGAAAATTGATGTAGATGGTGCTACACTTCAACTGTTCATTGATACGTATATGTTATGTTATCTGATATCAATGAAGAATTCAATCGGAAGAATTTGAAAAACCTCGATGCTAGCAACTTACTACCATGCAAAAGTGAGCTTTGGCAAAAGTTGCGACGTGCTAACTAAATTGCTAGCCTTTGAAACAATACTCGAGTTTATTGAAACAGCTTGCAGGTCAAAATTTTAGAATTATTGCGGTCAGATGAGCACCTCCTTACACGTCGATATTTACCTGATTTTTAATTCATTAGTTTTTAACGGATTTTTCTACAAATATTAATTATTGATTGATACGAGTAAACTGAAATGAGAAACAGGGAAGTCAATAGGAGATAATAAATATCTCACTCATTCTCATGCGTGCGGATAATACCCTCGCGCTCTAAGCCATAGAGGCTTTAAAATTGAGTTTGGGGGATGATTGGCCCCTTGAATCGGTCTGTCTTCTTGTAAGAAATTTTAAAAAGTGGTTTGGAGCAGATATATTGAAATGGAACATCAGAATTTACGTGAAGTTAAATAATTTTTTTGAGACCTGTAAGGCGTCTGTTAAGCAATTCGGCCGACGGGAAGTGTCTGGCATTATTGAAAACTCATTTTAAACGGAATTGTCTAAAATATATGTGAAAATCCGCCATCAGAATTTAAGTGAGGTAAGCAATGTTTTTTGCAACTTGATGACCTGATGTCTGCAAATTGGCCGTCTGAGCAAGGTAGCCGATAGGCATGTGATCGTTGTACATACTAGCACTATTCAATCGTCCACATTTCGTTCATCAGATAATACGTGACGTCTGCGGCCCTGGGATCTTGGAATATAGGTTCCTTCTTCGATTTTCCTGAAGATAAGTTTGTAAACACTGATAACTTGATCATACTTTCCTCGATATCCCAAAAATATCTTATAAAAATTGTTTTTTAAGCTAACCTAGCCTAACTTCATTAACCTACTTCATATAGTATTCGGGGTCAATTACGTAACCTAACCAACTTCTATAATATTTCACAGTTCTTTCGAGAAGACGATGCCAGATTGTGATTTCCTCTTGTAAAAATGGTAGGTATAGGGCAGTATTGGCGAAACCAAGGAAGCAGTACGTCCTCTATCGTGGGTGGATGTTTCAATGGTGAAAAAATTTGATCAAGAGGCGTATGGTCCGTAAACAAAGTAAAACGTCTACCATAGAGATAGTAGAAGAATTTTTTTACGCCGACTACTTGACTACTTGACTAAATTGTCCTGAAGAAGATCCCAAAAAGGATCGAAACGTCGACAACTTGGAGAGAGTGTGTTATTCACCCAAAAGCAGTCCTGAAGCCAACATCCCCATTCTAGTATGGATCAGCAAGGACGAAACTTGTTAATTATATCAAACTAAATTCGCCACTTCTCTTTTCAATGAAGTCAACTCAAATAGTTCGTTTGCCAATCATGTGGTTAATGCCAACCACACTTTCGACATTAATAAAGACGTTAAAATACTCCATCACGTTAACAAGGGTTCCAAACTTGATCTGATTGTTATTCAATGTTATCGAGTGAGGACATTCCTGATCAGACTGAATTGTTCTAAAAATCACACAATCAGTTTTACAAACATTTAGATGTAATTCATTTTGATTGCACCATCGCTGGATTGCGTCAACGCTAATTGAGTTTTTTCAATACTCACATTAAGATTTTTGCTGCGTAGGAGGGCGTTCGCATCATCAACAAACAATAAGAGGTCAAGATCATTGATGTACATCAGAAACAGAAAAGGTCCCAGATTACTTCCTTGGGGGAACCCTACGTTGAAATATTTATCCCTCGACATTAAAACTTGTCCTTCATTTTCAATGCAAACCCTTTGAACTCTATTGTGCAAGTAGCTACGGAACAACTCCAGTTGGCGATCGCGTATACCATATTGTAACGTTTTCTTCGTTATTAAAACGTCCGGGATAATTGAACTATTTATTTACACTACTTATAACACTAATAATTAATAACTAATGAACTTATTCTAACAAAAGTCTATACAATTTATTTTTACTGATTTATTCGGCACTATTTATTTTCACTGGTCGCTTGTCTCTAACTGAATGAATGAATCATCCGTCGATGTGCTCCTTATATGTATAATGCTGATTGTTTCTCGTTAAGTCCGGGCCCGTCTAGAAACTTCGCGAATCATTCGCGCCGCTATGTCGTCCGCGCGTTTCCAGAAACTTCTCGATCGGGCCATAGCGCACAGGGCCGTACTTGTCACACTGTCCCCTCCTTAAGCCTGTTCTGTCCCAGAACAGATCGCATGGATTCTTCAGAGGACCGTGGCGAAATCTGCAGTCGGCTCCTTCTCTACAGTAGCCCCTTCGATGGAAATAGCATTATATAGTTTTGCCGGGGAGCTCGACACGATTTGGGTAGAAACTGCATACAAGGATCTGTATACCTGCCGTCTGGAAAATTACTTCAAGCATGCTTCGTACTACCCTCCAATTCAGTAGATCCAATCCACAACCAAGCTTGGGAACTGCTAGTTTCCTAACGCCGGAACGCTGAAGATCTTCTTTCAAGCCATGCAGCGAGGTCCATAAGTTCTGGTAGGTGGGCTTCTGGAAAGAGTGCTGCTTGGTAACCAAATAGTAAATGAACCGACCTCCGGACTTCAATCTCAAACATTTCCCGATTCTGGGCTGCTGTCCCATTAGTTCCTCTTGCCGTCCAAATTTGTTTTTGAATACTCTTGCTATTCCCTTACTCACACGTAAATCGGCTGCTACACAATGAGCAAGCGAGTATTCCTCGGGGACTGTGAACAGGTCCTGATGAACTTCCTGTGTGACGCCAAACCTTGCAATGCGTGTTCCCCCATAGGTGTTCATAAATTCCTGGAATTCGCAGCTTTCCCTTGCCGGAACCTCGACGAGGCGTACTTCTTCATCCTGCGTGGACGCATACGGAGCCAATCGGTTGAAATGGAAGACTCTCGGTTTTCCTCTGGGGAGCTTCCGTATTCGGTAAACTACATCATTTATTCTCTTCAAAACTTCGTACGGTCCTTCCCAATGTCTCTGCAGTTTCGGTGAAAAACCTTTTCTTCTTTGTGGGTTATACAACCATACCAGATCTCCTGCGGTAAACCCACCTTCAATGGCCTTGATGTCATAGTGCATTTTCATCCGGTCACTTGCTTGCTGCATTTGATAAGGTGCGTAACCTTATCATGGATGTAGTCTAGCTTGCTTCTGAGATTACTATCGTAGTCCTCCCCAGCTACATCTTCTCCAGGCTTACACCCAAACTCGAGGTCGCAAGGTAATCTTATTTCTCGACCAAACATTATATTGGATGGAGTCTCCTTGGTAGATTCTTGAACCGAAGATCTATAGGCCATCGTGAATAAATGCAAGTGTTCATCCCAGTCCCTTTGATGGTCAGAGACAACTTTGGCCAAGTGTTTTCTCATAGTCCGGTTCATTCGTTCTACCATGCCGAGTATGCAGAGGTGTAGTTCTGGTCTTACGTATCCCCAATGTTTTGCAAACTTTCTGGAATAACTTCGACTCGAAGTTTCGGCCTTGATCACAATGCAGCTCAAGGGGGATTCCAAATCTGCAGAAGAACTCTTTGACCAATTAGTCAGCTACCGTGCTTGCCTCTTGATTAGGAATACCGTACGCTTCCACCCATTTGGTAAAGTAGTCCATCGCTACCAAAATGTAGGTACTTGTTTCCATTGCCTGTTTCTGGAAAAGGGCCTGCGATGTCGATAGCTACTCGTTCCATGGGGGATCCGACGTTATATTGCTTCATTGGTGCCTTTCCTTTACCGTAGGGTCCGTTGGCCGCAGCACAAACTTTACATTTTCTACACCAATCTTTAACGTCGTTCTTACAGTTGATCCAATAAAATCGCTGCCTAACCTTCTCCAGAGTTTTAGTAATCCCAAAATGGCCACCCGAAGTTCCATTATGTAGTCTGGTCAAAATGTCCGTTACCCTACTCTTGGGCACAATTAACTGAAGCCTCAACAACGTTTCAAAAGACCTTCATCAATCTTCAACGTTTTCCATTGGGCCCAATACGACTTGACATTTTGGCTCAGTCTGGATACTTCTTCCCAAGAAGGTCGTCTGCCACTCTTCTTTCAAGTGAGGATTACTCTCACATCTGGATCCTCCTCCTGTGCTCGTCGAATTTCTGGGGGTAGCCAGTCATCTTCGATCACTGTGGTCCGCCTCAAATTGGCCTTATCTTCCACACGAGAGCAGTGGCTGCCATTATCGGGGCAAGGATTTCTTGTCAAATCTTCGGACGTGATTCTACGGATTATCACGTCAGAGGCATTTTTAACCTGGGTCGATTTATGCCCTTTATCACCAACCCTTTTTAGTTTATCTGTTGTGTCTCTTTTTCCAATCCTTGGGCCATTTCGCTCGAAATGCCCACTCTTGTTGCAATACCAGCACACAACATCCTTCTTCTTGGCATTCAATAACCTGCTTCTCGGATGATTTCCTCAACCGGTCGGTCTATTTCTTGGACTTGTCTCACGCGAAATTGTCCTCTATGCGACGCCTGTTTCGCTGCCTCGAATTCTAAAGCACGAGCTAAAGCATCGTCGATGGTTTCAGGCCGGGCAAGTCTCAAGGCTTGTTGAACTTCGCTATCCTTGATCCCGTCGACGAACGTCTGGATTGATAGCTGTTCAATGAAGCTGTCTGGAGCAGATGGATAAGCCAGCCTCACTAATCTGGCAACATTGGCCTCGAATTCCTGGAGATTTTCTCCTGTTTTCTGCACCCGGTTCTTTATTTGAGCATGGTAAACTTGCTGTAGGTGAGCATCGCCATATCTCATCTGAAGTTTGGATGTTAAAACTTCATAACAGGTAACAGGCCTGTTGACTCTCCGGTATTGTCTGCAGAATGTTAAGTGCATCTCCTCGTAGAGCTATTATTAATGCTGTGGCTTTTTCGTTATCGCTCCAACTGTTTGCCAACGCAGCAGCTTCAAATTGTTTTTGATATGTCGACCAAGGAACTTTTCCATCAAATGTAGGTGGCTTGATCTTCATTTTACCACTTTTCGTGTTGTTTTCCGATTTCACGAAGCTAAAGGATGGTGAAGCTTGAGTTTCTTTCCTATTTGATGTTCTTTTCAGGGACTCTATCAGCTTGGTATGCTGTTCAATTATTCCTGATATTTCCTCAAATTTCCCATAAACCTCATCAACTACTTCGTTAAATTTTTCGTCAACTTCATCAGATTTTTCATTGACTTCTTCAAATTTCTCGTCGACCTTATCGAATTTTTCATTAACTTCATCTATTATTACTTCCTTGATGGTTTCCATTTTCTCATCCAATGTACTAGCGATTCGACTCACCAATTCATTACAATTGTTCATTTTTTCCTCCACCTTATTTTCCATTTTATCCATTTTCAAGCTCATTTGTTCAAAGGCTTGCTTGAAAAATTCCATACTCGCCTGGTCCATTTTTTCTTTTTGCGATCGGGTTATCGGCATTCAAATCCACCCCACACCTGACACCAATGTAACGTTTTTCTCGTTATTAAAACGTCCGGGATGATTACACTATTTATTAACACTACTTATAACACTAATAATTAATAACTAATGAACTTCTTCTAACAAAAGTCTGTACAATTTATTTCTACTGATTTATTTGGCACTATTTATTTTCACTGGTCGCTTGTCTCTAAGGCGCTGGTCTCCCTGAAACTTGTCCGTCGTCGGTCGCGTTTCTGCCCCGTACAACTTCCTAGTGATACATTTGAACAACCATAGATACGACCGTATCCACGAAAATTGTACGGGGCAGACCCGCGACCGACGACCGACGCGTTTCAGGGAGACCAGCGCCTAACTGAATGAATGAATCATCCGTCGATGTGCTCCTTATATGTAGAGAGAGAGAGAGAGAGAGATACATTTATTAAATCTTAGAACCAGTACAGGTGTTGATCATGTCAAATACAAGAATACAAGAAAGAAATTTAAATAAACTTAAACAAAAAACAAACTCTACAGTTCCCCATAATTTTTCTCATTGAGGAACTCGCTGAAACTATAATAGCATTTGTTTACAAGAAAACGTTTTAGGCTACTTTTTTGTACACCGAATGATCGATTCTTAAATTTTTGTGGTAAATTATTCCAAATTGTTAACAGACTATATGTAACATTTTTCTGCAAGTATGTAAAATTGGGCTTATCCTCAATCAGGCAATTTTTCCCTCTGGTGTTGTAGGAATGTTCCATTTGTTTGAACTCGGTTGGATTGTTGATGACAAACATTACAGACTCATATATATACAGACTGTATAAGGTCAGTATGCCAAAACCTCGAAATATGTCCTTGCAAGTTTCAGTTCGCTTCATCTTGAAAATGACTCTCAAGCATCTTTTCTGCAGCAGGAAGATTCTCTCAATTTCTGGCGACCTTGCCCAGAAAATGATCCCATATCTGATCTTTGAATGCACATATGCATGGTAGGAAGACAATGCAGCATCCACCCCCACTGTATCTCGGATAATCCTTAATGCGTAGCAGTATCGTGCTATATTTGGTGCAAGTTTTTCAACTTGACACTTCCAGTTTAGTCTTTGATCAAAGTTTATTCCTAAAAATGATAGACTTGAGACTGTTTGGATGTTAATATCTTGGTATTTTAGATTTAGCTCATCTGTTCCCTCACCTCTGAACCATAGGAGTTTGGTTTTGTTTATATTGAGCATTAGGTTGTTCTCTCTAAACCATTTATTCATCTTTTCCATATCATTTTCAAGACTTATTCTACATTCATTTTCATTTTCAGCTATAGATATTATTGTTGTATCATCTGCAAACATAACAACATCATTCTCAATGAATTGAACCAAATCATTTGTATAAAGTATGTAGAGCAAAGGACCCAGGATGGATCCCTGGGGAACCCCACTCCATACTTGTTTCCATTCAGAAGATTTTATGCTCCCATCTTTCCCCTTGCTGGCTGTTTTTTGCATCCTGTTTGTGAGATATGACCTCATCAGTGTCAGTGCTACACCTCTAATCCCATACTTTTCCATTTTGGCTAATAGCTTCTCATGATCAACTCTATCAAAGCCTTCGACAGGTCCAAGCATAGAGCCACTATAGTATGTTGCTTGTTCAGTGATTTTATGATGGTTTTGAGTGCTTGGTATATGGCATTTATTGTCGATTTACCCCGTCTGAAGCCGCATTGTTGCTTAACCATGATGTTATTTTCTTCAAAGAACTTAATGAGTTTGTCAGAGATTATCTTTTCAAAGATTTTATTCACATTAGATAGCAGTGATATAGGTCTATAGTTGTCAAGACTTTCTCTACTACCTTTTTTGAATATTGGTATCACAAGTGCTTCTTTCAGCATCTGAGGATACTTTCCTGTTTGTAAAGTCTGGTTGATTATGTGTGTCAAAGGTGGTGTTATTATGAATGCACATTTTTTAATAAGTTCTACAGGTATCTCATCATAACCAACCGATTTTTTATTTTTGAGTTTTAAGATATATTCATACATTTCCTGCTCTACAATTGGACTCAGAAATATGCTTTTACTGCAAGATTTAATGTTGTCAACGTTAGTATCAACATTGTCGTTCTTCTTGATTGAGTCGATGAAATATGAGTTAATCTTGTTAAGTATATCTACTTCGTTTTCTTGAGGAAATACATTCAGAATAGACTGGCATCTACCTTGTTTATTGTTCGTAATATTGTTTACCAGATTCCAGGTAGCTTGGCTTTTGTTTTCAGCTTCCGATATATACTTCCTGTTGCTCATCCATTTGGCTTGTTTAGTGATCTGCTTAAGTATTTGACAGTATTTCCTGTAATAATTCAGTGTTGATTTCCCCTCCTGTACTTCCTTCCAAATTGCTCTTCTACGTTTACTTGATGTTTTAATGCCAACGGTTATCCATACTTGGGTGTTCTCTCTGATGGTACATGTTTTCTGTGGAAATATAAGGTTCAAGTAGATTTTCATCATCTCTGAGAAGCGGCTATATGCTCTTTCTGAATCCAATTCCTCCATCACATCCTGCCATGATACATACTGTAAGCTGTTAACAAACTGTTGCATTTTGGTGTTGGTGTACAGTCTTTTTTTCACAGATGTATTTTTATGAAGAACATTATTATTACTTTCTATTGTTATATATTGGGCCATGTGGTCAGACAGGAGAGAATTTATATTTTTATTTTTTCTGAAATCATGAGTGTTAACGAAGATATTATCTAACAAAGTTCTTGATGATTTTGATATTCTAGTTGGATTACTTATTGTTGGCTGTAAATCATAACAATTGAGCAAATCCAGAAAATCACGTTTTGCTGCATTATCTTCCATTAAATTGATGTTAAAATCTCCACATAGCACCACTCTGTTTTTTACAAATTTCCTATTTACTATGTTTAGTATTTGCTCTATTTTAGTCATAAATACCTGTATACTCCCCAGACAAGTCCTATATACCTACAGACAAAATTATTATTTTCCTTGATTTGCTGTACACGCAGGATACCTCAATCTCTTTTTCCTCACTTATGTTGGTGATGTCAGGAATCTCTTCAAAATCATTAATATTCTCTCTGATTACGATACATGTTCCCCCATGGATATATTTCTCCCTGGAGTAGTTTGATATAATATTATATTTTGGGATTTTTAAAAACTGAATTTCTTGTCCATCCATCCAGTGTTCGGTGAAGCACATTACATCAGGAGGCTTTTCAAGTTCTTCTACAAATAGCTCAATTTCAGGTATTTTGTTTCTCAAGCATTGAATATTCTGATGTAAGATATTCAAGCAATCACTCATTTCTTTTCTCTGTTGAGACCTCGTCTGAGGTGTAAAAAATGGTTGACAACAATTCCTCTCCCCCACATACTCCCGTCCATAACTTTATCCTTTGAATCATCTGGGACATATATCTTATAGGAGCTTTTGAACTTATCTTTTTTTGTTTTCATTTTTTCACACTTACACCTAGGAGCATAGAATGAATGGAGGAAAGGCTTCATACGCTCGACACATATTTTCGAACTTCCAATTTCGGCGGAGGTTAGAGTTTCGTGTGACGCCCGATAGATAACGCTGTGATCGCTCATAGGGCTATATGTCACATATGTCTTGTTCTGTGGCGCTACAGTTGCAGAGAATATTATGTGGTTGTCATTTTTATTGATACATTTTCACGACCAACACCAAAGTGATTAAATAATAAAACTTTTTGTTGTTGACTCGTTGACTGAAAGGACCAAAGGAGGTCGAAACAAATTGTATTGAATTCGATAATTGTTCTATATATGTTCTATATAATTATTGACTGAAAGGACCAAAGGAGGTCAAAACAAATTGTATTGAATTCGATTGTTGTTGTATATAATTATTGAATGAAAAAACAAGGTAAACAGTTTGAATTTTTATTGACAAGTATCAAAACATATTGAACAATTTTAATATTATTTTAGCTTCAACTTGTTTGTACGAATGCCCTTGCATTAAGCAATAAAATATATCTATATACAGAAATTTATTTAGAAACATATTCATTAATTCATTTAATTTTTTTTTAAATAAGATTCACAATCCCTGTTGTTACTTTGATTTGAAGCAACACTTGCTTGAAGGTTGAGCTCACTGAACAACCAGACTCAGAACGTTCATGGGATGTCTTAACACTCTTAGTTTCCACAGTTGCCGTAGAGGTGTATTGATCAGACTAAAGAGGTTCTAAAAGAAGACCTGTAAGTTACTTAAATAAAAGAATTTTCTTAAGTCTCACCCTTCAAAATAACACCAAATATTAATCACAACAATATTGTTGACATATCACCGCTTTCTAATCAACTATTTATGCGCAATTATATGGAAAGTCTATGATCGAAAGTAAATTTGTCAAAACGAATTTTATTTTAAATATCGGTTTAGCCATGTTGGAGCCACGACAGACGTTGGCGCCATCTCGTGACCTTGCGGCGAACTGACAAGTGCGGACGTTTTTGGCAGTTCATTTTTGTAGCGAGCCTTCCCTCCATTCATTTTATGCTCCTAGCTTACACTTCATGTTGAATGTATCATCTATACTCCATTCACTTTTATAAAGTATCGCGGTTTGCCATGAAATTTTGACACATTTCACCGTATATATTTTGAAAATGTTAGGTTATGGTCATTGCACTGTCAGATACGCCCACAACGTTGTCGTTTCTGCTAAAAAATCGTAGTAATTACGTATTCATCAAAATGTTCCTTTGGGAAATTAATGAATTTGAGAAAATATTATGTTAATTCAGAAGACATTTAATTACATTTTTGCACAACCTGAAATACTACAGTATGAAAATGTAGTAGTTCTACGAAACCTGCGCCACAGTTAAATCTTCGAAGAACTAACTCCATTAACAAAGTTGAAAAAGAGTAAATAGAAAGTAGACCTGGCAATGTCGCTAAATTTTCACGAGTGCCAAACTGCGTCTGTTCTAGGGGAAAAAACTTGATAAACCTAAATCATGGCCAACCGCGATACTTTATAAAAGTCAATGGAGTATATGTAAGCTTTTACTTCTTGAGCATCCACATCCGGATTCAGACCTGACAGAAACAAACAACATTGTTTCTCAGCTATTGTTAAATTGAATTTTTCCAATTCTCCTTCAACTGGATCTGGTCTTGTCTGTTTTGGAGTTTTTCTCTTACGTCTAGGCAGTTTCCATTTTTCTACTTGGTGGCTGTCTCCTTCTTCTGGATTCTGCATTCTCTCTTTATCTCCGGAAGTCCCATTCACAGTACTTTCATTTTTTTGCTCTCTTTCCATAATAGGTGTTTGTTGTTGTTTTCCTTCCACATCAAGATTTACCTCCGCAGATATTGGCGTTTGTTCTTGTTTCTGATCCAAGCCTCCCTCAAGCATTTTGAGGTTCTGTTTATTGTTTACTATAAGTGTTTTCGCGTATGTCATCGGTGATCCATCTTCTGTTTGTGTCTGTCCGATTTCAAAGTTCGGTACACCGTTGTTCTGTGGTTGGGAGTTCGAGGTTATGGTTATAGAGTTATCTCCGCTTTCGTTTATGTTTTGAATATTTTTTTCAGGTTACGATTCCACTTTTTTTTTCATAATCTCTTTGTAACCTTGCGATTTTTTCAATCAGAAGTTGATTATTTTGCTTTAATATGAAGTTTTTATCATTTATTTCAGCAATTAGGCGTTCTCTACCTTCCTTGTATTCTCCTAACATACATTTCAGATGCTGTATTTCCGATCGTAATATTTGATTTTCACACATCACTTTAGAATTTTCCTGCTTTAGATGTTCAATTGCACTCTCATTTGATGTGTGTTTCACCCCTTCTTCTGGTTTTTCAATGATGGCGGTAGTAGATTGGTTCATTTCGCAGCATTTTATATAGGTTCCATGCAAGAATGATAGGCTATTTTTTTCCATAAGCCTTTTTGCACAGGATTCGTGGTAAGCACCACCACAATTTTTACATATATACGTTGTATATTGCTTTTTAATGCAACATTTGAAGAATCTTAATTCATCCGGTATTACCGACATCTTGTATGCACGACGCGTTCTTTCAAAGTTCTATGTATAACGCCGATTGTTTCTCGCTAAGTCCGGCCCGTCTAGAAACTTCGCGAATCATTTGCGCCGCTATTAGTGCGTTCCACTTGGCGCTCACAACGATCAAAATGCTCCATGAGCCGTTCCACATGGCGACTACGGTCGTTGTGAACGCGGCGAATACGTCACTGATGACGTCATTGTTTTCGCTCACGCCAAGCTCACAACGACCCATCCGAAGACGTGGGTCTTTGCGGTCGTTCGAGGAGTGGGGATGATAATTTGGCATTCGAGATCCAGATTCAGAGGTTGGGTTATTTATTTTATTATTTTCAGAGAAGTTAGAGAAATACTAAATTTTCTAAAATTGCATTATACTCTTCATCCGAACTTGACAAAGTACTTTCTGAATCGTTGCGACTCATCAAATATCCCACAACGGCATCGTAAGACATTTCAGGTTGCATTCGATTTTGAGTTCATCAGAAAATTCACCGAAAGATTTTATAACTGAGTTTTTAATGAATGAAAAACTTTAATATCAGATTTATTTCCCTTGACAATGTCATAAGTTTGTCTGGATTGCGCTTGTGCAAAGCTTGTCCACAATCTTGTACACAATCTAGCCCGTTCCACTTGTATGTTCGATTGGAATGTCAATATGTCGTCTGACGAGGCAGTCTATAAAGAATTGGATCGTCTTAAAAAGTCCGATTTATTGGAGATTTTCATTAAAAAGAAAGTACCTGAGGGTGTGATATTCAGTGAAAGTGCTAGAAAACTTTTGAATGTACAATTTCATAAACCTCCTGATAAAACTGTTGACGATAACATCAATGGTGAATTGAGGTTAGAATTAATGAATCTGAAGAATGATTTAAAATGTGCCCAGATTGAAAATGAATATTTGAAAGGTTTGAATAAGGAGTTAGTAAAGGGTAATGAACGTCAAGATTTGATAATAAATTTGATGCAATCAAATAAATCGAATAATAACAGTGTAAACAAAAGTAACCATGTTGCCAAGTCTGAAAATAACAAAGACTCAATGAAACCGGTCGATTTGTCTTCTGATGCAGAGAAACTCAAAGTGGTTGGTGCACAAAGTGCTCCCTCTAAGAAGGCCGACAATAATGCTCGAAAACATGGGAATACATCGACTTCCAGCTGTAGATCTCCCTGTCCATCTTCAGCAAAACCGAATTCCATTGAGCTTGAAGTTGCTCAAAAAAATATCATGACGTCTTTGGTGAACCTGACCGATGAATCTTCGAAAAAGGAACCATGGACGGAGGTCATTCGTAGGAGTAAAAAAAGAAAACAACCGATTGTGGGTACGAGCACTGATCCTGATGTGACGGTCAAGGGAGTCCCTAAATTTGTTGACTTGCACGTTTACCGTATAGATCCTGGTACCGATTTGGCTGCTATGGAGAATCTTTTGCGTCCGCATTTTCCGGAGGTGATTTGCGAGAGCATGCAGTCCCGTTATCCAGATCTTTATGCATCTTTTCGTGTAAGAGTCTATCAAGACAATTTCAGAAAAGCCATGGACCCAGCTGTGTGGCCCAAAAATGCCTGTGTAAATAATTTTTTATCTCTTCGAAAAGATCCTCCACGTCAGAGATGATCTTTGATCCTAAATTATTGTTGTTAAATGTGAGGAGTATAAATAATTCTAAAATTTGTGATATCCTTTTAGACATTAGTAAGTTTAAAAATATCGAGATTGTTTGCCTGACGGAATTGTGGAAAACTGTCGATTCCATTGATCAGGTATATTTTGAGGGCTATGAATTGGTGAGTGGCTATACTCGAGATGCAACTGCTAGAGGAGGTGGTTTGGCAATATTAATTAGAAAAGATAAAGTAAGGTTTGCCAGCAACGTTGATGTCCAACAATTTTGTCTTGATAAGCATTCTGAATTTTGTTGTTCTTTATTGCGGGATAATCATGATGAAAAATTCTGTATTCTTAATTGTTATAGATCTCCCTCAGGCAATGAGGACTTCTTTCTCAGGAGTCTTGAAAGTATTTTGGACCATATTTATGAACCGAACTTGAAATTTATTGTATGTGGGGATTTTAATATTGATACTCTCACAGATAATGATGTGCATCGTAAGTTGTTAAATAGTTTGTCTTACTTCAATGTGGGACCAAATCTTGTGAAATGGCCAACAAGGGTAACAAATACCAGCGTTACATCGATCGATGGTGTATTCGTGAATTTCCCTTATTCTGGGATAGTTTGTGTATTTGACAACAATGTTTCAGATCACCGTTCCATATTTGTTGAACTGAAAACTGAATCAGCTGCTCCGCCTATTTTTTGTAGAAAACGATATTTCACGGATGGTGCAATAAGTAATTTTATCAACAGTATTTTTCATGAGGACTGGAATCATATTTATAACATGACAGACACTAATCTGGCATTTGATAATTCTATTGAAATTTTCCTGTACCATTTTAACGAACACTTTCCTCTCATATGTGGGCGAATAAAATATGATACCGGGAAAAACTGGACTAACAGTGAAGTCCGTAAATCAAGTGACAATTTGAAAAATTTACATGTGCTCTCCAGATCATATCCGCAATTTCGTGAATATTACAGAGAGCAGAAAAAGAAACATGAAAAACTCTTGATGTCGACAAGAAAATCATTTTACCAGAACAAAATTGCGTCTTCTGATAATCTGACGAAAACCGCGTGGAAGATTATTGCTGATTTTTCAAATAAGAAAAAACGAGATGATAATACAGGGTCCGGCAGAGATCTATGACGTTTTTGAAAAAATCATAACTAAGTGAGATTTTGAGAAAAATGAAATTTTATTTTTTTTAAATGTACATAAGAGTTTGCCATTGATAACACATCAAAAAAAAAAAAAAATAAACATGAACGAAAGGTGGTTGCCCTGTTTTTCCACACACTCCTGCAGCCGATTTGTGAAGTTGTCCATGCATCGTTCCAGCATGTTGTTTGGAATTGCTTGAATTTCGCGGGTGATTGCAAGAGAAAGTCCGTCAAGGGTACGTGGCTTTTCAATAAATACACGAGCTTTTAGGTGCCCCCACAGAAAAAAAAAATCACATGGGGTGAGATCAGGCGATCGTGGAGGCCACTCAATATACCCTCTTAGCGAAATTAGTCGTCCAGGAAAATGCTGTCTCAAAAATGCCATAGATTCCCTTCACGTGTGACAAGTTGCCCCGTCTTGCTGGAAGAAAACATTTCTAATGGCTACACGACACCCGTTGCTCTAGCGTCCACGGCTCCATGGCGACTGAACAAGAAATAATGGCAACTCCTTGCGGTCACATATCAACCATTCCGAAAAAGTTAGGCTTCCCCTTCGCCGAGTTATACGCATCCAAAAAACGTCATACATCTCTGCCGGACCCTGTATATCGTTGATTTCTGACGATGAAACTATATATGAAAGTCCTCAAGAGGTGGCCAATGTTTTCAATTCATTTTTCAGAAATGCTCCACTTGATGTCCTCTCAAATATCTCAAATGTCTCGCATTTTAGAGGTAGTTCTGTTGAAAGTTCGAGATCAAATTCGGAATCTCTACTTTTATGTCCGTATACTACTCTTGAACTGAACGAACTTTTGTCGAATAAAATAAAGAATTCTAGATCGTGTGGTTTTGATGACGTGCCTCCATTTTTGTTGAAGAGAGTTGTTCCTTTTGTGTTGTCGCCTTTGACTTACCTGGTCAATCTCACATTTTGTAATGGTAGTTTTCCGGACTTTTTGAAGACTGTTACGTTATAAAATGGAGGTTCGAGTTTGAGTTTTCTTTTTTTGATTGCTGACTCTATAGGTAATTGAACGACAATAGACTCTCAATCATTTATTCTCACCTATTCAAGAAATCAAGACAATAATTAGTGTAAAATCATATAATAAATGAAATGCAAATTTTGCTGCTTCACACCATATGGTCAGGCACGAACACCGTGGAATTGGATGGTATCAAAAGGCTTGAATTTCCAATTCGAGAAATGTTCCAGGGACTGGACGTTGAAAATTTGCCGGACAAAATGCCAGGATAATATGCCGTGATGTAAATACGCCGGTAGGCATAAACGACGATCGTCCAACAATCCTTCTGGGCCTCTAAATAAAAAATCAAGAAAAAAAATTATGGATAAACAAAATTGACGAGATCGACGCATATTACACTACAATAAAATTTCTCACCTCTTGACGAACTTGGTATACTCCAATCCGCAAAATTGCGATCAGATAATCTTCTAAACCAAGAATATCTGATTATGCAGAGTTAGTCAAATCCGAAATTAATCGATTATCTATAACTAATCCAAAACTACAAACTCTGGCTGTTAACCTTGCTCGTAAGAGACTCGAAACGAAAAAGAACGAATTTATCAAAATTATCTTGGGAACAATATGTATGAAAGATGCGTGCGTCGATCGAATCAATTGAGTTTTCCTGGTGGAAATCATCGGAACGATGCGCCTTCAAATAATTCTGAAATTTAGTACAGGGGCGTAACACCATCCCTCCAAAAGGTGAAAATACCAAGTATTTTCAAAAAACACCAAATAAAAGCGCACCACCCCGAGAACTTCCATGTTCCATTTGTTCAACCCTGCCACACAGATTTAGGTGAAATACAACCGAAAAAACAAAAAAAAATAGGTGAGATATGAATAAAATAGAATTATCTAACTGAACTGATAAAAATAAATTAATGAAATGAATTTGAAAAACTACATTTAAACATTTAAAACATAAATATTATGTTAATATTCTCAAATATTAATATGCTAACCTGGTTCTATTTCTGTTGTATCAGGTTTCAAATCTTTCACATGATACTCTCCGATAGACCTACCATTTCTATCTTCGAGTTCATAGACACAAGAACCTAATTTCTCTTTAATTCTATGAGGTCCAGTAAATTTCTTGTCTAACTTAGCAGAAAAGTGTTTTGAAGCATTTGAAAGTGTAAAGTTCTTTTTCCATACATAATCTCCAATCATGTATGACACTGGTCTTCTGCGAAGATCGTATATACCTTTCGAAGTATTCGCTGCTTTTGCAATATTTTTACTTATGTTCTTATGTAGGTTTCGCAATCCTTCACTTTTCCAATCTAAATTAATTTTGTGTTCACTACCCGGTTTTTTCCTAATTTCTTGAAACTCCCTTCCATTCATAATCATTTCTCTACCAAAATTAGCGAAATAAGGCGTGCATTTAGTGGTCTCGTGTTTGGCTGTTCTGAAGGC
This sequence comes from Adalia bipunctata, assembly GCA_910592335.1. Taxonomy (NCBI): domain Eukaryota; kingdom Metazoa; phylum Arthropoda; class Insecta; order Coleoptera; family Coccinellidae; genus Adalia; species Adalia bipunctata. The sequence continues at coordinate 7,053,139 of OU342949.1, read as the reverse complement.
ACAAGCTAAATGTTGTAAGTTCTGACTCCAATTTGACTGGTGGTCATCGATGTAAGAACTTAATGCCGTTTTCAGTACTCTATTGACGCGTTCTGTAGGGTTGTTCTGGGCATGATAGTAAGCATTTATCATAGGTGTTACACCGTATTTATCTAAAAATTGTTTGAATTCATTACTACGCCCGAATTGAGTTCCATTGTCAACAATTATGTATTCCGGTACGCCAAACATCAGAAATATCTGTTCAATATTTTTAATTACCACTTGCGCTGTTGCAACTCGTAGAGGTGTAAAAATGCTAAATTTACTAAAATAGTCCGTTGTAACTAAAATATACTTATAGCCGTTGCTGGAAGGTAACGGTCCAAAAATGTCACTACTTAACATTTGCCAACAGAAATTTATTTCGGGTCTTTTACCCATTACTCCGGCTTTAGATTTTTGTAAAGGTTTTTGGCTACTGCATGTAGTGCATTTTCGAATGTAACGACAAACATCGGCTTTTAAATGTGGCCAAAAATATTTTTGTATGAGGCGATTATAGGTTTTATATACACCAAAGTGTGCACCTGTATCAATGTCATCATGATACTTTTTTAAAAGTTCTGATCTTTTATATTTAGGGATGTTCGATATTGAGTCGAAATGCGGATTTCTTTATTCATGCGGTTTATGCATTTTCGGACAGACCCGGTAGATTGCTGTGAAATGATGATTTGAGAGGATTTTCCACATATTGAAATCCCTTCTTAATTCCTATCACGTTCCCATCCCCTCCAGATTTTTGAATCACTTTGGTTTTCCGCATCGACGGCGTACGTTCCCGGTCTTACCGCAATTTAAAAGGGTGTTAAAATTCGCATTTTCGCATAGACATTATTGGTTTACACTAGGTTTTAAGTTGGTGAATAGCTGAGAGAAAAAAGACTCATCGCTAGTTAAAGGTGAAGAAGACAGTGAAGTTGGGACACCGCAAGTTCAGAAATTGGTGTGCACAGTGCAGAACAGGCAAGGAAACCACGGTGAGTCCTTCTTCCTCTTTTGAACTTTCCTTTATTTCTTTTGTTGTTCCTGGTAGAAATTCCTCTCAGATTGTTCAAATCTTGTTCGCGTTATTGTTCAAAGATCTTTTATTCACAATCGTATGTGACGGAGAAGTCCAAATAAGTCTTAAAAATAATACATAGTCCACTGCAAAACAACTTGAATAAAGAAGTTTGGATTGATCCGTAACATAATTGGTCCATTCGGTGGCCGGATTTTAGAATTCAGGGGTCTAGGAAAAGGAAATTTTAATTTTTTCAGGGGTAACATGGCGGCTTGAGATAAGTCTGTCAGAGTTTCTTATCGCTCGGGGTGCGCGCAGGTTCGACGTAGTGATCGACGCATTATATCGGTTCGTTTCATTTATAGCCGGAGCCGGAACTGTTTGTAAATAAACAAGTTATAATCTCGGGCATATTTTCATTGTTTAAAAAATGGGAAATACGGATGATGAGGCAGGGGCCAGGGTGCCGGCACCCAGCACCGAGGATGTTCGTGCTTTTACACAGGTGAAAGGGCGTTTAGATAGAATCTGGACGAGGGTACAGCAAGTGTACGATTTAATTGGGAAACTTCCTTCCTCCCTCAATTCATTTATGATACGTTCTGAGAGGATCGAACAAATCGCTGAGGAATATGAGGGTTATCTTTCGCAATTGGATGTACTCGGTACACGTCACCGAGATTTAAGAAAAGATACTGGTAGTTTATCGACAGCTTTCGATGATTTGTATTATAAAATATTAGAGGCAAGAGCAGCTCAAAGATCGATTATTCAAGGTGTAGAAGCGAAAGAAAATACTTCCAAAACGACCAAATCCTTACCAAACTATATGCCGCAAATTCAGTTACCACGGTTCAACGGTGAACTCGAAAGTTTTCCGGGATTTATTGCACTTTATGATAAAGTAATTCATACCAACCAGGATTTGTCTGACATAGAAAAATTCGCCTTTTTGCTTTCTTATTTAGACGGAAGAGCCCTGGCTCTTGCACAAACAGTGGTTTTTGATCCGAATAACTACGAAACTGTTTATGATCTCCTCAAAAATGAATTCTCAAATGTTAGAGTTGTAGCATCGCATTACTTGAATCAAATATTTTCATTGCAACCTATAAAATCGGGCAACCAAAATTCATTGAAAGTGTTTTGTGACACTTTACAGACTAATGTCAACTGTTTGAATAAGCTGAAGATCCCGGATTTGGGACAGTTCACACTGTTATTCTGGAGTTTGAGACTTCTCGATCCGCATACCCGTCGAGATTTCGAAACAAAATTTTTAAATAAGGATTTTCCTAAATTCACTGAACTGATTAAGTTTCTCAGAGATCGGTGCGCTGTTAATGACTTGAGTTCAGACACACTCAAACCTAAAATTCAAGGGCACTCTCCAGTTACTACTAATAATAAAAGGGTTTTCGTTACCACACGTGAAGAATCTATTGTCACTTCAAATGATCAAAAGGATTCATTGTGTCCGTGTTGTGAGGGTCCACATAAGTTCGCACAATGTCCGGAATTTTTGCATTCTTCGGTCGAAAAACGTAAAAGATTTATTCAATTACATAGAAGATGTTATTCATGCCTTGGTCGTCATTCGATCGCTAACTGTAATTCTAAGAATTGCTGTCGCAAGTGCGGAAGTAGGAAGCACAATACTTTGATATGTTTTCAGCGGTCGAATACCGAGGGAGCTACAGTTTCCGATAATAGTTCGCGGGGAAAAACGCCGGTTGATTCTACTCATGCTGTTCAGGGAATTGAAATGCCTTCCACGTCAAAGGGTTTGAAAATTTTGAACACTTGTTCATATTCGACGGTGGATACCACTTGTCTTCTGGGAACGGCTCGCGCTAGAGTTCGAGATATCAATGGGTTATGGCAAACTTGTAGGTTGGTGTTGGATTCTGGTAGTCAGATTAATTTGGTCACATCGAACTTTGCATTGCGGCTCGGTATTCCGAGAAGAAAGTGTAAACTTCAGATTTCTGGGGTGGGTAATAGCCAGCTCTCTTCTGTTCGCGGTTTGATTCCTTGCTCATTGGCGTCAGTATTCAATGAGGAGCAATTAATTTGTTTTGAAGCGGCAATGGTAGATGAAATAACTTCGAACCTGCCGACAGGAAATCTCCCCTCTACGATAGAGGAAAACTTTTCAGATCTACGACTCGCCGATCCTGAATTTTATCGCCCTGTGTCGGTTGATATTCTGCTGGGGGTTCAATCATACTTGGATATATTGACGGACGAACCGCAACATATATTGGGGAATCCATCTGCGATTTCTACGCGATTGGGTTGGGTAATAATGGGGAATGTACCATCGACGGTTCCTCAAATTGCCAGTTCACTATTTACAATTTCGGAGGAAGAGTCACTAAATAACACCTTAAGAATGTTTTGGGAGTCTGAAAATGTTTCGATTCCGGGCGTGGGCCAGTCACCGGAGGATAAGTTTTGCGAAGACTACTTTTCTTCTACGGTCTCACGAGATTTGAAAGGGCGATACATCACCAGACTCCCCTTCAAAAATAATTCCCGTCCCGTTTTGGGCTCAAATCGGCAGCGATCACTGGCGCGGTTTCATAAGCTGGAATGTAGATTTAAACGCGATCCGGAATATTATAGATTATATAAGGAAAATTTGGGTGACTATGTAGAACAGGGACATATGGTTCCAGCTCCTCGAAAATCCGACTATGTGATGACACATCACGGGGTTCTGAAGTCATCGACGGATAAATCTAAATTAAGGGTGGTATTTTCTCCAGCGGAAAAAACTTCATTAGGTGTCAGTTTGAATGAAACTTTGTGTACCGGTCCAAAATTACAGAGCGACATTGGTCAGATAGTTACTCAATTTCGGCTTTTTCCTATAGCTGTAACGTGCGATATTAAACAAATGTATCGAGCCATCGGGCTCCACCCGGAAGATTGCCAATATCAACACATTTTCTGGCGTTTTTCTTTCAACGATCCGATCATGGAATGGGAATTACGCACGGTGACATTTGGCATATCGAGTAGTCCGTTTTTAGCACAACGAACTGTCAAACAACTCATATTAGATGAGGGTGCGAAATTTCCACGGGCGGCACAAATACTGGAATCCAGTCGGTTTATGGATGATATTCTCTTTGGTGCTTTCAGCACATCCGAGGCTAAGGAATTGTGTCGGGATTTGGTGGCTCTACTCCGGTTGGGCGGTTTTGAACTGGGAAAATGGGCAAGTTCTTGTTCTTCGGTATGCAATGATAGCGCGATGGAATCGAAAGATCTGTCTGTTATCGGCACTTCTTCAATTAAAGTATTGGGTTTAATATGGGATCCTATACAAGATAAATTTCACTTCAAGTTGGATGACACCCCGACAACTCTTACGAAACGCGGCATTTTATCCCGAGTTGCTCGGGTGTATGATTACAACGGGTATTTATCTCCGGTAACCTTCGCTATGAAGGTGATTCTTCAAAGACTTTGGCTGATTAAGACGGATTGGGATGAACTGTTGCCTTCTGATATACTTGAACTATGGAACCCTCTCGAGAAGGAGTTCAAGATGTTAGAAAATATTTCTATTCCTCGGTGCGTAGTTCCGGGTACCCCGTCTAAGGTACAAATCATCGGTTTTTGCGATGCGAGTATTTTAGGTATGGCGGCAGTTGTATACCTACGTGTGGAGACTGAGCAAGGCATTGTTTGTAATTTACTCCGATCGAAAACTAAGGTTGCTCCTCTCAAGTGTTGGACGATAAATCGTCTCGAGTTGGGATCCGCTGTCTTACTTGCTAAGCTTATTCGTCTGCTACACCCACTCCCTATGACTCTTCCAAGTCCAGAAATCATTTGCTTTTCGGATTCAACGACCACCCTCGCGTGGATTAAAACTCCTCCTTATAAGTTGAAAACATTCGTGTCGAATAGAGTTGTACAAATTTCCGAAGCATGTCCTAATGCCGTTTGGAAGCACATTCCCGGAGAACTCAATGCCGCTGACTCTGCTAGTCGTGGACTAAAACCATCTCAGTTTTTGAATAACCAGACTTGGTGGACCGGACCACCTTTTCTGTTGACTCCGGTTAGTTCGTGGCCTAAAGGGACCACTATTACAGATCATGATCTCCCGGAAACGAAGGTCATACCTCCAGTTTCGTATGTGACCACAGTCGAGAAAAATTATATGTTAACCCTTTTGGAACGTTTTTCTTCGTTATTACGAGCGCAGAGAGTGTTTTCTTATGTATATCGGTTCTTGCATAGGTTGAAAACTAGAGTTTCCAAGTCACATTCCTCTTCAGAAATTACGGGAAGTATTTCGGCATCAGAGTATCAAAATAGTTTGAAGTTTTTCATTTATATCACTCAGGATTATTACTTGGGCGCCGAAATTATTTCTTTAAAGGCGGGAAAATTATGTGCACCGAAATTACGTGCACTATCCCCGTTTTTGGATCCCTCGGGTTTTTTGCTGGTGGGGGGCAGGTTGAATAGAGCTGCTCTTCCCTATCACACGAGGCATCCGTACTTTGTTCCTCGGGACTCTCATTTGGCTCGGTTATTATGCGATCACTATCATCTTTTTTCCGGTCATGGTGGTCCAAAGTTAGTTCAGTCTCTCTTACAAAGGGAATATTACATTCCTTCGGCGAGGAGTCTCATTCGAAATAGGATTTTTCACTGCTTACCATGTTATAAGTTTCAAGCCGCTCCGTTACAACCCCCAATGGCTGATCTTCCCTCATCGCGAGTTACACCTTCAAGATGTTTTACGCAATGTGGGGTGGACGTGGGTGGTCCTTTTCTTACGAAATATACCACCAGAAGAAATGCAAAAACGGAAAAAACATACATAGTTTTATTTGTTTGCTTCGCCACGCGCGCAGTTCACGTTGAGGTGGTAGTCAGTTTGTCCACGGCCGCCTTTTTAGCTGCATTTGACCGATTTATCGCTCGTAGGGGTCTTCCTTCATGTATGTATTCTGACCAGGGTCGAAACTTCCGTGGCGCGGCACGAGAGATTTCAGAGCTGACGCAGTTTCTTCATTCAGGAAATGAGGAAATAAAAAATCATTTAGCACCTAGAGCAATACGATGGGTCTTCAACCCACCTTACGCCCCGAACTTTGGTGGCATATGGGAGGCCGGAATAAAGTCGGTGAAGCATCATCTAAAGAGATTAATTGGTTCTCAGATTCTCACGTTGGAAGAATTTCAAACGGTTTGTATTCGCGTTGAAGCAATTTTAAATTCACGCCCTCTCGGGGTGCTCTCTAGTTCACCTAATGATATTCAAACGCTCACTCCTGGGCATTTTTTAATTGGTACGGAACTTCTGTCTCGCCCAGAAGTAGATTTAGCAGAGGTGCCGATGAACCTTTTGGATAGGTGGCAACTTACGCAGCGGATCGTTCAGGGATTTTGGAAACGATGGGGTCCAGAGTGCGTCGCGGAAAATCTTAAACGAAAAAAATGGACAGCCCCATCTCCTCCGTTGAAAGTGGGCGATGTTGTGCTTTGGTTCGAGCCTGGTCGTCCACCGGCTGAGTGGCCAATAGGTATCATTCAGGAGCTAATTTTGGGTAGAGATAACGTTCCACGAGTCTTGAAAATTCGTTCTAGTAAAGGTACGGTAACCAGGCCGACTAATAAGGTTATTTTACTCCCAGCAAATATGTAGAAATATATTTTTTCTAATCAGTTTATGGTTTCAGGAAAGGGGTTGAGACATAATCTCTCATTGAAGTTAGTTTTGTCCTCAGTATTGGGTGATTTTGAATTTAATCCTTCTCCATAAATTTTTCGGATGTCGGGATCTTGGTTCTTGCCATCATTTTTTTTTATTTTTTTATTTAATCCTTGCCAAGGATGAACTCTAAGAATTAAAGTGTTCTTTTTCCTTTACAAAATAATTATTTTGGGTGGGGGGTATGTTCGATATTGAGTCGAAATGCGGATTTCTTTATTCATGCGGTTTATGCATTTTCGGACAGACCCGGTAGATTGCTGTGAAATGATGATTTGAGAGGATTTTCCACATATTGAAATCCCTTCTTAATTCCTATCACGTTCCCATCCCCTCCAGATTTTTGAATCACTTTGGTTTTCCGCATCGACGGCGTACGTTCCCGGTCTTACCGCAATTTAAAAGGGTGTTAAAATTCGCATTTTCGCATAGACATTATTGGTTTACACTAGGTTTTAAGTTGGTGAATAGCTGAGAGAAAAAAGACTCATCGCTAGTTAAAGGTGAAGAAGACAGTGAAGTTGGGACACCGCAAGTTCAGAAATTGGTGTGCACAGTGCAGAACAGGCAAGGAAACCACGGTGAGTCCTTCTTCCTCTTTTGAACTTTCCTTTATTTCTTTTGTTGTTCCTGGTAGAAATTCCTCTCAGATTGTTCAAATCTTGTTCGCGTTATTGTTCAAAGATCTTTTATTCACAATCGTATGTGACGGAGAAGTCCAAATAAGTCTTAAAAATAATACATAGTCCACTGCAAAACAACTTGAATAAAGAAGTTTGGATTGATCCGTAACAAGGGACTATTTCCTTCCATTCGTCTGTTTCAAATGAGAGATGTCTAAATCTACAGGGAATATGGATATATATTTTATCATCTATAATGCGATATTTTTCATAACGTAACGGATTTTTATAGATGTTTTGAAATAGTCTATCATAATATGGATCGTGTTTTTTATGTGTATTAATTGTTACATTGTTTTCTGAAATGACTGAGGAGATGGTTTTCTCAGGTGCTCTAGATAAACAATCAGGTACTACATTTAATTTTCCTTTTCTATGAACAATATCAAAATCAAAACTTTGTAATTTCAAACACCATCTTCCCAGTCTACCTTTTGGGTCTTTGAGATCATTTATCCACTTTAACGCATAATTATCAGTAACAACAGTGAATTTTTGACCTTCTATGTATCCTCTCAATTTCTCAATGGCCCAAATGACTGCTAGGATTTCTAATTGCGTGGAACCAAATTTGGATTCGTTTTTATTCAGAGACCTTGACAAATAACAAATGACGTGATCTTTATTACTATATGTTTGATATAACACACAACCTAAACCTAGTGTTGATGCATCGGTTTGAATGACAAAAGGGTAGTCCCAATTTGGACATGAAAGTATTGGTGGTGATACAAGTGTGGTTTTAATCATATTGAAAGCTTCGTCACATTCTTTGGTCCAATTCCATTTAACGTTTTTCTTAGTGAGTCTTGTGAGTGGAGCTACAATAGATGAAAAGTCTGGAACAAATCTGCGGTAATAAGATAACATACCTATGACTCTTTTTATATCTTTGGGACAATTTGGTTTTGGCATTTCCAAAATTGCAGATATTTTCTTGGGGTTGACCGATAGTCCACTCTTATTAATTATAAACCCCAAATATTCTAGCTCCTCTCTACAAAACATGCATTTTTCCTTTTTGAGTGTTAAGTTGTTATTTCTCAATCGTGTGAAAACTTCTTCTAATACTCTGTTGTGTGTTTCAAAGTCTGGTGCAACTATAATGAGATCATCAAGGTATACAAAAACATGAGGTTTTAGATCACTGAATAACCTATCCACTAACTTCTGAAATGTTTGAGCTGAACCGTGTAAACCCATGGCTAGTCGTTTATATTGGAAATGACCTTTGCCAGGTACAGTGAAAGCTGTGTATTTTTTTGAGTTCTCTTCTAGGGGAACTTGCCAAAATGCGTTTTGTATGTCGAGTGAAGTCATGTATTTTGCGTCTCCTAAAGAGTCTAAGATTTCGTGCACAAAAGGTAAGGGATAACTAGGTTTAATAGATACTTTATTAAGCTGTCTGAAATCAGTCACAAATCTATATGATCCATCTTTTTTCTTAACCATCAGTATTGGTGAGGACCATTCTGAACTGCTATGTTCCACAACGTCAAGTTCGAGCATGCGGTCTAGTTCCTCATTTATTTTGTCTTGCATTACTTTACTAACTCTATAATATTTTTGTTTAACTGGTTTCGAATCATCTTTTATTTCGATAACATGTTCTATGGCGTCTGTACGTCCCAATTTAATGTCCTTAATATCATCAAAATATTTATTAACTATCGAGTTCAATTTATTCTTTTGTTCAGAAGACAAATTTTTCATAGTTTCCAGATGACAACTTGAGGTACAAAATGAGTTTCCAACATAATTTTTATCAGCGAAAAACCACTCCTGTTTTCGTAAGTCAGGAATGATTCCCATTGATCTCCAAAAATTTGTTCCTAAAATCAATGTATGTCGTAATTCCGGTATAATGTAAACATCAAAAGTAACGGTTTTATTTTCTAATGAAATTGGAAGACAGATTTTACCTATAATGGATGAACTTTTTTTATTGGCTAAAATGACTTTGTCAATATTCGTATCTTCCAATTTCAAACCCAAAGATTCTAAAATTTGCCAGCCGTAATTATTCATAAAAACATTGTTAGCTCCACTATCCAATAATGCATTGAATTTTTTTCCGTAAATATCTACTTTAATATATGGACACTGCTCATCATCAACTTGTGACAAAATATAGTTTAAAACTATTTCAATACTTTCAAGGCTAGGTTGTTTAGAAATATTGATGTTATGATTGATCGATTTTGAATGTATTATGCTTAAGTCTCGATCGGAACTTAGGCCTTTCTGAAGTTTTTTGGATGAGTACATTTTGGACAAGTAATCTTGGTGTAGCCTAGATTACCACAATTGAAACATTTCACAATTTTTGATGAACAGTCTCTTGCAATATGTTTAGGTGAATTACATTTGAAACAAAGTTTTTGATTGGAAGTAGGTTTACTGAAATCTTTCTTGTTTTGATTATTGTAATTTTTTTTGACTGAAAAATTTCTTTGAGATTCATATTTTGAATAATGTGGGGAAGAATGTCTTTCTTTACTAAAAGATGTATTACGATAACGACTATTTGATCTGTTATTACTATCTTTAAAATCTTTTGAGCTATTTCTACTTTGAGACCTATCTGAAAAAGAATTGTAGTGTTTGTCTTTTCGAGAACGATGATTTTTGTCAAAATTCTCTTTTGGTGGTACACTCATGCTAGAAGTAACAGTCAACGAGTCTCTTTTGTACTCTGAATCGAAAATCGGTGAAATCAAATCTTGGAATGTGACATGTTCACTGAAATAATCAGAATGAGAATCTATCTTGGTGACAAGTTCTATTAATTTTTTCTCAGAATTTATTGTTTCCAAAACTAACTTATCGCGATATTTCCTCAATAAATTTTCACGAATTTTTGACATACGTTTTTCATGTGAGTATGGTTGTGGCAAAAAATTTATGAGTTCACTAATTCTTGCTATGTAAGTACCTATACCTTCTGTTTCCTGTTGTTTACAATTTTTTATTAAGTCTTTTATATGTTTTTCATAATGAAGTGGTAGAAATTCTTGTTTTAAACGGTCACATAAATCTTGCCAAGATGTAATTTTATTTTGAGCGTGTCTAAACCATATAGCTGCGTTATCTTCAAGTAAATATTCGAAATTTTCTAATAGTTTTGACTCAGGGATTTTGTAAGATCTACTATATTGATCGACTTTTCTAATGAACATGAGAACGTCCAAACTATTTCTATATGTCCCTTTAAATTTGATACCCCACTTTGTAATTGGCACATAATCAAGATTGTTGATAACTAAATTTTTAGGAGAAATGGTATCGCTCTCACCGACATCATTTTCACAAGATAAAGATTCATCCAGCAAAAAAGATTTCAATTCATTGAATTCATTCAAAGATGAATTTGTCATATTCAGTAATTTCTCAATTCTCTTCTTTTCATCCTCAACAGTAGGATTTAAACGTTTAAGTCTTTCTTGTAGATGCCAAAAGGAAACATCAAGATATGAGACCAATTTTTCGGTGAAAATACATTTTACTTTTTTCGACAGTGTCGTCAATATATCCATACAAGTCTGAATTTCGGTATTAATATCTAAATTGAGTCCTTCAGGAATCTCATTTATATCTAAACCTTTTAAATTTACGTGAGCGTTTAGATGTTTTGCTAACTCCGATTTATTTTCTTTCGCAACTGTGAAACCTCTAATATTCAATTCATAAACCAACCAGGATCTATCCAATAATTCAAAATCAAAATTCGACATTTTGAACTATAAAGACTATCAAAATAATATAAGGAATTGAAGACCGTAAAAAAACTGACTGAAGAAATTATAACAATATGTGGCAAGAATTGAAAAAATGTATCACTTACGGTAAACACAACAAAAAATGGTGTCCAGAAAGAATGTTGCAGGATCGTCGTAATCAGATTTTCCCTTTTTTTTTGCCAATGTTGGTGCCTCCAATGGTTCACAATCTTCCTAGTACTCCAAATTTCACCTATATCTATTCAAGAAATCAAGATTAGAGATATAGTACAAAGAAAATTTTGGCACCAAAACTACCTCAAAAGTATATAGAGAAGAGTATGAAAATTCGTGAAAAGTAATATCAAGCAAATTTGCCTGTATTATCGTCCATAAACCCAAAAAATCAGCAATGAACCGTATCGGAACCAATTTGGTACGTTATAAAATGGAGGTTCGAGTTTGAGTTTTCTTTTTTTGATTGCTGACTCTATAGGTAATTGAACGACAATAGACTCTCAATCATTTATTCTCACCTATTCAAGAAATCAAGACAATAATTAGTGTAAAATCATATAATAAATGAAATGCAAATTTTGCTGCTTCACACCATATGGTCAGGCACGAACACCGTGGAATTGGATGGTATCAAAAGGCTTGAATTTCCAATTCGAGAAATGTTCCAGGGACTGGACGTTGAAAATTTGCCGGACAAAATGCCAGGATAATATGCCGTGATGTAAATACGCCGGTAGGCATAAACGACGATCGTCCAACAATCCTTCTGGGCCTCTAAATAAAAAATCAAGAAAAAAAATTATGGATAAACAAAATTGACGAGATCGACGCATATTACACTACAATAAAATTTCTCACCTCTTGACGAACTTGGTATACTCCAATCCGCAAAATTGCGATCAGATAATCTTCTAAACCAAGAATATCTGATTATGCAGAGTTAGTCAAATCCGAAATTAATCGATTATCTATAACTAATCCAAAACTACAAACTCTGGCTGTTAACCTTGCTCGTAAGAGACTCGAAACGAAAAAGAACGAATTTATCAAAATTATCTTGGGAACAATATGTATGAAAGATGCGTGCGTCGATCGAATCAATTGAGTTTTCCTGGTGGAAATCATCGGAACGATGCGCCTTCAAATAATTCTGAAATTTAGTACAGGGGCGTAACAAGACTGGTAAAATAATTCCTGTTTTTAAGAAAGGAAATCGAAAAGATGTTAGGAATTATCGTCCCATAACAGTTCCTTCTATCTTCTCTAAGATATTCGAATACTGTTATTTGAATAGACTTCTGCCGCACCTTAGAGCGGGCAATATAATTATGAGGGAACAACATGGATTTCAATCGTCGAGATCTGTAAGTACTGCAATCCACTCCTTTTATCGGGTTTTGACGGGTATTATGGATGCAGGAGGGTGTCCTGTTGGCGTCTTCTGCGATCTCAGCAGGGCGTTTGACTGTGTCCACCACGATATTTTAATTAAGAAGTTAGAAAATGTTGGTGTCGGGGGACAATCTCTGAAGTGGGTTATTTCATATTTGTCTGGGCGTCGGCAATACGTTGTTCTCCCGAGTATCGTGGATCGGTCGATAAATGCGTGTAACTCTGATTGTCTTCCTGTTGGTATGGGCGTTCCACAGGGGTCCATATTGGGTCCAATCCTTTTTTTAATATATATAAATGATATTGTGACAGTTGACCCATCTGTACATTTTACATTGTATGCGGATGACACGTCCATTTTGATATCTGACAGATCCACTACTTCGCTTGAATCGGACTGTAATAACTTTTTAACTCGACTCCATGATTGGTTTTGCACAAATTCCCTTCATCTTAATGCTGAAAAGACAAACTATATTCGTCTTCATAATAGGCAGAAACAATGCGAAAATATCGATGTGAACATTAATAATAACTTGATTGTCAGGGTACCTTATGTAAAGTTTTTGGGACTGTATATTGACGAGTGCCTTGATTGGAGGAAGCATTGCGAAACAGTAGTTTCGAATATGAGTCGCGCATATTATTTAATAAGAAATTTAAGATCTGTTCTCACTACCGACCAAGTGATGATGTTGTATCGTGCTCATGCTGAGTCTCGACTGCGGTACTGTATAGCATTCTGGGCGTTGTCTCCCGGATTTAGTGACGTTTTCATTTCGCAAAAAAGATAGTTCGATGTATCGCTGGTATTTCCCGCATGACAAGTTGTAGGGAATATTTTAAGAGGCTGAATATCCTGACGTTGCCTAGCCTCTACATTTTTGATGTTTGTGTGTATGTATATGAAAATGTTGCGCTTTTTGTGAGAAATAGCCAGGTCCATTCATTTAATACTAGGCAGTGTAACAATTTTCATATACCTTTTTCAAGGCGTAATGCTCACTTCTTTTCACCTGCTATAAGTGGGCAAAGAATTTTCAATAAGTTGCCCCTGACAGTTAGGACTAGTGGAAGTTTAAAACTCTTCAAGTTGGAGTTGAAGAAATTTTTATTAGATAGGGTTTTTTACACAATTGATGAATATTTTGATTCTTGAATTGCTTCAGATATTCGGTTTTAGTTTGTAGAATTTTGTATTTTTTTGACTCATCCTATACAAATTGTATTTGTCTTGAAGGAAATAAAGTTTATTATTATTTTTTTTTTTTTACGTCCGTGTGAGGGGAAAACCCTTTATGGGCACCGAGAGGGTCCGCACTCTCGGTAGTGTGAGAATCCAAAATCTTGTATGGTTACTCACTAAAAACCCCTCACACTTAAATGGAGGAGTTCTTCATTCTGCCCTCGTAGCGTCTCTTAACAAAAGAGATGAGCTGCAAGTGGCTTCTAGAGTTCATGGGACCTGATGATATGAAGTGACCCGAGCAACACTGCTTTCTGCATTCTGTGCGCTAATACCTCGGCCAGTGATCTACAGGCCGGAATAATCTTCAATTCATCCACGTAGTTGGCTCTCATTCCACCGAGACATCCTATGATTAGTACGACCATCCTAACTTTATGACCTGGGTATAAAGTTCCAAGCTCGAACATAAGATCTTTGTACTTTTGCCTCTTCTGTTCTTCTTTCATCACAACATTATTTTCAGCAGGGGAGGAGAATTCCACGACAAATAAATCCTTCAGCTCCTTGTCCAGAAGAAGTATGTCTGGCTTAACAGCATTGATCTGTCGTGTTGTTGAGACAGGATAATTCCAGCATATGCGAGCTCTTTCGTTCTGGACCACCGCTTCAATCTCCAGAGGCACATATGGTAGCACCGGTTCCTTGTCTATCTCATACGCGGCTCTCAGATGGAAGTATAGAATTCGTAGAGCCGCGTTGTGTCTCTCTACATACCCTGATGGAGCATGGACTCTGCAGGCGGAAAGGATGTGCATAATCGTTTCCTGCTGCCCATGGCAAGCCCTGCGAATTGTTGGGGTGTCCATTTTCATGATGTTCTTTTTATACCATCTTGTATTTAGTACTCCATCTTGACACGCCATCACAAATCCCTCCGTCTCTGACTTGAGGCTAGCGGACTTCAGAAAGGCGAAAGACAATTCCTCAGACAGGTCCTGGTCTTTTAAACTCCTGAAATATATGGAGTGCAAGTTTTTACTCATATGATGTTCGAGTAATTTATCCGCCTGAGACTTTCGGATCAGTCTCGCTAGGCTTCTTTGTTCCGCCTGAGTGATCGGTGTTCCAGCGAGCTCAGGATTGATCGATACGCCGGTTATGCTGAGCTTCTCCACGGCCCTTTGTGCAGCTCGGAAAAGGAAGGCTCCATGGTTCGCAATTTCATGCTGAGCAACAAATTTCAGGAGCGGATCTTCACTTCTTAGAATCCTTACTGCCATTTCCAATGTTTGTTGATAGTGTTGATATTCCAAACATTGCAATCCTCTACCCCCCTGGCTTCTCGGAAGGTATATCCTCTGTATTGAACTGTTGGGATGTAGGCTACGATTCATGTTCATCGTTTTTCTTGTTGACCTATCAAGATCGAGGAGTAGGTGAGAATCGGGATGGCTAGCATATTTGTAGCAGAAACTTTGTTCTTTCCCGACAGCTGCGATTTTCAAATGTCTCTAAGCTTTTTTTTGTAGCTGGCTGTTAAGGCATCTTTTATCTGGGTTGTCTCCAGTACACCCCTCTGTTTCATCCCAAGAAACTTATACGTTTCTCCGTCTTCGAGGTGTCGAATAATCATTCCATCTTCCAGTCGAATATCTTCTCCTGCGTCTTCAGTTTTTCCCCTGCGCAGATGAAAAACGGCACAATTGTCCAAACCAAACGACATTCCCATTGCTGAGGTGTAGTCTGAAACGATATTCAGTAGTTGCCGTAGTGCGGACTCGGAGGGAGCGTAGAGCTTCAAGTCGTCCATGTACAAGAGATGCGAGATCAGGTGGTTCCTTCTGCCTGGTGGTCCGGCCTTGTATCCTATCTTGCTCTCCCTCAACTCAATTGTTAGTGGTATGAGTGTTATGCAGAATAACAACGGGCTTAGTGAATCTCCCTGAAAAACTCCTCTCCTGTATCTCACCCATCCCGTATACACGGTTCGACCCACTTTTCGGATGGCAAACTTCGTTTTCCACAGCGCTATGATGTTTTCTATCGCGTGGATGATGTTAGGGTGAACTTTCAGCATTTTCAATAGCCGTATTATCAGTTCGTGCGGCGAGGTGTCATATGCTTTCGCGTAGTCTAACCATGATGTGTGTAGGTCGCGCTTGTAGAATCTGGCGTCTAGACATACGCTCTTGTCTATGAGCAAGTTGTCTTTGCATCCTTGCACTCCTTTCTTTGCTCCCCTCTGTTCGTATATACTGTCCCACACTGGTCCAATAACCCTCAGAATTTGATGTTGAATTATACTTGTGAGGATCTTATACAGTGTATTGAGGCAAGTGATTGGGCGGTAGTTCTTGGGTTGCCCTAAATCACCTGATTTTGGTATCAGCACTGTTCTACCCTCTACCAACCATGATGGAATGGGCTCACGGCGAGTCAGCACCCCGCTGAATAATCTTGCCAGGTGTTGATGTGTAGCTGGAAATCTCTTCCACCAGTAGTTTTGAATACCGTCCAGTCCAGGTGCTGTGAAATCACGCTTGTTCTTAAGGGCTTGTCTAATATCTTCGGTTGATATTTCACAAAGTTCATCGTTTTGCTGTTGGTTTTGATCACACATCTGCTGGAATCTGAGAAGTGCTGGAGTATCCCTGGTTTCTGCTCGTTCTTCATATATGCTCTTCCAAAATTCTTCGACCTCTTGAGGTGATGGTGGGTTCTGTGCCTTTTGTTGTGGGGACTGAAATAATTTCGATGGTTCTGCGGTGAAGGTGTTGTTATCTTCAATCCATTTTTGCCTTTTTATCAGTTTCTTTCGCGCTGCAGCAAGTGATCTTATTCTATCTACAGCTTTCTGCTTCAGTAAATGGACTGTGGGCAAGTCTACTCTATGATGTATGGAACGAAGCTCCTCAATCATATCCTTCATTTTCTTGCTCGACTCAATCTTGCCTTTCAGAACATCTATGATACATTGGTACCAAGATGCCTGCTGCCTCATTATTTTGGTGTCAAGCCGCCTGAGTCTTAGCTTATGCTTATCCTCCTTCGTAGCTGTACTTTTCGGTGGGCATAGAAGGGAAGCGGCTGCTCTCACTGCAGCCACAACATCTTCTAGTGAACAGGTCTCGTTAAGGTGATCTTGAATGATGTTGTCCAATACGGCTAGATCTTCAGCCTCATGTTTTGTTTTTATTCGGAAGGTCTTGACCAGTGGGTTTCTAACGGCCGCCTCAAATGCTTCCCTGGTATTGACGATTAACTTAGGAACATCTCTCACCGTTCCTGGTCTGGAGCATCTGTCACCTGCTCTTCAGCTAGTCCTATCACCGGAACATCTCTCACCTGTTCCGTTCTTGGCCTTGGCCCTAGGGCTATTGCTTGGTGTTGTTGGTCAGGAGCATCTGTCACCTGCTCTCCAGCTAGTTCTATTACCGGAACATCTCTCACCTGTTCCGTTCTTGGCCTTGGCCCCAGGGCTATTGCTTGATGTTGCTGGTTTTGAGCATCTGTCACCTGCTCTTTACCGTGTTCTATTCTTGGAACATCTCTCACATGTTCTGTTATTGGCCTGTTGAAGCGTGTACTAGACCCAGTTTGGCCCGCGATATTTCTCACAAGGGCTACAGCTTGTTCTTCGGCTGTGTCAATCGTCAATTGCTGATGTTGGTTCGAAGCATCTGTCACCTGCTCCTCAGCTTGTTGTTCTGTCCGTTCTTGCTCTTGAGACCGCCATAAGATTCCTCTTCTTATGATACGACTGATCTGTTCCGTTCTTGGCCTCGCCCCTGAGGCTTTTGCTTGGTGTTGTTGTTTTGGAGCATCTGTCACATGCTCTCCACCTTGTTCTTTTCTTGGAACATCTCTCACATGTTCTGTTATTGGCCTGTTGGAGCGTTTACCAGTCCCGGCTTGGCCCGCGACATTTCTCACCATGGCTACAGCTTGTTCTTCAGCTGTGTCAATCGTCAATAGCTGATGTTGGTTCGAAGCATCTGTCACCTGCTCCCCATCTTGTTGTTCCGTCCTTTCCTGCTCTTGAGAGCGCCATAAGATCCTTTTTCTTTTGAGATGACTGATCTGATCTCTAAGGTTTTGCTGCGTCATGTAGTCAAGGTCTGGATAACTTTCGCACCACAGACCATGCAGCCTATTCATGTATCCCCGTCTTTCGGGTCTTGATCGTCTGTATAGCGCAGACAGCAGGTCATGCTGCTCGCGCGTCCACTTGTGGCGTCCCCTTTGTGCTGTCCTGTTTCGGCTGCCGGTTCCGACTACGGGCTGCTCTTTCGAACGTTGAATCCCAATGCGACCGACAACCTGAACTCTCTCCTCGTCGATGTCCTCCTCGTCTAAAGGCATAGCTTCTTGTATGGCAGGCGCCTGCCTTCTCAGCATCCTGCCGTTGGTGTCCCGCATGCTGTCACGTCCAGCACCAACTCCAGACGCGCCCTGACGATCCCCAGGCAGCGACTGTTCTCCGAGGCTTCGTATATATTTGTTGAGAGTGACCGGGGTCCGCGGGATTGTCACACCCGTATACTACACAGTAGTACCCCCGTGCGGGGTTATAATTATTATTATTATTCTTCATTATCGGTTTCCCGGTCTCAGCTTAAGCTGGTATTATTTCTATGAACCAGTGAAAAAACAATTCAGTTCCTCCCACTAGTTCAGGAATTTCCGCACGATGTGACAGGTTTGCAAAGCTACAGCCTGTTGTGCATATCCCGCGATCCTCTGGGATAATTCGATCTTTTGAAGATTTTTCTTAAATGATTTGGACATGACTCCTTCAGCCGAAATCACCAATGGTATAATAGTGACTTTCGACAATTGCCACATATTCTTCAGTTCCATTGCCAAGTTCTCGTACTTCGTTATTTTTTCCGACTCCGTTTTTCCGATGTTATGAGTCAATGGTACTGCCACATCAATTATCACCCCATACTTCTGATCCTTCTCAATGAATACAAGGTCCGGTCTATTGTAGTCCACTGATCTATCTGTTGTTATGGGTCTGTCCCAATAGAGAACCGCTGCGTCCGTTTCCAACACTGCTGCAGGTTGATACTTATAGTATGGCGGACAAGTATCCAGAAAACCATGTCTAAGAGCCAACTGCTGGTGAACAATTTTTGCCACTTGGTTGTGTCGGCCCAGATATGCGTTGTCGGCAAGAACTCGACAACCTATTATATATATTATTATTATTATTATTATTGCAACGATCGAAAGCAGGAGGAATGGGAGAAACAGCGGTCGTGAGCGTGAGCATTGTGAGCGCCAAGTGGAACGTACTATATGGTATCCTTATACAAGATGGCCGGCGACGAAGACGGGCAATCGGATAGCTCCGAGAAAAATGAAATTAACGATGAAAATTTAAAGTGTTGTTCAACTACACAATGCAAAATCAAAGTGTGTATACGGTGTTTTTCGATGTATCACAAAAGTTGTGCCAAAAGAAGTCAAAATATAACGCTTTTAGGTGGTAACAAGATTATCTGTTGCAATGGCAATCAACGTGTTGGAGAGGAAAATCCAAAAACGGAAAATCTCATTCTGCAGATGAACTTCCTTCAACAAATACTAGATGAAGTAAGAGAGAAGAATAATATATTAAAACTGAACAATGAATTGCTTTTAGACAAAGTTAAAATGTTGGAAAATAATGAAGACTCCAAAGAAGAGGTAAACAACATAAAAAACAAAATGAAACTCCAATGAAAAACATTCATTCTGGAGACAATTCTAACCTATCAGATATCCAAACAAAGGAATCTACATCATATGCTAGAGTAACAAGATCTACAATCACTCAACAGATGGCGTCCAAATCAACTTTACAGGTTCCTGGAAGATCAGCTATTTCCAAAATAAATCTTAAGGGTCTACATCCTTGAAAAAAAAGGGAGTCAGAAACGATTTATTTTTTCCGATTGATGAAGGGATGTATGAGTGTATAAAGATAAAAATAATAAAAAAAATTTTTTTTAATTATTAAATGAATGAAAGAGATATTCGTCATCAGTTTTGGTTATTTTTCAACATTTCCACCATCAAAACTAACAAATATTTTTGTGTTTTTTCATTTCAGTATTGAAGTCTTTTATTTAGTTAATGCAATGTCTATCTCCTTTTTCTTTTAGAATTTACCGTTTTTTTTGTAAATAATAATACAAGAATGTGTTGTTTTCGCAAAATTCATTTCCTTGAATTTTTCTATTCGGTGTGATAAATATCCATTTTTCTCAAAGACATGTCATTAAGGTTTGTTTTAGCCGTCGATTAGTGAAAATCAATTGTTAATAACAATTATGGATTTCAACATGGAATTGAATTTCTTTTAAATGACACGCCCCGCAGGTATCTCCTCCCAGATGACTGATAAAGGAAAAATAGAGTATTATACCAAATTATACAGGCAGTATAATATCTAGTTCAGGGTAGTATTTCTAGTTATATTCCCTGTGTCCCAACATTTGTTCTATTAAGCTGAATAATCCAAAAAATAAAAATTAATGCGATGCACTGCCATCTGGCGGTATACGTTTGTTACAATGAAGGCGATAGACTCTTAACCAACAAGAAAATGAACTTTCAGATGTAAATAAACAAAAAAATACCATAAATGAAGAAAAAGAACATGAATATAAAACGGTAACATATAGAAAACGGAGACAAAAGAAAAATCTGGGAACGGCTGAGGTCACTGAAGAAGAGGGAAAAAATGGGTTTTCAGGTGCTGAAAGAAAAGTTTGGTTATATATATATATATACCGAGTTAATAGAGTGGCAATAGAGAAACAAATTTTAGATTACATAACAGCAAAACCTGGATTCGACGAGAGAAACACGAATGTTGAGGAAATTCCGAGTGATAATGGCCATTTAAAAAGATTCCTAGTAACAGCTCCACTTACTAAGAAGGATATAATGTACCAGTCTGATTTTTGGCCGAAAAACGTTGGCGTCAAAAGGTTCAGTTTCGAAAGAAATAAGAAATTTCTTGCTGATAGGAGCGGAAATTTTCAGGAGACTACTCAAATGTCCTGAGTAATACTAGGATGATAGACACAGATGAGGTAATCCTAAATAGACCAATCAATAAAATTAATGTTGAAAATAAATCAGAAATTCTTTCTATACTACATCAAAATTTGAGATCAATTGGAAATTCCATAGAACAAATAGAACAAATAACTATAGAACATGAATCCATAAAAATCTTATGTTTTTCTGAACATTGGAAATCAGAAGAACAAATAAATTATTACAAAATAAATAACTTCATTCTATTGTCAAAATTTTGCAGACAGAGAGGAGAACATGGTGGTACTGCAATATATGTCAGAAAGGGATTCACGGCTATTGAAAACAAAAATATATCATCATATTCAGTAAAAGGGCAATTTGAATGTACAGCAGTTGAGTTCAAGTTGAATGGAATTAATGTGATATGCATTGCAGTGTATAATGATGGTAACTTGGAAATAATGGAGAGGCAATTAACAACTATTCTAGAAAAACTAAATGAGAGAGATCAAGTTATTATTCTGGGAGATTTTAACATCGACATGCTTGAAAATACAAGGAAAAAGAATGAATGGCTAAATTTTCTTAGTTCCTATGGAATACAACAAACCATATTTGAGCCCACAAGAATAACACCTGCAATTTCTACATGTATAGATGGTATATACACAAATGTAAATCTAGATTATTCTGTGGAAGTAGTGCATACACATATATCAGACCACACAGCTCAACTAATCTCTTTCAAAGTCATGAAAGTACAGTCAAAATTTGCACTTAATAGGGTTTTTTCAGAGAAAAACATAGAAAATTTAAAAACATCTTTAAATAACCAAGACTGGCTGGAAATATATAACATATCTCCTGAGAAAGTTAATGAACAATGTAATTTATTCCAACAGATGATTTTAAATAACCTAGACATGGCTTGCTCAATTACTAAAATACCACTCAAATCTAGAAGCAACAAAGCGAATATGGAACCTCATATTATGGATGTGAAGAAACAACTGGATTTATTATTACTACTCAAATCTAAATATGATTGCTTCAAGGAGAAATATAAGGAAGTTAAAAAACAATATGACTATCTTCTGAGGAAAAATAAATCTGAAGATTTTGAGAAAAGAATTCGAAATTCAGATAATAAAAACAAAACGGTATGATCAATTGTTAACGCCCTTAGGAATGGAAAAAACAAGTGTAGCTACCCTTCAATAGAATATTCCAAACAGATTGCTGATGAAATGAACACCTTTTTCATAAATGTAGCACCAAGTTTGATATCAAAAAACTATGATCCAGAGAAAAAAACTGGTACTGTACCCAAATTCAACCTGAATGAATCACTACTGATACACTCAATGACTTCAAAACAAATTCTCTGTATAATAGATTCTCTAAAGAACAAACAAACCAGGGGAATTGATGGAATATCTAACAATTTAATTAAGAAAATAAAACATGAGATAATAGAACCATTAACATTTATGGTCAATAACTCCTTGAAATACGGTATATTCCCAGAAATTCTGAAGGTTGCTATTGTCAAACCCATATATAAGAAAGGAGATGTAAATGACTACCACAATTATAGACCAATCAGCATTCTACCATCTTTCTCCAAGATTTTTGAATTGGCATACTGTAACCAAATCATGACACATTTGGTACGAAATAACCTATTTTCCATCAGTCAACACGGTTATTTGAAGGGGAAATCGGTACAATCGGCTATATTCCAGGTTCTACTAAAAATCACAGAAGTTTTCGAACAAAAAAAAATTGGCGTTGGGGTTGTTCTTGGACCTGACCAAAGCTTATGACTGTCTCAATGTTGAAATCCTGATGAGGAAAATGGAAAATTACGGAATAAGAGGGCCAGCAATAGATTGGGTTAATTCATATTTCAGCAAAATAAAACAAATGGTTGAGATGAACATACATGATGAGATACTAAGATCAGAATCATTGGAGTTGCAGTTGGGAATACCACAGGGAAGTATAGCTGGACCTATATTTTTCATTATTTACATTAATGATTTTCAAGGAATTGATGAATGGGGAAACCATGTAAGCAGAGTAAATTATGCAGATGATACCAACATACTAGTTGTGGAAAACTTGTGGCCGGAATTGAAACTTTTGGCTGAGGAGGTTCTACAATACGCTGAGTCATGGTTTTACCAAAATAATTTGGTTGAAAATAAGGAAAAAACCAATGTTGTATTATTTCATCCAACAAACTCAAGTATAGTACTACCAGAAAATATTTTGCTACAAGGTACAACAGTTCCTATATCAGGATCAACAAAATTCCTTGGTCTCCATATTGATCAAGAATTAAAGTGGAACCATCACATCTACGAACTGGGAAATAAAATAGGACCATCTATATATGCATTGAAAATTCTATCCAAATATATTGATGATAAAATACTCAAGACAGTTTACCATGCGACTATTGAATCTAAATTGAGATTTGGAATTTCATTTTATGGGTCGGGAAATGTTTCTTCCCTATTTGTGCTTCAAAAGAAGGCATTGAGAATACTCTGCAAATTACGGTATAATGAATCCTGCCGTGGTTTCTTCAAGCAGAAAGGACTCCTAACGATCTATGGATTGTATATTCAGGAATGCCTTCTATTTTTACACAAGAATAGACATTTGTTTCAAGAACATGAAAATTTGAAGCTACGATATGAAACACGAACTTTATCATACAATCTACCCAAATGTACCTTGTCAACAACACAGAAGCAAATGCAGTATCGTTGTTTGAAAATGTTCAACACTTTACCAATGGATATCCAAGGGGAAGTCAATTATAGATTATTTAAAAAGAAATTATTCAAGTTTTTGTTAAATAAAGAGCCCTATTGTATGGGTGATTATATTATATAGAATAGATTTTTCTTTATGACACTATTTTCGCTTATATTGTGATATATACCGTGTATCTCAAATAATTGAAAATAAAGAGGATTATTATTATTATTATTATTATTATTATATGTCGTCCACGCGTTTCCAGAAACTTCTCGATCGGGCCGTAGCGCACAGGGCCGTACTTGTCACAATATGAAGAGAGTTTACTCAAAAGACGTTCATGATTGACACCATCGAACGCCTTAGATAAATCTAAGAAAAGGCCAATAGGAACCTCCCCGCTCTCGAAAGCATCAACAATATCACTGACCAATTCAAACATCGCTGTAGTAGTACTTCGTTTTTTTAGATAGCCATGTTGTTTCTCAGAGAAAATTTTAAACTTGTACATGAATGAACGAAGCCTACCAACCAAAAGTTTTTCACATATTTTTGCGAATGAACTGAGCAGACTAATTGTACGATAATTATTATCTCCACAAAAACGATGAAAAAGTTAATTTCAAACGGTCAGACATGTTTCGAACCCTGTAGGGTTCATCTTCAGTGATGGACTGGAAAATAAAATAAAAGTAGCAGGAAAACACGTCACAAATCTCCGATGGGACAAACAAATTGCCGAGCAAAACAATACTTACAATGTGAAAATAGATTAAGTAAAATTTAGGATGTTAAAGACACCCAAATCCTCATACAGTGAAGTTAAGGAGGATCATTATAATTAATCATATAATTATAAAAACAAGATATCAACCATCAATGATCGATCAACAACAATAAATCTACATTTTGTGGAACCTGGAGAAAACAAGGCAAATTGCGACTGCGTGCTGAGAGCTATTGACACAAGTGAAAATTGCATCGCGACATCTGCGATTGAAAAAATCAATTAACAATAGTTACAAACCGTCACAAACGGCGAAAATTGCGCGAAGACAAAAAAAAACTAAAACAATCAAAGAGGGAAAGGTGAAGCATCCACTTTCAATCCAAAAAAATGAGGAAACGGAAAAAAAAAACGGAATGATCTCGCGGGAGAATCAAAAGGAGAGTGAACCAAAAGTCTGACGCAATCAAAATGTATTTGTTCGTAAAGTGATTTGACATAAGGGTAATTTTGAATAGAATTAATTTCGAAAATTTCTAGGAATTTCATTAGACTGTCATCTTGAATGGAATGATCATGTAAATGGTCTCAGCAAGAAACTCAATAAAGCTTTGTACAGGGTGGCCAGATTTCGATGATTTAGTACTACAACTCCTAAACTATAAGAGACAGAGAAAAAGTAGTATATATGTCATGTTCTCTTTTTTCGAGAAACCGAAATTGCTGAAAACCCCAAGTTGCTACGGCGTCTATTTTCCGAGCTACAGGGCGATTTTGTTATTTAATTATTATAATTGACTATAACTTCCGTATTACAGGATCTACGCTCTCGAAATTAACACATCCTTAGGGCACTTTTTTACTGCTTTTCAGCGGTGCTATTGGATTTTTTGTATCTGCTCAAATTTCGGAGCTATAACAAAAAAAAAATTTTTTCAAATGGAAACGATAATGGAAAATGATATTTCCGAATAGATCTTTCTTCAACGATTTCAAAAATATATATCATGTTATGCTTCCGAGTTCACTATATATCGAAAATTTCGAGAAAACACTTCTCGTTCAACAAAAACCAAGCAGGCTTTGAAATCCATCAGTTTTACATGAAGATCGTTCGCGAAAAGAATGTAAAATATTGGACCCAGCACTGGACCCTGTGGTACTCCCACAGTGATCTCTCTCAAATCAGACCGAGTCATCCATTTCTCCATCTGATGCCTATTTTTCAAGTAGGATATTAAGAGCCTTTTCCCTTATACCGTAGAATTCGAGCTCGATTTGAAGAATCTGATGGCAGACGCTGTCAAAAGCTTTTCTAAGGTCAATAAAAGACAGATCCACTTCCTCGCAGTTGTTGTAAGCCTAAATTATGATCCCTAGTAGGTCAATTATGCTGTAACAGTTGATTTTCGTTTTCGAAAACCATGCTAAGAGAGGTGTGAAATGATATGATAATGGATTTCATGTGAAAAAATGTCCCCCCTAGAACAAATTTGTCATTTCAGAGCTATTTTTCGAAATCTTGATTCCGATACTAGAACAGACTGTTACCTTTTCAATGTAACACCTGGTATATCTTTTTGAATCATTTCAATTCATTGGATTTTTTGTAAAAGAACAGAATACGTCTTGTTATAATAAGTAACCCGATACATTTAAATGAAGAATGTTTGGAGGAAATGTAAATTGTTTCCCTCTCCAAAAATTATGATATCAAATTAAAAAAGTGAGTTCGAATTCAAGCGGATTACAACGCTATTCAGCTAGTTGTGCAGTCTTCAATTCAGATCTGTTCCTCGGAATCAGTTCAGTTTCTCCCCTCCTCCAGACTCTACCCTCCAGATCTAACTGTACAAATTTAATAATTCTGGGAGCCTAGCAAGTACCGAGATCCTTTATGAATGGAAGTTATTGGAGTTGGAGTTGGCGGAGGAGCATCGGTTGGAATTAGTAAGTGCGGTTTGAATCCAAATATTGACGGAAACATGGGCCGAACAGACAAAGGCATATTACCCGCCTCCAAACTGTTTATGGTTCTCTCGAAATGAGAAAATCGCTTTGTTCGGGAAACCGAGTTTATTGTCGATTCTGTTCGCCAACAACGGTGCTGGATGTTTGGCAATCGGCGATGTGTAGATCCCGAGCGAAGTTAGTCCTTCAGTCTATTGAGAAAGTTCAATAGGTAAGTATAGGAAATGTGGATTGTTGAAGGTTTAAGTTGTGTTGGTCGCTTGAAGTTTTATTTCAAATATGACCTCGGCTATCGGGTAGGATGATAAAACGTTCAATGTCATCTACATAAGTTACAGAGTTAGGGTTAAACCTGTTGACTCAATACATTGGTGAAAAAATTAGTCACCTTAAAGCACTAACGAAGCTTTTGAGCACTCGTCCATCGACACTGTAACAAGATCCACCTTGTTGGTAGATTCTCATTCAAGAACATAAGACAAAAAATTGACAACAGCTGTCAATTACATCCACGATGATTCCAAATTTGATTGTTAGCGTGTTTTGTTGCATCGTTGTATAAACCGCGGATTTATTTAAACTCGAAAAAATTTACAATCAACAAAATAATAAGTTTATTCACTGAAAACAAAAACAATGACTGTCCGAATATTTACCTACAAGTTATCAAAATGTCTAATAGCCCTGGAGCCAGTGACATTTTTTAGTCAGTCATTTTAACCCTGACCATAATTTGTATATAGCTTGATTTGGTTGTTTTCTTAGCCAAAGTGACCGTCAGCTGGCTCAACAGTGGTGGGTTCGCCAACGGGAGCAACGAAAACATGTAAAAAAAATATTGAGTTTCAGTCATTTTAACCCTGCTGAAATTTACAGAGATGGTAGTTTGTATAATTATTCGAATAAAAAAAATCGTCCGCTGGCTGTACGTTGGTGGAAAACCCGTCCGCTGGACATGGAAACTTGTAAAAAAAAATTTGAGTTTCAGTCATTTTAACCCTGCTGAAATTTACAGTGATGGTAGTTTGTATAATTATTCGAATAAAAAAAATCGTCCGCTGGCTGTAGGGTTGGTGGAAACCCCGTCCGCTGGACATGAAAACGTCCGTTGGACATGGGAACTTCTGAAAAAAAATTGGGTTTCAGTCATTTTAACCCTGCTGAAATTTACAGAGATGGTAGTTTGTATAATTATTCCAATAAATTAAATCGTCCGCTGGCAGTATGCTGGTGGAAAACCCGTCCGCTGGACATGAAAACTTGTAAAAAAAATTTTGAGTTTTAGTCATTTTAACCCTGCTGAAATTTACAGAGATGGTAGTTAATATAATTATTCGAATAAAAAAAATCGTCCGCTGGTTGTACGTTGGTGGAAAACCCGTCCGCTGGACATAAAAACTTGTAAAAAAAATTTTGAGTTTCAGTCATTTTAACCCTGCTGAAATTTACAGAGATGGTAGTTTATATAATTATTCGAATAAAAAAAGTCGTCCGCTGGTTGTACGTTGGTGGAAAACCCGTCCGCTGGACATGAAAACTTGTAAAAAAAATTTTGAGTTTCAGTCATTTTAACCCTGCTGAAATTTACAGAGATGGTAGTTTATATAATTATTCGAATAAAAAAAGTCGTCCGCTGGTTGTACGTTGGTGGAAAACCCGTCCGCTGGACATGGAAACTTGTAAAAAAAAATTTGAGTTCCAGTCATTTTAACCCTGCTGAAATTTACAGTGATGGTAGTTTGTATAATTATTCGAATAAAAAAAATCGTCCGCTGGCTGTACGTTGGTGGAAACCCCGTCCGCTGGACATGAAAACGTCCGTTGGACATGGGAACTTCTGAAAAAAAATTGAGTTTCAGTCATTTTAACCCTGCTGAAATTTACAGAGATGGTAGTTTGTATAATTATTCCAATAAATTAAATCGTCCGCTGGCAGTACGCTGGTGGAAAACCCGTCCGCTGGACATGAAAACTTGTAAAAAAAATTTTGAGTTTTAGTCATTTTAACCCTGCTGAAATTTACAGAGATGGTAGTTAATATAATTATTCGAATAAAAAAAATCGTCCGCTGGTTGTACGTTGGTGGAAAACCCGTCCGCTGGACATGAAAACTTGTAAAAAAAATTTTGAGTTTCAGTCATTTTAACCCTGCTGAAATTTACAGAGATGGTAGTTTATATAATTATTCGAATAAAAAAAGTCGTCCGCTGGTTGTACGTTGGTGGAAAACCCGTCCGCTGGACATGGAAACTTGTAAAAAAAAATTTGAGTTTCAGTCATTTTAACCCTGCTGAAATTTACAGAGATGGTAGTTTATATAATTATTCGAATAAAAAAAATCGTCCGCTGGCTGTACGTTGGTGGAAAACAAGTTTTCATGTCCAGCGGACGGGTTTTCCACCAACGTACAGCCAGCGGACGATTTTTTTTATTCGAATAATTATATAAACTACCATTTCTGTGAATTTCAGCAGGGTTAAAATGACTGAAACTCAATATTTTTTTTACGTGTTTTCGTTGCTCCCGTTGGCAAACCCACCACTGGTGCGCCAGCTGACGAACACTATGCTATAAGACAAATACAAATTAAGCTATATACAAATTATGGCCAGGGTTAAAATTGGTCACCAAAAACTATCACTGGCTCCCGGGCTATAAATAGAGTCGAAGAAGGAGACGCGTGCGTTTAATTGAAGTAGAAGCGTGGTTCAAGAAGTACAGGGTGACCATATTTCGATGGTTAAGTATAACAACTCCTAAACTATAAAAGATAGAGAAAAAGGCATGTCATGTCCTCTTTTTCGAAAAAAATAGATTGCTACGGCGCCGGCGCCTAGTTTCTGAGTTACAGGACGGTTTTGATATTTGGTCCATTATTATAATTGACCGTATTAAAGGATCTACGCTCTCGAAATGGACACAACTTTCAGGCACTCTTTTCACTGTTTTCACCCCGCTATTGGTTTTTCGTCTACTCAAATTTTGAAGCAACAATAGAATTTTTTTTTCAAATGGGAACCATAATGGGAAATGATATTTCTAAATTGATTTTTCTTCAACGATTTCAAAAATATATCATGAAATACTTTCGAGTTCACTACACAGGGTGATTTTTTTGAGTGTTTCGTTTGACGTATTCGAGGAAGAAATCGTGATACAAATTCAAAATTTTGTATTTTCGTGTAAGAGTACGTAAACTCAATTGTAAAATATTTTCAAGCGGAATCTACTGCTGGTTCTACCGGAAACGAATTTAAACTTCGTTTTTTCGAATATAACACCCTGCATATTTGTACATATTTTAATTCTTCGTTCAATTCTGCACTGATTTGATGTATGATATGGGCAACCACTTCAAGCGATTGTTGAGTATACTCCATTCACTTTTATAAAGTATCGCGGTTTGCCATGAAATTGTGACACATTTCACCGTGTATGTTTTGAAAATGTTGGGTTATGGTCATTCTTCTGTCAGTTGAACGAGCAACGTTGCCGTTTCTGCTAAAAAATCGTAGTAATTACGTATTTATCGAAATGTTCCTTTACTTTGGGAAATTAATGAATCTGAGAAAATGTTATGTGAACTCTGAAGACATTTAAATACATTTTTGCACAACTTGAAATACTCCAGTATGAAAATGTAGTAGTTCTGCGAAACCTGCGCCACAGTTAAACCTTAAACCTTAGACGAACTAACTCCATCCATAAGTTGAAAAAGAGTAAATAGAAAGTAGACTTGGCAATGTCGCTTGATTTTCACGAGGAGTACCAACCTACGTCCGATTCAAGTGAAAGAACTTGATAAACCCAAATCATGGCTAACCGCGATACTTTATAAAAGTGAATGGAGTATAATAGCCTGATTCTCAAATTTTTTGACAGAAAGATTGTCACAAATAAGTGTTGTTATCTTCAAAATCCCTCATTGTAATTTTTTTTTTGGGACAGTGGAACAAAAGAAAGTACGCTGCTACTGCTTCTTGTATGAATCATGAGGGAAATAATATACAGGGTGTCTGAAACAGGGCTTCAAAGTGAGCCTCAATAAAACTATGAAATCTAATTTTTTTCAAATGGGAACCATGTAATTTTGTAATTCCGATAGATTGCTCGTCAAAAAGTAGTTAGAGTGTGCCAAACATTTCATCTCTTTAACCCTTTCGCTACCAAATTTTTTTGCGAGTATTCTTGGTACTCAACAGCTTAATGAGCTATTTAACACTCAAATAATAAAGAAACATTGCTGATTTATTTTTTATTTTAGGGGTGTATCTAGGGGTTAGTGGGTCACCTATATCCCATTGGAAATATCATACGGGACACATTCAAACCAATGGTACTCTTCATCTGCTCTCGTGCACGCATTAAAAATTATGCGTGCCTAACCTTACATTTAACTATATGTTTCTTCGTAGATATGGTTCTAAACTACCAGCGGGACATTTTCGATTCGGTATAGCACGTCTCAATTTCCCATACGGTAATTTTTGAATATGTGGCGGGACGTATGTGACCCATTAGGATCGAAAGGGTTAAATTGAGTAGTCATTGTTGTATCGTCTCACGCTCCTAAAGTTCGTATCTATTTATAACACATCATGCAATTTTTGTATTTCCTCGAATGGACAAAGATTTGGAAATTTTTTGTTTTTGTCCCCCATGGAAGCATTAATTACTGTTATCAATGGGTTACATAAAAATTTGTGTTACTGTCATTAAATCATCATTAAATCTATCTATCATTAAATCATCTAAGTACCTATGTATTTGAATGCTCTTCATTTTTCAATTCAGAGAGAAATCATACTAGAGTCAACAAGTTTCGCGAAACCCTGAGTAATAAAAAAGCTCATATTTCCTAAATCAATTTGGCAGCTTACAATAATTGTGAGATATCGATGTCTATGGCCTCCTCAGATGGGCGGAAGTGAACAGGGACAGTTTCCTTTCTCTATGGAAGTAAATCAGCCTGCTCGGATTCCATGAACGAAAAGTATTTTTTTCAAAATTTTCGATATACAGTGTGAGTCTTTCACTTGTACATATATTTAAACTGTAGATTTCGTACATCAAACGAAACACTTTTTTCCTATACCATTTTTCAAAATTCGGTTTCGTTTGGAAGATACAGGGTGTCGAAAAACCACGAGAAAAACACTTGTATGTTCATATCTTCGGAACCGTTATTTCAAATGAACTGAATTTTGGTGCAGTATTCACTCCTCTTATGATGCATATTCCTAAATCAAAACTTATTCAATATTCCTTCCGTTATAAAAGTTTGTCCCGAAGCCGACTCATAAATCCACGCAAAAATACTATAAAACCACTTGAAAAAAAAAACCGGTTTATATATTCGAAAAAACCAATCGGTTTATAAAAAGTATTTTTGAGTTCATTCCATGAAATGCGTTGTTTTCGTGTTATTCCCAATTTTAACAGACAAAATTTGACGAAAAAATAAAAAATCATCAGAATAATCTGGATGCTTCCCTGGATTTATAATATCTAATAAAATGAAAAATTTTTCTTCACTGTTCATTCAATCACCGAGAGGGGAGTCTTTTCTGAAGGTGGATAGATGTCGCTCATTAAAAGTCATCCGATGTAATGCACGACCGATATCCATATCTTGACGAAAAGATTTTCCATCCAGCGTCGAGTTTGGGATATTCCACCCTGATGAGTCCTAGTTCGTATTCACATTTCATTTGTCATTATTTATATTGGCAAATGATTTGTGTCTTATTTGTTTCATTTATAATATCACCGAATCGAAGATGAATTAATATTCAGTAATCGAATTCAAAGTTAACAATGTTGTCAGGATGTTTGTCAAATTTTCATTCGAAAAAACGGACCTAATAATAAGTATGTAGTAATATTATAATGAAATTCCACAAATTAAATTTGCTAGATGAAATTGAATAGGTTGTAGGTGCCGACTCAATTAAGTTATTTTAATGGATCATGTTTTCATGTAATGATGAAATTAAATTCTAAAGAGCAGAAAACCTCAAAGATCCTGATTGAAGTTCAC
The DNA here is from genome assembly GCA_910592335.1 of Adalia bipunctata. Classification (NCBI taxonomy): domain Eukaryota; kingdom Metazoa; phylum Arthropoda; class Insecta; order Coleoptera; family Coccinellidae; genus Adalia; species Adalia bipunctata. The sequence continues at coordinate 7,020,799 of OU342949.1, read as the reverse complement.
CTTACGCCACACAACAGATTTTTTCTCGAAATTATACGTCCAGTTTATATTGACTATTTCCCTCGTCTGAATTTCCACCAATCAGGAACGCGCAATTTTGAATCACAAATGGTTTCTAGATGGAAAAACTGTATGGCAGCAGCTGTCAGCAGTTTTTTCGGGTTTACCCGCGGCAAAACTTGACAGTTGTTGTCAACGAAAATTAATAATACATACATAGATGCATCCAGAATAATCTGTTACTCATGAAATATTCTTGTCAAATACCATTCGTGCATCTAATTTTTCCTGAGAAAAAAATCGAAAAAACACAGTGCAAAGTAATATTTTTTTAACAAAAAGCATTCGTGCAGGTGCAAAAATCCTCGTCTTCGACTCGGATTTTTGTTGCCACCTGCACTCATGCTTCTTGTTGAAATATTACTTAGCAACGTGTTTTTTCGATTTTTTTCGGAAAAATTGGATGCACTTATGATATTACTTATGAAAATTTATTCGTTTGTCCATCCTTCGAGGAAATATTGAAGATGAATGTTAATGAAATAAAAAATTCAGGTATATGAATCATGAATGTCGATACAAACCACTTAATGAATTGAAATAAACCAGAAATGAAATAGTACTTAGCAATAATCAATCTGAACAATGTCCTCTGCCATAATTCGCAAAGATCCTAACTGGGACAATGAAACTAGAACTCACTTGGCTGAATTTTCCAGCCATTTTACACAAAACAACACTAGTAATAATGCGCTTCAAAACAGCCTGGAGATATTTTCTCAAAATTCCACGAAAAAAAGCGTTATCTAAAGTTCGTGCCCAAAATACATGTTGAAAATCGGGTCGTGTAATACATAGACCACCCAAATTAATCGTCATTTAGCTGACCGAATCAGTTCATGTTCAAGAATATGCACTATACGCATGCGTCGTACACGTGAGTTTCAACCAGAGATATCTCACGTCAACGAGGAACCTCACGACATACGTAATTAACCGAACTACGCTGAAATACCACAGATATGTAAAGTAGGAGAACGGAATAGTGGAAAAGGTAATTGGAGACGCTTGAGATGGGTCGATTCCCAATGTCCCAAAGGTGATCTATGGTGGAATTCATAGATATTTATTTAGTAATGTGATCCGAAAAATCAATTTCCCAAGTTTCAGGAATATTGGTAAACCTGGCAACGTACTGTTCTGTTAATTTTTCCATATAAGATTTCATTAATATTGTTTTGAATAGGTTATAGCGTGATAGAAATGGGGATATGGAGGAAAATATCAACAAGTTTTTAGTGTTTACAAACTAATCTTCAGGAAAATCGAAGGAGAAACTTATTTTGATGAGAGAAATATGGCTTTTTGGTTGCAGATATAATCGGATGAAACTAAATGTTTTTGTTAAGAAATATCCTGTTTGTAACATTTTTATTGCAATGAGGTTAGTACTTGCGAGTATTCCCTGAATGTATTAACTCAATTTCAATCGAGAAATATGAACTTTGCCTCAATTTCAGAGAATTGTTTAAGACACGTATTTAGCCCAATTTTTTTTTCAAATAGCTATATTTTTTTAACAGAGCCGAATTCGGAGAAATGGAAAATGAAAAAAAAAAGGTTTCTTTTGACCTCAAGAATCTTCAGTTATGTACAAAGACTCACTTTGTATAGTGAACTTGGTAGTATATCATGATAAACATATATTTTTGAAAGTGTTGACAAAAGATCAATTTGGGAATATACAGGGTGTCCCACTAGTGCCGCAGTGGACGATATACGCGTAACGGTCTGAGATTGGCAAAATTTTTTGATGCAGACTTGATATACTACAAGAAGAGCACAACCTAAAAATATTTTCGAATATATCAGGTGGCCCACAAAAGAGGAATAGCGGGTGACTTTGTTTTTTCAAATGGGACACCCTATATTCAATAGTGTTTTTCCATTCTCTGAAACATCCTGCATGCTTCCGTGTACTTTTCACATATTTTTATTCGACAGTTTTCGAAATATTGGCCATTTTGACAAAAAAATGATACTTGTAGAGGCTATGTTATTCAATTATATTTCACGAACGCTTGCACATACCAATAACAGTTTTATATGGATTGAAAGACAAGACTTCAAAGTATCCTACCCAGCTATAATAAGGCATCTTCAGCATACAGAGTGTCCACAAAAAGACTATCAACATGACGAATTTCAAATCGATTTTTCTTAATTTTTTCAAATGCAATGCATATAATTTTTTTTCATCATTGTAATCACCATTCATTTTACTTCATTTTTTGTCGAATACATAATATGCATATCTCTAACGGAATAAGATTTTTAAGCGCTTTTTCGAAATGTTTCCCTAAAATTCACATATACCTTCGAATTCAAATAGCAGATTTGGCTTTTCTGTGGTTATTAAGAACTGTCAAAATATTCCACCCAGAATAAGCATCTTTGAAGCTTCAATTCATATTATAGCGAAATGAGGAACTAGAAAGTTTTGATGTATCTACTCAAAAATGTGATGAAATCAGTTACTGAAGAAAGAAACTTGCTTTCTGTACCCATTTTTCAAAATGCATTTTTGTAAATTTTCTATGTTTCTACTTGAAACGTCAAATCTTTCAAAAATTTCAAACAAGCTTTGAGCTTGGGAGCTTGAAGATCTGCGTGCGTGCCTGTGAAACTTATGAATATAATTTTTTCGAAGAAAGTTGTATAAGGATAAGAGCGGGCACTTTTTTGTAACCTGAAGTTTTGAAACTCGTTTTCTTGAAGCATTCATAACTTGTACATTCAAACTAATCAAAATCATTGGTATTTTACGAATTTTTACATCATTGTGTGAGTATTCATCCAATCCGTAAAATCTATGATGATTTGAATTGAAGATGCAATGATGGTAATTTTGAATAGAATAATTTGACAGTTCCCAATAACCACAGAAAAGCCAAATCTGCTTTTTGAATTCGAAAGTAAATGTGAATTTGGAGGAAAAACTCTGAAAAATCCTATTCCGTTAGAGATATGCATATTATGTATTTGACAAAAAATGAAGTAAAATGAATGGTGATAACAATGATGAAAAAAAATTATATGCATTGCATTTGAAAAAATGAAGAAAAATTGATTTGAAATTCGTCATGTTGATAGTCTTTTTGTGGACACTCTGTATGCTGAAGATGCCTTATTATAGCTGGGTAGGATACTTTGAAGTCTTGTCTTTCAATCCATATAAAACTGTTATTGGTATGTGCAAGCGTTCGTGAAATATAATTGAATAACATAGCCTCTACAAGTAACATTTTTTTGTCAAAATGGCAAATATTTCGAAATCTGTCGAATAAAAATATGTGAAAAGTATACTGAAGCATGCAGAATGTTTCAGAGAATGGAAAAACACTATTGAATATAGGGTGTCCCATTTGAAAAAACAAAGTCACCCGCTATTCCTCTTTTGTGGGCCACCCTATATATTCGAAAATATTTTTAGGTTGTGCTCTTCCTGTAGTATATCAAGTCTGCATCAAAAAATTTCGCAAAACGCAGTCCGTTACGCGTATATCGTCCGCTGCGGCACTAGTGGGACACCCTGTATACTCCCTTTATGGTTTCCATTTGAAAAAAAGAATTTGGGTATTTTTTCAAAATTTGAGCAGATACAAAAATCCAATAGCACCGCTGAAAAGCCCGTTAGATGTGTTCATTTCGAGGTTGTGATCGTAACGGTAGTTATAGTCAATTATAATCATTAACAAGATGGCCGGCGGAACAAGTCCAAGTGTCGATGCGTCTGTGAAAAATGCTGAAAATACCGAGAATTTCGGAAATTTAAAATCGTGCAAACATAGCAAGCGTAGTATTGTGAGAGATAAAGCTATTTGCAAGAAATGCTCGAGTGTTTTTCACCCAGGTTGTGTTAAACAAACTAATGGGACGAAGAATAATGATTGTCAACACATAGTGGACGAAGTTGGGGATAATCTGCATACACCTGATGCAAATAGTGAGGATAAGATCTATAGTTTCCTTGAGAATACCCTACTCACTGAAGTGATGTCCAAAAACAATATACTTTTGGAATTGAATATAGAACTGAAAGCAAAAATTGCTATTTTGGAGGAAAAAATTAACATACTCGAAGGTGAGAAAAAAGCAGTGAAAAAAGAGGTAAACAAACCATCGTTTTCGAAGGCGCTGCGTGGAAACCTGCCGAAGCTGGTGATACCAAACGGCGGTGACTCAAATGGAACCGACGAGAGTTCATCTATACTCCATTCACTTTTATAAAGTATCGCGGTTGGCCATGATTTAGGTTTATCAAGTTTTTCCCCCTAGAACAGACGAAGGTTGGCACTTGTGAAAATTAAGCGACATTGTCAGGTCTTCGATGACTGAACACATGGTGATTGCACTGATTAGATTTTGTTTCGATCAAATTGAGAATATCGCTTTTCACTAATTATGACTGATTTTATTAGTTATTTCAAATATTCGAATTTATTCTGGTGAACATGTTGTGTCAATAGCCGATAATTTTGTCAAGCAATAATTTGGGAATATATTCTTGACATTTTAATTCATATCAGGAAAAGTATGAGACTTTCACCATATAAAAATGTCATTCTATGGTCAAGTCATAATTGACTTTGGCAGATCAGCTGTTGATTAATCAATCAGATCAAGGGAAAAAGGACCGTAATGACGTTGTATGACATAATTAGTGAAGAGCGCCACCTGAAGTGGAAAAAACGAAATCTTGCCGATATTCTCAATTTGGTCGAACGTCATTCCATTCAAAATTTGACGAGTGCTCACACCAGTATTCTAGGCATCTTAGTCAGGTCTACTTTCTATTTACTCTTTTTCAACTTTGTAAATGGAGTTAGTTCTTCGAAGATTTAACTGTGGCGCAGGTTTCGTAGAACTACTACATTTTCATGCTGGAGTATTTCAGGTTGTGCAAAAATGTATTTAAATGTCTTCTGAATTCACATAATATTTTCTCAAATTCATTACTTTCCCAAAGTAAATGAACATTTTGATAAATACTACGATTTTTTAGCAGAAACGACAACGTTGTGGGCGTATCTGACAGTGCAATGACCATAACCTAACATTTTCAAATTATACGCGGTGAAATGTGTCAAAATTTCATGGCAAACCGCGATACTTTATAAATGTGAATGGAGTATACCTCTACACAGATGGTGACAGCGCCGGTGAATACAATGTCAGAAAACCAACTACAGGCACCTACGATGCCAGTACCTCAACTGCCACAGTCAGTACTGATGTCAAATAAACAAAATCAAAACGTAAACAATAGTCCAATTTTTGCGTGTTACCGTGTTACAATCGGTTACGAGTTTCTGATATTTTTTGTATTTTTTCGTGAACGGTAATAAAGGGAAAGGTATTTTGACGTAGCCTCATTACGTTATAACACCTTCCCCTCTATTACCGCTCATGAAAAAATACAAAAAAGATAAAAATCTCGTAACCGTTTATAACCGTTTGTAACACGGTAACACGCAAAAATTAGACTAATGTAAACATGACACCTCTGTTGAAAGATTCCCGAGAAGGAAAAGCTAAGGATAGGGATTATCAGGCAACCTCAGTTGAACATGTGATCAATAACCCACTCGAATCTGAAAATAGTGATGAGGATGGTTTCCAGAAAGTCTACAAAACGAAACGTAGGCCAAATATTGTGGGTAGTAATGCCACATCCACTTTGAAAGGAGTTCAAAAAATGATGTCGGTGTACATAAGCCGAGTGCACGTAGAAAGCAATATCGATGCAATTGAAAAGCACCTGTCAGAAAACAACATCAAAGAGGCTCATGTCAAAATGGGGTATTGTAAATATCCGGAAATATATAAATCGTACATAGTAACTGTGCCACAATTAGCACTAGAAAAAGTTCGTAATCCTGAATTATGGCCTGAAGGAGTTTATGTGAGTAATTTTTGATACAACCTAGCCAAGAAAAAAGAAGTGAGCTAAGAATACTTAGGAAACATGAAGTAAATAATGTGAGTGTTAAAAAATTCTGTGTCATTCATCAAAACATTCAGTCCATAGGCACAAGTTTACTTGGGCTAGAGTCATTTGCCAGGGAACAAAAAGCTGACATCATTGCTGTCACAGAACATTGGAAGAGCGTAGAACAACTTCAGAACTATCAAATTAATGGATATAGGTTGTGTTCAAGTTATTGTCGAGAAATTAATAACCATGGGGGAAGTGCAATATATGCAAGACAAAGACACAATCTTATATGTGATCCTAACAAATGTTTTGAATCACATAGTATACCCAAAGTATTTGAGTGTTCTTGTGTTCAAATTAAAACATGTAGTGCAAGAGTAATGATATTATGTATATATAGATCACCCTCTGGTGATATTAATTTGTTTATTGAAAAGCTCAGAATCATTTTAGATAAGGCATTAATGGATAAGGTGAACATAATTATAGCAGGAGACTTCAATATTGATATTTTGCATGATACGAAAGAATCACGTTCATTCAAAGATATTTTGGATAGCTTTGGTGTAAGAACAACTATACATGAACCTACTCGTATTGCTTATAACTCTGCAACCTGTATAGATAATGTAATTACTAATGTTGATAATGTTACTGCCTCTGTAGTTCAGGCTCATTTGTCTGATCACTTAGCACAAATTTTCTCCTTTAATTCTGCATCCCCAAAGTTTGCACCAGAAAAAATCACTACTCGTATAATTAATGCTAATTCTCTTGAAGTGTTCATCACAGCACTTGCTTCTGAAGACTGGAGTAATATAAATTTTAATAATCATGAAGAAGTAAATAAAAAATGGTTAGAATTCTCAGGAACCTTCAATAGACTTTTTAATTGTTGCTTTCCTACTGTTCAGATTACTCCAAGGGCTAAATCAGGCTGTTCCTTCAAACCACCTCCTGATGTAATTGCATTAAAAGACCAAGTGAACCTGTTATTTACAATATCAAATTTTAACCCAGCATTTCTTGATACATACAAAAATATCAAAAAGAAATACGAACATGCTTTGTCATTGGCGAAACAATCATCTTTAAGTAAAAAAATTGTCAACTCCAGCAATAAATCCAGAACAACTTGGCGAATTATCAAAGATCTATCTGGTTCTAATAAAAAGGAAAATCTGTATAATATGGATGGGGATTCTACTACTATTGCTGATGATTTTAATAGTTTTTTTGTAAACATTTCAGAGACCATATCACAACAGCTTGTCAAAAACAGTAATGGAAGAAATGGTAGCATCATTGGTAATATTGTTAGAAATGAAAGATCTTTCTTCATGTTCGAAATTACAGAAAATGAAGTTGTATCAGCTGTGAAATCTTTAAAGAATAAGAAATCATGTGGTCATGATGAGGTACCGATGAATGTAGTCAAAGGATGCATCCACCAAATAAAGAAGCCTATTACCATCTTAATCAATCAGTCTTTCAAAGAAGGTGTATTTCCGGATGATTTGAAGGTTTCCATTGTCAAGCCTCTACATAAGAAAGGTACCACAAAGCAATTCAATAACTACAGACCTATCAGTTTGTTGACATCTTTCTCGAAAATCTTTGAAAAGATATTATCAATTCGCATAATGAACTTTTTGAAAAAATTTAAGATCCTCTCCACTTGCCAGCATGGTTTTATACATAAAAGGAGTACAGAAACAGCAGTTTTTGAACTTACCCAAAAAGTTTTGGCTTTTCTCGAAAAAGGGGAGATACCGGTTGGAGTGTTTTTGGATCTATCTAAGGCCTTCGATTGTGTAGATCACAAGCTTTTATTACACAAGCTCAATATGTATGGAATTAGAGATAAACAGTTAAGACTACTGGATAGCTATCTTACAAATAGAAAACAAAGAGTACTAATTTCAGTTAAAGGAAAAACATTCAAGTCAAAGGAGGCCAACATCAGGATGGGAGTGCCACAGGGCAGCATACTGGGACCACTGCTGTTTGTTCTATAGTGTGACAAGTACGGCCCTGTGCGCTACGGTCCGATCGAGAAGTTTCTGGAAACGCGTGGACGAGAATGTTTCGCGATGTTTCTAGACGGGTCCGGACTTAGCGAGAAACAATCGGCGTGATGCATATAAGGGGCCCATCGACGATGAGAGCATTCATTCAGTTAGAGACGAGCGCCGAGTGAAAATAAATTTGAAGTGCATATAAATCAGTAGGAATAAATTGTACAGACTTTTGTTAGAATAAGTTCATTAGTTATTAATTATTAGTGTTATGAGTAGTGTAAATAAATAGTTTCATTGAACCCGGACGTTTTAATAACGAAGAAAACGTTACATTGGTGTCAGGTGTGGGGTGGATTTGAATGCCGATAACCAGATCGCAAAAAGAGAAAATGGACCAGGCGAGTATGGAATTTTTCAAGCAAGCCTTTGAAAAAATGAGCTTGAAAATGGAAGAGAATTCTCGAGAAATGAGCTTGAAAATGGAAGAGAACTCTCGAGAAATGAGCTTGAAAATGGATGAGAATTCTCGAGACATTAGCTTGAAAATGGATAAAATGGAAAATAAGGCGGAAGAGAATTCTCGAGAAATGAGCTTGAAAATGGATGAAATGGAAAACAAGGTGGTGAGTCAAATTGCAAGTACATAGGACGAGAGAATGGAAGCTATCAAGGAAGTAATAATAGATGAAGTTAATGAAAAACTTGAAGAAGTCAACGGGAAATTCGATAAAGTTGATGAAAAATTCAACGAAGTAGTTGATAAGGTTGACGAAAAAATTGAAGAAGTAGTTGATGAGGTTAATGGAAAATTCGAAGTAATATCAGGAATAATTGAACAGCATGCCAAATTGATAGAGTCCCTGAAAATAACGTCGAATAGAAAAGAAACTCTAGCTTCACCATCCTACAGCTTCGTGAAACCAGAAAATAACATAGAAAGTGGTAAAATGAAGATCAAACCACCAACATTTGATGGAAAAGTTCCTTGGTCGACATATCAAAAACAATTTGAAGCTGCTGCGTTGGCAAACAGTTGGAGCGACAACGAAAAAGCCACAGCATTAATAATAGCTCTACGAGGAGATGCACTCAACATTCTGCAGACAATACCGGAAAGTCAACAGGCCTGTTACGAAGTTTTAACATCCAAACTTCAGATGAGATATGGCGATGCTCACCTACAGCAAGTTTACCATGCTCAAATAAAGAACCGGGTGCAGAAAGCAGGAGAAAACCTCCAGGAATTCGAGGCCGATGTTGCCAGATTAGTGAGGCTGGCTTATCCATCTGCTCCAGACAGCTTCATCGAACAGCTATCAATCCAGACGTTCGTCGACGGGATCAAGGACAGCGAAGTTCAACAAGCCTTGAGACTTGCCCGGCCTAAAACCATCGATGATGCTTTAGCTCATGCTTTAGAATTCGAGGCAGCGAAACAGGCGTCGCATAGAGGGCACGTTCGAGTGAGACAAGTCCAAGAAGCAGACCGACCGGTTGAGGAAATCATCCGAGAAGAAGTTAGCAGGTTATTGAATGCCAAGAAAAGGGATGTTGTGTGCTGGTATTGCAACAAAAGTGGGCATTTCAAGCGAAATTGCCCAAGGATCGAAAAAGAGCCACAGCAGGGAAACTAAAAAGGGTCGGTGATAAGGGGCATAAATCGACCCAGGCTAAAAATGCCCCTGAAGTGATAATCCAGGGAATCATGTCCACAGATTTAACAAGCATATTTGTTCCTGGAAAGATAAACGATCGAAGCGTGAAAATACTGGTGGACACAGGATCGACTAGAACCATTGTGCGTCCGGAAATAGCCGAAGGATTGAAGAGTCGTCCAGCTATGATCAAACTCCGAACTGCGTCTGGACAAGAAATACCGACTTATGGATCAGTCATCTCCACCATTGAATTGGGTAGCAAGGTAGTCAAGCATGAAGTTCTTGTAGCCGAAATTACAGAAGAAGTTATCCTGGGATTGGACCTTGTGAAGAAACTTGGATGCCAACTGGATATGAAGAAAGATGTTCTTCGGCTGGGTATTGAAGAGATTCCGTTCAATGATGTGGATGACAGGACATATAAGATCCGACTGACCGAGGACATCACGTTGCCAGGACGGACTGAAGGCATAGTGACTGGTGAATGTGAGAATATTACAAGAAATGGCTGCGTTAGAATGATCGAACCCTCAGACGATGGGATACTAGCCAAAGGACTATTACTTGGGAAGACATTGGTAAGGTTGAGAGACAGCATTCCCATCCGATTACTAAATGTAAACATGTTTCCAGTCACCCTGAAGAAGAACACCTTGATTGGACATGGGGTACCAGTGTACCATATTTCTGGTGGGATGGGTATTGTAGAAGTTCCGCAGACACAGAAGAATACAGAAGAGCTGGTCGCCCTCCTCACTTCAAAATGTCAAGACCTTAACCAGTGTCAATTGGCCGAAGTCAGAAAATTGATTCAGTCCTTCTCTGACGTCTTTGCCACTGGCGAAAGAACAGGAAAGACCGATGTTGTACAGCATAAAATCAATACAGGTGATGCACAGCCCGTCAGACAGCACCCCAGGCGTCTTCCGCTGGCAAAGAGAGAAGAAGCCGAACGGATCATTGGAGAGATGGCGAGAGAAGGTGTCATTGAACCATCCAATAGTCCCTGGACATCGCCTGTAGTGCTGGTAAAGAAGAAGGATGGGTCCACCAGGTTCTGTGTAGACTATAGGCAGCTCAACCAAGTTACGAAAAAGGATAGCTATCCCTTACCAAGAATTGATGACACACTAGATACACTCTCGGGATCTCGTTGGTTCTCTACCTTGGATTTGAAGAGTGGGTATTGGCAAGTTGGTTTGGATCCAAAAGACAAAGAGAAAACTGCCTTCAGTATTGGAACGGGCCTGTGGCAATTTAAGGTTATGCCTTTTGGATTATGCAACGCTCCGGCCACATTTGAGCGTTTAATGGAAACTATATTAAGAGGACTCTCCTGGAAGACTTGCCTGGTGTATTTAGATGACGTGATAGTTGTGGGAAAAACATTCCAAGATCACCTGCACAACCTATCCGAGGTCTTCCAGAGACTACGTGGGGCCAATTTGAAGCTAAGTCCCAAGAAGTGCCATCTATTTCGAGCAGAGGTGAAATATTTAGGACACGTAGTTTCTCGGAGGGGTGTGAAAGTTGACCCAGATAAGATCAAGGCGGTACAGGATTGGCCCATACCGAGAGACAAGACTGAGTTACGAAGTTTCCTAGGCTTGTGCATTTACTACAGAAGATTTGTGCCTGGATTCGCCAACGTTGCCAAACCATTGACAAAATTAACGGAAGATGGGCAGGAGTACATTTGGTCCGATGATTGCGCTGAAGCCTTTGATCGATTGAAAAAGGCTCTGGTCACAGCTCCAGTCTTGAGTTACGCAAGGACTGAAGGAAAATTTGTGCTCGATACCGATGCTAGTAATATGGCCATTGGAGGCGTTCTATCGCAAGTTCAGGATGGACAAGAACGAGTCATCGGTTATTTCAGCAAGGTACTGTCGAAACCAGAAAGAAATTACTGCGTGACCAGAAGAGAACTCTTAGCAGTAATCAAGGCCGTAGAACATTTCTATAAATACTTATATGGTAGAAAATTCCTGCTTAGAACGGACCATGCTGCTTTGAAATGGCTCCTGAATTTTAAGAACCCAGAAGGACAAGTGGCCAGATGGATCGAGAGGCTGCAAGAATATGACTTCGACACTGAACACAGAGCTGGGGCTACACATCGAAACGCGGATGCGTTGTCAAGAAGACCTTGCCCCCAAAATTGTAGCCACTGCTCTCGTGTGGAAGATAAGGCCAATTTGATGCGGACCACAGTGATCGAAGATGACTGGCTTCCCCCAGAAATTCGACGACCACAGGAGGAAGATCCAGATCTGAGAGTAATCCTAAGTTGGAAGGAGAGTGGCAGACGACCTACATGGGAAGAAGTATCCAGACTGAGCCAAAATGTCAAGTCGTATTGGGCCCAATGGGAAACGTTGAAGATTGATGAAGGTCTTCTGAAACGTTGTTGGGAAAATGAAGATGGATCTCAGCAGAGGCTTCAGTTAATTGTGCCCAAAAGTAGGGTAACGGACATTTTGACCAGACTACATAATGGAACTTCGGGTGGCCATTTTGGGATTACTAAGACTCTGGAGAAGGTTAGGCAGCGATTTTATTGGATCAACTGTAAGAACGACGTTAAAGATTGGTGTAGAAAATGTAAAGTTTGTGCTGCGGCCAACGGACCCTACGGTAAAGGAAAGGCACCAATGAAGCAATATAACGTCGGATCCCCCATGGAACGAGTAGCTATCGACATCGCAGGCCCTTTTCCAGAAACAGGCAATGGAAACAAGTATATTTTGGTAGCGATGGACTACTTTACTAAATGGGTGGAAGCTACGGTATTCCTAACCAAGAGGCAAGCACAGTAGCTGACAAATTAGTGAAAGAGTTCTTCTGCAGATTTGGAATCCCCCTTGAGCTGCATTGTGATCAAGGCCGAAACTTCGAGTCGAAGTTATTCCAGGAAGTTTGCGACGACCTTCCGTTTCTATTCTTTACCATCTTACCTTCCGAAGACAGAAACCTCGGGCGCCACCTCTAGTTTAAAGTGTTGAGGACACTCGGAACCCGTAGGCGGTACTCCTACGGGTGTCCAGGAGCTGCAGTCAGAGAAGATTATGCCCAGGGGCCTGATGTTAATATATTTTATTCCCTATCTCTGAAAATTGTTGTAAAAATTCTGCTCGGGAAAATAAAACTCACAATGACCAGGACACTTATATTCTAGGTTCGGTAATATATACAATGAGCGAATGATATCAATGAAAATGAATAGATATGCACAATTACACAATGATGTTAAATCAATGGAGAACGATATTGGTACAATGATTTCGATAGTTGAAGTGTAATGTGTCGGGGCCAATGGTAATGTGGTGTACGTAGCGGTGCTCCTGGTGTGTGATGCTATGCTGGTGTCTCGGCGTACATGTCGTAGAATGATGTCTATATGCCTCGGTGTACATGATGTGAAATGATAAATTTTCGTCTCGGCGTACATGAAATGAAATGATAAATTTACGCCTAGGCGTATATGATGTCTCTCTTGATGAGAACTGGTAACTGGATCATATCCACACACATTACCAATGGCGAAGTGTTGTAACCAATGATGTCGCTGATATAGTATACTTTTAACAATGTACCAGGAATAGGAGGAGCAATTTGTTCGGAGGCGGGGTGTAACGTGCATTTGTGATGGAAAATTATACATGCAAAGATTCAAAATATACACTACTACGAAAATGAGAAAGCGGTCAAAGTAACGTGCGGTAGCAAGCGGAAATAAGCGAAATGAAGCAAGAGTGCAAGCATAAAATATTGTGAGAAAACAGAACTACGGCAGGTAATAACGTGGGCAATGGAACGCTTGAATAAAACTAAACAAAGTTTCATTGTCGGTGCGTTACGATTGGTAGGAGACATAAAGAAAGGAATGTACCCGGATAGAACTGTGAGATGCGCCGTTTCAAGCTAACATCGTACAATCCCATACACTCGGAATCCAAAGAGACATGTAGGCCGTTTCAAGCTAATACACGGACTCTAAGAACTCGGGCAGTACAACAGGGGGAATACAGGGTCACTGAATGCGCCATTTGAAGCTAGCATGCGTGTCCCTGTACTCTTGGGATTACCATGAACTCATACAGGCCATTTAAAGCTATTGTACGGAGCCATGGGGAATTGGAAGGTTGGAGACAATACCGGGCTGCGTATGCGCCATTTGAAGCTAACATACACCACCCTGTATACTAGGAAAAATCCACCGAGTCAGGCACGCCATTTCAAGCTATTCCCTGGCACCATGGATGCTGGGAAAGGAACGAAGATGTAAATGCGCCGTTTCAAGCTAACATGTACATCCCCGCATACTGGGAAATTCATAGAATTATGCAGGCCGTTTGAAGCTACTACACAACTCCATGACCCAGAGAGGTAAAGGATCGAAATGGGAAAATACAGTAATACACCGACAAATCAACAAAATAAAATTTAAATGAAATAATCATACCTTGCTCACGCGTAACCCTTCGGTTTACTCACTGTTTTCGGATTAATAACTAGACCTGGACCTGGACCTGGAAAACCTGGGGTTTGCACTAATGCCTCTTTCACTGAAACTGTGCCTGGGTTCGGATTTCCTTCGACTGGTGGTACCGCGAATAATTTGAAAATTGAATTCCTAATTACCGACCGCGCGTCCGATCTTATACGTTTCCGGGTCGCGACGCTTGACCACGCCCAGCGCGGTCGACCCCGCGGTCATGACCTATCGCGCATCAATCAGCGTGCCAACTGTCGCGATCTGATGTACCCGCTGATTCAGCCGGAAAACTTGCTCCGTTACATTCCCCTCCTTCTTCGGATAGAAAAGAGAAAACTAGAGAAAACTAGTTTTCTCTTTTCTAAGCATTTACATCTGTAACATTGAAAAATAAATTTACTTTCCCTTATATAGATACAAATCTAAACTAAAAATTTATACTTATAATAATCATAATAAATGGCCCCTGCTCGGGCGCCATTTGCGACGACCTTCCGTTTCTATTCTTTACCATCTTACCTTCCGAAGACAGAAACCTCGGGCGCCACCTCTAGTTTAAAGTGTTGAGGACACTCGGAACCCGTAGGCGGTACTCCTACGGGTGTCCAGGAGCTGCAGTCAGAGAAGATTATGCCCAGGGGCCTGATGTTAATATATTTTATTCCCTATCTCTGAAAATTATTGTAAAAATTCTGCTCGGGAAAATAAAACTCACAATGACCAGGACACGTATATTCTAGGTTCGGTAATATATACAATGAGCGAATGATATCAATGAAAATGAATAGATATGCACAATTACACAATGATGTTAAATCAATGGAAAACGATATTGGTACAATGATTTCGATAGTTGAAGTGTAATGTGTCGGGGCCAATGGTAATGTGGTGTACGTAGCGGTGCTCCTGGTGTGTGATGCTATGCTGGTGTCTCGGCGTACATGTCGTAGAATGATGTCTATATACCTCGGTGTTCATGATGTGAATGATAAATTTTCGTCTCGGCGTACATGATAGGAAATGATAAATTTACGCCTAGGCGTACATGATGTCCCTCTCGATGAGAACTGGTAACTGGATAATATCCACACACATTACCAATGGCGAAGTGTTGTAACCAATGATGTCGCTGATATAGTATACTTTTAACAATGTACCAGGAATAGGAGGAGCAATTTGTTCGGAGGCAGGGTGTAACGTGCATTTGTGATGGAAAATTATACATGCAAAGATTCAAAATATACACTACTACGAAAATGAGAAAGCGGTCAAAGTAACGTGCGGTAGCAAGCGGAAATAAGCGAAATGAAGCAAGAGTGCAAGCAGAAAATATTGTGAGAAAACAGAACTACGGCAGGTAATAACGTGGGCAATGGAACGCTTGAATAAAACTAAACGAAGTTTCATTGTCGGTACGTTACGATTGGTAGGAGACATAAAGAAAGGAATGTACTTGGATAGAACTGTGAGATGCGCCGTTTTAAGCTAACATCGTACAATCCCTCACACTCGGAATCCAAAGAGACATGTAGGCCGTTTCAAGCTAATACACGGACTCTAAGAACTCGGGCAGTACAACAAGGGGAATACAGGGCCACTGAATGCGCCATTTGAAGCTAGCATGCGTGTCCCTGTACTCTTGGGATTATCATGAACTCATACAGGCCATTTAAAGCTATTGTACGGAGCCATGGGGAATTGGAAGGTTGGAGACAATACCGGGTTGTGTATGCGCCATTTGAAGCTAACATACACCACCCTGTATACTAGGAGAAATCCACCGAGTCAGGCACGCCATTTCAAGCTACTACCTGGCACCATGGATGTTGGGAAAGGAACGAAGATGTAAATGCGCCGTTTCAAGCTAACATGTACATCCCCGCATACTGGGAAATTCATAGAATTATGCAGGCCGTTTGAAGCTACTACACAATTCCATGACCCAGAGAGGTAAAGGATCGAAATGGGAAAATACAGTAATACACCGACTAAT
This sequence comes from Adalia bipunctata, assembly GCA_910592335.1. Classification (NCBI taxonomy): domain Eukaryota; kingdom Metazoa; phylum Arthropoda; class Insecta; order Coleoptera; family Coccinellidae; genus Adalia; species Adalia bipunctata. The sequence continues at coordinate 7,004,631 of OU342949.1, read as the reverse complement.
CAACAAAATAAAATTCAAATGAAATAATCATACCTTGCTCACGCGTAACCATTCGGTTTACTCACTGTTTTTCGGAATAATAGACCTGGACCTGGACCTGGAAAACCTGGGGTTTGCACTAATGCCTCTTTCACTAAAACTGTGCCTGGGTTCGGATTTCCTTCGACTGGCGGTACCGCGAATAATTTGAAAATTGAATTCCTAATTACCGACCGCGCGTCCGATCTTATACGTTTCCGGGTCGCGACGCTTGACCACGCCCAGCGCGGTCGACCCCGCGGTCATGACCTATCGCGCATCAATCAGCGTGCCAACTGTCGCGATCTGATGTACCCGCTAATTCAGCCGGAAAACTTGCTCCGTTACATTCCCCTCCTTCTTCGGATAGAAAAGAGAAAACTAGTTTTCTCTTTTCTAAGCATTTACATCTGTAACATTGAAAAATAAATTTACTTTCCCTTATATAGATACAAATCTAAACTAAAAATTTATACTTATAATAATCATAATAAAAAAAAACAAAAATTCTAGGGGCGATCTTATGGCCTCGTCCAGGCCGGGGCGCCGGACGCTGTCACCCGGATCAGGTCGCACTGGACCCCCACGTCTCGGGTCCTGGCTGGCGTCGGTGTAGGCGCCTTCCTGGGCTGGGGCGTCTTCTTCGGCGGGGCCGTCCTTCCTGACGACACCGGAGCCCTTACACGGCAGGTGCAGTCGGATGACCTGGTCCCAACCTTGCCGCACCTGGAGCAAAAAATGAGGACCGGCCGCTGGCAGGTCCGGCGATCGTGATCGGGGTACCCACACCGCCAACACAATGGGTATTCCCCTACCGGCAGGTATACTGGTACCTGCGTCGTCGGCCTCGGTGCTGGGGCGGCCGTCTGGTCGTCCAAGACCGGGTCCTCGTGGAGGGTTAGCACCTCTGGGTCGCTCATTTCGGTTTTTTTGATTGTTTTGTCTGGTTTCTGTGAAAATAAAAATTTATCCAATAAATATTTTACAATTATTACATAACAATAAATTAATAAGTTTCGTAACAAACAACAATAGAAAATAAGATTCTAGGGAGACTTCAGCGCACATATATTATCGCCGCGCCGGAATTCTAATCCACCTGGATTTTCCATTTATGGCCACCTTCACCCGGAAGTACTTTTCCGCCGGCCAATCCGCGGGACGGAGTTCTCTGGCGACCTCCCATAACCGGGGCGTCCAGTTTTTGTCTCCTGGCGGGACCGTTTCCAGGAGTCGGGCGAATTCCTCCAGGAGTTCCCCTCTGGTCGGAGCTGGGGGTGGAGGAGTCGGCGGCAGGGGGCTGAGGGGCCGCGGTACTACGAACTCCCTCCAGGGTGGTATATTCGCCCTGGACTGTTTTGAGGGCCTCATCTTGGCCGGGATCGTCGACATCGGCATATCTGTAACATAGTTAATGTGTTCATGGTAGGGTTTAAGGTCTTTTATATGTATGCGTTTGACCAGTTTTCCTTGCTCATCTCGCAGGTCGTAGACCACGGGTGATATTACTCGACAAATCGTATAATCATAATCATAATCATTTATTGCATCCCATAAGACAAATAAATAAACATTCGTATAGGACAGGTCAAAAGTATTGGACAGAGAAAAAAAAAAAAAAATTACAATGAAAATTCAATTCAACTTAGCATAGAAATATTCCTCTTTGCTGTAGAAACATTTTTCCAGCAACAGGTTCTTAATGACTTTCTTGAACCTAAAATATTCAAGTACTTTAATTCGCTCTGGCAAGTGATTGAAAAGTTTGATTCCAGCATATAGAGGCGATTGTTGAAATTTCGTGGTTCTGTGGGTTGGTAGACAGATTATGTCCTTATGTCTGGTATCATACTTGTGATATTCAGAGCACTTTTTCAGTGTATGTGTATTTTTTCGAATGTACAGCAAAGAGTTTAGGATATATATACAAGGAAAACATAGCATTTTTTGTTTGATAAATGTGGGTCTACAAGACTCCCTGGGTGTCAAACCGAAAATCAATCTTATGATTCTCTTCTGAGAAATAAAAACCTCACTTTCTCCTGGAGAGCCTCCCCAAAGAATAGTATTGTAATTCATATGACTGTAGGCTAGAGAATAATACACTCCTATTAATGATTCCATTGGCAAAATATTCTTTAGTCTTTTTAATGCGAAAAATGAACTACTCAATCGGGTACAAACATAAGTGCAGTGGGTACGCCAGTTCAGCGTGTTATCAATTCGTAAACCCAAAAATTCCACACAATCAGAAGACTTCAATTCTCCACTAGGGAGAACTAAAGCAAGATCCTTGCAAGAGGTTCGAGTCTGGAAATAAAGCAATCTCGTTTTTTCGATGTTGAGTATAAGAAGGTTACTTTTGCACCACTCAGAGAAGCACTGAACGAGCATCTCGCATCTCGCACGTAATTCTTGCAGATTAGGGGCAGTGACGAGAAACGATGTATCATCTGCAAATAGTAAGATCAAGATACTCTTGATTAGGTCTTTGAATTTATCTCTCAGATAGCCTGGCAGATCATTCACGAACAAGATGAAAATCAGAGGACCCAGAATGGATCCCTGAGGTACCCCCATATCAACTGCATATCTATCTATATGGACCGGTGAACTTAGGAGCCAATTTCGCTGCAAAGTCATTAATCGCGCGAGAAAGAGGATGTTCGCGTTTCATCACTTTATCACCCGGATGACATCTCCAAGCACGGCGGCGTAGATCGTAGTGTCTTTTCTGCTTGTCGAAGGCCTGTGCTAAATGACGGCGTACCAATGAGAAGGTCTCTTGCAGCCTCTTTAAACGGCTAGTGCGTTCTTGAATAGTAGTTGGGTCCGGGTCGACATCTTCACATTTTCTGGTGTCCCTCGTAGCCTCCTGGTAGATTGTCTTCGGTGCTTCCAACTCTCGACCGAAGTTCAGAAATGCCGGAGTAAATCCTGTGGACTCGTGACGGGAACTATTGATGGCGAACGTAATCTCATGTAGATGACTATCCCAGTGTTTGTGATTGTTTTCACAGAATTGTGCAATCATAGTCTTTATAGTACGGTTGGCTCGTTCGACTGGGTTGCACTGGGGTGTGTAGACGGGCGTTACCCGGTGTTGGATACCTAGTTCTTCCATCATTCCTCGAAATATCTTGCTGTCGTACTGCGATCCATTGTCTGAGATGACTGTTTTCGGACAACCAAAACGAGTGATTATTTCTTCGTAGAGTGTCTTGGAGACGGCGGCTGCGGTGGCTCGGCGGATTGGTCGGCAGGCGGTCCATTTGGTAAAGCGGTCATGGAACATAACTAAGTAACAATTTCCCTTTGATGAACGGGGAAGTGGTCCTACAAGGTCGGTGCTTACTGTTTCCCATGGTAGAGAGACGGGGCTCGGTTGCATTTTCCCAGGCGGTTGTTGCTGTGACGGCTTATAAGCTTGACAAACGACGCAATTCCTGACGTATTTGCTAATCTCCCTATACATATTCGGCCAGTAGTAATGTCGGGCGATGCGGGCGGCGGTTTTCGCAATTCCTAAATGTCCTGCGGTCGGTTGGTCATGTAAAAAGCACCCTCTTGGTGATTGGACAGAAGAGCGGCTTTCCACCAATCAAGGGTGTTATTACTTAAAGAAAAATAAAAGATGTTAATTAAAATTTTGAAGTTCTTTCTTCCGACGGAAGAAAGTGTGGGATCGGCCCAACGCACTTGGGTCGGGTCTTGGTGTTTAAAATTATTTTCTAGGGAGAGGGATGGTAAATGAAACCTTTTAGATTAAATTTAAGACGTATATTAAATTCAAATCAAACCCAAACAAATTTACACTGGTTAGTTATATGTGAATTCCAAATCATATAAAAATGAATTCAAAATTATCAACAAAAATGAAAAGGGTTTGTCAAAATGACCCCAGAAATAATGATCATGAACAACCTCGAAAGAATTTACAGTATAAGGTAACTTTTCTATACCCAAATGATATGACGGAAAATAATCCTTCTTAAACTTTAATTTCACAAAAGGAAACTCAACAATAGTTTCCACGTGATCTTTCAAATGGACCTGAGTTTTCTCAACAGAAAACTCCACTTAAACCTTCGACTACTTAAGGGTGATTACAAAAATAATAATACGCTTTAAGAGGATACAAAAAAAATTATGAAACTATGACTTGTAGAAGATTTCAGGACTCTGGACTATAAATATATTTTTGGGCGGGCATGCGGCTTTTCTACCACTCCTCAAAAATAGCTAAGCATAAACAATTTATCTGACCTTTTTCCGGTACCAATAATCCCAAGAATGATGAACCTAGGAGGATGATTCTACGACGATGTTTCTTTCCTGAAACAGATAGATTAGGTGCGAACACGACACCCACACGTTTTCGCCAAATTGACTTTCACTCCCGAATATACCGACGATACGCGATCTAAATAATTTCAAATAATTTAGAAACTTTACTGACTTCGACTTAACACTTCTTATATGTGTCCCATATTGAGACTGACTTATCAAAACTTTTAAAAGAAACCAAAAAAAAACCAACGAGTTATCCAATCGCCGTCTTCCGAATAACTAACTCCTTTTTCGTTCCAGACTTCCCCGACTGCCTTATTCTTCGTTTTCTTCCGAGACCAATTAAATTAAAGATTTTTCCTCCATCGATACTTCGAAACCAATCAAACCAAAACTTCTTCCATCTTTGTTTTTATGAACCAATCAAATTAAAGATTTTTTTCTGCTTCCCACCTTGGGAAATGCTACGTGACAATTCTCAACAATGCCTGCGTTGAATTTTATCTCTGTCATCGTGTGCAGTAATTGCAACCAAATTCGTGGGACAATTATAATTTATCATTTAGTTCTCTAAATAAACTTAAACTGAAAATCAACAATTTCGGTCGTTAACGTCTCGACAGAGATCCTGTGTGGGCTTGATAAACGATCCAATAATTTTTCTAACACAAGGCTATTAAGTTTCAGAAGTTTAAATCGATCAATTAAATTATTGCGTTTTCTCTCGGGAGATTTCTCGAATAAAATGAAGGGTGTTGAAAATACCGGTGAATTATTACGGAAAAGAAAATGTTCGAGTCCTAATTTTAAAAGGGATATTCATTTTATTACTTCCAAGTTATCTCTCCTATTACAAATATCCTCCCCTTTGAAAAAGTTTTGGCATCGGTTGCCATAACTTTTCCCTTACCCTTATTCCTCAATAGTCCAATAGTCCCTTGTCTTCCGTTAAAAACATTCCAACAGTTATAAAACTTAATTATATCGAATATAAAACTCATATCTCTCATGCATCATGCCTTAAATCTGAATATCATTCTCGCAAACTAATTAGTCTATAGTAAACAATATCCCTCAGGATCAATTAAACTTCAAGAAATAAAAAAAAATAAGGTTCAATGCAACAAAACATCACGTGCATAACTCAAATTCTTCGAAAGAAAATTTAAGAAAATCTGTCTGTCACTGCACTTCTCCTACATGGAGTTCATTATTGTCTATTTTTCGGATTTCAAATTTCACTCGCGGTCACAACAAAATCTCGTTATTCCGGTACTGGCTTCCTCCATATATTTCATTCCTTTGAGATTGGAACTGACCTTCACTTCGAGAATGACCTTTCACAGATGCTCGACGACCTAGTCTCTCGTGATTAGAGTACCTATCACACTTCAAGACCGATATCAATGTTTATTATGATACGCGAAACGTCGATTACGTCATACACATACCCGACCTACGCCATTTTCACTTCTCTCTTCTGTCCAATGTGGGCTATTCGAATTCAGAATAGGATATAGCCCGGATGGTCTCGCTGTTGTTGTAGTTACGTCTGCCTCGGTATCGGTATTTCTTGTCGTGTTTTCTTGTCGGTTTCTGTGTCGATTCATAATCCACATAGTTAAAGTATTCCATAAACAGACCAACAAGGTTATCCCACATCCAAAAATCTCATATAGGTGTAGTCCATTCAATATAACTCCTATTCCATATTTTATTATTCGGAATATCGCATAGAAACCCATGAGTCCGCTCATAAACAGGCCTATGTCGGTGAACCATCCCCATAGTTGTCGTGCAGTGTTGTGTGCTAACTCTTTCATTTCTTCTGTGTTAAACATATCAATCGTTGAAAATCCTTGGTCAGAGGTTTCCAATCCTGCTACTCGTCTAATAATAATATTTTCGACAGCTTTTCTTTCGGTGCCGAAATTCAAAATGCGTTGTGCTTTATTTATTTCCTCTTGCGTGTAAATTCCGAGGGCGCCAATTGGTTGAATGGGTGTGAATTCTAATTTTTTCTCGGAGTTAGGTATTAACTCCATGGGAGCCTTCTTCATAGTGGGATATGGGCTTAGTCCCATCCATTGGTCCTCTATTTTATATAACGGTGGCATAAGGCCATTACAGTCCACCTCTTCGGCATAATTCTGAATGACTCTTGTGACTGGAGCCATAAACTTAGATTGATTGTTGATTAATATGGGTAATTCGTTATAGCATTTGTCGGTTCTCCGTACTTTCACGACAACGGGTACGCATCGCATGATATATAGGACTTCTCCTAATACTCGTCCTACGTACCCTCCACTATCTTTAACCAGCTGGCTTAAGGTGTTAGGTACTAGAGGTGCCATTATTAATCGATTCTTCAATATTTCACGATGCATTAAGCATCGTCTATGTATGGTGTCTGTGTATACCTGATCCAATTTTCTGGTGTAGGCTTGTTCCACATATAAAAATTTGCTATTGACATATGCCATTAGATCTGCATTGTGTGGTAAGATATTCATTTTTGTAGTAATTCGGTCTTTTGGATTTTCCTGTAGTACCAAAATTCGAGGGTGCTCTGTTTGCCAAACTTCAACTTGGCACAAAAGGGCCTTCTTTATTAGGGTTACTGCAAAAACTTTAGTGCTATCCTCCACAACCAAAACTTGTTCGGTTGTAACTCGATTGGAAATTATGTCTGCCTGACCTTGATAAAGTAGACTAAGTGATTCTTCACATGTGGACAATGGTTCATTTTCCCACACTACTTCTCCTACGGTTGTATCGAAACAGTACCCTTTCAAGTAAGGGCATACCACACCCCCTTGAAGACTGATTTCATTTTCGTCGATCTTCACTCGAGTTTCATAATCGGAGACCCGGATTTTCACGGATGCTATAATAACAACATCTTGCCAGGTTCGGCCATTCTCTTGATAAGTGCTTCCCTTGCAGGTCCCGTCATTGTCTAACGCTCCTACTATTGTGATTGATGCTGACGTGGTGCCATTCATCTGGATGTTTCCTATTTCTTGATGATACATTTTAAGAGTTCTGTAGCGATGCACGGATCGACACTCTTCGACCCCTAAACGATAAATAAAGTTTGTTATTCCCCCTGCCACGATTGAACTGTGGCTATGCATTCCGCAATGCGTTATTACCCTGGTTATCTCGACACAGCAGGTCCACACGCGTTTCATTTTTACCTCATCTTTTTGCAGAACTTTTATCCCGACGGTTTCACTTCTGTAAGTGTTCTCGAGAGTGGGACACTCCGCGACGTCGCGAATAGACACCGCAGTCATTTCACTGTCTTTACTAGCACAATCGTACGCTATTAGCGCCTCGACGCTGATAATAAATAGGAGGAAGGTCATTCCTTCGGTTAGAGTCAGTACCCTTCTCATGCTGTTGACTAGTTGAAATCCTCTTGAGACCTAAATAAGGAACCATACAGTAATTCATACAATAACAATTTAAGACAAATATTACATTTTTCCACTATGGTTTATTATCATTAGAAAGATCCATTCACCCTTAAGCCATAACTTAACATACAACATAAATTCCTTATTTTTCCTTATTCGTCCTCCTATAATAAGTTACATGGTTTGTTCCTAATCATCCGAGGAAGAATACCACGAATTTAACTTTTCATACCTATTTGCCTTTGTTTTGGAATACAAAATGCAAATCTTCTGTGATTATTTTACACCAACTTGTGAGTTGGGCTTGTCTCGGTGCTGAATGAAGATACAGAAAAAACAATTGAGTGGTGCCTTACGCACTGTGAGATTTCCATTCAAAAACTGGATGATCATAGGGATCGACGGTTACCGTCCACTAAGATAATCGAAACGTGACTTCGGCTATGCGATTATTTCAGGTGCTCATGTGGAATAGAATTATTTCGTACGAACATCCTAAGGGGAGTTCAACCAGATGGCAGATCGGACGATTGCGGATTGGAGTAACATTCTATCTCCGTCTCCGGAAAACCCAAGTTTTGTTGGTATCGGGGGTTACTATCCCTATAAACAGATAGAATCAGAGAGGAAACTGGGAACTATACCGACGAACCAAAGTAAAATCATCCCAGGGGTAGTGATTTAAAGGTATTTTGAACAATCAGAGTTGCCGGCAAAACTACACGGATGGCATGAAAAGGACACGCTCATCCCTCTCAAACCCAAAATGGGAGTTTTACCTAGTGACCGAGGCAAAACTGCGAAATAAGAGACATACGAAAAAGTTCAGCCTTCCGGTGGGCACCAATTGTCCCACGAAAAACAGGGAAAATACGGTGAGAAAACAAGGCATATTCAACATGAACAATTTCACGGGTCAAAGACCACCTATGTACCTTATTGAGATAATACGTGAAAGACGTCGTCAGGAGCGTACTAACGAGAGAGCGAACAAAAAGAAAAGGAGCCAAAAACGTGCTTTTTGGGCATCGAGCTTGGGGAGTAAAAAGAATTTATATTCTTCCTACTTTGAGCCACTTCTATGAGACGTTCAGGGATACCTATGAAATTAGGAATTTTGAGAAAAACGGAGGTAGGGATACCAGAGTTAGTCCCACTTCCCTGGTCAACTCCATGTTATATGAAAGTGTAAAACGTGTTTAAAATACCTACTAAAGTGAAAATCGACAAGGAGATAGTATTACTTAACGACGAAGTAACTATTGGCAGAATACTTTGGCCTTTATTAGTCTGTGCTTTAACTACTTCAGTGAGGCAGCCACTGCAGAGATAGTTAGGGAGATTGCATCGGCCTTGCGATTCATGCACGCCAAAGGAATCGCACATAGGGACCCTCTTCAGGTGATGGCTCTCCGGGTCGGTGAGCCCCTGGAATCTACGAAGTGGGCAGAAGATGATTCATCCCTCCTGGAAGGCTGTCGATGACTTGCCTTCTCGCTACCCGAATCTTGTCTAGTGAGTTCTCAAAATCAAGGGGGGGGGATGTTCGTGACCCAGAACGGGGACCCTTTTCAGGTGGTGGCTTCTCCGGGTCGGTGAGCCCCTGGAATCTACGAAATGGGCAGGAGACGATTCACCCCTCCTGGAAGGCTGTCGATGACTTGCCTTCTCGCTACCCGAGTTCCCTTTATTGGGATTTACTTATTGAAGGAGGGAAAACCCCCTTTTACACGTAATTGGAGAGAACCAAGAAAATTAGGAATGAATTGTGGGAGCGATCATACGAGGACACCAGGCAGTTCACCTGATATTGATAGATCGTATTGCGTGATAATCTTGCAGTTATTGGAATGCAAAATGGCAATAACTCAGACTGCAAAGAAAATTTGTCAACAAATTGTTACAAGGGAAGGTAGGGCCATAGGTATATAAATGACCCTACAGAATCTGCGGACGGGCAGGAGTTGACTCATTTCTCCTGAGGGATCGTTCAAAGTTTAACCCCCCGCTACCCAAGGTTCCCATATTCTTTAAGAAAATCCGTACCAATCTGGAGGGCGTCTCGCCCTTACAGACCGTCGTAGCGGTATGGTTTCCACTACCGGTCTCTCTTCCTCCTCCTCACTACTTTCTTCCTCGCTTTCATTATCGCTGGTTTCTTCTTCCTCAGTGTCTACTTCTAATTCCCGCCCTGGTACCGGGAATATCAAAGGTTGGAATGTATTTATTTCATCCGAAGTCTCTTCCGATTCAGACACTATTTCCTTTTCACGTCTTGTATTCCCCCCTGGTCTCCTTTGTCTGTCATTTACCGCATTCCTCGTGACACATCTTTTCAACCTATTGGCATGAACAATTTGTTCATCCTTCCCTTTATTTTTCCTAATTTTATATGTGACAGGACCAACCACCTCCAATATTTTATACGGCCCTATCCAAGATTTTGACAACTTCTTAGATAATCCCTGTTTGACACTCATTTCCTTCAAATATACTAACTCCCCTACAATAAAATCACTTTCAGCCGTTTTTCTATTATACCGTTTCACCCTATCTGTTTTTGCCCTTTCCGTGTTTTCGTATACCTTCGTGTATACCTTTCGTAACCGCTCGACTAATTCCGCGGCATAATTATCGTCGTAGTCATACCGTATTCTTCCTGACTCAATAAAGCCATCCATAGGCAACCTTTGCTCCCTTCCGTGCAGTAAAAAATAGGGGCTGTAACCCGTGGAAACATGTACATTTCCCCGATAAGCCATAAGAACTAGAGGGATCCAGTCATCCCAATCCTGCTGGTTCCTATTAATATAGTGTGACAACATGTCCTTTAACACACGATGCATCCTTTCAATTTGTCCATTTGATGTTGGTGCATAACTTGCAGTTTGGATCTTCTTGATACCCAAACTCGAGCAAACTTCCTTGAAAAGGGCCGATGTAAAGTTTGCCCCTCGGTCCGTGAGCAGCATCTTGGGTGCACCATGTCTTGCAACGATATGTTCGACAAACACCCGAGCTATCGTTTCGGCTTTTTGGTCGCGGATTGGGATAGCTTCCACATATTTTGTGAAGTAATCCTGAAACGTTAGGAGGTACCGATTTCCTCTCATAGTGGTTGTAAGGGGTCCTACAACATCCATAGATGTTAGTTCCCAAGGCTCCGTTGTTGTAGTAAATCTTTGAAGCGGAGCTTTCTTCAAATGAGGTGAGGTTTTCCTTTTATTACAGGCATCACAACTGTTGCAATAATTGATCACGTCGGATCGCATATTAGGCCAAAAGAACCGACGCCTCAAGCTGATCAACTTCTTTTGTTGTCCGGAATGTCCCGCCATTGGGGAATCATGAAAATCGTACAACACTTTCCCGACATAACTTCGAGGTATTACTAATTTATCCATTTCTTCGTCGCAAAAATATAACAACCCATCCTTCGACACATAATACGAATTTCTCTGAATTTCCGTTCCATCCTTCAACACTTCCAAAATTGACCGACAATAGGGGTCATTTTCTTGGGCATCCCTTAAGGCGATCCTATCCCATTCGGGTTCCAAAAGGTCGGGTTCCTCCCTCCCATACTTCACCGTCGCTACCGGGACCGATGTTAACTCATAAATAGTGATATTAATATTAGAATTATGGAAAATGAACTTTATCATCTCCAAAACTCTATCTCATTCCAACTTATCTAGCCCGCACCCTATTTTAGGCATGGCTAATTTGGTGTCCTTATTCTTCTCGCAGGATACCCTCAAGCTTCTCAAAGCATTCCACATACTTCGATAAGATGGTTTATCATAATAATTCGCCTTAGTGATCAGATAATATATATTCCTTTCAGGTAGACACAATTCTGCTACCTCCCCTATAATTTTATTTTGTTGTTGCAATTTCTCCACCGATCCATAAATTTGTTTAAATTGCAGCGCAATTCCTGCTCCCATAGCCAAATCCTGCGATACACAATGGGCTAGCGCCCATGGTTCAGACGCCGAAAATATATTCCCCTTTTCTACGTTAAGTGCCATCATCTCAGGTATCTGATGATTTTTTCGATAATCTTGAAATTCTTCGAACTCTACATCAATGAAATGCTCGTCCCTATTGTACATCCGACTAAGGGCATCCGCATTCCCATGAAGTTTCCCTTTTCGGTGAATAACCGTAAAATCATAATCGGCTAGGGTCATAGCCCATCTGGCTAATCTGGACCCAGGGTCTTTTAAATTAAGCAGCCATTTAAGCGGTCTATGATCGGAAACAACTGTAAACTTCTTTCCATATAAATAACACCTAAATGTTTGTACTCCGAAGACAACTCCTAAAAGTTCTTTCTCCGTAGTCGAATAGTTCAATTCCGCTTTCTTAAAGTTTCTACTCGCGTAAGCTATCGGGCGTTCGTATCCGTCCCTAACCTGACTCAACACGGCTCCTATCCCAAGTCCCGATGCGTCCGTAGCGACCACAAAAGGTTGCTTGAAGTCCGGATAAATAAGTACCATATCCGAAGTCAGGGTCTTTTTCAGCTGTGTTATTGCGCCGAGTACCTCTGACGTTATCTCAAATTTAACATCTTTCTTCGTTAAGTTGGTTAGCGGTGCTGTCAGTGCAGCGGCGTTCGGAATAAATCTTCGATACCAATTCACTATTCCCAAGAATGAACGCACACCCTTAATATTTTTAGGGATGGGAAAATTTTGAATACTTTCTATTTTTTCCGGGTCCGGGAAAACTCCCTGTTGAGTAATCATATGTCCTAAGTATTTTACTTTTGTAAGTAGAAAGCTACACTTTTTGGGCTTCAACTTTACGTTAACTTTCCGTAATCGTTCAAACACTTGTCGTAATTTCTCGATGTGGTCTTTCTTTCCTTCTGAATTAAAAATGATAATGTCGTCTAAATATACCATACATAAATCTCCAGTTAGTCCGGCTAACGTGAGATTCATGAATCGTTGAAACGTTGAAGGTGCATTCTTGAGGCCGAAAGGCATTTTCAGGTATTCATAATGCCCCTGAAAGGTACTAAACCCTGTTAAAGGTACGTCCTTTTCTTCCATGTCAATCTGATGATAGGCTTCGGCCACATCAATTACCGAAAATAAAACTTCTTTTCCAGTACTGTAACCCTGAATCAAGTCTGATATATTGGGGAGGGGGTAATATTCCGTTTTTGTCACATTATTCAGGCCTCGATAGTCGATGCACATCCTTACTTTCTCCTCGCCATTAGGTCGTCTCTTTGTTACAAGGACAACCGGCGCAGACCAAGGGCTAAACGACGGACGAATGACGCCCGCGCTCATGAGCCGGTCGATTTCTTTTTGTAACACTTCCCGTTGATGATATGGAATCCGATATGGTGCCTTACAAATCGGCTGTGTTCCTGGTTCTAACGTAATACCGTGCTTTACCATTGTTGTGCTGGTCAGTGGCGTATCATCCTCTATAAATAAGTCGTTGTACTCCTGAATGAGTTTTTTCAGGATATCCCGCGTGATATCATCCAAATGATCGAAACAAAATCCGGTAGTACCCCAGTCTTTGTTTTCGAACGATATTTTCTCGATCCTAAGTGTATCTTGATTTTCTTTCTCCACCTCGCAAGTCACCGCCTTCGCGAGTTTCTGTCTCTTCTGCAATTTAACTTCCCTATTGGATACATTTATTATCTTAATCCAGAGCCGTTCCCTATTTTTCGTGAGACAATTTGCGACATATACTTGAGCGATACCCAACTCCATGGGTTCGCAGACTATGTCCGTCCCCTTTATTTCCTTCCTCAATTTGGCCTCTACTACCATTTCCGAACGTGCGGGGATAGTAACCCCCGACGTCAGCAAAACTTCGGTTTCCCAGTTACCATCTTCCTCTATGGTTAACTCCCTCCTAGCGTGTTCCTTAGTTCCTAATTCATCGGCGCAGTCTCCGCCCTTCTTCCTGTTCCCATCGGTGCCCAGAGTCGAAAGTAAATTTCGATCCCAACGAAGCTCCCCTTCGTTTTTCTCCTTCGTCCTGGTGACGTCACCATTCCATTCCCTTATGGTGTCACCCTTCGACAGCCCATTGCTGTCGGCTCCCTCGGCACCCTCCGTTTGGGTGCTAACACTGGTATTCCTCCTTCCAGTACTAATAAAATCCTTAACTTCATAGGGACCTTCGGTCTGGGTACCGAACTCCCTAAATGCTTTGTCAAACTTGACCTTTTCTACTTTTTCCTTAATGTCCTCCCGGACTTTCCTTTGCACGTAAAAACGTTCCTTTTTCCCACTGTCCTCATGACAGTCTTCCCTGGGGAAGTGGCCTCCTAGAGCCTGCCTTCCCCATTGTACCATCCCGGTAATCTCCTCCACTTCTTCACCTTCCATACAGGTGTGTTCCTCTATATCCTCCTTCCTCAACAATTCAAATTTCCTCCCCCACATCCAGACTGATGGGTTTTCTTCATAGCTGATGTGGGCCTGATTGGCCTTAAGGAAATCCCTTCCCAGGATGACTTGGACGTTCCCTAACGTCGAATCATCACATATAACTGCCGTCCAATTCGCTCCCAATCGCTCTCCTTCTGGTCCTATAAATAAATTTGCCGTACCCCAAGTGCTTAAGTTATGTCCTGACACGCTGGTCAATTTTAATCCTATATCGTCGCCGTTCACCTGATTCTCCGGAATCAGTCCCCTTTTTACGAGAGTCACCGCTGCCCCTGTATCCACCAAACAAAAACTCGACCTTCCATTGATATTCAATCGTAAAATATGTGCCGCGTCATATGATCCTACGGAATTCACTTCCGGGATCATCATGACCGAACGCTGTCTAGAATTCCCCTCCTGTACTTTGTTTGTTGGTGACTCTCGCTTACTCTGTCTTTCTAGCAGTCTCCGGCCTTCGCCCCGACAGCTGGACTCAGGCCCGCGAAGTTTAAATTCTCCGTTCGGAAGTTATTCGTTGGTCGGGGTTGTTTTGGAATTGCGCCGGTGGACGGCGCATTCGACGAGGCACCGAGGTACTCCCTATTACTGGAATACCTCGGACTCCTATTATCACCTGGACGTTGACCCCAGGATGCGTTCGCCTCCTCTCTTCTCCACGGCCCATTCTGAGGACGGGGGTTTGGCCCCTGTCCTCGAGCCACATTTTTCCTAGGACATTCCCTCGCCCAATGTCCCTGTTGACCGCAGCTATGACACGCGCCTCGTGTCATTGATCCACTTTGCCTATTATTCCGGCAATCTCTCGCGACATGGCCTATTCGACCACAAGAGTAACATGTCCTTACATTACTCCTTTCTCTATTCCCTCGATTCTGCCTCATACTCCTGCACTCCTTCGCGATATGACCTTTCTTTTCGCAAAATTGACACACTTTTTCGGTGTCAACCGTCGATACCCTCATATTTGCCAACCTCCCTTGCAACATCCTACTAGTGGTCTCCTGCAACCTAACAAGTTCCTCCGCTTTTTCTAAATCCAGGTTCTCCTCTTTCAACAACAAAATTCCTGTTTCCTTCATTACGTCCTTCCTTAATCCTATCTTAAATTGATTCAGCATTAATTCCCGGTTTTTCTTCCTTATTCCAGGTTCCTCATCGATTAATGCCCCGGCCAGATCCTCGCTCAGTAAACTTGCTCCTACCGTGCGTAATCTAGTGCAGAACGAGGACACATCCTCGTCCTGACGCTGATAGCATCGGCTCAAATTCCATTGGTTTTCTCCCGGCAACCTAACCGTCGTAAATTTCTTAACTAGCCTCTGTTTTAAGTCCTTATAACTCAAGATGTCCAAGGTGACATCGGACTTGAAAAAATTATAAGCCTCACCCACAAGCTTAAGTTTAAGAAGAGTAAGGGTATTCTTTTCAGTCCATCCGTCCAATTTTGACCGCAACTCTAATTTTTCAAAGTATCTCGTTGCGTCTTTCCCGGAAAAACTCTCCAAGGTAGTCGAGAGCATACCTAGTGAATACATAGGTGTTATTTGACCCGCAGGGTCATTTGTGTTAGATGCACCAGCTGGTTGAGCCATTTTTCAAAAAATTTAACCAAAACCCAATTAACTTAACCAAAATATGATTTTTTAATGTATTCAATAAATTATTTACTTTCCAAATCAATGATTAATTCCAGATTTTCAACTTTAAATTTCTCAAATAATAAAAAAAAATTGCAAAATGATACCCTAACAATTCCGATTCATACAGTCTTACTCGAAACACCCAAAATAAAACAAATCACCTAAAAACGAGTTCAAAAACAGACCAACACACCCAAAAAAAAAAAATTCAAAAGAAAACTCTGAAAAAAAATTGATGCAACCCCAAAGAAAAACGAGAAAAATCACCAAGTGTCGGATTCCTGAAAAAGAAAAATACACAAAACCTCCTGAAATAAAGAATAATTCTATTTAACTTCTCTGGAACTCAAAAGGTCACGATCAGCGGCTCTTTTACTAAAATCTTAACCAAATTTAAACTTTTCCCGATTCTTGAACCTTCAAAATAACCCAACTTGAAAAAAAAAATTAAAAATTTTCCTTCTATCAAAACGTTTCCCAAAATTTCAAAGTCGACTTAGAGCAAAGAAAGCTAAGTTCAATTATTCTCCAAGTCAGACTCAAAACAAAACCGAATGATATTATTTTATAAAAGCAAACTCTTTCGATCGTCAAACGAAATCGCGAATAATCGGAACAGTGGATAAAATAACCAAAAAAAAAAAATTTCACGCAATACGCCCTGAAAGAAAATCAATCAAAAAAATTTCAATCAATATTTTCACTGAAAGCAATCAATTAAAGCAAAAATTCAAAAGAAAAATTCATAACCCTCCTAAAACAGAAAACTTTATCATATACATTCAACAATCAGAAGATTCAGCGTCCTGAAAAAGAAAAACAATGTCCTGGAAGAAAAATAAATGTCCTGTAAGAAAAAGAAACGTCCTGGAAGAGAAAAACTTATGCCTTCTTTCCTTATAAAACCGCAATGAATCTAATACTTCTTAAAGTCTTAAAACCTCGATATCAACTTGGCTCTATCAAAAATCCTTCACATAAAATGATAGAACATCACAGAAATATGAACTGTTCTATAATAATTTCAAAAGATGAGAAAACTTGAATTTATTAAAAAAAAAAAAACCAACTGTATTTACTCAATTCTTCAATATCTCAAAAACAGAAATCTTTAAATTAGTGATTTTACTTTACTTTAATTCAAACCTGAACTCTGTTCCTACCAATCGCAATTTTTAAAACATAAACTCGAATTCATAGGCATAAGTATACATTTCAAAAGAAAATAATCCAATTCAAATTAAAATCAATAGGTACCTGAAAACCTTCATCCAGAAATCTTCCAACAAGTCAGTATACACTACGTCGATCACCCACAAAACAACAAGATAAAATTTCCTTATACCTCAAAATTCATCTAAATTTCTTAAAAATCTCTCTTAAAACCTCCCTTGGAAAATTTAACACATGTAACTCTAATAATCTTTATATTCACACTGATGCAACATACACAAAACCAAAAAGACTTTTTATCTACCGGAAAATTCAACAAATTTTAAATTACACAAAAAAAAACTCTCCCCCGGAAAATTAAACACAATCCCACCGCTGTCACCATATGTAAAAAGCACCCTCTTGGTGATTGGACAGAAGAGCGGCTTTCCACCAATCAAGGGTGTTATTACTTAAAGAAAAATAAAAGATGTTAATTAAAATTTTGAAGTTCTTTCTTCCGACGGAAGAAAGTGTGGGATCGGCCCAACGCACTTGGGTCGGGTCTTGGTGTTTAAAATTATTTTCTAGGGAGAGGGATGGTAAATGAAACCTTTTAGATTAAATTTAAGACGTATATTAAATTCAAATCAAACCCAAACAAATTTACACTGGTTAGTTATATGTGAATTCCAAATCATATAAAAATGAATTCAAAATTATCAACAAAAATGAAAAGGGTTTGTCAAAATGACCCCAGAAATAATGATCATGAACAACCTCGAAAGAATTTACAGTATAAGGTAACTTTTCTATACCCAAATGATATGACGGAAAATAATCCTTCTTAAACTTTAATTTTACAAAAGGAAACTCAACAATAGTTTCCACGTGATCTTTCAAATGGACCTGAGTTTTCTCAACAGAAAACTCCACTTAAACCTTCGACTACTTAAGGGTGATTACAAAAATAATAATACGCTTTAAGAGGATACCAAAAAAATTATGAAACTATGACTTGTAGAAGATTTCAGGACTCTGGACTATAAATATATTTTTGGGCGGGCATGCGGCTTTTCTACCACTCCTCAAAAATAGCTAAGCATAAACAATTTATCTGACCTTTTTCCGGTACCAATAATCCCAAGAATGATGAACCTAGGAGGATGATTCTACGACGATGTTTCTTTCCTGAAACAGATAGATTAGGTGCGAACACGACACCCACACGTTTTCGCCAAATTGACTTTCACTCCCGAATATACCGACGATACGCGATCTAAATAATTTCAAATAATTTAGAAACTTTACTGACTTCGACTTAACACTTCTTATATGTGTCCCATATTGAGACTGACTTATCAAAACTTTTAAAAGAAACCAAAAAAAAACCAACGAGTTATCCAATCGCCGTCTTCCGAATAACTAACTCCTTTTTCGTTCCAGACTTCCCCGACTGCCTTATTCTTCGTTTTCTTCCGAGACCAATTAAATTAAAGATTTTTCCTCCATCGATACTTCGAAACCAATCAAACCAAAACTTCTTCCATCTTTGTTTTTATGAACCAATCAAATTAAAGATTTTTTTCTGCTTCCCACCTTGGGAAATGCTACGTGACAATTCTCAACAATGCCTGCGTTGAATTTTATCTCTGTCATCGTGTGCAGTAATTGCAACCAAATTCGTGGGACAATTATAATTTATCATTTAGTTCTCTAAATAAACTTAAACTGAAAATCAACAATTTCGGTCGTTAACGTCTCGACAGAGATCCTGTGTGGGCTTGATAAACGATCCAATAATTTTTCTAACACAAGGCTATTAAGTTTCAGAAGTTTAAATCGATCAATTAAATTATTGCGTTTTCTCTCGGGAGATTTCTCGAATAAAATGAAGGGTGTTGAAAATACCGGTGAATTATTACGGAAAAGAAAATGTTCGAGTCCTAATTTTAAAAGGGATATTCATTTTATTACTTCCAAGTTATCTCTCCTATTACAGTCATGATTCTCCTTCAATACTGCTTCACGTTGGTAGGTAGGTATACATAGTTTCCACGGCTCGGAGTCTTCCTCTTCTTTCAGATCGGAGAAATCCCAGAAATGACGAAAAAGTTTTCCTTCTTGAATTGAATAATCCGGGAAATTTTCCGGGTTTCGTTGAACTTCCTCCATTTTCCGGTCGTACCAAGCACATTTCTGTGGAAACTTTGTCTCTTGAGTGTCGGCCTGTATCGTAGAGGTTGGTTCATGTAAAGGTTCTCGTGATAGGGCGTCGGCTACCTTGTTTAGGACTCCTTTTCGATATTTGATGTCGAAGTCGTATTGCTGCAAAAACACACTCCATCGGGCTATTCTTCCAGTAGGGCTTTTGATAGAATGCAGCCACTTTAGACTTTGATGATCAGTAATGACGGTGAAGTGATAACCCTCCAGGTAAGGTCTCATTTTCTCGATGCCTCATACAATAGCCAAACATTCTTTTTCGGTGACGGAATAATTGCGTTCGGCGGGATGTAAAGTGCGGCTGGCGTAGGCGATTATTCGGTCGTGTCCATCCTGATTTTGTAAGAGTGCTACCCCAAGTCCATCGTCCGAAGCGTCCGTTTGTAGTTGGAATGGCCGACTGAAGTCTGGGCAGGCTAATACCGGCGATTCCGTTAAGAATTTCTTGAGCTCGTCGAATGCTCCCTGTTGTTGTTCACCCCACGACCATTTCTTTCCTTTCTTCAGTAGACTCGTCAACGGTGTTGCGATCCTTGAAAAATTGGCTATAAACCTCCGGTACCAGGAACAAACTCCCAAGAAGCGACGTAGCGTACGAACAGTAGTTGGTGGTTTCATCTCCAAAATAGCTTTAACTTTATCAGGGTCGGTTCGGATTCCCTCGGCTGTGACTTCGTGGCCTAAGTATTTCAGAGAGCGTTTCCCAAATTCACACTTGTCCGGATTCAGTTGTAAGTTGGCTTCTCGAAGTCGGCGAAATACTTCTTTCAGGTTTTCTAAGTGTTCGCTGAAAGTTTCCCCTAACACTATGATGTCGTCTAGGTAAGCGAATGCTCGTGGGTCCATGTCTGGTCCGATGATACGATCCAACAATCGTTGAAAAGTGGCTGGTGCAGAGTGCAATCCAAAGGGCATAACGTTGAACTGGAACAATCCTCGAGATGGAACCGTGAAAGCAGTTATCGGTCGACTTTCTTTCGCTAGAGGAATTTGCCAATATCCCTGTCGTAGGTCGATACTTGAAATGTATTTTGCAGTAATAATAATAATAATAACTTTCTTTATTCTGAAAAATCACTCTCTCAATCATATACAAATATATACATACATACACATACACAAAGGATTGAATGAAATACAAAACAAGTCAAAGAAGTACATGCAACATTGCCTGCAACCAAAAAAAACAAAAATCAACTTCTCAAGGAGATAAATTCATTGACATTGTAAGGCTCCCGTTCTATCAAAAGATCAAAAAGTTTTCTTCTGAAAATATTGAAAACTTTTATCTGTCTTAGATCTTTCGGAAGTGAATTGAACAATTTTATAGCCATATATGTGCACTGTTTCTCAGTAGAAGACAACTTATGTTTGGGATATATGTACAAACTATGACGACTATTATAAGTTTGTGAGGCCTTGAATTCTTCAAAATATTCTGGATTTTTGTGAAAAAACTGTAAAATTTTATAAATATATAATCCCGCCAAAGTCAGTAATCCATTTCTCCTGAAGACGCCTCTACAAGTCTGGGCATAACCCAACCCAAATATTATGCGAATAGCCATCTTTTGAATTCTGAAAATAGATTCAGAATGCATACTGTTACCCCAAAAAATCAGTCCGTAAGACATAATCGACTGAAAATTGGAGTAATATACTGCCATCAAAAACGGTTTACTGGCTTCCGTCTTTAACACTCGAAGTGCATACACAGTAGATTTCAATCTGCTGTTCACATTTTCAGAATGGGTTTGCCAGTCGAGATGTTGTTCTATAGAGATTCCCAGAAATTTGGTGTGTCTCACATACTGAGTTTGGTCATCGCTTTGTAAAATATCCAGTGAGTTATTCGTTGGTCTACGACTATGTGAAAAAAAGATATAATTAGTTTTTGACTCATTAACCGATAAATTATGGCACATGCACCAATCATGAAGTGCACCGAAAAAATTTTCTTCGTAGATATGGAGTTCTGTTGGATTTTTAGCGGTTAGAAGCACATTAGTATCATCCGCGAAGTTTACGAAATTCACCAAATTACCAGTCATATTGGGTAGATCATTAACGTAAAGGATGAACAGAACAGGCCCAAGTATACTACCCTGAGGTACACCCTGATTAACGTGGACTTTCTGAGAGAAATATTTCTTACCCCCCGCACCAAGACACACAAGTTGTGATCGGTCTTTCAAATAACTTCGAATCAGGTTTAGCTGTTTGTCCCTGATTCCATAAATTTCCAACTTACTCAGCAAAACCTGGTGTACCACAGAGTCGAAAGCCTTCGAAAAATCTATAAAAATACCCAGTGGAATACAATCGTCCTCAAACGCCCTCACGATGCCTTGCAGAAGTTGATATATGGCTGTGTCAGTACTCTTTCCACGCACGTATCCATGCTGGCTGTTGTTAATAATATTAAATTTTTTGAAAAATTTTAATAGTCTATTACACAATATTTTCTCAAAAATTTTAGAAAAACTAGTAAGAAGACTTATCGGCCGATAATTTCCCAAATTATTTGGATCTTCTTTCTTATGCATAGGTTTGATGATTGCAACTTTGAGCAGATCGGGAAATATCCCTTCCTTGAAGGAATTGTTTAGAATAAACTGCAATGGCTTCACTATAAGTGAAATAGATTTCTTTATGACACTCATTTGAATATCATCATAACCACAACTTTTTTTATTCGGCAAAGATCTAACCGTTTTCAATATTTCGTCTTCTTCGATGTGGAAACAGAAGAAACTTTTATTATTTCTCGAAATTCGTGATGAACTGGATGAAGTTGGCAAATTCGAACATGGATTAGTATATTGGGAAAAATACTGACTAAATTTTTCAACTAATATCTCTGGAGAACCTGGTATGTTGATTTCCGAGGACTTTTTACTTTTCCCCAATTTTTGATTAACAATTGTCCATAAAGTTTTAGACTTATTATGTGAATTATTGTAAGTATTCAAATTGTACTTTTCAATTTCTTCTTTCAGTTTACAATCATATAAGATCTTCAAATGTTTATAGGTCCCATATAATTCTTCATTACTAGAAGATAGAATATACAGCAAATCTAACTTATTTTTCAAAGAAGAAAGTTCTTTACAATTATGACTAACATAGGATTTCTTAGATTTCATATGTATTTTCTTCAGTGGAAAACATTTGCTATACATCGTCTTGAATTTTTCATAGAAAAAGGACCACTGACAATTAACATCCTGAGAAGGAGTTTCATACAGAGAATCCCACTCTTGCTCGGAAAGTAAATCTATGAACATATTCGAATTATGCTCATTGATCAGTCGCATCTCCAAAATAACAGACGATTTATCTGAATTATTACATACAAATTTAAGAATTTGTGCTTCGTGATCAGAAAGATGTGGTTGTTCATTGTGTGCTTCATAATTATCACAGTTAGTAATTATATTGTCCAAGCAAGAGCCGGATCCTGAACATTTTCTGGTTGGTTCAGATATTGTCAGTTTAGCACCAAAAGAATCCAAAATATCAACAAAAATCCTTTTATTTGGATCAGCACTATTTTGTTCTAAGTGAATATTAAAATCACCTGCAATAAAGTACAGAACATTCATATCATTTAATTTCTGCAGTAATGAATTGAACCTCTCGAAGAAAACAACGGAATCCGATCTGGATGGATGATTTGATCTATAAATTGAAAATATAAATATAACCTTATCACTCTTAACGATAACTTTCATAGCAGAGCATTCAAAGGAATAGGCAGCACCGAGACGCGCAAACTCTACGACTTCCGTCGCAGAAACGAAGACATCACATCTACAGAATAATGCACTACCACCGTGCTGCCCCTTCTGTCTGCAGAAAGATGAAACCAACTTATAATTAGAAATACCGTGAACATCTAATTCCTGTCGAGATTTCCAATGTTCTGTCACTGCGAGAAAATGACATTTGTGATTGTTTACAAATGCATCCAACCGTGATAAGACATTTCCAATGGATTGAAGATTAATATGTACTATCTTGTACGTATTCCATGAATTTTCTTGGATTTTCTTTATCGGTGTTATTCCTTTTCCTTCTGCTTCATGAGCCGAAAGAAAAAATTATTAATTCTAGTACCTTGCGGCCAGATATTCGGATCCTTGACTCTCTCAAAGTCCTCTGAATGTACAGACACTCTAAATGACGAATATTCATGTGGGCGATTCGATACAAGCTTCGATACAAGCAGTTCGAAGGCGATCAAGTATTGCGGAGATGTATGGTAGTGGGTACGCATCCTTACGACTTACTTCATTTACCTGGCGGAAGTCGATACAGAATCGTGGTTTTCCATCCTTTTTCTGCACGAGGACTGTCGGGCTGCTCCAAGGACTGTTGGAAGGTTCTATGATTCCCTCGGCTAGCATCCTGTCGATTTCCTGATCCATAATTTGTTGCATTTTCGGATTCTGTGGCCGGTAACGTTGTTTTATCGGTTCTTTCTTCAAGAGATGAATTCGGTGTTCCACTAGCGGCGTAGTTCCTTTAATGTCCTTAAATTTTACTAGCTCTCTCTTTAGAAAGTCCTGTAGTCGTTGTTGTTCCTCTGGTGTTAATTCCAAATTAGGTCTTGCGGCTTCGTCAGTAATAACGTTCAGGTTTGAAGCTCGGATCGGTTTTTCATTGATCACGATGTCGTCGGCGGCTGGGAATATCTGTACGTTGTTAAGTAGTAGAAAATCCATCCCTAGTAGAATCTCATGGTTTAGTCTCGGCAGGTACATCAGCGGCATTTCGAATATTTCATCCTGGATTCCGAGCGGAAGGTCGACCGCAAATGGTATTTTCGATATACTTCCATCGGCTAGGAGGGCATTTGGAATTTTCTCTCGGATGGTCGGCAGTTTCTCGGCATTACACAAGTCCATTATTGTGTCTCCGAAATATGATCTGGAGGCTCCGGTATCCAAAAGTGCTCGGAACTTCCTTCCAAATAGTTCGATGTCTATGTGTGGGCGATGGTCTACATAGTGTCCGGCGGCGGCATACGAGGCGGAGGGTACGGGTATCGGATCTGGCCTCGTGACAAATCTTTCCCTGCTTAGTTTCCCGGCTTGGGACAGCTACAATCCCGGCTCATGACTCCTTTTCGTCCGCATCTCCAGCAAGTTGTAGATGTAGGCCGTTTCGGAGGCTCTTGATTCGCCGGATAAGTCGGGCGTGGCCTGTTTGGCGTTGTTGGTCCTTTTACCGGGTCCCTGGATGTTGATGGAACATTATTCTGGTGTCGGATCTCAATTTTCAGGGCCTCGATTTCGCGGACTTTCTTCAGAAACGTGGGTATATCTTGTATGTTATGTCCCCATAGCATTTGGCGATAGTCGGGTAGCAGGTTTCTCTGAAGCGTTGATAGTTCTTGAACGTCGCTATAACCTCCGTGTCTCCTCATCATCGTCTGCAGGTCGGTAATGTATTTGGTGACGGCCTCGTTCGCTTGTTGTTGTCGCCTGCGGATGTCTTCCTCCAAAGTGATGTAGTAGTCGGTTGGGAAGTAGAACGTCTTGAATGCCTCGATGAATGCGGACCAGTTTGTCAGATCGCGTTTATTATTCCGGAACCATAAAGAAGCATCACCGGTTAGAATTTGAGGTAGGCCTGCTAATATTCCTTCTGGATCCAGGTGAAGTTGACTCTGAATCTCTTCTATTCTCTCCAAGAATGCGGCTGGATCTTGAATTCCGTCGAAACTTATTCCGTACTTATGCAGGTCTATGGGGTCCGGATGACTGGAGGTACTCGGCGTTGGCGGAGGTAATGTCGGAAATACTGGTGGTGTCCGGTAGACGAGCGGATTTGGGGTGGCTTGTCCACTCTTTATAAACTTGACCAGTCTCTTCCTCATTTCGTCGACAGTTCCTTCCCGCTGGAGATGAAATTTGTCTAATTCTACCTCGAGTTCGTCTTTCTTCAACTTATAAATCCAACTGGTACTTTGATCTGTCGATCCGGCGGCCGGTGGAATTTCTTCGGAGTTGTTGGTCATGTCGGCGGTCTGGTGGCGTTCTTGAAAACTTCCTTCTTGACTAGGCGACTTGAAAACTTCTTCTCGGATAGCTGGCTGGCTTGCGATTGTCGATTTATTCTCCTCGATTCGCTGGCGGATTTTAGAATGATCGTACGCTGGCTGGCTGAAGAATCTCGTCGGTTCGCTGGCTGGTTTATTTTTTCCGTCGGTTCGCTGGCTGGTTTAATAATTCCCTGTAGTTTCTTGTGCAACTCCTTATAAACGATTTTTCCTCTCCATAAGGTGGTGGTGGGAGGTCACCCATGCGCAGAACATCGGGTGGCCAGGACTCGAAGTTGATCAAAATTTGTAGCGGGTCGGAATGCAGGATAACTCGGAAACCTGGTAAGTCGAAAGTCGAACAAAGTTGTAGATTCTTCGGAACTTGGTCCTCCTCTGGTCTGTCCAGTTGACGGGGACTTCACGGAAAGGCTGGCAACAATTCGGTCCCTGCTCGGGCGCCATTTGCGACGACCTTCCGTTTCTATTCTTTACCATCTTACCTTCCGAAGACAGAAACCTCGGGCGCCACCTCTAGTTTAAAGTGTTGAGGACACTCGGAACCCGTAGGCGGTACTCCTACGGGTGTCCAGGAGCTGCAGTCAGAGAAGATTATGCCCAGGGGCCTGATGTTAATATATTTTATTCCCTATCTCTGAAAATTATTGTAAAAATTCTGCTCGGGAAAATAAAACTCACAATGACCAGGACACGTATATTCTAGGTTCGGTAATATATACAATGAGCGAATGATATCAATGAAAATGAATAGATATGCACAATTACACAATGATGTTAAATCAATGGAAAACGATATTGGTACAATGATTTCGATAGTTGAAGTGTAATGTGTCGGGGCCAATGGTAATGTGGTGTACGTAGCGGTGCTCCTGGTGTGTGATGCTATGCTGGTGTCTCGGCGTACATGTCGTAGAATGATGTCTATATACCTCGGTGTTCATGATGTAAATGATAAATTTTCGTCTCGGCGTACATGATAGGAAATGATAAATTTACGCCTAGGCGTACATGATGTCCCTCTCGATGAGAACTGGTAACTGGATAATATCCACACACATTACCAATGGCGAAGTGTTGTAACCAATGATGTCGCTGATATAGTATACTTTTAACAATGTACCAGGAATAGGAGGAGCAATTTGTTGTAACGTGCATTTGTGATGGAAAATTATACATGCAAAGATTCAAAATATACACTACTACGAAAATGAGAAAGCGGTCAAAGTAACGTGCGGTAGCAAGCGGAAATAAGCGAAATGAAGCAAGAGTGCAAGCAGAAAATATTGTGAGAAAACAGAACTACGGCAGGTAATAACGTGGGCAATGGAACGCTTGAATAAAACTAAACGAAGTTTCATTGTCGGTACGTTACGATTGGTGGGAGACATAAAGAAAGGAATGTACTTGGATAGAACTGTGAGATGCGCCGTTTTAAGCTAACATCGTACAATCCCTCACACTCGGAATCCAAAGAGACATGTAGGCCGTTTCAAGCTAATACACGGACTCTAAGAACTCGGGCAGTACAACAAGGGGAATACAGGGCCACTGAATGCGCCATTTGAAGCTAGCATGCGTGTCCCTGTACTCTTGGGATTACCATGAACTCATACAGGCCATTTAAAGCTATTGTACGGAGCCATGGGGAATTGGAAGGTTGGAGACAATACCGGGTTGTGTATGCGCCATTTGAAGCTAACATACACCACCCTGTATACTAGGAGAAATCCACTGAGTCAGGCACGCCATTTCAAGCTACTACCTGGCACCATGGATGTTGGGAAAGGAACGAAGATGTAAATGCGCCGTTTCAAGCTAACATGTACATCCCCGCATACTGGGAAATTCATAGAATTATGCAGGCCGTTTGAAGCTACTACACAATTCCATGACCCAGAGAGGTAAAGGATCGAAATGGGAAAATACAGTAATACACCGACAAATCAACAAAATAAAATTCAAATGAAATAATCATACCTTGCTCACGCGTAACCCTTCGGTTTACTCACTGTTTTTCGGAATAATAGACCTGGACCTGGACCTGGAAAACCTGGGGTTTGAACTAATGCCTCTTTCACTAAAACTGTGCCTGGGTTCGGATTTCCTTCGACTGGCGGTACCGCGAATAATTTGAAAATTGAATTCCTAATTACCGACCGCGCGTCCGATCTTATACGTTTCCGGGTCGCGACGCTTGACCACGCCCAGCGCGGTCGACCCCGCGGTCATGACCTATCGCGCATCAATCAGCGTGCCAACTGTCGCGATCTGATGTACCCGCTAATTCAGCCGGAAAACTTGCTCCGTTACAAGTTTGCAAAACATTGGGAATACGTAAGACCAGAACTAGACCT
This sequence comes from Adalia bipunctata, assembly GCA_910592335.1. Taxonomy (NCBI): domain Eukaryota; kingdom Metazoa; phylum Arthropoda; class Insecta; order Coleoptera; family Coccinellidae; genus Adalia; species Adalia bipunctata. The sequence goes on along the minus strand of OU342949.1, from coordinate 6,977,019 downwards.
CTGCATCCTCAGTCAGACGGCATGGTGGAACGAATGAACCGGACTATGGGAAAACACTTGGCCAAAGTTGTCTCTGACCATCAAAGGGACTGGGATGAATACTTGCATTTATTCACGATGGCCTATAGATCTTCGGTTCAAGAATCTACCAAGGAGACTCCATCCAATATAATGTTTGGCCGAGAAATAAGATTACCTTGCGACCTCGAGTTTGGGTGTAAGCCTGGAGAAGATGTAGCTGGGGAGGACTACGTTAGTAATCTCAGAAGCAAGCTAGACTACATCCATGATAAGGTGCGTAATCAAATGCAGCAAGCAAGTGACCGGATGAAAATGCGCTATGACATCAAGGCCATTGAAGGCGGGTTTACCGCAGGAGATCTGGTATGGTTGTATAACCCACAAAGAAGAAAAGGTTTTTCACCGAAGCTGCAGAGACATTGGGAAGGACCGTACGAAGTTGTGAAGAGAATAAATGATGTAGTTTACCGAATACGGAAGCTCCCCAGAGGAAAACCGAAAGTCGTCCATTTCAACCGATTGGCTCCGTATACGTCCACGCAGGATGAAGAAGAAGTACGTCTCGTCGAGGTTCCGGCAAGGGAAAGCTGCAAATTCCAGGAATTTATGAACACCTATGGGGAAACACGCATTGCAAGGTTTGGCGTCACACAGGAAGTTCATCAGGACCTGTTCACAGTCCCCGAGGAATACTCGCTTGCTCATTGTGTAGCAGCCGATTTACGTATGAGTAAGGGAATAGCAAGAGTATTCAAAAACAAATTTGGTCGGCAAGAGGAACTAATGGGACAGCAGCCCAGAATCGGGAAACGTTTGAGATTGAAGTCTGGAGGTCGGTTCATTTACTATTTGGTTACCAAGCAGCACTCTTTCCAGAAGCCCACCTACCAGAACTTATGGACCTCGCTGCATGGCTTGAAAGAAGACCTTCAGCGTTCCGGCGTTAGGAAACTAGCAGTTCCCAAGCTTGGTTGTGGACTGGATCTACTAAATTGGAGGGTAGTACGAAGCATGCTCGAAGTAATTTTCCAGACGGCAGGTATACAGATCCTAGTATGCAGTTTCTACCCAAATCGTGGCGAGCTCCCCGGCAAAACTATAGAATGCTATTTCCATCAAAGGGGCTACTGTAGAGAAGGAGCCGACTGCAGATTTCGCCACGGTCCTCTGAAGAACCCATGCGATCTGTTCTGGGACAGAACAGTCTTAAGGAGGGGACAGTGTGACAAGTACGGCCCTGTGCGCTACGGTCCGATCGAGAAGTTTCTGGAAACGCGTGAACGAGAATGTTTCGCGAAGTTTCCAGACGGGTCCGGACTTAGCGAGAAACAATCGGCGTGATGCATATAAGGGGCCCATCGACGATGAGAGCATTCATTCAGTTAGAGACGAGCGCCGAGTGAAAATAAATTTGAAGTGCATATAAATCAGTAAAAATAAATTGTACAGACTTTTGTTAGAATAAGTTCATTAGTTATTAATTATTAGTGTTATGAGTAGTGTAAATAAATAGTTTTATTGAACCCGGACGTTTTAATAACGAAGAAAACGTTACAATATATTAATGACTTACCGGCAATTTCTCCTTCACAGTACTTGATGTATGCGGATCACACTAATTTAACAATGTCTGTCAAAAATTCACAGTCAATTACTGTAAAAACCCGCCGAAGGTCAACTCACCGGTTGACTCTAGCTGAGTTGGTTCCTAAGTACTTTAATTCTGAAGCAATATAAGCGGAATTAAATACAGATTGACTTTTCAAATTCAACAGCTCTGACAACTATATTTTTTATTTTTCGACAACACACTTGATTGCAAATGCATATTATTAGATGAAACGCAACATTCTCCCACCCGAGAAATTAATTAAACATAAGCAATTTCTCGTGACAAATCAGAAAACGTCCACAATTCCAACAATGAAAACCAAATCTCGAACAAAATTTGCTAATACAACTTAATCTAAAAACTTTACAGGAGTCTTAATTCTACGTCCACTTCTCGAGATTCTTTCGACACTTGAAACGATATCGGGTGCTCTGCTTTTATTCACTCCCGCACTACCCGAATCATTTTTGTCTTCACCCTCGCTCACATCTTGATGCAAATCGGTGTCTGGTTCAGGATCATCCATAGTATCTGCTTTTTTCTGAAATCCAACCACTTCTCCATCTCCATCAAATTCGAGAGGATGCAACCGTTGCACCGGACGTAAAAGTTCGCCAGAAGACGTTTTAACTCGTGCAAGTCTTATTCTTCCGTCTTTTCCAGGAATTACCTCGGTAACGCGCGCGAGTGGCCAATCAATTCGTTTATTGAAGTCATTTCCGATAAGCACCACTTGTCCTAACTTAACGAACGCACTAGACTTTTTGTCGTGAAAAAGTTTGAGCTGCCCTAAATACTCTATGCGGAACCTATTTCGTAGGTTCTCTCTAAGTCTCTGCTTGTTTCGCATGCTTCTCGACAGACATGTTTTTTCGACCACGTCACACTCCGGTAAGTAGGCGCCCACTTGGTCTCTCAAAAACATAGCAGGTGTTAACACGGATAAATCATTCGGATCGTTCGAAATATAAGTAATTGGTCTAGCGTTCACTGTCGCCTCGCAATCACATAATATAGTCATTAAATCCTCATAATTAAGACATGCGCACCCTAAGACCTTTCTCAGCAATCCCTTAACGACGCCAATAAGTCTTTCAAAAAATCCTCCCCACCACGACGCAGTTGGAGGGTTAATACGCCACTCTATGCGCTGTATAGAGATTTCGCGTACTATTCTTTCCCAGTCCAACTTCGAAAATAAATTTTCGCAGCCACGGAAATTGGTGCCATTGTCACTATATAAAATTTTCGGTCTTCCTCTCCTAGCAACAAAACGACGGAAAACTTGTATGAACCCCTTGGCAGAAAGGGACAACGTCAGCTCCAAGTGAACAGCACGATACACAGCGCAAGTAAACAGGCACACCCAAGCTTTTTCGCCGGTCTTTAAATGCAATGGTCCTGCAAAGTCAACTCCAGTGACTTCAAAACACATTGCGTCTCGAACTCTGTCTGCTGGTAAGGGTGGTGATTCCACTGTGAACGGCTTCGCACTGAATCTTCTGCAAATCAAGCAACTTCTAACAATAGATCTTAAAGCACGCCGGCCCCCAATGATCCAATATGTTTCCCGAAGTAAAGCTAAAAGCCCCTGGACACCTACATGACAAGACCTCTTATGTATATACAATATGAGACTTTTGATTACAGGATGCCTTGCAGGCAAAATGACTGGAAATCTAAAGTCTTTGGTGTCTAGTCTATTTGCCACTTTTGTCACCATTCGCAAAAGACCATCATCATCATGGAACGGTTTCAACTGCTTTATTTCTTCTAAATTTGGAAAACTGACCTCCTGTATCATTTTGAAAATGAATTTTTCAGCCATATTAATTTCCGTCACAGTAATATCTCCTTTTGTTCTATGCTCTAATCCCTTCTTCTTGATGTTGTGAATGAATCTGAAAACCCATGCAATCATTCTTATTGTCTTTGGATAGTCACTAAAATGATCGAAGTGAAAATCGACACAGCTTGAATAATTGTCAAGAAGAGCCTTCACTGTCTTTTTCCTCTCTTCAAGAATTTCTGCTTCATCGACGTTCAACTGCTTGGTCACAGGCCAGTCTTCTTCCTGCTCATACAACCAATCTGGGCCCTCCCACCATCTTGACTTCAATAGTTGTGTTGGAGAACACCCACGTGATGGTAGATCAGCTGGATTTTTACTTCCTGGTATATGATGCCAGCTCCCTGAAGGCGTTAATCTTCTAATTTCCTCAACCCTATTACGGACGAACATACCCCACTCTTCATTTCTTTGAATCCAGGATATAACTGTTGTGGAGTCACTCCAAAAGAAGCTTTCATAATGGTGTGACAGACTTTCAGCTACTTGTGAATAAAGCCTAGATCCTATTGTCGCAGCAAGCAATTCCAAACGTGGAATGGTAATTGTTTTACTGGCTTTCTCGATCGGTGCTACTCTAGACTTGGCTGCCAATAGATGAACTGAAACCTTGCTTGATTCCTTTATCCTACAGTAGATTGCTGCCGCATAGGCATCTTTCGAGGCATCAACAAAGGTGTGTAGACTAACATCTTCAGGCTTGGCTCCCCCAATCTCCGTCCAACGCGGTAATTCTATTTTCAATAGATTAGGTACATCTTGAATCCACTGCTTGGATAGAATGGCAATACCATCATCTATCTCAGTATCCCAACTGATCTTTCTCGACCACAATTCTTGCAACCATAATTTTGGTTGAAGTGTTGCGGGGCATGTGAATCCAATGGGATCAAAGATCTTCTGTGCCATAGATAATAGCTTCCTCTTAGTTACTACCATGCCTTCTGTTGCTATATTGAGCAAATCCTTATTAATAGTTAAAATATCCTCAAACGGATACCATCGAAGTCCAAGCACAGATATTCCATTCGTCTGATTTTCTACGTTACCTGAGAACTCCCACCCTCTAAGCTCGAAACCTCCTTCTGCCATTGCTCGTACCGAATCGCCGATGAATTGGTTCAAAACCTCTTCATTTGATACACTGGTGACACAGTTATCAACATAGAAGCTCTTTCGAAGTCTCTCTATATTTTCCGTTGAAAACTCACAATTTTCATTGAAAGACATCTTGAGATATTTCGATAGATGGTATTCTATTGTTGCACCAAGCAAAAAAGGACTGCAGTTGACTCCAAAGACGACCCTGTTGTGTTGGTAAACTATTTCTTCACCTTGCTTGTTTACCCACAGAAACTTCAAGAAATGACGGTCTTTTGGATTCACGCTAATCTGCAAAAATGCCTTCTTAATGTCAGCTGTGACAGCAATTTTATTTTCCCGAAATTTAATGATGAGAGAAGGTATAAACTCAATGAGATTCTGTCCCTTTTCCAAGCACTGGTTGAGTGAAGGATTATCCTTGTCACGGGCAGATGCGTCGAATACAGGTCGCACTGCGGTTGTTGATCCCTCTTTCACAACAGGTCGATGGGGAAGGAAATGACCTTGTCCATCACCCATGTCAATTTGTTTGATGATACCTGCAGATTCCCATTCTTCAAATACAGTGTTGTACCTAGTGGTAAGCTTGCTGTTCTCTAGACGCTTCACAGTACTTGCAAGTCTTTTCCTAGCAATGTTGAGATTACTGGTTAGAACAGGATGATCCTCAATCCATGGTAACCTCACTTCATATCTGCCTTCTTGATTAATTTCCACGGTCTCCTCGAACAACTTCCTAGCAGCCAACGCCATTTCTTCCTTAGATTTGATTTCCTTTGGGTCAGAAATACCTAGGATGTCCAATTGCCAAAGTTCTGTTATCGTTGGATTTGATAGCATTGAAATTGTTGTGAGCATACTGACAGAAGTGGATACTGGTACTTTACCTTGTAGTGTCCATCCAAAATGTGTTTCATATGCCACAAGACCACTCTTCAGCATGTGCCTCTTACCAGTGTACAACAGCCCAGCTACATCTGCTCCAAATAACAGCTCTATTGCACCTGAATCTTTCACGTCTGATACATCAATATGGGCCATATTCAGTTCCTGCATCCATGGACCAAAAAATACTGTTGACACTTCATTGCAAATGCAGGACTGATCTAGAACTTCAAATGATTGTTTATAATGACCTCTAGATATGGAAATTTCATAGCAATTGTGTGTATTCTCAATTTGTGTACCTCCAAAGAGACAATGTGTTAGTTTTTCTTTTCTTTTTGGCTTCAAATTGAGTGCAACAGCTGTAGACCTTAAAATATAGCTCCTCTGAGACCCTGAATCGATTAAACACCTCACAGATCTGTTACCAGTAGACCCTTTTATTGTCAGTCGCAATGTCTGAAGAAACACATGTGTATCCAAACATTGATTTGCCATAGTGTGGTCCTTATCCCGTTCGCATTTCTCATTTGATGGTTTGCCTTCTCGCGGTTTATTCAATAACTCCTGGCACATCAAAGGCACATGAGAAGACCCACAAATGATACATTTCAAACGCATTTTGCATTTACGAGATTGATGACCAATCTTCAAACATCGAAAGCACGCTCTTTTCTCCGATAAAATTCTTTTACGTTCATCGAAAGTCATTTTCTGCGCTCTAAAACAAGATTTACTATCATGATCTCCGGAACAAAATATACATTTTGCAACATCTCCATGCAATAGTCCAGCTGCAGTCTTTCTTGACTCGAAATTTCGCCCATTTTTCTTCTCATAATTCGATTGTTTTTTGACAGTTTCAGCCAAACCAAAACCCTCACTTGCCAGGTCAACTCGTAATTCATTTTCTACTTCTGACCGCAAGAAACGCATTAAATTCCTCAATCGAATCTCTAGAGAAAACTCGTCATTTTGCGAAACAATTGATAGGTTCGAATTTGAGCATGACACGTCCTGACTGATATTGAAATTAGAACGCTGCCAAATTCGCATAAGGTCTTGTGGTAAGCATGACTCAATTAGAGGAAACAGTAGAGCCGCATATCTATCACTGGAGATACCGAGAGTATCTAAAGCCCGTAACTGTGTCTCTATTTGATCATACAAATGTGTTAGATCATGTTTACCCGGCGATACCGCGTTGTTGAGAACTAGCTTTAGCAACTCGCGCACGTACACTTCTATTTGCAAGTCTTCCCGGCCGAATCTAGATTTCAAACAGTCAATGATTTTTTCATAGTTTTCGCCGACAGAAGGAAAACTTTCAACAATTTTGCGTGCACGACTGCCATCGACAGTAGCTTGAATTATATATTCAATTTTGTCACAAGCATCAATGTCTGTATCCTCGTGGATTTTACGGAACTGCGACCAAAACCCAAGCCAATCACGAATGTTCCCATCGTATGGTTTGAATTGGATGGTAGGCAATTGAAACTTCCGCTTACCTTTTGGGGTATCACTGTCAGACTCACCCCTACATCCACCTTTGGATCTGTTTTCTAATGGATCTAATAGCTTCTCGATTCGCAGCTTCAAATCGACGAATCTTCTATGGTAGGCATCACCCTGTTCCATCTCTGCAATGAGTTCCTCCTCTGAAGCATCCTCTTCCAGCAGATGATTGTAAATTGTATGATCCCCGACACTCAGCTCCTCATATTTCTTCTTCAAACACTCCCAGAGTACAGCTATTTGATCATATGAGATCGGTTCGGCCTTCACCAAATTATCTAATTCATTAGCCGATTTGGTAAAGATACAACGCAGCACTTTACGACTTTTCCTTCTAGCTTCAATTGTATCAGCCATTTCAGAGGATTCTCTCAGCCCTCAGGATGAACGAAAACAGTTTGCACAATCCGCACTATATAGCAATTTAGAACTCAAGTCCTGTCACGGTCGCCAAAATATGTAAAAACCCGCCGAAGGTCAACTCACCGGTTGACTCTAGCTGAGTTGGTTCCTAAGTACTTTAATTCTGAAGCAATATAAGCGGAATTAAATACAGATTGACTTTTCAAATTCAACAGCTCTGACAACTATATTTTTTATTTTTCGACAACACACTTGATTGCAAATGCATATTATTAGATGAAACGCAACAATTACAAAAATGAATGAGGAATCCATAGATGGGACTGCAAGATGGTGTACAGAAAATATGCTTCTCTTAAATGAACATAAAACTGAGTGTATAATTTTCTCGACAGACAAATCAAAAAGAGCTTATCCTAAAGGTATAACAGGGCCAAACTATAATATCACAGTTGGTAAATCAGTTCGTTTCCTTGGTGTCACTATAGATAACAACTTGAAATGGTACAATCATATAGAGGAGCTAAACAGCAAACTAAAAAGTGTAATTTACTCGATGAATGTCCTTAAGAAGCATGTTAACCTTGATGTTTTGAAGATCATATACTTTTCTAATTTTCAGTCACTTCGTAGTTATGGTATTATTTTCTGGGGCAATAGCCCACATATAAACAGGGTATTTGTCATACAAAAATTGGTGTTGAGAATTATGATGGGGATGGGATACAGAGAATCTTGTAGAGGAATCTTTAGAGCTAATAATGTCTTAACTGTACATGGACTTTATATATTTAGAATTTTGATATTTATAAAGAAGAATCCACATTATTTTGACAAATACAAGAGCAACAATAACACGCGAAATACGGTTACTTATTTTTATCCCAGTCATAACCTAACAATGACTGAGAAGGGAGCCCTGTATATGGGTATGAAGCTTTTTAATTCCTTGCCAAGAAATCTGCGAAGTACAGATCATTATGAAAACTTTAAGAATAGTATATTCTGTAACAAGGGCAGAATGAAAATCCGATACGAGTGAATCATTCCGAGGGCGAGCCGGAGGCGAGCCTGAGGCGAGCCTGAGGAATCACGAGTATCGGATTTTCATTCTAACCGAGTAACAGACTATACTTTCTCCACGACGAAGCTAGATAATTAATCTTTTAATACTAAGATGAATTATGACGTTTCGAAAACCGCAATAAATATGACAATCAGAGCGGCAGACACATAGATTTATTCTCTATGTTTTCAAAAGTGTTACGGAATGAATATTCTCACACACTGTGCGAGAATGAAATTCAGTCGAAATGCTTAAAAAACAAGGATTATACTCAAGCTCGAGTTGGTTATTGGTGGTAATCTATAAAGGGCGAAAACCAAGGAACAAACTGAACAACAACCGCGGTCATAACTGGTTATTTACTTGAAATCGATAATTGTTGTAGAATGAATATTACATATCAAGTGATAGAATACTGACATTCTATGGTCAAATTCGATGTTGGAAGAGCTGTATTCTGTGGCAGTCGTGGAGAAAGAACTTTATCGTGTCTTAATCAAGTGCGAACCCTATACAGTGGAAGAATTTTTGGAATTTTGTAGGAACCAAAACGGATCCTAAGATGGGTGAAGATGGAGTGCAGCTCTGGTTTTTCTCATTTTGACGTATTTCATGTACTGTGACATGTCATTGTATGTATTGTTACATTATTCTGAAATAAATATATTCTATTCTATTCTATTCTATTCTATTCTATAATAATGGACCAAAAACCAAAATCGCCCTGTAGCTCAGAAACTAGGCGCCGTAGCAACTTGGGGTTTTCAGCAATTTATTGGCAAAAAGGGGACATATTTTTTCTCTATCTCTCATAGTTTAGAAGCTGTAAAACCATCGAATTCTGACCACCCTGTACAAAAAGGATCGTAGTTCAAGAAGGGTGAATCTTACAGAAACTTCCCTATTTATCAATGAATCCCCTCCAGAAAGGCAGTTTCTATCAGTTGGGAATGGTGAGGCATCTTGGTATCCTATGGTTCCTTTTCTATGGACTCAGCTTCATCATGTGAAGAGCGCCCTATACTTATGGAGCAAATCGCGTCAAGAATTCTAAACGTGATCTTGGTCATTACTTTGCGCCAAAATCTATCATCCAAGTTCACACATTTATTGGCACTTTGGTTTGGGGCAGACTCAGAAGACTTTTGGTCTGCCATCCATTTGGGTTCACTGTTATAATAACCAAGAAATTATAAATCCACTTCACTGCTTCATAAACCATTCATTTTAAAAGCTAATGAAGTGACTGCGTTACTGCGCAGGTAGTGCGAAAGGCCATGAGTGCGGACCGCATTTCCGTATTTCGCATGTCGCGATGCTTTGCCACAGCACAACATCCCTCACGTTCGCGGATGTTCGCTCCATGAGTGTTGATCCGGCATAATAGGAGGTAATGATAATATGGAGTAAAAAACGTCACGTTGCCATAGTAATCTGTTGAAATAAGTCAGACATGAACCTATAGAAGCAGATACAAAGTTGACCTCGCTTGAATTGAGATTCAGATTCGCCGTGAGGCAGAAGGCAAGAAAAGATTCACTGTTATATCGGTATCCTTCGCTGGTTTGTAGCAGTCGTTAATATTGGTATTGATAAGAGGAAAAACTATATTTCAATGAATGTGTGATAAGTTGATAGGAGTTGTTTCAGTATCTATTCATTATCTTATTTTTATTCAACAAGAGGAAATTCTAAGCGAATCTGTGCTCCGCTACTGCCTAGAACAAGCAACAGCCGAAAGTAGCACAGATATCAATGATGACACTTTGATACTCGAATTCAAACCCGATTGAATGAGAAAATGAACCAGATATCGATATCAAGCATCTGGTCAAAAAGAATGTAGTTATCCTCATAAATTCCACATGTACCTATAATACATAAAAGCGAAAAAACAAAATTTGAAAGATCTCCAAATTGAAATGCAGAGAATATAAAGGATGAAACAAGCAAGAATTTCAAAACCTACCTGAAAAAATATCAAGAAATTGAAATCTTGGTTGAATGACAAGGACATTGTAAAATCAGTGCTGCCCAAACCATTCGAAGAGTACACCTTCTCATGCGCATTTCCTGAGATACCTATATGGAAGTTTCTTAGGAATGTGACAATATTTAACCATTTATTAAGTGTATGGGCATACTTAGCTGGTTTCAAGAGCTCGTCTCCATTTCTATCAAAAGGGAGAACCATTGTATATAGAGGGATCTTTCCTTGTACAATGGAAGAACTCATTGCAATAAACCATTCCGCAAAAAATGCCCTCTCAATAAACTTCGAACTATTATAGTACAGGTTAGTTTTACCAGGTTCGGAAAAATTAAGAACGAGAAATACTTCGGAGAGAGTATAAGAAATACATATTTTGGGTAACGAATAATTTATTTCCATCAATAATTCACATGGATATTCAAATTTCAAACTCAAACAAGAGCAATAATAACTTAAAAACTCTTCCATTGAATAAGAAGCATTTTTGATTAATACATCTTTGATTCTTTTCATGGCTTTTCTTCTGTTTGATTCCTTATATTCATAGGCAATTAGTTAAACAACTTGATTCTCCAGTAATTCGAGAAATTCTGAGTGTATTTCCGTTTATGTAATGGTGTTATAAAGATTATTCCTGTAGGTTTCTGGTGTCAACCCAGTGGCAAGTACGTACAAGATCCACGTGGAAAAACCAATCTAATCTATTGTCTAAGACCGTAGGTACCCAACAAAATTTGCATATTCTCGACATTACCTTCTACCAAGGCTCAAACTTGTTTTTGCCGTATTCAATTGTGAAAGGTTCTTTCGAAACCATTATTGAACATCTGTCAGTTCGAGTTCCTCACATGTTGATATAATGAAAATAACCGGAGTATCATCACGATAAATGTGCAAATCATCGCAATTCTGAAAGGTCATATATCATTTATATACAGGTTGTTTTTTGAGGTGAGGCTTTTCTTTTGACAGATGGTAGAACTCCTCAAAAATTTCACCAAAGATTTGTTATATGAATTATGCCCGTTTCGAGAAAATGAAACTAGAATATTTTCTAGTTTCTAGGTGAATCTTGAAATTCCTCAGTCCGAACCTGCTCCCTCGCCTGCTCCTTCGTAGATATCATCATCTCTTGTTTTTTGTCTTCTTATCTAACAAATTTGCCAATTTTCGTAGAACAAATCATTTTGCCATATGGCGCTTTTTTATAATCTTTTTGAATTGAACATTTCATATAAGAAATCTTCGGTAAAATGACTTATTTTAATGAGTTCTGTCACCTGTCAAAAGAAAAGCCTCACCTTGAAATAAAATAATAAAATAGTATGAGTCCCAAAACTGACTCATTGGAAAACACACACAAATTTTTGCGGAGAGTATATCTCACCTTTCCAATCAACCTTCTGTACGTATGTTAAAAATAAGATTTCAGTAATGTGAGCACAATCCCTCTGAAACCATATGAACACAACTCACCAAATAAAATCCTATGTGATGCCACTTTCGTGACGATAATAATAAGAATAATAATAATATCAGTTTTTTTTACCCGCACGGGTGTGGTCTGGTTTCTGCCATGCCACATGGGGGGTGACGTCCCCACGGCCCGAGTTACCTGGGCCACCAAGGGTTAATGGTGGCAAACCCATGAAAATGGTGAATTTAACGAGCCTCGGAAATGAGTCGCTGCCTGGGGAGCGCCAGGGCATGTCCGGAGCCGACGCTGGGCATGACAGCATGCGATCCGTCGGTGGCAGGGTGCTGAGGAAGCGGGCTCCTGTCATACAACAGAATACAGCTCCACCAGAACATCAGGAAGTGGAATCCCAAAACATGGCAGAAGATCATGCCACTCCAGCTGCTGGCTCGACCACCGTGAGGAGGACTGCTCGCAGGGGAGCTCGCAACGCACGTATCAAGTGGAGCCGCGAAATGAATGTTGAAGTGATGCGAGCCTTTTACTACGTGAATAATTGCGATGATAAACCACTTCCTGGATGGAGATACTCCCTCTATACTGAATTCACCAAGAGACATCCAGAACTTCAGCTAACGGAAGGGAACATTGCGGATCGTAAAAATGTTATTATACGAAAGGGCTACTTGACCAGACAGGAACTAGATGAGATCAAGAGAGAAATGGGCTACACAATCAATCAAGAACAGATTGTCGGAAGTCAGAATGAAGAACCCGCCGAGACGTTGGAGAGACCAGCAGATACGGCGAGGGACCTGTCTGTCACACGAACTGCTCACCAAGACTCCCCACAATATCGCCAACTGTATGACACCTTCTATAGTAACCTGGCGCAATACGAATCTACTGATCCGCTCAACCGCCCCATCCTTCCGAAATTGAACTTCAACTCTACGGCCAAAAATAACATCGAGAGGCTCAACGAAATATTGACGGAACACCTGAGGACTCAATGGACGTTGGAACAAGTCCACTTATCTCTGTACTGTGCTGCCATCACAGTAATTGGACAAAATGGGCAAAAGATCTACACCCCCAGAACCAGTGAACAGAAAGTTAAAAATCAAACTCCTGCCTGGAAAAGAAGATTAATGCAGGACGTCGATAAACTCCGAGGAAAAGTTGATGTCTTGGATGAGTTCCTGAAGGATAATAAATCGCGTAAAGTACTGAACAAAGTGCGAAAAATAGCCACATCCGCAGGGCTGGACCTGGAATCTCCTCGACATAAAGAGTTCATAGTTGATCTGAAAGATCGCTTGAGACAGCAAGATAAAGCGAAAGGTGCTCGCCTGCGAAGATACAATGAGTTAACAAAGCGAAAACAACAGAACGCTAAATATATGAGAGACAGAAAGAAGTTCTTCAGAAGTCTTGAAAAGTCCTCCGAAATCTCCACCAATCAGCAAGCTGACATCAACAATGTCCAATTTCGGCAATATTGGAGTTCTCTATGGTCGGAGAGTGGTCAACTTCAGAGGAATGCTAGCTGGCTTACGGACATTGAACACCAGGCTTCAGAAATCGTTGAGATGAAGACTGATCTTTTCACAGTCGAAGAAATTTCCAACATTGTAAAAAATACTAGTAACTGGAAGGCACCAGGACCCGACCGACTTCACAACTTCTGGGTTAAACAATTTCCAGCATGTTTCCCAAGTCTGGCTAGATGTTTTTCGGAGGCACTAGGAGATCCCTTCAAGATACCTACTTTCCTCACTCAAGGCAATTCCTATATGCTTCACAAAAGAGGAGATCGCACCAAGCCAGAAAACTACCGACCCATAACGTGTTTGTCAGTGGTGTACAAGCTGTTCACGTCGCTTGTGAATAATGCGATTTATCGTCACTGTGAAGCCAACAACATTCTGGAAGAAGAACAGAAAGGCTGCTCTCGAGGATCGGCAGGATGCAAACATCAACTCACCATAGACGCTGTAGTGTTAAAGCAAGCTCAAGCGAGAAGGAGGAATTTAAGTCTATGTTATATTGACTATCAGAAGGCCTTCGATACGGTGCCCCACGATTGGCTTCTGAAAGTACTGGAGATTTATAAGATCTGCCCGAAAATAAGAGCCGTGCTCCAACATCTAATGAGCACATGGAAAACGAATATTCTTGTAAACAACATCAATGCTGGAACCGTGAAAATATCGAGGGGGATATTTCAGGGAGATGCCCTGTCACCGATGTGGTTTTGTATAGCACTGAATCCTCTATCTACTCTTTTGAAAAACACCAACATAGGGTACAGACCAGCAATGAGGAATCCGCGAAAACTTACCCATTCACTGTATATGGATGATCTGAAACTATTCGGCGAGAACCAAAAACAACTTCACTCGCTGATAGATATAGTGCGCTCCTTCAGCAAAGACATTGACATGTCTTTCGGTGTCGATAAATGCGCCATAGTCAACATCAGGAAGGGTAAAATGGAGAATACTCAGGAACAATTTCAGGACATCCACAGTATGTTGCTAGAAGAGAACTACAAGTATCTGGGCATTCCTCAAAATCAACGGATTGACCACACCCGTTTGAAAGCTGAGTTCACTGCGAAATATAAGAGCAGGGTAACCAAAGTGCTCAACACCAAGCTGTCTGCTAGAAACCAGATCGATGCCTTGAACTCATGGGCTACTCCTGCTCTGACCTACACTTTCGGAGTCTTGAAGTGGTCCGACGCTGATCTGAATGAGTTGGACCGACTAACCCGCCGCCTAATGACAAAGTTCCGATGTCTGCACACCAACGCATCGGTGAAAAGGCTCTATCTACCCAGGAGAGATGGCGGACGAGGTCTGTTGAACATCTATAAACTCTGCAGAACCCAGGAGAAAAACTTGAGGCAGCGACTGCTCGAATCTGAAGATAGCCTGATGAAATTGGTGACAACAGAGGATAAGGGATACACACCTCTGAACCTACAACACAGAGAACTGACATTCGATATCACCACGAGAAGCGAAGATATAAGTATATGGCGGGAGCAAGCTCTACACGGCAGATTTCCCAAACACCTTGAGGGGGAAAATGTGGATAAATTAGCTTCTTTGTCGTGGTTGAATGCAGGACAATTGTATCCTGAAACTGAGGGATTCCTAACGGCTATCCAAGACCGAGTTATAAGAACTCTCAACTATGAGAAGCACTGTTTGAAGCTGAACGTGGAGGACAAATGCAGGAAGTGCGGCGCAGTTGGCGAGTCTATTGAACATATAATCGCAGGTTGTCGAGTTCTTGCCGACAACGCATATCTGGGCCGACACAACCAAGTGGCAAAAATTGTTCACCAGCAGTTGGCTCTTAGACATGGTTTTTTGGATACTTGTCCGCCATATTATAAGTATCAACCTGCAGCAGTGTTGGAAACGGACGCAGCGGTTCTCTATTGGGACAGACCCATAACAACAGATAGATCAGTGGACTACAATAGACCGGACCTTGTATTCATCGAGAAGGATCAGAAGTATGGGGTGATAATTGATGTGGCAGTACCATTAACTCATAACATCGGAAGAACGGAGTCGGAAAAAATAACGAAGTACGAGAACTTGGCAATGGAACTGAAGAATATGTGGCAATTGTCGAAAGTCACTATTATACCATTGGTGATTTCGGCTGAGGGAGTCATGTCCAAATCATTTAAGAAAAATCTTGAAAAGATCGAAATATCCCAGAGGATCGCGGGATATGCACAGCAGGCTGTAGCTTTGCAAACCTGTCACATCGTGCGGAAATTCCTGAACTAGTGGGAGGAACTGAAATGTTTTTTCACTGGTTCATAGAAGTAATACCAGCTCGAGCTGAGACCGGGAGACCGATGATGAAGAATAATAATATCAGTTTATTTTCCAAGTTATTATCGGTACAGACAATAAAGAGAAAACAGGTCTACATTTTAATACAAGAAATCATGAAACAAAATTATAAAGCAGCACAGTAATGTTGAAATTCTAAGAAATTATATTATTTATTATTTATTATTTGAACTGGGGTCGTTTTGGCTCGTTAAGCCTTCCGAGAACTGCGACCGTGTAGATCTTTTGTTCCCTACCCTACTCATTCATGGAAACCCAAGGAGGTCGTCAATAGTGTTGATAAAATTGGCAACCTCCCTAGGAGCCTTGGCCGTGACCTCATGGGTATCCAGGACCGGTTTCCCCATATGAATGGTTCTTAGTTCAGCCAGCTCTGGACACTTGCATACCATGTGTTCAGCTGTTTCCGCTTCTGATCCACATAGCCTGCAAATCTCATCTGCTGACTTTCCCATGCGGTACAAATGGTGTTTGTACCGACAGTGTCCCGTCAGCAGTCCTACCATCACCCGAAGCTCAGCTCGTGATAGCTTCAAGAGTTTCCTGGTATAGGTAGGTGATATCGTCACGAATTTCTTGGCCTGAATAAGTCCAGGAGCGTTTGTCCAGTAGGTTATCCTGTTTTTCAGCTCCCATTGCTGGACCGCTGCCTTGTATTGGTCTTTTCCGAGCCCACAGAACGGCTCAGGTCCAACAGGTATTTGCCTTGATGCAATTTTTGCCAGTTTGTCGGCTTTTTCATTTCCTTCAACGCCATAGTGCCCTGGTGCCCACAATAGAGTCACTTTATTGCCTCTTGCCAGTTGCTTTATGGTGTTACGGCATTCCCAGGTCAACAGAGACCCCTGGCAGTTTGATTCCAGGGATCTCAGTGAGGCCTGACTGTCCGTGATGATGTAGACATGCGCTCCCTTGAGGTTCATCTTGAGACACTCTTGAGCGCATACATAAACAGCCATTATCTCGGTCTGTAGGATAGAGGGCTCGCCTCCCAGGGCTTTAGAGATCCTCAATTTAGGTCCATATACCCCAATGCCAGTACCCTTCTCTGTTTTAGATCCGTCGGTGAACCATATGGATGACTTTTTGTCCAGACGATTTACGAAACTTATTGCCCTAGGACGGTCGGTTATGACCGTTTCAAAGGGCGTTTCAAAATCGTAGATGGTTGGCATAACATCCGATGGTTTTGCCAGGAGATTTGAATCAAATTGATTCAAGATCCCCATATGTCCAACCCAGTTACCGGGTAGTAGCTTTCCGTTAAGGGAGATTCTTATAGCTTCCAGCAGGCTACATTTCCTCACATGTAGGTGTAAGGGAGGCAAATCAAGAATGACCTCAAGCGCTGCTGTAGGAGCTGTACGCATAGCTCCTGTTACCCCAATACAGGCTAGCCTTTGCAGTTTCTGCAGACGACTGCGTGTGGTAACCTCTTCGGTTTTTGTCCACCATGCTAGAGACGCATAGGTGACAATAGGGCGTACTATCGCTGTGTATAACCACAGTACCATTTTCGGTTTCATGCCCCATGTCTTTCCAAAGAGTCTTTTGCAGGCCCACATGGCCGCCGTGGCTCTGGAAAGAGTCTTATCTATGTGTTTCCTCCAGTTGAGTTTGCTGTCCAGGATAACACCTAGATATTTACACTCACTAGAGAAGTTCAGAGTCTGGCCATTTAGGACCGGAGCCCTGAGGTTGAGATTTCTTCTTCTAGTGAACGGAATCAGTGTGGTTTTCGAGGGATTGACAGTTAGCCCTTCTTCCTCACTCCACTTTTCGATGATACTGAGAGCAAGCTGCATTCGGCTGCTTAATGAGCCTTCATGCTTGCCTCTCACTGTCACCACTATGTCGTCGGCGTACGCCTGGACGTTAAAACCACCCGCTGTGAGCTTCTCCAGGAGACCGTCCATGACCAGGCTCCACAGCAAGGGTGACAACACCCCTCCTTGAGGACATCCCCTGCATGTTAGCACGGTCACTTCAGTATCCCCCAGATAGGCTGTGACAGTTCGTCCTTTCAACATAGCTGATATCCACTTAACAGTGGAAGGTTCTACCCCTTTCCGTTTAGCTGCATTGCATATGGAAACATGTAGGGTGTTATCAAAGGCCCCTCCAATATCTCCAAACATTGCAAGTAAAATCTCCTTTGCATTGAGGGTGCCTTCCACCTCTCTAAGGAGCTGATGAAGGGCGTCTACGGTAGATCTGCCCGCCCTGTAGGCAAACTGCATCTTGTGGAGCTTAATATTTCCCCTTATGCTGTTGTCTATTATTTTCTCCATAGTCTTCAGGAGAAAGGAGGTGAGGCAAATGGGGCGATAGGATTTGGGCTCTGGGGAGCCTTTACGACCCATTTTGGGTATGAAAACTACCCTTGCCTCCCTCCATATTTTTGGAATATAACCCCTTGCAAAGCTGGCCTTGAAGAGCTCAGCTATCGGGGGTATAATGAAATCAACACCTTTCTGTAGCATGGCCGGAAAGATACCATCCATGCCTGCTGATTTGAAGGGCTGAAAGCTTTTTATCGCCCATTCAATTCTTTGTGGTGTGAATAGTCTACCAGCTTTCTGAAGATCCCGCCTAGTGGGGTTATGTGGTGCTTCCCCTTCGGGAACTTCATCTTCGATGGTTGTTTGCTTGGAGCCAGGAAAATGAGTCTCTAGCAGAGCTCTTAGGCTTTCTTCAGGATCATTCGTAAAGTCCCCACATGGCTTCTTGATTTGGCCAATTGGGTTAGAGTGATCCTTAGATAGTACCTTTTGAAGTCTGGCTGCCGGGGATGTTTTGTCTATTCCCTCACAGAAGCTTCTCCAGGACTGCCTTTTGGCTTTTCTGACCTCTTTGTTGTAGTTTGTCAAGGCCAGTCGATAGGCATCCCAGCTGCCATCTCGCTTGGCCTTGTTGAAGGCTTTCCTGGCCGCCTTCTTGAGGTTTTCTAGATGATTATTCCACCAGGGGACGTCTCTGGAGACCGTCTTTTTCCTTAGTGGACAACTGTTCTCGAATGCCCTCTTCAAACATGATGTGAAGTGAGCAGAGGCGTTTTCCAGATCCTCATTTGAGCCGATGTTGTATTTCAGTCCTTCCAGATCAGATCTTAAATGGGCTACATAGAGATCCCAGTCAGTCTTCCTGGGTATCCTGCACTCAACATCAGCTGAAGCAGTTGCTTCAACGTCGAATTCAATTGCCATATGGTCGGACATGGATGGTTCCTTTGAGACCCTCCAGTTCTTGACCATCCCCGCAATAAAAGGCGTCACCAGCGTAAGGTCAATTACTTCCCTTCTAATCGCATTCATAAAGGTTGGACTATCACCCACATTCGCTATCTCCATATTGTTAGAAAATAGAAAATCAAGCAAATCCTCACCTCTATGATTAGTGTCTGTGCTCCCCCATACTGTGTGGTGTGCATTCGCATCGCAGCCCAGAATCAGTTGTTTCTTCTCCTTGCGGCACCATTCGATGAGGCGTTGTACTTCCTCTGGTGGTGGGCTGATAGCGTCTCCTGGGAAGTAACCTGAGGCGATAACCAGCTGCCTCTTGCTGTTCCCAGCTCGCACCTCAACCAGCGCCGCAGCAAGATCCCTTGTCAGGAACTCTGTAAGTGGAAGACAGGTTAGTCCCTTCCTGAGTAGTATAATAGCTCTTGGACCTACTGACCTGTCACAGTATATCATTTGATATAAGTTGTTTGGTAGGCCTTTAACTTGGCCTCCATTAATCCAAGGCTCTTGTATCAGCCCTATGTCAATATGCCTTCTAGATGTTCTCCAGCATAAGGCACTAGAGGCTGCCTTCGAGTGCTGGAGGTTAATCTGAAGACATGTCAGACACCTGCCCTTTATTGAGGTTGGCCGTCCGCCAGGCTTAGTGGGAAGGGCCGCAGGTTTTACCCCGCCAGGCCCTCCCCTCCCACGCCCCGCGGATTAGCCCCCCTCCCAGCGCTGGTGCTCGGCGTTGAGGCTCCGGCTGCTGTGCCGGTAGGCTTCGCCGACTTCTGAGTTTCCTTTCCCCTGGGCTTCGTCGACACGGAACCGGAGGTAGAGGCCTGTTGTGCCTCTTCCCTCTTCGCCGTTGTCTTGGCTCCCTTGAGGCGAAGGATTGATTGGCCGAATTTATAGAAAATTCGCCAATTCTTCTCTCTCAGACTTTCGACCGAGCCTCTGTCGGCCGAAATAACTATTTCTAGCATGGGTCCTGATGGTCCCCTTCGAAGAACTCTCCAACTAGATGTTGAGAGTCCTCTATTTTGTCTCGCCACGAACGATAAAATTTGTTCGTTGGTGAGATGCTGACTCTCTGGGAGGTAGCCAACCAGGATCTCCGGATGAGGCAGTTCTGCCTCCTCGACAACCCTTAAATCAGCCCCCTCCCAGGGTTTCAGTTTTGGCTGAATGCTCCTAAGCCACTCAACTGTGTCTTTGTCAGAGCAAGTCAGACCCAGCCAGCCTGGCCTTGTGTGCAGTTGCTGGAAATTGGGCTTTATTGGGCCCTCTATTTCCAGCTCCATTATCTGCGTACAGATTGCTTCCTTGATGGCCTGTATCTGGTCCATTTCCAGGAGCACTTCTGGATATCTCCTATCCATTATGCCCACCTTCAGACCAGCGGCAGCCTGGCTGTAAGTGGGCATATGTTTTGCAGGAGCTTTGGAAGCTCCTGAGGACTGTGAGGCCTTCGAAACCTCTTGCCTTGCGCGCTTAGGCTCTTTACCTTTAGGCGTGCTGTCCTCCGACCTGTTCCTTTTGGACGCCTGGCCTCGTGTCGGTTTCGACCCAATTGGTTTGGAGGCTTCTTTTCTGGCTTCTTCTGGCGCCATCCCCCCCTTTATGAGGAACTTCATCCTCTTCCTGGCGGCCCCAGAGAGTCTAGGTCTCTTGACCACCAACTTTTCGAGGCCCTCGATGACCTCTTCATCGCTGCTCTTCAGCAACGTTTCTTCAGTCCTGGTGTCAGGACTTGCGCCCTGTTCCCCAGGCTGATTGAGGCTAGTTTCTTCCTCCAGTTCTGACATATTTGGGCTAATGTCAGGCCCTTTTCCTTTTGTTACTTGGTCCATAAATTGATCCCACGAGTAGCTAGGGAGAAGTAGTCACCAGGAGCAGAGCCCCGCATGCCCCTGGAAGGCTTATTGAAACCGGAGGTCGCCTGGTATCCGGAGTTCGCATATTTGTGACTAGCTCTTCCCACTAGCCATGCAGACATCGGCATATGCTGTTCCACCTTGTCTTGGGGAAAGTGTTTATTGTGTCTTTCTTCCACTTGGTTCGGGCGATTAAGCCGGAACCCCCGCCATGCATCCTCCGCCCGCGAGACATGACCACGTCAGTGGAGAAGCGTGACGGTATAACAGTCATGAGGGGGTCAGACCCTTGCATGCCTGGCATCGTTTGCCCACGTGCAGTACCTTTGGCCACGACACTACAGCCAGGTGGTGGGGGTCGGTCTTGGTTTTCACCGCTCAGCTTGGACCTTATCAACCTGGAGACCCTGCCGGAGCAGTGTTCCGTTGACCTTGCTCCAAGAATCATTGCAGCTACTTAAGCCCTCACACCAGCGTCAAGGTGCCGACCATTCGTGAGGGTAAGAAATTATAAGGCTCGACATTGACAATGAGAGAATAGACGGCTTAGCGAAATGGCATTAGTTCTGTGATGTTTCATATATACTATGGAAGCAAGTTGTAAAGCTTTATTGCAAAATACATTGGATTATGTTCAGTAAGTGATAATCTATGTGAAGGAAAAAAGTACTCAAATCTTCTCCTAGTATTGTTAGTATTTTCATATTGTTCGAAATAATGCAAGTTCTTGCGAAGGAATAACAAAATTCTATAAATGAAAAGGCCTGGAAAAGTAAGTTTATTATTGGACCTGAACATGCCTCTGCAAGACTCCCTGTAGGTACTTCAAACGGAACATTACTCGCAGCGCCATCTTCTGACGAACAAACACCCTTTCTGTTTGCGAGGAACTCCCCCAGCAAATAACTCCATAACTCAATAGTGACTGAAAGTTCGCATAGTATATAGTCTTTAAGGTGTTCACATCAACCTGGTTTCTCAGAACTCTGAAGGTGTAGATGGTGGAATTCAGTTTGGGAATCAAAGCATCACAGTGTAAACCCCAGTTCAGATTTTGATCCATTGATATGCCTAGAAGATTTGTGCAGGAGGTGACCTGAATCTCCTTACTTGTGTGTTCTGGATGGACAACTCGAGATCTTACATTGGCGAAGAATACATCTTAGTTTTTTCTTTATTTAGTTCCAAGTGATTGTCAGTGCACCATTGTTTAACTTTGAGCAGAACTTTGCTGACGTTATTGGGCGCCGTTTCAACGCTTTGATTTGGTATATATTTGTGTCATCCGCATACAGATAAGTATCCACCTTTTCTTCCATCTCAACCTGAAATTCTTCTTCCTGAAATACACTGGGAAGATCATTAATATAGACAAGGAACAGAAGGGGCCCCAGTATGGTGCCCTGGAATACTCCCTCCTGAACTGAAGCCTCTGTTGACTCAATACGGCAGCCTGCTTGATCCAATACAGTAATTTGTCTTCTGTTTGCCAAGTAGCTTGCGAGGAGTTTCAGAGGTAGGCCCCTTATTCCATACCTTTCAAGCTTACCCAGTAAACTTTTATGGTCAACGTGGTCAAAAGCCATTAGCGGAGTAGTAGTATTTCGAGCTCTATACCCAGGCTGATTTTCATTCCAGAAATTCTTTTTTCCATCCATTCCAACATTCTTTCTTTGATGATACATAATTTCAAAAATTCCATATGCAAGGTAAGATTGCGATCAGTCTATATAGTGGAGTGCCTGGAGCATTCAAAACCGTAAAACCTCGGACTAGAGTTACAGTGAATGAATTGAAACGATCGATGTGGGATATTGTTTTTTAAACAATAAATTGCAATGTTTACCCATTTTTTTCGTGTGCAATCAATTTTTTCATTGTTTAAACAAATTATTATAAAAAATTAATGTTTGACCATATATTTTCACTTTAAACAGTAATTTTTTAGTACTTATATGTTGAATCTCACCTGAGTAGACATATAGGAACATTTTTCAAAGATACCTGCGAATGAAAATACCAGTAGGCAGCATCTCGAACGTGGAGGGGAGAGCGGAGCGACAGCTGCTATGTACAATGGAATTTCTCGGCCAGTTTAATTATAAATGAAACGTACTCTATTGTGTACATTTAAAGAAATAACGTCATCAATTACGACCATGAAAAAAAATTATTAGTACAAAATCCGTTTATTTAAATATATAACAGAACATTGTTGTCAACATCAAATATTTTCTTTTACTTCATCTATCTGTATAATGGGTGAAGTATTGGAACAACTATTTTCGCTGCACTGTAGACATGCTACACTGCAGTATAAACCACTTTTTCTGCATCCACACGCAGCTCCACATCCCTTTTTGCAATTACAAAATAACATTTGCAATAAATTATCCGGAACAGGTAATTGATTCATTGTTATTGGGATGTACATGTTATTGGAAATATAGTGTAAAAAAGATTATCGGGATATCAGCCGTATTTTTTCATGTTATTGGAATACTTCCATCCCCAATTTTCAATAACTACGTAATTTCCTAGCAATCCTAGCCATATCTGAATTTGTAGGTACACTCTTTTAAGGTGCTCAAACGCTTCACCAGTTGTTGGAGGCAGTGATGACAAAAGAACCCTTGTATTTTTGGCTGTTGCTTTTATGAGAGAATTGAACCTTAATGTATTTAAATCATGAGTGTTAGACGGAGCGGCATATGAACTCAAAAAACATGCCACACCTGCTTGCAATATATTATTGGGGGTCTTCATTGATATTTTTAAATACTTTTACTGAGTCGTGTAAATCAATCCGTTTCTCAAAATTTTTGGCAAACTTAATTTTTCCTTTATTGAAAAATGCAGAAGTAGTGCCCCAACCCGTAAAGGCATGTAAAAAAAGAATATGTTCTTTACAGTTTGGTAATGATTTTTCTAAACATTTCGATGAAAATATCTTCTGTTGTACTTTGCCTCGGGATGCGGTTTTAGAAAATATATTTCACGATCTTTATCTACCAATGCCGTAAATATCACTAACCGTTAGGTTAGGTTTCAATCCGTTTAAGTATTTCAACTTAATTTATTTATATGTTCTATGTATATTTATTTATTCAACAACTCGGTATGGAATACAACGGGACAAGCCCAGAAAACAGTATTCACCTAGTTTTAAAACAAATATATCTTTACACTTCAACAGAAGAGATCAAACATAAGTGAAACAAATATATGAAATAAAATATACACTCTGATACATATACCAATATTCAACTCATGAGAAAATACTCCGAACCCCCACACACGGTCATTTCAGGTAGTCCTTTCAGTTTAAAATATAAAGAAATTCATTTCCCTCAGTTAGACTGAACAGTTGGCAAAATCGCGTTAAACTGAGACTGAAATGCCCACTCACGTAAAGTTTAGACTGACAATTTCAACTGCGATCAGTCTAACTGTCAGTTAAATAAACTGAATATGAAGAAATTCATTTCTCTCAGTTAGACTGAACACTGAACAGTTGGCAAAATCGCGTTAAACTGAGACTGAAATGCCCACTCACGTAAAGTTTAGACTGACAATTTCATCTGCGATCAGTCTAACTGACAGTTAGACTGTACGTGAGTGGCCGGCCTAAGGTTGCGTTTCAACTGGGCCAGCGACATACTGAAGAGATCTAAATCGGAACAGTGATTATCGCATGTACTAATCATTCTATAAATAGGAGCATTTTGTCCACTGGCTGTTCTCCGGAAGGGGGCATAAAAGGTGTTATAATTACGAAGTCTCATATCAGGAACCTTAAATGGAATAGTCAGCAATGCCAAAAAAAAAGCAAAGGGGCCAATTTGAGTCGTCAAACGATCCATTCTAGAGTTTAAGGGTTATATGTATTTTTGTATGCTGTATCATGAAAAAATTTAAATAAAGAATAAAAAAAAAAAAAATTAGGGGTGGACAACCCCTAACATTCAGGGGGATGAAAAATAGATGTTGGCAAAAAAAAATAAAAATCTAGCCTGAAAGAGTTCAATTTAGGTTAGGTTAGGTTGTGTTAGAAAAAGGGGTTGATCGTAGAGGGGTGAAAATTTAGGGTTATATGTATTTTTGTATGCCGTATCATAAAAAAATAAAAGTAAAAAATTCTGTTCGAAAAAATTAAAAAAAGAGTTAGGGGTGGACCATCCTTATCATTCAGGGGGATGAAAAATAGATGTTGGCCGATTCCCAGTCCTACCCGATATGCACACAAAATTTCACGAAAATCGGTCCAGCCGTTTCGGAGGAGTTCGGTAACAAAGATGCAGACAGGAGATAATAGAGATAATACCAGCTGTCGCTCCGCTCTCCCCTCCACGTTCGAGATACCTACTGGTATTTTTATTCACAGGTATCTTTGAAAAATGTTCCTATATGTCTACTCAGGTGAGATTCAACATATAAATACAAAAAAAATTACTGTTTAAAGTGAAAATATATGGTCAAACATTAATTTTTTATAATTATTTGTTTAAACAATGAAAAAATGGATTGCACACGAAAAAAATGGGTAAACATTGCAATTTATTGTTTAAAAAACAATATCCCACATCGATCGTTTCAATTCAGTCACTGTAACTCTAGTCCGAGCTTGAATGCTCCAGGCACTCCACTAATAGTTATTATTATCATTTTTGTCACCTCTATTTTTATAGATTTATCTCAGCTACTTTCAACTCATCTGGGAAACAGCCTTCTTGGAAACATGTATTAATTTAAACAGAAATAGGATGACCAATTCCATTGTACCCTGGGTAGGTTATGGAAAGGAGTTCTTCCATCTTTAAATTAATTTTTGAAATTCTAAATGAAAGTCATTCAGACATGTAGATTTATTTCAGACACAATGGGGCGTTCATCCGACTAAGCAAGCTGCTTAGTCGGATGAACGCTCCGATCCGATCCATCGGTAACAGTTAAGTAACATCGAAGTTTTATCAACCACCTTTCCGCTCCATGCTCCTTCATACGTCAAAGCCACATGATTTGATGTCATACTCTTGTTGTTTATTTTCCATTTTCAAATGAAACTTCAACTATCACCAACAACAAACTTCAGGCTTTCGGCATGTAGCATAAAAATAGACCGCTCGAAAAAATGGCGTCCGCTCCGATGTAGCGCTCAGGTAGCATAAAGGTTCATCCGACTTTCTCACAACAGTTGGCCAACTGTTGAGTTCGATGAACGCACCCATTGATTTAAACTTGACAATGAACAGAAATTCAAATAAAGGCGGACTCCCACTACTCGTATATTTGGCAAGTACACAATTATTTGCGTACTTGGCAAGTAGATGAAGTTTCGAATTTGAATGACAAGATTGACAAGTATTGGCCGAGTGAACCACTCCCACTACATGCCAAATATAGGCAAGTGGCAAATTTTTGCCAAATACACGAGTAGTGGGAGTCCGGCGTAAGGCTTAAGGCGCGTAAGTTATAGGCAACACATCATGCATGTTTCTGTACACACTCTTCTCACAAGAAAAGCATATTTTCTCGCCGTTAAATTCAACAATCAGATTCGTTTCTCATGTTAATACTTTCCGTTTTTCGCACCTCACACCGTTCTCTCTCTTCAATATTCTACCTTTCTTGTATGTGACATCAAGATAAAGGTATGAAAAGAAGAGGGGATTCGATTTAAAAAAAACTGAACAACATCATGATAACATTTCTGATCTTTTAGTCTCTCTGAAAGGAGTTTTTTCAGGAATTTTTTTTGGCAAAGGACTGAGCATTTTTATTTTTGACATGTTTTGTGAAACTCCTCTGGTTCTCTTCCAAAAAATAATTCAGATGGAGATAAAATATTGTGAGTAATTGGAAAATTTCTTATTTTCAAAAGTGCTAAATATGAATCTCTTTTAGTGGATATACATTGCCCAATTGTATTTTTGATTACCTGAATGGCCCTCTGATAGTATTATATCCACTTCGAAAACACTGCGTGTGAGTAGGACGATCGCTCAAAAATTATAATTCGAACAATTTCAGATAAATAAATATTTAATAAAATGTCAAAGTTTATTGAAAAATCATATAAATATTAAAAAATATGATATAAGGTATATCCTTGAGTACTCCATCTGCATACTCAATCGTTGTTTATAGCTAAATTGACATCTGCGTAGATGTAGTCGAATCAGTACTAGTCTTATTTCCAAATAATTGCACAACACTTTCCTCCATCCTATCAATGTCGATAGATTTATTTCGGTTCTTTTCCAACAACTCTTCGTCACGTATATATGTCGCCGATAGTGCTTTCAATTTTTCGTCAATCTCTTTCAGTGATTTGACCAAACTAACTCCGATACTCGTTCCAATGGATTGTCTTGAGTCGTCTTCTTCATACGCCTAAAAAAACATAGTCGTTTCATAATTTGATCATTACGACTATCAACAATCTCAGAAGAAAGATTCTCTGAAATTTGCATGCACGTGAGCGGTGAGAGCATTGTATTCATTGTCGCCAAAGGCTATGTAATTAAAACGCCAATTAATAATGGGGTTGCGGTCAAATTTTGCCCAAACTCAACCTCAGCATTGGACGTTCGACTCCACTATTAATTATCTGGGTTTATCTGTTCTAGAGGTATCGTGTTCACGGAAGGTCAGAATTAT
Source organism: Adalia bipunctata (assembly GCA_910592335.1). Lineage (NCBI taxonomy): Eukaryota > Metazoa > Arthropoda > Insecta > Coleoptera > Coccinellidae > Adalia > Adalia bipunctata. The sequence goes on along the minus strand of OU342949.1, from coordinate 6,949,546 downwards.
ACAGTGCGCGTCAAAATTATGGAACAGATTCATTTTCTCAGAAGAAAAATATTTGGCTGCTAAATCCTGAAACAGGTCAATTTTTGTTTCACTTTTACCAAATTTTTATGCATTTTCGAAGGATTTTTATTGCACCCTGTGCTATCCGCAACAACCCTCTAAATTTTTTGAATAGGGAAAGTTGACAAATTTCATCAGGTATCATCGTCTCAAAGTAAATGAGCCATGACAAAGTGCACATACTGAGAACCTCTTTGAACTAATTGATTTAAAAAAAAAATTCTTGAAAATTTTTGAACGCCTGTGAAAACTATACAAAGAGCTTGCCAAAAAGGTACCACATAACCCACTTTCCCTATTCAAAAAATTTAGAGGGTTGATGTGGATGGCAAAGGGTACAACAAAAATCCTTCAAAAATGCATAAAAATTTGGTAAAAGTGAAACAAAAACTGACCTGTTTGAGGATTTTGTTGCCAAATATTTTTCTTCTGACCATTAATTCCACTCATTCCATTTTTAGTGAGGAAGTTTCCTTAGCAACACTCGTTTCTCATCGATAAAACATTCACATCGGCAAAACCAACAAGTTAGTTTTTCAGCGACAAAATTTTTGACGTTTCTCAAATTTATAGATAGCTTCGGGAATGAATACCATAGAGAAAACAAACAGCGTTTAGTTGATCTATGATGAATATTTATTTGTCAAATAGCGCAATACAAGCCCGTAATAAGCCCGATGGGACCATCTAGGATTCTAGGAGCATAGAATAACTGGAGGGAAGGCTTCATACGCTCGATAGATCATTTTGAACTTCCAATGACGGCGGAAGTTCAGAGTTTCGTGTGACGCCCGAAAGATGAGCGCTGTAATCGTTCATGAGGCTACATGTCACATATCTTGTTCTGCGGCGCTACAGTTGCGAAGAATATTGTTGACATATCACCCCATACTAATCAACTATTTACTCTACTATTTATGCGCAATTATATGGGAAGTCTATGATCGGAAATAAATTTGTCAAAACAATATCCTTATCGAAAACAGGTATTATAATACGGAAAGACTGAGGTTTTATCTGTTCTTGTGTATCATACGCAGAATTATATGGTACCCCGTTTACATTCCCTCTGCTAACACTTAGATTCGGAGCGGGAAACAGATTTTTCTTCCTATATTCAATCTGTTCTTTGTAGCCATTTCTTTACACGTGCTATATGCATATTGTCGAATTTACGAAAAAAAGTATGTAGTGCTTTCTTTCAAAGGAATATTTATTATGATATAGTAACAAATCGTATCTTATAAGTAATAACAACTAATAATCATTAATGATAATTTTATAGGATAGCCGTGCTGGAGCTACGAACGACGTTGGCGCCATCTCGTGACCTTGCGGCGTTCGGACGTTTTTGGCAGTTTATTTTTCTAGTGAAGCTTTCTCTCCAGTTATTCTATGCTCCTAGAAATTATTTTTAGACACATTTTCTCGTGGAATAGTCATGTCGAATAATATAACTCGAGATGAAATTTAAGCAGGTAAAATTTCTCTCTTGTCATATTCATGCGAATAGCAACAAACTCTGACTTTACAATCCAAAAATTTTGCCGGCAAAATTTCATCTCTAGTGGAATATTAAAAAATGAATTTGTTCGATTATTTTGACGCGCACTATACAGGTGTCCCAGAAGTCGCGCACCCCAGTGAGAGGAACGAAAGTGAAAAATATTCTAAGCCCAAAAATCCATTTTTGAAATTTTTCGATACCGTAGTTAATCAGTAATTAATTAATGAAGGTGACCAATCAGGAGAATGGCAGCGCCCTACAGAAGAATAAGTAGGCAGTGGGGACGCGACAGTGAGACGCCAGTCTCGGTTTTCTGCGTGGAAAGCCGGCAGCAGCTCTGGCATCTCACTCTCGCGGCCCTACTTATTCTTCTGTAGGGCACTCCTGATTGGTCACTTTCATTAATTACTAATTAACTACGTTAACAAAAAATTTCGAACATGAATTTTTGGGCTTAGAATATTTTTCACTTTCGATCCCCTCAATGGGGTGCGCGCCTGCTGGGACACCTGTATACAGAGTCATAATTTAGTATGGTGTTTTTCGATAGCTACCAAACAAGACATCTTAGAATTCTCGTTCCATAACTGACTTCTAGGAGACTTATTTCTACATCTCAGGAAATTATTTTTCAGTATACAGGTCGTCCCCAAAAAGATAATCCGACAGATGAGTGATTTTTCAAATGGATCACCCTATATTTTTCATATATTTTTAATGTGTTCCTCTTCAATGAAGTGCAATTTTAGAGTTATTTTTTCAGCGGTGCTGATCTTATTGAAAGAGAACTGTAAGAAGTTGAGGGCATAGCCTTTCGCTAAAAGTCCCGAAACTCTCAGAAGAAGCAGAAGTAACACAAATTCGATCCTAAGTTTTTTCAACTGAGATATTTGCTGAATTATCATAGCGAAATATTTATCCTACCTTCTACAGGATGGCCGTTGTTAACTGTCAAATATGGAGAGATTCAAATTGATATTTTTTGATTTTTTAATAGGCAACACCCTGTATATTTTTTGAGCGAATACAGACCATTGAATTCTTCACTTTTTCGCGAAAGTAACATTGATATTGGTGATATTTTTACGTTTGCGCCTAGCAGACACGAAAAATGCCATCAAAACTGAAAATTCATAATGATTAAGCGTAAAAGAGTCGGAAAATGAAACGGGTGATGAAAATCATTCAGATAATAATATAATATTGCTTAACTAGTAATATTTCAAACGGATAATTCTTGGAATTCTCAGATATCTTGTACTGATTTATCTTAGTTAAAGCAAATCATGATTCAATCAGGGCCGGATTAACCCCAGGGCAAAAAGGGCAATTGCCCAGGGCGAATTCAAAATTGGGGGCGAATTCATCGAGCCACCAACTACATACGGAAACCACTGAAATCAAGAAAAGCGAATCCAAACAATAGCAACATAGGTTTCGTTCCTTCGACCGATATCAGTCGTCATTTCCTTGCGCCTGCCCCTCGCATTTCGCATCGCATCCAAACGAACCGTCGGTCGCCCCCCCACCGCCTCTTCGATGTCCGAGCTTCCGCGCATATTCTATACACTCGGGTGACTAGTCATTACATGGTGAATAGAAGGCGCACGCATCGAAATCGAATTGATGTGTGGAAATAAACGCTTTTGTAGTTTTGTGAATGCCGGTCATGTAAATTTATTTTATTGTTTCTGTTTGGTATCATTCATGGTGACAGCATCGAATTTGGCAGAATTTAAGTCGCGATGTGAAATATTGGTCGAGTATTTTTCAGATTGGTGTTATAAGAATGGTCTCATACTGAACGTGGATAAGACAGATCTCGTACACTTCCACTTGCGTGACACCAGCGATCGGCTTATTCTCGAACTTCCTCGTGAGACTTTGAGGTCCTCAGATTGTGTGAAGTTCCTTGGTCTACAAGTGGATAAAAACTTAAGCTGGCAAGATCATACCGATTCTGTATGTAAGCGTTTGAGTAGTGCATTTTATGCCGTGAAACGCCTTAAACCATTATTCCCCTTGGAGTCAATAATGAATATATACTATCCACTCGTTTATTCCCATTTGAATTATAACACGGTCTTATGGGGCGGATCGTCTGGGAGTGGTTCCGTTTTTGTCGCCCAAAAGAGAATTATTCGCTTAATCTTTGGTCTGAAACCCCAGGAGTCCTGTAGACCTTTTTTTATACAACATAAGATATTGAGTTTTCCATGTATTTATATATTGAACTGCCTGCTTTACACTAAAAGGAATATTCAGTGCTTCGAATATCATGAATATAACACGAGGCAGAAGGAAACCATTTGCATTCCAGTTCATAGAACTACTAAATTCGAAAGTTCACCTATGTATGGTGGTATAAAACTTTATAATCATTTACCAAATAGATTAAAAATCTTAAAGTTCACGAGTTTCAAGGGAGAGATCAAGAAAATTCTTTTAGAAAGGTGCTTCTATAGTAGGAGTGAATATTTCGAAGCAGTATTGGGGTGAAAGTGGGTAGTTCTATATTTCCTTCTTTATTTGTTTCCATTGTCATTTTGTGTTCTTTTTTGTTTTTCTAATTTCATGGTTATCTTTAGGAAATAATTGGATGTTTGACTTTTCCTATACATGTAGAATGTCTTAAAGGATGCAATAAATTATTATTCTTCCTCATCGGTCTCCCGGTCTCAGCTTAAGCTGGTATTATTTCTATGAACCAGTGAAAAAACAATTCAGTTCCTCCCACTAGTTCAGGAATTTCCGCACGATGTGACAGGTTTGCAATGCTACAGCCCGTTGTGCATATCCCGCGATTCTCTGGGATAATTCGATCTTTTTCTTGAATGATTCCCTTCCGTCAGCTGAAGTTCCGGATGCATTCCGGTGAACTCGTTATAGAGGGAGTATCTCCATCCAGGAAGTGGTTTGTCCTCGCAATTGTTCACGTAATAAAAAGCTCGCATTACTTCAATATTCATGTCGCGGCTCCACTTGATACGTGCGTTGCGAGCTCCCCTGCGGACAGTCCTCCTCACGGTGGTCGAGCCAGCAGGTGGAGTGGCATTTAGATCTTCTGCCATGGTATCGGTTTCCACTTCTCGTTGCTGGCATTTTCCCCATTTTCATTGGTTCGCCACCATTTACCCTTGGTGGCCCAGGTAACTCGGGCCGTGGGGACGTCACCCCCCATGTGGCGTGGCAGAAACCAAACCACACCCGTGCGGGTCAAAAATTATTATTATTCATCATCATCGGTTTCCCGGTCTCAGCTTAAGCTGGTATTATTTCTATGAACCAGTGAAAAAACAATTCAGTTCCTCCCACTAGTTCAGGAATTTCCGCACGATGTGACAGGTTTGCAAAGCTACAGCCTGTTGTGCATATCCCGCGATCCTCTGGGATATTTCGATCTTTTGAAGATTTTTCTTAAATGATTTGGACATGACTCCTTCAGCCGAAATCACCAATGGTATAATAGTGACTTTCGACAATTGCCACATATTCTTCAGTTCCATTGCCAAGTTCTCGTACTTCGTAATTTTTTCCGACTCCATTTTTCCGATGTTATGAGTCAATGGTACTGCCACATCAATTATCACCCCATACTTCTGATCCTTCTCAATGAATACAAGGTCCGGTCTATTGTAGTCCACTGATCTATCTGTTGTTATGGGTCTGTCCCAATAGAGAACCGCTGCGTCCGTTTCCAACACTGCTGCAGGTTGATACTTATAGTATGGCGGACAAGTATCCAGAAAACCATGTCTAAGAGCCAACTGCTGGTGAACAATTTTTGCCACTTGGTTGTGTCGGCCCAGATATTATTATTATTATTATTATTATTATTATTATTATTATTATCACATTTCTATCAGTATCGTCGATTCACGTCACAATGAATTTCGTTGGAGGGTGTATAAAAGCGATATCGAAAGAAAAAAAATTGTAAAACTACCTAGTGGTGAAACGAGGAAAAATGCTGTCGAATTTACTGGCGCAAGTCAAATGAAGATAACTGTTTTTTTCAGTATCATTGATACCATGATTGCAGAGTTGAGCAGAAGAAAGTGTGCCTTTACAAGTATGCCCGATAAATTTGGATTTTTGAATAATTTATCAAGCAAAGATGATGATTAAATAATATCTGATGCCAAGCAACTTCGTGATATACAGGGTGTCCCACTAGTGCCGCAGCGGACGATATACGCGTAACGGACTGCGTTTTGCTAAATTTTTTTGATGCAGACTTGATATACTACAAGAAGAGCACAACCTAAAAATATTTTCGAATATATAGGGTGGCCCACAGAAGAGTAATAGCGGGTGACTTTGTTTCTTCAAATGGGACACCCTATATTCAATAGTCTTTTTCAATTCTTTGAAACTTTCTGCATGCTTCCGTATAATTTTCACATATTTTTATTCGACAGTTTTCGAAATATTGACCATTTTCACAAAAATCTCATACTTGTAGAGGCTATGTTATACCATTTTATTTAACGAACCCTTGCACATACCAATAACAATTTTATATGGATTGAAAGACAAGACTTCAAAGTATCCCACCCAGCTATAATAAAGCATCGCCAGCATACAGAGTGTCCACAAAAAGACTATCAACATGACGAATTTCAAATCGATTTTTCTTCATTTTTTCAAATGCAATGCATATAATTTTTTTTCATCATTGTAATCACCATTCATTTTACTTCATTTTTTGTCAAATACATGATATGCATATCTCTGAAGGAATAGGATTTTTTAGAGTTTTTCCTCGAAATTCACATTTTCTTTCGAATTCAAAGAGCAGATTTGGCTTCTCTGTGGTTATTGGGAACTGTCAAATTATTCTATTCAAAATAAACATCATTGCAGCTTCAATTCAAATCTTCATAGTTTTTACTGATTGGATGAATACTCACACAATGATGTAAAAATTCAAAAAATACCAATGAGTTTGAATGTACAAGTTATGAATGCTTCAAAAAAACGAGTTTCGAAACTTCAGGATAAAAAAAGTGCCACTTCTTATCCTTATACAACTTTCTTCGAAAAAATGATATTCATAAGTTTCCCAGGCACGCACGCAGATCTTCAAGCTCACAAGCTCAAAGCTTGTTTGAAATATTTGGAAGATTCGACGTTCCAAGTAGAAACATAGAGAATTATCAAAAATGTATTTTGAAAAATTTGTACAGAAAGCAAGTTTCTGTCTTCAGTAACTGATTTCATCACATTTTTGAGTAGATACATCAAAACTTTCTAGTTCCTTATTTCGCTATAATATGAATTGAAGCTTCAATGATGATAATTCTGAGTGGAATAATTTCACAGTTCTCAATAACCACAGAAAAGCCAAATTTGATTTCGAAGGTATATTATGTGAATTTCAGGGAAACATTTCGAAAAAGCGCTTAAAAATCCTATTCCGTTAGAGATATGCATATCATGTATTTGACAAAAAATGAAGTGAAATGAATGGTGATTACAATGATGAAAAAAAATTATATGCATTGCATTTGGAAAAATGAAGAAAAATCGATTTGAAATTCATCATGTTGATAGTCTTTTTGTGGACACTCTGTATGCTGGAGATGCTTTATTATAGCTGGGAAGGATACTTTGAAGTCTTGTCTTTCAATCCATATAAAACTGTTATTGGTATGTGCAAGGGTTCGTGAAATATAATTGGATAACATAGCCTCTACAAGTACCATTTTTTTGTCAAAATGGCCAATACTTCGAAAACTGTCGAATAAAAATATGTAAAAAGTATACGAAAGCATGCAGGAAGTTTCAGAGAATTAAAAAACACTATTGAATATAGGGTGTCCCATTTGAAAAAACAAAGTCACCCCCCTTCCCTCTTTTGTGGGCCACCCGATATATTCGAAAATATTTTTAGGTTGTGCTCTTCTTGCAGTATATCAAGTCTGCATCGAAAAATTTTGCCAAACTCAGACCGTTACGCGTATATCGTCCGCTGCGGCACTACTGGGACACCCTGTATAAGAATGATTTGAGTCCTGATTTTCCAGACCTATGCATTCAGTTCAAATATTTTATCCGAGGCATAGAAAATCAGAAAGTTTCGAAAAATCCAGAAATGATCGACCAGGAAAATAACATTCATGGTGAAGAGGAATTTGAGCCGGAAAGTAAAAATACCAATTTGGAAACAATTTTTGAATTAATTCGAAGAGAAAAAATTATTTCATTGTTTCCAAATATAGATACCATTTTGAGAATATATCTGTATTCTGTGTATGCCATCAACGAATGCTCCCGGTGAAAGATCATTCTCAACCCTTAAGAGAATAAAATTTTTTTGAGAAACTCAATTGGAAATGAAAAATTGAGTGACATTTCACTATTAAATATCGAAATTGAATTGTTGAATTCTCTTGATGAGACATGTATCATTGAAAGGTCTCTCAAGGCGAGAAAGAGAGCTCATTAACGTGTCCCACTTGTTATATTTTTTTATTTGTGCTTGTAAAAGCGAAACTCACATTTCCCTATTGAAGGAATCTTAGTGAACATGTTTTGTAACGGAGCAAGTTTTCCCGGCTGAATTAGCGGGTACATCAGATCGCGACAGTTGGCACGCTGATTGATGCGCGATAGGTCATGACCGCGGGGTCGACCGCGCTGGGCGTGGTCAAGCGCCGCGACCCGGAAACGTATAAGGTCGGACGCGCGGTCGGTAATTAGGAATTCAATTTTCAAATTATTCGCGGTACCACCAGTCGTAGGAAATCCGAACCCAGGCACAGTTTTAAGTGAAAGAGGCATTAGTGCAAACACCAGGTTTTCCAGGTCCAGGTCCAGGTCTATTATTCCGAAGAACAGTGAGTAAACCGAAGGGTTACGCGTGAGCAAGGTATGATTATTTCATTTAAATTTTATTTGTTGATTTGTCGGTGTATTACTGTATTTTCCCATTTCGATCCTTTACCTCTCTGGGTCATGGAATTGTGTGGTAGCTTCAAACGGCCTGCATAGTTCTATGAATTTCCCAGTATGCGGGGATGTACATGTTAGCTTGAAACGGCGCATTTACATCTTCGTTCCTTTCCCAACATCCATGGTGCTAGGTAGTAGCTTGAAATGGCGTGCCTGACTCGGTGGATTTCTCCTAGTATACAGGGTGGTGTATGTTAGCTTCAAATGGCGCATACACAACCCGGTATTGTCTCCAACCTTCCAATTCCCCATGGCTCCGTACAATAGCTTTAAATGGCCTGTATGAGTTCATGGTAACCCCAAGAGTACAGGGACACGCATGCTAGCTTCAAATGGCGCATTCAGTGGCCCTGTATTCCCCTTGTTGTATCGCCCGAGTTCTTAGAGTCCGTGTATTAGCTTAAAACGGCCTACATGTCTCTTTGGATTCCGAGTGTATGGGATTGTACGATGTTAGCTTAAAACGGCGCATCTCACAGTTCTATCCGGGTACATTCCTTTCTTTATGTCTCCTACCAATCGTAACGCACCGACAATGAAACTTTGTTTAGTTTTATTCAAGCGTTCCGTTGCCCACGTTATTACCTGCCGTAATTCTGTTTTCTCACAATATTTTCTGCTTGCACTCTTGCTTCATTTCGCTTATTTCCGCTTGCTACCGCACGTTACTTTGACCGCTTTCTCATTTTCGTAGTAGTGTATATTTTGAATCTTTGCATGTATAATTTTCCATCACAAATGCACGTTACACCCCGCCTCCGAACAAATTACTCCTCCTATTCCTGGTACATTGTTAAAAGTATACTATATCAGCGACATCATTGGTTACAACACTTCGCCATTGGTAATGTGTGTGGATATTATCCAGTTACCAGTTCTCATCGAGAGGGACATCATGTACGCCTAGGCGTAAATTTATCATTTCATATCATGTACGCCGAGACGAAAATTTATCATTTACATCATGAACACCGAGGTATATAGACATCATTCTACGACATGTACGCCGAGACACCAGCATAGCATCACACACCAGGAGCACCGCTACGTACACCACATTACCATTGGCCCCGACACATTACACTTCAACTATCGAAATCATTGTACCAATATCGTTTTCCATTGATTTAACATCATTGTGTAATTGTGCATATCTATTCATTTTCATTGATATCATTCGCTCATTGTATATATTACCGAACCTAGAATATACGTGTCCTGGTCATTGTGAGTTTTATTTTCCCGAGCAGAATTTTTACAATAATTTTCAGAGATAGGGAATAAAATATATTAACATCAGGCCCCTGGGCATAATCTTCTCTGACTGCAGCTCCTGGACACCCGTAGGAGTACCGCCTACGGGTTCCGAGTGTCCTCAACACTTTAAACTAGAGGTGGCGCCCGAGGTTTCTGTCTTCGGAAGGTAAGATGGTAAAGAATAGAAACGGAAGGTCGTCGCAAATGGCGCCCGAGCAGGGACCGAATTGTTGCCAGCCTTTCCGTGAAGTCCCCGTCAACTGGACAGACCAGAGGAGGAGCAAGTTCCGAAGAATCTACAACTACCCACTGAGAGGATGAGATTAGAAGATTTGTTGAACACCATTGTTCGACTTCCGACTTACCAGGTTTCCGAGTTATCCTGCATTCCGACCCGCTACAAATTTCGATCAACTTCGAGTCCTGGCCACCCGATGTTCTGCGCATGGGTGACCTCCCACCACCACCTTATGGAGAGGAAAAATCGTTTATAAGGAGTCGCACAAGAAACGACATTCAATAATTAAACCAGCCAGCGAACCGAGAAGAATAATTAAACCAGCCAGCGAACCGAGAAGAATTATTAAACCAGCCAGCGAACCGACGAAATTATTAAACCAGCCAGCGAACCGACGAATTAATAAACCAGCCAGCGAACCGACGAGATTCTTAAGCCAGCCAACGTACGATCATTCTAAAATCAGCCAGCGAATCGACGAGAATAAAATCGACAATCACAAGCCAGCCAGCTATCCGAGAAGAAGTTTGCAAGTCGCCTAGTCAAGAAGGAAGTTTTCAAGAACGCCACCAGACCGCCGACATGACCAACAACTCCGAAGAAAATCCACCGGCCGCCGGATCGACAGACCAAAGTACCAGTTGGATTTATAAATTGAAGAAAGACGAACTCGAGGTAGAATTAGACAAATTTCATCTCCAGCGGGAAGGAACTGTCGACGAAATGAGGAAGAGACTGGTCAAGTTCATAAAGAGTGGACAAGCCACCCCAAATCCGCCTGTCTACCTGACGCCGCCAGTATTTCCGACATTACCTCCGCCAACGCCGAGTACCTCCAGTCATCCGGACCCCATAGACCTGCACAAAAACGGAATAAGTTTCGACGGAATTCAAGATCCAGCCGCATTCTTGGAGAGAATAGAAGAGATTCAGAGTCAACTTCACCTGGATCCAGAGGGAATATTAGCAGGCCTACCTCAAATTCTAACCGGTGATGCTTCTTTGTGGTTCCGGAATAATAAACGCGATCTGACAAACTGGTCCGCATTCATCGAGGCATTCAAGACGTTCTACTTCCCAACCGACTACTACATCACTTTGGAGGAAGACATCCGCAGGCGACAACAACAACCGAACGAGGCCGTCACCAAATACATTACCGACCTGCAGACGATGATGAGGAGACACGGAGGTTATAGCGACGTTCAAGAACTATCAACGCTTCAGAGAAACCTGCTACCCGACTATCGCCAAATGCTATGGGGACATAACATACAAGATATACCCACGTTCTTGAAGAAAGTCCGCGAAATCGAGGCCCTGAAAATTGAGATCCGACACCAGAATAATGTTCCATCAACATCCAGGGACCCGGTAAAAGGACCAACAACGCCAAACAGGCCACGCCCAACTTATCCGGCGAATCAAGAGCCTCCGAAACGGCCTACGTCTACAACTTGCTGGAGATGCGGACAAACCGGACATCTAAGAGGAGACTGTCGAAATCCACCGCAGTTGTTTTGTTCTCGATGCGGACGAAAAGGAGTCATGAGCCGTGATTGTAGCTGTCCCAAGCCGGGAAACTAAGCAGGGAAAGATTTGTCACGAGGCCAGATCCGATACCCGTACCCTCCGCCTCGTTTGCCGCCGTCGAACACTATGTAGACCACCGCCCACACATAGACATCGAACTATTTGGAAGGAAGTTCCGAGCACTTTTGGATACCGGAGCCTCCAGATCGTATTTCGGAGACACAATAAAGGACTTATGTAATCTCGAGAAACTGCCGACCATCCGAGAGAAAATACCGAACGCCCTCCTAGCCGATGGAAGTATATCGAAAATACCATTTGCAGTCAACCTTCCGCTCGGAATCCAAGACGAAATATTCGAGATGCCGCTGATGTATCTGCCGAGACTAAACCATGAGATTCTACTGGGGATGGATTTTCTACTACTCAACAACGTACAAATATTCCCAGCCGCCGACGACATCGTGATTAATGGAAAACCGATCCGAGCTTCAAACCTGAACGTTATTACTGACGAAGCCGCAAGACCTAATTTGGAATTAACACCAGAGGAACAACAACGACTACAGGACTTTCTAAAGAGAGAGCTAGTAAAATTTAAGGACATTAAAGGAACTACGCCGCTAGTGGAACACCGAATTCATCTCTTGAAGAAAGAACCGATAAAACAACGTTACCGGCCACAGAATCCGAAAATGCAACAAATTATGGATCAGGAAATCGACAGGATGCTAGCCGAGGGAATCATAGAACCTTCCAACAGTCCTTGGAGCAGCCCGACAGTCCTCGTACAGAAAAAGGATGGAAAACCAAGATTCTGTATCGACTTCCGCCAGGTAAACGAAGTAAGTCGTAAGGATGCGTACCCACTACCATACATCTCCGCAATACTTGATCGCCTTCGAACTGCAAAATACATTTCAAGTATCGACCTACGACAGGGATATTGGCAAATTCCTCTAGCGAAAGAAAGTCGACCGATAACTGCTTTCACGGTTCCATCTCGAGGATTGTTCCAGTTCAACGTTATGCCCTTTGGATTGCACTCTGCACCAGCCACTTTTCAACGATTGTTGGATCGTATCATCGGACCAGACATGGACCCACGAGCATTCGCTTACTTGGACGACATCATAGTGTTAGGGGAAACTTTCAGCGAACACTTAGAAAATCTGAAAGAAGTATTTCGCCGACTTCGGGAAGCCAACTTACAACTGAATCCGGACAAGTGTGAATTTGGGAAACGCTCTCTGAAATACTTAGGCCACGAAGTCACAGCCGAGGGAATCCGAACCGATCCTGATAAAGTTAAAGCTATTTTGGAGATGAAACCACCAACTACTGTTCGTACGCTACGTCGCTTCTTGGGAGTTTGTTCCTGGTACCGGAGGTTTATAGCCAATTTTTCAAGGATCGCAACACCGTTGACGAGTCTACTGAAGAAAGGAAAGAAATGGTCGTGGGGTGAACAACAACAGGGAGCATTCGACGAGCTCAAGAAATTCTTGACGGAATCGCCGGTATTAGCCTGCCCAGACTTCAGTCGGCCATTCCAACTACAAACGGACGCTTCGGACGAAGGACTTGGGGTAGCACTCTTACAAAATCAGGATGGACACGACCGAATAATCGCCTACGCCAGCCGCACTTTACATCCCGCCGAACGCAATTATTCCGTCACCGAAAAAGAATGTTTGGCTATTGTATGGGGCATCGAGAAAATGAGACCTTACCTGGAGGGTTATCACTTCACCGTCATTACTGATCATCAGAGTCTAAAGTGGCTGCATTCTATCAAAAGCCCGACCGGAAGAATAGCCCGATGGAGTGTATTTCTGCAACAATACGACTTCGACATCAAATATCGAAAAGGAGTCCTAAACAAGGTAGCCGACGCCCTATCACGAGAACCTTTACATGAACCGACCTCTACAATACAGGCCGACACTCAAGAAACAAAGTTTCCACAGAAATGTGTTTGGTACGATCGGAAAATGGAGGAAATTCAACGCAACCCGGAAAATTTCCCGGATTATTCAATTCAAGAAGGAAAACTTTTTCGTCATTTCTGGGATTTCTCCGATCTGAAAGAAGAGGAAGACTCCGAGCCGTGGAAACTATGTATACCTACTTACCAACGTGAAGCAGTATTGAAGGAGAATCATGACCAACCGACCGCAGGACATTTAGGAATTGCGAAAACAGCCGCCCGCATCGCCCGACATTACTACTGGCCGAATATGTATAGGGAGATTAGCAAATACGTCAGGAATTGCGTCGTTTGTCAAGCTTATAAGCCGTCACAGCAGCAGCCGCCTGGGAAAATGCAACCGAGCCCCGTCTCTCTACCATGGGAAACAGTAAGCACCGACCTTGTAGGACCACTTCCACGTTCATCAAAGGGAAATTGTTACTTAGTGATGTTCCATGACCGCTTTACCAAATGGACCGCCTGCCGACCAATCCGCCGAGCCACCGCAGCCGCCGTCTCCAAGACACTCTACGAAGAAATAATCACTCGTTTTGGTTGTCCGAAAACAGTCATCTCAGACAATGGATCGCAATACGACAGCAAGATATTTCGAGGAATGATGGAAGAACTAGGTATTCAACACCGGGTAACGCCCGTCTACACGCCCCAGTGCAACCCAGTCGAACGAGCCAACCGTACTATAAAAACTATGATTGCACAATTCTGTGAAAACAACCACAAACACTGGGATAGTCATCTACATGAGATTACGTTCGCCATCAATAGTTCCCGTCACGAGTCCACAGGATTTACCCCGGCATTTCTGAACTTCGGTCGAGAGTTGGAAGCACCGAAGACAATCTACCAGGAGGCTACGAGGGACACCAGAGAATGTGAAGATGTCGACCCGGACCCAGCTACTATTCAAGAACGCACTAGCCGTTTAAATAGGCTGCAAGAGACCTTCTCCTTGGTACGCCGTCATTTAGCACAGGCCTTCGACAAGCAGAAAAGGCACTACGATCTACGCCGCCGTGCTTGGAGGTGTCATCCGGGTGATAAAGTGATGAAACGCGAACATCCTCTTTCTCGCGCGATTAATGACTTTGCAGCGAAATTGGCTCCTAAGTTCACCGGTCCATATACGGTTTGTCGAGTAATATCACCCGTGGTCTACGACCTGCGAGATGAGCAAGGAAAACTGGTCAAACGCATACATATAAAAGACCTTAAACCCTACCATGAAAACATTAACTATGTTACAGATATGCCGAAGTCGACGATCCCGGCCAAGATGAGGCCCTCAAAACAGTCCAGGGCGAATATACCACCCTGGAGGGAATTCGTGGTGCCACGACCCCTCAGCCCCCTGCCGCCGACTCCTCCACCCCCAGCTCCGACCAGAGGGGAACTCCTGGAGGAATTTGCCCGACTCCTGGAAACGGTCCCGCCAGGAGACAAACACTGGACACCCAGGCTATGGGAAGTCGCCAGAGAACTCCGTCCCGCGGATTGGCCGGCGGAAAAATACTTCCGGGTGAAGGTGCCCGTAGGTGGAATATCCAGGTGGATAAGGATTCCGGCGCGACGATGAGTTTATTATTTTTGAGAATTTTGTTTGATTTTTAGTATTGTATATATAGGATAGAGTAAATTTTTTTATTTTCAATGTTACAGATGTAAATGCTTAGAAAAGAGAAAACTAGTTTTCTCTTTTCTATCCGAAGAAGGAGGGGAATGTAACGGAGCAAGTTTTCCCGGCTGAATTAGCGGGTACATCAGATCGCGACAGTTGGCACGCTGATTGATGCGCGATAGGTCATGACCGCGGGGTCGACCGCGCTGGGCGTGGTCAAGCGCCGCGACCCGGAAACGTATAAGGTCGGACGCGCGGTCGGTAATTAGGAATTCAATTTTCAAATTATTCGCGGTACCACCAGTCGTAGGAAATCCGAACCCAGGCACAGTTTTAAGTGAAAGAGGCATTAGTGCAAACACCAGGTTTTCCAGGTCCAGGTCCAGGTCTATTATTCCGAAGAACAGTGAGTAAACCGAAGGGTTACGCGTGAGCAAGGTATGATTATTTCATTTAAATTTTATTTGTTGATTTGTCGGTGTATTACTGTATTTTCCCATTTCGATCCTTTACCTCTCTGGGTCATGGAATTGTGTGGTAGCTTCAAACGGCCTGCATAGTTCTATGAATTTCCCAGTATGCGGGGATGTACATGTTAGCTTGAAACGGCGCATTTACATCTTCGTTCCTTTCCCAACATCCATGGTGCTAGGTAGTAGCTTGAAATGGCGTGCCTGACTCGGTGGATTTCTCCTAGTATACAGGGTGGTGTATGTTAGCTTCAAATGGCGCATACACAACCCGGTATTGTCTCCAACCTTCCAATTCCCCATGGCTCCGTACAATAGCTTTAAATGGCCTGTATGAGTTCATGGTAACCCCAAGAGTACAGGGACACGCATGCTAGCTTCAAATGGCGCATTCAGTGGCCCTGTATTCCCCTTGTTGTATCGCCCGAGTTCTTAGAGTCCGTGTATTAGCTTAAAACGGCCTACATGTCTCTTTGGATTCCGAGTGTATGGGATTGTACGATGTTAGCTTAAAACGGCGCATCTCACAGTTCTATCCGGGTACATTCCTTTCTTTATGTCTCCTACCAATCGTAACGCACCGACAATGAAACTTTGTTTAGTTTTATTCAAGCGTTCCGTTGCCCACGTTATTACCTGCCGTAATTCTGTTTTCTCACAATATTTTCTGCTTGCACTCTTGCTTCATTTCGCTTATTTCCGCTTGCTACCGCACGTTACTTTGACCGCTTTCTCATTTTCGTAGTAGTGTATATTTTGAATCTTTGCATGTATAATTTTCCATCACAAATGCACGTTACACCCCGCCTCCGAACAAATTACTCCTCCTATTCCTGGTACATTGTTAAAAGTATACTATATCACTTCGCCATTGGTAATGTGTGTGGATATTATCCAGTTACCAGTTCTCATCGAGAGGGACATCATGTACGCCTAGGCGTAAATTTATCATTTCATATCATGTACGCCGAGACGAAAATTTATCATTTACATCATGAACACCGAGGTATATAGACATCATTCTACGACATGTACGCCGAGACACCAGCATAGCATCACACACCAGGAGCACCGCTACGTACACCACATTACCATTGGCCCCGACACATTACACTTCAACTATCGAAATCATTGTACCAATATCGTTTTCCATTGATTTAACATCATTGTGTAATTGTGCATATCTATTCATTTTCATTGATATCATTCGCTCATTGTATATATTACCGAACCTAGAATATACGTGTCCTGGTCATTGTGAGTTTTATTTTCCCGAGCAGAATTTTTACAATAATTTTCAGAGATAGGGAATAAAATATATTAACATCAGGCCCCTGGGCATAATCTTCTCTGACTGCAGCTCCTGGACACCCGTAGGAGTACCGCCTACGGGTTCCGAGTGTCCTCAACACTTTAAACTAGAGGTGGCGCCCGAGGTTTCTGTCTTCGGAAGGTAAGATGGTAAAGAATAGAAACGGAAGGTCGTCGCAGTTTCACTTTTATGACTTTTCTTTGACTTTTCTATATTCCGTTTTTCCATATTGTCGTATTTAGAATAGAAGATTAATAGCTTTAAATTTCCGATTCCTGTTTTTAGGTAAGATAATTATTTGTCATGCTTGTTAAATCTTATAAAAATAAACCTGTTTTTAGAGACAGACAGCGGTTTACTGCTATTGACTTCAATTTATAAAGCCAGAGAAAAACAATCTTATATATATATATTTTTTTCTATATGTGAAAGGTTAAGGGAATTCGACTGATACTGATACTTTTTTTTTATATATAAGGTGTTTTTTATTCCCCTTCTTTTCCAACTGCCTGTATGATATATCCGTATTTATTCATAATTTTTGTTGGCTGTTACTTTTCGATGCAAAAAAACTTCATCATGAAGATATCTGTTCGTTTTTTATTAATGTTCATTTTCGTAATGTGGGGGGCGAAAAATTATATTGTGCCCCGGGCGCCAAGTGGTCTTAATCCGGCCCTGGATTCAATATTATAATAATCGAGTGGAATATTGAAAGAGCTAAGTCCAGGAATTTAGATGATAATTTCGGAGAATTTAATACGTGAATATGCGTGAAACATGAAAATAATGATTTTAATATGCACCACATATGTCATATTTTTGAATCAAGTAATCGAAAAACTTATGAATTAAACCCATCTTCATTCAATGAAAATATGGAATTCAGTCTGTCTCTCTGTCTCACTGTGATCAAATCTTGCAAGTTGAATATGACACACTTCTAATCGTCCGATTGATTTGAAATCTGGCAGGTATACATAATTCTGATGACAATGCATCATGGAATATTTGTTATAGAAGAACACAGAATGGCGCCACCAAAATGGCGGATGAGTTTTGTAATTATGATCCGATTCCATTCAAAATTAGTATCTGGGGATGTTTGGGTTCGACAAAATCTGTCAAAATTGGAAAATTCAAGATGGCGGCGGCGGCTACAATATGGCGGACGAGTTTTGTAATTATGATCTGATTCTATTCAAAATTGGTATCTGGGGGTTTTCTGGGTAGGAAATTACGATTCTTCGAAATTGAGGAAATCAAGATGGCGGCTCAAAAATGGCAAATGAGTGTTGTTATTATAAAAGCTTGTCTTTGAAAATGTTTTTTTATTATAGCTTGTTGAGAGCTATACAAACATAGGTACTTGCGAAAATGATATCAAGATAAATTTTGATAACAATGAGATGATTGACATAATTTTTGTGTTTGATGGCATTTTTCGTTTCTGCTACGTGCAAACGTGAATATAGCCCCAATGTTACATCCGAAAAAATGTAAAGAGTTCAAAAGTCTTCTCATGAAAAAAATACAGGGTGTTGCATCTGAAAAAATGGAGAAATATCAATTTGAAATTCTCCATATTTGACAGTTGATAACGGCCACCCTGTAGATTGTAGAAGGTAGGATAGTTATTTTGCTATGGTTACTTTGCAAATATCCCAATTGAAAAAGTTTATGATCGTATTTGTGCTACTTCTGCTTCTTCTGAGAGTTTCAGGACTTTTAGCGAACGGCTATGCCCTCATCTTTTTACAGTTCTCTTTCAGTAAGATCTGCACCGCTAGAAAAATATCTGTAAAATTTCACACCATCAAAGGGGAGTTAAAACACATTAAAAATATATGAATATGTCTTATTTTGATGAGTTCTATCTTCTATCACCTGTCGAAAGAAAAGCCTCACCTTAAAATACACTCTGTATACAGGGTGAGTCTTTGACTTGTACATATATTTCAACTGAAGATTCTTGAGGACAGAAGAAACCTTGTTTTCATTTTCCATTTTTTCGAATTGGGCTCTGTTGAAAAGATATAGCCATTTGGCCTGAAACGATTCTCTGGAATTGATGCAAAGTTCATATTTCTCGATTGAAATTGAGTTGATACTCTTATGAAATACTCCAGTACTAAACTTATTGAAATAAAAATGGTACGAACACGATATTTCCTAACAAAACACTCAGTTTTGTTCGATTATTTCTGCAATTGAAAAGCCGTATTTCTTCTTTCGAATTGAGTTTCTTCTTCGATTTTCCTGAAGATTAGTTTGTAAACTCTAGACTTTTGTACATATTTCCCTCCATATCCCAAGTTCGATCAAGCTATAACCTATTCAAAACAATGTTTATAAAATCTTATATGGAAAAATTAACAGAACTGTCGTGTACGTTGCCAGGTTCACCAATATTCCTGAAACTTAGGAAATTGATTTTTCGGATCACATTACTTAATGAATATCTATGAATTCCACCACAGATCACCTTCCTTAACATTGGGAATCGACCCATCTCAAACGTCTCAAATCACCATTTCCGTTCTTCTACTTCACATATCTGTGGTAGTTCAGCGTAGTTCGGTTACATAACGTATGACGTGAGGTAACCATAGATACATAATGACATGTCCCTTCTGTTCGCGGAAAAAGTGTACGACGCATGCGTCTAGCGCATATTCTTGATTTCTCTGTGGCTTCGCAGAAGTCATCATTTTCCGCAAAATTTCAGTATGAACATGAACTGATTCGGTCAGCAAAATGACGATTAATTTGGGTGGTGTATGTAATACACGACCCGATTTTTGAAATGTAATTTGGGCACGAACTTTAGGTAATGCTTTTTTCGTGGAAGTTTTGAGGAAATATCTGCAGGCTGTTTTGAAGTGCATTATTACTAGTGTTGTTTTGAGTAAAATGGCTGGAAAATTCAGCCTAATTGTTTCTAGTTTTATTTTGCCAGTTAGAATTTTTGCGAATTATGGCAGAGGACATTGATCAGATAGGAACACCGCCACAG
Source organism: Adalia bipunctata (assembly GCA_910592335.1). Classification (NCBI taxonomy): domain Eukaryota; kingdom Metazoa; phylum Arthropoda; class Insecta; order Coleoptera; family Coccinellidae; genus Adalia; species Adalia bipunctata. Next base: position 6,929,588 of record OU342949.1, on the reverse strand, counting down.
ATTAATTATTGCTAAGTACTCTTTTATTTATCGTTACCTAATTTTAATTTAATACGTGATTTGTATCGACATTTATGATTCACATACCTGAATTATGTCATTGACATTCATCTTCGACAAACATTCTGACAATATTGTTGAATTTAATTCTATTACAGAATATTAATACATCTTCGATTCGGTGATATTATAAATCCAGATTATTCTGATAATTTTTTATTTTTCGTCAAATTTTGCCGGGTAAAATTGGAAATAACTCGAAAACGACGTGTTTTATTGAATATACTCAAGAATACTTTCTGAACCGATTGGTTCTCTTGAAAATATAAACCGTTTTTCAAGTGGTTACATAGTATTTTCGCGTGGATTTATGAGTCGGCTACGCTGTAACTATTATACCGGGAGGAATATTGAATAAATTTTTATTGGGGAATATGGATCATGAGAGGATGAATACTTCACCAAAATACAGTTCATTTGAAATAACGGTCCCGAATATATGAACAGAAAAGTGTTTTTTCATGGATTTTCGACACCCTGTATCTTTCAAACGAAACCGAATTTTGTGAAATGGTTCGAAAAAAGTGTTTCCCTGTATACAGGGTGTATTTTAAAATAAATTGAAATAAATTCAAAAAAATTATAAAAAAGTGGCATATGGTATAATGATCTGTTCTACGCACTAGAATTTTTTGCAAATTTGTTAGATAAGAAGACAAAAAACAAGAGATGTTGATATCTACGGAGAAGCAGTTGGGGGAACAGGTTCAGACTGAGGAATCTTCAGATTCGCCTAGAAACTAGAAAAAATTCTAGCCTAATTTTTTCGAAAGAGGAGCACAATTCATATAGAGAATTTTTGGTAAAATGAATTATTTTCATGAGTTCTACCATCTGTCAGAGGAGAGGCTTCTCCTTGAAATACTCCCTGTATACAATATAATAAAATGAATCGTAAATTCAAAGTCGTCACCCTGGAAATCAAATTGTTTGAATCATCATCGAAATTGTTGCACCAATTTTGGCACTCTGATTTTTGAATTATAATCAATATTTTCAACTTTAGTTTTGATTATACGTGGCCGAAGATAGTCTACGGCCTAGAGCTGTGGCTATGGTGTTACAGAATAGAATTGAATGACCAGCTGTGACATAATATAACTTGATCTATGGTGTATCCTTAAAATGTCATAGAAATTAGAAATTTCATTATCGTTATTGTTCTGAATTATAAATTATTCAAGATAAAAGAATGAAAAACCTTTACTTATAAAATATCTTGAGGTTCGGAAGGAAAATGTAGATGACATATCAATGTTTGCTAACTCAGCTTCAGGAAAATCAAAGAAAAGATGCATTCTGGAGGAAGAAATTGAGCTCTTAATTGAAGACACAATCGGAACGAACTTTGTGTTATTGTTAAGAAATATTATTTTTCTCCAACCATCGAAAAATGTTGACATTTTTGTACTATTTTCTGGTGCAAAAGCCATCAATTGCCTTACCGTACAAAAATTTGCTCGTTGCATGGCAACACTTTTAATCCTAGGATTAAAAACGCTACTTTTAATCCTAGGACTAAAAGTAATTGAATTTGAGCTCTCTAATTGACATTTGAAGTTTACTGACGTCTACTTGACAATCAATATTCACCAACAATACCAGATATTTGACTTGGTTGGAGAAAAAATAGTATATATCATACGGACTAAAAGTGCCTATTTTTACTCGCAATTTTGCATTCGCTCGGCTGCGCTGCGCTCCGCCTCGCAACTGCAAACATTGCTCGTAAAAAAAATATGCACTTTTAATCCTTATAATATAATATACTATTTTTCAAAATTTTGGTGTTTCCTAAAATTATTTGGTCAGTTAAAATCAAGAAAGGACAATATTTTATTTCGAAAAATGGCATTATCCTTTCAACAAAGCCGAATTGGAAAAATGGAAAATGAAAAAAGGGTTTCAGATTACCTCAAGAGTCAAAAACTCACTTATATTAGGTAGGTATTAAATCTAATCACCTTGAGAGCCGAATCTATTCCAATGAGTTTCTCCTTGTGTTCGTCACTCAATCTATAGGCATTAATTGTACAATTCGAGTACAACTGGATATCGGCAGTATTCTCGAAACTTGTATCCATCATATGATTCACTCTCCTTACGCCCGATGGAAGCCTATTTCCATCATTGACAGATATTTCTTCCATCTCATCTGAAATGTTTTAGAACTCTTATGATGTGATCATTTCGATCAGTTTCTATTTTTCACCTTGTAGGATTCTCTCGAGTCTCTGTTTTTGTTCATCGGAAAGGGAAAAATTCATTCCAACCTTTGCAAGCTGAAATTGAAGTTCGTATAAGGAAGTGGCATAGATGAGACGAAGCTTTTAGTTTGATCAATAGTCTACGTTTCGACTTCATTGATTCTTAGGTTATAACGGATGAATTTTCCGTTTACACTCCGAAATTATTTAATTTCCCGTTATTCATTATTTCATTCAAATTTGCAACACATTCGTTTTCGAATCTGGGGTAATGTATAATTCTGTTAACGTCAACTGTGTTATTGTTTTGGATCGACATTGGCAACGCCGACTAGATAGACGAAAAAATAATAGGTTATTGTTCTATGAGCTACTGTAAGTCATAACACACGCAGATGAATTTTGCAGCCGAGGGGTGTAATTCATCAAGTGTGTTATGACCATTACCGCGAATTGAACAGTATATACTCCATTCACTTTCATAAAGTATACCGGTTGACCATGGAATTCTGACACATTCCACCGTGTATATTTTGAAAATGTTAGATTATAGTCATTCTTGTGTCAGTTGAACAAGCAACGTTGCCGTTTCTACATATATGTCGCAGTAATTAGATATTTAACAAAATGTTCATTTACTTCGGGAAAATAATGAATTTATCAGAAAATTATCAGGGTTACTTTTAGAATGCACAGATTTTAATTCTAAATAGCACCTCCTGATACTTTGCCTCTGCTTTTTCGAAACTACCTTCGGCATTCTTAGTTTCTAGGCTTGATGATTAATAATTAATAATGAAGAATAAACGTTGGCAACGTCTGTCTCCCAGATTTATTCATTGACGTAATTTCATTCACAAGTGCCAACCTGCGATCAAAAAACGAGGTAAAAAACTTGATAAACCTAAAACTTGGCCAACCGCGATACGTTATAAAAGTGAATGGAGTATACTTTATCTTCGACTTCTTCAGTAAAATCCGAATTAAGCTGCATTTTCAAAATTGACAACAGTTGTCAAAAGCGATTTCTGTGGTCGAAAATCGAATCGATATCGAATCCCGTAGAAAACGTCAAAATTTCACGTTTTCCAAATGCAATTTGTGGATATTCAGACCTAAGGAAATGTAGAAATGGATGGCGAGAACGTTACCTTGATGTCTGAAATAGAGTTCCTCATTGACCCGACTTTTTCATTCATTGCGTAAGCTAAATTTTTCCTATTTGTATTAGAGTGAGTTATGGGCGTGAGTTATTATCACCTCACACTATTGGTTTATCAAATTCAGTTGAATAATGGATATATTATTCTATGGGAGTAGATAAATAAGAATTCTAGAAGCGCCAGACAAAAATGATGAAATTGAATTTGACAAGTGAGAATAAATGAGACATGAAATTCTATGACCGCCTGGTTGGAAGGAAGTGACTCAAAGCCTCCTCCGATTTTGTTGAACGAAAAGTATTTTTTCGAAATTTTCGATATATGTATAATGAATTCGAAAGTATATGATGATATATTTTTGAAATTGTTGAAGGAAGATCAATTTTGAAATATCATTTCCCATTATGATTTCCATTTGAAAAAATTTTTTTTCGTTGTATCTCCGAAATTTGAGCAGATACAAAAAATCCAATAGCACCGATGGAAAGCAGTAAAAAAAATGCCCTGAAGATGTGTTTATTTCGAGGACGTAGATCCTATATTACGGAAGTTATAGTCGATTTTAATTATGGACCAAATACCAAAATCGCCCTGTAGCTCGAGAACTAGCCGTCGTAGCAACTTGGGGTTTTCAGCAATTTCTATTTCTCGAAAAAAGAGATCTTTTATTTTTTATCTATCTCTTATAGTTTGGGAGTTGTAGTACTAAATCATCGAAATCTGGCCACCCTGTACATTAGGGGTGTCAAACTCAAGGCGCGACTTGTGCCTGAATGAAAAAAAACGGAGTTCAAAAGGGCCGCAAATTGATGAGCGGGGAGGGGGGAGGGGTTGGAAGAACTTGAATTAATTTTTTCCCATACAATGAAAAGATGGCATAACATAAACAATGACAAAATAAAAAATTAAAAACCATAGAGAAAAGAAACAATGAATACTATCACATTTCACTTCAATCTTTCTTGCCTGATACTGATGAATTGAGAAATTGATAAATGTGGGTTACTATTCATATTTCGTCAATGAAAGTCCGTTTCCCCGCAGTCCACAGTCCTTTCTACAAGGATTACAAGCTGAAAATTTGAAATAGGAGATTCAGTTCATCTTCATCCATAAAACTGCTTCAAAATCCATATAAATGTCAAATACAAGAAAAATCTAAAATCTCTTGTGAAGAAAAAATCTTTTTTCTACAAGTTTTACATGTTGGTTGGTTACTGTAGAACAAATATCTGATTCCTGAACAGAAAAAATTCAATATATTTTTCTGAAGTGGGGCCGCAATAATTCACGATGCGGGCCGCGAGTTTGACATGCTTGCTGTACATGATATTAGTTCGTAGCCGGTAGCTTAACATGAAGCATCGCTTCAGCATGCTTTATGTAATGTGAAGAATGCACAGTATTTGAAGAAAAAAATACTCATTTCTGACATTCACACACAAATGAGCAAATGAATTGCAATCTAAAATACTTCAAATTTGATTCAGAGTTGATTCATTGAAAAATTCAAAGAACGTCACAACGTTGCAACAATTTCTAATACATTTTGATTCCGTAGTCGTACAGTTACCCAGTTTAGTTCTGATGGTTTTGAAAATTGGATCACTATTCATAATTGACAGAAGCGTCTCCTCTTTCTATAGTCCGAGGCTGGAGCCAATATATTTATGTTATCTTCTGGTTTGGTGTTGCGGAAACCGCAACGTCTCTACTATTGTGTAACCCCACACAACCTACGAATTTGGAAAAACCTGAACCATATTGAACAAGAATTATACTAGTCCTCTTCATTGAACAAAAAATCTAGATGAAATTTAAAATAATATCAAATCTGACTCACTTCCTTATTTCTCTCGATGAAATTCTTATCGTCAAAATGTCTTCTATTCCTTCTTCTAGCCTCGTTGTCTTCATTTCTCTGTTCTTTTAAATCTGAGAGTTTAAAAATAAAATTATGAATAAGAATACCTCATCTTATAAGAATTCAAGGAGTAATGGATTCGATCCAGTAAAACGAAATTTTTTTAGTCGTAAATATACAGGGTGAGTCTTTGACTTGTACATATATTTTAACCGTAGATTCTTGATGTCAAAACGAACTCTTTTTCCATTTTTCCGAATTCGGCCCTGCACAAAAGATAGCCATTTGGAAAAAAATTAGTCCAAATACGTAGATACCTACCTGATACGATTCTCTGGAATTGCAACATTCATATTTCTCGATTGGAATTGAATTGATAAATTTAGGAAATGCCCGAGCACTAACATCATTTGAATAAAAATGTTACAAACACCATAATGTATTTCCTAAAAATAACACTTGGTTTCGTCCGACTATTTCTGCAATTATAAGGCCATATTTCTCCCACCAAAATAAAATTTTCTGCTTCGATTTTCCTGAAGATAAGTTTGTGGGCACTAATAACTTGTTCATATTTTCCTCGAGACCCAAAACTATCTCATAAGGAATTGCTTTTACACTACCTAACCTAACTCCATTAACTTATGTCATAGGATTTGAGCTCAATGACCTAACCTAACTAACTTCTATGATATTTCACAGAGCTTTTGAGAAGACGATGCCAGATAATGTTGATTTTCTCTTTGAACAATGGTATAGGCAAAACCAACGAAGCAGTAAGTTCCCTATCGTTATCGGATGAACTATTGCAAGGGCACTACTTTTGTTTACTTTTCGCTAATTGCGTCTAGGCGTTCCTCTTTAGGAATGCCCAACGAGTAGTTCTGGTTCTCGCCGATATAGCGCTACGATCTTAATTTCAGTCAATCGGTGTGCTAATGCGAGGAAGCCGGCACGCAAGACAAATTGTTGTTCCACAGACCAACCAGTTGGTCTGTGGTTGTTCTACGTCTCCAACATTTGTCCCATGGACGACGTATGCGTACAACGATAACCGGCTTGATTTGTCGATTTATTTTCATTTATTTACAGAGAAGAATGCAAACAGGTGATGATTATATGAAGACTTTCAGTGAATAAAAGTGATAATAACCGTGTAGTGTCTAGTTCATAAAATTCCAAGAGGATATTGTTTGTATAGAAACATCGCCACAGATTATTCAGTGCCAAGTATCATAGATGCATAGAAATACCTGGTGTAACGACTCCTTACTAAAAATGGTGACAAAAATTTGTAGATCAAAATGGCACTATAGATTTGAGTTCTCGTTTTACTTCCGGAATAATCCGCAATATTTTATCGGTCGTTGCGCTACTGCGGCAATGGAAAACAGCGCGACCCTTTCGGGAGAAATGAAAGGTAGTCCAAGAACTCAGATTTTCGATAGACAAGAAAGTCTTGAACAAAATTTAATCAGTGCAAACACCAGGTATTCTATGCATCTATCAATTATCATTTCATTTTCCACTAATTTGAAATTTACTATTTTATTTTCCATTTTTCAATTCAATATATGGTTTGTATCGACATTCATCATTAATATCCGAATTTTGTATTTCATTGACATTTATTTTCAATATTGACCGGTAACAATAATTTTCAATAGAAACTGTGTGTGTGAAATGTTTAATTTCATGTTTTTAAAATTCAATGTTATCTTCCACATTTATGGGTTTCTATTATTACATATCTCTACATCAAACGTTACCTTGCAACCTTGTATAGAGATCAGAGAGTTCATTAATTTCAGTCATTCTATGATATTGGAAATTCAGGGCAGCATCCACATTATTTTCAGGATTTTTTATTTTTTCGTCAAATATTATCGGTTAAAACTGGGAATAACTCGAAAACGACGCGTTTTATTCAAAAACCATGGAGATACTTTTATTTTTCAAAATGATTGATCCTTTCGAAAATATGAACCGTTTATCTTTTCAAAGTGGTTTTATGGTATTTTTGCGTGGATTTAATAGTCGGCTACGCTGTAACTTTTATACCAAGAGGATTATTGAATGTGTTGATTCGGAAATATGCACCATGAAAAGAGTAAACAATCAACCAAAATTCAGTTTATTTGAATTTAGCGGTTACGGAGATATCAACAGAGAAGTGTTTTTTTCATGGATTCTCGATACCGAATTTCGAAAAATGATATAGGAAAAAAGTGCGAGAACAGATGTCACTATTGTACCATTGGTGATTTCGGCTCTTTCAAGAAAAATCTTCAGAATATCGGATTATTCCAGAAGATCGCGGGATATGCACAGCAGGCTGTAGCTTTGCAAGCCTGTCACATCGTGTAGAAATTCCAGAACTAGTAGGAGGAACTAAAATGTTTCACCAGTTCATAGAAGCAATACCAGCTCTAGCTTAGACCATGGAACCAACGAGGAAAAATGTTAATAACTTCAATTATATTATAGTGAGTATATGAAAACAAATGTCATACAGTTGTCAGTTGTCATATGTTCAAACGACCAATGAAATTAAAGTTTAAACTACCATATTGGAAGTATTTGAACTACGAAAATTACAGTCACCGTTCAAAGGCGGCTTTTTGAAATGAAAAATGGACCCATTGTGTGAGCATCAATAATCAAAATTTAAAGAATTGAAACAACTGAAGTCTATGTCCCACAATTTTATTCAGATGCCGAAACCAGAAGTTTTCTGAATAAATTTATAGGAAATTAGGAATTGAATAAGAAATCAAGGTACCTGGTGTAACGACTCCTTATTAAAAATCGTGACAAAAATTTGTAGATCAAAACGGCACTCTAGATTTGAGTTTTTGTGCTACTTCCGGAATAATCCACAATATTTTATCGGTCGTGGCGCTACTGCGGCAATGGAAAATAGCGCGACTCCTTTCGGGAGAAATGAAAAGCAGCACAAAATCTCAGATTTTCGATCGACAAGAAAGTCTTAAACAAAATCTAATCAGTGCCAACACCAGGTATTTTATGCATCTTCATTCTAGGCATCTTAGTTTTTGGTAAGTATTCGAGCAAGCGTTTACAAACAAATCTTCATGTATATAGGAAGCATGTATTCTGAAGGATGGAATATGGCCTTTAACTACAGACATAGTCAGACAAACAAGTGTTTCTTTTCTTGAAAAATATCATATCCTAAGCATTTTTATTCCAATAAAGTTAGTTACTCCAGGACTCAGTTTCGATCTAGAAATCTAATCGTAGCAGGTCCATTTTTTCAAACAGAGCCGAATTCGGATGAGAAATTAAAAAAAGCTTCGTTTTGGACTCTGTAATCTAAATAAATATAAAATTCAAGGACTCAGCCTGTATATGTAATTTTTGGAGAAATGGTTCTACCTCCTGTTAAAAAAATTCACCATGCATTCATACAATTGAAAGTGACTTCTTATTTCTGCAAATCAAGACTGCGTTTTTCATTGTTTGTTATTATTGCGATTTATAACACAGTCGTGTTGAATGTAGTAATTCTCAATTCGTATAAACCAAATATTGAAAAATTTAAAAATTATGATCAGTCAGAGATTTCAGGATATACTTATGAGGGGCACAAAAAATTGAAAATACGCATATTTGTATTCAATAGAACTGAATTGATGATGGGTTCCAGAAGAAACGATGTTTTTGAAATGCGACGTCTTATTCTGTTACGGGAAAAAGTGACCATGATGTAATTAAATGCATTCCAATGAAGTGGGAAAAATATCCACATGTTTCAGGAAATTTCGGAGGCATAGGTACGGAATTTTCACAAATATGTTGCACATCAAATAATAAACTAGGTAAAAACTTCCACCCACCCCTTTTGAGATTATCGTGAGATTTCGACTCAAACTCGCAGAGCTGTAAGAATAGCTGAGAATTCCTGTCTTTGGGAATTTTATTTAACAATTGCTTCTGTATTTCTAACCTCTCAGCTCTCTCCTCCTAAAAAGTCTACATTAATCGAATCATTCATTCGAATCAGGAACAATACTGACCCGGAATTTCGTTATTGTTTCCGAAATATCGCTGTCCATTTTGCTGATGAGGCTGAGGGTCTTCTTGACCTGTGGGGTCTTTTTCAAATTCTTGTACAGATTCTTGAAATTCTCCGCTTCCATAAACTTCTCGTCTTCGAGATCGAGTGGTGTGTTCTGAGAATTTTCCAGCACCGGGCAATCCTTCAAAGACCTCAATTTTCCCGACATCTCGTTGTAGAAGTCATTCATTTCAGAGACGAATTGTTTTACTGATGTGTCTGTAAAAAAATGAAAAGTTTCAAGGAGTGAGAACATAAGCTTCATATTGCATTTCTTCATGAGATGACAGAATGGCGGAGCTTTGATTAAGTGTCTCATGTGCATATTATTCTAACATATGCAGGATAGACCTGAGCCTATGAACTCCATACATATAGGCAATATAGGGTAGGTCATTGACTTGAACATATATTTTAAATGTAGATTCCTCTCATCAAACGAAACATTTTTCCATGGAAAAAACACTTTTCTGTTTATATCTTCGTAACCGCTGTTTCAAATATACTGAATTTTGTTTGATTGTTCACCCTACACTCTATTCATGGTGCATATTCCTCAATCAAAACTTATTCAATATTTCTCATCGTATATAACCTACAGCGGAGCCGACTTATGAATTCAAGCAAAAGAACTATAAAAACACTTGAAAAAGATAAATAGTTCATATTTTCGAAAGAATCAATCATTTTAAAAAATAAAGATATTCCTATGATTTTTTCATAAAACGCGTCATTTTCGAGTTATTTCCAATTTTACCTGATAGAATTTGACGAAAAAATCAAAATCGTTTGATGTAGAGATATGTAATAATAAAATCCCACAAGTGTAGGAGATAAAATTGAACACCAAGAATCATGAAATTAAACATTTGATACGCACAGCTTATATTAAACATTTATTGTATACCTTAAAAATAAATCTACTTCTATTTGCATCCATGTATAGGTATAGTATATTCAAATAAAATGATGACAGGAATTTGGACTAAACAGTCTTCATAAGTGTGAAATTTCTTATAAAATTTCGCCGACGTTTCGGAGTAATTCACTCCTTTATCAAGGCTCAACTTTTCTGAAAATTATTCTGAAAATTATTCTGAAATTTAATATTTGCATTGACTTCATAAGTCTTCATCTAATTCGATACAACAAATTGAATGCAGATATTGAATTTCAAAATAATTTTCAGAAAAGTTGAGCCTTGATGAAGGAGTGAATTACTTCGAAACATCGGTAAATTTTTTTGAGAAATTTCACACTAATAGAGACTGTTTAGTCCAATTTCCTGTCATCATTTTCTTTGAATATTAAAAATAATAAGACAAGTCTATAATATATATACTATAGTTGTTTGAAATTCATAAAATTGAAATTTCATTACCTATTCAAACTGGCGTGATTTATATGTGTGCATTTCACCTTATTGGCATTGAGGGCGTAAAAACAGAATCGCACTCTATGTGTTCGCGACTGAAAGAATTCGTCAGATAAGACCAGTTGATTTCACGCAGTTGTTCACGGTTCAAATAAGTTCTACCGAATTTTCAAAATTCTCATTTTATTCTAATTGATTTCTCCATACTGGGGAATTTCCCATATGGAGTTGTCATTATGTAGGTGCGAAAAGAACCTGCGTCAGCTGTGGATCGCATCATATGTTACATATTTGTTTCATTTTAATATTTCATATTTAGTTCATTGATTTACTTAATCGTGAGTAATTCTGCTTCCGTTAATTGCTTATTCTCTGCTTCTTCTCGTGATTTCGGAAAATTTCAGTTTTACCTGTGATTCGCAGTTTTGGTGATTTGGATTTAATCTAATTACTCTCATTCGAATACTTTCATTTGTGCGAACAAAAAGAATGTCACCAGTGGCGTAGTTATTTTATAATACCATAAGGATAAGTGTGCACAATTCGACATTCTCAGCAACGGATTTTCACGTCAGCTTCATTCCATGTTCGTTTGTCGAGCTCGATCACTCTGTACATTGGATTAGGAGTAATCGACGGGATCCGGTTGACTGTTTTGCAGATATAGGTAAGACTATATTTATATTGTTATTTTGGGTACATTTATCCTTTCATTTGTGTTGGGTTTCAATTAAATTTCATAAACAGTCCACTAGCCGTATTTGTTTCTCATTGAGAAAATTATATCTTACAGGTTCGAATTAAATAAAATTGAACCACACTTCAGTTGGTTAACTGAAACTCTACCCAACACAGTTGTTGATGATACATCCCGCTTTCAAATTATTTCACGCAGTTTTCCGAATATTATTTCATTTCGAATCGTTGGATTTGAGTGATTCCTGACAGGATAGTTATTCCTGGGGATCAATGAGATTTGGACTGGAGATCTCATCGCTAGAGCCTGCAGTTCAGAGGACCCTCTTCTACGCTATACAGGACGTCCCAAGGTAATGCACTTCCTTTGGCCCACTTATAGATCCTGACTCACTATTTTTCCTTATCATTTGAAATCGCCTATAGGTGAAAATTCTAGAAAGCCATCTTGGCGATATACGTCCAGTTTTTCTCCCGGGTCGCTATCGTAGGACGGTACGCAGCTAATGGTTTTTATATGTATACCCTCAATTTCGCACATGGTCCTTAGAGCCGGATGAAGGACTGGGTTTTTCTGGAATTTTCTTGAAATTTTGGTAATTTGAATACAGATCAATGTTACGAATATCATAACGGGTCAGCATTTGGGAAGTGACATGAAGTGGAAGAAGGTTCGATGTTCGAAAAGAGAACTGTCAGGGTGATAGGGGAGCAATTCAGTAGTTATTTTTTTATCTAGTACGGAAAGTTGTAATTTCCGCACGAGATTGCCGATACCCGAACGACGCGGAGCGGAGCAAGCAATAGAGTGCGGGAAAGATACTTTCCGCTCAAGATAGGAGCAATATTTTTTCAAAACCGTAATATAAAATTAAAAAAAACTTCTACACAACTGTAGGAACAATGCGAAATTTAACTTGCAAATTGCTTCTCGTACCTTTCTTTAGATTTTTCAAGCAATAGATCCATAGTAACTATATTAGCTGCTTCCAGAATATCTTCTGGTATAGCTCCAATTCAGATTTCAGATGAATACATTTTTGATCTTGTTTTTATAAATTATATTCGACCATTTCCCTCGTCTTAATTTCCACCAATCAGAAACACGCAGTTTTGAATAACAAATGGTTTCTATAGATGGAAAAACTGTATGGCAGCAGCTGTCAGCAGCAACTTGACAGTTGTTGTCGAGGAAAATTAATAATACATACATAATGCATCCAGACTATTCTGTTACTTATGAAATAGTCTTGTCAAATGCTATTCGGGCATCCAACTTTTCCTGCGAAAAAAATCCGAAAAACCCAATGCAAAGTAATATGTTGTTAGAGGAGAAGGTGGTATTATGGAACCCTGCTGCTAATATGGAACCTTTGGTTAATTCTGAACTGGCCGTGATATCTACCGTTCAAAAAGTTGAATATCCTTTGTCACTTATGGAACAACTTGTGTGGAAAACTGCAGCGTATAGTACGCAGCAGAAATCCAACAGTGAGGGGTTATGTGTGAATGGGTTAAACGAAACTTTGATGCCGTGAATTCGTGTCAACATAAAAAAGATTTAAATCTGAGTTTTATATATTTTAGTATTCTGCCAGGCTAAAATAGGGCTTTTCTGTTGAAACCTAGTAGGTGATAATGCATTCTACGAGGTTCCTGAAAATTTGCCAAGCGATGTACTGTAACATGTGTTTTTGATAATATGGAACCCCAAAGGTGATGGTACCACAACCTAAGAAAAAAATGTCGAACATAGGACGGAAAGCTTCATCTGCTGCAGTAATAACCAGCTCTCCTCACAAAATAGAATTGGAGACTTCAATTTCTGTGGATTCAGTATCTGATGTGCTATTTATGGACACACAACGATTTTTCCGATTGGTGTGTCAAGGATGCATATACGTGTGACTTCTGTCGTTCATAATCTTATATTATGAATTATAAAATATAATTATCATAAGTGGGATTGATATTTTTTATTTATGCACCCAAAAATGCATTTCTTTGAATATAAGTTCTCATTTCTTCAAAGGGTCCATATTACCAGCCTATTTTCTTGGGAGTCCAATTTTGAGCTTTTCGAAATAATTGAGTGTATCTTGTTAAATATTGCTAGTATTCTAAATTCGTTCAAATAAACACAAACTGAATATATATAGCGCCTATTAATACAAAAAACAAGAAGATAAACACAAATCTCTTCGGATTATAAAATGAAAACAAACTGGGGTTCCATAATACCACCTTCTCCTCTAACAAAAAGCATTCGTGCAGGAGCAAAAATACTCGTCTTCGACTCGGATTTTTGTTGCACTTATGCTTCTTGTTAAAATATTACTTAGCAACGTGATTTTTCGATTTTTTCCGGAAAAATTGGATGCCCTTATGATATTACTTACAAAAATAATTGAATAAGGATGAACAACTTTGGCGAATATTCGTTTTGACACATTGATTGACCGGTTTCTATGGAAAATCATAGACCATGACATAGAAATTACAGTGGCTTTATACAGGAGAGTGGCGACAATAGACGTTCACGTTTTGATTGGTCGGACTGTTTTCGACCACTAATGGCGGACTTTCATTGATTTGTTGTCATGTCATAGTGTATAAAGCTCAAAATCGAGTCAAATGTCAAATGGCACGACACTCAAATGTAAACAAATATCCGCCTGTATAAATAAAAAGTGAAACATCTATAGGGCTCTGCCAAGGCCAGGGCGCATGTGAGATAGGAAAATTGTGATTGGGTAATCGGCAGTACGAAGAAAATTCCATAAGTTATCCATGGATACACAATGACATGTCCCTTTTCTCCACCCGACGCATGCGTATAGCGACAACTGACCCTGCATTTAGGACTACACTTTTGTACACTTATTAGCCACTACGCTCAAATTCTATATTCATAATTCTATGGTGTGGACACTTTTCAATGGAATGATATTCTTGCTGCTCAGCTATAATGAATGGGTAAACATCTCAGTTGGTGAAACAGCCAGATTTTCATGATTTCATGGATAGCAGCTGTCACAAAGAACAGACACAGATATTTTTTACCGGAATGCCACTGGTCCACCAACTTGGATGTTTATACGCTGTTTGATCTGGTTATAGCATTCCATAAGTTCTTTGCTATGCAAAACTATGCAAAAAATTCATTGATAAATTCCACACAAGGTAACCTACATAATGACATGTCCCTTGTCTTCGTCCTCGTTCTTGACGCATGCGTATAGCGCTGGATTCAAGCGAAAGGAATCCTTCACTTTCGTGTAATTATTAGCCACAACGCTCACATTCCGAATTTATAATTCTATGTTCCAAGTAACGTCAAGAACGTCTGCCATTTTTCTACCTCAATTTTTGCCGATAGATGTCGGCATCGGGAATGTAGGTATCCCTAAGAGCGAAGAATCGTTATTTCTATTTCTTATTGGATGTCATTTCGAATTTTGGATTTTTTGATAAGCAAAGTTTCATTTTTTCTCGGATATTTGTGTTCTTTTCATTTCGTTCATGATTTGTGTTTCTCTGTTCATAGTGATATTCACTCAAAGACAAAATAGTCTTTCCACATTATACAATAGGTATCCTTGTTTTCTGTACGGCATTTCATACAGAAAACACAGATTTCAATGGGAACTATGAGGGAGGTGTCTACACCTGGTAAAATTCTCAATTCACCTACCAACGTTATCTCCGTCGAAGTTGGGTAATTTCAACTTATTCTTCAGAATAGGTTTCCAGTGTTCACCGTCAGATTCTTTCAATACGTATCTGTCGATGTCATCCTCATCTAGAGTATCTTCGTAACGGATATCCGAAAAGCCCATTGAACTCTCCTTCCACTTTTCGAAATCGACACTCAGTGTGTCCTCTTGTTCGCCTGTCATTTCAAGACCGATGTTCACGTCTTCAGAATAAAGGTCGAAATTTCTGATCTCTGTCGAATTCATGGCATCGGCCGGAGGATCTATTTTTCCTATTTCTTCACTGAATCTTATAACTTTCTTCTTTTCTTTCTCTGAAAATTCGATATAATGAATATAATATTTTTGCTAAAGTGTATTTTCCCCTCGTCAAATCGTAATACAGGATGTTTAAGGTAGTTTTTGTAAGCTCTGAAATTTCTTGTCACATCTTACTATTTTCTGGTGTTCACTCCAAATATGGTGTGGAATTCTGAGAAAAAATTCAGTTGCCAAATTTCATTTGATTTTCAATGTACTCGATTATCTGAAAATTTTCGTAGAAGAATATTCACAAAAATCCTATGTCTACAGCAAATGTTCCATCCTGAGCACGAATATGAAATCAGAATAAACATAGGTACTGGTCCTGCTACGAGGGACGAAGGACTGTTGTGGCAATATCGATAAACAGGGTCTTGCAATAGTGCGTGCGTTCTTCTTCCATAGCTGCCGAACAAGACATCTCAGAGATTTCGTTGGAAAGTACACTTCTTGTACCTTCATTTCTGCATCTCAGGAAATTATTTTGTGATATACAGGGTGTCCCCGATAAATTTCATTCAACAAATGGATGATTTTTTCAATGGATCAACCCATATATTTTCACATATTTTCAATGACCTTCATTACCTCTTTCATGACGCAAAATCTTAGGGACAATTTTTCAACAGTTCAGATCTTATTCGAAGAAAACTGCAAAAAGGTGAGGGAAAAGCAGTTTAGTAAAAGTCTTCTGACGATTTCCAGGAGCGATAGTAACATGAATTTGAACTAAAAGTTTTTTAATTGAAGGATTTGCCTTGACATGGTTTCTAAGCGATCAACCTGTCATATACAGGGTGTCCGTTATTAAGGTCCAAATATGAAACTCAAAATAATTATTTCTAGATTTTTTCAAATAGAACACCCTGTACTTTTTCTCCACAATGATGTAGAAAATTGAATACCTTACATTTACTCAGAAGTAACCTCAGGATTATTTTTACTCCCGCATCCAGCAGACACGAAAAATGATATCGCAACTGAAAATTTTATTCAAATAATAACATAATAAAAACTGACGGACATTCAAAAGAGGTTAAACAATTAAATAAAACCAAATGAATTCGTTCTTTCAGGTGTGAGGCCGATGTTAAAAACCTTTGGCTTCAGGAAGCCCCACAAGAAAAATCACAAATGCTCAAATCCGGTGAATTAGCCGTGGATTTGTTTGTTTACTGCTCCACAGAGATAGAAATGTGTCGAAATGCAGCCGAAAACTTCAGAAATCGCCTTCATCCATGTCTCGCTGCTGGCGACCATCATCTTTCTGATGTCATTTTTAAAACTTGATACATAAAACGGCATGATGTACTGAAGAAAATTAAATAAATATCATTTCTTTATTTGCGTAAATTTTTTTGATAGCCTTTCAAAACTGCACTGTCTCTTTCGCCTCACCCTGTATAAAAAGGGACGAAATAATATGTACCTATTTTATTTGGAGAAGCTGTTGGTGAAAGTATTACAACGAGGAAAATAAATTGCACTACAAGCATGAGTTCCCTAGCAGCAAATATTTTCAAACAGATTCCTAGTTTTGTGGAAATCCGAAAATGTGAAATTGAGTATTCTCAAAAAATTTAATACCCTGCTTTTGGCTGGCATGCGAGGTGCTTGAAGGTGAATTTAGGGAGTTTCATAAAAACCATTGAAACAAAAAAAAATTAAGAAATCTTTTCGAAAAAAACCATTCAGTTTCTTTGGAAATAGGTACTTCAATTTTCTATTTTACTTTGAGGACAATAGAATTCTTTAGATGAACATAATATTTAATTCCAAACGTACGATAACAACGTCATTTTTCGACTGACAGGATCATCAAAAAGTCTTATTTCTCCGCCTAGGAGGAGAAATAGTTGCTATGGCTTACTTTTCCCCTCCGGCGGCGGCAGGAAAAGTTTTGTTATGCAAGGGATGAATTTTGCAAGACAACCGTAACTAGGCAAATAAATGTTCCATTTTTCACTTAATTATAACGATCGTAAATGTCAATCCAAAAGTGAATATTCAATTTTTAGGAATTTCAAAATGTTCGATAATGAAATAACATATTTCATTCAAAGGAGATGTGAATTTTCATGGCTCGTTTTCAATTACCCGCCTCACTACTAATTCGCAATGAAAAGTGACACTTCTCCTACAGAAAAGGAAATTTTCAAAAGTAAAACAAGATCTTCTGATGAAAAGTTATTGTATTTTGAACAAATTTTGTTAGGACCAATAAAAGCAATACAATTCGGAAAAAAGCTTCAGAAGCTCCCCACCCTATTTACATTTTAAGTTAATCATTGAAACAACATTATTTTCTCAATTTCTGTTTCAGGAACCATCGTTCCGTTCGAAATATATGGACGAGAAGAACCAATCGATAAAAAACACATTCACAGACGAAACAACAACAAAAAAATTTGTTTTTATGGGTTTTATAAACTAAACTTAACCCAAGATAGAGATCAGAACGCCTCACCCCAGGGCATTATCCGGCATACTGTAAAAGGGAAACGTCTTGGGTCCAATATGATGATCTCAAAGAAAAAGGAGGAAGATACCCACCAAATAGAAAAATTCACCCTGAAATAATTATATTTTGTGAAATATAAATTCTAAAAACTATTTTAAATTGCATGATTCTGAGTAATGAATTGAAGAAACTTTACAGCAGAAATTTCATTATCATCAAGGAGAAATATTAGATACCTACAGAGGGTTCGATTCCTGAAAGTTCATGGTTTTTCGTGGTTTAACTCATAGATTTTTTTGTGAGTTTCTTACTTCTTATGGACTTCGATGATTACTCGACAGTTATTCATAACCATTTTCGTGATATTCGGTCGATATTGAGAAAGTGGCTATGCTAACTTAACTTTAAGTTAGTGAAGCCACCCCGTAGGAAAAGAAATGAGGGCGCAACAAATTTTTTTCGTTCACGATAAATTCGGGACAGGTATTCCACAATGATTACAATGAAAAAAGTCAAAAAAGAATGCGCTGTTGCCAAAAATTCGATAATTCCAGAAATATCTCGAAATCGCGGAAAAAAAGCGTAAAATAAACTAGAAGGAATGGATTTTTGTGTTTTTTTTTTCTCCATATGGACTTCGACAAGTATTCGTAATCTTTTTCATGATATTAGGTCGATATTGAGAAAGTGGTTCTGCTAAATTAATTTAATGTTAGCAAAGACACCTGGTAAAAAAAACTGAGGACGTGACAAATTTTTCTTTCACGACAAATTCGAGACAGGTATTCGACAATTAATGCAGTAGATAAAAAGTCATTAACAATTGCGCTGTTGCCAAAAATGCGATATTTCATGAAATATCAAGAAATCACAGGAAAAAGGCGTAAAATAACCTAGAAGGAATGAATTTTTGATGTGTTTTTTACTTCATATAGACTTCGAATATTACTCGACAAATATATACAACCATTTCCGTGATATTCGGTCGATATTGAGGAAGTGGCTATGCTAACTTAATAATGAGTTAGCAAAGCCATCCCGAAAAAAAAAACTTAGGTCGCGACAATTTTTTTTCACGACAAATTCGGGACAGGTAGGTATGCGTGCTATAAATATTGAAGAATTTTGTGTGTTTCCCCACTTTATTCGAACATCGACAATTAGTCGACATGATCATTGAGATGATATTCGACCCATATTCCCTAATTTAATATAAAGTTAGCAACGCCACCTAGTAGAAAAAAATACTAAGATCGCGACAATTTTGTTCCTTCACGACAAATTCCAGATGGGTATTCTTCAATTAATTCAACCGAAGAAAAGTCAATAACGAATGCGCTGTTGCCAAATATCATGCGATAATTCCAGAAAGGAAAACGCGGAAAGAAGGCGTAGAATGAACTAGACGGGATGGTTTTTTTTTATTTTTTTTTCACGTCATATGGACAATTATTTATAATCATTTTTATGATTTTCGATCCATATTGAAAAAGTGGTTCTGCTAACTTTATCTTAAGTTAGCAAAGCCACCCCGTAAAAAAAACTAAGGACGCGACAAGTTTTTTTCTTACACGTCAAATTCTCGACAATTTATGCAATAGGTTTCATTGATTTTCTTGCAAGTGGCACTGCTAACTTTATAGACATGAAGCATTCCACTGGTCATTTACTTCAGATTGATCAATATTGTACACTTTCGACCAGCAAGCTGTCTTCAAACCATTCACACAGCTTTCTGTATTTTGTTGATTGAAAAAACGTTTTGAACAGAAAACATTTGAATTCACCTCAACTGTGATGTTATATTTGAGATGAATATCCAACTTTTGAGCCGTGTGATCAAAAATCATTGAATGCAACACAAATATTGTTTAGGAATTAATAAGTGATACAAACTCTTTTTTTTTCTCTGACATACTACAAAAGTCTATGTTAAAATCACCTGCTATAACTATCTCACAGTTGTTTTTTTGTATAAGAATGTCCAATACCTTTTCTAACCTATCAATAGGCGCATATGCATATGAAATTAGGAATGAGGTCAAGGAATAAGAAATAGACTTTACTCACATTTATCTATTATGAAAAGTTTTCAAGATATCAAGCAATCTCAAAAACCATTTGCATTTGATTGGTACAGGATTTAAGAAAATTTCCATGAAATTAGAAAGAAATATTTACCGGCATGCAGACAATTTTTTGAGCCCCGACCCGGAAAATAGAAGACGCAGGTTCGATTCCTGCACGGTGTGTAACTTTTTCCGGAATTTCAAAAATTGTCTGCATGCCGTTAAATCTTTCTTTCTAATTGATTCACAGACGTTAAAATCACACATATTATTTCCATGAAATGTTAATATATACAGGGTGCCAAAAAAACGTAACGAAACGGGTCTGTATTTTTCAACAAAGGTCATGGGTATTTCCTCAGTAAGTTTCTCTATGTATTGCTGGTAACGATGAAGATGGTTCCCATTTGAAAAAAGAAATTAAAGATCATTAAGTTCGAAATAATTATAGATAATCGAAAAACATTCTTGAAAATACGACATAACATGCAAATATCGGAAATTCATTTTCTGAATCAATAAACTATTATCAACGTGGATATCTACATTCATCTAGACCAAATTATGAATATACAGGGGTTTCACCATAAACCGGACAAACATATACAGGGCGATTCACGGTGGATGGCACATTAGACGTTTCTGGTGAACCATCAGGCATCGGATCGGTTTGAAAATTCAATGGAGTGCATTATCGGATCTTCTCTACCCAACTGAAATATTTTCGCCAATGCGGTGTTGCCACTTCTATTAGAAAGTAGTAGCAGCTTTGCTTTCTCAAATGGAACACCTGGTATATTATATTATTTTTGCAATCTCCAACAACTTTCCGATAACTTTTCTCATCATTTCCCTATACCCATCTGTTGCCGTTTTCGAAATATAAATTAATTTCAATTTTTTTCACCTGAAATCATGACCTCTAAAAATGCTGATAACTTTAGGTTGAGGAACACAATGGCATTGAAATTTGGCTTGGAGTTAGGTGATACATAAATGCTTTCAACACATTAGCCTGATCTACGTTACTTCAAAATAGGGTGTTAAAAAATACAGTTTTTTCGTTTGCTTGAAAAAGTGGCTGAAAGTTGTTTATTTCAAATGAAACGCCCTGTATACTATTAATAATTCGGAAAGATGAGAAAATTTGCTTTCATTCTATGTGAATCGTGCCTATACCTAACTAGTCAAATTTCGGACTTATGAGCATTTATTTGTCAAAATGTCCCTTCAGAATGGTATGCCTTTTCGGTATTTGGAAGGCAGGCCATGATTACTATTTTTTGAAAGTACCTCGTTACATTATCCTAATAATGAAGGCACCAAGAAACTTGAAAGTCAAACTATTTATATGAATAATTATAAAAAGTGAAACAATCATGTCGAATATTTCAAAATATGTTCGAATCGCTGGCCGTTCACTTCCAAGCACTTCAAAATGCGATTGTTGAATGCTTCCGTCGTGGCAGATCGGATTTCATTGAG
This sequence comes from Adalia bipunctata, assembly GCA_910592335.1. Classification (NCBI taxonomy): domain Eukaryota; kingdom Metazoa; phylum Arthropoda; class Insecta; order Coleoptera; family Coccinellidae; genus Adalia; species Adalia bipunctata. Next base: position 6,908,108 of record OU342949.1, on the reverse strand, counting down.
ATCCAAATCTGCAAATGCTTGGGTAATCCTTTCCAACAATATACATCTCTCGAACGCAAAGGTGTTTTGTAAACTTTTTTTTCAACATTCCCCACAGATAAAAATCTAATGGACTAAGATCGGGTGATCTTGCTGGCCTATTCCATAGTCCCAAGCGCCTTATCCACCGATCGTCAAAGTCTCTCCAGTTCTGTACTCACTTTTCCTGTACAATGTGCAGGAGCTCCGTCTAGTTGGTACCTACCAACAATTTCGATCTTCTTCGAGTGGCAGATTATCGACGAAGTTCTCTACAAGTTTCTTGGTGCCTTTATTATTAGGAGAATGTCACAAGGTTTACTGTCAAATAGTAATCATGGCCAGCCTACCAAATACCGTATGGGAATTCCATTCTTAAGGGACATTTTGACAAATAAATGCTCATAAGTCCGAAATTTGACTAGTTAGGTAAAGGCATGATACACATAGAATTTTTTTTTATCTTCATTGAAATTTACAATCTACTTTGCATAAGTATTAAGTAAATATTATGTGGGTTGTGGCAATGGGAAGATATTAAACATACACATAGAATGAAAGCTAATTTCCTCAGCTTTCTGAATTTCTGATAATATACAGGGAGTTCCATTTGAAATGAACAACTTTCAGTCACTTTTTCAAGCAAACGAAAAAACTGTATTTTTTACGACCCTGTATTGAAGTAACGTAGATCATCAGGCTGATGTGTTGAAAGCATTCATGTGTCACCTAACTCCAAACCAAATTTCAATGCCATTGTGTTTCTCAACCTAAAGTTATCAGCATTTTTAGAGGTCATCATTTCCGGTGAAAAAAATTGAAATTAATTTATATTTCGAAAACGGCAACAGATAGGTATGAGGAAATGATGAGAAAAGATATCGGAAAGTTGTTGGAGATTGCAAAAATAATATAATATACCAGGTGTTCCATTTGAAAAAGCAAAGTTGCTACTACTTTCTAATAGAAGTGGCAACACCGCATTGGCGAAAATATTTTAGTTGGTTAGAGAAGATCCGATAATGCACTTCATCAAATTTTCAAACCTATCCGATTTCTGGTTCACCAGAAACGTCTAATGTGCCATCCACCGTGAATCACCCTATTTAATAGTGTAGATGGCATCGAGAAAGTTTTTTTTGCCTTATGACATATATTCCGTTTTCATCGCATAAACGACATACAGGGTGTTTAATGACAACTTTGAGCAATATTCTGATATCTGTGTTGAGTTATGCGTGACATTTAAAATAACGGTTTTTGGTCATATCTTAGTATTTTGTAGGGCTCAATTCATTTGTGGTGTAGAATTCTGAAAAAAATTTAAAATGGCGGAAAACCTGCAAATTTTTTTTTTCTCGGTTGCCAATTTGGAAAGCATTATTCAACGTATCAGATTTTCTGAGATTTTCCGTAATCAAAATTCGAGCTCAACTTTTTTTTACATGTCCTCAGTGAAAAAAAAATTTCGGCCAAAATTGTTGGAATTTTTCATGGTTGAACTATCTTCCTTTCTGAATAGGTACTGTGGTGAAAACAGAATATAATAATATTTTTTGGTTTTCTTTCTGTAGCCTTCCAAAGATTACGCTCGGAGTACTTTCATAATTTTTATTTGAAAAACTGGAAGCCGTACGAAGGCCAAAATTGGGCTAATGGACTGCCAGAATGACCCAGATATAAATATGAATTTATAAACCAAAAAATTTTTTTTAAGAAAACTTTGGTAGGATTCGAACTCTCTACGAGTACGAAATCACTCGACCTTTGGTCTAGCTATTTTGTCATTTCAGTTTTTCTCGTGAAATTAGGTACTGATTGGTGAAATTATTTCTTCACAAAAACAAATTTATCCGATAAAAAAACCTTTTGTGTTTTCACTGATGATAAAAATCAGTGTGTTCTTCTTCTTCATTATCATTGACACCATGATTGCAGAGCTATAAGCAGAGTAAAATGTTTCTATTGGAAAATCTGCGATATATTCGAATTTTTCAAAGCTTACCCAAAAAAGTTGATAATGGCATGCTGAAAAACGCTATGATACATACACAGTTATGATTTAAGAATTGAGCTTAAGGGAGAATTTCGAGCAATTACTTAATACAAATTTTCACATTGCAAATAGGCTCAATACTCCAGAAACATCTGATGGGCACAAGAGCTTGGAGCATCCTGTATTTGATACGTTCCTTCTACCTACTTTTAACTTATAAGTAGGTCTTGTTGTCATTTTCATTGGATATATTATATTTTATAGATCTGGTGGTGTAAAATCACTTTTTTGTCTATATTATATTTATGTATTCGAATATTATCGTAAATTCGGCAGTATCTACTTCTACCCTGTTTGTACTGAATTTCTTTTTCATTCATAATTTTTGTTAGCTGTTATTTTTCGAATAGGAAACCGTCATTATGAATATATGGCTATTTTGTGAACATTTCTGTGTGTGGACAAAAACATATATTGTCCCTAGGGCACCAAGTGGTGTTAATCAGGCTCTGACTGTGATGAAGCTCATCTCTAATCCATACTCACATACAAGGAATTAATAAATAAAATCATCAATAACGGCACAATCTGCTGTACTGTGAAAAGAATGTCCCAATTTTGTGTAATTTTGCAAAAATTCCATTGGACTCAGAGATCATGCTTTCTCTGGAGCTCATTCAGAAAATTCCAATCCAATACTTGCTCCCGCAACATTTAAGGCACCCCAGAAGGGACAGTCAGCAAAAATATTCCTAATCTAAAGGTCACTGGATTTTATTTGAAATGTCAGTGCTTTTTACTTAAATATTGCTGAATTCCTACAGATTTGGAGTGACACCACTTGTTGAATGAAAGGAAAATCTCAATTTGCTTCAATATTCCTAACATTATGAAAAACTCAAGAAATCACATATCACAGATGCGGTAACCACTTGGAACTTATAAAAAGTTGAATGAGCCAATTCTCAAGACTCGACAGCGGCTGATATACCTTCCTCCAGGTTTGGCAGCTTCAAACTACCCCTTTTCGGCCTCCACTCGCTGTCACTCTTGGTCAAATCGGGCACCTGCTCCGTCTTCTCCAACGAAGACCTGGTGGACATCCTCGTCATGGCAGCCTCCATCCTCATCATCTCCTCCTCGGCACAGAGCTCCCCGCCCACAGTAAATCGTTCGCTTTTGCAATCCTTCTCCTCTGGCCGCGAGACGCGCAAAGCTATGCCGGGCTTGTTATCACCCAGATTTGGCAGCGATAGGCGGTTGGATTCTGGATGAGTGTAGCCTTCGCTTCGTCTTCTCCTCGATTTCCTGGGGAAGATCTTTCGACGTGGAGCGTCATCATCGCTTCCGCTACTACCTTCAGTCTTCAGTTCTTCGCCCGAGATCCATGTGTCTTCGTCTTCCTAAAAAATGGGTTATTTTTCAATTTTCACATCCTCTATGTTATGGACTATAATAGGCATTTGGGTATATTAAACTATGAACATGTGGCTCTGAAAAAAAGTTTCGTGGGATTTGAACCTAGGTAACCAGAGCCGCACAAACATGGTGAGAAGAGAAATATACTATTTTGTATTATATATAATATTCTTATGAAAGGGAGCCGTAGGTACATATTGGTTTTGGAAGAACAAAAAATCAAACATCATGGCATGTGTAATGAAAAGACAACAAGGACTAGATCATCCAAGAAACAGATTGATTTATTCCCCGCTCCTAATCTTAGTTTTAGCAAAGGGAATGTTGAACGAGGCACCATACAGTTCTACGTATGATGCAAAAGCACAGATGGAAACCTCAGCAAAAACTCTGTCTCCCCTTATAAGTGTTGAGATATTGGATTCGTTTACAGAAAAAGCTAATATTGATCTTCTTAGATTACAATTAATTTCTCCTTTTTCCAAATGGGTTGACAAAAGCATTTTGCAATAATCTGAAACAAAAACAGAAGGGAGAGAAATCGAGAAGGAAAAATCGATTAATATATTCATAATCAAATTTTTTTGAAGGTACCAACCCATCTCAAGAACGAATCAGATACTGAATGAATAGCCTTAAAACCATCTGGAAATTTTTATTAACTGAACAGTTAGTTACCAAATGGTCAATAGTTTTTTTTTTCATGTCAACACTCACATCTCAGGCTATCAATGGAATTCCATTCAAAAAGCATTCTATTACAACGACCATGACCTGTCCTAAGACGATTTGAAAGACGCTAATTTTTCCTAGACAGATGAAAACCAGGAACTTTTTCAGAGGGATCAATTATTAAACTTTTATTAAAAAAATCATTTGAAGTCCATTCCGAACTACAATTATAATTTATAATTCTTTTCAGTATTATGAAATTCTTTATTAAGAAACTCATTAAGCCATAAAAGTTTTCTAGATTTCAATCTAGCCAGTCTGGCATATAATTTATAATAGGAAATAAATCTGGAAAATAACGAAATTCATCCCATGACTTCATGGCAGCAACCTGTCTTCGAATGTGAGGAGGTATTATGTTAGAAAGAACTGGTAACCAAGCTAATGGAGTAGATCTAATGGTTTCCGTAATAATCCTCATAGTTGTTCATCAATTTTATGGACATGGGAACTGTTGAACCCAACAGAACAGCAATATTCAGCTGCAGAAAAAAACCAAGGCTAAAGCAGCCGTACGAAGAGTGGTCGCATCGGCACTCCAGGATGTACCAGCTAATTTTTGAAGTAGGGTAGACCGGGGTGCATTTTTCCGTTCCCTATACAGTCAGCGCGACAGGTCGCTCTCACCGTATAGGAAACGGAATGCACAATGGAACACTCCGTTTCCTAGCAGATATGCGCGATGTGCTCACTGCCCTGTTAGTCTTCTGGGTACCGATGGGATAAATTGCAAATTATTAACAAAGTTTTCTTACTTTCTGTATAGCTTTATTAGGTAGAGTCTACCACATTTTTTCTCTGTGGACATTTTTGTAGTCGCGGTTTTTTTTTTCAGCAAACCTCTCGTAGGTCGACCATAATTTCATTTTTCTTGAATCAAACATACTCTTTTTTGTAAAATGCAATCATAAGAACAATCTTGGAGAAATGGGAAAACATGATTGTCTACCAACATAAACATGACTGATAATTGCATTTAATACCCTCCCGAATTTTTCAGAATCGGTTGATACAACCATATGAAGTATGAAAATGCAATTGTGCGACAAAAAATGTGGCGATTTCCTTGTCCGACAACTGGAAAACGAAGATTTTTTGGGATAAAAAATTATGATATTGTCTTTTTTTTCTTATTCTCTCTCCACCTTGAAAATACGTCGCGTTCATTCAAAAATTAAAGAATTCACTGCTCTAATTTGGTTATGAATAGACTTTATGAATTTATCGGATATAACTTTGCTCATGTTACAAATAAACATTTGATTTTTTGGGGACCATTTAAGAAGGATGTGCTGAATACTATCATCCAGCTGTCCGACGAATAAAGTTCGGTAATTTCAGTTGTTGCCGATATAATATTCTCAGTAGTGATGGAGTGTTCTTTGTGCAAACATTTAAAAAATAACCGTAGCTTTAAAACGAAAAAGGAGGAAGTGACATCCTTAAGGGTCTACATTCCTGAAAAAAAAGGGAGTCAGAAACGATTTATTTTTTCCGATTGATGAAGGGATGTATGAGTGTATACAGATAAAAATAATAAAATTTTATTTTATAAGTATTAAATGCATGAAAAGGATATTCCTCATCATTTTTGGTTATTTCTCAACATTTCCACCATCAAAACTAACAAATATTTTTGTGTTTTTTCATTTCAGTATTGAAGTCCTTCATTTAGTTAATGCAATGTCTATCTCTTTTTTCTTTTAGAATTCACCGTTTTTTTGTAAAAGATATTACAAGAATGTGTTGTTTTCGCGAAATTCATTTCCTTGAATTTTTCTATTCGAAATGATAAATATTCATTTTCATTACACCGCACTGAAAACCCTATCATAAGATGTAGATTTAGAACATCGAAAATGACTCTTTTCCGTGCGGCCGCACCGCAAAAAGTTTTACGGTGCGCTGAGGCATAGATGCATCCTATGATTCCTATGCTGAGACACAGAGCAACGATTGCATGACAGTAGATGTCAGTGTTTTGAATAATTATTGTTTCACAATATCGAAATGCTTTCTGCTGGAAATTTTTCCCGTGTTATTGTTTTCAGAGAGGTGTAATGAAAAATATCGTTCATTACACGTCCAGAAAGGCTTTTTCCGTGCTTGCACGAGTTCCCGTGTTCGGCTCCGCCTCACACGGGAACACATCGCGCGCGCACGGAAAAAGCTTACTTTCTGGATTAGTAATGAAATATACTATTTTCTCAAAGACAAGTCATTAAGGTTTGTTTTAGCCGTCGATTAGTGAAAATCAATTGTTAATAACAATTATGGATTTTAACATGGAATTGAATTTCTTTTAAATGACACGCCCCGCAGGTATCTCCTCCCAGAGGTAAAAGAGAGTATTATACCAAATTATACAGGCAGTATGATATCTAGTTCAGGGTAGTATTTCTAGTTATATTCCCTGTGCCCCAACATTTGTTCTATTAAGCTGAATAATCCAATAAATAAAAATTAATGCAATGCACTGCCATCTGGCGGTATACGTTTCTCACATTGAAGGCGAAAGACTCTTAAACCGTGCGGAATATTCTTGGTATCAAGAGAACATCATAATCAAAAATATAAAGATGTCATTCCACCTGACGATTGGTGTGGATACTTTTACTGGATACCATTCGTCTTGTTACAATGAATTCAATGTGAGGATTAAGTATTTTCATTGTTCTTTTTTATTTGATTTGAATGGAAATGTCAGTAGATAATTTGAATTATACACTTTCAATCAAAATCAATAGTTTCATTTCAATAAAAATCGAAAAAAGTTTCTGAAACAAAACCGCATTATTCAACTAGACTAAGGATTTGCCGCATTTTATAAGGTGGACAGTTGTTTTTTCTATAAAACGAATCTCTCTGAAATATAAATTCATTCTTGTTCGATAAATATTAATGAATTTAAAAACTCAAAAAAATCGCTGATTTTCATCTGTCGGACAAGAAAAACAACACATTTTTTGTCGGACATTGATAATCAAAAAAATGTGATTTTCAGTCATGTTTATATTGGTAGACAATCATGTTTTCCCATTTTTCTCAGATTGTTTTTATGATTGCATTTCACAAAAAAAGAGTACGTATGATTAAAAAAAAAGGAAAATATGGTCGACCTACGAGAGGATTGCTGAAAAAAAAAATCCGCGACTATACAAAAATGTTCACAGAGGAAAAATGTGGTAGACTCTACCTAATTAAGCTATACTGAAAGTAAGAAAACTTTATTAATAATTTGCAATTTGTCCCATCGGCACCCAGAAGACTAACAGGGCAGTGAGCACATCGCGCATATCTGCTAGGAAACGGAGTGTTCCATTGTGCATTCCGTTTCCTATACGGTGAGAGCGACCTGTCGCGCTGACTGTATAGGGAACGGAAATATGCGACCGGGGTCAATTGTAACAGGTGACGATTGTAGCATCGCGAATATTTCCCAAACTGCAGCAACTAGCTGTGTGTCCCTTCAATATGCGATGCATAGATGCCCTCTCGTCAAGCCACCAGAATGGCGCCTGATCATTTGAACAATAGACGGGAATTTTGACCATAGTTCTGTTTTCATACAGGCAAAGTAAGTTTTCATTTTCTCCGTAAATCTTCGATAATTATTTTCCCATGTATGTCACGACATCCATTTATCATAAGGGCGTTTTGTGTGTTTTTTCAGGTCATGATATGATTCATTTCAACGACGAATTTGCCTTGAAAATATTCATTTTTTGCTTTCAAGGTTCTGAAAACACATTGGGGTCATTTGTAACATGCCCGTTGGGGTTGACAGTAACGTTACAACTGACCCTTTTCAATTTATCACTATAATATCCAGGCATGTTTTTTCTACGAATACACGATCACATTATCTACTGAATATCTGAGACCATTTCAAATTTTCCTTCCCTTGTAGAATCATGATTTGTTTCTTTGTTCAGTCACGTTTTGTGGCAACACCGCATGAATCCTTTGCTTTGGATGAACATGAGCGTGCGATTTTAAATCACTGCTGCCGCGACATTTATTGTTATTCAGAATATATCTTCCTTTCAATATAATTGTATTGAAAATATTTCAAAATGTGGAGAACAATGAATTTTTCAGTGCTCATTATTACTCTTAAGCTTTGAAAATAACTAATTTCAACTCTACAGAAATATTTAATGATGGATTGTCTCGGTCTTCACTTGATGGAAATTCCTTTTTATAGAATCAAATGACAGCGAAACAATTGTTGTAATAAATAAACTCATCGGCGTCCAACACTCGACAATTCAAAGTTGCTGAGAGAAAGAGGCGGAAAGGTTGTTTTGCGACAAGTTCGAACTGGTATCAGCGTACTCGTACACGCACTTTTGTGAACATGTTGAAGGAAAAAGCAGAACAGTTCGCGTCTACTCTAAGCATAAAAAATTTTGCGGCAAATTTCAGAAAGAGAAATGAGGTTGTGTTGAAAAAAGTTTGAAGGGAAAGTGTACTTATGGATGATGAAGAACCATCAATAGATCCATTAGCTTACATCAGCGGTGTGAGTTTTTCTAACATCGTTCAAGTGGATGAAGATCTGGCTGTCTCAGGTCGACTAACCGATGGCGAAATTTTATCTACGACAGATATGAAGAAAGTGAAGATGTAGATGAGGACGATACATCAGAACCTTTGGCAGAGGTATCAGTTAGGAAGCAAGTCTACAGAACGAAAGTAATGAAAAAGCATTTCAGGCACTGTTTCTCTTAAAAATATTTATTGAGCAGTCTGAGCAGCATCATGTGCTATGAAGCAAATCAGTATAACAGAGTTCTTTCGAAAGATTAATCAATTCACATTATGAATACTTTTATGTCCACTAATGTACCTATAAACGCTTGACATTGTTATAGAATAGGAGTTGATGAATAATAATTAATAAACACTTAATAATTCGAAGTTTTATTCATTTTCTCTCACAAATTTCGAACCATTTGATAATTCAAACACTCGATAATTCGTATGATTTCAAATTAACGAGAGTCGACTTTATATTCAAATTCAATTAGTTGTTACACCAGAGATTCAATGCATCTATTTTGAAAGGAATTGAATGACAGTTATCCTATTTCCACTCAGTAGCTTCTTCAGATTTTACATTTTTAACTTCAATTCAAAAATTTGAAATCTGAAAAAGCTACTATGTATATGGCGAAACTATTGATTTTTGAATTATTAAAATCGAAAATAGAATAACTTAACATTTAATTCCTATTAAAATGAATTTCCATCGATCAATCCAATATTTTAAATCCAGTTGTGATTTTGTGATTCTAAGTTCATTTACAGAATATAAATGTTCAATAGTATATTCTAAAACTAGTTGCAGAATGGGCTCCTATTCCAATACGAATGCGAAATTCGAAAACGAGCGACGAAGGAGCGAGTTTTTGAACGCATGAGTGTTGAAATGGGCGTTTCCAGTACATTAAAAAATCCATTTTTTTTTACATAAATATTTTAAGAGTAGTACAAAACATAATCCTAACCAATTTTCCACTTTCAACTTTGCGCATTTTTTCTATTATTATCATTAATGAAATATTGAAATTCGAATTAGCGCCATTATGACGTAGCTATCCTCGGAACCTCATTGGACACTGCCGTGATGACGTACGCATCCTTGACCAATCTAATTTGTGATGTCAGCTATCAAGAAGGCGTAGTTGCCGCTAACTCTATTTTGTCGTCTGAAATAGGAGAAATAAAACCACAGAAACTTATGAAGCATAAATGGCTTCTTGATAAATTCGATGGGTATCACCATCAGCCGCTTAAATGAACTGTGATCACAGAATTAGAACCATGATAAGGTTGAATCTTCCGTGATAGAGAAGAACGGATAGTTAAGAGGATGGCGACCTGGCAACGCTGTACTGTTCCAACCAATCAAATTATGAATGCCGCCATTTATACTCGTTTGAATTTGACGTTCGTTTTGGTATTTTCAATAATTTTTTTCTCAAAAAATAGACAACAGAAAAAAAAAAGAAAAATTGATACGAGATTCTGAGAGTCAAATATTACCGAAATGATTTTTTCTGAAAATCACTGGAAACGCCCATTGCATTCTGCAACGAGTACCTATTAGACAATAATTTCTCTATTTCAGTCAAGTTTTGTGAAAAATTGTCGAAATTTAAAGAAAAATCCAGATTATACATCCTAATGACTTTTGTATTGTATCTTGTCAGTTGGTTCACTGACGAAAATTTACATTTCCAACTTGGCGTGTGTTAAAAATTGATAGGATCGGCAGTCATTGTTGACAACCACGAAACGAAAAATATTACCAAAAAAAGTGTTGTAATGAGTTCATTACAGCACTGTTTTCAGTACTGTAATGAACTCATTACGATACTGAAATAGAGAAAATAATTATATATACTCCATTCACAATTATAAAATCACAACTCTGGCCATGGTTTCGTTTTCAGGAATTGGTGCACTTGATGAAAAATCTGTGCGCGTACAGAGAATATCGTTTATGACGAAACGACGATGCCAGTTTTTCTGTTTACATCAAAGTAAAAGTATCAAAGATTTATTTACCACATTCTGTTAGTTCGAATCGATTGGCGATTTTGGGGCGAAATATCGATAGGAAATCGCCTATTTTTCCGTTCTTCGTCGTCCAGAAGAAGTTTTCCGTCGATATGAGAAATTTCGTGCAAGTGTCATTTTTTCCTTTCACGACTTTTGGCGTGAGTACGAACGGCAAATTTGAATTGGACCAAAAATCGATTTATATGCATAAATAAAGCGAAAGTAAGTACTAATCGACCTTTTTACACTTGATAACGAAGTTTTTTTTAGGTATCTGGCCGTTTTGAAAGATTTCAAACGAAATTCCGGTCCCCCAGAAGTTTGGTTAGTTTCGGTATCGTTTTTGGTGCTCAAAATTTATTTGGAATGTGTAAATGGACAAAAAAGGCTTCCTTATACGATCTTCTAACGAAAGCGATTGGAAAATATGGTTCAGGTAGGATTTTCGAGGAATTATCAGGAAAGAACTTGCAGAATGAAATTGCACGATTTTCCGGATTCTCGTAAGTACCTAAACGGGTTCTGGATGGCCATCATCGGTCTGTAAATGATTATTAATGATCGTTTTCACGTTTCAGAAAAAAACACGTCGAAAAAGCTAAAAAAAAAAGAAGAAATACGACTATATTGCATTCCACAGTTGGTGAATTCAGATTCTGATGAATTGAAATGTGTCACTGGAGCTTTCATTCCTTTGCCGAAAGTAGAAATAGGCTATATTGAACCAGAATACATCGGTTTTTTCCATATTCCAGGAGTTTGTGTCTTATTTTAGAACAGGTGAATGATAAATGTGTAGCATATGTTCGACCTATTCCAATTTATTTGTACAAGTAATGTGGTAGTAATGTATGAATATTTTTTAATCTAATAAATTACTATACAATCAGAATATTTCACTCCTTGTTCATAAGATCAAATAAATAAAATGTCGTCAAGTCTTGAACTTTAGGATAATAAACATTAAATCTTCACAAGCATGCGTATGAACATTATGTGAAAGCAATGCAATTTGTCCATGGCGAAAAATAATATATTTCAACAGTGATCTCTTGTACTTTTCATGCAAATAACTAGAAAAGGAATCCTTTCTTTCAATTCATATAAACGTTAATTATTTCCGTCCATCACATCTTTTCCAATTCATTCACATTCTGAGAAATACGCTAAAAATGTAGAAAGGGCAACATAGTGTTGACTTGGAACATAAAAATATTTTGAAAAACGTCATAATTTCGATACAGAGTGGAATGTGTCAAATTTCCAAGGCCAGAGTTGTGATTTTATAATTGTGAATGGAGTATAGGTACTAGTATCTAGGAGCATAGAATAACTGGAGGAAAGGCTTCATACGCTCGACAGATTATTTTGAACTTCCAATGACGGCGGAGGTCAGAGTTTCGTGTGACGCCTGTAAAGCGGCCTACAGACGAACAACTTAGTAACACGCCGTGTTGACAACATAGTTGTCAACTAGGTTGTTCGTCTGTAGGCCGCTTTAGATGAGTGCTGGATCGTTTATAAAGTTACATGTCACATATCTTGTTCTGCGGCGCTACAATTGCAAAGAATATTGTTGACATATCACCGTATTCTAATCAACTATTTATGCGCAATTATATGGGAAGTCTATGATCGGAAATAAATTTGTCGAGACAATATCCTTATCGAAAAAAGCGAACATTCAGGTGAGTATTATACGGGAAGACTGCGGTTTCATCTGTACTCGTGTATCATACGCAGAATTGTATGGTACCCAGTATACATTCCCTCTGCTAACACTTAGATTCGGAGCGGGAATAGTACATTGTTTACCGAGTAGGAAAAGCCTTACATTCCTGGACGATTGTGAAGATTGCTAAGTCGAGGCGTAAGCCGAGACTTAGCAACACAGTGTCCAGGAATGTGACAACGATATGTCACGCTAAAATTTTTCTCTATAAAATTACTTCAATATGCAAAATCTGACCAGAGGTTCTGTGAATACGAGTATGTCAGTTGGAAATTTGTTTTCCCGATCGAATAGATAGGTACTAAAGATTCGATCTTGCAATGCAATTTGGTCCAGATCGTGTGAAAAGAAACATATTAAAATTAAGTTTTAAGCCATGTTTTGTTAACTTATGATGCTTTAATGAAGATAAAAAACTTTCAGGGATCTCGAAGATACTAAGCTTAATGCCACGGCAATTCATTCAATAATGAATGATTTTATCGTCTGTGAATTAAATTAGAAACAAAGATTTTAGCGGCATGCAGACAATTTTTTTTTTAAATTCCTGCACGGTGTGTAACCTTTTCCGGAAAAAAAAAAATTGTCTGCATGCCGCTAAAATCTTTCTTTCTATCTTCATTCAATATTTACACTACTTCATAACCTAAAACACCTTTTTGAATTACAGAAATGAAAAAACGATCTTTACGATTGAGTGCATAATTTCTGACCGGAAGATGACACACCTAGTAAGTAGATCCATCCTTTAGGTTGATTCAAAAATTCAACAGCTGTCAAATGGATCGTCCAAAATACCGCATCTGTTATAACAGAAATATTGTGAATTATTTTTCAATAGACTTCTACATTTTAACAAAATTTTGTATGTAGATCTCTATATAAATGCAATTTCGTCACGATGTCATCCGTAGTTTTATAATTATCATCCGAAAAACTGAATTTCGATCTGCTCTAGGAACCCCTCGTCGAATATTCGAGATCCGAAGCTACCCTGAAAAGTTTCTAGATTTTTCCGTTCGAGAATTATCGTGTTTACGGTCGAACGGACGGAATTAACCTTAACCACGGATTCGTGATCGATAGTCGAAGCTAGTCGATTAAGATCATTCCGGTAGAACGAGCGCTCACGTATCTTGTTTCAATAGGAGAAAAGTTGATGAATAGGGATGATGACACATGTTACAAATTCATATTAATTGAGGTTTTCCACATTGAAGGTAGTTTTTGAAATACTAAAAAAATATTTTGGTGATCTAATTACTCCCATTAAATTAAATAAAATCGATTTAAAATGTGTAATCTATTACCATTTATCACGTGACTGCAAACACGAATGAGAATACGTGACGTCACTGTTTGGTAAACAGCTAACATAATAATAACCTTACTGTCATCACGAGTACGAACTTACGAAGAACAGAAGAGAGTAAAACGTATCACCATCGAACTATTTCACGATTATTTGTTATTACGAAAACGATTTGTTCGCAAGAAATCACACAAGATCAGTTCGCTTTGACAGACGGTGAAGTCTGTTTACCGTGTAGTGACGTCATCATAATCACTTCGTTTCAGCGGGAATTTTGAAAACTATTTTTATTCACGCATTTTCTATTGGTAGGTATTTGCTATATTTTTTCCATGAAAATATTTTTTTCGTGTTTGTATAGGGCTTATCTACAAATTAAAATCATTTCCAAAAAATAGTCAACATCCCTATTAAGTTGCTCCACAGAAAGTGCTTTTACTGGGAAAAAACATGCAATTGTTCACAGAAACTTTGAACTTTCAAAATTATATTTTCCACCGAAAAACTCACCTGATAGATATGATCCAACAAAGATTCTTTTCTATGAACGGTACCTACTGTGCATCCCATTTTCTAAATTTCACACTAATCCATTCAACCAAACTAAAATGACCGGAATGTGGTCTGGAAATGTGGTTTATGAGGAAATCAACTGCATTGAGCAACACACGGAAGAATTCCTCATGAAATTTCCCAACCGACATTTGCGAAATAAACTTACCAAATTTTTAATACTTGACGACACGCTGAATTTGGCAATACCGATTATCTGCACAGAGATAATTAGAATCCCCGTTGTGTGATTAGTCGATGTATTATTGTGTATTTCCTAGAGGAAGCATTTATTTATTGTGAATATTGTCTTTTAATAATTTGTTTTCTATGTGTTATGTGGCCAAGTTGTCCATATCTGTTGTATGAAGGATAATTTGGGAGGAGCTTGTAATCATTTCGGAACTTCTCGGATATTTTTCCGCAATATCTTAATCACAATCTAAAGACAATTATTTTTTTCGGCAACCGTGTAGAATTACAAATCAATGAGACGACACATTTCTTTATTATACATTTTGATCATAGAACTTATAGTAACTATAAGTTCTATGATTTTGATTCTTGTTTCAATTGAACAGAACAGAACTGTCATCCGTTATTTCATTGCTATTGTGATGATCATAACAATGACAACAACGACGTGATTTTTTCCAGCCAAGTCCGGAAAGTACGTAGTTATACTTTCCGGGCTATGCCAGGAAATGATATTTCCTCACAGAAAAAGCGTCCCGGAAGTGGGTGCATCCTGAATGGTTGCCGAAAAAATATTGTATCTACGCAACACGCCCAAAAATAGTTTTTTTGGACTCACAAACTTCCAGGACTCGCCTCCGGCTCGTCCTAGAATGTTGTCTATTCCTCCAAAAAAACCCTATTTTCCGGACTTGTTACGTGAATAACTATTCTTTCAGTATCGTAATTTCATTTTTTGTTTGTTTTACTGATACCACAAAATGGGCTTTCCTGGTCGGTTACAAAGTAGAACAGGTCTATAACTTTACCCACTTTTTCTGTGGTTCTCCGAGAATCCCGGAATCATCCTTTTTCTACCTGCTCAGTGCAATTTTACTCTGCCACTACATAGTCGCAACCTCGATGGATATATACCCTCGCTTTCTTCCCAAAGTCGGACCCCGTTACATTTGTACCAAGAAAGTGTATTCGTTTCGTAAAGCCGGACTCCCACTACTCGTGTATTTGGCAAATATTTGCCACTTGCCTATATTTGGCATGTAGTGGGAGTGGTTCACTCGGCCAATACTTGTCAATCTTGTCATTCAAATTCGAAACTTCATCTACTTGCCAAGTACGCAAATAATTGTGTACTTGCCAAATATACGAGTAGTGGGAGTCCGCCTTAAGATAAGGACTTCACCCGGTACAACAGTACACGAAACCAGACAGCCAGCAGATACATCTCTTCCAGTCAGGCTAACCGTAAGAACCATTTCCTGCAGTGTTCACTTTGAGGTATTTTATGTCTTTTATACATCCCTTTTATTTTTTAATTCTAGAGGTAAAATAATTGATACAGCAGTCCATTTCTTCTCTCCAAGAGAGCTCTTGTATTTTATCCAATGTTTTTCAGTTATATTTTTCGTTTTGTGGTTGTCAGCACTGACTTCGGATCCTATCCAATTTAACACACGTCAATTGTCAATATAATATAATTTCGAAAATTCCAATTGGTTTCATACTGTATTTTTCAGATCTTAAATTAATGAAGAATCGATAATGATAATCGTTCATTACACGTCCAGAAAGGCTTTTTCCGTGCTTGCACGAGTTCCCGTGTTCGGCTCCGCCTCACACGGGAACACATCGCGCGCGCACGGAAAAAGCTTACTTTCTGGACAAGTAATGAAATATACTATTCCTTACAGTAAGGAAATGATATTTCCTAACAGTTGTGAAATCTTGACTTTTTCTTTGACAAATTTTGTTTAAAATGTCAAAATTTCCTAGCGATTTGCCGAAAAAATTATTTCGAAATTCGAGACGTACAAATGCCGTAATCTGTCAATTTTCGTACAGTTACACCAACTGCTAAAGCCGGACTCCCACTACTCGTGTATTTGGCAAATATTTGCCACTTGCCTATATTTGGCATGTAGTGGGAGTGGTTCACTCGGCCAATACTTGTCAATCTTGTCATTCAAGTTCGAAACTTCGTCTACTTGCCAAGTACGCAAATAATTGCGTACTTGCCAAATATACGAGTAGTGGGAATCCGCCTTAAGATACAATACAAAAATCACTAGGATGTATAATCTGAATTTTTCATTCAATTTCGACAGTATTTCACGAAGCCATACTGAAATACATATAGAGAAAATATCGTCCAATACTCGTTGCAGAAGGCAATTCCAACACTCATACGTTCAAAAACGTGTTGGAATAGGAGCTCATTCTGCAACTAGTTTCAGAATAAAGTAATTCGTGCTAGAACCTATGCAGGTGAAGCATCATGACCATTAGAAACAGAGCCGGATTGAGGGCCATTCCACGAAAAATCTTAATTTCTCTCTTTTCTCCGCATTGAATATGAAAGCCATTTGTCAACTAAACTGCCACGATCAATTCTTTCAATTTCACGTTTGTGAAAACCGCATCAAGATTTGGTATCTTGTTTATATGTTATTTATTAAACGAGCAATACACCTCTTGTATTCACATTCATAGTGTATTAGTGTATATATTTTTCCGCAAATCGCTAGGAAATTTTGACATTCCAGTCAAAATTGGTCATAGAAAAAGTCAAGAGTTCCCAACTGTTAGGAAATATTCATTTCCCTACTGTAAGGAAATGATATTTCTTTACAGTTGGTTCGACATATGCATATACGAACATTTCTCATGATTCCTTCGGCACTTATTCCAAAGAAGCAGTATTTTAACTGCATCAACCAGCTCTGAAGGAGTCCCAGAAATAGCAAATTCATTATCACTTATCATTTTACACTGTTTCAAATTCGAAAACACTAGCAATTAAATTAATTATATGCGTCAACTTTGACAATTCAACATGAGTACGTTTCCATAGTAACGTAACCAATTTCAATACGAATTTCGAAGCATCATTCATTTATGGATTGAATAATTCGCGATTTCATCAAAATTAATTGGAATCTGTCGAATTTTAAACGATTTGCGGAAAAATAGCATGTTCACCTCGTAGGGAAAGACACATTCCTGGACTCTGTGTTGCCAAGTCTCGGCTTGCGCCTCGACTTAGCAATTTTCACAATCGTCCAGGAATGTTACGCTTTTCCTACCCGGTAAACAAATACTATTATTAGTAAGCATAAGCTCATGATCAAGTAAAATCTTCAAAATATAATTTTTTTCAACTCTTCCCGACTTGTTAGGGACCTCAATTCACAGTTCATCAGGTGTCTTGATATTTTGTTTTTCCAATTAATCCGAATGATTTGATAAACCGAACGGGCCCTGACAACTTTCTGTTCGGATTATTCATACATTACTGTATTTCCAAAATTACACTCCCAGCAGGTTTGAAAATTTGTAAGTAGGGGCTGTGTTATAATGATATGCGAGTGTCCACAAAATTTGGTGAAGATTGTATGATAATAAAATTAAAGAAATTTGTTGCCTCGCCCCAGATGAAAAAATATACCGTTCTTTTCAACTCACGTAATGCGATTCATTTCAACTACATCATTGATATATGAGAAATTAAGGTATTGAATTTGTTGTTTTCAAGATTTTTTCTTATATTTTATTCAAATCACTCCAGATCCTCTAAATTTAGTAGGTACATACTCCGAAGTCATTCTCATGCGAATAGTGTACTACAACTTATAATAACGCAGGAACGATTTCTGCGGAAGACAATTTTTTATTGAATGCGTTTCAGAGAGTGAGAGGGAGAACCCTAAAAATAGATAGTATCGAGAAAATTGTCCAACACATCAGTTACTTTTCTTCATCAAACGTACTGAACCCTAAAAATTGTTCATATTTTTAAGTATAGTCCTGAAAATTATAGGTAATGGTTCTTCATATGTGAATAAGCAAAAAGGAAATTACAAAGGTATTTTACTAAATCTCGAAGAACTGTATTATTTTTCTTCAGTTATGTTACAAGTTTTTAGGATCATGATTTTTTTCCGAGGAATTTAATTGTCAAATTCTTTAACCTCATTAAAACTCTCCCAAAAATTAGTAGGTAGCTAACTTTTCATACTAAGTCTATATAAATTCAATGAAGAACTAAAATTGTAAATTCAATGTAGATATAAATATTGGTGCTTGAAATTGTCATTAACAAATAAATATATACAGGGTGATTTCGGAGGAGACCGTCATATGTTAGGAGAAGTTTACACTAATCAAGGCAGTTTCGAAACAATGTTTGGATTATGGTTGGGGGCCTTTATTGAGAGTCTACAGGGTGATTTGTCCGATTCGACCGATTTTTCTTTTTTTCATTACTTTGGTATGACTTGATCACTATTGATGAAATTTTCAGTGTGGAGCAATATGATTGTCTACTTTCAATAATTTCATTACTTCTTCAAAAATACACAGGGTGGGAATTATGATAAATTCAGATCAAATTTGCAGGTTGAAAAAATACCCTGTACATTCCGTTTTCAAAAATTCGCTACCTGCTTCAGATTTTTTCATAAGTGTACATTACTGGAGCGTTTTTATTTTTTTCTAGAAAAATTTTTCAAGGATGAATAGTATCGTTATTTCGCTCCAAGGCAGTCTACACCTTTTCCAATTGTAATTCAGAAAACGTAAAATGTAATTCAGAAAAGCAAATTTGAATTTCAGAAAATGGAAATTGTAATTCAGAATATTATATGATATGTATCAACTTACTATTCTGAATTACAATTTCCATTGTCTGAAATTCAAATTTGCTTTTCTGAATTGCATTTAACGTTTTCTGAATTACAATTGGAAAAGGTGTAGTTCAGAACATCCTCACTGCCTTGGAGCGAAATAACGATATTGTTTATCTTTAAAAATGTTTTCTTGGAAAACTGGACGTGTGTCAGAAAAAATAAAGACGCTCCAGTAATGTAAACTCATGGCAGAATCTGAAGCAGGTAGCGAATTTTTGAAAACGGAATGTAGAGGGTGTTATTCAACCTGCAAATTTAATCTGAACTTATCATAACTCCCACCCTGTATTTTTGAGAAACTGTTGAAATTATTGAAAAAAAAACAATCATATTATTCTATACTGAAAATATAATGATATAATGGCTCGATCAAAACCAAAGTTATGAATAAAAGAAAAATCGGTCGAATCGGACAAATCACCCTGTGGACTCTCAATAAAGGCCCCCAACCATAGACCAAACATTGTTTCGAGACTGCCTTAAATAGTATAAACTTCTCCTAAAATCTGACGGTCTTCTTCGGAATCAACCTGTATATATTCTGACATTGATAGATCGCAACTAGAACTTTCCGTTCGAATTATTAAAATTTTCGGGAATAGAATTGGCATAGAATTCACTCACCTCTCTCTGTACTCTCAAAAACTGCTTGTGCAGGGGATTGTCATCCTCGGAAGTCATCACAACTGTGGAAGAAGACTAGGTTAAAATTCGAATTTTTCACGTTCGATAAACTGGCATAAATCTAAACAGGAACTGTCCGTAGACCAAAACATTCCGACGAAGGTTAGGCATCTAGCGGATGCGCGAAATCTCAGCTCTCCAGCTAAATTTTCAAAAATAAATCAGATAAGGAGAGGAACCGACCGCAAAGATCGAGGATACATAAGGAACCTTGAATATTCCTACGATGCTCGACCGAAGCGTTGGGAAAATGTGTTACTAGCTTGCCCCTCCATTTTTTAATATAAACGTTTCATAGATAAGTAAGCTTTGCCTCCCTCTCAAACAGGAATAGGAGACGGTAGCTGTCGGATAGAAAAAGCCAGAAATTCAGCGATTTCACAGTCGATTACGTAATTTGCAGGAAACGGTAAATGAAATTCGCTAAAGCATATAAGGCAAACCAACGACCTGTCGAATATATTTTGAGGTTAGTTTTGGTGGTCGAACAATTGGAATTTAGCTTTGTTCATGTATAATATAAAACGTTTATGCACTTTAGGAAAAAAATACTTTTAATCTCTCATTTGAGGGACTAAAGTGCCCCTTTAATCGCTCAGAGATTTACGTATTCAACACCTTGGTTTGTTTGCGTCCTTCTATAATTTTTTCACAAATGTCATAGCAGTCATAGCACATTATTTTTCGATGATGGAAATGATATTATAACCAGCAGTCCAGCATAGTTGATATTCAGAAATAGCTACGAGTAGGACATTTCTATCAATTTCTTTCAATCCAGAGGAAGTTTTCGCTTCGGGATTAAAAGTGCAACTTCAGTCCCTGAGTTTATGATATATGACTGTAGTATTATTCGCTGGAAAAATTGTTTTATGGGTACACATGGGTAACACAGGTAGGCTATTCTAGGATGAATAATTTGTTGAGCAAACAAGATTGGAACTTTGTAGATGATATATTTTCGGTCCATAACGATTGATTTGAATATTTTCATAATCGTTTCATAGAAATACATCACGAATCTTTCCTAGAGGTTGTTATAAAGGCTAGACTTGGGGCTAAAATGGTTTTCTGCCAGTTACGTGTGATGAGAGAAAAGGTGAGACTCTACAATGATATGCAGGTATAAAATCACTTCAAAAGTGATGACATAAGGTAGTACATATGTCAATTTTGAGCGGCAAATTCGATTTGAATGGTCAATGGTTCACATACCAAAGGATTTTTAGTTTTTGATTTATCAACAAGCAGAATCAACCCAAAAAAAAAACAAACTCCAGCGGTCCAACGGGAAGTTTAAATTTAAATTTGACATATGTAGGTACTACCTAGCATGGCACAAGCGTCATCAAATAAAGTGACGCTTCTGTGTAGTTAGGTATTCTGTGGTAATACGTTTTGTTGAGTACACGCTAGATTGTTTTGAGGGGGGTTTACTTTCACTATCAAAATTTTTAGAACTGAGTAGAGCTTTCGACTGCATGGCTCCGCACTCTGCAAGCTGTCAAAGTATGGTTACGATGAGGTTGGTCTCAGACTATTCAGTCCAACTTCTTCAACAGGACCCAGGGGGTCTTCTGCAACGACACTTGGTCCACAGAGGGACATTTGAGTCTTGGGATACCACAGGGTTCCATATTGGGACCTTTTTTATTTATAATTTTTTTGAATGATTTTACTTTCTTCGTGGCTGCCTACGAACATCTTTTATGGGCTGATGACTCAGGAATTACCGTGGAGTAAGGAATCTGCAGGGAGCTCAGCAGTCTGCATATGCAGCAGAATTGACGGTTAAGGAGTGGTTTGCATCAAACAAGCTTGTATGCAATGAAAAGAAGACAGACACCATGTTGTTCAACCTGAGAGGACTTGAAGATCATCATCAAAGATAATCAAAAATATCTTTCTGCTTCGTAACTTGGCGAACATCGTGTCCAAGAAGGTTGCCTATCACAGCCTCATTGAATCACATCTGCGATATTGTGTGCTTGTCTGGGGTAACAGTTCCAGTAGGGAGAGCATTGTCAGATTGCAGAGGAGAGCGGTTAGAATAGTGGCAGGCCTGGGATATAAAGATGATTGCTTGAGCGCTTTCAAAAATCTCAATACATATACTTACCTGTCCATCTACAGGGTCTTTCACGAGGAACCTCACCCATATTTATACGGGAAACTACTGAACGTATTTTCATGAAATTCAGCACTTATAAGTATTTCACGATGCTGATGAAATCTAAAATATTTTCAAGGCATGAGCACCTCCGGTTTTTCCGGAAATGACGTCAACTTCCGTTTTTCAAATAAGAACACCATTTTTTCATTGCAGAAATAGACTTCTTAGAAAATTTCAAGTTATTTTGATTTAACATTTTTCAGTTTTGGTTGGAAAATTCTCTCTGTGCGGGAAAATTCGAAAAAAAAATCGAAAATAGAGCTCCGCTGAAACAAGAATAACTTCGAGGTTTTTGGATATAAAATTTTCATTTTTGGGATTTTTCAAGATGTAAGATTGATGTATCCACTTTAAAAATCGAAATCGCGAATCATGATACAGGGGGTGAAAAAATCGCTTTCAAAGTTAGGGAAGACAAAATCGTGAAAAATCAATTTTTTCAAATTAGAACCCCATTTTTTATGGTAGATATTGAATCTACGTTAAAAAATAATGTGAGTGTATGCATCACACCCTTGACCTAAAATGGATATTTTCTGAGTTAATATCCACTTTAGGGCAAGGATGTGATGCATACACTCACATTATTTTTTAACATAGATTCGATATCTGCCATAAAAAAATGGGGTTCTAATTTAAAAAAATAGATTTTTCACGATTTTGTCATCCCTAACTTTGAAAGCGATTTTTTCACTCCCTGTATCATGAATCGCGATTTCGATTCTCAAAGTGGATACATCAATCTTACATCTTGAATAATCCCAAAAATGAAAATTTTCCATCCAAAAACCTCGAAGTTATTCTTGTTTCAGCGGAGCTCTTTTTTCGATTTTTTTTCGAATTTTCCCGCTCAGAGAGAATTTTCCAACCAAAACTGAAAAATATTACATCAAAATAACTTGAAATTTTCTAAGGAATCTATTTCTGCAATAAAAAATGGTGTTCTAATTTGAAAAACGGAAGTTGACGTCATTTCCGGAAAAACCGGAGGTGCTCATGCCTTGAAAATATTTTAGATTTCATCAGCATCGTGAAATACTTATAAGTGCTGAATTTCATGAAAATACGTTCAGTAGTTTCCCGTATAAATATGGGTGAGGTTCCTCGTGAAAGACCCAGTAGGTATATACATTTATGAATGCCTTGTCTATGCGTATCATAATACCAGGGATCTTCCAAATTATGGGGATATCCAAGGCTATTATACACGACACAGGAATAATATAAAATCCAAGTAAAATATGCGCCTAGAAAAATCAGAGAATGGTCCCAATTTCATTTCTCATAAACTTTTCAATAAGTAACCTGAAGAGGTCAAAAGGCGCAGTCTTAATGAAATAAAAAAAAATCAATGAACTATTACGGCAGAATGAATTTTGGAGCGTGCAAGAGTTCCTGTCCAGTAATTTGAAATTTTAATATTTTCAAGTAATTTATTGAATAATTGTTTTGTTTGTTGTTTGATATGGAATAGTGTTTTGTATAATTTCAATTTTATTCATAAATATATACAGGGTGTCTCACGTTCGAGTGCCTATTAGACGTTTCTGGAGAACTGGACATATTTGAAATCCGAAAATTGGTATTATGATATTGTTCGAAATTCTCTACAGACCTAAAATATTTTTGAAGCTTGAGAACTTCCGGTTATACCAGGAGTGAAAATAAACTTGTTGAAAAAATATTTTTTCCAATATTTTCGCCTCTGATATGATTGAGTTTTCAATGCTGACTACATTTCTGTTGAAACCATTGTATTCATACGAATAGTTTTCAAAATATCGAAAAAAACTTAAAAAATGTCAAATATTCATAGTCTGAACATCCCGAGTGTAAACCGTTCTCACAACGTCAAAGTAGAAGAATATGGAAAAGTCATGCATCTTTTGAATTTCATCAATATCATCACAGGGTGTTTCAAATTTTGTGTCGAAAACTGGGATCGAAAATTGGCCATAACTTCTGTTTTTCAAATTTGAACCTTTTTTTTATAATTGCGTTGGATTCTGCGAAAAAAAAATAGTGATTGCACTCTGAGATGCTCTTGCTCCTAAATTCAGTAGTTTCTGAGTTATTTGAGATTTTCTGGATTCATATTGTTCTATATTATACTAAAACGGTAACTCTGTGGTCCGGCCCGGGGAATCTGTCGAAAAAGTGGGTGCAGAAGAATCTTAAAATCGCAGCGAAGCTGCGATACAGGAGAGAAATTTTTACACGGTCGGAAAAAGGAATGATCGATTCGTACGTGGGCGAAATTTCGATTCTCTAGGCGATGTAGAAGTATTTTAAAAAAATTCGCGAAAATCGCGAAAAAATTCGGCAAAAAGGGCAATTTCAGACTCGATAAAACTTTTTTCGCAGATATCCTGGCCGTGATGTAAATATACGGATCGAAAGAGGAAGAGTCAACGCAAAATAGCTTGGTATTTGTATTTTCCATAATTTCCCCATTTCTTCAGGAAAATTGATCAAAGTTTGACATTTCTCCTATAAAATCGGCCGATCTGCAGAGATCACAGAGAACTATTTGACATTGTATCTGTAAGCTGTCAGAATTTGGGCCGCAGCCTTCTATAGAGAAAGCCCGGAATACAATCTGACAACTGCGCTCAGATTCCGCGACCGGAGGCCTACCGATAAGGATAACTGTTTAAAAGGTAGATCTCCTGGTCCATACTAGTACGTGGTTTCAAATTCATCTTATCTTTTGCATGAGGATATTCTGTGACGATAGAAGATATAAAAATCCCATTAATAATCACAAGTGACAGGTCTGATTTTATGCCTTATCTTCACCTCTCGATTTCACTTCAATGGTTTCTATGGTTTTATAAGAATTTTCAACGAATCTGTTGCATGGGAATATTCTGTGACCATAGAAGATAAATGATCACATCAATAATTCACAAGTGACAGTTCTAGTTATAAGTTGTTATTGTTACTATGGTTTCATAAGAATATTCATCGAATCTGTTTAAATCATAAAACTCATAAAGTACCATGGAAAGCTATTAGCCTTGCTGTTCAGCTCAAAATAATGGCTAAACATCTCAGTTGGAGGAACAGCGAGATTCCCATGTTTCCATAGATATGACCTGTCACACAGAACAGAAACACAGAAATACTATGGAACTAATCGTCAAAATCCGATTCACTTGGCATTTCGGCCAACAATTCTGTGTTTCTGTTCCTTGTGACAGGTCATATCTATGGAAATATGAAAATATCACTGTTCCTCCAACTTGAGATGTTTATCCCATATATCTAATAATTCCTATATGTGGAATGAGCCAATCAAAACTGAAGCTGGGCTTCGGTAACAATCCAGATCTGCGCTTGTACGGCAATATTGAGAATAAAAATATTTTTTTGATTCTATCTCTCTCTGACACATCGTTTTATGTCGTGAAACGTATGTCATTCTCAACTTCATGTGAATAGTTCCGATCGTAACCTCACAATTTAATGTAAAATGTTTCAATCGCTTTATTCCGTTTTCTTCGAGTCCTTATTAGTATCATTGTAAACTCCTATTCATATTGTAAAACTGAACTGAAAGTATTTGAGTGACATATTTTCATTCTGGATATATATTTTCTTGTTGTCCGTCAGAATGAACATAACCTCTAAATTTCTCGCAATTTTTGAATATCCAGTTGACGCAAGAGTACAACTCAAGCCTTACCAAAGATTTGGCTTCACTTCGTGACTGTGAAAAGCAGGGGTATAATCCATATTGGTATTAAAGTAGATATATGGTTCATCCACTTTTTGATCTGGTAATAGCATTCTATGTTACTATGAGTTCTATGGTTTAGATTCGATGAATTTGACTCTACATATAACATGAATCCAGGAAAGCTCAAATAACCCGGGAATTACTGAATTTAGGAGCAAGGGTATCTTAGAGCGCCATGACTATTTTTCTTCGCAGAATCCAGCGCAATCATAAAAAATAGGGTTCCAATTTGAAAAACCAATTTTCGATCCCAGTTTTCGATACAAAATTTGAAACACCCTGTGATGATATTTATGAAATTCGAAATAATTATGCATTTCCACATTCTTTCACTTTGACATTGTGGGAACAATTTACACTCGGGATGTTGAGAATGAGAAGAATGGACGTACCTAATACTGACTATGAATATTTGACTTTTTTTCAGATTTTTTTTTAATATTTTGAAAACTATTTGAATGAATACAATGGTCTTAACAGAAATGCATTCAGCATTGAATACTCAATCTCACCAGAAACAAAAAAATTGAAAAATAACAACAAATTTATTTTCACTCTTTGTATAACCGAAAGTGCTCAAGTTCCAAAAATAGTTTAGCAATATAGAGAATTTCGAACAGTATCATATTCCCAACTTTCAGATTTCAAATATGTCCAGTACTCCAGAAACGTCTAATGAGCACTCGAACTTGGGACACCCTGTAGACATCATGGCTTGCGGATTCCAGCAGCCGAACTTGTCGATTTTGTTTTGCATTCAACAATTTTCCTTCGTTTGATGAAGTCCGCCAAAGAAGTTTGTTTGCTCATGATGATTTTTGTTCAACCTATGTTAAAATAATACAACATACTTGTGTAACAATAAAACGAATGAATGGAAGCCATTGTCAATCAGGACAAATTTCTACAGGTCGCCTTGAGGAATTAAATAGAAAAATGTCTGTTCATCTACTTCATACCATTCGTTTCGTGAATAGAAATAAGGAACACCGCACGCGCCGATGTTGCGGCGTCATAAAATAGAAGAATCTAAAATCTCCATCGTTTGAATTATACAGGACAATCTACGCAATGGCTGAGCTGATTTATACTATGAGAGTTTCATCAAGTCGAGTACCTATCTACCAGTCGTCTACCAAAGATTTTTTGCCGAACGGCTTACGACGACATCTCATTTCCCTATAAACTTCACCGTACAAATTTTAAGTCTGACGCAGGTAAGCGAAATCACAGATAGCACCTAGGCTCAAATAATTCTGAGCAAATAAACGTTATTTACGCAGATAGTTCAACATCGAGAAAATGAGGAATTTTTCACGCATTCTTAAAATATTCATTCATAATTGATCCTTGAACACTCACCAATCTCCGAATAAAATCAGAAAAGCAATAATCGCTTCCTACAAAATCACAAAAATGTGTCACTTTGAAATAATATGACAATACTGTTCCACGAATAAAACAGGTTTTCGTTACCATGTCATATATTTGTTTCAAAGGCTATCTCTAATTGGATTTAATGCATATTTCAATCCGTAATTACAGAATGAACTACGAATATGGTATCATCGTTTCACGAAAGTCGAATACGAGCATTACAGGGTTACTGTACATGGTAAGATCATCGATTTGGCTGGCAGCATTGAATATCAAAATAGATTTACTGGCTAATTCAGATGTCTAATGTAGCATGGTTCTTCGTACAAAAGTAGATTGCATTAGAGTGTTATAGCTTCAAGTTTGGAATGTTGTTTTTATTGCATTCTCAATATTCCTATTTGCGATATACCTACCTAATTTCAGTCACTTAACACACTTTTCAATCCGTGGGATTTTCCATTCTCTCAATATCAATTATTCCAAAAAACAAATTGGCAGATATTCAGACATTTCGATTAATTTTATTGCATTTATGGGATATCGTGACTTGCAAGTAGATAAAATTCAACTATAATTACGTTCCCTTCGATTTTTATTGTAGAAAGCCCTATACATGGTCATAATAAAAAAGGCAATTCTCGGATTTATTCTGATATTCATAAAATTCACACGAATAGTACAGACAAAAGCCGAAAAATAAAAAAATTCAATCCATTATTGGCATAGACTTAGACCATAGAAAGAGGAGACACAGCATCTCATTGATTCAGGTGTGGCGACTCAATGCCACGCGTGTAGAAATCTGCACAATACTTTCCGCACGCCGCCCGCGTCTCAGCTCGTTCTCGGCAGAGGGCACCTCCCCCTAAGGCGCTGGTCTCCCCGAACCGCGACCGACGACGGACGCGGGTCTGCCGCGTACAACTTTCATGGATACGGTCGTATCATTGTTTAAGGAGAATTTTAATTTAGAATACAAAACTCACAAATATCAGGTAACTCTAACCGTAATAAAATGTTTCTAACATACAATACAAGTAGGTATACAAGTATTTTTCAATTTCTTCTCGGTTAAATAAACTCTTCAAGCTGATAACTATCTCCTCAACTTGCAAGCCATTTGGTATTTTTTAATGTAACAGGAATCCTATAGAATTTCTCTATGCCAGGAGTTTTCTTACTTCCTCAATTAACCACACAACAAAATGAAAGCATACAGATCGTTGGACTGTTCTATATTTTTCTCCCCACGTCATTGCAGAAAAGCCTACAGAAGAAGAAAACTTTTTAACGTTTAGTGGCAATACCATTATTAGTAAAGAGGGCACATTTGCATGGGGCTCGATTTTGCAAGATGTTGTAGTATTCTAACAGATGTCGCGGTTGACTCACCTCCAATACAGTGACTCTAACAAGACAGTGGCGACAATTGGGCCTCTAAGCTCCGCCCACCCGCCATGAAATTGCTAAATCAGAATCAGCTGATTTTTGTTTTGTTTTGACTTTCTATTTTATTTGGAATATATTTTGATTATATTCATTATTTGAGTGCGGAAAAATTACATTCTATTCTTTTTCTACACGTATATGCATGGGAATTTGGAAAGAGACGACTTTCGAAACGTGAATGCATGTGGAAAATAATAGTTTCG
Source organism: Adalia bipunctata (assembly GCA_910592335.1). Taxonomy (NCBI): domain Eukaryota; kingdom Metazoa; phylum Arthropoda; class Insecta; order Coleoptera; family Coccinellidae; genus Adalia; species Adalia bipunctata. Next base: position 6,879,266 of record OU342949.1, on the reverse strand, counting down.
AAAGTTTGAAACGATAATAGAAAAAATGAAACAATCATTTTTTATTCAGAGGTATAAGAAATATAACATCCCCTAAAATTCATTTATTGAAACTTTCTCTATAAACAACAGATTTGCAGCACTGCCCCATCAACGAAGGTTTCATTTGAAGGAAAAATCAGAAGTGTGAAAGCTGGAGAATATCCTAGCAATATTTAAGCGCAGTTTTCAATATGACAAATTTATTTCATTATTTTAATGATTCACCAAGTCCATCATTATAGATATGTACATATACATTATGAATTAGATGTTTCAAGGTTGTAATATTTGAAGTAGTTACTTCACAGGCTTTCGACCCGGGGCAAGATATTCAAAACAAAGTCAAATTGTTATTAGATCTATATAATTCGTTACAAATTAAAATCCTGAAGAAGTTACAATTTGTAACGAAATATATAGAGCCAATAACAACTTGACTTTGTTTTGAATATCTTGCCCCTGGTCAAAAACCCGTGAACTAACTACTTCATACATTATCATAATATACCTATCAATGATATATGATGATATGATTCATTGTAAAATAAAGAGAGTACACCCAAATTTCAAACTTATATTGTAAGATTTACATATAGAATACATATATATTGTTATATAATTAGACAATATAAATGTTGTTTCAGTAGTTACATACTTGATTGAAATTCAGCCCACTTCAAAGTAAATTACCAGCTACTGACTTGCGGCTATGTTTTTTCGATTGTGATTTTTTCCTCTTTGAATTTATTTTCAATCGAAAGGAAATAAATCTTTTAATCATTTTATCTTTTAAATTGTGGCCATTTGGAATATCAAATTTCAAATTTGCCATCTCTTTGAAATAAAATTCTTTCAGATTCACGTGCTGTTTGGACATATCATCGAAATACTTCCTAAATATGTTTCCCATATCAACAAAGAAACAGAATGCCACTTCTGATACAAAAAATAAGGAAGATTTTTCGAAGCGCTTAAGTAGGCTGAACTTTTTAAACTTTTTATACATATATAGGTGTTTGTGAACCTACAGTATTCAAACATGTGGCACATGTCTTTGATGTATTTTTTATACTTTTCAGTATATATCCACAAATATTATACAAGGAATTCAGTTCACTTACAGACAGATTAAATATCTTCTTATCTTATTTGACTGGCAATTTCACATCCTCATATTGATGTGGTTCTTTCACATCCAATACATCTATAAAGTCACTCAAGAATTCCCTGTCATCGTCGTTATAACTACTAGAGGATGCAGTTTTTAAATATTGCGATAAACAAATTATTTTTAAATTGTTTTTCACCGGCACTGCATTGGGAACTATTTGTTTACTCCTCAACTCAACACACAGAAGAGATTTTCAAGACAATCTTGTGAAAATCTACTAGTTAAGAGGAATTCGATTCGAACCCTTTTTCATTTAGAAATACCGATTGTATATTCAGCATTGACTCTTTTGAGATAAGTACTCCTGACTGGCAGGGTTTCCAAATCTGTTTTACTCCAACTTTTATAGTGTAGAAAAGCTGCATGATTTCTTTAAGATATGAAACAGTTTCTTGATATTTGTTGATATCACATTTACTGAGTGCCGAAGATGGATGCCTGGAGGTCATCAGATAAAACCATTTCTCCACTTGATCCAAAAAGAATGCTGTTGTTATATACTCTGGCTTACCCGATTCCTCTGCCAAAAATTTGAGTGCACTACTAACTGAGTGACTTATTACATTGGTAGATGTGCTAACCTTCATTTTTGCAAAATGAGTAGGGAGGAGATCTTCTGTTAGTTTTGGGGCCAATTTGAAAAGATTATTTTCTTCGTGTTTTACCAGTTCATGTATAGCCGTATAGGACTGGATAACACAGTATTTGTTGGCAAATTATTATTTCTCTTATAGGTTATGTATCCAAAATGTAAACAAAGAAATTTAGCAATTTAATGGCGGATTTCGTCACGTGAACCAATCAAAAACGAGTCACTCCATTGTCGCCACTGTCTTGTTAGAGTCACTGTAACCTCCAATACTGTGGCTATATTACCACAGTGACGACAACTCGTGTCTCATTTTCTATTGGTCGGCCGCCATGTTTTGTCGAAATGACAGTGCGCAGATTTTCTAACCCATCTATGATTGTTATTGTTTATTTTCTTTCGAGAGTTATGGCCATTAAGCCAATGACTGATCAATCAAGATGAATTTACTATTGGCAAATAATAATCTTCACTTGTGTATGTAGCTCTTCAGTTTTTTCTGAATAATAATTTAAGTTAGAAGTTAAAGATAACCAGTATTTTCGATCTGTATCTTCGGGAAAGTAGATAGCACGATTCAGTTCATTTGCAACGTCATATCTTAGATCGAATTCATGGAACATAATGTTACTTCCTAATGAAATTGAGACCTATAATATGAAATATTGCCGTAAGTTACCGATGTAAAATTCAAAAATACCGCCTAACATCTCGACAAAACATGGCGGACTTTTGACAGTTTTATAGCCAGTTGTCGTCACTGTGGTTATACAGTCACTGTAACCTCCAACAGCTCTTGTATGGGGAGTAACTAACTATCTTCTCCTTAAACAATGGTCGTATCCATGGTTTTCCAAATGTATCACTAGGAAGTTGTACGCGGCAGACCCGCGTCCGTCGTCGGTCGCGGTTCGGGGAGACCAGCGCCTAAGCGACCCGGGTACTGCGGTACAATTTCCTTTATAGACCGACCACGTCATCTACTCGGTACCCTCGCACGCTTCGAACAGGGCAGATGTAACACCTACACCATTGGCAGGCCTCGCTTTCATTAGCCAATCTGATGAGTCCATCGTAAGCGAGGCTGGGACGAAACGTAGCCCCATCCCGACTCACAATTGGTAGCAACACGCCATACAGGAATTGGTGAAGCCAAAACTCAGTCAGTTTTCAATGAGTGGGACAAAGATAGCATAAAGGATAGCAATATTATTTCAGACTCACGTGTCAGCATTGCAGAATCTTACTTTGAAAGTTCCGCTGACGTGGTGTTATTGATATCGTAGAATCGAAATTGAATTATCTTTTTCTCTATTTCAGTATCGTAATGACATTGTTTAAAGAGAAGAGAGTTAGTTACTCCAGTGTAATTTTTATTGGAGGACGATGGGCATCATCAATAGATGGCGTTAGCCCGAGGCGCCCAAACGTATGTCAATTATTATTTCATACGTACTTCGATTCTCAATTCGGCGAATTATTCATTGAGTTGAATCTGGTTGAATTCAACAGATGTCTCTCATAAACAACACGTTTAGTTTATTTTGCCATCACGCAATATTGAGATAGTATCTGCCAGTGAATCTTTGAATAAAGAACCTCAGGAAGGAGCATAAGGTTCGAATTTGTGCGACCAAATTGGGTTACCAGTATGGCCGACAAAGGTTTCCGGAATCAGTGGCGTAGTGTAAAAAGAATAAGGGAATATCTCAAATCGTTGGCAGTGAATTAATTCAATATGTGAATAGTGCAAAAAAGTTAATTGAAATCGGTTTCAACCTTTTATTGGTTTTATCCATTCAGATGAGAAGTTAACCAAATAGCGAATTACCAAGTTTAGTGATATGATAATAATATGACATCACCTACTGTATTTCTCCATATTACACCAATGGTTAACCTCAAAATTTCTTCCGACTTTTGAATTCTTTATATAACTGAATATATCTTTCGAAACACTTACCTATGAAAAGTTAAAGTATTATCCTGTCTTTTTTTACTATCAGATCGGCCACAAGATGCACAACTAACCATTTTGAAGTCAAAATAACAAACTTGTTTACACGAAATTCCAACGTGATGAGTAATAATTGGATTAGCAATATGGCCGTTTCCGTCGTAAATTTTTGTTAACTTCTTCAGGAATGTTTAATTTGTATAATTTCTTTTAAATTAAATTGTTTAGTGATGTACGAGATACGTAATTTTGCAATTTTATTGTATTAATGTATGAAAAAAAGTCGAGACTTTGGTTGATAACCTGAGGAAACTATTGATATCTTGTAACTTGAGTTGGATTAAGTTTTCATGTACACGAATTTCATATAAGCTGACATTGATGATGGGGATTTCTTCTGGAATGAATTTAAGATGGCTAGGTTCTCATAACCTCAAATTAAACATTCCTGAAGAAGCTAATAAAAATTTAGCGAAAGCTTGAATGTACTAAAAGGAGTTTTCTTAATACCCGCAACCTGACTGTGTTCCCGATAATATATTTTTTGACTTTAATAGTTGTCTCACTCTCTTTAATTACCATGTTCCTTGAACCAGTGCTTGCATGGAAATCTGTATCTGCATCCAACTTATCTTTCGATTCGCTTGACTTCGACTTGCGGCATTTGGAGTATTTGGACGGAAAAAGTTGTGCCGGATTTTTATGTTCACGAGTATAAGAATGAAGGATGAATATTAATTCGAAATTTAGTTTAATGTATTCTTGGTATAAATAATTCGCTTTTATTTATTTAATGTGCCAGTGTCTGAATGAATTTTAGGAATTCTTTAATCATGTCCATTATTTTCTTCAGATAATTGGATGTAATAGTTTAGCCTTTTAGGTACTTTAATCGATGTGATTCTTCGAGAAAAAGTCTATTATTTCTCAGTTAGTTTTCAATTGCAATGTAGAAACGTAATCACACTCGAGAACAGCGCTAGCAAAAGCCCTTTGCATTTTTCGAAAAGGCTTGTGCTTTTAGTAATCCATAAATATGTATGCCCCAGATATATTTTTGGGATAACTGTACTCTCAGCGACTACTATCCTCATTCAAGTCGATGAAAGACCGGACATTTTGAATTATTCGGGAAAGATTCTAGTATCCTTTGAAAGGTACTTCTCAAAAGTTTTTCGTAATCGCGAGCATTTCAGGAATAAAAGTGCTTAGTACTCAATGTTCCACAGCACTTTGTTTGATCCAGAGTGCACTGCTGAAATTTTTTCCAGATTCAGTCATCAGAACCCACTATAGCGGATCCAGATGTCGGATCAGTGGGGTTCTTATTTTTTAGCCGAAAATGCTAATCGGTGGTCGTATTAAATTCTGTCCGTCTGCGAACTCGAAAACTCTCGAACGTATAAACCTAGAATCTTGAAGTTTTCAGAGGGTATAGGTTCGAATCTCGAATATAGAGCTGGGTCAGGAACGAATCTGCGCATCTCGGTGCGAAGAAAACACGTTTTGATCCCGATATGGTCTCATTCGACTAGGTTGGACTCAATGATCACGCATTTGTGGTCAAATTTAACTCTGTCTGTCCGTCCGGCCGTTCAGAAGGAGAATGACGTATTTGCTTTACTCTTTTTTTACATTTTGTCCATATCGATTGAATTTCTGTAATAGTACATTAAGGAACAGCAACGATTTCTTTGACAGCTGCTGTTGATTTTTTTTGACGGCTATCAAAAACTTTTTTCGTTAGATTCCGAAATGTGGATCTACCTATAAGATAGATTAACTTACAAGATGGATGAACGAGCGCCCAAAACCTTCTGAGTTCACGTCAGTGCTGTTTTCTTTTTTTTAATTACGATGAAACTTTCATTTTCTTTATATAGTGTGGGAAACTAATTTCCACAGAAATATAAAAGGAACAAAATGATTTTCGAATGCAAAGTCGGCGGACAGAGAAAATGTGGAATCTGGGAAACCACGCCTCGTATGGTAAAACTCATTCGAGCAACCTTATTGGTTCAAATAAAATCGGTCCAGAAATTGGATAAAAAGGACCGACATGCAAAGCAGAAATCAGATCTCCTCGATTCATCACAAGAACCAGCACTCAAGAAGCACCAGCTCTCGAGAAGAATACATCAGCGATAATCGACGACAGCCAATACCTAATTCTTAAAAGGTTTTTATCAAAACCCTCGACCAGCACCGAGCAAGAACGTCAATCATCCACATCTGTTCCACATCAACAGTACCTGCCACTGGAAGACCATCAGACGTCCGTCCGCCACATCTGTTTCGCATAATCTCTGCACCACATCCCGGCGCCTAAACGATCGATACGACTGTCACAACACAACACAAAATAAATCGTTTTTCTGAAAACGGTGTCCTCTAACTTCAGGGACAAAAACAAATAGTTGGGTTGAAATAAACTGTGATATATTTGCCTGAACTTTTTCTTTCACTTTCCTTTCCCCGTGAATTAATTGAAGTTGCAGATCAAAAACACAGCAACCCACAATAGAATATCTAGGTTTTTTGGTCGCTCTTTTCCGAACTTCTACCTGTAATATCATAGCCTCATGAAATTCCTACCTCACACCATTCGATATAGAATCTATAACAAAATATCCTCGGTTTGTTACTAGACCATTTTTGTGTATTGGTCCAGAAACTTGTCTCTGACTGGTGCCCGTTTGAATACATGGAAAATTGGGAAAGAAGATAGAAGAATTTGATCTACACAACTCCGAGAGCGAATAAAAAGTGGACTTTGCAATCCAGAACATAGTCAATAAATCGAACTCGTCAAATCTTTTCAAGTGGTTCAACCATTCCCCATATATAGGTTTTCTTCAATATCTCACAACAGGATTACCCCCTCAACAATGTGAGTCATCAGAATCCCTTGAACTAGGTGAAGCAGGATATTCCATAATACAAAAATTATAACACAACTAGCTGGCCCGGCGAACTTCGTTTCGCCTAAATAATACCTATACCATAGCCATCTTTATCTTAAGAAGGCCGTGCCTATACTTACTGTAGATTTCACAACGCAATCACCAGTGATCGAAGATCAACGGCTTGGTTAGATTTCTGAACTGTCTAATCGAGTTGATTCTAGATCAAGCTCCGATCACCAGTGATATGCTTTGTGAAACCCCCGTTAAAGTTGTATAAACTTACCATTGCTATTTTTTCAAGCAGGAGATAAATTAGGCATAATAAGAGTTGGCTTGATTTTGAATGTTTAATAGTAGGTAACGTTATTTGAAGAAGTATGTATGCCTATATTATGTAGATTATTCCATGGAATGTTGCATTTTGAAAGATTGAAATAGGTATGGAGAATCTTTTATTACTATAACATCTCGCTAGTATCCTTTGCAATAATTTTGGTATTTACCAACTTACCGCTTTTTAACCATAAAAGCTCAACATTATTTTGTGAACACTCAACTAATTACACAATGATTATTAGGCAGAAAATATTTCACTCATCAGTTCAGATACTATAAGTTTGTTTTTTGTATTGATGTTGATGTATATATTCATAAGAAACATAACAGTGTGCAATTGTGCAAATACAGGGTTGGGATGATAAAGTATGGGACCAAGTAACTAACCTGAAGAACATAGGTAAGTCGCTGGAAGACACATGTCGCTTCTGCCAAGAAGCCACTGAGACAGCCAAGCACTTGTTATGCGAATGTGAAGCTGTTCATCGGAAAAGACTACAACACCTTGACTTCTGGTTTCTAAAGCCGGAACAAGTGATGGATGTAGCCCCCAGAAAGGTGATAAAGTTCATGGAGACACTATTGCCTGACTGGTAAACAGCGCGGGGATGCACAATAGATCTTTAGGTCAAGGTGCTTGCGAGTTCATATGATCTTCCGCCCCTCCTCTAATCTAATCTAATCTAATCTAACTATCTTTTATACGAAAAGAACTATATTTATGAAAATTTGCAGGTGAGTGCAGTAGAACAAAATGCATCTGATGTACATTTTTTTGTTGATGATTTATTTCCGGTTTAACCGGAAATGGCCTCAACTTCTTTAATTCAAATGGGACACCCTATATATTTTCACAGATTTTGAAAGAGTTTGTTATTTTGAATTTATATTTCTCCAAGCAGTTCTTGAAAGTATGGGTAATGTTGTTGTGAAGGATAGGAACAGAAAGAATACACAATGAATATTTTTTACATTCTTTATATCGCAACTTCGAGCAGATCAAGCACAAATTGGAAATTATAGATCTACATATTTATTTCTTATTTACTAGAGTAGAATTCCATTGTGAAAAAAACAGTATTTCTACCACTGAAAAAGATTGAGTATGTGTTAAACTATTTTCAATATTTATAATTATTATATTTCTCCTTGTCTATTCCATTCTGCTACTACGTAGTTGCTACCATATCATCAGCATGCCTTTTCTTGTCTATATTATATTTTCGGACCAAATATGCTAAATCTCCTCGTGTAATTACATTCAATCGTTCCAGTTTGTCAACCTCTTAGACCATATGGTCTAAGGTCAACCTGAACTTCCCTAGCGTCCTGAATTATTCTGTCCGTAGATATCCCTGCAGCTAACTTTCCAACAAGAACTTGCTGTTGGGACTTGGATATTCGTTTCGATCTCAGATCGTCATCATGCCCTACATGTGTTTCAACAAATGTTACATTGTATACTCCTGAAAGAAGTTTGATAGATTAAATTGATTCTAATATATTGATTAATAATTGTTACCATCAGTTGAGATTCTAACTGTAATTCGTGAAGGACATATTCCTCAAATATGAATACCGCCCCGAGCTTCAAGTTACGTTGCTCACAAACACTTTCATATCCTAAAATTGAGCACTGTTGATTCCTCATTCACCAAACCGAAGAGCCTTACCTCTGTAATCGGTTCGGTTATAATAGTAGTAAACTACTGTTTCTCCATTCGTTGTTTTTAGAGTCCTAACAGAAACATAATCGACTTCTCTGTTTTCTTCCCCAAGCCAGGCTTCAAACTCTTCGCTGCTTCGAAATTGAAATAGGTACATTTTCCTTAATATTTATAGAGTGCAGTGGCGGCTCGTCAGGGACGGCAGGGTCGGCAATGCCGACCCTATATATTTTGTCCAGCCAAAATTTAAATTACTCTTTCTTCTGTTGAATTACCAAATTTATTATAATTATTGTATTTCCAAGACCTGTGTAAATAAAATTCTATAAATCATATTCGTATATCACTGATATATTTCAACTTCTTGGAAATACGCTCTTCCAATCTCAACGCCGCGCCGTTTCCGTCTACTCAAATCAGTCCGAGAATTGAAATGTGTACGGGAAGACGAGAGCGCCAAGCTTGGTTCTAGCGACCAAGTACGGCATGCCGGTCCTAATTCGACGTTTCAATGAAATGCGAATACGAATGAGGCGAAACAATTTTAACTCGACTGTTTTCTGTTGGAATTTTATTCAGATAATGATTAATATTCGCCTCCTAGTTAATACTTTTTCAAAATCAAAAATGCGATGTTTTCGTTGTTCGTTCCACCTCACAAATTTTAAGATATAAATGTTGCTTAAAACGAATTTTTGTCGTATTTCGTACTTTTATAGACGAGGATATCGAATATGATAGTACTTATATGAATTTCCGCCCATTTCCACTATTTCCCGAAATTTTTAGCCGAGAAACAAAATGCTGAACAGTAGCCGCTAAACTCTTATAGCAGGTTCAACACATCGCAGGGTCGGCAAATGGGATTATGCCGTACCTGAAATGCCTCGACCCGTATTATACACGAGGAACGATCGGATCGGGGATTGTTTTCGTTTGTATTGCGGGATGCGGCTACAGGAGCCTTCAGTGTTCGTTTGTTTGGTTCTTAACGGGGTGAGTGGTTGGATCGTTTCTTCCAGGAAATTAATTATTTTACGCGATCTCAAAAAATTCCTATTCTGTTAGAGATGTGCATAAATCATGTATTCGACAAAAAATGGAGTAAAATGAATGGTGAAAAAAATAATATGCAAGGCATTTGAAAAATGAAGAAAAATCGATTTGAAATTCGTCATGTTGATAGTCTTTTTGTGGACTCTATATGCTGGAGATGCTTTATGATAGCTGGGTAGGATACTTTGAAGTCTTGTCTTTCAATCCATATAAAACTGTTATTGGTATATGCAAGGGTTCGTGAAATATAATTGGATAACATAGCCTCTACAAGTATAATTTTTCGTCAAAATGGCCAATATTTCGAAAACTATCGAATAAAAATATGTGAAAAGTATACGAAAGCATGCAGGAAGTTTCAGAGAATTGAAAAACACTATTGAATATAGGGTGTCCCATTCGAAAAAACAAAGTCACCCGCTATTCCTCTTTTGTGGGCCACCCGATATATTCGAAAATGTTTTTAGGATGTGCTCTTCTTGGAGTATATCAAGTCTGCATCAAAAAATTTTGACAAACTCAGTCCATTACGCGTATATCGTCCATTGCGGCACTAGTGGGACACCCTGTATATCTGCCGACCCAAGATAAAAGTTTACGAGCCGCCACTGATAGAGTGAATATTTGTTATATGTTTATTTAAACTATTATAAGAAGCAAACTTCTCTCTGTTGTCATGAGGGCAAAGACAACACACAATATGTTGCATCCTATCCACTTTTGCAGAATTGTCGTTATGGATTTTGCGGAGGTGTCTGTTTTCTTAGAGACACTACCTTGATCATTAACTTCATATATTTGCACAATTGCACACTGTTATGTTTCTTATGAATATGTACATCAACATCAATACAAAAAACAAACTTATAGTATCTGAACTGATGAGTGAAATATTTTCTGCCTAATAATCATTGTGTAATTAGTTGAGTATTCACAAAATAATGTTGAGCTTTTATGGTTAAAAAGCGGTAAGTTGGTAAATACCAAAATTATTGCAATGGATACTAGCGAGATGTTATAGTAATAAAAGATTCTCCATACCTATTTCAATCTTTTAAAATGCAAAATTCCATGGAACAATCTACATAATATAGGCATACATACTTCTTCAAATAACGTTACTATTAAACATTCAAATTCAAGCCATTCAGTGGGCGAGGATAGACGCGCGCATGCCGCGAGAGCTGAGGACTCGGAAAGCGGCGGGACTCGGAAAGCGGCGGGACTCGGGTATACGGTTACGAAAAAAAATTATGCTTCTCAGAGACCGTAAAGTTCCAGTCTGCCTTAAGAGAAGAGTGTACGATGCGTGCGTCCTCTCTGTTGCAACTTATGGCCTAGAAACCACCACACTCACACAGCTTAAGCCGTTTAAGAGTCTGCCCAAGATAATGGAGCGAGCGATGCTGGGTATCAGTCTGAGAGATAGAATACGAAAAACGGAAATACGCAAACGCACTAAAATATCAGATGTCATAGAGCGAATTGCGAGATTGAGGTGGCGATGGGCAGGTCATGTTTACAGCTCCTAGCCGGGAAGAACTGGATGCACACCGCTCAAAACAGAACGACCTGGAAAGAGATGAAGGAGGCCTATGCCCAGCAGTGGATGTCAAAAGGCTGAAGAAGAAATCATGAAGCCGTTAAATATTTGAGAATTACACGATTATATGGATATTATTTCGTACCAATTCGAAAATTTAAATAGACTCTAGAATGCAGATAGTAATAACAATTTTAAAATTCTGACACCTAAACCTAACATCTATGAAGTAATTATCGAGTGAAGCAAATATCCAAATATTAAATGCTTTCAATTAAGTGATGCATGAACTGAACCTAACAACTGCAAAAATGTATCTTTTCCACTACTATTTCAAATTTTACAATCTGAACCTTCATTATTTTTTCATCACTCTTTGTATCTGAACATATATATACTATGAAACATTTGTTGACTTTCCATAGTTCAGATGTGAATATCAACGAATTTCTTCGTAGTAAATCACAAAAACTTGTTTTAATTTTTTCTGAATAGACAGTAGAATGACCATTCAAACTTTTATTTGTAACATCAAGAATTATTATTATTTTTTTTTTTTTTACGTCCGTGTGAGGGGAAAACCCTTTATGGGCACCGAGAGGGTCCGCACTCTCGTCCTTAACAAAAGAGATGAGCTGCAAGTGGCTTCTAGAGTTCATGGGACCTGATGATATGAAGTGACCCGAGCAACACTGCTTTCTGCATTCTGTGCGCCAATACCTCGGCCAGTGATCTACAGGCCGGAATAATCTTCAATTCATCCACGTAGTTGGCTCTCATTCCACCGAGACATCCTATGATAAGTACGACCATGACCTGGGTATAAAGTTCCAAGCTCGAACATAAGATCTTTGTACTTTTGCCTCTTCTGTTCTTCTTTCATCACAACATTATTTTCAGCAGGGGAGGAGAATTCCACGACAAATAACTCCTTCAGTTCCTTGTCCAGAAGAAGTATGTCTGGTTTAACAGCATTGATCTGTCGTGTTGTCGAGACAGGATAGTTCCAGCATATGCGAGCTCTTTCGTTCTGGACCACCGCTTCAATCTCCAGAGGCACATATGGTAGCACCGGTTCCTTGTCTATCTCATACGCGGCTCTCAGATGGAAGTATATAATTCGGAGAGCCGCGTTGTGTCTCTCCACATATCCTGATGGAGCATGGACTCTGCAGGCGGAAAGGATGTGCATAATCGTTTCCTGTTGCCTATGGCAAGCTCTGCAAGTTGTTGGGGTATCCATTTTCATGATGTTCTATACCATCTCGTATTTATTACTCCATCCTGACACGCCATCACAAATCCCTCCGTCTCTGACTTGAGGCTAGCTGACTTCAGAAAGGCGAAAGACAATTCCTCAGACAGGTCCTGGTCTTTTAAACTCCTGAAATATATGGAGTGCAAGTTCTTACTCATATGATGATGTTATGAGTAATTTATCCGCCTGAGACTTCCGGATCAGTCTCGCTAGGCTTCTTTGTTCCGCCGAGCTCGGGATTGATCGATACGCCGGTTATGCTGAGTTTCTCCACGGCCCTTTGTGCAGCTCGGAAAAGGAAGGCTCCATGGTTCGCAATTTCATGCTGAGCAACAAATTTCAGGAGCGGATCTTCACTTCTTAGAATCCTAACTGCCATTTCCAATGTTTGTCGATAGTGTTGATATTCCAAACATTGCAATCCTTATACCCCCGTGGCTTCTGGGAAGGTATATCCTCTGTATTGAACTGTTGGATGTAGGCCACGATTCATGTTCGTTCATCGTTTTTCTTGTTGACCTATCAAGATCGAGGATTTCGTTCACCGTCCAGTTCACCACCCCGAAAGAGTAGGTGAGAATCGGGATGGCTAGCATATTTGTAGCAGAAACTTTGTTCTTTCCCGACAGCTGCGATTTCCAAATGTCTCTGAGCTTTTTTTTGTAGCTGGCTGTGAAGGCATCCTTTATCTGGGTTGTCTCCAGTACACCCCTCTGTTTCATCCCAAGAAACTTATACGTTTCTCCCTCTTCGAGGTGTCGAATAGTCATTCCATCTTCCAGTCGAATATCTTCTCCTGCATCTTCAGCTTTTCCCCTGCGCAGATGAAAAACGGCACACTTGTCCAAACCAAACGACATTCCCATTGCTGAGGTGTAGTCTGAAACGATATTCAGTAGTTGCCGTAGTGCGGACTCGGAGGGAGCGTAGAGCTTCAAGTCGTCCATGTACAAGAGATGCGAGATCAGGTGGTAGTCTAACCATGATGTGTGTAGGTCGCGCTTGTAGTATCTTGCGTCTAGACATACGCTCTTGTCTATGAGCAAGTTGTCTTTGCATCCTTGCACTCCTTTCTTCGCTCCCCTCTGTTCGTATATACTGTCCCACACTGGTCCAATAACCCTCAGAATTTGATGTTGAATTACACTTGTGAGGATCTTATACAGTGTATTGAGGCAAGTGATTGGGCGGTAGTTCTTGGGTTGCCCTAAATCAGCTGATTTTGGTATCAGAACTGTTCTACCCTCTACCAACCATGACGGAATGGGCTCACGGCGAGTCAGCATCCCGCTGAATAATCTTGCCAGGTGTTGATGTGTAGCTGGAAATATCTTCCACCAGTAGTTCTGAATACCGTCCAGTCCAGGTGCTGTGAAATCACGCTTGTTCTTAAGGGCTTGTCTAATATCTTCGGTTGATATTTCATATATCATATATTTATTATTATTATGTATTATTATTATTCAATATAACAAGAGTTGAGGAATAATTCCTATAAACTCACACAGTTGAGAAATTACATACAAAAAATGACAAAAAAAGATTAAGAAAAAATATCAGCTATCGGGAAGACATCCAGGCGTCGTAGTGGTTCTTGAAGCTGTTTACGGAAGATGCATTGACGACGTCAGGGGGTAGTTGGTTCCAGCTTTCAAATATTCTATTGGGGAGAAAATTCTGTCGAACAGCCGTCTTGAAGTTTCCTTTAGCGAGCTTGAATTGATGACCTCTAAGGTGATTTCGGTTGGTTGCGAAAAGGTTCTGCACGTCTGCATCAATGAAACCGTGAAGGGCTCGAAATGTTATGATGAGGTCACCTCGTTCACGTCGTTTCTGGAAACTGGGGATGTCCAAGAGTTGCAGCCGAGTACCATAGTCTGGGCGTTGACGGCCGTAGGAAAGCCTAGTGCAACGACGTTGGACCTGTTCCAATCTAAAGGTGTCACCTTTCAGGGAAGGCCACCAAACCGGTCCAGCGAACTCTAATATGGGACGAATGTAAGACTGGTACAGGATCTTGGATGTTCGGAGACTACAACCCTTGAAGGAGCGGTAGAGCATAAAGTATACTTGGTTGGCTTTTTTGCAGATGTTCGCAATGTGATTTGACCAGGACAAATTGGACGTTACAGTTACTCCCAGATCACAGTGGAGATCGACAGTTTTTAACAGGTTATTCTGGATGAAATAATCTACTCTGGGATTTCTTTTGCCTACGTGAAGAACACAACATTTTTCTATGTTGAGAGGCAGCATCCATCGATCACACCAACAACTCAGAGTGTCCAAGTCACTCTGAAGGACTCCTGCAGAAGTGAGCGGGTAGTTGTAAAGCTTCGTGTCGTCGGCAAACAGAGCGCAACTGGAATTGAGGGAAGGTGGGAGATCAGAAGTAAACAATAGAAAGAGAATAGGACCGAGAACAGTGCCCTGAGGAACACCACTGGTTACGCGGGCGTCTGGTGTGGAATACCCATCCCCCACTCTAACTCGAAAGGATCTCCCGCTCAAAAAAGACCCAATCCAAGAAAGACACTTCCCTCGAATACCCAGGTGGGAAAGCTTGGCTTTAAGACGACGATGGGGCACGGAGTCAAACGCTTTGGCGAAGTCAAGATATATGACATCAACCGGCAGATCCGCATCCCAGGCTTTTGTCCATTCATTCACGCAAGACATCAGATTGGTAAGGACTGATCTTCCCGGTAGAAAGCCGTGTTGCTGGTTGGGGATGATATTATTGGTTGTTGAAAAAGTCAAAATTGCATCGCATATTATTCTCTCCATTATTTTACTAGTAGATGAGGTGAGGCTGATTGGTCTATAGTTGTTAGGGTTGAGCTTATCGCCTTTCTTGAAAATAGGAGTAATGGATGCCGATAACCAAGCTGATGGAACTTTAGAGGAGGCGAAGGATTGGCGGAAAATAATTGATAATGGTAGAACAATTCCTTCAGCACACAGCTTCAGTTGGGATGCGGAAATACCGTCAGGTCCTGGAGCGGACGATGATTTGAGATTAGAAAGTTGTTTTCTAATCAGCTCACCGCTGATATAACATTGCCTAGTTTTGCAGTTACAAAAGGGATGGATGGAATTGGTACTGGGCCCGAGGGTTCTGTGGTGAACGCAGAAGAAAATGTATCGGAGAGAACATTGGCAGTTTCTGTATCATCCTGGCATAGCAAATCCAAGCTGTTTTTAACCCTTGGTACTGCGACTTTACTAGTTTACTATTGCATGATGATCGCAAATATTTGAAAAGCTTCTTCTTGTCTTTGTCGCAGGCTAAAGCATGTTCATAAGAAGATTTCGAACACTGCAATTGTGAGGAAACGGAGTTGGAAAAGTTTCTGTGGATTTCGTAGTCAGCCTGAGATCGAGACCGAAAGTATCTCTGCCACAATGCCTTTTTCCTGCGAAGTAACTCAAGATTGCGTCCATCCATCCATGGTTTGGAGGGATTAAACTTGAAAGTTTTAATTTCCGTGCAAGATTCAATCAATCCAGTGAGAGTATCAGCAAATGTAGACCAGAGGATGTCAACATCTGAATCAGACAGAAGGCCATGCCAATCCTTGTCGAGCAACAACCTATTAACAGCGTCGTAGTCAGTTTTGTGAAATATTCTGCGACAGGATGTAGTGGAGATAGCAGAGATAAACTGTAGTGTAGAAACCAGCACAACATGGTCGGACTTCCCAAGAGGTGGCAGATATTCTATAGGAGTCAAGAGGTCGGTATCGCTCGTAATGAGTAGGTCGAGAGTAGAGGGTGTTTGACCGTCCCTGATTCTGGTAGGATCAGTAACTACCTGGTGTAAACTTGTTTCCGAGAACAGTTTGGCGTAAGGATAGGATGGTGAGTTGATAGAGCACTGTGCCTGTGGCCATTTGATATCGGGACAGTTGAAATCACCACAGAGGAGAATGTTTTTTGTGTCGAGGGATATTTCAGACAAATATTCGCACAATTTGATATCAGAATTGCAAGGACGGGGGCGATAAATACATCCAACCAATAGTGTGAGATCAGACGAAGACAGAGTGCGAAATATGTTATCAACCCCAGGCCAGTCAAATGTTGCCGGTTTTACCGTGAAAGAACTGGAAACGTTATCATTTACATATATACAAACGCCTCGGTGGCCGACAGTCTCCTTATGGATTACTGAGCTCAGTCCTGAATAAATAAATTCATAAAAATTCGTTTGTGGAGTATTCAGTGATTAGTTGAATATTCAGTAAATATTTGACTCTTCACTCAATATTCGACTATTCACTATTCAGTGAATATTTGACTATTCACTGAATACTCAACTATTCACTGAATATTCAATTATTCACTGAATATTCAACTTTTCACTGAATATTCATAAATATTCGAATAATGCAAAACCAAGTTATTCGAATAAATATTCGATGAATATTCGAATATTCAAATCATTCATTCATGATTTCCAGCCCTACTTCTGATTCAACCTTAACTGTTTTCGAGTATTCGTATTCCCGAGTACCCTGGCAACCTTTCCGTTTGAAGTTTTTCCAGTCACTGCCTTTTTCGTCTCCAGAGCCAATTAAAGATTTCCCTTCTTCGTTTTCTTTAAAAACCAATCAAATTAAAGGTTTTCCTTCGTCGATGTTTCAAAACCAATCAAATTGAAGAATTTTCTTTTTTCCACCTCCCGTGGGTAGGTTCTGACAGGATGACGTAGTTTCCCATGAAAGTTTCGGGTACTGCCACGTTGCAAATCCCACGATTCTTGCCTCGAGTTTTTTCTGCCGTCGTACGCATTTAATGCAAGCGATTTCGTGGAACGATTTTCTGATATCTTCAGAGTTCCACGAGAAACTTGAGCCGAAAATCAATAATTTCAATCGTTATCGTCTCGCCGCACATTCCTGAATCATAAAATAACTTTCGTACCCATGCATATTAATTTCAGAAGTCTACACTGGTCGATCAAAACATTACGTTTTTTTTTCTATTCAAGGTAAAAATAAAGGGCGCTGATGAGGACGGCTGAAACGTTACCGGAAAAAAAAACCGTCGAGTCCCAATTCTCAAGACATATCCGTTTTATCATGACAAAATATTTCGATTTATTACAATACTTCCCCCTTTTGAAAAAGTTCTGGCATCGGTTGCCAACTTTTCCCTTACCGTTATCCTTAGTAGTTCAATAGTCCCTCGTCTCCCGATAAAGACATCATAACATTTATACAACTCAATTTTACCAAGCATAAAAATTCTTATGTTTCAAGCAGCATGCCTCAAATCTAAATGTTAATCCTTACAAAGTTACTAAACCATCGTTTTGCTCAAATAACTAGCCCAAAATGAACAATATCCTTCAGGATCCATTTGAATGATATTCTCTCAAAAAAAATGAGAACGTACAATACAGAAAAACAATAAAGTTCATAAATCAAGTCCTTCAAATAAAAATCAAGAAAATCTGTCGGACACTCCACTTCTCCCACATGTTGTTCATTATGTCCACTTTTCGGATTTCAAATTTCACTCCCGCGATCACAACGAAATCTCGTTATTCCGGTACTGGCTACCTCCATATGTTTCATTCCTCTGAGATTGGAACTGATCTTCACCTCGAGAACGACCTTCAGAGATACACGACGGTCTTTAGTCTACCGTAATCAGCGATTCACACTTTGAGTCCGATGTCAATATTTACGCACAGTCCATTTGATATCGCGAGGAATGTCCCTTACATTGCACATATTTCGGGCCCGCGACCCAATCCAACAGGATTGGGTGCAGTCGTTTGACATAACTCCTATCGCGTACTTTATGATTCGGAATATCGCATAGAAACCCATGAGTCCGTTCATGAACAGGTGAACCATCCCTATAATTGCCGTGCAGTGTTGTGTGCCAGCTCTCTCATCTCTTCGGTGTTGAACCATTGAACTATTTGTCAAAAGTCTCCATTCCTGCTACTCGTCGATGTTGTTTTCCACAGCTTTCAAACGGAAAATAAAGTTTATTATACCCTCGGCCACGATTAAGCTCCGACTATGCATCAAGGGCGGTCATAAGGAGGGGGCCATGGGGGCCATGGCCCCCCCCAAAGGTGGCAATGCACTTAGAATAAATTCTGGAATACTAGATACTATTACTGATATTATGTAATTGTACAAAATGGCCCCCCCCAGAATCAAGATATATGACCGCCCTTGCTATGCATCCCGCAATCACTCAAATTATGTCGACACTGCCGATCTATGTTTTGATTGTATCTTGTCGTTCTCTAACACTATCCCCTTGACGGTTTAACTTTTATAGATGTTCCCGAAGTCGGGACACTTCGCGTCTTCGCGTATAGACACCGCGGTTATCTCTCTGTTTTTCTTCGCACACTCGTAGGCGATTAGCGCGTCAGCACTGTTTACTTTTACGAATGAGCTCATTCCTCTGGCTAGGGTCAGTACCTTTCCATACGGCTAATTGGCTTGGATCCTCTTGAAACCTGTTTGGGAAAATGTACAAATACAACTACAACAACAACTGCAACTACAACAACAATAAAAAATTGTCTGCATGCCGCTAAAATCTTTCCTTCTAATTGAATACACAGACGATAAAATCATTCATTATTTAATTCTCGGCTTTAGTATTCCATCATTGGTCGGAATCCAACATCCGACCTAAACTGAAATCGAAGAAATTCGATGAAGTGAAGTGAAGGATACAGGAGTCCTCTGGCTAATGATGACGAATCAGTGCTCCCCACCAAGGAACCCCCCTCTCTCACTACATATGAGGTGAACCTCATGATATTGAATTCCGGGAAAAGTATCATACACACAGTTAGCTCAGTTGGTAAGAGCACCGTACCCGGAAAGTAGGAGACGCAGGTTCAATTCCTGCACGGTGTGTAACTTTTTCCGGAATTTCAAAAAATTGTCTGCATGCCGCTAAAATCTTTCCTTCTAATTGAATACACAGACGATAAAATCATTCATTATTTAATTCTCGGCTTTAGTATTTCATCATTGGTCGGAATCCAACATCCGACCTAAACTGAAATCGAAGAAATTCGATGAAGTGAAGGATACAGTGTAATGAACTTCGTCATTTTTATTCACTAAATGCCTATTTTCATATATTATTCCTTCCATAATCATTCAAGATTTCAATGGATGGAAAGTTTAATTCAACAAGTTCAATATTGTGAACAGAACTTCAAGTTGTAATGAAGTCCGTAATTAATTTTCATTCATAAAAGTCCTGTTCTCATTTATCATTTTCCCAATAAAATATCCGTGATTCCAAAGAAAGGAAAATTTAATTCGATAAATGTAACAATATAAACATCGCCGCAAGTATAAAAACGCTCGGGCACATGCTGAGTGCAGCGATAAGGGGCTCGTATCTTGGTTGATTTCGCGTTTTTCAACGGCCGGGTATTTGAAAAAAACGGAGATGGAATTGCCGAATTTTAACGTAGTGGGAATTCTTTCGATTTATTTCTGGAACAATCTGACGTCAATTTAAACCAATCAGGGGACGAGATTATCCCCTTCTTTCAAGATTTTCGAATTTTCAGCGCGTCATGACCCCACCATTTCCGGAGGTTTTATAAGGGCGGAACGACCTGCGGAAGGTCTCTTTTACTCTCTTTTGCTTCTCTTTTGCGATCTTTTGCTGTCTTACGCTCTTTGAGTTATTTTTCGCTTTTCTTCATTTTGAATACCAGTATAGTTTTCCAGTTTTATTTAACGATTATAGAGAGTTAGCATTGATTCATCCGAGTTAATTTTCCGTAGAAAATAAAATCAGTGCTAGTGAAATTCGAGACAGGACTCCTAATTAGTTTGTGCAGTGCATACTTCAGAAAACCGGTAAGGCCCCGTTCATATTTCTCACATGGCACCATCCGTTAAATATCGTTCTACCAATTGAATCATTGTGTGTTCCACGACTTTTAAACCATTTTTTTTATTTATTTCTACTCTGATTTATGATTTTATTTCCTTGGTGGCATCTTAATCTCTGTAATTATCAGCAACCTTTTTGAGAATTGAGATCGGCGAGATCACAACGGGGTTACGACTGCGCTTCACCCCTTCTTAATTCGCTAAGGGTTTACGGATATACAAGAGACTTCGTTGGGTCGAGTGATTCCCTTTCACTGGGGTTACTCACCTGAACGTTGTTGGTCCACCGCCATAACCTACCTGTATTTTACCCACATTATTTCCTCGATTTCATACTGTCTCACATTTCTTTGTGTCCTTAATCTCTGTGTTCATCAGCGACCTTTTTGAGAATTGAGATCGGCGAGATCACAACGGGGTTACGACCGCGCTTCACCCCTTCTCAATTCGCTCAAGGTTGACGAAAACACGAGAGACTTCGTCAAGTCAAGGGGTTCCATTTTTCTGGAACTACTTGTCGAGGCGTTGTTGGTTCACAACCGTCTCCTATTGATACTTTACATCATTTTCATTTCAAGATTGTATCTTGCGTTATAAGTCCTTTGTGTTTCCTTAATCTCTGTATTTATCAGCGACCTTTTTGAGAATTGAGATCGGCGAGATCACAACGGGGTTACGACCGCGCTTCACCCTTTCTCAATTCATTGAAGGCCGACGGATATACAAGAGACCTCGTCCAGTCGAGGGGTTCCATTTCACTGGAACTACTTGTCGAGACGTTGTTGGTTCACAACCGTACCCGATTAGTGTTTTACATCCCTTTCATTCCAAGATTATATCTTGTATCATTACTTCTTTGTGATTCCTTAATCTCTGGATTTATCAGCGACTTTTGGGGATTGAGCTCGGCGAGATCACAACGGGGTTACGACCGCGCTTCACCCTTGCTCAATCCACGGAAGGTTGACGGGAATCCAGGAGACTTCGTCAGGCCGAGAGGTTCCAGTTTCTGAGACCACTCGTCCGGACGTTGTTGGTTCACTGCCGTACCTGACTTGTTTTCGACCCCATTTTACTTTCAAGATTTCATCTTGTGTTCCGATTCCTTTGTGGGGCCTTAATCTCTGTGTTTATTAGCGACCTTTTGAGGACTGAGATCGGCGAGATCACAACGGGGTTACGACCGCGCTTCACACCTTCTCAGTTCGCTTAGGGTTGACGAAAACACGAGAGACTTCGTCAGGTCGAGAAGCTCCATTTTCCTGGAGCTACTTGTCTGGACGTTGTTGGTTCTCAGCTGTACCCGATTTCTATTTCGCTCAACTGTGATCGACGATTCGTATTTCACGGCGACGTCCTTGTGAGTTGACATCGGCGAGATCACAACGGGATCACGACCGCGCTTCACCCCTTGTTAACTCACTGGACGTTTGCGGATTACTAGAATCACTTCGTCGGGTCGAGGGGTTCCATTATCTGGAGTCACTTGTCCAGACGTTGTGCTGACACAGCTGTCCTATTCCCTATCCTTTTTTTTACATCTGAGTGTGGAATACATCGTTGCAAGTGGTTAGATTATATGATATTTTCCGTGGCCTGCCGAATTTTGAAGTTTTGCTTTGTTACTCCCGTACTCCCCTATTTACCGTCCAATTCTCGCATTCGCTCACCTCGCCCGACCGTCTTGCTCACCCGATCACCGTTTATTCTTGAATTTATTAATCACTGTAAGATACCGATATTTAAGTCATTTCATTCAATTTCATGTTCACTCTCAAGTGAAATCAGTCTTAGATTTTGATTCTTAGTATTAATATATTTTTCCTCATTGTCATTTCTGCTTGAAGTCAGTAAACTTTGTAAAATCCATTTTGTGTTTTAAGTGAACCTTTAATTTTGGCAGCATTCAGGAAAGAAACATAACTTTTAATCGCTAACTTCTTAGATTAAACCGAACCCTTCTCCACTGTATAAAAGCTACCTTGGCAGAAGTGGAGAGTTCAAGGCGCCACAACCTTGTTAAACCTATTGTGGCTGGCGCTCGAGCATTTATTTCCCGTGAAGGTGACTGCGCCCTTGAAGTACTCCCCCAATTAAGGGATCTTCACAGTGGCGCCCGAGCAGGGACCGTTTCTTTCGTGAGAAAATAATTGTTACTGCATTTTTTGTGTCCGAACATTTTCATATGTGAAGTGTTGCTGATTTCTGAACTGTTTTTTTGGATCTCTATTTTTGAAATTTTTCGATCACAGCTTTTACAGTGTGACCCTGGTGAACTTTTAATTATTGACATTTTTTTTGGACGATTTCGTGTAGAAGATTTTCAGTGATGAACGTGAATAGGTTGCGAGCTGAGGAACTAGTTTGGGAATTGGAAGCCCGTGGAACACAGGCCTGTAGGACTGTCCATGAAAACAGGATGCTGCTACGGAGGGTGCTCAACCAGGGAGTGCCGCTCAGACGAACCCTAAGGAGTACAATTGAGGAGATGGACGCAGCGAGTCAAATCTTGTGTGATTTGATTGAAAATCTTCGAGAATTCGATGAGGAGAACGCCAATAATGAGGAAGCCCGGATAGGAAGCCGTCTGGAACATGTCCGCAACAGGTTGGGGCTGATTGAGCCAGAGACAGTGGAAGAGCGACAGAGGTTGGAGAATTTGCTGGAAGGTCTGGCCAATGCCCGTGAAGTGTAAGAGGGCATCCGGCTGATGACCGGAGTCCAACAGGTGGCGCAGGCGCCGCTGGTAGAGGGCGTCCCACCGCCCAGGATCACAGAAACAAATAGGTTTCCCGGAACTACCTTGCTGGAACAGGAAATTGAACTCATTTCATTTCACCATACACCGGCTGCCGTCCGAGGAGGGCGTCAGGAGTCCCCGAGTGCAATTCGGAATGGAACTGAAGGAATGAACTGTTCAGGTCCACAACTGGATGGGACCTACCGGAGAACAAGTTTACCAACTGACTTCCTGCAGCGAATGCGTGAAAGAGCCTGTGACGCAGTTCGTCGCCGACTAAATTTTACCAGCCCCCTATTGAACTCAAGAACTTATGGAAACGGAATTAGTCCTGCAGAGCCGTTGCCCATACAAACGAGACCGGTTGTAGCGGAGTCGACGCGACGAATTTCATTCCCCTTTTTGGAAAGTGAACGAACAACTACAACATCAGGAAGTAGTTCAGAACTAGGCGTGGAGGCACCTGAGATGTCAAGGGTGGTGGAACAAATCCGACAACAGCCGATGAGTTCTGGACTGGGATTGCCATTACCAAATCGGACATCAAGTTCTGGAACCAATGGAGAACATACTCGACAGGAATCAAGGCGAGCCACCATAAGCAATTCCAGAACTACCGGAGAACATGTTTATTCGGAACCGGATCAGGTGAACGTGTGCAGACCTGGAACTACTACAGAACATGTCGGCTTGGTACCACATCAAGTGAATTCGAACAGGGTCAGAACTGGTACGCAACAAATCCGTTCGCAACCAGATCAGCTGAACAGGAGCAGTTCCAGAACTGGACTCAGTGTACAGGAACAAGATGGTGGAGGACCGAACAGGTCAAATCCAGCAACGAGGCCTAACCAAACCGATCAGTTCATACCATGCCAGAACTGTGCTAATATCGGAACAGCAACGAAAGGCGAACCCATTTTCCGTGGCGGTCATCACATCAATTTAGCGGAACTGGATGAGAACTGTCAGAACAGACCTGGACATAAGGCAGAGGAGCAGAACTGGGTCAAGCGAAATAAATATGAGCCACTTTTACCGAATCATAAGGAAGCTGAGAACGAAACTGCTGGAGGAACATCCATTACTTCCCACTGGAATTATCACTCGGTCCCAGTTTACAAATGGAACGTATATTTCGACGGTACGAGTGGTGTGAATTCTTTCCTGGAAGAGGTGGAGCAGTTGGCTGAAACCCGAAAAGTCACCCACCAACAATTATTCGAGTCTATTTTCGAATTATTGCGTAAGGATGCAAAGGACTGGTACATTCCCCGCCGAGGTTGCTTTCAGGATTGGCCAGATTTTAAGGAACAACTCCGTGAAGCATTCCTGCCTCCAGAATATGAGGAGAACCTACTCGAAGAAATAAGAAAGCGTACTCAAGGTGATGGAGAAAAATTAGTCCTGTTTACAACACGAATGCAGAACTTGTTCTTGAAGTTGAACACGAAGCGACCTTCGGAAGAGGAACAAGTCAACGTTATTGAAAGGCGATTAATCTCGTCACTTCAGAAAGCCCTCGCCTTCCAGGAAACGAGAACATATTCGGAGCTGTTGAACAAAGGAAAAGTGTTCGAGTTAGTTCAGTGGCAGGCAGACCATTATGTACCACCTCCTGACCGGCCAGGATTTATGGATGAACGACACCTGGTTTATAAAAGTGTGAATCAGAAGTCTACTGGGAACTTGATGATAGACTCAAGCCATAGGACTCCCGTCGAACCATCACGTGTACCATCTACCAAGGAGCCTCCGCCGTCCTCCGTACAGATGACTTCTACCACCGCACCGGAAAGACCTTCGAACGATAAATCAGGAACCATCCGAGAACCAGCAAGGGAGAAGCAGGTGAGATTTGCCGAAAGGCAACCACAATGCTGGCGATGTGGTACGATGGGACATATGAGGCGAGAATGCAGAGCCAAGCCTGTTATATTCTGCTCCCGGTGTGGGAGACAGGGTATACTGTCCCGGGATTGCAGATGTTCGGAAAACTAGAGCGAAACTGTCGGGAAGACTCGACAGTTTTCAACGCCTACTTCCCCAAATACTTCGAAGTGCCCATCCAAGGAGAATCGCCCCATGATCGCCGTCCGTATTGAGCACCTCAACTTCAGAGCCCTATTGGACACCGGAGCTTCAAGGTCATTTCTGAGCTCATCAGCGGCCGAAAGGTGCCAAGGTTTGGGAATCCTCACAACACCGGTAAACAACGTGTTGGCAACCGTTGCAAATGGAAGCTGCGTGGCAGTGCAGGGGATTTGCCGTACGTCACTTTTCTTGGGCGATATGGAGATCGATGTTCACCTGCTCCTGGTACCCCAATTACCGATAGACATCATACTCGGCATGAATGTATTAGCAAGGCATGACTTCCATATTAATCTAAGGACTGCACAATGCTTCTTGAATGGCCGACTATTGGACCCACCGGATTTCGTGTCGAAACCTCCCGAGAGACCCATGGTGAACTCCGTGGCTTCAGGACAAGAACAAATTTTGGAAGAGTTCTTAAGACCGGAACTTCAGAAATTTTCCGAAGTTCGGGGCACAACCACACTCATCGATCATGACATCAAGATCAAACCCGAAACTCAACCTCTGAAACAGCGATACCGTCCCTACAACCCGAAGATGCAGGAAGTTATAAACCAGGAGGTGGACAAAATGTTGGAAGAAGGTATCGTGGAACCGTCAAGTTCACCATGGAGCTCAAGCGTCGTCATTGTGAAGAAATCCAATGGCGAACCAAGGTTCTGCATTGACTTCAGACCGGTCAACGAGGTTTCAATCAAGGACGCATACCCGTTGCCGCATATTGCTGAGATATTGGATAAGCTTCGGAGGGCCAAATTTATATCCACGTAGGATTTGAAACATGGATACTGGCAGGTTCCTCTGACCGAAAGAAGCAAACCTGTCACAGCATTCAACGTTCCTGGAAGAGGACTGTTCCAGTTCAAAGTGATGCCTTTCGGTCTGCATTCCGCCGGAGCGACTTTCCAACGACTTCTAGACCGTGTCATCGGTCCGGAAATGGATCCTGTCGCCTTCGCTTATTTGGACGACATTGTCGTCCTGGGAGAAACATTCGAGGAGCATTTGACGAACTTGTGAGCCGTATTCCGCCGTCTCAGAGCAGCCAACCTGAAAATTAACCCGGACAAATGTGCTTTCGTGAGGAAATAACTCAAATATCTGGGTCACATAGTGACCGAAAATGGTATTGCAACGGACCCCGACAAAATCACCGCCATAAATTCGATGTCACCACCCAAAACCGTCCGAGAACTCCGAAGATTTTTGGGAATAGCTGGATGGTATCGCCGATTTGTGGAAGAATTCACCCGCATCGTTTCCCCACTCACTGCACTTCTGCGAAAGAAGCAGAAGTGGAAATGGGATAACGAGCAGCAACAAGCCTTCGAGACATTAAAGGAGAAATTGACCAAGTCACCGGTTCTAGCCTGCCCTGACTTCAACCAGCCGTTTGTGTTACAGACCGACGCATCCGAAACCGGATTGGGTGCAGCCTTGACACAAGTGTTGGATGGGCACGAGAGGGTTATTGCATACGCTAGCCGATCGCTCAATGATGCCGAAAGGAATTACTCTGTCACCGAAAAAGAGTGTCTGGCCATAGTTTGGGCGATCGAGAAGATGCGACCGTATGTGGAAGGCTATCATTTTACTGTAATTACCGACCACATGAGCCTCCGTTGGCTACAATCCATCAAGTCACCAGCCGGCAGGATCGCCCGTTGGAGTGTTTTCCTGCAACAATTCGATTTTGAGATAAAGTACCGGAGGGGTGCTTTGAACCGGGTAGCTGACGCCCTGTCACGAGACCCGCTGCCCGAGGAACCGCAGTCTTGTTTGGTAGGAAGCACTTCATCGTGCTCCTGGTACAAGAGGAAATTTCAAGAAGTCGATAAGGACCCAACCGGACACCCTGACTACCAAATTCAAGAGGGCAAACTATATCGTCATTTCTGGGATCCTGGTGATTTTACCGAGTCGGAAATGGGAAGTCCTTGAAAACTATGTGTCCCTAAGGAGAACCGTCCGGCCATATTGGTAGAAAATCATGATGAACCAACCGCCGGTCACCTAGGTATTGCTAAAACGATATCCCGGGTAGCTCGGAAATTTTATTGGCCAGGGATGTTCAGGGAAGTTGCGCAGTACGTCCGGGGGTGTACGAGGTGTCAACGCTACAAGGTTAGCCAACAGAAACCTGCAGGCAAAATGCAGCCGTACACAATTACCGAGCCGTGGAATACCGTCAGCACCGATCTTATCGGCCCGTTGCCCAGATCTAGGAAGGGAAACGTTTTCCTTGTGATGTTCCAGGATAGGTTTTCTAAATGGATAGAGTGCAAACCTCTTAGGACAGCCACGGGTAGAGGAGTCTTCCAAGCCTTTTATGAGCAAGTAGTCCTGAAATTTGGTAGCCCATCAGTCGTGATCAGCGACAACGGTTTCCAGTTTGACTGTCGGCTATTCAAAGGCAACCTCCAGGAGTTGGGAATCAAACACAAGTTTGCACCCGTTTATTCTCCGCAGTGCAACCCGGTGGAAAGAGCTAACAGGACGATCAAAACGATGATAGCTCAGTTCTGCGAGGCTGACCACCGTAACTGGGATGAAAAGATCGGAGAATTGGCTTTCGCCCTCAATTCGGCGAAGCATGATTCTACAGGGTTTTCGCCGGCATTTCTCAACTGAGGCAGAGAAATTCATCCTCCGACAGCCGAGGTTCGAGGGAATTCCGATGATGAAAATCAGCAAGAAGCCGCCGTGGAACGCCCGGAAGATATAGCCCAGTATACAAACCGTTTACGCCGCCTCCAGGAAACCTATGAATTCGTCCGGTTGCAGCTGTCCCGAGCCTTTTCACAACAGCGCCATTACTATAACCTACGCCGTAGAGAATGGCCCTGTAGGTTGGGGGACAAAGTTTGGCGTAGAGAACGCCCGCTGTCATCGGCGGTAGATAATTTTGCGTCCAAGCTGACCCCGAAGTATTCCGGTCCGTATACCGTGACGAGAGTCATCTCTGCCGTAGTTTACGATCTGAAAGATCAGTTTGGTAAACGTATCCGTAACATTCACATCAAGGACTTGAAACCTTGGCACGGAGATGGAGAGGAAAGTCCGTCTGTCTCGAACCCCGAATCCGGAAGAGAAGGGGTTGAGAATACCGACCGTCATCGCCGTTAACCAGTTTCTGTCCGTCCGTCCGTTATTCTCCTTCGGTAACAGATCGTTGAGGTAGTCATAATCACGATCTTCGACTCCGGTAAGGACATGGTAATCGACACGATTGAACCGACGAGCTACCACAACGAACCTTTTCACCGACCCAAGTATCTATCCAGTGGGGAAAAAGTAATTTCATCGACGAATAACTGACCCGGATCCATTCAAAGGCCCAGGCATCGATTGCAGATCAGCAGGAGTTCAAAGTTACCAGCTGCCGACACCAAGACGAAGACACCAAGACGCCGACACCAAGACGCCGACACCAAGACGCCGACTCCAAGAAGCCGGACAACACCGGATTCCTAGGGATGGAGTTCAGGCATTCTCTGAGACGTGTACAGTTAGAGTGAGGGGTGAGTAAGTACGGTGTAGGTGAGGTGAGCTGTTTAAAAAAACACAAACTTTGATTTTTTTTTTGAGGAGGAAAGGGGGGTGTAATGAACTTCGTCATTTTTATTCACTAAATGCCTATTTTCATATATTATTCCTTCCATAATTATTCAAGATTTCAATGGATGGAAAGTTTAATTCAACAAGTTCAATATTGTGAACAGAACTTCAAGTTGTAATGAAGTCCGTAATTAATTTCCATTCATAAAAGTCCTGTTCTCATTTATCATTTTCCCAATAAAATATCCGTGATTCCAAGGAAAGGAAAATTTAATTCGATAAATGTAACAATATAAACATCGCCGCAAGTATAAAAACGCTCGGGCACATGCTGAGCGCAGCGATAAGGGGCTCGTATCTTGGTTGATTTCGCGTTTTTCAACGGCCGGGTATTTGAAAAAAACGGAGATGGAATTGCCGAATTTTAACGCAGAGGGAATTCTTTCGATTTATTTCTGGAACAATCTGACGTCAATTTAAACCAATCAGGGGACGAGATTATCCCCTTCTTTCAAGATTTTCGAATTTTCAGCGCGTCATGACCCCACCATTTCCGGAGGTTTTATAAGGGCGGAACGACCTGCGGAAGGTCTCTTTTACTCTCTTTTGCTTCTCTTTTGCGATCTTTTGCTGTCTTACGCTCTTTGAATTATTTTTCGCTTTTCTTCATTTTGAATACCAGTATAGTTTTCCAGTTTTACTTAACGATTGTAGAGAGTTAGCATTGATTCATCCGAGTTAATTTTCCGTAGAAAATAAAATCAGTGCTAGTGAAATTCGAGACAGGACTCCTAATTAGTTCGTGCAGTGCATACTTCAGAAAACCGGTAAGGCCCCGTTCATATTTCTTACATGGCACCATCCGTTAAATATCGTTCTAACAATTGAATCATTGTGTGTTCCACGACTTTTAAACCATTTTTTTTTATTTATTTCTTCTCTGATTTATGATTTTATTTCCTTGGTGGCATCTTAATCTCTGTAATTATCAGCAACCTTTTTGAGAATTGAGATCGGCGAGATCACAACGGGGTTACGACTGCGCTTCACCCCTTCTTAATTCGCTAAGGGTTTACGGATATACAAGAGACTTCGTTGGGTCGAGTGATTCCCTTTTACTGGGGTTACTCACCTGAACGTTGTTGGTCCACCGCCATAACCTACCTGTATTTTACCCACATTATTTCCTCGATTTCATACTGTCTCACATTTCTTTGTGTCCTTAATCTCTGTGTTCATCAGCGACCTTTTTTGAGAATTGAGATCGGCGAGATCACAACGGGGTTACGACCGCGCTTCACCCCTTCTCAATTCGCTCAAGGTTGACGAAAACACGAGAGACTTCGTCAAGTCAAGGGGTTCCATTTTTCTGGAACTACTTGTCGAGGCGTTGTTGGTTCACAACCGTCTCCTATTGATACTTTACATCATTTTCATTTCAAGATTGTATCTTGCGTTATAAGTCCTTTGTGTTTCCTTGATCTCTGTATTTATCAGCGACCTTTTTGAGAATTGAGATCGGCGAGATCACAACGGGGTTACGACCGCGCTTCACCCTTTCTCAATTCATTGAAGGCCGACGGATATACAAGAGACCTCGTCCAGTCGAGGGGTTCCATTTCACTGGAACTACTTGTCGAGACATTGTTGGTTCACAACCGTACCCGATTAGTGTTTTACATCCCTTTCATTCCAAGATTATATCTTGTATCATTACTTCTTTGTGATTCCTTAATCTCTGGATTTATCAGCGACTTTTGGGGATTGAGCTCGGCGAGATCACAACGGGGTTACGACCGCGCTTCACCCTTGCTCAATCCACGGAAGGTTGACGGGAATCCAGGAGACTTCGTCAGGCCGAGAGGTTCCAGTTTCTGAGACCACTCGTCCGGACGTTGTTGGTTCACTGCCGTACCTGACTTGTTTTCGACCCCATTTTACTTTCAAGATTTCATCTTGTGTTCCGATTCCTTTGTGGGGCCTTAATCTCTGTGTTTATTAGCGACCTTTTGAGGACTGAGATCGGCGAGATCACAACGGGGTTACGACCGCGCTTCACACCTTCTCAGTTCGCTTAGGGTTGACGAAAACACGAGAGACTTCGTCAGGTCGAGAAGCTCCATTTTCCTGGAGCTACTTGTCTGGACGTTGTTGGTTCTCAGCTGTACCCGATTTCTATTTCGCTCAACTGTGATCGACGATTCGTATTTCACGGCGACGTCCTTGTGAGTTGACATCGGCGAGATCACAACGGGGTCACGACCGCGCTTCACCCCTTGTTAACTCACTGGACGTTTGCGGATTACTAGAATCACTTCGTCGGGTCGAGGGGTTCCATTATCTGGAGTCACTTGTCCAGACGTTGTGCTGATACAGCTGTCCTATTCCCTATCCTTTTTTTACATCTGAGTGTGGAATACATCGTTGCAAGTGGTTAGATTATATGATATTTTCCGTGGCCTGCCGAATTTTGAAGTTTTGCTTTGTTACTCCCGTATTCCCCTATTTACCGTCCAATTCTCGCATTCGCTCACCTCGCCCGACCGTCTTGCTCACCCGATCACCGTTTATTCTTGAATTTATTAATCACTGTAAGATACCGATATTTAAGTCATTTCTTTTAATTTCATGTTCACTCTCAAGTGAAATCAGTCTTAGATTTCGATTCTTAGTATTAATATATTTTTCCTCATTGTCATTTCTGCTTGAAGTCAGTAAACTTTGTAAAATCCATTTTGTGTTTTAAGTGAACCTTTAATTTTGGCAGCATTCAGGAAAGAAACTGTAACGAAGTTACTTTTTTTGGTCGGGGGAGTCCTGTCTCATAGAAAAATTTTTCGATCGAGTTTCATTATTTTCATTCAATAGATTCGATCTGATAAATTAAACCCGATAAATCGAATATTCCCAATCCGCGTGTAAAAGAAATCCCATAAGGTGGCATATGGCCGCTGATAAGGTCCGATAAATGCGCGAATTTTTATGTTTTTCAGACGGCCGCGAATCCAAAAAACAGCGGCGGACTCCGAATTTTGTTGCCTTATAAGGTAACGTTTTAATTCCATTTTCGAATGACGTGATGTCATGACGGCCAATCAGGCGGTGCCTTAGTTCCCTTCTTCTCGAAATTCTGAATTTTCGCACGCGTCATCACCCCACTTTTTCGGAGGTTTTAAAAAGGGCCATCGGGGCTGATACAGCATCTTTTAGCTACCTATTGCCGTCTGAACTGTTTGAATACGTTTTGCCGATTTGAAAAGATCCTTTTTGACTTGCTCTTTTCCGTGGAAATAAATCACTGTGTCTTGCCGATCTTTTTGAAGAATAAGTTGAAATTTCTGTGGGGTAAATCTTTCATTTGTCTTTCGAAGACCGTATAAATCAATTTAAAACTGTCAGTGAAAGTGAGATAGGACTCCGTTTTTAAAGTGAAAAGTGGGAAATTTCCGGAATCGGTAAGGCCTCCGTTATCATTACTTTTATGCTGATTGTTTCCGCTGAAATATCGTTCTAACATTATTTTTCTGTGTTTCATGAATATTCTTAAAATTTTCCTTTCATTGTGTGCGTATCTACTTCATAATTCTTGCGATTTTCATCTGGATTGACTTCGGCGAGACTATATAGCGTTGTCAAGGCACCGTGTCACCCTTAGTCAGTCTACTGAAGGTTTGCAGATTTATCGAAGGCACTCCGCCAGGTTGAGGGGTTTCGTTGTTGAAACCACTTTTCCGGACGGTGTTGTTGGTACCACTTTTTCCTTTAATACCTTCCGTTGTGTGTATACTTCATAATTCTTGCGATTTTCATCTGGATTGACTTCGGCGAGACTATATAGCGTTGTCAAGGCACCGTGTCACCCTTAGTCAGTCTACTGAAGGTTTGCAGATTTATCGAAGGCACTCCGCCAGGTTGAGGGGTTTCGTTGCTGAAGCCACTTTTCCGGACGGTGTTGTTGGCATCACTGTACTTTCTCATTTATTTTCCTTCCGTTGTGTGCATACTTCATAATTCTTGCGATTTTCATCTGGATTGACTTCGGCGAGACTATATAGCGTTGTCAAGGCACCGTGTCACCCTTAGTCAATCTACTGAAGGTTTGCAGATTTATCGAGGGCACTACGTCGGGTTGAGGGATTCTATACTAGAATCACTCTCCTGTGCGTTGTGGGCAGCACAACCTTACCTTATCCCATTCACCTCCGTTTGAATCGTTAATTTGACACTGGTCAGATCTGAACGACTAGAGCGAAACACACCGGCATCAGATCCGTTGTCAGCATTGGTTTTGAACGATATTTCACCGTGCCCTGCCGATTCTCCCTATTTTTACTTCGCTATTGCCGCCCCCTTTAATTCCATTACGTCGCTACGCCTGCTCACCTCGCTCCGCCGCCTTAACGTATCATAACCCGTTATTGTTTTTCACATTTTGTACATATCTATTTGCTTCCTGAAGTGCCTTCACTGTAATTTTCATTTTGGATGGTAGATTTCATTTTCATTTGTAATAGATAGCTTACGTTCATTTTTATTTCTGGGATTTCGTTGTTAAAAGGATTAAAAGTTTATTCATTATAAGTTTAGTTTCATCCTGGTGTTTTCTTTGATTCATCAGACACTTTCGTGAAAGAAACATTCCCTTAATCGCTAACAACTTAGATTAAAACCGAACCCTTCTCCACTGTATAAAAGCTACCCCGGCAGAAGTGAAGGGTTCTAGTCAAGGCGCTACAACCTTGTAAAACCTATTGTGGCTGGCGCTCGAGAATTTGCCGACCGAAAAGGTAGTTACGCCCTTGGAGACCTTCCCCCAATTAAGGGATCCTCACAAAACATAACTTTTAATCGCTAACTTCTTAGATTAAACCGAACCCTTCTCCACTGTATAAAAGCTACCTTGGCAGAAGTGGAGAGTTCAAGGCGCCACAACCTTGTTAAACCTCATGATATTGAATTCCGGGAAAAGTATATATTGAATATCAGTCGAGAATGGATCAAGTTAGTGCTAAAAGAGAAAAGATTCCGAAACAATATAAAAAAACTCAAAGACTTCAACTCAACTTTTGCAAAACTCGAAATTGAAAATCGATTGGGGGGGGGGGATGTTCGTAACCCAGAACAGGGACCCTTTTCAGATAGTGGCTCTCCGGGCCAGTGAGCCCCTGGAATCTACGAACTGGGCAGGAGTCGATTCATGCCTCCTGGAAGGCTGTCGAAGACTTGCACTCTCGCTACCCGATCTCCGGGCCAGTGAGTCCTTGGAATCTAACGAAATGGGCAGGAGTCGATTCACTTCTCCTGGAAGGCTGTTGAAGAGTTGCCTTCTCGCTACCCGAACATAAAATTCTAATTGTCGCAATAATATATTTCCATCGATCTGGTGAGCGCTTAAGCCTTGACGATCGTCGTAATGGTTTTGTTTCCATTACCGATCTTCCCTCCTCCTTGCAAATCACCGCTTTTGCGATTTTCTTTATCTTCCGCAACGTAACTTCCCTGTTTTTCGTGAGACAATTTGCGACAAAAATCTGACCTATACCCAAATCCATGGGTTCGCACACTATGTCCGTCTAGCTTCTACCACCATTTCTGAACGTGCGGTGATAGTGATTCCCGATATCAACATAATATTTGTTTCCCAAGTTCCATCTCCCTCAACGGCTGATTCCTTCCTGATAGGTATCCTATTTCCTAGTTCGTCAGTACAGTGTCCATTTTCCCTTCTGCTCCGATCTTCCCCTTGCGTCGGAGACAGATTTCGATTTCAACGAAGCTCCCCTTCGTTCTTCTTCTCGTCCTCCATTTTCATATCCTTTGACCCGGTGACATCACCATTCTATTCCCTCATGGTATCACCCTTCGACCGTCCATTGCTCTCGGCTCCCTCTGCACCCTCCGTCTGGGTGCTAATACTGGCATTCCTCCTTCCAGTCCTCTTCAAATCCCCAACTTCCTGGGGATTTTCTGTATGTGTGTTTACTTCCTTGGACGTCCTGTCAACCTTGAACCTTGCTCGTTGTCCTTAGTGTTCTCCCGCACATCTCTCTGAACATGAAAATGTTCCATTTACCTACTGTCCTCGTGACAGTCTTTTCTGAGTCCATGGCCTCCTCTATACAGGGTCTTTCACGAGGAACCTCACCCATATTTATACGGGAAACTAATGAACGTATTTTCATGAAATTCAGCACTTATAAGTATTTCACGATGCTGATGAAATCTAAAATATTTTCAAGGCATGAGCACCTCCGGTTTTTCCGGAAATGACGTCAACTTCCGTTTTTCAAATTAGAACACCATTTTTTTATTGCAGCAATAGATTCCTTAGAAAATTTCAAGTTATTTTGATGTAACATTTTTCAGTTTTGGTTGGAAAATTCTCTCTGAGCGGGAAAATTCGAAAAAAAAATCGAAAATAGAGCTCCGCTGAAACAAGAATAACTTCGAGGTTTTTGGATGGAAAATTTTCATTTTTGGGATTTTTCAAGATGTAAGATTTAAAAATCGAAATCGCGATTCATGATACATGGGGTGAAAAAATCGCTTTCAAAGTTAGGGATGACAAAATCGTGAAAAATCAATTTTTTCAAATTAGAACCCCATTTTTTTATGGCAGATATTGAATCTTCGTTAAAAAATAATGTGAGTGTATGCATCACACCCTTGCCCTAAAATGGATATTTTCTGAGTTAATATCCACTTTAGGGCAAGGGTGTTGGATAAAATACAGGAGCTCTCTCGGAGAGAAGAATGGACTGCTTGTACCAATCTTATCACCACGAGAATTAAAGAAATAAAATGGATGTATAAGAGAAATAAATACCACAAAGTAAACACTGTAGAAAATGGTACTCACGATTGTTCAGATTTAAAATTACGTATCTGCTTCTGTTTGGTTTCGTAGGTGTTTGTATCGCGTAGAGTCCTTATCTCACTTGTACACTTGGTGTTTTACCGCGTAGAGTCCTTATCTCACTTGTACACTTTTAGGTTCGAATGTAAAGAGGTCCGACTTGGGAAGAAAACTAGAGTATTGCCGAACTAGGTTGCGACTGGGGCAGTGGGTGAATTGCACTGAACTAAACAGGTAAAAAAAGGGAAGATTCCGGGTTTTTCGGTGAACCACAGAAGAAGTGGGTAGAGTCATAGTCCTGTTCTTCTTTGCAACCGACCGGGAAAGCCCATTCCAGTAGAAAACTTTGTGGTATAATAAAATGAAAGATATGAATTTTGAACATTCTCCGCCGGGAAAATGCATCTATGCATTTTAGGAATCGAAGATTAAGAAAAATGAAATATTGAGAGATAGGAGAAATGGTTGTGAATTGAGACAGAATTAACAAAAAAGAAAAGTAAAGTAAAAAGTTGAAGAAAGTTTAGATTCTAACTGAGTTTTCATATCTGCGTATGGGTGTTTGGCTTATTGCGAAAGGGATGAGGAGGAGGAAGATATAAATCAACGCAGGGTGGCTCAAGGATTGATTTGGAAGTTAATGGTTCCAAATTACTAATCGAACGCCAATTATTGTCTGATGAACGATCTGGGTTCTTCATTTGTTGGCGTTTTGACGGGTGACTCTGCCTCGAATTTATATTTCGACTGTCCCGAGACCTCCAAAGAGTAGAGTTTGATACTGGCGCAGATCTTTTATTCGATGTTTCGACAAGAAAGGAGGCTGTTGACAAGACTGAATGGACCTGTTCAGCAGGCAACTGAGGCGACGATGGCGAACAGGGAGGTGAGGTTTTCTTTGAAAGGCCGACTTGGGTTCTCGAAAGAGGCATTTTGTCCACATGCAATAAAGTGTGGTGTTCACCGGACCCACATTTCTTGCATTTATACGCTGACTGACAGGAGCGAACGTCGTGAAATGCACTTAAACAATTAAAACAAAGGTGCGATGCTCTACAGAAATCGTAGCGCTGATTTGGAAATTTCGCAGAGAACGCATTGCATCGGTAAATTGTATGTTTACCTTTGCAGTGGAGACAAGTGCGCGAAGATGAAATGTTCGCAAAAAGCGTGGTGGATTGATGATATGGTTTTCTGTCTTGCTGGAACCTTTGTCGCGTGTTGGACATATTGTTGTGGGAATTCATATCCCCATGAGAGGAACGGATAAACTTCAAAGTTTCTAGTGCTGTGCAGTGTCTCTCAAGAAATGAAAGCAGTTCTCTATAGTCTGGAATTTCGATCGAATTCCTATTGAGCTCGAAACTTGTGACAGTCGCGTGATCTAGACGCTTGATTAACATCA
Source organism: Adalia bipunctata (assembly GCA_910592335.1). NCBI lineage: Eukaryota > Metazoa > Arthropoda > Insecta > Coleoptera > Coccinellidae > Adalia > Adalia bipunctata. The sequence goes on along the minus strand of OU342949.1, from coordinate 6,842,202 downwards.
TGGACAAGACAAAGTTCCAGCTTTCGACCGGAAAATTCATTCGGCTGAGGCCGGCAAGATTATCGGAAAATGTGTCTAAGAGTTTCCTCAAGCTCTCGGCGTTCTCGGATTGCAGAGATGGCGCATTTTCCAACTCGTTCCACAAAGCTTGAGCACACAATCGTTCATTCAGATATCTGCGCTTCAACTGATCGTATGCGATCTGATAGTTATCAGCACATAAACTTAGCGTTCTAACAAGATTCAACGGTGGGCCAGAAAGAGATGAAATCAGATAGTTAAATTTTTCTATGGCTGACAATGAATTATTATTGTGGACTAATGCGTCGAATAAATCTATAAATGATGAGAAGGATTTGTAATCACCATTGAATTTTGTTAGCTCAAGAGTTGGAAGCATGATATGTGAATGTTGATTTGTAATTTTGTCTGTAATTTCGGCTTTATTTTCTGAATCTGAGATGTCGGCGTGGACACTTTTGATGAAATAGTAGGATTCTAAGAAATCCTCACGAATTTTGAATTCGTCCTCCAAGTTTCCGTCTGACTCGGTTATGAGCGATGAAATGACCGTATTATGATGCTTTAAAAAATCTTCTTTGATACCTTCTAAGTCTTGATAACGCGCTTTGAAACGGGAGAGAATTGATCTGTCTGAGATGGCTTTATCTGCGAGCGATTGCAGATTCAAAATATCACGGACACAAATTGAACGTAATGTCGCGTGTTTCTGTATTTTAACCATCTTTTAATGAAATATTTGGTGCTAGAAAATCTTTACCTGAATTGTGACTGGGCCTGAAGGGTTCAAAAATAGTCTGGACGTGACGGCAAGTAGAGCAATAAAATGTACAGAAAGGAATTTGGTAATGAAGGAGCAGGTACTCGATGACGGATAAGGGCTTCTTGGAAGCGGCAGATATGCAGATAGGAGTAATTTGTATTTCAGTTTGAATGGACAGTGTTAGACAAGAAAATTAATGCTTTTGATTTCTTCAACTCTCAATATGACAATAAATTGATACCAATCCGGCAATCGAAGGACCAATGGATAAAATACAGGAGCTCTCTTGGAGAGAAGAATGGACTGCTTGTACCAATCTTATCACCACGAGAATTAAAGAAATAAAATGGATGTATAAGAGAAATAAATACCACAAAGTAAACACTGTAGAAAATGGTACTCACGATTGTTCAGATTTAAAATTACGTATCTGCTTCTGTTTGGTTTCGTAGGTGTTTGTATCGCGTAGAGTCCTTATCTCACTTGTACACTTGGTGTTTTACCGCGTAGAGTCCTATCTCACTTGTACACTTTTAGGTTCGAATGTAAAGAGGTCCGACTTGGGAAGAAAACTAGAGTATTGGCGAACTAGGTTGCGACTGGGGCAGTGGGTGAATTGCACTGAACTAAACAGGTAAAAAAGGGAAGATTCCGGGTTTTTCGGTGAACCACAGAAGAAGTGGGTAGAGTCATAGTCCTGTTCTTCTTTGCAACCGACCGGGAAAGCCCATTCCAGTAGAAAACTTTGTGGTATAATAAAATAAAAGATATGAATTTTGAACAGGTGTGATGCATACACTCACATTATTTTTTAACGTAGATTCAATATCTGCCATAAAAAATGGGGTTCTAATTTGAAAAAATAGATTTTTCACGATTTTGTCATCCCCAACTTTGAAAGCGATTTTTTCACCCCCTGTATCATGAATCGCGATTTCGATTTTTAAAGTGGATACATCAATCTTGGAAAATCCCAAAAATGAAAATTTTCCATCCAAAAACCTCGAAGTTATTCTTGTTTCAGCGGAGCTCTATTTTCGATTTTTTTTTCGAATTTTCCCGCTCAGAGAGAATTTTCCAACCAAAACTGAAAAATGTTACATCAAAATAACTTGAAATTTTCTAAGGAATCTATTTCTGCAATAAAAAAATGGTGTTCTAATTTGAAAAACGGAAGTTGACGTCATTTCCGGAAAAACCGGAGGTGCTCATGCCTTGAAAATATTTTAGATTTCATCAGCATCGTGAAATACTTATGAGTGCTGAATTTCATGAAAATACGTTCAGTAGTTTTCCGTATAAATATGGGTGAGGTTCCTCGTTAAAGACCCTGTATATCTTCTTTCTTCCATACTTCAATTTAAAAATGTGTTTTTGGCTTGTAGCGGAAGTCGCTTGATTTTTGCCCTAGCTCAGTTAATAAGGTGACAGGTTCTTTGGACCACCTCACCAGTAAAAAATTTTTTGTATGATTACTTGGCAAGGGTCAGATTTTGTTGAGACTGGGCGCCAGAATTTTTGTTTTATTTAAGAATGATGTCAAATCAATAAAGTGGATTTAAAGAGGTTGAAAAAATTCAAAAATCCCCCTCGATTTTAATTTAATATTCTCCTTCTCGACCTATCTAGGTAGAAACAATTGAAACAACTTAGTTTTCACAAATATATTACAAGAAAATGAAGGTCATAAACAAAATGAAGTGGTGAATCTAAATGAAAGCTAATGATTGAAGGGTGTTGGTTCTCCTGGTTCACATACAGAATCTTTAATGGTTCTCCTATACCTTCGTGGTTCCCTGGTAGGGGCTTTCGATGTTCTTCCACGAATAATAGAGTCTGTTCACACTACTGGCGGAGTTTGATGGTGGATTGGTCGGGGTCTGTAACCTATTATCTACCAATCGCTTAGATGGATCCCTTCGAAGTTATGTCACGATGAAATTCCAATTCCAGACGCAAATTTTTCGTCGTTGAAAAAGGAGTTGTTCCAAACCAGTTGAAGTCAGTATCGCTAAGCTGGGTGAACGCCTCAAATGTGTGATAGCTCCACGGAATGAAGATGAGAAAACACAAAACAGGTATTAGTTGGTTGACCAGTCCCAAATAAAAGTCTTTTCGAAAAAAAACTTTTCATCGATTCACCGAAGAAAATAATGAGCAAAACAGTATCTAACATTCAAAGGAAATTACTTTGAGTTACAATCCAAATCAAGCAGTACAATATGAATCAGGAAAGTTATAAAAAAAAGCAATTCAAACCTAGAAAGTTATCAAAACAATTTCAAGCAAGAAAGTTATAAAAAAAAATGTTGAGTCAAGACGTCTTGAGTCATTCCTGAATCGATCTTCAAATATGTAGAAGAATTCCCCGAATTCATAAATTCAGAAAAAAATAATGAATTGAAATCAAAGGAATTGACTTTTATCAATTGACCCAAAAAAAATATCTTGAACAAATTTGTCGATTATCGAACTACGAAAAATTTGGTCAAAAGGGAAATTGATTATTATTTGTCTTTCGAAAACGAATATTAAACCCAAAAAAACTAATAATTGGAGGGCAAAACACATCAAGGAAATGAAACAAATTCCAGAGAAAAAACGCAATAAAAACGGCCAATTCAAACAATTATGATTGATCTCCCGTATCTTCAAATTATAAAAAAACTAATGAGATATGAATAGATAAGCTATATTTATTCAATAGATTCAAATTTTAACAGTCTATAAATCGTATTATAATAATAATAATAATAATAGATATATATTGATGTCTCAAAAATTTACAGACGGAGTCAAAACATTATGCACGCTTACACAATAGTATAATAAAACACATAATAATACAATATACAGAAACATATTACAAACACAAGTTTGAGCAGGGAGGTCTAGAATCTATAGGAGAATTTATTGAATCAGTAGGTAAAAAATGTACGGAGAATTCAAATCTGTCTGAGCCGTTTATACCAATCAAATGAAAAATTATGGAAAATCTGGAATTCTAGCGTCACATACCTTGATGAAGTTTTCTCCTCCACACTTCACGAAAACCACTCTCCAAACAAAATTCTATTAGGAGAAAATTAAGTTTCAAACGAGAATAAGATGGAAAACGAAGAAAAGATATTATAATATGATTCAATTGAAATCAAAAGAGAAAGATAATGAAATCCAAGAAAGATCGGAATAATTCGCTAACGCAGTCGATTCAGAAAAGAGACCCCTGTTTCGATATTTTCTTGCATTTCAAGGAATCAGACACGTGACCATAACACCAGCGACGTCGTATTAAACAGGAACTATAATAAATTAAAGGAATTACAGTAAACGTTTAAACAAATTAGGGAAATAATTAATTTCGGTTATCGTACGCCAGATGCCATTCGACCGCAATATAACAATATTTTCGTTCAAATTATTTGATTATAAATTAGAACAATACGAAAAATGAAGTGACGATTATATCGTTACAGGCTCCTGCCCTCTAGCCGTCCTTTTTTGGGCACTCCCTTGCCTAATGTCCCTGCTGGTTACAGTTATGACACGCTCCCTGCGTAATTTGTCCTCCTTGCCTGTTGTTCCAGCAATCCCTCGTGAAATGGCCCGTCCGACCACAAGAATAACATGTCCTCCTAATGTCTTTTTCCCTATTTCCTCGATTCTGCCCAGGCGGTCCAACGCCTACCATATCGTTGCCAAGATCTGCAGAAAGTTTGGAGGAGATATATTTTTCTGAAAGTGATGTGGAAAAACATTTGATGGATTTGGATGTTTCCTCTGCTCCTGGTGCCGACAAGATATCGCCATATACAGGGTGCGGCACGGAGGATGGATGGTTTTAAAAAAATAATAAGAGCGTTAATTTTTACTCAAAAACACATTTATTGACGGAATCAGATTCTCAAGGAAATAGCATTTGAGACAGTCAAGTGTGGAAAATCACATCAGGCATGTGGTGGCCGAAATCGGTGATGCAGTGCTGGAGGCGCTCTTGGAAGTTCGCGTAGACTCTCTCCAACATCGCTCTCTCAACTTGGGCAACTTCCACGCGAATTTTAGTCATAATTTGAATATTTATAGGTGAAAACATCAATAAATCCGATTATTCACAGCAGTTTACCCAAAAATTGAGATTTTGTAACATGAAAATTCGACTCGAGATGATTGAGATTTTGTAGTGGTCTAATTTTCACTCGAGACTTTTTGATCTGAGGGACTGAACTCGGTTAAATGATGAATTCTAGTCATAATTTGAATAATTATAAGTAAAAACATCCAAAAAATTCCGATTATTCCGAGCAGTATTCCCGAAAATTCAGATTTTGTAACATTGAAATTCGACTCGAGATTATTTAGATTCTGTATTGGTCTGATTTTCACTCGAGACTTTTCGATCTGAAAGACTGAGCTCGGTTGAATGATGAATGACGACAACTGGTAAATAAATGCTAGGAACACACGAGTCTAACGGCACCTTCTCCACTTCTCTCGTCCTCAGTGGGGGAAAGTTATGCCCATCTGAAAAACGTCCGCCCTCCGTGCCGCACCTTGTATTTTAAAGAAGTGTGCTCAAACCCTTGCTTTGCCTTTCTCTTTAGTCTTCAACCGTTCCTTCGCCACATCAACTTTACCAAGAGAATGGCTCAGTGCATCGGTTACACTGATTTTCTAGAAAGGTTGTAAGACATCTGCTTCTAACTACAGACCAATAAGCCTTGTGTCTGTTTCAGCCAAAGTATGTGAGAGAATGATAACATCCGAGATTCTCAATTTTGCTATTGCAAATAATAAATTTCCGCAAAACCAACATGGCTTTTTACCTGGTAGATCGGTCATTACAAATCTCCTCAGCTGTCTAGAGGATTGGACAAGGTCGTTGGATTCCAATATACCGATGGATGTAATTTACCTGGACTTTGCCCGGGCTTTCGACAAGGTTCCACGTAGACGTTTACTCAATAAGCTGGAGCATCTTGGAGTTCGAGGGTACCTCCTCTCATGGATCGAGGCATTTTTAACTGAACGTCGGTTCTATGTGCGTGTGGGTGAGTCTATTTCTACTTCAAGTACTGTTTTGAGCGGCGTGCCCCAGGGATCAGTTTTGGGACCACTTTTGTTTCCTTTATACACATCCGACTTGCCTGGGTTGGTCAAATCCTGCATCTCCATGTTCGCTGATGATACGAAGATATATGCTGCACCTGGAACTGATAATGACTGCCTTCAGGAGGATTTGTCCACCATCCAAAGGTGGTGCAACGACTGGCTTATACCCCTCAATATTGAAAAATGTACGGTCTTCCACATGGGTAGGAGGAATTCTAGACAGCGATATGTCATTAATGGTGTTACGCTGTCGCATTGCTCCAGTCATATTGATTTGGGTGTCACCATAACAGAGGACCTCAGTTGGTCAGATCATATATAGTCTACGTGTTCCAAGGCCTCCAGAATTTGCTTTCAACTGGAGAGAGTGTTTGGAAAATGTTCCATCAGTACAGGGTGGGCGAAATTGGTGCTACATGAACTAAAACTTATTAACCCGAGGAGATGGAGGAAAATGAATGGCACCTTATAGTCCTCTTTTTTCGAGAAACTGATAATGACAACAACTGCATTCCTCTATCTTCTTTCGTTTCTGAGTTATAGGCCAAAATTGAAATTTGGGCGATTTCAACTTTGGTCATTATCTCCGCTTCTGTTTATGCTACGATGTTGAAATACGAACATTATACATGCACTTTTCTGATAGAAATCCAGTGGCGTACTCTGATTTCTCCTAAGAGGTTTATTTGCTGAGTTATAACATAAGGTTGTGTTTTTTCTTATGGAAACAGTAGTTTGAAATGACTTTGCAAGAATCGCCATTTTTTTCCGTTTCAGAAATGTATCATATGTCATACATCGCCCTCAAATTCGTTAAGATATTATGAAAAATATGGTTTTTATATGGAATTCAAATTATTGAGTATAAAGTAGGCTGAATCATAGAATTATGTGTCTCTACGTATGGTGTCATTATTATTTCACGGTTGAATACTTGATGGTGTAATCTCTGCTTGAAACAACTGTCAGTTATTAGAGTTTGAAGTCCTCGTTGGCGTTATGAAAATATTCGAAAAACATGATATGTTGAATGTTTTATTTCAGCTCATAGCCCATGAGAATAACAGGAACAAATTCAAACCATACAAGTATCGTAAAGTTCAATAACTGACAGTTGTTTCAAACAGAGATCACACCATCAAGTATTCAACCGTGGAATAATAATTACACCATGCGTAGAGACACATAATTCTATGATTCAGCCTACTGAATAATTTGAATTCCATATACAAACCATATTTTTCATAATATCTCAACGAATTTGAGGGCGATGTATGACATATGATACATTTCTAAAACGGAAAAAAATGGCGATTCTTGCAAAGTCATTTCAAACTACTGTTTCCAAAAAAAAACACGACTTTATGTTATAACTCAGCAAATAAACATCTTAGGAAAAATCAGAGTACGCCACTGGATTGCAATCAGAAAAGTGCCTGTATAATGTTTTTATTTCAACATCCTAGCATAAACAGAAACGGAGATAATGTTGATAAAGTTGAAATCGCCCAAATTTCAATTTTGGCCTATAACTCGGAAACGAAAGAAGATAGAGGAATGCAGTTGATGGCATTATCAGTTTCTCGAAAAAAGAGGACTATAAGGTGGCATTCATTTTTCTCTATCTCCTCGGGTAAAAAAGTTTTCGTTCATGTAGCACCAATTTTGCCCACCCTGTACATGCCGCTCCTTGTACACGACGTATGTGCATTGTGCGACCTATATTGGAGTACGCCGGACCTGTCTGGGATGCGAGGCTGGCTGGTGATGGAGCTGCCTTGGAGAAAGTCCAGAGGAGGGTCACAAGTTTCAGTTTAGTTAGATAGATTAAGTATGGGCTGTATCTGTTGTTCGTTTATACAGAGTGGGCCATTGAAAACGAAACAGCGGCTCTGTAGGTCGGCACAACCGAGTTATATAAAAACGCTCGGACACGTCAACAACATTTTCGAGGGGGACATCGTTCGCGATAAACTTCACCCGAAATACATTCCATCCCTCGGAGCTGTGATCGCCACCCCTAAATTTTTAAATGACACCATATGGCAAGTGATACCTCATTTGAAAGGTAGTTTCCTTCTTAATATCAAACAACAAAAATAAATTAATCCTACCGATTCGTTTTCGAGATATAGGTACTTGAAGTTGGGAAATAACATTTTATTCACTCAATCAATAAAAAAAAGATCTAACAATGCAACTGTTCAAAGATTATCATTGTCAATGAATCAAATGTTCAAACTGTCTACCACCCATTTCCATAAAATAGTACAAGTTCTGTTCAAAATGAGACCTCACATTTCGTAGCATTTCCAGCGTAATTCGACGGCATTCTTCAATAATTCTACGTCGTAAATCTTCTAGAGATTCTGGTTCGGCTGTATAGATTTTGTTTTTCAAGTGACCCCACAGGAAAAAGTCGAGTGGGGTTAAATCTGGAGATCTTTAAACAGTTGCAATGTTAGATCTTATTTTTATTGATTAAGTGAATAAAAAGTTATTTCCCAACTTCAAGTTCCTATATCTCGAAAACGAATCGATAGAATTAATTTATTTTTATTGTTTGATATTAGGAAGGAAACTACCTTTCAAATGAGGTATCACTTGCCATATCGTGCCATTTAAAAATTTAGAGGTGGTGGTCACAGCTCCGAGGGATGAATTGTATTTCGGGTGAATTTCATCGCGAACGATGTCCCCCTCGAAACCGTTGTTGACGTGTTCGAGCGTTTTTATATAACTCGGTTCTGCCGACCTACAGAGCCGCTGTTTCGTTTTCAATGGCCCTCTCTGTATATGTACTGAGTCCTATAGATATTTATCTTGACTCTTATCCCTAATAAATAATAATAATACTTCTACACCCCTTCGCGGTGTGATCTTATTTTTCGCACAATTCTCACACTATTCCGGTGTCAACTCCCGATATCCTCCCCTGCAGCATCCTGTTGGTGGCTTCCTGCACTTTAACTATTTCCTCAGCTTTGTCTAGATCCAAGTATTCCTCCTTCAATAACAAAATCCCAGTTTCTTTCATTATTTTTTTCCTCAGTCCTATCTTGAACTGATTCAACATTAACTCCCTGTTCTTTTTCCTTATTCCAGGTTCCTCGTCCTTTAATGCTCCGGCTAGATCTTCGCTCAGTAAACTCGCTCCTACCGTACGCAATCTAGTGCAGAACGAGGACACATCCTCGTCCTGTCCTTGATAGCATCGGCTTAGATTCCACTGGTTTTCCCCAGGCAATCTAATCGTTGTGAACTTCCTAACAAATCTACTCTTCAAATTGCTATAATTCAGGATTTCAAGGGTGATATCAGATTTGAAAAAATTATAGGCATCGCTCACGAGCTCAAGTTTGAGAAGAGTAAGGGTGTTCTTTTCGTCCCATCCATCTAATCTTGACCGCAACTCTAATTATTCAAAATACCTGATCTCGTCCTTCCCGGTAAAACTCTCTAAAGTGGTCGAAAGCATACCTAGCGAGTACATAGGTGGTATCTGACCCAAGGAATTATTCATGATGGATGTACCAGCTGGCTGAGCCATTTTTCAAAAGTTTAACTGAAACGCAATTATCGTAACCAAAATATAATTTGGAATGTACTCAATAAAATTATTTACTTTCCAAATCAATGAATAATTTCTAATTCTCAACTTCATATTCCAACAGAACTGAAATACGTTCAAGATTACGGCTTTAAATTTCACGAATTAAGAAAAAATAGCAGAATGATACCCGAATAATTCCAATTCGAACAATCTTACCCAAAACACCAAAATGAATCAAATCACCTAGAAAACGAGTTCAGAAAAGACCAACACAAAAAAATTAACAAACTCTGGCAAAATAATATAACCCCAAAGAAAAAAGTTAACAAGTGTCGAATTCCTGAAATATAGAAATACACAAAACCACCTGAAATAAAATAATATTTTTTTTTTTATTCTAAAATCCAAAAAATTAAGATCAGCGGCTCATTTACTAAAATTTTAACCAAATTTATACTTCCACCGATTTCTAAATTTCCGAATTCGCTTTCCTTTATCCAACTTGAAATAAAAAAAAATTCCTTTTTGTCAAAGTGTTTCTCTGAATTTCAAACTTAATTTAGAGTAATGAAAGTCAATTTCAGTTATCAAAAGTCAGAATCAGAACAAAACCGAATGGTATTCTTTTACAAAAACGAAATTTTCGATCTTCAAACGAAACCACGAATAATCAAAGATGATGGATAAAATAATCAAAAATTTCATGCAATACTCCCTGAAAGAAAAATTTAAATCATTATTACACTGAAAGCAATCAATTCAAGCACAATTTAAAAATTATAACCCTCCTGAAACAAAAAAATAAATGCCTTCTGTCAATATAAAAACGCAATGAATCCAAATCAAAAGTCTTAAAATTTCGTTATCAACCAAAAATCCTTCACATAAAATAATAGAACAACACAAAAATGCGAACTGTTCTATAATAATTCCAAAAAGAAACCTTGAACTTATTATTCAAAGAAAACTTACTTTATTTAGTCAATTCTTCAATTTCTCAAATAATCTTTGAATCAAAAAATTCACATCACTTTAATTCAATCCTGAATTCTCCCGACCTATTGAAATTTTGAATTTAAGGTGGGCGTTCAATGTAGTGTGTTTTTATTTCAAGTTGCATTTGAAAATGGTTTCACTTTGAGAACTGAAATTTTGTGGGTGAACTCAGAAAGGATTGGAGTTCTTAATGAAATAATTGAGATTCGTTTTATTTCAACAGTTCATTTTTTTTCTTTGAAAAATAGAAGAAAATAAGCCAACTCATGCTTCTGTTTTATTTCAAACGAAAGACCCATGAAAATAGTTCGACTTCCGATTAAAAGTGAATCTACAGATAATTTCATTCAGAAAAACAACTTGAAATACGGAATTGGCAAAGAATGGCCAAATTCAAATTTTAGCGGGAAAAACTTCCTGCTTTACCCACATTTACACTAATTTCATAGTTCAGCGAGTTTTGGATAGAGATCGCCATTGTACATTTCATTCATAATTAGAGAGATATTCATAGAACTCATAGAGATAATGTAAGTTCTATGGAGATATTCCGTAAAATGCACGGTGGCGCCTCTATAGGTCGACTTTTCCTACGGGCTTCAAACGGCGACCTTAAACTCAAATTTTAATAGGCATGTACGTTCATACGAAATAATCCAGTTCAAAATAAGATCAATACCTGAAAACCTTCATCCGGAAATCTCCCAACAAGTCAATACGAACTATTTCGATCACCGATAATACAAGAGGATGAAATTCCTTATACCTCAAAATTTCTCTAAATTTCTTAAAATCTCTCCCTCAGGAAATTTAACACATCACCGCTGTCACCATATGTGAAAAGCAGCCCCTTTGTGATTCGACGGCTTTCCACCAATCAGGGGTGTTATTACTTGAAGGAAAGAGAAGATGTTATTTTACATTTTAAAGATCTTTCTCCGTAAAGGTAGAAAGTGTGGAATCGGCCAAAACGCACTAGGGTCGGGACTTAGTGTTTAAAAATTCACCAGGGAGAGGGATGTTAAATGAAACTTTCGAACTTTGTGAAGATCCCTTAATTAGGGGGAGCACTTCAAGGGCGCAGTCACCTTTACGGGAAATAAATGCTCGAGCGCCAGCCACAATAGGTTTAACAAGGTTGTGGCGCCTTGAACTCTCCACTTCTGCCAAGGTAGCTTTTATACAGTGGAGAAGGGTTCGGTTTAATCTAGGAAGTTAGCGATTAAAAGTTCTGTTTCTATCGTAAATGTTGCCAAAGTTAAAGGTTCAGTTAAAACACCAAAATGGATTTTACGAAGTTTACTGAACTCAAACAGAAATAACAATCTATTAATACAATGCGAATCAAAATTAAAACTGATTTTATCTAGAAGTAAACGTGAAATTGAAAGAAATGACTTAAGTATCGGTATTTTACAGTCATCAATGAATTCAAGGAAAGAAACGGTGATCGGGTGAGCAAGACGGTCGGGCGAGGTGAGCGAATGCGACCTGACGAAGCGATTCTAGTAAATCCGCAAACGTCCAGCGGGTTGACAAAGGGTGAAGCGCGGCCGTAACCCCTTTGTGATCTCGCCGATCTCAATCCTCAAAAGGTCGCTTACAAATATAGAGATCAAGGCCCCACAAGGGAATCAAAATACAAGATGAAATCTTGAAAGTAAAATGGGATCGAAAATAAGCTGGGTACGGTAGTGAACCAACAACGTCCAGACAAGTGGCTCCAGAAAATGGAACCCCTAGGCTTGACGAAGTCTCTTGGATTTCTGTCAACCTTCAGCGAATTGAGCAAGGGTGAAGCGCGGCCGTAACCCCGTTGTGATCTCGCCGAACTCAATCCTCAAAAAGGTTGCTGATAAATCCAGAGATTAAGGAATCACGAAGAAATATAATACAGTATGAAATTGAGAAAATGATGTGGATAAACTACGGGCAGGTTACGGTGGTGGACCAACAACGCCCAGACAAGTAATCCCAGCGAAAGGGTATCACTTGACTTGAAAAAGTATCTCGTATATCCGTCAACCTTCAGCGAATTGAGCAAGGGTGGAGCGCGGCCGTGACCCCGTTGTGACCTCGCCGAACTCAATTCTCGAAAAGGTTGCTGATAATTACAGAGATTAAGGTATCACCGAAGAAATTAAATCATAAATCAGGGAAGAAATAATAAAAAATGGTTTAAAAGTAGTGGAACACACAATGATTCAATTGTTAGGATGATATTTAACGGATAATGCCATGTAAGAAATATGAACGGGGCCTTACCGTTTTACTGAAGTATGCACTGCACAAACTGAATAAGAGTCCTGCCTCGAATTTCACTAGCACTGATTTTATTTTTCACGGAAAATCAAATCGAAGAAATCAATGCTGAATTTATTAACTGTTCAAATCAAACTGGAAAATTATATTACTTTTCAAAATGAGGAGAAGTGTAAGAACAATTCTAACAATGTTAAAACGAGCGTAGAACAGCAAAAGAGCGCAAAAGAGAGTAAAAGAGGCCTTCCGCAGGTCGTTTCTCCCTTATAAAACCTTCGGAAATGGTGGGGTCATGACGCGCTGAAAACTCGAAAATTTGGAAAGAGGGGAACAATCTCGTCCCCTGATTGGTTTAGATTGACGTCAGATTGTTCCAGAAATAAATCGAAAGAATTCATATGATGTTAAAATTCGACAATTCCATCTCCGTTTTTTTCAAATCCCCGGCCGTTGAAAAACGCGAAATCAACCAAGATACGAGCCCCTTATCGCAACGCTCAGCATGTGCCCGAGCGTTTTTATACTTGCGGCGATGTTTATATTGTTACATTTATCGAATTAAATTTTCCTTTCTTTGGAATCACGGATATTTTATTGGGAAAATGATGAATGAGAACAGGACTTTTATGAATGAAAGTTAATTACGAGCTTCATTACAACTTGCACTTCTGTTCACAATATTGAACTTATTGAATTAAACCTTCCTTCCATTGAAATCGTGAAAAATTACGGAAGGAATGATATATGAAAATAGGCCTTAAGTGAATAAAAATGACGGAATTCATTACAACTTATTGAATTAAACCTTTCTCCCATTGAAATCGTGAATAATTGTGGGAGGAATGATATATGAAAATAGGCATTGAGTGAATAAAATGACGAAGTTCATTACAACTTGAATTTAAGACGTATATTAGGACCAAAGCAAAAGAAACAATTTTACACACGTTATTTATATTCCAACAACCTGAATTATCAAAATTTTTGGTCAATTTCTCAAATCAAATGAAATCAACGTATTACATCAACTTCAATTCATAAAACAAAATATAATTAAATCATTGAAACCCAAATCAGATCATCAGTACAAATTCCAATCATAAAAGTAAAATTGAGTCATCAAAAACTTCAGGGTTTGTTAGAATAACCCGAAATCGGAAACATAGGGTGATCTCAAAATAATACAACTCAAACTTTCAAATACTTGAGAGAGATATCAAAAATAATACAATTCCGAAAGACTTGTGGTAGATTTCGGGACTCAGGACTCTAAAAGATATCTGGCCTTGCATGCAGCTTTCTACCAATACTCAAATAAGCTGAACATATGTAGTACCCCGGGTAATGGAAAGAAATTATTCAATCTTAAAATTCAAATTTTGAAATCATTCTATGTAAGAATATTTCAAACGTGAGGAATAGAGGCAGACACATAAATTAAAACTTCGAAGGGCGAAGCTGATAAGCAGTTCATGAGGTCAACGATTTTTTTTATTATCATCAGATTTTATGGTTTTTTCACCAATAAAGTAAGACCATGTAGTCTCAAACAAATTCCTTCTAGAATATTCCAAGGGGACAAAGAGGCAGGAGAGACTTTACTTTAAATAAGGAAATTTCGGGAATTAAGGGAGTTCCGACAGTGGCGTGAAGTGCAGAAGCACGACGTGTGCATCAGAAGAGAAAATGCGAATTGAATCGTAGGAATTAAGTACCTGTGTTAAGTGGAAGTGAAGTTCGGTCGGTTCTTCAAAATATTTTAATGTATTAAAAATAAATAAATTAAATAATTTTAGGTAATTCAGAAGAAGATCAATTGTTTTCAAGTGATTAACGGCAAGTGTTTCCGTTTGGTTCACATAATTGGAATATATAGTGCTTCTCAAAAGTTTCCCCCCTCTTATCTTTGGAAGGATTATGCATAAGCAAGTGCAATTTGGAAACTGAATATTAAAGGTTGTAAACTTCCCTACTATTGTTGATAGATGACGAAATCGTCAAAGATGACGTCATAAGGCCATTGTGACCAATAATTTCAGCAGCCCTAGGTAATGGGTTTGTAACCCGCCTTGTCACCTAACGACAAATTTCAATCTGTATCTATCGTTCAGGTACGATTTATATACAAAAATCATTGTTGAGCATATTCAGCTGAGAGCCCACTGAAATTTTTAGGGTCATAAAAACTGATGTCTCACAAATTTCCTGTGCTATTGAAATCAAGATACAGATCAAATGTACCGACAATCGTTGGCATCATTACCCTATCATAAAAACCATCATAAAAACTTCTTTGAGTGAAATATTTCCCTTTTGAAAGCCATAAATCAAAATTAAAATGAAGATGTACGTTTTCATTGGTTATTCCGATATTCAGAGGCGGTGCTAGATGGGAGGCGTGAATTTTAAAAACTTCGAAACTTCAGGACACTCTACACTCAATATCATTGAGAAAAAAAAATTTAATTTATATTCAAGAAAACTTTTTTGAAATTGGAATGTTTCTGTGCATTGATTCTTTCCCGAAAACTTCGGAGTTAGGAGATATAATCATTCATGAAATTTCTCGATTTCAAATTCAAATTTCAGGAGATTCTGAAGATATTTTTCCAAAAATCAAACACAGATCCATTGATAATTCCCATTCGAGTCTACTCTATGAAAATGGAATGTATCCATCGAGCCAATTTTGAGTTAGAATGTCCTAAAATTAGCATTGAGAATCATAGGGCGAATAAAAGTACTGTACACCCTTAACTGTTTCCGTATCCGCTTTGAGACCGTACTTGTAAACACAGTACCTACCCTTAGTTTCCAAACCGTATTCCCGAGTACCCTGGCAACCTTCCCGTTTAAGGTTTTTCTAGTCACTGCCTTTTTCGTCTCCAGAGCCAATTGAGTATTTACCTTCTTCGTTTTCTCTAAAAACCAATCAAATTGAAGGTTTTCCTTCGTCGATGTTTCAAAACTAATCGAATTGAAGATTGTTCTTTTTCCCACCTCCCCTGGGTGGGTTCTGACAGGATGACGTAGTTTCCCATGAAAGTTACGGGTACTGCCACGTTGCAAATCCCACGATTTTTGCCTCGAGTTTTTGCTGCCGTCGCGTCGTACGCTTTTAATTTAACCGATTTCGTGGAACGATTTTCTGATATCTTCAGAGTTCCACGAGAAACTTGCTTGATCAATAAGAAGTGAGAATTTGACTGAGATTTAATCGTGAAATTCAGTGGTAAGCTCGTCTATTTCTGTTGGGTAGAATTTCAGCTAACCAACTGAAGTGTGGTTCAATTATTCAAATTTAACTTTCGAAATATAATTTTCTGAGTGAGAAAAAGATAGAGCTAGTCGACTGTATAATATATATAAAATTAATTGAAACCCAACACAAATAAAAGGATAAATGAACTCAAAAGTGACAGAAGAAATATAGTTACCTATATATCAGCAAACAGGATCCTGTCGATGACTCCTACTCCAATAAGATTGATCGAGCTCGACAAACGAATATGGAATGAAGCTGACGTGAAAATCCGTTGCTAAAAATGTCAACTTGTGCACACTTATCCTTGTGGTATTATAAAATAACCACGCCACTGGTAACAGTCTTTTTGTTCGAAATAATTCGCACAAATGAAAGTTTTAAATGAAAGTAATTCGATTGAATCGAAATTACTAAAAATTGCGAATCACAGGAAAACTAAACTTTTCCGAATTCACGAAAAGGAAGCAGAAAATTAGGAATTAACGGATGCGGAATTATTCACGATTAAGTCAATCAATGAACTGAATGAAAAATATGAAAATGAAACAAATATACGACATATTATGTATGTGCTCCACAGCTGACGCGAATTCTTGTCGCACCTAAACAATGACATATGGGAATTCCCAGTATGGAGAAATTAATTTAAAGGAATCCGAATTTTGAAAATTTAGAATAAATATTTTGAAACGTTCACGTTCAGCGTGAACAATTTCAAAGGAGGCTATGTTAGGAATTGTCATTTTCACTTATTTTTATTGATCAAGCACTACCTATGCAAAACAAGCAATACCTGATAAAAAGGTACACTATACCTTTTCAACTTCAAATTGGGAACTATCAAAATCAAATTGGGAACTAACATAATCGAATTGGGAACTAACATATTCAAATTGGGAACTATCAAAATCAAATTGGGAATAATCAATTTCATATTGGAATGACATCCGTTCCTATGTGTATCAGATCTATGAATTACTCGATATGTAATTGACTCTCAAATCGGTCAAAAGTAAGAAACGAACGATAAGTTTACAATTTCTTTTTCATAACCATGCCTTATATAAAGAAGAAAACTGCAGATTCAATGAAAACGCAGGTTATTGCGGTATACAATGGAAACATAACACAGACAGAAGGTCGTCTTCAAAGAATGAAAAATTTTATTAGAAGAAATATATCAACCATTACATTTAGTTCCTGTATAAGATATGTGGCTCATATCCAGAGGTTCCTACCTGTTGTTTCAAATTTTTGGATATGAGAGTTTGAGCACAAACATAAAAAAATTTTAAGTAGTTGTAGTTGTTACACTCGTTTGATAAGTTTAAATATAAAATAATAGTTTTTTCTTTATGTTTCATCAATATAAAGATCTCAGTGGCGGCTTGTCCTATGAGGCAGGTGAGGCCAGTGCCTCACCAGTAAATTAAAAAAAATATACGTATTGATCGAATATTCTATTATATCATTCCATCATTACTATCAATCCTGTCACAATTAATTTCGCGTGTTTAACCATTCTTCGTCTAAAATCTAAAAGCATTTATGCTTCATTTAACAAGAATGATTCCGCGTTCGGCAATAAATATCCGTTCGCTTATTTCACCCCGTCCCATGTATTTTAAGTTTATACGACGAGATATGCACTTGCCGAACGCGCTAAAAGGCTCCGCGTTTTCATATCCCTCCATTCCTGTGTATCCATCTCACTCCCTCTTCAAGAAGTAAATGGTAAGAGGCTAGCCTCACGCGCTTTCTTGTCTTGCACGTAATCACTTGGAGAATCGACTGCTGCGTCTGTCCGCTTTGTTAGGCGCGTTTATAGACCGACGTGAGGCTAGATGGAGGCTAGCCTCAATTCGATTTCTCGGCCGGATATTCCTTCAGAAGTCGGCTCGGAGAAACGGTAGTAAAATTTCGGTTGTGGTCTGGCACAGGGAAAACTGCTCTGAATTCGGACGCTTGAAGAATTATTATCGAATTTGATAATCATTTTTGGATACTCCGTGTCATGTGATTTACGATATCTTCTGAAAGAAGCATTTTCATTTTCTAATCAGATTCAAATACAACCCGATTTTCAAATTTGAAGCAATGAGAATATTTCGAAAAAGAGATCGCGAAATAAGCTTAACTACCTAGAATATTTTGAATACAGACTTTCTATCTGTTGGGGCGTTACTAGCAAAAGAGACTGATTTTTTCAAAGGAAAGATAGAAACAGATTTGGTAATGCAGCCATAATGATAATATCACGAGCAATAATTCATAGAAAAATTTCAGAATTTTACGCAACTGACGAAGAAGAGAATTCAATAGAATAACTAATTCATATTGTAATATCCTTAGACTATACAGGGTGTTTCTAAATTCATGCGAATAAATTCAGGAGGCGATTGCTCGTGTGAAATTAAGATCGGTCATTCATGTAACAAAATTTCCTCAGCCCACCCCTTTCCGAGATATCATCCTTAAAAGGTGGTGACTAAAATTGAGTTTTCATTTTTTTTTTCTCTTGAGATGTTGGTTTTGGAAAAAAAATTAGGAATAGAAAATTGTTTTGAATAAAATAATGATTTCAAGTTATAATTTTATTTCATGTAACTTCATCTCGAAAAAAGGGTTTCGATATGAAATTAAGTAAGGTTTGCTAATTTCAACCCCAGGAGTATTGAAAAAGTACCTGTGGTTAGTCGGTTAGTCCTTTGCGGATGCACGAAAATACAGAATTTCAAGTTTCTATGATGTGCCTCACCACCTTAAACTATCACGAGCCGCCACTGAAAGATCTTCTGATCATGTATGATCTTGATTTATATAGCCACGAATGTCGTTTCAATTCGAAAATGATTATTCCCAATTTGAATGTGTTTATTCGAAATCTGATTTTGATTATTCCCAATTTGAATAATATGTTAATTTGATTTTGATAATTCCCAATTTGAAGTTGAAAAGGTATAGAATGATATATCAAAAGTCTATTCTTTATTTGCGGCGAATGTGACAAATAAACAAAGCAGATAATTAATGATTACTAAATAAAGAATCTTAGTTTGAAACTGACATTTTCTTACTATTGACATAGCTTACTTGAAAATTATCTCAATAAACCTGATGTTTAGACAAAGAAACCTGGCTCTAGTCGTGAAATTCGAATTTCATTCAATAACGGCAAAACTACTTATTTTAAAGACATGAAATGTTTGACATAATGTAACTAGTTTTCGACGAGCAATCGATCGGAATTACAACATTATATGGTTCCCATTTGAAAAAAAAATGAGATTTCATAGTTTTATTGAATGTATGATATTTCCTCATGATTTGTACAAGAAGCAGTATCAGCGTACTTTCTCTTGCTCCACTGTGACGAAAAAAAATCTTACAATGAGGGATTTTGGAGATATCAACACTAATTTCTGACACTCTCGACAGTCCCGGAAATGGAAATAGATCCCCTTGAGCGATGATTTTCTAACTCTGGGTGGTACATCCAAAACTACGTTGCCCACCGCATTCTTTGAATTCCTACTGCGAATTCTGACTTCCTTATGGAAGTCTTCCTCACCCATGCTCGCGATATTCTTTCTGTGGAGTTCCTTTATGAACTCCACCTCAGAGAATATAGAAGGTTCATCATATGAGAGTACCTCCTGGCCTAGAACCCTGGGCTTCTACATAGTCAAACCTGCCAGGATGGGGCTGCGTTTCGTCCCAGCCTTGCTCACGATAGACTCATCAGATCGACCAATGTTGACGGAGATGTTAAAGCTGCCCTGCTCGAAGCGATCGAGGGTACCGTGTAGTAGACGTGTCTGGTCTATCAAGGATATGGTACCGCAGATCCTAGCTCGCCTTTGGGGAGGTACCCCCTGCCGAGCACGTGCTCAAGCGCGGGCGGCGTGTGAAGCGCGGTTAGCAGACTTCTGCACGCCGCCCGGTGAAATCAATTCGCCACAATACGACGGCGGATTAGCTCAGATTTCAGTTTTTAGATAAGGAGTTAGGAAAAACTTTTTGTCTAGTTTTCTGCCATGTCCGCTCAGACAAGCGAAGCTGCTCAGAAAAAAGGATTGTAACATCGTAATCCCGTTTCGCTGGATGAAGTAAATACTTTACTTGTCTTGGAAGTATCCTCTGATGCTTGAATTTTCCGTGAACTGGTTGCAAGGCAGTCACGAGATATAATGAGGATGATGAGAACTATATAGTCGGATATTTCCGGTTTCCCAACGAACTGGATTTCCCGAATTAACTAAGGATCCCTTGATGATTGAAAGATGTACAAGGTTTATCTGATTTGTTCACAAACTTTACACACTATACTATACATCAACCGGTCTGGTTGTATCGATTTCAACAACTCTTACGACGAACGATAAGATACATCTATGAGGATAAATCTGAGCTGATAACACTTCAAAGAAAGATGTTGTAAGGATCTTTCCGTATATAAACTTGTTGTTTTGGTGCGTTACCTCGCCATAAGCTTGCGATATCAACTGATTTTACTAAAACGAAATTGCACAGAAGGTTGACATTTTCTCCTACCTCTGCAAAGAGGGGTTACATGTTTTTGACCAATGAAAATAAGGAAAAATCTAGAACAACGAAAATGAAGCTGCAATCTAGTCCAATGAAGTGAAAACAGGTATACAGGGTCTTTCACGAGGAACCTCACCCATTTTTATACGGGAAACTACTGAACGTATTTTCATGAAATTCAGCACTTATAAGTATTTCACGATGCTGATGAAATCTAAAATATTTTCAAGGCATGAGCACCAACGGTTTTTCCGGAAATGACGTCAACTTCCGTTTTTCAGATTAGAACACCATTTTTTTATTGCAGAAATAGATTCCTTAGAAAATTTCAAGTTATTTTGATGTAACATTTTCCAGTTTTGGTTGGAAAATTCTCTCTGAGCGGGAAAATTCGAAAAAAAAATCGAAAATAGAGCTCCGCTGAAACAAGAATAACTTCGAGGTTTTTGGACGGAAAATTTTCATTTTTGGGATTTTTCAAGATGTAAGATTGATGTATCCACTTCAAAAATCGAAATCGCGATTCATGATACAGGGGGTGAAAAAATCGCTTTCAAAGTTAGGGATGACAAAATCGTGAAAAATCAATTTTTTCAAATTAGAACCCCATTTTTTTATGGCAGATATTGAATCTACGTTAAAAAATAATGTGAGTTGTTGCGTACGGTAATAAAGTCTAATTCGAACTAATCTTTTTATTAAAATTCCACATAGCGACAGTACAACATATGCCAACATGTGTGTTAATCTATAAAACCAAATCAATATCTAACAGTTTTCTCCCCTAAAAATTAATTTTTACATTTATAAAATATTCAAACTATTTATATCAAATTCCTGAACAAATTCAAAAAAATCAAAATCAACATAAGTACATAGAATATGTCATAATCAATTCAATTCGAACATTCACAATTTTTCCTAAACCAATATACAATTATGATATATAATAATCAATAGAATTGATCTGATCTAATATTTACAACTATTCATCATACCATACCATATCTATCAGGTGGTTTGATATTTCTTTGAGGTTTTCTTAGAGCAATAGGTAAATTATCTTCATTGACATTAATCTTATTTTCTATTATTGGTAAAGAATTAACACTATATTTTTTTAATTGATTTTTGTGTCTTTTCCATAAACAATTTTTTCTAGGTATCCATACCAGATAAATACTTTTCCCTATTGCCGATCTAATTTCACCTTTTTCCCAATATTCTTTATTGTTTGTGTAACCTCTAACTAAAACTTTTTCCAAATTTTGGAACTGTACTTGTCTCTTCCCCCTGAAACAATTTTTCTCTTTGTCTTGCAAATGAGCTACCCTGTTTTTTATCATCTCATTTGATGGCAATAATAAACTGAATTTATTCCTTACTTTGTGACGAAAAATCAATTCAGTAGGAGAAACACCTGTCGTAGAGTGAACCGAATTTCTATAATCAAATAAAAACTTCGTTAGAGCTAATTCTATGTCTGTTTCATTATTCGAAATTGCTTTTTTCAACGCATTTTTAGCTATTTTCACAAATGATTCAGCTTGTCCATTTGACTGAGGATGCCAACTTGGACTATCCAAATATTTAATTCCATTATCAGATAGAAATTTCTGGAAAAGATCAGATTTAAATTGTGTACCTTGATCGGAAACTAACATTTCAGGCAATCCAAATCTCGCGAAAATTTCTCTACACACTCGAATAGTAGCTTCAGAAGTCGTAGATTTCATAATGATAACTTCCAGCCACTTTGAATGAGCGTCGACCAATACAAAAAACATTTTTCCCAGAAAAGGTCCTGCGAAATCAACATGAACACGTTGCCAAGGTTTTTCAGGCCATGGCCAAGGGGTCAATGTTGCTTTCGGCATATTTTGACAATTGAAATTACAACTAACGCATGAATTTGCAAATTTTTCAATTTCTAAGTCAATTCCTGGCCACCAAAAATATGATCTAGCGATGGCTTTCATCTTAACTATACCGAGATGCGAGTTATGCAAACTTTTTAAAATGTTGGAACGTAAACTTTCTGGAATGACTATTCGATTATTCCATAAAAGACTATTTGATTCAACTGAGAATTCAAATCGTTTTCTCAAATATGGTTTAAAAATAGAAATTTTATGTGTAAAATTCGGCCATTTATTATTTTGAACAAAGGAAACTATTTTTTTCAAAAATTTATCATTACGAGAAGCTTGATCTATGTCCTCAAATTTAATTTCACAATTTGATTCTGAAAAATAATTTAAATAATCTGGATCAACATCTAACCATTCCGAATCAGAATTTTCGAGTGGTAACCTAGATAAACAATCAGCTTTATTCGAAGATGACTGTATATATTTTATTTCATAATTGTAATTTGCCAATATTACTGCCCACCTTCGAATTCTATTAGCCGAAAATTCAGGAATCCCCTTAGTTGGACTAAGAATATATGATAAAGTTTTTTGGTCAGTCTCTAGAATGAATTTATTACCGTACAAGTATTGATTAAATTTGCACAAACCAAAAATTACTGCCAAACCTTCTTTTTCAATTTGAGCATATTTTCTTTCCGAATCTTTCAATACCCTAGACGCAAAGGCAATAGGATCCTATTGCCTTTGGCGGAGAACACAACATATGGTATGGCGTAATATTCGTCCTGCGATGAAAGTATCTTTTCACTGGAAAAAAAATACGAGTTTTCTCCAAGTTTTGGTCACTTTACCCGTTAGTGTAGCCTCTGCTGAAAGAAGTTTTCCCTCACTGAAGTTCCTTTTTGTCGTCCATAATGTGACAAAGTATTGCTCCGAGACCATAGCTTGATGCGTCAACAATTAACTTTAAAGGTAATTCTGAATTATATGGAACTAAAACGCTATCTGAAGTTAGTACATTTTTTATTTCAATAAATGCGTTCTCACATTGTTTCGACCAATACCACGTACTTCTTTTCTTCAAAAGTTCATAAAGTGGTTGAATTAAAGTTGCCATGCCCTTTATAAATTTGCCATAGTAATTGACTAAACCCAAAAATGACTGAAGTTCGCCCACATTCTTTGGACGGGGAGCATTTTTAATCGCTGAAATTTTATTTAAGCATGGGTGAATACCATTTTTGTCAATTATGTAACCTAAGTATTCAATGCTAGGCTGAAAAAAACTACATTTTTCTTGGGCAATTCTCAACCCAGCATCTTGCAGAGTTTGAAGAACTTTCTTTAATCTTGAAAGATGCTCAGTAAAATCTTTTCCTGTGACGCAAATATCGTCTATAAATACTGCTACCCCCGGAATACCTAACAGTAAAGTCTCCATAATTTTTTGGAAAATTGAAGGTGCTGAATTAACTCCGAATGCGAGTCTGTTAAATTTAAACAATCCTTTGTGAGTTGAAATCACTAACAATTTAGATGAGTCATCATCTACCAAAATTTGTTGGTAAGCATTACTTAAATCGATTTTGGAAAATTTAACTCCGTTACCTAAAATATCGAATAATTCTTGCGGTCTAGGCAAGGGATGTTTATCAATTTCTAGGTAAGGGTTTATAGTTACCTTAAAATCGCCACATAATCTAATGTTGCCATTCTTTTTAATTACAGGGACAACTGGAGAACCCCATTCTGAAAATTCCACAGGAGATAATACTCCTAATTCAAGTAACCTGTCAATTTCTTTTTCAATTTTTTCTTTCAAAGAATATGGTACTGTCCTAGGCTTGAAAAATTTAGGTTTTATTTCTAAAGAATTTTTCAAAACTAATTTAGCTTTACTTTTATTGAAAGTACCTAAACCTGGACGAAATAATTCTGAAAATTCATTTACCAATTGCTCTTCAATGGAATGAGAATCTAAAGAAAAAATATTACCAATTGACAATTTGAAAATAGATAAGAAATCTCTGCCCACAATTGGTGGTCCACCATTTTTTATAACAAATATTTTCATCAATTAAAAGATTAACATAAACAGGTTTATAATTATTATCAGCTGAAATAATATTGTAGAAAACAGATGAATTTGCATCGAATTCTTCTAAATAATTGTTATAAGATGGATCATTTACTTTTGATTTATTATGAAATCTTTTATTTCGAATTTTATTAGAGTTATTATTATTTTTGTTTGGACATACTGGAGCTAAATGTCCACGCTTATCGCAAATGTGACAACTACACTTACGAAAATGACATTCTTTTGACAGATGATTTTTCCGTCCACAAACTGAACAAGTTGCTGAAGACATTTGATACGTCACCTTTGACATCTTCGTCCCACCAGTATTTCTGCCACTGCGCAGTTGGTAAAGTTGCTTATCTTCGTTCTTGATAGAAAATGGAGGCGGAAATTCATTTTTCTTACTTGATGCTTCTTTGGATAGGGCAATTTTGATAGCATCCCCCAAGCTCAGATTATTGTCTTCTTCGAATAAGCGGTCTTTCACAGAACCAGTTGGTAATCCCATTATGAAACGGTCCCTCAGACAAATTTGAAGTTCCTCTTGAAATCCACAATGAAGTGCCAGGCTGCGTACACGTGCTGCCCATTCATTCAATGTTTCTTGAGGTTGTTTATTTGAATTATAAAATTTACTTCTTTCCACAAAAATACTTCGTTGACTACCAAAATGTTTGTCGAAAATTTCGATCAGCTCACCATAAGATTTTGCTTCTGGGGCTTTTGGAATGCACAGATTATACAGCAATCGGTAGGAATCTTCTGAGAGTAAATTTAAAAGTATGGCTCTCCTTTTCGCCTCGTCGGGAATATCATTCGCCTCGAAATAATTCGTCAAACGGGGCCTGAAGATGGTCCAGTCGTTATTGTGAACGTCGAACTCTCTTAAATGGCCAATCACTTGATTAACTGTCGTTGGATTCGACATTTTTGCACAAAATATCACAATTTGGTGATTTAATATAATAGCACGTAAATTCTTTTTAAATCGCTCGTCGCCAGCTGTTGCGTACGGTAATAAAGTCTAATTCGAACTAATCTTTTTATTAAAATTCCACATAGCGACAGTACAACATATGCCAACATGTGTGTTAATCTATAAAACCAAATCAGTATCTAACATGAGTGTATGCATCACACCCTTGACCTAAAGTGGATATTAACTCAGAAAATATCCATTTTAGGGCAAGGGTGTGATGCATACACTCACATTATTTTTTAACGTAGATTCAATATCTGCCATAAAAAAATGGGGTTCTAATTTGAAAAAATTGATTTTTCACGATTTTGTCATCCCTAACTTTGAAAGCGATTTTTTCACCCCCTGTATCATGAATCGCGATTTCGATTTTTAAAGAGGATACATCAATCTTACATCTTGAAAAATCTCAAAAATGAAAATTTTCCATCCAAAAACCTCGAAGTTATTCCTGTTTCAGCGGAGCTCTATTTTCGATTTTTTTTTCAAATTTTCCCGCTCAGAGAGAATTTTCCAACCAAAACTGAAAAATGTTACATCAAAATAACTTGAAATTTTCTGAGGAATCTATTTCTGCAATAAAAAAATGGTGTTCTAATTTGAAAAACGGAAGTTGACGTCATTTCCGGAAAAACCGGAGGTGCTCATGCCTTGAAAATATTTTAGATTTCATCAGCATCTTGAAATACTTATAAGTGCTGAATTTCATGAAAATACGTTCAGTAGTTTCCCGTATAAATATGGGTGAGGTTTCTCTTGAAAGACCCTGTATATCCATTTGTAAAACCCATAATATAACTAAGTGATGAGTATTGACATGGCGTTTGGGTTTCGAAATGCAGATACAATGCAGAACCTAATCTCATTAAACACCACAAAACTCAGAAATACCAAAGTCCAAAATTCTAGGAATTTCGGAACTTTGTTATCTGGATGTTTTATGATACAAAATAGTTTTATGTTCGACTGCTTCATAAACACTTGATTCATGAATTCGTTTAGCGTCCATAAATGACTACTTTATTGGACACCACTTTATTGGACTCATCTGTCACAGTCTTGTCTCGATTTTGCAATATTTTCATTTCACAGTTTCACACCACTTGTTATAGGCCGCATACGAATTTTCATAAGCACTTCTAGTGGGTAGGAGAGATTCTTTGGCACTTGCGGCAAAATTTTTTACGCTTTCCTCTCCCGAACTATCCACTTTTGGAATTATTGTGAAGTTTGTCACAGAATTGACAAAGTAAACAACTCTGTTCAGTGAGGTTGCTAAGGTCGCTGATGGTAACTAAGGTAAGAAAATCAAAAGCACCCTTAGTGTTTTCTTGAAATGAAGCGACGAATATATTAATTGCCATTTCAGCAAATAAAATTTCTGCATTGCAGTCGAACATAAAGCTTTGTATGCAACTCGTACATAATTAGGCTTATGGACTTGCCCAAATTATTGGCCTCGCTCGCTTTGCTCGCTCTGCCATAAACTTTTGGACTCGTCCATAAAGACCTAATTTATGTACTTGTAACATAAATAGCTATTATGATCAGTTGAATGAATGAAAAGGATATTCCCCATCATTTTTGGTTATTCTGTAACATTTCCACCATCAAAACACAAAAATATTTGTGTTTTTTCATTTCAGTATTTAAGTCTATTATTTAGTTAATCAAACGTCTATCTCATTTTTCTTTCAGAATTTACCATTTTTTGTAAATAATATTACAACAATGTGTTGTTTTCGCGAAATTTATTTCCTTGAATTTTTCTATTCGAAATGATAAATATCCATTTTTATCAACGACAATTCATTAAGGTTTGTTTTAGCCGTCGATTAGTGAAAATTGATTATTTCTTACAATTGTGGATTCTAACATGGAATTGAATTTCTTTTAAATGACACGCCTCGCCGGTATCTCCAGATGACTGGTGAAGGAAAGAGAGAGTATTATACAGCCATTGTGAGATCTAGTTCAGGGTTGGATTTCTTGTTATATTCCCTGCGCCCCAACATTTGTTGAACTTATTTTGAAGGCTGAAGACTCTCAAGGGGGACTTTATACTCCGGCCGACAGCACACCTTTTCCATTCAAAAAGTGCGTTTCGTTTTTCCAAGTTCACGCTTCAAATTTTCCACCTAAAGACTCAAGTTTGTTTTTCGGCAACCGTCCGGGATGTACCCACTTCCCGGACACTTTTTCTTTGAGAAATAAGCATTTCCCAGCCTAGTCCGGGGACTACGTATTTCCCGGACTAGGCCGGGAAATTTCTACACTTCGTTGTTGTCATTCTCGATCATTACCATAGCAACGAAATAACGGCTGACAGTTCTGGTGTTCTGGTCTGTTTGATTCAAATAAAAATTAAAATCTATAATGAAGAAATGTGTCGTCTCATTGATTTGTTATTCTACACGGTTGCCAAAAAAAATATTGTTGGCAACACGTCTGAAAATAGTGTTTTTGGACTCACAGACTTTGGGAGGAGCTTGTAATCATTTCGAAACTTTTCGGGTATTTTTCCGCAATATCTGAATCACAATCTAAAAAAAATATTTTTTTCGGCAACCGCATAGAATTACAAATCAATGAGGCGACACATTTCTTTTTTATACATTTTGGTCATAAAACTTATAGTAACTTTAAGTTCTATGATTTCGATTCTTATTTGAACTGAACAGAACAGAACTGTCATCTGTCATTTCGTTGCTATTGTGATGATCATAACAATGACAACAACGACGTGATTTTTTCCGGCCAGCAAATATTTCTTAACAGAAAGAGCGTCCGGGATGCACCCAATACCCGGACGCTGGAAGGTTGCTGGAAAAATATTGTACGCAACACGCCCGAAAATAGTTTTTTTAGGCTCGCAGACTTCCACAGAATTTTGTCTCTTCCTCCAAAAAAAAACCTATTTTCCGGACTTGTTACGTAAATTACTTTTTTAAATTGAAATCGAAGGATGTCTTGACGGCACTCCAATTTATGCTCTTTGAGAAAATCGTTTTTTCACATGCAAAAATCGTTGTTGATTTTTCTATAAACAATCGTGATGTTATAGTTCTACCTAATGCAACAATTAAAAATGAAAAAGATTTTTTGAAAAAAACTTCTTTTGCGAAAATATTCGAAAGCCTGAGTCTTTGTTTCCGTTATTTTTCCATAAGATTCTAAAAAACCAATCAAATCAAATTTCTCATTATCAATAACTTATTAACCGTTGAGTTTTCATTGAGGATATACCATATTGGAGAAATTGCCATCGCAAAAGCTATCTGATGATGCAATAATATACCGGATGTGCCTTTTGAAATAGGTTCCGGCATAACCGCAAGTCTGAAAATGTGGTCAATTTCTAGTTTAGGACCCCCTTTCCGATTTTCAAAATTTTTGTCTCGTGCAATTATGTTTCATATAAATACTACTTATATTTTTTACCTCTATCTCTTGTTTCTTTAATTAGTCAGTCATATAGAAACTTCGCTAGGAATATTAATTATTTGATTTTTTCCTCAAATCGAAGGGATAATCCAACAGAATAATTCGTTATAAAAAGTTCAAATCACGACTAATTCGATAAGAATACCTCATAAAAATTGATAGTAAAACGTCTGGAGTGCAAATGTAATTAATTCAGCTCAATGAGTAATTATTCTTCACCCTCTCTCACCTAAACGATATTGACAGAAACGCAAGAAAGAATACTCGAATCGAGGTGCTGAAAAAAATAATGAACGGTTCGGGAGAAATAAATAGTAATTCGCATATGTTGGGAAACAAGGAAGGTCGGCATCCAGGTGATAAAAAGTTTGGTGTTCCGTGATGTCCATAAGTCCATAATATTTCAAGTTACTGCTAAAAGATGGCCTATTTCAGTGTTTGAAGAACTCGCCGTCAAACTTTGATTGTCGATTCGGTCAACCTTGTGATTTGGGAAAGGTATATCGGGCACTAAACGCCTTGACAGTTTCGATGAAGTCTCTTCTCAACCCTAGAACACTAACCTTAAATCTCAATCCCTTGAATACCTACTAACCATTCTTAAAATTTACGATTTCGAATTCAAACATGAAAATCATCTTAAATAAGGAATTCTTCATTCTTTATAAAATAACACACAAACTTTATATTTACACTAAACATACAAAATACGACAAACTAATTGTCATCATTGCAGAAAACACAACAACGTGCAGAGCATCGTGCAGTGCACTCTGCGCAAAAAGCTCGGTTACAATGGTTTCAAAAAAGTGACGTCATTCTTCTTTTTTTCGACGGGCAGATAAAACATGTTGTGCGCTTCGATACTGGTTCCACTTGATCATGTGCTTGTGGAATTTTCAAAATATCACTTATTGTTCAAAATTCCTAGTTTTGTTTTATTATACCACAAAGTTTCCTACTGGAATGGGCTTGCTTTTCGGGTCGGTTACAAAGAAGAACCGATCTATGATTTTATCCACTTTTTTCTGTGGTTCATCGAGAATCCCGGAAACATCCTTTTTTCTACCTGATCAGTGCGATTTCACCCGCTGCCACGTCGCAACCTCGATACGCCAAAGTTCGAATATACTCTAGTTTTCTTCCCAAGTCGAACCTCGTTACATTCGTACCTGAAAGTGTACAAGTGAGATAAGGACTCTACGCGGTACAACACCTACGAAAGCGGACAGAAGCAGATACGTTACTTTAAATCTGAACAACCGTAAGTACCATTTCCTACAGTGTTCACTTTGTGGTATTTATTTCTCTTCATACATTTAATTTTTATCTCTTTAATTCTCGTGGCGACAAGAACTGTTACGCTAGTCCATCTCTTCTCTCCAAGAGAGCTCCTGTATTTTATTCACTTATCATATCTTTGAGTGAGCGTTGCAAAGTTGGTAGTTTCATACGCTTTTTCTGGAAACATTTTTCCTACCACTTCTTTGTAAATTGTGATAGCAAAATAAATTATCCATGGAATTTATACATGTCATGTTCAGTATTCCGTAGAACATACATAATCGTCAAAAATGATGCGACGTGGGAGTTACATGAATACATTTACCTTTCGTAAATATTACGAATCACCCCTGGTTTTCCTGATACACACTGATCTGTTTATAACAACGGACTGAGAAAATGACCTGTCGAACCGAATAACGAAGCTACACAAAAAACTGGAATAGGTACTGCTTATTACGCATCTTTGTCAAATCGAATCACACCACATGTGATTCGTAAAATTTACGAATGGTTAGTGTTCTAGGGTTTATCTGCGATTTCTGTAGAATTTTTTTGTTTTGTTATCTAATAGTTAGCAGAGGTAATATACTCCCAGTTACACAGTGTGTCTGGGAATGACTTAGCGATAATTTAAGGGCATCATATTCTTGAAATAACCGCCAATTCAAATTTTTTTTTTTTTTCAGTTGACCCTTTCTTTGGACATAAAGGTCCTACAAAAATGGAAAAATGTTTTTTGAAACATAATACTACCATCTTTTATTAAAGTAGAACAATGTGAAAACATTTAATAACTCAAGAATCTCATAAAAATATTTTTTTTTTAATTTTAGTCAAAACATTTACTGAATTTTTCATTAAATCCTCAATAGTAGGTACAAAAACTAGCACATTGAAGTATATTTTTTTCAAAGAACTAGCACGCAACGATATCAGCTACAAAACTATACACACATCATTTCTGTAGGTTACATAATTTGAGAGTTATTGTTGTTCGAATATGGCCGTTACGAGAGAGCAGAAACTGCATTGATTTCCAGGGCCACAAGACAAGTCGTCATAAGGGCCACTGCCTGTCTACAAAGCAAAGGCAGCCAATTTGATCTATTTTTATGATAAATTTGTTAGTTTAATCGTTAGAAATATCGGAAGTAGAGTACTGAGTTTTTATTTTATTTTATCAATTTTCATAAGGGTCATGTTCAAACAGCAATAACTCTCAAATTATGTAACTCACAGAAATGATGTGGGAGTCGTTTTGTAGCTAATATCCTTGCGTATTAGTTCATTGGCAAAAAATTATACTTCAATGTGCTTGTTTTTGTACTATTGAGGATTTACTAAAAAATTCAATAAATTTTTTGACTAAAATTTACTTAAGAATTGTTTTTGAGTTAAATGTTTTCATATTGTTTGTTCTACTTTAATGAAAGGTGGTAGTATTATCTTTCGAAAATCATATCATATCTGTAGGACAATTTCGAAGGGTCAACTAAAATAAAAAAATTAATTTGAAATGGCGGTTATTCTGAAAATACACCCCCCAATTTGGTTATTTCTGTCGATAAAATTAGGTATTTTTGATGCCCTTAAATTATCGCTAAGTCATGCCCAGACACAATGAATGAGTTATCTGTCAAGAAATGTTAATTTTGGTAGAATGATATCTGTTGACCAACATTACGTCTTCTTGGAGAACGTATGGATCGATCAGGGTCACAGGACGTGACCTGCACAGCCATATACAGAGTCTCCGAAAGAAAAGAGTGAGGTGGATGTCGGGTGAGCTATGTACCCATGAAAGTGAAGTGATCGATGTCTATTGGCCAGTGAAAAGTTTGAGATTGGAATCTAAAAAGTTATCATCAACCAAATCGTACAAATTCAAATTAAGAGAATTCTAAATTTGCTACCCGTGGTCCAAAAAAAAATTCACCTAACCACTATTATTTAGGACAAGAAAACCCGGAATACACCAAACTTGAAGCCTTCATCAATAAATCGTACAAAGTTTGAAAAATCGATTCACAAAACTATTTTTCTACTTTGTTCCTAGAAAAATTGGATTTAAAAAACGAAACTGAACAAAATATATCCGAATTATCATTCGGTATAATCAACAAACTCACTGGTTTATCCTTTTCTTCGATTGAATCAAAATTATGGAGATTCTCTGAAACTGTAAGGATCTGAGCGAAAATCGACATCCAAATGCAACTTATATTGATAACATTCACGACAAGTCAAGAAGTGATGAAATTGATGATGAAGACCCGGAAAATGAAGATGTTTTTTTCGAAATGAAGGTTCATTTGGAGTCATTATCTTCATTCTCTAACATACAGAAATCTTTATACAGCATGCAAACATCTTCTCACACTTTCTCATCACTCAAGTTGCCTGCAAAAAACGTTTTTCTGAAGTTAAAAATAATTATAAACCGTTGCTTATGCGATCTCAAATGAGACAGGTTCGAAGCAGAAATCACTTTCTTCGGAGGTCGACAGTATGTAAGAGGAAAACAGAGATTTAGTATCGATGTTAAGTTGAACACTTTTTTACTCTATGCTCAACATATTCTGAAATAGAGGTGTTTATCATTATCCGCAGTGATGACATAAACCATTGGCTGATATTTTAAGATATCTAATTTGATTTTCAGAAACTGTATTTCCATTTCTAGTTCATACAAGCTCTTATTTTCCTTTTTGATTTCTTCCAGGGTGTCTCGTATAATACAACCACTGAATGTTACTCCAAGGATTCGAATTTTCCATTACACATAATTTATAACTAAAAACCTCAAGAAAATAATATTTATTCCATTTATAATTAATTATTCACAACATCTTAGTATTCAACTATCTATATCACAGAAAATGGACATATGTATTTATATAACTTATAGCATAAGTAGGTATACTGCATTCACTTTTATTAAGTATCCCGGTTGTCCATGATTTAGGTTTATCAAGTTCTTTCATTTGAAACTGACGCAGGTTGACACTGGTGAAAGTCAAATAATTCTGAGAGATGTTGCCAATGCTATTTCCTATCTTCTCTTTTTTAACTTTGTAAATGGAGTTAGTTTAACTGTGACACAGGATTCGTAGTGCTACTACATTTTCATAAAGGAGTATTTCAAGTTGGGCAAAAAGGTTCTTAAATGCCATCTGTAGGCTTAATTCTTCAGAATTTTGAAGAAAAGTGGGGAATTCTATCTGTTCTCTTTGGTTAGAAGTTTTTCTGTCAGGCTATTCGGGTACTTTTATTCGTTCTTCGAATGAACTATCACAAGGTAACATTTCAACACTCGATTCTTGATTTCCGTAAAAGAAAATAGCATAACTTAAACTTCCAACCCTGTTTATATTCGTGAAATATTTCCATTATAAACAGAGAAAAATGTTTCTTCAACATTCGCCAGGTCTTTGGAATTATTGAATTCATATAATAATTTCTCAAATTCATTATTTTCCCAAAGTAAATAGACATTTCGATAAATAAGTTATTACTACGACTTCTATGTAGAAAGGACACAGTTGCTTGTTCAACTGGCCGGAAAATGACTATAACCTAACATTCTCGCAATATGCACGGTGAAATGTGTCAGAATTTCATGGCCAACCGAGATACTTTATAAAAGTGAATGGAGTTATATCTAATTTAATTCACACAAAATGATTCGTAATTTTCATTTATCTCCGCCTACAATACAGATACATATAACAAACGTTATACTTTGTAAAAGTGAATGGAGTATATATGGTTGTGATTTTCGAAATATGAAATAATTATTTTGGGAAATCTTTAGGAGCCTATCTAATCTATTTTTGCAATAGTCGTACAAGGTACTGAAAACCTATATATTATTCCCTATTGTAACGATATCTTTGGGCAAATGATCACATATTATGAAACTTTTGTTATTCTTATCAACTATTGTTTCAATATATCCAAACCAGTAAATAACCAAGCCTGGACCAAACCTGAAAAAAATAAAGTATTTAAATATTAATATTATCATTTTCTTCTGATGAAAGTCCTCAAAGTTCATAGGTGATAGTCTAAGTAAAATTATTGATTGGTGGAGAAATGCACGTGCAAATCTCAAAAATAAATTTTTGTATACAGGTGTCCCTTAATTATTCCTTGCGCAATGTTAAGAAACAAAGTCCCAGAAACATGAGCCAGCAAAAGTCTCATTTTCGAGATACACGGTGTTGAAGTTTGAACTTTTTTCAATTTTTGTCTTTTACTTTCTGTATTTCTCAATATATTCAACTGAAATTTGGCATAGATAATGATAATAACCAAAAAAACTTAAAATGAATTTATCTACTGCAGCTTACTTTGGATTTTTATGTCCATTTGAATTTTTCAGTCTGTGTCAAACCTCCATGATGAGCACATGTGCAAAACATGATGTTGCGACTCACTTTTATTCTGAGGAAATGAACCTCCCTTATTTTCGAACTTGTCTGTAAAAACCCATGTTAGAGAGACAAGCAACCAGTAAAGTAACGTTTTTGTATTAGTAATCAATAATCATAATTCCTCCTTGCTGCACATTTTCATATAGAAGGAATTTATAATCGTGGGTCAATTACCAGAAGGTTCAAAAATTAGTAATAACAACACTTTGCTCCCTCGCTATAAATTATCGTATAGAAAGGTAGATTCATACTTGTATATGTATACATAATATTTGTATAATCGTTTCGTGCTTGTTACCTAAGTTGAGATAACAAGAAAAACACAGTTTGTTTGTTGTTGAGAGTGCGTTCACATTTCACCACTTCCTCATCCTCTTCGTAGTTGTTATCAAGTACTGATAACAACTTATCGCAGTAATCATCGAGATTACCATGGGGTGCTTATAGTTAAGTATACCCCCCTTACATCGGTTGTCAAGTCACAACAGTGAGTTTGTTGCACAATTTTGAGGTGCATTTTCAGCATCCCTAATAGGGAAACCTGCAGACTTGCTTTTAAGTCCGGCAATATTTTAACGGTTGCCAGCTTATATATTTTTGAAATTGCATGTTATATTTATTGCACCAAAACTTCTTCAAAACGCAATGAAGAAATTCATAACATGAATACACGTGGAAAAGGTTGGATTCACACACAGGTTGCAAAATACAGAATGACTCAGGGCGCACCTAACTATATGGGACCACGTATTTACAATCATTTATCTGAGCGTATTAAATCAAGTTTAACGCTTAAGATGTTCAAGACGCGTCTCAGAATATTTTTGGTGCAGAATATTTTTTATACTGTGCAAGATTTTTTTAACTGTCCGGTAGAATAATGTGTTTGTATTGTTTCTATGTTGAAGTATGTTTGTATGCTGATATTTAAAGAATTCGACGTTTCCGACACAATGTAATTATTGTCTTATGGAATAAAATATATTATTATTATTATAATCATCGACATTTACGTGGATCATCAGCGTCCACCCACCAGAAGCAGTGCAAGTAATCCATTATCCTGATAAACTAATCAGGGTACAAAAATAAAACCAGAACAACCTAGGTAAACTAACCTAAGAACAAAACAGTTGATAAGAACATTTCAACGTTCATTGAGTACTGCAATTGTTATCAATTAAATTGGATAAATCAAAATATCTAATCGAATTACTGCGAATGCCGCAGACTTCGAACTTTTCTTGTAATCAGAAATTTCCCAGGTCAGCGGCACATCTACTTGCACCTCTTCAGGGCCACATGCGGCCCTTTGGATGTGAAGCTGTGGCTCTTTAAGTCCATTATCATTATGTAATAATGTCAAGTACCGGGTGTCCCGAATTCGTTGTCTAGTGAGGGAGCTAGAACAAAATGAGTGGCACATTTTCGAGCTCGATTTTTGAGAGATTTATTTTGGTGAAAACCGCAACCTTCTAAACAAACCGTTCCCGAACTATTAGAGAAAATTGGAAAATGGCGTCAAATAATTTCTTCAATACTGATGCTATCGACTTGAAACAAGAAGCTTCTACAGGCACTTTTTTTAGTAGAATTCATTAGCCCGCTCCACACCCTTGGCGCGAATCTTGCCAAGAATTCTTGCCGTGAACCTGGCCAAGAATTCGCGGCCAAATAAGTCATCCACACTCACACAAATATTCGAACTTTGGTTCACGGCATCCTCGCTGTCTGCGAAGACTTTCCGCTCTATAAAAAGGGTTCATTCTGATAAAAATCAAGAAATTCTCATTTCACTTATCTCCTCTAAATCTAATCTAATTCCACTTCATTGCTACAAGAAATCCATTCATTTCAAAAGCGAATAAAGTCCGTGAACAAGCATTAAATCATTACTGCGCTGGTACCGCGAACGCCTGTGAGTGTGGATGGAACATTTGTGCTTAGGCGCGAAGCCTTTGTCGCGGGACAGGAGACCGCAACGAAACAGAGAACGCCGCGAAGCGCGAACGTGACACAAGAAAGTTATCCACACTCGCGTTCGCGGTATTGGCCGACGTTCTTGCCATGAGTGTGGAGCGGGCTATTGGCGTAAGGAAAAAATCATGAATTTCATAAAAAATCTGAATGCTTCCCTGAATTAAATATCATCGAATATTGTTTCTTCTCTGGTCTCTTAACAAATTAACAATGTTGTCAATGTTTATCAACTGAATTCCGAGAAGCATGAAATTACAAAGTTTATAAGAAGTTTCTATTGAAAATTTATTGATACCCGTCCTTCAGGAAAATCTATCTTCTTAACAATATCCTCTTGGAATTTTTAATCGACCCTACACTGTTTTCACATCACAAATCACAAGCATCACCTGTTTGCTTTATTCTCTGCAAACTTCAAGTAAATAAATAAATAATAAAACGAATCCATGTAGAAAGGTTATCGCGGCGTCTTTCATTGTAATCACAGACTGTAGACTGTACTCTGGAGACACAGAAGAACGTCTTGTCTTGTCTTGCGTGGCGGCTACATCGCACTCGGCCACTCGCAGCCGGCAGCGCACTTAAATTTAGATCGTAGCGCTGTATCGGCGAGAATCAGAACTACTCGTTTGGCATTTCCAAAGAGCAATGCGTAGAAGCCTCTGTGATAGTTCTTCCGTTAACGATAGGGGACGTTCTGCTTTCTTGAGTTCGCCTATACCATTGTTGAAGAGTAAATCGTCAATCTGGCATCGTCTTCTCTAGAATTCTATGATATCACAGACCAATTTGGTTGGTCTGTGATGATATATCACAGAGGAATGGATTAGGTTAGGTCATTGACCTCGAATCATATGACTTTGATTAATGGAGTTAGGATAGGTTAGTGAGAAACTAATTTTTATAAGATAGTTTCAGGGTATCGAGGCAAATATGAACAAATTATTAGTGTTTACAAACTAATCTTCAGGAAAATCGAAGAAGGAACTTATTTTGGTGTGAGAAATATGGCATTTCAATTGCAGAAATTATGGAACAAAACTTAGCGTTTTTGCTAGGAAATATCGTGTTTGTAACATTCTTATTCAAATAAGGTTAGTGCTTGAGTATTTTCTAAATGTATCACCCAGACTATCTGATAATCACATCAATTTCAATTGAAAAATATGAACTTTGAGGTGTTTGCAGAGAATTGTTTCAGGAGCGTATTCAGCCCAACTTTTTTTTTCAAATGGCTATATCTCTCTAACAGAGCCGAATTCGGAAAAATGGAAAATGAAAAAAAGGCTTCTTTAGGCCTCAAGAATCTACAGTTAAAATATATGTACAAGTCACCCTGTATAACGTGATATATAAATTCCTCATCAAACTATAAGAATCATCAAAAGTTTCATTTTCACACGACAAATCAACCAGTGCCTATCTATGATGATCTATAAACTGATAATTATGCATTCTTTCATTATTTGTTTGTACAGGACTTGGTAAGGTCAAATATTTTTGCGTTCGAATCGAGGAATCATCTTCAAAAGATTTCTAAATTGAAATCATCAAATGAACAACCTTCGTTATAACGGGTGTTTTTTTCGAGGTATAGAACTTTAAGTTGGCATTACTGTTCAAGATGGCGACCGATTTAACAGCTGTCAAGTGATTTATTCTCAGTTTGGTTTGGCAATTTATCATGAATAGACTCACGTCTGAACAACGCTTGCAAATAGTGCAATTTTATTTCGAAAATAATGGTTCTGTGCGGAATACGTATCGCGCACTACGTCCATTTTATCGTCGACAAAATCATCCATCAGAGCAGTTAATTCGATTAACCATGGAACGTTTTCGCACCACGTTTACTATTATTGATAACTCGCATCCCCAGAGACTTTATGGGCTGGTGGAATCATTGGTCCGTACTTCTTCAAAAACGATGATGGCCAGAACGTTACAGTCAATGGTGATCGGTATAGAGCCATGATTACTAACTTCCAACAAGACGGCGCAATATGTCACACAGCTCGTGCCACAATCGATTTATTGGAACACGCGTTTGGTGACCGCCTAATTTCACGTTTTGGACATGTGAATCGGCCTCCAAGATCTTGTGATTTAACACCGCTAGACTACTTTCTGTGGGGATATGTAAAGTCATTGGTCTATGCGGATAAGCCACAAACGCTTGACCGTTTGGAAGACAACATTCGCCGTGTTATTGCCGATATACGGCCACAAATATAATCCATCGTTGTTTTATTGCAATTCAAAGTTCTACACCTCTAAAAAAACACCCTTCACATACAGAGTGAGTGTAACAGCCAAATAAAATAAATTCGATAACGAATAAATGAGGGCGTGTTGGGAAAAACGCTCGGACACGTCGATTTGTAATTTTGAATGCGCATATTTTTCAAGAAAATAAAATTATATAGGGTGTTCCATGCGACCGTGGCCAATACCAACTTTCATATTCCAAATGCAACCCCCTGTATATTATTTATTTTTTGGATTCTTCAGAGAATTCTAGACACAATTCATGCACAATGTCCTATACCTATCTTTAACTATTTCGGAAGTATTGAGTGTTTTCAGATTTATTGCAAAAATCAACGTTTTAAATAAAAATTATTTTATTTCACAATTTCGGTACATTACACTTAAAACCTAATAAGTAATACTGATTATTTCTGAATTATTAAAGAAAACATTAATGTCAATGTAGGAAATGTTCAAAATGCTCGCCGCGAACTTCTTGGCAACATGCTAATCTGGTGTAGAATTGTCTTCTAACGTTATACTCAACATTTCAGGCGTGACTGATCGAATCGCAAGCGTGATTCGGTTTTTTAGGTCGTCTAGGTTTGAGAGTTTCGTTTCGTATACAATACTTTTGACATATCCCCACAAAAAGAAGTCTAATGGTGTCAGATCAGGAGATCGTGCTCCATTCTATCGATCCGCGCCTCCCTATCCACCGTTTTGAAAAAATTTGGTTCAAGTCAGGGTTGGCATGTTTTAAAACATTTGTTTCAAAACAGTGTTTTAAAACACGTTTTAAACACAAACATATTAATTTGTTTCAAAACAATTGTCTTTAATCAGTTTTTTATCGAAGGAAGAAAACACTAGATAAGTAATAATTTAATAACAGAAAAACGAATAAATCAAAAAATATTCTCCACTCTGTACCAAAATATGAATTTTCGTAAAAATGAAAAGTATTATAAAATTGAATCATTCTGATTCTGTCGGAGGAATTAGTAGGTTTGAATTCACATATTATTTCAAATATTTTAGACATTACATATATGTATAAAAAACTAACAATCAGGACCCGCAGAATTCTGATCTACTGTGTCGCGGCTCGCGGCATCATCCCTAACCTAACACCTTAACTGTGAACAATTTAACAATATACAAGTTCTATTCAGTGTTGCCAGATTTGAATATTTCACCCGACACCATCATAGCAATGTTGCCAAAACTTTGTTTTAAATTTTAAACATGTTTTAAACAGTTTAAAATGAAAAAAACACAATGTTTTGTTTTTTTTGCCAACCCTGGTTCAAGTAGGTACAGCCGGACATTGATTTGGTAATGGGGCGGTGCTCCATCAAGTTTATCAAAGTTGGTACGACATTATTTTGGAGTAGTTCTAAATATTTTTCTCCATTCATTCTCTCATCAGACAACAAAACATTTTCTGATTGGATCACATTGTTATCTAACATTGCCATCATTTGCTCACAAAAATGCGTTCTCCTATCGAAATCGTTTTCTATGAGCTCCTGAGTTGCCATCGTTCTATAGGGATGCATCTTACTTTCTTTTAATATTCGAAATATTGACGTGTGGTTGACGGTGAACAGCGGGGCAACTTTTCGATCAGAGTTATGTGGGCTTTCTTGCATAATATCCAATTTCGTATCATCACTCACTGCATTGGCAGCAATTTTTTTTATTTGTCTTACATGACCAAGCTCTCGAAACTGCTTTTCTATTTTGCTAATTGTTCCTTGGGATATAGTCGGAAAATTTGGAAATTTTTCGTGAAATAAGCGAGAAACTTCCATTTGTGTCCGTGTGTAATCTCCATAACCAATCATTTGAAGAAGGGTTATTTTGTGCATTTCTGTTAAATGAACCATTTTTCTAATATTATTACGTACAGTGATCACTTATTGTCTGAAAACCGACAACGTGTTACTAAGGCTATGAGAATAAACAAATCTGTTTTTGTTTTTTTAATTTCTTCTCAGTAATGGTTTTTGTTTACTTTCTTCATATCAAGAGGTAAATGGGAAATAAGTATTGAGTGTAATGTATCGAATTTGTGAAATAAAATGATTTTCATTTAAAATGTTAATTTTTGTAAAAAATCTGAAAACACTTAATATTTCCGAAAAAGTTAAAGATAGGTATAGGACATTGTACATGAATTATGTCTAGAATTTTCTGGGGAATCCAAAAAATAAATAATATACAGGGGGTTGCATTTGAAATAAGAAAGTTGGTATTGGCCACGGTCGCATGGAACACCCTATATAATTTTATTTTCTTGAAAAATATGCGCATTTAAAATTACAAATCGACGTGTCAGAGTGTTTTTCCTTACACCCCCTCATTTATTCGTTATCGAATTTATTCCATTTGGCTTCCACACTCTGTATATGTGAATCACAGAATATGAGAGCTTTCAATTATTTTAAATATTCTACATCTCTCTCCCTCTTTCCCGCAACCCTTTGTGTCCTGGTGATCACACCGTGGGGTCACAAATCATATACAGGGTGTCCCACGGTCGAGTGCCTATTAGACGTTTCTGGAGAACTGAACATATTTGAAATCCGAAAATTGGTATTATGATATTGTTGGAAATTCTCTATAGACCTAAAATATTTTTGGAGCTTGAGCGCTTCCGGTTATACCGGAAGTGGAAATAAATTTGTTCAAAAAATATTTTTTCAATATTTTCGTTTCTGATATGATTGAGTATTCAATTCTGAATACATTTCTGTTGAAACCATTGTATTCATCCGAACAGTTTTCAAAATATCGAGAAAAAAACTGAAAAAATGTGAAATATTCATCGTCAGTGTTATGATCATTATTCTTATTCTGAAAATCCCGAGTGTAAACCGTTCTCACAACGTCAAAGTAGAAGAATGTGGAAATAACATGCATCTTTTGAATTTCATAAATATCATCATAGGGTGTTTCAAATTGTGTGTCGAAAACAGTGATCGAAAATTGGCCATAACTTCTGTTTTTCAAATTAGAACCCTATTTTTTTATGATTGCGTTAGATTCTGCGAAGAAAAATAATGATAGCATTCTCAGATGCTCTTGCTCCTAAATTCAGTAATTCCCGAGATA
The DNA here is from genome assembly GCA_910592335.1 of Adalia bipunctata. NCBI lineage: Eukaryota > Metazoa > Arthropoda > Insecta > Coleoptera > Coccinellidae > Adalia > Adalia bipunctata. The sequence continues at coordinate 6,800,232 of OU342949.1, read as the reverse complement.
TTTATGCTTTTCTGAATTCATGTTATACGTAGAGTCAAATTCATCTTATCTTTCGCATGAGAATATTCTGTGGCCAAAGAAGATAAATTATCCCATTAATAATTCACAAGTGACAGCTCTCATTTTAGGCCTTAACCTTATCTACTTCTCGATTTTACTATGGTTTCATAAGAATAGTCATCGAATCTGTTGGCATGAGAATATTCTGTGACCATAGAAAATTAATGATCCCATTAATAATTCACAGGTGACATAATTGTTACTATGGTTTTACAAGAATATTCATCGAATCTCTTCAGGTTCGATGAATTTGACTCTACGTACAACATAAATCCAGAAAAGCTCAAATATCTCGGCAATTACTGAATTTAGGATCAAGAACATCTGAGGGTGCTATCCATATTTTTCTCCGCAGAATCCAACGCAATCATAAAAAAATAGGGTTCTAATTTGAAAAACAGAAGTTATGGCCAATTTTCGATCACAGTTTTCGACACAAAATTTGAAACAGCCTGTGATGATATTTATGAAATTCAAAAGATTGATGACCTTTTCACATTCTTCTACTTTGACGTTGTGATAACGGTTTAAACTCGGAATGTTCAGAATAGGAATAATGGACATAACACTGACTATGAATATTTGACATTTTTTCAGGTTTTTTTTTCGATATTTTGAAAACTACTCGAATGAATACAATGATTTCAACAGAAATGTATTCAGCATTGAATACTCAATCATATCAGAAATGAAAATATTGAAAAAAAAATTTTTCGAACAAATTTATTTCCACTCCTGGTATAACCGGAAGTGCTCAGGCTCCGAAAATATTTTAGGTCTGTAGAGAATTTCCAACAATATCATAATCCCAATTTTCGGATTTCAAATATGTCCAGTTCTCCAGAAACGTCTAATAGGCACTCGACCGTGGGACACCCTGTATTTTTTTCTCAGGCGCCTAGTGGACCTAACTTGTAGCCACATATGGAAAAATGGTCGTGAATACCTTCTCTTCCAATAGGAACGTGTGCTATCTCGCGGATTCTCACGAATAAGCATTAGATGTAATGAAATTAACGTGGTGGTATACGATCTCTGATTGCCAATAGTTTGATTGTGTTTCAATATGAATTTTGATATGGCAGGTAAGTTTTCTTCTGTGAAATAGTGTAATACTTATGTTTATTCTATTTCGTGATTTGAAGGATTTGAATTCTGATGATTCACTTTTTAGAGGGGAATACCTTCTGATTATAACTCGGAAGCAGGTGATTGCTCTGAGGTTTAAAAATGTTCAGATTACCTGTAGTCCTTGGGCTGATATAGAAGCTAAGCCTGACATGCTTGGAAAAGGATGGGAGAGAGAAAATCCTAGCCTAATAGATAACCATTCCAAATAGAATATCTCTTTGGAGGTCATATGTAACAAGGCTGCAAACATGCCGAAACATCTCGAAAAACCTAGGAGATGTACGTGCTTTTTGTAGCACTCGTGCGGAACCGCAAAAGTCCCGCTGGAGCTGCTCTGTTTGTGATGTAGGGTTATGTCTGAGCGATAAGAAGAACTGTTCCGCAGAATTCCATACGAAATGAGATTCACAATGAAAACAATTATCGAAGAACTTTGTTTTGTGAAATTGATTCAATGTCATTTTCCTAGTGTCCTAGTGACACATCCCGGAGCCTGAACCCGAAGACTGAAAATTATAAAACAAGAATTTTTTTTCTGAATCATATTCGAATTGTATTGTACGATTTTGAATAAAAAATATCAAAAAAAAATTAATTTCGGTCACAAAGGGTTAAGACTTTGAGTGCCGTCGTCTTCGTTAGTAATTGTTAACGAAGGATCATACATAAACTAATTTGGTTATGTGCGTAAATATTTATATCTTGGAAATAAACTTGTTAGTGTAAGTACACACTTGTTTCCATTATTCAATCAGTGCAGGTGAATAGTATACAGTCCACTACGTCGAAATCAATCCCTGTAGTGTCGGATTCTGGATAATTCGAGTGCGTTTAATTTGGTGAATCTTTCTGTTCGTGAGGGCGAGGAATTTTCAACCGTTCGAAACCAAGAAAATACCAGAGAAAAAGTCATTGTTCCTATCGCCTAAATTTTTAAAATTAGGTAATCTTCTACACATCAGGAAATATTCCGGATTCATTAATCAAAATATTCAGTGCATATTGTTCGACAAAATATGAGGGAGCAGGTCCATTTCTATGATCTAGAGATTTGACACTGTTATACAGAGTGAGTCTTTGACTTGTACAAATATTTCAACTGCGGATTCTTGAGGTCAAAAGAATTCATTTTCCATTTTTCTGAATTCGGCTCTGTCAAAAAGATATAGCCATTTGACAAAAATATTGGGCTAATTACGTGCCTGATAAGATACCCTGGAATTGATTCAATATTCATATTTCTCGATTGAAATTGAGTTTATACATTCAGGAAATACTCAAGTACTAACCTTATTGGAATAAAAATGTTACAAACACGATATTTCTCAACAAATACAGTTGATTTGAGTTTAGCTGTGTACAGGGTGGCCAGATTTCGATGATTTAGTACTACAACTCCTAAACTATAAGAGATAGAGAAAAAGTAATATACATGTCATGTTCTCTTTTTTTGAGAAAACGAAATTGCTGTAAACCCCAAGTTGCTACGCCGTCTAGTTTCCGAGCTACAGGGCGATTTTGGAATTTGGCCAATTATTATAATTGACTATAACTTGCGTATTACAGGATCTACGCTCTCGAAACTAACACATCTTTAGGGCACTTTTTTTACTGCTTTTCAGAGGTGCTATTGGATTTTTTGTATCTGCTCAAATTTCGGAGCTATAACAAAAAAATTTTTTTTTCAAATGGAAACCATAATGGGAAGTGATATTTCCGAATAGATCGTTCTTCAACGATTTCAAAAATATATATCATGTTATACTTTCGAGTTCACTATATATCGAAAATTTCGAAAAAACACTTCTCGTTCAACAAAATCCAAGCAGGCTTTGATTCACTTCCTTCAAAACTGGGACGGTCATAGAATTTCATGTCTTATTTATTTTCACTTGTCAAATTCAATTCAGTTTCATCATTGTTGTATCGTCTGGAGCTTCTAATTCTAACATTCTTATAAGGTCATAGAATTCGATATCTCACATTTATTGTAAGCTGCCAAATTGATTCAGGAAATATTAGCTTTATTATTGCTCAGACCAATAGAGGGGCTTCGCAAAACTTGTTGATTCTAGTATGATTTCTCTGCTAAATTGAAAAATGAAAAGCATTCGAATACTTATGTAACCCGTTGATAGCAATAATAAATGTTTTCATGAGGGGCAAAAAAAAGCTTGTTCAAGAAAAAATATAGATTCATTTGAAAAAAGTATATTCACAACAAATGTTCAAATCGTAGTCCATTGGAGCGAGCCATTGGAGGAAATACATAAATTGCATGATGTCATATAAATAAGAACTTTAGAAGCGCCAGACGATACAATGATGAAACTGAATTGAATTTGACAAGTGAAAATAAATAAGACATGGAATTCTATGACCGTCCCAGTTTTGAAGGAAGTGAATCAAAGCCTGCTTGGATTTTGTTGAACGAGAAGTGTTTTTTCGAAATTTTCGATATATGATGCACTCGGAAGTATAACATGATATATATTTTTGAAATCGTTGAAGAACGATCTATTCGGAAATATCACTTCCCATTATGGTTTCCATTTGAAAAAAAAATTTTTTTGTTATAGCTCCGAAATTTGAGCAGATACAAAAAATCCAATAGCACCGCTGAAAAGCAGTAAAAAAAGTGCCCTAAAGATGTGTTAGTTTCGAGAGCGTAGATCCTGTAATACGGAAGTTATAGTCAATTATAATAATTGGCCAAATTCCAAAATCGCCCTGTAGCTCGGAAACTAGACGGCGTAGCAACTTGGGGTTTCAAGCAATTTCGGTTTCTCAAAAAAAGAGAACATGACATGTATATTACTTTTTCTCTATCTCTTATAGTTTAGGAGTTGTAGTACTAAATCATCGAAATCTGGCCACCCTGTACACGTGTAGTTCGATAGAGAAATAAAGTTGTATTCCGTGTATTATTATTTATTAATTGGATCGCAGAGCGCTTTTTCCTGTTAAGCCATCATCAGTGCAATACATGCAAGTGAGTAAAGACCAACATGAAAAGTTTGGTTAGTTAAAGGTTATGTTACCCGCTCGTCAGGTATACGAGGAAGTCCTCCCTTATCCAAGTCATATGAACCAACAATGAGGTAAACAAACGTATTCTACAATTATGTCTGTCCAAGAATACAATTCTACAACAGCGGAAAACCATGCAAAACAATTCTAGTCTGAAGTCTACCAAAAACGTGTAGCAAAGATTAAAATAATAAATTTTACATTACATATTAAATACTGACGCAAATTCTAAAAACAATTGACAGCTCCAATGACCACGGTACATCAGTAATCTGAGGAGGCGATCACAGAACCTACCAACCATAAACCTAACAGCAATTTTCCCCAGGGTGAGCGCAGAAACAAAAAACCCCCAAGCTGTTGAACTACAACACGGTGAAGCAATTGCGCCAACTGCCGAACCGGCGCAATCTCTCCCCTAAGAATCACAACGTCCCGCGGATATACGAGCGAGTGTGGAACTGAAAAGTTCTCCAACAGTCCTGCGATCCAATTAATAAATAATAATACACGAAATACAACTTTATTTCTCTAAATACAGTTAGTTTCATCCGACTATTTCCCTCGTCTTAATTAATAGTAATTAAACTTGACAGTTGTTGTCAACGAAAATTAATAATACATATCTTATTTCTTTTTTTTGTTGTTTACCTTGTTAATACTTTACTCTTTTGATTGTTTAAATGTATTGCTCGAGTGAAGCTACACAACTCAAGCTTAGCTTAGGTGTCTCATTCGAGCTATTATATATGCAAGAAATTACCTGAATAAATTTTTGATTTTGATTTGATTGATACATAATGCATCCAGAATAATCTGTTATGAAATAGACTTGTCAAATACCATTCGGGCATCTAATTTTTCCTGTGAAAAAAATCGAAAAAACACAATGCAAAGTAATATTTTTTTAACAAAAAGCATTCGTGCAGGTGCAAAAATCCTCGTCTTCGACTCGGATTTTTGTTGCCATCAGCACTCATGCTTCTTGTTAAAATATCACTTAGCAACGTGTTTTTTCGATTTTTTTCGGAAAAATTGGATGCCTTCAGGATAATACTTACAATTATATCTGCAACTAAAAAGCCATATTTCTCCCACCAAAGTCCAAAATAAGTTACTTTTGTACTAGTTTGTAAACACTAAAAACTTGTTCATATTTTCCTCCCCCAAAACTATAACATAAAGAATTTTTTTACACTAATCGAACATAACTCCATTTACCGAGGTCAATGACCTAACCTAACCCATGTAACCATATTCTATGACAGAGCCATCATAGAACATTTGAGAATACGATGCCAGATTGAACGATTGAACTAACGCAAAGGCACTAGTTTTGTTTACTTTAGGCTGATGGCGTCTTGTCGTGCCCCTTTGGAAATGTTCTGATTCTAGCCGATAGAGCGCTACGATCTTAATTTCAGTCGCCTATAACGGTGCGCAAGACAAAACGCCGTTCCACAGACCGAACAGTTGGTATGTGGTTGTTGAACGAAGCATGCATATAGCGGCGTTATGGACTGAGATTTGTCGATTTCTTACACTATAGTCAAAGGTCGATTCGTTTATTCACAGAGAAAAATGCAAACGGTGATGTGAATAAATGTGATAATAACCGAGTAGTGTCGAGTTTATAAAATTCCAAGAGGATATTGTTTAGAACATCGCCACAGATCATGTGGTGTTAATTATTCATTTTGCATTAATTTCAATTCAATACGTGGTTTGTATGGGACATCATTCATCATGAATATCCGAATTTTGTATTCCATTGATATTTTAGTCTTGACAAAGTTAATAAACATTCTGACAACATCGTTTATTTGTATAGATAATCTGAGAGTTTTTAAAGTTCAGTCATTCTGTGATTCCAGGGAAGCATCCAGATTATTCTTATGATTTTTTATTTTTTCGTCAAATTTTATCGGGTAAAATTGATAATAACTCGAAAACGACGCGTTTTATTGAAAACCCATAACAAAACTTTATTATCTAAATTGATTGATTCTTTCGAAAATATGAACCATTTATCTTCGTGAAGTAGTTTTATGGTATTTTTGCTTGGATTCATGAGTGGGCTGCGCTGTAGATTTTATACCAGGATGAATTTCGAATAAGTTTGGATTGAGGAATATGCACCATGAATAGAGTAACCAATCAACCAAATTTCAGTTCATTTGGAATAACGGGTCCGAAGATATGAGCAGGAAAGTGTTTTTTCGTGGATTTTCTTCCAAACAAAATTTTTGAAAAATGGTATAGGAAAAAAGTGTTTCGTTTGATGAGAGGAATCTACAGTTAAAATATATGTACAAGTCAAAGACTCACCCTGTATACAGGGAGAGTATACAGGGGTATACTCACCACAAAAATGTTCTGTAGTAAAACAGGAGACAGCAATCCAGAGAAAATATCAGTCTATAGATTTGCAATCGATATTGGCATGTCACATGGTGTAAACTTTAAATTGTAATATCTATGCCAAATTTCAGTTGTGTATCTTGTAAAGTTCAAATTCTATGAGAAAAAGACTCAAAAAACATTCAAACATCTCAAAATCGAAATGATTGCGGTCCCATATTTATGTGTCTTTTTTCTGGATATTATTCAAGAAATCTCCCCTTCGTTTGTACCTCCAATTCAGGAACACCCTGTATAAAGATTCATTAATAGCATTTTGTCTGAAACTCACCTATTCCAATAGCTTAGATATTGACTTTCTGTATATTCTTTATGAACCTTTTCTGAACCAAATAATGCTTTACTCTCAATCCAATGTACAATAAAACCGTCAATAGCAATGGGTACTTCCAGTTTAATATCAGGTGTCTTGTCATATCCACATCTTCTCAAATATTCTTCATCCCGGAAGGCTAAGCCTAACTGGACAACTTCATTATGAAGCTTAATTTCATACTGCTGACCTGTTGCACTGAAGAAAAATTTGTTAATGAGAAAATCATTTGAAGTAGTTTGAATAAACTCACTGTCTCATAAGATCTGCTGCAGGACTATACAAATTATCCATCAAAGTACTCTGTAAAAAAAGAAAATATATCTTTTCTAGTATTTCAGCTTGTAAGAACACATGAACCCGTAGATTTAGAATAAACTGGAAGTAGCATACAAGAACATTACCTGTCTCAACATATAGAAAATGATGAAATGCAACAACAAGATCTGCCTTCAGCAAATACATATACCGCGTTCGTTATTACCAATCCTCTCTCTCTCTCTCTGGCTGAAAGAGGGAAAGAGAGAGAGATCCGTATTTATCAGATGTTCTGTTTCCGTTTTCTCTCGCTCCATTCCGGATTGGTAATAACGAACGCGGTAACAGTAACATGAAAATCTTGCTGTTCCACTACTGAGATGTCTGAAAACTCATCAAAGTTTAAATCAATTGAGGAAAGAAATAACGGCAATGCAGACAATTGAATATTTTTGAAATTCCGGAAAAAGTCACACACCGTGCAGGTGTGCACGGTGTGTGCACGGTGTGACTTTTTCCGGAATTTCAAAAATATTCAATTGTCTGCATTGCCGTTATTTCTTTCCTCAATTATATTTACAGACGTTAAACCATTCTCATGTTTGAATCAATGATTCCAGATTGTCCCTCTCTTTCTATATACTTTCAATGTAAAAATCTCAGGTTGCCATGTCCAGATATTCTATGTCGATGCATAAACCTCAAAGAATAGGCATCTGAAAATAGGCGCTACTCCACCTAGCGACAATCAAGAGTAACTAAAAATCTTGACATAGTTCTTGCATAGTGCTTTGTGCTCGTGTGATATTCTACAAATATTCGTATTTTTAAATCATTTTAATAGTTATGACTCGTTCGAATCGCTATTGTTCAGTGTTCTTCCTGGGAAAAAAAAGTTCGAATATGAATTTTCATGCTTTCCTTTGAACTGGTGATGAATATTATGTGTTTGGGTGAAAGGGAAAATGGGGAGTAGAGTGCTGATGGATAGACACAATGCTGACAACTGAAACTCAAAATCGGTAAATCAGTGACAAGAAACATGAAAGTATGTTCCATGAGTGCCCTTGGGCCTTGGCTCAGTGGTTAGAGCATTGGATTAGGACCCGGCAAGTCCGAAATTCAATCCCGAGCTAGGAAAGAAATTTTCATTTCACTGTTGGGTAAAAAATTAACAGTGCTGTGCCTTAGGTGGCGTAAGGAAGGACACAGTAACAAAGCCTACACAGAACACAACTGCTTCTCCGAACTCGTACAAGCTTCGAAGCTTGTAGTTTCAGAGGGGTCTCCTCAGAAGACCTAGGAGTAATCAGGATAAACAATATATCATGCATTTTACCGATAATGATTATTTTTATCAAGGTGAGCACGGATTACACATGAAATTTTAGGTTATATTTATGGGGATAATCATCGAATGTGATGTGGGTCTGAATTAAGTGCGCTACTCTGAAGACACAAAGCACAAAACTTGATTATGTCAGGAGAGGAAGAATTCAACTTTCCACATAATATTATGTGACCAGTATTTAAAACTTCTTCACCTTCAAAAACACTTCTAGAAATAAAATAAACAATATCAGGAATTGGACAATTTAATTCTCCTTAGCGAATTTCTTCAGGCCAACGTTTCGGAACAAGGCTGTTCCTTTTTCAAGGCTCTCGAAATTTCCGTATCACGGAGATATTTCAAAATTAATTAAGCGTTTGCTAGAGCACATCTGATTCAATAAAATGGGAAGCAATAAAGCCTTTATTCCGAAACGTTGGCCTGAAGAAATTCGCTAAGGAGAATTAAATTGTCCAATTCCTGATATTGTTTATTTTATTTTAACTACATAATGGACGAGGAAAACATTAATGACTTCTAGAAATGTTTGTGCCTTCAAGATACCTCAAGTATCCTACCAAACTCTCATTTGGACTTAAAAAGGTACTATTAGAATCCAGTAGTATATTGATTGAACTGTTCACACGTTATATGCACACAAATGTTATTCGTCATTTTTTGAGGTCTTCTAACCTCGCATAACTTTTAATATCACTAGACTGAACTGAAACAAATGATGATTCCTACCTCCCTTACCTAAAATGAACTTCCCTAACTCGAATCTCCAAGGGCCATTAATTACTTTTACTTCGAGTTACGGAAAAATGCAGTAGATTGAGGCTTTTTGAATTGAACATAATACGAGTGTACAGGGTATCCCATTTTGGGCACTTTTACGGGATATCTCCGTTATTTTTAACGTTAGCGGGATGGGGTTTTCGCGACAGTGTGCTACTTTTTTGTGAAACTAAAGATGGCGCAATCAGTTTTTGCATAGCCCTCTTAGTTTTTGCTATACAGGCTGGAAATGAAAAGTATCACTTTTCAATCACCCCCTGTATCTCAGTTGTGCTTAAACTTGGAGAAATGGTTGAAACTCATTCCTATAGATTTTTTTCCGTAGAATCCAGTGGCGTAGTCAGTTTTTCAATTAAACCTTCCGTTTTTGAGTTATTGAGCAAACATATGTTTTTTCAAATTGGACACCCTGTATATAATTTTTTATTCTTATTAAGCACAGTCTCAGCTTTTCACAAAACATATTATTTTATGCATTTCGAAACCAAGCTCAGAATTCAAGATTTTGTAATTCAATTGTCAATAACCAAGTAGTAGGCTCCATGACTGTTTATTAAAAATAAATGTCAAGATTTCGTTAGAAATCAAAAATAATGTTAACATAATAACTACATCACATGATCTAGTATTTAACTTAATTTAATTTGCAATTTTTTGAAAATTTGAATAATTGATTACCTATAAATACCAATTATTAAATGTTCATTAGGGAATCCAAAACAATAACAAAATTTTGTAATTTTGTTTCATAGATGCTGTTCAAAATGACGGCCATTTTCCCGTATACAAAATCTCCAGAGTTTCGTTATTGTTTTAATAGCGTTCAAAAGAATCATAGGCCTTCTTTGCAAATTTTCAAAGGCCAAAATAATTGCCGCACGAAGCTCCGCTACTGAATAATATTTTGTTCTATAAATCGTATTTTGCATATAACCCCATAAAAAAAATCTTAAATTGAGAGATCCGGAGATCGAGGGGGCCATCTTACAGGCCCGTGTGTACCAATCCATCTTTGCGGAATGTTATGATCTAGAAATGGCCTTACAAGTCCAAAGATGTGGCTTGGAGCACCGTCTTGTTGGAGATAAACGGCACCGTAATGGGCCAACGGAACATTGTCCATCAACTCTGGAATAACTTCCTCAAGGATTTCTTGATATCGACGAGCTGTAAGACCCCCTTCAAAAATTCGATGAGCAATTCGTCTCCCCAAAATAAAACAAGATACCCCAACACCAAAGCGTACTTGTTGTGCCCTCTCAAAAATTAAATGATGATTTTCACTAGACCAGGTTCTTGAATTATGACGATTAAGGATTCCAGCACTTGAAAAGAAGCATTCATCAGACCAGATAACAAGTCTCCCAAAGGTGTCATTGGTACGGATTTGCTGTAAATACCATTGGCAAAACACCAATCGGCGCTCGGCATCACCGGGGTGTAAATGTTGAACTATATGAAATTTATACGGATGATACTTATATATTTTTTCAATTCTTTGGGCATTGGATTTTGACACGCCAGTTGCTTCCTCTATCTGGTTACATGACGATGATGGGGTTGCTTCTACATAACCCAATACATGCGTTTCATTTAACTCTCCCTCTTCTTTCGTGTATATTTTAGGACGGGGCTTAGTAAATGATCCGTTTTCAATCAAATTTTAAGGCGGGCAAATATGTCATGAAGAGGTTGTCTTCTCTCTGGATATCTTATATTTAAAAAAACAAATAAGATTAGAACGTAACCATAGTGCTCCTAAAGGTTACCTTTGAAAGTATAGTTCCGATGCTTCTTGGCAATTTTCATTGCTTGGGATGAAACAAACAAGGATGTCATATTTCTCGTAATTTTCGTAAGCAGCCATAATGAGAAAAACTTAAAACTGAATCATTAATATAATATAATAAATAATAAAAACTGAGAGAACTGTAAACTTTCAAACCTACCGACAAAGCTTTGACATTTATTTTTTGTTTTTAATAAACAGGCATAGAGCCTACTACTTAGTTATTGACAATTGAATTACAAAATCTTGAATTCTAAGCTTGGTTTTGAAAATAAATGCATGAAATAATATGTTTTTGAAAAGCTGATATTGTGCTTAATAAGAATAAAAAATAATATACAGGGTGTCCAATTTGAAAAAACATATGTTTGCTCAATAACTCAAAAACAGAAAGTTTAATTGAAAAATTGACTACGCCACTGAATTCTACGGAAAAAAATCTATAGGAATGCGTCTCAACCATTTCTCCAAGTTAAAGCACAACTGAGATACGGGGGGTGATTAAAAAGTGATACTTTTCATTTCCAGTTTGTATAGCAAAAACTAAGAGGGCTATGCAAAAACTGATTGCGCCATCTTTAGTTTCACAAAAAAGTAGCACACTGTCGCGAACACCCCATCCCGCTAACGTTAAAAATAACGGAGATATCCCGTAAAAGTGCCCAAAATGGGATACCCTGTCCATACGTCTATTTATAAGTATTACAAAAACGCGGTTCCATATACATTCTATCATATAATAAACAATAACAAAAAACTAATTCATACGAATACAGAAAAAACATGTACATTTATTCGAAGTACATAAACATTTATTCTTATTATACAGGCTGTCCCACTGGTACCGCAGCGGACGATATACGCGTAACGGTCTGAGTTTTGCAAATTTTTTTGATGCAGACTTGATATACTCCAAGAAGAGCACAACCTAAAAATATTTTCGAATATATCGAGTGGCCCACAAAAGAGGATTAGCGGGTGACTTTGTTTTTTCAAATGGGACACCCTATATTCAATAGTGTTTTTCAATTCTCTGAAACTTCCTGCATGCTTTCGTATACTTTTCACATATTTTTATTCGACAGTTTTCGAAATATTGGCCTTTTTGAAAAAAAAAAATGATACTTGTAGAGGCTATGTTATCCAATTATATTTCACGAATCCTTGCACATACCAATAACAGTTTTATATGGATTGAAAGACAAGACTTCAAAGTATCCTACCCAGCTATAATAAAGCATCTCCAGCATAGAGAGTGTCCACAAAAAGACTATCAACATGACGAATTTCAAATCGATTTTTTTTTCATTTTTCAAATGCAATGCATATAATTTTTTTTTCATCTTTGTAATCACCATTCAATTTACTTCATTTTCTGTCAAATACTTGATAGGCATATCTCTAACGGAATAGGATTTTTTAGAGTTTTTCCTCCAAATTCACATTTATTTTCGAATTCAAAAAGCAGATTTGGCTTTTCTGTGGTTATTGGAAACTGTCAAATTATTCTTTTCAAAATTAACATCATTGCAGCTTCAATTTAAATCATCATAGTTTTTACGGATTGGATGAATACTCACACAATGATGTAAAAATTCAAAAAATACCAATGAGTTTGAATGTACAAGTTATGGATGCTTCAAAAAAACGAGTTTCAAAACTTCAGGATACAAAAAAGTGCCCGCTCTTATCCTCATATAACTTTTTCGAAAAAATTATATTTATAGTTTCCCAGGCGCGCAAGCAGATCTTCAAGCTTGCAAGCTCAAATCTTGTTTGAAATTTTTGGAAGATTCGACTCTTCAAGTAGAAACATAGAAAATGATCAAAAATATATTTTGAAAAATGGGTACAGAAAGCAAGTTTCTGTCTTCAGTAACTGATTTCATCACATTTTTGAGTAGATGCATCAAAACTTTTCAGTTCCTCATTTCGCTATAATATCAATTGAAGCTTCAATGATGACAATTCTGAGTGGAATAATCTGACAGTTCTCAATAACCACAGAAAAGCCAAATCTGCTATTTGAATTCGAAGGTATTATGTGAATTTTAGGAACATTTCGAAAAATCGCTCAAAAATCCTATTCCGTTAGAGATATGCATATCATGTATATGACAAAAAATGAAGTAGAATGAATGGTGATTACAAAGATGAAAAAAAATTATATGCATTGCATTTGAAAAAATGAAGAAAAATCGATTTGAAATTCGTCATGTTGATAGTCTTTTTGTGGACACTCTCTATGCTGGAGATGCTTTATTATAGCTGGGTAGGATACATTGAAGTATTCTCTTTCAATCCATATAAAACTGTTATTGGTATGTGCAAGGATTCGTGAAATATAATTGGATAACATAGCCTCTATAAGTAACATTTTTTTGTCAAGAAGGCCAATATTTCGAAAACTGTCGAATAAAAATATGTGAAATGTATACGGAAGCATGCAGAAAGTTTCAGAGAATTGAAAAACACTATTGAATATAGGGTGTCCCATTTGAAAAAACAAAGTCACCCTCTATGTAGGGCTCTATAAAGGTGAGTATACCAGAAACCGCCATTTTGGGTCTAACCATAGACTCGAAAGTTACAGATCCCTTCGAATGAAATGAAATCTGTACCCACCATCACATATACTCCATTCACAATTATAAAATCACAACTCTGGCCTTGGAAATTTGACACATTCCACTCTGTATCGAAGTTATGACGTTTTTCAAAATATTTGTATGTTCCAAGTCAACACTATGTTGCCCTTTCTACATTCTTAGCGTATTCCTCAGAATGTGAATGAATTGGAAAAGATGTGATGGACGAAAATAATTAACCTTTATATGAATTGATAGAAAGTATTCCTTTTCTAGTTATTTGCATGAAAATTACAAGAGATCACTGTTGAAATATATTATTTTTCGCCATGGAAAAAAATTGCATTGCTTTCACATAATTTTCATATGCATGCTTGTGAAGATTTTATGTTTATTATCCTCTTGAACTGAAAGTTCAAGACTTGACGACATTTTATTTATTTGATCTTATGAACAAGGAGTGGAATACTCTGATTGTATTGTAATTTATTAGATTGAAAAATATTCATACATTACTACCACAGTAAGTTTGTACAAATAGAATGGAATAGGTCAAACATATGCTTCACATTTATCATTCACCTGTTCTGAAATAAAACACAAACTCCTGAAATATGGAAAAAACCGATGTATTCTGGTTCAATATAGCCTATTTCTACTTCCGGCAAAGGAATGAAAGCTCCAGTGACACATTTCAATTCATCGGAATCTGAATTCACCGACTGTGGAATGCAATATAGTCATATTTCTTCTTTTTTTGGCTTTTTCGACGTGTTTTTTTCTGAAACGTGAAAAACGGTCAACAATAATCATTTAGAGACCGATGATGGCCATCCAGAACCCGTTTACTTACGAAAATCGTGCAATTTCATTCTGCAAGTTCTTTCCTCATAATTCCTCGAAAATCATACCTGAACCATATTTTCCGGTCGCTTTCGTTAGAAGATCGTATAAGGAAGCCTTTTTTGTCTATTTACCCATTCCAAATAAATTTTGAGCACCAAAAACGATACCGAAACTAACCTTACCTCTGGGGGACCGGAATTTCGTTTGAAATCTTTCAAAACGGCCAAATGCCTAAAAACACTTCGTTATCAAGATTAGTACTTACTTTCGCTTTATTTATGCTTATAAATCGTTTTTTGGTCCAGTTCAAATTTGCCGTTCGTACTCACGCCAAAACTCGTGAAAGAAAAAAATGATACTTGCACGAAACTTCTTCTGCACGACGAAGAACGGAAAAATAGGCGATTTCCTATCGATATTTCGCCCCAAAATCGCCGATCGATTCGAACTAACAAAA
Organism: Adalia bipunctata; assembly: GCA_910592335.1. Taxonomy (NCBI): domain Eukaryota; kingdom Metazoa; phylum Arthropoda; class Insecta; order Coleoptera; family Coccinellidae; genus Adalia; species Adalia bipunctata. Next base: position 6,785,211 of record OU342949.1, on the reverse strand, counting down.
TGTGGAAAATCTCTGATACTTTTACTTTGATGTCAACAGAAAAACTGGCATCGTCGTTTTGTCATTAACGATATTTTATGTACGCGCACAGACTTTTCATCAGGTGCACCAACTCCTGAAAACGAAACCATGACCTCCTATGTGATTAAATAAAAGTGAGTGGAGTATAATTACTATCTTGAATTTCTTATTTGCACTCAATAACATAGCAGGGCGTACTCTCGCTGACTACAGTGACTATATTACTAGTCACTGTAATTAACCTGATTGCCTCGGCATCTGATAATCAAATTTATAATAATTTATTGTTAATGTTGGTGTATCACCCCGATAGATGGCGATGAAAATGTTGCGAGTCCTGTAAATTTCGAGTCTATGGTTGGACCCAATCAACCATAGAGCCAGGTCTATCTAGCATACCTATCTTTATAGTGCTCTAGGGCTACGTTCATAAACTTACTCAGAGTAAGTATAAATTTACTCTACCAGTATACAGTATGCTTTCATAAACGTTTCATAAACCTACCCGGAGTAAACTCTGCATACTCCGCTTTTTAATGGAGTATTATATACTCTGACAGTTATGACAGTTTGGCTTATATTACTTCATATTACTGCCAGGGTTGCGTTCATAAACTTACTCAGAGTAAGGATAGTTTACTCCGAAGCGTTCATAAATTTACTCTACCAGTGCTTTTACGTTCAGATCATACTCTTCTCGAGTCTTCTCTACTCACTGCAGGTTATTTTTATTGATATTATTTGATTTTGATGAAAATTAATAGATATATGGTTACAGTTATGATATTAATATTCAACTCATCCATGGTTAATTAATTTCTATTTTCGAAATGAAAAATATAACCCCAAATTCATACACAACACAATGACATTTGATTTGACTCCGGCCGGTGTAGCTTCTGAACAGTTACTCCGAGTAACCATCATACATACTTTTCTAATCACGTGATCATACTCTTCTCTACTCACTGGAGTAAATTTATGAACGTAGTCTAGTAACTAGGAGCATAGAATGAATGGAGGGAAGGCTCCGCTACAAAAATGAACTGCCAAAAACGTCCGCACTTCTCAGTTCGCCGCAAGGTCACGAGATGGCGCCAACGTCGTTAGTGGCTCCAGCATGGCTATAACGATACATATTTAAAATAAAATTCGTTTTGACAAATTTATTTCCGATCATAGACTTTCCATATAATTGCGCATAAATAGTTGATTAGAATGCGGTGATATGTCAACAATATTTTATGATTAATATTTGGTGTTATTTTGAAGGGTGAGACTTAAGAAAATTCTTTTATTTAAGTAACGTACAAATCTTCTTTTAGAAGCTTAAAAAAACGGAGATGGAATTGTCGAATTTTAATGTAGTAAGAATTCGTTTCGATTTCTTCATATAGAACAACCGGACGTCATTTTAAGTCAATCAGAAGGCGCGTATTGCCTTCTTCAGAAATTTTGAATGCGTCATGATCCCACCGAGGCCTTTTTGGCTAAAATTGGTAATATTAAAATTGTTCAATATGTTTCGATACTTGTCAATAAAAATTCAAACTGTTTACCTTGTTTTTTCATTCAATAATTATATAGTACATAGCATAATAAATCACACTATATCAATTAAAAATATTACACTTAGCAACACACGTTGAAATGAATAAAACCATCAGGTAAATTAGATAGTTAAAGCCGCAGAATTTTTTTTTTTATCGAAGCCGATTTAATTTGTACATTATAGTAACTTACTTCAAACAATATTCGAATTCAATACGATTTGTTTCGACCTCCTTTAGTCCTTTCAGTCAGCAACAAAAAGTTGTATTATTTAATCACTTTGGTGTTGGTCGTAAAAATGTATCAATAAAAATGACAACCACATAATATTCTTTGCAACTGTAGCGCCACAGAACAAGACATATGTGACATATAGCCCTATTAGCGATCACAGCGTTATCTATCGGGCGTCACACGAAACTCTAACCTCCGCCGAAATTGGAAGTTCAAAATGATCTGTCGAGCGTATGAAGCCTTCCCTCCATTCATTCTATGCTCCTAGCTAGTAATATCACAGAATACCTTTGATCTTCAAGGGGCAAATTTTCGTGACCTTCATTCTCTGTCAGGTAATACATATGTCATTTTTGAGTGATCCAACGGGAAGTTTGAATTTCAACTTGACATATGTACTACCTAGCATGGCAGAAGCGTCATCAAATAAAGTTTTGGCGGGAAGGCGGAGTGACGCTTCTGTGTAGTTAGGTATTCTGTGGTAATATGATATGAAGTAAAAAAAACTGTCATAACTGTCAGAGTATATAGTACTCCATTGAAAAGCGGAGTATGCAGAGTTTACTCCGGGTAGGTTTCTGAAAGTTTATAAAAGCATACTCTATACTGGTAGATTAAATTTATGAACGCTTCGGGTAAACTATCCTTACTCTGAGTAAGTTTATGAACGTAGCCCAAGAAACGATTTCAAGCGGATAACCTGGTCCTGAGTGGTAAATACCATCGATAACCAACTTCATTCAAACGCATTTGCTCCTTGTTGGTTATAATTATGTCACGTCATGAATTAGCCCTTCAACGTCATCGTTTGTACCGCAGATAATCCAAATAATTCTACACCTATAACTTGATCCTTGTGGTTTTCCTTGAAGCCGTCGACCTAGGCATATTGAGACTACTGCGCATGCGCGAATAAGGGGAAGTAGCTTGGAGTAGGATTCTAAGCAGGGTAGGGGCAATATGGCGGCGATGGCGCATGCGTATAAGCCATTATATGTCCAGGTCTTGGCTTCATTTTTACGCAATTTTTTGCACAATGCTAGCGGTATAGAAGTTTAAGTATATGAGATAATCGTACTTGGGAGCTGGGTTGAGATTGTGGTTATAAGGAGTGAGGTTAAATAGTCTTAATTCTCGCGCGATTCAGATAACTACTCGTACATTCAAGCGCAAGTTGGTTATTCGCGGTTCTTCCTGAAGGGCTATAACCAAAGGTAGGACCAGAGATAATCGCGGTTATTACTGGTTCTTCGCTTGAAATCGATTCAAGAAAAACAAGTTTGGATCTGTCGGCGGCTCTATGCTCGGTGATTCCCCGAAGTTGCAGTTAGTGCAAAAATTTCGAGTTTTGCTTGGTTGTCACCTCGGATACTGCTGAATTTAAGTTCTAGTTTTCGAAATATTCGAGTTATGGAAATTCGACTTATAGGGACAAAATTACATGGTGATGTTATAAAAACGTTATTGTTTCTGAAAAAAAATCTACTTGGAGAATTCTTCGAGATAGGGAAGTTCGAGTTAGGGGAGTTCCACTGTATATACACAGTAACACTATCGTTCACTATTTATAGAAGTCCAAAATGTTTTTATATTTGTTGTAAAATCAAATTTCTAAAACGCATAGTTGTATAGAATACCTGGTGTTGGCACTGATTAGATTTTGTTTGAGACTTTCTTGTTGATCGAAAATCCGAGTTCCTGAACTACAGGGTGAGTCTTTGACTTGTACATATATTTTAACTGTAGATTCTTGAGGCCTAAAGAAGCCTTTTTTTCATTTTCCATTTTTCCGATTTCGGCTCTGTTAAAGAGATATAGCCATTTGAAAAAAAAAGTTGGGCTGAATACGCTCCTGAAACAATTCCCTGCAAACACCTCAAAGTTCATATTTTTCAATTGAAATTGATGTGATTATCAGATAGTCTGGGTGATATATTTAGAAAATACTCAAGCACTAACCTTATTTGAATAAGAATGTTACAAACACGATATTTCCTAGCAAAAACGCTAAGTTTTGTTCCATAATTTCTGCAATTGAAATGCCATATTTCTCACACCAAAATAAGTTCCTTCTTCGATTTTCCTGAAGATTAGTTTGTAAACACTAATAATTTGTTCATATTTGCCTCGATACCCTGAAACTATCTTATAAAAATTAGTTTCTCACTAACCTATCCTAACTCCATTAATCAAAGTCATATGATTCGAGGTCAATGACCTAACCTAATCCATTCCTCTGTGATATATCATAGAATTCTAGAGAAGACGATGCCAGATTGACGATTTACTCTTCAACAATGGTATAGGCGAACTCAAGAAAGCAGAACGTCCCCTATCGTTAACGGAAGAACTATCACAGAGGCTTCTACGCATTGCTCTTTGGAAATGCCAAACGAGTAGTTCTGATTCTCGCCGATACAGCGCTACGATCTAAATTTAAGTGCGCTGCCGGCTGCGAGTGCGATGTAGCCGCCACGCAAGACAAGACAAGACGTTCTTCTGTGTCTCCAGAGTACAGTCTACAGTCTGTGATTACAATGAACGACGTCGACGCCGCGATAACCTTTCTACATGGATTCGTTTCATTATTTATTTATTTACTTGAAGTTTGCAGAGAATAAAGCAAACAGGTGATGAATGTGATGTGAAAACAGTGTAGCGTCGATTAAAAATTCCAAGAGGATATTGTTAAGAAGATAGATTTTCCTGAAGGACGGGTATCAATAAATTTTCAATAGAAACTTCTTATAAACTTTGTAATTTCATGCTTCTCGGAATTCAGTTGATAAACATTGACAACATTGTTAATTTGTTAAGAGACCAGAGAAGAAACAATATTCGATGATATTTAATTCAGGGAAGCATTCAGATTTTTTATGAAATTCATGATTTTTTCCTCAAATTTCTTCGTATACATTTAGGAATAACTCGAAAACGACGCGTTTTATTGAAAAAATATAGGAATACTTTTATTCTCTAAAATGGTTGATTCTTTCGAAAATATGAACCGTTTATCCTTTTCAAGTGATTTGATAGTGTTTTTGCATGAATTTATGAGTCGACCACCCTGTAACTTTTGAACTAGGAGAGATATTGAATAAGTTCCGATTGAGGAATATGCACCATGAATAGAGTAACCAATGGACCAAAATTCAGTACATTTGAAATAACGGTTCCGGAGATATGAACAGGAAAGTGTTTTTTTCGTGGCTTTTCGACACCCTGTATCTTCCAAACGAAACCGAATTTTGAAAAATGGTATGGGAAAAAAGTTTTTCGTTTGATGACTCACCCTGTACTTTTCATTTCTCCCGAAAGGGATCGCGCTATTTTCCTTTGCCGCAGTAGCGCCACGACCGATAAAATATTGCGGATTATTCCGGAAGTAAAACAAGAACTCAAATCTAGAGTGCCGTTTCAACTGACAAATTTTGGTCACGATTTTTAGTGAGGAGTCGTTACACCAGGTATTTCTATGCATCTATTATACCGCAAATATACACACAGAACTAATACAACACAACAAGCATATGTCAATATTCATAGTTCTACGACTGCCCACCTTGGCGCTGCATTCAATTTCAGATGCCTATAGGTAACATAATAAATTCATACTCACACACCAAACTTCATAGGCTAAATGTACATCTGGTATCAAATTACTATTTTTCAATAATTTATTCACAGTATAAGTGACACTTTCTTCAATTTCTACTTTCTTAGATTTTTCCAAATATTCAAGCAATAAAAGTTTAGCAATCAAACTCGGTGCAATCCCTTCTTCTTTTGCAATCCTGTTCAAAATTTGATCTTCATTTGCTTTCAAACCGTCTTTGAATGCCTCCCAATACTTATTTCGTGTTTCCTGATTCTTCACATAACAAGCTTTCATGCGATTTTGAAACTCGTATGACAAAATACTGGCTAGTGCATCTTTATTTACACTGAAAGGTGGCAGTTAAATTTCTGAATCACAGCACAAAAATGTTCTAAATAAAGGAAAATTTATTTACCTTGAATATTTGTTGACCAAAGCATCCATGCACCAATGAGTCAAATCTTTATAATCCCTAATGAAAGTTACTATTTCTTTGAACAGCTCTGCCTTCATCTTGTTAATAGTTGTTGAATTTATAAGTCAGTTAACAGCATTAATGTAGAATATTCTAGGTCAATGGTTAACAGTAAAACTTACTACACAATTTCCAACACAAATACAGACAAATCAGAGACAACAAATGTTTACATGAATATTAACCTATTCAGTTCCACCCACAGAACAATAAAAGATTTGGAACATAGACACAGACTATTCCCAGTTTGATATAAACCACAGAACACATAAATTAGAACGGATCAGGGTTGGTCTGTGAGATCGAATCTGTGAGGAAACTGTTCCAGGCACAGAACATATATTCCAGGTATTTCGGGGCGATTTGAACCACCTTTGAGGGCGTTACGAACTGTAGGTATTAGGTCCACTACCGACACTTAAAGCGCGTTCGGCTGACTGCTCGGATTGATCTAACCGTTCGTTCATTACACCCAGATTGAGGGGAGTACACATCTGGACGATTCGGCAAGAAAATCTGATCAATGGGTTATAGATCTTTTTGTTCGGTGTATTTCGACGGAACAAACGGATTTTCTTCACAGAACAGAAATTACTTTTCTGCCTTTGCGATTCAAGTTCATCTCCCAAGCCACCTTGCGACAGTAACAGCATTGTTTAAACAATCCAAACCACGTGATTATTCCACCACTGTTAACCTCAAAACGGTCTGACAGGTCGCTAATTAGCGGTAAATATGTGGAATTTTATGGGTGAACAAGTGGGTTTTTATGATTTGTAATATCGGGAATTATCCTGAGACAACACTGACAAAGAAAATTTCACCCAAATCATATGATCACAAAGTTTTGCCAGCCCGCAGAGATTGTAGAGGAAGTATTTAGAAGGAATTTTTATCAGGCACTGCAACTTGTAACTTTTTTATATCTTTTTGTATGATATAAAATTTAAATATCCATCAGTTTCACATTTGATTTGGACTGGATACTGCTTATTTCAGTGCATACGAAGAAATATTCATTTCAGTTTCTTATCTCCGAATGGCTTATACGCTTGCGCCATATTGCCCCTACTTTGCTTAGAATCCTACTCCAAGCTACTTCCCCTTATTCGCGCATGCGCAGTAGTCTCAATATGCCTAGGTCGACGGCTTCAAGGAAAACCACAAGGATCAAGTTATAGGTGTAGAATTATTTGGATTATCTGCGGTACAAACGATGACGTTGAAGGGCTAATTCATGACGTCACATAATTATAACCAACAAGGAGCAAGGAGAGTTCACTGGTTTTAAATGAAAGAACTTGATGAATCTAAATCATGGCTAAACGCGATACTTTATATAAATGAATGGAGTATACATTTCATATGGACATATTCATATTTACCGCGTATGAACGTAGCGTGGCTGCGCAGACAATGGCCAGCACCGTTAGATATTCAAGGCGAGAATGGGCATTTTGAAATTTCCAACTCTGAAGTCCGGGCGCGAGAACATTCATATTCAAAATATAAGTTTCTTGTCTGAAAAAGTACAAAACAGTTGGATGACAGTTGTAAAACGCCACATCTATCTTCATTTGCATTTGGTGTTTGCAAAGACGCTTAAGCGTGGCGGACGCAGAGGCTCCAATCAAACGAACACATAAAACTCTTACTTTAGCAGAAAATACTAAATATTAGATTACCTCGATGCAGTAAAAAGTACTCGTCAAATTGCAGAGCATCATCGTTTCAGAAAAAATTAAAGCTGTAGTTGAAGAGATTCAATTAATCAACAGGAAGTATAGTGCTGATGAGTTCGCGATTTTTGGAGAACTTTACCTGATAACGTCCTCTTTGAAAGATATAGCTATTTGGGAAAAAATTGTGCCAAATACGTCCCTGATACGATTCCCTGCAAACACCTCAATGTTTATATTTCTCGATTGAAATTCAAGTTGATTCATTTGAGAAATAACTCAAGCACTATAACCCTATTGGAATAAAAATATTACAAACACGATATTTTCTAACAAAAACACTTAGTTTTGTCCGATTATTTCTGCAATTGAAAAGCCATATTCGATTTTCCTGAAGATTAGTTTGTGAAAGCTAATAACTTGTCCATATTTTCTTCAATATCCCATAACTATCTTATAAGGAATGTCTTTCAATCAATTCATCAGAATTTATTATTAAACAACCTAACCTAACCCATTTTGTATTCATTCTGTGAAATTTTCACAGAAATTTTGAGAAGATTTTACCAGCTTGACGATTTTTTCATTGAGGTAAAGGATTTTTTACGTAATATAGTATAAATATCTTTGAATTATGCCATTTCCATCAAAAACGACTTCGCATGCGTAGAGCGAAAACCGGCCACATTGGTAATCTCAATTACCGTTGGAGGCGCTGCCAACTGTTAACATTATGTGAAGACATTTCGTGAATTATGTGATGATAATGTGCTGATTATGCGAAGACTTTCAGTGAATTAATATAATAGTAACCGCGATATTGTATAGATAGAAACATCGTCACAGGTTATTAGGTATCATTTTATTTTTCATTAATTTCAATTCAATACATGGTTTGTATCGACGTTCATCATTAATATATCTGAATTTTGTATTTCATTGTCATTTGACTTCAATATGGACCGGTAACAATAAATTTTTAATAGAAACTATGCGTATTAAATGCTCCTTGGTGTTCGATTTTATCTCCCACATTTGTGAGATTTTATTTTTTCATATTTATCATTTCCATCATTTGAATTTTGGTCCCGATAAAGTTGATAAATATTCCGACACTATTGTTCACTGGTTTAGAGACCAGAAAGGGAATCATATTCGATGATATTGGATCCAGGGAAGCATCCAGATTTTTCTTGAAATTAATGATTTTTTCGTCAAATTTTTCCGGGTAAAATTGGAAATAACTCGAAAACGACGCGTTTTATTGAAAAAACATAAGAATACTTTTAGTTCCTAAAATGATTGATTCTTTCGAAAAAATTAACCGTTTTTTTTTTTTCAAGTGATTTTATGGTATTTTTGCGCGGACTTATGAGTCGCCTATGCTGTAACTTCTATACCACAAGAAATATTGAACAAGTTTTGATCGAGGATTATGCATCATGAATAGAGTAACCAATCAACCAAAATTCAGTTCATTTGAAATAACGGTTCCGAAAATATAAACAGTAAAGTGTTTTTTTTTCATGGATTTTCGACACACTGTATCTTTGAAACGAAACCGAATTTCGAAAAATGGAAGGTATAGAAAAAAAGTGTTTCGTTTGATGAAAGGAATCTACAGTTAAAATATATGTACAAGTCAAAGGCTCACCCTTTATATGTGTATGTAAAAACTTAACTGTGAATAAACTATATAATCTGTGAAATTGTTATCTATTAAACCATCTGTCCATCCATCCTACCACATAAAAGAATTTTTCAAGCAAATAAACAGTTTCAATGTCTACTTGAACAAAGCAAAATTGCCAGTGTTTGACCACCAGCACTAATCTCAAAAAATATTTGACTGGTCGTTGGATTGCCTAATCACGTGGTTTGGATTGCTCAACAGTTTCCTGAAAGAAGATTTAAAATAATATGCTCAGTAAAATCTGAGAGTATTCTACCATTTTGGTTGAAGAAATTTTGCTATAGAACATATTCTATTTTTTTTGGATAGTGGGTTTGTTTTTTTCTATTCTCCTTTTTTTCATATTTCTCCATGACCTTCTGTGCAAGCTATCAGCCATCTGTTTAATTCCTTCCTCTTTGCCTTGTTCAACAATTTAATTTTTCTAATCAATTCCTCATCAGAAGGCTATAAAATACCATCTCAATATTTAAGAGAAAAAATTAGAACACAGATTGAACTATAGGTATACATTACATTTTCATCGAAACAATTAAATGACCTCGAACTTTCTAATTTCACTGTCGATTCTTCTATGAAGTATTTAACATCTTCCTGGTACTCTATTCCACTAGTTGTAGGTTCGTTTATAAGCAATCTTGTATCTTCATTGACAGTATTGCTTCTGCACCTGAACACTTGAATTTTCGATGAAGTTGCTGCCATGTCATCTTTATGCTTATCTATTTTATGTTTAAATTTGATGTTCATCAAGTCCTGAGGTGTCAATACATTCATTCTTGTTAGCTTTTCATCCGCAATTTCTCTAGCATCTTGGAGGATCCTGTTGTTGGGAACTCCTTCTTTCAACCTGTCCACAATTTGCAATTCCTCTATTTTTTTCAATCGCTTACTACGAACCTCATCTTCATGTCCTACATGGGTTTCTATGAAATCAGTGGAAACTTGCCCTATAAAGTGAAAATGATCAAATGGTCACAATTGGATTCTGCTTCTTCAAATATTCACCATCAATAAGAATTCTAGCTTCAATTCTTGATGGGCACACTCCTTTTATTTTTATACTACCCCCTTTTTTCCTCTTACGTTCTTTGCAGTTGGAAATAAATCCTTGAAGAATTTTATATATAGAAGATTTTTCCACATTGTGAATACAAAAATAATACCTTTTGTGTCACTTCTATTACAATTATATAGAATGATTTTCTCCCCTTTCTTATCTTTTCTAGTTGTCTGGCAAACATAATCAACTTCTCTGTTTCCTAGGTTTCTCCAGACTGTGAATTCTTCGAAATTTGCGAATTGCTGACTAGATCGAGTTATCTTAACTTCGTGAATATCTTTTAAATGCTTCAACAGAAATCTATGCAACGAAAATCCTTGCACATTCGGACACAAAGGACACATGATGCGCTGTGCCGAAATTCTTCGGGATGAAGATTCTGCAATTATCCTACCAATTTTTTATTGTTAATGTTAAAAGATTTATCTTTCACTCTGCACTTACATTTCTTGTTCTGCCATAGTACAAATTGCCTCTCTTTCACAACAGTACAAAAGATTGATTGTATTCAAGTTCAAGTGTGCAAGAAGTTTTTTTTCTTGCCCTTGGTGGTTGTTGTTATCAGGGTAAGTAGTCTATGGTTGTTATGTTGCCCTTGTTGGTTAATGTCACAGAACATCTAATAAATTAATGTTATCTTTACTTAGAATTCTATCAATGATCTTTACACATTTCACCAAATACCAACTGGTATTTATGGACCTTCGGGAAAAAAATCAGAAAATCTAAACGGTCAGACTCTGGTGAATAAAAATTGTTTATTCTAATTCACAAAGGACCGATCTATATGCAAAAAAATCAGCGTGTATATAAATCGATTTTTCTGGGAGATACGGCACTCTGAAAATGACCTATTTTTCAAGATTTTTCGATTCAAAGTCGAATATTTCCCAAACTAAGCATGTCAGGAAAATTCTAATTACAGATTCGTAATCTACGACCTACGCCTATCAGGCGTCTGAAATTAAGATCGTAGCGCCACATCGACGAGAATCAGAACTACTCTCTGAACACAACAAATACATGTTTACAAACATGTATATATTCAAGTGAAAAATCACTGTCATTTTTGGTCTGTTATTCATGATCTCAGACCAAAAATGAAACAATAACCGAAATCCGAATAACCTAACACGTGTAATTCAAACTGTAAACAAAACTTTTGTAGTGTCTTTGCGTTAGTTCATTCGTTAACGCTAGGGGGCGTACCGCTTCCTTGGTTACGCCTATTTAGTACAAAAAAATGACCCATGTCGATATCCAACAAAAAAAATTCTGTGATTTCACACTTTTCGGCGCAAGTCGACCGGTAAATCCACAGAACAACTAATAAATCCACGGTAAATCTCCAAGTAGGAGGTCTATTCACAATGGACGTAATGTGGACGTTAAGTGTAAGATCTGTTAGGGAAGAAAACTTCCCCTCTCTGCCCACTCATGCCTTCGCCATAATATATATGTTCTGTGCCTCCGCCCAAACGAACTGTCAAATATCTGTCAAGATCTATGACCAAACTCTATGACTAATACGATGACTACCGAATCCGAACCACAGACCACAGGTCTGTGTCCGAACCAAAGACAGTATTCGATGAATAACCGGCGGATAGTGGTAGTCAAGTAGATCACTTGTCAAGAATACGGGCCCAGGCCCGCTGTAAGCTGGCGTGCACCGCACAAGAGGCCAAAATATGAAGAAGGATTCTATTTCATTACGTTTATGCCGTTTATGGACGGATCACGTTTACGTGCTCTTTACGTCATTGTTACGTTTTGCGTTCATTGTTAATCGACCATAAAGACTAGAAGCATAGAATTCTATGCTCCTAGATCTTTATCTAGGAAAGGAAGGTTTGATCACGTTTGATTTTAAAACAGTTATTTTGACATTGACATGAAACATAACCAAAGATATATGTTCTTTCTTATGTTGACATAACCTACAAACTAGGTGTTTACTTTATTGATAAATTTGATATTGCTAATGATGGAAACGGAAAGTCAAAGGAAACGAAGTGATTGGGATGGAGTCAAGTTAGAGGAGAGATCATTTTTGAAAATGAAGTCGATCATGGAAAAAGTGAGGATCCTTTTGATTAAATTATGTTAATAATTTCAGTATTAAACTAAAGCTTTATTGCAAAAATAGATTAGATTGCTCAGTAAGTGATAATCTATGTGAAGGAAAGAAGTTCTCAAATATTCTAGTATTGTAAGTATTATTATTGCTCTGCTTGTGAGGAACTCTCCCAGCAAATAAGTCCGTAATTCAATAATGACTGAAAATTCACATAGTAAACTGTATTCAAGGTGTTCACATCAATCTGGTTTCTCAAGACTTTAAAAGGTATTGATGGTGAAATTCAGTTTGGGAATTAAAGCCAATCCATTGAAATGCCTAGCAGATTATTGTAGGAGCTGACCGGATCTCCTTACTCTGATGTTCAATGTGTCCAGAATAGACGACTCTAAACCTTACATTGGAGAAGAATCCAATTTTAGTTTAGTTTTTATTCAGTTCTAAGTTGTTATTAATGCACCATTGTGTGACTTTCAGCAGAAATTTACTGGTGTTATTGGTCGCCATTTCAATCCTTTGACTTGTATTATGATATTTGTGTCATATGGATAAGTATCTACCACAGATCGTTAATATATACAAAGAATAGTAAAGGTCCCAGTATTCCAGGGCACCATACTGGGACCTTTACTATTCTTTGTATATATTAACAAACTCCCTCTGTTGACTCAAAAAGGCAGCCTGCAAGATCCAATACAGTAATTTTTCTTCTATTTTCTGAGTAGCTTTTGCATAGTTTTAGAGGTTGGCCCATATTCCACACCTTTCAAGTTTACCTATCAACTTTTTATGGTCAAAAGCCTTTAAGAGATCTAGAAGTGAGCCTGTTGGGACCTCACCTTTTTCAACATAACATATTAATCTCCATGTTATCTCAAAGAGTGCAGTTTCAGTATTTTGGCCTGTAGTGAAGCCATTTGCTGTTTGGAAATAATTTAAAAGGAATTTCAAGAGACAATTGGCAAGGATTTCCCCAAATATTTACATTATATGAATACGACATAAAAGATCTTCATCAATGGTCGTACCAATGCTTTTCAATGGGGACCTTGCCCACCTGCAACTTATTCCTGAATGTAGAGATGATAATTTTATTATGGATATTGTGTATTTTTGTACTATGAATTCCACTGAAAAATTATAGTCTGGGTCCTGGTGAGACAAATAGCAAATTCTTGATAAAGTTTTCTTACTTTCTGTATAGCTTAATTACCACATTTTTCCTCTGTGAAAATTTTTGTAGTCGCGGCTTTTTTTCAGCAAACATACCGTCTTTTGTTAAATGCAATCATAAAACAATCTGGGAGAAATGAGAAAACAAGATTGTCCGACAAAAATCGTGTGACTTTGAGCGTGTCTACCAACATGAACATAACTGAAAATCGCCTTTTTTTTTAATTATTAATAACTTCCTGATTTTTTCAGAATCGGTTGATATAACCATACGAGATCTTAAAATGCAATTCCAACAAAAAACAAGCTATAATAAAAAAATCATTTTTTTAAACAAGCTTTTATGATAACAACACCCATCCGCCATTGTGAAGCCGCCATCTTGAATTCCTCAATTTTGAAAAATCGTATTTTCCGACCCAGAAAACCCCCAGATAGTCCAGATACCAATTTTGAATAGAATCGGATCATAATTACAAAACTCGTCCGCCATATTGTAGCCGCCATCTTGAATTTTTCAATTTTGACGGAAGAATCATCATTGTCGAACCCAAAAACCCCCAGATACTAATTTTGAATGGAAGCGGATGATAATTACAAAACTCATCCGTCATTTTGTTTTTTTCTATAACAAATATTTCATGACGCATTGTCACCAGAATTATGTACACCTGCCAAATTTCAAATCAATCGGACGATTAGAAGTGTGTCATATTCAACTTGCAAGATTTGATTACAGACAGACACCGGGACAGGTGAAACTAAATAAAAGCTTGTAATAAAAAGTGGCGTTTTTCTTGTCCGACAAATGAAAATCGACTATTTTTTTTTGAGTTATTATTTAAATGAATTTTCATTAAAATTTGTCGGACAAGAATGAATTCATATTTTAGAGAGATTCGTTTCATAGAAAGAACAACCATATAAAATACGGCAAATCCTCAGTCGGACAAAAAAACTATTTAAAAAATAGTCTTGTTTTATAATCTTCCTTTGATTATTATTAAAACTACTAGCTGGCCCGGCGAACTTTGTTTCGCCTAAATAATACCTATACCATAGCCATCTTTATCTTAAGAAGGCCGTGCCTATACTTACAGTAGATTTCACAACGCAATCACGACGGCTTGGTTAGATTTCTGAACTGTCAAATCGAGTATTCTAGATCAAGCTCCGATCACCGGTGATATGCTTTGTGAAACCCCCGTTAAAGTTGTATAAACTTACCATTGCTATTTTTTCAAGCAGGAGATAAATTAGGCATAATAAAAGTTCTGTCAAATGTCATCTGTCAAATGTCATCTCTCAAACGTCATCTGTCAAACGTCATCTTTTCCATGGATATGAGCTGTCACACAAAACAGAAATACAAAAATAATATGTCAATTACTAATTATGGGCAATTTTGAATTCAGTTATTTCCGCAAATATATTTATTACCCAAACATAAATCAAAAACATTTCAAAAATATAGAGAAAAGATAAAAATGGACAATTCACGATTGATGCTGATCGTCACAATCCGATTTACTTTACATTCCGGTAAAAATTCACTGTTCCACCAACTTGATCTGATAATAGCCTTCCATGTTATTATGAGTTCTATGCAAATTACACAATAATTGTATACATCGCCATTCATACTCTAGTCTAGTCTACCATTTCTGAATTTCCTACCCTTCAAGAAAATGAAATCCACCGTTGCCAGACAACTTCATGGCTTATAACTTCACAACGTTCTATTTTATCGAAAATAGCGAGTCCATTTCTCTCGTTCTATTTTATTATTGCATTTCTATTGAATACCGTGAAACTTCGTTCTACCATAGAATATTCTTATACCGTTGTTAGGTATTCTGTGGTAAGACCTACTGCACTTTTAACTATTCACTTGACATGCGATTCTGTGGAAGAAAAACTAACCTGCTTTGTCAATATGGCATTTCGAAGTTTTGAACCAACCATAGATCGCCTTTTATTAATATAGACTAAAAAAGAAAAGGGCTATTTTTAGGGTTTTTCCAGCAATAATTTTAATTTTTCTCGCCGTAAAAACCATCCTTGAACTTCAACGAACATTTTAAAAAAAGATTTGGCCAAATTGGTCGAGGCGTTGTTGAGTTATGCGCTTACCAACACATTTTGCGATTCATTTTTATATTATAGAAGAATTGATTTTGAATGAAAGTGAATAATTCAAATTGTTTATTGGCATTTTTATTCAAATCTAATAAAAAAAACAATGGTTGGAATTCGAGAGCAGAGTTCAATCCCTATCGGAGTCACTGTCATTCCCATCAGAATCCGTATTCATTAAATATGCTAATTCGTCAGCAAGGCCAACCTCCTCGTCATCATCCGAATCTGAAAAATGATTGAATATAAATTCTAAAACGCTATGGAAAATTTTCCACACCATACCTATTTTCAGTTGTTATTATTTCCTCAAATGATGGACTTTGAGGTCCATTGAACCAGTGACAAAACAAAAAATACGTTTTAAAAGCACGTAAAAACAGAGAATTGAAAGTTATCAATCATTCAATATATTTATAAAACTTACCTTTCACCCAACAAATACTTCTTCCTCACATTGAATTCTTTGTAACAAGACGAATGGTATCCAGTAAAAGTATCACACCAATCGGCAGGTAGAATGACCTATTTGCGGCTGGTGAGGGAGGGCTGCGGATCGCCGCCCTCCCTGGAAAAATGACGAAAATAAAAAAAAATCAATTTTTATATTTCCTATTCGTGATTTTCTCCTCAAACTGAATATAATTAAATTTAAAATTTTTACCTAGCTGTAGCGACCCCTGTATTTCACAATAAAGAGCGTGAAGCCAAAGAGGAAAGTAATCGGACTATGCTGGTCTGAACTCTGAATCTCGAACGCGTCTCCAGTCAGATCCACGCCGTTCTCAGTGACCATTCGAGCTGTTGCGCTGTGAAACGGGCGTTAAGCCCTTCGAAGGAATAAATGGAGAGATTTTGTAGGTTGTAGGTTCCAATTGTTTCGTGTGGTAAAGTTGCGTTGAGGATTTAAGGACTGCAATGAGGGGGTGTTCTCCAACGAAATTTAATTTAACATATTTGAGTATGCGAGAGAAATCTGCGACATTATTATATTTCAGATTTAGGATTGTTTTCATTTTGAAAATCATCTCTCTGGTGATATTTTCTGCAATGCAATTCATATGGTTCATAAGCCCTGAATATTGTCGATATTTCACTCGCGGCCAGAAATAACACAAGAAAACGGGAACTTGACCGGTTGCTTATGTAGGACTTCAAATTTGATAGTGTCGTACGGTTTGGTTTCAACGTTTTGTGAAATATATAAAGTTTTGTTTTAATGCTAATGACAGCCCTAAAAAACTGAAATATGCTTTATGAAATTAGTGAAAATGTGGGTAAAGCAGGAACTTTTTCCCGCTGAAATTTGAATTTGGCCATTCTCTACCAATTCCGTATTTCAAGTTGTTTTTCTGAATGAAATTATCTGTAGATTCACTTTTAATCGGGTGGGTAAAGCAGGAACTTTTTCCCGCTGAAATTTGAATTTGGCCATTCTCTGCCAATTCCGTATTTCAAGTTGTTTTTCTGAATGAAATTATCTGTAGATTCACTTTTAATCGGAAGTCGAACTATTTTCATGGGTCTTTCGATTGAAATAAAACAGAAGCATGAGTTGGCTCATTTTCTTCCATTTTTGAAAAAAAAAATTAACTGTTGAAATGAAATGAATCTCAATTATTTCATTAAGAACACCAATCCTTTCTGAGTTTACCCACGAAATTTCAGTTCTCAAAGTAAAACCATTTACGAATGCAACTTGAAATAAAAACACACTACATTGAACGCCCACCTTAATGACAAGAATATTTTACACTGATGTCTAGGGATGTCAGCCGTGAATTAATTCACTTCCCCCCTTTTCGTTTTGAAGCCAGGGTTATGTTTTCAAATATAATATTTACACAAAAAACACTCCATCACTACTGAGAATATTATATCAGAAACAACGGAAAAATTGTCAAATAGAATTAAACACGAATTATTTCAAGAAGAGAAATTTGGCAACACACTATAATTCGTTTAAGCAGTTTCAGCCTACAGATGACTGTGGTGCAAAACAGAAACAGCACTCATATTTATAAGGAAAATTACCAAACTATTTTCACTACCCTTGGTATGCCGCAAACGGAATTCCAAGAAACTGCAACTTCCTTTTCGAAGAATTTGTGACTTTGACCTGAGGCGGAGATTCCATATTCAACTGGGGCAGAAAAAATTCAGTTTGTGCATTTTCATTTTGCTAGTCCACTTTCTCATATTTATTATTACAGCTTTAGCCCTTAGGAACTCATTAAGTAAAAATATAATGATGTTAGTTATGAAAACGGAGTCTCACGATACCAATAACTTTCATTCGGTGGACTGAGAAATTGCCAATCTTTCTTTGTCAGACAGTTGAATGATTCTATTCTGCACATCCTTCTTAAATGATTCTCAAAAAATCGAATGTTTATTTGCAATATAAGCAAAGTTATATCCGATAAATACCAAAATTAAAGCGTTGAATTCTTTAATTTTTGAATGAACTCCATATTTTTTCTGTCGGACAACTGGTGCACTTCATTGTATTTTCAAGGTGAAGAGAGAATAAAAAAACATTATTCATTATTTTCTCAAAAAATCCCCGTTTTCCTTTTGTCAGACAAGAAAAACGCCACATTTTTTTTGTCGGACAATTGCATTTTTTTTTATATATTTCAAATGGTTATATCAGCCAATTCTGAAAAAATCAGAAGAGTATTGATAACTTGAAAAAAATGCGATTTTCAGTTATGTTCATGTTGGTAGACACGCTCAAAGCCTCACTATTTTTGTCGGACAATCATGTTTTCTCATTTCTCTGAGATTGTTTTTATGATTGAATTTTACAAAAAAAAAAGAGTATGTATGATTTAAAAAATTGAAAATATGATCGACTTGGTTTGCTGAAAAAAAGCCGCGACTACAAAATTTTCACAGAGAAAAAATGTGTTAGACTCTACCTAATTAAGCTATACAAAAAATAAAAAAACTTTATCAATAATTTGCAATTTGTCCCACCGGCACTCAAACTATTACCTTCCTTGATTTGAAGAAACACAGAGAACATACTTGCTCTTTTCAATCTATGTCCCCCTCACTCTTGTATAAGGACGTATGATAATCTCAGGAAGGCTGGTCCAGCTGTTTTTACTCAAATAAGCTGAGACCCCCAGCAAATATGTTGAGATTCATATACATATTGATGAAGGTTTTCACTGCCAGATTCAACTTCAAATTTGTTGTGTTAAGATTTGCCATCAAGAAATTATACTTCCAAGTTTGAATTTTTTTTTAATTTACAGGATGGTTATAGGGAAGGTGTAGAAGAAGGAAGAAATTCGATTTTCCAGAAACATTTTGACGAAGGTTATAAAGACGGATTCAAAAATGGATTCCTTTTGGGAATACTGAAAGGAACCACTAAGTAGGCACAAGAAAGTCAGGTTTATTGGTATTAGGATTTCATATACCTTCGTGGTTTTTCAAAACAATGCTGTGATATTCGTCTGTCCTCAATTTAATTAAAATCATAGTACCTGAAAACCTGACATTTCATTCATATATTTGGATGATATGGAACCTTTGTTATATACTTTTAGGGCAGAGTTGAATTCAAAGCAATTTGGTTCAACCTTAGGACTAGAAGAAACAACCATTGGAGCTTGCATCTTATGCAAAGATGAAAATATTCATTTGCCTATTGAGAGAATACGAGCAGATCAGACAGAGGTGCTCCAAACTTTGATAGCTAGCATAAAACAAGAAAATGTATTAAAAAAAGTAAATGTAAACTGAGAAATACAAATATTACAACCAACAAAATGAAAGGAAGGTGTTATTGAAAATTTCAAATGGAAGTTTCTATGAATTTATTACTGTTAAATCAATTGATAATACAATTAGAAAATTATAGGTAGAGCCCTTCTGGAGTACCTTCTTTCTTTCTATACAAAACACTTTCTTTAGACTTTTTGAAATCTTCATTCATGACCTTCATCCTCCTTTCCCTCAACGCCATTAAACCAGCCTCGGTACAAATTGCCTAGAATAAATGAAAAATTTTTTAAATTGGTCACTTTTTACAATTTCAGTAAAAATTAGCGGGAAAATTTAAAACATTTTTAATTTCACAACAGTAGAATGTGAATCGCATACAACATATTATGTAATTGTCCAATTTTCATTTCATTATTAGTTGATTCATTATATTTTGATAGCAAGACAATAAATTTCAGGATTATTTTTTCAATTTGCTGCAATTAAATAATTCATCAAACTCAAAACAACCAAAGTAACATAAGAGAGAGATAGAAATTTGTTGTTTTAAATTACAAAGGGACATCAACCGATTGCGGGAAAAATTAATTCATTAATATTCCAAGCGAATTTTCTATATTACTGACTAATTAAAGAAACAGAAGATAAAGGTAAAAAATATAAGTAGGTAGATATATGAAACAGAATAGGTGGAGTGACGTAACAGGTTTTTCACTATAAAATGACCCCCCTCTGACTCTGTTACAAAAGCAGATACATAAAATTCCTTCATACAAAAATTGTACGAAATCAAATAAATTTTCGAAAATGATTACGTCAATCGTAATTGGAATATACAGGGTGAGTCTTTGACTTGTACATATATTTTAACTGTAGATTCTTGAGGCCTAAAGAAACCTTTTTTTCATTTTCCATTTTTCCGAATTCGGCTCGGTTAAAGAGATATAGCCATTTGAAAAAAAAATTGTGCTAAATGCGTCCCTGATATTATTCTCTACAAACACCTCAAAGTTCATATTTTTCAATTTAAATTGATGTGATTATTAGATATTCTGGGTGATACATTTAGAAAATACTCAAGCACTAACCTTATTCGAATAAGAATGTTACAAACACGATATTTCCTAACAAAAACGCTAAGTTTTGTTCCATCATTTCTGCAATTGAAATGCCATATTTCTCACACCAAAATAATTTCCTTCTTCGATTATCCTGAAGATTAGTTTGTAAACATTAATAATTTGTTCATATTTGCCTCGATACCCTAAAACTATCTTATAAAAATAAGTTTCTCACTAACCTATCCTAACTCCATTAATCAGTCATCTGATTCGAGGTCAATGACCTAACCTAATCCATCTCCTCTGTGATAGTGATCACAGAATTCTAGAGAAGACGATGCCAGATTGTGTTGATTTTCTCAGTAAAAAATGGTATAGGCGAACTCAAGAAAGCAGAACGTCCCCTATCGTTAACGGAATAACTAGTTTTGTTTACTTTTCGCTAAAGGCTTCTACGCATTGCTCTTTGGAAATGCCAAACGACCAAACGAGTAGTTCTGATTCTCGCCGATCTGAATTTCAGTCGTGGTGCGCTGCCGGCTGCGATGTAGCCGCCACGCAAGACAAGCCGTTGTTCTGTGTCTCATCACACTATCACAGGCCAGCCAGTCTGTGATAAAATGAACGACGCTTAAACGCGATAACCTTTCTACATGGATTCAATTCATTTATTTATTTACTCGCAGAGAATAAAGCAAACAGGTGTGAGGTGATGCTTGTGATATGTGATGTGAAAACCGTGTAGGGTCGATTAAAAATTCCAAGAGGATATTGTTAAGAAGATAGATATTTTCCTGAAGGACTGGTATCAATAAATTTTTAATAGAAACTTGCTTATAAACTGTGTAATTTCATGCTTCTCGGAATTCAGATTTCAGTTGATAAACATTGACAACATTGTTAATTTGTTAAGAGACCAGAGAAGAAACAATATTCGATGATATTTAATTCAGGGAAGCATTCAGATTTTTTATGAAATTCATGGTTTTTTCCTCAAATTTCTTCGTATACATTTAGGAATAACTCGAAAACGACGCGTTTTATTGAAAAAATATAAGAATACTTTTATTCTCTAAAATGGTTGATTCTTTCGAAAATAAGAACCGTTTATCCTTTTCAAGTGATTTGATAGTGTTTTTGCATGAATTTATGAGTCGACCACCCTGTAACTTTCGAACTAGGACAGATATTGAATAAGTTTCGATTGAGGAATATGCACAATGAATAGAGTAAAGAATCAACCAAAATTCAGTTCATTTGAAATAACGGTCCCGAAGATATGAACAGCAAAGTGTTTTTTTCGTGGATTTTCGACACCCTGTATCTCCCAAACCAAACCGAATTTTGAAAAATGGTATGAGAAAAAAGTGTTTCGTTTGATGAGAGGAATCTACAGTTAAAATATATGTACAAGTCAAAGACTCACCCTGTATACAGGTTGAACAACATATTGAATGCAACTAAATTTTTTCAAATGGGACATCCTGTATGTTCTTCCCTATTTCAATTGTTTATTTTCTCCTGATATCGAATACATATGCGTATGTGAGTCTATCTGTTTTATTTCCAGAGTTTCTTAGTTTTGAAATGAAAAATAAATACGTGAAATCATTCCGAAATTCTTTCTATTCAAACAATATTTTTATGAATACCTAACAGTATCCAATAAAAAATAATAAACTATGGTAGTATACAGAGTGTAACAGCCAAATGGAATAAATTCGATAACGAATAAATGAGGGGGTGTTAGGAAAAACGCTCGGACACGTCGATTTGTAATTTTAAATGCGCATATTTTTCAAGAGAATAAAATTATATAGGGTGTTCCATGCGACCGTGGCCAATACCAACTTTCTTATTTCAAATGCAACCCCCTGTATATTATTTATTTTTTGGATTCTTCAGAAAATTCTAGACATTCATGTACAATGTCCTATACCTATCTTCAACTTTTTCGGAAATATTAAGTGCTGAGTAACTTTAGAAGACAATTCTACACCAGATTAGCATGTTGCTAAGACGTTCGCGGCGAGCATTCTGAACATTTCCTACATTGACATTAATGTTTTTTTTGTTTTTTTTTTATTAAAAAATTATCAGTATTACTTGATTAGGTTTTAAGTGTAATGTACCGAATTTGTGAAATGAAATAATTTTTATTTAAAACGTCGATTTTTGCAATAAATCTGAAAACACTTAATACTTCCGAAATAGTTAAATATAGGACATTGTACATGAATTATGTCTAGAATTTTCTGAAGATTCCAAAAATAAATAATATACAGGGGGTTGCATCTGAAATAAGAAAGTTGGTATTGGCCACGGTCGCATGGAACACCCTATATAATTTTATTTTCTTGAAAAATATCCATCCATCCATGGCTCTACAACCCGGGGTGAGTCTTGGCCGCCTCAACAATTCTCCTCCATTTATGTCGATCCTGAGTAATTTCTTCCCAGTTAAGGACTCCCATAGTTTGCAGGTCCTTGCGGATATTATCCCGCCATCTAAGTTTTGGTCGACCAAGTGGTCTTTTGTTGTTAGGGGCTTCTTCCCAGACCATTTTAATTAGCCTTGAGTCATTACTCCTCTCGACATGTCCCAGCCATCTTAATCTGTTGGATTTAATTTCCTGTATTATACTTGGGCTATTATACAGTTCATATACCTCATTGTTCGTGCGCATCCTATACCGCAATGTTCGTTGATCCCAGACTGCTCCATATATTTTCCTAAGGATCTTTCTTTCGAAACGATTGAGTAGTAGCGTGTCTTGTACCGTCATGGTCCATGTTTCGCTGCCGTATGTTACAACTGGTCTTATAATAGTTTTATATACCTATCTTTATTTTTGTTTGCCTTGTCAGGGTCCTTGATCTTAATAAATGTTGGGTTGCATAATAGCATTTATTTCCTTGGAGTATACGCTGTTTTATTTCTACTTTAACGTTATTATCTGATGTTATTAATGCTCCTAGGTATTGAAAAGTCTGTACATGTTCGAAGTTGTACTCATCCATAGTAACATTTTGACGTATTCGATCTCGTCCTACGTTTCGTGTCATATGTATATACTTGGTTTTCTCCTCATTGATTTTCAGTCCCATTTTCTTTGCCTCTTTTTCTAGTTTTATAAAGGTTTCCTTCACGCTAACTGTACTTCTTCCCACAACATCTAGATCATCTGCATAAGCTAGAATCAGGCAGGGTCCATTATGGCCGAAGATGTTCATGGTTAGTTCGGTTCGTCTTACTACCTTCTCCAAGGCTATGTTAAATAGAGCCGGCGACAGAGCATCCCCTTGTTTCAGTCCAGTTGTTATTTCAAAGATTTTGCTGTAGTGCCCTTCTATCTTAATTGAACTATATGATCCTTCAGCACATACTTTTATCATTCTTATAAGTTTGCCAGGTATTCCGAGTTCTTCTAGTGCTGTCCATAAACTTGCTCTGATGATGCTATCATACGCTTGCTTAAAGTCTACGAATATGTTGTGTAGATCTCTATTGAATTCCCAGCATTTTTCTAACAGTTGTCTTAACGTGAAAAGTTGGTCTGTTGTTGATCGTTTCCTTCTGAATCCACTTTGGTACTCTCCAACTATTTCTTCTGCGTACGGTGTTATTCGGTTTTTAATTATGTTAGACAACACTTTATATGATGTGTTGAGGAGTGTAATACCTCGGTAGTTCTTGAAAAATATGCGCATTTAAAATTACAAATCCACGTTTCCGAGCGTTTTTCCCAACACGCCCTCATTTATTCGTTATCAAACTCATTCCATTTAGCTGTTACACTCTGTAGAATAAATAATATCAACTGAAGAAATTGTTTCTTAAAATTTGAAACTCTGTGGTACTCAGAATGAGAGACATATGTTATATATTCGGATAAGGGGAAAATGAGCTTGCCAAATATACAGGGTGTCCCACGATCGAGTGCCTATTAACCGTTTCTGGAGAACTGGTCATATTTGAAATCCGAAAATTGGTATTATGATATTGTTGGAAATTCTCTACAGACCGAAAATATTTTTGGAGCTTGAGCACTTCCGGTTATACCAGGAAATAAATTTGTTCAAAAAATTTATTTTTCAATATTTTCGTTTCTGATATGATTTCAATGCTGAATACACTTCTGCTGAAACCATTGTATTCATTCGAATAGTTTCCAAAATATCGAAAAAAAAACCTGAAAAAAAGTCAAATATTCATAGTCAGTGTTATGTTCATCATTCTTATTCTGAACATCCCGAGTGTAAACCGTTCTCACAACGTCAAAATAGAAGAATGTTGAAAGGTCATGCATCTTTTGAATTTCATAGATATCATCACAGGGTATTTCAAATTTCGTGTCGAAAACTGTGATCGAAAATTGACGTTGAAGAATTTAGTAGCGCCAAAAAAACCATGAGATCTAACGTTCAAAGAAGTGAAAGACCTGCTAAAAAGTCATTATGCCCCTCAAGTATCTGAGATCTCTATGAAAGATTTATGTTCAATAAATGCAATCAGAAACCAGAGCAAAATGTATCTGAGTACATACGTCGAGCTACGCAGGCTAGCAATCTCGTGCAACTTTAAAACGTTTCTAGATGAGGCATTAAGCGATAGGTTTGTGTGTGGCCTAAGATCGGAAAACATACAGAGGAAGTTGTTGGCAGATGACAAGTTGACTTTCCAAAGTGCATGTGAAGCAGCGCAAGTGGCAGAACTTGCAGAAAAACAGGCCAAAAATCTTTCTGGCGAAAACACTGGTGTAAACTACGTTAAAACACAGAAATGCAAAGCACAAAACCAGGCTAAACCATGGTCCAGCTTGCCATGGGACGAAGGTCCGTCCAACGGTGAGTGTTGTGATAAATGAGGACGTATGCACGGTAAAGACAAGTGTCCTGCAAGAAAATGGAAATGTTTTGCCTGTCAAAAGTTTGGTCATGTTCAGGATTTGTGCCCCTATAAGTCAAAATTGGGTGCAGTGCAAGAAGCAGAGCAGCTGCCAGATTCCAATGTCATGGTTAACGAAGTACAGTATGAAGATGTAAATGATGATTTATATAACCTAAACCAGGTATGTGACAATATCAGTGGTTCTCCGCATCGCATCACATTAAAAGTGAACAGTCTTCCTATGCTATTTGAGGTGGACACGGGCGCTTGTAAAACAGTAATTTCTAAGAAAATGTTTTTGGAAGTGATAAATTTGCCTTTACAGAAAGTCGCCTTTTGGTTGAATGCTGTGTCTGGTCAGCATTAGGAGAATGTATGGTTACAATACTTCATAATAATAAAAAGTTTAAATTGTTGATAACAGTGATAGAGTCTGAAAAAAATTTCATTCCTTTGTTAGGTAGGAATTGGCTAAATGTTTTGGTTCCAGATTTGCAGAACAACTTTTCAATCAAATTTCTGATAATTTCAGATAAATCAAAGTGGGTGGATATATTGGAAGAAAAATTCAAGAATGTCTTTGATAAAAATTTGTGCAAACCAATTGAAGATTTTTAGGTCAAGTTTAACATTAAGGAGAATAATCGATTAATCAGATACACCGCGTTCATCGATATAAAATATCAACAACCGTCATGGATCCGACTCGAACTTGCCACAAATCATCATCCGGGGAACTAGTGAAAGTTCCAATCTCATCGAAGTGGGTAGAAGTCGACCTAGGTTTCGATCTTGTTTTGATCTCTTCAGAACAACATAACCCTACAACGATGAAAATTGGAGTGGAACGGAGCATTCTCGCGCTCCCAGCTCGCAGGTTTATAATTATGTGAAAATCACATTCCTGCTCGCTGAAGGGGCAAACGAGAGGTATGCCATCTATCGTCTTCCGGGACTACGAAAGGGAATTGTTGGTCTAATTCTTAACTAGATGTCGCCTTGACGTACATTGTACCTTAAGACTTTGTCTAGTTTTGTTCAAGAGGACCTCCGTTCCACTACAATTTTCATCGTAGTAGGGTTATGTTGTCCTGAAGAGATCAAAACAAGATCGAAACCTAGGTCGACTTCTACCCACTTCGATGAGATTGGAACTTTCACTAGTTCCCCGGATGATGATTTGTGGCAAGTTCGAGTCGGATCCATGACGGTTGTTGATATTTTATATCGATGAACGCGGTGTATCTGATTAATCGATTATTCTCCTTAATGTTAAACTTGACCTAAAAATCTTCAATTGGTTTGCACAAATTTTTATCAAAGACATTCTTGAATTTTTCTTTCAATATATCAAAATGGATATTTTCTGAGTTAATATCCACTTTAGGGCAAGGGTGTGATGCATACACTCACATTATTTTGAACGTAGATTCAATATCTGCCATAAAAAAATGGGGTTCTAATCTGAAAAAATTGATTTTTCACGATTTTGTCATCCCTAACTTTGAAAGCGATTTTTTCACCCCCTGTATCATGAATCGCGATTTCGATTTTTAAAGTGGATACATCAAACTTACATCTTGAAAAATCCCAATAATGAAAATTTTCCATCCAAAAACCTCGAAGTTATTCTTGTTTCAGCGGTTCCTATTTTCGATTTTTTTTTCGAATTTTCCCGCTCAGAGAGAATTTTCCAACCAAAACTGAAAAATGTTACATCAAAATAACTTGAAATTTTCTAAGGAATCTATTTCTGCAATAAAAAAATGGTGTTCTAATTTGAAAAACGGAAGTTGACGTCATTTCCGGAAAAACCGGAGGTGCTCATGCCTTGAAAATATTTTAGATTTCATCAGCATCGTGAAATACTTATAAGTGCTGAATTTCATGAAAATACGTTCAGTAGTTTCCCGTATAAATATGGGTGAGGTTCCTCGTGAAAGACCCTGTAGAGAATTCTATTTGAAAGGTGAGTTGTTGATCTAATATTTTCTGATTAAGAAGTAAATTTGGTTAATTTTGATGCAAAGTACCTGTTTGGAATTATATTGGTTCGAGCACTTATAAGTTAACTGACTTGAAATATAATGATCTGCAAATTCTGTTCATCTCAAGCTTGTATCTTATTCAGATATTTACAAATGTTCAAAGATAATTACTGACTACTTTAAACCATTCTCTTAAAAAAAACTGGCATATTAAGTAATCAGGTCTCCAATCATATTTTAATAATGAGTGTTACCGATTATAACATTACGTGATTGAAAGAATCTCTCAAATGTTTGTTTCTCTAAAATTTTTGTTTGATTTTTAGTGACATCAATGAACGTTACCTGTTTTCAATTAAAAACAAATAAATCTGTCTGTTTTTTGAGGAAAAACGAATTAACCTGACGATGACTTCCTGTATAGAAACCAATGTAAATGTGATCCCTGAACAGTTGTGATGATTCATTGTCGTGAAAGAGATCATTGTGATAATAATAATGCCAGAGAAGATATATTCCGACCTTTCTAATGAATGTATTTATAATATTGTGAAGCTAAATAAATGAATTTTATGATAACTTAGTTTTCTTTGAAATAATAGAGAATATTTCACTTCCAAAGAATTTTCGTTACTTTTAAAGTCAACGAAAAACATTGGAAGTGAAAATTTACAGAACAAAATCATAATTTAAATAAAGCTCAAAAGCCGAAACTTTTTGGGGCGGTAAAGAAGGTTTCTGTAATATCTTCAATTCTCCACTTAATGGCGGCTCAAAGCCATTTCTGTGGTTTGAACTGTCATTGGTGTTGCCACAGTTTAGTAGGGAGGTAACATTTCTTTTATTAGATGTTCTGTGTTAACTAAGATGCCTAGAATACTGGTGTCAGCACTCGTCGAATTTTGAATGGAATGACGTTCGGCCAAATCGAGAATATCGGCAATGTTTCGTGGCGGCGCCGCAATGTCATACAACGTCATTGCGGTCTTTTTTCCCTTAATCGATTTGATTGATTAATCAACAGCTGATCTGCCAAAGCAAAGTCAGTTATGACATGACCACAAAATGACATTCTTATATGGTGAAAGTTCGATGACTGAACACATGGTGTTTGCACTGATTCGATTTTGTTTCGACCAAATTGAGAATATCGGCAAAATTTCGTTTTTTCCACTTCAGGTTGCGCTATTCACAATTTATGACAGATTGTTATTAGATATTTCAAATATTTGAATTTATTCTGGTGAACGTGCTGTGTCAATAGCCGATAATTTTGTCAAGCAATAATTTGGGAATATATTCTTGACATTATAATTCATATTAGTATGGAGGAAAAATATAAGACTTTCACAATATAAAAATGTCATTCTGTGGTCATGTCATAATTGACTTTGGCAGATCAGCTGTTGATTAATCAATCAAATCGATCAAGGGAAAAAAGACCTTATTGACGTTGTATGACACTGCGGCGCCGCCACGAAACATTGCCGATATTCTCGATTTGGCCGAACGTCATTCCATTCAAAATTCGACGAGTGCTGACACCAGTATTCTAGGCATCTTAGGTGAAAGTCTTATATACTTCTCCTCCATACTAATATGAATTCTCTCGATTTTACTTCAATGGTCACTATGGTTTCATAAGAATAGTCATCGAATCTGTTGGCATGAGAATATTCTGTGAACATAGAAGATAAATGATCCCATCAATATTTCACAGGTAACAGGTCTAATTATTAGTTGTTACTATGGTTTCATAAGAATCTTCATCGAGTCTCTTCAGATTCGATGAATTTGACTCTACGTACAACATGAATCCAGAAAAGCTCAAGGAACTCGGAAATTACTGAATTTAGGAGCAATAGCATCTGAGAGTGCTATCATTATTCTTCTTCGATGAATCCAACGCAATCATAAAAAAATAGGATTCTAATTTGAAAAACAGAAGTTATGGCCTATTTTCGATCACAGTTTTCGACACAAAATTTGAAACACCCTGTGATGATATTTATGAAATTCAAAAGATGTATGACCTTTTTACATTCTTCTTCTTTGACGTTGTGAGAACGGTTTACACTCGGGATGTTCAGAATAAGAATAATGAACATAACACTGACTATGAATATTTGACATTTTTTCATGTTTTTATTCGATATTTTGAAAACTTTTCGTATGATTAGGTACAATGGTTTCAACAGAAATGTATTTAGCATTGAATACTCAATCATATCAAAGACGAAAAAATTGGAAAAAAATTTTTGAACAAATTTATTTTCACTCCTAGTATAACCGGAAGTGCTCAGGCTCCAAAAATATTTTAGGTCTGTAGAGAATTTCCAACAATATCATAATCCTAATTTTCAGATTTCAAATATGTCCAGTTCTCCAAAAACTGTCTAATAGGCACTCGACCGTGGGACACCCTGTAGAAAAGTATAAGGGGTGTTCCATTTGAAAAAATGGAGTTGCATTCAATATGTTGCCCACTCTGTATATATTTCATTTTGTGAAATCATTTTGAAAAACAAGTCGATTTCGTGAACTTTTGTAAAAAACATTTTTTGTACCTCTTCTAGTAACAAAGTTGAAGGGGGGGTCAAATTATGGTGAAAAACCCGGTAAGTCGATATACAGGGCGATTCATCACCTCTATGGCCTAAAAGATGTTTCAGGAAAAATATTCATAATTTTACAAGAGACAAAATATTTTGGAAATCGGAGAGGGGGCCCTAAACTAGAAATTGACCATATTTTCAGAACTTTGCAACTTGCGGTTATACCGGAACCTATTTCAAAAGGCACATCCTGTATATTATTGCATCATGAGATAGCTTTGTCGATGGCAATTCCTCCAATATGCCATATGCTCAATGAGTTATTGAGAATGAGAGATTGGATTTGATTGGTTATTGAGAGTATTATTGAACAAATAGCGAAAACAGGGACTCGCAGGCTTCCGAGTATTTTCGCAAAAGAAGTTTTTTCAAAAAAAAAATCTTTTTCATTTTCAATTGTGCGAATAGGTAGTGCTATAATACCACAGGGTGTTTATTGAAAAATCATTAACTTCAACAAATCAAATCAATCAAATCTATATTTTTCATTCTCTTATTCGATTCTACAAATAGCAAAATGAGTTGATCCATAAACAAACCGTTTACCTAAAATGAAGACTTTCAGAAAAAAACGGAAAAACTCGACATAAGCGAAAACAGCTTTCTCAAACTGAGTTAATTACTCAGTGACCTCCGGAAATCACAGAAAGTACAATACTATATTTGGATGAATAATTGATACAGTAGGAATGAGTATCATAAATCCTTCTCATTTCTCGGAAATAGCTGGATTACAAAATTCAATCATATTATTTTTGAATTACTCCCAAAAAAGTGCCTGTAGACTGTAAAAACATATTTCGAATACTAGTTCCAACAAGGGGGTTATTGAAAATGACAATTTCTCTTCCGATCAGACCATACCAATAAAATCGCACCATTCGCACCCAACCAACCCAGGGCCCGTATTCTCGGCGAGTGATCTTTCGGTGCGTATACCTTTGCCATACATAATAACACAGAAAACGTATATGCACGGAAAGATCACTCGCCGAGAATACGGGCCCAGACCCGATGTTTATGATTACGGGGGACCTGAGTGTGAAGGTTGTAGAAGCAAAAAAGCGTTCATCTTCCACAACACTTTCAAATTTAACCAGATTTTTTCATTAGAAAGAACGATTTTCTGATGAGAACAAATTGGAGCCCTCAAGACATCTATCAACTTAAATAAAAAAAAAAGAAAATTTAAAGCGTCAACGAAACGCACTTTTTGAATGGAAAATGTGTGCCATTGACCCGAGTATAAGGTCCTCTTAACACCCCATACATCCATTTTACAATTATGTCATTCACTCCTCGCCCCTTGAGTGCGTCTCTGATAGGCACGTGTGTTGTGTTGTCAAAGGCCCCAGATATATCCAGGAAAGCAGATATGGCGATTTCTTTATTATTCAGAACTCTCCGGATGGCTTCGGTCTGGTGATACTGGGCCGTTTCCGTTGAACGTATTCCATCATGCACACTTTTATAATTATTTTTACTAACCTTGATGTCTGCCCCAGACAAATCATCCTTAGCCATTATGAGATCTTGAAGATTAACATCTTCTGCTAATGTCATCTTCGAGGTGTGAATGTTGAAGATCCTCCTCTTGGTCTTCTCATCTGGAAGTGGAAATTCAATTTTCCTATCGATTCTACCTGGTCTGATCAAGGCGGGATCCAATGTTTCAATTCGATTTGTTGCCATGATGACCTTCACATCTCCCCTCGAATCAAAACCATCTAATTGGTTCAAGAGTTCCAACATGGTCCTCTGGATTTCTCTCTCGCCACCAGAGTTTGAATCGTAACGTTTTGTTCCAACGGCGTCTATTTCGTCTATGAACACTATGGAGGGCGCGTGTTCCTCAGCTACTCTGAATAGTTCTCTAACAAGTTTTGGACCATCTCCCTATAATACAAGGAGATGTTCATTGAGGAAGTTTTAGAGGAAATAGGAAATACTGACCAGATATTTTTGGATAAGTTCAGATCCAACTACCCGCAGAAAGGTTGCTGATGTTTGATTGGCAACTGCTTTGGCTAATAAAGTTTTTCCAGTACCTGGGGGGCCGTACAATATGACACCCTTAGGGGGTTTTATACCTGGAAACAAGAAATTAAATGATGATTCTTCTATCATTGGAGAAATTCTTCTGAACTGCTTTACAAAGGTCTCATATCTGTGGACAAAAGTTTTCAAAATATCGGATGTAAGATTTGATTTTCAAAATGACCTGAAAAAAAGCTATGACAGATACTGCTCTAGGACTACCATGTTCATTTCAATTCCGCCCCCAATAACCGACAAATTACGCGCCCAACGAAAGAATACAGATAGTACCAACCCATTTCTTCATAATACTCTGGATGTGTCAGGGGAAGTTCTACAGACTCCTTAATTTCTTGGATTTGAGTGTCCAGTCCTCCAATATCGGCGTAAGTTTCTTGAGGAGCTTTCTCCAATTTCATCACAGTTACCATAGGATCTGTATCATCCCCAAGTACACCAACAACAGCATGGACTTTATGATTTAAAAGAACAGAGCATCCCGGTTCCAATTGATCTTTATCAACAAAAGACAAGATGCTAACGTAATGTTCACTACCAACGGAAGTAGAAACTATTGCATGATTGTCATCAATGATTTCTTCTAAAGTTCCCACTGACATTGGTGTTCCTGCAAAATAAAATGTTATTAGAGGGAGGAATTTTCAACATACATACATACACAGAATATTCCTTTCTAGAAACCTTACCATACAGGTTGTATTTTAAGGAGAGGATTTTTTTTTGACAGATGATAGAACTCATCAAAATAAGTCATTTTACCGAAAATTTCTTATATGAAATGTTCAATTCAAATCATTTATGAATACTACTCTGGCCTGCATCTCTCTACATCTCTGCACCAGGTTTATGACCACCCGCGAAGTACCACGATCGAAGATACACTGATCACAATGGATATACTGAGTCATGTACGATAAGAAGACAAAATACAAGAGATTATGATATCTACGGAGGAGCAGGTGAGGAAACATGTTCGGACTGAGGAATTGTCAGATTCACCTAGAAACTAGAAAATATTCTAGCATCATTTTCTCGAAACAGGGGCATAATTCATAAAAAAAAATTTTAGGTAAAATGACTTACTTTGATGAGTTCTACCATCTGTCAAAAGAAAAGCCTCACCTTCAAATACACCCTGTATATGACAAACAATTTTTGAACTGACATTCAGTAAGGATATGTAAACAAGCTATTAAATTTTGTTTCTGAAGTTCAGAACAATATTGGAATAGCAGAAATGAAATGTCCTATATTGTACGAGAAAGTTCAAAAATTCTGCAAGCTTGGGTATTGATGAAACATTGAATATGTATCAGGATTCAACAATATTTCAATTTCACTTTTCAGTAATTAGTGGGAAAAACTTCCAAAAGCTCTTGATAGATCCCAATGAAGATAATCCATTGCATTTACAAGGCTTCAATCTCGTACATGATCCGAAATCTTATACCATTTACAAAATAGCATCTCTGAATTTTTGCAATCTGAGCTGATGGCAGTGTTTATTTATTTATTTATTTATTCATTTATTTATTCATTCACCTTGCAAACACTATGAGTTATAGTACTTACTGGTAAAGCTACAAACTAAATAACTACCCGTCATTACAGAGCTGATAATAAAAAAAATACAAAAACTTATATATCTAGACAACCATAAGATACTATACAAAAAAAAATAAACAAATAAAATGAAACATAAAAGAAAATCAGCAAAGCAACCCAACCCCCAACAAAAAAAAAAAACTCAACGCAAACTTTCAACGTCAGTGACCTGTCCCACCGCAACAACGTAAAATCTCTTTCTGATCAGAGAAAAAGAAATCCAAGGAACCCGTACCACAAAGCAACCCATTACAAATGCCAAGCATAGCGTTCAGAGGAGATATGCCACCTGGATGAACATCAAAAATCTCATTTGTAAGAATTCTTAGTCTAATCTTTGGGACTTTTATTTTCACGAAATTAATAAGACCAACATTTTTATATTTGTACATTATAAACAAAGAGAACAGATTTTGTTTCCCTTCTAACGCTTAGCATTGCAATGTTGAAGGAATCAAGCATTGACCTGTAAGACACCATGTAAGGGTATGCATTATTTTGTCTTATGTACAGAAACCTTAAAAATCTTTTCTGTACTTTTTCTATCAAATCAATATTGGAATGCGCTGTTGGTGACCATATAACAGATGCATACTCCACGTGAGGCCTAACTAGTGCATTATACAGCACTACAATAGTGCTGATTTTAAAATTCTTACTATTACGGATGACAAAGCCTAAAGCTCTATAAGCCTTTGTAGTTATACAATTATAGTGCTGACCAAACCTCAAACTCATCTCAAAGTTAATCCCCAGATCCCTTACTTCAGTTTTCCTCTGAATAATATCATCTCCTATGCTATAATCTTTAATGAAATAATTTAATTTTCGAGTGAAAGTAACGACCATACATTTTTTTATATTCAGTGACATATTATTCCTGGTAAACCAACGGTAAACATTTCCAAGATCGTGTTGTAAACCAACACTATCATCAACATTAGATATTTGTTTGAATAATTTGAAATCGTCTGCATAAAGCAAACAAGTTGATGACTTCACCACAGTAGGCAAATCATTAATAAATATATTGAAAAGCAGGGGGCCCAAGTTACTTCCCTGAGGAACACCTGAGGTTGCCGTATATTGAGCTGATTTTGACCTACCGACCTTCACTATTTGCCTCCTGTTCCATAAATAAGACCTTATCAGATTTGCGGCTTTCATTGAAAAATCGAAGTCCAAAAGTTTGCTGAAAAGTACATTGTGATCCACCCTGTCAAATGCCTTAGCACAGTCGGTGTAAATGACATCCAACTGCTCCTTGCTTTCAATGGCCTGTGACGCATATTCAGAAAATAAACTCAAATTTGTTACAGTAGATCTATCTTGAACAAACCCATGCTGGTGTATTGTTATTTTGTGGTTGAATTGTTCATAGATATCAATGTAAAGAATATGTTCAAAAATTTTTGACAAGGTGTTCAACAAGCTTATTGGTCTATAATTCACAATTTCACTCCTTTTACCAGATTTAAAAATAGGTGCAACCAATGTTGTCTTCCAAGAGTCGGGGAAACATCCCTGCTCAATAGATAGATCAAAGATGTGTAAGAGGGGTGCAATCAAGTGATCTACACAACCTTTATATATGTAAGATGGTATTTCATCAACACCTGTCGTTCTCTTAGACTTCAACCTTTTTATGCTTTTCACTATATCTGTCTCAGTTATTTTGGAAAATGTGAACCCAATATTATTATTACTCTTATCTAGACCTTGAATTGCGCCACCGGGTGTCCCATACACAGACCCGAAGAAGGTCGCAAAGGCATTTGCAATGTCCAATGGACAAGAGAGTAATTCATCACCAAATCTCATTTCCACCGGCAGTCCACCCTGTTTTGTCTTGTTTTGAATATAAGACCAGAAGCTTCGAGGATCTTGACTAATATTACCTTCAACTGATTTTTTATATGACTTAAATTCTGCTTTGCTCTGCCTTTTAGTTTCTTTTCTCAAAGATATGTACTCTAGTTTTAAAAACTCGTCACTACGTCTCTTAATAAGGGAATGTAGGTGATTTTTTCTTTTGACTTTATTAATCAAGTTTGCGGAAAACCAGGGGGGAAACTTGGCATGGCCTGAGAAGTTTGTTAGTGTCCTTTTTGGTATACATTCATCCAGGCATTGATAGATATTTTTGTAAAAAAAGTCAACGGCAACATTAACATCCCCCGCTGCCAGTAGATCCACCCAATTACATTCTTTAATCTTGTTATACAGCAACAAGAAATCACCTTTAGAATAATTATAAGTATAAATTTTATTATTTATTTTTCTCTCTTTGGACTTAATCAGTTCCCCATAATCAACATTAATTATTAATGAAGGATGATAAGGATCTTCAGAAGTTAATGGGCTCTCCGATGCACAAACAACGGAGACTGCCATGTTAGAAATGACCAAATCCAAATATCTGCCAAGTATATTAGGTATCATATTAAACTGGTTCAAATCATTCATACTCAAAAATTGCTGCAGCAGGACATGTCCCTCACTGGTTGGGACCTGACTCTGTTGGAAGCCAGGGACATTAAAATCACCCAAAATAACAACATTAGAAATATTCAACATTAAGAACTTATCAAACAAATTTAAGTAGCTTTCTAATTTTTCAGGACTCTCTTTTGGTTTAAAGTAAACAACTGATATATACACATATAATTTCTTAATTTTTAACTTTATTATAACATAGTCAATATTTAAATCACAGTTTGTTTCTACTATTTCATAGCTTATATTCCTTTTCAAAGCCAGTAGCACCCCACCGCCTCTAGTTTGTCCATTTGATCTGTCCTTTCTGACAACTGCATACCTTTCATCGAACAATTCAGAATCCAAGACACCCAGAGTGAGCCATGTTTCGGTCAGGGCTATAATGTCATAGTTCTCTGTTGCGACAGTATTATAAAAGTCTTCGGTCTTAGTTCTGAGACCTCTCACATTTTGATAGTAAATTACAATCTGTTGATGGTTAACATGATGTGCTGGCTCATTTATTGAAGCGGACTCCACCTCAGGCTCACCTACAATTGGGCGGGAGGAGTCGTCCTGCGTTTCTGAAAAAACTGTGCAACGGTAGCTCCAAGAGGCCAGATGTCACGCTTCCAGGCATTCTTTAGATCGCTCTGATGAATTGTGACCTTCATTGAAGTGTATATTTCAGGATATCTTGATGGATGAGACTCACAAATTACATCCGGGAAAGTGACACTCAACATTTTTTGCAAATCTTCAGGTTTTGTTTTAGGCGCCAGTCTGGACACATGGAGGGATGTGAGTCTTGGGACAGTAGCAATGTTAGGTGAGGATTCATTGCGGCCTACCACAAAGCGACGTCTCTTCCTGCTCTGTGTTTGCCAAGCTCCCTGAAGTCCCTGTTCATTTTTATCAGAGTCGTCACACAGATTCTGAATATTCTGATATTCTTGAGCTTTCATTTGTTGCTGAGCTTGATGTATGGCGGCTTTCACTTGCTCAGCTCCAATTTTATGTTTTACTGGATTCGTCTGATAGTTAAAATCAGCCACAGTAGCTTTGTTTTCATTAGGGACGGATGGTGAAATTATTAGGTTAGGTCGGCCAGCTGAGTGTTTGACAGAGTCAGAGACGCCCTTCCGTTTCTTGTTGGCAACATTGGAATAAGTTGCGGTTTCGATATCTCCTGTTTTACTGGTTGCGGAGTTTTCATCTTTCGACAGATCTGTGTTACCACAGTCTGTGGTGTTACTAACGGTAGGATTGGAAATTTGGACGTTGCATGATAACTTTGAGGATAAAAAATCAATTTTCTCCTTTAGTAAAGAGGCATTTTCAATGAGAATTTCATTTTTGGACTCCATCTCACGAAGCAGCCTCTGTATTAATACATTCTCACTGAGTTTTTTTTCATTGTTATTTTCATTGTTATTGCCGGCATTATTGAGGTTAGTAAGTGCCGCAGCATCAATAATTTCCCTTGAATTATTTACCTGGGTCGACATTAGGGCTAATTGGTCCTTTAATCCGGCCAGGTTTTCTGTAAGATCCTCGATTTTCTTGTCCTTCTCAATCATAATTAAATCAACAGCCTTATTGATTTCCTTTTCCCGTTCTGATTTCGCACATGTTGGGCAGTAAACTAAGCATTTGCTCGCACTTGCCACACTTAGGCCGGTAAATCGTAGGGCACAGGATAAATGAAGAAATATTTCGCAAATTGCACATTTCACAAACGATTTTTCTACTCCCTTTTTACAATAAAAGCACTTTTTGTTATTGAGTTCAGATTGATCATCCTCACTCGGCGCCATCTTTATTATTATTGTTGGTGTTGGATTCATTAGGGTATTCAAATTTTCAACCAGATCGACATGCGGAAATTATATCTTGAGGAAGATATCAAATTGTATGAATCATGTTCCTGTTCAAAAATGAAAATTCCTTTGATTTTAGGAACAAACGCGATTCAGATTAAGATTGATTATACTGTAGTGTAGTACCTGTGGCCCAGTGGTTATGGCGATGGACACTGACGCGGAAAGTCGCGAGTTCAATCCCGAGGCTAGGGAAGAAAAGGGTTCCATAAACCAATTTAAGGTTAAAGGATGCGTTGAAGTATTCTTCATCATAAAGTCCAGATATTGGGCCTTTAGGGAAGAGAAAGTATCCTTTTTCTTTGTGCATGCTCTATGACTATAAAACATAACCTCGTTCTGTTCTGTCATTTCAGTTCAATAAACAAGCAATAAATCACTAGATCTCACAATAGCCAACCATAGGATATTTGACAGTTACGGACAAATGGGAGCTTTATCTAAATGAGGGTCGGCTTATGTTTATGGAACCATATGCACTTTCAAACTCTCTTTAAAGGCAGCTTTCTCGAAAAGCGTCATTTCCAAAAAGGAGCCTTTTCGTAAAGATTATGGAACTGGGCCTAAATAATGTTGGATTTGGAATTTTGGATATTAAATAGAGTACAGAAAAATAAGTGGAGGAGAATATCAACTTTCCAAAGAAATGTTTGTTAATAAGCCAAAATTTACATTGTTTTCATTTGAATGCAGCCTGAATAAATCAAGACATAACTTATGAATTTCATTCTTTCGATATTGATCAATACTAGTTGTTGATTTTAGTCCCTGATATCAGCAATCAAATATTTGATATTTAGGGGTCAGCAATCTATGAATTAATAAATAAAATTATAAAATAGTCATATACCTCTAAGGTCGTCCACCTTAGACCTTTCCTCTTCGTTCTTTTCTTCCTGTGGTTTTAGCCTTTCCTGATTACGAATAAATTCTTCTTCCATGAGTAAGTAGTCCTTTATTCTTTCCAATTTCAATAACTTCAACCTGCATCTTGTATGAGGAGTTACAGCAGGAAGTTTCAAGGCAGTATCCGGCCCTTTCGTACGACGTTTCTTTTTTCCTACTCTAGTTGGAATCGGGGGCTCGTATTTTTTCTTTTTATCCTTTTCATCTTTTTTATCGCTGCCTCCAGGCCCTGACTGACTCTGACCCTGAGATGTAAAATGAATTTATATTTATCTAAAATTTCATTAAATGAATTTACCATTTTCCGGATCAGTAATTAGGAATAGAACACTAATGAAATTGTGAAAATTCAATGTGAAGGAAGTTTCAAATGAATTTCTACTAGTCATCAACAACAAGAGAAAAATGACAAGACAATGACATTATTGACATTGACCACAGAACATTTAATAATGGAAGTCCTCCACTTTTATAAAGTACATATCACAGAACATCTAATTCTAATACATATTCCGTGCGTAACGCCATGCATCTTTGTACAGTGACTATATTACCATTATTATATATATGATATATATATGGTAATATAGTCACTGTACATCTTTGTGACTCAATCTGCCACATAATGGCATACACCAGTGGCGTATCTTAGATAATGTACCTCATATTTATGTGAATATCGAAATTACTAATATTTTACAGAGCTAATAATTCAAATATTAAGAGAATTACACAAGATTAAAAAAAATTAAAATGGAAAGAAAACTTTAATACCACGTATAATTAATGATAAATTTCTATCACATTTGAAACATACTTTAGAATGAGGAGGTTTCAGCATATTCATAAAAATAATAAAATAAATATACAGTTTTTCAACCATTTAATCATTAAAAATTTATTCTACACATAGTTCTTATACAATATAAAATTTTACTGCCCACTGAATAAAATAAGTTTTGTATACCTATTTGTTTCTTATATTAGATTTGTTATTTGTTTTTTATTAAGCAATAAAATGGAGTAATATTTGAATATTTTTCACGAATACATTTCATTAGAAAAAGAACATGGTTTATAGGGTTATATCACATGATTCTGTAGTGTTTCAAATAATTTAGTGTTCAGAAAATCCTCAATAATTATTCGATTAGTTAGTACTATATAGTTCCCAACATTAACAAAAAACATTCAACTCACACTCACTAAATTGAATTATAAACGGAAATGCGAATAACTTATAACTATGCCACTGGTAAAATGGTTCCTTGAGAGGAAACCGAGGAAACCTGCATTGAAATTTATGAATTTGAACACTAAAATGGGAGATATGAAAACTCAAAAGCACATAATTGTATAATTTATTCATTTTATATTCGGATATTGAAAGGATTTCAATTTTCAACTATAATTAATTCCAACTTTGAAAATTTTTGTTCATAACAATAACCATATTCCAATTCCATATTACCTCCTGATTCCTTTTTCTCGCTCCTGTGGTGGGATTCTGTATCGTCAAAGCGTATCGATCACGTAACGAAACGATCGTTTTCCAGGTATCGGTATTCTATAAAGACATTCGGGCACCGTCGTAATGGCCGAAGGGCATTCGGATCCTCTGACGATAACGTAACGTTTTAGGTGTCGCTTGCGTTACGAATCTCTTGACGACAATCCCGATTGGTTGAATTTGACAAACTTTCTCGTTCAGGTAAGGAAGATGAAAAGGATTAAGGAAGGAGAACCTCTTTCACGCTTCAATTCCACTAATTGGAAAAATTTTATGATCTTTTCCATTTCGGGAAACAACAAACAACCCTTATTTCTTTCCCAAAGTTATTTGCAAGTGGTTCTGAATGTTTAGTTGGGTGCTATCCGTGCTATACTGAATAACATAATATAGAGGTAAATAGAAAACATGAATTTACGTTCGAAACTAGTTAGAATAGAACATTTTCTATTGAACATTATTTTTTCTTTCTTTTAGAATGGAATTTGAAAGTTGCAAGAGGTCCAATCTACTGCAATGGTCGACATTCCTTGATTTCGGTGAGAGGAATCCACAATTCAGGAGGCTCAAGAAAATTATTACATATTTATTTTATACTGTACTAAACTGGTATAATAATAATATATACAGGGTGTTTGGAGGGTGACTAGCCATAGGTAAAGGGTGGATAGGTGATGCTCTTGGCTACTTGTTGCGCCTAATAAAATAACATTTTGAACTTTGGGCAAAATGTTATTTTATAAGGCGCAACAAGTAGCCAAGAGCATCACCTATCCACCATTTACCAATGGCTTCTCACCCTCCAAACACCCTGTATATTCAATAGAAATGGTTGTTTATTTATATTTATGTTATTTTTTTGATTATATTTCAGTTGTACCTGAAATATACTCCATCATGCACAGTTATAGACAGTTGTTATTGATGAAATTAGCCAAATCTCGTACCTCGCTACAAATTTCACCTGAAAAACACAGCTAATTCAGAAAAAGTTCCACCTAGCGTGATTATTCCTTAAATCTTTCGAATACATTTTAAGTTATGATAAAACCTGAAAGAAGCAAAAGTAACTCAAACTTTTGAGTTAACTGTGATGTGAAAAAAGAAGCAAAATTTTATTAACAGCTTCAAAGATTGGTATTTTCCAATAAATTTATATTCATATCTAATAATTATTGTTGACATTTTTTCTTTTCATTATGTATGATTATGAGAATAGACTTATCTATCTAAAACAATTGAAACAAAAACAATTATTCACTTTCAAATATATAATCATTATAAATGCATAAACATAATATTCCATAATATGTAACGGAAAATATAAATATAAATTCACACCGGACTCTTGTTTCGAACTAGTTAGAGGTTAAAAATTTTGGCATTTAGGTTAGAAGCGATCACAGACATGGATAACATAACACACAATCAAAATTCTTTGCAACGTTGACATGTTTCTTCGTGTAAAATCGCCACATCTCGTAAACGGAATCGGAGCGTAGAGATAACGAAACGAAAGCGATAAAGTGTGATATAGAATAGCACAGAATACCTAACTACACAGAAGCGTCACTTAGCGTCGGCACTTTGATATTCATGGGGCAAATTTTCGTGACCTTGATTCTCTGTTAGGTAGTACATATGTCACTTTTGAGTGATCCAGCGGGAAGTTTAAATTTCAACTTGACATATGTACTACCTAGCATGGCACAAATTGAGTTTTGGCGGGAAGGCGGAGTGACGCTTCTGTGTAGTTAGGTATTCTGTGTAGAATAGGGCCTTACTTCGCTTGCGATTCGCCGCGTTACGTTTTCGTATTCGTTTACTAAGCAAGCGGACGTTACAGAATCCCACCACTGATCTGGCACTGATATGCGCAACATACATCCGTAAAGTATGGAACAAATTCATTTTTAGCTGAACAACAGGTAATTTTGAGAAATAATCCTGAAACACGTCGATTTTTTATGTTAATTTACCGTATTTTGAAATAATAATCTAATATAAAGGGTCAATTACGTTCGAGTAATGACGTCACCGTCATTTTTTTTTAAATGAAACACCCCCATTTTGTCTCAATTTTCGAATTACTCTAGCTGAGCTGATTCCAAAAATGAATCACGTGTTGATTTCAATTGGTACAGGGTGGACAAAAAAACAATAGTTTTGCTAGACCACAAAGCAACAATCATGTTTGGAAACAGCTCATTTTTATTACTCTAAACATGTAGCAAACTACGGGGTGTTACATTTGAACCAATTGCCGTTATTAGACAATGAGTATTTTTGATGATATTGTTAATTTACCTAATGAAGAATGTTACGCGTTACTTTATCAGCATCACACAAAACTATTGTATTTTTGTCCACCCTGTACCAATTGGAATCAAAATGTGATACATTTTTGGAATCAGCTCAACTAGAGAAATCCAAAAATTGAGACAAAATGGGAGTGTTCCATTTGAAAAAAATGACGGTGACGTCATTACTCGAACGTAATTCACCCTGTATATTAGATTATTATTTTAAAATACGGTAAATTAACATCAAAAATCGACGTGTTTCAGGATTTCTTAAAATGACCTGTTTAGCTAAAAATGAATTTGTTCCATACTTTACGGACACAGTGTATAACCATTGTATTTGCAAGGCCGTAGCCAGGGGGGGGGGTCCGATGGGGTCCGGACCCCCCCCCCCCCCCCCGAAATTTTTTTTAGAGCTCAGTTCAACGGACACCCCCCCTCCCCCCGAAATTTTTTTCTAGCTACGGCCTCGGACGGACCCCCCCCGAAATTTTTTTCTAGCTACGGCCTTGTGTATTTGGATAAAAATTAACTTGAAAAACAACTTAAAATCACAAAAATCGACAAAACATTCTCGCACTCCACTCGGTTTGTTTGCCACATAAAAAATGGCGGCCACTCTTAAGTCAGCTTCACATTCGTCCTATGCGTTTAAGCTATGCGCGGTATCTTCTCCCTTCCCTTATCTTCTGTCAAACAATGGTTCTGTGGTGTATGCACTCTTCAATTTTTGAATGCATTCGACCAAACCGAAAACATTAGTAATGTTTCGTGGCGGCGCCGTAATGTCATTTCAGTCATTCAGTGTATTTTTCATTGTCTATTTGATGTATCCAAATATATTCTACATGTTCCTTCATGCTGGCCAACTGTAGAAGTGAAGAATATCTTTGGATATAGGCAAGGGCGTAGCCAGGGCAGGGGGGGGTTTTGGGGGTTCTTTCCCCCCCCCCCCCCCGAAATGTTTTCAGTGTTCAATACTTGCTACAGAAAGCGACCCTCACAATTCCCGGCACTTACAAAGTCAATTGCCAAAATTTCAAAACCCCCCCGAAATTAATACCTGGCTACGCCCTTGGATACAGGTATCCACGGATACTCTGAGTTGAAGATAAGTATAGGACATTGTACATGAATTATGTCTAGAATTTTCTGCAGAATCCAAAAAATAAATAATATACAGGGGGTTGCATTTGAAATAAGAAAGTTGGTATTGATGGACACGGTCGCATGGAACACCCAATATAATATTATTTTCTTTAAAAATATGCGCATTTAAAATTACAAATCGACGTGTCCGAGCGTTTTTTCCAACACGCCCTCATTTATTCGTTATCGAATTTATTCCATTTGGCTGTTACACTCTGTATACATCTATCTTCTATTTGATTGGCAATCAACTGATTTCAGAATGGGCATTTCCAGTCATTTTCTGGAAAAATATTTGTTGACATATATGTTGGATTCTCACGTAATCCGTAATTTTTTTAAAATTTTTTCTTCATCAATGTAAACCCTTAAAAAATATTGAAAACTCAAAAATAATCTACCGAATTCAAACGATCAGAAGAAGCGGGAAATCGTGTGACGTCGGTGGCTAGAGAGAGTTTTGATTGGTTGTACTCGTTATGACGTGCTGCTGATATAAATATGACAGCATTTTTTAATTGCCAAATCACAAAAAAAATAGCCTGAAAAAGCCCTTGCTTTCACTCTCCTAATATTATC
Organism: Adalia bipunctata; assembly: GCA_910592335.1. Taxonomy (NCBI): domain Eukaryota; kingdom Metazoa; phylum Arthropoda; class Insecta; order Coleoptera; family Coccinellidae; genus Adalia; species Adalia bipunctata. The sequence continues at coordinate 6,740,744 of OU342949.1, read as the reverse complement.
ATAATATCATTCCTTAAAACAATGATAATATATATATATATAGTGTTGATTTTGGATGTTTTTCTTTTATCATCATGACATTTTCATTTGTACTCCATAAAGGAAAGCTTCATAAAATCATTCAATTTACGACCTCCGAAGATGAAGAAGGCTCAAGTAAGCAGATAGGTGAGAAACTCAATTAAAAATAATTATCCCTAATCTACACAGGTAAGAATTGGTATATATAGGCCGGTATCTTCTAATTTAGGAACCAATATTGATTATTTTCATTTTGAGAAGTGTAAATTAGTGGTAAGAATAATTATTGATTTGGCAACTGTGTGTATGTGAGTATAGATGAATACTCCTAGACTAGACTTATATAACTGTAGTAAACGCGATTCTTTAGTACGCAGAGAAGACGTCGAAATCACAGAACACAAATATTAAGAAAAGCAAACTCCCTACTAAATGTTGGCAACAAAATTGGCCGCCATGTTAGGTGGCTAAGTAGAGGGGGTAAGGCGGGAATATTCAAATAGGATTTGAATCTCTGCTGTTTGTTTACACTTGAATAAAAGCGGGAAATTATGAAAACAAGAATGTTGATAAATCTATTTATTGAATGAATGTTATTTTCAACATGAGTAATAAACATCTACATAAAATTATTATTACAATACTTGTGAAAAGCTTTAAATTATTATAATTATTTCATTTAATAACTTGTCTGACATGCGAACTATTTGACGAATCAAATGAATTATCAATTAAGTGACAAAACTCAGCAGTATGTAAAGCAGTTGTCTCCAAATATCCTGATGCACAAAATGTCCCAATTGCTGCTTCTACAGAGTGACTTAATTGTCGTGCTGCCACATTCACCTTCATCTTCATGTAGGAATCTGAAAAATTAAAATTATTTCCTGTCAATTTATTGCAGCATCTATACGTTCTCTTAGAATTATCGAAAAGAAATGCTTGCTTTATATGGTCCATACAAGCAAACTTCGCTTTCTCAAACTCTAATTTTCCATCAATAATGGAGTTACGTACACTTTGAAAGATGAGGAACATCAAATATTTTGAAAACTCTCTGTCCATTTACTACAAAGTGGAAGGAAGAAGGTTTTTCATTGATGGTAACTGAAACTAAGGAATTCAAGGCAGTTTTATTTGTACTGGCTTCGTCACAAACTGTTGCTATAATGTTGAATCCTAGTGCTTGTAATTCCTCAATTATTTCTTGTATTAGGAGTTTTAAATTACAGGATTTTACACTATCTTTGGAGAAATAATAAAGGAACCCAAATCTTCAAATCCTGATATCTGATGATAATTGTGCACTTGGTGCATTATGTAGATTGGCGAGTTGCATAAAGAATTCACAATGGAAGATTCGTTTGGAATTTTGAATGTTATTGATTCTTTGAATGAAATATTGGCATTTGAATTTGGAGAATTAGAAGTGGGAATTTGATGATAAGGTGGATTTATAGGAGGTTTAGGAATTGAGAGATGTTTAAGATACATTGATTCCCTAGGATTATTGAAATTTGAAGATCTGAAATGATCCTGACATATTCTGAAATCAGAAACGTTGACTCTGAAATCTAAGCCACAAATTTTCATCCAAGTTTCCCTTCTTGAGGGATCTCTGGGAAAATATTTTTTTTCTTCTGAAGGCACTATTGCAGGACGGATATTTACAAGAATAAGAAATCTTACGAGCAGATGACGACTTCACTGTACTTCCAGACATATTTGAGGAATCATAAGCATAAAATTAAACTAAGAAAACAGTCCACTAGTTTAGGAACATTGACTTAGAATCAATGGCTGGGAACGATACTTTTACCAATAATATTAACTATAGAATAGAATAGAATATATAATAATATATAATTATATATATATAATATATAATAGAATGTATAAATAAATACTTACCTGACTAATTACCTGCATACATCGAGAAAAGGCTTACTCCATGCAAACACTCTTTCAATTAAATTTCGGAGGATTTCAATTTTCAATCCTCGATTACAAAAGGGGACTCAAGAGATCTGAAATACATAATTTGTTTAATTTTTTTTTCATAAACCTTATCATATCAATCAGAAGAAACTTACGCCGAATCTTATATCCAGGTTCTTGAACAAATAGGTAATGATTTCAAACTTTGGAAACAATCACGTAATCACCTGGCAAAAGTAAACAAGAACTGACTGACAGTTGACACCGGCCACCGGCAAGTTACGCGCATGCTTGGCGGCCATGTTAGGTGGCAACCAATCACAAACTGCTTCCTGAATTTGTACTAGAGTTTCATACCCCTGGTCGAAATGTCGAATAATGACAAATAACAAGAAGGTTATGTATTTATTTATGTAGGCGTGGTTGCCACATCAGTATTTTCACAGAATGAGTATTATAATATCAACTTAAATGAAAATTAAGTTGTTATATATATGACGATGTTTCAAAAACATTACGGTGATCACATCAAATATAATACGATTACCGGATTACTGAATATACATATTTATGAATGAATTCAGAGATTTTACAAAGACTTGACAACAGCGGCGTGTCTCTCAGTTACTCTGGCTTTGTCCCCTCCATCACAAACTTCAACCAATATAATTAAAAATTGAGCCACTGACGTCACAGCAGAGGACGTTTGAATTCACACGTATTGAAATCACATTTTCAATATCGAATAATTAATCAATTCTTCAAAATTCAGAGTGAATGAATGGTTACAAATGTATTATAAACTGCCCTTCATTATGTCATGGGAAGAAAAGTGCATATTTTGAGGTACTGGAAATCCCCATTGAGTAATAACCCCCGCCCCGTGAATCCGCCCTTGCGTTCGAGTACATTTTGGTCTTGTGGTTTCAATGGCGGATATAGCCTTTTTTTCATGGGGAGGGGGTAATAACCCCCTCTACACCCCCACTCCGTAAACCCGCCTTTGTGTAGTGTTTAACTGGAATGCATTAACAAATATTTATTGTATATTCAATTATTTCCTACATCACTATAACTAAAGTATATAATTAGTACAATATTATTAATGATTGTAATAAAAGACCTAATTGCCTATTTTTTATTTTTTCTGAAAATTTCTTTTATATCTGCCATGCATACTTTCATATATTGTTCTTTCAGTTCCGGAGTTAGACTTTTTTCCACTTCGTTCGTCACCCATTGTATCAAATTTTTGTGTTGAATAATCCGCTCCACTTTTCCACATTCAACATGATAATCTAATATTCTTGTAACATTATCATAAACCTCCATTTGACGTTTTCTAAACTCAGCTTCCCTCTGTAGATCAATATTCTCTCTTTTGGCTCGTATCAATAATTGCTGCCCTTCCATGCATTCCTGATTTTTTATTTCTGATATAATGGCATTTCTGAGGAGTAGTTTCATTTTTTCATTCCAGTTGATTAAATTGCGTTCATAATTGTCTATTTCTTTGTCTATGTCTTTTGCTAATATTGGCCCGTATTTCTTTACTACGTATATACATAGAATGACCATTGATATGCCGTTATAATATTCATGATCACAAACATATATCTCTTTACTGAATAAGAATGTACCTAAGGTTACAACTAATGTATAGAAACCTGTGAATCCAGTAATAGGTACAAAAAATGTTGCCCATTCCTTCGGAATGAATCCGCAAATCACCTGAAATGGTAATTCTTTTCTTCTGCAGTTCATCATTCGATTCTCATATTACTTACTTCTCCTGCTTCTCTTCTTTTAGTCCTAGGTGAATCCCTCAGTTGCGTGAATTTTGTCATCATTTGATTTTCGTTCGTATTCAACTCTTTTTCAACTTCAATATCAGAATTCGGTTTGATTATTTTAATAATACTCATTTCATTAATTTTAGATTTCGACTTCACTAGACAACGAATATTAGAGGGTTCTAAATGATATTTTAAATTTATTTTCAACATTATTTTCCTGATGTTCTGTTTAGTTGCTTCATCCTGAGCAAAATAAATCTTGTTGAGTAGATATTTGTTTCGATTGGTTTCAATATCACAGCTCAAAAATTCATTTTTGGAATTTTTCAGTTCGACAATTAGACATTTTGGTCTGTATAGAATCCACGAATTTCTTGTTTTGAGAAAACCTGATGTATACGAAAGAAGTCTGTTCATATTATTATATCTAAAATGTAAAATGATGACAGACTTTGTACTTACATCATTTCTATGGATGATAAATATTAGGAGCCAAGACTATTATTCCACTGTAAAGAACATAATCATTATTCCTGAAAGACCATAGAACTTATATTTTAATGGAATTAGTATATACAGTATGGTGCGAATGAAAGGAATAAAATCGTAATTTCGTAAACCGGCGACTTTAACACGTTGAGTCCTGAAACTCCTCGATTTTTATTTCAAAACGGGCTATTCGTAAGGAAACCTTTCCATTTTTGACGTCATCTATGCGAGCGTGATGACGTCGTCGCTAAAATTTTTAAATGGAAATGTGGGTGTTGTGATACATTATTTGAAAGGTCTTTTAAATGCCGATTCAACCATATATCAATATGTACAGTAATTGATTTTTGTATTTGTTTAAAAAATTAATAAAATTTTAATATTACAATAAATATTTGATAATATGTATTATTCATTAAATACAACGAAACCTGAATAAAGTGCTCAAATTGTTTACCTTCAGCTAAAATACAATGAGAAATTTATTTTTGTGTGTCGAGTGTCGATAAATACATGATACCAATAGTTTATACATTTTATTAAGAAATCTGTTGAAATTTCATCAATAATATTTGTGACAATACGTAAATCAATTACTGTACATTTATGTACCAATCAAGTCAAGTCAGGCTTTGGTAAGAATCTTATTTCGACGTTTTTTCCCTCACTACACTCTATCTTGTCACTTGATGTAGAATATGAGAGAAATGGACTAGTCTCATTTATTGAGTCCCAAGGGGACGGTCCTAACGGACAAGATTTTCTATTATTGTTGTAGAATATCTTTGGCTTTGAAGTATCCTTCATCATGAAGTCCGGATATTGGGCCTTTATGACAGAAAAAGTATACTTTTTTTCGCGCATGCTGTATGACTTATGTTTATTCATCGAATCTATGACCAAAGAGTCTTTGGTATGACCATTGTTTAAACAATGGTATGACTTATGCCGGCCATACACGAAGCGACCGATCCGGGCGTTTTATGAGACCACGAGCGAAAAGAGTCTCTGTGATTGGTCGGGGGCTCATTAAATGTCATAAAAAGCCATAAAACGCTCGGACAGGTCGCTTCGTGGAAGGCCGGCATTACAGTGGCTTTATACAAGACAGTGGCGACAATAGGGTCATAGAACACGTTTTTGCACAAACATGGCGGATATTTGTTTACATTCGAGTGTCGTGCTGTTTGACATTTGACTCGATCTTGAGCTTTTTGTATAAGTCCATCCAAGAATGATTGACATCAGAGCAGGCCTTGAAAGTCCAGTCACAGCTTTATTTCTAGTTACAAAAAAGTAACTAAAATTTTTCTGTGCTTTCTTCATAGATATAGAAATAACCTAAAAATTGAACGATATTTTTTTTAAATTAAGGAACTTTGAACATGGAAATGTTCCCAATTTTCACATACGATTACCAGCGTGTGAATCTGTATACCAGCAGTATATTATTTTCATCTTGTATTGATACATTTTCGATCTTACGATCAATTATAGGAGCATACAGCCTGGAAATTCTGGTTTGATAACGAAAAATATTGTGGGTGATTAAATAGCACGGTCCTTTTCAATGTTCAATATGAATTTTCGCTAAACCGAAAAAATCTAGTTGATTATTTGAAGCGAGTTACTGCAATGTGAATGGATTGGGAAATTTGTAATAGATATCAAGATAGAAACAAAACTCAACCAATGGATCTATTTAATATATGAAGAATTTTGTCATGACATTGTAACTTTCAATATTTTTGAACAATGAAGGTGTGAAAAATGAAAAATATAAATATTCCTATTATTCTGTTTCAACAACCACAACATGTTATTTTGTCCTCATCTGGGCAGAACTCGTCATGTTCATAATGAAAGGTTTTGTCAGCAATATATTATGACATTCCTCATATTTTAACTAATCTTCTCTCATTTCTTTTTCTACGTGCTCTGTGCAGGCTTTCCATTTTTTAGCTGTTCACTCTTTATAAGAGCCTCATTTCAAAGATATTTATTTCACTTGTTCAATTTTTTTTGTTTGTTCGAAACATTAATGACAGAACCAAAGATTATAGAGAAGGAAGATTGGAAACGAAGCGACAACATTGACGTGAGCGCCGTCTGGTGAGAAGAAAGTCCTGAGATAGATAATAGGTGGCTAAGAGAAGTGACCTTATGTTACCATGGTTACCACATATGGTACAATTCAAACAGACAAATTCAAATCAAATTTAGATTATTCTCCAGTTGAGTTCGTTTAGATTAGATCTACAAAGAATAATTAATAGTTGTATTCGTTAAGTTTAAGTTTAATTGAGTTTTCGTATTGTATTTGAGTTATATATCGTGTAGTGTTTGAGTTTTCGTTATAATTTAGTTTGATTCGTGCTTATTAGTATTCGTTCCTGTGTTTCGGTTGTTAAATATTTGAAGACAAGATGCCATCCGGAGCATGCTGCATGGCAAAGCAGTGTACTAATAATAAAAGGAATAATCCGAAATTATCCTTCTTTAAATTACCGAAGAAAATGGAAATGTAAGTATTGAAACTCGAAAGGGGTAACTCTGTTATTCATTGCATTAATTTTCAGTGCTCTGAAATGGATAGAGTTTTCTGGGCGAGAGGATTTAGATCTCAGCAGAACTTATACTATGTGCAGTGAGCATTTCTCTCCAGAACAAATTATTCAAGTTTTACACCTCTACAAGATGTTTTTTAAATTGTGATTTTGAATATTCTGTAAAAATATGTTCTAATAATTCTGTAACTCAGATGTAAAGATATTTTTGACATGTATTCCAATTTAAAATTGTATGTATATTTTGAAATAAAAATATGTGTCAGAAGTTTTTTGAATTTGCTCTTACTTTTTTGCTGATTTTTCGCTAAAAACAACCACTCCAATCTATGGGAGATGATCCCCCAACATAAGGGGCCTGTAGCGTTCCTCGAACAACTGAAGAACAGAAGAATCATCACTTGGAAGATCGGACCTGATCGAAAGATCCTCCCGATCCATAAGAGAGTTAGGACTTTGTGAAAAGGTTTTTTAGCAGGTGAAGTAATTTTTTTTTACTGCTTCTTTCTCGTTTTTTCCTTCTTTTTTTCCTGTTACAGATATAATTTCAAGACATTTGCATCCAGTTCAATGAAAAGGCAATTTTCAAGCACAAGGAGCTCTGTAACATGGATAGCAGCATATTTTTTTTGAACCAATTCAGTATCACCACACATACACGGGGAGACAGAGTTTTTTCAGAGGTTTTTATCTGTTCTCGTGTATCATACTCAGAATTGTATGGTACCCCGTTTACATTCCCTCTGCTAACACTTAGATTTGGAGCGGGAAACAGATTTTATTCATTTATATAATCTGGTCCTTGTAGCCATTTCTTCACACGTGCCATATGCCATGTATTGTTTGGTTTAAGAAAACAGTTTTTAATACTCTCTTTCAAAAGAATATATTGTTATGGATTCGTTTGTTTTAATTTTGAATTTTGTTACTTTAATTTGACCCAATAACAAAAAAAAATTTAATTTTGAATTTTGTTTGCCGGCGACTCTTATCTCAATTGAGAGTTCTCTGAATTAAATAAATTAACCTCTTGAATTTTGAATTAAATGATTTTAATCAATGAAAATTAAAAATGAACAAATACAACAAAATCCTAATATCTATTCCTAATTATTAACTAAATTTTTGATACCCATTTAGAGTGTAGACTAGGCCTTAATTCTTCCGTCATTCATATCCTTCTGTGTCAACTTGCCAACTCCAATCTTGAAGTCTATGCATAGTCTATGGTTCTGGTCCTAACCTCTCATTTGATTATCTTCGTCCAATTCCTTGTAATATTTATTTACAACTCCGAACTCCAGACAATTAAGTGTACCAATATAGATTTTCACCAATATTGATGCGATTTCTAAATTTCTTCAGATTTGGTAAGTTTTATCTTCTCATCCAGATTATCCAATTATTATTTATTTCGTTTGCAGGTTACTTTCAGCTTCAATTAAAATTTTGCAATTGTGAACAGAAATTGACGATCTTTCTGTAAAATTTCGGAGATGCTCTGATACAGTCTCTACGATGGTTTATAATAGACTGACTGTCTGTTGTTTAGCGACTTCTATTTATACCTTTTCCAATATTTTTGAAAAATCAAGCTTGCTTTGGCTGTCAAATTTTCTTCAAAAATGATGCTTTCGCAATTTTCTTCTTTGAGGTGAGTTTTCCTTCTTCCGGACCACTTTAGAAAATTCGGCCACATTTTTCCCTACATTTTGGTATCTGTTTAGCCTAGCTTAGTGAATTCTAACATAAAAAATTTTACAATTTCCTGCTCAAATTTTACCATTTTACAAAATTTTCATTTTCATTTATCTAGAATTTGTTAATTTCTAATTAAATTATCCAAAATATGCTTTCTTCATATAAAACAAATCTTCTTCCAACATAATAGATGCAATTTGTATCTATCGATCACCTTTATATTACACAATCTTTCAACGGAATGATCGATATCAGATATCTATTATAAATCACATTTTCTTTAAAGTTCTATATACATTTTCCTATTTGAATTTGCTCTTTGTTTTCAATTTCAAAATATCATTCCATTTTACCATAAAGATTAAGAAAAATCATCATTATTACTCATTTTGAGCTTACGTTGAATGAATTTTTAAAATTCAAGATGTTAATTCATATTGGTCTTTATTTTCAGATTTTTAAGAGTCTATTTAATGGATAATTATCAAGGTGTATGTTAACTGAATCAGCTACCGAAATATTGGAATAACTTTGACTTGTTTGTTATTGGATCTTGTATGAATTTAACTTTTGGTGGATACGCTAATATAATTAATGTATGAATTTACTTATATGGTGATGTATTTAAAACTTAATATATTTTTAAATGAATTTAGCTTGTTTAGCTTTCCATAACAATTCCCCAAATTTAATATTTGAAAATTTTTGTTTTTAAAAAAAATTGAAAATATTAAAATTTCTCAAGTAATTTCTAATGTGAATTTCTAAATATTTAATGAATTCTCTTTTTACTAGTCAATATGTGTTTGAATAAAAGATCATTCGGACAAGTTATCAGAATGAAGCTGTGCTGTGTCCCCTTTGTAATTCGTTTCGATTTTGTCTCCAGTTATTTCCATTATCTTGATTTGGTGTTCGATTTTGATAGTTGTTATGATTGTCATTTTGATAGGTTCTTCTGGTTTGATGATTATTTCCATTTTGTTCCCCATTAGAATAATTATTGCTATTGTATCTATTCTGATTGTTTCTTTTGAGTCGATACTCTTGGCTTATTAAGAATTGACATAGTTTATCCATTTCTTTGAAATCATATAATAATAGTACATCTTCTAGATCCTTTTCAAAGTGTTGAATTATCAAACTCACTATATATTCTTCTGTAAAATTTGAATTTAGATATTGTGCTGCACTATACACTTGCATCGCATATTTGTGGTAGGATGTTCCTTTCATTGAGTTAAATTTTCCATTGAATAATTCTGTTTTTATATATTTTTTTCTTGGTTCTCCCCAGAAATATTTCAAAAATTTTATTTTGAAATCTTCAAAAGTGTCTAATTCAGTTTCTTTATTTGTGAACCACAATAGTGCCTCTTCTGATAATAGATTTCTGATAAATTCTTTAAATGTAGTGAATGATAAGAATAGATCTTCTTTATTTTCCAAATATTTGATGAATGGTATAGGATGTTGTCTTTTGATATTTCCATTGAAATTTAATTTATTTTCTCCTATATTAATCACTCCTGGTGATGTTATATTTTCTTTATTTAATATTTTTTTAAATTTTTCATCTTGTTCCTCAAATTTTTCATTCTGTATCTCAATAATTTGCCTCATTCTACTATGAGTTTGATCTAATTTTTCCTTGATTTCTTTTCTTATTGTTCTTTCTGTTATTTCCAGTTTTTCATTACATTTTGTTGAAGTGTCTTCTCTCTCCTTTTCCCATTTCTTGTCGATTAAATTTATTTCTGTCATAACTTTTCCATGTATAGCACATAGTTTCTCATCCATTCTATTTTCGGCTTTCTCAACATCTTCTTTCATTTCTTGCTTCATGTAAGCTAAATCATCTTTTATTTCTTGTTTCATATCTTTCATTTCTTGTGAGTTTTCTTTCATTTCTTGTTTCATATTTTTAATTTCTTGTGAGTTTTCTTTTATTTCTTGTGAGTTTTCTTTTATTTCTTGTTTCATATCTTCTAATTTATTATTTATTTCTCGTTTCATATCTTCTAATTTATTATTTATTTCTTGTTTCATTTCCTCTGAATTATTTTTCATTGCTGCTAGCAATATCTCTAACATGTTTGATTCTTTATCCTGTTCTTTGTTAGTTTCTTGAGTTTCCATTGTTTCGTCTCCTTTCTCTCGACTCATACTCCTGCTCCTAGTTTCCATGTTAAAATATTATGTTATGTTTTGAATTGGATTATAAATGAGATCAATAGAATTTAAATTATTCAGTTATTCCATATATACAAGTTATTCATGCTATTCAAGCCCCACGTTGGGCGCCATTTTGTTATGGATTCGTTTGTTTTAATTTTGAATTTTGTTACTTTAATTTGACCCAATAACAAAAAAAAATTTAATTTTGAATTTTGTTTGCCGGCGACTCTTATCTCAATTGAGAGTTCTCTGAATTAAATAAATTAACCTCTTGAATTTTGAATTAAATGATTTTAATCAATGAAAATTAAAAATGAACAAATACAACAAAATCCTAATATCTATTCCTAATTATTAACTAAATTTTTGATACCCATTTAGAGTGTAGACTAGGCCTTAATTCTTCCGTCATTCATATCCTTCTGTGTCAACTTGCCAACTCCAATCTTGAAGTCTATGGTTCTGGTCCTAACCTCTCATTTGATTATCTTCGTCCAATTCCTTGTAATATTTATTTACAACTCCGAACTCCAGACAATTAAGTGTACCAATATAGATTTTCACCAATATTGATGCGATTTCTAAATTTCTTCAGATTTGGTAAGTTTTATCTTCTCATCCAGATTATCCAATTATTATTTATTTCGTTTGCAGGTTACTTTCAGCTTCAATTAAAATTTTGCAATTGTGAACAGAAATTGACGATCTTTCTGTAAAATTTCGGAGATGCTCTGATACAGTCTCTACGATGGTTTATAATAGACTGACTGTCTGTTGTTTAGCGACTTCTATTTATACCTTTTCCAATATTTTTGAAAAATCAAGCTTGCTTTGGCTGTCAAATTTTCTTCAAAAATGATGCTTTCGCAATTTTCTTCTTTGAGGTGAGTTTTCCTTCTTCCGGACCACTTTAGAAAATTCGGCCACATTTTTCCCTACATTTTGGTATCTGTTTAGCCTAGCTTAGTGAATTCTAACATAAAAAATTTTACAATTTCCTGCTCAAATTTTACCATTTTACAAAATTTTCATTTTCATTTATCTAGAATTTGTTAATTTCTAATTAAATTATCCAAAATATGCTTTCTTCATATAAAACAAATCTTCTTCCAACATAATAGATGCAATTTGTATCTATCGATCACCTTTATATTACACAATCTTTCAACGGAATGATCGATATCAGATATCTATTATAAATCACATTTTCTTTAAAGTTCTATATACATTTTCCTATTTGAATTTGCTCTTTGTTTTCAATTTCAAAATATCATTCCATTTTACCATAAAGATTAAGAAAAATCATCATTATTACTCATTTTGAGCTTACGTTGAATGAATTTTTAAAATTCAAGATGTTAATTCATATTGGTCTTTATTTTCAGATTTTTAAGAGTCTATTTAATGGATAATTATCAAGGTGTATGTTAACTGAATCAGCTACCGAAATATTGGAATAACTTTGACTTGTTTGTTATTGGATCTTGTATGAATTTAACTTTTGGTGGATACGCTAATATAATTAATGTATGAATTTACTTATATGGTGATGTATTTAAAACTTAATATATTTTTAAATGAATTTAGCTTGTTTAGCTTTCCATAACAATATATATATATATCAATTGAATTAATATGTAGATCAAAAATATAATCCTGAGCAGAACAGAAGCCCTGCTTTTGTTGTGTCACCCTGTATATTATTGTCTGGGCTCGATAGGTGGAAATCAAAATTATTACTTATGGTGGTATTCAAATTTCGCGCTATTTCCAGTAACAGTAATCTGTAATGAAAAAAACTACAGTCACTGTAATCTGTAATGAAAACGCCATCTCGTGAGTAAAAAGTCCCGATATATATATGCATAAAACGTAGTCGGCAAAGATTATAGAGAAGGAAGATTGGAAACGAAGCGACAACATTGACGTGAGCGCCGTCTGGTGAGAAGAAAGTCCTGAGATAGATAATAGGTGGCTAAGAGAAGTGACATTATGTTACCATGGTTATCACATATGGTACAATTCAAACAGACAAATTCAAATCAAATTTAGATTATTCTCCAGTTGAGTTCGTTTAGAATAGATCATAGATGCATAGAAATACCTGGTGAAACGACTCCTAAGTAAAAATCGTGAACAAAATTTGTAGATCAAAACAATTGAAATTTTGTGCTACTTCCGGAATAATCCGCAATATTCATCGGTTGTGGCGCGATGATCAGTATGATATAGGTTATGTTATGTTTTTAGAGAAATGACACAATGACAGTTGTCTCTGATCAAAACTTCAAAACATGTATTAATTTCGAATGTCATAAAGATTGTGGTTATGGAATAATAGCGCGACCTCTTCCGGGAGAAATGAAAAGGCGCACAAAGTATCACATGATCAATCGACAAGAAAGTCTTAAACAAAATCTAATCAGTTCCAACACCAGGTATTCTATGCATCTATAATAGATCTATAAAGAATAATTAATAGTTGTTGTATTCGTTAAGTTTAAGTTTAATTGAGTTTTCGTATTGTATTTGAGTTATATATCGTGTAGTGTTTGAGTTTTCGTTTAATATTTGTGTTTTCGTTATAATTTAGTTTGATTCGTGCTTATCAGTATTCGTTCCTGTGTTTCGGTTGTTAAATATTTGAAGACAAGATGCCATCCGGAGCATGCTGCATGGCAAAGCAGTGTACTAATAATAAAAGGAATAATCCGAAATTATCCTTCTTTAAATTACCGAAGAAAATGGAAATGTAAGTATTGAAACTCGAAAGGGGTAACTCTGTTATTCATTGCATTAATTTTCAGTGCCCTGAAATGTAAAGAGTTTTCTGGGCGAGAGGATTTAGATCTCAGCAGAACTTATACTATGTGCAGTGAGCATTTCTCTCCAGAACAAATTATACAAGTTTTACACCTCTACAAGATGTTTTTCAAATTGTGATTTTGAATATTCTGTAAAAAATATGTTCTAATAATTCTGTAACTCAGATGTAAAGATATTTTTGACATGTATTCCAATTTAAAATTGTATGTATATTTTGAAATAAAAATATGTAAGCAAATCTATTTGGTGTGTTTAATTAGTATCAATTGAATTAATATGTAGATCAAAAATATAATCCTGAGCAGAACAGAAGCCCTGCTTTTGTTGTGTCACCCTGTATATTATTGTCTGGGTTCGATAGGTGGAAATCAAAATTATTACTTATGGTGGTATTCAAATTTCGCGCTCTTTCCAGTAACAGTAATCTGTAATGAAAAAAACTACAGTAACTGTAATCTATAATGAAAACGCCATCTCGTGAGTAAAAAGTCCCGATATATATATGCATAAAACGTAGTCGGTTTTTAGTACGAGAGATATGAGGGCGTTTCCTATCTTTGTTACTCTATAATCTTTGGTAGTCGGTTTTTAGTACGAGAGATATGAGGGCGTTTCCTATCTTTGAACTCTATAATCTTTGGACAGAACAAAATGTCAGTGTTATTTTCAACACCAACCTGAATTCTGCAACTCAAAATATTACTGAATTGGCATTACCAACATAATTTCGATTTTCCAAAGCCCCCCGAGATGTCAATCATTCTTGGATGGACAACAAAACAATGAAAGTCCGCCATATGTGGTCGAAAACAGTCCGACCAATCAAAATTTGAACGTCGCCCTCGCCACTGTCCTGTATAAAGCCACTGTAGTATGACCAAAGAGTATAAATACTACTATCTACTTTTTGGTATGACTATAAAACATAACCAAAGATAAAATAGTCTTTGACATGACCTCGGTCTGTTCTGTCATTTCTTTTAAAATGTTTTCGTATTTCATTCTACTGTTTTGTGTTCAGAAGTTCTCTGTCACTGTGTGAAGATTAATTTTTTTCCACAAAAATCGAAAATGTCTTCTTCTTCGAGTTCTAGGTCTTCCTCGTCTGATGATGAACAAGATATATTTTTAAGAAGGCCGAATAGGAGTAGGGACTGTAGGGAGCCACATTTAATATCATTCAATTCGACATCTGCTCGTCGCGAGGCAGTTAATTGACCATATTCATCGTCGCCATATTGTTGTGCGACAATACCAACTACCCAGTGTTTCCAACGGAGAAATATTGAGTTTATCAAAAATACTATCTATGGTGTGTGGTATAAGAGGTTATATAAAATTGGTGGTAAACTTTGGTTGAGTATTTTGTCATAAAATCCAAGAAATATGGGTAGATATCAGTATAGTGGTGGCCATGGTTGTTGTGTCAGTAATTGTTGGGCGAGTAATAGATCTAAAAAAAAATAAAAAAACTGACACCAAAATATTTCCATTTAAACTTTCGCGGTCCTAAGAAATTAGTGACTTTCGTTATTCGATGTTGCGAACCCTGGGTAGTTGGTATTGTCGCACAACTGTATGGCGACAATCATCAATGAACATTTTGGCAATATACAGGGTGAGTCTTCAGCGTGAACATATATTTTAACTGTAGATTCTTGAGGCCAAAATAAGCATTTTTTTCATTTTCCATTTTTTCGGAATTCGGCTGTTCAAAAAATAAAATTATTTGAAAAAAAATGAGCCGAATGAGTGCCTGTTACGATTTTCTGGATTCAATGCAAAGTTCATATTATTTCTCTATTGAAATTGAGTTGATACATCTAGGAAATACTTCAGTAATAACCTCATTTGAATATGAATGTTACAAACACGATATTTCCTAACAAAGACACTTAGGTATTTCAGCAATTGAAAAGCCATATTTCCCCGGCAAAATAAGTTCCTTTTTCGATGTTCCTGAAGATTAGTCTGTAAACACTAATAACTTGTTCATATTTTCCTCGATATCCCAAAAATATCTCATAATTGTTTTCCCTAACCTAACTCCATTCACCTTGGTCATAGGATTCGAGGTCAATGACCTAATCTAACCCTCTTCTATGATACATATTTTCACAGAGGATGAACTAATGCAAGGGCACTAGTTTTGTTTACTTTTCGCTAATGGCGTCTAGGCGTTCCTCTTTGGAAATGCCCAACGAGTATGTAGTTCTGATTTTCGCCGATATAGCGCTACGATCTTAATTTCAGTGGCCTAAAACAGTGCGCTACCTCGCAATGCGAGGTGGCCGGCGCGCAAGACAAACTGTTGTTCTATGTCTCCAACCTCAGTCCCATGAACAACGCATGCGAATAGCGATAACCGGCGTGATGGACTACGATTTATTTCTCTCATTCATTTATTTACAGAGGAGAATGCAAACAGGTGATGATTATGTGAACAATTAGTGTGATAATAACCGTGTAGTGTCGAGTTTATAAAATTCCAAAAGGATATTGTTTAGATAGAAACATCACCACAGATTATTCAGTGCTGAGTTTCATTTTTCATAAATTTCAATTTATTACGTGGTTTGTATCGACATTCATCATTAATTTCCGAATTTTGTATTTCATTGACATTTATTTTTAACATGGACCGGTAAAAATAAATTCTTAATAGAAACTGTGGGTATAAAATGTAAAATTTCATGTTTCTTATAATTCAATTTCATCTCCCACATTTCTGGGATTTTATTATTACATATCTCTACATCAAACGTTTTTCCATCATAGAGACATTGTTTAAACAATGATAGAGATATTAGTCTTGACAACGTTTACTGCGTTCGTTATTACCAATCCGAGAGAGGAGCGAGAGAAAACGGACACAGAAATATAATAAATACGGATCTCTCTCTCTTTCAGCCAGAGAGAGAGAGAGATCTGAATTATTATATTTCTGTGTCCGTTTTCTCTCGCTCCTCTTCCGGATTGGTAATAACGAACGCAGTAGTTGATGAACATTGTTAACTAGTATAGAGATCAGAGAGTTTATAAATTTCAGCCATTCTGTGATATTATAAATCCAGGAAAGCTGATTTTTACGTCAAATTTCATCGGTTAAAATTGGGAATAACTCGAAAACGACGCGTTTTATTGAAAAAACATAAGGATATTTCTATTATTTAAAAGGATTTATTCTTTCGAAAATATGAACCGTTTATCTATTTCGAGTGGTTTTATAGTATTTTTGCGTGGATTGATGAGTCGGCTACTCTGTTACTTTCATACCAGGAGAAATATTGAATAAGTTTTGATTGAGGAATTTTCACCATGAATAGAGTACACACTCAACCAAAATTCAGTTCATTTGAAATAGAGGTTACGAAGATATGAAGAGAAAACACCCTGTATCTTTGAAACAAAACCAAATTTTGAAAAATGATATAGAAAAAAGTGTTTCGTTTCATGAGAGGAATCTACAGTTAAAATTTATGTACGAGTCAAACACTCACCCAGTATAATTGGATAGATTGATTTGTTAATTTTAAGCTTCAATATACATTCAACCCTGAAAATATTTTACATATCCAAATTCTCGGAATACGTTACATATTTCCTTATCTCATTCATTTCCTATATAAATTCCCAGATATATTGATATATTTCTTATTAAACACTCAAGCATCCAGTAAAAAAATATATAATTATCACTTTTTATTATGCACCACAATTCGAGGTTTCACATTGAGTTTTGTTTGACATCTCTAAAACTTGCAGCTTTAATAAATGTAATTATTAGATAAGTTAGATGTTCCCCAGAAGTCAAATAAATCTCTCAAGTTGTACAAGAAAATTTCTGATCATTTATTCACATAACTGTGATGCAATCTCAATGAATATCTATATGAATTGGACTTCCCTCAATATTATCTCAAAATATTTCAGGAGCAGCCATAGGAACTTGGAAATAATTGAATTATCCTCGGAATTACCTCAAAATCAATAGTCTAACCATTCTGATATATATTCACAAACTGTAGGATTGATTTTTCCATCTTTGAAACATCTTGCTTCCATAGGACATACACCACATGGAGTTTTAACAATTCCAGTTGAGGGAATAAGACCATTAGCAGCTCTATATAAATAACCATCCTCAGAATATAATCTTTCAGCCTTATTATCTAAAACAATTGTATATAGAATGCTTTCTATATCTCCAACTGCTAAAGAAACTTTGCTTATTCCAAGTGCAGAAATGAATTCATGAACCTCTTCCACTGAAGCATAACTCCTTTTTCGACCTAAAATTGGACCCAAAACCTTCGCCGAGTCTGCTTTTTCAGCCAGAAATCTCAGACACTGTTGATTTAAAATATCTACAAATTCCGCTTCAAAATCCTGATCTTGATACCAAGCTCCACCTGTTATGGATCTGTCTGGTTCTAGATTGTATAACATATAAACTTTCTTCTTACTTGCCTGCAACAAAGTGAATTATTGATAGGAGAGGTTGATTTGATTTTCTCAGATAGCACAAGAAAAAACAGATTGTTGTCTTCTATTATTGATTGTGCTATCCAGATGGCATAGATGATAACAGTAAATTAGTTCTCAATCTAATATTTTGAGACAAATATTGTTAATTATGAAAAATTTTAATGGCTAGAGACTCACTGAAACTGATTTAACAGCCTTAATAGATTTCTTTGTTTCTAAACTTTTTAAAACTTTATTCAATTGTGTCATATTCAAGTTCGATTTATATCTAATATCTCGAATCCATATTCCTTTATTTCCAGCTTCTTCTATCAGTTTGAACACAACTTTTTCTTCACAGTCCAATCCTTTTGTAGAACTAGCTTTGGACAGATCCTTATATTTGTATAATAATTTACCTTTGTTTTGATAAAGTTCTAGCGATCTGGAATGAAGTTTCAAAAAATTATAAAATTAAATTTTGAATGCAATAACATTGCTTACCCCTTTTTTAAGCATTTATTTATTGCCTCAGCAATATCTGAGAGTTTGACATCAGGTAATAGTGCTTGGATGTTTTCAGAAGATAAACCATCAGGCTTTTGTTTTGCTAATTCTAATAATACATTTACGTCTTCCATGTTGAGAGAAATTTTGAAACACTCAAATTCTCAAATAATGTTTTTAACACAGTGCATAAAAAAAAATGTGGTTATTGGTTATATATGTTTTCTGTGGTTTCTATTCCCATATATGTGTTCTGTGACCCAGGATCTCTAGGGGTGCGGTCCGTAATCAACTATTAGGTTCGCATGCATTTCAATATTTCGTTCGTTTTGGAATATTCGTGTTTTCGAGTCAAACTGGTGACGTCACGCACCGTAATTTTCGAAATAATTTGAAGCGGTTTGAAAACAGGTAGTGGCTGGTTGGTCTGTGGTGGCCGTAGTGGGGTAGTTCGAACTTCCCTGAGAAAAAAGACTGAAATGACAACTTGTCATTTCCATTATTTTTGCTTTATGCGCATGCGTTGAATAATACATGTAAATTTTAGATAGAGAAGCGGGTGACAATTTCTAACGACAATTTCTATATGCGTAAAACGTTTTGTCAAATATTCACATTTTTGATGTTTTTGCACGCTTAAGAAAAAGTGATTATTAAGTTTACCAATAAAACTCGTTTTGTACGTAATAGTATTCATGGGGTTCAGAATCATAGTAAACGTTTAGTCAGTTTAGCAATTCGTATTACTTCTGTGCAGTTACTGAACTCAGTTTCCCTCCAAATAATTATTTCAGAATTTTATTGAACGAATAAAATGCCTCTCCTTAAGAAAAAGGTTTTCGAAAAAGTATCACCTCAGGAGTTCCTTAGAGATGACGAGGAAGTTTTTTATTGTGAATTGACAAACGAAATTTTTCGTAATTATGAGTGAGTATAGTTATTCTGTTTCGACAGTCCTATTATGTTGATATTTCTAACGAATACCCAGAATATCGATTTTAGCATTCGGATTTGTCGATCATTCTTCCTGTAGAATTGATTATGCCGAATGGAAACCATTATTTTAGGTTATATTTATAAGTTTATTAATTTGCCAAATAGGGTATCGAAAAAAAATACTTGAAGGATGATTACTCTTAGTATGAGTGAGTTTCTACACGAAAGAGATTTTTGAGGAATTCTAGTGTTTTGTATTTTTGTTTTCTTCTTTCTTGTATGGTGGTAATTGTATTCTGATTTCTGACAACATCACACCTGTTGTAGAGGATATCGCTGTATTAGGTGGTTTCATGTCAGGCTTGAGACACTGTAGCTTTACTTCTTTTCTATGACAGAAACAGGCCAATAAATGTAAATAAACCAGACAAAAATGGCATGCTTGGCATTCCAGAGCTGTCTGTGCCAAAACCCTGTACACTTGATTGGTGCCTCAGGGTGAAGGTGAAGGAAGTTGCAAGGGTCTGATGCCCTTGACTGTAATATTAAAGTCTGGTATGGTGCACACCTGTCCTAACCGTGGATAAAAATACCTTTCTTGTTAGGAGATTAGAATAAACTAATTATTTCACTACAGAATGGATTTTAATTCTTTGAAAACTAGATTTCTTTCTGGCCTATGTTGTGTCTTATTTGGAAGCCAGTGCTTGTTAAGACAAAGTAGGAGAGTATCATGAGTATCATTTCTTTTACATGTTTAAAGTTGTCAAAACTATGCAGGAAAAAGTGAGAAGATCAAAAGGTGCAACAAGGATGGTAGAGAGGATATCAGCGAATGTTAACAAGTAAATCACTTTAGCACACTATGGAAATTGTTTGCTTGAATTGGTCCCTTCACTCATCACTTCCTCTTTGCATCTTTAGGATTTTACACTGTGTTTTCAGCTTCAGAAATCAGATTTAAAATTGTTGAATTATACAAAATAAATGAGAAATCATAAATGCATTATTTCCATCTTCTTCATCATTTTTCTAATCAAAAGTCCTATTTACCAGGTAAAGATCAATTTTGGAATATAGGAAGAATAAATAATACATCCTTTTATCATTATTTGGGCTTTAACCTCCATATTATAATCTTCAATCATAAATAATGATAAATTTCGAAAAAATAAATGTGAAACAAAAAATAATAACCAAAGGTACAAATGCACCTGTGCACTTATTATCCTAAATATGTAGGTTATTCAAAACACATGGTTTGGTCTTATCCAATACAATTCAGCACAATAAAGAAAGTCCAATCCAAGCCTATAAGTAACAGCATTAACTTGAAATTCCTTCAAGATATGATTTGTTCTCATGATCAAACTTTTTACAGTTTCCTTAACTTATTTTTAGCTTTTTACTCTAATGGTAACCTTTTATGTACCTTGGGCCCAATGTAACTGAGTTATTGTGCTTGGGAGTTGTTGTTATTGTTTCTGTTATATTATAAAATAAATAAATAATTGTATTTAGGGCAATTGCCCTTAGTCCTTCAGCTCAATTATATTATGTCATTCATGTATTTGCATTGACCTAGAATATATAGACTGGGTACCCCACTATCTCAGCATTGAGTGTTCGGTCCCCAGATATAGAAAGAAAGGGGCATAGATTAATGCGAGAGGAGAATATGCTTTGGTAGGCAAGGTCATTATTGGAAGACATCAGTGTTGCCGTTGCAATGGTAATATCCGCAAATCTGCCGATTTCGACTGGTAGGCTGGTCGACTGGGTCGATTGGTAGGCGGTTAATTTCCTATTTTCATGGAAAAGGCGGCAACATTGATGTCAATCATATGATAATCATGACGTCACAATCGTTTCATCTCTTTCTATATCTGAGGACCGAAGATTTTTCCCTATCCTCCATCTACGGATTCTACATCAATGTGTATTTGTAACAAATGTGAATTGTGTTATTGTATTGATTAACTCTTGTGCATCATTATTTATCATTTTTTTACAGGGAATTTGCCGAAAGAATGCTCCTCTGTACTTCCATGGTATGGACTTGTGCCATGACAGGAAAATCTAATCTTACCTATGAAGAAGCTCTAGAAAGTGAAGAAAATGCCAAAAAAAGTATCAGCGAATTTCCTGTTGAACTAAGAATTCCTATTTTATATGTTGCAACAAAAACCAAGCGAACTGGATTTGGTGAAATGGCTGAGGATGTGTTTTTATATTGTAAAGACAGATATTTCATTGGGGAAAAAGTTGAATCTTCTTTCACTTCCAATAAATGGGTTGAATCTCATATCCTTCAGGTGATAGCACCAAACGAAGAAGAAATTGTAAAAATGCATTCCCAGAATGGGTAAGTTTTAATTTTTGTTTACATTTATCCTTATTGTAGCTAGAAAGAAAAAAAAAATCGAATGAATCTAAATCACAGATTTGTGAATATCTGATAATGGACCTCGAATTGCCATTAGTTCTGATAGAAATTAAATCAGCTTGATAAATAGCAACAATAATGATGACTTTTTCAGAAATACCGAAAAAATTTCTGTTCCACCTCCTACAATGTACAAATATGAAATAGAGCATTTAGATGCAGATGACCAGGATATAAGTGAAATAATGATAGTTGATCACAATCAACTAAGACGGAGAAAACTTATGTTTTCAAGAGAAAAATGCAAACTTTTTCTCAAACAGTATGTCCAACAAGACTCCAATATGCATTGGATAATCAAACCATCTGCTGTGAAGGACTTTGGCTTAGATAAAATGAAATTTGACAAAATCTTTAGTGGTCGAGAACCTGCTTTTGATTCATCTAGAAGATATGAGAAGAAATTAGAAGTGGCATCCAATCCACCTGTTAATGGCAAAAAATCTCGCCAAGAAACACTTGCGAAATATCTGACAAAGCTTAATGAGCCTGCCAAGATGAATGGCACAGCTGATAAGGAGAAGAAAAGTAAGGATAGTGAGGCTAAAAGTGCACAACTCTTGGAAGAAATGGAAAAGAGAAAGGAAGAGTATCAAAGGATGAAGCAGCAAAAGGAAGTAGATCAGAAATTGGTTGCTTCTGAGTTGAGAAATTGGAACCATCCCAGGGAGGATTTGCAACTTGAGGATCAACAGGTAATACATTTAATTTTTTATATCATTTATTCATCAATTGATTATCAGTGTTACATTGAACATAAAATGAATACTGCATATTTCAGTGTCAATGAGTTTTCTTTAGTTTCTTATTTTCGATTTTGTAAAGTCTTGATGACTGCTGACCAAATTTCCCTTCGTTTCCTGTTGAGAGGGGTCTATACCGTTCGACGTTCAGTTCAAAACGCGATTCGGGATTTCTCACGATAGAGACCACCGATTTATATGGGGTTTTCAATATTATTCAATTTGAAGAGTTCTTCAAGTCGGAAAGTTCATTACTTTTTTTTCGTCGAAAAACACATCAATTTTATTTTCACTCGACGAAAAAATAAAAATTTATGGACTTTCCGACTTGAAGAACTCTTCAAATTGAAAAATATTGAAAACCCCATATAAATTGGTGGGTGTATTTTCTGAGTTAATATCCACTTTAGGGCAAGGGTGTAATGCATACACTCACATTATTTTTTAACGTAGATTCAATATCTGCCATAAAAAAATGGGGTTCTAATTTGAAAAAATTGATTTTTCACGATTTTGTCATCCCTAACTTTGAAAGCGATTTTTCACCCCCTGTATCATGAATCGCGATTTCGATTTTAAAAGTGGATACATCAATCTTACATCTTGAAAAATCCCAAAAATGAAAATTTTCCATCCAAAAACCTCGAA
Organism: Adalia bipunctata; assembly: GCA_910592335.1. Lineage (NCBI taxonomy): Eukaryota > Metazoa > Arthropoda > Insecta > Coleoptera > Coccinellidae > Adalia > Adalia bipunctata. Next base: position 6,717,481 of record OU342949.1, on the reverse strand, counting down.
GTTATTCTTGTTTCAGCGGAGCTCTATTTTCGATTTTTTTTTTCGAATTTTCCCGCTCAGAGAATTTTCCAACCAAAACTGAAAAATGTTACATCAAAATAACTTGAAATTTTCTAAGGAATCTATTTCTGCAATAAAAAAATGGTGTTCTAATTTGAAAAACGGAAGTTGACGTCATTTCCGGAAAAACCGGAGGTGCTCATGCCTTGAAAATATTTTAGATTTCATCAGCATCGTGAAATACTCATAAGTGCTGAATTTCATGAAAATACGTTCAGTAGTTTCCCGTATAAATATGGGTGAGGTTCCTCGTGAAAGACCCTGTATAGTCTAAGGTTGGAAGTTGCGACTAGTGCACGCAATCAAAAATGAATTCCCATCTATTAGGTTCTTTGGGCGACGGCATGCATACGAAGCATCAAATTAGAAAATGTATTTAAATGTGAATTACTGCAGGGTCTGAATTTTCTTGTTGTGTTCTGTTTCCGGCATCTAGCACTGTTGAAGGGTAGCGAATAGCCTGATAACGTGCGTAATATAGATGGGAATTCATTATTGATTGCGCACTAGTCGCAACTTTCGAACTTCGATACCGAAAAAACTGTCCATTTTTAGGACTCGGGCCCATGGAGACTATTGATCAGAAATGTATAAACTACAACATATCCAAATTTCAGCCAATTCGACTGGGATCCATTTCCCATTTGATTTGTGCAGGGTCCTTTATAATGATTTATTGTTTATGTTGGTGTATCACCCCGATAGATGGCGACGAAAATGTTGCGAGTCCTGTGATTTTCCAGTCTATGGTTGGAACCAATCAACCATAGAGCCAGGTCTATCTACCATACCTATCTTTATAGGCATCTGAACATAAGCGTTACGCCACCTGGTGACAATCAGAGTCCCTAAAAATCTTGACATAGTTCGTTCATTGGGCTTTGTGTTGATGTGAATTTCTACGAATATTTAAATTTTAAAATTATTCTAATAGTTATGAGTCGTTCGAATCAAATTTTTATAACGAAAATATACACTCAGAACTAACACAACACAACAATCTGATGTCAATAATTGTAGTTCCAATACTGCCCACCTTTGCGCTGCATTCTTATTTTCGGTACAGTGACTGTATAACCACAGTGACGACAACTGGCTATAAAACTGTCAAAAGTCCGCCATGTTTTGTCGAGATGTTTTGGCGGTATTTTTGAATTTTACATCGGTAACTTACGGCAATATTTCATATTATAGGTCTCAATTTCATTAGGAAGTAACATTATGTTCCATGAATTCGATCTAAGATATGACGTTGCAAATGAACTGAATCGTGCTATCTATTTTCCCGAAGATACAGATCGAAAATACTGGTTATCTTTAACTTCTAACTTAAATTATTATTCAGAAAAAACTGAAGAGCTACATATACAAGTGAAGATTATTATTTGCCAATAGTAAATTCATCTTGATTGATCAGTCATTGGCTTAATGGCCATAACTCTCGAAAGAAAATAAACAATAACAATCATAGATGGGTTAGAAAATCTGCGCACTGTCATTTCGACAAAACATGGCGGCCGACCAATAGAAAATGAGACACAAGTTGTCGTCACTGTGGTAATATAGCCACTGTAATTTTCGGATGCCTATAGTGCTCTACTTAAATATTCTCTTTTGATAAGTCTATGGTTTATGCCCATAATCCTGCAACCATCGAAGCATTGAAAGCCGAAATTAGTCGCTGTATCAATGAAGAATCTATGAATTAATAGTTTGAAGCCATTTGATTTGCTAAACTCAGGATAATTTTAATGAGATTAATGATTTTTCCACAGCCTCTACCGGTTGTTCCAGAATTAGAAACCAAAATTGCTGGAGAATATATTGGAGATGTTATAATGGTCATGGAATTCATCCATCTATTTTCAAATTCTCTTAATCCAAAAAAATTTGTTCAAGGAAGTATAACAATGAAATTGATGGAGAGAGCACTGCTGGAAATGGAGGTGAGTAATGATTTTGTGGAGTGTTTTTTCTTGCATTGATTGAAATTCGTAAATTTGATGTGGATCGCCTGTTTTAGGTAGCTCTGCTTGGTTTTCAATTGACAATAATCCCTTTATAGTATTTCGATCCCTGATATTTTCAATATCCTATAATGTTGGTGGTAATCGAACTCACCACTTTCGATTAACTATCATCGCTTTGATAACGGAAATTTAGAAGATTAAACCCAATTCATACTCGTAGAGAATTTGATTCCTACCAAAGTTTCCTCAAAAAAATTGTTTTGGTTCATACACCTGCGATTGTTGAGTTATAGAAAGAGTGTCACAAATTAGTGTTAATATCTCCAAACTCCCTCATTGTATGAAATTTTCTTCGCCACAGTGGAACAAGAGGAAATACGCTGATCCTGCTTCTTGTATAAATTCTGAGGAAATATTTTACAGGGTGTCTGAAACAGGGCTTCAAAGTAAGCCCCAATAAAACTATTATATCTCATTTTTTCAAATGGTAACCATATAATTTTATAATTCCGTTCAATTGCTCGTCAAAAACTAGTTAGAATGTGCCAAACATAAATCATGTATTTAAAATCAGTAGTTTTGCCGTTATTGAATGAAATTCGAATTTAACGACTGAAGCCAGGTTTCTTTGCCTAAACATAATTTTCAAGTAGGCTCTTATTATTGCTTGTTTTACAGCGTGCTTGATCAATAAAAATAAGAAAGAATGACAATTATTAACATCGCCCACTTTAAAATAGACGAGCATACCACTGAATTCCACGACTAAAGCCAGGCTCAGTCAAATTCAGTGGTATGCTCGTCTCTTTCAAAGTAGGCTATGTTAGGAATTGTCATTCTTACTTATTTTCATTGATCAAGCACTTTGCAAAACAAGCAATAATAAAAAGGTACACTAGAATGATGTGTCAAAGTCTGTTCTTTATTTGCGGCGAATATGACAAATAAACAAAGCAGATAATGAATGATGACTAAATAAAAAATCTTAGTTTGAAACAAATTCTTATTATTGACATAGTCTACTTGAAAATTATCTTAATAAACCAGATGTTCAGACAAAGAAACCTGGCTTTAGTCGTGAAATTCGAATTTTATACAATAACGGCAAAACTACTGGTTTTAAATATGTACATGAAATGTTCGGAATACTAGTTTATGACGAGCAATCGATCGGATTTACAAAATTATATGGTTCCCATTTGAAAAAAATGAGATTTCATAGTTTTATTGAGGCTCACTTCGAAGCCCTGTTTCGGACACCCTGTATAATATTTCCCCAGAATTTATACCAGAAGCAGTATCAGCGTACTTCCTCTTGTTTCACTGTGACGAAAAAAGTATCATACAATGAGGGATTTTGGAGAAATTAACACTAATTTGTGACACTCTTTTTGTCAACAAATTTGACAATCAGGCTAAAACTCAACAATCGCTTGAAGTGGTTGCGCATAATATCATACATCAAATCAGTGCAGAATTAAACGAATAATTCAAATATGTAAAAATATACAGGGTGTTACATTTGAAATAACGTAGTTCACATTCGTTTCCGGTAGAACTGGAAGTAGATTCCGCTAGAAAGTATTTTTAAATCCAATTTTATGTACTCTAAAACAAAAATACAGAATCTTGAATTCGTATCAAAATTCCGTTCTCGAACACTTCTAATGAAACACTTAAAAAAATCAGCCTGTATATGTATAAAAATCCACAAGGCTTCCCAAAGAGAAGATTTATACAAACATCAGTATACATAGCCTTTGATGAAGATGAATTGCCTTTGGCACTATTTCTGGACCTATCCAAGGTATTAAAGTAAACAAACTTCTTAAAAAATTTGAAAGAATTGTAATTAGAAGACAAGCTTTCAAATGGGTTACATCATATTTCAAGGATAGAACACAAATGGGCAAATGGGGGAGTTAAAATTCAACGGAAAAACCTTTGAATCAGGATAACAGATCATTAAGCTAGTAAATTATGCTGATTATTCTAACTGGAAATCAATAGCCAGAATTAAAAAAGACAGTTTCAGAAGTGCTGACACTTGCCAGTTCCTGGTTCAGAGGTTATATCTGATATTGAATGGGGAAAAGACGAACGTATAACATTTGGCATTCAGCTCGGATACGTTATTCTCTATCAAAATGACGCATTTCATCTCGATCGATCCCACAATTTCGGACAGTCTTATATGGAACCCCATGTCTAGCTTCATTAACGAACTTAACCGTAGCATTCGATATTCGAATGATCTTTTAAGGCTATTCCTAGCTGCGGAGATCGTGAGGAAATTAACTCGCCGTTCTAGGTAGAAATACTTTTCAACTGTGTACATACTTACATGACATGTGATTATTTGCTCATTGGCGAAGGATGAACATTTAATCAAATGAGGATCAATTGGTCAAACCGGTGATTTAATATTTAATTTTTTTCCTATTAGGTGGCTGGCCCACTCATCGATCTAATCCAAATGTTTCTCACTGCTCTTTTACGTGAACAAGTGGACGAAATTCCTCACAAAGCCACTTTCTTGAAAAATATCGATCTCGACAACATGTCCATGGAGGAAGCAGCTAAATTTGCAACATTGGCTGCTCATTGGCCCAAGGAATGCCAAGGATTATACTTGAGGGAACTGCCCTTGTACAGTTTGACAGTTTCAGAAGTGTTACGTTTGCATTTACTATCTTCTGGGGTCAAGCTTCTAGAAGCTGGAGAGAAGAAGCGATATTATTTAAGAGGTGGTTTTGTCACTATAGATGATCCTGGTCTCTACTTGAGAATTAATAAACCTCATATACTCAAGGCCTTAGCAGTTAAAAATGTCACACAGTTGGATTTGAAAGTGAGTATTTAATTAGTTCATTCTACATATCATAATAAGCCCCACTTTTATCTACGTGATTTGAGTTTTTAGACAAATGTTATCTATTTGGGATCATAAGAAAAATGGTACTGCCATATATCTAATAATTCCTGTATCAATCAAATTTGAAGCTGGGCTTTGGTAAGAATCCCGATCTGCGCATGTGCAGTATTATTGAAAAAATAATAATTTACTAACTCTGTCTCTTAGCCCGGGAGCCAGTGATAGGTTTTAGTCAAACATTTTAACCCTAGCCATAAATTGTATATATCTTGATTCGGTTGTTTTCTTAGCCAAAGTGACCGTCAGCTGGCTCAACAGTTGTGGGTTCGCCAACGGGAGCAACGAAAACATGAAAAAAAAATATTGGGTTTCAGTCATTTTAACCCTGCTGAAATTTACAGTGATGGTATTTTGTATAATTATTGGAATAAAAAAAACGTCCGCTGGCTGTACGTTGGTGGAAAACCCGTCCGCTGGACATTGGCCCGAGGGATGAATGTTTCCCTCCGGACGTTAGGATCCATATAACGCACTTGGTACATAAATAACTATTAGGATTCAGTCATTTTAACCCTGCTGAAATTCACAGAGATGGTAGTTTATATAATTTTTCGAATAAAAAAAATCGTCCGCTGGCTGTACGTTGGTTGAGAACCCGTCCGCTGGACATAAAAACGTCCGCTGGACATGAAAACTTGTACAAAAATTTTGACTTTCAGTCATTTTAACCCTGCTGAAATTTACAGAGATGGTAGTTCATATAATTATTCGAATAAAAAAAATCGTCCGCGGGCTGTACGTTGGTGGAAGACCCGTCCACTGGACATGAAAACTTGTAAAAAAAAATTTGAGTTTCAGTCATTTCAACCCTGCTGAAATTTACAAAAATATAGTTTATATAATTATTCGAATAAAAAAAAATCGTCCGCTGGCTGTAGTACGTTGGTGAAAAACAAGTTTTCATGTCCAGCGGACGGGTTTTCCACCAACGTACAGCCAGCGGACGATTTTTTTTATTCGAATAATTATATAAACTATCATCTCTCTGTAAATTTCAGCAGGGTTAAAATGACTGAAACTCAATTTTTTTTACGTGTTTTCGTTGCTCCCGTTGGCAAACCCACCACTGGAGCGCCAGCTGACGGTGACTATGCTATAAGAAAAATACATATTAAGCTATATCATTGAGTTTAAATATACATAGAGACACATCCTGGTTCAACGATTTGAAGCTGAATTTAGTGTAGTTCCTTCACCGGTTCATAGATGGATAAGTGTGTTTCAGAGAAGCGAAATATGTTACTCCCGCATCTGGCGGTAAGTAGCTGAACTATGAAGCACTATTTCCGAAGCCGAATGCGATGACGATCAGGACCGGCGTAAGAAATATTGGATGTTCAGTATTTCATCACCTGATTTTTTGGATGCAATTAAACGAAAATTATTTTTGATCTTTCATGAATATAAAATACTGATGTATGAAAAATAAGGAACTGAATGAAACTCTTTGGACTCTGAAGCGACGTTTTCGAGTCATAATTCGTCTCAGGCTACAATGAAAACGGAATGAACAAATTAACTGTATATGTGTATGTAAAAGTGATGTGGACAAATCCAAAAAAATGTTTTTGAAAATGACTATATAAAACAATTGAAGATTCAATAAGAATACACTTCGCGCCGAAATTCCCTGTTTGAGGACTGACTAGACCAGGAGTCGGCAACCTTTTGAGTCGGAAGAGTCAAAAATTTATAAAATTTCCAAATTTTTTTTCAAGAGCCACAAATTTTTCTCTCGCCAATAAACAGTATTGTCAAACACAGAGTGCTTCTTAATTGGAGGTTAAAATGAAGAGGGGAGATGACATGAATAATTTTAAGTGAAAAAGTCTCATAAAAATGTGCCCGAAAACATTAAATTTCGTTTTCGAAATACAGGGTGTTTTTTCCTCATAGAATCTGCCTGTGATATGCCAATTTCGATTGCAAACCTACCGGGTGATATTTTTTTCTGGGATACTATCCCCTGGTTTCCTTCGAAACCTTTCTTTCTGGAGTCACTGTTATTTCGATAATTAGTGGAAAGAAGTTCGGCTGTTATACTAAACTTTATGGTCTCTTGTAGTTTTACCGATTTCGAAAACCTGGTCGATTCCTCAGAAAAATCAATATTATCATAAAAATCCAGTTAGTATAATCAGAACTATTCAAGTCTGGGGATCTGGCAGGCTCTGACTAATGTCAGGTTTTCGAGAGAATCGTTTTTCTCTAAATCGATAGCAGATACGATAAAACTATAAGAGACCATAAAGTTTAGTCTAACAACAAAGCTTCTTTTTCCAATTTCAAAATTGCTATGTCTCACACAAAAAAAGTTCTGGACGAAAACAGGATAGTGTTCCAGAAAAAATATCAGGCTGTAGATTTGCAATCGAAATTGGCATGTCACATGGTGTAAACTCTAAATGGTAATATCCATGCCAAATTTTAGTTGAATATCTTGTGAAATGCAGATACCTTCTATGAGAAAAAAACTTGAAGAAAATTCAAATTTCAACTCCATTTATCTCAATACGAAACGTTTGTGATCCCATATTTATGGGACTTCTTCTCTCGAAATATGTTTGTACCTCCCATTGTACACCCTGAACATGGCCTTATAAGATGATGGTCAAATAAATAATTCGGCGAATGGACTTGACGATCCGCAGCTTCACCTCCAAAGACTAAAGAGCCGCATGGCGCAAGTGGTTCGCGAGCCGCAGGTTGCCGACCACTGGACAAGACTACATATTTATGGTACATTTTCACCCCTCATTTCCTACCTGAGAACACTCCTTTGGAGAAATTCATGGCTAATAATTCATCATTATTGATTCATATCGTTTGTAACGAAGATATACTGATATAGAATTTGGATGAATCCGTCTCTGCCTACGATTCATAGAACTAGAGGAAAATGAATGTCCCACAGATTTCTGTAATTCAATAGTGACAAAATGGATCGGCAGATTATAGTTCCTTTAGTAGCTACTATGTGCCGCCACTAGAGTTGGCAAATTGGCAAGGAAACTGCCAAAAATGTATGCATCAAATCGTTGAACTGCGTTGTGTCTCTATGTATATCTAAACTCAATGGCTATATACAAATTCTGGGCAGGGTTAAAATTGGTCACCAAAAATCACTGGCTCCCGGGCTATCTCTCTGACACATAGTATAGTGTCGTGAAACGTATGTCATCCATAACTTCATGTGAATACTTTCGATCATAATCTCACAATTTCATATGAAAATCGCTTTATTCCGTTTTCTTTGAGTCCTGACTGTAATTATTAACTTCTATTCATATTATAGAGTTGATAGGAAAATATTTCAGTGGCATATTTTCATCCCTGATATCTATTTTCTTGTTGACACTCGGAATATACATAACCTCAACGTTTCCCGCGAGTTTTAAATTTCCAGTTCACGCATGCGTGCAATTCAATTCTTACCAACGATTTGGCTTCACTCTGTGATTGCGAATACACGGGTATATATCTTCTTGGAATTCTATGAACTCGACACTACACGGTTATTATCACATTTATTCACTTTCACTGAAAGTCTTCACATAATCATCACATGTTCACATTCTTCTCATAGGAATTGGTTAGGTTAGGTCATTGATCTCGAATCCTAAGGTTGATGGAGTTAGGTTAGTGTAAAAACAATTTTTTATAAGATATCTTTTTCCAAAACATTTTTGGGATATCGAGGAAAATGCGAACAAACTATTAGTGTTTACAAACTTATCTTCAGAAAACTTATTTTGGTGGGAAAAACATGGCTTTTCAATTGCTCAAATAATCGGACCAAACTGACAAAACTAGGTGTTCTTGTTAGGAAATATCATGTTTGTAACATTCTTGTTCAAATAAGGTTAGTGCTAGAGTATTTCCTGAATGCATCAACTCAATTTCAATCAAGAAATATGAACTTTGCATTAATTCCAGAGAATCGTATCAGTCAAGTATTTGGCCCAATTTTTTTTCAAATGGCTATGTCTTTTAAACAAGGCCGAATTCGGAAAAATGGTAAATGAAAAAAGGTTTCTTCGGACCTCAAAAATCTACAGTTAGAATATATGTACAAATCAAAGACTCACCCTGTATATTATCTATACAGTTATGCATTCTTGTGGACTCAAATATCGTCTGTTTTAAGTCTAAGACTCAAAAACCTCCAACAGTACTTCAGCATTCCTATCCCATATTACTATTCCCATATATGCTGAAACACACATTAGAATTACCTGCAATGGCAAGATCATCATGACTATCAACCTTATTCAAAACATTCTCAAGTATTCCCAAAAAAATTCCTGAAATAATAGGTAAAAAGTCATCATTAGGATGACGAAAACAATCATCGCTTCAAACATTGCCACTTCAGCTGCCCTGGAATTTCAATGATTTTGGTGATAACACAATTCTTGATATGTATTTAAGATGGACCATTAACTGGCAACATTTACCCCACCTAACACCCTTCGATTTTATATTTTAAATTTTCTTGGCATCTCGGATAACACACTGAAGATGAATTCTATAGAAATATCTTGAGTCCATATAATTTTGTGTGAGGTTGATAAAGAATGACACTGTTTGAAAAACACATTTGTGAGAATAGGTGTGTTTCTGTGATGAATGACCAAACACCGCATCATTCGAGAAATATGAAATGTGGGTTATATACTACTTCTATATTGCTTTCATAGTATATCTCTGTTGAATCATTTATTGATTTCTTTTTCATCTTCCGCAGGACAAAATTGATATTCTCTCTTGTTTGGTGTACCAACTTCTTACATATCCGCATTATCGAGATACGGCAGAAGAGATGAGAGGAAATTATTCACAGGCTAAGTTCAAGGTGAAGAGTATCCAAAGGGAGGATAGAAAACGGGAAAATGAATTTAATTCCTCTATGTTCCAATTGAAGAGGAAAATTAAAACAAATCCTAAAATTGAAACGGAAATGGAGGAAGTCAGAAAACAGGATACAATACGAAAGTTGAAAATTGAGGAGGAACTAGAAGAAAGCAGTAAAATTGTTTATGATGGGGAAATATTTTTAGGGTATGTCTTCTTTAATTTATTTGATTTTATAAATGCAATATGGTATTGGAATTTCAGTCATCCCAAAAAATTTGTGTTTCAAGTAGAAGTAGAAAGAGTCTAGTAACCATTTGAAAAGTACCAGATGGATTTCGAATTTGAATTTGGCAATAGCGAGTCAGTTGGTTCTATACAGGGTGTCCCACGGTCGAGTGCCTATTAGACGTTTCTGGAGAACTGGACGTATTTGAAATCCGAAAATTGGTATTATGATATTGTTGGAAATTCTCTACAGGCCTAAAATATTTTTGGAGCATGAGCACTTCCGGTTATACCAGGAGTGCAAATAAATTTGTTCAAAAAATAATTTTTTTCAATATTTTCGTTGCTGATATGATTGAGTTTTCAATGCTGAATACATTTCTGTTGAAACCATTGTATTCATTCGAATAGTTTTCAAAATATCGAAAAAAAACCTGAAAAAATGTCAAATATTCATAGTCAGTGTTATGTTCATTATTCTTATTCTGAACATCCCAAGTGTAAACCGTTCTCACAACGTCAAAGTAGAAGAATGTGAAAACATCATGCATCTTTTGAATTTCCTAAATATCATCAAAGGGTGTTTCAAATTTTGTGTCGAAAACTGTGATCGAAAATTGGCCATAACTTCTGTTTTTCAAATTAGAACCCTATTTTATTATGATTGCGTTGGATTCTGCGAAGAAAAATAGTGATAGCACTCTCAGATGTTTTTGCTCCTAAATTCAGTAATTCCCGAGATATTTGAGCTTTTCTGGATTCATGTTGTACGTAGAGAGAAATTCATCTTATCTTCCGCATGAGAATATTCTGTGACCATAGAAGATAAATTATCTCATTAATAATTCACAAGTGACAGGTCTAATTATTAGTTGTTACTATGGTTTCATAAGAATATTCATCGAATCTCCTCAGATTCGATGAATTTGACTCTACGTACAACATGAATCCAGAAAAGCTCAAATAACTCGGAAATTACTGAATTTAGGAGCAAGAGCATCTGAGAGTGCTATCATTATTTTTCTTCGCAGAATCCAACGCGATCATAAAAAAATAGGGTTCTAATTTGAAAAACAGAAGTTATGGCCGATTTTCGATCACAGTTTTCGACACAAAATTTGAAACACCCTGTGATGATATTTATGAAATTCAAAAGATGCATGATGTTTTCACATTCTTCTACTTTGACGTTTTGAGAACGGTTTACACTAGGGATGTTCAGAATAAGAATAATGAACATAACACCTACTATGAATATTTGGAATTTTTTCAGGTTTTTTTTCGATATTTTGAAAACTATTCGCATGAATACAATGGTTTCAACATAAATGTATTCAGCATTGAATACTCAATCATATCAGAAAAGAAAATATTGAAAAAACTATTTTTTGAACAAATTTATTTGCACTCCTGGTATAACCGGAAGTGCTCAGGCTCCAAAAATATTTTAGGCCTGTAGAGAATTTCCAACAATATCATAATCCCAATTTTCGGATTTCAAATATGTCCCGTTCTCCAGAAACGTCTAATAGGCACTCGACCGTGGGACACCCTGTATTTTGATATTATTATTCTGGGTGCCGGTGGGACAAATTGCAAACTATCAATAAAGTTTCCTTAATTTCTGTATAGCTTGATTAGATTCGCCGGGCCAGCTAGTATTTAGTAATATTCAAGATCTTATTCGGTAACCACCATACCTGGTGAGTCTTTGACGTATATTTTTGCAGATTTCCCTCATCAAACACTTTTCCTGTACCAGTTTTCAAAATTCATTTACATTTGAAAGATACAGGGTGTCAAAAATCCACGAAAAAAACTCTTTTTAAATGAACTGAATCTTGGTTGATTGTTTCCTCTATACATGGTGCATATTCCTTAATCAAAATTTGTTCAATATTTCTTCTGGTATGAAATTTACAGCGTAGCCGACTCATAAATCTACGCAAAAATACTATAATACTAGATACTTGAAAAAGATGAACAGTTCATATTCTCGAAAGAATCAATCATTTTAGAAAATGTAAGTACATATTACAATGTTTTTTATGATAAAACGCGTCATTTTCGAGTTATTCCTAATTTGATCCTATAAAATTTGATGAAAAAAATCATAAATCTCCAGGATAATCTGGATGCATCCCTGGATTTTAAATATCACCGAATCGCAGAAAAATTATTAACTCTCTGGTTGCACTACAAGTAAACAATGCTGTTTATCAACTTTGTCGAGACTGAAATTTGAATGATGGAAAACGTTTGATTTATTTTGATAAAGAATTCACATTTCATAAAGGTATTTCATCAAGAAAATAAAGTTCAATGTAGGGATATGTAATAACAAAATCCAAGGTGCCTGAAATTATACATTTTATACGCACATTTTCGTATTAAATGAAATTGATGAAAAATAAAATGATACTTAGCACTAAATGATCTGTGGCAATGTTTCTATCTAAATAATGTCATCTGTGATAATTTGCCAACCAGTACCATGTTTGTTTAGTGTTCGTGCCGGTTGTCGCGTCATAAACCTTCTCTTGATGTTTATAGGGATGCGTGGTTCCCGGAGAATGTTGCTGAGCTTTCCAAACGCTGCCCAGGTCAAGCCGATAAGTCTGGTGATTTCAGCCGTCTGGTTATCCTTTCCTTGCTTTATGATGTGTCCCAGATATATCCACCCTCTCTATAGTATGACCATCAATGCTGACCACTATATTCCTCTTACTCATGTTCTTATTTTTCCGAAGATTCATCTTCAGACCCACAGCTTGTGGAGACTCTTCGAGTTCACGTAGCGTTATTTCTAGTTCATCTGGATCGCTGCTAATGAGCACGATATCGTCGGCAGAGCTTAGGTGTTTGAGACGGCTTCCATCGATGTCGGCTCCCTTTATCTCCCAGGAGAGGCTCTTAAATACATCCTCCAACGCCAGCGTGAAAAGTTTTGGCGAGATGGTGTCGCCCTGTCGGACGCCCCGCCTGACTGGTATTTTGTTCGTAACCCAGTCCTCTTCCAGCTTGCCATGCAAGGTAGCATGTTCATAAATATATTTAATCAAGCTTGAGAATCTAGTGTCTATACGGGAATTATCCATCGCTCGAAGAACTGCACAGGTTTCAATCGAATCAAAGGCTTTCGGGTAGTCCACAAATGCCATATGGAGGGGAACGTTGTATTTCGTGCATCTTTTGATTAATGTGCGCAATGTTTGGATATGGTTCACCGTACTGAATCCCCTCCTGGAGCCAGCCTGTTCAATGGGTTGATGAAAGTCGAATTTCTGTGTAAGACGGTTAGTTATTATTTTCGACAGCAGCTTATAGAATGTGGAATGCAGACTGATTGGCCTATAATTTTCGATGCTTGTACAGTCGCTCTTCTTGAAGAAAAATATAACTTCTGCGTTCAACCATAGGTCAGGAATTTTGCCTTCTTCGAGACACTTGTTCAAGAGTATTGAAAGTGCTTGTTCCAGGGTTTCTCCTCCGACCTTCAGCATCTCGCTCGTCACCCCGTCCTCACCCGGTGCTGTGCCATTTTAAACTGGCCCAGTGCGGCTTCAAGTTCTGCTCTGTCGAGCATTCGTAGTTCCTCTGATCTGACATTTCGGATGTTCTTCCTCGCCTCCCCTCGTTCGCCTCCAGGTGTAGGTCTAACTGCATAAAAATTATGATAAAAACTTCCGATAATTTCTATAATGTCAGCCTTATCTTTGACAACTTCCTTTCGGTCGTTTTTCATCTTGTGGATTGTAACCCTTTCCTTTGATAGTCTGGATCGTAAGATTTTCATATTGTTGTTGGTCTCAATTGCTGCGCGGATCAATTTGGTGTTATATAATCTACAGTCTCTGCTAATGGCCTTTTTTACACTTTTACATTGAAGTCTGCATATCTTGGCGAGTCATTATTTCAGTCTTCGTATCTACCGATTTTTGCAGAGAGCATACTTTCCTCACTGCCGTCAGGATGTTTGTTGAGATCTTAGTTGACAACGCGTTAAGATCCAGCCTCAGTTGGTCGCAATCTCTTTTCAATCTGTGCGTTGTACTCTTCTCCCTTTCTCTCAAGTTCGATTAATGCAAGGCGGATTTTCTTTTCCATTTGCCGCTTCCTCTCTAGCCGGGTATCAATTTGGATCTTTGACCTCACCAATCTGTGGTCGCTGCCGGTATCGAACCTATTCAAAACCGACACGTCCGAACACAGGCATTTGTCCGTAGCTAACACGTAGTCGATTTCATTTTTTACTTTATTATCTGGGCTTCTCCAGATCCATTTCCTGTTTGGTTGTTTTTTAAAGAATGTATTCAGACAAAAGATCTTCTCTTTACTTAGGAAGTTGGTCATCATTTGACACCTCTCATTTCGTTCACCCAAGCCAAATGTCCCGACGTATGGAGGATCCGTTGTAGTTTTTGCTCCAATTTTAGCATTGAAATCCCCGGTTATGATCGTGATTTTGATTCTTTTCCGCATTTTTTTCTGTTGTTAAATCTTCATAAAATTGTTTGCATTCATCCTCTGTCGAGGCGGATGTGGGTGCATATGCTTGTATGATTTGAATGCTAATTTTGCTGTTAATTTTGAGAACTGCATCCGAACTGCACTCTATCCGAGATCGCTAGTGTCTTGGTAACGAGATGTTTTATGTTCCTGCGGAATAGCATGGCTACACCGCCCATATGAGCATTTGTGTCTGAGTTTCTCTGAAAGAGGTGTTCAGAATCTAGAATGGTTACAGTTCCGCCGCTCCTCCTAGTTTCACTTATTCCTAGCACGTCCCATTTGAAGTTCATCAGTTCGTTCTCCAGGTTCATCAGGTGTTCTTCGAGTCTCATCGTGCGGATATTGTACGATGTAGAAGGTTTTTCTATTTCGTTTTTGGTTTTTCGAGCTTTTGCCTCCCCCAGAATCCTTGAGGCAGACTGGATCCCTAATCCTACTGGCCTGAGGTATTATTGTTTTCAAGTTCGATATCTCCATTGGAAGGTTTTGGCTATCAAAACGCCACGCCTGCCATGCTTTTTGGCTTGATTAATAACAAATTCAATGAAAAGGTAACTAAGGTAACTGATCTTCAGGAAAATCGAAGAAGAAACTTATTTTGATGGGAAAAATGTAGCTCTTCAATAGGGATGTTTACACATGTTACAAATTCATAAAAATTGAGGTTTTCCACATTGAAGGTAGTTTTTGAAATACTGAAACAATATTTTAGTGATCTAATTACGTCACTTTTCGGTAAACAAGCTAACCTATAACCTTACTGTCATCACGAGTACGAACTTAGGAAGAACAGAAGAGAGTAAAATGTATCACCAGCGAACTATTTCACAATTATTTGTTATTACGCAAACGATTTGTTCGCGAGAAATCACGCAAGATCAGTTCGCTTTGACAGACGGCGAAGTCTGTTTACCGCACATAATTCTATACCTATAATTTGATCCTTGAAATTAAAAGTGAAACATCTAAAGGGCTGTGCCTAGGGTCAGTGAGACTATTGAGCATGTGCGATAACGGAGAGTGGGAAATTAGGAGCATCGTGGCGATCAGCGGATGCAGTTTCTTTATTTGTCTCTGTTTGTATTGAGCCACATATGGTATCCATGGATACATAATTACATGTCCCTTCTCTTCTCCCTAGGCATGCGTATAGCGATGACTGACCCTGGATTTAAGGGGAACGATTGCCACACTTTTGTATACTTATTAGACACTACGCTCAAATTCTATATTTATAATTCTATGGTTTACCGTATGGTGACGTCATCATAATCACTTCGTTTCAGCGGCAATTTTGAAAACTATTTTTATTTACGCATTTTTTCTTGGTATTTGCTTTATTTTTTCCATGAAATGTGTTTGTATAGGGCTTATCTACAAATTAAAATTATTTCCAAAAAATAGTCAACATCCCTATTGCAGATATAATTGGACAAAACTAAGTGTTTTTGTTAAGAAATATTGTGTTTGAAATTATATTTATTTGAATAAGGTGAGTACTTGAGTATTCCCTGAATGTATTAACTCAATTTCAATCGAGAATTATGAAATTTGATGTTTTTGCAGAGAATCGTATCAGACAAGTATTTGGTCCAATTTTTTTTGCAAATGGCTATATTTCTTCATCAGAGCAGAATTCGGAAAAATGAAAAAAAAAGGTTTCTTTTGGTCTCAAGAATACAAGACCCCTAACAAAGTTGTGCATTCTTTCCACGTCTACCAGTTGATAGTGAAGTCTCTCGTTCTTCACGGGGCGGAAAATGTAGAAACCTTGTTATTTTATTGTTATATATATTTGTCTCATAGAAACCATTAGTTCTGTTCATGCCATTGTTGGTATTGTTAAAAAGTTGTTGACGGAAAAATAGAAATTTGTCAAAGAAAGTTAATTCCTGCAGAGTCTGAGCGTTCTGTTTGAAAGTTTTTCATCACCCACCAAAATGAGTTCCTTCTTTTATGTTCCTGAAGATCAATTTGTAAACACTAATAATTTGTTCATATTTTTCTTGACATCCCAAAAATATCTGATACAAAAAGATTTTTTACTCAATTTACGATTAATCAATCTAACGTAACAATAAAAACAATGATCGTCTATGAATAATTCACAGAACTTTCGATGTGTACGTTACCAGCTTCATCAATGTTCCTGAAACTAAGGAAATTGATTTTTCGGTTTACATTACGATAGGCGCATTCGGTATTACCTTTCCGAGGTGGAGCGGACACAGAACATCTAATAATTCGGATCTCTCTCTCTCCGTATTTATAAGACATTCTGTGTCCGTTTTCTCGCGCTCCACTACAGATGTGGTAATAGCGAACGCGGTATATGTATATTATTAGTAAATATCTATTTAATTCTAACAAAGATCACATTACTTGACATAAGGAATGGACCCATCTCAAACGTGCGACCTTGATCTATTATTACCGGTTCCACTATTCCGTTCTTCAACTCCAACTTGCAACGTAAGACTTAATATATCTCTGGTTAAAACTCACTAGAGATTAGAAATTCCTCTAACGAGAGAATGGGTTATATAGAAGGCTGTGGTTCTGTGAAACTCCCGGAGAACTATTGCGCATGTGCGATATCAAAGATTATGATTGGGTAATCGGCAGCACGAAGTGAAATGCCATATAAGGTAACCATATATACATGTCCCTTCTCTACGCGGCGAAAGTTTACGACGCATGCATACAGCGACAACCTAATTTACTTGGCGAAAATATTATTGATTCTCTGTGGCTTCGAAAAAGTCATTATTTCCCGCGAAATGAACTGATTCGGTCAGCTAAATGCACATAATTCTATACCTATAATTTGATCCTTGTGGAGCATTTAGAGGGTTATGCGTATGGTCTGTGAGACTATTGCGCATGCGCGATAACGGATCATAGGAAAATAGGGGCATCGTGGCGATCAGCAATTGACAACAACCTGTTGTTTCGTTATTTGTCTCTGTTTGTATTGAGCCACATATGGTATCCATGGATACATAATAACATGTCCCTCCTTTTCTCCCTGGGCACCCTGGATTTAAGGGGAACGATGGCTACACTTTTGTATACTTATTAGCCACTACGCTCAAATTCTATATTTACAATTCTATGGCTTATTACCTTCAATCCTACTATTGAAAGCAATATGTTACTATCTACTGCTCTAATGCAGGGTTCCCGTTCCTAGCTACAGTGGAGATGGGTGTGGTTCTCACAAAATTAATAGATTTATGGGCGCCAGGTAAATTTGTCCCGGAATCAAAAACCCTTACTGTGGAAATCCTCAAATTTACCAAAAGGACAATCACATAAAACATACAACTTTGCCCAGTAGACGTATAATATTTCAAACATACAAGAATCTCAATAGATGAAATATTCAGGGCTTATTATTATAATATGGTGGTGAAATGCTTACAGTAGTGACTGATCTGAAAGTGGAAATTGAACGGGGTAACTTTATTGTGATAAAAAGAGACGAGTCGCATGAGCTCAGGCGCAGCACGTTATGAGGTACTATATACCAACTGATACTGAGGGAACTAATATTCAATTTCAACCGAACAATATATCATAAAATCTAGAAATCCTATTTACTAATTACTATATTTATCAAATGTCTCAAATTATATGACTGTGTCATATACAACACTATAATGAAGTCTTTCTCTTACGTCCCTCCTGTTAAGGGGAAATTTGGTGTACGTTGGCTGTCTCGTACACCACCCTCTCTGCTCTTCCAACCTCCTGATCTCCAACAACTCCGTCCAGGTAACCTGTATACGTTGGCTGTCTCGTATATGCTGGCTGTCTTGTAATCGTTCACCTTCTGTCTCCAATTCAACAACTTCCTCCAACGAAGCTGGTATACGTTGGCTGTCTCGTATACTGCTTTTCAATCCAATCAATACTTGTCCAATGATCAGATTGGATACACTTATATGAAAGCCTATCCTAAAAACCCTGTAGAAGGAAACCCTAGTTTACTAGTATCCTTCGACATGAAATAACCAAACACACAGAAAACACTCACAAGAAAGGAATCGAATCTATGCCTCTACATACCCTGATCTTTCGGGGTTTACTCCACGTTATCGTCTTGTGTGAAAATCACCCAGGAATACACAAATGGTACCAATCCTGATGACAAACTCTAATTCACACTTCCAGGTAATGGGTATAATCCTCTTTCGAGTGTGATACTGACAAACTATTCAACAATCTATAGCCAGAACCACTTTCTACGAATTCCCAATTTAATCCCAAAAATGGATGACTTCATAAATCATTTATTAATTGAGAAAATTCGTATCCCATTCACCTTTCTCGATCGATAACCTTTATTTCCAGTTTTTACCGAAAACCTGACAGACACAAAGAGACATAGAATTGCGATAATGACATACCTAATCCCACAGAACACAAATGATTCAAACCAGCCACGGAGCCGGCTGATCTAACTTCCACATATACTCCGTAAACGACGTAAACAAATAAATAACACGTAACAGACCCCCCTTACCTTAAAGAAATTCACCCGAGAATTTCTTAGCAGGCTGTCAATAAAAAAAATTAGCCTACTATCACGTCGGACCGCTCGTAAGCTTTCAGGTCCTTGAGGTGCCAAACACCCTTCACGACGCCACTGTCATCTTTGACCTTATAAGTCCAAGGCGATGATACCCCGAGACTTATTTTGATACTTCGGAGCCCATCCAGTCTATCAGTCTGTATTGGCGCTGCTTGCACCACCAAAACTCCATCGGTTTCAGAACACCCCGAGGGTAAAGTTTCAACATAGTTCAGATCTGGTCCTAAACAATCTCTTCTAGACGGCAAAAAATACGACTCCATCAACCTCTTCTGACCTTCGACCTGACGACAAATTGATTTCAACTCCAGCAAAGCATCAACAATACCTAAATTCACCCTATCCAAATAGTAAGGATGCAAATCTTTCCTAACAGTTTTCAATTTTTCCTGCTCTGCAATACCCTGAAACAAACAATCGAACATTGGGGACATCACTATCACGAACACTATTATCGTCTCATTCGGACCCATAATATAAAATTATCCAAGATAAATCCTTGAATGGAAACAAACCAGAACATGAACAAGAGTCTAAGTCGATCAACTCAAACCAACCAAGCTATAACCTGCAAAAACAAATTTCACGAAAAGCTAAAGTTCCCCCTTGTTTCACCAAATCACGCCTCAAAACCCTTCAACTAGCCTTGAAATATAAGAGCCTTGTAATATCGGGCCCCACGTTGGGCGCCAATTTATTACCTTCAATCCTACTATTGAAAGCAATATGTTACTATCTACTGCTCTAATGCAGGGTTCCCGTTCCTAGCTACAGTGGAGATGGGTGTGGTTCTCACAAAATTAATAGATTTATGGGCGCCAGGTAAATTTGTCCCGGAATCAAAAACCCTTACTGTGGAAATCCTCAAATTTACCAAAAGGACAATCACATAAAACATACAACTTTGCCCAGTAGACGTATAATATTTCAAACATACAAGAATCTCAATAGATGAAATATTCAGGGCTTATTATTATAATATGGTGGTGAAATGCTTACAGTAGTGACTGATCTGAAAGTGGAAATTGAACGGGGTAACTTTATTGTGATAAAAAGAGACGAGTCGCATGAGCTCAGGCGCAGCACGTTATGAGGTACTATATACCAACTGATACTGAGGGAACTAATATTCAATTTCAACCGAACAATATATCATAAAATCTAGAAATCCTATTTACTAATTACTATATTTATCAAATGTCTCAAATTATATGACTGTGTCATATACAACACTATAATGAAGTCTTTCTCTTACGTCCCTCCTGTTAAGGGGAAATTTGGTGTACGTTGGCTGTCTCGTACACCACCCTCTCTGCTCTTCCAACCTCCTGATCTCCAACAACTCCGTCCAGGTAACCTGTATACGTTGGCTGTCTCGTATATGCTGGCTGTCTTGTAATCGTTCACCTTCTGTCTCCAATTCAACAACTTCCTCCAACGAAGCTGGTATACGTTGGCTGTCTCGTATACTGCTTTTCAATCCAATCAATACTTGTCCAATGATCAGATTGGATACACTTATATGAAAGCCTATCCTAAAAACCCTGTAGAAGGAAACCCTAGTTTACTAGTATCCTTCGACATGAAATAACCAAACACACAGAAAACACTCACAAGAAAGGAATCGAATCTATGCCTCTACATACCCTGATCTTTCGGGGTTTACTCCACGTTATCGTCTTGTGTGAAAATCACCCAGGAATACACAAATGGTACCAATCCTGATGACAAACTCTAATTCACACTTCCAGGTAATGGGTATAATCCTCTTTCGAGTGTGATACTGACAAACTATTCAACAATCTATAGCCAGAACCACTTTCTACGAATTCCCAATTTAATCCCAAAAATGGATGACTTCATAAATCATTTATTAATTGAGAAAATTCGTATCCCATTCACCTTTCTCGATCGATAACCTTTATTTCCAGTTTTTACCGAAAACCTGACAGACACAAAGAGACATAGAATTGCGATAATGACATACCTAATCCCACAGAACACAAATGATTCAAACCAGCCACGGAGCCGGCTGATCTAACTTCCACATATACTCCGTAAACGACGTAAACAAATAAATAACACGTAACAGGCTAAATGACGATTAATGTGGTTGGTGTGAGTATTACACCACCCGATTTTCAACATTAATTGGGCACGAAAGAAGATGAAGATTTTTTTCGTGGAAGATTCGAGCAAATATCTGCTGGCAGTGAATTGACCATATTCATCAGCTATCGGTTGCAGCTTTTTGAGCGTTCTTGGGTTGGCAGCAATTATAATAATATGTCATCACTGTCATTACTGATTTGAAATAAGCCCGCCAATTCATTAACATTTAGGTTTCATCATATTATTTATAAAATTTAGGTGTACACAAGATGTACTTACACCTTTTTAGCATCCATTTTTACCAAAAATTGTTTTCGCTCTATCAAAATTCAAAATAAATAGCACGTTCAAAACTTCAAAAATTGTAGACAATCAAAGACAATTGACATTAATGAGGTTTGACATTGAATATTGACATTGATGACACATTGGTACCAATAGTAATAATTGACCATATTCATCAGCTATCGGTTGCAGCTTTTTGAGCATCTTTGGGTTGGTACCAATGTGTCATCAATGTCAATATTCAATGTCAAACCTCATTAATGTCAATTGTCTTCGATTGTTTACAATTTTTGAAGTTTTGAACGTGCTATTTATTTTGAATTTTGATAGATCGAAAACAATTTTTGGTAAAAATGGATGCTAAAAAGGTGTAAGTACATCTTGTGTACACCTAAATTTTATAAATAATATGATGAAACCTAAATGTTAATGAATTGCGGGCTTATTTCAAATCAGTAATGACAGTGATGACATATTATTATAATTGCTGCCAACCCAAGAACGCTCAAAAAGCTGCAACCGATAGCTGATGAATATGGTCAATTATTACTATTAGCCAGGGAGCCAGTGATAGTTTTTGGTGACCAATTTCAACCCTGGCTATAATTTGTATATAGCTTAATTTGTATTTGTCTAACGGCCGTATTCGCCGTATACTATTAAGCCAAGCTTAAAGCTTAAGCTCGCTTAACGTTATGAATTAGTATGCTCCGTATCCATGAACGCCTTTAGGCTGGCTTAACTCTAAGCGGACACATTCGGACGCTTTATATTTTAAGCCAGGCTTATGTAGACATCATAACGTCACTTTTTTGATATTGTCAAAAATATCAAATATTAGTATTTGCGCTTTGGGTATTAGAAGGTGAAGAAGTATACCAATAATGGAATTAGATTTTCGGATTTCCAAACTATTTCGAGGAGATGGATGATATGGCCTTTTATAGAAGATTCAGACTGACAAAGCCCACAACATAATATGTGCTGGAGCTCATAGAAGATGATCTAGAATTCAAAAACACTACTGGATAATATGAACCAATTTCCATTCCATTTTTCAATTTTTATTCAATAAAATGTAGCATAATACAAATCTCTAATATTTATTTACACTCCACGAATATATGATACATACTAAATAGGTAGGTACTGCTCTTCAATATGAATACTCTATCCTGAATTTTCCTTCCATATGATCCAATTGTCTCATCCCTTCTTATGTTTGGTAGTGGGCCACCGCAAATCAGAGTAACTTCCTTCTTTTATTCCGCCAAGGTTTTCCTAAGTTCTTTTTTCTATTTTCATAGCATTCCTTTGAAGAAATCATACTGCTTGATATACGAGTAGATGAAGATGCGTTGAACTGATCTGTGATCTGCTGCCAGGTCTTTTCCTTTTTCTCTCTAGAAGCCCTTTTGGTTTTCTTATCCTTTTTAATGGAAGAATATTTGTGCGATATGATTCTCAATAAGTGGAGCTTCTCCGATGTAGTGCAGTTTTTGACTCTTGATGTTTCACTCATTTTGCTATGATACTACATAACTATATACGTAAATATAAATGAAAACTTCGAAATCGTAACCCCGATCCATCACTTTCTATTATCACTTTTGATGTTTGTCACGTGAAATATTTTTAAAAGGCCAGAAAGAAACAATGTTGCCGAGTTTTTTTCTCGCTTAGCTGAGCCACGTTTATCGTACTGCGGTACATAACGCATAAGTTTAGCTTGGCTCAAGTTTTAAGCGAGCTTACAGAAGCTCCGCTTTAGAGGGAAAACGGAGAATACGGCCGTTATAGCATAGTGACCAATAGTTTGCCAACGGGAGCAACGAAAACACGTAAAAAATATTGAGTTTCAGTCATTTTAACCCTGCTGAAATATACAGGGATGGTAGTTTATATTATAATTCGAATAAAAAAAATCATCCGCTGGCTGTACGTTGGTGGAAAACTCGTCCGCTGGACATGAAAACTTGTAAAAAAAATTTTGGGTTCCAGTCATTTTAACCGTGCTGAAATTCACAGAGATGGTAGTTTATATAATTATTGAAATGAAAAAAATCGTCCGCTGGCTGTACGTTGTTGGAAAACCCGTCCGCTGGACATGAAAACTTGTTTTCCACCAAAGTACAGCCAGCGGACGATTTTTTTTATTCGAATCATTATATAAACTACCATCTCTGTAAATTTCAGCAGGGTTAAAATGATTGAAACTCAAATTTTTTTTACAAGTTTTCATGTCCAGCGGACGGGTTTTCCACCAACGTACAGCCAGCGGACGATTTTTTTCATTCGAATAATTATATAAACTACCATCTCTGTGAATTTCAGCAGGGTTGAAATGACTGAAACTCAAAATTTTTTTTACATGTGTTCGTTGCTCCCGTTGGCGAACCCACCACTGTTGAGCCAGCTGACGGTCACTTTGGCTAAAAAAAACAATCAAATCAAGCTATATACAAATTATGGCCTAGGTTAAAATGACTGACTAAAAACTATCACTGGCTCCCGGGTTATATTAGTAGTGTTGTTTTGTGTAGAATACTGACAAATTCAGCCTAGTTTCAGTTGGGGTTTTTGCGAACTATCACAGAGGACATTCTTCAGATAGAAACATCGCCACAGATTATTTATTGCTAAGTATCATTTCATTTTTCATTAATTTGAATTTAATACGAGGTTTGTAACGATATTCATGATTCATAAATCTGAATTTTGTATTTCATTGTGATTTATTTTCAATAATTTCTTGAATCTTTAGTATGGATCAGTAACAATACATTTTTAATAGAAACTGGACGTATAGAATGTATAATATCGAGAGAAAATCTGTCGTGTGGCATATTTATCAGGATCTTTGAGAAACTTCATACTCTTTAAAATTAAATTGTATCTCCCACGTTCGTGGGATTTCATTATCACTCATCTCTGAGTCAAACGATATCTATCATAGAGATTTTATTTTTTAGCAGGTTTGTGATTTCCAAATGAAAATTATGAATCGTTTATCTTTTTCAAGTACATAGTTTTATAGTATTTTTGCGTGGATTTATGAGTCGGCTATGCTGTTACTTTTATACCGAGAAAAATATTGAATAATTTTTGGTTTGGGAATATGCATCATGGAGAGAGTGATACCTTCACCAAAATTCAGTAAGAAAGGGGGAAATAATAAAAGTCTTAATCCTCACTCGGTTTAATTCTTTCTATCTATTTAATTGTCACTGCAACTACATGTTTCGGCGCTTAACGCCATCATCAGGTTGCAAGTATTGATCAATTATCAGAAGCTGTGACATACATGAAAGTTTTGCCGGATCTCAGCAAAGCAACCTCCCACTATTCAAGAAACAATAAAGATCTATTAATTTAACGAGAAAAGAAACGAATGAATATATGGGTAAATTTAAAAAACTTTTACCACTATTCGAATACAAGCTACCAAGGAAACTCAGATATCTAGATAAAAGTAAAAAAAAATTGTACAAATAACGCAAGAGCGTCCCCAGGGGAGGGGGTGTAGGGGGCTTTGTGCCCTCCCTAGAGCTCAAAAATCCCTTTAAAAGTTATAGCATAATATACGAAAATCAGTTTATTAGTTCTATTCTGATTTCTTTTGCTCCCCTCTAGCTGGGGCTGGGGACGCCCTTGCTCGATCGTAAACTACCTAGGATGGAACTCTAAAGTAAAAAGGCCGATTCAAATAAACTGATTTCAAAAAAGAGGTGTCAGTTTGACTTTTTCTTCTTCTTCGTCGTGACTTAGGCTGTCAGCCTGTTTTTTTCCAACTTAATCGTTCCTCTCATCAGATGTTGATATCCAGGATTCTTTCCATCTTTTAGGTGGTCTACCCATTGGTCTTCTGGTTTCTGGTAAGCCATCTCTCGCAATTTTTGCTATTCTATTAGAGGCCATTCTTCCCACGTGCTCGTTCCATGCCCTCCTTCGTTTTCGTCCCCATTTCACGATGTCGGGTACTCCATGTTCCTCTCGTATTGTTGAGCTACGCATACGATCTCTCAGTGTGTACCCTGATATTCTTCTTAGCATTCTCATTCCGGCAGCTCTTAGAATTGACTTCGTTTTTGTGTTGTCAGCTCTCGTCTCTATTGTGTACGTCATACTCGTAATCGGTCGAATACAGGTTTTATAGACTTTTACTTTCGCTCCCTTGCTCATATACTTGTTATTCCATATGACATCCGTTAAGCATCCTGAAATTCTATTCGCTTTATTGACTTGGATTCTCACTTCTCTTACCCTGTCTTGAAATACGGATATTTCGGCTCCTAGGTAATTGAAGACTCTTCTATGGGTTTGTCGTCCACCACTAGCTTGCACCTTAAAGGCTCATTGCTTATCACTATTGACTTGGTCTTTTCTACGGATATTTTCATGTTGAATTGCTTACTTATACCACAGAATACCTAACTACACAGAAGCGTCTTTCCGCCTTCCCGCCAAAACTTTATTTGATGACGCTTGTGCCATGCTAGGTAGTACATATGTCAACAAGAAATTTAAACTTCTCGCTGGACCCATAGAATTATAAATATAGTATATAATTATGTGGCTGGACCGCTCAAAAGTGACATATGTACTACCTAACAGAGAATGAAGGTCACGAAAATTTGCCCCTTGAAGATCAAAGTGCCGACGCTAAGGGCCGGTTGTTCAATTGAGGATTAATCCGCTGATTATTGAATCCAGGATTAACTGCTTACTCTGGATCAGAGAAGTCGAACGTTGTTCAATGACAAACTAACACCGGATTACCTAATCCAGTGATAATCTCGGAATTCGTTGTTTTCTCGAAAGCATGTTGGCTACACTGCTATTACCGATGAATCGAGCCGTCGTTCTCACTGAAATGAATTCAATGATCTATGTCGATAAGCCGACACGGGAAAAATTCCGAATTCAAAATTTCTTTCCTCCAGGGAGTAGTTGAAAGTGAAAACGGTGTTAAAATGGAATGGATTAAGAAGAGAACTTCAAACTTTAATGAATGGGAGTTAAAAAAGGCTCAAATGAAAGAAATACGCCAAAAAAAATGATCTCAATTTGAATAAGATTTTCAAGACAAATTGACTTGTTTATTGAACTTGTCATATTCATAACATGCTACATGAACAATTCTAAATTCTAGAAAAATGATTTTGTATTAACATCAATCTTGTGGAATTATTTATGATATATTCTGATCGAACATTTGGCACCTGAGCAATTGCGTCATTGATGGTACTCAGATCATTCTCAATCAATTATTGTAAATCTTCATCGATATCAGGAAGAGGAATTCGCAAGTTATTTGCTATGTTGTGGAGAATTCCTGTGGCGACAACTATGAGAAAACGGCGTTTCCATACACCAAAACAACTTTCTATAGGGTTTCGTGTTCGTATTTGCGACTCATTGAATAAATGTTCAGCTGGTTGTTTCAATGGTGTTATTAAATACTTCTTTATAGGATAGCCACTATCACCAACCAGTACATAATTGGCAAATTCTCCATTTTCAAAAGAAGCTGATAAAGTTGAGTGGTCGAAAATAGTGGAATCATGGCTCGAACCAGTCCAACGACATACTACATAATATGTTCTGAAAATTTTGAGTAGCATCACACATTTATCAATCCCTATGTCGGTTTGTTGGGTTCTTAATACTATCGGAAATTAAATCAACGATACTATAGCACACTGCCTCAGGTAAACGGAATCGATTGAAAAATTCTTTTTTTGTTCTTCCCAAAAGTTATGACGCTGCTTGAATACCGGACTCTTTCGTATTGGACAAAGTATATCAATAAGCTCCAAAAAATCTTCATCGTCTGTGATATTTTCATTCTCCATATTCGACATTTTCACCAAAAATACTTTGATACTCAGATCAAAACAAACAACAAATTGTAGAAGTGGAACTGTCAAAAGAGTTAGGTTATAATCAGTGAATTATCTCCTTAATCCATCGAATTCCATGGATTAACTTAACACAGAGTTAATCCGGTGTTTTCTCTTGATCCTTCATTGAAAAACTGAACCTCGTTCATAATCCTGGATTACCTGTAATCGCGAGTTAATCTCCTATTGAACAACCGGCCCTAAGTGACGCTTCTGTGTAGTTAGGTATTCTGTGCTTATATGGTGGAATGCGTACAGAAGTCTTTGTAGATCGTCCTCATTTTCTGATATAATAGCGGCATCATCAGCGTAGCAAATGATTCGTATTTCACCCATATTCACTCTGTAGCCTGGTGCAGCTGTTTTGACGTATTCAATTATTCTGTCCATCACTAGGTTGAATAGTATTGGACTTAGAGAGTCCCCTTGACGTATGCCTGACGCGATCGATACATCTTTGGTTAAGTTGCCGTTTAGTGAGATTTGTGTTGTTGTGTAGGAATTAAGATCTTTTACTATTTGTATGATGTTATGAGGAACACCTTTGCTTTGCATTGTTTGTAAAACATCATCTAGTCTCACTCTATCAAAGGCCTTAGTGAGACCTATGAAACACATAAATGCTGGTTTAGCATACTCGATTGATTTCTCCACTACTTGCCTTATGATGAAAATGGCATCTACTGTTGACCTGTTCTTGCGGAAACCCTGCTGTTCTTCTGATATGCTGCAATAATCAGTTATTATATTCACCATGATTTCCGTAAACAATTTCATTATCGAATTCAACAAAGTTATTCCTCTATAGTTCTCTGTGCTCTTCTTATCCCCTTTTTTGTAAACAGGTACTGTTATACTCCTCTTCCAGTCTCTGGGTACCTTCTGCTCTTTTATTATTGAGTTGAAGAGTTTTGTTAGTTCGTTGAGCAGTGGTTCTCCTTCATATTTGATTAATTCATTGGGAATATTGTCGGGTCCTGGGGCTTTTCTCGTTTTTAAGCTGGCGATTGTTTCTTTTATTATCTGGGTACTGATGACCCCTTGATGATGGGATACATTTCCAGGTGAGTAACTATTCAGTTTCGATTGATCTTCATTACTGTATAATTTTCTGAAGTATTCCTCCCATTCAGACTCAGAAATATTCTGGGATTGTGTGTAATCGTTTATATCCTTTCTTCTCCTTCTAATCATATTCCACACCTTCTTTTGTGTCCCGTACATATCATGTTCCATATCAACCGTAAATTTCCTCCAATATTCATTTTTAAGTCGTTTTATATCAGCGTTTGCGTTGTTTCTAATTTCCTTGTATCGATTATATTCGGTTTCTGACTTGTTATTTCTGTATCGGAGATAAGCCTGTCTTTTTTCTGCTGCCAATGATTTCACCTCAGGAGTATACCAGTGTTTTAGGGATGGTTTAGAGTTTGTGTTTATTTCTCTATAGCCTAGAGCCTCTTCTGCCGATTTACCAACATTTTCTCTGATTTTTTCCCAGATCTTTTCGACGCTGTCTGAATCCCCAACGGGTTTGTCAGTTTGACATTCAAAGAAAAATGCCATTTTTTTTTAGACGAATGATCGAATTTTTATTTCATTATAAAGAGGAAGGTATGCCGATAATGATGATCTGCCAAATGACTACGACGACTACGAGCATATCCTTTGGATGAAATTTTCCATAACCAAATCTCAAAGTGGCTGCCCTATGTCCTCGATAGCCTCACGAATACCATCTTCGAGGTCTTGAACCGACTTTCGAGTTTTACGAACCATCTCTGCCAAATTTTCACCATATTTATTGTGAATTTCAATAATTTCAATGCGTTGTTGAAGCGTGTATCGTTACACTTTTATTGATGTCGTAGTTTCTACTTGTCAAATGTCGAAAATGACAGCTTCAAAAGTAACATCTACCAAAATAGCGGGATATTCAATATAACACCTCTTATTGGAAAACCCTTTAGTAGCCCAGTGATTAGACAATTAGGTGGACAAAGAAAGTACTTACGGGATTTCCTTCGTCCATTAGAGCTCCTTCGATGTGATACTGTGAGTTCTTTAAATGTAATTGGGTCAATCAATGTTTTATCTGTGAAAATTACTTGTTTGCCAGCATTGAAACTAGTAGTATATCATACCAAATCACTTGTTTTTCACGAAAAAAAATTAAAACATCGAAAAATCGAGGGGGACCTAAACTAGAAAATTACCAAATTCAGGAGGTGATTGCTCGTATGAAATCAAAATGGGTCTTTCCACTAACGAAATTTCCTCATCCCACTCCTCCTATTCGAGATATCACCCTTAAAAGGTGGGGATTAAATTTTTTTTCTCTTGAAATATTGATTTTGAAAAAAAATTTTAGAATAAATTTTTTTTAATAGAATGAAGATTTCAAGTTATAATTTTATTTCATGAAACTTTATCTCGAAAAAAAAAAGGTTTTGATTTGAAATAACGAAAGGGTTGCTTATTTCAACCCCGTAAAATTTAACAGCAGTATTGAAAACAATACCCGTGGTTAGTACTTTCAGAGTGCCCGCAAAATGCATAATTTCAAATTTCTAGCTTTACTGAAATTTCAGAAGAAAAAATTGAGTCACTACCTTTCAAGAGTGATATCTCAGAAAGGGGTGGGCTGAGGAAATTTTGTTATAGGAAAGACCCATCTTAATTTCATACGAGCAATCATCTCCTGATTTTTTTCGCATGAATTTAGAAACACCTGTATAACGAGGAAGGTTTGCGTTTCAATTTTTCTGTGAAATAACAAATTTATGAAGGCTAGTTTTACATCACCTTTCAACTACCTTTAAGTTCAATGATATCAAGAGAATTAATGGATAATCCTTCACTGGCTGTTGGAAAATCTTGTTCAGTAACAGTATCACGGTTTCTCAGTTTGCGGAAATTTATACTTTCGCTCGCTCTTTCGATGTCACAATAACAAATCAAAGGAATTTTATGATTCTGTTCTTTGAATAGACCAGTCCAACGATCTGTCACGATCAGCTGTTTTAATGGCTGCTGGGAGCAAACTGAGGTTATGTCAGTTACGTGTTTCAGGGTAGTTTCTTTTGCTTTCGGAATTTTCAATTTCAACTATGCCATCATCTTGCATTGTGATAAATTGTGGAAATAGAGGAATTCGCGACAATGTGAAATCATATGGAATTCCATCTGTGCTGAATTTCGCCCATAAAAAACGACTGAATGAGCTCTCCAAGTTGAGGAGGTGCATGTTCCAAACATTTCATCGCAGGTAAAGACTTGTAGTGCACACTAAGTAACTGACTATGTCTATACTAGTTACAGGAGGAAAATCACATGGTTTCACTGAAAGACTTGAATCGTCTAACGCAAATGGATCCACGTTATTCGTTGAAGTTTTTGGCGATATCTTTGTGCAACAGCTACATCTTTAATTTGCAATTTCAAGAAATAATTACTCATTTTGAATAGTCCTTAGATATGACACAATATTTATTCACTCGAAAAATGGTATCACAACACTCAATTTCGGATATATTAGTATTGAAAGTAACTCTCTAGTAGAAAGTTTGTTTCTGGCAGAAGTACTCATCCCATATATTACACCAATATCGCTCCTGATGAAAATGAATCGAGCACCGCGGCCGATATTTTCATCCAAGCGATATAATACGATATTTTGCTATAATGAAATGACGTATGTCAATGCTCCCAGCAGTCATCTTAAAACGGTGGTCAGCTGTTTTGTTGGACTGGTCTATATTATTTTCGGATGGATGAACTGTCAATTTGGCAGAGGTACTTTTGAACTATTGCCTAATTTTACATGAACAAATCGGGATTATCGCTTCGACTACTCATCAGACAATACTTTGGATTCTTGTCGTATGAAAAACATTATGGGTATTGGGTACTCAACTATCTGATCGAAATTCGGCCAGTTTCATTTTTACTCTGAAATTTTAAGAACTATGATTTTGTTATTGTATTTATTTCCATATTTTAGAATGGATAGGGCTTACCGGAAGTATTTCAAATTGGAATCAATACCTGGAGTATTCATTGATAGTTCAGAAGAAAATCCAGGAGTTTGCCTTCCCAAAAAAGTGGAGCAAGTTCCAGAATTGGTTAACGCAAAGAAGACGGAAATCACAAAATATCTCGAAAAGAATATTCAAACACTAAAAAAGAAAGATTCAGATGATGATACGCCTACAGCAGATGGAGTTAATGAGGATACAAGAATGGATTTGAATGGACATATGGAAAATGGACATGTCGAATGTTTGGACCATTCAGATGGGCTTTTGATGTGCTCTGCTAACGAAAAAACTTGTCAAGTTCATTCCAAAGGAAGAGAATCTGATATGTGGAGGTTATTACCCAAACCTGAATCATTGGACGAATTCATATCCACTCTGAACAAACGGGGAATCAGGGAGAGAGAATTGTCCCAAGCTCTGCAATTGGATAAGACGCAACTGATGGACTGTATCTTGAAAACACCAGGTCACCTATGGGGTCATGAGGAAGAGGATGATGCTCAAACAAGGAGCAGAAGTGAGTACCTCCTCTTATTTTGTCCACCCAGCTTTATTTTGAAATTAGTTACACTTCTTCCGACATAATCTATCAAATATTCACTTCTAAATTAGGAAATTATCACTCATTCTTGTTGCATTGCTTGAAAACTTGTCAGTAGAGGAAAATAAGGAAATGGCTCTGGGCCAATATTCATTTTGAAAAACTGCATGTTTTTGACAAGAATATAGCGATGATGAAACTGCTTCACTGAGTGTTCTCCGATCCTTGAGGTATGGCATTTACTGAGAATCCACGACTCAAATATCCCCGTGTGAGTGGGACCATGTAATTACAAGTTTTCCACGCCCTCATTCCCAAATGACATTCAGAATTTACGGTGCGCATGAACGCATAGTGATATAATCAAAGCACTTAGGAAGCGGAGCGGAAAACATATTGATATTTTTATACAATCTGTTTCTTGTCGCTATTTCTTCACACCACAGTTATAGTTATAGTAATAGTAAAAAGGGGTTACAGTCCACTGCGACCTTAAGGTCTATTGTGCCCCCTGACAGAGCTGTTATCGCCTCCTACAGCTCGTCCTCCAGTTCCAGAGATTTGATGAAATCCAGTATCTGGGACGGCTTCAAGGAGGATAACTCCCCACTCCTACAAGTTTCTTGTCTAAAGCACTCTTTCCTTTGGCTTGCAATGGCATAGCATTCCTTAACCAGGTGAATAGGAGAGTCTTCCTCCTCCCCACAGAATCTACACTCATCAGTGTTTGATAAACCCATTCTCAACAGATGCTTCTTTAGGCGACAATGTTCTGTGAGGAAGCCAGTGAGTAGGTGAAGTTGGTTTTTACTGAGATCCAGATATTTTTTGGATCTAGCAGTTTCAAAGTTCCGGAGGAACTTTTTGGAGTGATCCACCCCTGGGAGATTCCGCCAGAGTTTTTCTCTTTCGGTTTTCTCCTTCAGCATAAACTCCTTCTTATAGGTGCATTTTCCTATACCACAGAAGGGTTCTGGGCCAGTGAGTGGCGTTTGTGCGCCCTTTCTGGCCACTTCGTTTCCTACGATGAATGACCGAATGACCGGGAACCCAGTGAAAAGACCTTATTCTTCTTGCCTACCTCATTGAGTTTGTTTCGGCACTCCCAAATCAGCTTTGAGTCAATGATGTAGGAGCTCAGTGCTTTAATAGCAGCTTGACTATCTGTATGAAAAGCTATATCGCACTTCTGATAGTTTCTTTCTAGGTTTATATCTAGACATCTTCCGATTGCAAGTATTTCCGTTTGAAGGACGCTTGTACAGGAGCCTAACGATAGTGCACACTATGTAGGGTAAACAGGGGGAATGGCGTTCACTTAAGGGAAACGCAACATATTTTTTAAATTAATGGTTTTATTCTGAAATTCAGAACATTAACTTCAACCTCAACTATTAAATGATCAAACTTTTAAAAGGAATCGTGTACATCCTAGAATTATGAGCAGTAGTAAAGGTTCAAAAAAAAATAGCTTTGAGCGTCATTGCCCCTGTCATTGGGTAATACCGCTCAAGCAAAGGTGAAATGACGCCCATACCTGTTTCTTTGCAATAGAACAAGTGAGATCCATTATGATCATATGATATATAGCTATAATCATGAAATTGCATATATTTTGGCTTTTTAGTCGATCCCTTAAAGTAGTGAATGGGAATAATGGCATGTCATATTGTTTTGCGGATTGTCTTTTGGACATCCAATTTTCAACCGCAATTTTTAGCGGATTTGAGGATTTCTTCATTCCAAGCCGCTTTGGCGGTTGTTCTTTGGCGATTTCTGGGAATATCCATAAAAATTAAAGAAGAAGTCACTAAGGCGTAATGGCGCTCATGTGAGCGGGATAACCCCGAACGGTCGTTTTGAATTTAAAATTAAATTAAACAAACATTGAAAAGCAATTCTTGAAAATTGATTAATTCATCATGTAATAGAATGATTTAGAACCTAGAAAAACTATATTGAAAATTTAATGAATATCAAAATTCTGAACTTACCGAAAAAAAGATCGCGACGAAAATTAGTTCAGCACAGCCTCATACAAGTAAACGCATTTTCCCGTCGCTTTTCACCAGCTGACTACTCTTGCGCGTTGCTACGTGTTAGAGGCCCTTCCACTTCCCCGTTATAAGTTTATTGCATATTGTTTTGCACCATTTTCAAAAACTTATAGAGGTGCGCGCTATTACCCGGTGAGCGCCATTACCCCTGCTTACCCTACTTGTCCCGTATATCCCAGCGCCAGCTCCTGTAGCGGTTTTAGAACCATCTGTATACCATTTCATTGTATTTTCTTTGAGATTGTAGTTGGTGTATTCCCTTTCCCAATCCTCTCTTTTACTTAGCATTGTACTGAAGTTCTTCTCAGTGCTTACTTTCTTGATCATTACATCACTAGGAAGGTTTGCAGATGAGGTGTAGTCATTCAGAGAGGACCAAGCTCTCTGAAACCTGACTCTCTCATTGCCTGCTCCTTCTTTAGATACTCTGAAGATGGCCTCATGGGCTACCCTATCAATCACTAGATGTAGAGGTGAGGTCTGTGATGATCTCAAGCGCCCTGGTTGGGCACGTTCTCATAGCTCCCGTGATGCACACACAGGCAAGCCTTTGTACTTTGTCGAGTATTTTCCTCGTACTTACCTGACTTGTCTTAGCAAACCAGGCTACTGACCCATATGTGACTATAGGTCTTACAATCATGACGTACATCCATCGCAGTATTTTTGGGTTACAGCCCCAATTCCTGCCGCATAGACGCCTGCATGCCATCAGAGCTCTTGTAGCTCTGCCAGTAGCATTATCAACATGCTTATTCCACAGAAGTTTGCTATCTAGTCTTATTACTAGGTATTTGACTTCAGACCCCCACTCCAACATATTTCCGTTTAATACTAACGTTTTCATGGCTGGGAGTTTCCTCTTCCGAGTGAACGGAATCAATGTGGTCTTGGTTGGGTTGATGTTCAGCCCCACTGTCAAGCACCACTGCTCAATAATTCTGAGGCCCTTCTGCAATAGGTCGCAGAGAGTGCCTTCGAATTTGCCTCTAATTATTAGTTCTATGTCGTCAGCATAGCCTACACATTCGAAGCCAAGCTTCGTTAGCCTGTGTAGAAGTTCATCCACTACCAGGCTCCATAGGAGGGGAGATAACACCCCACCCTGAGGTGTTCCACGAGTAGCTTTGACGAAGACGGATTCCTCGCCCATCGATGTCTCAGCTATTCTCGTCTTTAGCACCTCATACATCCATTTTAAGATGGTATTATTCACTCCTCGCCTCTCCAGTGCATCTCTGACAGACACGTGTGTTGAGTTGTCAAAGGCCCCAGATACATCCAGGAAGGCACACATGGCGATTTCTTTGTTATTCAGAGTTCTCTGAATGATTTCAGTCAGCTGATACAGAGCGGTCTACGTTGTTCTTCACACCATACCATATACTATATGTTTTTTGATCGAAACAAATATGTTTGCTCCTTCTTGAAGGAACTATAATATGCTAGCTATTCATTTACAGAAATCTTTAGAATAATATATTGTAACGTTTTCTTCGTTAGTAAAACGTCCGGGTTCAATAAACTATTTATTTACACTACTTATAACACTAATAATTAATAACTAATGAACTTATTCTAACAAAAGTCTGTACAATTTATCTCTACTGATTTATTCGGCACTATTTATTTTCACTCGGCGCTCGTCTCTGACTGACTGAATGCTCTCATCGTCGATGGGCCCCTTATATGCATCACGCCGATTGTTTCTCGTTAAGTCCGGACCCATCTAGAAACTTCGCGTATCATTCAAGCCGCTATGTCGTCGGATGGAACACTCCACGCGTTTCCAGAAACCTCTCGATCGGGGCGTAGCGCACAGGGCCGTACTTGTCACACTGTCCCCTCCTTAAGCCTGTTCTGTCCCAGAACAGATCGCATGGATTCTTCAGAGGACCGTGGCGAAATCTGCAGTCGGCTCCTTCTCTACAGTAGCCCCTTTGATGGAAATAGCATTCTATAGTTTTGCCGGGGAGTTGGATACGATTTGGGTAGAAACTGCATACTAGGATCTGTATACCTGCCGTCTGGAAAATTACTTCAAGCATGCTTCGTACTACCCTCCAATTCAGTAGATCCAGTCCACAACCAAGCTTGGGAACTGCTAGTTTCCTAACGCCGGAACGCTGAAGATCTTCTTTCAAGCCATGCAGCGAGGTCCATAAGTTATGGTAGGTAGGCTTCTGGAAAGAGTGCTGCTTGGTGACCAAATAGTAAATAAACCGACCTCCGGACTTCAATCGCAAACATTTCCCGATTCTGGGCTGCTGTCCCATTTAGTTCCTCTTGCCGACCAAATTTGTTTTTGAATACTCTTGCTATTCCCTTACTCATACGTAGATCGGCTGCTACACAATGAGCAAGCGAGTATTCCTCGGAGACTGTGAACAGGTCCCGATGAACTTCCTGCGTGACGCCAAACCTTGCGATGCGTGTTCCCCCATAGGTGTTCATGAATTTTTGGAATTCGCATTTTTCCTTAGCCCGAACCTCGACGAGGCGTACTTCTTCTTCATCTTGCGTGGATGCGTACGGAGCCAATCTGTTGAAATGGACGACTTTCGGTTTTCCTCTGGGGAGCTTCCGTATTCGGTAATAAACTACATCATTTATTCTCTTCACAACTTCGTACGGTCCTTCCCAATGTCTCTGCAGCTTCGGTGAAAAACCTTTTCTTCTTTGTGGGTTATACAACCATACCAGATCTCCTGCGGTAAACCCACCTTCAATGGCCTTGATGTCATAGCGCATTTTCATCCGGTCACTTGCTTGCTGCATTTGATTACGCACCTTATCATGGATGTAATCTAGCTTGCTTCTGAGATTACTAACGTAGTCCTCCCCAGCTACATCTTCTGCAGGCTTACACCCAAACTCGAGGTCGCAAGGTAATCTTATTTCTCGGCCAAACATTATATTGGATGGAGTCTCCTTGGTAGATTCTTCAACCGAAGATCTATAGGCCATGGTGAATAGATGCAAGTATTCATCCCAGTCTCTTTGATGGTCAGAGACAACTTTGGCCAAGTGTTTTCCCATAGTCCGATTCATTCGTTCCACCATGCCGTCTGACTGAGGATGCAGAGGTGTAGTTCTGGTCTTATGTATCCCCAATGTTTTGCAAACTTCTTGGAATAACTTTGACTCGAAGTTTCGGCCTTGATCACAATGCAGCTCTAGGGGTATTCCAAATCTGCAGAAGAATTCTTTGACCAATTTGTCAGCTACCGTGCTTGCCTCTTGATTAGGAATACCGTACGCTTCCACCCATTTGGTAAAGTAGTCCATTGCTACCAAAATGTACTTGTTTCCACTGGCTGTTTCTGGAAAAGGACCTGCGATGTCGATAGCAACTCGTTCCATGGGTGATCCGACGTTATATTGCTTCATTGGTGCCTTTCCTTTACCGTAGGGTCCGTTGGCCGCAGCACAAACTTTACATTTTCTACACCAATCTTTAACGTCGTTCTTACACTTGATCCAATAAAATCGCTGCCTAACCTTCTCCAGAGTCTTAGTAATCCCAAATTGGCCACCCGAAGTTCCATTATGAAGCCTGGTCAAAATGTCCGTTACCCTACTTTTGGGCAAAATTAACTGAAGCCTCTGCTGAGATCCATCTTCATTTTCCCAACAACGTTTCAGAAGACCTTCATCAATCTTCAACGTTTCCCATTGGGCCCAATACGACTTGACATTTTGGCTCAATCTGGATACTTCTTCCCATATAGGTCGTCTGCCACTCTCCTTCCAACTTAGGATTACTCTCAGATCTGGATCTTCCTCCTGTGCCCGTCGAATTTCTGGGGGTAGCCAGTCATCTTCGATCACTGTGGTCCGCATCAAATTGGCCTTATCTTCCACCCGAGAGCAGTGACTACAATTTTGGAGACAAGGTCTTCTTGACAACGCATCCGCGTTTCGATGTGTAGCCCCAGCTCTGTGTTCAGTATCGAAGTCATATTCTTGCAGCCTCTCGATCCATCTGGCCACTTGTCCTTCTGGGTTCTTAAAATTCAGGAGCCATTTCAAAGCAGCATGGTCCGTTCTTAGCAGGAATTTTCTACCATATAAGTATTTGTAGAAATGTTCTACGGCCTTGATTACTGCTAAGAGTTCTCTTCTGGTCACGCAGTAATTTCTTTCTGGTTTCGACAGTACCTTGCTGAAATAACCGATGACTCGTTCTTGTCCACCCTGAACTTGCGATAGAACGCCTCCAATGGCCATATTACTAGCATCGGTATCGAGCACAAATTTTCCTTCAGTTCTTGCGTAACTCAAGACTGGAGCTGTGACCAGAGCCTTTTTCAATCGATCAAAGGCTTCAGCGCAATCATCGGACCAAATGT
Organism: Adalia bipunctata; assembly: GCA_910592335.1. Lineage (NCBI taxonomy): Eukaryota > Metazoa > Arthropoda > Insecta > Coleoptera > Coccinellidae > Adalia > Adalia bipunctata. The sequence goes on along the minus strand of OU342949.1, from coordinate 6,679,035 downwards.
ACTCCTGTCCATCTTCCGTTAATTTTGTCAGTGGTTTGGCAACGTTGGCGAATCCAGGCACAAATCTTCTGTAGTAAGTGCACAAGCCTAGGAAACTTCGTAACTCAGTCTTGTCTCTCGGTATGGGCCAATCCTGTACCGCCTTGATCTTGTCTGGGTCAACTTTCACACCCCTCCGAGAAACTACGTGTCCTAAATATTTCACCTCTGCTCGAAATAGATGGCATTTCTTGGGACTTAGCTTCAAATTGGCCCCACGTAGTCTCTGGAAGACCTCGGATAGGTTGTGCAGGTGATCTTGGAATGTTTTTCCCACAACTATCACGTCATCTAAATACACCAGGCAAGTCTTCCAGGAGAGTCCTCTTAATATAGTTTCCATTAAACGCTCAAATGTGGCCGGAGCGTTGCATAATCCAAAAGGCATAACCTTAAATTGCCACAGGCCCGTTCCAATACTGAAGGCAGTTTTCTCTTTGTCTTTTGGATCCAAACCAACTTGCCAATACCCACTCTTCAAATCCAAGGTAGAGAACCAACGAGATCCCGAGAGTGTATCCAGTGTGTCATCAATTCTTGGTAAGGGATAGCTATCCTTTTTCGTAACTTGGTGGAGCTGCCTATAGTCTACACAGAACCTGGTGGACCCATCCTTCTTCTTTACCAGCACTACAGGCGATGTCCAGGGACTATTGGATGGTTCAATGACACCTTCTTTCGCCATGTCTTCAATGATCCGTTCGGCTTCTTCTCTCTTTGCCAGTGGAAGACGTCTGGGGTGTTGTCTGACGGGTTGTGCATCACCTGTATTGATTTTATGCTGCACAACATCGGTCTTTCCTGTTCTTTCGCCAGTGGCAAAGACGTCAGAGAAGGACTGAATCAATTTTCTGACTTCGGCCAATTGACACTGGTTAAGGTCTTGACATTTTGAAGTGAGAAGAGCGACCAGCTCTTCGGTATTCTTCTGTGTCTGCGGAACTTCTGCAGTACCCATCCCACCAGAAATATGGTACACTGGTACCCCATGTCCAAGCAAGGTGTTCTTCTTCAGGGTGACTGGAAACATGTTCACATTTAGTAATCGGATGGGAATGCTGTCTCTCAACCTTACCAATGTCTTCCCAAGTAATAGTCCTTTGGCTAGTATCCCATCGTCTGAGGGTTCGATCATTCTAACGCAGCCATTTCTTGTAATATTCTCACATTCGCCAGTCACTATGCCTTCAGTCCGTCCTGGCAACGTGATGTCCTCGGTCAGTCGGATCTTATATGTCCTGTCATCCACATCATTGAACGGAATCTCTTCAATACCCAGCCGAAGAACATCTTTCTTCATATCCAGTTGGCATCCAAGTTTCTTCACAAGGTCCAATCCCAGGATAACTTCTTCTGTAATTTCGGCTACAAGAACTTCATGCTTGACTACCTTGCTACCCAATTCAATGGTGGAGATGACTGATCCATAAGTCGGTATTTCTTGTCCAGACGCAGTTCGGAGTTTGATCATAGCTGGACGACTCTTCAATCCTTCGGCTATTTCCGGACGCACAATGGTTCTAGTCGATCCTGTGTCCACCAGTATTTTCACACTTCGATCGTTTATCTTTCCAGGGACAAATATGCTTGTTAAATCTGTGGACATGATTCCTCGAATTATCACTTCGGGGGCATTTTTAGCCTGGGTCGATTTATGCCCCTTATCACCGACCCCTTTCAGTTTCCCTGCTGTGGTTCTCTTTCAATCCTTGGGCAATTTCGCTTGAAATGCCCACTTTTGTTGCAATACCAGCACACAACATCCTTTTTCTTGGCATTTAATAACCTGCTAACTTCTTCTCGGATGATTTCCTCAACCGGTCGGTCTATTTCTTGGACTTGTCTCACACGAAATTGTCCTCTATGCGACGCCTGTTTCGCTGCCTCGAATTCTAAAGCATGAGCTAAAGCATCATCGATGGTTTTAGGCCGGGCAAGTCTCAAGGCTTGTTGAACTTCGCTGTCCTTGATCCCGTCGACGAACGTCTGGATTGATAGCTGTTCAAGGAAACTGTCTGGAGCAGATGGATAAGCCAGCCTCACTAATCTGGCAACATCGGCCTCGAATTCCTGGAGATTTTCTCCTGCTTTCTGCACCCGGTTCTTTATTTGAGCATGGTAAACTTGCTGTAGGTGAGCATCGCCATATCTCATCTGAAGTTTGGATGTTAAAACTTCGTAACAGGCCTGTTGACTTTCCGGTATTGTCTGCAGAATGTTGAGTGCATCTCCTCGTAGAGCTATTATTAATGCTGTGGCTTTTTCGTTGTCGCTCCAACTGTTTGCCAACGCAGCAGCTTCAAATTGTTTTTGATATGTCGACCAAGGAACTTTTCCATCAAATGTTGGTGGCTTGATCTTCATTTTACCACTTTCTGTGTTGTTTTCCGATTTCACGAAGCTATAGGATGGTGAAGCTTGGGTTTCTTTTCTATTAGGCGTTCTTTTAAGGTATTCTATGAACTTGGCATGCTGTTCAATTATTCCTGATAATTCTTCAAATTTTCCATTAACCTCATCAACTACTTCTTCAATTTTTCCGTCAACCTTATCAACTACTTCGTCGAATTTTTCATCAACTTTATAAAATTTTCCATTGATTTCCTCAAATTTTTCGTCAACCTTATCGAATTTTTCATTCACTTCATCTATTATTACTTCCTTGATGAATTCCATTTTCTCATCCAATGTACTTGCAATTTGACTCACCAATTCATTACAATTGTTCATTTTTTCCTCCACCTTATTTTCCATTTTATCCATTTTCAAGCTCATTTCTCGAGAATTCTCTTCCATTTTCAAGCTCATTTGTTCGAAGGCTTGCTTGAAAAATTCCATACTCGCCTGGTCCATTTTCTCCTTTTGCGATCTTGTTATCGGCATTCAAAACTACCCCACACCTGACACCAATGTAACGTTTTCTTCGTTAGTAAAACGTCCGGGTTCAATAAACTATTTATTTACACTACTTATAACACTAATAATTAATAACTAATGAACTTATTCTAACAAAAGTCTGTACAATTTATCTCTACTGATTTATTCGGCACTATTTATTTTCACTCGGCGCTCGTCTCTGACTGACTGAATGCTCTCATCGTCGATGGGCCCCTTATATGCATCACGCCGATTGTTTCTCGTTAAGTCCGGACCCATCTAGAAACTTCGCGTATCATTCAAGCCGCTATGTCGTCGGATGGAACACTCCACGCGTTTCCAGAAACCTCTCGATCGGGGCGTAGCGCACAGGGCCGTACTTGTCACAATATATATGTAATAATAATTTTCCACTTGTTCTATGAACAGGGTCGGATTCGTCGAAATATATTCGTTACAAACGGTATGAAAGGGAAATCATGTAGATTATTTGAATTACAATAAGAAATTAATCAATATTGATGAACTATTAGCCATGAATTTCCCCAAAGAAGTTTTCTCAGGTAGGAAATGAAAGGGTGAAAATGTACCATAAATGGTCTAGTCAGTCTCTAAACAGGTAATTTCGGCGCAAAGTGTATTCTTATTGAATCTTTAATTGTTTGAAATAGGGATTTTCAAGCAATTTTGTTCGGATTTGTTCACAGAACTCTATCAAACACATATTGTTTGTAAAAAGCACCCTCTTAGTGATTGGACAGAAGAGCGGCTTTCCACCAATCGAGGGTGTTATTACTTAAAGAAAAATAAAAGATGTTAATTAAAATTTTGAAGTTCTTTCTTCCGACGGAAGAAAGTGTGGGATCGGCCCAACGCACTTGGGTCAGGTCTTGGTGTTTAAAATTATTCTCTAGGGAGAGGGATGGTAAATGAAAACCTTTTAGATTAAATTTAAGACGTATATTAAACCAAACCAAACTAAACAAATTCTCACCAAATTAGATATGTGTTACTTAAATCATATGATTCAAATTATCAAATGTTCAGATATTTCTTAATTCGAAAGTAAAATCCCATCAAGTATAACTGTTAAATTAGTTTTAAATTACAAAGGCAGATCTATTCATCGAAATTAAATCAACATCAGTGCGAATTCCAAATTATATCAAATTATTATATCCAAGTTATCGACAGAAATAAAAGGGCTTCTCAAAATAACCCCAAAAATAATAACCACCAGAATTTACAATACCAAGTAAACTTTCTATACCCAAACAAGAAAACGGAAAATAATCCCTCTTAAACTTCACATTCACAAGGGGAAACTCAACAATAGTTTCCACGGAATCTTTCAAATAAACCTGAGTTTTCTCAACAGAAAAACTCCACTTAAACCTTCAACTTCTTAAGGGTGATTACAAAAATAATAATGCGCTTTAACGAGGATACAAAAATTATGAAACTATGACTTGTGAAAGGTTTCAGGACTCTGGACTAAACATATAATTTGGGCGGGCAAGCTAAGCATAAACAATTTATCTGACCTTTTTCCTGGACCAATAATCCCAAAAATGATGAACCTAGGAGGATGTTCTACGACGTTGCTTCTTTCCTGAAACAGACAGATTAGGTACGAAGACACGGCACCCACACGTTTTTCACAAAAATTAACCTTCACTCCCGAATATACCGACGATTCGCGATCTAAAAAAATTCCAAATAATTTAGAGACTTTACTAACTTTTAACTTAACACTTTTTATGTCCCTGTTCAAGACTGATTTTCCAAGACTTCAAAATAAAACCAAGAACTTTATGAGCTATTCCAACGCCGTCTTCCGAATAACTCCAAAACTAAATTAATTCTAAAACCTTCCTTAAAACCGTATCAAACACATATCAAACGAGTCAACTCAGAATCTCCCCGTTTGAGACTTCTGCAGTTACTCCACTCCGCAACTTCCAAATCAACCTAAAATTTTTTTCGTAACCATATTCGCGAGTACTGGAAACCTTTCCGCCTCGAGGTTCCACCAGAAACTCCCTATTTCGTCCCCGGAGCGAGTCGAAGATTTTCCCCTCTTCGTCTCCTCCAAAAACCAGTCAAATTAAAGGTTTTTCTTTCGTTGATGCTTCAAAACCAATCAAATCAATATTTCTTCCATCTTTGTTTTTATGAACCAATCAAATTGAAGACTTTCCTGCTTCCCTACCCCTCTTAGTTCCCATGCATCGGTTTGGGAAATGCTGTGTCGAAAAATACCTTGGTTCCCAGCAACGTAGCATATTCTCAGCGCTGAGTTCGTGGAACCATAATTTCCTTATCTTCACTGTTACAGAAGAAATCTGAACCGAAAAAGTAACAATTTTAATCGTTATCGTCTCGCCAGATATCCTGTATAGGCCTTGATAACCGTCTCAATAATTTTTTATCACCGGGGTATTGAGTTCCCGAAGTTTAAATCGATCAATTAAATTATTGGGCTTTCTCTCGGGAGATTTCCCGAGTAAAATAAAGGGTGTTAAAAATATCACTGAATTATTACGGAAAAGAAGAAACGTTCAAGTCCTAATTTTAAAAAGGGATATTTATTTTATTACTTTCAAGTTAGCCCTCCTATTACAAATATCCTCCCCTTTGAAAAAGTTTTGGCATCGGTTGCCATAACTTTTCCCTGACCCTCATTCCTCAATAGTCCAAAAGTCCCTTGTCTTCCATTAAAAAACATTCCGACAGTTATACAACTTGATTATACCAAACTTAGAACTCCTAACTCTCATGCAACATGCCTTAAAACTAAATATCAATCTTGCTCAACTAATTAATCCAAGTCCAAGACAAACAATATTAAAAAAATACAAGGTTCGATGCAGCACGACATAATGCTCATAAATCAAGTCCTTCCAAAAGAAAAATTTAGGCAAATCCTGCCTTTCACCTTTCACTTCTCCTAAACGGAGTCTATGTCTTCGAATTTTCAAATCTCACTCGCGGTCACAACAAAATCTCCTTAATCCGGCTCTGACCATTTCCATATGTTTCACTTCTCTGAAATCGGAACTGACCTTCGCCTCGAGAACGACCTTTCAAAAATACACAACGGCCTATATAGTCTACCGTAACCAGCGATTCGCACTCCGAGTTAGATGTCAATATTTACGTTAGTGTAGCGCGCAGTCCATCTGATACCGCGAGAAATGTCCCTTACATTGCACATATTTCCGTTTTCACTTTCAGTGCAGTACGTCTTTGTTGTCGTAGCCTACGTCCGCCTCTGCGTCCTTACTTCTTCCCAGGTCCCCTTGTCTGGTCCTGTATCGGTTCCTAATCCACGTAGTTGAAGCACAGGCCAATAAATGTCAAAGTATTCCACAGGCTGGCCAACAGGATTATTTCGTATCCAAATACCTCATATAGGTGCAGTCATTTGATGTAATTCCTATCCCATACTTTATGATTCGGAATATCACATAGAAGTCCATGAGTCCACTCATGAACAGGTGATGTAAGTGAGCCATCCCCATAATTGACTGGCTGTGTTGTGGGCCAATTCTTTCATTTCTTCTGAGTTGAACATGTAAATCGTTGAGGAGCCTTGATCAGCGGTCTCCAATCCTGCTACTCGTCTGACTATAATATTTTCCACGGCTTTCAATCGGCAAATGAAGTTAATTATACCCTCGGCCACAATTAAGCTACGTCTATGCATCCCGCAATGCGTAATCACTCAAGTTATCTCGACACATTATCTCAATGTTTATCTTCGCACACGCGTACCCGATTAGCGTTTCAGCACTGTTTACGTTTGCGAATAAGGTCATTCCTCTGGCTTAGGTCAGTACCTTTTTCATACTGCTAATTGATTTGGATCCTCTTGAAACCTGTTTTACATAAAATTTACAAATACAACAACATCAACAAAAATTAAAACTTCCACAATTTTTCTAATTAGTATTACGGAATCCTTTTCACAACTCAAGACATAACTTAACATAAATATGAATCCCTTTTTCTTCCCTATTCGTCCTCCTATGATAAGTTACATGATTCATTCCTAATCATCCGAGGAAGAATACCACGAATTTTTCACACATATTTGCCTTTTGTTGTGGCACACAAAACGCAACATTTTATCAAGATTATTTCAAAAATAATTTCCGCAACCCGTACTTCATGCTTCAGTTCATTCCTCAAATCTATTGAATATCACTAAAATCTGTTAGAAGAGAAAGATTTCGAAAAAAATATATAAAAAAAACTCAAAAACTCAATTCAACTGTTGCGAAATTCGAAAATTAAAATTGATTGGGGGGGGGATGTTCGTAACCCAGAACAGGGACCCTTTTCAGACGATGGCTCTCCGGGCCAGTGAGCCCCTGGAATCTACGAAATGGGCAGGAGTTGATTCATGTCTCCTAGAAGGCCGTCGATTACTTGCCTTCTCGCTACCCGAATTCCGGTCCTATTTATCCATGGAATCTAACGAAATGGGCAGGAGTCGATTCGCTTCTCCTGGAAGGCTGTTGAATAGTTGCCTTCTCGCTACCCGAATTCCTGACTAGTGAGTCCCTAGAATCTAACGAAATGGGCAGGAGTCGATTCACTTCTCCTGGAAGGCTGTTGAAGAGTTGCCTTCTCGCTACCCGTATTCCTAGACAGTTTTTCCCTGGGTCCGGAGGGCGCCTTGCCCTCGCAGATCGTCGTAATGGTATGGTTTCCATTACCGATCGTTTCTTCTCGTAACTCACTGTTTTTACGAGTTTCTGTTTCTTCCTCACCGTATTTTCCCTGTTTTTCGTGGGACAGGTTGCGACATATACTTGAGCGATACCCAACTCCATGGGTTCGCAGACTATGTCCGTCCCCTTTATCTCCTTCCTCAGTTTGGCCTCTACCACCATTTCCGAACGCGCGGAGATATTAAACGCAGATATCAACATAACGTCGGTTTCCCAGGTACGATCTTCCTCTATGGTTAATTCCTTCCTAATATGTACCCTTTTTCCTAATTCGTCTGTACCATCTCCACTTTCCTTCCGGTTCCTATCTATTCCTAGAGTCGAAGGTGAATTGCGATCCCAACGAAGCTCCCCTTCGTTATTCTCGTTTGACCCGGTGACGTCACCATTCCATTCCCTTATGGTGTCACCCTTCGACAGTCCATTGCTGTCGGCTCCCTCTGCACCCTCCGTCTGGGTGCTAACACTGGTATCCCTGAACGCCTCATCAACCTCGACCCTTACTCCTTTTTCCTTAATGTCCTCCTGGACTCTCCTCTGAACATAAAAATGTTCCATTTTTCCACTGTCCTCGTGACAGTCTCTCCTGGGATAGTGGTCTCCTAAACTTGTACTTCCTCGTTGTACCACTTCGGTAATCTTCTCTATTTCCTCACCTTCCATACAGGTTTGTTCCTCTTTATCTTTCTTCCTCCCTAATTGGATGCCAAAGTACGTTTTTGGCTCCTGTCCTCTATCCGTACTTTTGTTAGGGCACTCCCTTGCCCAATGTCCCTGCTTGTTACAATTATGACACACTCCCTGTGTCAATTTTCCTTCTTGATTGATATTCCAGCAATCCCTCGCGAAATGGCCTGTTTGGCCACAAGAATGGCATGTCCTCCAGCTGTCTCTTTCCCCATTTCTTCGGTTCTGCCTAATACTTCCACACCCCTTCGCGGTGTGACCTTCTTTATCGCACAGTTGACACACTTTTTCGGTGTCAACTGTCGATACCCTCATATTTACCGACCTCCCTTGCAACATTCTACTGGTGGTCTCTTGTAGCCTAACTAATTCCTCTGCCCTTTCCAGGTCCAAGTTTTCCTCCTTCAATAAGTAAATCCCAATTTCCCTCATTACGTCCCTTCTCAGTCCTATCTTGAACTGATTCAATATTAAGTCCCGGTTCTTCTTCCTTATTCCAGGTTCTTCATCCCTTAACGCTCCGGCCAGATCCTCGCTCAATAAATTTGCTCCCACCGTGCGTAATCTAGTGCAGAACGAGGACACATCCTCGTCCTGACGCTGATAGCATTGACTCAAAATCCATTGATTTTCTCCCGGCAACCTAATCTTCGTAAATTTCTTAACAAACCTATTCTTTAAATCATTATAATTCAGGATGTCAAAGGTGGCATCGGATTTGAAAAAGTTATAAGCCTCGCCTTCGAGCTTAAGTTTGAGAAGGATAAGCAAGACCTTTTCATCCCATCCGTATAATTTTCCCATCAATTCTAATTGTTCAAAATACCTCGTTGCGTCTTTCCCATAAAAACACTCTAAAGTAGTCGATAGCATACCTGGCGAGTACCTAGGTATTATGTGACCCGCGGGAACATTCATGTTGGATGCACCAACTGGTTGAGCCATTTTTCAAAAATTTAACCAGAACCCAATTATCGTAACCAAAATATGATTTTTCAATGTACCTACTCAATAAATTATTTACTTTCCAAAGCAATGAATAATTTCAGATTTTCAACCTTCAATTTCAACAGGACTGAAATACGCTCAAGATTACGACTTTAAATTTCTCAAATAAAAAAAATAGCAAAATGATACCCTAACAATTCCGATTCATACAGTCTTACTAGAAACACCCAAAATAAAACAACTCACCTGAAAACGAGTTCAAAAACAGACCAACACACCAAAAAAAACTCAAAAGAAAACTCTGAAAAAAAATTGATGCAACCCCAAAAAAAAAACGAGAAAATTACCAAGTGTCGGATTCCTGAAAAAGAAAAAATACACAAAACCTCCTGAAATAAAGAATAATTCTATTTAACTTTTCTGGAACTCAAAAGGTCACGATCAGCGGCTCTTTTACTAAAATTTTAACCAAATTTAAACTTTTCCCGATTCTTGAACCATCAAAATAACCCAACTTGAAAAAAAAATTAAAAACTTTCCTTCTATCAAAATGTTTCCCAAAATTTCAAAGTCGACTTAGAGCAAGGAAAGCCAAGTTCACTTATTCTCCAAGTCAAACTCAAAACAAAACCGAATAATATTATTTTATAAAACAAACTCTTCGATCGTCAAACGAAATCGCGAATAATTGGAACAATGGATAGAATAACCAGAAATTTTCACGCAATACGCCCTGAAAGAAAATCAATCAAAAATTTCAATCAATATTTTCACTGAAAGCAATCAATTAAAGCATAATTCAAAAAAATTCATAACCCTCCTGAAACAGAAAACTTTATCATATACATTCAACAATAAAAAAAAAATTCAGCGTCCTGAAAAAAAAAACAATGTCCTGAAAGAAAAACAATGTCCTGGAAGAAAAAGAAACGTCCTGGAAGAGAAAAACCTATGCCTTCTTTCCTTATAAAACCGCAATGAATCTAATACTTCTTCAAAGTCTTAAAACCTCGATATCAACTTGGCTCTATCAAAAATCCTTCACATAAAATGATAGAACATCACAGAAATATGAACTGTTCTATAATAATTCCAAAAAAAAAAAACTTGACTTTATTCAAAGAAAACCAACTGTATTTATTCAATTCTTCAATATCTCAAAAACAAAAATCTTTAGATCAATAATTTTACCTTACTTTAATTCAAACCTGAACTCTGTTCCTACCAATCGCAATTTTTAAAACGTAAACTCGAATTCATAGGCATAAGCATACATTCAAACGAAAATAATCCAATTCAAATTAAAATCAACAGGTACCTGAAAACCTTCATCCGGAAATCTTCCAACAAGTCAATACACACTACGTCAATCACCCATAAAACAACAGGATAAAATTTCCTTATACCTCAAAATTTCTCTAAATTTCTCAAAAATCTCTCTAAAAACCTCCCTTGGAAAATTTAACACATGTAACTCTAGTAATCTTTATATTCACACTGATGCAACATACATAAAACCAAAAAGACTTTTTATCTACCGGAAAATTCAACAAATTTCAAATCACACAAAAAAAACTCTCTCCCCCGAAAAATTAAACAATCCCACCGTTGTCACCATATGTAAAAAGCACCCTCTTAGTGATTGGACAGAAGAGCGGCTTTCCACCAATCGAGGGTGTTATTACTTAAAGAAAAATAAAAGATGTTAATTAAAATTTTGAAGTTCTTTCTTCCGACGGAAGAAAGTGTGGGATCGGCCCAACGCACTTGGGTCAGGTCTTGGTGTTTAAAATTATTCTCTAGGGAGAGGGATGGTAAATGAAAACCTTTTAGATTAAATTTAAGACGTATATTAAACCAAACCAAACTAAACAAATTCTCACCAAATTAGATATGTGTTACTTAAATCATATGATTCAAATTATCAAATGTTCAGATATTTCTTAATTCGAAAGTAAAATCCCATCAAGTATAACTGTTAAATTAGTTTTAAATTACAAAGGCAGATCTATTCATCGAAATTAAATCAACATCAGTGCGAATTCCAAATTATATCAAATTATTATATCCAAGTTATCGACAGAAATAAAAGGGCTTCTCAAAATAACCCCAAAAATAATAACCACCAGAATTTACAATACCAAGTAAACTTTCTATACCCAAACAAGAAAACGGAAAATAATCCCTCTTAAACTTCACATTCACAAGGGGAAACTCAACAATAGTTTCCACGGAATCTTTCAAATAAACCTGAGTTTTCTCAACAGAAAAACTCCACTTAAACCTTCAACTTCTTAAGGGTGATTACAAAAATAATAATGCGCTTTAACGAGGATACAAAAATTATGAAACTATGACTTGTGAAAGGTTTCAGGACTCTGGACTAAACATATAATTTGGGCGGGCAAGCTAAGCATAAACAATTTATCTGACCTTTTTCCTGGACCAATAATCCCAAAAATGATGAACCTAGGAGGATGTTCTACGACGTTGCTTCTTTCCTGAAACAGACAGATTAGGTACGAAGACACGGCACCCACACGTTTTTCACAAAAATTAACCTTCACTCCCGAATATACCGACGATTCGCGATCTAAAAAAATTCCAAATAATTTAGAGACTTTACTAACTTTTAACTTAACACTTTTTATGTCCCTGTTCAAGACTGATTTTCCAAGACTTCAAAATAAAACCAAGAACTTTATGAGCTATTCCAACGCCGTCTTCCGAATAACTCCAAAACTAAATTAATTCTAAAACCTTCCTTAAAACCGTATCAAACACATATCAAACGAGTCAACTCAGAATCTCCCCGTTTGAGACTTCTGCAGTTACTCCACTCCGCAACTTCCAAATCAACCTAAAATTTTTTTCGTAACCATATTCGCGAGTACTGGAAACCTTTCCGCCTCGAGGTTCCACCAGAAACTCCCTATTTCGTCCCCGGAGCGAGTCGAAGATTTTCCCCTCTTCGTCTCCTCCAAAAACCAGTCAAATTAAAGGTTTTTCTTTCGTTGATGCTTCAAAACCAATCAAATCAATATTTCTTCCATCTTTGTTTTTATGAACCAATCAAATTGAAGACTTTCCTGCTTCCCTACCCCTCTTAGTTCCCATGCATCGGTTTGGGAAATGCTGTGTCGAAAAATACCTTGGTTCCCAGCAACGTAGCATATTCTCAGCGCTGAGTTCGTGGAACCATAATTTCCTTATCTTCACTGTTACAGAAGAAATCTGAACCGAAAAAGTAACAATTTTAATCGTTATCGTCTCGCCAGATATCCTGTATAGGCCTTGATAACCGTCTCAATAATTTTTTATCACCGGGGTATTGAGTTCCCGAAGTTTAAATCGATCAATTAAATTATTGGGCTTTCTCTCGGGAGATTTCCCGAGTAAAATAAAGGGTGTTAAAAATATCACTGAATTATTACGGAAAAGAAGAAACGTTCAAGTCCTAATTTTAAAAAGGGATATTTATTTTATTACTTTCAAGTTAGCCCTCCTATTACATGTTAACTTGTTCATTCCGTTTTCCCTGCACCCTGAGGAAGGCGAAATATAACGCCAAAACGTCGCTTTAGAGCCCACAGAGTTTTATTCAGTTCCTCAAACCGAGATGTAGAAATAGACCACGAAAGATTGATACCGTTTTCACCAGATTCCAAGAAACATATCATTCCATTTCATTCCATTATCATAGTTGTCATGTGTAAACGGCAGCAATAAATCTCATGAATGGTTCGGATGGAAAACAATTCTTCTCTGGGTTTGAGTGAGATTTTTCTCAAATTTTTGAATCGAAAATTCAATTATTACAATGTTAACATTCAATCGTTTATTTCACTCAGTTCAACAAAATATTTCGACTATGGCCAGGCAAAGAAAACTTAATATTATTTTGCTATCTCGTCATAGACCTATGAAATCCTGGTGTGTTCTGAATCAACGTCGTTCAAAATCGATTTATGGTGAATTTCCGCGTTTGGAATTATTGGGACCACGTGCGTTCGCCCGAATACAGAACCCCGCAATCAGGAAAATCCTGGAGTAACAAACGCTCGCGGACGTTCATTTTGAATTGTTTTCGAATTTTCCGTAGTGAGTGGAGTGAAGGAATTAGAACAATTTAAGTGAAATCATATTTTCACGTTATATGGATATTATGAATCTCATTAATATCATTTATCGATATTGTATATCCCACATCACTGAATTAAATGTTCAGAAAAATAAAGCCTGAATATCTGTTACTGTGGAATTTCGAGCCGTAACTGATCTTAAACGTTTAGGTTGGCTCCCAGATGAAGAATTCATGGTCTTATTAAATTTTGACGGTTAGTCAGTTTGTAAACATCAACTTTCGAAAAAAACGTCCTAGATACTAGAAATTCTCATGGTACTCCTAAGGTTTAAATGCCCCCAATGCGCAAAATTTTCAAATTTGGTTTCGCTGAACAATAACGAATCCTGAGTGTACACGGAAAAATATTGAAAACAAATTGAATATCATCGAAACTGATCACCTAGTTCGTTTTTCATGCAAATCGATGAAACAGTTCGAATAAGTTAAAAAAAATCATCATCGTGGCCATTAGAAGTTTCATCTGGAAGCCGGATTCAGTATCTGAATTGGTGACTGAACTATACTCCATTCACTTCCATAAAGTGAATGACTATTACCCAACATTTTCAAAACATACACGGTGACATGTGTCAGAATTTCATGGCAAACCGCGATACTTTATAAAAGTGAATGGAATATAGATACGAATCTGAACAAGCATCTTTTTACATTGGATAATTGGTTTTTGTTTCAGCGAAGAAAAGTTACATCGAGGCCAATTTTGGATTTCCTGCAGGAACGCCGATAGACGAGATTTTGCAGAACACCTTAACAGACGAAATTTTAGAATTGGACGAGAAAATATTCACGGGTAGTCTTGGTCAGCTTCGTGTTAAGAATAGGGAAGAATGGAGGAACGCTTTGGCTAATAAAGATTACAAGAATTTCCCGCGAGAGATCAATAGGAGGGTTTTTCACGTGAAAGAAGAGGAAACGGCCGAAAAAGATGAGGATGAGGTATCGGAAGAAGCGTACGAAGTCAAGAAAAGATTTCGTGACCAAGACCCTGGAAACTTTTTGGGATTTTCTAGAGTGAATGAGCCTGAAAATGATGAGAACGAAATTAATTGTAGTCATTCTAAGGAAGCGCTGGAATGTTTGGCGATAGCTTTGGCACAAGTGGCACATTCTATTGAGCCCAAATTTTTGGAAAAACCTTTAGGTGAGTACCATTCAGTACCAATATTCAACCATATCAGTTTTATCGAATTTACATTATATGATTATTTTGCAATTCATTTTCTGCAAAATTTACAATAGAAGATCTGAATTGAAATTGTGGTTGGGCATACTAGGTAAAATAAAATACAACGACTTGTACAAACATACGAGATGGTACAAACAACACAGAGATGATGTGAGCGTCGTGAAACATTACAAGTAGATATCAGTTTTTGCCTATCTTGCTTGTACAGGGAGACCAGATTTAGATAGTTTAGTGCTACAATTCTTAAACTGTGAGAGAAAGAGAAAAGTAGTATATAGGGTGTTTCAACATAAATTGGACAAACAAATATAGCCGTGTAGACGACAACGAGGAAGTTATTTTTGCCTTATGACTAGAGACCGGATTATATGCAACATAAAAAGGTTGTTATATGCATGAAAAATGCTTGAAATATGCAGAAAAATGGGCCGAATTTGCACGAAAATATGCAGAATATGCAAAATTGAATAATGAATTGTGAGAACTAAAAAATGGAAGAACTTGTTTTCATTTCATAGTCAGCATATGAGTAACTAAATATTATTAATATGAATATGGTATTAAATTCTTTTAATGTTTTTGTCGTATTTTACCTTGTTTGTTTACATTCAAGCCAAAGGCCAAACCTTGAGTTTCAAGCTTCTTTGCATTCTGGTATATAAGAAAAATGAGTGCAAATCTTCGGTCTCTTTCATTTCATTACGTAATAAGAGCCAAAACGAAAGAAGCGCGCGGCTACTGACACTGCGTTCCGGAATGCGATAAAAGTGATTCGCAAACCCGACAAAAGTCACAATCATTATTCAATTAACCTTCGAGTTCCTGATATCATCACATATGTCGTATTTCAAAACGCAGGGAAGAAAATATTTACCGATTATATGCTCTATAACTGGATCTTAGCTGAAATATGCGAATACCGCTGAATATGCCTTAAATATGCAAATGCATATAATCCGGTCTCTACTTATGACATATACCCCGTTTTCGACGCATAAGCGACATACAGGCTGTTAAATGTCAACTTTGAGCAATATTCTGCTAACTGTGGTGAGTTACGCGTGATATTTGAAATAACGGTTTCTAGTCACATCTCAGTATTTTGCAGGGCTCGTTTCAAATGTGGTGTAGCATCAAGAAAAAAATTCAAAATGGCGGAAAACCTTCAAAGTTGGAATTTTTTTCTCAGTTGCCGATTTGAAAAGCACTTTTTCAACGTACTAGATTTTCTAAGTTTTTTGTACATGTCTTCAGTGAAAAAAAAAATTCGGCCGAAATTGTTGGAATTTTTCATGGTTGAACTATTTCTCATTCTGAATATTGAGGTGAAAGCAGAATGAAATATCTATTGGTTTTCTTTTTGTAGCCTTCCAAAGATTACGTTCGGAGAACTTTACGAAGGCCAAAATTGTGCTAATGGGCTGCCAATATGACCCAGACAGAAATATGAATTTATAAACCAAAAAATTCCTCACTCAATAGCATAGGAGCCTGGAGAGGGGGTGATTAGAGCTCTATCCAGTCTCGATGCAGTTCCTATGCCATTGAGTGATGTCAGTCATTTATTCGTTGTCACATCGCGCAGATGGTTTTGATGATTTTACTGGTCCACTAGACAATATTCATCCACTCGTTCAACGCTAAATTGGCTATATTTCCATCTTATATTTCCGAACCTGTATAGCTCGAAGAGGCTTCCTCCACTGAGGAGCACTCATATAAAAAAAATCATATTAGATCAGCTGGCCATCGCCTTCGTAGTCTTCTTTGTTCGTGGTTCTCCAGCAGCAGCTGTAGCAGATCATTTGGATGCCCTTCTAGTTTTGTATGATGTTGTTGGGTTCTCCGTTTTATAACATCCACAATGTATGGGACTGAGAGGTCATCGTGTAAAGTTTGGTTGGGGACATACCATGGTGCGTTGGCTATAATCCTCAGTATTTTGGACTGGTATCTTTGTAACAGAGCAATATTTCTATACCATATGTCCATATCAGAGTGAAATTTTTTTTTTGTAAAGGAGAATTTTGTTTTCCATAGATAATTTCGACGTTCTACCTATCAGCCCCAGTAATAATAATAATAATAATAATATTCATTTATTTACCAAGATAACACCTTATAAACATTCGAACAATAATTACAACTATTCAAACAATAGAAGGGCCATAGTGCAAACCTGTCAAAACCAAAAAAAAAGGAAAAAAACAACAGCAAACTAAAAAGTATGTGTGAAAAATTCTGTAACCGTGTACGGTTCCATTTGAAGCAAAATTTCATGTATTGTCCTCTTGAAAGTTGATTCATTCGTGATGTTTTGCATGCCATATGGAAGATGATTATACATTTTCAAAGACATATACACAAAGTTTTTTTGAGTTGTGGTGAGGTTATACTTCGGAAGCATGTAGTTTCTACCTCTTGTTCTATCTGACGATTTGTTGAAAGATTCGAACAAGTTTTTGTTTTTAAAATTGAAAACTAGGCACTCCTTTATATAGAGACCAGAAACAGTCAGGATTTTATTAATTTTAAATTTTCCTCTGCAAAGTAGTTCTCTCGTTTTCAATTCCATTTGCTTCCTTTTTTTTAATATATGTTCTTTCCAGGTAAGCTTGGAGTCCAAGTGAAAGCCAAGGTATTTTGCGCTTGTAGTTCGGGGTATTGACCATTATTCATAAGCTATCGGTTGCAGCTTTTTGGGCGTTCTTGGGTTGGCAGCAATAATAATAATAAGTCATCACTGTCATTACTGATTTCAAATAAGCCCGCCAATTCGTTAACATTTAGGTTTCATTATATTCTTTATAAAATTTAGGTGTAGACAAGATCTACTTACACCTTTTTAGCATCCATTTTTACCGAAAATTGTTTTCGCTCTATCAAAATTCAAAATAAATAGCACGTTCAAAACTTGAAAAAGTGTAAACAATCAATGACAATTGATATTAATGAGGTTTGACATTGAACATTGACATTGATGACACATTGATACCAACCCAAAGATGCTCAAAAAGCTGCAACCGATAGCTAATGAATATGGTCAATTGTTGTTTTGTTAAGTCGAATTTGTGGGCAACGTTCTTTCCTTATGTGAAGTCAACTTGCTTGGATTTGGCCTCATTTATCTTGATCTCCCATTTATTCATCCAGTGTTGTACTTTGTCCAGTTGTTTCTGGCCGAGGTCTGCGGCAATTGATGGATCTTCGTCTATGGCTAGAATAGTTGTATCGTCTGCAAATGTTCCTAGTATAGTTTTGATGGATGTGGGCAGATCTGATGTGTACAAGGAGGGCGAAATTGGTGCTACATGAACTAAAACATATGATACATTTCTGAAACGGTAAAAAATGGCGATTCTTTCTACGTCATTTCAAACTACTGTTTCCATAAGAAAAAACACAACTTTATGTTACAACTCAGCAAATAAACCTCTTAGAAAAAATCAGAGTACGCCACTGGATTGCTATCAGAAAAGTGCCTGTATAATGTTTTTATTTCAACATCCAAACAGAAACAGAGATAATAAATAAAATTGGAATCGCCCAAATTTCAATTTTGGCCTTTAACTCGGAAACGGAAGAAGATAAAGGAATGCAGTTGATGGCATTATCAGTTTCTGGAAAAAAGAGGACTATAAGGTGCCATTCATTTTTCTCTATCTCCTCGGGTTAAAAAGTTTCAGTTCATGTAGCACCAATTTTGCCCACCCTGTACAATAGGTATAGTATAGGGCCCATGACGCTGCCTTGAGGAATCCAGCACGGATGAGGTAATTTCCAGAGATTACTTGTCCATCTCTTGATTCTGAATTCTCTATTCGTCAGATAGGATTTCAGAAGATGGAAGTAGTTCAAGGGGAGGATACTTTTTATTTTGTGTAGTAGTCCTGCGTGTCAAACTTTATCAAAAGCTTGGGTTACATCGAGAAAGACTGAAGTACAGTATTTCTTCTCTTCGAAGGCTTGGTTGATGGATTATGTGATTGCTGGACTGTTGAATGGACTTGTCTGAATACGAACTGGTGATTTAGAATCCATGGGTTGTTGGGGATGTCAGTGTTGATTCTTTTCAGGATAAGTCTTTCCAGTTCTTTGGAGGTTATGGTTAGGTTTTTTTCTTGGTTTTAGAATCATGAGGATCTCTGCTGTTTTTAGTGCTTCAAGCCAGTGCTTCGATCTTATTATGGCGTTGGAAATGTTGGTTAAGAGAATCACTCTGCCTTTTCCTGTTCGCTTCTGGCCCATTCAGCATTAGGTAATACTGAGTCTTTGACTGGTGGGGTCTGTTCTTTCGGTTTACTATTGGATTTTAAAGGCCTTCATATAGAATAATCAGATCTCTTCAAACCAGTTATGTATTGTTCTAATGATTTGTCTTGTAGTTCTCTAAGTCTACTGTGTAAAGTTGCGCCACTGACTCAGCAAACCATTCCTAAGTTGGAGTTACAAGGAGCCGTACTAGCATGCAGATTATCCATGACAGTATGTGAAGAAGTGGAATACAAAATTCGTGAAATACGTTATTGGACAGATTCTTTGGTGGTGCTCAAACAGATTAGATCGGAATCGAAAGCTATTGTGAGGATGGCACCAATAGATTGAGTAGGAAATAGTGGAAGATAGCTGAAGGACTTGCTAACTCCTATTGGATGCGTTGGGTTTTAGAATACAGACCGACTCTAATTCAGCGTCAAAAGTGGCATTCAAAAGCCAGTTCAATTAAAGTAGGAGATATAACCATCATAGTGGACGATAAAGCACCAAGAAATGAGTGGTTAATGGGTCGTGTTCCAGAAAAAGATGGTGTCGTAAGGGTAGCAAAAATTCAAACCAAGAAAGGCGTTTATACAAGACCAGTTGTTAAATTGTGCATCCTTCCGACCACTTAGTGAAGATTTGAGCTCTTCACGGGGTGGAGAATGTTGAAGCCATACCCTGTAGAATAGAAACATTCATGTTTTCAGACAGATGAGTCAATCTATCTAGATGTATATGAGTTGTCAATTTAAGGTCGCCGTTTGAAGCGCGTAGGAAAAGTCAACCGATAGAGGCGCCACCGTGCATTTTATGGAATATCTCCATAGAACTTACATTATCTCTATGAGTTCTATGAATATCTTTCTGATTATGAATGAAATGTACAATGGCGCTTCTTATCCGAAAATCGCTTCACTATGAAATTAGTGAAAATGTGGGTAAAGCAGGAACCTTTTCCCGCTAAAATTTGAATTTGGCCATTCTCTGCCAATTCCGTATTCCAAGTTGTTTTTCTGAATGAAATTATCTGTAGATTCACTTTCAATCGGAAGTTGAACTATTTTCATGGGTCTTTCGTTTGAAATAAAAGAGAAGCATAAGTTGGCTCATTTTCTTCCATTTTTCAAAGAAAAAGAAATGAACTGCTGAAATGCCATTATTCTCAATTATCTCATTAAGAACTCCAATCCTTTCTGAGTTTACCCACAAAATTTCAATTCTTAAAGTGAAACCATTTTCAAATGCAACTTGAAATGAAAACACTACACACTACATTGAACGCCCACCTTAAGATAGAATTGTCAAGTTGAACTAGTTGAATGAAAACCAAAAGAAAAGCTTATCAGCGGGTTTATTTCATTAAAAAACTTACATCTACTCTTGAGTCTATTGCTATGGTAGTTCAGGTTAGTTTTGTCAGAAGGTGCATGTGTGAGTAAATTTTTATTTATGAACCAACATTACTTTTACAAGCTTTATTGATTAAATCGAATTCAGTCCAGTTAAACTGTAATAGTTGAAATAAAATGTATTTTTCAGGTAACTCAGACAACAAAAAGTTAGCCACTTACGTTCCGACACAAAATCGATTAGGAAAATGGGAAAATTCATTGTTGTTATCTACCAGTTTCAGTCAAATCTTTCTGCATTTTAGTACTTTAGATGCTTCAATCATGTGGAGAAGATCAACACATTATGCAAAATGTAGACGCTGTAATAGAATGACCGATTCAGAGAATATGTTATTATGTGATAACTGTAACAAAGGATTCCACTTGTATTGCCTCAAACCAAAACTAAAGGTGAGCTGATCATTCGTTTGTTCAAAAAACCTAATATTTTTTATCTTTATAGAAAATCCCAAAATCTGAATGGTTCTGTGAAGAGTGTGCAGTAAGCAGAGATAAGGAAAAAAGGCTTGTTGTTCTATCTGAGGTAATTCCAAAGAAAAAACAGAGACTTTTCAAGGAAGAAGAAAATGGGGACGAACAGAAAGAATCACTAAATGGCGAAGATTCCAGTATTTCAGTAAAAAGGTGTGAAAAATTCAAATATATTCGAATGTGTCGGGAAATCCCATAATATACTAGTTCTCAATGTACTGGAGGGAGCATTATCGTCTGACGATGTTGCCCTTTCATCCGCTATCGTTCAACCTATTTGTGATTCAGCTAGTCGAAGCCTAGTTAGCGATGTGAGGTTGAGATTATCTTTTTCCAATGAGTGCCCTTGGCTCAGTGGTTAGAGCATTGGATTAGGACCCGGCAAGTCCGAAGTTCAATCCCGAGCTAGGAAAGAAATTTTCTAGTCTCGGTAGGGGCCATCATTTCACTGTTGGGTCAAAAATTAACAGTGCTGTGCCTAAGGTGGCGTAAGGACACAGTAACATCACAGAACACAACTGCTTACTCCGAACACGTACAAGTTACAAGCTTCGAAGCTTGTAGTTTCAGAGGGGTCTCCTCAGGAGACCTAGGAGTAATCAGGATAAACAATATATCAATATCAATCAATATATCAATATCAATCCACATATCGTCTCCAATATTCTTAGGAATATATCTCGTTTAAATGGTATTGGAAGATTTCGCGGCCATAATACGGGAATACCAGACTAAAAACCAGGTAGGTGAGCAGGATTAATTGCGGGAAGAGCTTAAGAGATGTCCGACGGCCAAAAATCCCAACAATCGTTTCTACTACTACCTTTTCTAAAAACTCCAGTCCTTCCAAAAAACTTCAGGATAGTCTACAGTTATGTCCGGTCACGATCCCCCCAATTTTCTAAAATTTTGTAATACCATTGAGTTTAAAAATATTTATACAGAGAGGGCCATTGAAAACGAAACAGCGGCACTGTAGGTCGGCAGAACGGAGTTATATAAAAAAGCTCGAACACGTCAACAACAGTTTCGAGGGGGACATCGTTCGCGATGAAATTCACCCGAAATACATTTCATCCCTCGGAGCTGTGACCACCACCCCTAAATTTTTAAATGGCACGATATGGCAAGTGATACCTCATTTGAAAGGTAGTTTCCTTCCTAATATCAAACAACAAAAATAAATTAATTCTATCGATTCGTTTTCGAGATATAGGAACTTGAAGTTGGGAAATAACTTTTTATTCACTTAATCAATAAAAATAAGATCTAACATTGCAACTGTTTGAAGATCTCCAGATTTAACCCCACTCGACTTTTTCCTGTGGGGTCACTTGAAAAACAAAATCTATACAACCGAACCAGAATCTCTAGAAGATTTACGACGTAGAATTATTGAAGAATGCCGTCGAATTACGCTGGAAATGCTTCGAAATGCGAGGTCTCATTTTGAACAGAACTTGTACTATTTTATGGAAATGGGTGGTAGACAGTTTGAACATTTGATTCATTGACAATGATAATCTTTGAACAGTTGCATTGTTAGATATTTTTTTTATTGATTGAGTGAATAAAATGTTATTTCCCAACTTCAAGTACCTATATCTCGAAAACGAATCGATAGGATTAATTTATTTTTATTGTTTGATATTAAGAAGGAAACTACCTTACAAACAGGGCTGTATCTAGGTACTACTGCGCCTGTGGCAAGATTTTCTTCAGCGCCCCCAAATTGGCGCTCCTTACGCAAAAATTTTTTCATTTGATATTTTTTGGCGCCCCTGCGGACCTTGCGCCTGTGGCGGGGGCCACTTGGCCACACCCTAGATACGGCCCTGCTTTCAAATGAGGTATCACTTGCCATATGGTGCCATTTAAAAATTTAGGGGTGGCGGTCACAGCTCCGAGGGATGGAATGTATTTCGGGTGAAGTTTATCGCGAACGATGTCCCCCTCGAAAATGTTGTTGACGTGTCCGAGCGTTTTTATATAACTCGGTTCTGCCGACCTACACAGCCGCTGTTTCGTTTTCAATGGCCCACTCTGTATTTAAACTCAATGGTACAGGTACACCAACCGAGCATTTTATTTTTCTCTGAAACTTTGCTAAAACCCACATTGACTGATAACATGTTCCACATAACTGATTCTGTGTTACACCGGGACGACAACAACGTAACCTTGGGTCACCGAGAGGTTTGAGTTAATGTTGGAAACTCGATTGCTTATCACTTCGAGTCGTTATGGCTCAGTTAGTCTTCCGGGTACTGCCACCACATGGATCGTTTGTCCTCTACCCTTCTCATTCATTGAAACCCAAGGAGGTAGTCGATGGTGTTGATAAGACCGACAACTTCCTTAGTGGCTGTGTAGAACACGATGAAGTTTATGTGATACACATAAAGATAATTTACTTTTCAACTACTATTAATTGAGAAGATAACTTGAATAAAATACTCTTTATTTGTCTATATTCGACTCGTTACAGAATTGTAATGTATTAGAAATGAATATAATTCAAATTATAACATATGTGAGCATGCGCACATGCACACATGCGTACAGTCTCAGATTGTATATACAGTTGGTATATTAAGTATGTACAGTGGATCTGTACAGTATTATAATATATAATATTATATATAATATTATATATTATATATAATATTATAATACTATAAATTTTGTTCTACTGGAAATTGCAGTTCAAACAATACCAAATAATTATTAATTATATTATTATTATTATTATATTATATTATAATTATTAAATTTTATGTTACAGTGAAAGTATCAAAATAGAACTTTGTGGCACCTGCAATAATGGAGGAGCCTTGATGATGTGTAAAAATTGTGGAACCTCATATCATAAAGAATGTGTAGATCCTCCAGTTCATCGTGTAAGGGAAAACTGGATTTGTACAGTTTGTAGAGAGGATCCTACAGAAGAGGAAAGACCAAAAGTACAAAATAACAATGAAAAAAGTAGTAGGAGATCTAGAAGAAGTGATAGAGAATCAAAAAAATATGAAGAAAATGAAGGTGAGTTATCACTAAAAATCATCATCGATATTGCTACTTGGTGAAATCCAATATTTGAAATATATAGAAAATTCAAATAGGCAGGATTATTCATGGAAAAATTATGATTATAAATCCTGATCCGAAGGAAATTTTTTGGGTATGAAGGGTGTTTCAATAAGAGCGCAAGATTCGAACTGCGCGCCATGTTTAACAGTCATGTCACATGATTAGGATGCGACGGATTGAAAGTTGGCAGCTGGGAGTTCGTAAACATGGAGCATTACACGATAGAACAATCAGGGCGATTATCAAAAAATACAGTTACGGTGAATGGCGAACGTCATCGTCCTATAATACTTGTGCCTCATTTGGAATTTATTGATCTTGACGACATGTGGTTTCAGCAGGACGTGCCACATGTCATACCGCCCGTGGAACATCGACGATCTAGCACGAGTTTGCTCCAGAATTGGCTTCCACGCTTTTGCGTTTAAACGCCTTCAGACTTCTTGCTGTGGGGTTATCTGAAGTCACAGGTTTCTGCCGATAAGCCTGTAACCATTGAAAGTCGAAATAAGACACTGTACCAAAGAACCACCACATGTATTCAATAACATTATTGAATATTTCGTCAAAATGCATATTCCAGCAAAGCCGTGGCGGCCATTTACAAGATATTTTGTTGCATACATAATTCCCAAATGTATATTTTCTAAAACAATAAATATTTCGATACTTTGCTACGGAAAGCCATGTCTTATTGAACGCTGAAATCTGGCGTTCTTATTGAAACACCTCTTATTACCCCTTAGCAAAACTATGCTCCTCGCCCTGCCGCGTTAGCGCCCTCTGGCCACACACTGCTGCACTCGTGCATTGAGTCCTTTTACTTGCGTGATAGATGCATAGAAACCCTGGTCATATTTTGTTTGAGACTTTCTTATTGAAAGAAAATAAGTATTTGATCTTATTTTCATTTCTATCGAAATGGTTAACGCTATTTTTCCATTACCGCCATAACAAAAGTGAAATATTGCGGATCATTTTTGGTCACGATTTTTAGTTAGTTAGTTCCAAAAACCCACAGAACAGGGAGCTGTTGACATACAGGGAGTAATGTTGCATCAAGATTTCATTTGACTAGTAGAAAATACAAGCCGAACTCTCGCTCATATCTTTTGACTTGCATCTAAATAATCAGGACGACCAACTTTTATCTGGAAGTAAAATTCGCGAAAGTGATGACGTACTCTCCTACTTTTGCTTATATTGCGTTGTCCGATCAAGAGGTACACGCCTCTACCACAGACCAACAAGACGTCCCACTCACCTCCATTAGTTCCCAGGACTTAGTCAGGTGCCACGACGACCTCCTTGGGTTTCAATGAATGAGTAGGGTAGGGAACAAAAGATCCATGTAGTCGCAGTTCCCGGAAGGCTAACTGAGCCATAACGACCCCAGTTCAAATAATAACAATAATAGTCACGTGCCAGATTAGATTAGAGGAGGGGCGGAAGATCATCCGAACCCGCATGCACCTTGACGCGCTGTTTACCAGTCGGTCAATTGTGTCTCAATGAACTTCTCACCGTTTTGGGAACTAATCCATAACTTGTTGCGGCTTTAAAAACCAGGAGCCAAGGTGTTGTAGCCTTTTCCGTGAACAGCTTCACAATCGCATAGCTAGTGCTTGGCTGTCTCAGTGGCTTCTTGTCAGAAGCGGCAAGTGTCTTCCGGCGCCCATGTTCTTCAGTGTCACGTGCTATGTGGGTTCTCTGTTCTTCTATTAGCCTCCCGTTATACATTTGATAGCATTAGGAAATTATTCAAAACAAGAGGCGACGTATCAGGTCGCAAATAAAACCGATTAGATCGATAAGCTCTCCTGTTCCATCCTAGATTTGAATAATTTTGTCAATTACGTGATACGTTATTTAAATGTTCAATTCTCATCAAAGAGAGTAGATGCTGACCCAGCTTTCTATCGTTTTAGATTTTGTGAAAGCAACATAACTCAACTCAAATGATGATATAAATTAAATATATGTTCGGAAATATTTGATGCAAAATACCAAAAAAGGAACCCAGTAACTCCATGCATTCTTGAATACGCCCATAGATTTCATGAGTATTTCCAAGACAGCCTAATGTTTCATGATGCTATGCTCTAATTTATATGTTTAATACTTCGATGACTAAACACATGGTGAATGCACTGATCAGATTTTGTTTCGACCAAATCGAGAATACTAACAAAGTTTCGTTTTTTTTCACTTCAGGTGGCGCTATTCACAATTTATGACAGATTGTTATTAGTTATTTCAAATATTTGAATTTATTCTGGTGAATGTGTTGTGTAGAAGCCGATAATTTTGTCAAGCAATAATTTATGAATATATTCTTGACATTTTGACTCATATTAGCACAGAATACCTAACTACACAGAAGCGTCACTAAGCGTCGGCACTTTGATCTTCAAGGGGCAAATTTTCGTGACCTTGATTCTCTGTTAGGTAGTACATATGTCATTTTTGAGTGATCCAGCGGGAAGTTTGAATTTCAACTTGACATATGTACTACCTAGCATGGCAGAAGCGTCATCAAATAAAGTTTTGGCGGGAAGGCGGAGTGACGCTTCTGTGTAGTTAGGTATTCTGTGATATTAGTATGAAGAAAATGTTTAAGACTTTCATCATATAAAAATGTCATTCTGTGCTCATGTCATAATTGACTTTGGCATATCAGCTGTTGATTAATCAATCAAATCGATCAAGGGAAAAAAATAACGTAATGACGTTGTATGACATTGCGGCGCCGCCACAAAACATTTTTAATATTTTCGATTTGGTCGAACGTCATTCCATTCAAAATTTGTCGAGTGCTTACACCATTATTCTAGGCATCTTATTTAATTAATACTCAATAACTTAAATGTCTCTGTGAAAACAGATGCCAAGAAGTCCGTTACTTTATCTGTGACAACTTGTTTGGAATAGTAAAAACTTCAGCGTACTCACCGAGTTCACATTGGAGTGTCAAAATGTATTTCATTCCTTCTATATCCAATTCTAATAGGCCTACCACACGCTCAAGCTTCACCACAGTTTTGTTTGCGCAAACCGGCTTGAACACTGAGCGTGTGGTTGGGAAAACTGTATACCGCGCAAACCCCACGGCTGAGCAATTTTCGACCTGCTTGAAATTTTGCCTGTGCAAGCCTGGCTTGCGCAAAAGTTCTTCGTTCGGACGCTTTGTTATCGTGTCGACGACTTCGCAAATCAAGAGGCCTGCACGTACTTAACTGTGCCGTGTGGTAGCAACTGTTGTGTTCAATCTTTACGTACGAGATGCCTGCGCAAGCCGAACTGTGGTGAAGCTTGAGCGTGTGGTAGGCCCATTAAGGACCAATTAGATCCTAATGAAATTCGGACATCTCTGTTTTGGCTGTACTTGTTATTGTTAACGGTTGTTATGGTATTGTCGATTACTTGTCACGTTGACAATAATCATGACGGTTTACAAATTTCCATAGAACTTACAGTAACATGGAATGCTATTATCAGATCAAAAAGCGGGTAAACATCTCGAGTCGGTGAAACAAAGATTTTCATGGATATGAGCTGTCGCACAGAACAGAACACAGATATCGTATCAGTGTAGCACTGATTAGATTTTGTTTCGCCAAAATTATTATTATACAGGGTGTTTCACCCTTAAATGGACAAACATAAATAGCCGTGTAGACGACACCGAGAAAGTCATTTTTGCCTTATGACATTACCCCGTTTTCGACGCATTAGCGAGATACAGGGTGTTCAATGTCAACTTTGAGCAATATTCTGATAACTGTGGTGAGTTACGCGTGATATTTGAAATAACGGTTTCTATACTCCATTCACTTTTATAAAGTATCGCGGTTTGCCATGAGATTTTGACACAT
The DNA here is from genome assembly GCA_910592335.1 of Adalia bipunctata. NCBI lineage: Eukaryota > Metazoa > Arthropoda > Insecta > Coleoptera > Coccinellidae > Adalia > Adalia bipunctata. Next base: position 6,651,304 of record OU342949.1, on the reverse strand, counting down.
TTCACCGTGTATGTTTTAAAAATGTTGGGTTATAGTCATTCTTCTGTCAGTTGAACGAGCAACGTTGCCGTTTCTCGTAAAAAATCGTAGTAATTACGTATTTATCAAAATGTTCCTTTACTTTGGGAAATTAATGAATTATGTGAATTCAGAAGACATTCAAATATATTTTTGCACAACTCGAAATACTCCAGTATGAAAATGTAGTAGTTCTTCGAAACCTGCGCCACAGTTAAACCTTTAGACGAACTGACTCCATTTATAAAGTTAAAAAAGAATAAATAGAAAGTAGACTTGGCAATGTCGCTTGATTTTCACGAGTACCAACCTTCGTCCGTTTTTAATAAAAGAACTTGATAAACCTAAACATGGCTAACCGCGATACTTTATAAAAGTGAATGGAGTATAGTCACATCTTAGTATTTTGCAGGGCTCGATTCAAATGTGGTGTAGAATCCAGAAAAAAATTCGAAATGGCGGGAAACCTGCAAAGTTGGAATTTTTTTCCTCGTTCGCCAATTTGGAAACCACATTTTCAACGTACTAGATTTTCTGAGATTTTCCGTGAAAATTTTTTTTCAAAATTCGAACTCAACTTTTTTTTACATGTCTCCAGTGAGAAAAAAAACGGTCGAAATTTTTCATGGTTGAACTATCTTTCATGCTGAATACTGAGGTGAAAACAGAATGAAACAATATCCATTGGTTTTCTTTTTGTAGCCTTCCAAAGATTATACGCTCAGAGTACTTTCATAATTTTTATTTAAAAAACTGGAAGCCGTAGGAAGGCCAAAATTGGGCTAACGGACTGCCAGAATGACCCGTATAGTATTATGAATTTAAAAACCAAAAAAATTTTCTTCAGAAAACTTTGGTAGGATTCGATCGAACTCTCTATGAGTATGAATTGAGTTTATTTTAATCTTATAAATTATCGTTACCAAAGCGACGCTGGTTAATCGAAAGTGGAGAGTTCGATTCCCACCGAAGTTTTTCGAAAAAAAAAATGAAACACCCTGTATATTAGAAAAGCTTCGTTCTTTCCACTTCAGGTGGCGTTATTCACAAATTATGTGTGATTTTTCATCAGTTATTTCAAATATGTTGATAATCGATAATTTCGTCGAGCAATAATTTGTGAATATATTCTGAACATTTTGATTCATGTTAGTTCTGGGGAAAGGTAATAGACTTACATTACATAAAAAAATATTCTGTGGTCATGTCCTGATTGACCTTGAAAGAGCAGCTGTTGATACATCAATCAAATCGATCAACGGAAAAAAAACACCGAAATGACCTTGTATGACATTACGGCGAGCATTACGGCGCCGCCACGAAACATTTCTAATATTTTCGATTTGATCGGATGTTAATGCATTCTAAAATTGACGAGTGCATACACCATGTTTTCAGACATCTCAGAAAATTATTGAAGCCAAAATTGCACATAATTAGTTATTGACATATTATTTCTGTGATTCTGTTCTGTGTGGCAGCTCATATCCATGGATACAAGAACATCTCGTTGTTCCCAACAACTCGGAAGTTTACCCATTATTTTAGAAAAGCAACAAGGCGAATATCATCATTCCATTATAATGTTATAGTTCCTATGCAAATTGCCCGATATTGGTTTTCAGTCACGGTCAAAAATATGCATTTCCTTTTGATTTCGCTTCATTAATATACAATGGGTGAAACCACATTGGAGTGCGTACCTTTGATCGTATCTTTGGAAGATGTCTGTCTAATGTGGACGCGGTTTTGCCCTGTTTAATTTAAAATCTTTCTATCTGTTGCCCAGAAAACACATCTGACTCAGACAACTATCCCTTGGTACGAGTACATCGTGCTGTAGGCATAATAAACAATGAAAGGCGGAGTGCTACAAAGGCTCGCCATACGATTTCCAACTTTGTCAAATCTCTTAGTCGATTGTCGCCATCCAACGATGGTGGGTTTTTCATTTACTATGCCTTTCTCACTTTCGCATTTTCTTTTTTGATCCTATTCATTTATTAATTACCCATTTATAGAAATAACTCATAACTCAAGGCAGTGTTTCTCAAAGTATGGGACACGGACTTTTGGGATTTCATGAAATCTTATCGAAGGTTCCGCTGAGAATTCCGCATTTTTAGTATTTTTGAACGAATGGGTGAAAAGATTAATCCCTTAATTGTTGATGCCCTGATGCTGAACCTTAAAACGATTTGGGATCAAAATTTTGGGTTAGTTAAAGAGGGAAATATACTCCGTCGTCTTTGAAAGCTTATTTTATGGCTTATTATTTGTTCAAACTCATTTATTCATTATTTTAGTCTGGTTTCCCAAATAAGTACAGCAAGATTATTGAAATACAATTAAGAGCTAAGAATAGTGTTGATATAGAGTATAAGTGTAAACACAACAAACATTATAAATTTTTGCACTTACGGCAACACCAATGCTGAGTTGATGTCTTCCAGAATATCTTTCTGTAGCTTTATGAATTTTTTTCAAATACGAATTCAATTTCAAAAAATACTGTTCGTGAATAAAAATGTGAGTAAAAGAAGTTTTAGGTTTTTCTAAATCAATTCACTCCATATATCTAAATGGGAGGTATAAAAATGTCCACTTAACAAACTTCGCGCATTACTAAATAACTTCCAAACAGTAAAGTGACCATATTTGAAAAATTTTTGAGAAACACTGGTTCAAGGCCTTGTATCTCATAGGAGTGAGATGGGAGTATGAATACCTTTTTTTTCCGCAGAATCGGCCGTAGACAATGTTGAGTCTGAGAAAATTATTACAGTTCTCCACTATTTGACCAACCTACTTTTATCTTATATTCTTGGCATTATGTTGATATTTATACTTGATCAATTCACTAATCTGACAAGATTTTAGATTCTTGACGTGCTTTGGAATTTTTTTTGTTCCCTTAAACATCGCTTGTGGAAATCCAGGTGATAGTAAAATATTACATAACTGTGGTAATGCATGAGTGCCCCTGGCTCAGTGGTAGAGCGGTGGAATTCGGACCCAAAGGTCCGAAGTTCAATCCCGAGCTAGGAAAGAAATTTTCTAGTCTCGGTAGGGGCCACCATTCTCACTGTTCGGTCAAAAATTAACAGTGCTGTGCCTAAGGTGGCGTAAGGACACAGTAACAAAGCCTACACAGAACACAACTGCTTACTCCGAACTCGGCACAAGTTACAAGCTTCAAAGCTTGTAATTTCAGAGGGGTCTCCACAGGAGACCTAAGAGTAATCAGGATAAACAATATATCATATCATGCACAGAAATGAAATTTTATCAATAGTATTTTTTTCTAATATCTGCAATACTAAAGACTTGTTCAGACTAGGCCAGTAGATTAGTCGAGTAGCGAGTGATTTCGTAACTTGGCTTGTGCGAACGCCAACAATCGAGTCGGAGTGGATTAGTCAGTGGGCGAGTCGAGTCGATCTATTCTATTCTATTTTCTCGGGCGAGTAGCTTCCCCCACCACGCGCCACTCGCCACTCGCCACTGGACCGCCAGTAGACAGTAGTCCGAACATTTTATGTTAGTCGAGTGCATTAGTACCGACAGATGCATAGAATGCATACTTCAAATATCACTCACTTCTCACTTCACTTGTAAACTCGACTCGACCAAAGTACGAACGATTTCCTGACAGTTGTGTGACAGTAGTGAGTAGATTATCTTACTCTCTACTCTCCACTCGACTGAACTACTGGCCTAGACCGAACAAGCCTAAAGAGGAACTTCACTTGAACCCTATTTTTGGACCATGATGACCTTCAAAAATAAATGATACCCTGTTTGATATTTCGTTATGAAAGTTTGATGGTCAAATGGTGTGGGCTTCTATCTGCATTATTGATGTTTGAGCACGTATATTCAGCTCTCCATTAAGTTTTTGTTAACGAACTGTTCGTCAGATACAGTGACTACCTAAGATCACAAATTATGGAACGTTTTTATTTTAGTCTGCTTTTGTAATTAATATCAGTGTAGAGAACACTTTGACGTAAGGTTGTTTCCTGAAAATAAAAACACCGCTGGCATATACGATTAATGGATTAAATATTTCGAAAAAAAAATAAAAACATTCCCTATTATGTCTGCTGCTAATAGATGACGTTGACAACAGTAAAGCGGTTTGACAGTTTATAGACAGATGAATATGCCGTCTCCGAAAAATGTAACTTTACATTCCAATAATTTTAAAAATAATTATATACTCTCATATCTCTCATATCGCATGCAATTTTTGTAGTTTAACTATGAATGAATGATGACTGGAAAAACTTGAGAAGAGTTGCTCAAGAACAATTATCCTGATTCATGTTGAGCAATTTTTATCTGGAGTTACCCAAGGTACTTGCACATTAGGACTAGTTGGACTACAAATTCTTAGGACAACTGTAACTTCTGTACTGCAAATTAAGTTATATGCAATGCGATACTAACATGGAGGTGAATTCAAAAAATTTAGAAACCTGAAATTATATCGTATGCATTGTATACAACATTAATGTTAGGTGATCATGATCTAAATTGATAAGGACTGCTAGTTTTCAATTTAATTCCAGTAATAAAGGCAAAATTGTACCTAAAATAACCCCAACAAGGTCTCTCTAGTGTTCATGTCATTACAATTTATTTATGCCAAGAGTCTCTTCACAAGTTTCATATCGTTTTTGAACTAATTATTGCATGCTTTATCAATTGTATCGAGGTTTATGTTTTGAAAATACAGAATTTTCATGAAAACATTTTCGGTTTTTTATTTATTGTATTTTCATTTTTAAGATTCTGACTCTGGAGATTCATCGAAAAATATATCTAAACGAAAAAGATCCTTTAGGCGAGAAAGTGGCAGAGATGATTTACCACTTCACAATGCAGCATTACAAGATTTGTTACAAGAAGTTATGAAATATCCTGATGCTTGGCCGTTTTTAAGACCTGTTAAAAACTACGAAGTGAGAAGAAATACACTCATTTGTTATTTCATGTAGATGATATTTTATTTCTGTTTCTAGGTTCCTGATTATCACGATTTAATTAGTCACCCAATGGATTTTGGAACCATCAAATACAAACTGAATATGGGCGAATATCACACAGATTCACAAGTTATGAATGATGCTGCTTTAGTATTTGAAAACTGCAACACATATAATCAAGTCAATTCGGAAATTCACAGGTAAGTCTGCATTGTGAAGATTTAGAAAATGGGATAAAATCTGTTCATCTGTGTCTTCCAAACCACCTTTGTTTTTCATTAATCTCTAGTAGGAGGCATTGTCAGGAGATGAAAACGTAGCTAAAATAAACAGCTGAAATCATAATATTTCATGTCCTTCGAGTACACGTTGCCACACGTTTTTCACGCAAAGAAGTGTCGTTTCAAAAACGAATTATGTATCAAAATAGCTTTGTCATGTGTGTCCCTCACATCTGATGATTTGGCTTGTGTCTTCATTAGAATCCTATTCAGTCATCATCCACTATACAGGTTGTCGCAGAAGTCGCGCACCCCATTGAGGGGATCGAAAGTGAAAAATATTCTAAGCCCAAAAATCCATGTTTGAAATTTTTTGATAACGTAGTTAATTAGTTATTAATTAATGAAAGTGAATAATGAATTTCCCGGGAGCGCCTGGACGAAGGAAATTTTTTTTAATCAGCGCCGCATATCCTCTTACCACTCAGTACATAAAGGGTTTTTTGACACATTCTTCCGGGTCTCCGAAATAAATTCGAAAAGTTTTGACGTTTTTCGAAAATTGCGAAAAATTCTTGATTCGGCTAGGAAACATCGACCGAACAGAGTTTCAATGGGTGCGTTCATCGGACTCAACAGTTGTGAAAAAGTCGGACGAACCTTTATGCTATCGGTCTATTTTTATGCTACAAATCGAGAACACTTTGAGCTATATGTCAAAAGCATATGTCTATGTTCAAAAGCGTGAAGTTTGCATAGTTTGTTGTTGGTGATAGTTGAAGTTTAATTTGAATATGGAAAATGAACAAGAGTACGACATCAAATCATGTGGCTTTGACGTATGAAGGAGCATGGAGCGAAAAGGTTGTTCATAAAACTCCGATTTTACCGATGGATCGGAGCGGTAGCTGCTTAGTCGGATGAACGCACCCAATTATTCCCATGACTTTCGACGTTACATTTAGGTTAGGGTTCTTGACAACGGCATTCAGAGCACATAATTCTTTAACTATAATTTGATCCTCGAAATTAAAAGTGAAGATTCTAGAGGGCTCTGCCTAGGGTCAGTGCGATAACAGAGAGTGGGAAATTAGGGGCATCGTGGCGATCAGAGGATGCAGTTTCTTTATTGGTCTCTGTTTGTATTAAGCCATATGGTAACCACTGATACATAATTACATGTCCCTTCTCTTCTCCCTGGGCATGCTTATAGCACAGAATACCTAACTACACAGAAGCGTCACTCCGCCTTCCCGCCAAAAATTTATTTGATGACGCTTGTGCCATGCTAGGTAGTACATATGTCAACGTGAAATTTAAAATTCCCCCTGTACCCATAGAATCATAAATATAGTATAGAAATATGAGGCTGGACATCTCAAAAATGACATATGTACTACCTAACCGAAATTGAAGGTCACGAAAATTTGCCCCTTGAAGATCAAAGTGCCGACGCCAAGTGACGCTTCTGTGTAGTTAAGTATTCTGTGCTTATAGCGACAACTGACTGATTTAAGGGGAACGAGGGCTTCACTTTTGTATGATTATCAGCCACTACGCTCAAATTATATATTTATAATTCTATGATTCAGAGTTTGACGCGACGCACAGATTACGACGTTACATATAGGTTAGGGTTCTTGACAACGGCAGTCAAAGTTTGACGCGACGCACAGATGACCGTTTGGAGGTTGCGACTTTTTTTGATATTTTAAAATTCGAATCTATCTTCAAAGGCAGATCTACCAACAAGGTGAATCTACTTGAAGGGAATATCGCTGGGCCCAAACTAGTTCTTGAGTAATATAGCAAACTCGGAAATCTTCTGTGTTGAAATACACTTACCGACTTAAAATTCGATCCATTCAAAACATTTGATTTATTTAAAAATGCAATAACTTTCAAATGGGGAGGCTGATTTATTTGAATTTTTCAGCAACTTTCAGATAAAATACTGTAGTTTGGAGGTTATTATTCGGACATCTAGAAGTAATTCAGTATTCGCTGTATATAATGGGGAAAAGAGAAAACAATTTTTTCCTCTATTTTCGACACAACCTGTAGGTTAATTCTGCTAGTGGATCTGCACACAATTAACTTTATCGAGAAGACTGATTTGTTTCCAACATTTTGTTCTTTTATTTATCTCGATATCTTGATTTGTTTGTGAAATGTGACGGTTTTAAGGAAAATGTACAGTAACAGTAGGAGTTCCTACTGTCGATCTAAATCAATTACACCAACAAATTTCTGAAAAAATAGAAATTGTAGCTTCCAAACATGAACTGCCTTTGTTTCAAGCGGGGATATGCACCTGAGTAGGTGAAATTGTCATTTGGTCTGGTACGCGATTTAAGTGTGATATTCGATTGATTGAGGATCATACTTTTTGTTTTGTTTGTTTATTTTTTATCCTGATTACTCCTATGTCTCCTGAGGAGACCCCTCTGAAACTACAAGCTTCGAGGCTTATACCTCATTTTTAACAAACGGAAAAGCTCTGTCTAGACTGAGATTAGATCCAAAACCAGTCAAAGTGTTATTTATTCATAATGCTATACGAAACAAAATTAAATAATTGTAAATTATCAATCATTTCCTGACAACGCCTTTTCATTTTATAGTTTATTGGAACATGTAGCCATTTCGAATAATTCGAAATAATTATAACAATTTGAATGACTTCCGAAAGAATTATTCAAAATATGTTTTGTTCTTTCACAGGTGCGGGGTGGAAGTGTTGAAAATTTTCAGAAGTAAATGTGAAGAATTAGGATTGGAATTACCTAGTAAATTAGCAGAAGAAGTTTCAGATAGAAAACGACGTAGAAAATTATATTAATTAATTAATTTATAAACTTATTTTATATTTATGAATCTTTTTTATCATGGATCATGAATACACAGAACACTCTTACTTTTTTTAAGTTTTATTATGTTTCACAGGAACCCTCATGTAGAATGTATATTTATGAATAAATAAGTCATTTTTCAATCGATCATTTTGAATCTCCCATATTTTTCACTCTCTTTTTTCAATGTGCCTGGTAACTACGATCATCTACACAATTATATTCATTCAATTTTTTCAAAGTGACCACCACCAGACATGCACAACATCCATGACCATCCGGGACTCGAACCCGGTACCTTCAGCACCCCAGCCGGCTCTTCAGCCGAGTGGACCACCGAGGTAGTCATCTCCCATATTCAGGTTCCTTATTTTGGTGTTAAATTCGACCGCAAACTTCTGTGGAACAAACACATCGAAGCTCAAGCGAATGAGGCCAATGTAATATTTTCGTCTACACGGAAGGTGCTCGGCTAGGGGTGGGTCTTCGGACCCCACGCACTGGCTGTATACTGTGGTCGTGAGGCCTATCCTCACCTATGCATCAGTATGGTGGACTTCCTTGGAGAAGGCCAGCAACCGAACATCCTTAACAGATGCCATAGGAGTGCTTGTCTTAGTATAACAGGCGCTCTAAGATCTACTCCCACAGCATCAATGGAATGCACGTTGGGCATTCCTTCCATACACCTCACCATCATCGAGGTGGGTATGAAAACATCACCCAGAATCTGGGAACAGGGACAATGGCTTGATCGTGGGGGATTCAGAGAGCACGCCATGGCTCCCAAGTTGGTGGAGGACATTAACCCGTCCCTCCTCCGCAGAGGGGACTGTGCGTGCGCCCGTTTCTGCTTCGACGAGCCCTACAATGTATTTGTCCCTGACAGAGATCAGTGGTGTAAACCAGACAGGTTACGCAAACCTGAGGGTCCCACCTGGGTCAATTTTTATTCGTAGAACTGTAAGCCGAAATCTCCTCAAACCTAGGTGTAGGGGCTATCATCCCTCAATTCTTCATAGGGATTAGAGGGTGAGCTAAACCTCAATGAAAATTTGCAAATCATAGTATTCATGTAAAGGGATAAGTGATCTTTCAATAAAGGTATAGCTCACCCCCTATTCCCTATTGAGAATTTAGGGGGTGTAGCCCCTACACCTAGGGTTTAAACTGTAGAAATTGACCTGTTCCGGCATTTTCTCTGAAATCATCCTTATCATGACATAATTGGACTGGCAAGTTTTCAAATTGTCACCCTGTACAAATGTTCCGACAGTCCTGTGAGGAAGTCAGTGAGGAGCCGTACCTACCTTATTCTTACTGAGTCTCTTTAGTCTGGATTCCTAGCCAAAAACAAAGGAAACGAAGGGGCCAACAGTCGCTAGAAAGGGAGCACAAACGCTACTAACTGGCCCAGAACCTTTGGGTGGTATAGGAATATGTAGCTACAAGAGAGAGTTGAACAGGTCCTGATGAACTTCGTGTGTGACGCCAAACCGTGCAATGCGTTTCCCCCCATAGGGGTTCATAAATTCCTGGAATTCGCAGCTTTCCCGTGCTGGAACCTCGACGAGATGTTCATCTTCTTCATCCTGCGTGGACGCATACGGAGCCAATCGGTTGAAATGGACGACTTTCGGTTTTCCTCTGGGGAGCTTCCGTATTCGGTGAACTACATCATTTATTCTCTTCACAAATTCGTACGGTCCTTCCCACTATCTCTGCAGCTTCGGTGAATAACCTTTTCTTTTTTGTGGGTTATACAACCATACTAGATCTCCCGAGGTAAACCCTCCTTCAATGGCCTTGATGTCATGGCGCATTTTCATTCGGTCACTTGCTTGCTGCACTTGATTACGCACTTTGTCATGGATGTTGTCTAGCTTGCTTCTTAAATTACTAACATAGTCCTCCCCAGCTTTATCTTCTCCAGGCTTACACCAAAACTCGAGGTCGCAAGGTAGTCTTATTTCTCGGCCAAACATTATATTGGATGGAGTCTCCTTGGTGGATGCTGGAGTCGAAGATCTATGGGCCATCGTGAATAGATGCAAATATTCATTCACAAACACAAACTTTAAATTTCCTACACCAATCTTTAACGTCTTTCTTACAGTTGGTCCAATAATCTAAGGGCCGATTGCACCGTAGACAAAACTGAAGATTAAATCTTAAACCTCGATTAGTGTCTATGATAATCAATAGACACTAATCGTGGTTTTGGATTTAATCTACAGTTTTGTTTACGGTGCAATCGGCCCTTAGCAATCCCAAAATGGCCACCCGAAGTTCCATTATGTAGTCTGGTCAAAATGACCATCACCCTACTCTTGGGTACAATTAACTGAAGCCACTGCTGATATCCATCTTCGTTTTCCCAACATTGTTTCAGAAGACCTTTATCAATCTTCAACGTTTCCCATTGGGCCCAATACGACTTGACATTTTGGCTCAGTCTGGATACTTCTTCCCAAGTAGGTCGACTGCCACTCTTCTTCCAATTTAGGATTACTCTCAAATCTTGATCTTCCTCCTGTGCCCGTCGAATTTCTGGGGGTAGCCCGGGTAGCATTAAATCGGCCTTGTTTTCCACACGAGAGCAGTGGCTGCAATTTTCGTGGCAGGGTCTTCTTGACAACGCATCCGCATTTCGATGTGTAGCTCCAGCTCTGTGTTCAGTGTCGAAGTCATATTCTTGCAGTCGCTCGGAACCCGGAAGGACAAGTAGCCAGTTGTCCTTCCGGGTTCTTAAAATTCAGCAGCCATTACAAAGCAGCATGATCCGTTCTTAGCAGGAATTTTCTGCCATATAAATATTTGTAGAAATGTTCTCTCTTCAAGAAACTCAATTCACTAAATCGTACAAGAATACAACACGAAAACATACTCACAGATGACATTCCAATAACAGCCGGAATTAGACAAGGTGACAGTATAAGTCCAATGCTCTTCAATCTTGTACTAAACCGCATAATAAACGGAGTTAAAACTGCAGAAAGAGGATACATGATGGGAAACAGCGAGTTCCGAATTATATGCTACGCAGATGATGCTGTGCTCATAGCAGAAGACGAAGAAAATCTGCAACGAATGCTCAATTCAATATGAAGATATCTATCCCCAAGACAAAGTCTATGACGATTAGTGAAGACCCAATACGCTGCAAACTAGCAAAAGACGTTAAAACAATAGAACAAGTTATGAGCTTCAACTACCTAGGAATTATAGCATCCCGTAACAGAAACATCTACGTGGAAATACGCATACAAGCAAATAATGCCGCCAGAATCTCCGGATGTTTGCGCGATGTTATATGGCGCAACAAACAAATTCATGTCCACCTCAAGTAAGGTGCGTATATACAAAACAGCTGTACGCCCCATATTATCTTATGCAGCCGAAACGAGAGCGGATGCGATCAGGACAAAACAACTTCTCCGAACAACAGAAATGAGAACTCTTAGATCAATAGCTGGAGTAACCCTTTGGGACAGAAAACGGAGTTCCGACATTAGACAAGCTTGTGATCAAATAACGGATGTAGTCATATGGGTACGTAGGAGAAGACGAGAGTGGAAGACACATGTCGATAGAATGGGGGAAGATCGGCTAGCAGAAAGAGCATTTAAGGAGAAGCCAAATACCAGAAGGCCAGCAGGCAGACCTCCAAAGAGATGGGCCGAATCATGGACGTCAACATCCCAAGACCAGGGCTGAAGATATTGGAAAATACAGGGCAAGACATAAAATAAGTAGTAGAAGAAGAAGAAATGTTCTACGGTCTCGATTACTGCTAAGAGTTCTCTTCTGGTCACGCAGTTATTTCTTTCTGGCTTCGACAGTACCTTGCTGAAATAACCGATGACTCGTTCTTGTCCATCCTGAACTTACGATAGGACGCCCCCGATGGCCGTATTACTCGCATCGGTATCGAGCACATATTTTCCTTCAGTTCTTGCGTAACTCAAGACTGGAGCTGTGACCAGAGCCTTTTTCAATCGTTCGAAGGCGTCAGCGCAATCATAGGACCATATGTACTCCTGCCCATCTTCCGTTAGATTAGATTAGATTAGAGAAGGGGCGGAAGATGATCTGAACTCGCATGCACCTTGACCTAAAGATCTATTGTGCATCCCCGCGCTGTTTACCAGTCAGGCAATAGTGTCTCCATGAACTTTATCACCTTTCTGGGGGCTACATCCATCACCTGTTCCGTCTTTAGAAACCAGAAGCCAAGGTTTTGTAGTCTTTTTGATGAACAGCTTCACATTCGCATAACAAGTGCTTGGCAGTCTCAGTGGGCTTCTTGACAGAAACGATCCCGGATTGGCCAGGTACCCAAATTAGGTTGACCTGGTTTCTTTCTCCGAGTGTGTTGGGGGAGGTTTTACATTCCCAGACAAACTTTGACCTAACTAGTGGGGAGTCAAGCGCTAGCAGGGCTGCTTTGCTATCCGACATTATGTATATTCTTGCCCTCCGGTAGTTGCGTCTTGTACACAGCGCAACGCATCCCCTAATGGCAAATGTTTCTGCTTGAAATACCGAAGGGCAAGAACCCATAGGTATGGCTAATTGGACCAAGGGACCGGCTCCCACTCGTCCATCTTCGGTTTTCGAGCCATCGGTATAGAATACCGCAGACCCTCTTGGGAAAACCACTTCATTATTAGCCCATTGAAGTTTTTCTGAAACTCGAGTCTCAGTGGTTATCTGTGACCGCATCCTGGAGCCCCTTGCACTCATTAGAATGCGAAGGTGGCCTGAGTAGTCGCCAGTTTTCAGTTCTTGTTCTTTTGCCATCCTGAGAGCCCACCTGGCCGCCTCACTTTCCAGAAAGATATCTAGGGGAGGCAGGTCCAAGATGACCTGCATGGCAGCAGTTGGACAAGAGCGTGTTGCTCCTATGATATATAAACACGCTGTTCGTTGTAGTTTTTCCAGGGCTGATTGCCCTGACACTAGTTTTGCTCTCGGCCACCAAATAAGAGCTGCATAGCTAATGATTTGCCGAACGATGGATTTGTAGATCCAGTTGGTCAGTTCCGGTTCAAGCCCCCACGTTTTTCAGACCATTCTCTGGCATGTGAAGAGAGCTCGCTGGCCCATCTTCCGTTAACTTTGTTAGTGGTTTGGCAACGTTGGCGAATCCAGGTACAAATCTTTTATACCTAGTAAGTGCACAATCCTAGGAAACTTCGTAACTCACTCTTGTCTCTCGGTATAGGCCACTCTTGTACAGCCTTGATCTTGTCTGGGTCAACTTTCACAACCCTCCGAGAAACTACGTGTCCCAAATATTTCACCTCTGTTCAAAATAAATTGCATTTCTTGGGACTTAGCTTTAAATTGGCCTTACGTAGTCGCTGGAAAACTTCGAATAGGTTGTTCAGGTGATCTTGGAATGATTTTCCCACAACTATCACGTCTTCTAAGTACACCAGGCAAGTTTTCCAGGAGTGCTCTTAATATAGTCTCTATTAAACGCTCAAATGTGGCCGGAGCTTTGAATAATCCAAAAGAAATTAGTTTAAATTGTCACAGGCCCGTTCCAATAGTGAAGGCAGTTTTCTCTTTGTCTTTTGGATCCGAACCAACCTGCCAATACCCACTCCTCAAATCCAAGGTGGAAAACCAACGTGATCCCGAGAGTGTATCCAGTGTATCATCAATTCTCGGTAAGGCTATCCTTTTTCGTATCTTGGTTGAGCTGGCTATAATCTACACAGAACCTAGTGGACCCATCCTTCTTCTTGACTAGCCCTACAGGCGATGTCCAGGGACTATTGGATGGTTCAATGACACCTTCTCTTGTCATGTCTTCAATGATCCGTTCAGTTTCATCTCTTTTTGCCAGGGGAAGACGTCTGGGGTGTTGTCTGACGTGTTGTGCATCACCTGTATTAATTTTATGCTGTGCAACATCGGTCTTTCCGGTTCTTTCGCCAATGGCAAAGACGTCAGAGAAGGGCTGAATCAAATTTCTCACTTCGGCCAGTTGCACTGGTTAAGGTCTTGACATTTTGAAGTGAGGAGGGAGACCAGCTCTTCGGTCTTTTTCTGTGCCTGCGGAACTTCTGCAGTACCTTTTCCACCAGAAATATGGTACACCGGTACGCATTTAGACATTCCGTACTCACGTACGGCACCAAACGCGAATAGCGCTATGTGGCCCGATGAACCCGCGCGTGATATATCAGTTGATTAAATTTTGAATTACTTTGCATATTTTGATAACCTATTCTCATCTCCAGTTAATTTTTCAATTAGGTAGGTAGAGAATAGTAGAGATGTTTTCAGTCTGAACTGTAACCCAACCCACAATACTACGTGAGATTGTATCTTGGATTTTTATGGAAAGATGGAAAGTGATTGAATTAATCGAATGTTTAGAAAACGCACGAAATGATTGTACCCCATTCAAACTAGACGTTCCCATTTCATTGCTTCCAAATTGAAAAGTTCTTTCTTTATAACTCTTCATCTCAAAAGTATTCCATTTGGATGCTGCAGTATATAAATTACCTATATTTCTAGTAAAGATTCATTCATCACTTGGAATAATTCCACTTTCAATTAGATGAATAAAATGATAAATACCGAACTTCAATTGAATTACGCTTAGGTATTACACCTATCATTATACGCCATTTCGCATTCGAAGTGTGATTGGTTTCCCAGTTCGAGTTCGTCAGGCCAACGGCAGAGTGCTATTCGCGCTTGGTGCCGTACGTGAGTACGGAATGTCTAAATGCCACCGGTACCCCATGTCCAATTAAGGTGTTCCTCTTCAAGGTGACTGGAAACATGTTCACATTCAGTAATCGGATGGGAATGCTGTCTCTCAACCTTACCAATGTCTTCCCGAGTAATAGTCCTTAAGCTGATTTCTCATCGTCTGAGGGCTCGATCATTCTAACGCAGCCATTTCTTGTAATATCCTAACATCTACCAGTCATTATGCCTTCAGTCCACCCTGGCAACGTGATGTCCTCTGTCAGTCGGATCTGATATGTCTTGTCATACACGGAACGGAATCTCTTCAATTCCCAGCCGAAGAACATCATTCTTCAAATCCAGTTGGCATGCAAGTTTCTTCACAAGGTCCAATCCCAGGATAACTTTTTCTGTGATTTCGGTCACGAGAACTTCATGCTTGACTATCTTATTTCCTAATTCAATGGTGGAGACGACTTATCCATAAGTCGGTATTTCTTGTCCTGACGCAGTTCGGAGTTTGATCATAGCTGAACGACTCTTCAATCCTTCAGTTATTTCCGGACGCACAATGGTTCTAGTCAACTAGTGTGTCCACCAGTATTTTCACACTTCGATCGTTTATCTTTCCGGGAACAAATATGCTTGTTAAATCTGTGGACATGATTCCTCGGATTATCTCTTCGCGGGCATTTTTAGCCTGGGTCGATTTATGCCCCTTTCACCGAACCTCTTTAGTTTCCCTGCTGTGGTTCCTTTTCAATCCTTGGGCAATTTCGCTTAAAATGCCCACTTTTGTTGCAATACAAGCACACAACATCCTTTTTCTTAGCATTGAATAATCTGCTAACTAACGTATGCGTATCCTTGGATGCGAAACTGATCTGCGTTACTGAGGGTGCGAAGTTGAACAACTTCAGGGTGAATGCGCAGACGAAGCTTGGTGGCCCAAGCGCGGGTGATTATTAGTGTGTGTTGGCAGCCTGAATCGAGAAGAGCTCGGCCGAATACAACATTCCGCTGGTTATCTAAGCGGATCCAAGCGGTAGGCATAAGAAGGCCAGGATCTTTGGTCTGGCGCAAGGAAGATCGCGGAGATGAAAACAGATGACTATTTGGCAGGGTTAGATGACGGCGAGATGACCATACTCGCAGTCACTCGGTACCACTTCCGGAGGAGTTGCAAGAATTACGGGAAGATGTAGCGGGCGAAGCCCGATGAGAAGCTGAGCCTGCCGATAAAGGTATCCTGCGCAATTTACCCCTTACTGGCCTTACTGCGGTGCCCCGAAAGGTGGAGGCACGGGCTGGCGGCTCCGATTGTAACAGAAGATTGAGAAGGAGGCTGATTCGATGGTTTCTCCTCCGGTTGGGTACCAGAAGAGGGCGTAGGGCCAGCAGATGCCAGATGAAGTATCGTATGGTGACGTCCCTCGCATGTGTGGCAGCACTGATCCGAACCACAATCAACAGTGGCGTGGAACGATGGCATGCAATTTCTGCATAATCGCCTCTCAGTTACGAAAGCTCTTCGCTGATGGATGGTCATGGCTTTGAATTCACGACACTGGCGAATGGAGTGATTTGCCGAGCAGAACACACATACAGACGACGAGCTAGAAGCTTGAGGAGGACGTACCCCTGTATAGGCAGGACGACGAGAGGACGGACCAGTTGAGGACGGAGCAGACGATGAAGGAACAGACGTTAACCCCGCTGGTGATTGGGTTCTGGACGGCCTCTTTGGCGCAGACGCACGGGATGAGGTGATGGAAGTGCTTTTCAACACTCGCAATTGTCGATTGGTAAACTCGAGCAATTGTGCGAGATTAGGAAATTCATCAGAGGATAACTGCCCTTCGAACAGCTGGCGAGATGGTATGTCCAGGTTGCGCAAGGCAAGAGAGAACAGAAGGTAATCTGCCAGATCTGGAATGGGCAATGCCTTGAGGGCGTTGATGGCATTTTGATGCGTGGTGGCGAATTGTTGTAATTGGGGCAAGGAAGAAACAGATGCAGGCCTCGAATCCAATATCTGGTTCACATACAAGTCAGCCAGCCGACGGGGATTTTGGTACCGAGCGTAAAGGGCCTGATAAGCCAAAGGATAGTTCAGGGAATTTAGTTCCAAGCCGGAGATGACAGAAGCTGCTTCACCTGATAGAGCAGAAGTTAACAGGTGAAATTTCTGAACAGGCGCCAGGGAACTGTTCAGATGCACAAGAGCATCGAAAAGTGCGATGAAGCCGGGCCATTCTTCGATTTTGCCATGAAAACATGGCAACTCGACCCGAGGAATCGGAAGGTCCACAGGGGACGACCCGGTCTTTGCGACCGACGTAGATGGAGTCAGCTGACTATGAGCAGCGCGGATCTGCAAACAGATCTCAAAGAATGCCGCGAATTTCGATGGCGACCTGTCCCGATCCGGCTCCTCCAACTGAGAGTTGAGTTTAACTATCAACTCATCAGCTTCTTTGAAGGCCTTCTCTATCTTAAACAACTCAGCCAGGCACATATTGGCCACATCCGATTCATTGGTCAGCCCTTTAATCAACTTAAATAAGGTTGAAGCCGCGGCGAAAGCATTTTCTCGCTTGATGATGAACTCACTGATCGTAGCTTTCAATTTATCCATTGACGGCATTTTTACTTCACGAACAACCCCGGTGAGTAAAATAAATTCCGAAGATTTTACCGGAATGAACAGACGATGAATGCGAAGATGATAAACAGATGATGAACGATAGAAAAAAAAACAAATAAAGAATTCCACTGTTAAATTTCCCGAATGAAATGACTACAATGAAAGGTGAAAGATGAATTAAACTAGAATTTAAGATCTAAAGGTCTCCGGTTTTCGACACCAATAGACGATTGCAGCAAGTCAACTACTGCGAATCGACTTCAGAAGAAATGCGTTTGATAATTGAGCAACCGATTAAATGAAGTAAACGTCAGTCGTAGGTGGTCAACTACTAAGTTAGCAGCAGAAAGGGGGTATAAGGGATGGAAACAGGGAAATACCTTTCCTTTAGATGGGCGTAGTAGCGACCAATTCACTAGTGACTCAAGGTGCTAGGGACACTTCACTTCCAAGTTGCTCAACTTCAGGCGAACTTATTCATCAGAGGATGGCACCAATGTGATGGCGACACGATCAGACGACTTTAATCCTTCGAGACGAAAGTATTCAAAACGGATTTTGTCTACTTTAGAAGGCACTATTAAAATCAGTTTGCTTTTAACAAACTAGAAATCTCTCGGATACACGCTATATGTCAACAACAGAACGACATTGTTCAATCTGTCGTACGCAATCGCGAGAAAATGCTTTCGCGGACCGTCACCTGGGTGCGCTAGTTCTCGGGTCGAAGAAACCCGAATCAAGTCACGTAGGCAACGCAGTGTTCACGACGCGACACAAAGGATCGTAAATTCGGGCAAGTTGCGATAATATGCTACGTGCAAACTGAACCTATCTTAGATGTTTCAAAAGAAAAGGTATCACTATTGGGATTCCAGCAGAGTCCTAGAATCTTTATGAATTCCCCATCAGTGAATGAAAATGACTGCATCAGCTGGTGTTCCATTGGAATCCCCCCCAGAAGAATAGTGGCAATATCTCTTTGCAGTTTTTGACCTGTAAGAAGACAGTCATTCAAGGACGAGTGACCGGCAACCTTTGCTGAAGCATCAAACACAACCCTCAGTTTGGTGGAAGTGCTATCGGGTTTGAGAATGCAATGGTGGGGAATGAAATAGGAAGACTGATCAGAAGGCGTTGCCTCTACCAACGTCATATGGTTAGACTCTAAATAGACGTGCATAGAGCCATTATATTGTTCCCGGAGAGAGGAATCTTTATTGAGTCGTTTCTCCAGCAACAAAAAACGACGCAATGCCAATAAATAAGTGTCGCCGAATGACTCGGGAATAGATTGTTTGAAGGGAAGTGAGACACTGAATCGACCCGTTGTGCTATCTCGAGTGATATCTTTCTTGAAAATCTCTTCACAGAGAATTTCATCGGAAGATGCCGAAATTGGAAGTTCTTCGAGTTCCCAAAATGCCTTTAAAGTGGCGTTCAGAGATGACTCTAGGGTTGCATGTAATGAATTAACAACTTCACAAGAAGAATGAGTTCTACCCATCAGGACCCAACCAAAAACAGTTTCGAGCGCCGAAGGTTCTCCTACCCCACCATCCTGGCGATCATCAAGAAGTAAAGAAGGAAATATTTCTGCTCCTAGTAGTATATCAACACTGCCAGGTTTATTGAAATATGGGTCCGCTAACCTCAATGATTCGTGAGATGAAAATTTGGTTGTGAAATCCGGCAAATCGGAACAAATTTTTGGGATCACAACAGCATCGAAAGTAAAGATTGGATTATCAATCTCTCGGGGACGGATCGTGCAAGTGACAGTAGAAGATGATGGAGATGTTCTTTCTCCTATTCCTTTAATGCATAGGAATGATTTTGACAATGGAAGTCCAAGTGAAGCAACACACTTTCGAGTGATGATGTTTGTTTGAGAACCACTGTCCAAAAGAACCCTTACAGTTTTATAATTTCCCTAGGCATCAAAAATTTCTACTTGAGCTGTAGCGAGAAGAACACTGGAAGTGATCGAAGATGCTGTGGTAGTGAAACTCTGAGCAGAATTACATGCGTAATTAATATCTGAAGATGGTAAAGTTTGGTTTTCCTTTTCACCGGAATCGATATGAAACATAGAATGGTGTCTCCTAGAGCAAGAGCGACAACTGGATTTAGAAGCGCATTTCGAAATGTCATGTGCTGTATGCAAACAATTTATGCACCAATTATTACTTTGGGCGATTTTCAATCTTTCAGTTGGCGTTTTGGACAGAAATGAATAGCATTTATAAATACTATGCGATGAATTACAATAATTATATTTTATTTTTGGAGGCGTATTGTTAGATTGAGCAAGAAAAATAGAGGTTGATTTATTTGAAGAAAGTTTTTGTTGTTTATTTTGAGTTTGGGGAAGTGGACTGTATTTAGGTTTAATTGAGGTTGAAAGAGCTGCAGATTCTAGAGCGGTGCACTGGTTCAGAAGGAAATCAAGTAAACTTGTGATTGATGGAATATTTGACGAGCATGCCTGTAATTCAAAACGTTTAATTGTAGCATTATCTAATTTTTGAATCATCATATGGTAAGTATAAAGTCCCACTGATCAACAGGCAAACCTATAAGTTTTTCAAAGATGACAAATTTTCAGAAAATGTATCAAGTAGGTTCCTCAAACCTTTAACGGATTTATGTGTCAACTTTGAAATGTTTGTGATCTCTTGCCAATATGAATTTTCCAAAAGACGTTTATTTTGATAACGTTTAGTCAAAGTTTCGAAAGCAATTTGGTAATTTTGTGCTGTTAATGGAAAACCTTTCAACAATGACAAAGCCTGAGATTTTAAAAAACTCAAGAGATATTGGAACTTTTCAATGTCTGACAGATTATCATTTTTGTGAATCAAACTAGTGAAAATATCATGAAAGGTTGTCCAATCTTTATAATTTCCGCTGAATGATGGCACAGAAATCTTCGGAAGTTTGACATTAGGTGTGGCCTTCGAAGAACTGACCGAAACATTATCAGTAGTTGTGGTAGAAAATAAATTGCTATAGGTTGTTTTTATTGTGAAAAAACTATCATTGAAAGCAGACTTTATCTGTTTTTCTGAGTTCTGACTCTAAATCAGGGTTTTCCAAACCTGAAATCATTGATATAATCGAATTGTGAATATTATGGAATTTTTTATAAATATCCTTCAGCTCTTCATATCGAAGTCGAAATCTGACATGACGACTTGCATCATCGACAGCTGCTGTCGCCAAAGAAAGAATTTCCTCAATATCGTCAATTTGTAATTGTCGAATCGCATAATTTTGTTTCAATTTATTAGTACTCATAATGAATGAATTGAATAAGGCGTAAATGAGATTTAAAATTGTAATGCAACACTCAATATGCGAACCGAAAAAAAAAACAATAATGAAAAAGTGATCGGAAGTGAGATAAAGAAATGAAGAATTGAAATAATTTCGAAACAATCGCTGAAGCGAAGGAAATTAAAGAATATTTGGCTCGAATTGGACCAATGTAACGGTAGCTCAGAGAATTTAGAAATGAAATGAAAAGAAAATGCAGAAATAAAAGATACGCTGGAAGCACTCGACCTACCTTGCTTGGGATGAATTCCAGAATGGGCAGCTGGCACTTCCTGCTATCTTTCGAAATCTTTGAATGCTCCAAAAAAATAATGGAATTGCAGAAAATTTCACGAAAATCAGATTATAACCTGGCACGGCGTTATATCCTTCCTGAATCGAGAAATCGTACTGATCTCGCCCATATGTCTCCATATGTAGTCCGAAATTTCCCAGCGTATTTACCGATAATGAACCGAAATAAATAAATGAATGAAAGAAAAGGAAATAATCAAATATATAAACCGACGCGTCGATTCAACGATCGTTTCGAAAGAAAAGAAATAAATATACAATCAACCCAAAAAAAAATATAGTTAAAGCAAAAGTGAGTGTTGCATCAACAAATAAGAAAGTTGGTATTGGCCACGGTCGCATGGAACACCCTATATAATTTTATTTTCTTGAAAAATATGCGCATTCAAAATTACAAATCGACGTGTCCGAGCGTTTTTCCCAACACCATCTCATTTATTCGTTATCGAATTTATTCCATTTGGCTGTATGTATGTATGTATTATTTGTGTAGGAAATCGTTGATACCGAAAGAAGTTATAAGCGATTTGAGAATAAGTTATTTTTAAGGTCGTTATTTTTCATAGGTTCTCGGCTTGTCTAGGGCTTGTTGAAAGAAACACAACTATTGCTGTTCTTGGTCTATATTTCGGACCTTTATTGGGTCCTTCTAGACATGAGCAACTCGCTGTGAAGAAAACAGCTAAATAGCAGCTAATGTTCTGAAGAAGGACCTAATAAAGGTCCTAAATATAGACAGAGAACAACAATAGTTGTGTTTCTTTCAACAAGCTCTAGACAAGCCGAGAACCTATGAAAATGCACGACCTTGGATGATACGGGCGATACGGCTATACCCCTTGTATAGATAGGTATTCCTAATTCTATATGTTCTCTAGATTTTTCAGGCAAGGAAAATACAGAAGAAAAACGACAGTGCAAGTGGGTAACTGTATTTTATGAAATGATCAAATATAATGAACATATATATGGAGGAAATATTTAGTTTTTCGCATTTGAAGTGTGATTTGTTTCTCAGTTCGAGTTCGTTGGGCTAATGGCATAGCGCTTCTCGCGTTTGGTGCCGTACGTGAGTACGGAATGTCTAAATGCGTCCCGGTGTCTTTCTGTCTGTAATCAAATCTTGAAAGTTAAATATGACCATTGAGTTTAAATATACAAGTATATTTAAACTCAATGATATGACACACTTCTAATCGTCCGATTGATTTGAAATCTGGCAGGTGTACATAATTCTGGTGATAATGCATGATGAAATATTTTTTATAGATAAAATTTTTAACGTTTCTCAAATTCATAGATATCTTCGGGAAGGAATACAATAGAGAAAACAAACAACGTTTAGTTGATCTATGAAGAATACTTATTCGTCAAATAGCGCAGTACGTGTCAATTGATACCTATTACCATATTTTCTCATGTCATGTCGAATACCTCGGAGATGAAATTCAAGCAGGTAAAATTTCTCTCTTGTAATATTCAAGTTTGTTGCTTTTCGGCAATTTCGCTCATGACATTTTTTCCAAAATCACGAGCCGTCAGGCGAGTGATTTTGATACAAATGTCGTTCGGGGAAATTACCTCAGCGACAAAATTTCATGTTACAATCGAGAAATTTTGCCGGCAAAATTTCATCTCTTGTGGTATTATATATGAAAAAAACCAAATGGCGGCTCCAAAATGGCGGATGAGTTTTGTAATTATCATCCGATTCCGTTCAAAATTAGTATCTGGGGGTTTTTGGGGTCGACAATGATGGTTCTTCTGTCAAAATTGAAAAATTCAAGATGGCGGCTACAATATGGCGGACGAGTTTTGTATTTATGATCCGATTCTATTTGAAATTGGTATCTGGGGGTTTTCTGGGTCGGAAATTACGATTCTTCAAAATTGAGGAATTCAAGATTGCGGCTTCAATATGGCGGATGAGTGTTGTTGTTATAAAAGCTTGTCTAGAAAAATAATTTTTTTATTATAGCTTGTTTCTCGAAAGCAAATAGTGCGCTATGATTAAACCAATTGAAAATATTCGGGATGAACTCTGTTTTATCCTCAGGATCAGCAGTTCCCAAAGTAAAACCATTTTCAAATGCAACTTGAAATAAAAGCACACCACATTGAACGCCCACCTTGAACCCATTGAAAATATTCGGGATGAACTCTGTTTTACCTTCTGGAACAGCAGTGATAATATCATCTACGCATCTCTTTTAAAATGATGAAAGATCCTAGTCTGCACCACGCAACAACATTTGTATTATGGAGGTTCTGTGTGAAGATTTGACTAGGTTTGTCATTTGACCAGTACCTATATCAAATTCTATTTATCATGCCGTTCAAAAAAATATGGCTTCGTTGCTCATTAGGAGGCTGCGAATTGCTCCTCGATGTATATCCAAAATTTCATTTCGAGGTCTCTCTAGGTTCTCTGTAAACTTGTTATGAATCAGTAGGTAGATCACTCTATATGGTTAACACCATAGTATCCATATGATCTCATTTTTAAAACTTCAGACATATGGCGGTTGGACTCATCAACCTGAAAAATATTTAATATCTACAGCCGCGACAGGTAGCTGACACTTTATACCGTGGCCATGGCTATATCGATGTTTGATGAAATTTATTCAGGCACGAATATTGCTTTCATGCTATATCTTATCAAATCGGCGATAAAAACAAATCGATTGATCCTCGATTATGATTTGATTTGAAGTGTTTTTCGCCAATGTACATGAAAAACTCAAATCTTGCGGGTAGTCAAAACGATAATGTCGGAAGTTTGTCAATATTGTGGCCACAATTCGGAGCCATATGGATCCTCAACTGTGTTGTATAAAAAAGTAAGGGATGGCAGTGGTGGCAAGAGCTGGTGGTGTTTTAGTTCGAAGAAGGAAAAGAATGAGAGTGGCGGTCATCAGGAGGAGAACGTCATAGGGAAATACGAGAAAAGGAGGAGTACGGTGGTTTATAATCAGCGGCTTTCCAATTTTACCGGCGTGAGAAAGGTGAGTCGCTCCGTTCATTTCTATTATCGCAAAAATCGTTTTGTCGAATGAATTTTATGAAACTATGTAGAATACAGAGGTCAAACTGAAACAAGAATGGACTGTGAAAAAGGAGGTCAAATCATCAGGGCCGGATTGAGCATATCGAAGTCTTTAGGCGATGAAGGTCTCTTCACATTTCAAACATTCGATAGCTTTAATTTTATCCACATTAATCTACCAGTTTTCACTAAAACGTCAAGGTATACCAACAATTTATACAATGGAAAATTCGATTTTGTGTTATCGAATCCATTGGTTGAGTTCAATCCAATTATAACATTTTCATGTGCAAAATCGTTGAGAGTATACCTTTGAGTAATACAGGGTGTGCAGAATAAAGAACGATTTCAAAAAGATGTAGAAAGAAGAGAAACAGTATTTACAAATGAATTCATTTTTCATTTAAGAACATAAAAAAGCATCAATTCTGGTGTACAAATTTTCTCGATCTCGATTTAAAATTGAAACGGCTAAACAGATACACCGTGTTCATTGATATTATTATCAATGACCACCATGTATCTGAGTCGAACTTGCCATAAACCATCCTTCAGGGAGACCAAGAAAGTTCTACCTCATCAAAGTGAGTAGATGTTGACCTAGGTTTCGTTCTTGTGATGATCTTTTCAGAACAACATAACTCAACTTCGATGGGAAATTGAATGGAACGCAGGTCTGGTTCTCAACAAGATGCCGCCATGATGTACCTAGATACTACTCATGACGATCTTTAGTTTTGTTTCAAGAGGACCTGCGTTCCATTCCATTTCCCACCGAAGTTGAGTTATGCTGTTCTGAAAAGATCATAACAAGAACGAAACCTAGGTCAACATCTACTCACTTTGATGGGGTGGAACTTTTTTGGTCTCCCTGGAGGATGGTTTATGGCGAGTTCGACTCAGATGCATGGTGGTCATTGATAATAATATCAATGAACACGGTTATACTGTTTAACCGTTTTACTATTAATGTAGTATTGACACGATAAACAACCTTCTTGATTGATTTAAAATTCTCATTACATTCCGCAGAACTGTCTGGGGCATATTCAAATAAATATTTTCATGGTAATCGGAGAAGAAATTGATTCTAAATTACCCAAAAACTTCACTCCTATTCGAAAATTCAAAATTTCCATACTATTTTTATTTTCATGATGCTGATCTCCGAAATGATTCCACTCATCTGCTTTCAGGCTTGGAAAGTGAGAATATGCTTTTTCTTCAATTTGAGACGCCTGTTTTCTCATATTGTTGCTTCATTCAGGGAAAATGGATATTGATATTGTAATCAATAGGTCCTACACGTAGAAGAACGGCCGGGCACATTGTTATCATGATGATAAGGAATCCGTATCTCCGCTGATTTCGCGATTCGAATGCCGGGAGTTTGAAAAAGCGGCCATGCTCTTTTGAATTTCATTGCCTTATAAGGTTTCGTTTCGATTTCTTTCTAGAACGAAATGATGTCCTTATGACCAATCAAAAGATGAATATTCTGAATTTCCGAAACGTCATTTGTCCACAGTTTTAGAAATTTCAAAGGGGCTACTGGGGTGACTAAAGTACCCTTTTTTACGACCGTGCGTTTTTACCCACTTCTTTGCTCGCATTTGAGTTTCGAAAAATGTCACTTTTCCGTGTGCGTGCGAAAAAGTGGGTAAAAACGCTGGACCAGCTATTTTATCTCAATTACAGAATGCAACAATTCAATATTTTCGTTTATAACGAGTAGTATAGTAGGTTTTCACTGCATTGTTTACCGTGCAGCGTATGTTTGACAAAGGGGAATTATAGAAACGTCATCTTCCTCTAGGCAAACACATAACTCATGAATTTTTGCCCTTCATCTTATTCCTGCTTGTTTTTGTGTGTTTCAGAGCTTGATAAAGCAGCAATAAAATTGCGAAACGTTGTTCTTTAAGGAAATTGGATGTATTCTTTTCCTCACATTCCCAATCCTTCGATTTTCAATATAATAACTTAATATTGAGGAATACGATTTTAACTGCTTCATATCAAAGTAAATTTTTTCACCCTCACTGATTTGAATTGAAGATGTCGAATAGGAGATTTGGAGCGAGCGACTCTCTGCAAATTATTGTTTGCAATACTTCAAGCGAGCCATAGTAGAGAATAGTGCAAAATGTAGCAGTTGTAGGAACTGAAGTTTACCAATCAGGATGTGCTGATAAAGCTAAAAAGTGTTGAAATAAAAACCTCTTCTTGAGATAATCTTCGAATTGGAAGAGAGAAATTCACTTTTAATGGAAAAGAATTCGCTGTTGAGATTCAAGTTGTGAACATAGCCACTAGAGCGTTAAACGAGTGGATGAATATTGTCTAGTGGACCATTAAAATAATCAAAACACTCGGCGCGATCTTAGACTATACATACACTGTGTCTGTAAAGTATTGGACAAATTCATTTTTAGCCAAACAGGTCATTTTGAGAAATAATCCTGAAACACGTCGATTTTTGATGTTAATTTACCGTATTTTAAAATAATAATCTAATATACGGGGTGAATTACGTTCGAGTAATGACGTCACCGTCATTTTTTTCAAATGGAACACCCCATTTTGTCTCAATTTTTGGATTACTCTAGCTGAGCTGATTCCAAAAATGTATCACATGTTGATTCTAATTGGCACAGGGTGGACAAAAATACAATAGTCTGCTAGACCACAAGTACCAAACATGTTCGGAAACAGCTCATTTTTATTACTCTGAACATGTAGCAAACTACGGGGTGTTACATTTGAAACATTTGCCGCTAGACAATAAGTATTTTTGATACTATTGTTAATTTACCAAATGAAGAATGTTACGCGTTACTTTGTTAGCACACACAAAACTGTTTTATTTTTGTCCACCCTGTACCAATTGGAATCAACATGTGATACATTTTTGTAATCAGCTCAGCTAGAGTAATCCAAAAATTGAGACAAAATGGGGGTGTTCCGTTTAAACAAAATGACGGTGACGTCATAACTCGAACGTAATTCACCCGGTATATTAGATTATTATTTTAAAATACGGTAAATTAACATAAAAAATCGACGTGTTTCAGGATTATTTCTTAAAATGACCTGTTTGAATTTGTTCCATACTTTACGGACACAGTGTATAATATAGTCTAAGCGATACGACAGCGAATAAATGAATGACCCCACTCAATGGCATAGGAACTGCTGAAAACATTAGTCGATTTCGTGAAACTTTTGTGAAAAACATTTTTTTGTACTTACCTCATTTAGTAACAAAGTTAAAGGGGGGGTCAAATTATGGTGGAACACCCGTTACCTACAAAAAAATGTTTTTCACAAAAGTTTCACGAAATCGACTGATGTTTTTAAAATGATTTCACAAAATGAAATATATATATACAGAGTGGGCAACATATTGATTGCAACTTCATTTTTTCAAATGGAACACTCTGTATACTTTTCTATATTTGGCAAGCTCTTTTTCCTCTAATTTCGAATATATAACATGTTTGGTCTTTCTCTCTTATTCTGAGTACCACAGAGTTTCGAATTTTAAGAACCAATATTTAGTTGACATTATTCATTCTATACCTACTACCATAGTTTATTATTATATTGGATACTGTTGGGTATTCATCGAAAAAATATTGCTTTCGGGTGAATTGTTCGAATATATACAATTTCGGAAGGTTTTCTCAAATGTAGGTAGTAGGTACTCATATTTTTTTCCATAGTTTCATTTCAAAACTTTGAAACTCTGGAAATGAAAGAGACAGGCCCACATACGCATATATATTCGATATCAGGAAAAAATGAACAATTTAAATATGGAAGAATATACAGGGTGACCCATTTGAAAAAATGTAGTTGCATTCAATATGTTGTTCACCCTGTTCGAAATGGCTTTCTGTGAACAAATAATGGATTTTTTCATGACCAGGGCATTGTTTGGTCCAAATCAACATGGTTGTCTGAAAGGTAGATCTATTCAGACAGCGATACATCAATTCATCAAGAGAATCACAGAGGCTTTTGAAGATGGTGAATTGGCAATGGGATTGTTTTTGGATCTGTCTAACTAAGGCGTATGATTGCCTCGATCCCAATATTTTATTTGAAAAACTAGAACATTATGGAGTACAGGGAAATGCACTTGGATGGGTCAAATCATATTTTCATGGACGCAAACAACTAGTTAAAATTCGGTTGAATGGGTGCAACGTTAGATCAGGAGAACAACAACCACAATTGGGAATCCCACAAGGTAGCATAGCAGGACCAATTATGTTCCTGATATACCTCAATGACTTTGGTATGGACGTGGAATGGGAAAATAATAAATTAACAAAGGTACACTATGTTGACGACACAAACCTCCTGGTAGTAGAGTCTCTATGGCCTGATCTCAAGCACTTGATGAACAATATAATGCAGTACACCGAGCAGTGGTTCCATAACAATAATTTAATCTTAAATAAAGATAAAACTAATGTGATATTATTTCATCCATTTCATTCTAAGATAGAAAATCCAGGTAAAATATCGATAAGAGATGAAGAATATAAAATATCTGAAAATTCAAAATTCCTTGGTATTTACATCGATGCAGATCTAAAATGGAAAACTCATATTACACATTTGGAAAATAGAATAGGAACATCACTATATGCATTAAGAATCACAGCTAAGTACCTTAATGAACAAGTGTTAAAAACTGTATATCATGCAATGATTGAGTCAAAATTAAGATTTGGAATTGTGTTTTATGGATCTGGAAATATAACATCATTATTCATATTACAAAAAAGGGCAATCAGAATATTATATGGTTTAAAATATAATCAATCATGCAGGGGTATCTTTAGGGGAAAGAGTATGCTAACACTGTGTGCAATATACATACAGGAATGTTTGCTCTTTCTCCACAAGAACAAGAATCTCTTCAGTAAATTCGAAAATACAAAAACAAGGTATGAGACAAGAACACAAAATTATAATTTTCCAAAAACAAGACTCTCTACAACACAAGAACAATTGGAATACAGGTGCTTACGTTTTTTCAATAAACTCCCAGAGGAAGTAAAGAAAATTGAAAATTATAAAATATTCAAGAGAGAAATCTTCAGGATACTGGTACAGATGGAACCCTATGGTTTGGACGAATATGGGATAACCAACTAACTAACCAACCCAAATTTGTGACACAATTTCATTTCCTTTCTTGTTATAAAACTTTATTTGTAACGTGAATGATTTGAAATAAAGATTGTTTATTATTATTATTATTATTATCCCAATTTACGTAATCATTTTCAAAAAACGTATTTGATTTCGTACAATTTTTGTAAAAAGAATTTTTATGAATCTGTTTTTGTAACAGAGTTAGAGGGGTGTTCAATTTATAGTGAAAAACCTGGTATACCTCAGCCGCAACACCTCTCGTCTAGGCCAAACCAACAAAAGAGAGGACTTGTTTGGATTCAGCAGTAGGGAATGCTGAAGAGCCATCCTTCTCAACGCCTCAATTTCTCTACTCAACAGGAGTGAGCTTTCGGCGGCATCCCTCCCGTCAAATGACAGATAAACCTGTACGTCATCAGCATGAAATTGAGCTGAGCACCTTCTCAACGCCAGCGGCAGACGTGACGTGTATACCGCGTAGAGAATCGAAGATGGAACCGACCCCTGCGGGACCCAGCGGGACAACCTCGAGTCAACTTTCACGCATTGGGATCTATGTGAAAGGAAGCTAGAAAAGAACTGTACAGCGCCATCACTAAGTCCGATATAATGTAGGATTGCTAGAAGCAGCTCATGTTCGATGGTGTCAAATCTAGCAGAGCCAAAGCCGTTACCTTTTCCTCATCAGCGGCCTGCAGCATATCTTCAGTCACATTACTGAGTGCCGTCTCCTTTTCTGAATCCTGATTGAATCACCGGAAGTATGTCGTTTTCTTCTACAAAGTTAGTTAGTCGTTTGTTCATAATTTTTTTCAACTTTTTTTTTTTTTTTTTA
Organism: Adalia bipunctata; assembly: GCA_910592335.1. Taxonomy (NCBI): domain Eukaryota; kingdom Metazoa; phylum Arthropoda; class Insecta; order Coleoptera; family Coccinellidae; genus Adalia; species Adalia bipunctata. The sequence continues at coordinate 6,621,169 of OU342949.1, read as the reverse complement.
ATGTTGTGATTTTCACGAAAAGGAATATCCTGTAATGTTCAGAGAACATCGTGAGAACCAAGGGCAAGCAGGTAGGAATTGGTGTTCTTCTTGAACTTATGGAGGTTATATGCCTCGGGGAACACCTCCCTAGGCAGTGTGTTCCAAAGCCTCGCTGTTCGTTGGATGAACGAGAGTCTTTGAAGAGAGATGTTCTGCAGGTCTCCAAAGTTACCACGAAGGGGTGTGAAGACTTAACTTGACGGGTTAGTCTGGAAGAGACTGCCAGAGGGGGAACGATTGCTGATAATTCAGAAGAGCATCGCCCATGGAAATATCTATAAAATAGAGACAGATCGCCCACTTTTCTACGGTGTTCCAGAGAAGTGAGTGAGCTTGTAAGCGATGCATCACCCACGAGACGAATTGCCCTTTTTTGTACGGAATCCAAGAGTTTTAGGGTGTGTTTAGGTGCAGCACTCCAAACATGGGAACAGTATTCCAGGACAGGTCGAATCTGTGCCTTATAGATCATAAGCAGCTGACCTGGGGTGAAATAGCTCCTGGCACGAAACAGAAAACCAAGTTTTTGGGATGCACTTTTAGCAATGGATCTCACGTGATTCTCCCAGGAAAGGTTACTGCCGACAGTAATGCCAAGCATCGAAATGGATGACTTCAATGGTATGGTCACTACCGACAATTTTATGCTGGGCACAGTAAGATCGGCTTTTCTAGAGAAAAGACATGCTTGCGTTTTGTTTGCGTTGAATTCTACCAAGTTATTAGATCCCCATTCAAGAATTGTTGCCAAGTCCATATTTATGTTGTTAACATTTCTTCCTCGTTCGTTTTTGATTTGCCGGGCTGGTATTGGAGCCCTAGAAGAAAAGGCGGTATGGAGGGCACTATCACCCGCGAAGCTGTGCACTGGACACGAAGTTGCTTCCAGCAAATCGTTGATGTAAAGCAGAAACAGCGTTGGAGCCAGAACTGATCCCTGCGGAACGCCAGCATTTATGGGTAGAGAGTCAGACGAAACTCCATCGACCACTACATGGAGAGATCTGTTTGAGAGAAAACTAGCTAGCAGAGAACATAGCTTTGGGGGCACGCCATAAGATGGAAGCTTGGCGAGGAGTCCCTGATGCCAGACTCGATCGAATGCCTTGGAGATATCCAGTGCTACGGCTAGGGTTTCACCATATTTCTCGGTAGATAGCTGCCATATATGTGAGACGTAAGCGAGCAAGTCACCAGTGGATCTCTGATGACGGAAACCATATTGTCTATCGTTGATAATTCCTGAGTGTTCCAGATGTTTCATGAGCTCGAAGTTGATGGCTTTTTCCATGACCTTTGAAATAATAGATAACAGAGCGATAGGTCTGTAGTTGCTAGGTAGGGTCTTTTTGCCCTTTTTAGGTACTGGTTGTACTCTTGCAGTTTTCCAGTTGGATGGAAAAACACCCAATTCGTAAGAGTGGTTGAACAATTTGCAGAGGACAGGTGTTAGTTCGGGGGCACATTTTTTGAGAACAATCGGTGGGATTCCGTCGGATCCACTGGCTTTGTTGGTGTTGAGACCCAACAGAATCTTTCTGATAGTACGTGGGCGAAAGGTTATCTCGGGCATATGGCTGTCAATAGATGTAATATTCGGGGGTTGTTTTCCCGATGAATCTAGAGTGGAATTTTCAGCGAACAAATGCGCGAAGATGTTGGCTTTTTCCAGGGCAGTCGTTGCTAGTGTTCCATCTTCCTTGGTTAGAGGGGGAAACGAGCTGGAAGTGAAGTTTCTTCCTACAGCTTTGGCGAAGGACCAAAATGAACGGGATCCGTTAGGGCACTCAACAAGTCTAGATCTTATTTTGGCATTGTGAGCATCTTTTGAAGATTTGATTGTCTCATTGCATATGCCTCTAGCCTCCACATATTCTGCTCTAGTCTCACGGCCTGGATTTTTTTGCCATCGATGGAATGCTGCCTGTTTGGAAGCGACAGCTTTAGAGCAGTTCTTGTTAAACCAGGTCTTATCGGATAATGTTCTCCTTGCTGTGTTCGGTATGTAAGTTTGCATCCCCAACATAATTATTTCAGAAATTGTCTCGGCACATTCTGTTGGATCTACTGAGGAGAAACAAGCTCTCTTCCATGGGAACGCTGAGAAAAACATACGAAGCCCTTCCCAGTCGGCCGATTTGTAATGCCACATGAGACGGGGTGGTATTGTGCGGCTTGATGGTACATGAAAAGAGCAAGTTGTGGAGATTAGGGTGTGATCCGAGTTTCCAAGTGGGGCACAAACTTCTATTCTATATGGATCAGGATTGGTAGTGAGAAAGAGATCTAGTATGTTGGCAGAGTGGTTGTTGACATCTGGGATGCGGGTTGGTAGCTCGACCAGTTGTTCCAGGCCATGAGTGATGGCGAAGGCCTCAGCTTGACGACCTGGATCATCTGTTTTGTTGGAGAATTTGAGCCAGGCTGCGTTGTGAACATTGAAGTCTCCCATGATTATGACTTCAGCTGCTGGGTGGTTCTCCTGGATAAAATCCAGTTTAAGTGATAAAAACTCAAAAAGGCTCTTATATGACGGTTCATTTGGCGACAGGTAAAGGCAGCAGAGGAACTTGGTCAGTTTGGTATTGGCTAGCTTGAACCACATCACATCGAAATCTTTTGGTTCCAAACTCTCTACACGCTGGCATGAAAGATTAGCCTTGGCATAGAGGCAGACTCCACCTTTGAACCTGAATCGAGAATGGAGTTCGTAACCAGGACAGAGCATATGGACATTGTTGGTGGACGAGTTCACTTGTGTTTCTGTCAGCGCCAGAATATCTGGTTGTTCCGTCTGTAGGTGATGGTGGACGTCATTGATATTCTTGTTGAGTCCGCGGATGTTACAAAAGTTAATCTTCAGAGATGAGTCCCCTCGAGTACCTCTCGCCCGGAAATCCGAATGGAGAGGTATTTTGCTTCCGGAATGTTTTACTCTAGGAGACTCCATCATCTTTATGCATGAATGTGGTGGAGAGGTGGGAAGGGGAGAAAAGGGGAGACCGGAAAGTATCGACCGAACACTGAAACATGGAGTGATCCATTTCACAGCACACAAAGTCGATATGGTGGTATTTCACCGGGCGATGAGACCATCTACCACCTATGGTTATCCTTGCTATGCTATGCCATTGCAAGCCAAAGGAAAGAGTGCTTTGGACAAGAAACTTGTAGAAGTGGGGAGTTATCCTCCTTGAAGCCGTCCCAGATTCTGGATTTCATCAAATCTCTGGAACTGGAGGGCGAGCTGTAGGAGGCGCGATGATAACAGCTCTGTCAGGGGGCACAATAGACCTTAAGGTCGCAGTGAACTGTAACCCCTTTTTTACTATTACTATTACTATTACTATGGTTATCCTTTTAGTCGCCTTTTACGACAGGCAGGATTTACCCTGGGGTTATTCTAGAGCCGCCCCCATAGGCCCACTCTTTTGAGACGCAGGATAATATGTTGATGGGGCGTAAGTCCTTATACTCATTAGGTGCTGTAATCTCTGGCAATGGTACCACCAGGCACCAGTGCACTCTTCCAACAATATTCTATACCATACCAAATGGGAACTCTTCGGGCCGGCCCGAGGGAATCTGTCGGAATGTACGACCAGAAGAATCTTAAAATAGCAGCGAAGCTGCCATACAGTGGAGAAATTCTTATACGGTCGAAAAGGAGAATAATCGATGAATATCTGGGTGAAATTTCGATGCTCTAGGCGAAGTATTTTGAAAAAATCCGGCAAAAAGAGTTATTTTAAACTCGATAAAACTTTCTTCACGGAAATCCTGGCCGTGATGTAAATATACGAATCGAAAGAGGAAAGGTCACTGCAAAATAGCTTGATATTGATATTTTCCATAATTTCCCCATTTTTTCAGGAGACACTTAGAGGACCCGGCGGTTCGTTTTGGCGCATGTGAATCTAGGAGGGACGTAATGTTTGAATTTAATAGTTCGACCTTCTCATCGATATCTTCCAAATCGTAAATGCCACGCCAAGGAATAGACTGCAGTTGGTGTAAAATTGTTGACCATTCAGGTTTTTGTAATCCCTACATTCTTTCAAAACCATCCCCCTTTTCGAGCCTGAGACATCGATTGCACATACTACAAGATCATGATCGGATTCGTTGGGCACATGAGGTGTATCCGACAAATTTGCCGTCATGTCCCTGCTCACAGTAATCAAGTCCAGCAGAGTGGACAAATGAGCAGTATCTCTAGTTGATACATGTATCAACTGTTTCTATGGTCTACATCCCTGAAAAAAAGGGAGTCAGAAACGATTTATTTTTTCTGATTGATGAAGGGATGTATGAGTGTATAAGGATAAAAATAATAAAAAAAATATTTTATAATTATTAAATGAATGAAAAGGATACTCCCCATCATTTTTGGTTATTTTGTAACATTTCCACCATCAAAACCAACAAATATTTTTGTGTTTTTTCATTTCAGTATTGAAGTCTATCATTTAGTCAATTAAATGTCTATCTCATTTTTCTTTTAGAATTTACCGGTTTTTTGTAAATAATATCACAACAATGTGTTGTTTTCGCGAAATTTATTTCCTTGAATTTTTCTATCCGAAATGATAAATATGAATTTGTATCAACCATCAACGACAATTTATTGAGGTTTGTTTTTGCCGTCGATTATTGAAAATTATTTGTTTCTTACAATTGTGGATTCTGAGGTGGAATTTAATTTCTTTCAAATGACACGTCCCGCAGGTATCTCCACCCAGATGACTGATAAAGGAAAATGAGAGTATTATACTAAATTATACAGGCAGTGTGAAAGTGTGATATCTAGTTCAGGGTAGGATTTCTTGTTATTCTCCCTGCGCCCCAACATGTGTTCTATTAAGCTGAATAATCCAATAAATAAAAATTAATGCACTGCACTGCCATCTGGCGGTATACGTTTCTGATCTTGAAGGCGAAAGACTCTTGAGTTGGCCGATTCCAATACTGTATGGAGCTCTGATACTTGTTTTGAGTGTACAGGGTGAGTCTTTGACTTGTACATATTTTAACTGAAGATTCGTGAGATCAAAAGAAACCTTTTTTTCATTTTACATTTTTCCGAATTCGGCTCTGTTAAGAAGATATAGCCATTTGAAAAAACATGGGCTAATTACGTCCCTGAAACGATACTCTGGAATTGAATACAAGTACATATTTCTCGATTGAAATTGAGTTTATACGTTTTAGGGAATACTCAAGTATTCATTTCTCAAAAAAAAACAGTTAGTTTCATCCGATTATATCTGCAACTGAAAAGCCATATTTCTCCCACCAAAATAAGTCCCTTCTTCGATTTTTCTGCAGATTAGTTTGTAAACACTAATAATTTGATTATATTTTCCTCGAAATCCCAAAACAATCTTATGAAGAATTGTTTTTACTTTAATCGAACATAACTCCATTAAACTAGGATTTGAGGTCAATGACCTAACCTTACCCATCTAACCATATTCTATGACAGGGCTATCATAGAGCGTTTGAGAAGACGATGCCAGATTGTGTTGATTTCCTCTTCAAACGAGGAAGTATTACGTCCCCTATGGCACCAGTTTTTTTACTTTTACGCTGATGGCGTCTTGTCGTGCCTCTTTGGAAATGTTCTGATTCTCGCCGATAGAGCGCTACCATCTTAATTTCAGTCGCCTATAACGTTGAGCAAGACAAACCGGTTTCCACAGACCGAACAGTTGGTCTGTGTTACACGGTTATTATAAAATTAATTCACTGCAAGTCTTTTCACATAATCATCGCCTGTGTGCATTTTGTCTCTGTTAATAAATAAATCGCCGGTTATCGCTATACGCATGCGTCGTTCATGGGACTGAGCTTGGAGACACAGAACCAAATAGTCTTTGCACTGAACAATGGTTCGTCTCGCGCGCCAGCGAGATAGCGCACCGTCATAGGTGACTGAAATTAAGATCGTAGCGCTATATCGGCGAAAATAAGAACTACTCGTCCGGCATTTCCGAAAAGTATACAAAATGATTGCCCTTGCGTTAGTTCATCCGTTAACGATAAGGGACGTACTTAACTGCTTCCTTGGTTTCGCCTCTACCATTGTCTGCCAAGATAAAATCAACACAATCTGACATCGTCCTCTCAACAGCTCTGTGAACTACCATAGAAGTTGGTTAGGTTAGGGCCGATTGCACCGTATTGGTTCTGCGTTAGTGTCGATTAATTTATTAAATTCAGGATTAAATATTTGGCTTGCACCGACGCTAAATGTAACTAGATTAAATTTAATCCACAAACCTGGTTATTTTTACATAAATTGGTACTTGTGCCTATCATCACGTTGCTCATGTCATCCTTTTCTATGCTTTGACAGTTTCTATGTTTAGACATTTTTTGATATTATCGAGCGTTTCGCAGATTGAGAGAGTTTCTAGCCATTTTTCTTCGAACTGAACCACGCAAACCGAGTTAACTATGACGTCATAGTCGGTTTTCTTGTGGAGGTTGACAGATTTGTTTCTTGTTCGTTGATGTATTTAACAATTTGAATATCAAGCTAATTAGGCAATCCAACGACCTGTCAAATATTTTTTGAGGTAAGTGCTGGTGGTCAAACAATAGTAATGCAGCTTTGATCATGTAGACATTAAAACCGTTTATTTGCTTGAAAAATTGTTTGATGTTGGAATTTTATTATAGATATTTAGATATACAGGGTGATTTTTTTAAGTGTTTCATTAGAAGTTTTCGAGGAAGGAATTGCGATACAAATTCAAAATTTTGTATTTTTGTTTTAGAGTACATGAACTCAATTTGTAAAATATTTTCAAGCGGAATCTACTTCCGGTTCTACCGGAAACGGATGTGAACTTCGTTATTTCAAATGGAACACCCTATATATTTATACATATTTTAATTCTTCGTTTAATTCTGCAATGATTTGATGTATGATATGCGCAACCACATCAAGCGATTGTTGAGTTATTGCCTGATTCTCAAATTTTTTGACAGAAAGATTGTCACAAATTAGTGTTTATATCTTCAAAATCCCTTATTATAAGAATTTTTTTTTGGAGCAGTGAGACAAATGAAAGTACGCTGATACGGCTTCTTGTATAAATTATGAGGAAATTTTATACATAACATAACATAACATAACATAACAAATTTCTTTATTTCAGATAAATCAAGATACATGTAATTTACACTTAGCTCAAATTTAAATGAAATGACGTCACAAAGGACCCCGCACTTTTACTACGGGAAATGGCGTTCCGTCAAATTTTCTACAATTTTGGTATAATGTAGTACTCGACATACTGATCAAAAGTGTCCATGGCCCCAACTCCATCCTATGACTAGTTTTTGAGACACAGGGCGTTGAAGTTGAGAATTACCCACTTTTTCTACGCCCGTATTTCGGAACAGAATCGAATGAACTTCAATTTATCTCAAGAAACATTTCATTACATCCCCAAGGAGCAAGCATATAGAGGAATATGACCGAAAATCGTTACGAATACAGGGTTATCCATAATTGAATGCATGCCCGATTTTGAAAGTATAAAATATGTCAGTTCCAGAGCGAGAACGTTCGCAAAATGAACTATTACACTAGATATGTTGTTGTTACATCGAAAAAGTCTGAAATACCCAGAATTCATACTGGGTGATCCATTATTATAGAAACTATTCTCAAGGAAGGTTAAATGGACATCCTGTATTTATGGGTTGATTCAAGGTGTTTTTTCAATGTTTTTAGAACATATCATCATGGACTTCAAAGAATACAGGGTGATTCAGTCATGAAATGAACTTTGAACCTCACGAAAATACCCAAAAACCACCTCTTTTTTTCATCACCCTCTATCTCAAGATTAAATCCGAGGAGGTGGGAGTTTTCTTTCACCACTGTACTTGATATAAAAACATCAATACGGCTGAGAGTTTTTATCCACTTCCTATAACCAGATTTTGTTTTATGTAATATGAAAATTATTTATTTATGTTATTCTATTCTTATTCCAGCTAAAAATCTGGTCATAGGAAGTGGATAAAAACTCTCAGCCGTGTTGATGTTTTTATACCAAGTACAGTGGTGAAAGAAAACTCCCACCTCAACAGAGTTAATCTTGAAATAGAGGGGGATGAAAAAAAGAGGTGGTTTTTGGGTATTTTCGTGAGGTTCAAAGTTCAATTCATGTCTGAATCACCCTGTATTCTTTGAAGTCCATGATGACATGTTCTAAAAACATTGAAAAAACACCTTGAATCAACCCATAAATACAGGATGTCCATTTAACCTTCCTTGAGAATAGTTTCTATAATAATGGATCACCCAGTATGAATTCTGGGTATTTTAGACTTTTTCGATGTAACAACAACATATCTAGTGTAATAGTTCATTTTGCGAACGTTCTCGCTCTGGAACTGACATATTTTATACTTTCAAAATCGGGCATGCATTCAATTATGGATAACCCTGTATTGGTAACGATTTTCGGTCATATTCCTCCATAGAGTTGCTCCTTGGGGATGTAATGAAATGTTTCTTGAGAAAAATTCGAGTTCATTCGATTACGTTTCGAGATACGGGCGTAGTAAAAGTGGGTAATTCTCAACTTCAACGCCCTGTATCTCAAAAACTAGTCATAAGATTGAGTTGGGGCCATGGACACTTTTGATCAGTATGTCGAGTACTACATTATACCAAAATTTTAGAAAATTTGACGGAACGCCATTTCCGGTAGTAAAAGTGCGGGGTCCTTTAAGCTACTCAGTAGCTTCAAAATATTCCCGTAGACTATAGGGTTTTAATGTAATCAGTAGTTGTCTCACTTTATTTCTGAATGATTTAAAATTTGTTATACATTTTACATCATTAGGTAACTTATTAAAGGCTTTGATACTCATATAGGCAGTACTTTTCTCAGTTAGTGTTAATCTGTGTGTTGGAAACATCAAATTTAAGTTTCTTGTATTATAATTATTTACATTTTCGGATATGAATTTATGTTTATTTTTATGTAAAAACATTAGAAGTTCGAATATGTAGAGACCATACACTGTGAGAAATTTTTTGAGTTTAAACTTTCCTCTACATGATTCCTTAAATCCTAGTTTGTAAATTATTCTAGTTGCTCTCTTCTGAATTAAAAATATTTTTTCCAAATTTTCGTTTGTTCCCCAGAAAATTATACCATATTTGAAAGTGGACTCAAAGTTTCCAAAATATACTGTTCTTAGTGTGCTCTCATTCATATACTGTGTGATTGATCTTAGTGCAAAACAAATTCTATTTAGCTTCATTGAAATAATTTCAGTGTGCTGACGCCAATTCAGGAATTGGTCAATGTAAACTCCGAGAAATCTGACGTGGTCCGAAAGTTGGTATTCATGTTGCAATAAGGTTACTGAATCTGATTTTTCTTTATTCGATCTGTTGGTATCGAATAGGACAACTTTTGTTTTGTTCTCATTAAGTATTAAGTTGTTTTGGTCAAACCATGTTTTTGATTTCAAAAAAATGTGGTTTGCTCGTGTTGTGAGTTCTTCGAAATCTTCAGCACCTGTTAAGAGGTTTGTGTCGTCGACGAAATTGACCGTGTTTCCTTCGTTTTCCATTATTATGAGGCCTATGTCGTTTAGGTATATTAAAAATAGGAGTGTACCGATGACACTTCCTTGATCGATTCCTATTGTTCTTTTCAATATTTTTGACTTAGTTTGATTATTATTTTGTGTGATGGTAACTCTTTGTGTTCTATTAGTCATGAATGAATCTAGCCATTTGATTGTATTCCCTGCAATTCCATATAATTCTAGTTTTCTTAGAAGGTATTCTTTGTTTAATGAGTCATATGCCTTCGAGATGTCCAGGAATATGCCCAAACTCATTTTCCCAGCCTCAAGTAATTCTAAAACGTACTGTATGAACTGGAAAATTGCTGTTTGTGTTGATCGTCCATGTAGAAATCCATGTTGGGTATGTGTGAAGAGGTTGTTTTCTTTAAAATATTCCATCAATCTTGTGGAGACAAGTACTTCGAAAATTCTGGAGAATGCTGGCAATAAACTTATAGGTCTGTAGTTGTTTAGGTGTTCTGGGTCGCCTTTTTTGAAGATTGGTTTAATCAATGCTAGTTTCAAGGAATCTGGAAATATACCATGTTTAAAAGAATTATTTATGATGTATGAGAGTATTTCGCTAACTGCCGGTAATGATAATTTGACTATTATAATTGGTATCTCATCATCACCGCTGCTGAATTTATTTTTGATGAATCGGCGTAAGTTTTCAATTTCGGAAGGTGTTGTTGGTCTTAGGTAGAAGGATTTATTCGTAGGCTTGATGTGTGAATAATCTATGGGTGTTGTAGATACGTTATTTAGGAGATTGGTTACTACATTATTGAAGTGTTCATTAAAATTTTCTGCTATTTCTCCTGGAGTCCCTTCTAATTGGTAACAGTCGGTGGATTTGGTTGCACCATTGATCTCTTTGCATATTTGCCACATAGTTTTGCCTTTATTGTCGGACCTGATCATTCTTTCCTCATAGGTTTTAGTTCTTTGATTTTTTAGTGCAATGTCGTATTCTTTCTTCGTTTTCTTGTAAAGATCAAGATGCTGCTTGCTTAATCTGCTTAATATTAAGAGGATGTCTAATTCATTTTTTATTTCTTCAATTTCGGGTGTTCTGTGGTTGCGTTTATGTTTCTTGTTGAGGGATGGTTTTTTGGGAAATTGTTCATTAAATATATTTACAAACTCAGACATGAATACATTCCATTGTTTGTTCACCTCAGATTTATCTATCTCTCGTACAAGGTTCCAGTTTTGGTTGCATAATTTTTCCATAAATGTGTCTTTTTCCCTTTGGCCATAAAATCTACGGAAACAGATGTTATTGACTCTTATTTCTTCCATGAAAAAAATAATTTTTTGTGCTCTGTGATCTGATATGTGCATATCAAAGACTGAACTTTCCCAGTGCTGTATATTTGTAAAGATGTTGTCTATCGATGAGCTTGATCTATCAGTGACTCTAGTATCTTGGTTAATGACTGGTTTGAGGTTGAAAGATCTCATAAGGTTAATTAGTTCGGTTCCATCCCTATTTGTTTTTCGCAATTCTATGTTGAAATCACCAGCTACTATTATTTGTTTATTTTCAGGAAATATTTTGTTTAAAGTTTGTTCTAGTTTTGAAAAAAAGGTATGGATGCTGCCGCTTGGTGGTCTATATATTGACAGAACTATCACATTGCCTTCTTTTCGAATCCATTCTCCTGCTGCACATTCAAACTCTCCACTTTCAGAAAACTTTTGTAATTAAGTTCTTGTATTGCTTTTTAGTGTTTTGTGGAAGTAAAGTGCTGATCCTCCGTGACTTCCTTCAGATCTACAGAAGTTTCCTACTATTTTGAAGTTTTGTATTGGGATGGTGGCTAGTTGTTCGTAAGATTTCCAATGCTCTGTTATGCACAATATTCGGCATTCTTTATGTTGATTTAGTTCATATTCTAATTTGTTTACAGCATTTCCTATAGATTGAATATTCTGGTGAATAAGGCTTATTTTACTGGGTTTTGGTTCATTTTTTGTTGTTTTGCTGGCTTGAGGATATTTGTTTTTATCTACTGCACAAAAAAATTCCCACCGTGAGCTCTTTTATGGATTTCGAAGTTGAATCTCCGTATCCCTACGTTTGGGGGCCAAAAGGATGGTTCGTACATGATGTCTTTCTTAGTAAGAGGGGCTGTTACACAGAAACTTTTTAGTTGTCCTGGTTTTGTTTGTAGTTCAGTTACGGTTACTTCTTCTTTTTCGAAGTCAGGTTGTTTTTTGATGTGATTTTTTACCATATCAATTGTTACATGGTTGTTCACTCTATATATGTTAAGCCAAACTTTCCTTTCGGGACCTGCAAAACCAGATTTGATTACTTCGTTGGAGACGTTTCCTGTTCCTAATCTTTTTTTTTGTGTACCGTCTTTTTTTGTGTATTTCTATAAATTCTGATTCTCGTTGCGTGTTTGTTTCACTGCTAGATATTCTCTCATTAACTTGTTTGGGTTGAGAGTTAGATGATTGTTGATGTTCGATTTTCAGGTTATCGTTGTTGTGATAATCGTTCGATCTGTCAGATGTCTGGGGTTTTTGAACTACTATCCTCGGAATTATTGTTTCTGTATTGGTATTGCTTCTTTGACTACTTGATTTGATAATATCTGAATATTGTGCTTCATTTTTTTTATTACTGTTGTTTATTTGTTGTTTCAATAACCTATTATTTTCTTTCAGAACTAAGTTATGTTCTTTTAGAATTTCGTTTTTTTCTTGTATTTCTGCTAGCAACTTACTCATGTATTCTAATTTGAGTTCTAAGACTTCCTCTTTTCTTGTTTTTTTTTGTTTTCTCAGTGTCACAGCACTCTATATATCTCCCATTGACCACTTTGATGTTTTTCTTCTTGGCACACGATCCGTGGAATAAACTATCACAATTTATACACACTTGGACTGTGCATACTTTTTTGTTACAGCATTTATATTTGTTCTCTTGTAAACTGGAACTTTTGTCACTTTTAACGCTCTCGCCGTCGCTATGTTCGTCCTCACTTGACGCCATCTCAGAGATATACAGGGTGCCTGAAACAGGGCTTCAAAGTGAGCCTCAATAAAACTACGAAATCTCATTTTTTTTCAAATGGGAACCATATGATTTTATAATTCCGATCGATTGCTCGCCAAAAACTAGTTAGAGTGTGCCAAACATTTCATGTCTTTAAAATGAGTAGTTTCGCCGTTACCGAATAAAATTCGAATTTCACGACTAAAGCCATGTCTCTTTGTCTACACATCAGGTTTATCAAGATAATTTTCAAGTAGGCTATGTCAATAATGTCAAGAATATGTCAGTTTTAAACTAAAATTTCTTTATTTAGTCATCATTCATTATCTGCTCTGTTTATTTGTCACATTCGCAGCAAATACAGAAGAGACTTTTGATATATCATTCTAGTGTACCTTATTATTGTTAGTGCTTGTTTTGCATAGTGCTTGATCAATAAACATAAGTAAGAATGACTATTCCTAACATAGCCTACTTTGAAATAGACGAGCATTTCACTGAATTTGACTGATGGGACAACCCTGGCTTTATTCATGAAATTCTGTCGAATTGAGTGGTATGCTCGTCTATTTCAAAGTAGGCTATGTTAGGAATAGTCATTCTTACTTATATATGTTTATTGATCAAGCACTATGCAAAACAAGCACTAACAATAATAAGGTACACTAGAATGATATATCAAAAGTCTCTTCTGTATTTGCTGCGAATGTGACAAATAAACAGAGCAGATAATGAATGATGACTAAATAAAGAAATTTTAATTTAAAACTGACATATTATTACTATTGACATAGCCCACTTGAAAATTATCTTGATAAACCTGATATCCAGACAAAGAAACCTGGCTTTAGTCGTGAAATCCGAATTTTATTCGATAACGGCGAAACTAGTCATTTTAAAGACATGAAATGTTTGGCACACTCTTACTTGTTTTTGGCGAGCAATCGATCGGAATTATAAAATTATATGGTTCCCATTTGAAAAAAATGAGATTTCGTAGTTTTATTGAGGCTCACTTTGAAGCCCTGTTTCAGGCACCCTGTATAAAATTTCCTCATAATTTATACAAGAAGCCGTATCAGCGTACTTTCATTTGTCTCACTGCTCCAAAAAAAAATTCTTACAATGAGGGATTTTGAAGATATAAACACTAATTTGTGACAATCTTTCTGTCAAAAAATTTGAGAATCAGGCAATAACTCAACAATCGCTTGATGTGGTTGCGCATATCATACATCAAATCATTGCAGAATTAAACGAAGAATTCAAATATGTATAAATATATAGGGTGTTCCATTTGAAATAACGAAGTTCACATCCGTTTCCGGTAGAACCGGAAGTAGATTCCGCTTGAAAATATTTTACAAATTGAGTTCATGTACTCTTAAACAACAATACAAAATTTTGAATTTGTATCGCAATTCCTTCCTCGAAAACTTTTAATGAAACACTTAAAAAAATCACCCTGTATAGCCCACATAATTCTGGTCGAAAAGTAGTTTTGTTTTCTGATGAGAGTACACATTATACGGTCATGTTAATCGTCAAAATTGCCGCTATTGGTCTGATGAGAATCCCCACTGGATGAGTGAAGAACATACGCAATATCCTGAAAATGTTAATGTTTGGGCAGGAATTGTTGGAAGTCATATCGTAGGTCCCTTTTTCATTGACGGCAACTTGAATGGAGAAAAATATTTAGAACTACTCCAAAAAAATGTCGTACCAACTTTGATAAACTTATATCCTGATCCAGCAAATCCACAAGTTTCTGCCAATATACCTAATATGGTTTCAGCAAGATGGAGCACCGCCCCATTACCAAATCAATGTCCGGCAGTACTTGAACCAAATTTTTCCAAATCGGTGGATAGGGAGGCGCAGATCGATAGAATGGCCAGCACGATCTCCTGATCTTACACCATTAGACTTCTTTTTGTGGGGATATGTCAAAAGTATATTGTATACGAAACGAAACCCTTCAACTTAGACGACCTAAAAAACCGAATCACGCTCGCGATCAGATCAGTCACGCCTGAAATGTTGAGTAACGTTAAAAGACAATTCTACACCAGATTAACATGTTGCCAAGACGTTCGCGGCGAGCATTTTGAACATTTTCTACATTGACATTAATGTTTTTTTTTGTTTTTTTAACATTGGAAATGTTTATGTTCGTATATTACAGGCAAGTTACGACTATTTGTTCAAGGTCAAAAGACAAAGGTGTCGCTAGTAGACCAAAAAAGCATTCGAAAGTTATCGCGTGATATAGGTGCCATAGGTGTATTGGGCCAGCATACGAGAAGCGAGCATACACGAATGCCTAACCAATCAGATTCACTCGATTCCGAGTGCTTCCGAATGCACCCGCGTGGAAGATCGTGAAAAGAAGCCGAATTTCTGACCAATCACAGTTACGGAATATCTGCACATGACATCACGGTTCTCTTTCCTTGTCTAATGTCAAATGTGCTTCTCTCTATTTCCATGATTTGTTTTGACGTTTGAGAAATTCTCATTGTTTTCTGCTCATCAGAATTTCAATTCAATTTTATTACATATTACAATAGCAGAGACAACAAATAGCAATAATTTTAATTGCTGCATCATATTGACAAGGAGTTCTGTTTTATAATAAGCAATAGGCATGGACGAAGTTGAGTGAGTATATCATTAATCAGTAAAAATTTATACTTGGTTTCATTTTGATTATTAATTTTCAGTGAAAGTTTGCTGTATCTCGTATGCCAAGAGCATTTTTCAAGATCATCAACAAGAAATCGGCATATGAGAAAAATTCATCATGAAGAACCTGTACCATTTGATCAAAAAGACATTCTATTCATTTGAAGTGCCCACTTTGCCCTGTACAGGACTAAATATCTTTTGGCTCTCATGAAGAATTATTCATCCATTTGGGAAAAATGCACTCATACAAGAAGTAATACTACAGGTTGGTTTATTAATGTTATGAGTTATGTCAGCTGATTTTACTTGAACATAATTTATCTACGAGTCAATGTAATCAACGTAGCATGAAAGATCGAGGTATAAAAATATATGGATTATGTCCATCAACTCAAGAATTTCGGTGAAATTTAGTACTTCTGGTGGTAACTGTTCACTGTTAATATAGCATGTTAGTGTTTTATTAGTAAATTTACTTCAATTTTAGGATTGACATTCATATAATGGGAGGACCAGAGGTTGAAGGAAGGGAGATGGGGTCAGCTGTAACGAACTCTCTCGATATATTCAGTTGAATATTGAAACTAATGTGGGTCACTATGATGAACTTAGTTCCAAACGTTTGATGCAAGATCAGCAAGATAATTGATATTTACTTTCGCATGGTATATTTTGTGTAGAGTTTTAGAAACCGTTCATGAAAAAGGTGGGCTAATATTATATTCCACAATGAATATATCCTACTACCTGTTAGATTGATATTGGCTTGATTAATGGAATGGCTAGAATTTATACAGTGGACTTAAATTTGTACACAAGTAGACAAAAATGCACAATGGTGACAAATTCAGTGATTGAACCTTATTTTAAATAGCAAAAGTTAATATTTGAGAATTGTAGGTAACATGTAATTAGTATGTAAATATTCACTTTGCTTGTGGTATAGAGTTTCACAAAGCATTCATGTAGGTCATAATGGCATTCAAATCCATAAGTAATTATGCTTTCGAAGAACTCCTTTGCAGATTTCAGTGTAGTGAATGATTGAATTTTGTCACCCTACAATAATTTCATAGCTTCAGGAAGAATGATGTAGCAATAGAAGTGATATGTATGAGATAATGTGCTGAATTGATTGAATAAATATATACCACCGCTCCTTTGTTATTATTCAGATTAAGATATAATCATATATTTTGTTATGTCAATATGTAGAATATAATGACAATCCAATGAATGAATTTGGAGGCTCTTATGTAGATAAGAGATTCAACACAGGCAATTTGTTATATTTTTCAATAATATGCAGTACTTTCAGTCATATTTAATTGAACAGTGTTAAAGTTAAAATTTTATATACAGTTCAAATATTCATTAATGTGCCTGAATTACATAAAAACCCTCACCGAATTCTGGATCCAATTCTCGAGAGAATTTAAATAGATTTCTGATTTTAAATACTTTTATTACTGGTAGATTTTAATATTTGAAAAATCTGTAAGGCAACAATGAACATCTATGGAAATCTTTCAAATGTATTTTCTTTCTCAAAGTCGAGAATTTCGAAATGTGGCAGCGATTTTAGAAAGTATACAAATGTAATTATCTGATTCTTTGGTGTTATTTAGAATAATTCTTTCTCATCAAATAGCAGTCGTGAAGTTTCAAATGTCTTCTTCCATTTAAAAAGATCTTGCATGAATTCCAACCAATTCAATAGTTCGAGTTCGAAGTCAATTATTAATATTCTGATAGAGAGCACACAACCCTTTCTACGACAGAGATGAATTTCGATAAACATAACCAAAATGTATTTCACGTTGACAACTGTTGAATCGATTTTATACACGTAAACCATGCTGACGTATGACGTGAAGAGAAAATCGAACGGGATAGCGTGCTTCCCTACTATTGGTCGAAATACGGCACCGTTGGTGTCTTTTAATGTATCCTGTTATTCAGATCGCGCGTTTTGTCTTTTGTCGTTCTTCATAAACGAATCTTATAGTGAAATAGTTGAAAACGGTTGGAACTTGGAACTTCGAACAGTTTGATTTTTATTGAATAGAATATGTAGCAAAATCTATTACAATTTCTCATTATGGACGTTTCAAATAAATGCTCGACTTTATTGCAGAGTGAATCCACTTATTTGCATTTGCGGCATATGTGGAAAAGAGTTTACCAGCGTACCTATCTGTTAGAAACAGGCATCTCCGGACAATCCATAATGATGATTCCGCTAAAGTGGTGAAAAGCAATGTATTTTGTGTTCTCTTTGTTCTACTGATGAAAACCAGGAAACGTTTTCTACATATGATCATTTGAGAATAATTCATGGTGTTCTGTATGATTGATATTTCTTACATTTCCCCCATCCAAGAAAAATATGATACAACACACAGTTATATTGCCATATTTCAAAATACATATGCTAAATTACCTACTTAAATTCTCACTTTTGAGGTTTTTGTAAGCGCATATGTGCTTTTTCTAAATGCAAGGGCGGATATAGCTTTTTTTAATGAGGGGGGGGGTTATAACGATTGAAAATCAGTATGCTCGAGAATCGGCGACGGCGACCAGTGAGACGCGGTGGGAGGTACGTCAAATTCGCCGCAACGTTGCCAGATTGGGTAATTATTCCTGTATTTGAAGGATAGATCATTGTTTTATTTCCTTCATCAGCACTTCGAGTGTTTATATTGTTGTTTCATCAAGTGAGATCTGGGCCGCGGTGAGTGGTCCGTCAAATTCGCTGCAACGTTGCCAGATTGGGCAATTATTTCCGTATTTGAAGAATAGGTCAATAGTTGATCCGAGTACATATAAGATTCATGAATTTCAGTAGAAACAGAATCCTTCTATCTAAAGCCAATTTCATGAATACCCAGATTTGCTAAAATCAAAATTCACTTCGAAAATATTGGACGGAGTGGACTCAGCTTCATCTGATGATATTTCCTCCGAGTAGGGGGGGAAGGGGGAATTCCCTCGCACGGGGGAATTCTGCGCATTGATATTCTGCAACTCAGTTCAGGTATTTCAAAATATAGATACAGCCACAGAAATATAATAAACATATAAATAAATAAATATTTTATTATATTTCTGTGGATACAGCGCACCATCCCGTATTTGCCTTGCCAACATCCTCCCGTAATTTAAAGGTATTCGTGTTTTTATTTTAGACCAGGGAGCCGATTGTTCGTTTCACGACGCTCTGATCTAATTTTCGAGAGAAATTGGAGTCTTGGAAAGTACTTCTATTATTAATTTCTAATGAATCTATTGCATGACTATTTTCCTTCATATGTGTAGATTATTTAATGCAAAAGAACAATTACATAATTGTATTTCGTCATCTACTGTCAGTGATTAGTTAGGTTAGGTGACTCACACCGGGGGAATAACGCTAACGCTTCTATCTCGAGCCAATTTCGAGAAAACTCAGATTTGGTAAAATAAAAATTCGCTTCGAAAATATTGGACTGGATGTTATGAGCTTCATCCGATGATAGTTGATCCGAGTAGGTACATATAGGATTCATGAATTTTAGTAAAAACTGAATCCTTTTATCTAAAGCCAATTTCATGAAAACCCAGATATGCTAAAATCAAAATTCACTTCGAAAATATTGGAAAGGAATGACAGGATGGACCCAGCTTCATCCAATTATTTATATCTTTATTTTTTATTATTATATCTTAAGAATACTTACTTTAGAAAGAACATTTTTGTTTTAAAATACGGTGACAAGTTTCCTCTCACATGTTTATGTTAGGAATTAGGAATGTTGATTGTTTCTTGCAATTATATTATTGCTCATTATTTTTATTGAAAATACTATTTTATTTTAAGTTCAAATGCAAATAAATGTTGGTAATATTCACATGTGGTGTTATCATTTCCAATGTCTCTGATGGTTGCAAGGATTGCGAAATCTGTAAATTTTTTAATAATTAAGAAATAATCAGTATTACTTATTAGGTTTTAAGTGTAATGTATCGAATTGTGAAATAAAATAGTTTTTATTCAAAACATTGATTTTTGCAATAAATCTGAAAACACTTAATGTTTCCGAAATAGTTAAATATAGGTATAGGATATTGTGCATGAATTGTGTCAAGAATTTTCTGAAGAATCCAAAAAATAAATAATATACAGGGGGCAGGGGCGTATCCAGAGAGCGAGTCTGGGGGGGTAGTGGTAAGTTTTAGCGAGTGACCTGACTGATCTTGAGTGAAAAGCGGGGGGGGGGGTTGATTGATCTCATTCATAACATTTTTATTCAAATAAGAAATAGGCTATTCAAAATTTGAAGGAAAAATATCAGAAAGATTAGTTAATATTATACATTAAAAATTTAAACACAACTGCTTTTTCTAGCATCAGATATGATTCAAAAATTACAGAACGAAATCAATTCGCCTCTTTTTTTATTACTAGCAAATCTATTAATAATATTAGGTAATTGTCCACCTTTATTGGAATGTATCTTTGTATAAATAACAATGACAGCCCAACTAACCTATCCTGGCCCATTGTTGACCGAAGCCAGGTTTTAAGGCGCCGCACCCAAACAACACACACACGTCTTTTGAACATTTTATAGACTATATGAAATATAGATTATTAGATGATCTATAAAACATCAAAATGTATTGGATTTCTAACCTAGGTTCGACGTAAAAATGTCCGCGAGATTTACGTTGAAAAATATTACTTTTTTAGACGTCTATTTTACGTAAAAAGAAGTCTTTCTATAACGTGAAATTTCTGTTTTTTTTTAGTTTATCCTAACTTAGTATCACGTTCGACATGTAATAGACGTTTGAGGATTTATGTTTTTGTAATGACTCGCTAATGTCTATATATCATTAGATTTTTGTCGTTTTTTTTCGATCAACAATCTGATAATATATAGATGATCCGAAAAACATCCATCTTTTTTGGAGCATTGTCGTCATGATCGGAATTGGACGTCTATTAGACGGAATATTATTAATGAAAATATTTGGTGATATTGTACACGTATATTAATGACATAAGATGAACGTTTGTTCAATGTCCCTAAAAAGTCTTTGTATTGTATTGTTTTTGACATCTAATTATTGTCAATTCCAAAACAATATTGATATAAGGATTTGAAAAACGTCATATTAATGACCTGTTACTGATTTATTTCATCAGATTTCTCGAAGGTTTATATTTATATGGTCTGAAAATTCAAAGAAAATTGACATTTGATTGTTTCAAGATCATGGAGATTTGGTGAGAGACTTCAAAAGTATGCAGATATAGATTTAAATTTTATAACTTCGGAATATTTTCAAATAGGTATTATTGCATTTCCATCAGATCAGATTGTGAGTATGAAGAATACATACATATGTGATAATCTATAAGCACACCAAAGAAACATGAAACAAAAAACATTAAACATTTTCATTCATAAAAACACTTCGAGTCTTATTAATTTATCGATGAAAACTGTTTCTTGTTTCTCGTTTCATGTTTCTGTGGTGGGCGGCCCAGCTAATTATCAGATATAATATATTTTATCTACACAGTTGAAATCTCTCATAGCAGTTAGGAAAGCAAAAACAAGTTCTGATATGAGAAAATAAATAGGTATATTCATTATAATAAAAAAATATATAAACATAATTCAAATGTATCAAAAATATAAATTGTGTCAATAACCAATGTAGTCGAGACAACTGAGGATTTGCTCTTCGTTGTCTCATATTCGTATATGTAGTTGGTTTGCAAGGCGTAACCAGTCTTGAATTGCCTTTTTTATGGTCGTGTCGTTGAGATCTGCCGGGGTTTCACTCTCGAACAGCCTCTGGAACCAACACACAAATCAAAATAAGTGATTATTTTTTTATTTTATTGCAATTAAGTACAACTTTTAGAAACAATCACAACAAATGCCTAAGATGATCTGAAAAACATATAAACATTTCCTCGAAGATTTCGAACTCTGGAAACTCAATTATTCTTCAAATCCTGATTGAATCTATTTTGTGCTCGACTTTTTGACTTGAGTTTAATGGTAATATTTTTCAGCAAGTTTTTCAAGTCGAGTAGTTGAGTATTATTTATTACTCAACCAATATCTCAAAGAGGTCTATCAATAGACTTCTTAGATAATATTCTTACCAAGTTATTTATTCAGAAAAATATTACTACTATGATAGAGACTGTAATAATTTCAGCCCTACGAAATCTCCAACGCAAATCAGGAAATTCTATAGTTTGAAATTTCAGATGATCTTGAAATATTTATCCTAAAATATTTGAAAAGATTTCAAAACCGATCATTGTGTAAACTATAAACATATTTTCAAAAAGAGCGGATTTCAGGTATGTATAATGTACCTGGGATAATATCTAAATAAACACAGTATTCAAAATAGTGATAACAGACATAACAGTTCAATAGAACGGTTATTCAAAAGATGTCATTCAATAGACTCCTTCAGATGATCATTTTATGAAAGGTTTCAAATTTGTAATCACAATATAACTACCTAATTTACAATAATTAATCATTAATTAATCAACATATTCTTCAGTAAAACACATGTTGTAGGTATAATATACAGGGAGTAGTACCTTATCAAAAGTTATTCACTATAGTGAACGGTTATCTGAAAGATATCATTCAATCGACTTTTCTAGATCATCGGATCATGAAAGATAACAAATCTCCAAAAATATAATAATTAGCATATCTCAGTGCCACCACATTATTAGGAGGAACACATTTAAGGTACTACACCGGGAATGGTAGGTTCCTATATAATTCAACATTACATTCACTTTTGAACAGTTATCTAAAAAACATCATTCAATAGATCTTACTAGATGATCCATCTATGGAAGATATTTTTATTCAAAATCTACCATAATACCAATTTTGCTTGTATCCA
Organism: Adalia bipunctata; assembly: GCA_910592335.1. Taxonomy (NCBI): domain Eukaryota; kingdom Metazoa; phylum Arthropoda; class Insecta; order Coleoptera; family Coccinellidae; genus Adalia; species Adalia bipunctata. Next base: position 6,598,872 of record OU342949.1, on the reverse strand, counting down.
AAAATGCAGGTTAGATTTTGAAAATTATAAATAAATCTCATGTTAATAACAGTGAGCCCAGACCTGAACCAGCTACATTTCAAGAGCTAAATGATGAAGAAATTATACTTATTAGAACTAGGTACCATAAGCAATATTTGCACTCACCTTCTTCAATTGTGACAGCACTAATCACTAAATATTAGGTATATTCAGCTGAGGATAAAGCAAAAACAACCACTATTCGACTTGACCTTTTGACGAAGCAGTGTTCTAACGAAATGATCAAGTTCAAATGTGTATCTATAACCCTATCCGCTATCCCTATATGAATTTTAACATTTGGTGGTTCGGAGGTTCGTTGCCACGTGATCGAGCCCGATATAGGTGTTCGCATCTCGCTCTCTTTTCTCATAGTGATCGCATAGATCACCTATTTTATATTTTTTATTTTAACGGATTTAAACACATTTGAATAGGTGCTATTCAAGTTATCGATTTCGTTTTTTTTTAATTTAAATTAGATAAATTGTCTGGAGTACCGAAATATTAGAATTTATATTTATATTTTATTTCCAGAGCACATTATGCGTCATCTGACAAGATTGTCAGATTCAGAGTATTATATCTTGATAACTATCAATGCGATATTGATCTATAATTTATCGAATTAAGCAGAAAAACTGGCCTTTCTAAGAATACTTTGTTTCCAATGCATTTACATACCTGAATAAATTATTATTTTCAATATGATATTATTACAATTGTAGCAGAGCATATCTGAAAAACGTCAAAAAATTGCTCATTTCACTATTGCATCGAATGGATATTCTATAAACATTTTAAAAACGTATGGTCGAAAAGCAATATTTCCATCGACATCTTAAAAACATTCATAATCTTTGGTTGAGAGACTTTATATAAATAATACTTCTTAAAGATGTTAATTAATTCACAATTGTTTGACCTTTGAAGTTAGATATTTTATATATGTATTCTAGATGACTAAATAATGTCGAATAATGATGTCTAAAATCGATGTGGCATGGCATATCTATTACACGTCAAAAAGTTATTCTTTTTTCGATAGTATCAATTAGATATCTTATAAACATTTCAAAAACGTGTGATCGAATTGAAATACAATTATCGACATATTTAAGACATACAAAACCGTACGTTTAAAGACAATACATACAGAATATATCTAAAAAATGTCAATCGATCTACTGTTTTATGACCATATGAGTTAGATGTTTTATCGATGTATTTTAGATGACAAAAAAGAAACAAATGTTGATGTCTAGTATACGAAAAACAAAAGATGTCCATTAAACGTTAAATAAAATACCCCCTCCACGATTTTGAAAATTTGATATTCAATATACGGCTTTTAAACGTGTCGTCAAAAAGCTATACATTTTTGGATATCTGCAGGACATAAAAATTTTTCCAGGTCTTAGATAATGCATCTAAAGGATGTCTTCTAGACATCATGTATAGAAAACATCTCATTTAGATAATCTAATTTCAATCAGAATTTAGAGCAAGATGGCTTTAGATCACTTTTAATATCAATAAGACGTCATTTAGATGTGAGTGTGTTGTTTGGGCAGTGAGGGAAAACTTCTTTCAGCAGAGGCTACACTAACGGGTAAAGTGACCAAAACTTGGAGAAAACTCGTATTTTTTTTCCAGTGAAAAGATACTTTCATCGCAGGACGAATATTACGCCATACCATATGTTGTGTTCTCCGCCATGATTTTGTAAAAAGCACCCTCTTGGTGATTGGACGGAAGAGCGGCTTTCCACCAATCAAGGGTGTTATTACTTAAAGAAAAATAAAAGATGTTAATTAAAATTTTGAAGTTCTTTCTTCCGACGGAAGAAAGTGTGGGATCGGCCCAACGCACTTGGGTCGGGTCTTGGTGTTTAAAATTATTTTCTAGGGAGAGGGATGGTAAATGAAACCTTTTAGATTAAACTTAAGACGTATATTAAACCAAATCAAACTAAACAAATTCTCACCAAATTAGATATGTGTTACTCAAATCAAATAATTCAAATTATCAAATGTTCGGATATTTCTTAATTTGAAAGGAAATAATCCCATCAAGTAAAACTGTTACATTAACTTTAAATTACAAAGGCAGATCTATTCATTGAAATTAAATCAACATCAGTGTGAATTTCAAATCATATAAAAATGAATTCAAATCATCAACCAAAATGAAAAAGGGTTTGTCAAAATGACCCCCCAGAAATAATAATCATGAACAATCTCAAAAGAATTTACAGTATAAGGTAAATTTTCTATACCCAACTGATATGACGAAAAATAATCCTTCTTAAACTTTACTATACATTCACAAGGGAAAACTCAACAATAGTTTCCTCGCGATCTTTCAGATAAACCTGAGTTTTCTCGACAGAAAACTCCACTCAGACCTTCAACTACTTAAGGGTGATTACAAAAATAATAATACGCTTTAAAGAGAAATACGAATAAAATATGACTTTTAGAAGATTTCAGGACTCTGGACTAAAAATATAATTTGGGCGGGCATGCGGCTGTTTACTAATTCTCAAAATAAGCTAAGCATAAACAATTTATCTGACCTTTTTACTGTACCAATAATCCCAAGAATGATGAACCTAGGAGGATGATTCTACGACGATGCTTCTTTCCTGAAACAGACAGATTAGCTACGAAACACGACACCCACACGTTTTTCGCAAAAATTGACCTTCACTCCCGTATATACCGACGATACGCGATCTAAATAATTCCAAATAAATTTAGATATTTTACTAACTTCAACTTAACACTTCTTACATATGTCCCAGTTCGAGACTGACTTATCAAAACTTTTGAAAGAAACCAAATAAAAACCTACGAGTTATCCTAACGCCGTCTTCCGAATAACAACAAAACTAAATTAATTCTAAAACCTTCCTTAAAACCGTACTAAAAACATATCAAACGGGTCAACTCAGAATCTTCCCGTTTAAGACTTCTGCAGTTACTCCTCAACTTCAAAATCAACCATAATTGCTTTCGCCTCCACTTTGAGACCGTACTTTTTAACACTCAAGTACCTAAGCTGAAACCGTACTACCCTAGTTTCCGCACCATATTCGCGAGCACTGGGAACCCTTTCCGCTCGGGATTCCACCAGTAACTGCCTTTCTCGTCTCCCGAGCCTTCCCCGGCTACCTTATTCTTTGTTCCTTTTAGAAACCAATTAAATTAAAGCTTTTTCTTTCGTCAGTACTTCAAAGCCAATTAAATCAATACTTTTTCCATCTTTGGTTTTACGAACCAATCAAATTGAAGACTTTCCTGCTTCCCTACCCCTCTTAGTTCCCATGCATCGGTTTGGGAAATGCTGTGTCGAAAAATACCTTGGTTCCCAGCAAACGTAGCATATTCTCAGCGCTGAGTTCGTGGAACCATAATTTCCTTATCTTCACTGTTACAGAAGAAATCTGAACCGAAAATCAACAATTTCAATCGTTAACGTCTCGCCAGCCATCCTGATAGGCCTTAATAACCGTCTCAATAATTTCTTATCACAGGGGTATCAAGTTCCCGAAGTTTAAATCGATCAATTAAATTATTGAGCTTTCTCTCGGGAGATTTCCCGAGTAAAATAAAGGGTGTTAAAAATATCGCTGAATTATTACGGAAAAGAAAAACGTTCAAGTCCTAATTTTCAAAGGAATATTCATTTTATTACTTCCAAATTATCCCACCTATTACAAATATCCTCCCCTTTGAAAAAGTTTTGGCATCGGTTGCCATAACTTTTCCCTTACCCTCATTCCTCAATAGTCCAATAGTCCCTTGTCTTCCATCAAAAACATTCTAACAGTTATGCAACTTGAATATACCAAACTTAGAACTCTTAACTCTCATGCAACATGCCTTAAACTAAATATCATTCTTGCTCAACAAATTAGTCCAAGTCCAAGACGAACAATATCAAAAAAAAATACAAGGCTCAATGCAGCAAAACATAATGCTCATAAATCAAGTCCTTCAAAAAAAGAAAAATTAAGCAAATCCTGCCTTTCACCTTTCACTTCTCTCAAAGAGTTTATTTTTCGAATTTCAAAATTTCACTCGCGGTCACAACAAAATCTCCTTAGTCCGGTTCTGACCACTTTCATATGTTTACTTCCTCCGGAGATAGGGACTGACCTTCACCTCGGGAACGACCTTTCGAAGATACTCAGCGACCTAGTCTCTCGTAACTAGCGTATCGCACTTTGGTGTTCGACATCAATATTTATGTTAGCGTAGCGCACAGTCCATCTGATATCGCGAGAAATGTCCCTCACATTGCACATATTTCCGTTTTCACTTTCAGTGTAGTACGTCTTTGTTGTCGTAGCCTACGTCCGCCTCTGCGTCCTTACTTCTTCCCAGGTTCCCTTGTCTGGTCCTGTATCGGTTCCTAATCCACGTAGTTGAAGCACAGGCCAATAAATGTCAAAGTATTCCACAGGCTGGCCAACGGAATCATTTCATATCCAAATACCTTATAATATAGGTGCAGTCGTTTGATATAACTCCTATCCCGTACTTTATGATTCGGAATATCGCATAGAAATCCCATGAGTTCGTCCATGAACAGGTGATGTAGGTGAACCATCCCCATAATTGTCTGGTGATGTTGTGGGCCAATTCTTTCATTTCGTCGGTATCTCCAAAGTCTCCATTTCTGCTACACGTCGATGACGTTTTCCATTCATTGATTGGTGTTCTCCACGACTTTTAAACGGTAAATAAAGCTTATCGTACCCTCGGCCATGATTAAGCTACGTCTATGCATCCCGCAATGCGTAATCACTCAAGTTATCTCGAAACTGCCGGTCTACAGATTGTTTAATTGTTACTTCGTCGGATTCGCGTATAGACGCCGCGATTATCTCAATGTTTTTCTTCGCACACGCGTACGCGATTAGCGTCTCAGCACTGTTTACGTTTGCGAATAAGGTCATTCCTCTGGCTTAGGTCAGTACCTTTCCCATACTGCTAATTGATTTGGATCCTCTTGAAACTCTTTTTTGGGAAATATACAAGTACAACAACAGCAAAAAATGAAATTTCTACAATTTTTCATAACAACTTAAAATAAAAAAAAAACCTAAGTCCCTTTTTCTTCCCTATTCGTCCTCCTATGATAAGTTACATGATTCATTCCTAATCATCCGAGGAAGAATACCACGAATTTTTCAAACATATTTGCCTTTTGTTGTGGAACACAAAACGCAACATTTGATCAATATTATTTCAAAAATAATTTCCGCACCCCGTACTTCATGCTTCAGTTCATTCCTCAAATCTATTGAATATCACTAAAATCTGTTAGAAGAGAAAGATTTCGAAAAAAATATATAAAAAAAAACTCAAAAACTCAATTCAACTGTTGCGAAATTCGAAAATTAAAAAGGATTGGGGGGGGATGTTCGTAACCCAGAACAGGGACCCTTTTCAGACGATGGCTCTCCGGGCCAGTGAGCCCCTGGAATCTACGAAATGGGCAGGAGTTGATTCATGTCTCCTAGAAGGCCGTCGATGACTTGCCTTCTCGCTACCCGAATTCCGGTCCAATTTATCCATGGAATCTAACGAAATGGGCAGGAGTCGATTCGCTTCTCCTGGAAGGCTGTTGAAGAGTTGCCTTCTCGCTACCCGAATTCCTGACTAGTGAGTCCTTAGAATCTAACGAAATGGGCAGGAGTCGATTCGCTTCTCCTGGAAGGCTGTTGAAGAGTTGCCTTCTCGCTACCCGTATTCCTAGACAGTTTTTCCCTGGGTCCAGAGGGCGCCTTGCCCTCGAAGATCGTCGTAATGGTATGGTTTCCATTACCGATCGTTTCTTCTCGTAACTCACTGTTTTTACGAGTTTCTGTTTCTTCCTCACCGTATTTTCCCTGTTTTTCGTGGGACAGGTTGCGACATATACTTGAGCGATACCCAACTCCATGGGTTCGCAGACTATGTCCGTCCCCCTTATCTCCTTCCTCAGTTTGGCCTTTACCACCATTTCCGAACGCGCGGAGATATTAAACGCAGATATCAACACAACGTCGGTTTCCCAGGTACGATCTTCCTCTATGGTTAATTCCCTTCTAACATGTTCCTTAGTTCCTAATCCATCGGCGCAGTCTCCGCCTTTCTTCCTGTTCCCATCGGTACCCAGTGTCGAAAGTGAATTTCGATTCCAACGAAGCTCCCCTTCGTTATTCTCCTTCGTCCTGGTGACGTCACCATTCCATTCCCTTATGGTGTTACCCTTCGACAGCCCATTGCTGTCGGCTCCCTCGGCACCCTCCGTTTGGGTGCTAACACTGGTATTCCTCCTTCCAGTCCTAATAAAATCCCTAACTTCATAGGGACCTTCGGCCTGGGTACCGAACTCCCTAAATGCTTCGACCTTTACTACTTTTTCCTTAATGTCCTCCCGGACTTTCCCTTGCACGTAAAAACGTTCCTTTTTCCCACTGTCCTCATGACAGTCTTCCCTGGGGAAGTGGCCTCCTAGAGCCTGCCTTCCCCACTGTACCATTCCGGTAATCTCCTCTACTTCCTCACCTTCCATACAGGTTTGTTCCTCTATATCCTCCTTCCTCACTAATTGATGGATACCAAAATATGTTTTTGACTCCTGTCCTCTATCCGTACTTTTGTTAGGGCACTCCCTTGCCCAATGTCCCTGCTTGTCACAATTATGACACGCGCCTTGTGTCATTGATCCGTTTTGCCTATTGTTCCGGCAATCCCTCGCGAAATGGCCTGTTTGGCCACATGAATGGCATGTCCTCCAACTGTCTCTTTCCCCATTTCTTCGGTTCTGCCTAATACTTCCACACCCCTTCGCGGTGTGACCTTCTTTGTCGCACAGTTGACACACTTTTTCGGTGTCAACTGTCGATACCCTCATATTTGCCAACCTCCCTTGCAACATCCTACTAGTGGTCTCCTGCAGCCTGACTAGTTCTTCTGCCTTTTCCAGATCCAAGTTTTCCTCCTTTAGTAACAAAATCCCAATTTCCCTCATTACGTCCTTTCTCAGTCCTATCTTGAACTGATTCAATATTAATTCCCGGTTCTTCTTCCTTATTCCAGGTTCCTCATCCCTTAACGCTCCGGCCAGATCCTCGCTCAATAAATTTGCTCCCACCGTGCGTAATCTAGTGCAGAACGAGGACACATCCTCGTCCTGTCGCTGATAGCATCTACTCAAATTCCATTGATTTTCTCCCGGCAACCTAACTGTCGTAAATTTCTCAACGAGCCTCTGCTTCAAATCCTTATAGCTTAAGATGTCTAAGGTGGCATCGAATTTGAAAAAATTATAGGCATCCCCCTCAAGCTTGAGTTTGAGAAGGATAAGCATATCCCTCTCATCCCATCCGTATAATTTTGCCAGAAACTCTAATTGTTCAAAATACCTGGTCACGTCCTTCCCATAAAACTCTCTAAAGTAGTCGATAGCATACCTAGCGAGTACCTAGGTGTTATTCGACCCACGGGATCATTCATGTTGGATGCACCAACTAGTTGAGCCATTTTTCAAAAATTTAACCAAAACCCAATTAACTTAACCAAAATATGATTTTTTTTTAATGTATTCAATAAATTATTTACTTTCCAAGTCAATGAATAATTCCAAATTTTCAACTTTAAATTTCAACAGGACTGAAAGACGCTCAAGACTACGACTTTAAATTTCTCAAATAAAAAAAAATAGCAAAATGATACCCTAATAATTCCGATTCATACAGTCTTACTCAAAACACCCAAAATAAAACAAATCACCTGAAAACGAATTCAAAAACAAACCAACACACCAAAAAAAATTCCAAAGAAAACTCTGAAAAAAAATTGATGCAACCCCAAAAAAAAAAATAAGAAAAATTGCCAAGTGTTGAATTCCTGAAAAGAAAGTACACAAACCTCCTGAAATAAAGAATAATTCTATTTAACTTTTCTAAGATTCAAAAGATCACGATCAACTTTTCCCGATTCTTAAACCTTCAAAATAAACCCAACTTGAAAAAAAAGTTAAACATTTTCCTTCTATCAAAATGTTTCCCAAAATTTCAAAGTCGACTTAGAGCAAGGAAAGCCAAGTTCACTTATTCTCCAAGTCAAACTCAAAACAAAACCGAATGATATTATTTTATAAAAACAGACTTTTCGATCGTCAAACGAAATCGCGAATAATCGGAACAGTGGATAGAATAACCAAAAATTTTCACGCAATACGCCCTGAAAGAAAATCAATCAAAAATTTCAATCAATCGATAAAAGCACAATACTTTTCAAATAACAAAAATAACCCTCCTGAAACAAAATTTGATCCGCTATATCACCAATAAAAAAAAACCAACACCTTCAAACAAAATCAAATAAATGGAAAGAGTAACCAAAAGAAAATTTTTCATGCAATACGCCCTGAAAGAAAAGTTCAATCAATATTTCACTGAAAGCAATCAATTAAAGCAAAAAAAATCAAAAAAATAATTCATAACCCTCCTGAAACAGAAAACTTTATCATATACATTCAACAATCAGAAAATTCAACGTCCTGAAAAAAAAAAACAATGTCCTGAAAGAAAAAGAAATGCCCTGGAAAAAAAAAATTATGCCTTCTTTCCTTATAAAACCGCAATGAATCTAAAACCTCTTTAAATTCTCAAGATCTCGTTATCAACTCGACTCTATCAAAAATCTTTCACTTAAAATGATAGAACATCACAGAAATATGAACTGTTCTATAATAATTCCAAAAGAAAAGAAAACTTGAATTTATTCAAGGAAAAACCAACTGTATTTACTCCATTCTTCAATATCTCAAAAACAAAAAATCTTTAGATCAATAATTTTACTTTACTTCAACTCAAACCTAAACTCTGTTCCTACCAATCACAATTTTTAAAACATAAACTCGAATTCATAGGCATAAGTATATATTCAAAAGAAAATAATCCAATTCAAATTAAAATCAATAGGTACCTGAAAACCTACATCCGGAAACCTTCCAACAAGTCAATACACACTACGTCGATCACCCATAAAACAACAGGATAAAATTTCCTTATACCTAAAAATTTCTCTAAATTTCTAAAAAACTCTCTAAAAACCTCCCTTGGAAAATTTAACACATGTAACTCTAGTAATCTTTATATTCACTCTGATGCAAAATACACAAAACCAAAAGGACTTTTTATCTACCGGAAAATTCAACAAATTTCAAATTACACAAAACAAAACTCTCCCCCGGAAAAATTAAACAATCCCACCGCTGTCACCATATGTAAAAAGCACCCTCTTGGTGATTGGACGGAAGAGCGGCTTTCCACCAATCAAGGGTGTTATTACTTAAAGAAAAATAAAAGATGTTAATTAAAATTTTGAAGTTCTTTCTTCCGACGGAAGAAAGTGTGGGATCGGCCCAACGCACTTGGGTCGGGTCTTGGTGTTTAAAATTATTTTCTAGGGAGAGGGATGGTAAATGAAACCTTTTAGATTAAACTTAAGACGTATATTAAACCAAATCAAACTAAACAAATTCTCACCAAATTAGATATGTGTTACTCAAATCAAATAATTCAAATTATCAAATGTTCGGATATTTCTTAATTTGAAAGGAAATAATCCCATCAAGTAAAACTGTTACATTAACTTTAAATTACAAAGGCAGATCTATTCATTGAAATTAAATCAACATCAGTGTGAATTCCAAATCATATAAAAATGAATTCAAATCATCAACCAAAATGAAAAAGGGTTTGTCAAAATGACCCCCCAGAAATAATAATCATGAACAATCTCAAAAGAATTTACAGTATAAGGTAAATTTTCTATACCCAACTGATATGACGAAAAATAATCCTTCTTAAACTTTACTATACATTCACAAGGGGAAACTCAACAATAGTTTCCTCGCGATCTTTCAGATAAACCTGAGTTTTCTCGACAGAAAACTCCACTCAGACCTTCAACTACTTAAGGGTGATTACAAAAATAATAATACGCTTTAAAGAGAAATACGAATAAAATATGACTTTTAGAAGATTTCAGGACTCTGGACTAAAAATATAATTTGGGCGGGCATGCGGCTGTTTACTAATTCTCAAAATAAGCTAAGCATAAACAATTTATCTGACCTTTTTACTGTACCAATAATCCCAAGAATGATGAACCTAGGAGGATGATTCTACGACGATGCTTCTTTCCTGAAACAGACAGATTAGCTACGAAACACGACACCCACACGTTTTTCGCAAAAATTGACCTTCACTCCCGAATATACCGACGATACGCGATCTAAATAATTCCAAATAAATTTAGATATTTTACTAACTTCAACTTAACACTTCTTACATATGTCCCAGTTTGAGACTGACTTATCAAAACTTTTGAAAGAAACCAAATAAAAACCTACGAGTTATCCTAACGCCGTCTTCCGAATAACTACAAAACTAAATTAATTCTAAAACCTTCCTTAAAACCGTACTAAAAACATATCAAACGAGTCAACTCAGAATCTTCCCGTTTAAGACTTCTGCAGTTACTCCTCAACTTCAAAATCAACCATAATTGCTTTCGCCTCCACTTTGAGACCGTACTTCTTAACACTCAAGTACCTAAGCTGAAACCGTACTACCCTAGTTTCCGCACCATATTCGCGAGCACTGGGAACCCTTTCCGCTCGGGATTCCACCAGTAACTGCCTTTCTCGTCTCCCGAGCCTTCCTTGGCTACCTTATTCTTTGTTCCTTTTAGAAACCAATTAAATTAAAGCTTTTTCTTTCGTCAGTACTTCAAAACCAATCAAATCAATACTTTTTCCATCTTTGGTTTTACGAACCAATCAATTTGAAGACTTTCCTGCTTCCCTACCCCTCTTAGTTCCCATGCATCGGTTTGGGAAATGCTGTGTCGAAAAATACCTTGGTTCCCAGCAAACGTAGCATATTCTCAGCGCTGAGTTCGTGGAACCATAATTTCCTTATCTTCACTGTTACAGAAGAAATCTGAACCGAAAATCAACAATTTCAATCGTTAACGTCTCGCCAGCCATCCTGATAGGCCTTAATAACCGTCTCAATAATTTCTTATCACAGGGGTATCAAGTTCCCGAAGTTTAAATCGATCAATTAAATTATTGAGCTTTCTCTCGGGAGATTTCCCGAGTAAAATAAAGGGTGTTAAAAATATCGCTGAATTATTACGGAAAAGAAAAACGTTCAAGTCCTAATTTTCAAAGGAATATTCATTTTATTACTTCCAAATTATCCCACCTATTACAATTTGCCACATGGTAAATTTTCTGCTTTCAATTTCAAAAGCATCAAATCCTTATTTTTGCAATTCTCTAGGTTGTTCAAATATTCCGCGACTATTCCAAGTGGAAGATCTATTTCTATGTCCGATTTCTTATTGAAAATTGAAGAGAAAAATATATTAAACTCATAGGCGTTCAGATATTCTTCGTTGAATCGATATTGCAGATCTTGTAATGCATAATCCAACATAGGAATATATGAATTAATTCGGAAAAAAGATTCATCATTTTCATATTTGAGCGATGCCATTGTCTCGGGGTTACTCTTGGTTTTGTAATTTCTATAGATATTTAATTTTTTATGAATATTGGATACCAAAGCGAACACGTTACTGAAATGAAGTTCGGAGTTTTGACTTGTGCATGCCATTCGCTGAATCGCTGATCTATTACTGCGTTCGTTATTACCAATCCGGGAGAGGAGCGAGAGAAAACGGACACAGAAATATAATAAATACGGATCTCTCTCTCTTTCCCTCTTTCAGCCAGAGAGAGAGAGAGATCCGAATTATTATATTTCTGTGTCCCTTTTCTCTCGCTCCTCTCCCGGATTGGTAATACCGAATGCGCCTTATGTATATGATCTATCTAGGAAATCGTTCTGATGAATTTGATTGTATATTTCTTTCTTTCAAATGTTACGTGGAATATCAAATAACATGAAAAATACTTTTTTATTAGTTTTTGTTCAATGTTTGATATATTTTATATTTTCAATTCAATTCGAAGATTTAGTGTAGCAAATGTTCTTCTAGGAGGGGTATTGCAAATTTTCTTCTGGGGGGGGTCATTACCCCCAGTACCACCCCCCCGTAAATACGCCCATGACAGGGGGTTGCATTTGAAATAAGAAAGTTGGTATTAGCTACGGTCACATGGAACACCCTATATAATATTATTTTCTTGAAAAATATGCGCATTTGAAATTACAATTCGACGTGTCCGAGCGTTTTTCGCAACACGCCCTCATTTATTCGTTATCGAATTTATTCCATTTAGCTGTTACACTCTGTATGCACCCGATATCAGTTAACTCGAAGAAATGTCCGTTGACTTCTATGAAAACCTACAATCAGAGTTTAGACCAATTCTTCGTGAAGGGAATGCTTGCTAAGGATCTGAAGACTAGCGGAGTAATATCACGTAATCTTATCACAGATCATCGCCCTATAACACTATACACCAACAGAATCAATGACAGAAACAATGTTGAACGAGATCATACAAGAAAATATATTAATTACAGCAAGCTTAAAAACTTACCACTGAAAACTGGAGAGAAGTGTACGATAATATTGATGCCGATAAAATAACAGAAAACTTCATTGATATCTTGAAAAAATACATGGATCATAGTACAACCACGGTACACCTCAAAAAAAATAAAAGAAGTAGAAAGGAATGGATTACACCAATGATAATGAACGAAATAAATAAAAAAACAAAATATTTACAACAAGGTTAAAAAGAACCTGCTAATATTCAACTGAAAAGTGATTATTCTGAAATTAAAAATGAATTACATAAACTCATAAAAGAAGCAAAAATAAATTATCGCGAAAAGCCCATAAACACGAATCAGAAGGATTCCGAAGCCCTATGGGAAAGTGTATATCAATAACTAATAACAAAAACCGTATGAAGGTGTAAAGTGCATTGAAAGTGAGGATGATGAGAGGATTGAGGACGATCAAGAAATGTGCAATTATTTCAATGATCATTTCAGTGAAATGGGAAAAAATTGTGCAGGTAAAATAACCCCACCTAGTAATTTCACAGAGAAAAGCAAGCCCCTGGACAAGTCGTTCTTCCTACATCCAACTGATCCTAAAGAAGTAGAGAAAACAATGAAGAGCCTGAGATCGAGAAAATCTGCTGGACATGACGGAATACGCGCAGAAACGCTTAAAAAAATACAAGAATTGATTTCTGAACCACTTGCCTACTCATATAGTGAATATAAGTGCCTGTTTCCTGAAATTCTAAAACTATACGTATAGTAAAACCATTGTACAAGAGCGGAGATCGAAGTCGTATGACGAATTATAGACCGATTACATCAAATCTGGGCAAGATCTTCGTGAAACTGATAAAAGTACGCATGGAGGCATTCATAAGTAAACAAAATATTATATCAAACAAGCAATTTGGATTTCGAAAAGGCATGTCTACCGAAAATACAATTAAGAAGGTAACTGATTTTATATACTAAAATGTTGACGAAAAAATTCCAACCTTGGCGGTAGTGATAGACCTCGCAAAAGCGTTTGACACCGTCAGTCATGATATACTTGTGGAAAAACTTGCAGATTACGGATTTCCTGGTAATATGCTGAACCTTCTTCAGAGCTATAGGCACTAGGCAGGGTGAGTCTTTGACTTGTAAATATATTTTAACTGAAGATTCTTGAGGTCAAAAAAAACTTTTTTTTTCATTTTCCATTTTTCCGATTCTGCTCTGTTGAAAAGATATAGCCATTTGAAAAAAAAATTGTGCTAACTATGGCCCTGAAAAGATCTTTTGGAATTGATGCAAAGTTCATATTTCTCGATAGAAATTGAGTTGATACATTCAGAAAATACTGAAGTACTAACCTCATTCGAATAAGAATGTTAAAAACACGATATTTCTTAACAAAAACAGTTTAGTTTAGAAGGATTATTTTTGCAATTGAAAAGCCATATTTCTTCTATCGAACTAAGTTCCTTCTTCGATTTTCCTGAAGATTAGTTCTTATTATTTAGTTCTGTTCTGTTCTATTCTATTGTGTGACAGGTCATATCCATGGAAACACGAAAATCCCGCTATTCCTCCAACTCGAGATATTTACTCATTTTTGATCTGGTTATAGCATTCCATATTACTTTAAGTTCTATGAGGTAATTCTAAGGATGTGGCTTGCTACCATATATCTAATAACAACAATATGGATTATACCCCTGCTTTTCACACTCACAAAGTGAAGCCAAATCTTTGGTAAGGATCGAGTTGTACGCTTGCGTCAACTGGAAATTAAAAAATTTCGAGAAATGTAGAGGTTATGTTTATTTTGAAAGACAACATGAAAATAGATATCGAGGATAAAAATATGTCACCTAAATATTTTCAGTTCAATTCTGAAATATGAATAGGAGTTAAAAATGATATTCAGGACTTGAAGAAAACGAAATAAAGTGATTGAAGCACTTCATAGGAAATTGTGAGGTTATGATTGAAAGTATTCACATGAATTTATGAATGACATACGTTTCACGACATAATACGATGTGTCAGAGAGAGACAGAATTAGTAAATTATTTTTATTCTCAATATTGCGGCACACGCGCAGATCGGGAATCTTACCAAAGCCCGGCTTATTACCATAGAAATCATAATATACTTACTATATTATGATTTCTATGCTTATTACCCATAAAGGAATTATTAGGTAATATGCTTGCTACGCATCTTGCGAAGCCATCATTGTTTTCTGACATTATTATAGAAAAGAGTGAGTATCTGTGTTTTTACCTATATTACACTTTCTATGTTTTTACAGAATGACATAAATTCTGAGGGGCCTCAATGTCGAATATTTTCCATGTTGAACTTTCGGAATGATAATTTTCTTTCTACTTCTTGAAATTTGTCTTTATTATTTGGGTTTATTGTTATGGCGAAGAACAAACCAACAAAAGTGGAAGCAGGGACGAGTATCGATGAAAATTTTTTAAGATATGTGAAGGAGTGTAGAAAACAGAATAAACATAAAGCTAAGAACAAATACAAGTGTACAGCGGTAAGTTCATGCCGAAATATTGCAAGTTCAATAAAAAACTGTGTTCCTACCTTCCTACCTAGCAATATTTCTATAATTCATATGAAACGTAATCAGATAAGTACATAGATTTTTATGATATTGATATCAACAAATGCCATGTCTGAAAACACTAGATATCATCTAAGACAATCCATTGTAAGGTTGATAGATGAAAAAAAATCTTTTTCCTCGCTAAGTATGCTTCATCTATTGTTCGTCAATGTTACTACATGTTTCGACTTTCATCCGGACACAATTCAATCAAATCTCAGAAGCTAAAGCATAGCACAAAGTCTTGTCCAATATGAGCCAAGTTACGTCCCTGAACATCAACGGAAATACAACAATTCACATAAAGTATACGACTGATTTTGAACGAAAACAAAATGAAAGTCCAACGAAACACAGTTATTTCGGGATATAACATACAGTGAGGTGGAATAAGTGTTACCCCCCCCTCCTATTAACTACTCTATTTTTATATCTTAAGAAAAAAGCTCAAACAGGTCAATTTTTATATTAAAAATAGAAGTTTCGAGCCTGACATAATCCCTCTTCATGGGGGTGTCGCCCCTTCGATTTTTTCAAATGAGAAAGTGCATCATGCGACACCTCATTTGAAACCTATTGAAACAACGATTTCAAAAATGTATAACACTTTGGTTCAAAAATCAACGGAGTCTGAGTTATTGAAGAGTTTTAATCTTACCTTGCAAGAATTCAATGAATTCTTTTGGCTTGACGGTAGGTTTCTTCATTGGAGGGTTGGAAGTGTTTTATCTTTAAATAAATTTCTCCTACATTCTAAATGTTGGTAACTGAATTTAATCATTTAATGTGATAGATTACCAGTAACAATGAAGCGTCAGAAGTTTTTTGAATTTGCTCCTGCTTTTTTGCTAATTTTTTCGATAAAATAACCACTTTAAATCTATGGGAGATGATCCCCCAATAAAAGGGGCCTGTAGCGTTCCTCGAACACCTGAAGAACAGAAGAATCATCACTTGGAAGATCGGACCTGATCGAAAGATCCTCCCGATCCAAGAGATAGTTAGGACTTCGTGATAAGGGTTTTTTTAGCAGGTGAAGTATTTTTTTACTTCTTCTTTCTCGGTTTTTCTTCTTTGGTCTTGTTACAGATATATTTTCAAGATACTTCCATCCAGATCGATGAAAAAGCTTGTTTTCATCAAGTACAAGAAGCTCTGTAACATGGATATCATTTGAACAAATTCAACATCACTACACATATACGGGGAGACAGAGTTTTTTCAGAGGTTTTTATCTGTTCTCGTGTGTCATACGCAAAATTGTATGGTACCCCGTTCACATTCCCTCTGCTAACACTAAGATTTGGATCGGGAAACAGATTGTTTTTTTTTATACAATCTGTTCCTTGTCGCCATTTCTTCACACGTGCCTTATGCCATATATTGTTTGATTTAAGAAAAAAGTATGTATTACTCTCTTTCAAAAGAATATATATATACCAGAACCAACTAAGGGTGTACTGAAAAGTAAATGAATTTTAAACTTTAACAGTAATCAAAGTGTTATACATTTTTGAAATCAGTGTTTCAATAGGTTCCAAATGAGGTGTCGCATGATGCACTTTGCTCATTTAAAAAAATCGAAGGGGTGACATCCCCATGAAGAGGGATTATGTCAGGTTCGTAACTTTTATGTCATAACATACTACGTTTAATATAAAAATTGACCTGTTTGAGCATTTTTCTTAAGATATAGAAATAGAGTAGTTAATTGGGGAGGGGTAACACTCATACCACCGCACCGTATAACATATCGTCTAAAAGCAACAATTAATGGCCATGGAGACCCTATCGGCATCAAGAAATTCGTCCAGAGTATATGGTTCAATTCTCAAGAGGAGGCGAAAAATCTTACTTTTGAAAACTTTCAGAATGTACTCAGATTTTCCGTGAAATTTTTTTTCCAAAACTCGAACCCAACTTTTTTCTTACATGTCTTCAGTGAAAGAAAAATTCCGTCCAGAATTTTTGGAATTTTTAATGGTTGAACTATCTTTCATTCTGAATACTGGTGTGAAAACAGAATGAAAAATATCAATTGACTTTTTTGTAGCCTTCTGAAGATTACGCTCGGAGGACTTTATAGGTTTAAAATCAATCCAATTCATACTCGTAGAGAGTTCGATTCCTACCAATGTTTTTCGCAAAAAATTTTTTTGGTTTATAAATTCATATTTCTATCCGGGTCATTCTAGCAGCCCATTTACCTAATTACGGCCTTCGTACGGCTCTCTGTTTTTCGAATAAAAATTATGAAAGTACTCCGAGCGTAATCTTTAGAAGGCTACAAAAAGAAAACCAATTGATATTTTTTCATTCTGTTTTCACACCTGTATTCAGAATGAAAGATAGTAACCAAGAAAAATTCCAAAAATTTTGGGTGCAATTTTTCTTTCACAAATATAAAATATAATGTTGAGTTCGAATTCTGGAAAATCTTAGAGAACCGATTACGTTGAGATAATGCTTTCCAAATTGGCAGCCGAGAAAAAAAATTCCAATTTTGCAGGTTTTCCGTCATTTTGAATTCTGTTCTTCAAAATTCTACACCACAATTCAATTGCGCCCTGAAAAATACTAAGATGTGACCAGAAATCGTTATTTCAAATATCACGCATAAATCACAACAGGTCGCAGAATATTGATCAAAGTTGACATTAAACACTCAGTATGTATCTCGCTTATGCGTAAAAAACGGAGTAGTACCTATATGTCATAAGGCAAAAATGACTTTCTCGGTGTCATCTACACGGCTATATTTATGTTTGTCCAGTTTATGGTGAAACCGCCTGTATATATTCCAGTTTGTGTTGATCTGCCTTTGATGTAACCATGTTGGGACTTGCTGTAGATGTTACATTCTGTTAGAAAATGTACAAGTTGTCCACTAACTCTGTAGGGCAGATTGCTGATGCTCAATATTTGTAATTTCTCAATGGTGCAATAGCACGTATACTCCATTCACTTTTATAAAGTATCGCGGTTAGCCATGATTTAGGTTTATCAAGTTCTTTCATTGAAAACAGACGCTGGTTGGTACTCGTGAAAATCAAGCGACATTTCCAAGTCTACTTTCTATTTACTCTTTTTTAACTTTGTAAATGGAGTTAGTTGGTTTAAGGTTTAACTCTGGCGCCGGTTTCGTAGAACTAGTACATTTTCATACTGGAGTATTTCAAGTTGTGCAAAAATGTATTTGAATGTCTTCTGAATTCACATAATATTTTCTCAAATTCATTAATTTCCCAAAGTAAAGGAACGTTTTTGTAGGATTTCGAGGTAGTCCTTGTATGAAAATACGTAAATGTTAACGTTTATTTAACACTAACTTAAAGTACATTGATGAGTATTAATGTTTCCGCGTTGCCTACCGGCGCGTATGTGAGTGATCGTTTTGGGCGTAATTCCCGGGCGCGTATTGGCATTGTTTACTGCGGTGCAACGCATACATGGTGTTGGAACGCGGTAAAGAATGGCTGAACTGATGCTCTCTCTACCCAGACATATCTTACTACGACTCAGCGCAGCGTGGTGTTCAGGCGTAGTATATATGGATACGATTCGTGAAAAATATGATCATATTCTAAATGATTACATTTTTAAAAAATATGATAATATTCAAGCTCATATAGCCAATTATTGGGATCGAATGGAAGAGTGGGCTTTGGCATATAAAAGTCATTCATTAAGGTGGGCGTTCAATGTAGTGTGTTCTTATTTCAAGTTGCATTTGAAAATGGTTTCACTTTGAGAACTGAAATTTTGTGGGTGAACTCAGAAAGGGTTGGAGTTCTTAATGAGATGATTGAGATTAATTGCATTTCAACAGTTCATTTTTTTTTCTTTCAAAAATAGAAGCAAATAAGCCAACTCATGCTTCTGTTTTATTTCAAACGAAAGACCATTGAAAATAGTTCAACTTCCGATTAAAAGTGAATCTACAGATAATTTCATTCAGAAAAACAACTTGAAATATGGAATTGGCAGAAAATGTCCAAATTCAAATTTTAGCGGGAGAAAGTTCCTGCTTTACCCACATTTTCACTAATTTCATAGTTCAGCGAGTTTCGGATAGACAGCGCCATTGTACATTTCATTCATGATTAGAGAGATATTCATAGAACTCATAGAGATAATGTAAGTTCTATGGAGATATTCCATAAAATGCACGGTGGCGCCTCTATATCGGTTGATTTGTCCTACGCGCTTCAAACGGCGACCTCAACACGAGGAAATAATACGAACAATTATGTACATAGAAGCTATTATTCGCATTTTTAAAGACATTGTTCTACAAAGATGTAAAGCGTTCAATGCTTTTGCCTTGTTTCCGGAACTCAAAGAATGGGATACTCTTTAAAAAAATGTCACATTGTGCTTAGTCTCTGTTGAAAGAATCGACGAGAATCCCTTTTTAGTTTCTTCGGAAACCGTTGATAACATGTTTTGTACTGCATATGTAGATATTGCATTTTGCGGCTGTGTTTTTTGACAGGGTGGAAGGTATTGTAAGGAAGTTTGCGCCATTCAAAATAAGTATGGAATTACTTTCAGGACCTGTATGCGAATAAACGCTAAAGACGGAAAAGAAGTAGCAAAATTAGCTCTAGGAAAAAACATATCCTCAGAATTTTATGACGATATGTCAACTGATGTGGGTATAGAAAATGACTTGCCAATTACTACAAAGCAACAAAGTAATGTTTCTATCCAACATAATAATTTTTCTGTAGTACCAATAAACACTGTCGAGAATGCCAATGAAACAAATTTGGGAGAAGAACGCAGCTGCAGCAGAACTAACTGAAAATTTTGAACGCATTATTGAAATAGCCTGCGAAAATAAATCGGTTGATATGGTTAATGCCATGAAAAAATTTAATCAGACTTCAAACAAAATTGTAACACCATCCGACTCATTAAATTTTATTCTTGCATAAAAAAATATCTCACGAAAAAAGAACATTACTGTTCAGCCAACATCAGTGAGCCAAAGAAAAATTAGACGTGGTTTATCATGCGACGCAAAACGCATTCAAGATCTTTATGCTTATGTTTATGTATTATTTTCTATATAATATTTTTTTTATTTTAGTGTGGTTCAATGAACTATTTTTGGCGATAATATAATATTGTTATCTTTATGAACGCGGGTTGCAAAATTGCGAAAGAAAGCAACTTTGAACTTAGTTGAGTTGGAAAGCGGTGAACAATGAGACCCGAGAAGAGACGCGTATCCATAATATTTACAATAGTTACTACGCCTGAACACCCTGCTGCGCTGAGTCGTAGTAAGATATGTCTGAGTAGACAGGGCATTTGGTTCAGCCATTCTTTACCGCGTTCCAACACCATGTATGCGTTGCACCGTAGTAAACAATGCCAATACGCTTCCCGGGCTGTACTCTGGTTGCTGGAGCTGGACGACAGAGTACGACTGCCGTTCTGCCAAAGAGTAGATACAAGAGAGATCACTTCGGCTTGGCGCGAAACATTGGTTCGTCGACCTTGAATTTAACTACAACAAGCTGGGCTGTTATTGGCACCCCTCGATTAAACCTCGTCATTCACAAATGACTTTCAAGGTCAAACAAACGATGTTCGCGATTTCTTTCATAAATAGGGGGAGTGAGGTCTCTTGTATTTACTCTTTGGTTCTGCACCTGTTGATCGGGTAGGGCGATCTCCGCGGCAACCATATGTAGGGTGGGGGGAAATATACTACATTCCTCCCCCACGACACGAAGGACTCAATCAAGGTAACGAGCAGGAGGTTTTCTGCTTCGTCTTGGGTTTCTTCTTGGGCCTAGGTCTTCATCCGCTGTGTCTTCATCAACTCCATCTTCATTTGCTCTTTCTTCGTTCACATAATGAGAGGGAGGTGCGGTACAGGATTTTCATAGTTTCTTTGTTCTTCTATATTTTGTTCTTGTCTCGAAACAGCCGGTTCTGAAGCTGATGGGATTCTTAGGTTTTCATGGAATGTGTGTTCATTTCCACTCGGTAAGCTTCGTTCGGGGATATCTGATATTCTTCTCCTCATCTGGTCACAGAGTTTTCGTCGCTGAATACCGTTGACATCTACGATGTATGATAGGGGGCCAGTTTGTTTCACTATTTTGCCTGGTGAAGAACCTTTTTCCAAAGGATTATTTATCCATACTCTTTCCCCTTCAGCAGAAAACTCTGGTGCCTTGGCAGTTTTATCATGATTTGCTTTTTGGATTAATTTCTCCTGCTCCATATTCTTTGTAATATCCGGTTTCAATAGGTCAAAACGGGATCTGAGGTGATGTCCAAACATCATCTGACTGGGAGTTCTATTTGTTGACCTCCTTATTGTGTTTCGATAGCTGAAGAGAAAACTTTGAAGTCTCTGTGATTGATCGATGTTTTTATCACTTGCACACATTCTTTCTTTAAAGGTTCTGACAGTCCGCTCGGCCAAACCATTTGATTTAGGATGATATGGTGTTACTTTGACATGCGTTATTCCATTTTCATTACAGAAATCTTCGAATTCCTTGGAGGTAAGTTGGGGGCCATTGTCTGAGACAAGTAACTTCGGCAAACCAAAACGAGAAAATATCTCTCGTAAAGCTTCTATTGTTTTAGCAGAAGTAATATTCTTCATGGGAATCACTTCTAACCAGTGGGTGTATGCATCGATAAGTATCATCCACATTTTTCCTTCAAAAGGCCCTGCAAAGTCTAAATGGAGGCGGGACCAGGGTTCTGCGGAAATTCCCCAAGGATGAAGTGAAACATGGTGCATATTTTGTCTTGATTGCTGACAAAACTGACATTTCTGTGTCTCCTCAGCGATGCAGGAATTTATGTTTGGCCAGTACACATGCAACTTTGCTAAGGATTGCATCGCTGTGATTCCTGGATGTCCGTTATGAAGCATGGCCAAAATTTCCTTTTGTAGGTTGGAAGGAATACAGATGCGGCCTTTCCATAATAGTACATCTTCTTCGAAGGAAAGCTCATCTCGTTTTTCATAATACGGAAGCAGATCTTGACCAAGATGTGTTTTATTTGGCCAGGATTTTTGAATAAATTTAATTACTTCCGATAAGATTTTATCTTTGGAGGTCTCTGTTTTCAATACGCCTTTTCGAATGGGTAGACCCTTCACTCTCAAGTGCAGAAGTCGACAGTGCTTAACTAGCGCTGTTTTCTCAGTGTTGTCATCTATACACAGAACACAACTGCTTACTCCGAACTCGGCACAAGTTACAAGCTTCAAAGCTTGTAATTTCAGAGGGGTCTCCACAGGAGACCTAGGAGTAATCAGGATAAACAATATATATCATATCATATCATAGGGAGTCTTGATAGTGAGTCGGCCGGACAATTTTCTTTTCCCGGTGTGAACACTACATCAAGTAGTAACCATTTAAGGTCATGGCCCATCGTAGCAGCCTGTTGCTCGCAATTTTTGGAGTTTGGCGATTTTCCCCAAATATGTGCTGTAGTGGCTTATGATCTGTCGTGAGGGTAAATCGCCTACCATATAGATACTGGTGAAATTTGGTTACAGCGTAGACTAGTGCCAGTGCCTCTTTATCGATAGTTGAGTAGCGTCTTTCTACTTCGTTAAACGATCTTGTAGCAAACGCAATAGGTTTTAGTGTGCCATCCAATAACTTGTGGGATAACACAGCCCCCGCGCCGACGTCTCTTGCATCGCTTGATACCACTAAAGTTTTATTCGGGTCATAATGAATCAGTGTTTTGCTTGAAGTTAGAGTGTTTTTGAGGTTGTTTATGATGTCGGTATCTTCTTCGGTCCACTGCCATGGGGCGTTTTTCTTCAAAAACCGGTGTAATGGAGCGCACTGTGGCTCCTGGTGGTAGAGGTAAGTCAAAAGCTAGACTCCAGTCCAAACCAAAAAGTGGAATATCATCTAGTTCCGTAACATAAAGAGGCAATTTTAATTTATTATTGAAAGCCTTCACTGTGACCACTGCTTTTCCTAACGTTTTTATGGGTTTGTCTCCATAAGCTATTGAGTTTGATGACTTCGACAGATGTGGTTTTCCAATTTTTTTCCACATCGTCTTGCCTAATACAGCATGCACGCTTCCTGAATCATATAACATATCAATCTGGATTTTATTTATACGTACGGGTAGAATAATCTTATTTGCTGAACCAATCTTGCTGACATTTCGTACTACCAAGCTATCGTTTTCAGATTCAGAGTCCGTTTCACTTTCACTAGTGGTAGTTGACGTTTGTTCGTGTTTATCATCGCGAACGCGACGTGTAGAACGTTTTGAACGTCCATCGAATTTCAGTTGTTTGGTATTTTGTTGGACTACGACTACAGCGTTTCCGCTAATTATGCACACGCGAGAAAAACGATTCTTTTCACCACAACTGCTACAAGTCTTTTTATACGCCGGGCAATTCTTTTGTCGATGTTTAGAATCACCACAAAAAAGGCAGTTTGTATGAGGATTTAACTCGGTTAATTTAGATCTCGCACTTCTTGAAAATGTCTTTTCATTTTTGAATTTTCCACCTTTGTTTACGCGATTTACACAACTGTCCGCTTTGTGAGCACTCAGCTGCAAACTATTTAACTGTCTAGATTGAATCGAAGCCTGCTCCATAAGAATAGCGGATGCTTCCACTTCTTCAAAAGATGTTTCATTTTTAGGATGTTTAAGTATAAGTTTCTCTTGCCACTCACGATCGTTTATTTCAAATATCAGTTGATCGCGAAGCCTTTCATTTAAGCTACTACCGAAACTGCAATCGCCTGCTGAAGCTCGTAAACGGTTAGAATATTCGGTTATGGTTTCACTGTCTTTACGAAAACAACCGGCAAAGTTTATTCTTTCAGCGAAAATATACACTTTCTTTCCGTAAAATCGGTTTAGCACTTCGATAAGTTCTTTATAAGCCTTTGTAGTCAATTTAGCAGGCTTGAAAAAGTCCGAAAGTATTTTAAAAACGTGAGGCCCCACTTTGGAGAGCAGCAAATTTCGCCTTATTTCAGCTTTTCGTGCAGCCATCAATCCATTAATTTCCAATTCCAGTTCGAATCGTTGTAGATAATAGTCCCACTGTTCTGTTTCGGGATCAAACTTGTCGAAACGAAACTTTTTGTAAACTTCACTGTCACTGTCTCTGCTGTCACTGTCCGACATTGTCAATGTTAGATGTTTGACTGTCAATGTTATTGCACACTCGATAACAAATTCGGATTTTGTCTTTAATCCTCGTCGCCAATGTAGGATTTCGAGGTAGTCCTTGTATGAAAATACGTAAATGTTTTAACGTATATTTAACACTAACTAAAAGTACATTGATGAGTATTAATGTTTCCGCGTTGCCTACCGGCGCGTATGTGCGTGATCGTTTTGGGTGTAAGTCCCGGGCTGTACTCTGGTTGCTGGACAGAGTACGACTCGTACTCTGTCCAGCCAAGTACCAAGTGTGTAATACATAGTTATAAGTTAATAGTGGATGGTATAGGTTATATTTCTGAAGGTGAACAATATATAAATGAGTAACATATTCTTCAGGTCTTAGAAAAAAAAGGGTTTCTTTGAAATGCAGTACCTTCCTTAAAACTACCACAGTCAAGCCACGAAGTATGTTCCAGAAAACGAAGAGAAAATAAGTCGCTATTAAAAATTTCAAATGATACTCAATACAAACGTACCTTCCCTGCAACTTTTGTAGATATGACTATATCAAAAATGAAATAAAAACACGAAATCAGACCTAAAACTAAACAGTTAATTGAACGCTTGTTGTAGTTGTCACAAACATCAACCATACCTATTACTCCAAAAATAAAAATATTAGGAATCAAAATTTAGTTCAACAACACGAAGCACTAAGGCACAATCAAAGAAATACCAAAAGTTTTACAAAACACACACTGAAAATAACTAAAATAGCAAAATAAAACCACTTATATATCAAAGGGCTCATACGACATCTGATTTGTTTTACTCGTTGCTAAGATGACATTGACATTTCAGAGCGCCACCTATCGAATTCTACTTTTCCCAATAGTGCTCTAGTAATAGCATTCCATGTACTTTAAGTTCTATGGGTATAGCCCTCGATAGCGACAAGATGCATAGAATATACATATTGGATTGTGGTTACAAATATTGTCATATCATATTATTCATGTCAATCCATAGTTAAAAATGATGGAAAATGTTATTTTCCTATTTATTTAATCGCACGTTTCTACAGAATGGCACTGTTTCTACATGTTCATAATGACGACTTGTCCGGAATCTTCAACCTTGGATGAAGATTTCTCAGGGTATTTTTCAAATAAACTAATATTCACAAATTCTTTTCAGAAAATTCAAGACGCAAGATTTGGATCCTTAATCGCACCATTCAAACCAAATGTTAAGGTGGATAATTACGTAAGGTAACCAATGGATTGCATGCCTAATTTTTTTTCTTTCAGTTCCTTATGGTATTTCCAGTCACCGACTCGACGAGTGACGCTTTGAAGAGAGCAGCAGAAAAAGTAGGATTCGAAATATCCCAGTGCAGCAGTGTTGATGGTGCTTTCGACGAATTTCAATCGAAACATCACGACTTGATAATCATTGATACAAGATCTCTGAGGGCACTAGATTATGAAACACTGTGTCGGTGAGATTCTTGTTATTTTACCCCAAAATATCACTGGAGTTATATATTTGGAATGATTATTCCAAGCTGTACTGAAATATATGAAAATATATGGGGTGTCCCATTGAAAAAATATTTTTCTATGAATATCTGTTCATTCGTGATGTAAAAAACCATTGAATTATACTCAAAAAAGTGCTTCTGCACTTTTTTCACAGAAATGAAGAATTTTCAACTGGCAACGGTTACAGAAACTTTTCGCTCTAAAACTCTGGGACGAGGATATACAGGGTGAGTCTTGTACGTATATTTCAACTGTAGATTCCTCTCATCAAACGAAACAATGTTTATTTCATCCTATTACATGTTTCAGAATTCGGTTTCGTTTGAAAGCTACAGGGTGTCGAAATTCCTTTAAAAAACACTCTTCTTTCCTCATTCTCGGAGCCGTCATTATACAGGGTGTCCCACTAGTGCCGCAGCGGACGATATACGCGTAACGGTCTGAGTTTGGCAAATTTTTTTGATGCAGACTAGATATACTCCAAGAAGAGCACAACTTAAAAATATTTTCGAATATATCGGGTGGCCCACAAAAGAGGAATAGAGGGTGACTTTGTTTTTTCAAATGGGACACCCTATATTCAATAGTCTTTCTGAAATCTCCGAAAACTTTCTGCATGCTTTCGTATACTTTTCACATATTTTTATTCGACAGTTTTCGAAATATTGGCCAATTTGACAAAAAAATTATACTTATAGAGGCTATGTTATCCAATTATAATTCACGAACCCTTGCACATACCAATAAGAGCTTTATATGGATTGAAAGACAAGACTTCAAAGTATCCCAGCCAGCTATAATAAAGCATTTCCAGCATATGGAGTGTCCACAAAAAGACTATCAACATGACGAATTTCAAATCGATTTTTCTTAATTTTTTCAAATGCAATGCATATAATTTTGTTTCATCGTTGTAATCACCATTCATTTTACTTCATTTTTTGTCAAATGCATGATATGCATATTTTTAACACAATAGCATTTTTAAGAGCTTTTTCGAAATGTTTCCCTGAAATTCACATATTATACCTTCGAATTTAAATAGAAGATTTGGCTTTTCTGTGGATATTGAGAACTGTCAAACTATTCCACTCAGAATAAGCATCATTGAAGCTTCAATTCATATTATCATATTATAGTGAAATGAGGAACTAGAAAGTTTTGATGTATCTACTCCAAAATGTGATGAAATCTAACTGAAGACAGAAATTTGCTTTCTGTACCCATTTTTCAAAATACATTTTTGATAATTTTCTATGCTTCTACTTGAAGAGTCGAATCTTGCAAATATTTCAAACAAGCTTCCAGCTTGAGAGCTTGAAGATCTGCGTGCGTGCCTTATGAATATCATTTTTTCGAAGAAAGTTGTATAAGGATAAGAGCGGGCACTTTTTTGTATCCTAAAGTTTCGAAACTCGTTTTTTTGTAGCATTCATAACTTGTACATTCAAACTCATTGGTATTTTTTTAATTTTTACATCATTGTGTGAGTATTCATCCAATCCGTAAAAACTATGATGATATGATATAAAGCTGCAATGATGTTAATTCTGAATAGAATAATTTGACAGTTCTCAATAACCACAGAAAAGCAAAATCTGCTTTTTGAATTCGGAAGTAAATGTGAATTTAGAGGAAGAACTCTAAAAAATCCTCTTCTGTTGAAGATATGCATATCATGTATTTGACAAAAAATGAAGTAAAATGAATAGTGATTACAATGATGAAAAAAAATTATATGCATTGCATTTGAAAAAATGAAAAAGTAGTCGATTTGAAATTCGTCATGTTGATAGTCTTTTTGTGGACACCCCATATGCTGGAGATGCTTTATTACAGCTGGCTAGGATACTTTGAAGTCTTGTCTTTCAATCCATATAGAGCTGTTATTGGTACGTGCAAGGGTTCGTGAAATATAATTGTATAACATAGCCTCTACAAGTATCATTTTTTTGTCAAAATGGCCAATA
This sequence comes from Adalia bipunctata, assembly GCA_910592335.1. Taxonomy (NCBI): domain Eukaryota; kingdom Metazoa; phylum Arthropoda; class Insecta; order Coleoptera; family Coccinellidae; genus Adalia; species Adalia bipunctata. The sequence goes on along the minus strand of OU342949.1, from coordinate 6,571,014 downwards.
TTTTGAAAACTGTCGATTAAAAATATGTGAAAAGTGTACGAAAGCATGCAGGAAGTTTCAGAGAATTGAAAAACACTATTGAATATAGGGTGTCCCATTTGAAAAAACAAAGTCACCTTCTATTCCTCTTTTGTGGGCCACCCGATATATTCGAAATTATTTTTAGGTTGTGCTCTTCTTGGAGTATATCAAGACTGCATCAAAAAAATTTGCCAAACTCAGACCGTTACGCGTATATCATCCGCTGCGGCACTAGTGGGACACCCTGTATATGACCCGAATTTTGGTTGAGTGTTTACTCTATTTTTGGTACATATAAGTATTCCTATGTTTTCTTAATAAAAAGCGTCGTTTTCGAGATGAATAATGGGAAGTGATATTTCCGAATAGATCTTTCTTCAACGATTTCAAAAATATATATCATATTATACTTTCGACTATTATATCGAAAATTTCGAAAAAACACTTTTCCTTCAACAAAATCCAAGCAGGCTTTGATTCCCCTCCCTTCAAAACTGGGACGGTCATAGAATTTCATGTCTTATTTATTTTCACCTGTCAAATTCAATTCAGTTTCATCATTGTTGTATCGTCTGGCGCTTGTAAAATTCTTATAAGGTCATAGAATTCGATATCTCACATTTATTGTAAGCTGCCAAATTGATTCAGGAAATATTTGCTTTATTATTACTCAGACCAATAGAGGGGCTTCGCGAAACTTGTTGATTCTAGTATGATTTCTCTGCTAAATTGAAAAATGAAAAGCCTTTGAATACTTATGTAACCCGTTGATAGCAATAATTAATGTTTCCATGAGGGGCAAAAAAAAGCTCCTTCAAGAAAAAATATGAATTTATTTGAAAAAAGTATATTCACAACAAATGTCCAAATTTTGTTGAACGAAAAGTGTTTTTTCGAAATTTTCGATATACAGGGTGAGTCTTTGACTTGTACATATATTTTAACTGTAGATTCCTCTCATCAAACGAAACACTTTTTTCCTATACTATTTTTCAAAATTCGGTTTGGTTTCGAAGATACAGGGTGTCGAAAATCCATGAAAAAAACACTTTTCTGTTTATATCTTCGGAACCGTTATTTCGAATGAACTGAATTTTGGTTGAGTTCTTACTCCATTCATGGTGCATATTCCTCAATCAAAACCTATTTAATATCTCTCCTAGTATAAAAGTTACAGGGTAGTCGACTCATCAATACACGCTAAAACACCATAAAATCACTTTGAAAAGATAAACGGTTCATATTTTCGAAAGAATCAATCATTTAAGAAACTAAAAGTATTCTTATTTTTTTTCAATAAAACGCGTCGTTTCCGAGTTATTTCCAATTTTACCCGGAGAAATTTGACGAAAAAATCATTAATTTCAAGAATAATCTGAATGCGTCTCTGAATTGAATATCATCGAATATTATTCCTTCTCTGGTCTTTCAACGAGTTTGCAATGTTGTCAAAATATTTATCAACTTTGTCGAGATATTTAAATAATAAAATCCCGAAAATGTGGGAGATAAAATTGAAATTAATGAAAACTGAAATGATACCTTATAATCTGAATCGATGTTTTCATCTAAACAATATCCTCCTGGAATTTTATAAACTCGACACGATTAAGATTATAATAATTCACATCACATAATAAAACACATTAGAACAATAATTCACTGAATGTATTCAGAACTTCACATAATGTTTACAGTTTGTTCAGAGACTCTGGTTTGTTATTGTTTATAGTTGACCTGCAGATACCTAACCAATCTTTCGGTTTTCGCTCGACGCATGCGTGGTTAAATTGGCGGCAAACTCGATTTATGATGGAAACGGCAAAATTCATAGATATTTATACCACGGTACACAAGTGTATCGTGATTTATTCTATGGTTCGTAATAAATCCTTAACCTCAATGGAAATATCAGAAAGCTGACAACATTTCCTTGAAATTTCTGTGCGAACATTAACAGAATGGATACAAAATAGATTAGGTTAGGTTGTTTAATAATGAATTCTGATGATCTGAATTAAAAGTCTTTTTTCATGATATTGTTCGGGAATTTCGTGGAAGATATGAACAAGTTAATAGTGTTCACAAACTAATCTGCAGAAAAATCGAAGAAGGAACTTATTTTGGTGTGAGAAATGTGGGTTTTCAGTTGCAGATATAATTCGATGAAACTAACTGTTTTTGTTGAAATTATCGTGTTTGCAACATTTTTATTCCAGTAAGGTTAGTACTTGAGTATTCCCTTAATGTATAAACTCAATTCCTATCGAGAAATATGAACTTTGCAACAATTCCAGAAGATCATTTCAGGAACGTATTGAGCCCAATTTTTTTTTTCAAATGGTTATATCTTTTCAACAGAGCCGAATTCGGAAAAATGGAAAATGAAAAAAAGGTTTCTTTTGACCTCAAGAATCTTCAGTTAAAATATATGTACAAGTCAAAGACTCACCCTGTATAGTGAACTCGGAAGTATAACATGATATATATTTTTGAAATCGTTGAATAAAGATCTATTCGCGAATATCACTTCCCATTATGGTTTCCATTTGAAAAAAAAAATTTTCGTTATAGCTCCGAAATTTGAGCAGATACAAAAAATCCAATAGCACCGCTGGAAAGCAGTAAAAAAAGTGTTAATTTCGAGAGCGTAGATTCTGTAATACGGAAGTTATAGTCAATTATAATAATTGGCCAAATACCAGAATCGCCCTGTAGCTCGGAAACTAGATGCCGTAGCAACTTCGGGTTTTCAGCAATTTCGGTTTCTCGAAAAAAGAGAACATGACATGGATATTACTTTTTCTCTATCTCTTACAGGCGCGTACCCAGAAAGGTGTGTTGGGGGGGTCCTCAGCTTTTATCCAGTTATGTTTTTTAACCATAAGAAATCATAAAAAACAAATAGAAAATATTGAAGCATGCAATAGTTGACTAGTTTTCAGTTACTGAATAAAATTTATTTAATGTAAATATGAATCTTTGAAAAACAAAAAAAAACAAATATTGAATCATACACGAGTTTATTAGTTTTTAGTTATTGAATAAAAGTTCCAACCGCCAACATTAGCAAATCTAGTCACAACCATTTCTGTATCTATGACTCTCTCGTAATTTATGTGCATAAGGGCTAATCCGTTCAACGCTTTTCTGCCATAGTGGTTCTGAGCCAGGACTTAATTCTCCTTAAGGAAGAAAATCTGCTTCAGCCATTGTTACGGGAAGTACAGTGTGTACCATTCTGGTTGAGACTGCTCTGTATCTCAGCTTTTATTGAAGATAGAGACATGCGATTTCCACGACCCTGTATCACTTTTTTATAAAACTTTGAAAGCCACAAACAGAATAATATCAAATATTCCAATTACTCCTGTTCCTGAAATACAGGGCGAAAACGAAAATGTTCACTTTTGGAGATATAATTATTTCTTAGGCCCTGTATAAGATAGAAAAAAAAATGAAAACTGTTTATAAGAGATATTTTTACAGAGAAGTCAGTGCCGTATTCAATAGTTATTTTTGTATCTAGTGCGCGAAATGCTACTTTGGTGATCGAGAACTGATTCTTTTTAACGAGGCGCAGCCGAGTTAAAAAAAATAGTCGAGATCACCAAAGTATTTCGCGCATGAGATGCAAACAAAATTTTTTCTGCAAACGTGCACTGGCTTCACCATTAATGTTAGCATTGTAAATAATAAATGAAATTACAATTTGAAAGCCTTAGTTATTGTTATACATACATTAATAAATAAATGATTTCTTGTATTTTTGATTGATTGGGGAACATAAAGGTTAAATTTAAAAAAATCCCATATAGTTTACATGCAGTGTGCGAAGTAAGTATTTCGCACACTACTTCGCGCACGGTGTCATAGTAACGAAGGAAAATGAAAAAAAGGGTCACTTCGCAAATTGTTGTCAATGCGCGAACCTTGTCATTTTTTGACGTTTGTAGACAAAATTTTTTTTGAGAGCCCTGTTTTCAAGATTGGGCACAAACCTGTATATTTAAACGTCGAATTTCTGCATACATTGATGTATCACAACCTTATCAATAAATTATAGCTTCAAAAATCAGAAAAATCCATATTTATGTTTGTTTTTTAATAGTAGGACATGAATTCTTTCACACCTGCATTTAATTAATACTTTTTCGAAACGGCATGTGATTCAAACCTTCTCATACAATTATATTTCGAACATCAATTATTGATGCGAATGATTTATTGAAAATATAAAAATGCGTAACTTTTTCATATTACTCGAAATTACTGAAAATAAGTATGAAGAATTATTGAAAAACGAATGATTCTTCAGGAAGTCAATTGAGGTATTTAAAATAAACTACACGATTCCTTCAATGCTGAAACTGACAACAAAAATGTGTAAATTCATATGAAGTAGGTAATCAGATTTTTCTCTTCACGAGATTTTATAATAAATTGTCACGTTATCACAAATATGTAATAAGTTATGACCGCAAAAGCATCAAACTGAGTTATCAATATTTGGGATGAAAATCTACGGGGCGGCTAATTGCCGAGCGTACTTTATATAGGTACCTATGAACGGCGTTCAGTATGAAGAAATCATCAATAATTTATGACTTTATTCACAAAATTAAGCATAATTCTTTAAACAAAATAAACCTTATCTATAAATCAACATCAAAAAGAAGAATATAATAACTATAATAATACAATCATGAACCCATAGTTAATCTACTGAATAAGGTATCATAATTAACATTGAAATTGAAAACAGGTGCATTTGTTTTTCCCAAAGCCCTATCCATTAGAATTAGATAGTCATAGTTCTAGTTTTTAGGCAGAATCTGATGGAAAATAACTAGTTCTCTTTTTCTGGAAGACATTCCTAACATTTTTTATACTTATACTCATTCGAGGTTTTCAATAGGAATTCACAATCTTCTTCGCAAGTTATAATGTGAAATGGGGAAGGCTGTTGTGAAATGTTTCTCCCACAAAATTGTTAAGGCAAAGGCTCTCAATATTGGGTTGTACTTCTGTTTGCTTGGACCTTTCAACATTCTTTCGAATAAATCACTTGCAGCTCCTGAATTAACTGATGCCTGAAAAGAAGAAAAGACTCTTTGATCTGATCATGACTCAGTTCTTTCATTTCTGATAATAGACGAAAATACAACATACTAGTATAGTTGCTTCTGAAGCTTCTGACACAAGAGATTTTCCTTTTAGATAGTCTTTCAATGTTTTCATGGATGATATTTTATGTCTCATAAAGACTATTGTAGTGAACGTATCTTTCTTTTCTGATTGTCAACTTTTGTCCTGATGACCTTCACATTCTTTTTCCTCTTTTCAGTAGTAGAAAAATAATTTGTATGAATATGGTCAACATGAACTCTCTTTCTGTGAAAATACAGTTGTCATTGAAGAGATTTGAGATGAAATATTCATCTTATTCTTCTAATTTTAAAAGAAGATAGTGCCTCAGTAAAACGGGAAGCTGAATCCATTTTCTCCACTGGCTCAATTTTTTCAACCCTGCAAAACAGATTAAACCAGATATAATTAATCACTAATGCAACAAAAATTATAACCATTTTACCTGCCACTAGGAGAACAGGTACTGAAAGGAGATTCCATTCTTTCGTCAACTTCTGCTTTGAGAGAAGAATCTTGAATGCTGCAAATATTTCATATAAAATAAAAAATATATTCATTGAATAAATAAGCTTTTCACAAATGGAGTGTTTCACTGGGAGTTGAGCTTGGAAAAATATAACTTTTCAATTTATCGAATTAAATACTTCATATGTGAAATGCTTTAATCTGATCCATCCCTCTGTTGAGTTTTCAGAGTACCGGCACAATAATGATTTTTTGGTGAAATACTAATACATATTTGATTTCAATATTCTGGTTCTTTCTCTGGGAATTCCCAGAAACCTACCTTGAGGACGAAAGTTCGAAGATTGGTTTCGCAAGGGTAATCGGCATCATTTTTGAGGTATCTGGTACCGACAATTCACTCCAATAACGAAATCTTCGAGATCAAAGTGTTTGGAACATATAAACAGATCCGGAGAAAGTTCATGAGAGTCACTCAGATTCAGAATTGAGAACCAGATGTTCCTCTTCTCAATATCAGAAGGGAATCTGAAAAGTGAAATTCTTAAAATCTACGCCTCTGATACTTAGTATGAAAAGATTAGAACATACCTTTGGAAACTCAAGTTATGATTCAAATAGTTCAATTTACCCCACACAAGACACCTACGAACTATTTTCTTATCGTATTTAGCTGGAAATATTCGAAAATGAATCCGAATAACGCTTTCAACATACAATGAAGCTCAAACTCTAGTTGACAACACTGTTCAAATTGTCAGAAATTTCATAGAATGAAGATGACGGCACGTAATTGATGAATGAACTGAACATAGATTCAAAAAACCGTATTGCCAAACGTTCCCATACATTAATCTGAGGCAAAAAGATCGATCCGTTTCGAGAACATTTACAGATACATATAAGTCTATGGAATGTGAAGAGGGCACAATATTTGAAAAAACAAATTCTCATTTCTGACATTCACGCACAAATGAGTAAATGTATTTCAATCTAAAGTACTTTTCATTTTGATTGAGAGTTTGTTTATTTGAAAATTCAAAGAAAGTCACAACGTTGCAAAAATTTTTACTACATTTTAATTCCATAGTAGTATAGTTACCCAGTTTAGTTCTGATGATTTTGAAATTTGGCTTCACTATTTATTATTGAAAGGTGTGTCTCCTCTTTCTATGGTCTAAGGGCATAACTTTCCCCCACTGAGGACGAGAGAAGTGGGGAAGGTGCCGTTAGACTCGTGTGTTCCTAGCATTTATTTACCAGTTGTCGTCATGGAGCCTTGGACGGTGGAGCATCGTGTTTTCGATCAAAATGAGAACCTCATTTTGTTCATGAGTGACGAAGCCCACTTTCACCTCAACGGCATGGTTAACCGGCAGAATTACCGTTATTGGGCTAATGAAAATCCGCAACACTTACACGAAAGACCGCTGCACAGCCCAAAAGTTACGGTTTGGTGCGCTGTATCGCAAACTCGCATCATTGGCCCTTACTTCTTCGAAGACGTTAATGGTCGTGCTGTTACCGTGAACTCAGAGCGGTACGTCGAAATGATCAACAACTTCTTTATCCCCGAATTACGACGGCAACGTGTTCCAATCCGACGTGTGTGGTTCCAACAGGATGGGGCGACCGCCCACACAGCCAGAGCATCAATGGACGTTATTCGCCCTCTCTTCCCTGGTCGCCTTATTTCCAGGTTTGGCGATGTTCATTGGCCTCCCCGGTCCCCAGATTTATCCATATGCGATTTTTTCTTATGGGGACACCTCAAGGCTAGAGTATACGAGACCAAGCCCCGAACTCTGGACGAATTGAAAAGGGCTATTCGCGTGGAAGTTGCCCAAGTTGAGAGAGCGATGTTGGAGAGAGTCTACGCGAACTTCCAAGAGCGCCTCCAGCACTGCATCACCGATTTCGGCCACCACATGCCTGATGTGATTTTCCACACTTGACTGTCTCAAATGCTATTTCCTTGAGAATCTGATTCCGTCAATAAATGTGTTTTTGAGTAAAAGTTAACGCTTTTATTATTTTTTTAAAACCATCCATCCTCCGTGCCGCACCCTGTATAACGCCGATATGCTTACATTTTATCTTTTCTTATAATATTTTTCAAATTTTGAAATTCCATGTTTTCAACGTCAGCCATCATCATTGATTTGTTTTGACTCTGTTTGTGACTCAGTTTTCTTGAATGCAATAAACAAAACAATATTTTATGCATGTTCAACTTTTATGCATATTGTGTGAAAGAATTCATGGCCTAGTATAGTTATAGTAAAAAGGGGTTACAGTTCACTGCGACCTTAAGGTCTATTGTGCCCCCTGACAGAGCTGTTATCAGCGCGCCTCCTACAGCTCGCCCTCCAGTTCCAGAGATTTGATGAAATCCAGGATCTGCGACGGCTTCAAGGAGGATAACTCCCCACTTCTACAAGTTTCTTGTCCAAAGCACTCTTTCCTTTGGCTTGCAATGGCATAGCATTCCGTAACCAGGTGAATAGGAGTTTCTTCCTCCTCCCCACAGAATCTACACTCATCAGTGTCTGATAAACCCATTCTCAACAGGCGACAATGTCCTGTGAGAAAGCCAGTGAGTAGGTGAAGTTGGTTTTTACTGAGATCCAGATATTTTTCGGATCTAGCAGTTTCAAAGTTCCGGAGGAACTTTTTGGAGTGATCCATTCCTGGGAGATTCCGCCAGAGTTTTTCTCTTTCGGTTTTCTCCTTCAGCATAAACTCCTTCTTATAGGTGCTTTTTCCTATACCTCAGAAGGGTTCTGGGCCAGTGAGTGGCGTCTGTGCGCCCTTTCTGGCCTGTGTATTGACCTCTTCGTTTCCTACGATTACCGAATGACCGGGAACCCTGATTAAAGAGACCTTATTCTTCTTGCCTACTTCATTGAGTTTGTTTCGGCACTCCCAAATCAGCTTTGAGTCAATGACGTAGGAGCTCAGTGCTTTAATAGCAGCTTGACTATCTGTATGAATAGCTATATCGCACTTCTGATAGTTTCTTTCTAGATTTATTTCTAGACATCTTCCGATTGCAAGTATTTCCGTTTGAAGGACGCTTGTAAAGGAGCCTAACGATAGTGCACACTTGGTACTTGTCCCGTATATCCCAGCGCCAGCTCCTGTAGCGGTTTTAGAACCATCTGTATACCATTTCATTGTATTTTCTTTGAGATTGTAGTTGGTGTATTCCCTTTCCCAATCCTCTCTTTCACTTAGCATTGTACTGAAGTTCTTCTCAGTGCTTACTTTCTTGATCATCACATCACTAGGAAGGTTGCAGATGAGGTGTAGTCATTCAGAGAGGACCAAGCTCTCTGAAACCTGACTCTCATTGCCTGCTCCTTCTTTAGATACTCTGAGGACGGCCTCATGGGCTACCCTATCAATCACTAGATGTAGAGGTGTGAGGTCTGTGATGATCTCAAGTGCCCTGGTTGGGCACGTTCTCATAGCTCCTGTGATGCACAAGCCTTTGTACTTTGTCGAGCATTTTCCTCGTACTTGCCTGACTTGCCTTAGCGAACCAGGCTACTGCCCCATATGTGACTATAGGTCTTACAATCATGACGTACATCCATCGCAGTATTTTTGGGTTACAGCCCCAGTTCCTGCCGCATAGACGCCTGCATGTCATCAGAGCTCTGGTAGCTCTGCCAGTAGCATTATCAACATTCCACAGAAGTTTGCTATCATACCTTTTCAACTTCAAATTGGGAATCATCAAAATCAAATTGGGAACTAACATATTCAAATTGGGAATAAACACATTCAAATTGGGAATAATCAATTTCATATTGGAATGACATCCATGTGAATCAGATGTATGTCGTTCCAATTTGAAATTGATTATTCCCAATTTGAATATGTTAATTCCCAATTTGATTTTGATAGATCCCAATTTGAAGTTGAAAAGGTATAGTGTTATTCCTAGGTATTTGACTTCAGACCCCCACTCCAAGATATTTCCGTTTAATACTAACGTTTTCATGGCTGGAAGTTTCCTCTTTCAAGTGAACGGAATCAATGTGGTCTTGGTTGGGTTGATGTAAAGCCCCACTGACAAGCACCACTGCTCAATGTTTCTAAGGCCCTTCTGCAAGAGGTCGCAGAGAGTGCCTTCGAATTAGCCTCTAATTATTAGTACTATGTCGTCAGCATAGCCTACACATTCGAAGCCAAGCTCCGTTAGCCTGTGTAGAAGTTCATCTACTACCAGGCTCCATAGGAGAGGGGATAACACCCCACCCTGAGGTGTTTCACGAGTAGCTTTGACGAAGACGGATTCCTCACCCATCGATGTCTCAGCTATTATCGTCGTCAACACCTCATACATCCATTTTAAGATGGTATTATTCACTCCTCGCCTCTCAAGTGCATCTCTGACAGACACGTGTGTTGTGTTGTCAAAGGCCCCAGATACATCCAGGAAGGCACACATGGCGATTTCTTTGTTATTCAGAGTTCTCTGGATGACTTCATTCAGCTGATACAGAGCGGTCTCCGTTGAACGTCCCGCTCTGTAAGCATGCTGAGAATTGTGAAGTGGTGTTTTTTCCAGATGCTCCGTTCTTATGTAGTTATCTACGACTTTCTCCATCGTTTTAAGAAGAAACGATGTTAGGCAAATGGGTCTGAAGGATCGAGGGTCAGTCCTGTCCCTTTTCCCTGCTTTGGGAATGAAGGTTACTTTTGCCCTTCTCCACTTTTCAGGTATTTGACCCAATGCTAAGCTACTTCTTGTGATCTTCAGTAGATGAGGGAGGATCTCCTTCACTCCTTTCTGCAGGAGTATCGGAAACACCCCATCCACTCCTGCGGATTTATACGGCTGAAAGGTGCTTATTGCCCATTCAAGTCGTTGCCTTGTGAATATACTCTTAGCAATGTCCCAGTCCTCCTTGCGGAAGTTCTTGGTGTGCTCCATTGCTATTACAGTATTACTTATTGGTTCACTTCTCGGGAAGTGTGTTTCGAGAAGAAGAATGGATCGTTCCTCCTCTCCTTCCGTGTACGAACCGTCTGGCCTTTTAAGCGACATAGTGGGGTTAGTTCCCCCTTTTGCCATGACTTTCTGAAGTCTGGCTGCTGTGGGAGTGGAAGTGATGCTTTCACAAAAGGCTTGAAAATTAAGTCTTTTGGCCTTCCTGATTTCCTTGTTGTACTGAGTAAGTTTCTCAGTGTACCCCTGCCCTTGGCCTAGTATCAAAAACATTAATTCGGATTTTTCTGATTTTTAAAGTTAAAACTTATTGAAGATTGGGTTGTGATACATCAATGTATTCAGAAAGAAAAATTGCAAAAATTTGACGTTGAAATATACAGGGTGATCCATTTGAAAAATACCAAGTTCGTTTCCGAAACAGTGCTCTCAAGAAAAATTTTGAATACGGCACTGATTTCTATATGTCAAAATATCTATTATAAGCAGTATTCATTTTTTTCCTATCTTATACAGCGCATAAGAAATAATTACATTTCCAAAAGTGAACATTTTTGTTTTCGCCATGTAATTCAGAAACAAGGAGTAGTTGGAATATTTCTGTTTGTGGCTTTGAAAGTTTCACAAAAATGTGATAAAGGGTCTTCAATAATAGCTGAGATACAGTGCAGTCCCAACCAAAATGGGACACAGTGTACCCAAATATTTGAAGCAATATGTACAAATTTGGATAGAAATCACCGCTACATTTTTCTAGAGCTGAAAATGCAGATGAAGCACATGATATGGAATCATCCGGTGTTGATGTAGCCCACTTTGTTTCCATATTTTTAATTCACTGAAAAGAATGGGGCTTTCGCCTGAGGCGAAAGCCTTGGGGGGGGGGGCTAGAGCCCCAATAGCCTCCCCTGGATACGCGCCTGATCTCTTATAGTTTAGGAGTAGTAGTACTAATTCATCGAAATCTGGACATCCTGTACAAGCTTCATCATATTATCATATCGATTACCACCAGTGATTCTTGGATTTTTTTTATGAATTCATATTTCCATTGAAGGTAATTTTGGCAGCCCATTGGCCCAATTTTGGCCTTCGTGAGGCCACCAGTCTCTCGAATATGAAGTATGTTAGTACATAGTCCGAACGGAATTTTCAGAAGGCAACAGAAAGAAAACCAATTGATATTTCTTTATTCTGTTTCCACATCACTAGAGGAAATACGTACCAGGAGCGAGTCTGGGGGGGGGTAGTGGTAAGTTTTAGCGAGTGCCTGACTGATCTTGAGTGAAGAGCGGGGGGGGGGGTTGATTGATCGAATCTCATTCATGAAATTTTCATAAAAAATATAAAATAATTGCGTGGACATGTGAATACAATATTCATCATTAAATGGAAGATATGAAATATACATAAAAGTCAAGGCATAAAATAAATATAAGAAAAAAAAAATATGAAAACCAAAGAAATAGGCTATTCAAAATTTGAAGGAAAAATATCAGAAAGGTTAGTGAATATTTTACATTAAAAATTTAAACATAACCGCTTCTTCTAGCATCAGATATGATATGATTCAAATCACAAATCAATTCGCTTCTTCTTATTACAAGCAAGTTTATTAATAATATTGTCCACCTTTATTGGAATGTATCTCTGTATAAATAACAATGACAGCCCAACTAACACCTATTCTGGCCGATTGTTGACCGAAGCCGGCGTCGCCGTGAGGAAAAACTTCTTTCAGCAGAGGCTACACTAACGGGTAGAGTGACCAAAACAAGACATTTTTTCACCAGTGGAAAGATACTTTCATCGCAGGACGAATATAACGCCATACCATCTGTTGTGTTCTCTGCCATGATTTGCCACATAGTAACTTCTGCTTTCAATTTCAAAAGCATCAAATCCTTATTTTGCAATTCTCTAGGTTGTTCAAATACTCCGCGACTATTCCAAGTGAAAGATCTATTTCTGTGTCCGATTTCTTGAAAATTGAAGAGAAAAATATATTAAACTCATAGGCGTTCAGAGATTCTTCGTTGAATCGATATTGCAGATCTTGTAATACATAATTCAACATAGTATATATAAATTGAGTCGGAAAAAAGATTCATCATTTTCTGTAAGTATATTTGAGCGATGCGATTGTCTCGGGGTTACTCTTGGTTTTGTAATTTCTATATTTAATTTTCCATGAATATTGGATACCAAAGCGAACACGTTACTGAAATGAAGTTCGGCGTTTTCAATATATTTTGCAGTCTGCACATGATACCTGACTTGGTTGCTGCTTTCTTAACGATATGGTCGATGTGTTTAACAAAAGAGGGAACCTTACTAATATATACTCCGAGGTATTTTATGACCTGCACTGGTAATATTTCCTCTCCAGCCACCGAGATGCTTAGTTCTTCTACTTTCTCCTACTTTCACAACTAAGAATTCTGTTTTTTGTGGGGCTAACTCCAATCCTCTATCCTTCATCTATTCCATTATCATCTTCATGGTTTCCGTTGTTTTTCGCTGGACCTCCTCTCTGCTGTCTGCCTCAATGATGAATGCCAGGTCGTCGGCATTTGCCACAGCCCAGACACCACTCCCGTAAGGGAGTCTGAGAACTCCCTCGTAGCCTGCGTTCCACAAGGCTGGTCCGGCCACCGATCCTTGGGGGACCCCCATCGTGCACTGATTTGTCACACTCCCCATCCTTACTACCCTATCACTAAAGTAGGTCTCCACCCACCGGATGCTGACCTCCATATTCCGCAAGCTTTCGATTATGCCTTTCCATTCCAGAGAGTTGAAGGCATTTTTGACACCGACCAAAACAACCACGCACCACCTCCCCCTACTTTCATTTATTCTGCCTATTAGTTCCAGGATAGCGGTGACCGTTGACTTTCCCTTTCTAAATCCGTGCTGGGAATCCGATATGCATCCTTTGCTCTCCAGTTCCTCGGTAAGTCTGTTAATTATCAGACGTTCGTATAATTTTCCCGCCACATCTAATAGGCATATTGGTCTGAAGGAGCTGGAGAGAGAGATCCTTCCCCTCCTTCGGTATAAGCACTCCTCTTGATGCTTTCCAGTCTTTCGGAATGCATTGTTCCTGCAATAAGCTGTTGTACATTTCCAATAGGTCTTCTGGGTACATTTCAAAGGTGATAGCGATCTCTTCAGTTGTTAGACCATCTGGTCCAGGGGCCTTGCCAGATTTCATCTGCCGAATAGCGGTTCTCAGTTCTTCCATCGTAAAGTTGTTCGTTTCTGGAATGTTCTCGGTGGGTACAATCTGTTCTTCCCTTGATGTTGGAAAGAGGTCTTTCAGTATTCTTCGTCTTCTATTTGCGGATAGTCGGTATAGTGGGGCTCCAGTGCCCAGTTTCTTCGTGGCGATCTGATAGGCCTGACCCCATATGTCTGCATCGAGTTCCTCGAGCAGTGTTTTCCAGCATTCTCTTTCTGCAAGCCTGATGACAGACTCCAATTTTTTCCTTTCTGCTCTAATTTCGGTCTCGATTCCATTATGTTCTATGCCAGTTGTATTTCGCGCTCTTGTCCTAGTGAAAGTTCTTCTTACTCTTAAAAAATTTCTTCTACTCTCTTCGATAGATTCGTTCCACCAATAGGGTGTACTTCTTTGTGGCTGGGTATTCGCGTCCGCCATTTTATGAGCGTCTTTCATAATTTCGTATAGAGGTTTATTAGAATCTTGTCTCAGGGCGATTAAGTTTCTCCTGAATATTTGTCCAACATACACCTGGTTTCTTCTTTTGTCTATTCTTTTTTGTTCTCCCCCGCTCACTTTAAAGTATATGTGGCCGTGCTGAGTGAAAGGATTTTCATGTTTCACGGTCCATTGCTTTACTCTACGTAGGTATGGTTCAGGTGTTAATGTCACGTCTATGCAACTCTCTGAGGTGCCCCTTTTAAAAGTAGGATTCCCGTTATTTACCGATGTCCATCCTAATTGGGATAGCCATGTTTCGACATACTCTGCCCTACGGTCGCTAGTTTCAGAGCCCCATAACGGAGATTTTGAGTCTATATCTCCTGCTATGATAACATTGGGGTATCGTCTTGCCTTGTCAAAAATTTCATCTATTTTCTTTTCAAATTCAGGCAGGCTAACATTTGGAGATATGTATACCGCCAAAAGATGAAGGCTCGTGAAATGCAAATGTATGCAGCTCGTGTCCTTGTTGATTGTGATAGTGACAATAAAGAACAAGAACACAGTGAAGTTCAGTGACCGGCAACATCGTGTAGGCAAGGGTAGCCGATGTGACCGGCGCTGTAGACAGTCGAGTTAGACACAGCGCATCGCAATAGTCATAGTCTATTAATTCCATGTCAAGAACTTTGTGAATATATTTTATAATAAAATATTAAAAATCATAAAGCATTATTATCAAGAAGTCAATCCACACAGTCCAAGCACCCAAGAAACATTACATGGTGTCAGGTGTGAAAACTGTTTAACATAATTGAAGGAAGCAGAACAAAATGGCCACAACGTCGTCTCAGTCCACACCCAAAGAAATCCAGAATAATCCAATGTATAGCTCAACTTTACCAACCCTGAATTTCTCGTCGACCAACATGGACAATGAATGGAAAAAATGGAAACTGCATTTTTCCATTTTTCTAAAAGCATCAGCACTTGATGAAACCGAAGAAAGCAGGTTAGTTTCCTTACTCCTACATCACATGGGACCTAATTCAATACCCGTATTCATGTCCTTCGGTATTGAAATAGAGAAAATCAATTATAAAGACTTATTGCTGAAATTCGACAATCATTTTTCTCCAAGAAAAAATGTCACCATGGAAAGGCATAAATTTTTCAACTGCAAACAAGCAGAAAATCAGTCAATTAACGATTTCATTATGCAACTTCGCAATTTGGCAAGAACCTGTGAATTCAAAGAGGCAGAAAACATAATTAGAGACATACTCATTTGCAACTTACACTCAAGATACTCATTCATCAAGGAAAGACTACTAGAATTGGGAGATATGAAGCTGCAGAAAACTATAGAAACGGCACAGAATCTGGAGATGAGTCGACAACATCTACAAGAATTGGAGTCACAAAGCATTCTACATGTCAGATCACAGTCCAAGAAAACAATGACAATGGATGTGAATCAAAAACGAAGAAACAATCATGGTTGGCCAAGCAACAGGGTTTCAGCAGAGCAACAGAGGAACAAATGCTCAAGATGTGGACAAATACATCACCACAAATGTCCAGCAGCAGGTCAAGTATGCAAGAAATGTGGTAAACCTAATCATTATGCAATAATGTGTAGATCAGCTTCACAAAACAACAAAGGTAACCATTTTTCAAGACAAAACAATGTAAAAAATATTGAATATTCCGAAAATCAAGATGAAAGTACTCTTTTTGTTGGTAAAATTTCAAACAATCAAAATTTTAATTCATGGGATATCGTGATTTTGGTCAATAATTATAATTTAAATTGTCAGATAGATACTGGTTCTCAGGTCAACATCATGTCTAAAGACATTTGTCTTAACGTCTTAAAATTACCTTCATCAAAAATTCAACAGTCAAACGCACAACTAATGTCATATTGTGGTAACAAAATACCAGTCACAGGGAAAGTCAGAATAAGTTGTCAGGTACCGTTAGGTAAAATACATGAAATTGATTTTCTAGTAACGGAATTGAATCAAAAAACAATATTGGGTCTCAAAACAAGCGAAGAATTAGGCTTAATAAAGAAGTTATTTAACATTAACGATAACATTTTAGTCAAATACAAAGAAGTTTTTGAAGGAATTGGCTCGTTACCAGGTGAATACAAAATAAATATTGAGCAAAATGTAGAAGGACATATAGATCCACCTAGAAAAATACCTTTTAAATTAAAAGAAAGATTTAAGTCAGAACTTCATTTCATGATAAAAAATGGAATTATTGAAAAAGTAGAAGAACCTTGCAAGTTTATCAGTTCAATTGTTTGTGTAGAGAAACCAAATAAAAATTTGAGAATTTGCCTAGATCCCAGATATATAAATAAATACATTATCAGACCCAAGCGAAATATACCCACATTAGAATCACTAACGTCAGAGTTAAATGGCTCTAAGTATTTTTCAGTATTTGATGCAAGCAATGGATTTTGGTCATTAAGATTAGATAAAGAAAGTTCAAAATTGACAGCTTTCAACACTGAGTTAGGAATTTATCGCTTTCTAAGAATTCCATATGGAATATCAACTGCGTCAGAAGAGTTTCAACATGCTCTTCAGAATTTTTTATTAGACATTCCTAATTTGGTAGTTTACATTGATGACATTTTGATACATGCTAAAACAAAGGAAGAACATGATAAAATTGTTATGATATTTTTGGAAAGAATAAAAACTATTGGTCTAAAACTAAATAAAGACAAAACACAATTTTTTCAAGATTCAGTCAAATTCATGGGACAAATAATAAGTACACAAGGGTTACGTCCTCAAGAGTCGAAAGTAAAGGCAATAGAAGACATGTGCCCCCCAACAAATGTTAAAGAACTACAAAGATTTTTAGGCTTTGTAAATTACTTGGGTCAGTATATCAAAAATCTTAGTCAAGAAACAACTAATTTAAGATTGTTACTAAAGAAAAACGTACCATGGCATTGGAATCAAAATCATCAATTTGAATTTGAAAATTTAAAAAAGATCATTAGTTCAGAACCTGTATTGACTTTTTATGACGTAAATAAAGAATTAACTCTATCGGTAGATGCTTCCCAAGGCTCAATGGGAGCAGTAATCTTACATAATAAACAACCTATTGCCTATGCTTCTAAAAGTATGAATGAATCACAGAAAAGATATAGTCAAATAGAAAAAGAACTTCTAGCCATTGTTTTTGGTTGTGTAAAATTTTATAGATATATTTATGGTCAAAAAGTTAAAGTAGAAACTGATCACAAGCCATTAGTTGCCATATTTAATAAAAACTTATCAGACATACCACAAAGACTTCAACGAATGATGCTTAAATTGCAGCAATATGACCTGATTGTAAATCATGTACCAGGAAAACAAATGTACATAGCTGACACTTTAAGTCGAGCTAAATTTGAAACAGACCAAAGTCACGATGAAACCGATAAAATATTATCTAGTCTAAATGATGATTTAAGAATTCATGCCAATTTTCTAGTCAATTCTCTCAATGCTAGTGAAAGTAAATTAAATGAAATAAGGACAGAAACACAAAAAGACATTACATTACTTAAAATTATCAGTTACATAAAAAATGGATGGCCTAACAGAAAATCTGATGTTTCAGATGATGTTAAACAATTTTATAATTATAAAGATCAATTACATGTCATTAATGGTATTATATTCAAATTGAATAGTATTGTTATACCTCAGTCAATGCGTAAAGAAATGCTTAGACATATGCATGAAGGTCACTTAGGCATAGCCAATACAAAAAATTTTGTTAGAGGTGTCATATTTTGGCCATGCATGAATAGTGAAATTGAAAACTATGTACAGAATTGCCAAAGTTGTCTTAAATTCAGAAAAAATAACACTCCACAACCTCTTATGCCACATGATATACCAGACATTCCATGGCAAAAAGTAGGAGCTGATATTTTTCAGTTTGAGTCGAAATACTATATTCTTATTGTAGATTATTATTCAGAATATTTTGAAATTGCTCCAGTCAATTCATTTAATAGTCAAACTGTCATAACTCAATTCAAAAGCATTTTTTGTCGACATGGAATTCCAATACAGTTAATGTCAGACAATGGTCCACCATTCAATTCAATGGATTTTAAGAGATTTTGTGAAAAATGGAATATTAAACATATTACCTCTAGTCCACATTACCCTAAGAGTAATGGACTTGCTGAAAGAACAATAGGCACTGTTAAGAATATTTTCAAGAAATGTAAGGACTCAGGCTCTGATGTGTATTTGGGTCTACTAAATTTTAGAAACACCCCTAAATCTGATGGTACTGCCTCACCAGCAAAACTCTTAATGTCAAGAAATCTTCGTTGTCTTATACCCAGTTCCACATCAAGCTTGAGACCATCAGTAGTACCATATACTAGAGTAAAACTAGAAATAGTAAAGAGACAAGAGAGAGTGAAACACTATCACGATAGGAAAGCAAAGTATCTACCCAAAGTTGAGATTGGGGAAAACATTTTATTTAAACATAAGCCCAAGTCAAATTGGATACCTGCCACAGTAATCCAAGAAATAATTCCTGGACGTAGTTTCAAAATTAAAACACCAGAAGGTGTGATTTTTCAAAGAAATAGAGAACATTTGCTAAAGCCAAATAATAATACTCCCAATAGTGTTTCACCCTCCCCTGATTCAATAGATCAAAATCAGCCAATTAATAATTATAATAGACCCCGTAGAGTTGTTGTGAAACCGAAAAAATTTAGTGATTACGAAAGTTATTAAAAGGGGAGATGTGATAGTGACAATAAAGAACAAGAACACAGTGAAGTTCAGTGACCGGCAACATCGTGTAGGCAAGGGTAGCCGATGTGACCGGCGCTGTAGACAGTCGAGTTAGACACAGCGCATCGCAATAGTCATAGTCTATTAATTCCATGTCAAGAACTTTGTGAATATATTTTATAATAAAATATTAAAAATCATAAAGCATTATTATCAAGAAGTCAATCCACACAGTCCAAGCACCCAAGAAACATTACATTGATCTCTTCCACTTCCATTTGTTTTTGATTATGACAGCTACATCGTTCCTTTTGTCCGCTAACCACCCCTTCGAGGCATAGGTTTTCTTGTTTGGTTCCGATATGATAACCATGTCCACCTTATTTTTAAGCGCTCTCTCCAACATGATATCGTGTGTGTTGTGAGCTCGTCCAAGGTTAACCTGCATGACACTGTTGATGCTTCGTTGATGCTTCTTCAGTGAACTCGTTCAAAAATATGTATGACTCCTTATTCGTGAGGTGAGCTTATTATTTTGCTCTGTGTTTGCTGTCTATCTCTTACTAGGGAGTGTACTGTCAACTTTATTTGATGTCATTTTTTACATTAAGAACTACCATAGGCCTGGCCTCAGCTCCAATTTCTTTTCAATAATAATAATAAAATACGTTTCACAGCATAATACGATGTGTAAGAGAGATACAGAATTTGAATTTTTTTTTTCCTCAATATTGCGGCACACGCGCAGATCTGGTTTCTCACCAAAGGCAAGCTTCAGTTTTCATTGGCTCATACCCCATATAGGAATTATTAGATATATGCCAGTCCCTGTGCCAATGATCTTAGATTTTCTTTAGTCTCTGCTTCTTTGCCTTAGTTTGTTGCCATTCATTATGGTTTAGTTTTTCTTTTGGGTCCTTATTTCCTTGTGTTGTTGGAACATGGGCAGTCGGAGTATTTTTTCTGTTATCTTGTGTATTTGCCGTTTTATCGAGTTCATTGGTTTTGGATTCAAATTGTTTATTGCCAGCTATCACTTTGTTGGCATATTTGACAACATTGTCATCAAGTGTCAAACTTCCATCGACATTCTGTGTGTTCCTCTTTTATGTGGGAGTCACAGACTCGTTAATTAATTCCTTATCGGAAGATTCGAAACTTTTCATTTTTTCAAGAAGCAATCGATTGTTTTCCATTAAAATGAAATTTTCGGTCTTAACTTCTTCAAGAAGACTGTGAGCAAACCTACTTGCATTCGAAGTTATTCAATCTCGGTAACACCTTCTGGATGATTATTTGTTGATGGATCATTAACATCTTGCGAGCAGGTATGACAGCATTACGTTGTTTTCCTTGAATTTGACTGAGCCAAGCAAGAACGATGTAACTTTGATCCGCACTCCATGCTCTTCATAAATTCGACCACCTTTCTATTGCAATGGGCACATATTAACATTGAGAGATCACTTAAAACAGAGTTTGTAGCTGAGCAATCAGAATCAGCGTCATCTTCTGTCGCCATCTTGAAATCCGTATATTCACAAATATACAAAAAATATAAAGGGAATAGTACAAATTATAAAGTGGGGACCGAACAGAGACGTTATGTAGCTTTTTCGTTGGAGTAGGTACGTGCTCATTTTTGATTTGCTCGCAATCATATAATAATATATACAGGGTGAGTCTTTGACTTGTACATATATTTTAACTGTAGATTCCCCTCATCAAACGAAACACTTTTTTCCTATACTATTTTTCAAAATTCGGTTTGGTTTCGAAGATACAGGGTGTCGAAAATCCATGAAAAAAACACTTTTCTGTTTATATCTTCGGAACCGTTATTTCGAATAAACTGAATTTTGGTTGAATTTTTACTCCATTCATGGTGCATATTCCTCAATCAAAACCTATTTAATATCTCTCCTAGTATAAAAGTTACAGGGTAGTCGACTCATCAATACACGCTAAAACACCATAAAATCACTTTGAAAAGATAAACGGTTCATATTTTCGAAAGAATCAATCATTTAAGAAACTAAAAGTATTCTTATTTTTTTTCAATAAAACGCGTCGTTTCCGAGTTATTTCCAATTTTACCCGGAGAAATTTGACGAAAAAATCATTAATTTCAAGAATAATCTGAATGCGTCTCTGAATTAAATATCATCGAATATTATTCCTTCTCTGGTCCTTAAACGAGTTTACAATGTTGTCACAATATTTATCAACTTTGTCGAGATATTTCAATAATAAAATCCCACAAATGTGGGAGATAAAATTGAAATTAATGAAAACTGAAGTGATACCTTATAATCTGAGTCGATGATTTCATCTAAACAATAGGTATCCTCCTGGAATTTTATAAACTCGACACGGTTAAGATTCTATTAATTCACTCCACCAGAGACAACCACTCCACATAATAATCACATTAGAACAATAATTCACTGAATGTATTCAGAACTTCACATAATGTTTACAGTTTGTTCAGAGACTCTGGTTTGTTATTGTTTATAGTTGACCTGCAGATACCTAACCAATCTTTCGGTTTTCGCTCGACGCATGCGTGGTTAAATTGGCGGCAAACTCGATTTATGATGGAAACGGCAAATTCATAGATATTTATACCACGGTACACAAGTGTATCGTGATTTATTCTATGGTTCGTAATGAATCCTTAACCTCAATAAAAATATCAGAAATCTGACAACATTTCCTTGAAATTTCTGTGCGAACATTCACAGAATGGATACAAAATAGATTAGGTTAGGTTGTTTAATAATGAATTCTGATGATCTGAATTAAAAGTCTTTTTTCATGATATTGTTTGGGAATTTCGTGGAAAATATGAACAAGTTAATAGTGTTCACAAACTAATCTGCAGAAAAATCGAAGAAGGAACTTATTTTGGTGTGAGAAATGTGGGTTTTCAGTTGCAGATATAATTCGATGAAACTAACTGTTTTTGTTGAAATTATCGTGTTTGCAACATTTTTATTCCAGTAAGGTTAGTACTTGAGTATTCCCTAAATGTATAAACTCAATTTCTATCGAGAAATATGAACTTTGCAACAATTCCAGAAGATCATTTCAGGAACGTATTGAGCCCAATTTTTTTTTTCAAATGGTTATATCTTTTTAACAGAGCCGAATTCGGAAAAATGGAAAATGAAAAAAAGGTTTCTTTTCACCTCAAGAATCTTCAGTTAAAATATATGTACAAGTCAAAGACTCACCCTGTATAAGGAGTAGAAGTTGAAACTGAGTAAGTACGTTGAACGTTGGTCGAGTCTTCGGCTTACGTTTGTCTTGTTCACTAGTCTTTCAGTGAGAGAAGAAATCTCCTCACAGGAAGATCAAGAGTAGGATATGATGCGTCGTATCTATTAGCTGCAGATTAATGTTTTTGATCTGAATATGTTAAGACCAGTTATTATTCTATGTTTGCTGATGGAGCCTGAGATGAATTTATCTTGCTGTTGTCCGGAAGATACTGTTCATCCAGCTGAAATACCTATGCTATTATGTCTGTTGACTATACAGGGTGATTTTTTGTGTGTTTCATTAGAGGTATTCGAGGAAGTAATTTTGATAAGAATTCAAGATTCTGTATTTTCGTTTAAGAGTAAATGAACTTGAATTGTAAAATATTTTCGAGTAGAATCTACTTCCGGTTCTACCGGAAACGAATGTGAACATCGTTATTTCAAATGCAACACCCTGTATATCTATACATATTCGAATTCTTCGTTTAATTCTGCACTGATTGGATGTATGATATGCGCAACCACTTCGAGCGACTGTTGAGTTATACTAGTTATAGCCTGATTGTCAAATTTGTTGACAGAAAGTGTATCACAAATTCGAGTTAAGATCTCCAAAATCCCTCATTGTGAGAATTTTTTCTGTCATAGTGGAACAAGAGAAACTACGCTGATAATTCTTCTTGTATAAATAATGAGGAAATTTTATACCAGGTGTCTGAAACAGGGCTCAAAGAGAGCCTCAATAAAACTAGGAGACTCGTTTTTTTTTAAATGGGAACCATAAAATTTTGTGATTCCGATCGATTTCTCGTCAAAAACTAGTTAGAGTGTTCCAAACATTTCATGTGTTCAAAATAGTAGTTTTGCCATTATTGAATTTCGAACGACTAAAGCCAGGTTTCTTTGTATAAACATCAGGTTTATAAGGATAATTATCAAGTAGGCTATGTCAATAGTAAGAATATGTCAGTTTTTAACTAATTTTTTTTTATTAAGTCATCATTCATTATCTGCTCTGTTTATTTGTCACATTCACTGCAAAGAACAGACTTTTGATATATCATTGTAGTGTACCTTTTTATTATTGCTTGTTTTGCATAGTGCTTGATATAGCCTACTTTGAAATAGACGAGCATACCAGTGAATTTGACTGAGACAAACCTGGCTTTAGTCGTGAAATTCTGTCAAATTCACTGTAATGCTCGTCTATTTCACAGTAGGCTATGTTAGGAATTGTCATTCTTACTTATTTATTGATCAAGCACTATGCAAAACAAGCAAGATCATGTTCCTACATCGAATATTTCTAATGGAACACTCAAAAAAATCACCCAGTATGTCATTTTATCCATATAGCGATATAAAAAAAAAATTATCTAATTAATACAAGAAATATATTTAACATGAAAAAAGGTTTGTGAATACAATGACAAAGTGATGTTTGAAATGAATGCAACATGAATGAAAAAAAGGTGAAAAAATTTGAGCTTTTGGAACAAGTTAGTGATGTGAAAATAAAACCTGTACACGTCGCTCAAGAACAGCCGAGAATATAATTGCTACAACCGAAAGAAAACCCTTCCAACAAGACGGCGCGACGTGCCACACAAGCAACGAAACCATTGATCTTTTGAGGGAAAAGTTTCCGGACAGTGTTATCTCTCGAAGAGGTGACCACAATTGGCCACCGAGATCTTGTGATTTAACACCTTGCGACTTCTTCGTTTGGGGCCATGTGGAAGAGAAGGTCTACGCCAAGAGCCCAGCGTCGATTCAAGACCTCAAAGATGGAATTCGTGAGGCTATCGAGGACATAGGGCAGCCACTTTGTGATTGGGTTATGGAAAATGTCATAAAAAGGATATGATCCTGTAAATGTGGTGGTCATTTGGCTGATGTTATTTTCCATTATTCACGGCATACCTTCGTCTTCATAATTAAATGAATATCTGATCACCGATATAAAAAATGGCATTTTTCTTTGAATGTCAAAACAACTCCTTTTATTGGAAAAGCCTTTATATCTATACATATATAAATTTGAACCGTTGTCATCTGTAGTGAAACTTGAAAATAAATGAGACTTGCTGTTGGTTTTGAGTCAAAGTAATCCTCCACTATGAAATGCATACAAAGAAGTGAAGCAACTTCATGATAAGAAACTGATCGCACAAAAAACTCAATCCTATGATGAAAAAATATTGGCATCTGACAATAAACATAAAGCTTATGGTCAGTAGTAAAATCCATGAAAGGTAATGAAACAGTGAAATAAATACCAATCAAAATCACATACAATAGGCTTTTGAAACAAATGAGCACTTCATCGAGATTGCCACAAGCTTAACTGCTAATATAAGAACAATGCCCACTCAATTCGAAAAGATCGAGCCAAATCCATGTATCTTAAACAAATAGACAAACCACAACTGACCAAACATTCCAAACAAACATATTATGGTAAAGACGAAATCTCCAATCATTTGATAAAGCAAACCATAGATTGAAGAATCTTCATTATACATTGTCAACAAATCATTGAAAATTGGAACTTTTCCAGATAAATTGAAAACAGCAATAGTAAAGCCCATTTTCAAACAAGGAGACCCGTTGAATTATGAAAACTATCGACCTATGGGCATAGTTATAGTATCGTCATTCTCCAAAATATTCGATATGGCTTTCTACAGACAGCTAATGAACTCTGTGGTGTAAAACAATACAGGGTGTATTTCAAGGTGAGGCTTTTTTTTTGACAGGTGATAGAACTCATCAAAATGAGTCATTTTACCGAAAATTTCTCAAATGAAATGTTCAATTTAAAAAATGTTGGGCTCATACTACTCTGGCCTGTACCTCTCTACATCTCCGCACCAGGTTTATGAAAATCTACGAAGTTGGGTGATTTCTTAGCGGAAATCTTGTTCTGTACAACTTATACGCTGAACTGTCATTTTGTTTGGATTCACCATGAATTAAAAGCATATCAACAAGTTTATTATTTTAATAAACGGAATTTCCGAAACATAAAACACTCGTACAATCTACCGTACATTCGCCATAACACAATCGAAGATATACTGATCACAATGGATATTCTGTTTGTCTGAGAAGACAAAAAACAAGAGATGTTGATATCTACGGAGGAGAAGGCGAGCGAACATGTTCGGTCTGGAATTCACCAAGAAACTAGAAAATATTCTTGTTTCATTTTCTCGAAACAGGGGCATAATTCATATGGTAAAATGACTTATTTTGATAAGTTCTACCATCTGTCAAAAGAAAAGCCTCACCTTCACATAAACCCTGAATAGCCAAGAATCAGAAGGGCTACGTGAAGGGAAGATCTATTCTATACAAACGGCAGTATACCAGTTCATCAAGAAAATATGAGATACCTTTAAAGAAGATTCATTGACCTTGGATTTGTTTCTAGACATATCCAAGGCTTACGACTGCGTTGGCAGTGAGAAACTTCCTGAAAAATTGGAAGAATCGGGATAAGAGGACCAGCTATGAAATGGGTTTGACCATATTTCAGGGATAGATGGTTCAGATGGAATCGAACGGAAAAACATTCAGATCAAGACAGCAGATCATTAAACTTGAAATTCCCCAAGGAAGTGTTACAGGATATTTTTTTTTCATCCTATATATAAATGTCTTTGCAGCAAAAATCAGTGAAGTGAACAACAGAGGAACAGAAGTAGATTATGCTAATGATAACAAAATCTTGTCTACTGCAGACGAATGGCCAGAATTGGAATAAATATAAGAAAAAAACATTTTTAAAGACAAGCTTTTATAAAAATGCATTAGAGAGGAAATAAAATGAAATTTAAAAAAAATGCACTAAAAAGGGAAACATTTTTTCTTTCATGTTTGATCTAGGTTATTCTGTGAGTAACAGATTCAAAAGTTTGCCGCGAATAAGAAAAGATAGATAAATTTCCTATTTTGTAATCGCGGCAAGCTTTTGAATCTGTTACTCATAGAATAAACTCTAGATCAAACATGAAAGAAATTATTTTTTTCAGTGCATTTTTTCATATATTATTTCATTTCCTTTTTGATGCATTTTTGTGAAAGTTTGTCTTCAAATATGTTTTAATTATATATTTATTTTTTCCTTTTCAGTGCATTTGTATAAAATATTTCCTTTTATTTTCATCTCCCATCGTGAAGCCGCCATCTTGAATTCCTTAATTTTGAAGAATCGTAATTTGCCGACCCAGAAAACACCCAGATAGCAATTTTGAATAGAATCGAATCATAATTACAAAACTCGTCCGCCATATTGTAGCCGCCATCTTGAATTGTCCAATTTTGACAGAAGAATCATCATTGTCGAACCCAAAGACCCCCAGATACTATTTTGAATGGAATCGGATCGTACTACCAAAACTCATTCGCCATTCTGTTTTTTTCTATAACAAATATTTCATGATGCATTGTCACCATAATTATGAACACCTGCCAAATTTCAAATCAATCAGACTATTAGAAGTGTGTCATTTTTAACTTACAAGATTTGATTTCAGACAGACACCGGGACAGGCGAAAATAAATAAAAGCTTGTAAAAAACTGCGTCAGAAGTGCTGGCACTTGCCACTTGAGCTGTAACAATTTTTTACTGAACAAAACGACCAATGTATTAATGTTTTGCCACATCAAATCTGGTATAGAAAACCCTAGTAACATAGAATTGAATGATCAAATATATAAAGTGCAGATTAATGTGAAGTTTTTCGGAATCTATTGACATCGAATTGAATTGGAAATACCAAATCCATCACGCTACGAAAAAGGTTCCATCGTCAATTCATGTAATGAAGATTCTCTCCAGCTATTTGAAATGCAGCACCTTGAACGGTATATTATGCTACTTCATCAATAGAATCGAGATTAAGATTTGGAATAATTTTTGTCGGATAAGAAAATATGTCATCTCTATTCACTTCACAGAAAAAGGAAATCAGTATAGTCTTCAAGCTGAGTAGATACATCATTATAGAACAACCGTATGGAGACCCAGACAAACAAAAAGAAGCGTTGGGCGTTCACAGAAACGATGAGTCGACGATATAAGGAAGGTAGCTGGAAAGAATTGGATGATTAGGGCATGAGACAGAAAGGCGTGGAAATGTTTAAGAGAAACCTTTGTCCAGGAGTGGATGAGAACAGGTTGAGAAAGAAGAAGAAGATACATCATGTGGGGGTATATTCAAAGAAAATAAAATATTGACACTCTATGCAATATATGCATATTCAGGAATGCCTCATATTTCCACATAAGAACAAAGAACTTTTTGAAGAGTAGGTATATCAATGAGAACAAGTCGAAGTACAGCATATGAAACCTTCATAATTAATATCCAAAGTGCCGTTTAACTACCACTCAAGACCAAGTGGAATATGGGAGTATAAAATTTTTCAATGATTTGCCAGTAGCATTGCAGAAAGAAGAGGACTTGCAGTAATTCAAAAAACTTATTCATAAATATCAAAATATCTAATTCGAATAGAACCATACAAGCAACAAGCTTGAGGATTTTTTCAGTCCATATGAATGTAATTAGAAAAATATGTTTGTATATGTTGACACCATTTATTCCACTTGTTTTTCTGTAGGAGATTCATTTGAAATGAAGAACATTTATTATAATTAATTATAGACCAATGAGCTTATTGAACACCTTGTCAAAAATATTATTTACATTGATATTTGTGGACAATTCAACCACAAAATAACAAAACACCAGCATGGGTTTGTTCAAGATAGATCTACAGTTACAAATTTGAGTATGTTTTATTCGAGATTACAGCATGGGAGGTGACATTATTCAGAGGAAAACTGAAGTGAGGAATCTGGGGATCAACTTTGAGATGAATTTGAAGTTTGGTCAGCGCTATAATTATATTACTAGTAAGGCTTATGGAGTTTTAGGCATTGTCATTCGTAACAGTAAGAACTTTATATAACAAACGCGTTAGGCCTCATGTGCAGAATGCATCTATTATATGGTCACCAACAGGCCATCCTTATATCGATTTCTTTGAAAAAGTGCAGAAAAGTTTTTTAAGGTATCTGTACATTAGAAAAAATGATGCACCCTTACATGGTGTCCTATAGGTCTATGCTTGATTCTTTCAACTTTACAATGCTAAGTGTGAGAAGGGAAATAAAATCTGTTTCGTTTGTTTATAATGTATTGAATAACTACAAATATAAAAATGTGGGTTTAATAAATTTCGTGAAGATAAAAGTGCCAAAGATTAAACTGAGAATTCTAACAAATTAAATTTTTGATGTTCATCCAGGTAGCACATCTCCTCTGAATGTCATGCTGGGCATTTTTTGTAATAAGTTAGTCTGTACTGCAGGTTCCTTGGATTTCTTTTTCTCAGATCAGAAGGAGATTTTAAGTTGTTGCAGTGGGACAGGTCACCGTCATGGTCAATTTGCGTTGTGATTTTTATTGAATTTTTGTTTGTTTTTGCTTATTTTCTCTAATTTTTCATATAGTAGTGCATGGTTACCTAGATAGATATGTATTTTTTTGGTTTTGTTAGCTAACTCCAATTTTAGCATACTCTTTCCAACATTTCTGCCGGTATCTCACGAATGAATGCTTCAATGTTGTATTCCAGTGCGACAATCGAAGCAAGCTTGTCAGCATAAACATGAGCCTTAACATAGCCTCGCAAAAATAGTTTCAAGGCGACAAATCGCACGAATTAGGCGGCCAATTGACCGGTCCCAAACGTAAAACAAATTGTTCGCCGTACTTGCCTCTCAATTGGTTCATTGTTTTGCGTGCTGTGTGGCATGTGACAACGTCTTGTTGGAACCATATGTCATGCAAGTCAAGGTCTTCCATTTTGGATAAAAAAAAATTTGGATATCATCTCACGGCAGGTTCCGAATCGATAACTGATGGTCATCGCTACCGCTGGCCGATACAGCTGCGATATTTTCTTCAATTCGCTTTGTTCGTAAGTGAGTTGGTGGTTTAATGTCGAGCAATGTAAAATCGGTGCGAAATTGACCACCCATAGCCCGAATTGCCGCATCAGTGGGTCGATTAAACTGACCATAAAATGGAAGAAGCGCGCGATGAACTTTCTCAACAGAGCACGTATCTCGATAATAAAGTTCAATGATTTGCAAGCTTTTGCAAGCGTTTGTAAGATGATTCATGATCAAATTATAGACCAAACTAAATTTTTTTGACAGTGACACAAAACACGAAACGTGCGTGAGCTGTCAAAATCAGTGATGCCGCCTTTTCATTTATTATTATTCCCTTCGATCAAATTATTTTTGTGTTTATTAATTTCACATTTTCAGAGCGATACGAGGTTCGAAGGGAAGTCAACATGCTCCCATAATTGCTGTAGTTAAAAAAAGGTACAGTATAAGGCCTATAGAGATAATATTTTGATCATTTATTTAAATTTTTTCAGTCTCTTCGAGCTGGATGATGGAGGCATCCTCAATCTTTTGGAATGTGGATTTAATCGGGTACAAAAATTTAAATTATTCGAATGAGTTGAAAAAATACGGCTGAAATACAAATATTACCGATGGAAAAATTGAAATCATGCTCCTTATTCTTGTGGGAATAAAACAAGAGAAAATTCTCTTTTCAAAAATTGTGATATATTTGGAGCTCGTACTTATGATACCTCGAATATCACTAACAATTTTTCGTCGTGATAGAAAAGGACGGAAGGGGAATAGAATATTTTAAAACTAGTTGCAGAATGGGCTCCTATTCCAATACGAATGCATGAGTGTTGGAATTGCATTTTGCAACGAGTATTAGACGGTATTTTCTCTATTTCAGTGAAATTTCGTGAAATACTGTTGATATTCAATGAAAAATCCAGATTATACATCCAAGTGACTTTTGTTTTGTATCTTGGCACTGGCAGTCGGTGACTGATACGAAAATTGACATTTCCAAATTGTGTTGAAAATTGATAGGATCGGCAGTCATTGTTGACAACCACGAAACGAAAAATATAACTAAAAACAATGCTGTAATGAGGTTATTACAGAACTGTTTTCAGTACTGTAATGAACTCATTACGATACTGAAATAGAGAAAAGTTTATTTATACAACAATGAAACTAAAACAATCTTTCAATTGGAATGTCTTTTCTGAATTATATAAATTTACAACCAGGCTTCCAACATTCATGAATTTTCCAATATTGATGCCAAATTTCGTCAGTGTATTTCAGAAAGCTCCAGTGTCACAAATTACATCAATGAAATAGTCCAACTGAAAGTGAGCGATATGAAACCTATGGCTCAAAAGTCCACAACCCAAGCATTGTATGCAGCCTTGGATAGATGTAATGGACTAGTCTTCATAACTGACGAAAACTACAAATGCCAGGTACGATAGTTATTACATTTTTTTCATCTGCTTTTTGAAAAATCTTGATACTCACATCCATTAGCTAAATGGTGAACTCGTGAAGTTCACTCAAGAAAAAATCGAGTCACAAGTTTACAGTTATATCTGGTTCAATACCAAAAAGAAGTAAAAATGCTTAAGTGGACACAGTATCATACACACCGGTAGCTCAACGACAGGCGGTTGTCCGGCAAACGACGAACGCAGGCTAGATTCTAGCTCTGAGTATTATTTTTTTTCAAGAATTCCAAAAATTTGTTCGCAAGCCTATAATTCTCCTTCAGTATTCATAGTGAGCTCTCGATGAAACGAGAAGTCAGAGAGCCAATACGCATGGTTTAACAAGAGAATGAGAATACCTACTTTGATACTAGATGGAGTAATTACTGAAAAAGTCATGGTGTTTATCATGATTGCGATGATGTGGGACTATCTTGTGAGTGGTGACATGGAACCCGTAATCGATTCATCTTATTATCCACTATACAGATGTTTCATTGGTGAATAAACATACGATAACTTGAGCTAGAGCTACCCGAGGCGAGTCCAAAAAACCGATATATGATAGGTCTAATCAATTCCATAACCGAGATACAGGGTGGTTTATGTATTCACCAAAAATTTCAATTCCTCATAACTTTTGAACCAACCAATATAGTCGGTTGATATTTGAAACGTATGATTCACTTTCACAGGTCGATCGATTCACTTTTGAATTTCCAAAAAATTCCAGGTCCGTATTTGAAAAATATGGGACTTCTTCCAAGTTCAGATTCAACACCCATTATATTGAAATTTTGGGATTTGGTTGAGATATTTGAAAAGAGCAGAAAATTTATAATGGGGTTCAGTAGATTTCATTGTCCCGCACGTCATTTTGCTCAAAGAGAGCATCAGGGAAAGTTACATTATGATCAAATCGAATTTTTTCGTCCCACTAATTGCACATTCGAATATCATAACATTCTGAGGAATTGGTCAACAGAATTTCATTTATTGATGAATCTATATTCACGAGGAATGGGGTCTTCAATATGAGAAATTCGCATGAACGGGCTGAAGAGAATCCGTATGCGATCAGGCATACAAAATCCCAATACAAATTTTCAAAAAACGTATGGTGTGGCGTTTATAAAAATCGATTGATTGGACCACATGTCCTATACCAAGACGGCTTACGGGTGATCATTACTTAGATTTCCAAAATCATCTTCCTGTATTACTCGAAGGTACGGACATTGCAGGAATGCATTTTTAGCATGTTGGAGCTCTACCCCATTTTGAAATAATGGTCAGACCATTTTTAGCTCAGAACTTTCCAAATATGTGGATAGGCAGTGGTGGACCGCATGCCTGGCCCACAAGGTCACCAGATTTCAATCCTGTTGATTATTTCATTTGGGGTTATTTGAAATGTTCTGTATATTCATCTGAAATAGGGAGTGAGGATATCCTCATGCAACGTATCGAAGTCGCCTGCAATGAAATACGTAGGTAATAATCCAGACATTGTCAACAAAAGTATCAGAGGGCAAGAATGTGTATTGAACAAAGTGGTGGTACTTTCGAGCACTTTCTGTAATTCACGTTAAGTTTTTATGTTTCTTCAGTTGTTATGTTTCATCTTTGTTATAAATTTTACTCGATGAATAATGTTTTTCCAAAAATAACTCCAAATGATTTCTCAGAATATTATGATATTCGAATGTGCAATTAGTGGGACGAAAAAAATTCAATTTGATCATAATGTACGATTTTTCTGAGAATTTTGGGGAATTCCAATATTCAATTGGATCTTTCCCTGAAGCTTTCTTTGAGCAAAATGACGTGCGGGACAATGGAATCTACTGAAACCCATTATTTTTCGGCTCTTTTCAAATACCTCAATCAAATCCCAAAATTTCAATAAACAGGGTGTTGAATCTCAACTTGGAAGAAGTCCCATATTTTTTTAATACGGACCTGGAATTCTTTGAAAATTCAAATGTGAATCGATCGACCTGTAGAAGTGAATCATACGTTCCAAATATCAACAGACTATACTGGTTGGTTCAAAAGCTATGAGGAATTGAAATTTTTGGTGAATACATAAACCAGCCTGCATCTCGGTTATGGCATTGATTTGACCTATCATATTTCGGTTTTTGCGTCTCGCCTAGGGTAGCTCTAGCTCAGGTTACCGTATGTTCATTCACCAATGAAACACCCTGTATAAGCAATACACATTCCTCATAGTCCTGTCTCTCGTCCAAGTGATCCCCCTACCAAGTTTTGCGTGGTTTTGAACGCATCCTATCTTTCTAATCGGAAATCTCTCAACTGGCATAACGTTCAAAGCTGATATAACAGCTCTTCCGTAACGCTTCCGCTTACATCGTTTTGTTTTAACGGCCGATATCAGCAGATGTATCAACAAATATGGGATCATCATCACCGAATCGTCTGGCGATTCTCAGAGCAAAAAGCAATCCAACACTTTCGTTCGAATACCGTCACCTTTGTAACTCTTCTGTTCCCTATTTGTCCTTCACTCTTCAGCAGTTGGCACTTCATGAGGAAACCAAGTTTTCATGTTTTGTAATATGAGATTCATGTGTATGATATCCTAACAAGCTGGTCATCGGAAGTTAAGGTAAAGAAATTGTGACGGCTAGTTCTACATGGTCTACTAACCATCCTCTTCTGTTGGAAGGTTTTCAGCTTGATCATTGTCGAGAAGTTTTCTCCTTTTATCCTCTTCTGCTAGACCGAGATCCTGTAAAAACCACCCCTTTTGAGATTCGACGAAAGAGCGGCTTTCCACCAATCAAGGGATGTTATTACTCAATATAATAATGATTAATAATTTAATGGAATAAATTAATATAATGATAATAATATAGGTCATAAAATTAGGATGGTCGTACTAATCATAGGATGCCTCGGTGGAATGAGAGCTAACTATGCAGACGAACTGAAGATTATCCCGGTATGTAGACCACTGGCCGAGGTATTGGCGCACAGAATGCAGAAAGCAGTGTTGCTCGGGTCACTCCATATCATCAGGTCTCACGAACTCTAGAAGCCACTTGCAGCTCATCTCTTGTGTAAGGGGACGCTACGAGGGCAGAATGAAGAACTCCTCCATTGAATGTGTGAGGGGTTTTTAGTGAGTAGCCAAACAAGATCTTGGATTCTCACACTACCGAGAGTGCGGACCCTCTCGGCGCTCATAAAGGGATTTCCCCTCACACGGACGTTGAAAAAAATTTATTTATAATAAGAAAAGAAAAAGAGATCTTATTAGAATTTTTGAATATCTTTCTCCTTGACGGGAGAAAGTGTGGGAACGGCCTGTCGCACCAGGGACAGGACTTAGAGTTTAGTTATTTTCCAAGGAGAGGGATGGTGAATGAAACATACCAAATCAAACTTTAGACGTCTATTGAGACCAGAATGAAATAAACGGTTCTACACACACTATCTAATACTCAATCACGTCAAAAGAATAAGATATCGAAAGAATAGGTCAAATTATCAAAATCAAATTATCAAAACAAAATCAAATTATCAAGACAAAATCAAATTTTCAACACAAAATCAGATTATCAGAACAAAATCCAAATGATCAAAACTTGGGGTGATTTCCAAACAACACAACTTAAAATACCGAAAACTTCTGGTGATTTCAAAACAACACAACTCAAAGAAATGAAAACTTGGGGAGATTTCAGAACTGTGGACTCTAAAAGTTTTTGGCCTTACATGCATTTTTCTAACAATACTCAAATAAGCAAAGTACACGCAAAATAACCCGACCTTTCTCCTCCTGGCAGGCAATCCAAGGGATGATGAAAATATCCGAAACAAAAAGACGTCACTAAACTGTTGTTCGCAGATTTCACTCCCGGTTTTATCGACGAGACGTGATCTGAATAATTCCCATTAATTTTTTCAAACCTTTGACTTCCGACTCAACACTTTACACCGCTATTACCCGACAAGCACTTTTTCGTTTCCGCTCAAGACCGTACATCTGAAAACTGAATTACTTATCTAACCTTCCTCAATACTGAATCCCGTTTGAGAACCTTCCCGTTTGAGAACCTTCCCGTTTGAGAACCTTCTCGTTTGAGACTTCTCTAGCTACCCTACTTTCGGTTCAAACTTAACCCCGCCATTCTTCTAATAGCACTTTTTTCGTCTCCGCTTTGAGACCGTACTTCCAAACACTGAAGTTCCCTTAAACCGATCCCGAATCAACTGAGAACCTTCCCATTTAAAGCTTCTCCAGATACTGCCTCTTCTTCGTTTTCCAAAGCAATTTCCGATTCGCCTTTTTCCCGCCTCCGAAATTCAAGAGGCCGATGTTGCAAAGATGCAAGTCCCACGATCGAATTTCCTGCTATCGTCTGCACTTAGGGACCACACAGTTCGTGAAACGATTTTCATAAGGAAACTTGACCCGAAAATCAATAATTTCAATCGTTATCGTCTCGCCAACATCTTGTGCCATACTGATCAGCAACTAAATAATTTTCGGAGCCATGAATATACAAGGTGGCCTACCCCAGACGCGGTTCTCATTTTGAGGCAGTAAATGGAGACATTTAGAAATTTTTTTTTCGTGAAATGTGAAGGGCAATCAGATGCACAATTTAAAATTGTTTTCACGTATGTAGGGTGTTCGATAACAAAGATATAGACCATAGTTACACTTTTTTCAATGTAATACCCTATATATGAATTCAAAAATTGAATGGCAAGCTCAAATAATAATGAGTTTATAAAGACCATTTTATGCCTTAGGAGAACCATTCAAGAGAAAATGGCGAAGAATCGAAAAAAAGGAGTATTTTCAATTTGCAGTTAATGAATGAACCCTTCAAGCCAATTAGACAGACAATGGTTTTTCGTGTAGACATATTGGCTACCCTTATGCAGAAGAGAAAAATTTAACTCTGGAATATACTGAGTGATCATAATTAATATTCAAACATCAACTACAAATAATAGTCAAAAACTTTATTATTTCAAATGGCACACCCAGTATTTCTGTACCTTGTTGAACGTAAAAATTAATATCGGAACTATCTTCATTGGGTTTCCCTATACCTAAACCTAATAGTTTCCAAGTAATTTTCGATTTTTAATTCAACTAGTTAACCAACTATTAGGAGCAATGATATTCATAGAAATAAGTAGAGTTAAAAGTTCACTTCCTCTTAAATCCT
This sequence comes from Adalia bipunctata, assembly GCA_910592335.1. Lineage (NCBI taxonomy): Eukaryota > Metazoa > Arthropoda > Insecta > Coleoptera > Coccinellidae > Adalia > Adalia bipunctata. The sequence goes on along the minus strand of OU342949.1, from coordinate 6,535,044 downwards.
TGATTAACGTCTACTATTCCTTAGTATACAGTCACCTGTCTTACAACATTCTGCTCTGGGGTAATTCTTCAAATGTCGATAGAGTTTTCATTATTCAAAAACGAATAATTCGTTCAATGTTCAATTCCCATCCACGGTCCTCTTGCAGACCTCTCTTCAAAGAAAATGGTATTCTCACGTTGGCCTCTTTATTTATTCTCAAATGCCTTTTATATGTGAAGGAAAATGAGAAGGGAATTGTGAAACTTTCCAGTTTTAATTCACACGATACCAGAAATAAAAACGAATTGTATTTTCCCAAACATAGGACCGCTAACTTTGAAATGTCGCCAAATTATCAAAGTGTCAAAATGTTCAATCATCTTCCACGATGTATTCAGGGTCTTCATACGAATAAATTCAAGAGGATAGTTAGGAACTTGTTACTGAAGGAATGTTTCTATAGTGTTAAAGATTATTACAGTTATAAATTCAATGAAGACTGCTGTGTGTATTTTTGAATGTATGAATTCATTGTTAATATTATTATGACTTGTCCTATACATGTAACATCGTGTCTCACAGGATAAATAAACTATTATCCCGCACTCTCGGTAGTGTGAGAATCCAAGATCTTGTTTGGTTACTAACTAAAAACCCCTCACACTTAAATGGGGGAGTTCTTCATCCTGCCCTCGTAGCGTCCCTTAACAAAAGAGATGAGCTGCAAGTACTATATATTATATATATAATGTATTGATAGCTCTTCTATAGAATTATGATTGCAGATTAATAACACAACTGAGTTTCTCTGAAATAAAGTTTCTATTTATTATTGAAACATACAAACATAATGAGAAAACCTTACCTGAAATAAAGAAACGACATTTTATGCTATTAATTACAATTATCTTCAAAAAATAAGTTTATCTGACAATCTCTTAAAATATGTAATTGACAAACAATAAACGAATACTATAGCAACGTACAACAGAGTAACGCGATTTCTAAAAGGAAAAAGGTAATTTTTCTTTTACATCACCCCTCCTGGGGAAGAAAATATTCGCAGAATATTTTTATTTATAGATCAGTCGTTTTCTTCAAACTGTGATACTGGAGTTAATTTTGAGATGTGAAAATGGTTTGACTCTAATTTCTTGTGACCTGTATTAATTCTATAGATAGAGTTGGAAATTTTTTTTTCGATTTTGAATGGTCCAATTCTAAGTTCATCCAATTTTTTTCTATTTAATTTGTTACCATTTTCCACAAAAACCAGGTCACCCACATTGTAATTATAATTTTCACGACCTTTATCATAAATTTTGTTGTTGTAATTGTGCTTTTTGATCGTATTATTCAAAGCAACTTTCTTGTCCTGAATCCAGTTCTTAGAATTATTTTGCTTAAGCTCTCTTGGTAAAATTGTGACGTCTGTTCCAAACATCAAATAGGACGGTGCGTATTTTGTAACGGTATGTTCCGTATCATTATATTTTCCCACACACTCTTTAGCTATAGTGGTCCAAGCCTTTTTCTTTTCATTTTCATTTATTTTGCATCTAATTTTATTTACCAGTGTTTGGTTTAATCTTTCATTTAATCCATTCGAGAAAGGCGAATCTACGGCAGTGAAGATTAATTTGATATTTTTCTCTTCCAAAAATTTCTTGAATTCATTTGAATTGATGCCTGGATACTGATCTGAGAGAATAGTTCCTACTTCTTCGGTTTCAGAGATGTTTTCCATTAGTTTGATAAAATCACTTGCATTTTGTGTTTTGGAAGTTAGGATAAAAGCATATCTTGTAAAATGATCCACAAGTAGGTGTAGATATTTTTTTGTTGACCGAGATCCTCCAAAACCACCAATGGTATCGATCGACATAATTTCAAAAGGTTTCGTGGCCGGGCCCAGATGTGACAATAATCCTATTTTCTTTTCAACTCTAGATTTATTTTTCAAACATGTAGTGCAGTTTTTACATACTTTTTTAATATTGTTGGTCAAATTTTTGGCCGTATAAAATGGTCCGATCATATTTTGCAATTGCCTGATTCCTATATGACATAAATCTTTATGTATTGTTTCGATTAGTTTCATACTAAAAGTTTCTGATAATATGATTTTTTCTTTTTTTCGAACTTTCTTAAAATAAACATTAAGCTTGGTTGTCAAATTTTTGTCTGATTTTTGAAAACTAGGGTTTTTGCTCTGATCTTCTAGTATATCCTCTAATTTTATTAAATTGACTATTTTTAGTTGTTCCTCTTCGTTTTCTTCTGGTTCCAGAACAGGATTTCTGCTAAGGCAGTCGGCTTCTGCATTATATTTACCTGGAGAATATTTTACTTGAAAGTCATATTGTGAGAGATAGTATGACAGATCTCCAAGTTCTTCATCGGTCCTTGCTTTAATGTTCATATTCTCCAAAGGTTTATGATCCGAAAATACCGTGAATTTTCTACCAATTAATTTATGTTGCCAGTATTTCACGCACTCCTTAATAGCTAAACATTCTAAATAAATGGCTTTTTTCCTCTTTTGCACCGCATTTAGCTTTTTTGAGAAATATGCTATTGGTTTTTCTTCTCCATCTTTTTGTGGTTGTTTTAGTACTCCACCTACACCCAACAGACTAGCATCCGTATAGATATGTATGGGTAAGTTTTGGTCAAATATTGTCAATACTGGTTGCGTACACAATATATCTTTCAGCGTTTCGAATGATTCTTGACATTCTCTGGTCCAAATGAATGCCTGCCCTTTTCTAAGGAGATTATGCAGAGGATCTAACAATATAGCTATATTTGAAACGTATTTGTGATAAAAATTTATTTTACCCAAAAATTGCCTCACGTTTTTTTGGGTCTTAGGAACTGGAAAATTTCTGATTGCGGTTAAATTATCGTTTAACGGTTTAACAGAATTGTTCTGAATAATATGGCCTAGGTATTTAATTGAATCAGCTGCAAACTTGCATTTTACAAATTTTAACCTGAAGCCTTCTTCCTCAATTGCTTGAAATAATTTCTTCAAATGTTCAATATGTTCAGAGAAAGTTTTTGAAAAAACCAAGATATCATCAATGTAACACACAGTGAAATTTGAAAGTTTATGTTTCCTTATAATATTGGACATTATTCTTTGAAATATAGCTGGTGAAGTTTTTAGACCGAATGGTAGGCAAGTCCATTGAAAATGACCTTCCTGTGTGACAAAAGCAGTCTTGTATCTATCTGCGACTCGTAGCGGAATTGACCAAAAAGCTGAATTTATGTCCAGCGTTGAAAAAAATTCACAATCTCTAGTTTTTTCGACTAAATCCTCGATAAGGGGAAAAGGTTGAGCCTGGGGAACTACAATTTTGTTTAGATCTCTGAAATCTATGCACAATCTTGATTTCCTATTTTCTTCCCGTTTGAACGCCAATGTTACTGGGGCTGCAAATGGACTGTACGATTCTTCTATCAATTTTCTGTCCAATAATTTTGAAATTTGTTCTTCGATTTCTCTTCTGTCATCCATCGTGCATCTATATGGCCTCTTACAGCAATACTTTTCAACCAATAAATCAATGTGTGCCTCATATCCTGACACAGTGCCGATATCGTATTTATCTTTTGCGAAAATGGATTTGTTTTCTGCTACCAATTCATCAATCTTTGATTTCTGGTCGTAACTTAAATGGTTCATATTAAGTTCGAAACTTCTTTCTTTGATACCTTCATTGAAGTTTACAGAGTATTTATCATCAATCATTTTTGAATAATTTTCAACTCCTTCTGAAATGGATATACTCTTTTCATTCTCTTCTAGATCAGAATTGATTTTAGAAATGATGTTTTCTTTTTTTGGAACTGCTTGGCTTATTCTCAAATTTTCATCTTGGGTTAGGTAAAAATTTTTGATACAATCCAGTCCAATCAAAAAATCATAATCAAAATTTGTTTTGTCTATTATCAATGCATTAATTTTTCTTTCTACATCGAAAATTTTTACATCCAATGTTACTACGCCATTTGATTTTTTTACGCCATTAATCGTTTTTAAGTTAGTATTATCATCTCTATTTCTGGGCTCTTTATTAATCTTCAAAAGTCTTGAGTTTATTAATGAAACATTTGAACCAGAGTCATAGACTCCAAAAACTTCAAGATTTCTATTCAATACTAGCTTTATTTTGATTAATGGCGGTACAATGAGTTTTTTGAATCCTCATGATTTATTTCGCATTCTAATTCTGAATTGTTAACAAGTCTTATATCTTTTTTCTCTTTAACTTTATTATTTTGATTATACCAACATAACGATTCAGGATGATAGCGCTCGCCTTTTTTTAGTTTATCACAGATACTACATTTTTGTTTCCTATCTATGTTCAGATTTCTACCATTTTTTTGCTTATTCAACTTATTTCTGTCGACAAGATGTTCTAGCTTACCAATCTCATTGAATAGATCTTTTGTTTCGAAAATATCTTCTTTATTAATCTTATCAGTAATGAATGTTGGTAGACCAGCAGCAATTATTTGAATGAGAGTATTTTGATCAATAGTTCTACTCATTTCAAGCATTAATCTTTCTTTTCTTATAGCATAATCTAATAAAGAACCTGTTTGGTATTTAAAAGCCAATGCGTATCTACCAGCGGACCAGCCTTTTTTCTCAAAAGTTTGACAAAATGTTTGTTTCCATTCTGACCACTCAGATTGTAAAGTTAATTTCAATATCATAGAATTGTACCATTCTAAACAAGATTTATCAAGAAATATTCTAAATATTTCTATTTTATCTTCATCTTCATTGATGTTAAATCTTAAACATTCCTTTTCGAAAAACTCCATCCACTGGTATGCATTAACATTTGATTTACCATCAAATTTCTCAAGAACAAACCTCTCAGCAATTTTCCTCACATTTGGTTTCTTATTTTTCTCCCGATTTTCTTCTAGCTCTTTCAAGAATTTCACCATTTGATTATTTTCATCACTGATTGAATCAACGTCTGAATTCTTCACATTTGCTTCCTCCAGATACTCATCTTGAAAGATTATATTACCATCATCATCAAAATATGCTTTTTCCAAATCTTCTGTTAGGGAAATCCACACACTCCTTCGTTGATATCTTTTCTTCAATGTATTTTTCACTCTTGCAAAATTGCTTGAAGTACATATTTCTTTGTGAAGAGATATGGACTGGTACTCTTCAGGTACCAAAAACGTTTTATTTTCTTCAGTTTGAATCGAAGTTAAAGCTATGAAGTTAGACTTTCCGTCTTCTGTTGGTTTGATTTGAAAAGAGAACTTCAATATTGACATTTTTCTTGTTGCTTACAAAAATGTCGTTTTATAATGTATTGATAGCTCTTCTATAGAATTATGATTGCAGATTAATAACACAACTGAGTTTCTCTGAAATAAAGTTTCTATTTATTATTGAAACATACAAACATAATGAGAAAACCTTACCTGAAATGAAGAAACGACATTTTATGCTATTAATTACAATTATCTTCAAAAAATAAATTTATCTGACAATCTCTTAAAATATGTAATTGACAAACAATAAACGAATACTATAGCAACGTACAACAGAGTAACGCGATTTCTAAAAGGAAAAAGGTAATTTTTCTTTTACATATATATTATTATTATTATTATTACTTGAAAATATTTGTGGGGAAATGCTTACAATATTATTTGAAATCTGAAGATTTCAATAATCATAGAATTCGAGGTCAATGACCTAACCTAACCAACTTCTATGATATTTCACAGAGCTTTTGAGAAGACGATGCCAGATTGTTTTTATATATATTTCGGGTCAAGATACATGTACAAGTACATCGAAATCTATAAATACTGCTTATAGCGGTAATCTTCTTCGCCATATGTCTCAATCCGATGCATCTTTCCCTTCCAGACCTCTATCTTCCATGGCCTGCCTCTCGCCTTCATTCCACGATCGACGGGGTCTTCCTCTTTTTCTTCTCCCTGATGGTCTACATTTGTAAACTTTCTTGGGTCACCCATCTTCTGGCATTCCATGTCCAAACCATTTTAGCGACCGTTTCGCTATTCGGTCCATGATTGTTTCTCCTGCATCCATTTTTCCTCTGACGAATTCGTTGGTCTTCCTTTCGGTCCGGGAGATCCGAGCGCTTCTGCGGAGGTAGTCCATTTCAACAGCGGTGATTCTCATTCTCAGGTCAACATTGACGATCCAGATCTCAGAACCATAGCACAATATTGACTCCACCACAGTCTTCCCGATTCGTTTTTTGTTTCTGTTCGAAATGTTCTTATCCCACCAGACAGAGTTTAGTGCACCCACTATCTTTCGACTTTGGTGTATTCTCTGTCTGATTTCAGTTTCTCCTATTCCTGAGTTGTCGACGATGGCTCCCAGGTATTTAAATTTTTCAACTTGCGGGGCTTCCGCATCATCGGTAATCAGCACTTGGAATCAAGCATCTGAATTTTTCACCAAGTACTCGGTTTTCTTCAAACTCACATGAAGGCCCCACGATTCATATTGTTTGTATAACCTTCTCATCATGAATTCTAGGTCATATGCGTCCTGTGCGAGCACCACCTGGTCGTCTGCAAAATTCAATGAGAACAAGATTTTCCTGTATGCCCGATTTTTCTCCTCCCTTAGTTCTTCTATCTCTTCTGTGGTCCATTTAACTTGCCTCTTGAGTTATTTTCTCGATACAGTACCCAATACTTCACGGGCTGTTCTTTTCAATTTATTTATTTATTTATTTATATTAACGTGTCTCAACCGTCTAGGTCATTGACACGAGGAACTGTTACATTAATTTATAAATTAAATCTGTTTTTACAATAATCTGCTTATTTGAATTTCATTCAGAAAACTCCAAGTTGCTGTGGCTGTGTCCTGTGAGTTGAGGTTGTCTTTGAGGTTATTCTTCAGTCCATATTTGTGGCGAGGCTCTCCGTAACATTGATCATTTGTTTTTGTATGAGGACCGGAATTGCTTCCATTCGCCTCTCATCTCATTTTCCACTTTTTTCTACTGTGTTTAATTGAGAAGTTCACTTCTCGTTCATTTATTGTTAGCTTCTGGATTCATCGGTAGTTGGTACTGCCCGAGGTACTTCCTCTTGTCAGTCTTTCTGTATGGTTTCTTCAATATCGCTTTTATTTCCTTGTTATCATGCTCTTTCATATCTTCGATCATCTTCTTGGCTTGTTTGTTTACTATTTCCTCTATAGTTTCGATTTTCAGTTCTTCTCTGATCTGTATATTACTCATATACCATGGGGCACCTATTGCTGTCCTTATTACTCTGTTCAATGTTCCTTGTAGCTCTTTCTTCCTATAATTATTTTCAACATTGTACCAGGAGACGCCTGCGTACGTTATGCTTGGTATAAGCACTGTTTTAATTATCTTCAGTTTATTTTCCAGAGACAGTTTGCTGCTTTTATTTAGGAGCGGGTATAAACACCCGTGAAGTTGCCTAGTCTTTCTCCTGTTTTCTTCCAATTGCTTACTGAAGCTTAGTTTTTCATCTAGAATTACTCCTAGATATTTCACTTCTTCTTTCCATTCAATGTTCTGGTTTTCTATCGTGAGATTTCCAGCTTTTTCTTTCTTCGAGTTCGTTCCGTTAAAGAAGACTGCCACTGTTTTCTTTGTATTAATCTTAATTCTCCATTTTTTGAAGTATTTCATCATTCGGTCTATATCTGTTTGCAATTGTTTCGTAACCGATTTACACATTCTTGAAGAATAGTAAACGGCAGTATCATCTGCGAACTGGGCTAACTTGCATCGTATCATTTCTGGTATGTCCGACATAAAAATGTTGAATAACAACGGTCCTATGACCGATCCTTGTGGTACGCCGGCTTCAATCTTTCTTCTTGTGGATCTTGTTCCATCTATATTTACTTGGAATTTTCTTTCTTCCAGGTATGATTGAATGATTTTGATCAATTTGGTCGGAAATTTGTGCATCTTCATTTTGAATATCAATCCTTGATGCCACATCTTGTCAAAAGCCTTTTCTATATCCAGAAAAACGGCTCCGGTGTTAGTAGATAAATTCATTTTTTCCTTTATGTCTTCTATTATTCTAACCAGTTGTTGTGTTGTAGAATGCTTTTTGCGGAAGCCAAACTGGTGATCAGGTATAATCTTATTGATTTCTGCGAATTTCGCCAGTCTTCTGTAAATTACTTTCTCTATGACTTTGCTTAAAGCCGATAGTAGACTTATTGGTCTGTAATTTGCTGGGTCATTTTTGTCCTTTCCTTGTTTCCTTATCAAAATTGTGTCTGCTGTTTTCCATCTTTCTGGAAAGTATCCTGTTTTCATTAGAGCCCTGGCTATTTCTGCAATTTCTTCGAGCGTTTCCTCTGGCAGGTTTTTGAGCGCTTGATTCATTATTCCGTCTGCTCCGGGTGCTTTTCTATTTTTTAGGTTCCTGATAATGTCGCTTATTTCTTCTTTGGTTATTTCCTGTAGTTGTTCATCTGGTTTATCCGGGCTTTCCGTTTTCGCTACTTCTTCTACCAGTTTGTTGAAATTTTCGTCATCACATTTCAGGTTAGGCTTGAATTGTTTTTCTAAGGAATCCGCGAAAATCTCTGCCTTTTCTTCGTTTGTTGCTGCAACATTGTTTCCCTTCTTCAATATTGGTATTTTCGTTTTCGTCTTCTTTCCGGTTAATGCTGAAGCCATTCTCCATAAAGACTGATCTTCCGTGTCCAATTCTTCTAATTTTTTGTCCCATTGTTCCGTAAATAATTCTCGAACTCTGGATTTCACTTCGTTCGTTAGTTTGTTCAGTATAGTTTTGTCATCTGGGTGTAGTGTTTTTCTATACTGCTTCTTAGCTTTCCTTTTTTCCTCTAGTAGTACTTTCACGTCTACAGGTAGAGGAGTCTTCTTCGGTATTTGTTGCACTTTAGTCGACTGTGCTTGTGCTTCTATAATTCTTGTCTCTAAATCTTCAACTGCTCCGTCTATCTGTCCTTTATTGCTTATTTTCAAATTTCTAGTTTTGAAAACTTCTTTGAACTTGCTCCAATTTATAGATTTTCTATTGGTAGGTAGTTTATCTGTTTTGATGTCCAGGGTCAGGATCACTGGGGCGTGATCCGAAGAAAGGTCCATCATGGTTTCTATTTCGAAGTTCATCGAGACGTTTTTCATTATTGCTATATCCAACAAATCCATCGTTTCTGTGGCTCTGTTAATATGCGTGGGATCTTTTGGACCTACAACTACCAATTTGTGTTTGTCCGTTATTCCTCTAAGCTTCATCCCACTTTCATTGGTCTTTATGCTGTTCCAGTCGGGGTGTTTCGCATTAAGGTCTCCTGCAATTATTGTTGGTCTGTTACTCTTGAAGAAAGCAGTTATATCTGCTTCATCAAATTTACTCTTTGGAGGCTTATACACAGAGTAAATGTTAATTTCACCTTCTTTTGTTTTCACACTCACACCTTTTTCTTCTATATTATTCGATGTTATTGGTGGTAGTTCCTGGTGACTTATACCCCTTTTCACTAAGATAGCTGTACCTCCGCATCTTCCGTGTTGTCTATCACTTCTGTAGGATTCATAGTTCCTAATCTTGAGTAGTTTCGTCGGCTTCAACCAGGTTTCACCTAACAGTAGAATATCTATTTTATTTTCCTCCAAAAAGAGGGTTAATTCCTGTTTTTTCTGATTAACGGATTCTGCGTTCCAGAACGCAATATTCAAACATTTATACGGCTTACTATCCATTTACTTTCGTTTAAATAATTTGATCAGTTTGTCCTGCTCATTTATAAAGGCGATCTTCTGTTCAATTGTGGCGTTCGCTGCACACAGTGTAAGCGTCATTCTTCCTAGAATGACGGCTAGTTCGTCTTCTGGTTTGGTTTGCCTAGGTTCTTTGGCTTTCACGTTTTTCTGTTCTTTTTTGGTTTCCTTTTTCTCAGGAATAATCTCTTTTGGCGGTGGTTTTTGCTTATTTTCTTCGGTCTTTGTAGTTTTGTGCTCCATGTTCCGTTTTGCCCAGATGTTGTCTTTGGGCAAAGGTGCTTCCTTGAATTTCTTCTTCGACACTTCCGGGTTGTTGGGGTTCTTCGTACATTTAATATATGACGAAAGGTGGTCCCCACCACAATTCGCGCATTTCGGTGACGTCGTTTTTGGTTTCGGGCACTCTGAACTCATGTGCCCATCTCCACATTTCATGCATTTGAACGCAGCATGACAGATCCTCTGCGCATGTCCAAACATTTGGCATCGGTGGCACTGTATGATCTCAGTTCTTAATCTTAGGCTTTCCACTTGCACGGATAGCCCACAACAAAATTCCAGTTTTGTGAATATGGCTTTATAAGCCTTGTCAATTTCCACTAGGACAAGTGGGATAGGGAATCCCTTTTGCCCCTTCATCCTGGTCACCTTCGTTACGGGGTAACCTTGTTTGGCCAAATCATTCTTAGTTTCTTCTTCGCTGATTTGGATCAAAACACCTCGGAGAACTACTTTTAATTTCTTCTCACTCTTAAGCTCGTAAGCATGAAATTGCTCTTCTGTTTCTTTAAGGGCTCTGTACAAGTTCCGATAATCCTCTTCTGTTTTGGGTTCAAGTTGAACACCGTGACCCACTACCTTCGACTTTTTCACTTGTATATTTCTCCTCTGTATCATATCGTTTATTTGACCCCACCTCAAGGGATCTCTGATTATCAAGTGGGCTATTCGCTTACTTTTCACTGGTCGATCCATTTTAGGTGTGGGTTTCTCCAAAGTCTTCTTTTCTTTGGACACATCCTGGTCAATCCTGGTTAAATCCTGGTCACTTTCCTTTGTCTGCTTTTGGTCCTCTTCGATATCCATCTCGTCGTCGGATAATACAGGGTGAGTCTTTGACTTGTACATATATTTCAACTGTAGATTCCTCTCATCAAACGAAACACTTTTTTCCCATACCATTTTTCAAAATTCGGTTTCGTTTGGAAGATACAGGGTGTCGAAAATCCACGAAAAAAACACTTTTCTGTTCATATCTCCGGAACCGTTATTTCAAATGAACTGAATTTTGGTTGATTTTTTACTCTATTCATGGTGCATATTACTCAATCGAAACTTATTCAATATCTCTCCTAGTTTGAAAGTTACAGGGTGGTCGACTCATAAATTCAGGCAAAAACACTATCAAATCACTTGAAAAGGATAAACGGTTCATATTTTCGAAAGAACCAATCGGTTTAGAAAATAAAAGTATTCTTATGTTTTTTCAATAAAACGCGTCGTTCTCAAGTTATTCTTCATTGTCTAAGATTAAATTTGAGGAAAAAATCATGAATTTCAAGAATAATCTGAATGCTGTCCTGAGTTAAATCTCATCGAATATTATTTCGTCTCTGGTCTCTCAAAAGTTAACAATGTTGTCAGAATTATTATCAGTTTATCAACTTTGTCAAGACGAAAATCTCTATGATGAAAAAAGTTTGATGTAGAGATATGTAATAATAAAATCCCACATACATTTTATAGGCAGTTTCTATTGAAAATTCATTGTTACCGGTCCTTCAGCAAAAAAATTTTCAAAACAATAATAACTCGACACCAGACGACACTACTATTACATCAATTCACTAAGTCATTTACAGAATCATCACCTTTTTGCTTTATTCTCTGTAAATTAATAAATAATAAATAAATAAATCGAAGTCACTGACTAACGTTGGAGGTTATTAGAGACACAGAAACTCTGTATGTCTTGCGTGGCGGCTACATCCACTCCACAGCCTTCAGAAGCAACAGAAATCAGATGGGAAGAGTAGGCCGTGGCCCGTGCTACATCGCAGCCGGCAAAGAACGTAGCGGCGAGAATCAGAACTACTCGTTTGGCGTTTCCTACAGTGACTCTAATATCAAACTCTATCAGTGATAAAGTCACTGTAGCGTTTCCGAAGAGCAACGCCTAGACGCCTTTAGCGAAAAGTAAACAAAACTGGTGCCCTTGCGATAAATGCGATAGTTCTTCTGGGGTACGTACCGCTCCCTTGGTTTCGACTATACTATTGTTTGAAGAGAAAATAGGCCATCTGGCATCGTCTTCTGTAGAGTTCTGTGGAATATAATATCACAGAAGATGAGTTAGGTTAGGTCATTGACCTCGAATCATATGACTTACGTTGATGGAGTTAGGATAGGTTAGTTGAAACCACTTCTGATTAGATCGTTCCAGAATATTGGGGAAAATATGAACAAATTATTAGTGTTTACAAACTAATCTTCAGGAAAATCGAAGAAGGAACTTATTTTTGTGTGAGAAATATGGCATTTCAATTGCAGAAATGATGGACAAAACTTAGCGTTTTTGTTAGGAAATATCGTGTTTGTAACATTCTTATTCGAATAAGGTTAGTGCTTGAGTATTTTCTAAATGTATCACCCCGAATATCTAATAATCACATCAATTTCAATTGAAAAATATGAACTTTGAGGTGTTTGTAGAGAATAATATCAGGGACGCATTTAGCACAATTTTTTTTTTCAAATGGCTATATCTTTTTATCAGAGCCGAATTCAGAAAAATGGAAAATGAAAAAAAGGTTTATTTTGGCCTAAATAATCTACAGTTAAAATATATGTACAAGTCAAAGACTCACCCTGTATATCGTATCGGTTAGATACTTCGGTCCTCCTATTATCACTGTCCTCACTGTTTAGCCTTGGTCGTTTCACAGTTTTCTTCGGTTTTTGAAAAACCGGTCCGTCATTTTTGTCCACACTATCACTGCACTTATTGTCTTTTTCACCAACTTTCACTAATCGGTTCTTGAGTTGACCGAATAAATCTTCCATGTCGTAATTATTTTTTGCCAGTACTTCCGCTAGGGAGACAAATTGAGCAATGACCTTCTCCATTGTGGAACCAACGATCTGAGATCTGGACTCGACACACTACGAACTGGTCACACCACTTAACTCCTTTTTCACCGTTTTAGCGCTTGCGCACTCGTTACACGTCTGCTCTGTACGACGTCTCGATCGCCACTGGCTCTCCGTAACGAGGACAGTGTAGAATAATATGTTTTACGGTTAGGGGAGTACAACAGTACTCGCAACTGGGAGGATCATCGTTTGTCATCAGATGGCCGTGGGTCAATTTCGTGTGTCCTATTCTGAGTCTTCGAATCACAACTTTGACCTGTCTTTGCGGAAAATTTATTTTGGGAGGGATGTCAACTTTGGGTTGGATTTCGTGTAGTTTCTGGTTGCTTTTGTCCCATCTTGTTTGCCATTCTCGGATAAATTGCTTCTTGAAGGTGGCTTTGAGGTCTGTGTGAGGAAGAATGTCACATGTGGGGACCTCTGAGGTTCTTGCCAAATTTGCAGCCCGGTCAGCTTGTTCATTACCGCTTATACCCATATGGGATGGAGTCCAGATTATGGTGATGGATGTGTTTTTGTGGGTTATTAATTCATGACACTTTTTTAGAATTTGTTGTGACAATACATTTTGTGTGTAAATGTTAGTTATAGTTTGGATGGCAGAAAGAGAGTCTGTAATAATTGCAATATTCTGTCCCGGGGACATTTCGACGTGGAGGGACTTGTATATGGCGAACAGTTCTCCAGTATATACGCTGCATATAGGGGAGAGCTTATACGATATTGGTAAATTGGGGGTGTCGATGAGGGAACATGCTATTCCTTGTGAGTCTTTTGAAGCATCAGTGTAGATTTGTTTGTCGTATTCTCCTTCATCCAGTAGTGCGAGGAATAAGTTTCTGGAAATAGTGGCCGGTGTTGTTCGTTTGTCGTATTTATTCAGAGAGGTGTTGACTGTAGGCTGTAGTCTTGTCCAGGGAGCGTGATCGGAGAGGGACATTGGAGTAACAGATCTCCAGTCTGTTGATTCTGCAAATTGCTGAAGGATTTCAGGTATTGAGTGTTGAATTCTTGAGTTTGTAGTAGCAGGACTCCAGGAGCTCTTAATGATGTCGTGTAATGGATGATTTGGGATGGCAGATATTTTACAAGCATATGATAACATATTTCGTTGTCTGCGTAAGCCCAGCGGTAGTTCTTGAGCTTCTACGTGAAGACTCTCAGTTGGACTAGATCGAAAAGCGCCCAGGATGATACGTAGCGCTGCGTTCGGTATGGTGTTCAGGTACTTGAGGTTGGTTTTGCTCGTCGTGGAATAAACTATGTCAGCGTAATCTAATTTGGAGCGAATCAGGGACCTGTATAACTTCAGCAAGACTTCTTCATCACAGCCCCAGTGGTGATGTGATAACGTTTTAAGGATGTTCATGTTGTGTAAGCATTCTCCTTTGAGTTTTCTTATATAAGGGGTCCAAGTGAGTCGCTGATCGAGGGTTACCCCAAGATATTTTAAATGATCAACTATTTGTATGGGAGCGTTGTTCAACGTTAAGTAGGGTTGGCATACGGGCTGTCTTCTGGTGAAACGAATGACCTTCGATTTTCTGTGAGAAAAAAGAAAACCTATGTGTTTCGCCCATCTAATTATGTCATCAAGGCTATTCTGTAGGAGTTTGCACGTAGAGCTGGTGCTTTTTCCAGAGCAAAATAATAGGAGATCGTCAGCATATAGGAACATTTTCAGTGGGGCTCTAATGAGTGAGCATATATCGTTGATAGCGAGAAGAAATAGGGTAGTGCTCAATACGGAACCTTGGGGTAGACCATTCTGAGTGGAGTGAGGAGTTGATTTTTTACTATTTGCGACTACACTAAAACTTCTGTTTGTGAGAAAGTTTTCCAGGAAAAAATATATATTACCATTCAGATTGGTTTCTTTCAACTTGATCAAAATGGCTTCCCTGCTAGTGCTGTCAAAGGCGGAGTCTATATCGAGCATGACAGCTATGAGGTCTTGGTGGTCGGAGAAAGCCTGTGCAACTTCCGTTTGCAGTAGCATGAGGTTGTCTATCGATCGACGATTTTGTCTGAAACCAGATTGTGAAGGGCGAAGAATGTTGTTTTTCTCAAGGAACCATGTGAGCCTTCTGTTTACCATTTTTTCTAGCACTTTGCAAAGTGTACATGTCAAAGCAATGGGTCTGAAAGTGTTCGGAAGCGGTTTTGAGTGGCCTGGTTTCTTGATCGGAATGATATATGACTCACGCCATGGCGTGGGAAATTGGTGTTGGGTCCACATTCTGTTATATAGTTGCAGGATTTTGGATAGCGTTCCAGTATGGAGATTCTTAAGGAATATCATGGGTATATCATCTGGGCCTGCTGCTGTATTTCTCATAATTGAGAGTGCGGACGTAAGTTCGATCATTGAAAAGGGTTGGTTTATAGTTGGATGCAATTCGTCCTCAGGCAGGTGTGTACTGGGTTGACGTGTTGGAATTGAATTGGTAGTTTTCTTATGAAAGTGCTCTGCCAGAATATCTACAATAACTTGTGAGTCGGTGGAGAGTTCGTTATTTTCGTTTAGAACCCCGGAGATTTTTGGAGAAGTGTTGAGTCCTTTGATCTGCTTTATTTTAGTCCAGACTTGATTGGATGGTGTGTTCGGGGTAATTGTGGAAACATAATTCTGCCAAGAAATTCGTTTGGTCTGTTTCAGGACTTTTCTGCAGAACGCTTTATGTTTTTTGAAATCTATAAAATCAGTAGGACTACGTGTTCGGCGATATCTATTCAGAGCCCTCTTGCATTCTTTGACTGCTACGCTGCAAGTTTCATTCCACCAAGGAACTGTTCTCCTACCTGGATTAATTGTGATTTTCCCAATGTGATTTTCAGCTGACGTTGTTATGATGGAGGTTAACTGGATTGTGGCATGGTCAGTGTCGTCTGATAGTGTAGTTTCCGAGAGTTGTAGATCGACTTCGTCTCTAAATAAGTCCCAGTTGGCATTTGAGAGTTTCCACTTTGTGAAGCCTTCTGTTTCTGAAGAAATGTTGTCGGAAATGAGGATAGGAAAGTGGTCGCTGTCGTAGAGACTGTCCAACGTGTGCCATGAAAGATGAGGTGAAGTGCAAGGGTCACATAGACTGAGGTCGATTGAAGAAAAGTTCCCCGAATAAGAACAGAAATGGGTGCTCTCACCGGTGTTAAGGATGTTGAGATCGAGTTCCGTTATCACACCTTCAATAATTTTTCCTCTTCCGAATGTAGTATCTGAGCCCCAGATAGTATTATGAGAATTGAAGTCACCCACAATAATGTAGGGTGCAGGAAGCTGCTTGATGAGATCAGACAGTTCAGTATCTGTTAGATTATATCCTGGGGGTATGTAAACATTGCATATAGTGAGTTTCCTGGGACACCAGGCACATATAGCGACAGCTTCCAGATTTGAGTTTAGTGATAGTTCCTTATGGTAGATATCTGACGAAGTGAATATAGACGCTCCAACACTAGCTCTTCTATTGGTGTTTCTGGTGAAGTGACACCCTATATAATTTCGTAAGTTAGGGCTATAATTTGGCTTGAAGTTGGTTTCCTGCAGACAAATAAAATCAGGTGAGACGTCTGAGATTAGCTGTTGGATACGTTCCAGGCGAGGATAGTATCCATCGCAGTTCCACTGTATCAACTTGAAGATACCTGTGACGATTGAGAGCAACTGTCAGATATTATCTCGTCATCGCTTGTCATGCTCAAATTACTCATGGAATCCGTATTAACCTGTTCGTCCTTCAGTTTGCCCCTGATTTTTTTCGATATCCTTGTGATTCTATTTTTGGTCGCTCTGTCTAGGTGTGGGTATATTTTGTGTAGGTCTTCGAGGATTGATGCAGGATTTGTTGTGAACTTTGTAGCTTCAGCATAAGGGTTCGCGTTACCAAAAGTGTTTTCCAAAAATGCGATCAGATTATCGAACGGAAGATGGAAAGATTCAGGTTGTTCTTGGTAAAGTTCTGAAATTGAATTTTTCGTTTTTTCACTCAGGGAATTATCTATAGGAGGTTCTGTTTTACGCTTTTTCTTTGCATGTTTGTCGTCTGACGAGCTGTGAACTGGGGTTTTCGGGGGAGGCATCGGATTTTCTGTTAATGAAGGTGGCTCTGTATCAAGTTCTGGTTGACTAGTTTGGTCGCTAGTTGAGAGGATTTCTGATAGGCCTCTTTTAAAAGCAGGTGTTTCACTTGTTTGGGGCGCTACAGAGGATTCAGCGTCACATTCTTCTTCTGTTGGAGGAGTTTGTGGTTGGGTGATTATTTCTGTTGTCTTTGTAGTGTTGGAGCAGTTTGAGGCGACGTGGCCTATTTGGTGACAAATGAAACACTCCATTCTGTCGGTAGAAAGAAAAATCCTATTGTCGTTCCCATCATATTGAATTAAAGCAGAAGTTTGTAGCTCAAAATTTTCATTTGGAGGGAAGATGTATGCTTGTCTGCGGAAACTTAGTATGTGGGAGTATTCCTCACCAGGTAATCCTGCTCTTAAGAACGAGACAGGGGATGCTAGTTGAAATCCAAGGTTCTTAATAACGTCTGTGACAAGTTCATGAGGTATGCAGGGTGATATGTTCGATATGATAAGTCTTTTGGTTGGTGAGACAAGTCTTCGAATGCCTAGATTGATGTCGTTGATGATAACTGATGGGTGGGAATAAATTAGATCATCAACGATGTTTACGCTAGCTAGATATATGCAGATCCTGTTGTTGGATATTCTGGAAGCGAAGCATATATTCCTGGGTTGAACGATTTCACCAATTGCCTGTACGTAATCGTGCAACTTAAGGTTATCTTCTGCGTGGAGTACAATAGCTTGTTCACGTTTGGGAAAGCTTACTTTCGGGATTGATTTAGCAGCAGAAACATATGAATTTTTCGAGGGGGTTGTTGTTTGATTGGGCATTGAGGTGGTGGTAGGCACTGTGGAGGATGACATTTTTGACGCCCTTGTACTCAAAGACGAAAGAGATCACTTAAAAAGTCTTATTTGATATTTTTTTTGGCGGTATACAAGAATACACCATAGTGTATTATTGGTTGCCTATCGGCCGACCAGCGCAGCGGATGTTTCCCTGCGTGTTTTTCAGCGTGAAAAAGTTGTTTACTCACTAACCCAATTCGGAAGAAAAATTAAAGAAAAAACTTCTAGTGGATGGATCAAAGTCCCTTTGAATGTTAAGTAGTCACACTCTTTTGGAAGTTTCCACTTTCCCTTGCTTTGAACTGGAAAATCTATGGTATAAACTAAGAGCGATGTGTACACTGTGCGCGCAAACTCGTCAATTCCTGTTCTTTTCAAGCTTTGTTTCAGATTGATGTATTCCTGCTCAACGTCTTCTACTGCTGCAATGCTATTCAGTTCACCGTTCAACCTCCTTCCGAAAAGGTCGCGGATACTTGTTTGTTGAAGTAGGTATAATTTGAAATCTTCTACATTCTTCTTCTCTGCCTGTTGAGTCTTTTGTTCTTGCTTGGGGATTTTATGATATGGGAAAAGAAAACAAGCCAACACTAAGTAATGGTCTGAGCCGCAATTCGGATTGTGCTTATTTTCTCTTCAAACAATGAAGCAGTACGTCCCCTATCGTTAACGGATGAACTGACGCAAGGGCACTAGTTCTGTTTACTTTTCGCTTATGGCGTCTAGGCGTTCCCCTTTGAAAATGCCCTACCTCGCAGCCAGCGCACAAGACCAACCGTTGTTCTGTGTCTCCAACGTCAGAAATTAGACGTTCTGTGGTCAGTCTCATGAACGAAGTTGCCGCATGCGTATAGCGATTACCACCGTGATTTATTCACGATTTATTTATTTACACAGAAAAATGGGAACATTTGATGATTATGCGGATACTTTCAGTGAATTAATGTAAAAATAATCGTGTAGTGTCGAGTTAATAATAATAATAATAATAAAGCTTCTTTATTTCAGATCTTACAAAGTTGTTGAACATAAGAAATGAAATGACGTCCAAAAAAAATCACTAATATATCCTATAAATACAGACTATTGGAATTAAAATATTCTTCTAGATTATACGGTTCCAATCGAACCAGCATTTTTCTTATCATGTTTTTAAAAGTTCCTACATAATTACATCTCTTAATATTGTCCGGCAGTTTATTGAACAGTTTAATACACATATAGTACGGACCCTTCTCTTTCATGGTTAATCCATGTTGTGGAAAAAAAGATCTAGATTTCTTGTATTATAACCATGTTCTCTATTAAATTCAAAAATGTGTTTATTATTGAAAAGAAAAATTAAACACTCATAAATATATAAACCATGAATAGTAAATAAATTCTTTTGACGAAACATTCCTCTACAAGATTGTCTAAAATTTAATCTGTACATACATCTCAAAGTTCTTTTTTGAATGACAAATATTGAATTAATTTTAACATTACGACCCCAGAATATTATTACATACCTCAAGATAGATTCGAAATTAGCATGATATATTATTTTCACAATATTCTCTTCTAAGTGATTAGAAAGAATCTTTATTCCGTAGCCAATACTGGACAACTTCAGACAGACCTTATCTATATGAAGTTCCCAATTGAGGAATTCATCAAGGTGAACACCCAAGAATTTGGTGTCCGATGAAAGTGTTACACTGCTATCATTCAGAACAATGCAATCTAGAGATGTGTTCAGAGCCTGTTTAGGATGGAAGACTACCAGATTGGTTTTGTCATCATTTATCACCAACTTGTTCATATCAAACCAATCATGCACCTTAAAGAACGCATCTTTTGTTCTGTGAACAATCTCCTTCAAATCACCCCCCTCAATTAAAATATTTGTGTCATCAACATAATTTACATTTTGGTACTCATATATTGCCTCTGGTAGATCGTTAATGTAAACTAAAAACAAAATTGGACCAGCTATAGTACCCTGACCAACTCCCAACTCCACATTTCGAATATCTGATTTTACATCAGCACTCAAACTATTGAGAATAACCTGCTGCTTCCTATTCGACAAAAAGGATCGTATCCTTTTGCTCTCCCCCTTATACCACATCTATCCAACTTCCGAAGAAGAAGCTCATGATCAACACAGTCAAAAGCCTTGCTCAAATCAAGAAAAAGAACCAATGCTAAATTCTTATTCTCCAAACAATGCAAAACAGCATTCACAAATTGAAAAATAGCAGTGTTCGTAGATCTGCCCTTTAAATATCCATGTTGAAATTTAGAGAATAAAGTATTTTCATTCATGAAACTTAATAGTCTGGTGACCATAACTAATTCAAAAATCTTGGAGAATGCAGGTAACAAACTGATTGGTCTATAGTTACTCAAGTCAAGTGGATCCCCTTTTTTGAGCAATGGTTTTATCAATGCAAATTTCAACTGATCAGGATAAATAGAGTACCTCATGTAACAAAGCACATCTGATATTGTCCTGATACAAGATTTCACCAACTTTAAGGGTATACCATCATAACCACAACAATATTTATTTTTCAATTGATTAGACAATTCAACCAATTCAGTTGAACTGACTGGCCTAAGAAATAAAGATTTGTCACATTCGGGAATTAGGCACTCAGAGGTCCTTTTGCTCTGAGTTTTCGTTAAACTTTGCACAACATCAACAAGGTATTTATTAAATTCATTCACAAATTTTGGTGAATTTCATGAATTACATTATTCTGATTTGAATTCTTTCCAGTTATGTCCTTGCAAATTGCCCACATAGTTTTCATTTTACTGTCTGATCTATTAATCCTATCCTTATATTGTCTAGTTTTCTCATTCTTCAATAAATTATCATATTCTTTTTTCAACTTATTGTATTCAGATCTACAAACAGAATCAAAATCTGACAAAACAAGCATAGTCTAATTTTTGTTTAGTTTTTTCAATTTCATCATTATTTAATAAGGAACTATGTTTTTTATTTTTGTGCACTGGAGTTATTGGAAAACATTCATTGAAAATATTTATAAAGTTATTAATGAAAACTTGCCACTGCAAATTGACATCAGATTTCCTAACCTTCATAACTTCTTCCCAATTTTGTTGTTCAAGCTTTTCAATAAAAAGTCTATCATTATCCACACTGAAAAATCGCTTCCTGACAAGCTCAATATCGAAACTACGGTCTAGTTGAAAGCAGACCTTCTGAGCCTTATGGTCAGAAATATGATATTCTAGTATCTCAGATGACAAAATATTACTCATATTTGTGAAAATATTATCTAGACAACTTTTTGATCGTTCCGTAATTCTTGTATAATCATTAATTTGAGCATTTATGGAAAAATGATTCATCAATGCAAATAACCTAGTTTTGACACTGTTATCATCTTTCATCTCAATGTTAAAATCACCTACTACGAAAATGTCCCTGTTTTCAACAATCTTGTTACATAAAACATATTCAAGTTTATCAAAAAATACCTCGATATTTCCGCTGGTTGGAGTTAAAATTCCAACAGGATATTTGGATATTGTTTGGATAGAAACATCGCCACAGATAATTTAGTGCTGAGTATCATTACATTCTTCATTGATTTCAATTTAATACGATGGTATCGACATTCATTATTAATATCCGAGTTTTGTATTTCATTGATATTTATTTTCGATATGGACCGGTAACAATAAATTTTTAATAGAAACTGTACGTATGAAATGTATAATTTCATGCTTCTAAGAATTCAATTTTATCTCCCACATTCGTGAGATTTTATTATTACATATCTCTACATCAAACGTTTTTCAATCATAGAGATTTTAGTCTTGACAGAGTTGATAAACATTCTGACAACATCGTTGAATTGTATAGAGATCAGAGAGTTTATAAATTTCAGCCATTCTGTGATATAATAACGGTGGGTTTCACAAAGCGTAATCACCGCTGGTTTGAGATCAACGGCTTGATTCTCTGATTTTTGAACTGTCAAATCGAGTTGATTCTAGATCAAGCTCGGATCACCGTTGATTACGCTTTGGGAAATCCAGCGTATATCCAGGGAAGCATGCAGATTATTCTTATGATTTTTTCGAAAAATTTTATTGGGTAAAATTGAGAATAGGTCGAAAACGACGCGTTTTATTGAAAAAATATGGGAATATTTTTATTTCTTGAAATGATTGATTTTTTCGAAAAGATGAACCATTTATTTTTTTCAAGTGGATTTATGAGTCGGCTACGCTGTAACCTTTAAACGATGAGGAATTTCGAATAAGTTTCGGTTGAGGATTATGCATTAATGATCCAGTCAACCAAAATTCAGTTTATTTGAACAGCAAAGTGTTTTCTTCATGGATTTCCGACCCCCTTTCAAATCAAGCCGAATTTTGAAAAATGATATAGAAAAAAGTGTTTCGTCGGACAAGAGGAATCTTCAGTTAAAATATGTACAAGTCAAAGACTTACTCTGTAAAGGTAAAGCTGTTGTTCATAGAAACATGCCTGTAAAGGTGAATCTCATGTGTAATGATAATGTAATGGAATACGGTAATAGTGCAGATCAGATTATGATGGTGTATGATGTATTATAATATTCACATTCACAAATTAATGAAAAATATAATTCTCATGTTCTAATTTCGAAACTGAATTGCATTTCAATACAGTTCAATGACACATTGAAAGTGGAAGGAAACCTGCAATATGCAGACTCTGTAAAACGGACTGAAAAGTATCACTCACATCTTATTGGAACGACAGTATCGCTCAGTTCGCTTTGCCCTACCCTTCTGTATTTTGGATCAGTCTTTCATCATGTTTTCAAAAATAAAATATCTTTTATGTTACAGTATGCGAACATCCTTATCGAGAAAGTTTTGAACATTCGACAAGAAGATATTGTCGGTCGATATTTGGGCGAGAATGTCGCTTATGATCAATCACAGTTGAATATCATAGCATCATCCCTTTTGCGGGGAAAAGAATGGATGGGACAACTCACGCTGCAGAAAAAAAAACATGAAACATTAACAGCCAATTGTAAGGCAGTTTCAATTGCCTGCTATGGAAGGTAAGATCACATTTTTTGCTTTGAGATATCGTCAATACAAAGGGGGAATGTCATTTTCATTTTTCTTGACTGAAGTTATCCAATTCGTCATTGTACCGTCTCAAAGATCTAATTCCGTCTCTAATGGCAATAACTACCTACGTCTTAACTCTACCGACTCTCGTAGTATTACTGTCCTGACTCCCCGACCAAAAATCAACTGACCCACCCAAATGACAACTGACCTCACTACCCCTAATTATGCCCTTAACGTTAATTCTCGGTTCCGCCCCCAATTTGCATTCGAGAAAAGGGGTGTTACTTCTTGTACGACTTGAGCTAATGAAATAAGCAAGTGCCAAGTGCATCTTTGAGCATCTTACTACCGCAGTGGCCCGATGCCACCTAGGAATGATAAGCTACAAAGAAAACACTTGCGTCTAAATTGGTCCGTTTATCTTATTCCACGAAATGGTGAAACTGCTAAATCTCATATCACACTTCTTTTCAACTATCAGATAAAGGTTTCACATTCAGCACTCGAAAGCTCACACATGGAAGTAATTAAATGCAAAGCAAAAATGTTACTTTAATCTTAGACGCAATATGAAGCGGTCCACACACGAAATTCAGAAAAATTTAACAACTATATACATTTAATCGGAATGAAATCCTACATGAACAATACATAATATTCTTCGTCTCTTATGTTTATTGCTTGAATAACTTTTATGGTGTGATGTTTATCTATGACTACCCTGTCAATCCAAATAGTTCTAAAAAATTCTATGGTTCTGGTAGTTCTTTGTTATTACACTGTCTTGTTTTATGTCTAATCGAATATTTGTTTCCTTGTCCCTTAGGTTACCAACACATTTCGTACTTATTTTGGAGATACCAGGTGTAGCTGAGATTAACATCAAAACGAATATTCAGACAGCTGAGCAAAGAAGAATAAGTGACTTCAGAAAGGCTTCCATAAACAAAATGATGGCTCTACCTCTTGAAGCTCCCATTGTTAAGGTTGGTAACTTTAAAAAAAATCTAACCACCTTACCAGGATTTTACGCTGTGTGTCAGTGAAATGCCTACAAATTAATCGCCCTGTCTACATGAAGCGCCATGCACTAAACACAGAGGATATGAAAACACATAATAACAATCTATTTTATGACAAACATTTCAAGGTTTCAGAAATGGGGTTTTCAGTTGCAAATTTGCATCTTGCGAGAAATGAAGATAACCATGAAAATAAACATTAGGCGAACGAACAATTTATTTGTTAATGAATAGAATAGAATATGTTTATTGGTCTTTGTGGACATTAAATTATTGTATATAAGGCCCGGCGATCAATATATTAGGTAGATTCGCATTTCAGGCAGATCCACCTTGTAGGTAGATTCACCTTTTAGGTAGATTCACCTTTTAGGTAGATTCACCTTGATGGCAGATACTCCTTTGAGGTAAGATTCGCATTCAACTGTAAAAAAAACCAACAGTTAGGTGAGGAGAAGAATATTTTGAGAAATGTCAAACTCTATCGAGTAACCTTGACAACCATAACCTAAAAAAATGATGAACTTCGTAACTTTACGAATTTTTTGCGGAGTCCCGGAGGAACGTGTCGAGAAACCCTTTGCGTACACGGTGGAAAGAGGATATGCCGCTTCGTTGGAAAAAAAACCCCAAGGTCTAGGTGCCCCCAGAAAAAATCCTTATACCTCGCAAATCGGGTCTATCCGGCGATTTCGACCCTTTTCGCGAATTTATTTAAAATACTTCCCGGGGTCCTAAAAAAATCCGAAAACACCCACGCGAGCCCCCGTTCTTCTCCTTTCCGACTTTTTGTATGTGAAATGGCGACCTATCAAATTTTCTGAAAGTTTGTTATGTTGTTGTACCCGTTTCAGTGACCAAAAGTGTGAATGGATCCAACCCAATTCCATGGCTAGTTTTCTAAATACGGGTTGTTAAAGTTGAAAATTGCCCAAGTTTTCGGATTTTCTTTTTAATTATTAAGAGTCAGATTGGATTTCTGTTGCATACACACGTTTACTACATGTTCTATTAATGAAATTAGTTGATACGTATGATGAAAAATATTCATATTTACAGGGTGATTCACGAATGTATGACGGTAGTTTTTTGCCAAAATTCACTTTTTCTGCTGGGACATCAGAAAGACATATTTTTGAAATGTTCTTTCCGATTTAGTATCATGACGACAAAATATTGCACAGTGAATATTTTTTACACCCGCGCGAGCACCCGTTCTTCCCCTTTCCGACGCCCCCATCCACTCGCAAGCAATGTTCCCGAAGTTCGTGAGCACTATTGGCCTCAACTGCCACGGTAATATCATCCGCGAATAGGACTAATATATTAGCAGCAATATATTCTGGTAACTCATTGATGAATAATAAAAAAAGTAGTGGTCCCAGGACCGAACCCTGAGGAACACCAAGATCAGTAACATATTTCCGTGACTCAAAATCACCCACCCGTACGAAAATCCCACGATTCGACAAGTAGGAACCAATACAATCAAGGAATACACCCCTAAAACCCATTCGGTACATCTTATCAATAATAAATTGATGCCGGAGACAATCGAAAGCACGGAAAATGTCAAAGAATATCCCAGCAACTTGGTCCTTTTGTCCAGGCAATTGTATATGAACTCCTCAAATTCGCAGCAAGCAGTCTGGGTTGACTTTCCATTCTAAAACCATGCTGCATGCCTGTCAATATAGAAAACTTGACCAAGTAGTCCATACATTCTATTGAATCAAATCCTTTCGAATATCTTGGATATCTAGCTTAATATGGAGATGGGCCGATAGTTTGGGATATCATCAACATCTTCTTTTTTATGAATGGGTGTAACCCTTGCTAATTTTAAGACAGAGGAAAAGTGTCCTTGCGAAACCAGTTCGCTAATTAGATAAGCCATATGTTCCGCTATGAAAGGAGCTAAGGATTTGAGTATTTTCGCTGAAATAATGTCAGGACCGGTTGCGCTACCATTCTTTGAAGTGGTAAAAGCTGACATGAGTAGTACAGGAAAGAGAAAAAAATTGTGCTGCATCAACTGGTGTGTGGTGCACTCAGTGGACATGGAATTTTCATAGTGATCCTGCAATTTTAATTCGTTAATTTCCGTAAAATATTTGCCAAAAGTCTCCGCGACAATAAGGGGACATAAAATTTGGGCATTACTAACCTTGAGATTGATGTGTTTTCGGCTACAAACATTTCCCCCCAGTTCGTTTCTAATCAATTTGCAAACTGTCCGATTAGTGGAGTGCCTGGAGCATTCAAAACCGTAAAACCTCGGATTAGAGTTATAGTGAATGAAATAATATGATCGATGTGGGATATTGTTTTTTAAACTATAAATTGCAATGTTTACCCATTTTTTTCTTGTGCAATCCATTTTTTCATTGTTTAACCAAATTATTATAAAGGATTTATGTTTGACCATATATTTTCACTTTAAACAGTAATTTTTTTGTATTTTTGTGTTGAATCTCACCTGAGTAGACATATAGGAACATTTTTCAAAGATACCTTTGAATAAAAATACCAGTAGGCAATGTAGGCATCTCGAACGTGGAGGGGAGAGCGGAGCGACAGCTGCTATGTACAATGGAATTTCTCGGCCAGTTTTTTTATAAATGAAACGTACTCTATTGTGTACATTTAAAGAAATAATGTAATTAATTACGACCATGAAAAAAAATTATTAGTACGAAATCCGTTTATTTAAATATATAACATTGTTGTCAACATCAAATATTTTCTTCTACTTCATCTATCTGTATAATGGGTGAAGTATTGGAACAACTATTTTCGCTGCACTGTAGACATGCTCCACTACAGTATAAACCACTTTTTCTGCATCCACACACAGCTCCACATCCCTTTTTGCAATTACAATATAACATTTGCAATAAATTATCTGGTGCAGGTAATTGATTCATTGTTATTGGGACGTACATGTTATTGGAATACTTCCATACCCAATTTTCAATAACTACGTCATTTCCTAGCCATATCTGAATTTGTAGGTACACTATTTTAAGGTGCTCAAACGCTGCATCAGTTGTTGGAGGCAGTGATGACAAAAGAACACTTGTATTTTTGGCTGTTGCTTTTATGAAAGAATTGAACCTTAATGTATTTAAATCATGAGTGTTAGCCATATAAACTCAAAATACATGCCACACCTGCTTGCAATATATTATTGGGGTCTTCATTGATATTTTTAAATACTTTTACTGAGTCGTGTAAATCAATCCGTTTCTCAAAATTTTTGGCAAACTTAATTTTTCCTTTAGTGAAAAATGCAGAAGTAGTGTCACAACTCGTAAAGGCATGTAAAAAAAGAATATGTTCTTTACAGTTTGGTAATGATTTTTCTAAACATTTCGATGAAAATATCTTCTGTTGAACTTTGCCTCGGGATGGTTTTAGAAGATATATTTCACGATCTTTATCTACCAATGCCGTTTATATCACTAAGACATCGATATCTTCTGAAACTATAACAACATCTTTTGATTCCAAATTTATTGCCATCTCAACAATTAATTTGTCGGAGGGGGGGGGTTCCGGGACCCCGCCCCCCTCCCCCTGGCTACGTGCCTGCATATGTGTTACTATTATAATTATTTTTCGAATATCTTACATAATGGTCACATATCATTGCAAACGTTATATATTAGAGATAATGGCAGCTGTCGCTCCGCTCTCCCCTCCACGTTCGAGATCCCTACTGGTATTTTTATTCACAGGCATCTTTGAAAAATGATCCTTTATGTCTACTCAGGTGAGATTCAACATATAAATACAAGAAAATTACTGTTTAAAGTGAAAATATATGGTCAAACATAAATTTTTTATAATAATTTGTTTGTCCAATGAAAAAATGGATTGCACACAAAAAAAAATGGGTAAACATTGCAATTTATAGTTTAAAAAACAATATCTCACATCGATCGTATCAATTCATTCACTATAACTCTAGTCCGAGCTTGAATGCTCCAGGCACTCCACTAGATTGAGATTACGTGATTTTTGGAGGAGATGACTTTTATGATCTTGTTTGGCCTTTTTGATTCATTGATTGTAGGTCTTCTTCGCATTCTTGTACAGATCAACTGCTTCTCGAGTCTTAAAATTCCTCACCAGCCAATGGAAATCCCTCGGACGATCTCGAGCTCCAACCACGGCCGAGCTTGTTCGGTTGAACAAGGTTTTACAGCCCTAAGAGGACAAGTGCTGTCAAGCGAGGAACTCGAAATCTCAATGAATTTCTCAAACATGTCATCAATCGAAGAGTTAAGGTAGACTGGGCCGAAATTGGTACCAGAAACATTTGAAGAGAGACTAGATAGATTGTTCTGTGATAAATTTCTTTTATATCTCAAACTAGGGCCATCATCTGCAGCAATTTCGAGAAAGTGATAGTCGATAATCAATGCTTTGTGGTCGCTGATGAATGGTTCGAATACGGTAACTTTGAAGTCGGTCTTATTACAGTTTGTGGCAATGTGATCAACCTTGCTCTTCGAGGTTCTACCGTTTCTATTTGTAAATATTCTAGTGGGCTCAAGTGAACCGATAGTCAAATTTTCACTTATTAGTAAATCATCTAGCGATTTTATTAGGTAGTCGTCAACGGAGAGATAGTAATGAAGACTATCAACATATGGGAATATCGCTTTTGCAATTTCATCAACGAAAACATGGGATATGTTCCCGCATTTGACACTCAGAATATCTCAAGGTTACATATTTGACCTAATGCTTCTTCACGAAATATTCAAATTCTCTTCAGTAAACACCCTGTTTAAATAATATGTTTTTGATTCAATAATTTTTTCATTGCCGATTTTATTTCAGATAATCGGCTTGTTGGAAGAAGTGAGGGAGAAAATATCCGAGGACATTGAATCGGTAAGGCTCATAAACGAGGCCGAGGACCTGTTGAAACATTCGGAACTGTATGCCACTCAGTTGAGGGAGAATTTCAGAGTGAAACCTGAGGAACCCGTGGTCGCAGATTTGATATCCGCTTTACTTAGTGTAAGGTCACACTGTGATTATTAAAGTTTTGGGTGGATGCTTTTCTCATTTGAGTATTAATTAATTTTCATTGCAATAGAATCAAGCATTAACTACAAAACTTCCTTCTTTGACGTCCAGAAGAAGTAGCAATGATTCAACAACGAATAGACCTTCCAAAGTTTTGAGGGTGAGTAATTGTTTCAAGCCCAGTAGATATCATATAATTTTTTTTTATTGATATTTCAGCGTCTGGCAACTGAACTGGATGAACTGCTGGATACTGCTCTTCAATGGGACTTCGAAATATTCCTACTGGAGGAGATGACCAAAAGCAGACCTTTGCAACACTTGGGGATGTATCTTTGTCAGCATTTCGACGTTGCTTCGGCCTTGAGCTGTGACGAGAAGACTTTGCAGAATTGGTTCATCATTATTGAGTCTCATTATCACAGTAACAATTTTTATCACAATTCTACGCATGCAGCCGATGTCATGCAGGTAAACAACAAGGCTGAAGAACAACTTGACATTATTTCTGACACATTTTCACACGAGGATACAATTAAATACTGATTTAACATAGGAATCTGATTGATCGTCTTTATTCGTTTGTTGAACTTGTTTGATCGAAAAATAACTTGAATGTTACTCCACTTTCTATATAATAATTCTCAAACTCATTTAATGTTGAATAGAGATGAATTGTCTCTACTGAAAATGTTCGCTGAATGAACTAGAGCTCTTTAAAGGTGGAGCTCTGATATCGCGTCGTTTGGCGATTCGAGGACTATTTGGAGATCCTGTAATAAAGAATCTAGTCATACTCCCAATTAGATGTACTGAAGGTATTTTAGTTTTGTAGGTTGCCAGATGACAATTTAAATAAGTTGGTTCATCGGTCATATTCATAATGTATATCTTTTTATCCGTTGTTGGTTTTTTATTGCACGATATACAGAGTGTAACAGCCAAATGGAATAAATTCGATAACGAATAAATGAGGGCGTGTTGGGAAAAACGGTCGAACGCGTGGATTTGTAATTTTAAATGCGCATATTTTTCAAAAAAATAAAATTATATAGGGTGTTCCATGCGACCGTGGCCAATACCAACTTTCTTATTTCAAATGCAACCCCGTGCATATTATTCATTTTTTGGATTGTCCAGAAAATTCTAGACACAATTCATGCACAATGTCCTAAACCTATCTTAAACTATTTCGGAAGTATTAAGTGTTTTTCGATTTATTGCAAGAATCAACGTTTTAAATAAAAATGATTTTATTTCACAAATTCGGTACATTAATAAGTAATACTGATTATTTCTTAATTATTAAAAAAAGAACAAGAACAAAAATCAATGTCAATGTAGGAAATGTTCAAAATGCTCGCCGCGAACGTCTTGGCAACAAGCTAATCTGGTGTAGAATTGTCTTCTGACGGTAGGTACTCAACATTTCAGGCATGACTGAGTTAATCGCAAGCGTTATTCGGTTTCTCAGATCGTCTAAGTTTAAAGGTTTCGTTCCGTATACAATACTTTTGACATATCCCCACAAAAAGAAGTCTAATGTAAAATTGTGAAAAATTGTAAAAAATCTGAAAACACTTAAGGGAGGGGTGCCCAAGATGATCCCCTCAAACAAGAATTGGCGTAAAACCTTAGTTTTTTCGAGTAGCGTGAAAATGAGAATGAATCCTCCTTCTAGAAGTATCCATCTTTCTATTTTCTTACACGATATGGTCAGTCGCGAAAGATTTTGACAAATATTCTCGGCTTTCCAAAACCGTACAAAAGGATCATCTATACACCCCGGTGTTTAAGATGATCCCTGTAGTATTGGTAAGACGATCCCAGGGATCATCTTATCCCTTTTTTTAATAACTTCCATATTTTCAAGAATGAAATCTGCAGAGATTATAAAATAGTTTAATAGAGGTATGAACTGAAATACACTTCTGAAAAAATAACTAAAAATCAACCCATAGCAGAGCTGTGACGAGCACTGAAGAAAAGTGCTTCGAGCACTAAGCACTTGAATGAAAAGGCTCCCGAGTCTCGAGCACAAAGCACTTATTTTCACAAAAGGCTCGCGAATACTGAGCACTTTGTGAAAGTAATTCGACATTTCGAGCACTAAGCCCTAAGCACTTTTTTAGGAAATATTGCAAGTGAGGTTATTTTAATCGGAAAATAAATTGTAAGTATGTGATATTAAAAACTTTGAATTCGATTCAATATAATAAACAGGGTGTCCCAAAAGTCGCGCACCCCATTGAGGGGATCGAAAGTGAAAAATCCATGTTTGAAATTTTTCGATAACGTATTTAATCAGTAATTAATTAATGAAAGTGACCAATCAGGAGCGCCCTACAGAATAATAAGTAGGCAGTGGGGACGCGAGAGTGAGACGCCAGAGCTGTTGCCGGCTTTTCACGCAGTAAACCGAGATTGGCGTCTTACTCTCGAGTCCCCTCTGCCTATTTATTCTTCTGTAGGGCGCTCCTGATTGGTCACTTTCATTAATTAATTATTAATTACCTACGTTTTTCACTTTCGATCCCCTCAATGGGGTGCGCGACTTCTGGGACACCCTGTGAAATAAATTCTTATTGGTAATGAAAGAGAAAAATGCCAATTGAAACAAAATTAAATAAAAAATTCAAGGAAAAATGGAAATGTCCTCTGTCAATTCTTGCACTGATTTGTCAGGAGCAAACCAGTTGCAAAACATTGTTGCGTGACAAATAACAAAGAAGTATCAAAATTAGAACTCAATGAACTGTGCAACGTTTTGATGTTGTTTACTCGGTTGTTTATATAAGACTCTTTGCCCTTTGGTCCGAAGAAAACGTAAAAAAAACAGAATCGTGGCTTTTGCTTTTTCTGTTGATACTAAGGTGTCAACGCACAAATTACCATTTAACAAAATACACATGGGCCCTTCAATTCTCCTCTCATAATGATCAAGTTTCCTCATTATCATTTGTCTGTAATTGCAATCCAAACAGTTTCGGGATGTTACTGTCATGTAAGGAAATGTTGATTTCAGATTTTATTGATGTAAAAATGAATTCGTACAACATTGGCTCAGGGCTTAGTGCTTAGTAATCCGCAATAGTGCTCGGGAGTACTTTTGGGATTACTAAGCACTAAGCCTTTGGCCGAAGCACTCCAATTACTAAGCACTAAGCACTGCTTTTGAAAAGTGCTTGGGAGCACAGTGCTCGGGAGCACAAAAGGGCTCCGAGTGCTTTCACGAGCACAGAGCACAATGCTTTGGCACAGCTCTGACCCATAGGTTAAAATATCATTTTAAACTGCATCAAGAGCATCGGAACACCCGCCTCGAGAGGCTCATCTTATACAAGGTGCGGCACGGAGGGCGGACGTTTTTCAGATGGGCATAACTTTCCCCCACTGAGGACGAGAGAAGTGGGGAAGGTGCCGTTAGACTCGTGTGTTCCTAGCATTTATTTACCAGTTGTCGACATGGAGCCTTGGACGGTGGAGCATCGTGTTTTCGCCTATGATAGTTTCGTCCGAAATAATGAGTCAGTCTCGGTCGTGCAGCGTGAGTTTCATCGCCATTTCCACATTCATCGGAATAGAGCTATTCCCTCTCGAAACACCATCCTT
Source organism: Adalia bipunctata (assembly GCA_910592335.1). Taxonomy (NCBI): domain Eukaryota; kingdom Metazoa; phylum Arthropoda; class Insecta; order Coleoptera; family Coccinellidae; genus Adalia; species Adalia bipunctata. The sequence continues at coordinate 6,502,415 of OU342949.1, read as the reverse complement.
CGTTGGGTTGAATCACTTCGCAGACGTGGTGAACTGATCAACAGAAGACCAAGAGGACCTGTGCGAACAGTTCGAACGCCTGAAAATGTTGAACGCGTTCGACAAGCCATTCTTCGCAGTCCGTCGCGATCTGCTCGGAAACATGCTGCTGCACTTCGCCTCAGTGATCGTTCGGTGAGGCGAATTTTGCATATGGATCTTCGCTTTCACCCCTACAAATTGGCCATTGTGCAACAGTTACACCCCGGAGATTATGCACAACGAATGAACTTCGCACGTGAGATGGAAGCACTGATCGATCAAAATGAGAACCTCATTTTGTTCATGAGTGACGAAGCCCACTTTCACCTCAACGGCATGGTTAACCGGCAGAATTGCCGTTATTGGGCTAATGAAAATCCACAACACTTACACGAAAGACCGCTGCACAGCCCAAAAGTTACGGTTTGGTGCGCTGTATCGCAAACTCGCATCATTGGCCCTTACTTCTTCGAAGACGTTAATGGTCGTGCTGTTACCGTGAACTCAGAGCGGTACGTCGAAATGATCAACAACTTCTTTATCCCCGAATTACGACGGCAACGTGTTCCAATCCGACGTGTGTGGTTCCAACAGGATGGGGCGACCGCCCACACATTCAGAGCATCAATGGACGTTATTCGCCCTCTCTTCCCTGGTCGCCTTATTTCCAGGTTTGGCGATGTTCATTGGCCTCCCCGGTCCCCAGATTTATCCATATGCGATTTTTTCTTATGGGGTCACCTCAAGGCTAGAGTATACGAGACCAAGCCCCGAACTCTGGACGAATTGAAAAGGGCTATTCGCGTGGAAGTTGCCCAAGTTGAGAGAGCGATGTTGGAGAGAGTCTACGCGAACTTCCAAGAGCGCCTCCAGCACTGCATCACCGATTTCGGCCACCACATGCCTGATGTGATTTTCCACACTTGACTGTCTCAAATGCTATTTCCTTGAGAATCTGATTCCGTCAATAAATGTGTTTTTGAGTAAAAATTAACGCTTTTATTATTTTTTTAAAACCATCCATCCTCCGTGCCGCACCCTGTATAATTACGAGGCATTATTCCTGACTCAAAAACCTGTGGAAATCTATAGGTAGGTATACTTTTTTGACGGCTATTAAACCCTTAAGTGAGTTTGTAGTATGTAAAAAATGAAGGTGTAACAAGTTATAGGGGATCATCTTGACCCAAGTTCTTCTTTTCCGTTCAATAGCCTATACGAGTGTCATAGTCTTCAAATAAAAAAATAATCAAAAACATTCACATAAGGAAGCCACAAACATGAAAATCATTGTTGTGACCCATTCACAATAACAGTAGCATAATCTTAAAGTTATAACCTTATAATATCTTAGATAAAGCGGTCAAAATTCATATTTTTCACTGTGAATGTCGACTGTTCGCTTGCACCGATGTTACAATAAGAATGAGGCGGGAGGGTGTAAAGGACTACGTAATGGCGTATAATGCAACCAGAGGGCATTTTTCATAAGCTTGTAATCGGAAGGGATCATCTTGCCCCATGGGATCAACTCGTGCACCTTTCCCCTAATATTTCCGAAAAAGTTGAAGATAGGTAAAGGACATTGTATCTATATGAATAATGTCTAGAATTTTCTGAAGAATCCAAAATAGCTATTTATGTAATAAGGATCATAAAGACGATCATTATGTTACGAGTCCGATAACACGGCCTGTGCCATAATGATTGTTTATGATTCGTATTACATACAAAATTTTATCTGATGGCATTTATATCAATACATTTCCGAAAAATTAAAAACTGCATTTTCGACATGTCACAATGACAACTATTTTTAAAGGAGTAAATATTGTGTAGTTTCAAATATACAGGGTGAGTCTTTGACTTGTACATATATTTTAACTGAAGATTCTTGAGGTCAAAAGAACCCTTTTTTTCATTTTCCATTTTTCCGAATTCGGCTCTGTTAAAAAGATATAACCATTTGAAAAAAAAAATTGGGCTCAATACGTTCCTGAAATGATCTTCTGGAATTGTTGCAAAGTTCATATTTCTCGATAGAAATTGAGTTTATACATTTAGGGAATACTCAAGTACTAACCTTACTGGAATAAAAATAATGCAAACACGATAATTTCAACAAAAACAGTTAGTTGCATCGAATTATATCTGCAACTGAAAACCCACATTTCTCACACCAAAATAAGTTCCTTCTTCGATTTTTCTGCAGATTAGTTTGTGAACACTATTAACTTGTTCATATTTTCCACGAAATTCCCAAACAATATCATGAAAAAAGACTTTTAATTCAGATCATCAGAATTCATTATTAAACAACCTAACCTAATCTATTTTGTATCCATTCTGTGAATGTTCGCACAGAAATTTCAAGGAAATGTTGTCAGATTTCTGATATTTTTATTGAGGTTAAGGATTTATTACGAACCATAGAATAAATCACGATACACTTGTGTACCGTGGTATAAATATCTATGAATTTGCCGTTTCCATCATAAATCGAGTTTGCCGCCAATTTAACCACGCATGCGTCGAGCGAAAACCGAAAGATTGGTTAGGTATCTGCAGGTCAACTATAAACAATAACAAACCAGAGTCTCTGAACAAACTGTAAACATTATGTGAAGTTCTGAATACATTCAGTGAATTATTGTTCTAATGTGTTTTATTATGTGATGTGAATTATTATAATCTTAACCGTGTCGAGTTTATAAAATTCCAGGAGGATACCTATTGTTTAGATGAAATCATCGACTCAGATTATAAGGTATATCATTTCAGTTTTCATTAATTTCAATTTTATCTCCCACATTTGTGGGATTTTATTATAGAAATATCTCGACAAAGTTGATAAATATTGTGACAACATTGTAAACTCGTTTGAAGACCAGAGAAGGAATAACATTCGATGATATTTAATTCAGAGACGCATTCAGATTATTCTTGAAATTAATGATTTTTTCGTCAAATTTCTCCGGGTAAAATTGGAAATAACTCGGAAACGACGCGTTTCATTGAAAAAAAAATAAGAATACTTTTAGTTTCATAAATGATTGATTCTTTCGAAAATATGAACCGTTTATCTTTTCAAAGTGATTTTATGGTGTTTTAGCGTGTATTGATGAGTCGACTACCCTGTAACTTTTATACTAGGGGATATATTAAATAGGTTTTGATTGAGGAATATGCACCATGAATGGAGTTAAAATTCAACCAAAATTCAGTTCATTCGAAATAACGGTTCCGAAGATATAAACAGAAAAGTGTTTTTTTCATGGATTTTCGATACCCTGTATCTTCGAAACCAAACCGAATTTTGAAAAATAGTATAGGAAAAAAGTGTTTCTTCTGATGAGAGGAATCTACAGTTAAAATATATGTACAAGTCAAAGACTCACCCTGTATATTCCTTATAGAATTTCATTATGGTACTTAGAACCATAATGAATTCATTATGGTACTTAGTCCCATAATGAACTTCCTTATGTCATCAAAATTATTATTATTATTATCATTATTATTTATTCAAATAAGAGTAGAGGAATACACCTATAAACTCACATAAAAAATAAACTTAAATTGAACTCCTAGAGATTAACTTAATACATATGGTTGAAAACAGCAAAAAAAGAAAAAAAAATCAATTCACTGAAACACCATCATCACGATAAGGTCACCCATCTGTCAAAGTTGTTCTTGAATGCATTCACTGAAGATGATTCAACGACGGCTTCAGGCAAGGAGTTCCAAACGTTGAACACTCGGTTTGACAAAAACATTTGCCTCTGGGTTGTCCTGAATTTTTCCCTAGCGAGCTTAAATGCATGGCCCCGTAAATTGTTCGTGTTCATACGGTACATGTTCGTAATATCCGGACCAAAGTGACCATGGACTGCTCTGCAGGTGAATATCAAGTCGCCTCTCGCACGTCGTTGTTCGAACGTGGGAATATCGAGCACTTTCAACCTTGCTGCATAATCGGGTCTTCTAACACCGTAGGGAATTCTGGTGCTCCATCTCTGCACGGACTCCAACCCATCCACCTCGCCTCGCAATGAAGTCCACCAAGCCGGACCAGCGTACTCCATTATCGGCCGAATATAAGTTTTATAAATCATGCCCCAAGAGATAACATCCGTGTTGCGGAATGATTTGCCGAAGAGGTAGATCATCTGTCTCGCTTTTTTTGTGACTGACGCGATGTGGTCCGACCAGCTCAAGTCCTCCGTTACAACCACACCCAGATCCAAGTGGCGAGTCACTGTGCCAAGTTTGACACCATCAATGTAATAAGTAGCCCGGGGGTTGTTCTTTGCTATGTGCATAACACAGCATTTGCTCAAGTTCAGGGGCATCATCCACTTCTGGCACCAACTGCTGAGAGCGTCGAGATTCTCCTGAATAATTCGCGAGTTAACTGAGCGGTTGTAAATCTTCATGTCATCAGCGAAGAGTGCACACTTGGATCCAATTGATGCGGGCAAATCGGCTGTATAAAAATGAAAAGAAGAGGGCCCAGTACCGAGCCCTGAGGGACACCACTTTTGACAGTTTTCGCGGACGCAGACAGACCATCACCAACACGCACCCGGAATGACCTTCCCGACAAAAAGGATCCGAACCATCCCAGCAGCCTTCCCCGGACCCCCATGTGTTCCAATCTATGCAGAAGACGCCCATGAGGGACTCTGTCAAAGGCCTTCGCGAAGTCCAGATACACCACATCCACTGGAATGCCCGCATCAAATGCCCCACTCCAGTCATCAATGCAAGTGAGCAAGTTAGTGAGTGTTGACCGCCTGGGCAGAAAACCATGCTGCTCTTTGGGAATCAAGTTGTTTTTTGATGCAGACTCAAATACCTGGTCGCTGATTATTTTCTCCAGTACTTTGGAAACTGTCGACAGAAGGCTTATTGGGCGGTAATTACTAGCTGAGAGTTTGTCCCCCCCCTTGAAGATAGGTGTTATCAGAGCAGATGACCAAGGCTTGGGAATAGTCGATGACGAGAGGGATCTTCTGAATATAATGCACAAGGGCTCCGATAAAGCGCGTGCGCAACGTCGAAGTAACGATGTGGATATTCCATCAGGACCGGGTGATGAACCTTCCTTACAGTTGGAAAGATATCTTTCCACCATGTCTCCAGTAATGGTTATGTCATCTATGCAAGCTGTTGTTCGAGTGGTGTGCATCGAGGGGACAGGGCCTTGAGGTTCATCCACAAATGATGATGAGAAATGACTCGCCAGAACATCCGCTGACTCGGCTGGTGACGCACATACAACTCCATATGAATTTCGCACAATAGGGGCACTGACTTTTGAGTTCATGTTGGATCGAACATACTTATAAAATTTCTTTCTGTTGCACTTCTTCGTCAGATTTCTCTCATAATCAGATCGAGTCTTCTGGATTGTAGCGGATAAAAAGTTGGAGAATGACCGATGAGCGTCATAGCATTGGGCCGATCTGTCCCTCAAATACCGCTGCCACAAAGATTTTTTACGTCGTAACATCCCCAGCAAATGACCGTTTATCCAGGGTTTTGAGGGAATCTGTTTGATATGGATCTCCTCCGAGCAGGCCAATAATGACTCATCCAGGATTTTTGAGAATATTGACCACATCGTATCAATGTCGTCGGATTCGGGCAAGAGATCAGCCCAACTGTATGATAGCAGTTTTAAGGAAAGTCTCTGATAGTTGGTCTTCCTTAAGGTTCTAAAATGTTTAGGAGCAGATGGTGAGCAAACAAGCTGAAGCTCCGTAGACAACACTGCGTGGTCGGACTTTCCGAAAGGCGGTAAGTGAGATATCTCCGAGGTAAGGTTAACGTCGGAAACTACAAGCAGATCCAGGAGTGACGGAATCTGGCCAGAGCGAAATCTGGTAGGCTCGCTAACCAACTGATGCATACCCGAATTTAAGAGAAAGTTGGCATATGGAAAGGAGGGCGATGATTCAGATGGTAAATGCAGCAGAGGCCAATTGAGATCGGGACAATTAAAGTCACCAGCAATTAGAATGTTCTTCTGAGATGCAGAGGACATAGATAGAAACTTGACTAAGTCGGCGTCGGCAGCACACGCGCGGGGGCGATAGATACAGCCGACCATAATTGAAAATTGGGTATTGCTTATTTGTAGAAAAAGGTTGTCGATACCACTCCAATCCTCATGCGTCACATCAATCCTGAAGTTATCCGTAATATCGTCTCGGACATATATGCACACTCCTCTGTATCCCACCGATTCTGTATTGTCGTCTCTGTATAGCGTATATGATGGCAAAGAAAATACACTGTCTCCTATTGAAGGCCGTAGCCAAGATTCCGAAATCAGTACTAAAAATGGTTTGTTGAGTTGAACATACACTAATAATTCATTAAATTTGGCAGAAAGGGATTGAATATTTGTGTAAATGAAGGGCCATATTGTGAGAGTGTTTAGTTTTTTGGAGAGCCATGCACAGCCTGGGTGTGTACGATCCTTGGAACACCCTGTACATACTTGATGGTTATATCTTTTTCCCCAGAACCTTGTCTTATTTTGAGTTCGTCTCTGAGTGCATTCAATTCGTCAACTTGTCTCTTCGTTCTGTCATCTTGGATCCTAATTTGCCGAAACTGAGGATGGCCCGACAGAGAATTCCTATTTTTCAGCAAAGAGTTGACTCTATCAGGGTCGGAAAGAACAACTCTCGTCCAACGTGGTCGGGTTTTGTCTTTCGAAGGTAGGCGCACTACTTTGGTAATTAATTTGCTGGACGAGTTGCTGATGCAGTCCAAAATCTGTGATACCATCTCCAGGTCACGGGAATCGCTTCCGCCTTCTGGTACATTAGTAATGATAATGTTGTGCGATTTCTTGACCCTCTCCAGAATTTCTGGCACAGCTTCTGTGCAGGAGCCGGCAACACCTGCTGTGATGGAGCCGATTTCAGCCTTCATATGTGTTTGAGTGCGTTGAAGGTCAGAGATTTCGTCTTTGCAGGACTGGATATCGATCTGTTGGTTGGAAATTATTTTGGAGTGCTCGTCAATCTTGGTAGTGCAAGCCGTGAGTGTATTCAATAGATCGTCGTGCCGTTTTTCCATTCGTTCGATTGAACTAGTCAGACTACTGAGCTTTTCCAAAATTATATTGAACTGTTGTGTGTTCATGGAAGGGCTCGAAGCGTTGTCGGTAGACGTCTGTGAGATAGTAGACGGGGATTGTGGACGTGCAGTATTACTAGCACTTCTGAGAGAACGTTCCTTCGAGTTGCACGAAGGACATTCCCACTTTTCTTTTCTTTCCCTCAGAGATTCCACCTCGCGCTCAGAGTAATTCATGCATTCCGGGTGATAGCATTTACTGCATTTAGCGCACGACAACGTTGAGCGATTGGAGACAATCGCCTTAGAGCAGGATGGACAGCTACGTGGCATTTCAAAGGTTGGGAGGAACAATTACACACAACTTTTCACTTTCCTGGGCCCGTAGGAAAGACTTGGACACAGCGGTGGAAGGCCTCGAATAATAGGAGGAAACAGGAAGGGAGTAAACAAAAGGATTTTTCACGCAGATTCTAGCGCGTAAATATAATATCCTGTGTAAAAGAGAGCGCAACACCCCTCTCTAGTACCAGTTTAATACTAATCATATGATAAATGATAACAGAGGTCCTAATGATGCTGCGGTGTTATCCCACCTAATCTAGGTGGGGGCGATATGCGCGGGCGGTGTTTATTTTGCAGATGTATGAATGATGTATGTCGCAGGAAATTAGTAAACAATCAAATATCTAATTCGATAAAATACTCAAGAGGGTTTGGAATATGCGAAAACGATAATGTTTCAAACCAAAACTTACGGAAGTTTAATCTTCTGGAAAGAACCACAGCTCACAGACTCCAAATGAACCGAAATATCAAAATAAAGAACAGAGCAATCGACAGTACGTGTTCACTCTAGGAGTTCAGAATTCCAATCTCTCTCAATTGAGTGACATAACGTTGTCATTATGACATGCCATCAGATAAAATAAATAATATACATTTGCATTTGAAATAAGAAAGTTGTTGGCCACGGTCGCATGGAACAACCTATATAATTTAATTTTCTTGAAAAATATGCGCATTTAAAATTAAAAATCGACGTGTCCGAGCATTTTTCCTAACATCCCTTCATTTATTCGTTATCGAATTTATTCCATTTGGCTGTTACACTATGTACATTTGAGCATCCAATTAGAAAGTAATTTTCCACTATACTGGTCCACTGAAATCGTTTGCAATATGTCCATGTTGCCAAACTGAACAGTTTGTAGGTTTCTCTGATGACGTATTATTAAACACAGAAACTATTTCTCTCATTTACAATGCTAAATTGATATAACATCTCGTAATTTTTAATTGAGACAATCTTTTCGGATATATTATTAATGAGTAAATCAAAGAATACAGCTGATTTTGCTATTTTATGCTAGAGATACGAAAGAAATTCAGGTCAGATTCAAGACAACACCACTTTAATCTCTACTTCAGTTCATAGAGAGATGGAAAGATACTTTTGCCAAAACGTGGTTATCGAATAAGAAACACGTTACCGGACGGATCCCTTGAAAGTAGTTGAATTATAGGAACAACTTTGGTGGAATTTGTTGGCTGATTCATTCATATCGCAGTCGGGATTGTTTGTTGTTTTGTAACAATGTAGACAGTCTTTGCTACATTTATTGACAGTTTGTTGTTACATAACCACTCGTTGCAAAGAATAAGGTCTTGATTGGCCAGAAATTCTAGTTTGTTGGCATTATTACTATCAGGCAATACTAGTATATAAATATTTTCGAACATTTATATTTTGTAAACGAGAGAGCTTGTTATTTTGAATCCATACATACTGAGTTAAATTTAAAAAAATTATAGAAACGAGGAATACGGGGTTGGGATAAAGTATGGAACCAAGTAAATATCTTTTGAACGGAAAAAACGATAATTATGAAAATTTGCAGGTGAGTGCAATGGAAAAAAATGCTAATCTACATTTTTTTGTTAATGATATACTTCCGGTTCAACGGGAAATGCCATCAACTTCTTTAATTCAAATGCGACACCCTATATATTTTCACAGATTTTGAAAGAGCTTGTTTGCTTGTTTTTTCAAATTCATACATACTGAGTTTAGTGTAAAAAAATTCGTGAAAACTGTTAGTTGTACAATAGGTGTACCTAATTACTACATTTAATTTTAGAATGATGAGAAACAAAATTACTTCAAATTTTCAAAATGCTCGCCGTTCACTTGCTTACAATATGCAATCCTATTAACAAATTCTTGAGTCACTCTTTCCAAGCCTCCTCCACGTATTAGTTACCATTCATCAATAATTTTTTGTCTCAATTCCTCGTTTTTACAATTTTTTTACACTAAACTCAGTATGTATGAATTCAAAAAGCAAGATCTTTCAAAATCTGTGAACATATATAGGGTGTCCCTTTTATATTGAAGAAGTTGATGGCATTTCCGGTTAAACCGAGAGTACATTATTAACAAAAAATTGTGAATCAGATGCATTTTGTTCCATTGCACTAACCTGTAAATTTTCTTGAATATCGTTGTTTCGTAGATATTTACTTGGTTCCATACTTTAACCCAACCCTGTAGCAGAGCTGTGCCAAAGCATTGTGCTTTGTGCTCGTGAAAGCACTCGGAGCCCTTTTGTGCTCCCGAGCACTGTGCTCCCAAGCACTTTTCAAGAGCAGTGCTTAGTAATTGGAGTGCTTCGGCCAAAGGCTTAGTGCTTAGTAATCCCAAAAGTGCTCCCGAGCACTTTTGCGGATTACTAAGCACTAAGCCCTGAGCCAATGTTGTACGAATTCATTTTTACATTAAAAAAATTTTAAATCAACATTTTCTGTCATGACAGTTACATCCCAAAACTGTTTGGATTGCAATTACAGAGAGATGATAATGAGGAAACTTGATCATTATGAAAGGAAAATTAAAGGGCTCATGTGTATTTTGTTAAATGTTAATTTGTGCGTTGACAAGTTTATATCAATAGAAAAAGCAAAAGCCACGATTCTGATTTTTTTTGTGTTTTCATCTGACCAAAGAGTCTTATATAGACAACATCAAAACGATACACAGTTCATTGAGTTATTTATAATTTTGATACTTCTTTGTTATTTGTCACGCAACAATGTTTTGCAACTGGTTTGCTCCTGACAAATCAGTGCAAGAATTGACAGAGGAACAATTCCATTTTTCCTTGAATTTTTCATTTAATTTTGTTTCAAGGACTGGGAGTTTTCAGAAAAAAAAGTAAACTCGAAAAATTCAGTAGGTATATTTATTAATATTATCAAACAGAGAGATCCAGGAGCGAATAGCATTTTTCTCTTTCATTACCAATAAGAATTTATTATATTGAATCGAATTCAAAAATACATACCTCTGCCAACTTACAATTTCTTTTCCGATTAAAATAACCTCACTTTCAATATTTCCTAACAAAAGTGCTTAGGGCTTAGTGCTCGAAATGTCGAATTACTTTCACAAAGTGCTTAGTATTCGCGAGCCTTTTGTGAAAATAAGTGCTTTGTGCTCGAGACTCGGGAGCCTTTTTATTCAAGTGCTTAGTGCTTAGTGCTCGAAGCACTTTTCTTCAGTGCTTGTCACAGCTCTGCCCTGTAGTAGCTTCTCCAGGTTTCACATTTTTGAATAAGTTATTTTTGAATTGAAGTTTTTCCAAAATGTAAAATCTGGAGAAGCTACTGAGTAGCGAAACAATGGTTATTTGAATAATTTAAATTGGAAATAGAATAACTGTCATTTAAGTCCTATAAAAATAGATGCATAGAAACCCTGGTGCAACAACTCCTACCTAAATATCGTGACCAAAAATTGTAGATCAAAAGGGCACTCTAGATTGCCGACCGGGTCCTACTTCCGGAATAATCCGCAATATTTCACGGTTTTGACGCTATTGCAATGGAAAATAGCGTGACCCCTTTCGGGAGAAATGAAATGTAAGACACCATCACAGATTTTCGATCGACAAGAAAATCTTACGCAAAATCTAATTAGTGTCAACACTACCACTAGGTATTCTTTGCATCTATCTATCAAAATGAAATTTTTTCAGTTCTTTCAAGGTGAAAAATAGGTTTTTGAATATGCAGTGAAGTGGCTACATTTTCATTAAGTCAATTCAGGGCAAATGATTCTTAATTAGTAGCGCATTTCTTGATTATATGCTTTGAAAATAAATATTTTCATTACCACAAATTGTTGTTACTGAAAAGCGGGACTGCCTGCAGAAATCGGGACTTGTGGTCACTTCGAGTCTTCCATTCAAATCAAATATCTCATTCTATTCCCACTTTTGATTATTTATTATCATTCATCTTCAGTGTTCGTGTCCCTTACAGTATATTATTTATTATAACAATAATTGTTTCGCTGTCATTTGATTCCTATTAAAATGAATTTCCGTCAAGTGAAGACCGAGTCAATCCAGTATTAAATATTTTTTCAGAGTTGAAATTAGTTATTTTCAAAGCTTTGGAGTGATGAAGAATGAAAATCATCATTCTACAATGGAATGCTATGTCTATCGGGTATAGTCTAAGGTCATAACACACTTGATGCATTACACCACTCGCATGACGGCTCGTGGTGCAAAATTCATCTGCGTGTGTTAAGAAGGGAGTTTGTATTTGATGCCTTTATAGTAGTTCAGTGGCATATTGCATATTGGTTAGATGATAAGGATCCCAATTATTCTATATTAGAGCGTCATCCTTAAAGAGGTCTAGCTCATTCAGAAGATGTATGAGACATAGATTCGTGAAAACAGTTTCTTGGTAGAATGAGTTTGTGGACACTGTATGACTTGTTTCACCGTGACCAGAAAATAACGGTCTTCTCAATTTTGAAATGCCTATATTTTTCGAATAAATTTGACAAAGGCGACAGCAGGCTTTCTGGAACGGGAACGGATAAAAATCATAATGGAACCCCTAGATGAGGCAATGTGTTTGCTGGCTGCTGCAGCTCACGATGTGGATCATCCTGGAAAATCGAGTGCATTTTTGGCCAATTCGAACAGTCCACTAGCCGTCTTGTATAATGACTTAACCATATTGGAAAATCATCATTGCGCTTGTATGTTCAAACTCACTCTAGGTAAGAGAATGTGAAAGCTTGAAATTATTCATAATATGGGAAACGCTTTCAGGAGATGAACGAGTCAACGTTTTGAAAAATCTGGATCGTGACACCTATAAAATCGTTAGAAATAATATAGTTGATATGATATTAGCAACAGAGATGACCAAGCATTTTGAACATCTCACTAAGTTTGTGAATGTTTTCTGCGCGAAGGCTGATGAGGACGAGGTAAGAGCTTATTGTGAGAACCTTTTGATTTTTCCATCTCAATACATTTTTAATAGGTGAAATATAATAATGATAATAATGTTTATTTTTTCGTCCAAAAATCATACATGAAATTATCCACCAAACCAGGTTTTCATGATTTTCGTAAGTATTGTTTGAAAAATACTCAAAAAACCGTTCAAAATTTTGCCTTCTTGATGATTTAAAATCTACGGATTTGATTCAAGATGATGGGTGCATTCTGAATTAGGATGGAGAATAGCGTATTCAAGACACACGCAAAATGGGTTTTTGACGCCACACGAATCTTGTTTGGCAGAAATAATTTATAATTTTTTTTCACTTTCCTTTTCAATCATGTTCAATGCGTTCTCTTCGAATCGATTTTCTGCTCATGCGTATATTCCGTTTCGTACCGGACCAATCTATGAATGCCACATTAGAGATCCGAATCAACTCTCAAAATTTCCAAGTTTCCGGATTTATCCATTCGGGAGTTATCGTTTCCAGAGACGGTGGGACAGAACTCAATTTGAACACGGATTCTTGATCAGTGATTCGAACCGGCTTATTTCCGGATCTCCTTGTCGAATTTTGCCCGTTAACAGGATCGACATCGAAGCATACCCTAAAAAAGTCCCTTTAGGTTTATCCGTTCGTGAGTTATTGTGTTTACAGACAGACGGCCGGATCTAATCGAATTTGATCACAGATTCGTGATCAGTGAGTACAACTTAGTCCATTCAGACCATTCTCGTCTTAAAATTCGAAATAAGGGTCTGCTCTATGTCCTCGATACCATCACGAATTCCATCTTTGAGGTCTTGTATCGACCCTGGGCTCTTGGTTTCACATAGCCCCGAAGGCAGAAGTCGCAAGGTGTTAAATCACAAGATCTCGGTCCGGAAACTTTTCCCGCAAGAGATCAATGGTTTTGTTGCTTGTGTGACACGTAGCGCCGTCTTGTTGGAAGTAAACGTTGTCCAGATCAATACCATCCAATTTGGGCCATAAAAAAATCGTTAATCACCTATCGATAGCGAAATCTATTCACCCTGACTGTTGCTTCAGCCTCATTCTTCGAAAAAGACCCTGCCGGACCATAAACCGCATCAAACAGTCAGACGTTGAGAAAAGAGAGGCTTTTCAACAATAACTCTTCAGTTTTCCGAGCCCCGGGTGCGACAATTATGCTTGTTGCCGAAACCATCGAAGTGCAAATGGACGTCACCACTCAAGATGATTTTTCGATCATTTTATGCATGTCAAGATTGTCAAGGACCCAATCAGCAAAGACCCGAAGTTGTTGATGATCGGCTAGCTTGAGTTCTTGTGTTAACTGAACATTATAAGTCTTAATACCGGGTTTTCACCAAGCGGTTAGGTCAAAACAAAACGAGAACTGTTCATTTGAACAGAAATTTCGAACGTTTCGAATTTTTGTTTTGAGAATGTCCCGAGTCTGTTGGCTTCCCAACAGAGTTTATGTTTACACTAGTCATGAACAGAAATCAATAGAAACTGTTCGTGTTTTGTTCAAGTTTCATTCAGTTTACATAGAGACACCAAATGTGGCGCGCTGCAAACTACCACAAACTGGGCACCAAGCAGGCAAACAGTCCTAGAACACGTGAATCCTTTGAAGTTACCGACATTCTATGTGACTCGGTTTGTGTTCGTAAAACCGCTATTTGCGGACCCACAAGTCCGGAAAACGATCTACAAGTTCTAGAACAGTTCCCAAACAGTTCGCGGACTGTCACAAACGGACCGAGTTCGTGTTTTGTTTTAGTCCTGTCTACGGTGGAATGCCTTATTCCAAAGCACGACGAGGAATGGACAAACCTGGGTTTTCTTCAACACTTTCGGCTACAGCAGCAATATTCTTACATGTCAAAACAGCTCAAATTTTTCCACCAATTTCTGTATTGCGGTTCGACAAGTTGCTTCACGATGACCCAAAACATGTTCGAGTTTTGCAAACCGTGTCGGCCAAATTTTCACCATTTTTATAGTTAATTTCAATGATTTGAATGCGTTGTTGAAGCGTGAATCGTTCCATTATTATAAATGGCGTAGTTTCAACTTCACAATTGTCAAAAGAGGCAGCTTCAGAAGTGACATCTACCGAAATATTCAAAATAACACTTTGTAAAAAGTACTCCCTTTGAGATTCGACGGAAGAGTGGCTTTCCACCAATCAAGGGGTGTTAATACTAAAAGAAAAAGAGATGATATTGAAAATTTTTAAGATCTTTCTCCTTGACGGGAGAAAGTGTAGGAACGGCCTGTCGCACTAGGGACAGGACTTAAAGTTTGGTTATTTATTCTCCGAAGAGAGGGATGGTGAATGAAACATACGAAATTGAATGTTAGATATATATTAAGAATTGAATGAAATGAACGGTTTTACACACATTGTCTATAACTCAATCACTTCAAAAGAATGAAATATAAAAACAATTGGTCCATTTTTCGAAACCAAATCAAATAATCAACACAAAATCAAATCATCGAAACAATTTCAAATTATCAAAGCTTGGGGATTTATCAAAATAACATAAAACCGAAAACATGGGGAGATTTCGAAACAACACAACAACTAAAAGTACCGAAAACTTGGGGTGATTTAAAAAAAATACAACTCTAAGTACCTAAAACTTGGGTAGATTTCAGGACTCTGGACTCTTGAAGTTTTTGGCGTTACATGCATCCTCTTTTGTTGAAAGGTTTCAGCTTGATCATTGTCGAGAAGTTTTCTCTTTTTATCCTCTTCTGGTAGACCGAGATCCTGTGAAAACCACCCCTTTTGAGATTCGACGGAAGAGCGGCTTTCCACCAATCAAAGGGTGTTATTACTCAAAGAAAAGAAAAAGAGATGGTATTAGAAATTTTTAAGATCTTTCTCCATTGTGGGAACGGCCTGTCGCACTAGAGACAGGACTTAGAGTTAAGTTATTCTCCAAGGAGAGGGATGGTGAATGAAACATACGAAATTTAACTTTAGACTTCTATTGAGACCAGAATAAAATGAACGGTTTCACACAAACTATCTAATACTCAATCACGTCAAAAGAATAAGATATCGAAAAAATAGGTCGAATTATCAAAATCAAATTATCGAAACAAAATCAAATTATCAGAACAAAATCCAAATGATCAAAACTTGGGGTGATTTCCAAACAACACAACTCAAAATACCGAAAACTTGGGGTGATTTCAAAACAACATAACTCAAAGTACCAAAAACTTGGGGAGATTTCAGAACTGTGGACTCTAAAAGTTTTTGGCGTTACATGCAGCTCTCTAACAATTCTCAAATGAGCAAAGCATACGCAAAATTATCTGACCCTTCTTCTCCTGGCAGGTAATCCAAAGAATGATGAAAATATTCTAAAAAAACAACGAAAACACGTCACTTACTCGCTCTTCGAAGATCGATTTCACTCCCGGTTTTATTGACGAGACGTGATCTGAATAATTCTAACCAACTTCTTGAAACCTTCAACTCCCGATTTGACACCTTACACCGCTATGCCCCGAATAGCACCTATCCGTTTCCGCTTGAAACCGTACTTCTAAAAACTGAATTACTTCTTTAACCGAATCCCGAGTCAACTGAGAACCTTTCCGTTTAAGACCTCTACAGCTTCGCTTAACTTCCGATTCCAAACTTAACTCTGCTATTCCCCGAATAGCACTTTCTTTGTCTTCGCTTTGAGACCGTACTTCCAAACACTGAATTACCCTAAAACCAATCCGAAATCAACTGAGAACATTCCCGTTTGAGGCTTCTCCAACTACTCTTCACTTTCGATTCCAAACATAACTCCGCTATTCCCCTTATAGCAGTTTTGCCGTCCCGCTTTGAAACCGATCCCGAGTCAACTGAGAACTTTCCCGCTTCAGGCTTCTCCAGCTACTCACACTTCTTCGTTTTCCAAGGCAATTGAAGATTTCCCTTTTCCACCTTCCGTGGGTAGCTTTCGAAAGGATGATGTAATTTATATGAAATTTTTGGGTTGTTATAATGTTGCAGATCCCACGACCTTGGCCTCGAATTTTCTGATGTCGCCTGCACTTAGGGAACGATTTTCAGATACCGTCAGAGTTTCACGAGGAAACGTGACCCGAAAACCAATAATTCGAATCCTCGCCAACATCCTGTGTCATACCGATAAGCAACTAAATAATTTTCGTAGCGATGAATATAAATTTCAGAAGTCTATTGGTTAACCGAAATATTTCGATTTATTACATCTTATAACAACAAGAATTAAATTTCTGGCGTTTTTTCAGTAACTTTTGTTATGATGTTTTTCAGGAGAGTGAAGGAGATTTCATAACCCTTTCAACGCCAGAGAATATAACCCTGATAAAGCGAATGCTCATAAAATGTTCTGACGTTTCAAATCCTACTCGACCGTTCAGGATCTACGTAGAATGGGCGAGAAGAATCGCTGAAGAGTACTTCCAGCAAACTGACGAGGAAAAAGTTAAAGGATTGCCGGTTGTTATGCCGATGTTCGACAGGAACACTTGCTCGGTTCCCAAGTCTCAGATTGGATTCATCGATTACATCGTCAACGATATGTTCGAAGCATGGAACGGTGAGTATGTAGATTGTCAATTTTTGAGATTATGATCTGTTTTGAGTTCACCTAAATCTGTTTATTTACTTTGAACGAATATCACCAGAACGAAAAATTCTTAATACGGGCGATATATCTCGAATGCAACCGGAATCAGCAATTCTCAATGCGAGCTCCCGAAGATATCCTCGAGGGGAAGAATGCTTTCTCCTTGGAAATGCTTTCGGATGGTCAATTTTCATTTGTTGATTGCATCGGTCTCAAGGCTCGATCGATCTCTGTCGAGTTGTACCCATTTCAAATAAATCGCCTTCCAACGGATATAGCTCGATGTAGGGCAATGTTTGAAAAGACGTGTTATGTCCCCGGGAAATATTTCCAATATGTAATTAAGAGATTCATCAATAAAAAGCAATGTGAACAGGAACACACCATCGAAGTTTATGAGCAGATCATTCGGTGGTATTTCCATTAGCTGCAGTTTTTCGACCAACTGAGTTGAATCCTTGATTAAAGCCTCTGTGTTTCCTACGTGAGGCTTCTACATGATCGTATGAGTCCATGCATCCACGGAGCTTTCGCTTCATCCTTACAGAGCCTCGTTTTGTCCTCTTCATCAAGTGATGAAGCCTTCACCAATGATATCGTTTGCTTGAGCTTGGACGACGTAGGATCCTTCCTAAATTTTTCATATTTGGGTGCATCCAGTAATTCCTTCATTTTTTCATCGAATTCGTAAGATTCCATGACCTCCGTTGTATTGCCTTTATCTGTTTGGAGTACAATGATCGATTCATCTTCATCGAGACGTTCTCTGAGCGTTATATTGCTAACCGGCGGTTTGACGTTCCTGAGGATTCAATGCCTACCGCAGTTGTAGGAGAAACGTGAGGTGAAATTCCTACTGGACTGCAGCTAGAAAACCTGGAATACTCTAGATTTGAAGTTGCATCTGGTCGTGAAAGCCTTCATCACTCTATCTAAAATAATGATTTTTTTGTAGCTTTTATTGACATGCCGGAGCTGATATCATACTTGAGGCAAAACTACATCAGGTGGAAAGAATTCGACGAACAAGGCCATAAAACTTTAGCACACATACGTCTTCTGCAAAATAGTGTTCTGTTGGCGCCCATACTTCCGTCGAAGCCTAGATCAACTATCCGATAACTACGTGAGTATTTAATGCCACACGTTACATCTTTTCTGCATTGATTCTTTAGATCTAACTGTACATTGAGTGATTATGTTTATATACTCTCCAGAAAGCATGTGGTGAAAAATCTCAAGCTCGTGACTTTTCACGCAACCAAATCCCAAATCCGTAGCTCAAGATCCCTGTCGCCTCCTAATCCTCATGAAATCTGTCAGAATTTCCTTTGATCATCCAACTGGCCAACTTCCAGAGGAAAGCTAGAAATTTGACTTAATTTCCTGAAAAAACGTGTAGATATCTGGAAATTACGGTTAGTCCCTTGATTCTTTATTTTTCGAGCCATTTTCCAAGACCTGAATCCTTGACTAAGAAAAGTCTTCTAACTGCCCCAAATCCTGATATTGACGAAATTTTTTTTCGAAAACAGAATTTTCAGCGATGAATTCCGATATCTTCTGCCAAAAATGATTATAACAACCAGAAATGAAATGGACAAAATGCAAAAGATCATCCATTTTTGCCTTGAACGTCATGTTTATACAATTTTAGCAGGAAACGAATGTATACACTTTAACGTTCATAAATTATTTTCATCTCAATCAGTGCTATGACTGAGAGCTTTGCGCTTTAGTTCATTATGAAATCCACATGTTAGCTTTCCACATATACAGGGTGATTCAGGAGGAGACCGTCAGATTTTAGGAGAAGTATACAATAATCAAGGCAGTTTCGAAACAATGTTTGGATTATGGTTGGGGGCCTTTATTGAGAGTCTACAGGGTGATTTGTCCGATTCGACCGATTTTTCTTTTATTCATTACTTTGGTATGGCTTGATCAATATTGATGAAATTTTCAGTGTGGAACAATATGATTGTCTACTTCCAATAATTTCATTACTTTTTTAAAAAAAACACAGGGTGGGAATTATGATAAGTTCAGATTGAATTTGCAGGTTGAATAAACACCCTGTACATTCCGTTTTCGTAAATTCGCTACCTGCTTCAGATTCTACCATAAGTTCACACTGGAGCGTTTTCTTTCTTTTTTGGCACACGTCCAGTTTTCCTAGAAAACATTTTCAAAGATGAACAATATCGTTATTTCGCTCCAAGGCAGCTAGGAGCATAGAATGAATGGAGGAAAGGCTCCGCTACAAAAATGAACTGCCAAAAACGTCCGCACTTGTCAGTTCGCCGCAAGGTCACGAGATGGCGCCAACGTCGTTAGTGGCTCCAGCATGGCTATAACGATACATATTTAAAATAAAATTCGTTTTGACAAATTTATTTCCGATCATAGACTTTCCAAATAATTGGGCATAAATAGTTGATTAGAATGCGGTGATATGTCAACAATATTTTATGATTAATATTTGATGTTATTTTGAAGGGTGAGACTTAAGAAAATTCTTTTATTCAAGTAACGTACAAATCTTCTTCTAGAAGCTGAAAAAAAAACGGAGATGGAATTGTCGAATTTTAATGTAGTAAGAATTTGTTTCGATTTCTTCATATGCAACAACCGGACGTTATTTTAAGTCAATCAGAAGGCGTGTATTCCCTTCTCCAGAAATTTTGAATGAGTCATGATCACACCGAGGCCTTTTTGGCTAAAATAGGTAATACCTATTAAAATTGTTCAATATGCTTCGATACTTGTCAATAAAAATTCAAACTGTTTACCTTGTTTTTTCATTCAATCATTATATAGTACATAGCATAATAAATCACACTATATCAATTAAAAATATTATACTTAGCAACACACGTTGAAATGAACAAAACCATCAGGTAAATTAGATAGTTAAAGCCGCAGAAATTTTTTTTTATCGAAGCCGATTCAATTTGTATATTATAGTAACTTACTTCTAACAATATTCGGATTCAATACAATTTGTTTCGACCTCCTTTAGTCCTTTCAGTCAACAACAAAAAGTTTTATTATTTAATCACTTTGGTGTTGGTCGTAAAAATGTATCAATAAAAATGACAACCACATATTAATATTCTCTGCAACTGTAGCGCCACAGAACAAGACATATGTGACATATAGCCCTATTAGCGATCACAGCGTTATCTATCGGGCGTCACACGAAACTCTAACCTCCGCCGAAATTGGAAGTTCAAAATGATCTATCGAGCGTATGAAGCCTTCCCTCCATTCATTCTATGCTTCTAGAAGGCAGTGAGGAGATTCTGTACTCAGAACTGGATAGTATCGTCCAATGATACAATGCTCTTCCTAAGTCCTAAAGTAGTTTTTCCAAATTCGAAATTCTTTTGAAATCACCCATAATATACCAGTGTATTCGCAGTCACAGAGTGAAGCAGAATCGTTGGTAAGAATTGAATTGCACGCATGCGTGAACTGGAAATTCAAAACTCGCGGGAAACGTTGAGGTTATGTATAGTTCGAGTGTCAACAAGAAAATAGATATCGCGGATGAAAATATGCCACTGAAATATTTTCCGTTCAATTCTAAAATATGAATAGAAGTGAATAATGATATTCGGGACTTAAAAAAAAACGGAATAAAGAGAAACATTTCACATGAAATTGTGAGGTTATGATCGAAAGTATTCACATGAAGTTATGGATGAGATATGTTTCACGATAAAATACGATGTGTCGGAGAGAGACAGAATTGGTGAGTTATTTTTATTCTTAACTAGCTGGCCCGGCGAACTTTGTTTCGCCTAAATGATTCCTATACCATAGCCATCTTTATCTTAAGAAGACCGTGCCTATACTTACTGTGGATTTCACAAATCGTAATCACCAGTGATCGGAGATCAACGGCTTGGTTAGATTTCTGAACTGTCAAATCAAGTTGATTCTAGATCAAGCTCCGATCACCGGTGATAGGTATGCTTTGTGAAACCCCCGTTAAAGTTGTACAAACTTATCATTGCTATTTTTTTCAAGCAGGAGATAAATTAGGCATAATAAAAGTTCTGTCAAATGTCATCTGTCAACTGTCAAATGTCATCTGTCAACTGTCGTCTGTCAATAGTCATCTGTCTATTGATAAATGTCATCTGTCAAATGTCATCTGTCAAATGTCATCTGTCAAATGTCATCTGTCAAATGTCATCTGTCAAATGTCGTCTGTCAAATGTCATCTGTCAAATGTCGTCTGTCAAATGTCATCTGTCAAATATGATCTGTCAAATGTCATCTGTCAAACGTCATCTGTCAAACGTCATCTGTCAAACGTCATCTGTCAACTGTCATCTTTTCCATGGATATGAGCTGTCACACAAAACAGAAATACAAAAATAATATGTCAATTACTGATTATAGGCAATTTTGAATTCAGTTATTTCCGCAAATATATTTATTATCCAAACATAAATCAAAAACATTTCAGAAATATAGAGAAGAGATGAAAATGGACAACTCACGATTGATGCTGATCGTCACAATCCGATTTACTTGACATTCCGGTAAAAATTCACTGTTCCACCAATTTGAGATCTTTACCCCTTCCATGTTATTCTAAGTTCTATGCAAATTACCCAATAATTGTATACATCGCCATAATCGCGATAATATCAAATACAGTGTCTAGTCACTGTACGCTACAGTGTCTAGATAAGAGCCATAAACCGTAGCGACACCTAGTGGTCTTATTCTAAAGGAGAAAAACCATTTCCTACATAAGCAAACCGTAGCGACACCTAGCGGCCTTATTCAAAAGGAGGAAAAGCATTTCCTACATGAGCAATTTTTCATCGAATTTTTCAGAATTTCAATGTATTTTATAATAACCAGGCCGTAGACGAATCCATAAATGAAGTTTCATAACAAACAGTCCATCCGATCTCGAGTTATAAATGGTGTAACCAACAGCTCTCTTTTATATATATAGATATTACTGCACATGTGTAGATAGAGATTCTTACTTAAGCCCAGCTTCAATTTTGATTGGCTCATTACCCATATAGGAATTATTAGATATATGATAAAATCATTTAATCCAAAAAAGAATTTTAAACGTACCTTCGTGAAACAAAAAATCTACGACAACTAATACAGAGTAAACATTCGAAACATATTATTAAGAACGGCAAAACTAAGGATTAACACGAAATTTACATAGAATGATCGACATTGTTTCCCTTTTTTCAAGAACATATTCGCGACCTTTTTACCTATTTAGTTTCCAATTGACCTTCTAATGAGGGATTGATTTTGCTTTAAGATATCACATTCCACGAAAATTCTTTCAATTCCATTAAATGATTTTATACATCAGAATATGACTGATTAAAAATGAATTTAGAATTTGGAAAAACTACTAGATGACTCAGGGAGAGCTCTGTATCATTGGACGATACAGCTTTACGATCCAGTTCAGAATATCCTCACTGCCTTGGAGTGAAATAACGATATTGTTCATCTTTAAAAATGTTTTCTTAGAAAGCGGACGTGTGTCAAAAATAAATGAAGACGCTCCAGTAATGTAAACTTATGGCAGAATCTGGAGCAGGTAGCGAATTTTTGAAAACGGAATGTAGAGGGTGTTTTTCAACCTGCAAATTAAATCTGAACTTATCATAATTCCCACCCTGTATTTTTGAAAAAGAGTTGTTATTGAATTATTGAAAGTCGACAATCATATTGTTCTACACTGAAATTTACTACTGAAAATTAAGCCATACCAAAGTTATGAATGAAAGAAAAATCGGTCGAATCGGACGAATCACCCTGTAGACTCTCAATAAAGACCTCCAACCATAAACCAAACATTGTTTCGAATGACTAGTTTAAAATTCCCCTAAAATCTGACGGTCTCCTCCGGAATCACCATGTATACCTATCAGGATATTTGGTTATTCGAACAGTATGCTCTTGCGTTTTTCATTTTTCAATGACCCTATTTCCTCCATCTTGAAACTCTCATATAGGTGATTTTTGGCGAAAGAGATTATTCTGATGAGTTCTTCCTCTTGTTGAAAAAGACGCAACATTGAAAGCACCCTGTGGATCTGCAGAATCATGTGAATACGGATTCATTCATCCCGATATATTGGCAATTTCAAATATATTTCTCCGAATCAATAGATTTAGTAGAGATGCCTAATGTATTTGAAATATAATGGGCAGACTTATCAAAACTCTCCGATTGTCATTATCATGGGAAAAGACTTCTCCTGAAAAAACACCTGTCGTCCTAATCTGAATGCTCTCTGGCATTTCGTAGCATTATATTGTTCAATCATGCTGAAAATTGAGCATACAAAAATTTTTTGAGTGAACTATTAAATCCTTCATTATAAAAGGAAACGTTTACTCTGAATGAGTTCATGAGAGACGATGTTGCAAAATATCTACAAGTCAAAGATTCAAATGACGTGGAAAATATATCAGTATTAAATAATTAAATATAATTTTCTCTATTTCAGCTGTGGAAATGAACGTGAAGAGAAGGAAAAATTTGAATCAAATTCCAATCCAGTGGTATAACTTCTGTTTTTTGATTCAGATAATTATTATTTTATAATTTGGAAGTATTATGAATTATAGACTTTTATTGTAATATATCGATATATATTTACTTGTTATTTTTTAAGCATTTTTCTAGAAACATGTTCATTTATATCAGTTCGCCTAGCATAGAGGTTAAGGCGTTTGTCTCAGACCCGGAAAGTCCGAGTTCAATCCCGTTGCTAGAAGAGAAATTTTGTAGTCAGACGGTAGTGGGTCGAATATTAACAGTGCTATATCTAAGGTCGACAAGCTTCTGAGGGGTCTTCCCGGATGACCTAGGAGATATGTATGGTCTTAATCATTTGCTACCGAAAAAATGATATGTTTTGAAAGCAAGATGATGTTTTTTTTCATAACTAGTGCAACTTCTGATGAAAAACAATATTTTCTCTTGGCCCATTCTGAAGTAATAACTTCTACAATCTGAATGAATCAATAAATACCTACGTAGATTGCTACTTAAGTTTGAGGCTCTGTATGAAGGCCTCCAAGCGCGAGTTACGAGTCTACGAACTTGAGACATTTCACGAACATTTCGAAACCACAGAAATGTGTTAGGCTCGAAGTGGTTTCCTGTTTAATCGAGTGAGATTTGGGTAGTGTTTACGTGGATTCCCTGTTCATACGTATGCATGTGTTTCGTTTCTCAGATCGAGCATGTGTCCTGCAAAATATAAAATTAATACGTATGTATTCAGATTTCATGCCGATCGGATTTCATGATTTTGTTAGTTTTCTCGCTGCACAATTGTTTGTTTTTCCCGCTATAGCTTTGGAAGTTTTCAATTAGTAAACCGCTTTTCTACTCGATTAGTGAAGAATATAGTGGATTTCGAACTATTAATTGTGTAGTGAGTGATAGCACTCAAGGATCAATTATCTTCTTTTTTCCTTTTCTTTCCTCATTATTTTTCCGCATCCTTTACAAATCTCTTTCAAGACAAGAAGACAACATGTTTGGACCATCATTTTTGAAGATTTGGGTGAGTAAATCAGTCTACTGACACCGAAGTAAATATCTGTGTTTTTGAATTCAAGCAATTATATATTGATACTAGCGACCCGCCCCGGCTTCGCACGGAAACAATGCAATCTTTGTAAACAACGGTAGTGCCGGCCCGCACCGCTAAGTCCCTGCATTTTGAATCCGTAATATTAATTTAAATTACATGCTTTAAAGGGCCATTAATGTATATGGAATGGACAATATATTTAAGGTACCTACTTAATTGGATAAGGATTGATGCTGTATTGCTTAAAATAACTTCCTAAATAAGCCATTTTTTCCCGTAAAATGTGAAGGATAAAAAATGGTTATTGTGAGATATCCTTGAGAGATAGACATATACCATCGCGGACATTTTTGTAAGCGCAAAAAAATGTGTTTATTTAAGACATCACATTAGAAACCTGTAAATTCAAAGGTGTTTCTCTACAATATTATGCATGTATCATACATATAAACCTTCCTCTTGAATCACTTCATTTATTGAAGAAAAGCGTTTCAAAATCCGTTGCGTATTTTTGAAGATTTAAGCATACTTAGGGACAGACAGCGAAAGCGACTTTGCTTTCAAAAATTTCAACAATTTCGGCCGAATTTTTTTTTACTGGAGACATGGGAAAAAAAGTTGAGTTCGAATTTTGACAAGATTTTTTCACGGAAAATCTAAGAAAATCGATTACGTTGAAATAGTGCTTTTCAAATTGGCAACCGAGGAAAAAAAATTCAAACTTTGCTGGCTTTCCGCCATTTTGAAATTTTTTTTCAGAATTCTACACCACAATTGAATTGAGCCCTTAATACTGAGATGTGACCAGTAACCGTTTTTTCAAATGTCACGCAAAACTCACCACAGTCGTTAAGGCCTAACGAACATTAATTTCTTTAAATCTAAGATAAACGTATTAGCGGCAACGGCGCAAGCGCCCAGGACTCGGCCGCACCTGTTGCGTCGTAGATAGTCTGACTCTAGTCATCAGAGCGAACACATGTAACCATATTTACAATTAAACAAGTTAAAATACAACCAGCGTTTTAAATACAGTCCACTTTACATCAACTAAACCGAACATATTTTTGGTCCATTCGGCCAGATACAATTTCAAGTAAATTCACCAGTTCAAGCCAAGCTGCAAGTGAAAAGTGAATTAACCAGTTCAAGTCAAGTTGCAAGTGAATTCATCAGTTCAAGTAATCTGCAAGTGAATTCAACAGTACCATCTATTCAAGTCAAGGGTGAAAAACCAATCAACAATTATCAATCATCCTCATCAGTGGGAAAACACAATTTACGTCGAATTAATAATTTGGCGTGAAACCATCAAGTACGAGCAAGCAAGACGAAGACGACCAGACGGCGCCAGTGCGACAGCCGAGTAGCCAACAATCTCTCCTTCCTCCTCATCACCAGCGTGCTCGCAGTGGGCAACAGAGAGGAAACGACAACTTCGTACCATCCAAACCAGAAGCAGCGCAGAGGAGTCAAAACATCGACTTTCCTTTTCTACTTTACGTGAGTCCGTTCCAATTCATCTCTTTATTCTTTCTATTTGTAAAGCGATATTCAATATTTCATTTCACAATGGCTGAAACTGATTTCCTCAAAAAGTTGAAACTGAAACGTTCACAAATTAAAGCCAGATTAACTCGAATAACATCTCATTACAATTCAATCGACAAGGAGAATTTATCCGAAGTAGTTATAACTCAATGGGAGACTTCGGTCCAAGTTGCCAACCCAAAAATTTCGCGTTTTTTCTACCGATGGGGAAGGGAAATTTCAGAACAAATTTGTAATGATCAGCTTCACATTATTCATAAATATCTGATAACTTCGACTCGGATTTGCAAACCAGGTAATTAGAGCAAAATATCGATATTTGTAAAGATCATCTCTGATTGGCTGAAAGTTGTGTTGGATCTCCTGGTTCACGTCAACAATGTCAATGGACCAACGATCTGTCAAGACAAGCAGTAAACAAACCGATTGTTTAGTTTGTGTTACGAGTAATACGAGTCAACAAAAGAATAAATATATAAGTTTGAAAACCAGAAATAATGACCAGGTGTTCCTACAAAAATTGCAAAAGTGATTCACGAAAAAATAAGACAATCAAGTTTCATCCGTTTCCCAAAAAAAAAAACTTGATGAAGTGCCTCAAATGGATAAAATTGTGTGGCAATGAAAAATTGACCCCGGATAGTATAGATAAAAATACGTATATATGCAGTAAACACTTTTCTGGAAGATTCTCCGATAACTTGTATCCAAAACCATTTTTGCAACTACAGGTAGACTCTGATGAAAACAATTTCGACAAGACTGTGCTAGTATTCCCCATGATTCTGAAATAGATGGTCAAACCGATTTGAACCGAGACTTGGCTAGTATTCCCCATGATATTTCTGAAACTGATTGTAATAATGTAGCCACTCAGACTGATAGAAATGATTCCATATTTTTATATAGTAACCTGAAAAGAAACGAGAAACGTTTCAAATATTTAACAGGACTACTTCCACTACAATTTGATGCACTCTATAATTTTTTGGATCCCTCTGTGATGAATAAACTGAATTATTATCATAAATATAAAAAAATTCGATACAACACAAATAAATGCTACTTATCTAACTGTGATAGATTGTGTTTAACATTGGTCAGACTAAGGCGTGGTTTTACTTTAGATGATATTTCCTTTATACTGGTGTAAGTAGAAACAGTGTTTCTGTGATATTTTATACTTGGATACAGTTTATGTACCATCAGATATCAAGCATTAGAGAGGACATGTTTCGGGCTGGTAGACATATGAAGAATAAACCATATTGTTTCAAAAACTTTGAAAGAGAATCGATAACTATAATTATTGATTGTACAGAAATAGCAATGCAAATGCCATCGAATTTCCGACAACAAGGTAATACATTCTCAAATTACAAACACTCAAATACTGTAAAATTTCTATTGGGGATATGTCCATCTGGAGCAATCATATATGTCAGTGAAGGATTTGAGGGATCAATTTCTGACAAGGAAATTTTTGAGAAAAGTGACATTAGAAACTTTTTAGAAGAAGGAGATGTTGTTATGGCAGAGCGAGGTTTTCTGATACAAGATTTATGTGATGAGATGAAAATAAAATTATGTAGACCACCACTACTAATGAAAAGGAAAAGATTATCAGGGGAAGAGGAGTTGTTAACGAAAAAAATTGCCAAAGCTAGGATACATGTCGAGAGAGCTATAGGTAGAATGAAAGCATACAGAATCCTTTCGAAGAAGTGTCCCATTCTTTTGAATCCTATCATATCAAATATATTCTGTGTTGTTTCATTCCTAGTAAACTTCGAAGAACGGTTAGTTAAATGATAACTAAATTTGAACTGCTTTTGAAAGTAAACTGATCGACTGATCCCAAAGTGGTTACAGCAGAATTTGATTCAGATATTAAAGACACTTCACTTGTATGATATTGTATACTTGTATGATTATATTTTTCAGATGTTCACATGAAATAAAAGATGTGTAAGAAAATATTATTTATAAATATACCTAGAACAATTATGGCTTCTATCTTTACTAACTGATGTAATCCATCTAATTCTTGTTTTGATATCATGATCAGCCAATCGAAACTGAATAACTTTGATAGAGCAAGGTTCGAAAGATACATTCAATGGAATGTAGTACTGTATATTTTATATAATAAAAAAAAAATGCATAGTACTGAATACATTTATTTTACCATATTTTGTTGACTGTACACTGTGTCCCATTTTGGTTTAGACAAATATGGATTTTTCTAATTTTTGAACCTAAAATTTATTAAAGATTAGGTTGTGATACATCAATGTATTCAAAAAATTGCAAAAATTTGACGTTAAAATATACAGGGTGTTCCATTTAAAAAATACCAAGTTTGTGCCCAATCTCAAAAACAGTGCAATAAAAAAAAAATTTCATATATGCCACCATATTTCTGCGTATGATACACGAACACAGATAAAAACCTCTGAGGAAACTCTGTCTTCCCGAATAAGTGTAGGGATACTGAATTTGTTAAAAAAATATCCATGTTACAGAGCTTCTTGAAAACTAGCCTTTTCATCGAACTGGATGCAAGTATCTTGAAATTATATCTGTAACAAGAACAAAGAAGAAACACCGAGAAAGCAGTGAAAAAGAACTTCACCTGCTAAACAAAAACCTTTTCACGAAGTCCTAACACTCTCTTGGATCCGGAGGATCTTTCGATCAGGTCCGATCTTCCACGTGATGATTCTTCTGTTCTTCAGGTGTTCGAAGAACGCTACAGGCCCCTTATGTCGGGGGATCATCTCCCATAGATTTAAAGTCGTTGTTTTTATGAAAAAATTAGCAAAAAAGCAGGTGCAAATTGAAAAAGATATGTATCTTTGTACTACACCTATTACATCTTCAGTTTGCAATTTTTACAAATAATTCATCGTTTTGGATAGTCCTTAGATATCGCACAATATTTATTCACTCAAATAATGGTATCACAACACTCAACTTCAGAGAAAATGATAGTTTTAAAAGCAGCAGAAATACTGATCCCAAATGTTTGTTGTTTGTTTATGCCAGCAGCCATTTTAACAGCTGATCGTGACAGATCGTTGGACTGGTCTATTGACGTGAACCAGGAGATATTTTGCTCTAATTACCTGGTTTGCAAATCCGAGTCGAAGTTTACGGATATTTATGAATAATGTGAAGCTGATCATTACAAATTTGTTCTGAAATTTCCCTTCCCCATTGGTAGAAAAAACGCGAAATTTTTGGGTTGGCAACTTGGACCGAAGTCTCCCATTGAAACTACGTTTGGAGCGATTTGATTCAATATTACAAGAATTTTCAGAGGTACAATCAGAAATAGAACTCGTCGATGAAAATAATGATTCAGATGAACTTGATAATTTTGAACTCAATTTCTATGATATTTACGCAAAAATTAGTGACACTATTTCCAGCTTCGGCTGCGGTTCTACTTAGCCATTTGTTCGATAAAGTTATTTCCTCAATTAACATTAAATTAAATTAAATAATATTTTTCTATTTACTGATTCTACTATTACGTTATCATGGATCAAGGCCTCACCTTCAAAATGGAAAACCTTTGTAGCTAACAGGGTCAGTGAAATTCAAGGGTTGACGAACACCAATGATTGGTATCACGTTCGTACACATGAAAATCCAGCAGAATATCAAGAGGTTTATGTTCAAGTAAAATTGTCGATTTTGACCCTTGGTTCAAGGGACCTCCATTTTTATTAGATAAAGATTTAAAATCACATTTATTTCAGTGTTGTGATGAAACAATAAATGATTGTCAAATAGAATCAAAAAACTGTGTAACCATTTCGAATATAGCAACATTTAGTCAAGGTAATCTATGGTTTGACCTGATAAATAAATATTCCGATTTTTCAAAATTACAAAAAGTAACTGCGTACATTCTGAGATATATCCACAATTTAAGATCTCTTCAAAATGGTATGTTGAAGGGTTCTTTGACGTTAGAAGAACTAGAAAATGCTTCGTTACTTTTGATCAGACAAGTACAACAGGAAGCCTTTTCTCCAGAATTCAATGATCTAAAAAATAATAAATCTGTTCACAGACAAAGTAAATTACTTAGCCTCAATCCTTTCATGGATGATAAGAAATTAATACGAGTTGGATGACGTCTCCAACTAACCAAGTACAATTATGATAAAAGGCATCCCATAATTTTGCCCCAACACTTATTGACAAAACTCATCATTGAAAGAGAACATCGGAAACTGTTACATTGCGGTCCAACTCTATTACTTAGTTCTATTCGAGAAAGATATTGGCCTATCAATGGGCGCAATTTGTGCAAGGGTATCGTGAGAGAATGTATCAAATGCTTTAAGGTGAATCCACAGCCTATGAACTACTTAATGGGAAACTTACCTGCAACTCGAGTAAATCAATATCATCCTTTTTATAACACAGGAATCGATTTCGCAGGTCCTTTTTATCTAAAAGATCGCAAAACAAGAGGTGCTTAGTTAGTAAAATCGTATATATGTCTCATGGTTTGTTTGAGCACTAAGGCACTTCAAATAGAGTTAGTCTCAGATTTAACTACCGACGGTTTTTTATCGGCGTTGAAACGCTTCATTGCTAGGAGAGGTAAACCATATACGATCACGACAGACAACGGTCTCAATTTCGTTGGAGCGAAAAACTATTTAAAGGAAATTTCTGATTTTATGTCTGAAAATTCGAATGAAACTATGACAAATTTAGCAGACGAAGGTATAATTTGGAAATTTATTCCCAGCCGCGCTCCAAATTTTGGTTGAAGTTGGGAAGCAGGTGTGAAGAGCGTGAAGTCACACATAAAAAGGGTTCTATCAAATACGAAATTGACCTTCGAAGAATTTAACACTGTCATTATACAAATAGAAGGAATTTTGAACTCCCGACCCTTATGTCCTTTAACTTCCAATCCCGACGACCCTTCACCCCTTACACCAGGCCATTTTTTAATCGGCAAGCCGATACAAGCGATAGCAGAGCCAAACCTTACAACTGTTCCCGACAATCGACTCAACAAGAACCAACATTTAACTAAGATTATCCAACATTTTTGGCAACGTTGGCATAAGGAGTATGTCAGTGAGCTGCAAATTCGAATCAAATGGCGACAAACCCACGCAAATCTTCTCAAGATTGGCTCCATTGTCATAATAAAGGAAGACAATGTTCCACCCCTTCAATGGCACCTAGGACGAGTGGAGCAGCTACATCCTGGTCCAGACGATGTGACTCGTGTGATCAGTGTACGCGTTAAGGACAATACCGTTAAACGGTTAAACGTGCTGCGACAAAGGTGTGTGTTCTACCGATAGAAGACAATAATGAACGATAGATGAGATAAGTGTTAAATTGAAAGTGTTATTGAACACATGTCAAGGCGGCCGGTATGTTAAGGCCTAACGAACATTAATTTCTTTAAATCTAAGATAAATGTATTAGCGGCAACGGCGCAAGCGCCCAGGACTCGGCCGCACCTGTTGCGTCATAGATAGTCTGACTCTAGTCATCAGAGCGAACACATGTAACCATATTTACAATTGAACAAGTTAAAATACAACCAGCATTTCAAATACAGTCCACTTTACATCAAGTAAACCGAACAACAGTTATCAGAATATTGCTCAAAGTTGACATTAAACACCCTGTATCTCGCTTATGCGTTGAAAACGGGGTATATGTCATAAGGCAAAAATGACTACCTCGGTGCCATCTACACGGCTATATATGTTTGTCCAGTTAATGGTGAAACACCCTGTATATAAGTGTTGAATTGTTATTGTTTTTTTTTTTACTTTTCTTCTGATCATAATTTGATAAGCAAGTGAATATAATATACGTGAAATTAGGGATGAGCGATATTTTATTCACTTTGATTAAATCACTGCTATCTCAAAGTCACAGGTAGTCACTGTTCCGTACCAGTAATGAAGAGCGTGATTTGATCACAGTAACTGGCATCAAAGCAACAATGACGTGATATCTGTTTGTACGGTGAATTTCGTTATTCACTTCACTCCAAATATGAACTTAAATCTCTGTTAGGTACTATTGGATATTTCACTGCGATCGCCCCGCATCATCAACCAACACCATAAGGATCATTTTCCTATATTACCGTAAGAATAACATGGGTGATACGCGAATTCGCGCCTTATGACATGGACCAAAATTATGAAAATACATAGTTATTTACGACATCACATTAGAAACCTGTAAATTATCAGTGTTTCTCTACAATATTATGCAAGTATGTATGAACATATGAACCTTCCTCTTGAATCACTCTATTTATTAAAAAAAGCGTTTCAGAATCCGTTGCGTAGTTTTGAAGATTTAAGCATACATAGGGACATAGGGATATACAGACAGACAGCGAAATGGACTTTGCTTTATACTATGTAATGATATGGAAACGCCCGAACAGGAACCTAGGTGGACATTTCTTTCACGTTTTAGACAACCTAATTTTTGCCAATTGTTGATTGAAATTAATCTCAGTGGCGTGTAATAAAATGCAAATGAAAAATTCAGAGTTCGGCTGATGTATGGAACCAAGTTAATATCTTTTAAACGAAAAAAACGATATTTATGAAAATTGGAACAAAATGTATCTGATGTACATTTTTTTGTTGATAATATACTTCCGGTTCAACCGGAAATGCCATCAACTTCTCTGTAATAAAATGCAAATGAAAAATTCAGAGTTCGGCTGATGTATGGAACCAAGTTAATATCTTTTAAACGAAAAAAACGATATTTATGAAAATTGGAACAAAATGTATCTGATGTACATTTTTTTGTTGATAATATACTTCCGGTTCAACCGGAAATGCCATCAACCAATATATTTTTAAAGATTTTGAAAGAGCTTGTTATTGTGAATTCATACTCACTGAGAATAACTGCACGATCCCCGAACAACAATACCATACCTCGCAAGTGACTCAAAAAGGACAACGAAACGGCGGTCGACAGATTCCTGATTCCTGATTACGAAAGCGTTCTTAGCCGATCTTCCACACAGGACATCAACGTGAGTCACCCAGGTGAGCCCCGCATCCACATAAATCCCCAGAAACCTGACATCCCCACGCTCAGTCCCCCGGTTCGAGAACACCAACCTCTCCGTCTTCCCGCTATTAACGCAAAGGGCATTCCTCGTAAACTATTCACAGACCTCCGACTCCATGGCCCCAAAAAGATTCTCAACATCCGACAGGTTTTCGCAAGCCGTTGATATCGTGCCATCATCAGCGAACAATAGTCTTGAATACTTCTTCATGTAATAAGGGAAGTCGTTAATGAATATGAGAAACTGCAAAGGACCTAGGATGGAACCCTGAGGTACACCCACTGTAACCGGTACCTTTGCTGATCTACAATTATTCACTGAGACCACCTGACATCTATCAAACAGAAAAGATTGAATGAGCTCTACACTGTCCTTATTAAAACCATAATATGTTAATTTTGGCAATTTTTGTATCGGAATACTACAGTGTCCCACCTAGCGGGACACTGCAGTATTACATAGTACTCAGGAGTTCCTGCTAGAGAGTAATATAAGGTCTGCCGTTTCATTTGGTTGCTACCGTTAGAGGGGATATGTGACACTGATGACGGCTAAGAAGCCAGAAACTGGTCTGTCATTTTCCTTCTGCGGTAGCAGCACGTTCCGGCGATTTACTTCTTGAATTAGATCTTTGCGAGTCCATTTCTCTCATTGATTGTATTGTGACAAGTACGGCCCTGTGCGCTACGGCCCGATCGAGAAGTTTCTGGAAACGCGTGCACGACATAGAAGCCGCCAATGATTCGCGAAGTTTCTAGACGGGCCCGGACTTAGCGAGAAACAATCGGCGTTATACATATAAGGAGCACATCGACGGATGAGGCATTCATTCAGTTAGAGACAAGCGACCAGTGAAAATAAATAGTGCCAAATAAATCAGTAGAGATAAATTGTACAGACTTTTGTTAGAATAAGTTCATTAGTTATTAATTATTAGTGTTATGAGTAGTGTAAATGAATAGTTTAATTATCCCGGACGATTTAATAACGAAGAAAACCTTACATTGGTGTCAGGTGTGGGGTGGATTTGAATGCCGATAACCAGATCGCAAAAACAGAAAATGGACCAGGCGAGTATGGAATTTTTCAAGCAAGCCTTTGAACAAATGAGCTTGAAAACGGATAAAATGGAAAATAAGGTGGAGGAAAAAATGGATAAAATGGAAAATAAGGTGAAGGAAAAAATGAACAATTGTAATGAAGTAATGAAAAATTCGATAAGGTCGACGAGAAATTTGAAGAAGTCAATGAAAAATTTGATAAAGTTGACGAAAAATTTGACGAAGTAGTTGATGAGGTTAATGGAAAATTCGAGGAAATATGAGGAATAATTGAACAGCATACCAAGCTGATAGAGTCCCTGAAAAGAACATCAAATAGGAAAGAAACTCAAGCTTCACCATCCTATAGCTTCGTGAAATCGGAAAACAACACAGAAAGTGGTAAAATGAAGATCAAGCCACCTACATTTGATGGAAAAGTTCCTTGGTCGACATATCAAAAACAATTTGAAGCTGCTGCGTTGGAAAACAGTTGGAGTGATAACGAAAAAGCCACAGCATTAATAATAGCTCTACGAGGAGATGCACTTAACATTCTGCAGACAATACCGGAGAGTCAACAGGCCTGTTATGAAGTTTTAACATCCAAACTTCAGATGAGATATGGCGATGCTCACCTACAGCAAGTTTACCATGCTCAAATAAAGAACCGGGTGCAGAAAACAGGAGAAAATCTCCAGGAATTCGAGGCCGATGTTGCCAGATTAGTGAGGCTGGCTTATCCATCTGCTCCAGACAGCTTCCTTGAACAGCTATCAATCCGGACGTTCGTCGACGGGATCAAGGACAGCAAAGTTCAACAAGCCTTGAGACTTGCCCGGCCTAAGACCATTGATGATGCCTTAGCTCAAGCTTTAGCATTCGAGGCAGCGAAACAGGCGTCACATAGAGGACATTTTCGTGTGAGACAAGTCCAAGAAGCGGACCGACCAATTGAGGAGATCATCCGAGAAGAGATTAGCAAATTATTTAATGCTTGAGCTTGAGAGTAATCCTAAATTGGAAGAAGAGTGGCAGACAACCTACTTGGGAGGAAGTATCCAGATTGAGCCAAAATGTCAAGTCGTATTGGGCCCAATGGGAAACGTTGAAGATTGATGAAGGTCTTCTGAAACGTTGTTGGGAAAATGAAGATGGATTTCAGCAGAGGCTCCAGTCAATTGTGCCCAAGAGTAGGGTAACGGACATTTTGACCAGACTACATAATGGAACTTCGGGTGGCCATTTTGGGATTACTAAGATTCTGGAGAAGGTGAGGCAGCGATTTTATTGGATCAACTGTAAGAACGACGTTAAAGATTGGTGTAGAAAATGTAAAGTTTGTGCTGCGGCCAACGGACCCTACGGTAAAGGAAAGGCACAAATGAAGCAATATAACTTCGGATCCCCCATGAAACGAGTAGCTATCGACATCGCAGGCCCTTTTCCAGAAACAGGCAATGGAAACAAGTACATTTTGTTAGCGATGGACTACTTTACCAAATGGGTGGAAGCGTACGGTATTCCTTACCAAGAGGCAAGCACAGTAGCTGACAAATTGGTGAAAGAGTTCTTCTGCAGATTTGCAATCCCCCTTGAGCTGCATTGTGATCAAGGCCGAAACTTCGAGTCGAAGTTATTCCAGGAAGTTTGCAAAACATTGGGGATACGTAAGACCAGAACTACACCTCTGCATCCTCAGTCAGACGGCATGGTAGAACGAATGAACCGGGCTATGGGAAAACACTTGGCCAAATTTGTCTCTGTCCATCAAAGGGACTGGTATGAATACTTGCATTTATTCACGATGGCCTATAGATCTTCGGTTCAAGAATCTACCAAGGAGACTCCATCCAATATAATGTTTGGCCGAGAAATAAGATTACCTTGCGACCTCGAGTTTGGGTGTAAGCCTGGAGAAGATGTAGCTGGGGAGGACTACGTTAGTAATCTCAGAAGCAAGCTAGACTACATCCATGATAAGGTGCGTAATCAAATGCAGCAAGCAAGTGACCGGATGAAAATGCGCTATGACATCAAGGCCATTGAAGGTGGGTTCACCGCAGGAGATCTGGTATGGTTGTATAACCCACAAAGAAGAAAAGGTTTTTCACCGAAGCTGCAGAGACATTGGGAAGGACCGTACGAAGTTGTGAAGAGAATAAATGATGTAGTTTACCGAATACGGAAGCTCCCCAGAGGAAAACCGAAAGTCGTCCATTTCAACCGATTGGCTCCATATGCGTCCACGCAGGATGAAGAAGAAGTACGTCTCGTCGAGGTTCCGTCAAGGGAAAGCTGCAAATTCCAGGAATTTATGAACGCCTATGGGGGAACACGCATTGCAAGGTTTGGCGTCACACAGGAAGTTCATCAGGACCTGTTCACAGTCCCCGAGGAATACTCGCTTGCTCATTGTGTAGCAGCCGATTTACGTATGAGTAAGGGAATAGCAAGAGTATTCAAAAACAAATTTGGTCGGCAAGAGGAACTAATGGGACAGCAGCCCAGAATCGGAAAATGTTTGAGATTGAAGTCTGGAGGTCGGTTCATTTACTATTTGGTTACCAAGCAGCACTCTTTCCAGAAGCCCACCTACCAGAACTTATGGACCTCGCTGCATGGCTTGAAAGAAGATCTTCAGCGTTCCGGCGTTAGGAAACTAGCAGTTCCCAAGCTTGGTTGGGGACTGGATCTACTGAATTGGAGGGTAGTACGAAGCATGCTTGAAGTAATTTTCCAGACGGCAGGTATACAGATCCTAGTATGCAGTTTCTACCCAAATCGTGTCGAGCTCCCCGGCAAAACTATAGAATGCTATTTCCATCAAAGGGACTACTGTAGAGAAGGAGCCGACTGCAGATTTCGCCACGGTCCTCTGAAGAATCCATGCGATCTGTTCTGGGACAGAACAGGCTTGAGGAGGGGACAGTGTGACAAGTACGGCCCTGTGCGCTACGGCCCGATCGAGAAGTTTCTGGAAACGCGTGCACGACATAGAAGCCGCCAATGATTCGCGAAGTTTCTAGACGGGCCTGGACTTAGCGAGAAACAATCGGTGTTATACATATAAGGAGCACATCGACGGATGAGGCATTCATTCAGTTAGAGACAAGCGACCAGTGAAAATAAATAGTGCCAAAGAAATCAGTAGACATAAATTGTACAGACTCTTGTTAGAATAAGTTCATTAGTTATTAATTATTAGTGTTATGAGTAGTGTAAATAAATAGTTTAATTATCCCGGACGTTTCAATAACGAAGAAAACGTTACAATATGTCCCTAGTGGACGGTCCTAACGGACGCGAATTTTCCTATTTTTATTGTTATACTTGCGGGATCCGAACCGTACGAAAGGGCGTATTCAACCATCAACGGTGAACTGCATGAGACTTCAAAGTAAGTACTTGCGAAATACCGTAGGATGAAATGAATGTACGTAAGGATCTAATTTTCGAAGGAACGTCTGGGATGAAACGTAGACATTTACCCGCTAGGTGGGACACTGTAGTATTACATAGTACTCAGGAGTTCCTGCTAGAGTGTAATATAAGGTCTGCCGTTTCATTTGGTTGCTACCATAAGAGGGGATATGCGACACTGATGACGGCTAAGAAGCCAGAAACCGGTCTGTCATTTTCCTTCTGCGGTAGCAGCACGTTCTGGCGATTTACTTCTTGAATTAGATCTTTGCGAGTCCATTTCTCTCATAAGTTGCAATGTTTATCTAAAAAAATTTTGTGCACTCGATTTTTTCATTGTTTAAACAAATCATCATCCCAATAACATTGAATCGATTACCTGCTCCGGATAATTTATTGCAAATGTTATTTTGCAATTGCAAAAAGGGATGTGAAGCTGCGTGTAGATGCAGAAAAAGTGGTTTATACTGCAGTGTAGCATGTTTACAGTGCAGCGGCAATAGTTGTTCCAATACTTCACCTATTATACAGATAGATGAAGTAAAAGAAAATATTTTATATAGACAACAATGTAATATATTCAAATAAACAGATTTTGTACTAATAATTTTTTTTCTTTTCATTAGTCGTAATTAATTACATAATTTTTTTAAATGTACACAATACAGTACGTTTCATTTATAATTAAACTGGCCGAGAAATTCCATTGTACGTAGCAGCTGTCGCTCCGCTACCCCATCCCATTTTTCTACCTGTTCGAGAACCCCTACTGCTATTTTCATACACAGGTATCTTTGAAAAACGTTCCTATATGTCTACTCAGGTAAGATTCAACATATTGTAAAAATCACCCCCTTTGTGATTCGACGGGAGAGCGGCTTTCCACCAATCAGGTGTATTATTACTTGAAGAAAAGAAAAGATGTTATTTCAAATTTTGAAGATCTTTCTCCGAAAAGGGAGAAAGTTTGGGATCGGCCCACAAGATTCGGGACTTAGTGTCTAATAAATCTCTTAAGGGAGGGATGGTAAATGAAACTTTTTGGGTTTAAATTTATGACGTATATTAGGACCAAAGCAAAATAAACAATTTTACACTCGTAACTTATATTTAAACGAACTAAATTATCGAAATATTAGAGTAATTTCTCAAATCAAATGAAATTAATCATACCAAGTCAAATTATTACATCAACTTTGAATCACAAAAAAAATCTAATCATTGAAATCAAATCAGGCATCAGTGAAAATTCCAATTATAAAAATGAAATCGAATCTTAAAAAAAAATTTGAGTGTTTGTTGAAATAACCCCAAAATCGTAAACATGGGGTGATCTCAAAATGATACACTTCGAACTCCCAAATACTTCAGAGGGACCTCGAAAATAATTCCATGTGAGCTTGTGAATACTCAAGAGAGATCTCAAAGATAATTCACTCAAGCTCTCAAATACTCAAGGTTAATCTAAAAAATAATTTCCACATAAACTTTCAAATACTCGAGGGTGATTACAAAAAAAATAATACACTTTCAAAAGAAAATTCGACTTGTAGTAGATTTCGGGACTCGGTACTATAAAAAGATATCTGGGCTTGCATGCAGCGTCCTACCAGTACTCAAAATAAGCTAAGCATAAACGAAAGTATCTGACCTTTTTTCTGTACCCAAAATCCCAAGGATGATATGAATCTTTCCTGAAACAAAAAAAGAAACACAAAAACACGTCACCCACTCTCTTTCGCAGGTAATCTCACTCCCGTTCTACCGACGAGACGCAATCTAAATAATTCCAAGTAATTTCAGAGATCTTATAATTTCGACTTAACACTCTTCTGCTTCCGTTTGAGACTGACCTTTCCAAAAATAAAACCGAAACCTATGAGTTTCCCTAACACCGGAGCCGGGACAACTGACTCATTTTCGTCCAAGACTTCCCCTGCTACCCTATTCTTCGTTTGGGAAATGCTGCGTTGCAAATCCCACGATTTTAACTTCGAATTTTTTCTGCCATCACACGCAGTTGTTGCAACCGATTTCCTGGAACGGCTTCCTCTTATCCTTTCGGGACCCCGGAGAAACCTGAACCGAAAATAAACAATTTCAATCGTTAACGTCTCGCCAGACCTCTTGTGTGGGCTTGATAAACGATTCAATAATTTTCTGGCACAGGGATATCCAATTTCAGAAGTCTACACCGATCAATCAAATTATTATGCTTTTCTTTCTTTTCAGGGTAAAATAAAGGTGTTGAAAAGACCGGTTAGATATTATAGGAAAGAAAGCGTTCAAGTCCCAATTTTCGAGACATCCGTTTTATCATGGCAAAAATAATTCCCTCTATTACAATATTCCCTCCTTCGAAAAAGTTTTGGCATCGGTTGCCATAACTTTTCCCTTACCATTATCCTCAGTAGTCCAATAGTCCCTAGTCTTCCGATTGAGACATTATAACAGTTATACACCTCAATTATACCAAGCGAAAAAAAACTTCTTAAGTTTCAAGCAGCATACCCTAAATCTAAATAATCAGAATTGCTGAGCCACAGTTTTGCTCACATAACTAGCCTTAACTAAACAATATCCTTCAGGGTCAATTGAACTAAAAAAAAAATAGAAGTCCAAAACAGCAAAACATAACTACCATAAATCAAGTCCTTCAAAAGAAAATTTAAGAAATCTGTTCGTCACTTCACTTCTCCTACATGGAGTTCATTATGTCTATTTTTCGGATTTCAAATTTCACTCGCGGTCAAAACATAATCTCGTTATTCCGGTACTGGCTATCTCCATATGTTCCATTCCTCTGAGATTGGAACTGACCTTCACCTCGAGAACGACCTTTCAGAGATGCTCGACGACCTAAGGTGCGTTTTAGTTGACGATCGGCGGAGCGAGTAGAATAGAATAGAATAGAATAGAATTTATTGGTGATATTGCATAACAATACGAATGCTTTCACAAGTCAAAATTAATAAGTAAGATCAATTCAAATATGTAACTCACATGTACAATGAACAGTCAAAAGACACTAAAACTATATAAAGTAATAAAACAAGTGAATAGATAATATATACATAAATGGAAACCTACGTACATTTACAATGGTATAATAAATAAAAGATTTAAATACTTTCTTACATCATAAAAGCCAGACTGGTACAATTTAAAATGCAAATATAGCCAAGACAACCTCAAATAAAATTGCAACCGAAATACTCATCTAGTGAATAAAAAACCTTCCCTATTAGTATCTCCTTCATCCTATTTTTGAAGTGTTCAAGAGGTAAACTCTTGAAAGATGAAGGCAAAACATTGTACAAGGATACTGCACAGAAGGCAGGAGAACGTTGTGATTTACTAAGTCTTAAAAAATTCTTTCTTATGAGAGATCTGTTCCTAGTGTTGTAGTCATGTATATCTGATTGTAATTGAAAATTATTTTTGTGTTTATGTACATATATTAGATTTTCTAAGATGAAAATACTAGGGAATGTTAGAAGTTTAAGATCTCTAAAAGTTTGTTTGCAACAATCTCTGTAGCCAAGACCACCCAAGATCCTTACTGCACGCCTCTGCAATCTGAACACTACCTCCCTATAAGCACAGTTGCCCCATACTAGTACTCCATATTTTAGTCTCGATTCAACCATCGCAAAATATACCGTCCGGAGTACACTTCGGGATAGAGAGAAAGAAAGACACCTGAGAGCAAATATATTTTTACTCAATATAGACGACAGGTCATCAACATGAGCACCCCAGGTAAGGGAATTATCTAGTCGCAATCCTAGAAATCTCACGGAGTGAACAGTGCTGAGATGTTCCCCTGTATGCCTCAAACTCAAGAGCATATTTTGAGTTTTCGTATGGTTCATGCTTAGCCCATTGGCACCAAACCACTCCAGAACCCTCGACTGCGACGCGCGAGACATGTCGGGTATACATTCAAAGTCGTAGGAATCCAATTTGATGGTGGTGTCATCCACAAATTGTATGATATCTACTTCCGGTACATAGTCCGGTAAATCGTTTATAAAAACGAGAAAAAGAACCGGTCCCAAATTGGATCCTTGTGCCACTCCTACATTCATATTCCTAAGCGCGGAACACTCGCCATTCACACAGACAGTTTGGCATCTATCAGTTAGAAAAGAAGCAACCAAGTCTAACGCCCGCGCTTCAAATCCATATTTTCTTAATTTAAAAATGAGCTTGTCTCGCGAGACACAGTCGAATGCCCTAGAGAAGTCAACAAATGATGCGTAACAATGCTGTCCCCGTTCAAAACAATCAAAAGTCAAATTTATGAAATTGTTAATGGCTTCAGTTGTGTTTTTTCCCCTACGATAACCGAATTGGGATGGCGAAAATAAGGTGTTAATTTCGAAAAAAGATCTTATTTGCTCTGACATAACGGTCTCAATGATTTTTGAAAAGACGGGTACCAAAGAAATTGGGCGATAATTTGCCTCGTCTTTTCGATCTCCCTTTTTGAAGAGTGGAACCACCTTTGACACTTTCAGACATTGCGGAAATACACCAGTTATCAAACATTGATTAATGAGTTTAGTAAGTGGGGAGATAATAGAACTTATATTGGCTTTAAGAATTTGTGTGGAAAGACCATAATAATCTGTCGCCTTACTATTTTTGAGTCTTCTTACGATATCTCTTACCTGAATGGAGCCTACCTCGTGAAAACGAAATGACAGATCTGTTGGTAGAGTTTTGTGGAATGTATCCACTATCGTTATATTCGATGTGGGAATATCAGACATAATTTTGTTAGCAATGGTTGAAAAATATGTATTTAATTTATCAGGTGCCACTTCGACAGGCGATGTGGTACTTTTACCACGGATGTGATCCCTGACCAACCCCCATGCTGCTTTCGATTTGTTAGATGAGTCGGCGATGATGTTATTGAAATGATTCAATTTAGCATGTTTCAAAACTCTACGATAATCACTGAATAGTCTAGTTTTTAAAGTTCGCAAGGCCTCTGTTTGATATTTTTTGTGCATATCGCGTACCAAAAATAGATGATCTCTCATCTTTTTATGTTCAGGTAAGAACCATCCCCGCCCAACTTGTTTATTTTTCACTCTCACCTTTTTAGCTGGAAAAGAAGCCGTGAACGTGTCTACTAAGTTGCTGTGAAATAAATTGAAACGTTCATCACAGCTTAATCTCTCATTATTCACGAAATTCCAATTTCTGCTCTGAAGTGACTCATGCATAAGATTGAACCCCAACTGAGAAAGAGGTCTAATGGTTTTGTACTCATATACATTTTTGTTGTACCCTCCTGAAGTGCTCACATGAAGGACCTGTGCGTCATGATCTGAAAAGGAAGTCTCAACAACCGATGCGAACTCAGTCTGGGCGTCAAAATTTGTAAAAATATTGTCAAGGCAATTTTTATTTCTTGTGGGTCCAAAAATTTTTTGCTTATAACCATAAGACGTCAGAAGATTAACAAATGCTCTCGACTCTTTTTCCAATATAACATTATTACCAAAAAAAAACTTTACATTGAAGTCTCCACAAATTATCACCCTATCACCACGAGCATTTAAACAGTTCAACATCAACTCGAAATTATTCATGAACAGATCAAATGATCTCGAGGGAGATGAATAGACGCAAACAACAACAACACGACTTTCATTCAGTC
This sequence comes from Adalia bipunctata, assembly GCA_910592335.1. Lineage (NCBI taxonomy): Eukaryota > Metazoa > Arthropoda > Insecta > Coleoptera > Coccinellidae > Adalia > Adalia bipunctata. The sequence goes on along the minus strand of OU342949.1, from coordinate 6,458,951 downwards.
TGACAGCGGACAATTCACAATGTATTTCCATCGATAAGTTACAGACTTTCCTGGTTATTGTACATTCACAACATTTAGTGGTTGATTCAATCAGTATCATTGTCCCTCCATGTCTTGAATTTGGTCTGCTGTAGGCATGCCCCATATACCACCCGTCCATGGACAATCCTAGTGTTTCGTTGTGCTTCAGCCAATGTTCTGTAACGCATAATATGTTGTATTTCTGGGTCTGACTGTATAATAAACCTTCTAAATTGGTAATCTTATTTTTTAAGCTTTGCACGTTTAAATGCATCAAGTTTAATTTGAAATTTCTCGTTTTGGGGCAACTGTACGATTTAATTTCAGGAATATGTTTTATTCCCTCGTCGTTTTTTTCGTAAAAAACTTAGAGATGAATGCTCCGTTTGGCCAGCAATCACCCATTTTCGCAGTTTCCCCGTTAGCTGCGTCAATAGTTACTTTATAGGAGCTGTATTTGTCAGGATGCTTTGAAATGAGTTCCTGACATTCAGCTTCTGGAAATTTTTGTTGCACCATGGTCTGAAACTGATCCAATTCCGTGTCGGGGGCAATTCTCGAGACGAAAAATGCGACTTTTTTTTCGACTGCTTTTATTGGATTTTCTTTACAGATTCCTGTTATGTTCCAACCAGTTTGCTTTCTGAGATTTTTTCTATCGTTTTTAGTGCATTTGCGGTTAAAAGTTTTCCGATTCTTGTGTGTGACGCGCTTCCAGTCATTGACCTGTCCAGGCTCTCTCTCAGCTGTTATCCCATTCGGTGTTAACGATATATTATCAGACACATCTTGTTCATTGATCTCGCTATCTGTTATCACCTTATCATCTGTGGGAGTTGATAAATTCGGAATCCCCTCAGCTTCGCCTGATGTTTTGTTTACGTGATTCTTTATGCGAATAGTTTTTTGTTTTGATTGACCTTTATTTCTTGTTTCGCTTGCTTCTAATTTACGAAAACTTTCTAGGAGATCTATGTGTTTATTAAGTATGCCTATTTTATCTTTTAGTTCGTAGATCATCATGTCTTTTTGTTGTATTATGATATCAAAAAGATCTGACTTACTGTTCCTGACGGTGTTTGTTATTCCAGTGGAAGTATTCACACTGAAGTCCACAAGTTCGTCATTTCGCAACCCCTCGCTGGTATCATTGGCCAGAACAAATGGCGCAACAAATTATTGTTCCTTTTGAATTAACGAATGTACCATTGATCTTGAGAACACAACTAGGATGATATTTAGAGCTGCACTTCCCACAAACAACAAACAATTTCACTTCCTTCGAACATCTTTTGCAGGAGACAATAGATACGTTGTTGCTCCGCGGCGCCATGATGAAGGTTGAGAATAATGAACACAGTAGAAAGAGGAGATCCCGAGCACTTTTGTCAAATCGAACACGGTGGAGTCAAAGCTTGCTAACCTAAACTTACGGAAGAATTGTATTGTGACAGAAATTCGAATTTATTTTTGAGAAATAAAACTTTAAAGTAGACGTAGAGTGCGCTCGGAGCATTTCGGCCGTCAACTCGAACGCACCTTTAGTCTCTCGTGATTAGCGTATCACACTTTGGGACCGATATCAGTGTGAACTTGGCGGCCACTTTCTATCGGCCATTCTCGGAATCATCGGCCAGTTCACCAGTGGCGTCGGGTATTTATGAAAATCGCGATTGAAATTATTTGGAAGACAAAAAGTTCGGAATTTCTGCCTGAAATGAGTTCTTTGATTCTCTGTTGATAATTAACCACCAAAATTTCTATTTATTTCAATGATTATAAAAAGTTATAATGAATTATTATGTGTCGGAGAAATCCGATTTCGAGTGTATTGAAGGGATTTACTTCAAAAATGATTAGCCTGAATGAAATTTGGTGAGAATGTTGCTAGTGTGGTCTAGAATCTTATTCCGAGAGGTTTTCAATTTGCAGGACCCCTGCGGGTAGTTTTCACCCCTATCCTCAATTCCATCAAGAATCAACAAATCATCGCAAGAGGGTCTGAAAAATGATTAGCCTGAATGAAATTTGGTGAGAATGTTGCTAGTGTGGTCAAGAATCTTATTCCGAGAGATTTTTTATTTGCCGGACTTCTGGGGGGAGTTTTCACCCCTATTCTCTAAGAGTCGACAAAACATCGCAGGGGGTTCGGAAAAATGATTGGCCTGAATGAAATTTGGTGAGAAGGTTGCTAGTGCTTATTCCGAGAGGTTTTTTATTTGCCGGACTTCTGAGGGGAGTTTCCACCCCTATCCTCCAAGAGTCGACAAAACATCTCAAGAGGGTCTGAAAAATGATTAGCCTGAATGAAATTTGGTGAGAATGTTGCTTGTGTGGACTAGAATCTTATTCCGAGAGGTTTTCTATTTGCAGGACCCCTGGGGGTAGTTTTCACCCCTATCCTCCAAGAGTCGACAAAACATCTCAAGGTGGTCTGAAAAATGATTAGTCTGAATTAAATTTGGTGAGAATGTTGCTAGTGTGGTGTAGAATCCTATTTCGAGAGGTTTTTTATTTGCCGGACCCCTGAGGGTAGTTTTCACCCCTATCCTCCGAGAGTCGACGAAACATCGTAAGTGGGTCTGAAAAATGATTAGCTTTTTTTTTTTAATGTTGTGATTTTCACGAAAAGGAATATCCTGTAATGTTCAGAGAACATCGTGAGAACCAAGGCCAAGCAGGTAGGAATTGGTGTTCTTCTTGAATTTCTGGAGGTTATATCCCTCGGGGAACACCTCCCTAGGCAATGTGTTCCAAATCTTCGCTGTTCGTTGGATGAACGAGTCTTTGAAGAGAGATGTTCTGCAGGTCTCCAAAGTTACCACGAAGGGGTGTGAAGACTCAACTTGAGAGGATAGGGGTGAAAACTACCCTCAGGGGTCCTGCAAATAGAAAACCTCTCGGAATAAGATTCTAGACCACACTAGCAACATTCTCACCAAATTTCATTCAGGCTAATCATTTTTGAAGTAAATCCCTTCAATACACTCGAAATCGAATTTCTCCGACACATAATAATTCATTATAACTTTTTATAATCATTAAAATAAATAGAAGTTTCGGTGGTTAATTATCAACAGAGAATCAAAGAACTCATTTGAGGCAAAAATTCCGAACTTTTCGTCTTCCATATAATTTTAATCGCGATTTTCATAAATACCCGACGCCACTGGTGAACTGGCCGATGAATCCGAGAATGGCCGATGGAAAGTGGCCGCTAACTTCACAGCCCTGTTCGCGAACTACACCGTTTTCACTTCTTTCCTCTGTCCAGTGCGGGCTGTTCGAATTCAGAATAGGGTATAACCCGGACGGTTTCGCTGTTGTTGTAGTTACGTCCGCCTCTGCGTCCTTATTTCTCATCGCGTTTTCTTGTCTGGTTCTGTGTCGATTCATAATCCACATAGTTAAGGTATTCCATAGGCTGGCCAACAGAGTTATTCCACATTCAAAAATCTCATATAGGTGCAGTCCGTTCAATATTACTCCTATTCCATACTTCATTACTCGGAATATCGCGTAAAATCCCATGAGTCCGCTCATGAATAGGCCGATGTCGGTGAACCATCCCCATAATTGTCCTGCTACTCGTCTGATAATAATATTTTCGACAGCTTTTCTTTCAGTTCCAAAGTTCAAAATGCGTTGTGCTTTATTTATTTCCTCTTGCGTGTAAATTCTGAGGGCGCCAATTGGTTGAATGGGTGTGAACTCTAATTTTGCCTCGGAGTTAGGTATCAACTCCATGGGAGCCTTCTTCATAGTAGGATATGGGCTTAGTCCCATCCATTGTTCCTCTATTTTATACAACGGTGGCATGAGGCCGTTGCAGTCTACCTTTTCGGCATAATTTTGAATGAATCTAGTGACTGGAGCCATGAACTTAGATTGATTATTGATCAAAATGGGTAATTCGTTGTAACATTTGTCGGTTCTCCGTACTTTCACGATAACAGATACGCATCGCATGATATATAGGACTTCTCCTAGTACACGTCCTACATATCCTCCACTATCTTTGACCAACTGGCTTAAGGTGTTGGATACTACAGGTGCCATCAATCATCGATTCCTCAGTATTTCACGATGCATTAAGCAACGTTTATGTATGGTGTTTGTACATGGTGTCCCGTAAAGACCACGTCAAACGAAAACGGAAAGTAGATCAGAATGTGCTCTACCTGATGTGGAAAAATCGGTCCTATGAAAGTCTCACAGTTTTCGAGATATTTGATGTTTTATGAAAATGTTGAATTTTTTCACTTAAAATGCTTTCTCTCTTGCGGAAGCTACAATTGAATACTTTTCGAATCAGTTTTTTCCGTAAATATTGTTGAATGGTTACTTCAATTAATGCAATGAAAAATAGCACAAAATATTATACAGGGATTCTGAAAAAAAAAATTAGAATTCATGTTTTGAGGGAAGTGTTTTTTTGTACTGAATTCTATCTGGCGTGGTATGAAAAAAAGACACTAGACCTTTTCTGCATATCACGTTGAAAAGTTGCCCATTTTGTGAGGATTCCGAAAAGGTAAAATAGAGGTGATAACCTTCTTCGCGAAAAAAGATATTTGAATGTTTATCGAAAATGGAGCATTTCTGTGAAAAACTGATTTTGTCACCTTTTTCACAAATCCTTCCATTTTGCAGATTCTGCTGTGACATATTGAATAATTCTCTTGAAAAATGTCAGTTAGTCCTTAAATTACTTCTAAAGTGAAATTACTCATTAATTGCAATGATATAATGTAATAACGCACAGGACCTTCAACATCAACCAATCTATTGTGAAGAAACTTCATAAAAATATCAATGATAAAAATTCAGGATTCTTCAGAGCAAATGCTGAAGGATTATTTTCGACTTCATTCAAAATGGTGTCATCTTCCACGATCGAAGGCTGGCCACTACTTTTACGACTCCCAGGAACTCTTCCTTCGACAATTGCATTATGGGTCCGGATAAAAACTTCGTAATTGGGATGTCGGCGATTGGGGTACCGGTCCGAATAAAGCCTCGATGCTGCTCTAGCATTAAGACGTACTTCTCCATAAATAAGATGCATGTCGGCTTATTCTCTAGCAGTATACGAAACATTTTCTGTAGACATTTTACCCAGTAAACTGATATGCATTAACTTCCACTAGATGAAAATGAACGTTTTTATAGATACGTTAAGTACCTTAAGTTCGAATCATTGAATCGCATCACATCATATCGATGTTCGAGAGTTCTTCAGGCAAAGAAAAAGAAATAAAAAAACTCAGTCAGTGAATTGGCATCTTAATAACATTTTATTGATTTGTTGATTGATTATTTTCAGCAGGTAGTGCAAAATGAAAGTATTTATGGAAAAGGTGAAAAAATCATTTTTTCACAGAAATGCTCCATTTTCGATAAACATTCGAATATCTTCTTTTCTGAAGACTGTTATCACCTGTATTTTACCTTTTCGGAATCCTCACAAAAAGGGCAACTTTTCAACGTAATATGCTGAAAAGGTCTAGTGTCTTTTTTTTACCACGTCAGATAGAATTCAGTACAAAAAAACACTTCCTTCAGAACATGTATTTCAATTTTTTTTTCAGAATCCCTGTATAATATTTTGTGCTATTTTTCATTGCATGAAATGAAGTAACCATTCAACAATATTTACGGAAAAAACTGATTCGGAAAGTATTCTATTGTAGCTTCCGCAAGGGAGAAAGCATTTTAAGTGTAAAAATTCAAAATTTTCATAAAACATCAAATATATCGAAAACTGTGAGACTTTCATATGAACGATTTTTTTACATCAGGTAGAGCACATTCTGATCTACTTTCCGTTTTCGTTTGACGTGGTCTTTACGGGACACCCTGTATATACCCGATCCAATTTTCGGGTGTAGGCTTGTTCCACATATAAAAATTTGCCATTGACATATGCCATTAGATCTGCGTTGTGTGGTAAGATATTCATTTTTGTGGTGATTCGGTCGTTTGGATTTTCCTGTAGTACCAAAATTCGAGGGTGCTCTGTTTGCCAAACTTCAACTCGACACAGAAGGGCCTTTTTGTTTGAGGTTCTGCAAAAACTTAAGTGCTATCCTCCACGACCAAAACTTGTTCGGTTGTGAATCGATTGGAAATTATGTCTGCTTGTCCTTGATAGAGTAGACTGAGTGATTCTTCGCGTGTAGACAATGGTTCATTTTCCCACACTACTTCTCCTACGGTTGTATCGAAACAGTACCCTTTCAGGTAAGGGCATATCACACCCCCTTGGAGACTGATTTCATTTCGTCAATATTCACTCGAGTTTCGTAATCGGAGACCCGGATGGTCACGGATGCTATAATAACAACATCTCGCTAGGTTCGGCCGTCCTCTTGATAAGTGCTTCCCTTGCAGGTCCCGTCGTTGTCTAACGTTCCTACTATTGTGATTGATGCTGACGTGGTTCCATTCCTTTGTATGTTGCTTATTTCTTGATGATACAGATTAAGAGTTCTATAACGATGCACGGATCGACAATCTTCGACCATTAGACGATAAATAAAGTTTGTTATACCACAGTATAGACACCAACCAGTAGTCGCACTTCGAGGATTTTCTTACTCCGATTCCGACACGCGCATCATTTCGGTGCGCATCATTATGCCCAATATTTACGATACTGTCGGTTGGCGGTAAAATGTAAATTCAAAGGTCCCTCTATATTTCTACTGCGCGCCGAAATGGTGCGCGAGTTCTCGAGAGAGTAAAGATTTCAGTTCATTTTATCTGGAGTGCGACTACTGGTTAGTATCTATACTGTGGTTATACCCCCTGCCACTATTGAGCTGTGACTATAAATCCCGCATTGCGTGAATACTCTAGTTATCTCGACACAACAAGTCCACACGTGTCTCATTTCGTCCTTTTGTAAAATTTTTACCTCGCTGGTCTCAATTTTATAAGTGTTCTCGAAAGCGGGGCACTCCGCGACGTCGCGAATAGACACCGCGGTCATTTCACTGTCTTTGCTCGCACAATCGTACGCGATTAGCGCCTCAGCGCTGATAATATTTAAGAGGAAGGTCATTCCTGCGGCTAGGGTCAGTACTTTTTCCATAATGTTGACTGGCTTGGATCCTCTTGAAACCTAAGTGAGTAAATGTACAATAAACTACACAATAACAATAGACAACAAAAAAAATGCGATTTTCACTATTTTTCATTAGTATTGAGGAAATCAATTCACAACTTGAGACAACACTTAACACAAAACAAAGTCCCTTTTTCTTTTCTATTCGTCCTTCTATGATAGATTACATAATATTTCCTTACTAATCATCCGAGGAAGAATACCACGAATTTTACATACATATTTGCCTTTTGTTGTGGGATACAAAACGCAAAGTCTTACTGCGATTATTCCAAACCAACTTCAATAAATTGTGAGTTGGACTTTTTTCAATGCTAAAAGAAACTATCAAAAATCGAGTGGTGCCTTATGGACTATAAGGTTTCCCTTCAAGAACTGCATGATAATAGGAATAGATGTTTATCATCCACCAAAAGGATCTAAACGTGACTTCAGTTGATCGATCGTTTCGAGCTTGAATGGGAGTATCGCGAGGTGATTTCTCGTGACAGTAGAGCCCTGCGTAATTACTCAGGTTATCTCAAAATCTGCCGGTCCATACGTTGAGGATAAAGGAGAGAGATAGAACTTGGAAAGCAAACGCTATGTGGACGCATTCACCCGACGTGAAAATTAGGGGGGGGGGCAAGGCTTAAGCGCCTTCCAGATTAATGGGAATATATTATCGTGAGTAATAAAGCAGGGGGCCAAATTTTGGTGAGGGGAAAAGTTCGTGACCCAGAACAGGGATCCTCTTCAGGTGATGGCTCTCCGGGTCGGTGAGCTCTTGGAATCTGACGAAATGGGCAGGAGTCGATTCACCCCTCCTGGAAGACTGTCGATGACTTGCCTTCCCGCTACCCGATTCTTCGTTTTTGGTACCTATTGATTTTATCTGGAACTGGATTGTTTTGTTCGGGAAACAAACGCTATGTGGACGCATTCACCCGACATGAAAATAAGGGGGGGCAAGGCTTAGGCGCCTTCCAGATAAAGGGGAATATATTATTGAGATTGATAAGGCGGGGGCCAAGTTTTAGAGGGGAGGGGGTGTTCGTGACCCAAAACAGGGACCCTCTTTAGGTGGTGACTCTCCGGCCAGTGAGCCCCTGGAATCTACGAAATAGGCAGGAGTCGATTCACCCCTCCTGGAAGACTGTCGATGACTTGCCTTCTCGCTACCCGAATTCCGGGCCAGTTTGTCCTTGAAATCTAACGAAATGGGCAGAATGGGCACTTCTCCTGGAAGGCTGTTGAAGAGTTGCTTTCTCGCTACCCGAATTTCAACTATATTCTTTAAGAATATCCGTATCGATCTGGAGGGCGTCTTGTCCTTAAAGATCGTCGTAATGGTATGGTTTCCACTATCAATCTTTCTTCCTCTTCATCAGCACTTTCTTCCTCGTTTTCATTATCACTGGTCTCTTCTTCGGTGTCTCCTTCCAATTCCCGACGTTGTACTGGGAGTATCAAAGGTTGGAATATATCTATTTCCTTCGGAGACTCTTCAGACTCCGATACTATGTCATTTTCACGTCTTGTATTCCCTTGGTCTCCTTTGTCTGTCACTTACCATATCCCTCGTGACATATCTTTTCAACCTATTGGAATGAACAATTTGTTCATCCCTTCCTTTACTTTTCCTTATTTTATACGTGACAGGGCCAACCACATCCAATATTTCATACGGCCCTATCCAAGATTCCGACAACTTCTTAGATAATCCCTGTTTGACACTCATTTCTTTCAGATATACTAGTTCTCCTATGATAAAATTACTTTCAGCCGTCTTTTTATTATATCGTCTCACCCTATCCGTTTTTGCCATTTCCGTATTTTCGTGTATACCTTTCGTAACCGCTCGACTAATTCCGCGGCGTAATTATCGTCATAGTCGTACCGTAATCTTCCTGACTCGCTGAAACCGTCGATTTGCAACCTTTGCTCCCTTCCATGTAGTAAATAGGGGCTCTAACCCGTGGAAACATGTACATTACCTCGGTAAGCCATTATAACTAAAGGTATCCAGTCGACCCAATCCTGTTGGTTCCTACTAATATTATGCGACAACATAACCTTCAACACCCGATGCATCCTTTCAATTTGTTCATTGGGTGTTGGTGCGTAGCTCGCAGTTTGAATCTTCTTGATACCCAAACTCGAACAAACTTCCTTGAAAAGGGCCGACGTAAAGTTCGCCCCTCGGTCTGTAAGCAGCATCTTGGGTGCTCCATGTCTTACAACAATACAGGGTGTTTCACCATAAACTGGACAAACATATATAGCCGTGTAGTTGACATCGAGAAAGTCATTTTTGCCTTATGACATATATCCCGTTTTCGACGTATAATCGAGATACAGGGTGCTTAATGTCAACTTTGAGCAATATTCTCAATATTCTGTGAACTGTGGTAAGTTATGCGTGATATTTGAAATAACGGTTCCTGGTCACATCTTAGTATTTTTGAAGGTTCAATTGAATTGTGGTGTAGAATTTCGCAAAAAAAAATTCAAAATGCGGAAAACCTGCAAAGTCGGAATTTTTTTTCTCGGTTGCCAATTTGGAAAGCATAATCTCAACGTACTCAATTTTCTAAGATTTTCCGTGAAGAATTTTTTCAAATTTCGAACTCAACTTTTTTCTTACATGTCTTCAGTGGAAAGAAAAATTTCGCCGAAAATTTTTGGAATTTTCCATGGTTGAACTATCTCTAATTCTGAATACTTGGGTGGCAACAGAATGAAAAAATATCAATTGGTTCTCTTTTTGTAGCCTTCCGAAGATTACGCTAGGTGTACTTTCTTAATTTTTATTTGAGAAACTGGAGGCCGCACGTAGGTCAAAATTGTGCTGCTGGGCTGCCAGAACGATCCAGATAGAAATATGAAATTATAACAACAAAAAAAATTTTTTCGAACAAAAAAAAAATTGAAAAAAAAAATTTTTTTCTTTATTTTTTCCAGAGAACTGTGGTAAGGTTCGAACTCTACACTCTCGATTTACCAGTGTTGCTTTGGTAACGGAGATTTAAAAGATTAAAATTAATCCAATTCATACTCGTAGAGTTCGATTCCTACCAAAATTTTTTGAAAAAAATTTTTTTGGTTTACAATTTCATATTTTTATCCGGATCATTATGACAGCCCATCAGCACAATTTTGACCTCCGTACGGCCTCCAGTTTCTCAAATAAAAATTAAGAAAGTACACCGAGCGTAATCTTCGGAAGGCTACAAAAAGAAAACCAATTGATTTTTTTTCATTCTGTTTTCACCCAAGTATTCAAAATTAAAGATAGTTCAACCATGAAAAAATCCAAAAATTTTGGCCGAAATTTTTTTTTCACTGAAGACATGTAAAGAAAAAGTTGAGTTCGAATTTTGAAAAATATTTTTCACGGAAAATCTTAGAAAATTGAGTACGTTGAGATTATGCTTTCCAAATTAGCAACCGAGAAAAAAAAATTCAAACTTTGCAGGTTTTCCGCCATATTGAATTTTTTTTCGCAAAATTCTACACCAAAATTCAATTGAGCCCCTCAAAAATTCTGAGATGTGACTAGAAACCGTCATTTGAAATATCACGCGTAACTCACAACAGTCATCAGAATATTGCTCAAAGTTGACATTGAACACCCTGTATCTCGCTTATGCGTCGAAAACGGGGTATATATCATAGGGCAAAAATGACTTTCTCGGTGTCATCTACACGGCTTTATATGTTTGTCCAGTTTATGGTGAAACACCCTGTATGTTCGACAAACACTCGAGCTATTGTTTCTGCTTTTTGATCGTGAATTGGAATAGCTTTCACATATTTTGTAAAGTGATCCTGAAACGTTAGGAGGTACCGTTTTCCCCTCATTGTAGTTATGAGAGGTCCTACAATGTCCATAGACGTTAGTTCCCAAGGTTCCGTTGTTGTGGTAAATCTTTGAAGCGGAGCTTTCTTCATATGGGGTGAAGTTTTCCTTTTATTACAGGCATCGCAACTGTTGCAATAATTGATCACGTCGGATCGCATATTGGGCCAAAAGAATCGACGTTTTGAAATGACCAATGTTTTCTGTTGTCCTGAATGTCCCGCCATTGGTGAATCGTGGAAATCATACAACACTTTCCCGGCATAACTGCGGGGTATGACTAATTTATCCATTTCCTCGTTGCGAAAATATAGCAACCCATCTTTCGAAACATAGTACGAATTTCCCTGAATTTCCGTTCCATCCTTTAACACTTCAAAAATTGACTGACAATAGGGGTCGTTTTCCTAGGCATCCCTTAAAGCAGCCCTGACCCATTCTGGTTTTAAAAGATCGGGTTTTCCCTTCCCATATTTCACCGTCGCTACCGGGACTGATTTTAACTCAAATATGGTGATGTTTATATTAGAGTTATGAAAAATGAACTTTATCATCTCCAAAACTCTATCCCATTCCAACTTATTCAGCCCACACCCTATTTTTGGCATGGCTAATTGGATATCCTTGTTCTTCTCACAGGATACTCTCAAACTCCTCAAAGCATTCCACATACTTGGGTAAGATGCTTTGTCATAGTAAGTCGCCTTGGTGATCAAATTATATATGTTCCTTTCAGGTAGATTTAATTCTGCTACTTCACCTACATTTTTGTCCTGCTGTCGTAACTTTTCCACCGAGCCATATATTTTTTAAATTGCAGCGCAATCCCTGCTCCCATAGCTAAATCCTGCGATACACAGATACCGAAAATATATTTTCATTACACCGCACTGAAAACCCTATCAAAACATGTAGATTTAGAACATCGAAAATGACCCTTTTCCGTGCGGCCGCACCGCAAAAAGTTTTACGGTGCGCTGAGGCATACATGCATCCTATGATTCCTATGCTGAGACACAGAGCAACGATTGCGTGACAGAAGATGTCAGTGTTTTGAATAATTATTGTTTCACAATATCGAAATGCTTTCTGTTGAAATTTTTTTCCCGTGTTATTGTTTTCAGATAGGTGTAATGAAAAATATCGTTCATTACACGTCCAGAAAGGCTTTTTCCGTGCTTGCACGAGTTCCCGTGTTCGGCTCCGCCTCACACGGGAACACATCGCGCGCGCACGGAAAAAGCTTACTTTCTGGACTAGTAATGAAATATACTATTTCATTACACCGCACTGAAAACCCTATCAAAACATGTAGATTTAGAACATCGAAAATGACCCTTTTCCGTGCGGCCGCACCGCAAAAAGTTTTACGGTGCGCTCAGGCATAGATGCATCCTATGATTCCTATGCTGAGACACAGAGCAACGATTGCGTGACAGTAGATGTCAGTGTTTTGAATAATTATTGTTTCACAATATCGAAATGCTTTCTGTTGAAATTTTTTTCCCGTGTTATTGTTTTCAGATAGGTGTAATGAAAAATATCGTTCATTACACGTCCAGAAAGGCTTTTTCCGTGCTTGCACGAGTTCCCGTGTTCGGCTCCGCCTCACACGGGAACACATCGCGCGCGCACGATAAGTGTCATCATCTCAGGAGTATCTGATGATTTTTTCGATAGTCTCGAAATTCTTCAAACTCTACGTCAATGAAATGCTCATCCCTGTTGTACATTCGACTTAGGGCATCAGCATTCCCATGAAGTTTTCCTTTACGGTGAGTTACCGTAAAATCATAATCGGCAAAAGTCATGGGCCATCTGGCTAATCTAGACCCAGGTTCTTTTAAGTTATAAGTTAAGCAACCTTTTGAAAGGCCCATGATCGGAGGCAACCGTAAACTTCTTCCCATTTAAATAGCACCTCAACGTCTGCACCCCAAAAATGACTCCCAAAAGTTCTTTCTCCGTAGTTGAATAATTCAATTCCGCTTTCTTAAAATTTAGGCTAGCGTAAGCCATCGGGCGTTCGTATCCATCCCTAACCTTACTCAATACTGCTCCTATCCCAAGTCCCGACGCGTCCGTAGCGACCACAAAAGGTTTGCTTGAAGTCCGGATATATAAGTACCATTTCCGAGGTCAGGGTCTTTTTCAGCTGTGCTATTGCGCTGAGTACTTCGGACGTAATTTCGAATTTAACATTTTTTCTTCGTTAGGTTGGTTAGCGGTACTGTCAGTGCAGCGGCGTTCGGAATAAATCTTCGATACCAATTCACTGTTCTAAGAATGAACGCACACCCTTAATATTTTTTGGGATGGGGAAATTTTGAATGCTTTCTATTTTTTCTGGATCCGGGAAAACTCCTTGTTGTGTAATCATATGGCCCAAATATTTAACCTTCGTGAGTAGAAAGCTACAATTTTTGGGTTTCAGTTTCACGTTGACCTTTCGTAATCGTTCAAATACTTGAATTCATTCCACAACGTGATCTTTCTTTCCTTTCGATTTAATAATAATAATGTCATCTGAATATACCCTACATAAATCTCCAGTTAGACCTGCTAACGTGAGATTCATGAATCGCTGAAACGTTGAGGTGCATTCTTAAGGCCGAAAGGCATTTTCAGATAATGCCCTTGAAAGGTACTAAACCCTGTTAAAGGGATGTCCTTTTCCTCCATGTAAATTTGATGATAGGCTTCGGCCACATCAATTACCGAAAACAAAACTTCCTTTCCAGTGCTGTAACCCTGAATCAGGTCTGATATATTGGGAAGAGGATAGTATTCCGTTTTTGTTACGTTATTCAGGCCTCGATAGTCGATACATTACACATCCTTACCTTCTCCTCGCCATTAGGCCGTCTCTTTGTTACGAGAACGACTGGCGCTGACCAAGGGCTAAACGACGAACGAATGACGCCCGCGTTCATAAGCCGGTCAATTCCTTTTTGTAGAACTTCCCTTTGATGATATGGATTCCGATATGGGGCCTTACAGATCGGTTGTGTTCCTGGTTCCAATGTAATACCATGCTTTACCATTGTTGTGCTGGTCAGTGGTGCATCATCTTCTATAAATAGATCGCTATATTCCTGAATAAGTTTTTTCAGAATATCCCGTGTGACTTCGTCCAAATGGTCGAAACAAAACCCGGTAGTACCCCAGTCCTTGTTTTCGAACGATATTTTCTCGATCATAGGATCCCTGGTTTCCTGGTTTTCTTCCTCCATCTCACAACTCACCGCTTTTGCGAGTTTCTGCCTCTTCTGCAACGTAACTTCCCTGTTGGATACGTTCATTATCTTGATTCAAAATCGTTCCCTATTTTCCGTGAGACATTTCGCGATATAAACCTGAGCGATACCCAAATCCATGAATTCGCAGACTATGTCTGTCCCCTTTTGTTCGGTCCCCATTTAAATAATTGTATATATTCCCTTTATATTCTTGTATATATGTAAATAATAATGTAAATATCGAATTGGCTTTGCATTATGTCTGCTTTGTTCCTTGTACGCAATGCAACTCAAGGCGGCATGATGCAACTCTATGTTTTGGCTTATTCTGAAGCAAAACAGTGAAATGCCCCCACCACGGGGTGGAAAACTCTGTGACCCGAACAGCTACCTCAGGGGAGACACAGACTAACAAACCATAACTAGTCTCAACCTAGACATAACAAGTTCATCTACGAACAGCGCGACACCTACCTAGTACGGTCAAGTAAGGCCCTTAAACGCAACCCGCGCGCCGCAAACCTATAGTGCAGCCAGAAAACCTACTTCAGCCAATTGAGGCCTTATCATATCCAGCACGCAGCATACCGCAGGTGAGTCAGAACATACTTTGCCTTTGTGTCCCTTGTACGAAATCTCTTCATTGTGTCCTCCAGAGAAATTGTCAAAGCTCTCAAGAATCGGTGCGAACCTTATACAAATTACAGTCCACTCATCAGGGAATTAACCCGAGATCAAACATTGGTTCTTCGGACCGGACCGGATACTTGAATTTGCCACGAATTCATATTCGTCTTTTAACTTGAGCGACGATAATTTCTTCGGGGATTACAATCCTGAGATATTGCGACATTGAGTTTAGTTTCACATTCTGCATTTGCCAATTCGATTATTTTCTTTATACTTGCATATTTTGTATTACGCACTCATTTATTGCTGAAAAATTCACTTTTAACGGTGCCGTTTGAAAATTACTTCAAATCTTTAAGTATTTGGGTCCTCCGTTTTTCGGTTCAGCTCCGAAATTCTCCGATAAGCCTCTGTACTTAGGCGCATTTTTCAATTCACTTCATTCAAACCATGCCTCTTATGATAGAAGAGAAAATCGCGAGAGCCGATGCTCTCAGACAAGTAGCCATTACCCAACTAGTCTTGATCGAAACATGTGCCGCCAATGCGAAACTGGACGATAATCAGATTCTAAGGCTCAAAATGGCTCATAAGGGCTTACGCAAAATTCAGAAAGACTTTGAGAAACAACACCTTAACATCGTATCCGCACTTGCCTGTAATCCCGATCAATTAAAATCGCAAACAGAAATTCTGACGGACTTCAGTTTACGCTGTTTAGAAATCGAGACTGTTCATAACGAACTCGTGAGCGAAAGGGAAAGCGCACAGCAAACTCTTTTAAAAACCACTCGCAATTTTAACCACAATTCAAGCGAAGGGATTCGGATGCCCAGAATCGAGATAACAGAGTTTTCAGGTAATATTCAGGAATTCCCTTCTTTTATTGAGATGTTCGATACGTTAGTCCATAATAACGAACGTCTCTCGGATTTAGAAAAATTTAGTTACCTGATTTCGAAATTGAAGGGACCCGCAATTGCACTAATAAAGAATTTGTCGCTCACTTCGGCAAATTATCCCATCGCTTACAATGCTTTACGAGACCGCTACGACCATAGACGCCTCAGGGCGGTAAATTGTTGGAAGGCTCTACATGGGATTCCAGTCGCAACAAAAGGAGATCATAAAACCCTCCGAAATATTATTGATACTTTCTCAGAAAACCTTGAGATTCTGAGGATCATGAATTATGAGGTCGACAAATGGGATTTCATCATGACAAATATGTTGTTAGATTGACTTGATTCAAATACGCGAAAGGATTTCGAACAACATTTCGCCTCTAATGAAATGCCATGATATGAACAAGTTACAAGTTTCATTATTAAACGATGCAACGCTTTGGAGACTTATTCCTTATGTGCACCTAATCACGCTGATAGTTCCAAGTCAGAATTCATCACCTCAAAAAACCATATTAATTCATTTTTTCTAAAAACCGCCTATTCTCCAAAAGTTCATCAAAGGACGAATTGTTTAATGTGCGCCGGTGAACATACAATATACAGGTGTACGAAATTTCAAGCTAAAAGCATCCCAGACCGTCTTGAGAGCATAAAAAACAAGAAGGCCTGCGTCAACTGCTTATCAAGATCCCATACCGTTAAATCAAAATGTAATTCGAAAAACCGCTGCAAATCATGCCAAAAACAGCATCATACCTTCTTGCATTTCTCCGAAGGTGTTCCGGAAATGGGTTATGAAAAAACCGATGTCATCTCTATGCTGACAAAGGTGGATAAACGACTGCCTGCATACTCTAACCCAGCGCGCAAAATGGCATGTTCAGAACACCTAGGCAACTTACCTTGGCGACAAGGTTTTGATCAAGGCCAAAAACGAACCACCACTCGCGTGGATTCTCGGAAGGATTACGGAGCTCATACCGGGAACAGACGGCATTGCTCGCGTGGCTCTTGTCAAAACCGCGAAAGGGGTGCTACGCAGAGCTCTAAGTAAGCTTTGTCCCCTACCCAGAACAGATTGAAGAAAATTCACATTTTCTTCAATGGGGGGGAGGATGTTCGGTCCTCATTTAAATAATTGTATATATTCCCTTTATATTCTTGTATATATGTAAATAATAATGTAAATATCGAATTGGCTTTGCATTATGTCTGCTTTGTTCCTTGTACGCAATGCAACTCAAGGCGACATGATGCAACTCTATGTTTTGGCTTATTCTGAAGCAAAACAGTCAAATGCCCCCACCACGGGGTGGAAAACTCTGTGACGAACAGCGCGACATCTACCTAGTACGGTCAAGTAAGGCCCTTAAACGCAACCCGCGCGCCGCAAACCTATAGTGCAGCCAGAAAACCTACTTCAGCCAATTGAGGCCTTATCATATCCAGCACGCAGCATACCGCAGGTGAGTCAGAACATACTTTGCCTTTGTGTCCCTTGTACGAAATCTCTTCATTGTGTCCATTGTCAAAGCTCTCAAGAATCGGTGCGAACCTTATACAAATTACAGTCCACTCATCAGGGAATTAACCCGAGATCAAACACCTTTATCTCCTTCCTCAGTTGGTAATCCCCGATATCAACATAACGTCGGTTTCCCAGGTACCATCTTCCTCAACGGCTGATTCCTTTCTGATAATATGTACCCTATTTCCTAATTCGTCAGTACAGTTTCCAGTTTCCCTCCCGCTCCGATCTATCCCTTGAGTCGGAGACACATTATTATTCCAACGAAGCTCCTCTTCGTTATTCTCGTTCGTCATTTCCACATCCTTTGACCCGGTGACATCACCATTCCATTCCCTTATGGTGTCACCCTTCCACAGTCCATTGCTGTCGTCTCCCTCTGCACCCTCCGTCTGGGTGCTAACCCTGACATTCCTCCTTCCAGTCCTCTTGAAATCCCTGAGTTCATAGGAATTTTCGGTTTGTGTACCGAATTTCCTGAACGCCATGTCAACCTTCACCCTTACTCCTTTTTCCTTAATGTCCTCCCGGACTCTCCTCTGAACGTAAAAATGTTCACTTTTCTCACTGTTCTCGTGACATTCTTTCCTGGGATAATGGCCTCCTAAACTTGGCCTTCCTTGTCGTACCACTCCGGTAATCTCCTCTAGCTCCTCGTCTTCCATACAGTTTTGTTCCTCTATACCCTCCTTCCCCAATAATTCAAATTTTCTCCCCCACATCCAGACTAATGGGTTTTCTTCATAGCTGATATGGGCCTGATTCTCTTCCCAGGATGACTTGGACGTTCCCTAACGTCGAGTCATCACATAAAACCGCCGTCCAATTTGCTCCTAATCGTTCTCCTTCTGTTCCTTTAAATAAATTTGCCACACCCCAAGTACTCAAATTATGTCCTGACACACTGGTCAACTTAATTCCTATGTCGTCTTCATTTACCTGATTCTTCGGAATCAGTCCCTTTTTTACGAGAGTCACCGCTGCCCCTGTATCCACCAAACAAAAACTCGTCCTCCCATTGATATTCAATCTTAAAAAATATGTGCTGCGTCATATAATCATACGGAATTTACCTTCGGGATCATCATGACCGATCGCTGTCTGGAATCCCCCTCGTATAATTTATTTGTTGGTGACTCCCGCCAATTCTGCCTCTCTAGCAATCGTGGGCCTCTGTCCCAGCACCTGGACTTTGGCGAAGTTCAAACTTTCCGTTCGAAAATTATTCGACGGTCGCGGTTGCTTTGGGATTGCGCCGGTAGACGGCCTTCTCGACGACGCGCCTAGGTCTTCCCTATTGCTGGTATACCTTGAACCCCTATTTTCGCTCGGGCGTTGACCCCAGGATGCATTCGCCTCCTCTCTTTTCCATAACCCATTCCGAAAATTTAGTTTTGGCTCCTGTCCTCTAGCCATACTTTTCTTAGAGCACTCCCTCGCCCAATGTCCCTGCTGGTTACAGTTTTAGCACATTCCCTGTGTCATTTGACATCCTTGCCTATTATTCCGGCAATCCCTCACGAAATGGCACGTCCGACCACAAGAGTGACATGTCCTCCTAATGTCTGTTTCCCAATTTCCTCGGTTCTGCCTAATACTTCTACACTCCTTCGCAGTGTGACCTTCCTTTTCGCACAATTGACACACTTTTTCGGTGTCGATATCCTCATATTTGCCAACCTCCCTTGCAACATCCTACTGGTGGTTTCCTGCAGCCTGACTAGTTCCTCTGCTATTTCCAGATCCAAGTTTTCCTCCTTTAATAGCAAAATTCCAATTTCCTCCATTACATCTTTTCTTAGTCCTATCTTGAACTGATTCAACATTAACTCCCGGTTCTTTTTCCTTATTCCAGGTTCCTCATCTATTAATGCTCCGGCCAGATCCTCGCTCAATAAACTCGCTCCCACCGTACGCAATCTAGTGCAGAACGAGAACACATCCTCGTCCTGTCGCTGATAGCATCGGCTTAGATTCCACTGGTTTCCCCACGCAATCTAATCGTTGTAAACTTCCTCACAAATCTATTCTTCAAATCGTTATAGTTCAAAGTGTCAAGGGTGACATCAGACTCGGAAAAAATTATAAGCGTCGCCCACGAGTTTAAGCTTGAGAAGAGTGAGGATGTCCTTCTCGTTCCATCCATCTAATTTTGACCGCAACTCTAACTTTTCAAAATATTTTGTCGCGTCTTTCCCGGAAAAACCCTCCAAAGTAATCGACAGCCTACCTAGTGAGTACATAGGTGTTGTGGCTAGTCGATGTAAAACATCCCTACATAAATAAGGACTGAAATCAGGTGTCGGGTTTTATATTTTTATTTCGAAGGACCAGTTTATTTTTCAGAAGTTTTTATTGAAGGAAGTCTCAATACACAGTTTATACACTTTTCACACAAGTTCAATTACACAGTTGATCGAAAACTACGAATCAGTAGGTACACGCACTTTACTATAATTATCGACGAGGGTAGTTTCGATGTTTAACTACGAACGATAACTACAACCGACTAGGGTTGATTGGTGACTTTAGAAAAATGGCCGACTATAGGACCTCTACAACAAGTGACGACTAGGTCAATGTGCAACTAATACAAGTATAATACTCGGTACGACGACAAAACAGCAAAAATAATGAGTTTTAGAATATAGCGTTGTCCTGCGTCCAATTCATACCTCTTCCACTTCTATCCGAACCACAGAAAATGCGTAAAGATTAAAGAAGAACATCCGACACATTTTGATCACAGCCACCGTTCGGGACGGCTATACGAATGAATGCAATGCGCAGTGGGCGGAATTATCTGAAACTAACTTTAGGGGTAAACATTTAGGCGCTCTCATATAAAGGGCGTTACTGAACAGGTGTTATCTGACCCGCGGGATCATTCATGCTGGCTGAGCCATTTTTTTATTAAGAATTTGACCAAAAACCCAATTATCGTAACTAAAATATGATTTTTAATGTGTTCAGTACATTATTTACTTTCCGAATCAATGAATAATTTCAAATTCTCATCCTCCAATTCCAACAGAACTGGAGTACGCTCAAGATTACGGCTTTAAATTTCACGAATTGAAAAAAAAATGGCAAAATGATACCCTAATAATTCCAATTCGAGCAGTCTCAACCCAAACACCAAAAATAAAACAAATCACCTGAAAACGAGTTCAAAAAGACCAACACCGAAGAACAATTGAAAAACTCTGGCAAAATGATATAACCCAAAAAAAAACGAGGAAATTACCAAGTGTCGAATTCCTGAAAAATGAAAGTACAGGGTGGCCAGATTTCGATGATTTAGTACTACAACTCCTAAACTATAAGAGATAGAGAAAAAGTAATATACATGTCTTGTTCTCTTTTTTCGAGAAACCGAAATTGCTGAAAACCCCAAGTTGCTACGGAGTCTCGTTTCCGAACTACAGGGCGATTTTGGTATTCGGCCAATTATTATAATTGACTATAACTTCCGTATTACAGGATCTATGCTCTCGAAAGTAACACATCTTTAGGGCACTTTTTTTACTGCTATTCAGCGGTGCTATTGGATTCTTTGTATCTGCTCAAATTTCGGAGCTATAACAAAAAAATTTTTTTTTCAAATGGAAACCCTAATGGGAAATGATATTTCCGAATAGATCTTTCTTCAACGATTTCAAAAATATATATCATGTTATACTTCCGAGTTCACTATATATCGAAAATTTCGAAAAAACACTTCTCGTTCAACAAAATCCAAGCAGGCTTTGATTCACTTCCTTCAAAACTGGGACGGTCATAGAATTTCATGTCTTATTTATTTTCACTTGTCAAATTCAATTCAATTTCATCATTGTTGTATCGTCTGGCGCTTCTGAAATTCTTATAAGGTCATAGAATTCGATCTCTCACATTTATTGTAAGCTGCCAAATTGATTCAGGAAATATTAGCTTTATTATTACTCAGACCAATAGAGGGGCTTCGTGAAACTTGTTGATTCTAGTATGATTTCGCTGCACAATTGAAAAATGAAAAGCATTTGAATCCTCATGTAACCCGTTTATAGCAATAATTAATGTTTCCATGAGGGGCAAAAAAAAGCTCCTTCAAGAAAAAATATAGACTTATTTGAAAAAAAGTAAATTCACAACAAATGTTCAAATCGTTGTCCATTGGAGCGAGTCATTGGAGGAAATACATAAATTGCATGATGTGATATAAATAGGAACTTTAGAAGCGCCAGACGATACAATGATGAAACTGAATTGAATTCGGCAAGTGAAAATAAATAAGGCATTGTAGTAGATCCTATATTGAACAGTGTATCTAATGTGGGTTGTTAATATGAACACCAGAGGGCGTCGTTCCTACTGTAGAATGATATCTTGATATTATGTTCTGTGATATTGTGTTCTATGTATTATGTTTGTGTATTATGTTCTGTGGTTGGAAAAAGAGGTTAGGAGGATTAGATAGGTAGTCTATGGATTAAGTTAGAGTTGAAGAACGTTATCCTGAGAAAGTGTGTTACGAAAATTATTTTGGAAGATTAGAAAATTAGAAGAGAACTGTGGTTTTATTTTTATCACGCCCGATTTATGCTACAGTCTTCAGAAGTGGGATTGACAAAAATCGTTGGGATTAATAAGATTTGTGCCGATTAAAGAAGATAACCCTACTTCAAGCACGTTCGACATAACCATGGCGAACAAGGAAAACCATCAAGAGAATTATGATGCTGGCGAATTTGAGAGATTTCAACAACAAAATCAAAGGTTGGTGAACGAAGAATCTCATTCAAGAACCTCTGATGAAGTCATGGGGGTAATGCTAAATACGATGAATCAAATGTTACTCCAGAACGCTCAGGTACTACAACTGTTAGCCAACAATAATGCATCTAAGGAGACATACCACGTGTTTCCCGACTTTTCCAAAACAATAGAAAGCTTTAGTGGTCAAAATTTAGACACAAGTCAATCATGGCTGGATTCGATTGAGACATCTGCAGTCCTACACCACTGGCCAGATTCTTTCAAACTAGAAATAGCTAGAACCAAATTGGTTGGTGCTGCAAAATACTGGTATGAAGCCAACTACAGAAATCTGGTGAGGTGGATTGATTTCAAGCAAGCATTCACAAGAACTTTTGTCATCCAAAAGAGCATAACTTCGCTATGGAAGGCTATGGCAAACCGAATACAAGGCAGCAGAGAAGATTTAGGCATTTACTTTCATGAGAAGGCCAGATTATGTCAGGATTTAAATTTGTCTTTCAATGAAATGAAAGAGCAAATTATTATTGGATTACTCTCCAGGGAGTTAGCCACCATGCTAATGGCTAAACAACACAATGATGTAGATGAGCTGTATCATGATTTGATTAATTATCATAGAATCATTGTGATTGAAAGACGAACCACACATCAAAGCACAACGACTAGATTCAAACCAGTTCCAAGAGATGATGGCAAAGGTGAGGTTAAAGAAGAATTCACCATACCTCCACAGACGTCCATGAGCATGACAGCCCAACCCCATAGAAAAGTTTCGATGCGCTGCTTCAACTGTTCAGAAGAAGGACATTATGCTTCATCGTGTCCGAAACCAAAAAGGGAGAGAGGATCCTGTTTTCTGTGTGGCTCAACACAACATAAACAGTTTTCCTGTCCAAAGAAGAAGAGTTATGGAAATCCAGACCAGTCGACCAACCTAGTGGATCAACCGGAGGTGATACCATCTTATCAGGTGGTCATGCAGGTAGCGTTAGGGGGTGAGGACGTGGAAATAAGCGCTGTTTTAGATACAGGTAGTCCTATTTCATTGATAAGAGAGTCATTAATTAATGAACAATATATTGATAGAGATGGTAACTTTCAGAATTACCAGGGTATTAATAATTCAGTATTAAATATTGTGGGCAGATTTGGAACAGACGTTTTTATTAGCAACTTGAACTTGTCTTGTGATTTCCATGTTGTAAGCGATACTACTATGAAATATGCGTGTTTATTGGGTAGGGATTTTATTACCCAGAACGCTTTAAATGTGACGTTCGGCGAGGGAGTTCAAATTTCGAGAAAATATGTTTTCGAAGAGGAACATAATGATATATTTTTGATTGATCCTTCGGTAAATGATGAAGTCGATTTAGAAATCAATGCTAATGTTGACCAACAATTTAAGTATGAGTTGCTTGATACTTTTGAGAAGAAATATTTAAATACTACAAGACCTAAGACCCCGGAGATTGAATTTGAAATGAAGATTCAATTAACACCAAATTTTACTCCTTTCTTTTATAGGCCTAGAAGATTATCCATATTTGAAAAAACGGAAACTGAGAAAATAATTAGAGATTTATTAGAGAAAAACATTATAAGAGAGAGTAGCTCTGATATATCTTCACCTATTGTTTTAGTCCATAAACGTTCGAGTGGAGAATCCAAACCGATCTCATTACGCATGTGTGTTGATTTTAGAAAATTGAACGAATTCACTGTTCGTGATAATTTTCCTATGCCATTGATTGATGAACAAATTGAACTTTTGCAAAATAAGTCGGTATTTTCCAAATTGGATCTCAAAGATGCTTTTCACCATATTAGTGTTCATCCAGATTCCGTGAAATATACTTCTTTTGTAACTCCATTTGGTCAGTATGAGTATTTGAAAATGCCTTTCGGGTTGCGAAATAGCCCAGCAACTTGGAACCGATATGTAAACAAGGTCTTCAAGAAGTTGATACAAGAACGGAAAATAAGTTTAGTTATTGACGATATTTGTGTGGCAACAGAAACAGTTGAAGAGAACATTAATATTCTGTCACAAGTTTTCAGTTTATGTGCGAGAAACCATTTGCAATTGCGATTAGACAAATGTTCTTTTCTAAAAGATGATGTTCAATTTTTGGGTTATGAGGTTGATAAGGAGGGTGTCAGACCAGCAGGCTATAATTTGGATGCTGTTCGAAAATTTCCGTTACCCAGGAATTTTAAAGATATTCGGAGTTTTTTAGGCCTAACTTCTTACTTCCGTAGGTTCATTCAAAATTATGCCTTGACAGCGAAACCGCTATATGACCTTTTAAAAAAATCTGTCAACTTCAAATTTGGCGAAGAAGAATTAAATTCTTTCAATTGTCTCAAGAATTTATTAATGCAAGCGCCTGTCTTAGCCATATATAACCCATCATATGATACAGAATTGCATTGTGATGCTTCATCATATGGATTCGGTAGTATTCTGTTGCAACGACAACCAGATGGAAAATTTCACCCGATATTTTATTTTTCTAAACGAACTAGTCAAGATGAAAGTAAATTGCACAGTTATGAACTCGAAATGTTGTGTATTGTACATTCGCTGAGGAGGTTTAAAGTTTATTTGCAAGGAATTGAATTTAAAATAATTACCGACTGTAATAGTATTAAACTAGCAGTACAGAAAAAAGAGGTGAATCCTAAAATTTTGCGGTGGAGTTTGGAATTACAGAATTATTCTTATACTATTGAACATCGTTCAGGCACAAGGATGACCCATGCGGATTGTTTGAGTCGCAATACCATATTAATTATAGAGGACAATACATTTGAACGTAACTTGAGTATTAAACAAGACCAAGATGAACTTATTTCTAAAATAAGAGATTCTTTGGAAAAGTGTGAAAGTAAACAGTTTGAAATCAGGAATGGATTAGTATACCGAAAAGATAATAAAAAACATTTACAGTTTTATGTTCCTAGTTCAATGGAAAATAGTGTAATTCGCACCTATCATGATGAAATGGGCCACATTGGCATAAATAAAACTATTGAGATTATTCAAAGAACCTATTGGTTCCCTAATATGAAAAACAAAGTACAGAGTTATATACAAAATTGCCTCAAGTGTATCAGTTACTCTCCTTTGACGGGGAAAGGTGAGGGGTTCTTACATTCAATACCAAAGGGAGATCAACCATTTCAAGTTTTGCATATCGATCATTATGGTCCTCTTGAAAAGACATCTCATCAACATAAGCATATTTTAGCGGTAATAGATGCATTCACCAAATACGTGAAATTGTATGCTTGTACGTCAACTCAATCGAAGCCGGTTATTAAACATCTTGATTCATATTTCAAACATTATAGTCGACCTTTGAAAATCATTTCCGATAGAGGTACTTGTTTTACATCGAATGAATTTCGGGAATTCGTCCAAGAAAATGAAATCCAGCATATTCTGATTGCTACTGGTGTGCCAAGAGCGAATGGTCAAATTGAAGTTATAAATAAGTCTATTAATATGATATGTTCAAAAACAGCAAATGACCCTCATAAATGGGATGAAATTTTATATCGCGTCGAATTTTCAATAAATAATAGCGTCAATAGGTCTACCGGATTTAGTCCAAGTATGTTGTTATTTGGTATGAACCAAAGAGGCCAGATACATGATAATCTCCGTGAATTTTTAATGTTAAGTAACACGGATGATCGAAATCTTAATCTGATAAGAGAAACGGCCGCGAGAAACATTCAAGAATCTCAAAATTATAATAAAACGTTTTACGATAAGAAACGGAAAGCACCTCATGTATACAAAGAGGGCGATTATGTCATGATAACTAATTTTGATGTAAGTGCAGGAGTCAATAAGAAATTGTTACCGAAATTTCGTGGTCCATATGTAGTAAAGAAAGTATTAGCTAAAGATCGATATGTCGTGAGTGACATTGAAGGTTTTCAAGTTACACAAATGCCATATGAAGGAATTATCGCGCCTTCAAGGATGAAACTTTGGGTGACTACTTCGTAGATTATTACTATATGTCTTTAGGTTGTAAATGCTATGAATTATGAACCTTATGCTTTGTTATGAATGCTTATAAATTTTGTGTCTTTAGATTATGAACCCTTATGTTATGAATAATTATGAATTTATGTATTATTTTATGTAATGTATTTTTGCACCTCATGATTGAGGGCAATCATTGTTGTCAGGATAGGCCGAGCTGTAGTAGATCCTATATTGAACAGTGTATCTAATGTGGGTTGTTAATATGAACACCAGAGGGCGTCGTTCCTACTGTAGAATGATATCTTGATATTATGTTCTGTGATATTGTGTTCTATGTATTATGTTTGTGTATTATGTTCTGTGGTTGGAAAAAGAGGTTAGGAGGATTAGATAGGTAGTCTATGGATTAAGTTAGAGTTGAAGAACGTTATCCTGAGAAAGTGTGTTACGAAAATTATTTTGGAAGATTAGAAAATTAGAAGAGAACTGTGGTTTTATTTTTATCACGCCCGATTTATGCTACAGCATGAAATTCTATGACCGTCCAAGTTTTGAAGGAAGTGAATCAAAGCCTGCTCGGATTTTGTTGAACGAGAAGTGTTTTTTCGAAATTTTCGATATATAGTGAACTCGGAAGTATAACATGATATATATTTTTGAAATTGTTGGAGAAAGATCTATTCGGAAATATCATTTCCCATTATGGTTTCCATTTGAAAAATTTTTTTTTTGTTATAGCTCCGAAATTTGAGCAGATACAAAAAATCCAATAGCACCGCTGAAAAGCAGTAAAAAAAGTGCCCTAAAGATGTGTTAATTTCGAGAGCATAGATCCTGTAATACGGAAGTTATAGTCAATTATAATAATTGGCCAAATACCAAAATCGCCCTGTAGCTCGGAAACGAGACGCCGTAGCAACTTGGGGTTTTCAGCAATTTCGGTTTCTCGAAAAAAGAGAACATGACATGTATATTTCTTTCTCTCTATCTCTTATAGTTTAGGAGTTGTAGTACTAAATCATCGAAATCTGGCCACCCTGTACACAAAACCACCTGAAATAAAAAAATCATTCTATTTTTTATTCTAAGAGTCGAAAAATCACGAGCAGCGGCTCATTTACTAAAATTTCAACCAAATTTATACTTCTCCCGACTTATGAACTTTCAAAATGAACCCAACTTAAAAATTTCCCTTCTATCAAAGTGTTTCCCGAAATTTCAAACTCGACTTAGAGCAAGGAAAGCCAAATTCAATTATTCTCTAAGTCAAACTCAATACAGAACCGAATGATATTACTTTATGAAAACAAAATTTTCGATCTTCAAACGAAATCACGAATAATCGAGATAATGGATAGAATAACCAAAAAAAAATTTTTTCACGCAATGCGCCCTGAAAAAAAATCAATCAAAATTTCAATCAATCGATGGAAGCACAATAATTTAAAAAAATAACCCTCATAAAAAAAAAATTATTAGCTATACCACCAACAGAAAAACCAACACCTTCAAACGAAATCAAGAAAATGGATAGTTACCAAAAAAAAATTTTTCATGCAATACGCCCTGAAAAAATTCAATTAATATTTCACTGAAAGCAATCAATAAAAGCAAAATTAAAAAAAATTATAACTCTTCTGTAACAGAAAATTTGATTATACGCATCAACAAACAGAAAAACCCACGTCCTGAAAGAAAGATGAATGTCCTGAAAGAAAAATAAATGTCCTGATAGAAAAATAAATGTCCTGGAAGAAAAATTCATGCCTTCTTTCCCTATAAAACCGCAATTAATCTAAAGTCTTAATATCTCGTTATCAACTTGACTCAATCAAAAATCCTTCACATAAAATGATAGAAGATAGAACATCACAGAAATGCTAACTGTTCTATAATAATTCCAAGAAGAAAACTTGAATTTATTCAAAGAATTCTTCAATATCTCATAAAGAAAAATTTTCTGAGTTAATATCCACTTTAGGGCAAGGGTGTGATGCATACACTCACATTATTTTTTAACGTAGATTCAATATCTGCCATAAAAAAAATGGGGTTCTAATTTGAAAAAATTGATTTTTCACGATTTTGTCATCCCTAACTTTGAAAGCGATTTTTTCACCCCCTGTATCATGAATCGCGATTTCGATTTTTAAAGTGGATACATCAATCTTACATCTTGAAAAATCCCAAAAGTGAAAATTTTCCATCCAAAAACCTCGAAGTTATTCTTGTTTCAGCGGAGCTCTATTATCGATTTTTTTTTCGAATTTTCCCGCTCAGAGAGAATTTTCCAACCAAAACTGAAAAATGTTACATCAAAATAACTTGAAATTTTCTAAGGAATCTATTTCTGCAATAAAAAAATGGTGTTCTAATTTGGAAAACGGAAGTTGACGTCATTTCCGGAAGAACCGGAGGTGCTCATGCCTTGAAGATATTTTAGATTTCATCAGCATCGTGAAATACTTATAAGTGGTGAATTTCATGAAAATACGTTCAGTAGTTTCCTGTTTAAATATGGGTGAGGTTCCTCGTGAAAGACCCTGTATTTCGAATTAAATTATTGAACCACACTTCAGTTGGTTAACTGAGATTCTACCCAACAGCAGCAATAATAATAATATGTCATCACTGTCATTACTGATTTGAAATAGGCCCGCCAATTCATTAACATTTAGGTTTCATTATATCTTTTATAAAATTCATGTGTACACAAGATGTACTTACACCTTTTTAGAATCCATTTTTACCAAGAATTGTTTTTGCTCTATCAAAATTCAAAATAAATAGCATGTTCAAAACATCAAAAATTGTAAACAATAATTGAAATCAAAGACAATTGACATTTATGAGGTTTGACATTGAACATTGACATTAATGACAGATTGGTACCAACCCAAATATGCTCAAAAAGCTGCCACCGATAGCTAATGAATATGGTCAATTCAAGCAATCCCATCGGAAAACCTGTCCCTCTTACAGTTATCAAGTACCCAATTCCAATACACCGTGGAAGAAGCTGAAAAAACCGAATTCCTGGTTACACATATCCGATTATCCAGTGAGAGTTTCAGTCAGTCATTTGTGATGGCGAACGAAACGAAATCACAATAAATGGAACGGGCACAGTGCGAGTATCTCCACACTGCACGATACAAACCGACAGAAGCATCTTGAGATCAGACTCAAACAATTACAAGAAATTGGCGCTTACGTTCATCCTATGAAAATGAATCTGACGGCACTGGAAGTCCCATCAATCTCTCAGAACATAGAAAGAGAGCAACGCTGCAGACATTCGGAGAAATAATCAAACTATTAGCGGAACGACCTGACCTAGGTGACGAGTTATCGAGTTACAGTTGGAAGCACAATCACCTTCATGCATCGATAAACTCGATTGCTATCCTCATCATAATAATTGTCATTGTTATATTCTCTAGATTTGAGTTCTCGTTTTACTTGCGGAATAATCCGCAATATTTTATCGGTCGTGGCGCTACTGCGGCAACGAAAAAAAGCGCGACCCCTTTCGGGAGAAATGAAAAGTAGTTCAAGAACTCAGATTTTCGATCGACAAGAAAGTCTTAAACAAAATCTAATCAGTGACAACACCAGGTATTTCTATGCATCTATTTTTCTTGTATCGCAGTAGCTTCTTGATGTTGTTTTTGTGTATGTATTTGATTGGTTACATTGGTCGTGATGTCATTCTAATTGTAGGATATATACTGTTCTAGTCTTAGCAATAAACGTTCATTGACACATGAGTCGCATTTATGTCTCAACCCTTGCGTCCTCAAGAATCCAACCTTTTACAACACATACGTTGGGACACAAACCCAACACCTTTTCTATCAACATAGTATTGGATTTCAAATATTTTTCACGTCCTTATAAAACTTTGAAAATGGAAATTAACAAGTAATACTATTGGATCTTGAATTAATTCGTTCAATGTTGAACAAGCAGAAATAATGATAGAACATTTTTAATTCATATGATTAATCTTTCAGAGATTACAAAATGTGATGAATAATGAAATTGATACAATTCTTAGCTAAATAGGTTGCAGGTGTGTGGAGGAAAGCGCATCGGGATTCTATTTTTGTACACACTCAAGATGCGACTTTGGAAATTTCGTTACTCATAGTGGTTATTTCGGGAAAGATGTAAGCCTTAAATGTGTGGGTTGCAGTGAAATACCAACATCAGAATTGTTTTCGATATCTGGTCAGTTCGTGAAATTCAGGAAATCGCAGCAGTGCCGAAAATTAAACCGCAGTGAGTATCATCGAATTTTGATATACCTACATTTGAAATCACTTTGTGAATTTCATGAAGGCTTCAATGAATATGTTTCGATAGAATTTCTAGTTTTTTTGGGGGAAAATAGTTTTTGGGTTGTGAAGAACTCTCAATGCAATTTGATTTTCGATTTGTCTTTCGAATTTAGCGCCTTTCTCGAATGAATAAAAAACATAATTTTTTTCATTCGATTTTGAATACTTTCCTATCGTGTTGTGGTCTATTTGGAGCATGAAATTTTTCTGTTAACTGAAAAATACTCGTAATAGACGGCAAGTCTTTGACTTGTACATATATTTTAACTGTAGATTCCTCTAATCAAACTTAACACTTTTCTTTCTACATTTCCGGAACCGTTATTTCAAATGAACGGAATTTTAGTTGAGTGTGTACTCTATTCATGGTGCATATTCCTCAATTAAAGCTTCAATATTTTCCCTGGAATAAAAGGCACACCGCCACTCATAAATTCACGCAAAAATACCATAAATCCACTCGGAAAAAATGAACGTTTCATATTTTCGAAAGAATCAATCATTTCAGACAATAAAAGTATTCCTGAATTTTTTTAATGAAACGCGTCGTTTTCGAGACATT
The DNA here is from genome assembly GCA_910592335.1 of Adalia bipunctata. Lineage (NCBI taxonomy): Eukaryota > Metazoa > Arthropoda > Insecta > Coleoptera > Coccinellidae > Adalia > Adalia bipunctata. Next base: position 6,427,983 of record OU342949.1, on the reverse strand, counting down.
CCCAATTGAACATGATAAAATTTGACACAAAAATCACAAATCATGAGAATAATGCTTCCTTGGATTTTTAATATCACCGAATTTTTAATATCATAGAATGTCAAATTTATAAACACTCTGATATCTATACAAGTTAACAATGTTTATCAACTTTATCAAGACTAAAAGCTCCATGATGGAAAAACGTTTGATGTAGAGATATGTAATAATGAAATCCCACATATGCAAGAGATGAAATATAATTCCAAGAAGCATGAAATTATACATTCTATATGCACAGTTTCTATTAAAAGTTCATTTTTACCGGTCCATCCGAGAACTATTGAAAATGAACCCAATAAAACACAAAATTCAAATAAATGAATACTGAATGTCGATTCAAACCACGTATTTAAGTGAAATTACTAAAAAGTAAAATGATACTTAGCACTACATAATCTGTGGCGATGTTTTTATTCGAAAAATATCCTCTGTAATAATTTGCTGCCAACTACCTACCAACTATTTGTATATTCTGCACAAAAAATCCCGATTTATACACGTAAATTTTATAAACTCGACACTACACGGTAAATTTTACATTTATTCAATGGGGGTCACTGAAAGTCTTCCACATAATCATCATGAGATCGAAGGAAAACTCTTTGAATAATAAATTTCTCCGTTTATAGCAACATAGCTCTAGAATTTTCCTCCATATCTGTTTACACTTGCAAATAGCGCCGGTTGCCGCTATACGCATGCGTGAGACACAGAGCAACAATGTGACGTTTGGTTTGTTCATAGATGTTGCGCGCTTGCTACATGGCACCATTGTTCGAAAAAAATTCAACAATCTGGCATCGTCTACTCAAAAGTTTACATACTAATCCTCAGGAAAATCTAAGAAGGAACTTATTTTGGTGGGAGAAATATGGATTTTTAATTGCAGATATAATCCCACAAAACTAAGTGTTTTTGTTGAGAAATAGCGTGTTTTTAACATTCTTGAACAAACAAGGTTAGTACAAGAGTATTACCTAAATGTATTTAATCAATTCGATAAATATAAACTTTGCACCCATTCAGAGAATCGTATTAGGCACGTATCTTGCTCTTCAAATGGCTATATCTTTTCAACAAAGCAGAATTCAGAAAAATGGAAAATGAAAAAAAGTTTTTTTTTGACCTCAACAATTTTCAGTTAAAATATATGTACAAGACAAAGACTCACTCTGTATATTACCGAAAGCATGAATAATTTCATCCTGTAGTGTTGAAATTTTACTGAAAAATAATGGACAAGAGTAGTTCCTTACTTCGTGATAGTTCATTCGAAAAAAGAATGAAAGTACTCGAATAACTCGACAGAAAAACTTTTAAACGAACAGACGGATCCACTTTTCAAGATTCTCAAGAAATAAGCCTGAAGAGGACATTTAAATACCTTTTTACACAACTTGAAATACTCCAGTATGAAAATGTAGTAGTACCTACCTTCTACGAATCCTGAGTCACAGTTATACCTTGAAAGAACTAATTCCATTTACAAAGTCAAAAAAGAGAAAATAGAAAATAGCATTGGCAACATCTGTCAGAATCATTTGACTTTCACGAGTGCCAACTTGCGTCAGTTTTAAGTGAAAGAATTTTATAAATCTAAATCATGTCCAACGGGGATACTTTATAAAAGTGAATGGAGTATACAAATGCTCAAATTGAGCCCGGCAACTTCAATACAATGTTATGAGAGTAAGATACGAAAATAGGAGAAAAAATTATACCTTTTTATGGAAGTTGGCGGGACTCGATTTAAATATTTTTTGGATTAAACTATTAGAGGATGCTCCAGGGGCATTTTCGAGGTTGCCAGGGTAACCCCTGCTTTCGGACGAGAAAAGTTGAATTCATGGAAAAATATAAGACTTTGTCAGGATTATCCCTGGAAAAGACCGTTTACGATGCATGCATTGGTTGCATTGTGCTTGTGCCGATGTTCCTAGAAGAACCAAGCGTTTCATTGGTGAACTTTGTCAGTAGTTCTGTAACTATAAGTAGAAAACTATAGTTGCCTGTAGCCGGTATGTCATTTTGTCCATAGCACGCGGACAAAATGATTTTTTTTATCCCAATTCATCTAAAAATATTCTATCTCTTGGTTCTTTCATTCTATAAAGGTTGATTAGATTTCATAAAGAAGAGACCAAAGACCATATGTTTAAAATTTGACATTGTGCAGAGAAGAATTTTGAAGGTTATTCATAAAAAGCCAATAACTACTCTTCTGATTACTTATTCAGGGAGGTTGGAGTACTCGACTCCAGGCAGCTATTCTGTCGGAGCTTCCTCTCGTTCTATAAATACAAAAGTGATAAAACTCCAATAAATCACAACTTTCAAACTAGATATGCCCTCGGAGAACACTCAATACCCAGGATATTGAAAACAATCGGTCGAAGATGCTATGCATATATGAAAATGAGTGTGTCTTCCATTTCATTCCCGATTTATATGCTATGCATACTCAGCTCCACGAATCTATAAAATTCTTTCTACCCGATAATAAAAAGGAGTTGAAGTCCTATAATATGTTCAGGAAGTACATTGGGTAATCCTCCAATCTCGAAGAGTCACAGCTAATTCAATTGATCTGAAAAATGCTCCTATCAAATAGAAGTAATTATTTTTAAAGAAATGAATATATGGTGATACACTTTTGTTGAACAAGTTGCTTTAGGGACCACATGCCAGACATCTGATGAACCAAGTCCAAAGACTCTCATTGGTCTGTAGATTCAAGAAATAGGTTGTTTTTCCCACTATAGTCGAAAATGGGCAATGAAAGCACTTTGTTGGATTAGCGAGGCGTTGCTCGATTCTGGCACCCAATCAATTGTTGATCTTTTCCTCTTTTACTCAGAGGTAAGAACTTGTCTTCAAAAACCCTATGTTACAGAGACCAGCTTTCAGTTGTAATTCGAAATCGTCGGTAATGAATCAGTTGTTAATAAGTAATTCATCAGTTGTATATCAGAAACGTCGGTCAATTATCAGTTGTTATGCAGTAACTCGTCATTACTTAGTCGTTAGTTGCTAAGCAGTTATTCGTCAGTTCTTAAGCAAAATCATCAGTCAGTTTTTGTAAATCACAACTGATCATAGTTCTTCCTTGCTTAACATTTTCATATTGAAGGTAGAGTTCATAATTGTATACGTAATACTTGTATAATTATCTCGTGCTTGTTATATAAGTAAAGAAAAATCACTTTGCTCCCTTGCTATAAATTTTCATATAGAAAGTATCTACATTTCATAATTCTTCCTACATATTTCTCTATAATTATTTCGTGCTTGTTATCTTAGTTGAGGTAACAAGAAAATAAAGTTTGTGGTTTGTGGAGAGTGCGTTCAAATTTCACCACTTCCTCATCCCCTTCGCAGTTGTTATCTGAGTATAAGCAACAACTTATCGCAGTGATCATCAAGATTATCATAGGGTGCTTACAGTTAAGTATACCCCCTACTTCAGTTGTGTAGTCACAACAGTCTCAATCATCGAGATTAACGAGGATCACCAGCACCCATCAACTAGAAGCAGTACCTGAAAACCATTATCCTGGTGAAACAATCAGGGTACAAAAATGAAAACAGAACACCTTGTTAAACTAATCAATGTACGAAACATACAGGGTCTTTCACGAGGGACCTCACCCATATTTATACGGGAAACTACTGAACGTATTTTCATGAAATTCAGCACTTATAAGTATTTCACGATGCTGATGAAATCTAAAATATTTCAAGGCATGAGCACCTCCGGTTTTTCCGGAAATGACGTCAACTTCCGTTTTTCAAATTAGAACACCATTTTTTTATTGCAGAAATAGATTCCTTAGAAAATTTCAAGTTATTTTGATGTAACATTTTTCAGTTTTGGTTGGAAAATTTTCTCTGAGCGGGAAAATTCGAAAAAAAAATCGAAAATAGAGCTCCGCTGAAACAAGAATAACTTCGAGGTTTTTGAAAGGAAAATTTTCATTTTTGGGATTTGTCAAGATGTAAGATTGATGTATTCACTTTAGAAATCGAAATCGCGATTCATGATACAGGGGGTGAAAAAATCGCTTTCAAAGTTAGGGATGACAAAATGGTGAATAATAATTTTTTTCAAATTAGAACCCCATTTTTTTATGGCAGATATTGAATCTACGTTAAAAAATAATGTGAGTGTATTCATCACACCCTTGCCCTAAAGTGGATATTAACTCAGAAAATATCCATTTTAGGGCAAGGGTGTGATGCATACACTCACATTTTAACGTAGATTCAATATCTGCCATAAAAAAATGGGGTTCTAATTTGAAAAAATTGATTTTTCACGATTTTGTCATCCCTAAATTTGAAAGCGATTTTTTCACCCCCTGTATCATAAATCGCGATTTCGATTTTTAAAGTGGATACATCAATCTTACATCTTGAAAAATCCCAAAAATGAAAATTTTTCATCTAAAAACCTCGAAGTTATTCTTGTTTCAGCGGAGCTCTATTTTCGATTTTTCTTCGAATTTTCCCGCTCAGAGAGAATTTTCCAACCAAAACTGAAAAATGTTACATCAAAATAACTTGAAATTTTCTAAGGATTCTATTTCTGCAATAAAAAAATGGTGTTCTGATCTGAAAAACGGAAGTTGATGTCATTTCCGGAAAAACCGGAGGTGCTCATGCCTTGAAAATATTTTAGATTTCATCAGCATCGTGAAATACTTATAAGTGCTGAATTTCATGAAAATACGTTCAGTAGTTTCCCGTATAAATATGGGTGAGGTTCCTCGTGAAAGATCCTGTATAGTTTTCATTGAATTTTACCCTCCGGCCTTGACCCACCCGACATTGGTGATAATTTTATGCTCCAGATAAATTGGAAGGTGTTTTAATTCTAGAGCCTAATATTATATAAACGAATAATCATCTTAACAAAATTTTAACTATTATATTCAGAAGTTAAAAGCCTTTTCAACAACATATATTGGCTTGCCCTTCTTCTCTATTCAAATTTAAGGCTTTGGGGTTGCCGTGTAGAGGGACGAAATGATATGATTATGATTTTTATGTAAGAAAATATTCCCCTCAAGAACAAAATTGAGGGGTCCGAGCGATTTTCCTATGTCTTGATTTTTCTGCTCCCTTTTTATTGGGACATCCATTACATACCAAAGAGTAGACATTTAGCTCTATCATGAAAGTTATTCGAACCCACTTGGATGCCCTCTAACCTCTCATCGTGGAATATCGCGTTATACATATCAAATTCATTTTCCATAATGCCTTTTAGAATTTTCACAACGTCTATTCAGATCGTACCAATTTTCTTCATTATTTTAAACTATTTTTCTGATAATGAAATTTTTCCAGATGTCTATGGTACCACTTATATTCAGAGACTGGTGGGACGATGAGGAACTCTACCGCCCATCTCGTCTTTTCGATCAAAACTTCGGCCTAGGTCTTCGTAGGGACGATCTCATCAACTCCCTCAGCACCATCCGTCCCAGAAGTCCTGCTTTCAGAAACAGCTACCTTCGACCTTGGAGCCCATCTCCCCTCCTCCAGAGACAAAATTCAGCGTCCACCATTCAGCAGGACAAAGAAAAGTTTCAAGTCATACTCGACGTACAACAGTTTTCTCCAGAAGAGATCGTCGTTAAAACATCTGGAAGGAGTATCGTGGTGGAAGGTAAACATGAAGAAAAACAGGACGAGCACGGTTTCATATCCAGACATTTCGTCAGGCGGTACATATTGCCAGAAGATCATAATATCGAGGATGTGGTATCATCTCTATCCTCGGATGGTATACTTACAGTTACCGCGCCTAAAAAGCAGATACAAGCAGCTACCGGAGACCGAGTTATCCCTATTACCCAGACTGGACCAGCTAAGCCAACTGTGCAGCCTGTAACAGAAACATCACAGCCTAAAGTGGAACAACCTTCCAAGTAGAATGACCAATTCTCTGCATTTTCACACTTGATACCTACCTAATTTATTGTGTTTTCGTGATGTATTACTGATAATATTGACCGTATCGTAGATTTGTCTTCCTATACTTCTTTTTGTGAAATTGTGAATCTTTTCTTTAGATGCCCTCCAAATGTATGCCATCGGATTATTTCCAGCGAAGTTTAGAATTTTGTGGAAATTCTCAATTCGCATACACATCCCCCGGCGAGTTCTTTGGGAACTTGTCATTAGCTGCTTTTAGAGTGAAGAGCTTGCTTGGAAACGAGATTACAATATTCTCAGGCAATGCTTTTGTTGTGTTCTCGGGAAGTTCGCAGTGCGAAAAGAATAAGATATTCTTTTCTGCACTTGGCAAAGATTCCTCAGTGATATTTTTATATGGACTGCCGAGATGTTGAGTATGAAACATAATTTCAACCTGAGGAATCACTATCACTCTAATTCATATGTGAGGTCTGCTATTGAAATGTAGCGAAAAAATCTCTGCTATTATAATATTTCAATTTTGTATTGCCCCATATCAACAGACAGTATACAAACCCTGTCCAATGGGGTGAACTAATGTGGTGAACTTGGCTTGTATAACTCATTCGTCATAGCGCTTTATAGCATGCGTGAGTGCAATTACAGTAATTAATAATAATATTGAAATGATGTATACTATTTTGGGCTGCGACAAAGTAAGATGTATATAATATAAGATGTGGAAACAAACAATAAAACTCATATGAAATTGATGAAGTATCCACTTTATTATAATGAACCAAAATCTACCTTATGAAATCATAAAATTCATCTTTCTGAAAAAGTTCTTTTGAATTTTTTGAAGCAGCACAATTCCGCGTGAAAACATTTCAGAATTAGGGAAAGAAGTTCAGCTTTCCTCTGCAAATACTATGATGTTAGATAATTGAACAGCGGCGGCTCGTCAGCAAGGGAGGCTAAAACTCAACTGACTAAAAACAGTTGATTTCAAAGTCCGATTCTCCTCAGTCGAAATGAACATCCATCGTAATTTATTGAATAAATCAATAAATCAATTCATTAACGGTTGCGATCATACAGAAAACACAAGAAGAATGGAATCACTTATATGTTAGGAATTATTCAAAATTCAGCTTATAAGGAAATCAAACGTGAAGTAATTGACAAGAGTTGATACAGTATTTTCAGATTTAAAACTTAATTACAGAAGAGCTATCGTTTCAGAAATAGATAGTGAAATATTATCATCAATGAACTTTATTAGTGTCAACAATAATTGTTATAGGAAGAATATCAAACGAATTTTGAAACGAAATGCTAATAATTTGTCAGAGTATTTTGAGACTACATTATCATAAAGATAAAATACTGAAACATTTGCAACTGATTTTGATGGTTCGGGAGGAAGAATTTCAGATGAAGGCACATGAACTTTTAAAGTAGCTGACGAACGAATTGTCAATACTGAATATATAACCTCTTGGTTGTAATGAATATATTGATCTTGAAGAAGTGTGAAACACCTGACGTAGCAAAAGGTTTCAAGAGAAAATTTTTGTGTCATGTGAAAGACTGAAAGAATGAGAATTAATTATGTCTCCAGACGAATGGGCAGATATTTGTGATAAAAAAAATAATGCAGAAGGAACATACGTTTTCGTTTTGAAATATTCATAAACGTCAATAATACATGTACCATTAATGTACTGGTTTACAAATAATTTCAAATATTATTATCGATATCGATATTTGTTTACCGCTGTCATATGAATTGTGAAAATTTGTAATGAAGTGCAATCTGAGAACTTCATATTATGATGAGGGACTGTTATTCGAAATAAAAGTTGCTCAGGCGATTCCAACCACGAGATTCAATTATCCAGTTATCGAATAAATCATACAGATCATCCTCATACCTTCAGTTGTCAGAAGTGTTTTGAAGATAAAAATGAGATTTTTTCAAAATTCCACAATATCAACATGACTCATTGTGAGATGAGTTTTCCAACATTTTAAAACTAAACTGCTCCACATGAGTTGAGGATATTGACTTAAATTGCAAAAAAATTTAGTTAAAATAAGATTTTTGTGATGAAAATTCATATCAATATGATTTCAAGTTGCAAATTAATTTTAGCCTGTAGGTCTGCAGCGTTTACAGGGTGGTTAAGAAAAATCGTGTGAAAAAACGAAATTTTATTCCCAGAGAATTCAAGCATTTTGAGACTATCAATGAAATGTATGTATACGGGCATCAATAACATCTTGACATCTTCTTAGCATACTACACACGAGGTTGTTGAACATTTCTTGGCATTTTCAGAAAACTCGTTTCAAATCGAAGCCGTTGATGAACTGACGTCATTTCAAAATAAGAACATTCATGAAGCATATGCAAAGGACCCAACTTCAGAACAAAGGCGACCAGATTGACGAAATGTCTCATACTGATTTTTATTGGATCGATTCGAGTTGTTTTTGAGTTTTAAACGATTTTACAGTTATTTTCTCGAAAATTACATACTTTTAAAAACGATTGAATACGAAATCCCTAACTTCTGTGCAGCAGTTTATTAAACAAAACAGTCGTTTCTAGCGCTGCCAAAAACGTTACTGGAAATGGATAACTCACATACGATATCAAACAGATTAACCGCGTTCATTGATATAAATATAAATGACCATCACGCATCTGAGTCGAACTTGCCATAAACCCTCTTCCAGGGTAACTACTAGAGCTCCATCCCTTCAAAGACAGTAGATGTTGGCCTAGGTTTCGATCTCATTTCATCTTATCATATTCCTCGATTATTACTGACCTTGTTCCTATTACCTGAATTTTCATAAATTAGAACTTTAATGCAATCTTCTACACTCATATTTTGACTTTTGAAATAAATAAGGTTAAGAAAATTCCAGATAATCAATTAATTTAACAACAACAATAAACTGGTGGAATAAATAAATCAACAAACAAGACCCACTATTATGATTAGCGATATTCATAGAAATACTTGGAAATATTTGTGGGGAAATGCTTACAATATTATTTGAAATCTGAAAAACTCATATGAAGATCTCAATAATGGTGTTGCAGTCACGCAAGATTCATTATTCCTTTATAAATGATTATCTACTGTTTTTCTGAATATCAATTCTTTTTTCAATTATTTTCAAATTAATTTCGCCAAGAAGGTATTAAGTGTCATTATCATTCAATCTTTTCCGGTACATGCCCTTAAATTTTTCTTCATTCCGATCGTTTTGATTTGAAGTTAAGCCATACGTTTAAAGAATCATGTAACAAACGATTCATTTAAAAAAATATTTGCTCAGGCGATGAACCTTTGATTCTTCATACATGTTATCTCCAATTGTTGGATTGAGTATTAGTAGACTCAAAGATGTTCACAAAATATCTTTAAATACTACCTTACTACTGAATATCCTTATGCTGGTGAAACTCGTTCCACTCGGTACTCAACTCACTCTCTGACCAGAGGTTCACTATCACAGATCTCTTTTGAAAATCTCGAAAAGTCTTCAAAATATTGAAAATGTGAAGAATAGGGAAAATGTTGGACTGGAGCACAGGTTCATCGCCTGAGCAAATATTTTTTTAAATGAATCGTTTCTTACATGATTCTTTGAACGTATGGCTTAACTTCAGATCAAAACAATCGGAATAAAGAAAAATTAAAGGGCATGTACCGAAAAAGATTGAATGATAATGACACTTAATACCTTCTAGGCGAAATTAATTTGAAAATAAAATTGATATTCAGAAAAACAGTAGATAATCATTCATGAAGGAATAATAAATCTTGCGTGACCGCAACACCATTATTGAGATCTCCATATGAGTTTTTCAGATTTCAAATAATATTGTAAGCATTTTCCCACAAATATTTTCAAGTATTTCTATGAATATCGCTAATCATAATAGTAGGTTAACAAGTTGAATAAATTGAAAATCGAAAATTACTTGAAAACTATTAGGTTTAGGTATAGGTAAACTCAATGAAGATAGATTCGATATTAATTTTTACGTTCAAAAAGGTACAGAAATACTTGGTGTGCCCTTTGAAATAAGAAAGTTTTTGACCATTATTTGTAGTTAATGTTTGAACATTAATTCTGATCACTCAGCATATTCCAGGATTTTTTTCTTCTGCATAAGGGTAGCCAATATGTCTACACGAAAAAACATCGTCTGTATCGTTGGCTGAAAATGTTTTTTCATTATTTGCAAATTAAAAATACTCCTTTTTTTCGATTTTTCGCCATTTTCTCTACAATTCTTCTTAGGCATAAAATGGTCTTTATAAACTCATCATTATTTGAGCTTGCCATTCAATTTTTGAATTCATATATAGGGTATTTCATTTAAAAAAGTGTAACTATGGTCTATATGAGAGAAATGGACTAGCAAAGATCTAATTCAAGAAGTAAATCGCCGGAACGTGCTGCTACCGAAGAAGGAAAATGACAGACCGGTTTCTGGCTTTTTTTGCCGTCATCAGTGCCATATATCCCCTCATACGGTAGCAACCAAATGAAACGGCAGAACTTATATTACTCTCTAGTAGGAACTACTGAGTACTATGTAATACTACAGTGTCCCACCTAGCGGGCAAATGTCTACGTTTCATCCCAGACGTTCCTTCGAAAATTAGATATCTGCGTACATTCATTTTACCCTTCGGCGTTCGCAAGTACTTACTTTGAAGTCTCATGCGTCACCTCGGATAGTAGAATACGCCCGTTCATACGGTTCGGATCCCGCAAGTGTAATAATCAAAAATAAGAAATTCACGTCCGTTAGGACCATCCACTAGGGACATACAATAAATGAGAGAAATGGACTAGCAAAGATCTAATTCAAGAAGTAAATCGCCGGAACGTGCTGCTACCGAAGAAGGAAAATGACAGACCGGTTTCTGGCTTTTTTTGCCGTCATCAGTGCCATATATCCCCTCATACGGTAGCAACCAAATGAAACGGCAGAACTTATATTACTCTCTAGTAGGAACTACTGAGTACTATGTAATACTACAGTGTCCCACCTAGCGGGCAAATGTCTACGTTTCATCCCAGACGTTCCTTCGAAAATTAGATATCTGCGTACATTCATTTTACCCTTCGGCGTTCGCAAGTACTTACTTTGAAGTCTCATGCGTCACCTCGGATAGTAGAATACGCCCGTTCATACGGTTCGGATCCCGCAAGTGTAATAATCAAAAATAAGAAATTCACGTCCGTTAGGACCATCCACTAGGGACATACAATAAATGAGAGAAATGGACTAGCAAAGATCTAATTCAAGAAGTAAATCGCCGGAACGTGCTGCTACCGAAGAAGGAAAATGACAGACCGGTTTCTGGCTTTTTTTGCCGTCATCAGTGCCATATATCCCCTCATTTATTGTATGTCCCTAGTGGATGGTCCTAACGGACGTGAATTTCTTATTTTTGATTATGGTCTATATCTTCGTTATCGAACACCCTGTATATGTGAAAACAATTTTAAATTGTGCATCGGATTGTTCTTTACATTTCACGAAAAAAAAATTTTCAAAATGTCTTCATTTACTGCTTCAAAATGAGAACCGCGTCAAGGGTGGGCCACCCTGTATAAATATGTATTTAAAGGTGGGGCTTTTCTTTTGACAGATGGCAGAACTCATCAAAATGAGTCATTTCACCAAAAATTTTCTATCTACATATATGAATTATGCCCCTGTTTCGAAAAATATCTTCTAGTTTCTATGTGAATCTGAAAATTCCTCAGTCCGAACCTGCTTCCTCGCCTGCTCGATTTTACGAGTGTTTTATGTTTCGAAAATGCCCCAAGTTCATTCGAATAATGAACTTGTTGATATGCTTTTAATTTATGGTGAATCAAAGCAAAATGCCAGTTCAGCGTGAAAGTTGTACAGAACAAGATTTCCGCTAAGAAATCACCCAACTTCGCGGATGTTCATGAACCTGGTGCAGAGAGATAGAGATACTGGTTGTTTAAACGAATCACGGGGGCCGAAAATCGAGGATCAGATTCGGGAAATAGTAGAGGAACAAATAACAATTAGTACATGATCCATGGCCAGAGTCGTCCAAGAGAGCCACAGTAAAGTTTGGAATACATCAAAGCGGAAGCACTTTCACCACTACCATTTCCAAAGAGTTCAAGCACTCCAACCAGAAGATCATCCTCGAAGAAAAGAATTCTGCCTATGGCTTTTAAATAACAAACATTAAACATCATCAATTCTGTTTACTGAAGAAGCTACTTTCACAAGAAATGGAGTGAATAATTTCTATAATTCCCATGTATGGTCAACAGAAAATCCTCATGCTGTCAAAAGTTTTCAGCAAAGGTTTTTCTTGAATGTCTGGATCGGTCTCGTGTGCGGTATGCTTATTGGGCCATTCTTTCTCCCACCACGATTGTCAGGTGAAAACTTTCTTCAGAACAATTCACCAGAATTAGAAGATGTGCCTCTCGATATTCGGCAGAGAATGTGGCTGTTATTAGATGAAGCACCTCCGCACGAAATGGCCAAAATTATTTGAACAGTGTGTTCCCTCATAGGTGGATAGGTCGTGGTGGATCAATTTCTTGGCCTGCACGCTCCCCGGATCTCAACCCCTTCAATTTCTTTCTTTGGGGTAATTTGAATACATTAGTGTATAATAAGGTGGAAGTGAATAGTGCAGAAGAACTCAAACAACGCATAGAAAATGCTTGTGGAATTATTCGTGGGCAAACTGATTCGATAGATAATAATACAAATTTGCAAAAAATTCTAGTGCCGAGTGCGTAGAACAGATCATTTTGCCATATGCCGCGTAACGTTCTGGATTTATAGCAGATGATTAATCTGATGAACAAAGAGATGCAGACCGGAGTAGTATTGAGGTATTGATGCACGAAATTTTATTATAAATTTTCTAAATTGAACATCTCATAATAGGAAATTTTCGGTACTGACTTGATTTAATTAGTTCTATCACCTGTCAAAAGAAAAGCCTCACCTTAAAATACATCCTGTATACAGGGTTTTGAATTTCCAGTTGACGCAAGCGTACAACTCAAGCCTAACCAAAGATTTGGCTTCACTTTGTGACTGTGAAAAGCAGGGGTATAATCCATATTGGTATTAGTAGATATGTAAAAAGCACCCTCTTGGTGATTGGACGGAAGAGCGGCTTTCCACCAATCAAGGGTGTTATTACTTAAAGAAAAATAAAAGATGTTAATTAGAATTTTGAAGTTCTTTCTTCCGACGGAAGAAAGTGTGGGATCGGCCCAACGCACTTGGGTCGGGTCTTGGTGTTTAAAATTATTTCCTAGGGAGAGGAATGGTAAATGAAACCTTTTAGATTAAATTTAAGACGTATATTAAACCAAATCAACTAAACAAATTCTCACCAAATTAGATATGTGTTACTCAAATCAAATAATTCAAATTATCAAATGTTCCTATATTTCTTAATTTGAAAAGAAATAATCCCATCAAGTAAAACTGTTACATTAGCTTTAAATTACAAAGGCAGATCTATTCATTGAAATTAAATCAACATCAGTGTGAATTCCAAATCATATAAAAGTGAATTCAAATCATCAACAAAAATGAAAAGGGTTTGTCAAAATGACCCCCCAGAAATAATGATCATGAACAATCTCAAAAGAATTTACAGTATAAGGTAAATTTTTTATACCCAACTGATATGACGAAAAATAATCCTTCTTAAACTTTACTATACATTCACAAGGGGAAACTCAACAATAGTTTCCTCGCGATCTTTCAGATAAACCTGAGTTTTCTCGACAGAAAACTCCACTCAGACCTTCAACTACTTAAGGGTGATTACAAAAATAATAATACGCTTTAAAGAGAAATACGAATAAAATATGACTTTTAGAAGATTTCAGGACTCTGGACTAAAAATATAATTTGGGCGGGCATGCGGCTGTTTACTAATTCTCAAAATAAGCTAAGCATAAACAATTTATCTGACCTTTTTACTGTACCAATAATCCCAAGAATGATGAACCTAGGAGGATGATTCTACGACGTTGCTTCTTTCCTGAAACAGACAGATTAGCTACGAAACACGACACCCACACGTTTTTCGCAAAAAAATTGACCTTCACTCCCGAATGTACCGACGATACGCGATCTAAATAATTCCAAATAAATTTAGATATTTTACTAACTTCACTTAACACTTCTTACATATGTCCCAGTTTGAGACTGACTTATCAAAACTTTTGAAAGAAACCAAATAAAAACCTACGAGTTATCCTAACGCCGTCTTCCGAATAACTACAAAACTAAATTAATTCTAAAACCTTCCTTAAAACCGTACTAAAAACATATCAAACGAGTCAACTCAGAATCTTCCCGTTTAAGACTTCTGCAGTTACTCCCCAACTTCAAAATCAACCATAATTGCTTTCGCCTCCACTTTGAGACCGTACTTCTTAACACTCAAGTACCTAAGCTGAAACCGTACTACCCTAGTTTCCGCACCATATTCGCGAGCACTGGGAACCCTTTCCGCTCGGGATTCCACCAGTAACTGCCGTTTCCGTCTCCCGAAACTTCCCCGGCTACCTTATTCTTTGTTCCTTTTAGAAACCAATTTAATTAAAGCTTTTTCTTTCGTCAGTACTTCAAAACCAATCAAACCAATATTTCTTCCATCTTTGGTTTTACGAACCAATCAAATTAAAGACTTTCCTGTTTCCCTACCCCTCTTAATTCCCATGCATCGGTTTGGGAAATGCTGTGTCGCAAAAATATCAGGGTTCTCAGCAAACGCAGCATATCCTCAGCGCTGAGTTCGTGGAACCATAATTTCCTTATCTTCACTGTTGCAAATGAAATTCGAACCAAAAAGTAACAATTTTAATCGTTAACGTCTCGCCAGATATCCTGTATAGGCCTTGATAACCGTCTCAATAATTTTTTATCACAGGGGTATTGAGTTCCCGAAGTTTAAATCGATCAATTAAATTATTGGGCTTTCTCTCGGGAGTTTTCCCGAATAAAATAAAGGGTGTTGAAAATACCGCCGAATTATTACGGAAAAGAAAAACGTTCAAGTCCTAATTTTCAAAGGGATATTCATTTTATTACTTCCAAGTTACCCTCCTATTACAAATATCCTCCCCTTTGAAAAAGTTTTGGCATCGGTTGCCATAACTTTTCCCTTACCCTCATTCCTCAATAGTCCAATAGTCCCTTGTCTTCCATTAAAAACATTCCAACAGTTATACAACTCGAATATACCAAACTTAGAAATCTTAACCCTCATGCAGCATGCCTTAAAACTAAATATCATTCTTGCTCAACTAATTAGTCCAAGTCCAAGACAAACAATATCAAAAAAAAAAATACAAGGTTCGATGCAGCAAAACATAATGCTCATAAATCAAGTCCTTTAAAAAAAGAAAAATTAAGCAAATCCTGCCTTTCACCTTTCACTTCTCTCAAAGAGTTTATTTTTCGAATTTCAAATTGCACTCGCGGTCACAACAAAATTTCCCTAGTCCGGCTCTGACCATCTCCATAAGTTTCATTCCTCTGAAATCGGAACTGACCTTCGCCTCGAGAACGACCTTCCAAAAATACACAACGGCCTATATAGTCTACCGTAATCAGCGATTCGCACTTTGAGTTCGACATCAATATTTACGTTAGCGTAGCGCACAGTCCCTCTGATATCGCGAGAAATGTCCCTTACATTGCACATATTTCCGTTTTCACTTTCAGTGTAGTACGTCTTTGTTGTCGTAGCCTACGTCCGCCTCTGCGTCCTCTCTTCTTCCCAAGTCCCCTAGTCTGGTCCTGTGTCGATTCCTAATCCACGTAGTTAAAGCACAGACCAATATCTAAATGTCAAAGTGTTCCACAGGCTGGCCAACAGGATCATTTCGTATCCAAATACCTCATAATATAGGTGCAGTCGTTTGATGTAATTCCTATCCCGTACTTTATGATTCGGAATGTCGCGTAGAAACCCATGAGTCCGCTCATGAACAGGTGATATAAGTGAATCATCCCCATAATTGTCTGGCGATGTTGTGGGCCAATTCTTTCATTTCGTCGGTGTCTCCAAAGTCTCCATTTCTGCTACACGTCGATGACGTTTTCCATTCATTGATTGGTGTTCTCCACGACTTTTAAATGGTAAATAAAGCTTATCGTACCCTCGGCCATGATTAAGCTACGTCTATGCATCCCGCAATGCGTAATCACTCAAGTTATCTCGAAACTGCCGGTCTACAGATTGTTTAATTGTTACTTCGTCGGATTCGCGTATAGACGCCGCGATTATCTCAATGTTTATCTTCGCACACGCGTACGCGATTAGCGTTTCAGCACTGTTTACTTTTGCGAATAAGGTCATTCCTCTGGCTTAGGTCAGTACCTTTCCCATACTGCTAATTGGTTTGGATTCCTTGAAAACTGTTTTGGGAAATATACAAGTACAACAACAAAAAAAATGAAATTTCTACAATTTTTCATAACAACTTAAAATAAAAAACCTAAGTCCCTTTTTCTTCCCTATTCGTCCTCCTATGATAGGTTACATGGTTCGTTCCTGATCATCCGAGGAAGAATACCACGAATTTTTCACACACATTTGCCTTTTGTTCGGAACACAAAACGCAACATTTTATCAAGATTATTTCAAAAATAATTTCCGCAACCCGTACTTTACACTTCAGCTCATTCCTCGAATCTATTGAATATCACTAAAATCTGTTAGAAGAGACAGATTTCGAAAAAATATATAAAAAAAACTTAAAGACTTAATTCAATTGTTGCGAAATTCGAAAATTAAAAATGATTTGGGGGGGGGGATGTTCGTAACCCAGAACAGGGACCCTTTTCAGACGGTGGCTCTCCGGGCCAGTGAGCCCCTGGAATCTACGAAATGGGCAGGAGTTGATTCATGTCTCCTAGAAGGCCGTCGATTACTTGCCTTCTCGCTACCCGAATTCCGGTCCTATTTATCCATGGAATCTAACGAAATGGGCAGAAGTCGATTCGCTTCTCCTGGAAGGCTGTTGAAGAGTTGCCTTCTCGCTACCCATATTCCTGACTAGTTTATCCTTGGAATCTAACGAAATGGGCAGGAGTCGATTCCCTTCTCCTGGAAGGCTGTTGAAGAGTTGCCTTCTCGCTACCCGTATTCCTAGACAGTTTTTCCCTGGGTCCGGAGGGCGCCTTGCCCTCGAAGATCGTCGTAATGGTATGGTTTCCATTACCGATCGTTTCTTCTCGTAACTCACTGTTTTTACGAGTTTCTGTTTCTTCCTCACCGTATTTTCCCTGTTTTTCGTGGGACAGGTTGCGACATATACTTGAGCGATACCCAACTCCATGGGTTCGCAGACTATGTCCGTCCCCTTTATCTCCTTCCTCAGTTTGGCCTTTACCACCATTTCCGAACGCGCGGAGATATTAAACGCAGATATCAACACAACGTCGGTTTCCCAGGTACGATCTTCCTCTATGGTTAATTCCCTTCTAACATGTTCCTTAGTTCCTAATCCATCGGCGCAGTCTCCGCCTTTCTTCCTGTTCCCATCGGTACCCAGTGTCGAAAGTGAATTTCGATTCCAACGAAGCTCCCCTTCGTTATTCTCCTTCGTCCTGGTGACGTCACCATTCCATTCCCTTATGGTGTCACCCTTCGACAGCCCATTGCTGTCGGCTCCCTCGGCACCCTCCGTTTGGGTGCTAACACTGGTATTCCTCCTTCCAGTCCTAATAAAATCTCTAACTTCATAGGGACCTTCGGTCTGGGTACCGAACTCCTTAAATGCTTCGACCTCTACTACTTCTTCCTTAATGTCCTCCCGGACTTTCCCTTGCACGTAAAAATGTTCCTTTTTCCCACTGTCCTCATGACAGTCTTCCCTGGGGAAGTGGCCTCCTAGAGCCTGCCTTCCCCACTGTACCATTCCGGTAATCTCCTCTACTTCCTCACCTTCCATACAGGTTTGTTCCTCTATATCCTCCTTCCTCACTAATTGGATGCCAAAATATGTTTTTGGCTCCTGTCCTCTATCCATACTTTTATTAGGGCACTCCCTTGCCCAATGTCCCTGCTTGTCACAATTATGACACGCGCCTTGTGTCATTGATCCGTTTTGCCTATTATTCCGGCAATCCCTCGCGAAATGGCCTATCCGACCACAAGAGTGACATGTCCTTGCATTACTCCTTTCTCCACTCCCTCGGTTCTGCCTTATACTCCTGCACTCCTTCGCGGTGTGACCTTCCTTTTCGCAAAATTGACACACTTTTTCGGTGTCAACCGTCGATACCCTCATATTTACCGACCTCCCTTGCAACATCCTACTGGTGGTCTCTTGTAGCCTAACTAATTCCTCTGCCCTTTCCAGGTCCAAGTTTTCCTCCTTTAGTAACAAAATCCCAATTTCCCTCATTACGTCCTTTGTCAGTCCTATCTTGAACTGATTCAATATTAATTCCCGGTTCTTCTTCCTTATTCCAGGTTCCTCATCCCTTAACGCTCCGGCCAGATCCTCGCTCAGTAAACTCGCTCCCACCGTGCGTAATCTAGTGCAGAACGAGGACACATCCTCGTCCTGTCGCTGATAGCATCGACTCAAATTCCATTGATTTTCTCCCGGCAACCTAACTGTCGTAAATTTCTTAACGAGCCTCTGCTTTAATTCCTTATAACTTAAGGTGTCGAGGGTGATATCAGATTTGAAAAAACTATAAGCATCCCCCTCAAGCTTAAGTTTGAGAAGGATAAGCATATCCTTCTCGTCCCATCCGTATAATTTTGCCAGCAACTCTAATTGTTCAAAATACCTGGTCGCGTCCTTCCCATAAAAACTCTCTAAAGTAGTCGATAGCATACCTAGCGAGTACCTAGGTATTATGTGACCCGCGGGAACATTCATGTTGGATGCACCAACTGGTTGAGCCATTTTTCAAAAATTTAACCAGAACCCAATTATCGTAACCAAAATATGATTTTTCAATGTACTCAATAAATTATTTACTTTTCAAATCATACAATAATTTCAAATTCTCAACCTCAAATTCCAACAGAACTGAAATGTACTCAAGATCACGACGTTAAATTTCACGAATAAAAAAAAACAAATAGCGAAATGATACTCTAATAATTCCGATTCAAACAGTCTTACTCAAAACACCCAAAATAGAACAAATCACCTACAAAAGAGTTCAAAAACAGACCAACACACCAAAAAAAATTCGAAAGGAAACTCTAAAAAAAAATGATGCAGACCCAGAAAAAAACGAGACAATTACCAAGTGCCGAGTTCCTGAAAAAAACAAAAGTACACCAAACCTCCTGAAATAAAGAATGATTCTATTTAACTTTTCTGGAACTCAAAAGGTCACGATCAGCGGCTCTTTTACTAAAATCTTAACCAAATTTAAACTTTTCCCGATTCTTGAACCTTCAAAATAACCCAACTTGAAAAAAAAATTAAAAATTTTCCTTCTATCAAAATGTTTCCCAAAATTTCAAAGTCGACTTAGAGCAAGGAAAGCCAAGTTCACTTATTCTCCAAGTCAAACTCAAAACAAAACCGAATAATATTATTTTATAAAACAAACTCTTCGATCGTCAAACGAAATCGCGAATAATCGGAACAATGGATAGAATAACCAAAATTTTTCACGCAATACGCCCTGAAAGAAAATCAATAAAAAATTTCAATCAATCGATAAAAGCACAATAATTTTCAAAAAATAACAAAAATAACCCTCCTGAAACAAAATTTGATCCGCTATATCGCAAATAGAAAAACCAACACCTTCAAACAAAATCAAATAAATGGATAGAATAACCAAAAGAAAAATTTTCATATAATACGCCCTGAAATAAAATCAATCAAAAATTTCAATCAATATTTTCACTGAAAGCAATCAATTAAAGCAAAATTCAAAAAAATAATTCATAACCCTCCTGAAACAGAAAACTTGATCGTACACATTCAATAATCAGAAAATTCAACGTCCTGAAAAAGAAAAACAATGTCCTGAAAGAAAAACAATGTCCTGGAAGAAAAATAAATGTCCTGTAAGAAAAACTTATGCCTTCTTTCCCTATAAAGCCGCAATGAACCTAAAACTTCTTTAAAGTCTTAAAACCTCGATTGTAATAGGAGAGATAACTTGGAAGTAATAAAATGAATATCCTTTTAAAATTAGGACTTGTACATTTTCTTTTCCGTAATAATTCACCGGTATTTTCAACACCCTTCATTTTATTCGGGAAATCTCCCGAGAGAACGCGCAATAATTTAATTGATCGATTTAAACTTCTGAAATTTAATAGCCTTGTGTTAGAAAAATTATTGGATCGTTTATCAAACCCACACGGGATCTCTGTCGAGACGTTAACGACCGAAATTGTTGATTTTCAGTTTAAGTTTATTTAGAGAACTAAATGATAAATTATAATTGTCCCACGAATTTGGTTGCAATTACTGCACACGATGACAGAGATAAAATTCAACGCAGGCATTGTTGAGAATTGTCACGTAGCATTTCCCAAGGTGGGAAGCAGAAAAAAATCGTTAATTTGATTGGTTCATAAAAACAAAGATGGAAGAAGTTTTGGTTTGATTGGTTTTGAAGTACTGACGAAAGAAAAACCTTTAATTTAATTGGTTTCTAAAAGGAACAAAGAATAACGTAGTCGGGGAAGTTTCGGACGAAAGTGAGTTCAGTGATTCGGGAGACCAGAACGGCAGTTGCTGGTTAAACCTTAACGGGATAGGTTGCCAGGGCTCGCGAATATGGTAGTACGGTTTCAGGGTAGGTACTTGAGTGTTAAGAAGTACGGTTTCAAAGTGGAAACGAAAATAATTAATGTTGATTTTTGAAGTCGAGGAGTAACTGCAGAAGTCTTAAACGGGAAGATTCTGAGTTGACTCATTTAATATGTGTTTGATTGTTTGATATGGTTTTAAGGAAGGTTTAAGAATTAATTTAGTTTCGTAGTTATTCGGAAGACGGCGATTGGATAACTCGTTGGTTTTTTGGTTCCTTTAAAAAGTTTTGATAAGTCAGTCTCAAGCTGGGACATATGTAAGAAGTGTTAAGTTGAAGTTAGTACAATATCTAAATTTATTTGGAATTATATAAATCGCGTATCGTCGGTACATTCGGGAGTGAAGGTCAATTTTTGCGAAAAACGTGTGGGTGTCGAGTTTTCGCACCTAATCTGTCTGTTTCAGGAAAGAAGCAACGTCGTAGAACATCCTCCTAGGTTCATCATTTTTGGGATTATTGGTCCAGGAAAAAGGTCAGATAAATTGTTTATGCTTAGCTTATCTTGAGAATTAGTAGACAGCTGCATGTCCGCCCAAATTATATTTATAGTCCAGAGTCCTGAAATCTTCTAAAAGTCATAGTTTCATAATTTTTTGTATCCTCTTAAAGCGTATTATTATTTTTGTAATCACCCTTAAGTAGTCGAAGGTCTAAGTGGGGTTTTCTGTTGAGAAAACTCAGGTTCATTTGAAAGATCACGTGGAAACTATTGTTGAGTTTCCTTTTGTAAAATTAAAGTTTAAGAAGGATTATTTTCCGTCATATCATTTGGATATAGAAAATTTATCTTATACTGTAAACTCTTTCGAGATTGTTCATGATTATTATTTCTGGGGTCATTTTGACAAACCATTTTCATTTTTATTTGATAATTTGAATCATTTGATTTAAGTAACACATATAATATAACTAATCAGTGTAAATTTGTTTGGGTTTGATTTGAATTTAATATACGTCTTAAATTTATTCTAAAAGGTTTCATTTACCATCCCTCTCCCTAGAAAATAATTTTAAACACCAAGACCCGACCCAAGTGCGTTGGGCCGATCCCACACTTTCTTCCGTCGGAAGAAAGAACTTCAAAATTTTAATTAACATCTTTTATTTTTCTTTAAGTAATAACACCCTTGATTGGTGGAAAGCCGCTCTTCTGTCCAATCACGAAGAGGGTGCTTTTTACATTTGGTGACAGCGGTGGGATTGTGTTTAATTTTTCCGGGGAAGAGTTTTTCTTTTGTGATACGTTGAATTCTCCGTTAGATAAAAGGTCTTTTTGGTTTTGTGTATGTTGCATCAGTGTGAATATAAAGATTACTAGAGTTAAATGTGTTAAATTTTCCAAGGGAGTTTTTTTTGGAGAGATTTTTGAGAAATTTAGAGAAATTTTGAGGTATAAGGAAATTTTATCCTGTTGTTTTTATGGGTGATCGACGCAGTGTGTATTGACTTGTTGGAAGATTTCCGGATGAAGGTTTTCAGGCACTTATTGATTTTAATTTGAATTGGATTATTTATACTTATGCCTACGAATTCGAGTTTATGTTTTAAAAATTGCGATTGGTAGGAACAGAGCTCAGGTTTGAATTAAAGTAAAGTAAAATTACTGATCTAAAGATTTTTGTTTTTGAGATATTGAAGAATTGAGTAAATACAGTTGGTTTTTCTTTGAATAAATTCAAGTTTTCTCTTCTTTTGAAATTATTATAGAACAGTTCATATTTCTGTGATGTTCTATCATTTTATGTG
Source organism: Adalia bipunctata (assembly GCA_910592335.1). NCBI lineage: Eukaryota > Metazoa > Arthropoda > Insecta > Coleoptera > Coccinellidae > Adalia > Adalia bipunctata. Next base: position 6,405,383 of record OU342949.1, on the reverse strand, counting down.
AAGGATTTTTGATAGAGCCAAGTTGATATCGAGGTTTTAAGACTTTCAGGAAGTATTAGATTCATTGCGGTTTTATAAGGAAAGAAGGCATAAGTTTTTCTCTTCCAGGACATTGTTTTTCTTTTTCAGGACGCTGAATTTTCTGATTGTTGAATGTATATGATAAAGTTTTCTGTTTCAGGAGGGTTATGAATTTTTCTTCTGAATTTTTGCTTTAATTGATTGCTTTCAGTGAAAATATTGATTGAAATTTTTTGATTGATTTTCTTTCAGGGCGTATTGCGTGAAATTTTTTTTTGGTTATTTTATCCACTGTTCCGATTATTCGCGATTTCGTTTGACGATCGAAAAAGTTTGCTTTTATAAAATAATATCATTTGGTTTTGTTTTGAGTCTGACTTGGAGAATAATTGAACTTGGCTTTCTTCGCTCTAAGTCGACTTTGAAATTTTGGGAAACGTTTTGATAGAAGGAAAATTTTTAATTTTTTTCAAGTTGGGTTATTTTGAAGGTTCAAGAATCGGGAAAAATTTAAATTTGGTTAAGATTTTAGTAAAAGAGCCGCTGATCGTGACCTTTTGAGTTCCAGAAAAGTTAAATAGAATTATTCTTTATTTCAGGAGGTTTTGTGTATTTTTCTTTTTCGGGAATCCGACACTTGGTAATTTTTCTCGTTTTTCTTTGGGGTTGCATCAATTTTTTTTTTCAGAGTTTTCCTTTGAATTTTTTTTGGGTGTGTTGGTCTGTTTTTGAACTCGTTTTTAGGTGATTTGTTTTATTTTGGGTGTTTCGAGTAAGACTGTATGAATCGGAATTGTTAGGGTATCATTTTGCTATTTTTTTTATTTGAGAAATTTAAAGTCGTTATTTTGAGCGTATTTCAGTCCTGTTGAAATTTAAAGTTGAAAATTTGGAATTATTCATTGATTTGGAAAGTAAATAATTTATTGAATACATTAAAAAAAATCATATTTTGGTTAAGTTAATTGGGTTTTGGTTAAATTTTTTGAAAAATGGCTCAACCAGCTGGTGCATCTAACACAAATGACCCTGCGGGTCAAATAACACCTATGTATTCACTAGGTATGCTCTCGACTACCTTGGAGAGTTTTTCCGGGAAAGACGCAATGAGATACTTTGAAAAATTAGAGTTGCGATCAAAATTATACGGATGGGACGAGAAGGATATGCTTCTCCTTCTCAAACTTAAGCTTGAGGGGGATGCCTATAATTTTTTCAAATCCGATGCCACCTTGGACATCTTGAGCTATAAGGAATTAAAGCAGAGGCTCGTTAAGAAATTTACGACAGTTAGGTTGCCGGGAGAAAACCAATGGAATTTGAGTCGATGCTATCAGCGTCAGGACGAGGATGTGTCCTCGTTCTGCACTAGATTACGCACGGTGGGAGCAAGTTTATTAAGCGAGGATCTGGCCGGAGCGTTAAGGGATGAAGAACCTGGAATAAGGAAGAAGAACCGGGATTTAATGCTGAATCAATTCAAGATGGGACTAAGGAAGGACGTAATGAAGGAAATAGGAATTTTGTTATTGAAGGAAGAAAACTTGGATCTGGAAAAGGCAGAAGAACTAGTCAGGCTGCAGGAGACCACTAGTAGGATGTTGCAAGGGAGGTTGGCAAATATGAGGGTATCGACGGTTGACACCGAAAAAGTGTGTCAATTTTGCGAAAAGGAAGGTCATACCGCGAAGGAGTGCAGGAGTATAAGGCAGAACCGAGGGAGTGGAGAAAGGAGTAATGCAAGGACATGTCACTCTTGTGGTCGGATAGGCCATTTCGCGAGGGATTGCCGGAATAATAGGCAAAACGGATCAGTGACACAAGGCGCGTGTCATAATTGTGACAAGCAGGGACATTGGGCAAGGGAGTGCCCTAACAAAGTACAGGAGGGGAATTCTAGACAGCATTCGGTCATGATGATCCCGGAAGTGAATTCCGTAGGATCATATGACGCGGCACATATTTTACGATTGAATATCAATGGAAGGTCGAGTTTTTGTTTGGTTGATACAGGGGCAGCGGTGACTCTCGTAAAAAGGGGACTGATTCCGGAGAATCAGGTGAACGGCGACGATATAGGATTAAAATTGACCAGCTTGTCAGGACATAACTTAAGCACTTGGGGTACGGCAAATTTATTTATAGGACCAGAAGGAGAGCGATTGGGAGCGAATTGGACGGCAGTTATATGTGATGATTCGACGTTAGGGAACGTCCAAGTCATCCTGGGAAGGGATTTCCTTAAGGCCAATCAGGCCCACATCAGCTATGAAGAAAATCCATCAGTCTGGATGTGGGGGAGGAAATTTGAATTGTTGAGGAAGGAGGATATAGAGGAACAAACCTGTATGGAAGGTGAGGAAGTAGAGGAGATTACCGGAATGGTACAATGGGGAAGGCAGGCTCTAGGAGGCCACTTCCCCAGGGAAGACTGTCGTGAGGACAGTGGGAAAAAGGAACGTTTTTACGTGCAAGGGAAAGTCCGGGAGGACATTAAGGAAAAAGTAGTAAAGGTCAAGGTTGACAAAACATTTAGGGAGTTCGGTACCCAGACCGAAGGTCCCTATGAAGTTAGGGATCTCATTAGGACTGGAAGGAGGCATACCAGTGTTAGCACCCAAAGGGAGGGTGCAGAGGGAGCCGACAGCAATGGACTGTCGAAGGGTGACACCATAAGGGAATGGAATGGTGACGTCACCGGGACGAATAAGGAGGATAACGAAGGGGAGCTTCGTTGGGATCGAAATTCACTTTCGACACTGGGTACCGATGGGAACAGGAAGAAGGGCGGAGACTGCGCCAATGGATTAGGAACAAAGGTACACGCTAGGAGGGAGTTAACCATAGAGGAAGATGGTAACTGGGAAACCGAAGTTTTGCTGACGTCGGGGGTTACTATCCCCGCACGTTCGGAAATGGTGGTAGAGGCCAAATTGAGGAAGGTAATGGAAATTATACCATTACGACGATCTTGGAGGGCAAGGCGCCCTCCGGATCCAGGGAAGAACAATTTAGGAATACGGGTAGCGAGAAGGCAACTCTTCAACTGCCTTCCAGGAGAAGTGAATCGACTCCTGCCCATTTCGTTAGATTCCAAGGATAAACTAGTCAGGAATACGGGTAGCGAGAAGGCAACTCTTCAACTGCCTTCCAGGAGAAGTGAATCGACTCCTGCCCATTTCGTTAGATTCCAAGGATAAACTAGTCGGGAAACGGGTAGCGAGAAGGCAACTCTTCAACTGCCTTCCAGGAGAAATGAATCGACTCCTGCCCATTTCGTTAGATTCCAAGGATAAACTAGTCGGGAAACGGGTAGCGAGAAGGCAACTCTTCAATTGCCTTCCAGGAGAAATGAATCGACTCCTGCCCATTTCGTTAGATTCCAAGGATAAACTAGTCGGGAAACGGGTAGCGAGAAGGCAACTCTTCAACTGCCTTCCAGGAGAAGTGAATCGACTCCTGCCCATTTCGTTAGATTCCAAGGATAAACTAGTCAGGAATACGGGTAGCGAGAAGGCAACTCTTCAACTGCCTTCCAGGAGAAGTGAATCGACTCCTGCCCATTTCGTTAGATTCCAAGGATAAACTAGTCGGGAAACGGGTAGCGAGAAGGCAACTCTTCAACTGCCTTCCAGGAGAAGTGAATCGACTCCTGCCCATTTCGTTAGATTCCAAGGAAAAACTAGTCGGGAAATCGGGTAGCGAGAAGGCAACTCTTCAACAGCCTTCCAGGAGAAGCGAATCGACTCCTGCCCATTTCGTTAGATTCCATGGATAAATTGGACCGGAATTCGGGTAGCGAGAAGGCAAGTCATCGACGACCTTCTAGGAGACATGAATCAACTCCTGCCCATTTCGTAGATTCCAGGGGCTCACTGGCCCGGAGAGCCACCGTCTGAAAAGGGTCCCTGTTCTGGGTTACGAACATCCCCCCCCAAATAATTTTTAATTTTCGAATTTCGCAACAGTTGAATTAAGTCTTTAAGTTTTTTTATATATTTTTTCGAAATCTTTCTCTTCTAACAGATGATATTCAATAGATTTGAGGAATGAGCTGAAGTGTAAAGTACGGGTTGCGGAAATTATTTTTGAAATAATCTTGATAAAATGTTGCGTTTTGTGTTCCACAACAAAAGGCATATATGTGTGAAAAATTCGTGGTATTCTTCCTCGGATGATTAGGAATGAATCATGTAACTTATCATAGGAGGACGAATGGGGAAGAAAAAGGGATTCATATTTATGTTAAGTTATGTCTTGAGATGTGAAAAGGATTCCGTAATACTAATTAGAAAAAAAAATTGTGGAAGTTTTAATTTTTTTTTGATGTTGTTGTATTTGTAAATTTTATGTAAAACAGGTTTCAAGAGGATCCAAATCAATTACCAGTATGGAAAAGGTACTGACCTAAGCCAGAGGAATGACCTTATTCGTAAAAGTAAACAGTGCTGAAACGCTAATCGCGTACGCGTGTGCGAAGATAAACATTGAGATAATCGCGGCGTCTATACGCGAATCCGAATAAGTAACAATTAAACAATCTGTAGACCGGCAGTGGCGGCAGTTTCGAGATAACTTGAGTGATTACGCATTGCGGGATGCATAGACGTAGCTTAATCATGGCCGAGGGTACGATAAGCTTTATTTACCGTTTAAAAGTCGTGGAGAACACCAATCAATGAATGGAAAACGTCATCGACGTGTAGCAGAAATGGAGACTTTGGAGACACCGACGAAATGAAAGAATTGGCCCACAACATCGCCAGACAATTATGGGGATGGTTCACCTACATCACCTGTTCATGGACGAATTATAAAGTATGGAATAGGAGTTATATTGAATGGACTACATCTATATGAGATTTTTGGATGCGGAATAACCCTGCTGGCCAGCCTATGGAATACTTTAACTATGATGTGGATTATGAATCGACACAGGACCAGACAAGAGAACGTGATAAGAAATAAGGATGCAGAGGCGGACGTAACTACAATAACGGCAATGACTGGATTATATTTGAATTCGAACGGCACTGGTCAGAAGAAATGAGTGAAAGTGCTCTAGGTCGCGAACTGGATATGTACAGTGTTATCGACATTTCTCGTATTATCGTAAACATTGACATCGAACTCGAAGTGCGAATCGCTGATTACGGTAGACTATATAGGCCGTTGTGTACTTTTGGAAGGTCGTTCTCGAGGCGAAGGTCAGTTCCGATCTCAGAGGAATGAAACATATGGAGATGGTCAGAGCCAGACTAAGGAAATTTTGTTGTGACCGCGAGTGAAATTTGAAATTTCGAAAAAATGAACTCCTTGGGAGAAGTGAAAGGTGAAAGGCAGGATTTGTTAAATTTTTCTTTTTTTTGAAGGACTTGATTTATGAGCATTATGTTTTGCTGCATTGAGCCTTGTATTTTTTTTTGATATTGTTTGTCTTGGACTTGGACTAATTAGTTGATTAAGAATGATATGTAGATTTAAGGCATGCTGCATGAGAGTTAAGAGTTTTAAGATTGGTATATTCGAGTTGTATAACTGTTAGAATGTTTTTAACAAAAGACAAGGGACTATTGGACTATTGAGGAATGAGGGTAAGGGAAAAGTTATGGCAACCGATGCCAAAACTTTTTCAAAGGGGAGGATATTTGTAATAGGAGAGATAACTTGGAAGTAATAAAATGAATATCCTTTTAAAATTAGGACTTGTACATTTTCTTTTCCGTAATAATTCACCGGTATTTTCAACACCCTTCATTTTATTCGGGAAATCTCCCGAGAGAACGCGCAATAATTTAATTGATCGATTTAAACTTCTGAAATTTAATAGCCTTGTGTTAGAAAAATTATTGGATCGTTTATCAAACCCACACGGGATCTCTGTCGAGACGTTAACGACCGAAATTGTTGATTTTCAGTTTAAGTTTATTTAGAGAACTAAATGATAAATTATAATTGTCCCACGAATTTGGTTGCAATTACTGCACACGATGACAGAGATAAAATTCAACGCAGGCATTGTTGAGAATTGTCACGTAGCATTTCCCAAGGTGGGAAGCAGAAAAAAATCGTTAATTTGATTGGTTCATAAAAACAAAGATGGAAGAAGTTTTGGTTTGATTGGTTTTGAAGTACTGACGAAAGAAAAACCTTTAATTTAATTGGTTTCTAAAAGGAACAAAGAATAACGTAGTCGGGGAAGTTTCGGACGAAAGTGAGTTCAGTGATTCGGGAGACCAGAACGGCAGTTGCTGGTTAAACCTTAACGGGATAGGTTGCCAGGGCTCGCGAATATGGTAGTACGGTTTCAGGGTAGGTACTTGAGTGTTAAGAAGTACGGTTTCAAAGTGGAAACGAAAATAATTAATGTTGATTTTTGAAGTCGAGGAGTAACTGCAGAAGTCTTAAACGGGAAGATTCTGAGTTGACTCATTTAATTTGTGTTTGATTGTTTGATATGGTTTTAAGGAAGGTTTAAGAATTAATTTAGTTTCGTAGTTATTCGGAAGACGGCGATTGGATAACTCGTTGGTTTTTTGGTTCCTTTAAAAAGTTTTGATAAGTCAGTCTCAAGCTGGGACATATGTAAGAAGTGTTAAGTTGAAGTTAGTACAATATCTAAATTTATTTGGAATTATATAAATCGCGTATCGTCGGTACATTCGGGAGTGAAGGTCAATTTTTGCGAAAAACGTGTGGGTGTCGAGTTTTCGCACCTAATCTGTCTGTTTCAGGAAAGAAGCAACGTCGTAGAACATCCTCCTAGGTTCATCATTTTTGGGATTATTGGTCCAGGAAAAAGGTCAGATAAATTGTTTATGCTTAGCTTATCTTGAGAATTAGTAGACAGCTGCATGTCCGCCCAAATTATATTTATAGTCCAGAGTCCTGAAATCTTCTAAAAGTCATAGTTTCATAATTTTTTGTATCCTCTTAAAGCGTATTATTATTTTTGTAATCACCCTTAAGTAGTCGAAGGTCTAAGTGGGGTTTTCTGTTGAGAAAACTCAGGTTCATTTGAAAGATCACGTGGAAACTATTGTTGAGTTTCCTTTTGTAAAATTAAAGTTTAAGAAGGATTATTTTCCGTCATATCATTTGGATATAGAAAATTTATCTTATACTGTAAACTCTTTCGAGATTGTTCATGATTATTATTTCTGGGGTCATTTTGACAAACCATTTTCATTTTTATTTGATAATTTGAATCATTTGATTTAAGTAACACATATAATATAACTAATCAGTGTAAATTTGTTTGGGTTTGATTTGAATTTAATATACGTCTTAAATTTATTCTAAAAGGTTTCATTTACCATCCCTCTCCCTAGAAAATAATTTTAAACACCAAGACCCGACCCAAGTGCGTTGGGCCGATCCCACACTTTCTTCCGTCGGAAGAAAGAACTTCAAAATTTTAATTAACATCTTTTATTTTTCTTTAAGTAATAACACCCTTGATTGGTGGAAAGCCGCTCTTCTGTCCAATCACGAAGAGGGTGCTTTTTACACGATATCAACTTGGCTCTATCAAAAATCCTTCACATAAAATGATAGAACATCACAGAAATATGAACTGTTCTATAATAATTCCAAAAGAAAAGAAAACTTGAATTTATTCGAAGAAAAACCAACTGTATTTACTCAATTCTTCAATATCTCAAAACAAAAATCTTTAGATCAATAATTTTACTTCACTTTAATTCAAACCTGAACTCTGTTCCTACCGATCGCAATTTTTAAAACATAAACTCGAATTCATAGGCATAAGTATACATTCAAAAGAAAATAATCCAATTCAAATTAAAATCAACATGTACCTGAAAACCTTCATCCGGAAATCTTCCAACAAGTCAATATACACTACGTTAATCACCCATAAAAACCACAGGATAAAATTTCCTTACACCTCAAAATTTTCTCTAAATTTCTCAAAAATCTCTCTAAAAACCTCCCTTGGAAAATTTAACACATGTAACTCTAGTAATCTTTATATTCACACTGATGCAACATACACAAAACCAAAAAGACTTTTTATCAACCGTAAAATTCAACAAATTTCAAACTACCCAAAAAAAAAACTCTCCCCCAGAAAATTTAACACGATCCCACCGCTGTCACCATATGTAAAAAGCACCCTCTTGGTGATTGGACGGAAGAGCGGCTTTCCACCAATCAAGGGTGTTATTACTTAAAGAAAAATAAAAGATGTTAATTAGAATTTTGAAGTTCTTTCTTCCGACGGAAGAAAGTGTGGGATCGGCCCAACGCACTTGGGTCGGGTCTTGGTGTTTAAAATTATTTCCTAGGGAGAGGAATGGTAAATGAAACCTTTTAGATTAAATTTAAGACGTATATTAAACCAAATCAACTAAACAAATTCTCACCAAATTAGATATGTGTTACTCAAATCAAATAATTCAAATTATCAAATGTTCGGATATTTCTTAATTTGAAAAGAAATAATCCCATCAAGTAAAACTGTTACATTAGCTTTAAATTACAAAGGCAGATCTATTCATTGAAATTAAATCAACATCAGTGTGAATTCCAAATCATATAAAAGTGAATTCAAATCATCAACAAAAATGAAAAGGGTTTGTCAAAATGACCCCCAGAAATAATAATCATGAACAATCTCCAAAGAATTTACAGTATAAGGTAAATTTTCTATACCCAAATGATATGACGGAAAATAAACCTTCTTAAACTTTAATTTTACAAGGGGAAACTCAACAATAGTTTCCTCGTGATCTTTCAGATAAACCTGAGTTTTCTCGACAGAAAACTCCACTTAGACCTTCGACTACTTAAGGGTGATTACAAAAATTATAATGCGTTTCAAGAAAAAATACGAAAATGTGAAACTATGACTTGTGTAAGGTTTCAGGACTCTGGACTAAAAATATAATTTGGGCGGGCATGCGGCTGTTTACTAATTCTCAAAATAAGCTAAGCATAAACAATTTATCTGACCTTTTTACTGTACCAATAATCCCAAGAATGATGAACCTAGGAGGATGATTCTACGACGTTGCTTCTTTCCTGAAACAGACAGATTAGCTACGAAACACGACACCCACACGTTTTTCGCAAAAAAATTGACCTTCACTCCCGAATGTACCGACGATACGCGATCTAAATAATTCCAAATAAATTTAGATATTTTACTAACTTCACTTAACACTTCTTACATATGTCCCAGTTTGAGACTGACTTATCAAAACTTTTGAAAGAAACCAAATAAAAACCTACGAGTTATCCTAACGCCGTCTTCCGAATAACTACAAAACTAAATTAATTCTAAAACCTTCCTTAAAACCGTACTAAAAACATATCAAACGAGTCAACTCAGAATCTTCCCGTTTAAGACTTCTGCAGTTACTCCTCAACTTCAAAATCAACCATAATTGCTTTCGCCTCCACTTTGAGACCGTACTTCTTAACACTCAAGTACCTAAGCTGAAACCGTACTACCCTAGTTTCCGCACCATATTCGCGAGCACTGGGAACCCTTTCCGCTCGGGATTCCACCAGTAACTGCCGTTTCCGTCTCCCGAAACTTCCCCGGCTACCTTATTCTCTGTTTCTTTTAGAAACCAATTAAATTAAAGCTTTTTCTTTCGTCAGTACTTCAAAACCAATCAAACCAATATTTCTTCCATCTTTGGTTTTACGAACCAATCAAATTAAAGACTTTCCTGTTCCCCTACCCCTCTTAATTCCCATGCATCGGTTTGGGAAATGCTGTGTCGCAAAAATATCAGGGTTCTCAGCAAACGCAGCATATCCTCAGCGCTGAGTTCGTGGAACCATAATTTCCTTATCTTCACTGTTGCAAATGAAATTCGAACCAAAAAGTAACAATTTTAATCGTTAACGTCTCGCCAGATATCCTGTATAGGCCTTGATAACCGTCTCAATAACTTTTTATCACAGGGGTATTGAGTTCCCGAAGTTTAAATCGATCAATTAAATTATTGGGCTTTCTCTCGGGAGTTTTCCCGAATAAAATAAAGGGTGTTGAAAATACCGCCGAATTATTACGGAAAAGAAAAACGTTCAAGTCCTAATTTTCAAAGGGATATTCATTTTATTACTTCCAAGTTACCCTCCTATTACAGATATATGGTGCCAACACTAGGTATTCTATGCATCTATCTGCAATTATTAAGTTTGTAGTATTTTGTGATTAGATAAATTACCTGTTCTTCAGTTTTCAAATTAATACCTAAACATAATGCATCCAGAATAATCTGTTACTCATGAAATAGTCTTGTCGAATACCATTCGGGCATCTAATTTTTTCTGTGAGAAAAATCGAAAAAACACAATGTAAAGTAATCTTTTTTAACAAAAAGCATTCGTGCGGGTGCAAAAATCCTTTTCCTCGCCTCAGCTTCTTGTCAAAATATTACTCAGCGACATGGTTTTTCGACTTTTTTCGGAAAAATTGGATGCCCTTATGATATTACTCACGAAAATATGAACAAATTATTAGTGTTCACACACTATTCTACAAGAAAATCGAAGAAGGAACTCATTTTGGTGAGGGAAATATAGCTCTTTGGTTGCAGACATAATCAGACATTTCAAAGAAAAAAAGTGTTTTTGTTAAGAAATATCTAGTTTGTGACATTCTCATTGAAATTCGAAGGTTAGTGCTTGGGTTTTTCCTAAATGTATGAACTCAATTCCAATCGAGAAATATGAACTTTGCATCAATTCTACAGGTCGTATCAGCCACGTATTTGGCCCATATTTTTCAAATGGCTATATCTTTTGAACAGAGCCGAATTCGGAAAAATGGAATATGAAAAGAAGGGTTCGTTTCACTTACATTTCAACTGTAGATTCCTCTCATAAAATGAAACATTTTTTTCTATACCTTTTTTCAAAATTTCAACATTTCTCTCAGTGTCATAGTTACAGCGTAAACGACTCATTAATCCACGCAAAAATAGTGTGGAACTACTCGAAAAAATTTTACGGTTTATATTTTCGGAAGGACCAATGGTATTAGAAAATATAAGTACGTATTCTCAATATTTTTTCAATAAAACGGGTCATGTTCGAGTTATTCCCTCGGTTATTCCTAATTTCTGGATGCTTTCATGGATTTCTGCTATTACCGAATCGCAAAAAAATTAATATTTTTCTGATAGCACTACAAGTTAACAATAGTGTCAGCATGTTTATCAACTCCAGATTGAAATCTCTATGATGGAAAAAAGTTTGATATAGATGCATCGAATACATGGTGTTGGCACTGATTAAATTTCGTTTGAGACTTCCTTGTCGATCGAAAATCTGTGGAGGGGGCTTACTTTTCATTTCTATTTTCCATTGCCGTAATAGCGCCACGAGCGCGAAATATTGCGGAGAATTCCGGAACTAGGACCCTATCTGGAGTGTCGTATCGATCCACAATTTTTTATCACGATTTTTAGTTAGGAGTCAACACATCAGGTTTTCTATGCATCTATCGTTTGATAATGTTTGTAATAATGAAATCTTACGAATGTGAGAGATACAATTGAATTCTAAAGAGCATGAAATTCCTGAATGAAACAATACATATGTCATATGACACGTGTGAAGAAATGGCGACAAGGAACAGATTGTATAAAAGAAAAAAATCTGTTTCCCGCTCCAAATCTAAGTGTTAGCAGAGAAAATGTAAACAGGGTACCATACAGTTCTGGGTATGATAGACGAGAACAGAAAGAAACCTCTGGAAAAAAACTGTCTCCCCGTGTAAATGTAGTGAAATTGAGTTTGTTCGAAAAATATGCTGATATCCATGTTACAGAAAACAAGCTTCTTCATCGAACTGTATGCAAGTTCATCTGGAAATTATATCTGTAAAAAGAACAAAGAAGAAAAAACGAGGAAGAACCAATAAAAAAAATGCTCATCCTGCTGAAAAAACACTTTTCACGAAGTCCTCACTCTTACTTGGATCAGGAGGATCTTTCGACCATGTCCGATCTAATGATTCTTCAGGTGATCGAAGATTGCTACAGGCCCCTTCTCTTGGGGAATCATCTCCCATAGACTCAAAGTCGTTATTTTTTATCGAAAAATTAGCGAAAAAACAAGAGCTAATCAGTGGTGTACCGAAGGGGGGCGGGGGGCGGTCCGCCCCAGGCCCCACACCAGCATAGGCCCCCAAATGGCCAAAAAGTACAAATGAGTTGAAAAGAAAAATAATTTATCAGGCCCCATGATGGCGGAGGCCGAAGGCCTCCTTATTAGTTCATATGTCAGACAAATAATTTTTTTGATTCGTGATTACATAATTTTATTTCCAAACGTTCGATAACAACGTCATTTCTAGACTGACAGGATCACAGAGAAGTTCTATTTCTCCGCCTAGGCGGAGAAATAGTTGCTAGGGCTTACTTTTCCCTCCGGCGGCAGGAAAAGTGTTGTTATGCAAGGGAATAATTTTGCAAGACAACCGTAACTATACAAATGTTACATTTTTCACTCAATTATAACGATCGTAAATGTCGATAATATTCAAATTTCCAGGAATTTCAAGATGTTTGAAAATAAAATAACATATTTCATTCGAAGGAGAAGTGACTTTTCATGGCTCGCTTTCAATTACCCTCCTCACTACGTTCGGCGGGCAAACTGAAGCTCGCCATGAAAAGTGACACTTCTCCTCCTTATGAAATAATATATATATGTATTATTCTGTATGAAAAACTATTCGAAGGTCAAAACAGTCCAGCCGCTTCGACATGAATCCAGAAAAGCTCAAATAACTCGGGAATTACCGAATTTAGGAGCAAGAGGATCTTAGAGTGCTATCACTATTTTCCTTAGCAGAATCCAACGCAATTATTAAAAATAGGGTTCTAATTTGAGAAACAGAAATTATGGCCAATTTTCGATCACAGTTTTCAACACAACCTGTGATGATATTTTTTATGAAATTCAAAATATGACCTTACCACATTCTTCTACTTTGACGTTGGGAGAACGGTTCTACTCGGGATGTTCAGAATAAGAAATATTAACATAATATAGTTATAGTTATAGTAAAAAGGGGTTACAGTTCACTGCGACCTTAAGGTCTATTGTGCCCCCTGACAGAGCTGTTATCATCGCGCCTCCTACAGCTCACCCTCCAGTTCCAGAGATAATACTGACTATGAATATTTTACTTTTTTCGGTTTCTTTCAAAATTTTGAAAACTGTTTGAATTATGCAATACAATGGTTTTAACTGAAATGTTTTCACCATTGAATACTCAATCATATTAGAAATGAATGAATTGAAAAAAAATTAACAAATTTATTTTCACTCCCTGGTATAACCGGAAGTGCTCAGGCTCAAAAAACAATTTTCCGCAAATAACTAGGAAATTTTGACATTCCTAACAAAAATTGTCATAGAAAATTTCAAGATTTCACAACTGTTAGGAAATATTCATTTCCTTACTGTAAGGAAATGATTTTTCCTTACAATTTTCAGTGTTCTACATAACGTCTGGTCCTAAAGTTTTGGGAAAAATTTCAAAAGCATATAACTCTGACTTAAATAATCTTATATTTTTTTTGAATTATTCAACAATTTAACTCAACTATCTTTATTATAAATCAAAATTCAAATAACACACAAGGAACCATTATTTTCGATTTGCCTAATAATTCCCCTGGCACGTTGCTTCTCAATCAGACCAGGTGAAATTTTTCCCAAAAATTTAGGACCATACGTTAAGCATATTCGTATTTTTCTCTAGATTTCTTCGGCAATAATTCTAATGAAGCAGTTTTCACTGCCTCAACCAGCTCTGGAGGAGTTGCCTCAACCAGCTCTGGAGAAGTTCCAGTAATGGAAAGTTCATCATCACTCATCATTTTACACTGTTTTGTCTTCGAAAAGACTAGCAATTAAATTAATATTCGTCAAGTTCGACAACTCAGCATTACGACGTGTCCAATTGATTAAAATCTGTCGAATTTCAAACGTTTTACGGAAAAATAGTATGTTTACCTCGTAGGAAAAGCCGAGGGAAAAGCCACATTCCTGGACTCTGTGTTGCTAAGTCTAAGCTTGCGCCTCAACTGGGCAATCTTCACAATCGTCCAAGAATGTAAGGCTTTTTCTACCCGGTAAACAATGTACTATAGGTCTGTAGAGAATTCCGAACAATATCAAAATGCCAATTTTCAGATTCCAAATATGTCCAGTTCTCCAGAAACGTCTAATAGGCACTCGAACTTGGGACACCCTGTATTCATATATACATAAGGCCCCCTCATCTATGGCCGCCCCAGGCCCCCAACTATGTCAGTACGCCACTGGAGCCAATTCAGATAAAACACAGGATTCCAAATTTATAAATAATCCCTTACATAATGCCGGGTGTACACCAAGAGGACTAGACAAAAACAAAACACGAACTCGATCCGTTTGTGACAGTCCGCGAACTGTTCTAGAACTTGTGGATCGTTCTCCGGACTCGAGAGTCCGCGAATTGCGTTTTTACGGACACAAACAGATAAGAGTCCCATCCAGAGTCCCATCCAATGTCGGTAAACGTCAAAAGATTTACGAGTTCGGGGACTATTTTTCAGCTTGGTGTAAACGCCCAGTTTGTTTTTATTTACGTTGTTGCGATCTAGTGCTAGTTTGATTCGGTGCGTGAAGGGAAGAACTATAATTTGAACTCCTTACTGTTATTATATGCCTACCTTAATTGTATACTTTAAAACTTCGATCAGTGCGTTACATACTTCTGGCACAATTCTTGATATAGATGGTATCGAAACTTTGAATAAATATCAACATCAAACTATGGTACGAATCTCCTGTTGCTAGGAACCTCAGTGTGATGGCAAAACATTCCTGTGCTGGAATAGAGTCTCTGTAGTTGGTGTTGTTCTTGCTAATGATAATGCCAATTAAACATAGCAGATTTTCAAAATCTGTGCTCGACATTCGCAAAAAGTTCTCAAAACTTGATCGAAGTTCACCTCCTAAACTCATAATCATCTCCTTCGAGATCTTGTAACAGTTTAGACGTCACATTTCCTCCTTTTTGCCTTAAGGATGGGTTAATCCAAAACCGACGTTTAGTTTTGTTTTTTTTTAATAATGTAAAATGTAACTGCCAGCAAAAATTAATAATAATAATAAACAAAATTTCTGCTTAGTTTTTTCAGTGGAACAGTTTATTTTATTCTTTTTTTATTCTAAATAAGGCAAGAATAGTGATCTTTGTAAGAAGTTCTCTCATTTGAATTTGTGAATGTGTGAGATTTAATATTTGTGTGGATTTTATTTCTTCGACATGTACATGAGTAAAAACAGGTATGAATAAAGATGATTATGATTTTTGGGAATGGAAATAAAATTGTTATTATTTTGTGAATATCAGTCACTGCTTACGAATCCCGCGGAAGCAATAATAATTGGGTCAACAGACGACAACTATTGTAATAGTGTAAATTTATTTTGTGATGTATATTATTTTTGATTCTCATTATAATCAGGCATTTAAAATTAATAATACACCAATGAATCACAATAGTTCAAGCATAATTTATATACTCCTGGTTTCCATATCGAAGCACCGTTTCATTATCCATGTTGAAATGTATTGGGTTGTTCAGATCAATATCGAATTTACTTCCTAGTGCGTATGAGTTCTGGCCTGAAAACAAATGGAGCAATAGTTAAAAATGCCACCCCCAAACCAGTCACAATACTCACCAGATATAGTTCTGTTCAGATTATGAACAATGTCATCTAGTTCTTTTTGATCCAACCTGACTACAATTCTAGGTCCATCGTAGTACAAGGATCTTTTCGTTCTTGATAATAGAGGCAGAGTGAATTCATTTTCTGAAAGAGGTGTGCCATCTGAGCCAAATTCCTGGAAATAAATGAGAATATATTTTCGTCCACGACTATTGAATAAAGTGTTCATAATCAATATAATTCTTTGAGAATTATCCCTTGTGACTCGCATAGAAACACTGGTGAAGCAGCTCCTAACTAAAAATCTTGACCAGAATTTGAAGATCTGAACGACACTCTTAATTAAAGATTTGTTCTACTTCCATAATATTCTCTCGAAACACTTCTCTACTTATAGTTTCAGACAGAAAGTGGGTTACAGTCCACTGCGACCTTAAGGTCTATTGTGCCCCCTAACAGAGCTGTTATCATCGCGCCTCCTACAGGCCTTCCGATGCCAGAGATTTGATGAAAACCAGTATCTGGGACGGCTTCAATGAGGATAACTCCCCACTTCTACAAGTTTCTTGTTCAAAGCACGCTTTCCTTTGGCTTGCAATGGCATAGCATTCCGTAACCAGGTGAATAGGAGTTAATTCCTCCTCCCCATAGATTCTACACTCTTCAGTGTCCGATAAACCCATTCTCAACAGATGCTTCTTCAGGCGACAATGTCCTGTGAGTAAGCCAGTGAGTAGGTGTAGTTGGTTCTTACTGAGATTCAGATATTTTTTGGATCTAGCAGTTTCAAAGTTCCGGATGAACTTTTTGAAGTGGTCTAACCCTGGGAGATTCCGCCAGAGTTTTTCCCTTTCGATTTTCTCATTCACCAACTCCTCTTTATAGGTGCATTTTCCTATACCGCAGAAGGGTTCTTGACCAGTAAATGGCGTTTTTGAGCTCTTTCTGGCAATTGTTTTGGTCTCTTCGTTTCCTACGAGTCCCAAATGACCGGGAACCCAGGTTAGAAAGACCTTATTCTACTTGCCTACCTCATTGAGTTTGTTCCGGCACTCCCAAATCAGCTTTGAGTCAATGACATAGGAGCTCAGTGCTTCAATGGCATATTGACTATTTGTATCCCACCAAAAACATTCTGTAAAAAACTAGCCAAGTCTCGATGGAGCTGCTTGTTTATCTCTAAAAAGTAATGAGATCTAGACAAAGTCGTGCCAAGTCTAAGGCTCCTTACAGAGATTTCTTTATTATTATAGTTAATGTTGTGTGACTTGGCCGTTGAACATTCTTTATACGTTAGTGAGTACAAGTCAATTTTGTTCACACGTAATGTTAAATCTGTTGTAACCTATGTTTGTTAAGCGAGATAATAGCCCATACTGGTATTGGTAATTGGACGCTAGTGTCTCATTTTAGGCTGTTGTGGATTGTGCGACACATGCATTCAGCATTGACAATGCTGACTTCTGTCTCATCTTTGGATCGTCAAATCGACAACCGATCTAAAATAAAATAGACGTACAGACGGTCAGTCTTCTATCAATGATTAGAAGTCCGGCTGTACTGGAAAATTTTTTTTATACTGTTTGTTTCAGGCTCGCCTACACATAAGTATTAACACATAAGTATTATTGAAATACGTAGCTTTATCAAGCCTTCCATTGACTGGTTATTGAATCAACGTTTTCCAAGTGGCAATTTTCCATCGTCTATGGGTAGCGTTTCTGGCGACAGATTGGAGCAATGGTGTCATGGAGCACCTGGTTTTGTACCCTTGTGTACCCTTCAACGGCCAAGTCACACAACATTAACTATAATAATAAAGAAATCTCTGTAAGGAGCGTTAGACTTGGCACGACTTTGTCTAGATTTCATTACTTTTTAGAGATAAACAAGCAGCTCCATCGAGACTTGGCTAGTTTTTTACAGAATTTTTTTGGTGGGATTTCACTTCTTTTTGTAGAAACGTGGGCATATTGATTTATTTCATTTGATTTTCTTATTTGACACATTTTTTTTCTTTTAAGGAGTAGATTTTTTATTAAAAATATTTATTTTCTTTTTTTCTTCTTTTCCGGTTCTGAACTATGGTAGATAGAGCCTCCAAATATTCTTTATTGAATTCAGGGTCCTCGAAAACCTATAGTTTGATACCAAACTTGTCCATATAGCCCATCTTTCACCCGATTTTTTCCGGATTTAATTCTTTCTCTTCCCATCTCACCACAGACCCATCTGATGATAAAAATTGAAAAAAGGATAATAATCGGGTGATCAGTCTTATACACAGTGATAATTTTTACTGTCTCATTTATTGTTCCGGCCTAGCTTTCGGAAACCTATCGTTTCCTTGAACAGTAAAAAACATCACATAAGACTGATCACCCGATTAATACCTTTTTTTCAATTTATATTCTACAGTAGGTATATATTCACATATTGAGTATGCATTATTGTGGTTGCACATTTTGCGAAGAATGATGTGATTTTGCGTGATAGCACGTGAGCTCAAGTGACGTGACAACAATGGTACTCCAGATCTTCGATTATCCTAGTTTTTATAGTTTTCCCTTTATGTGGCTATTGAACCCTAACTCTGTACCAAATTTCAGCTCTCTGAGTTTATGGGAAGTACTAGTTCTATTTTGATGATCATGAGTGTATAAGTGAGTGTCGAAAATGCGAAATTTTGCTTTCGCTTAACTTCGGAACTAAATGACCTACACACTTGAAATTTTGGATTTTAAGTACGTGATTATAGCTCACTGGATGACGAAAGTTTCAGCGTTCTGGTCTAATCCAGAGGTTCTCAAATAGGAGCCTGAAAATGCGGCGAAATGGTTCCAGTAAAGTATGGTACGGCAGTGTTTGCTTCGCGCTCGACTTGGCGGGGGCACTGCCGTGCCCCCAAATGAATAGCTATATCGCACTTCTGATAGATTCTTTCTAGATTTATACCGATTGCAAGTATTTCCGTTTCAAGGACGCATGTACAGGAGCCTAACGATAGTGCACACTTAGTAATTGTCCCGTAAATGCCAGCGCCAACCCCTGTAGCGGTTTTGGAACCGTCTGTAGGTATACCATTTTATTGTTCACTGCGCAAAAAAATTAACGCACATTATGGAAATCTCAAATTTATTCGACAACTGAAGGTGTTCTCAATGATAATTATTTTCATAAGAATTATGCATGCATGTTATCCACTTTCAACGTTTTTCTTCAATACAGATGTTTTCTCCCAGCAGGAATAAAAAAAGATGATATTATCAGATTTTAAATGTATTGGCTCCATTCTTAAATCAGTTGTTCTCGATCAATTCTAGTGATAAATAGTTTTTCTTTCGTTTGATTTTCTACACTCGATCGCTATGCAACGCGAAACAATTGTATAAATTCGTTGAACAATAGTGGATTGGTATTTATCACTCGGAAGAACTTAGCACGTTTTAACGTTTCTTTATTACCTGTTGACAACTTCTTCAATCATTCTTGACATCCGTCAAGCAGTGGAAGCGTGCTGGGCCCATAACCAATTGTATAAATTCGTTGAACAATAGTGGATTGGTATTTATCACTCGGAAGAACTTAGCACGTTTTAACGTTTCTTTATTACCTATTGACAACTTCTTCAATCATTCTTGACATCCGTCAATATATATTCCGAACATCGAATACTAACACGAAATACATAATAATTCCAATAGAAACACGCAATTTAACCCAAGAGGAATGTGCCCAAGCGGTAGTTTTGCGAGAAGAAGGGTGGACATACACAAGAATTGCAGAAAGTTTTGGAGTTTCCCATACAAGTGTGTCCAGAATGTTGCAGCGATTCAGGGAGACAGGTATGAATGTCCGAAGACCAGGACAGGGTAGACCACGGGTAACAACTGCCATTCAAGAACATTACTTGAGAGTTTCTTCGTTGAGACAAATTAGCACTCAGACAATAAGAAATCGCCTCAGAGAATATGATTTAAGGCCTCGTGTCGCGGCAAGAGGCCCAGCTCTTACCCTATCCCATCGAAGGGCGCGTTTGGATTTTGCGAGAGAGCATATCCATTGGGAAGAGGCAGATTGGGAAAGAGTTCTCTTCAGAGATGAGTCTAGATTCTGCCTCTACCATTGTGATCGACGTTTCCTTGTCTACAGACGTCCACATGAAAGATATGCTCACTCAGCTCAGTGCAATTTCCTGAATACTACTGGTTTCGGGGGAGGATCGATTATGGTATGGGGTGGAATATCTTTGACTGCTCGCACAGACCTAGTGGTCGTTGATAATGGAGCTATGAATGCTGATGAGTATATAGGGAACATTCTTGAAGAACATGTAGTGCCATTTGCCCCATACATTGGTGAAAATTTCATTTTTATGGACGATAATGCCAGACCTCATTGTTCAGGAGTACCTTGAAGAGGTTGAAGTCTCTCGAATGGAATGGCTAGCAAGAAGTCCAGATCTCAATCCGATTGAGCAGGTTTGGGACAACCTCAATAGAAGGCTGAGAAGTTCAGAAAATCATCCAGCAACTCTTAATGACTTAGGAATCCAACTCGTAGAAATCTGGGAAGGATTAGATCAGAACATTTTAAGATCACTCATTTTGAGTATGAACCTTCGTTGCCGAGCTGTAATTAACGCAAGGGGTGGAAAAACCAAGTATTGAATCACTTATCAGCATTTCAGTATTTTGAAAATTGTTCATTCCCCTTCTTTCACATGAGATTCGGTGAAATCCTGAATTTTTCTTCCATTCAATGTGTCTTGTTTCGTTCAAAACCTTCCCGAGAGAACATAAAAATTAAGTTATAAAGTCAATGTAGAGTAAACTTTCATTAAAATTGAGATTTTCAGAATGTGCGTTAATTTTTTTGCGCAGTGTATTTTCTTTGAGACTATAATCGGTGTATTGAAGTTTTTCTCAATGGTTACTTTTTTTATCATCACATCATTGGGAAGGTTAGCAGATTAGATTTAGTCATTCATATTTAGTCTCATTGCCTGTTCCTTCTTCAGATATTCTGAGGATTGCCTCATGGGCTAACTTCTTTACTTATTCAAACGGTTAGGATATGTTAGTATCTAGATTGACAAATTTCAGAACATAAATGAACCATGATAAAATAATTACTCACGAGACATTTTCCACTGATGCAATAAGCCTTCTTGTCAGAAGAACCTCTGGTACAGTCCGTGCCGAAGGGGAACCAACCTTCTTCACCATTGACTAAGTAGAATCTATGAGATATATTTTCGTCTTGGCAAGCTACTCTGCATGGTCTGTCAGGATCTTCTAAGGGTGTAAATTAGAATAAGTAATTGTGTAAATCTTAGAGTTTTGAATTCTCCCTTTACCTACAACCGGAGATATTTGCATTCCAAGGCCTGATAATCTTCTCACTCTCTCTTTGTATTTGTTGCACACCATTGAGGCATGTTGGAACGGGGATTTCAACCTACCGCAGGCCTGAAATATCATGAATTATATTTGAATATGCCTAATACCATTTTGAGAAGATTCTGAGAATTGATTTTCATGAACCTCATTAATCTTGTGAAACATAATTGGTCACAGATATACAGGGTGAGTCTTTGACTTGTACATATATTTTAACTGTAGATTCCTCTCCTCAGAAAAAATTTTTTTTTCCTATACCATTTTCCAAAATTCGGTTTAATTTAAAAGATATAGGATTTCGAAAATCCATGAGAAAAACACCTTTCTTTCTATATCTTCGGAACCGTCGTTTCAAATGGACTGAATTTTGGTTGAGTGTTTACTCTGTTCATGGTGGATATTCCTGTATCAAAACTTGTTCCATATTCCTCCTGGTGTGAAAGTTACAGCATAGCTGACTCATAAGTCCACGGAAAAATAGTATAAACCCACTTGAAATAGAAGAACGGTTCGTATTTTCGAAGGAATCAATCATTTTAGTGAATACAATAATTCTTAATATTTTTGAATCGAACGCATCGTTTTCCAGTTATTGCTAATTCAATCTTATGAAATTTGGCGAAAAAATCTAGAATCTCGAGAATATTCCGGATGTTTTATGTAGAGATAAATGATAATAAAATCTCACAAATGTGGGAGATAAAAATGAATTCCAAGGAGCATGAAATTATATATCTCATACGCACAATTTCTTTTGAAATTTCATTGTTACTGGTTCTTCAGGAAAATATAAAAAATATATCTCGATGAAATACAAAATTCAGTGGATACAAACCACGTATTTAGTTGAATTTACATTATTATTAATGAAGAATAAAATGATACTAAGCACTTAATGTATGTATACTAACTGATAAGGAAACTGCAACATCCAAAAAAAAATTTTTGAATTTTTTTGGTGAAACATAGATGGTATAGCAAGGAGTGAATGATTAAATTTGTAATATTTTTTGCTACTTGAATATTGTTGTCGTTTTTCACAATTTTTTCAAATTTTTCAACAAACCAGCTGTTCGAGGAGATCCAAAGTCGATGTTCAGTAGTTGTTAGAATGCCTAGAGCATGTGTACGCGGATTGTATCGCCAGCTGAGTGAATTTGAAAGAGGTCGAATTATTTGGACTACGGAAGGCGGGGTTGTCATTTCGAACAGAAATCCAACTACTGTTATGAGATGTTGTCAAGCGTGGTTTGATAATACCCAAAATCGAAGAAGAGTAGGCACCGTACGTCGAAGGGGTACAAATGAAGTTCAAGATCGACGTCTGAGACTCATGGCTATTACATACCGATCTGCGACAACTCGATCTTTGGCTTATGAATGGTTTTGGAGAACAAGGCCATCTTGTAACTATCCGAACAGTTTACGACCAGATAAGGTCTTCTGGACTGCATCATTATCGACCCCATCTTGTGTTACACCTGACGGTTGAGCATCGCCAGCAACGATTACAGTGGTCAACATTGGAATGTGGAATGGCATCAGGTCGTCTTTTCTGATGGCCGAAGAAGCGTTAGACGACGTCGGGGAGTAAGACGTGAACCACAGTTTGATGTTGAGCGTCATGTACACCGGAAAGTAGGCGTTATGGTATAGGGTGCTATTGCACATGCAAGTAGGTCACCTTTAGTCTTTATTCGAGGTAACATGACAGCGCTGCGTTACCTTCAAGAAATAGTGGAGCCATATGTTTTCCTTCACCTTTACCGCCTAGAGAATACAATATTTCAGCAAGATAATGCTCGACCTCATGTTGCCAGAGATAGTTTAAAGTCTTTTGAAGTGACCCATGTGAATCTTTTGCCATGGCCGTCCAGATCCCCCTATCTTTCGCCCATAGAGCATATTTGGGACATCATGGTTGGAAGGCTTGGAAATTTACCTCAGCCGCCACGGACTTTGGCGGCTCTTAGACATGAAGTACAGGTGGCAGATCCTTTCGAAAGAGAGCATTACATACTTTTTCTCACATCAACAATATGTCACGTGTGAAAAAAGGGCGACAAGGAACAGATTATGTGAAAGGAATCTGTTTCCCGCTCCAAATCTGATTTAGCAGAGGGAATGTAAAGGGGGTACCATACAATCCTGCGTGAGATACACGAGAACAGATAAAAACGCCTGAAAAAACTGTGTCTCCCCGTATATGTGTAGTGATATTAAATTTTTTCCAGAAATATCCATGTTACAGAGCTGATATCCATAATCTTTTACTTGAAAACAAGCCTTTTCATGCGAATATTTTGAATCTGTAACAAGAACAATGAAGAAAAAACGAGAAAAAAGCAGTAAAACAAAAACTGCTAAGAAAAACCTTTTCACGAAGTCCTAACTCTCTCTTGTAACGGGAGGCTGTTATGATTCTTCTGTTCTTTAGGTGTTCGAGAAACTCTACAGCCCCCTTATGTTGGGGGATCATCTCTCACAGATCTAAAGTGGTTATTTTGATCGAAAAATGAGGCAAATGTCAGGGGAAAATCTAAAGAACTCCTGCATGACACTTCACTGAATAAAAATATATGTACAAGTCAAAGACTCAACCTGTATCAATTAGTGTGACTATTTCCCTCGTCTTAATTTCCACCAATAAGAAACGCGCAATTTTGAATCACAAATGGTTTCTAGATGGAAAAATTGTTTGGCAGCAGCTGTCAGCAGTTTTTTCGGGTTTACCCGCGGCAAAACTTGACGAACTTCAACGAAAATTAATAATACATAATGCATCCAGAATAATCTGTTAGATACTCATGAAATGGTCTTGACAAATACCATTCGTGCATCTAATTTTTCCTGTGAAAAAAATCGAAAAAACACAATGCAAAGTAATATTTTTTTAACAAAAAGCATTCGTGCAGGTGCAAAAATCCTCGTCTTCGACTCGGATTTTTGTTGCCACCAGCACTCATGCTTCTTGTTAAAATATTACTTAGCAACGTGTTTTTTCGATTTTTTTCGGAAAAATTGGATGCACTCATGATATTACTTACGATAATAAAAAGATAATGAAAATAATTAAAAGTGTAAAATATCCCATTCGGAGATTGAAGGAAGCAATGCCAAAAATGTACACACTCTCGTTTTTCCCAAAGGTATGCAATTATCTCGTCTGTGAAAACACTGATACGTTGAGCTGAGTTATGCAGTAAAATGGAAGGAAGAAAGAAGAATTGATAAGAAACAACACACATATTTTCGGACATTTGATGGTAATATTTTTAGACGCTGAAAGCTGAAAGAAAAAACTTCTTCAAGAAATCTCTTATCTTCGGTTCAACCATTCAGTGAACATCTTAATATGGATCCATACTCAAAGATTCTACTCTATCCTCTCCATACGATTACACAGGTAGGAAAATCCGGATCTCTGTATATTTCTCAATTCTCAGTCAAGCAGGTAGAAAATGTAATTCAACCGTTGATGTCGATTAAGTTTCAGATGAAACTTTCAGACAAATAACCCTGCACTGGTAACATAAGAAGGGGCTAGCATAGTAAATATGTATAGTTATGGCAGCAGCAGATGGGAGCCTTTCATCAGGTAGATTGCTCATGGGCTGGACGATCGGGAGATGTTTGCAGGAAAAGCAACTGTAACACTTATGCAGATGATTGCATGACATTGCATCCTTTCAAGATCCAATATCGATGACGAATGAACGAATGTGTGGCCAGAGCACCGACGTGGAGAAAACGATAAAGAGAAACTTCGATAATCAGGTAGTTTTTTGGAAGAACAGGTAGCTTATAGTGACAGGAATGTGGAGAATTATATTGTACCCATCATTGAATTGGGCAGGCCTCTGCTCTGTAGGGGACAGGAACGCAAAGCTAAGATGAGAAGTATGATAGCAGTTGTGTAGTACCTTCGGTAAAAGGCGAGGAATTATTCCATTTCCTTTGCTCGGTTTAAAATTCATTTCAATTTTCTAAATAAGAATAATCCAAACCTGTGGAATAACAACGGATACATAAATCAAAATCTACGACGGATTTTCGAAGTTCTTAAAAACGATGATGTTCATGAGGCTGTTCTTTATCAATCGTTAAGTTTGAGGAATTGGTTTTTGAGAACCGATAGTTAAAAACTCACGTCATCCCAGATAAATTTCTTCTAGAACATTCAAATAAGGTAATTTTTGCGAATAAAGGAAAGATTCGACAGTAGCGTGAAGTAAAAAAGCATGACGTGTGCGTGAATCGTAGGAAGTACCTGTGCCGATTGGAAGTAAGGTTCGATCGATTCTCCCAAATTTCTAATGTAACTTGAAGTTAATTGAAAATGGGGAAATTGCGAAGAGTGTATAATTTAACGGTACTTCAAAAGTGAATCAATTCTCTTATGTGATTAACGGGTAGTGTTTTTTTGTGAGTGTTTGGTTCGTAAGGAAGAAAATTTTTATAACTGAATGGAAATTTTTGATTGATCGATTTAGGAGCATACCGAAAAGTACTACGTCGCTCTCAATTTCCATTTGTTTTTTGGTTCTACTATTTTTATATTTACTGTTGGGTCCGTGAAAAAGTTAACGAATAGCAATTTTGTTTGTATAACTAATGTAGATGAGCCGATTTCCTGAAATTTAATATACACTATACAGGGTGAGTCTTCGACTTGTACATATATTCTAACATAGTTTTAATTCATCATTGCACAAAATCATCACGAGATCGAAGAAAAACACCTAAAATAATCACTTTTCCCTTTTATAACAATATAGCTCTAGAAAAGATGTTTGTTTACAGACCCCACCGGTTATCACTAAATGCATGCGTCGTTTTCAGACACTGACGTTTGATGTGGGTCGATTCATAGATCTTACGGTGTGTCATGCGTGGTAGCGGGCGACCACGTCGGTATTTACTGATGTTATCATGTTACTATTATCCGAAAAATCAACGATCGGGCATCGTCTGCTCAAATGTTCTGAGAAATTTTCATGGAAGATCATTGTTTTGAATTGTAAGGTTAGGTTGATTCATCATAAATTGAGTGAAAAACCATCCTTTGTGAGATATTCTTGGGATATCGAGGAAAATATGAACAAGTAATTAGTGTATACAAACTAATCTTCAGGAAAATAAAATAATGAACTTATTTTGCTGGAAGAATTATGGTTTTTTAATTGCAGATATAATCGAACAAAACTAAGTGATTCTGTTGAGAAATATCGTGTCTTTTATATTATTTTTCAAATAAGGTTAGTACTTGAGTATTCCATAAATGTATTAACTCATTTTCAATCGAGAAATATGAACTTTGGAGTGTTTGCAGAGAATCGTATCAGGCACGTATTTGGTCCAATTTTTTTTTTAAATGGCTATATCTTTTCTACAGAGCCGAATTCGAAAAAATGGAAAACGAATCGCGCTCGATTTGGCGAAGGCACTGTCGTGCTCTCAAATAAAGGCTTCATTGGCCTTTGAAATCTACAGTTAAAGTGAATGTAGAGTTCAAAGGTTCATTCTGTATAGGTAATTTTTGAAGAAAATTCATTTTATTTGAATCCACCTGAACTCTCAGAAAAGTATTCAATTTATAGACCTTGCTCAAGGCACGAGACCAGATTGCCTTCCCGCTTGAAAACTGTACAGGCTTCAGATGGTTTGAATTTTATTTCAATCCATGACAGTTGAACATGAAACGCCGACAGGAGTCGATCACTCATTTGAGTTTAATAAGGGTCGAAAAGCGCACCACTAAGGAAGTCATAAGTTTGGCTTCGTCATTCATCTGGTTTGAAAAGATGGACAGATGAAGCTGACCAAGACGGTTGATTTGAGGACAACAAATGATACCCGTATAACCTTATCGGGTTATGCGAATATGTCTGGGAAACAACCCTCGAGACGCGCAATCTGTTGAATTGTCTTCAAATACCATATGCTTCAAACAATTACGTGGAACCAAATCCTGTATTTCTACTACTCGATTGCCAACAGAACTGTTTTCTATATGCTAGTCTCGCCTTGAATTTAAGCCTGAGCCACAAATGAAGTAGAGTTGGCAATATTATCCATATCAATGTGCAACATAATTCTTAACGATGCAAGGTGACAGCAATGAGCAAAGAGTTATTTTGGACTACGTGATACGGATCAGAGGGCGTAAGGGAAAGGAGATAGACAACTTCTGCACAACTGAATGCCTAGGCATCACACGCGGAATCGTGGGATATGAATTTCAGGTAAGATAGGAAATTGAAATCCAACAAAGGTACCTCAAGCTCATTCGGTAAACTGTGATCCCAGTGAAGATGGAGTTAACAAAGCTGATCAAAGAAGATATTAGCGAAAAATGTGAATGGAGTCAGACATTAGGAGATCAAAGATTCTAGCCATCCGTTTGGTGAACATTGCCTCAGTCAACTACATATACAGGGTGGCCCACCCCAGACGCGGTTCTCATTTTGAGGCAGTAAATGAAGACATTTTGAAAATTTTTTTTTCGTGAAATGTGAAGGACAATCAGATGCACAATTTAAAATTGTTTTCACATATACAGGGTGTTCTATAACAAAGATATAGACCAAAGTTACACTTTTTTGAATGGAATACCCTATATATGAATTCAAAAATTGAATGGCAAGCTCAAATAATGATGAGTTTATAGAGACCATTTTATGCCTTAGAAGAACCATTGTAGAGAAAATGGCGAAAAATCGAAAAAAAGGAGTATTTTTAATTTGCAATTAATGAATAAACCCTTCAAGCCAACGAGACAGACAATGTTTTTTCGTGTAGACATATTGGCTACCCTTATGCAGAAGAAAAAAATTTAACTCTGGAATATACTGAGTGATCATAATTAATGTTCTAACATTAACTACAAATAATGGTCAAAAACTTTCTTATTTCAAATGGCACACCCAGTATTTCTGTACCTTGTTGAACGTAAAAATTAATATCGAATCTATCTTCATTGGGTTTCCCTATACCTAAACCTAATAGTTTTCAAGTAATTCTCGATTTTTAATTCAACTACTATTATAATTATCGATATTCATAGAAATACTTGGAAATATTTGTGGGGAGATGCTTACAATATTATTTGAAATCTGAAAAACTCATATGAAGATCTCAATAATGGTGTTGCGGTCACGCAAGATTTATTATTCCTTTATAAATTATTAGGTATCTACTGTTTTTCTGAATATCAATTCTTTTTTCAATTATTTTCAAATTAATTTCGCCAAGAAGGTATTAAGTGTCATTATCATTCAATCTTTTTAGGTACATGACCTTAAATTTTTCTTTATTCTTATCGTTTTGAAGTTAAGCCATACGTTCAAAGAATCATGTAACAAACGATTCATTTGAAAAAATATTTGCTCAGGCGATGAACCTTTGATTCTTCATACTTGTTATCTCCAATTGTTGGATTGAGTATTAGTAGACTCAAAGTTTCAAAGATGTTCACAAAATACCTTCAAATACTACCTTACTACTGAACTGAATGTCCTTATGCTGGTGAAACTCGTTCCACTCGGTACTCAACTCACTCTCTGGCCGAAGGTTCACTATCACAGATCTCTTTTGAAAATCTCTAAAAGTCTTCAAAATATTGAAAATGTTGGACTGGAGCACAGGTTCATCGCCTGAACAAATATTTTTTTTAAAGAATCGTTTGTTACATGATTCTTTGAACGTATGGCTTAACTTCAAAACGATAAGAATAAAGAAAAATTTAAGGGCATGTACCGAAAAAGATCGAAAGAAAATGACACTTAATACCTTCTAGGCGAAATTAATTTGAAAATAATTGAAAAAAAAATTGATATTCAGAAAAACAGTAGATACCTAATCATTTATAAAGGAATAATAAATCTTGCGTGACCGCAACACCATTATTGAGATCTTCATATGAGTTTTTCAGATTTCAAATAATATTGTGATCATTTCCCCACAAATATTTTCAAATATTTCTATGAATATCGCTAATCATAATAGTAGGTTAACTAGTTGAATTAAAAATCGAGAATTACTTGAAAACTATTAGGTTTAGGTATAGGGACCCAATGAAGATAGTTTCGATATTAATTTTTACGTTCAACAAGATACAGAAATACTGGGTGTGCCATTTGAAATAAGAAAGTTTTTGACTATTATTTGTAGTTAATGTTTGAACATTAATTATGATCACTCAGTATATTCCAGAGTTAAATTTTTTTCTTCTGCATAAGGGTAGCCAATATGTCTACACGAAAAAACATTGTCTGTCTCGTTGGCTTGAAGGGTTTATTCATTAATTGCAAATTAAAAATACTCCTTTTTTTCGATTTTTCGCCATTTTCTCTACAATGGTTCTTCTAAGGCATAAAATGGTCTCTATAAACTCATCATTATTTGAGCTTGCCATTCAATTTTTGAATTCATATATAGGGTATTCCATTTAAAAAAGTGTAACTTTGGTCTATATCTTTGTTATCGAACACCCTGTATATGTGAAAACAATTTTAAATTGTGCATCTGATTGTTCTTTACATTTCACGAAAAAAAAATTTTCAAAATGTCTTCATTTACTGCCTCAAAATGAGAACCGCGTCTGGGGTGGGCCACCCTGTATATTCTCCGACAGGACATGTTTGGCAGCGAAGGGCCAAAAAGGGAGAAAAATGTACTCCATAGGTGACGGTGGCGATGTAAAGGCCTAATGTCGTCAGTTACAGGAGAGTTTATATGTTGACCAGCAACAATGGTCCAGTATTTGAGAAGAAGATTGTTGAGGGATTTCTCGAATCTTGAAAGGGGGATCAACTGAACGATGAACAGTATGATGAGGAATGCAGTAAGGTTTATATAAAGCAATCAAGTTTATATAAAGGACAATCAGATGAATTAGTAGAGTCTTATGTGACTAATCATGATTAGCATCATGCAGCTTTGCCTGGCATTTGGGTCCAAATTCAAGACGAATAAATTGGCGAACAAATACATTGACGGAAATTCCAAGACACCCATATATCTACAGAAAAATTGCAGGACTGCAAATGACTCCCAAAACATTGTACAAGGTGCGGCACGGAGGGCGGACGTTTTTCAGATGGGCATAACTTTCCCCCACTGAGGACGAGAGAAGTGGGGAAGGTGCCGTTAGACTCGTGTGTTCCTAGCATTTATTTACCAGTTGTCGTCATGGAGCCTTGGACGGTGGAGCATCGTGTTTTTGCCTATGATAGTTTCGTCCGAAATAATGAGTCAGTCACGGTCGTACAGCGTGAGTTTCGTCGCCATTTCCACATTCATCGGAATAGAGCTATTCCCTCTCGAAACACCATCCTTCGTTGGGTTGAATCACTTCGCAGACGTGGTGAACTGATCAACAGAAGACCAAGAGGACCTGTGCGAACAGTTCGAACGCCTGAAAATGTTGAACGCGTTCGACAAGCCATTTTTCGCAGTCCGTCGCGATCTGCTCGGAAACATGCTTCTTATGGGGACACCTCAAGGCTAGAGTATACGAGACCAAGCCCCGAATTCTGGACGAATTGAATAGGGCTATTCGCGTGGAAGTTGCCCAAGTTGAGAGAGCGATGTTGGAGAGAGTCTACGCGAACTTCCAAGAGCGCCTCCAGCACTGCATCACCGATTTCGGCCACCACATGCCTGATGTGATTTTCCACACTTGACTGTCTCAAATGCTATTTCCTTGAGAATCTGATTCCGTCAATAAATGTGTTTTTGAGTAAAAATTAACGCTTTTATTATTTTTTTAAAACCATCCATCCTCCGTGTCGCACCCTGTATATAGTAGCAATAAATTGCTACAGTAATTGCTTCCAGAGTAAAATAATGAGCGACTTGTTTCTGCAATAAAGCGAGACCATGTTCGCGTATCTCCTAAGTAGCACATAGGTAAGTCCAACTGGGCGCTTCATCATTATTGGAAATCCATTCTCCGAAATGAGATAAGAAATGCATTGAAAAAATTATTTCAAAATAATTAATGAAACTGAATTCATTCTCTCGGGTGGAAATATCCGGAAATTAAATCATTTCTAATGCTCGGAAATCACATCAAACATAATTTATCCATTGTGAACGATCAATTCGAATTTTTTTGTCAGCAGATTTAACATCTGTTGTTTTCATTGTAATATTGTGTGTACTACGTACTTAGTATCATTATAAGGATATGTGAATGACATATCCTTCCTACTTGAAATCCGTATCAGAGAACTACTAGCCAATTTTTTTCGAAATATCAACTCTGTTCAACTTTATTCACCAGAGCCGAATTCGAAATAAAAGAAAGGATTTTTTTTTGACTTCGAGAATCTACTCTTAAAATAAACCCAGACTTACATTTACATGTACCAAAAGTCAATGTGTTATTGTGTTCATTTAATCTTATCAAAAGTGTACGCGTGCGATGCCACAGGCAGAAAATCAGTTGTGAATAACTCACATATTCCTCAGCTTGACAAAGCTGAATGCTTGACCGGCTCTGACTCCCTTTGCTCATAACAAGACGAATACCAGAGCCAGGAGATATGCAGTTGAAGTGACAACCACTGGTACCTTTCCATTTTGTGGAGCTGTCCCGTCTTCTGAGTCCAGTTTTCCATAGAAGTTCGTTGTCTTCTCTGGAACAATAAACTTTTAATTACCCTAGAAGAACATCGATTAAATTATGTAAAAATTCATTGTTTTATGTTATAAGACAGAAACACTAATAAAATAACTATCACTTCTAACTAATTGAATGTTTCGAGGGTACTTGCTGTGGCAATTTTTCACTTCCTCTATAAATTCATGATATCTTGTTGATCTATCTAATCCTTAAATGACCTGAATATTTTCAATTAACAGCAGTTTAAAAAAATGTTAATTATCCCTGATCATTCGTAACAGAAATATTATTTTGAGCGCTCTCTGTACTTATCGTGGGCTATACAGGGTGTTTCACCATAAACTGGACAAACATATATAGCCGTGTAGTTGACATTGTGAAAGTCATTTTTGCCCCATGACATATACCCCGTTTTAGACGCATTAGCGAGATACAGGGTGTTTAATGTCAACTTTGAGCAATATTCTGTGAACTGTGGTAAGTTATGCGTGATATTTAAAATAACAGTTTCTGGTCACATCTCAGTATTTTTCAAGGCTCAATTTAATTGTGTTGTAGAATTCGGAAAAAAAAATTCAAAATGGCGGAAAACCTGCAAAGTTTTTTTTTTTTCTTGGTTGCCGGAAAGCATAATCTCAACGTACTCGATTTTCTAGGATATTCCGTGAAAAAATTTTTTCGAAATTCGAACTCAACTTTTTTTTTACATGTCTTCAGTAAAAAAAAATTTCGCTCAAAATTTTTGGAATTTTTATGGTTGAACTATCTTCAATTCTCAATACTTTGGTGAAAACAGAATGAAAAAATATCAATTGGTTTTCTTGTTGTAGCCTTCCGAAGATTACGCTCGGTGTACTTTCATAATTTTCATTTGAGAAACTGGAGGCCGTACGAAGGTCAAAATTGTGCTGATGGGCTGCCAGAATGACTCGGATGAAAATATGAAATTATAAACAAAAAAATTTTTTTCAAAAAATTTTGGTAGGAATCGAACTCTACGAGTATGAATTGGATTAATTTTAATCCTTTAAATCTCCGTTACCAAAGCAACACTGGTAAATCGAGAGTGTAGAGTTCGAACCTTACCACAGTTCTCTGGAAAAAATGAAAAAAAAAAATTTTTTATCAAATGTTTTTTTTTTTTTTTTCCGAAAAAAATTTTTTTGTTGAAAATTATGAAAATACTTCGAGCGTAATATTCGGAAGGCTACAAAAAAAAACCAATTGATATTTTCAAATTCTGTTTGCACCCAAGTACATATTCAGAATTGAAGATAGTTCAACCATAAAAAATTCCAAAACTCTTAGTCGAATTTTTTTTTTCACTGAAGACATGTAAAAAAAGAGTTGAGTTCGAATTTTGAAAAAAAATTTTCACGGAAAATCTTAGAAAATTGAGTACGTTTAGATTATGCTTTCCAAATTGACAACCGAAAAAAAGAAATTTCAACTTTGCAGGTTTTTACGCCATTTTGAACTTCTTTTGCAAAATTCTACACCACAATTCATATGAGCCCTCAAAAATACTGAGATATGACCAGAAACCGTTATTTCAAATGTCACGCATAATCCACCACAGTTATCAGAATATTGCTTAAAGTTGACATTAAACACCCTGTATCTCGCTTATGACTCTTATGAGTCGAAAACGGGGTATAGGTCATAAGGCAAAAATGACTTTCTCGATGTCATCTACACGGCTATATATGTTTGTCCTGTTTATGGTGAAACACCCTGTATATTTATCGCAAGCAAATTTAGTAGGTAGAGGCAGTACGTACAAAATGACATATGGTTTTATTTAAGAGGCATAAAGGGTCGTTTATACTGGCCGTAACTTATGCCCTTAAAAATTGTTCTCTTTAAGGGAATGAGTTAAAGTTCGAGTATAAACCATAGCATGAAATTTCTATGTTTCAACTCTTAGGTAAGGGAAAAGTTTAAGTTACGGGCCAGTATAAACGACCCGTAACTTGTGAGTAGTGAATTACAGTAATGTCATATTCGACACCTATGATCTTTGGTCTCTTCTCAATAAAATCTAATCAACCTTTGATAAAAGTACCAAAAACTAAAATATTCGTAAGTAATATCATAAGGGCATCCAATTTTTCCGTAGAAAATCGAAAAAACACGTTGCTAAGTAATATTTTAACAAGAAGCATGAGTGCTGGTGGCAGCAAAAATCCGAGTCGAAGACGAGGACTCTTGCACCTGTACGAATTCTTTTTGTTAAAAAAATATTACTTTGCATTGTGTTTTTTCGATTTTTTCCAGGAAAAATCAGATGCCCGAATGTTATTTGACAAGACTATTTCATGAGCAACAGATTATTCAGGATGCATTATGTATATATGTATTATTGATTTTCGTTGACAACTGTCGAGTTTTGCCGCGGGTAAACCCGAAGAAACTGCTGGCAGCTGCTGCCATACAGTTTTTCCATCTAGAAACCATTTGTAATTCAAAATTGCGAGTTTCTGATTGGTGGAAATCAAAACGAAGGAAAAAGTCGTAAGTAATATCATAAGGGCATCTAATTTTTCCGAAAAAAAATCGAAAAAACACGTTGCTAAGTAATATTTCAACAAGAAGCATGAGTGCTGGTGGCAACAAACATCCGAGTCGAAGACGTGGATTTTTGCACCTGCACGAATGCTTTTTGTTAAAAAAATATTACTTTGCATTGAGTTTTTTTGATTTTTTTCACAGGAAAAATTAGATGCCCGAATGGTATTTGACAAGACTATTTCATGAGTGACAGATTATTCTGGATGCATTACCTATGTATGTATTATTAATTTTCGTTGACAATATCTGTCAAGTTTTGCAGCGGGTAAACCATAGAACTTATAGTACATGGAATGCTATTACCAGATCAAAAAGTGGGTAAACATCTCAAGTTGGAGGAATCTCTAAATTTCCATGTTCCCATGGATACGACCTGTCACACCGAACAGAAAGAAACACAGAAATGTTTGCCGAAATGCCAAGTGAATCGGATCTTGACGGTTTAATTTATAGTATTTCTGTGTTTCTATTCTGTATGACAAGTCGTAACCATGGCAACATGGAAATTTCAGTATTCCTCCAACTGGAGATGTTTATCCACTTTTTTAAGCTGAGCAGCAAGGCTAATGGCATTCCATGTACTATAAGTTCTATGGGGTAAACCCGAAAAAACTGCTGACAGCTGCTGCCATACAGTTTTTCCATCTTGAAACCATTTGTAATTCAAAATAACGAGTTTCTGATTGGTGGGAATTGAGACGCGGGAAATAGTCTTAGATGAATTGGAATGAACGAAATTCATTTTGTCCGCATGCTATGGACAAAATGACATATCGGCAACAGGCAACTGTAGTTTTCGACTTATAGTTACAAAACTACTGACAAAATTCGCCAATGAAACGCATGGTTCTCCTACGAACATCAGCACAAGATGCGTGAGCACAATGCAACCAATGGATGCATCGTTACCAGTCTTTTCCAGAGCTTATCATGGAGAAGACTGGTTTTTCCCGATCAAAATCGGGAAAAATGGTCATAACTATAGACAGATCGACTGTCGTATTCATCATCTCGAAAGTTGCTGTTGCTAGGAACATTTTCTTTTTTATTATCTTTTTCAAATAATGCCCTGAGGACTTGTCTCCTTTTCTTTGGAGCAGGAATGGGCTCATTTTTTGATTTGATTGCAATCATAATAGGTGTAGAAGTTAAAACTAAGTACGTTTATCGAGTCGTCAGCTCACGTTTGCCGTGTCCACTTATGAATCGTCCTTTAGGGATTGGAGGAACCTCCTCATAGGATCAGCAAGGAAGGTTTAGATGCATTGCCTTCATTAGCCGCAGATGGAAATTTTGTAATGAATATGTTAAGACAAGTCCTGGCTCTCTGTTTTCTGATGGAGCCTGGGATGAATGGTCTCAGTGTTGTCCGGAAGATACGGTTTATTCAGCTGATATACCTCTTTTTTTTTGCTCGTTCACTGTATGTCATTTTGACCATAAGGCGTTATGAAACTAGAAATATATTCAATCAATACAAAAAGTATATTTAACATAAAAAAACTTTGTGAATACCTACTTAGTATCTTGTATGACAAATAAGTAATATTTGAAATGAATGCAATATAAATGAAAAAAATGGTGAATTTCTTCTAAAAATGTGGTGCAATGAAAAAAAACTCGTGACCTATTGTTATGAAAGGGGGAAGTAATCGAAAACACACTATGTTTTGAATGCTAATCTATTGGCGATCGATTTCGGCAATTGCCATCATCAGGCCAGCTGAAAATATACAAATTAGTTTTAAGTAGATGCAACATGAACAACAGGATTAAATTTTTAAATTTTTCGGAAATATCTTGGCTTCTATGTATATAATATTGTTTTGTCCGATAAATTTTCTTATATATTCTAGGTTAGAGGTATGCTCACCGTCCAAGTAGTATAAATGTTCAAGTTTTATCATAAAATTCCTTTCTTTGTCTTAATTCTTAATTGATTGTCTTGATTATTGATCGTTTTTAATATAAGTATTCCGCTGTATGATATTTTCCGTTCTTTTAACTTTGGTTTTTGAGTTGACGTTGTGGGATAAGATGTTTCAGAAAGAGGATATGGAGGTTAAGGTAGCAGGGGGGGGGGGGGGGGTCTTTGATGTCATATTGGAGGCGGGAAGTTTAAAGTATCTCTAGGTAAGTCTATCAACTTGAAAATGTTTTTGTTGTTGTTAAAATCTGATAGATCGTTTAAGAGATATTGATCGTCTTTATTTTTACAAATTTCGTATTGTTCTAGCAATATCAATTTCCAATATTTATTTCCTTTGTGTAGTATCTCCAAATTATCAAAGGTGGTTTTATGGTCATGTTCTGTTAGGTGGTTACCCAATGCTGAGTTGGGGCGGTTTTTCTGGTGTTCACTAAAGCGTTTTTTCATGGTTCTCGTTGTCATGCCAATATAAAAGGAGGGGCAGTCCGTACATGTTATTTTATATATACCGCTGTATTGGTCTTTTTCTGTTTTGGATTTATTATTGACTAAGACATTTTCAAGAGTTTTGTGTCGTCTGTTCACAACGTTGTAGTCGTATTTATCAAGAGTTGAAATCATTTTCTGATTGAATGTGCTATAAAATGGAAAAGATATAAATCGTTTTCGAACCGAGCAATGAGGGTATACTTTATTTATGATTCTTTTTCTCTTAATGGAGGTCAAAATATCATCTATGAAATTCCTGGGATAGTTATTGTTTTTTCCGATTTGATATATAGTATTGATTTCCTTCTTGTAGTTTTCTTCGGATAATGGGATATTGAGGAGTCTATTAAATAAAAACCTAAAGGCTGTTCTTTTTATAGGAGGGGCGTGGTATGATTGATAAGGGATGATCGAGTCTGTTTGTGTGGCCTTTCTGTATATATTGTAGGAGAATGAGTGGTCTTCATTTAAAGTTATGTTGAGATCTAAAAAATTTATAGAATTTTGGACTGCTTTCTCGAGTGTAAATTTTATGTTAAATTTAGAATTGATTGTATCAAAAAAGTCTGTCAATTCTTCGTCCGTTCCAGACCAAACACAAAAGATATCATCCACGTATCTTCTCCACATAGTTATTTTGTCACTATTGGGTAACTGCATTATCTGTTTTTCAACATGGTTAACAAAAATATCGGCAAACAATCCACTGGATGGAGATCCCATCGAAAGACCATCTTTCATGTAATATATTGTATTGTCAAATTTGAAAAAGTTTTGTTCCGTAATCAGATTGCAGAGATTCATCAGGTTATTTATGTCTTCGTTTTGTATGTCATAAGTGTTGTCGCACAACATTATCATTACTAATGCACCAGAAGGCGGAAGCGATTCCCGAGACCTGGAGACGGTATCACAGATTTTGGACTGCATCAGCAACTCGTCCAGCAAATTGATCACTAAAATAGTGCGCCTACCTTCGAAAGACAAAACCCGACCACGTTGGACGAGAGTTGTTCTTTCCGACCCTGATAGAGTCAACGCTTTGCTGAAAAATAGAAATTCTCTGTCGGGCCATCCTCAGTTTCGGCAAATTAGGATCCAAGATGACGGAACGAAGAGGCAAGTTGATGAATTGAATGCACTCAGAGACGAACTCAGAATAAGACAAGTTTCTGGGGAAAAAGATATAACCATCAAGTATGTACAGGGTGTTCCAAGGATCGTACACACCCAGGCTGTGCATGGCACCTCAAAAAACTAAACACTCTCACAATATGGCCCATCATTTACACAAATATTCAATCCCTTTCTGCCAAATTTGATGAATTATTAGTGTATGTTCAACTCAATAAAAATAAACCATTTTCAGTACTCATTTCGGAATCTTGGCTACGGCCTTCAATAGGAGACAGTGTATTTTCTTTGCCATCATATAAGCTATATAGAGACGACAATACAGAGTCGGTGGGATACAGTGGAGTGTGCATATATATCCGAGACGATATTACGGATAACTTCAGGATTGATGTGACGCATGAGGATTGGCGTGGTATCGACAACCTTTTTCTACAAATAAGCAATACCCAATTCTCAATTATGGTCGGCTGTATCTAACGCCCCCGCGCGTGTGCTGCCGACGCTGACTTAGTCGGGTTTCTATCTACGTCCTCTGCATCTCAAAAGAATATTCTTATTGCTGGTGACTTTAATTGTCCCGATCTCAATTGGCCTCTGCTGCATTTACCATCTGAATCATCGCCCTCCTTTCCATATGCCAACTTTCTCTTAAATTCGGGTCTACATCAGTTGGTTAGCGAGCCTACCAGATTTCGCTCTGGCCAGATTCCGTCACTCCTGGATCTGCTTATCGTTTCCGACGTTAACCTTACCTCGGAGATATCCCACTTACCGCCTTTCGGAAAGTCCGACCACGCAGTGTTATCTACGGAGCTTCAGCTTGTTTGCTCACCAACTGCTCCTAAACATTTTAGAACCTTAAGGAAGACCAACTTATCAGAGACTTTCCGTGAAACTGCTATCACACAGTTGGGCTGATCTCTTGCCCGAATCCGATGACATTGATACGATGTGGTCAATATTTTCAAAAATCCTGGATGAGTCATTATTGGCCTGCTCGGAAAACATCCATATCAGGCAGGTTCCCTCGAAACCCTGGATAAACGGTCATTTGCTGGGGATGTTACGACGTAAAAAATCTTTGTGGCAGCGGTACTTGAGGGAAAGATCGGCCCAATGCTATGACGCTCATCGGTCATTCTCCAACTTTCTATCCGCTACAATCCAGAAGACGCGATCTGATTATGAGAGAAATCTGACGAAGAAATGCAACAGAAAGAAATTTTATAAGTATGTTCGATCCAACATGAACTCAAAAGTCAGTGCCCCTATTGTGCGAAATTCATCTGGAGTATGTGCGGCACCAGCCGAATCAGCGGATGTTCTGGCGAGTCATTTCTCATCATCATTTGTGGATGAACCTCAAGGCCCTGTCCCCTCGATGCATACCACTCGAACAACATCTTGCATAGATGACATAACCATTACTGGAGACATGGTGGAAAGATATCTTTCCAACTGTAGGGAAGGTTCATCACCCGGTCCTGATGGAATATCCACATCGTTACTTCGACGTTGCGCACGCGCTTTATCGGAGCCCTTGTGCATTATATTCAGATCCCTCTCGTCATCGACTATTCCCAAGCCTTGGTCATCTGCTTTGATAACACCTATCTTCAAGGGTGGGGAAAAACTCTCAGCTAGTAATTACCGCCCAATAAGCCTTCTGTCGACGGTTTCCAAAGTACTGGAGAAGATAATCAGCGACCAGGTATTTGAGTTTGCATCAAAAAACAACTTGATTCCCAAAGAACAGCATGGTTTTCTGCCCCGGCGGTCAACACTCACTAACTTGCTCACTTGCATTGATGACTGGAGTGGGGCACTTGATGCGGGCATTCCGGTGGATGTAGTGTATCTCGACTTCGCGAGGGCCTTTGACAGAGTCCCTCATAGGCGTCTTCTGCATAGATTGGAACACATGGGGGTCCGGGGAAGACTGCTGGAATGGTTTGGATCTTTTTTGTCGGAAAGGTCATTCCTGGTGCAGGTTGTTGATGGTCTGTCTGCGTCCGCGGAGACTGTCAAAAGTGGTATCCCTCAGGGCTCGGTTCTGGGCCCACTTCTTTTCATTTTATATACAGCCGATTTGCCCGCGTTAATTGGATCCAAGTGTGCACTCTTCGCTGACGACATGAAGATTTACAACCGCTCACTTAACTCGCGGATTATTCAAGAGGACCTCGACGCTCTCAGCAGTTGGTGCCAGAAGTGGATGATGCCCCTGAACTTGAGCAAATGCTGTGTTATGCACATAGCAAAAAAACAACTCCCGGGCTTCTTACTTTACTACATTGATAGTGTGAGTTTTGGCACAGTGGCTCGCCACTTGGATCTGGGTGTGGTTGTGGCGGAGGACTTGAGCTGGTCGGACCACATTGCGTCAGTCACAAAAAAAGCGAGACAAATGATCTACCTCTTCAGCAAAACATTCCGCAACACTGATGTTATCTCCTGGGGCATGATTCATAAAACTTATATTCGGCCGATAATGGAGTATGCTGGTCCGGCTTGGTGGACTTCTTTGCGAGGCGAGGTGGATGGGTTGGAGTCCGTGCAGAGATGGAGCACCAGAATTCCCTACGGTGTTAGAAGACCTGACTATGCAGCAAGGTTGAAAGTGCTCGATATTCCCACGTTCGAACAACGACGTGCGAGAGGCGACTTGATATTCACCTACAGAGCAGTCCATGGTCACTTTGGTCCGGATATTGCGAACATGTACCGTATGAACACGAACAATTTACGGGGCCATGCATTTAAGCTCGCTAGGGAAAAATTCAGGACAACCCAGAGGCAAATGTTTTTGTCAAACCGAGTGTTCAACGTTTGGAACTCCTTGCCTGAAACCGTCGTTGAGTCATCTTCAGTGAATGGATTCAAGAACAACTTTGACAGATGGGTGACCTTATCGTGATAATGGTGTTTCTGTGAATTGATATTTTTATGCTATTTTCAACCATATGTATTAAGTTAATCTCTAGGAGTTCAATTTAAGTTTACTTTTATGTGAGTTTATAGGTGTATTCCTTTACTCTTATTTGAATAAATAATAATAATAATAACTAGAGTAGCGGTTGCTAGTTCTCAGAGGTTGCTTGAAATCACTCGGTTCGTGTGATATGATAGGCAGTTCCGCATTTGATACCTCCAAACTCAAGTTATGATGTCTATGTCATTTTGTACGTATTTCACCTACTTGTATTTTGTTGTTAATCTCATTCACTGAAACGCTAATTTCAGTTTTCAATTTCACAGCTTCCATAACCTTTCTTTCGAATATCAATTTAATTAAACATATTTCGTTGTCAGATATATAGTTTGAATTTATAACGGCATTCGTACCTTTCAACAGGACACAAACCAGGCATCTGCACAAAGGGAGACTCGTCAAATGAATCACATACGAATTCCTCGCATCTACCACTTATACAATAGCTTGCTCTTCCATGACGACTTCTTCTAGTTTGGCATACAGTACCATCAGGAAAATTCCAACCCCTACTTTTCATACCGCCATCTCGTTTTTGGCACCATACCAAACAAGCTTCATCCGCTGTAAAAGTCAAATTATAAATCGGCACAACAAATTCTTCATCAGTAAGCTTAATATAAGAGCCACATATTTGAACGCTCATTTCACGAACAAAGTAAGGTAGTTCTCGCGGAAGATGTGCTTCAGTGCCTTGAAGTGCGGGGGTCTACATCAATGACTAACTACTTCGTAGGCGCAAGAAATGTCGTGACGAAATAATATTTCCACCCAACACGGATTCGAACCCTGATTCATCCGAATCGTAATCGGATACGCAACAAATTTATATGCAGATAGGCAGACAAAAATTCAGAAAATGGTTGTTTTGCTTTTATATATTTTTGACTTGTACATATATTTCAACTAGAGATTCTTGAGGTGAAAAAAAACATCTTTTTCATTTTCCATTCTTCCGAATTCGGCTCTGTTTGAAAGATATTTGAAAAAAATAGGCCGAATACGTGCCAGATTTTCTGGAATTGATGCAGAGTTCATATAACTCGATTGAA
The DNA here is from genome assembly GCA_910592335.1 of Adalia bipunctata. Classification (NCBI taxonomy): domain Eukaryota; kingdom Metazoa; phylum Arthropoda; class Insecta; order Coleoptera; family Coccinellidae; genus Adalia; species Adalia bipunctata. The sequence goes on along the minus strand of OU342949.1, from coordinate 6,363,439 downwards.
ATTCAGTTGATACATCTAGGAAATACTCAAGCACTAACCTTATTGAAATAAAAATATTACAAACACGATATTTCCTAACGAAAACACCCAGTTTTGGCCGATTGTTTCTGCAATTGAAAAGCCATATTTCTCCCACCGAAATAAGTTCCTTCTTCGATTTTCCTGAAGAATGGTTTGAAAACACTAATGATTTATTCATATTTTCCCCTATATTCCAACAAAATCTAATAAAAAACCAATCCTAACTCCATTAACCTAGGTCATAGGATTCGAGGTCAATGACCTAACACAACCAACTTCTATGATATTACACCGAGGTTTTGGGAAGACTATGCCAGATTGTGTTGAGTTTCTCTTTGAACAAGGAAGCAGTACATCCCCTATCGTTAACGGATAAACTGAGTTTTGTTTAACTTTCGCTAACGGCGTCTAGGCGTTCCTCTTCTTAAATGCCCAACGAGTAGTTCTGATTCTCGCTGATATAGCGCTACCTCGCATCCGGCGCGCAAGACCAACACTCCAACGTCAGTTCCATGAACGACGCCGACGCATGCGTATAGCGATAACCACCGTGATTTATTTACGATTTATTTATTGACAGAGGAAACAAGTTATGATTATGTGAAGTGAATTAATGTAATAATAACCGTGTAGTGACGAGTTCATAAAATTTCAAGAGGATATTGTTTAGATAGAAACATCGCGACAGATAATCGCTAAGTATCAATTTATTGTTCATTAATTTCAATTAAATACGTAGTTTGTATCGATATATTATACATGATTGAGGTGGGCGTTCAATGAAGTGTGTTTTTATTTCAAGTTGCATTTGAGAACGTAAATTTTGTGGGTAAACTAAGAAAGGATTGGAGTTTTGAATGAAATAATTGAGATTTATATCATTTCAACACTTAATTTTTTTTCTTTCAAAAATAGAAGAAAATAAACCAACTCATGTTTCTGTTTCATTTCAAACGAAAGACCCATGAAAATAGTTCAACTTCCGATTGAAAGTGAATATACAGATAATTTCATTCAGAAAAACAACTTGAAATATACGGAATTGGCAGAGAATGGCCAAATTCAAATATAAGGCGAGGAAAAGTTCCTGTTTTATCCACATATTCACTAATTTCATAGTTCAGCGATTTTCGGATAGAGAGCGCCATTGTACATTTCATTCATAATAAGAGAGATATTCATAGAACTTATAGAGATAATGTAAGTTCTATGGAGATATTCCATAAAATGCTCGGTGGCGCCTCTGTCGGATGAGCTTTCTTACTCGCTCTGAACGGCGACCTTGATATCTGAATTTTGTATCTCACTGATATTTATTTTTGATAGGTATGGACCGGTTATAATAAATTATTGATAAAAACTGTGCGTATGAAATGCATAATTCCATGCTTTTTAGAATTCAATTTTATCTCTCACATTTGTGGGATATTATTATTACATATCTCTACATCGAACGTTTTTCCAGTATATATATTTTAGTCTCAGAGTAGGGGGTATATTGATGGGATAAGGCCAAGAAAAGGACTATCAATTTGCCAATAATTTGCCAACGTTTCGGTCTATTTAAAACCTTCCTCAGGGCTCTGGAAGAGCGATACAAGATTATTTTATTGGGAAACAGAGATCTTTCACAAGTTAAACAATTCAAATTTGAAGTTAAAACAATAAGTTAACATGAGTAAGCAAAACACAAAGAAAAACATATAAAACACAGTTTCAGTTAAGGAAAAACAACTCTGAAACCTCCTTTTAAATAAAATAACAGTTAAACTGATGTCTGAGGGTGTGAGACAACGAACTAAAAAATACACACATATAAAAAACAATACATAAATATTCAAATCGAGTTCTGAAAAACTTACAATATCAGTCGAGTCCCTTGTCAATCTTAAGTAAATTGTTGGAAAATTCATAAAACTCACAGATCGGGCGATTCATTTGTTTCTTCGTTTATAAATAAAAAGAAACTATACACTTAGTCAACATACCGCAAGCAAGAAACCAACCGTCCAGGTGTCAAATGAAACATATATACGTGGAAAACGAAACAAAGAACAAACTGATATCGGTCATCGGGATGGAAATGATCTAGTTTTAATTAAAAAAAAAAAAATTAAAACTAGATCATTTCCATCCATTTGCAGCGGTTTGAAAGCAGGTAGTGGAATAGTTCGAACTGAAGTTTGATTTTTGGAATCAGCTGATTGAAAATGAAATGTTTTTGAAATAGTTTTAAACCGTGATTGACGCAAAAAAATGGCTTAAGACGAGGGAAATAGTCGGGTTAAATTGGGAATAACTCGAAATCGACGCGATTTATCAAAAAATAGTCAGAATACTTTGAATTTTCAAAATGATTGATTCTTTCGAAAATATGAATATGAATCTTAATTTTATAGTATTTTTGCGTGGATTCATGAGTCGGCAACGCTGTAACTTCTTTAACATGGGGAATTTTGAATAATTTTTCACGTAGTATTTTATGCACCATGAAAAGAGTGAACAATTAACCAAATTTCAGTTCATTTGTAAAAGCTGTTACGAAGATATGAACAGAAAAGTATTTTTTTCAAGGATTTTCGACACCCTGTATATTTCGAACGAAACTGAATTTTGAAAAATGGTATTGAAAAAAGTATTTTATTTGATGAGAGGAATCTACTGTTAAAATATAGGTACAAGTCAAAGACTGTATATAAGAACTTCTGACATCTGTTTTTCTGTATCTCTCATGTATAGAAGTATGGTAGTAATCGGAAGCTTAGACTCATTCACAGGCACAAATGTAAAATATATTCGAACGGCCATTTAGATGTTACATCGTTTCTCAAGACACTGTGCATATTCTACAGTTGTATTCTAAGTTTTTAACTTACAACTCGATGTCATTTTCTGCATCCCTATTCCAGTAAGCTCATCGTCTACTTCTTTGGCTCTATTGCAAATTTGGTCTGCAAATTCTCTTACTGTTAATCTAGGAACATTAATACATTGCTCAGCATTACAAGCTTCGAATTTTCTTTCTGGGCCCTCACAGTGAGCTCCTCCACCTTGTGGTCTGAAATGTTTCAATTTATTTTTTTTACAACATATTTATGCAGCTAGAAGCCAATCTATTATTCCAATTGTGATATTATTACTCACCTGGGACTATCACAAAATCTTTCAAAAATTCGGATTCCAGTACTCCCGGAACTCAAGCGACCTTCTCCACCAAAAAGACATCCCGAAGCACAATCGCTTGAGGGTCTCCATTCATTCCACCCCCCATTGACTCTTTCGGAATGCGGAGCGTGTTTTTGTGCCTGAAGTAAGGCAGGTTGTCTGAAAATACCTTTGCTTATACACCTACCTCCTCTGCACCACTGTAATGAGGAACGAAGCTTATGGATGGTGGAAGAAGCACAAAGTAAAGTTTGAACCTTATAATGAACGTCATGTTTTAACATTGGAAATGTTTATGTTCGTATATTACAGGCAAGTTACGGGTTTTCGTTCAAGGTCAAATAACAAAGGTGTCGCCAGTAGACCAAAAGAGCATTCGAAAATTATCGCGTGATTTATTAACATGAGTGTATTGGGCCAGCACACGAGAATCGGCGACCAGTGAGCGGCGGTGAGAGGTCCGTCAAATTCGCCGCAACGTTGCCAGATTGGGCAATTATTTCGGTATTTGAAGAAAAGGTCAATAGTTGATCCGAGTACATATAAGATTCATGAATTTTAGTATAAACAGAATACTACTATCTAAAGCCAATTTCATGAAAACCCGGATTTGCTAAAATCAAAATTCACTTCGAAAATATTGGACAGGATGGACCCAGCTTCATCCGATTATTTATATCTTCATTTTTTATTATTATATCTTAAGAATACTTACTTTAGAAAGAACATTTTTGTTTTGAAATACGGTGACAATTTCCTCTTACATGTCTATTTTAGGAATTAGGAATGTTGATTGTTTCTTGCAATTATTATTGCTTATAATTATTATTGAAAATACTTTTTTATTTTAAGTTCGGTTGCAAGGATTGCGAAATCTGTAAATTTTTATTTTCAACTACGACCACTTCTGCAAATGGTGCATAATATTGCATATAAGATGCGATCTATCATAGATGCATATTAACCTGTTGTTGGCACTGATGAGATTCTGTTTCAGACTTTCTTATCGATCGAAAATCTGTGTTGGGGTTCTACTTTTCATCTATCTCCAAAGGGGTCGTGCTATTCGGCTATTTTGCTATTTTCGTATTATTTCGGAAGTAGGTGCCGATCGGCAATCTAGAGTGCCGTTTTGATCTACAATTTCCGGTCACAAGTTTTAGTTACGCCAGGGTTTCTATGCATCTATCATTATGCAATACATATAACTAAGGCTCTATAAAGGGGAATATACCAGAAACGCCATGTTGGGTCCAACCATAGACACGAAAATTACAGATCCATTCGAATTAAATGAAATAGTAATCGAATTAACGAGTGATTGCCGCGGCATCTTATAGTCCAATTTAAATTAATTTATTGTTTATGTTGGTGTATCACCCCGATAGATGGCGATGAAAATGTTGCGAGTCCTGTAATTTTCGAGTCTATGGTTGGACCCAATCAACCATAGAGCCAGGTCTCGCTAGCATACCTATATTTCTAGTGCTCTAATATAACTATAGATACACATATCACTCTAGAGAGTTATTAAACTTTCGATTTCTAGGGTGCTATTTGTCATTTCCGCATGTAGCCGTCGGTAAACGAACGTCTTGTTATCTCTGGAAATATCTTCATTCAAATTTCACTCTCAAGACATATGACTTTTGATATTATTTGAACGAAATCTTAGAAAAAACCTTGATATTCACCCACCAAATTATGGCCACATGAGGTTCCTTCCAACGCAGGATGGGATGTCCAGGTATATCGTTCTCTCTCACAATGAAGATCCCTGCAAACATCATCCAGAGGCTGTTGGGAAGAATGTTTGCTTCCACTTCCATATTTCAGCATACCTAAAAAAATATCGTTAGAATCATGGAACAATAATATTACGTACAAGTGAATGATTTCATGAATTGCATCAAAGTCAAACTTCGATAACTCGAATGATGATGCAAAAAAAAATTCGAGTTATCAAGACTACGAGTTATTGAAAAACACTAATCTCCAATATAAATTGGAGATTAGCGTCTGTGAAATAATAAAAGAAAATCATTAATCGGTATTCAGACGGATTTTTTCGAATTCCGGAAAAGTTTTTAACTGCAGGCGGGAGTTGAACTTAATTTAAATTTACAAATTTTCGGTTATATTGTTCATCGTTCGGAGACCCGACATCCGACCCCTGCTGATGTCGACAAAATATCGATGGCGCAAAGGAGAAGGATAGAGTGGGGATCCTTTGACCGATGAAAGTGAATGAGTTTCCAACTGTTAACCTCCTCACCCGCGCAGACATCTTAGTCTGCGTGGCATCATTAACATGGAATTCCGGAAAAAATGAGTAACTTCGGTGGTGTAGTTGGTTAGCATCTCTGACCGGAAATTAGAGGACGCGGTTTCAACTCCCGCCTGAAGTGAAAAACTTTTCCGGAATTCGAAAAAATCCGTCTGAATACTGATTAATGATTTTCATTAATCTCCAATCTTGGCGCTGTTGCCAACCAATTTGAATCGAGTTATCAAAAGTTCGATTTATCGAAGTTCGACTGTATTTCTGTTTAGAAATCTTACATTGCTGATTTGCGTCGAATCTTTCCCCAGGTAAAGCACCTTCTGCACTGTGATCCAACGTTCCTGCAGAACTACCGTGGTCAAGCAAACATCTGGATTGTGAGGTGCTGAGAAATTGTCACTGTTAAAATATGTGATTAGATCAGGTAAAAGGGGAAGTTTACTCACTCCAGAAATTTTTGTAGATATCTTCTACTGCATGAGGACCAAGTTATTTTGCCGCTTCCGAGAGTTGGTGACATAATATAACTTGTGGGATCACAGTCATTGTCTGCCAATGGCCCATCATGTCTCATACCTAAGCTGATTAATTCCACATATTTATGTATTTTCATGATTTTATTTTTGAAACATAGTTAATCAGCTTTTACTATTTCTCATTATGGAAATATTTACTGCAAAGTTTTTCAAGGAAATTGAAACAAGAAAGAGTAACTCACTTATGACCAATTTCATGCGCGACAACATAAACACTTTCGAAATGTCTTCCTTCATTCACTGTACAGCTACTGGTGGAAGTGCACATCCCAGCGACTGGAGCTAAGCCTGTTAACATTAAACCTTCAATTACTCTGTTTCTCAAATTAAAACAAGTGTTCTAAACACAATAGTTTACTATGAAATAAAAAAAATTCTTTTACTTCAACTAGGTAGGACCAGTCAGTCGTACACAGTTGTATCATTCACCTATAGTGGGGAGTGCATGACAAACTCTTCAATTATACATAAAAATTGGCGTAATAAGATATAAAAGTTGAGCATTTTTCTGAAAAATAGTATCTGAATATCGAAGATATGAATTTCGTGCGTTACTTCTAACTCACTCTGTATATGAATTTTCGAATGAGATCTTCTCAATCAAAATATGTTTAGTTCTGCCATTGAGTTTAAATATACAAACATATTTATGGCGGGTTTCAGAAAGCGCGATGAGCGTTCGTTGATCGGGAATCATGGGCTTCATTTTGAACGTGTTGATTCTCCGATCAGCGGGGATTGCGCTTTGGGAAACCCGCTATAAAACTCGATGGTTTCGCATAACTTCAGGTTGTATCGGGAGAGGACCAGAACTTTGTTGATTAAAATGCAATTCTTAGCAATCAGGAGATTGCTAGGCATTTCGATCTCTTTCTCAATGTAAATTCAGAATATAGAAATATTCTATAATTTCACTCCTCTCGATATATTTTTTTATGTCTAGTCTGATTTGATGAAAATTTTTGGATAGAACTTGATATGCTCAGCTGAAAAGATCTATCACAAATCAACTATACCGTACTTCTCAAAAGTCTTCTCCTCCCTCTTATCTTTGAAACGATTCTACATAAATGAGTGATGATAGATGACGAAATCGTCAAAGATGACATCACGAGGCCATTGTGACCAAAAATTTTGAATTGAACCCTACGCGGCAAGCGACACCTCTTTTGGAAGGTATCGAAAAAATCTATTCAATGATACCAACTAATTCTGTTTGTGTTCATGGCAGTTTTTTCATTTGAAATTATTGGTCATAATGGCCTTGTTACGTCATCTTTGACGATTTCGTCATCTATCATTACTAGTAGGAAAGTTTACTTTAATAATTTGACTATTTCGTATTCCTTATTCTCAAGGTGGGCGTTCAATGTAGTGTGTTTTTATTTCAAGTTGCATTTGAAAATGGTTTCACTTTGAGAACTGAAATTTTGTGGGTGAACTAAGAAAGGATTGAAGTTCTTAATGAAATTATTGAGATTTATTTCAACAGTTCATTTTTTTCTTTCAAACGAAAGACCCATGAAAATAGTTCAACTCCCGATTGAAAGTGAATCTACAGATAATTTGTATCATTTCCCCTAGGTTGTATGTTAGGAATAGACATTCTTACTTATTTTTATTGATCAAGCACTATGCAAAACAAGCAATAACAATAATAAGGTTCACTAGAATGGTATATCAAAAGTCTCTTCTGTATTTGCTGCGAATGTGACTAAATACAGAAATTTTATTTTTAAACTCACATATTCTTACTATTGACATAGCCTACTTAAAAATTATCTTGATAAACCTGATAAATATCTGAAGCCAGGTTTTTTTGTCTAAATAGACAAAGAAACCTGGCTTTAGTCGTGAAATTCGAATTTTATTCGATAACGGCGAAACTACTCATTTTAAAGACATGAAATGTTTGGCACACTCTATAACTAGTTTTTGGCGAGCAATCGATCGGAATTATAAAATTCTATGGTTTCCATTTGAAAAAAATGAGATTTCGTAATTTTATTGAGGCTCACTTCGAAGCCCTGTTTCAGGCACCCTGTATAAAATTTCCCCATAATTTATACAAGAAGCCGTATCAGCGTATATTCATTTGTCTCACTTTTCCAAAAAAAATTCTTACAATGGGGGATTTTGTAGATATAAACACTAATTTGTGACAATCTTTCTGTCAAAAAATTTGAGAATAACTCAACAATCGCTTGATGTGGTTGCGCATATCATACATCAAATATTTGCAGAATTAAACGAAGAATTCAAATAGATATGTATAAATATATAGGTTGTTCCATTTGAAATAACGAAGTTCACATGCGTTTCCGGTAGAACCGGAAATAGATTCCGCTTGAAAATATTTTACAAATTGAGTTCATGTACTCTAAAACAAAAATACAAAATTTTCAATTTGTATCGCAATTCCTTCCTCGAAAACTTCTAATGAAACACTTGAAAAAATCACCCTGTATAATAGTCCCCTTAAATTGAAAGTAGCTTGAATCCAGGAAAAAATCAATCATCTCCATGAACAGTTCCCAAGAAATATTCGTGTAAGCCGAAATAAATTTCCATCTCTGGTTCTTGTCTTCGAACCAGTTGTTTAGGTACAGGGTGGGGCAGAAAAACCTATCCGATTTCAAAACGTTATAAAATTAAAACCACTCAGCTTGTCAAAAAATTTTTTTTATTAACATATCGCAAATTTTATGCCATTTTTAAATTTAAGTTTTGAAAAGCACATCACTCAAATGTCGTCCTTGGGAGCGGATACACTTATTTAGGCGCTCGCGGTAGCGAGCCGTCATTTCCACAGGAATTTCTTCAATTGCCCGAGCAATTTCCCTTCGTAAAGCAAGAAGGGTCCTTGGTCGATGCTGGTAAACCTTCGATTTGAGGTAACCCCAAAGGAAGAAGTCACATGGAGTGAGATCCGGTGAGCGCGGCGGCCAGCCAACATCACCTCTCAGAGAAATGAGGCGACCGGCGAATGTTTTCGTGCCGAACGACGCGGGGAACGTTCAATCGCGGCTCTCACATTGGCCACGTTTTCAGGTCCTGTTGCTGTCCTGGGACGTCCAGGCGACTTCTTTTTCAATGCTGAACTCGTCTGTCTAAAATTTGACACCCACACTTTAATCGTAGCGTGATGTGGAACAGGATCATGACGCCCGAGTCCGAAATGAATTCGAAAAGCACGTTGTGTAGCAATTATCGAACCGCCGCATTCGATAAACCGCTCAATAACAAAAGCACGATGTTCACCAGACCAAGGCATGTTGACTACTGACAAATGGCATAAAACCAGCTTTCTAACGGTTTTTACCCCACTACTCTCCTGCTCTCTCTTCTGAGAAAAAGGGATTTGAAATCGGATAGGTTCTTCTGCCCCACCCTGTATATTCGTAAATAATGAGATGACACCTAACGAGATTAATCTATAATTCGGAGGTAGTTGTACGTGTTTCACGTTTTTAACGAAATTAAAGGAATTCTTGACTTTATAGATAAAGGTTGTCGTCAACGGTAGTGAGATGTTGTGTAGGAACACTGCTAGCCCATATGAAGGAGCGAGCGTTGATGCAGCTAACAATTGGCCTTAGCGTGAACGAGTCTTTGTGGGGAGGTCTGACAAAGGTAATTCCACTGTTCTTATGCTGAAGACTGAATATGAGAACGAAATGTTAGTTGTTGTTAGCTACATTAACGCTCCTCCATTATGGGCTAGCACTAGCAGTGTTCCTACACAACAACTTACTACCGTTGACGACAACCTTTAAGTGCGGTTTACACGGGTAGAGTAAATGGTATCACTAGCATATGTACTTTTTTACGAAAATACTCTACTAATAGGTATCAGTAGAGTAACTGTTTACACGTTGCTAGTGATTTGAAAGGATAGTTCGATTTTACGTGCCTAATGAATGAAAAAGCAGGTTAGGCAAAAATATGGGGGCGTTATTAGAAAATGTTTAGTGCAAGCGGCAAATATTGTATTAAATGGAGTTGGGGAAGTTATGGAGGAAGAAAATAGATGGGAAAAAAGAATTTGGGCAAGGGATTGGATTGGGAGACGTGTTACATTGGAAGAATCTGCTAATCTTTTAAGAGAACTGGCATCCGAAGACCCAGAAGAATATAAAATGTGCTTGATATTGGCACCTGAAAGTTTTGAAACTTCTGAACTTCATGAACTTTTTTGATCTTCTCTAATTCTTGATTATATGTAGGTACATCTAAAATTTTTAATTCTTTGTTTCAATTCGGCAACACCAAAATTTTCTCCCGCCATGTATCTATGTATTTAGCAATTTCAACGTAGGCGGCTGATCTCATTGCCCTATTTCTATAATCAGGACTGCTAATGTTCCATATATATTCGTAATTTTTGTACACTGAGACTAGTTTCATGGTTTCATTTTCCGCCCACTTCATTTTCGCTTGTACGCAAACAAAACTTCAAACGGAAAATTGGCCGAATAACACTAGGGAGTCTAGGAACACGCACTACAGGGTCTTTCACGAGGAACCTCACCCAAATTTATACGGGAAACTACTGAACGTATTTTCATTAAATTCAGCACTTATACCTAAGTATTTCACGATGCTGATGAAATCTAAAATATTTTCAAGGCATGATCACCTCCGGGTTTTCCGGAAATGACGTCAACTTCCGTTTTTCAAATTGGAACACCATTTTTTTATTGCAGAAATAGGTTTCTCAGAAAATTTCAAGTTATTTTGATGTAACATTTTTCAGTTTTGGTTGGAAAATTCTCTCTGAGCGAGAAAATTCGAAAATAAAGCTCCGCTGAAACAAGAATAACTTCGAGGTTTTTGGATGGAAAATTTTCATTTTTGGGATTTTACAAGATGTAAGATTGATGTATCCACTTTAAAAATCGAAATCGCGATTCATGATACAGGGGGTGAAAAAATCGCTTTCAAAGTTAGGGATGACAAAATCGTGAAAAATCCATTTTTTCAAATTAGAACCCCATTTTTTCATGGCAGATAATGAATCTACGTTAAAAAATAATGTGAGTGTATGCATCACACCCTTGCCCTGAAGTGGATATTTTCTGAGTTAATATGATCAACTGTGTTTTTTTGCGTGTGTTTCATTTATTTTTTTAGTGGTGTTATATTTTACTTGTGGGGGCGGGGCCGTCCAATATTTCGGAACGTTCGACAATGAGTGAACCAGCGAAACACCGCATAAGTAAATAAATCATTGATTAATCTTATCATTTGAGAAAGAAATAAGCTGACTTGTGCTATTGATTATTTAATGAAATTTCGAGTCTTGCAAGTTCTTGAATGGAAGATTGAGGGACGTTCACCGCTTCCGAGGTATCATTGTGTGACTTTGTTGATTGTAGTTTATATTATCTATGTGTTTTGTTATAGAGATTTGAAGAAGCAACAATAAAGTTGCGAAACGTCGCTTGAAGAAATGAATTAAAGGCTTTTCTTCCAAATTTTATTTCACGAACGTTCACATATTAGTTCACTTTAATATTCAGTTTCCCAATTTCGCTTGTACATACAGATTGTGACAGCCAAATGCAATAAATTCGATAACGAACGAATAAATGAGGGGATGTTAGGAAAAACGCTCGGACAGGTCGATTTGTAATTTTAAATGCGCATATTTTTCAAGAAAACAAAATTATATAGGGTACGTTCCATGCGACCGTGGCCAATACCAACTTTCTTATTTCAAATGCAACCCCCTGATTATTATTCAGTTTTTTGGATTCTTCAGAAAATTCTAGACATAATTCATGTATAATGTCTTATACTTATCTTCAACTTTTTCGGAAATATTAAGTGTTTTCAGATTTTTTACGAAAATTAACATTTAAAATGAAAATTATTTCATTTCACAAATTCGATACATTACACTCAATACTTATTTCCCATTCACATCTTGGTATGAAGAAAGTAAGCAAAAACCATTGCTGAGAAGAAATGTTGAGTAACGTTAAAAGACAATTCTACACCAGCAGTGGAACCACAAGCGCTCGACAGCGTATCGATCCCGACATCGAAGTCGGGGACGCCACTGTCGAGTCGAAGAGAATTCGGTACCAACAATACTTGAGAAGGAAATCTCGACAAGGAAATATCGTCGGTCCTAAAAACGTTGACTGAAATCTGTCACTTTTTGAGGTTATGTAAGTTATGTTGATTGTTAACAGCAGTTCACACTGTTTAGTTTTGTGAAAAGTAATAGTGAAATTGCATTTTCAAAAATATAGTTTTAAAATTCAATTGTGATTGCATATCATTATGCTTCCTGTCGATATTTTGATTAGCAGACAACGCAGAAGACAAAAATTGAGGGAGTTCAATATTGAGAAAATTATGCTGAGAAATAAATATAATCCATTTGATTTAGATGACCATGAATTCAGGAAGTCGTTTCAATCGATCTCATTGTTTAGCCCGAAATACAATCGAGCGTTGCAATGGTGTACTAAAGCAGAGGTTTCGATGTCTTGGAGGTGATAGATCACTTAGATATGAGCCTGAAGTGGTAGGAAAAATCATTACGGCTTGTGCAGTTCTACATAATATATGTACAATGAACAATTTGATGATTAACGATAACGAAGATTTAGCCTCATTACGAGAAGATAATTCCAATGTGGTTCCTCAATATTTTCCAAGTCATTTGTTTAATGAAGGTCTAATAATTAAAAATTCATGCAGCTATATATCTTCAAGGATGTTTTATTCGTTTTCAATAAAACTTTTTGGAGCAAGACACGAAAGTTTCCTATTCATATCTGAAAACCTCCAATGAATAAGATGGATAACATATCTACTAACTATTTCATTTTGTCGAATTGAATATCAATAAAATATACATAATATTATTATATTCTTAATATGCATTATTTTGTTCTCATCTGTTGTTAAGTATTGTTATCAACTGGTAATAAAACATCATGTTCTTAAAATTTATTTATTTTTGAATAACAAATTTCCCCGTCAGAAGCTCAGGATGAGCTCCTAAAAAGTTCAATAAAAGTTCCTAATGGTTAGAGTGTACACGCATTCTTTTCTGTTTCTCGGCCATGCTGAATAAAAAATGAAAAAACTTCTGATACAACTTACACGAGTGTTGGCGGCAAACAAGTATTTCTGATTCTCGCCGATAAAGCGCTACCTCGCAGCCAGCGCGCAAGACCAACCGCTGTTCTGTGTCTCCAACACTCCAACGACGCCGACGCCTAACCACCGTGATTCATTTACGATTTATTTATTCACAGAGAAGAATGGTAACAGGTGATGATAATGTGAAGTGTTTAAGTGATTTGATGTAATAATAACCGTGTAGTGTCGAGTTTATAGAATTCCGAGAGGATATTGTTTAGATAGAAACATCGCGACAGATGATCGCTAAGTATCATTCCATTTTTCATTCAAATACGTGGTTTGTATCATCATTCATCATCAATATCCGAATTTTGTATCTCTTAACATTTATTTTCGATATGGACCGGTAACAATGAATTTTTAATAGAAACTGAGCGTACCTATATGAAATGTATAATTTCATGCTTCTTAGAATTCGATTTTATCTTCATCTATTGTGGGATCTCAAACTATTTTTCATCATTTAGATTTCAATCCAGGGCAGCATTAAGATCATTCTTGAAATACATGATATTTTTTTTAAATTTTATCATATACAATTAGGAATAACTCGAAAAAGACGCGTTTTATAAAAAAATCATAAAAATATTTATCTTTTAAAATGATTGAGTCTTTCGAAAATATGAATCTTTTTCAAGTGGTTTTAAAGTATTTTTGCGTGGGTTTATGATTCGGCTACGCTGTAACTTTAATAATATGAAAAATTTTGAATAAGTTTTGATTGAGGAATATGCACCATGAATAGAGTAAAGAATCAACCAAAATCCAGTTCATTAGAAATAGCGTTTACGAAGAGATGAACAGAAAAGTGTTTTTCATGGATTCTCGACACTCTGTATCTTTCAAACGCAACCGAATTTTGAAGAATGGTATAATAAAAAAGTGTTTCGTTTGATTAAAGAAATCAACAGTTAAAATATATGTACAAGTCAAAGACTCAACCTGTATAATCGTTCCAAAGATGAGAGGGGGGACGGAACTTTTGAAAAGCACATAATACAAGTTTTTAGGAAACTACCTGAGAGATGTGGCGTAATGTGATGAATATGTTTTATGTTTAATAAGAGTTCCTCAGTCTCGAATTCATTCGCCATTTTCGAAGATTCGAAAAAATTACACCCTTTCTCACTCTTTTTGTTGGCAACACTCCGAATGAATTTTTTTCAATCTGTTTTTTGGTAATTATTACTGAATAGACGCGCTATTGAATGTGAACTATGGCTTTTCATTTTTCATTTCTGCCTAACGTGGTGCGCAAATAAATTTGTCACCGGAGATCAAAATCGATAAAAACCAGGCCTGATTCATTGAGATTGTATTTCCATCAGTATTAAATGCAGAATCAATTCCTACTATGATTTGCTTTTTTTCTTAATTAAGAAAGCAAAACATGGTTTGCTGTAACATTTTTTTCGAAAACAATAAATTGCAAATTTTTTCCGTTTGATTCCTGTTCATATCCTCGGTTCAAGAATTATTGACATCGAAGAATTCTTTTGAAGTCCAATCGCAGCTTTATTTCTATGTGTTCGTCATAGCAATTAAATTTATAAATACCTATCACCTAAAAATGAAATGGTTCTTTTTCGAAGTAAGTCGAAGATTGTGTGAATTTGTACCCCAGCAGAATTTCCGGATTTGAGATCAAATGCCTAGAAATTCAGGTCCGATAACAAAAATATCGTGGAACTCGAATGTAGAGATATCAATCAAGACAGAAACGAAACTTAATGAATGAATCTACTCATTTTCCGTGTAAAATATATTAAGTCACTTTTCATTAGTATTTATTAAAACTCTCATATCATGAATGATTAAGCATGTATGAAAGCAATATAATTGATGAGAAAAGTAAATATTCATATTATTCTGTTCCAACAACCATAACTGTTATCATCATGTTCATAATGAAAGGATTTATGTTTACGATATCATAATATTCCATAATTATATCCTGACTGATCTCCGTCTATTCATTTTCCTACGTGCTTTGTGCAGGCTTTCCATTTATTAGCTTTACACTTTTTGATAGCCTCATTTCAATGATATTTCACTCACTCCCTGTCTTCTTACTTGCTCTGATTTCTCGGATTATAACACATTTCTCAGTAGTAATCTAAGGACGTCATGGTTAGTAATTAATTGCCTTCTTTTTTGACCAAAATTCTCCGAACAGTACCTACTGCGCCTCACGGTCCCTTGTTGCAAGGCGAGAGGTATACCATTCATTTTCAATAACACAAGACAAACAAACTCGAATGTCTTGGTTCACTGATATTTCCAATACCAACGTGAATTCTACGACACGAAATCTTACTGAATGGGCTACTACCAACATGATTGTCAAAAGCCGCCCGAGATGTCGATAATTTTTGGATCGAGTAGCTGGTATACATAAATCATTATAGCGACACGTAGTCCACCGGTGTGTAGAACTCTGCACAATGCGAGCGCCGTGCTTGAGCAAATTCTGTGAGCAACTCACATTTACGTCATCAGCAGGCTTCGCTCACATCAGCCAATCTGATGAGTCCATTGTGGGCGAAGCCGGGACGAAACGTAAACCCCATCCCGATTCACTGAATGGGAGCAACGCGCTACATCATTATCATCAAATTTCAAACCAAAAGGTTTAGGAAAATTTCGAAAATGAATAACCCATGGGATTTTGCCCATGTAAGGATTCACCCGAATCATTTAGAACTGAAACGAACGCTGACAATTTTAAGAGTAGATTTTTTCAAGTTTTCCTAGTTACAGACAGATGTACGAGAGAACTTACTGCGATTCTAAACAGGGCCGGATTAATCATTTGGGGGCCCCTAAGCTCCTAAGCAGTGCAATATTCCCTGGTGTAAAACATTCAATAATGGGGCACGTGGAGCCCCTAGCTGATGCGGGGGCCCCTAGGCAGTCGCCTACTCTGCCTATAATGGTTCGGTTCGAAATACCACAAGCACACATTTGTGTAAAGTGAAAACGCTCTTACACATAGAAAAAAAGAGCTCATTTGAATGAGTGACATAGAGGGGTGCAACAAAATCTATATCATATTATACTCCATTCACTTTTATAAAGTAACGCGATTGGCCAAGATTTAGGTTTATCAAGTTTTTTTACCTGAAAAAATCGCAGGTTGGCACTTGTGAATGACATTCCGTCTATGAATAAATCTTGGAGACGTTGCCGACGTTTATTTTTCATTATTAATTATCAAGCCTGGAAACTAAGAATGCCGAACGTAGTTTCGAAAAAGCAGAGGCAAAGTTTCAGAAAGTGCTATTTAGAATTGAATCTGCGCATTCTAAAAGTAACCCAGATAATTCTCCTGAATACATTATTTTCCCGAAGTAAATGAAAATTTTGTTGAATACCTAATTACTACCACATATATGTAGAAACGGCAACGTTGCTTGTTCAACTGACAGAATAATGACTATAACCTAACATTTTCGAAATATACACGGTGAAATGTGTCAGAATTCCATGGCCAACCGGTATACTTCATAAAAGTGAATGGAGTATAGCTATAGATTTTTTAAAAATCTAAGCTACCCTATACTCACCTACAACTTGCGTGGATATTTTCCCATGTTTCCCTCTGACATATAGGTCTAGGCCAGTCAATATCAGTGCATGATCCCAATGTTGAGGTTCCTTATCTCCCACAGGATTTTTGGTCCTTTGCCAGTTGCAAAAATTCGACAGGAATCGATCGATATCAGGTGGCCTCGAAAGCCCTGTTGCTTCTTCCTTGAGGATTTCTAAGCGTTTCAGAACAAAATTCACTGGTCTTCCCAAGCTTGGATCATGATACAATAATTGAACCTAAAATGAAAACCCAGACATCATAATTGTAAGATACAGAGAGAGAACTGTTCTTTATTTTTTGTCCTTATATCAAAATATTTTTGGGTTATATATTATTATAGCCAGTAAGAAAATTACAGTATTTCACTATCTTTATTAAACTGCTTCGTTTCGCCACTGATTTGCAGCATCTTCAGGCCTAGATGTACATAAAGAATTTTCAAAATAAATACAAATTTTCAACATGGATAAAATGATTTAAGGAAACAAGATCGTATAAGAGCTTGTCAAACTAATTTCTCTATAATACCATTAATTGAATACAATTTCCAATGTTTTAAGGAACTTTTCTCACAAAATCATCAATGTTACAATTATTTTTGGCGCATTTGAATTTTGAACGCTCGATCTAGACTGGATTATTTACTGACATCAACAGATTTGTTTTGGTCATCATCTGAGTAGATTTCCGGTATTTAATGCAGGACGTCGATTATATCATTTTGAATTTTTGATTCTATAATAAATTGAACATCGTATCATTATAAATATCACTCAATGCGAAGATATCCGTTTTTTCATTTATTGATTCTTTCTCTCTTCTAATGAATTTCATTTCGATTTCGAATGAATCTTCTTTGATAGAAATCCTCTGTTCGGCCTATGTTTTGCCCTCCCTACGTATTATTTTTACATTATCCAGAAGGAATAGAATATATCAATTTTGATTGGTTTTCTTTAGGTATTTGGTCCTGGAATTGTGAAAAAAGATTTTCATTGTTGTGTTCTTATTAGAGAATATTTTTTTGTAGTCAAATTGGTTTACAAGATTTTTAATTTTCTCACTAGCAATAAGAAAGAATGGAAGAATCATAATTTTTTTCGAGTCATCATTTTCTTTATCTTCTTTGAAGTTGTTGTTTTATAGGTTGTTAACTCTTGTTCGTATAATCCTATTTGTTTATTGTTGGGGATAGGAATTCTTCTCTAGAAAATTTTTTACTTTCTTTATTTTATTTGATCGATATAGAATTCCTTAGTTTGGTTGCCACCAGGGAAAGATATTTTCTCATATTTATATTCGTAAACGAGATCCCACCTGAAGATCAATCATATTTTTTCTAATGGAAATATTATTTTATCGTAATTATGGAGAAAAGAATACAGAAGGTATACAGGGCTTCGACCTAAAACAGGAAGTACCATTTCATTGAAAATTTGGTTTCCTTGATGTTCCTCTCATATCGAAAATACCAACAACTTTTATATTTCAAATGGAACACTCTGTATATTTTAAAGTAATGTGCCATAATAATACAGGATTGTTCAAAATACGAGGCTTTTCCGAGAGATACTAAAACAATAAAAATGGGAAACCTAAAGCACTGACGTGTCGTCAGGAGCTTTTGAGCGCTCGTTTCTCCATCTTGTAAGTTGATCGATCCTAGAGAAAGGTTTGCACTCAAGATACAACGAAACAAATTGTGAAAGCTGTCTAAACAAATTCAACATCATGTTTCTGACTATGTTATAACATAAATATTGGAAATTTTTTGACGATAATTTCCTAGAATTTCATCTGGTTCGGTTCAAGCGTACTGCACGAATCTTGAATGCATTATTTTCCATCAAAATGCAAAATTTCATCTCGATCGAACCTGTAGTTTTAAAATGAGCAGGAAAACTGAATTTCGAACGACCATATTTACGAAACCCCTGATTCGTTATCAGTGAGTCGAACCTAGTCGATTGTTAAATTCGAACGGCCTAACTCAGTTTGTATACTGAAAGCATTTTTTTCGAAAATAGCTTGTCCAACCCATTCAATACATTTTGGGGAATTCCTTGAGAACAACACTAGGAAAAATATACAACACCCCAAACCTAGCACACTTCTGCAAAAACAATTTTTCGAAAATCTTAAAGAATGTGCCAATACACACATTACCATAAAAAACAAATCCGGAATCAAATACGGAAAATCAACTTGAATTAAGGAGTGTCTGATACTCGTATTCATAAAAAAGAATCATCAGACAGGGTTCAATATTCCAAATTTAGGACGAGCACATTCAACTGCAATTCGGCACCTTTTGCCGAATTGCAATATTCCATGAGGACTTGGCCTAAATATTACGGCCTTTGACGGACCCTAGCATTTAGTAATTAGGTAGTGACGTAATTTTAGATTCCATATAAATAGATGTACGAATATGTAATAAACCATTCCAGTTTCGTCTTAGTTAATTCACTACACTGAAATAGTCAAACCCAGAGAAGTGAGACTAACAAACTCACTATATCTTACAAGGAGAAGAAATAAATCGTTACAATACCAAGAGTTAGAGGACTCCTTAAAACGAAAGAGCCACACGTATAAACAAAGAGGATCAGCTGTATTATGCTCCAACGATCTAACGATATTTTTTACCGAAAATAAAAAATTTCAGTTTTTTTCATCGTTACCTATACGGAAGAAGGGATTCTCAATTCCCTCTTTTATAATATCCTGAGCGAATAAGAACCCCCTTTATCATTACAGCAACCAAGACGATACAAGTTCATCATATCCCGTTCAGAAATAAACTCAATTGCTTTCACTCATTATACAATTGGAACACAATTAAACATCAGCCTAGATATTCTATATAAATATTGTATTATATCACAATTACCCATTTGGGTTAGTAGTATCGAAGTCAAGGCAACTAATTTTCCCAATAATTTTGTTATAGTGCCGAGCACAGAATGGACTCCTGTATGATATAGTATGGTCGGATGAATAATTTATATTTGTCCATAGAACGGTTGGCAAGGTCACTTATGATATCAATTCGTCAATATCTGGAATGAAAACTAGGTGATCTTTTACGACAAACTGGGTCGATATACTAGTTTGACTGTAGATTCCTCTTGTCACACTTTTTTCCATTATCAAAATTCAGCTTTGACTGAAAGATATAGAGTGTTTTCTGCCCTTATCTTCAGATCGTAGTTTTCTCTCCACTTTTGGTGCATATATTTTTAGTCGCATCTGATATCAACTTGATCCATTCTCAAATCCATGAAAAAATACTTGACAATTTTTTGGGAAACTAAGAAATTCCGAGTAGTTTCTCGGATTTGTTCAAAAAAGTTGTAAATTTTACATATGTGTTTTTTAGAGCAGGACCTAGCTTTTGAATATCAGTGAACTACAAAACATAATAATGCCCATTTTATTTTTGAACTGTTTTTTTTTTTCAGTCAATATTCTTCAGAACCTACACCTTATACTTTATAAATTGACAATTTATATTCACTATTCATATTCACTACAAAGATACACATTGAATTGACTATTTCACTCATTTCAAAAACTGACCAATCACAGTCCAAAGACAGCTCGTATTATCGCGATAATACCAACTGTCTCTGAATTGGTCTGACTATTTCCCTCGTCTGAATTTCCACCAATCAGAACCGCGCAATTTTGAATCACAAATGGTTTCTAGATGGAAAAACTGTATGGCAGCAGCTGTCAGCAGCCTTTCGGGTTTACCCGCGGCAAAACTTGACAGTTGTTGTCAACGAAAATTAATAATACATATTACATATACTCCATTCACAATTATAAAATCACAACTCTGGCCATGGTTTCGTTTTCAGGAATTGGTGCACCTGATGAAAAATCTGTGCGCGTACATAGAATATCGTTTATGACGAAACGACGATGCCAGTTTTTCTGTTTACATCAAAGTAAAAGTATCAAAGATTTACCACATTCTGTTAGTTCGAATCGATTGACGATTTTGGGGCGAAATATCGATAGGAAATCGCCTATTTTTCCGTTCTTCGTCGTCCAGAAGAAGTTTCGTGCAAGTGTCATTTTTTCCTTTCACGAGTTCTGGCGTGAGTACGAACGGCAAATTTGAATTGGACCAAAAATCGATTTATATGCATAAATAAAGCGAAAGTAGGTACAAATCGAACTTTTTACACTTGATAACGAAGTTTTTTTTAGGTATCTGGCCGTTTTGAAAGATTTCAAACGAAATTCCGGTCCCCCAGAAGTTTGGTTAGTTTCGGTATCGGTTTTGGTGCTCAAAATTTATTTGGAATGTGTAAATGGACAAAAAAGGCTTCCTTATACGATCTTCTAACGAAAGCGATTGGAAAATATGGTTCAGGTAGGATTTTCGAGGAAAGAACTTGCAGAATGAAATTGCACGATTTTCGTAAGTACCTAAACGGGTTTTGGATGGCCATCATCGGTCTGTAAATGATTATTGTTGATCGTTTTCACGTTTCAGAAAAAAATACGTCGAAAAAGCTAAAAAAGAAGAAATATGACTATATTGCATTCCACAGTTGGTGAATTCAGATTCCGATGAATTGAAATGTGTCACTGGAGCTTTCATTCCTTTGCCGAAAGTAGAAATAGGCTATTTTGAACCAGAATACATTGGTTTTTTCCATATTCCAGGAGTTTGTGTCTTATTTTAGAACAGGTGAATGATAAATGTGTAGCATATGTTCGAATTATTCCAATTTATTTGTACAAGTAATGTGGTAGTAATGTATGAATATTTTTTAATCTAATAAATTACTATATAATCAGAATATTTTACTCCTTGTTCATAAGATCAAATAAATAAAATGTCGTCAAGTCTTGAACTTTCAGTTCAAGAGGATAATAAACATTAAATCTTCACAAGCATGCATATGAAAATTATGTGAAAGCAATGCAATTTTTTTCCATGGCGAAAAATAATATAAACGTTAATTATTTTCGTCCATCACATCTTTTCCAATTCATTCACATTCTGAGAAATACGCTAAGAATGTAGAAAGGGCAACATAGTGTTGACTTGGAACATAAAAATATTTTGAAAAACGTCATAACTTCGATACAGAGTGGAATGTGTCAAATTTCCAAGGCCAGAGTTGTGATTTTATAATTGTGAATGGAGTATAGATGCATCCAGAATTATCTGTTACTCATGAAATATTCTTGTCAAATACCATTCGTGCATCTAATTTTTCCTGAGAAAAAAATCGAAAAAACACAGTGCAAAGTAATATTTTTTTAACAAAAAGCATTCGTGCAGGTGCAAAAATCCTCGTCTTCGACTCGGATTTTTGTTGCCACCTGCACTCATGCTTCTTGTTAAAATATTACTTAGCAACGTGTTTTTTCGATTTTTTTCGGAAAAATTGGATGCACTTATGATATTACGTCTGACAACTTCGGTATTTTCAGCGATTGAACCAGAGACTAATCTGTGATTGAACTATATAGTCCATCCAAGAATGATTGACATCTCGGGGGGCTTTGGAAAATCGAAATTATGTTGGTAATGCCCATTCAGTAATATTTTGAGTTGCAGAATTCAGGTTGGTGTTGGAAATAACACTGACATTTTGTTCTGTCATTAATGTTTCGAACAAATTTGGCAAGTGAAATTTATTAGATGTTCTGTGATGAATATCTTTGGAGAGAGGCTCATGAAAAGTGTACATCTAATGAATGGAAAGCCTGCACAGTGCATGTAGAAAAAGAAAAGAGAGAAGATTAGTCAAAATATTAGGAATGTTATGATATATCGCTGACAAAACTTTTCATTATGAACATGACGAGTTCTGCCCAGATGAGGAAAAAATAACATGTTGTGGTTGTTGAAACAGAATAATAGGAATATTTATATTTTTCATATTTTACACCTTCATTGTTCACAAATATTGAAAGTTACAATGTCATGACAAAATTCTTCATATATTAAATAGATCCATTGGTTAAGTTTTGTTTTTGTCTTGATATCTATTACAAATTTCACAATCCATTCACATTGCAGTAACACGCTTCAAATTATCAACTAGATTGTTTGGGTTTAGCGAATATTCATATTGAACATTGAGAAGGACCGTGCTATTTAATCACCCACGATATTTTTCGTTATCGAACCAGAATTTCCAGGCTGTATGCTCCTATAATTGATCGTAAGATCGAAAATGTATCAATACAAGTACAAGATGAAAATAATATACTGCTGG
The DNA here is from genome assembly GCA_910592335.1 of Adalia bipunctata. Taxonomy (NCBI): domain Eukaryota; kingdom Metazoa; phylum Arthropoda; class Insecta; order Coleoptera; family Coccinellidae; genus Adalia; species Adalia bipunctata. Next base: position 6,340,426 of record OU342949.1, on the reverse strand, counting down.
TATACAGATTCACATGCTGGTAATCGTATGTGAAATTGGGAACATTTTCATGTTCAAAGTTTCTTACTTTAAAAAAATATCGTTCAATTTTTAGGTTATTTCTAAATTTCTAATCTATGATGAGAGCACAGAAAATTTTCAGTTACTTTTTTGTAACTAGAAATAAAGCTGCGACTGGACCTCCAAGGCCTGCTCTGATGTCAATCATTCTTGGATGGACTATAGATACCAACAGTTTGATAACTAATGAATATAAATTGTAGACGTCAACTTTACATGTTTTTCATTGCTTTTCTCAAATATGAAGTTTCTGACCTTTCATTTCGTTCGTGAAATAGTCTTATAAAATATCACACGAGACTGAATTTACCTCATAAGTCTATATTTCATTTCCAAACTCAAATGATTTGCTTTTTGGAAACACCACTCGTCCTACGGACTCGTGATGTTTCCAAGCAACTCATTTTCGTTTGAAAATTCAATCTCTTGTGATATTACTACTACTGATAATAAATGAAGGGTACAGGGGAAAAACCAGCTAAGTCATTCATTGGCAAGATTTGAGATAAGGCGCGCAAATTATAGCCAATCGAAGGATCTTTCTCTTTACTATATCAACCATGGGAAAAATCGGTTATGTAAGCTATGACAAACGATCAAAAATTTCATATGCAGAGGGAAAACCAGCCTAAGACCATGCGGTACACGGAAATAATCGGCTAAATCAATCGACATTGGCACTTTAGAGTTCCAACTTGTTAAATCAACAAATCAATCCCCATTCAAAGTTGAACAATTGTCTGAAACATGCCCTCACAACAATGAATATAAAACATGAAAATGGCTCTAGATCGAAAGTAACAGAAAGTGACTTGGCCGGTTTTTCCCCTGTACCCTTCAAATCATAATCACCTGCGATTTATGAGTCATAATCCATTGGTTTATAAACCCTCATAGTTCTATACCCGTCAATTACACTCAGCCCACTTCCACGGCAGGAAGCAGGTAAGTGAGAAGGGAAATGGGCAGGGTGAGAATGTAATCACTTCACTTCTGCTGCCACTCGCGCTGCCGGTCACTCTCTAAATTTGCGGTTTTTCGTGCGGCAGTCAAAAGGACGGCAGCCCAAGTGTTAGAGTTAGGGAGTGATCACATTCAGGGCCCGTATTCTCGACAAGTGATCTTTCGGTGCGTATACGTTTTCTGTATTGTATTTATGTATACCAGAAGTATACGCACCGAAAAATCACTTGTCGAGAATACGGGCCCTGCCTAGTTACGGTCGTGCGTACTTTGTCGTATCAATTGATTGAAATCGTTAATTGTTGCGAAAAATGTCGACGTGTGGAGCAACAAAAAAATTATAAAATTTCTAGAACACCTTGAGAGTGATATGGGATTCTTCTGATAAAAACAATAAAGTTCAGCACAAAGTGCACGATGTATTAATATCATACACCATCTTCTACGACGACGAACTATCTTTTGGAGTTTATATGTTTTCAAGACACTTACATATATAAATGAAAGTCTAATAAGAGACAGAGTGCTGAGGCTTCAATTTCGTCGTCCGCCATTGCCAAAACTTGATCGCCAGAGAGATGATTGAGCAGAGTGTAAATACTCACTGCCTTTCTATACTGCCGCAGAGGAATTCCGGGAAATATTTTTGGTAGCCCGAGAAGCGGTGGAAGTGGCTGAGTGTAATTGAGGCAATAGAAATTCATTTGGATTTGGATGTCAGCAATATGAAAATTCTAAAAAATAGAAATTTTGAGTATTTTTATACGAATTATTCTAAAGTCGTGAACAGAGTTCTACTCATCCGCGTGAATATGTGCTTGTTGAATAATATACTCTTGGTGGAAACTACTTGAAAAACTCTTCTTTTTTCAACTAGCTTAAAAGTTAAAGGCACGCAATCCTGTTTTGTAAGCTATTCATTTTCCGCACGCCACGACGGGATATCACTTCGGTTTCATAAGGGTCAGTCCTACCGATTATTTTGTTAATCAATACCGATCCACCTGAAACCAGCTTTTGTGGTTTTGTTCGCTGCCGACACCTCAGTTGTCATTATAGCTTCGAATTTTAAAGAATTAATTCATGTTTGTATAATCTCGATGAAGAGCTGTCCGAGAAACGTTGTCAACGTTGACGTCGTTGACAAAACTCAATTAATTTATTTTGGTTTGAATAATGTCTGCATGTAGGGATCCCTGAGTGATCAATTTTTCTAAGAGCATGATTAAATCTTATTAATTTGTTGAATTCTGTCTATATGGATAGTACCCTAATATGGTGCCATCATGCCATACCTACGTGGTACGAAATTGAGTAGTTTATTCTATACAATGAGTCGGGTGAAGGTTTTGTTTATTGATTCACTGAGTCCGTACTTCTGTTTATTTTATATTCACATCTTTCACTACATTTTGTTGTAGTGTAGGTATGTTAACAGAATTTCTGTTGCACAGAAAAGAGTTTTCCCCATCTTTTCGTGTTGATTCACGCTCCTCCTGTGAACCTATCGTTCTTAGACACGGTTTTTTGACTGCTCCCTCCATTTATATTCATGAGTCACTTCAACTAATTAAAAGGAATTATAAAAGTCTAGAGAATCTTTTCAGCCATCACTCCTTTCCATAAATGAAAGAATTCTTGATCTTTCCAAGAAAAGGACAACATAATTTTAAAATTCACCCATCTGCAAGGGTTTGAAATTTTTCAGCAATTCAACCGATCACACGAAATATATCTGGTTCTGGTTAATATAATAATAATAACAAAGCAGTTTATTGACCGATAAATTGGCCAGAAGGCCATCGACAAAATTAGTCCTGCAGCCAGAAAAATCTTATTATACAATAAATGAATCTATCTTTGTACAGGTTTCAATTTTTGTTATTGTAACAGTAATTTGTGTAAAAAAAATTACAAAACAAAGTGGTTCTGGTTGAATTTCAGAGAAATAATGAATTCTTCAATCACTTAAAAAAGTTAAAATGAATATATCATTGATAACTAACGAGTATCCAACAACTCATACCAAGTTAGCCACTTGGTTTTGTCGCCCTGGACACAGTATGAGGTAGATATCTACGACCATTATGAAAAATGATATTTTCGAATTGATCTTTCTTCAACGATTTCAAAAATATCATGATATACTTCCCAGTTCACTATACAGGGTCTTTCACGAGGAACCTCACCCATATTTATACGGGAAACTACTGAACGTAATTTCATGAAATTCAGCACTTATAAGTATTTCACGATGCTGATGAAATCTAAAATATTTTCAAGGCATGAGCATGACGTCAACTTCCGTTTTTCAAATTAGAACACCATTTTTTTATTGCAGAAATAGATTCCTTAGGAAATTTCAAGTTATTTTGATGTAACATTTTTCAGTTTTGGTTGGAGAATTCTCTCTGAGCGGGAAAATTCGAAAAAAAAAATCGAAAATAGAGCTCCGCTGAAACAAGAATAACTTCGAGGTTTTTGGATGGAAAATTTTCATTTTTGGGATTTTTCAAGATGTAAGATTGATGTATCCACTTTAAAAATCGAAATCGCGATTCATGATACAGGGGGTGAAAAAAATCGCTTTCAAAGTTAGGGATGACAAAATCGTGAAAAATCAATTTTTTCAAATTAGAACCCCATTTTTTCATGGCAGATATTGAATCTACGTTAAAAAATAATGTGAGTGTATGCATCACACACTTGCCCTAAAGTGGATATTAACTCAGGGCAAGTGTGTGATGCATACACTCACATTATTTTTTAACGTAGATTCAATATCTGCCTTAAAAAAATGGGGTTCTAATTTGAAAAAATTGATTTTTCACGATTTTGTCATCCCTAACTTTGAAAGCGATTTTTTTCACCCCCTGTATCATGAATCGCGATTTCGATTTTTAAAGTGGATACATCAATCTTACATCTTGAAAAATCCCAAAAATGAAAATTTTCCATCCAAAAACCTCGAAGTTATTCTTGTTTCAGCGGAGCTCTATTTTCGATTTTTTTTTTCGAATTTTCCCGCTCAGAGAGAATTCTCCAACCAAAACTGAAAAATGTTACATCAAAATAACTTGAAATTTCCTAAGGAATCTATTTCTGCAATAAAAAAATGGTGTTCTAATTTGAAAAACGGAAGTTGACGTCATGCTCATGCCTTGAAAATATTTTAGATTTCATCAGCATCGTGAAATACTTATAAGTGCTGAATTTCATGAAATTACGTTCAGTAGTTTCCCGTATAAATATGGGTGAGGTTCCTCGTGAAAGACCCTGTATAGTGAACTGGGAAGTATATCATGATATTTTTGAAATCGTTGAAGAAAGATCAATTCGAAAATATCATTTTTCATAATGGTCGTAGATATCTACCTCATACTGTGTCCAGGGCGACAAAACCAAGTGGCTAACTTGGTATGAGTTGTTGGATACTCGTTAGTTATCAATGATATATTCATTTTAACTTTTTTAAGTGATTGAAGAATTCATTATTTCTCTGAAATTCAACCAGAACCACTTTGTTTTGTAATTTTTTTTACACAAATTACTGTTACAATAACAAAAATTGAAACCTGTACAAAGATAGATTCATTTATTGTATAATAAGATTTTTCTGGCTGCAGGACTAATTTTGTCGATGGCCTTCTGGCCAATTTATCGGTCAATAAACTGCTTTGTTATTATTATTATATTAACCAGAACCAGATATATTTCGTGTGATCGGTTGAATTGCTGAAAAATTTCAAACCCTTGCAGATGGGTGAATTTTAAAATTATGTTGTCCTTTTCTTGGAAAGATCAAGAATTCTTTCATTTATGGAAAGGAGTGATGGCTGAAAAGATTCTCTAGACTTTTATAATTCCTTTTAATTAGTTGAAGTGACTCATGAATATAAATGGAGGGAGCAGTCAAAAAACCGTGTCTAAGAACGATAGGTTCACAGGAGGAGCGTGAATCAACACGAAAAGATGGGGAAAACTCTTTTCTGTGCAACAGAAATTCTGTTAACATACCTACACTACAACAAAATGTAGTGAAAGATGTGAATATAAAATAAACAGAAGTACGGACTCAGTGAATCAATAAACAAAACCTTCACCCGACTCATTGTATAGAATAAACTACTCAATTTCGTACCACGTAGGTATGGCATGATGGCACCATATTAGGGTACTATCCATATAGACAGAATTCAACAAATTAATAAGATTTAATCATGCTCTTAGAAAAATTGATCACTCAGGGATCCCTACATGCAGACATTATTCAAACCAAAATAAATTAATTGAGTTTTGTCAACGACGTCAACGTTGACAACGTTTCTCGGACAGCTCTTCATCGAGATTATACAAACATGAATTAATTCTTTAAAATTCGAAGCTATAATGACAACTGAGGTGTCGGCAGCGAACAAAACCACAAAAGCTGGTTTCAGGTGGATCGGTATTGATTAACAAAATAATCGGTAGGACTGACCCTTATGAAACCGAAGTGATATCCCGTCGTGGCGTGCGGAAAATGAATAGCTTACAAAACAGGATTGCGTGCCTTTAACTTTTAAGCTAGTTGAAAAAAGAAGAGTTTTTCAAGTAGTTTCCACCAAGAGTATATTATTCAACAAGCACATATTCACGCGGATGAGTAGAACTCTGTTCACGACTTTAGAATAATTCGTATAAAAATACTCAAAATTTCTATTTTTTAGAATTTTCATATTGCTGACATCCAAATCCAAATGAATTTCTATTGCCTCAATTACACTCAGCCACTTCCACCGCTTCTCGGGCTACCAAAAATATTTCCCGGAATTCCTCTGCGGCAGTATAGAAAGGCAGTGAGTATTTACACTCTGCTCAATCATCTCTCTGGCGATCAAGTTTTGGCAATGGCGGACGACGAAATTGAAGCCTCAGCACTCTGTCTCTTATTAGACTTTCATTTATATATGTAAGTGTCTTGAAAACATATAAACTCCAAAAGATAGTTCGTCGTCGTAGAAGATGGTGTATGATATTAATACATCGTGCACTTTGTGCTGAACTTTATTGTTTTTATCAGAAGAATCCCATATCACTCTCAAGGTGTTCTAGAAATTTTATAATTTTTTTGTTGCTCCACACGTCGACATTTTTCGCAACAATTAACGATTTCAATCAATTGATACGACAAAGTACGATATTTTCTGAGTTAATATTCACTTTAGGGCAAGTGTGTGATGCATACACTCACATTATTTTTTAACGTAGATTCAATATCTGCCTTAAAAAAATGGGGTTCTAATTTGAAAAAATTGATTTTTCACGATTTTGTCATCCCTAACTTTGAAAGCGATTTTTTTCACCCCCTGTATCATGAATCGCGATTTCGATTTTTAAAGTGGATACATCTATCTTACATCTTGAAAAATCCCAAAAATGAAAATTTTCCATCCAAAAACCTCGAAGTTATTCTTGTTTCAGCGGAGCTCTATTTTCGATTTTTTTTTTTCGAATTTTCCCGCTCAGAGAGAATTCTCCAACCAAAACTGAAAAATGTTACATCAAAATAACTTGAAATTTTCTAAGGAATCTATTTCTGCAATAAAAAAATGGTGTTCTAATTTGAAAAACGGAAGTTGACGTCATTTCCGGAAAAACCGGAGGTGCTCATGCCTTGAAAATATTTTAGATTTCATCAGCATCGTGAAATACTTATAAGTGCTGAATTTCATGAAAATACGTTTAGTAGTTTCTCGTATAAATATGGGTGAGGTTCCTCGTGAAAGACCGTGTATATCGAAAATTTCGAAAAAACGCTTTTCGTTCAACAAAATACAAGCAGGCTTTGATTCACTGATGCGGTCATAGAATTTCATGTCTTATTTATTTTCACTTGTCAAATCCAATTCAGTTTCATCATTGTTGTATCGACTCGCGCTTCTAAAGTTCTGATTTATATCACTATCACATCATGCCTTTCGAGAATTATGCAAATTGAAATATGCAAGAAAATCATTAGCGTTAATTTCCCAACTAATATTAAAATATGCTTAAATGGTTTATACAAGCAATTTATGACACTGATATATTTTGAGAGATATCCTGAAAAAACTCAGTCGCAGAAATATTTATGTACCTATCTAATTTAACAAAAAGCATCATCAAAAGATGTAATTTATGTATTTCTTCGAATGGACAACGATTTGAACATTGGTTGTGAATATTATTTTTTTTTGAATAAACCAATATTTTTTCTTTATGGAGCTTTTTTTTGCCCTTCGTGGAATCATTCATTACTGTCATCAACGTGTTACATACAATTATGTGATATTGTCATCATCATCATCCAAGTATTCAAAGGCTTTTCAGTTTAGCAGAGGAATCATAATAGAATCAACAAGATTCTGGTATGAGTAATAATAAAGCTAATATTTACTGAATCAATTTGGCAGCTTACAATAAATGTGAGATATCGAATTCTATGGCCTCCTTTTTTTATCTTTTATAGTTTAGGAGCTGTAGTACTAAACCATCGAAATCAGGCCACCCTGTACAGAGAGCATATTTGTTGCTCCAATCTTGAATTTATCTCGCTTGCAAACTTCATGCATCGTGCAAAAAATATGCACTTTTCTACAACAATTACAAACATGTGTCCAGTATTGTATTGATTGATGGTCAAGTCATCATTTATTTGTGAAGAAATTTCATGACAATTCATCGATCCCATTTAGAGGACACCGTAGAAGATCGATTTTGTCTCTGAATACAAATGGATAGTGGAAAAACTCACCGCATTGATCATGGCAAGCACAAAACGAATGAGTTTTCTTTCCGTGTCCACTGGAAAGTTATTCCTCATGAGATCGAATAGATCTCTGTCCACAAACACAGCAGTTTCCACGAACACTGGAGCCCCTGCAGGAAAATTCTCCCTTTTTCTTCTGACAGTCTTTCTATCATTAGGCTCTTTTGTGGAAGTGTCTCTTAGGTATCCTTGAATTTTTGTATGATGAGTGCACTCTAAATTGCTTGAATTCTTTTCTTCGTGGTCAACATACTTCTCTAATAGGATATGTGGAAAATGTGTTTTGTTCTTGAATCTGGCAGGAAGCGGTTGAATGAGGTAGAATTTAGCATCGTCATGGACAACCCCTCTCTACAAAGAAATTTCTTCATTATAATTCGATTCAGAATTCAACTGAGAATCAGAAAATGGCCATCCTCACAAAATGAACTTTCATGAGTTTTGAAAGGCTACGAATAAATAATAATCATTACGGCCTGATAGCGCTCAACGTGATTCCTTTAAAAAAAAGGAAATGGGCATTATAGTAATTATTCCTGAGCAAAAATATTCTTCTGGAAATCATTATCGATATTACTCTTCTAAAGGTGCCATATGCAACTTTCCGCACCCAAATACTTGCTGCATGGCACGTCGGCTCAAAATGAAAAATGAAATTTATCAACTACCGACACTATGAATTATTGTTATTCTTTCTTTATTTCAATTCATTTCAAAGAAGTGGAATGAAAAATGGAAATACCAAACAACTGGTTCGAAATTTATACCACATCGGTAGATTTTGACCTCAACATGAAAAATTTAATAGGACTGATAGAAAAGCATTCCAATTATACAGGGTGATTCCGGAGGAGACCGTCAGATTTTAGGAGAAGTTCGCACTAGTCAAGGCAGTTTCGAAACAATGTTTGGATTATGGTTGGGGGCCTTTATTGAGAGTCTACTGGGTGATTTGTCCGATTCGACCGATTCTTCTTGTATTCATAACTTTGGTATGGCTTGATCAATATTTATGAAATATTGATTGTGGAACAATATAATTGTTTACTCTCAATAATACCAACACTTTTTCAAAAATACAGGTTGGGAATGATGATAAGTTCAGATTAAATTTGCAGGTTGAAAAAACACCCTGTACATTCCGTTTTCAAAAATTCGCGACCTGCTTCAGATTCTACCATAAGTTTACATTACTGGAGCATTTTTGCCAAACAAAAAATGAAAACCCTCCAGTGAATAAATGCAAACTTATGGTACAATCTGAAGCAGGTCGCGAATTTTTGAAAACGGAATGTAGAGGGTGTTTTTTCAACATGTATTGTTGAAATTATTGAAAGTAGACAATCATATTGGAAATTTCATCGGTATTGATCAAGCCCTACCAAAGTTATGAAAACAAGAAAAATCGATCGAATCCGACAGATCATTCTGTAGACTCTCAATAAGGGCCTCCGACCATAAACCAAACATTGTTTCGAAACTGCCTTGACCCTTGACTAGTGAAAACTTCTCCTAAAATCTGAGGGTCTCCTCCGGAATCACCCTGTAAAAACATGTATTTCTATATGCACAAAGATATTTTTCCGCAAATCGCAAGGAAATTTTGACATTCTTAACAAAATTTGTCATAGAAAAAGTTAAGATTTCCCAACTATTAGGAAATAGTTATTTAATCAACTAGTTTATTAATGACAGCGATTAATGGTCGAAATATTAATTGAATAATTAATGTTTGAGACCATTAATCGCTGAATTAATAAACGAGTTGATTACAAGATTTTTCCGTCGACCTCATCACGAATTGAATAGGAATTCTCGATAGAAATGAATTTTTATTTTGCATAATCGACAAATTTTACATAATGTTAATTTCTATGTTCATTTCGATATATTAATATTTATGCCCCCTATCGAACAATTCGAAAAATTCATTCTGAATAGTTCACATTTAGTTTGCATTCATATCATTACCTATGATATCCCATAAGGAACGTATGGAGAAAGTGGAGGTTGAAGTATTATCTACTTTGCAACTTGTATCACCTGAAATTTCTTCTGCAGTCTATTTTATTTCGAATGGAGTTTTTAACATACCCTTCTGTGACAGAAGTTGATTTCCAACCAAGCTCGATAGTGCTCTGACTGAATATTTTATGTTCGGTTGCCATGACAATCATGCATTAATAAGAAATCATGCATTAAAATAGCTCATTAATGGATGATTTTGAGTGCGTTGAAATGAGCTTTTATTCTATGGTCGACGGAAATATTCATTTCCTTACTGTGAGGAAATGATATTTCCTTACACTTGTCAGTGTTCTACATAAGCATATTCGTTCTTTTCTCAAGATTTCTCTGGCAATAACTTCAATAAAGCAGTAGTCACTGCCTCAACCAGCTCTAGAGGAGTCCCAGAAATGGAAAATGCATCATCACTTATCATTTTACACTGTTTCGTCTTCGAAAAGACCAGCAAATAAATTAATATTAGTCAAGTTTGACAATTCATCATTAATACGTGTCCATAGAAACGCAACCAATTCCATTCCGAATTTTAATATTCCATTTATTTATGAATGGGATAATTCGCGATCTTTTTCAAAATTGATTGAAATCTGTCGAATTTCAAACGATTTGCGGAAAATTAGGATGTTTACAACGTAGGAAAAGCCACATTCCTGGACTCTGTATCGCAATCTTCATAATCATCCAGGAATGTGAGGCTTTTCCTACCCGGTAAACAATGTACCTACTATTATCACATCTTTGGTAGAAAAATTACGACAAAATACAAGTATATCTTCCCAAGTTTTCGCTCCAATAGTTTTCTCTTCAATAGGGAAACGGGATTGGCAAACGTAGTAGTAAACGTTGCTCTGTGGAAAAATTTGATCTGTTGGGACAAGTTAGTGATATGAAGAATAAAACCCGTGCACGTCGCTCAAGAACAGCCGAGAATACTGCTGCTGTAGCCGAAAGAAGAAAACTGTTGTCCATTAGTTGTCATTCTTTGAAATCAGGCATTCCACAAATGTCATTTTGCATGGAGATTTTGGCTTATAAAGTTCAGTCAACACAAGAACTCAAGCCGGCCGATCATAAGCAACGTCTGATTGGGTTCTAGGAATGCATGAAAATGATCTGGAATTCCATCATTGAGTGATTAGGCCAGGCCCATTTCCACCTTGGTGGCATCTTCAACAAGCAAAATTGTCGCACCTGGGGCTCGAAAAACGCAAGAGTTATTGTTGAAAAGCTTCTCAACGTATGACTGTTTGGTGCGGTTTATGGTCCGGCAGGGTCATTGGACCTTATTTTTTCGAGAATGAGGCTAGAGCAACAGTTAGGGTGAATGGATCGCGCTATCGAGAGATGATTAATGATTTTTATAGCCGGAATTGGAGCTTGTCGAATAATATGAAGAATAGCTCGAAAACGGCGCGTTTTGGGCAAAAATACTATCTGCTTTTTAAATGAATTTCCTTTGGTCTTTCAGTATTCTCCCGTGAATTGACTGGGCTGGAACTTCAATAGCAGAGAAAATATTTAGTGATTGTTGAGTGGGAAATAGGCACCATGCACCATGAACAGAGTAGGTAAACATCTCACCAATATTCAGTTCATTTGAATCAACAATGTGAAGACATCGAGTTTTTTTGTATATTTTCGACACTCTGTATCATTCAAAAGAAGCCAAATTTTGAAAAATGTTAGAAATTTACAAGTCAAACTCGCCTCACCAAACGGATTTCAAAAATTTCAATATAGGTATCTACAGGATTTGGTCTCAGATTCACAATTCCTTGATATTTTTTTTTGTTCTTACGATAACAAACCTTTTTCTCTGAAACAAAGACTGTCAATGTAATGATTAGAAGCGCCATGGTGGCTACTATCCACCAATCAAGTACTTATTTCTGATTCTCAATGGAAAAATATTTTTTTGGGAACCCTTTATTCCAGCAACACTAAATTATCAATACTTACAATTCCATCACAAATGCTGACAGCAGCGTTCTCCCCCTTGAAGTGGCAGTTGGTGTCATTTTTGTGGTGATGAAGAATATTCGATCGATTGGCGTATGTTTCCAAAACTATGAAATTGTTTGCCAATACTTTGTCATTGTGTAGCAAATCGGCAGTTATGTTTTGTTTTGTTGCAGGCACATGAAGAATCAGTCGGTAGGATGAGGAACTGTTTAATTTCTCAAATGTAGGATATGTTATGTCGTACCTCGAATCTGCAAGAAAATTCCAGTTCAGATAAAAGATTTGGGAGTTACGATGGTAGGAAACAGAGCTGAAGATTGCATAGGAGTAGCTGTACCGGCCAATAATCCTGCCGCCTGTTGTCCCGAAAATATTGGAAAGACTACTCCTACTTATTAGAATCATTGGATACCAGCTGTACTGTACTTAGCCTTTTGGATGTGTCAGGCTTTTGACAGAGTCTGGAATGGTGGATTGTTGTATGTACAAGATCAAAAACATTTTTTCACTTAAGTTCTTTGATATATTGAAATTCTACCTCATAAACACAGTTTCGAACCAGATTAGGACAGGAATCATCGAAAACTTACAACATTCAAGCTGTCGTCCCACAAGGGAACGTGCTGGTGCCAGTACTCTACCTACAATACAGGTGACCCACAAATCATCAGCAGAAAATCAAGATTAACACTTCAAAAAAAAATATTGTACAAGACCATAACTAAACTAATATTGACATATTTTTATAGAACTCTGGAGTTGCGCAAGCAAATCTAACATTGTCCTGATACAAAGAGAACAATCTGAAATACTATGTATGATAGCTGACGCACCATGGTATGTTTTTCATCGGACTCTCCATGAAGACCTCAATATTTCATATTATTTTGAAGAAGTCATCAACGTATAGTTGATTTTTGGGAGAAATAATCCGAGTCAAAGCACAAAAGTTCAGGGGGCTATTGAACAACTATAATGTGATTTTTTGAGATGAGAATAAATTTTGTAGCTCTTCCGGTTTCACCAGAAACGATCTGTGTATTAGTTTTCCAAATGGAACAACTTGTACATTTTCATATTTCTGAAATCTAGAGCAAATTCTGAACATGATGAGATAGGTTTCATTAATTTTTTTTTTCAAAAACATTTTTTTTGGATGATGATTTTTTACATGTTGAACGTTCCTCGCCGATGCCATGTTATCCGGGAAAATGAAATTAGCATTTAAATTACAATATTTTGCCGCTGTTTTAATGTGACAAAATCACTTTTTTCGATTATCCCATGTTTTTTAAATGGCATCTTTATGGGACAATCTGTGCAACAGATTGTTTCGAAGGAAAGGAATCGAATTATTCCGAAATTTTGAATTTTTGACGCTAATTTTCAGAATTGAATATCAAATAGTCAAATAATAACACATTATTTGAGATAATCGAAAAAAAGTGATTTTGCCACATTAAAACAGTGGCTGGTGGCGGAGTATTGTAATTGAAATGCTTATTTCATTTTTTCCGATAACATGGCATCAGCGAGAAATGTCCAACATGTAGAAAATCATCATCCCTAAAAAAATTTTCCTGAAGGAAAAATTTATAAATGTTTAGCTTATCAGTTCATAATTTGCTCTTGATTACGAAAATGTGAAAATGCACAAGGTGTTCCATTAAAAGAAACTACTTTATACTCAGATCAAGTGCTAAAGAATTAATTTTCATCTCTAAAAATCACATTTCAGGTGTTCAATAGCCCCCTAAATTTTCGTGCTTTGAATCTGATTATTTCTCTCAGATTCACCGGTAGAAGCCGGAATCACCACTCAAGACTGCAAGAAAACCAAAACCGCATACTCCAACCATTAATCCCTAACATCCAACCGGAAGAAGATTACATAGAGTCAGAGATATTGGCCAGCTGATCTAATGAATGAGTTTCTCTCAGTGGAGTTAAGCTTTTCCTGCGATTAACCCCTTCAAATTTTGACAACAAACTAACTAAAGATCGTAAATTCTGATTGTTATTATGATATAATAAATAACAATCAGAATTGCATGTATCTAAAATGCTTCAACCGCATTGTGGCGTTGTCTTCAAGTCCTGAATATCATTGTTAACTCCTTTTCATATTTTAGAATGGAATTGAAAATATTTCTGTGGCACATTTTCATCCTCGATATCTATTTTCTTGTCGTCTCTTGGATAATACTCGTACATATCCTCTATGTTTCCCGCGATTTTTGAATTTTCGACGCATGCGTTTAATTCAATTCCTACCAACGATTCGGCTTCACTGTGTGATTGTGGACAGCAGGCATATGAGCCATATTGATGTTATTAGATTGAGGCTTGGAATGCACATAATAATGATATATCACCTAATTGATTGTTAATAAAAAAACTAACCTTATTGGAATACAAATGTTACAAACACGATATTCAGTTTTATTCGATTATATCTGCAACTGAAAAGCCATATTTCCCCATCAGAATAAGTTTCTTATTCGATTTTCCTCGAGATTAATTTGTAAACACCAATAACATGTTCATATTTTACTCGATATCCCAAAAATGTTTTGGAAAAAGATTTTGTATTGCCTTTGTGAGTAATCAAGCTATTCCGTATAAAAAACAATGATCTTCTGTGAATATTTCACAGATTTTCAAGAAAATGTTGTCAGCTTGTTGTTTTTTTCATTGAGGTGAGGGATTTTTTTGGTAACATAGTATAAATATCTATGAATTCCGCCATTTCCATCAAAAATCGACTTTGCCGCATAATTTCACGACGCATGCGTATAGTGAAAACCGGTGAAAAACATCGGTAACCTCAATCGCAACTCTGAACATTATGTGAAGTTGTGAAGACATTCTGGAATTATTGTGAAAATGTGATGATTATCTGAAGACTTTCAGTTAATTGATATAATATTAACCGTGTGGTGTCTAGTTTATAAAATTCCAAGATGATATTGTTTAGATAGAAACATCGCCACAGATTATTACGTGATAAGTATTTTGTTTCTCATTCATTTCAATTCAATACCTGCTTTGTATCGACATTCATCATTCCTATATTTGAATTTTGTATTTCATCCACATTCCACTTCAATATGCACCAATATGTAACAATCAAATTTCAATTGAAACTGTGCGTATTAAATGTATAATTTCATGCTTCTTCGTCTGTCACATTTGTGGGATTTTATTATGACATATTTCTACATCAAACATTTTTTCATCATTTGAATTTTAGTCTCGATAAAGTTGATGAATATTCTGACAACATTGTAAACTTCTTCAGAGACTAGAGGAGAAATAATATTCGATGATACTAAATCCATGGAAGCATCCAGATTATTCTTGAAATTAATGATTTTTTCGTCAAATTTTTCTGGGTAAAATTGGCAGTAACTCGAAAACTACGCGTTTCATTGAAAGAAACTCAGAAATACTTTTGGTTTCTAAAATGATTGTTTCTTTCGAAAATATGAACCGTTCACCTTTTTCAAGTGGTGTCATGGTATTTTTGAGTGGATTTATGAGTCGGCTATGCTGTACGTTGGTTGGTTGGCTGACGAACAGAAGACCGAGTTTTAGCACTTGGACTCCCTATGACACTGTGACCAGCTTGGTTCTTTTGTATCTCTCTTTCGTCAGTGGTTCCTCACAAGAATAGGTTTGTGCTCTTTATTAGGTTCAGAAGCCTGTTTGAGAGATTCATGCCTGTTTCCGGACTGATCTCTCCGAAAGTTTTGTAACGCCTACTTCCTAGGGCGTTCGAAGATGATGTGAGAGGCTGTTTCTTCCTTTTCATCGCAAAGTCTGCAATCCACGGGTTCTCTAAGTATCCCCATGGTGTTCAGATGTTTTCTAAGGCCGCAGTGTCCCGTCAGCAGATACGCAGATACGTGCCTTCGTTTTGTTTAGCTTCAAAAAGTCAGTCGTCAAGGTTTGGCTTATGTGTCCTACCATGACTTTGCTGTGCGTTTGCCCGTCACTCTGATCCCAGTGTTGTCGGTGTCTCTGTTTTGTCCACTCCTTAATCAGGGTCCTGCATCGGTTTCTTTTTGATTCCAGGCACAGGATCTGGCCCTGTGAATGGCATTTCATATGCTTGTCTTGCTTACTGGTCTGCTTTTTCATTGCCCGCTATTCCCTTGTGACCTGGCACCCACATCAAAGTGACCTTGTTGTGTTTGGCCAGCTCCAGAAGGTCCTGGAGGCATTCTCAGACGAGTCTAGACTTTATCTGTGTCGAGTTGAGGGCTTTGATGGCGCTCTGGCTGTGAATGTCTTTTCTTTGGTCGCCACTTTCCAGGTTCTTCTGTATGCATGTCCTAATGGCATGTGTTTCAGCTTGAAATTATCGTGGCGTGTTCGCCGAGAGGTATAATGTAATCCCTTCTTGGCCTCACTCTATGTATTCCCGCTCCTGTTCCTTCATCTGTCTTTGAACCGTCTGTCTACCAGACTATTTCTGCAGATGAATGATGAATGTGATTTTACACCCGAGCCCCATCACTCCCATCCGTTTCAGTCGATCTGTGTTTTGAATGGTTTTTCGAATGAGTTTAGGGGCTGCCTGTATGCTGATATCATATCGAGCACGTAACTTTTATACCATGAGAAATTTGGAATAAGTTTTGATCGGAGAATATGCACCATGAATGGAGTGAACAACCGGGTAGGAAAAGCCTTACATTCCTTGACGATTGTGAAGATGCTACAGTTGGAATATATGTACAAGTAAAGTCTCACCCTGTATACTTGCTTTCTTGAATGTCTTACTCTATTTTCATAATACACTTTCATGTAATTCATATTAAATGAACGCTGGAAATGAGTATCTTTCAGGTCAAAATGTGTTCAATCTACTTCGCTAATTCACAGTCTGCGTGTTCATGCTACATCGTTGTTAATTAAATTTTTTCGAAATACCCAATTTATCAATACGATTATCTCTCGAACTTCCTAGAAACTGGCTTCGGACGATTTCTCTTCCTGTCGGTATAATTATGTGAAGAGATTCGTCAATCCGTTGTTGGTGCAATCGATTGTCTTTTGAATTAAACTTTGAGAGAACAATGAAATGTTGATGGTAACCATATATTTTTATCAATTTTGCTTTAGAACAAGTGTTATATCATTTATTTGAATACTTCGGCTGGATGGAAGTCCTTGTAATTGCCAATTGGATACTGAAAGGATGTGATAATTTCGCAGTCCTAGTACATCGGTGAAAAGGCACCATCTTCCTAGACGTGATGGCGAAAGAGGTCTGTTGAACTATTGTAGACGGTAGAACCCAGGAGGAAAACATAAGGAAACAACTGCTCGAGTCTTAAGATAGCACAAGTACATGGCGAGAGCAAACTATACACGGAAATCAGTTTGGTTTTCGTCCAATCGTCCATGATTGTAATTTTAATAAAAACTTTTCAGGAATTCGGACAATACTTCATTTTCTCAAATATTATTCAATTTCACAAACATCTCGAGGGAAAAAACACGAAGCTTTATTGTCGTGGCTTAATGCGTGAAAACTGTGACCTGAAATTGAGGGAATTCTGACGGCTATCCAAAATCCATTCGTAAGAATTCGCAGCCGCAAGAAACACTGTTTGAAGCTGTTGTGCACTGAGCATATAGTGGGATGCGTAGTTCATTTTCATATGAAGCATATTATTGAAAGGAGTCAGGAGTCAAGTAAAGTAGAACAAGGAAAGAATTTCCTTGTTAGACAAAATTCAGAATGTAAGCAGAGAAAATGAATGAGGCCACTCATTTGCCATTCTTCTGTAATGTGTCTGATCTAGCGTGATTTTTCTGTTCATGTTTATCAACTCTTGTGTTAGTTTTATTGTCATATTCCAGACAGAAGAGCTTGGGTTTATTTTTGACAGGAGGATGAAAAAACAAAACATCATTTACACTCATGCTTATTTTTGGTCCTAGATTTGTTATTGTTTATTCGTGAAAGATGCAATACCTGGTGTTGGCACTGATAACAGTTTGTTAAATACTTTCGTGACGATTGAAAATCTGAGATGGGGCCCTCTTTTCATTTCTTCCGAAAGGGGTCGCTTTATTTTCTTTTGTCGCGGATAATTCCGGAACTAGGACCCAAACTACAATCAAGAGTGAAGATTTGATCTACAATTTTGGTCACAATTTTTAGTAAGGAGTCGTTACTCCAGGGTTTCTATGCATCTATGTTTGATAGTAGGTACATACTCTATGTAATGACGTCTCAATTTAGCTTTATGATAATTCAGATCCTTGAAATGGGGAATGAGAAATAAGGAGGTGAAATCTATTAGTTAATAGCTGCGAAGCCACTTTCTTGGGGAAAAACGAAGGAGGAACCAACAAGCCCCAAAGCCAAAAACCCTCGGCTTTACAGATCGATAATTCTACATGTAGCAAGTATAAAAAGCAGTTTTGTTGAAATATTATGATTAAGAACATATGAACATGGGTCACAGATTTTAATCAAGTCATTATCAGGATTCTAAGGAGAAAATATAAAAGGTAGGTTCGTGCTTTTTTCAGTAAATCTGTTCATTCAGTTCCTATAATATAGATAACCCAATTTGATATTGTCATAACGTTGAAATAACTAGGCTTTTATTGTGTATATTCCCTCATAGGCATTTTTTGACAGTTCTGCATAATAAATTATCACTCATCTAAGATACTGAGTTTGAGATCTGAACTTCAATAATTTAACCCAAGAGCTAAAATTTGTTTTATGATCGTCGACAAGGGTCTCAAGGAAACAAGTTTCAGAGTTTATCGTGAATACGATACCATAAGTTACGCATGTTTCATTCAAAACCAAAATATTCAAGATAACTGATCACTCTCTCTTCCTTGTGCCTTCTGAACCATGAGAATGTTATTTAGTATTCAGAAAGTGTGTATACAAACGCTGTGTCCATGCAAGCGTACGAATATTATAGAGGAAATTAATTTATCTTATGTCTTCACGAGAGATTCGATGAATATTCAGAAGATCACTTTGATGGGAATTACGAGTTTCTGGAATTATATCATTATTTGTGCAATGGAAACTTTGAGTTTCCGCTGTAAATTCGGAAGATTTAATCAACCAATCAGCACTAGGTCGGTTTTCCATATTCCTATAGAAAATCGATCCATCCTTCTTATTACTCGAGCTCGACGAAATAAAAATATTCTCGGTCACACCTTTCCAGGCGGGAAAGGAAGATTTGTTTTTTTTTTATATGACCACCTGTATTTTTATTGCTCTTCATGTTTGTGAACCGATTTCGCCTTAAATCAATTTTCAGCTCAAATCAGCCACCTCGAATATTTTGTTTATTTTCACAATGTACAAGTTTATTTTCATAAAGCCCTTTTTACGAACTCTAAAAATTTTGGAAAAATCACATTCTTGAAAAAAATTAATTGTTTTATCAACAAATAATAATAATAATAATAATAATAATAAGTGACTTTATTTCCACAAAGAGGAGTAACAAACATAATCATATAGTAATTTTTGGAAGCTTATTTGTGAAAAAAGGCGGAGTCCAGTCATGCACGCATGCATATCCTGCTCAACTCAACCAGAAAAGAAAAACAAAAAAAAAAAACATTTGTCTGTATCTATCTCAACTGCGTTCTGCGCTCACTTTGAAGAAAATGAAAAAGAAAAGAAGGAAGAAAACGAGAAAGTGGGGCTCACATCCAGAGGACCAGGGAAGTTGCAGGAAAGAAGAGAACTATTTATTCTGTTCGCTCAGGTAGTATCGAAAAGCTCTAACCTTGAAATTATTTAAGTTCAATACCTTGAGATTGTAAGGGAGAGAATTGTAGATCTTGGCAATATTATAAGTAAAACTTCTCTCAAAGGTAGCTGTTCTGTGAAAAGGTGGAGTGATAAGACCTTTGTTCCTTATATTGATATTGTGCACATGGCTCCTATATATTATTTTTCTATGGAGGTAGCTGGGCTGTTTACTCATCACGATATTATGGTAGAAACATGCCGAGTGTAGCTTTCTCCGGTAATTCATATTCAACCACCCTATCTCCCTCAGTTTATATGAGATCCTCTCAAATTTTCTAATTCCATATATAAATCGTAAACAAGCATTCTGAACTTTTTGGATTCTGGATTTGGTTCGTTCGGTTAGGCAATCTCCATATACCACGTCGCCAAAATTAAAAGTGGACAAAATAAGAGAGTCACACAGTAACTTTTTTTGTTTCTCCGGTATATAGTGACGACAACTGTAAAGCATTCTCATCTTAAAATACGCGCGGCGTATGCAGCTCGAGATGTGGTCGTCAAATCTGAGCTTATTATCAAATATAACCCCTAAGTTGCGTTTAGTGTCCTCAACTCTTATACTCACATCCCCAATTTTTATGCCTATCATTGTTTTGACCTGTTCTATGTTGTTTTTGGGACCGAAGACTAAGGCACAGGATTTTTCCTGATTGAGATGAAGGTGATGTTGGGAGGAGTATTCTACGAGTTTTTCAAGTTCGGAGTTTAGCAGATTGCAAGCTTCAACAGCTTCATCCCTGTCGAATGATATAAGAACTTGGGTATCGTCGGCATATAGATGAACCTTACACCTGCTGAATGACTTAACCAGTTCAGAAGTGTATATTATATAGAGAATTGCTCCTAGTATGGATCCCTGCGCAACTCCTTTCTCTACTGACAGGACCTCGGATAGATTGCCGTCTATCATAACTCGTTGGGACCTTCCATCAAAATAGCTGTCAAAAAATGCAACCGCGCTCTCGTCAAGGCCTATGTAGTGAAGTATCGACAACAATAGAGGGCGATTTAGGGTGTCAAATGCCCTGCTATAGTCCAGGAGGACAAGTACACTGAATTTATTGCAGTCTGTAGCGCGAAAAATATCATCTGTAATATCAGCAAGTGTTGTAGAGCAATTGTGAAACTTTCGAAAGCCGGATTGTGTTTCAGGAAGAATATTGTTGGTTGCAGTGTGTTCGAAAAGTTGTTCGTAGATAATTTTTTCCAGTATTTTCGACAGACAAGGTAAGATGCTTATAGGTCTTAGGTCACAGTAGCCCTTGGGCGAGGCTATTTTCGGTTTGGGGATTACTAGGGCATTCTTCCATGTAGTTGGGTATACCGAGTTGGTAATACAGAAGTTTATGAGGTGAGTGATGTATGGGAGGATGAAAGGAGTACACAAATTCAGCACATATATATTGATGCCGTCGATACCACAGGCTTTGGATTTTATTTGTGATATGATTTTGAGCACTTCGATTTCCGAAACAGTATTAAAACTGAGCAAGGAGCTCAACGATTCTCTTCTATTTTGGGAGTAGAACCTTATAGAGTCACCGGAGTCAACCTGGTTATGTGGGATTGAAGAGACAAAAGAGTGATTTGCCTCATTGGGATCCCTCAAATGATCCGGTAACCGTGCCCGACTTCCCTGAAACTTACCACAATAGTACTTCAGATTTCGCCAGAAGTTATTGTCTGTCGATAGTTTCTCCCGTAGAAAAGCTTTTTTTTCCCGTTCAATAGTTGAAGAAGTTAGGTTTCTAATTGATTTATAATAGGCCCGATTTTCTTCAGTACGATGCTTTTTATATTTGCTTAAAGCTTTACTTCGAAGTTTCATCAAATGCTTAACATTTTCAAGCCAAGGCTGATTTTTCGGTTTTGATAGTCTGATCATTTTCTTCGGTGCATGTAGGTCAAGTAATATGTTAATATTCTCGTTTATGAATTCAACCTTTCCATCAGCGTTGTCTACATCGAAAATGTTCCGCCATGGAATGGAGCGCAAATCTTGGTCGAATTGATCTATGTTGATTTCATTGTATCTCCTACACTCCCTGTATTCTACGTATTTTTTTTCAGCGGGCGATTCAAACTCGCAGAGTACAAATTCATGATCCGAAAACATTGATGGTATTACGTCGCATTTGTTTATTTCTATATTGTCAGACATGATGATGAGATCGATTAAGGTTTCAGTTTCTGATGTAATTCTAGTTGGAAAAGTGATAACTTGGGTTAAACCCATGGAATTCAACAAACAGTTAAACTCTATCACATCTTTCGATGTGAAATTATTGTAATTTAGATTGAAGTCTCCCACACAGCAAAGTCTGTCATATGAAGGTGCAAATGAGGCCAGGATATTATCGAAATCTTCCAAAAAGGCAGACTGGTTGTAATGAGGAGGTTTATATACACATCCCAAAATAAAATCTGATTTATTGATATGAAGATGTACCCAAACTTGTTCAAAGTTTGGATTATTTGTATATTCATTTTCTATTCGCGTGAATTTATAGCAATTTTTAACAATCAGTCCTACCCCTCCCCCTCTACCTTGTCTGTTTTGATATATACTCTCATATCCGTTGATTTTAATGTCCTCATAATTTGTAAGATCATTGAGCCAAGTTTCCGATACTCCCACGAGATCAAAAACATTCGACGTAATAAATTGTTCAAAGTCCTCGAGACTTGGAAGTAAGGATCTGATATTTATATGGCCTATTCTAGTGATGTGATTTTTCATTGATATTGAAGAGACAAAACATATACTACTTATGCAGTTCTAAATAATTCGTTGATGTTTGAGGTCTAGACGTTCCAATGGTCCACCGTATGTGGCAAAATAATAAACTAAGGAATGAACAGAAAGAAAGTGAACACAGACGCAGTTTTACAAAATAACAAAAAAAGAAATAGTTCTTTAAACTTAGAAATGTAAGGGAAAATCAAACAATTTAGGTTTCCACTCCGCTGTCAGTTAAATAATAAATAAATGCAAGTGATTTTCATCAAGAATATGTACCTTTTTGTTATCATGGGATACAAAAACTTTACCCCCTTTTGTCCAAGAATTACGCCCGAAAATCTCTCGCGCCTTCTGAAAAAGCTGATTTTCTTTCTTTTTCAGCACCTCGGAAATCATGAAACTGGACCCCTTCAGTCGTCTTTTGTTGTAGAAGATTTCGTCTCGCCGCCACCGGGTGACGAACTCCACAACGACCGGTGATGGTTTGTTTTCCTTCTGTTTGTTGTCGTTTTTTCGGAGACGATAACAGGTTACTATTTCATTTCTTTGGATATTCAAATCCATGTAATTGTTGAGAACATTTAACAACTCCTCTGTTATTTCCATGGTATTCTTCTTTTCAGGAATGCCCCGTAGTAATATTTTTCTATTGTTGTCTTCGGAGATAAGTTTTTCATAATTTTGTTCACACTTCTGCATTCTGGATTCCATTAACCGTACTTCATCTTTCAAATGGTTGATTTCACTCTTCACTTCGATTTCAAAAAGTTTCAGCTTTTCCTCAAAATCAGATGGATCTTTTTGATTTGGGGTGGAGGAAGCTTGTTCAACGTAGTCCTTCCGCAGTTTGTCGAGTCCTTCCTGGAATTTGGTTTCCATTTCGGCCATTCTATCGCTAATGTTCAGGACGTTTTGGGTCGTAGGGTTTCGTCTTGTACCACCCATTTCAATTAAACTTCAGCAACTAGGAATGAAAACCACCTTCGAAGATTTTTCAGTTGATATTCGAGAAATTAGCGGAGCAGTTACACCATACGTGTTTACGCTTCGAGCGCCATATAATAAATTGGTTTTTGAATCAGATGTTAAAATTTTCCTCCATTGACTTCCATACATTAATACAATCTTGACTGAAAGCATGGTTCACCATAATTGGAGTTAATTGACGACACTCATTCACAATTCGTTGGCGTAGTTCGTCTGAAAAAACGTTTAGCTTTTCCGGATGTTGAGTGTGAGCTCCTCGAAATACATGAGAACAGCTCTGTAAGGGGGCACAATCGACCTTAAGGTCGCAGTGGACTGTTACCCCTCTTTACTATAAACTATATCGCTCCAAAATCTACAGTTATGCCGGTTAACCTCTCCATAAAGAGAAAAAGTGGTTTCGTCAGAAAAGCAAACGTTGCACAAGAAATTTGGGTTGTTGCTCGGCCATAATTTCGTAAAATTCTTGCAGATTGCGTGTTTGGCATGAGTTGGACATGTCCCAATACCGCCACAGCCTTTTTTCATCCATTACTGAACCCGTCTCAACAAATTTTGAATTCAATTCCATTACGTGCTTATGGCAAACGCTTCTTCAGGTTGATTTTGGTTGAATATCCTTGCAGCCACTCGGGCACAATTTTTATTTTGGTAACGTTAACACAGACTAACCATCTCAACACGTTCTTGCAATTGTACATCATGATCATTTTCAAAATTATTAACAAAACAGCAAAGTTGTATTTGATATTAATACATCAAATGATAGGAGAAACTTATTGAAACCACATAAACACCTTCTAAGAACAAAAATTTTTCCATGTAGATATAGTTTGAGAGAATTTTTCTCATTACTCGAGAAAATATTGCATTTCAATTTCTTGAAATTCGTAGACAGGGCTTAATATAATTGGGTTTGTACATTGTTGAAATAACTGAAACATTCAAAGTGGCTCATTTGAGCTAAAAAATTGGTTTTTGGCGAAAATGGTTCATCACAATTTCGTTTTTCATACACCGTTGTGAAGAGGTTTCCAAGACCTTTCAAATGAAGTATCACTCAACTCCTCTCGCCCATTTAATTTTGGTAGGTTGGAGGTTGAAGGGTTCCTCTCAGGAGGTTGCTCGTTCAAGCCTCAAATGTACGTTGAAAAATATCCTCCAAACAAAATCTCTCGACGTGTTTCGGGAAATTTATCCGATCAATTTGGAATAAGAAATAAACAGGGTGGATCGTCTTAGAGGGGACACCCTGTATGAGGAGTTTTCGGTGAATTGGGCGATTTGTTTCAAGGAAACTGAATTTTTGTAATAATTTCTTTTATTTTTGTAATCGCACTAAATTCTGTATACACACTCAGTACTTAATTTTATACTTACAAATTTCAATTGAGCCGCATATGCACTTATTTGAATATCGAGAAAATAAAAATTTTGAAATTTAATTCAATAACTTCGAAACCATCGGACCAATTTTAGGTAAACTGGAAATTTTAGGACGTACAGGCTGAGTTGAAGTTCAACCTAATGGGTTGAGAATTCATGTACTGAAATTCCCCAAATAAATACATTAACTATAACGCTGTTATTCCAAGGAGCGCCGAAAAATGGGTCATGAGGGAAGTAGATTTTCAGTTCACTCATTATTCATTCTTCTTCTTGGCGTGCCCTATCCCTTTCGGACGTTGGGAATTGTTAGGTTTTGGTTTCGGATAATTGCTCTCTCTGCGCAAGCGCCAAAACTAGCGACCCATTACTCAAGCGAGAGCACACCCAAGATCACCGCTGGTTCAAAACTCTCTTTTTAATTCTCTTGTTGTTGAGGTCTCTTGTTTAACCTCACTGTCTTTTTTAATCCTCTTGTTGTTAAACCCTCCTCGGTGATCCTCATTCTCTTTCGAATTCCATTCTGAATTGATCTAATCGCCATCGTCATAACCATATAGTCGGTTTCGTTTTATTCCTCGAACTGGTTCTTAGCTTAGTATCAACAGCTGATAAACCGAATATCCGAATAAAGTGTGTTGGAAGATTTCATTCTATAAAAACTGTGTGTCAAAGATGAGTTTCAATAACAACTATATAAACTTGAACCGTCCATCCAAAACTCCAGTATCTAAATACTGTCCACAAACTTACCAATTTATGTATGGATGATATTCTTCATAGAATTGATACAGCAATCATTAAGCCAAGTTTAAGTTACCACAGAATATGCTAATGATTTTTGTATCAAATTCTGATATTTTTGTTCGGTAGGTATATCTATTTATTCCAGTTTTATTTATATATTCATACTGTCATTATATTTCAAATTTTGTTATGCACGAATTGCTCGGAGATTTTATTCGTCCATGAAAATGTTTGATGAATCAACTCAAGTTTTTTAACGTTTAAAATTCAGCTTTGTGTTACAAATTCAATACGTTTCTCTCGACGAAAATTGTGAGTAAACAGAATTCGCTTTGACGCATAAACAATATGTGGATAATGCGAAGCATGTTTTTATTAATCGAAAAATAAATATCTCTAAGGACACATTTTGAAAGCTCGCCACAGGCTCTAGAATCCTATAGTTCCGGCTCTGACAAGCTGACACTCAGCAGTATTCGAACCAAAATTTATAGTTCCAGTGAAAATAATAATTTGGAGTAAACCTATTTGGGCCTTCTCAGATTGATGGGCAATCAATTCGAACAGTAGGTACCAATTGTCATGTTGACCAACATAACGGATCGGCCGTATTTTCATAACGCACGATCGCATCTGAGTTTGTTCCTAATTCGAATTAATTTATATAAAAAGCCCTCAGTTAGCATTATATCTGTATATAGAGCTCACGAATCAGTTAGGTACGCTCATGACGAATGTTGAAAGTAGATGGTGTCAAGATAATGGCTTTGTAACGTATTATAATAGAATCGAGCTTATGCGGCCAAGTTCAGTTGAGGTGAATTTGAACGGAAACAGAAAATGTGTACTTCCGAAAACAAAGGTCAAAGAACGCCGTATCTAAATTAGTGTGCATAATCGAATAGTGTTAAAAATCGATTTTCAATAGATATTTGATCGTGAGTAATATCATAAGGACATCTAATTTTTCCGAAAAAAAATCTAAAAAACACGTTACAGTGATATTTTAACAAGAAGCATGAGTGCTGGTGGTGATTTTAGCACCTGCACAATTTTTTTCACAGGAAAAATAAGATGCCTGAATGGTATTTGACAAGACTTCTTCATGAGTAACAAATTATTCTGAATGCATTATGTATAGGTCTCAATTTGAAAACTGAAAAAACAGGTAATTTATTTCAGTATCGTATTGAGTTCATTACAGTACTGGAAACAGTGCTGTAATGAGTTCATTACAGCACATTGTTTTCGTTTCGTGGTTGTCAACAATGAGTTCCGACCCCATCAACTTTCAACACGCGTCAATTTAGAACTGTCAATTTTCGTAACAGTCACCAACGGCCAAGATACAATACAAAATCACCAGGATGTATAATCTGAATTTTTCATTGACTTTCAACAGTATTTCACGAAATTTGAATGAAATAGGGAAAATATCGTATAATACTCGTTGCAGAAGGCAATTCCAACACTCATGCGTTCGAAAACTCGCTCCTTCGTCGCTCGTTGTCGAATTTCGCATTCGTATTGGAATAGGAGCCCATTCTGCAACTAGTTTCAGAATATACTATTGATCACGAAATAGTTCAATCCTAATAATTGTAATTTTTGGCGACAACAACTGTCAAGTTTTGCCGCGGATAAACTGGTAAAAAATCTGC
The DNA here is from genome assembly GCA_910592335.1 of Adalia bipunctata. Taxonomy (NCBI): domain Eukaryota; kingdom Metazoa; phylum Arthropoda; class Insecta; order Coleoptera; family Coccinellidae; genus Adalia; species Adalia bipunctata. The sequence goes on along the minus strand of OU342949.1, from coordinate 6,313,280 downwards.
ATGCTGTCATACAGTTTTTTCATCTAGAAACCATTTTAAATTCGAAATCGCGTGTTTCTGATTGAAAGAAATTAAGTTCCTTAAGTTTCCTTACTTTCTGTATAGCTTTGGTAGCTAGGTAGAGTCTACCACATTTTTCCTCTGTGAAAATTTTTGTAGTCGCGGCTTTTTTTAAGCAAACGTCTCGTAAGTCGACCATATTTTAAAGTTTTTTGAATTATACATACTTTTTTTTGTGGAATGCAATCATAAAAACAATCTGGAAGAAATGAGACAACATGATTGTCCGACAAAAATTGTGTGGCATTGAACGTGTCTACCAACATGAACATTACTGAAAATCATATTTTTTCAACTTATCAATACCATCCTGATTTTTTCAGAATCGGTTGATATAACAATAGGCAATAGTAAAATGCAATTGTCTGACAAAAAAATGTGGCGTTTTCCTTGTCCGACAAATGAAAATCGACGATTTTTCTGAGTTTTTAAATTCACTACCTAATATTTGTTCGACAAGAATGAATTAATATCTCAGAGAGATTTGTTTCATAGAAATGACAATTGTGGACCATATAATATGTGGCAAATCCTCAGTCGGACAAAAAACTAACTAAAAAAATATGGTTTAGTTTCAGAATCTTTCTTCGATTATTAGTGGAATGAAACTATTGATTTTAATTGAAAGTGTATAATTCCAATTTATTGTTTATAAGCATTTTATCCAAATCTAATGAAAAAACAATGGTTGGAATTCGAGAGCGCAGTTCAATCCCTAGCGGAGTCAATGTCATCTTCATCAGAATGTGTATCCGAGGAATCTGCTAAATCGTCAGTAGGGCCAACCTCCTCATCATCATCTGAATCTGAAAAAAAACCCCTTGGTATTTTGCAAACAGAGTTTCATGAAACTGCGACTTTCCTTTCGAAGAATTTGTGACTTCGACATGGGGTGGAGATTCCATATCAACTGGGGCTGAAAAAATTCAGTTGATGCATTTTTTATTTTGCTAGTCCACATTCCCATATTTATCAATACAGCTTCAGCCCTTAGGAATTCATTAAGTGAATAACTTGCATCGAAATTTAAAAGTCGAATATAACGATTAAAAATGTTAGCAATGAAAACTGAGTCTCAGGAGACCAATAACTTTCATTCGGTAGACTGAGAAATTGCTATTCATACCGAAATTAGAGCATTGAATTCTTTAATTTTTCAATGAACGTCACATTTTTCTTGTCGGAAAACTGGTGCACTATATTGTATTTTCAAGGTTTAAAGAGAATGAAAAAACAAAAAAACATTATTCATAGTTTTTTTTTTCAAAAAATCGTCGATTTTAGATTTTAATAGGTCGGACAAGAAAAACGCCATTTTTTCTGTCGGACAATTGCATTTTAATATTTCATATGGTTGTATCAACTGATTCTGCAAAAATCAGGAGGGTATCAATAAAAAAAAAATTGGATTTTCAGTCATGTTCATGTTGGTAGACACGCTAGAAGCCAGAGCTGTGCCAAAGCATTGTGCTTTGTGCTCGTGAAAGTACTCGGAGCCCTTTCGTGCTCCCGAGCACTTTTCAAAATCAGTGCTTAGTGCTTAGTAATTGAAATCCTTCATCGAGAGGCTCAGTGCTTGGTTTTTCCAAAAGTGCTCCCAAGCACTCCTGTGGATTACTAAACACTAAGCCCTGAGTCAATCTTGTTAGAATTGCAACGACAGAAAGATGATAATGCGGGAATCCGATGATGCCTCGTAAATGACGTCACTCGAAATCCATTTTACTGGAATACATATGAAACTATTAATTAATATAATAGGAAAATTTGATATGATGAACAGTAGTAAAGACCTCTTAAAATACTACCCTTAAATTTAAAATAACTCCTTTACTTCACCAGGGGCGGACTAGGTTGTACATTTTAATGCTTACAATTTCAACACCCAGTTATCATGATGAGTAGAAAAAAAAAACAAATTTGGAAAGCTTGAATAAAAAGCTAAGAATAGTTATTTATGATGATATGTTATGATTGTGGGTGAAAAAGTTTGTGAAATGAGCGGAGCGAATTAAACAATTTCACGAAAAAAATAAACATTTTTAACACAGATACCATATAATGTTTTTTGTACAACTGCCCTATTTTGATAATAAAATGGGCGAATTTGCAATGACAATAAACTTCAAAATGCATTTTAATATTCGAATAATCAAAAGGTTGTTGTGAATGGCAAACGTTGTCAACGTTATGATTACCAAATAGATGCATAGAAATACCTGGTGAAACGACTCCTAAGTAAAAATCGTGAACAAAATTTGTAGATCAAAACAATTGAAATTTTGTGCTACTTCCGGAATAATCCGCAATATTCATCGGTCGTGGCGCGATGATCAGTATGATATAGGTTATGTTATGTTTTTAGACAAATGACACAATGACAGTTGTCTCTGATCAAAACTTCAAAACAATTTCGAATGTCATAAATCTTTATGGAATAATAGCGCGACCTCTTTCGGGAGAAATGAAAAGCCGCACAAAGTATCACATGATCAATCGAATCGACAAGAAAGTCTTGAACAAAATCTAATCAGTTCCAACACCAGGTATTCTATGCATCTATTTACCAACAAATGAGAAAAGACGCTGTCATTTGAATTTCGCTCCTGTCCAATTTTCGTCTTCGGTTTTCAACTTCTTAATATGTTTGTCGAGAGTCCAATTATTAATAAGAGTGACGATTTTTGTGTTCCTGTGGATATTGAAGAGTCTGCAAGAAGAGCAAATCTGGAACTCCTACCTAAAAAATCTGTTCAGCAGTAAGATATTGTATATAACAGTTTCCTGGCCAGGTGTAAATTGAAAAATGTAGGAGGGAACTTCTTCGGGAACTTCAGTGAACCTGTATTCCTGGCATACTTAGGGCCGGTATTATAAACGCCAACCGAGGATTCAACCGTTGCGCCAACAACCAAATTCCTCACTATCTGGTAGTTGGCGCACGGTTGAATCCTCGATTCGCCTTTTATAATACCGGCCCTTAGTAAAAATCAAAAATATGGAGTTCATCAACTTCGTGGAGCAAATTTTCAATGATGAAGTCGAGCGCCCTTTTTAAAAATGGTGTGGATGTTAGTAAATATTTTAAGGTAATAGCATATTTAAAACGGAGAAGTGAAGGATATCGTCCCAAAAAATCGAAAATTCTCAATCGTGAACAAGTTGAAAAGTTTATAAATGAGGCACCAGATGAGAAATACTACTTGATGGTTAACGTTTCAACTATTTTTGGATTTTTTGGAGCCAGTCGGCGTGAAAAATTGCGTAATTTGTCAGTGGAAGTCGAAAATAACAAATAAATCATTGGTCAGAGCTGTGACGAGCACTGAAGAAAAGTGCTTCGAACACTAAGCACTTGAATAAAAAGGCTCCCGAGTCTCGAGCACAAAGCACTTATTTTCACAAAAGGCTCGCGAATACTAAGCACGACATTTCGAGCACTGAGCCCTAAGCACTTTTTTTAGGAAATATTGAAAGTGAGGTTATTTTAATCGGAAAAGAAATTGTGAGTTGGCATAGGTAGGTGTGTGATATTAAAAATTTTGAATTCGATTCAATATAATATACAGGGTGGCCATTTGAAAACGAAACAGAAGAGATCACAGACGAAATGAATTTTTTCGATAGAAATGCTCGGACAGGTCGATTTCTGTTTCGAGGGGGACAACTTAAGATGTAGGTTACGGACGCATAGCGCTTCAACCCTTGTTGCTACAACCCCCACCCCCAATTTTTGAACAGGGAAGATGGGGTGAGTGATACCTCCCCAGGCAACACAAAGATATCCCATAGACATCCCTGCGACTTCTTTTTAGGAAGTTGTGACGCCTTTTGTGACATCTTTGAGAGGTCGCGGAGAGCACTATATCTGCTCCAAATGTCCGCCACAAGAGATCTCCCAGAGAGCTCTTGGCGATGTCCTACGTGGATATTCTCAAACAAGTCACACTAGGAGTTCGCATACACCTCCCGCGGCGAGGACTTTGAGAATTTCGCATTAGCCTCCTTTAGTGAGATCTATGCGAGCTCGCATTGCGAGATCTATAAGATATTCTCAAATGAGTCACATTGCGACATGTATAAGATGTTCCTATACATGTCGCATTGCGAAATGTATAAGATATTCCCAAATAGGTCCCATTGCGAGATCTTTAAGATATTCTCAAATAGGTCACATTGCGAGAAGTATAAGAAGTTCTTAACAGGTCGCTAATATACAGATTTTTATCATATAAATAATACTTACTCCATTTGTTAATTATACAAATCTAGTATGCTACACTGAAAGTACCATGATCGATCATTTCTTGTAGAAAGGTGTAAATAGAACAGGTGAACCTTTCTACAGGAAATGATCGATTATGGTACTTTCAGTGTATCATACTAGATTTGTATAATTAATAAATGGAGTAAGTTATATTTATATGATGAAAATCTGTATATTCGCGTATGATAAAAGTCTGTATATAAGCTAATATTATTGAGTTGACCTACACAACAAACAGTGTTGAAAGTTATTTATTATTTTCGGCAGCAACAGAAGGTAAGTATACTAAAACAATCGAATAACTCCTATAATCTTTATTAATAACGAACAGAAAAATAAAAAAATTATTCAAATCATCCAGTTTCTTTCTTCTTCCTTCTTCTTCCTTTGGCTACAATGGCGTAGCCAACTTTGTGAAAAACTTCGAATTCCTTCTCAGTTGTTTTCCATGTCTGCTTCATTACATCTGGAAGAATGAAAATGACATGTATAGTAATGCACTTTTGTAAGGTCAGTTGTTTATTCATTCATCAACGCGAATGAAAATTGTAACAAGTTCTTCTGGAGCACAAATTGAATAGAATTTCAACAACAAAAATTTTATATGCCCATTTATAGTATATTTCAGCAAACAACATATCATCCTCTGCGCCTCTGCAGACTTGCGAAGTTTCTTTCATAATATTTATTCAAGCAATTACCATTGAGAATGAATGACTTCTTGAGTGATATCAGAAGATCTGTTGTTAGTAGAAAGTAGATAAATGTAAATTAATCACTTCTGTTATTGCCAGTGGTTGAATTACTCAGAAAGACCTAAAGCGGCAAAAATGATATATAAATATATCCTAACTGGTGATTGGTTGGTTGAAACTCAAGAATTTGATAAAAATAACACTTACCTTCGAGTACAAATATCCTCTTCGAAATTGTAAACAAAAGCGATGTACAGCACAGGTACACTTAACTAATTATGCACAAAACATCTCTTTCAGGTCAACAGTAAATCAGAACAATGAGAGCATCCTACACATACAAGATATGGTCTGAAAATACGGAAAGCGGGAATTGAGAAAACGAATAGACAACGTTATTTTCCGTAATCCAGAATACACCAACCGAAATGGACGATGTCCATGATCCGCGACTATGAACCTTAATACTATAATCAATTGGGTTCGAGTTCCCGATTCAGTTGAGCTCTATATTTCCCTCATAGGCTTCATACCGAAAAAATTGAAGACATGTGTGCCTTCCGAGTGCCGCATGCCGGCGCATGCAACTATCGTACAGATTGGCGGCACATCAAAACAAGCGAGTAAATAAATCTTATGGAGACGTTTTCGGCTGGAGATCCCTTTGTCGGCCTGCGTAGTCATATAATACATATGCTGACACTTGGATCGGGCGAAACAAAATCGACAAATTCGGCTGCTGGAATGCGCTAGCCATGATATGTCTATACCAACACGGGGAGTTGCATATTTCCGGAAATTAAATTATTGATGATCAAGCAAGAAGACCAAGGCGACCTGACTTTGTTTCATGATAGCAAACCAAACTTTCTGATTATGATTTATTCTAGTTTTGCAATAAAAAAAATTATTATTTGTTTCATATCCCCCCAAGACAAATATCTGGGTACGGCACTGAATAGTTCGTATAATCAATAGTTGATTATCTCCTCTGTTCGAAGTTAGGGATGCGGGATAATTCTGTTGATATACATTTTTTGATGTGTTTTCATTTGGATAACTTAAGAGTTTAGGAACATGCAATAAAAATTTCAAATTCTCCCATTGTATGTCCAATCACTACAGGAACTCGCCTCATTCGATAATTTCCAATTCATCTTTCATAGGTACAAAATTGCGGAACAACTAACTACTTGTTCTTGTTGAATATAAGATCTTTTTGAGAATATTTACAAATTAAGTATGTAATATTGAGGACAACTTTTGAAGCCTGCAGTAAGAATTTTTTGTTCTGGTTTGTTTCGTTATATCTTGACGATCTCGCAAAAAGATTAACCATGTCAATCTCATGGTGAGCTCTCAAAGATATCACATGGCGAGGTCTCCAAGATATCGCATGGGCACATCAGTGGGATCTTCGCTTAGTAACCTCACATAGAGATCTCTGGGACCTCGCAGTAGGATCTCGCATAAAAGTCGCATTGTAACCTCTCAGAGATATCGCATGGGAGAGGTTTCAAAGATATCGCATGTCGAGGCCACCAAGATATCGCATGGGTACATCAGTGGGAACTTCGCTTAGGAACCTCACATAGAGATCTCTGGAACCTCGCGGTAGGAGCTCGCATAAAAGTCGCATTGTAACCTCTCAGAGAGCTCGCGGAGAAGTCTGTGTTTCCTGGGTCAATTCAAAGGTATTCTTATACTGATTTCAGCACAGTAACTGTTTTGTCATTTTATGCATTAGCTCTCGAAATATTCACGCGTTAGTTAATTTTATCACTTAAATTAATTTTTTGCGAATAATTGACATTTCGTGCTTCCGAAACACCAAATTTCCGTACTTGTATTTGACATTGCAAAACATCTACCACTGGGCAAATGGAGTCATACCGTACGTGTTATTGCTACTAGGGTCAGATGTTCGACTAGCTGTTTTATTCACTGAAATCATTCTCCAACTGTACGGTATCAGAACGATTTGAAGTATTGATCTAAGAAATAAGACTTTTCAAAGTAAAGTGAATAATTTATCCAGAACTCACATCAATTAATTAATTTGAAGCTCAAAATGTCGATTTTTCACAAAAAAACACTACAAGTGCCATGAGAACACCACTTCATTTTCAAATACTTAGTTAAGAATATTTCGAGAACTAATGCATAAAATGGAAAAAACAATAACTGTGCTGAAATCAGTATAAAAATACCTTTCAAATGAGGTATCACTCACCCCATCTTCCCTATTCAAAAATTGGGGGTGAGGGTTGTAGTAGCAAGGGTTGAAGCGCTATGCGTCCGTAACCTACATCTTAAGTTGTCCCCCTCGAAAGAGAAATCGACCTGTCCGAGCATTTCTATCGAAAAAATTTATTTCGTCTGTAATCTTGTCTGTTTCGTTTTCAAAATGCCACCCTGCATATTGGTAATGAAAGAGAAAAATGCTATTCTCCCTGTTTAATAATATTCATAAATATACTGAATTTTTCGAGTTTACTTTTTTTTCGAAAACTCCCAGTTATTGAAACAAAATTGAATAGAATATTGAAGGAAAAATGGAAAACATTGTTGCGTTGCGTGACAAATAACGAAGAAGTATCAAAATTAGACTCAATGAAACTGTGTAATGTTTTGATGTTGTTTATATATACAGGGTGTTTCACCATAAACTGGACAAACATATATAGCCGTGTAGATGACACCGAGAAAGTCATTTTTGCATTATTGCCCGTTTTCGACGCATAAGCGAGATACAGGGTGTTCAGTGTCAACTTCGAGCAATATTCTGATAACTGTTGTGGGTTACGCGTGATATTTGAAATAACGGTTTCTAGTCACATTTTAGTATTTTTGAGGGCTCAATTGAATTGTGGTCTGGAATTTTGCGAAAAAAAATTCAATATGGCGGAAAACCTGCAAAGTTGGAATTTTTTTTTTCGGTTGCCAATTTGAAAAGCATAATCTCAACTTACTCGATTTTCTAAGATTTTCCGTAAAAAAAATTTTTCGAAATTCGAACTCAACTTTTTTTTTACGTGTATTCAGTGAAAAAAAAATTTCGGCCAAAATTTTTGGAATTTTTCATGGTTGAACTATCTTCAATTCTGTATACTTGGGTGAAAAAAGAATGAAAAAATATTAATTGGTTTTCTTTTTGTAGCCTTCCAAAGATTACGCTCGGTATACTTTCTTAATTTTTATTTGAGAAACTGGAGGCCGTACGGAGGTCAAAATTGTGCTGATGGGCTTCCAGAATGATCTGGATAAAAACATGAAATTATAAACCAAAAAAATTTTTTTCAAAAATTTGTGGTAGGATTCGAACTCAACGAGTATGAATTGGATTAATTCTAAACCTATAAATCTCCGTTACCAAAGCAACACGAGTTAATCGAGAGTGTAGAGTTCGAACCTTACCAAAGTTTTCTGGAAAAAATAAAAAAAAATAATTTTTTTTTTCAATTTTTTTTTATTTTTTGGAAAAAAATATTTTTTTGGTTAAAATTTCATATTTCTATCTGGGTCATTCTGGCACCCCAGCAGCACAATTTAGACCCTCGTAAGGCCTCCAGTTTCTCAAATAAAAATTAAGGAAGTAAACCTAGCGTAATCTTCGGAAGGCTACAAAAAGAAAACCAATTGATATTTTTTCATTCTGTTTCCACCCAACTATTCAGAATTGAAGATAGTTCAACCATGAAAAATTCCAAAAATTCTGGGCGAAATTTTTTTTTCACTGAAGACATGTAAAAAAAAAGTTGAGTTCGAAATTTGAAAAAATTTTTTCACATAAAATCTTAGGAAATCGAGTACGTCGAGATTATGCTTTCCAAATTGGCAACCGAGAAAAAAAAATTTCGAGTTTGCAGGTTTTCCGCCATTTTGAATTTTTTTTTGCAAAATTCCACACCACAATTCAATTGAGCCCTCAAAAATACTAAGATGTGACCAGGAACCGTTATTTCAAATTTCACGCATAACTTACCAGAGTTATCAGAATATTGCTCAAAGTTGACATTAAACACCCTGTATCTCGCTTATGCGTCGAAAACGGGTTATATGTCATGAGGCAGAAATGACTTCCCCGGTGCCATCTACACGGCTATATATGTTTGTCCAGTTTATGGTGAAACACCCTGTAGACTCTTTGGTCAGATGACAACGTAAAAAATCATAATCGTGGCCTTTCCTTTTTCTTTTGATATTGAATTGTCAACGCACAAATTACCATTTAACAAAATACACATGGGCCCTTCAATTTTCCTTTCATAATGATCAAGTTTCCTCATTATCATATCTCTGTAATTGCAATCCAAACAGTTTTGGGATGTTACTGTCATGTGAGATGTTGATTTAAGGTTTATTAATGTAAAAATGAATTCGTACAACATTAGCTCAGGGCTTAGTGCTTACTTAGCACCAAGCCTTTGGCCGAGGCACTCCAATTACTAAGCACTAAGCACTGCTTTTGAAAAGTGCTTGGGAGCACAGTGCTCGGGAGCACAAAAGGGCTCCGAGTACTTTCACGAGCACAAAGCACAATGCTTTGGCACAGCTCTGTCATTGGTTGGTTATAGAACTTCCAGACACAAAAACTAAGATGCCTAGAATAATGGTGTAAGCACTCGTCAAATTTTGAATGGAATGACGTTCGACCAAATTGAGAATATCGGCAAGATTTCGTTTTTTCCACGTCAGGTGGCGCTCTTCACTAATTATGTCATACAACGTCATTACGGTCCTTTTTCCCCTGATCGATTTGATTGATTAATCAACAGCTGATCTGCCCAAGTCAATTATGACTTGACCATAGAATGACATTTTTATGTGGTGAAAGTCTTATACTTTTCCTGATATGAATTGAAATGTCTAGAATATATTCCCAAATTATTGCTTGACAAAATTATCGGCTATTGACACAACATGTTCACCAGAATAAATTCGAATATTTGAAATAACTAATAAAAATCAGTCATAATTAGTAAAAAGCGCCACCTGAAATGGAAAAAACGAAATTTTGCCGATATTCTCAATTTGGTCGAAACAAAATCTAATCAGTGCAATCACTATGTGTAAATGTGTTCAGTCCGAGGTTCAGTCATCGAAACAAAAACGAAAGTCAGTCGTTCTTTCAGTATTATAGGGAAGTATGTTGACTATTCTCATAAGTACTTTGCACTGCGTCCTTCTGTCATAAAAAAAATCGTCGTTCTTTTCTGAAATACATGAATGATAAATGCACTGCCAATCCAGTGGGTATCAATACATTTGGGAAAATTCCATCAATTGTTGCCGAATTCCTCAAACTGCCAGAACCCAAGCAATATACCTACAGGACACTGTTAGCTAGCAGAATCAGGAGCAAATATTACTGATATGAAAAAACATGGTGGATGGAAGTCTACGACGGTAGCCGAGGGCTATGTTGATCCATTCCATTGCATATAGAAATGTCATTGCTGAAAAAATTCTCCCAACCTCAACAGATTTTGGATCCTCATCATGCAATATTGTAATTCCGACTCCTACAATTACTGATGGTGCTGAGGATTGTAATAATGTGTTGCGAAGCTCCCTAACGTCACAGGTCATTAATTTTAGTGATTGTTCTAGTTTTACGATTAATAATAATGTTCATAAGTAATACTGAAGTTTGATTCACAGGAATAGGACAATTGTAAATGAAGCGACTAACTGGAACTAAGCCGACGTTTCGTCTATATTTTCAGACTTTATCAAGGCTACAGAGAAAAATAAAATGTACATCAGTCGAAGCACAACGGTTATGTATAAGAACAATGACAAAAGTGTGTAAAAAAACAAACAAAAGACAAATCTCACCAAGTTCTTCAAGTCGAACACAATAGTTGTTCAGAAAATTGATTACAGAGGGTGCACACAAAGAAAAAATTGAACATCGCTAACAAATAGAAAATTCCTCGAGTTGCTTGTTGTTATTTTTTTTTTGTTGTTTCCATCGTCCAAACTATCCGTCAAGTGTGTCATGTTAGAATTCCCTGCATTTACCCACACCACATGCATAATCTGTCCGCGCAATCATGGGCTGAGAATATCCTTGTATCTGTCTAATAAATTTGAATATATTTGACTGAGGTCTTGCGTGTCAGTCCTGTAATTGACGGTATTGTTGAGTCTTATTGCAATCATTTCACTTATATTTCTTTTTCTGCCATTCACCTCAAAGTCCATGATCTTCACACTCTGGAAATCGAAATTATGGCCCTCTGTGAAATGGTGTGTTGCTAGGGCAGTCGTATTTTCCCTATCTCGAAATCTCGGGTCGCAGTCGTACTTGTGCTGTTTTTTCCGCAACTTCAGTAGCTGCTTGGTCTGTCCGATGTAACATTTCGGACACCCCAAGCAAGGTATTTTATATACTACATTGGATTTTTTATCTGGGGGTGTTGGATCCTTTAACTGCGAAAACAGAGAGCGAGTCGTCTTCAGGTTGTAGAAGACCAATTTTGTGTTTTTAGATTTCTCTCTCACCTCTCGAGCAATATTGTGACTGAGGGATGGAATATAGGGAAATCGGAAGTATCTTTGTCCCCGGTCTTCTGGGCGACTGTTGTCGTTGTTGACAACTGGGTTATATTCATTGGTTTCTTTGGACGTGGTGTCCTTGTTTACGAACATACCGAGAGACCTCGTGCTGCGACTCATAAGAAAAAAATGGAGTTTCATATCTGCGTACACGGACATGGCAAAGGAGTCGTTCTTAGAGATTGTATCTTACATCTACGATTCGAGTTACTTCCAGTTCGAGGGTAAATTCTATTTGCAGGTAGATGGCTCGGCGATGGGTAACCCTGCCAGCCCGTCACTGGCGGAGTTTGTGATGACTGAGCTTGTCCACCAATGCTTGAAGAAACTCTCATTCACAGTTGCATTCATCAAACTATATGTGGATGATACGATAGTTGCTGTTCCAACAGATAATTTCGACGAACTGTGTAAAGTTTTCAATACTTTCCACCCTCGTATACAGTTCACAATAGAAAGGGAGAAAGACCAAACATTGACCTTTTTAGATCTGAAGGTCATTAGAGAAAGTCACGGCACCCTATCGACAAGTTGGTACATGAAGCCCTCACATTCTGGCCGTCTGATGAACTTTAAGTCGGACACTTCAAAGTCATACAAGGTGAGTACCATGAAGAACTTGCTTTATAGGTCGATTAACCTCAGTTCCGACCAATTTTACGAAGAAAATATGATTAAGATCAGAGAGATTCTGAGAATGAACAACTATCCCAAGTCCTTTGTGAATAAGGTTATCAATGAATATAACCCAGTTGTCAACAACGACAACAGTCGCCCAGAAGACCGGGGACAAAGATACTTCCGATTTCCCTATACTCCATCCCTCAGTCACAATATTGCTCGAGAGGTGAGAGAGAAATCTAAAAACACAAAATTGGTCTTCTACAACCTGAAGACGACTCGCTCTCTGTTTTCGCAGTTAAAGGATCCAACACCCCCAGATAAAAAATCCAATGTAGTATATAAAATACCTTGCTTGGGGTGTCCGAAATGTTACATCGGACAGACCAAGCAGCTACTGCAGTTGCGGAAAAAACAGCACAAGTACGACTGCGACCCGAGATTTCGAGATAGGGAAAATACGACTGCCCTAGCAACACACCATTTCACAGAGGGCCATAATTTCGATTTCCAGAGTGTGAAGATCATGCACTTTGAGGTGAATGGCAGAAAAAAAAATATAAGTGAAATGATTGCAATAAGACTCAACAATACCGTCAATTACAGGACTGACACGCAAGACCTCAGTCAAATATATTCAAATTTATTAGACAGATACAAGGATATTCTCAGCCCATGATTGCGCGGACAGATTATGCATGTGGTGTGGGTGAATGCAGGGAATTCTAACATGACACACTTGACGGATAGTTTGGACGATGGAAACAACAAAAAAAAAAATAACAACAAGCAACTCGAGGAATTTTCTATTTGTTAGCGATGTTCAATTTTTTCTTTGTGTGCACCCTCTGTAATCAATTTTCTGAACAACTATTGTGTTCGACTTGAAGAACTTGGTGAGATTTGTCTTTTGTTTATTTTTTTACACACTTTTGTCATTGTTCTTATACATAACCGTTGTGCTTCGACTGATGTACATTTTATTTTTCTCTGTAGCCTTGATAAAGTCTGAAAATATAGACGAAACGTCGGCTTAGTTCCAGTTAGTCGCTTCATTTACAATTGTCCTATTCCTGTGAATCAAACTTCAGTATGTTTACTCAAGGACGTGAAACTACGGATTCCGTTCATAAGTAATGATTGTTAAATATCGATAATAAAAATTTGCAATTGCTGATTTTTTTCATTTGATTTCATCATAAGAAAATGGAGTGCTAAGAATATTTTCAACACGCTTTCACGTAAACAATCAATTTAAACATTGTTTGCTGTCATTATAAGTGTCACTTTTAATGGCAGTTGTACAAAAAAGGTTTATTGTCGATAAAATGAATTGTTTTCGAAAAACAAAATAAAAAAGGGATCAACTAGAGTATTTATATTCAATTGTTGCAAGCTTTAGCGAGAGTACATTTATGAGAAAAAAAATTTGTTAACGTGCCTTTCTGTGCCAAAAACGCATAGTTAAGAATCTTTGTAAATCAATATCATAAACTAAAACTCTTAAATTCCTTGAATAACTTCCGTATCGAAATAGACGTAATGGTTTTTTCAATAGAAATAGAAAAATTAATTCTGTTTTTCGAAAACGTTTCATTTTATCGACAATAAACAAAATCCCTTTTTTTAGCTGAATCTTCAAGGTATCCAAATTTTTTTTTTTTTTATATTATGTAGTTCGAAAATTATTCCAATAAAATGGATAACCAGTGATGTCATTTAGGAGGCCGTATCTCCGTAGGGAGGGCCGCTAGAAAAAAAATTAGGAAAACTTTTCATCTTATTTTTTTATGTTTTATCTGAACCCGAGAGATTTCCCACATTTTCCCGGACACCCTGTATCAGGGGCGGCCTTACCCATTGCGAGGCTCCGGGCGAAAGGTCTTTGCGAGGCCCTTTGTCCTTCGTGAAAAGTATGTGATTACTGTGATTCGAAATTAAGTCGGGTCGTTTGGTTTAGGTATTTTGTCATGTTTGACGAAAACTGCCAGAGTTTTACAAATAAATAAAATTTGTATTTTAAAATATTTTACTTCGAAAGATTTACAAATTCAGAGAAGATAAATTTTAAAATTGATTTTAAATTTCAAAATTGATGTTTTCGGCTTTTTTTAAGACTAAAATCTTTAATAAGAGCACAATAATCCAACAAATGAGCTACGTCATTTTCTATTGAAAGAATAGCAAGTGCCGAAAGCCGATCTTGTGCCATCGAATGCCTCGAATAAGTTTTGATAACTTTAAGCCTCGAAAAAATTCTCTCAACAGACACAACTGTAACAGGCGGATGGCAATCATTCTCAGGACTATTTCGATAGAGAGGTAAACTTCAGTTGATTTTTTTCTCTTATGTATTTCAGCACCAAGATAATATCGTCGTTTCCATCATACAAACTGAACATATTCAGTTAGGTATTCATGCAATTCATGTCCATCAATATCACATGATTCTCCTACTGTCATGGACATTTGCAAGTCGCTGCATTTTACAAAAGTTCACTATTATTGATTTCCTTGCCAGAAACCTAGGATGGCAGCTTGTGCGCACCTTGCCGATAATGACATAAAAATAATTAATTTTGAAAATCTCTTCCCATTCAATTCATTAGCTTCATCTTCCCCTTCATAACCAAAATGCCGTTTTTTACGACGTCTTCCAATTTCTTTGAACTTTCTTTCATTATCATTTTGCTCAGCTATTTCTGCCGCTGTTACAAGGGAAGACTGAAAACCATTTTCTCGATAGTTATCGAGCCTATTTGTGAATGCATCTAGGTGTTGTTCAGCCACATCTAAGTGGCTTATGTTTATGCTTCAAGTTTTACTCATGACATTTACCTGTGTAAGAATGTCATGCCATATGACAAGTGAAACTACAAATTCATAGGTAGTTAAATAATAATAATAATAAACTTTATTCATCACTGTTACAATCGCACAAAAATATAAAGAAAGATAACAAGATTGTGAAAGACCTAAGCAAGGCTTGTATGTAATCACAATCTGTTGCATTTGAATGAATAGTATCGTGTGCAAAACCAAAACTGAAATTATTTCCCATTTTTATGTGTATACATGAGGAGACCAAGGAGTAACGAAACTATACACTGTTATCCAACAAAAAAAACAGAAACAACAAAAATATATCAAGAGCGAACAATATTTTAGTAATTATCATGTTGGTGTTCTCATAAATTTTACAGGATTTTCCATTATATATATTTTTAATCTATTTTTATGACTTTTTTTTTTAGGATTGAAATTAACTTTAAACTGAATAGGCAAAGCATCATAGAATTTTGCGCCATTATATAGAAAACTGTGCTGTAAATGCGTGCCATATAATTTCGGAATTGGGACAGAAACGTTAGAAACATATCTTGTGACATAGTTATGACTAATGGGCTCGACGTTTTTCTTCATTTGCCTCAGAATGCATTCATAGACGTAAAGTTGTTTGAATTGGAGCTGCCTTGACTCAGTGAAGAGTTTATCTGTATTATAGAGTCTACCAACTCCTTGTATTATTTTCAAGATAGAGTTTTGAATGACTTGTATAGAGTTCAAGTAGCATTTGAACATCCCTCCCCACATTGGCAGTCCATAGCGTAAAATTGAGAGAATTAAGGCCTCATACACACGTAAAAGCATGTTTTTATCGAGAATATTCCTTAAGTTATAAAAAACATAGATCAGACCTTTTATTCTCCCTATTATGTTCTCAACGTGCACTTCCCACCTGAGGAATCGATCGATGTATATCCCCAAATATCTAATAGAGTTTACCCTAGTAATCGTTGGGCAATCGCAATTTAAAGATGTGCAACCCTGTGAGTGGAGAGGTACGGATCCAAAATCTGGTTGGCCAGGTTTTGTTAATGAAAATGTTATAAACTTCGTTTTCTCAACATTAAGTTTTAGTTTACTACTAATCAGCCAATCGTGTACCAATCTCATACCTCTCACAGCCTCCCAATATGCTTGATCCCAAGTGTCTCCAGAGAATAGTATGACCGAGTCATCTGCATATGAGTTTATTTGTAAGTTAGGAATGCATAGCAGTTCATTTATAAATACAAGGAACAACGTGGGACCGATAACTGTTCCCTGTGGTATGCCCATATTGATCTTTAATGGTTGACTCAAGACATTTCCTATTTTCACACTCTGTGTTCTTTTGTTTAAATAATTCTTCAAGAGTTTCAAACATATTCCCCTTATTCCCAGCCTTTCTAGCCTATCAATCAGTAAACTATGATCGACTGTGTCAAACGCCTTTGCCAGGTCGAGAAACACAGCCGCGATTTTTTTCTTAGCATTTAAAGAATTCATTATTTTTTCTATAAGATCCTCCATAGCATCCAATGTCGAAAAACCTTCCCTAAAGCCAAATTGCCTAGAATTAATCAAATTGAATTTATCAAAAAATGACACCAGTCTTGTCTTCAAACATTTCTCAAAAATTTTCGGTATATTATTAATCAGAGTTATTGGACGATAGTTAGTCATTTCCCTTTTATTCCCAGATTTGAAGGCACAAATAACATGTGAATTTTTCCATTCTTCAGGGACTATACCAGTTTCTAAAACTGTGTTAAATATGTGCGACAGTGGATGAAGTATATGACAATGAACATTTTTTAACATCTTTGCTGAAATGTTATCAGGTCCCGGAGATGAACCATTTTTAAGGGACGCTATGCACATTATAATTTCTTCATGGGTTATTGGTTTAAGGTATATAGAATGGGCATTTATTTTTAGGTCTTTCGTAGGAGTTAAATTTTGTATGTTATCACACAATTCTTTTCCAATATTGATAAAAAATTTGTTGAATTCATTCGCCTTTTCTAAATCATTTGTAATTTTATTGCCTTCATCATCCATTATCTCCGCCGGAATGCAATTTTTTCGTAAGGATCTGTTATTTATTTCATTAATTGTTTGCCAAATTTTTCTTGTACAATTTCCCGCAGTATCTATTTTTTCCCTATAGTAATCATCTTTTGTTATTCTGATCTTTTTAGTCAGTTGGTTTCTAAATTTATTGAAAATAACTTTTTTCTCTATAGAATAATTCTTAGTCAATTCTTTCTTCATTTTATCGCGCTGTTTTATTGCGCATACGATTTCATCAGTTATCCACGGTTATTTCCTCTTCTATATAATGGCATTCACTGACCAACTGATGACAATCTGTTGTATTTTCTTCTAAATCGTGTGAAGCATCACATTTATCGCTCACTTGGTATTTAGCGGTCTTCACAGGTGCTACCCTGCGCCCCCATCTAGTTTCAGAAAGTGGTTTTTAGCTATAGGTACCGATTTTACATGTTTATATAAAATAGCCAACCTCTGGCTTAAGCCGGCAAAGAGAGTGTGCAACCTTTGTAGCAAACCAAAAAAAGATTTTGCTTGGGCACGAAATTATGCCCAAGATGAGATTCCAGCTATGACTATGACTCCCACAAGGTAAAAATAAGCTAGTGGATTATTTTCAAGAATATGTTTTTGGACATCATTTTTTTCTCCACGCATATTGGCTCCATTATCATAACCTTAGCCTCTGCAGTTTTGCAATGTTAAACCTAATTACCTAACTGTTCTACTTCTGTCATTATATAACTAGTCAAACTCTCAGCTGGGATTTTTTCGACGGCTACAAAACGTACAAAACACGTACTACTTACAGTGACCAGATACAGTTGTTTTCTAGTCAAAGCATACAGTACGACTGTTTGCAGCACTACGCCAGTCGATAGTATAGTTGGCCTAAACTAATCGCGAAATCATACTTCTTCAACAATTCGAACGAAAATTTTCACTCTAAAGAAAATTTGCTTGGGTTGTTGCGCGAGGCCCCTCCAAGAGCGAGGCCCAGGGCGGTTGCCCCGTTCGCCACCCCCTAAGGCCGCCTCTGCCCTGTATAGTTAATTGATTGAAATTCGAACATTTTTATCTGAAAGTATCGTATCAATTGTGGACCAATTGATACGATACTTTCAGATAAAAATTGGAAGATGATGAAACAAGAATCTTTTCGTTGTCAATCGAATCGAGGGGGGGGGGGAGTCCTGGAACATTTTATTCCTACTTATAGTTTGGACCAGCTCATTGTGAGCTTCGAATTAAGGACAACCTGTGCAATTTGTTTTTCGATTAAAATAACCTCACTTTCAACAATTCCTAAAATAGTGCTTAGGGCTTAGTGCTCGAAATGTCGAATTACTTTCTTTCACAAAGTGCTTAGTATTCGCGAGCATTTTGTAGAAATAAGTGCTAAGTGCTCGATACTGGGGAGCCTTTTCAAGCGCTTCAAGTGCTTAGTGCTTAGTGGTCGAAGCACTGTTCTTCAGTGCTCTGCTAGAAGCCACACGATTTTTGACGGACAATCATGTTTTCTCATTTCTAGCACATTGTTTTTATGTTTGTAGGTATTTTACAAGAAAAGAGTACGTATGATTCAAAGAAAAATTAAAATATGGTCGATTTACGAGAGGTTTGCTGAAAAAAAGCCGCGACTACAAAATTTATACATAGGAAAAATGTGGTATGTTCTACCTAATTAAGCTACACAGAAAGTAATAAAACTTCATTAATAATTCGCAATTTGTCCCACTGGCACCCAGACACATAAACCTCACTTCAGAGTGTAGCGACCAGAAACAATCCGAAGACAACTGCGATGTTATACAATCGTGTATAACCCTGTATAATAATTTGGAAATGCTGTGAATTTCTAGAGGTTTCTTAAGTTAGGGTTAACGCACCTGAAATTATTGCGTTCTTGCTAGGTGAACATGCGTTGGGAAACCAAATTTCAAATTTATGCTAAAACAGCATTTCATCTCTTTCATAAACAAATAGCATTGTTCGAGAGCGGGATACTCCGAATTCAGTGAGATATGAATAATTATTT
Organism: Adalia bipunctata; assembly: GCA_910592335.1. NCBI lineage: Eukaryota > Metazoa > Arthropoda > Insecta > Coleoptera > Coccinellidae > Adalia > Adalia bipunctata. The sequence continues at coordinate 6,294,154 of OU342949.1, read as the reverse complement.
TTTAATTGAGCTATTCATTATCATGGATTGATACGAAAATTCCTGCCTGAGATCTTGAGAAACGAAATTGAATCAAGGTCGTTCCGCAAGAGATTTTTTTCATGTAACATCCACATTCATGGCGGTGTAAATTTTAACGCGATCTGAATTGAATAATGGAACATTACTTCTATGTCACAATGTCATGTATCTATTACTGATTCAGAGTGTGCATTATTGCCAAGGTCTGCAACCCGATGTTTTATTGTTTCTAGAACAAAGGTCTCGTCTGATGGTTCACAATCCTGCGGGTCAATGTTAAAGAGATAGCGATCTCAAAGACGGATATGTTTCCTTAGTTTACTGATAAAAATGGAAATTCTAAATAAGTCGTCGAGTAAACCCAATCGAAATGTCATTCATATAGGTTGCAATATAACAACAATTCTGTATCCTAACTTCTCGGAGAGATACTTTGTACCATGAATTCCTTTGATTAAAGGAACTGATGTGGCTAGACCAATATAACACCACTTTATTCTCAAAATAATAAATAAGGACTTTTTTGTACAACTGCCATCAAGAGTGACATTTTCAATGACAGCAAACAATGTTGAAATTGATTGTTCACGTGGAAGCGTGAAAATATTTTTAATATTAGGTACTGTTAAAAATATTTTTAGCACTCCATTTTCTTATGATGAATTAAGATGAAAAAAATTCAGCAATTGCAAATTCTTATTATCAATATTTAACAATCATTACTTATGGACATTAATATTAATCGTAAAACTAGAACAATTACTAACATTAATGCCCTGTGACGTTAGGGAGCTTCGCAACACATTATTAGAATCCTCGGCACCATCAGTACTTGTAGAAACCGAAAGTATTGGATGATGATGATCCAAAATCTGTTGAGGTTGAGAGAATTTTTTCAGCAATGACATTTCTATATGCAATGAAATGATCAACATAGCCCTCGCCTACCGTCGTAGACTTCCAGCCACCATGTTTTTTTATATCGGTAATATTTGCTACTGAATACTGATTCTGCTCGCAATGAAGCGAAGGATCTTAGAAAACAGTGTTCTGTATATTGCTTTGGTTCTGGCAGTTCGAGGAATTCGGTAACAATAGATGGAATTTTCCCAAATGTATTGATACCAACTGGACTGGCAGTGCATTCATCATTCATGTATTTCAGGAAAAAACGACGATGTTTGATGACAGTAGGGCGCAGTGCAAAATACTTATGAAAATAGTTAAGATACTTCCCAATAATACTGAAGGACCGACTGACTTTCGTTTTTGTGTTTGGAAGTTGTATAACCAATGATTTATTTGTTATTTCGATGTAATCCACTGATAAATTACACAATTCTTCACGCCGACAGGCTCCAAATAATCCGAAAATAGTTGCAACCTTAACCATCAAGTATTTCTCATCTGATGCCTCATTTATAAACTTTTCAACTTCTTCACGAGTGAGAATTTTCGATTTTTTGGGACGATATCCTCCACTTCTTCGTTTCAAAATGCTATCACTTTAAAACAGATTTTTCGGTAGAAGTTCCAGACTTGCTCTTCTTGCAGACTCTTCAATATCCACAGGAACGACCAAATCGTCACTTTTATTTATAATTGGACTCACGACAAACATATTAAGCAGTTAAAAACCGAAGACGAAGAACGGAAAGTTACGAAATTCAAACGACAGCGTCTTTTCTCATTTATTAGTGATTATAACGTTGGCAACGTTTGTCATTGACAACAACCTTTTGATCATTTGAATATCAAAATGCATTCCGAAGTTTATTGTCATTGCAAATTCGCCCATTTCATTATCAAAATAGGGCAGTTGTACAAAAAACATTGTATGGTATTTGTGTTAAAAGTGATTTTATTATGTTCGTGAAATTGTTCAATTCACTCCGCTCTTTTCACAAACTTTTTCACTCACAAAATAAAACGTCATTTTCAACACTCATATCATAATAACTATTCTTCAGTAATATATTTCACAACTACCGTCCTTCAACTTCAACTCTTTTCACATACTATGTTTATACAGAACAATATAAAAATAATATTTGGAAACACCCGCCAGAACATTCCTCGCGGCCACAAAAAAAAAATAGAACGCTAAATTTTATCCTTTTCCTTCAACAATATAATCATTTTGGTGCACTCGACTTCGTTCAAATTCTGTTGCTCTTGCCGCTGATAGCTCGTCAGCTCTTCCTGACTAGCTTCAATTTCTCTTTGACATTCTCCTACTCCAATTGGACAAACGTTCAGATTTTGATTTATGAAACTGAAGTCTCTGGAATCTATACTTCTCGTATCCATCCTCTTCTTCCGGTTCCGAACTGAAATAAGACGATGACTTGGAACTGGAACCATCTTTGTGCGGGACCTTAGAAGGCTTGTGCTTCTTCTTGAACACATTCTTCAGAAATTTGGAGAACTTGTTGTCGTGGATCAGCTTGTAGAACTGCTCGTGTATCAAATCCTGCTGTTCTCTTTCGGAAAATGTTAATTCCTTCATCAGGAGCAGCTACAATATAACAAAAATTCACATTATTGTACGTGTATTAAGAAAATAATACATATTTTCTACTAGACTTACGAGTTGAGGTTCCGTTCTAGGTGTAATCAAGAGTTGGGAGAAATCTCGAATCGGGCAAAATCGGGTTGTACGATTTTTCCCAACTCTAAATAACTCCTAGAACGAAACCTCAACTTGTGAGTCTAGTAAAAAATGTGTATTCTCTTCTCATACCACGTACAATAATGTGAATTTTTGTTATATTGTAGTTGCTCCTGATGAAGGAATAAACATGTTCCGAAAGCTCGAGCCGAAGGAAAAAGAGTCCTCCTTGTTTTTTTGACTGCCCTCTCAAAAAACCCAAACCTATATATAATTTGTTCTTCTATTTCTATGACTTTCCTCATCTCACCTGCTCTTGCTGCTTCGGCTTCCTTTTGTTTTATCGCTTTCAGAGCTTCTAATCTTTTTAATTCATTTTTTTCAATTGAATACTTAAGGGAGGTTTTACTACATTTTTCCTTGTGGATTTTGTTACAGATTCTCCGCGATCTGGCATATCAAGAAGATTGAAATTTATGATCGTGGCTCAGAGCACAATCCCTTTTTTATCTATAAAGGAATGAAGGACCATAAAAATGGTTTGGCTAGACCAATATAACACCACTTCATTCTCAAAATAATAAATAATGACTTTTTTTCAATTATATATTTTATGACAACTACCGTCCTTCAACTCTTTTCACATACCTACTATGTTTTTACACAACAATATAAAAATAATATTTGGAAAAACCATCCAGAACAGAAACATTTCGAGAGTAACACGAATTTCAAAACTTCTTCCATCTTCGTTTTTACAAACCAATCAAATTGAAGACTTTTCTGCTTCCTACCTCTCGTAGGTAGGGCCTTATTGAGATGATGCAGTTTCCCATGAAACGGTTTGGGAAATGCTGCGTTGCAAATCCCACGATTTTAACTTCGACTTTTTCCTTCTATCGTATGCAGTTGGTGCGCCAAATTTCGTGGAACGATTTTCTCTTATCGCTCATATCCCATAAGAAACGAAGATCAATAATTTCAACCGTTAACGTCTAGCCAGACATCCTGTATGGGCTTGATAAACAATTCAATAATTTTCTGGCACAGGGGTATCAAATTTCAGAAGTCTACACCGATCAATCAAAATATTACGATTTTCTTCCTATTCAGGGTATAGGATGCTGAAAAGAACGATTAAAACATTACAGGAAAAAAAACCTTCAAGTCCCAATTTTCAAGACATATCCGGTTGACCATGGCAAAATATTTTCGGTTATTACATTTCATTGGTGCAAAAGCAAACAAGTGTGATATTGAACAAATTTTGAGTGAATTGCCACCTAATTTCTCTCAACTAGACCTAGTATCCTTGATCTTCCTATCCTAAAACACCCGACTTATGTGTGAGAGCCTTCTGGATACCTAATTCATCATCACATTAGGATAAGTGCATTCTCATTGATTGGATTGTTCAATATCAATAATCATCTGAAATCGATTGCAATAATCATCTTCATTCATCTAAGGTGCTTGTAGCATATATTATCCAGGGCTGATATTTATAACTGTCGAATGAAATCAGAAGTCGGTATGTTTACAGGGTGAATCTTCGACTAGTTTACTCTTTTCAAATGTAGAATCCTTTTATCGAAAGCAGCACTTTTTTCTCACATACCATTTGCATGAAAAAGCATCCTTTTGTCCATACTTTCTCGACCTTCATTTCCATTGAACTGAATTTTCTGTGAAGTATCGACAATAATTGAATATTCATTCCAAAATCAATTTAATCATAAGAGTTACTTCCATAAGGAAAACAAATTCATAGAATATCGATTAATCAGATACATCGCGTTCATTGATATAAATATCAACAACCGCCATGGATCCGACTTGAACTTTCCACAAATCATCAACCAGAGAACTAGCGAAAGTTCCAACCTTATCGAAGAGGGTAAAAGTCGACCTAGGGTCCGATCTTGTTCTGATCTCTTCAGGACAAAATAACCCTACAACGATGAGAATTGGGGTGGAACGGAGGTCCTCTTAAACAAAACTAGACAAAGTCTTAAGGTACAGTGTACGTCAAGGCGACATTCCTGCTAGCTGAAGGGGCAAATGAGAGGTATGCCAACTATCGTCGTCCAGGACTAGGAAAAGGAATTGTTGGTCTGATTCTTAACTAGATGTCACCTTAACGTACACTGTACCTTAAGACTTTGTTTGAGAGCCCCCGCAGACTGCAGACTTTTTATCGGGCGATAGTTTGGTCGGCTTCTTAATCAGTATGCAGAGGAATGCATATCCGCACACTACAGCGATTCCTTTCCATACTAATTAAGAAGCCGACCAAACTATCGAACGATAAAAAGTCTGCAGTCTGCGGGGGCCCTAAGAGGACCTCTGTTCCACCCCAATTCTCATCGTTGTAGGGTTATGTTGTCCTGAAGAGATCAGAACAAGATCGAAACCCATGGCGGTTGTTGATATTTATATCAATGAACGCGGTGTATCTGATTTATCGATATTGATATATTGTTTATCCTGATGATATATTGTTTATCCTGATTACTCCTAGGTCTCCTGTGGAGACCCCTCTGAAATTACAAGCTTCGAAGCTTGTAACTTGTGCCGAGTTCGGAGTAAGCAGTTGTGTTCTGTGTAGGCTTTGTTACTGTGTCCTTACGCCACCTTAGGCACAGCACTGTTAATTTTTGACCCATCAGTGAAATGGTGGCCCCTACCGAGACTAGAAAATTTATTTCCTAGCTCGGGATTGAACTTCGGACCTTTGGGTCCGAATTCTAACGCCCTACCACTGAGCCAGGGGCACTCATAATTTCATTCCATTCTAGAATCAAACGTATAGGCTGAGCTACTCATACATCCACGGGAAAATACTATAGCACAACTTGAAAACGATAAACGGTTCATATTGTTGAAAGCAATCCGGTTAGATTGGTCGAAAAAGTCATACAGGGTGTATCCTTTAAGTGTCCACCCTCAACAACGAATTAGAATTTGTGAAAACACTCAGACAGGTCAATTTTTGATGACAGGACAGGGGGATATGATCTGGTATACAAAGCTTGTTTCTACTAGCAACCCCCTGGAGAGGGTTGCAACCTCATCAGGAATTCGAATTGGTAAAAAGAGTAGTTTTGTAGCCCAAATGTATGCATGGATTCAAATTTGTATGAACCTGCAGTTTGTGTTCTTATATGTGAATATTCACCAAGTTGCAGGGTTTTTTTTTATGGAATTATGGTACCGATAAAACTAAATGAAACAATGATGTTCTAATTGATCGTATAATTTCTAAACCAAACTGATTCATAAAGAGGATAGTTTCGATTTCAGATCTTCGCAGATTTGTAGCAAGAAGAGGAAGACCGAAAATCGTTTATAGTGATTGTGAAAAAAACTTTGTCGGTATGTACTTCAAATCTTCTACAGAAGGTCGATTGGAAGTGAAGAAGTGGCCAAGAAAAGAGCTGTTGAACGTATCGTGTGAAAATTCAACCCACCAACTGCAGCATGATGAGGTGGTCTCATAAGGTTGCGGAAAGTGCTAGGTAGAGCAAATTTGACATACGAGGAACTCTTAACTGTGATGTGTGATTGTTAGGCTGTGATAAATGGAAGACCAATTTCATATATTTTTGACTCTAGATCAGAAAAGGCTCAATCGAAGAATGAAATATGTATATAGAAAAAGGTTGAGTTCAGATCTCAGAAAACGATTCAGGATAGAGTATTTAGGTGCTTTGAGACAAGAAAAAACGGTATAATCAGAAAACAGAACTTGAATGTGGGGGAATTAGTGTTGATCGAAGATGATGACACAAAACTCATTTATTGGCTCTCAGCAAAAGTAATTGAAATATTTCCGGACAAAGATTCCTCCAGAAATGTTTCTGAGAAGTGAGAACACCGCAACGAGTAAAGGAACACTCGAAACTCGAAGTGGGCGATGTATTCAAAAACCCACCAAATATGGTATAGCAACGATTGATTGCAATTTATTTGAAATTGCAAGGTTGTGTTGCGTTTTGTGTAATATTCATAGTATGCTTTGAATGAGAACTGTCAGAATAGAAATAAAAAAGAGAAACATCACATTCCTCTAGAATTAGAGAAAGAGTTGTGTTATTTGAAGTTTTTGGGCACTCATTCTAGTTGGTACTATTCCAGAAAGTAACAGTATTATCAAAAATTCTCACATGATATTTTTATTTTGCAGATGAACAGAGTGACCCATTCAGAAGGATCTACTGAAATAACTCGCCAGGAAGAGCCTGAATCGAAACTGTTTTCAATAAAAGTTTCTTTGTTTTTAGGGGGACATCGAATACAAGTGTTCAATCTGACCTTGGATTTTGATTTCGCGGTCATTTCAAGTTAAAGTAGATTTTTTAAAAAGAAATTCAATCCTTTCGTTGCATAATAATAATCATTCTGTGTCTTTTGATTTTCCATAAAAATAATTTTTCTGAAGATATGTTGAACGCTTAAGATAGTCAGTCATGGTGAAGTACTTCAAAGTTATTTCTCATGGAATCATTTGGTTTTGAATTGCGTATGAACATATTCAAAAAGGAAAAATTGGTTTGTTTTCTGATTTTTTTCCAACCGCTCACATGATTCGACACCACGATAATAAAATTTCGTCGGATGCCGAATTTTGAAATTATTGTTGCGAACAGATACACTAATTACTGAAATACATAATCGCGAATTTCAGACAATATTTTCTAGTAATATTTCCTTCTTCATTTATTCCTTCTAATTATTTTGTCTCGTTTATTGATCGGACACAATTCCAGATGCCAAATTATGATTTTCATTAACCATTTTGAGCATAAAACACATATTTCCACAACGATTCATATAGCCCGCTCCACACTCATGGCAAGAACGTCGGCCAATACCGCGAACGCGAGTGTGGATAACTTTCTTGTGTTACGTTCGCGCTTCGCGGCGTTCTCCGCTTCGTTGCGGTCTCCTGTCCCGCGACAAAGGCTTCGCGCCTAAGCACAAATGTTCCATCCACACTCACAGGCGTTCGCGGTACCAGCGCAGTAATGATTTAATGCTTGTTCACTGACTTTATTCGCTTTTGAAATGAATGGTTTTCTTGTAGCAATGGAGTGGAATTAGATTAGATTTAGAGGAGATGAGTGAAATGAGAATTTCTTGATTATTATCAGAATGAACCTTTTTTATAGGGCGGAAAGTCTTCGCAGACAGCGAGGATGCCGTGAACCAAAGTGCGAATATTTGTGTGAGTGTGGACGACTTATTTGGCCGCGAATTCTTGGCCAGGTTCACGGCAAGAATTCTTGGCAAGATTCGCGCCATGAGTGTGGAGCGGGCTTATGGCAGAAACGAAAGAGGGCCGGATGTTTTCAGTTTTTCACGAAGATTAATATTCTGCAACGAAATTGCATATTCGCTATTCAAAAAACCTACTTGACCTAAAAATGATCTCAAAATGAAACTCCAAAGTCAGAAACATTTGAAATTTTCTAGTTTAGGTCCCCCTTGATTTTTCGATGTTTTAATTTTTTTTCGTGAAAAACAAGTGATTTGATATGATTTACTACTAGTTTCAATGCTGGCAAACAAGTAATTTTGCTGTTTTTTCAACGGGATCTGGAGTGAATAGGGGTGCTGGGTGGGTAAGATTCTTAGAAATTTTCTTAAAAAAACGACAATTCACGAAGAGAATTAGTCTTGCATAGACTAAAAAGATCAAAATTTGCAAAAAATGTCTAGGTAATTGACCTATTTTTTCAAGGACATGACCTTGAAATGAATTCAAAATCATTTGAAAAATGTACAATTTCATTAGCGCTGAATCAATGAATATTTCAAATTTTCTGGAGTCTATAGTTTCTGAAAATTTCAAGAATAATTTATTTTTTCGAAATTCTCCAACAGTATCCGTTGATAAAAATATGACGACCAGGAAGCATATTTTCATTAAATCTAGATGCGATTGCTCCAAAAAACGTACCTCGAAAGACAATGACAAGACAATGATCACATTTTCGGTATCCTCTTTTCTGTATTGTAACCGCAACTTGGAACACACAAATTCAAATCTTCCTTTTCCACACTTGAAGAAATTCTCACAAATTACTATTCTATAATCTTAGATGAATGAATATCTCGAATGAATTTTTAATTTTCAAGTGTCGAATTATTTTTTTTTGATCTCCGTAGTAACGATTACCCATGCTCGCGGTATTTGAAACGTGAGAATTTTGTTTGAATTGAATTCAGCGTACGATGCTTGTTGCCACGTTGAATCATTGCATCTTTATTGCTCAAAATTTGTGACCTAAGTTTTCTACCAAAACGAAACCCATCAACGATATGTTGAATTTAAATATGTTATTATTATATATTCGATATCTCGTAGGAATGGAACAAGATATAGAAAATAGATTGGACACATTTTATTCAAACGTCATTTCACGAATATAACGTTGCTTTCTCGAGGTTTACATCATAATATCAGTTGAATTATGTTATTATTGCAGTATATATTAAATTAAGCCATAAGACTCCGAACTGACATAACCTAACTGCTGAAAAACGATAAAGCCATAAAAATCTCAGGGGGGCATGGCCCCCCCTGAACCCCCTCTTGCTGGAGCCCATACCCTCGTTTGAATAGAACGAAAACAGTGCCGACGTTATCGAGGTACAAGGGGATAAATGTCTGAAGCCTAACTTGAACTTACCCAACCCAACTGCTGAAAAACTATAAGGCCATAAAAATCTCACGGGGGCCATGCCCCTCCTGAACCCCCCTTGCTGGAGCCCATACCCTCGTTTGAATAGAACGAAAACAGTGCCGACGTCATCGGGAGACAAGGGGATAAATGTCTAAAGCCTAACTTGAACTTACCCAACCCAACTGCTGAAAAACGATAAGGCCATAAAAATCTCAGGGGGGGCCATGACCCCCCTGAACCCCCCCTTGCTGGAGCCCATACCCTCGTTTGAATAGAACGAAAACAGTGCCGACGTCATCGGGGGACAAGGGGATAAATGTCTTAAGCCTTTCCTGAACTAACCTGACCTAACTGCTGAAAAACGATAAGGCCATCGAAATCTCAGGGGGGGAGAACGTTCCCCTCCCCCCTTGCGGGCGCCCATGCCCTCGTTTGAGTAGAACGAAAACAGTGCCGACATATCTAAAGGCTCATCTCTCTAAAATCCACCTGCCATGTGTGAAAGTTCTATGTCTATCTTAGTATTTAAGAAATTATTGAGATTTGGCAACACCGTCTGTTCGAGAAAAAACACCTCACGTCCTCACAGCATTTTACACTGCCGATGCGATTCAAATGAATATAAAGTCTAAACGCAGGTGGAAATATTCACAATCTTTTTTATTTTTTTTTCTCTAAAACTACTCATTTGCCAATGCTGAAATTAAAACTGTAGTATCTTTTCAACATTTACAATCACGAGAAAAAATATTTTACAAATCGGAGAGGGGGAGCTAAACTAGAAATTGACCCATTATTTGATTCAGGCTCTTCCCAAGGAGTTGTTCCAGTGGATCTTTCAAAACGCGCGAACGCGCCACCCTGTATATTTTAGTATGAGATAATTATTGAGAATATTTTAGATCTTCTATCATTGACCTTATACTGCGTGGATCGATTCTTGAAGATTCGATCAAAAAGAGTTTTCAAAGACATATTGTTTTTGTTAATGTTCAGCTATTCTTCAATAGCCCGCTACACACTCATGGCGCGAATCTTGCCAAGAATTCTTGCCGTGAACCTGGCCAAGAATTCGCGGCCAAATAAGTCATCCACACTCACACAAATATTCGCACTTTGGTTCACGGCATTCTCGCTGTCTGCGAAGACTTTGCGCCCTATAGAAAAGGTTCATTCTGATAATAATCAAGAAATTCTCATTTCACTTATCTCCTCTAAATCTAATCTAATTCCACTTTATTGCTACAAGAAAACCATTCATTTCAAAAGCGAATAAAGTCAGTGAACAAGCATTAAATCATTACTGTGCTGGTACCGCGAACGCCTGTGAGTGTGGATGGAACATTTGTGCTTAGGCGCGAAGCCTTTGTCGCGGGACAGGAGACCGCAACGAAACGGAGAACGCCGCGAAGCGCGAACGTGGCACAAGAAAGTTATCCACACTCGCGTTCGCGGTATTGGCCGACGTTCTTGCCATGAGTGTGGAGCGGGCTAATAATCGATCTGGAAATAAACCTTATTACATATGTTTACCAGGTACAGGGTGGGGCAGAAGAACCTATCCGATTTCAAATCCCTTTTTCTCAGAAGAGAGAGCAGGTAGAGTAGTGGGGTAAAAACCGTTAGAAAGCTGGTTTTATGCCATTTGTCAGTAGTCAACATGCCTTGGTCTGGTGAACATCGTGCTTTTGTTATTGAGCGGTTTATCGAATGCGGCGGTTCGATAATTGCTACACAACGTGCTTTTCGAATTCATTTCGGACTCGGGCGTCATGATCCTGTTCCACATCACGCTACGATTAAAGTGTGGGTGTCAAATTTTAGACAGACGAGTTCAGCATTGAAAAAGAAGTCGCCTGGACCTCCCAGGACAGCAACAGGACCTGAAAACGTGGCCAATGTGAGAGCCGCGATTGAACGTTCCCCGCGTCGTTCGGCGCGAAAACATTCGCTCGCTTTGGGGATTTCCAACCGCAGTATTCGGCGAATTTTGCACCGGGACCTCAAAATGCATCCCTACAAAATGGTTGTTGCACAGAAATTAAGTGAAAGGGATTTTGAAACCCGTACGAACCTGTGTCGCGATCTCCGAGAACTGCCAAACGACGATGTTGTGCTCTTCACGGACGAAGCCCATTTTCACCTTTGTGGCGCCGTAAACAGGCAGAATTTTCGATATTGGAGTGACGAAAATCCTCGGGAAATCCATCAGGAACCCCTCCATAGCCCAAAAGTGACTGTGTGGTGTGCTCTTTCCCGCCTAGGCGTCTGGGGGCCCTACTTTTTTGAAGAAAATGGGCAAACCGTAACGGTCAACAGCGAGCGCTATTGTTTCATGCTGGAAAATTTTCTAAGACCCAAAATGGAAGAAAATGGCGTGGAAAATGTGTGGTTTCAACAGGATGGTGCAACCGCCCACACATCGCGACGATCAATGGACATTCTCAGGGAACTGTTTCCCGGTCGCCTCATTTCTCTGAGAGGTGATGTTGGCTGGCCGCCGCGCTCACCGGATCTCACTCCATGTGACTTCTTCCTTTGGGGTTACCTCAAATCGAAGGTTTACCAGCATCGACCAAGGACCCTTCTTGCTTTACGAAGGGAAATTGCTCGGGCAATTGAAGAAATTCCTGTGGAAATGACGGTGAAAGTCATGGAAAGCTACCGCGAGCGCCTAAATAAGTGTATCCGCTCCCAAGGACGACATTTGAGTGATGTGCTTTTCAAAACTTAAATTTAAAAATGGCATAAAATTTGCGATATGTTAATAAAAAAAAATTTTTGACAAGCTGAGTGGGTTTAATTTTATAACGTTTTGAAATCGGATAGGTTTTTCTGCCCCACCCTGTATATGACAATAAGTCATTTGCAATGGGATGAACAGTTAGGTAAACTCAATTTTTTTATTGGTACTTATATAGGGACCATCTTTCTATTTGTGTTGCAATTATTCTCCTAATCACATGGTGAAGTTTTGTAATTTCATTACTAATGGTGAATTTTGAATAAGTTGACTTATCATTGAGCCCAAACACCTGAATGTATTACCAATTATTTTCCCTGCAGATTGCGAAGTATTATGGAAACATGGCTTTCGGAAATTTTATACTTGATTGCCTGTCGCATTCTCTTTTGAATTCATTGTAAATTTCTTATGAGTGAGATCAAATATTCAACCTTTCATAAATGTTTCTCCCTGGATAGATGTTAATTCACGAGTATTACTTCTAAGTAATTCAGTATGTCGTTCAATTTGATGTTACGAAATGATAACGCTATTTATCATTCTGAATGAGAAAAGGTACCAAAAATTTATGAGAAATAAAATCGATGTATCGACCGAAGAAACTGGGTCATCCACTTTCTCAAATTCCCAAGTATGTACCGAAGCATCAATTTTTTATCTTCACTTCGAGTGCATCAGTTTATATTGATCTCTTACATTCTAACCACAAAGGTGTAGCCTCCGCCGAATTTTGAAGAAGATTCTCGCCATTACGCTGTTATTCCAAAATGATCGTGTGGAAGGTGAGCAAGCTCTAGTTGCAATTTTCGACCTGTGAAAGAGATCGACGAAGAAATTGCAATTTCTAGATCTATGATCAAAAATCGTCATTCATCAGCTATATTATATGTTTATTCGATTCTTGAGAGTAAATACTCTCACATTCAAACTTAAAAAATCAATAAATACCAATTATTTCCCATTCAAATATTCAGATGAATCGACCAGCTATTTATATTTCAAACAATTCCTAAGTGCCATACATAAGAGCCGGTCCAATTTTATCTAGACCAATAAGAAGAAATAATAAATTAAGTTTCTTGCTCGAGTGGAAAAATCACCTTTCAAGGGCACCATATAACAATAATGAAAGTAAAACAGCAAGGAACGCCGAGAAAGTACTAGAATGCGTAAAAATTGATCTACTTCACTTCATAGGTGTGGACAGTGGAATGACATGCAATACTGAGCAATATTTCTGTATCCCTGATATATGCTACTGAACGTAGGTGCTATAGGTAGGTATTCGCCTAGAATCTTTGATTGATATGTTTGAAAAAACCTGTATCGGGTGACTTTCCCATTTTGAGGCCATTCAATTTCTCATCATCCATAGTTCCGTTGGCACTCATTTTGTCTCAAATTTTATGTTTTTAAAATATACACACATCGTCAAGAGTCCCGGCCCCCCTAGGTTCCTCAAGAAATGAGCAATGTATGTTCTGGAAATGAGATAAATATTTTCCTTTATTTGAACTGCAATATACAGGGTGGCCCACCCCAGACGCGGTTCTCATTTTGAGGCAGTAAATGAAGACATTTTGAAATTTTTTTTCGTGAAATGTAAAGGACAATCGGATGCACAATTTAAAATTGTTTTCACATATACAGGGGGTTCGATAACAAAGATATGGACCATAGTTACACTTTTTTAAATGGGATACCCAATATATGAATTCAAAAATTGAATGGCAAGCTCAAATAATGATGAGTTTACTGAGACCATTTTATGCCCGAGAAAAACCATTGTAGAGAAAATGGCGAAAAATGGAAAAAAAGGAGTATTTTTAATTTGCAATCAATGAATAAACCCTTCAAGCTAACGAGACAGACAATGTTTTTTCGTGTAGACATATTGGCTACCCTTATGAAGAAGAAAAAAATTTAACTCTGGAATATACTGAGTGATCATGATTAATGTTCAAACATCAACTACAAATAATGGTCAAAAACTTTCTTATTTCAAATGGCACACCCAGTATTTCGGTACCTTTGACTATACCCGTCTAAGGGTTTCCCTATACCTAAACCTAATAGTTTTCCAGTAATTTTCGATTTTTAATTCAACTAGTTAACCTACTATTATGATTCGAATAGAAAATTTTCAAATGGATGGATAGGTCGTGGAGGCCCACAAAATTGGCCTGCAAGGTCACCAGATCTCCATATCTCCAGATTTTTTTATGAGGTTATATCAAAAGTATTGTGTATGAGAATCCCGTAACAACTCCTCAAGACATAAAAAGAAGAATAAAACACGCTTTTGCAAGCATTACACCCCAAGTATTTGCTAATGTTAAAAACTCTTTTCTTGAAGGAATTCGTTTATGCATTGAGAAAGATGGAGGATTATTTTGAGCAGTTTATGTAGATTTTCAATTAATTTTTCTGGTGATTTTTGTTATTTGTTTTTTCCTTTGTATTTTATGTAGATCTGTTATTGTTATTGTTTTTAAGAATGTAAGTTTACTATTCCAATATCATTGATTTACCTGTTTCAAAATATTTCTTCGTTCTCTGCATTGAATAAAAAGTATAGTTTTCGCATTGATGCATACATAACTGAATATTCGCTTTCCGAAATATACTTCCTCTACTTTGATTCTTCATACTTGTTATCTCCAATTGTTGAATTGAGTATTAGTAGAGCTGAAGATGTTCACAAAATGCCTTCAAATACTACCTTACTACTGAATGTCCTTATGCGGGTGAAACTCGTTCCACTCGGTACTCAACTCACTCTCTGGCCAGAGGTTAACGGTCACAGATCTCTTTTGAAAATCTTGAAAATATTGAAAATGTTTGACTGGAGCACAGGTTCATCGCCTGAGCAAATATTTTTTTAAATGAATCGTTTGTTACTTGATTCTTTGAATGTATGGTTTAACTTCGAAACGATCGGAATAAAGAAAAATTTAAGGACATGTACCGGAAAGATTAAATGATCATGACACTCAATACCTTCTAGGCGAAATTAATTTGAAAATAATTGAAAACGGAATTGATATTAAGAAAAACACTAGATGACCATTTATAAAGGAATAATAAATCTTGCGTGACCGCAACACCATTATTGAGATCTTCATATGAGTTTTCCAGATTTCAAATAATATTGTAAGCATTTCCCCACAAATAGTTCCAAGTATTTCTATGAATATCGCTCGCTAATTATAATAGTAGTAAACTAGTTGAATCGAAAATCGAAAAAAACTGAAAAACTATTAGGTTCAGATATAGGGAAACCCAATGAAGATAGTTTCAATATTGATTTTTATGTTCAACAAGGTACAGAAATACTGGATGTGCCATTTGAATTGAGGAAGTTTTTGACCATTATTTGTAGTTAATGTTTGAATATTAATTATGATCACTCAGTATATTCCAGAGTTATTTTTCTTCTTCTGAATAAGGGTAGCCAATATGTCTACACGAAAAAACATTGTCTGTCTCGTTGGCTTGAAGGGTTTATTCATTAATTGCAAATTGGAAATATCCCTTTTTTTCGATTTTTCGCTATTTTCTCTTAAATGGTTCTCCTAAGGCATAAAATAGTCTTCATAAACTCATTATTATTTGAGCTTGCCATTCAATTATTGAATGCATATATAGGGTATTACATTGAAAAAAGTGTAACTATGATCTATATCTTTGTTATCGAACACCCTGTATACGTGAAAACAATTTTAAATTGTGCATCTGATTGCCCTACACATTTCACGAAAAAAAATTTCAAAATGGTTTGATTTACTGCCTCAAAATGAGAACCGCGTCTGGGGTGGGCCACCCTGTATATTTGATGGAAAATCTTTGTTTGTTACTCTTTGTTTTATGCATGATGGGACAAAAAAACAAATGTAAATTTATCTATAATATATTTCTGATTGATTATATTATTTCACAACTGAATCCAAATTCAATAGCACGTTCATTTTACGATCAACTGCCCAATACGCCTCGTATTGGGAAAGTGTTCTTCATTTTCGAAAATGCGGGTGCTAACTTTGCATGGATGGTGTGTCAGTTTTTCGGTAAGGGTTAGGTTGCAAACTGAAATGTCCATGTTACAATTACAAATAGTCACTAAGGAATTACTAACGAATGGAATGGAAAAATTTCTATATTTTCGAAAATGTGGGTGTTAACTTCGTATTCTAGGGATGTGATTAAAGGTAAGGTTACAAACGAAAATTTTTATGTTACAAATAGTTACGTAGGACTTTCCGATCGTATTTTGTTTTTCGCGAAAAATTGAGAAGTGGATGCCCGTGAAGCACCCAGCGGAATGCGGTGTTTTTCTATGAGTATCCTTCAGGTGCAAACGAAATTTTTAGGTAACAGAAAGTTACTAACGAGTTACTAACGAATGCAGAAAAAACATTCTTCATTTTCGAAAATGTGGATGCCCGTGAAGTTAGCACACATCGGAATGCGGTGTTTCTCTCTAAGTATCCTTTAAGAACAAACAATTTTTTTTTTGTTACAAATAGGTACTAACGAGTTACTAACGAATGAAAGAAAAACTTTCAATATTTTCGAAAGTGTGGAAGCTAATTTCTCATGTTAGGAGGGGCATTTTCCCATTGACAGTAAGGTTACAAACGAAAATTTGCATGTTACAAATAGTTACTAACAAATGAAAGAAAAATTTTTTACATTTTCGAAAATGTGGGTGCTAACTTCGCATTTTAGGGGTGTCATTTCTCCATTGAAGGTTGGGTTACAAACAAAAATATCAATGTAACAAATAGTCACAAATGCTAGACTCTCCAATTGTAAATTGCGCGAAAAATCTAAAATTGGTTGTCTGTGGATGCCCAGCGAAATGTGGTATTTTTCTGTCAGTATCATTGAAGTACAAACGAAAATTTTGATGTTACAAATAGTAACTAACGATGGTCGATAGGTAGGTAGAAATGAAATAAAACACACTCTGTTAGATATTCGTTGGCGATCGATTTCGGTTTTCTAGAAAACCATCATCAGGCCAACTGAAAAATATATATTTTTTATTCTTAATTATGTCACGATATGCGGATAATGAATCTAGGTAAGAGTGTGCAATTTTACTTACTGTCAATTGAGATAAAAAAAAGTAACTAACTCGAAGAAGCTCAAGATAGCTCCCCAGCCAACTCTGCTGCCCCAGGTCCAGACGGAATAACATCGCAAGAACTCAAGAGCATGGATATTAACACCCTCCATCGCCTTCTCAATCTGCTGCGGCTAAGCATTGAATAACATATTTCTCATTGAAGTTAATGTAAGGAGCAGCATTTTTATACTTTAGTACCGTTTTCAGGTCCGACTCATGAAATTTTCCCAAATGCAACACCCTGTTCGGCGGTTCATCGGGAACCAATCAATTCCGAGCTGAAATATTCAATTTCAATAAATTGTTCCAGACAATTTCAATTCCCAAAATTATACATACATTTTCCTTAGCCTTTTGAAACTTTATAACAACATTCGGGACGTAGAAATCGTTAGAACTAATAAGGTGCTACCTGAAATTATTAGCTCATGGAATCTCCAACTTTTTTGTGATCATATAATAGTCATGAATCAATAGCAACAAAAAAACAAAACGGAACATGATCGAAGACATACTTTTTATGAAAATAATTAGATATAAAAGAGGATGATGAATATCGATTATTAAAGATCATTCTGCTTTCACACATTTCTGTTGTTTTATATAGTTGAATCCATAACTGCCTTTCTGATTTACCTGAATCGTTCCTAATAATGTTGGAACAGTTAATGATTTTTTCTATCATTTATTGGCGTGTGTTTGGAGATTCTGTATACAATACACTAGTTCTATCAGTCGCATCCAAATGAAATAATCAATGAGATTTAAAGCAGGGGACCTTGGCCAAGGAATAGGACTTCCTTTCCATATCCATAGCTATTATGGTAACAAAAAAGTAGGAGAGATTCCATGAAACTCCTATAGAATAATTTGGGTAGTCTGTTATGGTTCAAATGAAAATTTTCAAGAACTGATAGTTCCCTCGTGTTCTCAAAACTCTGAGCGAAATTTTGTATATTTTGTGAATTCATATCGTATGAAACAATTGATTGAAAGTTTAGGAAATGTTAATTTTCCAACTCAGAACCCCCAAACCATTCAAACCGTCAAACGAGGTGTTCAAATCCTTAAATCCAATAAATTCAATCATTAAAATTTCATAAACCGATCCTGCAAACAGGATGAAATTATGAGTATGATGTGTGAAAATCATACTCGATCATGCTACTTATATTTTAATGGTAAGCGAAAGTATTTATTTAAATTTATTATTAATTGAAAATTGTACAATAGTTTTTTTTGTCAATTCTCCTCCTTGACTACTATAAGGTTTCAATATTCGCGGAGATCCTTAAACAGTATTTTTTGGAAATTTCAATCGATCTGAGATAACCGTTCCAAAGTTATGACGGATCAAAATTTTCGATGAAAACCGAAAATTACACTGCATAAATATTATTAAGAGGATGCACATTTAAAAGGAAATTTGATATTCACCTGAGTAGTATACGGGAAAGAAATATGTAAATTTCCTCGTGACTCACCCTGTATATATATTTCAAAAACGTTTTCATTGAACACAATACTGGAAAATGTATAATAATCGTATTTATTGTATACGCGTACGATTAATAAGACACTCGGTAACATTATTTAGGAGGAGAACAAAAAACAAAAACTTCCAAATCTTTGCCTGAATGAATTATATCATTCTAACCAGAATTATGGCAACTGGCAAACCTGTTTCCATTCATTTGTAAAGATAGATATTATACAGGGTGGCCATTTGAAAACGAAACAGACGAGATTACAGACGAAATAAATTTTTTCGATAGAAATTCTCGGACAGGTCGATTTCTGTTTCGAGGGGGACAACTTAAGATGTAGGTTACGGACGCATAGCGTTTCAACCCTTGCTGCTACAACCCCCACCCCCAATTTTTGAATAGGGAAGATGGGGTGAGTGATATCTCAATTCAAAGGTATTTTTATACTGATTTCAGCACAGTAATTGTTTTTTCATTTTATGCATTAGTTCTCGAAATATTTATGCGTTAGTTAATTTTATCACTTAAATTAATTTTCACCCACCCCATCTTCCCTATTCAAAAATTGGGGGTGAGGGTTGTAGTAGCAAGGGTTGAAGCGCTATGCGTCCGTAACCTACATCTTAAGTTGTCCCCCTCGAAACAGAAATCGACCTGTCCGAGCATTTCTATCGAAAAAATTTATTTCGTCTGTAATCTCGTCTGTTTCGTTTTCAAATGGCCACCCTGTATAATGATACATTATGAAAATGCTACTCGAAAGACATTCCACCCAATCAATTCTTGAGCGTTATCGACGGACATTTATTTTCTGTCGAATACCTACTCACGTTAATTCGAAAGAAATGTCTTATGTAAGATATAACAACATCCTTAAGTTTGAAGATTGAGTTCTCTACAGGATGCGCCAAAATGAATGAATAGCCTGAAATACCTCGTGCTATAGAATCATTGGACACTCATAGCAAAAAAAAATCCTTCAGGATTCCTTCGAGCATCAATTTTTGTGTGATTTTTTGTGTGTAAAAACAGCAACCCTAATAGACACGCGCCTTTCAATAATGAATAATGAAGCCAATTTTCGAAATCATCAAAACTAAACTGGGTGACTACTACTGCGTCATCAATATGCAGTGTAGACATTTTTGCAACGTTGTGACGTTCTTTGAATTCTCTAATAAATTACCTCTCATCAGTCTGCGTTTGATTACGCTGGCGAACACATGTGCATCGGCTGTGTACAGATCGAATTTAATTACAATTGAAAAGTGAATTGAAAATTGCGAAAAACAATATTCCTGATCACCCAACATTCAACGCCGACAACTTCGAGGCATTCTATGCTTCGGAGATGTCGCAAACAGGCGATGAAGAAACACAACATACTTCGGCAATGGAAGAGGAAACAAATACTCAATTTCAAATAGTCGCAAAAAAAAACGGAAGAAGAAAGATATACAACCCAAACTACCTTCTAAAAAGAGAGACGAAAAAGCATCACCAGAATCAAAAACGCAACGACACTTAATCCTTACACATTCAAAGAACCAAATACGCAAAAAACTAATCAACAACACACACAACCTCAAATCATAAACACTGATGAAGAAGCAACAGATAAACACGCCGCATATGGAAAACAAAATACAATACACAAAACATTTGAATCTGGTTCTCTTGAATACACTACCCAACACAACAAGAGTGCCAATTGCAAATGCTTGGATTGAAATATTTCCAACTAATACAGATATAATATTGCGAACAAGACAACGATTCATAGTAAAATCAGACAACACTGAAAACAATTTAACTAAAGCTATTTTGAAAAAGCAACATTCGACCCAACTAAAAGATCGACTGAATTACTCCGCTGTCATCTCGTACGTGTAAATAGAAATAGAAGAGCAAGAAATCGCAATGGTTCTGAACAAAAACCAAATTAAACACCGATACTGCAATCGGATTATCTCCAAGAAAACAAGCAGAGCATCACCTTTCGTTAGAATTTTAGCAGGAGATATCGCTAATATATGAAGGAATTTATCACAAATGAAGATACTACGCCACATTTAATTAACAGAACATGTGCTTTGGTCAACAAATTGTCCAAAAAGACCACTCAAACCTATAGAAGGAACACCTTATGTGAAGATTCGATCAATCAACAGAAAAACCGTTGAAATCGACAAAGACAAAACTGAAACAAGTAGGACTCACCAAAGCATACCAATGCACGACTACATCATTGAAACATACATTTATAAAATCAAAAAGCCAAAGAATACGGATAGACAAATGCTTATACAAAAACTGCAAAAACGATTTATAGAAACCTATCGAATAAACACAATACAAACTTTTGTGGGATATCGGTTCTATGGCTAATGTTCGATATGGAAAAGGAACCCAGAACAAGCGATGAGAAAAATATTTTCGGCTACAAGGACTGGAGAACAATATACAAGCATGGAACAATGGTGATGGCTGAAAAATAGTTCAAATCGGAAAAAGCAACCCTCCCCATTTTAATAACCCATGAAATGACATCCTGCACTTCACCATCCTCTTCAAAAATGATAAGATTCATATATTCCATAGGAACCCTGTATAGCAAACTCCTGTGGAATGAGCATGTTGATGATGCTACAAGGGCTCTGATGGCTTGCAGGCGTCTATGCGGCAGGAATTTGGGTTGTACCCCAAAATTACTGCGATGGATGTACGTCATGAATGTAAGACCTTTAGTCACATATGTGGCAGTAGCCTGGTTTGCTGAGGCTAGTCAGGTAGGTACGCGAAAAATACTCGACCTAAAGGCATGCCTGTGTGCATCACGGGGGCTATGAGAACGTGGCCAGATAGGGTGCTTGAGATCATCATAGACCTGACACTTTTACATCTAGTGATTGGTAAGGTAGCCCATGAACCCATCCTAGATTTCATCAAATCTCTGGAACTTGGGGGCGAGCTGTAGGAGGCGCGATGATAACAGCTTTGTTAATGGGCACAATGCCACAATAGACCTTAAGGTCGCAGTGGACTGTAACACCTTTAAACTATGAACTAAATGACCCCAAACAGTTCAAAATCATCGTCATACAACAGTCCACAGGGGAACACCAAACAATCCGGCAGATCATTTATGAACATATTAAACAGTACCGGTCCAAATCTGCTCCCTTGGGGCACCCCAGAAGTTGGAAAATATGGTTTGGACCAAGAATCAGAAATTCTGAGCCGCCTGAGAAAATCCAAACACTTTCAGCTTTTCCACTAGTATGGTTTTATGGGCATACTTATCGCTGATAAATAAATATACTAGAACTCAAAACTCATCCAAATCATTGATAGATCACATCTTCGTCAAAGACACGGACCAGTACTCGCATTGTAGATCATATGTTCTTCGCTACGATGTGACCGACCACTCACCAATAGTAGCGACGTATACGACAGAAATCGTAGGGCGACAAGATAAACCTGAATCAAAAATAAAAATCTTGAACGAAAATAAATTTCTGACAATAATGGAGAATGAAAAGTGGAATGAACTGTACGAAACGACCGATGTGAATACCATTACTGATCACTTCGTTGCGAAGATAAAAAATGCTATGGAACGTTCCTCTGTGGAGAAGAAAATCAAATACTCGGAGAAGAAAAGGAATCCTTGGATCACCAAAGCTTTAATGAAATCTTCAGATAATAAACAAAATATGTATAAACTCCTAAGAAGAAACCCAAATGATATAGATTTGGCGAACCGCTACAAAAATTACAAAAATGAATTGTCCAATTTACTCAAAATAACTAAACAAAACTACTACATGCAACAGATAGAAAAAAACAAAAATCATTCAAAGTCCTTATGGGATAACATTAAAAAGTTAACAGGAAAAGAAAAATCTCAGACCAATATAGGTAATATCATATATAATGACACTGAAGTCTCAAGCAGGAGAGAAATTGCTGATATTTTCAATTCTCATTATGTCGGTGTGGGCGGGAAAATGGCTGAGCAAATTATCAAACCTGGGAACACCGCTCTTGAAAGAAACATACTAGATACCTCCATGTTTATGACACCTACAAATGAAACCGAAGTACTTAGCTACATAAAAGAACTCAAAAATAATAAATGTCCAGGTATGGATGGCATAACTTCGGAAAACCTCAAATTAATAGACGAATTCATTAAAAAACCTCTAACTTACTTAATAAATAAAATCCTCGAGAACGGCGAATTTCCAGAAAACTTTAAAGTAGCCATAGTTAAACCATTATTCAAGAAAGGTGATCGAAGGAATGTATCAAATTATAGACCAATCTCGTTATTGAATTCAACTGCCAAGATCGTCGAAAAGGTTATTAAAAAACGTCTTACGGAATTCTTGGAGAATAATATCATCATTGTCAAGATGTCGGCAAATGAGAATGACGAAAACGATCGCTCCGCGAAAAAATTAAATTCCGGAGAGTTGAACGCAAATTTGTGCAATCACTGTAATAGAAAGGTGGTGGATTCGATGTGTTGTGTAAAATGCAACGCGATTTTACACAAATCATGTTGGAATACTTCAAAAATGAAGAAATCGGCACCATGCATTCATGTGGAAGAAGTTGGTATTCAAGATCTCCCCGAGCCCGTTTTAACACCAGGCGTTGGAAACAAATCGGAAAACGAATTTCTGAAAATGCAGGTAGACCTACTAACTGCTTTATTAAATGAGGCTAGAAGCAAAAATCAAATTTTGATGGTTAACAATGAATTACTTCTTGAAAAAATTAGAAACATGGAAGAAAAAACTAATGACAAAAAATGCTATAAACAGAAGCAACCAGTGTTACAAAGAGTAGAAACATCAGATCACAGAGTTGATATCCCAAGGGCCGAGGCAGAATCGGCAGAAATTTCTGCGGAACTTTCTGCGGCTGCGTCGATGTCAAAACTTGACAGCACTGTCAATGTCGAAAACACAGCTGCAAACAAGATAAATGCAAACAAGGAAAACAACTTAGGAAAAGGCGAGAAATCGTCCGGGAAATATGAGTGGGCTACAGTCGTCAGGAAAGGCTCGAGAGATAAAGCTAATAATGAACGTCATAACAAAACGATGCAGAGTTCTCAAAGAAAACCTAGGAGAAGTATAATGTGTACTGGAAATACAAGTTCGAGTGAGAAGATAAAGGGTGCCATTCGAAGAAAATGGTTATACATCGGCAAGATTGCAGGGAAAGAGGTTACAGAGGAAGACATAAAGAGCTTTCTGTCAAATATTCCTGGAGCCGAAACAGTCGAGGTAAAGAAACTTCAAACCAAAGGTACTAATTCTTCTTTCAGTATTGGTGTGCCAAATGATGAACTGTTCAGGACTTTGAATGATCCTGCTTTCTGGCCAAGTGGAGTGACATTGAGGGACTTTAGTTTTACAAATTTTTTCCGGAGACAGCCAGTTCCAGTCACGAAATAAAGAATGATACAATATGTCTTTTCAGTCAAAACATTCAATCCATTGGAACATCTTTTCTCAGGTTAGAGCAAACTTTGCACAAACATCAAGTTAACATCCTATGCATAACCGAGCATTGGAAATCGGAAGAAGAGTTGCCCTATTACATTCCGAAAGGTTTTAGTCTGGCATCATCATATTGTAGAGAAAGAGGTCGTCATGGTGGATGCGCTGTATTCGTTGATGGGGGATTTCATTCCACAAATAGAGGTGACCTAACATCCTTCACAGTACCTGGCTCCTTCGAATGTTGTGCTACCCAGTTAGTTCTTGAACAAAAGAAGATGCTTATCATCTGTGTATATCGTCCAAACACTGCCCCATCAAGCGATATAAAGGTATTTTATGAACAATTCAGCAGATTACTAGACCAATGTATTCATGAGAACTCGCCATTTTTGATAGCAGGAGATTTCAACATCGATGTCTCAACTTCATCTCCTGAAACTAACATGTTCTTGTCGATTCTAGAAACTTGTGATCTTGGAATTTCCACTGATTCACCCACCCGTGTGAACTCACGTACCTCAACATGTATAGATAACATCATAACAAACATTGAAGGCACCACAACTGTTATTGAAGAACATCTTTCAGACCATTCAGGCCTGAAATACATTTTCCTGAAGAAAAAACCAGTACCAAAACCTATTATGAAGAAGGTAAGAATATTTAATGATAGAGCCCACGGAACTTTCGAAGAAAAACTCAAACTATGCGAGTGGTCCAGTGTTCTCCAACTCCCAAACAACGAAGTTGATAAAATGTGGAATGCATTTTCTAGTCAGGTTGGTGCGATGATTAATGAATCTTTCCCCTTCAAAACAATCAATACAAGCAAAAAAGTTAATTTCAAGGTTACACCAGAGATTGAAGAGATTAAGAGATTATTGGACATTTTATTTACAGTGTCTAGATTTAGACCAGAACTCATAGACAACTACAGGCAGATCAAAAATGCTTATGACCGAGCTCTTAAACTCAACAAACAACAGTTTTACAAGGAGATTATTGACAAGGCCTCTAATAAAACTAAAACAGTTTGGCGGATCATAAAGGATACAACTAGAAAAACCAGTTCATATCAAAATGCTTACCCGTCTCTCAATGACAAATACCACGATATGTATGAAATGGCGAATGCTTTCAATAAATTTTATTCCAACGTTTCCTCAAGTAAGACAGGAGTCCCTAACGTTGCGAGCAATGCTAACAAGTGCCCTTCTAGATCTTTCTATTTATTTGATGTTTCAGAATCTGAGATCCTGAAAACTGTAAAGAACATGAAAAACAAGAGCAGTTGCGGTCACGATGATGTATCTGTGATCTTGATTAGGCGACATATTGCAAATATGGTGGAGCCCCTCTGTCACATAATCAACTGTTCATTCAGGAGTGGCATCTTTCCTGATTGTTTTAAGGTGTCACTGGTAAAGCCTCTTTTCAAAAAGGGCGATCACAACGACCTAGCCAACTACAGACCCATTTGCATTATAACATCCTTTGCCAAAATTTTCGAAAAGATTCTTGCCAATCGACTTTTAAATTTCCTCCTAAAATTTGACGTTCTCTCCAAGAAGCAGCATGGATTCATTCCGGGTCGCAGCACTGAGACCGCATTGTTCGAGATAACACAAAACATTATTCACTCTCTTGAGCGGGGCGAAATCCCTACTGGAGTATTTGTGGATCTTTCCAAGGCCTTTGATCTAGTTGATCATGAGAAATTGTTGAGAAAGCTGGAGAGAGTGGGAATAAGAGGACTACCACTAAAACTTTTCGGGAGTTACTTGGAGAATAGGAGGCAAATAACGGTGCTTGATCATGCTGGTCACAACTTCAGATCAACGGAAGCTGCTATTCTGAAGGGCGTCTTCCAGGGTACGATCCTGGGACCTATCTTGTTCGTAGTGTATGTTGATGATCTCCCCGAAATATTTCAGGATGATGAGTTTCGTGTTGCGGTAGAGGGTGATGTCGATACTTCTCTATATGCTGATGACACAAACATAATTCTATCCAATCGAATTATTGAGAGAACATCCAGCAACATCAGCAATGTGCTTCATAGGGTGGTATCCTGGTGTACTAACAACCACCTGAAATTGAACACCGACAAAACGACGATCCTCTTCTTTACAAACCCCAGATCCCGAATCGTCTGTCCAGAGAATATCATCCATGCAAATGAACTTATCCAAGTCAGCTCTAGCACTAAACTGCTTGGCGTTACGATAGACCACAACCTGAACTGGAGTTTGCACTGTGATAACCTGATATCCAAGCTCAATTCAGTTATCTATACCCTCAAAGTCCTAAGGTACCAATTCGATGAAGACACATTAAAGACCATATATTACGCCAATTTCCAGTCACTGTTGAGCTACGGTCTTATTTTCTGGGGCGATTCTTCACACGCAGAACGGGTGTTCATCACACAAAAAACCGCCCTCCGAGTTATGTTTCGGATGTCTTACAGGGCATCTTGCAGAGGCAAGTTTAAAACAAGCAACATTCTCACTCTACATGGTCTCTTCATTTATAGAACTCTCCTGTTCTTTTTCAAGAACTCTCATTACTATGAACAATATAAAAATGCGAATAATACCAGGAAGAAATTTGAATACTTCTTTCCTCCTCATAAATTATCACTAACTGAACACAATCCATTGTATATTGCCATAAAACTTAATAACTTGCTTCCTAGATTTGTAAGAGATTTAAAAGAGTTGAGAACTTTCCGAAAAACTCTGTACTCTCTCATTCTTAATGCTGAGCCGTACACTATCTTGGAGTTTGGAGACTATTGTTCTTCTCTTAGATAATTTTGTACCCTTAAGTTGAGATTTGACTTGTTTTCTTTTTATTGTCAATTGATTATAATTTGGAAAATAAATGCATATTATTATTATTATTATTATTATTATTATAATAATGTACTTTCACCTAAGCAGTTCGGTTTCAGATCGAAAAAATCAACCGAAGACGCTATTGTTCATTTAACAAATAATATATACCGATCACTAGACGAAGGAAAATGTTCAATAGGTGTCTTTCTAGATATAGCAAAAGCCTTCGACACCGTTAACCATGAAAAATTAATGGATGTTATGGAAGACCTCGGGATCAGAGGAATCGTACATGAGTTACTTAGATCATACCTCAATAATAGAACACAGTATGTAAAAATTGAAAACGAAATGAGTGAACCTCGAAGACTGTTAACTGGTGTACCGCAGGGAACAGTTTTGGGCCCAGTGCTTTTTTTGATCTACATCAACGGAGTACTCTGTCTCGAGACAGATGCTAATATATCATCTTTTGCAGACGATACCGTAGTTCTCTTTACTGCTGCTACTTGGGAGGAAGCTAAGAACAAAGCGGAACATAACCTAGAAAAAATTAAAAATTGGTTTAGCGAAATGGATCTAACACTAAACTTGGAAAAAACAAAGTGTATAATGCTTTCTTGCAATAAATCCAACCAACCTGATGTTGATCAGATCACATTGAAAGATCAAAATTCAACTTATTCAATCCAATGTGTGAAGTATACTACATACCTTGGAATCGAAATTGATAACCACCTTAAATGGGACATCCACATGAATAAACTTTTGAAAAAGCTAAGATCGATACTGTACACATTCAAGCATCTTAAAAAATTTCTCAAGATACATGAACTTAAAATTCTATACCATTCACTTGTAGAATCTCATATTCAGTATGGAATATCTGCCTGGGGAGGAGTGTACAACTGTCATCTAGAACGGTTGCAGGTAATGCAGAAATACTTTTTGAAGATTATCTACAATAAAGAACGTACATATCCTACAGAAAAACTATTCAAAGAGATACCTATTCTCGAACTGAAAAAACTTTATTTTTATAAGATTCTCTGCTTGCAATATAAAGATAGAAAAGGATTGAAATACATAGAACATAAACATAACACAAGACACAAACAAGAGAAGGAGTTTTTTATAGAAAAGACTACAAAAACGATTGGTCAGAAGTCATTCTATTACACAGCCCCAAAACTGTTTTGTCAGGTTCCACAGACCATCAGAGATATAAATGATGCTTCTTTTTACAAAAAAAAAATTAGAATTTGGCTGCAAAATTTGTCTGTGGAAAACCTGGCGAAGTTTATCAATGGTTCCGTATGATTCATCATTCATCATAGCCGAGCTCAATTATGTTGGTACTAATCAATATTATTGTTAGTTAATTATGTTTCATTACTTCTATTCCACATGTTTTATTGTATTTTCTGTGTTTTACTTTGTTATTGTATATTTGGCGATTTTCTTTTATTGTTGGGTTGCCTTTAAGTTTGTTTATGGTGGTGGCATTTTGTGCCTATCTTTACGTTTATACAACTTTAAAAGTTTCATTTTTGCTTTCTTACGTTTTGAAAATTTATACGTTTATATTTTCACATCTCTACTTTCTTACATTTTTGCATTTGTGCGTTTTCTGGTTCGTATTTTGTATTGTCACATCTTTGACATTTAACATTTTTACATTTACATGCTTGGATTTACTTATTTTACATGTCTTTAATTGATATAATTGTATGCTTTGTGGTTACATCATTCATTCAGCATGTGTTCATTCATTCATTGTTTCGATTTATTGGCAAGATATTAGTGTGTAAATTAGGAATGCCCACAACAAGTTTTCTTCGTGGGATATCTCCGATTTATTTTCATTTTTTCTCATCATTCATGTCCATGCCTGTAACCTTAATGAAAATAAATATTATTATATTATTATTATTATACTCTGAGAAAACTCATAGGTTCGTTAATGTGAATTCATTATTGACAAAACCGTGTTGATATTTGAAGGGTACAGGGGAAAAACCGGCCAAGTCGCTTTTTGTTACTTTCGATCTAGAGCCATTTTCATATTTTATATTCACTGTTGTGAGGGCATGAATGGGGATTGATTTGTTGATATAACAAGTCTCGAGTGATTAAGCCGATTATTTCCGTGTGGACTAAGCCTGGTTTTCCCTCTGCATATGATATTTTTGATCGTTTGCCATAGCTTACTCAACCGCTTTTTCCCATGTTTGATATAGTGAAAAGAGAAAATCATTAATCGGTATTCAGACGGATTTTTTCGAATTCCGGAAAAGTTTTTCACCTCAGGCGGGAGTTGAACCCGCGTCCTCTAATTTCCAGTCAGAGATGCTAACCAACTACACCACCGAAGTTACTCATTTTTCCGGAATTCGATGTTAATGATGCCACGCAGACTAAGATGTCTGCGCGAGTGAGGAGGTTAATAGGTGGGGGGAAAACACATTCGCTTTCATCGGTCAAAGGATCCCCACTCTATCCTTCTCCTTTGCGTCATCGATATTTTGTCGACATCAGCAGGGGTCGGATTTTCGGGTCTCCGACCGATGAACAATATAACCGAAAATTTGTAAATATAAATTGGAGATTAACATCTGTGAAATGATAAGAGAAAATCATTAATCGGTATTCAGACGGATTTTTTCGAATTCCGGAAAAGTTTTTCACTTCAGGCGGGAGTTGAACCCGCGTCCTCTAATCTCCAATTTATATTTACAAATTTTCGCTTATATTGTTCATCGGTCGGAGACCCGAAAATCCGACCCCTGCTGATGTCGACAAAATATCGATGACGCAAAGGAGAAGGATAGAGTGGGGATCCTTTGACCGATGAAAGCGAATGTGTTTTCCCCCCACCTATTAACCTCCTCACCCGCGCAGACATCTTAGTCTGCGTGGCATCATTAACATCGAATTCCGGAAAAATGAGTAACTTCGGTGGTGTAGTTGGTTAGCATCTCTGACTGGAAATTAGAAGCCGCGGGTTCAACTCCCGCCTGAAGTGAAAAACTTTTCTGGAATTCGAAAAAATCCGTCTGAATACCGATTAATGATTTTCTCTTAATATTTCACAGACGTTAATCTCCAATTTATAGTGAAAAGAAAGATCCTTCGATTGGCTATAATTTGCGCGCCTTCTCAAATCTTGCCAATGAATGACTTAGCTGGTTTTTCCCCTGTACCTACCCTTCATTTAGTATTAAGAATGTTCATCGGGCGATAATTGTCTAAATTGTTTCTGCCACCACTTTTATGTACCGGGATGATAACTGCTTCTTTTAGCTCATTTGGAAAGGTATAGGATTCCATGGACAAGTTGAAAATGTACATCGAGGGCTTAGCACATAAACTTCAGATGATCGACAAGATGTTTGGTAGGTACTTGAAAATTCAGTGTGCAAAAATGAATTTTGATGTAACATACCTTGATTTCCTAATAGTGTTTTCCATTCGTTATCCGTTAAAGCGAATTTCAGTCTGTTATTTTCGAATGCCTGAAAAAAAATAATGTCAGTTAGGTACATAATATTAAGATATTATAATAAGATTATCATCGCATAGTTTTTTGATATTTGTGCCAAAAATGGACAAACCTTTCGTAGCCGTAGATTCGGTTCTTGATGGTTTTTTTTTATCATAATAGAGATGAAATGGTTTAATACATTACATAAGAATTCCCCTTTTCTCACGAATTGTGAGGTCGATCACAATAGTTTTTAGTGTTCTGATTTTCTCTGTACAGTATCATTTTGAAAATAAAATATGAAAATGGGTGTCAGTTTGTGACCGATCAAATCGACATTTCCTGTGATTTTTATTTCAGATAATGCATCAGTTACTATCCTACGAAAAATAAATGTTTTCGATAATACATCAAGAACATCTATCAGTCCTAAAGGCGGACTCCCACTACTCGTATATTTGGCAAGTAGGCAATTATTTGCGTACTTGGCAAGTAGATGAAGTTTCGAATTTGAATGACAAGATTGAGAAGTATTGGCCGAGTGAACCACTCTCACTACATGCCAAACATAGGCAAGTGGCAAATATTTGCCAAATACACGAGTAGTGGGAGTCCGGCTTAAGGTATATTCGATTAACCTCAATACAGGGTCTTTCACGAGGAACCTCACCCATATTTATTCGGGAAACTAATGAACGTATTTTCATGAAATTCAGCACTTATAAGTATTTCACGATGCTGATGAAATCCAAAATATTTTCAAGGCATGAGCACCTCCGGTTTTTCCGGAAATGACGTCAACTTCCGTTTTTCAAATTAGAACACCATTTTTTATAGCAGAAATAGATTCCTTAGAAAATTTCAAGTTATTTTGATGTAACATTTTTCAGTTTTGGTTGGAAAATTCCCTCTGAGCGGGAAAATTCGAAAAAAAAAATCGAAAATAGAGCTCCGCTGAAACAAGAATAACTTCGAGGTTTTTGGATGGAAAATTTTCATTTTTGGTATTTTTCAAGATGTAAGATTGATGTATCCACTTTAGAAATCGAAATCGCGATTCATGATACAGGGGGTGAAAAAATCGCTTTCAAAGTTAGAGATGACAAAATCGTGAAAAATCAATTTTTTCAAATTAGAACCCCATTTTTTTATGGCAGATATTGAATCTACGTTAAAAAATAATGTGAGTGTATGCATCACACCCTTGCCCTAAAATGGATATTTTCTGAGTTAATATCCACTTTAGAGTAAGAATGTCTATGGCTGCTTACACTCATTCAGAATGCGAAGATGGTCAGTGTAGTCACCAGTTTTTAGTCCCCGCTCTCTCACCACCCAAAGCTGTCTCACTTCCTTATGCTGGCCATACACGTTACGGTCTACTGGAGAGGTATACCTGATGCGCAGGCATGACTGTGCACGTGCAGGTTCAATCCCACACACACACGCACAGGTTTAATCCCACACACGCTCCAGTTGACCTGCACAGGCATGCCTGCGCAGGTATACCTCTCCGGTAGACCGTATCGTGTATGGCCAGCATAAGAATAGTCCTAGCGGAGGCAGGTCCAGGATGTCTTGCGTAGCAGCGGTCGGACAAGAGCGAGATGCTCCAGTTATGGAAAAACATGCCGTGCTTTGCAATTTGTCAAGGGTTTTCTGGTCCCGTTAGTGTTTTCGCTTTCGGCCACCGTTAGCTGCGTAGCTAACGATTGGCCGCATAATGGACTTATAGATATGAGTTTATTCGTCATCATAATATATAATATAATAATAATAATATACTATTTGAATTCAACTCAGGATTAAACTGTGAGTTATTTCTTGTATAACTGTTTACAGTTTTTACAAAATGAATGTTTTATTCTAACGACAACAAAAAAAAATCTAATTCGGCTATTCCCCTTCATCAATATCCCCCATAAGAAATCAAATTCCACATATCCACCACCTCATTCCTCGATTGTTTTTTGTCATGTTCAGGATTTTTTCTGTCTTCATTGTGCATTTATTTTGTCTCATTCGTGTATTTTTGTCCAGATCGGGTTTTCTATTTTGTCTTTTCATCCACTCAAAACTTCCTATGACGAGTTGATTAACTTATGTATCAGTGAACGATCTTCTGTAAGTAACCAATTTTTTATTTCCCTTTTGAATCTTTTTATTCCATGTATTTGTCTTATATTTATTGGTATTTTTGGGTATATTCTTGGTGCTAAGTAGAGGCAGTATCTCTGGCCTAGTCTTTTTTCTACTCTTGGTCTTTCGTAGTTCTCATTTTTTCTTCTGGTCGTATAATTGTGTTCTTTCAATATTAGAGGTATTTTCTTCTGGTAAACATTCACTATTATTTTACATGCATAGATTTGTCTCACATCCAGGACTTTCGATATTTCGTATATCTCTCTACTAGGAAATGTGTATTTCTTTCCGTACATTATCTTTAAGATGCACTTTTGCATAACGTCTAGACTTTTTTTATGACAGTCTAGGACACCTCCCCATCCAATTATTCCATATGAGAGGTGTGAGTGTACCAAGGCATCGTAGAGTATCTGCAGGTGTTTAGGAGATTTTATGCTCTTTCGTATGAATCTTAATCTGTACGCTATACTTCTGAGCTTTTTTATCAAGTAATATATATGCTCGTCCCATCTCAAATGTTGGTCTATCAAAATACCGAGATATTTTGTTGAAGTTGTCCTTGGAATGTTCAACTGATCGTCCACCTTTAGTACTCCCAAATTTGGAAGCCCGACTCTATTTGAAGAGAAGGTCAAGTATTTTGTTTTTTGCTGATTCAAGGTAAGTTTATTGAGCTCAAACCACTTTTTCAACACCGTTAAATCATGAATTGTTTTTTGTTTTAGCTCTTCCCAAGATGTATTCTTGTACATGATCAACATATCATCAGCAAAACAAACAATTTCACCACTGCTTTTCAGGTCAAATATACTATTCAAGTAAATTATAAAAAGAATGGGCCCGAGCACAGTTCCTTGTGGAACCCCATAGGTAAGTACATTTGATTTACTGAATTTTCCATTTAATGAAACTATTTGCTTTCTTTGTGTAAGGAAGCTACAAATCAGTGTATTTATTTTTCCTTTAAATCCGTAATTTGAAAGTTTCTCTAATAATCTTTGATGGTTGACGGTGTCGAAAGCTTTTGCCAAATCGATGACAATAGCTAGAGATGGAATATTTTCATCGATGTTTTTATATAAAGTTTCAGTTACTTTTCTTATAGCGTCTTCTGTCGACATACCTTCACGAAATCCGTATTGATTGTTTGAGAGAATACTATGCTTATCCAAAAACGCGACCATACGCACCTTAATTAGTTTTTCAAATATTTTAGCTATATTGGATACTAGTGTAACTGGTCTATAATTGGTTATTTGTGATCTAACTCCTCCTTTGTATAATGGTTTCACTACCCCTAATTTTAGACTATCTGGAAAACAAGCCTTTTCGAAACAATTGTTGACCAAATAAGTGAGAGGTTCTGATATTTCTTCTTTTGTTTGAATTAATATTTCTGAACGAATTCCATCACATCCAGTAGATCTCTTCGATTTTAGGCTACCAATAATTTTTTCAATTTCTCCAGGGTTTGTGGGAAATAAAAAGAACGATTCATTGTTTAATTTTTTTTCTTCTGTGAAATCATCAGGTTCATTTATTTTGTTGGCATATCTTTCACCCAATTCACTGAAATAATCATTAAAAATATCACACATTTTTTGATCATCCTCGATCAGCATGTTATCCTCAGATTTTATACACTTTATTAGTGTTTCTCTTCCGGATGTATTTTTCACACACCTCCACAAGCCTACCGGTTCGTTTTGATTCCCTTCTATGCATTTCTTAAAATATTCTTCTTTTGCCCGCAATATTGATTTCTGTAACTTTTTCTTGTATTCTGAATATTCATTTTTTAGTTCATTGTTATTTGGATCTTTTTTGACTTTTATGTACATCTCCTGTTTAGTATTTATATCTTTCAATAGTTTTGGTGTAATCCATTCTTTTCTGATCCTCTCTTTCTTTTTTCTGCGTATTTTAGTTGTATTATTCTCTAAATATCTTTTTAAAGTATCTATGAAATATTCAGTTCCACTATTTACGTCCTCATTTTCATACAATTTTTCCCAATTTTCATCTCTCAGTGCTTTTCTCAATTCAACATAATTTGTATATTTCTTTTCATCTTTTGCTTTAATATATTTCTTTTTTATTTTCAGATCTGTACATAACAATATTGGATAGTGATCAGTTATTAAATTGTGCAGAACAATGCCATTGATGTTCGGGTCTCCTGGTTGAAAACCTTTTACGAAAAAATGATCCAGACATGTTCGACTGTCAGGGCGTGTATAATTATTAATAAGAGATGTGAAACCAAAAGACAACAATATATTTTTGTATTCTTCTACGTTATGTTCACTCGATAATAAATTGATGTTCACATCCCCGGTTATAATATGTTTTCTGCAATTTTCTCTCCTACTCAGATAAAGTGCTAATTCTTCATTGAACTCAGCGATGGGACATTTAGGTGATTTATATATTGCCGTTATTTTTAGTTTTTCACATTCGTGTTGTATATTTAATTCTATAGCGGTAATATCTCCAAGTTTTATGTTATTGTGTTAAAATCCAATATTTCGTTTTATATATACTATCGTTCCATCATTTTTATTATATTTTCCTTCATTGTAAACATGTTCGTATCCTTTTAATTTAAACAAATTAATATCATCCACTCGAAATGTTTCTGTTAGCACGATTATATCGAATTCAATCAAAGTTCCTTCCAAAAATATTTCAAACTCTTCAAAGTTTATATATATGCTCCTTATATTCATCTGAAGAATATTGAACATTTAACTAATTTCAAAATTTTCTAATTCTTTAAAATTATCAACGATAATAGTATCAAAATCCTCATTTCGATATTGCCTTATATAAGGGTCCATTTCGACACCAGGGTTGTACCCATCAACTGAATTTTCTGAATTTTTTCTCTTTCTTATTTTAATTCCCACTTTATATTTCCAAAATAAAAATAATCTTCCAATTATTCACACCTATAATAACAATAACTTCTTTGATTTTTTATTTTTGCTTCCCACCTTCTATAATATTCTCCCAATTATTTACATAAAATTTATTAAATTTAGAACAACTTACAGTTTCGGATTTTTATCTGATGTGCTTTTACATCTTAGCTTCATTCCAGAATTTTTTGTTTTTGGAGGTGATCTACTGCTATTGTATAGCACTTTCTTATGTGTTGCTAAAAGAGGTGTTTTATGTAACTTGTTATCTTTCCCGTTTTTTTCTCGTGTGATTGATTTCCCTAGCTCAACTTCCGGCATTAAAGCATCTTGTTCATCGTCTTTGGCATCTTCCTTTATATGACTTGTTGTTGGTGTATTAGGTGTACTGTTTGTTTTCAATATTTTCTCGTTTGATCCCTCTAATTCCTCTAAAGTGTACGATTCTGTCCCTACTGTAAGCTTGTTTCCCCTTAAGTAAGATATCTCAGAAGATTCTGATCTAGTTTTCTGTAAGAATGTCTTCAATTTCCGGTAATCTTGGCGTTGCTGTACAGTCAAATCGTTGGAAATAGACACCTCAGTACCCTTGAGTTTTTTAATATTTTGAAAAATAATTTTCTTGTTTTGATAGGATATGAGCTCTACCTTAATTGGGCTGTTCTCGTCTCTCCCTAATGTATAACAATCGTTTATATCCCTCGGGTTGATCTCAGTATCCAACAAACGATTTATTTCTTGACTAATGTATTCTGCCGTTAAAACCGAGCTCCTATTCATACCAAATATTATTATGTTGTTTTTATTACTCCGCTGCTCTGTTCTCTCAAGTTTTTCCCTCAAACTCTTGTTCTCCCTCTCCAAAGCCACATTTTTATTCTTGAGTTCCTGAATTTCCAACAGCAGCCTCACCTCCGATGCCGAAATACAATTTTTAACCTCTTCTTTAGTGTCTTTGATCCAGAGCTGTGACGAGCACTGAAGAAAAGTGCTTCGAGCACTAAGCACTAAGCACTTGAATGAAAAGGCTCCCGAGTCTCGAGCACAAAGCACTTATTTTCACAGAAGGCTCGCGAATACTAAGCATTTTGCGAAAGTAATTCGACATTTCGAGCACTAAGCCCTAAGCACTTTTTTTAGGAAATATTGAAAGTGAGGTTATTTTAATCGGAAAAGAAATTGTAAGTTGGCATAGGTATGTGATATTAAAAATTTTCAATTCGATTCAATATAATATATATTGGTAATGAAAGAGAAAAATGCTATTCGCTCCTGGATCTCTCTGTTCGATAATATTCATAAATATACTGAATTTTTCGAGTTTACTTTTTTTTTCTGAAAACTCCCAGTAATTGAAACAAAATTAAATAAAAAATTGAAGGAAAAATGGAAAACATTGTTGCGTGACAAATAACGAAGAAGTATCAAAATTAGACTCAATGAACTGTGTGACGTTTTGATGTTGTTTATATATAGACTCTTTGGTCAGATGAAAATGTAAAAAATCAGAATCGTGGCCTTTCCTTTTTCTTTTGATATCAAGTTGTCAACGCACAAATTACCATTTAACAAAATACACATGGGCCCTTCAATTTTCCTTTCATAATGATCAAGTTTCCTCATTATCATCTCTCTGTTATTGCAATCCAAACAGTTTTGGGATGTTACTGTCATGTGAGGAAATGTTGATTTAAGATTTTATTAATGTAAAAATGAATTCGTACAACATTGGCTCAGGGCTTAGTGCTTAGTAATCCGCAAAAGTGCTCGGGAGCACTTTTGGGATTACTAAGCACTAAGCCTTTGGCCGAGGCACTCCAATTACTAAGCACTAAGCACTGCTTTTGAAAAGTGCTTGGGAGCACAGTGCTCGGGAGCACAAAAGGGCTTCGAGTACTTTCACGAGCACAAAGCACAATGCTTTGGCACAGCTCTGCTTTGATCTCCCGCAAAAGATCCCTCAATGTAACATTTTCATCTCCTTGGTTTTGTGACATCATCAATCAAGTCTGTCAGTGTATGTTTCCCCTTATTTGTTCTCGATTTCGTTCCCAACAATTATTATCTGAAGAACACATATGATATGGGAATGAATGTAAACAAAGTCTGCCTCCTGATTCTGCTTCCTTCGGATTCGGATTATTGTCCTCTTTCAGGTATAACAATTATAGGTACATGGAAAATACTGTACTGCTAGTTAAACGACTTTATCGTCTGCGTTTACTATAATAATTTATTTTTTTTTTTTAGAATCTTTACTGTATTTAATACACTTAACAACCGATAACACCTCAGAGTACCACTTCTGTTGTCGCTCGTTAATGAATCCAGTTGGTAGGTAATTTCAGGTTGGAGTCCCCACGTACTCCCGCCCTTTGTTTGGCATGCAAAGAGAGAGCTCTCTGGCCCTTACTGATCACTGCCTCGAGGTGTAGGCTCCAAGAGCTGCTTGATTATGATTATACTGATAACTCCTAGGTCTCCCGAGGAGACCCCTCAGAAGCTTGTGCGAGTTTTCTTCTTCTGTTGAGGCGCGCTTGTGCGAGTTGGGAGAATCAGTTGTGTACGGTGGTGGCCTTGTTACTGTGTCCTTACGCCACCTTAGGCATACCACTGTTAATCTTTTACTCAAAATTTTTTTTTAGCCTAGGTATTTGGAATATCTCATTTACCTAGTGTTAAAAATACTTTCTGCCAAAAAATATTGAAATTGCTTGAAAAAAAGAAGCCAAGTGAGTATCCATATATACACCTGATAATTGAAGCTTATCCATTCGATTTTCATTGTCTGGACTGCCAAAAAATTTATATTATTAAGCCGGACTCCCACTACTCGTATATTCGGCAATTACGCAATTATTTGCGTACTTGGCAAGTAGACCAAGTTTCGATCTCTAATGACATGTAAGGCGCTCCCACTACTCCCGTAATTGGCAAATATATGCCAATAGTTGTGTACTTGGCAAGTACAGCAGTTTCGTCGTCTCTCCCCCTTGTTTCTCAACCGGCGGGACTTCGCCAGTGGCAAATAATTGTTCAAGTATTGGCCGAGTGAACCACTCCCACTACATGTCAAATATAGGCAAGTGTCAAATATTTGCCAAATACATGAGTAGTGGGAGTCCGGCTTTATAATAGGTAGAAATTTTATGATTCTTTTATCTGCACATGAAAGAAAAAATACTAAATTCACACGATTGCCGTAATCAACTCGAATCACTGTATTCAAACCGGTATTATTTGTTTGGAGTTAGGTTCCAAACCTGAAATTTAAAAACCATTATAAAGAGAATTGTATGAGAATCTGAAAAGGCTTGTTATTCCTGCCCAATGCCATATACCTCCATATTAAAGGAGGATTATTACCTCATTTGGTGCAAAAGTGTCGTTGTCAAAAATACCAAAAGGGATTTTTACATTTCAATAAGAAATCGACGTGGGTTGTCGTTTTTCTGATCGTGGATGAAGTTCCTGAAAATGGATCAGATTTGTTCTCAGTGATCTACCCTGTATTACAAATAAACTCGTAAACGAAGGAAATATATCGAGCGAAAAATGTCTCGGCCAATATCGATTGGTGATGAATAAGAATACCACAGTAATATTTACAATAGGTGCGGGTACCATGAAACCCTACTTATTGATTTGTAATTAGTTGGGTCAAATAAGTAGAACCCGAGGAAGAGGGTATCATACAATATTTTATTTATGGGACATTGAAGGTTTTCTGTAATCTCTGGATCTAAATGTGATCTATATTCAATTTTTTTTAAAACTTCGGACCATTAATTTCTCAGTTAAGAAAAAGAACGTCATTTTCCGCATATTTTCTTGAAGACCTCTCGACCTTTGCAAACTCTAATAAGTATATTATGAAGAATTTAGGTATTTGTCAACTAAACAATTAGAGCTTCCATATCATACACCAGATGATATGCAGGGTAAATCTTTGTCTTCTAGAATTTTCTCATCTGTAGATTCTTGAGGTCGAAATGAACCTTGTTTTTCATTTTCCACTTTTCCAAATTCAACTCGGTTTGATAAATATAGCTATTCATCTGAAAAAATAGGCCAGTTTCAAAAGTAACATCCCGAGCAGGAATCGAGCCTGCGTATGTTGTTTGTCGGTTTTTCATAATAACAGACATTGAAAACCATATTCTCGTGATAACATTAAGTTTTGTGCGATTACGTCTACGCAGTTGAAACTAGCAACTTCTTGAAGATTGAAATGCTCGTAATTTCAGTTTATGTCATAAATTTTACGAATAATTGTTCCCATATAGTGAGGTACTCTTTGAATTTACGACTTTCTTCAACAAATCTTATCGGTTAAAATTAGTATGAACTCGAAAAGGCAGAAAACTTGGGAATACGTTTATTCACCAAAATGATCAGTTCTCTCAAAAATAAACAGTTTATCTTATTCAAGTAGTTTTCTAGTATTCTTTATGGATTTATGAGTCGTCTTAGGTGGTACTTCGACAGCAGAAAAAATTATGTTAAAAAATATGAACAAATTGAACATTTGTCCAAAATTCAAATAATTTTAAAGAACGGTTCCGAACATATGAACTGAAATGGGTTTTTTCATAGATTTTAGACCCTATATCTTTGGAAATGAAGCCCAATTTTGAAAATTGTTATTTCAAAGTGTTTTATTTGGTGGAATGAAACTACAGTTAAGAAAAAAGTAGGTACAAGTCAAAGAATCAGAACGTGTATAGAAAATCTTTTTTCATTTTCTGATTCGTTTAAAATTCTTGAATGGTTCCGGTAATTGATACTATGGAATTCCAAATTGAATTTATGGTAGTATGACGAAGCGTGGAAAAACAAATGAAGAGAAATATTATATTGGAGAATTGAAGATTGAAGAATTGACTATTGAACACCAAAGATTGAGAAAGGTCTCGTACCCGAAACGTTTTATAATTGTAAGAGATGAATAAATTCAATTTGGAATTCCATAGTATCAATAACTCAAACCATTTATGAAACCAGTGGAATAAATAAAAAATAAACCAACAGATTCAAATAATGTTCTTGTGTAGGTACCCATTTCTGGGGGCTGTAATTCTTTTGACAAGAATCAAAAATATCGAAAATCTCGAAAATCTGTGACCGAATCTTGTTGCATTGAATTCCAATGAGACTTGACACAATATAGATAATTTAGAATACATACGCTGAGTGACCAATATTAGAAATGAACAAATTATCAAAGAAAAAATTTTGAGGAAGCACTGACGTGAAATCAGGAAATTTTTTTTCACAGCTGTCCAAAATATTCGATAGCAGATGCCAAAGCAATCGTCCACGATCCTGGATATGCTTTTGCAGAAATATTGAGATCTGGACAACTCTGCACGTTGCTCGAATACTTCATTCTCCATCGAAATGCAGAATTTCCTCTAGATCGAATCTGTTGTTTTGAAATTATCGGAAAATCAAAATTTCGAACGGTCATGTTTACGGACAGAATTGAATTCGGACACAAATTCAACAACAGCTACTGTGAACGAGATTAAACACGTCTACAATCACTAGAAATTACTGGGTATAATACACGAATAGTGGGTTTCAAAAATCTCTGTCAATTCTGAAACCAGTTTATTCTCCGATCAAGCCCGTGCGTTTGTGAAACTTAACATGAAACATTTTTTAAATGAGCAAAAAGATCTCCCCGGTGGATTATCTTCAGGTAATTTAGGGAATCCCGGCGGCAGAATCTAATTATAACTTGCCATTTAATTGCTATTCCTTTTTCTCCATGTTTAGGATCTTTATATCTAAGACAATATTCACCTTTATGTTATGTCAATTCATCCAAAACGCAATGTTGTTCAACCTCATTGTATTTTGTATTTTACGTAAATTGAAGTTGGTTATTATTATTCAAAATGAATTTCCATCAAGTAACGACCGTCACTATTGCGGGACCTGTATATCAAGATATCGCACAACCTCATGTTGGTAGTCATTGCAACGTTCCTACTTTCCCCACTAATTTCCTCAGTATCGGCAAAACTCACTGAATTGCGATATCCGTTTGATGAGTCCAATACTCAACTGATCGATATGGCCGTTCTGTGTTACTTTTACCAATAAGGAAGGCAATTGACCATGAAAATAGTTTCTTCTCTATAACTGCTGTACCTAGAAGTTGATCGCCTATTGATCTGCATGAAAGTAGGACAATGAGTTTGTTCATCTACGTGGTTTTCCCGTTCCGATTGAGCTGAAACGGAAGAAATTACGAAGGCCAATATAGTACGAGATGATTAACAATTTACGATAAATGGCTTAATTTTCAGTTTCACTTAACGCGAAAGAGTTCATATTTTCTGCGATTTCGCAATTTTAGATATCCCAAAATAATTGGTAAAAGTGAAACTGAATGCTTCGAAATTTCAGAGTATTGATGTTAGATGTTTTCTCTATTTCAGTATCGTAACGAGTTCATTACAGTACAAAAAACAGTGCTGTAAGGAACTCATTACAGCACTGTTTTTAGTAATATTCTTCGTTTCGTGATTGTCAACTATGACTGCTGATCCTATCAATTTTCAACACACGTCAATTTAGAACTGTCAATTTTCGTAACAGTCACGTAACGGCCAAGATACAATACAAAAGTCACTAGGATGTATAATCCGAATTTTTCATTGAATTTTAAAAGTATTTCACAATTATCATTATATTATTACTCATGCGATCGAAAACTCTGCCCATTCTGCAACTAGTTTTAGAATATACTATTATCGTTAGTAATATCATAAGGGCATCCAATTTTTCCTAAAAAAAATAGGAAAACACGTGGCTTAAATATTCCAACAAGAAGCATGAGTGCTGGTGGCAACAAAAATCCGAGTCGAAGACGAATGCTTTTCGTTTAGAAAATATTACTTTGCATTGTGTTTTTTCGATTTTTTTCACAGGAAAAATGAGATGCCCGAATGGTATTTGACAAGACTATTTCATGAGTAACAGATTTTTCTGTATGCATTATTTATGTATTATCAATTTTCGTTGTCGCGGGTTTTTTTTAACATTGGAAATGTTTATGTTCGTATATTGCAGGTAAATTACGAGTTTTTGTTCAAGGTCAAAAGACAAAGTGTCGCCAGTAGACCAAAAAAGCATTCGAAAGTTATCGCGTGATTCATTAAAGTAGGTGTGTTGGGCCAGCATATGCCAGCATACGAGAATCGGCGAACTACGCCGAGGTGGGACTCAGGTGGGAGGTCCGCCAAATTCACCGCAACGTTGCCGGATTGGGCACTTAGTCCGGTATTTGAAGGATAGATCATTGTTTTATTTCCTTCATTAGCACTTCGAGTGTTTATATTGTTGTTTAATCAAGTGAGATCTGGGCCGCGGTGAGCGGCCCGTCAAATTCGTCGCAGGCAATTATTCCGGTATTTGAAGGATAGATCATTGTTTTATTTCCTTCATTAGAACTTCGAGTGTTTATATTGTTGTTTAATCAAGTGAGATCTGGGCCGCGGTGAGCGGCCCGTCAAATTCGCCGCAACGTTGCCAGATTGGGCAATTATTTCGTTATTTGATCCACTGAAGAAACGGATTTGCACAGTCTGGCAACAAAATCCGCTTATGACACTGTTCGCCCATGCTCAAATCGGCCTCTAACGCCCGTTTGCACCGCTTACCCTTGAAAGTTCCTCGTTGCTAGGTACCACTTAGA
This sequence comes from Adalia bipunctata, assembly GCA_910592335.1. Lineage (NCBI taxonomy): Eukaryota > Metazoa > Arthropoda > Insecta > Coleoptera > Coccinellidae > Adalia > Adalia bipunctata. The sequence continues at coordinate 6,250,849 of OU342949.1, read as the reverse complement.
CTTAAGTTCCAATCCATAATGATGATTCCGCTAGAGTGGTGAAGAAGCAATATATTTTGTGTTCTCTTTGTTCTACTGATGAAAACCAGGAAACGTTTTCTACATATGATCATTTGAGAATAATTCATGGTGTTCTGTATGATTGATATTTCTTACATTTCCCCCATCCGCCATCCAAGAAAACTATGATACAACACACAGTTATATTGCCATATTTCAAAATACATATGCTAAATTACCTACTTAAATTCTCAATTTTGAGGTTTTTGTAAGCGCATATGTGCTTTTTTACAAGCTTTTATTTAGTTTCACCTGTCCCGGTGTCTGTCTGTCTGTCTCTATCTAATCAAATCTTGCAAGTTAAATATGACACACTTCTAATCGTCCGATTGATTTGAAATTTGGCAGGTGTACATAATTCTGGTGACAATGCATCATGAAATATTTTTCATAGAAAAAAACAAAATGGCTGCTCCAAAATGGCGGATGAGTTTCGTAATTATCATCCGATTTCATTCAAAATTAGTATCTAGGGGTTTTTGGGTTCGACAATGATGATTCTTCTGTCAAAATTGAAAAATTCAAGATGGCGGCTAGAATAGGCCGGACGAGTTTCGTAATTATGATCCGATTCTATTCAAAATGTGTATCTAGGGGTGTTCTGGGTCGGAAATTACGATTCTTCAAAATTGAGGAATTCAAGATGGCGGCTTCAAAATGGCGGATGAGGGTTGTTTTTATAAAAGATTGTTTTAAAGAATGATTTTTTTATTATAGCTTGTTCTAAATGCAAGGGCGGATATAGCTTTTTTCATGGGGGGGGTAATAACTATTGAAAATCAGGTTCACAATTTATGAAATTTTTTTATGTGCACCACATTGCGTAACTTCTTCTAAGGACTTTGATACTCATGGGGGGTAATTACCATAATATAAATCAAACTGTTCGAAGTTCCAAGTTCCAACCGTTTTCAACTATTTCACTATCAGATTCGTTTATGAAGAACGACAAAAGACAAAACGCGCGATCTGAATAACGGGCAACGGCTTCTTCTCACGATCGTCCTCTCGGGTGCATTCGGAAGCACTCGGAATCGAGTGAATCTGATTGGTTAGGAATTCGTGAGAATTAATGTATGCTCGAGAATCGGCGACGGCGACCAGTGAGCCGCGGTGAGAGGTACGTCAAATTCGCCGCAACGTTGCCAGATTGGGCAATTATTCCTGTATTTGAAGGATAGATCACTTCGAGTGTTTATATTGTTGTTTCATCAAGTGAGATCTGGGCCGCGGTGAGTGGTCCGTCAAATTCGCCGCAACGTTGCCAGATTGGGCAAATATTTCGGTATTTGAAGAATAGGTCAATAGTTGATCCGAGTACATATAAGATTCATGAATTTTAGTAGAAACAGAATCCTTCTATCTGAAGCCAATTTCATGAATACCCAGATTTGCTAAAATCAAAATTCACTTCGAAAATATTGGACGGAGTGGACTCAGCTTCATTTGATTTCCTCCGAGTAGGGGAGGACGGGGGAATTCCGCGCACGGAGGAATTCTGCGCATTGATATTCTACAACTCAGTTCAGTTATTTCAAAATTTAGATACAGCCACAGAAATATAATAAACATATGAATAAATAAATATTTTATTATATTTCTGTGGATACAGCGCACCATCTCGTATTTGCCTTGCCAACATCCTCCCGTAATTTAAAGATATTCGTGTTTTTATTTTAGACCAGGGAGCCGATTGTTCGTTTCACGATGCTATGATCTAATTTTCGAGAGAAATTGGAATCGTGGAAAGTACTTCTATTATTAATTTCTAATGAATCTATTGCATGACTATTTTCCTTCATATGTGTAGATTATTTAATGCAAAAGAACAATTACATAATTGTATTTCGTCATCTAATGTCAGTGATTAGTTAGGTTAGGTGACTCACACTGGGAGAATAACGCGCAGCTGTAGCGGGGTAATTCTTCAATAATATTTTTTGTACAGTCCTGGAAATTTGTTTAATTTACATTGTACTTGGTTATTACCTAAATAATGAAATATTTTTTCGAGTTTTTCAGCTGTTCAATATATGCGCATAATTATACCATCGCATGCGCGGTATTACCCAGTACGTGGGGGAGGACCGCGAAAAGACAGTTTTCAGAATTATTTTTTTTCTCAATTGGTATAGGTAGTTGAACCTTTTCCTTGTGATGAAAAAGTTTCAAATGGGTTCATGATTCAGCAGTTAAATTATGAAAGTTTGTGTGTACATAGGAAGGTTTTTGTGAGCATTTTCCCTAAGATGCGTGGAATTCCCCCGTCCTCCCCTACATATAAGATTAATGAATTTTAGTAAAAACATAATCCTTCTATCTCAAGCCAATTTCGAGAATACTCAGATTTGGTAAAATAAAAATTCTCTTCGAAAATATTGGACGGGGTGGACTCAGCTTCTTCTGATGATGTTTACTCCGAGAAGGTACATATAAGATTCCTGAATTTTAGTGAAAACAGAATCTTTCTACTTTCTATCTCAAACCAATTTCATGAAAACCCAGATTTAATAAAATAAAAATTCGCTTAGAAAATATTGGACAGAATGGACTCAGCTTCATCCGATGAGAGTTGATCTGAGAACATATAAGATTCATGAATTTTAGTAAAAACAGAATCCTTCTATCTCGAGCCAATTTCGAGAAAACTCAGATTTGGTAAAATAAAAATTCTCTTCGAAAATATTGGACGAGGTGGACTCAGCTTATTCTGATGATGTTAACTCCGAGTACATGTAAGATTCATGAATTTTAGTGAAAACTGAATCCTTCTATCTAAAGCCAATTTCATGAAAACCCAGATTTGCTAAAATCAAAACTCACTTCGAAAATATTGGACAGGAATGACAGGATAATTCATCCAATTATTCATATCTTTATTTTTTATTATTATATCTTAAGAATACTCACTTTAGAAAGAACATTTTTGTTTTAAAATACGGTGACAAGTTTCCTCTCACATGTTTATGTTAGGAATTGGGAATGTTGATTGTTTCTTGCAATTATTATTGCTCATTATTATTATTATTGAAAATACTATTTTATTTTAAGTTCAAATGCAAATAAATGTTGGTAATATTCACATGTGGTGTTATCATTTCCAATGTCTCTGATGGTTGCAAGGATTGCGAAATCTGTAAATTTTTTCATTATTATACGTTTATTAGCAATCAGAATACAGAATCCTATGTGTACTATGGAGCTTGGGCTCTAATGGGCCTACCACAAGCTCAAGCTTCACCACAGTTCGGCTTGCGCAGGCATCTCGTACGTAAAGATTGAACGCAACAGTTGCTACCACACGGCACAGTTAAGTACGTGCAGGCCTCTTTATGTACGAAGTCGTCGACATGATAACAAAGCGTCCGAACGAAGAACTTTTGCGCAAGCCGGGCAAAATTTCAAGCAGGTCGAAAATTACTCAAGCCAAGCCGTGGTGCTTGCGCGGTATACAGTTTTCCCACCCACACGCTCAGTGTTCAAGCCGGTTTGCGCAAGCAAAACTGTGGTGAAGCTTGAGCGTGTGGTAGGCCTATAACATATAACTATAAGGTCCTTCTCAGTGAAAAGACCTTTGCAACTCTACTAAGGTCGGCTGGCCAATTCCTCTTGAGTCTTCTATACTGTTACTGTGGTTGTAGGTAACAATGGTTGTAATATACTGTTAGAATGGCTTTCCAGTTTTTTATAATGATTCCTACACTTTTCTCTCATGACATCCTTCACACAAGGAATTTCTAGGTCTTCGTACATTTAATTAACTGTAGATTCTTGCGGCCAAAAGAAACCTTTTTTTCATTTTCCATTTCTTCGAATTCGACTCTATTGAAAAGATACGGCTATTTGAAAAAAAATTGGGCCAAACACGTGCCTAAAACGATTCTCTGCAAAAAAATTGAAATTGAGTTAGAGAATACTCAACTACTAACCTTATTCGAATAAGAATGTTAAAACCAGAATATTTCTTCGAATTTCCTGAAGATTACTTTGTGAACACTTATAACTTGTTCATATTCTCCTCCATATTTCAAAAATATCTTATGAAGATTGGTTTTTCACTCAATTTATGATCGATAAACCCAACCTAACTCATATTCTATTCAAAACAATAAAAAAAATCTTCCCTGAATATTTCACAGAGATTTCGATGTGTACGTTGCCAGCTTCACCAGTACTACTGAAACTACGCAAGACACAAAACGCAAGTGAGTGACAGTGAACGATCCGATCTGTAAACGAATATGGAGGGAATCTTTTCAAGAGCTATGTTGTTGTAAACGGGAAAAGTGATTATTTAAGGTGTTTTTATCACATCTCGTGATGATTATGTGAAGACTTTCATTGAATTGATGTAATATTAACCGTTTAGTGTCCAGTTTATGAAATTTCGAGAGTGGGTATATTGTTGACATGACATGACACGAGGGACCTGTTTTTTTCTTTCTGACGTCAATCTCTTGGCCACCCTGTATAGAAACATCGCCACAGATTATTCAGTGCTGAAAATCATTTTATTTTTCATCAATTTCAATTTGAAACATGGTTTGTATGGACTATGGACATTCATAATTAATATATCTGAATTTTGTATATCATTGACATTTATTTTCAATATGGACCGGCAGCGGCGGCCTTACCCATTGCGAGGCTCCGGGCGGCAGGTCTTTGCGAGGCCCTTTGTCTTTCGTGAAAAGTGTGTGATTCGAAAGTAAGTCGAGCCGTTTGGTTTAGGTATTTTGTCATGTTTGACGAAAACTGCCCGAGTTTAACAAATAAATAAATTTTGTGTTGTAAAATATTTTACTTAGGAAGATTCAGAAATTCGGAGAAGATGAATTTTAAAATTGATGTTGAATTTCAAGATTGATGTTTGCGGCTTTTTCTCAAACTAAATTCGTTAATTAGAGCACAATAATCCAACGAATGAGCTACGTCATTTTCTATTGATAGAAAAGCAAGTGCTGAAAGCCGATCATGTGCCATCGAATTTCTCAAATGAGTTTTGATCATTTTAAGCCTTGAACAACTCAGCAGGCGCAACTATAACAGGTGTGGTGGCATTAATTCTCAGGAAAATTTCGTGAGGTACACTTCAGCTATTTTTTTTCTCTTATGTATTTCAGCACCGAGATAATATCGTCGTTTCTGTCATCTCCATCAATATCACATGATTCTTCTACTGTCATGGACATTTGCAAGTCGCTGCATTGCTTCAGAAGTTCACTATTATGGATTTCCTTTAATTTTTTTTGTTATATGAAACCAAATATGCTCTCATGCTGTTTAAGTGCCAGAAACCTAGGATGGCAGCTTGGGCGCAAATTGTGGACAATGACATAAAAGTAATTAATTCAGAAACTCTCTTCCGCATTCAATTCATCAGCTTCATCTTCCCCTTCATAATCAAAATGCATTTTTTACAACGTCTTCTAACTTCTTTAAACTTTCTTTCAATATCATCTTCCTCAGTTATTTCTGTCGCTGTTACAAGGGATGACAAAGAGAGTGAACAACTTTTGTAGCAACTCAAAAAAAGATTCACAAAATTCACAATGAATCCCTAAACAATTCAATTGCATGCTATAGCTCGTGAAATTACTATAATTATGAATTCCACGTTATAACTTGTAGTTTTACCCCCATTTTTTATAGTCAAAAAGCAAATGAAAATTCATTTAGACTCTCCTTTCTCTTGCTTTCCTTACTGCCTCATCCTGAATTGATTGCCAGTGGCTTAAAAATGTTTCTAACTAAAGGGTTTTCCAATAAGAGGTGTTATTTTGACAATCAAAGAAAAATGCCATTTTTTTTAATAAAAGATCGGATGTTCATTTCATTATAAAGAGGAAGGCATGCTGTTAATAATGGAAAATAACATCATGCTGTTTAAGTGCCAGAAACCTTGTCGACAATGACATAAAAATAATTAATCTTCATAATCTCTTCCACGTTCAATTCTTCAGCTTTATCTTTCCCTTCATAATCAAAATGCATTTTTTCACAATGTCTTCTAACTTCTTTAAACTTTATTTCAATATCATTTTCCTCAGCTATTTCTGTCGCTGTTACAAGGGACGACAAAGAGAGTGTTCAACTTTTGTAGCAACTCAAAAGAAGATTTTGCTTGGGCATAAAATGATGCTGCATCTTCTAAGATGAGATTCCAGCTATGACTCCCACAAGGTTAAGCAAGTGGATTAATTTCAAGAATACATTTTTGGACACCACTTCATAGCATGTAGTACGACTGTTCGCAGCACAACGCCAGTCGATAGTTGGCCCGAACTTATCGCGAAATCATACTTCTTGAGCAATTCGAATGAAAATTTTCACTGTGAAGAAAATTTGCTTGGGTTGTTGCGCGAGGCCCCTCCAAGAGCGAGGCCCCGGGCGATTGCCCCGCTCGCCACCCCCTAAGGCCGCCTCTGTGGACCGGTAATAATAAATTTTCAATCGAAACTGAGTGTATTAAATGTATAATTTCATGCATCTTGGTGTTCAAATTCATCTTTCACATTTGTGGGATTTCACAATTACATATCTCATCATCAAACGTTTTTCCATCATTTGAATTTTAGACTTGACAAAGTTGATAAACAATCTGATTAATGATGTGAAAACTTTTTCAGGTATTTGGATATTGTATATTTCGATATTCCTCTCTACATCAAAAACACCGACGTTTTGGTCTCAAATCGGACCTTTATCAAGGCTACAAAAAATAACTTATTCTGATTAATTTTTCTGATATTCGATGATATTGAAAATCCAGGGAAGCATCCAGATTATTCTTGAGATTCATAATTTTCTCCTCAAATGTTATCTGATGAAATTGTGACTAATTCGAAAAAGACGCGTTTATGGATGAAACATAAAGACACTTTCATTTTCTAAAATTATCGATTCTTTCGAAAATATGAACCGTTTCTTCTTTTCACACAGCTACGCTGTAACTTTCATACCAAAAGGAATAATGAATAGGTTTTGATTGAGGAATATGCTCCAGGAATAAGCAATCAACTAAAATTCACTGAATTCGAAATGAAAGTTCCGTAGATAAGAAAAAAAATGCTTATTTCATGGATTAGTACCAAACCTTTGGTAAAGATTGAGTTGTACGCTTGCGTATAGACGCATAGTAATACCTAGTGTTGGCACTGATTAGATTTTGTTCGAGACTTTCTTGTTGATCGAAAATCTGAGTTCTTGAACTACTTTTTATTTCTCCCGAAAGGGGTCGCGCTATTTTCCGTTGCCGCAGTAGCGCCACGACCGATAAAATATTGCGGATTATTCCGGAAGATAAACGAGAACTCAAATCTAGAGTGCCGTTTGGATCTACAAATTTTGGTCAGGATTTTTAGTCAACTGGAAATTCAAAAATTGCTAGAAATGTAGAGGTTATGTATATTCTGAAAGACAATGAGAAAATAGATATCAAGAATAAAAATATGTCACTCAAATATATTCAGTTCAATTCTAAAATATGAATAGGAGTTAAATATGATATTCAGGACTTGACGCAAACAAAATAAAGCGATTGAAACATTTTACAGGAAATTGTGAGGTTATGATCGAAAGTATTCACATAAATTTATTAATGACATACACGACATAATACAATGTGTCAAAGATAGACGAAATTAGTGAATAATTTTCATTCTCAATATTGCTGCACGTGCACACGCGCAGATATGGATTCTTACGAAAGCCCAGCTTCAGTTTTCATTGGCATACCCATATTAGAATTATTAGATATATGCACAGAAGTCATCACATTTCGACAACCACAGAAACAAAATCTTACATTGAGTAACCTCAAACAACAGGCAGTCAATAATAAAATGAGGACAGTTCACCAATAAAAATTTTCATTTTGATCTCACTGATAACGTGGCATTATGCAGTACTTAACTCCTTGATGTTTCTTCTGAAATTAATTGAAATATTGAACTTTTCTTCACAAATTATTTCAGAAATCAGTCTCTTTCTGTAATGTTTCTCTTTGTCCAAGATGGCAACACTATCCATTTCAGAATGAAAAAAATGACCTGTAGAAATCTCCACAAGCGCAGTTCTATTATTGGTTAGGTTTCTTATTGAGCTTTCATGATTGGATATTCTGCTCTTTGTGTTGCTTTGTAGTAATAATTGTAGAAATTCAATTGCCTTTTTCAAATATGAATCGAAAACAGCGTTAGATATTTTGTCAACAGTACAAGGAAGAAACAGGAAAAATACTCGTATTTCATCATCTCAAATGTGCAGACAAAATTTCATTGAAAACATTTCATTGAAACTTCTCGATTGGTTATAATTGAATTAGGTGAAGAAAAATAACAATTATTGAAAGAGAATAATGGGAGAAACTCAATCGAAATAATAATACAGAGTGAGTTCTCCTTCCTACCGTTTCATTTCTATTTATTATAACTCAGAATATACCGTACAAATGTTAAACTTCTTTTTCATTTTCATGATCGTGTAATTGAAATGAAGATTCACTTACCCATACGACTATGTTGGATATCCATAGGGCGGCAATGCAATACCGCCACAGCAAGACAACCATCAGTTTGGTTTCGATGGATAATTGCTTTCGAACATTTTGGATATCCAATAGCACTCCTTAAACACTAACAAGGGTTTCGTCCTCCATACCGTTCAAACTCGAATGTTCGTTACATTCTCACCTCAGATTGTTTTCTGAAATCTAACAGTTTGTATATTATAATTTCTTCGAAATACTCAACTGTGATTTTTTTTGCTTATGCAAGAAAATAATGCCATGATATTCACAAAAAGGTAACTAATTCGACCTATATCTAGAGTCGGATAAAATTAACACCCACAGACAAGGTGACACAAAAGGACCAAAAGGAATTACTATTTTTGGCCCTTTTGAAACTGAATTTCAGCGTTTTTTAAGCTAGAATTTAATGCCGACTGCTGGTTTTGTGTTGGTTGTATGATTGCGGACCGAAAACCTGTATTTCGTCTGTTGTTGTATGAATTTTTGCACGTGGTTATTTCGAGATTGTTGTAAGTTTTCTTTGTGTGTAAGCTAGCTTTTAGATACAATAAAGAAATTCTAACCGAAACTTTGACTTTTACCCGATACCAATTTGAACAGTATTCAACAAGTTTGGTCGATAATTTAATCAAGATTCATAGTTTTGTTGAGGCTCACTTTGAAGCCCTGTTTCAGGCACGCTGTATGATATTTCCTCATAATTTATACAAGGAGCGTATTTTCTTTTCTTCCACTGTTGCCAGAGCCGGATTAACCATTAGGCAGAGTAGGCGACTGCCTAGGTGCCCCGCATCAGCTAGGGACCTCCCGTGCACGAAAAAAATTAATGTTTTATACGGGGAAGATTGCACTGCCTAGGGTTCCCCCACATGGTTAATCCGGCCCTGACTGTTGCAAAAAAAATTCTTACAATGAGGGATTTTGAAAATATAAACACTAATTTGTGACAATCTTACTGTCAAAAAATTTGAGAATCAGGTTATAACTCAACAATCGCTTGAAGTGTTTGCTCATGTCATACATCAAATCGGTGCAGAATAAAACGAAGAATTCAAATCTGTAGGTATAAGTTTACATGGTGTTACCTACATTTGAAATAACGAAGTTCACATTTGTTTCCGTCAGAACCGGAAGTTGATTCCGCTCGAAAATATTTCACAATTTGACTTCATGAACTCTAAAACGAAAATACATAACTTTGAATTAGTACCACAATTCCTCTCTCGAATACTTCTAATGAAACACTTGAAAAAAACACCCAGTATACCTGGAGCGGAAAATTATTTCAGAAAAACGAGATAGGCATCCGTGATAGTTTAATCCTACGAATAGTCAAATTGAGCCCCGCCAACTTCCATAAATTGGTATAAATTTTGCTGAAACTTTCGCCTCACATTCTGGAGCAATTCGGCTACATTGGTCGACAATTCGCTGTCCTATTTTTTTGACGGCCCTTCTCAATGAAAAAACCTGTAGAAAATATTGTGACTTCAGTAGGAATTGAATCACACACATTATGTCTCTTTCACTGCAACTCCTGTTTTTTTTTTCATTAATGAGATATAATCACTTGATCTTAACAGCAATTGAAGACTTCCTAGAAATACTTCTTTGTAATCTGAGACAGTTCATTTTTCGCACCTTCATTAACGCCACATTAAGTCGATGCACATTATCGTCATTTTTTTGGTTCCCACAAAGGAAAGAAAATTATCGGTGCGCTTTAACCCAACGGTACTGCTCTTGTCGGTTCGTAACTTCCTAATTGCAAATGGTTTTCGTTTCCCGTGAAATCCGAAGTGACAGTAAAGAAGATATTTTGAATGACATTGACTCCTATAACGATATCAGAAGATTCTTACACAATTTTTGAATAATTTCTCGATTTCAGTTAATTGACGCATAAATCTAATATTGAGGGGACTCTACCGGATTTTGTATGTATGGGAATGCATAATTTAATTAGATTGTGTGAACGTTTACTTGAGTAACATGTAATTGCGCTTCTGCTTCAAGGAAATCAAAAACGGTGTGACACAACTATGTCTATTATGTTCCTTTTGCGGACTTTTCAGGGACTTAAAGATAGCTTTATTATATTAATGATTCATTTGATTCAATTCTGTTCGAAAACAATCGATCTTCGAGATACAGTTACGAAAAATAATAAAGTAATAATTGTCAGCTTTGAAATTTTATATTATAGTTGCTTCATTGTGTAGGTGGTATTCATGAAAACCGCTTATTCATGTCATTTGCCTTTATTGACAATGAGGGTGACAGTAGTATCAATGTCAATGATGGCAGTCCTATGGATATGTTAATGATGGAATGTGATTTTATCTAATTCTTTATACAGGGTGGCCCAAGTTATAAACATGTCATGTCCTCTTTTTTCGAGAAACATAAATTGCTGAAAACCCCAAGTTGCTACGGCGTCTAGTTTCGGAGCTACAGAGGGCGATTTTGGTATTTGGTCCATTATTATAATTTACTATAACTTCCGTATTATAGGATCTAGGCTCTCGAAATCAACACATCTCTGGGGCACTTCTTTTAAGTCTTTTCAGAAGTGCTATTAAATTTTTTGTATCTGCTAAAACTTCAGAGCTATAACTTCCTTCAACAATTTCAAAAATACAAGGTGAGGCTTTTCTTTTGACAGGTGATAGAACTCATCAAAATAAGTCATCTTACCGAAAATTTCTTATATGAAATGTTCAATTTGAATAATTTATAAAAAAGCTGCATATGGCGAAATTATCTGTTCCACGCAATAGAATTTTTTGCAAATTTGTTAGGTAAGAAGACAAAAAACAAAAGATGAGTAGGATGAGTAGGCGAAAGAGCAGGTTCGGACTGAGGAATTTTCAGATTCACCTCATTTTTTCGAAACGGGGGCATAATTCATATAAAATTTTTTTGGTGAAATAACTCACTTTGATGAGTTCTACCATCTGTCAAAAGAAAAGCCTTACCTTAAAATACACCCTGTATATATCATGATATAAGCCGAGTTCACTATATATTCAACAAAATCCAAGCCAGCTTTGATTCATTTCCTGCAAAACTGGGGCGATCTTGAAACTTCATGTCCTATTAATTTTCTCCTGTCAAATTCAATTCAGTTTCATCATTGTTGTATCGTCTGGCGCTTCTTACGTTCTTATGAGGCCATAGAATTCGATATCTCACAATTATTGTGAGCTGCTAAATTGATTCAGGCAATATTAGCTTTATTATTACTCAGAACAATAGCGAGGCGCTTAGCGAAACTTGTTGATTCTAGTATGATTTCTCTGCTGAATTGAAAAATGAAAAGAATTTAAATACGCACACAATTTTTATGTAACCCGTTGATAACATTAATGAATGTTGCCATGAGGGGTAAAAAAAGCTCCTTCAAGAAAAAATTTAGGTTTGTTTGAAAAAATAATATTCACAACAAATGTTCAAATCGTTATATATTCGAGGAACTACATAAACTGCATGATGATAAATGAGAACTTTAGAAGCGCGAGACGATACAACAATGATGAAACTGAATTGAATTTGACAAGTGAAAATGAATAAGACATGACATTCGATGATCGCCTCAGTTTTGAAGAAAGCCTGCTTTGATTTTGTTGAACGAACACTGTTTTTTCGAAATTTGTGAACTCGGAAGTATATCATGATAGTACGAGAGATGGCGACCAAGATTTTTGACTTATAGCGGCTCGGCTAAAACCGCACGGAATCGATAGATTATATGACCCTGTACCCAGAAATGCGATTTTCAGACATTTTGCGCGTAGCGTATGATCTGAGCGCATTTTCAAAAATGTCAAAAAAACAACATGGGTGACTCATAGCGGCCCGTCTGATTTCCGGAATGTAGTTAGATAATAGCCCTGAGATACCAATAACACAGTTTTCAGACACCAAGATTGTAGCGCGTACCCAGGAGACCAAAAAAAAATAAAAAATAAAAAAAAAAAAACTTACAGCGGCCCGTCTGAAAATGATTTTTATAGGTTAAGCCGTGTCAATTGATGTGGAAAGATCAATTTTCAGACAAAAAACATGTCGCCTTACATTTTTATAGCATTTCGAAAATGTCAAGAAATCTGACCTAAGTGACTCATAGCGACCTGTCTGAAATTCGTCGTCAATGATTGAATACGTTCCCCAGATGTGGAAAAAAATGATATCAGACAAATTGAATGTAGAATTCAACTAATCAGACAACTTTTCAATTTGCAGTACTTAGCCCGGTTGCATGAACGTGAAGTAAATTTACCTCAGGGGTATCGTTCAATTTTGTCATACACATATTTATCAAACATTTATCTAATGTGTTTCTGAATTCAAGTTTCTCTCCTCAAGCACAAGAAATCAATGCTGAGTAGCCGCAATCCTATAGAAATACTAGCACTGAACATGCAATTGAAGTAGCTACCAAATTTACTAATTGAAAATTCGGAAAAATGATAAGTGATAATACGTACTTTTGTAGTTTGTGGCCAATAAAACATTAATTATTCAGCAAAAATATATGCATTATATTTATCTATTTAGATATTATGAATTAGTTCAACGTTCAACTCAAATCATTTCTAATATATTCCTGATTCAAGTCCGTAAAATAATTTGAGACATTTCCGAAATACTTCACAGAAATTCTTTTGATTATAGTCACTAACACCAAATAGATATTATATTCCAAATGAAATATATATAAAAATATATGACTTTAATTCAGAAATTAGTCTTACATGAATTATATTCAACGCATCAACTCCTTGTGGTCAGAGCTTGTAGGCAAAGCAAGCCTGTGGTCACATAAATATTGGTTTACATCTTCCATATGATTTTGACAAGTTGACTTCACACTTGGTTCATCTCTTTTATTTGCGATAAGATCGCATATGTCTTTCTCTTACTAGTGTAACCGGAGTTTTTGCCGGGCGACTCCAGCACATTTTTTCGTTATAGGCGACACTCAAAATGTCTGAAAACCGTATTTTTGTATTTTGGGCATCCATACGAATGATTTGAAACAAAAATGAACCGAGCCGCTATGAGTCACTTAGGTCAGATTTTTAACATTTTTGAAAAGACACTCAGGTCAAACGCTACGCACAAAATGTCTGAAAACACAAATTTTAGTGATAAAATAACGAAATCTATGTAGATTTTCAATATCAGACGGGCCGTTATACGACCGTCGACCATTTTTTTTTACACAGCAGAAATGCTCCCCCGCGAAGATGCTACACTTCTGAGTATTACTACTTACCAGTCGGCTCTAGGGTCATCTAATCTATCGATTTTACACGGTTTTAGCCGGGCCGCTATGAAACATGGTTTTGGTCGTCATCTCTCGTACTATGATATACAGGGTGATTTTTTTAAATGTTTCATTAGAAGTTTCTGAGGAAGGAATTGCGATACAAATCCAAATTTTGTATTTTTGTTCTAGAGTACATAAACGCGAATTGTAAAATATTTTTAAGCGGAATCTATTTCCGGTTCTATCCGAAACGGATGTGAACTTCGTTATTTCAAAAGTAACATCCTCTATATTTATACATATTTGAATTCTTCGTTTAATTCTGCAATGATTTGATGTATGATATGCGCAACCACATCAAGGGATTGTTGAGTTATTGCCTGATTCTCATATTTTTTGACAGAAAGATTGTCACAAATTAGTGTTTATATTTTCAAAATCCCTCATTGTAAGAAATTTTTTTGGGACATTGAGACAAAAGAATATACGCTGATACTGCTTCTTGTATGAATTATGGGGAAATATTATACAGGGTGCCTGAAACAGGGCTTCAAAGTGAGCCTCAATAAAACTACGAAATCTCATTTTATTCAAATGGAAACCATATAATTTTATAATTCCGATCGATTGCTCGTCAAAAACTAGTTAGAGTGTGCCAAACATTTTATGTCTTTAAAATGAGTAGTTTCGCCGTTACGACTTAAGCCAGGTTTCTTTGTCTAAACATCAGGTTCATCAAGATAATTTTCAACTAGGCTATGTCAGTAGTAATAATTTCTTTATTTAGTCATTCATTATCTGCTCTGCTTATTTGTCACATTCGCCGCAAATGTGGATAAATATACAAGGTGTTCCATTTGAAATAACGAAGTTCACATCCGTTTCCGGTAGAACCGGAAGTAGATTCCGCTTGAAAATATTTTATAAATTGAGTTCATGTACTCTAACACAAAAATACAAAATTTTGAATTTGTATCGCAATTCCTTCATCGAAAACTTCTAATGAAACACTTGAAAATATCACCATGTATATTTTAGAAATCGTTGAAGAAGGAGCAGTTCGATAATATCATTTCCCATTATGGTTTCCATTTGAAAAAAAATTTTGTTATAGTTCCAAAATTTGAGCAGATACGAAAAATCCAATGGCACCGCTGAAAAGCAGTAAAAAAAGTACCTCAATGATGTGGTCACTTCGAGAGCGTAGATCTTTTAAAACGGAAGCTATGGTCAATTATAATAATGGACCAAATACCAAAATCGCCCCCTGTGGCTCGGAAACTAGACGCCTTAGCAACTCGGGGTTTTCAGCAATTTATGTTCCTCGAAAAAACACAACATGACTTGTATACTACTTTTTCTATATCTCTTATAGTTTAAGAGATGTAGTACTTAACCATGGAAATGTGGTCACCCTATACATTTGTCGAGTTTCGGCTCACGTTTGCATGGTCCGTTTATAAATTGCTGTTGAGGGAATAGAGAAATCTCTTCGTAGGAACATCAAGGGCCGGTAGGATAAGATGCATCCGCCTTTATTAGCCGCAGATGAATGTTTTTGTAGCGCTCGCGAGTTTAAATCGAGAGGTTAATCGAAGCCACTCAGGTCGTGTGATTTGAAAGGCAGTTCCGTATTTTTTTATAGCTCCAAACTCAAATTATAATGCCTGTGTCATTTTGTCCATAAAAGTCGTTTTGTGCGAATTTCCCCTACTATTTTCAGCCGCTTTTAAACAATTACAAAAACCTCTACAACTTCCTCACCAACTACCTACTATGTAGTCTGATGAAGTCTTCCAAGCGAGGACGAAACGTACGTCAGTATCATCAAAATAAAATTGGAAAATGTGAACAAGAGTTTCTTTGATAATGTCATTAAGGAATAATTTCTTCCAAATAACTACCCAAACAATCGAATAAAAAAAATTCCGTAATTTTCAAAAGCATGTCCGTCAATGTCAAATTTTGGCTCGTGTCTGAAAAATTGTATATTCGAGGCTGATTCTCATTTTCACCTGCGCATTTTCATTCATCCATCCCCTCAATTTTTTTGGAAAATATTCTTCAAGGAACAACCAAATCAGTATGCATCATTTCCCGTCATAAGCACAAAAATGAACAGAATCATTCATTACCGAACAGACTCCAAAAACTTGTGAAGTATTCCTCGATTCAATTACCATCTATCTATTCCTGTAACTCAAAAATTGCACTAGCGTCAAACAACACTCGCGAGATGCAACTTCTCTCAAAAGAGTTCTTCGGCACGGACGCGTCCTCACCAACACCGTTCGCCTAGAACTGTTCTGCAAATTTCGAAGTGAATGCCTCCGTCTGATAGCAATAGTGCTATTACCATTACCATTTCCACCATGCGGCCAACGAACCATACAGATGTCAGATTTGCCGGTCAACCTTTATTTAGCCTTTTTGTTGTTATAATAAATAATTATTTATGCTATCCTCTTTATCGTTCCTATGATTATGACACGTGCTTCAGAACGTGATGGAGTGATGACTGTGATTAGCGGCCAATTGTTACGGCAGTCTAGCACAGGTAGCCTATCATTTAAAATTTAGAAGGTTGGTTTTTGTGAAGATTGAGAGATTGTGAAGAAGTCAGGTGAGATATGTGTCCTTATCGTAGTCCTAAACTTACAGTCATATTTCAGAACAGACAGGGTGTCACATTGAAAATGAGGTCACCTATAGCAGAAAAATCATTATTCTGAAAAATCGCTTACGCCCGTCAATCTATTCCATGAAAGGACATTTTTTACATAAAAACATTATCATATCGCTCATCCGAAAGAAAACTGTCACAACTAAAAAATGCATAATCTTCAGGAAGAGCTGTTGAAATTTTTAACATAAAAACATCATCATATGATTTCATACCTCTGAGCGTCAACCCAACCCCTCAAATTTGAATTGTGGAGATGAGTCGTGCGGTATGTTGTTGAAAAGGTCTTTTCCTTCTGAATATGACAGCTGAAATGGTTTTGAGATAAAATCATTCGTTCATACAATATTGGACTTTGAAAATAAAATTTACCTGGACCATAAGATAGGTCTATCAAGTTGGCCCGGAATTTTCAGCATTTTTTAGAAAAAAACAATTTTCCGGGCCAACTTATGTGCAGCCCAGAGACATCGACATTTTTCATCGAAATGCTGACAAAGATTAATGTTAGCGAATACTGATGAACGCTGAAAAAAAAATCGAAATATCTGTGACCGTAGTGGAAAAATCGAAGTCTGAATTTTCCGGGCCAACTTATGTGCAGCCCGGAGACATCAGCATCTTCGAGATGCTGACGAAACTTAATGCTAGCTGAATGCTGATGAATGCTGAAGAAAAAGTAAAATTATCTTCGACAGTAGTTAAAAAGTCGATGATTAGCCTATATGCAGCTGGTGTAAGTTGACATGAGACTCCGTATTCATATGTATAAATATTTCTCTGGATAAGTTGTGTACGTCGCAGATAAATTGGCAGATCTACAGAATTTTTGGGGGGCGTGAAAATGCCTATTTTAATGTGACACCCTGCATAATTATTCAGTATTCTCCTTTCCCCCACGATTTTATTTTCTGCGACCTCTAAAACCTTCTATCAAATAAATTGAATATGCCTACGCAATGTATGTTTATAGAACACCGCACCCTTTTGTGTTACCTATTTATCAACTTATTGTTTAGATAGGTATGTTTATTATCACTTCGTTATAGGGCCGTGGTGATGAGTTGCCATCAAGGATAAATACTTAAAATAGTTATATTGGTAAGTGTGCGTGTTCGTGACCCATGAATTCGAAATGATTTGTATTTCATTTTACAGCAATGCACACCATCATGCTCGTGGTGTTTCGGCCAATTCTTCACGTCTAGTTCTTGGGGAAATTCACATGTAGAAAAATATGACAGCCTATGATAAAATGGAAAATTATTTTCCTTGCACGCAAAAAATTGAATTTTCGAAAATAATTATTCGTTATTTGATTTCATTCGTTTCATTGAAAAACATGATGACCTATGTGAATTTCGAAATTCAAACTCGGAATAAAATTTTATTTCTTTCAGAATTTTAGATAGTTGAATCAATTTCAAATCATTCAGTAACCTCTCTATGAAGCTTCACAATGGTTTAGGTTAATTATTTATTTGTGGTGTGAAATTATCAACCGATTCAAGTTTGCTTATCGAAATGCGAAAAAAGTGTAGATAAGTCACTAAACGCACCATCGTGAAGTAAGGAGCGTTCGAGCGCTCCTGCATCCACCTTTCAGGTAGATTCGCATCTGCCAGTTCGAGAAAACAATGGAAACATTTCTGACAGATGTAGAAAAAAATTTACAGTAGTTGTCGAAAGAATCGTCTCTGATCCTGGTCTGTTTTTGGAGAAATATTGTAATTTTTTTTAGCGCCCCTTCTAAAGGGAGTTTCAATGAGAGCGCAAGATTCCAATGTTCACTAAAACATGGTTTTCTGTAGCAAAGTATTGGAATATTTATTCATTCAGAAAATATACATTTGGCAATTATGTATAATAAATAAATAAATAAACACACTTTATTTTCTTTAGGACCTTACTAATTAATGGTATAGAAAACGTCAGAAATTATTAAATACAAAACATCTGTAAAGGAGAATCAAAATGCAAAATGTGAAAAATACATCTAAAACAAAATAAACAACACTAATATTGAGGCAGATACAAAACAGATCACAGCAGTGCTTTAAGAAAAAAATTCGTCAGTACTGTACAAAACCTTGTCTACAACCAATTTATACAATTCTTTTTCAAACCCGTGAAAGTTGTTAAGAATTCGAATCTCCCTAGGTAGCCCATTGAAAAATTTCAGACCCAATATAAAAATTGACTTATGAGTCTTGGTGAGCCGGTGTGCTGGAATCCGAAAATCATCTCGAGATCTAGTATTAAAACTGTGATTCATGCCGTTAGTTGGGTATCTACTTTTATTCCTATATATAAATAAGCAGCATTCTATAATGAACAATCCAGGAAGAGTGGGAAGAGCTAACTCCCTAAAAAGTTCTCTGCATGATGTCCGTTGAGATACACCCATCATAGTCCTGATCACGCGTTTTTGTGCCTTGAAAACCAGTATGCTCTCAGCTGATCCACCCCAGTGGCAAATGCCGTACCTCAATCTTGACATGACCTGTGAATGAAAAAGGGCCATCAAGCCACTTCGGCTCAGGATATCCCTCAAGTTTCGGAATAAAAAACACGATGAATGCAGCCTCGACGCAAGTTTACCACAATGCGACCTCCAATTAAGATTATCATCCAGGGTGAGCCCCAAAAACGTGACCTCTCGCGATCTATTTACATCAAAACTATCTGTACCCACATTGATGCCCGTGATAGATGCCTGATAATTATGAAATACCATATAAGTCGTCTTAGAAGCATTCAAGTATAATTGGTTCGAACCGAACCAATTCTCGAGTCCGCTCAGATCGGAGTTACACACCCCCTCAGTTAGAGCCGGAGTCTCCTCCCCCACAACAAGAGATGAGTCATCCGCATACAAGGTGAGATGAGATCGAAGACTCACTCCCATATTATTGACGTATATGACGAAAAGAAACGGTCCCACAATGGATCCTTGCGGGACTCCACAATTCACTTCGACTGTGCTGGACGACACCTGCATCCTCTTATTATCCTTCACACTATTTATAGATGTGTATTGTACCCTATCCTCCAAGAAACTACGAATCCATCCGAGAGCCCTACCCCGAACTCCATACCCTTCCAGTCTCTCCAGCAGTATCCTGTACGAGACACAGTCAAATGCCCTGCTGAGATCGCAAAAAATCCCAGCAGGACACCGGCCACATTCTAAATGGGAATATACCTGCTCCAAAAAATGATATACTGCGTCGGATGTAGAACGTCCCGACAAAAAACCAAATTGATTTTCCGCAATAAATTCATTATCAGTAAAATATTTCACCAATCTTTCCATGAAGCAATATTCAAATATTTTCGAAAAAGTTGGAGGCAAAGCTACCGGTCTATAATTCTCCATGTCTGCCGTATTTCCTTTTTTATTTAAAGGAATTATTTTATTTTTTTTCAGCTTTTTCGGGAAAGAACCACAAACAAAGGATCTATTAACCAAATCTGTTAAAGGACGTATCAATATATCGAGGCTTCTTCTTACCAGGAAAGCAGGAATTTCATCGAATCCACTGGATTTCTTACTTTTCAGTTTTCTCCGCAACAAGCGCAATACTTCGCCCTCGGTAAAAGGCATTAGAAAGATCGATTCTCTGAAATCAACCTTTTGAGGCCCAGAACAATTGTCACTGGATATTGAAATTTTATCAATTATTTTTTGAGGAGCATCAGCGAAAAATTTATTGAACAGATTAGCCACATGCTGAGGCTCCTGCTCCAAGCATGCTGTGTTCGGATCCTGAATCCGAAGATTCTGACAGCTACCGCCCTGTCGCGTGAGCTGACGAACAATGGACCAAGCACACTTAGACTTATCATCGGATTCGCTGATTTTACGCTGATAATATTCATTTTTAGTTTTAGAGACCAACCTAAAATGGTTCTTCTTGGCATTGGTGTAAACACCAGTCAAACCTGGAAATCTCTCTTTGAGCTGAAACAATGTCCCTAAGACTGGCACCAGATTCCCTCACCTCGCGACTCACCCAATTCTTACGGGAAATCTTGTTATAAAATATTTTCTTCGGAAAATGATGATTGAAATGGTACATAAACTTATTGAAAAAATCATCAAAAGACTCGTCAATGTCAAGATCCTCCCCCACGTCCCACTCCTCCCCCTCGAGTGAACCAAGAAAACTCTCGACACTAGCCCGACTGAAATCCCTCTTATACTCAACATTGCAGGAGTTGATCCCAACAACTTTCATTTTTGCAACTAGGGCCCTGTGATCTGAAAAAGGTACATCCAAAGTATTGACCAGAAGATCAAAATTTGTAAAAATATAATCTAAAACATTGGCGCCTCTAGTTGGACCTGTTCTGCACGCCTTCACATTAAAAGACATCAATAAATTACAAATTGTTTGGTAATTCTTACAATCTCGTGTGGGATCAACATTTAGATCCCCGGTCAAAACAATAGCCCTTGAAGGCTTATATAATTTTTCTAACACCTCCATGATCACATTACAGAACAGGGTGTTCGGTAGAGGAACCGTGTATTGGTAGGATTAATTGTAACTTTTTATTCAAATAAACTTTTGTCCTAAGTGTTATAGTTTTTGAGATAGAATTTTTTTTCGGTTTCATTTCGATTTTTTCAAAATTTCTACAAAAACCTCTACGACTATTTTGTTCGCAGCTGCATGCGCGTCAAACTTTTTGCATTCTATTCTGTAATGTATTGCCTTATTGCCTTACAGAATAAATCATTCCTTCAGACATAGAATACCGAAAAATTTAGTTATAACACTTCAAATTCCCAAAAATAATTTCAAACAGTAAAACTCAAAACTTTTTTATTTTCTACAAAAAAACCAAAAGCGGCAGAGGGCTTCGTTTTCATTTGAAAAGTTCTATGATTTAGCCTCTTTCTAATACTATGCCCATTAGGGCACAAAATTATTTCTTCAATAGTCAGAATGCGTCAACTGTTCGAAAAAGGTAGTAAATGAAAAATTCTTTTTTTTCTAATTTATTTTTTATACTTATTGATATCATTATTACTACAAATCTTGCTCAAATTGAGCAGCTCCATTCCTTATACAAGCTCGACATCTTTTTCTTATCTCTACTGTAGTTACTTGAAGATTTATTTCTCCATTCACTTGAACGATGGCAGCATCATTAGAAACAGGAGAAACCATAGAAGCAAGCATAGAACTTTTTTAAATGAAACGAACTTTTAGTTTTTTCTGTATTCTATGAGTGAAGGAATGATTCATTCAGTAAAAAAACCGAAAAAAATTCTATCTCAAGAACAAAAGTTTATTTGAATAAAATGTTACAATTAATCCTACCAATAGTACCAATACACAAAAAATTTGTGTCGGTTTCTCTACCGAACACCCTGTATAATATGATGTTGAGTTGGTATGGGGAAGAAAACACTAAGGGCCGGTCTATTCAACTTCTCTGTAAAGTATTCGTTAACTACTTGCTCGTTAAAGTTACAGATAACCTGTAAGTGGTTTTGGGTATATTCATCATCATTTATCCTTTCGGTAGCTACTGAAGAGTTACAGAAGAGTCTATGTTTTTAAACGGTCAGTAACGTTTGATGACAAAGATACCCTTATACAAAATGATCGTGTAAGAGGGAGACGGCGAATATACACGACAAATTGTGTCGGTCACAGAGTAAGCTGTAAGAGAACGGTTGTATTTGAGGCTGTGTGACTATGTGCTACTTACATTTTGCGATTCAAGTTCATCTCCCAAGCCACCTTGCGGCACAAACAGCATTAACGGGAGTGGGTTGGTTTGTAGGGTAGTATATGGAAAACTTCGATTTCTACATCAATAATCGGTTAATTTTTCTATTTTAGTGAAGTGAGTTAGAAAAATTGTGTTCCAGATTCTGTTTTATATACGTTCGAACATTGTGATAAGTGATTACTGCCCTGAAATGTCGAAATCATATTCGTTTTGTCCAGTCTCATTTCATTATTTTCAATATTTTCACCAAGTACAAAAGTTGTAAACTAGAAATAACTGTAATTTTATAGGTAGGTACCTTATTTTGCTCATTTTAAGAACGTGTTTTGAAGTTGTGTCATGGTTAATATTATCACGAACAATGTGAAATCTCAACGTCGATTTCTAATTATTGATCTGTCAATGGCATTTCTCACAGTATATAAATGATTTCAAATTTTACCATTCTACCAATAAAAAAAAATTGTTTAAAGTATTCGTGGATAGCTGGTCTTTAAAACACTTTCATATATAAATTCATTGTATTAACTATTTCCTATTGTTTTTTTTTAGTCCAATGTTATCAATTCATCAGGATATGTTAATAAAAGTTTTTATAGAATAGAACATACATTTTATTCATGAATATTTGGTGAAATATTAATATTACACACCTATATTTCTTGATAAAGAGAAAAACCTTATGCAATACAAAATACCTTCGTTCAGCTATCTGAATTCTTTTATAATCTCAACGCTACTCGTTCTTTCAGACCCAAAGTGCCTTCCTACTATTTGGAGTTGCTTCCAAATATCGGAAATATTCGCTTATGCTAAGAAACACACTCTTTTCACTTTCATTTTTTCCCCGCAAATGGAAACGATTTGAACTTTTATAAGGTCTTCTCGTATTGAGAAGTTCCTCATCATAGTTATCATCTATAAGATTTAAATCATCTATGAGGTCCATGGCACTTATTAATAATTAACAAAGCCAAGTTATTTGCCCCCTGCCGAACGAAAACTCAAAACTCTTACCTAGGTATGGTTTTGTTTGTAAACACAAAACTAAATTATGAGGTTAGAATCCCTCCTGTACACGTTTACTGACAGGTTGGAGTTGTCTGTAAATTTATCTGTTCGGTAACCAATATTTACAGACGACTTCGCTTTACTGAGAGGTGAATATACGTTTAACCTTTCGGTAACGCTACTGGACAGTTTACAGATAGGTGAATAGACCGGCCCTAAGTGTTGCTCTGTAAATAGAGTATTTTATTTCGAACTCAATTTCAACTCACAATAATATTAATTATTTACCTGTAAATAGAGAAACGACAATTGTAGTTTTTCCACCAATTATCTGATATTCACAGGCCAAATTCAATCAATTAACAATGTATGAAATTCTAATATTGACCTAAGTCAGTAACCAGGGTCTGAATATACTTTATATGCATGAAACAAAATTCTTGTAAATGGCCGTCACAGCTTTGCTAGCATATGTGTACCATTTTGACGAAAATTTCAATAGCGAAGGCTTTAATCGAAGAAATGTACATTGAACACATAATCACAATTTTCTTGTAGCACCAATGATACTTGATACAGGATATAAATTGCTGCTCAATAGCTTTTCTGTACAATCATTTGTACTTATGTATTCATCTTTGGATTAGGAAAATTGCCTTCAGGAAAAAAATGTTTTGTATATATGGATACAACCAACTCAGATCTAAAACAGTTTCCAAATAGCATGGATGATTCAAAATTAGCAAGAAAAAAATCTCTAGTAACTTATTTCTCACTGATTATTTTTTGACGTTTCTCGAAACCAATAGAAATCTTCAATTTCAGTCATTCTTATACGTTCTAGCCAATCAAAACATTATTATAGTGGAAATAATCTACCTACATTATTCCAGCGAGAATAATTCCATGTACATTGTTTTTATTGAATGACAATCCCATGACAACGGATTTTCTTGATTTGACGTGTCTGCCGTAAATTTTCAAGAAATTCGTAAAATAGATCCCAAACGTTTTAGTGAATCATCAGTCGATAATATTTTAAATGATATGATCATTGAAAGTGCATGTTAGAATACCAACAAGCAGCGCGTCGATTTGGAAACAATTCAAATTAATTTGCGACGAGAGAGGCTACAAATTGGAAGAGAAGACATCAACAACAAAACAAGCCGTTATTTTGAAGGACTATGGAGAAACAGAATGGAGAAGACAATGTGGAATAGAACCGCCAAATTAATGCAAGAGTTGTACTACGACCAAATAAATAGAAGATTCGACCCATTCAATGATATCGAATTCAAATCCACCAAATATGCTAAAAAACACCAAGCGAAAGCGTAAGTTCTTACAGAAAAAGAGCTCTAAAAGAGGAAATAAAGTTCTGCATGTTTGAGCAAAGGAGAAATCTTGGACATGATAAAACTCAACGACGAAAACACACCGTCTGGCTTGCAGAAGAAATTGTATTTTTCATGTTCAAAACTTCAATGCATCCTAATTTGAATAACTCATTCTGTGTATATTGATATAGGTACATTTGTTGAATAAAAATTTAAAATCTTAAAAATGATTTTGATTGTAACCATAGACAACAACTTTGTCTATGATTGTAACGTCAGAGAATAACGTCAAAAAATAATCCATCGAATACCACACGAGAGTTCGATAAATTAGATAATAATTCTCCAGGCATTTTCTCAAACTTGTTGCCATTTAGCAATAGCCACTCGAGCCCTTCGGGCTCTCGTGTCTATTGCCTGGCAACAAGTTCTCTAAAATCTGTCGAATTATTTTCAATTTATTCTCACTCTCTTGTGATATTACTTATGATTATTTTTTGACGTTTCTCGAAACCAATAGAAATCTTCAATTTCAGTCATTCTTATACGTTCTAGCCAATCAAAACATTATTATAGTGGAAATAATCTACCTACATTATTCCAGCGAGAATAATTCCATGTACATTGTTTTTATTGAATCACAATCACATGACAACGGATTTTCTTGATTTGACGTGTCTGCCGTAAATTTTCAAGAAATTCGTAAAATAAATCCGAAACGTGCTACGATTATATGGGGGGAAAGGTTTGTGTCCTTTACTCAGGATTAATGATAAATCCAATATTGAACAGAAATATATTATAACGACTGAACTCAAAATTACATTACAATTAATTAATGACATTCAACTTCTGTCACTTACTCATAGACTACTATTTTATATGAATAATACATTCATAACAGTCCTCCTCGATTAGAAATATTTTCTTTCAATCAGCAAAGAAATAAAATATGATAATCGTTAAACTAAGATTACTATAACATTCAAGAAATACATATCTTATCTCTTATAAAGGTAAAAATACCATTTCCCAAAGATTTGGTGAGTATATCTGCCAAATTTTTATCTGTTGAAACATATCCAACATCTATCTCTTTTTTAGAGACTAAGTCTTTCAAATAATGATTTTTAATGTCTATGTGTTTTGCCCTTTTTGAATTTTCATAGCTTTTAAACATCAATATTGAACTCTTATTGTCACAATAAAGAATTGTATCATTGTTGCATTCAAGATCATTTAAAATTCCCTTCAAATTAATTAAATCTTGTGCGCAAGCAGCAGCTGCCACATATTCAGCTTCTGCTGTGGATAGTGCAACACAACTTTGTTTTTTAGAAAACCATGATATAGGATTTTCCCCGTATATTATCATGCACCCACTCACACTCTTGCGGTCTTGTTTATCTGTTCCCCAATCTGCATCTGTATATCCTTCCAATTTCAGATTCTCATTTTTATTTTTATGGTAGGTTAGTCCCATTTCTTTGGTACCTTGTAGATATCGCAGTATTCTTTTTCCTGCATTCCAAGTTTCAATTGTTGGTTTGTCCAAAAATCTACTCAGATATGAAACTGCGAAAGTTATGTCTGGTCTTGTTGTAATTGACAAGTACATCAGTCCTCCTATCAGCTGACGATATGGAATACTACTAATTATTTCACTTCCTTCTTTATATTGGAATCCCTTTTCCATGGGAGTTCTCTTTGGATTACATTGCTCCATGTTAAAAGTGATCAATAATTTGTCTATATATTTTGTTTGATTGATCCGAATCGTACTTTCTGTACGTTCTATATTCATTCCCAAATAGTTCTTAACTTCTCCTAAGTCTTTCGCTTGAAAGTATTCTTTCAATAGATTGACTGTCTCTTCAACATGGGGTTCTTTTCCTATCACTAAGATATCATCAACATATAGTAATATCCATACATTCTTACTAAGATATAAGCAACAGTCATGTCTTGATCTTTCGAATTCGTTTCTTGTTGCGAAGTCATTAAAGGTGTCGTTCCAAACTCTAGGTGACTCTTTTAGACCATATAATGCTCTATTTAATCTCAATGTATGTGATTTTGTTTTAACGCCAGATGGTGAATAAATATATACTTCACTTTCTAATTTACCATTCAAAAAGGCTGTTGGAATATCTAGTTGCCTTATATTCAATTCTTTTTCTAGTGCTATTGACAATAGTAATCGTATTGTGGATAATCTTGCAACTGGTGAATAAACTGATTGAAAAGGATTCTCCTCCTTCATCTGAAATCCCTTTGCTACGAGTCTTGCCTTTTTAGTTCCATCTTCTTTCTTTCTGAAAACCCATCTTGTTTGTATTGCTGTTTTTCCTTCTGGTAATTTCGCTTCAGTCCATGTATTCAATTTTCTATGTGAATTTAATTCTTTTTCTATAGCTTGCTTCCATTCAGTGTCTTTAATTGCTTCCTCATATTTTAAAGAATCACCGTTACTCGATGTTATCAGACAATAAGCTGAATAAATTTCATATTCATTCAGGTATTTTGGAGGTTTAATTTCTCTTCCTCTATTTGTCTTTGATAAACAATCATCTGACCTGATACTTTTCAAATCATCTTGTCTGCTTTCATCTAATTCATTTTCTTCTACTTCGATATCATTCATTTCTTCATTTGATACCTCTTGGATTTGTATTGTTTGTCTGTTATCTTCATCTTTAATTGTTCTAAATATTTCATCATAATTGGTTTGCCTCTCATTAAATCTCACATCTCTTGAACATATAATTTCATTTTTATTATAATTCCATAATCTATATCCTGAACCAGTGTATCCTACCATTATACACGGTTGTGCACGTTTTTCTAATTTACTCTGCCTTGGCAAAACTACTGCCCAAGCTTGACTTCCAAACACTCTTAACTTTGATAGATCGTTTTTCCTATACCATCTCTGAGCTGGAGCTTCTCCACCATTAGCTTCTGTTGGCGACCTGTTCAATTCATAGGCTGAGCAAAGCACTGCTTCTCCCCAT
Organism: Adalia bipunctata; assembly: GCA_910592335.1. Lineage (NCBI taxonomy): Eukaryota > Metazoa > Arthropoda > Insecta > Coleoptera > Coccinellidae > Adalia > Adalia bipunctata. The sequence continues at coordinate 6,223,182 of OU342949.1, read as the reverse complement.
AGTTCTCTTGGCAAATTTGTTTCAGCAAATTTTGTTCGCACTTTATCAAGAAGGCTTCTATTCATTCTTTCAGCTACCCCGTTTTCTTGTGGCGAATATGGTGACGTATATTCAAGTTCAATTCCTTTGTTCCTACAGAAATTTTTAAAATAATTTGACATAAACTCCCCACCATTATCTACTCTAATTCTTTTTGTTTTTAATCCATGCTGAGTTTTAATTGTTTTGATAAAATCAATAATATTTTGACCCGCTTCACTTTTCTGTTTTAGTAGTTTAACCATCAAAAAGTGAGAAAAATCATCAATCAACACTTGAAAATATTTATAACCTTCAGCAGTTGGAGTTACTATAGGACCTGCTATATCAGAATGAATCAATTCACCAATTTTTGAAGTTCTCTTTTCACATCTGTGAAAAGGTTTTCTTGTACATTTCCCTTCAATACAAGTATTACAGATATCTTTACTAAAAGGTAATCCCAGTTGTTTCAAACTGTATCGGTTTACATGCCCTAATCGTCTATGCCATAGATTTTCATCAGTACTTTCATGTACTATATGACTGAAATCATTTACATCTGTATTACTAACATTAACATTATTCTTAAAATTTACATTCAGATAAAATAAATCATTATCAGAATTACAATAAAAGGTTACATCATTTTTAGACAAAATTGCTTGTTTTTTGCCAAATTTGTCATTTTCGAAAATTACTTTGAAATTATTTTTCAGCAATTTCGAAACAGAAATTAAATTGTGTGACATACCTTTAACTATCAATGCTTGTATTTTTATTTCTTTTCCTTGACAAATACCTCTGATTATACCTTGTTTTCTAGCATGTAAAATTTCGTTGTCTTTTGCTGTACCAATTTTCACTTCTGTCTTCAATTCTTCAATTTTCGACATATGTTCCTCTAGTTCCTCCATTACCATGTGCTGTGTACATCCGGAGTCCAAAATAAACTTCTTATTTTCTTTGCTTGTTCCTGTTGAACTGCTTAGTGCTATAAATGCTATCTCATTTGCCATGTGTGCTTGAGTGCTTGATTGGTTTTGAGTTGAGCCTTGACTTCTATGACTTTGTTGGCCTCTGTTATATCCTCTTCGTCCTCTGAAGTTTCCTCGATTTGTGTTCTGACCCTGACGACAATCTGCAATTTTATGCCCCTTTTTTCCACATCTATAACAAACATATGGACCTGCTGTGAATGACATTTCAGAATGGCCACCATTCGATCCAGTTTTCGATTTGATTTTTAGCTCTTCATCAAGAAGTCTTGACTTTACGAAGTCCATCGATACTGTAGTTGAACACATTGTTTCAATTGCCGTTATGACTGGTTCAAATTCTTCATTCAATGAAAGTAAAAGGTGACATACTTTATCTTCTTCCTCTAGTTTGGATCCTGCACTTTCTAGGTCTCTTATTAATGAGTCGAAAACTAAGAAATGATCTTCCAATTTTTCATTCCTTTTAAGTTTTAAGGTCAGTAATTTCTTTTTGAGTGTTAGTTTTGTGAAAACACTTTTCCTTTCGAAAACGTCCTGTAGAGACTTTATCATTTCTTTACAGGTTTTTGCATCCTTCACTAAATCCAGATGTTTATCTGTAAGGCATTGCACGATCACGCTTTTTGCTTTCGAATCTTTTATTCTGAATTCATTCTTCGACTTCTCTTCTGTGTAGTCTTCTACTGCCTTTTCCAGGGTCTCCGAAATCTGCCTTTCTTCCAATATCATTTTCACTCGGAATATCCAATTATTGAAATTGCTCGCTGATGATAGCTGCGGTAGGTGTATTACTGTAGATGCCATAATTTGTTCTCTGGGCCCATAACCTGCTACGATTATATGGGGGGAAAGGTTTGTGTCCTTTACTCAGGATTAATGATAAATCCAATATTGAACAGAAATATATTATAACGACTGAACTCAAAATTACATTACAATTAATTAATGACATTCAACTTCTGTCACTTACTCATAGACTACTATTTTATATGAATAATACATTCATAACAAAACGTCCTAGTGAATCATCAGTCGATAATATTTTAAATGATATGATCATCGAAAGTGCATATTAGAATACCAACATAAGAACCGCGTCGATTTGGAAATAATTTCAATTATTTTGCGACGAGAGAGGCTACAAATTGGAAGAGAAGACATCAACAACAAAACAAGCCGTTATTTTGAAGGACTATGGGTTCAATATGGAGAAACATAATGGAGAAGACAATGTGGAATAGAACCGCCAAATTAATGCAAGAGTTGTACTACGACCAAATAAATAGAAGATTCGACCCATTAAATGATATCGAATTCAAATCCACCAGATATGCTAAAAAACACCAAGTGAAAGCGTAAGTTCTTACAGAAAAAGAGCTCTAAAAGAGGAAATAAAGTACTGCATGTTTGAGCAAAGGAGAAATCTTGGACATGATAAAACTCAACGACGAAAACACACCGTCTGGCTTGCAGAAGAAATTGTATTTTTCATGTTCAAAACTTCAATACATACTAATTTGAATAACTCATTCTGTGTATATTAGGTAAGTCGATTAATATAAATTTGTTGAATAAAATTATAAAATCTTAAAAAATGATTTCGTTTGTAACGTCAGAGAATAACGTCAAAAAATAATCCATCGAATACCACACGAGAGTTCGATAAATTTGATAATAATTCTCCAAGCATTCTCACTCTCTTGTGATATTACTTATGAAAATATAACTCTTTCTGTCAAAAATCATTTCCAAATTATATTTTATTGACAATTGAAATGAGTAAAAATTGGATACGATCAGTGCTGACAACCACAAAACGAAAAATACATATAACTGAAAACAATGCTGTAATTATCTCAATACAGCACTGTTTTAAGTATTGTAAAGAACTCATTACTATACTGAAATAGAGAAAAATAATTTTCGGCATATGTCCACCACGACTAGCTCTGAGGAACCGCATTCGACCAAACCAATTTGGACCACTTTTTCGAGTAATTTAGGCCTTATTTCAGCAATAACATGAGTTTGAGTTATGTTGTGCTCCAAAGCGTCTTTTGTTTCTGGTTTATCAGCATAAACCAAAGACTTGACATAACCCCAAAGAAAATAATCCAGTGGAGTTTTGTTGTTCACGAATTCTTTTTGGATTTTCATCAGTATTCTCGAATGAGCAGTGATTTTGATAAAATAATTCAACAATTTCGAAACGTTGTTGAAGCGTATATTTTTCCATGATTGAATGGCATAGCTTACTGAACCCAAATGACCATAAGAATATAAAAAAATAATACACAGTGTTGCCACGCCATTCTGAATAGTAACATTCTTGTTGGAAAAATCCTCATATAAGGCATACATATGTCCGTCTAGAAATGAGATTCTGTTGATTTTCTCAGAAACGAAATCAGAAATCTTATACAACTCGCTTGAATTTCATGAGGCCTCGAAAAAACTCATACAGGAACTGATAAGCGCACACATTTTTGTATGAATAAACCATTATTCACAATTCCTTCCCGTTACCCGTTAGAATCACAAAGATTCTTTGTCGATAAGGAATTAAGTAGGTATATGATATTTCCAATCGTATGGCATTTTCCTAATCGATAAGTTAACTTAACTATACAATATACTTCCAGTTCGAAACAGTATTCTATGATTTTAATGATAAATTGCGAAACTTCAATTATTTATTGTTGCGTGTTTAGTTTCCATACTGAATTCATTTATTATTTATTACATGATTTAAAGGTTTTTGTACCAATATTTTCGATTGATATAAGTCAGGAAAATGTACTTTTTTCCTAATGGAAATGCTTCTTAAAACATATCAAATTTTAGGCGATATTCGAAAAAACTACAATTCACTAAGTTGGAAGAGTTCCCAGCATTGGAATAATAAAGTACGCCTCCTCATCTCAAATAACCACCAGTTGCCATTTATGTAGATAAAATGATATGGACGGAAGTAATGATATATCTGTACGATTTTTGTTTTGATATTGATTTCGATCAGTGTGGTCGAACATGAAATTTTTGAAAAATATCTTTTGAAGAAAATATTGCTATTTTATATTCTGCCATAGGAATGCGAGAAAGAGCATTTCAATACGAAAACAGACTGTTCAATTTCCATCAAGATCTGTTAAATCTTCAAATCATCGTTAACCATTAACATGGAGAAAGTTCTCAAATTCACGCGGAATAGAGGAATTATTGCGTTCAACTCATTAGCTCCTGGAGAAATATTTAAGGTTTGCTAAAACGTAATTTTCAGACGAATGGGTAGGTACGATCATTTATCATGAACTTACTAAAGAGCTAGGAAAGGTACCACCTACTGTAATTTAGAAAATGAATTTTCGAGGTAGGAGACATTTTCTTTGATAGTAATTTTCGGAAAGTGTCATATGTCAAAGGCTTCATAAAGTCAGCATAGAGAATAGTATATTCTGTAACAAGGGCAGAATGAAAATCCGATACGAGTGAATCATTCCGAGGGCGAGCCGGAGGCGAGCCTGAGGAATCACGAGTATCGGATTTTCATTCTAACCGAGTAACAGACTATACTTTCTCCAAGACTGTTGAAATAAAAAAAAAAGAATATTAAGATGAATTATGACGTTTCGAAAACCGCAATAAATATGACAATCAGAGCGGCTGACACATAGATTTATTCTCTATGTTTTCAAAAGTGTTACGGAATGAATATTCCCACACACTGTGCGAGAATGAAATTCAGTCGGAATGCTTAAAAAACAAGGATTATACTCAAGCTCGAGTTGGTTATTGGTGGTAATCTATAAAGGGCGAAAACCAAGGACCAAACTGAACAACAACCGCGGTCATAACTGATTATTTACTTGAAATCGAAAAGTGTTGTAGAATGAATATTACATATCAAGTGATGGAATACTGACATTCTATGGTCAAATTCGATGTTGGAAGAGCTGAATTCTGTGGCAGTCGTGGAGAAAAGTTCTACGGTTATCACTCTATTGTTCAAGAAGGAATTAGTGGATAAGTGGGCAAATGAATACTGTTTCCAAATACATACCGGACGTGAGTTTGTGAGATGAATATGAGAGGAATAATTCGATTCAAAGCACGAAAATTTGAGGGGCCATAGAACTAAAATATTTTTTAAGATGAAAATTAATTCTGTAGCACTCCCGGTTTCACCAGAAATGATTTGTGCATTATTTTTTCAAATGAAACACCTTGTGAATTTTCACATTTTTGAAATCTAGAGCAAATTCTGAATATGAAAAGCTGAATTTTTCATTAAATATCACTTTTTTTTATCAAAGAAAAATTTTTTTTCAACGATGATGATTTTCATCATATTGAACGTTCTTCGCCGATACTATGTTATCCGAGAAAATGAAATTAGCATTATTTATACAATACTCTGCCACCATCCGCGGTTTGAATGTGACGAAATCAATTTTTTTCGATTATCTCATGTTTTTTGAATGGCATCTTTATGGGACACTCTGTGCAACAGATTGTTTCGAAGGGAAGGAATCAAATTTTGAATAGCTGTCGATTATTTTCACTATTATAAAAAATGTACCACGTAATAGTGCAGCCGCTGGACTAATAAAAAACCCAAATAATAAAATTATTTGAGATAATCGAAAAAAAGTTATTACGCCACATTCACACTGCGGCTGTTGGCAAAGTATTGTAATTGAAATGCTTATTTCATTTTCTCAGATAACATCGGCGAGGAATGTTCAACATGTAAAAAATAATCATCCTGAAAAAAAAATTTTGAAAAAAAAATATAATGAAAAATTTTGCTTATCCTTTGCTTCAGATTTCAAACATGTGAGAATGTACAGTGTTCCATTTGAAAAACTTAACTCAGCTCATTTCTGGCACATTTTAGTTGTTCAATAGCCCCCTTAATTTTCGGAATATTTCTCTCAAAAATAGGGATGCCCCATCTCTCAGACTCACCCGGTATAATGATCCTCAAATTCTGTTGACCAGATCATAAAGCCTGAATCTTTCATCCAGATAATGTTCAAATTGGTGGGATTATTCATGTCCATTTTTTCAACAATATTAAATTTGGGAATTCGTGGCTGTATTGGACTATTCTAGAGGGAAGGAATTAAACTAGGGTTGCCAACTCTGAGCTATTGAAATAAAGGACATCAACAGCTCGAGAATTGTGTACGGGCAAAGGCTTAGCAAAAAAGACTGCAAAGTCCTTTGACACCTTCTAAAAAGACAAAGAACATGGTTTCAGAATAAAGGACTGTCCTTTGAAATAAAGGACGGTTGGCAACCCTAAATTAAACCCAGTTGAATTTCGTCGACGTTTCGGACATTTATTGTTTGATAACACACAAAACAATGGGATTGTCCTTAACATGACTAAAAGACAGCAGCTGTTAAAATTATATCTAACTTATGGATACAAATATATAAATACCTTATTCATTTAAGTTATCTGAAATTAAAAACATGCAATCGTCAATCCGTTTAAATCATCAACAAAACTTGCTATAAACAATGATCGAAATTCTAAAAATGTGAAAATAACTTTCCTCCGCAACATCCAAAACATATTAATATCTACACATTGGACGATACTGACACACGTCATCTGAAGATAGATGAATGACATTTATTGAACGCGTTCAAAAACACCCTACATAACTACCTGTACTCGTTTTATATACAGAGTGAACAATTATAACATATCGTCCAGAATACGCAATCTAATCCTCAAGTACACATCTGCATGTTTTTAATTTCAGACAACTTAAATGAATGAGGTATTTATATATTTGTATCCATAAGTTAGATATAATTTTAACAGCTGCTATCTTTTAGTCATGATTAAGGACAATCCCATTGTTTTGTGTGTTATCAAACAATAAATGTCCGAAACGTCGACGAAATTCAATTGGGTTTAATTCCTTCCCTCTAGAATAGTCCAATACAGCCACGAATTCCCAAATTCAATAATGTTGAAAAAATGGACATGAATAATCCCACCAATTGGAACTCTCGGGCTTTACTAAGGTACATCGGTAGGCATTTTGGCCATACAGCTCATGCGAACCTAAGTCAGTTGTTGAAATACAGAAGCAAGCTTGCTAATATGAAAAATAGAAGAATCTTCCTCCTACAGTGTAAATCTCTTCAAGTTTTTCCAAACCACATCGTTCATAGTTTGAAGAATATCACCAATTTAATATCAGAAAAACATCCCTATGGTAACAAAGTGGAGAACATCTTCACTAACTTAAAACGTTCTCTACTCAGGATGGAAATGAGAATCACGGAATGGAAGGTTAGAGATATCACTAACACCATTGTGAAATTGGAAGACGACTTGATTAACTCCCTCCCTTCAAACCTGATGAACAATATTCTCATCTTTGTTAATGAAAAATTCGAGATTGTATTCAATAATATTAAGTTTAAAAACCAGAAAAAAATAAAGAACCTAACAACAAAATTCAAGAAAAATGAAATAACAAATAGACCAGATTGTATCTATAATTATACAGACGTTCAGATTCCAGAAAATGTGCAACTAGTGTTGAGTTTGTCACCGAAGTTTAGCATTGACCCGCCCAACAAGTTCTCGATGATACCTTCTCTAATTAAGGATACCGAGATCATTGTCCAATCAACTACGGGAAATGATGAGATGAAAGATAGTTTACGCCAGGAACTTGTAGGTGAAATAAGCAAATATCTTAACAAAACTAACCATAATACTAAGCTGCCAAAAATTAACAAGTACTGCATTGAGATGAAAAAGTTTTTACGAGATAACCCGCATATTATGATAAGTCGATCAGACAAAGGTGGTTCAACAACAGTAATAAAAAAAGATACGTACCTACCTACATATATGAAGTCAATAAATTGCTAAGCGATACATCAACTTACAAAATAATTAAGAAAGACCCTACGAATTCAATACAAATAAAATCAAATAAACTCATAGATCAACTCATGAAGTCCGGAAACATCTCTGAAACACAGGGTAAATATTACAAAATTCATAACACTGTCCCCCCAAGACACATGCCTTGTGTAAAACTCATAAGGAGAATTTGGCTTTCAGACCGATAGTTTCATGTATAAATTCACCTACCTACAAAGTGGCTAAATTAATCAACAAAATTTTTGAACCTGTCATCAGTACATATCACTACAATATCAAAAATTCTTATGAACTTGTTAGGGAACTTAAGGATGTAAGGTTGCCTGATAATTACGTACTAATATCGCTAGATGTAGTATCCCTTTTCACGAGTGTACCCGTTGATTTAATTATCCAGATCATCAAAGAAAACTGGAGGTTCATCCAAGCATATACAGAATTTTCTCGTGAAATGATACTCGATTTAGTCACTCATCTTTTTAAATCTAGTTATTTCACATTTAATGGCGAAATTTATAGCCAACTCGATGGTACCGCGATGGGTAACCCAGCAAGTCCAATTTTAGTTAACTTAGCAATGTTCACTTTGATTAATAAGACGATAAATAGGTTTCCTTTCAGAATTCCATTGCTAAAACTTTACGTTGATGACACTATTATGGCAGTTCCGGAGGACAAAACTGAGTTTGTATTGCAGGCATTCAACAGCTTTGATAAAAGACTGCAATTCACAATCGAAAAATCAGTTAATAATAGTATCCCATTTCTGGATCTAATTATCACAAAACAGCAAGATGGATCGTTGATTACGAAGTGGTACACTAAACCTACGAGTTCGAATAGGGTCATAAATTATTATTCTCAACATTCTCTAAACCAAAGGATAGGAACAGCTAAAAATTTAATATATAGGGCTTTCTCACTGAGTGACCCTATATTCCGGGAGGAAATTCACAACAAGATCACTTCCATATTGAAGCTCAACAACTACCCTGCCAGTCTAATTAGAAGGTTGATCACCCAACATCAGCAATATCTCCCTAAGTCTACGATTATTACGAATGATAGTGAAGAATCTAGTAAAATTTATTGCAGTTTTCCTTACTTGAGAGGGCTCACAGAAAGAATTAATATCATAGCAAAGAAACATAATTGCACCTTATAGTAGCCTGCTATAACAAAAATACCCTGAACAACTTCTACACTAGACTTAAAGATCCACTTCCTATGGATGAACAATCCAATGTTGTATATAAGATACCATGTTCAGGTTGCAATAGTTCATATATAGGTCAAACCAAACAGCTCCTCTCTAATAGAATTAAACAACATATATACAGTTGTAACACACATTCGTCGAGGGATGACGACAATAACACAGCTTTGGTTCAACATCACATTAATACCGGTCATAGATTCAATTTCAAGGGTGTCACTATCGAAGATTCTGAAAATAATTACAGAAAACGTACCATCAGTGAAATGATACATATAAAAGCTAATGATACTATTAATAAAAGAACCGATACTCAAAATTTAAGTAGAATTTACAACATCCTAATAAATAAATATAAGAATAAAAGGTAAAAATACTGTTGTTGAGCCTGCTACAATAATTAATAATTGTCAGCATTGTATGTTATTTATTGACCACCCATTATACTTTTCCTACTTTTTTATATGTGTATGTTTTATATTTTAGACTCTCTGATTGTGCTAGATGTGTACTTGAGGATTAGATTGCGTATTCTGGACGATATGTTATAATTGTTCACTCTGTATATATAACGAGTACAGGTAGTTATGTAGGGTGTTTTTGAACGCGTTCAATAAATGTCATTCATCTATCTTCAGATGACGTGTGTCAGTATCGTCCAATGTGTAGATATTAATATGTTTTGGATGTTGCGGAGGAAAGTTATTTTCACATTTTTAAAATTTCGATCATTGTTTATAGCAAGTTTTGTTGATGATTTAAACGGATTGACGATTGCATGTTTTTAATTTCTTACAACTTAAATGAATGAGGTATTTATATTTTTGTATCCATAAGTTAGATATAATTTTAACAGCTGCTATCTTTTAGTCATGATTAAGGACAATCCCATTGTTTTGTGTGTTATCAAACAATAAATGTCCGAAACGTCGACGAAATTCAACTGGGTTTAATTCCTTCCCTCTAGAATAGTCCAATACAGCCACGAATTCCCAAATTCAATAATGTTCAAAGATGAGAATATGATATATTGATATACTATATTCATATTTATTTGAGAAAAATGGGTCACATAAAGCTTTCGAGCACTCGTTTATCAGGAATTCGAAGTAGATAGACATTCAAAACAAGAGAAAATATTTAACAATAATAATATCCTTCATTGCCAACGAAATCTTACAAAAGACAAAGCAACGTCATAAAAAAATGGGTTGAAGGATAAGAACACTTCCCAATATTTATAATAATAATGATAATTATAATACTCAACGCACGGGGGTACTACTTTTTAGTATACGGGTGTGACAATCCCGCGGACCCCGGTCACTCTCAGCCGATGTCGGACAAATATACTCTAAGCCCCGGAAAACAGTCGACATCGACGAGGAGAGAGTTTAGGTTGTCGGTCGCATAGGGATTCAACGTTCGAAAGAGCAGCCCGTAGTCGGAACCGGCAGCCGAAACAGGACGGCACAAAGGGGACGCCACAAGTGGACGCCCGAGCAGCATAGCCTGCTGTCTGCGCTATACAGAACATCTAGACCCGAAATACGAGGATACATGAATAGGCTGCATGGTCTGTGGTGCGAAAATTATCCAGACCTTGACTTCATGACGCAGCAAAACCTTAGAGATCAGATCACTCATCTCAAAAGAAGAGGAATCACATGGCGGTCTCAAGAGCAAGAAAGGACGAAACAACAAGCTGAGGAGCAGGTGACAGATGCTCCGAGCCAACATCAGCAACTGACGATTGACACAACTGAAGAACAAGCTGTAGCCCTGGTGAGAAATTTCGTGGCCCGAACTGGGACTGGTACACGCTCCAAAAGGCCAATAACAGACAATGTGAAAGATGTTCCCGAAAAAGAACACGGTGAAGAGCAGGTGACAGATGCTCCAAACCAACAACATCCAGCAATAGCCCTGGGGACAAGGCCAAGAACGGAACAAGTGAGAGATGTTCCAGAAATAGAACACGGTGAAGAGCAGGTGACAGATGCTCCAAACCAACAACACCAAAAAATAGCCCTGGGGACAAGGCCAAGGGCAGAACATGTGAGAGATGTTCCAGAAATAGAACACGGTAAAGAGCAGTTGACAGATGCTCCAAACCCACAACATCAAGCAATAACCCCGGGAGCAAGGCCAAGAGCGGAACAAGTGAGAGATGTTCCAGAAATAGAACACGGTGAAGAGCAGGTGACAGATGCTCCAAACCAACAACACCAAGGAATAGCCCTGGGGGCAAGGCCAAGAGCGGATCCAGTGAGAGATGTTCCAGAAATAGAACACGCTGAAGAGCAGGTGACAGATGCTCCAGACCAACAGCAACAAATGCCAAGAACGGTGACAGATGTTCCGAAGTTAATCGTCAATACAAGGGAAGCATTCGAGGCTGCCGTTAGAAACCCACTTGTCAAGGCCGCCCGAATGAAAACAAGACATAAGGCTGAAGATCTAGCCGTATTGGATAAAATAATTCGAGATCATCTTAACGAGACCTGTTCACTAGAAGATGTGGTGGCTGCAGTGAGAGCGGCCTCTTCACTTCTATATCCACCGAGAAGTACAGCTACGAATAATGATAAGCATAGGTTGAGACTCAGTCGGCTCGACATCAAAATAAAATCAATGAGGCAGCAGGCATCTTGGTACCAATGTATCATAGATGTTCTGAAAGGCAAAATTAAATCAAGCAAGAAAATGAAGGACATGATCGAGGAGCTTCGTTCCATACATCGTACAGTAGACTTGCCCACAGTCCATCTACTGAAGCAGAAAGCTGTAGATAGAATAAGATCACTTGCTGCAGCGCGAAAGAAACGGATAAAAAGGCAAAAATGGATTGAAGATAGCAACACCTTCCCGCAGAACCATCGAAATTATTTCAGTCCCCACAACAAAAGGCACAGAACCCACCATCACCTCAAGAGGTCGAAGAATTTTGGAAAAGCCTGTATGAGCAACAAGCAGAAATCAGGGATACTCCAGCACTTCTCAGATTCCAGCAAATGTGTGATCAAAACCAACAGCAGAACGATGAACCTTCTGAAATATCAACCGAAGATATAAGACAAGCCCTCAAGAACAAGCGTGATTTCACAGCACCTGGACTGGACGGTATTCAAAACTACTGGTGGAAGAAATTTCCAGCTACACACCAACACCTGGCAAGATTATTCAGCGGGATGCTGACTCGCCGTGAGCCCATTCCGTCATGGCTGGTGGAGGGTAGAACAGTGCTGATACCAAAATCAGGTGATTTAGGGCAACCCAAGAACTACCGCCCAATCACTTGCCTCAATACACTGTATAAGATCCTCACGAGTGTAATTCAAGATCAAATACTGAGGGTTATGGGTTTAGTGTGGAACAGTATCTACGAACAGAGGGGAGCAAAGAAAGGAGTACAAGGATGCAAGGACAACCTGCTCATAGACAAGAGCGTATGTCTAGACGCCAGACACTACAAGCGCGACCTACACACATCATGGTTGGACTATGCGAAAGCATATGACACCACGCCGCACAAAGTGATAGTACGGTTATTGAAAATGCTGAAAGTGTAACCTAACATCATCCACGCGATAGAAAACATCATAGCGCTGTGGAAAACGAAGTTTGCCATCCGAGCAGAGGGTCGAACCGTTTATACGGGATGGGTGAGATACAGAAGAGGAGTTTTCCAGGGAGATTCGCTGAGCCCGTTATTATTTTGCATAACTCTAATACCACTAACAATTGAGTTAAGGGAGAGCAAGATAGGATACAAGGCCGGACCACCGGCAGAAGGAACCACCTGATCTCGCATCTCTTGTACATGGACGACTTGAAGCTCTACGCTCCCTCCGAGTCCACACTACGACAACTGCTGAATATCGTGTCAGACTACACCTCAGCAATGGGAATGTCGTTCGGTTTGGACAAGTGTGCTGTTTTTCATCTGCGCAGGGGAAAAGCTGAAGATGCAAGAGAAGATATTCGACTGGAAGATGGAATGACTATTCGACACCTCGAAGAGGGAGAAACGTATAAGTTTCTTGGGATGAAACAGAGGGGTGTCCTGGAGACAACCCAGATAAGGGATGCCTTAACAGCCAGCTACAAAAAGAAGCTCAGAGACATTTGGAAATCGCAGCTGTCGGGAAAGAACAAAGTTTCTGCTACAAATATGCTAGCCATCCCGATTCTCACCTACTCTTTCGGAGTGGTGAACTGGACGGTGAACGAACTCCTCGATCTTGATAGGTCAACAAGAAAAACGATGAACATGAATCGTAGCCTACATCCCAACAGTTCAATACAGAGGATATACCTTCCGAGAAGCCAGGGGGGTAGAGGATTGCAATGTTTGGAATATCAACACTATCAACAAACATTGGAAATGGCAGTAAGGATTCTAAGAAGTGAAGATCCGCTCCTGAAATTTGTTGCTCAGCATGAAATTGCGAACCATGGAGCCTTCCTTTTCCGAGCTGCACAAAGGGCCGTGGAGAAGCTCAGCATAACCGGCGTATCGATCAATCCTGAGCTCGCTGGAACACCGATCACTCAGGCGGAACAAAGAAGCCTAGCGAGACTGATCCGAAAGTCTCAGGCGGATAAATTACTCGAACATCATATGAGTAAAAACTTGCACTCCATATATTTCAGGAGTTTAAAAGACCAGGACCTGTCTGAGGAATTGTCTTTCGCCTTTCTGAAGTCCGCTAGCCTCAAGTCAGAGACGGAGGGATTTGTGATGGCGTGTCAAGATGGAGTACTGAATACAAGATGGTATAAAAAAAAACATCATGAAAATGGACACCCCAACAACTTTCAGGGCTTGCCATAGGCAACAGGAAACGATTATGCACATCCTTTCCGCCTGCAGAGTCCATGCTCCATCAGGGTATGTAGAGAGACACAACGCGGCTCTACGAATTCTATACTTCCATCTGAGAGCCGCGTATGAGATAGACAAGGAACCGGTGCTACCATATGTGCCTCTGGAGATTGAAGCGGTGGTCCAGAACGAAAGAGCTCGCATATGCTGGAACTATCCTGTCTCAACAACACGACAGATCAATGCTGTTAAGCCAGACCTACTTCTTCTGGACAAGGAGCTGAAGAAGTTATTTGTCGTGGAATTCTCCTCCCCTGCTGAAAATAATGTTGTGATGAAAGAAGAACAGAAGAGGCAAAAGTACAAAGATCTTATGTTCGAGCTTGGAACTTTATACCCAGGTCATAAAGTTAGGATGGTCGTACTAATCATAGGATGTCTCGGTGGAATGAGAGCCAACTACGTGGATGAACTGAAGATTATCCCGGCCTGTAGATCACTGGCCGAGGTATTGGCGCACAGAATGCAGAAAGCAGTGTTGCTCGGGTCACTTCATATCATCAGGTCCCATGAAGTCTAAAAGCCACTTGCAGCTCATCTCTTTTGTTAAGGGACGCTACGAGGGCAGGATGAAGAACTCCTCCATTTAAGTGTGAGGGGTTTTTAGTGAGTAACCAAACAAGATCTTGGATTCTCACACTACCGATAGTGCGGACCCTCTTGGTGCCCATAAAGGGTCTTCCCCTCACACGGACGTAAAAAAAAAAAAACTACTCAACGAAATATTGGCAGAACACCTTAGCACTCAATGGCCGTTGGAACAAGTCCACTTATCTTTGTACTGTGCTGCCATCACAGTAATCGGACAAAATGGGCAAAAGATCTACATTCCCAGAACCAGTGAACAGAAGGTTAAAAATGAAACTCCTGCCTGGAAAAGAAGATTAATGCAGGACGTCGATAAACTTCGGGGAAAAGTCGATGTCTTGAACGAGTTCCTGAAAGATAATAAATCGCGTAAAGTTTTAAACAAAGTGCGAAAAATAGCCACATTAGCAGGGGTAGACCTGGAATCTCCTCGACATAAAGATTTGATAGTTGAACTGAAAGATCGCTTCAGGCAAAAAGCTAAAGCAAAAGGTGCTCGCCTACGAAGATACAACGAGCTATCAAAGCGAAAAAAACAAAACGCTGAATATGTGAGAGACAGAAAGAAGTTCTTCAGAAGCCTTGAAAAGCCATCCGAAATCTCCTCCAATATGCATGCTGACATCAACAATGACGAATTTCAGCAATATTGGAGTTCCTTATGGTCGGAGAGTGGTCAATTTCAGAGAAATACTAGCTGGCTTGGGGACATTGAACACCAGGCATCAGAAATCGTTGAGATGAGGACTGATCTTTTCACAGCCGAGGAAATTTCTAACATCATCAAAAAAACTAGTAACTGGAAAGCGCCAGGACCCGACCGACTTCACAACTTCTGGATCAAACAGTTCCCAGCATGTTTCCCAAGTCTGGCTAGATGTTTTTCGGAGGCGCTGGAAGATCCCTTCAAAATACCTACTTTCCTCACTCAAGGCAATACATATATGCTTCACAAAAGAGGAGACCGCAGCAAGCCGGATAACTACACACCCATAACATGTTTGTCGGTGGTGTACAAGCTGTTCACGTCGCTTGTGAATAATGCGATATACCGCCATTGTGAAGCCAATAATATTCTAGAAGAAGAACAGAAAGGCTGCTCTCGAGGATCTGCAGGATGCAAACATCATAGACGCTGTAGTGCTGAAGCAAGCCCAGGCGAGAAGGAGGAATTTAAGTCTATGTTATATTGACTATCAGAAGGCCTTCGATACGGTACCCCACGATTGGCTTGTGAAAGTACTCGAGATTTATAAGATCTGCCCGAAAATAAAAACCAAGCTCCAACATCTTATGAGTACATGGAGAACAAATATTCTCTTAAACAATATCAATGCTGGAACCGTAAAAATATCGAGGGGGATATTCAGGGAGATGCCCTGTCACCGATGTGGTTTTGTATGGCACTGAATCCTCTGTCTACTCTTTTGAAGAACACTAACATGGGGTATAGACCTGCGATGAGGAATCCGCGAAAACTGTCCCATCTGTTGTATATTGATGATCTCAAACTATTCGGCGAGAGCCAAAACCAACTTCACTCCCTCATAGACATAGTGCGCTCCTTTAGCAGAGACATTGACATGTCTTTTGGTCTCGTTAAGTGCGCCATAGTTAACATCAGGAAGGGTAAAATGGAGAACACTGAGGAACAATTTCAGGACATCTGCAGTATGTTGCCAGAAGAGACCTACAAGTATCTGGGCATTCCTCAAAATCAACGGATTGACCATACCCGTTTGAAAACTGAGTTCACTGAGAAATATAGAAACAGGGTTACCAAAGTGCTCAATACCAAACTGTCTGCTAAAAATCAGATCGATGCCTTAAACTATTGGGCTACGCCAGCTCTGACCTACACTTTCGGAGTCTTGAAGTGGTCAGATGCTGATCTGAATGAGTTGGACCGACTCACCCGTCGCCTAATGACAAAATTCCGATGTCTGCACACCAATGCATCGGTGAAAAGGCTTTATCTACCCAGAAGAGATGGCGGACGAGGTCTAGTGAACATCTATAGACTCTGCAGAACCCAGGAGAAAAACTTGAGGCAGCGACTGCTCGAGTCAGAAGATAGCCTGATGAAATTGGTGACAACAGAAGATAAGGGATACACTCCTCTGAACCTACAACACAGAGAACTGACGTTCGATATCACTACCAGAAGCGAAGATAGAAGACTATGGCGAGAACAAGCATTGCACGGCAGATTTCCCAAGCACCTTGAGGGGGAAAATGTCGATAAACTAGCTTCTTTGTCGTGGTTGAGTGCGGGACACTTGTACCTTGAAACTGAGGGATTTCTGACGGCTATCCAAGATCGAGTTATAAGAACCCGCAACTACGAGAAACACTGTTTGGAGCTTAACGTGGAGGACAAATGCAGGAAGTGCGGCGTAGCTGGCGAATCTATTGAACATGTAATCGCAGGTTGTCGAGTTCTTGCCGACAACACATATCTGGGCCGACACAACCAAGTGGCAAAAATTGTTCAGCAGCAGTTGGCTCTTAGACATGGTTTTTTGGATACTTGTCCGCCATATTATAAGTATCAGCCTGCAGCAGTGTTGGAAACGGACGCAGCGGTTCTCTATTGGGACAGACCCATAACAACAGATAGATCAGTGGACTACAATAGACCGGACCTTGTATTCATTGAGAAGGATCAGAAGTATGGGGTGATAATTGATGTGGCAGTACCATTGACTCATAACATCGGAAAAACGGAGTCCGAAAAAATAACGAAGTACGAGAACTTGGCAATAGAACTGAAGAATATGTGGCAATTCTCGAAAGTCACTATCATACCATTGGTGATTTCGGCTGAGGGAGTCATGTCAAAATCATTCAAGAGAAATCTTCAAAAGATCGAATTATCCCAGAGGATCGCGGGATATGCACAACAGGCAGTAGCTTTACAAACATGTCACATCGTGCGGAAATTCCTGAACTAGTGGGAGGAACTGAAATGTTTTTTCACTGGTTCATAGAAGAAATACCAGCTCAAGCTGAGACCGGGAGACCGATGATGAAGGATAATAATAATAATCCTTTATTTATAATCCTTCATTTATAATAATAATAATAATAATAATAATAATAATCCCGCACGGGGGTACTACTGTGTAGTATACGGGTGTGACAATCCCGCGGACCCCGGTCACTCTCAACCGATGTCGGACAAATATATACGAAGCCTCGGAGAACAGTCGCTGCCTGGGGATCGTCAGGGCGCGTCTGGAGTTGGTGCTGGACGTGACAGCATGCGGGACACCAACGGCAGGATGCTGAGAAGGCAGGCGCCTGCCATACAAGAAGCTATGCCTTTAGACGAGGAGGAAATCGACGAGGAGAGAGTTCAGGTTGTCGGTCGCATTGGGATTCAACGTTCGAAAGAGCAGCCCGTAGTCGGAACCGGCAGCCGAAACAGGACAGCACAAAGGGGACGCCACAAGTGGACGCCCGAGCAGCATGACCTGCTGTCTGCGCTATACAGAAGATCAAGACCCGAAAGACGGGGATACATGAATAGGCTGCATGGTCTGTGGTGCGAAAATTATCCAGACCTTGACTACATGACGCAGCAAAACCTAAGAGATCAGATCAGTCATCTCAAAAGAAAAGGAATCTTATGGCGCTCTCAAGAGCAGGAAAGGACGGAACAACAAGATGGGGAGCAGGTGACAGATGCTTCGAACCAACATCAGCTATTGACGATTGACACAGCTGAAGAACAAGCTGTAGCCATGGTGAGAAATGTCGCGGGCCAAACCGGGACTGGTACACGCTCCAACAGGCCAATAACAGAACATGTGAGAGATGTTCCAAGAAAAGAACAAGGTGGAGAGCATGTGACAGATGCTCCAAAACAACAACACCAAGCAAAAGCCTCAGGGGCGAGGCCAAGAACGGAACAGATCAGTCGTATCATAAGAAGAGGAATCTTATGGCGGTCTCAAGAGCAAGAACGGACAGAACAACAAGCTGAGGAGCAGGTGACAGATGCTTCGAACCAACATCAGCAATTGACGATTGACACAGCCGAAGAACAAGCTGTAGCCCTTGTGAGACATATCGCGGGCCAAACTGGGTCTATTACACGCTTCAACAGGCCAATAACAGAACATGTGAGAGATGTTCCAAAAATAGAACACGGTGAAGAGCAGGTGACAGATGCTCAAAACCAGCAACATCAAGCAATAGCCCTGGGGCCGAGGCCAAGAACGGAACAGGTGAGAGATGATCCGGTAATAGAACTAGCTGGAGAGCAGGTGACAGATGCTCCAGACCAACAGCAACAAAAACCAGGAACGGTGAGAGATGTTCCTAAGTTAATCGTCAATACCAGGGAAGCATTTGAGGCGGCCGTTAGAAACCCACTGGTCAAGATCTTCCGAATGAAAACAAGACATGAGGCTGAAGATCTAGCCGTATTGGACAACATCATTCAAGATCACCTTAACGAGACCTGTTCACTAGAAGATGTTGTGGCTGCAGTGAGAGCAGCCGCTTCTCTTCTATGCCCACCGAAAAGTACAGCTACGAATAATGATAAGCATAAGCTAAGACTTAGGCGGCTTGACACCAAAATAAAATCAATGAGGCAGCAGGCATCTTGGTACCAATGTATCATAGATGTTCTGAAAGGCAAGATTGGGTCAAGCAAGAAAATGAAGGATATGATTGAGGAGCTTCGTTCCATACATCATAGAGTAGACTTGCCCACAGTCCATTTACTGAAGCAGAAAGCTGTAGATAAAATAAGATCACTTACAGCAGCGCGAAAGAAACTGATAAAAAGGCAAAAATGGATTGAAGATAACAACACCTTCAACGCAGAACCATCGAAGTTATTTCAGTCCCAACAACAAATGACACAGAAACCACCATCACCTCCAGAGGTCGAAGAATTTTGGAAGAGCATATATGAACAACGACCAGAAACCAGGGATACTCCAGCACTTCTCAGATTCCAGCAGATGTGTGACCAAAACCAACAGCAAAACGATGAACTTTCTGAAATATCAACCGAAGATATAAAACAGGCCCTTAAGAACAAGCGTGATTTCACAGCACCTGGACTGGACGGTATTCAAAACTACTGGTGGAAGAGATTTCCAGCTACACATCAACACCTGGCAAGATTATTCAGCGGGATGCTGACTCGCCGTGAGCCCATTCCGTCATGGTTGGTAGAGGGTAGAACAGTGCTGATACCAAAATCAGGTGATTTAGGGCAACCCAAGAACTACCGCCCAATCACTTGCCTCAATACACTGTATAAGATCCTCACAAGTGTAATTCAACATCAAATTCTGAGGGTTATTGGACCAGTGTGGGACAGTATATACGAACAGAGGGGAGCAAAGGAAGGAGTGCAAGGATGCAAAGACAACTTGCTCATAGACAAGAGCGTATGTCTAGACGCCAGATTCTACAAGCGCGACCTACACACATCATGGTTAGACTACGCGAAAGCATATGACACCTCGCCGCACGAACTGATAATACGGCTATTGAAAATGCTGAAAGTTCACCCTAACATCATCCACGCGATAGAAAACATCATAGCGCTGTGGAAAACGAAGTTTGCCATCCGAACAGAGGGTCGAACCGTGTATACGGGATGGGTGAGATACAGGAGAGGAGTTTTTTCAGGGAGATTCACTAAGTCCGTTGTTATTCTGCATAACACTCATACCACTAACAATTGAGTTGAGGGAGAGCAAGATAGGATACAAGGCCGGACCACCAGGCAGAAGGAACCACCTGATCTCGTATCTCTTGTACATGGACGACTTGAAACTCTACGCTCCCTCCGAGTCCGCACTACGGCAACTACTGAATATCGTTTCAGACTACACCTCAGCAATGGGAATGTCGTTCGGTTTGGACAAGTGTGCTGTTTTTCATCTGCGCAGGGGAAAAGCTGAAGACGCAGGAGAAGATATTCGACTGGAAGATGGAATGATTATTCGACACCTCGAAGACGGAGAAACGTATAAGTTTCTTGGGATGAAACAGAGAGGTGTACTGGAGACAGCCCAGATAAAAGATGCCTTAACAGCCAGCTACAAAAAGAAGCTTAGAGACATTTGGAAATCGCAGCTGTCGGGAAAGAACAAAGTTTCTGCTACAAATATGCTAGCCATCCCGATTCTCACCTACTCTTTCGGGGTGGTGAACTGTACGGTAAACGAACTCCTCGATCTTGATAGGTCAACAAGGAAAACGATGAACATGAATCGGAGCCTACATCCCAACAGTTCAATACAGAGGATATACCTTCCCCGAAGCCAGGGGGGTAGAGGATTACAATGTTTGGAATATCAACACTACCAACAAACATTGGAAATGGCAGTAAGGGTTCTAAGAAGTGAAGATCCGCTTCTGAAATTTGTCGCTCAGCATGAAATCGCGAACCATGGAGCCTTCCTATTCCGAGCTGCACAAAGGGCCCTGGAGAAGCTCAGCATAACCGGCGTATCGATCAATCCTGAGCTCGCTGGAGCACCGATCACTCAAGCGGACCAAAGAAGCCTAGCAAGACTGATCCGAAAGTCTCAGTTAGATACATTACTCGAACATCATATGAGTAAGACCTTGCACTCCATATATTTCAGGAGCTTAAAAGACCAGGACCTGTCTGAAGAATTGTCTTTCGCCTTTCTGAAGTCAGCTAGCCTTAAGTCAGAGACGGAAGGATTTGTGATGGCGTGTCAGGATGGAGTACTGAATACGAGATGGTATAAAAAGAATATCATGAAAATGGACACCCCAACAACTTGCAGAGCTTGCCATAGGCAACAGGAAACGATTATGCACATCCTTTCCGCCTGCAGCGTCCATGCTCCATCAGGGTATGTAGAGAGGCACAACGCGGCACTCCGAATTCTATACTTCCATCTAAGAGCCGCGTATGGGATAGACAAAGAACCGGTGCTACCATATGTGCCTCTGGAAATTGAAGCGGTGGTCCAGAACGAAAGAGCTCGCATATGCTGGAACTATCCTGTCTCAACAACACGACAGATCAATGCTGTTAAACCAGACATACTCCTTCTGGACAAGGAGCTGAAGGAGTTATTTGTCGTGGAATTCTCCTCCCCTGCTGAAAATAATGTTGTGATGAAAGAAGAACAGAAGAGGCAAAAGTACAAAGATCTTATGTTCGAGCTTGGAACTTTATACCCAGGTCATAAAGTTAGGATGGTCGTACTAATCATAGGATGTCTCGGTGGAATGAGAGCCAACTACGTGGATGAATTGAAGATTATTCCGGCCTGTAGATCACTGGCCGAGGTATTGGCACACAGAATGCAGAAAGCAGTGTTGCTCGGGTCACTTCATATCATCAGGTCCCATGAACTCTAGAAGCCACTTGCAGCTCATCTCTTTTGTTAAGGGACGCTACGAGGGCAGGATGAAGAACTCCTCCATTTAAGTGTGAGGGGTTTTTAGTGAGTAACCAAACAAGATCATGGATTCTCACACTACCGAGAGTGCGGACCCTCTCGGTGCCCATAAAGGGTTTTCCCCTCACACGGACGTAAAAAAAAAAAAAAAAAAAAAAAAAAAAATAATAATAATAATAATAACCCGCAGGGGTAGTGCATCGAATTGCGCTATTTGGGAATGACGACCCCACGGACCTGAGTCACGCAGGGAGGGCTCTAGGGCCTCGGGCATGGTGACCCGCGATCCTGAACCAAAAAACCACCTGTTCAGGTCAGCAGCCTGACAGGTGTGATATCGAATCAGCTCCTGTAACGAGAAGTCAAACTCAGGGCGGGAGGGGGCGGACGGCTGGCCCCCTTCGGACCCGTCCAGAGGTTCAGCCGGATAGGGATGGTGGAGCAAGTGGCACCAATCCCCGTAACGGACCCACAAGGCCATGCATAGGAACAAGGAATAATTCTCAACGGCTCCAAAACTTGGCAGTTCAGACGACTATGCCCGTTGCAAGAGCTGAAACCGTCAGGCGTATGCGATGGACGAAGCAACTCAATGTTGAACTCATTAAAGCATACTATATGGCCACAAACTTAGAGGAAGATCTAATGAACTACCGAGAAAGGCTACATATTATCTGGACAGAGAGAAAACCTGACATTCCAAAGGACCCCCAACAGCTCTCTGACCAGGTCCGATCAGTTCTGAGGAGGAAAGTCATCTCCGAAGCAGAACTCCAATCCATCAAAGAACAAATTCGAGGTCAGGCTGATAATAGCACACCAATGTCTGGGACACCACAGCACGAAAGGAGATCCATAAGAAGATCTAGTAATCGGATTATCCCAATAAGACTGTCACTGAATGAACTGGAGAATATATACCAAGGCATGATTGTAAGTTACGAAGGAATTCCGCTTAAGAACCGACCTCCTCTACCAAAAATCATCTACAGTCTTAATGCGAAAACAACCGTTTCAAATATGAATGATATCATTGCTCAAAATATAAGTGAACATGATACTCTAGAGGAAATCTGCCATAAGGTATACTGCGCGGCTGCGGCGGTCTGTCAGTCCACAGGTGCCCCACTCCGGGAGAGAACCACAGGAAGAGCTAGAGCGGAGCTGGAGGATGTGCCCCCATGGAGGAGGCGCCTAGAAAAGAAAATAAACGATTTAAGAAGGGATATAGGAAAAATTTATACTTACCTTGGACATGAGAATCCTTCTGCCAGACTGAAGAGGGAGATCAAAACGATATCTGCTCGGGCCAAAATCAAAACATCGTCACTGGCATATGCCCTTGAGTTGAGGAAATATATGGATATGCTGAAACAGAAAGCGGCAGCGTTAGGGCACAGAATTCGAAGATATAATGAAAGAGTCAACAGGTATAAGCAGAATAGAGAATTCAATATAGATGCGAAAAAATTCTATAGGGAACTATCAGGAGCCGGTGTCGATAGAAATGCCAAACCGCCGGTGAAGAGCGATATGGAGACGTTCTGGAAAAACATCTGGTCATCATCTGCAGATCATCGTGAGGAGGCCGACTGGATAAAGCGGGAGGAGGAACGAGTTTCGGAGGTATCGGATATGGAGCCAATTCAAGTTCACGAAATTGACATAAAGGCAGCCATGTCAAGGCAGAGTAACTGGAAGGCCGCTGGGGTTGACGGGGTCCGGGCATACTGGTGGAAGCAGTTCCACTCCACGCATGAGGTATTGGCGAGGAAGATCGAAGAAATCATTAAAGATCCATATAGAATGCCCAGCTTCCTAACAGAAGGTATCACCTACATGTTACCTAAGAACAACTATACGAACAACCCAAAAAATTTCAGACCTATTACATGTTTACCAGTTATTTATAAGATCATTACTAGTATACTCGAAAGGAAGATCTCTGAACACGTGGTTAACAATAGTATATTAGCTCCAGAGCAGAATGGGTGCAAAAAAGGCAGCAAGGGAAGTAATGAATGCCTCATAATCGACATGATCCTGACAAAGCAGGCAGCAAAAAGTAAAAGAAATATCTCCATTGCGTGGGTGGACTATCAAAAAGCGTTTGATTCTGTTCCCCACACGTGGATAAGGAGGATTCTCACAGTATACAAAGTCGACCAAACTATAATCAATTTTCTTACGGCGAGCATGAGGTCTTCGAGGACTTCGCTGAGCGTCTGCGTGAATCGTGAATCTTATGTTACGGATACCATAGCCATCACCAGAGGTATTTTTCAGGGGGATAGTTTGAGCCCACTGCTTTTCTGTCTGGCTGTCAATCCCTTAAGCTTCATGCTGAAAAAAGAAAATCGCGGATATGTCATCAATAGATCAGCCAGAACGAAGCTGACGCACCTCTTCTACATGGATGACTTAAAGCTTTATGCCGCAAATAAACTCGAATTACAGAACCAACTAGAGATCGTGAAAGAGTTCAGTAAGGATATAAAAATGGAATTTGGACTAGAAAAATGCGCGTACATCCATGCGAGAAGAGAAACCGTCCAAGAAACAACAACAAATATAACACTTTCGGATGGGTCGGAATTCACCTGCCTCCAGCAAGGAAGCACATACAAATATTTAGGTCTGCAACAGAGTCTCACCATTGATCAAAAGAAGACAAAATTAAAAGTCGAAGAGAACTTTCTCGGTCGACTCAAAACAATAATGAAGACCAAGTTGTACTCGAAAAGTCTCACCTCTGCAGTCAACGTTTGGGTGATCCCTGTAATCTCGCACACCTTTGGAGTCATTAAATGGACGCAAACAGACCTTGAACGCCTGGACCGAACTGTGAGAACAATCATGACAAAATATAGGAATCACCACCCAATTTCATCGAGTAACCGTATGTACCTTCCAAGAGACCGCGGGGGACGAGGTCTAGTAAATCTGGAAATGCTTCATGAAAAACAACTAGAGAGGCTATATACTTACTTCCAGGAATCTGACGATCCACTTCATAGAGCTCTTAGTCTGGCTGATGTCAAGCTTTCTCCTCTCAACTTGGCTGGTGGCTTCCTCCCTGGAAAACAAAAGAGTATCAATTCAATGGAGCAGGAATGGAAAAATAAGGCCATCCATGGAAGATATGCTGCTGCACTACACAGTCAAGATGTCGACAAGCCATTATCCACCACTTACCTTAGGCAAGGATTCCTCATGCCGGAGACCGAGGGATTCATTCATGCAATCCAAGACCAAGTCATTGCTACCAGGAGCTACCGCAAACACATCCTGAAACAAGAAATAGCTAATGACAGATGCAGACTCTGCAACACCACACAAGAGACAATACAACACCTCACCTCAGCTTGTACTTACCTGGCGCCTAAAGATTATCTGGACCGACACAACAATGTAGCTGGAATCTTACACCAAGAAATCTGCATAAGCCAAGAACTTCTGAAAGATACTCAGCCCTTTTACAAATATAAAGCAGCAGATTTCTTGGAAAATGACAGAGTGAAGGTGTATTGGGATATGGGAGTGATAACGGACAAAGAAATCAGGCATAACCGGCCTGACCTCCTGGTCAAAAATAAAAAGGACAGCTCTGCCTTCATCATAGACATCAGTGTACCACTCGATGAAAACATCAGAAAAGCTAGGATGGAGAAGATCAGTAAGTACACTGATTTGGCGAATGAACTGAAGAACATTTACCAACTTAAGAATGTTCAAATTGTGCCAATTATTATTTCTGCTAATGGCCTTGTAGATAGGGAGCTGGCAGGGGCCTTGGAAATGTTGGGAATAAGAGAATATCAAAAAATTATCAGTCAAATGCAAAAAGCAGTGATATTGTCTACCTGCGCGACCATCAGAAGGATACTGGCCAGGGATTGAATCGTTGGTGGAATACACCCCGGTTCTTTCTCCTAAAACCATGAATTGTGATAATTAAAAAAAAAAAAAATAATAATAATAATAACGGGAGAAACGTATAAGTTTCTTGGGATGAAACAGAGGGGTGTACTGGAGACAACCCAGATAAAGGATGCCTTAACAGCCAGCTACAAAAAGAAGCTGAGAGACATTTGGAAATCGCAGCTGTCGGGAAAGAACAAAGTTTCTGCTACAAATATGCTAGCCATCCCGATTCTCACCTACTCTTTCGGGGTGGTGAACTGGACGGTGAACGAACTCCTCGATCTTGATAGGTCAACAAGAAAAACGATGAACATGAATCGTAGCCTACATCCCAACAGTTCAATACAGAGGATATACCTTCCGAGAAGCCAGGGGGGTAGAGGATTGCAATGTTTGGAATATCAACACTATCAACAAACATTGGAAATGGCAGTAAGGATTCTAAGAAGTGAAGATCCGCTCCTGAAATTTGTTGCTCAGCATGAAATTGCGAACCATGGAGCCTTCCTTTTCCGAGCTGCACAAAGGGCCGTGGAGAAGCTCAGCATAACCGGCGTATCGATCAATCCTGAGCTCGCTGGAACACCGATCACTCAGGCGGAACAAAGAAGCCTAGCGAGACTGATCCGAAAGTCTCAGGCGGATAAATTACTCGAACATCATATGAGTAAAAACTTGCACTCCATATATTTCAGGAGTTTAAAAGACCAGGACCTGTCTGAGGAATTGTCTTTCGCCTTTCTGAAGTCCGCTAGCCTCAAGTCAGAGACGGAGGGATTTGTGATGGCGTGTCAAGATGGAGTACTAAATACAAGATGGTATAAAAAGAACATCATGAAAATGGACACCCCAACAACTTGCAGGGCTTGCCATGGGCAGCAGGAAACGATTATGCACATCCTTTCCGCCTGCAGAGTCCATGCTCCATCAGGGTATGTAGAGAGACACAACGCGGCTCTACGAATTCTATACTTCCATCTGAGAGCCGCGTATGAGATAGACAAGGAACCGGTGCTACCATATGTGCCTCTGGAGATTGAAGCGGTGGTCCAGAACGAAAGAGCTCGCATATGCTGGAATTATCCTGTCTCAACAACACGACAGATCAATGCTGTTAAGCCAGACATACTTCTTCTGGACAAGGAGCTGAAGGAGTTATTTGTCGTGGAATTCTCCTCCCCTGCTGAAAATAATGTTGTGATGAAAGAAGAACAGAAGAGGCAAAAGTACAAAGATCTTATGTTCGAGCTTGGAACTTTATACCCAGGTCATAAAGTTAGGATGGTCGTACTAATCATAGGATGTCTCAGTGGAATGAGAGCCAACTACGTGGATGAACTGAAGATTATCCCGGCCTATAGATCACTGGCCGAGGTATTGGCGCGCAGAAAGCAGTGTTGCTCGGGTCACTTCATATCATCAGGTCCCATGAAGTCTATAAGCCACTTGCAGCTCATCTCATTTGTTAAGGGACGCTACGAGGACAGGATGAAGAACTCCTCCATTTAAGTGTGAGGGGTTTTTAGTGAGTAACCATACAAGATCTTGGATTCTCACACTACCGAGAGTGCGGACCCTCTCGGTGCCCATAAAGGGTTTTCCCCTCACACGGACGTAAAAAAAAAAATAATAACGTAAGATCGAAATGCCACTCCACCTGCTGGCTCGACCACCGTGAGGAGGACTGCCCGCAGGGGAGCTCGCAACGCACTTATTGGGTGGAGCCGCGAAATGAATGTTGAAGTGGTGCGAGCTTTTTATTACGTGAACAATTGCGAGGACAAACCACTTCCTGGATGGAGATACTCCCTCTATAACGAGTTCACCGGAAAGCATCCGGAACTTCAGCTGACGGAGGGGAATCATTCGAGAAAAAGATCGAATTATCCCAGAGGATCGCGGGATATGCACAACGGGCTGTAGCATTGCAAACCTGTCACATCGTGCGGAAATTCCTGAACTAGTGGGAGGAATTGAATTGTTTTTTCACTGGTTCATAGAAATAATACCGGCTTAAGCTGAGACCGGGAGACCGATGAGGAAGAATAATAATAATACCGCACGGGTGTGGTGTGGTTTCTGCCATGCCACATGGGGGGTGACGTCCCCACGGCCCGAGTTACCTGGGCCACCAAGGGTAAATGGTGGCAAACCCATGAAAATGGTGAATGAATCGAGCCTCGGAAAAGAGTCGCTGCCTGGGGAGCGCCAGGGCATGTCCGGAGCCGACGCTAGACATGACAGCATGCGATCCGTCGGTGGCAGGGTGCTGAGGAAGCGGGCCCGTGTCATTCAAGAAAATACAGCTCCACCCGAACATCGGGAAGTGGAATCCCAAAAGATGGCAGAAGATCAAAATGCCACTTCACCTGCTGGCTCGACCACCGTGAGGAGGACTGCCCGCAGGGGAGCTCGCAACGCACGTATCAAGTGGAGCCGCGAAATGAATATTGAAGTAATGCGAGCTTTTTATTACGTAAACAATTGCGATGACAGACCACTTCCTGGATGGAGATACTCCCTCTACACCGAGTTCACCAAGAGACATCCAGAACTTCAGTTAACAGAAGGAAACATTGCTGATCGTAAAAATGTTATAATACGAAAAGGCTACTTGACAAGACAGGAACTGGATGAGATCAAAAGAGAAATGGGCTACACAATCAATCAGGATCAGATTGTCGGAAATCATAATGAAGAACCAAGCGAGCCCCTAGAGACACCAGCAGAAACAGCAAGAGTTCCTGTCACCCGAACTGCTCACCAAGAGTGCCCACAATATCGCCAACTGTATGACACCTTCTTTGGTAACCTGGCGCAATACGAAACTACTGATCCGCTCAACCGCCCCATCCTTCCAAAATTGAAGTTCAACTCTACGGCCAAGAATAACATCGAGTGGCTCAACGAAATATTGGCAGAACATCTCAGCACTCAATGGACGTTGGAACAAGTCCACTTATCTCTGTACTGTGCTGCCATCACAGTAATCGGACAAAATGGGCAAAAGATCTACATCCCCAGAACCAGTGAACAGAAAGTTAAAAATGAAACTCCGGCCTGGAAAAAAAGATTAATGCAGGACGTCGATAAACTTCGAGATAAAGTTGATGTCTTGGATTAGTTGCTGAGGAATAATAAATCGCGTAAAGTATTAAACAAAGTGCGGAAAATAGCAACATCCGCAGGGCTGGACCTGGAATCTCCACGACATAGGGAGTTGATGGTTGACCTAAAAGATCGCCTAAGACAACAAGCTAAAGCGAAAGGTGCACGACTACGAAGATACAACGAGTTATCAAAGCGAAAACAACAAAACGCTGGATATGTGAGAGACAGAAAAAAGTTCTTCAGAAGTCTTGAAAAGCCATCCGAAATCACGTCCAATCAGCATGCTGACATCAGCAATGACGAATTTCGGCAATATTGGAGTTCTTTATGGTCGGAGAGTGGTCAATTTCAGAGGAATACTAGCTGGCTGAGGGACATTGAACAGCATGCATCCGAAATCGTTGAAATGAGGACTGATATTTTCACTGTCGAGGATATTTCCAACATTATCAAAAACACTAGTAACTGGAAAGCGCCAGCACCCGATCGACTTCAAAACTTCTGGGTTAAACAGTTTCCAGCATGTTTTCCAAGTCTGGCTAGATGTTTTTCGGAGGCGCTGGATGACCCCTTAAAAATTCCAGCTTTCCTCACTCAAGGCAACACCTACATGCTCCACAAAAAAGGAGACCTCAACAATCCAGAAAACTACAGACCAATAACGTGTTTGTCAGTGGTGTACAAGCTGTTCACGTCGCTTGTAAATAATGCGATATATCGTCATTGTGAAGCCAATAATATTCTGGAAGAAGAACAGAAAGGCTGCTCTCGAGGATCTGCAGGATGCGAACATCAACTCACTATAGACGTTGTAGTGTTAAAGCAAGCCCAAGCGAGAAGGAGAAATTTAAGTCTTTGTTATATCGACTACCAGGAGGCCTTCGATACGGTGCCCCACGATTGGCTTGTGAAAGTGCTCGAGATTTAAAAGATCTGCCCGAAAATACAAGCCGTTCTCCAACATCTTATGAGTACATGGAGAACTAATATTCTTATAAACAACATCAATGCTGGAACCGTAAAAATATCGAGGGGGATATTTCAGGGAGATGCCCTGTCACCGATGTGGTTTTGTATGGCACTTAACCCTCTGTCTACTCTTTTGAAAAACACCAACATAGGGTATAGACCAGCAATAAGGAATCCGCGAAAACTATCCCACTTATTGTATATAGATGACCTGAAACTATTCGGCGAGAACCAAAAACAACTTCACTCGCTGATAGATATAGTGCGCTCCTTCAGCACAGACATTGACATGTCTTTCGGTCTCGATAAATGCGCCATAGTCAACATCAGAAAGGGTAAAATGGAGAACACTCAGGAACAATTTCAGGGCATCCACAGTATGTTGCCAGAAGAGACCGACAAGTATCTGGGTATTCCTCAAAACCAACGGATTGATCACACCCGTTTGAAGGCTGAGTTCACTGCAAAATATAAAAACAGGGTAACCAAAGTGCTCAACACCAAACTGTCTGCTAAAAATCAGATCGATGCCTTAAACTCTTGGGCTACGCCAGCTCTGACCTACACTTTCGGAGTCTTGAAGTGGTCAGATTCTGATCTGAATGAGTTGGACCGACTCACCCGTCGCCTAATGACGAAGTTCCGATGTCTGCACACCAATGCATCGGTGAAAAGGCTTTATCTACCCAGAAGAGATGGCGGACGAGGTCTAGTGAACATCTATAGACTCTGCAGAACCCAGGAGAAAAACTTGAGGCAGCGACTGCTCGAGTCAGAAGATAGCCTGATGAAATTGGTGACAACAGAAGATAAGGGATACACTCCTCTGAACCTACAACACAGAGAACTGACGTTCGATATCACTACCAGAAGCGAAGATAGAAGACTATGGCGAGAACAAGCATTGCACGGCAGATTTCCCAAGCACCTTGAGGGGGAAAATGTCGATAAAGCTTCTTTGTCGTGGTTGAATGCGGGACAATTGTATCCTGAAACTGAGGGATTCCTGACGGCTATCCAAGACCGAGTTATAAGAACTCGCAACTATAAGAAGCACTGTTTGAAGCTGAACGTGGAGGACAAATGCAGAAAGTGCGGCGCGGTTGGCGAGTCTATTGAACATATAATCGCAGGTTGTCGAGTTCTTGCCGACAACGCATACCTGGGCCGACACAACCAAGTGGCAAAAATTGTTCACCAGCAGTTAGCTCTTAGACATGGTTTTTTGGATACTTGTCCGCCATATTATAAGTATCAACCTGCAGCAGTGTTGGAAACGGACACAGCGGTTCTCTATTGGGACAGACCCATAACAACGGATAGAACAGTGGACTACAATAGACCGGACCTGGTATTCCTTGAGAAGGATCAGAAGTATGGGATAGTCATTGATGTGGCAGTACCATTGGCTCATAACATAGGAAGAACGGAGTCTGAAAAAATAACGAAGTACGAGAACTTGGCAATAGAACTGAAGAATATGTGGCAATTGTCGAAAGTCACTATAATAGCATTGGTGATTTCGGCTGAGGGAGTCATGTCAAAATCATTCAAAAGAAATCTTCAAAAGATCGAATTATCCCAGAGGATCGCGGGATATGCACAACAGGCTGTAGCATTGCAAACCTGTCACATCGTGCGGAAATTCCTGAACTAGTGGGAGGAACTGAATTGTTTTTTCACTAGTTCATAGAAATAATACCAGCTTGAGCTGAGACCGGGAAACCGATGATGAAGAATAATAATAATAACACAACAAAAGGCACAAAACCCACCATCACCTCAAGAGGTCGAAGAATTTTGGAAAAGCCTGTATGAGCAACAAGCAGAAATCAGGGATACTCCAGCACTCCTCAGATTCCAGAAAATGTGTGATCAAAACCAACAGCAGAACGATGAACCTTCTGAAATAACAACCGAAGATATAAGACAAGCCCTCAAGAACAAGCGTGATTTCACAGTACCTGGACTGGACGGTATTCAAAACTACTGGTGGAAGAAATTTCCAGCTACACACCAACACCTGGCAAGATTATTCAGCGGGATGCTGACTCGCCGTGAGCCTATTCCGTCATGGCTGGTGGAGGGTTGAACAGTGCTGATACCAAAATCAGGTGATTTAGGGCAACCAAAGAACTACCGCCCAATCACTTGCCTCAATACACTGTATAAGATCCTCACAAGTGTAATTCAAGATCAAATACTGAGGGTTATGGGACCAGTGTGGAACAGTATCTACGAACAGAGGGGAGCAAAGAAAGGAGTGCAAGGATGCAAGGACAACCTGCTCATAGACAAGAGCGTATGTCTAGACGCCAGACACTACAAGCGCGACCTACACACATCATGGTTGGACTACGCGAAAGCATATGACACCACGCCGCACAAACTGATAGTACGGTTATTGAAAATGCTGAAAGTGTACCCTAACATCATCCACGCGATAGAAAACATCATAGCGTTGTGGAAAACGAAGTTTGCCATCCGAGCAGAGGGTCGAACCGTTTATACGGGATGGGTGAGATACAGAAGAGGAGTTTTCCAGGGAGATTCGCTGAGCCCGTTATTATTCTGCATAACTCTAATACCACTAACAATTGAGTTAAGGGAGAGCAAGATAGGATACAAGGCCGGACCACCAGGCAGAAGGAACCACCTGATCTCGCATCTCTTGTACATGGACGACTTGAAGCTCTACGCTCCCTCCGAGTCCGCTCTACGGCAACTGCTGAATATCGTTTCAGACTACACCTCAGCAATGGGAATGTCGTTCGGTTTGGACAAGTGTGCTGTTTTTCATCTGCGCAGGGGAAAAGCTGAAGATGCAGGAGAAGATATTCAACTGGAAGATGGAATGACTTTTCGACACCTCGAAGACTTACAAGTTTCTTGGGATGAAACAGAGGGGTGTACTGGAGACAATCCAGATAAAGGATGCCTTAACAGCCAGCTACAAAAAGAAGCTGAGGGACATTTGGAAATCGCAGCTGTCGGGAAAGAACAAGGTATCTGCTACAAATATGCTAGCCATCCCGATTCTCACCTACTCTTTCGGCGTGGTGAATTGGACGGTGAACGAACTCCTAGATCTTGATAGGTCAACAAGGAAAACGATGAACATGAATCGTAGCCTTCATCCCAACAGTTCAATACAGAGGATATACCTTCCCAGAAGCCAGGGGGGTAGAGGATTGCAATGTTTGGAATATCAACAATATCAACAAACATTGGAAATGGCAGTAAGGATTCTAAGAAGTGAAGATCCGCTCCTGAAATTTGTTGCTCAGCATGAAATTGCGAACCATGGAGCCTTCCTTTTCCGAGCTGCACAAAGGGCCGTGGAGAAGCTCAGCGTATCGCTCAATCCCGAGCTCGCTGGAACACCGATCACTCAGGCGGAACAAAGAAGCCTAGCGAGACTGATCCGAAAGTCTCAGGCGGATAAATTACTCGAACATCATATGAGTAAGAACTTGCACTCCATATATTTCAGGAGTTTAAAAGACCAGGACCTGTCTGAGGAATTGTCTTTCGCCTTTCTGAAGTCCGCTAGCCTCAAGTCAGAGACGGAGGGATTTGTGATGGCGTGTCAGGATGGAGTACTAAATCGAGATGGTACAAAAAAAACATCATGAAAATGGATACCCCAACAACTTGCAGAGCTTGCCATAGGCAACAGGAAACGATTATGCACATCCTTTCCGCCTGCAGAGTCCATGCCCCATCAGGATATGTAGAGAGACACAACGCGGCTCTCCGAATTCTATACTTCCATCTGAGAGCCGCGTATGAGATAGACAAGGAACCGGTGCTACCATATGTGCCTCTGGAAATTGAAGCGGTGGTCCAGAACGAAAGAGCTCGCATATGCTGGAACTATCCTGTCTCAACAACACGACAAATCAATGCTGTTGAACCAGACATACTTCTTCTGGACAAGGAGCTGAAGGAGTTATTTGTCGTGGAATTCTCCTCCCCTGCTGAAAATAATGTTGTGATGAAAGAAGAACAGAAGAGGCAAAAGTACAAAGACCTTATGTTCGAGCTTGGAACTTTATACCCGGGTCATAAAGTTAGGATGGTCGTACTAATCATAGGATGTCTCGGTGGAATGAGAGCCAACTACGTGGATGAATTGAAGATTATTCCGGCCCGTAGATCACTGGCCGAGGTATTGGCGCATAGAATGCAGAAAGCAGTGTTGCTCGGGTCACTTCATATCATCAGGTCCCATGAACTCTAGAAGCCACTTGCAGCTCATCTCTTTTGTTAAGGGACGCTACGAGGGCAGGATGAAGAACTCCTCCATTTAAGTGTGAGGGGTTTTTAGTGAGTAACCAAACAAGATCATGGATTCTCACACTACCGAGAGTGCAGACCCTCTCGGTGCCCATAAAGGGTTTTCCCCTCACACGGACGTAAAAAAAAAAAAATACTATAGTACTACTTTGTAGTATACGGGTGTGACAATCCCGCGGACCCCGGTCACTCTCAACCGATGTCGGACACATATACGCTAAGCCTCGGAAAACAGTCGCTGCCTGGGGATCGTCAGGGCGCGTCTGGAGTTGGTGCTGGACGTGACAGCATGCGGGACACCAACGGCAGGATGCTGAGAAGGCAGGCGCCTGTCATACAAGAAGCTATGCCTTCAGACGAGGAGGACATCGACGAGGAGAGAGTTCAGGTTGTCGGTCGCATAGGGATTCAACGTTCGAAAGAGCAGCCCGTAGTCGGAACCGGCAGCCGAAACAGGACGGCACAAAGGGGACGCCACAAGTGGACGCCCGAGCAGCATAGCCTGCTGTCTGCGCTATACAGAAGATCAAGACCCGAAAGACGAGGATACATGAACAGGCTGCATGGTCTGTGGTGCGAAAATTATCCAGACCTTGCCTTCATGACGCAGCAAAACCTTAGAGATCAGATCAGTCAACTCAAAAGAAGAGGAATCATATGGCGGTCTCAAGAGCAAGAAAGGACGGAACAACAAGCTGAGGAGCAGGTGACAGATGCTTCGAGCCAACATCAGCAATTGACGATTGACACAACTGAAGAACAAGCTGTAGCCCTGGTGAGAAATGTCGCGGGCCGAACTGGGACAGGTATACGCTCCAAAAGGCCAATAAGAGAACATGTGAGAGATGTTCCCGAAATAGAAAACGGTGGAGAGCAGGTGACAGATGCTCCAAACCAACAACATCAAGCAATAGCCCTAGGGACAAGGCCAAGAACGGAACAAGTGAGAGATGTTCCAGAAATAGAACACGGTGAAGAGCAGGTGACAGATGCTCCAAACCAACAACACCAAGAAATAGCCATGGGGACAAGGCCAAGAGCAGAACATGTGAGAGATGCTTCAGAAATAGAACACGGTAAAGAGCAGGTGACAGATGCTCCAAACCAACAACATCGAGCAATAACCCCGGGAGCAAGGCCAAGAGCGGGACAAGTGAGAGATGTTCCAGAAATAGATCACGGTGAAGAGCAGGTGACAGATGCTCCAAACCAACAACACCAAGGAATAGACCTGGGGGCAAGGCCAAGAGCGGAACAAGTCAGAGATGTTCCAGAAATAGAACACGCTGAAGAGCAGGTGACAGATGCTCCAGACCAACAGCATCAAATGCCAAGAACGGTGACAGATGTTCCGAAGTTGATCGTCAATACAAGGGAAGCATTCGAGGCTGCCGTTAGAAACCCACTTGTCAAGGCCACCCGAATAAAAACAAGACATAAGGCTGAAGATCTAGCCGTATTGGATTAAATAATTCAAGATCATCTTGACGAGACCTGTTCACTAGAAGATGTGGTGGCTGCAGTGAGAGCGGCTTCTTCACTTCTATGTCCACCGAAAAGTACAGCTACGAATAATGATAAGCATAAGCTAAGACTCAGGCGGCTTGACATAAAAATAAAATCAATGAGGCAGCAGGCATCTTGGTACCAATGTATCATAGATGTTCTGAAAGGCAAAATTAAATCAAGCAAGAAAATGAAGGACATGATCGAGGAGCTTCGTTCCATACATCGTACAGTAGACTTGCCCACAGTACATCTACTGAAGCAGAAAGCTGTAGATAAAATAAGATCACTTGCTGCAGCGCGAAAGAAACTGATAAAAAGGCAAAAATGGATTGAAGATAACAACACCTTCACCGCAGAACCATCGAAATTATTTCAGTCCCCACAACAAAAGGCACAAAACCCACCATCACCTCAAGAGGTCGAAGAATTTTGGAAAAGCCTGTATGAGCAACAAGCAGAAATCAGGGATACTCCAGCACTCCTCAGATTCCAGCAAATGTGTGATCAAAACCAACAGCAGAACGATGAACCTTCTGAAATAACAACCGAAGATATAAGACAAGCCCTCAAGAACAAGCGTGATTTCACAGCACCTGGACTGGACGGTATTCAAAACTACTGGTGGAAGTAATTTCCAGCTACACACCAACACCTGGCAAGATTATTCAGCGGGATGCTGACTCGCCGTGAGCCTATTCCGTCATGGCTGGTGGAGGGTAGAACAGTGCTGATACCAAAATCAGGTGATTTAGGGCAACCCAAGAACTACCGCCCAATCACTTGCCTCAATACACTGTATAAGATCCTCACAAGTGTAATTCAAGATCAAATACTGAGGGTTATGGGACCAGTGTGGAACAGTATCTACGAACAGAGGGGAGCAAAGAAAGGAAGGCAAGGATGCAAGGACAATCTGCTCATAGACAAGAGCGTATGTCTAGACGCCAGACACTACAAGCGCGACCTACACACATCATGGTTGGACTACGCGAAAGCATATGACACCACGCCGCACAAACTGATAGTACGGTTATTGAAAATGCTGAAAGTGTACCCTTACATCATCCACGCGATAGAAAACATCATAGCGCTGTGGAAAACGAAGTTTGCCATCCGAGCAGAGGGTCGAACCGTTTATACGGGATGGGTGAGATACAGAAGAGGAGTTTTCCAGGGAGATTCGCTGAGCCCGTTATTATTCTGCATAACTCTAATACCACTAACAATTGAGTTAAGGGAGAGCAAGATAGGATACAAGGCCGGACCACCAGGCAGAAGGAACCACCTGATCTCGCATCTCTTGTACATGGACGACTTGAAGGTCTACGCTCCCTTCGAGTCCGCACTACGGCAACTGCTGAATATCGTTTCAGACTACACCTCAGCAATGGGAATGTCGTTCGGTTTAGACAAGTGTGCTGTTTTTCATCTGCGCAGGGGAAAAGCTGAAGACGCAGGAGAAGACATTCGACTGGAAGATGGAATGACTTTTCGACACCTCGAAGACGGAGAAACTTACAAGTTTCTTGGGATGAAACAGAGAGGTGTACTGGAGACAAACAACCCAGATAAAGGATGCCTTAACAGCCAGCTATAAAAAAAGCTGAGGGACATTTGGAAATCGCAGCTGTCGGGAAAGAACAAAGTATCTGCTACAAATATGCTAGCCATCCCGATTCTCACCTACTCTTTCGGCGTGGTGAACTGGACGGTGAACGAACTCCTAGATCTTGATAGGTCAACAAGGAAAACGATGAACATGAATCGTAGCCTTCATCCCAACAGTTCAATACAGAGGATATACCTTCCCAGAAGCCAGGGGGGTAGAGGATTGCAATGTTTGGAATACCAACACTATCAACAAACATTGGAAATGGCAGTAAGGATTCTAAGAAGTGAGGATCCGCTCCTGAAATTTGTTGCTCAGCATGAAATTGCGAACCATGAAGCCTTCCTTTTCCGAGCTGCACAAAGGGCCGTGGACAAGCTCAGCATAACCGGCGTATCGATCAATCCTGAACTCGCTGGAACACCGATCACTCAGGCGGAACAAAGAAGCCTAGCGAGACTGATCCGAAAGTCTCAGGCGGATAAATTACTCGAACATCATATGAGTAAGAACTTGCACTCCATATATTTCAGGAGTTTAAAAGACCAGGACCTGTCTGAGGAATTGTCTTTCGCCTTTCTGAAGTCCGCTAGCCTCAAGTCAGAGACGGAGGGTTTTGTGATGGCGTGTCAGGATGGAGTACTAAATACGAGATGGTATAAAAAGAACATCATGAAAATGGATACCCCAACAACTTGCAGAGCTTGCCATAGGCAACAGGAAACGATTATGCACATCCTTTCCGCCTGCAGAGTCCATGCCCCATCAGGATATGTAGAGAGACACAACGCGGCTCTCCGAATTCTATACTTCCATCTGAGAGCCACGTATGAGATAGACAAGAAACCGGTGCTTCCATATGTGCCTCTGGAGATTGAAGCGGTGGTCCAGAACGAAAGAGCTCGCATATGCTGGAACTATCCTGTCTCAACAACACGACAGATCAATGCTGTTAAACCAGACATACTTCTTCTGGACAAGGAGCTGAAGGAGTTATTTGTCGTGGAATTCTCCTCCCCTGCTGAAAATAATGTTGTGATGAAAGAAGAACAGAAGAGGCAAAAGTACAAAGACCTTATGTTCGAGCTTGGAACTTTATACCCGGGTCATAAAGTTAGGATGGTCGTACTAATCATAGGATGTCTCGGTGGAATGAGAGCCAACTACGTGGATGAATTGAAGATTATTCCGGCCTGTAGATCACTGGCCGAGGTATTGGCGCACAGAATGCAGAAAGCAGTGTTGCTCGGGTCACTTCATATCATCAGGTCCCATGAACTCTAGAAGCCACTTGCAGCTCATCTCTTTTGTTAAGGGACGCTACGAGGGCAGGATGAAGAACTCCTCCATTTAAGTGTGAGGGGTTTTTAGTGAGTAACCAAATAAGATCTTGGATTCTCACACTACCGAGAGTGCGGACCCTCTCGGTGCCCATAAAGGGTTTTCCCCTCACACGGACTTTAAAAAAAAAATCCTTTATTTTACCGCACGGGTGTGGTTTGGTTTCTGCCACGCCACATGGGGGTGACGTCCCCACGGCCCGAGTTACCTGGGCCACCAAGGGTAAATGGTGGCGAACTCATGAAAATGGGGAAAATGCCAGCAACGAGAAGTGGAAACCGATATCATGGCAGAAGATCTAAATGCCACTCCACCTGCTGGCTCGACCACCGTGAGGAGGACTGTCCGCAGGGGAGCTCGCAACGCACGTATCAAGTGGAGCCGCGACATGAATATTGAAGTAACGCGAGCTTTTTATTACGTGAACAATTGCGAGGACAAACCACTTCCTGGATGGAGATACTCCCTCTATAACGAGTTCACCGGAATGCATCCGGAACTTCAGCTGACGGAAGGGAATCATTCAAGAAAAAGATCGAATTATCCCAGAGGATCGCGGGATATGCACAACGGGCTGTAGCATTGCAAACCTGTCACATCGTGCGGAAATTCCTGAACTAGTGGGAGGAACTGAATTGTTTTTTCACTGGTTTATAGAAATAATACCAGCTTAAGCTGAGACCAGGAGACCGATGAGGAATAATAATAATAATCCTTTATTTGATCTTTTACAACATACACTATGTATTATGTATACATAATGTGTAGCATTTACCGCATAGGTGTAGATCGTGTCAAAATAAATACAAATATTAAGTTAAGAAAAAAAAATCATTACAATTACTCTTACATTAAAGATCACTGAAATCTTTTTCATCCAAAAAGTCATTTAATGAAACATGTTTTAATTAAGAATTTTTTAAGTGTTCTTTTCTTAATGTATGTAGGTCTAGTTTTGAATTCACTGGGTAATTTATTCCATATTGTTAAATTAGAATAAGAAACATTTTTTTGTACATAAGAAAAATTGGGCTTTTCATCACACAAATAAAATTTACTTCTTGTATTATATACATGTTTCAATTCAAGGTTTTCGAATTCAGTTGGATTATTGATTTTGTATAAGCTATACAATGTTAAAATATTATATTGATTAAAGATACTTCTACATGTTTCTGTTTGTTTTATTTTGAATATTGTTCTTAGACATCTTTTTTGTAGAATAAAGACTCTATTGGCCTCAACTGACCTGGCCCAGAATATGATTCCATATTTGATTCTGGATTGTACATAGGAATGGTATGCTGTAAGAGCCGAACTCGGACCAACTGTATTTGTCAATATTCTTAGTGCAAAGCAACACTTAACTACCGTAGATGCCACTGATTCAACTTGTGGCCTCCAATTTAGTTCACT
This sequence comes from Adalia bipunctata, assembly GCA_910592335.1. NCBI lineage: Eukaryota > Metazoa > Arthropoda > Insecta > Coleoptera > Coccinellidae > Adalia > Adalia bipunctata. The sequence goes on along the minus strand of OU342949.1, from coordinate 6,182,956 downwards.
GTCGATGTGGATGCCTGAAAAGGACAAAGTATCTACCGTTTCAATTCCTAAATTTTGGAAATTTAAACTAATATTACTGGAATTCCGTTCCTTCAGCATTAAAATTTTTGTTTTAGCAATATTTAAGAGTAGATTATTATTAGCGAACCATGTTTCCATATTTCCTAGATCTTTCAATATTTTTGATTTGCATTCATCCTCAGTACTTCCCTCGCACACCAATGACACATCATCAGCAAACATGACGACATTGTTTGATGTTATTTGGACTAAGTCATTGGTGTACAATATGTAAAGGAGAGGACCAAGTATGGAGCCTTGGGGTACTCCTGCTTGCACATACAATCCATTGGATATTAGTTTTTCCCCATTTGAAGACACTTCCACAGTTCTTTGAATTCGGTCTGATAAATACGATCGGAATAAGGCATGATCAACACCTCTAATTCCATATTTTTCCATTTTCCGCAATAATATTGAGTGATTCACCATATCGAATGCTTTAGTTAGATCTAGGCACAAGTTGTGATGTGATTTTTATTTAAAGATTTTATTATTGATTGAAGTGCTCGGTAAATTGCATTAACCGTTGATTTCTTTTGTCTGAAGCCACATTGTTCTTTCACAAGGATGTTATTCATTTCGAAGAAGTGTATCAATTTATCTAAGATGATTCTTTCAAATAATTTATTTAAATTTGATAATAATGATATAGGACGATAGTTGTCATATTGATTTCTTTCCTTTTTTATAAACTGGCTTTATTCACGCTTCTTTGAGTTGTTCTGGATATTTCCCTACTTTAAGTGTTTGATTTATAATGTGCCTTAGTGGTATGACTAAGGATGAAGCACAAGTTTTTAGTAATGCTACTGGTATTTGATCGTAACCCACTGACTTTTTATTTTTTATTTGCATTATACAGGGTCTTTCACGAGGAACCTCACCCATATTTATACGGGAAACTACTGAACGTATTTTCATGAAATTCAGCACTTATAAGTATTTCACGATGCTGATGAAATCTAAAATATTTTCAAGGCATGAGCACCTCCGGTTTTTCCGGAAATGACGTCAACTTCCGTTTTTCAAATTAGAACACCATTTTTTCATTGCTGAAATAGATTCCTTAGAAAATTTCAAGTTATTTTGATGTAACATTTTTTAGTTTTGGTAGGAAAATTCTCTCTGAGCGGAAAAATTCGAAAAAAAAATCGAAAATAGAGCTCCGCTGAAACAAGAATAACTTTGAGGTTTTTGGATGGAAAATTTTCATTTTTGGGATTTTTCAAGATGTAAGATTGATGTATCCACTTTCAAAATCGCGATTCATGATACAGGGGATGAAAAAATCGCTTTCAAAGTTAGGGATGACAAAATCGTGAAAAATCAATTTTTTCAAATTAGAACCCCATTTTTTTATGGCAGATATTGAATCTATGTTGAAAAATAATGTGAGTGTATGCATCACACCCTTGCCCTAAAGTGGATATTAATCCAGAAAATATCCATTTTAGGGCAAGGGTGTGATGCATACGCTCACATTATTTTTTAACGTAGATTCAATATCTGCCATAAAAAAATGGGGTTCTAATTTGAAAAAATTGATTTTTCACGATTTTGTCATTCCTAACTTTGAAAGCGATTTTTTCACCCCCTGTATCATGAATCGCGATTTCGATTCTTAAAGTGGATACATCAATCTTACATCTTGAAAAATCCCAAAAATGAAAATTTTCCATCCAAAAACCTCGAAGTTATTCTTGTTTCAGCGGAGCTCTATTTTCGATTTTTTTTTCGAATTTTCCCGCTCAGAGAGAATTTTCCAACCAAAACTGAAAAATGTTACATCAAAATAACTTTAAATTTTCTAAGGAATCTATTTCAGCAATAAAAAAATGGTGTTCTAATTTGAAAAACGGAAGTTGACGTCATTTCCGGAAAAACCGGAGGTGCTCATGCATTGAAAATATTTTAGATTTCATCAGCATCGTGAAATACTTATAAGTGCTGAATTTCATGAAAATACGTTCAGTAGTTTCCCGTATAAATATGAGTGAGGTTCCTCGTGAAAGACCCTGTTTACATACAATAACAATTTTGATACTTTCATTTAATATACATTCTGCTACACAAAATTCAAAGTCCTTTTCTGACTGCATCACATTACTTTGTACCCTGGTAAATGAAATATCAGACTGATCATTTAAAAAAATCGCAGTACCACCTCCTCTGGCAGAGCTGCGACTTGAGTAGTTAAGTAGTTTGTAATTACATATTTTCACAGTCTCAATATCTCCATTTTTTAACCAATGCTCATTTATTGTCACAATATGTGGTTGTATTTCAGAAAGATAGACGCTAAATTCAGAAACTTTATTATTTAAACTCTGTAAATTAATGTTTAGGATCGTTATTTCACTCCGTTTCAGTGGTTTTCTTCTACTGCGATTGCTGGTTCACGGGATTGGTGCAGACGTTGGTTTTTGTTGTCTCAAAAATTTCTTCCCAGCGCGAAATTGAAACGTTCAAACGCCACACCAGCAGGCCAGAAAGAGGCACCGTAGACCAACTCTTTCAAATTCAAATTCACCCCTATCATAAAACAAAGTCTTCCAGAATGTCCCATTTTCGGTTGACATTGCTTGACTAACAGAGACTAAAGCCGTTTCTACGGTAATTCCCGGTTTAATTTTAGAAAGGAAAACCCAGATTTTCTTATTTTCCGCCCCTGATGCTTTCAATTCCTCTTCGGGATCAATTATTTTAGTGCCAATTTTGAGGTTAGCTTTTTGTTTACGTTTTGACAGCTGTCAAAAGATAATCATGATCCCAAATCTATTATTATAGAAGAATAAGAAATTCCATAATTCTCTATAATTTAGTATGGTTTTGGTCGATAACGAGATCACGAAAAAATTTTCGTATATCTCAAAGATGTCATTCTCCATCTGGATCTAAACCGTAGCTTTGAATGACTCGAGAAAATATAATTCGAACGGCCATATCTACGGAACTCGCCAGCGACATTCGAGATGAGAACTTATACCTTGAATCAGTGCTGGTTTATCCACTGGGCGCTTGGGGCGGGCGCCCAGGGGCCCGGGGCCCGAAGGGGCCCGGAAGGGCCTGGGCTCAATAAAAATTTCAGTTCAGTGGGCCCGTAAATCTCCTGCGCCCAGGGCCCGAAAGCACCTTAAACCGGCACTGCCTTGAATATTGAAGCTTTCAGGTTAATCCATTCGAGAGTTATTGTGTTGAAGACGGACGGATGGACAGAACCAAATTTGACCACGAATTCTTGATCAGTGATTCCAACCCTTGCTGTATGACGATCTAGTCATATCTAGACTCCAAAATGTTACCTTCGCAAGTTCTGCATTCGTATATTGTCCAGTATTCAACATTGCTTCAAGAAAATTGCTCATGAGCAGTTGAGTACTACAACTTATAACGCAGGAGCGATTTCTACAAAAAAAATTGAGAGAGAAAACCCTAAAAATCCAAAATAATATGGAATCACCTCCCAAATCATTCAATTGACAGTCGAATGAGACCATTCTCGGCTGAAAAAAACAAGAACAATTTGTAGACAGCTGCCTAAAAATTTATTTCTTCAATTAGTTCCTTGAACTGGAAAATACGAATCTACCTTAAAGGTGGTCCATATTAGAGTCCAATTTTTGCGTGTTACCGTGTTACAAGTTATACTATTGGTAACAGAGCGGTTACCCCCACTTATCATCAATTTCAATTTCTTAACACGGTTATGCATCCTCGCTAAAATACATTTCTCTCTTGTTGTTTTTCGCTCCAATTATAATTTTCTAGTTTTGAATTTTTTTCACATTTTCAGAATACTTATTATTCACTTCATCTGCAAAAAAAATTTATCAGACAGATCTTTTTTTCCTCTGAATGGAATGTTCAATTATTTTGTATTCCCAAGCGACTCGGAAATTTTACATTGGCAAAAACCCCTTCACCGATTGACCATAGACCATAACGTGTGGTTGGCGCGTTATGAAGAACTGCAATTCTAGAAATTATGCATATAAATGGATATAAAAACAATACATTTATTATTTTGTTTAACTGAAGACTTTCTTTCACATCATGCTAATTTGGTGTTGGAGATCAATGAAAAATAGAATAAGTCAAAAAAATTGCATACCCTTTGATATTCAAAATGAAAAACCAAGCAACTGAAGCAACATGCGAAATATTCGATTTTGGCGCGAATTCAGATTATAACCGCTCCAGTTACCCTGTTTCGGAACAAGGTTACAGATTTCTCAACAACGGACACAATGATGACGTAATACGGCTACGTCATAACACCTTCCCCTCTATTACCGCTCTCGCAAAAATACAAACGGTATCAGAAAATCGTAACCGTTTGTGACCGTTTGTAAAACGGTAACACGCAAAAATTGGACTTAGGTACAAGGCAAATGAACGAACACTCAAAAGCTCTTGACTTCATATCGGGGACGTCAGTGTTTTGAGCCGAGAATGGTCTGAATCTTCTAGATTTGACTCATTGATCACGAATTCGTAGTCTACTTCAATTCTGTTTCAGGGTAGGCTGACCTTCGCTTTGGCTACCAAACCTATATTTTACGTCTTTATCGATTTCTACAGTCAAACTGTCTATATACAGTTCATTCACAGAGTTAATTCTACATAATAATCCACACTTGTAGATTTCACGTCTCACACTTATTACTTTTAACAACCACACTTCCAGTTACGATTGATCCGCATATACTGAACTTCGTGAGATAAAAAACGTCTTTACGCCGAACGAATGAATTGATCTTGTACGAGTACCGCCGATATGGTACCGTATTGAAGATCTAATTCCGTCTCTAACTACCTCCGTTCTAACTCTCTACCGACTCCTGTAGGAACTCTGTTCTGACTCTCCGACCAACAATTAACTCCGTCCCCAACTGACAACTAACTTCCAACTCCAATTACGCCCTTGACGTTAATTATCAGTTCCGCAATTTGCATTTGAGAAAAGAGGTGTTACTTCTTGTACGACTTGAGCCAATGAAATAATTAAGTGCCAAGTGCATTTTCAAGCATCATGAATTATCCTACCCTGGTGCAATGGAAAGCTGTAAAGAAAACACTTGAGACTGAATTGATCCTGCTGAATCTCATATTGCACATTCTTTCAACTATAAAATAAAGGTTTCACATTCAGGACTCGAAAACTTACACATGGAAGTCGACAAATGCAAATCAAAAAGCTCGGCAAAAAGTGTCACGCTTATCTTGGGCACAATATAAAGCGTTCCATACACGAAATTCAGATATGACAGAGATATTTAACAATTATGTACAATTGATGGAAATGAAATCCTACATAGATGGCCGTTCGAAATTTAGTTTTCCTGATAATTTCAAAACTGCAAGTTCGATCGGAAGAATACACATAAAATGCTAGGGACTAATTGACAACAAAATTCCGAATATTTATTTTATAAAATATACGGGATCCTGGAAGATTTCTTTGACAGCTGTTGAGAAAAATCACGTTGTATAGGTATGTATTGTGTAGGTAAGAACTTCAACCAGTTGCTTTGCAAATTGGAAAAACTCACACAGCTGCCAGAGTGTATTCTTTTAACATTTAACGGAAACGTGGAGCATGGGGGACTTGATATTATTTACAACTAGGGCAACTTTAACCAAAATGATGGTACAATGGTATACATTGAATCCAATTTACGATATGTATATGAAATTGTGGATTTTTCCGATAATTTGAGGTTTGTTTTATTGGAAATAGAATATTTCAATAAAACTATTCAGGTACTAGCTGATGATAGACCCCCTGCCTACTGCGTGAAAATGTTCCTAGAAAATACAAGGAATATGCTGGAAAATTCAACAAGTAGCTCAGATTATACACTATTTCTAGGTGACATCAACACTAACATAAAAGACGATAATGATATAACCACTGAATATTTGACGACCATGACATGATCAATAATTATACCCGAGTTACAGCAAACAGTCAATCATGCTTGGATTATACATATACATATTTGTGAAAACATGAACAAATCTGGAACTTCTTTCATTTATGATCATACGAACAAATGCAACCGATCATAACACAACAGCCCTACAGATCATATACGAAGGCAAATATCAAGATAATGAAAGTGCAAAAAAGTTCTACATCAACTCAAAAATAGATTATGATCAGGTAGGAAGTAGATCACTTAATTGCAACTGGAATGCTGTCTGTGAGGCAGAAAGAGCAGAAGATGCGACAAATATCTTCGTGGATATCTTAGATAATGAGATAAAAAATTGTACAACAACTCACAAATATAAAGTGAAAAAGCGAAAGATATGGATTGCCAATGGACTCATAAAATCCATTAATACTCGAGACAACATGTACGAGCAACTACTCAGAGAACCAGATAATGTGGTATTGAGACGAAACTATGTCTGTACATAGTTTCGTCTCATAGGAATGAAATGAGAGGTCTTCTAAGAGTAACCAAGTTACAATATTAACGAAGCAAATTTGAACAGAATGCACTAAGTAGTGCCAATTTATGGACCACAGTGAATGAAATGTATCCCAAAAATAATGCAAGCTTTCGAGAAGTTAACGTGATACAACATGATGGAAGGAGAGTAACAGATGAAAAATCCATTGCAGATATATTCAATGAGCATTACTCCAGCATTGGCCAAAAGCTTGCTGAGGAGGTTGATGGGGAACAAAATTTCACTCCTGTCGGAGGAAGTAATGCTTCGAACTCGATGTAGGTACCTGAAACCAACGCACGCTGATGATATAAATAGTATTATCTTGTCACTCAAGAGTAAAAAGTCGCCTGGCGTAAATGGGATACAGGCCGAGACAATAAAAATTTTGACACCAATAAAAAAAGAACCTTTTTCATTCATGTTCAATAAGTGTATTGAGCAGGGCCATTTTCCCAATTCCCTGTGTCTTCAAAAAGGCTGTAATCAGACCAATTTTCAAGGCAGGAAATGGGGAGGAAGTTATAAATTACCGATCCATTTCCCTGTTGACAACCATAGGAAATATTTTTTTAAAATATTAAAAATCAGTCTGAATGATTTCCTAAACAAAAATGATATCATTTCAAGTAGACAGTACGGTTTGAGGGAGGGAAAATCAACTCAAGATGCAATCCTTGCCCTCACTACAGAAATTTATAATGCTTTGGATAGAGGAAAACCTTCTCTTTGTGTTTTCATAGATCTCTCTAAAGCGTTTGACACGGTGAGCCATGCCCTGCTCATCGGATGCTTGGAGATCATTATTGTTGGAGGGACGCTTTTGGACCTATTCGTGAGATACTTATCCGACAGACAGCAATGTGTTCGGATAAAATCAGAAACCAGTGAACTACAGGTAATGGAATATGGTGTACCTCAGGGAACAGTTCTTGGACCGCTCCTCTTCAATGTGTATCTGAATGATCTTTTCAAACTACGCACTGAGGGAAAACTCATTACTTATGCGGATGATACGGCAATCTTCTATACCCATGACAACTGGCAGGATCTCAATAGTATGGCAGAAAGAGACATACGCTATATTTAAGGCTTCGTCAACCATAGAAAGCTGACGATGAATTTCGAGAAAACCTTTTTCTTGCCCCTACATATAGACAAGAGAAGAACCCCCACATATAACAGCCTGTGTATCACTATTAAGATTGGACAAGCAGATTCACTTTATCACAAAGAAAATTCAATATCTCATATACAGGGTCTTTCACGAGGGACCTCACCCATATTTATACGGGAAACTACTGAACGTATTTTCATGAAATCCAGCACTTATAAGTATTTCACGATGCTGATGAAATCTAAAATATTTTCAAGGCATGAGCACCTCCGATTTTTCCGGTAATGACGTCAACTTCCGTTTTTCAAATTAGAACACCATTTTTTTATTGCAGAAATAGATTCCTTAGAAAATTTCAAATTATTTTGATGTAACATTTTTTAGTTTCGGTTGGAAAATTCTCTCTGAGCGGGAAAATTCGAAAAAAAAAATCGAAAATAGAGCTCCGCTGAAACAAGGATAACTTCGAGGTTTTCGGATGGAAACTTTTCATTTTTGGGATTTTTCAAGATGTAAGATTGATGTATCCACTTTAGAAATCGAAATCGCGATTCATGATACAGGGGGTGAAAAAATCGCTTTCAAAGTTAGGGATGACAAAATCGTGAAAAATCAATTTTTTCAAATTAGAACCCCATTTCTTTATGACAGATATTGAATCTATTTCTGCAATAAAAAAATTGTGTTCCAATTTGAAAAACGGAAGTTGACGTCATTTCCGGAAAAACCGGAGGTGCTCATGCCTTGAAAATATTTTAGATTTCATCAGCATCGTGAAATACAAGGTGCGGCACGGAGGGCGGACGTTTTTCAGATGGGCATAACTTTCCCCCACTGAGGACGAGAGAAGTGGGGAAGGTGCCGTTAGACTCGTGTGTTCCTAGCATTTATTTACCAGTTGTCGTCATGGAGCCTTGGACGGTGGAGCATCGTGTTTTTGCCTATGATAGTTTCGTCCGAAATAATGAGTCAGTCACGGTCGTGCAGCGTGAGTTTCGTCGCCATTTCCACATTCATCGGAATAGAGCTATTCCCTCTCGAAACACCATCCTTCGTTGGGTTGAATCACTTCGCAGACGTGGTGAACTGATCAACAGAAGACCAAGAGGACCTGTGCGAACAGTTCGAACGCCTGAAAATGTTGAACGCATTCGACAAGCCATTCTTCGCAGTCCGTCGCGATCTGCTCGGAAACATGCTGCTGCACTTCGAATTGAAAAGGGCTATTCGCGTGGAAGTTGCCCAAGTTGAGAGAGCGATGTTGGAGAGAGTCTACGCGAACTTCCAAGAGCGCCTCCAGCACTGCATCACCGATTTCGGCCACCACATGCCTGATGTGATTTTCCACACTTGACTGTCTCAAATGCTATTTCCTTGAGAATCTGATTCCGTCAATAAATGTGTTTTTGAGTAAAAATTAACGCTTTTATTATTTTTTTAAAACCATCCATCCTCCGTGCCGCACCCTGTACTTATAAGTGCTGAATTTCATGAAAATACGTTCAGTAGTTTCCCGTATAAATATGGGTGAGGTTCCTCGTGAAAGACCCTGTATAAATTGAACTATCTCAAAGATCTGATGGATCCAACATCGATGAAAATTTTATACCAAGCTCTAGTCGAACCACAACTTGTCTACGGAAATCTAGTTTGGGAAGGAGTTGGCAAGAGCTACATTGAAAAATTAACAGTTGTCCAAAAACGTTCACTGAAGATAATTTTCAATAAAGACTGCAGGTATCCTTCAGATCAATTGTTCAGTGAACTTGGCTTACTTGATCCACGACAATTATTTTTTCTTCGATGTAACATAGGACAACACCTGTTCAAGGCTGAACTAAGGAATGAGCTGTCTTACTTTTCTTGGACCAAAAATGTTCCAGTTCCTTCCGATCGAGATACAGAACGTCGGCAGTACAAATATTTTCAAGAGAAGACTGAAAGAACTTTTGCTTTCCACACCATGAGCGACGATCCATCAACTTTTAGAATAACTCAGCTGATATTGGTCGTACTGTTCATCTGGTGCTTATGGGGTCTTTTAATTATGCTTCTCGGTTCGGTGTTTTTTTTTTTTCATGTTTTTTTCATTTTTTTTTATTGCTGCCTTGTGTTGTTATGTCTTAGGTATCAGCATAATTTTTTTTCTTGCTTTACACTGTAAAAATCTCCACATACAGGCTTTGCCTTCTGTGGATGTCCTCAAGTTCTTAAGTACATCTGATTTTGTAAACAATTTTTGATAATTTTATATGAATAAATTTATATCATTATTCTCGTTATCTAGCTGAGAATGGTCTCCATCGACTAGTTTCAAATTGAAGTTATTGAGTTATTGAATAATAGCGAATACCACATGGAGAATAACTGCTCGGCCAAACGTCAACAGAGTAGATAAATATTTGTTATATCCTGCCAGCAATATTTATCAACGATAACGCCCAGGTGCCGATTTAATACAATTTTATGAAAACAAATACATAATTCCGTTCGCCGGAACGGACGTCGAGCGATAACCAACAAAAAAACTGCAACACCCAGAAGGAGCTGTTTAAATTTCAAATCCTTTTTGGTGAAACATAGATAGTGTAGCGAGGAGCGAATGGTTAAAATTTGGGAAAAAAACCTTTAAGGGTTTTTCATGTAAACATGTTTTGTTACTCGAATATTGTAGTCGATTTTTGCAATTTTTTCAATTTTACAACAAACCAGCTGGCCGAGGAGATCCAAAGTCGATGTTTAGTTTTTGTTTAAATGCCTAATGCACGTGTACGCTGTAGTTTTCGCCAGCAAAGTGAATTTGAAAGAGGCCGAATTATTGGTCTACAGGAGGCGGAGTTGTCATTTCGAGAAATCGCTAACCGTACGGAAAGAAATCCAACTACTGTTATGAGATGTTTTTAAGCGTGGTTTGATAAAATCGAAGAAGAGTAGGTAGGCACCGATCGTCGAAAGGGCACTAATGAAGTTCAAGATCGACGTCTAAGACTTATGGCCATTAGTGACTCGATCTTTGGCTGATGAGTGGTTAGGAGAACAAGGCCATCCTGTAACTGTCCGAACGGTTTACCGCCGGATGAGGTCTTTTGTACTGCAGCATTATTGGCCCCATCTTGTGTTACCTCTGACGGTTGAACATCGCCGCCAATGATTACAGTGGTGCAGAGAACGTCAACATTGAAATGTGGAATGGCAGCACGTCGTCTTTTCTGATTAATCTCTATTCTCCTTGGGTGCAGATGATGGCCGAAGAAGGGTTAGACGACGTCGGGGAGAAAGACGTGATTCTCAGTTTGATGTTGAGCGTCATGTACACCGGACAGTAGGCGTTATGGTATGGGGTGCTATTGCACATGCAAGTAGGTCACCTTCAGTATTTATTCGAGGTAACATGAGGGCGCTGCATTACCTTCAAGAAATAGTGAAGCCATATATTTTCCCTCATCTTAACCGGCTCAAGAATCCAATATTTGAGCAAGATAATGCTCGACCTCATGTTGCCAGAGTTAATTTAATTTTTTTTTTAAGCAACCCATGTGAATATTTTGCCATGGCCGCCCAGATCCCCCGATCTTTCGCCCATAGAGCATGTTTCGGACATCATGGGTGAAGGCTTGGAAATTCAGCCCAGCTCCCACGGCTCTGGACATGAAGTACAAGTAGCTTAGGATAGTATCCCTCAAGAAGAGATAGAACAATGCATGAATGCCAAGACGTGTTGGGGAGTGTATTGATAATCGCGGTGGAACACATCATTAACAAATTTATTAAAAATATTGTTACCCTTCGTTTTTTTCCAAAATTTAATCATTTACTCCTTGCTTTACAAAAAAAATTAATTTAAACAACTCCTTCTGGGTGTTGCAGCTTCTTTGTCAGTACATATTTGTTTTGGAAGAACAAAAAACAAACATCTTGGCATGTGTAATGAAAAGGCAACAAGGAATAGATCATTCAACAAACAGACTGAGTTATTCCCCGCTCCTTATCCCAAATTTTGAATGATACAAATACCATTCCATATCAGAAACAGACAATACAATCATTCAATAAATTACTTCAAAATATTAAAATTCCAAATGACTGGACAGCAACTCTTGCACGCTCCAAAATGCATTCTGCACGTTATTGATTTTTTTTAATTCCTCAAGATTGAGCCTTTTTACCTCTGGTAACTTGTTGAATAGTAAATTAGAAATGAAATTGGAACCATTCTTTGATTTTTCGAGTCGCATATACTGGGATTTTATATTCATGTGTATAATAGTAGTCATGGGTATCCCCATATTTTGGAAGATCCCTGTTGTTATTATTATATGCATAGACAAGTCATTCATAAAGGTATATAGATGGAGAAGTAATTAGGTATATTAAGATTTTTAAAAGCGCTCAAGCAATCATCTTTATATCCCAGGCCAGCCACTATTCTAATCGCTCTCCTCTGCAGTCTGAAAATGCTCTCCCCACTGGACTGTTACCCTAGACAAGCACAATATCGCAGATGTGATTCGATGAGACTGTGATAGACAACCTCAACAACCTTCTTGGACACGATGTTCGCCAAGTTACGATGCAGAAATATTATTTTTGATATAAATTGGAGATTAACGTCTGTGAAATATATAAGAGAAAATGGTTAATCGGTATTCAGACGGATTTTTCGAATTCCGGAAAAGTTTTTCACCTCAGGCGGGAGTTGAACCCGCGTTGGTTAACATCTCTGACCGGAAATCAAGAGGACGCGAGTTCAACTCCCGCCTGAGGTGAAAAACTTTTCCGGAATTCGAAAAATCCGTCTGAATACCGATTAACCATTTTCTCTTATTATTTTTGATGATGTCTCATTGCCATGAGAAATCCGAATGAGACTAGAGTCACAAAAACTTTATCGACTCATTGATTTTATTATCTTTAAATCCTCTCAAGTCGAACAACATGATTTTTGTCTTCTCTTCATTGCAAACAAGCTTGTTTGATGCAAACCACTACTTAGCCCTTAGTTCTGCTGAAACCTCGAGCTTCTCAGCTCCTAATGCTCCACGAGTCATCAACCCATAAAAGAAGTTGGTATGCAGCCATGAAAAAAGTAAAATCATTCAAAAAAATTATAAAAAAACAGGGTCCTAATATGAAACCTTGTGACACCCGAAGACTCAAGTGACCATCTGTGGACCATGTGTTATTGCAGAAGACCCTCTTTGAAGAAGTAGGACTGAATGACTCTGAGACCCACCTCATCAAAACCATACTTTGACAGCTTGCTAAAAAGAGCCTTCGCAGCTACGCAGTCGAAAGCTCGACTCAGGTCTAAAAATATTGACAGTGCTGAAGAACTAAAGTAAACTCCTCTCTAAACAATCTAGCGGGTACTCAACAAATCGTACCAGCGTACCCATTTCCGAATCACATGTACTTTTGACCTACTTCTATATACGAATTCGTCCCTGATTCTCTCGAAGATATATGATAGGGAGTAAAGAAATCGGTCTGGTTTTTTTTATTTTTCTTATCACCTTTTTTATGCCTTGGGATTCGCGGTAATGGTCATAACACACTTGATGAATCAAACCCCTCGCCTGACGGCTCGGGCTGCAAAATTCATCTGCGTGTGTTTTGACTTACATTACCGCTCATAGAACAATATACTATTATACTTTGATACATCGGGGACAATTCAAGCTTTATACTCACAAGATGGATACAGGTCGGTAATTCAAAATATCGAGTACACTATTTTTCTATGAAATGGGATATAACACTTAGCTTTTTCATAAACCGAGAAACAATTGACAGATTGATAATTTGAGTGAAATGCTGCTCTATCTCCGATCCTATCGTTTTCAGGAATCGCGCAGAGATGACATCAACTCCTGAACTTCTTTATTTTTGAGGGTTATCAAAACATCGTGAACTTGAAAATCCGAAACTGGATGAAAAAAAAGTAGTTATGTGATAATATACCAGAAGTAGTGAATATAGAAGATAATGAATGAAGTGAAATGATTGGCGAATATTTCCCACAAAACTTTTGGCTCCTCTAACAAAACACCATCAATTTTTAATTGATGAAATTAACTTCACTTCCGCGCTTCTAGGGCCTGTCATGGTATTAACCAAAGTCCAAACTCTTTTGTTTTTATTGTCTAAGTCATATTTCCGCGTGAAAATATTTCAAAAGTATTTCGGCTGTTTTGAAATATTCGTTTGAAAGCAGGTAGTGGGGTAGTTCGAACTAAAGTTTGACGTTTGGAATCAGCTGATTGAAAAATATTGGTTAGGTATGTTTGTTGGATTCATTTTCTTTAGATCGTTTGCATTTTGAATAATATTTAAATATGACAATTTTGTTTTTGATATGCTTGAAGATGGGAAGTTAACCTGCCGAAATGCATTGTAGTAACCTGTAAAGGAATTAATCATTTCGAGTGGATCAGACCTTTATTTGAGAATTCTGAAATATAATTCAGTTTCGAAAATATACACACAACCAAACTTATATGAAATCACCCTGTTATTTTGAAAAAACGAATTTTAATTAAAAAAAAAGTTGCTGAAAAGTGGAGAGCAGTTTTCCCAAAACAAGTTTATTACAAAAATAATATAAATTATTAAAAGATTATTTTTATAATAGAACAGAAAATTAAAAGTGTAAATTTCTCTTAAAATAATTTTTATGTAACTGAGAATTGAACAACAAATAAAACGATTTTAACAAATCAATAATCAGTATTACCACCCCTGGCATCGATACAAGCTTGAATTCGATGAGGCATGCTTTCTATTAAGTTGTTAATTTCTTCTTCTGTAACATTTGCCCATTCCTCTGAAGCCGCTTGTACAAGGTGCGGCACGGAGGGCGGACGTTTTTCAGATGGGCATAACTTTCCCCCACTGAGGACGAGAGAAGTGGGGAAGGTGCCGTTAGACTCGTGTGTTCCTAGCATTTATTTACCAGTTGTCGTCATGGAGCCTTGGACGGTGGAGCATCGTGTTTTCGCCTATGATAGTTTCGTCCGAAATAATGAGTCAGTCACGGTCGTGCAGCGTGAGTTTCGTCGCCATTTCCACATTCATCGGAATAGAGCTATTCCCTCTCGAAACACCATCCTTCGTTGGGTTGAATCACTTCGCAGACGTGGTGAACTGATCAACAGAAGACCAAGAGGACCTGTGCGTGGAAGTTGCCCAAGTTGAGAGAGCGATGTTGGAGAGAGTCTACGCGAACTTCCAAGAGCGCCTCCAGCACTGCATCACCGATTTCGGCCACCACATGCCTGATGTGATTTTCCACACTTGACTGTCTCAAATGCTATTTCCTTGAGAATCTGATTCCGTCAATAAATGTGTTTTTGAGTAAAAATTAACGCTTTTATTATTTTTTTAAAACCATCCATCCTCCGTGCCGCACCCTGTATAAGTTGCTCTGCGTTACCAGGATGATTTTGACGAGCTCTAATTTTTCTTTTGATCCTATCCCACAAGTGCTCGATAGGATTAAGGTCCGGTGAACAAGAAGGCCACTCTAAAACAGTCACACCTTACGTTTCGAAAAAAATTTTTGCAACTCTGCTGGTATGTGGAGGTGCATTATCCTGCATAAATAGGAAATAATCTCCAAAAGCACCTCCCCAGAGCCTCACTACAGGTTGTAGCACTAGATCAACATACCTAGGCCCTGTCAGAGATTGTCTAATGGGAATTAAAGGAGTTTTCACACCAAACATAATTCCGCCCCCAAACATTACAGTACCTCCTTTGTATTTAGGGATCGGTCTTGCAGCTTGGAGCCTAGCTTGCCTCCCTCTACCTCTTAAAATGCGAACACGCCGGTCGTCTGATCGTAGGCCAATTCTGGTCTCATCCGAAAATAAGACATTTTTCCAATCTTCAATAGTCCAATTTTCATGCTCTAAACACCAATTAAAAAGGTCAACTTTATTTTGCCTTGATAGTTCTGGAACTCTTAACGCTCTTCTCTTGAATAATTCCCGAGCGCGAAGTCTTTTTCTGATAGTTTCGACAGAAACACTAACACCTGTAGCTTGCAAAAATTGCCTTTGAAGCTCTGAATGAGATACTGCGAGATTTCTTCTTGCTGTTTGGGCTAAAAAGCGATCCTGCCTTTCTGTAGTTACTCTTCCACGACTTCTTCTCGGCCTATTCTTTAGGGTTCCTACCTCCAGAAACCTTGCATAGGTTTTTGAAACAACCCCTTGTGTAACCCCAACCGTTCTTGCAATCTGTCTTTGTGACATACCTTGTTCTGCCATAGTAATAATTCTTCCTCTCTGGACTTCCGATAACCCCACATAAAGCATTTTTTTTAAAACTTCGCAAAAAAACAAAATATAAATTCACTGCGACGTTCGAACGAAATGGTAAAATCGACACTGCAAAGCCAAATCTTATCAAGTGCTTATGAACCTAACTGTTTTTGTGAGTAAACACATGCACTCTTTATTTGCTTCTAACGAAAAAGATATCAAAATAATATTTCATCTTAATACTGGGTGATTCCATATAAGTTTGGTTGTGTGTATGTTCAAATTGTTAAAATGGATATTACTGGTTCTTTCTCTTGATTCGCCCGATTTGAATATAATGTAGGTATAATCATAATAATATATTCATTCGAGATAATGAAATAAACAAAGTTGCAGAGATATGAAAATCAAGCTATTAAGGCAGCTACCTAGATGAATGAAACAAATAAGACACAAATCATTTGCCAATATAAATAAATAATGATGCATTATTTATTTATATTGGCAAATGATTTGTGTCTTATTTGTTTCATTCATCTAGGTAGCTGCCTTAATAGCTTGATTTTCATATTATATGTATTTCTATTTTTAGGGTTTTAAAAACCTTGTAACTGCGAACGTCTCCGCGCATCCCAGTTGAATTGTTTATTTCGCTTTATCGAAATGGAATTCACATCAGGTGGTGCATTTGGAAGAAAGTTTTCTTCACTGTTCATTCAATCACCGAGGGGGAGTCTTTTCTGAAGGTGGATAGATGTCGCTCATTAATAGTCATCCGACATAATGCACGACCGATATCCATATCTTGACGAAAAGATTTTCCATCCAGCGTCGACTTTGGGATATTCCACCCTGATGAGTCCTAAATAGGACGAAACTGCAGTCGGTGCGATTCTCAGTTGACGTTGGACTATTCGGTCTGGTAGGGTGAACGGTGTGGAGGACCTAGTTCGTATTCACATTTCATTTGTCATTATTTATTTATATTGGCAAATGATTTGTGTCTTATTTGTTTCAAAGTTGCAGAGGTTTTCAACAGAAGAACCTGTACGCAACTGTGAAACAAACTACATTTTCTTAATATCTATAACCCCTACCAACGAATATTACAAAAAATATTCAATAATCAATTGAGAACATACGAAACAGGTTATTTATATCAATTTAAATTTCAAACTGTGATCTCTGTTACACCCCCGAAACATACCAGAAACCGTATATTAAAAATAATATAGGTCCAAGAACAGTTCCATGTGGAACTCATACATAAACTGACTGGAATCCATTTTTGAAATATAGGATCCATTCTAAGGAAAAAAATTATAACAATAAACAAACACGAACGCATACAACAACTGCCGACGTTCATTTCGAAATAGTTGCTCCCTCCCTAGAGCTTCACATGTATCCCTTAAAACTCATAAAATGATAAACGAAAATCACAATGTGGTGCTCTTGATATATCTAAAATGAAAGGATTATCGGGTAAGGAGTACAGAAATATAGCTCTCGGTTTCACTCTTTATTGTTCATTCCTGAAAACGAGAGCTATATTTTTGAACTCCTGACCCTATAATCCTTCCATTTCAAAAATTGCCGAGTTCGATAAAATTTTTCTAATAAACTCAATATACAGGGTGAGTCTTTGACTTGTACATATATTTCAACTGAAGATTCTTGAGGTCGAAAGAAACCAATTTTTTCATTTTCCATTTTTCCGAATTCGGCTCTGTTGAAAAGATATATCCATTTGAAACAAAAATGGGCTTATAACGTCTCTGATATGATTCCCTGGAATTGATGCAAAGTTCATATTTCTCGACTTTAATTGAGTTGATACATCTAGAGAATACTCAAATACTAACCTCATTAGAATGAGAATGTTAAAAACACGATATTTCTCAATAAAAACACTTGTCAGTTTAGAAACATGACCACACGTCATGTAGTATTCATTTTGCATTAATTTCAATTCAATACGTGGTTTCTATGAAATGTTCATCATTAATATCCGAATTTTGTATTCCATTGACATTTTAGTCTTGACAAAGTTAATAAACATTCTGACAACATTGTTAATTGTTATAGATTATCAAAGAATTCATGAATTTCAGCCATTCTGTGATATTATAATTCCAGAGAAGCTTTCAGATTATTCTTATGATTTTTTATTTTCTCGTCAAATTTCATCGGGTAAAATTGGGAATAACTCGAAAACGACGCGATTTATTGAAAAAAACATTTGAATACTTTTATTTTCTAAAATGATTGATTTTTCGAAAATATGAACCGTTTATCTTTTTCAAGTCGTTTTATGGTATTTTTCGTGGGTTTATGAGTGGGCTACGCTGTAACTGTCATACCAGGAAAAATTTCGGATGGGTTTTGATTGAGGATTATGCACCATCAATAGAGTAACCGATCAACCAAAATTCAGTTCATTTGAAATAACGATTCCGAAGATATGAAAGTGTTTTTTTCGTGGATTTTCGACACCCTGTATCTTCCAAACGAAACCGAACTTTGGAAAATGGTATAGAAAAAAAATGGTTCGTTTGATGAGAGGAACCTGCAGTTAAAATATATGTGCAAGTCAAAGACTCACCCTGTATCTATCAACGCCGCCGTATACATTAAGCAGACTGCCCCCTGCTCTGATGTAAAACAATTCGTTACAAAGTATCACTGATGCTTGCGATACCTTTTCCAATTCTATATTTACATTTGAGCGGCAAATAAAATTAAGTGGAATTGTCGCAAAGGACATGGCAGGGGAAACCTGGAGGTAATTTCTAAGAACTGACAATTATTGATGTTTTGAAAGAAACAGAGCAATTTTCTCACTATGGAGAGATCATTCAGCAGCCTTCGTAGAGGCTGGCTAAGAAGTACGATGGTTAAGAGGGGTTTATAGTGCCCAGCTTTCTTAGCAATCTTAGCGTCCGTCAAAGTCTGCCTTCTTCTCACCCCTCACCTCCCCTAAGAAATCGTCGATTTTCAGTACGTCCGAAGATATCTCAGACATTCCTCGTATTTACCGCCCTTGTCTTCCACATGCGAGATTTCTGTTACGTACAGCCTTTACCTAGGGGAGGGCGGAAGTTGTCGAATGCCCTCGTATATTCACGAATGAAGTGGAATTATTTACGAAACTGCTGACAACACTGTAAATTCATAGGACGTAGACGTTTTGCCAGATGGAAATAAATAGTTGGGATGGGCCCCCAATAAATTCGTACACCCTTCTTGGTTGTACGAATTTATTGCGAATTTCTGTTTTGGTTGTTAGATTCGGAAAAAATCATCCACATCTACAGTAAAAAAAAATTTGATTGAGACTCAAAACCTAAACTAATTTTTTTTTATGAATTTAAATTTGTTTTTTGTATGAGATGCTGTATCAGAGGAATTGTATATACATACTCTATTTTTTATGATTGCGTTTAATCGTGCGAAAAAAATGATAGTTCTCTAAGTTTTTTTCATTTTTTTTATTGGAGTAAAATCATAATTTTTCTTTGCAAAATCCAACGCAATCATAAAGAATATGGTTCTAATTTGAAAAATATAAGTTATGGCCAATTTTCGATCATAGTTTTCGACACAAAATTTGAAACACCCTGTGATGATTATTCTGAACTTCACAAGATGCATGGCCTTTCCACATTCTTCTACTCTGATGTTATGAGGACTGTTTACGTTGAGGATATTGAGAATAAGAAAAATGAGTATTTTTTATTTGAGTATTTTACTTTTATTCCGGTTTTTTCTCGATATTTTGAAAACTATGGTTTTAACAAAAATGTACTTATTCAGAATTGAATACTTAACAAAGGAAAAAATTTAAAAAAAATCTTTTCAACAAATCTATTTTTTTCACTTGTTGTATAACCAAGAGCGCTCATGCTCTAAAAATATTTTAGCTCAGTAGAAAATTTCGAACAATATGATCTCAATTCTCAGATTTCTAATATGTCCAGTTCTCCAGGAAGGTCTAATAGGCACTCGAACTGGATTATAGCCATAATTTTTTTTGATATATGTAATTCATTTGAAATAGCTTTTTTTGATGTTAGTGACTATAATAGATATCAAGAATTTCGGAAAGTTTTTGAAATTGAATGAGTTTTTTCATGAACTCAGATCATGGATCAGAAAATATCATTTTATAAAATTGAAACGATAAGGTAATTCAAGAAGGAGGAAGGATTGTATGAAATTCTAGAAGATCTCGAGAATTTTCTGATCCCATCATGTAAAAAAATTTTATGTAGGATAAACATCACATAACAAATGTGCGCAAAGATTTTTGCGTTTATCACTAAGTTTCCTACTCATCTTCAAAGTAATTGAAACAAATAACAGAACACTTCCAATCACAAGAAAAAAAAATCAAGTGAAAATTCACGACCCTCGTCTCTCGTCACAAGATCTAAAAACGTAGGGACCGAACGAATTTGCTTTCGGCTTGCCTGTCCAACAGAAGTAATAAAGAACATGTTTTTACACTTTTACTTTTCACTGATAACAGACGCCTTACAATAAAACAATAAATATTTGCCACTGGGATTTACCGAAAACCCCAAAGTGCAACCTAAAATGTGCAGTATTGCCAGATAGATGGAACGATCAGTAGAAGATGGAAATAGCCAAGTTCGTCGATTAGGTGGCAGCACTTTGCTATCGTTTGATTTTAATTTTACTGAAATCGGTTTTTGAGCGATTGGAGAAAACTTTTTGTGTTAAATTTTTCGTGGGAATTCATAAAAAAAAATGGTCTAGGTTGGAAAGTTAGAATTATGCATATAAAGTCACTAAGAAGGGAAAAAATATAAATCGGTAGTCTCTATCGTGAGTAATCCCGAATCGCGTTTTGAACTGAACGTCAGAACGGTATAGGCCCCTCTTAAGAGTCGACTCACTTCAAGTTCAAGAACAGGTGGTTGAAGAATTCGCTAAGAATCCAAGAAGGTTGTGTTTTGGTTAGTTTGAAATTTTTATTTTATTTTGCTATGAATTATACAAGGTATTCCTAAATAAGTGTATACGGTCAACTGTCGATTTCTTATGAAGAAATTAAATTTTTTTCTTGTCCATTCTTTCCACCGGGTCTTCGTTTCAGAGAAACAGTGTGTCAAAAAATTTATATTCTTTGCTAATATCTCAGAACTCGGATTTATTAGACGTGTCAGTGTTGGAGGTATTAAATCTGAACCAAGGTTTTACTTCCAACGTTTACACCACTGAACAAATTGGCAGATTTGCGCATCAAATTCTGATGCGCTAATGTGTTTCACGTATAAAAGGTAGTAAATGTACTTCTGGTTCATGGCTCTAAAGTGATCCGTTTTCGACGAAACTGGCATTTCATGATCAAAAACAATTAGCTATCGCATTTTAGATTTGTTGTAATTGTATATGTATGATAATTAACTATGGTCGGTAAAAATAATGAAAAATAACTTTAAACTTGAAAACCTAGTTTCCAAATTTCGTTGAAATTAAAAAATTTGTTAATTATCACTACTCATTTTTCCAATTACAAGAAATTCACAATGCCTTAGCAAATTGTTTTTTATCATAAAATGCCTGTTATCTCGAAAACGTTACACTTGAGAGTAATGTACCAGAAGTACCTTTTCTATATAAAACACATTGGCGCATCAGAATTTGCTGTCCAAATCCAAATTTGTCCTGTGGTTTTTAAGTTGGGGGGTGAAACATTTGTGCAAATTCAATATCTCTGCCACTGGCACGTGTAATTAAAACGAGTGAAATGCAAGAAAGTTGCTTTTATTAGTGACAATGTGTATTCAAAAACTCAATTCTGTAATTCAAACGGTTTCGGAGGAAAACTGAAAAAAATATAAATTTTCGACAATCTGTATCTCGGAAACGAAGACCAGGAGGACAAAAAAATTGTTTTGTCATGAGAAATCTACAGTTGACCGTTGAAATACCTACTTGGGAACACCCTGTATAGTCCTGTTAGCTGATGAAACATAAAATGAATTTTATTTCATTCTACACTACCTCCAGTTCATCATTTCTATTCTCCCCCCCCCCCCAGCTCAAGATCTGAGGACGCCCTTGATCCATCCTGTATATCGGTCGGTACCTATGACGAGAAAAAGTATACACAGCACACGTACACTAATGAAGGAGATCTGATACTTTTTCGTTCTATTCATCCTATGCGACGATTTTTACTTCCTAACATTCGACTTCTATCGACTTCCAGCATAGCTCAACAAAGCTACATACAAGTCGCTTAAAAGAATTCCGTTTCAAAAATGTGATCGATGGGAGAAACAGTCACTCTTATTCTGGCACCCCAGGCCTTATTTGTATTTTTTCAGAAAAATTATTTCCCCGGAGAAACGGTTTGTCGTAACTGAATATACCCTTTGAAAAAATCCAGTTCACTTTATATCTCTATACGAAGATAACTGGGTCCTGGGTAGCAACACACCATAAATTGTCCCTTTTTCAGACTTTCGAAGGAAAGTCCCTCGTTCACAGTGATATACACGCATGTTGTTGAACACAACGTGGGAACATAGTTCCCATTATTGACCTTGATCCTTCCTGGAAATTCTTATCCGAGTATGAACCGCCGTAACAATGAATTTGTGCAGATCTAGCAGGTAGCCGCATTTCAACATATTATTGTATAACGATCTGTTGCATTTACGAGTGGATACAAAATTTCAATTGTTTGACGTCCAAAACGAGTAATTGAAATATTATAATATGACGGAAAAAATCAATGAACTCGTTCAGCCAGTAGGTACTGTTTGTGACTCACTGCAGTATTCAGAGGCCGAAGGAAAAATATGAGTCAATGAAGTGAATGCACCTTGGGATCGGTCACCTGGACGGAATTTACGTTGAGGCAGAACAAAACTTGTTCGATATCATGACGTTATGATCGTAGTCAGCAACTTCTGGATAACCTACATTCCAAACAACGCGAAGCCGATAAAAGGAAATTTTTACTTTCAGAAGCCCTATGAAAAAGTTTAACATTTGAACAATTCACATTTCTGAGTCATTGGATTTTTTCACAACGGTCTGCTAATTGGCGCTCTCTGAATCTGAATCGACCCACTGTACAAACGTTTTTGCCTCGTAGCATAGTATTTAGATGAAGATTGTCAAAGACAGGAAAAAAATTTTAGATTGACAACATGTGACATGCCATTGCCCATTTGCCGTGGTATTTTTTCTGCAGCAATGTTCTCTCATTCTGTCCAGAAATTTTCTGTGGTCTGCCGATTGTACTTTCAAAAATATGAAAATATTCTCATCCCGTTTTCGAGAATAAAAAACAGAACAATTCCTACGAAGAAATTTTTTAGAAAAATCTGTACTCAGTCTGTCAAATTTGGATAAATTCATTGTTTCATTATTAGTTTTAGCATATCCAATCAAACACTTATCTATATTAACAAATGCAGATGGAATCATCAACTTCAAGAAATTCAAAATTGAATAATTCCTCACGAAAAAATTTCTCAAAAAAAATCTGTACTAAGTCTGGCAAATTTGGATGAATTCATTGTTTCATTATTAGTTTTTGCAAATCAAATCTAACACATACCTATATTAACAAATGCAGATAGAATCAACTCCAATAAATTCAGAATTGAACAGATTTTAATTTGCAAATTATCCGTTTGCGGACACATAAACATTTGAATAAAATTATTCTCGGCATCATTACTCTTCCCTGCACAATTTTTTTCCTCATTTCATCAAACAATAGATTCTTTTCCTTCAATTTTTGGTAATGTAGAGAAAAGAAAGAGTCCGAGCGATAGAGGGAAAAATAGCTATTATTACAACAAGGGAAATATGAATAGTATATTTCCGAGGTTGTCAAAGATACATCCCGAGGGCGAAGCCCGAGAGATGTATAGACAACCGAGGAAATATATTCATATTTCCCGTGTTGTAATCAATAGTTTTCTTCTGATTGAAACACATTATTGTTCTGAAAATGGAAAAATTAATATTAGATTGCAAATTTTCGAATTCATTGGATTTTAAACGTTGCTATGGGCAGTGTTTGTGAAAATCATAGTTGACTGTTTTGATTTTCATGTCTTGTCAAAAATAAAATTGCTGAAATAATGTCAGAATACGTGGAAGCTCAAGCGGCAAAAGCCCGTTAATGTTTGGTTTCGGAGAAATCTAACACTGCCTACAATAAAGCGTATAAAGACTTTCAGTAGTGGAGAAAAAATATTTGGTGGACGGTGTCAACGAAAATATTTTGTTAGCATATTTTGAAGATTTGGTATGTTGCTCTGATTCTTGATATTTTTGATGTAATACTAATTTGTTCGATCCCTACTTTCAGAAATATTCACCAAACACGTTATGGCCAAAATTATCGATGCTAAGGTCAATGTTACATTTGAAGAAAAAAACTGAAGTCAAAATATTCGATGAAGTGGAAGCATTTGTTGAAAACAAAAATAAAGGATACTTTCCCAAACAATCAGCAGTGTTGGCTCGGGAGGAGATCAAGAAATTCTTGAGAGAAGCTCCAAATGACGAATTGCGAACAAGATATTTAATCATTTGCATCTGGTTACAATACCTTTAGCTGAAATTTCAAGAATTGCACTTTTCTTTTTCCAATAAATAAATGAAAGATTTTTTATAGTAAAATATAAATATATCGTATTGTCCCAAGGGAAATATGACTTGACGTTTCATATTTCCCTTGGGAAATATTAGTGTGTTATGACATATGGTAACTAAGGCGATATTGCTCAATATTGTTCCGATCAGAAAAAAAGAAGTTAATTTCAGAACAAAAAGTCGATATATATTCGGTATTTCGAAGGATTAAATATTCATGTTGACTTCTATAGTGAGAATTTCATAACAATGCTCAAACATTAACATTGAAATACAGTCCTTCGAAGTATTTTGCTTGGCAGGTTTATCCCTGAGCTAACATAGCTAACATCGAATGTATAATAGTTCCGAAGTTGAAGATGATAATAGTTTGAAAAGGTTACTTCCCGTGTTCTCTGATTTTTTCTATCCAGAACTCAACACCTTAAGGTTCTCTTAGAATTCAAAATGAGGAAAGGATCAAAGGTCTAAAATGTCAACTCTTCAAATGAACGAATAATGTTTTTTATAGGTAGGTTTATGGAAATGATCTCGAATGTTGGATTCCTTAACGGGAAAAATCCGAATAGCGTATCAAGTTGCATGCAATTCATATCCTGTCACCAGAATCACATACACAGGGTGTTGAGACCTTGGTTTATTTAATGTTAAAATAAATTTAATCCAAGAGACTTTTGCAATAATGAATTCAACCAATAAAGAAAAAGAACAATAAATAAGTAGGTACATAAACCTATTCAATGCCCAAATAGACCACTTTCTTTTCTGGTAGTATTCCTGGTGGGTTTTCTGATATTCTTACGACCTTTCTAGGTGAAATATTAGGAAGGCTTGAAAGGAAAAGTGAGGATTAAAGATAATAAGATATACCCACTGGTACCAGAAACTGGAGAGTTAATGTTGTCTCCTAAACCTTCTTCAAAAGTTCTCTTCTCCGTAAATTATCACCTGCCTGCAAATTCTATAGTTTTATGAATTTGAGGGGGTGGTAATTTATGGACAACATTCTCCGAACTGAGAAACGACCAATTTCGGACGAAGCTGATCAGATCGATGACCGAGGATGAACTTGGAAATTACCCATTACGTTAATTTGGTTTTTTCGCTTGCAGTAATGATTTTGTCGCAACTATACGGCTGAACTATATTGATCAAAATTTCCATGAATTCTGAAAAATTTACCTTTTGTCATCCTAGGTATTCTTTGTGCTATTTAATCTTGTAATGTCGACATGTTCTGTCAATAATTCTGTCATCACAATAAATAACGAATAGATATTTTCTTTTCGAAAAATTAGCACTATAAAAACAGGCGAACAGAAATACTGATAAAATACGAATGAACATTATCTGAGATAATTCTAGGTTTGTACCTAGAATAGTTGTCGAAATGAATTTTAAAACAATTGAAATAATATATATTCCGGAAAAAAAAATTTTAATTGTTGCTGCCTATAAGTATGCTAATTCCTGTGTGCTTTATATTCATTTATTTTTATTCATATTTTCATAAAGGCTGTGGTCTGTGTTACCAAAGATCATAACATTGTTTATAGAAAATTCGCTTCGTTTTGATATAATCCTGTGCTTCATATGGTAAAGCAAATTCAACAAAAGCTCTTCTCTACTCCACTTTACATTTAAAGATCACAATTTTGATTATATTCGACTAGGTATAAATGTTTGCTGTTTATGTTGTTCTTTCCTCTAATTGTTGTTGGATTTCATCCTTGATGGAGAGGAAACCGATATTCGAAACGTTGGCGTTGCTGAAGAATTGAAATTGATGGAGAGTCCTATTAATTTCACAATACTCCATCAATTTCACAATAGTCTTCTAATTCATCTAAAATAACTTCAGTTGAATTAATCAATTCACAACGTCAATAATCATATTGCTGAGAAGAATCTAATTCGAAATGTGACGGAGAAAATTAGTTCTTTGGAATATCTCAGAAAATTAAGGGACAAAATATCATTCTGATTTCTCACGGAAACCTAGTGACCACAATATTCTAATTCTAACCTTGAAGTTCAAATTGGAAATACATTCAAACATTTCAAACAACTCAGAAGTTTATAGGAAATAAATTTTCAGGTTTTGCCAGATGTTCCACGAATATTTTCTCACATAGGTACATTTCGTATGCTTCTCTCTCAATTTTCGGTTGATCTATGAATTCTATACCAAACAAACCGTATATGTCTACTGTAGCCTGGAGGAAAACTGAATGGGAATTTTTCACACAGGATCCCCAAGCTTCCCCATGCAATTTGCATAGCAACAGACGAATTCAATTTCATTCAACAGCGTCCGTTGTTAAATAAAGGCCTCCATGCACCTATCAGGCGTTATGCCATCCAAATCAATAGAACTTTCTCTCCTCTTGTAATCATGCGTCAGCAAGCCGATTTCATTCGAAAAAATTTTAATTCACTTCAGGATTCTTGTCAAATTTCTACAACAACATTGTTGCAGCAAAGAATTTCGCATAATGTTTAGAATTTTCGATTTATTTATCGTTGTGATAAATAAAAAAAGTTGAGTACAAGCGAGAATCAAATAACAAGTTTTATTTTCGTACTGATTCAATAACCTCAACTTGATTTGATGAATCAAATATTAATTTATACAGCGTAAGAATTCCTTCACTTCTTCTATTCGAAACTTTCTAGTTTATCTTCTTTGTTAGAGCATTAGTTAATATCCACTGTGATATGATTTATTCAATCATTCTGAATGCCCATATAGCGGAAACAAATATATTGCATCGATTAGTGATTGGAACAACTGATTAACGACCAGCAATTATTTTACATTTGTTTCGCTGCTTATTATCAGCACAAGGAAGGAAATCAAATATCAATATGAACTTGAAATGATTTGGTCACTGGTAAAATATAATATGGCCACTAGGGACTAGGGAGAAGTCAGTGGCGTAGGAGCTAATTTTGTTTTCTGCATGACACTATTCCGTTTCTTTTGTAGTACTAATTGATTTTGGAATGAAGAGCTGGTATTATTATTATTATTACTCGGAAAGTGTATCGTCACAATATCTATACTAATGTTAACAAGAGGAAAGATTTTTATTTTTGTGTGTTTGATACGACTTGGCTCTAAAAGTACTGGACCGATTTCAGAAATTCTTTCACCCTTAGAAAGCTACACCCTGAGTGACAAAGGCTATACTTTCCACCCGAAAAAATTAAGGATACCTACCATAACTTCAATAATTACAAAAAAATCATCCATAATCAGCTATTTTCACGTGCGCTGCAAAAACCAAAAGACTTACGTGGATGTATGACAGAAATGTACCTATCAAATAGTTCTAAAAAAAAGTCAGCGATAGCATATATCCATCTCTCAAGATTGACTTACTATTACCTGTTTATCGTAATCAGATATTTTACAAAATTATGCACTATTTGGGACTTTTGGGAGTGTGTTTTTATGAATTGGGTATTGATCCTCATCCAACCTAATACGTTATTTATCCCCAGTATTTAATTTAGAACGAAATTGCCCCTCACATCATACAATTACAACGGGTACATCAAAAGATATGGCAGGTTGAAGTGTTGAATAAGATGAAACCACCGCGTGAAACGAATTTCTACCCAGGCGAAGCTGGGACGGCCTGCTTGTCTTCTATATTTTGGTCCTTCTTTTGGAAGAGTTAATTTTCGACACTAAATTTTTCCCAAACTTATGGTTCCTATACGCATATACTCCAGAAGGCGTGCTACTATTGTGAAATCACTTGTGCCATCCAGCATGTATGAGATGCGGTACGCGGTATCTACAGGGGGTTTTCAAAGCTGATTTTACATTTTTTACAGGAGATAAAACTCATTCAACACAAATTATAATATAATCTTTGGTTCGATTAGATTATGAACGTCGAACATAGTCATTTTATTCGAGGGTATAGAATTCCTTATTCACCAAGGTATTTTTGAGCGCTCGTTCCACTAACACTAGTGCTATATCATTTCGTCACGATGTCTGTATTTTTCGGATTTCTCTGAAATTTTTTTTTTAATATCAGATATGGAATAGGTAGATTTGTTTTTCTACGGTTCTTAAAAAAAAGCGAATCTATCTTCAAGATGGATCTCCTTACATAGTTGTTTCCATTGAGTGCAACGAAGATAGCATAAAGGATAGCAATACTATCAGATATTGCCATGGCAACATTGCAGTATTTAACTTTGAAAGATCCAGTGGCGTGGTGTTATCGGTATTGAAGAATTGAAATGAAATTACAAGGGATTTAACTCTTTTTGGCGAATTCATATATTGTTCCGAACATGTTATTTTTTATCACAAACAGATTCTGAGTTAGGTGAGCAGAGTCAACAAAATTCAAAATTGATAACCAAATATTCCTCCTCTCAATATCAGAAGGGAATCAGAGAAGTGAAGTTCTGGAAATCGAAGAATCTACACCAATGTCACTTACAGTGATGAGAGTAGAACTAAAATCAGGATTCCAACAGTCGAATTTACTACAAACAAGACACATATACATACCATTACCCGAACATTCCGACACTTTAGTATAAATGTTATGTGAAGAATGCACAATATTTGAAGAAACAAATAAGTACTCATTCTTGACATTTAGGTACGTACAAATGAGTAAGTATACTCCATTCACAATTAGGTATAAAATCACAACTCTGGCCTTGGAAATTTGACACATTCCACTCTGTATCGAAGTTATGACGTTTTTCAAAATATTTTTATGTTCCAAGTCAACAATATGTTGCCTTTCTACATTCTAAGCGTATTTCTCAGAATGTGAATGAATTAGAAAAGATGTGATGGACGAAAATAATTGATGATTTATATGAATTGATAGAAAGGATTCCTTTTCTAGTTATTTGCATGAAAAGTACGAAAGATCACTGTTGAAATATATTATTTTTCGCCATGGAAGAAAATTGCATTGCTTTCACATAATTTTCATATGCATGCTTGTGAAGATTTAATGTTTATTATCCTCTTGAACTGAAAGTTCAAGACTTGACGACATCTTATTTATTTGATCTTATGAACAAGGAGTAAAATATTCTGATTGTATACTAATTTATTAAATTAAAACATATTCATACATTACTACCACAGTGGGTTTGTACAAATAAAATGAAATTGGTCAAACAAATGCTTCATATTAATCATTCACCAGTTCTAAAATAAGACACAAACTCCTGGAATATGGAAAAAACCGATGTATTCTGGTTCAATATAGCCTATTTCTACTTTCGGCAAAGGATTGATAGGAATGAAAGCTCCAGTGACACATTTCAATTTATCGGAATCTGAATCCGTTGAATGCAATATAGTCATATTTCCCCCTTTTTTTAGTTTTTTCGACGTGTTTTTTCTTCTGAAAAGTGAAAACGATTAACAATAATCATTTAGAGACCGATGATGGCCATCCAGAATCCGTTTACTTACGAAAATTGTGCAATTTCATTCTGCAAGTTCTTTCCTCATAATTCCTCGAAAATCCTACCTGAACCATATTTTCCGGTCGCTTTCGTTAGAAGATCGTATAAGGAAGCCTTTTTTGTCCATAAACACATTTCAAATAAATTTTGAGCACCAAAAACGATACCGAAACTAACCAAACTTCTGGGGGACCGGAATTTCGTTCGAAATCTTTCAAAACGGCCAGATACCTAAAAAAACTTCGTTATCAAGTGTAAAAAGGTCGATTAGTACGTACTTTCGCTTTATTTATGCTTATAAATCGATTTTTGGTGCAATTCAAATTTGCCGTTCGTAATCACGCCAAAACTCGTGAGAGGAAAAAATGACACTTGCACGAAACTTCTTCTGGACGACGAAGAACGAAAAAAATAGGCGATTTCCTATCGATATTTCGCCCCAAAATCGCCGATCGATTCGAACTAACAAAATGTGGAAAATCTTTGATACTTTTACTTTGATGTAAACAGAAAAACTGGCATCGTCGTTTTGTAACTAACGATATTTTATGTACGCGCACAGACTTTTCATCAGGTGCACCATCTCCTGAAAACGAAACCATGACCTCCCATGTGATTAAATAAGAGTGAATGGAGTATAGATGAATTTCCATCTAAATTACTTTTCATTTTGATTGAAATTTTATTTATTAGAAAATTCAAAGAACGTCACAAGGTTTCACGAATCTCTGAAATTTCTACAATATTTTGAGCCTGTAGAAGTACAGCTGCCCAGTTTAGTTCTGATGATTTCGAAAATTGGCTCCACTACCTACTCATTTATTATTGGCAGTCGTCTTGTGTCCAGGGATAATTAAGATACCTATCACCGCTTCTTGTTGGGTAGGAATGATGGCTAGATAGTTTCAACAATGTAGATGTTATTATCATCGGTGTATTGTTTGTCTGATTTTAGTTGTAAGTACTTCAAGAGTTTTTGCTAGATGTCTAGCTTGTTTCTCTATGTTTGTTTGAATTCAGTTAACGATTGTCAATAGTCTCATATGTAATTACAGGTTACTGTGTTTATAGGAGTAAATAAATAAATGAATTCGTCTCATTCATTTTTGTATGGAGCAAACATTTGTACAAATAGATACCTTTCGAAAAGTAAGGACGACAAGATGTCCGTGGATGTACATCAAAAATCAGCCTAATTATTTTTTTTGAGATACAAGAACCTTATTGAGTGTAGACGCACCGCCCCATATGAGAATGTTGAATGCCATATGTAAATAACACAAATAGTAATAAACTTCTATCAGTGATTCAAGAGGAAACCATTTCTTAATTTTATTTATGGCGAAATAAGAGCAATCTGATTTTTTACAGACAGCGTCTTTATGATTTTTTCACTGAAAACCAGGAAGTACCGGTGGGAAAAAATGGAACAGAAAAAAATTGTTTTTTCATGAGAAATCTACAGTTGACCGTTGAGTCCGTTGATACATCTATTTAGGACCACCCTGTTAGCTGATGAAACATAAAATAAATTTCATTCCGTTTTACACTACCTCCAGTTCAATATTTCTATTCTGATTTTCTTTGGTCCCCTCTAGCTCAAAGGGTGGGGACGCCCTCGATTGTCTCTGCTTTTGATCAGCTCGGGCAAACATCATTCTACAAAAGAAATTCGAATTTACAGCAATATTAGCGAAATTGAAACACAGTTCAACACATTTCGGCTGATCCTTTCTTGTGTGGCCGCTTTAGGCAATTTGAACGCCCGATGGAAGAATGAAACGACTGCTTCCGAATCTACAAGTCTGTCTCGCGCATTCGCACCTTCATCCATTCCTCGCACTAACTGCACATACCACCTCATTCTCATTTTACCGGTATATTATACGGTTTTGTCCGCCGTTTTTCAGCAGAGCAAGTCGAGCACCCTGCTTTATTACTATTGTTTATTCGCCAATAGCGCACGCTACGAAGAAGGCCACTCAGCACCATGCAACTCGTGAAAAGTTCCTATTTAATCGTTTTCGTGGTCTTTTTTGCGGTAGTTTTCGCTGCTCCTGAAGTTAATGTGTCGGCAGTCAGTGATCCAAGTCCTAGTGTTAGTCCTACAGAAGAAAAGGATGTGGAGACTACAGTGCTCCCAACCAGATCTCCAATTGTACCTTCAGAAACACCCACCTTGGTACATGCCTCAACCCCAGTTCCAGTTGAAGAGAAAACCACGAAAGCCGCCGCAACTATGCAGAGTGCACCTGAAAAATCTGAGGGAGGATCTTCGAAACCCGAAGACCAAAAAGATTCTGCGACCAGCCATAACCATGTGTACCCCTTGATATTCTCAACAGCAGCAGTCGTATTACTCAGTGCTCTAGTGTAAAAACGTTTAGAATTCGTCCAATTTCATGGATCCGAGTTGTACAAAATTGTGCTTATTCGATTAATAATTTATTCCGATGCAGTGCTTTATAATAATTGGACATGGAGGTTTTGCCGAAGTAGGTGAATGGATATTGGAGGAAGAAAGTGCTTCCCAAATATCCATAGTTATGAAATTTGTTGTCTGACTTAAATTGCTTTCCACCAAAAATTCTAGATCATAACAGGATAAGTTAGTTACCATTTTAAACGATTTGATTTCATTTTGTTAACCTACCGAAAACGTTCATTATTACCTATTATTCGAATTATCCAGGCAGTGAAAATATAAATTTCCATAATGAAATTTAACGTATCCTGCGGAAAATTCATTTTGCAATGTATATAGGTTGATAGATCAATAGATGTGTAGTTGAATGGTTCCTTTTTTCAAACAAATACCACAGTACTTACCTTAGGATTTTAATATTAAGTGAAAAAATGTAAGACCTCTACACTTTTGACAGGTACATGGATTGTGCCTTATTTTTTAACGATGCCAAATGTAAATTTTCAATAAAATTTAATTCCAATGTTTGAATATTTTCATTGCTGAATGAAGAACACACATTTCTATCCCACCTTACAGAATCTGCCACAGTATAAAAACCGTATTTCAATCTTACTCAAAGTTTTCAAAGTATGAATTTGATTCACCCATTACTTTACTGATAGTTTTCATAAAAATGGAAAATATTTTCGATACATATGCATATGAGTTTATATTCCAAATCAATATTGCTCCTTAAATGTTAACAGTAATTGCAAAATCACTACATTTCACTACCATGGAATTAATGGGTTTCTGCTGAATGAAAACAATAAAACAATTTCGTTTTATGGTAAGAAATTAATAGCATTTTCGATTTTGTTTTATGTGAGTCTACATAACCCACATTGATACTTTTTTATTGAGGTATTTTTCGCAATAAGTTCATTATGCTTTTTCAAAAAGAATGCACAAAGATAGTGTATGTTAAACATTCAGATCGAAATGTATTTACAGTGTAAAAACGCCAAATGGAATATATTCATTATCTTGGTTACTGTATCGGGTGTCCCAAATTCGATGTTTGGTGAGGGGATCTTAGGTTCCCTTTGAGCTAGAAAAAAATGAATGGCACATTTTCGACCTCGATTTTTGAGGGTATCAAATTGGTGAAAACCGCAACCATATTTATGTTCAACTGTTTTATGAGCTAAAATTGGGAAATGGCGTGAAATGAAAAATACACGTCTATGAAGTTAGCAGAGCCACTTGCGAGAAAATCAATGAAACCTATTGCATTAATTGTCGAGAATTTGTCGTGAAAGAAAAAAATTCGCGCGTCCTCAGTTTTTTCTACGGGGTGGCTCTGCTAACTTAACCCTTTCAAGCTTAGTGGTATACTAGACATACCACAATTATTGTCGAAGTCCATATGAAGTAGAAAACACAAAAAATCCATTCCTTCTTGTTTATTTCACGCCTAGGTATTTCCCGCGATTTCGTGATATTTCTGATGGAATTATAGCATTTTTTGCAACAGCCATTCGTTATTGACTTTTTTCTATTGCTTTGATTGTCGAATATCTGTCCTGAATTTGTCGTGAAGGAAAAAATCTTGTCGCGTCCCCAATCTTTTTTTTACGGGGTGGCTTTGCTAACTTTATATTGAGTAAGCAGGACCACTTTCTCAATATAGATGGGAAATCATCACAATGGTTATGAATAATTGTCGATTAATTGTTGAAGTCCATATTTCGGGCTTCAAGTTTCTTTAACGTCTTTTCTCGCGGTTTCGTGATATTTTTGGAATTATCGCATTTTTGGCAACAGCGCATTCGTTACGGACTTTTCTCTATTGCATTAATTGTCGAATACCTTTCCTGAATTCAAGGGCGGATTTACGGGGGGGGTACTGGTGGTAACTACCCCCCACATGAGTATCCAAAACCTGAGAAAAAGGTGGTTACTGGTTTTTGTACCTGATTTAATGGTTTTCAATCGTTATTACCCCCCCCCCCCATGATCGTTATTACCCCTCCTATGAAAAAGAACTATATCCGCCCTTGCCTGAATTAATCGTGAAAAAAAAAATTGTCGTGTCCTCAATTTTTTTCTACGGGGTGGCTTTGATAACTTTATATTGTAAGCATCAGAATCACTTTTTCAATATGGATCGAATATCATAAAAATGATTGAAAATTATTGTCGGGTGATTGTCGAAGTCCATATGGAGTAAAAAAAAACATAAAAAATCCATTCCTTCTAGTTTATTTTACGCCTTTTTCCCGTGATTTCGTGATATTTCTGGAGTTATCGCATTTTTGGAAACAGCTGCACATTCGTTTTTGACTTTTTTCTATTGCATCCTGAATTTGTTGTAGAAGAAAAAGATTTTTCGACTTTGCTAACTTTATAAGTAAGCATAACCACTTCCTCAATATAATTCCAGAAATAACACGAAATCACGAGAAGAAGGCGTAAAATAAACTAGAAGGGATGGATTTGCTGTGTGTTTATCACTTCATATGGACTTCGACAATTATTCATAGCCATTGTGATGATTTTCGATTACCCCGTAGAAAATTTTTTTTCTTTCACGACAAATTTAGGACAGGTATTCGACAATTAATGCAGTAGAAAAAATCGATTACGAATGCGCTGTTGCCAAAAATGCGGTAATTAAAGAAATATCAAGAAATCGCGAGAAAAAGGCGTACAATCAACTTGAAGGAATGGATTTTTTTTGTTTTTTTACTTCATATGGACTTTGACAATTATTTTCAATCATTTTTATGATATTAGATCCATATTGAAAAAGTGGTTCTGCTAACTTTATGTTAACCCTTTCAAGCTTAGCTTATACTAGACATACCACAACTACATATAAGATTCATTCTCGATTCTGCTTTGAATCAAGAATGAATCTTATAGTTAAATAGTATAAGATTCATTCTCAATTTTGCTTTGAATCGAGAATGAATCTTATAATTATTATCTCATTAAGAACTCCAATCCTTTCTGAGTTTACCCACAACATTTCAGTTCTCAAAGTGAAACCATTTTCAAATGCAACTTGAAATAAAAACATACCTACTAAATTGAACGCCCACCTTAAATGATTGATTCTTTCGAAAATATGAACCGTTTATCTTATTAAAGTGGATTTATGGTGTTTCAGCGTGTATTGATGAGACGACTACCCTGTAACTTTTATACTAGGAGAGATATTGAATAGGTTTCGATTGAGGAATATGCACCAAAGGGCGTCGCCAGCCTTTGAGCTAGGGGGGGGGCAATTGAGCTAGGGGGGGGGGCAAAAAACAATCAGAATAGAAAAAATGAACATATTTTCCTATGTCATGCTATTATTTCATAAGTTTTTAGGGGATTTTGTATCAGAGAATATCACTGTCCAGAACATTTGTAAATTTGTAAAAATGTCTTGTTGTCATCTCGTAATCTTTGTTGTCTTTATCTTGTTTTTAGCTGACCTGATGATGGCCTAGTGCCGAAATCGATTGTGTCAGAATATAATTATAATATGTAAACGACCGTGTCTTCCCCATTTCTTTCCTGATTTATATTTCAACTATTATATTCCAGTTGTCCCGAAAATTATTATAGTTTTGCTTATTTTCAACTTACATACAGAGTGTAACAGCCAAATGGAATAAATTTGATAACGAATAAATGAGGACGTGTTGGAAAAAACGCTCGGACACGTCGATTTGTAATTTCAAATGCGCATATTTTTCAAGAAAATAATTTTATATAGGGTGTTCCATGTGACCGTGGTCAAACCCAACTTGCTTATTTCAAAAGCAACCCCTGTATATTATTTATTTTTTGGATTCTTCAGAGAATTCTAGATACAATTCATGCACAATGTCCTAAACCTATCTCCAACTATTTCGGAAGTATTAAAGTGTTTTCAGATTTATTGCAAAAATCAACGTTTTGAATAAAAATTATTTCATTTCACAAATTCGGTACATTACACTCAAAACCTAATAAGTAATACTGATTATTTCTTAATTATTAAAAAAAAACATTAGTGTCGATGTAGGAAATGTTCAAAATGCTCGCCGCGAACGTCTTGGCAACATGCTAATCTGATGTAGAATTGTCATCTAACGTTACTCAACATTTCAGCCGTGACTGATCTAATCGCAAGCGTTATTCGGTTTTTAGGTCGTCCAAGTTTAAGGGTTTCGTTTCGTATACAATAATTTTGACATATCCCCACAAAAAGAAGTCTAATGTAAAATTGTAAAAAATCTGAAAACACTTAATATTTCCGAAAAAGTTGAAGATAGGTATAGGACATTGTACATGAATTATGTCTAGAATTTTCTGAAGAATCCAAAAAATAAATAATATAGAGGGGGTCGCATTCGAAATAAGAAAGTTGGTATTGGCCACAGTTGCATGGAACACCCTATATAATTTTATTTTCTTGCTAAATATGCGCATTTAAAATTACAAATCGATGTGTCCGAGCGTTTTTCCTAACACCCCCTCATTTATTCGTTATCGAATTCATTCCACTTGGCTGTTACCTACACTCTGTAGAAGTCATAGACTATGTTGTTCTTGTACCTACAATGTTTCGTCTACGTTACTCATGAAAACATTTCTGGAATATTTGTTGCAGGTTGAAAACTGTTATTTTCTAGAATTAGTCTGACCTGCTTTTTGAAACCTGGAGATGGATACGGATGTAATTGGAAACCCAGTCACCAGTGGCGGATTTAGGGGGGGGGGGCGAAGGTGGTTTCGCCCCCTCCTCGGGATTATAATTCGTTCTGTGATAATATAATTTTTGCTGGTTTATCCGAGAATTATTACTGTGTTACTTTGGAATCGCCCCCCCCCTCAAAAAATTCCTAGATCCGCCCCTGCCCCTGCCAGTCACATTAGTGAATTGAGTTCACCAAATGCCATTAATAAATTAGCACGTTCTTCAAATATTTGATACCCATATACTCTGTTGATATTTTCATCTTCGTATTCGAAGAAGAAAGGAATGACGCACTAACGATCATTCTTGTTAATTGAATATATTTTTTGTAGCGTTCAATCAATTCGGCAGTGGTCCCTTGTCAAAGGAGGCTAAGCCTCGCTTCAAATCCTTATTATGTACCTACTTTTCTCACTCAGAATATTTAAAATTTAGCCAGACTTCGTTCGAATTATAATTCTTAGAAGTTGAACGAGAACCGTCAAATCAAAGGTGGTTGATTGAAAAACAAATTTGAAAGGTTATGTGGATCGATCAACGCGAAATCCCGTTCAATTGGTCCTCTTTATGAATTTCGTTGGTCCTTGCTGGACAATGAGATATACTTATGAATTTAATTCACAATAAATATATGTAGGTATCTTGAATCATAACACCTGTATTAATTTGGGAAACATAGACTTCA
Source organism: Adalia bipunctata (assembly GCA_910592335.1). NCBI lineage: Eukaryota > Metazoa > Arthropoda > Insecta > Coleoptera > Coccinellidae > Adalia > Adalia bipunctata. The sequence goes on along the minus strand of OU342949.1, from coordinate 6,145,105 downwards.
GATTTCATCGAACCTTCTGCATATTCTTGCTGTTATTTGTTCACATTTTCCATGAAGAATAAAAAACTTCATCAAAACTTCATTTGAATAGTTATTTCTTTCCATTTACTTTTCTTGTACTATGAAAAATTGACAAATGTATTGTGGCGATACGTAGTCCACCGATGTGTAGAACTCTGCACACTGCGAGCGCCGTGTTTGAGCCAATTCTCAGCAGAGGCCGCCACCCCCCAGCTTACCCTGGGTACCTACCTAGTGCCAGAAAGCTTTAAGACGGCAATCGTCTTCTACCTCTGATACCCTCGTTCGCTTCGAGTAGGGCAACTCACTACTACGTCATTGGCAGGCTTCGCTCACATCAGCCAATCTGATGAGTCCATAGTGGGCGAAGCCGGGACGATACGTAAACCCCATCCCCCGAATCACTAAATGGTACCAACGCGATACAGTATTATCAGAGACAGGTTGTCTCTGGTATTATCTAGGAGCATAGATAACTGGAGGAAAGGCTTAATTCATTTTAGACTGGCAATGACGGCGGAAGTTAAAGTTTCGTGTGACGCCCGCTTGTGTGGTGCTGTGATCGTTATGGATGCAAAGAATGTAATGGGGAAAGTACCAAGTGTCCACTATCGTTAGGCTCATGTACAGGGTATCCCATTTTGGGCACTTTTACGGGATATCTCCTATATTTTTAACGTTAGCGGGATGCGGTTTTCGCGACAGTGTGCTACTTTTTTGTGAAACTAAAGATGGCGCAATCAGTTTTTGCATAGCCCTCTTAGTTTTTGCTATACAGGCTGGAAATGAAAAGTATCACTTTTGAATCACCCCCCGTATCTCAGTTGTGCTTAAACTTGGAGAAATGGTTGGAACGCATACCTATAGATTTTTTTCCGTAGAATGCAGTGGCATAGTCAGTTTTTCAATTAAACTTTCCGTTTTTGAGTTATTGAGTAAACATATGTTTTTTTTAAATTGGACACCTGTATATTATTTTTATTCTTATTAAGCACAATCTCAGCTTTTCAAAAACATATTATTTTATGCATTTATTTTCAAAACCAAGCTCAGAATTCAAGATTTTGTAATTCAACTGTCAATAACAAGTAGTAGGCTATGACTGTTTATTAAAAACAAAAAATAAATGTCAAGATTTCGTTAGAAATCGAAAATAATGTCAACATAATATCTACATCAATCTACATCAAAATACTACAGCAAAACAGCTGGATGAAGAATGTAACAAATTTCAGAAACTAATTAATGACAGAAATTCAATGAGTTTTTTCCATGTAAATGTTCAAAGTATTTTAAATAAGTTGAATATTTTAAATTCTTATCTTTCTGATTTCAATTTTGACGTGATCGGTGTCTCGGAACATTGGCAGAGGGAGGCGGCTATCGGTAGCGTGAGTCTGTATGGTTATGTTCTAGCTGATTATTTTTGTAGGCTAGAAAGGGAACATGGTGGAACCGCTCTGTTTGTAAAGAATAATATCAAATTTCATCCATTAGATTTACAGTCGTATAATAGCGAACTGAACGCCGAGTTTTGTGGTATTCGATTAACAGTTCCTAAAATCACTGTTATTGTGGTTTATAGATCATGTGTAGGCGATGTCAACTTGTTTCTTCGTAACTTCGAAAATCTTCTGTCGGACATTATTAAGGTCTCTACTAAAATAATTATTATGGGCGATTTCAACATTAATTTCAAGGTTGCATCTGTTGTCTCGAATAATTTACATAGTCTTTTGGAATCTTTTGGCCTAAAAGCTGTGATACATGAAGATACTAGAATAGCGGTCACCTCCTCAACTCGGGTAGATAATATTTTAACAAACTTGGCGACTAACTCCATTCGCACGGGAGTTTTTGAACCGTGTATTGCTGACCATAAGGCACAATATATTGTTGTTCAGGATACCCTGAAGCTTACCAAACATGTGGTTTTCTCTAGAAAGGTAACAGCAGCTACCTTATCGAAGCTCAGATTATCTCTTTCGGAAGCAGATTGGAGTGTTTTTGATTCCTGTACCGATGTCAATGTGTTGGCATCCTTTTTGTCAAACACCTATACTATTTCTGTTTCTGTTTGTATGCCGATGAAAAAGACCACGGTATCTGTCTCTAAGTCACCGGTTGATTGGTTTGACGGAAATTTGAGATCTTTGAGGAGTTCATTGACTGCAATTAAGCTGATTGCTGATGTTAGTGGCGATCCTGCTCATTTTGCTTCATATAGATCTCTCAGGAGAGAGTATAATTCGCAATTGATACTCACTAAGAAGCGTGCCTATGATAATTTCATCATCTCCGCAGCTAATAAACCCAGTGCCTGCTGGAAAATTGTGAATTTTGAGAGGAATAAATCATCTTTTCCTAATGCTGTCGACATATCGCCTGATAGTTTGAATGATCACTTCGTTAACGCTGCTGATGTGATAATAAAATCCTTGCCACAAATACCTTTATCGCTTGTTCATGATCCAAAAAATTTTCCATCGGCATGTACTTCTTTCTTTCTTCATCCTGTTTCCGAACCTGACATCCTGGAGGCGGTTAGATCATTGAGTGATTCTAAGTGTTTGGACGCCCATGATTTGAACAAGAGCATGATTGTGGAGACGATTGATATAATAGTTAATCCTTTAACAACCCTTGTGAATTTGGTATTCTCGACGGGTGTGTTTCCGGATCCCTTCAAAGTTTCGAAGGTTATCCCTATTTTTAAGAAAGGAGACAGTACTTGCGCAAATAACTTTCGTCCAATATCCATTGTTTCAATCTTCAGTAAAATTATTGAAAATATATTAAAAAATCGGATCTATACCTATTTTGAACAAAATGAATATTTTTCGGTATCTCAGTTTGGTTTCCGAAAGAACCGGTCAACTTCGCAAGCAGTTTTTGGCGTGGTTGGATCCATAATAGAGGGTCTGGAGGATGGTCTGCACACTGGCATTACCCTCTTCGATTTGACGAAGGCGTTCGACTGCGTATCGCACGGTATATTAGTTGAGAAACTACAGCTCTATGGGATCAGGGGTGTGACTCTGTCTCTGATAAAATCCTATCTTGCAAACCGCAGTCAGTTTGTTCATTGCCGTGGTGTCTCCTCGGACTGCAGGAAGGTTGAGCATGGGGTCCCACAGGGCTCTATCCTGGGGCCTCTATTATTTACCATCTATATAAACGATCTGTGTTCCTTCATGTTGCCGTATACTTCCATCCTTTATGCCGACGACACTACTCTCATCTATAGTGATCGTAAAATTTCTGACCTACCTCAAATAGCAGAACTTGTTGAGAGAAGAGCAAACACTTGGTTTGTAGCAAATAAGCTGAAATTGAATGATGAGAAAACACAACATCTGAAATTTTCTGCAATGGGAGCCACAGGTGACTGCGTCAAATTGCTAGGCATAACACTCGACAACACACTTTCTTGGCGTAGTCACACAGATCAACTGAGAGGTAAATTGTCAACCTCAGTTTACATTCTTCGTCAACTGAGAGAAGTCACCAGCGCAAATGTCTTGAGAACAACTTATTTCTCCCTTTTTCAGTCTCATATCACCTACGGTATTGTACTTTGGGGGAACTCCCCTGGTTCCTTGGACGTGTTCAGGATACAGAAGCGAGCGATCAGGACGATGGGAGGTGTTGGTTTGCGAGAGCACTGCCAACCAATTTTCAGGAAACTTGGTATCATGCCGCTTCCATCGCTGTACATTTTTCACGTTCTTCTGGAAATTCATAGCAGATCTGACACTTTACTAAGGCAATCAGATATTCATCATCATTATACTAGGAATGCTGGCAATTTCCGCAATAATCGATGCCGCTTGGCCAAAACTCAGAAAAACTCGTTAGACTTAAACTTATACAACTGTTTACCGGATGATTTAAAAAAACTTGACAAAATGAAGTTTAAAGGAGCTGTGAAGACTTTGCTGTTGGATGGTTGCTTCTACTCTGTCTCTGATTACCGAGAACACTTTACTGTGCGTTTGTGACCTCAATATATTGTATTGTAAAGTGCAATTTATATAACTTTTGATGTGACTTGCTACAAATGTTGTTAATGTAATGTAGTCAAATAAATATCTATCTATCTATCTATCTACATCACATGATCGAATATTTAACTTGATTTAATTTGCAATTTTTTGAAAATTCACATAATTTGAAAATAAATGCATAAAATAATATGTTTTTGAAAAGCTGAGATTGTGCTTGATAAGAATAAAAAATAATATACAGGGTGTCCCATTTAAAAAAACATATGTTTGCTCAATAACTCAAAAACGGAAAGTGAAATTGAAAAACTTACTACGCCACTGGATTCCACGGAAAAAAATCTATAGGAATGCGTTTATACCATTTCTCCAAGTTCAAGCACGACTGAGATATGGGGGGTGATTAAAAAGTGATACTTTTCATTTCCAGCCTGTATAGCAAAAACTGAGAGGACTATGCGAAAACTGATTGCGCCATCTTTAGTTTCACAAAAAAGTAGCACACTGTCGCGAAAACCGCATCCCGCTAACGTTAAAAATAACGGAGATATCCCGAAATTTCAATTTTGGCCTATAACTCGGAAACGAAGGCAGATAGAGGAATGCAGTTGATGGCATTATCCGTTTCTCGAAAAATGAGGACTATAAGTTGCCATTCATTTTTCTCTATCTCCTCGGGTTAAAAAGTTCTAGTTCATGTAGCACCAATTTTGCAAACCCTGTACAAGCGTCCTTCAAACGGAAATACTTGCAATCGGGATATGTCTAGATATGAATCAGAAGTGCGATATAGCTATTCATACAGATAGTCAACTGCCGTTAAAGCTCCTCTACGTCATTGACTCAAAGCTGATTTGGAAGTGCCGGAAAAAAATCAACGAGACAGGCAAGAAGAATAAGGTCTTTTAATCTGAGTTCCCGGTCATTCGGGAATCGTAGGAAACCAAGAGGAAACCACTGGCCAGAAAGAGCGCACAAACGCCACCCACAGGCCCACAACCCTTCTGCGGTATAGGAAAATGCACCTATAAGGATGATGAAGGAGACAACAGAAAGAGAAAACCTCTGGCAGAATATCCCATGGATGGATCACTCGAAAAAGTTCCTCCGGAACTTTGAAACTGCTAAATCCAAAAAATATATGGATCTCATTGGCTTTTTCACAGAGCATTGTCGCCTAGAGAAGCATCTGTTGAGAATGGGTTCATCGGACACTGACGAGTGTAGATTCTGTGGGGAGGAGGAATAAGAAACACCTATTCACCTGGTTCGGGAATGCTATGCCATTGCAAGCCGAAGGAAAGGGTGCTTTGGACAAGAAACTTGTAGAAGTGGAGAGTTATCCTCGTTGAAGCCTTCCCAGACACTGGATTTCATCAAATCGCCGAGAAGCGAGTTGTAGGGGGCGCGTTGATAACAGCTCTAATAGGGGGCACAATAGACCTCAAGGTACCGCAGTGGACTGTAACCCCTTTTTACTATAAACTATCTATTCACTCTTATGAATGGTCACACTGTTTAATGTTTTCACCTAGAGGAGTATGGATACTAGTTATTTATATACAAGGCGTGCAGGCCAAGAGATTGACGTCAAAAAGGAAAAAACAGGAAACAGGTCCCTCGTGTCATGGGCTATTCGAATCACCCCCATGTATGTTATGCGATTTTTCACGGTTTTCGAGTTATGAATTTTTTATGAATTGAATTCGAATATTGTTTAAGGTACCTATATAGTAATATTACTATATTATACAAATTGAATCAATTTCAATACAAAAATTTCTTCTCTGGCTCTAACCATCTAATCTACCTGAACTTCAATGTGCAAAAACAAAATGTTTTGTTTTAAACGTGCTGTTGCTTTTCAGCCATCGAGAAACGTCAAACGTTTCAATCTACGGTTCAACGCCGGGTTGAACCGGAGGTTTATGATACGGAAGTCGGCCGCGGATTCAGGCGCAACTGACGAATTCATTTCATAATACCAGCTCTAAGCCCTCGCTTAAGTGGAACGAGCAGGACACGATAAAGAAAAAGAAATGGGCTATGACTTCCAGACAAACCTTAATGCTCCTAATGTGATCGTGAGAAATGTTTCCTTCCTAAAGTTTTATACTCGAACCCGTAATGGCAATCAAAGAGAAATAAAAAGGCTGTAGATTAGGTTAGCAACTCAGCGCATCCACCAAATTTGTGTCGCAGGACCCTGTACCCACGTGTTGAGCTTTATTTCATCACCTTGTCGTCCTTGTCACCGTATAAAAGGTAGGGTTAGTTCTTTATACTATGCTTATACTGTGACCATGTCACATCAGCTGCGTAATTCGTCGCAAGAAATGCGACACAAACCAATTAGGCTTGATGAGACAAAATAAAAATCTAGTTCAAAAAGGAAATTCAGCTGACTACGTAATTAAGTTAGGGATGAGAAAACTCAGTCGAAAATTACCACAGAAAAACCAAATCTGCTATTTGAATTCGAAGGTATATGTGAATTTTAGGGAAACATTTCGAAAAAGCGCTTAAAAATCCTATTCCGTTAGAGATATGCATATTATGTATTTCACAAAAAATGAAGTAAAATGAATGGTGATTACAATGATGAAAAAAAATTGTATGCATTGCATTTGAAAAAATGAAGAAAAATCGATTTGAAATTCGTCATGTTGATATTCTTTTTGTGGACACTCTGTATGCTGAAGATGCCTTATTATAGCTGGGTAGGATACTTTGAAGTCTTGTCTTTCAATCCATATAAAACTGTTATTGGTATGTGCAAGCGTTCGTGAAATATAATTGAATAACATAGCCTCTACAAGTATCTTTTTTTTGTCAAAATGGCCAATATTTCGAAAACTGTCGAATAAAAATATGTGAAAAATATACGGAAGCATGCAGAATGTTTCAGAGAATGGAAAAAGACTATTGAATATAGGGTGTCCCATTTGAAAAAACAAAGTCACCCGCTATTCCTCTTTTGTGGGCCACCCTATATATTCGAAAATATTTTTAGGTTGTGCTCTTCCTGTAGTATATCAAGTCTCCATCAAAAAATTTCGCAAAACGCAGTCCGTTACGCGTATATCGTCCGCTGCGGCACTAGTGGGACAGCCTGTATATGCGAGTAGGTCACCTTTATTCTTTATTCGAGGTAACATGACAGCGCTGCGTTACCTTCAAGAAAAAGTGGAGCCATATGCTCTCCCTTTCCTTAACCAGCTTGAGAATTCAATATTCCAACAAGATAATGCTCGACCTCATATTGCCAGAGTTAGGTTAAACTTACCCATGTGAATCTTTTGCCATGGCCGCCCTGATCCCCCCGATCTTTCGCCCATAGAGCATGTTTGGTACATCATGGGTAGATTAAGGCTCGGAAATTTATCCCAGCCCCCACGGTCTTCGGCGGGTCTGAGACATGAAGTAAAGGTAGCTTGGGATAGTAGGTATTCCTCAAGAAGAAATAGACCATATTATTGCATCAATGCCAAGAAGTGTTCGGGAGTGTATTGTATAGATAACCGCGGTGGAGAAACACATTATCAACTAATTAAAAAAAAAATTGTAACCCTTCCTTTTTTTCTCAAAAAAGAATATCAGTAGATAGACGAATATGGTTTCTATACAGGGTTGGGATAAAGTATGGAACTAAGTAAATATCTTTCAAACGGAAAGAACGATATTTATGAAAATTTGCAGGTAAGTGCAATGGAACAAAATGCATCTGATGTACATTTTGTTGTTAATAATATACTTTAATTTAAATGATATATGTATATGTTTTTACAGATTATGAAAGAGCTTGTTATTTTGAATTCGTACATACTGAGTTCAGTGTAAAAAAAATCATAGTGGGGAGGTGCTCCATCTTGTTGAAACGAAACCGAGAACGAAACATTTCGTGGTAATTGTCCATTCTGTTGAAGTGCAGGAATAATTTCGTTATTCAGTAGATCCGAATACTTGTCACCTTTCAAGTTTCCGTCGATAAAAAATTGGCCTATGAGCCTATTTTACAACATTTAATTTCTGTGGATGCTGGGTATGTGCTTCATGAATCCAATGAGGATTCTCATTTTACCAATATGTCGTTTTTACAAATTTTTCAACACTAAACTCAGTATGTATGAATTCAAAATGACAAGCTCTTTAAAAATCTCTAAAAATACATATATAGGGTGTCCCATTTAAATTGAAGAGGTTGATGGCATTTCCGGTTGAACTGGAAGTATATTATGAACAAAAAAATGTACATAATAATAATATAATAATAATAATAATAATATGTTTATTTTCTCATAAGATGCATTTTGTTCCATTGCACTCAACTGCAAATTTTCATAAATATCGTTCTTTTCGTTTAAAAGATATATATTTACTTGGTTCCATCCATACTTTATCCCAACCCTTATAGCATAGAATACCTGGTCTTGGCACTGATTAAATTTTGTTTAAGACTTTCTTGTCGATCGAAGATCTGTGATGGGGTCCTTCTTTTCATTTCTTCCGAAAGGGGTCGCGCTATTTTCCATTGCCGCAATAGCGTCACGACCGCGAAATATTGCGGATGATTCCGGAACTAGGACCCGATCTACAATCTAGACTATACAGTGCCGTTTCGATCTACAATTTTTGGTCACGACTTTTAGTTAGGAGTCGTTACACCGGGGTCTATGCATCTATGTTCCTATACATCTCTGTCATTAGAAATCTTCATCGTACACTGTATCCAAAATTTCTTATAAAACTTCCAGAGGACTGAATCTAAAATTCCTATTTTCGCTATGAACGGAAAAGTGAATGAATTACGCTTGCCAAAATGCGTTCGATTCGATAATACGATCTTCGTGAATATTTCATAGGCCATCAGACGGGGTATCGACGTAAAATCACCCATTAACTCTAGGCAATACCTATTCATCTCGTAAAAAACGGTTCTTCATTACAGAAGAGAAAAAAAGACGACATTTCAAATTTGTTCAACCAAATTTATTCACAAAGTAATACTGAACTTGAATGAATAGATACAAACATTTCACATTAATCCAAGATGTTCTGAAGCTGACACGTCAACAGTTTTATATCTTGTGCGTTTTTCGCAGTAGGTTTTTCTTTGCATAATAGTTTATTCAAACACTTGATTTCACTCTTAATTCTCTGTAAAACTTCCCCTATGGTATCAGTATCTTCCACAACATTCTCACTAAGTCTGGCTCTTTTGCTCTGGGGAAGACCACTTATATTGAAACTCGTACTTCTTTTGATGTCAAGAGGTTTATTGATGAAATTAGGAGATTCGGTTCTTTTTTCAAATGAAGGTTCTCTCGAAAATGTTTTACCATCCAATGAATCACAGGAGTTTTCCCTAGAAGTGAGATTTTTATTTTTCCAATTGAGGAAATTTTCATTAGAAATTGAACTAATATTTTCTTCCAGACACTGATGATCCATACTTTTCATAGGTAGAGCATTGAAATAGTCGTTTAAACTAGTTTTATTACTATTATGTGGTAGGTATTGTTCCAAATTCATATTTGGTAGCATCCTTGAAACATTATTCACTATAATATACTGATTACGGTATGCGAATTGTTGAAATGTGTTCAATGGAAGTCCCTTCAATGTTTCGTCATTTTCTTTCAGCAATAATTCAAAAAGATCTGATATCAAAAAGTTCAATTTATTCTGTTCCATATTATGCTCGGTTTTTCTGGTAGATAATTCACGAAGCAATAAACAAAGTTCAACTTTCATGAAGTTATTATTAGCAAGTTCTTCCATTGTTTTGAGAATCTGGAAAATTACGTAGAGGTTAATACCCTGATGGGAAGAGCAAGTGAAAATTATAGATGTTTGAAAGTTTTTTATATTCATCTCATTCTACAACAAATAGTATATTGAAGTATAAGTGGATATTAAGGTCTTTGAAACACGCGCGAAATAGACCAGTTATCCACGAATACTTTACGCAATTTTTTTTAACGGTATAATTTTTAATCTTTGAATACTATGAAAAATGCAATTGACAGATCAATAATTAATAGTTGACATTAAGATTTAACTTTGTTCGTGTTCGTGATGATAGTAACCATAACAATAACTTTAAAACACACGTGTTTCAAAGTGGCTCTTAAACTCGCCGAGATGTACTTGAAATGAGCAAATAGGATACCAATAAAAAAAATTATCTAACAGCTACACCGCCAAAAACCATCCCTCAGGAAAACTACGATATGGTTACGTATGAAAAAAAAATTTTTCTCTATTTCAGCATTGTTTTCAGTTATATTTTTCGTTTCGTGGTTGTCAGCACTGGCTTCCGATCCTATCAATTTTCAACACACGTCAATTGAAAAATGTCAATTTCGTAACAGTCACCAACTGCCAAGATACAATACAAAAGTCACTAGGATGTATAATCTGAATTTTTCATTGAATTTCAACGAAATTTGACTGAAATAGAGAAAATATCGTCTAATACTCGTTGCAGAATGCAATTCCAACACTCATGCGTTCGTATTGGAATAGGAGCCCATTCTGCAACTAGTTTTAGAATATACTATTTCCGAGACTATTTCCGACGACCACATCCGAAAATGACATATTATATAACACACTATTTAGTTACTTCGAAAATGACAAATATCACGTCATATATCTAAAGTGGAAACACGGGGTAAGAACTAGTTCATAAAATAATACTCACATGAAAAATTTGGTCATTGGACAAGTAGTGTATCAATTGCATTGTAATCGAATTCAAAGCAGAGACAAAGTATTTGAAACATTGATTATCAGAAAAGGCAACCTCGAAATTCGTCTCCCATAAGGTTTGAACTAAATTAATCAGTTTCTCTATATGTATGTCCAAAATTGAGTTTGATGCCCCTGCTAAAATTTTCAGTCCTTCAGTCTGAAATGAATTAAAAAAAATCATGGATGAATTGCATCGAATATTTGATTAGCATACCGATTTCATAATTTCCTCAACAGAAGCAATATTATCCAGATCATTCAAGTTTGGCAAGATTGACTCCATTAACGAATCCCAGTGATCATCATTCACTGGGATGAAATTCAATCCAATGGTTCTCCACAAGTGTATATATTCCGATGGTGGGTATAAATTCATAAAATACACATTTTCGTGTCCATCAAGAATGCTGAATAATTTCTGCATAAAATTTTTCAACAATAAAACTTTCGAAGATGAGAAAGATAGCTCAATTCGAGTTTTATTCATCAAATTCATGAGTTCAGATATCAAATCTTTTCTTGAAGTAGAAGTTGCTTGGCTAAAAACAAACATGAAAAACAATAAGATTAGGAGCCAATTTGAACATATTTATTCACTTGAATATAGCATAACTCTAATTAAGTTCAATAGTTACCTTATTATTTGTATCCATGTAGCAGAAGCCAAAAAATGGCATCCCATATGATTTCCAAGAATATTGGCAAGCATGATAGTTTCAAAGTGTTGACCATAAAAACTTGTATGAACTCCAATACATTGAGACATTTCAAAAGATAATTTATCAATGCATAACCTAGGAATTGTCATTACATCTCCAAGTATTTTTTCTGGATAGCCTAAAAAAAAATTTCAACATGATCGAACCATTACGCAGGGGCAAATCGACGTCTAGCAGGTTTTAAGGAAATGGATGGCACATTTCCGAAGAACCAAAAAACTGAATGCAGTATTTTCGAACTGCCTATTCAACTCAAACAAGGGTTATATAATTTCGTCACGAAGTGTATTTTTCGAATTTTGAGTCGGGAATGATTTCAAACGATGAGGTTCCACTCACTGATAATGAATCCATGACAAAATTTGATTCTATCCGTACTAGAAAAACAATAACTCTCGAACGGAAAAAAGCGAAATTCGATTAGGACGATTAGACGTTCGACATTGTGTTTTCCTGATAACGGATTCGATCAATTTTTCTGTAACAAAAGATTCGGGATGTATATGATTTCTCTGATAGCTGCTGTCCAATTTATTTTGTATCTACAAGGTGAATCTACTTGCAAGCTGAATGAACAAGAGCTCAAAAGCTCTTGATTTGACGTCAGTGCTTTCAGAGCCTGGTTTTATCAATCTCAGATTAGCATATTGAAGTTTTGGCTGCACTACAGTGCAGATCTTATATTTGAATTTGTTCATCATATATCTCAAAGGTAGAGTTCATTCCACCTGAGATGAGAATCTATCATTACACCCAAAAATTTGTATTTGTACGCTCTTGAGATCTCTATGACTCGATGTTGTTTATTGTGGCCGTTCGCTCTCAATCTTCTCATGATAGAAATTGGTCTAAAAACTCTGAAGACTCGCTCTGATCACCCCTCTTTAGTACAGCTATGAGAACTGATTTCTTAAACTCTCTCCGACACTGTCTAGTCTGAAATATATTGTTTATCAGGAAGTTGTGAGGATAATTTCCACAAAACTTTTATACAGCTGCTTGGTGGCTTTTCCGGTGAAAAGGATGAATTGAGTTTCTGGTGGTTCATCAAAGGCGGTCCACTTCCAAGGAAACACAGACTCTCTCTGAGAGGTTTGAATGCGGCTCTTACGACAACTTCTATTGCGAGGTCCCAAAGATCGCTATGTGCTGTTATTGAGCGAAATGCTCGATAAATTCTTCTTGGAAAATGCTCTTTGCGAGCTCTGAAAGATATCAGGAATGGAACCAAAACAAGAAATTCTCAATACGAGTTATCTTGAATGCAACGAGGACGAATTCCCATTGCGAGTTCCCAGAGATATCCTGGGTGCTACCAGAATAAGAAATTCACATTAGGAGCTCCCAAAGTTATCGTGAATATAACAAGAACAATTGAATTATTTATTTACCGAACGTAAAAACATTGTCCATTTTCGGTTCGTGTGATTGGACTCTGGGAAAAGCTCATCCAATTATTCCAATAAGTTAATACCTAGTGATTTACAATTTTGAGTCTGAAATACTCCATTATGATTACTTTTCATACAGGGTGAGCCATACAGCCAACCATACCTGAAATAATTATGCTTTGAAATTATTGATCCGGGAACTTTTTAGTGAATTAAACGGCTCACTGAATTTTTCTGATAGTTGTTGTGATTGTACCTTTGGTTCAATTCTTGCATGCGTAGATCATCCTGAATATACTTTTTTGTTGCTGAACAAAAGTATATTTATTAAGTAATAACCTAGGTAATGGCTATAATAAGATTTCTACTTTTCAATATACCTAGTATATAACTCGCTCTACACGTATATTGTGAAGTACCTACCTATACAAATAGGTTCGAACTAGTATGGGCCAGCAGATCTACCTTATCCTCATCGTAGAACTCGAGTGATTTTATTTGCGAAATGTCAAAGTTTGATCAATTTTCCTGAAGAAATGGAAAAATTATGGGAAATAGGAATACCAAGCTATTTTGCATTGACTTTTCCTCTTTCAATCCGTATATTTACATCACGACCAGGATATCTATGAAAAAAGTTTTATCAAGTTTAAAATGGCCCTTTTTGTCGGATTTTCTTGCGATTTTCGCGAATTTTAATGAATCGATTATTCCCCTTTCGACCGTATAAAAATTTCCTCACAGTATCGCAGCTTCGCTGCGATTTTAAGATTCTTCTGGACCACTTTTAGACAGATTCTCTCGGGCCGGTCCACCCAGTTACCATTTTAGTATAGTATAGAATAATATACCTACACAAAAAGATGGATAAAATTTTCATCTTTTTGGGGGTGATAGCGCAGTGGGTAGTTATATAGTGAAAAGTGGTTACAGTCCACTGCGACCTAAGGTCTATTGTGCCCCCTAATAGAGCTGTTATCATCGCGCCTCCCACAGCTCGCCCTCCAGTTCCAGAGATTTGATGAAATTGCGCAGTGGGTAAGCCATAAAGTTAATCAAAGTTCACTAAAAAAGTTCTCGTTTCAATTATTTCAAAGCATAATCAGTGGCGGCGCGTGGATTTTATTTTGGGAGTGCACATGTGGGAGTTCGGGGGAGGAAAAAGATTGAAAACTAACCTTCAAAACTCGCATTTTAGAGCAGTTTGTGACGTTCTTTCGCCTTATCTTGAAATAATATTCAGAAATAGGGTTAACGCAAAAATTGTGAGTACAAGGGGTACCGTCTGCTAAAGTATAACGGAAAAACTATAACCATTTGTAAAATGTTTGAAATGTCACTTGTTTCATCACTTATCACGGATACGAATTCTGAGGCAGCAATTTCTTTTTTGATGTGTGCATGACACACAGAAAGCATACAGTCCAATTATCCATTTGAATGTCTTTGGATGTTCCTTTTAATACTATGGATTGATCCAAATGATCCCTGAGTGCTAAATCTAATTCAGCCGAAAATATTCTTTCTTGATAAGACCTTTAAATATACCAGAATTTATCGAAACATTTCCTTCATAATGGCTACGAAATGCTTTTTCAAAAGCACCACAAAATTCAGTACAGTTTATGATTTTCGATAAAAATGTATCTGTTCTTTTTCACTTGCTCATAATGTTTCTCGATTTTCAGTCGGTAAGCACTGTCTAATTGTTGTCGAATATCTTGTTTACCTAGTAAATTAGACCCTATTTTGGCAGAGCGGTGTGTCTTATTGGAACTTTAATGTCTTTTAATTTTTCTTTTAAATGGATTTAATCCTTGACACCGGATCTCGTCCATTCTGTTTGATCACAACCAGCAAATAACAAACAAGGAAAACAATAAATACTATTACTAATTTCACAACCACATAACGATTCGGCTTTTTCATAAGTCTCTATCTCAAAGATTCTTCTATAATCGCGTGTTCTACATTTTGTTACATGCGTGATCGATAAATTCAGTTTTGGACGACCGGCACTTTTGGATTTTTTATTTTTCTTCTGATGTCAGCAAAGAAAAACGAATTGTTTTTAAATATGGTACGCTAATGCAAATCAGATTCTCCAAATTTTCGGCCATATTTGCGCGAATACAACAAACACGGTAGACTGTATCCCACCCATAGATGAAGAATTATCTCACCTACACACGACGTACATCCATAGAACTTATAGTACATGGAATGCTATTACCAGATCAAAAAGTGGGTAAACATCTAAAGTTGGAGGAATCTCTAAATTTCCATGTTCCCATGGATACGACCTGTCACACCGAACAGAAACACAGAAATGTTTGCCGAAATGCCAAGTGAATCGGATCTTGACGATTAAATTCATAGTATTTCTGTGTTTCTATTCTGTATGACCAGTCGTAACCATGGCAAAATGGAAATTTCAGTATTCCTCCAACTGGAGATGTTTATCCACTTTTTTAAGCTGAGCAGCAAGGCTAATGGCATTCCATGTACTATAAGTTCTATGCGTACATCTTAGTTCTTCAGCTAAATACTGTGGACTGCTACGGGACGTGTGGGGTGCGAGGGGTATCTGCTGCTCCAATCAAGGATCATTTTTAGTGAGCAGTGTACGTGCCGACTGCCGTCTAGCGTCTACGAGTATATTTGCATTGGCCGCATTGGCGTTCAAAGTTCGCTCGCCGTCTGGAGTCTGAAATACAGAAGCGTGAACCGGAACATCGGAAATGAAAAATTAAATTGAATACCCAAATATAAAACGTTACGTTTATGTCAAACACTCAAGTAAATTCCTTTAGATGAAGATATTAGTTGGGGGTACACGTGCACATGTACACTTATTGAGCAGCCGCCACTGACGACAAGGTATTAACTTCATGGAATAATTTCTCTGTGACGGAACTGTAGAATTATTGAGTGTTTGTAAAAGCTATTGTGATTTAATCGAGAATAACCCCGTAACAGTAAATATTTTTAGCGGAACCTTTCCATGTACATCTGACCGAAACTCATATTAAACTCATAGGCGCAACATAAAATCAATCCGGCTTTTCAATTTGAAGAAAAAACTGATAAAGTCAGTAATTCCCCATTTTAACGCCCTGTATCTCGAAAACTGGTCATAGTATCGGATTCAGAATTCATACCTCTGAAGATGTTATGGAAATCAATATACAGTGCAATATTTGGCAACAGAATCCTGGAACAAGTCAATTTGTGTTCCACTTTACTAAATTTTTATGCATTTTTGAAAGATTTTTGTTGCACCCTGTTCCTCCCCATCAACCCTCTGAATTTTTTGAATAGGGAAAGTGGGACATGTGGTACACTTTATTGTATCTTCTTTACGGGCGTACAAATTTTTTTTTTTTGAAAAATCAGTTAGTTCAAAGAGGTTTTCAGTGTGTGCACTTTGTCATGGCTCATTTACTTTGAGACGATGGTACCTGATGAAATTTGTCACCGAATGAAAGTCGATCATTTCATTTTTGTTCATGCACAACTTTCAACCCCTCACGTGAAGAATTAGTATGACTGAAACACTGCGCTTCAGTTATGATCTCAAGTAGGTTTGTTTTTAGTACGTTTCTACTGAAATTGAAACTTTTAGAATAAAATGTTTTAATTCAAAGAAAGAGCTATGACAAAGTGCACATACTAAAAACCTCTTTGAACTCACTAATTTTTCAAAAAAAAAATTTCCCGAAAATTTCTGCACGCCTGTGAAACTTACTAATTTAAAAAAAAATTGTCAAAAATTTCTGCACGCCTGTAAAGAAGATACAAAGACCTTGCCAAAAAAGTACCACATGACCCACTTTCCCTTTTTAAAAAATTTAAAGGGTTGATGAGGATGGCACAGGGTGCAACAAAATCCTTCAAAAATGCATAAAAATTGGGTAAAAGTGAAACAAAAATTAACCTGTTTCATGATTTTATTGCCAAATATTTTTCTTCTGAGAGACTGAACTGTATAATGAGAAAATAGTTACATTTGACCGAGGAAATTTTTGAATACAGGTTGTTCATGTTTTTTGTACTTTTCCGAAAATAGAATTCCCCCCAATGAATGAACCACCTTGAATATTTTGGATATCGGAGACACACATATGTTTGTAGTATTACTTTTCCCAAAAATCAATCCATAAATACAGGGTTTCGAATTAATAAAAAAAATATTATGTCTTGTCAGACACCCTGTATAAAAATGTGTACAGGGTGTCCCAAATTCGATGATCACTGAGAGCATCTCGAGGGGTGGACATAGGGGTTAGAGAAAAGATGTTCAAGGACTTCCGAACTCTCTTTTCAAAATAATCAATTGCCAGCAAACAGATCCCAGATATCTGAATTAATTCTCGAGTTTCAGGGCGTTTCGAAAAAATTGCTGTTTCAAATATTTCGCTATATCTCGTTTTCTGTTGGAGATATCACGTAAATTCAAAGAAGTTTTCTTTTGTAATTTCTATTGCCTATACGCTGCTTCCATCTGATCCGAAAAATTATTCGCCGTTCAAGTGCTAGAAAGAAAAGTTTTTTTTTTTAAATGGGGCATTCTATATTTTTCATCGTTGCTTCTTAACCGGAGATTCACCGAGTATCATCCTGTAACCGGTTTTTCGAAAATCTGATCCGTTTCAAAAATATTGACTTTTTCGTCTTCGCTTGAATCGATATTACTACTGATAAGTCTATCGATTTATTTTCAAACGAAAATGAGTTGCTTGGAATTATCACGAGTCCGTAGGACGAGTGGTGTTTCCACAAAGCAACCCATTTGAGTTTGGAAATAAAATATAGACTAATGAGGTAAATTCAATCTCGCGTGATATTTTATAAGACTATTTCACGAACAAAAGGAAAGGTCGGAAACTTCATATTCGAGAAAAGCAATGAAAAACATGTAATGTTGACTACAGTGGCTTTATACAAGACAGTGGCGACAATAGACGTTCACGTTTTGATTGGTCGGACTGTTTTCGACCAATAATGGCGGACTTCCATTGTATTGTTGTCATGTATCTGAACATAAAGCTCAAGATCGAGTCAAATGTCAAACAGCTCGACACTCAAATGTAAACAAATATCCGCCATGTTTGTTCAAAGACGTGTTTTATGACCCTATTGTCGCCACTGTCTTGTATAAAGCCACTGTAATGTTGACGTCTCCAATTAATATTTATTAGTTGTCAAACCCTTGGTATCCATAGTTCAATCACATATTAGTCTGTGGTTCAATCATTTGGTATTATCGCGATAATACGAGCTGTTTTTGGAGTGTGATTGGTCAGTTTTTGAAGCGAGTGAAATAGTCATATACTAGTATGGGCCAGCAGATCTACATTTTAAGTAGTTATCCTTATCGTAGAACTCGGGTGATTTTATTGTCGAAATGTCAAAGTTTGATCAAGTTTCCTGAAGAAATGGGGAAATTTTTGAAAAAATGAATACCAAGCTATTTTGCATTGACTTTTCCTCTTTCGATCCGTATAATTACATCACGGTCAGGATATCTGTGGAAAAAGTTTTATTGAGTTTAAAATGACCCTTTTTGTCGGATTTTTTCGCGATTTTCGCGAATTTTTTTAGAATACCTCTACTCCGCCTAGAGAATCGAAATTTCACCCAGGTAAGATTCGATTATTCCTCTTTCCGACCGTATAAAAATTTCTATACCGTATCGCAGATTCTTCTGGACCCACTTTTAGACAGATTCTCTCGGGCCGATCCAACCAGTTACCGTTTTAGTATAATATAGAACTAGTATGGGCCAGCAGATCTACCTTTTGAAGTTATCCTTATCGGTAGGCCTCCGGTCGCGGAATCTGAGCGCAGTTGTCAGATTGTGTTCCGGGCTTTCTCTATAGAAAGCTGTGGCCATAATCTGACAGCTTACAGCTACAATGTCAAATAGTTCTCTGTGATCTCTGCAGATCGGGCGATTTTATAGGAGAAATGTCAAAGTTTGATTAGTTTTCCTGAAGAAATGGGGAAATTACGGAAAATATGAATACCAAGCTATTTTGCGTTGACTCTTCCTCTTTTCGAGCAGTATATTTACATCACGGCCAGGATATCTGCGAAAAAAGTTTTATCGAGTTTAAAATTGCCCTTTCTGCCGAATTTTTTCGCGGTTTTCGCGAATTTTTTTGAAATACTTCTACATTGCCTTGAGGATCAAAATTTCGCCCACGTACGAATCGATCATTTCTCTTTCCGACCCTGTAAAAATTTCTCTCCTGTATCGCAGCTTCGCTGCGATTTTAAGATTCTTCTGGACCCACTTTTTCGACAGATTCCCCAGGCCGGACCATAGAGTTACCGTTTTAGTATAATATAGAATAATACCACAAGAGATGAAATTTTGAACATGTAGTAAACGTCTGCATGCAACAGAAATCCATTCTTACTTTTAATAAATAAAAAACAAATCCGAAAATCTGGGCAATTTACAACTTTTACACCCTGTATTTAGAAAACTAGCCATTGGATTGGGTTGACCCCATTGACACTTTGGGTTACTAAGTCGGGTACAACAACATACCAAACTCTAAGAAAATTTGACTGGTCGCCACTTTACATAAGAAAAGTGCGGGGTCCTTTGTCCATTTAAACGTTTTTGTACGACCAATATAAACTGAAATAGCTGTTGAGTAAAATATAAACAATCACCCGGTACAGTTCACATGAGAATCAATAAGTTATTATAAATGAATATTTTTTAAACATACATGTTATTATGTTACTGAAGATCATATCCACTGTGGCATAGAAGGAACCAGAATCCAAACTATCAGTAGTTTGATTTTTGATGTATTCTAATATTCTCATATTCAATTCCAAAGAACCAACATCCTTATTCGTTCTACAATTTTTCGATAAAATCTATAACAATATGAGCAGTATTGATTAGATAGGAAATTCAAGTCGTAACTGAAAATGGGTTCTGAATATCTGATACAAATTATTTCTTTCATTCAATAATAAGTTTAAGTATCACTTACTTGCTCTAAAACTTCCTCATGCAATAAGTTTTCTTCAACAAACGACGTTATAACATCTAAGAGACAAATTTGAATAGATTTTCTCACATCTTGTTTCAACATTTGTTTTTCTGAAAACTCTGGGGAATAGTTGTAAATACTACAAACTAAGTTATATATAGAATCTAAATGATCAAGATGCAAATACTGCCAAAATTTATTGATTATTTTCAAAGCCACCTTTAGAAGAAATCCGGATAACTTCAAGTACTGTAATACCTGTTTATCATCAAAATTCCCCTGTAAAAAAAGAAATAGAATCAAACATCTAAGATTTTCATAAACCACACTAAAGTGAAACTGATAAATAGAAATTAATCAAGAAATTAAATAATGTTCCAATTCATTGTAAATCCACCGACTGTCGAATATTTTTTGGTGTTAGTGCTGGAGGCCAAACGATAGAAATTTAGCTTTGTTCATAGAACGATTATTTGCTTGAACAATTGTTTTATGGGGACATTTCAATCAATCTTTATAGAATATCCAACGGGTGAAAATGATCCAGATTGAGAGCATTTTATTTAAACAATTCTGAAAATGTGTGACAAAGTCGGATGTGCATGTTGTTAAAATCAAGAGGATTATCCGATTATCTTCAAAACAATTGCCTGGCACGTCTCGGAGCCCTTTTACCTTTTTTAAGAATGCCAACTATTCATGCGAGAAAATAGGGGCACTAAAAGCCCTGAGAGGAATTCGGGAGCTTTCGATTGTTTGCTCATCTCCTTGTGAATCCACCTACTAGGTAGATACGCATTTTCCAGTTCAAGAAAATCTTGGGCAGCTGCCAAGAAAATCGCCTATGGCCTCGGTTCTGGTGTTGCAGAAATATTGATTTTTTTTCAATTATTAGGTAGAATTTCATACGATACAGGATAATGCCTGAATCAAGCGCCCTTTGGCGCTATACGCATGTACGCATCCGTCATGAACTTTTGCGCCATTATCATGT
Organism: Adalia bipunctata; assembly: GCA_910592335.1. Classification (NCBI taxonomy): domain Eukaryota; kingdom Metazoa; phylum Arthropoda; class Insecta; order Coleoptera; family Coccinellidae; genus Adalia; species Adalia bipunctata. Next base: position 6,124,201 of record OU342949.1, on the reverse strand, counting down.
GGAATATTGATTGAATTCTTCCCTACAGGGTGTTTCAAAAAAAGCTGACCTCGTCCATAGGATAGATAGAAAACTGAAAAGTAACTGAAGTTTGTTTAATAAAAAATTTTGTAACGCCATCCCTATTCAAGATGAAGGGCGTTGAGTGAAATGTTACATGAATTTAAAGCCCTCAATCCCACTTTTTTAACATGTATCTGTTTTATCGATGAGGTCTCATTAACGCGACAAAAAATTTTGAATTCACATAATGCATACTTATTGATGCGGGTAGCGGGTAGATACTCTTTCACGATCCCGGTAAAGGAAGATCTTCTTCAGGAAAAAGATCCTATCCACGCGAGCCTTGGTTCTCCCCTCAACCCCACATTCCGAGGGGGAGGGGACCATGTCACAACCCAGCATCCTAACTAAAAATCCACTTAATCCCTCCAATATCCTCACCACTCGTCAACCCGTCTGGCCAGCATGACGAGTTATGGCTAAATACCTAAAATGAAAAATGTACGATTCTACCTTCGGGTCACATGTTCTTCCAGAACAACAAAGACACAAACCCACATATCGGAGGCATCGGTAAATAAAAGGATAAAACACTTGGTTACAAAAACTGTCGCAATATCAGACAGAGTCATATACACTGTACAGGGTCTTTCACGAGGAACCTCACCCATATTTATACGGGAAACTACTGAACGTATTTTCATGAAATTCACCACTTATAAGTATTTCACGATGCTGATGAAATCTAAAATATTTTCAAGGCATGAGCACCTCCGGTTTTTCCGGAAATGACGTAAACTTCCGTTTTTCAAATTAAAACACCATTTTTTTATTGCAGAAATAGATTCCTTAGAAAATTTCAAGTTATTTTGATGTAACATTTTTCAGTTTTGGTTGGAAAATTCTCTCTGAGCGGGAAAATTCGAAAAAAAAATCGAAAATAGAGCTCCGCTGAAACAAGAATAACTTCGAGGTTTTTGGATGGAAAATTTTCATTTTTTGGATTTTTCAAGATGTAAGATTGATGTATCCACTTTAAAAATCGAAATCGCGATTCATGATACAGGGGGTGAAAAAATCGCTTTCAAAGATAGGGATGACAAAATCGTGAAAAATCAATTTTTTCAAATTAGAACCCCATTTTTTTAAGGCAGATATTGAATCTACGTTAAAAAATAATGTGAGTGTATGCATAACACCCTTGCCCTAAAGTGGATATTAACTCAGAAAATATCCATTTTAGGGCAAGGGTGTGATGCATACACTCACATTATTTTTTAACGCAGATTCAATATCTGCCTTAAAAAAATGGGGTTCTAATTTGAAAAAATTGATTTTTCACGATTTTGTCATCCCTAACTTTGAAAGCGATTTTTTCGCCCCCTGTATCATGAATCGCGATTTCGATTTTTAAAGTGGATACATCAATCTTACATCTTGAAAAATCCCAAAAATGAACATTTTCCTTCCGAAAACCTCGAAGTTATTCTTGTTTCAGCGGAGCTCTATTTTCGATTTTTTTTCGAATTTTCCCGCTCAGAGAGAATTTTCCAACCAAAACTGAAAAATGTTACATCAAAATAACTTGAAATTTTCTAAGGAATCTATTTCTGCAATAAAAAAATGGTGTTCTAATTTGAAAAACGGAAGTTGACGTCATTTCCGGAAAAACCGGAGGTGCTCATGCCTTGAAAATATTTTAGATTTCATCAGCATCGTGAAATACTTTCAAGTGCTGAATTTCATGAAAATACGTTCAGTAGTTTCCCGTATAAATATGGGTGAGGTTCCTCGTGAAAGACCCTGTATAGTAGTGCATATATCCGAGATGTACCTAATAACTGCAAATCATTCAAGTATACGCTCCCACCAGCAACTCAGATGACGAAGAAGTTGAGAGGATGTATGAAGACATTTCAACGGCGAAAGCTGAAAGATCTCATTTCAAAGTAATTATAGGTGACTTCAACGCCAAAGTGGGAAATAATAACATCAACAATATCCCCAAGGACCCCAACAGAGGAAATTTTGGCCTAGGAAGACCAAACGAAAGAGGAGATAGATTGTTCAACTATGTACAACAAGAAAATTTATATTGCATGAATACTTCCTTCAAAAAACCAAATAATAGAAGGTGGACATGGATAAGTCCAGTCGGGAGATCCAAAAATGAAATTGACTTCGTAATATCTAATAACAAGTCGATTTTCACGGATGTGTCAGTGATCAACAGAGTCAACATGAGAAGCGACCATAGAATGGTGAGGGCAAAGGTTGAAATTAACAAGATAGAAAGAAGTTTTTAACACCTAGGAGGTTCCCAACCACTACTGAACTTAGAGATAACGGAGATAAATACCAGGAGGAACTTCAGGAAAAACTAACAACCAGAGAGAACCTAGCTACAATGGATACAAGTGAGTTGGAGAGAAGAATAAGAGAAACTATATTAACAGCAACTAAGAAAATATGCTCAAAAAAAACAAACTGAAACAGGAAACAAGAATTTTGATACGAGAAAGAAGTGGATTAGATAGAAATTCCCTGGAATACAAAGAACTGAACAGGAGATTAAAAAGGAAAATAAGACAAGACATTCGAAACTATAATACCGAAAAGATCAAAGAAATAATAGAAATAAACAAAAATATGAGGATACTTAGGACATAAAGGGATGGAGGAAGAAATAGAATCTACCAAATGAAGGATAAAAACGTTACTATCAAATAATCAGAAAGCTTAATTCCATAAGGAAACATAATAGAATAATCGATTAATCAGATACACCGCGTTCATTGATATAAATATCAACGATTAACTCATATTTCATCGACTCAATCAAGAAGAACGACAATGTTGATACTAACGTTGACAACATTAAATCTTGCAGTAAAAGCATATTTCTGAGTCCAATTGTAGAGCAGGAAATGTATGAATATATCTTAAAACTCAAAAATAGAAAATCGGTTGGTTATGATGAGATACCTGTAGAACTTATTAAAAAATGTGCATTGATAATAACACCACCTTTGACACACATAATCAACCAGACTTTACAAACAGGAAAGTATCCTCAGATGCTAAAAGAAGCACTTGTGATACCAATATTCAAAAAAGGTAGTAGAGAAAGTCTTGACAACTATAGACCTATATCACTGCTATCTAATGTGAATAAAATTTTTGAAAAGATAATCTCTGACAAACTCATTAAGTTCTTTGAAGAAAATAACATCATGGTTAAGCAACAATGCGGCTTCAGACGGGGTAAATCGACAATAAATGCCATATACCAAGCACTCAAAACCATCATAAAATCACTGAACCAGCAACATACTACAGTGGCTCTATGCTTGGACCTGTCGAAGGCTTTTGATAGAGTTGATCATGAGAAGCTATTAGCCAAAATGGAAAAGTATGGGATTAGAGGTGTAGCACTGACACTGATGAGGTCATATCTCACAAACAGGATGCAAAAAACAGCCAGCAAGGGGAAAGATGGGAGCATAAAATCTTCTGAATGGAAACAAGTATGGAGTGGGGTTCCCCAGGGATCCATCCTGGGTCCTTTGCTCTACATACTTTATACAAATGATTTGGTTCAATTCATTGAGAATGATGTTGTTATGTTTGCAGATGATACAACAATAATATCTATAGCTGAAAATGAAAATGAATGTAGAATAAGTCTTGAAAATGATATGGAAAAGATGAATAAATGGTTTAGAGAGAACAACCTAATGCTCAATATAAACAAAACCAAACTCCTATGGTTCAGAGGTGAGGGAACAGATGAGCTAAATCTAAAATACCAAGACATTAACATCCAAACAGTCTCAAGTCTATCATTTTTAGGAATAAACTTTGATCAAAGACTAAATTGGAAGTGTCAAGTTGAAAAACTTGCACCAAATATAGCACGATACTGCTACGCATTAAGGATTATCCGAGATACAGTGGGGGTGGATGCTGCATTGTCTTCCTACCATGCATATGTGCATTCAAAGATCAGATATGGGATCATTTTCTGGGCAAGGTCGCCAGAAGTTGAGAGAATCTTCCTGCTGCAGAAAAGATGCTTGAGAGTCATTTTCAAGATGAAGCGAACTGAAACTTGCAAGGACATATTTCGAGGTTTTGGCATACTGACCTTATACAGTCTGTATATATATGAGTCTGTAATGTTTGTCATCAACAATCCAACCGAGTTCAAACATCAAACAAATGGAACATTCCTACAACACAAGAGGGAAAAATTGCCTGATTGAGGATAAGCCCAATTTTACATACTTGCAAAAAAATGTTACATATAGTCTGTTAACAATTTGGAATAATTTACCACAAAAATTTAAGAATCGATCTTTCGGTGTACAAAAAAGTAGCCTAAAACGTTTTCTTGTAAACAAATGCTATTATAGTTTCAGCGAGTTCCTCAATGAGAAAAATTATGGGGAACTGTAGAGTTTGTTTTTTGTTTAAGTTTATTTAAATTTCTTTCTTGTATTCTTGTATTTGACATGATCAACACCTGTACTGGTTCTAAGATTTAATAAATGTATCTCTCTCTCTCTCTCTCTCTCAACCGCCATGGATCCGACTCGAACTTGCCACAAATCATCATCCAGGGAACTCATGGCGGTTGTCGATATTTATATCAATAGCTAGGCACACACGAAAGGGAAATCCGTGAGATCTGATCCGCAGTCCAGATTTGTTACAGTTCTGGACTGCAGATGGAATCGCTCCCGCCGATCTGGTCTGTCGGGATCATTGAGATAAATGATCCGCGACAGACCAGATCGGCGATAGCGATCCCATCCCCAGTCCAGATCTGTAACAAATCTGGACTGCTGATCATATCTCACGGATTTCCCTTTCGTGTGTGCCTTGCTAATGAACGCGGTGTATCTGATTAATCGATTTTACTATGAAATACGAAAAGAACCAAATAACAGACATCGTTGAACACTACTACTCTGAGCTATACTCCTCTGTGACACCAGAACCCAATACGCACTCGGATAGAGATATTAAATGTCGGTTCGAGGAAATACCAGAAATTAGTATAGAAGAGATCACTGTCCCAGATGAAGGACGGCAGAACTCCGGGAGAAATAGAATCACAAAGGAAATGATGGAAATGGGAGGTAGAGTAACTCTCGAAGCAGTTAAAACTCTGATGAATAAGTGTATACACAGTATACAGCAAACTGTCATTCCAGATACATGGCAAAATGCACAGGTCACCCTAATCCACAAGAAGGGAGATAAACTGAATCTAGATAACTACCGCCCAATCAGTCTCTTACAATAGTTATATGAAAATAATAGAATTCATCATATTTTATGAGTGAACCACGGAGTTTATATGCTTTTTAAAACAAGAAACTATCCTAAAGCAACACTCACAAAGAAAATTTCACTCAATACTTATATGATCAAAACTATTAAAATTGGGAGCTGAGAAGCATTGGAAAAGGAATTTTTACAGAGCATGGCAAGCTAGAACTTCTTTAATTTTAATTTGATAGAAAATTCAAATATTCATAAGTTTTGCATATGAAAGATGGCACTCACTATTCACATATTATTTCTCAATAAAAATGCACTTAATTCAAATAGGTAATTGGTTTGATATTCCTGAAAGTAAGATCGACAGAAAATATCGAAAAAATGTTCTCATAAAAAAAAAATTACAAGCAAATATACGTTCTTAATATCTACATGAACAAAGCAAAATTCCCATTGTTTGACCAAGGTGGAAAAAACCCTTCCCTGGACTGGTCGATAGATTGCCATTATTATGTATAAAATTACATTGTTAAACCACCATTACTAACCTCAAAAAGTATTTGACTGGTCTTTGGGAAGAACACAATTTCATAGAGAGGATTCTTGTACCAGTGGCGGCTTGTCCTTTGAGGCAGGTGAGATGGTGCCTCAACAATAAATTTTGAAAAATACACATATTAAACGAATATTCTATTATATCATTCCATCATCACTTTCATTTCTGACACAATTAATTTCGCATATTTATCCATTCTTCATCTAAAAGCATTTATGCTATAATAAAAAAGTCTTATCTATAATTTCGCATTTAACAAGAATGATTACGCGTTCGGCAATAAATATCCGTTCACTTATTACATCCCGACCAATGTATTTAGGTTATTTGACAGGATATGCACTTGCCAAACGCGTTAAAAGGCTCCGCGTTTTCATATCTCCCTCCATTCCTGTTTATCCATCTCACTTCCTCTTCAAGAAGTAAACGGTTAGAGGCTGGCCCCACGCGCTTCCTTGTCTAGCACGTAATCTTCGAGAATCTACTGCTGCGTCTGTCCGCTGTGGTAGGCGCGTTTATAGACCGATATGAGGCTATAGATGGAGGCTAGCCTCAATTCGATTTCTTGGCCGGATATTCGTTCAGAACTTCGGAAGTTGGCTCGGAGAAACGGTAGTAAAATGTCGATTGTTGTCTGGCACAGGGAAAACTGCTCTGAATTCGGTCGTTAAAGAATGATTATCATATTTGATAATAATTTTTGGATACTCTGTGTCGTGTAATCTGCGATATCTTCTGAAATAAGCATTTTTATTTCTAATCAGATTCAAATACAACCCGATTTTCAAATTTAAAGCAATGAGTATATTTCAAATAAGAGATCGGGAAATAAGATTAACTAGGTACCTAGAATATTTTTAAAACAGACTTTCTACCTGTTGGGGTGTTACTAGCAAGGAACTGATTTTTTCAAAGGAAAGATAAAAACAAATTTGACAATGCAGCCATAATGATAATATCAAAAGCAATAATTCAATTTATTGCTAAATTTCAGATTATCACGCAACTGACAAAGAAGAGAGTTCACTAGAATTCATATTGTTATACCTTAGACTATACAGGATGTTTCTAAATTCATGCGAAAAAATTCAGGAGGTGATTGCTCGTGTGAAACTAAGATGGGTCTTTCCTGTAACAAAATTTCCTCAGCCCACCTCTTCCCAAGATATCACCCTTGAAAGGTAGTGACTGAAATTGAGTATTTATTTCTTTTCTCTTCAGATATTGGTTTCAGGAAAAAATTTAGGAATAAGAAATTGTTTTGAATTAAATAAGGATTTTAACTTCATTATACCTTCATTAATGAATTTCAAGTTATAACTTTATTTCATGAAACTTCCTCTTGAAAAAAAGGTTTTGATATGAAATGAAGTAAGGTTGCTAATTTCAACCCCGTATAATGTAACAGAAGTTTTGAAAAATACCTGGGGTTATTACTTTCCGAGTGCACGAAAATACAGAATTTCAAGTTTCTAGCTTCACTGAAATTTCAGAAAAAAATAAATTAAGTCACGACATTTAAGCGTTATATCTCAGGAAGGGGGAAGGGGGCTGAGGAAATTTTGTTATAGGAAAGACTCATCTTAATTTCATACGAGCAATCAATTTTTTCTCATGAATTTTGAAACATCCTGAATGAGGCAAACCATTTGAAACTATGAAGTTTTTTCCCCCTTAAATTCCAAAAATTTTAGATCATGAATAGAACACCCCATACAGCTGTGTAGGCAACGCCACAACTAGGAATTATTTTTCTGATGTGCCTCACCCCTCACCACCATAAACAAGCCCCCACTGTCTTGTACGGAATTATATTCTCTAAACATACCACTAAGCAGTGAGCATTTTTATTGTGATATCCATTACCAACTCACCAGTGCCATATCCATGAAATTTATTATTTGCAATTCTAAGAGCTCAATTTCCCTTACACAATAGAATTCTTCATTTATTAGGATTTCTTGATGTTTCTCAATTATACAACAAAAACTTTTCCAACTGTCAGCCAATGCTTTTATATTGAGACCCAGCAAAATTTCTATTATATTTGAAATTGAGTGAATAGCTGAAATTGAATTTGAAGAATACACTACAAAATAATATGAATATTTTTTACCTACTCTCAATCAAAATTTTGGCACAATCCCTTTCATTAGCATCAATGGTGAGTACAGCCACAATATTGAGGAATTTCACATGGCATTCATGATTCTTTTTATACAATAGTAGAATTTCATTAGAGTCTTTCATCAGGGTTTGGTACTTATTCTGACTGAAAAAAAATCTGATTCAATAATTCCAACAAGTTTGGAATAAAATTCACCTTTCTTTGCAATGCTGGTATGTGAGATATATACACTTTGGTATTTCTAAAATTAAACTCTTGAGTAATTTCAAATTAGCTGATTCTAACTTGGCAGAAATATAATTCAACAATTCATCTATGAAATCTGTGAGTGCAATTGTTATCTGAAATGAGTATGACCATAATATAAATCCTCTATCAATTTATGTCTCTATTTGTAGATGCTCATTTCAAATTGTTCAAGGAATATTAATTTGAGGAGAATTTCAAATAACTGGATTGGAGTAATAAAGTCGAGAACGATAGTGTAGGCTTGTAACATTTCCAATATGAGTTTATCATAGCAATAAATATGAGTACAAGTAATTAAAACGTTATCAGGCAAGTGGATTATTATTTATTCTTCTGATTCTTCTACATACAAATATTTACCAACGTTTCGGCAGCATTCGTGCCTTTATCAAGGCTCATTTGTCCTTTAAGAAGTCACAGATATCGTCAGTGTTATGGGATGTGACATGAATTGACTTGATGTCTTCATGTCACATCCCATAACACTGACGATATCTGTGACTTCTTAAAGGACAAATGAGCCTTGATAAAGGCACGAATGCTGCCGAAACGTTGGTAAATATTTGTATGTAGAAGAATCAGAAGAATAAATAATAATCCACTTGCCTGATAACGTTTTAATTATTAATTTAACATGGATGAAACTGAAACATATGAGTACAAGTATTGGAAACTCACTCTCAAATTTTCTAGTAAGATCTGCACTTGTTCGACAGAATCTATTTTCTGATTATCTGCATAAACCTAAAATAAATCCCATAAAAATATTGAAATTGAATGTAAGTTGAGGAATCAACCTCTAGGAACAAACTACTTATACATGGCATCATATGGAACATGATATCGTCTTCCAGATTTTCCAGTGAAAATGTTGATAATTTGGTCCTCAATTGTTCGATAGCCTTCAAGATAACATTTTTATCCACATTATCTGATGAAGCTCTGTACATAAAGTTAAGGAAAACGTCGATGTTGCGCTTGAACAATAGATTTGCTTAAATGTATATAAAATGAACTAAGAGAAAGTCTGACATTTTCAAAGGAAAAGGATATTTTAAGAAATATTGATTTAGTTTCATCTATGACGGTTTGAGACCATTTATCACTTTCCATTGTATATTTTTTATGGTATGCTTCAACTTATTTAAGACAGGATTGATATTTGATATTAGTTTTCTAAATAGTCTACAGACATAATAGTAAACAAACTTGTATATATAGGTTAGAATCTTAGACTCAGACCATAGAAAGTGGAGACAGTTGGTCTGTGGCTTTATACAAGACAGTGGGTCATAGAACACGTTTTTGCACAAATATGAAAAAGAACTTGGTAAACCTAAATCATGGCCAACCGGGATACTTTATGAATGTGAATTAAAATTAATGTAGTATATACAGGGTGTCCTGAAAACAATGGATAAGCCTGCAACTATAGGTAGACACTGTCGTGGTCTAACTTATTCCAAATTTTGACCTTAATGAAAATTCCACGGTTTCCGAGATATTCATGGTTTTCGTATTTTTAGAAAATTTCCAAGTGCGATTAGTTTTTCTAGTGCCATTTCTACAAATGGAGAGGTATTTCGATATGGTTTTTTTCAATTCCACATGAGATAGTTCAGCTATTGGAAACAAAGACTTGAATTCATCAAACTAGTGTAAAAAGTCAGAAACTCGTGAATCACAAAGAAATATTGAAAACTAAATGAAATTTCCTTCAAGTTTGATGAGCTACAGTGTAAAAAAAATGTGGGACGCCCCTGGTAGACATCGTCTTAAAAACTTGCTCAGTTATTGCAGATTCCAAAAAGGTATCATAAGCCTAGGCATTCTGTAGTTTTTCATTCTCGTAACTACTTGATTACCAAATAGTCGAAAAATTTCGAAAAACTGTTTTTTTGTAATCGTTATTCTGAGCTCATGTGTTGAAGTCAGGAGGCCATTTTTGTTGGAATCTAGTGGAAAATTACGAAAATCATTTTTATTTTGAAAAAAGCAGTAGCGTATCGTTTCTCTGGTTGAATAGAAATATGGCATTATTTGCATTCAACACCCTGTATCTCGAAAACCTTACCGGACCTAATTGTATTTCACAAAATTTCTTATTTTCTAGTGTTAAAAGAAAAGTATCAACTTAAAAAATACCCTATGTTGCTACAATAGAGGTATGTGGAATATTCATTACAAATAAAATAAAAAACGAATTATTACCAAATTACTATTCGATGGAAAAAATAAAACGAACTAGTACCAATTACTTATTCATTGGAAATGAATGAAGAATTCGAAATCAAACAACGAGTTCAGTCATTCATAGCTTAAATTTATTCATAAAGAATGAAACCCTGCTTGCATAGAACAATAATTATGAATGAATTCAAGCTATGAATGACTGAACTCATTGTTTGATTTCAAATTCTTTATTCAGTTCCAATGAATAAGTAATTGGTACTAATTCGTTTTATCTTTTCCATCGAATAGTAATTTGGTAATAATTCGTTTTATTTTATTTGTAATGAATATTCCACATACCTCTATTGTAGCAACACAGGGTATTTTTTAAGTTGATACTTTCCTTTTAACACTATACAGAATGTAAGAAAATAAGAAATTTTGTCAAATACAATTAGGTCCGGTAAGGTTTTCGAGATACAGGGTGTTGAATGCAAATAATGCCATATTTCTATTCAACCAGAGAAACGATACGCTACTGCTTTTTCCAAAATAAAAATGATTTTCGTAATTTTTCCCTAGATTCCAACAAAAATGGCCTCCTGATTTTAACACATGAGCTCAGCCTCAGAATAACGATTTCAACAAAAACAGTTTTTCGAAATCTTTCGACTATTTGGTAATCAAGTAGTTACGAGAATGAAAAACTACAGAATGCCTAGGCTTATGATACCTTTTTGGAATCTGCAATAACTGAGCAAGTTTTCAAGAGGATGTCTACCAGGGGCGTCCTAAATTTTTTTTACACTGTAGCTCATCAAACTTGAAGGAAATTTCATTTAGTTTTCAATTTTTCTTTGTAATTCACGAGTTTCTGACTTTTTACACTAGTTCGATGAATTTAAGTCTTTGTTTCCAATAGCTGAACTATCTCATGTGAAATTGAAAAAAACCATATCGAAATACCTCTCCATTTGTAGAAATGGCACTAGAAAAACTAATCGCACTTGTAAATTTTCTAAAAATACGAAAACCATGAATATCTCGGAAACCGTGGAATTTTCAATAAGGTCAAAATTTGGAATAAGTTAGACCACGACAGTGTCTATCTATAGTTGCAGGCTTATCCATTGTTTTCAGGACACCCTGTATACTCCATTCACTTTTATAAAGTATCGCGGTTGGCCATGATTTAGGTTTATCAAGTTTTTTCCCCTAGAACAGACGCAACTTTGTAAATGGAGTTAGTTCTTCGAAGATTTAACTATGGCGCAGGTTTCGTAGAACTACTACATTTTCATACTGGAGTATTTCAGGTTGTGCAAAAATGTAGGTAAATGTCTTCTGAATTAACATAATATTTTCTCAAATTCATTAATTTCCCAAAGCCCAAAGGAACATTTTGATAAATACGATTTTTTAGCAGAAACGGCAACGTTGTGGGCGTATCTGACAGTGCAATGACCATAACCTAACATTTTCAAAATATATACGGTGAAACATAGAATATAAAATATTATAATATATTCTTTATTCAAAGCGGTGAAATGAGTCAAAATTTCATGGCAAACCGCGATACTTTATAAAAGTGAATGGAGTATATGTGGCAGCATTGCAGAATCTAACTTTGAAAGTTCCAGTGGCGTGGTGTTATTGATATTGAAGAATGGAAATAAAATAACGTAAAAATTTTTTTTTTTGGCAAATTCTTACATGTTGATACTGAATTAATAAAAATGTTGAAGTTGAAAAGTGAAGAAATTCTAAAAATCGAAGATCCTGAACCACTGATACTTAGTATAAGAAGAGTGTTACATACCTACCTGTGGAAACTCATGTTATGATTCAAATGGTCCAATTTACCTCACGCAACAAAACACTTACGAACCATTTTTCAACGGATTTTGGCAGAAGATATTCAAAAATAAATCGAAATAACACTTTTCACATGCAATGAAGCGCAAGATCTTGTGGAAAACACTGTTCAAAATGTCAGAAGTTTCATAGAATGAAGATGGCGGCACGTAATCCATGAATGGACGGTCGACGGGCCATAGATTCAAAAAACGGTGTAGCCATACGTTTCCATTATATATCCAATAATATAAATATAATATAAATTATACCCCTGATGCTTTTCACCGTCACAACGTGAAACCGAATCTTTGGTAAAAGGATTGAGTTGTACGCTTGCAAACCATAAAATGACAAGAACAAATAACAGCGCGTTCACATGGCCCCAGAGGAAGAAGTCTCAAGGTGTAGGTAAATCACAAGATCTCGGTGGCCAATTGTGATCACCTCTTCGAGAGATAATTATCTTTTCCCGTAAAAGATGAAAACGTTGTCCAGATCAATAAATTCCAATTCCGGCCATAAAAATCATTAATCATCTCTCGATAGCGCAGGAGGACAAGGAATGGACAATCCTGGGTTTTCTTCAACATTTTATTGGGCTACAGCAGCAATATTCTCGGCTGTTCATGAGCGACGTGACGTGCACAGGTTTTATTTTTCACATCACTAACTTGTCCGAACAGCCCAAATCTTTTCACCAGTTTTCATATTGCGGTACGACAAGCGACATGGTGCTTCACGGCGACCAAAAAATGTTCGAGTTTTACGAACCGTCTCTGTCTAATGTTGACCATTTTTATAGTGAATTTTAATCATTTGAATGCGTTGTTGAAGCGGTTATCGTTCCATTTTCATTAATGGCGATTGGCGTTGTTTCTACTTGTCAAATGTCAAAAAATTAAATCTTCAAAAATGACATCTACCGAAATAGCGGGATATTCAAAATAACACCTCTTATTGAAAACCCTTCAAATGCCTACTTCATGCAGATTGGGTACGTTAATTTAGATTCGTCATTATTCTTTGATCCTCTGAGATATTGCTATTGAGCATACCTACAAATTTCTGCAGAAGAACGTCTACAAAAATTTGTTCTATTCGAGATATGAAGACAGATAAAAATTATAACATATTAATCGTGTGATTCAAATATTTTAGCGAACTCCTTCAGATCCACCTTCCTTTCGTGTTGTTCGATTTCGAGTCTTGTCCTCAAAGCTTTTATCGTTTCTTGCGCCAATTCCAGCTCGTCCTTGATATCAGATGCGTTCTTCCTCTCTTCCATTGATCTATTCGATGTCAAGGTACAGTATGAACCTCCAGACCTTAATGTACTATATTCCAGTTCTAATTTGGATAAATTTGTTTCTAATTTCGCTGCCCTCTGACGTTCTGCCAGCAGACGCTCTTGAGTTTTAGCATGAGCCACCCTTTCGGCAGTTATTCTCGTAGCCTGAACCTCAGTAAGTTCCAACAAACGAGACTTTTCCACCTCCAAACGATTGACCAATCTTTCATCCATCAACTAAAATCATAAGGGACCATAAACAGAAAGTCTACATTGAAAGAATTTTGAACATCACCAGTTTTTTTCGTCTTCTAAAATATCCCCTTATCTACAAGACTATCAATGATACCGTTTTTTATGTTAGTAATTCGGATAAAACGACAAGGAGTCTGGATGGAAGCTTTTATGACAAGATTGTTCAGACTTCAGAAACAACCATAACACGTGGTAGCGTGGTACATTGTCCAGACACTGCGGTAAAGATTATCAGAGGAACTGAAGAATTACCTCATATTAGTCTTCGACATGTACATTTATTTTATCTGAAGATTCCTCTCATCAAACGAAACACTTTTTTCTTATACCTACTATTTTTCGAAATTCGGTTTCATTTGGAAGATACAGGGTCTTGAAAATCCATGAAAAAAACACTTTCCTCTTCATATCTTCGGAGCCGTTATTTCAAATGAAGTGAATTTCGGTTGATTGGTTACTCTATTCATGATACATATTCCTCAATCAAAACTCATTCAACATTTCTCCTGGTATAAAAGTTTCAGTGTAGCCGACTCATAAATCCACGCAAAAATACTATAAAACCCCTTGAAAAAGATAAACGGTTCATATTTTCGAAAAAGGCAATCATTCTATATTATACTTAAACGGTAACTCTGTGGTCGGGCCCGGGGAATCAGTCGAAAAAGTGGGTCCAGAAGAATCTTAAAATCGCAGCGAAGCTGCGATACAGGATAGGAATTTCTACACGGTCGGAAAGAAAAATGATCGATTCGTACGTGGGCGAAATTTCTATTCTCTAGGCGATGTAGAAGTATTGTAATAGGAGAGATAACTTGGAAGTAATAAAATGAATATCCTTTTTAAAATTAGGACTTGAACATTTTCTTTCCTGTAATATTTAACCGGTATTTTCCACTTCAACTTCTGAAATTTAATAGCCTTGTGTTAGAAAAATTTTTGGATCGTTTATCAAGCCCACACAGGATATTTGGCGAGACGTTAACGACCGAAATTGTTGATTTTCAGTTTAAGTTTATTTAGAGAACTAAATGATAAATTATAATTGTCCCACGAATTTGGTTGCAATTACTGCACACGATGACAGAGATAAAATTCAACGCAGGCATTGTTGAGAATTGTCACGTAGCATTTCCCAAGGTGGGAAGCAGAAAAAAATCTTTAATTTGATTGGTTCATAAAAACAAAGATGGAAGAAGTTTTGGTTTGATTGGTTTTGAAGTACTGACGAAAGAAAAACCTTTAATTTCATTGGTTTCTAAAAGGAACAAAGAATAAGGTAGCCGGGGAAGTTTCGGACGAAAGTGAGTTCAGTTATTCGGGAGACGAAAACGGCAGTTACTGGTGGAGCCTCCAACGGAAAGGTTCCCAGTGCTCGCGACTATGGTTCGGGTACTAGGGTAGTACGGTTTCTGGTTAGGTACTTGAGTGTTAAGAAGTACGGTTTCAAAGTGGAAACGAAAACAATTAAGTTTCGTAGTTATTCGGAAGACGGCGTTAGGATAACTCGTAGGTTTTTTGGTTTCTTTAAAAAGTTTTGATAAGTCAGTCTCAAACTGGGACATATATAAGAAGTGTTAAGTTGAAGTTAGTAAAGTCTCTTAATTTATTTGGAATTATTTAGATCGCGTATCGTCGGTATATTCGGGAGTGAAGGAAAGAAGCATCGTCGTAGAATTATTCTCCTAGGTTCATCGTTCTTGGGATCATTGGTACAGGAAAAAGGTCAGATAAATTGTTTATGCTTAGCTATTTTTGAGGATTGGTAGAAAAGCCGCATGCCCGCCCAAAATATATTTATAGTCCAGAGTTCTGAAATCTTCTAAAAGTCATAGTTTCATATTTTTGTATCCTCTTTAAAGCGTATTATTACTTTTGTAATCACCCTTAAGTAGTCGAAGGTCTAAGTGGAGTTTTCTGTTGAGAAAACTCAGGTTCATTTGAAAGATCACAAAGAAACTATTGTTGAGTTTCCCCTTGTAAAATTAAAGTTTAAAAAGGATTATTTTCCGTCATATCATTTGGGTATAGAAAATTTACCTTATACTGTAAATTCTTTCGAGATTGTTCATGATTATTATTTCTGGGGTCAATTTGACAAACCCTTTTCATTTTTGTTGATGATTTGAATTCGTTTTTTTTGTGATTTGGAATTCACACTGATGTTGGTTTAATTTCAATGAATAGATCTGCCTTTGTAATTTAAAGCTAATATAACAGTTTCACTTGATGGGATTATTTCCTTTCGAATTAAGAAATATCCGAACATTTGATAATTTGAATCATTTGATTTAAGTAACACATATAACTAACCAGTGTAAATTTGTTTGGGTTTGATTTGAATTTAATATACGTCTTAAATTTAATCTGAAAGGTTTCATTTACCATCCCTCTCCCTAGAAAATAATTTTAAACACCAAGACCCGACCCAAGTGCGTTGGGCCGATCCCACACTTTCTTCCGTCGGAAGAAAGAACTTCAAAATTTTAATTAACATCTTTTATTTTTCTTTAAGTAATAACACCCTTGATTGGTGGAAAGCCGCTCTTCTGTCCAATCACCAAGAGGGTGCTTTTTACATATGGTGACAGCGGTGGGATTGTTTAAATTTTCCGGGGGAGAGTTTTTTTTTTGTGTAATTTAAAATTTGTTGAATTTTCCGGTAGATAAAAAGTCTTTTTGGTTTTGTGTATGTTGCTTCAGTGTGAATATAAAGATTACTAGAGTTACATGTGTTAAATTTTCCAAGGGAGGTTTTTAGAGAGATTTTTGAGAAATTTAGAGAAATTTTGAGGTATAAGGAAATTTTATCCTGTTGTTTTATGGGTGATTGACGTAGTGTGTATTGACTTGTTGAAAGATTTCCGGATGAAGGTTTTCAGGTACCTATTGATTTTAATTTGAATTGGATTATTTTCTTATGAATGTATACTTATGCCTATGAATTCGAGTTTACGTTTCAAAAGAAGAATTGCGATTTGTTAGGGACAGAGTTCAGGATTGAATCAAAGTAAAGTAAAATTACTAAATTAAAGATTCTTGTTTTTTTTGAGATATTGAAGAATTGGGTAAATACAGTTGGTTTTTCTGTTTGCGATATAGCGCATGAAATTTTGTTTCAGGAGGTTTTGTGTATTTTTCTTTTTCAGGAATCCGACACTTGGTAATTTTTTCGTTTTTTTTTTGGGGTTGCATCAATTTTTTTTTTCAGAGTTTTCTTTTGAATTTTTTTTTGTGTGTTGGTCTGTTTTTGAACTCGTTTTCAGGTGATTTGTTTTATTTTGGGTGTTTCGAGTAAGACTGTATGAATCGGAATTGTTAGGGTATCATTTTGCTATTTTTTTTATTTTGAGAAATTTAAAGTCGTAATCTTGAGCGTATTTCAGTCCTGTTGAAATTTAAGGTTGAAAATTTGGAATTAGTCATTGCTTTGGAAAGTAAATATTTTATTGAATACATTAAAAAATCATATTTTGGTAAAGTTAATTGGGTTTTGGTTAAATTTTTTGAAAAATGGCTCAACCAGCTGGTGCATCTAACATAAATGACCCTGCGGGTCAAATTACACCTATGTATTCACTAGGTATGCTCTCGACTACCTTGGAGAGTTTTTCCGGGAAAGACGCAACGAGATACTTTGAAAAATTAGAGTTGCGGTCAAAATTAGACGGATGGACTGAAAAAGATACCCTTACTCTTCTTAAACTTAAGCTTGTGGGTGAGGCTTATAATTTTTTCAAGTCCGATGTCACCTTGGACATCTTGAGTTATAAGGACTTAAAACAGAGGCTAGTTAAGAAATTTACGACGGTTAGGTTGCCGGGAGAAAACCAATGGAATTTGAGTCGATGCTATCAGCGTCAGGACGAGGATGTGTCCTCGTTCTGCACTAGATTACGCACGGTGGGAGCAAGTTTATTAAGCGAGGATCTGGCCGGAGCGTTAAGGGATGAAGAACCTGGAATAAGGAAGAAGAACCGGGACTTAATATTGAATCAGTTCAAGATAGGACTGAGAAGGGACGTGATGAGGGAAATTGGAATTTTGTTATTGAAGGAAGAAAACTTGGATCTGGAAAAGGCAGAAGAACTAGTCAGGCTGCAGGAGACCACTAGTAGGATGTTGCAAGGGAGGTTGGAAAATATGAGGGTATCGATGGTTGACACCGAAAAAGTGTGTCAATTCTGCGACAAGGAAGGTCACACCGCGAAGGAGTGCAGGAGTATAAGGCAGAACCGAGGGAGTGGAGAAAGGAGTAATGCAAGGACATGTCACTCTTGTGGTCGGATAGGCCATTTCGCGAGGGATTGCCGGAACAATAGGCAAAACGGATCAATGACACAAGGCGCGTGTCATAATTGTGACATGCAGGGACATTGGGCAGGGGAGTGCCCTAGCAGGGGTTCGGCTGGATGGCGGGAGCCAAAGGTCGAATTGTTAAGGAAGGAGGATATAGAGGAACAAACCTGTATGGAAGGTGAGGAAGTAGAGGAGATTACCGGAATGGTACAATGGGGAAGGCAGGCTCTAGGAGGCCACTTCCCCAGGGAAGACTGTCGTGAGGACAGTGGGAAAAAGGAACGTTTTTACGTGCAAGGGAAAGTCCGGGAGGACATTAAGGAAAAAGTAGTAAAGGTCGAAGCATTTAGGGAGTCCGGTACCCAGATCGAAGGTCCCTATGAAGTTAGGGATCTCATTAGGACTGGAAGGAGGAATACCAGTGTAAGCACCCAAACGGAGGGTGCCGAGGGAGCCGACAGTAATGGACTGTCGAAGGGTGACACCATAAGGGAATGGAATGGTGACGTCACCAGGACGAAGGAGAATAACGAAGGGGAGCTTCGTTGGTATCGAAATTTACTTTCGACACTGGGTACCGATGGGAACAGGAAGAAGGGCGGAGACTGCGCCGATGGATTAGGAACTAAGTAACATGTTAGAAGGGAGTCAACCATAGAGGAAGATGGTATCAGGGAAACCGAAGTTCTGCTGATATCGAGGGTTACTATCCCCGCACGTTCGGAAATGGTGGTAGAGGCCAAATTGAGGAAGGAAATAAAGGGAATGGACATAGTCTGCGAACCCATGGAGTTGGGTATCGCTCAAGTTCTTGTCGAAAATTATCCCACAAAAAACAAGGAAAATACGGTGCGGAAGAGGCAGAAACACGCAAAAACAGTGAGTTATGAGAAGGAATATGGGTAGCGAGAAGGCAACTCTTCAACAGCCTTCCAGGAGAAGTGAATCGACTCCTGCCCATTTCGTTAGATTCCAAGGATAAACTAGTCAGGAATTCGGGTAGCGAGAAGGCAACTCTTCAACAGCCTTCCAGGAGAAGCGAATCGACTCCTGCCCATTTCGTTAGATTCCATGGATAAATTGGACCGGAATTTCGGGTAGCGAGAAGGCAAGTCACCGACGGCCTTCTAGGAGACATGAATCAACTCCTGCCCATTTCGTAGATTCCAGGGGCTCACTGGCCCGGAGAGCCACCGTCTGCAAAGGGTCCCTGTTCTGGGTTACGAACCCCCCCCCCCAAATAATTTTTAATTTTCGAATTTCGCAACAGTTGAATTAAGTCTTTAAGTTTTTTATATATTTTTTCGAAATCTTTCTCTTCTAACAGATGATATTCAATAGATTTGAGGAATGAGCTGAAGTATAAAGTACGGGTTGCGGAAATTATTTTTGAAATAATCTTGATAAAATGTTGCGTTTTGTGTTCCACAACAAAAGGCAAATATGTGTGAAAAATTCGTGGTATTCTTCCTCGGATGATTAGGAATGAATCATGTAACTTATCATAGGAGGACGAATGGGGAAGAAAAAGGGATTCATATTTATGTGAAGTTATGTCTTGAGATGTGAAAAGGATTCCGTAATACTAATTAGAAAAAATTGTGGAAGTTTTAATTTTATTTTATGTTGTTGTATTTGTAAATTTTATGTAAAACAGGTTTCAAGAGGATCCAAATCAATTACCAGTATGGAAAAGGTACTGACTTAAGCCAGAGGAATGACCTTATTCGTAAAAGTAAACAGTGCTGAAACGCTAATCGCGTACGCGTGTGCGAAGATAAACATTGAGATAATCGCGGCGTCTATACGCGAATCCGACGAAGTAACAATTAAACAATCTGTAGACCGGCAGTGGCGGCAGTTTCAAGATAACTTGAGTGATTACGCATTGCGGGATGCATAGACGTAGCTTAATCATGGCCGAGGGTACGATAAGCTTTATTTACCGTTTAAAAGTCGTGGAGAACACCAATCAATGAATGGAAAACGTCATCGACGTGTAGCAGAAATGGAGACTTTGGAGACACCGACGAAATGAAAGAATTGGCCCACAACATCGCCAGACAATTATGGGGATGGTTTACCTACATCACCTGTTCATGGACGAACTCATGGGATTTCCATGCGATATTCCGAATCATAAAGTATGGAATAGGAGTTATATTGAATGGACTACACCTATATTAGATGTGGAATAACCCTGTTGGCCAGCCTATGGAATACTTCAATTATGTGGATTATGAATCGACACAGGATCAGACAAGAGAACGTGATAAGAAATAAGGATGCAGAGGCGGACGTTACTACAATAACGGCAATGACTGGATTATATTTGAATTCGAATGGCGCTGGTCAGAAGAAATGAGTGAAAGTGCTCTAGGTCGCGAACTGGATATGTACAGTGTTATCGACATTTCTCGTATTATCGTAAACATTGACATCGAACTCGAAGTGCGAATCGCTGATTACGGTAGACTATATAGGCCGTTGCGTACTTTTGGAAGGTCGTTCTCGAGGCGAAGGTCAGTTCCGATCTCAGAGGAATGAAACATATGGAGATGGTCAGAGCCGGACTAAGGAAATTTTGTTGTGACCGCGAGTGAAATTTGAAATTTCGAAAAAATAAACTCCTTGGGAGAAGTGAAAGGTGAAAGGCAGGATTTGTTCAATTTTTCTTTTTTTTGAAGGACTTGATTTATGAGCATTATGTTTTGCTGCATTGAGCCTTGTATTTTTTTTGATATTGTTTGTCTTGGACTTGGACTAATTAGTTGAGTAAGAATGATATGTAGATTTAAGGCATGCTGCATGAGAGTTAAGAGTTTTAAGTTTGGTATATTCGAGTTGTATAACTGTTAGAATGTTTTTAACGGAAGACAAGGTACTATTGGACTATTGAGGAATGAGGGTAAGGGAAAAGTTATGGCAACCGATGCCAAAACTTTTTCAAAGGGGAGGATATTTGTAATAGGAGAGATAACTTGGAAGTAATAAAATGAATATCCTTTTTAAAATTAGGACTTGAACATTTTCTTTCCTGTAATATTTAACCGGTATTTTCCACTTCAACTTCTGAAATTTAATAGCCTTGTGTTAGAAAAATTATTGGATCGTTTATCAAGCCCACACAGGATATTTGGCGAGACGTTAACGACCGAAATTGTTGATTTTCAGTTTAAGTTTATTTAGAGAACTAAATGATAAATTATAATTGTCCAACGAATTTGGTTGCAATTACTGCACACGATGACAGAGATAAAATTCAACGCAGGCATTGTTGAGAATTGTCACGTAGCATTTCCCAAGGTGGGAAGCAGAAAAAAATCTTTAATTTGATTGGTTCATAAAAACAAAGATGGAAGAAGTTTTGGTTTGATTGGTTTTGAAGTACTGACGAAAGAAAAACCTTTAATTTCATTGGTTTCTAAAAGGAACAAAGAATAAGGTAGCCGGGGAAGTTTCGGACGAAAGTGAGTTCAGTTATTCGGGAGACGAAAACGGCAGTTACTGGTGGAGCCTCAAACGGAAAGGTTCCCAGTGCTCGCGACTATGGTTCGGGTACTAGGGTAGTACGGTTTCAGGTTAGGTACTTGAGTGTTAAGAAGTACGGTTTCAAAGTGGAAACGAAAACAATTAAGTTTCGTAGTTATTCGGAAGACAGCGTTAGGATAACTCGTAGGTTTTTTGGTTTCTTTAAAAAGTTTTGATAAGTCAGTCTCAAACTGGGACATATATAAGAAGTGTTAAGTTGAAGTTAGTAAAGTCTCTTAATTTATTTGGAATTATTTAGATCGCGTATCGAGTATCGTCGGTATATTCGGGAGTGAAGGAAAGAAGCATCGTCGTAGAATTATTCTCCTAGGTTCATCGTTCTTGGGATCATTGGTACAGGAAAAAGGTCAGATAAATTGTTTATGCTTAGCTATTTTTGAGGATTGGTAGAAAAGCCGCATGCCCGCCCAAAATATATTTATAGTCCAGAGTTCTGAAATTTTCTAAAAGTCATAGTTTCATATTTTTATATCCTCTTTAAAGCGTATTATTACTTTTGTAATCACCCTTAAGTAGTCGAAGGTCTTAGTGGAGTTTTCTGTTGAGAAAACTCAGGTTCATTTGAAAGATCACGAAGAAACTATTGTTGAGTTTCCCCTTGTAAAATTAAAGTTTAAAAAGGATTATTTTCCGTCATATCATTTGGGTATAGAAAATTCACCTTATACTGTAAATTCTTTCGAGATTGTTCATGATTATTATTTCTGGGGTCAATTTGACAAACCCTTTTCATTTTTGTTGATGATTTGAATTCGTTTTTTTTTGTGATTTGGAATTCACACTGATGTTGGTTTAATTTCAATGAATAGATCTGCCTTTGTAATTTAAAGCTAATATAACAGTTTCACTTGATGGGATTATTTCCTTTCGAATTAAGAAATATCCGAACATTTGATAATTTGAATCATTTGATTTAAGTAACACATATAACTAACCAGTGTAAATTTGTTTGGGTTTGATTTGAATTTAATATACGTCTTAAATTTAATCTGAAAGGTTTCATTTACCATCCCTCTCCCTAGAAAATAATTTTAAACACCAAGACCCGACCCAAGTGCGTTGGGCCGATCCCACACTTTCTTCCGTCGGAAGAAAGAACTTCAAAATTTTAATTAACATCTTTTATTTTTCTTTAAGTAATAACACCCTTGATTGGTGGAAAGCCGCTCTTCTGTCCAATCACCAAGAGGGTGCTTCTTACAGTATTTTAAAGAAATTCGCGAAAAAATTCGGCAAAAAGGGCAATTTTAAACTCGATAAAGCTTTTATCGCAGATATCCTGACAGTGATGTAAATATATGGATCGAAAGAGGAATAGTCAACGCAAAATAGCTTGGTATTCATATTCTCCGTAATTTCCCCATTTCTTCAGGAAAATTGATCAGAGTTTGACATTTCTCCTATAAAATCGCCCGATCTGCAGAGATCACAGAGAACTATTTGACATTGTAGCTGTAAGCTGTCAGAGTTCGGCCACAGCCTTCTGTAGAGAAAGCCCGGAACACAATCTGACAACAGCGCTCAGATTCCGTGATCGGAGGCCTACCGATAAGGATAACTGCTCAAAAGGTAGATCTGCTGGCCCATACTAGTTTTAAATAGTAAGAGTATTCTTGTATTTTTTCAATAAAACGTTAACAAGTCAACAATGTTGTCAGAATATTTATCAACCTGGTCGAGACTATAACTCGAATGATGGAAAAACGTTTGATATAATAATAAAATTCCACAATTGTGGGGGATAAAATTGAACCCCAAAGAACATGAAATTATACATTTAATATTCACAGTTTCTCTCAAAATTTGATTGTTACTGGTCCATATTGGAGTTAAATGTCGAGGAGATTCAAAATTCAGATATATGAATGCTGAAAGTTGATACCAACCACGTATTTTATTGAAATTAATGAAAAATAAATTGATACTTAGCACTAAATAACCTGTGGCGATGTTTCTATCCAAACAATTTCCTCCTGGAATTTTATGAACTCGACTCTACACGGTTAATATTATATTAATTCACTTCACATACTCATGATATTATAACAATAATTCACTGAACGTCTTCACAACTTCACATAATGTTTACAGTTGGCAGCGCCTCCAACGGTAATTGAGATTACCAATGTCATCCGCCTGTTTTCGCTATAAGCTTGCGTCGTGAAATTTTGCGGCGAAGTCGATTTTTGATGGAAATGGCAGAATTCATAGATATTTATACTGTTACCTAGAAAATCCTTAACATCAATGAAAAAATCAACAAGTTCTGTGAAATGATTCACAGAAGAGATCATTGTTTTTGGTATGAAATAGTTTGATATAGCTAAAACAGTCAGAAAGTCAATAAAAACTTTTTTGTACAATTGCCATTAAAAGTGACACTTTTAATGACAGCAAACAATGTAAAAATTGATTGTTTACGTGGAACCGTGTTAAAAATATTTTTAACATTAGTGTTAAGAATATTTTTAGCACTTCATTTTCTTATGATGAAATCAGATGAAAAAATTCAGCAATTGCAAATTTTCATTATCAATATTTAACAATCATTACTTATGAACATTAATATGAATCGTAAAACTAGAACAATTACTATCTAACATTAATGCCCTGTGACGATAGGGAGCTTCGCAACACATTATTAGAATCCTCAGCACCAGTGGCGGCTTGTCCTATGAGGCAGGTGAGGCAGTGCCTCACCAATAAACGTCAAAAATTACGCGTATACAATTTTTATTAATTATTTATTTAATCATATCGTAATTTCCCTTCATTATATAGCAATAAAATGCGTCACCGGACTCACCGGGTTTACGTTTCCATATCTCACGATTTCTGTGTATCCATCTCACTTCCTCACCTACCAGTGAACGGCAGAGGCAGACCATGGGCTGGCCTCGCACTTCCTTGTCTAGCAACAGGAACCCGATATGATCCCTAGAAGCCCGCACGCCTAAACGCCAAATATTAAGTTGAGTCTGAGGCTAGCCTCACAGAATCTAGAGATATTCCCTAGCGAAGGGCATACTGCAATTATTCTGCACTATTCAGATTAACCGCGGGAACTCGGGTCAGTTTTCAAATCGGGTTGGATTTGTAAGAATAGTATTAAACGTTTTTCGTGTAGGTTTAGGTTTGTCAGTCTCAGTGTTCGTATGATATCTTTCGAATATCCTTTTAAATTACTGAATTCAATTACCATCAGAAACACGAGGGCGAAATGGATTTAGCGGGACCGCGTGGTACGTCACGAATTCCTTAGTTAAAAATGTGAACACTCGAAATACTTGTGATTTTTTAAATTTTTCAGCTAATCAGCTGAGTTTTCGAGTAATTCTTATGGGGATAAATCATATATTTCTTAATTTATCCGGCGTTGCCGACATAACTTGTGTGTATTACATTTTCTGTTTTTTTTATGTGCAATGTACTTACTGTAGGTATGTATATGAACTGTATGTCTTTAATTGGGCTTAGGCCATTTGATTCGTCAGTATAAATAAATGAATAATAATCATCGTAAAATTATAGAGAAGTGGAAGATTTTACTTCATTATCAGAGTGATATGAACTTCAATATTCTCTATTTTCTGGTTAATGGGTGTTTCTTTGTAGACGATGTTCTTGACAAGATCTAAAAATTTAAAAATTACAACAAGGATGCTGATTATTTCCAAATTATTTTTTTTACACATGTTTAGTTTTCGAGTAAAATAATTCTTCACCGCTAAAAGTGAATATTTTACGAAGCAAAATGTTCTTCGAAATAGATAACCTTGAGTATGCTAGCGATGAAGAAATATTCTAATCATCAGTTTTGCAACAGCCTTTCTGTCGAAAACGCCATGCCAAGGAATCTTTTTTTTTCTGATGTGCCTCACCACCTCAAACTAGCACGAGCTGCCACTGCTCAGCACCATCAGTACCTACTCGTAGAAATCGGAAGTACAATATTGAATGATGATGATCCAAAATCTGTTAAGGTTGGGGGAATTGATACCAACTGGATTGGCAGTGCATTTATTATTCATGTACTTCAGGAAAAAACGGCGTCGTTTGATGACAGAAGGGCGCAGTGCAAAGTACTTATGAAAATAGTCAACATACTTCCCAATAATACTGAAAGAACGACAGACTTTCGTTTTGTGTTTGGAAGTTGTATAACCAATTATTTTTTTGTTATTTCCATGTATTCCACTGATAAATTATACAATTCTTCACGCCGACAGGCTCCAAATAATCCGAAAATAGTTGCAACCTCAACCATCAAGTATTTCTCATCTGGTGCCTCATTTATAAACTTCTCAACTTGTTCACGAGTGAGAATTTTCGATTTTTTGGGACGATATCCTTCACTTTTCCGTTGACTTTATCATTGAAAATTTGCTCCACAAAGTTGATGAACTCCATTGGATTTTTCTTCTAAGTAAGCCAGGAAAAGAGGTTCACTGAAGTTCCCTTCTAAATTTTTCAATTTACACCAGGCCAGGAAATTGTTATATGCAATATCGTACTGCTGAACAGATTTTTTTGGTATGAGTTCCAGATTTGCTCTTCTTGCAGACTCTTCATTATCCACAGGAACAACCAAATCGTCACTTTTATTGATAATTGGACTTTCGAAAAACATATTAAGCAGTTAAAACCCAAGACGGAAATTGAACAGGAACGAAATTCAAATGACAGCGTCTTTTCTCATTTGTTAGTAATCATAACGTTGGCAACGTTATGATTACCAACCTCTTGATTATTTGAATATTAAAATGCATTTTGAAGTTTATTGTCATTGCAAATTCGCCCATTTCATTATCAAAATAGGGCAGTTGTACAAAAAACATTGTATGGTATTTGTGTTAAAAGTGATTTTATTTTGTTCGTGAAATTGTTCAATCCGCTCAGCTCATTTCACAAACTTTTTCACTCACAAAATAAAACGTCACTTTTAACACTCATGTCATAAAGAACTATTTCATGAGATTTTTTTGGAATATCGAGGAAAATATAAACAAGTTATTAGTGTTTACAAACTAATCTTAAGGAAAATCAAAGAAGGAACTCATTTTGATGGGAGTAATATGGCTTTTTAGTTGCAGATATAATTAGATAAAACTATAACGGTGGGTTTCACAAAGCGTAATCACCGGTGATCCGAGCTCGATCTAGAATCAACTCGATTTGTCAGTTCAAAAATCAGAGAATCAAGCCGTTGATCTCGAACTCGAATCACCGGTGATCACGATTTCTGAAACCCACCGTTAGTGTTTTTGTTAGGAAACATCGTGTTATATATATTAAGGTTAGTGCTTGAGTATTCCCTAAAATGTATTAACTCAACTTCAATTGTGAAATATGGAAAATGAAAAAAAGTATTCTTTTGGCCTCAACAATCTACAATTAAAATATATGTACAAGTCAAAGACTCACCCTGTATAATTGGTTCATTTGGATTGAATAGTAGGAGTCTAATAATAGATTTCGTAGATGATGCTCTAGTACCTAATTAACGAGGATATGACCTGAGAACAGCTTGAAGAAAAACAGGAAGATTTCATCGAATTAAACTGTGGTTACAGTTAAATATATCCACCCTGAATCATTGGCGAACAAGATGTCACGTATCTTTTTTCACCTCAAATAAGATGGATAATTTATAACGAAAGAGCAATGGACTTTACAGGGTGATTTTTTTAAGTGTTTCATTAGACTTATTCGGGGAAGGAATTTTTATACAATTTCAGGATGCAGTATTTTCTAGCGGAATCTACTTCCGGTTCTACGGAAAATGAATGTAAACTTCGTTATATCGAAAGAAACACCCTGTATATTTACACATATTTGAATTCTTCGTTCAATTCTGCACTAATATGATGTATGATATGCGCAAACACTTCAAGCGATTGTTATTGAGTTATAGCCTGATGGTCAAATTTGTTGACCGAAAAAGTGTCACAAATAAGTGATTATATCTCCAAAATCCCTCATTAGCGGCCCACACACGACCACTTCGGAGCGAAGGTTTGATGCGCGCCGTTCCAAACTTCCGCGTCAAAGTTTTGGTTAGTTCGATCAACGCTCCGAGGTTAGGCGTTTCACTTTGGCGTGGCGCTCTGACGTGGCGTTCTGGCGTGACGCTCTGACGTTTTAAAATTTCTAAAACGCAACGAGCCACTCTAAACCTTTCAATTTTGGAAACTTCTACCCAACTGACCATCACTCTTGGACGTGACAATCTATACTGTCACATCAGAAGCAACATATTTTGTGTACGTTAAGGCCGTATGACATTATGTAGTTTTCGATATCGTTTTCTGTACAGTTTTCAATGTTGACAAAAACTGTATAGTGTCATACGAGCATGTAGTTTTCGATATCGAATACTGTACAGAAATACCATTCCGCATCATATTTCTGTACAGTTTATGCGCTAGTTTCTGCGCAATAGATGAAATATCGTGTCGGTGTCACATTGTGTCGTGTTTATGTTTAGCCTAACCTATATAAGTCATTCCTTGGTTAGTTGAAAATGAAATTATTTTATTCGGTTTCCTGTTATTATGGAGTTAAACGTAATGGCTGCATGTGCTGCGGCTGTAGTTGGATATACAATGATATTCAAAACTATTTGCAAAGATAATTCTCGGAAAAAGCCAAAACGAATATGGATTAGGCCCTGGATTCGAAGGAGAACAAGTCGTTCCACTTCGAATGTGTTAAATTTGTTGCACAATGAGCTTTTGCAAGAAGATACATTAGCATATAAAAACTTTAAGGATGTCCCAGACACAATTTGATTACCTATATAATTTGGTGAAACAAGATATTGAGAAATCTGATACTCATTTTCGGGAGGCTATACCAGGACGAAACAGGTTGTGTGTTCGTTTTAAAAAAAGTACACGTTAAATAATATATTGTTATTAATAGGTTTGTTCAATTTCATTTCGAATGGCTTCTAGGGAACTCGACCGTGCGTGCTTATTCTTGTACTTTGTAGATGTAACTTCGTACAAATTTGGATGTTGTCCATATAGCTCTATGAGCTTAAGGGCAGCAACTTTCGTCCAAGACATGGTTGAACGTTGAAATATCAATTGACATTGACAGATGACTTGATTGCTCTACCACCAATCAGAGGCGTTATTTTTGTTAATTTCAATCACAGAATACCTAAGTATTCTTTGATTTCAACATCGAAAAACTACATAGTGTCATACACAATTTAATGGACATAAAGTTTCTTGTACAGAAAACAGTACAGTTTTTGTCGACATTGAAAACTGTACAGAAAACGATATCGGAAACTACATAATGTCATACGGCCTTTAGTGGGCAAGCGCCAAATGCTTTATGTGCGCTCCGAAGTGGTCGTGTGTGGGCCGCTATTGTAAGAATTTCTTTTCGCAACAGTGGAACAAAAGAACGTACGCTGATACTGCTCATGAGATCTCATTTTTTTCAAATTAATGGCGACCATATGATTCTGTAATTCCGTTCGATTGGTAGTCAAAAACTAGCTAGAGTGTGCCAAACATTTCATGCTTATAAAATCAGCATTTTTGCCGTTATCGAATAAAATTCGAATTTCAGTAGAGAAATTTTACATTTCTTCTGTTTGCAATATTTCATTTTTCATATACAGACCTCTCTGTACTATAAAGGCGCTAACATCTACCATCAAAAGTTTATCCATCAATTAGATTTCAGTCTCAACAAAATATTTTTCCACGATTCGGTGATATTTAAAATCTAGAGAAGCATCCAGATTATTCTTGAGATTTATGATTTTCACTCAAATTTTATCGTATTAAATCCTCGATAAAATCAGGAATAACTCGAAAACGATCCGTTTTATTGAAAAAAGAATACTTTTATTTTTCAAAATGATTGATTCTTTCGAAAATATGAACTTTTTCAAATGGTTTTTTTAGTATTTTTGCTTGAATTTATGTGTCGGCTATGCTGTAACTGTTATATCAGGAGAAATATTGAATAAGTTTTGATTGAGGGACATGCACCATGCATAGTCAGCAATAAATCAAAATTCAGTTCATTTGAAATGGCGGATCCGAAGATATAAACAGAAAAGTGTTTTTTTCATGGATTTTCGACACCCCGTATCGTTCAAACGAAACCGAATTTTGAAAAATTGTATAAGAAAGAGGTGTTTCCTTTGATGAGAGGAATCTACAGTTGAAATATATGTACAAGTCAAAAACTCGCCCTGTACAGTAGAAATATACATATGTACAAATCTAAGACTCATCCTGTATTTCAAAAAAATCATAATCCCTGACTTCGAAATCCCCTACATATCCACCAAATTTCAACGCGATTGGATAGAAAACTTATTCTATATAATACTTGAATGAATCATCATAGTTTACAAAAACCCTCACACACCACACCAATTCTGATAATAATTGGATCATAAACTTCACTTGATTTCACAAATAAATCACTTAATAGTTTCCGATGAAATTGAAAGTTCTCGATATTGTCGGAGAGTTTACGTATATTTTTTATTCGTTGAGCAGTGTATAAATGACAGTCTGCGCGTGGCGGGTAAAATGTATGCGCAAAGGGAGTGAAAAAACGAAACCGTCGGACCCCAACATCAAAGGTGCCGGCAGGGAATGAAACTGATGTCTCAAATCAGGTATCTCGGCTTCGATGAAAACCAAAACTGAAGAAAATCTATCGGGTAGGAAGTCATGATGTCTTTACCTTGTACTGTTGTGCTGCTATCACAATCATCGAGCAAAACAAAACTAACAAAAGAGCTACAGAAAGAAGCAGTGGACAACAAAACGCCAAAAGCAAATTCCTCCTGGAAAAGAAAAGAGGATTGATTTCACGATGGAGAGAGTGTGTCGTTGTCCTCCTGCATTGTTTACCGTGCAGCGTATGTCCAACAATAAAGGAATTATAGATACGTCACCTTCGTCTAGAGCTTGATGAAGCAACAATAAAAACTTTGTAAAACGTTGTTCTTTGAGAAAGTTGATGTTTTCTTTTCCTGTATATTCCTAATCCTACGATTTTAACAAAATAACTTGATACAGAACGTTAACATACTTCGAGGAAAGACCACACTTGAAAGAGTAAACCTATAGAATCTCCGCAGCATTAACAGCTTATCATCTCACTAAAAGATCGCTCAAAACAACCAGCTATAAAGTATTAGGTGCTCACTATTGCCATGACAATGAGCTATTGAAGCGAAAACATCGAAAAGCTGTATGTTGGTATCAAAGTGTTGCGCTCATACATTTTTGTTAATATTTCTCTGACCATAAGAACTGATCGGCCTAGGACTTTTCCGTTTATTTTTCATCAAATCCTTTATTTCTTCAATCTTATCGTTCAGCTCCTTCGTCAGATTCTCCACCGTATATCTCTGCTTCGACAATTCGATCCTTAAAACTTCGTTGTCTTGTTGTAGGCCTTTAATGTATTTATCCTTCTGTTTCATCGTCTCGTTCGTGACGTCTTGTTGGTTCGAGACTTGGTTCTGAAAATGAAGCACTTTCTCATCGATAATTCTAATGTTATTTCAGCTCACACAGATAAAGTTTGCATTAAGTTCTGATCTCGTTCTGTTTGCGATACGAGGGATGATATCTTGGACTTGTTGATGGATTGTTCGGACTCTAGAACTCTACATCTGGCTCTCAAAGCCTCGATACGTTTTTTGTGATCATCCAGTACGTTTTTCAAGTCTTCGTTTTCTTTACTTAAGTTGTCTAGCTTCTTTTCCGTTTTTTTAGGTATCTCTGTGCCACCTGAAATAATTCAGATGCATAGCTACAAATGAAAATACTAAATAATTAGTACCTATTGATAAAAATATAAGGAACATAGAAAAGTGGACGTTTCGCGGGGTGACTGAAGAAGAAAGACCCCGTTCTTCTACTTTCCGACGCACCCTACTCTCGCGCTTAGGAGGTCGCAAGCGACCGAGCGCCGATCGCCTTCAAACAGTCACCCCGCGAAACTTTTCTATGTTCGCGCGATGTTTTCGGATTTTTTCTGCGTGGTTGGGAAGTATTTCAAAAAGGGTCGAAATCGCATTGAGACCGAATTTGTGCAGCTGAGATCCATCTTCCTGGTGCATCTGGACGACGGTTTTTTTTAAAACGAATCCGCATATCCCGGTTCAACTAAGTCGTCGCAGCTTTTTTCGACGCGTTCCTCCGGGTCTCCGAAATAAATTCTAGAAGTTTTGACGTTTTGTAATACATCTAAATATTTCAATTAACTAGTATGAAAATTAAAACGAATATCGGCGCGATTAGGTTGATCATTGTAAAAAATATTCGAAATTTGATATCCCTGTGCCAGAAAATTATTGAATCGTTTATCAAGCCCACACAAAAGGTCTGGCGAGACGTTAACGATTGAAATTGTTGATTTTCGGTTCAAGTTTCTCCGGGGTCCCAAACGATAAGAGGACGTGGGATTTGCAACACAGCATTTCCTAAACCGTTTCATGAGAAACTGCATTATCTCAATAAGGCCTTACCTACGAGAGGTAAGAAGCAGAAAAGTCTCTAATTTGATTGGTTCATAAAAACGAAGATGGAAGAAGTTTTGATTTGATTGGTTTTGAAACATCGACGAAGGAAAACCTTTAATTTGATTGGTTTTCAGAGGAAACGAAGAGAGGAAATCTTCAATTTGCTCGGGAGACGAAAAAGGCAGTGACTGGTGGAACCTTAAACGGGAAGGTTGCCAGTGCTCGCGAATATGGTTCGGAAACTTAGGGTAGTACGGTTTCAGGGTAGGTACTTCAGTGATTAGAAGTACGCTCTCAAAGTGGAGACGAAAAAAATTAAGGTTGATTTGGAAGTTGAGGAGTCACTGCAGGAGTCTTAAACGGGAAGATTTTCAGTTGACTCGTTCGATATGCTTTTGGTACGGTTTTAAGGGAGGTTTAAGAATTAATTTAGTTTCGGAGTTATCTCGGGGGGTCAATTCTCGGGATCACTCGTTCGACGAACGTATACGTTCGCGAACGAATAAAATCGAACGTGTAGTTCGAATACTGTCAGTTCTCGAGCATTATCACCAACTACTCGTTCCGACGAATGCATATGTTCATTTCGAACAAATAATAAACTTGGCATCGTGTCAAAATTCATAGAACAGTTTTGATCATAGATCTATTATTTATAATGAAATTATCAAAGATTATCTATAATCTTTGGAAATTATGATATTAATCGTTCTATGCGTTTAATAATTCTGTAATGTGTCATGATTGAATGAGAATTTTGAAAATACGTCAAATCATAGATGCATAGAAATATTTCTATGCATCTATGTCGAATCAAATTCATTTCGTTTTGGATCAATCGAAAATATAATTCTTGTGTGAAAAGCAGTAGCAAATAATGGAAAACAGAAATAGGCCAATGTCATTGGAACAAAAAAATATTCTCATTGAGTTTATTCGCTGTAATCCTCAACTGAAGGAAACATTTTCTTCAACTTTTACCCTAGGAGGAGTGAGAAAAGGGTCCAATTTTTCTAACAAATCTCTAACTATTTGTTTGTTGAAACGAAATAAACGAACAAACATTTTATCTGATAAATTATCAAATGGTTTTTTCCTGAATTGATCATAATAATGTCTTTCGCGACCTTCTTGCACTAACATTTCGGCCTCATCCACAATATTATTATTCATATTTTGTAATACAAGATCCTTTAAATTCATTTTTGAATAAATAATTCACAAGCGCAATGTATAACTAAAACATAAACTTCAAAATATGTGCTTACGTCAATTCTTGAGATCATTCGTTCGATGAACGTATACGTTCGCGAACGAATAGAAACGAACGTACAAGTCAATTCTCGAGCATGTCGCCAACTACTCGTTCCGACGAAAGTATACGTTCATTTCGAACGGATAATAAACTTGGCATCGTGTCAAAATTCATGGAAGAATGTTGGTTTTGATCATAGATCTATTATTAATAATGAAATTATGATATCAATCAGTCTATGCTATGGATAATTCTATGCTGTCTTATGATTGAATGTGAATTAAAAAAAAGCCAATTCAGATTCTCAGATCTAGTTTTTTTTTAAATCAAATATATTATTTTGTTCTTTGTGATTAGCAGCCACAAGTTCAAGAAATGGAAAAAAGGAATAAATAACCTATATCGGTAGAACAAAAAAATGTTGATAAAATATACTCATACTCAATTGAAGGAAAAATGTTCTTCGACTTAGATATTCTAAATACAGGGTGTTTCAGAAGAAGGTTCCGTCAATTTGGGATCTTAGTTCTCAGATGATTTCAACATAAAAAGTTCCTATGGACTATAATAGGTCTCTGACGCATTGTTTCTGAGATACAGGGTGTTGAAAAAATTGGTTTTTCGAAAATATTTCGAGACCGTACACGTTTTTTTTAGTTTTGGTAGGTTATAAGTAGGTACGCATTAGAGCACATGACGGCAACTAAGCTGCCTTAATCTGTCTCTACGCACCTTTGGAAATAATCAAGAATTTCGTAACTCTCAGATGAAATTCCATTTTATTTTTTTTCTCAGAAAGCATCTATCGCAGGTAAAAAACTCAAGATACCATTTTCACTGTTAATTATGTGGTAGTCACGAAAATTATTTTAAATTTGAAAAACAAGCTTGGCGTACCTTTTTTTTCATCAAATTCATTTGGACTGAAGTCTGTACAGATGCCACTGGTGAAAATAAAAAATAATTTTGGATTGAAAAAAATTCTTTGATATGATCCTATAACCCTACCAAAACTTAAAGAAAAATTATGTACGGTTTCAGAAATATTTTCGAAAAACCGATTTTTTTCAATATCCTGTATCTCAGAAACAATGCGTCAACCCATAGTCCATTGGAACTTTGTATCATAAAATTATCTGAGGAATAAGATCCTGCAGTTATGGAATCTCATTCTGAAACACCCTGTATATATCTATTGGAAATAATAATTCAGATGGCGATGGCATTCAAACACACATAGGAAAAAAAATTAGCAGAACAAGAAATATTGCTACACAGCGCTTAGATAATGCTGTGAAAAAAAGCGATAAGAAATTACACATGCTCCGTGAGGAAATATTATTTTAGCTCTCTAATTCGAAAGAATAAATTCATATTTTGTTACACGAGATCCTCCGAATTCATTTTTGAATAAATAGTTCATAAGCTCGATGAATAACTACAACAAAAATTTCAACGAGCGTACAATAGCTATTTATGTAACAAGTACATAAATTAGGTCTTTATGGACGAGTCCAAAAGTTTATGGCAGAGCGAGCAAAGCGAGCGAGGCCAATTGTTCGGTCCCCATTTAAATAATTGTATATATTCCCTTTATATTCTTGTATATATGTAAATAATAATGTAAATATCGAGTTGGCTTTGCATTATGTCTGCTTTGTTCCTTGTACGCAATGCAACTCAAGGCGGCATGATGCAACTCTATGTTTTGGCTTATTCTGAAGCAAAACAGTCAAATGCCCCCACCACGGGGTGAAAAACTCTGTGACCCGAACAGCTACCTCAGGGAAGACACAGACTAGCAAACCATAACCAGTCTCAACCTAGACATAACGAGTTCAACTACGAACAGCGCGACACCTACCTAGTACGGCCAAGTAAGGCCCTTAACGCAACCCGCGCGCCGCAAACCTATAGTGCAGCCAGAAAACCTACTCCAGCCAATTGAGACCTTATCATATCCAGCACGCAGCATACCGCAGGTGAGTCAGAACATACTTTGCCTTTGTGTCCCTTGTACGAAATCTCTTCATTGTGTCCTCCAGAGGAATTGTCAAAACTCTCAAGAACCGGTGCGAACCTTATACAAATTACAGTCCACTCATCAGGGAATTAACCCGAGATCAAACACCAATAATTTGGGCAAGTCCATAAGCCTAATTATGTACGAGTTGCATACAAAGTTTTATGTTTGACTGCAATGCAGAAATTTTATTTTCTGAAATGGCAATTAATATAGGTATTTGTCGCTTTATTACAAAAGAAACATTAAGTGTGCTTTTGCTTTTCTTACCTTAGTAACCATCAGCGACCTTAGCAACCTCACTGAACGAACAAAGTTGATTACTTCGTTAATTCTGTGACAAACGTCATAATACTTTATCGAAAAAATGGATAGTTCGGGAAAGTAAAGCGTAAAAAATTCAGCCCCAAGTGCTAAAGAATCTCTCCTACCCACTAAAAGTGCTTATGAAAATTTGTATGCGGCCTATAACAAGTGGTGTGAAACGAAGAAAATGGCAAAATCGAGAGAAGACTGTGACAGTTGAGTCCAATAAAGTGGTGTCCAATAAAGTAAAACTCTAAACGCTAAACGAATTCATGAATCAAGTGTTTATGAAGCAGTCGAACATAATAGCTATTTATGTAAAGTAAAGTAAAGTAAAGTTTATTTAACAAAGTATTACAAATTTCCAGCAATACCTCTAGTCAGAAAACGATTAAGAATAATATTTCAACGAACAATTAAAATATAAGTTATATGCATAAAATTATAGAATACAAATATGTGTAAAAACGCCACCAAAATCAATGACGAACAGAAACATTTATTCGAGGAATTCTGCCAGACTGTAGAAACATCCACGGACCAAATATTGCCGGAGCGACCCCCTAAAATTCCTTGACTGTCGAATGTCATCTGGTAGGTGGTTATAAAATCTTGTACCCCAGTAATTTGAACCTTTTCTTGTAGAGTTAATCCGATGAAAGGGTACTCTCAAACATTCTCGACCTCTTGTTAAATATCCATGTGTATCTCCGTTGGAATTATATTTTCTTAGGTTCTCGTGTACGCAAATTGTGCAGTCATATATATACTGAGAGTAAAAAGTCAGTATTCCATATTTTTCAAAAAAATTTCTGCAGGAGGTAATGGAGGTCACACCTGCTATGATTCGAATTGCCTTCTTCTGCTTGATAAAGACGTCATGACACTGTGGACTATCACCCCAAATTGTTATCGCATACGACATTCGACTATGGAATAAGGAGTGGTAGGTTTGCATCAAAACTTCCTCCGTGATCAACTTTTTCAGTCTAGTAAGCAGAAACAAAACACTGGACAGCCTGCCAACGACAACCTCAACATGGGAGTCGAACCTGAAATTCTGCTGCATCATAACCCCCAGGAACTTGGTGCTTCTTGATTTTTCCGTAGATATTGCGGGGTCTATCGGGAGCACCACAGTCTTAGTCCGATTTAGGAATAATCCATTGTCAGCGAACCAGTTTTCCGCGTCATTTAGCGCTTTAATGGTCTTCAAATTGTCTTGACACAAAAATGAAGTGTCATCTGCGTAATTGCAAAGTGCCATGCATTCCACGTTCAAGGGCAAATCATTCAGATACACAACAAAAAGAATGGGTCCCAGAATTGATCCCTGCGGAACCCCTTGCGCAACCTGCTGCAGTGTTGACTTCCCCAGCGAATTTTCAACACATTGTTGTCTTCCATGCAGATAGGAAGTGAACAACTTGAGGGGTAAACCGCGCACTCCGTTGTGCTCCAATTTATCGACCAAGATCGAATGAACTACCCGATCGAAAGCCTTCGACAAATCACACAAGGTCAGCTCCGTCTTATTCCCTCCATCCAAACTATCAGCTATCTTTTCTACAACTTCAGTTAACGCTGTTATTGTTGACCTGTTATTTCTGTAACCATGCTGTTCTTTTGAGAGTAAGTTATTCTGTTCCAGATAGGACATCAATCGATTTTTCATGAGAGTCTCCATAATTTTCGATATCGATGGTAATATCGAGATCGGTCTGTAATTCTCGGGCATCTGCTTATCTCCGCTTTTCTTATACACCGGTATGACTCTTCCTATCTTTTGTAAAGCTGGGAATACTCCTTCTTCAAAACACCTGTTAATAATATGACTCAGAGGATCGGCTATCGTTGTTATTAGTTTTTTCACTATTTTGATAGATAGGCCATGAATATCCATAACCGCTTTATTCTTCAACGAATTTGTTGTATCGATTATTTCCTGCGGTGTTGTCGGATTTAGGAAAAAAGATCCTGAATTTTTAATTTCGGTATTTTTCAAATATTTTTGGAATTCCATTTTAGAACAATTATTTTTTTGATCGTCACCATTTCCACTGAGATAACTGCTGAAAGATTCTGGGTTTATCTGGTTCTCTGCTCTCATGGCATGCACCCTATTTTCATTTATGATTCTCCAAATTTGTTTTTGTTTATTTTCTGAATTTTCGATGCGGTTTGCGTAATATTGTCTCTTCGATTGATCCAGCATTTCTCTATATAGTTTTCTGTAATGCTTGTACAATTCCACATCATTTTTATTTTTTCTTATTTCTATGATAGTTTGCAAGGCATCTAATTTATTTTTCATTTTTTTATGTAACAAGTACATAAATTAGGTCTTTATGGACGAGTCCAAAAGTTTATGGCAGAGCGAGCAAAGCGAGCGAGGCCAATAATTTGGGCAAGTCCATAAGCCTAATTATGTACGAGTTGCATACAAAGTTTTATGTTTGACTGAAATGCAGAAATTTTATTTTCTGAAATGGCAATTAATATATTCGTCGTTTATTGCGAAGAAACATTAAGTGTGCTTTTGCTTTTCTTATCTTAGTAACCATCAGCGACCTTAGCAACCTCACTGAACAAAGTTGATTACTTCGTTAATTCTGTGACAAACGTCATAATACTTAATCGAAAAAATGGATAGTTCGGGAAAGTGAAGCGTAAAAAATTCATCTGCAAGTGCCAAAGAATCTCTCCTACCCACTAAAAGTGCTAATGAAAATTTGTATGCGGCCTATAACAAGTGGTGTGAAACGAAGAAGATGGCAAAATCGAGAGAAGACTGTGACAGTTGAGTCCAATAAAGTGGTGTCCAATAAAGTAGTCAATTATGGACGCTAAACGAATTCATGAATCAAGTGTTTATGAAGCAGTCGAACATAAAATATAAAACAGACCACTCGTTGTCGAACGAACGTTTGAACGATGATTTTGAACGAATGGTTCATAGAGTCGTTCCCCGAGAATTGCCATTTTCAAAAATCTACGCTCATGTCGTCACGAACTATACGTTCATCAAACGGGCGATCCCGAGAACTGACATCTCGCTTCTGTCAACAAGCGAATGAAAAAGATCCCTCGTTGTCAAACGAACGTTTGAACGATGATTTTAAACGAATAGTTCATAGAGTCGTTCCCCGAGAATTGCCATTTTCAAAAATCTACGCTCATGTCGTCACGAACGTATACGTTCGTCGAACGAGTGATACCGAGAATTGACCCCCGGCTCCGGTGTTAGGGAAACTCATAGGTTTTGGTTCTATTTTTGAAAGGTCAGTCTCGAACGGAGACAGAAGAGTGTTAAGTCGAAATTATAAGATCTCTGAAATTACTTAGAATTATTTAGATTGCGTCTCGTCGACAGAATGAGAGTGAGATTAATCCGCGAAAGCGAGTGGATGACGTGTTTTTGTGTTTCTCTTATGTTTCAGGAAAGATTCATCATCCTTAGGATTTTTGGTACGGGAAAAAGATCAGATACTTTTGTTTATGCTTAGCTTATTTTGAGTACCTATTGGTAGGAAGCTGTATGCAAGCCCAGATATCTTTCATAGTCCAGAGTCCCGAAATCTACCACAAGTCGTATTTTCTTTTGAAATTGTATTATTTTTGTAATAACCCTTGAGTATTTGAAATGTTATGTGGAAATTATATTCTGAGATCTCCCTTGAGTATTTAAAAGTTTATGTGGAAATTAATTTCGAAATTTCCCTTGTGTATCCGAAAGTTTAAGTGGAATTATTGTGAGATCTTTTTTGAGTATTTGGAAGTTTAATTGAATTGTTTTTGAGATCTCTCTTGAGTACTAGAAAGTTTAAATTGTATTATTTTGAGATCATCCCATTTTTATGATTTTGGGGTTATTTTGACCAACCCTTTAATTTTTGATAACTCAATTTTACTTTTATAATTGGAATTTACACTGATGCTTGATTTGATTTCAATGATTAGATGTCACAACTGTAACCAGCAGGGACATTGGGCAAAGGGAGTGCCCTAACAAAAGAACGGCTAGATGGCAGGAGCCAAAAACACATTTTCGGAACGGGTTATGGAAAAGAGAGGAAGCGAATGCTTCCTGGAACCAACGCTTGGGCCAAAGAGAGGAGGCAGAAGAAATTACCGCAGTAAAACGACAGGGAAGGCCAAGTTTGGGAGGCAACTATCCCAGGAAAGTCTGTCACGAGGACAAAAGGAAAATGGAATATTTTCAGTTTCAGAGAGATGCCCGGGAGAACACTAGGGATAACGGAGCAAGGTTCAAGGTTGACAAGGCGTCCAGGGAGTTCGGTATACAACCAGAAAATCCCCAGGAAGTAAGGGATTTGAAGAGGACTGGAAGTAGGAATACCAGTGTTAGCACCCAGACGGAGGGTGCAGAGGGAGCCGACAGCAATGGACTGTCGAAAGGTGACACCATAAGGGAATGGAAAAGGTCAAGGGGAAATTGACACTGTACTGAAGGACTAGGAAATAGGGCACATATCAGGAAGGAATCAGCCGTTGATGAAGATGGTACTTGGGAAACAGACGTTATGTTGAAATCGGATGTCACTATTCCCGTACCTTCGGAAATGGTGGTAGAAACCAGATTAAGAAAGGAGATGAAGTGGACGGGCATAGTCTGCGAACCCATGGATTTGGGTATCGGTCAGATTTTTGTCGCAAATTTTCTCACGAAAAACAGGGAAGTTACGAGTTACGAGGAGGGAAGATCGGTAGTGGAAACCATACCATTACGATAATCTTCGAGGGCAAGGCGCCCTCCAGACCCAGGGACAAACTGTCTCGGAATACGGGTAGCGAGAAGGCAACTCTTCAACAGCCTTCCAGGAGAAGTGAATCGACTCCTGCCCATTTCGTTAGATTCCAAGGATAAACTGGCCCGGAATTCGGGTAGCGAGAAGGCAAGTCTTCAACAGTCTTTCGGGATAAGTGAATCGACTCCTGCCCATTTCGTTAGATTCCAAGGACTCACTAGTCAGGAGCTCGGGTAGCGAGAAGGCAAGTCATCGACAGCCTTCCAGGAGGCATGAATCGACTCCTGCCCATTTCGTAGATTCCAGGGGCTCACTGGCCCGGAGAGCCACCATCTGGAAATGGTCCCTGTTCTGGGTTACGACCCCCCCCATCACTTTTCATTTTTGAGTTTTGCAATAGTTGAGTTAAAGTCTTTGAGTTTTTTTTATACAGATATGGAAACGGTACTTGGAAACGTGGATAAATATTGTTATGTATGTAATATATTCAATGTAGATTTGGATGCAATAATCTTTACTATGGATTTTGTATTAACTTTATTTTCCCAATATAATTGAACAAACGATGTAGGTATGAAGATAATTTTCGATATACATATGTCCCCCACAATTTTCTCCGGAGCAGCGTGATCCCCGCCACTTACTGGCAGATGCGCCGTGGAATGTATCAGCGTCACAGCACAGGGTGGTTATAAACAATTAAAGAACATAACAATTCCTCCCTCTGTGGGGTTTAGGTACAAGGTTCAATTCCTAAACGAGAAGGTACTTTTCGCAATCGTGTGGATCTACGTAGGGTGCAAGAATCATCTGGAGCTGGCATATTCTCTTTAATATCTGTACATTTCGTGTGTGAATCTGAAGATTGGTCAGAACTTTTGTCGTTATCGGTATTTTGGTTTTCGGTTGAAGACATTAACATTGAAGGATCAAGAATAGAATTGGATGGTGTGTGGCTAATCATTAATGGCGTGTCTTGGCCTATTTCACGTATCTGATCAATATGGCGTTTCCAAACCCGAGAATCGTCCAATTCAACCAAATAAATCAAATTGCCCAATTTTTTTTTTATAGTACCAAATTCCCATTTGTTAATTTTTAAATATTCCCTAACCATTACTCTTTCCCCCTCCTTGAATGTTCTGAAATTGCAATTTTCAGGAATTTTGTGATCATATCTTCCAGGGGACCCAATGAACTTCCCTATGACGATCTCCTCAAGGAAATGAGAAATCACTATAATCCAGAACCTTTGGAAATTGCGGAAAATTTTAGATTCCTACAAAGGAAACAAAATGATGGTGAGAGTGCCCAGGAATATCTAACTGCCCTACAACGTTTGGCTACAACTTG
The DNA here is from genome assembly GCA_910592335.1 of Adalia bipunctata. Classification (NCBI taxonomy): domain Eukaryota; kingdom Metazoa; phylum Arthropoda; class Insecta; order Coleoptera; family Coccinellidae; genus Adalia; species Adalia bipunctata. Next base: position 6,082,331 of record OU342949.1, on the reverse strand, counting down.
CAAGTTCGGAGAATACTTGAAGAAGGCGTTGAGGAATCAATTTGTTTTCGGACTTCGCACCCAGAACATTCAAAGCCGTTTACTTGAGATGAAGGAGTTGACTATAGAAAGAGCATTAGAAGTGGCGATCAGTATGGAAACATCTGCGAGAGATGCTGCACAACTACACAGAAGCAACGTGTCCAGTGCTAGTGTGAATAGTGTAAAATTTGAAAAACAGAATGGTGATCGCTCTTTTGATAAAGGAGCTTTTGTAAAGCCTCCTTCAAATTTCAAAAATGGAAATAAATTCAATTTTTGTTACAGGTGTGGATCTCCTACACATCTCGCAAATAAATGCAAACACATTTCCACTATTTGCTCCAAATGTAAGGTCAAGGGTCATCTGGCGAAGGTTTGTTTCAAAAACAAAAACACTAGTAGTACAAACCAGATTGAAGAAATTTTTGCTGTGCAATCTGAGCATTCAAGTTATAGAGAGAAATTTATGGTGAGAATGAAGATTGAGAGGAAATTATTAGATTTTGAAATAGACAGTGGAGCTGCTGTAAGTATAATGAGTCATTCAATGTTCAGAAATTTCTTTCCAAATTTACCAATTCATAAAACTGATTTGAGACTCATTACTTATTGCAAGAAAATCTTGGATGTTGTTGGCTATTCAGAGGTAAATTGCGTTTATGACGGAAAATCTAAATGTTTGAATTTATACATTGTGAAAACCGATAGAAAACCCATTTTAGGACGTGAATGGATTCGGCAGATGAACATTAAGTTGGAAAATATAAACCAAATATATGTATATCGAAAATTATCTTCATACCTACATCGTTTGTTCAATTATATTGGGAAAATAAAGTTAATACAAAATCCATAGTAAAGATTATTGCATCCAAATCTACATTGAATATATTACATACATAACAGTTGGCGACGAGGATGGGATTTTTAGGTGAAACTTTGTCACAGAGTACATCATAGGCATCTGGTCCCATGTAGTGTAATAAGTACGCAGCCTTCTTGTCGTCGTCTACCAGAAAAACTTCAAATGCACTTTCTAAGCGCATTAACCAACGATCGAATTTTTTTGAAATGTCGTAAGTTTCGATCGAAAATACGGTATGAATTGAATGGGTTGGAGCACTCATATTGTAGCATGAAAAATTTATCAGAGGTTATCTGTTCTTTGACTCACGTGCTCGACGGGTTATTTTTGTATTTTCCTTGAAATTCCACGTAGGGTCGGTTTTTCCTCGTCGCCAACTATATGTATATCGAAAATTATCTTCATACCTACATCGTTTGTTCAATTATATTGGGAAAATAAAGTTAATACAAAATCCATAGTAAAGATTATTGCATCCAAATCTACATTGAATATATTACATACATAACAAATATTATCTAGTGGACCAATAAAATGATCAAAACCCTCGGCGCGATAACGAATAAATGACTGATCTCACTCAATGGCATAGGAGTCTGGAGAGGGAGAGATTTGAACTCTCTCGGGTCTCGATGCAGTTCCTATGCCATTGAGTGGGGTCAGTCATTTATTCGTTGTTGTATCGCGCCGAGGGTTTTGATTATTTTATTGGTACATGTTTTTTGTCTAATAAAGATCTAATAAAGATCTAATAAAGATCTAATAAAGATTTAATATCTGATCCATGGAATAAAGTTCCTGGTTTTGATCTTCCCAGGAGAATATGGTCCCTTCTTAATCGAATAAGAACAGGTCATGGTCGTTGCAATAGTATGCTTTTCAAGGGGAATTCGGTTGAGAGTCCTAATTGTGCATGTGGTGAAGCAGAGGAAACTATTGATCACCTAATTAATAGTTCTTCGATTTATAAATTTCAAGATGGCATTAGAGCCATACACAATGTAACAATTTCATTTTTGCAATGGATTGAAAATTTTAGATCAATTTGATGAAATTCATTATGTTATAAATTGCATTCTTTTGTCTGCTTCTGCCTTTTTTGATTTCAGATTGGAGTTTTTTTCGGGTGTTTGGAAATCCTACCTCCGAAGAGCCGTTTGGATAAACGAGATGTCCTCCAATATGTTATATTCAGATATTTTCACACTACACAATTTTATTTTATTTTTTTTTACGGGGAGACAGGGTTTTTTCGGCTGAGGTTTTTCCCTGAGCTCTAGTATCATACGCAGAATGTTATGGTACCCCGTTTTTTTTAACCTCAGCTAGGACCTTTTTGTTTCACTATGTATTGTATTATTTTAGCTCTCTAATTCAAAAGAATATATATATTGGAACACTAGAGAATATTCATTCACTCGTTTAACGCTGTAGTGGCCATGTTCACTACTTTTATTTCCCAATCAGTATATTGTCTCAAATCTTTTCTCTTTTAGCACTAACTTGATTCACTCTCGAGTGAATATCTATATTAATAAAAGAGGATCTATGGTTTACTTCAAAACTTAACTTCAAAATGCTTTAGTGTTCAAACGATCGCACCAAATTGAACAATTCTTTTTTTGTTGTGTTTATTATTGTTAGGGCAAGGTTTATATAACATAAATATTCCCAAAAAAACCTACAGAAAGGAAAAAAAGGCATTCCTTTTTCTTACGACCAATCGAGCAATCATAGAGTACTTATATAGGTTTTGACATTTGGAAAAAGGAGGTTAGTTTTTCTTCCACAGAATCGCATGTCAAGTAAATAGTTAAAAGTGCAGTAGGTCTTACCAACGGTATATTCCATGGGGACTAATAGTAGAGCACTATAAAGATAGGTATGCTATTGGGAAAAGTAGAATTCGATAGGTGGCGCTCTGAAATGCCAATGTCATCTTAGCAACGAGTAAAACAAATCAGATGTCGTATGAGCCCTTTGATATTGAAGTGGTCTTATTTTGCTGTTTAAGTTATTTTCAGGGGGTGTTTTGTGAAACTTTTGGTTTTTCTTTGATTGTGCTTTAGTGCTTTGTGTTGTTAATCTAAATTTTGACTCCCAATATTTTTATTTTTGGAGTAATAGGTATGGTTGATGTTTGTGAAAAGTACAACAAGCGTTCAATTAACTGTTTAGTTTTAGGTCTGATTTCGTGTTTTTATTTCATTTTTGATATAGTCATATCTACAAAAGTTGCAGGGAAGGTACGTTTGTATTGAGTATCATTTGAAATTTTTAATACCGACTTATTTTCTCTTCGTTTTCTGGAACATACTTCGTGGCTTGACTGTGTTGGTTTTAAGGAAGGTACTGCATTTAAAAGAAGATAGGGGGAGTCCGGGAGAGTTAACCAGGGGGGAGACTATAACCACCGCTAATTAATACTTTGTATCACTATGTATAAGACGAGGTCCACACTTCTTGGATGCCCTTCGGTCACACCTTCATTCTCCCGCGACACCATTGCGTTCGTCAGTTAGATTTAGTGGTGCGAAGTGTTAATGTGATTTTGCGTCTGGTAAGTGAATTTTCTCGATTTTTAACATTTCGTTGCTGTTTTCTTGTATCTATAAATTCAACCTAATAACTTCCCAGGCAACACAAAGATATCCCATAGACATCCCCGCGACTTCTTTTTAGGAAGTTGTGACGCCTTTTGTGACATCTTTGAGAGGTCGCGGAGAGCACTATATCTGCTCCAAATGTCCGCCACAAGAGATCTCCCAGAGAGCTCTTGGCGATGTCCTACGTGGATATTCTCAAACAAGTCACACTAGGAGTTCGCATACACCTCCCGCGGCGAGGACTTTGGGAATTTCGCATTAGCCTCCTTTAGTGAGATCTATGCGAGCTCGCATTGCGAGATCTATAAGATATTCTCAAATGAGTCACATTGCGACATGTATAAGATGTTCCTATACATGTCGCATTGCGAGATGTATAAGATATTCCCAAATAGGTCACATTGCGAGATCTTTAAGATATTCTCAAATAGGTCACATTGCGAGAAGTATAAGAAGTTCCTAAACAGGTCGCTAATATACAGATTTTTATCATATAAATAATACTACCCCATTTGTTAATTATACAATTCTAGTATGCTACACTGAAAGTACCATGATCGATCATTCCTTGTAGAAAGGTGTAAATAGAACAGGTGTACCTTTCTACAGGAAATGATCGATTATGGTACTTTCAGTGTATCATACTAGATTTGTATAATTAATAAATGGAGTAAGTTATAATATGATGAAAATCTGTATATTCGCGTATCGGCGTATGACTTTATATTCATATAATAAAAATCTGTATATAAGCTGATATTATTGAGTTGACCTACACAATTCAAACAGTGTTGAAAGTTATTTATTATTTTCGGCAGCAACAGAAGGTATACTAAAACAATCGAATAACTCCTATAATCTTTATTAATAACGAACAGAAAAATAAAAAAATATTTCAAATCATCCGGTTTCTTTCTTCTTCCCTCTTCTTCCTTTGGCTACAGTGGCGTAGCCAATTTTGTGAAAAAACTTCGAATTCCTTCTCAGTTGTTTTCCATGTCTGCTTCATTACATCTGGAAGAATGAAAATGACATGTATAGTAAGGCACTTTTGTAAGGTCAGTTGTTTATTCATTCATCAACGCGAATGAAAATTGTAACAAGTTCTTCTGGAGCACAAATTGAATAGAATTTCAACAACAAAAATTTTATATGCCCATTTATATGTATATTTCAGCAATCAACATAATATCATCCTCTGCAGACTTGCAGAGTTTCTTTCATAATATTTATTCGAGCAATTACAATTGAGAATGAATGACTTTTCGAGTGATATCAGAAGATCTTTTGTTAGTAGAAAATAGATAAATGTAAATCAATCACTTCTGTTATTGCCAGTGTTTGAATTACTCAGAAAGACCTAAAGCGGCAAAAATGATATATAAATATATCCTAACTGGTGAGTGGTGGGTTGAAACTCAAGAATTTAATAAAAATAACACTTACCTTCGAGTACAAATATCCTCTTAGAAATTGTAAACAAAAGCGAACCTTGTACAGCACAGGTACACTTAACTAATTATGCACAAAACATCTCTTAGCTCAACAGTAAATCAGAACAATGAGAGCATCCTACACATACAAGATATGGTCTGAAAATACGGGAAGTCGGGAAGCGGGAATTGAGAAAACGAATAGACAACGTTATTTTCCGTAATCCAGAATACACCAATCGAAATGGACGATGTCCATGATCCGCGACTATGACCTTAATACTGAATTCAGTTGAGCTCTATATTCATATTCCCCGCATAGGCCTCATACCGAAAAAATTGAAGACATGTGTGCCTTCCGAGTGCCGCATGCCGGCGCATGCAACTATCGTACAGATTGGCGGCACATCAAAACAAGCGAGTAAATAAATCTTATGGAGACATTTTCGGCTGGAGATCCCTTTGTCGGCCTGCGTAATCATATAATACATATGCTGACACTTGGATCGGTCGAAACAAAATCGACAAATTCGGCTGCTGGAATGCGCTAGCCATGATATGTCTATACCAACAAGGGGAGTTGCATATTTCCGGAAATGAAATTATTGATGATCAAGCAAGAAGACCAAGGCGACCTGACTTTGTTTCATGATAGCAAACCAAACTTGCTAATTATGATTTATTCTTGTTTTGCAATAAAAAAATTATTATTTGTTTCATATCCCCCCAAGAAAAATGTCTGGGTACGCCACTGAATAGTTCGTATAATCAATAGTTGATTATCTCCTATGTTCGAAGTTAGGGATGCGGGATAATTCTGTTGATATACATTTTTTGATGTGTTTTCATTTGGATAACTTTAGAGTTTAGGAACATGCAATAAAAATTTCAAATTCTCCCATTGTATGTCCAATCACTACAGGAACTCGCCTCATTCGATAATTTCCAATTCATCTTTCATAGGTACATAATTGCGGAACAACTAACTTCTTGTTCTTGTCGAATACAAGATCTTTTTGAATATATTTACAAATTAAGTATGTAATATTAAGGACAACTTTTGAAGCCCGCAGTAAGAATTTTTATTTTGGTTATATCTTGACGATCTCGCAAAAAGATTAACCATGTCAATCTCATGGTGAGCTCTCAAAGATATCACATGGCGAGGTCTCCAAGATATCGCATGGGCACATCAGTGGGAACTTCGCTTAGTAACCTCACATAGAGATCTCTGGGACCTCGCGGTAGGATCTCGCATAAAAGTCGCATTGTAACCTCTCAGAGATATCGCATGGGAGAGGTTTCAAATATATCGCATGTCGAGGTCACCAAGATATCGCATGGGTACATCAGTGGGAACTTCGCTTAGGAACCTCACATAGAGATCTCTGGAACCTCGCGGTAGGAGCTCGCATAAAAGTCGCATTGTAACCTCTCAGAGAGCTCGCGGAGAAGTCTGTGTTGCCTGGGTTATGCAAATGGCAAGTGTATGTATCCTACTAGCACTAACAGAATAAAGCTTTTATGAATGTCGCATATATTTTTTTCAAAATGAAACAACAAACAGATAGGCGTGGGGTGGGAGACATTAGTCATATGTGGGGAGGAGACTTTACCCAGGGTAATCTCTCCCGAAATTCGCTATTAAAATGATTTTTTTTTCATTTTCAGATAAACGAACACCCAAGATGCCCCTCAAATATAAAAAAAAGAATACAACAAGACAGAGGAGTAATTAAGATGCAACAATGATAAAAAAATGCTATAGATGAGATTGATAGGGGAGTTCATTTAGCCTCATTGCTCCAATTGAGAAAAGGAGAACTTGAATTCATAGAATTTGTTTATGTTTTTTTTTTCGAATTTATTCTATATTTTGTTATTTTATTTTTCGTTTGTAATGAAAAGCAAGGCGAAGTCTGTGAGAGGTTATTCACTAAGCTAAGATATAGACAGATTTTTTTTTTTTGCCATAAATTAGAAAGCAGGTCTTTCTGTTCTGTGATCTCGAGAATATTATTTAGTTCTTCATAGTATTCAAATAAATGTATTATTAGTGTTAGAAAAGAGTCATAGGGTAGGGTGGGGCAAAGATCCGCAATTTTAGGTTTCAACCTTTTTTCTCACCCAATAAGTAAAAGGTCCTGCAGGTTTTGGCTTCACTGGAAATCTTAATTTATGTGCTACAATATACCATTTTATTACTAGCGAAATAAGCACCATTTAGGAAAAAAAAGGAAAGGTAGACAACCTTGCCTTTGCGGACCTTTGCCCCACTGTTTGGGGTAAACGTCCGCAGATGCGGGGCAATTGTCCGCAGCTGCGGATCTTTGCCCCATTGAAATGAAATACACGGAAAAATTAACTTTAATCAGTTTATTTATTCACAGTTGAGTAAAACCATTCCAGTTCACTGACTGAATAAACATTTCGGGTTGTGCTGGTTTTTTTTTGGCTCCTTTATACTCGAAACGACTGATCCCCATTCATAATCGAGAACAAGGGCGGATATAGTTCTTTTTCATGGGAGGGGTAATAACGATCATGGGGGGGTAATAACGATCATGGGGGGGGGAATAACGATTGAAAACCATTAAATCAGGTACACAAACCACCTTCTCCTCAGGTTTTGGATACTCATGGGGGGGGGGGGGTAGTTACCCCCAGTACCCCCCCCCCGTAAATCCGCCCTTGATCGAGAATGTCAGGCCGGTCGGGCCATTTCCATAATTTTCCAGCTTTCACCATTGATGATACAGTGGCATGGGTTTCTGAAACGCCAGTAATAACTCCTGGAAACAGTTTTTCTTCATATCGAACGGTAAAAAATTCGCCTATGCACCTCTTTGGAGGCACCATCCGCTCAGACGATTCTTCCATCTTCTGATCACTGTCAGATTCTGACTCGTTGTAGACCGAAGAATCTTGGGGCAAACGTCCGCGCGCGGACCATTGCCCCATGCAAAATGCGGACCTCTGCCCCATTTTGTCATTTTGTAAACACAAACTAACCTAAAACCAAGAAATGCGCATTTGGCCAAATTATTGTCCATAGATCGCCTTTCAAAACCTGAATTATGGAATTGAACCAGTAAAAACGTAAGCAAAGCGTATAGTAAATTACATTTTCAACTGAAGATGACCTACGGATTATTACATCAAAACAAGTAAAAAGAATTCTAACCCCATTGTTTTTGTTGTGCCGGTCGGACGCCATGTAACTTTTGTGAGTCGTCTTCTATCAATATTGCCAGCATAAAAATGTGTCTAAAACCACGACAATATTAAGCGATCATTTTAAATTGACGGTGCGGATCATTTCCCACTGCGGATCTTTGCCCCACCCTACCCTAATGATTTTATAATGAACTATTAGGGTCATGGTGAATATGGCCCAACTGAAAACATGTGTGATACTCATTAGTTAACAAAGTAGGTACTTATATCATAGATACCTATGGTTCCTATTTTCTCTTTTTTCACGTTATACTTGTGCCTTAACAAAAATATTATATTTTTTTAATGAAGTCATTATTTTAAATCATTATTTTACCTATTTTTGAATTCGAGTAATGTCTCCCTATAAGGTGGGTAGAGTGTCCCGCCCAGGCGGGACAAATTAGCCAAAATTGTTTTTGCGAGAATTCGCATATAACTGTCAAATTATTTGAGGTACACTAGTCATTCTTAAGACAAAATGTAGCTTAATAGTGCAGCTTCAAATGAAATCGAAAAAAACTAGCTATATGTTACCCTAAAAAAAAATATGGGTATTTTAGTGGAGAGCGGGTCAACTCTCCCGGACTCCCCCTACTTTTTTTTACTAAGACCTGAAGAATATGTTACTCATTTATATATTGTTCACCTTCAGAAATATAACCTACACCATCCACTATTAACTTATAACTATGTATTACACACTTGGTACTAGTCTTCCCTTTTAAAATGTAAGGAACACACGGACATACTATCTATAACTGGTTTCCCCATTTTTAGTTTCATTACCTAAGCCTTTTGAGATATATTTTCCAGAACTCCAAACGCATTTTCAATATTTACCATTCTTCCCATGGGAGGAAATTTATGGAAATATAAATCGGGATTTTTCCCTTCACGGCTAGTGCAACCAAATACAGAACAGTTTCGATTATGCAGCGACATAATTCAAAGTATAAAACTTTAAAAAATGTACAAAAAAAATCAAACTTGATCTGCAATGAAGACAAAAAACAGAATAAAAACAATGCAATACGAATTGTTTTACTCGTTGCTTCAATTACAATTTTGTTCCGCCAGAGGTCTCATTGAATTCTACTCCGCCCAATATAGACCTGTGGACCTTGGACCCAAGCAACCATAGACTCGAAAATTACAGGACTCACAACATTTTCATCGCCATCTATCGTGGTGATACACCAACATAAACTATAAATTTGACTATTAGATGCCGCGGCATTATTCTAATACCAAGAACCTAACCTATTTCCAATGTTTTTCATGTGAGCATGCGGAAAAAGGCATCACAAGATCTCTCATTCCGAAAATATGCTCATTCGATTACATATTTCATTTCTTTTGATTACAGATTTCATTTCCTTCGATTTGAGATTTAATTTCATTCGAAGAGATCTGTAATTTTCGAGTCTATGATTGGACCCAAAATGGCGGTTTCTGGTATACTCCCCTTTATGGAGCCTTACTAATAGTAGTAGAATGAATTTCCACGGTATTCAATGGAAATGTAATAATAAAATAGAACGTTGTGAAGTTATAAGCCATGAAGTAGTCTGGCAACGGTGCATTTCATTTTCTTGAAGGGTAGGAAATTCAGAAATGGTATAGACTAGACTACTAGAGTATGAATGGCGATGTATACAATTATTGTGTAATTTGCATAGAACTTATAATAACATAGAAGGCTATTAGCAGATAAAAAGCGGGTAAAGATCTCAAGTTGGTGAAACAGTGAATTTTTACCGGAATGTAAAGTAAATCGGATTGTGACGATCAGCATCAATCGTGAGTTGTCCATTTTCATCTTTTGTCTACATTTCTGAAATGTTTTTGATTTATGTTTGGGTAATAAATATATTTGGGGAAATAACTGAATTGAAAATTGCCCATAATTAGTAATTGACATATTATTTTTGTATTTCTGTTTTGTGTGACAGCTCATATCCATGGAAAAGATGACAGTTGACAGATGACATTCGAAAGATGACATTTGACAGATGACAGATGACATTTGACAGATGACAGATGACATTTGACAGTTGACATATGACATTCGACAGAACTTTCATTATGCCTAATTTATCTCCTGCTTGAAAAAATAGCAATGGTAAGTTTATACAACTTTAACGGGGGTTTCACAAAGCATATCACCGGTGATCGGAGCTTGATCTAGAATCAACTCGATTTGACAGTTCAGAAATTTAACCAAGCCGTTGATCTCCGATCTCTGGTGATTACGATTTGTGAAAACCACAGTAAGTATAGGCACGGCCTTCTCAAGATAAAGATGGCTATGGTATAGGTATCATTTAGGCGAAACAAAGTTCGCCGGGCCAGCTATCTTAATATATTCGAGGAATGAGTTGAAGTATAATCCATGGGTTGCGGAAATTATTTTGAGATAATCTTGATAAAATGTTGCGTTTTGTGTTCCACAACAAAAACCAAATCTGATTGTATTATTTGTGTTGCTCTTCCTCGGATGATTAGGAATTAATTGTGTGAGCGATCATAGGAGGACGAATAGAAAAAAAAAAGAATTATGTTTTTTTTATTTGTTGTTTCTGTGAATAATACTATGTTATTGACAGTATTGTAGCGGGTTGCTAGGACAAGAGTAGCAGGTAAGTAAAACTAGGAGTTCACCTAACGTTTCGCCAACTTTATTTTGGCTTCATCAGAGGCTGAAAATTTGGAAAGCACGATATGTAAAAATTGCTAAAACATGTACAACACCAAAATATAGGTCATTATACCATTAAAATATAAGACAACACAACTATTATAAAAAACAACACCTTCATCAGACACAATAGTATAACAAGGTTGTGATGGGAAACACTTACAGTCTCTCAATTATCACCTTTGTCAAAACTCTCAACATCGGAATCATATATATCGAGCACACGGAGTTAGTTTTGTATCAATAAAAAGATTATTTGAATTTAGAATTATTAAATTTTTCAATTTTCATAACAATGCAAAGAGACCGCGTTCTACCTAATTAAATGTCATTCGATTGTGTTAACAGTTATCTGTTTGTCATATGATCAGCACATCATCGTTTCCACTTCCGTACTCTGGATGTCGCTCCAGTACATTCTTTTCACCTTTCATGAATCCCATTTTTTAATCCTTCTTCTCCCTTATGTATTAATCCTCACAATGTCAACTCATTAGGACCTTATACATTGTGTTTAACTTCGCAGTGTCTGTTTTGAAGTTGCAGCTGTTTTTATCTTTATGTATTTCAAGTATTTCCAAGATTTCTCTCTTTTCTAGGACATGTTCCGTTGCCATTATCTTCACGTTCTCGAAATCAAATTCGTGTTCGATGTCCTTAGCGTGCTTTGCGAGCGCTGTGGTTTCTTTATTGTTTTTTACATCATTAGCGTGTTGTTTCGCTCGCATGTAGCAATATTGGCTTGTGTTACCTGTGTATGTTATAGGGCATTCCTTACAGGATATTTTGTAAACTACATCAGATTTGTGCATGTTATCTGTTTTAGATTTTAGTTTTGTGTAAATTTGATTGTAGTTGTTCTTGTGATTATATAAGCCTAGTTTTATTTTATGTCCTTTTAAAGCTGTTTGTATTTTCTTATCCACTATGCCCACTGCAGGAAATTTATAATATTTGACATCATCGTTTTTGTCTTTAATCTGTTTGCTGGAGTAGAAGATCATGTTAATTAGTTGTTCTGGGTAATTATTCATTTTTAGTATTTTTTTGAACTTATTAAAATTATTTTGGTGGAATTTTTTGTCACTGAGTTTAAGGATTCTGTATTTTGCGCTGGTGATGATAGAGACTTTATGCGACATCGGGCAAGTGGAATGGAAATTCAGAACTCTGCCGGAACTGGTAGGTTTCATATATAGGTCAGTAACAACTTTATTATTCTCTCTTATCAGCAAAAGATCTAGAAAAGGTAAACTGTTGTTTTCTTCCAGCTCCACTGTGAATTGGATTTTGGTATGTATGGAGTTGAACAAGTCTACTGTCTTCTGGACGTCATCCCTGTGAACTATCAGGACTGTGTCATCTACGTAGTATCTGATCCATTCAATTCTGATGTCCTCTTTGTTTTCCAAGGCTTTGTGCACTACGACCTACGTAGTCCATTATGAGATTACCAAGGCTTGGACTACATGGACTTCCCATACTGCATCCATCCAGCTGCTGAAAGTGTTCATCTACATATTGAAAGAAGCTATTATCAAAAATATGCTTCATAAGTTGTCGGAACATACTTTTTGAGGCAATGTATGTGTACGCTTCTATTGTACTCCATTTCTTGTTAATTATTTCAATTATTAGATCCTTCGATATTGATGGAAAGAGGCTCGCCACATCCAAAGACATCAATATGAAGTCATCAGGTATGTTGACACGTGATATTTGTTCTCTGACATCATAGCTGTTTTTCAGATTATAGGGTAATGTGGTGCCTACTTGTACAAGGATGTCATGTATATACTTGGAGAGGTTATATGTAGGAGATCCTATGTTATGTAAAATTAGAAATTTCATTTTTTTGTTGTTGTTGTACTTGTACATTTCCCAAAACAGGTTTCAAGAGGATCCAGGCCAATTAGCAGTATGGGAAAGGTACTGACCCTAGCCATAGAAATGACCTTATTCGTGAAACTAAACAATGCTGAGGCGCTAATCGCGTACGCGTGTGCGAAGAAAAACATTGAGATAACCGTGGTGTCTACACGCGAAGCCGCGAAGTGTCCCAACGTATTAAGAACACCTACCAAAGTGAAATCGTCAAGGGGATAGTGTTATGAAAGGACGAAGTAACAATTAAACAACCTATGGACCGGCAGTGTCGAGATAACTTGAGTGATTACGCATTGCGGGATGCATAGACGTAGCTTAAGGGTTTGATAAGCTTTATTTTCCGTTTAAAAGTCGTGGAAAACATCAATCAATGAATGGAAAACATCTTCGACGAGAAGCAGGAACGGAGACTTTGGACAAATGGTTCAATGGTTCTAGAGTCTAGACGATCAACATGTTCCACACCGAAGAGATGAGAGAGCTGGCCCACAACACTGCATGACAATTATAGGGTTCACTTGTTCATGAGTGGACTCATGGGTTTCTATGCGATATTGTATTACCCTAGGTAATGGAAATGAATTAGTTCATCTTAAAATTAAAATTTTAAAATCATTCTATGTAAGAATATTCCAAACGTGTGGAATAGAGGCAGACACATAAATTAAAACTTCGAAGGGCTAAGATGATAAACAGTTCAAGGGTCGCGTATCCCAAAGGGTCGAGTCAACGGTTTTTTTTATCATCAGATTTTATGGTTTTTTAACCAATAGTGTAAGACCGCGTCGTTTCAGACAAATTCTTTCTAGAATATTCCAAGGAGACAAAGAGGCAGGGGAGACTTTACTTTAAATAGGGAAATTTTCAGGAATTGAGGGAGTTCCGACAGTGGCATGAAGTGAAAGAGCACGAGTCGTGCATCAGAAGGGAAAATGCGAATTGAATCGTAGGAAGTACCTGTGTTGAGTAGAAGTAAAGTTCGGTCGGTTCTTCAAAATATTTTAATGTAACTTAAAGGTAATTCAGAAGTAAATCAATTGGTTTTAAGTGATTAACAGCAAGTGTTTTCGCGAGTGTTTGGTCTGGTAAGAGAGAACTTTTTATAACTAAATGGGAATTTTTGACAATTTTGAGTAGGAAGTTACAGAAAGGTACTACTGTTGGGGCGAGTTTCAGTTAACCAACTGAAAGTGTGGTTCAATTATTTTAGGTTTAACTTTCTGAAATATAATTTTCTGACTGAAAAAAGGATAGAGCTTGTGGACTGTATAATATATATGAAATCAATTGAACCCAACACAAATGAAAGGATAAATGCACTCAAAAATAACAGATGAAATATAGTTACCTATATATCAGCAAACAGGATCCTGTCGATGACTCCTATCCCATATAAAGATTGCACGAGCTCGTCAAACGAATATGGAATGAAGCTGACGTGAAAATCCGCTGCTAAAAATGTCAAATTGGGCACACTTATCCTTGCGGTATTATAAAATAACCACGCCACTGGTAACAGTTTTTTTTTGTTCGAAATAATTCGCACAAATGAAAGTTTCGAAAGAATGTAATTTGATTGAATCGAAATCACTAAAAATTGCGAATCACAGGAAACTAAACTTTTCCGAATTCACGTAAAGGAAACAGAGAATTATAACTTATTGGAAGCAGAAAATTTGGAATTAACGGATGCAGAAGTATTCATGAAGTCAATCAATGAACTGAAATTAAATATGAAAAGAAACAAATATACGACATATGCGGCACTCCACAGCTGACGAATTGTTCTTATACATAAAGGAGGATCCACATGGGAATTCCTTTGTAGAGAAATTAATTTAGATATTCGAATTTTGAAAATTCAAAATATTTTATTCTAAGCGTTCACTTTGGCGTGAACAAAACAGGCCGCCGTAAAATTGCGTGAATTTTACAGAACTTCGGAAACAGTAGAGTTCAATCTGACGAGTTGAAACCGAGAGAATTTGAAAAGATCGTACAGAAAACAGAATTAAATATTGAGAGATTCGGGAAGCAGACATTTTGCTGAATCTCCGAAATGGGGCGCATATGGAGGAATGAACTTCCATTTGATGGATCTCTTCGACAAATTATTGTATATATCGATATTATTTGATTTCAAGGACTCAGAATCCTTATCAAAATAGCGCGAAGATCCGATGAAATTGCTTTCATTATCGGACCAATTTTCTTGAGGTAGGCCTCGTCCAACGATAAATCGCTCCAAAGTCGATAAGAAAACCTCCACGGTGAGGAAAAAGACTATTTCCAAATGAACTGACTTAGTGACGAATGACATGAGGAGAACAAGAAATGCTCTCATTCTCGTTGATTTTCTCGAACGACTTGACCGATAGGTAAAGTGGCCAACAAAGTTCACACCCATCTTACTAAACGGACGTGAAATATTGACTCTGAGTGCAGGTAAAGGAGCCCTGAAGGATTGATAGGTTATAACTTGAAATCTCGTGAATGCGATACATTTTCTAATGTACTCCCGAAACAGCTTTTGTAAAAACAAAATCAAATAATTCTGCCTAATTGAGGACTTTGTCGTGTTAGGACCGGAGTGAAGCGAGATCACATGAAAATAGAGACATATTGAACGCGACAACGCACATTTTTTCGAAAGCAGAATTGGATGCTTAGCATACCGGGGTGAAGAAGGAAATTGTAAGTTACCTCCCACCCTGATCAATTCCGCAGAATCGCTACAAGGATTTGATGCTGAAAATGATTTTTTTTGGAATGAATTCCGGCGCACTTGATTGAAATAATAATGTTGTGTGATCAACACAATGGATTGGAGAGCTTTCTCCAACTCATCCCGAGAAATTGGGCCAGATAACCTTGTCGTTGAATTATATTCGCGGTGGCAGTTGAAAATAATCCTTTTGAGAAAGGCGAAAACTCTTCTTACTGTTTTTAAATTTGAAAATTTTTCTATGAAAATTGAAAATGAATTGATTGGAGGCTCGTTTGCAACTGCAACGTTGACATCAGTTTTTGAATATTTTAACGGATCTGAATTAAGATCATAACCGATGAAAGGTGATGGCGAATTGGAGTTATAAGAGAGATCCGGAGGCGTATCCTCCAATTTAACTGGTAAGGAAACCATATATTGATCATTTCCATCACGAGAGCGACTGGATATGGAATGTTTTTCAGCAGGATCATCCGTAGGATCTCCAATAATGGTATCTGGAACCTCTTTCAATGAACAAGATTTCTGTAATTGATCATGTGGAGCAGATTGGGTGAAAAGAACCGATTTGCATGACGAATAGGATTCCCTTATAGGACCTATGATAGTCCAACCGAAAAATGTATTAACGGCTGTAGGATATCCAGAAGACGAAATTCGGCCGTCGCGATCGAAAATCATCGAATACGTATCAGCGCCCAATAGCATATCTATTGGTCGAGAAAGGTGAAAAGCTTCATCAGCCAAATTTAAATGCTGAAAGTGTTTGAACACCTCCTGTGATAAGGGAGCAGAAGGAATATCATTTGTTATTTCCGGCAATACAATGGCATCCACCGGTAAGAACTTTGATCCCACTCTAGGATACAACCTGCATTTCACTAAACCTGACGGTTTTGCATTTGATTGACCAATGCCAGAAATAGACATATTGACAGGATCAATTTTCAAACCTAATCTTTCGACTAGGGGTTGACTTATTGCCGAAATCTGGGATCCAGGGTCTAAAACAGCTCTTACAGATATCATCGAACCGTCAGCGGATTCCACTCTTGCCTGAACAGTGCCAAGAAGTACTTGGTTTACGGAGACCGATTTCCTATTGATGTGATAGGAATTAATCACATCATTTGAGGGAATGGAATGAGACGTTGAAGGCTGATTTTCAACGTGATTTGTTTTACTTGCAGTACGAGATGGTACATTTGATTGATTGGTAGAAACGTTGGAGGAAGATTCGTTATCGAGATGGAGACTGGTGTGATGCCGATTTGACTTACACAATCTGCACGAATTTTTGGAAGCGCAATCTTTGATATTGTGTAGACCAAGACAGTTGAAACAGCGCTTAGAATTTTTCAAAAATTCGAATTTGTCTTGTCTTGACAATTTTATGTAGGAGGCACAGGCGAATAATGGATGCGAATCAGAGCATTTCGGACAACGAAACGTTCTGGAATTCGGGAATCTACGTGAACCATTAGAGCTTTGAGAGGTGGGTGCAGAATTTGTGAGTAAAACATTTTTTGTTTTATTTGAATTTGAATGTGATGAATTGAATGGTGTTGATTTGGTTGCAGATTTGGGAGAACTTTGTTCACAAAATTCTTGAGCTTTTAACTGCTGCGTTACGAACTCAATCAAGGCATTATATTCGGGAATCTCAGATGAATTGAGTTGACTCTCGAAAGCTTTTCTTGTATATGGGTCTACGTTACGCAATGTTATCGAAAATAGAAGAAAATCTGATAAGTCCTTTATGTTCAACGCTTTCATTGCATTTACAGAATTTTGGTGGCAGTTTAAGAATTCTTTAAGATGCGAGACCGAATTATTACTGGAAGATTTGAAATTCAGAATTTCGTTCAGGTACATTGTTGCTAACATACGAGGATTCTGAAAGCGTGATTTCAATGCCTGATATGCCAACTCATAATTGTCATTTGACAGTTGTAGCCCCGATACGACCGAGAGAGCATCATTTCTTAGATATGATTTTAAAAGTTGGAATTTTTGAATGGATGCTAAACTATTATTTTCGTGAACCAAAGAATTGAATAACTGAAAGAATTCCGGCCATTCCGCGCTTTCGCCAGAAAAAGGGCGAATATTTATTTTTGGAAGCAAAAAGGATTCAAAATTGGAATTCGAAGTTGATGGATTTGATGCAGGCGTTGACAATGATTCTTGTCGTTTTAAAGACAAAAACAGTCCCGTTATTCGAGCTGTTATCTCGGCAAACGCCAATTCCGACTTCGTCGTATCTATACGATCTTCGGTCGATAATTCGCAATTGAACTCAACTATCTCCTCCTGTATAGCTTCAAATTTAGCCTCATACCCAGAAATTTTCTCTCGGTATGCTTGTAATTCAAACAATTTTGTACCATCGTAATCTTTCACTCTGTGCCAGATTCCGGTGATAGTAGAAAATATGTTGGCTCTTTTTTCGATCAACTTATCCAAATCTTTAATGCCTGTATCTGTCTTCGGTGGCATTGTTATGGAGAAATCGAATAAGAAACAGAGGCAAACAGTAAAAAGTTATCTAAAAAGTGCTGAAATTGAATATTTCGATGGAAACAGATGTATGCGACCTGTCAGCTGTGGAAACGATATTGCCAGATTGTGATGATTGTCGTATATTTGGATATAAAATGGCCGCAAAAAAACGAGGATTTTTGAATTTTTGACTGGAACTCTCAAATTTTAAGAAAATGAGCTTGAAATTGAGCTTAATATCCGGCCCGAAGGACCAAAACGTGTTGGGGCGAGTTTCAGTTAACCAACTGAAAGTGTGGTTCAATTATTTTAGGTTTAACTTTCTGAAATATAATTTTCTGACTGAAAAAAGGATAGAGCTTGTGGACTGTATAATATATATGAAATCAATTGAACCCAACACAAATGAAAGGATAAATGCACTCAAAAATAACAGATGAAATATAGTTACCTATATATCAGCAAACAGGATCCTGTCGATGACTCCTATCCCATATAAAGATTGCACGAGCTCGTCAAACGAATATGGAATGAAGCTGACGTGAAAATCCGCTGCTAAAAATGTCAAATTGGGCACACTTATCCTTGCGGTATTATAAAATAACCACGCCACTGGTAACAGTTTTTTTTTGTTCGAAATAATTCGCACAAATGAAAGTTTCGAAAGAATGTAATTTGATTGAATCGAAATCACTAAAAATTGCGAATCACAGGAAACTAAACTTTTCCGAATTCACGTAAAGGAAACAGAGAATTATAACTTATTGGAAGCAGAAAATTTGGAATTAACGGATGCAGAAGTATTCATGAAGTCAATCAATGAACTGAAATTAAATATGAAAAGAAACAAATATACGACATATGCGGCACTCCACAGCTGACGAATTGTTCTTATACATAAAGGAGGATCCACATGGGAATTCCTTTGTAGAGAAATTAATTTAGATATTCGAATTTTGAAAATTCAAAATATTTTATTCTAAGCGTTCACTTTGGCGTGAACAACTACGTCACTCTCCATTTGATTTGTTTTTGTTCTATTGGTTTTTTTTATTTACTGTTCGGTTCTTGAAAAGGTCGGGAAATAAGATTTTTATTCTTCATTGAATGTAGAAGAGAATATTTTTGGAATTTAATATATTGTTAATGTTAATGAGAAGGTCTTTTTTATTTCATCCCCTCTCAGAAAAGGATTTAATTTTTCATAAGACCTTGCGTTTGCTCAAGGCACGAGTCCAGATTCCCTTTCGGCTGGAAAAGTGCACAGGTTTTAAACGGTAAGATATCTCATATTTTATTTGCGGGAACAGGTGTGTTTAGAAACACCCCCGCAGGTATTACAATTTGGTGACAGCGGCGAGATTGAATATATCTGTTCTCTGAGAGTGGGTATTTTACAGTTCTTTCTTTAATTTTGATAGAGGGAAAAAGTGGAAACGAAATTCAAAAATTTTTCATTTTGTTTACTGGCGATTTTAAGTGAGTAGAAAGAGAGAGTTGAGACGTTAGTCCATCGAAAAATATAATTTTTTCGTCAGAGATTTTTTGTGGAGGTTATTGAATTCTGGTTTTGTTTGTGCTAATTACGAGTTTTTTTTTTGCAGGAATAATAGCTCGTCTTCATTTGGAAATAATTACGTTTTTGATTGATCTGAATTCACCTGTTGATTTGTGTGTGTTTTTTTTCAGGGAAGAAAATTTTAGTTTGTTTGCAGTTTCAGATCGTATCACACTGCAGTTAGACCAGGGTTTTCAGGTAATCGAGGAACATCAGGAAAAGGTAGGAATTTTTTTTCTTTCGTTTTGTTTTTTGTTTTGCGTATCAAACAAAAATGGCAACTACTACTTCTGGTACTAACACCAATAAAGTGTTCCCGTCAATGATGTATTCTCTTGGTATGGTAGCAGGTACTTTAGATAACTTCACAGGAAAAGGGGCGGTCGAGTATTTCGACAAATTGGAATTACGGTCGAAATTAGATGGTTGGACGGAAGAAGAAACGCTCAAATTACTCAAATTTAAACTGAGTGGTGAAGCGTACAATTTCTTTAAATCGGATATAGCTATGGATAAATTGGGTTATGCGGACTTCAAAGCAAAATTGCTGAAGAAGTTTACTCCATCAAGATTGCCAGGAGAGAACCAGTGGAGATTATATCGGTGTTTCCAAGGACAAAATGAAGATGTTTCTTCATTTTGTACTAGGTTACGGATTGTAGGGGCAGATCTTTCGCAGGATGATCTCGTTGGGGCTACTAAGGAAGAAGTAGCTGGAATCAAGAAGAAAAATAGGGAACTGATTCTGAACCAGTTCAAAATGGGGCTAAGGAAGGATTTAATGAGGGACACTGGAATCTGGTTGTTGAGGGAAGACAACTTGAACTTAGAAAAAGCAGAGGAAATTGTCAAATTACAGGAATCGATCTTAATGATGGTACAGGGGTACACATCGAATGTAAGGATTGCGACAGTGGGTGTTGGGAATTCATGCGGAAGAAAAGGGTATTTTGCAAGGGAAAGTAGTCACAGAGGTAGGCGAGAGGGTCCGAGGAGAATTAGAAGAAAAAAATGTTTTTCTTGTGGTCAGGAGGGACACTTCGTTCATGAGTGTCGATATCAGGGAATAACAGGTTGTACGAAACAAAGTATTATGGTTATTCCGGAAGTAAATGTCGAAGAGATAGAAGATGTACCGCATATCATCGAAGCAAGGGTGAATGGAACACTCACCCGATGTTTGGTTGATACAGGGGCGGCTGTCACACTTATCCAGCGGGGTTTGGTTTCAAGGGGCGAAATCAATCCGAACGAAGCAGACAAATATCAGCTTTCGAGTGTGTCAGGATACTCTATAAAATCTTGGGGTACTGCCCATATTTCAATGGGACCCGAAAACGGTGAATGGATTTCTTCCTGGACAGCCGTTGTGTGTGACGACATTGCTCCAGGGAATGTCCAAGTTATTTTGGGGAGGGATTTCTTCTATGCGAATCATGCACATATAGACTATGTACATGATCCATCTGTGACCATAAGAGGGACCGTTTTCAAACTTTTTGGCAAAGAAATTCTCGATGAACGTACATTTCAGGACGTAAGAGAGATCGGACAGATCGCCAGACGGGAAGAACAAACACTGATAATCGGGGGTAAAAGCACTCACAGGGATTCATTCATACAAATTGAAAATAAGGGGGCCAATACTGACGTTGAAATTTTGGAAAAACCAGTGGAGAGTGGGAAAACAAAAGTTGAAATAATTTGTGTAAATGCAGACACACAAACGGAAGAAATTTTTGGAGGAATAGAGACTGGATCGAAAATTTTAGAAAGTGGTAAACCAAAGGTCGAAACAATTTGTGTGGATGCAGAGGCTCAGACCGATCAATATAATGAAGAAACGCTGGGGAAACCAGGGAGAAAGAAGAAAAAATGTGAGGGGAAGGATCGCGAAAAATACAAATCATCGAGAGTTTTTGGGGGCGATCATCAATTCGAGTTGGGGGTTAAGGTACTCTTGAGAGAAATGCGTGGGTCATCTAAGGAAATAGGGGAAAGCTGGATTGGTCCATATCAAATAACAAGATTTCGAAGTAATGAGACATGCCAGATAAAGGAATGTGGGGGTATTGAAGAAAAAGTTGTCCATGTCGATAGGCTGACAATTTACTTCGAATCAGATGAGGAGCTCTATAGTGATGAGGAAGAATGGCTGGAAGAGCCAGTCTTTGCTTTGGGAAGGTCCAGAAAAATTGCACGTCCACCAGACCGATGGACCTACTATTGAGGAAACCCTATTTCCGCACGGGGTGGTTTGAGTACCATTGGGCAGTGACGACCCCACGTTCCGAGTTTATAAATTAAGTACCTTATCATGCAAAGGCCATTTCATTCATTTATGAATTTTTTTTTGTGAAGTTAACAGGGACAATTCTAGTTTTAGTAGCCCAATTTTTTAATTGTGATTCCAAATTTTTAGGTTCCAAGGTCATTTCCGTTGAAATTGATTTTAGTAAAATTTTTGGAGAAAAATCAATGTAGCTGTGTTTCAGAATTTTGAGTGCAATATTCAGAGGAAGCAGTTTAGGTACGATTATTTTTTGAGGCCTCTATTCGAAAATTGGAAAAACTTTTTGAGGATTTTGAAGTTATTCTTTCAAATTGGATTGAATGGCATATGAAGATAATCTGAAACAGATTATAAGGAAGCGTTTTGGTCGCTGGTTTACGCGAGCACAAGGCCTTGCATGTTATGGATGATGTGTTTAGGATGTTTAGAGTTTAGATGAATGATTTTTTATGTCTTGCATTTTTTTTGAATAAGTTTAAGGTTTTACTGTTTTTACAAACTTTCTGATGTGACTGTTATTTTTGAAGATAAGCTTTGATTTTTGTTGTTGTTAGGACATATGTTTTTCTTGTAATTTGCGTGAGTGAACGTTAGAACAATGCGCGTATAAGGACAATAAAGACAATCAACGGAAAGTTCTGTGATCGACGAGAAGCGAAAATAATCATCAGGCCATCATCAGACGAATAACCTTCCTGTCCAGCCCCATCTGATTATTAGGCGATCATGAAAAACGCGATTCCGCAGGTGTTACGCCAGCGAGATGTCTATGGAAGAAAACTCTGACAACCTAGCTGCTTGAAAGATATTCATGGTATGATAAATTACGAAAATCGGATAATTCAAAGAGCAAATGGTTCGAATTTCATCTTTCGAAATTGGGTACGACAACAACGACGCTAGACGATTAAGTACCACCCTCATCGATCAATCAACGAGAACAGAAGAAATTCGATATGTCTGCAGTTTTATCTATACTGCGGGGACGTAACATGCCACCAGGGGTGCTAGAGACAACAAATTTGGACAAACGGTGACAGGGCATAAACAATAATAATGCTACTGGGAGTGCGACATAAGTAGAGGTAGGGCAGTGGCGTAACAACAGCGTGAGAGGCTTTGGGTAAGCTGGAGATGTGGAAGCGAAGGTTATTCCGGTACAGAGGACCAGAAGCTACAGCGAAAAGGGATGTGTAGTGAAAACCGAGGGAGGACGCGAAAAACTTACAGAAAGATCGGGAAAGGTGCGCGCAAGACAATTGTTCGAAAGTTGTGGTTATGGACAAAAGAAAATAGATGTTCGCCAATTTTGGAAATTTTTGTAAAGTTTAATAGATCATAGGTTTTGCGAATTTTTTTTATTGGTATCTTATGTTCCATATGGATATGTGCACGTAATGTTTTTTTTCATTATTGATTTTCAGGCAGTAATAATGTTTTTTGAACTGGGAAGAAATGGATGCATGTATAAGTTCAGGTAATTCTATAGAGATAAAATGTTTGTTTCGTGTCAAGTAGGATAGTGACATGTTATATGTAGGGGTATGAGGGAAAAGTTTTGGCGATGTGGAGCCAAAACTTTTTTATTGGGGAGAGTGTTGTAGTACCCTAGGTAATGGAAATGAATTAGTTCATCTTAAAATTAAAATTTTAAAATCATTCTATGTAAGAATATTCCAAACGTGTGGAATAGAGGCAGACACATAAATTAAAACTTCGAAGGGCTAAGATGATAAACAGTTCAAGGGTCGCGTATCCCAAAGGGTCGAGTCAACGGTTTTTTTTTATCATCAGATTTTATGGTTTTTCAACCAATAGTGTAAGACCGCGTCGTTTCAGACAAATTCTTTCTAGAATATTCCAAGGGGACGAAGAGGCAGGGGAGACTTTACTTTAAATAGGGAAATTTTCAGGAATTGAGGGAGTTCCGACAGTGGCATGAAGTGAAAGAGCACGAGTCGTGCATCAGAAGGAAAAATGCGAATTGAATCGTAGGAAGTACCTGTGTTGAGTAGAAGTAAAGTTCGGTCGGTTCTTCAAAATAATTTAATGTAACTTAAAGGTAATTCAGAAGTAAATCAATTGGTTTTAAGTGATTAACAGCAAGTGTTTTCGCGAGTGTTTGGTCTGGTAAGAGAGAACTTTTTATAATTAAATGGGAATTTTTGACAATTTTGAGTAGGAAGTTACAAAAAGGTACTACGTCACTCTCCATTTGATTTGTTTTTGTTCTATTGGTTTTTTTTTTATTTACTGTTCGGTTCTTGAAAAAGTCGAGAAATAAGATTTTTATTCTTCATTGAATGTAGAAGAGAATATTTTTGGAATTTAATATATTGTTAATGTTAATGAGAAGGTCTTTTTTATTTCATCCCCTCTCAGAAAAGGATTTAATTTTTCATAAGACCTTGCGTTTGCTCAAGGCACGAGTCCAGATTCCCTTTCGGCTGGAAAAGTGCACAGGTTTCAAACGGTAAGATATCTCATATTTTATTTGCGGGAACAGGTGTGTTTAGAAACACCCCCGCAGGTATTACAATATTCCGAATCATATTAATGGTCTGTGCTTTAACTACGTGGATAAGGAACCGACACAGGACAGATAAGGGAACCTGAGAAGAAATGAGGACGCAGAGGCGCACATGGCTACGACAACAAAGACGTACCACACTGAAAGTGAAAACGGAAATATGTGCAATGTAAGGGGCATTCCTCGCGAATATCGAATGGACTATGCGCTAAGCTAACGTATATATTGACATCAGACTCAAAATGTGAATCGCTGATTATGGTAGTAGACTATAGGCCGTTGTGTATTTTTGAAAGGTCGTTCTCGGGGTGAAGGTCAGTTCCAATCTCAAAGGAATGAAACATATGGAGATAGCCAGTACCGGAATAACGAGATTATGTTGTGACCGCGAGTGAAATTTGAAATCCGAAAAATGGACCTAATGAACTCCATGTAGGAGAAGTGAAGTGATAGACAGATTTTCTTAAATTCTCTTTTGAAGAATTTTAGTTATGAACGTTTTGTTTTGTTGTATTGACCCTGGAGGATATTGTTTATTTTAGACTAATCAGTTGAGCAAGAATGATATGTAGATTTAAGGCATGCTGCATGAGCTATGTTTGGTATTATTAATTTGTATAGCTGATATAATTTTAATCGGGAGATGAGGGGCTATTGGACTACTAAGGGTAATGGTGAAGGAAAAAGTATGGCAACCGATGCCAAAACTTCTTCGAAGGGGAGAGTGTTGTAATACATCTAATTATTTCAATTAACTAGTATAGAAATTCAAACGAATATCGTCGCGGTTCGGTTGATCATTGTAAAAAATATTCGGAATTTGATATCCCTGTGCCAGAAAATTATTGAATTGTTTATCAAGCCCACACAAGAGGTCTGGCGAGACGTTAACGATTGAAATTGTTGATTTTCGGTTCAAGTTTCTCCGGGGTTCCGAAAGATAAGAGGAAGCCGTTCCACGAAATCGGTTACAATAACTGCGTGTGATGGAAGAAAAAATTCGAAGTTAAAATCGCATTTCCCAAAACGTTTCATGAGAAACTGCATTATCTCCAAGGCCCTTCCTACGAGAGGTAGGAAGCAGAAAAGTCTCTAATTTGATTGGTTCATAAAAACGAAGATGGAAGAAGTTTTGATTTGATTGGTTTTGAAACATCGACGAAGGAAAACCTTTAATTTGATTGGTTTTTAGAGGAAAAAAAGAGGAAAAATCTTCAATTTGCTCGGGTGACGAAAAATGCAGTGACTGGTGGAACCTTAAACGGGAAGGTTGCCAGTGCTCGCGAATATGGTTCGGAAACTTAGGGTAGTACGGTTTCAGGGTAGATACTTCAGTGATTAGAAGTACGGTCTCAAAGTGGAGACAAAAAAAAAAGGTTGATTCGGAAGTTGAGGAGTAACTGCAGGAGTCTTAAACGGGAAGATTCTCACTTGACTCGTTTGATATGCTTTTGGTACGGTTTTAAGGGAGGTTTAAGAATTAATTCAGTTTCGGAGTTATCTCGGCTCCGGTGTTAGGGAAACTCATAGGTTTCGGTTCTATTTTTGAAATGTCAGTCTCGAACGGAGACAGAAGAGTGTTAAGTCTGAAATTACTTAGAATTATTTAGATTGCGTCTCGTCGACAGAATGAGAGTGGATGACGTGTTTTTGTGTTTCTCTTATGTTTCAGGAAAGATTCATCATCCTTAGGATTTTTGGTACGGGAAAAAAGGGCAGATACCTTTGTTTATGCTTAGCTTATTGTTATGCAAGCCCAGATATCTTTTATAGTCCAGAGTTCCCAAATCTATCACAAGTCGAATCTTCTTTCAAAAGTGTATTATTTTTGTAATCACCCTTGAGTATTTGAAGGTTATGTGGAAATTATATTTTGAGATCTCCCTTGAGTATTTGAAAGTTTATGTGGAAATTATTTTCGAGATTTCCCTTGTGTATCTGAAAGTTTAAGTGGAACTATTTTGAGATCTCTCTTGAGTATTTGGTAGTTCAAGTGAATTGTTTTTTGAGATCTCCCTTGAGTACTAGAAAGTTTAAATTGTATTATTTTGAGATCATCCCATGTTTATGATTTTGGGGTTATTTCGACAAACCCTTAAATTTTTTGATAACTCAATTTTACTTTTATAATTGGAATTTACACTGATGCTTGATTTGATTTCAATAATAAGATTTCCTTTTGTGATTTAAAGTTGATGTAATAATTTGACGTGGTATGATTAATTTCATTTGATTTGAGAAATTATCCGAATATTTTGATAATTTAGTTCGTTGAAATATAAGTGAAAAGTGTAAAGTTGTTTATTTTGCTTTGGTCCTAATACAGGGTGTCTCAAGTTCGAGTGCCTATTAGAAGTTTCTGGAGAACTAGACATATTTGAAATCTGAAAATTGGGATTATGATATTGTTCGAAATTCTCTCGAGAGCAAAAATATTTTCGAAGTCCAAAAACTTCCGGTTATACAGGGTGTGAAAATAAATTCGACGAAAAAATTTTTTTTCAAGTTTTCCATTCCTGGTATGATCGAGTATTCAATAGTGAATACATTTCTGTTAAAACCATTGTATTAAATCGAATAGTTTTCAAAATATCCAAAAAAAACTGGAAAAAATGTCAAATATTCACAGTCAGTATTATGTTCATTATTCTCATTTTAAATATCCTGAGCGTAAACCGTTTTTACAACATAGAAGAGGAAGGATGTGAAAAGGTCATGCATCTTTTGGATTTCAAAAATATCATCACAGGGTGTTTCAAATTTTTTGTTGAAAATTGTGATCTTAAATTGGCCATAACTTCTGTTTTTCGAATTAGAACCCTATTTTTTATAATTGTGTTGGATTCTGCGGTCGAAAATAATGATAGTTTTCTCACATGATTATGCTCCTAAATTCAATAATTCCTGAGTTATTTGAGATTTACTGGATTTATGTAGTACGTAGAGTCAAATTCTTCGAATCTGATTCATAAGGATATTCTGTGAGCATAGAAGATAAATCATCCCATTCATAATTCACAAGTGTCAGACAGGTCTTATTGTTAGTCGTTATGAAATTTTTTTTATTTCACAAAATGAATCGTTGCTATTCGAATAATGAGATTTTGGATTTATTTCTTATATGTATTTTTTCAATTGTATACGAAATACACATTCAAATGCACTTAATGATATTGTTTATTTCAAATCCTTGGTGGATGACACAAAATGTTGAGTATCCAATGAGAAGTATCCCCATTTTTTTACAATTTCTGAAAATTTTGGAATGTAAGAGCCCCTAAAGAATACAAAAAAAGGGCAGTTGATGAAATTAGTATTTCGACTTATTTCGAAGCGAATGAGAATTCATCTCTTCAATAGGAAACACATTAAATAGATTCGCTCTCTCAGTACACCGAATTATGATTATAAATAAATTATTATAATAAAAATAAAAATACGTTTCAAAACTCAAATTAACAAAATAAATGATCAGGTAAGAGTTTCAATATGGTAACCATTTTGTTCCACACACTTTCGAATACGTCTTGAAACACCTCGGTTAGTCGCTCGCTCGATTTCCTCCTCCTTTAGTGAGTGGAAAGCATCCTCCACACGCCGTTTCAAATCTTCTTTGCTTTCAATAGGAGATTCATAGACTATGTTTTTTATTCTACCCCATAAATAAAAATCTAAGGGAGTAAGATCGGGAGATCGTGGGGGCCAAAACAGTGAAGAACGGCGTCCGATCCACCGATTACCAAACATTGCATTCAGTTCTTCAGACACCTCGTGCGAACTATGTGCCGGAGACCCATCCAATTGATAATATGCGGTAGTCGACATTCTCAACGGCAGTTCATCCAAAAACTCAGAAACAAAATTTCTCAGGATTTCCAAAAATTTTTTTGTATTTAAATTTTCTTCATAAATGTAGTACCGCACTTTATTGTTCATCAAAAGAGCAAACACATTAAAACTGAATTTGTTCTGGGGGTTTCTCTGTCTTTTTCTATGAGGATTTTCACTTCTCCAAATGTGGCAATTCTTTCTATTAAATAGTGCTTCATTATTGAATTTTGCTTCGTCTGTCCAAATGATCTTTTTCAAAAAATTTTCATCATTTTCAAGTTTTTCTAATATTCCTCTACAAAAATTTAACCTTTTTGTGTAGTCACCTGGTTCTAATGTATGAACTTTCTCATATTTGTAGTCATGCATGTTGTGTTTTTTCAAAATTCGGTGCACTGAATTTCTGTCTAAATCGATTTCATGAGCTGCACTTCGAAAGTCAAAACACTAATTTCATTTTCCTCATCATCAACTACCCTTCTTTTGTATTCTTTAGGGGCTCTTACACATCCAAAAATTTGAAAGTTTGAAACATATTTTCTAAAGATCTTCTCCGTTATGGAAGGTAAATGGGGATACTTCTCGTTGAAGGACCGGCAGGTTCTACTAATAATTCTGTCACATTCACCATGTATATAAAATAGATCCAGAAGTTCGTAATTAGAATAACGGTTCATTTTGTTAAATCGAGAAATGAAGATAACGAATAACAATAACACCTGACACTTATGAATTATTAACAGATAATTTATCTTCTATGGGTACAGAGTGTTCCCATGGTTTCGAAAGAATATTCATTGAATTTTTTTAGATGCAATCAATTTGACTCTACGTACACCATAAATCCAGAAAATCTCAAATAACTCAGAAATTATTGAATTTAGGAGCATAATCATGTGAGAAAACTATCATTATTTTTGACCGCAGAATCCAACACAATTATAAAAAATAGGGTTCTAATTTGAAAAAAAGAAGTTATGGCCAATTTAAGATCACAATTTTCAACACAAAATTTGAAACACCCTGTGATGATATTTTTGAAATCCAAAAGATGCATGACCTTTTCACATCCTTTCTCTTCGATGTTGTAAAAACGGTTTACGCTCAGGATATTTAAAACTAGCTGGTCCGGCGAACTTTGTTTCGCCTAAATGATACCTATACCATAGCCATCTTTATCTTAAGAAGGCCGTGCCTATACTTACTGTGGATTTCACAAATCGTAATCACCAGTGATCGGAGATCAACGGCTTGGTTAGATTTCTGAACTGTCAAATCGAGTTGATTCTTGATCAAGCTCCGATCACCGGTGATATGCTTTGTGAAACCCCCGTTAAACTTACCATTGCTATTTTTTCAAGCAGGAGATAAATAAGGCATAATAAAAGTTCTGTCAAATGTCATGTGTCGAAAGTCATCTGTCTACTGACAAATGTCATCTGTCAAAAGTCATCTGTCAAATGTCATCTGTCAAATGCCATCTGTCA
Organism: Adalia bipunctata; assembly: GCA_910592335.1. Classification (NCBI taxonomy): domain Eukaryota; kingdom Metazoa; phylum Arthropoda; class Insecta; order Coleoptera; family Coccinellidae; genus Adalia; species Adalia bipunctata. The sequence continues at coordinate 6,052,673 of OU342949.1, read as the reverse complement.
AATGTCATCTGTCAAATGTCATCTGTCAAACGTCATCTGTCAAACGTCATCTGTCGAATGTCATCTGTCAGATGTCATCTGTCAAATGCCATCTGTCAAATGTCATCTGTCAAATGTCATCTGTCAAATGTCATCTGTCAACCGTCATCTGTCAACTGTCGTCTTTTCCACGGATATGAGCTGTCACACAAAACAGAAATACAAAAATAATATGTCAATTACTAATTATGGGTAATTTTGAATTCAGTTATTTCCGCAAATATATTTATTACCCAAACATAAATCAAAAACATTTCAGAAATATAGGGAAAAGATTAAAATGGACAACTCACGATTGATACTGATCGTCAAAATCCGATTTACTTGACATTCCGGTGAAAATTCACTGTTCCACCTACTTGAGATCTTTACCCGCTTTTGATCTGATAATAGCCTTCCATGTTATTATAAGTTCTATGACTTCTATGCAAATTACACAATAATTGTATACATCGCCATTCATACTCTAGTCTATACCATTTCTGAATTTCCTAGACTACTTCATGGCTTATATCTTCACAACGTTCTATTTTATTATTGCATTTCTATTTAATACCGTGGAACTTCGTTCTACTACTATTAACACAGAATACCTAACCACACAGAAGCGTCATTCCGCCTTCCCGCCAAAACTTTATTTGATGACGCTTGTGCCATGCTAGGTAGTACATATGTCAAGATGAAATTCAAACTTCCCGCTGGACCACTCAAAAGTGACATATATGTACTACCTAACAGACAATCAAGGTCACGAAAATTTGCCCCTTGAAGATCAAAGTGCCGACGCTAAGTGACGCTTCTGTGTAGTTAGGTTTTCTGTGCTATTAATCCCCATGGAATATTCTTATACCGTTGGTAAGACCTACTGCACTTTTAACTATTCACTTGACATGGATTCTGTGAAAGAAAAACTAACCTCCTTTGTCCAAATATCAAAACCAATATAAGTATTCTATGATTGCTCGATTGGTGGTAACACATAATTCTATGGGTAGTAAGAAAATGGAAGGCTTTTTTTTCCTTTCTGTAGGATATTTTCGGGAATATTTTGTTATATAAACCTTGCCCTAACAATAATGAACACAACAAAAAAAGAATTGTCCAATTTGATGCGATCGTTTGAACAATATGGCATTTCGAAGTTTTGAACCAACCATAGATCGCCTTTTATTAATATAGATAAGAATAATGAACATAATACTGACTGTGAATATTTGACATTTTTCCCAGTTTTTTTTGGATATTTTGAAAACTATTCGATTTAATACAATGGTTTTAACAGAAATGTATTCACTATTGAATACTCGATCATACCAGGAATGGAAAACTTGAAAAAAAATTTTTTCGTCGAATTTATTTTCACTCCCTGTATAACCGGAAGTTTTTGGGCTTCGAAAATATTTTAGCTCTGTAGATAATTTCGAACAATATCATAATCCCAATTTTCAGATTTCAAATATGTCTAGTTCTCCAAAAACGTCTAATAGGCACTCGAACTTGAGACACCCTGTATACTTCTTAAATTCAAACCCAGAAAGTTTCATTTATCATCCCTCTCCCTAAAGAATTCCCGACCCTAGTGCGTTGGGCCGATCCCACTCTTTCTCCCTTCTGGAGAAAGAACTTCAAAATTTTAAATAACATCAATTTTCTTTTTCTTCAAGTAATAACACCCCTGATTGGTGGAAAGCCGCTCTTCCGTCGAATCACAAAGGGGGTGATTTTTACAGTTTCTCGAGAACGGTAAAAATTTCCGACCCAGGTAAAGAACATCGACCGAACAGGGAGTTTCAGTTATTCCGACCTCCGACGTTATAACGGCAGTCAATAGGCCGTATTTATAAAAAGAAGCCGCACCTTTTACTTTCAGAAAATGAAGCAATTCCTTCAAGGTATATGCATAAAAAGAATTGAAGGAAAAGGTTTTGCTTCGAGGAGTTTGCTCTGCAGTAAAAGGTTATACGTTCGCCGTATTTATAAAAAGAAGCATTTGCTCACAAACTAAAGGATTTGCTTCCAAAATAGGAATCTAGGTTCACAACAACTTTTCTCACTCTTTTCAGTATTCGTATTGAAAAGCCAACCCAATTTGGAGACGGATACGTAAATCGCTGTACCTTTTACTCCACTTATCCGAAGCATTTCCTTGCAAGGAAAAGGCGGAGGTTATAAATACGAATTGAAGCAAAACCTTTTATTTCTACCTTTTGCTTCTACCTTCTACTTGCAAGTAAATGCTTCATTTTTATAAATATGGACTAATGTTTTACGAGACGCACAAATTACCGTTTGGAGGTTGCGTTTTTTTTTAATATTTCGAAATGCGAATCTTTCTTCAAAAGGAAATCCACCAACAAGGTGAATCTACTCAAAAGGTAGATCGCCGGGCCCAAACTAGTAATATATAATTACATATAATGATGAAGACTTTCTCGGCCGGATTCAACTCCAAATCTAGAGTATTCCGGTTTTTCAGCCGTGGTCCAATAGGAATTTCACCCTACGTTTCGCCTTCAACTGCGATAGGCATCTTAAGAGGTTTCTCGGAATGACCGATCCGAACAGGAGATGTCACTGGATCATTTCCAAGGTAAAGGCTTTCTTACCTTTCATTTCATCGGTGACAGATGAAATTGGCAAACTCTTGAAATGGCATGATATCAAAACAGTCTATAAACGAACACGAAAACTAAGATAGGTGCTTATGAGTGCCAAAGACCAAACTGATCCGCTCTCTCGAACTGGTGTTCATCGAATACCTTGCGACTGCGGGAATGTTTACATCGGGACTACAAAAAGGAGTAGGTACCCAACATGGATCAAAAAACACGAACAGTGTTGTCGACTGTTTCATGCGAAGAAGTCTGCACTCGCGGAACATGCTTTGATCTCCAGTTCGGAGCGGTCATTCGTCGGGGTACAACCTCCGACCGAAAAACTTCTGAAGATGTCAACCGCAGTTGTAGGCGAAACGATAGGAAAAATTTATATTGAACCACGCCTAAATTCTTTAGATTTGAAAAAATTACATTATTTGATATTGTTAAACAACAACTGCTTCGTCACAATGTGGGCTCATCTGGTTTACATTTTTGAATTATTCTACAGCAAGGTCAATATCGCCAATATACAAAACTAAACATCATGGTGAAAGAAAAGAGATACAGCAATATGAAAAAACACCCCCTTTGATATTCGACGGAAGAGCGACCTTCCACCAATCAAGGGGTGCTCGAACTTAAAAAGTTTTGAAGAGGATTCAACACATTCAATTTTGTCCATCCACTATAAAATAATGATTTCAAAACCAATTTGAACCGGTTTCGGCTTAACCATCATCAGCAATTGAATAAATAAAATATCAAAATATGTCAGAGTGAACAATCTACAGGTAAGCGGACATGCGTAAAAGATGGGAAAAATCCCTCTACAAATTTAAAAGTGGTGAATTGGACAATTCTTATTGACTATTCAATGTATCTAAAGAAGTATTTCTTGAACATTTATAAATCTCCAATTGTTTTAAATCATTATTTTATAGTAGATTGACAAAATTAAATGTGTGTCTCACAGTGTTTTTTACTGTTTGTTATTATGGTTCAATTAAACTTCCAAAAAATAAACATAGAATCAATCCTTTTTACAGTAGGTACTTAGTGTTCAATAATTCTGGATGGGTAAATTCAATAATTCTGAATGTTGAATGAAACATTCGAAATTGAACTTCATACGTTTAATGAGACTAACTCAAGTCTACAACTCAATCACGTCGAAAGGATAAAATATCAAAACAATTGGTCAACCTCTCAAAACTAAATCAAATTATCAAATCCAAATCAAATTATAGAAACAAACTCAAATTATCAAAGCAAAATCGAATTATCAAAACAAAATCAAAATATCAACACAAAATCAAATTATCAAAACAATATCGAAATTATCGAAAACTTGGGGGTTTATTGAAATAACATAAAATCGAAAACTTGGCATGATTTCAAAACATCACAACTCAAAGTACCGAAAAGTTTTCAGGCCTCTGGACTCCAAAAGCTTTTGGTGTCACATGCAGCCTTCTACCAATAATCGAATAAGCAAAGCATGCGCAAAATTACCTGACCTTTCTTCTCTTGGCGGGTAATCCAAAGGATGATGAAAATATCCTCAAAAAAACACAAAAACACGTCACTAACTCGCTGTTCGCAGATCAATCTCACTACTGGTTTTTGACGAGACGTGATCTAAGTAATTCTTATTAATTTCTGAACATTTATCTTCCGATTTAACACCTTACACCGCTATTCCCCTAGCACTTTTTTCGTCTCCGCTTTGAGACCATACACTGAAGTACTCTTAAACCGATCCCGAGTCAACTGAGAATCTTCCGGTTTAAGGCTTCTCCAGCTACTATTACGGTGTGTTTCACAAAGCGTAATCACCGCTGATTCGAGATCAACGACTTGATTCTCCGTTTTTTGAACTGTCAAATCGAGTTGATTCTAGATCAAGCTCGGATCACCGTTGATTACGCTTTGTGAAACCCACCGTTAGCTTCCGATTCAAACTTAACTCCGGTGTTCTCCAAATAGAACTTTTTCCGAGTCAACTGAGAAGCAATCAAAGATTTCCTTTTCCCACCTCCCGTGGTTGGATTCCGAAAGGGTGATGTAATTCATATAAAATTTTTGGTTAGTTGCAATGTTGCAAGTCCTACGATCTTAGCCTCGAATTTTCCGCTGTCGTTAGTATCTCCAGGCTCCAAAGATCGTAGGACGATTTTCTGACACCGTCTGAGTTTCATGACGAAACTTGACCCGAAAATCAATAATTTGCATCGTTATCGTCTCGCCCATATCCTGTGCACTACCGATGAACAACTGAGTAATTTTCGGAGCCTTGAATATAAATTTCAGAAGTCTATATCAACCAAAATATTTTGATTTATTACAGCAAAATGGTGGTAAGATATATTGGAGTCTGCCACTGGGATTCCCAAACTACCTGAAGATATTTATTCATTTATTCTCAAACCAACACAATTATGAACTGTAATTATAGGAAAGAGACAAAGAAAAAATATACATATACAGGGTGAGTCTTTGACTTGTACATATATTTTAACTGTAGATTCTTGAGGCCTAAAGAAACCTTTTTTTCATTTTCCATTTTTCCGAATTCGGCTCGGTTAAAGAGATATAGCCATTTGAAAAAAAAATTGTGCTGAATGCGTCCCTGATATTATTCTCTACAAACACCTCAAAGTTCATATTTTTCAATTGAAATTGATGTGATTATTAGATATTCTGGGTGATACATTTAGAAAATACTCAAGCACTAACCTTATTCGAATAAGAATGTTACAAACACGATATTTCCTAACAAAAACGCTAAGTTTTGTTCCATCATTTCTGCAATTGAAATGCCATATTTCTCACACCAAAATAATTTCCTTCTTCGATTATCCTGAAGATTAGTTTGTAAACATTAATAATTTGTTCATATTTGCCTCGATACCCTAAAACTATCTTATAAAAATAAGTTTCTCACTAACCTATCCTAACTCCATTAATCAGTCATCTGATTCGAGGTCAATGACCTAACCTAATCCATCTCCTCTATGATAGTGATCACAGAATTCTAGAGAAGACGATGCCAGATTGTGTTGATTTTCTCAGTAAAAAATGGTATAGGCGAACTCAAGAAAGCAGAACGTCCCCTATCGTTAACGGAAGAACTAGTTTTGTTTACTTTTCGCTAAAGGCTTCTACGCATTGCTCTTTGGAAATGCCAAACGAGTAGATCTGATTCTCGCCGATCTGAATTTCAGTCGTGGTGCGCTGCCGGCTGCGATGTAGCCGCCACGCAAGACAAGCCGTTGTTCTGTGTCTCATCACACTATCACAGGCCAGCCAGTCTGTGATAAAATGAACGACGCTTAAACGCGATAACCTTTCTACATGGATTCAATTCATTTATTTATTTACTCGCAGAGAATAAAGCAAACAGGTGTGAGGTGATGCTTGTGATATGTGATGTGAAAACCGTGTAGGGTCGATTAAAAATTCCAAGAGGATATTGTTAAGAAGATAGATATTTTCCTGAAGGACTGGTATCAATAAATTTTTAATAGAAACTTGCTTATAAACTGTGTAATTTCATGCTTCTCGGAATTCAGTTGATAAACATTGACAACATTGTTAATTTGTTAAGAGACCAGAGAAGAAACAATATTCGATGATATTTAATTCAGGGAAGCATTCAGATTTTTTATGAAATTCATGGTTTTTTCCTCAAATTTCTTCGTATACATTTAGGAATAACTCGAAAATGACGCGTTTTATTGAAAAAATATAAGAATACTTTTATTCTCTAAAATGGTTGATTCTTTCGAAAATATGAACCGTTTATCCTTTTCAAGTGATTTGATAGTGTTTTTGCATGAATTTATGAGTCGACCACCCTGTAACTTTCGAACTAGGAGAGATATTGAATAAGTTTCGATTGAGGAATATGCACAATGAATAGAGTAAAGAATCAACCAAAATTCAGTTCATTTGAAATAACGGTTCCGAAGATATGAACAGCAAAGTGTTTTTTTCGTGGATTTTCGACACCCTGTATCTCCCAAACCAAACCGAATTTTGAAAAATGGTATGGGAAAAAAGTGTTTCGTTTGATGAGAGGAATCTACAGTTAAAATATATGTACAAGTCAAAGACTCACCCTGTATATGATTGACAAACTAAACACAAAACTTAATAGATAATAGTTCACTTCTCTAAGAGGAAATGAGTTTCTTCAATTTCTTTGGCATTACTGACAACAAAAAGGTCGATGTTAGGTACCTACTCGCAAGAATAAGTTACTATGCTCCATCATTTTTCTAAATGGAGAGCAGTCAGCATAATCAATGTAAAATATCTTATTGTCTAGCATCCGCAAGTTTATTTTCGGAACTGATTTTTTAATATAATTTATTAAGTGTATTAAGTGTGTTTTATTTCAAGTCATTGACTATAAAAAGTATACAAAGACTACACTTTGTAATGATCTTCGGCTTTGCAAGTATACGGTTTTGAAATCTTTGAGCATGCTTCTGTATGAAATAAATGGATGAACTTTATACTTTCTGAAGTATAGGTACCTACAAATATTTTTTTGGTACCTTTTCTCTCAGATCCATGTTGGATTCTGCTTGTGTTGACCATACAACAGAAGCATATACTCAAGATGGGGTCTTACGAGAGCATTATACAATTTTATAATACTATCAATGTGCCTAATCAACCTTGTATTTTTTAAACAAGGCCAAGTAACCGATAAGCTTTATTTACAATATGTTCATAATTAACATTGAATTTAAGATCACTCTCAAAATAAACACCTAGGTCTGATTTTCGAACAAGTTCTTCAGGAGCAATATTATTGGAGGCATTTAGTTTACTTTTCTAGTAAAGGTCACCACATAACACTTGTTAATATTTAAACATAACTTACTTTATCAAACCAACGGCAAACTGCATCCAAATCACACTGAAGCTTGCAACAGTCATCCAATGAGGAAATGGACTTATACAATTTAAAATCAGCCGCAAACATGTGACATGATGAATAAATTTAAACCTTAGGCAGATTATTGATGAAAATTGTGAACAGACGAAGACCTAGGTTACTGCCTTGAGGTACCCCAGATGTTACAGATATTTCATAAGACAAACTACAAAGACTGCCCCAACTCTTTGCTGCCTGTCCCAAAGGTAAGACTGAAGTGCATGCTGCGAGAATCCAAGCATACCCAACCTGTCAAGTAATATTTTGTGATAAACTTCATCAAACGCCTTATCACCGTCTGTCATGACTGTATCAAGCTGTTGTTTGTTATACAATTATTATATTGCCCTTGCTGCAGATGGGGAGAACAAGAGTAGATTGGTAGTTGTTGATCTATCTGGTTAAAAGTCATGAGGTTGGTGGCAGGGCCGGATTAAGACCACTTGGCGCCGGGGGCACAATATAGTTTTTCGCCCCCCCCACATTACAAAAATGTCATCATTTAATAAAAAAGGGATATCAGCCAACAAAAATTATAAATGAATACGAATATGTCATACAGGCAGTTGGAAAAAAAGGGGAATGAAAAAAAACTTATATTCAGGGTGTTTCACCATAAACTGGACAAACACATAAAGCCGTGTAGACGACACCGGGAAAGTCATTTTTGCCTCATAACATATACCCCGTTTTCGACGCATAAGCGAGATACAGGGAGTTTAATGTCAACTCTGAGCAATATTCTGATAACTGTGGTGAGTTATACGTGACATTTGAAATAACGGTTACTGGTCACATCTTAGTATTTTTAAGGGCTCAATTCAATTGTGGTGTAGAATTCTGAAAAAAAATTTCAAAATGGCGGAAAGCCTGAAAAGTTTTAATTTTTTTTTCTCGGTTGCCAGTTTGAAAAGCACTATTTCAACGTGCTCGATTTTCTAAGATTTTCCGTGAAAAAATTTTTTCAAAATTCGAACCCAACTTTTTTTTTTCATGTCTTCAGTAAAAAAAAATTTTCGCCCAAAATTTTTGGAATTTTTTATGGTTAAACTATCTCAATTCTGAATACTTGGGTAAAAACAGAATAAAAAAATATCAATAGGTTTTCTTTTTGTAGCCTTCCAAAGATTACGCTCGGAGAACTTTCATAATTTTTATTCAAAAAACTGGAGGCCGTACGAAGGCCAAATTTGGGCTAATGAGCTGCCAGAGTAACCCGGACGGAAATATGAATTCAAAAACCAAAAAAAATTTTCTTCGGAAAACTTTGGTGGGAATCGAACTCTACACATTCGATTTACTAGCGTCGCTTTGGTAACGGAAATTTATAAGATAAAAATAAACCCAATTCATACTCGTAGAGAGTTCGAATCCTACCGAAGTTTTTTGAAAAAATTTTTTTGGTTTATAAATTCATATTTCTGTCCGGGTCATTCTTGCAGCCCATTAGCGCAATTTTGGCCTTCGTACAGCTTCCAGTTCTTTGAATAAAAATTATGAAAGTTCTCCGAGCGTTATCTTTGGAAGGCTACAAAAAGAAAACCAATTGATATTTTTTATTCTGTTTTCACCTCAGTATTCAGAATGAAAGATAGTTCAACCATGAAAAATTCCAAACATTTTGGGCGAAATTTTTTTTTTCACTGAAGACATGTAAAAAAAGTTCGAATTATGAAAAAATTCCAGTTTATGGTGAAACACCCTGTATATATGTATTTATATATATAATATATTCAACAACAAAAAAATAAGGGACATAAAAAATCCACGAACGCAACAAATATTCTTAAAAAGTTGAATACATGATGAACAGGTCAGTCACGAAAAAATAAAAATGAACATTATTAATCATCACAATGATAAGGAACATACATTCGGCAACAAGCACAAATGAAAAAATATAACAAGTGGGAAACGTTAATTATATTTATTGGAGTCTGTGAAATAATAAGAGAAAATCATTAATCGGTATTCAGACGGATTTTTTCGAATTCCGGAAAAGTTTTTCACTAGAGGGTTCAACTACCGCCTGAAGTGAAAAACTTTTCTGGAATTCGAAAAAATCCGTCTGAATACCGATTAATGATTTTCTCTTGTTAATTATATTATATTTCTCGCCTTGAGCGAGAGGAATTTTTCAATGATACATGTCTCATCAAGAGAATTCAACAATTCAATTTCGACATTTTATAATGTCACTCAATATTTTATTTCCAATTGAGTTTCTCAGAAAACTTTTTATTCTCTTAAGAGTTGAGAATGATCTTTCACCGGAAGCATTCGTTGATGGCATACACAGATATATTCTCAAAATGGTATCTGTATTTGGAAACAATGAAATATTTTTTTCTCTTCGAATTAATTCGAAAATTGTTTCCAAATTGGTATTTTTACTTTCCGACTCAAATTCCTGCTCACCATGAATATTATTTTCCTGGTCGATCATTTCTGAATTTTTCGAAACTTTCTGATTTTCGATGCCTCCGATTAAATATTTGAACTGTATGCATTCGTCTGGAAAATAAGGACTCAAATCATTCTTATTATATATATTATCACGAAGTTGCTTGGCATCAGATATTATTTCATCATCATCTTTACTTGATAAATTATTCAAAAATCCAAATTTATCAGACAGACTATACAAGTCACATTTTCCTCTGCTCAACTCTGCAATCATGGTATCAATGATAGTGAAAAAACAGTTATCTTCATTTGACTTGTGCCAGTAAATTCGACAGCATTTTTCCTCGTTTCACCACTAGGTAGTTTCACAATTTTTTTTTCTTTTGATATCGCTTTCATACACCAGGCATTTTGTCAAATTTTTTCCAATAGTTTCATAAGATTCGAATTTATTCCTAATATTATTCAAATATCCTATCAATGAACTATAGTATATCTGTGCAAATTTTTTGTAGGGATTTATTTGTTATATCAAATCTATTGTTGGGAATCGCTTTTCTCGATTTCAGTGATTTCCGTATGTAGTTAGTAACTTGATGAATTCGCCCCCAATTCTGAATTCGCCCTGGGCAATTGCCCTTTTTGCCCTGGGGTTAATCCGGCCCTGGTTGGTGGGCAAATTCAGATTGAAATTCATCAAATTCATTGACATAAACTATCGATTCAATGATTTTGGCTATGGTATTTGAAATATACTCCATTCACTTTTATAAAGTATCGCGGTTTGCCATGAAATTTTGACACATTTCACCGTATATATTTTGAAAATGTTAGGTTATGGTCATTGCACTGTCAGATACGCCCACAACGTTGCCGTTTCTGCTAAAAAATCGTACTAGTTACGTATTTATCAAAATGTTCCTTTGGGAAATTAATGAATTTGAGAAAATATTATGTTAATTCAGAAGACATTTAACTACATTTTTGCACAACCTGAAATACTCCAGTATGAAAATGTAGTAGTTCTACGAAACCTGCGCCACAGTTAAATATTCGAAGAACTAACTCCATTTACAAAGTCGAAAAAGAGTAAATAGAAAGTAGACCTGGCAATGTCGCTTAATTTTCACGAGTGCCAAACTGCGTCTGTTCTAGGGGAAAAAACTTGATAAACCTAAATCATGGCCAACCGCGATACTTTATAAAAGTGAATGGAGTATACTTAGTGGTCTAAAATTTCGAATTTGGCTCGTATCTCCAGTCTTAAAAATAGGAGTGATTACCGATCTTTTAAGGACATTGGGGAAAATTCTACTTTCAATGGACTTACCTACCGAAAAGACAAGTCAGAGGCTGCAAAAGAAGTCAACACAGCCTTATATACAGGGTGAGTCTTAATGTGTGAATAGCTCCACCTGAAGTGGTAAGAACGAAGCTTCTCTCATATCTCAACGAAATCTAATCGTTATAAACATCTGTACTCCTATGCTAAGTCATTTTGGTTTGGGTCAACAGCGCAGAGTTGGAGGCAACCCAAATTACACACTATGTTCACATCGCCATGTAACGGGGAGAATATCAAATAAAGTACCTACGAATGAGCTGTAGCCTGTAGCGCAGCTGTAACTGTAGCGACACTTAGTGGCCTTACTCAAAAGAAGGAAAAGCATTTCCTGTAAAAGTAGCATTTTAATCGATTTTTTCAAAGTTTTATTGTATTTTATAATAACCAGACCGTAGGCAAATCCATATATGAAGTTTCATAACAAAGAGTCCATCCGATCTCGAGTTATAAATGGTGTAACCAACATCTTTCTTTTATATATATATACAGGGTGTTTCACCATAAACTGGGCAAACATATATAGCCGTGTAGACGATACCGGGGAAGTCTTATGACATATACCCCGTTTTCGACGCATAAGCGAGATACAGGGTGTTTAATGTCACTTTGAGCAATATTCTGATAACTGTGGTGAGTCATGCGTTTCATTTGAAATAACGGTTACTGGTCACATCTCAGTATTTTTTAGGATTCAATTCAATTATGGTGTAGAATTCTGAAAAAAATTCAAAATGGCGGAAAGCCTGCAAAGTTTGATTTTTTTTTCTCGGTTGCCAATTTGGGAAGCACTATTTCAACGTACTCGATTTTGTAAGATTTTCCGTGAAAAATTTTTTTCAAAATTCGAACTTTTTTTTTCACATGTTTTCAGTAAAAAAAAATTGCCCACAATTTTTGAACTTTTTTATGGTTGAACAATCTTTAATTTGGAATACTCTGGTGAAAACAGAATGAAAAAATATCGATCTGTTTTCTTTTTGTAGCCTTCCAAAGATTACGCTCGGAGAACTTTCATAATTTTTATTCAAAAACCTTGAGGCCGTACGAAGGCCAGATTTAGGCTTATGAGCTGCCCGAGTGAACCGGACAGAGATATCAATTTATAAACCAAAAAAATTTTTTTCAAAAAACTTCGGTGGAATTCGAACTCTCCACTTTCGATTTACTAGCGTCGCACAGTGGGGCAGATATCATCTAAATGTGATATCAAATATATCATTCAAATCAAAGTGCCATAATGCATTGAATTGATGATGAAACGATGGATTGACTATTATGGAACCAAATTTATGCAACTTTTATGGAAATGGAATGGAAAAATTTGGTTTTCATAGGGTTTTATCAACATTAATAAAAAAACAGTCAGTTGAAAATACTCCACACAGTTTTTCGGTCAATAAATCTTATATTTCCCAATTTCCGTCATCTTAATTTGGGGATAATTCACTATCAACAGAGCTTGCCATGGGCGCCTGCAGGGGGGCAGGGGGCTCCATGGCCATAAGAAAATGTTGGCAGAAGAATTTCTGCGGACGCCCATGGAGCTTGCTATTTTTTCTGGAGAAGGCAGTAGCAGATCCAAAACTTCCGCTGGAATTGTTTCCCTTATTCTTTTTGGAAGTGATCTATGACTTGTTATAATCGGGTCAGATGAAATCAGAAGACGATAAAATATGTCTTGTTTGGTCTTGACTTCTTGAAAATGAGAACAACCAAGTCCATCCTAGACATTTTCAGAGTTTTCTTTTGAGAACCTGACACAATTTGAAAAAATTACTATCATCCCTTTCGACTACAGGTATCAGTTTCATAGCTAATAATTCAAGAAGGGGCAAAAAGGGGCAGCTGTTAGGGAGCTGATCTTCTACTAGAAACTCAAGAGAATCGTTATTGAAAAAAAAAAGTTATTTGGAAGCTCTTGGAAAGTTACTTTCGCATCATTATTTCATCTTTCAATGGCAACAAAAAAAATCCGAACAGGACAACTTTCAACGCAAATGATCAGACTTCAAACAAAATATTATACTGAAAATATATAAACAAAAACGAAGTACATATACTCCATTCACTTTTATAAAGTATCGCGGTTGGCCATGATTTAGGTTTATCAAGTTTTTTCCCCTAGAACAGACGCAGGTTGGCACTTGTGAAAATTAAGCGACATTGCCAGGTCTACTTTCTATTTACTCTTTTTCAACTTTGTAAATGGAGTTAGTTTTCCGAAGATTTAACTGTGGCGCAGGATTCGTAGAACTACTACATTTTCATGCTGGAGTATTTCAGGTTGTGCAAAAATGTATTTAAATGTCTTCTGAAATAACATAATATTTTTTCAAATTCATTAATTTCCCCAAGTAAATGAACATTTTGATAAATACGTAATTACTACGATTTTTTAGCAGAAACGACAACGTTGTGGGCGCATCTGACAGTGCAATGACCATAACCTAACATTTTCAAAATATACGCGGTGAAATGTGTCAAAATTTCATGGCAAACCGCGATACTTTATAAAAGTGAATGGAGTATAGGTTCAGATTAATCCTCCATAGCGTGCATTTGAATTTTCAGATCACAGCAGAAATTATGGTCAACAACAATAATATGTTATTTCGCGTCAATTGAAAAAACTTTCAACACATAAATTGAAAACGAATTTCAATTCAAAATTAGAAAAGAATGAAATACGTTAGAACTCTTTCGGTGCGTGAATTCAGTGGACTGATGTTAAAAGTAAATTGTAGAATAACAACTGACATTTCATGGGTAGTATGATTTTTGGAATTAATATCACATTTAGATGGTTTCTGCCCCACTGTGCGTCGCTTTGGTAACGAAAACTTATAAGATTAAAATGAACCCAATTCATACTCGTAGAGAGTTCGAATCGTACCAAAGCTTTCTGAATTTTTTTTTTGGTTTATAAATTCATATTTCTGTCCGGGTCATTCTGGCAGCCCATTAGCACAATTTTGGCCTTCGTACGGCTTCCAGTTTTTTGAATAAAAATTATGAAAGTTCTCCGAGCGTAATTTTTGGAAGCCTACAAAAAGAAAACCAATGGATATTATTTCATTCTGTTTTCACCTCAGCATTCAGAAAGAAAGATAGTTCAACCATGAAAAATTTCAATAATTTCGGCCGCAATTTGTTTTTCACTGAAGAAATGTAAAAAAAAAGTTGAGTTCGAATTTTGAAAAAAATTTTTCAGGGAAAATCTAAGAAAATCGAGTACGTTGAAATAGTGCTTTTCAAATCGACAACCGGGAAAAAAAAATTAAATTTTTCAGAATTTTACACCACAATTGAATTTGGCCCTAAAAAATACTAAGATGTGACCAGTAACCGTTATTTCAAATGTTACGCATAACTCACCACAGTTATCAGAATATTGCTCAAAGTTGACATTAAACACGCTGCATCTCGCTTATGCATGCGTCGATAACGGGGTATATGTCGCATAAGGCAAAAATGACTTCCTCGGTGTCATCTACACGGCTATATATGTTTGTCCAGTTTATGGTGAAACACCCTGTATTTAGATATAGCGCTACGATCTTAGTTTCAGTTGCATATAAAGGTGCGCTACCTCGCCGGCGCGCAAGACAAACCGTTGTTCAGTGCGAGATGGACTCTACGATTCATTTATTTGTTGAGGAGAATGCAAAGAGGTAAATTATGTGAAGTCTTTCAGTGAATGAATGTAATAATAACCGTGTAGTGTCGAGTTAAAATTCCAAGAGGATATTTGGATATTGTTCAGATAGAAACATCGCCACAGATTATTAAGTGCCAAGTATCATTTTATTTTTCATTAATTTCAATTCAATACGTGGTTTGTATCGACATGCATCATTAATATCTGAATTTTCATTGACATTTATTTTTAATATGGACCGGTAACAGTAAATTCTGAATAGAAACTGTGCATATTAAATGTATAATTTCATGCTTCTTGGAATTAAATTTCATCTCTCACATTTGTGGGATTTTATTATTACATATCTCTACATCAAACGTTTTTCCATCATAGAGATTTCATTTGAAAAAGTTGATGAACATTCTGACAACATTTTTAACTAGTATAGAGATCAGAGAGTCTATAAATTTCAGCCATTCTATGATATTATGAATCCAGGGAAGCATCCCGATTATTCTTATGATTTTCATTTTTTCGTCGAATTTTATCGGTTAAAAAATGTGTTTCCTTTGATAAGGGGAATCTACAGTTGAAATATATGTAAAAGTCAAAGACTCACCCTGTATACAGGTGCCCCAAAGCTTGGGGTAGTTATCATTTGTCAATGAAATTACACATGTTGGAATTTTTTCAACGCTGAAGTATGCTCAGAAAGGGTTGAAATAGTAACCCTCTAAGATATTTTTTCCCACAACTTTTTTTTGTTGGAAATTTTCCTTGAAAAAGTCATGACTGAAAAGCCCAACTGATACACTAACCTTTTTGAGTTTTTTCGAAAACTCTAGGATGGGGCAATGGACTGGTATTCCAAGGGGAGTCAGAATGGTACGGGGAGAGCTGTCGACGAATACAAAGGTAAGCCTGTGTTTGTATCACTAGAGCTATGAGAACGTGTTCAACAAGAACATTTGAGACCATTATGGATCTCAAACCTCTTCATCTTGTGATAAACAGATTAGCCCATGATGCCATTCTAAGACTATCCAGAGAATATACTGGTAATGAGAGAATTAGGAATCAGTCATTTCAATAGATCTTAAAGTCGCAGTGCAATAAAACCTACCCTAAATCTACAATTAACGTCCAGCTACGTAAATAACTATGACGTTCCACATCAATCCTTTTATCGATTTCGACCTTTGGAGATCAGTGTCGGGCCGAAGGGGGGAGAAATGGGACTTTGAAAGATTCAATAGATCTTGACTGGTAATAGAAAGTTAACGATGGCTCACGATCAACTTTGATATTTTATGTTCCATATTTATCCTTTCAATGGAAATATACAGGGTGAGTCTTTGAATTGTCCATATATTTCAACTGTAAATTACTCTCATGAAACGAAATACTTATTTCCTCTACCATCTCCTTTCTCTACAAATCTGTTTAAAAGCCTCCGAAAACTCGATTCATGTGGATGTCTTCTTTCGGGATATTCGACAGGATAGGATCTACTGGCTAATAAACAGTTTCTGTGGCACTGCCCCAACATGAAAATCATATCAACCATTTCATTTCTACCAAAATCATCTCAATTTATTGTATTTGGAATTTACTTTGAGCTCTTAATAACAATATTTTGATCAATAATAATAAACGATGTACTTCATAACAGTCTGATGGCACTGCTGCGGCATGAAAATTATATGAACCATTTCATGAATAATAATTTTTTTGGATGCCGATAAAACTCTGTAATCGTTAGAATACACATCTCACCAATGATACCTAAGTATGTGTTACTTATTCGGACAAACATTATCAACTAAATAATAAAGTCCAAATTTTTTTGGGGAGAGTCCACTCACAATTGTCAATAGAACAACAGAAGAAAAGACACAAGTTGAATAGAAAGTTAAAGAAACTAACGGATGATAAAAGAATAGAATTATTGGGTAGACATCTAAACAACTTTCACAAATTTCACGATAGTCTCATAAACTTCACTCAAGTTCACTTAGAGAAGTCCGAAATAGAACTTTTAGAGAAGGGAATAAAGTTTAATCATACTTCCAATATTAGTTAAGAAAAAAATCTAATTAGGTTTGCATCTGAGATAGAAGCTACTATTAACCATATAAGAGACAACAAGTATGAAATTAGAGATGAGATTAGACCATTACTGAGAAAAGAACTGAAAAACTTAAAGAAAACCAAAAAGTTGGGTGAAGGGCATTTCAATGACCAAGTCATTAAGTCAATAAGAAAGAAAATTGAAATGAATAAACTCACAATAACTAAGGCAGACAAGGGTAATTGCTTGATAATTATAAATACAGAAGATTATAATAAAAAAGTGTTGAGTTTCTTATCGGAAAATAATATAAAAGAAAAAAAGATATCTATATCAACAATAATACAAAGGATTAAGGAGATTACAAAAAGGATTCCTGACAACTCAGAGTTAAGAAACATCAAAGGTATTAAAGTTGACAACACTAGAATTCCAAGATTATATGGCCTCATGAAAATTCACAAGAGCACAATTTTGGATGAAATACCAATAAGACCAGTTGTATCGTGTTGTAATTCTCCAACATATCAGTTGTCTAAATGGTTGAACAACTTTTTAAAAGAGAAAACTGATTCTTCACCATCATATACAATAAAGAACACCCTAGATTTGGTTAACAAAATTAAAGATAAAAAAGTAGAAGATCACTACAAAATTAGAACATTAGATATAGAGAACCTATATACCAATGTGCCGACATTGGACATTAAGAGAATTATAGAAGAAGATCTTATCCAATCTAATCTACCAGATGATATAGTTGTAACAGTATGCCAGATTTTAAATTTATGTCTGACACAGAATTTTTTCCAGTTCAATAACAAAATATTTGAACAGATACTGGGATTAGCAATGGGAAGCCCAGTGGCCCCATATTTAGCAGATAGGTACATGGACTATTTTGAAAAAACTTACATTTTCAACGAGGGTAATGCCTTTTCTTTACTCATTGTCTACTATCATCGTTATGTGGATGATATTATAATCTTATGGGGAGGAACTGACCAAGAATTTGAGGATTTCGTTTTATATTTGAACAGTTGTGTAAACAAGATAAAATTTAAGAATGAACATATAGGTGATAAAGAGTGCAATTTCTTGGATCTTAACATCAAGTTGATGGATGGCAGACACTTCTTTGACATTTTCAAGAAGCCAACACATACAGACATGTCAATTGACATAACCTCCCAACACCATTGGAACCATAAGTTGGCAGTTTTCAATAGTTTGTTGGAAAGACTTGTGAATGTACCATTGATTGAAGACAATTTTAATAAGGAAATTGGAATAATAAAACAGATAGCAAGAAAAAACAATTTTGACGATCATATCATTGATAGAATGTTAAATAAAAAAAAAATTACATAGGTGCTTATTGAGGAGTCATTTTCCTTTGAATCAGCCAAGAATCGAAGATAGAAGATATTTCCCTCTAAGCTACATTGGAACTTTGTCGAGTAGGGTTGCGAGGTTTTTGGAGAAATACAGTACTATAAAGATAGCCTTCAGACCAACAAACAATTTAAGAAATTTATTCTTCAATAATAAAGATCCTGTTCCCCCATTGGAGAAAAGTGGTGTTTATAAACTCATTTGTGATACGTGCGGTGCAATGTATATTGGAAGGACTAATAGGACGTTCAATCAAAGAATCAAGGAACATTTGAGAATTTTGAGGTTAGGTCCTCATTATGACAATTCCCACTTCGGCAATCACCTATTTAAGGAGGGTCATCATTTTGTACCAGAAACCGGTTTCAAAATATTACACACAGGCACTAATTGCGTGTTAGTAGATTATTTGGAAAAGTTTGAAATTATAAAGCATAGGAGATTATATCCATCTTTGGTTTTGAATTCTCAAGTGGATTTTGTTGAGATGTATGTGATGAACGTTGTTTTGTAAAAATTTGTATGCGTATATGTTTTCCTTCTTCATTGGTCTTAGCAAGTGGAGACTATTGTTGAATTTTTGTGGTTCATGAAAGATTTGATTTGTGCTCTGTGATCTTAACCTATATCTGTTTAATTTTTGATTGCATGGTTTTGTTAAAATTTTTGCTGGAATTTGATGCAATTGTACTTGAATTTAATGTTATGTATCTCATTTTAGATTTGACGACCTTGTTGAGAATAGCATAGCGGTAGGTTGCATTGTTTTTGTCCTTTTGATTTTTAGAACTGTTTGTATTTCTTGTAGTGTGCTGGATTCGGTCTGAGGATGCATTGGTTTTACTAGTGCGAAACCGGTCACCACGTTTCAATAAATGCTGTTAGGAATTTGAATTTTTCACTAACCCCAAACATTATCAATTTCATTCAAGGATTATGATTTTGGAAGGGTTTTAAACTTTTTCAAAAATTGGTCATTCAGTTTGGTTTCATTGTGAGACTCATTTAAAATATCCGTTAGTTATTATGTTCATTATTCCTGAAACCTGCGTCAGTTTCAAGTAAAAAAACTAAAAACCTAAATCTATTGCCAACCGGGATACTTTTTAAAAGTGAAAGGAGTATAGGTCATTAGACATCAACATGTGCAAAAGGTGAGAGAAATAGAACTTTGGGAGATTCAACTCCGATTTGTCTGAATGATCTGCGTCACCTATGCTCAGGTACTTACTCTTCTTCTGATGTCCCTTTAGTTTTTCCTTAAGTTCCCGATTCTTCTGTTGCAAATCGCATATAATCTGTGCTCTTCCCCTCCATCCTGAATTATTGTTGTTACTGATGGTATCAAGAGTATCTCCGACCTCTTGTTGTAGATATTTATTGGCAATTTTTAATTCGTTTTTCAGATGAATATTTGTATTCTGCAATTCTCTCAGTTTCAAAGCAGTGGCACCCAATTTCTCTTGCAATTTTTTCAGCGTTCCGTCGTTTTCTGTGTTCTGTGGAGAAGTAGTTTCTTCTAGAAATGTCACTGAAAATATTTTCTGAGAACTTACCAGTAAATTGAAATCTTACCTTTCGGCGCTTCCGTTTCCTCGATTTTGATCTCCTGAAATTCTAATATTTTCCTCTCTAACTTAAAACATTTTGTTTTCCAAGATTCGACTTCTGCATTTTTTTCTCGTAATTTCTTGCTCAATTCCACAATTTTAGCACTCGCCAATGTGGTAACAGCAGAGTACTGATTCTTGCTGCCGGCATTTTCATATTCTCTCAACTTGCTTTTCAGATTCTCGATTGTAGAATCCTTTTCAACTGAAGATATTTCTTTCTGTTCCAAATTTTTTTTGAGCATTCCATTCTCGTGCATGAAATACTTCGTGAAATAATATCAAGATATTGTATTGAACATTAAATAATACCAAATTTTTAGATTAAAATTGTTCAGGAAAAAAACACAGAATACATTTCGAATTCTCAACAATTTTCTCGTTGGACACACCATTTCCAGGTTTCATGCGAGATTCAGTTCGAACTAAAACCGTGAACCAAAGATCCTCCGATTGGACAATGCCTTAGAAAGCTAGATAGGTTAAGGTTAAGGTTCAATTCTAACGATATGCAGGGTGTTTCATCGATAAAACTATGAAAGTTTATATGTCATGTATTTGAAATCGGGAGCAACATTTTTGCTTTTCAATATATACCCTGCTGATTTCGTATCACAAGCAGAATACAGAGTGTTCAAAGATGCGTCTTTGCAGGATTGTATTGTAATATATCTTGCTTGACTCACCTCTATCTGCCCTCTCAAGTAACGGTTTAATTCATCAGGAAAAATAATATCTTTAGGAATAGAGGGAAAAGTTATTTCCTTATATCCCCCTAAACTTGAATCACCATCCATCTGATGTGAAGATCCACGTTATAATTATGAGAGCACAACACAATTTATTTGCCTCTTCTCAACGGAGTTTCAGGAATTGTGAAATTTCATCATACATATCCTTCAGAAAATCCTTATTTCATTTTATTTGAATGACCCAGTTCTGTCAATTTCACTTCCTGTCATCAGAAAATTTTTTGAAAAAGGCATAGAGTAATGTGGAAACAGCGTATACACAGATTTCCTAAAATGGATATTTTCTGAGTTAATATCCACTTTAGGGCAAGGGTGTGATGCATACACTTACATTATTTTTTAACGTAGATTCAATATCTGCCATAAAAAAATGGGGTTCTAATTTGAAAAAATTGATTTTTCACGATTTTGTCATCCCTAACTTTGAAAGCGATTTTTCCACCCCCTGTATTATGAATCGCGATTTCGATTTCTAAAGTGGATACATCAATCTTACATCCTGAAAAATCCAAAAAATGAAAATTTTCCATCCAAAAACCTCGAAGTTATTCTTGTTTCAGCGGAGCTCTATTTTCGATTTTTTTTTCGAATTTTTCCGCTCAGAGAGAATTTTCAAACCAAAATTGAAAAATGTTACATCAAAATAACTTGAAATTTTCTAAGGAATCCATTTCTGCAATAAAAAAATGGTGTTCTAATTTGAAAAACGGAAGTTGACGTCATTTCCGGAAAAACCGGAGGTGCTCATGCCTTGAAAATATTTTAGATTTCATCAGCATCGTGAAATGCTGAATTTCATGAAAATACGTTCAGTAGTTTCCCGTATAAATATGGGTGAGGTTCCTCGTGAAAGACAGCAGCTCTTTATTCTCGCTCGTTTTTGCAACTCTCACGTGTCTGCCGTTTACCAAGCGGTTTTGGCTCTCACAGACACAGCGGTTTTCGCCGAGTCGACGGCTGAGTTTGCTTCTGTGGGACGAGTCGGCTTGGGCCGCGGTGGCGCGGTGTGTGGTTTCATAGCGCAAAAGCACAGGCCAATTCAGCCGACTCGACTCGGCGATTTTCTCGGCGAAAACCCTGTGTCTGTGAGACTGAAAGCCCTTATCTGCCAAATACCACTCTACTTCGGCTCGCGCCATTTGGCGGACGCGTCTTCTGTTTACAAATATGCCACCGGGTGAGTAACCCGTTTTCGACGCATAAGGGAGATACAGGGTGTTTAATGTCAACTTTGTGCAATACTCGAATAACTGTGCCCTGTGGTGAGTTATGCGTCACATTTGAAATAACGGTTTCTGGTCAAATTTAAGTGTTTTTTGGGGCTCCAATCAATTGTGGCGTAGAATTCTGAAAAAAAAAATTTAAAAATGGCGGAAAGCCTGCAAATTTTGAATTTTTTTTTCTCGGTTGCCAATTTGGAAAGCACTTTTTCAAGGTACTTGATTTCCTAAGATTTTCCGGGAAAAATTTTTTTTTAAATTCAAACTCAACTTTTTTTCACAGGTCTTCAGTAAAAAAAAAGTCGACCAAAATTTTTGAAATTTTTCATGGGTGAACTATCTTCAATTCTGAATACTTGGGTGAAAACAGAATTAAAAAATATCAATTGTTTTTTTTTGTGACCTTCCAAAGATTCCGCTCGGAGAACTTTCATAATTTTTATTCAAAAAACTGGAGGCCGTACGGAGGCCAAATTTAGGCTAATGAGCTGCCAGAGTGACCCGGACGGAAATATGAATTTATAAACTAAAAAAATGTTTTTCAAAAATCTTTGGTAGGAATCGAACTCTCCACATTCGATTTACTAGCGTCGTTTTGGTAACGGAAATTTATAAGATTAAAATAAAACCAATTCATACTCCTAGAGAGTTCGAATCCTACCAAAGTTTTTTAAAAAAAATTTTTTTGGTTTATGAATTCATATTTCTTTCCGGGTCATTCTGGCAGCCCATTAGCACAATTTTGGTCTTCGTACGGCTTCCAGTTTTCTGAATGAAAATGATGAAAGTTGTCCGAGCGTAATTTTTGGAAGGCTACAAAAAGAAAACCAATAGATATTATATCATTCTGTTTTCACCTCTGTATTCAGAATGAAAGATTTCAAAGAGTTCAAAGAGTTTCAACAATTTCGGCCGATTTTTTTTTCACTGAAAACATGTATGTAATAAAAAATTTGAGTTCGAATTTTGAAAGAATTTTTTCACGGAAAATCTAAGAAAATCGAGTACGTTGAGAAAGTGCTCTTCAAATTGGCAACTGAGAAAAAAAATTCCAACTTTGCAGGTTTCCCGCCATTTTTAATTTTTTTTTCAGAATTCTACACCACAATTGAATTGAGCCCTAATAAAATACTAAGATGTAACCAGTAACCGTTATTTCAAATGTCACGCATAACTCAACACAGTTATCAAAATATTGCTCAAAGTTGACATTAAACACCCTGTATCTCGCTTATGCGTTGAAAACGGGGTATATGTCATAAGGCAAAAATGTCTACCTCGGTGTCATCTACACGGCTATATATGTTTGTCCAGTTTATGGTGAGACACCCTGTATAGCGGCAAATGATTTGTGTCTTATTTCTTTCATTTGTTTCGGTAGCTGCCGTCTCAGCTTGTTGATTTTACATCATATTTTCTTCAAATTATTTTTATAGTCCATCCAAGAATTATTGACATTTCGGGGGGGCTTTGGAAAATCGAAATTATGTTGGTAATGCCCATTCAGTAATATTTCAAGTTGCAGAATTCAGTTTGGTCTTGGAAATAACACTGACACTTTGTTCTGTCATTAATATTCAAACGGCAAATGATTGCGAAAGTGAAAAATATTTGGAATGAGGCTCTTGAAGAATGTACAGCTAATAAATGGATAACCTGCACAGAGCACGTAGAAAATAAAATAGGAGAAGATAAGGATGAATGATAGGAATATTTACATTTTTTTTAATATTACATATTTTACACCTTCATTGTTCACAAATATTGAAAGTTACAATGTCATGACAAAATTCTTTATGTATTAAGGCGGACTCCCACTACTCGTATACATATTTGGCAAGTACGCAATTCTTTGCGAACTGGGCAAGTAGAACAAGTTTCGAACTTGAATGACAAGATTGACAAGTATTGGCCGAGTGAACCACTCCCACTACATGCCAAATATATACTCCATTCACTTTTATAAAGTATCGCGGTTGGCCATGATTTAGGTTTATCAAGTTTTTTCAATTAAAACAGACGCAGGTTGGCACTCGTGAAAATCAAGCGACATTGCCAAGTCTACTTTCTATTTACTCTTTTTCAACTTTGTAAAAATGGAGTTAGTTCTTCGAAGATTTAACTGTGGCGTAGGTTTCGTAGAACTACTACATTTTTATGCTGGAGTATTTCAGGTTGTGCAAAAATGTATTTAAATGTCTTCTGAATTAACATAATATTTTCTCAAATTCATTAATTTCCCAAAGTAAATGAACTTTTTGATAAATACGTAATAACTACGATTTTTAGCAGAAACGACAACGTTGTGGGCGTTTCTGACAGTGCAATGACCATATCCTAACATTTTCAAAATATACGCGGTGAAATGTGTCCAAATTTCATGGCAAACCGCGATACTTTATAAAAGTGAATGGAGTATAGGCAAGTGGCAAATATTTGCCGAATACACGAGTAGTGGGAGTCCGGCTTTAGATAGATCCAATCGTTATGTTTTGTTTCTGTCTCGATATCAATTACAATTTTTCTCTTTGTTTTACTAGTTTAGAGTTCAAATTTCATTTAATTTCTAGGTTCTTTTTATACATTTTTTTGCTATAGATAAACCACAGAAAACTTTTAGGTACTTTTTTGTAACTAGAAATAAAGCTGCGATTGGACTTTCAAGGCCTGCTCTGATGTCAATAATTCTTGGATGGACTATATCTAATAATTCCATTATGGAAAATTGAACCTGGGCTTCGGTAAGAATCCAGATCTGCGCTCGTGCGGTAATATTGGGAATGAAAATATTTTCCTAATTCTCACACATCGTATTATGTCGTGCGTGAAACGTATGTCATTCATAACTTCATGTGAAAACTTTCGATCATAACCTCACAATTTCATGTAAGATGTTTCAATCGCTTTATTCCGTTTTCTTTGGGTCCTGCATTTCATTGTTAACTCCTATTTATATTTAAGAATTGAACGCTAAATATTTAACTGACATATTTTCATCCTCGATATTTATTTTCTTGTCGTCTTTCGAAATGTACATAACCTCTACATTTCTCGCAATTTTTGAATTTCCAGTTGACGCAGGCTTACAACTCAATCCTTTCCAAAGATTTGGCTTCACCTATGGTCTAAACTCAAAACAATTATATTGGTTTATGATCGTGTTAACCACAGAAAATATGATAGGTGTGTACCTGGACTAAGATGTCTAGAATTGGAAGTTTA
Organism: Adalia bipunctata; assembly: GCA_910592335.1. NCBI lineage: Eukaryota > Metazoa > Arthropoda > Insecta > Coleoptera > Coccinellidae > Adalia > Adalia bipunctata. Next base: position 6,027,425 of record OU342949.1, on the reverse strand, counting down.
AAAATGATCTGTCGAGCGTATGAAGCCTTCCCTCCAGGTATTCTATGCTCCTAGACCTGATTGGCAAATTTTTGAATGGAATGACCCCTACTCCATTCATTTCTATAAAGTATCGTGGTTTGCCATGAAATTCTGACACATTTCACCGCGTATATTTTGAAAATGTTAGGTATTCCACTGTCAGATACGCCCACAACGTTGTCGTTTCTGCTAAAAAATCGTAGTAATTACGTATTTATCGAAATGTTCATTTACTTTGGGTAATTTGAAAGACCTGGCGAATGCTGAAGAAACTTTTTCTATGTTAAAACTGGAAATATTTCACGTATATAAACATCAATATGGATTATACCCCTGCTATTCGCAGTCACAGAGTGAAGCCAAATCGTTGGTAAGAATTGAATTGTTCGCATGCGTGAACCTGAAATTCAAAGCTCGCGAGAAACGTTGAGGTTATGTATATTACGAGTGTGAACAAGTAAATGGATGTCGCGGATGAAAATATGCCACTGAAATATTTTCCTATCAATTCTAAAATATGAATAGGAGTTGAAGTTAATGATAATATTCAGGACTCAAAGAAAACGAAATAAAGCGATTGAAACATCTCACATGAAATTGTGAGGTTATGATCGAAAGTTTTCACATGAAGTTATGGAAGACATAAGTTTTACGACAAAATACGATGTATCGGAGAGAGACAGAATTTTTAAGTTATTTTCATTCTTTATATTACTGCACATGCGCAGTTCGGGATTGTTACCAAATGCCAGCTTCAATTTTGATTGGCTCATTACCCATATGGAAATCATTAGACATATGGAAATGACGTTCGACCAAATTGAAAATGTTTCGTGGCGGCGCCACAATGTCACACAACGTCATTGGGTACGGTGGTACGGTCTTTTTTCTCTTGATCGATTTGATTGATTAATCAACAGCTGATCTGCCGAAATCAATTATGGCATGACCACAAAATGACATTTTTATATGATGAAAGTCTTATACCTTTATTTCTTCATATTGATGTGAAAGAAAAATTACCTTTTTCCTTTTAGAAATCGCGTTACCCTGTTGTACGTTGCTATAGTATTCGTTTATTGTTTGTCTGCAATTACATTACATATTTTAAGAGATTGTCAGATAAACTTATTTTTTGAAGATAATTGTAATTAATAGCATAAAATGTCGTTTCTTTATTTCAGGTAAGGTTTTCTCATTATGTTTGTATGTTTCAATAATAAATAGAAACTTTATTTCAGAGAAACTCAGTTGTGTTATTAATCTGCAATCATAATTCTATAGAAGAGCTATCAATACATTATAAAACGACATTTTATGCTATTAATTACAATTATCTTCAAAAAATAAGTTTATCTGACAATCTCTTAAAATATGTAATTGACAAACAATAAACGAATACTATAGCAACGTACAACAGGGTAACGCGATTTCTAAAAGGAAAAAGGTAATTTTTCTTTTACATCACCCCTCCTGGGGAAGAAAATATTCGCAGAATATTTTTATTTATAGATCAGTCGTTTTCTTCAAACTGTGATACTGGAGTTAATTTTGAAATATGAAAATGGTTTGACTCTAATTTCTTGTGACCTGTATTAATTCTATAGATAGAGTTGGAAATTTTTTTTTCGATTCAAACTGAAGAAAATAAAACGTTTTTGGTACCTGAAGAGTACAAGTCCATATCTCTTCACAAAGAAATATGTACTTCAAGCAATTTTGCAAGAGTGAAAAATACATTGAATGAAAAGAGTATATCCATTTCAGAAGGAGTTGAAAATTATTCAAAAATGATTGATGATAAATACTCTGTAAACTTCAATGAAGGTATCGAAGAAAGAAATTTCGAACTTAATATGAACCATTTAAGTTACGACCAGAAATCAAAGATTGATGAATTGGTAGCAGAAAACAAATCCATTTTCGCAAAAGATAAATACGATATCGGCACTGTGTCAGGATATGAGGCACACATTGATTTATTGGTTGAAAAGTAGTGCTGTAAGAGGTCATATAGATGCACGATGGATGACAGAAGAGAAATCGAAGAACAAATTTCAAAATTATTGGACAGAAAATTGATAGAAGAATCGTACAGTCCATTTGCAGCCCCAGTAACATTGGCGTTCAAACGGGAAGAAAATAGGAAATCAAGATTGTGCATAGATTTCAGAGATCTAAACAAAATTGTAGTTCCCCAGGCACAACCTTTTCCCCTTATCGAGGATTTAGTCGAAGAAACTAGAGACTGTGAATTTTTTTCAACGCTGGACATAAATTCAGCTTTTTGGTCAATTCCGCTACGAGTCGCAGATAGATACAAGACTGCTTTTGTCACACAGGAAGGTCATTTTCAATGGACTTGCCTACCATTCGGTCTAAAAACTTCACCAGCTATATTTCAAAGAATAATGTCCAATATTATAAGGAAACATAAACTTTCAAATTTCACTGTGTGTTACATTGATGATATCTTGGTTTTTTCAAAAACTTTCTCTGAACATATTGAACATTTGAAGAAATTATTTCAAGCAATTGAGGAAGAAGGCTTCAGGTTAAAATTTGTAAAATGCAAGTTTGCAGCTGATTCAATTAAATACCTAGGCCATATTATTCAGAACAATTCTGTTAAACCGTTAAACGATAATTTAACCGCAATCAGAAATTTTCCAGTTCCTAAGACCCAAAAAAACGTGAGGCAATTTTTGGGTAAAATAAATTTTTATCACAAATACGTTTCAAATATAGCTATATTGTTAGATCCTCTGCATAATCTCCTTAGAAAAGGGCAGGCATTCATTTGGACCAGAGAATGTCAAGAATCATTCGAAACGCTGAAAGATATATTGTGTACGCAACCAGTATTGACAATATTTGACCAAAACTTACCAATACATATCTATACGGATGCTAGTCTGTTGGGTGTAGGTGGCTGGTGGAGTACTAAAACAACCACAAAAAGATGGAGAAGAAAAACCAATAGCATATTTCTCAAAAAAGCTAAATGCGGTGCAAAAGAGGAAAAAAGCCATTTATTTAGAATGTTTAGCTATTAAGGAGTGCGTGAAATACTGGCAACACAAATTAATTGGTAGAAAATTCACGGTATTTTCGGATCATAAACCTTTGGAGAATATGAACATTAAAGCAAGGACCGATGAAGAACTTGGAGATCTGTCATACTATCTCTCACAATATGACTTTCAAGTAAAATATTCTCCAGGTAAATATAATGCAGAAGCCGACTGCCTTAGCAGAAATCCTGTTCTGTAACCAGAAGAAAACGAAGAGGAACAACTAAAAATAGTCAATTTAATAAAATTAGAGGATATACTAGAAGATCAGAGCAAAAACCCTAGTTTTCAAAAATCAGACAAAAATTTGACAACCCAGCTTAATGTTTATTTTAAGAAAGTTCGAAAAAAAGAAAAAATCATATTATCAGAAACTTTCAGTATAAAACTAATCGAAACAATACATAAAGAAAAAGATTTATGTCATATAGGAATCAGGCAATTGCAAAATATGATCGGACCATTTTATACGGCCAAAAATTTGACCAACAATATTAAAAAAGTATGTAAAAACTGCACTACATGTTTGAAAAATAAATCTAGAGTTGAAAAGAAAATAGGATTATTATCACATCTGGGCCCGGCCACGAAACCTTTTGAAATTATGTCGATCGATACCATTGGTGGTTTTGGAGGATCTCGGTCAACAAAAAAATATCTACACCTATACTCCATTCACAATTATAAAATCACAACTCTGGCCTTGGTTTCGTTTTCAGGAGTTGGTGAACCTGATGAAAACTCTGTGCGCGTACAGAGAATTTCGTTAATGTCAAAACGACGATGCCAGTTTTTCTGTTTACATCAAAGTAAAAGTATCAAAAATTCTCCACATTTTGTTAGTTCGAATCGATCGGCGATTTTGGGGCAAAATATCGATAGGACATCGCCTATTTTTCCGTTCTTCGTCGTCCAGAAGAAGTTTGGTGCAATTGTCATTTTTTCCTTTCACGAGTTTTGGCGTGAGTACGAACTGCAAATTTGAATTGGACCAAAAATCGATTAATAAGCATAAATAAAGCGAAAGTAAGTACTAATCGACCTTTTTACACTTGATAACGAAGTTTTTTTTAGGTATCTGGCCGTTTTGAAAGATTTCAAACGAAATTCCGGTCCCTCAGAAATTTGGTTGGTTTCGGTATCGTTTTTGGTGCTCAAAATTTATTTGGAATGTGTAAATGGACAAAAAAGGCTTCATTATACGATCTTCTAACGAAATCGACCGGAAAATATGGTTCAGAGAGAATTTTCGAGGAATTATGAGGAAAGAACTTGCAGAATGAAATTGCACGATTTTCGTAAGTAAACAGGTTTTGGATGGCCACCATCGGTCTCTAAATGATTATTGTTGATCGTTTTCACGTTTCAGAAAAAAAAACACGTCGAAAAAGCTAAAAAAAGAAGAAATATGACTATATTGCATTCCACAGTGTGTCACTGGAGCTTTCATATTCCATTGCCGAAAGTAGAAATAGGCTATATTGAACCAGAATACATCGCTTTTTCCATATTCCAGGAGTTTGTGTCTTATTTTAAAACAGGTGAATGATAAATGTGAAGCATATTATGTCTGACCTATTCCATTTCATTTGTACAAACCTACTGTGGTAGTAATGTATGAATCTTTTTTAAACTAACAAATGACTATACAGCCAGAATATTTTACTCCTTGTTCATAAGATCAAATAAATGAAATGTATATCTATAAAATAAAGCTTTCATTTGTACAAATCCACTTTGGTAGTAGTGTATGAATATATTTTTTTAATCTAATAAATTACTATACAATCAGAATATTTTACTCCTTGTTCAAAGATCAAATGAATAAAATGTCGTCAAGTCTTGAACTTTCAGTTCAAGAGGATAATAAACATTAAATGTTCACAAGCATGTATATGAAAATTATGTGAAAGAAATGCAATTTTTTTCCATGGCGAAAAGTAATATATTTCAAGAGTGATCTCTTGTACTTTTTATGCAAATAACTAGAAAAGGAATCCTTTCTATCAATTCATATAAACGTTAATTATTTTCGTTCATCACATCTTTTCAAATTCATTCACATTCTGAGAAATACGCTAAGAATGTAGAAAGGGCAACATAGTGTTGACTTGGAACATAAAAATATTTTGAAAACCGTCATAACTTCGATACAGAGTGGAATGTGTCAAATTTCCAATGCCAGAGTTGTGATTTTATAATTGTGAATGGAGTATACTTGTGGATCATTTTACAAGATATGCTTTTATCCTAACTTCCAAAACACAAAATGCAAGTGATTTTATCAAACTAATGGAAAACATCTCTGAAACCGAAGAAGTAGGAACTATTCTCTCAGATCAGTATCCAGGCATCAATTCAAATGAATTCAAGAAATTTTTGGAAGAGAAAAATATCAAATTAATCTTCACTGCCGTAGATTCGCCTTTCTCGAATGGATTAAATGAAAGATTAAACCAAACACTGGTAAATAAAATTAGATGCAAAATAAATGAAAATGAGAAGAAAAAGGCTTGGACCACTATAGCTAAAGAGTGTGTGGGAAAATATAATGATACGGAACATACCGTTACAAAATACGCACCGTCCTATTTGATGTTTGGAACAGACGTCACAATTTTACCAAGAGAGCTTAAGCAAAATAATTCTAAGAACTGGATTCAGGACAAGAAAGTTGCTTTGAATAATACGATCAAAAAGCACAATTACAACAAAAAAATTTATGATAAAGGTCGTGAAAATTATAATTACAATGTGGGTGACCTGGTTTTTGTGGAAAATGGGAACAAATTAAATAGAAAAAAATTGGATGAACTTAGAATTGGACCATTCAAAATCGAAAAAAAAATTTCCAACTCTATCTATAGAATTAATACAGGTCACAAGAAATTAGAGTCAAACCATTTTCATATTTCAAAATTAACTCCAGTATCACAGTTTGAAGAAAACGACTGATCTATAAATAAAAATATTCTGCGAATATTTTCTTCCCCAGGAGGGGTGATGTAAAAGAAAAATTACCTTTTTCCTTTTAGAAATCGCGTTACCCTGTTGTACGTTGCTATAGTATTCGTTTATTGTTTGTCAATTACATATTTTAAGAGATTGTCAGATAAACTTATTTTTTGAAGATAATTGTAATTAATAGCATAAAATGTCGTTTCTTTATTTCAGGTAAGGTTTTCTCATTATGTTTGTATGTTTCAATAATAAATAGAAACTTTATTTCAGAGAAACTCAGTTGTGTTATTAATCTGCAATCATAATTCTATAGAAGAGCTATCAATACATTATATTAATATGAATCAAAATGCCAAGAATATGTTCACAAATTATTGCTCGACAAAATTATCGGCTATTAACACAACAAGTTCACCAGAAATATCAAAATATTTGAAACAACTAATAACAATCTGTCATAATATGTGAATAGCTTCACTTAAGTGGAAAAAACGAAACTTTGCTGATATTCTCAATTTGGTCGAAACAAAATCTAATCAGTGCATTCACCATGTGTTTAGACATCGAAACCTGGACGACACGCTAACACTTTGGTTGGTATTATTAAGGCTCTATAAAGGGGAGTATACCAGAAACCGCCATTTTGGGTCCAACCATAGACTTGAAAATTACAGATCCCTTCGAAAGAACTAAAATATGTAATCGAAAGAAATGAAATAATTATGTAATCGAATGAGCATATTTTCGGAATGAGAGATCTTGTGGTGACTTTCTTCGGCATGCTCACATGAAAAACATTGGAAATAGGTTAGGTTCGTAGTGTTAGAATAATGCCGCGGCATCTAATCGTCAAATTCATAACAATTTATTGTTTATGTCGGTGTATCACCCCTATAGATGGAGATGAAAATAATGCGAGTCCTGTTATTTTCGAGTCTATGGTTGGACCCAATTAACCATAGAGCCAAGTCTATCTAGCATAGTACCTATCTTTATAGTGCTCTAGTATTACCACAGAATACTTAACTACAGTTAGGTATTCTGTGGTATTACCACCATAACACAGAATATCTGAAAATCTAATCTATGCTCCTGTCGTTGTAGAGGAGGAAGTGACGCGAAATGTTGACGTCACTTTGTTTGGTATTGATTTTTCTCTATGTCCTTTGTTTACTTCTCTAAACGTGATTGAATTCTTATGTTTTTGTTTGAAAGGAAATAAATAGATATCAAACCAATGCATTGATAAACGAGGAAATAATTGTTCTACCAATAATTATTATTACCTCATTATAATTATGGTTGATCTTAGTGGAGGGCAGGAAGGACCTATAGAACATGGATTTTCCAATTCGGTGTTTGTTTTGCCTGGAATAGTTTTCGTGTCACTGGCAGGTGAGTTAATAGGAAATATACAGGTTATGGTTTATAAGGGAAATCGAATTTAATCATATAGTTAATATTATTTAAAAAAAAGCATTATACCGAGTTTTCATGGATCTTGTTACGCTGGCGTGAAATTGGCCACCGTGAAAAATAAAATGTTTTCAAAAATTATTGGTAATGGTATTTGATTATCGATTGTTCAATAGCGGGTGTATTATTTTGGATAGGAAATACAATCGCTCTCTATCAATCAATAATGTTACCACCAGAAAATTTTTTCACGCGAGCGTGGCAAGCTCCGTGGAAACCCGACACTAGACAAAAGTATATCGATGAAGTAGGTAGTGAATTAGAAATACTTGAAACTCATTGTAAACATTTCTTGAATATTTGCCGTTTTTGAGTGCTCATGTTCATTGCACGATCTAAAGGTCAAAACCCATCGCAAACTTCCCCATCCCATCCTCAATGATAGTTATATAGGGTGAGTCTTTGACGTGTAATAGTACCTATATTATTTCATAAGGAGGAGAAGTGTCACTTTTCATGGCGAGCTTGAGTTTGCCCGCCGAACGTAGTGAGGCGGGTAATTGAAAGCGAGCCATGAAAAATCACTTCTTCCTCGAATGAAATATGTTATTTTATTTCCAAACATCTTGAAATTCCTGGAAATCTGAATATCCTCTTTTGGATTGACATTTACGATCGTTATAATTGAGTGAAAAATGTAACATTTGTATAGTTACGGTTGTCTTGCAAAATTGGTCCCTTGCATAACAACACTTTTTCTGCCGCCGGAGGGAAAAGTAAGCCATAGCAACTATTTCTCCGCCTAGGCGGAGAAATAGAACTTCTCTGTGATCCTGTCAGTCAAGTCAAGAAATGACGTTGTTATCGAACGTTTGGAAACAAAATATTTTAACCGTAGACTCCTCTTATCAAACGAACACTTTTTTCCCATACCATATTTCAAAATTCGGTTTCGTTTGAAAGATACAGGGTGTCATAAATCGATTAAACAAAAACTTTTCTTTTCATATCTTCGGAACCATTTTTTCAAATTTACAGAATTTTGGTTGATTGTTTACTCTATTCATGGTGCATATTCCTCAATCAAAACATTCAACATTTCACCTGGTAGCCTACTCATAAATCCACGCAAAAATTCTATAAAACCACTAGAAAAAGATAACCGGTTCATATTTTCAAAAGAAGCAATCATTTTAGAAAATGGAAGGTTTCCTATGCTTTTTTAATAACAAGGGCGTTTCCGAGTTATTCCTAATTTTTCACGATAAAATTTTGTAAAAAGTCATAAATATTTAGAATAATCTGGATGCTTCCCTGGATTTTGAATATCATCGAATCGGAGCCAAATTATCCGCACTACAAGTTGACAATATTGTCACAATGTCGAGACTAAAATCTAAATAATGGAAAAACGTTTGATGTAGAGATATTATGTATTAATAAAATCCCACTAATATGGGAGATATAATTGAAAAGCAAGGATCATGTTATTATACATTCAACATGCACAGTTTCTATTGAAAATTTATATTTACTGGTCCATATTAAAAATAAATGTCGATGAATTACAAAATTCAGATATATGAATGATGAATGTCGATACAAACCAAGTATTAAATTGAAATGAATGAAAAATAAAATTATAAATAATCTGTGGCGATGTTTCTATCTGAACAATATCCTCTCGGAATTATATGAATATTACATTATTTCACTGAGAGTCTTCACATAATCATCACGAGTTCGAAGAAAAAGATATAATAATAATCTCTTTTCCCTTTTATCACAACGTACTTCTCGAAAAGATTTCCTCCATCGCGCCGGTTAACACTATACGCATCCGTCGTTCTCAGACACTGACATTTGAGATGGGTCGATTCATAAATCTTATGGTGTGTCAAGACACACCGTTTTACCTAGAAGTATAGAATAATTATTCTATGCCCCTAGGTTTTACTATGTTATCCGAAAAATCAACAATCTGGAATCGTCTTCTCGAAAGCTCTGTGAAATATTCATAGAAGATCATTGTTCTGTACAAAATGGATTAGGTTAGGTTGATCAATTATGAATTGAATGAAAAATCATTCTTTATAAGATATTTTTGGGATATCGAGGAAAATATGAACAAGTTATTAGTGTTTACAAACTAATCTTTAGGAAAATCGAAGAATGAATTTATTTTGCTGGGAGAAATATGGCTTTCGAATTGCAGATATAATCAGGCAAAAATGTTGAGAAATATCGTATTTTTAACATTCTTATTCAAATAAGGTTAGTGCTTGAATATTCTCTAATTGTCTGAACTTTCGGCCTAATTATTTTTTCAAATGTCTATATCTTTTTAACAAAGCTGAATTCGGAAAAATGGAGGATGAAAAAAATTTTCTTTTGGCCTCAAGGATCTACAGTTGAAATTCAAAGACTCACCCTGTATTGGTTGAACATAAATGCATAGAAACACTGTTGTAGGACACTCCTAACCAAAAATCGTAAACAAAAATTGTAGATCAAATCGGCACTGATTGAAGTTCGGGTCCTAGTTCCGGAATTATTCGCAAAATTTCTTAGTCGTAGCGCTATTGCGGACAAGTTGGCTTCAGTATTTCCGCAAATATATTCAATACACAAACAGCAATTCAAAAACATTTCCAAAATGAAGAGAAAAGATGAAGATTGACAACTCACATTTGGAACCAATCGTCAAAATCGCATTCACGTGGAATTTCAGCAACGAGCCATTAGCAAGGCACACACGAAAGGGAAATCTGTAAGATCTGATCCGCAGTCCAGATCTGGACGCGGATCGGATCGCTCCCGCCGATCTGGTCCGTCGCGGATCATATATCTATACAGGGTGTTTCAGAATGAGGGACCGTAAATTCGGGAACCCCCCCCCCCCCTGTTATAAATCCTTGCTACGCCCTTGCGAGACTTTAATTCAAATGATGGAAAACGTGATGTAGAGAGAGGGTAATATAATCCCACAAATGTGGGAGATAAATTGAACACCAAGGAGCATTCAATACGCACAGTTTCTATGAAAAGTTTATTGTTACCGGTCCAAATTGAAGTTAAATGTTGATGAAATACAAAATTCGGATATGAAAAATGAATATCAATATAAACCACGTTTTAAATTGAAATTCATGAAGAACAATATTTTTCCTGATAATCTGTGGCGATATTTCTATCTGAACAATATCCTCTTGGAATTTTATAAACACGACACCACATATTATATTAATTCCACATTATTACGATAATTCACTTAATGTATTTACTACTCCACATAATGTTCACAGTTTGTTTATAGTTGACAGCGCCTCCAAAGGTGATTGCCGGTTTTCGCTATACGCATGCGTCGTGAAATTTCGCGGCAAAGTGATTTCTGATGGGAGCGGCAGAATTCATAGATATCTATACAATGTTTCGTGAAAAATCCTAAACCTTAATGAAAATATCAGCAAGCTGACAATATCTTCTTAAAATTTCTGTGCAAATATTTACAGAATGGATACAAAATGGATTACGTTAGGTTGTTTAAAAATTAATTCTGATGATCTGAATGAAAAGCCTTTCTCATGAGACTGTTTGAGGATTTCGAGGGAAATATGATCAAGTTATTAGTGTTTACAAACTAATCTGCAGGAAAGTCGAAGAAGGAACTTATTTTGATGGGAGAAATATGGCTTTTTAGTTGCAGATATAATTGGATGGAACTGTTTTTGTTGAAATTATCGTGTTTGCAACATTTTTATTCCAATAAGGTTAGTACTCGAGTATTCTCTGAATGTATAAACTCAATTTCAATCGAGAAATATGAACTTTGAATTAATTCCAGAGTATCTTATCAGGCACGTATTTAGCCCAATTTTTTTTTAAATGGCCTTATCTTTCCAACAGAGCCGAATTCGGAAAAATGTAAAATGAAAAAAGTTTTCTCTTGGACCCAAGAATCTACAGTTAAAATATATGTACAAGTCAAAGACTCACCCTGTATATTAGAGAGACCGAGCATTTCCTTGTGAACTGTTGGTTTGTTTTGGCTCCCAGATTTAAAGTCTTCACAATGAGTGGAACAAAGGATAAAAGATAGGATCTCTTGGTGCAACCTTCTAATGTGGCAACACCGCATCATATCTCTGCTTTGGATGAGCATGGGCCTGCGATTTCAGATCACTTCTTCCGCGACATTTATTGTTATTCAGAATAAATTTCCTTTCAATATAATTTCATTGAAATTATTCCAAAAATGTGAAGAATAATGAAGTTTTCAGTCCTAATCACTCTGAAGCAGTTTAAAGCTTTGAAAATAACTAATTTCAACTTCACAAAAATATTCGATACTGGATTGACTCGATCTTCACTTGATGAAAATTCATTTTGATAGGAATTTAATGACAGCCAAACAATTGTTATAATGAATAATTAAAAGTGAAAACAGAATGAAATATTTAATTTTGAATGAAAGACTCGAAGTGACCTCACGTCCCGATTGCTGCAGGCAGTCCCGTTCTCAGACAAAAGAAGGTCCCGCTTTTCAGTAACTACAAGTTGTGATGGTGAAAAAAACTTTTTTGCACTACTAAGTAGGAATCATTTGCCCTGCATTGACTTTATGAAAATGTAGGCCCTCTACTGCATATTCACATATCTATTACGTTTTTAATTATTTACTTATACAGGGTGTCTCAAAAATTATGCAAAAAATTCAGGAGGTAATTGCTCCTAAAATTAAGATAGGTGTTTTCTTCAACAAAATTTCCCGAGCCCACCCCTTTTTGAGAAAACACCCTTAAAATGTGGTGGCTTAATTTTTTTTGTTGAATTTCAGTAAAGCTACAAACTTGAGATTTTATTATTTTCGTGCTTTCGCAAAGGGTTTTTCTTTTCAATACTCCTGTAACATACTATTTGTATTCGCAGAATCCAACGCAATAAAAAAAATAGGGTTCTAATTTGAGAGACAGAAGTTATGGCCAACTTTCGATCTCAGTTTTCGACACAAAATTTGAAACACCCTGTGATGATATTTATGAAATTCAAAAGATGCATGACCTTTCTACATTCTTCCACTTTGACATTGTGAGAACGGTTTAGACTCGGGATGTTCAGAATAAGAATGATGAACATAACACTTACTATGAATATTGGACATTTCTTCAGGTTTTTTTTCGATATTTTAAAAACTATTCGAATGAATACAATGGTTTAAACTGAAATGTATTCAGCATTGAATATTCAATCATATCAGAAACGAAAATATTGAAAAAAATATTTTTTTCACAAATTTATTTTCACAAATTTATTTTTACGCCTTGTATAACCGGAAGTGCTCAGGCTCCAGGAATGATTCAGGTCTGTAGAGAATTCCAAACAATATCATAATCCCAATTTTTAGATTTCAAATATGTCCAGTTCTTCAGAAACGTCTAATAGGCACTCTTTCTTGGGACACCCTGTATACACAGGGAGTTGCCAATTTCCGAAAATGAAATTATTGATGATCTAGCAAGAAGACCAAGGTGACTTAACTTCGTTTTATGAACCAAAATTTCTGATGAAGATTTATTCTTGTTTTGCAATTAAAAAAATATTATTTTTATTTGTTTCATATCCCCCCGAGACATATGTCTGGGTACGCCATTGGCAACAACCAATTTTGGCTCAAAATTCCTCAATTACATTACAGACATTTGCCCATGGCCAAGTGTGCAAAAAAAGTCAGATTGGGTGAAATGCATCAATTAATCCTGAAATATCTTCTTATGATGAGAATCTTGACTATTGATATGTATTATATTTAAATTAGGTACTTTATCCGTGATTAACTTGAATTCAATCAGATGACAGATATTATCGAAATAAAATAAATAGGTATACAATTTCATTGTGAGTAGGTATCGAATCCATTTCATACACGAGTTCCTTTTGAAGGCTATATTATCATAATCTACCTGACCTATAGAATCTCCGTTGGAATCCACACAGAAATTTTCAAGTTTCAAAATAGCTGCACATTTTGTTATCGCAAAATATGCTGATTTAGTATGCACCGTTTATAAACACTGCACTTAATACCACGGCCACAAACAAAGTTTCCATTATTTATCCTCGTCAGTTTAGAGTCTGAAACTGTCAATTTCCACTATTATCGATAAAACCAAATTATGGACCTATTACAAGGAGTTCAAGATGGACTGCAAGAAAATCGTGATGTGCAAGATGGTATGGCTACTGTCGAAAGTGATGATGCTGCCAGTTTTGAAAAACTGTTGAAAATTGTGAAAAAGCTCAATCTTAGTGTCGAGAACGAGGAGCAGTTGAAACAAGTTTTGAAAAAAAAGGCCGCCAGAGGAATGCTTGGGGGATTCATGCCAGAATCTTTTAAGAACATTGCTGGTGTGGAAAATGACGCCGAAGAAAACGATGGGCCTGTCATTTTGCTTTATCTCTTGGTTTTAGTGTCAATTGTATTTATGATTTTGGGTAAGGACAGTTATTTCGTATAATCAACTAAAAATAGGTGTACAGACTTTGAAAATTCAGTCATTTTCTGAGCACTGTTTTATAACCACTTGATAGCATTAATTTCAATCCACTTTGATATTAAATTATCAGTTATTGTTTTATTGTATCTCAAACGCAAAATCGATCTACAGGTATTCCGAATTCGATATAGAATGAATAAATATACTGGGAAACATTGACTTCGGTATTTGTAAAAAAAATCATCATTAAATTTACTAGTCTTTCAAGGCCGGTGCATATTGATTTTAGTTGGATCAACCTATATTATATTATTATGCCAATATTTTCCAATTCACATGAGCGAAACCTATTCTGTTGAAGATTTTTCCTCCATTCGTACTCCAGAAACTGATATATCATTGAAAGCTCTTTCGATTGCAGTCCTGGAGGACTGTAAATTTGCTCCTTGTATGTTAGAATGTTAGATATAAAAAGTGGTTATCATTAAATCGAGAAAAACTCGAAATCCACATTTATTTTGAAATTTCTCAATAATTCTCAAAAATATTTTCTCTTTCCATAGCTGCAGATTTATCCAATGTGTATTCAACAGATTCATTCGTACCTATTTGTTATTTGAAAAAATCCAAACGCCTTGTATGTACCGGGTGTCCCAAATTCGTATAGTAAGGGGATCTCAGAAACCTGATGAGCTAGAACAAAATGAGTTACACATTTTCGGGCTCGATTTTTGAGAGAATTATTTTGGTGAAAACCACAACCTTCTCAACCCGTTTCCGAGAAAATGTTTTTTTTAGTGTAAACCATACAAATCTCTGTGACAGATAAAATTGCATTTGTTTTCCTTTTCAAAAATATATAACATGATATTATATCAATTTTTCATCAAACCATGAAAATCATCAAGAGTTTCCTTTCCACACGACAAATCAACCAGGTGACTATCTCTTGGATTATCTTTTCTTGAGAAACTCGTAATCAGATCGACTGCATTACTCTATCTCCATTTGTTTTCGAGTGATATGCCAATATTGGCACATTTTTTATGGCATTCCAGTGGCGTGCTCTGGTTTTCTCCAGGGATCCCCTTGCTGAACTTAATAAACAGGGTGATTTTTCTAAGTGTTTCATTAGACGTAGGTACCTATTCGAGGAAGGATTTTCGATTCAAATTCAAGATTCTTAATTTCTGTTTTAGAGTACATGAATTTGAACTGTAAAATAATTTCAAGCAGAATCTACTTCCGGTTCTAACGGAAACGAATGTGAACATCGTTATTTCAAATGTAACACCCTGTATATTTATAGATATTTGAATTCGAATTTCATTCGATAACGGCAAAACTACAGATTTCAAAGACATGAAATGTTTGGCAGTCATTGGCACACTCTAACTAATTTTTGACGAGCAATCGATCGGAATTAAAAAAAAATAATATGGTTACCATTTGAAAAAAATGAGATTTCATAGTTATATTGAGCCATTGAGGCTCACTTTGAAGCTCCGTTACAGACACCCTGTATAAAATTTCGTCATGATTTATATTTAGCACCGTACTTTCTTTTGTTCCACTGTTGCGAAAAAACATTCTCACAATGAGTATGTCACTAATTTGTGACACTCTTTCTGTCAACAAATTAGACAATCAGGATCAGGCTATAACTCAACAATCGCTTGGAGTGTTTGCGCATATCATACATCAAATCAGTGCAGAATTAAAATAAGAATTCGAATATGTATGAATAATAGTGTTTCATTTGAAATAACGAAGTTCATATTCGTTTCCTTTAGAACCGGAAGTAGATTCCGCTTGAAACTATTTTACAATTCAAGTTCATGTAATCTAAAACAAAAATACTGAATCTTGAATTCGTATCAAAATTCCTTCCTCGAGTAATTCTGATGAAAGACTCAGAAAATCACCCTGTATAGTTTTGTTTCTTATTATGAAAATAATAGTTTTTAATTACTTAGAAAGAATGAAGATTGCAAAAATATATAAAATGCCTTTTCTCTCTCAGATTCCTCCAGATATGATAAGTGTACAGGGTGAGTCTTTGACTTGTACATATTATGTAGAATTTCATTCCCATCAATTGTACATAGTTGTTAAATTTCTCTCATGTTTCTGAATTTCGGTTGTAGGACGCTATATATTGTGCCCAAGATTAGCGTTTGTGAACTTTCGTCCTGAATGTGAAACCTTTATCTCAAAGTTGAAATGAAGTGCGATATGAGATTTAACAGTTTTACCATTTCGTGGAGTAAGATAAATGGACCAATTCAGACGCAAGTGTTTTCTTTGTCGCTTTACATGCGTCGGTGGCCTTGGGCCACCAGGATGGCGGATGCGGTTATTTATGATGCGTAAAGATGCACTTGGTACTTGCTCATTCCAATGACTTAAGTCGTACAAGAAGTGACACTTCTTTCCTCGAATTCAATTTTGTTTTGGGGCAGAACCGAGAATGAAAGTTGAGGGCATAATTGGGGTACTGAAGGCGGTTAGTGGATAGTTGACAGTTGGCGGTGAGTTGAGTACAGAGTTCCTACGGGAGTCGGTAGAAAGTTGAGACGGAGGTAGTTATTGACATAAGATACGGAATTAGATCTTTCAAGACGGTACCATAACGGCGGTACAAGATCAATTCATTTGTTCGGCGTTAAGACGTTTTCTATCTCACGAAGTCAGTAAATGCGGATAAACCGTAACTGAACGTGTGTTTGTCAAAAGTCATTAGTGTAGGACGTATAATTAACAAGTGTAGATTATTGTGTAAGGACTGTTAATAAACTGTATATAGACAGTTTGACTTTTATTGGTTCATGAGAGAACTGCAGGCAGACGATAGACGTAAATTATAGGTTTGACAGCCAAAGCGAAGGTCATATTCCTAGACGACCGAAAACAAACCTACCTACATATATTTTAACTCTAGGTTCTTGAAACCAAGAGAAACCTTTTTTTCATTGAACATTTTTTCGATCTGTAACAAAGATATAGACATTTAAAGAAAAAATTGGGCCAAATACGTACCTGAGACGATCCTCATCTGCGAACACCTCAAAGTTAATACTACTCGAGTGAAATTGTGTTAATACATTTAAAAAACTCAAGTACTAACCTCATTTGAATGAAAATGTTACAAACAATTAGTTTCTAGAATTGAAATGCTAAATTTCTCCCATCAATATAAAGTTTAATATGGTTTTCAATATACAAGCTGAGTCTTTCATCTGTGAATTTTTTTAACTATAGATTCCTCTCAACGGATAATACACTTTTTTATGCCATTTTTCATTTTTCAAACATGGCTTCGTTTTACAAATAGAGGGGGTTGAAATCCTTGAAAAAAACTTTTCCCATATATTCGTTTTTTCAACAATTTTATTGCAGTTAGTATTAGATTAGTACTGCAGTACTTCCTACAAGTATCAACTAATTTTGAATCGAGAAATAATACCTTTCAGGTATTTTAATTCATATAACAAAAAATCATCTCAGGAACGGACTCGCTCAGTACTTTTTTGGAAAATGGTTATTTCGTTCAAACAAAGCCGAATTCGGATAAATGGAAAATGAAGGTTGAAGGTGCAGCCTGTATATAATTACAAATGATATATTGTTCCTTCGTTTTAACATTAATTTTTTTTGCAGTATTTTTCGGCTACAAACTTTACAAATCACAGTCTGAGAGGGAAAGGAAGCGAGAAGAAAAGAGGAAGCTAAGGCAACAAAAGAAGAAGAAATAAGTAGTTGAAATTGTTGAACTAAAAATTAATTCTGAGTATTTTCATTGGGAATAAGTGCATATTCTATTATATCGTGATTAGATATGTTGGACATGAAATTTTTTTTCTGTTTTCAGTTCTGTTCTTTATATTCCTTCAAAATTCCATCCCCATTATCGAAAATCAGGTGTTTTCATGTTTTTCGACCATTCCTTTTCTATATTCCTCAGTTATTTCCATACGAGAATCCATAAGTTTATCATATTTCACATCCAAATCTGAAGTGGTAAGTGCTTTAACAATTAGAGTTTCTAATCGGGTATATTTTCATTTGAGAAGGAAGTAGAATATTCCAATTCGTCAAGTTACATAATTTGAGAGTTATTGTTGTTCGAATATGACCGTTACGCGAGCATCATAAACTGTTTTTTTGTTGCTACAAGACAAGTCGTCATAAAGGCCACTGTCTGTCTACAAAGTAGAGGCGGCCATTTCGAGCAATTTTTATGATAAATTGGTTAGTTTAATCATTGAAAATAAGCAAAAGTACAGTACTGAGTTTTTATTTTATTTTATCAATTTTCATAAGGGTCATGTTCAAATAGCAATAACTCTCAAATTATGTAACTTACAGATATGATGTGGGTGTCGTTTTGTAACTGATATCCCTGCGTGTAAGTTCATTGAAATTATACTTCAATGTGCTAGTTTTTGTACTAATGAGGATTAACTGAAAAATTCAGTGAATTTTTCGACTAGAATTTTTTTTAAGATTTTTTTGAGTTAAATGATTTCATATTGTTCTACTTCAATAAAAGGTGTTGGTATTATCTTTCAAAACACCTTTTTTTACATCTGTAGGACATTTATATTCGAAGAAATCGATATCATTTGAAAGGGTCCACTAAAATAAAAAAAATAATTTGAAATGGCGGCTACTCTAAAAATAGGGGGGATAAACACCCCAATGTGGGTACTTTTCTCGATAAAATTAGGTATATTTGATGCCCTTAAATTATCGCTAAGTCATGCCCAGACACACTGTATATATGCGTGTGTGTTAACTTTTTATGTGAATAAACTACATACCTAAACTGTGAAGCCTTATCTATTTAACCCACTTATCCGCCCATCCATCCTGTGAAAAGCACCCTCTTGGTGATTGGACGGAAGAGCGGCTTTCCACCAATCAAGGGTGTTATTACTTAAAGAAGAATAAAAGATGTTAATTAAAATTTTGAAGTTCTTTCTTCCGACGGAAGAAAGTGTGGGATCGGCCCAACGCACTTGGGTCGGGACTTAGTGTTTAAAATTATTTTCTAGGGAGAGGGATGGTAAATGAAACCTTTTAGATTAAATTTAAGACGTATATTAAATTCAAATCAAACCCAAACAAATTTACACTGGTTAGTTATATGTTTCTCAAATCAAATGATTCAAAGTATCAAAATATTCGGATGCTGTTTGAATTGGAGGCAATTTAATTAATCAAACAAAACTGTTACATTAACCTTAAATTACAAGAACAGATCTAATCATTTAAATTACATGAGCATCAGTATGAATTCCAAATCATATAAAAATTAATTCAAATTATCAACAAAAATGAAAAGGGTTTGTCAAAATGACCCCAGAAATAATGATCATGAACAATCTCCAAAAGAATTTACAATACAAAGTAAATTTACTATACCCAAACGGAAAATAATCCCTCTTAAACTTCACATAGATAAGGGAAAACTCAACAACAGTTTCCTCATGATCTTTCAAATGAACATGAGTTTTCTCAGCAGGAAAACTCCACTTAGACCTTCAACTACTTAAGGGTGATTACAAAGATTATAAAACGTCTTAAGAAAAAAAATACGAAAATGTGAAACTATGACTTGTAGAAGATTTCAGGACTCTGGACTACAAATATATTTTGGGCGGGCATGCGGCTTTTTTACCAATCCTCAAAAATAGCTAAGCATAAACAATTTATCTGACCTTTTTCCTGTACCAATGATCCCAAGAATGATGAACCTAGGAGGATAATTCTACGACGATGCTTCTTTCCTGAAACAGACAAATTAGATACGAAACACGACACCCACACGTTTTCGCCAAATTGACCTTCACTCCCGAATATACCGACGATACGCAATCTAAATAATTCCAAGTAATTTTAGACACTTTACCAATTACGACTTAACACTTTTTTATATGTCCCTGTTTGAGACTGATTTTCCAAAACTTCAAAAGAAACCAAGATCTATGAGTTACCCAATCGCCGTCTTCCGAATAACTACGAAACTAAATTAATTCTTAAACTTTCCTTAAAACCGTATCAAACACATATCAAACGAGTCAACTCAGAATCTCCCCGTTTGAGACTTCTGCAGTTACTCCGCAACTTCCAAATCAACTTTAATTGTTTTCTATATGTGTTTATGTTTTGCGTCCCCAATATCACTAGTACCCTAGTACCCGAACCATATTCGCGAGCCCTGGCAACCTATCCCGTTAAGGTTTAACCAGCAACTGCCGTTTTTGTCTCCCGAATAACTGAACTCACTTTCGTCCGAAACTTCCCCGGCTACCTTATTCTTCGTTCCTTTTAGAAACCAATTAAATTAAAGGTTTTTCTTTCGTCAGTACTTCAAAACCAATCAAACCAAAACTTCTTCCATCCTTGTTTTTATGAACCAATCAAATTAAAGATTTTTTTCTGCTTCCCACCTTGGGAAATGCTACGTGACAATTCTCAACAATGCCTGCGTTGAATTTTATCTCTGTCATCGTGTGCAGTAATTGCAACCAAATTCGTGGGACAATTATAATTTATCAATTAGTTCTCTAAATAAACTTAAACTGAAAATCAACAATTTCGGTCGTTAACGTCTCGACAGAGATCCTGTGTGGGCTTGATAAACGATCCAATAATTTTTCTAACACAAGGCTATTAAATTTCAGAAGTTTAAATCGATCAATTAAATTATTGCGCGTTCTCTCGGGAGATTTCCCGAATAAAATGAAGGGTGTTGAAAATACCGGTGAATTATTACGGAAAAGAAAATGTACAAGTCCTAATTTTAAAAGGATATTCATTTTATTACTTCCAAGTTATCTCTCCTATTACAAATATCCTCCCCTTTGAAAAAGTTTTGGCATCGGTTGCCATAACTTTTCCCTTACCCTCATTCCTCAATAGTCCAATAGTCCCTTGTCTTCCGTTAAAAACATTCTAACAGTTATACAACTCGAATATACCAAACTTAAAACTCTTAACTCTCATGCAGCATGCCTTAAATCTACATATCATTCTTAATCAACTAATTAGTCCAAGTCCAAGACAAACAATATCAAAAAAAATACAAGGCTCAATGCAGCAAAACATAATGCTCATAAATCAAGTCCTTCAAAAAAGAAAAATTTAACAAATCCTGCCTTTCACCTTTCACTTCTCCCAAGGAGTTCATTTTTTCGAAATTTCAAATTTCACTCGCGGTCACAACAAAATTTCCTTAGTCTGGCTCTGACCATCTCCATATGTTTCATTCCTCTGAAATCGGAACTGACCTTCGCCTCGAGAACGACCTTCCAAAAATACACAACGGCCTATATAGTCTACCGTAATCAGCGATTCGCACTTCGAGTTCGATGTCAATGTTTACGTTAGCGTAGCGCACAGTCCATCTGATATCGCGAGAAATGTCCCTTACATTGCACATATTTCCGTTTTCACTTTCAGTGTAGTACGTCTTTGTTGTCGTAGCCTACGTCCGCCTCTGCGTCCTTACTTCTTCCCAGGTTCCCTTGTCTGGTCCTGTATCGGTTCCTAATCCACGTAGTTGAAGCACAGGCCAATAAATGTCAAAGTATTCCACAGGCTGGCCAACGGAATCATTTCATATCCAAATACCTTATAATATAGGTGCAGTCGTTTGATATGACTCCTATCCCGTACTTTATGATTCGGAATATCGCATGGAAATCCCATGAGTTCGTCCATGAACAGGTGATGTAGGTAAACCATCCCCATAATTGTCTGGCGATGTTGTGGGCCAATTCTTTCATTTCGTCGGTGTCTCCAAAGTCTCCATTTCTGCTACACGTCGATGACGTTTTCCATTCATTGATTGGTGTTCTCCACGACTTTTAAACGGTAAATAAAGCTTATCGTACCCTCGGCCATGATTAAGCTACGTCTATGCATCCCGCAATGCGTAATCACTCAAGTTATCTCGAAACTGCCGCCACTGCCGGTCTACACTCTACAGATTGTTTAATTGTTACTTATTCGGATTCGCGTATAGACGCCGCGATTATCTCAATGTTTATCTTCGCACACGCGTACGCGATTAGCGTTTCAGCACTTTTTACTTTTACGAATAAGGTCATTCCTCTGGCTTAGGTCAGTACCTTTTCCATACTGGTAATTGATTTGGATCCTCTTGAAACCTGTTTTACATAAAATTTACAAATACAAAAACATTAAAAAAAAATTAAACTCACACAATTTTCTAATTATTATGAAGATCCGTTCACCCTTAAGACATGACTTAACATAAAACACGAATTCCTTATTTTCCCTTATTCGTCCTCCTATGATAAGTTACATGTTTCGTTCATAATCATCCGAGGAAGAATACCACGAATTCAATTTATCATACCTATTTGCCTTTGTTGTGGAATACAAAATGCAAATCTTACCAAGATTTTTCTAAAGATTATTCTAAACCGACTTTAATAGTTATGAGTTGGACTTTTCAATGCTAAACGAAACTATATAAAAAACTTAAAGGCTTCTAAATTCGAAACGAAATTGATTGGGGGGGGATGTTCGTAACCCAGAACAGGGACCCTTTTCAGACGGTGGCTCTCCGGGCCAGTGAGCCCCTGGAATCTACGAAATGGGCAGGAGTTGATTCATGTCTCCTAGAAGGCCGTCGATTACTTGCCTTCTCGCTACCCGAATTCCGGTCCAATTTATCCATGGAATCTAACGAAATGGGCAGGAGTCGATTCGCTTCTCCTGGAAGGCTGTTGAAGAGTTGCCTTCTCGCTACCCGTATTCCTGACTAGTTTATCCTTGGAATCTAACGAAATGGGCAGGAGTCGATTCACTTCTCCTGGAAGGCAGTTGAAGAGTTGCCTTCTCGCTACCCGTTTCCCGACTAGTTTATCCTTGGAATCTAACGAAATGGGCAGGAGTCGATTCATTTCTCCTGGAAGGCAATTGAAGAGTTGCCTTCTCGCTACCCGTTTCCCGACTAGTTTATCCTTGGAATCTAACGAAATGGGCAGGAGTCGATTCATTTCTCCTGGAAGGCAATTGAAGAGTTGCCTTCTCGCTACCCGTTTCCCGACTAGTTTATCCATGGAATCTAACGAAATGGGCAGGAGTCGATTCATTTCTCCTGGAAGGCAATTAATGAGTTGCCTTCTCGCTACCCGTATTCCTTCTCATAACTCACTGTTTTTGCGTGTTTCTGCCTCTTCCGCACCGTATTTTCTTTGTTTTTCGTGGGATAATTTTCGACAAAAACTTGAGCGATACCCAACTCCATGGGTTCGCAGACTATGTCCATTCCCTTTATTTCCTTCCTCAATTTGGCCTCTACCACCATTTCCGAACGTGCGGGGATAGTAACCCCCGATATCAGCAGAACTTCGGTTTCCCAGATACCATCTTCCTCTATGGTTGACTCCCTTCTAACATGTTCCTTAGTTCCTAATCCATCGGCGCAGTCTCCGCCCTTCTTCCTGTTCCCATCGGTTCCCAGTGTCGAAAGTAAATTTCGATCCCAACGAAGCTCCCCTTCGTTATTCTCCTTCGTCCTGGTGACGTCACCATTCCATTCCCTTATGGTGTCACCCTTCGACAGTCCATTACTGTCGGCTCCCTCGGCACCCTCCGTTTGGGTGCTAACACTGGTATTCCTCCTACCAGTCCTAATGAGATCCCTAACTTCATAGGGACCTTCGATCTGGGTACCGGACTCCCTAAATGCTTCGACCTTTACTACTTTTTCCTTAATGTCCTCCCGGACTTTCCCTTGCACGTAAAAACGTTCCTTTTTTCCACTGTCCTCACGACAGTCTTGCCTGGGGAAGTGGCCTCCTAGAGCCTGCCTTCCCCATTGTACCATTCCGGTAATCTCCTCTACTTCCTCACCTTCCATACAGGTTTGTTCCTCTATATCCTCCTTCCTTAACAATTCGACCTTTGGCTCCCGCCATCCAGCCGAACCCCTGCTAGGGCACTCCCCTGCCCAATGTCCCTGTTGGCCGCATGATCCGTTTTGCCTATTGTTCCGGCAATCCCTCGCGAAATGGCCTATCCGGCCACAAGAGTGACATGTCCTTGCATTACTCTTTTCTCCACTCCCTCGGTTCTGCCTTATACTCCTGCACTCCTTCGCGGTGTGACCTTCCTTTTCGCAAAATTGACACACTTTTTCGGTGTCAACTGTTGATACCCTCATATTTGTCAACCTCCCTTGCAACATCCTACTAGTGGTCTCCTGCAGCCTGACTAGTTCTTCTGCCTTTTCCAGATCCAAGTTTTCTTCCTTCAATAACAAAATTCCTATTTCCTTCATTACGTCCTTCCTTAGTCCTATCTTGAATTGATTCAGCATTAAATCCCGGTTCTTCTTCCTTATTCCAGGTTCTTCATCCCTTAACGCTCCGGCCAGATCCTCGCTCAGTAAACTTGTTCCCAACATGCGTAATCTAGTGCAGAACGAGGACACATCCTCGTCCTGTCGCTGATAGCATCGACTCAAATTCCATTGATTTTCTCCCGGCAACCTAACTGTCGTAAATTTCTTAACGAGCCTCTGCTTTAGTTCCTTATAGCTCAAGATGTCCAAGGTGGCATCGGATTTGAAAAAATTATAGGCATCCCCCTCAAGCTTAAGTTTGAGAAGGAGAAGCATATCCTTCTCATCCCATCCGTATAATTTTGCATGCAATTCTAATTGTTCAAAATACCTGGTCGCGTCCTTCCCATAAAAACACTCTAAAGTAGTCGATAGCATACCCAGCGAGTATCTAGGTGGTATTCGACCCGCGGGATCTTTCGTGTTGGATGCACCAGCTGGTTGAGCCATTTTTCAAAAAAAAATTTTAACCAAAACCCAATTAACTTAACCAAAATATGATTTTTTAATATATTCAATAAATTATTTACTTTCCAAATCGATGAATAATTCCAAATTCCCAACTTTAAATTTCAACAGGACTGAAATACGCTCTCAAGATTACGACTTTAAATTTCTCAAATAAAAAAAAATAGCAAAATGATACCCTAACAATTCCGATTCATACAGTCTTACTCGAAACACCCAAAATAAAACAAATCACCTGAAAACGAGTTCAAAAAAACAGACCAACACACCAAAAAATAAATTCAAAAGAAAACTCTGAAACGAAAAATTGATGCAACCCCAAAGAAAAACGAGAAAAATTACCAAGTGTCGGATTCCTGAAAAAGAAAAATACACAAAACCTCCTGAAATAAAGAAT
Source organism: Adalia bipunctata (assembly GCA_910592335.1). NCBI lineage: Eukaryota > Metazoa > Arthropoda > Insecta > Coleoptera > Coccinellidae > Adalia > Adalia bipunctata. The sequence continues at coordinate 6,002,210 of OU342949.1, read as the reverse complement.
AATTCTATTTAACTTTTCTGGAACTCAAAAGGTCACGATCAGCGGCTCTTTTACTAAAATCTTAACCAAATTTAAACTTTTCCCGATTCTTGAACCTTCAAAATAACCCAACTTGAAAAAAAAAATTAAAAATTTTCCTTCTATCAAAACGTTTTCCAAAATTTCAAAGTCGACTTAGAGCGAAGAAAGCCAAGTTCAATTATTCTCCAAGTCAGACTCAAAACAAAACCAAATGATATTATTTTATAAAAGCAAACTTTTTCGATCGTCAAACGAAATCGCGAATAATCGGAATAGTGGATAAAATAACCAAAAAAAATTTCACGCAATACGCCCTGAAAGAAAATCAATAAAAAAATTTCAATCAATATTTTCACTGAAAGCAATCAATTAAAGCAAAAATTCAAAAGAAAAATTCATAACCCTCCTGAAACAGAAAACTTTATCATATACATTCAACAATCAGAAAATTCAGCGTCCTGAAAAAGAAAAACAATGTCCTGGAAGAAAAATAAATGTCCTGGAAGAGAAAAACTTACGCCTTCTTTCCTTATAAAACCGCAATGAATCTAATACTTCTTTAAAGTCTTAAAACCTCGATATCAACTTGGCTCTATCAAAAATCCTTCACATAAAATGATAGAACATCACAGAAATATGAACTGTTCTATAATAATTCCAAAAAAAAAGAAAACTTGAATTTATTCAAAGAAAAACCAACTGTATTTACTCAATTCTTCAATATCTCAAAAACAGAAATCTTTAAATTAGTAATTTTACTTTACTTTAATTCAAACCTGAACTCTGTTTCTACCAATCGCAATTTTTAAAACATAAACTCGAATTCATAGGCATAAGTATACATTCAAAAGAAAATAATCCAATTCAAATTAAAATCAATAGGTACCTGAAAACCTTCATCCAGAAATCTTCCAACAAGTCAGTATACACTACGTCGATCACCCACAAAACAACAAGATAAAATTTCCTTATACCTCAAAATTCATCTAAATTTCTCAAAAATCTCTCTAAAAACCTCCCTTGGAAAATTCAACACATGTAACTCTAGTAATCTTTATATTCACACTGATGCAACATACACAAAACCAAAAAGACTTTTTATCTACCGGAAAATTCAACAAATTTTAAATCACACAAAGAAAAACTCTCCCCCGGAAAATTTAAACAATCCCACCGCTGTCACCATATGTAAAAAGCACCCTCTTGGTGATTGGACGGAAGAGCGGCTTTCCACCAATCAAGGGTGTTATTACTTAAAGAAGAATAAAAGATGTTAATTAAAATTTTGAAGTTCTTTCTTCCGACGGAAGAAAGTGTGGGATCGGCCCAACGCACTTGGGTCGGGACTTAGTGTTTAAAATTATTTTCTAGGGAGAGGGATGGTAAATGAAACCTTTTAGATTAAATTTAAGACGTATATTAAATTCAAATCAAACCCAAACAAATTTACACTGGTTAGTTATATGTTTCTCAAATCAAATGATTCAAAGTATCAAAATATTCGGATGCTGTTTAAATTGGAGGCAATTTAATTCTATCAAACAAAACTGTTACATTAACCTTAAATTACAAGAACAGATCTAATCATTTAAATTACATGAGCATCAGTATGAATTCCAAATCATATAAAAATTAATTCAAATTATCAACAAAAATGAAAAGGGTTTGTCAAAATGACCCCAGAAATAATGATCATGAACAATCTCCAAAAGAATTTACAATACAAAGTAAATTTACTATACCCAAACGGAAAATAATCCCTCTTAAACTTCACATAGATAAGGGAAAACTCAACAACAGTTTCCTCATGATCTTTCAAATGAACATGAGTTTTCTCAGCAGGAAAACTCCACTTAGACCTTCAACTACTTAAGGGTGATTACAAAGATTATAAAACGTCTTAAGAAAAAAAATACGAAAATGTGAAACTATGACTTGTAGAAGATTTCAGGACTCTGGACTACAAATATATTTTGGGCGGGCATGCGGCTTTTTTACCAATCCTCAAAAATAGCTAAGCATAAACAATTTATCTGACCTTTTTCCTGTACCAATGATCCCAAGAATGATGAACCTAGGAGGATAATTCTACGACGATGCTTCTTTCCTGAAACAGACAAATTAGATACGAAACACGACACCCACACGTTTTCGCCAAATTGACCTTCACTCCCGAATATACCGACGATACGCAATCTAAATAATTCCAAGTAATTTTAGACACTTTACCAATTACGACTTAACACTTTTTTATATGTCCCTGTTTGAGACTGATTTTCCAAAACTTCAAAAGAAACCAAGATCTATGAGTTACCCAATCGCCGTCTTCCGAATAACTACGAAACTAAATTAATTCTTAAACTTTCCTTAAAACCGTATCAAACACATATCAAACGAGTCAACTCAGAATCTCCCCGTTTGAGACTTCTGCAGTTACTCCGCAACTTCCAAATCAACTTTAATTGTTTTCTATATGTGTTTATGTTTTGCGTCCCCAATATCACTAGTACCCTAGTACCCGAACCATATTCGCGAGCCCTGGCAACCTATCCCGTTAAGGTTTAACCAGCAACTGCCGTTTTTGTCTCCCGAATAACTGAACTCACTTTCGTCCGAAACTTCCCCGGCTACCTTATTCTTCGTTCCTTTTAGAAACCAATTAAATTAAAGGTTTTTCTTTCGTCAGTACTTCAAAACCAATCAAACCAAAACTTCTTCCATCCTTGTTTTTATGAACCAATCAAATTAAAGATTTTTTTCTGCTTCCCACCTTGGGAAATGCTACGTGACAATTCTCAACAATGCCTGCGTTGAATTTTATCTCTGTCATCGTGTGCAGTAATTGCAACCAAATTCGTGGGACAATTATAATTTATCAATTAGTTCTCTAAATAAACTTAAACTGAAAATCAACAATTTCGGTCGTTAACGTCTCGACAGAGATCCTGTGTGGGCTTGATAAACGATCCAATAATTTTTCTAACACAAGGCTATTAAATTTCAGAAGTTTAAATCGATCAATTAAATTATTGCGCGTTCTCTCGGGAGATTTCCCGAATAAAATGAAGGGTGTTGAAAATACCGGTGAATTATTACGGAAAAGAAAATGTACAAGTCCTAATTTTAAAAGGATATTCATTTTATTACTTCCAAGTTATCTCTCCTATTACAATCCTACAGTAGTTTTAAATTATCAGGAAAACGAAATATCGCAAGATCATATTTTGAATAAAATAGTCTGAAGTGTTTGGATATGAAAAAATATGTTGGATCGTCATACAAAGTTTTGAAAGTCAAAAGGAAATTGATTGCTACTATAATCTAATCAGTATATACAAACAAATATTTTTGTGTTTTTTCATTTCAGTATTGAAAACTATCATTTAGTTAATCAAAATCAAAAAGCTTTATTTCCTGAACATGACATGAAAATGTGTAGGAAATGTCATATATTATACCACTAGAGATGAAATTTTGCCGGCGAAATTTCTCGATTGTAAAATGAAAGTTTGTTGTTTTGGAAAAATGTCATGAGCGAAATTGCCGAAAAGCAACAAACTTGAATATTACAAGAGAGAAATTTTACCTGCTTAAATTTCATCTCGAGTGGTATTCGACATGACTATTTCACGAGAAAATATGGTAATATGGTCACATTGGGCACGTATTGCGGTCTTTGACAAATAAGTATTCATCATAGACTAACTGAACGTTGTTTGTTTTTTCTATGGTACTCATTTTCGAAGCTATCGCTGAATTCGAGAAACGTCAAAAATTTTATCACTCAAAAACCAACTTGTTGGTTTTGCCGATCTGAATGTTTTATCGATGAGAAACGAGTGTTGCTAAGGAAACTTCCTCACTAAAAATGGAATGAGTGGAATAATCACAGTTAAAATATAGAATACAAAAAATTGGACATTATCAACATGAATAAACTCATAACGATGAATTACAAGATCATTTAAAAAAATCTTCAAGTGTATAAAAACATTGACGGATCAAGAAGGATCTCAAACTAGATTTAAACGAATTGAAAGTACCACAAGACCTGATCTGAGTAGGAAGTTTATTGAATATTTTCAAGCCTATATGATCCGGAGCAGAAATACTTACATCAAACCTGGCAAAGTTCAGATAAAAGTTCTAGTTGAATAACCATGAACATCAGAGACTCGTCTATATTGAATTGAATTTGACAAGTGAAAATTAATATGACATGAAATTATATGACCTCCTCAGTTGTGAAGGAAGTGAATCAAAGCCTGCTTGGATTTTGTTGAACGAAAAGTGTTTTTTCGAAATTTTCGATATGTTGTGAACTCGGTATATCATGATATATTCTTGAAATCGTTGAAGAAACATCAATTTGGAAAAATCATTTCCCATTATTGTTTCCATTTGAAAATTTTTTTTGTTATAGCTCCAAAATTCGATCAGATACAAAAAATCCAATAGCACCGCTGAAAGGCAGAAAAAAAAGCGCCCTAAAGATGTGTTCATTTCAATAGCGTAGATCCTATAGTGGGTACGGAAATAATAGTCCTTTTGCTTCAATTCGTAGGTTTCCCTTTACTTCTATCTTTCAGTTGCAAGTAAATGTTTCATTTTTATAAATACGGATCATTGTGTTTTTTAAGAGTGGCGGAAATATCGATTATTTCGTTGATTAAAGATATTGTAACGTTTTCTTCGTTAGTAAAACGTCCTCGTTCAATAAACTATTCATTTACACTCAGTGGCGCAGCCAGAATTTTTGTTCGGGGGGGGCCCGACGCAAATATTCAACTGTATCTACTGATATACAGGGTCTTTCACGAGGAACCTCACCCATATTTATACGGGAAACTACTGAACGTATTTTCATGAAATTCAGCACTTATAAGTGTTTCACGATGCTGATGAAATCTAAAATAATTTCAAGGCATGAGCACCTCCGGTTTTTCCGGAAATGACGTCAACTTCCGTTTTTCTAATTAGAACACCTTTTTTTTATTGCAGAAATAGATTCCTTAGAAAATTTCAAAGTATTCTGATGTAACATTTTTCAGTTCTGGTTGAAAAATTCTCTCTGAGCGGGAAAATTCGAAAAAAAAATCGAAAATAGAGCTCCGCTGAAACAAGAATAACTTCGAGGTTTTTGAATGGAAAATTTTCATTTTTGGGAATTTTCAAGATGTAAGATTGATGTATCCACTTTAAAAATCGAAATCGCGATTCATGATACAGGGGGTGAAAAAATCGCTTTCAAAGTTAGGGATGACAAAATCGTGAAAAATCAATTTTTTCAAATTAGAACCCCATTTTTTTATGGCAGATATTGAATCTACGTTAAAAAATAATGTGAGCGTATGCATCACACCCTTGCCCTAAAGTGGATATTGAAAAAATTGATTTTTCACGATTTTGTCATCCCTAACTTTGAAAGCGATTTTTTCACCCCCTGTATCATGAATCGCGATTTCGATTTCTAAAGTGGATACATCAATCTTACATCTTGAAAAATCCCAAAAATGAAAATTTTCCATCTAAAAACCTCGAAGTTATTCTTGTTTCAGCGGAGCTCTATTTTCGATTTTTTTTCGAATTTTCCCGCTCAGAGAGAATTTTCCAACCAAAACTGAAAAATGTTACATCAAAATAACTTGAAATTTTGTAAGGAATCTATTTCATCTGCAATAAAAAAATGGTGTTCTAATTTGAAAAACGGAAGTTGACGTCATTTCCGGAAAAACCGGAGGTGCTCATGCCTTAAAAATATTTTAGATTTCATCAGCATCGTGAAATACTTATAAGTGCTGAATTTCATGAAAATACGTTCAGTAGTTTCCCGTATAAATATGGGTGAGGTTCCTCGTGAAAGACCCTGTACAGTGTACAGGTAGAGAAGTTTGCATGCAGAAAAATCTCGGGGGGGGTGGCCGGGCCCCTTGGGCCCCCCCCCCCCCTGGCTGCGCCCCTGTTTACACTACTTATAACACTAATAATTAACAACTAATGAACTTATTCTAACAGAAGTCTGTACAATTTATTTCCACTGATTTATCTGCACTGGTATTTATTTTCACTCGTCGCTTGTCTCTGAATGACTGAATTCCCTCATTCGCCGATGGGCCCCTTATATGTATCACGCCGATTGTTTCTCGTTGAGTCCGGACCCGTCTGGAAACTTCCCAATCATTCGCGGCCGCTATGTCGGATGGAACATTCCACGCGCTTCCAGAAACCTCCAGATCGCCCCGTAGCGCTGAATGCACAGGGTCGTCACAACATGAGGATACCGGGTTGAATAATACTATCTATGACAACGACCGAAAGCTTGAAATAAAACAATGAAGAGGTTGTCATAGATCTTAAGATTATTTAACTCGATAGTTACATATCTTTGTGTTTCTTAAGGGTCTACGTCCCTGAAAAAAAAAGGAGTCAGAAACGATTTATTTTTTTCTGATTGATGAAGAAATGTCCGAGTGTATGAAGATAAAAATAATAAAAAAAATATTTCACAAGTATTGAATCAATGAAAAGGATAATCCCCATCATTTTTGGTAGTTTGTAAAATTTCCATCATCAAAATGAACAAATATTTTTGTATTTTTTCATTTCAGTATTGAAGTCTATCATTTAGTTAATCAAACGTCCATCTCATTTTTCTTTCAGAGTTTACCGTTTTTTTTTTGTATATAATATTACAACAATGTGTTGTTTTCGCGAAATTTATTTTCTTTAATTTTTCTATTCGAAATGATAAATATCTATTTTTATCAACGACAATTTTTTAAGGTTTGTTTTAGCCGTCGACTAGTGAAAATTATTTTTTTCATACAATTGTGGATTCTAACATGAAATTGAATTGCTTTTAAATTACGCGCCCCGCAGGTATCTCCTCCCAGATGATTGGTGAAGGAAAAAGAGAGTATTATACAGCCAGTGTGAGATCTAGTTCCGCGTAGGATTTCTTGTTTTATTCCCTGCGCCCCAGCATTCATTCTATTGAGCTGAATAATCCAATAAATAAAAATTAATGCACTGCATTGCCATCTGGCGGTATACGTTTTTTGTTTTGAAGGCTAAAGACTCTTAAGGGCCCGTTTCCCTTTTCACAAATTGCCGAATTGACCGAAGCGACAATCATAGTTTGACGGCGAGTTCTTCAAACACTGAAATAGGCCATCTTTTAGCAGTAGCTTGAAATACCTATTATGGACTTCGACAGAGCAGATGTTGGTAAAGAAGGAAATCATCCCATCGCGAAACACCAAACTATTTGAAACTATCCATTACCTGGAGGTCAGACCTTCCTTGTTTCCCAACATATGCGAATTACTGTTTATTTCTCCCGAACCGTTTATTATTTTTTTCAGCACCTCGATTCGAGTGTTCTATTCTATTGCGTGTCTGTCAATATCGTTTAGGTAAGAGAGGGTGAAGAACTTCTTGAGCTGAATTAATTTATTAAGAGGGGATATGTGACATTGATGACGGCTAAGAAGCCAGAAACCGGTCTGTCATTTTCCTTCTGCGGTAGCAGCACGTTCCGGCGATTTACTTGAATTAGGTCTTTGCGAGTCCATTTCTCTCACTGATTATATGTCCCTAGTCGACGCCCGACGGTCCTAACGGACGCGAATTTTCCTATTTTTATTGTTATACTTGCGGGATCCGAACCGTACGAACGGGCGTATTCAACCATCCACGGTGAACTGCATGAGACTGCTCCAAAGTAAGTACTTGCGAAATACCGTAGGATGAAATTAATGTACGAAAGGATCTAATTTTCGAAGGAACGTCTGGGATGAAACGTAGACATTTACCCGCTAGGTGGGACACTGTAGTATTACATAGTACTCAGGAGTTCCTGCTAGAGAGTAATATAAGGTCTGCCGTTTCATTTGGTTGCTACTGTAAGAGAGGATATGTGACACTGATGACGGCTAAGAAGCCAGAAACCGGTCTGTCATTTTCCTTCTGCGGTAGCAGCACGTTCCGGCGATTTACTTATTGAATTAGATCTTTGCGAGTCCATTTCTCTCATGAATTAATTACATTTACACTGCAGACGTTTTACTATGAATTGTTATGAGGTATTATCATCGAATTAGTGGTGATTTGAACTTTTTATAACGAATAATTCTGTTAGATAATCTCTTAGATTTAGGGGGAAAAGTAATGAATTCATATTGCAAGCGAATATTCCATATTACTAATTAAAAAAAAAAGATAGAGGTAAAAAATATACTGCTCCACAAGAGCTAGAGTTAGGGATATTGTATTCAATCGTTTCCAAAAGTATGTAATCATTTTTGGTTATTTTTCAACATTTCCACCATCAAAACTAACAAATATTTTTGTGTTTTTTCATTTCAGTATTGAAGTCTTTCATTTAGTTGATGCAATGTCTATCTCCTTTTTTCTTTTAGAATGTGCCGTTTTTTTGTAAATGATATTACAAGAATGTGTTGTTTTCGCGAAATTTATTTCCTTGAATTTTTCTATTCGAAATGATAAATATTCATTTTTCTCAAAGACAAGTCATTGTGGTTTGTTTTAGCCGTCGATTAGTGAAAATCAAAATTGTCAATAACAATTATGGATTTTAACATGGAATTGAATTTCTTTTAAATGACACGCCCCACAGGTATCTCCTCCCAGATGACTGATAAAGGAAAAAGAGAGTATTATACCAAATTATACAGGCAGTATGATATCTAGTTCAGAGTAGTATTTCTAGTTATATTCCTTGTGCCCCAACATTTGTTCTATTAAGCTGAATAATCCAATAAATAAGAATTAATGCAATGCACTGCCATCTGGCGGTATACGTTTCTCAAGCCGGCCATAGACATCGTTAATTTTCATCCGTTTATAACGCCGCGATACGAACCGTCCCGGCAAAAGCGCCAAAAACCGATGTGTATGGGAAGAACCGACGGTACGCGTCGTCGGTAAAAATATCTGCCGATGCTTGATTTTTGTCACGACGGTTCATCGGTTGTCGTGCCATACCGACTGTGTGTGGGCATTTCGTCGAGAAGCGGCGGTTATTTTCCATTAGCGTAGTACAAGTACAAGTCGCGTCCTTTCTTCAAGTGCGTCTACTTCTGCTGTTTCTTAATCACTTCTTCTATCACTATTTTTGACCGGGATGGATCAGAAGACGGCGAATAAACAATTTATTATGGATTTCATCCATTTGGACAGGTTGCATCCTTGTCTATGGCGAATTAAATCAGCAGAATACAGGGATAGAAACAAGAAGAGGGAAGGTTATGTAATATTATTGAAAAAATATCATGAATTGGACAAAGGCGCTGGTATTAAAACAGTGAAGAATAAAATTGATTCTTTTTTATTCAGCACCGAAACCGCGGCCGCCACTGCTAAGAGATGTTTCCTCTTCATGACGTGCTTGATCGTGAACGACAGCAAAATAATGGGTGGAATTTACCGAAGTGTGTGGGCAAAACAGTTCTGCGATATGGCTCGGCGGTTCGAACCGCGGCGACGAAAACGGGTGAAAAATAACGATGTCTATGGCCGGCTTTACATTGAAGGCGAAAGACTCTTAAGCTGCGTATACATGTGCGACCCGAACCTATCGCGAACCGCTCGCGAATTGTTCGTGTCATGTTCGTTGATTTCACGTACACACTTGCGATCCGCTCGCGAACCAATACCGACGGCTTAACGAACTTGCACTGGGCTCGCGTTGTGTTCGTGAAAAGATCCGACTATCGATGGATCGGCGCGAACGGTTTGCGAGCGGCTCTATAGAGGTTCGACATGCCGTCCAAATAATTGTCGCTATTGGTTCGCGATAGGTTCGGCTCGCACATGTATACGCAGCTGAAGAACCCAACTATCGATGGATCGGCGTGAACGGTTTGCGAGCGGCTCTATAGACGTTCGACATGCCGTCCAAATAATTGTCGCTATTGGTTCGCGAGCGGTTCGCGATAGGTTCGGCTCGCACATGTATACGCAGCTTTAAAGGCAAAGATTTCTTGAAAGGCGTGTTCAAACATCATTATAGTAATAGATTTAATCATAGATGATGCATCTATATTCAATCAAACCACGAGTTATGTTGAAATGGCAATACATTTCGCCAATCCAAAAAAAAAGGACAAATGACCTAAATATTTTCCCCGATATTCATATAATATCTATATTATATCTAGGGATAGATAAATGAAATATCTTGTTCCATTATGTAAAATTCAACATAATAAAATATTTCGTTTATGCTCACAAATACCAATGACGTCGCATCATTCGCACCGAATGATGTAAAGGAGTGTAAAGGATGTGAAAGCAAAAAGGGTTCATCTTCCGTAACAAAATAAAAACTGATAAATGGGACATCTGTATCACAAGGAGCACACTATTCTCCTGGAATAAGAGACAGTTCTCTGCGAATTCACGCTTTCTGGAAGTCATTCGAGTTTTTTCTTCATTTTCTGCATTATTTGAGCACCTAACCAGAATTTTTTTTTGTATATAGAAAATTGATTTTCCGAGGGCACTCCAATGAGTTTCCTATCAAAACATGATAAAACAACCGCCGAAAAAAGGAAAACTTCCACTTTTCAAAGAGAATAAATTGGAGTGCCTTCGAGACATCCTTCAACTTCAATTAAAAAAAAATTAAGTCTTTAGGTGAAAAATTCAAAGCGTGAACTTGGAAAAACGAAACGCACTTTTTGAATGGAAAATGTGTGCCGTCGGCTGGAGTCAGTAGCGGATTAACCAGTACGCTTAGTACGCTGCAGCGTACGTAGGGCCCCGAGATCCATAGGGGCCCCCGGCGATCGAACAATTTTTTTTTTCTAGAATGAAAATTCAGTCTGTAAGTGTGAAAAAAAAATAGTCAGACTCTAGGTACCTGCTATATTTTATAAGAAGCTCAGTAGCAACTTGTGAATTATTACATTCACATGAAACGTAATTGAATAACAAGAGCCTCATAGCCAAACTCAGATGTTGAAAAGAACGCACCCTCCGAGATTCAGCGTAGTGTCCCTAATTATCTCGTCTGCCTGCAATTAATTCCTTCAAGGGTGGCGGCCGAATTCCAATGCTCACAATTACATCATTCAATAAATTTGTCGGCATTTCCAAAATCTAGGAATGTGCTACAGAACGGCCGACCAGATGTTGATTCGTTTAGGGGTGTAAAGTGAAAAATACTTAAGCAGAAGTTTTAAGGTCTGCATATTTTTTTCTCACATTCCTTTCACAAGATTCGAATAGTGTTGATAGTGACAGGCGAGTTTCGTGTAAGATTCAGATATTGTGAAAAACTGAGAAGTGTTGATGAATTGAACTATTTCTGTTTGTGTTTGGACTTTTGAATCCTTGTACTCTCAGTGAACGATATAATTGCTATCAAAGGTAAGCTTTACAGTTCAGTTTCATATGCTAGAAAGGACATTCTTCCCATTTTTCGGCATAAACATAATTCGAGCGATGATGAGGCAGACCAGTCAAATTCATTTTCGAAATAAGCCATACGAAATAATATTGGTTCAATACCGGTAAAAGGAAATACAAAATACGATATACAGAAATTATGGATGTATTCCTATTTAGATATTTATCAATCTAATTGTTGCAATTTTTCTTGATTTCCGATCATCTCCGATAGACCCATTCACTATGTTCAATGATCTGTTCATATTTTACCATTCTTGTTGTATCAATTAGATAATAATTTTTCATATATAAGCTCATCGGTTCGGATTTCATACTTCAATAGAGCGAAGTCAATGAATTTCTGTGTTATTCTTTACAGAATATAAAATAAAATTCAACATTTTCTTATCTTTACAGTTGCTAATTGCATCTGTAATATTGACGTGACACCATGTCTAAAGCTGCGTACAGATGTGCGAGCCGAACCTATTGCGAACCGCTCGCGAACCAATAGCGACAATTATTTGGACGGCATGTCGAACCTCTATAGAGCCGCTCGCAAGCCGTTCACGCCGAACCATCGATAGTCGGATTCTTTAGCTGCGTCTAGATGTGCGAGCCGAACCTATCACGAACCAATAGCGACAATTATTTGGACGGCATGTCGAACCTCTATAGAGCCGCTCGCAAACCGTTCACGCCGAACCATCGATAGTCGGATTCTTTAGCTGCGTCTAGATGTGCGAGCCGAACCTATCGCGAACCGCTCGCGAACCAATAGCGACAATTATTTGGACGGCATGTCGAACCTCTATAGAGCCGCTCGCAAACCGTTCGCGCCGATCCATCGATAGTCGGATCCTTTCACGAACCCAACGCGAGCCCAGTGTAAGTTCGTTAATCCGTCGGTATTGGTTCGCGAGCGGATCGCAAGTGTGTACGTGAAATTAACGAACATGACACGAACACTTCGCGAACGGTTCGCGATAGGTTCGGCTCGCACATGTATACGCAGCTTTTCACGAACATAACGCGAGCCCAGTGTAAATTCGTAAGCCGTCGTTGGTATTGGTTCGCGAGCGGATCGCAAGTGTGTACGTGAAATTAACGAACATGACACGAACACTTCGCGAGCGGTTCGCGATAGGTTCGGCTCGCACATCTGTACGCAGCTTAACAGACGTTATAACAGCGGCTACCAAGAACGAAACCGCAAGGAAAGTAAAGAGCAGAGTGAAGCTAAGCTCCAAATAAATCTAAAGAGTAACTGAAAATCAAGAAAGCCTCTCTAGTAGGTACTTCACAACGGTCTGATAATAAAAATAGAAGCCATGGTTTCCTGGAAGAAAATAGCAAATCTATGAGCTTCCATACCGTGACAGTGGAAAACAAAACTTTTTTGATGACATGAGACATTCTTTCATCGAAACTAACCATTTTTCCCTTTTTTTAGATTTTTATTCATCTTTTATATTTTGTTTTGATATACATACCTTGTATTTCATTAATAAACTTTATGTTTTGTTTTTGAAGAAGTGAGTTTTAATAAAATAACAAATTAGTGTTTATATCTTCAGAATCCCTCTTTGTAAGAAATTTTTTTTGCAACAGTGAAATAAAAGAAAGTACGCTGATAGGTACTGCTTCTTGTATAAATTATGAGGAAATATTATACAGGGTGCCTGAAAAAGGGCTTCATAGTGATGAGCCTCAATAAAACTATGAAATCTCTTTTTTTTTAAATGGGAACCATATAATTTGCCGTTATCGAATAAAATTCGAATTTCACGACTAAAGCCAGGTTTCTTTGTCTAAACATCAGGTTTATCAAGATAATTTTCAAGTAGGCTATGTCAATAGTAATAGTATGTCAGTTTCAAACTGAAATTTCTTTATTAATAAGTCATCATTCTTTATCTGCTCTGTTCAATAAAGAACAGACTTTTGAGATATCATTCTGGTGTACCTTATTATTTTTGCTTGTTTTGCATAGTGCTTGATCAATAAAAATAAGTAAGAATGACAATTCCTAACATAGCCTATTTTGAAAAGGCGAGCATACAACTCAAATCGACAGAATTTCATGAATAAAGCCAGGTTTGTCCCAATCAGTCAAATTCAGTGGTATGCTCGTCTATTTCAATGTAGGCTTTGTTAGGAATTGTCATTCTTACTTATTTTTATTGATCATAGCACTATGCAAAACAAGCAAAAATAATAAGGTACACCAGAATGATATCAAAAGTCTGTTCTTTATTTCCGGGGAATGTGACAAATGAATAGAGCAGATAAAGAATGATGACTTAATAAAGAAATTTCAGTTTGAAACTGACATATTATATTACTATTGACATAGCCTACTTGAAAATTATCTTGGTAAACCTGGTGTTTGGACAAAGAAACCTGGCTTTAGTCATGAAATTCGAATTTTATTCGATAACGGCAAAACTACTCATTTTGAAGACATGAAATGTTTGGTACACTCTAACTAGTTTTTGACGAGCAATCGATCGGAATTACAAAATTATATGGTTCCCATTTGAAAAAAATGAGATTTCATAGTTGAGGCTCACTTTGAAGTCCTTTTTCAGGCACCCTGTATAATATTTTCTCATAATTTATACAAGAAGCAGTATCAGCGTACTTCCTTTCATTTCAATGTTGCAAAAAAAAATTTCTTACAAAGAGGGATTTTGAAGATATGAACACTAATTACTAATTTGTGACAATCTTTCTGTCAAAAAATTTGAAAATCAGGCAATAACTCATCAATCGCTTGATGTGGTTGCGCTTGCGCATATCATACATTAAATCATTGCAGAATTAAACGAAGGATTCAAATATTTATAAATATACAGGGTGTTCCATTTGAAATAACGAAGTTCACATCCGTTTCCGGTAGAACCGGAAGTAGATTCCGCTTGTAAATATTTTAAAAATTGAGTTCAAGTATACTGTGAAACAAAAATACAAAATTTTGAATTTGTATCGCAATTGCTTCCTCGAAAACTTCCAATGAAATACTTAAAAAAATCACCCTGTATATGTGTAGGAAACTGATATGATATCCGATGAAGTTGTTTTTAGGTCTAACTCTCTCAGAGGGCGCTAAATACACGGTTCTTATCGAGTTGTATTGAACATTACTTTCTTATAAGGTCAGATTTATTTATTATATATTATTATTTATTATATTAGAATTCCAAGTGAACGCAAGCATCATTCGATTTCATATCAATAACCACTGGCGTATTTAGGGGGGTCCAGGCCACCCTGATGTATTTCTGCCCCCCCCTGAAAGATTCTAATCAAAAACTACGTATGGGTATCACAAATATACCAGGGGCCGCGGCCCCCCTGAAAACTGAGGCTAGATACGCCTATGTCAATAACAATAACAAACTCTAATGAGTATGAATTATTTGTAACATGTGAGTAGGCAACCCAAATTACGAAACTAGGTATGTAGGTAGGTACTGAAATCAAACGCTACATTGTATCAAACTGAACAGGAATGTATCAGTGGTTTTGTGATGGTTTCATATAATCATTGTTTAAACTCTTTAAACAATGCATATAATAATAGGGTAATTGCATTTTTTTTCATGTTTTAAGTAAAGATCAGAAATTCTATCGGTACGTTCGAACCAATAATTTATCGGCTATTTCGTCGTCTAATCGGATTATTAAAAACTATTCCGTGAGGGGTGTTGTAATTGAAAATCAGAAAGGTATTTTTAAATTTTATTCAGACAGAAGACGCCGTGGTCGGTGGCGCATACTTCGACGTGGACGGCGTCTCAGACGTCGATGCGTCAGGCGGCGCCGGGCTGTCGTCCCTAGCCCAGTTAACTGTATACTATGTACTATACTAGGTAGTATAGAGTTCACTGCCCTAGCCAATGGCAAGGCGGCCAATCGCGATGACAAATGATTGTCATCTCCAACTTCTGCTTCAGCTCCTCTGGAGCCGCTCGTCTTTCCTCTACCTTCCACATCCCTCCTCCTCCTCTTCTGTATGGATGTTGCTAGAATTGAGGAAACGAATATTTTTTTCAGCAATTTGTTTATTGAATCTTCTATCTATCAGAAGTAACATAATACGAATAACAAAACCGGAAATAAAAATGTACTTACGCGAAGACGCCGTCCACCGTCCCTCCACTCCTGCAGGAGTCTCACCATCACCTCCGTCAAAATTTTTCCAAAATCCATCTGTGACATAATTAAAACAAATTATTAAAGCAGTTTTATTAACAACTATTACATATTAGACACAGGGTATTTCCAAAGTTGATTATTCATTCACTACCTGTGAATATTCTATAGATTAATAATTAATTTTTAACATTTTGAATGAAAATTATTTTATTCCACAAATTCGATACATTACACTCAATACTTATTTCCCTTTCACCTCTCGATATGAAGAAAGTAAGCAAAAGCCATTACAGAGAAGAAATGTTGAGTGATTCTACACCAGATTAGCATGTTGATGCCAAGACGTTCGCGGCGAGCATTTTGAACATTTCCTACTCTGACATTAATGTTTTTTTTGTTTTTTTATTAATAATTAAGAAATAAGCAGTATTACTTATTCGGTTTTGAGTGTTATGTACCGAATTTGTGAAATAAGATAATCTTGATTTAAAACGTTGATTTTTGCAATAAATCTGAAAACACTCAATACTTCCGAGATAGTTAAAGATAGGTAGGTATATACTCCATTCACTTTTATAAAGTATCGCGGTTTGCCATGAAATTTTGACACATTTCACCGTATATATTTTGAAAATGTTAGGTTATGGTCATTGCACTGTCAGATACGCCCACAACGTTGCCGTTTCTGCTAAAAAATCGTAGTACAGTGGACTCTCGATAAGTCGAACTCCCAGGGACCATAAAAAACATTTCGACTTATCTATAGTTCGGCTCACCAAACGTTCGAGTTGTTGAAGTGGGAGTTCGACTCATTGAGGTCTTGTTATCTCGAAATCGTCGGTAGTCAATGGAAAACAAGCGTTTATTTTTACATGCCATTTTGTTTTTTATGATTGTAGACAGTGTAGATTTCGGAATTCCCAACTTGTTAGCAAATAGTATATTCTAAAACTAGTTGCAGAATGGGCTCCTATTCCAATACGAATGCGAAAGTCGAAAACGAGCGACGAAAAAGCGAGTTATCAAACGCATGAGTATCGGAATTGCTTTCTGCAACGAGTATTAGACTATATTTTCTCTATTTCAGTCAAATTTCGTTGAAATTCAATGAAAAATTCAGATTATACGTCCTAGAGACTTTTGTATTGTATCTTGGCAGTTGGTGACTATTACGAAATTGACATTTTTAAATTGACGTGTGTTGAAAATTGAAAGGATCGGAAGCCAGTGCTGACAACCAAAAAACGAAAAATATAAGTACTGTAATGAACTCATTACGATACTGAAATAGAGAAAAAGGTTTTACTTTTTTCTCCGTTCTCTACTTCCCGAATAATTTCGAGTTTCTCTACTACTGATAATATTTTCAATTTTCGCGAAGGCATAACTTATAACGCTCTCAGCACACGACTGCAAGGTAAACAAATAACGAATGACTAAACAAAATGGCTTAAGCTGTTGAAAAATGCATAATGATGGTTTTCCATGCGGTTTGCCTACACAGGATAAGATACGCATGAATCGGGACCGGAGAAACTGTTCGACTTATCTAAGGGTTCGACTTATCGATGTTCGACTTATCGAGAGTCCACTGTAATTACGTATTTATGTTCCTTTGGGAAATTAATGAATTTGAGAAAATATTATGTTAATTCAGAAGACATTTAACTACATTTTTGCACAACCTGAAATATTCCAGTATGAAAATGTAGTAGTTCTACGAAACCTGCGCCACAGTTAAATCTTCGAAGAACTAACTCCATTTACAAAGTTGAAAAAGAGTAAATAGAAAGTAGACCTGGCAATGTCGCTTAATTTTCACGAGTGCCAAACTGCGTCTGTTCTAGGGGAAAAAACTTGATAAACCTAAATCATGGCCAACCGCGATACTTTATAAAAGTGAATGGAGTATAGGTGCATGAATTATGTCTAGAATTCTCTGAAGAATCCGAAAAATAAATAATATACAGGGGTGTTCGGAAAACTTCATGTTTCGATATAATTAATGTAAAGTACGACATCACCGTACTTCAGATAATGTTTTATAAACCTTTTTGTCTATGTTTCTTTATTTATGATTATGTACCAATTGATCATTTGTAACTATAGTAATAAGTTGTTCATTTGTTGATTCCGGTTCGTATTGTCTGATATTTTGTATTTCATCATTACAGGTATGTATTTAGTTATAAAGTTATTCATGTTATCAAAATAAATCATCATTACAGATGCAATCCTAAATCAATTCACGAATTGGAGTCTTACATTAATAATCTAGAAGACTCCGTTCCATCCGCTCATTTGATTTCAATTAGATTTTTAGTTCCTAGTTGATTGCATTTGAAATAAGAAAGTTGGTATTGGCCACGATCACATCGAACACCCTATATAATATTATTATCTTGAAAAATATGCGCATTTAAAATTACAAATCGACGTGTCCGAGCGTTTTTCCCAACAAACTGAACTCAATCGCGCATCCACCAAAATTATTATGACGCAGCATTCATTACGCAGTGAATTAAAATTGTTACCTAAATTATCGGAGGTAAAATAATCCGTACATTGGACGTTGACATGTAACTGATAAAACATTCATGAAAGACTTCACACAGCGCAATCAGTGCTAAAACCGTTGCTGGGTCGTTTTTCTCATTTCTCAGGTCCCAGACGGCATTCGCAAAATTTTGAAAGTGGTATCTTAAAGAGCTTGCAAAAACATACATTTCGGCAAAAAAAATTTTTCGAACACGTTGGCCTCTGGAAAATTTGAAGTTTTCCAGATCATTTTCCGGATTTCCCACGCCCAGACGGCATTCGCAAAAATTCTGAAAATGGCATCTTGTAAAGCATGCAAAAACACACATTTCAGCAAAAAATTTTTTTCGAACACGTTGGCCTCTGGAAAATATGAAGGTTTCAAGTTGACGGAAAACCGTTGCTGGGTCGTTTTTCTCATTTCTCAGGTCCCAGACGGCATTCGCAAAAATTTTGAAAGTGGTATCTTAATGAGCATGCAGAGACACATATTCCAGAAAAAATTTCTTTCGAACACACTGTATTTCAGAAGTTATGAATTTTTATTTGACACTCAATATACACTTCGAAAGAACACTAAATTCGAGCGTATAACCAGTTTCACAATAGATGGAAAATATTGAAAAAAATATTTTTTGAACAAATTTATTTCCACTCCTGGTATAACCGAAAGTGCTAAGGCTCCGAAAATATTTTAGGTCGGTAGAGAATTTCGTACAATATCATAATCCCAATTTTTTGATTTCAAATATGTCCAGTTCTCCAGAAACGTCTTATAGGTACTCGACCGTGGGACACCCTGTAGATACACTCTCCCTAAAACCGCATGTCAGTCTGGCAACGCTGCGCGCTTTTCGACTGTCGCGTCAGAAACCGTTGCTGGGAATCCGTGGCTAACTTCCATCGTATAAAAAATATTTGACATATTGGATTGCCTAATGGAATAGGAAGTTAAAAAAAGGGGTTACAGTTCACTGCGACCTTAAGGTCTATTGTGCCCATGGAATAGGAAGCTAGGAATGTGAAAAGAAAACTTTTCTGTTCCAACTCTGGCATAGTTTGTCTATGAACGCTGGTGTGTTCTAGTCTAGATAATAATGAATAACGTGTTATTTCATTAACATGTAACTGTACCCTGAACTTGTCTGTTCTGTAACATCTCTACTTTTCATTAGGGTTGCCAACTCTGAGCTATTGAAATGAAGGACATCAACTACTCGAGAATCGTGGCCGGGGAAAGGCTTAGTAAAAAAGACTGCAAATTACTTTGACACCTTTGAAAACGGCAAAGGACATGGTTTCAGAATAAAGGACTGTCCTTTGAAATAAAGGACGGTTGGCAACCCTACCTACTACTTTTCATACATACTACAAATTCCTTTCTTGTAAGCACGGGATTAGCAATAATGTGAACCGGCCTGATGAATTTTCTGTCGACATATCCTAAAATGAACAAAAAATAAAATTAAAAGTGATCAATCTGAAATTTTCATATTATGATTCAGTTAATTAAAAACTGACGGTCGCAATGTTTCCTTCTTACCTGCATGTTTCGAATGTACTAGTGTCGGGAATAAATCTATCAACGCTAGCAGTCAAGGCTTCATTTTCATTTAATTTACTTCCACCTGTATTTCGTGCTCCACTTTTACATGGTTCAGGTGTTATGACTTTGCCAAGCTTCATTTCACACTTCCCAGAAACCATAATTAAGTGCGAGTTTAATACACAGAATTCCAATACAACAAATAATCCATTTGCAAAGAGTAGGAACAAGAGGATTCCTCCTTCCTGAATGGACAATGGGAATGGAGTCCTGGAGGTATCGTCAAAGACTATTCCTCTTTGGTATCGTATTTGACATTTGTTAAGACTTTCAGGTTATCTTAACAGCCATAGAAAAATAAGCACTGAATTTCGGGCACATAGAAAAACAGTTTTTTTGTCCCTATGGTTTTGACTGAAAATTTTAACCAGACGCGAAATAGCATATGGCAACGCCGATTTCAAATATCTTGGATTTTTTTTCAAAGATTTTCGACACTTTGTGTCTTTCAAGATTCAAGCGAAGCCGAATTTTGATCAATAGTATAGGAAAAAAAGTGCTTCGTTTGATGAGAGGAATCTAGTTTAAAAAATGCCCAAGTCAACGTGTAAACGACTCACTCTAAATGGCCGATTCAAATTGAAAAAATGAAGTTTGATAGAAATCTCTGCTCTGAAGAATTTGAGTTTCCATTGATATATCATGTGGTTAACAGATTGAAGTTTGATACACATAAATCACAAGTGATTTATGGATTATGAACACTTCATCCGATGGTCGTGGACAATAGATTTTCTTCATAATTCTGAAAAGACCCTTTTACCCGCAAAATTCAAATACCCACACATCTCCAAAAGTCCAAAATACCCGCAAGTCAGGAAAATGCCCGCACATCGACATCACTGGCAGAAAATGAAGCACAGAACACAAAGTTCTCTGGAGTTGTTAGTCTCTGCTGTTCACACACCACAAAGTTAGCCACCAAAGTCGTTCGAAACATCAAATAGTTTCGAATTATTCTACATAGATGTCGCCATAATCGTTCAAGCTGGCCGAGACGAGACAAAATGGCAAGGAATGTTGTAAAAAATCGAATTAAAGTAATGTTTTAATAACATTCCGGAATTTTGAATTAGTGTAGGATTTTAAATAATGTATTATTGGACCTTGTGATGCGTAGTGTTCAATGAGTTTATGCAATGTTAATTGTGTTATCGGTTTAGTGAGTCTTTCTCAATTATGAATCCAATACTCTTAACAATAGGTAAGCCATGTCTTATCAATCACCTCTGTATATTTTTAGTAAATTATAAATTAAGTTTATTGATTGGTCTATCATAAAATCGCGGATGCACTGTTAGGAACTTTTTCTGAAGGGTTTGTACATTGTGCTGTGAACAAGAAAGTAAATATTGTATATATTGAGCATCGTACACTGGTTTGGTTCCTATTTCATACAAGAGGTATTGTAGATTGTAGAATATAGATTTAGTCCTGACAACTCGTTTTGTTGGTGTAAATTCGTTTTTTTACTCGATTATTTGGACCAATTATTAATTTTGAGTACAAATCATTTCCAAAAATCTTGTAAATAGTGAAATAATAATGATTAGTAATGAATGATTTTATCGTCTGTGTATTCAATTTGAGGAAAGATTTTAGTGGCATGCAGACAATTTTTTGAAATTCCTGCACAGTGTGTAACTTTTTCCGGAATTTCAAAAAATTGTCTGCATGCCACTAAAATCTTTCCTCAAATAATGATTAGTTTATGTTTACTGTGTAATGTCACTTCTCTATAATTTGATCATTTGTCTTTTTACTCATTAGTATTTATTGAATATTGAAATTATCGATCCTTCTCTGGATATTTCATCATTTTAAGATTTCTATCTATCGATTTGTATATTAATTATTTGTTTACAAGAATTATTTTTCACTTCTACCAGACCTTTATGCGACTTTCGACAAATTTTCAATTTGATTTCTGAAATATTTTTTCGATTGAAATTATAATTGGTATCGAACTAGACTCCTAGTTCTTTAAAAATAATTTCAATGTATACAATGTAGTCCATTGACTTGGAATCTAAGTCAATGATGTAGTCTCTAGGATTTTTGAAATTCATAGTTTTAAATGTCCCAGATCATACCATGAATTATCACTTCAAAATTGTCGGGATTAGGACTTAAATGAAACAGTTCAATTTTTAGCCAACGTTTCGTTCGCTGTGTGTAAACTTCTTCAGGGCCTGGGAAAAACAAATGATTACTATTATCACGTTCTAAGTTTAAACACACGATAAATGAAACGTTGGCTGAAAATTGACTGTTTCATTTAACCTAATCCCGACAATTTTGAAGTGATAATTTGTAAATAAAGAGAGGACGCAAAAAGTGATCCAGAATACAATGAATTCACATTAAAAATATTAAGAACTTACTTGTTTTGTTTTGAATTTTTTAACAGGCAAGAATATACAAATGAATGAGTTATTTGCATAATTTAAGGA
Source organism: Adalia bipunctata (assembly GCA_910592335.1). Taxonomy (NCBI): domain Eukaryota; kingdom Metazoa; phylum Arthropoda; class Insecta; order Coleoptera; family Coccinellidae; genus Adalia; species Adalia bipunctata. The sequence continues at coordinate 5,980,016 of OU342949.1, read as the reverse complement.
AGGTGACTTTCTACATTTCTTTTCTATTTTTTTCATGCAAATGATTCAATTCAATCTGTCTTTGGCAAAGATATTCTTCATTGTAGAATATCTTTGGTCTGTGGAGTTTCTTATTAGTTATTATTAAATAATAATGCAACATATTATGCATCAATATTTTGTAGAATGAATAAACAAAACATTGATTCTAAGAACCATTTCATTTTTGGTTGTAGTATACAGGGTGATTTTTTTAAGTGTTTCATCAGACATATTCGGGGCAGGAATTGTGATTGAAATTAAAAAATTTGTATTTTCGTTTTAGAGTACCTACATGAAATCAAATTGTAAAACATTTTCAAGCGGAATCTACTTCCGGCTCCACCGGAAACGAATGTAAACTTCGGTATTTCAAATGTAACACCCTGTATATTTATACATATTTGAATTCTTCGTTCAATTCTGCTCGTATCTGATTTATGATATGCGCAACCACTTCAACCCATTGTTGAGTTATAATCTGATTCTCAAATTTGTTGACAGAAAGATTGTCACAAATAAGTGTTGATATCTTCAAAATACCTCATTTTAAGAATTTTTTTGCGACAGTGGAAGAAAAGAAAATACGCTGATACTGTTTCTTGTATAAATCATGAGTAAATATTATACAGGGTGCCTGAAACAACGGCTTTAAAGTGCTTTCAAATGGTAACCATATAATTTTGTAATTCCGATCGATTGCTCGTCTAAAACAAGTTAGAGTGTACCAAACATTTCATGTCTTTAAAATGAGTAGTTTTGCCGTTATCGAATAAAATTCGAATTTCACATGTCTATAAAGTTAGCACTTGCAAGAAATTGAATAAAACCCATTGCATTAATTGTCGAGAATTAGTCGTGAAAGAAAAAAAATTGTCGCGTCCTTAGTTTTTTTCTACGGGGTGGCTTTGCTAACTTAACGTTAAGTTAGCAGAAACACTTTCTGAATATCGACCAAATATCATGAAAATGGTTATAAATAATTGTCGAAGTCTATATGAAGTAAAAAAAACACGAAAAATCCATTCCTTCTTGTTTATTTCACGTCTTTTTCCCTCGAGTTTGACATATTTCTGGAATTATCGCATTTTTGGCAACAGCGCATTCGTAATTGACTCTTTTTCTATTGCATTAATTGTCGAATACCTGCCTCGAATTTGTCGTGAAAGAAGAAAAATTGTCGCGTCCTCAGTTTTTCTTCTACGGGGTGGCTTTGCTAACTCAACGTTGTGTTGGCAGAACCACTTTCTCAATATCAACCAAATATCATTGAAAATGGTTATAAATAATTGTCGAAGTCCATATGGAGTAAAAAAACACAAAAAATTCATTCCTTGTTTATTTTACGCTCGATTTTACGTCTTTTTCCCGCGATTTAATTATATTCCTGAAAATATTGCATTTTTGGCAACAGCGCATTCGCAATTGACTCTTTTTCTATTGCATTTATTGTCGAATACCTGCCTCGAATTTGTCGTGAAAGAAAAAAATTTGTCGCGTCCTTAGTTTTTTTTCTATTAGGTGCATTTGCTCACTTTATATTAATTTAGCAAATAGTGGTCGAATATCAACACGATGATCATGAAAAATGGTCGAGTCATTGTCGATGTTCAAATAAAGTAAAAAACACAAAAAATTTAATCATTCTAGCTATTTCCACTCCATTTTCTCGCGATTTCCCTATATTTTTTGAAACATCGCATTTTTGGCAACAGCGCATTCGTTATCGACTTTTTTCTATTGCATTGATTGTCGAATACCTATCCCGAATTTTTCGTGAAAGAAAAAAAATTGTCGCGTCCTTGATTTTTTTTCTTTTTTTTCTACGGTGCTAACTTAACGTTAAGTTAGCAAAGCCACCCTGTAGAAAAAATTAAGGACGCGACAAATTTTTTTCTTTCACGACAAATTCGAGGCAGGTATTCGACAATTAATGCAATAGGTTTTATTGATTTTCTCGCAAGTGGCACTGCTAACTTATGGACATAGTATGAATGACAGTTCTCAACAATGTATTATAAATGAACTGACATATTCTAGCTATTGACCTAGCCTACATGAAAATTATCTTAATAAACCTGATGTTCAGACAAAGGAATCTGGATTTATTACTGAAATCAGAATTTTATTCAATAACGGCGAAACTACTGATTTTAAAGGCATAAAATGTTCGGCACACTCTAACTAGTTTTTGACGAGCAATCCATCGGAATTACAGAATTATATGGTTCTCATTTGAGAAAAAATGAGATTTCATAGTTTTATTGAGGCTCACTTTGAAGCCCTGTTCAGACACCCTGTATAATTTTTCCTCATAATTTATACAAGAAGAAGTATCAGGGTACTTTCTTTGTTCCACTGAAAAGAAAAAATCTTCCTAATTTGTGACACTCTTTCTGTCAACAAATTTGAGATTCAGGCTATAACTCAACAAGTGGTTGCGCATATCATACATCAAATCGGTGCAGAATTAAACGAAGAATTGGAATATGTATGAATATACGGGGTGTTACATTTGAAAAAACGGAGTTTACATGCGTTTCCGGTAGAACCGGAAGAAGATTCCGCTTAAAAATATTTTACAATTTGAGTTCACGTAATCTAAAGCGAAAATACAAAATTTTGAATTTGTATCACAATTCCTTCCTCGAATACGTTTTATGAAACACCCTGTATAAGATGTCGATTAAAGAGAAGAAGCAATAAATCAGATACGGACATAATTTCCGGTATTTCACCTAAAACGATTAATAAAGAGGTGAAAATACACCCAACATCGAAGTTCTTTAGAAAGAAGATATCTCCAAAAGGTTTTCCATACAGAACACAAGTAAAATCCTAGGTTAAATAATGAATATTGCTACAAATATTCTCCAATTGATACATTTGTACTTATTTTTTCATTTTCCTCAGCGACAATCTCACATAATTGTTTAAGGAATATTCAAACAGGAGAAGATAATTTCATATAAAAATTTAAACTAAACACACATCACAAGAACTCATCTATGCTATACAAACAGCCTTTTTTTGAAACCACACAAAGGAAGAGTTTTGATTGCGTCAGGTAGCATGTTATATACTCGAGGACCGGTGAAATTAGGCGCTTTATACGCCAATACATGTTTTGCAAATGGTGTATGAAGCATTCTTTTATTTTTCCGTCTTGTATTGATATTCGTCAACTTTTATAAACAAATGCAGATTCTGACCCTTTACCGCATGAATTTTTATTTTGTGCTGAAAAAATTAATTTGTGAGGAACTTGATCTCTGGTTAGACGTTAAAATACCCAAAAAATCTATACTCAAAATTTTGAAATTTATGTCGAAAAAACTGGTTTGTGTCAGATATGGAACATCATGCAACAAGAAAATAAAAAAAAAGTTATTCAGTATGAAAACGTAGGAAGTATACTCCATTCACTTTTATAAAGTATCGCGGTTTGCCATGAAATTTTGACACATTTCACCGTATATATTTTGAAAATGTTAGGTTATGGTCATTGCACTGTCAGATACGCCCACAACGTTGCCGTTTCTGCTAAAAAATCGTAGTAATTACGTATTTATGTTCCTTTGGGAAATTAATGAATTTGAGAAAATATTATGTTAATTCAGAAGACATTTAACTACATTTTTGCACAACCTGAAATACTCCAGTATGAAAATGTAGTAGTTCTACGAAACCTGCGCCACAGTTAAATCTTCGAAGAATAACTCCATTTACAAAGTTGAAAAAGAGTAAATAGAAAGTAGACCTGGCAATGTCGCTTAATTTTCACGAGTGCCAAACTGCGTCTGTTCTAGGGGAAAAACTTGATAAACCTAAATCATGGCCAACCGCGATACTTTATAAAAGTGAATGGAGTATAGTTCCTGTTTTTGCAATGACACAATGGAATTTGACATTTGAAACAAATTATATAAGTTTTCCTGAGTAGTCTGGGTATTCACATCGCATACGATCTGTTTCCTGCTAATGCGGTAAATGATCAAAACTATCCTTTCGCACGTCTTCTTGTGGGATTTCCTTTGTTGGTCCTGTTTTCCGCTTATTTTCATACATCTGGTGAAGGTTTCCACTTGGTCTCCCCATGTTCTGTCGAGTTGGTTTGGTTTCCTTCCTGTAAAAAGAGCATCTGCTGTAGCTAGTTTCGTATCTTATTGGCAACTAAATTTCATGTCGTTTTCAGATAACCATCTATCCATCCATTCCTCGAACTCATTTTTTTGTTTATTCTTTATGGAATTCTGTTTGTAGAATGTAGAGGGGAATTTCATCATCTGAGGAGTCAGTTTCAGGATGATAATGTCACCATACTTTTTGACAACTTCAGGCTCCTCAAGTTCATCAAATTCCGATGCGAGTATTACTTCTGGATGTGTGTCATCCTCATCTGATGAATCAGATTCTTCACTGTCAAAATCAGGAATTCTTGCGGCGTTAATTTTTCCATAAAGCAGGATTTGATTCATATCTACGACAAATATGCAATGTTATTTCAGATTCTAACACTGCATGATGTTCCATATATGGGACAATCTTTTTTTTTATATTTTCTATGAATTTTTGATGATCAAAATGATTGAAACTTACCTGAATAGGATCTTGAAATCACTAATATGACCAAAATATTTTTTCCGCCATGAAAAACACTTTTCTGCGATAATGAATGACCACAGATACAATTGGACTATCGTAGGAACAAGATTTGACAAAAATGGAAAAATAAACAACTGTTGTAGCCATTCTGTTTAGTGCAGTGTCTCTGCGTGTATAACACTGCTTCTCATGAATGTGCCAGATATGGTCTGCTCTATGCTGTTACGGAAAAAATTCAGGTGAATTAAAATATTTTTTTTTTTGGTTTGTGTCATATATGACACACGATGCGGTAAAGGGTTTCAAGAAAATTTCACTACAGTTTCATGAAATCAATTCATTTATAATTATCTATACTACACCTCTTGAAAGGGACACCTCGTTTTTCCTTATTCCTCATATACATATCATTTGTGTTTGCTTTCTTGGTGTGAAATCCATTATGGATATTACACAAGCTATGACACTAAGTAAATATTTACCAGTTCCTTTTGAATTCCTAATCATCATTCAGATAAATTTCGATGCATTCTTTTATAAATATGTACACACATTTTGGACAACACTGTTAATAATGGTGATAATTCGACAAACATGATTTCGATTGCAAAGGACCCCGCACTTTTACTACGGGAAATGGCGTTCCGTCAAATTTTCTGAAATTTTGGTATAATGTAGTACTCGACACATTGATCAAAAGTTTCCATGGCCCCAACTCAATCCTATGACTAGTTTTTGAGATACAGGGCGTTGAAGTTGAGAATTACCCACTTTTACTTTGCCCGTATCTCGGAACAGAATCGAATGAACTTCAATTTTTCTCAAGAAACATTTCAGCACATCCCCAAGGAGCAAGCATATAGAGGAATATGACCGAAAATCGTTACGAATACAGGGTTATCCATAATTGAATGCATGCCCGATTTTGAAAGTATAAAATATGTCAATTCCAGAGCGAAAACGTTCGCAAAATGATCTATTACACTAGATATGTTGGCTGAGAGTTTTCATCCTCTTCCTATGACCAGATTTTCTGCTGGAATACGAATAGAATCACATAAATAAATAATTTTCATATTAGGTAGGTACATAAAAAAAAATCTGGTCATAGGAAGTGGATAAAAACTCTCAGCCGTATTGATGTTTTCATATCAAGTACAGTGGTGAAAGAAAACTCCCACCTCGTCGGATTCAATCTTGAAATAGAGGGTGATGAAAAAAAAGCTGGTTTTTGGGTATTTTCGTGAGGTTCAAAGTTCATTTCATGACTGAATCACCCTGTATTCTTTGAAGTCCATGATGATATGTTCTAAAAAAATTGAACAAACACCTTGAATCAACCCATAAATACAGGGTTTCCATTCAACCTTCCTTGAGAATAGTTTCTATAATAATGGATCACCCAGTATAAATTCTGGGTATTTCAGACTTTTTCGATGTAACAACAACATATCTAGTGTAATAGTTCATTTTGCGAACGTTTTCGCTCTGGAATTGACATATTTTATACTTTCAAAATCGGGCATGCATTCAATTATGGATAACCTTGTATTCGTAACGATTTTCGGTCATATTCCTCTATATGCTTGCTCCTTGGGGATGTGATGAAATGTTTCTTGAGAAAAATTGAAGTTCATTCGATTCTGTTCCGAGCATAGAAATCATAATATATATACTTACTCTAGAATGCTAATCAATTGAACAAAAGTGTTGTAAAAATTGCAGTGTGGTCCATAATGCGCATGTGTGCCATTAGGTTATTTCTGAACAGGGTCGGCTTCAATGAAATTTTATGCTGTTATTGTTGCAGTTGAATTTATTCAATTCATAATAGTATTCGACACTAGTTGTTTTGAACATATTGATAACTTTCAACAGTTATTCGAATGGTAAATTTGGAATCATCAGCGACTGGAAAATAAGCTGAAAATCCTTCATTATTCCAAAACCTCTTCAGGCGTTGAAGAAACCCGGTTTTTGTAAAAAAAATAATTCAAGGATCAAGGAAGACAAATTCTGGTTAACAAACAACGAATATCTTTTGGTAAAGTACAGAAGAAAAATCAAATGAGCAGAATATACTAATATATCCCTAAAGGACAGTTCTATTCTTCATGTTCCTGAAGATAGTGGAAACATGAAAATGTATTGGAGATCTGCCAATGCATTACTCTGCATCGTTTCATGAGTGAATTCTGATACCTACATTCATTCTTCAAGTCATTTGTCTTTTTGAGTTCCGAGTATATTCCAAAATCAATCTGATATCTGAATGAAACTGCAAAGTTTTACTTCAATATATTTTATTTTTGAGTTCGAATTATCCAGTAAAAGATGGTTTACTCACAAGATTTCATGATTTTTCATAATGAATTGCGTTCTTTTTCTATACAGGGTGAGTCTTTGACTTGTACATATATTTTAACTGTAGATTCCCCTCATCAAACGAAAAACTTTTTTCCCATACCATTTTTCAAAATTCGGTTTCGTTTGGAAGATACAGGGTGTCGAAAATCCACGAAAAAAACACTTTCCTGTTCATATCTCCGGAACCGTTATTTCAAATGAACTGAATTTTGGTCCATTGGTTACTCTATTCATGGTGCATATTCCTCAATCGGAACTTATTCAATATCTCTCCTAGTTTAAAAGTTACAGGGTGGTCGACTCATAAATTCATGCAAAAACACTATCAAATCACTTGAAAAGGATAAACGGTTCATATTTTCGAAAGAATCAACCATTTTAGAGAATAAAAGTATTCCTATATTTTTTCAATAAAACGCGTCGTTTTCGAGTTATTCCTAAATGTATACGAAGAAATTTGAGGAAAAAATCATGAATTTCATAAAAAATCTGAATGCTTCCCTGAATTAAATATCATCGAATATTGTTTCTTCTCTGGTCTCTTAACAAATTAACAATGTTGTCAATGTTTATCAACTGAATTCCGAGAAGCATGAAATTACAAAGTTTATAAGAAGTTTCTATTGAAAATTTATTGATACCCGTCCTTCAGGAAAATCTATCTTCTTAACAATATCCTCTTGGAATTTTTAATCGACCCTACACTGTTTTCACATCACAAATCACAAGCATCACCTGTTTGCTTTATTCTCTGCAAACTTCAAGTAAATAAATAAATAATAAAACGAATCCATGTAGAAAGGTTATCGCGGCGTCGTTCATTGTAATCACAGACTGTAGACTGTACTCTGGAGACACAGAAGAACGTCTTGTCTTGTCTTGCGTGGCGGCTACATCGCACTCGGCCACTCGCAGCCGGCAGCGCACTTAAATTTAGATCGTAGCGCTGTATCGGCGAGAATCAGAACTACTCGTTTGGCATTTCCAAAGAGCAATGCGTAGAAGCCTCTGTGATAGTTCTTCCGTTAACGATAGGGGACGTTCTGCTTTCTTGAGTTCGCCTATACCATTGTTGAAGAGTAAATCGTCAATCTGGCATCGTCTTCTCTAGAATTCTATGATATCACAGACCAATTTGGTTGGTCTGTGATGATATATCACAGAGGAATGGATCAGGTTAGGTCATTGACCTCGAATCATATGACTTTGATTAATGGAGTTAGGATAGGTTAGTGAGAAACTAATTTTTATAAGATAGTTTCAGGGTATCGAGGCAAATATGAACAAATTATTAGTGTTTACAAACTAATCTTCAGGAAAATCGAAGAAGGAACTTATTTTGGTGTGAGAAATATGGCATTTCAATTGCAGAAATTATGGAACAAAACTTAGCGTTTTTGCTAGGAAATATCGTGTTTGTAACATTCTTATTCAAATAAGGTTAGTGCTTGAGTATTTTCTAAATGTATCACCCAGACTATCTGATAATCACATCAATTTCAATTGAAAAATATGAACTTTGAGGTGTTTGCAGAGAATTGTTTCAGGAGCGTATTCAGCCCAACTTTTTTTTCAAATGGCTATATCTCTTTAACAGAGCCGAATTCGGAAAAATGGAAAATGAAAAAAAGGCTTCTTTAGGCCTCAAGAATCTACAGTTAAAATATATGTACAAGTCAAAGACTCACCCTGTATAAAGAACCAATCTCACGGTGCGAGTGGATAGATATGTGTCAATCGAATGAAAAGCAAAGCGTAAATCATAAATGTTTAACAGTTCATATGATGAATGAAAAGGTGCACATAGTTTACATACTTAAGTGGGAAATGAACAGGTCAAGACAAGGACACTACAGCATTGGAAACAAAAATATATTATCCAATTTTATACATAGTTCATTCTAATCTAAACAGTGGACTCATAAGAAAATCTATACTAATATTATAAATATTTGTATTTTTGTGTTTGATACGAATAGGCTCAAAAACTACTGGGCCAATTTCAGAAATTCTTTCACCCTTTAGAAAGCTACATTATCCCTGAGTGACATAGGCTATACTTTTCACCTGAAAAATTAAGGATACCTACTATAACTTCAATAATTACAAAAAATAAGCCATAATCAGCTATTTTCATGTGCACTGCAAAAACCGTAAGACCTACGTGGATACAATGTATGACGGAAATGTACCTTTTAAGTAGTTCTACAAAAAAGTCAGCGATAGCATATATCTATCTCTAAAGATTGACTTGCTATTACCTGTTTATGGTAATCAGATGTTTTCAAAAATTATGCACTAATTGGGAGTGTGTTTTTATTAATTGGGTATTGATACTCATCTAACCTAATACGTTATTTATCCCCAGTATTTAATTTAGAACGAAATTGCCCTTCACATCATACAATTACAACGAGTACATCAAAAGATATGGAAGAGCACCATCAAAAGTATTTCTTACATATAAATAAGCCTTTGATCATAGGAATTGTAATGTCATAGCAAATTTTTGATGTCATTCCCAAACGTATGTTTATATTGTTTCCCTTGAGATTTTTTCTTCCTAACTTCCATGGACCTTTTCAATATGAATAACTGTACTCCTGCGATCGATTTTTCCATGAGATGAATACCATTCTCAGAAAGCAAATTTTTTTTCTTCACATTCCATAAAAGTTGTTTTAAACTTGAAACTCTTCTTTTCGAACGTCTAGCCTTCTATTTAATCTATTTCAATTCTTTTTGGGCCAAAGTTTTCCTAACATTGGCAGCCTTTAGCTGACGAAGAAGTTTTGAAGGTGATGCACTGAAAAATTAATAATTAAATATATCTCTAAATATAGCTCTAATGATTTGGATCAAATTTCTTGTTGTGATAAGGTTCTCCAGCTTATCATAAAAAAAACCTACAGTTTTCCACATCTATAATATTAAATTAATACATAAATGTAAATTTTCAGGTAGGAATGTTTTTTTTGATACTGTGTGATAATAGATATGGTTTTCAATAGGTTTTATATAGATTTTTATGGGAACATTTGGAGTTCAAAATTTTATTTAATTATAATACTAACCAATAGTTGTGTCGGATTTTGATCTCTCGTATAATCATTTTTGTTTCTCTCTTATTACCCTCACTATCAGTTGAGGTATCTTCTCGAGTTCTTCTCAAACTTCTAGGAGAATCTGTAGAGGAAGTGGTGAAACTAATGGGTGACCTGAAATAAAATGATTGTTTTTATCTCAAAGTATTACCTACTCGTTTTAGATTGTCATTTGATACTGAAGACTGTTAGCAAATTGGATATATTGATAATTTGGTGAAAGTCATACTTCGAACTTTACTTTAGAAGTTGACATAATATTACAATTTGTGAAGTTAGTAACTGAATTCATAGAAATGATTTTGGTTTGAAAATTCAATATTGTTCTGGAAAATATATAAGTTTTGAAACTGGGAATTGATGTTAGTACCTGAAATATCTACATACAAAACTAGAAATATTTATCAATAGATAAATAAGTTCAGTATAAAGCAAATTCCTGATTTTTTTCCACAAAGGAAAAATAATATGGTAGACACTAACTTATGAGAGCAGAGTAGTTATTTGCCCTTCTACACTCATTTCTCAAGTTGTGGAAGGTCTTATTCCCAACATATTCCAAAAAACACATTGCTATTCCACAAAACATACTTTCTGGAATAACTGAAATAATTCAATTCAATTCAAACAACCTAGACTCTATTATTAATATTGTCTTACCTTTCTGCATTGCAAGAAATAGTAACTCCAGGAGTATTTTCCTTACCATCAAAAAAACATACATACTTCCATTTCATCCATACTTCCAGCAATTTCCTGTGAGGAATCATTAATTGGGATATTTCTGTTTTGAGGCATTTTTTGTAGGACCCTAGAACTATACAATAAAAAATTAGAACACATTCTGGCCTTAAAAAAATTACAGTGTATGAGAAAAAATTACATATTTCTCAGAATATTTCAAATTAGGGCATCATCCAAAACCTTATACAGTAAAAAATGGATGTAGGGGAAGTACGTACAAAATGACATAGGGTTTTATTTCAGAGGCATAACTTGTTAGTAGTGAATCACAGTAATGTCATATTCTACACCTATGATCTTTGGCCCTTTCTTTATAAAATCTTATCAACCTTTAAGAAATAGAAGTACCAAAAGATAGAATATTCTTTGATGAATTGGGATAAACGAAAATTCATTTTATTCCCATGCTATGGACAAAATGACATACCGGCAACAGACTACTGTAGTTTTCTACTTAAAGTTACAAAACTACTGACAAAGTTCACCAATGAAAAGCTTGGATCTTCTAGGAACATCAGCACAAGATGCGTGAGTCCATGCAAGCAATGCATGCATCGTAACCAGTCTTCTTCAGGGCTAATCCTGGAGAAGATCTAAATCGGGAAAAAAGGTCTCATAACAATAAGATGGACACTGGACAGTCGTAATTATGATCTCGAAAGTTGCTAGGAACATTTTCTTCTTCATTGTCTTCTTCAAATAATGCCCTAGGGACTTGTCTCCTTGTTTTTGGAGGAGGTATGGGCTCTTTTTTGATTTGATTGCAATCTTATTAGGTGTAGAAGTTGAAACTAAGTACGTTTGTCGAGTCCTCGGCTCACATTTTCCTTGTTCACTTATAAATTGGTTTGGAGAAACCTCCTCATAAGATCAGCAAGAGTAGGTTAAGATGCATTGCCTTTATTAGCCGCAGATGAAGATTTTGTTATGAATATGTTGAGACAAGTCCTAATTCTCTGTTTGCTGATGGAGCCTGAGATGGATTGTCTTGGTGTTGTCTGGTAGATACGGTTAATTCAGCTGAAATACCTATGTCATTTTGTCCATTCACTGTATACAGGGTGAGTCTTTGACTTGTACATATATTTTAACTGTAGATTCCTCTCATCAAACGAAACACTTTTTTCCCATACCATTTTTCAAAATTCGGTTTGGTTTGGGAGATACAGGGTGTCGAAAATCCACGAAAAAAACACTTTGCTGTTCATATCTTCGGAACCGTTATTTCAAATGAACTGAATTTTGGTTGATTCTTTACTCTATTCATTGTGCATATTCCTCAATCGAAACTTATTCAATATCTCTCCTAGTTCGAAAGTTACAGGGTGGTCGACTCATAAATTCATTCAAAAACACTATCAAATCACTTGAAAAGGATAAACGGTTCATATTTTCGAAAGAATCAACCATTTTAGAGAATAAAAGTATTCTTATATTTTTTCAATAAAACGCGTCGTTTTGGAGTTATTCCTAAATGTATACGAAGAAATTTGAGGAAAAAACCATGAATTTCATAAAAAATCTGAATGCTTCCCTGAATTAAATATCATCGAATATTGTTTCTTCTCTGGTCTCTTAACAAATTAACAATGTTGTCAATTCTTATCAACTGAATTCCGAGAAGCATGAAATTAAACAGTTTATAAGCAAGTTTCTATTAAAAATTTATTGATACCAGTCCTTCAGGAAAATATCTATCTTCTTAACAATATCCTCTTGGAATTTTTAATCGACCCTACACGGTTTTCACATCACATATCACAAGCATCACCTCACACCTGTTTGCTTTATTCTCTGCGAGTAAATAAATAAATGAATTGAATCCATGTAGAAAGGTTATCGCGTTTAAGCGTCGTTCATTTTATCACAGACTGGCTGGCCTGTGATAGTGTGATGAGACACAGAATAACGGCTTGTCTTGCGTGGCGGCTACATCGCAGCCGGCAGCGCACCACGACTGAAATTCAGATCGGCGAGAATCAAAACTACTCGTTTGGCATTTCCAAAGAGCAATGCGTAGAAGCCTTTAGCGAAAAGTAGGTAAACAAGACTAGTTCTTCCGTTAACGATAGGGGACGTTCTGCTTTCTTGAGTTCGCCTATACCATTTTTTACTGAGAAAATCAACACAATCTGGCATCGTCTTCTCTAGAATTCTGTGATCTAGAATTCTGTGATTCATAGAGGAGATGGATTAGGTTAGGTCATTGACCTCGAATCAGATGACTGATTAATGGAGTTAGGATAGGTTAGTGAGAAACTAATTTTTATAAGATAGTTTCAGGGTATCGAGGCAAATATGAACAAATTATTAGTGTTTACAAACTAATCTTCAGGATAATCGAAGAAGGAAATTATTTTGGTGTGAGAAATATGGCATTTCAATTGCAGAAATGATGGAACAAAACTTAGCGTTTTTGTTAGGAAATATCGTGTTTGTAACATTCTTATTCGAATAAGGTTAGTGCTTGAGTATTTTCTAAATGTATCACCCAGAATATCTAATAATCACATCAATTTCAATTGAAAAATATGAACTTTGAGGTGTTTGTAGAGAATAATATCAGGGACGCATTTAGCACAATTTTTTTTTTCAAATGGCTATATCTCTTTAACCGAGCCGAATTCGGAAAAATGGAAAATGAAAAAAAGGTTTCTTTAGGCCTCAAGAATCTACAGTTAAAATATATGTACATACAGGGTGGCCAGATTTCGATGAATTAGTACTACAACTCCTAAACTATAAGAGATAGAGAAAAAGTAATAAACATGTCATGTTCTCTTTTTTCGAGAAACCGAAATTGCTGAAAACCCGAAGTTGCTACGGCGTCTAGTTTCCGAGCTACAGGGCGATTCTGGAATTTGGCCAATTATTATAATTGACTATAACTTCCGTATTACAGAATCTACGCTCTCGAAATTAACACATCTTTAGGGCACTTTTTTTACTGCTTTCAAGCGGTGCTATTGGATTTTTTGTATCTGCTCAAATTTCGGAGCTTTAACAAAAAATTTTTTTTTTCAAATGGAAACCATAATGGGAAGTGATATTTCCGAATAGATCTTTCTTCAACGATTTCAAAAATATATATCATGTTATACTTCCGAGTTCACTATATATCGAAAATTTCGAAAAAACACTTTTCGTTCAACAAAATCCAAGCAGGCTTTGATTCACTTCCTTCAAAACTGCGACGGTCATAGAATTTCATGTCTTATTTATTTTCACCTGTCAAATTTATTTCAGTTTCATCATTGTATCGTCTGGCGCCTCTAAAGTTCTTATTTATATCACATCATGCAATTTATATATTTCCTCCAATGACTCGCTCCAATGGACAACGATTTGAACATTTGTTGTGAATATACTTTTTTTCAAATAAATCTATATTTTTTCTTGAAGGAGCTTTTTTTTGCCCCTCATGAAAACATTAATTATTGCTATCAACGGGTTACATAAGTATTCAAATGCTTTTCATTTTTCAATTTAGCAGAGAAATCATAGATACTAGAATCAACAAGTTTCGCGAAGCCCCTCTATTGGTCTGAGTAATAATAAAGCTAATATTTCCTGAATCAATTTGGCCGCTTACAATAAATGTGAGATATCGAATTCTATGACCTTATAAGAATTTTAGAAGCGCCAGACGATACAACAATGATGAAACTGAATTGAATTTGACAGGTGAAAATAAATAAGACATGAAATTCTATGACCGTCCCAGTTTTGAAGGAAGTGAATCAAAGCCTGCTTGGATTTTGTTGAACGAAAAGTGTTTTTTCGAAATTTTCGATATGTAGTGAACTCGGAAGTATTACATGATATATATTTTTGAAATCGTTGAAGAAAGATCTATTCGGAAATATCACTTCCCATTATGGTTTCCATTTGAAAAAAAAAATTTTTTGTTGTAGCTCCGAAATTTGAGCAGATACAAAAAATCCAATAGCACCGCTGGAAAGCAGTAAAAAAAGTGCCCTAAAGATGTGTTAATTTCGAGAGCATAGATTCTGTAATACGGAAGTTATAGTCAATTATAAAAATTGGCCAAATTCCAGAATTGCCCTGTAGCTCGGAAACTAGACGCCGTAGCAACTTCGGGTTTTCAGCAATTTCGGTTTCTCGAAAAAAGAGAACATGACATGTATATTACTTTTTCTCTATCTCTTATAGTTAAAGAGTTGTAGTACTAAATCATCGAAATCTGGCCACCCTGTACAAGTCAAAGACTCACCCTGTATGTCATTTTGTCCATATAGCGTTATAAAACTGGAAATGTATCGAATAAATACAAGAAGTATATTCAACATACAAAAAGCTCCGTGAATACAATGACAAATAAGTAAAGTTTGAATTGAATGCAATTTGAATGAGAAAAATTGTGAAAACTGGCCATTTCTTCTTAAAATTTGGCGCAATGAAAAAAAACTCGTGACCTATTGATTACTGTTATCACTCATAACGAACGAATGAACCAGAGTAGCTCTTTGTAATTTTCAGAGGTTAATAGAAGCCACTCGGGTCCTGTGATATGGTAGGCAGTTCCGCATTTGATACCTCCGAACTCAAGTTATGATGCCTATGTCATTTTGTCCATATATGTCGTTTTGTACGTATTTCCCCTATAGGTATTGTCTGATTCATATTTATTCCACTTCTGCAGATCCCTTCAAGGATCATTGGGATTGTAGTTACAAATATGAATTATTTTCAGCTAATGATCAAGTGGCAGAATATTTTCAGCAATAGTGAGTTTCCTACCTTCCTTGTTGAATGATATGATCACATTTTCGTAAATACAGTTTTGGAACTGCATTCGGTCTCAACTGGATTCTTTTGCCTTCTCTACATATATCTTCTGAAGAAAAAAGTTCGAAACATATTACATACTTCTCACCCAAATGTTCTACGATGGGATTCCTTCCCAAAGCCGACATCCAAGCATCATGCCTCTTTTATGTCAAGCTGAAAATGATAGGCTCCTTGAGTAACGTAGAGTTTATACAACAAAAATACAAAAACTTATTAAATACGTACCCAAAATAATTAATTCCGGGAATCTTCCCTTTGTTATCACACCACAACAATATACAGTTCATTGTTTATCTGATACGAAAAAATCCAAATCGAACACAACAAAACCAAAATGCACACGAAGATAACAGTTTATAGTGTTTATACTGTTATACAGGAACTAAAGCACCAGTAAACTGTGACTGAAACCATCCCTGCCTAAACTTTCACTGAGGTCATTTCAAAGTCATTTGCCGTGAGGAAGAAAAAGCGGTGTTGTACGGTCTATATAATTTCAGTAAAACCTGCTACATTACTGCTATAATTTTCTCAGCAATTCCACAAATATTGCAATTCACTTATGATATTAATGTGTCTAATAGTCGTAGGAATTCGCGCATGAGCTATAAAATAAATTTGTTACTCAATGGAATATTTTTATTGTTTAATTATATTGAACTCAAAATAGGACCGACAAAATATTTAGGGACTTGGCATCGTTCTACGTGAAATAACCTAATGGTGAGCATGCGCACATTGTGCATCAGTTGCCTATGCGGAACGTTTTTCGCAGCGGAACTCGAAGGAATTAGCATTCTAGAGTAAGAGTATATTATGATTTCTATGGTTCCGAGATACGGGCATAGTAAAAGTGGGTAATTCTCAACTTCAACGCCCTGTATCTCAAAAACTAGTCATAGGATTGAGTTGGGGCCATGGACACTTTTGATCAGTGAATACTACATTATACCAAAATTTCAGAAAATTTGACGGAACGCCATTTCCCGTAGTAAAAGTGCGGGGTCCTTTGATAGCCCAAAAAAATTGTTTGTGTACGCCAATGAATTCTACGTAATAATGTATGCCAGAAAACGCAATAATTTCAAAATCACCCTGTAACTTCCGAAGTTTTTTATATACCAAAGAACTGAAAGCATCTTTGAATTAGTCTTGAAAAACTAGAACATAAATTTCATAGTTGAAATTTTATATCTCCAACGGTTTCAGAAATACACTTAGGGGACAGCGAATTTGGGATGCACTGTACATGTCAATGGAGTTAGCAGTGCCACTTGCGAGAAAATCAATGAAACCTATTGTCGAGAATTTGTTGTGAAAGAAAAAAATTTGTCGCGTCCTCAATTTTTTCCTACGGGGTGGCTTTGCTTACTTTATATCAAGTTTGCATAACCACTTTCCCAATACAGATCGAAAATCATCACAATGGTTATGAATAACTGTCGATTAATTTTCCATATGGAGTAAAAACACAAAAAATCCATTCCTTTCAGTTTATTTATTGTACGACTCTTCCTCGCGATTTCGTGATATTTCTGGATTTATCGCACTTTTGGCAACATCGTATTCGATATTGACTTTTTTCTACTTGTCCTGAATTTTTCGTTGAAGAAAAAAATTTGTTGCGTCCTCAATAATTTCTACGGGGTTGCTTTGCTAGCAGAACCACTTTCTCAGTACATATAGATTCATCCCAGTGGTTATGAATAATAAATTGTCGATTAACTGTCAAAGTCCATATGAAGTGCAAAACACACAAAAAATCCATTCCTTATAGTTTATTTTACGCTTTTTTCCAGCGATTTCTAGATATTTCTGGTATTAATTAACGCCTTGGCAACAGCGCATTCGTTGTTAACTTTATTGCGTTAATTGTCGGATACCTCTCCTAAATTTGTCGCGCATGTTTTCATATGCCGTTGACACCCTGTATATGTCCTATATAAACTTATTTATGTTAAGCGAAATTTGGGGGCACGGTAGTGCCCCCGCCAAGTCGAGCGCGAAGCAAACGCTGCCGTACCATCCTTTACTCAACTGGAACCATTTCGCCGCATTTTCAGGCCCCTATTTGAGATCCTCTGAATGAGACCAGAACGCCAAAATTTTCGTCATCTAGTGAGCTATAATCACGTATTCAAAATCTATCATTTCAAGTGTGTAGGTCATTTGATTCCGAAGTTAAGCGGAAGCAAAGTTTGGCATTTTCGACACTCACTCACTCATGATCATCAAAATAGAACTGGTACTTCCTATGAACTCAGAGAGCTGAAATTTGGTTCAGTGTTAGGGTTTAATGGCCACATAAAGGGAAAACTATGAAAACTAGGATAATCGAAGATCTGGAGTAACATTGTTGTCACTTCATATGAGCTCACGTGCTATCACGCAAAATCACGTCATCTTAGCAAAATATGCAATCACAATAATGTACGGATACACATTATTATCATACTTAATATGTGAATATCGACTGTAAAATATAAATTGAAAAAAGGATAACAATCGGGTGATCAGTCTTATACACAGTGATGTTTTTTACTGTCTCATTTATGGTTCAAGGAGACGATAGGTTTCCGAAAGCTAGGCCGGAACAATAAATGAGTCTGTGAGAATTATCACTGTGCATAAGACTGATCACCCGAGAAAGAAATAAATCCGAAAAAAAATCGGGTAAAAGATGGGCTGTATGGACAAGTTTGGTATCAAACTATAGTTTTTCGGGGACGCTGAATTCAATAAAAAATAGTCGGAGGCTCTATCTACCATGGTTCAGAACCGGAAAAAAGAAATTGAAGATTTGTAATAAAAAAACTACTCCTAAAGAGAAAAAAAATGTGTCAAATAAGAAAGTATAATAAAATAAATCAATATGCCCGCATTTCTACAAAAAGAAGTGAAATCCCACCAAAAAGATTCTGTAAAAAACAAGCCAAGTCTCGATGGATCTACTTGTTTATCTCTAAAAAATTATGAAATCTAGACAAAGTCGTGCCAAGTCTAAGGCTCCTTACTGCGATTTCTTTTTATTATAGTTAATGTTGTGCGACTTGGCCGTTGAAGGGTACACAAGGGTACAAAACCAGGTGCTCCATGACAACATTGCACCAATCTGTCGCCAGAAACGCTACCCATTGACGATTGAAAATTGCCACTTGGAAAACGTTGATTCAAAAACCAGTCAATTGTAGGCTTGATAAAGCTGCGTATTTCGATAATACTTATGTATAGGCGAGCCTGAAACAAACCGTATAAAAAATTGTTTTCACTACAGACGGACTTTTAATCATTGATAGAAGACCGACTGTACGTCTATTTTATTTTAGATCGGTGGTCGATTTGACGCTTCAAAAAGAAGAGAGCAGAAGTCGGCATTGTCAATGCTGAATGCATGGGTTGCACACTCAACAACAGCCTAAAAAGAGACACTAGCGTATAAAGAATGTTCAACGGCCAAGTCACACAACATAAACTATAATAATAAATAAATCGCAGTAAGGAGTCTTAGACTTGCCACGACTTTGTCTAGATTTCATAACTTTTTAGAGATAAACAAGTAGATCTCCATCGAGACTTGGCTTGTTTTTTACAGAATATTTTTGGTGGGATGTACATTAACAGAAATCTATAAATGGATTTTATCGTCTGTTTGAATAATTAGGGAAAGATTTTGCGGCATGCAGACAAATTTTGTGAAATTCCGGAAAAAGTCACACACCGAGCAGGAATCGAACCTGCGTCTTCCACTTGCCGGGCGGATGCTCTACCGCTGAGCTACCAGTGTGTGTGATACCTTTTCCGGAATTCAGTATCATACGGTTCACCTCGTATGTAGTGAGAGGGGGTACCTAGGTGGGGAGCACTGATTCGTCATCATTAGCCAGAGGACTCCATTTATCCTTCACTTTTACGTCATCGAATTTTTTCCGATTTCAGTTTAAGGTCAGATGTTGGATTCCGACCAATGATGAAATACTTAAGCCGAGAATTAATATATTAATTCTCGGCTTAAGTATTTCATCATTGGTCGGAATCCAACATCTGACCTTAAACTGAAATCGGAAAAAATTCGATGACGTAAAAGTGAAGGATAAATGGAGTCCTCTGGCTAATGATGACGAATCAGTGCTCCCCACCTAGGTACCCCCTCTCACTACATACGAGGTGAACCGTATGATACTGAATTCCGGAAAAGGTATCACACACACTGGTAGCTCAGCGGTAGAGCATCCGCCCGGCAAGTGGAAGACGCAGGTTCGATTCCTGCTCGGTGTGTGACTTTTTCCGGAATTTCACAAAATTTGTCTGCATGCCGCAAAATCTTTCCCTAATTATTCAAACAGACGATAAAATCCATTTATATATTAATTCTCGGCTTAAGTATTTCATCATTGGTCGGAATCCAACATCTGACCTTAAACTGAAATCGGAAAAAATTCGATGACGTAAAAGTGAAGGATAAATGGAGTCCTCTGGCTAATGATGACGAATCAGTGCTCCCCACCTAGGTACCCCCTCTCACTACATACGAGGTGAACCGTATGATACTGAATTCCGGAAAAGGTATCACACACACTGGTAGCTCAGCGGTAGAGCATCCGCCCGGCAAGTGGAAGACGCAGGTTCGATTCCTGCTCGGTGTGTGACTTTTTCCGGAATTTCACAAAATTTGTCTGCATGCCGCAAAATCTTTCCCTAATTAACAGAAATCACATATTCACTCTACAACTGGGATTTCCCCACAGAAATACAGGGTATTTCACGAGGAACCTCACTCATATTTATACGGGTAACTACTGAACGTATTTTCATGAAATTCAGCACTTATAAGTATTTCACGATGCTGATGAAATCTAAAATATTTTCAAGGCATGAGCACCTCCGGTTTTTCCGGAAATGACGTCAACTTCCGTTTTTCAAATTATAACACCATTTTTTTATTGCAGAAATAGATTCCTTAGAAAATTTCAAGTTATTTTGATGTAACATTTTTCAGTTTTGGTTGGAAAATTCTCTCTGAGCGGGAAAATTCGAAAAAAAATCGAAAATAGAGCTCCGCTGAAACAAGAATAACTTCGAGGTTTTTGGATGGAAAATTTTCATTTTTGGGATTTTTCAAGATGTAAGATTGATGTATCCACTTTAAAAATCGAAATCGCGATTCATGATACAGGGGGTGAAAAAATCGCTTTCAAAGTTAGGGATGACAAAATCGTGAAAAATCAATTTTTTCAAATTAGAACCCCATTTTTTTATGGCAGATATTGAATCTACGTTAAAAAATAATGTGAGTGTATGCATCACACCCTTGCCCTAAAATGGATATTTTCTGAGTTAATATAATATAAATGTTGCAAGTGTGGTCTAGAATCGTATTTCGAGAGGTTTTTTCTTTGCAGGTCTTTGGAGGGTAGTTTTCACCCCTATCCACAAATCCTCCAAGATTCAACAAAACATCGAGAGTGGGTCTCAAAAATGATTAACCTGAATGAATTTTGATAGGAATATTGCTAGTGTGGTCTTGAATGTTATTCCAAGAGGTTTTTTATTTGCCGGACTTTGGAGGGGAGTTTTCACCCCCACCCTCAAGATTGAACAAATCATCGCAAGTGGGTCTCAAAGACGATTAACCGAATGAAATTTGGTAGGAATGATGCTAGTGTGGTCTAGAATATAATTCCGAGAGGTTTTTCATTTGCTGGACTTTGGAGGGGAGTTTTTACCCCCCCTCAAGATTCAACAAATCATGGCAAGTGGGTCTCAAAAATGATTAACCTGAATGAAATTTGGTAGGAGTGTTGCTAGTGTGGTCTTGAATGTTAATCCAAGGGATTTTTGATTTGCCGGACTTTGGAGGGGAGTTTTCACCCCCACCCTCAAGATTAAACAAATCATCGCTAGTGGGTCTCAAAAATGATTAACCTGAATAAAATTTCGTAGGAAGGTTGCTAGTGTAGTCTAGAATCTTATTCCGAGAGGTTTTTCATTTGCTGGACTTTGGAGGGTTTTGCTGAATCTTGGAGGGTTTGTGGGTAGGGGTGATAAGTCCCCTTCAACGTCCGGCAAATGAAAAACCTCTTGGAATAACATTCGAGACCACACTAGCAATATTCCTATCAAAATTCATTCAGGTTAATCATTTTTGAGACCCACTCTCGATGTTTTGTTGAATCTTGGAGGATTTGTGGATAGGGGTGAAAACTACCCTCCAAAGTCCTGCAAATGAAAAACCTCTCGGAATACGATTCTAAGCCAAACTTGCATAATTTCTAAGAAGTTTCACTGAGGTTAATCATTTTCGACGTATATCCGTTCAATATGCTCGAAATTAGATTTCTTATACACATAATAATTCATTATAACTTTTTCGAACCATTGAAATTAATGGAAATTTCGGTGGTTTACTATCAACAGAGAATCAAAGGACTCATTTCAGGCGAAAATTCCGAATTTTTCGCCTTATAAATAATTTTTATCACGATGTACATAAATACTCGACGCCACTGGTGAACTGGCCGATGAATCCGAGAATGGCCGATGGAAAGTGGCCGCTAACTTCACAGGCCTTAATACGGAAGTAATAGTCAATTGTAATAATGGACCAAATACCAAAATCGCCCTGTAGCTCGGAAACTAGACGCCTTAGAAGGTTGGGGTTTTCAGCGATTTATGTTTCTCGACAAAAGAGGACATGACATGTAAATTAGTTTTTCTCTATCTCTTATATTTTAGGAGTTGTAGCACTAAACCATCCAAATCCCTGTACATTAAACCATGTAGTACTATAATTGTTCAGACTAGTCAGTCTTACTTGGACTTTCTTTCCGCTGTTTAAAAGTCGAAATAAACCGGAATTATGTCTTTATCGTCGTCTTTTTATTTCTTCTTGATTAATAACAATTAACGTCAAAAAATGCTATATTATGTCATTACAAAAAACAAACTAGATCATTTTACCAATTGAGGAGAGTTATAAAGTAACAAGAACAATAATTTATAAAATATGGTCAATAAGGGTTGTTGAATATCTGATCTTTATTTTTCATGTAGGATTCATTATTTTTGGTGATCCAACTTTCCTGATGTGAAAAGCTATTCGGAAAAATATTTTGTACATAAATAAATAAATGTATCCCCGAAATTCCATATTATAAATGCATGTTTGATTAAATTTTCTCCTACTATTAATAATATGCATTTCTTTCGCAGATTAAACTGAAGAAATGAGAAGAAAACTCTAATCAACAAGCTACCGACATGATGTTCTGGAATTTGGGTGTCACTCTTACACATTGCCTTATTCTTTTTTTACTCCTCACAATACAAACTATATTAGCCCTGAAGCCAGGTAGTGCAAGATTGATGACCATACATTGGAATTCTACAAACCCCATATTTAGAATTGACAACACAGATAACATTATTGATGTTAACAAGAATAATTTACCGTTTGAGTATGACCAAGTGGACTTGATATGCCCAGTCTATACACAGGGCTCCACTGAAAAGAACATGGAGAAATATATCATTTATAACGTGTCGAAAGATGAATACGAGACATGTAGAATAGTGAATCCTAACCCAAGTATTATAGCTGTTTGTGATAAGCCATACAAACTTATGTATTTCACTATCACTTTTCGGCCGTTTACTCCACAACCTGGAGGACTAGAGTTTCATCCAGGACATGACTATTATTTTATATCAACTTCATCCAATGATGATCTGCACAGAAGAATTGGAGGTAAGTTTGTTTTCCTTCCCTTTTACTAAGTTTAAATAGGCAAATTTATATAAAAAGAATAAACAGAAGCTCTTTTTAATAGAGGACAAATGAAATGTGAAGAAACAGTCCTGTGATATACCGAATTTGAAGTGAATCCACCCACAGTGACCTACCGCACCCTCCTTGAAACAGCAGATACTTTTTTTTTAATCATAATGTTAGTTTTTATATGAAAATGTCAAAAATTAAATAACTCGGGGACCCAGGAAGATGAAATTGATAATATCTCGTTGAAAGATGAGTCTAGCTTACGCTATAGACTTCATATTGATAATGATTACTTAAAGTATTCAACAACCAGGATATTCTTCAAAATTTTGGTATTTTGACTTTTAACGTTTTGCTGATACGTCATTATAACCTTGTTGTTTCATAAGCATCTAGGTGAAATATTCCAGGAATGTCAGAACTTATAGTAACATGGAATGCTAGTACCAGATCAAAAAGTGGGTGAACATTTCAAGTTGGTGGAACATTAAGATTTTCATGTTTCCTTGGATATGAGCTATCACACAAAACATAGTCACAGAATTTTTTGCCGAAATCGGATTTTGACGATTAATTTCAATCGTGAGTAGTTAAATTTCATCTCTTCATGATTTTGAATTGCTGTTTGCGTTATGAATATATTTGCGAAAATTATTGAAGCCAAAATTGCCCATAATTAGTCATGTACATATTATTTCTGTGTTTCTGTTCTGTGTGACAGCTCATATCCATAGAAACTGAGATATTTACCCATTATTTTAGCTAAGCAGCAAGGCTAAAATCATTCTATTATAGGTAATGTAAATTCTATTAGGAATGTCAAATTTGGTGGGAGTACTAGCCATATGATGTTATCAATTCGCGTAATATGTTAAATGGTTATTGTGTGTATCTTTAAATCCGATGCTGTGGGTTCGAATCCCATTTTATCATGGATGCTATAAGTGAATATGATGTCTGCATAAACCTATTTTCAACTGTTCGTAATTATGTCATCTCTACTGCTAGCAGCTCACTATTTCATAATATAATACCATAACAGCATTCTACAAATTAAATTCATTCTCAACATCCCCCCATTGAATCAGAAACTAAAAGGTTTTAGTAACTTCAAATAATACTGCATAGTTCATCCTCAACATGAAACAAAATAAGAACTATATGAGTAGATTGACTTTCCAATCATTTCAATAAACAAGGTAAATATTTGATTTTTACCCTACATAAGTTGTCTTAAGCCATTATTGATTGGAATGCAACTCAACAAATCACTTGAAATTAGTCACAAATGTGTAAGTAGTCATAGCAACAAGGCATATAGAAGGAATATATTGACTTTTACTCCCAAGGAATGACATGAATTTAGCAAGGAGATGTTTTAACAAATACTATCTCACTCTGACAAAAATCTTTCATCTCTGCCTTAGATGCTCTTTCTGAAAAAATGAGGTCCAATATTCCTTTGAAGAGTTTCAAATATTGAATAATGAATGGATATTCACTCTAAGCTAGTTTGATCCTTCAAAGTTCCAAAACATCATTAAATTTTTCTAGGGGCCCTAGTTTTTTTATTTTCGTACATGTAATAATATGATATTCGAATTTTGAAATTGGGAGAGGTAGGTTACAGCAAGTATGTGGATTCATTGATGAAAATAACCAAAAATACTCCCTTTGAATATATATGTAATCCTCACCCTGTTAGACTGTAATAGTAATTTAAGTAACAAGTCCGGAAAATAGGGTTTTTTTTGGATGAAGAAGCCAATTCGTCGATATCACGATAGTGATCAGCTCTATTCAATTACGAATGTCTTGGAAAGACAAAATCATTTATCTATACCAATATTATAAAGAGGAAAGATGTAGTTTTGTGTGTTTGATACGTCTTGGCTCGAAAACTACTGGACCGATTTCAGAAATTCTTTTACCCTTAGAAAGCTACATTATCCCTGAGTGACAAAGGCTATACTTTTCACCCGAAAAAAGGATACTTTCTATAACTTCAATAATTACAAAAAAAAATCAGACATAATCAGCTATTTCCACGTGCGCTGCAAAAACCGTAATACTTACGTGGATACAATGTACCTCTTAAATAGTTCTACAGAAAAGTCCGCGATAGCATATATCTTTCTCTCAAAATTGACTTGATATTACCTGTTTATGGTAATCAGATGTTTTCCAAAATTATGCACTATTTGGGAGTGCATTTTTTGAATAGGGTATTGATCCTCATCTAACCTTATACGTTATTCATCCCCAGTATTTAATTTAGAACGAAATTGCCCTTCACATCATACAATTACAACAAGTACATCAAAAGATATGACAGGTTGAAGTGATGAAGATGAAACCAAAGTGTGAGAGGGGGACATGCATAACTATAAAAGAGCAGCCGCGTGGATCAACTTTCAGACAAGCGGTCGACTAAAAGAAACGGGAGCAGAAGCCTCTTTCATAGCATAAGTTGAAAATTTCTACCCGGGCGAAGCTGGGACGGGCTACTTGTTTCCAAAATATCTAAATCGTCTTTATATATGTCATAGATTTTATTCAACCTGTTTATAATACCCATATTTTCCATTATTGAATACCACAGTAAATATCACGTTGATACGGCGAACTGACAGATAAGTTGAGGTTATGAATGTTTAAGTCGGGCTAAAGTCTTTCCTAAGCCATGAAATATGACGGACTCAATCTGTGGTGCAAAAGAATCTGTGTCTCAAACCTCACTTGAAATTAAAGATGACCTTAACGCAGGCTTAGATTCGACGGTGTAAGTGGGCATAATTCATTCCGATCTCAGCAGGGGATACCTTTCAAGAAGCTGAAAGCAAACAAATTTTTAATGCAAAACCGTTGCCATACTGGAGTTTTGTTAGTTATAATTATCTATGTCCCTTCAGTATTGAAGAGGTTATTGCAGAGGACGAAGTTGATCATCATTAGAAATGTTGAAAAAGTAAATCAAAAAACTGCTTTTGAAATTGGTTTTAACTCTGTAGAATAATATTTATGTGTATCTCTGGTTGGTTAGTTATCAGACCGACTCAAAAATTTATAAAATTTATTATTTTAACGCCACTTCAGTAACACACAAATTCGTCTGCTCCAGGTTCCTCAATAGAGAGGCCTTTCCAAGTTCGGATTGCATAACCTTCATGGTTGTTCCAATGATAGGGGTTTAGATTGGTATTTTTCCCTTTTATATATATTTTCATACGGTTATTTGATTATCAGGGAACGTCGATAAATAATATCCCAAGCTTGGTCTATAGACCATTGGTCTATAGTCTATACACTTTATACCAATAAACAACCATATGGAAGTGTCCATGTATTCTGTATGTCTTAGCACTTGGATCGAATTTGGGCGAAACCGAATCGCAGATAGTTTTAATCAACTTAATTCATATTAGCAGTAGACTTCAACCTTCTACATGAGGTTTGGGATCAACATCAAATTTTCATTAAGGATCATAATTCTTAAACATAGTAGAAAATACCGGTTTATATATTTTAAACGACGTCGACAGTACACCCAAATAACTGTCGAGTGAAACAAAATCAGTAGTAGTCATAAATTTTTGTCTGAGTACAACCTTTGACTAATTGAAAGAAAGCAAAATCACATACCCAGGCTCCAGATATACTATTCCAAGTAACAAAACATCAGAAAATGGACCAATCTCAATATCATAGTGGAATGACAATTGTAGAGAAAAAAATCTCTTTTTACGGCAACGTAATATCTCTTACTATGAGAAAAGAACTTGAAAAAAATTCAAATTTCAACTCCATGTATCTCAAAAACAAAACGTTTGTGGAACACAAACATATTTATGGGACAGAACTTTTCTTGAAATATGTAAGGAATCTCCCCTCTTTGTTTTTACCTCCAATTATACAGGGTAACCCAAATTGCTTGATTTTGGCTATTTCTGGTACTTCTAGACTAGATAGGTAAAATGTTGAAAGGATTCCTCGGCTCGATTTTCTTAAAAACTCCATAACTGAAAGCCGTTTCACGATATCTTCATTTGTTTTGAAGATATAATGAAATTTTGATATGTTGGCGATTTCGAAAATGTGCCATAACTTCTTCATTTTCTAAAAAATATCTAACAACAACAAAAACTTTCTACAGTCACTTTTTCATAGCAATCAGGCGCGGATTCAGTCCCGAATTTTGGGGGGGGGGGAACTTTCAGATATTCAAATGCCAAAAGGTACTGGTATTTTAGGCAATGGTTAATCAATAGGTGGTCAGGAGCCATTTGGGGGGGGAACGTTCCCCCAGTTCCCCCCCTGGATCCGCGCCTGATAGCAATACGACACCGTATCCAGTTTTTTTTATCTCTTGTATAAAGGGTGAATAAAAAACAACTTTCTTATTTTAAATACGAATGGTATCTCTTTTTATCCTATGTTATGCAAAAAAAATCGAAAATATATATTATTTCCATTGAATTTTTCCGTTCCGATTCTTTCATAGAATAATGTATGACAGACCCAACTTTTAGTAATTATTCCACTTTTTTGCTATTTCTGTCTCAAATATGGGAATATTATATAGACATATATACATTTCGTATTTTCGAAGAGCTGATCTTTTTTTTGCATAACAGGATCAAAAAAAGATACCATTCGTATTTAAAATAAGAAAGTTCTTCGAAGCGCTTGGTTACCGGCCATCTGGCAGGATAGGATTAAACCTTTCCGAAGCGTAGGGGAAGTACCGGTGGGGGTTGCGGTTGTGAATAAGGCGTAGGATCCTGTGATATCTCTAGGTCTTAGCGGTCATTTGTCGGGGTACAATCTCCAACCGAGAAACCTCTGAAGATGCCTACCGCAGTTGTAGACGAACCGTTAGGTGAAGTTGGACCACGGCTAGAAATCCCGGAATACTCTAGATTTGAAGTTGAATCCGGCCGTGAAAGCCTTCATCAATTCTCTCATTATTTAGAGACACTAGAAGTTCTTTTCTAAAAATTTCTATCCTGCTTTACTTTATGAAATCGAAGAGTAGCTACAAAATATTTTCAAACCTTGTTTGGAATCCAATTCTGCAAAGCATAAAATTATATTCTAATTGTAAACTTGCGATGTAATCCAAAAATGAATCACAGAACATAAATAATGACAAAATCAAATGATTTCTCGTGATAACTGATGATTATTCAATATACAGTATATGAAAAGTTGGGAAAAAATTTAGGGGGTCATTCCTTGTCAACAAATAGGGTGAGTCGTTCATATAAATTCTTTTTTTTTTCAAGCCCCAATGCACAGTTACGGCACCCTAATGTTCGAAAATAATTGCAGCCTCTACAACTCAGGTGTATTATATGCGGATAAACTAGTTTGTTCCCAAAAACCGTTATGAAATTGCAAGAGACCTTTATGTTAAGAATGGATCAAGCTATGCAAAATTAATTTTTTCATTTTGAAATATCAATATGCAAAAGATTCTTGCGAATCAAGGTTAGGGGTGTCTTTTTGTACCCCTTGCAATAATTCAGGAACACCTCTGAAAAAATTTCTTGAGTGCCTTTTCGCTCGCATAAAATGCCTGCTCAATTTTATTCTTGTCAGTTACCAATGAAATCACACGATCTCTCATGTTTTTCAAGCAACAATGGAATACATTAACCCCAGGCATCGGGACACGAAAGTTCTCGGCCTCTGCTACAAGGTTGTCAAGTTGCTGGTTCCAGGCTTTTTGTATAATGTATAAAATATTAAAATTCCTGTATTCGACGTGTCTAACAAATTGAAAGCGAGGTCTTGTAAGTTTTTTTTCGTTGGGAATAGGCTCCTGACGACCAATTTTATAGAATAATATTTTCCATCATTTGAAAATGTTGGGACCATTGAATAATCTAAAAATGAATAATACCTATTTGCCCATACTTCACTTTTATTTATTTTGTCGATTACATAATATTTGATTCTATATTATGAAATAATTATAGGGAAATGCGACTCGCACAACATGAAAATCGTGTTCAAAGTGTGGGACTCCAAAGCAGCCACTACATCAACCAGCAATCCACTGGAGCATCCTTCCACATGGTGGACCTATACAAATTGGAGAACAACAACCACAACAACTCGTCCAACCACAACACGAGCCTCCACCACTACTAAAAAATCCAAATCACATAAGAAGAAGGAAAACCAAGTGGTTAAAAGTGAGGAACTCACACTCGGAGCCAACTCATCTAGTGTTAGTGCGAAGTTATTAGTATTATGCGTACTATTCGCAACGATCGTTGCAATGCGATGAAGTTTTCGTTGAATATGACTATCACACTTGAATGTTGATCAGTTGAGCATCTGGGTGTTCTTAACGAACTTCAAAAATCTACCTACAGAAGTTTTTGTTTTATACACAATTCATGAGGTCTTCTGAATTTTACTGGTAGTTTTTTTGGTGGCCATTATTTTTTATTCCTATTTATCTATATTTATTTTCATGATAATTCATATCACCCTTGTAGAAAGTAGTTTATGTGATCATATTCTTGCCTTTCCCGAATTCAGCACAATTTATAGATTCACTAAAGCTTAGAAACTATGAAGTTGTGGTATATAAAATTAATATTTATGTTCCATTCAATCAAAATAATCTAGCATTTATTTCTTTAAACAATGAAGAGGAAGCTTAAAAGCAGTGGTTATCAGTTCTTATATGAAAAAAATCGCTACATGGCCTAAGAACAACTTGTCAGGCTATTTATGGCCTCCTATAAAGTTATAACATTGGCCTAAATGAAGAATATTTTCAGCTGAGACATTATGCGAAATAACTAAAGGGAATTATTTTAAAACAAAGTATTATTAAATATTTTTCATTTCAGATTGGTTTCACAGAATCTTCTAGTAGTCTGGTGAAAATATGAATAAATAAATAGGTAGAAATTGTATATTAATTCAAAACTTTTTAAATGTCAAACTTGGAAAGTTTCTGAACTTTATTTATCAAGTTTCCTTTGAATAGAGAAAATTAACTGTCGGCAGTCATTGTTTACTAAATTATTAACCAGACTCAATATTCAGTCTCTTATGGTATGTTTAATTTCCCAGTGAATTTAGTTATTTTGTGGTAAGTTGGTCCAAAGGGCCAAGTTTATTCAAATAACAGCATTTTGATATAATGAGTTGGCCACATATAATGCTATTAAAAAAAAATTTAGCCAAATTTCTTCGAATGGTTCTCACTGGAAAACAAATGTGTATGACTAAAATTTTCATCATTAAAATATATTCAGATTTCTGGAGTATCAAACCTGTTTGGTGGATTCTTGTATTACTACGAAGGAGAAATTTTTTCATAGGTTATGTTTCAGTGATTAATTAATGATTGTACCTTTAGATGGGTATGAGAATTTTCAAATTCCAGTGAAACTTGAAAGGGCGTATTTTTAAAGTCCCTTCTGGTGTTTGATCACTCGAACTAATCCAGAAATTTTGATCACTATGTCTAATCAATATCTCTTGAACAATTCCATGCAATGAATTGCCTGTTACTATACTAGAATTCTGTAGAAATTCACTGACTCAAAATTATTTTCCTTACATTATTTTCACTGTGGTATCAGGGTGCTAGCAAACTGAATTTGTAGTGGAATTCTTGGGGGCGAAAAACCTGCTGAATCTTGAGGCATTTTCATATTAAAAAAAATTCGATATTAAATTTGAATCCAAAAGTGAACGAAATTTTGTTGGTACCAGCTCACTTAAATCGCTTTGTTTGAAATCTGATACCACGGTTTGTGATGTCACACTATAACGCCAAGTTTCTCTTATGATGCATTGAAGCATTTGAATTCAATTATTCACCCCATGAAGAAGAAATTCTTTGATCATAAAGGACCAATACTGAATTGAATTAAGATGCTTTGATCAGAATAATTTACAAACGACACGAAAGAAATTCCTCTCGAAATCTTAGCAAGTTTTGTGATGCTTGCAATGTGATAAATAAATATTGCCCCTTTTCAGCAGTTCATCTCATTTTCATTAGAGAGTTGGATTTATATTTTGAAAATTTAAGTATTCGTTTTTTCAGTGTTCCTCTTCATCTTTTATCAAGGAGTGTTATAAATATTATATTCGAATTTAACCCTTTGAAGACTAGTGTAATGAATTGTGCCTAAATGAATGTGAATTTTGTTGATGTCATCGAAAAGACCTTTGCCTTCACAGTAAAGTTCACAAGACACATATAAAATGGACAATATGATATATATTTTTATTTATGCTTCAAAAATGAATTGGTGTTTGTACAGTTTTTATATGTTATCAAGATAATAAGCGTAATTGCACTTTAGTGACCAATTTAATGAAATGGACATAAAATATTGTGTAAATGTTATATTTTTTTGGTCAGTTGGTTGATTCGTAGATTATAAACAGTGTTGAACATTCGATTCCGGGATACTTGTATAATTGTCAAGACTGAAATCTAGTTTTATTGTGTTTCTACGAAAGTATTAATCTTTGAATAGTGGTTCTAGTATTTCCGGTTTCGGGTATTATTAAATGTTCGTTAGTATATATTTGTACTTAATTTATATTCCCCAATTTGTGATTTATTATTAACCAATATTCTCCATGACATTTTTTATTAGTATTTATATTAGTATTATTTTACTTTATTTTTAAAGTAGTTACTGTTTATCAAAGTATTCCTTATGGAAAATGTACAATTCTATTTAATGAACTCATCATATTTCACCCTGTTTCTTATCATTATCACATTTTGTTCCATCATATCCGTATCATTGATTTACTGTTCCTATATCACATGCACTTAGTGAAAACATCATGGAAAAGATTGATTTTTTTGAGGGTGATACTCTAAAGAGATCTAAGTGATTCGGTCATTATTTTGCTTTGTGCTTTGTTACAGATTGAAAACATTACATCCCCACCTTGTTTTGTAGTATGGTCACGTGAGAATATATATTATAATTTCGAAAATAGATATTTTTTTTTTTTTTGAAAATATCTGCATAAAATGGTATGAGTTGATTAAGAAATCATAGACGATGCTATTCTATCCATTTTATGATAAAATATTGTTTTATTTCCGGATAAGTAATTAAATTGATGGAACAATTATCGATGATTGAAATCCTTACATTTTATTTCAGTTTTTAAAGATAATAGACTGATTTGTTTTTTTTTAGTTTCAAAATTCATGATACTTTTAACAATATCCATTTGAAATTTCAATAGTCATTTTGTTGGAAACTGAAAATACTAGATCTGTCGTGTGTAGGGAAGTAGTTAACAATATACTATAATTGATGTACTTTTAATTATAAAGAACATTGCAGAAGCCATAGACATAATGAACATTCGGAAAATTCTCTTGATAAGTGTTGAAATCCGTATTCAGTTGTATTACTCCGTATGTTACAACTTTATTGATTGCCCCTCGATATTTTTCTGTTTCACATAAATGTATATTTTTTAAAATAGTTCATATATTAACAGACCCACGTTTGTTATCACGAACCATAGGTGAATACACTTGTATGTATTATGATTGTAAAATGCACCTTAATATAAATATAACTTAATGAGTATATATATATATAATTATATAAAATATACATAATGCCATTTTTATTTGATTTTAATTTCAAACAACCCATTTCAATAAATAATTCTCATTGTGGAGCTTCAAAAGACCAGCATGATACTAAATGTTTCAGCCTCTCCCTAAAATCGTTTTTTATTTTTCATAGTACCATCCAAAAATCGTACTGACAATTGTTCCATATTAGTGGCTTCAAGATATCTCGTGGCTAGTTTTTCCTTGGAACGGTAGCGTTTTCATTTTGCCAAATGTATAAATTTCGAATTTTGACTGAAAATACCTTCAAGGTGTCCAAATACGGAATGAACAATGATGGACCCAGTACACTGCCAAGAGGTACTTCTGCCGTTTCAACCATATTATCTCTATGAAGAAGCTTGAAATCCGACCTTATGACCTCCAGTATTTTTATTATCACCTGGAATTCAAATATGGTTGTTATCTAAAGCATTGTTTAAACAATGTCTAAAGTATCTAGTTGTTGTGAATAACTAAATATGTAACACTATTCTATAGTGAAAAGAGGTTACAGTCCACTGAGACTTTAAGGTCTATCGTGCTCCCTAACAGAGCTGTTATCATTGCGCCTTCCAGTTCCAGAGATTTGATGAATTCCAGTATCTGGGACGGCTTCAACGAGGATAACTCCACACTCCTACAAGTTTCTTGCCCAAAGCACTCTTTCCTTTGGCTTGCAATGGCATAGCATTCCATAACCAGGTGAATAGAATTTTTTTCCTCCTCCCCACAGAGTCTACCTTCGATAAACCCATTCTCGACAGATGCTTCTTTAGGCGACACTGTCCTGTGAGAGAGTCAGTGAGTAGGTGAAGTTGGTTCTTACTGAGATCCAGATATTTTTTGGATCTAGCAAGTTCTGGAGGAACTTTTTGGAGTGATCCATCCCTGGAAGATCCCGCCAGAGAGTTCTTTCTGGTCAGTGTATTTTGGCCTCTTCGTTTCCTACGATTCCCGAATGACCGGGAACCCAGATTGAAAAGCTTCTGATAGTTTCTTTCTAGATTTACATCTAGACATCTTCCGATTGCAAGTATTTCCGTTTGAAGGACGCATGTACAGGAGCCTAACGATAGTGCACACTTGGTACTTGTCCCTCAAATCCCAGCGCCAGCTCCTTCAGCGGTTTTAGAACTGTATACCATTTTATTTTTTATTGTATTTCCTTCGAGATTGTAGTCGGTGTATTCCCGTTCCCAATCCTCTCTTTTGCTTAGCATTGTACTGAAGTTTCTTCTCAATGCTAACTTTCTTCATCATTACATCACAAGGAAGGTTTGCAGATGAGATATTGTCTGTTTCTTCTTTAGATATCCTGAGGATGGCCTCATGGGCATCACTAGATGTCCTAGAGGTGTGAGGTCTGTGATGATCTCAAGCGCCCTATAGTTGGCCACGTTTTCATAGCTCCCGTGATGCACACACAGGCAAGCCTTTTGTCGAGCATTTTTCTCGTACTTGTCTGACTTGCCTTAGCAAACCATCAGAGGCAACTGGCCCATATGTGATTTTAGGTTGAACAATATCATAACGTACATCCATCGCAGTATTTTTGGATTACAACCCCAATTCCTGCAGCATAGCAGGCGCTATGCCATCAGAGCCCTTGTGGCTGATGGCAGAGCTACTATAGTAGCATTATCATACTAAATACCTTATTTTTCATGGGAAATTCTATGAGCCTTGCCTTAACATTGCTTTTTCAAATATCTATAGGGAGACAACCTGTATATGGGTCTATTGTTTCGACTGCATGTCTTCTTCCTTTTTCCAAAAATTGGTTTTACTAGAGAATATTCCAGCTGATTTGAACAGTATTCCAAATTTGAATGAATGAATTATACGTTTACATTTACGGTTTTCATATCATCGTTATAAGTATATCAAAGCAACTGTTGAGTACGAGTGATAATTTTCATTCTATATGTATATTAGAGAAGCCATCGACCAATGGAAGATTTACAATTTCTTCAATAATCGTGAAATGAGCATCTCGAAAAATTTGTAATTTAATGTAATATAAACTGTACTATTGAGTAAGTAAATATAAAAAATCAGTAAAAATGGATGGAAAACATATTCGAAAAAAATATTTTGAGGACTGGAACATGAAAAATGTATATGTGAGCGACCATAATGATGAACCCTAGCTCGTGAAATAACAGTACCTATAATAACGTTTTTCAATGAAATGTAAGTTCAAATTGGACCATATATGTTTGAATTTGGGTGTCAAAAACAAAGTATTTTTATTAATTTTAAATTGAAACTGGTATTTCCCTTATGTATGGCTATGAATTTCTATCGCAGAACCTCATTGATAATATGTCGTAGCCTACCTATTTTATATTTCGTAGGCTACGAAAATATCTATTATCTAGAAATTCACATACGCGAAATTTCCCGCGAAAATTGGCAAACCGTTGCACTTACTCGCGAATAGCATGCGCTGTGCAAGTATTCTCCCCGCCATACCCCTTATAAATTGTTTCCTCATTTCGCCGACGAGCCTGCAACGCCAGAACCACCATTTTCTTCCGGTGCTTCGGTTATTCTTGTATCTAAACATTCTGATAAAAGTCGTTTATATTATTATATATCGTATTAGAAAAAAAAAAGATATTCATCTAGTCACAGTTAACTAACCTAAAATAATGAGTGAAAATAGGAAATGCATTAGCACTTTGGATATGGAAAAGGTGTCTGCTATTTTATTGGACATTGCCGGCACAACAACGGCCATCTCCTTCGTTAAGGTAGGTTCTGATACCGTTTTTTCATTGCGAATTGAAATATCAATAAAAGTACGATTAATTGACTGCTGTTATCCACTACCGGAATTTTCAATCATGAACTCAATTGAATACCGTCTTATTTCATGTTTTAATTTTTGAATACTGTTATTCTATGTTTAATTTACACCAATTGATATTTTTTTGAATAAGATTATTCAGTATATTGGAAATATAATATGTGCTGAAAGATCGTTAAACTTGGGTGTTTCGGTTCAGGTAGAAATTTAGCTTTTGTTCCACAATAACAGGACGTTCACATGTCTAGGAGAGTACAGTCTGCCGCAAAATCTACCTAGATTCTTTGTTCACCATCTGAAAGGTATTCTTCACATAGGTACATCACATAATTCGAAGGAAATGGTTTTCGTCAACTTTTATAATTCTTTCGGAATGGTGTGAGCGAAATTTCAATGTATTTTCCTATAATAGTAGGTAGGTATACGCAGATACCTATTTTGTACAAATTATTGAAAAAAAAAATTCGAATGGTACCCAACTCAGTAGGTTTGACCTTATTCAAAAGAAATCCGGAATTACAAAACAACACATTTCTAATTATGAATAATTTTAATGATAATTCTAATTTAATTATTTTATTAAATTCATCTACATACCTATGTACTTATTACCCAACGTTTTGGAGGAAAATACTAAATTCGAAATGTGAGAGACCAAGTTCATAGCTATCCAATATAAATGAAATAAAATAAGCAAAGGACAAATTTGATCATAAAGTCTCGTCTCGTCACTTATCCTGCTTGATCAAAAATAACATTTCAGAAATGATTTAACTACATAGTACATACATACCTATCTAGGTTCCTCCTACCTGTACTCCATTCATTTTTATAAAGTATCCCGGTTGGCCAAGATTTAGATTTATCAAGTTTTTTCATTCAAAACTGATGCAGGTTGGCACTCGTGATAGTCGAAATAATTCTCAGAGACCTTGCCAATGTGACACAGGTTTCGTATTATGTACTTCTACATTTTCATACTGGAGTATTTCAAGTTGCGCAAAAAGATATTCAAATGTCTTCTGTATGTTTATTTCTTGAGAATTTCGAATAGTTGGGAATTTCATAGGTCCGTCTGTTCGTTAAGAAGTATTTCTGCCAGCTGATTCGAGTACTTTTATTCCTTTTCCGAATGAACTATCACAAAGTAACTGACTATTCTGTCGCATTATTTTTCAGTATAATTTCAACACTCGATTCTTGATTTCCGTTCAAGAAAATAGGATAACTGAATCTTTCATCTATTTATGTACGTGAAATATTTCCAGTATTAACCGAGAGAAAAGTTTCTTCAACATTCGCCAGGTCTTTGGAATTATTGAATTCACATAATATTTTCTCAATGCAAATAAACATTTTGATATATGTACGTAATTACTACCTACGATCTCTATGTAGAAACGGCAACGTTCCGTATGTATCTGACAGGAATATGACTTAAACCTAACATTTTCAAAATATATACGGTAAAATGTGTGAGAAATGTGAGAGATACTTAATTGACCATATTCATCAGCTATCGGTTGCAGCTTTTTGAGCATCTTTGGGTTGGTTTGGTACCAATGTGTCATCAATGTCAATGTTCAATGTGAAACCTCATTAATGTCAATTGACTTTGATTGTTTACAATTTTTGAAGTTTTGAACGTGCTAATTATTCCGAATTTTGATAGAGCGAAAACAATTTTTGGTGAAAATGGATGCTAAAAAGGTGTAAGTACATCTTGTGTACACCTAAATTTTATAAATAATATAATGAAACGTAAATGTTGATGAATTGGCGGGCCTATTTCAAATCAGTAATGACAGTGATGACATATTATTATTATTGTTGTCAACCCAAGAACGCTCAAAAAGCTGCCACCGAAAGCTTATGAATATGGTCAATAAAAGTGAATGGAGTGTTCAATCATAATATACTATGGTTCAATTAAAATTAAAACCAAGCTACGAAGTATATTGGCAGTGTAAAGTATAAGATGTATGCCTACTCTTACCGTGGACATGGTGTTTCAAAAAAGGTGATCCCGTCTCTAGGATAGATAGAAAACTGAAAAATAAGTGACGTTTGCTCAGTAAAAAATTTGCGTTATGCCATCCGTGTTCAAGATAAACGCGTTGAAGAAAACAAAATTATACACATTTTTACGATTTTGCCGAAACTACTGGCAACAGTGGCAACATTATAATGAAATTTTATACGAATATGTTTTGGGAGCTGATACATCCAATGAATTTGTTTTTATGTCTGACTCTCATAGAGGGCACAACTTACATGGTTCGTACCAAGTAGTATTGAACATAACTTTTTTAATGTTACATTTATTAAGTAATTAAGTTTTAACCGAGCAACCTCCTAATATTTTTCAGTTTTCTACCTTTTTCTAGAGACGGGGTCGCCTCTTTTTGAAACACCCTGTAGACAATTATTGTTTTTCATATACCTAAGACCATTGATTTCAAATACAATTATATTTATTTTCTTGAATCTTTTTTATTTAGAGAATGACTTTCACATATGGTAAGAATAAGATAAAAAAACTACCGACCGAAATTTCCAAATACTAAATTAGACAATACTAATTTGGAATCCACGTGTGTGTTGTGTGTGTCGTATCCATTTGGAATTTTACAAAAGAAATAGGTGAATCGGTACAAATCAAGGCAAATCCGGAAATAAAAAAATTACACCATTCGCGTACTTTTACCGTTAGGGATTGTTCACAGATAAGTCTCAAATTTAAATCTGAATTCCTAATGACTATTGAGTTGAATTGTAAAATTCAAAGAATGTTGTGAAGAGAATTGTATGAGATTGCCAATGCCATTCAGATATTTTGGGATGATTCTTACGCTTGCTTGGAAGAAAGTGCCGTAGTCAAACATGGACTATTATGACAGCTGCTGTCATTTTTTTATAGCTTTCAAAATTTTCACTCCACATTTTTCTGAGGGGATAGTTATATCAGTACTAAATTTGTGAAAATTTGAATGGTCAATTACACTCAGCCCACTTCCACGGTAGGGAGCAGGGTGAGAATGTAATCACCTCACTTCTGCTGCCACTCGCGCTGCTACTCGCGCTACCAGTCACTCCCTAAATTAGCGGTTTTTCGTGCGGCAGTCAAAGGACCGGCAGCGCAAGTGGCAGGGAGTGATCACATTCTGCCCAGTTACTGTCGTGCTAACGTTGGGTACGTTGTTAATTGTTGCGAAAAATGTCGACGGAGAGGAGCAACGAAAAAATATCATTTCTAGAACTCCTTGAGATCGAAAGAGTGGTATGGGATTCTTCTGATAAAAACCATGAA
This sequence comes from Adalia bipunctata, assembly GCA_910592335.1. Taxonomy (NCBI): domain Eukaryota; kingdom Metazoa; phylum Arthropoda; class Insecta; order Coleoptera; family Coccinellidae; genus Adalia; species Adalia bipunctata. The sequence continues at coordinate 5,940,833 of OU342949.1, read as the reverse complement.
CTTAAGAACAAAGTGCACGATGTATTGATATCATCCACCATCTTCTACGACGACGAACTTTCTTTTGGAGTTTATATGTTTTCAAGACACTCACATTTTTATATACCTGAATGAAAGTGTAATAAGAACCAGAGCGCTGAGGCTGCAATTTCGTCGTCCGCCATTGCCAAAACTTGATCGTGAGAAGAATGTTTGAGCTGAGTGTAAATACTCACTGCCTTTCCATACTGCCGCAGAAGTATTCCAGGAAATATTTCTGGCAGCGCGAGTAGCAGTGGAAGTGGCTGAGTGTAATTGAGGCATTACAAGATCCAATAACGCTGACCAAAAGATGATTCAGATTGTTACAACAAAAAGTATTTTGTAGGGAATATCCCTATTTAACCTAAATGAATGAACATGAAAAACTAAGCTATAAGTGGATATAAATTTCATGCTTATATACAATCCGCAATTCCTCACTTACTCGCCCACTATTGTTAAGCTTTTGGTAAAAGGAATTTATAAATATGAAATTTTTTTGGTTATGATATTTTAAGATTATTGAGATTTTTTCCTCAAGTCCCTTTTAACAATTGTTTCCATTCATTATGTCGACTTGGAGTATTTTATCCATCCAAAAACTGCACTTACCAATTCATTATTCAGTCTCCTATTTCATTTGAAGATTTGATTTTTTTTATTGTAGTTGAAGAACGTCTTGTGTAATTCCCTCTCGTTTTTTTGATTCAACAATTTTTGGAATTGCTACTATGGGAAAATTACGCAAAACCCCTCACCTCAATTTTCTTCAAGAACGTTAAGTTTACTTCGGCTTCGGGTACGTGGGATATGAATATGCTGTCGGGTCTCTATACAGATACAGGGTGATTCTTTGACTTGTACATACAGTCGAACTTCGATAACTCGAACCATGATCTGCCAAAAAAAATTCGAGTTATCAAGACTTCGAGTTATTGAAAAAAAAATCTTCAATCTTGGTGCTGTTGCCAACCAATTATTTGATTCGAGTTAACAAGAATTCGATTTATCGAAGTTCGACTGATTTTAACTGTCATCAAAAGAAACTTTTTTCATATACATACCATTTTTCAAAATTCAGTTTCGTTTGAAATATATAAGGTGTCGAAAATCATTTTAGAAATCAAAAGTATTCCTATGTTTTTTTTCAATAAAATGCGTCGTTTGTGAGTTATTTCCAATTTCACCCGATAAAATTTGACAGAATATTCAAAGAATGGCTGAAATTTCTAAACTCTCTGATCTCTATACAAGTTAACAATGTTGGCAACATACAGGGTGTCCCACGGTCGAGTGCCTATTAGACGTTTCTGGAGAACTGGACATATTTGAAATCTGAAAATTGGGATTATGATATTGTTCGGAATTCTCTACGGACCGAAAATATTTTTGGAGCTTGAGCACTTCCGGTTATACCAGGAGTGGAAATAAATTTGTTCAAAAAATTTATTTTTCAATATTTTCGTTTCTGATATGATTGAGTATTCAATGCTGAATACATTTCTGTTGAAACCACTGTATTCATTCGAATAGTTTGCGAAATATCGAAAAAAAACCTAAAAAAATGTCAAATATTCATAGTCAGTGTTATGTCCATTATTCCTATTCTGAACATCCCGAGTGTAAACCGTTCTCACAACGTCAAAGTAGAAGAATGTAGAAAGGTCATGCATCTTTTGAATTTCATAAATATCATCACAGGGTGTTTCAAATTTTGTGTCGAAAACTGTGATCGAAAATTGGCCATAACTTCTGTTTTTCAAATTAGAACCCTATTTTTTTATGATTGCGTTGGATTCTGCGAAGAAAAATAGTGATAGCACTCTCAGATGTTCTTGCTCCTAAATTGGGTAATCCTCGAGATATTTGAGCTTTTCTGGATTCATGTTGTACGTAGAGTCAAATTCATCTTATCTTTCGTATGAGAATATTCTGTGACCATAGAAGATAAATTATCCCATTGATAATTCACAAGTGACAGCTCTAATTTTAGGCATTAACCTTACTTCTCGATTTTAATTCAATGCTTACTATGGTTTCATAAGAATAGTCATCTGTTGGCATGAGAATATTCTGTGACCATAGAAGATAAATGATCCCATTAATAATTCAGAGGTGACAGGTCTAATTATTAGTTGTAACTATGGTTTTATAGGAATATTCATCGAATCACTTCAGATTCGATGAATTTGACTTTACGTACAACATAAATCCAGAAAAGCTCAAATAACTAGGAAATTACTGATTTTAGGAAAAAAAGCATCTGAGAGTGCTATCATTATTTTTCTTCGCAGAATCCAACGCAATCATAAAAAAATAGGGTTCTAATTTGAAAAACAGAAGTTATGGACAATTTTCGATCAGAGTTTTCGACACGAAATTTGAAACACCCTGTAATGATATTTATGAAATTCAAAAGATGTTTGACCTTTCAACATTCTTCTACTTTGACGTTGTGAGAACGGTTTACACTCGGGATGTTCAGAATAGGAATAATGGACATAACACTGACTATGAATATTTGACATTTTTTTAGTTTTTTTTTTTCGATATTTCGAAAACTATTCGAATGAATACAATGGTTTCAACAGAAATGTATTCAGCATTGAATACTCAATCATATCAGAAATGAAAATATTGAAAAAAATATTTTTTGAACAAATTTATTTCCACTCCTGGTATAACCGGAAGTGCTCTGGCTCCAAAAATATTTTAGGTCTGTAGAGAATTTCCAACAATATCATAATCCTAATTTTCAAATTTCAAATAAGGCCAGTTCTCCAGAAACGTCTAATAGGCACTCGACCGTGGGACACCCTGTATACTCCATTCACTTTTATAAAGTATCGCGGTTTGCCATGAAATTTTGACACATTTCACCGCGTATATTTTGAAAATGTTAGGTTATGGTCATTGCACTGTCAGATACGCCCACAACGTTGTCGTTTCTGCTAAAAAATCGTAGTAATTACATATTTATCAAAATGTTCATTTACTTGGGGAAATTAATGAATTTGAGAAAATATTATGTTAATTCAGAAGACATTTAAATACATTTTTGCACAACCTGAAATACTCCAGCATGAAAATGTAGCAGTTCTACGAAACTTGCGCCACAGTTAAATCTTCGAAGAACTAACTCCAATTACAAAGTTGAAAAAGAGTAAATAGAAAGTAGACCTGGCAATGTCGCTTAATTTTCACGAGTGCCAACCTGCGTCTGTTCTAGGGGAAAAAACTTGATAAACCTAAATCATGGCCAACCGCGATACTTTATAAAAGTGAATGAAGTATACACCTAAAACTTTCTTTCATTCACAGAATGGATACAAAATGGGTTAGGTTAGGTTGATTAATAATAAACTCTGATAAATTGATTGGAAGATACTCTTCATAAGATGTTTTTGGGATATCGAGGAAAAAATGGACAAGTTATTAGTGTTTACAAACTAATCTTTAGAAAAATCGAAGAAGGAACTTATTTTGATGGGAGAAATAGCTTTTTAATTGCAGATATAATCGGACAAAACTAATAGTTCTTGTTCTTGTTAAGAAATATTCTTATTCAAATAAGGTTAGTACTTGAGTACACTGGCGGATCCAGACAGTTTTTCAGGGGGGGGGGGCAATGAATAAATATAAATTTTTTACCAACGTTATAGCACTACTTATAAAGGGATTATTGTCAATTTCGAGGTCCAAGGGTAGGGGAGTCATGTGTCCGCCTGTGCTTGAGTATTCCCTAGATGTGTATCAATTCAATTTAAATCGAAAAATATGAACTTCGAGGTCTTTGCAGAGAGTCGTATCAGGCACATATTTGGCCCAATTTTTTTCAAATGGCTATATCTTTTTAACAGGCGAAAAATGGAAAATGAAAAAAAGGTTTTTTTGGCCTCAAGAATCTACAGTTTATAGTAATTTACGTAACAAGTCCGGAAAATAGGGTTTTTTTCGGACGAATAGACAAAATTCTAGGACGAGCCGGAGGCGAGTCCTGGAAGTCTGTGAGTCCAAAAAAACTATTTTCGGGCGTGTTGCGTACAATATTTTTTCGCCAACCGTGTAGAATTACAAATCAATGAGACGACACATTTCTTTATTAAACATTTTGATTCTTATTTGAATCAAACAAAACAGAACTGTCATCCGTTATTTCGTTGCTATTGTGATGATCATGACAATGACAACAACGACGTGATTTTTTCCGGCCTAGTCCGAAAAGTACGTACTTTCCGGACTAGGCCGGGAAATGCTACTTTCTCATTGAACAAGCGTCCGGGAAGTGGGTACATCCCGGACGGTTGCCGAAAAAATATATGTACAAGTCAAAGTTTCTCACTGTGTATGACCAAATTTGATAACCAACTGAATGAGTGTTATGTAATACGAAGGTGGTGGACTTTTTTTTTAATGGTATCAGGCGATGTCTTGCCACAACATTTTTTTGAGCGTTCGTGTTTTAGTTTTTCGATTTTTTTACTCAAAAATCATTTCTATTTTCCTCCATGGGGGCAGTTGCCTAGTTTGCCTACACTGCCATATGGAGATAAACCGCCCCTGCTTATATCCCTTATGATTTGAATTTTCATTGATTTTGCACTCGTCGGTTGTTTTTTGACTGATGGATTTATTTTTCAAACATTAATTAAATATTATTCATTTCGTTATATTATAAAACTATTCTTCTAGGAAACACTATACCCATATTTAACAAAAAATGTGGAAGAATTCCTGAAGAGTAGCTGGGAAAATGATGATGTTAAAAAGGCTGTTGAGCAGTTCGAGGAAAAAGATCTTGATGCAACTAAGGCAGCTGAACTAGTTAAGAATTTGACTGAAAAAGATGATTCCAATATGGGTCTGAAAACTATTCAAGGATTGCTTTCTAAGAAGGGATATGAGAGTGGAGATCTGAAGGGACAGTGAGTATCTTGAATTATTTCAAAAGCACATTACATTGATACAAATTTTCAAGCATTTCCTTTTCCTCTCTGATTAATCATTTTCATTTCAGTGTTTTTGATGATTTACCAAAATTCTTAGAAGCCTGGTCATCAACCAAGAAGTTTGCTGTCTTCTCTTCTGGAAGTGTACAATCACAACAGCTTCTTTTTGAGAACAGTACAGCAGGAAACCTCATCTCACATATCAAAAAGTTCTTCGATCTGTCAATTGGATCCAAAACTGATTCTGAAACTTACAAAACAATAGCAAAGGAATTGGAAGTTGCTCCTGCAGATATTTTATATTTGACTGATGATGTTGAAGGTTGGTCTTTGCTTAAAAAAAGATTAGTTTTGAAACATGCTTCAAGCTATGTCAGTGCTTTCAATGACAAAACAAACAGCAAAACATGTAAACACTAAGATTGATTCCTTCTGTCAAGATTTTTGCGAATTGAATTGGCTTCAGTCGTGACATTAGAATTTTATTCAATAACACAAAACTACTGATTTTAAAGACATGTAATGTTTGGAACACTCCAACTAGTTTTTGATGAGCAATCGATAGGAATCACAAAATTATATGGTTCCCATTTGTAAAAATGAGTTTTCATAGTTTTATCGAGGCTGACTTCGAAGCCCTGTTTCAGACACGCTGTATAATATTTCCTCATAATTATTACAAGAAGTAGTAGTAGCGTACTTTCTTTTGTTCCACTGTTACAATGAGGAATTTTGGAGATATAAACACTGATTTGTGACACCCTTTCTGTCAAGAAATCTGAGAATCTGGCTATAGGCATATGAAAATGAGTGCTACTCACTAAGGTGTGACACGAAATTGTGATTTTAGAGCTCACACAACCAACATCAAAATATTTCTCATAAATGACCCTGATCTCATCTACATGGTTTGCCGTCAATAAATAAATAATCTAATATTATCCGGTTTGGCATTGATGTTTTTGATATTGTGGAGGCGTTAACAAGCATTTCCCTATCTAGGAGCTGCGCTGATAAAACGCTTCCACTCTCTGAAATGTTCATGTTATCGATAGCTTTTTTCTGTTTTAATTCAGAGGCTGAGGCAGCGAAGTCCGCTGATGTGAATGTTGTGCTTATGGAACGTGAAGGAAATGCCCCAATATCAGAAGAAGCAAAAGCTCACTTTGCAGTTGTCCAGTCCTTTGCGGACATCTCTGTGGAAAATATGAAGAGAAAAATCGTTGAAGTGGAAGGTTCTAATGAGGTAAGATTCACTTGAAACCTTAATCCTTCATTTTTGTATTAGTTTTTTTTATTCATTGTCTTTTCGAATTTATTTCTAGACTGGTTGCAAAAGGGTAAAACAGAAGGGCATTTAAGATGTTTGTGTAAATTACTTAAGTGTTGTTCTTGTAATATGTGCAATATTGATATATGCATTGAAAATGGTATTGTTAGATTTTTATGTTCAATAAAAGTTTTTCATGCAATGTGACTTATTAATTCTAACTCAGAAATAAATTGTTCATTTTTGTATCATTAACTGTTGTCTTTTTGCCGTTTATTCATGTTACTTTTGGGAGTTACAATTTATTCCTACTGATGATTTCAATTAACTGTTTACAGGAACCCCCAACCAAAATGGCCAAAATTGAAGAGAATGAAGGTATTATTGAAAGTGCTCAGGAAGATGTTCCAAATGAAAAGAAAGATATAGAAGTGGGAGTAGAAGCCATGGAAGTTGATCAAGAACCTATTGCTACAGAAAAAGGTTAACAGTGGTGAACAAATATCATTTGTCCAGCATTAAGTTTTTCCTTTTTTCAGTTGAAGGTGAAAAAGCTGCTGCTGAAGATCTAGTGATTGAAGCCAAAGAGGCAACACCAGAAGAAAATGAGGTGCAGGAAAAAAGTGTTCAAATGTCTGAAGAAAGTAAAGCTGAAGAACAACCTGCAGCAATGGAAGTTGATTCAAAAACAGATGTTAATATCAAAGAACAAACAATAAAATCAGAAACTGAAATAGGAACTCAAACTAAACCTGCAGTGACTAATGAATGTGAAACCCAAACCACCATCTCATTGGCTGCTGCTGACGACTTACCGATTAAAAAGGTTGAAGGTATATTGATGTCATCTGAAGGAGCTGCTGAAGTGGAGAAGAAAGAGGAACATACAACTACCAAAGAGGCAGATAGTAAAGTAGCAGAAATAGAAAAAAAAGAGGTGGAAAAAACAGATACCGAAGTTACAGAAAATAAAATTGAAGAACAAAAAGAAAATGATACAGAAAAAAATCAAGAAGTTTTACCAGAAACAGAAGTGAAAAAAACAGATACTGAAGGGAAAGAAGATAAAATTGAAGAACAAAAAGATGATACAGAAAAAAGTAATCAAGTTCTACTAGACATAAAGTCGGATAGTATGGCGACGGAAGAAAACAAAGAAAACATCAAAGTAACTGAAGAAAACAACAAAGAAGTAAATAAAGATAATGGTGAAGCTGTAAATGGCGATTCTTGTGAAAAGATTGATGAAACGAAACCTGCACAGAATGGAGTAGCGGAAGATAAAGAAACACCTAAAGGATGTGAAGAAATATCCAAAGAAGGTGAAGAAACATCAAAAAAAGTCGAAGAACCAACCAAAGAAAGTGAAGCAACACCAAAAGAAGGTGGAGAAACTTCGGAGGACAAGAAAGAAAGTGTTGAAAATAATGGTGCTGAAGAAGGTGTTCTTGCAGAAGCAAATGGTGTGAAAGATGAAACTGTTGAGGAACGAAATGAGGATACACTTGCAAATGGTAAAGGAAGTGAAGTTCCTAATGGTGAAGCTATTGAATCAACAAATGGCACCAAAGAGTTGAATGAGGAAGAAATCAAAGTAAAAAAAATTGGAAACAATGTTGAGAGTGCAGCTGTTAGTGTCGAAGCTTAACTATCAGCTATATCACTGAAACTTGAGTTCTAGAATTTTCCAATTTACAATTATTTATTTACTATCTGTTTAAGTTGCTGTAGGTAGAGTTTCGTTAATAATTTTTATTTTAAAACTTGTTTCTTTTTCAATCGAGTTCATTTGAGAAAATTCATGAACTTTTCTGTTGCTTCAGTCAGTTGTTCTTCAGTTATTCCTAGTAGTTACAAGTGCCAAATTTTTTATGTTTCAAATTCAAGACTGTAATTTGTGGAGACTGTTTTTCGTGAATCTTAAATGTATGACCAGCTCAGCAGTATTAAAATTCATTTTTTAAGTTGGAGGATTACAATTTCAATATGTATTCCATATTATAGAAGGAAATCTATACTTGATGTTAGTATCCTTGACTGATGTGAAAATGAGGCTGTTTATTTTTTATATATTTTTTTTACTCGAATTCGTAGTCCTCCTAATTGTAAGACTAAACATTTTTAATTGTTAACTCTTGTATGTGATAAATTTGATCAATCCACAAATAATATTCATCTGAATCATGAGAAGTGTTCCTGTAAATATATCTGAATTCCTCATTCCTGTGAATCTTGATGTTCAAGGAGGAATTCCTTCAGATAGGCATTTAAAATACTCACTAAGTTATGCTCTCTTGGTTTCATATGAACTTTTTGTATACGTCTATTATTTATAATACATTTTGTAGTACTATATGTATACTGGAGTTTTTCTTTAAGCAACCTTCTCTCTGGCCTCGAGGGGACCTTATACTCCGGCCGACGGCACACATTCTCCATTCAAAAAGTGAGTTTCGTTTTTCCAAGTTCACGCTTTAAGTTTTCCTCCTAAAGACTTAATTTTCTTTTTTGATTGTAGTTTAAGGATGTCTGGAGGTCACTTCAATTTATTCTCTCTGAAAGAATCGATTTTTCACATAAAGAATCTGGTTAAATTTGAAAGTCTATGAAATTTGACTTGACGGCGGTTGTTTATCATGATTTGGTAGAAAACTCATTGGGTTGCTCTCGGCAAATCAATTTTCCATATTTAAAAAATATATTCCCATTTGGATAGGTGCCCAGATAATGACAAAAAATGAGAGAAATACTGTAAAGACTTCCAGAAATTGTGAAATCGTAGAGAACCGTCTGAAATTCCAGGAGAATAGTGTTCCCCTTGCCCCCTTGTAATATACATAGATGTCGCATTTTCCATTTATCAGTTTTCATTTTGTTGTGGAAGATGCTTTTATAACCTCAGGTTCCCGTAATCATGAACATCTGGTTTGGTTGGGTGCGGAAATATTTAATCTATAATTTTTTTCAGAGTTCAGAATATTTCGAAATATTCAGGCTACCGGATGGTTGCCGAAAAAAGCTCTTTTCGCTCATGTCGAGTTTTTCCTTAATAACTCTGAGTCTTCATTTTAGGTATAGGGTTTGTTTATGGATCAACTTCTCGTTCTATACGTAGAATCGAATGAAAAATATAGGTTTGACGAATGTGATTTGTTGAAGTTGTTGATTTTTTTGTAAACACCCTCTGTGGTTTTACAACTACCTATTCGCTCATTTGAATATTTTTTCAAAGAAACTTCTTTTGCGAAAATATTCGAAAGCCTGCTAGTCCCTGTTTTCGCCATTTGTTCAATAAAATTCTCAATAACCAATCAAATCTCTCATTCTCAATAACCTACTTACCGTTGAGTTTTCACCGAAGACATGGCATATTGGAGAAATTGCCATCTGATGACGCAATTATATACCAAATGTGTTTTCTGAAGTACACACAACCAAACTTATATGGAATCACCCAGTATTAAGATGAAATATTATTTTGATATCTCTTTCGTTAGAAGCAAATAAAAAGTGCATGTGTTTACTCACAAAAACAGTTAGGTTCATAAGCACTTGATAAGATTTGGCTTTGCAGTCTCGATTTTACCATTTCGTTCGAACGTCGCAGTGAATTTATATTTTGTTTTTTTGCGAAGTTTTGAAAAAAATGCCTTATTTGGGGTTATCGGAAGTCCAGAGAGGAAGAATTATTACTATGGTAGAACAAGGTATGTCACAAAGACAGATTGCAAGAACGGTGGGGGTTACACAAGGGGTTATTTCAAAAACCTATGCAAGGTTTCTGGAGTTAGGAACCCTAAAGAATAGGCCGAGAAGAAGTCGTGGAAGAGTAACTACAGAAAGGCAGGATCGCTTTTTAGCCCAAACAGCAAGAAGAAATCCCGCAGTATCTCATTCAGAGCTTCAAAGGCAATTTTTGCAAGCTACAGGTGTTAGTGTTTCTGTCGAAACTATCAGAAAAAGACTTCGCGCTCGGGAATTATTCAAGAGAAGAGCGTTAAGAGTTCCAGAACTATCAAGGCAAAATAAAGTTGACCGTTTTAATTGATGTTTAGAGCATGAAAATTGGACTATTGAAGATTGGAAAAATGTCTTATTTTCGGATGAGACCAGAATTGGCCTACGATCAGACGACCGGCGTGTTCGAATTTTAAGAGGTAGAGGGAGGCAAGCTAGGCTCCAAGCTGCAAGACCGATCCCTAAATACAAAGGAGGTACTGTAATGTTTTGGGGCGGAATTATGTTTGGTGAGAAAACTCCTTTAATTCCCATTAGACAATCTCTGACAGGGCCTAGGTATGTTGATCTAGTGCTACAACCTGTAGTGAGGCTCTGGCGAGGTGCTTTTGGAGATTATTTCCTATTTATGCAGGATAATGCACCTCCACATACCAGCAGAGTTGCAAAAAAATTTTTCGAAACAGAAGGTGTGACTGTTTTAGAGTGGCCTTCTTGTTCACCGGACCTTAATCCTATCGAGCACTTGTGGGATAGGATCAAAAGAAAAATTAGAGCTCGTCAAGATAATCTTAGAGCAACTTATACAAGCGGCTTTAGAGGAATGGGCAAATGTTACAGAAGAAGAAATTAACAACTTAATAGAAAGCATGCCTCGTCGAATTCAAGCTTGTATCAATGCCAGGGGTGGTAATACTGATTATTGATTTGTTGAAATCGTTTTATTTGTTGTTCAATTGTCAATTCTCAGTTACATAAAAATTATTTTTAGAGTTTACACTTTTAATTTTCTGTTCTATTATAAAAATAATCTTTTAATAATTTATATTATTTTTGTAATAAACTTGTTTTGGGAAAACTGCTCTTCACTTTTCAGCGACTTTTTTTTTTATTAAAATTCGTTTTTTCCAAATAACAGGGTGATTCCATATAAGTTTGGTTGTGTGTAGGTTCCGTACGTCGTTATAACCGCATGTTGCAGAGGTCTGAAAATGTGGTAGATTTCTAGTTTAGGACCCCCTCTCCGATCTTCAAAATATTTTGCCCCGTGCAAAATTATGAATATTTTTCGTGAAACATCTAAAAGGCCAGAGCGGTGATGAATCGCCCTGTATTTTGACGTACGTTACTCCACCTATTTCATATACCTACTTATATTTTTCACCACTATCCTTTGTTTCTTTTATTAGTAAGTATAAGTACGCTTGGAATACTAATTAATTAATTTTTTTCAATCTATGGGATTATCCAACAGAATAATTCGTTATAAAAAGTTCAAATCACCACTCATGAAAATTGATAGTAAAACGTCTGCAGTGAAAATGTAATTAATTCAGCTCAAAAAGTAATAATTCTTCACCTTCTGTTACCTAAACGATATTGACAGAAACGCAAGAAAAAATACTCGAATCGAGGTGCTGAAATAGTACATTTCATTACTAGTCCAGAAAGTAAGCTTTTTCCGTGCGCGCGCGATGTGTTCCCGTGTGAGGCGGAGCCGAACACGGGAACTCGTGCAAGCACGGAAAAAGCCTTTCTGGACGTGTAATGAACGATATTTTTCATTACACCTCTCTGAAAACAATAACACGGGAAAATTTTGGAGCAGAAAGCATTTCGATATTGTGAAACGATATTTATTCAAAACACTGACATCTACTGTCACGCAATCGTTGCTCTGTGTCTCAGCGTAGGAATCATAGGATGCATCTATGCCTCAGCGCACCGTAAAACTTTTTGCGGTGCGGCTGCACGGAAAAGAGTCATTTTCGATGTTCTAAATCTACATGTTTTGATAGGGTTTTCAGTGCGGTGTAATGAAAAAATAATAAATGGTTCGGAAGAAATAAACAGTAATTTGAGTAATTCGCATATATTTGGTAACAAGAAAGGTCGACATCCAGGTAACAAATAATTCCAAATAGTTTGGTGTTTCGAGATGAGATGATTATCTACTTTACAACCATCTGCTCCGTCTAAGTCCATAATAGGTATTTCAAGCTATTGCTAAAAGATGGCCTATTTCAGTGTTTGAAACTTTGATTGTCGCTTCGGTCAACACGGCGATTTGTGAAAGGGGATGTTATACTCTTGCCGACAGCACCAATTCTCCATTCAAGTGCGTTTCGTTTTTCCAAGTTCACGCTTCCAATTTTCCACCTTAATAATACTTTATTTTTTTTTTATTGAAGTTGAAGGATGCCCTGATGCCACTTCAAATCATTTCATCGAAAAAAATCGCTTTTTCACGTGAAAAAATCGGGTTGAATTTGAAAGTCTATGAAAATTGACTTCATGATCGTTTTTCGGCGGTTATTGTTTATCATGTTTTGGTGGAAAACTCATTGGAGTGCTCCCGGAAATTCAATTTTCTATATTTGAAAAAAAAAACCATTTGGGTAGGTGCCCAAATAATGCAAAAAATGAAGGAAATACTGAAGACATTTAGAAAGTGTGAAATCGCAGAGAACTGACTGAAATTACAGGAGAAGAATAGTGTGCCCCTTGTAATACAGATGTCGCTTTTTCCATTTATGGGTTCTCATTTCCACTTTTTATTTTATGTTATAAAAGCTCAACAGCCTTTACACTTAGGTCCTCGTAATCACAAACATCTGGCCTTGTTTGCTTAGGTGCGATTTTATTGGTATTTGTGAGCATAAACGAAATATTTTTCTTATCGAATTTCACATAATGGAGCAAGATACTTCCTTTATCTATTTCTGATTTATACTTCAGTACCTACTGTCATTATTACGAATAGAAAGTCCTGCAGATATTTTCCTAGTTTTATTTGAGTACGACTGAACAATACCATTCTTTCAAGTTCCTTATGCTGAAATTTTCCCCGGGTATAATTATTACTGTTATAATCCCCAATTTTTCTCATTAAGTACACTGCGCAAAAAAAATAACGCACATTATGGAAATCTCAAATTTATTCTACAACTGAAGATGTTCTCAATGATAATTATTTTTATCAGAATTTAGGTATGCATGTATATGTTATCCACTTTCAACGTTTTTCTTCAATACAGATGTTTTCTCCCAGCGTCCCAGCAGGAATAAAAAAAGATGATATTATCAGATTTTGAATGTATTGGCTCCATTTTAAAATCAGTTGTTCTCGATTTTGCGAGAAGAAGGGTGGACATACACAAGAATTGCAGAAAGGTTTGGAGTTTCCCATACAAGTGTGTCCAGAATGTTGCAGCGATTCAGGGAGACAGGTATGAATGTCCGAAGACCAGGATAGGGTAGACCACGGGTAACAACTGCCATTCAAGAACGTTACTTGAGAGTTTCTTCGTTGAGACAACGGTTTGCAACCGCTCGCCTCCTTCAAAATCAGCTTGAGCAAACTCACGAGGTGAAAATTAGCACTCAGACAATAAGAAATCGCCTCAGAGAATATGATTTGGGGCCTCGTGTCGCGGCAAGAGGCCCAGCTCTTACCCCAGCCCATCGAAGGGCGCGTTTGGATTTTGCGAGAGAACATATCCATTGGGAAAGAGTTCTCTTCACAGATGTGTCTTGATTCTGCCTCTACCATTGTGATCGACGTTACCCTGTAAACAGACGTCCACATGGAAGATATGCTCAGAGCAATTTCCTGAATACTACTGGTTTCGGGGGAGGATCGATTATGGTATGGATGGGGTGGAATATCTCTGACTGCTCGCACAGACCTAGTGGTCGTTGATAATGGAGCTATGAATGCTGATAAGTAAATAAGGAACATTCTTGAAGAGCATGCCATTTGCCCCATACATTGGTGAAAATTTCATTTTCATGGACGATAATGCCAGACCCCATCGTGCGCGCATCGTTCAGGAGTACCTTGAAGAGGTTGAAGTCTCTCGAATGGAATGGCCAGCAAGAAATCCAGATCTCAATCCGATTGGCAGGTTTGGGACAACCTCAATAGAAGGCTGAGAAGTTCAGAAAATCATCCAGCTACTCTTGATGACTCAGGAATCCAACTCGGAGAAATCTGGGAAGGATTAGATCAGAACATTTTGAGATCACTCATTTTGAATATGAACCGTTGTTGCCGAGCTGTAATTAACGCAAGGGGTAGAAATACCAAGTATTAAATCACTTATCAGCATTTCAGTATTTTGAAAATTGTTCATTTCTCTTCTTTCACATAAGATTCGGTGAAATCCTGAATTTTTCTTCCATTTAATGTGTCTTGTTTCGTTCAAAACCTTCCCGAGAGAACATAAAAAATAAGTTATAAAGTCAATATGTAGAGTTAACTTTCATTAAAATTGAGATTTTCAGAATGTGCGTTGATTTTTTGCGCAGTGTATTTGATGATTTGATTGATTTGAAAACTTTCTCGAATTTCAATAAAATAAATATCGAAAAATTTTTTGCACAGTTTCTGCTGTTTTTAGCAAGATGGATTGACATAGCTCGTTGTTTGAATAAATCTATTACCAATGATATTTGAAAACGCCTTTGAAGAAATCTTTGCCTTTCAGGTGGTATTGTCGAGCCGTGTCTTATAGAAGTTGTTCTATCCGAACAGTGGCGTAGTAACGGGGGCGACAAAAATGTTAAATCTATATTTTTTTTTTCAGAATTCAGAATATTTCGAATATTCAGAACTTTAAAAAAGTTTATTCATACAAAAATATTTTCACACGAATCTTCTTCTTTTTCAACCTGTATTTATCGACCCCTGGACATAGGTCTCTCTCCACCGCTTCCATGTCTCCGGTCTCCCTATCCTGCGCCACGTTTATCCACCTCTTACCAGCCAGCTTCCTGACATCATCTACCCACCGTTTTTGGGGACGCCCGACACTTCTTTTGGTTTCTCTGGGTCTCCATACTGTTATTCTATGAGCCCATCTAGTCTCGGATATTCTTGCCAAATGACCAGCCCAACTCCACTTCATCTCCGCCACCTTCCCTAGTTTGATGGTATGGCCGAGGTAAACATATTCGCTAACGCATTCGATGGAATTTTTCCCTATATTTATGGTGATGTTGTCCGGACTCATGATTTTCGTTTTATTGAAATTCATTTCGAGTCCTATTTCAGACGCTGCTACTTCCAATTCAGTCAGTATTTCCCTCAGTTCTGTGATGTTATTACCCATGAGTACTATGTCGTCCGCAAACCTCAGATGGTTGAGTCTAATGCCATCCACAACTTTGCCCCTAGTGTTCCACTTCAATTGCTTGAATAGGTCTTCGAAAGCTAGTGTGAACAGCTTGGGCGAGATAGTGTCTCCCTTTCGCACACCTCTACCCAAAGGTATCCGTCCGGTTACTGATGATTCGTCTAACCTAATCTGTATCGAGGGCCGAGGCCCTCTCATAGATATTTTCGATGATCTTGGTGTACCTAGAATCCACTCTGGCATTTTGCAAAGCTGTAATAACAGCACTGATCTCGACAGTGTCGAATGCCTTTTAAAAATCGACAAAGGCCAGATGTAATAGAACGTTATATTCTGTACATTTCTCTATGAGGGTGCCAACCGTGTGGAGGTGGTCTATTGTGGTATAGCCCTTTCTGAAACCTGCCTGTTCTGTTGGTTGGTAAAAATCTAGTTTAGAGGTCAAGCGGTTCGTTATAATTTTTGTGAAGAGCTTTAGCTTACATAGGTGTGACAACAGGGATATAGGTCTATAATTTTCTATATTTGTATTTTCGCCTTTTTTGAATAGAAGGACGGACAACTTCTGAGCTACACCAACTAGTTGGGATCCTGACGGTATAGAGGCATTTATTCAGCAGTGCTCTTATTTTTTCCCTAAGTTCTGCTCCGCCAAATTTGATCATTTCTGCAGTCACTCGATCTTTTCCTGGACATCTATTGTTCTTCATTTGAGATAGTGTTTTTCTCAGTCTTCCTCTGTTATATCTGGAAGGTCTTCAACTTTTCCGCCGAGTTGTTTGATCTGGACAAATACAGGTCAGTGTAGAAGGATTCAACGGTTCGAATTATGTCTTCCCTATCGTGTACTATGACATCATTATTATAACGTAGCTTTGTTATTTTTGTTCCTCCTTTCGAGAGTTTTCAACGTAGGACCTTCATTTTGCAGTTGTCCTGTATCACATCCTCCATAAGCTTTGCATTGTACTCTCTATTATCCTTCCTTATTGCTTTCTTCACGTGCCTATTGATCTTCTTGTATTCGTCCATTGTTTTGTCAGTTGTATTACGTCTCTGTTCCAACAGTCTAATTGTATCCTGGCTCAATCGGGAACTTTTTGTATCCTGCGTCCTCGAACAAGTTTTCCTTATCGATGTATTCACCGCTCCCACAACTCTATCAGCCAATTCATCTTTGCCCAGTTGTTCAGCTTCAACGTTCAATAATTTCTGATGTAGGTCATTTCGACATTCTTCTTCTTTCTGTTTTATAATGTTAAGGGTTGGATAGCGTTTCCTCTTCAGAAGCTTGCTCCTCTCGGCTTTGGTGTCAATGATAAGCTTTGCTCTCACCATTCTGTGATCACTACCACTACCAGTATCAAATCTGTTCAGTACCGTCACATCCTTGCATATTGTCTTGTTATTGGAGAGGATAGAGTCAATTTCATTTTTTGTTTGGCCGTCTGGGCTTCTCCAAGTCCATTTGCGTGATTTTGGCTTTCTTTGTTGAGATAATTGGATAAGGTTTCACCTCTATTGTTTCTCCTACCCAGTCCAAATTTTCCAATGTACACGTCTCCATCTTCTTGCTCTCCTAGCTTTGCATTAAAATCTCCCATGACGACTAGGAAGTGTGATTTTTCCAACTGACAGGCTTTATCCACATCATCATAGAAGCTTTCGATCTCCTCGTCCTCTGCCTCTGCATTGTGTGTCGGCGCGTAGACCTGAATTATCTGAAGATTATATCTTTTATTGATGTTTACAACAATGTAAATGACCCTGTTGGATATTGCTTGATACTTGGTCACAGCATGTCGGAAGTTTTTATTTATCATAATTGCTACTCCTCCCACATGACTAATTTGATATGAGTTATTCTGATAGAGTGTATGGCCTGACTGTAACGTAGTGCAACGCTCTCCAGGCAGCCTAGTTTCTGATATACCAATAATGTCCCATTTGATCTGTCCACTCGCGTGTTGGAACATCTCGGCGCTGAGTGCATGGCCTTCTGTGATTCCTCTGTGGCCTTGTCGTGGATCCGTGGTGAGAGTCACAGGTGGAAGACATTTGTTGGCAATCGGGTTGCTGAAATACAGGAGCTCATTCCCTCTGATCGCTGGAGACATGTAGTGTCTGAGGACAATCCAGCTGATTGTGCCTTTCGAGGACTGATGCCTACAGACATTCATCATCACCCATTGTGGTGGCGGGGTCCTCACTGGTTGTCTTTCGACTCATCCTTATGGCCTGTTTCCTCTGTTGATTCCTCTCAAACTGATCGAGTGGACGAGGAAGCAAAGCCAATCTCCGCTTTGATGTTAGCGGCTATCTCCGATGAACCCACCTTGATTGACCGCTTTTCCTCATATCTTCGACTCAAGCGGGTCACCGCATTTTGTCGAAGATTCATAATGAATACTCGTGGTCTATCACCCCCTCGGTCAGGTTTTCTTTCCTCTGTTGAGCTCCAGGAGGCGGAGGCCTGCTTAATACGTCTCGTTCAATCCGTTTATTTTGCCGAGGAGCTGACTGAGCTTCGGAAGCCATCTTCTCGTCTCCGGCTCATCATGAAGCTTCACCTTTTCTGTGACCAGCATGGAATTATTCGTGTTGGAGGCCGCCTGTCAGCGGCCTTGTTGCCATATAGACACAAACATCCTGTTCTTCTTCCAAAGAAAAGCCATCTCACTCATCTGATCATCGATGATGCCCATTATCGTCTCCTGCACGCTGGCGCCTTGGACACTTATTCATACATTCGTCGTCGTACGCAATCGACTACGCAGGTGCAATCGATGCTTTTCCTGCAAACCTCGTCCCATGGTACAGCCAATGGGCAATCTGCCTCCCGAGCGACTATCCTCTGCCATGGCCTTTCTTACCACTGGTGTAGACTACGCCGGACCCTTTTATGTCACGAGTGCGCGATTACGAGGGGCTGTCAGCACAAAGGCATATCTGGTTGTCTTCATCTGTTTCACTACCAAGGCAGTTCACCTAGAATTGACATCTGAGCTGTCCACTCCAGCGTTTATCGCTGCTTATCGGCGGTTCCTTGCGCGCCGAGGTCACCCTTCTGTCATCTTTTCCGATAACGGGACCAATTTCGTTGGTGCTCATAACTACCTTCGTGATCTTGGCCGCTTATTGTCTGCTCCACAACATCAGCAGAGTCTTTGCGATGCCGCTTCGTCCTCCGGAACTGATTGGCGATTCATACCACCTTCCAGTCCTCACTTTGGCGGCCTTTGGGAGGCCGCTGTAAAATCTGCCAAGCATCATCTCACTCGCGTCATCGGCGAGCAGAAACTCACTTATGAGGAATTTCTCACTGTCTGCACTCAGGTTGAGGCCATCCTCAACTCCCGTCCTCTGTATCTTCCCTCATCTGACCCTTCGGATTTTGAGGCCCTCACACCAGGGCATTTCTTGATTTTCCGCCCCCTCAGCGCTCCTCCTGACCATGATGTCAGTTCCGTGTCTGTGAATCGTTTATCTCGTTGGCAATTGGTCCAGCGATTCCAGCAGGACTTCTGGAAGCGTTGGCGTCAGGAATACTTGCATACCTTGCAGCAACGTCATAAGTGGTTGCAGCCGTCTACCCCTGTCCTTCCAGGCACTGTTGTTATCATTCGAGACGACAATCTTCCTCCTCTAAAGTGGAGTATAGGTCGTATATCATCTGTTTTTCCCGGAGCTGACTCCACAATTCGTGTGGCTGATGTTGCTACCCCTTCTGGGACAGTTCGACGACCAATCGTCAAACTGTGTCCTCTTCCAAGTCAGTAGATGACTTTTTCCCTTCGTCTGTTCACTCCTTTCAGTTCTTACTGAAGGGATCCTTCAGGGCGGGCGGCATGTTGCATCGTGAACACTGCGCTGCCTACGTGACTTGATTCGGGGTTCTTCGACCCGGTAACTAGCGCACTCAGGTGACGATTTGCGGAAGTATTTTCTCGCGATTGCGTACGACAGAATGAACATGTCGTCATTTTTTAATTGTTTACACATCGTGCATAGAGAGAGTTGGTTAAAAGCAAACTAATTTCAATAGTGCCTTCTAAAGCGGATAAAATTCGTTTTGAATACTTTCGTTTCGAAAGATTAAAGTCGTCTGATCGTGTCGCCATCACATTTGTGCTATCCTCTAAGGAAAAAGTTCGCCTGTGGTTAAGCAACTTGGAACTTGAGTCACTAGTGAATTGGTCGCTACTAACGACGTCCATCTAAAGGAAAGGTATTTCCCTGTTTTCATTCCTTATACCCCCTTTCAGCTGCTAACTTAGTAGTTGACCAACTACGATTGCCGTTAACTTATATTTCTGAGGTAAGTGCCTTTATTTATTCGGTTGCTTAATTATCGGACGCATTTCTTCTGAAGTCGATTCGCAGTAATTGACTTACTGCAATCGTCTATTCCTCTTACATGTTTATGTTAGGAACTAGGAATGTTGATTGTTTCTTGCAATTATTATTGCTTATTATTATTATTGACTATTTCCCTCGTCTGAATTTCCACCAATCAGAAACGCGCAATTTTGAATCACAAATGGTTTCTAGATGGAAAAACTGTATGGCAGCAGCTGTCAGCAGTTTTTTCGGGTTTACCCGCGGCAAAACTTGACATTTGTTGTCAACGAAAATTAATAATACATACATAGATGCGTCCAGAATAATCTGTTACTCATGAAATATTCTTGTCAAATACCATTCGTGCATCTAATTTTTCCTGAGAAAAAAATCGAAAAAACACAGTGCAAAGTAATATTTTTTTAACAAAAAGCATTCGTGCAGGTGCAAAAATCCTCGTCTTCGACTCGGATTTTTGTTGCCACCTGCACTCATGCTTCTTGTTAAAATATTACTTAGCAACGTGTTTTATCGATTTTTTTCGGAAAAATTGGATGCACTTATGATATTACTTATGAAAATAATATTTTATTTCAAGTCCAAATGCAAATAAATGTTGGTAATATTCACATGTGGTGTTATCATTTCCAATATCTTTGATGGTTGCAAGGATTGCGAAATCTGTAAATTTTCAAAATTAAACAACAAACAGATAGATGTGGGGTGGGAGACATTAGTCATATGTAGAGAGGAGACTTTACGTAATCTCTCCCGTAATTCGCTTTCAAAATGATTTTTCACATTTTCAGATAAACAAACACCCAAGATGCCCAAATATAGAAAAAAACAAGACAGAGAAGTAATTCAAATGCAACAATGATAAAAAAGGCTATAGATGATATTGATAGGGGGAAATCTATAAGAGGTGCTGCCATGAAATATGGAACCGATAGAAACACATTATCTGAGGGATAGTTAGTTATAGTTATATACAGGGTGGGCTTTTCAAAACGAAACAGACGAGATAACGGTCTGGATAAATTTATTTCGAAAAAATGCTCGGACACGTCGATTTTTGTTTCGAGGGGGACAACTTTTACGGTCAAATTCACAACTATATCGCTTCAACCCTTAGTGTTAGAACACCAACCCCTAAATTTTGAATAGGAAAGATAGGGTGAATGATACCTCATTTGGAAGGTCTTTCCATCATGAATTCAGCGTAATAATTTTTTTCTCATTTAACGCATTCGTTTTCAAGATATTCAATTTTGAATTTCGTACAGTACCATTCATTCCGCTAACCATGCTATGTGAATTTATCAATTACTAGCTGGCCCGGCGAACTTTGTTTCGCCTAAATGATACCTATACCATAGCCATCTTTATCTTAAGAAGGCCGTGCCTATACTTACTGTGGATTTCACAAATCGTAATCACCAGTGATCGGAGATCAACGGTGTAGCGAAATTGTAATGATTATTGGGTTCTGATGGTATTGAAACAAGTAATATGTAACTGTGGACTGTATTGGCTGTACACGAAATAGATGAAAATGAATAACTTTATAATAGTATGTTTCTCTTGCGATGTCTGGAGACGAAGTGAAGTGGCTCGCCTCATGTCGTCGTAGTCGCCGCGTCCCCACTCCTTTGAGAGCAACCTCTAGCGGGAATTCGCCGCAACATACTCCCCCACGTTGAAAGTATCGGCTTTCAAATAGAGCTAACAGTGATTGTTCTTGACGTCATCACTGCCGAGATCTTCCAATGGCAAGGGACATAGATTGGTAACTGCACGGCGGATAGTCCCCTTCACAGTGCGCACCGAGGCTACGCGCGCAACACCATCCTTTCCAGGAAAGATTTCTTGAACTCGTCCGAGTGCCCAGCACAAGGGTGGTTGGTTGAGTTCCTTGATCAACACTAAGGCACCAATATGTAGGCAGTCTTGCTTGGATCTCCACTTCTTTCGACATTGGAGCTCATTAATATATTCTGTGGACCACTTCGACCAAAAATGCTGCAGTCGTTGCTGCATAGATTGGAAATTAGACAATCGATTCTGTTGAATTTCTCTAAGATCAGGATCGGGAATACTTGTAATAGGTCTGCCAATTAAAAAATGTGCCGGAGTCAAAGGAGCAAGGTCATTAGGATTCATGGATAAAGGTGATAATGGTCTAGAGTTTAAAATACCCTCTACCTGAACTAAAATTGTGGAAAAATCTTCGTAAGTAAGATTTGCGTTTCCCATTATCCTTTTCAAATGAAACTTCATGGATTTAACACCTGATTCCCAAAGGCCCCCAAAGTGTGGAGAATAAGGAGGAATGAAACTCCAATTAATACCTTCCGAGGCACTGGCCTCCATGATTCTGTCCTTCTGACTGATCATGAAATGGCCTAAGTCATTTAATTCATTTTTTGCGCCGACAAAATTAGTACCATTATCTGACATCATGCGTAGCGGTTTACCTCTTCGCGATATAAATCGGCGTAAAGCGGCAATGAAACACTCAGCTGATAATTCGGTGACCAACTCAAGATGTATGGCCTTGGTACTAAAGCATATGAATAATGAAACGTATCCCTTTATATGTTTACAACCTCTCCCCTTTCTGTCTTTTAAAGTGAAAGGTCCAGCGTAATCAACGCCTGTTATAGAAAATGGAGCAGATGGTGTCACCCTGGAAGAGGGTAGGTCACCCATCATCGGTGCTATACTAGAAGGCTTCATGCGGAAGCACCTGGTGCATGCATGCACAGTTTGCCTTGCTGAATTTTTCCCTGAAATAGGCCAAAATTTATTCCTGACTAAAGACAATAATTGAGTAGGACCTGCATGACCCAATTTTTTATGTTCATAGCGAAAGAGTAGTTTTACAAAGACGTGATTTTTTGGAAGCAAAATTGGATGTTGCTTGTCATATCCAAATTCTGAATTCCTGAGTCTTCCACCGACTCTCATGATTCCTTCAGATAAAAATGGCGCCAAACTCAACAATGGACTTTTGACATGTAACGGTTTTCCACGAGATAATGCAGAATATTCTATAGGGAAATGTTCGCGTTGAATTAGTCTTACAATGGCCAAGGTTCCTTGGTCGATTTCTTCTACAGTCAATGTATCAATTTTTCGCGGGCCCCTTTTCCTACAATTATTGATGAAGCGAAAGCAATAAGCCACACTACGAATTAGCCTGTTATAGTTGGAGTACCTCTCGAAGGGAAAATTAAATCCTTCATTTTGAGACACCAATGTGGTGGCTGAAATTTTCAATTCTGGAAGTTCTTCAGAGAGGGTGATAACCGGAATTGGCCAATTTTCCTGGTCTTCCGCTATCCATGCCGGTCCATGCCACCAGAGTTCACTTGTCAATAATGTAAGAGGGCTAACACCACGACTTGCCAAATCGGCTGGGTTATCGCCCGAACTAATATGTCGCCATTTAGTTATGTCGGTTTTTGACTGAATTTCGCAAACTCGGTTGGCAACAAACGTTTTGAGAAGGTTTGGAGCTGTCCTAATCCAACCAAGGACAATAGTAGAATCACACCAATATGCGATTTCATCGAAGTCAATATATAAAGAAGTGATAACCTTGTCTGCTAATCTTGCCAATATCAAGGCCCCCTGGAGCTCGAGCCTCGGAATCGTGAGGACCTTAAGCGGGGCCACCTTAGATTTGGCACAGAGGAGCTGTGACATAATTTCGCCATCCTTGTTTACACTTCTTATGTAAATGCTCGCCGCATAGGCATCCTTGGATGCATCACAAAAACAGTGCAATTCAGTACGAACACTATTTTTGAATCTAACATGACGAGGTATTTGAAGAGAATTCAATTGAGGTATTTCTTCCCTGAATTTGGCCCATTGAGTATGTATTTCCAGAGGAACTGATTCGTCCCACTTCAGCTTTTCAGACCATAGCCTCTGAAGTAGAATTTTTATGCTGACAATGCATGGGCTCAACAATCCAAGGGGATCATAAATTTGGGAAATTCCTGAAAGAATTGATCTTTTTGTGCTGAATTTATTTATATCTTTTGACGCTATTTTATAACACAGGTAATCCGAATTGGCAGCCCAAAATATACCAAGAGTTTTTGAATTATCTGTTGGTCCGAGCTTCATTAATTCGGTAGACATTTCTGAGTCATTTATGCCTCTGATAATGTTTGGATTATTTGCAGTCCATTTTCGCAATATGAACCCTGCTTTCTGCAATATGTTTGCTACGTCTATACAGACCGTTGACAGTTCATCTTCAGAATCTGCGCCATGTAAAAAATCATCAACGTAGAATGAATGTTCTATGGCCCTGGAAGCTAGAGGATATGCATCCGCTGCATCCATGGCTAATTGGTACAAACATCTTATTGCAAGAAAGGAAGCACTAGTCGTTCCATAAGTAACCGTATTAAGCTGAAAGGCTTGCAGTGGTTTTGACGGATTCTCTCTCCAAAATATTTGTTGCAAAGCTCTTTGTTCCGGAACTACCCATACACAGCGGTACATTTTTTCAATATCTGATGATACTACGAATGAAAATTGTCTGAAACGCAGTAAAATAGAAAAAAGGTCATCCTGAATAGTCGCACCTGCCATCTGGATTTGATTGAGCGATACCCCACTGCTTGTAGGACAACTCCCGTCGAAAACAACGCGCAATTTGGTTGTCAGACTGTCCTCCTTAACAACCCCATGATGTGGAAAGAAATTCACGATTCGTGATGAAGAATCTTCTGGTACCTTCGACATGTGCCCAAGCTTTATGTATTCATTTATGGAAGCTACATATTTATCACGCATATCTGAGTTTGTTTGAAGCTTGCGCTCAAGACTGAGAAATCGTCTTTTAGCATACTCTTCGGAATTACCCAATAGGTCGATATTGTCCTTGAATGGAATTGATACCATAAATTTACCATCATCATGTCTCTTGAAAGTTGAGACGAAATGGTTCTCGAAATCGGTTTCCTCTTTTGACAATGGATGGGGTGAAAAATCCATTTCTTGAACTTCCCAAAATTTTTCAAGTTGATCTTGAACATGAGCGTTCCTGGTGAAGTTACAATAAGCTGTTCGAGAATTGTGAATTGTATCAATAGGACCTGAAATGATCCATCCCAGACGAGTTTTTTGAAGGATTGGCAAACCTTGCCCAAGCCTTATTTGCCCTACACACATAAGAGACCAGAATAAATCGGCACCTATCAACATGTCAATGGAAGAAGGGGTATTAAAATGTGGATCTGCAAGACGGATATTCGAAGGAATATTCAAGGTAGATGAATCAATATAATGAGAGGGCATATGATCACATATTTCCGAAATAACCAAACAAGACAGTGAGGTTAGAAAACCTGTATGCGTGGCCTGAATGTTGACTTCACATTTATGCTTGATTGCTGATGAAACCTGACCTATCCCAATAATTGAAATGGTAACACTAGTTGTTTGCAATCCCAATTGATTGCACAATTTTTCTGTAATGAAACTTGATTCTGAGGCATTGTCCAAAAGAACCTTGCACGGATGTGCTTTAC
Source organism: Adalia bipunctata (assembly GCA_910592335.1). Taxonomy (NCBI): domain Eukaryota; kingdom Metazoa; phylum Arthropoda; class Insecta; order Coleoptera; family Coccinellidae; genus Adalia; species Adalia bipunctata. The sequence continues at coordinate 5,915,602 of OU342949.1, read as the reverse complement.
CCTGCCTATCCTGGACATGGACTATGGCAGTGGACAATAATGTACGACTAATAACACTGGCATAACTAGTAAGAGTGGTAGATGTATTCCCTGTGCTATTAGAATTATTTTCAACACCCTGTATAGGACCATTCTCGTCCGAATGTAATAAACTGTTATGTTTGACAGAACACCTTTTACATGCCCCGAATCTGCAATTATCTACAGTATGCCCTGAATTAAGACAATTCATGCAAAGTTTGGCTTTTTGGACATGATCAATTCGTGAACCTATAGACAACTTCTGAAAATCTGGACATTTAAAAATCCTGTGTGCCTGTTTGCAAAATGAACACGCATATTTTGAAGTGAAAAGAGCTCTTTGTTTTGTTTCACCCCTATTGCGCAGGTGATTTTTATTTTGATTTGATGCACTTGTATTGCCTTTGTCAACTTCAATGGTTTCTAGTAAATTGGCTTTATTTTTCAAAAATTTACAAAGTGTTTCCAATGTAGGGCTATCTTCATCTTTTTGAGCTTGTTCTTCCCATTCCCGTAGAGTGGCGGAATCTAATTTTTCTGTGATCATATATATCAATAAAGCGTCCCACTCGTCAACTGACTGATCAAGCTGTTCAAGTGAACGTAAATTTTTTGTGAGGTTATCTATGAGATTTCTCAACTGAACCGATGATTCTTTCGTGATTGATGGCAATTTGAATAAAGCTTTAATGTGATTATGAATGAGTAATTTTTTATTATTATATCTATCACACAATAGATCCCAAGCAATTTCGAAATTAGCAGCTGAAGTTTCTAATGCACCTATGACTCTTGACGCTTCTCCCGCAACGCACGACTTCAGATAATGGAATTTTTGAATATTGTTTATCTGATCGTTTTTATTGATGAGCGATTCAAAAGTATCATAGAATTCCAACCAAGTATCAAATGCACCCTGAAATGTAGGCAACTTGATAGTTGGTAACTTGACGCAACTCAATTTTGACATTTGCGAAGATGCAATATTTGTGCTCACATTAGTTGATATTATTGAATTTTCTGTACTTTGATTTGAATTTTCGAAAACCTTTATTTTTTCTGTGGCACTCGAAACTAGGTCAAAATAAGTATTTTCAAATTCTGTTCTTTCATTTGCTTGATCTAATGAATTATCTAGCATTTCAATTTCCATCTGAATATCACAAAAACCGGGATATATGCAATTTTCAATTTTTTCCAAACGCTTTTTTAATTGAATAATGCTTGATTCGTCGGTAAATGAATTGAGAAATGTTGCAAATCGTGTGAGCTGTGCCTTGTAAACACCACGCTTAGCCACGAGTGGAGCCAATTCTGCCATTTTACTGAATTGAAAATAAATTACGGAACGTGAGAATCGCAAATCTTATCAACTACGTATGTAGATCTAAGTTGTTTTGTGAACCATAAAATAAAATATATGAATATGATTTAGGTAGAAAATATCAATGTCGGAAAGGTAATGTGCATGGAAAGAACTCACAGGATGTATTGGGAATTTTCATTGGCTACCGCTGCAAAACGCCGAGTCAATTTCATCGATCCTTCCTTGTTGATCTCACTCGTTGTCGTCGTTGTCGGGCCACTGTCTCTTTCCCTCTTCCTTCCCGCTCCACACTCTGCAACGTCGACGTTCAGGTCGGAACTCGAATTCGACTGGACTGTAGAGGAAAGCCGTTACTGCTTCGAATTGAATGAATCGTATCTTCACTTGCTGGTTCTTGAATAACTCAATCCGCTCAGAAGGTCCAATTTTTGTAGCGAAATTGTAATGATTATTGGGTTCTGATGGTATTGAAACAAGTAATATGTAACTGTGGACTGTATTGGCTGTACACGAAATAGATGAAAATGAATAACTTTATAATAGTATGTTTCTCTTGCGATGTCTGGAGACGAAGTGAAGTGGCTCGCCTCATGTCGTCGTAGTCGCCGCGTCCCCACTCCTTTGAGAGCAACCTCTAGCGGGAATTCGCCGCAACAAACGGCTTGGTTAGATTTCTGAACTGTCAAATCGAGTTGATTCTAGATCAAGCTCCGATCACCGGTGATATGCATTGTGAAACCCCCGTTTAACTAACCATTGCTATTTTTTCAAGCAGGAGATAAATTAGGCATAATAAAAGTGCTGTCAAATGTCATCTGTCTACTGACAAATGTCATCTGTCAAATGTCATCTGTCAAATGTCATCTGTCAAATGTCATCTGTCAAATGTCAAATGTCATCTGTCAAATGTCATCTGTCAAATGTCATCTGTCAAATGTCATCTGTCAAATGTCATCTGTCAAATGTCAACTGTCAGATGTCATCTGTCAAATGTCATCTGTCAAATATCATCTGTCAAATGCCATCTGTCAAATGTCATCTGTCAAACGTCATCTGTCAAATATCATCTGTCAAATATCATCTGTCAAATATCATCTGTCAAATGTCATCTGTCAAATGTCATCTGTCGAATGTCATCTGTCAACCGTCATCTGTCATCTTTTCCATGGAAATGAACTGTCACACAAAACAGAAATACAAAATAATATGTCAATTACTAATTATGGGCAATTTTGAATTCAGTTATTTCCGCAAATATATTCATTAGGTACCCAAACATAAATCAAGAAAATTTCAGAAATATAGAGAGAAAATGAAAATGGACAACTCACGATTGATGCTGATCGTCACATTTACTTTACAATCCGGTGAAAACTCACTGTTCCACCAACTTAAGATCTTTACCTGCTTTTGATCTGATTATAGCCTATGAATTTAATCGTCAAGATCCGATTCACTTGGCGTTTCGGCAAACATTTCTGTGTTTCTGTTCGGTGTGACAGGTCGTATCCATGGGAATATGAAAAGTTCGGTATTCCTCCAACTTGAGATGTTTATCCACTTTTTCATCTGGTAATAGCATTCCATGTACTATGAATTTTATGATTAATCCCCATGGAATATTCTTATACCGTTGGTAAGACCTACTGCACTTTTAACTATTCACTTGACATGCGATTCTGTGGAAGAAAAACTAACCTCCTTCGTCCGAATGTCAAAACCTATATAAGTACTCTATGATTGCTCGATTGGTGGTAACACATAATTCTATGGGTGGTGAGAAAAAGGAAGGCTTTTTTTTCTTTCCTGTAGGATTTTTTTGGGAATATTTTGTTATATAAACCTTGCCCTAACAATAATAAACACAACAAAAAAAGAATTGTCCAATTTGGTGCGATCGTTTGAACAATATGGCATTTCGAAGTTTTGAACCAACCATAGATCGCCTTTTATTAATATAGATTTGACTAATTATTCATTGTTAAAATTTTAACTTCGTATTTTGATGTCTGGTGTATGGCAGTTATGGAGTTTCATCAAATCTACAGAATGAATAAATAATAAATTCGATTGATTCAGACAGCTTGCTTGACGACAATAACATCTTTGCTACAACTTCAAATGTCAATATCTCAAGAATCAATGGATCAAATGAAGAAAATATCAATAATATGTGGAAATTTTCAGGATAAAAGGACCTTTCAAATGAGCTATCATTCACCCTATCTTTCCTATTCAAAATTTAGGGGTTGGTGTCCTAACACTAAGGGTTGAAGCGATATAGTTGTGAATTTGACCTTGAGGTTGTCCCCCTCGAAACAAAAATCGACATGTCCGAGCATTTTTTCGAAATAAATTTATTCCGCCCGTTATCTCGTCTGTTTCGTTTTAAAAAGCCCACCCTGTATATAAAGATAGGTTCCTATTTTCTCTTTTTTCACGTTATACTTGTGCCTCAACAAAAATATTATATTCTTTTGAAAAAAACATCATTTTAAATCATTATTTCACCCATTTTTGAATTCAAGTAATGTCTCCCTATAAGGAGGGTAGAGTATCCGACCCAGGCGGGACAAATTAGCCAAAATTGTTTTTGCGAGAATTCGCATATAACTGTCAAATTATTCGAGGTACACTAGTCGTTCTAAGGACAAAATGTAGCTTAATAGTGCAGTTCCAAATGAAATCGACAAGAACTTGGTATATGTTACCCTAAAAAAAAATATGGGTATTTTAGTGGAGAGCGGGTCAACTCTACCGGTACTCAGGCAAAAAAAATAAATCAAGATCAATTTATTGTCGCAACAATAAGACAATAAATTAATCTCGATTAATTTTTTTGCCTAAGTACCGATCCTTCTGCTACATACTTGGGCATTGTGTAAATTTTTTTTTTCTGGATATAATATTTTTATCCCAGTCTTACTACCACAGACTCATCTTATATTTTTTTCTGAAGAGGAATAAGAGCTCTATAATGCTCCAAAATGTCACCGCTCTAGCTTGACCACAGTCGCCATTAGAAACTTTCAAAATTTGGGAATCTCTAATCTTTGGCTTGAACCCTATAAGAACCCATTGTCGGAAGTTCTGGTGTTTTTTGGCAACATTTGATTATTTCTCCTCTGCTGTTGGGAATATTATGCTGTTTTCTCGGTACTGATAAGATTTTGTCTGATTGTCTAGGTGTAGAAATGTATGGAAAATGTGAGCAGATCCTCACATAAACATTATTTTTGTTGATTATTATAATGTTTTTTTGAGCGGTGTCCTTTCTTATGCTAAGGCGGGTTGGGTATGATGACGATTACTATTACGTCAAAGTCACTCGATTTGCCGCCCCCTAGACATGTCGCCCTTGTGCAGTGCACGCCTTGCACGCCCGCTCACGGCGGGCCTGCAAAGACGTTTTGTAACGGGTTTTTCTCGTCGAAACCTACCTCTTGCGCCAGCTATTCTTTTTCCTTATGAGGGAGAATAGCAAACCTACTGGTCAGCTGCTAGTCGGAGACAGAGTTCTTTGCTTTCTAAGCTGTTAGCGATAACTGAAAAATCAGAAATACTTAGAGTAATTAACACAGTTCATTCAATTAGCGAAAATAGTGATACAAAAAAATGCAGCAATACCAGTAATAATATGAAATATATACAAATTGAAAGGTTGGTCAGTTTTTTCTGACCGCGAGCACTTATGTAACAAAATATTTCCTGGGTCCGAGCCAGCTAGAATAGAAGGGGGGAATTGGAATTAAACGGCGAATTCAAATATACAGTTGCAAAAGGTTAAACGGAGATGGAGGAGTTCAGTATAAAAGTGCACAACAGTTATTTTTGACCGATATTCTTTCAATCCCAAAAAAAAACTCGAAAGAGTTGTGTTGTCTACAACTTAGCTTGTTTCACGTCTGAAAGGTGTGGGTTTGACCAGGTTAAAATAGATGGATAAACAGGATGCGTTGAACTTGCTATAGCCATCGTTCGGGAGGGTCCTCGGGTCTGACCATGAGTATTCACGCCATGAAGAACAGACTAACTACGGACACCGATTATTCGGATAAACGTACAGTATTGGTTCGGTTGGGTCCTCGGGTCTGACCATGAGTATTCACGCCATGAAAGACAGAACGACGCTGGACACCTGGACAAGCTAGGAAAGGTATTGAGCGGAGTTCGACGGAACAGCTATTTTATAGTGCGTTCCACTTGGCGCTCACAACGATCAAAATGCTCCATTAGCCGTTCCACATGGCGACTGCGGTCGTTGTGAAGGCGGCGAATACGTCACTCATGACGCCATTGTTTTCGCTCACAACGACCCATCCAAAGACGTGGGTCTTTGCGGTCGTTCGAGGAGTGGGGATGATAATTGGGCATTCGAGATCCAGATTCAGAGGTTGGGTTATTTATTTTATTATTTTCAGAGAAGTTAGAGAAATACTAAATTTTCTAAAATTGCATTATACTCTTCATCCGAACTTGACGAAGTACTTTCTGAATCGTTGCGACTCATCAAATATCCCACAACGGCATCGTAAGACATTTCGGGTTGCATTCGATTTTGAGTTTATCAGAAAATTCACTAAAAGATTTTATAACTGAGTTTTTAATGAATAAAAAACTTCAATATCAAAATCCTGAAATTCATTTCGATTGACAATGTCATAAATTTGTCTCATGTCTGGATTGCGCTTGTGCAAAGCTTTTACACAATCTAGCCCCTGCTAGCCTGTTCCACTTGTAGGTTCGATTGTGAATGTGAATGACAGATGAGGGGAAAATCGCCTTTTATAATCTCTCTCAGGGGAGCGGAAACGGTAGGCGCTCAAATCCTAAAATTCTAGAAACGTACTTCGGTGAAAACTTCTTCAAATCTGGCTTATCGTACGTATGAGCAAGAAAAACGGCGTTATCTGCAATCTACGTGGTTCTTGTGAACATTTTTACTGTCTTTTCTGCATGAAGAACAAAATCGATCGCACAATATTCGATCTTCGCCCATTATCGCGGTTTAATTCTGAACGGAAATTAAATTCGGGAATTCAAAATGAAAACGCGGAAAAATTGTGCTTCATTACAGTTCATGAAATCGAACTTTTTTCAACCGGTGGTTGACTTCCAACCCTCTTTTGAGTAACCTCCGATTGAACGTGTCTTTTATGATACCGGCCCTATGTTTAGTTATTGAACGACTATCAGTGTAGATTTCAAAATAGAATATTTCGTCCACAATGACGCAGGACCAAATTTTTCGGACTGAAATATAAAAAAAATAAAACACATAAACTAAATGGAAAATAAAGGAACATACCAATTCTTGGAAGTACGCCAATAACACGGTCTCATCTATGAAAATGATTTTATTTTTCAACTTCTATTGATCATTCAATAATCCTTGTCCTGAATTAGTCTGGATTTTCCGGCAATGAAGCGACATTTTATATAATACTATCTGGCCCGGCGAACTTTGTTTCGCCTAAATGATACCTATACCATAGCCATCTTTATCTTAAGAAGGCCGTGCCTATACTTACTGTGGATTTCACAAATCGTAATCACCAGTGATCGGAGATCAACGGCTTGGTTAGATTTCTGAACTGTCAAATCGAGTTGATTCTAGATCAAGCTCCGATCACCGGTGATATACTTTGTGAAACCCCCGTTTAAGTAACCATTGCTATTTTTTCAAGCAGGAGATAAATTAGGCATAATAAAAGTGCTGTCAAATGTCATCTGTCAAAAGTCATCTGTCTACTGACAAATGTCATCTGTCAAACGTCATCTATCAAACGTCATATGTCAAACGTCATCTGTCAAACGTCATATGTCAAATGTCATCTGTCAAATGTCATCTGTCATCTTTTCCACGGATATGAGCTGTCTCACAAAACAGAAATACAAAAATAATATGTCAATTACTAATTATGGACAATTTTGAATTCAGTTATTTCCGCAAGTATATTTATTAGGTACCCAAACATAAATCAAAAACATTTCAGAAATATAGAGAAAAGATGAAAATGGACAACTCACGATTGATGCTGATCGTCACATTTACTTTACATTCCGGTGAAAATTCACTGTTCCACCAACTTGAGATCTTTACCCGCTTTTGATCATTTGATCTGATTATAGCCTTCCATGTTATTATAAGTTCTATGCAAATTACACAATAATTGTATACATCGCCATTCATACTCTAGTCTATACCATATCTGAATTTCCTACCCTTCAAGAACATGAAATGCACCGTTGCCAGACTACTTCATGGCTTATATCTTCACAACGTTCTATTTTATTATTGCATATTTCTATTGAATACCGTGGAACTTCGTTCTACCACAGAATACCTAACTACAATACTATGGTTCTACTACTATTAATCCCCATGGAATATTCTTATACCGTTGGTAAGACCTACTGCACTTTTAACTATTCACTTAACATGCGATTCTGTGGAAGAAAAACTAACCTCCTTTGTCCAAATGTCAAAACCTATATAAGTACTCTATGATTGCTCGATTGGTGGTAACACATAATTCTATGGGTGGTGAGAAAAAGGAAGGCTTTTTTTTCTTTTCTGTAGGATTTTTTTGGGAATATTTTGTTATAAACCTTGCCCTAACAATAATACACACAACAAAAAAAGAATTGTCCAATTTGGTGCGATCGTTTGAACAATATGGCATTTCGAAGTTTTGAACCAACCATAGATCGCCTTTTATTAATATAGACTAGCTGACCTTATATCTAATAATTCCCATATGTGTAATAAGCCAATCAAAATTGAAGATAGGCCTTGGTAAGAATCTCGAACTGCGCATGTATATAACAATAAATATAACTTACTTATTCGATCTCACTCTGACACATTGTTTTATGACGTGAAATGTAGGTCATCCATAACTTCATGTGAATACTTTCGATCATAACCTAACATTTTCATGTGATGTTATTCAATCACTTCAATCAATTGTATTCAAGCTCTGTACATCGTTGTCAACTAACTTCTATTCATATTTTAGAATTGAACTGAGAATATTCCAGTGGTACATTTTCATCCTCGATATCTATTTTCTTGTTGACATCGAAATATACATAACCTCTATGTTTCTAGCGATTTTTTAATTTCCAGTTGACACATGCGTAACAATTCAATGCATACCAACGATTTGGCTTCACTCTGTGACTGTGAAAAGCAGGGGTAAAATCCATATTGAATAAAAAAAAATTGGGGTGGACCGTTTAACATTTAGTGGATGAAAATAGTTGTTGGCCGATTCTCAGTCCTACCCGATATGCACACAAAATTTCACGAAAATCGGTTGAGCCGTTTCGGAGGAGTTCAATGAAGCACACGAGAATTTTATACATTATGTATCAGATTATTTGGTGAATTCGTATTCATTTTCATTATTTCTTGAAGTCTACACAAAGAAAACAGCTTATCGTGTATTGTCATCCAAACTAAAGGTGTATACGAAATTTCAGCTTAATCGGTTAAAGATATCTGTTTCAAAATTGAGTAGCAAGATTCCACCCGAACAAACATACATACATATAAAAAATAGAATAATAAATATATAAAACATACAATGCAAGTTGAATAAAAGCTTTTGAAAAACAGGTCCCTCGTATCATGGGCTATTCGAATCACTTACATGTATGTTATTCGATTTTTCACGGTTTTCGAGTTATGACTTTTTTATGAATTTTGAGAATTATCTTAAAAAAAATATAAAAAAAAGTGCAAGACTTCTCTGTGAAATTCTTTTGTTACTCAATCTCCATGAATTGTACTTTTATACATAAAATAACCAGATTCGTAACTTTGATAAAAATTATGGAAATGTTGGTCTCAAGTGAAAAAGTTACGTGAATTGAAATAGGATCTGAATTTTCGATTCAAAATTGAAAATGTAAAAAGGCTAATTCACGGTTTCTTAGTATGCTTAAAATCTGCGCTCAACAGTCAGCTTTTAGAATCATTGATAAAAAATTGTACTTAACACCCTACTTCTGCTAGAATTAGTCAATTGGTCAAAGTGGCCACCTCTAGCCTCAATACACATTCTACACCTTCTTAGAAAATTTTCTTTTAATCGCATAAAACCTGCCCTGTTCTCTCTTAGGACACGTTCGGCTTCTCTTAACTTCAGTCGCATCTCGTCTTCACTCGAACATTCTCGGGCGTAATCAATTTCTTTGAAATAAGGCTGATTAAGGTCAGGTGAACGTGAGGGCCACTTTTGGCCATGGGGTTATTTCAAAGAAATTGTTTACGCCCGAGAATGTTCGAATGAAGACGAGCTGCGACTGAAGTTAAGAGAAGCCAAATTTGTCCTAAGAGAGAACAGGGCAGGTTTTACTCGATTAAAAGAAAATTTTCCAAGAAGGTGTAGAATGTGTATTGAGGCTAGAGGTGGCCACTTTGAAAACCTACTGTAAATTTTATAAATAAATTTCTTCTTATTTACATTATGATGTGTGATTTATTGCCATACCTATTCCTTTTTTATCTAGAACTCTTCTTGAGCAACATCTGAAGCTAATTTTCATTAATTTTCAGCATTTTATATCATAACTTGATCAGAAAAATCTCAAAATGGCAAAGCATAATTTTGTAGTAAATGTCTGAAAAGTGGTGAAGGGAAAAAGTAACCTTCATTCCCAAAGCAGGGAAAAAGGACGGGACTGACCCTCGATCCTTCAGACCCATTTGCCTGACATCGTTTCTTCTTAAAAAGATGGAGAAAGTCGTAGATAACTACATAAGAGCGGAGCATCTGGAAAAAACACCACTTCACAATTCTCAGCATGCTTACAGGGCGGGACGGTCAACGGAGACCGCTCTGTATCAGCTGACTGAAGTCATCCAGAGAACTCTGAATAACAAAGAAATCGCCATGTGTGCCTTCCTGGATGTATCTGGGGCCTTTGACAACACAACACACGTGTCTGTCAGAGATGCACTTGAGAGGCGATATAATACTATCTTAAAATGGATGTATGAGGTGTTAACGACGAGGATAGCTGAGACATCGATGGGTGAGGAATCCGTCTTCGTCAAAGCTACTCGTGGAACACCTCAGGGTGGGGTGTTATCCCCCCTCTTATGGAGCCTATAATGCTACTAGCAGAGCTACAAGAGCTCTGATGGCGTGCAGGCGTCTATGCGGCAGGAATTGGGGCTGTAACCCAAAAATACTGCGATGGATGTAGGTCATGATTGTAAGACCTATAGTCACATATGGGGCAGAAGCCCGGTTTGCTAAGGCAAGTCAGGCAAGTACGAGGAAAATGCTCGACAAAGTACAAAGGCTTGCCTGTGTGTGCATCACGGGATCTATGAGAACGTGCCCAACCAGGGCACTTGAGATCATCACAGACCTCACACCTCTACATCTAGTGATTGATAGGGTAGCCCATGAGGCCATCCTCAGAGTATCTAGAGAAGGAGCAGGCAATGAGAGAGTCAGGTTTCAGAGAGCTTGGTCCTCTCTAAATGACTACACCTCATCTGCAAACCTTCCTAGTGATGTAATGATCAAGAAAGTAAGCACTGAGAAAAACTTCAGTACATTGCTAAGCAAAAGAGAGGATTGGGAAAGGGAATACACCAACTACAATCTCAAAGAAAATACAATAAAATGGTATACAGATGGTTCCAAAACCGCTACAGGAGCTGGCGCTGGGATTTACGGGTCAAGTACCAAGGGTGCACTATCGTTAGGCTCCTGTACAAGCGTCCTTCAAACGGAAATACTGGCAATCGGAAGATGTCTAGATATAAATCTAGAAAGAAACTATCAGAAGTGCGATATAGCTATTCATACAGATAGTCAAGCTGCTATTAAAGCACTGAGCTCCTACATCATTGACTCAAAGCTAATTTGGGAGTGCCGAAACAAACTCAATGAGGTAGGCAAGAAGAATAAGGTCTTTTTAATCTGGGTTCCCGGTCATTCGGGAATCGTAGAGTCCAATACACTGGCCAGAAAGAGCGCACAAACGCCACTTACTACCCTTCTGTGGTATAGGAAAATGCACCTATAAGAAGGAATTTATGCTAAAGGAGAGAACCGAAAGAGAAAAACTCTGGCGGAATCTCCCAGGGATGGATCATTCCAAAAAGTTCCTCCGGAACTTTGAAACTGCTTGATCCAAAAAATATCTGGATCTCAGTAAAAACCAACTTCACTTACTCACTGGCTTTCTCACAGGACATTGTCGCCTAAAGAAGCATCTGTTGAGAATGGGCTTATCGGACACTGATGAGTGTAGATTCTATGGGGAGGAGGAAGAAACTCCTATTCACCTGGTTACGGAATGCTATGCCATTGCAATCTAAAGGAAAGAGTGCTTTGGACAAGAAACTTGTAGGAGTGGGGAGTTACCCTCCTTGAAGCCATCCCAGATAATGGATTTCATCAAATCTCTGGAACTGGAGGGCGAGCTGTAGGAGGCGCGATGATAACAGCTCTGATAGGGGGCACAATAGACCTTAAGGTCGCAGTGAACTGTAACCCCTTTTCACTATAACTATATAACTATAAATGTCTGGTTCTTTGATTTTTTTCACCTCTATGACTTTGAAGGCTAATTCTAGCAAAAGTAGAGTGTTAAGTACCATTTTTAATCAATGATTCTAAAAGCTGTTTTTTAACATACTAAGAAACCGTGAATTAGCCTTTTCACATTTTCGATTTTGATTCGAAAATTCAGATCATAATCCAATTCACGTAACTTTTTCACTTGAGACCACCATTTCCATAATTTTTATCAAAGTTACGAATCTGGTTATTTTATGTATAAAAGTTCAATTCATGGAGATTAAGTTACAGAAGAATTTCACAGAGAAGTCTAGTTCTTTTTTTTTAATATCTTTTTTAAGATGGTCAAGTCGAAAATTCCCAAAGTTCATAAAAAAATTCCCAACTCGAAAACCGTGAAAAATCGCAAAACATACATGGGGGTGATACGAATAGCCTATGACACGAGGGACCTGTTTTTTTCTTTTTGACGTCAATCTCTTGGCCACCCTGTATATGACCCACTCGGTTCATATGAATAACTATTAAACATTATAATAAAAGCACATTGTGTAGAGTTAGAAAAATTTTTGGTTGGGGACACAGAACAGGAGAAGAAAATTGAAAAAAAATGAATAAATGGGTTCGATTTAGTAGATAATTTTATTGGTCATTTGGACCGAGGATGCTGGGATTATGAAGTCTGAACTATTTTTAGTCGTTAAATTTTTTCATATTTATGAAGGTTATGATGATACATATCGTCGGTCCCATGCCAAAACCATGAATGTGCAAAATTACAGTTTTGAGATAATCGCATTTGAAGTTTGTAACTAGTCCTAGTGGGAAAAATAGGGTTTTTGTGTGACTTTAAATATTCTGTGCAAGAAGTAGAAGTCGAATTGACCAATTTATGTTGTCTAAATAAAGTCATTTTAAGACTTAGGATGCACCTAGGTCAAAACGGTAAATTTTGCACATTCATGGTTTTGGCACGGGACCGACGATATCTTCATTGTGAATTATTTTCATAAGCATATTCCATTGTCAGGCAAGAAGCATAGAAAATAATGAAGATAATTAGTCAAATTGGATTTCGCGTTGATCGATCCACATAATCATTCACATTTATTATATCACTCAATAACTCTTGTTTTGACGATATTAGGTTGACTTCAAAGAAATATAATTCAGACGATTTGAATTATAGATCAGAACCGAATATACATAAAAATATGACATCGTCACTTCAAGAGTTCATCAAGAAAATCAAATCACCCCAGAATTCACACAAGCATTTGAGTTTGAATCAAAACAATGAACAAATTCCACTATGTCCCCACCAATACTGAATTTATGCAACCCAAACATCGAGGGATGATAGCCTCCCATCTCTGGTTTCCTACATGGTTCTTTTAATTGAAACTCTTCTTACCTTTTCGCGTTCTTATGTCTCCTGGCTAAGTCGCCTGTGGTGGTAGGTATAGTCGCATAGGTCGTAGATCATCAATATATCTAATTTGATGAAACTCTTTTCACTTTTTCGCGTTCTTATGTCTCCTGGCTAGTCGCCCGTGGTGGTAGGTATAGTCGTATAGGTCGTAGGTCGTAGATTATCAATATCGTAGCCTTCAGGGGAAAATTGCGTAACTCCATTTATTTAACGAGGAGTTACGTTCTTATGTCTCCTGGCTAAGTCGCCTGTGGTGGTAGGTATAGTCGTATAGGTCGTAGATTATCAATATAGGCGTAAGCAAGGAAGCGGTACGCCCCCTAGCGTTAACGAATGAACTAACGCAAAGACACTACAAAAGTTTTGTTTACAGTTTGAATTACACGTGTGAGGTTATTCGGATTTCGGTTATTGTTTCATTTTTGGTCTGAGATCATGAATAACAGACCAAAAATGACAGTGTTTTTTCACTTGAATATATACATGTTTGTAAACATGTATTTGTTGTGTTCAGACAGTAGTTCTGATTCTCGCCGATGTGGCGCTACGATCTTAATTTCAGACGCCTATATCTAATTTGATGAAACTCTTCTCACTTTTCCGCGTTCTTATAGCCCCTGGCTAAGTCGCCTGTGGTGGTAGGTATAGTCGTATAGGTCGTAGATTATCAATATATCTAATTTGATGAAACTCTTCTCACTTTTTCGCGTTCTTATGTCTCCTGGCTAGTCGCATGTGGTGGTAGGTATAGTCGTATAGGTCGTAGATTATCAATATGTTTAATTTGATGAAACTCTTCTCACTTTTTCGCGTTCTCTTGTCTCCTGGCTAGTCGCCTGTGGTGGTAGGTATAGTCGTATAGGTCGTAGATTATCAATATATCTAATTTGATGAAACTGTTCTCACTTTTTCGCGTTCTTATGTCTCCTGGCTAAGTCGCCCGTGGTGGTAGGTATAGTCGTATAGGTCGTAGATTATCAATATATCTAATTTGATGAAACTCTTCTCACTTTTTCGCGTTCTTATGTCTCCTGGCTAGTCGCCTGTAGTGGAAGGTAAAGTCGCATAAGTCGTAGATCATCAATATATCTAATTTGATGAAACTCTTTTCACTTTTTCGCGTTCTTATGTCTCCTGGCTAGTCGCCTGTGGTGGTAGGTATAGTCGTATAGGTCGTAGATGATCATAATATCTAATTTGATGAAACTCTTCTCTTATTTCGCGTTCTTATGTCTCCTGGCTAGTCGCCTGTAGTGGAAGGTAAAGTCGTATAGGTCGTAGATTATCAATATATCTAATTTGATGAAACTCTTCTCACTTTTTCGCGTCCTTATGTCTCCTGGCTAGTTGCCTCTGGTGGTAGATATAGTCGTATAGGTCGTAGATTATCAATATATCTAATTTGATGAAACTCTTCTCACTGTTTCGCGTTCTTATGTCCCCTGGCTAAATCGCCTGTGGTGGTAGGTATAGTCGTATAGGTCGTAGATTATCAATATATCTAATTTGATGAAACTCTTCTCACTTTTTCACGTTCTTATGTCTCCTGGCTAGTGGCCTGTGGTGGTAGGTAGTCGTATAGGTAGTAGATTATCAATATATGTAATTATCGGTTGAGCTCTAGTGTATGCATGTGAATTTGAAAAGTTTTTCTTTTATTTGCTTAAGAAAATTATGTGAGTCGTGTATGCGTCATTTTTAAATTTTTTGAGTGAGAAATAAGGATTTTGGGGAGGCTTAGCTTTCCTTGCCATCTCTGATTATTTCGGGATGTTTGAAAATATTTGAAAAGAATAGAAACAGAGTGCCTGATGACAGATCGAAATCAATATTTCTTTCTGACAAACAATACCCGCAAAAAGTTTCGTAACAAGGCACTCTTCCTAACAATGTGATGTCCGTTAAATATTTCCGCCAGGACAAAAACGGGTCTAATTGAATGGATTTTTCTTCGCCAGTATGAAAGTCTCTCGCTAACTGAATTCAACACTTCAGAAGGTATAAATTAAAGAAAATTGACAACTGAGACGCATTCGGATGGCTTATCCGGAAGAATGGAAGGAATACAAACTCAAAGAGAAGCCAGAACTGCATCAAATAGGAGAACAAGCAACATACAGGACTAGTTGAACTTGAACCGTCCTAGGGGAAGGCCGCAGCATCACCTGCGTAGCAAATACAACCTGTTGATAGGTCTTTCGTGATTTCTCCTGCCGGGTGAGTTTGGCATTGATGATTAGAATAATTTGCACAATTCGGTTTGATATGACTCGGGTTTTTGAAAAAAAGCATGTTTTTATATTTTTTTAAAATTGAATAAATAGCCTCGGTGATTGAAATAGTTCACAGATTATTTGCTGTCTCATCAATTTTCTCCTGATTTGAGCTCTTCGAGCTACACTTTTTCGGCTTCTTTACTCAGTCCAATTAGGTAATTTTTTGTTTGAGCAAGATACAGGCTATAGGTATCACCCATCAAAGTGGAAAATTACCGAGCTGGTTTTGTGTTTGTTATTGATCACCAGATTATTAACGAAAGGGATTAATGATCGTGATATCTCTTCTAACACGGGATAATTAATCGCTATATTATAATACGAGTTGATTACATAACTTTTTCGTGAACCTCACCTCGGAAGAAATAAAGAAATCTTGATTGAAAAATATTCACACGAAAAAAGAATTTACAAATTTAACGTAAAGATCACGATAATTCTATGTTCTTTTTGAATTATATTCATGAATTTGTTCTGATATAAAGGATATTTAGATCAGGGCCGAAACCGTCAAAAACGGTAAAAAATGAAAAAAAATTACAGTAGGATGGAACCCATTAGAAAAGGAGGGGGATTTGATCAAAATGAAAGGAAAAATAAATTACGGTCGATCCGAGTTCGGGAAGTGGGAGGGGTGAGTTTTTGAGGGTGAAAAATGGTTTTCCTTGATTTCCGGCAAAACTACAAGTCCTATGGAAAAAAGTTAAATGGCAAAGTTGTAGGTAATGGAAAGATCTACAACTTTTGTATTTGCATCTTTTTCACAAAACCTCAAAATTTAGGTGAAAAATTCAAAAAACCAAGTTTTTGGTTTTTTATTTATATCTTTTCCAAAAAAAAATTTTTTTCTACGGAATTTTGTGAAAACTTACCTTATTATGTCCCAAATGCACTGTAATTTATTAGATTTAAAATATTTATGTTCTCGCCTTATTTTAACTCAATATCAAAAAAGCACCCTGATTTTCAATCGAAAATTCTGACGTCAAAATATCAGCTTTTTTCAAAAAGTTTAGGGGCTTTTTCTTCATTGAAATATCTTCTTTCTGATAGTGTGAAAAAAAATATACATTACTATAGGAAATGTTCTCATAAAATGCAAAAAATTGAAAAAACTCAAATTCAAATTTTTTTTTTAATCATTATGTACAATTTTGAGGTATTTATTAAAATTTACTCTTTAATTACTCAAAAAACGTAAGATTTCCTGTTTCATTTATAAACGAAAAAATTGCAAATTGAAATATACTTCTATAATTAACAAAAAAATAAGTTAATAAAGTTAATATTTAATAAGACATCTACAATATTTTGAAAAAGTTGTAGAATCTTGTTTAAATAATATTTTTAGATGACTATTTATTGCTGTTTTAAGATAATTCATATACCTGAGTGACCTTTGGTTAATTTTTAACCCATTGTGAGTTATTTTATAGAGAAGTGGGGACTGAGACTGAGTTACTCTAATGGTGGGTTTCATAAATCGTTGATTGAAAAAATCAAAGAATTATTCGACGAAATTGTCAAATCAACCAATAGGATTTCTAATTTTCGAAATTTTCAGCATACAATTGCTTGATTGAGTGAGTTGTGAGAAATTTACTTTATTCAAAGAATTGTTTGGAATCTACATAGCAAGGTAAATACTATCTGTATTTTAATCTATATTAATCAACTTCAAATAAGAATAGAAATATTTTCTTTCATAAATAGTATGTTTAACGTAACTTAACATAAAAAATTAAAATTGAATGATATTTTAGTACAAGAATAAAATGCGTAATCAGAATTAAGTATCTAAATTCAATAGTACGATTTACCTGTATATTTATATTGTATAAGATTTTCTATGACATGAATGTAATTCGAATTAAATGAATGAACTCTTTATCCTGAAAAAAATGCAGCAATCACATTTTTTTGATGAAATTGTACATGGTGATTAAAAAAAATTTTCGAATTTGAGTTTTTTCAATTTTTTGCATTTTCTGAGAACACTCCTTATAGTAATGTATATTTTTTTCACACCATCAGAGAACAAAAAGCCCCCAAACTTTTTGAAAAAAGCTGATATTTTGACGTCAGAATTTTCGATTGAAAATTAGGGTGCTTTTTTGATATTAAGTTAAAATAAGACGAAAACATAAATATTTTAAATCAAATAAATTACAGTGTATTCGGGTTATAATAAGGTAAGAAAAAAAATTTTTTTTGAAAAAGATATAAATAAAAAACCTAAAACTTGGTTTTTTTAAATTTTCATATAAATTTTGAGGTTATGTGAAAAAATTGCGAATACAAAAGTTGTGGATCTTTCTATTACCTACAACTTCGACCTTTAACTTTTTTCCATAGGACTTGTAGTTTTGCCGGAAATCAAGGAAAACCATTTTTCACCCTCAAAAACTCACCCCCTCCCACTTCCCGGACTCGGATCGACCGTAATTTATTTTTCCTTTCATTTTGATCATATTCCCCTCCTTTTTTAATGGGTTTCATCCTACTGTAATTTTTTTTTTTCAAAAATTATCGACCCTGGTCTAATTTGAATGAAAGATTGATTAAGTTTACAGGCTGAAGCTCAGGTTGTTCAAACAAAAACCACTTCCCAATCCATTGCCGACATGTTTCGATTTTATTCAAAAACCTTCAAGGCTCTAAAGTGATTTACAGAAATTTCATCACTGATATGTATCTAAGCTAGAGTAGATGAACGAAAATACGACAATATAATAAATAATTACATAAATAGCTGTATACAACAATTCACATAACATAGTTAAAATCGAGGAATGTTAGAAAAACGGACAAAATTCAATCAGGTATAATAAGTACCTACTTGGCTAAATATTCAATGAAGGAAATACAGTTACTTACAGTTATATCGTAGTTTTAATGTCAGAAACATGAAAAATATGAAATAAATATACCTCGACACCATCAAATAAGAAACAATCAGGAGATCAGACAAGTGAAGTTGAAACAGCTCATGTAGCAGGTACCTACTAATGAATACTGCTTTGATCTAAGGTGCGTCAAGTTGGTGACACACCCCCCGAATTTTGGTATCGAATTGTTTTGGGAATTTTGTGCCCATTTTGTGCCAATTTGTGCCGTATGTTATGAATTTTATGCCCGTTCCGTTTTCGAGATATTTCAAGTTTTCCAAGTGTGTCACCAACTTGACGCTGTGACACACTTGTGAAAATTTGAAATTTTTTTTCTTTCGATAAATTGTGCCCATTTTGTGCCAATTTGTGCCGTATGTTTTGAATTTTGTGCCCGTTCCGTTCTCGAGATATTTCAAGTTTTCCAAGTGTGTCACCAACTTGACGCTGTGACACACTTGTGGAAATTTGAAAATTTTCTTCTTTAGATAAATTGTGCCCATTTTGTGCCAATTTGTGCCGTATGTTACGAATTTTGTGCCCGTTCAGTTCTCGAGATATTTTGAGTTTTGTTTGTGAGGAGCGTCAAGTTGGTGACACACCCCCCGAATTTTGGTATCAAATTGTTTTGGGAATTTTGTGCCCATTTTGTGCTAATTTGTGCCGTATATTATGAATTTTGTGCCCGTTCCGTTTTAGAGATATTTCGAGTTTTTCATGTGAGTAACCAACTTCACGTTGTGACTCACATAAGGAAAGCTGGAAATTCTTCTTTGGATAAATTGTGCCTATTTTGCGCCAATTCGTGCCGCATAGTATAGATTTTGCATGCTTGCAGTTTTCGAGATATTTGAAGTTATTCCTGTGAGATGAATAGATGTAGCAGAATTCAAAGAGGAGCGTTAATTCCATGTCATAGTTTTATGTGATCATTTTAAAGTATGAGTTGTTGAACTTGCAGACATTCGGTGAAAACAACCAAATTTCAATGATTCGACGACCTTTTCACTTAGAATAATCAATTCAATATAATATTTGAGTTGATGAATTAATAATATAATATAGGTACAGGTTTATCGAATACGTTGGCACATCCTCAGTTTCAATTATGCAGGGTGTTTGGTAATTTGACGTGAACCTTGTAAAGGGATATACTAGACGTCATTTGCAGTCAATTGCGTCGAGTGAAGCATGGTCCGAAAATCTATGGTTACGAAGATATCGCGATTATTCGACTTTTTTGAAATTTTCTGCTTCGTTATCGAAAATAATTAATTTTGTGAAAACTACTCGACTCTAAATATTCAATGAATATTTTTTTCAAAGCTGAGGAGATGGTCCTCGTTGCTGCGAAAAAGTATATTCACTAAAAATTCAGATAACCCGAGATTAGAGGGTCATGGCTGCACCTGTTTTCTTCATAAAATCTTGATAAAACAGGTGAGAATTACTTGAAAAAAGTATTATGGACTTGGTGTACAAATCTCAAGAAAAACTTCCCTGTCTCATCAGCTTTCCAAAAAGGTACATATGTCAATAACTGCTTCATGCAATCTAAGTCCTTTATTTCACTCGGCGTGATTCGTAAGCCGTAAGCGGAGCGGGCCATGGTTCGATCACTCGGAATAGTTGACATGATATGACAGATCATATATTAAATTATCAAACTGTTAGTTGCTTGCAGTTACAACAATAAGAAAAGTTAATTTTTCCTGAATAGCCGTTGAAATCTTCAACAATCGATTGAAAGTACTCCAATGGCTTGTTGTGGAAACGCAGAATATGCTGACATTTTGTACTTTTACGGATTGTGTGATGGAAATGCTATTGAAGAGGGAGATCCGGTCCGAAGAATGGACTTTTGTCGGTTTCTTCTCAATTGCGATATCGAGGGTCCCAATTTCTTGAAACACATCTTATGGACAGATGAATCTGAATTTAACCAAGACGGAATAACAAATTTCCATAATGCGCATTATTGGGCGCCAAAAGGTCAGAATCCCAGAAAATGTAAAGAAAAGATTTTCTTTCAATGTATGGATAGGCTCCGTCTACATTTGTATTGTTGGACCAGTTTTTTTACCTGATAACCTAAATGGGATCTCGTACGAAAATTTTCTGCGTGACGAGATTAGGTTGCAATTATAGAAGATGTACCGCTGACAGTTCGATCACGAATTATTTTTCAGCATGATGGCTGTCCAGCTCATTACTTCAGAAACGTGCGGTTGTGGCTAGACCAAAACTATCCCCAACGTTGGATAGGACGTGGTGGGCCAATTTCTTGGCCGGTCAGATGTCCGGACCTGACCCCATGTGATTTTCACATTTGGGGTCACATGAAACAGCTAGTGTATAGTAGGTACACCAGTGACGACAGCTGAAGAATTGAGGGAGCGAATTTTGACGGCTGCTCAGCATGTAAAGAATAACTTCTCAACGCGGGTAACAATTTCTGAAGTACGCCGTAAACTGCGTTCATGCATAAGAAATCGAGGGCGACAACTCAAGCAGGATCTCTAGTTTTGTTAATTTTTATTTATTATGTTTATGTCTATGTTTATGTTTATTATACGGATTTGTTTGTGGTTAGTATCATTAAAGCAACTAACAGTTTGGTAATTTAATTTGTGATCTGTCATGTCACCTATTCCGAGAATAATTGCTGAAAGTGATCGAACCATGAACCGCTTACGAATCACGCCGAGTGAAATAAAGGATGATAGGATATCTAAATGACTCGAAAAAGTCTGTTGTATGCTTGGTTTTCCGGCCATATTTTTTGATTGCATGAAGGAATTATGGACATACATATGTACCTTTTTGGAAAGCTGATGAAACAGGGTAGTTTTTCCCTACATTTGTACACCAAGTTCATAATACTTTTTTCGAGTAATTCTCAATTGTTTTATCAAGATTTCATGAGGTGCAGCCATTTATGACCCTGTATATCTCGGGTTATCTGAATTTTTAGTGAATACTTTTTCGCAAGAAATGAGGACCATCTCCTCAGCTTTGAAAAAAAATATTCATTGGATATTTAGAGTCGTGTAGTTTTCACAAAACGAAGCAGAAAATTTCAAAAAAGTTGAAAAATAGCGATAGCAGTTTGAACTGGACGTGTGTGTGCTGCTGTGCAATATATTCCCGAAAATCTCTGGTAAATCGCAACCTTTTCATTAGAAACTTACAGATTCATTATTTTATGTTGCCTGCTAACCCTTCAATTAGTTTTTTTTTCATTTTCTTGGTTTAATTGTAGCTAAACTCAACATTTTAAAGTTTTTGTTTACATTCTTTCTTATTCGACACCGCGTCGGTTGACCTTGAGCGAAACTCGTTCGGCCGGCAACTCTAACCTTAGGGTGTGTACCCGCGTTCCGGTCTGCTCGATACTGGAGATCGCCTTCCGCCGTCTTTTACACATTCAATCTGTAATATTGACAGTTAACCCTTCAATACCCTCGTTCTCGTTATTGCATTGTAGTTGAGCTCACTATTTATAATTTGTGGTTTGGATTACATTCTTTGTTGCTTGTCGCCGCGTCGATTGTCCTTGAGTCTGGGAAGTTTGACCGCCCCACATACAGGGTGTGGTATTCTCTGTTTTTCCTATATCTTCCCTTCCTTTTCCTGACCGTGACCTTCCCATTCTGTGAAAGTCCTTCACATAGGTCCGTGAAGGTGAAAAGTCTCTTCCTTTCCATCCCGTTTCAGAGAGAATACTGATTGCAGCAACCATGCCGCGCATTTGTACTATTTGTAGTGAGGTGGGCACTGCGAAGTTTATTCAGTGCGTGAAATGTAAGAAGCATTTCCATTATGATTGCGTTAATCTGTCGGGAGACGATGTTGCTAGTTTGGGTGAGGATCGGGAGGGATGGACGTGCTCTGCGTGCACGCCTGGTGTGAGGCAGCTTCGTAGTGGCTCCCGGGGGCAACGACAGGCATCCCAATCATCCGCGGCGCGCTTGGACGGGGATGTTGGTGGGGGTGAGATGATAATGACAGTTAAACACTTCGAGGTGTTAATGGACCAGATGCGAAATCTAACTTCCAGCATGGAACGCATTGAAAGACGCCAGGATGACCTTTTTAAACAGCTGTCCAGTTGTTCCGATGCTATCACAAGGCACGCCAAAACACTGACTGATCATGATACTGCGTTGAGATTCTGTGAGGGGGAGATTTGTGAACTGCGCTCGAGCCAGACTGCACTATCCGATAATTTGTCATCTATCATTAACAGGATGGCCGGTGTTGAATCCTCCATTGCTGGAGGCTGTTCACCAGTGACCGTGGATGCCCTACCATCTTCTGAAATTCTGGATCGAGTTAAAAAGTCCTATAACCTTATAATAACTAACGCACCGGAGAGCGCCAATAGCTCAGGGGATACGAACTTGGCATCTGGTATCGTAGAGCACATCCACAGGTCATCAAGCCTTTCACTGGTAAGTGTATCCCGACTTAGATCAAAGGCCACTTCCAATTCCAAGCCTAGATGGATGAGATTAGTGTTTTCTAACCCAGAAGTTGTTACTAACATACTTCGCAATAAGGCTTCCCTACGTGCACATCCAGAATATCGAGACATATCAATCCAGGATGATAAAACAAAAACACAGCTGGCTACACTAAACGCAGTCAGACAGGAATTGAGAGAGCGTCAAAAGCGTGGCGAGAAGGATCTCACCATCAAATATATCCAACACACTCCCAGAATTGTGAATTGCCCACAGCAGCCCTCTCATTCCAGAGGTACAAAAAACTAAACGACCTCACAGTCTGGCCAATTCTCTACACCAATATCCAGTCAATATGCTCCAAATTTGATGAACTCATTGCTGTGGTTCAGTTACATAAACCATTAATCATCTTTATCACAGAGACTTGGTTAAAACCGTCGATTCCCGATTCTACTATTCTGATCCCAGGCTTTTCTGTTTATAGATGTGATAGTTCCGAAGCTGTAGGTTATCGCGGTGTCTGCATCTTCATTAGCGATGAAATTACTAAAATTTTCAAACTGGACTTAGTTCAGAATGATTGGCCGGGCGTGGACAACCTTTTCTTACACATCCATGATCAGCAATCTTCGATTTTTGTTGGATGTGTCTACCGACCCCGTCCCTGTGACTCGGACTCTGATTGCATACAATTTCTGAATAGAGCTTCCTCGGTCCTCGCTTTATCGCAACTTCTTGATTACTGGTGACTTCAACTGTCCAGACATCGACTGGACCTTTGCAGTTATGCCTCCACTGAGCTCAGCCTCTTATCCATATGCGGAGTTCATTCTTAACTCCGGATGTCGGCAGCTAGTGTCCCAGCCGACGAGGTTCAGGGCGGGACAGGTCCCTTCCCTGCTAGATCTTTTCATTGTTCCAGACCTCAACATTATCTCAGATATCAACTACTTGCCCCCCTTGGGAAAATCGGACCACTCAGTGTTAAAGTCCGAAATTCAATTAAACTTCACACCCATTGCACCCAGACGAGAGAAAACATTGAGATTTATTGATTACGATGAAGTCTCTACCAACCTTAATGCTGTCGACTGGGTTAATGCCATGGACCTCTCTGATATCGATTCCGCGTGGAGAGTCTTCCTTGCGGAGACTCGAACGGCTGTCGCTGCAAGTGAGCAGATAAGAACCACCAAGGAGAACCCACTGAAGCCGTGGATCGACGAGCGAATTCTGAAACTCATTAGGCAAAAAAGATCACTTTGGCGAAGATTTCTTCGCAGCCAGTCGCCTGTTGACTATGAAAATCACCGGTCCTTCTCGAACTTTGTGTCTCAATCCGTGAAAACAGCAAGGACTTCATATGAGAGGAGATTAGTTACGTCTCGGAATAAAAAGAGGTTGTTCAGGTATGTGAGAGCCTCATTGAATAGCAAAGTTAGCATCCCAACTGTTAGAAACGAGTCCGGGGATATATGTGACGGTCATGGCGAGTCCGCTAATGTGTTGTCTACGAGTTTTGCTTCTTCGTTCTGTATTGAACCCGATGGTAATATTCCTATTCCATCCACTGACCGCGTGACGCGGGAAATTTCTAATATCCGGGTAACTCGGGACGCTGTTGAGAGGTATCTGTCTGACCTAAAGGTGGATACGGCTCCCGGCCGCGATGGAATCACTGCGCGTCTCCTCAAGAATTGTGCGAGTGCTCTTGCTGTTCCCCTACACCTCCTATTCACCAAATCGCTCACTTCAGGCTGTATTCCCTCAGACTGGCTTTCTGCATCAATCACTCCCATCTTCAAGAAGGGTGATAAACTTGATCCCTCAAATTACCGCCCTATTAGCATACTTTCTTCGGTCTCGAAGGTCCTAGAAAGGATTGTGTGTGACTGTCTGCTACAGTTCTGTTCTGAGATGAGATTGATTCCGGATTCCCAGCACGGCTTTCGTCCCAACCGCTCAACCACAACAAATTTATTATCTCCTATTGGTGACTGGACAAGAGCATTAGACTCCGGATCTCCTGTCGATGTGATTTACCTCGACTTCTCTAAAGCATTCGATCGAGTACCTCATCGGCGCCTTCTTGCTAAGTTGGAACATCTGGGAGTAAGAGGTGGACTTTTGGGTTGGATTAAGGCCTTTTTAACCAACCGCAGATATCGCGTCAGAGTCGGTGATGCCTACTCTGAGGAGGGAATTGTTACATCTGGTGTCCCCCAGGGATCTGTTCTTGGGCCAATTCTTTTCTTACTTTATACCTCCGATTTACCCCCTCTTATCAGGTCCTGCACGTACTCGTTTGCTGACGACACCAAATTATTCAATCTGCCCCTTCTTCATGGTCGCACCCTCCAGGATGATCTAGATGTCCTCTTTGAATGGTGTCACACTTGGATGCTTCCTTTAAATATCGAAAAGTGTTGTGTTCTTCAAATAGGAAAGAATAACCCCAAGCTATCCTACTCTATCGATGGCCATCGACTGGCACCCGTAACTCACCATGCCGATTTGGGAGTCACTGTCTGTTCGGATCTGGGATGGTCCGTTCATGTGGGGGCGATCACGGCGAGGGCAAAACAGGTAACTTACCTCCTTGGCAAAACATTCAAGTCCTCCGATGTGTCAACATGGGCGTTTCTTTATAAGACATACGTCCGACCGATATTGGAGTATGCTGGACAGGTATGGTGGCCCTCGACTAAATTCGATGAAAATCTTCTGGAATCTGTACAACGCTGGGTCACACGTATGCCGTACTCACACATCCGCCCATCCTATGAGGAACGTCTGACTATTTTCGACATACCCAGCTTTGCCGAGCGTCGATCAAGAGGTGACCTTATTTTTACATTTCGTGCGATGAACGGCCACTTTGGTGATGAAATGAAAAATGTTTTCCAGCTAAATACCAATAGCTTGCGTGGCCATCGCTTGAAGTTGTCGAGAGAACCATTCAAAACATCGCCTCGTCAAATGTATCTACCAAACAGGGTTTTCAACGATTGGAATCGGCTGCCAGATGCTGTTGTGGAGTCCACTTCAGTCAACACCTTCAAGAATAGACTGGACGAATGGAGGTCGCATTGAAATTTTTTTTTTTTCTTTAATTCGAGATTCTCATGTTGGTTTTTATTCTTAATCCTACTGTTGTCCATTTTCAGGTTTATTTTTATTTTGGGTTTATAGGATCAACCTCAACCCTTGTACAAGGTTAAATAAATAAATAAATAAATAAATAAATCTTCGTAACCATAGATTTTCGGACCATTCTTCACTCGACGCAATTGACTGCAAATGACGTCTAGTATACTCCATTCACTTTTATAAAGTATCGCGGTTGGCCATGATTTAGGTTTATCAAGTTTTTTCCCCTAGAACAGACGCAGTTTGGCATTCGTGAAAATTAAGCGACATTGCCAGGTCTACTTTCTATTTACTCTTTTTCAACTTTGTAAATGGAGTTAGTTCTTCGAAGATTTAACTGTGGCGCAGGTTTCGTAGAACTACTACATTTTCATACTGGAGTATTTCAGGTTGTGCAAAAATGTAGTTAAATGTCTTCTGAATTAACATAATATTTTCTCAAATTCATTAATTTCCCAAAGGAACATAAATACGTAATTACTACGATTTTTTTAGCAGAAACGGCAACGTTGTGGGCGCATCTGACAGTGCAATGACCATAACCTAACATTTTCAAAATATATACGGTGAAATGTATCAAAATTTCATGGCAAACCGCGATACTTTATAAAAGTGAATGGAGTATATATCCCTTCACAAGGTTCACGTCAAATTACCAAACACCCTGTATAATTGAAACTGAGGATGTGCCAACGTATTCGATAAACCTGTACCTATATTATATTATTAATTCATCAACTCAAATATTATATTGAATTGATTATTCTAAGTGAAAAGGTCGTCGAATCATTGAAATTTGGTTGTTTTCACCGAATGTCTGCAAGTTCAACAACTCATACTTTAAAATGATCACATAAAACTATGACATGGAATTAACGCTCCTCTTTGAATTCTGCTACATCTACCTATTCATCTCACAGGAATAACTTCAAATATCTCGAAAACTGCAAGCATGCAAAATCTATACTATGCGGCACGAATTGGCGCAAAATAGGCACAATTTATCCAAAGAAGAATTTCCAGCTTTCCTTATGTGAGTCACAACGTGAAGTTGGTGACTCACATGAAAAACTCGAAATATCTCTAAAACGGAACGGGCACAAAATTCATAATATACGGCACAAATTAGCACAAAATGGGCACAAAATTCCCAAAACAATTTGATACCAAAATTCGGGGGGTGTGTCACCAACTTGACGCTCCTCACAAACAAAACTCAAAATATCTCGAGAACTGAACGGGCACAAAATTCGTAACATACGGCACAAATTGGCACAAAATGGGCACAATTTATCTAAAGAAGAAAATTTTCAAATTTCCACAAGTGTGTCACAGCGTCAAGTTGGTGACACACTTGGAAAACTTGAAATATCTCGAGAACGGAACGGGCACAAAATTCAAAACATACGGCACAAATTGGCACAAAATGGGCACAATTTATCGAAAGAAAAAAAATTTCAAATTTCCACACGTGTGTCACAGCGTCAAGTTGGAACTTGAAATATCTCGAAAACGGAACGGCACAAAATTCATAACATACGGCACAAATTGGCACAAAATGGGCACAAAATTCCCAAAACAATTCGATACCAAAATTCGGGGGGTGTGTCACCAACTTGACGCACCTTTTGATCTACACACAAATAACATCAACGTTAGATCCAAATAATTTGTTTAAGTTTTTTCTTTGATTTTATTGATATTGATGAGGTCATAATAGGCTGTGTTCAAACCTTCAATGTCTGTCCTTTTATTAATGGATTTTTCATCTTGTTTAATAAAGATCATTTCATGTAGCAAGCGTTTCTTCAAAATCTTCTGATGTCCTTATATCTTAATTGAATCGATGTTGTAATCAAAAGAGTGAAGTGTATTAGATAGGTACATGTTCTGCTAGAGCAGTGTTATTTTCCTTTTTTCTCTTTAGATGGTTGAGTATGTTAAGGGCTTAGACAAAGGTTAGTCTAAGGTTAAGGGTATCTCTCATATGTTCGGAGACTCTGTCTTTAAGATAACGAACTGTTTGTCCTATATGTTATGTTGATTGACAGTCCTTGCAACAGATCTTGTAGACCAATTCACTCAATAATTCTTTTGGAGTTGTATTCTTTATCCTTGTGAATAGTTTTTGATTGGTGGTATCAGATCGAAAAGCGACGTCAATCTTCAATGGTGAAAATCTTCTTCTTTATTTGTTCAGATAAACTTCAACGTAGGCCAAGGCGTAAAAACTTGCTGTCGATTTGTCCCTATGGTCTAAGATTTGTCCCATTAATGATTTTTTCAATGATTTTTATAGGGTAATCATTTTTCTCCAAAATAGATCTCATTTTGTTCAGGTTATTCTGATGAAATTCTGGGGAAGACAAGTTTAGGGCTCTGTTTTTCAAATTGTTGATAATATTCATTTTCTGTGTTATGGTGTGCTCTGAATTGAAATTAAAAATTCTGCCTGAGAAGGTTGGATTTTGATACCAATTATATTTCATTTCATTATGGTGTCTTATCAGCAGAACGTCCAAAAAGGGTACGATGTTTTCTTGTGATTCCAATTCAATAGTGAATTTTAATCGTGAATATACGTTGTTGAAAACAATGATTGTCTCTTCTACTATGTCAGAAGAAATAGCCGTGCAAATATCATATAAGTAGGGGAAGTACGTACAAAATGACATAGGGTTTTATTTCAGAGGCATAACTTGTTAGAAGTGAATCACAGTAACGTCATATTCGACAACTCTGATCTTTGGTCCTTTCTTTATAGAATCTAATCAACCTTTGTGAAATAAAAGTACCAAGAAATAAAATATTCTTAGATAAATTGGGATAAACGAAATTCATTTTGTTCGCATGCTATGGACAAAATGACATACCGGCAATAGGCAACTGTATTTTTCTACTTATAGTTACAAAACTACTGACAAAGTTCACAAATGAAATGCTTGGTTCTTCTAGGAACATCAGCACAAGATGCGTGAGCCCAATGCAAGCAATGCATGCACCGTAACCAGTCTTCTTCAGGGCTAATCCTTGAGAAGATCTAAATCGGGAAGAAAGGTCTCATAACAATAGATAGATGGACACTGGTACTGGACAGTCGTCTTCATGATCTCGAAAGTTGCTAGGAACATTTCTTCGTCATTGTCTTCTTTAAATAATGCCCTTGGGACTTGTCTCCTTGTTTTTGGAGGGAGTATGGGCTCGTTTTTGATTTGATTGCAATCTTATTAGGTGTAGAAGTTGAAACTAAGTACGTTTGTCGAGTCCTCGGCTCGCGTTTGCCTTGTTCACTTATAAATCGTCCTTTAGGGATTGGAGAAACCTCCTCATAGGATCAGCAAGAGTAGGTTAAGAAACATTGCCTTTATTAGCCGCAGATGAAGATTTTGTTATGAATATGTCAAGACAAGTCCTGATTCTTTGTTTGCTGATGGAGCCTGAGATGGATTTTCTTGGTTTTGTCCGGTAGATACGGTTAATTCAGCTGAAATACCTATGTCATTTTGTCCGTTCACTGTATATGTCATTTTGTCCATATAGCGTTATAAAACTAGAAATGTATCGCATTAATACAAAAATTATATTCAACATACAAAAAGCTCCGTGAATAAAATGACAAATAAGTAGAGTTTGAATTGGATGCAATTTGAATGCAAAAAATGGTGAAAACTGGCCATTTTTCCTTAAAATTTGGCGCAATGAAAAAAAACTCGTGACCTATTGATTTCTGTTATCACTCATAACGACCGAATGAACCAGAGTAGCTCTTGCTAATTTTCAGAGGTTAATTGAAGCCACTCGGGTCGTGTAATGTGGTAGGCAGTTCCGCATTTCATACCTCCGAACTCAAGTTATGATGCCTATGTCATTTTGTCCATATATGTCGTTTTGTACGTATTTCCCCTACCTCTTAAAAAATGGTATTTTGAAAGAAAGTTTATCCAAAGCAATTTTCTGAACCTTCACCATAACAATGTCAGCTACTAGGTTATAGGTGCAAGACAGTTACCCATTCCTAGTCCGAAAATTGGTTTGCAATATTTGTCATTGAAGACAAAGGAACTGTTTTCAACACAGAAATTGAAAATGTGTAAAAAATCTTGGATTGTTCGTGTTGTATGTGGTTCGATTTGATTCCACTTAAAAGAAAGTTGATCCCGTCTCTAGGATAGATAGAAAACCGAAAAATAATTGGGGTTTGCTCAGTAAAAAATTTCGTAACGCCAACCGTATTGAAGAAAAAAATGAAAATTTTTTTTACGATTTTGCCGAATCTACCGGCAACATTGCAATGAAATTTTATAAGAATACGTTTAGGGGGCTGCTACATCCAATGAATTGGTTTTTATGTCTGACTCTCATGGGAGCGCTAGGCACACGGTTCGTACCAAGTAGTATTGAACATAACTTTTTTAATATTATATTTATTAAGCAAAATTTCAAGTGAACTTAAACATCATTCACACCAAAAGGTTCTTTTGATGAAACCCGTACTGTGTACCGTTTTCGGAATATTTCAATTTGAAAATTATGAAGTAATAACCGATGCTGGTATGGAGTCATATGTTAATTGAAAAAAAAAACAGATATTTTTCAGTTCTCCACCTTACCGGGAGACGAGTTTTTTTTTTAAACACCCTGCAGATGTCTTGATACCCACCATTTTGTTCGATAGAACGGAAATTTGGGATTTCAACCTATTCATTTCTCTCGAAAGAAGTGGGTCCAATTTTCCTTGAGTAAAAACTTTTATGACATTCGAAATATGAGGATATAAGAAGAACTTCTGTTCAATATTATGGGTGCACGTTTTGATAGTTTCAGTTTTCACGGCTCTGGGAGAAAAATAAACAACTTCATTTCTCCGCTGAGTTTATTAGTAAAAATTATTACTGGGTCCTGAATGCACCTCCTTAATTCACTGTTGTATACAGGGAGATTTTTTCAAGTGTTTCATTAGAAGTATTCGAGGAAGGAATTTTGATATGAATTCAAGATTCTGTATTTTGTTTTAGAGTACATGAACGTGAATTGTAGAATATTTTCAAGCGGAATCTAGTTCCTGTTCTACCGGAAACGAATGTGAACTTCCTTATTTCAAATGCAATACCCTGTATACTTATACATATTTGAATTATTCTTCGTTTTATAAGTTGAGTAGTAGCCTGTTTGTCAAATTTGTTGACAGAAAGAGTGTCACAAATTAGAGTTAATATCTCAAACATCCCTCATTATTAGAAATTGATTTCGCCACAGTGGAACAAGAGAAAATACGCTGATACTTCTTCTTGTATGAATTATGAGGAAATATTATACGGGGTGTCTGAAACGGGGCTTCAAAGTGAGCCCGAAAAAAACTATGAATTCTAATTTTTCTTCGAATGGGAAGCATATTTTGTGATTCCGATCGATTGCTCATCAAAAACTACAAGGTGTCCCACGGTCGAGTGCCTATTAGACGTTCCTGGAGAGCTGGACATATTTGAAATCGGAAAAATGGGATTATGATATTGTTGGAAATTCTCTACAGACCTAAAATATTTTTGGAGCCTGAGCACTTCCGGTTATACCAGAAGTGGAAATAAATTTGTTCAAAAAATATTTTTTCAATATTTTTGTTTCTGATATGATTGGGTATTCAATGCTGAACACATTTCTGTTGAAACCATTGTATTCATTCGAAAAGTTTTCAAAATATCGAAAAAAAATCTGAAAAAATGTCAAATATTCATAGTTAGTGTTATGTTCATTATTCTGATTCTGAACATTCAGAGTGTAAACCGTTCTCACAACGTCAAAGTAGAAGAATGTGGAAAGGTCATTCATCTTTCGAATTTCATGAACAGGGTGTTTCAAATTTTGTGTCGAAAACTGTGATCGGATATTGGCCATAACTTTTGTTTTTCAAATTAGAACCCTATTTTTTATGATTGCGTTGGATTCTGTGAAGAAAAATAGTTGCAGCACTCTCAGATGTTCATGCTCCTAAATTCAGTAATTGCCGAGATATTTGAGCTTCTCTGGATTCATGTTGTACGTAGAGTCAAATTCATCGAATCTGAAGAGATTCGATGAATATTCTTATAATAGTATATTCTAAAACTAGTTGCAGAATGAGCTCCTATTCCAATACAATATGAGTGTTGGAATTGCATTCTGCAACGAGTATTAGACGATATTTTCTCTATTTCAGTCAAATTTCGTTGAAATTAAATGAAAATTTCAGATTATACAACCTAGTGACTTTTGTATTGTATCTTGGCAGTTGGTGACTGTTACGAAATTGACATATCGCTATTGACGTGTGTTGAAAATTGATAGGATCGGAAGCCAGTGCTGCCAACCACGAAACGAAAAATATTACCTACTAGAAACAGTGCTGTAATGAACTCATTACAGCACTGTTTTTTGAACTGTAATGAACTCATTACGATACTGAAATTGAGAAAACCATAGTAACAACTAATAATTAGACCTGTCACATGTGGATGATTAATGGGATCATTTATCTTCTATGGTCACAGAATATTCTCATGCCAACAGATTCGATGATTATTCTTATGAAACCATAGTAACCATTGTGGTAACATCGAGAAGTGAGGTAAAGGCCTAAAATAAGAATTGTCACTTGTGAATTATTAATGGGATAATTTATCTTCTATGGTCACAGTCACAGAATATTCTCATGCGAAAGATAAGATGAATTTGACTCTACGTACAACATGAATCCAGAAAAGCTCAAATATCTCATGTGAACCCTCATTACCTCCCCCGTCGTGAATCCGCCCTTGGTTGAATATTGAAATTTCTGCTAACGCTGATAATGCATCTAACTCAAACAGCGCATTCGCTCTTCCTCAAAATATTTTTTTCGTCGGCCTCGAAATAACAAGACAGTTAAATACTCACGAAATCGACCATTAATGGCACCCACTAAATCTCGATTTCTCCTATTAATGCATGATTGTCAGGGAGAACCGAACAAAAGAATTCAAAAATAATTCGAATAAAAGCACTTCCGCTTCTCATTTTATTGAGATCACTAGCGGAGTTTTTCAGGTGGGGGCATGAAAATTTTCAACCAGGAGTTCAAAGTGGACACATTTGAATGTAAAGTCCTATTTACAAACTAGATAAACAAAAAATGATGTCGGTGTCCCATCGTTTTAGCTATAGAGGGGGGTTTTTGATATTGATATATTGTTTATCCTGATTACTCCTAGGTCTCCTGTGGAGACCCCTCTGAAATTACAAGCTTCGAAGCTTGTAACTTGTTCCGAGTTCGGAGTCAGTTGTGTTCTGTGTAGGCTTTGTTACTGTGTCCTTACGCCACCTTAGGCACAGCACTGTTAATTTTTGACCCAACAGTGAGAATGGTGGCCCCTACCGAGACTAGAAAATTTCTTTCCTAGCTCGGGATTGAACTTCCGACCTTTGGGTCCATAGTCCAACGCTCTACCACTGAGCCAGGAGCACTCACTTTTTTTGTAAATGTGTATTGTCATTGTCTAAAATTCAATGGTGGTATATTTTCTTGAATATTGCAAATCAATATTTATTTATAAAACAACATAATATTTTAAACAGAATTCTGACACTAGAGGCTTTTGTATATTTTAATATAGCTAGACATTCCAAAAATACACAAATCAATATATTCTGCGTGAAATCTTCACTATTTTTAGCACAATAATCGAAGAGTAAAAATAAGATGAATCAACTAAAATATCGACCCTCTGCTTCCGTTCTGAGTTTCAATCTGGGATCTGTGGATGAAGAGGTCGCAGAAAAAACCACCCACCGACGGCCCGGCTCGTAAGTACTCCAGTCGATCGTCGAAGTCTTCTAATAGAACGTTGTTCATCTTTTGGACGATTCCTTCTTGCTTGAAGAGCATTCTTTTTAGACGAAACGCTCGTATATTCAACTCCCAAGGGGTCGATTGTGCTCTGGACATGTGACATGTCGAGTAGTTCTGACATGGAGGACTCGTATACGTCTTTGATCTTTTGTAGAAATCGTCGATGTTTAGCATTAGAAATAACTGGATTGTATGTTGACTCATTTCCATGATTCACAATATTCACTTGATCCAGCCATATTTGAATTTGCTCATTATTTTCTTTGGTCATTGTTTGTGTTGTTATTTGGAAATCATTTTCCATTGAGAAGTTGATGCCCTCGAAGTTAGCACCCCGCGGAATGCGGCTTTTTTTATGAGTATCCTTGAGGTACAGGGTGGGCAAAATTGGTGCTACATGAACTAAAACTTTTTAACCCGAGGAGATAGAGAAAAATGAATGGCACCTTATAGTCCTCTTTTTTCGAGAAACTGATAATGCCATCAACTGCATTCCTCTATCTTCTTTTGTTTCCGAGTTATAGGCCAAAATTGAAATTTGGGCGATTTCAACTTTGGTTATTATCTCAGTTTCTGTTTATGCTAGGATGTTGAAATAAAAACATTATACAGGCACTTTTCTGATAGCAATCCAGTGGCGTACTCTGATTTTTTATGAAAGGTTCATTTGCTGAGTTATAACATGAAGTTGTGTTTTTTCTTATGGAAACAGTAGTTTGAAATGACTTAGGAAGAATCGCCATTTTTTTTCCGTTTCAGAAATGTATCATATGTTATACATCGCCCTCAGATTTGTTAAGATATTATGAAAAATATGGTTTGCATATGGAATTCGAATTATTGAGTAGGCTGAATCATAGAATTATATGTGTCTCTACGCATGGTGTTATTCTTAATTCACGTTTGAATACTTGATGGTGCGATCCCTGTTTGAAAAAACTGTCAGTTATTAAAATTTGAAGTCATCGTTGGCGGTATTATAGAGATATTCCAAAATTACGAAAAATATGATATGTTGAAATGTTTCATTTTAGCGAATGAGAATAGTGGGGCAGCAAGTGATTCAACTGTGAAATAATAATTACACCATGCGTAGAGACACATAATTCTATGATTCAGCCTACTCAATAATTCGAATTCCATATGCAAACCATATTTTTCATAATATCTTAACAAATCTGAGGGCGATGTATAACATATGATACATTTCTGAAACGGGAAAAAAATGGCGATTCTTCCTAAGTCATTTCAAACTACTGTTTCCATAAGAAAAAACACAACTTCATGTTATAACTCAGCAAATGAACCTTTCATAAAAAATCAGAGTACGCCACTGGATTGCTATCAGAAAAGTGCCTGTATAATGTTTTTATTTCAACATCCTAGCATAAACAGAAACTGAGATAATAACCAAAGTTGAAATCGCCCAAATTTCAATTTTGGCCTATAACTCGGAAACAAAAGAAGATAGAGGAATGCAGTTGATGGCATTATCAGTTTCTCGAAAAAAGAGGACTATAAGGTGCCATTCATGTTTCTCTATCTCCTCGGGTTAAAAAGTTTTAGTTCATGTAGCACCAATTTTGCCCACCCTGTACAAACGGAAATATCGAGATTACAAATAGTTACTGTGGTACTCCACTAAATGAATAACACAATTTCAATAAATTCTTATTTATTTATAACTCATACAAATTACTCTACTATTATTAATGGATACAATTCAGATTGGCAACCGAGAAAAAAATATTCCGACTTTGCAGGTTTTCCGCCATTTTGATTTTTTTTTTGCAAAATTCTACACCACAATTCAATTGAGCCTTCAAAAATACTGAGATGTGACCAGGAACCGTTATTTCAAATATCACCATAACTTACCACAGTGCTCAAAGTTGACATAAAGCACCCTGTATCTCGATTATGCGTCGAAAACGGGGTATATGTCATAAGGCAAAATTGACTTTCTCGATGTCAACTACACGGCTGAATATGTTTGTCCAGTTTATGGTGAAACACCCTGTATATGGAGGGAAAAACAGGTAAAATGAAGTTATATTTAAAAAATAATTATTTCGAATTCTGATTTGAACAGTTTTGTACAATTTTATTCATAATTTCTACGTTCTTGTAACCATCCTTTCTTGCCAAGCAGTTTGACCCTCAGAAACAAAATATTCTTTGAATGTATCTCGAAATTTGAATCCATCTGCATGTAGCAAAGCCTCCTCTCCTTGCAAATGGTATGACATTTTTTAGTGGACCATCTCTAAATTCACTAAATTTTCGTCTACATGTTTCTTGCTAACCCTCTCAGAGTCGTTTCTTATAAGGTTGTGTGAACAAGCGGCTACTGAAATTATAAGATCTACCGTAGATGGTTCAACTGCAATTGGTGAAAAAAATCCTAGAAGTGTTACTTAATAGACCAAAAGCATTTTCTGACACTCTCCTAGCTCGATTCAGTCTATAGTTAAAAATGGCCTTTTGAATATCTTCTTTTGCTTGGTCTCTGCTATGAGGTTTCATAATATTTTTATGCAGTCGGAATGCTTTTTGCTTTACATATTTTAAAATTAATTCATCTTGCTCTTCTTCCAAAATATGAAGCGCAAGTAAATACTCCATTTCCACAGGACACAAATAATACTGCCGGCTGCAGTCGTTTCGCTGCACCTAGTGAAACCACTCCGACGACGCAGCGGACGCAAGCATTCGCTGCACGCAGTCACTGCATGCGTTCGACGCACTAGCGAAACCAGGCCTTAACTGATGTAATTACAAGATTCAAATTTGACAATTTATTACATAAACCAAAAATAAACATATAAATCTAATGAAGTTGTTCAAACTGTCGTCCATTTTGTCTTATACATAAATCACACAGTTTCAATTCGACATCTATAGCTATTTATGTAACAAGTACATAAATTAGGTCTTTATGGACGAGTCCAAAAGTTTATGGCAGAGCAAAGCGAGCGAGACAAATAATTTGGGCAAGTCCATAAGCCTAATTATGTACGAGTTGCATACAAAGCTTTATGTTTGACTACAATGCAGACATTTTATTTTCTGAAATGGGAATTAATATATTAGCAAGGCACACACGGAAGGGAAATCTGTGAGATCGCCCCCGCCGATCTGGTCCGTCGCGGATCATATATCTCATTGATCTGCGACAGACCAGATCGGCGGGAGCGATCAGCGATCCGATCCGCAGTCCAGATCTGTTACAGATCTGGACTGCGGATCAGATCTCACAGATTTCCCTTTCGTGTGTGCCTTGCTATTCGTCGCTTTATTTCAAGTAAACATTAAGCGTGCTTTTGCTTATCTTACCTTAGTAACCATCAGCGACCTTAGCAACCTCACTGAACAAAGTTGTTTACTTCGTTAATTCTGTGACAAACGTCATAATAATCCCAAAAATGGATAGTTCGGGAGAGGAAAGCGTAAAAAATTTATCCGCAAGTGCCAAAGAATCTCTCCTATATACCCACTAAAAGAGCTTATGAAAATTTGTATGCGGCCTATAACAAGTTGTGTGAAACGAAGAAAATTGCAAAACCGGGAAAAGACTGTGACAGTTGAGTCCAATAAAGTAGTCAATTATGGACGCTAAACGAATTCATGAATCAAGTGTTTATGAAGCAGTCGAACATAAAAATTATTTAGGACAAGCAGGCCGTCCCAGCTTCAACCGGGTAGAAATTTGTTTCACGCGGCGGTTTCATCTTCAACACTTCAATCTGCCATATCTTTTGATGTACCTACTCGTTGTAATTGAATGATGTGAAGGACAATTTCGTTCTAAATCAAATACGGGGATAAATAACGTATTAGGCTGGATGAGGCTCAATACCCAATTCATAAAAACACACTCCCAAATAGTGCATAATTTTGGAAAACATCTGATTATCATAAAAAGGTGAAAGCAAGTCAATATTGAGAGATAGATATATGCTATTGCGGACTTTTTTGTAGAACTATTCAAGAGGTACATTTCCGTCATTCATTGTATCCACGTAAGTCAAGTCTTACGGTTTCTGCAGCGCACGCAAAAGTAGCTGATTAAGGCTGATTTTTTTGTAATTATTGAAGTTACAGTATGTCACTAAGAGATAATGTAGCTTTTTATGGGTGAAAGAATTTCTGGAATCGGTCCAGTAGTTTTTGAGCCTATTCGTATCAAACAAACTAAATTACAAATCTTTCCTCTTTATAATATTAGTATAATAGATTGCCTTTGTGGGTTTCTGAATGCTTCTTTGGTTGGTGCTCTGGCTCATCTATAAGTATTATAACGCCGATATGCTTACATTTTATATTTTCATATAATATTTTTCAAATTTTTAAATTCCATGTTCTCACCGTCAGCCATTATCATTGATTTGTTTTGACTCTGTCTGTGACTCAGTTTTCTTGAATGCAATAAACAAAACATTATTTTATGCATGTTCAACTTTTATGCATGTGTGAAAGGATTCATGGCCTAGTATCAAAACATCAATTTGGATTTTTCTGATTTTTTAAGTTAAAACTTATTGAAGATTGGGTTGTGATACATCAATGTATTCAGAAAAAAAAATGCAAAAATTTGACGTTGAAATATACAGGGTGATCCATTTGAAAAATACCAAGTTTGTGTCCAATCTCAAAAACAGTGCTCTCAAGAAAAATTTTAAATACGGCACTGACTTCTATGTAGAAATATCTATTATAAGCAGTATTAATTTCTTTCCTATCTTATACAGGGCATAAGAAATAATTACATTTCCAGAAGTGAACATTTTTGTTTTCGCCCTGTATTTCAGGAACAAGAGTAGTTGGAATATTTGATATTTCTGTTTGTGGCTTTGAAAGTTTTACAGAATTGTGATACAGGGTCGCGATAACCGCATGTCTCTATCTTCAATAATAGCATTGATTGCTGAGAAACAGTGCAGTGCCAACCAAAATGGGGTACCCAGTGTACCCAAATATTTGAAGCAATATGTACAAATTTGGATAGAAATCTCCGCTACATTTCTCTAGAGCTGAAAGTGCAGATGAAGCACATGATTTGGAATTATCCGGTGTTGAAGTAGCCCACTTTTTTTCCATATTTTCAATTCACTGGAAAGAATGAGGCTTTCGCCTGAGGCGAAAGCCTTGTGGGGGGGCTAGAGCCCCAATAGCCCCCCCCCTCTGGATACGCGCCTGGGTTTGTTGACCAATTACGGTGACTTGATCGTTTTCAACGGTAACCGCATGAGTCCGATTATGTTTTTTGCTTACAACTGATCCTGTTACCTCAAATTTATGTACCAACTGAATGATAAATGAATGATTCACATTTTTATCAGGATGTCGTTCATTAAAAATCCTCGCAGTAGCCCTAGCACAGTCATTGTTCTGAAAAATCAATTTTCAACATTGTGAGTCATATTGGCAAATATTTCTCCTCCTAGGGGAAGAAATAGATCTTTTCGATTAACGTGGTGATTTACGGAATTTCTTCTCCTTGTATGATTCTCCCAAACAACGCGTGACTGAATTTCTGCCTTTTGTTATATCAATCGAAACCTGATTCCTTGAAATTTTACAATCATTGATTCCTTTTACAGGTAAAAATGGAAATGACACAATGAGTTTCGGGTACAACCTAACTAGGATAGTTATGATTTTTTTGGTTTGGGTTTCATCTAAAGGTGCATATTATGGATCTTCAGGTATTCAGACTGTTTCAACAACAGACGAGCTGAGATTCTTCAATATCGGCGTGTTAATTGCATCAAATTTGGATTCCCCTTTCGATTTGGAGAGGTGTGGACCCGCAATTGATATGGCCTTGGAGGAGATAAATGAAAAGTTTTTACTACAACACAATATTCGACTACGCAAAGTACAAGGAAGGTAGGTTCTTCGGAATTAATTGAAGCTTGTTACATGTAAGTCTGTGATAAATTTAGGAGGTGTGAATTTAATATTGATAGAACAAACTCTTGAACTCAACTGTGTCTTTATTTCCCACACATTTTCATACATGAACGTATCGCGTCACATATGCCATATAAAAAACATAAGCAATATAAAGTATGTTCATTAACAATATAACACCCTCACCCTTATTTAATATACATACCATTTATATTAAATGAGTATATACAGTTTATATACAGAAATAATCGAATTCATTTACAAGTAGGCCGTGGCCTCAAATTATAAGTTTTGAAATTTTCAACATTTGTCGTCGATTCAACTTGTACATTTGGATTTTCACCATTTTCATAATCATTTTTCGAATCTAAAGTAAATCCTTCATTTGTGTGAGAACCAATATTGTTTTCATCATTTACCAATTCTCTTTTGATATTCTGTGAAATACTCTCTTCATCTGATGGCAAATGAACTGGGTAAATTAATTTCTTTATCTGATCAATATGTTTCTTACAGATTTTACCATCATCAGAAGACTGTACTTCATATAAAACATTTCCTTTTTTATTCACAATTTTTACCCTTTTCCAAACAGGTTTATTTTGAATTGAAAAGTCTTTGAAAGAGACAATATCACCAATATTACATTCTTTGTATTTTCCCCCATGAGTTAGGGTTTGATAATCCTTTTTTGCTTCAAACACAATATTTCGATTTGGTATCAGATTATCTAATCTACATTTTAATTTTCTACCCATCATTAATTGAGCTGGACTATATCCTGTTGTAGAATGTTGGACGTTTCTGTAATCGAATAAAAATCTTTGAAGGAAAGTTTGTATATTTTGTTTTTCGTTGTATGCCTTTTTAATGGCTCTCTTGATTGTTTTGACGGCGTTCTCTGCTGCCCCATTACTAGAAGGATGATAGGGTGGTGAGCAAAGTTGCCGAATACCGTTCATTTTCAGATAATTTTTGAATTCCTCTGAACTAAATGGAGGTCCATTGTCCGAAACAACAGTATCTGGTAAACCAAATCGGGAGAATATTGTTCTCAGATTATTTATAACGCAAAAAGCAGTTGTCGATTTCATTTCACAGACCTCCATCCATTTTGAGTAGGAATCTACAATGACTAGATATTTAATATTAAATATCGGACCAACAAAATCGATATGAATTCTCGACCATGGTTTGTTCGTGTTAGGCCAAGATGATATAATTGACTTTTCAGGGTTGTCACTGACCCTAATACATATATCACAATTTGTACACATTTTTACAATATCCGAGTCTATGTTCGGCCAATAAACATATGAGCGAGCTATAGATTTACATTTGTTTATACCTAAATGCGTGGTATGAATCTCCCTCAATATTTTTCCCTGTAAAACTCTGGGTACAATTATACGGTAACCCCATAGAATACATTCTTGATCTACATTCAGTTGATCTCTCTTATGCCAAAATATTTTCATATTTTCATCGAAATTTTCTTTTGGCCAACCATGTAAACAATATCTCAAAATTTTATTTAAAATTGGGTCTTTTCTTGTTTCCTTTGCTATAATCTTCCAGTCAATCATCAAACCTTCATTCAAATAAAATAAATGAGAGAGATCATATTCTTCGTTAGATGGAGCCTTTTTACATGTAGAGGGTAAACGAGATAATGCATCAGCAATGCAATTTTCATTTGATTTGATATATTTAATTTTGAAATTGTAAGTGGAGAGAATTACACTCCATCTTTGTAATCGACTTGCAGCAAAAATAGGTATTCCTTTATTATTTCCGAAAATAGTGACTAATGGCTTGTGATCAGTTAGAAGAGTAATGTCTACCAAAAATATATTGGTGGAATTTCTTCACACCAAAGATAATCGATAAGGCTTCCTTATCTATTTGACTGTATTTCCTTTCCGCTACATTTAATGAACGTGAAGCAAAAGCTACAGGCTTTGAATATCCTTCTTGAAATTCGTGAGACAAAACAGCAGCTATTCCATAAGATGAAGCATCGCACGCTAAAATAAGTGGTAACTTTTCATTATAATGTGTTAAAACTGGAGAAGATGTTAATTCACCCTTGATATTTTGAAATGCCGTTTGTTGCGATCTACCCCAATTGAATTCAACATTCTTTTTTAACAATTGATATAAAGGTGCTAACTTCTGTGAAATGTTGTAGACAAACTTGGAATAGTAGTTTACCAGTCCCAAGAATGCCCTTAATTCTTTAATATTCGAGGGAGCTCTTGCATTAATTATGGCTTCAATTTTCTTTGGGCAGGTGTGAATTCCAAATTCATCGATAACAAATTCTAGGTAATCCACTGATTTTTGAAAGAAATTGCACTTGTCCATTTGTATTTTTAAACCATATTCGTTTAATA
The DNA here is from genome assembly GCA_910592335.1 of Adalia bipunctata. Taxonomy (NCBI): domain Eukaryota; kingdom Metazoa; phylum Arthropoda; class Insecta; order Coleoptera; family Coccinellidae; genus Adalia; species Adalia bipunctata. Next base: position 5,873,316 of record OU342949.1, on the reverse strand, counting down.
TCGAAAACACTTTCATTAATACGTCGTAATGTTCTTCTTTAGTTTTAGTTGCTATCAAAATATCATCTATGAAAATAATTACGTTTTTCATACCTTTAAATACCTTCTATGGTTTTCTCTGGAAAATTCCAGGACTCGAAGAAACACCATACGGTAATCGATTGAATTTAAATAAACCTTTATGAGTATTTATAACCACTAATTCTTTCGATTCATCATTTAATTCTATCTGAGCGTATGCTTGTGCAAAATCTAATTTAGTGAAAAAGGAACAATTTTCGAGAGAAGCTAATAAATCGTCAATTTTAGGCACAGGGTATTTGTCTATCTGTAAAAACGGATTCAAAGTGACCTTAAAATCACCATAAATTCTAATTTGGCCTTTTCTTTTCAAAACTGGGACTATGGGTGTTGCCCATTCACTGAAATTTACTGGCGTTAATATACCTTGTTCAACTAGAGAATCTAATTCTTCTTCAACTTTATTTCTTAAGGCAAAAGGTAATGACCTTGATTTGAGAAAAACAGGTTTAGTATTAGGTTTCAAATATAACTTTACTTTTGCAGCAGCGAAATACCCTAATTTATTATCGAATACCTTAGGAAATTTGGATGCTAAGATTTCTGAGATATTTTTCGATTCACTTTCGATTGAATTTAAACTTAATACTTGATCGATTGAAATGTCCAACATTCTCAACCAATTTCTACCTAATAACGGAGGTCCTCATCCACGAATCACATATAATTTCAAATTCTGTTTGTAAACAACTCCTATCTTATAGACGTTAAACCTAAAGATTCTATTTCTGATCCAACATAAGATTTGAATTTGACATCAGAAATGTTAATTTCTAGATCAGAAAAGTTATTTTCATAATATTTCTGAGATATAGCTGAGATGGCTGATCCTGTGTCGATTTCCATTTCAATTAATTTTGAATTTACTGAAATTTTTAGTTTGATAGGAATATCTTGTTCGTTTTTTATAACGAATAAATTTTCTTCGTATTCGTTTTCAACATCATCATGCTTACCACTAATTTCAACGTATTTGTTGAAACGCAGACTAGATTTTTGGCGACACACTGCACTCACGTGACCGGTTTTCTTGCACTTGTGACACTGCGCAGATCGAAAGTAACACTTTTCGGACACATGATTTGATTTTCCGCAATGGCTGCACTTCCTGTGATTTTCTGGTGTTCCATGTGCCTTGGCCGTTGAAAACTGCTTCTTCATCTCTGGCTTCCTCCAAAATGGCCACTCCTTGAATGAACGCTGATGATTAATTTTATTTATTTCATTTCTCTCCATGAGGCCCGCATTTTTCTGGGCTGCTTCCATGCTAGTTGCTATTTGAACTGCGGATTTATATGTTAGAGGAGGCTCTGCAAATAGTCTTTGTCGAACCATTTCATTTTGTAGTCCAAATACCAGCTGGTCTCGTAAATTTTTAACATTGGAAATGTTTATGTTCGTATATTGCAGGTAAATTACGAGTTTTTGTACAAGGTCAAAAGACAAAAGTGTCGCCAGTAGACCAAAAAAGCATTCGAAAGTTATCGCGTGATTCATTAACGTAGGTGTGTTGGGCCAGCATATGCCAGCATACGAGAATCGGCGAACTGCGCCGAGGTGGGACTCAGGTGGGAGGTCCGCCAAATTCGCCGCAACGTTGCCGGATTGGGCACTTAGTCCGGTATTTGAAGGATAGATCATTGTTTTATTTCCTTCATTAGCACTTCGAGTGTTTATATTGTTGTTTAATCAAGTGAGATCTGGGCCGCGGTGAGCGGCCCGTCAAATTCGTCGCAGGCAATTATTCCGGTATTTGAAGGATAGATCATTGTTTTATTTCCTTCATTAGAACTTCGAGTGTTTATATTGTTGTTTAATCAAGTGAGATCTGGGCCGCGGTGAGCGGCCCGTCAAATTCGCCGCAACGTTGCCAGATTGGGCAATTATTTCGTTATTTGATCCACCGAAGAAACGGATTTGCACAGTCTGGCAACAAAATCCGCTTATGAGTTATGACACTGTTCGCCCATGCTCAAATCGGCCTCTAACGCCCGTTTGCACCGCTTACCCTTAAAAGTTCCTCGTTGCTAGGTACCACTTAGACTTAAGTTCCACTCAAAAATATTTCCATTTGCACCGGTACCACTTAACAGAAATTTAGCTAAGGATCACTGCCATTTGGCAACGCTGTAAGATTATTCAAATATTGATACATTCGACCTACTTGAGAATTGAAAAGAAGAAATTCTATGCCGGTTTCTATGATCTATGACTAACCTATAACATAACAAATAACAGACAACGTACAAACATCGTACAGATAATTTGTGTTTTTCGGGTTTTCCTTGTGAAGTGTGAATTCAAAATGGATAGTGTTGAAAAGAAATCAACAAGAGCTCCAAATTTCTCTTCTAATGAGAAAAATAAACTTTTAAATTTGGTGAATAGTTTCAAGGGCACCATTGAAAATAAAAAACGAATGCAGTTACTTGGCGTGAAAAGACGGAAGCGTGGCAAGAAATTACGAATTTATTCAATTCACAATCCCCTGATGGACATCATAGGGGCAAAGAATCTCTGAAAAAATTTTATGAGAATATAAAAAAGGACACGAGGAAGCACATCGCGGCAGAAAGAAGAGAGGTATATCTGACCGGTGGTGGAACAGCTCAGGTGCCCCCTCAAGACCCAAATTTGGATCTTGCTCTGTGGCTTATGAATAAAAAAGGCGTTGAAGGATTTAAGAACATATTCGATTCTGACAGCATGGTATTTGAAAACCCCTCAGCATCTCGAACGATGAATGAAAAAGAGGTATGTGCTACAATTACATCCCATGAAAAGGAATCTTTAAAGGGAGTGAAGATCACTGAAGAAGTGGATACGCCTGCTGTAAGCATTAATTATTTTGTGATTGCTGTTTATTCCAATTTAAACTTCATTAATTTCATTTTGTGTTATTTATAGATAAGAATAATCGAGGCAACTCCTCAATGTACTGGAAATTCCTCATTCTTATCAAGAAGGCGACCAGCCATGACAAAAACTTCTGGTCAACTTTCAGAGGAATACTTAAAAGTAGCTCAAATAAAATTAGAGTATTTTGAGGAGGAAAAAAAATTCCAAATAGCCCGGAATGAAAATGCTGCTATTGAAAAGGACATTCTGAATGTACAGAAGCAAATTGCAGATGAGGAACTGCGAAACCTAAAGGAAAAAAATGAGAGAGGAAAACAAAGGGAATTGGAAGAAGATACTTTCAGAAGAGCAAAAAATAATGCAGAATTCGAATTGCTAAAAATCAAATTGTTGCATGCTAAAAACGAATTAATTGTAGTGGAATCATAATAGTTGCATTAAATATTTATTCTGAAATAGGTTGATTTTATTTACACAGCCTTTTGAACAATTTTTAAATGTTAATTTCAAATATGAATATGTATATAAAATAAAATACAGTGGGATATAATAAAGCTCAACAAAAAAGAAATATTCTTATACCTATAAAGTAATTTGTTATATGAGTTCAAACTAATGACAACAAATACTTCCATAAATTTAAAATTATTGAATTATTATTTCCTTTTTGTTCTAAAGCAGGGAGATATTTACTTTATATTTCATTAGAATCAGTACTCAATTCCCCAAGAGCATAGTACTGATTTGCAATAAATTTATTATGTCAAATGTTATTGATACATTGTTCTTATGAAATGAGACAAAAATTGTAGAAATTTTTAACATTGGAAATGTTTATGTTCGTATATTACAGGCAAGTTTCGAGTTTTCGCTCAAGGTCAAAAGACAAAGGTGTCGCTAGTAGACCAAAAAAGCATTCGAAAGTTATCGCGTGATATAGGTGACATAGGATGTATTGGGCCAGCATACGAGAAGCGAGCATACATTAATTCTCACGAATGCCTAACCAATCAGATTCACTCGATCCGAGTGCTTCCGAATGCACCCGCGTGGAAGATCGTGAGAAGAAGCCGTTGATAGTGAAATAGTTGAGAAAGGTTGGAACTTCGAACAGTTTGATTTTTATTGAATAGAATATCTAGCAAAATCTATTACAATTTCTCATTACTTTATTGCAGAGTGGATCCACTTATTTGCATTTGCGGCATATGTGGAAAAGAGTTTACCAGCGTATCTGTTAGAATCTCCGGACAATCCCTAATGATGATTCCGCTAAAGTGGTGAAGAAGCAATATATTTTGTGTTCTCTTTGTTCTACTGATGAAAACCAGGAAACGTTTTCTACATATGATCATTTGAGAATAATTCATGGTGTTCTGTATGATTGATATTTCTTACATTTCCCCCATCCAAGGATCCAAGAAAACTATGATACAACACACAGTTATATTGCCATATTTCAAAATACATATGCTGATATGCTAAATTACCTACTTAAATTCTCACTTTTGAGGTTTTGGTAAGCGCATATGTGCTTTTTATTACAAGCTTTTATTTAGTTTCACCTGTCCCGGTGTCTGTCTGTCTGTCTATAATCAAATCTTGCAAGTTAAATATGACACACTTCTAATCGTCCGATTGATTTGAAATTTGGCAGGTGTACATAATTCTGGTGACAATGCATCATGAAATATTTTTTATAGAAAAAAACAAAATGGCTGCCCCAAAATGGCGGATGAGTTTCGTAATTATCATCCGATTTCATTCAAAATTAGTATCTAGGGGTTTTTGGGTTCGACAATGATGATTCTTCTGTCAAAATTGAAAAATTCAAGATGGCGGCTAGAATAGGGCGGACGAGTTTCGTAATTATGATCCGATTCTATTCAAAATTGGTATCTAGGGGTGTTTTGGGTCGGAAATTACGATTCTTCAAAATTGAGGAATTCAAGATGGCGGCTTCAAAATGGCGGATGAGGGTTGTTTTTATAAATGATTTTTTTATTTTAGCTTGTTGGGGGGGGGGGGTAATAACGATTGAAAATCAGGTTCACAATTTATGAAATTTTTTTATGTGCATCACATTGCGTAACTTCTTCTAAGGACTTTGATACTCATGGGGGGGTAATTACCATAATATAAATCAAACTGTTCGAAGTTCCAAGTTCCAACCGTTTTCAACTATTTCACTATCAACTATCAGATTCGTTTATGAAGAACGACAAAAGACAAAACGCGCGATCTGAATAACGGGCAACGGCTTCTTCTCACGATCGTCCTCTCGGGTGCATTCGGAAGCACTCGGAATCGAGTGAATCTGATTGGTTAGGAATTCGTGAGAATTAATGTATGCTCGAGAATCGGCGACGGCGACTCGTGAGCCGCGGTGGGAGGTACGTCAAATTCGCCGCAACGTTGCCAGATTGGGCAATTATTCCTGTATTTGAAGGATAGATCATTGTTGTATTTCCTTCATTAGCACTTCGAGTGTTTATATTGTTGTTTCATCAAGTGAGATCTGGGCCGCGGTGAGTGGTCCGTCAAATTCGCTGCAACGTTGTCAGATTGGGCAAATATTTCGGTATTTGAAGAATAGGTCAATAGTTGATCCGAGTACATATAAGATTCATGAATTTCATGAATACCCAGATTTGCTGAAATCAAAATTCACTTCGAAAATATTGGACGGAGTGGACTCAGCTTCATTTGATTTCCTCCGAGTAGGGGAGGATGGGGGAATTCCACGCACGGGGGAATTCTGCGCATTGATATTCTGCAACTCAGTTCAGTTATTTCGAAATTTAGATACAGCCACAGAAATATAATAAACATATAAATAAATAAATATTTTATTATATGTATTTCTGTGGATACAGCGCACCATCTCGTATTTGCCTTGCCAACATCCTCCCGTAATTTAAAGATATTCGTGTTTTTATTTTAGACCAGGGAGCCGATTGTTCGTTTCACGACGCTCTGATCTAATTTTCGAGAGAAATTGGAATCGTGGAAAGTACTTCTATTATTAATTTCTAATGAATCTATTGCATGACTATTTTCCTTCATATGTGTAGATTATTTAATGCAAAAGAACAATTACATTGTATTTCGTCATCTACTGTCAGTGATTAGTTAGGTTAGGTGACTCACACTGGGAGAATAACGCGCAGCTGTAGCAGGGTAATTCTTCAATAATATTTTTTGGACAGAATGGACTCAGCTTCATCCGATGAGAGTTGATCTAAGAACATATAAGATTCATGAATTTTAGTAAAAACAGAATCCTTCTATATCTCGAGCCAATTTCGAGAAAACTCAGATTTGGTAAAATAAAAATTCTCTTCGAAAATATTGGACGAGGTGGACTCAGCTTATTCTGATGATGTTAACTCCGAGTACATGTAAGATTCATGAATTTTAGTAAAAACTGAATCTTTCTATCTAAAGCCAATTTCATGAAAACCCAGATTTGCTAAAATCAAAACTCACTTCGAAAATATTGGACAGGAATGATAGGATGGACCCAGCTTCATCCAATTATTTATATCTTTATTTTTTATTATTATATCTGAAGAATACTTACTTTAGAAAGAACATTTTTGTTTTAAAATACGGTGACAAGTTTCCTCTCACATGTTTATGTTAGGAATTGGGAATGTTGATTGTTTCTTGCAATTATTATTGCTCATTATTATTATTGAAAATACCATTTTATTTTAAGTTCAAATGCAAATAAATGTTGGTAATATTCACATGTGGTGTTATCATTTCCAATGTCTCTGATGGTTGCAAGGATTGCGAAATCTGTAAATTTTTTCCAGTGTACTCTCGAAATCACAGGTCTTGGCCAAATTCTTGAGGCTTGCGATGTAGTCTCCAACAGATTCGTCTGATTTTTGGATTCGTTGACGAAATTTGTATCGCTCAGCAATTTCTGATGGCCTTGGCTCCAGATGATCCTGCATAATTTTCACAAGTTTGTGGAAGGATTTGCTCTCAGGAGATTTTGGTGCACACAAATCTGTCATGAGTTCGAAGGTTTCATTCCCAACAACTGTGATCAGCATCGCCGTTTCCAATTTTTCATCAATTTCGTTCACTTTGAAGTATTGGTTCAGGGCCGTATCTAGGGTGTGGCCAAGTGGCCCCCGCCACAGGCGCAAGGTCCGCAGGAGCGCCAAAAAATATTAAATGAAAAAAAAAATTTGAGCGCCAAAAAAATTCAAAGAATAAAATTTAGAAGCGCCAACAAAATATTCGAGATAACATATCACGGTTTTCATGTATACGCCAAAAATATTTTTTTGCGTAAGGAGCGCCAATTTGGGGGCGCTGAAGAAAATCTTGCCACAGGCGCAGTAGTACCTAGATACGGCCCTGTATTGGTTGATACGTGCTATATACGTACGCCACTTCTGTTCTGCTAATTTGAATTCTTCGATTCTTCCGATCGACATTTTGAGTTTAGAAATATTTATTTAAGAAATTTAAATTGGTTTTAAGATTATCCTCGTCGCCACTGTGATAAATTTAGGAGGTGTGAATTTAATATTGATAGAACAAACTCTTGAACTCAACTGTGTCTTTATTTCCCACACATTTTCATACATGAACGTATCGCGTCACATATGCCATATAAAAAACATAAGCAATATAAAGTATGTTCATTAACAATATAACAGAATTTAAATCAATTATGTTTTTGGAAATATTTTCACAAACCATCTGAAGTTCGCGGCTTCGCAAGCTAGACATCATAATGTCTAGCTTGTGGTGGTACTGTACCATCACAGATTTTCTCGAAATAGGTGCATTATAGAATAATCAGTGAATTTCATTTCACAAACAGTGAGAGCTCCTTTTACTTATACATATTATTATTGAGATCTGAATTATGCGTTCGCTGGCTTGTAACAGCAATAAAACCATTATTCGGAAAAGAATCAATTTCAATACGAATTACACCCTAAGAAATCTGCCACGGATGAACGAAACATTAAGGGCCCGATATACCTTTCACAAATCACAAAGTTGACCGAAGCGACAATCAAAGTTTGAAACACTGAAATAGGCCATCTTTCAGCAGTAACTTGAAATATTATGGACTTTGACGGAGCAGATGATTGTAAAGTAGAAAATCACACCAAACTATATGAATCTATTCATTACCTGGATGTCGACCTTCCTTGTTTTCGAACATATGCGAATTAGGTACTGTTTATTTCTCCCGAACCGTTTACTATTTTTCCAGCACCTCGATTCGAGTATTCTTCCTTGCGTTTCTGTCAATTCATAACGAATTATTCTGTTGGATAATCATCATCAGATAGCTTTTTCGATGGCAATTTCACCAATATGCCATATATTCGGTAAAAACAGTTAATAAGTTATTGAAAATGAGAGATTTGATTTGTTATTGAGATTCTTATGGCAAAAATGGCGAAAACAGGGACTCGCAACATTTTCGCAAAAGAATTTTTTTTTCGAAAAATCTTTCTCATTTCCAATTGTGCGAATAGGTAGTACTATAGCACCACCAAATGAAGACTATCAGAGTTATCACGGAAAAACTCGACATAAGCGAAAACAGCTTTCTCGAACTGAGTTTATAGCAAGGCACACACGAAACGGAAATCTGTGAGATCTGATCCGCAGTCCAGATCTGTTACAGATCTGGACTGTGGATCGGATCGGTCCCTCCGATCTGGTCTGTCGGGATCTGTGACCTCTGGAAATCACAGAGATTAAGTAAAATACGGTATTTCGATGAATAATTAATACAGTAGGAATGAGTATTGTGACAAGTACGGCCCTGTGCATTAAAAGCGCTACGGGGCCGATCGAGAGGTTTCTGGAAACGCGTGGAGTGTTCCATCCGACGTTACGGCCGTACCGATGATTCGGGAAGGTTCCAGACGGGCCCGGACTTAGCGAGAAACAATCGGCGTTATACATATAATTACATAGCCGCACCCCATATTGATAGGATGAACCTCCTTATCTTCTCCATAAGCTCCACATATGACCATGTTGCAGCTTGCTAAGTCAGCATCGGACACCTGCGATGCTGAGTCTCATTGAAGATAAGCCGTTCCTTTATAAACGGCTTCACCCGTGTTATTCATAGAGAATTAGATTTGCTTTCTTAAGAATTAGATGTACTCTATTAAGTAGTAGATTTGTTTTACTCTTGAGTGTAACTAGTCTTTCACCATAAGTTGTATTCAGTAAATAAATTGTTTTTAAAAACAAGGTCTTCAACTCAAAATTTATAATTGGCGACGAGGTCTGGGATTGTGCAAGTGCTAGAATTCTGCGTGTGTGCCCCTGAAGAAAAGAAGAGGTCCATCCAGAGAGTCCAGCCACTTTCAGTTTCAACTGTTGAGCGCAATCGAACTACGAGAAGAAGACGAGAAGCCCGATCACCTGAGTAGCGCCCCGTGACGACTTCAAGGAATACACTTTGGGTGAGCATTTCCTAGTTCTCCCCAGTTTCCCTTATTCTGGTTAAAAAATAGTGTAAATTTGTATAAGTTTTTCCTAGGTTTCTTCATAAAACCGACATAAAGTTTTCTCTAGGTTTTTCTTTCCTAAAAACCGACATAAAGTTTTTTCTAGGTTTCCCTTAATTGAAAAAACCGAATTTAAGAGTATTTACTTATATTGTATGCTCATTTATTAAAATTACTTCAATTAAACACTTTCGTAATAAAAGAGGCAAAAGGCCCATCCAATCAGATACAATAATGGCAAACGAAAGAATTGATCTATCTATCGCAGAAAAGTTTGGGATGCTTTTACCCCGCTTTTCCGGCATCGAAAATGAATTACATTCATTCATTAAAAGTGCGGAAAATTATCTTCTTATGTTCGCTAATGAACAACCAATGACTAAAAATTATTGTTATGCTGTTGTCAAATCGAAATTAGTTGACAGAGCCCTAGCTGAAGTTTCGACTTCTGATATACCCGATAATTGGGAGATACTGAAGAATTTCCTTTACAATAAATTTGGTGATCAGATCAATTTAGACGTTCTGATACATAACCTACAATTCTTAACAAAAAGACCTAATGAAGATTTACTGTCCTTCATTGAAAAAATTATTTCTATGAAAATTAGAATCAATTATAGAATTGACGCTGATCTAATGCCTGATCCTGAAAAACAACTTTACAAAACAAATATTCTTAAGATTTGCAAAACTGTTCTAATTTCGAATGCCCCTGTAGAATTGCGAACGTACTTAATCACGAACAATGGTCTTTCATTCGATGAAACTGTTAACGCCGTGAAAGATTATATTAGCAATATGGCTCAGTATGAATTATTAGATAGGAGCCGTCGAAATAAAAATTCAAATCAACCTCTTTATAAGAACAATGTATTAATTCAGCCTACGCACAGAAATAATTTCAATCATTTTAATCATCAACCGGTGCAACGAAATATTAATTACAATCAGAGATTTCAGTCGAATCAACATTTTCCTTCACAACCAATTCAATTCCAACAAAGGAATGTAAAACCGCATTATCCTACGTATCGTGAAGTTTTTGAGAGACCCTCTAATAATCAAAATACTAATGTTTTTAAACCCAATCCAAATTATAGAAATTATAATCCTCCAGAGAAAATGTCTATACAAACAAGAAATTATCCTCAGAAAAGGAATAATTATTCTACGCAATTTAATCCAAATCCACAAAGAAAATTTTTCGATAATAATCAAAGTCCCCATTATACTTTCGAAGAATTGACTCATTTAGAGCAACCTTCAACTTCTAAAGTTCAAGCAAGTACAAGTTATGAAACAAAAAGAAATTTTCGAGGAAACGCCTCAAACGAAAAATTGACTTAAATTCTACTCTTGATAATACTAATCAATTACCCTTTATTCAATTCCAAAATCCTAAATGTAAACTTTTAATAGATAGTGGATGTTCAGTATGTCTGATAGATCCTAAATTCGCTTATAATAATTTTCAAAAGAATATTTTTAATGAATCCACGACATTAACTGCGTGCATGAAACAAGAAACTTCTAATGAAAAAGTATTGATACCTTTATTTTCCGAATTTAATATTGATGATTTTCATCCATTTATTCTTTACAAATTTCATAAAAATTATGACGGATTAATAGGAGCAGATTTCCTAAATAAATATTGTTTATCCTTGGATTTTAAAAACCAAGTAATCTTCAATGAATATTGTAGAATCCCTTTCAATTTTCAACAAGTATGCCAGAAGAATACAGTTATACCTGTTGAATTAGGACATTTAGAACCTAAAATAAGCAATCAATTAATGAAAATTTTGATCACAAACGAAGATGCTTTACAATTACCTGGTCAACCATTAAATTTTTCTAATAAAATTAAACATAAAATTCGTACTAATGATGAAAATCCTGTTCATTGTAAGATATATCGATATCCAGAAATACATCAGGAAGAAGTTCAAAGACAAGTTCAAGATATGCTTGAAAAGAAAATTATTAGACCTAGTATTTCTCCTTGGTCATTTCCAGTTGTTGTTGTCCCAAAGAAACAAGATTTATCCGAAAAGAAAAAATGGCGAATCGCGATTGATTATAGAAAATTAAATGACAAAACAATTGATGATAAGTATCCACTTCCTCAAATTGATGCTATTCTTGATAAATTAGGAAATAAAACATATTTCACTACTCTTGACCTTGCGTCCGGCTTTCACCAAATTGAATTAGATGAAAGTTCTATTGAAAAAACTGCTTTTACGGTAGATAACGGACATTACGAATTTTTACGTATGCCCTTTGGTTTAAAAAATGCACCAGCGACTTTCCAAAGATTAATGAATGAAGTTTTGAAAGATTATATTGGAAAAATTTGTTATGTTTACATGGATGATGTTGTTATTTTCTCAGAAACAGTCGAGCAACACTTAGCCGATATTCATAATATTTTAGAAACATTTAAAAATGATAATTTGAAAATTCAGTTGGACAAATGTCACTTTTTTAAAACTGAGATAGAATTTTTAGGTCATATTATTACTCGAGAAGGAATTAAGCCAAATCCTAATAAACTTCGAGCCGTTAAAAGTTTTCCAATTCCTAAAACTCAGAAAGAAATTAAATCATTTCTTGGTCTAGTTGGATATTACCGGAAATTTATTCCGAATTTTGCCAAAATTACTAAACCATTAACTATGTGTTTGAAAAAAGACGCGAAAATTAATATTCATGATCCTAAATACACCGAAGCTTTCGAAATTTGTAAAAGAAATTTGATAAATCACCCTGTATTGAGATATCCGAATTTTAATGAACCTTTTATTTTAACTACGGACGCATCAGGATTTGCGGTAGGTTCTGTATTATCGCAAGGTGATTGTCCGAACGATCTTCCCATTGCTTTCGCTAGTAGAACGCTGAATGAAGCAGAAACTAGATACAGTACGATCGAAAAAGAACTTTTGGCTATCGTTTGGTCTTGTAAACATTTTAGGCCTTACCTTTATGGAAGAAAATTTATTATCTATACGGATCATAAACCCCTAATTTGGCTATTTTCATTAAAGGAACCAAATTCTCGACTTATGAGATGGAGAATTAAACTCGAGGAATTCAATTACGAAATTAAATATCGTAAAGGTTCAATGAATAATGCTGATGCACTCAGCAGAATAAATTTAGATTCAACGGAAGACTTGAATTATGAAAATTTTATGAAACTTTATGAAAACGATCATATTCCTAATTCTTTAAAATTAATAGAAAAACAAGGTGACTTATTCCAAGCACCTAAGAATTATTCATTCGCACATTGTGTTTCTAAAGACTTGAAGATGAGTCAAGGTATTGCTTTAGAATTTAAAAATAAATATGGTAAAGTTGATGAACTTAAATCACAAAATAAATCTATCGGTGAGGTAGCATTCCTTAAAGCCGATGAAAGAAATGTTTATTATTTAATCACGAAAGAATCATTTTATGATAAACCGGAATACGAAACGGTATTTAAAACATTATTGAATTTGAGAAAAATATGTGAATTTAATGGAGATAAATATTTAGCTCTCCCTAGAATTGCCTGTGGGTTAGACCAATTAAAATGGTCAATAATTTTAAGTATGATTAAATACATATTCGCAGAATCGAATATGAAGATTCTTATTTACTTCTTATCAGATGAACATAATAATCATAATTTTGATTTTAACGCTATCGAAGATGATAGAATATCATTAGTCAATCACATTTCCGATGATGAATTAGATGAATGTGTTAATTTACTTGTTGACCCAAATAATGAATTACCTGTTCTTGATAACGAAAATTTAAATGAATTGAAAAATGTTATAATTCATAGTGATATTACAATTCACAGTAATATTGAAAATCCCATTTTGGAGATTCCCTATACAGAAAGAAGTTTGAATTCAGCTTCTCTTCAAGTTATATTTAAAACAGCTTCGAATTTCAATGTAACGAAAACAAAACCTTTTGGAGAAAAACTCAGATTCCGGGTTTTGATTAATTCAATAGAAAATGATTTGTTCACATTCGTTAAAGAATATATCCAGCCTAAAAAGTCATATACATTTTATTTTGTATCTCAAGAGTTGGAGAAGCCATTGATTAAAACATTACAAGAAAAATTTGATTATAAATCCTTTGATTTAAAAATATCAAAAACCTTTTTAGAAGATGTCGAAGACAAAGAAGAACAAATTCTCAGAATTCAACAGTACCATGAAACGAAAACGATACATCGCGGTCTCAAAGAAAATTTAATAAGTTTGAAACGGAAATTTTACTGGCCGAATATGAATAAAGACGTACTAAATTTTATTAATTCATGTGAAATATGTCAAAAGAGTAAATACGAGAGAACTCCTATTCAACTCAATTTTAAACCTAACCCTCTTGGTTCTAAACCATTTAGTCATGTTTATTGTGATACAATAAGATTCAATCAAACATATTGCTTGACTATTGTCGATTCGTTTTCCAGATTCGGACAATGTTATCCCCTTCTTCAGAAAACGGGTACTGAAATTTTGGATAAACTATTGGTCTATTTTAGCCACTATGGCATTCCTTCTAAAATTACTTGTGATAACGGATTAGAATTTAAAAATCATGTAATTCAAGATTTTTGTAAAATACATAAAATAGAAATTCACTATATTACTAATTATAATCCGAATTCAAATGCAATCGCGGAAAGATTTCATTCTACGTTGATTGAACAATTAAGAACTATTGATAGTAAAAATTCTACTTTCCAAAATCGATTAGCACAAGCTCTTTTAAGTTATAATAATTCATTTCATTCTAGTCTTGATATGACTCCAATGCAAATAATCAAAGCCGATTTAAACTACTCTTTACCTATTGAAAAAACGCATAATGAACAAATTCAAGATTATGTCGGAAATTACGTGAAAAATTTAGGTGAAATTTCAAATGAATTAGAAAAGAAACAACAGAAAAATGTTGAGCGTTTAGAAAAATTGAATCAGAAAAGGTCTGCTAAACAGGACCATCCTTTAAATAAAAATCCCACATATTTGAAAACTCCAATTGTACGTAAACTTGATCCGGTCTACAAAAAGGTAGATGCGCGAGAAGTTGACACTCATCGTGTTCAAGATTTGAAAAATAAACACATTTATCATAAGAAAATTTTGAAACAACGAAAAAAATAGTCGAATATTTTGTTTCAGATTTAAAGATGCGAATCATCACATCCCTTCTCATTATACTCGAAGTAGTTGCTGAAATAATCCCTTTAAAAATTATACCATTGGAAAACAATGTACTTCCAATTCTATTAGGCAAAGCCTATATTACTAAAAGGCATATTCAATTGATATATCATATTGACTTGAACCAAATTGAGAATCTAATTGGCAAATATCAGAAGGAGATTGATAATTTTAAAAATCAACAACTAGGGTTTTCTCAAACTGCACATTACAAATATTTAGAACATTCAAATTCTATAAATGTTAAAACGCTAGAAGAGCTTTTAAATGAAAAAATTAGAGAAAAACGAGGTTTGATCAATGTTGGAGGCAAAATATCAAAAATATTATTTGGAACACTTGATTCTGATGATGAAGCACTTTACAAAAGCTATTTTGATAGTATAAACAAGAATGAAGAATCACTCATGAGAAATCAAAAACAGATTGCCACTATTGTTAATGATTTGAAAAATAAGTATATTGATAAATTTAAGCAATTAATGAATAATTTCAAATTACTTCAAATCGTACCGGCATTACAACAAGTTGAACAAATGCATCTCATGACTTTTGAACTCAAAGATATAAAAAACGTTCTTGATGAAATCCAAACAGCAGTAAGCTTCGCAAGACTTCACATTTTGCATGAATCTATTTTACCTTATACAAAATTCGCGGAAATAGTTAGAAATTATACTATTATTCCAATGCACCATTTGAAAGATTATTTTCAATTGTGTCATACTAAAGTCCTATTCAAAGATAAAACATTACTTTTTCTCATATCCATCCCTACGGTCTATGAAGAAAGCTATAATCTTTACAAGTTTTACTATTTGCCCCAGAGAAATCTTACCCTTTCTTTCACCAATCCTTTCATGCTCACTCGAGATGAAGAATTGAAATGGTCCACGAAGCAGTGCCATCCAGTTGAAGAAGACTATCTATGTGATCAAGATTCCCTAGACAACCCTCCAGAATGCATGAAGAATATACTGAAAACTCATTTAGAAAATTGCCCTAGAAAAGAATTCTCCTCTACGCCCAATTTGAAGACAGTGGAAGAT
Organism: Adalia bipunctata; assembly: GCA_910592335.1. Classification (NCBI taxonomy): domain Eukaryota; kingdom Metazoa; phylum Arthropoda; class Insecta; order Coleoptera; family Coccinellidae; genus Adalia; species Adalia bipunctata. The sequence continues at coordinate 5,857,566 of OU342949.1, read as the reverse complement.
GGAAGCATTTTGTCCATCAATAATTTGGAAATACAAGAGAAGTGCCCTCAACAAACAAAATATCATTTCACTCCGCCAATGGCGATAATCCAGTCAAAATGTATAATTAGCAACTACCAGAAAGAAATCTACCCCACTCAAATAAGGAATGAAGAAAAATATGTCATTCTACCCAAACTACCATTTTCAACATTGGACAACCGATCCAAATCCAAAGAAGAAGAAGATGACTTCCCAGATGAAGAAATTCCCAATATTCTACTAGAAGAACTTGAAGAATGGAAATGGAATTCACCATTATCCACATTCATGATTGTTTTAATTGTTTTGATAATTTTTATAATATTTTGTACAATTTTAAGAATTTTGCAGCTTAAAGCTACACCTCATTTAGGTGATACCTTTATCCAAAGGGGGGAGGAATTACATAGCCGCACCCCATATTGATAGGATGAACCTCCTTATCTTCTCCATAAGCTCCACATATGACCATGTTGCAGCTTGCTAAGTCAGCATCGGACACCTGCGATGCTGAGTCTCATTGAAGATAAGCCGTTCCTTTATAAACGGCTTCACCCGTGTTATTCATAGAGAATTAGATTTGCTTTCTTAAGAATTAGATGTACTCTATTAAGTAGTAGATTTGTTTTACTCTTGAGTGTAACTAGTCTTTCACCATAAGTTGTATTCAGTAAATAAATTGTTTTTAAAAACAAGGTCTTCAACTCAAAATTTATAATTATATAAGTAGCGCATCGACGGGAGGCATTCATTCAGTTAGAGACGAGCGCCGAGTGAAAATAAATTTGTAGTGCATATAAATCAGTAGAAATAAATATTACAGACTTTTGTTAGAATAAGTTCATTAGTTGTTAATCATTAGTGTTATAAGTAGTGTAAATAAATAGTTTAATTATCCCGGACGTTTTAATAACGAAGAAAACGTTACATTGGTGTCAGGTGTGGGGTGGATTTGAATGCCGATAACCAGATCGCAAAAACAGAAAATGGACCAGGCGAGTATGGAATTTTTCAAGCAAGCCTTTGAACAAATGAGCTTGAAAATGGATAAAATGGAGAATAAGGCGGAAGAGAATTCTCGAGAAATGAGCTTGAAAATGGATAAAATGGAAAATAAGGTGGAGGAAAACAATGGACAATTGGTGAGTCAAATTGCAAGTACATTGGATGAGAGAATGGAAGCTATCAAGGAAGTAATAATAGATGAAGTCAATGAAAAATTTGATAAGGTTGACGAAAAAATTGAAGGAGTAGTTGATAAGGTTGACGAAAAATTTGAAGAAGTCAATGAAAAATTCGAGGAAATATCAGGAATAATTGAACAGCATGCCAAGTTGATAGAGTCCCTGAAGAGAACGTCAAATAGAAAAGAAACTATAGCTTCACCATCCTATAGCTTCGTGAAAGCGGAGAACAACATAGATAGTGGTAAAATGAAGATCAAGCCACCTACATTCGATGGAAAAGTTCCTTGGTCGACATATCAAAAACAATTTGAAGCTGCTGCGTTGGCAAACAGTTGGAGCGACAACGAAAAAGCCACAGCATTAATAATAGCTCTACGAGGAGATGCACTTAATATCCTGCAGACAATACCGGAGAGTCAACAAGCCTGTTATGAAGTTTTAACATCTAAACTTCAGATGAGATATGGCGATGCTCACCTACAACAAGTCTACCATGCCCAAATAAAGAACCGGGTGCAGAAAACAGGAGAAAATCTCCAGGAGTTCGAGGCAGATGTTGCCAGATTAGTGAGGCTGGCTTATCCATCAGCTCCAGACAGCTTCCTTGAACAGCTATCAATCCAGACGTTCGTCGACGGGATCAAGGACAGCGAAGTTCAACAAGCCTTGAGACTTGCCCGGCCTAAAACCATCGATGACGCTTTAGCTCATGCTTTAGAATTCGAGGCAGCGAAAGTGATAATTCGAGGAATCATGTCCACAGATTTAACAAGCATATTTGTTCCTGGAAAGATAAATGATCGAAGTGTGAAAATACTGGTGGACACAGGATCGACTAGAACCATTGTGCGTCCGGAAATAGCCGAAGGATTGAAGAGTCGTCCAGCTATGATCAAACTTCGAACTGCATCTGGACAAGAAATACCGACTTACGGATCAGTTATCTCCACCATTGAATTAGGAAGCACGATAGTCAAGCATGAAGTTCTCGTAGCCGAAATCACAGAAGAAGTTATCCTGGGATTGGACCTTGTAAAGAAACTTGGATGCCAACTGGATATGAAGAAGGATGTTCTTCGGCTAGGAATTGAAGAGATTCCCTTCAATGATGTAGATGACAAGATATATCAGATCCGACTGACCGAGGATATCACGTTGCCAGGGCGGACTGAAGGCATAGTGACTGGTGAATGTGATAATGTTACAAGAAATGGCTGCATTAGAATGATCGAGCCCTCAGATGATGGGATACTAGCTAACGGATTATTACTAGGGAAGACATTGGTAAGGTTAAGAGACAGCATACCCATCCGATTACTAAATGTAAACATGTTTCCAGTCACCCTGAAGAAGAACACCTTGATTGGACATGGGGTACCAGTGTACCATATTTCTGGTGGGATGGGTACTGCAGAAGTTCCGCAGACAAAGAAGAATACCGAAGAGCTGGTCGCCCTCCTCACTTCAAAATGTCAAGACCTTAACCAGTGTCAATTGGCCGAAGTCAGAAAATTGATTCAGTCCTTCTCTGACGTCTTTGCCACTGGCGAAAGAACAGGAAAGACCGATGTTGTGCAGCATAAAATCAATACAGGTGATGCACAACCCGTCAGACAACACCCCAGACGTCTTCCGCTGGCAAAGAGAGAAGAAGCCGAACGGATCATTGAAGACATGGCGAGAGAAGGTGTCATTGAACCATCCAATAGTCCCTGGACATCGCCTGTAGTGCTGGTAAAGAAGAAGGATGGGTCCACCAGGTTCTGTGTAGACTATAGGCAGCTCAACCAAGTTACGAAAAAGGATAGTTACCCCTTACCAAGAATTGATGACACACTGGATACACTCTCGGGATCTCGTTGGTTCTCTACCTTGGATTTGAAGAGTGGGTATTGGCAAGTTGGTTTGGATCCAAAAGACAAAGAGAAAACTGCCTTCAGTATTGGAACGGGCCTGTGGCAATTTAAGGTTATGCCTTTTGGATTATGCAACGCTCCGGCCACATTTGAGCGTTTAATGGAAACTATATTAAGAGGACTCTCCTGGAAGACTTGCCTGGTGTATTTAGATGACGTGATAGTTGTGGGAAAATCATTCCAAGACCACCTGCACAACCTATCCGAGGTCTTCCAGAGACTACGTGGGGCCAATTTGAAGCTAAGTCCCAAGAAATGCCATCTATTTCGAGCAGAGGTGAAATATTTAGGACACGTAGTTTCTCGAAGGGGTGTGAAAGTTGACCCAGACAAGATCAAGGCGGTACAGGATTGGCCCATACCGAGAGACAAGACTGAGTTACGAAGTTTCCTAGGCTTGTGCACTTACTACAGAAGATTTGTGCCTGGATTCGCCAACGTTGCCAAACCGCTGACAAAATTAACGGAAGATGGGCAGGAGTACATTTGGTCCGATGATTGCGCTGAAGCCTTCGATCGATTGAAAAAGGCTCTGGTCACAGCTCCAGTCTTGAGTTACGCAAGAACCGAAGGAAAATTCGTGCTCGATACCGATGCTAGTAATATGGCCATTGGAGGCGTTCTATCGCAAGTTCAGGATGGACAAGAACGAGTCATCGGTTATTTCAGCAAGGTACTGTCGAAACCAGAAAGAAATTACTGCGTGACCAGAAGAGAACTCTTAGCGGTAATCAAGGCCGTAGAACATTTCTACAAATACTTATATGGTAGAAAATTCCTGCTAAGAACGGACCATGCTGCTTTGAAATGGCTCCTGAATTTTAAGAACCCAGAAGGACAAGTGGCCAGATGGATCGAGAGGCTGCAAGAATATGACTTCGACACTGAACACAGAGCTGGGGCTACACATCGAAACGCGGATGCGTTGTCAAGAAGACCTTGCCCCCAAAATTGTAGCCACTGCTCTCGTGTGGAAGATAAGGCCAATTTGATGCGGACCACAGTGATCGAAGATGACTGGCTACCACCAGAAATTCGACAAGCACAGGAGGAAGATCCAGATCTGAGAGTAATCCTAAGTTGGAAGGAGAGTGGCAGACGACCTATATGGGAAGAAGTATCCAGACTGAGCCAAAATGTCAAGTCGTATTGGGCCCAATGGGAAACGTTGAAGATTGATGAAGGTCTTCTGAAACGTTGTTGGGAAAATGACGATGGATCTCAGCAGAGGCTTCAGTTAATTGTGCCCAAAAGTAGGGTAACGGACATTTTGACCAGACTACATAATGGAACTTCGGGTGGCCATTTTGGGATTACTAAGACTCTGGAGAAGGTTAGGCAGCGATTTTATTGGATCAATTGTAAGAACGACGTTAAAGATTGGTGTAGAAAATGTAAAGTTTGTGCTGCGGCCAACGGACCCTACGGTAAAGGAAAGGCACCAATGAAGCAATATAACGTCGGATCCCCCATGGAACGAGTAGCTATCGACATCGCAGGCCCTTTTCCAGAAACAGGCAATGGAAATAAGTACATTTTGGTAGCGATGGACTACTTCACCAAATGGGTGGAAGCGTACGGTATTCCTAACCAAGAGGCAAGCACAGTAGCTGACAAATTGGTGAAAGAGTTCTTCTGCAGATTTGGAATCCCCCTTGAGCTGCATTGTGATCAAGGCCGAAACTTCGAGTCGAAGTTATTCCAGGAAGTTTGCAAGACATTAGGGATACGTAAGACCAGAACTACACCTCTGCATCCTCAGTCAGACGGCATGGTAGAACGAATGAACCGGACTATGGGAAAACACTTGGCCAAAGTTGTCTCTGACCATCAAAGGGACTGGGATGAATACTTGCATTTATTCACGATGGCCTATAGATCTTCGGTTCAAGAATCTACCAAGGAGACTCCATCCAATATAATGTTTGGCCGAGAAATAAGATTACCTTGCGACCTCGAGTTTGGGTGTAAGCCTGGAGAAGATGTAGCTGGGGAGGACTACGTTAGTAATCTCAGAAGCAAGCTAGACTACATCCATGATAAGGTGCGTAATCAAATGCAGCAAGCAAGTGACCGGATGAAAATGCGCTATGACATCAAGGCCATTGAAGGCGGGTTTACCGCAGGAGATCTGGTATGGTTGTATAACCCACAAAGAAGAAAAGGTTTTTCACCGAAGCTGCAGAGACATTGGGAAGGACCGTACGAAGTTGTGAAGAGAATAAATGATGTAGTTTACCGAATACGGAAGCTCCCCAGAGGAAAACCGAAAGTCGTCCATTTCAACCGATTGGCTCCGTATGCGTCCACGCAGGATGAAGAAGAAGTACGTCTCGTCGAGGTTCCGGCAAGGGAAAGCTGCAAATTCCAGGAATTTATGAACACCTATGGGGGAACACGCATTGCAAGGTTTGGCGTCACACAGGAAGTTCATCAGGACCTGTTCACAGTCCCCGAGGAATACTCGCTTGCTCATTGTGTAGCAGCCGATTTACGTATGAGTAAGGGAATAGCAAGAGTATTCAAAAACAAATTTGGTCGGCAAGAGGAACTAATGGGACAGCAGCCCAGAATCGGGAAATGTTTGAGATTGAAGTCTGGAGGTCGGTTCATTTACTATTTGGTTACCAAGCAGCACTCTTTCCAGAAGCCCACCTACCAGAACTTATGGACCTCGCTGCATGGCTTGAAAGAAGACCTTCAGCGTTCCGGCGTTAGGAAACTAGCTGTTCCCAAGCTTGGTTGTGGACTGGACCTACTGAATTGGAGGGTAGTGCGAAGCATGCTTGAAGTAATTTTCCAGACGGCAGGTATACAGATCCTAGTATGCAGTTTCTACCCGAATCGTATCGAACTCCCCGTCAAAACTATAGAATGCTATTTCCATCAAAGGGGCTACTGTAGAGAAGGAGCCGACTGCAGATTTCGCCACGGTCCTCTGAAGAATCCATGCAATCTGTTCTGGGACAGAACAGGCTTAAGGAGGGGACAGTGTGACAAGTACGGCCCTGTGCATTAAAAGCGCTACGGGGCCGATCGAGACGTTTCTGGAAACGCGTGGAGTGTTCCATCCGACGTTACGGCCGTACCGATGATTCGGGAAGGTTCCAGACGGGCCCGGACTTAGCGAGAAACAATCGGCGTTATACATATAAGTAGCGCATCGACGGGAGGCATTCATTCAGTTAGAGACGAGCGCCGAGTGAAAATAAATTTGTAGTGCATATAAATCAGTAGAAATAAATATTACAGACTTTGAAGGTATTATCACAGGATTAGGACAGGCTCAATAAAACAACTTTATAATGCCGACGTTTCGTTAGATATTCTAACTTTATCAAGGCTGGAAATGAGGTACAGCATTTGTTGAAAAAACAATATCTCTCAACCGCTATCATACAAACTTACCCTTAATTATATGTTGTTCAATACTGCATTTTTGGAGGTTTGAGTCAAAACTTTAAAATAAAATGGACAAACTGACATGAGTTACCAACTACATATACAACACTTACACTGGCTTTACAATTATTACTGCCTATATATGAACTTGACCAGGAAAAACAAATAATAACAAACGAACCTAACCTAAAGACCGGAACATCGAATTGCATATCGAAAACATAAAATCCAACTTTAACAATAAATAAATCAACATCAAGTAAGAAATCTGGACGCACACTCTTTATAAATATTCAACAGATTAAAATACACCGAACTCAAACCCTGAGTATCAGTTCGAAAATTCACCGTGTTAACAATCTTTATAAACATCATCTCACTAATACAGCGTTTTCTATATACAGGTTCAGAGTCTAATATTTTCACTCTTTCAAAATCGAAGTTATGTAGCTCATCAAAGTGATGGCGAGCCAGAGCGGTTTTTTCCGCTTTCCCTATATTTGACATTTTGCAGTCATATTACTTGATGTTGATTTATTTATTGTTAAAGTTGGATTTTATGTTTTCGATATGCAATTCGATGTTCCGGTCTTTAGGTTAGGTTCGTTTGTTATTATTTGTTTTTCCTGGTCAAGTTCATATATAGGCAGTAATAATTGTAAAGCCAGTGTAAGTGTTGTATATGTAGTTGGTAACTCATGTCAGTTTGTCCATTTTATTTTAAAGTTTTGACTCAAACCTCCAAAAATGCAGTATTGAACAACATATAATTAAGGGTAAGTTTGTATGATAGCGGTTGAGAGATATTGTTTTTTCAACAAATGCTGTACCTCATTTCCAGCCTTGATAAAGTTAGAATATCTAACGAAACGTCGGCATTATAAAGTTGTTTTATTGAGCCTGTCCTAATCCTGTGATAATACCTTCAATATTTGAAATAAAGGACGTGAAAAAACTCATATTACAGACTTTTGTTAGAATAAGTTCATTAGTTGTTAATCATTAGTGTTATAAGTAGTGTAAATAAATAGTTTAATTATCCCGGACGTTTTAATAACGAAGAAAACGTTACATTAAACGTTACAGTATCATAAATCCTTCGCATTTCAAAAATAGCTGGATTACAAAATTCAATTATATTATATTTGAATTACTACTGAAAAAGTGCCTGTAGAATGTAACAACAGACTTCAAATACTAGTTCAAACAGGGGAGTCATTGAAAATGACAATTTCTCTTTCGATCAGACCATATTTAAAAAAAATAAATGAAAGAAAGCTGACGAAAAAAATCAGATAGAAACAGATATTCTAAAATCGAGATATTCTTTTCATGAAATTTTGGAATATTCTCTATATTATTCAGATGTATCAACAAACTATGAAGTTTTCAATAGAATATGAGAAAGACTGCTTTCGGACTCGTTTATTGAAAAAAATTGATCTTTTTCGGGAACGCGTAGTTGGAATAATTTTCTGGGGAACACGAATTCATATGATAAACATTTGAAAGATGTTTATTTGTGTGAAAATATTTTTGTATGAATGAACACCTTCAAAGTTCTGAATATTTCGAAATATTCTGAACTCTGAACAAAATTATAGATAAAAAATTTTCGTCTCCCTCCTTTACTACCCCTCTGTTCGGATAGAATAACATCTATAAAGACAGCTCGGCAACACCATCTGAAAGGCAAAGATTTCTTCAAAGGCGTGTTCAAACATCATAATAGCATTAAGTTTAAATATACATATATTTGAACTAAATGATAGAAAATAGTATTAGATTTAATCATAGATGCATTTACAGGGTGTTTCATCATAAAGTGGACAAACATATATAGCCGTGCAGATGACACCGGGGAAGTCATTTTTGCCTTATGACATATACCCCGTTTTCGACTCATAAGCGAGATACAGGGTGTTTAATGTCTACTTTGAGCAATATTCTGATGACTGTGGTGAGTTATGCGTGACATTTGAAATAACGGTTTCGGGTCACACCTTAGTATTTTTTAGGGCTCAATTCAATTGTGGTAAAGAACAAATTTCAACATGGCGGAAAGCCTGCAAAGTTTGAATTATTTTTTCTCGGTTGCCAATTTGAAAAGCACTATTTCAACGTACTAGATTTTCTAAGATTTTCCGTGAAAAAATGTTTTCAAAATTCGAACTCAACTCTTTTTTACATGTCTTTAATGAAAAAAAAAATTTCGCCCAAATTTTTCATGTTTGAACTATCTTCACTATCTTCAATTCTGAATACTTGTGTGAAAACAGAATGAAATAATATCTATAGGTTTTATTTTTGTAGCCTTCCAAATATTACGCTCGGAAAACTTCCATGATTTTTATTCAAAAAACCGTAAGCCGTACGAAGGCCAAATTTAGGCTAATGGGCTGCCAGAATGACCCCGACAGAAATATTTTTTTTTATTTATTTATAAACAAAAAAAAATTTTTTCAAAAAACTTCGGTAGGATTCGAACTCTCTACGAGTATGAATTGGGTTTATTTTAATCTTATGAATGTCCGTTGCCAAAGCGACGCTAATTAATCGAAAGTGGAGAGTTCGATTCCCACCAAAGTTTTTTTTAAAAAAAATTTTTGGTTTATAAATTCATATTTCCGTCCGGGTCACTCTGGCAGCTCATTAACTTAAATTTGGCCTTCGTACGGCCTCCAGTTTTTTGAATGAAAATTATGAAAGTTCTTCGAGCGTAATCTTTGGAAGGCTACAAAAAGAAAACCAATTGATATTTTTTATTCTGTTTTCACACAAGTAGGTATTCAGAATTAAAAATTGTTCAACCATTAAAAATTCCAAAAATTTTGGGCGGAATTTTTTTTTCACTGAAGACATGTAAAAAAAAATTGAGTTCGAATTTTGAAAAAAATTTTTCACTGAAACTCTAAGAAAATCGAGTACGTAGAAATAGTGCTTTTCGAATTGGCAAACGAGAAAGAAAATCGAACTTTGCAGGCTTTCCGCCATTTTGAAATTTGTTTTTCAGAATTCTACACCACAATTGAATTGAGCCCTAAAAAATACAAAGGTGTGACCAGAAACCGTTATTTCGAATGTCACGCATAACTCACCACAGTCATCAGAATATTGCTCAAAGTAGACATTAAACACCCTGTATCTCGCTTATGAGTCGAACACGGGGTATATGTCCTAAGGCAAAAATGACTTCCCCGGTGTCGTCTACACGGCTATATATGTTTGTCCAGTTTATGGTGAAACACCCTGTATATTTGATCGAATCATGAGTTATGTCAAAATGGCAATCCATCTTGCTAATAAAAAAAGGACAAATTACCTAAATATTTTTGTTCGATATTTATTTAGTATCTTTATTATCTAAAAATAGATAAATGAGATATCTCGCTCCATTATGTGAAATCCAACATAAAAAATATTTCGTTTGTGCTCAAAATTACCAATAAAATCGCACCATTCGCACTCAACCCAACCAGACAAGACCAGATGTTTATGATTACGAGGACCTGAGTGTAAAAGCAGTGAAAGCAAAAAGCGTTCCGTAACAAAATGAAAACTGATAAATGGGACATCTATACGTATAAGGGGCACACTATTGTCCTGGAACAGTTATTTGCGAATTCGCACTTTCTGGAAGTTTTTTCAGTTTTTCCTTAATTTTTTGAATTATTTGGGCCCCTTTCCAGATGAAATTTTTTTTAAATATAGAAAATTGACTTTCTGAGTGTCTGGATTAGCTTTAAAATCCCTCTATTTCTAGTATTTGGACTGTATCTTGAAAATACTTGTGTAACTTTTTTTCTTGTCAGAACAACTGTCGTATCATTTATTTTCTCAAATGCAAGGTCAACAAGATCACAATGAAACAATGTACAAAATATAAAATCAAAACTAAACATTCTTCCCCCTCAAGAAGGTATGCTATCTTCCGGGGTTTCGTCAAAGTTCTCCAGCAGTGATAATTTGCAAAGTTTCGCAACGGGTCGTCGATAGGTACCAGTCTTGGTTCTCACATCAGCAACTCGAACTTGATTGTTTTTTCCTGGGTATGTAGCAATAATTTTTCCAAGAGGCCAATTGTTCCTTGGGAATCTATTATCAGTTATAATAACCAAATCGCCTGGTTCAACAGGAACACTTTTCTTGAGCCACTTCGTCCTTCTCGTCAAAGTTGGAAGATATTCTCGAACCCAACGACTCCAAAAACTGTCAGCGAGTTTTTGGAAATATCTCCATTGCTTCCTCATATCAATTTTTTCTTCAAATTCACCAGGTGGTTTCGCTGAACTTGAAGTTCCGATTAAGAAATGATTGGGAGTGATACTCTCAGGATCATCCGGATTATTTGAAACATAAGTCAACGGCCTGCAGTTAACAATATTTTCTGCTTCCACCATCAAAGTTGCTAGAACTTCGGGTTTTGTCGATTTCTCTTTTAGAGTTATGTTCAAAGACTGTTTAACAGCTCTCACCATTCTCTCCCATGCTACACCCATATGTGGACTCGCAGGACAGATGAATTTCCATTCTATATTCCGGGAAACCATTTCTCTTTCTATTAATTTTTCATCGTCTTTCTTCAATGATTCTTTCAGCTCTTTTTCTGCAGCCCTCATATTCGAACCATTGTCACTCATGATGATTTGTGGTTCTCCTCTTCTAGCAATGAAACGTCGTATAGCCAAAATACAAGAATCAGTAGTTAAGGATTCTGCTATTTCAATATGAATAGCTCTAACGGATAAGCAGGTAAATAGAACACCATACATCTTCTCAGTTCTTCTACCTATGCATACTGAAAATGGTCGGAAATAATCCATTCCAACAAATGAAAAGGCTCTGGGGGGTTTCTTCAATCGAATTTCAGGAAGTTGTCCCATTTCTGGCACGACCGGTCTGGCTCTTCGTATTCGACAGAAGTTGCAATTCATCAATGTTTTATTGACAGCTCTTCTCATTTGTAGAATCCAAAATTTTTGTCGCAGCTCATTAATGACCATTTCTCTGCCTCGATGTTGACACTTTTCATGAAAATGCCTGATCAAAAGTTGAGTGTACTTATGCTTACTGTCCAGAATTATGGGGTGTTTGGTTTCATCGCTCAGCTCTGCAGAATGGTCTGTTCTGCCTCCTAGTTTCAATAGACCATCTTCAAACACAGCAGAAAGTTGAAGTAATCTAATGTAATCTGGCACATTTTTTCCTCTCTCAAGTAATCTATATTCTTCTCCGAAATTATCTATCTGTACTTTTCTACACCATATTTTTTCAGCTTCTAATATTTCCGCCACAGTTATTTCACCTTTTCTTCTATTTTCCCTGGAAAATCTCAATACGTAGACCGTTGATCGTATCAGGCGTGTCCATTTTGAAAATTTATTCTCATTTGGTAGATAATCTATTTCTTTTTGAGATGTAAAGAGTGTTATTCCCAAATCGCTTTCAAATTTACTTTCGAATTTTTCTTTCGGCCAAGATTCTTCATCCAAATATAAAAATTCTGGACCATCAAACCATCTTGAGTTTTGAAATCTCATCTCTTTTGTGTCTCTTGTTGCTTCATCGGCAATATTTATTTCCGTTGGGATCCAATGCCATTGATCTATTTTCGAATTTTCCCTTATTTCTGCAATTCTGCGAGAAACATAACTCGAAATTTTAATTTTATCATTCCCTTTGAATTTTCACAAGATACAGAAGAATTTATGGAAAAATAAGGAAGTACCAACCAAAAGGGAAAGGACCCCGCACTTTTACTACGGGAAATGGCGTTCCGTCAAATTTTCTAAAATTTTGGTATAATGTAGTACTCGACATATTGATCAAAAGTGTCCATGGCCCCAACTCAATCCTATGACTAGTTTTTGAGATACAGGGCGTTGAAGTTGAGAATTACCCACTTTTACTACGCCCGTATCTCGGAACAGAATCGAATGAACTTCAATTTTTCTCAAGAAACATTTCATTACGTCCCCAAGGAGCAAGCATATAGAGGAATATGACCGAAAATCGTTATGAATACAGGGTTATCCATAATTGAATGCATGCCCTATTTTGAAAGTATGAAATATGTCAATTCCAGAGCGAAAACGTTCGCAAAATGAACTATTACACTAGATATGTTGTTGTTACATCGAAAAAGTCTGAAATACCTAGAATTCATACTGGGTGATCCATTATTATAGAAACTATTCTCAAGGAAGGTTAAATGGACACCCTGTATTTATGGGTGGATTCAAGGTGTTTGTTTAATGTTTTTAGAACATATCATCATGGACTTCAAATAATACAAGGTGATTCAGTCATGAAATGAACTTTGAACCTCACGAAAATACCCAAAAACCACCTCTTTTTTTCATCACCCTCTATTTCAAGATTAAATCCGATGAGGTGGAAGTTTTCTTTCACCATTGTACTTGATATAAAGATATCAATGAGGCTGAGAGTTTTTATCCACTTCCTATGACCAGATTTTTAGCTGGAATAAGAATAGAATAACATAAATAAATAATTTTCATATTACATAAAAAAAATCTGGTCATAGGAGGTGGATAAAAACTCTCAGCCGTATTGATGTTTTTATATCAAGTACAGTGGTGAAAGAAAACTCCCACCTCCTCGGACTTAATCTTGAGATAGAGGGTGATGAAAAAAAGAGGTGGTTTTTCGGTATTTTCGTGAGGTTCAAAGTTCATTTCATGACTGAATCACCCTGTATTCTTTGAAGTTCATGATGATATGTTCTAAAAACATTAAACAAACACCTTGAATCCACCCATAAATACAGGGTGTCCATTTAACCTTCCTTGAGAATAGTTTCTATAATAATGGATCACCCAGTATGAATTCTAGGTATTTCAGACTTTTTCGATGTAACAACAACATATCTAGTGTAATAGTTCATTTTGCGAACGTTCTCGCTCTGGAACTGACATATTTTATACTTTCAAAATCGGGCATGCATTCAATTATGGATAACCCTGTATTCGTAACGATTTTCGGTCATATTCCTCTATATGCTTGCTCCTTGGGGATGTAATAAAATGTTTCTTGAGAAAAATTGAAGTTCATTCGATTCTTTTCCGAGATACGGGCGTAGTAAAAGTGGGTAATTCTCAATTTCAACGCCCTGTATCTCAAAAACTAGTCATAGGATTGAGTTGGGGCCATGGACACTTTTGATCAGTATGTCGAGTACTACATTATACCAAAATTTTAAAAAATTTGACGGAACGCCATTTCCCGTAGTAAAAGTGCGGGGTCCTTTTAAGAGTCGTCATGTCTGTCTATGATCCTTTAGGTCTTTTGGGAAATCTGATAATCAGAAGCAAAATCATCATGCAGGAGGTTTGGAGGAGTGGCATACAGTGGGATGAAAAAATATCTGAACACATACAGAAAAAATGGTTTAGATGGCTAGATGAATTACAGAAGGTGAAAACTCTCAAAATTCCAAGGTGCTACATGAAGAATCAAGAAGGTTTTGAATTAGAACAACATGTTTTTTGTGACGCGAGCCAACAAGCACTTGCCATCGTCAGTTATTTCCGGTTTTTCAAAGGTTCAGAGAAAAAAGTATCGTTGGTTACATCTAAAACAAGGTCAACAAGATCACAATGAAACAATGTACAAAATATAAAATCAAAACTAAACAGAGGGCATTCCAATGAGTTTTCTACCAAAACATGACAAACAACCGCCGAAAAACGATTATGAATTCACTTTTCATAGACTTTCAAATTTAACCCGATTTTTTCAGTTGAAAAATTTTTCAAGGAGAATAAATTGGAGTGCCCTCAAGACATCCTTCAACTTCAATTCAAGATATTAGACTTGCTGCTCAGCTAAAAATAATGTGTAAAACATATATATTCAATAATTCCATCAGTATGGGGAATGAACCAATGAAAAGTGAAGCTGGGCTTTGGTAAGAATCCAGATCTGCGCTTGTGCGGCAATATTGAGAATAAAAATAATTTCCTAATTCTGTCTCTCTCTCTCTCTGACAGATCTTATTATGTCGTGAAACGTATGTCGTTCAAAACTTCAAGTGAATACTTTCGAACATAACCTCACAATTACATGTGAGATGTTTCAATCGCTTTATTCCGTTTCCTTTGAGTCCTGCATATCATTGTTAACTCCTATTCATATATCTCATCGATCCGTGACAGACCAGATCGGCGGGAGCGATCCGATCCGCAGTCCAGATCTGTTACAGATCTGGACTGCGGATCAGATCTTGGGCCTACCACACGCTCAAGCTTCACCACAGTTTGGCTTGCGCAAACCGGCTTGAACATTGAACACTGAGCGTGTGGTTGGGAGAATTGTATACAGTTTCCCTCAGTGTTCAGTGTTCAAGCCGGTTTGCGCAAGCCAAACTGTCGTGAAGCTTGAGCGTGTGGTAGGCCTCTTACAGATTTCCCTTTCGTGTGTGCCTAGCTATTCTCTGCAATTACGTATTTCAAGTTTTTTTTTCTGAATGATATTATCTGTAGATAATATGTGGAAATGTTCAGGTGTTGCGGTCCGTTTGAAAAAAAACAAGTTTTTCTCAGTTACTCAATATTTCGTCATTTATTTATGACTTCATCAGGAGTTGTGCTGAAAGGAAATTGGATATTACAATAAAACATGACTCACAAAAGAATCATCAACTTACAGAATTACAGTCAATACATTAAAATTAAAACAAACATTCAGAATTATTTTTACATGTTGTCGTGGTCAATTTCATGAAGGAGAATGAATACAGTAAGACATATGTGACGTCTATACAAATGTCACTCCGATATAGAGTATGGTCTTTTTTAATACATGTTTACTTTAATTACTTGTTAATTATCACTAAAATCATCGAAATTACATTGCGTCCAAAATTCCACAATATATATACCACTGAGTTGGTTGGTATCAGATTTATAATTTACACAATTTTTATTTTTTCTTATTTCACACATTTCGAGAAACAATCTACTTCTATATTTGTCTTCTTGTTCCAATATTTTGACGTTGTCGAAATCAAAATTATGACCGGTCGCAAGTTGGTGATGAACGACGGCGCAAGAGTTCTTTTCTAATCGACTGTCGCTTTTGTGTTTCGAAATTCTTTGTTTCAGCCATTGCGATGTTTGTCCAATATATATACCCTGACATCCCAAACATGATAATTCGTAGATGACGTTCGTTCTTAGAGGGTTTGGTGTTTTATCCTTAGTTTTAGAAAATAGATGTGCATTTGTCTTTACATTGTATTTCGCTATTTTGATCTCTGGAAAATTCTTGAAAAAGGGGATGATTTGGTTGGTCAGACCGTTCACCTGTGGCAGTTTCCTATATTTGAGAGTTTGTCCACTCTCTTCATCTGTCGGGCCATCGAAAAAGTTTGAACCATATATAAGGGTTTTTAGGGTGTGTTTTGGGTATCCATTATTAAGAAATATGTTGTAAAGTTTCTTCAAATTATTACTCAAGAATCTTTCGTCACTTATATGGCTCACCCTATTTTTCATGGCAACAATGGTATTGTATTTTTGATTTTGGGGATGGTTGGAATGAAAATTTATGAATCTTCCGGATGAGGTTGGTTTTTGGTACCAATCTAAAATTATTTCACCATTTTCTAATCTCATCACATTTGTGTCGAGAAAGGGTACACAAAAATTGGTTTCACCCTCCATTGTAAACTGTATGGATGTATTGAAACTATTAAAAGTATCAAGTGTTATTTGTTTCTTATCAGAAGGTACAGCGCATATTATGTCATCCACATACTTGTACAAAAAGGGGAAGGTGTATGGTAAAAGAGGGGTGACAATTTTAAGAAGTCGATCCAGGATTATTTTTGCCAAAATTGGACTTATAAGTGATCCCATTGGCGTGCCGAAAATCTGCAAATAATAACTGTCTTTGAAGGTAAAAAAAGAGTTATTAAAAATGAACCTAAGAACCAGGAAAAAACTATCAAAAGAAAGGGTTGTAAAATCTTTCAAATTGTCCCAATCATCTTTTAGAATTTCTACAACAAGATCCAGTGGGATGTTTGTAAAGAGAGAAATGACATCTAAGGATACTAATTCAAAATTTTCGGGCAAAATCCAAAATCATATTATGAATGTTATTCACAAAAGAGAATGTATCCTGGACATTGATATCATCGGATTCACCATACCTATTTTTTAGGATCTCGACCATGAATTTCGACAATTTATAATTGATGGAATTTACGGTACTGACAATCGGACGAAGTGGGACATTGGGTTTATGCACTTTTGGTAGACAATAAAGTTTGGGACAAGATGAGCTGTACATTGTGAGCTGTCTAAAAGTACGTTCAGTAATCTCACCTTTTGTTTTCAAGTGTTTGATCAATGAGTTATATTCTTGTTTTTATTCAAACAGACCGCAACACCTGAAAATTTCCACATATTATCCTGTTTACGGTCGATTAAAATATCAATTATTTACATATATGATGGGTTTCTATCAAGACATTTCACGTTTATATGGAGCTGATACCACCAAATTAATGAAACAGTGGGCCACATTCAATTCCAAAATGGCCAGGAATATCAACAGAAGAACGTTTTTACTACGTTGTCGAACATCGAGGTTAGTTCCAAGGCATATTCGGGACAGCATAAAAAACATAGATAATCTATTATTCACAGGAAGAAACATGAAAATGACAAACAAAGTAAGCAAATTCACAAATAATGTTTGTAAACAAATACTTTCTATGGAAATAAAAATTACCTGCGATAATATCAAACATTTCGAAAATAAAATCAAAGGAATCAGATCATCTCTTTTCAACATTGTAAGACCAGAAATTGTGAATGAGTATGAAACTAGATTGAAGCCTGCTTTCTACAATTATTTCAACAAAATCAGAGAAAGAAACATCAGAAAATTCCAAAAACTTAACCAAATCAACTCCACTAACAAATTGTTTATCAACAACGATAAATGGTTCAAAAACCTGTCAAATGTTAGTATTCCACGAGATATCTCAGACCTATTATCACTGGGACCTAAATTTGCCTTACCATGTGACAAAACTGAATTAAAATTGAACAAATTTCTGGCGGACGTAGAAAATATCATCGAAGATCTACCGGACGATTCCAGGGATTTAACAAGAGCAAACGTCACCAATGTAATCACAAATTTCGTACACAACTCACATACCAGACAACCATCAGTTTTCGAGAAAACGTATAACACAACCAAAAGATTTTTGAAAGAACATCCTGAACTTCTCATCATGCAGTCAGACAAAGGAGGTTGCACAGTAGCTATGGATAGAGGGAAATATTATGACAAGACAGAGGCATTGTTGAGAGATGAAAACACTTATAAAAAATTACCCAAAGATCCAACACCTTCTTCTCAAACAAAATATAACTCATTGATCAAACACTTGAAAACAAAAGGTGAGATTACTGAACGTACTTTTAGACAGCTCACAATGTACAGCTCATCTTGTCCCAAACTTTATTGTCTACCAAAAGTGCATAAACCCAATGTCCCACTTCGTCCGATTGTCAGTACCGTAAATTCCATCAATTATAAATTGTCGAAATTCATGGTCGAGATCCTAAAAAATAGGTATGGTGAATCCGATGATATCAATGTCCAGGATACATTCTCTTTTGTGAATAACATTCATAATATGATTTTGGATTTTGCCCGAAAATTTTGAATTAGTATCCTTAGATGTCATTTCTCTCTTTACAAACATCCCACTGGATCTTGTTGTAGAAATTCTAAAAGATGATTGGGACAATTTGAAAGATTTTACAACCCTTTCTTTTGATAGTTTTTTCCTGGTTCTTAGGTTCATTTTTAATAACTCTTTTTTTACCTTCAAAGACAGTTATTATTTGCAGATTTTCGGCACGCCAATGGGATCACTTATAAGTCCAATTTTGGCAAAAATAATCCTGGATCGACTTCTTAAAATTGTCACCCCTCTTTTACCATACACCTTCCCCTTTTTGTACAAGTATGTGGATGACATAATATGCGCTGTACCTTCTGATAAGAAACAAATAACACTTGATACTTTTAATAGTTTCAATACATCCATACAGTTTACAATGGAGGGTGAAACCAATTTTTGTGTACCCTTTCTCGACACAAATGTGATGAGATTAGAAAATGGTGAAATAATTTTAGATTGGTACCAAAAACCAACCTCATCCGGAAGATTCATAAATTTTCATTCCAACCATCCCCAAAATCAAAAATACAATACCATTGTTGTCATGAAAAATAGGGTGAGCCATATAAGTGACGAAAGATTCTTGAGTAATAATTTGAAGAAACTTTACAACATATTTCTTAATAATGGATACCCAAAACACACCCTAAAAACCCTTATATATGGTTCAAACTTTTTCGATGGCCCGACAGATGAAGAGAGTGGACAAACTCTCAAATATAGGAAACTGCCACAGGTGAACGGTCTGACCAACCAAATCATCCCCTTTTTCAAGAATTTTCCAGAGATCAAAATAGCGAAATACAATGTAAAGACAAATGCACATCTATTTTCTAAAACTAAGGATAAAACACCAAACCCTCTAAGAACGAACGTCATCTACTAATTATCATGTTTGGGATGTCAGGGTATATATATTGGACAAACATCGCAATGGCTGAAACAAAGAATTTCGAAACACAAAAGCGACAGTCGATTAGAAAAGAACTCTTGCGCCGTCGTTCATCACCAACTTGCGACCGGTCATAATTTTGATTTCGACAACGTCAAAATATTGGAACAAGAAGACAAATATAGAAGTAGATTGTTTCTCGAAATGTGTGAAATAAGAAAAAATAAAAATTGTGTAAATTATAAATCTGATACCAACCAACTCAGTGGTATATATATTGTGGAATTTTGGACGCAATGTAATTTCGATGATTTTAGTGATAATTAACAAGTAATTAAAGTAAACATGTATTAAAAAAGACCATACTCTATATCGGAGTGACATTTGTATAGACGTCACATATGTCTTACTGTATTCATTCTCCTTCATGAAATTGACCACGACAACATGTAAAAATAATTCTGAATGTTTGTTTTAATTTTAATGTATTGACTGTAATTCTGTAAGTTGATGATTCTTTTGTGAGTCATGTTTTATTGTAATATCCAATTTCCTTTCAGCACAACTCCTGATGAAGTCATAAATAAATGACGAAATATTGAGTAACTGAGAAAAACTTGTTTTTTTTCAAACGGACCGCAACACCTGAACATTTCCACATATTATCCTTTTTACGGTCGATTAAAATATCAATTATTTATAATTATCTGTAGATTCACTTTTAATCGGAAGTTGAACTATTTTCATGGATCCTTCGCATGAGTTGGCTCATTTTCTTCTATTTTGGAAAGAAAAAAATATTTACTGTTGAAATGAAATTAATCTTAATTTTTTTATCAAGAACTTCAATCCTTTCTGAGTTTACCACAAAGTTTTAGTTCTCAAAGTGAAACCATTTTCAAATGCAATTGAAATAAAAAACACACTACATTAAACGTCCACCCTAATAAAAAAATTTGAATCCTGATTTGGGTTAACGCAGGTATATTTTACCCTCTGATTCTCTCATTGCATGTTCCTTAATTCTTTAGATATTCTGATGGCCTCATGGGCTACCCTATCCATCAATAGTAGATGTGGAGGTGTGAGGTCTGTGATGATCTCGAGCGCCCTAGTTGGCACGTTCTCACAGCACCCGTGATAGACACACAGTCACTTGACTTGCCTCAGCTTATAACCAATAACCCAAATTTCTTGTACCTTTACTTTTCTGACGAATGCAACTTTTCACTTAATGGGGAGGTTTACCAGCATAACAGATTCCGGAGCGATATGAATCCTCATGTATTTCGAGTATCCGAAAAATCTAAACGTTCGGATAAGAATTTTGGGAGACCACCTAGTTGGACCTCTGTTTTTTCTAGTAATTTGAATTGCGAAATTTATATTGAAATGTTGGAAAATGCGATTGATTCGTTAATATTTTTTGGATTTTCCATTCCATTTCTGGATTATTATTGAGGTTGTTAATTTCTTCTTCTATTTTGAATTTAGTGTTATCAATATTTTGCGCACGGGCCATATACACTTCAGATTTCAAATATTCCCATAAAAAAGTGTCCAATGGGGTTAAATCGGGAATGTTAGAAGGCCATAGAATGGTACCGTTCCATGCCAATTTGATTGATTCATTATTCATGGCAACTTCAACTTCGATATGAAGAAATCAGAGCAATCTCGATTTGCGTTCTACAGCTGCCTTAGATTCAGACGAAAAAACCTTTATTTTTAGGGAACTGCCGAAAATAACACCCCTTAAGTATAGATTTCTGAAATCAGAAGAAAGAGCTCTATCGATTAGGAAAATAAAACACATGGTGTACCATTTAAAACAAACAGTTCTCATCAAATTTTCCGGTTTACGATGCTTTTATGCATTTCTCAGAAGTCTGAATGCCCATAAAAAATTAAAATTTGACCATTATAATGTTTTTGTACGACCAATATTAACTGAGGTAGTTATTGAGTAAAATATAAACAATCACCCTGGTGGTCCAATTGAGCTAAAATATTGATTTTTGGCGAAAACGATTCTTCGAAATTACGCTTTTCATACTTTGTTGTAAAGAGGCTTCCATGAATGAAGTATCGCTCAACCTCTCTCCCCTATTAAATTTTGTGGGTTTGAAGCGCCCTCTCTAAGGGGGTTGATCGTTCGAGTCTCAAATGTATGTTAAAAGATGTCCCTCAAACAGAATCATTTGACGTGTTTTCAGAAATTATAATATACCTGAATAAATTTAACAAAGAAAACTGAATTGATTTCAGTTATACCTTAACAATTCATCATATCATGGACGGTAATGATGCTTATTTTTCAAATTTTTGCTGAATATCAGAAATACTACAAGAAAAAAACTATAAAAATATTTAAACTTCAACACGCTGTGCTTCGAAAACGAAATGGTACTCTCATCATTAATATGATCCAGAGAATCACTCCTCACTTTTATTGGTGAGCAATATGTTGATATAACAATTGTGTGAATCTAGCTTAAGTTTATTTTACTCTGTGATCATTGACATATTATTGAGATGTTCAGTGATCTAACCTGAAAAAGGTTAATTAATTGAAGTGTTGTAAAAACGAAGTCATTTTTAAGTTTGTGGAATAAAAAGCTAAAGAAATCTTGGTCATCTTTAATTCTAATTCTCATATTAAGCGTTTAAAAACTGCAAAACTCTATACAATATTTCAGCGTGAATATCCTAAGACATCAGGTATTTCAGAATACCCAGTATTCACTTCACCCACTATCCTCGCAGAACATCCAATAGCTGCTAATGAACCGACAAGATGAACATGTCTATTTAGTAATACAGCAAATTTCCCCTTGCGTTCCGCAGATAGCGGATATGAAATCATCCCAAAATAAACATACCTGATATTTGCTCTACGGGTCAGAATAACCAATCAAATTTAATTACCATTCACTAGTTAGAAACGCTTCAACTAATTGTGAGATCTACTAGTTTTCAGAACACGAATTAATTATTGGTCAACAGGCTTTCAAGCGGCTTAGTTACCCCCTATTCAAGCAATCTTTACAATTGTTACCCTCCTATACATCGGGAATGTATAATACGGATTCATTATTGCGCATTCGAAATAAAACTTAGGTTGGTACCCTACAACGAATAATCATATCGTCGAACTTCAGGGCTTAGACTATAGAAAGTGGAGAAGCGCCTTTCAATAATGAATAGTGAAGCCATTTTTCAAAATCATCAGAACTAAACTGAATAACTGTACTACTACGAAATCAAAAAGTAGTAGAAATTTTTGCAACGTTGTGACGTTCTTTGAATTTTGTAATGAATGAACTCCATAGAACTTATAGTAACATACAATGCTATTATCATAGTATGCTATTATTAACCTTACGGCTCAGCTTAAAATAATGGATAAACATCTCAGTTGGAAGAACAGCGAGATTTCCATGTTTCCATAGATTTGACCTGTCACACAGAACAGAAACACAGAAATAATATGTCCATTACTATCTATGGGCAATTGTGGCTTCAATGATTTCCGCCAACATATTCATTACACAAACAGCAATTGGACAACGTTTAAAAAATGAAGAGAAAAGATGGAAGTTGACAACTCACGATTGGAACTGATCGTCAAAATCCGAAGTCAAATTTTTGGGGGGGGGATAGCTTCGAAAATTTTCCAAATGTGCATTAAAGGATTAGAAAATCAATGGTGGAAGAGGAGGTGGTATTTTGGATTGCGAGCCATTCGAAGTTGGTCTATTAAATATTGTTTTCTTTGTATATTTAGTAAATTTTCTCCCTGTAATGTTGGATCGGCTTCCATACGTTCTTGTAATTCATCATGTTTAATGAAGATGTGTTTTTTCAATGTATCACTTCGCGTGAACTTCTTTCCACACACAGTACAAAAGAATTCAGTTTTTCTTATGTTTCATATTTCGAGTGTCTGCTCAAATTATTAGGCAGAGTGAAATTTTTTTCTACAGATTCGAAAAGTATACATCTTGTGTTTTTATAGAAAAGTGCCACTGATTAGTATCCGTTTTATATCCGCTTTATTTCCGTTATATCCACTTTGTATCCGTTTTATATCGTCGATAATCTCCGGCTGCCTTTGGAACTCTTCGGCTATTTCCGAAAATCTTCGGCTCTTTTCGACAATCTTCGGTTTACTCCGACTACCTTTGGAACTCTTCGGCTATTTTCGATAATCTTCGACTATCTTCGGTTATCTTCGACAAAGGATGGCCGATTTCAACGATTCTATCTGTCAATCCCCCCGCTTGCCCCATCAATGTGTGACGTCACGCGGCAGACACGATGCTTGGTTTGCCATAAGAGTCCATGCATTTCTCTCGATTTTTAAAACCTTTCATCTCGGTATTTATAAGGCAAACCTGCTGATTTTTTGGGTATTTCCGATTGGTTCGTTAATTTTCTTTTGCTTTATAGAGTTTTTAGAACTCTAGATGTCCTGGTTTGCTATGGATAACCCATATATTGAACTGATTATGCTAAGTGAGTTTTGAACATCGTTTGTGATATCAAGGCACATTTTAATAAATATAAGTTAATTAGTTTCATTTCAATATTTATTCAATAATATACCCACAAGGAAGTGATTTCGAAAGGGAAATATCAATTGTTGGTATGGTATGGATTTATTTGAAAGTAGAAAATTTCAAATCGAAAGAAAAAACAAAAAAATACGGATAGTTATATGATAAAATAAATGTTTATAATTCACTTAAGTACTGTGAAATCAATATGAAAGAGCATCTAAGCAGACAGGTTGTCTCTGATCTAAGTATTGAAAAAATATTGTTCTGAATCAACTGTAAAGGTATAATTGGTGATTGTGAATATTGTGATACAACTCAATAAAACTCTATTTTATCAGTTTCCACTATTTATTGATATCCCAAACAGATTTAGTCCCATTTTCGTAAGTCAAACTGTTCATAAGTTAACAGAGGGTGGCTATTAAAAATGTGCACTGTATATTAATAGAAGAGTTCCTTTATGCTGGCCATTATAATCAAGTATCACTTTTAAATCATGGTATATTTTTGAAATGCAATGTGATAAATTCATCAATTCAACATCAGAACTTGGCCAGTGAATACCATCTCTCGAAATATCAGCTAAATACACAATATATTCACTAAAAATATGGTTCGCAGTTGTTTGAGAAACTCTGAAAAGTATGGCTACTATAAACTTCACAAACATATTCAGTTTTATTAATACTCAAATTATTGCCTCTTGCACACTATATACAGGGTCTTTCACGAGGAACCTCACCCATATTTATACGGGAAAATACTGAACGTATTTTCATGAAATTCAGCACTTATAAGTACATAATTCACGATGTTGATGAAATCTAAAATATTTTCAAGGCATGAGCACCTCCGGTTTTTCCGGAAATGACGTCAACTTCCGTTTTTCAAATTAGAACACCATTTTTTTATTGCAGAAATAGATTCCTTAGAAAATTTCAAGTTATTTTGATGTAACATTTTTCAGTTTTGGTTGGAAAATTCTCTCTGAGCGGGAAAATTCGAAAAAAAAAATCGAAAATAGAGCTCCGCTGAAACAAGAATAACTTCGAGGTTTTCGAATGGAAAATTTTCATTTTTGGGATTTTTAAAGATGTAAGATTGATGTATCCACTTTGGAAATCGAAATCGCGATTCATGATACAGGGGGTGAAAAAAATCGCTTTCAAAGTAAGGGATGACAAATTCGTGAAAAATCAATTTTTTCAAATTAGAACCCCATTTTTTTATAGCAGATATTGAATCTACGTTGAAAAATAATGTGAGTGTATGCATCACACCCTTGCCCTAAAATGGATATTTTCTGAGTTAATATCCACTTTAGGGCAAGGGTGTGATGCATACACTCACATTATTTTTTAACGTAGATTCAATATCTGCCATAAAAAAATGGGGTTCTAATTTGAAAAAATTGATTTTTCACGAATTTGTCATCCCTAACTTTGAAAGCGATTTTTTCACCCCCTGTATCATGAATCGCGATTTCGATTTTTAAAGTGGATACATCAATCTTACATCTCGAAAGACACAAAAATGACAATTTTCCATCCAAAAACCTCGAAGTTATTCTTGTTTCAGCGGAGCTCTATTTTCGATTTTTTTTTCGAATTTTCCCGCTCAGAGAGAATTTTCCAACCAAAACTGAAAAATGTTACATCGAAATAACTTGAAATTTTCTAAGGAATCTATTTCTGCAATAAAAAAATGGTGTTCTAATTTGAAAAACGGAAGTTGACGTCATTTCCGGAAAAACCGGAGGTGCTCATGCCTTGAAAATATTTTAGATTTCATCAGCATCGTGAAATACTTATAAGTGCTGAATTTCATGAAAATACGTTCAGTAGTTTCCCGTATAAATATGGGTGAGGTTCCTCGTGAAAGACCCTGTACATAGAGGATTGCCTTCAACTAATAAAGTCGTTAGTGGCTTCATTTATATCTACATCTAATATCGAAAATTTTGATCGTGGATTGAAGGAATGTTCTTTGGCTGTGCGACGGATTAATAGGTGGTTGAAATGTTGCAAAAAAGTTGGGGAAAAGCAAAAATTGTTGACTACATTGAACCATGTGACATCATATAGAACGTAGTGGAAGTCTTCACGAGAAAAAGGTGCTGGTATAAAAGATCGTAAGAAGAGCGCTCGAGACAGAGTTCATTGGGATGATTCAACATCAGCATTAGAAATATTTAAAATTTTGTAGTGTAGTTTTTTAATTCTGCATTACCAGATTAACACACTCTACACTCTACAGGATTACACAGCCTCTGTTATCATTTGTATGTTTAGATTTTTTAGTTCATTTCCGAAGAAAAATGAATGATTTATTCAAGTGTACTGCAAAAAATACATTGGTGAAAATAGAACTTGTAATCAGTCATATGAGATATATCACAATAAGACAAATATAGAATAATGTTGTTCACAGAATCAGCATGTTTTGATTTTCTAAGCACAATTTCAAAGATACTTATAATTAATCAGGTGCAATTAAAATTTTTGTTTAGGTCTCCAAAAACAATAAACATTGATTCAACTCCTACTATCCAAAAAAAAGTACTTAGGTGAAATATTATACAGATATGGTAAATATAGTTGGAAATCCTGAGATTTCAGTACAAAATTCGAGCAGTCTTCTTAGTCCAGTTGAACTGTGGAAGTGGAAGAATCGAAACCTCAGGTACGATTCGATATCGAATAAGCGGCTGGTCTAGTTTTATGGCAGTTTGTAGTGGGGATGCCAGAGCGCAACGATCTAGGATCTCGAATCGAATTAGATTAGATTAGAGTAGTTACCATAATTCTTTTATCTATGGTAGTTACACTCCCAACGCGCGAAGTGATGGATGTTATCATGTCCGTTGAAAATTAATACGACAATTTTATGCCACTCTTATCGGAGGAATTAATTTGCCTCAATGAATGACACAAATGATTTCCTGTGAGAATTAGTGCTCAGGTCTTTTTCACCATAACTGGTTTGTAAATAAAATAATTGATTGACCACCGAAATACCATTTTATTATTTGAATTTCCTCTTGAACGGAAAAAAATTTTATTCACGCGGAATCCAATTCATTTTATTAAAAGCTTTTATTTAACTTGCATTGTATGTATGTATGTATGTATGTACGTATGTATGTATGTATGTATGTTCGGGTGGAATCTTGCTACTCAATTTTGAAGCAGATATCTTCAACCGATTAGGCTGAAATTTTGTATACACGTTCAGTTTGGATGACAATACACGATAAGCTTTGTGACGTCATTCTATATCCAATATGGCGGACCATACAAAATGGCGGAATAGTTTTTTGTGATGCATTTCTATAATATGGGTATCAAATGAAAGAGCTTGTTGAGAGTTATTCGAAAAATAATGTGACGTCGTTCTATATCCAACATGGCGGATCATCCAAGATGGCGGAATAGTTTTTTGTGATGCATTTCTATAAAATGGGTATCAAATGAAAGGGCTTATTGAGAGTAATTCGAAAAATACTGTGACGTTGTTCTAAATCCAATATGGCGGAACATCCAAGATGGCGGAATAGTTTTTTGTGCTGCATTTCTATAATATGGGTATCGAATGAAAGGGCTTATTGAGAATAACTCGAAAAATAATGTTGACGTCATTCTGCATGCTATATGGCGGAACATCCAAGATGGCGGAATAGTTTTTGTGATGCATTTCTATGATATGGGTATCAAATGCTTGTTGAGAGTAATTCGAAAAATAATGTTGACGTCATTCTGAATGTAATATGGCGGAACATCCAAGATGGCGAAATAGCGATAACTAAAAAGTAAAAAATAAATTAAAATAAAAAAACCGTTTTAAAAAAGCTTTTATTTGAATGCTCTAAAAAGAAAAAAATAAAATTTTCCTTTAAAATTTTAACTATCAACTTATAACTTCATTATACACAATTTATATGATCATAAAAGCTTGTCGCGAGGTTTGCGTTAGTACCTATAAGTATTTAATTAAACGGAAAAAAAATTAAATTCAGCAGATTGAGATACTCAATTGAATAGGTGCTATGTAGTTTATTTGCACGAGTTAATCGCGCGACAAGCTCTTATTATCATATAAATTGTGTATAATGAAGTTATAAGTTGATAGTTAAAATTTTAAAGGAAAATTTTATTATTTTCTTTTTAGAGCATTCAAATAAAAGCTTTTTTAAAAAGGTTTTTTTTATTTTAATTTATTTAAACAGTATGGTCTATCACTATCGGATTTCGACTGAATTCGATCTTCGATCCGCAAAGAGCAGCAGAGATCCAGGCATCCCCACTACGATCAAAACGATTAAACTAGACCAGCCGCTCATTCGATATCGAATCGCAGTAATCGCACTGAGGTTTCGATTCTTCCACTGTTCAACTGGACTAGAAGACTGCTCGAGTTTTGTACTGAAATCTAAGGGTTTACAACTACATTTACCATATCTGTATATCTATAGGTACATAGTATAGGTACCTATGTTTTTACACAAAAAGAGATAATTATGGATCCTCTCTTGGGATTTAACACAGAAATAACATTTGAACTTTTATGTATGTATCACAAAAAAACTATGAGGTAACAAACTGAACACTTGCGACTTGCCAGTGAAATTTTCGGATGAAGAATATGCTCAAAACTTGAAATAGAAGAAATCGATGTCTCCAAAACGAAACACTTTTCGAGTTTTAACTTTTATTCTACGGTCCTTTAAATCAGCCGATCGTTTCACAACTGAATTCGAATCTAAATTATCGGTTAAATCTTTTAGACATTTCGAAGTCATGAGAGAGCCCAAACGTTCCGTCGTAATTTCAGACCTCAGAGAATTCTTAAAGAATTTCATAATGCTGATACTTCTTTCATTAGCTACCACTGAGTACCTACCCAGCGGTCAGAACAAGTTGACACAGTTTGGATGCCAGTTTTAGAGATGTTTTTTATCTAAAAATATTTCTAATTATTTCTCTCATAGACGAAGGAGGTCCGTCAGGTTTTTGCATCATTATTTGAAAAATGATTTCCAATTCTGCTTGAAGGGCTGAAAGGGTAAGGCAATTCACAAGGAAATAAATTTAAAACGGCATTGATATTAGTAATAATCAAATTCTCCAATTTCAATGAGAGGGAAAATATTTTGGAAATGGGAGAAACAGTTTGTATAACATCTTCCACATTTTTCTCCAGAAAGCCCACAAGAACGTCAACAATCTTGATAAATTCGACGCGGTAAAATTGATCCATGCCAAATTTCTCCGATTTTGATTGTTATTAGAGTCATACCTTTCGGAAGAACCCTGC
The DNA here is from genome assembly GCA_910592335.1 of Adalia bipunctata. Taxonomy (NCBI): domain Eukaryota; kingdom Metazoa; phylum Arthropoda; class Insecta; order Coleoptera; family Coccinellidae; genus Adalia; species Adalia bipunctata. The sequence goes on along the minus strand of OU342949.1, from coordinate 5,828,542 downwards.
GACGATGATGTCTTGAAAACTCAACTTCAGGATCCAAATAAATTTTTTCTGAGTAAATTTTTGGGCTTTCAATCAAGTCATTAATTCCATTGCCAGATCGAATTTGATTCAAGATTTCCTTAGTCTCATTTATTTCCGCTATTGCATCTTTTATATGAAATCAGGATTTTCTAGTGATTTAGTAACTATTCATGAAAATCAGTCGATATTGCCTATCAGATAACTATTCTGAGCTAGAAAAAAATTGACTTCACAACAAAAAGACAACAAATAAATCGAAGTCTAACATACTTTGTATAGCAATATCGGGATAAATACCATTTATTGCTGGTTATATACATTGCACATCGGGCCAAGTCAGCCTAAATATAGGTACTCTAACAAGAATTTGTGCAACTGTCGCTATTCTCTGCATGCTTTTGTCCGGCTAAACGTGGGCTTAGTTCTACCGGTTTAAAAAGCATTAATTTCAGAAAAATTCATTAAAAAAAAAGTCGAATTCATTCACATTTTAAGAAAACTTTTCTAGAAATATGTGTTCCAACTCAATTGATATCTATTTCCTAAATGTATCATTTCAATTTCGATGGAGAAATATGACCTTCGAATCCATACCAGAGAATCGTATCAGGCACGTATTTGGCCCATTTTTTTTTTCAAATGGCTATATCTTTCAAATAGAGCTGAATCCGGAAATTGGAAAATGTAAAAAAAGGTTTCTTTTGACCTCAAGAATCTACAGTTAAAATATATGTACAAGTTAAATCTATGTGTTAGCAGAGGCAATGTAAACGGGGTACCATTTAATTCTGCGTAATGCGTATGATACACGAGAATAGAGAAAAACCTCTGAAAACACCCTGTCGCCCCGTGAATGTGTAGTGATATTGAATTTGTTCAAAAAATATGCTGATATCAATGTTACAGAGCTTCTTGTACTTGAAAACAAGCCTTTTCATCGAACTGGATGCAAGTATCTTAAAATCATATCTGCAACAAGAACAAAGAAGAAAAACCGAGAAAAAAGTAATATAACCATACTTCACCTCCTAAAAACCTTTTCACGAAGTTCTAACTCTCTTGGATCGGGAGGATCTTCCGATCAGGTCCGATCTTTCAAGTGATGATTCTTCTGTTCTTCAGGTGTTCGAGGAACGCCACAGGCCTCTTATGTTGGGGAATCATCACCTATAAAGGGTGGGCTTTTTAAAACGAAACAGATGAGATAACGGGCGGAATAAATTTATTTCAAAAAAATGCTCGGACACGTCGATTTTGTTTCGAGGGGGACAATTTTTAAGATCAAATTCACAACTATATCGCTTCAACCCTTAGTGTTAAAGTTAAAATTTTAACAATGAATAATTAGTCAAATAATTGATGAATTCACATAGCATGGTTAGTGGAATGAATGGTATTGTACGAAATTCAAAATTGAATATCTCGAAAACGAATGCGTTAAATGAGAAAAAAATTATCACGCTGAATTAATGATGAAAAGGCCTTCCAAATGAGGTATCACTCACCCTATCTTTCCTATTCAAAATTTAGGGGTTGGTGTTCTAACACTAAGGGTTGAAGCGATATAGTTGTGCATTTGACCTTAAAAGTTGTCCCCCTCGAAACAAAAATCGACGTGTCCGAGCATTTTTTCGAAATAAATTTATTCCGCCTGTTATCTCGTCTGTTTCGTTTTGAAAAGCCCACCCTGTAGATTATCTTTATCGAAAAACTAGCAAAAAGCAGGAGTAAATGAAAACAAAACACTTTTTTATCTTTCCTGAAATCCTGATACTAATATATCTAAATCACTGAACATATACTCCATTCACAATTAAAAAATCACAACTCTGGCCTTGGAAATTTGACACATTCCAACATGTATCGAAGTTATGACGTTTTTCAAAATATTCTTATGTTCCAAGTCAACACTATGTTGCCCTTTCTACATTCTTAGCTTAGCGTATTTCTCAGAATGGAATGAATTGGAAAAGATGTGATGGACGAAAATAATTAACGTTTCTATGAATTGATAAAAAGGCTTCCTTTTCTAGATATTTGCATGAAAAGTACAAGAGATCACTGTTGAAATATATTATTTTTCGCCATGGAAAAAAATTGCATTGCTTTCACATAATTTTCATATGCATGCTTCAGGGCCGTATCTAGGTACTACTGCGCCTGTGGCAAGATTTTCTTCAGCGCCCCAAATTGGCGTAGATTTTTTTCATCATGTTTCAAATTTTTTTTTAGTTTTGAATAAACTAAATATAAGTGTTTCATTAGAAGTTTTCGAGGAAGGAATGGCGATACAAATTCAAAATTTTGTATTTTTGTTTTAGAGTACATGAAGTCAATTTGTAAAATATTTTCAAGCGGAATCTACTTCCGGTTCTACCGGAAACGGATGTGTTATTTCAAATGGAACACCCTGTATATTAATACATATTTCAATTCTTCGTTTAATTCTGCAATGATTTGATGTATGATATGCGCAACCACATCAAGCGATTGTTGAGTTATTGCCTGATTCTCAAATTTTTTGACAGTAAGATTGTCACAAATTAGTGTTTATATCTTCAAAATCCCTCATTGTAAGAAATTTTTTTTGAAACAGTGAGACAAAAGAAAGTACGCTGATACTGCTTCTTGTACAAATTATGAGGAAATATTATACAGGGTGCCTGAAACAGGGCTTCAAAGTGAGCCTCATTAAAATTACGAAATCTCATTTTTTTCAAAAGTGAACCATATAATTTTATAATTCCGATCGATTGCTCGTCAAAAACTAGTCAGAGTGTGCCAAACATTTCATGTCTTTAAAATGAGTAGTTTCGCCGTTATCGAATAAAATTCGAATTTCACGACTAAAGCCAGGTTTCTTCGTTTGAACATCAGGTTTATCAAGGTAATTTTCAAGTAAGCTATGTCAATAGTAATAATATGTCAGTTTCAAACTAAAATTTCTTTATTTAGTCATCATTCATTATCTGCTATGTTTATTTGTTACATTCGCCGCGAATAAAGAACAGACTTTTGTTATACAGGGTGGGGCAGAAAAACCTATCCGATTTCAAAACGTTATAAAATTAAAACCACTCAGCTTGTCAAAAAATTTTTTTTATCAACATATCGCAAATTTTATGCCATTTTTAAATTTAAGTTTTGAAAAGCACATCACTCAAATGTCGTCCTTGGGAGCGGATACACTTATTTAGGCGCTCGCGGTAGCTTTTCATGACTTTCACCGTCATTTCCACAGGAATTTCTTCAATTGCCCGAGCAATTTCCCTTCGTAAAGCAAGAAGGGTCCTTGGTCGATGCTGGTAAACCTTCGATTTGAGGTAACCCCAAATTCTGCCTGTTTACGGCGCCACAAAGGTGAAAATGGGCTTCGTCCGTGAAGAGCACAACATCGTCGTTTGGCAGTTCTCGGAGATCGCGACACAGGTTCGTACGGGTTTCAAAATCCCTTTCACTTAATTTCTGTGCAACAACCATTTTGTAGGGATGCATTTTGAGGTCCCGGTGCAAAATTCGCCGAATACTGCGGTTGGAAATCCCCAAAGCGAGCGAATGTTTTCGCGCCGAACGACGCGGGGAACGTTCAATCGCGGCTCTCACATTGGCCACGTTTTCAGGTCCTGTTGCTGTCCTGGGACGTCCAGGCGACTTCTTTTTCAATGCTGAACTCGTCTGTCTAAAATTTGACACCCACACTTTAATCGTAGCGTGATGTGGAACAGGATCATGACGCCCGAGTCCGAAATGAATTCGAAAAGCACGTTGTGTAGCAATTATCGAACCGCCGCATTCGATAAACCGCTCAATAACAAAAGCACGATGTTCACCAGACCAAGGCATGTTGACTACTGACAAATGGCATAAAACCAGCTTTGTAACGGTTTTTACCCCACTACTCTACCTGCTCTCTCTTCTGAGAAAAAGGGATTTGAAATCGGATAGGTTCTTCTGCCCCACCCTGTATCATTCTAGTGTGTTATATCATTTGTGACAATCTTTCTGTCAAAAAATTCGAGAATCAGGCAATAACTCAACAATCGCTTGATGTGGTTGCGCATATCATACATCAAATCATTGCAGAATTAAACGAAGAATTGAAATATGTATGTATTAATATACAAGGTGAAAATATTTTACAAATTAACTTCATGTACTCTTAAACAAAAATACAAAATTTTGAATTTGTAGCGCAATTCCTTCCTCGAAAACTTCTAATGAAACACTTAAAAAAATGTATATATTATAATATTTTTTCATAATATTATTCAGATATTTTCGTCACAAATTCGAAATAATACACAATAATATGGATATTTACCTATTTTTATTTTCACATCCTATACCTGGCGGAGTCGCGACATCGCTCCTTACGCAAAAAAATATTTTTGGTGTATACATGAAATGAAAACCGTGACATGTTATCTCGAATATTTTGTTGGCGCTTCTATTTTTTATACTTTGAATTTTTTTGGCGCTCAAATTTTTTTTTCATTCGATATTTTTTGGCGCCCCTGCGGACCTTGCGCCTGTGGCGGGGGCCACTTGGCCACACCCTAGATACGGCCCTGGCATGCTTGTGAAGATTTAACGTTTATTATCCTACTTTCAGTTCAAGACTTGACGACATTTCATTTATTTGATCTTATGAACAAGGAGTAAAATATTCTGACTGTATAGTAATTTATTAGTTTGAAAAATATTCATACATTACTACCACAGTAGGTTTGTACAAATAAAATGGAATAGGTCAAACATATGCTTCACATTTATCATTCACCTGTTCTTAAATAAGAAACAAACTCCTGGAATATGGAAAAAACCGATGTATTCTGGTTCAATATAGCCTATTCCTACTTTCGGCAAAGAATTGATAGGAATGAAAGCTCCAGTGACACATTTCAGTTCATCGGAATCTGAATTTATCTACCGCTGAAGGCAATATAGTCATATTTCTTCTTTTTTTTAGCGTTTTTCAACCTGTTTTTTATTCTGAAACGCGAAAACGATCAATAATAATCATTTAGAGACCGATGATGGCCATCCAGAACCCGTTTACTTACGAAAATCGTGCAATTTCATTCTGCAAGTTCTTTCCTCATAATTCCTCGAAAATTCTATCTAAACCATATTTTCCGGTCGCTTTCGTTAGAAGATCGTATACGGAAGCCTTTTTTGTCCATTTACACTTTCCGAAAAAATTTTGAGCACCAAAAACGATACCGAAACTAATCAAACTTCTGGGGGACCGAAATTTCGTTTGAAATCTTTCTAAACGGCCAGATACCTAAAAAAAACTTCGTTATCAAGTGTAAAAAGGTCGATTAATACTTCGCTTTATCCTGCTTATAAATCGATTTTTGGTCCAATTCAAATTTGCCGTTCGTACTCACGCCAAAAGTAGTGAAAGAAAAAAAATGACACTTGCACGAAATTTGAATTTCTCATATCGACGGGAAACTTCTTCTGGACGACAAAGAACGAATCCAGTGCACCAACTCCTGTAAACGAAACCATGACCTCCTATGTGATTAAATAAAAGTGAATGGAGTATATATAGATGCATCTATCACTGAACTCAAATCGATTATTTGAAATTCGATAAGAGGACCTTTCCTCATCCTTCATCATAAATAACCTTCAGTACCTACCTACCTATTTATGTAGTCCATAGTTGTAGGGATGATATAAAACTGCAGCGTTTTTAATGAATTGAATTAGGTCCGTTGTGCGAAATTCATCATCATAATCATGGTTATAGTTGTGCGGAGTTTATTTTCGAAATTGTTCGATCCCACTACAGAATTGGTATGCAGGATTTAGGGGATCCAAAATTTTGTCGCAAGGAAAAATTTGCGCAGAGTGTTCCATTTATATTCCTCAACATTAATATCACTCTGAAACTGAAAATAATGAAAAACCCCAAAATTATAATGATAATACATAATTAGGATATGTGAACCGAAGAAAATCTGTTATCCGATGGTATTAAGCAAATCGCATTGTTAGTCGTGAAGACATGGTTGATAAATCCAAAAAAATTGAAAAACATGAAAACTAGGCGACTGTGCAGGAGGATACTATCAGACACGTAATGTATGATTTATATAGAGACAATGTACTACCCACCCTTGGATACCTTGATGACTCGAAAAATTTACATCTCAATGCCCCGTTTTCCAGGGGTGAAAACTAATCATTCGACATACTGGGGCTGAACAGGAATTTGTTACAGAAGCGTTGCTTACATCGCCTAGAAATAAAACAGATTCCTGAGCGATTTATCATGAAGATATGGTAGCGGAGCATTTCCAGTGTTCTGGCTCCCTACTTATTTGTCTGCAAATTGGATTATTGCACAGATAGACTAGCGACCCGCCCCGGCTTCGCACGGATGCAAAACTGGTAATAAATAATAGATACCTACCTATTACAGATTGTCCCTATGAACAAAGGCAGTGCCGGCGCCGCACCGCTATGTCCCTGCATTTTAAATCTGTAATATCTTCGGAAATATTCATTTGAATTACATGCTGTGAAGGGCCATATTGACCTATATTGAATTGACAATGTATTTGAGATACTTAATAGGATTAACATCGTTCTCCATCAGGGCGTCGAGCGGTTTGTGTACGTGGTTTTCCCTAGTTTCTGTGAATTTTTGAGGTGTTAATCAACTGGAAAAAATTTTGAAACTCACACAAGGTACTGTTCATAGTAATAACTCCTTGTTGCTTTTGATTTTGACTCTATAAACTAAGGGGGGAAGGATTATTACTTTTCAAAACAAGTTATTCTCATTTGTTATCACATTCCTCTGATAAGAACTAACAACATGAGCGTCTGCGCTAATTGTTCTAAACAATTTACCTCTGGAGATCTACGACGAGTTCAGTGCGACTGCTGTAAGCAGCATCTGCATATCGCATGCACGGACTTACCGCAAGATGATCGCGTCACCCGTAATAAGATAAAATGCATTAAGATCGTATGCAATAAATGTGCCACGAAATTCGATCAACTATCGGATATAAGAACACTTATTGAATCCCTGAAAACTGATTTCGCTAGTAGAGTTGGCACTTTGGAACAAGAGATACGGGATGTCAATAAAAAGATCGATAATCTCAACAATTTCGATTCATTAAAGATGACCGAAGCGGCAGTATCTGAATCTGTCGAGCGAATTCGACGTGGAAAAAATTTAATTCTACGAGGTGTACCGGTCGTCGAGGGATCGACGGCGGAGCGTAGGGAAGCCGATGCGGGTGCGGTTGGCGCAGTTCTGAAAGCCGTGGATTCTACAGCCGTGCCTCGGCATATTATTCGGTTGGGACGAGGTTCTTCCGGAGGGCATCCGCCACTTGTGAAGGTGGTACTGGGAGACGAGAGGGAGGTCAGAGAGGTCCTGCGTAATAAGGGCAGGGTACTACAGTGTCCAGATTTGCGAAATATCAGGATAGCGGATGATAAGACGCCCTTTCAGTTAAAATATCTCGAGGAACTCAGGGAGGAATTGCAGCGTCGTTCTGCTGCCGGTGAACGTGATCTCACCATAAGATACATCCGCGGATCCCCTGAAATAGTTAAGTCCACAGTTCCAAAAAATTAGTTCATGGGTTCTGTAATTGGCTGCTTTTGTATACGAACTTGGCTTCCCTTTTGGCAAAATTTGATGATTTCGTTCTAGCCGTTGAGGATATCAATCCGTCTTTTATTTTCATATGTGAAACTTGGCTCAACCCTAAAATCCCTGATTCTCTAGTTGAAATTAACGGATACAACATCTTCCGTTCTGATAGAGTGAACCGCGCTGGTGGAGGTGTATGCATTTACATTAAGTCAGAACTTCTCAGCTCATTTTCAATTATGCCAGTTTGTCTCGCGTGTCCGAACATCGACACATTAGCTCTAAAATTGGGATCAGGTTCTTTCTCCATAACACTCGCATGTATATATAGACCCCCCAATTCTGCTGGAACCGATGACCAGATCTTGTTCGAGAAAGTTTCTCAGTTAGCTGCCACTGTACCCAATTTAGTTTTGGCTGGAGACTTCAACTTTCCACAAATAAAATGGCCACTAGAGGACTCAGTCGATCCACATAACTCCGCAACAAATTTCTCGGACATGATAATTAATTCCAACTTGATCCAACTCGTAACAGAACCAACTCGCTACAGACAAAACCAAACGCCTTCAACTCTTGACTTGATCTTCGCCAGTGACGAGCAACTTCTGACTGCTCCCCAGTTCCACCCTCCTGTTGCCAAGTCCGATCATGTGGTTTTAACTACTTCCATTCAAGTTAACATTAGCTCACCAACCAAAGTCAGGAGAATCTCTTACAAAGTGACAAACTTTGAGGCCGTTGCTGAGGATGTAGGTGGAGCAGACTGGGATTTCTTGTTTGCGGACGAGGATCCTGACGCAATGTGGAGGACATTTCATGAATTGGTCTCAACATCTATTTGCAAACACACAACCCTCAAGTCAAGACTCAACAACCAATGCAAACCCTGGATCGATGGGGATCTTCTGAGACTGATCAAACACAAAAGCAGTCTGTGGAGGCGTTTTCGTCGCAGTCAGAGCCCAGAGGATTTCAGAGCTCATAGAGAATTTTCCAACTACCTCTCTTCCAGCTTGAAGCTTGCCCGACGGAAATACGAGGAGTCTGTCATTAACGGTGGGAACAAAAAGCGGCTGTTTAAGTATGTCAGAAATTCGCTCAACTCTAAAGTTGCCACACCCCTCCTGCGTCGATCTGATGGGGACACATGTGCTAATAGCGAGGAGGTTGCCGAGTTGCTGGGGATCCATTTTGCCTCTGCGTTTACCAGCGAGCCTGATAATGATGTTCTGCCTCCCGTCCCGACCCATCGAGTTGGCGAGACGCTTCAGTGTTTGAATTTTGATCCGTCAACAGTGGAATCATGCGTTGCCCGTCTCGAGACTTCTACTTCGCCAGGTTTGGACGGTGTCACTGCCGCTTTCCTGAAAAACTGTAGTTCCTCCGTATCTGTACCTCTTAGCAAGATCATGACAGCGTCTATGCAGAACGGTGTATTACCCTCATGTTGGCTCGTCGCAAGCGTTACTCCCATATACAAGAAAGGTGACAAATTAGACCCGAACAACTATCGTCCGATAAGCCTTGTCTCTGTGGCTGCCAAGCTGATGGAGGCAATAATTAGTCAACAGATGACCGAGTTCTTGCTTGCCAACAATGTGATCCCCAAAGAGCAGCATGGCTTCGTCCCTGGTCGATCGGTTATAACTAACCTTTTGCAGTGCGTGAACAACTGGTCTGCCGCGATTGATGAGGGGAGAAGTGTGGATGTGGTATACTTGGACTTCTCCAAAGCTTTCGATCGAGTGCCACGTCGGAGACTGCTGCATAAGCTTGAACACGCCGGCATTCGGGGTGGGCTGCTTCGTTGGATTTCGGCGTTTTTGACTGGCCGATCATTTCGCGTTCGTGTTGGTGGTGCTTATTCTTCTGATCGGCCGGTTCTGAGTGGTGTGCCCCAGGGATCCATACTCGGTCCATTGCTGTTTCTGGTGTACATCGCTGACATCCCTTCCTCCCTAAAATCACCGAGTTCCTTCTACGCTGATGACGCCAAAATATATGCTGATCCCTGCACTGGCTTTCGACAACTTCAACGTGACTTGCTGGAGCTGCAGATCTGGTGTCGTGCTTGGTTACTTCCACTCAACATTTCTAAGTGTGTTGTGCTGCATATCGGTAGGACAAACCCAAAACTCCAGTATACAATTGACGATACCACCCTGTCAAGTGTAGATTCTCATGTTGACTTGGGAGTGTTGGTGACAAGTGATCTGTCCTGGTCCGGGCATATAGCTTCGATGTGCAGACGAGCTAATTCGTCCCTATACCTTCTGCGTAAATCTTTCTCGAGGTTGTCGTTCCCCACATCAATAAAATTGTACACAACCTACGTCAGACCTATTTTGGAGTTCGCGGGACCTGTGTGGAGTGCGGGACTGGTTCGCGATCGCCGCTTGCTGGAGTCCGTTCAGCGATCCGCTACGCGTATGTCGTTTGGCCGAGTGAGACCCTCGTACGATCAGCGGCTAGCTATGGCGAATCTCGAAACTTTTGAGCGGCGGAAACTTAGAGGCGACCTAATTATGTCTTTCCGTATCCTCAACAACCTCATCAACTTCGATTTATCCCATCTTTTCTGTTTGAACAATGATACTCGGTTGCGCGGTCATAACCTGAAGCTGAGGAAGGAACGGTTCAATACTACTGCTAGGAGAAATTTCCTCCCCAACAGAGTTTTTGATCACTGGAATGCCCTACCGCCTAGTGTTGTGAATGCTCCATCTATAAACACTTTTAAAAATCGATATGACAGTATCTGATTTTTCTTCACATTACATTACATTTTTCTTTTTCTCAAAATTTTTTTTTTTCCTGATGATTTGTTAGAATATGTTAGATATGTTAGAATATACAATTGTATCTCTCTTGTGCACAGTTGCTTGGATGCCTTGTAATATGTTGTATTTATATGTCGAATTTTATAGAACCCATGTTCTCAATTCGAAATCTATTGTAATAATAATAATAATAATAATAATGCTGTATTGCTTAAAATAACTTACCAAATAAGCCATTTTTTCCGTAAAATGTAAAAGATAAAAAAAAGTTATTTTGGGTTATCCTTAAGAGATAGACATATACCATCGCGGACTTTTTTGTTAACATTTTTTAGGTGTACAATACCGAGTACATTATTTTGATTTATCCCGTCGGGTTCTATCAATGTTTGCAATGTAAGCGCGAAAAATGTGTTTATTTACGACATCACATCAGAAACCCGTAAATTCATCAGTGTTTCTCTACAATATAATGCATATTCATACATATAAACTTTACTATTAAATCACTTTATCTATTAAAAAAAGCGTTTCAAAATCCGTTGCGTAGTAGTTTCGAAGATTTGAGCATACATAAGGACAGACAGCGATAGCGACTTTGTTTCATACTATGTACCTAATGATCATGCATTCAATCATTATCGCATTTTAAATAAAATACCGAATGCGCCAACTAAAAGTCATAGAGTTGCTGAAATCTGAGAGCTCGAAAATTCCGAATATCCTTCGAGTAAAATAGTACCTACTGTTGAAACCCAAAAATTCAGAAACGAATATTTGGTAAATCACATTGGCAAAGAAGTCGATATTGAAGGTGAATATTGGGTGATGAAATTTATTCGCAGTCAGTTATGATAGATACCTCAAGTTCGGAGGCTGCTGAATAACAATGTTATTACTTTTTTTACATGAAGCTTTTTGATCAGAATTTCAAATTGCATCGAAATCATTTTGAATTTCGCAAACATCATAGTCTGGGTGCCGGTGGGACAAATTGCCAATTATTAATAACGTTTTCTTACTTTCTTAATTAGTAGAGTCTACCGAATTTTTCCTCTGTGAAAATTTTTGTTGTCGGGGCTTTTTTTCAGCGAACCTCTTGTAAGTCGACCATATTTTCAATTTGTTTAAATCATACATACTCTTTTTTCTGTAAAATGCAATCATAAAAACAAACTGGGAGGAATGAGAAAACATGATTGTCCGACAAAAATAGTGTGGCTTCGAGCATGTCTATACCAACATGAACATGACTGAAAATCGCTTTTTTTCAAATTATCAATATCCTCCTGATTTTTTCAGAATCGGTTGATATAACCAAATGAAATATGAAAATGCAATTGTCCGACAAGAAGAATGTGGCGTTTTTCTTGTCCGACAAATGAAAATCGATGATTTTCTTTAGTTTTTGAATTCATTAATATTTTTTTGACAAGAATGAATTTATATTCAAGAGATTCCTCTCATAGAAAAGACAACTCTCCACCATATAAAATACGGCGAATCCTCAGTCGGACAAAAAAAATACTTAAAATATTTCAATTGAAAGTGTATGATTCAAATTGTTTTCTGGTATTTTTGTTCGAATCTAATAAAAAAAACAATGGCTGGAATGCGGTAGCAGAGTTCGATCCCTATCGGAGTCACTGTTATCCTTATCAGATTCCGTATCCGATGAATCTGCTAATTGGCCAATCTCGTCGTCATCATCTAAATCTGAAAAACGAAATTCTAGAAAGCAAGGACGGGCCGAAGCCAAATTTTTGGGGGGGGGATAGCTTCGAAAATTCTCCAACTGTGCTTTGAAGGATTAGAGAACCAATGGTTGAACGGGGGGTTGTATTTTGGATTGCGAGTTAATGTTTTTCCCGAGAGCATTAAAAATATTCAGAAAATTTTGTAGTGTAGTTTTTTGATTCTGCATTACCAGATTAACTAACACACTTCACACTCTACAGGATTACACAGCATCTGTTATCATTATTATGTATGTTTCGATTTCTAAGTTCAATTCCGGAGAAAAATAAATGATTTATTCAAGTTTACTGAACAAAGTCCACATACCACACACTTCTTTTTGAATCTTTTTCGGTTCATTTTTGCGTACTTAAGGGGCCGTTTACCTAAAACTTTAATTTTTTTTCTAATTGAAGTTGAAGAATGTCTTGAGGGCACTCCGATTTCTTCTCTTTGAAAAAATTTTTTTTCGCATAAAAAAATCGGGTTGAATTTGAGATTCTTTGAAAATTGACTTCATGATCGTTTTTCGGTGGTTGTTCATCAATTTTTTTTCAGAAAATTCATTGGAGTGCCCTCGATAAATCAATTTTCTATATTTTATAAAAAATTCCATTTGGATAGGGGCTTAATAATTGCAAAAAATTATGGAAATACTGAAAAGACTTCCGGAAAGTGTGAAATAGCAGAGAACTGTCTGAAATTCCAGGAGAATTAAAAAAAAATCAAGCTTTCAGGTGGAAAATTGAGGACGTGAACTTGGAAAAATGAAAGGCACCTTTTGAATGGAGAATCAGTGCCGTCGGCCAAAGTATAACGGCCCCTTAACAGATTAACGTGTTGAACGGAGATTCCATAGAATAATTAAGAATGAGAAAAGATACTGCCTACTGCCCAACCGAGAGAAATACCGAAAATTGGTACCAGATGGTTTTTTATGACACAGTCGATGTGGCCAAACTGAGAAATTCACAACTACATAGTCCGGAAAGTACGTACTTTCCGGACTAGGCCGGGAAATGCGACTTTCTCAAAGAAAAAGCGTCCGGGAAGTGGGTACATCCCGGACGGTTGCCGAAAAATATGTATTCCAACTCAATTGTAATCTTTCCAACTGCTTTAAAATTTTTCCAACTGTTTTGTTCCAACTGGAATTCTCCCAACTCCATCGAAATTTTTCCAACTTCTTCGAAATTTTTCCAACTGCTTCAAAAATTTTTCGACAGCTTCGAAAATATTCCAACTGCTTTTAAAATTTGCCAACTCTGTTCAACATTGGGGGTCAATGACCTAACCTAACCAACTTCTATGATATTTCACAGAGATTTTGAGAAGACGATGCCAGATTGATTTTCTCTTTACTCTGTGTCTCCAACACCCCAACGTCAATACTATGAACGACGCCGTCTCATGCGTATAGCGACAAACACCGTGATTTATTCACGATTTATTTATCTACAGAGAATAATGGAAACAGGTGATGATTATGTGAAGACTTTTATAACCTATTTATCTTTTTCAAGAGGTTTTACAGTATTTTTGCGTGTATGTATTTAAAATTGGAAATAACCCGGAAACGACGCGTTTCATTAAAAACATCTTATTTTTCAAAATGATTGCTTCTATCGGAAATATAAAACGTTCATCTTTTTCAAGTCGGTTTATAGTATTTTTGCGTGAATTTATGAGTCGGGTACGCTGTGACTTTTATACCATGAGAAATTTTGAATAAGTTTTGATTGAGGAATATGCACCATAAATACAGTGTAGGGTAAGAAGGAGTTATGACGCTCACCGGGTAATGGCGTGCACCTCTATAAGTCTATGAAAATGGTGCAAAACAATATGCAATAAACTTTGAACAGGGAAGGAAAAGGGCCTCTAACACGTCGAGACGCGGAAGGGTAGTCAGCTGGTGATAAGCGACGGGAAAGTTTATATGAGGCTGTGCTGAACTAATTTTCGTCCAGTTCAGAATTAGAATATTCATTGAATTTTCAATAAAGTTTTCCTAGGTTCTTAATCATTCTATTTCATGATGAATTGAACAATTTTCAAGAATTACATTTCAATGTTTGTTTAATTTAATGTTAAATTCGAAACGACCGTTCAGGGTTATCCGGCTCGCATGAGCGCCATTACCCCTTAGTGACTTCTTCTATCATTGTTATAGACATCGACAACGAACAACCGCCAAAGCGGCTTGGAATGAAGAAAACCTCAATTCCGCTAAAACTGCGGTTGAAAGATATTTTGCAAGAAAAAGGAAATAAAAAGGATGCCAAACTTAATAAAACTGCAAAAAATAAAGAAACAAAGCCAAAGAATGAAGTGAAAGAAACAAAATAAAAATACAAAAAAATCATACAAGAGAAGAATATTCCAAGAAAGTTCTTCAGAGAGTGAAGATATAGAGCAAGAAAACATGTGTGTCCTTGAAAGTGATGACGAAATGAAAATTATAATAAATGCATTATTTGCGAAGAATTTGGAGAAAACAACGAGCTGTGGTCTCACTCGGTATCGTCGCCAGGGCTTCTGTTTCTTCATTGAGTCGTCTGGCTAAAACTCTCTCCACAATTTTTCCTAGGGCTGGGAGCAGGCTTATCGGTTTATAGTTCTGTGGGAACTTTTTATCTTTTATCTTAATAGTAATGAGGGATGGGATTCAGCAGAAGGATTCATGTGTGATTCATGTGCTCAACGATAAAATATTGTCTCTTTCTCTCTTTGTTCACCTTTGAAAAGTTTGTCGTAGCATTCATTGCTATAAGGCTAATCTCAGGTAAAAATACAAATATTTGATGCCATTTTATGATTATCGCTATAGAATAGATCATAATGGATCTTACTTGTTCTATTGCAAAGAAACAACAATGACGCTCGAAGCTCTTTTATTTTTTTAATATTTACTACTGCCAATAATTCAAGGATGTATACAATTTCTATTGAAAAGTTTATTATTTAATAGTTGAATTAATGTTCTGAATTTTAGAATAAAACAATTGATTCAGGAAATATATTGCGTTTCCCTTAATATATATAAGTGAACGCCATTTCCCCTGTTCACCCCACCATCAATCCAAATTCAGTTTATTTGAAATACTGGTTACGAAGATATGAACAGAAAAGTATTTTTTTTTCATGGATTCTCGACACCCTGTATCTTTCAAACGAAACCGAATTTTGAAAAAGGGTATGAAAAAAAAGTGTTTCATCTGATGAGAGGAATAGACAGTTGAAATATATGTACAAGTCGAAGATTCCCCCTGTATGGTTAGTGATGTGGGAACCAAAGCTATTCACGTTCAATATTTTTTTCAACTTTGTCAGGCAGGTACACCCATGGAAGCGGTGAAAAATCAAAGGAACATCTGTGTGAGAATTTTTATGACTCAACCAAATACTATTGGAAGGAATATACGATGATCGAATGTCAATTATCTCTTTTTCACTTTTACTTTATACCACAAAAACAAGTTTATCGTTGAAAGATCTTTCCTTTGCTGTCCTAAATTGAACAGAAATATTAGTAGAAACTGTTATAAATTTCTTGCGCGTTGCTACTAATGAGTGTGAATCAGGATGGATTGTAGACGAAACTTTGAGTGAAATTCCTACTGGACCACGGCTAAAAAACCCGGAAAACTCTAGCATTGAAAAAGGACGAATTATGAATTTACCGCATTTCAACACAATGCATGACGAGAACTGACCTCATCATATCATTGTTTCCTCTCAAGATAACGAATTACAAATTTTCCATCAAGACTAATTGCTTTTCCGCGTTTCTAACAAAACTTTTCCGAATTCAACTTTCATGGGTGCAGTCAAGAAATCTCGAACATGTCCTTTCGAGCGATGAATGGAACTCAACATAGAAATAGAAATATCCGATATTATTTCCATTGGTGTAAGAAGTGCGACGCAGAGAACGGAAGGAAATTTTTCCGTAGATAGAGAAAATTAAAACTTCTTGTCTCTGCCCTACTTACGGCGATTCACGAATTTTATAAATCAACTCGAAAAAAGGAATAAAATTGCCACAAAAAATTTTTGGATTGAATTTAACATAATTTTGTTATCATCGGTTATTCCGATACTCACACCGCGTTCATTGATATAAATATCAACAACAGCCATGAATCTGAACATGAACATGAGAATGGTCGATGTGTGTGGTGCATGTGAAAATTCATGCAAAAATAGCTTTGCTATTCAGTGCAGTAGATGCCAGAAATAGTATATTATCAAGGGTATTAAAATGTCTACAGCTGTATTTAATCAATATGCAGCTGAAATTAAAAACTCAAAAAGGGATAGATAAAATTGCGAGTCCTGTAAAAAAAAGTGAGGTTAGAAACCAAAACATTCGTGTAATAACCCGGAACCAATCCTCAAAGAATATACTAATAATATCATGAAGAAACTAATGGGAATGAATGATAAGTACACGGAGTTGCTGAGAAAATATGATGAACAAGTCAAGATTAACGACACTTTGAAAGCGGAAATTCTGACGATAAAATCGCAGTTGAATAGGAAGTAAAACATAAATGAGCAGAATGAACTCGAGAAAACATCATCCTCAACGGTATACCCTAGAAGAACCAGGAAAATGGTGAAGACATATTCACAAAAGTTACAAGTGTTCTCAATGTTCAGATAACCAAACCAAAATGCTTCAGAATAGGCGAGGGGAAAAGTAACGGGGATCAATTGCCACTCAAAGTCTGCTTTGTGCATGAAAAGAAATGTTCATGCAAGCACAAATACAGGAATATTTTGATGTACCCTTATTCAAAGTTCATGAGCCCTGACTGATAATTATTTCTGGCTACAGTCCTTTGTTCTAGAGATTGGATCAGTTGCTATTGCTTAGTTTGGGGCTTGGCTCCAAATCAGATCTGATAATTTATTAACAGTAAATGCGTAGAGCTCATAAGTCTTGGTAACCTTCTTCACATTAAGTGTTCTAGGCGGGACGTTCTTTCTCTGACCTAAAAATTTTTATTGCAGTTTTCCATCATGCAGTGGTGCTATGGCACCTGGCATAGCTGCAGACATGCATTTCCTATCAGACGCCATCGCTTTCATAGGACCAGCTTGCTTATTTGCTCTGGAACCTGTCGCCAGACTGGCAGCCTATTGGAACACCCCAATTATAACAGGAATGGGTGATCAGGTGAAATAAAATTCCATTTTTGTTCGATCTGACAGGCAATAAAATTTTTATTTCATGTGACAGAACTTTTACTCATTGCACTAGTGTAGAAAGTATAAAAAGCATTTATATGAATGTTATTTGTATATAGCAATTTTTCTCCAAATGTGAGAGTACGTATGAACAAGGTAATTATTATTATAGGTATTCAGGTCTAGCAGAATGATACTGCTATATGCCAAACGCATAATTTCTGCATTCAGCAAGATTGCCGATGTCGGCGTCGTCTCGATATGCAAAAAACTGCAACAATCACAGTACGTGCTTTACAAATAACTATTATGTTCATTTTAAATATCGAACCAGTAGCGGCTCGTGACAGTTTGAGGTGTTGGGGCAAAGGCCTAGACAAAGGCTAAATGGGATGTTCTATACAAGATCTAAAATTTGGGGGATTTAATCGGGGCAAAATTTCATAGTTTCAAATGATACACTTTATATACACGGTGTCCCGGATGTCACGCACCCAATTGAGGGGATCGAAAGAGAAAAATATTATACCTCAGCCCAAAATCCATGTTTGAATTTTTTTAAAAACGTTGTTGTTAATTGCTGAAAGTGGCCAATCAAGAGCGCGCTACAGAACAGTGAACGTGAAAAGCCGGCAGCAGCTCTGGCGTCTCACTCTCGCGTCCCCAACTGCCTACTTATTCTTCTGTAGCGCGCTCCTGATTGGTCACTTTCATTAATTAATTGCTAATTACCTACATTATCGAACAATGTCAAACATGGATTTTTGGGCTTAGAATATTTTTCACTTTCTATCCCCTCAATGGGGTGCGCGACTTCTGGGACACCCTGTATAATTTCCTCATTCGATACAGCTCACTTATCCCTTCAAAATCGTTTTTATACATAACTATCCTTCAACATATATAGTTTTCGATTAAAATAAATTTTCGTCGCTAGCATACTTTGGGTCATCTACTTAAATGAACATAATGATTTGAAAAATATTTTATTGGATGTGTTTAAAAAGCTGTATCAAATGACCCAATGGAATACCTAAAGGGTGAGACATTTAAGGGAAATAAACTTTTTGTTGAATTTCTTAAATTTTTTTGGACCTTGTCAAGAACATGCTCTACAAGGAGAGTACCTACTTCTCCTATGTCTTTCGCTTGAAAGTATTCTTTCAATAGCGTGACTGTCTCTTCAACATGGGGTTCTTTTCCTATCACTAAAGCTGGCCACACACGTACAGTTAAACTGTCAGTTAAACTGAGCGCAGTTGAAACTGTCACTCTAAACTAAACTATACGTGAGTGGGCATTTCAGTCTCAGTTCAACGCGATTTTGCCAACTGTGCAGTTTAACTGAGAGAAATGAATTTCTTCATATTTTAAACTGAAAGGACTACCTGAAATGACCGTGTGTGAGGGTTCGGGCTGTGCAGTTCTCAGTTCAGTGTAAGTCGAGGAAGGGAGCATATCACGATGTCGCGCAATAATTACAAAAGAAACCACTCGACTTCATCGAGATATACAGGTTGGCCAAGAGATTGACGTAAAAAAAACAGGCCCCTCGTGCCATGGACTATTCGAATCACCCCCATGCATGTTATGCGATTTTTCAGGGTTTTCGAGTTATGAATTTTTTTATGATCTTTGAGAATTTTCGACTTGACCATCTTAAAAAAGATATTAAAAAAAAGTACAAGACTTCTCTGTGAAATTCTTTTGTAACTTAATCTCCATGAATTGTACTTTTATACATACCTAAAATAACCAGATTCGTAACTTTGATAAAAATTATGGAAATGTTGGTCTCAAGTGAAAAAGTAACGTGAAATGAATTATGATCTGAATTTTCGAATCAAAATTAAAAATGTAAAAAGGCTAATTCACGGTTTCTTAATATGCTTAAAAACTGCGCTCAACAGTCAGCTTTTAGAATCATTGACAAAAAATGGTACTCAACACTCTACTTTTGCTATAATTAGCCTTCAAAGTCGTCGAGGTGGAAAAAATCAAGGAACTAGACATTACTACAAAATTATTTTTTGCCATTTTAAGATTTTTCGGATCAAGTTATGATAGAAAATGCTGAGAATTAATGAAAATTAGCTTTAGATGTTTGTCAAGAAAAGTTCTAGATAAAAAAAAGAAAAAGGTACGGCAATAAATCACACATCATAATGTGAATAAAAAAAAATGTATTTATAAAATTTACAATAGGTTTTCAAAGTGGCCACCTCCAGCTTCAATACACATTTTTCACCTTCTTAAAAAATTTTCTACTAATCGCATAAAACCTGCCCTGTTCTTTCTTAGGACACGTTCGGCTTCTCTTAAAATCTTAAATCAACCAAACGAAAAAATCGATGGGATTGAGGTCAGGTGAGCGTGGGGGCCCCTTGATTGGTAGACTGTGTCCGATCCATCTGTTCGGGTTTCGTTCATTCAAGTGGTTAATCAAAAATTCTCGAAAAAAGCCGAACGTGTCCTGAGAATGAACAGGGCAGGTTTTATGCGATTAAAAGAAAATTTTCTAAGAAGGTGTAGAATGTGTATTGAGGCTGGAGGTAGCCACTTACTGTAAATTTCATAAATAAATTTCTTTTTATTTACATTATGATGTGTGATTTATTGCAATTCCTTTTTCTTTTTTTATCTAGAACTTTTCTTGACAAACATCTAACGCTAATTTTCATGAATTTTCAGCATTTTCTATCATAATTTGATCCGAAAATTCTCAAAATGGCAAAAAATAATTCTGTAGTAAATGTCTAGTTCTTTGATTTTTTTCCACCTCGATGACTTTGAAGGCTAATTCTAGCAAAAGTAGAGTGTTAAGTACAATTTTTTTTAGAAAAGGATTCTCCTCCTTCATATGGAATCCCTTTGCTACGAGTCTTGCCATTTTAGTTCCATCTTCCTTCTCTCTTAAAACTCATCTTGTTTGAATTGCTGTTTTTCCTTCTGGTAATTTCGCTTCAGTCCACGTATTTGATTTTCTATGTGAATTTTATTCTTTTTCTATAGCTTGCTTTCATTCAGTGTCTAATTGTTTCTTTATGTTTTGAAGAATCAATGTTACTTAATGTTATCCGACAATAAGCTGAATAAACTTCATATTCATTCGAATATTTTGGTGGTTTAATTTTTCCTCCTCTATTTGTCTTTTATAAACAATCATCTGAACTGATACTTTCCAAACCATCTCATTCGATATAATTCATTTCTTCATTTGATACCTCTTGGATTTGTATTTTTTGTCTGTTATCTTCATCTTTGATTTTTCTTAATATTTCATCATAATTGGTTTGCCTCTCATTAAATATCACATCTCTTGAACATATAATTTCATTTTTATTATAATTCCATAGTCTATATCCTGAACGAGTGTATCCTACCATTATACACGGTTGTGCACGTTTTTCTAATTTACTTTGCCTTGGCAGAACTACTGCCCAAGCATAACTTCCAAACACTCTTAACTTTAATAGATCGTTTATCCTATTCCATCTCTGAGCTGGAGCTTCTCCACCATCAGCTTCTGTTGGCGACGTGTTCAATTCATAGGCTGAGCAGAGAACTGCTTCTCCTCATAGTTCTCTTGGCAAATTGGTTTCAGCAATTTTTGTTCGCACTTTATCAAGAAGGCTTCTATTCATTCTTTCAGCTACGCCATTTTCTTGTGGCGAATATGGTGACGTATATTCAAGCTCAATTCCTTTGTTCCTACAGAAATTTTTTAAATAATTTGACACAAACTCCCCACCATTACCTACTCGAATTCTTTTTGTTTTTAATCTATGCTGAATTCTAATTGGTTTGATAAAATCAATAATATTTTGATCCGCTTCACTTTTTTGTTTTAGTAGTTCAACCATCGAAAAGCGAGAAAAATCATCGATCTATAATTGAAAGTATTTATAACCTTCAGCAGTTGGAGTCACTATAGGACCTGCTATATCAGAATGAATCAATTCACCAATTTTTGAAGTTCTTTTTTCACATCTGTAAAAAGGTTTTCTTGTACATTTTCCTTCAATACAAGTATTACAGATGTCTTTACTAAAAGGTAATCCCAGTTATTTCAAACTGTATCGGTTTACATGCCCTAAATCGTCTTTGCCATAGATTTTCATCAATACCTTCATTCACTATATGACTGCAATCATTTACATCTGTATTACTAACATTAAAATTATTCTCAGTAGAAATAAATTCTTCTTTCTTCAAATTTAGATTCGGATGAAATAAATCATTATCACAATTACAATATAAGGTTACATCATATTTAGACAAAATTGCTTGTTTTTTGCTAAACTTGTCATTTTCGAAAGTTACTTTGGAATTTTTTCTCAGCAATTTCGAAACAGAAATTAAATTGTGTGACATACCTTTAACTATTAATGCTTGTATTTTTATTCCTTTTCCTTGACAAATACCTCTGATTATAACTTGTTTCCTAGCATGCAAAATTTCATTGTCTTTTGCTTTACCAATTCTCACTTCTGACTTAAATTCTACAATTTCTGACATATGTTTCTCTAGTTCCGCCATCACCATGTTCTGTGTACATCCGGAGTCCAAAATAAACTTCTTATTTTCTTTGCTTGATCCTGTTGAACTGCTTAGTGCTATAAAGGAAATCTCATTTTTCATGTTTGCTTGAGTGCTTGATTGGTTTTGAGTTGAGGCTTGACTTCTATGACTTTGTTGGCCTCTATTATATCTTCTTCGTCCTCTGAAATTTCCTCGATTTGTGTTCTGACGACAATCTGCAATTTAATGCCTCTTTTTTCCACATTTATAACAAACAAATGGACCTACTGTGAATTACAATGCAGAATGGCCACCATTCGATCCAGTTCTCGATTTAATTTTTAGCTCTTCATCAAGAAGACTTGACTTTACGAAGTCCATCGATACTGTAGTTGAACACATTGTTTCAATTGCCGTTATGACAGGTTCAAATTCTTCATTCAATGAAAGTAAAAGGTGACACTTTATCTTCTTCCTCTAGTTTGGATCCTGCACTTTCTAGGTCCCTTATTAATGTGTCGAAAACTAAGAAATGATCTTCCAATTTTTCAGTCCTTTCAAGTTTTGAGGTTAGTTATTTCTTTTTAAGTGTTAGTTTTGTAAATACACTTTTCTTTTCGAAAACGTCTTGTTGAGACTTTATCATTTCTTCATAGGTTTCTGCATCCTTTACTAAATCCAGATGTTCATCTGTAAGGCATTGCACAATCACGCTTTTTGCTTTAGAGTCTTTTATTCTGAATTCACTTCTCGATTTTTCGTCTGTGTAGTCTTCAACTTCCTCTTCCAGGGTCTCCAAAATCTGCCTTTTCTCCAATATCATTTTCACACGGAATTTCCAATATTTGAAATTGCTCGCTGATGATGGCTGCGGTAATTCTGTAGATGCCATAATTTGTTCTCTGGGCCCATAACCTGT
This sequence comes from Adalia bipunctata, assembly GCA_910592335.1. Lineage (NCBI taxonomy): Eukaryota > Metazoa > Arthropoda > Insecta > Coleoptera > Coccinellidae > Adalia > Adalia bipunctata. The sequence continues at coordinate 5,805,735 of OU342949.1, read as the reverse complement.
TACGATTATATGGGGGGGGGGTTTGTGTCCTTTACTCAGGATCACTGATAAATCCAATATTGAACAGAAATATTTTATAACAACTGAACTCGACATTACATAACGATACTGACATTCAATTTCTGTCACTTTTTATATCTAGAACACATTCATAACAGAAACTTCCACTTTCCATAAACTTTCCGTAATATGTCTGCAAAGAACCTAATTGAAAAAAAAATTCACAGATTTCGCAATCCTTGCAACCATCAGAGACATTGGAAATGATAACACCACATGTAAATATTACCAACATTTATTTGCATTTGAACTTAAAATAAAAAAGTATTTTCAATAATAATAATAAGCAATAGATAATAATTGCAAGGAACAATCAACATTCCTAATTCCTAACATAAACATGTGAGAGAAAACTTGTCACCGTATTTCAAAACAAAAATGTTCTTTCTAAAGTAAGTATTCTCAAGAGCTAATAATGAAAAATGAAGATATAAATGATCGGATGAAGCTGGGTCCATCCTGTTCAATATTTTCGAAGTGAATTTTGATTTTAGCAAATCTTGGTTTTCATGAAATTGGCTTTAGATAGAAGAATTCTGTTTTTACTAAAATTCATGAATCTTATATGTACAGGGTGGGCAAAATTGGTGCTACATGAACTAAAACTTTTTAACCCGAGGAGATAGAGAAAAATGAATGGCACCTTATAGTCCTCTTTTTTCGAGAAACTAATAATGCCATCAACTGCATTCCTCCATCTTCTTTTGTTTCCGAGTTATAGGCCAAAATTGAAATTTGGGCGATTTCAACTTTGGTCATTATCTCTGTTTCTGTTTATGCTAGGATGTTGAAATAAAAACATTATACAGGCACTTTTTTGATAGCAATCCAGTGGCGTACTCTGATTTTTTATAAAAGGTTACTTTGCTGAGTTATAACATAAAGTTGTGTTTTTTCTTATGGAAACAGTAGTTTGAAATGACTTAGAAAGAATCGCCATTTTTTTCCCGTTTCAGAAATGTATCATATGTTATACATAGACCTCAGATTCGTTAAGATATAATGAAAAATATAGTTTGTATATGGAATTCGAATTATTGAGTAGGCTGAACCATAGAATTATGTGTCTCTGTCTCTACGCATGGTGTTATTATTAATTCACGTTTGAATACTTGTATGGTGCGGTCTCTGTTTGAAACAACTGTCAGTTATTAAAATTTGAAGTCATCGTTGGCGGCATTATAGAGATATTTCAAAATTACGAAAAATATGATATGTTGAAATGTTTCATTTTAGCGAATGAGAATAGTGGGGCAGCAAGTGATTCAACTGTGAAATAATAATTACACTATGTGTAGAGACGCATAATTCTATGATTCAGCCTACTTAATAATTCGAATTCCATATACAAACCATATTTTTCATAATATCTTAACAATTCTGAGGGCGATGTATAACATATGATACATTTCTGAAACGGGAAAAAATGGCGATTCTTTCTAAGTCATTTCAAACTACTGTTTCCATAAGAAAAAACACAACTTTATGATATAACTCAGCAAATGAACCTTTTATAAAAAATCAGAGTACGCCACTGGATTGTTATCAGAAAAGTGCCTGTATAATGATTTTATTTCAACATCCTAGCATAAACAGAAACGAAGATAATAACCAAAGTTGAAATCGCCCAAATTTCAATTTTGGCCTATAACTCGGAAACAAAAGAAGATAGAGGAATGAAGTTGATGGCATTATCAGTTTCTCGTGAAAAGAGGAACATAAGGTGCCATTCATTTTTCTCTATCTCCTCGGGTTAAAAAGTTTTAGTTCATGTAGCACCAATTTTGCCCACCCTGTACCTACTCGGATCAACTATCATCGGATGAAGCTCATTACATCCTGTCCAATATTTTCGGTGCGAATTTTTATTTTACCAAATCTGAGTTTTCTCGAAATTGGGTTGAGATAGAAGGATTCTGTTTTCACTTAAATTCATGAATCTTATAGGTACTCGGAGTGAACATCATCAGGAGAAGCTGAGTCCACCCCGTCCAATATTTTCGAAGGGAATATTTATTTTTACCAAATCTGAGATTTCATGAAATTCGCTTGAGATAGAAGGATTCTGTTTTTACTAAAATTCATGAATCTTATAGGTACTCAGAGTGAACATTAAGCTTATTACATCCTGTCCAATATTTTCGAAGCGAATTTTTATTTTACCAAATCTGAGTTTTCTCGAAATTGACCTAAATACCGAAATAATTGCCCAATCTGGCAACGTTGCGGCGAATTTGACGGACCACTCACCGCGGCCCAGATCTCACTTGATGAAACAACAATATAAACTCGAAGTGCTAATGAAGGAAATAAAACAATGATCTATCCTTCAAATACCGGAATAATGGCTTAATCTGGCAACGCTGCGGCGAATTTGACGGACCTCCCACCGCGACTCACTGGTCGCCGATTCTAGTGTGCTGGCCCAATACACAGGATACATTTAAGGCCAATTCTCACTTTCGTGCAAGCCACGCGCTCGGCACAGGCAAGGCACCGAATCGGCAAAATATCTTTATCATTGATCATATGGTTTTTGTGTGGTTAAATTCACATTATGCCGGCAACATCTCGGCAAGCGACGGCCTTTGCCCGCGGGGTTCTTCTGAAACAATATTTGCCGAGCATGTTCAGTGCAGGTTCAGACAAGTGTGAATACGTTACCGGCTTGGTAGTATTTGCGTTCCTAGGATTTTGGGAGTGTAGTGGTGACAAGAGTGAACATGTAGTCTCGTCAGAAGGACACTCTTTCATTAGAAGAAGATGAAATCCTCATCGAATATGTTAGAGAAAATGAAGCTCTATATGATTTCTCTAATGAAAGATACGCTGACAGTATGTATAAAAACACATTATGGAACACAATTGACACAAAATTACAAAAAGCCTACTGAAACCTACTTAACACACGGCAAGCCTATTGCAGTGTGTTAACCACACAAAAACTATATGATCAATGAAAAAGATATTTTGCCGATTCGGTGCCGAGCGCTTGGCTTGCACGAAAGTGAGAATGGCCTCAAGAAATCTTGCTCGCGCCGAGCATGTGCCTTGCACTTGTCGATTCGGTTCCTGGCACGTCTAATGAGAATCAACCTTAAATGACAAATAGGCACGAGAGTTGCAGAATGCCGATGTATGGCAAAACTTGACCTGCGCGCTGGCCGATTTCTCATCGCATCGCCAACATCTGATTTTGACAGTTTGACACTGACCTGTCGTCAGTCAGAAATACAATGTTGGAAACGAAAATGAAAATAGAAATAATAAACCTTTCAGATTCTGGAATACTACGCGAAATCAATCAATCCCTTCCCCACTGAAGTATTATTTCAACACGTTTTACCGAAACCGTGAGTGAATTAGGTCTTGGATTAATGAATTAAGTTATCTGTTGAAATTGTAACCTGATTCAATTTCAGCTGTACCTACACGTTATAAATCGATCAAATTTCTCTTAATGTGAGAACCGATTACTGAAAATCATTTCTCAGCATGCATTTCACTATGGTACAGTTTCAAGCATTATTCGCTCCTTTGAAATTAGAATTTTTACCTAATTGAATTTCGATCCAATTGCCATATTATTTTCCATGTTTATTTCGCAATTTAAGAAACTCAGAATTTCATCTGCATAGTAAGTAAGGTGTAGTGGCTACACAATAATAATCTATTTCAATTCCTTTCGCAATTGAAGAAATCAATATGATATTGTTCCATTTTAAGCCCTTGAATCAGGATGGAATATGTATGCATTGTAGAATTCAAAATAAAAGAAAAATTTTTTTCACCAACATACATTACTCATTGTTTCGATTGAGATCAATGAATATATAATACGAAAACAAAAAGAAAGTGTTTGCTGAGGTTGGTGCAATGCTTCTCTCGAAAGAGAAACCGAGCCTTCTCCAAGATACCCTGAGTTTAAATCTGATAAGAGACATGCAAGAGCAGAAAAATGAACAAAATAATCTCTTCACCATGCTGGCTAAGTAGTTTCCTGGAAGATGATTCAGTAAAACTCTGAAAATATTCTACAACTTCAGTCGAAGAAATTTTACTATGGAACACTTTAAAAAATATTCTACTGTTTGCTCGGATATGTATGATTTGCTATTCTCCCTTTTTTGCAAATTTCACCTTGGATTTCTTTGCAAGCCATGTGTTTAATTTCTCCCCACAATTTAATTCTTTTCATTGATTCCTCATCAGAATTAAGGGTTTAAAACACTACCAAATATTCAAGAGAAAAACTCGAAACAGTTTGAACTGCATTACATTTTCATCGTGAAAATTAAATGACGTTGAACTTTCTGGTTTGGATGCTAATTCTTCTATGAAAAATTTCACATCATCCTGGTATGCCAATCGACTAGATGAGGGTTCATACATATATACCAAAGTTCATCTGAAACAGAATTCCTTCTTTCTTACGAACATTCTCCAAATTTTCGTCAATCATGAGGACATGCCATAGAACAAAATGGCCTCTCTTTTACTCAATAAATTTGAGAATAATACATAGATTAAAGAACTATAATATAATAAACACAAAGTTCTCAATCGCTGAAGAATCGAATAACATGACAGCTCGAAAATTGTTTATAAACAATGTGCTTCGAAATGCGGATCGTAGTCACGAGTGTTGCGGTATTCAAATGCCGTGTCGGAGATTCACGAACCGATCCGAACCTTCCCGATACAATTTGTCATTTAATGTATCCTCCCAATACACCTATGTTAATTAAATCACGCGACAACTTTCGAATGCTCTTTTGGTCTACTGGCGACACTTTTGTCTTTTGACCTTGAACGAAAACTCGCAACTTGCCTGTAATATACGAACATAAACATTTCCAATGTTAAAATTGGATTGAACAGAAATTCTAATCTGGCACTAAATGATTGAATAATACGAAGGAGTTGACATTTGCAGTGAAATCATTTCGTGACAATAGTTTGAATTATCGAATTCCAAAGAAAATACTGCTCGTGGTATTATCATTCTGCATTGTCTTGTCATTGTCAAGCGGGCATCTTGCATTTCTTGGTATATCATGTATGTGAATGTTATAGAGTATCGGTCCTAGTATGTATCCTTGATAAACTCCTGCTTGTAAATATCTGAGTGTGGTATGAACATCATCGTTTTTCACAAAAATCAAAAATCCCTCAAATAATTATCCCTCAAATAATTTCTTATTATTCTGCATAACTTGGGAATCATTTTATATGCTAGTCCATCATGCCATACTCTATCTGAAGCTCTGTGGCTTGTTTATTCGGAAATCCTTTCTGTGATATACTCGGTCATTCTTAGGAGATGTTGTTCAGATGAATGCTGTTTTCTGAATCCAAATTGTTCACTTGGTATCATCGCTAGGGCTTCTGTTTCTTCATTAAATCATCTGGCTAAGACTCTCTCCACAATTTTCTCAAGGGCTGATGGCAGGCTTATTGGTCTATAGTTTTGTGAGAACTTTTTGTCTTTACCTGGTTTATTAAAAACAATCACTTCGGCAGTTTTCCATCTTTTTGGAAAGTTCTCTGTTCTTATCACTCCATTTGCTATGCTAGTGAGAGCTGCTGTTTTTTTTTGACATTTTATTCAGCATGAGATTTGTAATTTTAAATTCCCCAGAAGCCTTCCTTGTTTTAAAATTGTTGATTGTCTCTTCGATTTCAGCCGGACATGTTGGGTGAGGGATTTACGTCGGTGATGTTAGCTCCCAGCCGGCCGGCTCCAAGCGCTGCTATTCCACCACGGTCAATAGGTACTCTGAAGTCGTTTCGACGGAAGTTTTTATTTTTTTTTCAAGAGTTTGAGATGGCGGCCAAGATATGTGAATAGCTTATTGAATAGATGAATAGAAGGACTATTCCGATGATTTTTTTCGTTCAATTTGGATGAACCTAAAGGACCAGCTTCAAGGATCGAACTATGTGTATAGGTACTCTGAAGCCGTTTCGACAGAAGTTTTTATTTTTTTTCAAGAGTTTGAGATGGCGGCCAAGATATGTGGATAGCTAATTGAATAGATGGATAGAAGGACTATTCCCATGATTTTTTCCGTTCAATTTCGATGGCCCTAAAGGGCCAGCTCCAAGGATCAAACTAGTGTGAAGGTTGTCTGAAGTCGATTCGACAGAAGTTTTTATTTTTTTTTCAAGAGTTTGAGATGGCGGCCAAGAAATGTGAATAGCTTGTTGAATAGATGGATAGGAGGACTATTCCCATGATTTTTTTCGTTCAATTTGGATGAACCCAAAAGACCAGCTCCAAGGATCGAACTATGTGTAATGTGTATAGGTACTCTGAAGCCGTTTCGACAGAAGTTTTTATTTTTTTTTCAAGAGTTTGAGATGGCGGCCAAGATATGTGAATAGCTTATTGAATAGATGAATAGAAGGACTATTCCGATGATTTTTTTCGTTCAATTTGGATGAACCTAAAGGACCAGCTTCAAGGATCGAACTATGTGTATAGGTACTCTGAAGCCGTTTCGACAGAAGTTTTTATTTTTTTTCAAGAGTTTGAGATGGCGGCCAAGATATGTGGATAGCTAATTGAATAGATGGATAGAAGGACTATTCCCATGATTTTTTCCGTTCAATTTCGATGGCCCTAAAGGGCCAGCTCCAAGGATCAAACTAGTGTGAAGGTTGTCTGAAGTCGATTCGACAGAAGTTTTTATTTTTTTTTCAAGAGTTTGAGATGGCGGCCAAGAAATGTGAATAGCTTGTTGAATAGATGGATAGGAGGACTATTCCCATGATTTTTTTCGTTCAATTTGGATGAACCCAAAAGACCAGCTCCAAGGATCGAACTATGTGTAATGTGTATAGGTACTCTGAAGCCGTTTCGACAGAAGTTTTTATTTTTTTTTCAAGAGTTTGAGATGGCGGCCAAGATAAATGAATAGCTAATTGAATAGATAGATAGAAGGACTATTCCCATAATTTTTTTCGTTCAATTTGGATGAACCTAAAGGGCCAGCTCCAAGAATCAAACTTTGTATAGAGGTTTTCTGAAGTCGTTTCGACCATAGAATATAAAATAACTGATTCTTTATTCTAAGGTTTCGACAGAGGTTTTAATTTTTTTTTCAAGAGTTTGAGATGGCGGCCAAGAACTGTGATCGACTGATTGAATAGATGGATAGAAGGACTATTCCCATGATTTTTTTTTGTTCAATTTCGATGGCCCTAAAGGGCCAGCTCCAAGGATCAAACTATGTGTAGAGATTGTCTGAAGTCGATTCGACAGAAGTTTTTATTTTTTTTTCAAGAGTTTGAGATGGCGGCCAAGGAATGTGAATAGCTTATTGAATAAATGGATAGAAGGACTATTATCATGATTTTTTTCGTTCAATTTGGATGAACCCAAAGGACCAGCTCCAAGGATCGATTTATGTGTATAGGTACTCTGAAGCCGTTTCGACAGAAGTTTTTATTTTTTTTTCAAGAGTTTGAGATGGCGGCCAAGATATGTAAATAGCTTTTTGAATAGATGAATAGAAGGACTATTCCCATGATATTTTTCGTTCAATTTGGATGAACCTAAAGGACCAGCTCCAAGGATCGAACTATGTGTATAGGTACGCTGAAGCCGTTTCGACAGAAGTTTTTATTTTTTTTCAAGAGTTTGAGATGGCGGCCAAGATATGTGAATAGCTGATTGAATAGATGGATAGAAGGACTATTCCCATGATTTTTTTCGTTCAATTTGGATGAACCTAAAGGGCCAGCTCCAAGAATCAAACTTTGTATAGAGGTTGTCTGAAGTCGTTTCGACAGAGGTTTTAATTTTTTTTTCCAAAGTTTGAGAAGGCCGCCAAAACATGTGAATAGCTTATTGAATAGATGGAAAGAAGGACTATATTTCCATGATTTTTTCGTTCAATTTGGATGAACCTAAAGGATCAGCTCCAAGGATCGAACTATGTGTATAGGTACTCTGAAGCCGTTTCGACAGAAGTTTTCATTTTCTTTCAAGAGTTTGAGATGGCGGCCAAGATATGTGGATAGCTAATTGAATAGATGGATAGAGGGACTATTTCCATGATTTTTTCGTTCAATTTCGATGGCCCTAAAGGGCCACCTCCAAGGATCAAAGTATGTGTAAAGGTACTCTGAAGCCGTTTCGACAAAAGTTTTAAATTGTTTTCATGGGTTCAGGACGGCGGCCAAGCCTTGTGATTAGCTTATTGAATAGATGGATAGGAGAACTATCTCCATGCTTTTTTTCGTTTAATTTGGATGAACCTAAAGGGCCAGCTCCAAGGATCGAACTATGTGTATAGGTACTCTGAAGCCGTTTCGACAGAAGTTTTTATTTTTTTTGCAAAAGTTCAGGACGGCGGCCAAGACTTTTGATTGGTTGATTGTATAAAAGGATAAAAGGACTTTTCGCATGATTTTTTCCGTTCAATTTCGATGGCCCTAAAGGGCCAGCTTCAAGGATCAAACTATGTGTGGAGGTTGTCTGATGCCGTTTCGACAGATGTTTTTATTTTTTTCTTTCAAGAGTTGAAGATGGCGGCCAAGAATTGTGATTGACTGATTGAATAAAGGGATGAAAGGACTATTCGCATGATTTTTTTCGTTCAATTTGGATGGATCTAAGGGGCCAGCTCCTAGGATCAAGCTGTCGGTATAGGTACTCTGAGGTCGTTTCGACAGAAGTTTTTATTTTTTTTAAAGAGCTCAAGAAAGCGGCCAGATCTGATTGTGATAAAGCTTGTTGCATAAATAGATGGAAGGACAATTTATACGGATTTTTTGTTAAATTTCGATAATCCTGAAGAGAAGTCTCGAACGAAATTCAATCCGTTCAACAATGTTCCGTATTTATTTCCTATCTTGACAGTTTTCTTTCAGTAGAACAAATCACTCACTGATTCAGTGATATTCAGTCATCACTTAATTATAATTTCCTTTTGTTATTGATATAAGAATTCTTGACATTTTGAACTTCCAGAGATAGTAATAAATTTTTCTGGAGTCTCATTTTACTTAAGGAATCATTCAATACATTTTAAATCAACTATCTCTCACGAAGAAATAATATTCGAGGAAGACTGACCGATATTTTCCTTGATGCTGAATGACTGAATGTATGTATTTCTAGACACCCTCAATTATTAGTTGCCGCCAAAGTTCATAGTTTGATTCTTGAAGCTGGCCCTTTAGGTTCATCCGAATTGAATTAAAAAAATCATGGGAATAGTTCTTCTATCCATCTATTCTATCAGCTATTCACATATCTTGGCCGCCATCTCAAACTCTTGAAAAGAAATAAAAACTTCTATCGAAACCACTTCACACAACCTCTACACATAGTTTGATTCTTTGGAGCTGGCCCTTCAGGTTCATCCAAATTGATCGAAAAAAAAACTTGGAAATAGTCTCTCTATCTATCTAGTCAATTAGCTATTCACATATCTTGGCCGCCATTTCAAACTCTGGAAAAAAAATTAAAACCTTTGTCGAACGACTTCAGACAGCCTCTACACATAGTTTGATTCTTGGAGCTGGCCCTCTAGGGCCATCGAAATTGAACGAAAAAAATCATGCAAATAGTCCTTTTATCCCTTTATTCACATATGGGGCAGTAGCCTGGTTTGCTAAGGCAAGTCAGGCAAGTACGAGGAAAATGCTCGACAAAGTACAAAGGCTTGCCTGTGTGTGCATCACGGGAGCTATGAGAACGTGCCCAACCAGGGCGCTTGAGATCATCACAGACCTCACACCTCTACATCTAGTGATTGATAGAGTAGCCCATGAGGCCATCCTCAGAGTATCTAAAGAAGGAGCAGGCAATGAGAGAGTCAGGTTTCAGAGAGCTTGGTCCTCACTGAATGACTACACCTCATCTGCAAACCTGAGCACTGAGAAGAACTTCAGTACACTGCTAAGTAAAAGAGAGGATTGGGAAAGGGAATACACCAACTACAATCTCAAAGAAAATACAATGAAATGGTATACAGATGGTTCTAAAACCGCTACAGGAGCTGGCGCTGGGATATACGGGAAAGGTACCAAGTGTGCACTATCGTTAGTCCTTTTATCCCTTTATTCAATCAGTCAATCACAGTTCTTGGCCGCCATCTTCAACTCTTGAAAAAAAATAAAAACTTCTGTCGAAACGACTTCAGACAACCTTTACACATAGTTTGATTCTTGGAGCTGGCCATCTAGGGCCATCGAAATTGAACAAAAAAAATCATGGAAATAGTCCTTTTATCCCTTTATTCAGTCAGTCAATCACAGTTCTTGGCCGCCATCTTCAACTCTTGAAAAAAAAATAAAAACTTCTGTCGAAACGCCTTCAGACAACCTCTACACATAGTTTGATTCTTGGAGCTGGCCCTCTAGGGCCATCGAAATTGAACGAAAAAAATCATGCGAATAGTCCTTTTATTCCTTAATTCATTCAGTCAATCACAGTTCTTGGCCGCCATCTCAAACTCTTGAAAAAAAAAATAAAAACCTCTGTCGAAACGAGTTCAGACAACTTCTACACATAGTTTGATTCTTTGGAGCTGGCCCTTAAGGTTCATCCAAATTGATCGAAAAAAATCATGGAAGTAGTCCTTCTATCCATCTATTCAATTAGCTATTCACATATGTTGGCCGCCATCTCAAACTCTTGAAAAAAAATAAAAACTTCTGTCGAAACGGCTTCAGACTAACTATACACATAGTTCGATCCTTGGAGCTGGTCCTTTAGGTTCATCCAAATTGAACAAAAAAAAATCTTGGGAATAGTCCTTCTATTCATCTATTCAATAAGCTATTCATATATCTTGGCCGCCATCTCAATTTCTTGAAAAAAAAATAAAAACTTCCATCGAAACGACTTCAGAGTACTTATTGACCGTGGTGGAATAGCAGCGCTTGGAGCCGGCCGGCCGAGAGCTAACATCACCGACGTGAGGGATTTTGCCATCCGGTGGTGCTTCTTAAATTTCTTCTTCATTATCTTCAATTTATTCTTCTAGGTCCTTATCGTTTTCTTCGAAATAATTTATTCTTAATCCTATTTCTATAGTGTTGACAAGAGCGTTAGATTTATCGTTTTTTGGATATGCCATTCCATGCAGTGGTGGAATTTAAGTTCTTTCATTGCGTAAATGTTTTTGCATTTTCCATGCAGAATGGTCTTCTGTGTTGAGTTCACTGATTTCCTTATTCCACCTATTCGTTCTGAGCTCCCTTAGTGCGTTTTTAAGTATTGGACTATGTCTATTCAGTCTGATTTTATCATTATCTGTTTTATACATCCTGTAGCTCTTTCTTAGTCTTCAGTTAACTTTTATTAGTTCTTTTTTCTTTCACCTCTTTATCGCCATATGGATGTTTCATCATCATCACGTAGCGCTACAACCCTGGGTGGGCCTTGGCTGACTGTACAACTTTCCTCCAATTTGTTCGGTCTTCCATCAACCTAGGGTCAAATGGAATGTTCATTTTCCGGAGATCTGCTTGGATGTTATCTCTCCATCGCATTCTGGGACGTCCGGGTGGTCTTTTTTCCTGTGGGGATCTCCTCCCATACCAGTTTTACAAGTCTTTCGTTATGCAGTCTGTGCACGTGGCCTGCCCATCTTAGTCGCTGTGATTTAATTTCTTGGACAATATCGGCGTCGTTGTAGAGTGCTTTTAATTCTATATTTGTTCTGATCTCATACTGGTTTGTGGTGATGTCATGGTGAGGTCCGAAAATTTTCCTAAGTATTTTTCGTTCAAAGCGTCTGATCTTTTCTTCGTTTGCTTTGGTCATGGTCCACTTTTCGCATCCGTATGTTATTACAGGTCTGACGATGGATTTATAGATTTTGATCTTTGAACTTCTTGTGAGATTTTTGATTTTATGAGCTTATTCAGTGCAAATAGACAGCGGTTTGCAGATTGGTTTCTGTCTTTTATTTCTTCGGTAACATCGTTGTCCGCTGTGATTACGGCCCCCTGCAGATACTTAAAACGTTGTACTCTTTCGAAATTAAAGGTGTTGATCGTCACATTTTGTCCTATTCTGTCTCTTCGTGTCGTTCTATTTACACACATATTCTTCTCTTCATTAATCTTCAGCCCTACTTCACTTGTTGCTCTTTCCACCTTGTTGAAAATGTCTTTCGTGGATAGGATGGAGTCTCCAACGAGATCTATGTCATCTGCATATGCGAGTAACAGCTTGGGACCTTGAACCGATAGCAATTCTGTCTTTATTTCGGCCGACCTCATGGCTTTCTCCAATACAAGGTTAAAAAGAAGTGGAGATAGCGCATCACCCTGTTTAAGTCCACTGTTGATTTCAAAGCCGCCAGACAGTTTATTATTTACACGTACTTTAGATATTCCACCCTCCATTCAGACTTTGGTCATCCGAATGAGTTTTTTTGGTATCGAGAACTCCGCCATGGCATTCCATACTTGGCTTCTTTCTACGCTATCATATGCCTGTCGAAAGTCTATAAAAAGATTGTGTATGGGTCTGTTATACTCCCATCCCTTTTCTAGAAGTTGTCTCAGCGTGAATAGTTGATCTATTGTTGATCTGTTTGCCCTAAACCCGGCTTGATATTCGCCTAGGACATTTTCAGCATAAGGGATTAGTCTACCAAGAATGATGAGAAGGTTTTATATGCCGTGTTTAGGATTGAGATTCCTCTATAATTCGCGCATCTTGTTTTGTCCCCTTTTTTGTGGATGGGCGCTATTATGTTTTCCTTCCATCGTGCTGGTATCCTTTCTTCTAGCCATATGTGTGTTATAAGCTGGTGGATTTGGCGATGTAGTGCGTGTCCCCCATATTTCAGAAGTTCTGCTGGTACCTCGTCCGTACCCGGCGCTTTGTAATTTTTCAGCTTATTTAAGGACTTTTGGGTTTCTTCAAAGGAGGGATTTTTGACAGGCATGTCGCTGTGATATAGATCTCTTCTTTGTGCTGTTCTTCCTGTATGATGTTTAGAAGGTCTCTAAAATACTTTTTCCATATGAATGTTTGGGAGAAGAATTAGTTGGCGGACAGACGCACGAGTAGATTCTCTAAAATCACGTTCAAAAAAACTTCTTGGAGAGGAAGTGAGAATGTAAGGACTTGGAAACGCGGAGCCTTTCAGCGCAATCGGCAACTACATATCCTGCTTTTTTAGCTAAATACATTGAACGGGGTGTAATAAGTGAATGGATATTTATTGCCGAACACGCAATCATTCTTGTTAAATGAAACAAAATTATGTCATAAATGATTATAGACGAAGAATGGATAAAATTGCGAAATTAATTGTGAAAGGAATGATAGTGATGGATCAATGAAATAATAAATTATTCTATTGATACGTGTATTTTTTCGAATTTATTGATGAGGCACCTGCCCCATAGGACAAGACGCAACTGTATCAAACACCTGATAAGAACTAAAAAATCTGATAGTTGCATGCATCAAACGTTATTGTATGATTCAACGAATATACTTATTTGAAGCTAATTCCTCAATGTTGCCTGTTGATGAAATTTGCGAAATGAACAACTCACTCAACTCAAAACGAACAGTGTAACGTAGAAAACAAACTGTTGATTTGATTGACGTATTAATTTTCAGCCGCCTTCGGAAGGAGAACTGTCTGTAACTTCTGGTATTCTCGGTAGACTACACAAATGGAATAAGAGTGATAGTGCTGTAAGTATAGAAAACTTTTTTAATTACAATATTTCGAAAAGGGGCGTTTTCATAATGTTTGCTACACACAGGCACAGGTCCGATGTTTGTATGTGAATTTTTATTTCGTCTCATAGTCCAGTACACAAGGTTTCAACATCTGAAAAAAAGACAGGACCTCTACTTAATGTTGAGAAAATAATTTTCTTTTATGAAAATTCGGGGAAATAAGGAATATTACACTGACCTTGAGAATAGTTCTTCTGTTGGGTATTTGAGCAAACGTTTTTTTAATGCACATTTCGTTGAAATATAATCACGTTCGTTCTCTACTCCTCCGCCATTATGAATGCAAAAACGAGGAAAGACACTGTTGCGTCTCACTACGCAACATCTGGACGAAATAAATTCCATCACCTTTGTCCACAAGAAATGAGCTGTCTCCATTAAGAAGGTTGCATAAATTGATTTTTACCATAGGGGATCGATCACTTTGTTACGTGTAAATTATACGACTCGTAACAAAGAAGTGACCAGCTAGCTCACTCAAGGATGGTTTTCCCTCATGAGCACGGATAAAGTTTATCTTAACGGGCGCCAGGTGATTTGATTATCTGGCCACCTAGTGTTCTGAATTATCAAAAAAATTGTCAATAAAAAAAATAATCGAATTTGAATTAACCCTTTACTGCATGATATATTAAACATTGGAGAAAAAAAAATTTTTTTCTAGAAAAATGTTTCATTAGTACTTCAAAATTAATTATACATTTTTTTTTTCCATCAAAAAGTACTTTTGTTTAATTTTTGTTCAGAAACCATATATGGGTTCGTATGCATCGAAGCTTCAAACACTTTGGACATATATGGTTTCGTATGCATACTAAGCACATATTATGAGTGTTATCAAAACATTATTTTATTTGACGAAAATAATGTAATCAATAATGTCATTCAAATTTATTGATGAAACTTAATCAAACAATTACTTTTATCTTCCCCCATAGAAGAATGTGCCCATTATTCGAATGATTTTGAGCTGTAATAGTATCTATAAACCAACCCCGATAGTTATAACACAGAATACCTAACTACACAGAAGCGTCACTCTATGTGATGACGCTTGTGCCATGCTAGGTAGTACATATGTCAAAATTGAGTTTAAACTTCCCGATGGACCGCTGAAGTTGGTTTTTTTTGGTATGATTCTGATTGTTGATGAATCAAAAACTAAAAATCCTTTGTTATGTTAACCATTGACCATTCAAATCAAATTTGCCGCTCAAAAGTGATATATGTACTACCTAACAGAGAATGAAGGTCACGAAAATTTGCCCCTTGAAGATCAAAGTGCCGACGCTTACTGACGCTTCTGTGTAGTTAGGTATTCTGTGGTTATAATAACTCACGCCTATAACTCATTCTAATACAAATTGGAAAACAGCTAACCAAATGAATAAAAAAAATCGGATCGATCGAAAACTCTATTTCAGACATCAAGGTAACGTTCTCTCCATTCATTTCTACATTTCCTTTGGTCTGAAAATCCAAAAATTGCAATTGGAAAACGTTTTCTACGCGATTCGATTCTCGACCACACACTTGACAACTGTTGTCAATTTTGAAAATGCAGATTAATTCGAATTTTACTGAAGAAGTCGAAGATAAAGCATAGTATTTGATTCGCGGTAAATGTCATAACACACGCAGATGAATTTTGCAGCACGAGCCGTTAGGGGAGTGGTGTAATTCATCAACTTACATATTGCTTGAGTGCATACGAAACCACATATGTCTAAGCGAAAAAAGCGTAGAATGCATACGAACCCAGATATGGTTCCGAAACAATTGGTATCGAAAATCGGTGGAATCGAATTGAAAGTGAAAATCTGTTATAGTGCATACAAACTAGAGTTTATGTCACACAACAAAACATTTTTTGTTCCCCCAAAAACTCATCTTTTCATTCTTATTTCTTTTCTCAAAGTTGACAGTCGTACGTGCATGTGAACATTCACTGACCTTGTCTGGAAAAGGGTGGTTTTCTACAAGTGGCGTCGAAACATATACAGAGTAGATGCTGTTTGTTATTGTTAATGATATAACAAATAAACTCCGCTAGGTTCTTCATGCTAGTTTTCTATATTTTCACAATAAATGAACCGTAAAGATGTCAAACCATATATGGTTTGCTATGCGGTAAAGGGTTGGAATTGAATCGAGAGGTGAAGAAATAAAGAAAAAGAGTCAAGGCAAAGTTCCCTAAATCTATTTAAAAAAATCTACTAGGTACTGATCTTGGAAATATGCTTTCTATAAACCTATTTCTCTCTAGACCTATTCCTAACTAAACCTACTCCTACCTAAACCTATTCCTATTTTACTAACTCTTATATTGAAATTCTAATATTAAGTGAATTTACAAAATGACAAGTACAAATCCCCTGCGGGGTACTTATCCACAAATTGTCGTAGATGTCCTTATATTGAGGGACCACTATCCGGAGAATTGCAGAAAAATTAATCTGCAGCAGGAATGAAGCAAAAACCCCTAGATGGTGTGCGGGGTTGAGTCTGGTAACGATAAATTCAATCTTCAAAATCCTCATTAACGAGTTCAGCCAGTGGAAAAATATCTCGAAAAATATGCCAAGCTATTTATTAAATTTAGCAATTGAGAGAGATTAGTTAAATCCCCGAAGGAAACCTTGATCAAAAGCCAATAGATATATCTCTCAATCTCGTTACCAGGATAATGAATTACATTACGTTTCTTTATTAACATCGTAGCTCCAGAAAGAATATTCAAACAAAAAAAGTGATAAACATATTGAAAACAGAAACGTTCGAACTCGGCCGCACGAATAAAGGAACATATACTGCTCAACCGAAATTCAAAAATATAGTGCTACACTCATATAATGGAATGAGGGTAACAACTTGTACTGCAATATTTGTTCCATATGTCTTGATTTACAATCTCCTTCCTCCTTTTTTGTTTAAGAACAAGGTTCTCAACTCTCGAGTTTGGGAAATTCATCTGTTTTTTGAGACAATAACTATGTCCTATGAACATTCTTTCAGCTTCTCAATATAAGCTCATAAAAATAAATATATGGTGACACATTTATTGCAGAACAAGTTGCATTAGGGAACACCAGCAAGACATCAAAATACCCCAAGTCCGAAGCTTCTCTCATTGGTCTGTAGATTCAAGAAATGGGTTGTTTGTCCTACTATAGTCAAAAATGGTCAATGAGAGCAATTTGTTGGCTTAGCGATGCGTTTTTCGATTCAGACACCCAATCAATTGTTGATCTTTTTCTCTTTCACTCAGAGGAAATGAACCTCCCTTATTTTCCATTTTGTCTTTAAAAACCCTTTGTGACAGAGACAAGCTATAAGTTGGTAATCAAAATCGTCGGTCAATTCTCAGTTCTTAATAAGTAATTCTTCAGTTGTTAACAAGCAGTTCGACAGTTCTTAATCAAAATCGTCAGTCAGTTTTTGTAAATCACAACTGATCATAAGTCTTCCTTGCTATACATTTTTATACATATAGAAGGTAGAGTTTATAATTCTATACATAATACTTGTATAATTATTTCGTGTTTCTTATCTGTAGTATGGTAACAAGAAAATTACAGTTTGTTGTTTGTTGAGATGCGTTAAAATTTCACCACTTCCTGATCCTCTTCGCAGTTATCTCTACTTGTACTTGTTATATGTACTTAGATAACAACTTATAGCAGTGATCATCAAGATTATCATAGGTTGCTTATAGTTACGTATACCCCCTCACATCGGTTGTGCAGTCACAACAGTCTCATTCATCGAGATTATCGAGGATCACCAGCATCCTACCAACTAGAAGCAGTTCATGAAGACCATTATCCTGTTAAAACAATCAGGGTGCAAGAATAAAGCCAGATCACCTTGATGAACTGATAAAGTTACGAAACAGACACATATGGACGAGAGTCAATCGAACGCAGTTCAACAGTCGTTCCTAAAATATTTGAACAAAATCAAAAATATTGAAAAAAACAGAATATAATTAAATTCTGAACATCTAGTAAATATGATTTTGTGTGAACAGGATGATTCACGGTGGATGGCAAATCAGACGTTTCTGGTGAACCAGACATCGGTTTGAAAATTCAATGGAGTGCATCATCGGACATTTTCTACCCAACTAAAATATTTTCGTCAATGCGGTGTTGTGTTGCCACTTCTATTAGAAAGAAGAAGCAACTTTGCTTTTTCAAATGGAACACCTGGTGTATTATATTATTTTTGTAATCTCCAACAACTTCCTGAGAACTATTCTCAACATTTCCCTACACCTATCTGTTGCAGTTTTCGAAATAAAAATTAATTTTTTTTACCGAAAATCATGACCTCTGAAAATGCTGATATAACTTTGGGTTGAGAAACACTATGGCATTGAAATTTGGTTTGGAGTTAGGTGAATGCTTCCAACACACCAGCCTGATCTACGTTACTCCAATACAGGGTGATAAAACATACAGTTTTTTCGTTTGCTTGAAAAAGTGACTGACAGTTGTTTATTTCAAATGGAACGTCCTGTATATTATTAGAAATTCTAATTTCATCAGCTTTCTGAAGTTTCAATAATATACAGGCCGTTCCATTTGAAATAAACAACTTCTTCAAGCAAATGAAAAAACTGTATTTTTTACCACCCTGTATTGAACTAACGTAGATTAGGCTGATGTTTTGAAAGCATTTATGTATCACCTAACTTCAAACCAAATTTCAATGCCACTCCTTTTATTTCCTATCCCAAAGTGATTGAAAAAATTTCCCGAAACACGTCGAATTGACGTGCATTTGACATTTGAACGAGCAACCCCCTAAGAGGGGGCTGCTTCAACCCCTGATAATTGAATAGGGGAGAGGTCGAGTGATACTTCATTTGAACGGTCTTTGAAGCCTTTTCACAACGTTGTATGAGAAACGTAATTTTTATGAATCGTTTTCGCAAAAATGAATTTTTCAGCTCGAATGAGCCACCTTGAATGTTTTGGTTATTTTAAAACTGTACAAGCCCATTTTTATCAGGCTCTTTTTACGAACCTAGAAAATCTTCAATAAATCCCATCCTTGAAAAAATTGAACTGTTTCATCATGCTCACAATCAGAAAAATTAAATCTGCGTTTTTAATTCAAATGTTTGAATTGTCCTCCATTGACTTCCGTACAGTATAATACAATCTTGACTGAAAACCGTTCCTACGTTCTAGTATGGTTGAGCATAATTGGAGTTTAGGACGACACTCATTTAGATTTCGTTGGTGTAGTTCGTCCAAATTTTCAGGCTGATTCACAAATATCTTAGACTTAAGATGTCCCCACAAGAAGAAGTCCAGAGGATTTTTGGCGAAAACGGTTCATCGGAATTACGTTTTGGAATATTCATGAAAATCTCAGGAAATCGAATACGTTAAAATGATGCTATCCAACTTTGCTGGTTTTCCGCCATTTTGAATTATTTTTCCAGAATTCTACACCACAGTTGAATAGAGCACTAAAAAGTACTAAGATCTGACCAGAAACCGTTATTTCAAAGTTCCCGCATAACTTACCACAGTGATCAGAATATTGCTCAAAGTTGACATTAAACATACTGTATCTCGCTTATGCTTCGAAAACGGTGTATATGTCATAAGGCATCTACACGGCTATAATATAGCCGTGTAGATGTATATAAATGTCCAGTTTATGGTGAAGACCCTGTACATTAATGATGAAAAAATTTGCATGTAGCTTTTGAATAAATCATGATCCAACAAGTTGGATCACAAGGCGTGATCACCATCAGTGATCCGAGCTTGATCTCAGAATCAACTCGATTTGACTGTTGAAGAATATAATTTGAACATGGAATCAAGCAGTTGATTTTGAATCAAATATTGACGGTGATTTCTCGATCAACGACTGTTGATTCGCGATCACGGGCAAAATGGGTTTCAAAAAGCTTTTTCAAATTTTGATTGTCGATCAACTTCCCTCGACAGAAGAAATATTTGATAGTTTTTCAAGAGCTTTCGTTCCGCTTCATGGAATTACACTCAGTGTCCAAGTTATAAACGTTTGAAAAAACACTGATTTACACAAAAACAATCATAGTCCACATGCAACTTCACAAAAATGATTATCAAAGTCCAACCTTGTTTCACTCAACAACATCTTTGTTAAATATATAACACATAAATGTATAAATCCAAGCTTTCAGCGTAATTCGAATGCACGTTTTGAGTCTGTGAATATTATATTTCAAATACTGCGAATTGTAGGTTTTGTGACTGACCGTTATTCGTACTCTTCATTTGATTATAGAATTTCGGGCGATCGAGCTGATTTTCAATGGAATGAAATACGATATTGTGAATGAATTTTTTCGATGATGTCTCCATTTTCTACAATTTCCCAGTCCAGAAAGCATCGGGAAAAAGGCATATTCTCGTTTTATTAAAAAAAAAGAATTCAAACATCGATGTAGGAATTCTTGAAAGAAATGTAGTTACATTATACAAATAGGACAATCAGGATTCACATGTTTGAATAGAATGCATTGTAAACTGTATGCAGAATAATACAAGATATCATAATCAATAAACTGAAATCGATTTATTCCTGCCATAAAATGTATCTGTTACGGGCAATATAAAGAATTGGGCATTTTTCATAATGCCCGGGCAATTTATAAAGTGTCCAAAAGGTCATGACAAAATGATAAATTATGTTGCAAATATTACATTGCCCGGTCATTATGTATAATGCTAAAAGTCAAGTGGGCAATTTGAAAATAATTTTTATTCATATTTCTTATGAAAAATAACAAATTTTTACATACCTAACTAAGAAAGTAACAAACAAAAAATAACAAATAAAATTTCACATGCTGACAAACAAAGCAAAACTCAAGTCCAAAAAAAAATAAAGAGGTCTATTTATTAGAGCAGCTTCCACTTTGGTGACATTTCGAGTTACAAAGTTTTTTATCCTTACGACACTTGCATCTGTCGGATTCACAGCCACCTTTACAGCCACATCGACTATAGCCTTGGCCACCTGTCTTGGATGACAATCTTGCACATTCTCTCAGCGAAATCTTCGTTTGAGGAATATCTCCGCCATTCATAAACTTTTCATTACATATTGTAAATTCGTTCCTGGCATAAAGTTGATTCAGAATTCCGTGTTTCGTGCCTAATTTATACAGATTAGCATCTGTTACTTCAAGAACAAATGCCAAAATATTTCTTCCATCGGTGCGACCTCTGTCGACATCTGGGACTCGAACTCTAACTGTGTCACCTTTTTTAGCATCAGGGAATTTTGAGTTAGAAGTTCGAACCATTTTTTCAGCTTGTTTTTTTAAATTGCTTGCTGAACTCTGCCTAATTTTTAATATGTCGGCTTTCCTTTTTTTCACAGAGGGTTCTTCCAGGGAATCTTCATGCCCGAAAGATTCTTGAAGTTCTTTATTATGTGAAACAGGGCTTGGTTTAGCTAGCAAAGTTGAAGTTTCAACATTACTATCAAGAGAAAGTAGTTCCTCCTCATCATGTTAACTTGGACCTTGTAGTTCCGCTAACATATATGTGACTCAGGTTTATTTTGCAGTGGATCTTCTTCTACAGACTGTGAATTATTCTGATCTTTTACAAGTACTTCTAAGTCCTCTTCACAATTTATATTATGCAGAACGTCTGTGGGTAAAAAACTTTTTAGACCAACTTTCAACTTTGTCCCAAACATGGCCTCATACGGAGTACAGTTGATGCCACTATGATGAGCTCTGTTCTTCATTAGCTGTACAAAACGTAAGCCTTGTGACCATTTCGTGGAGCTATTGTCTTCTAGCCACGAACAAAGCATATTCTCCACGTCCTGGTTCGCACGTTCTACGGAACCCTGACTTTGAGAGTGTCTGGGCTTCCCATGCACCATCTTCAACTCGGGCCACATGCTACATAGTTCGCTAATAGTAGTGTTAGCGAATTCTCTCCCATTATCACTCTGCAAAATACTGGGCGCACCAAAAATTGTAAAAATATCCAAAAGCACATAAGCTACTTCTTCTGCTCTTTTGCTTTTAAGAGGTCGAAGTTGAATAAATTTAGTAAGGTGGTCTTGGTATACAAGTATGAATTTATATTGATCATCAGCTTGTGACTGCATGTCAATAAGATCGACACGTGACTGAAAATAAATGCTGATTGGCCAGCCAGAATCACACCACACGCACGTGGTAATCCCATTGCTGTCAATTAATCAAAGTGCCCAAAGAAATAATAGCGGTATTTATAATGACAGGGCAGTATGAGAAATTATCGTAAAGTAATTCAAATTTATCAAATTGCCCAATTTTAATGGTCATTATTCATAGTGGCCAAGCATTATGAATACTGACCTAAATAATTACATTGCCCGTAACATATCCATCCTCTTAAATGGTTAATTGGTTAACCAAACACGTTTTTTATGGTTTTGGACACATGTTTCCACAACCAGAAAACTAAATTATCAGTAATATCACTGTATGCACAAGGGTAATATCCATAATGGGCAAGTTGAACAGTTTTTTTCCTGACACAAGTATAGGACATACTGGTTGCTCATCTACAAGTTCTACAACGAAGAGTGCTGCAGCAACTATCAATTTATTGATTTTCACTAAACATGGATACAGTTCCTACTGCATATAATTATGACTAGATTTTTGCCTGAATCTCTAAAAAAAATGTATTTCAGCTATGTGCTAGACTTAACAAGGTAATTCTTCAAAACATTGACATTAAAGAATCATTATCATTCAAATATAAACAAACTGTATTTTATGATAAGTATTTCTCTATTCAATATTTGTGGAATTTGATAGTACTCAATAAAGAATGAAGCCCCAAAATATTAATTCACCTGAAGAAAATTCTAATTGGTAAATATTAAATGCCATAGTAAAACATTTCTTTATTATCCAATTTACATTCTTCATATTGCAATTTGACTTCAAACAATAATCATACCATCCAGTATCGTAAGCCACTGGTGATTATTTCCTATAAATCAATAATAGTAAAGGATTCAAGGTGGATTTATACAGAAACTAAAATAAAATAAGAACTAAAATAAAATAAGAAATAAGAGCAGACAACATAGGTTTATAGAGATCACTGAAATAAAATAAGAAATAAGAATGAACCAATCAAATCGCAGATTTTTTGACAATGACTTCCGCCTTTTATTCAAGGCGATAATCGCAGTACTTGTCATCAATAACAACATCGCTCCCATCATGATTTCCTGGTCATCCATATTAAATATAATTATCAACAATAATTTAAAAAAATATTCATTAAGTTTTAGGTTAGAAAACTAGAACTTGTCAAAAGTTTCAATACGGAAAAGACTGGGGAGTGGATTTGGGTCATGCGCACTATCATTTTCCAAATAAAATAAGCGGAAAAGATAAAAGTTGACCATCTCTTATTCTTATTCTTATTCCTTATTTTAGCTTATTTCCTGTATAAACGCTGTCATTGAAATGCATCAAGTGAACATTCTTATTTTATTTTATTTTAGTTCTTATTTTATTTTAGTTGCTGTATAAATCCACCTTTACTCTTGTTGCGTTTTGTGTGATATTTACAGTATGCTTTGGATGATAGTTGTCAGAATAAAAATAAAAGAGAGAAAAGTCACATTCTTTTGAATAAGAGAAAGATTTGTGTTATTAGCAGTTTTCAGCACTAATTTAAGTTTGTACCATTCAAGAAAGTTACATTTGGCGACCGTGACAGGACTGAGAAGATAATAAATAACTTTCAAGATGGAAAAAGCGCTCAAAGCTCGTTGTGTTTTCCGCAAGTCTTTCTCTTCAGATTATGGGAAGATTCTTGACATCAGCAAGAAATGCTCAGAAGTGGAACTGAAGGCAAGTTTCCACCTTTTAGAACAGAAATATGAAGACATCCGAGCCTTAGATAGAGAAATATTTGAATATCTCTTGGATAACGATACGTCTGAGAATGATTTGACTATTGAGTGTGAGGAAGTCAGCAATTATAGTAAAAAATTATGTTTGATTAAAGAAGAAGTGAGCAAGTTATTGGAAAAAAAGGATAGTGACTCAGTCAAGAATTCTGCTATTGAGAAGTTCAAGTTACCTCGTCTAGAACTGAAGAAGTTTGATGGAGATTTACGTAAATGGATTCATTTTTGGGGGCTATTTCAGAAGATTGATGAAAATGAACAATTGGATAATATTGAGAAGTTTAATTTTCTGATTCAATCTACAGAAGAAAATTCAAGAGCACGAAAAGTAGTTGAAAGTTATCCTCCTAGTGCTGAGAATTACCCAAAAGCTATTGAATCTCTGAAGAACAGATTTGGACGGGAAGATTTACTGATTGAAATGTATATAAGAGAACTTCTGAATTTAGTGACACAATCGAATTTATCACTGACAGATTTGTATGACAAACTCGAATGTCATATAAGATCTTTGGAATCTCTTGGTGTTACCACTGATAAATGCTCAGCGATGTTATATCCAATGGTTGAGTCTTGTTTACCGGAAGATATTTTGCGAATCTGGCAGCGCACTTATTGTTCTTCAGATACGTCAAAAGTGAAGCTGGAAAACCTTCTGAAGTTCATAAGATCAGAAGTTGAGAACGAAGAGAAGATTTCCATGGCTGTTGCGGGAATCAGTGCATCTAAGACCTCCAGAAAGAACAAAACTGCAAGATCTGAAGAGACATCTACTGCTGCTGTTTTATTTTCTAACAACAAAATTAATTGTTCTTTTTGCAGCAAAAACGACCATAAGAGTTTCGAGTGTCCTACGGGATTGAATATGCCATATAAAGATAGGAAACAATTTCTTTTTACGAAAAAATGCTGTTTTGTCTGTTTAGCACCAGGACATACTGCAGGAAGATGTCGATTGCGAGGTGTGAAATGTTCAAAATGCAAGAGAAGACACTACTCTTTGATGTGTCCAATTTCTTCACGAGAATCGCGAGTTCAGTCTGGAAGCTCCGGTGAGGTAACAAATACCACTATTTGTGCCAGTGAAAATTCCCTAGCGTGTCAAAATTTTTCCGATACCCCTGGAAATGTTTTATTACAAACAGTTTCAGTATATTTGAGTGGGCCAAACGGAAAAATGCGTCGTGTCCGTGCTTTATTTGATACAGCAGCACAACGTTCGTATATTCTGAAAGAAACTGTCTCAGATATGGGTTATCAATCAATAGAGAATGAAAATGTAATTCATTCCCTGTTTGGTGGTCTGGTTACAGATGAAGCTTCACATTCTAAGTATAGGATTGAAATAGGAAGTTTGGATAGGAAGTTTCAATGTAGTGTGACAGTTTTAGATCAACAAGTAATTTGTGGTGATATCAGAGTTGTAGGTCCCGATCTAATTCGTTTGCAGAATGAATTAGCCGAATTAGGTATCACTATCTCAGATCAAATTCCAGGAAAAATTGAAATTCTGTTAGGTGCAGATATAGTTGGGAAATTGTTTACTGGAAAAGTTATTCAACTCTCATCTGGTTTAACTGCGATAGAAACACTCTTAGGATGGACAATTTTGGGAAAAAATCGTGTATCAAATTCTAATTCGAATGCTATGGTTATTACCACATTGTTATTGAAAGAAATGAATATTGAAAATCTGTGGGAATTAGATCATATAGGCATCAAAGATCCTTATGAATTTAAATCTTCTAAATGTAGGGAAAAGGAGGTGTTGGATAATTTTGAACAAAGTGTCAAAAGAGATTCTGAAAATAGATATGTTGTCAATCTACCTTGGATGAGAACTCCTGATGACCTACCCTCCAATTACGATTTAGCATTGCAGAGGTTACAAGTTACTTTGAGAAAGCTTCGGAAAGATAATTGTTTAAAGGAATATAATGATGTTTTTGAAGAATGGTTAGATGAAGGAATTATAGAGAAAGCAACATTAGATAGATTTCAGGGTCACTATCTACCTCATAGACATATTTTAAAACCAGGTAGTACAACAAAAATTCGACCAGTATTTGATGCCTCAGCTTTTTCAAAAAATTCTTTCTCTTTAAACAGTTATCTTGATAAAGGTATAAATTTAATAGAAAATATTCCTTCAATATTATTTAGATTCAGACTTTTCAAGTTCGGCGTTATATCAGATATACGAAAAGCTTTTCTACAAATTGGGTTGAATGAGTGCGATCGAGATTTTTTACGTTTTTTGTGGATAGATGCAAGTGAAAATATAGTAGTTTATAGACACTGCCGTGTTGTGTTTGGTGTGACGAGCAGTCCATTTTTATTAGGTGCAGTCATTCAATATCATCTTCGAAATTCTCTGAAAAACATTGAGAATGAGCCGAGAAAATATTCTGTAGAGACAATCAACTTATTGTTGAACAGTTTCTATGTTGACAATTGTGTTGTTAGTTTAGAATCTGAATCCGAAGCTGAGAAGTTTATCGCAGAATCTAAAGAAGTTATGAATGAGGGTAAATTTGATCTGAGGGGTTGGGAATCTAATAGTATAAGACTTAGTGAAGAAAAGGAGAAGATTGAACTTAATGTTTTAGGTTTAATTTGGAATCGTTCAGATGATATGTTTCACATTCAGACAGAAAATTTCTCGAAATTGCATATAGATAAAATAACAAAACGTCTAATTTTATCTATTTCACATAAGATTTTCGATCCGATTGGTTATACTGTGGTAGTCACATTACTACCTAAGATTCTCCTTCGTAAGTTGTGGGAACAAAAGATTGGTTGGGATGAAGAACTTTCAGAAGAATTGAGGATTGAATTTTTAGAATGGTTTGAAGATTTATACTATCTGAAAGAAATTAGAATTCCGAGATGTTTCGTTCCTTCACTTAGATCGAATTGGAAAAATATTAGTGTTCATACATTTTGCGATTCGTCAAAATTGTCTTATGCCTGTGTATCTTTCTTGAGAATTGAAACATCAGAAGATGTTTACGTCCAATTGGTTCAAGCTAAATCAAGAGTAGCTCCGATAAAGAGAATAAGCATTCCGAGGTTAGAGTTGTTAGCTGCTACCATCGGTTCACGATTAGCTAATTCTATAACTGAATATTTTTCCAGTGATGTTCATGCGAGTTTTATTTTCTGGACAGATTCATCGACTGTGTTAGCTTGGTTGAATCGTCCAAATAACTGGTCAGTGTTTGTTCGAAATAGAGTGAATGAAATATTAACGTTGACAAAAAAGCAGCAATGGCATCATGTTCCAGGTGATTTGAATCCTGCCGATTTACCATCAAGGGGTTGCTCCGCGAAGAAGCTACTGAAATCAAGATGGTGGGAGGGACCGCAGTGGTTGAAATTCCCTTCATCAGAATGGCCGAGTCAGGATTTGAGTTTTAATGAGGAGGATATAAAAAAGGAAACAATCAAAACGGTAGTTTGTAATCTTGATTTCGCAGATTCTGGTTGGTGTTACAAGTATTTTAGTAAATTTTCTAAGGTCGTTCGAATGGTTGCTTGGATGAAACGTTTTATTTACAATTGTAGAACTCGAAATGACAAATTACAAGGTGAATTAACGGTGCTGGAACTTGATGCGGCTGAAGTAATGATTTTGAAATTTATTCAAAAAGAGTGGTTAGCAGATTCGGACAATCTCAAATCGATTAATTGTTTATTGCCATTTAAAGATGAATCAGAGCTACTTAGAATTAAAACAAAATTGATTCATAAAGAGGATAGTTTGGATTTCAGATATCCGATAATACTTCCCGCTTCACATCTCTTAGTTCAAAGACTCATATTCGAGGTACATGTCAGAAAGTGTCATGCTGGAGTTCAAATTTTAATGAATATTCTAAGGGAAAAGTATTGGATTCTTGGTGGACGTCGAACAATAAGATCCGTTATTTCAAAATGTATTCGGTGTAAAAGGTATTCTACAAAGCCCTTGTCTGTTGGTCCTTCATTTCTTCCCGAGACTAGAGTTCGTGATGCGTGCACTTTTGAAGTTGTAGGTGTTGACTTAGCTGGTCCACTAATTGTTAAGAATGGTGTCAAAGTATGGATAGCACTTTACACTTGTGCAGTTTATCGGGCTGTCCATCTTGAATTGGTGTCCAATTTGTCGACAGAAATCTTCTTACAAAGTTTTCGCAGATTTGTAGCAAGAAGGGGAAGACCGAAAATCGTTTATAGTGATTGTGGAAAAAACTTTGTCGGTGCTTCAAATCTTCTACAAAAAGTCGATTGGGAAGAAGTTATCAAGAAAACGGCTGTTGAACGTATCGTGTGGAAATTCAACCCACCCACTGCAGCATGGTGGGGTGGTTGGTGGGAGCGTCTCATAAGGTTGTTGAAGGAATTATTGCGAAAAGTGCTAGGTAGAGCAAATTTGACATACGAGGAACTATTAACTGTTTTGTGTGATTGTGAAGCTGTGATGAATGAAAGACCAATTTCATATATTTCTGACTCTGAACAGATTTTGTCTCCTTTGACTCCCGCGATGTTTCTAAAAGATATAAAAGAATCTGGAATTCCAGATTTTGAGCATATAGATCAGGAAAGCCTCAATCGAAGGATAAAATATAGAAATAAGTTAAGTTTAGATCTCAGAAAACGATTCAGGATAGAGTATTTAGGTGCTTTGAGACAACGTTATAATCAAAAAGCAGATAGAAATATAAATGTTGGAGAATTAGTGTTGATCGGAGATGATAACACGAAACGCATAAATTGGCCTTTAGCAAAAGTCATTGAAATATTTCCTGGCAAAGATGGTGGTATTCGTGTTGCACGAGTTCGAACAGAAAAAGGGGAAATGTTAAGACCCGTCCAAAAAATATTTCCACTCGAAATAGGTAATAGTTGTACGGAAGTGTCAACCTCGACAATCCCATCTTCCTCCAGTAATGTTTCTGAGAACACCGGAGAGAGTAAAGGTACACTCAAAACTCGAAGTGGCCGTTCTATTAAAAAACCCACCAAATATTGTATATAGCAACGATTGATTGCAATTTATTGGAAATTGCAAGGTGGGAGTGTTGCGTTTTGTGTGATATTTACAGTATGCTTTGGATGATAGTTGTCAGAATAAAAATAAAAGAGAGAAAAGTCACATTCTTTTGAATAAGAGAAAGATTTGTGTTATTAGCAGTTTTCAGCACTAATTTAAGTTTGTACCATTCAAGAAAGTTACAACTCTATATAAATCAAAGTTGTTGGTTACATCATTCATAACTCGAGATCGTATGGACTGTTTGTTATGAAACTTCATTCATGGATTCGTCTACGGCAAGCATGTCGAACTCGCGGCCCGCATCGTAAATTATTGCGGCCCCACAAAAAAATATAATGAATTTTCTCTGTTCAGAAATTAGATATGTATTTGTTTTACGGCAATCAACCAACTTGTAAAACTTGTAGAAAAAAGATTTTTTCTTCACAAGAGATTTCAGATTTTTCTTGTATTTGACATTTATATGAATTTTTAAGCAATCTTATTGTGAACTGAATCTCCTATTTCAAATTTGTAGCTTGTAATCCTTGTAGAAAGGACTGCGGATGTAACGGACATTCATTGTCTATTGACGAAATATGAATAGTAACCCACATTTATCAATTTCTCAATTCATCAGATTGACGTGAAATGTGATGATATTCATGGTTTCTTTTCTCTATAATTTTTAATTTTGTTATTGTTTGAGAAAAAAATGAATTCAACTCCCCCTCCCTCTCATCAATTTTAGGTAGGATATAATTTGCGGCCCTTTTGAACTCCTCTTTTTTCATTCAGGCACAAGTCACGCCTTGGGTTTGACACCCCTGGTCTACGGCCTGGTTATTATAAAATACATGAAAACTCTAGAAAATTTTATGAAAGATTTGCTCATGAAGGAAATGCTTCTCCTTCTTTTGAATAAGTCGAAATATAGTCGTGAAGGTACTTTATTTGATATTTTCGCTATTAGATGGCGATGTGACAGTGAATTCCTTTCGATATAGTCAAGAGATTTCCATCAAAAAAGTGTGTTTTTTCAATTCGAATTTCACAACCTTAAAACTTTAATATTTATTAAGGAATTATAATTCTCCTATGCTAGTACCTTCACTTCACCAACTTGCCCCCTCTTTGTGAGTAATAACATTGAGCTATCAAAGTAGACAAACCACAACTCTTATATCACAGGAAATATTTTGGTTCATCAAAATAGATATTACTTCTTCTACTGTGACAAGGTGCATAATTCTGTATGTTGTTAACGCATTTCCAAGTTTCTTTATAATTCTGCATAATTTCGTTATCCATTTCCTCAAATTTCATTATTTTTCTGAAATAGAAAAAAATGAAACAATAACAATAATGAAGGTTATGAACATGTCACAAGAATACGCTTTCTACTTCTTTTTCGTCCATAATTTCCTCTACTTGAAGAATTTTAGTTTCATAATATAACAATTATACAATGTGTTTGGTATGACCTAATTCTATCGACAAAAACACCCACATTGGGGAGTTTACCCCCTATTTTTGGAATAGTCGCTATTTCAAATTATTTTTTTTATTTTAGTTGACTCTTTCAAATGATGTCGATTTCTCTGGACATAAAGGTCCTACAGATGTGAAAAAAAATGTGTTTTGGAAGATAATACTACCACCTTTTATTTAAGTAGAGCAATATGAAAACATTCAACTCAAAAATGTTATAAAAAAATTAAAAAAAAAACTTAGTCAAAAGATTTACTCAATTTTTAAGGGAATCCTCAATAGTGCTTTCGTCGATGAAATTAGGTATATTTGATGCCCTTAAATTATCTCTAAGTCATACCGAAACACACTGATGTATATTCATTTATATGTCCACCAAATTTGTCAGCGGTGTTGCCGAATCGAAACCTCTATCATTTGATCGTTGTTTCTGATGGCACGAATTCTGTTTGTGAAACCTGATCAGCATTGAACGGTTGTTCAAATTTTGATTGGCGATCAACTGATTCCAGATTTGGCAGACCTTTTTGGAAACCCACCGTAAGAAAGAGAGAAAATGAGAACTCTGAATATGATTTCTTTGACAGCTGATTTCGAATTTTATTGACAGTAATAAATGTTTTCTCAATGGATTAGGTTCGAATTACTGATCAAGAATCCTCGATCAAATTCAAGTCTGTCCATCCGTCTGGTCGTAAACACGAAAACCATCGAACGGATAACGTTAGAATCTTTGTATTCGGATCTGAAATTCTGCCCTAGAGAATCTTAATGGTCGAAAAAGAAAAAAGGGTTCCCGTACAAATATGGCTGTCGGAAGTATTGTTCTACCGATAAATTCAGAACTTAGCAGAATTGATCGCGTTACCAGAACCATATAAAATTTTATCGAATTATGGAAAAGAATTCCTGTCAGACAGTTTTTTTTATGGACCTTCAGAAGGCACTGAAATTCGTACTTTTTTTGCAAATCCCAATTCGGATGGTATAACGTGGCAGAACTCTAAATGAATTTACAAAAAAAAAGAAATAATATATTAAACGAAATGGTGGTTCTGCTGAGTGTCCTCGGTTCGCTGTCAGTGGAGACGGCGTGGATTCAGGATGTTAGCAGGGCGCCAACGTATTTGGTTTCACTGAGCAGAGTAACAAACAAAAAGATAATAATTCAACTATTCCAAAAATTGATCCTGATCGGTTGAATACGTAAACTCCGAAAGGATTGAAAAAAAAACTTTAATGATATTAGTGAGTAGCAAATTTAAGCAAAAAAATAATCTTCCACCTATAATGCGCTGTATATCACCAATACAACATCCGACAATTCAAACTGAATAATCAGCGCCTAGGTAAAAGAAATTTTCATGAAATAATAATGAAAAGAAAATAAACATAAAATTACCTCACCTCAGTTCACATGTACCAGGAACAAGTCAAATTTCAATATGAGAGCAAAAAAATAACAGCAATAATGATTCAAAAATGCTGAATTTGATGATTGAACTATTTAAAATCGTCTTAAATATTTATATATTCAATATTCAATCAAAATAAACCTACCACGATAAATCACAGTCTTTCCAGGTATTTCCTTGATATTCAGGAAACAATGATCATATTTTGGGTCTCTACATACCAAATGAAGATTTCAAACTCATTCAAACTAGAAATACTGCAAAATCTGCAATCCGAGTAGAATTTCTTCAGCTTCTGTTACCGTAGTGGACCGAGGGCATGTCCCCTTTGAAAAGTCCCAATGATCGATCTCTCAGGTTTCGATAGATGTGAATCGTTCGCCAGTATTTTCAAACGGAAACTGGTGTTTTCAGGAAACACAAATATCTTAGATAGTAAAATAAAAGGCCCTAAAAGAGAGAAAGCATTTTACATTCGTTCTTTTCTTCATTTTCAAATGAACATCGGCAAATTCAAAGATGAAAGGACTTACTTATATGTTGGGCGGCCTTTAGGACAAACTTCTTAATAGTTTCATAGTAAATCATTTTCATAGTTTTGAGACATAATTTTCAATCGACCAATTGCATGAAGTCGTTTTGGAGAACTAATTTGGGAGTAAATGATCAAACAATTCGAAACAACCCTATATTATTTCTTTCATCTAGACCACATTCATACCTACAAGAACAATTCTAAGACAAAGAAGACTCCTGCACGTGCACCATCGACCTGATGTCTGAGTCAATAAAATAAACAGCCCCAATTAAAATCCAATCGCCAACAATGGGGAATCCTATTTGTGACACTAATTATTTTCGTTCAAGAAGATGACTCGATTATTTCGATTGACGGTTGATTATCTTAGAACAGAGTGAAATGGCCAATCTGCCGTGGAAGAATCTCTTCTCGGGGTGGAATTGTAATTGGATGTTATACTACACCAATGGATACTACACCTGTATAGTAATGGAGATATTCAACGAAGTGATAGGAATTGATTACTTCATTTGCTTAAAATTGGAGTGCGTCTTAAATTACCTCGAATCGAAGTGATCTCATTATCCCAAAGCCTAGCGGTTCCTGAAGTGGGTTTCGTAGAATAGTCACTGAATTCCATATCAGTTAGGTACTTTTTACTCTTACTCTTATAGTTGCCTGCCTTTCTTTTAATATAATTTTATGTAAGGTTTCAACGAAGTGAAGAGATTCTCTGAATATTTGAATTTAAGATCTATGCTAGTCCATTTCTCTCAATAATACCAATCTTTAATTTCCGCAAAATTCAATATTGTTAAACAACAATTGTTTCGCCACAATGTGACTAAATCAAGTTTACCCTTTTAACTAATTATATACAAACACCGAAACACTTAACATAATCAAATACTGAAAGTGTAGATTTGAGACCTTCTCAGACTTGAGGTTGATTTACAGGTAAAAGGTCAGGTTTATGCAACACAACCACCTTTCAAAACATGGCCGACTAGTATAGATTTTACTCTAAAATCATCTTCAGGGCCCTACAAAAACAAACTAAATAAAATCATTAATAAGTAATTAAAAAAAAATCGAATAAGCCACACGCAAATAATTGAAATGTAGTAAGTAATGGTTTGTTTCCCAAAATCTACTTTCTACCTAAAATACACAAACAAGAGTGTCCTCTAAGATCAAAAGTGGCTTATACAGGAAGTCCTTTTTACAATTTGAGCAAATTCTCATCTGGACTTTTGGTTCACGCATAAGAGAGATGAGATTCATGTGAAAAATTCTTTTGACCTTATAGACGATACCAACGATATAATTCTTCCTGACAACTACCTTCTTATTTCACTTGATATAACATCTTTATACAGAGTGTAATAGCCAAATGGAATAAATTCGATAACGAATAAATGAGAGGGTGTTAAGAAAAACGCTCGGACACGTCGTTTTGTATGTTAAATGCTCATATTTTTCAAGAAAATTAAATTATATAGGGTGTTCCATGCGACCGTGGCCAAAACCAACTTTCTTATTTCAAATGCAACCATCTGTTTATTATTTATTTTTTGGATTCTTCAGAAAATTCTGGACATAATTCATGTACAATGTCCTATACCTATCTTCAACTTTTTCGGAAATATTTAGTGTTTTCAGATGATTCTCAAAAATTAACATTTTGAATGAAAATTATTTTATTTCACAAATTCGATACATTACACTCAATACTTATTTCCCATTTACCTCTTGATATGAAGAAAGTAAGCAAAAACCATTACTGAGAAGAAATGTTGAGTAACGTTGAAGACAATTCTACACCAGATTAGCATGTTGCCAAGACGTTCGCGGTGAGCATCTTGAACATTTCCTACATTGACATTAATGTTTTTTTTTTAATGATTGAGAAATAATCAGTATTACTCCTTAGGTTTTGAGTGTAATGTACCGAATTTGTGAAATGAAATAACTTTTATTCAAAACGTTGCTTTTTGCAATGAATCTGAAAACAGCTAATACTTCCGAAATAGTTAAAGATAGGTACAGGACATTGTGCATGAATTGTGTCTAGAATTCTCTGAAGAATCCAAAAAATAAATAATATACAGGGGGTTGCATTTGAAATAAGAAAGTTGGTATTGGCCACGGTCACATGGAACACCCTATATAATATTATTTTATTGAAAAATATGCGCATTTAAAATTACAAATCGACGTGTCCAAGCATTTTTCCCAACACGCCCTCTTTTATTCGTTATCGAATTTATTCCATTTGGCTGTTACACTCTGTATACTAATGTACCACTTGACTCAGCCACTACATTCATAAAAAGCAATTGAAATAAAATATAACCACATACAACTTCATCCGTCGAAGAATTCTTGCAACTTTTTAATTTTTGCATTGAGGACAGTTTTTTCTCTATGGCGACAGATATTTCAAGCAGATTTATGGTTTGGCTATGTCTTGCTCCTATAGTTGCTGATATCGTGATGGCTGAGATACAAAAGATAGCTTCAAGAAAGATAACATTCTCTTATACCTACTGATAAAAGGGACGAAATTATTGAAATCTTTAACAGCATTCATCAAAGGTAAACATTCACTATTGAACTTGAGTCTGAGGATAACACCTTGGCATATTCAGACGTGTTACTGATCCGGCAGAATAATGAAATAAAAACCAACTGGTATCAAAACCCCACTACCTTGAGGAGAATTTTGAATTTCAACTCGAAGCATACTTTCACCCAAAAAGTCAATATAATCAACAACTTGAAATGTCGAGCCCTAAAATTATCATCCAAAGAATTTCAAATAACTTTTTTAGATAAAATAAAATGCATCCTAAAAAATGATTACCGCACAAAAATTATTGATAAGATCGTAAATCAAGAAATTAATCTACCACAAATCCAAGGTGATACTGCAGATGAAAACAAAAAAATTTGTGGATCAACTTGTGTAGAAAGCCTTTCAGAACAAATAAAGAAAAAAATTTCTCCACTTAATGTCAACATTTTCTTCAAATCTTCAACACGAACAAAAGACTTTTCACATCATAAAAAATGAGACACCTAAAGAACTGCTTAGTGATGTAATCTACTAGATTTTTTACAAAGATTGTCAATCCACCTATTTAGGGCAAACAAGTCGTTATTTCGAAGACAATATCGGAACATCAGAGGGATGCCCTGAACATTATCAATCCATCAAAAAAGGAAAATAACACCGCGTTACCTGAGCATGTTTCAAATACCCCTTCACTCTTTTGAGTTCAACATATGTTGAACTCAAGAGAGTGAAGGGTATTTGGACTGGGGTCAATTAAAATATTCGGACATCAGAGGATTTCAGGAAAACGATTGCTGCATGAAATGATTTCCATAATACAGGACGAAAAGTCAATCAATAAAAGGGCAAATATGGAGAACTTGAACACCGCCTATTATTATCTAATTGAAAAAATTAGATGAAAAATGGAAAACAGGTATTCATAATGGGACATCAACTTTTACATGTACATTTTCAACATTATATTGGAACTTAATATAAATCAATATATCAGTTCCTGTCCAGCAGTTTTCTATCTATGTGTTGCGAGGTGTATTTGTTTCCATCTCTTAGTTTCATGACTCAGACCAACATAAAACTGTAAGTGAATTCCCATAATTCGTTCATCGCCCTTATTCAATTGTGATCGAGATTATTTTTTACCAACGAAGAAAAAAATATATAACTGACTATTCCACTCATTCCATTTTTAGTGAGGAATTTTCCTTAGCAACACTTGTTTCTCATCGATAAAACATGGTAACGGGCAAAATCAACAACTTGGTTTTTCAGCGACAAAATTTTTGACGTTTCTCAAATTCATAGTATACTCCATTCACTTTTATAAAGTATCGCGGTTGGCCATGATTTAGGTTTATCAAGTTTTTTCACCTAGAACAGACGCAGTTTGGCACTCGTGAAAATTAAGCGACATTGCCAGGTCTACTTTCTATTTACTCTTTTTCAATTTTGTAAATGGAGTTAGTTCTTCGAAGATTTAACTGTGGCGCAGGTTTCGTAGAACTACTACATTTTCATACTGGAGTATTTCAGGTTGTGCAAAAATGTAGTTAAATGTCTTGTGAATTAACATAATATTTTCTCAAATTCATTAATTTCCCAAAGGAACATAAATACGTAATTACTACGATTTTTTAGCAGAAACGGCAACGTTGTGGGCGTATCTGACAGTTCAATGACCATAACCTAACATTTTCAAAATATATACGGTGAAATGTGTCAAAATTTCATGGCAAACCGCGATACTTTATAAAAGTGAATGGAGTATAGCTTCGGGAATGAATACCATAGAGAAAACAAACAACGTTAAGTTGATCTATGATGAATACTTATTTGTCAAATAGCGCAATACAAGCCCAATGTGACCACATTTTCCCGTGAAATAGTCATGTCGAATACCACTCGAGATGAAATTTAAGCAGGTAAAATTTCTCTCTTGTAATATTCAAGTTTGTTGCTTCTCGGCAATTTCGCTCATGACATTTTTCCAAAATCACTCGCCTGACGGCTCGTGATTTTGATACAAATGTCAGATCGCGAAATTGCCGAAAGCAACAAACTTTCATTTTACAATCGAGAAATTTTGCCGGCAAAATTTCATCTCTAGTGGTATTATACAGGGTGAGTCTTTGACTTGTACATATATTTTAACTGTAGATTCCCCTCATCAAACGAAAAACTTTTTTCCCATACCATTTTTCAAAATTCGGTTTCGTTTGGAAGATACAGGGTGTCGAAAATCCACGAAAAAAACACTTTCCTGTTCATATCTCCGGAACCGTTATTTCAAATGAACTGAATTTTGGTCCATTGGTTACTCTATTCATGGTGCATATTCCTCAATCGGAACTTATTCAATATCTCTCCTAGTTTAAAAGTTACAGGGTGGTCGACTCATAAATTCATGCAAAAACACTATCAAATCACTTGAAAAGGATAAACGGTTCATATTTTCGAAAGAATCAACCATTTTAGAGAATAAAAGTATTCCTATATTCTTTCAATAAAACGCGTCGTTTTCGAGTTATTCCTAAATGTATACGAAGAAATTTGAGGAAAAAATCATGAATTTCATAAAAAATCTGAATGCTTCCCTGAATTAAATATCATCGAATATTGTTTCTTCTCTGGTCTCTTAACAAATTAACAATGTTGTCAATGTTTATCAACTGAATTCCGAGAAGCATGAAATTACAAAGTTTATAAGAAGTTTCTATTGAAAATTTATTGATACCCGTCCTTCAGGAAAATCTATCTTCTTAACAATATCCTCTTGGAATTTTTAATCGACCCTACACTGTTTTCACATCACAAATCACAAGCATCACCTGTTTGCTTTATTCTCTGCAAACTTCAAGTAAATAAATAAATAATAAAACGAATCCATGTAGAAAGGTTATCGCGGCGTCGTTCATTGTAATCACAGACTGTAGACTGTACTCTGGAGACACAGAAGAACGTCTTGTCTTGTCTTGCGTGGCGGCTACATCGCACTCGGCCACTCGCAGCCAGCAGCGCACTTGAATTTAGATCGTAGCGCTGTATCGGCGAGAATCAGAACTACTCGTTTGGCATTTCCAAAGAGCAATGCGTAGAAGCCTCTGTGATAGTTCTTCCGTTAACGATAGGGGACGTTCTGCTTTCTTGAGTTCGCCTATACCATTGTTGAAGAGTAAATCGTCAATCTGGCATCGTCTTCTCTAGAATTCTATGATATATCATCACAGAGGAATGGATTAGGTTAGGTCATTGACCTCGAATCATATGACTTTTATGACTTTGATAAATGGAGTTAGGATAGGTTAGTGAGAAACTAATTTTTATAAGATAGTTTCAGGGTATCGAGGCAAATATGAACAAATTATTAGTGTTTACAAACTAATCTTCAGGAAAATCGAAGAAGGAACTTATTTTGGTGTGAGAAATATGGCATTTCAATTGCAGAAATTATGGAACAAAACTTAGCGTTTTTGCTAGGAAATATCGTGTTTGTAACATTCTTATTCAAATAAGGTTAGTGCTTGAGTATTTTCTGAATGTATCACCCAGACTATCTGATAATCACATCAATTTCAATTGAAAAATATGAACTTTGAGGTGTTTGCAGAGAATTGTTCCAGGAGCGTATTCAGCCCAACTTTTTTTTTCAAATGGCTATATCTCTTTAACAGAGCCGAATTCGGAAAAATGGAAAATGAAAAAAAGGCTTCTTTAGGCCTCAAGAATCTACAGTTAAAATATATGTACAAGTCAAAGACTCACCCTGTATATGAAAAAACCTAACTAGCTTAATCTTTGTTTCTGTTATACTAATTGTTGTGTGTGCTATATTGTGAAAGTTTTGTATTTTTCATTGTAGAGCCCTGAAGATGATTTTAGAATAAAATCGAAACTAGTCGACCATGTTTCAAGAAGTGGTTTTGTTGCATAAACCTGACCGCGACCTTCTACCTGTAAATCAATCCTAAATAATCAAATACAATAAAGATGAAATAAATATAGACAATAAATCTTTAGTCCACAAGCTAACTTGTGATGATTGCCCTATGGTTTATATTGGTCCATCCGGAAGATCTTTCGCGAATTATGCAAGAACACCAAAAAACAGAAACACGATTTGAATGAATTCAAACACAATTTCAACAACAACTATGGAATTATGCTCACTGAAAATAAGAGCTTTCGATTAACACCTCCCTAATCTCTCGAAATTAACAGATACAATTTCCTAAAAACTCTTTCAAATGAGCTGTTACTTACCCCAATATTAATTGACGGTGGTACTTCTGCCATTATCCTCCCAGATGAAGATTATTTTTTGTCGGTGCTCAGTCTCAAAGGAACTATTTATAAGTGAATTTCGAAAATACAAAATAAAACCATTTAGTTCCCTTGGAAAAACTGAAGTTGTCCAAATTTGGGATTGTTTACAAGAAAGATCACCCGAGAAGCAGTAGTTCAAAATTTGAGATATAATCCAAAAAGCACTCGTCCAAGTTGAGAGATCTCCCAGAAACCAGTTATTTATCCACAACAAATAATGAAATTTTTATCAAATTGCCAAACAATATCGATTGAAAATACAGGGTGTTCCACAATGAACTGGACATAAATATATGGCCTTGTAGATGACACCAGGAAAGTCATTTTTGCCTTATGACATATACCTCGTTTATGAAGCAAAAGTTAGATACAGGGTGTTTAATGTCAACTTTGAGCAATATTCTGATAATTGTGGTAAGTTATTCGTGACATTCAAAATGACGGTCATATCGTAGTATTTTTTAGTATTTTTTATTTATTGTGGTGTAGAATTCTGAAACAGAAAATTCAAAACGGCGGATAACCTGCAGAGTTGGAATTAGTTTTTCTCGGTTGCCGAATAGGCAAGGGCGGATATAACTCTTTTTCATGAGGGAAAACCTTAAATCGGGTACGCAACATCCTCAAATAAACTTTGAAACGTAATTTTTTCTTAGGTCTCCGATACTCATGGGGGGGTTATTACACCCATTACCCCCCCCTAAATCCGCCCTTGCGAATTGGAATGCATTATTACATAGTGTTTCTATAATACTTAACAACTCGACAATTAGGGAAAGAACATTTTTCCATCATGGTAATAGAAAAGCGTTCATATTCTTTCTAAAATGGATAGCTAACGAACGGAATTACTTCTGTAAATACAACAGAATTTCAGATTGACCATAGGAATCTTCATATTGTTGTCGTAGCTCGTAGCATACATATAGTCCATCCAAGAATGATTGACATCAGAGCAGGCCTTGAAAGTCCAGTCGCAGCTTTATTTCTAGTTACAAAAAAGTAACCAAAAATTTTCTGTGCTTTCATCATAGATATAAGAATAAGCTAAAAATTGAACGATATTCTTTTAAAGTAAGGAACTTTGAACATGAAAATGTTTCCAAAATTTCCACATACGATTACCAGCGTGTGAATCTGTATACCAGCAGTATATTATTTTCATCTTGTATTGATACATTTTCGATCTTACAATCAATAATAGGAGCATACAGCCTGGAAATTCTAGTTTGATAACGAAAAATATCGTGGGTGATTGAATAGCCTGGTCCTTTTCAATGTTCAATAAGAGTTTTCGCTAAACCGAAAAAATCTAGTTGATAATTTGAAGCGTGTTGCTGCAAAGTCAGTGGATTGGGAATGTAATAGATATCAAGACAGAAACGAGACTGAACCAATGGATCTATTTAATATATAAAGAATTTTTTCATGACATTGTAACTTTCAATATTTGTGAACAATGAAGGTGTAAAATATGAAGAATATAAATATTTCTATTATTCTGTTTTAACAACCACAACATGTCATTTTTTCCCCATCTGGGCAGAACTCGTCATGTTCATAATTGAAGGTTTTATCTCAACAATATCATAACATCCATTTTTTTAAATAATCTTCTCTCATTTCTTTTTCTACGTGCTCTATGCAGGCTTTCCATTTTTTAGCTGTTCACTCTTCAAGAGCCCCATTTCAAAGATATTTATTTCACTTGCTCAATTTTTGCCGAATTTGTTCGAAATATTAATGACAGAACAAAATGTCAGTGTTATTTCCAACACCAACCTGAATTCTGCAACTCAAAATATTACTGAATGGGCATTACCAACATAATTTCGATTTTCCAAAGCCCTCCGGGATGTCAATCATTCTTGGATGGACTATACCTACATTATTCGTTATTTTCACTAGAAAAATTTTCTGAGTGTTAAAATATTTCAATTCCTCTTGTTCTCCTGAATTTCTCTCACAGATCGTATTCTAAGTAAGGTATTTTCAAATCAGTTGATTTTACTCCGTATTTCTGTTTCGTAACATGCAAGAAAGTATACGCGGGTTATCCCTACCATCAATACCCAAGTTCATCTTTGCATAATTCAAACCCTCTCGTCCCTCTCCATCTGTACCCACATAAATAATCCCCCATTCCTTGGCAAAAAATCTTTTCAATCCAGTCGGTCATCGGCTAAACGAAACCTTGAAAACGGGAAGTGAAGGAGACATGCGGATCAACACTTTAGAGTGAAATGAATTTAATTTCCGCCAATTCGTTGCTTTCCAATCTTTGTTTTCCACTTAGAAATTGGCTTTCTGTTTCAGGGAATCCTCAAAGACAAGAGTAATTATCCGACACTCACTCGGATGTCCTACTGTCAGTGTCGATTAAAATTGGTATTTTCCAGTATCTTCAAGGAATTTGGATGGAAACATATTGCTCTCATATTGGACAGATCGGATCTTTTTTCGCTTACAGTCGGTGAGTGTTTTACTACTTATTAGGGTGCATATTCGTCATAGACAAATAGAAAAAAAGAATCGACGAGGATGGGATTCGAACCCACGCGGGCAGAGCCCATTGGATTAGCAGTCCAACGCCTTAACCACTCGGCCACCTCGTCCTTGATATTACGGAGTTAACACTGAATAATAAATAAACAACGGAAATGATGTATTCAACCACACATTCACCTCGATTGAAATGTTTAAATCGAACTGGCATAATATTGGAAAGGAAACTGAAATCTTCGTTTTAGATATTTATTCGACTATAATGTCAGGCACAGTAGGGGCAAAATGGGTATTTGCCCTGGGCGCTAAATTTTCGGGGGCGCTGGAATTCGGGGGAGGTTGAAGACTAGTTTCAGGGCCGGACTGGTATGGTGGGGGCCCACCGGGAAAAATTTTTAAGGGGGCCTCAGAGCTTGTGCACATTGGACACTAGGAATTGGTTTTCGCCAATTTCAGAATGATCCCCAACCCGAAATTAAATTCTGGAGAAATCCCGGCCAATCCCGAAAGGTTGGCAACCCTAACGTTTGTCAAAAGTATAAAAATACAACACATTTGAATTACATCTATAATTTAATACAAGCACTTTAAAAAAAACAAGACAAAAACATAGTCACTCTCAAAAAATCAGTCGGAACACATTCTTTGGCTAAAGCATGTTTTTAAAAACATTGTTCATGCTTGAAATATTTGTTTATCACTGTATCGTTGTCGATATTATCAGTGATATCACTTTCCACATTCATTAACACTAGTGCTCCAAGGGTTTCCTGAGCAATGATGGAACGAATTTTACGAATTATGGATTTTATTGATTTTAATTCAGAAAATACCATTTCACATTTTACCTGCGTACATGACGTTGATATATAAATGTACTTATAAACAACATATATATTAAAATATGCCGACGATTTCATTTTTTTCAATACTAAATAACAGCAGCTTAGTTACCCTAGACCTAGACATCAAGACATCGAGAATTAACAGATATACATATTTTGGCAATTTGTATTTGAGTCGACTCTTATCATTTCTGAAAATATTGCAGAAAATGAGCTCAATTCTGAGATCAGGTCTTGTTTATCAACATTTTAAAATTCAGAAATAGTGGTGAAAGCCTCCGTAAATGTTAACAAATCTTCCCGCTTTCGAGGAAAATATTTCGGGTCGAAAGATTTTATAATGTGTTTCATTATTAGCAAACCTATCTGATGAGATACTTCGAGAAATTTGATTTATAATAGTTTCCACTTCAAACCTTTTACAAGCATTATCAAAAATGGGGTCATCCATCAATGCCCCTGACATTCTATTTTTTTTATTGCCTTTTTGAACTAAAATTTTTCTCAATATCAATGTCATGTCCTTCTTCTTCCAAATTTTTGTTATCTAATAAAATATATGAATTTACCTGTTGGCTTTTTATTTAGCCAAAGTTTTCAAATAAAATTTCAATACCACTCTTGGCATGCATAACCATATTGTATGATTGAACTAGATTAATTCCATAGGTTTGAAGGTACAGGGTGCGGCACGGAGGATGGATGGTTTTAAAAAAAATAATAAAAGCGTTAATTTTTACTCAAAAACACATTTATTGACGGACTCAGATTCTCAAGGAAATAGCATTTGAGACAGTCAAGTGTGAAAAATCACATCAGGCATGTGGTGGCCGAAATCGGTGATGCAGTGCTGGAGGCGCTCTTGGAAGTTCGCGTAGACTCTCTCCAACATCGCTCTCTCAACTTGGGCAACTTCCACGCGAATAGCCCTTTTCAATTCGTCCAGAGTTCGGGGCTTGGTCTCGTATACTCTAGCCTTGAGGTGTCCCCATAAGAAAAAATCGCGACGGACTGCGAAGAATGGCTTGTCGAACGCGTTCAACATTTTCAGGCGTTCGAACTGTTCGCACAGGTCCTCTTGGTCTTCTGTTGATCA
The DNA here is from genome assembly GCA_910592335.1 of Adalia bipunctata. Classification (NCBI taxonomy): domain Eukaryota; kingdom Metazoa; phylum Arthropoda; class Insecta; order Coleoptera; family Coccinellidae; genus Adalia; species Adalia bipunctata. Next base: position 5,762,193 of record OU342949.1, on the reverse strand, counting down.
GTTCACCACGTCTGCGAAGTGATTCAACCCAACGAAGGATGGTGTTTCGAGAGGGAATAGCTCTATTCCGATGAATGTGGAAATGGCGACGAAACTCACGCTGCACGACCGTGACTAACTCATTATTTCGGACGAAACTATCATAGGCGAAAACACGATGCTCCACCGTCCAAGGCTCCATGACGACAACTGGTAAATAAATGCTAGGAACACACGAGTCTAACGGCACCTTCCCCACTTCTCTCGTCCTCAGTGGGGGAAAATTATGCCCATCTGAAAAACGTCCGCCCTCCGTGCCGCACCTTGTATTTGGATGCTGGTGTAAGGTATGAAAAACACTGGCTCATTGTAAAGGACAATAAAACAGCATCATACTTGCAAAAGTAATTCTGAAAAGCTGAAGCTTCTGATATAGTCTTGGAATCAAATTTACCAGAATTTTTTCCAGAACAGTCAGCAAAGTTGAATATAGTTCGTCATCATAATATTCACCTCGTTCAACTCCGAGCAATTTTTGGACAGCCAGGCCCTTACTCCACCATCGGGTGTCACAAATTTATGTTAATCTTCTATTACATTAAGAATTCTCATCCCACACCGCCATTCTTTTGTAAGATTCCGACAAAAAAAAACACTAACCCGATTGGCAGGGCCGGATTAACCATGTGGGGCCCCTAGGCAGGGCCTGATCAACCATGTGGGGGGGGGGGGTCCTAGGAAGTGCAATCTTTCCTGTATAAAACAGTCAATTGGTCACGTGGGGCCCCTAGGCAGTCGCCTACTCTGCCTAATGGTTAGGTTACTCCGCCCCTGCCGATTGGAGTGTCCCAAAGTAGGTTTCAATTACAGAATTTACCTGAACAGCATCTGTGACTACCAAGTTCAAAATGTGGGCATAATATGTTTCACTAATAAGTAGCACCGTTTTAGACGAGGGCCCCCCAAAACCCACATAAGGGGGCCCACCGGGGAATTCCCCGGTACCCCGCCTGCCCAGTCCGGCCCTGAGACTAGATAAATATTTACCCAACGTTAAATGGGAGTTGGCAAATTTTAAAAGCAGTTGGAATATTTTCGAAGCTGTTGAAAAATTTTCGAAGCAGTTGGAAAAATTTCGAAGCAGTTGGAAAAGTTTCGAAGAAGTTGGGAAAATTTCGAAGCAGTTGGAACAAAAAAGTTGGGAAGATTTTGAAGTACAGGGTATCCCATTTTGGGCTCTTTTACGGGATATCTCCGTTATTTTTAACGTTAGCGGGATGCGGTTTTCGCGACAGTGTGCTACTTTTTTGTGAAACTAAAGATGGCGCTATCAGTTTTTGCATAGCCCTCTAAGTTTCTGCTATACAGGCTGGAAATGAAAAGTATCACTTTTTAATCACCCCTGTATCTCAGTTGTGCTTGAACTTGGAGAAATGGTTGAAACGCATTCCTATGGATTTTTTTCCGCGGAATCCAGTGGCGTAGTCAGTTTTTCAATTACACTTTCTGTTTTTGAGTTATTGAGCAAACATATGTTTTTTCAAATGGGACACCCTGTATATTATTTTTTATTCTTATTAAGCACAATCTCAGCTTTTCAAAAACATATTATTTTATGCATTTATTTTCAAAACCAAGCTCAGAATTCAAGATTTTGTAATTCAATTGTCGATAACTAAGCAGTAGGCTATGACTGTTTAGTAAAAACAAAATATTAATGTCAAGATTTCGTTAGAATTCGAAAATAATGTTAACATCATATCTACATCACATGATCTAATATTTAACTTAATTTAAATTGCAATTTTTTGAGAATTTAAATGATTTGAAAATAAATGCATGAAATGATATGTTTTTGAAAAGCTGAGATTGTGCTTAATAAGAATAAAAAATAATAAACAAGGTGTCCCATTTGAAAAAACATATGTTTGCTCAATAACTCAAAAACAGAAAGTGTAATTGAAAATCTGACTACGCCACTGGATTCCACGGAAAAAAATCTATATAGGAATGCGTTTCAACCATTTCTCCAAGTTCAAGCACAACTGAGATACAGGGGTGATTAAAAAGTGATACTATTCATTTCCAGCCTGTATAGCAAAAACTTAGAGGGCTATGCAAAAACTGATCGCGCCATCTTTAGTTTCACAAAAAAGTAGCACACTGTCGCGAAAACCGCATCCCGCTAACGTTAAAAATAACGGAGATAGCCCAAAATGGGATACCCTGTACATAGTTGAAAAGATTTCAATTGAGTTGGAATAGATAATTCTACAAAAGTTTTCTTAAAATGTGAATGAATTTGACTTTCTTTGAATGAAGTTTGAAATCAATGCTTTTTAAACCGGTAGAACTAAGCCCACGTTTAGCCGGACAAAAGCATGCAGAGAATAGCGACAATTGTACAAATTCTTGTAAGAGTATATTTAAGGTATTTGGCCCAATCTGCAATGTGTATAACCAGCAAGAAATGGTTATCCCGATATTGCTACCAAGTGTTTGAAAAAATGAACAATTTTTCATCTTTTACGTTATCCCTCAGCATGTAGTTGTGAATTTTTCAGTTTGACCGCATCGACTGTGTCATAAAAAACTATCTGGTACCAATTTGGGCTATTTCTCTCGGTCGGGCAGTATTTTTTCTCATTCTCAATTAATCTATCGAATCTCAGTTCAACAGGTGAATCTGTTCAGGGACCGTTTTACTTTGGCCGACGGCACCGATTCTCCATTCAAACAATTTGGGCTATTTCTCTCGGTCGGGCAGTATTTTTTCTCATTCTCAATTATTCTATCGAATCTCAGTTCAACACGTGAATCTGTTCAGGGACCGTTTTACTTTCGCCGACGGCACCGATTCTCCATGCAAAAAGTTCACGCCCTCAATTTTCCACCTGAAAGCTTGATTTTTTTTATTCTCCTGGAACTTCAGACCGTTCTCTATACGATTTCACACTTCCTGGAAGTCTTTTCAGTATTTCCATAATTTTTTGCATTAATTGAGCGCCTATCCAAATGGAATTTTTTCTCAAATATAGAAAATTGTTTTGTCGAGGGCACTCCAATGAATTTTCTAAAAAAATTTATGAACAACCGCCAAAAGTCGATTATGAAGTCAATTTTCATAGACTCTCAAATTCAACCCGATTTTTTCAAAGAAGTCGGATCGGAGGGCCCTCAAAACACCCTTTATCTTCAATTTAAAGAAAAAATTAAGCTTTTAGGTTAAAAATTGAGGGCGTAAACTTGGAAACATGAGAGGCACTTTTTGAATGGAGAATCGGTGCCGTAGCCGTCGGCCGAAGTAAAACGGCCCCTTAAGTACGCAAAAATGGACCGAAAAAGATTCAAAGTGAAGTGTGTGGTATGTGGACTTTTTTCAGTACACTTGAATAAATCAAAACATACAAAATAATGATTACAGATGGTGTGTAATCCTGTAGAGTGTGTTAATCTGATAATGCAGAATTAAAAAACTACACAACAAAATTTTCTATATATTTTTAATGCTCTCTGGGAAAAACAATGACTCGCAATCCAAAATACCACTCCCCCCTTCAACCGTTGGTTTTCTAATCCTTTAATGCACAGTTGGAAAATTTTCGAAGCTATCCCCCCCCAAAAAATTGGCTTCGGCCCGTCCCTGAAAAGTAGGTATCTTAAGACTTTTGCTCAAGCAATCATCTCCATATCCCAGGCCTGCCACTATTCTAACCGCTCTCCTCTGCAGTCTGAAAATGTTCTCCCTACTGGAACTGTTACCAGGGACGGGCCGAAGCCAAATTTTGGGGGGGGGGGATAGCTTCGAAAATTTTCCAACTGTGCATTAAAGGATTAGAAAATCAACGGTTGAAGGGGGGAGTGGTATTTTGGATTGCGTGTCAATGTTTTTTTTTCCCGAGAGCATTAAAAATATTTAGAAAATTTTGTTGTGTAGTTTTTTAATTCTGCATTACCAGATTAACACACTCCACACTCTACAGGATTATACAGCATCTGTTATCATTATTTTGTATGTTTCGATTTTTAAGTTCAATTCCGAAGAAAAATAAATGATTTATTCAAGTGAACTGAGAAAAATCCACATACTACACACTTCACTTTGAATCTTTTTCGGTCCATTTTTGCATAGGGGCCGTTATACTTCGGCCGACGGCTATACGGCACCGATTCTCCATTCAAAAAGTGCCTTTCATTTTTCCAAGTTCACGCCCTCAATTTTTCACCAAAAAGCTTGATTTTTTTTAAATTGAAGATGAAGGATGTCTTGGGAACACTCCAATTTCTTCTCTTTGAAAAAATCATTTTTTCGCATGAAAAAATCGGCTACGGCAACGATTCTCCATTCAAAAAGTGCCTTTCATTTTTCCAAGTTCACGCCCTCAATTTTTCACCAAAAAGCTTGATTTTTTTTAAATTGAAGATGAAGGATGTCTTGAGGGCACTCCGATTTCTTCTCTTTGATAAAATTATTTTTTCGCATGAAGAAATCGGCTACGGCACCGATTCTCAATTCAAAAAGTGCCTTTCATTCTTCCAAGTTTACGTCCTAAACTTTTGAGCTGAAAACTTGATTTTTTTCTTTAAATTGAAGTTAAAGGATGTCTTGAGGGCACTCCGATTTCTTCTCTTTGAGAAAATCATTTTTTCGCATGAAAAAATCGGGTTGAATTTGAGAGTCTATGAAAATTGATATCATAATCGTTTTTCGGCGGTTGTTCATCCATTTTTTTAGAAAATTCATTGGAGAGCCCTCGACAAATCTATTTTCTATATTTAAAAAAAAATCCATTTGGATATACGCTTAATTAATGTAAAAAATTATGGAAATACTGAAAAGACTTCCAGAAACTGTGAAATCGCAGAGAACTGTCTGAAGTTCCAGGAGAATTAAAAAAAAATCAAGCTTTCAGGTGGAGATTTTAGGACGTGAAAAATGAAAATGGAAAAATGAAAGGCACTTTTTGAATGGAGAATCGGTGCCGTCGGCCAAAGTATAACGGCCCCTTAACAGATTTACGTGTTGAACGGAGATTTGATAGAATAATTAAGAATGAGAAAAAAATACTGCCTACTGCCCTACCGAGAGAAATAGCGCAAATTGGTACCAGATGGACACAGTCGATGCGGCCAAACTGAAAAATTCACAGCTACCTGCTGAGGGATAACGTGAAAGATGAAAAATTGTTCATCTTTTCAAACACTTGGTAGCAATTCGGAATAAATACCATTTATTGCTGGTTATACACATTGCACATTGGGCCAAATCTGCCAAATTCTCTAAATATACTCTAACAAGAATTTGTACAATTGTCGCTATTCTCTGCATGCTTTTGTCCGGCTAAACGTGGGCTTAGTTCTACCGGTTTAATAAACATTAATTTAAAACTTCATTTAAAAAAAGTCAAATTCATTCACATTTTAAGAAAACTTTTGTAGAAATATGTATTCCAACTCCATTGAAATCTCTCCAACTGCTTCAAAATTTTCCCAACTGCTTCGGAATTTTCCCAACTTCTTCGAAACTTTTCCAACTGCTTCGAAAATTTTTCAACAGCTTCGAAAATATTCCAACTGCTTTTAAAATTTGCCAACTCTGTTCAACATTGGGGACTCTTGTAGAAATATGTATTCCAACTCAATTGAAATTTTTCCAACCGCTTCGAAAATTTTTCAACAGCTTCGAAAATATTCCAACTGCTTTTAAAATTTGCCAACTCTGTTCAACATTGGGGACTTTTGTAGAAATATGTATTCCAACTCAATTGAAATCTTTCCAACTGCTTCAAAATTTTCCCAACTGCTTCGAAATTTTCCCAACTTCTTCGAAACTTTTCCAACTGCTTCGAAATTTTTCCAACCGCTTCGAAAATTTTTCAACAGCTTCGAAAATATTCCAACTGCTTTTAAAATTTGCCAACTCTGTTCAACATTGGGGGGGGATCGTCCCCCCCAATCCCCCCCCTTAGGCCCGTCCCTGTCTGTTACCCCAGACAAGCACACAATATCGCAGATGTATACAGGGTCTTTCACGAGGAACATCACCCATATTTATATGGGAAACTACTGAACGTATTTTCATGAAATTCAGCACTTATAAGTATTTCACAATGCTGATGAAATCTAAAATATTTTCAAGGCATGAGCACCTCCGGTTTTTCCGGAAATGACGTCAACTTCCGTTTTTCAAATTAGAACACCATTTTTTCATTGCCGAAATAGATTCCTTAGAAAATTTCAAGTTATTTCGATGTAACATTTTTCAGTTTTGGTTGGAAAATTCTCTCTGAGCGGAAAAATTCGAAAAAAAAACTAAAATAGAGCTCCGCTGAAACAAGAATAACTTCGAGGTTTTTGGATGGAAAATTTTCATTTTTGGGATTTTTCAAGATGTAAGATTGATGTATCCACTTTAAAAATCGAAATCGCGATTCATGATACAGGGGGTGAAAAAATCGCTTTCAAAGTTAGGGATGACAAAATCGTGAAAAATCAATTTTTTCAAATTAGAACCCCATTTTTTTATGGCAGATATTGAATCTACGTTAAAAAATAATGTGAGTGTATGCATCACACCCTTGCCCTAAAGTGGATATTTTCTGAGTTATTCACAAAAAACTGTTTTTCGTCTTGAATTTTCAGCTATTTCTTTTCCCTTCACGCCAAAAAGATGAAATTTTCAGGAACTGTTACTTAAACCATGTTTTAGATTTTACTACCCTAATATGCAAGAGAAAAAAGTTACAGGTTGTTCCTAAATAGATGGCGAATTTGGATTCGAATTTGTATCGGAAACCGCTTTATTTCAACTAATCGGCCATCGGTTTTCTCTCCAGTGATAAATAAATAATTCCTTATGAACCATATGCAAAAACTTACCATGTTTTACATTCTTTTTTTTTAATGATAGATTTCATTAATTGCATCTGCCAAATTCCTCTTTATTCAGTAGCATTTTGTGTTTACTATTAATTTGGTGATAATTCGTATTAAGTTATAAAATCGATCACTATGCCTAATTTTACCAATGAAGATTATTTAAATCTCATTCTACTTCATGGAGAATGTAATAAAGTTGTAGATAGAACGATTCGACTGTTCATTGAGAGGTTTCCTGACCCACCCAGACCAACGAGAGATACAGTTTAACAGAACCATGACAAACTTGAGAAATGTCGAATCTTTCGTTAAGAAAACTATACACAGAGAAAAAAGTGTAGTAGAAGATGAGAACAACGAAATTACAGTTCTTGCATATTTTCGTGTGAATCCTCAAAATTCTCTCAAAGATGCCGAGATTGATCTGGGATTATCTCAATCGAGTGTTTGGAGAATATTAATAAAACATAAAATGCACCCATATAAATTCAATAGGGTACAGCATTTGAAGGAAACTGATTTCGTCAGGAGAACAGAGTTTTGCGAAGCTATGATGATTCGATTTCAAGAGAATGAAAACTTTTTGGACTGTATAATTTGGACAGATGAATCTAAATTCACAAAGAATGGTTCTTTCAATAGGCATAACAGTCATTATTGGGATGAAGAGAACAACCACCACTTCAGACAATGGAACTTTCAAGAGACCTGGAGTTTCAATGTTTTTTGCGCCATCAAAAATAATGCAATTCTCGATGTTCACATTTATGATGGGACTTTAACTGGTAAGATAGAACACTACACATGTTTGCATTATTTAAAGAATGTTCTCCCTTAGGAGATAGATATTCTGACATATTGACTCAAATAATTGAGCCGCTAGTACAGAACCATAATAACTTATGGTATCAACAAGATGGCGCGCCTCCACACAATTCCCTCAATGTGTCAAATATCCTCTACAGGCTATTTGAAGATCGATGGTTGGCGAACAATGGTCCACATCTTTGGCCACCACGTTCTCCCGATTTAACTCCTTTAAGGCGCTGGTCTCCCTGAAACGCGTCCGTCGTCGGTCGCGTTTCTGCCCCGTACAACTTCCTAGTGATACATTTGAAAAACCATAGATACGACCGTATCCACGAAAATTGTACGGGGCAGACCCGCGACCGACGCGTTTCAGGGAGACCAGCGCCTTAGACTATTATAGTACGAGAGATGACGACCAAAACCATGTTTCATAGCGGCTTGGCTAAAACCGTATAAAATCGATAGATAAGATGACCCTAGAGCCGACTGGTAAGTAGTAATACTCAGAAGTGTAGCATCTTCGCGGGGGGGCATTTCTGCTGTGTAAAAAAAAAATGGTCGACGGTCGTATAACGGCCCGTCTGATATTGAAAATGTACATAGATTTTGTTATTTTATCACTAAAATTTGTGTTTTCAGACATTTTGTGCGTAGCGTTTGACCTGAGTGTCTCTTCAAAAATGTCAAAAATCTGACCTTAGTGACTCATAGCGGCCCGGTTCATTTTTGTTTTGAATCATTCGTTTGGATGCCCAAAATACAAAAATACGGTTTTCAGACATTTTGAGTGTCGCCTATAACGAAAAAATGTGCTGGAGTCGCCCGGCAAAAACTCCGGCTACACTAGTAACAGAAAGACATATGCGATCTTATCACAAAGAAAAGAGATGAACCAAGTGTGAAGTCAACTTGTCAAAATCATATGGAAGATGTAAACCAATATTTATGTGACCACAGGCTTGCTTTGCCCACAAGCTCTGACCACAAGGAGTTGATGCGTTGAATATAATTCATGTAAAACTAATTTCTGAATTAAAGTCATATATTTTTTTATATAAATGTCATTTGGAATATATCTATTCGGTGTTAGTGACTATAATCATAGTATATTCTGTAACGAGGGCAGAATGAAAATCCGATACGAGTGAATCATTCCGAGGGCGAGCCTGAGGAATCACGAGTATCGGATTTTCATTCTAACCGAGTAACAGACTATACTTTCTCCACGAATGTTGAAATAAAAGAAAAAAGAATATTAAGATGAATTATGACGTTTCAAAAACCGCAATAAATATGACAATCAGAACGGCTGACACATAGATTTATTCTCTATGTTTTCAAAAGTGTTACGGAATGAATATTCTCACACACTGTGCGAGAATGAAATTCAGTCGAAATGCTTAAAAAACAAGGATTATACTCAAGCTCGAGTTGGTTATTGGTGGTAATCTATAAAGGGCGAAAACCAACGACCAAACTGAACAAAAACCGTGGTCATAACTGGACAACTGGTTATTTACTTGAAATCGATAAGTGTTGTAGAATGAATATTACATATCAAGTGATGGAATACTGACATTCTATGGACACATTCGATGTTGGAAGAGCTGTATTCTGTGGCAGTCGTGGAGAAAAAGAATTTCTGTGAAGTATTTCGGAAATTTCTCAAATTATTTTACGGACTTGGATCAGGAATATATTAGAAATGATTTGAGTTGAACGTTGAACTAATTCATAATATCTAAATAAATATAATGCATATATTTCTGCTGAATAATTAATGTTTTATTGGCCATAAACTACAAAAGTAGGTATTATCATTTCATTCTTACGAATTTTCAATTAGTAAATTTGGTAGCTACCTCAATTTCATGTTCAGTGCTAGTATTTCTATAGGATTGCGGCTATTCAGCATTGATTTCTTGTGCTTGAGGAAAGAAACTTGAATTCAGAAACACATTAGATAAATGTTTGATAAATATGTGTATGACAAAATTGAACGATACCCCCGAGGTAAATTTACTTCACGTTCATGCAACCGGGCTAAGTACTGCAAATTGAAAAGTTGTCTGATTAGTTAAATGCTACATTCAATTTGTCTGATATTATTTTTTTCCACATCTGGGGAACGTATTCAATCATTGACGACGAATTTCAGACAGGTCGCTATGAGTCACTTAGGTCAGATTTCTTGACATTTTCGAAATGCTATAAAAATGTAAGGCGACATGTTTTTTGTCTGAAAATTGATCTTTCCACATCAATCGACATGGCTTAACCTATAAAAATCATTTTCAGACGGGCCGCTGTAAGTTTTTTTTTTCATTTTTTACTTTTTTTTATTGGTCTCCTGGGTATGCGCTACAATCTTGGTGTCTGAAAACTGTGTTATTGGTATCTCAGGGCTATTATCTAACTACATTCCGGAAATCAGACGGGCCGCTATGAGTCACCCATGTTGTTTTTTTTGACATTTTTGAAAATGCGCTCAGATCATACGCTACGCGCAAAATGTCTGAAAATCGCATTTCTGGGTACAGGGTCATATAATCTATCGATTCCGTGCGGTTTTAGCCGAGCCGCTATAAGTCAAAAATCTTGGTCGCCATCTCTCGTACTATTATGTTTGGGGTAGGATAAAAAATTTTATCTACTCAACTCCCCTGACTGATAAAGAGGACTGCATACGAGTCAGAAATGCGTTCAGGTTTGTTTAGATTTTTAGATTCATAGTTTTGAAACTCAATTTAGTTTTTAAACACTTTTGCAAATCTCTTCCTCCCGATGAAATAAGAAGAGCAACGCACGAAGCATTCCTGAGGCGTATAAATAAATGTCTAGAAATTAACGGTCAAAACTTTGAGCATCTTCTCTAGTTAGGTATAACGGCGAGAGTTTGCCATGGTTCTCCTAATAGTAACTTGAAGTCGGTTTCAAGAAGGGGTGACAAATCTACAGCATGGTACAAATAACAGTTCCTGAAAATTTCATCTTTTTGGCGTGAATGGAAAAGAAATAGCTGAAAATTCAAGACGAAAAACAGTTTTTTGTGAATAACTCAGAAAATATCCATTTTAGGGCAAGGGTGTGATGCATACACTCACATTATTTTTTAACGTAGATTCAATATCTGCCATAAAAAAATGGGGTTCTAATTTGAAAAAATTGATTTTTCACGATTTTGTCATCCCTAACTTTGAAAGCGATTTTTTCACCCCCTGTATCATGAATCGCGATTTCGATTTTTAAAGTGGATACATCAATCTTACATCTTGAAAAATCCCAAAAATGGAAATTTTCCATCCAAAAACCTCGAAGTTATTCTTGCTTCAGCGGAGCTCTATTTTCGATTTTTTTTTTTCGAATTTTCCTGCTCAGAGAGAATTTTCCAACCAAAACTGAAAAATGTTACATCAAAATAACTTGAAATTTTCTGAGGAATCTATTTCTGCAATAAAAAAATGGTGTTCTAATTCGAAAAACGGAAGTTGACGTCATTTCATTTTTGACGGAGGTGCTCATGCCTTGAAAATATTTTAGATTTCATCAGCATCGTGAAATACATATACTTAAGTGCTGAATTTCATGAAAATACGTTCAGTAGTTTCCCGTATAAATATGGGTGAGGTTCCTCGTGAAAGACCCTGTATAATAAATACTAGAACGCTAATTAGATCTGCATTCCTGGCACCCCACAGCGCAAATTGACCTACTACATACAGAGTTTGCGCAATATTCGAACGTGTCATCAGGACAGGTCTTAAAATTTTTGACTTCGAGAATGTGGTATGAATAAGTTGTCAATATCAACATTCGCAATAATAATAAAATAGCTGTAGTATTTTTCATATTTACATAAAATGGGTTTCTCCTTTATTTTCGCAAAAAAGAACCATTTCTTCACTTCATTTTGTCTATAATTTGTCACAGCACTCGACTATCAAAATTAACTAGTAAAAGTGCTGAATTTCATGAAAATACGTTCAGTAGTTTCCCGTATAAATATGGGTGAGATTCCTCGTGAAAGACCCTGTATAATATGTATACGAATAAACTCTATTCTATTCTACTATGGAGCATGCTCCTGCCAGTTAGCATCTTATGGATTTCTTTGACGAATCGAGCTTTTATGTCTTTTTAAACCTATTTTGCAGGAAAAAATTTGGAACACGGCTTGAAAAAACAAGGTCTTCTCACTTTCGTCCGAGAAATAGATGGTAATGAGAACGAATCTATTGGAAATTACTTGAGAGACGCTAGCATGTATGCCAGAGGTGAGGAAATAAATAAACGAGATATTGTTTCACCATAACTCGATTTCGAAGCATAGGTAGGAGAGAGTTTTAATTAGTTTTCTCGGTTGTCGTATTGGAATGCATTATTTCATTGTACCTACTCGATTTTCAAAGATTTCCCGTGGAATGAATTATCCAACATTTGAACACAACTTCTTCTTTTATGTCTCCAGCAAAAAAAAAAATCTCAACCAAAATTGTTGAATTCTTTTGAGGTTGAACTATCTTTTATCCTAAGCACCTATGTGAAAACGGAATCAAAAATTATCCATTGGTTTTCCTTCTGTAGCCTTCCAAAGATCCCACTCGGAGTATTTTCATAATTTTTATTTAAAAAACCCGGATTGAAATATATATATAGATTTATAAACCAACAAACTCGAAAAACTCTCTTCGAGTATGAATTGGATTTCTCCATTTGAGAATCGTAATTAGTTCATTACAAAAGTAGTAATGTAATGAACTCATTTCAGCATTGTTTTCAGTTATATTTTCCGTTTAGTGGTTGTCAGCACTGACTTCGGATCCTATCCAATTTCAACACACGTCAATTGTCGAATTGTCGATATAATTTAGTTCGGAAATGATTATTGATGAGGCAAGTTTAAAAAATTGGAATTTTTTTGGCATTCCACCTACTTTATTTATGCCAGTTGGTTGCATACTGCAATTTCCAGATCTAAATAATTAACGCAGAAACAATCATGATCGGTTCTCAGTTCATACAGGGTGTCCCAAGTTCGAGTGCCTATTAGACGTTTCTGGAGAACTGGACATATTTGAAATCTGAAAATTGGGATTATGAGATTGTTCAAAATTCTCCTCCACAGACCTAAAATATTTTTGGAGCCTGAGCACTTCCGGTTATACCAGGAGTGAAAATAAATTTGTTCAAAAAATTTATTTTTAATTTTTTTCGTTTCTGATATACGATTGAGTATTAGATGCTGAATACATTTCTGTTGAAACCATTGTATTCATTCGAATAATTTTCAAAATATCGAAAAAAAATATGAAAATAAGTCAAATATTCATATTCAGTACCTATTATGTTCATTTTTCTTATTCTGAACATACCGAGTGTAAAACGTTCTCACAACCTCAAAGTAGAGTTGTGGAAAGGTCATGCATATTTGAATTTCATTAACATCATCACAGGGTGTTTCAAATTTTGTGTCGAAAACTGTGATCGAAAATTGGCCATTACTTCTGTTTTTCAAATGAGAACACTATTTTTTATGATTGCGTTGGATTCTGCGAAGAAAAATGATTAAAGCGCTCTAAGATGCTCTCGCATATTTTTTATTCTGTTTTCACATCAGTATTGAGAATGAAAGTTAGTTCAACTATGGAAGATTCCAAAAATTTTTGGTCAAAGTTTTTTTCACAAAAGACATGTCAAAAAGTTTTGTTCGAAATCTGGAAAACTTTGTTCTCGGAAAATCTTAGAAAATCGTAATCGTTATTTCAAATGTCTCGCATAACTTACCACAGTTATTAGAATATTGCTCAAAGTTGACAAAGTTGACCCTGTGTCTCGCTTAGGTATGCTTCGAAAACGGGGTAGGTATGAGTCGTGAGTCGAAAATGACTTTCTCGGTGTGATCTATACGCTATACAGGGTCTTTCACGAGGAACCTCACCCATATTTATACGGGAAACTACTGAACGTATTTTCATGAAATTCAGCACTTATATGTATTTCACGATGTTGATGAAATCTAAAATATTTTCAAGGCATGAGCACCTCCGGTTTTTCCGGAAATGACGTCAACTTCCGTTTTTCAAATCAGAACACCATTTTTTTATTGCAGAAATAGATTCCTTCGAAAATTTCAAGTTATTTTGATGTAACATTTTTCAGTTTTGGTTGGAAAATTCTCTCTGAGCGGGAAAATTCGAAAAAAAATCGAAAATAGAGCTCCGCTGAAACAAGAATAACTTCCAGGTTTTTGGATGGAAAATTTTCATTTTTGGGATTTTTCAAGATGTAAGATTGATGTATCCATTTCAAAAATCAAAATCGTGAAAAATCAATTTTCTCAAATTAGAACCCCATTTTTTTATGGCAGATATTGAATCTACGTTAAAAAATAATGTGAGTGTATGCATCACACCCTTGCCCTAAAATGGATATTTTCTGAGTTAATATCCACTTTAGGACAAGGGTGTGATGCATACACTCACATTATTTTTTAACGTAGATTCAATATCTGCCATAAAAAAATGGGGTTCTAATTTGAAAAAATTGATTTTTCACGATTTTGTCATCCCTAACTTTGAAAGCGATTTTTTCACCCCCTGTATCATGAATCGCGATTTCGATTTTTAAAGTGGATACATCAATCTCACATCTTGAAAAATACCAAAAATGAAAATTTTCCATCCAAAAACCTCGAAGTTATTATTGTTTCAGCGGAGCTCTTTTTTCGATTTTTCTTTCGAATTTTCCCGCTCAGAGAGAATTTTCCAACCAAAACTGAAAAATGTTACATCAAAATAACTTGAAATTTTCTAAGGAATCTATTTCTGCAATAAAAAAATGGTGTTCTAATTTGAAAAACGGAAGTTGACGTCATTTCCGGAAAAACCGGAGGTGCTCATGCCTTGAAAATATTTTAGATTTCATCAGCATCGTGAAATACTTATAAGTGCTGAATTTCATGAAAATACGTTCAGTAGTTTCCCGTATATATAGGGGTGAGGTTCCTCGTGAAAGACCCTGTATATCTTTGTGCAGACTGCAGTGGTGCATGGTGAAACACCCTGTAGATAATGAATTATATTTCAGTGGTAATATTGAGTGTCCGAGGAGTCCTAGTGAGAAAATTTATGTTAGTAGCCCATGATCTTGGAATGACTAAGGGAGATTGGATTTTTCTAGATGTGGAAATATTCCAGGTCTGTGATAACTTATTTCAAGGATGCATTCGGAGGTATATAATTAATGATTTTTTTTCAGGGTACATATTGGGGAGATCATAACTGGGAAATAGGTGATGAACAAGACTCAGATGCGAGGACGGCTTACGAAAGCTTACTCAGAGTTTCGTTGTTACAGCCAACTAGCGATAAATTTCAAGATTTTGCCGAACAAGTGAAAGAAAGAGCACAATCGCATTATAACTACAATATCAGTCACAGGGAAGAGGTAAGCATGAAAATTGAAAATTGAAACTTCAATAAGAGCAGATATAGAAACCTGAAATAATTCACTGCATTTTTTCATTATCAGTTCATATAATTTTCTGATGTCATAGGCGAAACAGCACGGTTGAAAATTAAAACATAACCATATTGTGTGTTATATCTTCATATCATGATAACTGCTACATTTTTGTAAACTATTTCTTATATCTACTGATCTTGAATGAAGAAAGCTGCAGGGACGTTTTCAAACGAGAAGGCATACTTACCATCACATCAGTCTTCATACTCACCTGTGTAAATTATGTTCACGCGAACCGGGGAAAGTACCTAACACACACAGAGATTCATTCTTATAATACAAGAGAAAAGAATAAGTATGCTTTACCCCGCCTTCGTATAAAAAAGGAAGAGCATGGCCCAAATTACATCTGCCTCAAGTTGTACAATAAGCTGCCGGATGACATCAAGAAACTAGGTGAAAGACAATTCAATAAAAAAGTGAAAAATCTTTTGCTGATGAACACAATATATTATATAAACGAGTTCCTCAACTAATGCACTTGTATTTTGTTTGTATTTTTGTATATACAGTGTAATGTGATTTATATTTTTTAAATTATTTATTGCTAACGTATACATGTTATATTTATATGTGTACCTATATGATTTAATTTTACTCGACGTGTCATGTAAAACTTGATGATGAAATATTTTATACATGTATGTCTACTGTATGAAATAAATGAATGAATGAATGAATTTATCGATTTCGGTTATTTGACTCCCAAGAATAAACCTACTTGGAAACATATTTATACCGATGAATGTATCTTCTTATTATTATTATAATCTACCACACTATTGAGCAAACATATTGATATTTGTAAATGTTGGAGAAATATATACAGGGTGAGTTTTTGATCTGTACATATTTAGATTCATGAGGCCAAAAGAGACCTTTTTTTCATTCTTTCGAATTCGGCTCTGTTAAAAAAAATTGGGCCGAATATGTGCCATTATATAGAATTAATGTAAAGGACCCCGCACTTTTACTACGGGAAATGGCGTTCCGTCAAATTTTCTAAAATTTTGGTATAATGTGGAACTCGACATACTGATCAAAATTGGCTATGGCCCCAACTCAATCCTATGACTTGTTTTTGAGATACAGGGCGTTGAAGTTGAGAATTACCCACTTTTACTACGCCCGTATCTCGGAACAGAATCGAATGAACTTCAATTTTTCTCAAGAAACATTTCATCACATCCCCAAGGAGCAAGCATATAGAGGAATATGACCGAAAATCGTTACGAATACAGGGTTATCCATAATTGAATGCATGCCCGATTTTGAAAGTATATAAAATATGTCAATTCCAGAGCGAAAACGTTCGCAAAATGAACTATTACACTAGATATGTTGTTGTTACATCGAAAAAGTCTGAAATAACCAGAATTTATACTGGGTGATCCATTATTATAGAAACTATTCTCAAGGAAGGTTAAATGGACACCCTGTATTTATGGGTTGATTCAAGGTGTTAGTTTGATTTTTTTAGAACATATCATCATGGACTTCAAAGAATACAGGGTGATTCAGTCATGAATTGAACTTTGAACCTCACGAAAATACCCAAAAACCACCTTTTTTTTTCATCACCCTCTATTTCAAGATTGAATCCGACGAGGTGGGAGTTTTCTTTCACCACTGTACTTGATATGAAAACATCAATACGGCTGAGAGTTTTTATCCACTTCCTATGACCAGATTTTTTTTTATGTAATATGAAAATAATTTATTTATGTGATTCTATTCGTATTCCAGCAGAAAATCTGGTCATAGGAAGAGGATGAAAACTCTCATCCATATTGATTTTTTCATATCAAGTACAGGGGTGAAAGAAAACTCCCACCTATTCGGATTCAATCTTGAAATAGAGGGTGATGAAAAAAAAAAGTTGTTTTTGGGTATTTTCGTGAGGTTCAAAGTTCATTTCATGACTGAATCACCCTGTATTCTTTGAAGTCCATGATGATATATTCTAAAAAAAATGAACAAACACCTTGAATCAACCCATAAATACAGGGTTTCCATTTAACCTTCCTTGAGAAAAGTTTCTATAATAATGGATCACCCAGTATAAATTCTGGGTATTCCAGACTTTTTCGATGTAACAACAACATATCTAGTGTAATAGTTCATTTTGCGAACGTTTTCGCTCTGGAATTGACATATTTTATACTTTCAAAATAGGGCATGCATTCAATTATGGATAACCCTGTATTCGTAACGATTCTCGGTCATATTCCTCTATATGCTTGCTCCTTGGGGATGTGATGAAATGTTTCTTGAGAAAAATTGAAGTTCATTCGATTCTGTTCCGAGATACGGGCGTAGTAAAAGTGGGTAATTCTCAACTTCAACGCCCTGTATCTCAAAAACAAGTCATAGGATTGAGTTGGGGCCATAGCCAATTTTGATCAGAACGCCATTCCCCGTAGTAAAAGTGCGGGGTCCTTTCATATTACTCGATTGAAATTGAGTTGATACTTTTAGGGAATAGGTACTCAAGCACTGATATAACCTTATTGATATGATATGATATACTGTTCATCCTGATCACTCCTAGGTCTCCTGAGGAGACCCCTCGAAAACTACAAGCTTCGAGGCTTGTGCCCAGTTCGGAGTGAGCAGCTGTGTTCTATGCTTAGACAAAGGAAAGAGGAGACGTGGTATAGGATGATAAATCTTGAAGCCAAGATGCCACATAATGAAGAACGAACTGGACGACTCTATTACTACAAAACGAGAATTACGCTAAGATCTGAACGACGTTGTCACGTTGTCTGAGATTTTCGATTCATTAACGTCGAATCCTTCCAGAATGGCCATTCACGTGATTACCTGGTTCCCAACTTGACAACACCGGTTGTTTCAGTTTCATTCATAATATTGTTCTCGACCAATCAGCGAAATTGGCCTACGATTTGACATTTCATGTTTGATACACGTTGCCATGCCGCTATCTAGTTCAGTTGTGTCAAATAATTGAATTTCTGAGACATTTCTGAATATCTTGAGCAAAATATCAAAGAGTTTTTCGAAAATACGTTAAAATAATGGTTCGTAAGTGTCAAATGTTTGGCAAATTGGACTCTCGCAACCCTAGTTTGAGTTTTCACAGGTTAGTTTCATGTTTGCAGATCAGTGGCGTAGATTGTCCAATGTTTATAATTTTACTTTCAGATTTCCTTCTAATATTGAGAGAAGAAATATATGGCTTTCAATTTCGCACTTGGTTGATGCTGAAAACATGCCTCAAAATCTGTTCTTATGTTCGGAGCACTTCGAATCCAAAGATTTTGGTTTTGAAGTGAATGGTACAAAATATCTTAAAAATGATGTCAATCCTGTTCCAACTCTGGGAACTTACGTCTTCAAGGTAAGTTTCTGTGGGAAGTTCTAGAGATTCATATTTTAATTCAACCTGTTTGAATATAACTTCATTAAATAGAGTCAGAATATGTGTCAGTAAATATTGTTATATAATAATATTATATTATTTTTTACAAAGTATAATTCAATACATTAATTGAGAACTTTTTTGCAGCTCAAGCTCAACTGTCACTCCCCAAGATGATAAAAGTTATAATTTGCCGTTTGACAATGAATATTCAAAGAAATATATTTGCAGAGATCAAGTTTCATTCCTCGATGCAGAAATTTACCAGATTATATGCATACGATGAAAAGATCTATTCTTGGACTGACATTGAAAGGGATACCTATTACAAGAAGTGGAAGAAAAACAGGATTTTTAGGTTTCTTGATCTGCATTGAAAGTTTGGAACAAATGTATAAGAAATATGTCATTGAAGCAAAAATTCCTTAAATATCTTCTCACTTATAAACTGTCGCAGGACAGTGTTAGAAGTAAAACTGGACATAACTATAACCCCACTGCAAGACAGTTCGATGCAGCATACAAAAGGTTGATTGTTCACTCACAAATATCCGCTTCTGATACCGGAAATGCCATCAATATCCTGACATTCGAATCTGCAGTTAGCATGCAACCAATATTGAAAAAAAAAGAACAGTTTGCTTCAGTCGTGGAAAGTGTTTTTACAGATATGGATAAATTTGAGTATGCAACTTCAACAGCATGGAATCTCACTACATATTCAGAAGATATTGTAGGATATGTTGCTCGGATACTTGACAAATTTATTTCATGTCGAAAGTACCTTGATCTTTTGAGAAATGAAGTAGATGTTTCACTTCTCCAAAGAAGAAAAACATGGAAGATTAATTAGGGCTAGCCAATTTGTAATTGATATTTGTAAAGAGGGCGAAAAATTGTTCAAATTCTCCCATAAAACTTCAAATATTTTCAATAGAACATTTGTTACCAGTTCTGATCAGCAAAACTATGTTTAATGTTAATTCATCCATTTTACACCATTTTGAAAATCATCTTTTTGATGGAAATTTCATTGATGGACATGCTGATCATAATTCATAATGTTTATTAATTCAAGAGCTCATTGCTACAAAAAATTGTACAATAAAGGTTGAATTCGTCAAATTTATTTTTTCTTGACACAATCAAAGTATGGTATTGAAGGTTATTTGGCTATGAATATTTTATGACTCATATTTAGATCTCACATTCTGTATGTCTAATGCTATGTTCTTATTTTTATAGTATATCATTTCATCATTATATTGACTCCCCATGTATGATTGATGGGTCGAATATTGTATGCAGTACAAATATACGAGAACATTGAACTATTGATTATTTCTTTCATTCAAAAAATTCCTTTAAATAATATTGCTCACATTGAACAAGCATTTTTAATAAATTAGTCTTTAAAATTTTTTTATTCGAGGTCTTCAATTTGTGAGGCAGAGCATTGAACAACTTAAGACCCATGTATAAGGAAGACTTTTCTGTAAGAGACAAAGTGTGACACGGATACAAGTAAGGCTCAATGTGCCTTGTAGTTTGTAGTTCTTAAAGTAATCAGAATGATGAGCCATGAAAACAAGTACTCTGTAGAAATATAAGCCATATCATCATATGTAGTTAAAATGTTATTTTCCTTGAAGTGATCTCTACAAGATTCTCTGAAGCCCTCTGAGACAAAAATGAATTTTTGTCTCAGAAAGACAGATTATCAGTTGATAAAATTTATTTTAGAATAAGGATCCATCATGAAACAACTAAACTCTTAGATGAGTCCAAAGAAAATAGATCAAGATCTATGAACACAAAACTTATATTGTTTAGGAATGAATAATTTTACTATTTCAATGTAACTATTAATTGTTACCATTCGTTTTGTAACTATTTGTGAAATAAATTTGAATTAATGTGCTATTGTGGATTGTGATTTAACTATAATTATTGTTTCAATAAAACACCTTTGGATTATTATTTTGATATTTTATTGGGTAATTCATTTTCTGTAACATGATTAAATCTTCTGAATCAACATATTTTCGTGAATTTTATTGAGTAAATTCAGGTGAGCTCATTTTTTTCTTCAACCGGTTCATCTTTGAGGCGAATTCTTCGGCAAGTTCATTCAGTTAATATACATGTCAAATTGGAACGAAATTTCAGCTAATTGTGATTGATAGTTCCGAAGATATTGAGCTCCGAAGCAATAATTTTCAAATGTGAATAACTCCGGAACCACGCGAAAAAATTGGCCCATAATCGGACAATGTGAGTATATACATTTTTTTCCGTCGAAATTAATTGAATTCTGATTTCATCAATAAAAAGTTATTTACCTAACGTGCGCATATCAAATTGGAACCAAATTTCAGCTAATTGTTATCAAGACTTCGAGTTATTGAAAAACAATAATCTTCAAATGCTGTTGCCAACCAATTTGATTCGAGTTATCAAGAATTCGATTTATCGAAGTTCGACTGTAGTTCCAAAGATATTGAGCTCCGAAGCAATCATTTTCAAATGTGAATAACTACGGAACCCCCTAAACAACACGGCAGATCCACGCCACTGGCGGCAAACGAATTCACGCGAATCTAGTTTCTGCATTGTTGCCAGCGCGATATCCGTGGAACAAGGACAGCTACGTCTGTCCTTGTTCCACTCATGGGAAATTGGTCGGGATGTTGGCTTCAAAAGTTCCTGAATTTATGAATGACATCCCAGGTCTCCTCTTTCCTTGGTCTGAGGTTCTATGTATGCTTTGTTACTGTGTCCTTACGTCACCTTAGGCATAGCACTGTTAATTTTTGACCCCTACTGAGACTACAAAATTTCTTTCCCAGCTCGGGATCGAACTAGGACTTGCTGGGACCTAATCCAATGCTCTACCACTGAGCCAAGGGCAAATGAAATGAAAATGTTACAATCACGACATTTCAAAAAAAAAATTAACACTTAGTATTGTCCGATTGTGAATGCGATTAAGAAACGATATTCCGCCCAGCAAAATGAGTTCTTTCTTCGATTTTCCTAAAGATTCGTTTGTGAGCACTGATTACTTGTTCATATTTTCCTCGATATACCAAAAATATCTTCTAAAGAAAGATTTTTAATTCAATTTGTGATTAATCAAGCTATATCAACCTATTTTGAATTCAAAACAATGATCTTGTATAAATATTTCACAGAGCTATCAAGCAGACGTTGCTAGCTTGTTGATTTTTCAGAAAACATAGTATAAATATCTATGAATTTTTCCATTTCTCAGTATCAGAAATTGAAAAACATAAGAAATTTTTTTTTCTAAAATGATTTACCCTTTCGAAAATATGACCCAGCCATTTTTTTTCAAGTAGTTTCATAGTATTCTCGCGCGAATTTATGTCAGATGCGGTGTAACTTTCATATCGGGGAAAATATTGAATGAGAGTTAAGTGATGAATATGCAGCATGAATAGAATAAACACTCAACCAGAATTCAGAAAAGTGTTTCTTAATAGATTTTTGTAAACCCTGTATCTTTCAAACCAAACTTTTCTGAAAATGGTATAGAAAACAAGCTATTATAAAAAAACCTTTTTTTAGACAAGCTTTTATAATAACAATAATAATCCGCCATTTTGAAGCCGCCATCTTGAATTCCTCATTTTTGGAGAATCGTAATTTCCGACCCGGAAAACCCCCAGATACCAATTACAAAACTCGTCCGCCATATTGTAGCCGCCATCTTGAATTTTTCAATTTTGACAGAAGAATCATCATTGTCGAACCCAAAAACCCCCAGATACTAATTTTGAATGGAATCGGATGATAATTACAAAACTCATCCGCCATTTTGGAGCCGCCATTTTGTTTTTTTCTATAAAAAATATTTCATGATGCATTGTCACCAGAATTATGTACACCTGCCAAATTTCAAATCAATCGGACCAGTAGAAGTATGTCATATTTAACTTGCAAGATTTGATTACAGACAGACACCGGGACAGGTGAAACTAAATAAAAGCTTGTAAAAAATTGTTGCGTTTGATGAAAGAAATCTACAGTTAAAGTATATGTAGAAGTCAAAGGCTCGCCCTGTATTTTTAAAACTAAAATTAAGCTTTTTCGAAAATCATTGACACAAATTGACAAATATTTACCGTGTTCGTTATTACCAATCCGGAGTGAAGCGAGAGAAAATGGACACAGAACATCTAATATACCAGTAGCGGCTCGTCAGGGACGGCAGGGTCGGCAATGCCGACCCTATATGTTTTATGTCCAGCCAAAATTTAAATTACTCTTTCTTCTGTTGAATTACCAAATTTATTATAATTATTGTATTTCCAAGACCTGTGTAAATAAAATTCTATAAATCATATTTGTATATCACTGATATAATTCAACTTCTTGGAAATACGCTCTTCCAATCTCAACGACGCGCCGTTTCCGTCTACTTCTACTCAAATCAGTCCGAGAATTGATAGGTGTACGGGAAGACGAGAGCGCCAAGCATCGAACGCTTTCTAGCGACCAAGTACGGCATGCCGGTCCTGATTCGACGTTTCAATGAAATGCGAATACGAATGAGGCGAAACAATTTTAACTCGACTGTTTTCTGTTGGAATTTTATTCAGATAATGATAAATATTATATTCGCCTCCTAGTTAATGCTTTTTCAAAATCGAAAATGCGATGTTTTCGTTGTTCGTTCCACCTCACAAATTTTAAGAGATAAATGTTGCTTAAAACGAATTTTTGTCGTATTTCGTACTTTTATAGACGAGGATATCGAATATGATAGTACTTATATGAATTTCCGCCCATTTCCACTATTTCCCGAAATTTTTAGCCGAGAAACAAAATGCTGAACAGTAGCCGCTAAACTCTTATAGCAGGCTCAACACATCTCAGGGTCGGCAAATGGGATTATGCCGTACCTGAAATGCCTCGACTCGTATTATACACGAGGAAAGATCGGATCGGGGATTGTTTTCGTTTGTATTGCGGGATGCGGCTACAGGAGCCTTCAGTGTTCGTTTGTTTGGTTCTTAACGGGGTGAGTGGTTGGATCGTTTCTTCCAGGAAATTAATTATTTTACGCGAACTCAAAAAATTCCTATTCTGTTAGAGAGGTGCATAAATCATGTATTTGACAAAAAATGGAGTAAAATGAATGGTGATTATAATGCAGAAAAAAATAATATGCAAGGCATTTGAAAAAATGAAGAAAAATCGATTTGAAATTCGTCATGTTGATAGTCTTTTTGTGGACTCTATATGCTGGAGATGCTTTATTATAGCTGGGTAGGATACTTTGAAGTCTTGTCTTTCAATCCATATAAAACTGTTATTGGTATATGCAAGGGTTCGTGAAATATAATTGGATAACATAGCCTCTACAAGTATCATTTTTTGTCAAAATAGCCAATATTTCGAAAACTATCGAATAAAAATATGTGAAAAGTATACGAAAGCAGGAAGTTTCAGAGAATTGAAAAACACTATTGAATATAGGGTGTCCCATTTGAAAAAACGAAGTCACCCGCTATTCCTCTTTTATGGGCCACCCGATATATTCGAAAATATTTTTAGGATGTGCTCTTCTTGGAGTATATCAAGTCTGCATCAAAAAATTTTGACAAACTCAGTCCGTTACGCGTATATCGTCCATTGCGGCACTAGTGGGACACCCTGCATATCTGCCGACCCAAGATAAAAGTTTACGAGCCGCCACTGTAATATACGGATCTCTCTCTCTCCTCTCTTTCAGTCAGAGAGAGAGATCCGAATTATTAGATGTTCTGTGTCCGCTCCACTCCGCAAAGGGAATACCGAACGCGCCTATTGAACTAAAAATTAAGTTCTCGAGCTGCGTGCTTACGGGCTAACACTAGGTATTCTATGCATCTATAAGCGCGTTCGGCATTGACATCTGACTGGTCGGATTGATCTGAACCGTTCCCAGCAAACACTGAAACGCAGGAACTGTACAAAATTTGTACATCGTTGCTGCACTTCACTGCAGCGATGGTAATGCAGTAACTGTATCAAAACGGACCGTATATGTCCCGCTGAATTGTACAGTCACTGTACAGTACAAACTGCATTCATATACAGCCATTGTGCAGCGTTGCTGCAATTCATCTGAAGCTAGGTTTTGTAGTAACTGTACAAAAACTGTTCATGGTTGCATACCAAACGCAGTTTGTACTGTACAGCAGCTTTAAATTTAATTACGGAATTCAATATGTAAAATTTTTGAAAAAAGCTGAAAATTTAATAATCTTGATCCTATTATTTTCGGTTTTGGTGTAAAATCCAATGGAAAGTTAGCTTAAAAAGAAATTCTATATTAAACAAAAAAATATATAACTGAAACAGCATACAGGAACAGGATACAAAATATAAAATGAAATATGTATATATAAATTAAAATATGATAAAAAAAAATTTCTTCGGAGGTTTATACATTTTGGGTTTGGCTGCTCCACACTCCACTCTCATACAGGTTTCTCAACCATGTTTTTAGTGTTGTTTCAACTTCAGTCTGCGTGGCATTTTCGCAGCTCTTGTTCCTTCGTATGGCTACTAAAATAGGAGGAATATGAGGTGAGAAAAAAAGAATTTTATCTTGTGCCAATATAATACCTAAAATTGCTTTTGTAAAATTGGAAAATTTCGAAAATTCCACTTTCTGCTGGCGTCCCGTCCAGTTGAGCTTATGACCCAATTATTTTGATAGAAAGGATGTTTCCTCCTATCAATCTAAAAAAAATTATATTGAAACTGAAAGTAGTTACACACTAAACGAAATAAAAAAAATTGGTATACATATTTGAATATTTGGAAATCTATAACAACGCATAGTTTATATTGACAGTTGCCTGATACTCTCTGTTACCGTAATCTCTTTTAATTGATTTGTGTTCCTGACACAACCCTAATAAAAAATGGCAAATTTATACTAAAAAACCGTAAAAATCTATTCGAAAGAAGTTTGTTATGAAAACATTCACTTACAATTTTTGAGAAGAATTGAATATCTTCAAGATTCCGCCCAAACACTTCAAGTTGGTTTAGTGTTGCTAACGTTTCCAAATCGTACCTCAATTCAGTCGTATTTCCTCCTACTGGTACGTTTTGTGTTCTTTCACACAAATTCGATATATTTGCTTCAATACGGTGAATACACTGCACACTTTCAAAACCGAACAATAAAACGTTCAATTGAAATATTACGGAGCAATAATTAATGATTTTATAAGGCGCTAAAACCAATATTCTATCTTTCACCAATCTTTACGCGACCTCCCAACCACTGCACTAACTTGCTTAACAATAAAATATGGCGTCTAACGTAAAGACACCGTACCGAATAGTAATGGGGTCATCTTCGGATAGGTCGGAGTCCCTACGATGCCGTGCCTAGCAACAAAGCATTTGGACCTTTTGCAGTTATTACATCACAGTTACTGCACATTTACTGAACTTCACTGGTTGCGCATGAGACACTTAATTTTTGTTGCGCAGAAACTGTACATCAACTGTACTTCAAATACTGCATTCTTTGAAATGCATTATTAGCAATACAGAAACTGTGCAGTTTTAATACAACAATTCATGTGCTGCATTCAGGTGGCACTTGTAACGCAGTATCTGTACAGTTGCTGTATGTTGTGTTTGCTGGGTTCATTTATTACATCCAGATTGAGGGGAGTACACATCTGGACCGTTCGGCAAGAAAATCTGATCAATCGGATGTAGATCATTTTGCTCGGTGTATTTCGACGGAGCAAACGGATTCTTTCCACAGAACAGAAACAGAAATTACTTTTCTGCCTTTGCCAATGGCTTTTATCCGCATTTATGAGTTTCCTGCTTCGAATATTCTTGAACAGTCTGTTAAAATATAGTGTCTTATGTTATTTGTTGTGTAGTAATAAATAAAAAATGTCGTTTGATGAAAAATTAATGATTCAAAATATTGAATCATCTCAACCAAGGGGTAGAAGTGTTGAGAGCTATACAAAGGAATTAAAATAGAACCCAGACTACCTCTACGGCCGAATAGACCTTTGAGCATGAGCACTAATTTGATATCTGGCAAACAGCAAAAACGCTCCGTACCGTTCGTTTATCACAGAAAAATCTGACAAATCTGTATAATCTGTGATCACGTGACTAAAAAATCCGTCCGCTCTCGGATGTTGTTGCCGAACGCGCTATTTGATACTTCAAAATGACATTACATGTCATAAACCTGTCATAAACTATGGTCTGAAATAGATGCATGGAATACCTGGTGTTGGCACTGATTAGATTTTGTTCAAGACATTCTTGTCGCTCGAAAATCTGTGATGGGGTCCTACTTTTCAATTCTCCCGAAAGGGGTCGCGCTATTTTCCGTTGCCGCAATAGCGCCACGACCGCGAAATATTGCGGATAATTCCGGAACTAGGGCCTGGTATACATACAATCCAGAGTGCCCTATTCGAAGTACAATTTTTGGTCACGATTTTTAGTCTGGTTTGAACCACTGATCTCTGACAGGGATAACTATTTTGTAGGGCTCGTCGAAGCAGAATCAGGCGCACCCGCGCACGCACCCACGCACGGTCCCCTCTGTGGAGGTGGGACGGACAACTTTTGAACTGAAATTTGATGAATATGAGAATAATATTTTAACAAAAATACACTGATATTCAAATACCTTCTCATCAATTCTTATTTCAATACAAATTAATCTGCTCAGAAATCGATAAAAACTTCTGAATATCCCTCAAGATTACCTGAATATAAAACCCAATCACAGCTTGGAATCACGTGAAATAAACAACAGCTCAACATATTACTCGTTTTCTAGGTTGGTGATTTAGCCCGAGCCCATATTCATTCGATGTTTTCTGGATCTCCTGGGAACCATCTATTTCTCGTAAAACTATGTACAGTTACTCGTGGAACAGCCTGTATTTCAAAAGATGCCGAAACCTCCGTTCTTCAGAAATCGTTCTCGAAATTTCAGGTTATAAAAATTGACGCCTCTGCTTTAGATCGATACATCAGATGAATAGGAGTTGAAAATAAAATATAATTCCATGAAAATGGTAGCGTTTGCGTTTTGAAACTATAATCCCTAAAATGTCTTTCATAACATCTTTCTTTCGCTAAGATTTCATGATAATAAAATGCCATATTGAACGCGTTGATAAACTATCATCTTATGGATTCTAATTAACAGTTCAATACCGTAATCATTAATGAATGTGATACCTTCAAAACACGTCAAAACCATACTTCTTTTGAAAAAATTAAAATACATTTTTTCATTTTCAGATAAACTTTGTGATAGGTGCTTTTTACGATGGTGTATATCTGCTCGGAATGGCATTGAACGAAACTCTGTCTCAAGGCCAAGATATTAGAAATGGCCGAATGATCACAAGTAAAATGTGGAATAGAGATTTTCATGGTGAGTACCAATATATTGTAGTGATTTTCTTTTGAGGTAAATGGGACATTTTTTGGGTAGGTCTCATTTTGAATAGACAGGGTGTTTGATCGAGGAATCTAACACAGTTTATAAAGGTTTTGCAACTGTTTTTATGGCTACGGTATAACGGTTGAGATAAGTTTGTTTTTCTGTTTCATTTTGGCTGAGATAGCACCTTTTATTTATCTTGTGATTTCAAAAGCATGAAATAACTTTGGCTGTACAGGCCATGTACACGATCCATCCATGAATCACTTATGATTTATTAAACTTCAGTCCAGCAACTTCAGAATATCGATGGAAAACTCTGAATTTTCTAAGCAGAGAATACTTTAAAATGTACATATAGTTGGTATTCCTTTCAATAATCGGAATATTCCGATCCCACGACCCATATCATTATTAATACTGTGAATTTGAAATGTCATTTCAATTTGAACCAACTGCAATTTGTCGTTAATAATTTATTATTCATCGATCATATTATAATGTCAATGATTCACGCGAAAGAATTCACCAGACGAGGCGAAGTTGAGTATTCAACTTTGTCCACGACTTTGAATCATTCCCATACAGCACACGACATCCATTGGACGTCCATTTAACGACCATATCAAGTCCAAACGTCCATGGACGTTGAATGGATGTCCATTGTACTTACAATTGTTGACGTCCATTGGTTGTTACGAACGTACGTCCATTGTACATACATATAATGTCCAAAAATATATATGAATTTTCTGTTTGAATCTCATCTATTTTCCCTGTTCCAAATGAAAATCAATAGTATTTCCAAACACAATCTTCAAATAAAATTTGTTCAATGGTGCATTTTGTTCGTCCAGTTAATGTACATTTCTGGACGTCCAGGGCCGGATTAACCCCAGGGCAAAAAGGGCAATTGCCCAGGGCGAATTCAGAATTGGGGGCGAATTCATCAAGTTACTAACTACATACGGAAATCACTGAAATCGAGAAAAGCGATTCCAAACAATAGATTTGATATAACAAATAAATCCCTACAAAAAATTTGCACAGACATACTTCTTGTGGTGAACCTCTATATAGTTCATTGATAGGATATTTGAATAATACTAGGAACAACTTTTAATCTTGTTATATTTTTTTATTTGTGCTTGTTGCCGAATGTATGTTCATTATCATTGTGATGATAAATAATGTTTATTTCTATTTTTTCGTGACTGACCTGTTCATCATGTATTTAACTTTTTAAGAATATTTGTTGCGTTCGTGGATTTTTTATTTTTATTTTTTCGTGACTGACCTGTTCATCATGTATTTAACTTTTTAAGAATATTTGTTGCGTTCGTGGATTTTTTATGTCCCTTATTTTGTTGTTGTTGAATAAACTAAATATATACATATATACAGGGTGTTTCACCATAAACTGGAATTTTTTCATAATTCGAACTTATTTTACATGTCCTCAGTAAAAAAAAAATTTCGCCCAAAATGTTTGGAATTTTTCATGGTTGAACTATCTTTCATTCTGAATACTGAGGTGAAAACAGAATAAAAAAATATCAATTGGTTTTATTTTTGTAGCCTTCCAAAGATTACGCTCGGAGAACTTCCATAATTTTTATTCAAAAAACTGGAAGCCGTACGAAGGCCAAAATTGTGCTAATGGGCTGCCAGAATGACCCGGACAGAAATATCAATTCATAAACCAAAAAAATTTTTTCAAAAAACTTTGGTAGGATTCGAACTCTACGAGTTTGAATTAGGTTTATTTTAATGTTATAAATTTGCGTTACCAAAGCGACGCTAGTAAATCGAATGTGGAGAGTTCGATTCTCACCAGTTTTTTGAAAAAAATTTTTTTGGTTTTTAAATTCATATTTCCGTCCGGGTTACTCTGGCAGCTCGTTAGCCTAAATTTGGCCTTCGTACGGCCTCCAGTTTTTTTAATAAAAATTATGAAAGTTCTCCGAGCGTAATCTTTGGAAGGCTACAAAAAGAACACCAATTGATAGTTTTTTATTCTGTTTTCACCCAAGTATTTAGAATTAAAGGTAGTTCAAACATAAAAAATTCCAAAAATTTTGGGCGGAATTTTTTTTCACAAGAGATGTAAAAAAAAAGTTGAGTTCGAATTTTGAAAACATTTTTTCACGGAAAATCTCAGAAAATCGAGTACGTTGAAAAAGTGCTTTCCAAATTGGCAACCGAGAAAAAAATTCAAACTTTGCAGGCTTTCTGCCATTTTGAAATTTTTTTTTCAGAATTCTACACCACAATTGAATTGAGCCCTATAAAATACTGAGATGTGACTAGTAATCGTTATTTCGAATGTCACGCATAACTCACCACAGTTATCAGAATATCGCTCAAAGTTGACATTAAACACCCTCCTGTATCTCGCTTATGCGTCAAAAACGGGGTATATGTCATAAGGCAAACATTACTTCCTCGGTGTCATCTACACGGCTATATATGTTTGTCGTCCAGTTTATGGTGAAATACCCTGTATATAAGTTTTTTTTCATTCCACTTTTTTTCCAACTGCCTGTATGATATATTCGTATTTATTCATAATTTTTGTTGGCTGTTACTTTTCGATGAAAAAAAAATT
Source organism: Adalia bipunctata (assembly GCA_910592335.1). Taxonomy (NCBI): domain Eukaryota; kingdom Metazoa; phylum Arthropoda; class Insecta; order Coleoptera; family Coccinellidae; genus Adalia; species Adalia bipunctata. The sequence goes on along the minus strand of OU342949.1, from coordinate 5,731,539 downwards.
CATCATGAAGATATCCCTGTTCGTTTTTTATTAAATGATTTTTGTAATGTGGGGGGGTGGAAAAATATATTGTGCCCTGGGCGCCAAGTGGTCTTAATCCGGCCCTGTGGACGTCCATTGTACATCCAACAGTGAACATTCATTGTACGTCCAATTCAGATACATTATTAATGGTGCATTTTTTGTTCGTCCAGGTAATGTACATTTCTGGACGTCCATTGTAAATCCAACAGTGAACATTCATTGTACGTCCAATTCAGAAACATTATAGACGATTCGCAAATGAGCGCCATATCGGCCATGTTTCAGACCGAAACGAAAGTTAATTCCAGAAGAAATTATTCCAAAAAGAAAATAAATCAGTAAAACTGAGATAAATCAGATACCGCGTGCATTGATATAAATATCAACAACTGATATCTGATTAATCTCAGTTTTACTAATTAATTTTTCCTTTTGGAATAATTCCTTCTAGAATAAACTTTCGTTGGATAATTATTATTTTCGGACAAACCGATAACTATGTACGATTCTCACGCTCCCGCCTTCATGTTTCTTATGTGAAAACTCACATTCTTGCTTGCTGAGGAGATACAGTGACTATATTACCAAAGACTATAGTCTTTGATATTACCAAAGACTCTATTCCTCTTTGATATTACCATGTAGTCACTGGAAGGAGAAAATGAGAGATATGCCATCTATCTTCGACCGCGTAACTTCGAGAGCGAATTGTTTGTCTAATTCATAACTAGATGTCGCCATGCGGTTGTCTTTCCCCAGAACGATCTTCCGTTTTGTTTTAAGAGGACCTTCGTTCCGCTGCATAGATCCGTTGATCCGTACAAGATCATGAAATGATGTTGTTGGAACATTCGCTAGGTTCCTGGATGATGATGTGTGGCATTGTGGCTTGTGGCAAGCTGATTAGAACGAGTCAGATCCCAAGGCGTGTGATGACTGATGATGTTATAGGTTATAGGTATATCTACCTCTACTAACTACTAGATAGATATACCATTAACACTAGATATTATCTAGTAACGCCGTATCTGATTAATTTCAGTGTTACTAAATAGTAAATAATTAACTGGATTTAAATTGCTTTGAATATTTCTTTATATTATGAACAATAATAATAAACATTGTTCATACATATGACATGCAATGGATGTCCAAGATAGGCACAATGTACATCCATTGGACGTTATCTGGACTTGAATTGTACGTCCAAAGTGGTGTCCTGGACGTCCTTTGGATGTACTATGTACCAATTCTGGACATCCTATGGATGTCTCGAACATCCATAATAAATGTCCATTGTTCATCCAATGTACGTACATGTGCATCCAATGTACGTACAATGGATGTCCAAGATAGGCACAATGTACATCCATTGGACGTTATCTGGACTTGAATTGTACGTCCAAAGTGGTGTCCTGGACGTCCCATGAACGTCCTTTGGATGTACTATGTACCAATTCTGGACATCCAATGGATGTTTCGAACATCCATAATAAACATCCATTGTTCGTCCATTGTACGTACATGTGCATCCAATGTACGTACAATGGATGTCCAAGATAGGCACAATGTACATCCATTGGACGTTATCTGGACTTGAATTGTACGTCCAAAGTGGTGTCCTGGACGTCCCATAAACGTCCTTTGGATGTACTATGTACCAATTCTGGACATCCTATGGATGTCTCGAACATCCATAATAAATGTCCATTGTTCATCCAATGTACGTACATGTGCATCCAATGTACGTACAATGGATGTCCAAGATAGGCACAATGTACATCCATTGGACGTTATCTGGACTTGAATTGTACGTCCAAAGTGGTGTCCTGGACGTCCCATAAACGTCCTTTGGATGTACTATGTACCAATTCTGGACATCCTATGGATGTCTCGAACATCCATAATAAATGTCCATTGTTCATCCAATGTACGTACATGTGCATCCAATGTACGTACAATGGATGTCCAAGATAGGCACAATGTACATCCATTGGACGTTATCTGGACTTGAATTGTACGTCCAAAGTGGTGTCCTGGATGTCCCATGAACGTCCTTTGGATGTACTCTGGACATCCAATGGATGTTTCGAACATCCATAATAAACATCCATTGTTCGTCCATTGTACGTACATGTGCTGTGTGGGTTATTTTTTAAATAATCACAATTTTTCAATTGATCGAAAAATATCATAAAATGGATTGTGATGTTTTATTCGACAGTCCTGTATAAAATAAACATTTATTACAGAAAGAATTATTATCGTTGATATTATTATCACTTACCTAATGATTTGAGTGAGTGGCAGCTTGAACCTATGAGACTCATGAAAATAAATATGATGTACGTTTTGTCTCAATTATAAAATACAAAGAAAACATCAAATGCATGAAATGAGAGCAAAATTAATCAAAGTTAATCAAAGCATAAAGTACAATAAAAAAGGAATAGTTATATTCACAAGCAGGAATGCTCAGAATCAAAACATTTATCAGAGGAGGTCTTGAAATTTTACTGTGCTTGATGCTATCAAAATCTTCCGTAACCTATTCCTCGTCTCGAACTCGAAAATTGTTGTCTCTGAAGAGTCCTGAAATTATTCGAGAGTCGTCGACAAATTTGAATTATCTACTCGTATATAAATACTATTATTCACTTGATGATTTACTCCTTACCACCTCGTCTAGTAAACCTCTTTTGCGTGAAATATTGGCATCATAACATGCTCGTTGAAATATAAAGTATTCATCAAAAGACGTCCATCATTATTCATACATATGTATATATTTCAAATTCGACTGTTATCCTCATTTTCAGTGCCATATGCAGGGTGAGTTTATGAGTTGTATATATACAGGGTGAGTCTTTGACTTAACTGTAGATTCCTCTCATGAAACGAATCACTTTCTTCATGCCATTTTTCGAAATTCTGTTTCGTTTGAAAGATACAGGGTGTCGAAAATCCATGAAAAAATCATTTTTCTTTTCATATCTTCGAAACCGTTATTTCAAATGACAAAATCGTCCATCAGAGCAGTTAATTTGAATAACCATGGAACGTTTTCGCACCACGTTTACTCTTATTGATAACTCGCATCCCCAGAGACGCCGTACGGTGCGTACATACAGAAGAAGCTATTGCTACTGTAGAGCGTAGCATTGAGGAAGACCCGAATGAGTCCATGGTGTCGGTATAGAGCCATGATTACTAACTTTTTCATTCCTGAATTGAACAACCATGATGTCCAGGAGCTGTGGTTCCAACAAGACGTCGCAACATGTCACACAGCTCGTGCCACAATCGATTTATTGAAACACACGTTTGATGACCGCCTAATTTCACGTTTTGGACCAGTGAATTGGCCTCCAAGATCTTGTGATTTAACACCGCTAAACTACTTTCTGTGGGGCTATGTAAAGTCATTGGTCTATGCGGATAAGCCACAAACGCTTGATTATTTGGAAGGCAACATTCGCCGTGTTATTGCCGCTATACGGCCACAAATGTTGGAAAAAGTCATCGAAAATTGGACGTCCAGATTGGACTACATCCTAGCCAGCCGTGGCGGTCATATGCCAGAAATCATATTAAAAATGTAATGCCACAAGATTATCTTTCGGATAAATAAAATTCATGTCAATCGTTGTTTCATTGCAATTTGAATTTCTATACCTCTAAAAAAAACACCCCTTACTATGTAATGAAGCCGAATTTGAAAAATGTAAAAAATTATCTTTTGTCCTGAGGAATTTACAGTTAAAATGGTATATGTTTGAGGTGTTTCTTTAGAGTTATAGGACTTCAAATTAAAATAAAACACATTTAAATTAAGATTGAAGCCATTTTTTTCAATTGGGAGGTGATTTCATGACTTTTATAATTTGAAAATAATGTCCACCACAACTAGCTCTCAGGAATCGCATTCCTGAATCCAGAATCCTGAGATTGAAAACACAAATTGACAATCTCAGGATTCTGGATTTTGTATGCAACACATACTCCCGTCTCTCATTGATGTAGGTTTTATTGATATATGCTTTCACTATGTGTTACCAAAACACTTCTTTTTTAGTGGCCCTGAAGAAGGAAACGATAGGTTTCCGAAAGCTTGGCCAGAACAATAAATGAGACAGTAATCAACATCACTGTGTTATGACTGATAACCCGATCATCGTCCTTTTCTAATTATATTATACAGTCGATATTCACATATCAATTAGTAAATTCATCTTGATTGATCAGTCATTGGCTTAATGGCCATAACTCTCGAAAGAAAATAAACAATAACAATCATAGATGGGTTAGAAAATCTGCGCACTGTCATTTCGACAAAACATGGCGGCCGACCAATAGAAAAGGAGACACGAGTTGTCGTCACTGTGGTAATATAGCCACTGTAGGTGTAGCTACAGTGGCTATATTACCACAGTGACGACAACTCGTGTCTCCTTTTCTATTGGTCGGCCGCCATGTTTTGTCGAAATGACAGTGCGCAGATTTTCTAACCCATCTATGATTGTTATTGTTTATTTTCTTTCGAGAGTTATGGCCACCAAGCCAATGACTGATCAATCAAGATGAATTTACTATTGGCAAATAATAATCTTCACTTGTGTATGTAGCTCTTCAGTTTTTTCTGAATAATAATTTAAGTTAGAAGTTAAAGATAACCAGTATTTTCGATCTGTATCTTCGGGAAAATAGATAGCACGATTCAGTTCATTTGCAACGTCATATCTTAGATCGAATTCATGAAACATAATGTTACTTCCTAATGAAATTGAGACCTATAATATGAAATATTGCCGTAAGTTACCGATGTAAAATTCAAAAATACCGCCAAAACATCTCGACAAAACATGGCGGACTTTTGACAGTTTTATAGCCAGTTGTCGTCACTGTGGTTATACAGTCACTGTAGGTGTAGCTTTTTGGGGGCGCCCTCTGCTGAGCACTGGCTCAAGCGTAGAGCTGCGTGTGCAGTCGCCAAACAATGAATACCAGCTTGTCTCCCTATACCTAATCATCAGTAAAATTTTTTAATCTCATGAATTTATATCTTACATAGTTTATCATCAGGTTTTAATCCGATTACCGATTGGTTTGTTGGTATTGAATTTTTTTTGATTACCTTTTCTCTTTTGAAGGAATAACGGGCCATGTTCGTATTGACGACAATGGCGATAGGGATGCTGATTACTCTATCCTAGATCTGGACCCTATTACTGGAAAGTTCGAGGTGGTAGCCCACTATTACGGCTTACATAAACGGTATTCGCCCGTATCTGGGAAGAAAATCCATTGGCCTGGCAGTAATGAAGCACCTCCACCAGATACACCCAGATGCGGTTTTATGGATGATAACCCTGAATGTAGGGATCATGGTAATGGCATCAATTATTCTAACAATTAAGTCTTTGTTCAAAGCTTTTTCGCAGCGGTACACTGGCCGGTATCTTTAACGGTGATTGTAAAGGATTCGATTTGTATGTATGGAAGGAACTTATTTTGGTGGGAGAAATATGGCTTTTTAATCGCAGATATCATCGGACGAAACTGAGTATTTTTGTCAGGAAATATCGTGTTTGTAATATTTTTATTCCAATAAGGCTAGTGCTCGAGTATTTCCTCAATTTCAATCGGGAAATATGAACTTTGCACCAATTCCAGAAAATCGTATCAGGCGCGTATTCGGCCCAATTTTTACAAATGGCAAATCTTTTGAACAGAATTCGGAAAATAAAAAAAAGGTTTTTTTTTTACTTCAATAATCTACAGTTGGAATAAATGTACGAGTCAAAGACTCACCCTGTATAAATCTTTTTTTTTTTCGTTAGTTACATCCCACACAATTTGAGATGCACTCCCTTATGGCAAAGGTTTCCGTTTGGAACATAGAAAGACAAAAGCCCATTGCTAGGGCTAGTTATATCGAGGAACCGTATCACCGGCTCCGACTCGTCCATCTTCGGTCTTCGAGCCATCGGTTTGAAACACCTGAGATCCAGCAGGAAAAACCATTTCGCCGTTAATGCATTGTTCGCGACTTGGTAATGTCACGCTGAAGATTTTCTGAAACTCGTGCTTTATAGTTAGGTTGGCTGTGACCACATCTAAGAGCTGATGCTTACACTCATACAGAATGCGAAGATGACCTGTGTAGTCACCAGATTTCAGTTCCCGCTCGGCATTCCTGATTGAAGTATTCAATCGATTGTTCTGGAATGATCGTCAATATTTGGTGGTGCAATTGCGGTGAAAAATAATGGAACTTATGGTCAGTCGAACCACAGGCCAACAAACAAAAATACTCTCTCTCGAGAATCAATCCACCTCCTGAAAGGGTTTCTTCCAGATGATAGGAAGCAAGATAGGAAGCAATAGTTCCTGATCAGTATTTGCCAAGCGAACTCCGCTTATGGCTATGTTATATGCTCTTTATATTACCAGAGATATACGCATGCGCCGGCACCAGATAAAATTGAGAGTGTTACCTGAGTCAAGCGCACGCAGATTTTCTTTGCATTCTTCAACTAAAATTGAGAATACTTATATCATTAAATATAAATGGATAGGTAAATGTAGGTATCTCCATTAAAACTTGAAATCATCTCACCTACACACAACCAAACTTATATGGAATCACCCAGTATCAAGATGAAATATTATTTTGATATCTTTTTCGTTAGAAGCAAATAAAAAGTGTATGTGTTTACTCACAAAAACAGTTAGGTTCATAAGCACTTGATAAGATTTGGCTTTGCAGTGTCGATTTTACCATTTCGTTCGAACGTCGCAGTGAATTTATATTTTATATTTTGTTTTTTTGCGAAGTTTTAAAAAAAATGACTTATGTGGGGTTATCGGAAGTCCAGAGAGGCAGAATTATTACTATGGCAGAACAAGGTATGTCACAAAGACAGATTGCAAGAACGGTGGGGGTTACACAAGGGGTTGTTTCAAAAACCTATGCAAGGTTTCTGGAGTTAGGAACCCTAAAGAATAGGCCGAGAAGAAGTCGTAGAAGAGTAACTACAGAAGGGCAGGATCGCTTTTTAGCCCAAACAGCAAGAAGAAATCCCGCAGTATCTAATTCAGAGCTTCAAAGGCAAATTTTGCAAGCTACAGGTGTTAGTGTTTCTGTCGAAACTATCAGAAAAAGACTTCGCGCTCGGGAATTATTCAAGAGAAGAGCGTTAAGAGTTCCAGAACTATCAAGGCAAAATAAAGTTGACCGTTTTAATTGGTGTTTAGAGCATGAAAATTGGACTATTGAAGATTGCAAAAATGTCTTATTTTCGGATGGGACCAGAATTGGCCTACGATCAGACGACCGGCGTGTTCGCATTTTAAGAGGTAGAGGGAGGCAAGCTAGGCTCCAAGCTGCAAGACCGATCCCTAAATACAAAGGAGGTACTGTAATGTTTTGGGGCGGAATTATGTTTGGTGAGAAAACTCCTTTAATTCCCATTAGACAATCTCTGACAGGGCCTAGGTATGTTGATCTAGTGCTACAACCTGAAGTGAGGCTCTGGCGAGGTGCTTTTGGAGATTATTTCCTATTTATGCAGGATAATGCACCTCCACATACCAGCAGAGTTGCAAAAAATTTTTTCGAAACAGAAGGTGTGACTGTTTTAGAGTGGCCTTCTTGTTCACCGGACCTTAATCCTATCGAGCACTTGTGGGATAGGATCAAAAGAAAAATTAGAGCTCGTCAAATGATCCTGGTAACGCAGAGCAACTTATACAAGCGGCTTTAGAGGAATGGGCAAATGTTACAGAAGAAGAAATTAACAACTTAATAGAAAGCATGCCTCGTCGAATTCAAGCTTGTATCAATGCCAGGGGTGGTAATACTGATTATTGATTTGTTAAAATCGTTTTATTTGTTGTTCAATTCTCAGTTACATAAAAATTATTTTTAGAGAAATTTACACTTTTAATTTTCTGTTCTATTATAAAAATAATCTTTTAATAATTTATATTATTTTTGTAATAAACTTGTTTTGGGAAAACTGTTCTTCACTTTTCAGCAACTTTTTTTTAATTAAAATTCGTTTTTTCCAAATAACAGGGTGATTCCATATAAGTTTGGTTGTGTGTATATCGGCCGAACGGATTTTAAAATCTTGATGTCGCCTACAATATCCATGAACCCAGTGAGCGAGCACGGGAGACGAACATGGACTGAAGGATCCTTGTAGTACCTAGTTCTGCTCCTAAGGGCCGATAAAAAAAATGTCCAATTCTAAGTTGAAGTACCATAAGCTAAAGAATCAGATAAATGCTAGCGAGTAGAATCATTTGGACAATAACATATTCTTATCTTCTTTCTTGAATGTTCATAGACTCCACAGAGGATGGTAAATGATTAAATTAAATAACCATTTACCATCAGTTACCGGTCAGTTTACAGGTAGATGAATAACCGGCCCGAATAATGTAAAACTTAGCCTTGGGATTCGTTGAAAACCACGTTACTAGTAACAGATTTTAATCGGAAAAACCAAAATAAATTCAATTTCAATTGAACCCCAACACGAATGGAAGAATAAATGTACGTACCTACATCAAATAACACTTGGAATATTCTTACCAACATCAGCCAAACGGATTGTCAAATGGACCTCGATGTCGTCTCCAATATTCATGATCACAGTGATGGAGTGTGGTTTCGTTTTCAATAAGATTTATTGTTGCACAGATTCTTGTGATTTGTTGAAAACCACGTCATTGGTAACAGATTTTACTGAAAACAACCGAAAAAGAGATTACAAACATACAACCCTGAACGAATTAAAGTTTTAGTTGCAGAGTAGAATTCGATTTTCCAATTGAATCTAAATCGCAGATGTTTTAGTGCCCAGAAAAAATACAATATTTTCCGAATTCGTGAATATAAAAAAATAACATTAAGCGTTAGCAAATATATTCACAAATCAATAAACTGAATATGAATAAGAAAATGCTTGCACATGTCCATGCGCCCAAATTCTAACAAATTCTTTCTGTATACAACTGATTGACTCACGAGTCACGAATATGGGAATTCTTCGTAATGGTGAAATTACCTTGAAATGATCGAAGTATACGAAATTGGTAATTTTGATTATTCATAATATTCACTTGGTGTGAACAACTATTCTATCATATCCAAAAAAATCGAGTTCAAGAAATTATTATTTCTGGTACCTATTATCATCTCGATGTCACTGAGAATACGTTTTCCCCTGAATAAGTGTTCATGAGTATTTTGTTCATGAGGACTCCCACGTTTTGTCTGAAATAAAATTTCATTGTACATTAATTAATATACCATTTTGTTCCGAAAGAGCTTTACATGTTGATATTTTATGGAAGTTTCACTTTGGGAGTTCTTCTAGTATCAGCTACCACACTGCTTTTCTTATTGTGCAAGTAAGTCTTTTCATGAAAATGTTGATGTTGTCTCTGAGTGTTCCCCTTATTTCTTCTTCCTTGATTGGTCCTCCGTTACAGTGGTTTTCCTATTTCATTTAGATCATATAGGAAAATTATTGAATGTAGTCATTACGACTCAACGCAGCATGTTTTACAGGCATATGAAAACAACTGCTGATTTGAATAATATGAGCTGGAGAATCCGACCTGAAGATATTATTTTAGAGAGGGGAAAAAGTTTCGGTTCGAAACTGGCTCTACAAAAACTAAATGAGGTATGTATACACACTCAATTATTTCTGTTTGCTGTCGAAATCATGCAAAGGCTGTACCTATGTACCAGAATCGGACCTGATTTTTATATTATAAAATATAAATTGAGAGTGTCGCCAAGTTCGAGTGCCTATTGGACGTTTCTGAAGAACTGAACATATTTGAAATCTTGAAATTTGGATTATAATATTGTTCGAAATTCTCTAGTGAGCTTGAATAATGAAAATAATAACTGTTCTTTATTGCCTATGCAATGGTTGTGAAATAACTATAATCAATCAAAAATGAATACATAATCGATGAATATAGATTTTTTCCTTATTTCTTCTATTTTCTCTCATCCTGTATAAAGCAGAGAGTAACTAACAGAGATTTTCTATGCAGGGTGTATATGAATAACACTGGAAAAATAAAAGGGTTGATTGCTTGGGAATGATTGAAGTGGGTATTTGGTATAAAATTTTTTGAAAAACCATCCCCCGGAACAGTTATACCACTCCGAATATCACCAAAAAAAGTTTTTCCTTTTTATTTTCCCTCTATATTAAGCTAAGGAAACGAAACTTGGTAATTATAATTTTCTCATTGAAATTACACATGTTGAAATTTCTTCTACCCTGAATTATATTATGCGAAGAAAGGGTTGAAATAGTAACCTTCTAAGATATTTTTTCTCACAACTTTTTTTCTGGTGAAAATTTTCCATAAAAAAATCGCTGAAAAGCTCAGTTCATATACTAACTTTTTTATTTCCACAAGTTTTTTCGAACACTCAATAATTTGCGAGAAAAACATGAATGGATTGCAAGCTCATGTTGAAAAGTATTTTATTGGATTATAGCCAACCCAATTATAATAATTTTACTTTTGAAAGAAATGAATGAATTGAAATGAAAGAAAAATCTGTCAAATACCTATACAATACAACTACAATAAATGTTGGAAATGCCCGCCTTCAGCTTTATATGCAGGAAAAATAAAAAATAAACAATAATTTTTGTTGATCTTCGGAGGGGTGTAACTTTTCTGGGAGGAGGTTTTTCAAAAAATCTTATACCAAAAAGCCACATCAATTTTCTGCAAAGAATCCACGCTTTCATTTTTTCGGTGGTATTCAGATAAATCTGAACAAATAATAGGTGTAGGACCTACACCTATTATTTGTACAGATCTGTTATATTAAAGGTCGTCATACATCACAATTAGTTATTCAGATACACCCTGTATATTGCAGTTGAAATATGGAAAATATTCATCTCACTTCGCGGCCCCTAGGGGGGCCAAGACCAAGACTTTTGACGATGTATGTATTTTCAATGATTTGTTCTTTGTAAATTTGCGTATACATTAGAACATGAAGCACAAACCATTTTACACTATCATTTTTTTTTCGTTCAATTATTGAATGCGTAATTACACACAAGATGGATATACTTATAAGATGGATGAAGGACTACTCAAAATATCCTGATCTCACGTCGGTGCTTTCCGATGTTATTCAAGAAAATATGCATGCTTTTCTCCTTGCCCTAAAGTGGATATTAACTCAGAAAATATCCATTTTAGGGCAAGGGTGTGATGCATACACTCACATTATTTTTCAACGTAGATTCAATATCTGCCATAAAAAAATGGGGTTCTAATTTGAAAAAATTGATTTTTCACGATTTTGTCATCCCTAACTTTGAAAGCGATTTTTTCACCCCCTGTATCATGAATCGCGATTTTGATTTTTAAAGTGGATACATCAATCTTACATCTTGAAAAATCCCAAAAATGAAAATTTTCCATCCAAAAACCTCGAAGTTATTCTTGTTTCAGCGGAGCTCTATTTTAGATTTTTTTTTCGAATTTTCCCGCTCAGAGAGAATTTTCCAACCAAAACTGAAAAATGTTACATCAAAATAACTTGAAATTTTCTAAGGAATCTATTTCTGCAATAGAAAAATGGTGTTCTAATTTGAAAAACGGAAGTTGACGTCATTTCCGGAAAAACCGGAGGTGCTCATGCCTTGAAAATATTTAAGATTTCATCAGCATCGTGAAATACTTATAAGTGCTGAAATTCATGAAAATACGTTCAGTAGTTTCCCGTATAAATATGGGTGAGGTTCCTCGTGAAAGACCCTGTATAGAGGTCCACCCAAACATTACAGGCAAACTAAAACGAAAATCCTAATTCCTCAAATTCATATATTGAGAATGGTGGTACGTGATTTTCTTGTTGTTTCAGTTTGGAATAACCAGTGGTAGAGCCTCTATTACATCCTCTACCTCCTTTCAAACGTCCACCAAACTATTCACCACCATAGGCATCTACAAGGGAAGCTGTGTAGCAATAAAGAAAATATCCAAGAAGAAGGTGGAAATAAATAAAAAGTTGTTATGGGAAATAAAGCAAGTGAGAGATGTAACCCATGAGAACACCGTTCGCTTCTTGGGGGCCTGCATAGAGTGTCCCACTGTCCTAATTATAACTGAATACTGCCCCAAAGGAAGTTTGAAAGATGTTTTGGAAAACGATGCTATTAAATTGGATTGGAACTTCAGAATGTCTCTGATACATGATATCGTGAAGGTACACATAACAAATTCTGATAGTTTAATTCCTTGATATGGAGCGTTTCATTGCGACCTGAAGATCTGTGCCCCAATCAGAGCTTTTCTCACCATTACGTAGCTCAGTTCTAGAGTTCTAAAAAATCTAGCAAATCTGCGAGGAGGTCACTTCCTTTTTGAAATCATCCAACCCAGGAAGATTCCGCAAGAGTGTTCCCCTTTCGGTTTTCTCCCTCTCCAGAAACTCTTTCTTATAAGTACATTTGCCTATACCACTTGAATGTTTTGGGCCAATAAAAAGAGTTTGTGCTCATTTTCGGCAGGTGTGTTGGCCCCTCCAATTACTTTGATTGCCGAATGAACAGCAACCCAGACCGATCCGACCTTGTCATTCATACCTGTTTCATCAGTTTTCTTGGGCTCCCACATATGCTCCATTCACTTTTATAAAGTGTACCGGTTGGCCATGGAATTCTGGCACATTTCACCTTGTATATGTCGAAAATGTTAGGGTATAATCATTCTTCTGTCAGTTGAATAAGCAACGTTACCGTTTCTACATATATGTCGTAGTAATTAGGTATTTGCGAATTGTTCATTTACTTCGGGAGAATAATGAATTTGAAAAAATATCATGTGAATTCAATAATTTCTGAGAACTGGCGAATTTTGAAGAAACTTTTTTCTCTGTTAATACTGGAAATGTTTCACGTATAAACCTTCGGCATTCTTAGTTTCCAGGCTTGATAATAATTAATGAAAAATAAACGTCGGCAATGTCTCCGAGATTCATTTATTGACGTAATGTCATTCACAAGTGCCAACCTGCGATTTTTTCAGGTAAAAAAACTTGATGAATCTAAAACTTGGCCAACCGCGATACTTTATAAAAGTGAATGGAGTATACTAACTTAGAAACTATAAAAGCTCAGTGTTTTAATCACAGCATACCATCTTTGTGTGAAAAACACCACCTTTGAGATTCGACGATAGAGCGGCTTTCCACCAATCAAAGGGTGTTATTACTTAAAGAAAAGAAAAAGAGATGTTATTGAAAAATTTTGAAGATCTCTCTCCATGAAGGGAGAAAGTATGGGAACAGCCCGTCGCACTAGGGACAGGACTTAGTGTTCAATAATTTTCCAGAGAGAGGGATGGTAAATGAAGAAACCGAAATTAAACTCTAGAACACGATGAAATTAACGGTTTTGCACACACTATCTATAACTCAATCACAGTCGAAAGAATAGAATATCGAAACAATTGGTCATTTTGTCAAAACGAAATCATATCATCAAGACAAAATCAAATTATCAAATCGAAATTATCATATCATATCATATCAAATTATGAAAGCAAAATCGAATTATCGAAACCAAATCGAATTATCAATACAAAATCAAATTATTAAAACAAAATCAACATCATCAAAAACTTGGGGTGATTTCAAAACATCACGAGTACTGAAAACTTGGGGATATTTCAGGACTCTGGAGTCAAAGTTTTTTTGAAGTCGCATGCAGCTTTCTACCAATGCTCAAATGAGCAAAGCATACGCAAAATTATCTGTTCTTTCTCCTTCCGGCAGGTAATCCAAAAAAACCACAAAAAACGTCACTTACTCAGTGTCCGCAGATCAATTTCACTACCAGGTTTACTGACGAGACGTGATCTGAATAATTCTGATTAATTTCTTTAAACCTTCAACTTCTGACTTAACGCTTTAACCGCTATTCCCCGAATAGCACTTTTCTGTCTCCTCTTGAGACCGTACTTAAAATAAAAATTGAATTAATTCTTGAATATTCCTAACAACCGAAACCCGAGTCAACTGAGAACTTTCCCGTTTGAGACTCTCCATCAGGTGCACTTTAACTTCCGATTCAAACTTAATTTCGCTATTTCCCGAATAGCACTTTTTTCATCTTCGCTTTGAGACCGTAATTCTAAACACTGAGAATTACGGTCCCGAGTCGACTGAGGACCTTTCCGTTTAAGGCTTCTCCAGCTACTGCTTCTTCTTCGTTTTTCAAAGCAATTAAAGATTTCTTTTTTCACCTCCTATGGGTGGATTCCGAAAGGGTAATGTAAGTCACATGAAATTTTTGGTTAGTTGCAATTTTGCCAGTCCCACGATCTTAGCCTCGAATTTCCTGCTGTCGTCTGCACTTAGGGTCCTGAGACGATTTTCTGACAACGGTTGAGTTTCATGAGGAAACTTGACCTGAAAATTAATAATTTCAATCGTAAGCGTCTAGCTTACATCCTGTGCTATACCGATAAGCAACAAGGTAATTTTCGGCGCCATGAATATTAATTTCAGAACGAAATATTCCGATTTATTACATTTGCATACTTCTGATGAAACAAATTTCAGGGCATGGTATACATTCATGGTTCAGATGTAGCTGTTCACGGCAAGCTGAGATCTACTAATTGCTTGATAGATGGTAGATTTGTTTTGAAAATTTCTGATTTTGGGCTTCCAACCCTGACTACGTCCCATCAGATCGTACGAAACGCAGTGTACTATGAAAGTGAGTAGAGTAGCTAAATACAAAATGTTTAAATCGTTCTGAAGGTTTGAAAATATATATGAATTTTTCTCAGAAATGCTCTGGGTTGCTCCCGAGCTGCTCCCTCTCACGGTCATCCCAGGCAATCCAGCTACTCAAAAAGGCGATGTTTATAGCTTCGCAATCATATTGGAAGAAATTATTGTGAGAGGAGGACCTTTTACTGCCGCCAGGCAATATCTGGAGCTTCCAGGTAGATGAGACTACCAATGAATCCTCGCAAAATCCGGGAGATAGTTTCAGTTGAATCATTATATTTCAGATATAATATCCAGAGTAGCTTCTAAGGAGAATCCTCCCTTCAGGCCGGCCATTGAGAATGGAGATTGCCCGGAAGATCTACTTGATTTGATGGAAAAATGCTGGAGTGATAACCCGGAGGACAGGCCTAATTTTGATTATATCAAAATAACGTTACGAAGTATAATGAAGTACGTACGAGTATGTACATTTCTGATTTCTGCAGTGTCTTCAATAGATTAATTTCAGACAAATGTTTCATTCGGAAATAGGAATAAAAGCTCTTAAGGTGGAACACATTGTTGCCACGTCACGTGAGCTCACGTGAGGTCAGGTTCAACTTATGGCGCTAGACACACAATATGTGACATTCGCGCTGTCATGAGCTATTAATATCAGACGTAATATCACGTGCGGCCAGAAAATGTAGATTTGCGGAATTATAGATCTTGCGTGCTATCACGTGACAGCAGATACTAACCTAGCGACCGCGTGAATCACACCAATGCGTTTATAAGCGCATAAACTTCCATGCATTCGTGGTTGCACATTTTGCGAAGGGACGTCATGTTTCGTGAGCTCACGTGACGTGATAACAATGTGTTTCCGCCTTTAGGCCTCTGTTTGAAAAGTTACACGCTTTCAAGAATGAGACAAAATATATTTTTTTCTGGGCATCAGAAGTGAAAACAAGCGAAATAAATTCAACTCACAATTTGTGCAAACAAAACGTGAAAGGCCATCTACAAGATTTCTTCGACACCGTTAACAGAACGTGTATGGCCGGCATAATGCCGGCCATACACGTTACGGTCTACCGGAGAGGTATACCTGCGCAGGTCAACCGGAGCGTGTGTGGGATTAGACCTGTGCAGTTTTTTCAACCTGTACAGGCGACCGGTGCAAGATCGAAAATCAATATTTTTGAGTGACATCGTACGTTGTGCCTGTGTGTGTGTGTGTGTGTGTGTGCATGTACAGGGTGGGCAAAATTGGTGCTACATGAACTAAAACATATGATACATTTCTGAGACGGGAAAAAAGGCGATTCTTTCTAAGTCATTTCAAACTACTGTTTCCATAAGAAAATACACAGCTTACGCCACTGGATTGCTATCAGAAAAGTGCCTGTATAATGTTTTTATTCCAACATCCTAGCATAAACAGAAACGGAGATAATGACCAAAGTTGAAATCGCCAAAATTTCAATTTTGGCCTATAACTCGGAAAAGAAAGAAGATAGAGGAATACAGTTGATGGCATTATCAGTTTCTTGAAAAAAGAGGACTATAAGGTGCCATTCATTTTTCTCTATCTCCTCGGGTTAAAAAGTTTTAGTTCATGTAGCAACAATTTTGCCCACCCTGTACACCGGTCGCCTGCGCAGGTCACGTCATTTGCTGTCATAAACGTTGTCGCCGTCAGTTGTCTCCACGTCGAGTAGTGAATGATATCGTATTGCCACCTGTATCAAAAATCAATACGCAAAAATGGCACCAACAGATTCTACTAAAAAAGTCCTTGAAGATTTTATTGAAATATATAAAACGCATTCATGCCTATCGCAAGTCAAAAACAAAGCGTACCATGATCGAGACAAAAAAGAAGCTGCAGAGACACGACCGACGTGCGGTATACCTGCACAGGTATACCTGCGCAGGTATACCTCTCCGGTAGACCGTAACGTGTATGGCCGGCATTAGTATCTTCAATGCACTATGATAAAACGATCGATTTGGAAACAGGAGATAAAAAAAAACAGAAATAGTAACATTTTATAACCTCGCCAAAATTGGTGTCGACTTAGTGGACCAATTATGCCAAAAATACAACGTCGCTAGAAACACAAAACAATGGCCGATGGTTGTTTTATACAATCTACTGAACATAGCTGGAATAAATGCCCTCTGCATTCACAAAGCGAACCATCCTATAGAAAAAAAGTAAACAGTGATTTCATCGAAAAATTTGCTAGAGAACTCATCAACCCACAAATAGAGGCCAGGTCGAAGAAAACCTGTTTACCCACTGAGAAGACGAGTTCGCTCCCTTCTTGAAGCGATATTACCCCCACCACCTGATCTACCTGTAAAAGGAAATCATATAAGACGATGTTATATATGTATGTCCTAAAAGACGTAACAAATCCACAAGAAAAATTTGCGTGAAATGTAAGACACGCTTGCAAGAAGCATGCAGTTGATATTTGCACTGAATGTCTGGACGGTTGAAAAAATCGCCAGATTTATATGAATTTTCCATGGACCTGATTACGTTTATTGAATGTGATAAATTGTATTTTTCTCATTTGTCACGTCCTTTTTTTTTCAGAATTTTTTTTTTCGAATATTTATTATTCTTTTTCGTTTATAGCTCAAAATGTACAAGAAGCCAATAAAACCATAAAAAAACTCATACTTTTGATTTTTAAATTTCACAGTGAGATTCTTGAAATTTTTGAAGCAAAAATTATTCAACATTGAAGCAGAGACATCAACAAAGCTGAATCTCCAATTCAGTCATAAAGTTTTGTTTCAGATTATGATTTAAGGACAAATAATTTTGGAATACGTATGTAATCCGCGCGCCTAACCGCGTTAGTAAATAACTAACGAAGGGTTAACTTCCGATTCCAAAATTAACTCCGCTATTCCCTGAATAGCATTTTTTTTCGTCTTCGCTTTGATACCTTACTTCTAAACACTGAAGTATCTTAAAATCGATTCCGAAGGCTTCCCCAGCTACTGCCTCTTCTTCGTTTTCCAAACCTATCAAAGATTTCTTTTTTCCACCTACCGTGAATGGATTCCGAAAGGGCGATGTAATTCATATGAAATTAGTTAGTTGAAAATGTTGAAAGTCCCACGATCCTAGCCTCGAATTTTCTGCTGTCGTCGGCGTTAGGGCCCACACTGGTCCTTGGACGATTTTCTGACAACGGTTGAGATTCATGAGGAAACTTGTCCCGAAAATGAATAATTTCAATCGTTATCGTCTAGGCTACACCCTGTGCCATACCGAAAAGCAACTAAGTGATTTTCGAAGCCATGAATATAAATTTCAGAAGTCTATATTGGCTAACCGAAATATTTCAATTAATTACAGCTTCAACGTACACATTACACAACAGTGTTTTTGAATCATTTTTGAAAATTTCTTCTAAACACATATTTTTGACTGAAGAAATTCTGTTTTCGCAGAAGGATCTGGTAAAAAATGGAAAATATTTCATCTCTCTGAAAGATCACAACAAAATTGAAAAAAAATTCATAGGTAGCTTTTTATTGGTAGAATATGCTCCGAAATGCCATTTCTTCAACTCTTCAGCACTTTTCAGAAAAAAATTCTTATCTTTGAAAGTGTGTAACTCAAGGAGTTTTTTCACGTGGAAAATCCCCTTTGATTTTTGGCAAGGGATCACCCTCAAAAAATTTACCCTTATACTTCTTAGAATATCTATGTAATTTCTTGATTTGAATTTTTTCGTCATACTGCAGAGATTTTTGTGAGAATCTGATGGACGACCTTCTCAAACGAATGGAACAGTACGCCACGAATTTAGAATTATTAGTTAGTGAAAAGACCGAAGAACTGAGCCAAGAGAAACGGAGATCAGAAGAATTACTATATCAAGTTCTTCCAAGACCAGTGGCTCAGCAATTGATGGCCGGTGAGCTTGTACAACCGGAGCAATTTGAGTGCGTCACTATTTATTTCAGTGACATAGTCGGATTTACATCGTTGTGTGCCAAGAGTACACCTATGCAGGTATGATCGTACAAATTTCATTCAACGATATTATCCATATGACCATTGAGTTCAATATACCTAGAGGAACAACGTCATCGAACGAATTGAAGCCCATTTTAGTTGTAGTTCCTTTTTCCGAAGAAAAGAGAATCGAAATTGTTTACCCCCGCATCTGGCGGTGAGTAGCTGAACTATACAGGGTCTTTCACGAGGAACCTCACCCATATTTATACGGGAAACTACTGAACGTATTTTCATGAAATTCAGCACTTATAAGTATTTCACGATGCTGATGAAATCTAAAATATTTTCAAGGCATGAGCACCACCGGTTTTTCCGGAAATGACGTCAACTTCCGTTTTTCAAATTAGAACACCATTTTTTTATTGCAGAAATAGATTCCTTAGAAAATTTCAAGTTATCTTGATGTAATATTTTTCAGTTTTGGTTGAAAAATTCTATCTGAGCGGGAAAATTCGAAAAAAAAATCGAAAATAGAGCTCCGCTGAAACAAGAATAACTTCGAGGTTTTTGGATGGAACATTTTCATTTTTGGGATTTTTCAAGATGTAAGATTGATGTATCCACTTTAAAAATCGAAATCGCGATTCATGATACAGGGGGTGAAAAAATCGCTTTCAAAGTTAGGGATGACAAAATCGTGAAAAATCACCATTTTTTATGGCAGATATTGAATCTACGTTAAACAAGCTATAATAAAAAAATCATTTTTTTAAACAAGCTTTTATAATAACAACACTCATTCGCCATTTTGAAGCCGCCATCTTGAATTCCTCAATTTTGAAAAATCGTAATTTCCTACCCAGAAAACCCCCAGATACCAATTTTGAACAAAATCTGATCATAATTACAAAACTCGTCCGCCATATTGTAGCCGCCATCTTGAATTTTTCAATTTTGACGGAAGAATCATCATTGTCGAACCCAAAAACCCCCAGATACTAATTTTGAATGGAATCGGATGATAATTACAAAACTCATCCGCCATTTTGAAGCCGCCATTTTGTTTTTTTCTATAAAAAATATTTCATGATGCATTGTCACCAGAACTATGTACACCTGCCAAATTTCAAATCAATCGGACGATTAGAAGTGTGTCATATTCAACTTGCAAGATTTGATTACAGACAGACAGACAGACAGACAGACAGACAGACACCGGGACAGGTGAAACTAAATAAAAGCTTGTAAAAGCTTGTAAAAATAATGTTATAGTGTATGCATCACACCCTTGCCCTAAAATGGATATTTTCTGAGTTAATATCCACTTTAGGGCAAGGGTGTGATGCATACACTCACGTCTTTTATTTAATATTGTAATTCGAATGATCTACATCTCCCTTTCACAATGTTTGTAACGAAGATATATAATTTGGACGAACTGATCCTGTCTATATCATCCATAGTACTAGAGGGAAATGATTATCCTACAGATTTCTGTGAATGGATAGCTGAAGAATTGAACAGACTGTCCCGGCAGATTATAGTTCCTTCAGTAGCTACTATGTGCTCTCCGTTTTCGTCCAAATATTTCAGCTTCAATTCGTTCAAGAGCGTTGTTCCTATAAGTATATTTAAACTTAATGATATGACTCATCTTTCAGGTCGTCGATTTCCTGAACGACTTGTACAGTACCTTCGATAAAATAATAGGATATTATGACGTTTATAAAGTGAGTAAAGTTTTCTTTGATATTTGAGTGAAGTCAGAAATTCAGAATATCAAGTTGACAAAACCATGAAACTAATATAGAAATTGCATAACAGAAGATAAAAGTTTTTATAAACGGTAAAGTCCGGTGATATTGATATTGATATATTGTTTATCCTGATTACTCCTAGGTCTCCTGTGGAGACCCCTCTGAAATTACAAGCTTTGAAGCTTGTAACTTGTGCCGAGTTCGGAGTAAGCAGTTGTGTTCTGTGTAGGCTTTGTTACTGTGTCCTTACGCCACCTTAGGCACAGCACTGTTAATTTTCGACCCAACAGTGATAATGGTGGCCCCTACCGAGACTAGAAAATTTCTTTCCTAGCTCGGGATCGAACTTCGGACCTTTGTGTCCGAATTCCAATGAATGAAAACTTAACTTAACTTTGTTGTTCTTCATCCTGTGACCATTTTTTTCTAAGGTACGGTTAGATGACTAAAGAATTAAAAAATATTGCCACGTTGACGTAACCACCAGTTCGAGAAATTTCACACGAAGCATTTCCACTATTCCACATTCTTGAATCGTGCAAGTTATCGTATTTCATATTAATCATATTTTCTTACCTGGGACAAATGTTGAGGGAACTACTCATCGATTATGGCGATGTACGCATATAATTATAAATATAAATTGTGAACGTTGTGGCTAATGAGAGGGGGTAATAGGTTCTGAGCGTTAGTTAGTAAAAAAATACCGATTAATTTATTGAATCTTGGATCAAATATTTGGCTTGTACCAAGGCTGAATGTAATTAGATTGAAGTTAATCCACAAATCTGGTTATTCTTACATAAATTGGTACTTGTGCCTATCTCCATGTTGTTCATTTTATCCCTTTTTATGCTATGACAGTTCCTATGTTTAGACAATTTTTGATATCATCGAGCGTTTCGCAGATCAAAAGAATTTATTGCACAAGTTCAAATCTTTCTTTGGAATATTCTACTTCCTTCTCAAATGCAAATACACCTGGTTAGAAACTCTTTTTGTCAAAGCACTTATAGTGCATCCAAGAATTATTGACATCTAACCAGGCCTTGGAAGTGCAGTAGAAGCTTTGTTAATACTGACAAAAAAGGAGCTGAAAATTTTATGTGGTTTCATCATAACAATAAAATACCTACAGGGTGGCCAAGAGATTGACGTAAAAAAGAAAAAAACAGGTCCCTCGTTTCATGGGCTATGCGGTTTTTCACGGTTTTCGAGTAATGAATTTTTTTATGAACTTTGAGAATTTTCGACTTAACCATCTTAAAAAATATATTGAAAAAAGTACAAAACTTCTCTTTGAAATTCTTTCGTAACTTAATCTCCATGAATCGTACACCTATACCTACACCTTCTTAGAATATTTTCTTTTAATCGCCCTGTTTATTCTTAGGACATGTTCGGCCTCTCTTAAATTAACCAAACGAAAAAATCGATGGGATTAAGGTCAGGTGAGCGTGGGGATCCTTGATTGGTCGACTGCGTCCGATTCATCTGTTCGGGTATCGTTGATTCAAGTGGTTATTATTAATCAAAAATTGTTCTCGAAAAAAGCCGAACTTGTCCTAAGGAAGAACAGGGCAGGTTTTATGCGATTAAAAGAAAATTTTCTAAGAAGGTGTAGAATGTGTGTTGACCCACACAGCACATGTACATCCTATGTACGTCCAATGAACGTTCGTTTTCGATATCCAAAAGATCCATTGTACGTCCGTTACTGTACGTAATACGTCCAACGGATGTCCAGTGGAGGCCCATATGGCACCACTTTGGACATCCATTAGACGTCCTTTGATGACATCCGTTGGACGTACTTATACATTACTTCGGACAACCAATGGACGTCCATTTTTCCTCCAAAAGAGGAACGGTGGACATTCATTGGACCTCACGCTGTAAATGAATGAATTTTCAAAATTTTTCGCATAATCATTGCACGCCCGAGAAAAATCGTAGTAGTTACAGATTTTCTTTTTATTTCCTCTCACTGGCTCTCCTTAGCAATTTCATTATGGAATCTTCAATTTCCTTCATAGAATTATTTGTATATGCCTTCTCTGCCGCACCTGTGGACAACATCATCCAGGGAACCTAGCGAGAGCTCCATCGTTATCATTCAGAAATTGTCTATGATCCTCATCAACGCAAGATCTTGTTATGCTTATTTAATGTCTGCAGAACAAGTTCATCTTAAAACAAAGCGATAGATCGTCATGAGGAAAGACTACCTCATGGCGACATCTAGTTAACAATCAGACCAACACTAATTCGCTGTCGAAGTTACCCGAACGAAGATAGATGGCATAGCTCTCATTTTCTCCTCAGCAAGTAAGAATGTGAGTTTTCACATATGAAACATACAAGCCGGGAGAGTGAGAATTGTTCATAGTAATCGGCATATTCGTAAATAATAATTATTCAACGAGAGTTTATTCCAGAAAGAATTATTCCAAAAGGAAATTGATCAGTAAAATATTAAATATTCCTAAAAACTTGAGGGGTTGGGGGCTGAAGCCATAGCCATCTTTAACTTTAGAAGGTCGTGCTGAAGCCCCCCTGGCTTCGTGCTTGCCTATAAACCTTAGTTATAAAGTTATTCTTCAAAGAACGCTATTAAATATTTGAACATGATACAGCATGAAAGAAATATAATTATAACAATATAACATCAATAATGTATCTTGATTGGACGTACAATGAATGTTCACTGTTGATGTACAATGGACGTCCAGAAATGTACATTAACTGGACCAACAAAAAGCACCATTCATCAAATTTTATTCGAAGATTGTGTTTGGAAATTCTGTTGATTTTCAGTTGGAACAGAGACAATAGATAAGATTCAAACAGAAAATTCATATATATTTTTGGACATTATATGTATGTACAATGGACGTACGTTCGTAACAACCAATGGACGTCAACAATTGTAAGTACAATGGACATCCATTCAATGTCCAAGGACGTTTGGACTTGAAATGGTCGTAAAATGGACGTCCAATGGATGTCGTGTGCTGTATGGGGAGGCTGGAGGTGGCCACTTTGAAAACCTACTGTGAATTTTATGAATAAACTAGTTGGCCCGGCGAACTTTGTTTCGCCTAAATGATACCTATACGGTGGATTTCACAAATCGTAATCACCAGTGATCGGAGATCAACGGCTTGGTTAGATTTCTGAAGAGTCAAATCGAGTTGATTCTAGATCAAGCTCCGATCACCGGTGATATGCTTTATGAAACCCACCGTAAAAGTTGTGTAAACTCACCATTGTTATTTTTTCAAGCAGGAGATGAATCAGGCATAATTAAAGTTCTGTCAAATGTCATCTATCAACTGTCAAATGTCATCTGTCAATTGTCATCTGTCTACTGTCAAATGTCATCTGTCAAATGTCATCTGTCATCTTTCCCATCGATATGAGCTGTCACACAAAACAGAAATACAAAAATAATATGTCATTTACTAATTATTGGCAATTTTGAATTCAGTTATTTCCGCAAATATATTTTTTACCCAAAAATAAATCAGAAATATAGAGAAAAGATGGACAACTCACGATTGATGCTGATCGTCACAATACGATTTACTTGACATTCCGGTAAAAATTCACTGTTCCACCAACTTGAGATGTTTACCCGCTTTTTGATCTGATAATGGCCTTCCATGTCATTATAAGTTCTATGCAAATTTCACAATAATTGTATACATCGCCATCTAGTGGCGATAATATCAAATATAGTACCTTCACGACTACGCTACAGATTCTAGATAAGAGCCATAACCGTAGCGACACCTAGTGGCCTTATTCAGGAGGAGGAAAAGCATTTCCTACATAATCAAATTTTTCAATGAATTATTCAGAGTTTCAATGTATTTTATAATAACCAGACCGAAGACAAATCCATAAATGAAGTTTCATAACAAACAGTCCATCCGATCTCGAGTTATAAATGGTGTAACCAACCACTCTGTTTTATATATATAATTCTTTTTATTAACATTATGATGTGTGATTTATTGCCATACGTTTTTCTTTTTTTTATCTAGAACTTTTCTTCACCAACATCTAAAGCTAATTTTCATTAATTTTCAGCATTTTCCATCATAACTTGATCAGAAAAATCTCAAAATGGCAAAAAATAATTTTGTAGTAAATGTCTAGTTCTTTGATTTTTGCCACCTCGATGACTTTGAAGGCTAATTCTAGCAAAATTAGAGTATTAAGTACCATTTTTTCTCAATGATTCTAAAAGCTGACAGTTGAGCGCAGTTTTAAGCATACTAGGAAACCGTGAATGATTCTTTTTACATTTTTAATTTTGATTCGAAAATTCAGATCATAATCCAATTCACATAACTTTTTCACTTGAGACCAACATTTCCATGATTTTTATCAAAGTTTCGAATCTGGTTATTTTATGTATAAAAGTACAATTCATCGAGATTAAGTTACAAAAGAATTTCACAGAGGATTCCTGTACTTCTTTTTTAATATCTCTTTTAAGATGGTCAAGTCGAAAATTCTCAAAGTTCATGAAAAACATTCATAACTCGAAAACCGTGAAAAATCGCATAACATACATATGCGGATGATTCGAATAGCCCATGACACGAGGAACCTGTTTTTCCTTTTTGACGTCAATTTCTTGGCCACCCTGTAAATAAATAAAATCTACAAATTATATGGTCATTTAAATACTTTTGAGATTGAAAATGTTCTCAATATTATCATATACGATTGCGATCGTGTGAATCTGTATATCAATAGCATATTATTTCCATCTTTCATTGATACATTTTCGAACTTAGGTACAATAAATTTAAGGAGCGTAGAGCCTGAAAATTCTGGCTCGATAACGCAAAATGTACTCGAATGTACAGATATCACTCATATACAAGTAACCAATGAATGATCAATAAGCATGTTTCTTTTCAAATATATATTCGCTAAAAAAATAAAACAAGCAGAAAAACCTACTAACTAGTTGATGAGTTTGAGTTTGTTGCTGCAGAGTTTGGGAAATCGTAATGGAGATCGAGACAGAAACAAAACTTAATGAATCTATTCAATATAAGAAGAATTTACATTGTAACGTTGAATATTCGAGAACAATGAAATATAATGAAAAGTCGATTTTTATTTGTATTCATTCAGAATCTCATACAGATAGTGTAACAGCCAAATGGAATAAATTCGATAACGAATAAATGATGTTAGGAATGTGTTAGGAAAAACGCTCGGACACGTCGATTTGTAATTTTGAATGTGCATATTCTTCAAGAAAATAAAATTATATAGGGTATATTTTTCATTTTTTGGATTCTTCAGAAAATTCTAGACATAATTCATGTACAATGTCCTATACCTATCTCCAACTTTTTCGGAAATATTAAGTGGTTTAAGATTTTTTACAAAAATTAACATTTCAAATGAAAATTATTTTATTTCACAAATTCGATACATTACACTCAATACTTATTTCCCATTCACCTCTTGATATGAAGAAAGTAAGCAAAAACCATTACTGAGAAGAAATGTTGAGTAACGTTAGAAGACAATTCTACACCAGATAAGCATGTTGCCAAGACGTTCGCGGCGAGCATTTTGAACATTTCCTACATTGACACTAATGTTTTTTTCCATGATGAGAAATAATCAGTATTACTTATTAGGTTTTGAGTGTAATGTACCGAATTTGTGAAATAAAATAATTTTTATTCAAAACGTTGATTTTTACTTACTTACGAAATAGTTAAAGATAGGTATAGGACATTGTGCATGAATTGTGTCTAGAATTCTCTGAAGAATCCAAAAAATAAATAATATACAGGGGGTTGCATTTGAAATAAGAAAGTTGGTATTGGCCACGATCGCATGGAACACCCTATATAATTTTATTTTCTTGAAAAATATGCGGTTTTAAAATTACAAATCGTCTTGTCCGAGCGTTTTTCCCAACACGCCCTCATTCATTCGTTATCGAATTTATTACATTTGGCTGTTACACTCTATATATGGAATCAATATAATTGATGAAAACTGTGAATATTTCTATTTCTGTTTCAATCACCACAACTGTTGTTATTTCCTCATTTGGACAGAACTATTCATGTATACAGGGTGAGTCTTTGACTTGTATATATATTTCAACTGTAGAGATATCTTCGTAACCGCTTTTTCAAATAAACTGAATTTTATTTGATTGTTCACTTTATTCAAGGTGCATATTCCTCAATCAAAACTTATTCAAAATTTTTCATGGTGTGATGTTACAGCGTAGCTGACTCATAAATCCACGCAAAAATACTATAAAACCACTTGGAGAAGATGAACGGTTCATATTTTCGGAATCAATCATTTTTGAAAATAAAAGTATTTTAATGATTTTTCCATAAAACGCGTTGTTTTCGAGTTATTCCCAATTTCACCGGATAAAATTTGACGAAAAAATAAAAAATTATAAGAATAATCTGGATGCTTCCCTGGATTTAATATTATCGCTATTATTCCTTCTCTGGTCTCTAAACAAGTTAACAATGTTGTCAGAATGTTTATCAACGCTGTTAATACTAAAATCTCTATGATGGAAAAACGTATGATGTAGAGATATGTGATAATAAAAGCCCACAAATGTGGGAGATAAAATTGAATTCTAAGAAGCATGAAATTATACATTTCATACGCATAGTTTCTATCGAAAATTTATTGTTAAGGGTTCATATTGAAAATAAATTTCAATGAAATACAAAATTCAGATAAGTGAATGATGAACGTCGATACAAACCACGTAATAAATTGAAATTTATGAAAAATGATACTTGGCACTACATAATCTGTGGCGATGTTTCTATTCAAACAATATCCCCTGTGATAATTTGCTGCCAACTACCCACTAGTTGAAAACTTCTGCACAAAAAACATTCAATTTATACACGTAAATTTTATAAACTCGACACCACACGGTTAATTACATTTATTCACTGAAATTCGTCCTCATAATCATCACGATATCGACGGAAAACTCCTAAAATAATCAATTTCCCCGTTTATAACAACATAGCTCTAAAAAAATTGGCCTCCATATTTGTTTATCCTTGCAAATAGCGTCGGTTGCTGCTATACGCATGCGTAAGGGTGAGGCCAAGAGCAACAATGTGAGGTTTGGGATGGGTCGATGCGCGCCTGCTACCTCGCACCATTGTTCATAAAGAAAATTAACAATCTGGCATCGTCTTCTCTACAGCTCTGTGCATGATAGCTGTAATAGGAAATGGGTAGATGGTTTAGGTTAGGTCATTTACCGAGAATCCTAAAACAGAGTGGAAAACCCTTTGTTTATGAGATATTTTTGGGATATCGAGGAAAACTTTGAGGTGTTTGCAGAGAATTGGACCAGGAACGTATTTGGCCCAATTTTTTTCAAATAGCTATATCTAACAGAGCCGAGTTCAGAAAAATGGAAAATGAAAAAAAGTTTCTTCTGACTTCAAGAATCTACAGTTAAATTATGTACAAGTCAAAGACTCACCCTGTATATAGTTTATAGTGAAAAGGAGTTGTGCCCCTGGGCATGTACCGGAAAAGATTGAATGATAATGACACTTACTACCTTCTAGGCGAAACTAATTTGAAAATAATTGAAAGAAAAAATTGATATTCAGAAAAACAGTAGATAATCATTTATAAAGGAATAATAAATCTTGCGTGACGGCAACACCATCATTGAGATCTTTATATGAGTTTTTCAGATTTCAAATAATATTGTGAGCATTTCCCCACAAATATTTCCAAGTATTTCTATGTATATCGCTTATCATAATAGTAGGTTAACTAATTGAATTAAAAATCGAAAATTACTTGAAAACTATTAGGTTTAGGTATAGGGAAACCCAATGAAGATAGTTTCGATATTAATTTTTACGTTCAACAAGGTACAGAAATACTGGGTGTGCCATTTGAAATAAGAAAGTTTTTGACCATTATTTGTAGTTAATGTTTGAACATTAATTATGATCACTAAGTATATTCCAGAGTTAAATTTATTTCTTCTGCATAAGGGTAGTCAATATGTCTACACGAAAAAACATTGCCTGTCTCGTTGGCTTGAAGGGTTTATTCATTAATTGCTAATTAAAAATATTCCTTTTATTCGATTTTTCGCCATTTTCTCTACAATGGTTCTCCTAAGGCATAAAATGGTCTTTATAAACTCATCATTATTTGAGCTTGCCATTCAATTTTTGAATTCATATATAGGGTATTCCATTTAAAAAACAATTTTGAATTGTGCATCTGATTGTCCTTTACATTTCACGAAAAATTTTTTTCAAAATGTCCTCATTTACTGCCTCAAAATGAGAACCGCGTCTGGGGTGGGCCACCCTGTGTACTTCAAACACTTGTTACACAAATAACTATAGATGTGTGTATTCAAGGATACATCTATGTGTGCGTTTCTACATTCTATTTTTATATGTAGGTAGAAACAATCGGAGATGCGTACATGGTTGTTTCTGGTCTTCCAACAAGAAATGGTGATTGTCATGCCAAACAGATAGGACTTCTGGCTCTTGCCATCTTACAGACAGTACAGAACTTCACAGTAACTCACAGTCCAGACTATCAACTGAAACTAAGAATTGGTGTGCATTCGGGACCAGTATGTGCAGGTGTTGTGGGTCAGAAGATGCCACATTATTGCCTCATAGGCGACACCGTCAATACGGCCAGCAGAATGGAGAGCACCGGAGAAGGTGAATCAGAATTATTTCAATAGTATTTTTAACATTGGAAATGTTCATGTTCGTATATTGCAGGCAAGTTACGAGTTTTCGTTCAAGGTCAAAAGACAGAGGTGTCGCCAGTAGACCAAAAAAGGATTCGAAAGTTATCGCGTGATTTATTAACGTAAATATTCTACAAGTTGTAGAATATCTTTGGCCTATTGGGCCGGCATACGAGAATCGGTGACCAGTGAGCCGCGATGGGAGGTACGGCAAATTCGCCGCAACGTTGCCAGATTGGGCAATTATTCCTGTATTTGAAGGATAGATCATTGTTTTATTTCCTTCATTAGCACTTCGAGTGTTTATATAATATGTTGTTTCATCAAGTGAGATCTGGGCCGCGGTGAGTGGTCCGTCAAATTCGCCGCAACGTCGCCAGATTGGGCAATTATTTCGGTCTTTGAAGGATAGGTCAATAGTTGATCCGAGTACATATAAGATTCATGAATTTTAGTAGAAACAGAATCTTTCTATCTAAAGCCAATTTCATGAATACCTAAATCATTGCTAAAATCAAAATTCACTTCGACTATTTCCCTCGTCTTAATTTCCACCAATCAAAAACGCGCATTTTTGAATCACAAATGGTTTCTAGATGGAAAAACTGTTTGGCAGCAGCTGTCAGCAGTTTTTTCGGGTTTACCCGCGGCAAAACTTGACAGTTGTTGTCAACGAAAATTAAAAATACATACAAATATGTATCCAGAATAATCTGTTACTCTTGAAATAGTCTTGTCAAATACCATTCGGGCATCTAATTTTTCCTGTGAAAAAAATCGAAAAAACACAATGCAAAGTAATATTTTTTTAACGAAAAGCATTCGTGCAGGTGCAAAAATCCTCGTCTACGACTCGGATTTTTGTTGCCACCAGAGCACTCATGCTTCTTGTTAAAATATTACTTAGCAACGTGTTTTTTTCATTTTTTTCGGAAAAATTGGATGCACTTATGATATTACTTACGAAAATATTGGATGGAGTGGACTCAGCTTCATCTGATGATATTTCCTCCGAGTAGGGGAGGATGGGGGGATTCCACGCACGGGGAATTTCTGCGCATTGATATTCTGCAACTCAGTTCAGTTATTTCAAAATTTAGATACAGCGCACCATCTCGTATTTGCCTTGCCAACATCCTCCCGTAATTTAAAGGTATTCGTGTTTTCAGTTTAGACCAGGGAGCCGATTGTTCGTTTCACGACGCTCTGATCTAATTTTCGAGAGAAATTGGAATCGTGGAAAGTACTTCTATTATTAATTTCTAATGAATCTATTGCATAACTATTTTCCTTCATATGTGTAGATTATTCAATGCAAAAGAACAATTAATTGTAATTCGTCATCTACTGTCAGTGATTAGTTAGGTTAGGTGACTCACACCGGGGGAATAACGCGCAGCTGTAGCGGGGTAATTCTTCAAAAATATTTTTTGTAACTATTTATGGAAATTTGTTTAATTTACATTGTAGTTGGTTATTACCTAAATAATAAAATATTTTTTCGAGTTTTTCAGCTGTTCAATATATGCGCATAATTATACCATCGCATGCGCGGTATTACCCAGTACGTGGAGGAATACCGCGAAAAGACAGTTTTCAGAATTTTTTTTTCTCAATTGGTATAGGTAGTTGAACCTTTTCCTTGTGATGAAAAATCTTCCTAATGGGTTCATGATTCAGCAGTTAAATTATGAAAGTTTGTGTGTATAGGTACATAGGAAGGTTTTTGTGAGCATTTTTCCTTAGGTGCGTGGAATTCCCCTGTCCTCCCCTACATATAAGATTCATGAATTTTAGTAAAAACATACCTAATCCTTCTATCTCAAGCCAATTTCGAGAATACTCAGATTTGGTAAAATAAAAATTCTCTTCGAAAATATTGGACGGGGTGGACTCAACTTCTTCTGATGATGTTCACTCCGAGACATATAAGATTCCTGAATTTCAGTAAAAACAATATCCTTCTATCTCGAGCCAATTTCGAGAAAACTCAGATTTGGTAAAATAAATATTCGCTTCGAAAATATTGGACGAGGTGGACTCAGCTTCTTCTGATGATGTTTACTCCGAGTACATGTAAGATTAATGAATTTCAGTAAAAACAGTATCCTTCTATCTCGAGCCAGGATGTAATCAGCTTCATCCGATGATAGTTGATCCGGGTACATATAATATTCGTGAATTTTAGTAGAAACAGAATCCTTTCTATCTAAATTGAATTTCATGAAAACCCAGATTTGGTAAAATCAAAATTCACTTCGAAAATATTGGACGGAGTGGACTCAGCTTCATCTGATGATATTCACTCCGAGTACATATAAGATTCATGAATTTTAGTAAATACAGAATCCTTCTAAAATAAAAATTCGCTTCGAAAATATTGGACAGGATGGACTCAGCTTCATCTGATGAGAGTTGATCCAGGAACATATAAGATTCGTGAATTTTAGTAAAAATAGAATCCTGTTATCTCAAGCGATTTTCATGAAAACTCAGATTTGGTAAAATGAAAATTCCCTTCGAAAATATTGGACGGGGTGGACTCAGCTTCTGATGATGTTTACTCCGAGTACAGATAAGATTCATGAATTTTAGTGAAAACAGATTCCTTCTATCTCAAGCCAATTTCGAGAAAACTCAGATTTGGTGAAATAAAAATTCTCTTCGAAAATATTCGACGAGGTGGATTCAGCTTCTTCTGATGATGTTTACTCCGAGACATATAAGATTCCTGAATTTTAGTAAAAACAGAATCCTTCTATCTCAAGCCAATTTCGAGAAAACTCAGATTTGGTAAAATAAAAATTCTCTTCGAAAATATTGGACTGGATGTTATGAGCTTCATCCGATGATAGTTGATCCGAGTACATATAGGATTCATGAATTTTAGTAAAAACTGAATCCTTCGATCTAAAGCCAATTTCATGAAAATCCAGATTTGCTAAAATCAAAATTCATTTTTGTTTTGAAATACGGTGACAAGTTTCCTCTGACATGTTTATGTTAGGAATTAGGAATGTTGATTGTTTCTTGCAATTATTATTGCTTATTATTATTATTGAAAATACTATTTAATTTTAAGTTCAAATGCAAATAAATGTTGGTAATATTCACATGTGGTGTTATCATTTCCAATGTCTCTGATGGTTGCAAGGATTGCGAAATCTGTGAATTTTTCTTATACTTATGTGCCGTTATAATTATACCTTCAATACGTTCGAATAATTGTACATTTCTTCATTTGTTCGGGATGAACAAGCTCACATAGCATGTGTAATAATAATACTATTATTCAAAAAATTAAAAATGTTAATAATATTGAAGGTCTTTCCCCTTAAGGTAGAAAGTGTGGATGAGTTTCGTCGCACTGGGAACAGGACTTAGTGTTTAGTTATTCACCAGGGAGCAGAGTGGTAAATGAAACACTTCGAGATTAAACTTTAGATCTATGTTGAAACGAAAAAAAAAACGGTTTTACACACTGTCTGTGAAGCAATCACGTCAAAAGAATAAATTGTTTTTCAAAATCATATGATAAAGTATCTTTACAAAAATTTATGAAAGTATGTACAGGGACATAAGCATTTAAATACTTAGATCCTCAGATGATTTGATGATGACAATAATACAAAGTTTCATGTAACCCGTTGATAACAGTAAGGAATGTTTCCATGAGGG
The DNA here is from genome assembly GCA_910592335.1 of Adalia bipunctata. Taxonomy (NCBI): domain Eukaryota; kingdom Metazoa; phylum Arthropoda; class Insecta; order Coleoptera; family Coccinellidae; genus Adalia; species Adalia bipunctata. Next base: position 5,698,504 of record OU342949.1, on the reverse strand, counting down.
GCAAAAAAATTTAGGTTTATTTGAAAAACATAATATTCACAAGATATTTTCAAATCGTTGGCCATTCGAGGATAACATAAACTGCATGATGTGATATTTACCTATAAGCAAAGACTTACGAGAACTTCAGAAGCGCCAGACGATACAACAATGATGAAACTGAATTGAAGTTTTGAAGGAAGTGAATCAAAGCCTGCTTGGTTTTGTTGAACGAAAAGTATTTTTTCGAAATATAATGAACTCGGAGGTATATCATGATATATATTTTTGAAATCGTTGGAGAAAGATCAATTCGGAAATGAAATTTGTTATAGCTCCGAAATTTGATCAGATACAAAAAATCCAATAGCACCACTGAAAATCAGTGAAAAAAGTGACCTGAAGATGTGTTCATTTCGAGAGCGTAGATCCTTCAATACGGAAGTAATAGTCAATTATAATGATGGACCAAATACTCGGAAACTAGACGCCGTAGCAACTTTCAGCAATTTCTGTTTCTCGAAAAAAAAGAATCTTACTTTTTCTCTATCTTTCATAGTTTAGGAGTTGTAGCACTGAACAATGTTCTATACTGACTTGTACTTGATTTCAAACTAGTATTATGGTCTCATATTGGGCAACTACAAGAAACCGGGTCTGTACAGTTAAAAACCTGTGGTTTATTTTTGTTCATTGCATCTTCATCAGCTGGATTCTGTTACCTATTTTCTCTATTTTCTATCTTACCACTTACAAGTTTGCTGACTGGAGGTTCAGCACTTGCATCTTTCTGTTGATACGATACGATACGATACGATACGATACTTCATCATATCTTACTTTCAAAATTCGTCTATTTCTAATCAATATTGCTCCACTCTATTACTTCTCAAACCTACTTTTCCAAGAATATCACCTTCCTCCCATCCTTTTGTTTCGAGATTTTGTACAAACACTTTTCGGTTAGAATACCTTTCTTGATTAACTATCATTTAATATTTTACCTAATTTTCTATCGAAATTACTGTTTACAAATTTTCTCGGCAACAATTTTCGCAGATTTCTATTCATCGAAACATTGTGTGAAGATCCCTTAATTAGGGGGAGTTCTCCAAGGGCGCAGTCACCCTTGCGGGAAATAAATGCTCGAGCGCCAGCCACAATAGGTTTAACAAGGTTGTGGCGCCTTGAACTCTCCACTTCTACCAAGGTAGCTTTTATACAGTGGAGAAGGGTTCGGTTTAATCTAGGAAGTTAGCGATTAAAAGTTCTGTTTCTATCGTAAATGTTGCCAAAATTAAAGGTTCACTTAAAACACCAAAATAGATTTCACTAAGTTTACTGAACTCAAACAGAAATAACAATCTATTGATACGATGTGAATCAAAATTAAAATTGATTTTATCTAGAACTAAACGTGAAATTAAAGGAAATGAGTTGAGTATCGGTATTTTACAGTGATCAATAAATTTAAGAAAAGAAACGGTGATCGGGCGAGCAAGACGGTCGGGCGAGGTGAGCGAAAGCGAGAATTGGACGTTGAACAGGGGAGTACGGGAGTAACAAAGCAAAACTATAAGATTCGGCAGGCCACGGAAAATATCATACAATCTAACTTTTGCAATGGGGTGTTCCACACTCAAATATGGAGGAAAATTATCGGACAATACTCAGACTGTGGCGGATATGACAGGGGAAACAAGGGCAGCGGTGGCAGCAACGACGTCCGGACAAGGGACTCCAGATAATGGAACCTCTCGACCTGACGAAGCGATTCTAGTAAATCCGCAAACGTCCAGCGAGTTAACAAAGGCTGAAGCGCGGCCGTGACCCCGTTGTGATCTCGCCGATGTCAACTCACAAGAACGTCGCTGTGAAATATGAATCTTCGAGCACCGCTAAGTGTAGGGGGATCGGATACGGTGGAGAACCAACCACGCCCAGCCAAGTAGCCCCAGGAAAATGGAACTCCTCGACCTGGCGAAGTCAATTTTTTTTCGTCAACCTTGAGCGAATTGAGAAAGGGTGAAGCGCGGCCGTGACCCCGTTGTGATCTCGCCGATCTCAATCCTCAAAGGTCGCTTACAAATACAGAGATTAAGGCCCCACAAGGGAATCAAAATACAAGATGAAATCTTGAATGTAAAATGGGATCGAAAGTAAGCTGGGTACGGTAGTGAACCAACAACGTCCAGACAAGTGGCTCCAGAAAATGGAACCCCTAGGCTTGACGAAGTCTCTTGGATTTCTGTCAACCTTCAGCGAATTGAGCAAGGGTGAAGCGCGGCCGTGACCCCGTTGTGATCTCGCCGAACTCAATCCTCCAAAAAGGTTGCTGATAAATCCAGAGATTAAGGCCCCACCAGGAAATCAAAATACAAGATGAAATCTTGAAAATAAAATGGGGTCGAAAAGAAGTCGGGTACGGTAGTGAACCAACCACGCCCAGGCAAGTGGTCCCAAAAAAATGGAACCCCTCGGCTTGACGAAGTCTCCCGGATTCCCGTCAACCTTCCGTGGATTGAGCAAGGGTGAAGCGCGGTCGTAACCCCGTTGTGATCTCGCCGAGCTCAACCCCCAAAAAGTCGACGATAAATCCAGAAATTAAGGAATCACAAAGAAGTAATGATACAAGATATAATCTTGGAATGAAAGGGATGTAAAATACTAATCGGGTACGGTTGTGAACCAACAACGCCTCGACAAGAAGCTCCAGAGAAATGGAACCCCTCGACTGGACGAAGTCTCTTGTATATCCGTCAGCCTTCAATGAATTGAGAAAGGGTGAAGCGCGGTCGTAACCCCGTTGTGATCTCGCCGATCTCAATTCTCAAAAAGGTGGCTGATAAACACAGAGATTAAGGAAACAAAAAGAAATGTGAGACAGTATGAAATCGAAGAAATAATGTGGGTAAAATACAGGTAGGTTACGGCGGTGGACCAACAACGTTCAGGCGAGTAACTCCAGTGAAAGGGAATCACTCGACTCGACGAAGTCTCTTGTATATCCGTCAACCCTTAGCGAATTAAGAAGGGGTGAAGCGCGGTCGTAACCCCGTTGTGATCTCGCCGATCTCAATTCTCAAAAAGGTTGCTGATAATTACAGAGATTAAGGTATCACCAAAGAAATAAAATCATAAATCAGGGAAGAAATATAAAAAAAATGGTTTAAAAGTAGTGGAACACACAATGAATTAATTGTTAGGATGATATTTAACGGATAATGCCATGTGAGAAATATGAACGGGGCCTTACCGGTTTACTGAAGTATGCACTGCACAAACTAAATAGGAGTCCTGTCTCGAATTTCACTAGCACTGATTTTATTTTTCACGGAAAGTCGGAAAATCAAATCGGAGAAATCAATGCTGAATTTATTAACTGTTCAAATCAAACTGGAAAATTATACTACTATTCAAAATGAAGGAAAGCGAAAAATAATTCAAAGAGTGTAAAACAGCAAAAGAGCGCAAGAGAGGAGCAAAAAAGAGTAAAAGAGACCTTCCGCAGGTCGTTTCGCCCTTATAAAACCTTCGGAAATGGTGGGGTCATGACGCGCTGAAAACTCGAAAATTTTGAAAGAGGGGAACAATCTCGTCCCCTGATTGGTTTAGATTGACGTCAGATTGTTCCAGAAATAAATCGAAAGAATTCATACTATGTTAAAATTCGACAATTCCATCTCCGTTTTTTCAAATCCCCGGCCGTTAAAAAACGCGAAATCAACCAAGATACGAGCCCCTTATCGCAACGCTCAGCATGTGCCCGAGCGTTTTTATACTTACGGCGATGTTCATATTGTTACATTTATCGAATTGAATTTTCCTTTCTTTGGAATCACGGATATTTCATTGGGAAAATTATAAATGAGAACAGGACTTTTATGAATGAAAATTAATTACGGACTTCATTACAACTTGTAGTTCTGTTCACAATATTGAACTTATTGAATTAAACCTTCCTTCCATTGAAATCGTGAATAATCATAGAAGGAATAATATATAAAAATAGGCCTTGAATGAATAAAAATGACGAAGTTCATTACAATTGTTAGATTGAAGTTGTTTATGAGTGTATTCCTTAATGCTAACAGAGCTAGGTACGGATCTGTATTCTTCATCTCACTCACACTTTTTCAGTGTGTTCTACCTATACGATTTTGCAAAAACTCTCTATCTGACTATTCGATAAAGGTGTTGACTTTTTGTGTTCAAACTCAAAACTTTTTGAAAATATTTCAAATTCTTTTGAAGAGAACTCAGGTCCTCCTTTACTACATGAAACAATTGGTATACCTTGTCTGGCAAAAATCTTCTTCAACTCAAAATTTAAAATCTGGCTAGTTTTGCTCGCACCTAACTCGGCTAGCTCAAAAAACTTAGTAAGGTAATCTACACACAACAAATAAGTCTTACCATACACATAAAATGAATCTACGCCCACCTTGTATCATAATAATAATAATAAAAAAGTGTATTGTTATGTTGTTATTATCGATTTCTTCTATATGACTTACGGGTATAATCACTTTCTGAACTTTATACAGCAAACCATCTATATAAGTTATTTTATTCTGAAATTTAATATAGGATTTTAGATGCTCCGGTATTCTCCTACTATCTTTAGGCCAACCGGCAACCATCAACAACAAACCCTATCAGGTCCCTTAGAACATTGTCGTCCTTAGTGCTCTTTTTAATTCCTCGCGATTTCTGTCTAATAAATCCAAATATAATTTAACCGAACATATCTGCGCTCCTATCTCCACATCCACATTCTCGTCAAAACTGTGTTTTTCAAAAACTCTTGACAACGCATCTACAATCACAAACTTTTTCCCCGGTACATAATGTCAATGTGAAATTGTATTCTCAATTGCATTAGAATTTTTTGCAGTCTTGGCGGACCAGTGGCGCACCCAGAAATTTCATTCGGGGGGGGGCTGCTCGAGAGTAATCAGGTTTTTGTAAGTTATACAGGGTGGCCCACCCCAGACGCGGTTTTCATTTTGAGGCAGTAAATGAAGACATTTTGAAAATTTTTTTTCGTGAAATGTGAAGGCCAATCAGATGCACAATTTAAAATTGTTTTCACATATACAGGGTGTTCGATAACAAAGATATAGACCATAGTTACACTTTTTTCAATGTAATACCCTATATATGAATTCAAAAATTGAATGGCAAGCTCAAATAATGATGAGTTTATGAAGACCATTTTATGCCTTAGGAGAACCATTTAAGAGAAAATGGCGAAACATCGAAAAAAAGAGTATTTTTGATTTGCAATTAATGAATAAACCCTTCAAGCCAACGAGACAGACAATGCTTTTTCGTGTAGACATATTGGCTACCCTTATGCAGAAGAAAAAAATTTAACCCTGGAATATACGGGGTGACCATAATTAATGTTCAAACATTAACTACAAATAATGGTCAAAAACTTTCTTATTTCAATGGCACACCCAGTATTTCTGTACCTTGTTGAACGTAAAAATTAATATCGAAAATATCTTCATTGGGTTTCCCTATACCTAAACCTAATAGTTTTCCGGTAATATTCGATTTTTAATTCAACTAGTTAACCTACTATTATTATTAGCGATATTCATAGAAATACTTGGAAATATTTGTGGGGAAATGCTTACAATATTATTTTTTTGAAAATCTGAAAAACTCATATGAAGATCTCAATAATGGTGTTGCGGTCACGCGAGATTTATTATTCCTTTATAAATGATTATCTACTGTTTTTCTGAATATCAATTCTTTTTTCAATTATTTTCAAATTAATTTCGCCTAGGAAGTATTGAGTGTTATTATCATTCAATCTTTTCCGGTACCTGCCCTGAAATTTTCCTTTATTCCGATCGTTTTGAAGTTAAGCCATACGTTCAAAGAATCATGTAACAAACGATTCATTCAGAAAAATATTTGCTCAGGCAATGAACCAGTGCTCCAGTCCAACATTTTACCTATTCTTCACATTTTGAATATTTTCGAGACTTATCGAGATTTTCAAAAGAGATCTGTTATCGTGAACCTCTGGCCAAAGAGTGAGTTGATTACCGAGTGGAACGAGTTTCACCCGCAAAAGAACATTCAGTAGTGAGATAGTATTTCAAGGTATTTTGTGAACATCTTTGAGTCTACTAATACTCAATCCAACAATTGGAGATAACGAGGATGAAGAATCAAAGTAGGGGAAGTATATTTCGGAAAGAGAATATTCAGTTGTGTGCATTAATGCAAAAACTATAGGACTTTTTATTCAATGCAGAGAACGAAGAAATATTTTGAAACAGGAAAATCAACGATATTGGAATAGTAAACTTACATTCTTAAAAACTATAACAATAACAGATCTACATAAAATACAAAGGAAAAACCAAATAACAAAAATCCCTCAAAAAAATAATTGACAATCTACATAAACTGCTCAAATGATCCTCCATCTTTTGCAATGCATAAACGAATTCGTTTAAGAAAAGAGTTTTCAACATTAGCAAATACTCGGGGTGTAATGCTTGCAAAAGCATCTTTTATTCTTCTTTTCATGTCTTGAGGAGTTGTTATGGTATTCTCATACACAATACTTTTGAAATAACCCCATAAAAATATGGAGATGTTAGATCTGGTGACCTTGCAGGCCAATTTTGTGGGCCTCCACGACCTATCCATCTATTTGGAAATTTTCTATTCAAATATTGGCGGACATAAATTCGGAAGTTGGTAGGTTAACAAGTTGAATTGAAAATCGAAAATTACTGGGAAACTATTAGGTTTAGATGTAGGGAAACCCAATGAAGATAGTTCCTATATTAATTTTTATGTTCAACAAGGTACAGAAATACTGGGTGTGCCATTTGAAATAAGAAAGGTTTTGACCATTATTTGTAGTTAATGTTTGAATATTTATTATGATCACTCAGTATATTCCAGAGTTAGATTTTTTTCTTCTGCATAAGGGTAGCCAATATGTCTACACGAAAAAACATTGTCTGTCTCGTTGGCTTGAAGGGTTTATTCATTAATTGCAAATTAAAAATACCCCTTTTTTTGATTTTTCGCCATTATGTTCTCTTAAATGGTTCTCCTAAGGCATAAAATGGTCTTTATAAACTCATCATTATTCGAGCTTGCCTTTCAATTTTTGAATTCATATATAGGGTATTACATTGAAAAAAGTGTAACTATAGTCTATATCTTTGTTACCGAACACCCTGTATATGTGAAAACAATTTTAAATTGAGCATCTGATTGCCTTTTACATTTCACGAAAAAAAAAATTTCAAAATGTCTTCATTTACTGCCTCAAAATGAGAACCGCGTCTGGGGTGGGCCACCCTGTATAATTTAAAAAATGCGCCACAAATACTAAGTAAAGGGGGTAAGAGGAAACGCCTAAAACTTGATTAATCATTCTACAGACATAAAAAAACTCGAAAACGACGAAAACAATCCTTTATGTTTGAGCTCGGGGGCTGCAGCCCGACAGCCCCCCCCTCGGTGCGCCACTGTGGCGGACATTGGTCCAGACGCTTGTTATGTTAAATATAGAAATCTCATGATCAGTCTGACATTCAAACCTCTTCCCGAATAAATATTGTTTGAACAGATCAATACCAAAAAAAAAGCGGTGACAATTCTCGTTCAATTCGGGAGTACCGCTTCTGAGTTTCAGTCAGAGCCCTGGAGGCACGGTCTGTTTTGTTGCCTCCAAAGTCCGATGAGAATCCACAAAAACTAAACGTCTAGATGGGTATTTTGGGAGATCACTTGATTGGTCCTGTTTTCATTCCTGGAAATTCACTGGCGATGTGTATCTGGATTTGCTCGAAAACGTGACTGATCTCCTAATCACCGAAGCTTTGAAGGCAGATGAAAACCTTTCAGTTATGAGTTACCCTCTCCAGGAGGTTGCTAGTAGAAACAAGCTTCGTATCCCAGATCATGTCTCCCTGACATAAAAAAATCGACCTGTCTGAGTGATTTCACAAATTCTGATTCGTTGTTGAGTTATTGAGGGTGGACATTTTTAAATGAAACAATTATCAAATCCATTTTGTCATAATTATGAAATTGAGCTCTGAAGATGTTCAAGTAAATCCAAACGCCCATATCCAACGACTGATTGCAACTCAAGAAACCAAACGACTAAAGAGGAACTTGCCAGCAGATCTGAATGATTCCTGAGGACGTTGGAGAAGATTTGACCACGTCACTCGAGTGCTCCTAGCTCTGACCCAGCAAACTGGCCTGTAAAATAAAAATTCTGATTGCTTGTATAAATTTCACCATAATAAAAAATGTATGGAAGAAATAAAAAAATATATTCAGGTGTGGAAGGAAAAACTGATAATTTGGTCCGAATAGTTAATGAATTCAAAATTATATGTCTTTTTGAAGATATTTTCCAGGTGAAAAATCATTTATGAAGATCTCCTATAATGATATGGCATTCTACAAAAAGCAACTAAGTTATAAGTTCATCAATCTAATGATATTCATTGATTTTCTGCAGCACTCAAAATACACGTTAGTGAAACTACCAAAGAACTCTTGGAGAAATTCGAAATCTTCACTTTGGAATGTAGAGGAGAGGTGGAACTGAAGGGAAAGGGAATTTTCACCACCTACTGGTTGATTTCAAGCTCTGAGCCTAATCTCTGCCCCCCAGCTGTAACGGAAGACCATGAATCACCTGAAGAAGAAAAAAGTCCATACCCATTAATCTACATGGGAAATTCTGTCACATTTTGAATATTCTGTACCTACTTCAGGAAAATTTCGAGTCTAGAAACAGTCAATGAAAAAATGTTTTATCGTAATATTCCTATACCAAATGTTGATTTTATTTTTATATCTCTATGAAATATTGTGTATGTGAAATATCTTTCCATTTATCATTAGTGAGTGTAAAGAAAGAAAGTTTCAGTACAAACGAAATATATAATAGATAAATATAAAATACCACACCTCTTATTCGAATACCAGAGTGATAATTGAACATAGAGAGTGTATTAAATTATGGAAGTAGAATAGCTAACACTTCGTAGGAAAATTAATCTTTTCTACAACCGGTAACTACTTTCCCGCATTGTTTTTGAATTGAAAAGTGTCGCTTTCCCGCGCTAGTGCGGAAAAGTAAATATTTGTTGAATTTGTGAATAATAATACCTTCAACATGAAATCTTTCAATCTACAAATTATGCAGTTTCATCCATGTCAAACTAATTATTAATGCAAATTTTCTTTTGAAAATTGTTACATTTTCAAAAACAACTTGACATCCTTCAGGAATTATGATTCGGGAGAAATGAAAAGTAGGACCCCTGCTCAGATTTTCGATTGACAAGGAAGTCAACAAAATCTAATCAGTCCCAACACCAGGTATTCTATGCATCTATTGCAGAGCCAAAACTATTCCTTCCTATCCATATTCCATAGACACAAAATAGAATGACAATAACTAATCTCTAATGTCAATTTCTACCACCCCTTCATAGATGCAAAGAAAACCCGGTGTAACGACTCCTAACTAAAAACCGTGACCAGAAATTGTGATCAAAAACGGCATTCTATAGAATGTAGTAGGTAGGGGACCTACTTCGGGAATGATCCGCAATATTCCGAGGTCGTGGCGCTACTGCGGCAATGGAAAATAGCGTGACACCTTTCGGTAGAAATGAAAAGTAGGATCCCTGCTCAGATTTTCGATCGACAAGAAAGTCTTGAGCAAAATCTAATCAGTGCCAACACCAGGTATTCTACGAATCTATACCCCTTCTCAATTTGAATGTTAACATTTTTCTTATTGCAATTGCAAGTTTCAAATAATCAATCACTTAATAAACTCAATCTGCATCTCAAAAATGGTTCATTACATAAAGGCTTTGTGAATATATCAGATACATTATCCTCTGTTGGAATATAATGCAAAGTAATCTCCTTGCGCAAGCATAAGTCGTTTATGAGATGATATTTCATGTCTATACAGGGTCTTTCACGAGGAACCTCACCCATATTTATACGGGAAACTACTGAACGTATTTTCATGAAATTCAGCACTTATAAGTATTTCACGATGCTGATGAAATCTAAAATATTTTCAAGGCATGAGCACCTCCGGTTTTTCCGGAAATGACGTCAACTTCTGTTTTTCAAATTAGAACACCATTTTTTTATGGCAGAAATAGATTCCTTAGAAAATTTCAAGTTATTTTGATGTAACATTTTTCAGTTTTGGTTGGAAAATTCTCTCTGAGCGGGAAAATTCGAAAAAAAATCGAAAATAGAGCTCCGCTGAAACAAGAATAACTTCGAGGTTTTTAGATGGAAAATTTTCATTTTTGAGATTTTTCAAGATGTAAGATTGATGTATCCACTTTAAAAATCGAAATCGCGATTCATGATACAGGGGGTGAAAAAATCGCTTTCAAAGTTAGGGATGACAAAATCGTGAAAAATCAATTTTTTCAAATTAGAACCCCATTTTTTTATGGCAGATATTGAATCTACGTTAAAAAATAATGTGAGTGTATGCATCACACCCTTGCCCTAAAATGGATATTTTCTGAGTCAATATCCACTTTAGGGCAAAGGTGTGATGCATACACTCACATTATTTTTTAACGTAGATTCAATATCTGCCATAAAAAATGGGTTCTAATGTGAAAAAATTGATTTTTCACGATTTTGTCATCCCTAACTTTGAAAGCGATTTTTTCACCCCCTGTATCATGAATCGCGATTTCGATTTTTAAAGTGGATACATCAATCTTACATCTTGAAAAATCCCAAAAATGAAAATTTTCCATCCAAAAACCTCGATGTTATTCTTGTTCCAGCGGAGCTCTATTTTCGATTTTTTTTCGAATTTTCCCGCTCAGAGAGAATTTTCCAACCAAAACTGAAAAATGTTACATCAAAATAACTTGAAATTTTCTAAGGAATCTCATTCTGCAATAAAAAAATGGTGTTTTAATTTGAAAAACGGAAGTTGACGTCATTTCCGGAAAAACCGGAGGTGCTCATGCCTTGAAAATATTTTAGACTAGCTGGCCCGGCGAACTTTGTTTCGCCTAAATAATACCTATCACCTATACCATAGCCATCTTTATCTTAAGAAGGCCGTGCCTATACTTACAGTAGATTTCACAATGCAATCACCAGGGATCGAAGATCAACGGCTTGGTTAGATTTCTGAACTGTCAAATCGAGTATTCTAGATCAAGCTCCGATCACCGGTGATATGCTTTGTGAAACCCCCGTTAAAGTTGTATAAACTTACCATTGCAATTTTTTCAAGCAGGAGATAAATTAGGCATAATAAAAGTTCTGTCAAATGTCATCTGTCAACTGTCATCTGTCAAACGTCATCTGTCAAACGTCATCTGTCAAATGTCATCTGTCAAACGTCATCTGTCCAACGTCATCTGTCAAACGTCATCTGTCAAACGTCATCTGTCAAACGTCATCTGTAAAATGTCATCTGTCAAATGTCATCTGTCAAATGTCATCTGTCATCTGTTCATCTGTCAAATGACATCTGTCAATTGTCATCTGTCAAATGTCATCTCTCAAACGTCATCTGTCAAATGTCATCTGTCAAACGTTATCTGTCAAATGTCATCTGTCAAATGTCATCTGTCAAACGTCATCTTTTCCATGGATATGAGCTGTCACACAAAACAGAAATATATATATATATAGGAATGATAGATTTCTTGTGCTATATTTAATAAATTGTAGGTGCATACATAGACGAAAAGAAAATCAAACTAACTTTTTAATGTGTTTTTAGATGTAAATGTCCAAAATTATAAAATCTTGAAAAAGGCTTATTATACGCCGAAACATATGTCGATTAAAGGAAAATTAAAATGAATATCTGAAGTTTTTACTAAAGTGCTCTAAACCCAAGAAAACTGCACCTACAATATATATATATATATATATATTCTTATGAAATGGAGCTGTTACAGATTTTAAAAATGCTTTGTCAACCTCTTTGAAGAAATGAAAAAAGAAGTACATTCGTAGAAAAAGATGCCCTTCAATATGAATATCTGAAAACAAATCCAATAACCCTACACTTATACGGGGAGACAGAGTTCTTGCTGAGGTTTTTATCTGTGCTCTTGCATCATACGCAGAAATGTATGGTGCCCCGTTTGACATTCCTCTGCTAATACTGAGATTAGGAGCGGGGAATGGATCAATATGTTTGTTTGAATGATCTGTTCCTTGTTGCCTTTTCGAGACACATGCCATAAAAAAAAAACAGAAATACAAAAATAATATGTCAATTACTAACTATGGGCAATTTTGAATTCAGTTATTTCCGCAAATATATTTATTACCCAAACATAAATCAAAAACATTTCAAAAATATAGAGAAAAGATGAAAATGGACAATTCACGATTGATGCTGATCGTCACAATCCGATTTACTTTACATTCCGGTAAAAATTCACTGTTCCACCAACTTGATCTGATAATAGCCTTCCATGTTATTATAAGTTCTATGCAAATTACACAATAATTGTATACATCGCCATTCATACTCTAGTCTAGTCTACCATTTCTGAATTTCCTACCCTTCAAGAAAATGAAATCCACCGTTGCCAGACAACTTCATGGCTTATAACTTCACAACGTTCTATTTTATCGAAAATAGCGAGTCCATTTCTCTCGTTCTATTTTATTATTGCATTTCTATTGAATACCGTGAAACTTCGTTCTACCATAGAATATTCTTATACCGTTGTTAGGTATTCTGTGGTAAGACCTACTATTCACTTGACATGCGATTCTGTGGAAGAAAAACTAACCTCCTTTGTCCAAATGTCAATATGGCATTTCGAAGTTTTGAACCAACCATAGATCGCCTTTTATTAAAAAAGAAAAGGGCTATTTTTAGGGTTTTTCCAGCAATAATTCTAATTTTTCTCGCCGTAAAAACCATCCTTGAACTTCAACGAACATTTTAAAAAAAGATTTGGCCAAATTGGTCGAGGCGTTGTTGAGTTATGCGCTTACAACACATTTTGCGATTCATTTTTAAAAGCTTTTATTATATTGTAGATTTCATCAGCATCGTGAAATACTTATAAGAGTGCTGAATTTCATGAAAATACGTTCAGTAGTTTCCCGTATAAATATGGGTGAGGTTCCTCGTGAAAGACCCTGTATGTTTGGAACATTTCGAATTCTCAAAATTCTTAATCAATTCACTTTTATAAAGTATCGCGGCTGATAAAGTTTTAGGTTTATCAAGTTTTTTCACCTAAAAAAATCGCAGGTTGGCACTTGTGAATGACATTACGTCAATGAATAAATCTCGGAGACGTTGCCGACGTTTGTTTGTCATGATGAATCATTGATTATCATGCCTGGAAACTAGGAATGCCGAAGGTAGTTTCGAAAAAGCAGAGGCAAAGTATCAGAATTGAAATCTGCGCATTCTAAAAGTTACCCTGATAATCTTCTTGAATTCACTATTTTTCCAAAGTAAATGAACATTTTGTTGAATACCTAATTACTACGACATATTTGTAGAAATTGCAACGTTGCTTGTTCAACTGACAGAATAATGACTGTAACCTAACATTTTTGAAATATACATGGTGAAATGTGTCAGAATTCCATGGCTAACCGGTATACTTTATAAAAGTGAATGGAGTATAAGCTCGAATTGTCTAGAAATGTTAATGAGAAATATTCCCAAAAACTACATGTTGCGTCACACTACGCAACAAATAAATTCCATATCCTTTGTCCACAAGAAATGAGCTGTCTCTTTTAAAGAGCTTGTAATGGTCGTATAGATAAATTGATTTAAACCATAGGGAATCGATCACTTGTACTGCAATATATGTTCCATTCTCGTTCTTTGTTTAAGAAAACCCTTTGGACTGATTTATGGGTCTTCTATTGAAAAGGTTCTCAACCCAAGAATTTAGGTTCAGTTTGGGAGATTCATCTGGTCTTTTGAGACAATAGTTATGTTCTGTGAACTTAACTTCAGCTTCTCAGTATGAGCTCATGAAACTTAATATATGGTGACACATTTATTGCAGAACAAGTTGCATTATGGAACACAATCGATACATCGTTATTCCCAAAGTCCGAAGCTTCTCTCATTTGTCTGTAGATTCAAGGAATGGGCTGTTTTCCCTATTATAGTCAAAAATTACAATGAGAGCACTTTGTTGGCTTAGCGATGCGTTTTTCGATTCTGACACCCAATCAATTGTTGATCTTTCCCACTTTTATTCAGAGGAAATGAACCTTCCTTATTTTCCAGCTTGTCTTTGAACCCTATGTTACAGAGACAAGCTATCAGTTGTAAATCAGAAACGTCGGTCATTTATAAGTTCTCAATCAGTTCGTCATCCGTTGTTAATCAAAATCATCAGTTATTAATCAATTGTAGATCAAAATCATCAGTAAATTTTCGTGAGTCAACTTGTTAGTAAACCATACCTATTCATAGATTACAACTGATCAGTTTGCTCCCTTGTTATACATTTTCATATAGAAGGTAGAGTTTATAATTCTATACATATCTATACTAATATTATAAAGAGAATACGACTCGGCTCAAAACCTACTGGACCGATTTCAGAATTTTTTTCACCCTTTGATATAGAGTGACATAGGCTATACTTTTCACTCTTAAAAAAATAAGGATAGCTACTGTAACTCCAATAATTACAACAAATCAGCCATAATCAGCTATTTTCACGTGCGCTGCGAAAACCGTGAGACTTACGTGGATACAGTGTATGACGGAAATGTACCTCAAATAGTTCTACAAAAAAGTCCGCGATAGCATATATCTATCCTTCAAGATTGACTTGCTATTACCTGTTTATGGTAATCAGATGTTTTCCAAAATTATGCACTACATATTTGGGAGTGCGTTTTTAGAATAGGGTATTGATCCTCATCCAACTTAATACGTTATTTATCCCCAGTATTCAATTTAGAACGAAATTGCCCTTTACATCATACAATTACAACGAGTACATCAAAAGACAAAAGATATGGCAGGTTGAAGTGATGAAGATAAGACCGCACGATCGGACCTAAATGCGTCTCCGTGCTAGGTAGGCTGGTAGGAGAGAGCACCGAAGTGTGAGAGGGGGACATGCATATCTATAAAAGAGTATCAACTTTCAGACAGGGGCCGATTTTATAAACAGAATAAATTTTGTAAATTTCCTCTAAGTTCATCGCAAAATTTTAATGAAACAAATTTCTACCTGAGCGAATCTGGGACGGGCTGCTTGTTACTTGTATAATTATTTCGTGCTTGTTATCTAAGTTGAGGTAACAAGAAAATTACAGTTTGTTGTTCGTTGAGAGTGCGTTCAACTTTCACCACTTCTTCGACCTCTTCGTAGTTATCGAAGGGATCATCGAGATCAATATATGGTGCTTACAATAAAATTAAGTCTACCTCCTTCATCAGTTGTGTAGTCACAACAGTCTCAATTGTAGGATAACCAGCATCCTACCAACTAGAAGCAGTTCAAGAAGATCATTATCCTGTTAAAATAATCATGGTACAGAAATAAAACCAGAAAACCTTGATAAACTAAACAAGGTATGAAACAGGTCCTATGAATGAAATGCTGCCATTCTATGTATTCCAAGCCACTCAACAGCTAAGTTTGAATGTTCTCCTGTTTACCAGGCAATCAAATTGTATAATAAATTGCCTCTCAAAATCAAATTATTGAATGTAATGAGGTTCAAGAAAATAGTCAAATTTGAATTGCTCAATAAGAGCTATAGTCCATCCAAGAATGATTGACATCTCGGGGGGCTTTGGAAAATCGAAATTATGTTGGTAATGCCCATTCAGTAATATTTTGAGTTTCAGAATTCAGGTTGGTGTTGGAAATACCACTGACATTTTGTTCTGTCATTAATGTTTCGAACCAATTTGGCAAAAAATTGAGCAAGTGAAATAAATATCTTTGAAATGAGGCTCTTCAAGAGCGAACAGCTAAAAAATGGAAAGCCTGCACAGAGCACGTAGAAAGAGAAATGAGAGAAGATTAGGCAAAATATAAGGAATGTCATGATATATTGCTGACAAAACCTTTCATTATGAACATGACGAGTTCTGTCCAGATGAGGAAAAAATAACATGTTGTGGTTGTTGAAACAGAATAATAGGAATATTTATATTTTTCATATTTTACACCTTCATTGTTCACAAATATTGAAAGTTATAATGTCATGACAAAATTCTTCATATATTAAATTGGTCCATTGGTTAAGTTTTGTTTCTGTGTTGATATCTATTACAAATTTCCCAATCCATTCACATTGTAGTAACACGCTTGAAATTATCAACTAGATTTTTTCGGTTTAGCGAATTATCAAACCAGAATTTCCAGGCTGTATTTTCCTATAATGGATCGTAAGATCGAAAATGTATCAATACAAGATGAAAATAATATACCGCTGGTATACAGATTCACACGCTGGTAATCGTATGTGAAAATTGGGAATTTTCACGTTCAAAGTTCCTTACTTTAAAAAAATATCGTTCAATTTTTAGGTTATTTCTATATCTATGATGAAAGCACAGAAAATTTCTAGTTACTTTTTTGTAACTAGAAATAAAGCTGCGACCGGACTTTCACGGCCTGCTCTGATGTCAATCATTCTTGGATGGACTATACTACAGTATTTCTGAGTATTTATGCGATGAAGATATTCTTGTAGATTAGTTATAGAGTGTTTTTTCAGTTTCTTTACTTATCATATGCATATCTATTTGTATGTCTTATGGGATTAATAAAGGTTATTATTATTTTTATTATTACTATAACTACCACTTCTCTAGGGGCCATTCTGCTCTAGGGGCCCGACGCGGAGTGCTTGATTGTGTCCGGCTAAATCCGCCCCTGTCATTAACTGTCATATAATATGAGTCATCATTGCACTAAATATATGCTGACGAATCATGACGAAAGCTACCTCTATGTTTAATTATCACTGAGGCGCAAGTCTCCCAGAAACGCGTCCGTCGTCGGTCGCGTTTCTGCCCCGTACAATTTTCGTGGATACGGTCATATCCATGGTTTTCCAAATGTATCACTAGGAAGTTTTACGAGGCAGACCCGCGTCCGTCGTCGGTCGTGGTTCGGGGAGACCAGCGCCTAAGATCTGAACCCACAACAACAGTTTCTTTATTTTCAGCCTCCACCTAGTTGACTCCGTTTCCTTTTCAGCATAAGCTATAGTCTGGACCGAAAAGTGTAAAATACGTTTAGTATATTATAGAATTATGCATTCTCTCGAAAGTATACGTAGGTAGGTACGCGTCAGCATGAAAATAACACTTGCATGAGTCCAGAGGGGGGGATTGTTATTCCAACCTCTTCCTGTAGCTAATTATAAGGACGATCTTTTAATTAGCAGCTGAAAAGAATTATATTCAGGGACTGCCAACAAATTAATCAACATTTCAATCAACAGCCAAAATACTCATCAATTGTATCGCGATGCTGAATGACAATAATGTTGATGGCCCAATATTTCAATGCCGAGTTTCGGGAAACATTTCTCCAACTGTTGATATGGTCGGTTTGGGCTCTGCTTCTGAATCAAGTTTTTCTCAGGAATAGACCAGATTTTTTATTATTATAGAGTTGATCGACCTTACCTACATCGCCTGAAAATAAATTTTTTATTTCTTGTTTTAGAATATGTTCCTTAGTTCTCATATTTCTGAAATAAATGTGCATTCTTCCTAACGAAAATTCTTGTATGTAGATGGCATATACAGGGTCTCCCAAGATGTTCCAAACAGCCAATATCTCGGCTCTGAGACAAGGTAGAAAGTTCAAACAAAACGTTTTTGGCATCAAAAACTCTACCAGAATCCGTCGTTGAAATTCTGTTTCTAATTGACACCCCTGAATGAAAAACTACCCCCAGATATTTTTTTCAAATGGCATCCTTATATTTTTCTCACTCTAAGCGATTTTTCAGTACAAAATCTTTTTTACGTGAATTCTATCCAAAAAAAAATAGTTATAATTTCCGCCCATGCACATACACCATTTTTCTCAGTCCATTCTCTATGTCTTTGTTTTATACTTTATAATTATTCTCTACGCAAAGTTTTTCAACATATTTTTTTTTACTGGAGAATCATTTAGGGTGAAAAAAAAATAAAGCTGCCATTAGAAAAATATCTGGGGGTAGCTCTTCCAGGGGTGGTAATTAGAAACAAAATTTTAACGACGGATTCTGATAGAGTTTTTGATGCCATTTGGAAAACTTTTTCTTTGAACTTTCTACCTTGTCTGAGAGCCGAGATATTGGCTGTTTGGAACATCTTGGGACACCCTGTATGGTCAGAATTCCCATGTTTTTGAATACGTATTCCTAAGTATCCTTATTGCTTTTTCTGTTACACAAAGTAAGAAATAGAGGTTTTATGTTTTCGGTTTCATAGAATATTATGCTGAATAAAATGAAGTTTGGACTCTATTGTTGCATGGTACACCGTTTTTAAGTAACCTTGGCCAAGATATTTCGATGTAATTCTAAATCCATAGATAGCTGTTCTAAATTATTCGCAGAGATTGGATATGTGTTTCTTCCAGTCAAGTCTCGACGCCCAAAAATTTATTGGATTCCAACATGGGTTATTTTCCTTTTAATCCTGAAATATTCGGAGTAAATCGAAATTTTTTTTCACTGAAGACATGTAAAAAAAAGTTGAGTCCGAATTTTGAAGAAAAATTTTCACGGAAAAACTCAGAAAAACTAAAAACAAAATCCAACTTAATTTATCAAATCCCCTGTAAGTATTGCAATTTATCCTATATTGGCATGACAGAGCAATATTTGAAGAATCGAATACACCAACACAAATACGACTGCGGAGAAAATAACAAGGACAAAAATGGAAAAACTGCTCTTGCGATGCACCATTTCAACGAAAAACACTATTTTGATTTTGACGGAATAAAAATACTAGATAGAGAAGAGAATTACCGAAAAAGATGCATCAGCGAAATGTTATATACAGAGTGGCCAAGAGATTGACGTCAAAAAAAAACAGGTTCCTCGTATCATGGGCTATTCGAATCATCCGCATGTATGTTATGCGATTTTTCACGGTTCTCGAGTTATGAATTTTTTTATGAACTTTGAGAATTTTCGACTTGACCATCTTAAAAAAGATATTAAAAGAAAAGTACAAGACTTCTCTGTGGAATTTTTCTGAAACTTGATCTCCATGAATTGTACTTTTATACATAAAATAACCAGATTCGTAACTTCGATAAAAATTATGAAAATGTTGGTCTCAAGTGAAAGAGTTACGGTAATTGGATTATGATCTGAATTTTCGAATCAAAATTAAAAATGTATAGAGGCTAATTCACGGTTTCTTAGTACTACTGCGCTCAACAGTCAGCTTTTAGAATAATTGATTAAAAATGGTACTTAACACTGCTGCTAGAATTAGCCTTCAAAATCATCGAGGTGGAAAAAATCAAAGAACTAGACATTTACTACAAGATTATTTTTTGGTAATTTTAAGATTTTTCTGATCAAGTTATGAAAATGCTGAAAATCAATGCAAATGAGCTTCAGATGTTGGTCGAGAAAAGTTCTAGATAAAAAAAAGAAAAAGGTATGGCAATAAATCACACATCATAATGTAAATAAAAAGAAATTTATTTATAAAATTTACAGTAGGTTTTCAAAGTGGTCACCTCTAAACTCAATACACATTCTACACCTTCTTAGAAAATTTTCTTTTAATCGCATAAAACCTGCCCTGTTCTCTCATAGAAAATGTTCGGCTTCTCTTAACTTCAGTCGCAGCTCTTCTTCACTCGAGCATTCTCGGGCGCAAACAATTTCTTTGAAATAACCCCAAACGAAAACATCGATGGGATTGAGGTCAGGTGAACGTGGGGCCCACTTGATTGGTCCGCTGCGTTCGTTCCATCTGTTCGGGTATCGTACATTCAAGTGATTACGGACGTTGCGTAGTGACACGGGGCGCCGTCGTTTTGGAATATCATAGTTCGACGAAGCTGAAGACTCACATCTTCCAGGAGCAAAGGCAGTTCATGCTCGAGGAAATTTTTGTACGTTTCTCCATCAAATCTGGACGGCAATTCATATGAACCAATTAGTTCACCATTGAGGACACCAGACTACAAGTTAACGCAGCAACCAATCAAGTGGCCCCCACGTTCACCTGACCTCAATCCCATCGATTTTTTCGTTTGGGGTTATTTCGAAGAAATTGATTACGCCCGAGAATGTTCGAGTGAAGACGAGCTGCGACTGAAGTTAAGAGAAGCCGAACGTGTCCTAAGACAAAACAGGGCAGATTTTATGCGATTAAAAGAAAATTTTCTAAGAAGGTATAGAATGTGTTTTGAGTCTATAGGTGGCCACTTTGAAAGCCTACTGTGAATTTTATAAATAAATTTCTTTTTATTTACATTATGATGTGTGATTTATTGCCATACCTTTTTCTTTTTTATCTAGAACTTTTCTTGACCAGCATCCAAAGCTAATTTTCAAAAAATAATTTTGTAGCAAATGTCTAGTTCTTTGATTCTTTTCACCTCGAGTAGTGTGTTAAGTACCATTTTTTATCAATGATTCTAAAAGCTGACTGTTGAGCGCAGTTTTTAAGCATACTAAGAAACCGTGAATTAGCCTTTTTACATTTTTAATTTTGATTCGAAAATTCAGATCATAATCCAATTACCGTAACTTTTTCACTTGAGACCAACATTTCCATGATTTTTATCAAAGTTTCGAATCTGGTTATTATATGTATAAAAGTACAATTCATGGAGATTAAGTTACAGAATAATTTCACAGAGAAGTCTTGTACTTTTTTTTAATATCTTTTTTAAGAAGGTCAAGTCGAAAATTCTCAAAGTTCATACAAAAATTCATAACTCGAAAACCGTGAAAAACCGCATAACATACATGTTGGTGATTCGAATAGCTCATGACACAAGGGACCTGTTTTTTCCTTTTGACGTCAATCTCTTAGCCACCCTGTATATCCATTAATAAAACAGTAAATGTCAGATCAGACATACAAGGTTTGAGTAATATTTATAGCGGCCTGTTAAGAGAAATAAAATAAAAATATCATTGTTTCGTCTTTCATGAATTTATTCAGATTGGTCCATTTTTTTTTTATTCTGGATGTAGAATTGATTCATTCAGTGCAGTTCATAATTTTGTTTCTTGATGTTCTTGGGTATTTCTTTGATGGAGGAAGTGTTTCATTGCGAAAGTTGTTGTTCTACCTATTGTTTTTTTATGTACATACAAGGTATTTCTGAATAACTCTGTCCTTCTTCACCATCGATTCCGATCCACAAAAAAATGTCCTTACGACCAGATGGGACGGAACTGATGGAGAGACGGGGGCAGCTGATCGTGACACGCGCTGATACGTACACGTACCTACTATTTTATTGCGATTTTACGAAATTAATAATTTCCAAATTTTTCTTTTCACTATACATTTAATATTAGTGAAAAAAAAATTGATCAAGTGCTCCAATCGAGGATTGAGAGCTTCATTAAGGGAGGATACAGCCGTCCCGGACTCCTTTGTTTTCAAGATTCACTTACCATCTTACCAAGCATCCCTTATCTACCAAGGGTAAGTCGGAATTATCTTGTATACTTACTTGTTTTGAATATATGAACTTTGATACTTTACGCAATTTTTGTCGATTATTGAACCCGCAGTATTGCTTTCAAAGAAAAATATTGAACCAGCTTCTCAAAAGAAATAAAATATAGTCCACTTCCGAAACATTATTGGTCCTTCGAGCCGGATATCTTATTGAAAAATATTGTTTGAGTGCAATACTGGGGGTTTTATTCGAATTATTTCCTCCATCATTGATTTTTTCATTTATTGCGTTCTTGAGAAACATATTTCAGTCGATCGACTTCAGTCGATTTATTGATCATCTGTTTCAGGATTTTTTGTTGCATTCTAACCTGAATTTATTTCGGTTTATTTACCTTCATTTATTTACAACGTTCGGACATTGAATTGTGTTGAATTGGGATTTAGTTGGGGAACTTTATAAAATTCACCTTGATTTCATTAATACATACCTACTATTGCCACGATGCCTGCTGATGAAGAAAAGGTTTTACGTTTTCGAGCTCTTCGCGAATTAGTTATTTCGAGTGTCAGTTCTCTGTATCATCAAGCTGAAAACGTGAGAAGCGATCCTGAATTATATTCGGGATTTAAAATTCGATATCGGGGTATCGAAAAATGGAAAAATGCATTTGAAAAACATCACGTTGCTTTGATTTCGGTCATATCCGGACAGGAAGCGGCTGAAGTTACATTGGCATCTGAATTGGAGATATATAGAGATTTTGAGGAGAAATGTCAATTTATAGAAACTGTTTATTACGAATTATTTGAATTACCTGAAGAAGAGCAGTTAAATCGTTCTTTGAAGAATATTGATAAATCTTCAAATGTCAAGTTACCAAAAATAAACTTACTTACTTTCGAAGGCGACATTAAAAAATTTCCTAGTTTCATTTCAAATTTTAATTCTCTAGTACATGAAAATCAGAGCTTATCCAGTCTTGAGAAGTTTAATTATCTTGTTTCTGTTTTAAAGGGTCAGACTGTGAATCTCGTGAAGAATTTACCGTTGTTGGATGAGAACTACCTTATTGCATATAATTCGTTAATATCTAGATACCAAAATAAACGATTACTAGCTACTGCCTATTGGAAGGAAATTGATAATTTTCGACCTATTGCAAATGATAGATCTCTACGATATCTGCTCGATGTATTTCACGAAAATTTATCAGCTTTAGAATTATTGGGTTTTCCGGTAGACAAGTGGAATTTCATACTTATGCAAATGCTGATTGAGCGATTGGATTCATATACTTTGAAGGTTTTTGAAGGAGAGTATGCCTCTTCAGAAATACCATCTTATAATACAGTGCGTGACATCTTACTCAAACAGTGTGTAGTTGTAGAGTCGATTTCTTTGAATTCGAAAACAAAAGAACGCCCACCTAATGAAAGTAAATCGAAATTTTCTTATAATAAAGCTTCATTTTTGTCGAGCACCAATACTAAATCCACTACAAAAGGGGAATCTAGAGATCGATTAAATTGTATACATTGCAAACGCGATCATATCGTTTTTAATTGTCCTGATTTTCTGTCAAAAGATCCTAATAAACGATATGAAATCATCAAAAATTTAAGAGCATGTATTAATTGCCTTGCTGATTCTCATGCAACCATCAATTGTTCTTCTACGAAAAGATGTCGTACTTGTAGTAAAGCTCATCATTCTTTACTTCATTTTTCTCCAAGGCCATCATCTAATTCGTTTGCTATTCAAAGCACACCTTCTACATCTGCAGATTCTTCACAGGAGATTCAGTCATTCAGTAATTTCATTGCGCAGCCACAATCGACCATACCACAAGTTCTACTCTCCACTGTTAAACTAAAGATAAAAGATAGTTTCGGAAATTTTCATGTATTAAGGGGCATTGTAGATTCTGGTTCGCAAGTGACTTTCATTTCGAGAGCACAAGCCAAAAAACTCAGTTTGAAACCTTTCAAGGCGTCAATAAGCGTCCAAGGTCTGGATCGTATGAGTACAAAAGCTAATTTAGCTGTTGAATGTCAAGTTACTTCTATACACAATTCAGATCAATTAATGAAAATTAACGCGGTGATAGTCGATAAAATTTGTGATACTATGCCTACAGTTTCATTACCGCCTAATACCAGAAAACAGTTTTCAAATCTCCTACTTGCCGACCCAGAATATTTTGAATCTGGAACTGTCGATTTATTACTGGGTGCAGATATTTTTCCATACATACTACAAAACGGTCGAATCGTTACTTCTCCCGGGGAACCTGTCGCCGTTAATACAATATTGGGTTGGATAATAATGGGGAAGGTAAATATGCCTCGATCTAAAAATGTTAATTCTTTTTTAGTTTTCTCTTCTAATGAAGAAGAATCAAATCTCACCGATAATTTGCGAATGTTTTGGGAGATTGAAGAAGTGCCTTCAGTTACATGTCACTCACCTGAAGATACATTTTGCGAGAAATTTTACGTACAGACTACGTTTAGAAATTCAATTGGACGCTATACCGTTTCCTTACCGTTCAAAATCACTTGTCCAGACTTTGGTGATACTAGATTTTTGGCATTAAAACGCTTCTTTACTTTGGAATCTAAAATTCTCAAAGATGCAGATCTCTATTCAAAGTATTCTTCTATTATACGAGAATATTTGGACAATGATCACATGGAGATCATTCCAGTGTCAGAGCTTAAACTCAATCATAATATATTCTATTTGCCTCATTCTTATGTTTTACGGAAAGATTCTTGTTCTACTCCTGTTAGGATTGTATTCGATGGAAGTAGCCGCTATCCAGACAGATTTTCGCTAAACGACGCCTTATTTACTGGACCAAAACTACAAAATAATTTAGTTTCAATAATACTGCACTTTCGGTTGTATAGGTATGTTTTTTGCGCAGATATCGGTCAAATGTACAGAATGATTGAAATTTCGGCAGAACACAGAAATTATCTTCGACTTTTCTGGCGATTCTCGCCTCAAGATCCATTACGGGAATACCGATTGAAAACTCTGCCTTTTGGTTTAAATTGTAGTCCTTATTTGGCTATTCGCACTTTGCAGCAGTTGACTGAGGATTTTCCTGAATTCAGTTTGGCAAGGGAAATATTGGAAGACAATACATACGTTGATGATATTTCGAGTGGAGATGATACCTTAGAAGGAGCATCTTCAAAAATTGAACAACTCATCTCATTGCTTAAAAAAGGCGAGTTTGAGCTGAGAAAGTGGCAGAGTAATAATAGTGACCTTCTGAAAGATCTTCCGCCCGCACATGTTTTAGATACTGTACGACCTTTGGAATTAAACTCAAAAGATCATTTTCGGAAAATTTTAGGTTTAAATTGGAATCCCTCGTCCGATTGCTT
Organism: Adalia bipunctata; assembly: GCA_910592335.1. NCBI lineage: Eukaryota > Metazoa > Arthropoda > Insecta > Coleoptera > Coccinellidae > Adalia > Adalia bipunctata. The sequence goes on along the minus strand of OU342949.1, from coordinate 5,673,453 downwards.
CTCTTTTTCTACGTTAGATATTCCAACTTTATGCACAAAAAGGAGTATTCTGTCTTGTGTAGCTCGTGTTTTCGATCCTTTAGGGTATCTAACTCCCTGTACAATACGTTTAAAACTACTTATTCAATCTCTTTGGTGTCAAGGACAATCATGGGATAGTGTACCCGGAGACGAAATTTCTAATGTGTTCTCTCAGTTCAGACAAGAGATCAGTTGCTTTTCCACATTAAGAATTCCACGTTATTACGAATCAATTTTAACTCATAAATGCGATATACTGGGATACTGTGATTCATCCGAGTTGGCTTATTGTGCGGTAGTTTATATACGCGTACACTATGGAACTCATTTTAAAACTTTCTTTGTATGTGCAAAATCGAAAGTTGCGCCCCTTAAAAGTCTTTCCATACCTCGTTTAGAGTTATGCGCTGCTGTGCAGCTCACAAAGTTAATAAAATTTGTGAAATCCTCTTATGAAAACTATATTAAAATTTCTAATATATTTGCGTTTTCTGATTCTACTGTTGCGTTAACTTGGATCAAATCTTCACCCCACAAATGGAAGTCTTTTGTGTCAAATCGCACTGCTTATATTCAAGATAGTGTTCCCCCTGAACGATGGTTCTATATTCCATCCGAAGATAATCCTGCGGATATTGGTACTCGTGGAATATCGCCTTCATCACTTTTATCTTGCAATTTGTGGTTTGATGGCCCAATACATCAAATTAGTAAAATTGATACTTACCCACAGAATGAAAATAAATTTCATGACAATAATATTTTTGAAGATTTGAAGACGAATTCTCAGACTTGTTTAGTAGCTTCTGTACCTGAAAATGATTTCATGGATTCATTGCTTTCCAAATTCACGTCCCTGAATAAAATTCTGAGAATAATCTGTTACATTGTTCGATTTCTAAATAACCTAAAAGCACAAAATGAGAAAACTTTCAGTAATACCGCCATTACCTCATCTGAAATACATAATGCTTTGTTGAAAATTGCTAAACGAGTTCAACAAACGGAACTTAAAAATGAAATAAAATTGCTATCCTCACCGAGGAATCTTCCCAAAGTTTTAAGAAAACTTAGCCCTTTCATTGATAAAAACGGCATTATACGTGTCGGAGGACGTTTGTCTTATTCCAATTTACATTACGATGGGAAACATCCTATATTTTTACCTAGCAAACATATCTTCACTGAATTACTCATTTCATATATTCATACTAATTTTCTCCATGCCGGTGTAAATACTACCTTATTTCATTTGATGCAAATGTTCTGGATATATTCTGCCAAAAGAATAATACGTTCGGTAATCTCAAAATGTCACAAGTGCTTCCGAACGAATCCAAAAGCGTTTGAACCCATGATGGGAAATTTGCCCAAATTTCGTGTTACCGGAATAAAACCTTTAGGAAACTCTGGAGTTGATCTAGCAGGTCCATTCACAATAAAAACATCTCGGATACGCGGGGCTAAAACTACAAAATCATATCTTGCATTATTCATTTGGTGTGCTACTAAAGCCGTTCACCTAGAATTACTCTCAGATCTTACAGCTGAATGTTTCTTGATGGGTTTTCGAAGGTTTATTTCTCGAAGAGGTCGTTGTTCAAATGTGTACTCTGATTGCGGTACAAATTTCATTGCTAGTTCCAAATACTTGAAACAAATAATGGAATACTCATCTGCGAAAGAAAATATCTCGTGGCATTTTAATCCACCTTCGGCACCCCATATGGGTGGTATTTGGGAAGCCAATATCAAGAGTGCAAAATCTCATTTAATGCGAGTCATTGGAGATCAAATTCTCACCTATGAAGAATTAAATACCTTATTCATTAGAATAGAAGCGATTTTAAATTCACGCCCGCTCTGCCCCGTAAGTAGCGATCCTAATGACGTAACTGCTCTCACACCAGGGCATTTTTTAACATTGGAACCTCTAGTTGCTCTGCCTGATCCCGATTACACGAATATTAATGTAAATCGTTTAACTAGATGGCAATTAATATTGAGGTTACATCGCGATTTTTGGAATAGGTGGAGTCGGGAATATTTACACACTCTCCATCAAAAATCTAAATGGACTACGCAGAGTATGAATGCTAAAGAAGGTTCCGTTGTTCTAATAAAAAGTGAAATCTCTTCTCCGTTGAATTGGCCATTGGGTCGTATCATTGAATTATATCCTGGAAAGGATGGTATCGCTCGAGTGGCTTTAGTGAAAACTGCGAGTGGTCAACTCAGAAGACCATTAGTGAAACTTTGCCCTTTACCTTACCAATGAAAAATTAATAATACAAAAAAAAAAAAAAATACAAAAAAAAAAAAATTTATACAAAAAAAAAAATAAAAAAAAAAAAAAATAATAAAAATTAAATGCTATTGTTCAGGAAATGTTGGGCATTTCCAGCGCGGCGGGTATGTTTCGTCTTTCATGAATTTATTCAGATTGGTCAATTTTTTTTTTATTCTGGATGTAGAATTGATTCATTCAGTGCAGTTCATAATTTTGTTTCTTGATGTTCTTGGGTATTTCTTTGATGGAGGAAGTGTTTCATTGCGAAAGTTGTTGTTCTACCTATTGTTTTTTTTATGTACATACAAGGTATTTCTGAATAACTCTGTCCTTCTTCACCATCGATTCCGATCCACAAAAAATGTCCTTACGACCAGATGGGACGGAACTGATGGAGAGACGGGGGCAGCTGATCGTGACACGCGCTGATACGTACACGTACCTACTATTTTATTGCGATTTTACGAAATTAATAATTTCCAAATTTTTCTTTTCACTATACATTTAATATTAGTGAAAAAAAAATTGATCAAGTGCTCCAACCGAGGATTGAGAGCTTCATTAAGGGAGGATACAGCCGTCCCGGACTCCTTTGTTTTCAAGATTCACTTACCATCTTACCAAGCATCCCTTATCTACCAAGGGTAAGTCGGAATTATCTTGTATGCTTACTTGTTTTGAATATATGAACTTTGATACTTTACGCAATTTTTGTCGATTATTGAACCCGCAGTATTGCTTTCAAAGAAAAATATTGAACCAGCTTCTCAAAAGAAATAAAATATAGTCCACTTCCGAAACAATCATAATGACAAAACAGGCAAAAAAAAACACTAAGCCAAGATTCAATAACCGAGGACGCGAGAACTTCGTCGATCAGTATTATATTGACTGGCCACGGATATATTCAACCCGAATTAATCAACAAGACACGTAAACAATGTCGAACTACTTTCCTCTAATGAAACTAGACATCCACCGTATTTTATTACACCTGACCAAATTGGTAAAAATTAAACTGGCACCTCCAAATATCAAACTTATAATAAAAAAAAATATATAAATTCATGATAAAAACGAAATCAAAAATAATAGAAATACTATATAAATAGGAAAAAATCAATATAAAAGCAAAGACTGAGAAATAAATATTTTTGCAGCCCTGAAGAAGATCCAAAAAAGGGTCGAAACGTCGGCGATTTAAAAAAGTGTGTATAATTCACCGCACAGTCCTGAAGCCAAGAAAATATCCCCCCAACCAAAAACTAGTACGTTGTAATAGGGCTTTCCAAATTGGCAACCGAGAAAATAAAATTCCAACTTTGCAGGTCTTCCGCCATTTCGAAATTTTTTTTCAGAATTCTACACCACATTTCAATTGAGCCCCAAAAAATACTAAGATGTGACCAGAAACCGTTATTTCAAATGCCATGCATAACTCACCACAGTCATCAGAATTTTGCTCAAAGTTGACATTAAACACCCTGTATCTCGCTTATGCGTCGAAAATGGGGTATATGTTATAAGGCAAAAATGACTTCCTCGGTGTCATCTACACGGCTTTATATGTTTGTCCAGTTTACGGTGGAACACCCTGTATGTTCGTCAATAATGTCATAAATTTGAGAGAATCTTCACGTTGATACATTTTTACACTTACAGAGAGGTCATAAGAATTGAATGATCACGTGGTTTGATCCATAGTAATTCTATTGGTGGGTGGATAACTTCATTCAATAGTTCCTCATGACTCGATCAAAAATAGAACTTTTCTGATTCACGGAACCCAACGTAACTTTACAAATCATATGATAGTTGTGATCTCAGATTACATTCTCAGACTCAGTTCATTGAATCAATGGAATCAGAGGTCCAATGTGAGGGTGTTGAAGAAAGAAAAGGACGAGCCGAAGTTGGATCGAGATGCATCCTGTTCCTTTGATCTTTAAAGGAGGATAGGCTGTGCAAGCAATCGCTGAATCGCAGAATGATTAGTGGGATATAAAAATAATTTCAAGTACACAAACATCAACTACGAGTTGTGGTCATTTTTTCCACCAGTCGACAACGATAATACGCTTACACTCGAATCATATTTGTGTCCGAATCGATCGCGAATTACTGGTTAAAAATACACAGACATTACTTTCAATCCATGCGAGTTGTGATTTTTGATCTGTTGAAAAAGAACGAGACAAAAATTCAAGATGGTGCTCAATGTTATGTTACAGTTATGTAAAATCACCAGGGCCAGTAAGCTTTTCCAAAGGAATTTCTATTTGCCACTGCTGAAACCTTTATCACCCAAAGATGCCCTAAGAAAAAAGGTCATTACCGGGCAGAATGTCCTCGGAAGTAGAATTGAACATTATATTCCAGTTCTGGATGAATACCAATCGAGACTGCAAAGAAGAAGGTACAAAGTTAAGGGAGTTAAATTGATAAAGAAACGACAAAGAAGAAAAGAATCTATGAGATACGTCATGCCTTTTCTCGACGAAGATATGGAAGGACACGCGAGATTGAAAGGAGTTTTCGCAAGGAAACCGAAGGGTAGAGGTCAATGCTATACCTACTATGTTCCAGACAAAGATCTCACCTTAGTGGTACCATACCAATGGGAAAGAGCCATCAGAGATAAGGATATAACAGACGTTGTGATAGCACAGAGGAGTGACAAAATTGTGTTGAAAATGAGAGACGGGTCGAAGATTAATGTACCTTACGCGAATTGGGATGGTCGTTCACCCATCTATAGAGGGGAAGGGTGGACGAAAAGGGACGTTGAAGAATACCATCATCACGGTAAGGAAACTATGTCCATCGCCCGTTTATTCGAAGCAAAAGAATCCGGTCTGGAAGAATGGGAACTGGAAATGATGCGAATGGCCAACAAGAGGAAGAAGAAGCAGAAAGGTGAGGGAACTGCTGACTGGAAAACCATGATGTCAAGCATGGTTGACAACATGGACTGGGACAAGTTCGAAGAAGAAACTAGACAGATCGTGGAAGAGGTGAATGAACCTGTTGATGATGAACCAATTCCGATGGCTATGGATGATATGGATAAAACGATGAACGTAAATGAGAAATTGAAGCAAGCAGGACCTGAACTTATGGATATGCTACCCACAATGCCTGAAATTCCGGAAGTTATAAGACTGATGAAAGATTCCGAAGTTGTGGAGAAGTCAAATATATCAGGAGTCGTCGTTAACCTTCAGTCGCAGAAAGAACGTTTCGTTCCAGGTCAAGTGGTGAAGTCAGAAGACGGCGAAATGTTCATGCCGGGTCAAACGATAGAAAAGGAAGGTGGAGGTTTTGAGTTCACACCTGGCTTCACCGTAATGCTAGAAGGGGAACCCGACCTGTTGCCAGGTTTGGTCATGGGCGACGATCCAAATAAGCCGATGTTTTTGCCAGGAGAGTCCACCATCACTGAAACTGGCGAATTACAGTTCACCGAAACGGAAGACGATATCAAAGTCAACGGGACACTCCCACCCCAAGAGCCCGAGGTCGAGGAGGTCGAGGTGGAGGAGGAGCAAAACACGGAAGACGAGGAGGAGGAAAAGAGACCGCCCCCAAAACGAGAAAAAAAAGAACTCGTTTACGAGAGACCAAAGCGATTATACGCGTCTCAAAGTATGGGTCCCAAACGCCGTGAACGTTCTTCCAAAAAAGCTCCGCCAAATTTGGTGCCTGAGAAAACGGAGCCGGCTCCTGTTAAGGTGAAAAGTGAGGTTCAACCGAAACTGTTCGAATTATCCACCACAATGGACGAAGACATCCTAGCTCAAGAGAAAAAAAGAGTTGAAAATTTCACAGAGAAGAAAGCTCAGGAAGAAATCGCGATACTCAAAAAAGTGAGAGATATTCGTATGAAGGTCAAAGAAATGAAGGATAAAGGAAAAGCAGTTGTGCCCAAATACGAACCGTTGGAACCAGTGAAAAAGAGTGAGAAACTTCGAGAATTAGAGAAGAATATCAAAAAAGGTAAATTTTTCGATGTTGACCACAAAAAATACCTGAGTAAGAACAGTGTCAGAGAATCGTTCAATTGGTTGGAAAAAGCAGAATATGGTAACGTCTTCGAATCGGTGGGGATACTGCGTCACAAGCTATGGAAGTCTGTCATTTAGTTGGCGCAGATTCTATATCTGAAAGGACAGTGGATCGACGAAGAAAAGGTCAACAGGCCGGGTCATCTTTAATTAAATCCCGAGCATTCTTGATCGACCTAGTTGTGCGCACCTACTTCTAGTTCATTACCACCAGCGAAGTCGGCCACTGGTCCACCACCCGTCAACACCTAACGTAGTCCTCTCTAGTTTGAACTTTGATAGTGATTTAATATTGAAAGACTTTTTTTTTAAACTTAGTGTTCGAAAACATTGTCATAATCCGCGATGGTGATCAACGTTAAAATTTCCCTCTGCAAGATAACCAGGGCAAGCAAACTCTTTCAAAGGAACTACTATCTACCTCTCCTAAAACCATTATCACCAAAAGATGCATTGAGGAGGAAAATAATAACTGGACAAAATGTTCTTGGTGCTCGCATTGAACACTATATCCCAGTTCTCAGTACCCACGAAGATAAGAGTTTCGAACGAAAACGTCGAGGCAAAGGAGTCCCTGTTATAAAGAAGCGAGTCAAAATGAAGGAAAATGAAAAATATTTGGAACCGTTCTTCGATGAGAATATGGAGAACCACAACCTCATCCAGAACATCCTTAGGAGGAAATCGAAAGGCAAAGGATCATATTACATTTACGAAGTTCCTGACAGAAACTGCAACGTAGTTCTGCCGCCTCAAATGGAAAAGGCAATCAAGGACAGAGACATCATCGACGTTGTCATTGCCCAACGAAGCGAGAAGTTAGTTTGCAAATTACCAGATGGAACTAAAGTTACTCTTCCCCTTGCGCCATATACTGGCGGGCATCCTCTGTATAGAGGTAGTGGATGGACGAAAACACAGATTGAGGAGGAACATCACCATGGAAAAGAAACTTTCCACATGGCGAAATTATTCGAAGCCAAAGAATCTGGTGTTGAAGAATGGGAACTAGAAATGATGAGGATGGCTAATAAGAGAAAGAAGAAGACCAAGGGTGAAGACAGTGCTGATTGGAAGCAAATGCTCACTGGATGCTTGGATAATATGGATTGGGACAAATTCGAGGAAGAAACAAAGCAGATTGTCGAAGAACAAGACGAAGTTATTCAAGAAGAGAATATCCCGATGGCTGTCGACGACATGGAGAAAACCAAGAACGTCGCCGAAAAATTGAAACAAGGAGGTCAAGAAATCTTAGACCAGCTTCCTGTGATGAAAGAAATTCCTGAAGTAATAAAGAATCTGGAGCAAGGAGAAATATGCGAACTCCAGAATGTTTCTGGAATAACCCTGAATTTAAACGATGGCCAGTCACGATTCGTTGCCGGTCAAATGGTACAAGGGGAAGATGACAATTCAGTTTTCGTCCCCGGACAAACTATAGAAACCGAAGAAGGAAAATTCGAATACACACCAGGTATAACTATCCTAATGGACGACGAACCGACCCTCATCCCAGGTCTCGTGATGGGGGAAGAAGAAAACGAAGCCATGTTCTTACCCGGAGAATCCGCGATAACAGAGGGAGGTCAGCTGACGTTCGAAGCAACAGCGGATGATAAGGTATCAGAGGAATTTGTTCCTAGGCGTAGGAGGCGTTCACCAACCCACTCTCCATCTCCCCCACCGCCCCCTCCAAAACCAAGGCCTAAATACGACGAGGAAGTCGTTATCAAACGCAGAGTGATAGAAGAGCCGAAAGAGCATAAAGAGCGTGTTAGGAGAAAGGCCCCAGTCGTTGAAATGACCAGGCCGAAAACACCTCCACGAGAAGTGTTCAGACCTCAACGAGTTCCGATGGAAGATCCTCTGAAACGCCTCGAAGAAGAAAGACGGAAGAGGGAAGAAGAGGAAAAGAAGAGATTGAAGAATAGGGCTGAGGAGAAGATGTTGAGAGCAGAAGCGAACATAGACAAATTGAGGGCGACGATCAGGAAGAAAGCGAAGGAGTTGACTATAATGCCCCCAACTTCGTACGTTCCAATAGAGCCAGTGAAGAAGAGTGCCAAACTTGAAGAATTGGAAAAGAGCATCAAGAAAGGTACATTCTTCGACGACGACCGAACCAAGGACATCATCGAGAAGGCCAAGAATCAGACCAGACTGTTGAAATACCAACACGTCCTAAATTCGTATAACCGTGAGTTCTATGATCGGAAATTTTAAATTGTTACAGGGGAGATGCGTCCCGACGCAGCAGTCAGTTGGTTTACTCTCGCCGTCGCGTTGTGTGGAAGCCAAACAAGCTCCGTTCCGACAGTATCGTTCGTTTTTCATTCACCTATACTCGAATTTATTCATCAAATAAAGTCCATTTGTTTTCTTCCTCGATTCTTTGTATAATAGTTTTGCGAAAAGGGAATATGAGTTATTGTAATGAACATTGACCATTATAATCAATAAAATATTTCTTAAGTTTTGGTTTTGATTGACTTTGTGTTCCGTGTTGTGATTGTTTGTGTCTTGTCGAAGAATTAAAATGGTGAATTTTGTGTTATCCTTCTGTAAGATCACAGGAGCCAGCAAGATATTCACTAGGAATTTTTATTTGCCACTCCTCAAACCTGTAACGCCAAGAGAGGCTTTCAGAACTTTTCGAATAACAGGAAAATGGCTTCTAGGCTCGAAAATTCAGAGATACATACCGGTGCTCTTGAATCACAAGAAAAAAAGGTCAAAATTTGTTAAGAACTACGGTAAGTCGAAGCACAAGGAAATGAAAAACTATACTTATCTCACACCAATATTGGATGCCGATAACGAAACTCAAAAAATTTTAATGAGTATTCTCGAAAAAAAGAATGGCAACGGCTTCTTTGTTTATACCATTGAAGATAAAAAATTAAATATAGTTCTACAAGCTGAGCTTGAATACGCAGTGAGGGATGGGGATGTGATAGATGTCCTTGTGTCTCAGAAATCCGATAAAATACTGATTAAACTCAAGGACTTCAAGAAAATACCATTAGAACTAGACTACTATGATATAAAAGAGCCTATGTTTTGTGGTGAAGGTGCTACTACAGAAGCTGATGAAAAATTACATCACTACGGCAAATACACAATGAGTCTAGCGAAAATATTTGAGGACAAAGAACGGCAGGAAGAAGAGTGGGAAATTATGTTGCAAAATATTGTCAAAAAACGAAAACGCCATGCTGCGGAAAAATCTAAGGAATTCAAAGCATTTGTCAAAGAAAATTTGAGAAAGCTCGACTGGGATCAATTCGAAGAAGACGCTAAGAAAGTCGTTCAAGAGATAAATGAACCAAATAAAGAAGATCCTATAGATATGGAAATAGACGATTTGAGAAAAACTCTCGGTGTTAAGGAATTTTTTCTACAATCCGAGGAAAGGCTTAATTTACTACCCAAAATGAACGATATTTCAGATGTTTTGAAGAATATGCAAAATGCACATTTCCATGAAGTCATAGTAGACGACTCTGATGGCAAAACTAACAATACAATTTCAGGTATAACAGTAATTTTGTCATCAGGAAAAGAGGTATTCGTGAGCGGACAAATGGTTCATACTGAAGACGGGGAAGTTTTTGTACCTGGTCAGACAATAAATACTGAACATGGTCTGGAATTCATTCCTGGTTTCACCATGAATATCGATGGAAAACCCTCTTTCATTAATGGTTTGATAATGTCTCAAAAAGATAACGAACCAATGTTTCTTCCGACTCAATCTGCGATTACAGCAGATGGGCAACTAACCTTTGCTCTCACTGAAGAAGAAAGACCACCTCCACCTTCTGAAGAACACATCCAGAAGAGAATAAAGCGTAGAATCGAACTAAAGGCATTGTCACTTGAAGAAAACCCCCAAGTTGTTCTTGAAGAAGAAACTAGTTGTGAATTTGAGCAAGAAAATATCGAAATTGAAGATTCTACGAAGGAATACGAGAAGGAGGAAGAAGCTATAATTTTATTCATCAATGATAATGATTTGATCGACTTCGATTCCTCCGAATCCGATTCTGGAATTTCGGAAGTAGACTCCGAATCTTATAGATTGAAACAAGCGAAGGACAGGCAAGAGTTAGAAGAATTAAAGAAGATATTGATGGAAGACGGTATGGAAAAACTGGTTACCGATATAGAGGATAAAAAGCTAGACTTGCAGCAGAGATTGGAAGAACTGAGGAAGTTGAAAATGGAATCTAAAAGGCCGCTGGTGTCTTACGTTACCGAAAAAGATGCCAGGGAAATAGCTTCGAGAATAACTCAAGATAAAGAAGCTATTAATAGGATAGTTGACATTTTGCTCACAATGATCCGTAAGACATCGGCAATTAGAGATAAGAATAGCATCCATCCTGAAAATATCATCGAAACGCACGTTAACTTGAATGATGGAGAGAGCAGCAGCGAGAAATATCATCAGTCTTCGAGGAATTTGCAGATTTTGCTCAAGTCGTCATTTGTCTCAGCCAATAAAGTTTTCAAAGAGAGGCCTAAAGATCAACTTTTGGCTTTAGAGAAAATTGGAGGTATTTTTACGGATATTGTCAAGAACGACTCTACGCTTTTAATTGAAATCATAGATCTTATGAACACACCAAGTGAACGAAACGACATTTGTGAAATCGTTTTAAAATACCTCTTATATAACTACAGAGATTCAAAGGTGAATAAATTGAGTCAAATTATTAACTGTTCCCGTAAAGGTGTTGACAAAATTTTAGAAGGAATTGAAAACTTGATGATGGACGACAACAAAGTAATGTGCGAGGCATTTGTTAAACTGTGTAAAATGGACGAAGATATACTTCACGATATGTTGGAACATTGCCGAAGCCATTCATACAGAGTTAAGATGGAAAACGATGTGATAAATTTGTTGGAAGACAGCATGGTTGTTGCTACCAAAACGTTTTTGAACGACAAATTCGAACAAATTTTCACTTTGGAGCAGGAAGATCTTCAGAGTTTCATTGAGCAATCCATGTGTTTTGCTAAAGCATTAGATTTAACCGAAATTTATGAGGAACTGTGCGATAATAAATGGAATGAAATGAAAAAATGTGAGGATAAGACCTCTGATTTTCTCAAGAGAATGTTTTTGGTGGAAAAGCTCATAAACAAAGATTTCACACTGAGGAAAGCTGTAGATAGGCTACGTAGAAACCCAGATCAGGCCAAATATGATCCAAGAATTCGTCAGATAATAAAGGAATCCGGAATGTTATTATCCAATGGATTCACATTGTCTAACACTAGAACGATACCAATACAGTTACTGAAATCGCAAAATCTCTTAGCTCTAGAAGACTTTCTCGTGCAGAGGATGAAAATTTCCTACCCGATTCTGATTAACAGAAGCAATTACCAAGCTGTGATACCTAAGGAAGCGCTGCAAGGTGTACAATCTGGACGGATGCCATATGTTCTTATGGATGAAAGCGGTATTTCTAATTTTAAGCCCCTTTATAGTCTGACAGCATTGAAAGGGGGCAATAATGTGGATTACATACCTAATAAAAACTATTTAAAAAACAATGTGATCATGGATCACAGGCCGAGTGTAGCCACAAGGACTAGTATGAACTGATTTTCTTTATACCTAAGTTTTTGTGTGTCAGTGTCAGTTCCTCAACATTCCTATTTCGAAAAGGTAAATATACCTTATTTCTTATACCAAATTCTGTATAATTCGGATTTCATAATTCATGTTTTATTTTGAATCAATGTCTTGCGATCAGACTTGATTAATCTATGTCTATTATGTAAGCAGTGCCAGTGCGAGAAAATCAATGAAACCTACTGCATTAATTGTCGAGAATTTGTCGTGAAAGAAAAAAAATTGTCGCGCCCATAGTTTTTATTCTACGTGGTGGCTTTTCTAACTTAACATAAAGTTAGCAGAACCACTTTTTCAATATGGATCGAATATCATGAAAATGATCATGAATAATTGTCGAGTAATTGTTGATGTCCATATGGAGTTGAAAAACACGAAAAATCCATTCCTCCTTGTTTATTTCACGCCTTTTTCCCGCGATTTCGTGATATTTCTGGATTTATCGCATTTTTGGCAACAATGAATTCGTTATTGACTTTTTATCTATTGCATTAATTGTCGAATACCTGTCCTGAATTTGTCGTGAAAGGAAAAGAATTGTTGCGTTCTTAATTTTTTTCTACGGAGTGACTTTGCTAACTTAACATAATGAGGTACATATTAAGTAAAACACACAAAAAATACATTCCTTCTGAATTATTTTACGCCTTTTTCCCGCGATTTAGGATATTTCTGAAATTATCGCATTTTTGGCAACAGCGCATTCGTGATTGTCTTTTTCTATCGCATTACCTAATTGTCGTGGAGAAAAAATTTGTAGGCGTAAAATAAACTAGAAGGGATGGATTTTTTGTGTGTTTTTTACTTCGTATGGACTTCGACAATATATCGATAATTATTCATACCCATTGTGATGATTTTCGATCTATATTGAGAAAGTGGTTCTGCTTACTTAATATAAAGTTAGCTAAGCAACCGCGTAGAAAAAAAATAAGGTCGCTACAAATTATTTTCTTTCACGACAAATTCAGGACAGGTACTCGACAATTAATGCAATAGAAAAAAAAGTCAATAACGAATGAGCTGTTGCGAAAAATGCGTTAATTTCAGAAATATCACGAAATCGCGCTAAAAGGCGTAAAATAAACTACAAGGAATAGATTTTCTGGTGTGATTTTTACTCTATATGAACTTAAACAATTATTTATAATCATTTTCATGATATTCGGTCGATATTGAGAAAGTGGCTATGCTAACTTAATATAGAGTTAGCAAAGCCACCCCGAAAAAAAAAACTATGGGCGCGACAAATTTTTTTCTTTCACGACAAATTCTGAACAATTATTCGACAATTAATGCAATACGTTTACTTAATTGATTTCTCGCAATTCTATCAGGAGAAACTTAGATTTAAGCTTTTTTCAACAAGAACTGTCCTAAGTTCATGAGCTATGAAAATAGTCGAATATTTTCAACTAATTGAAGAGAAATTTTATGATATGATGATATGATATGATATATTGTTTATCCTGATTACTCCTAGGTCTCCTGTGGAGACCTCTCTGAAGTTACAAGCTTCGAAGCTTGTAACTTGTGCCGAGTTCGGAGTAAGCAGTTGTGTTCTGTGTAGGCTTTGTTACCGTGTCCTTACGCCACCTTAGGCACAGCACTGTTAATTTTTGACCCAACAGTGAGAATGGTGGCCCCTATACATATACTATAAGAAACACATAAAATTCAGAAAAATGCAAGAAATCTTAATTTGAATCGATAGTCCGGTTCATATAATTTAATGTTTGAAGATTATTTTATGCAAATTTCGAAGAATTATACTGTTTTACCGGACTGATTTATTATGAACGATTTCTTCGATGGCTGTGCTATAATTCACAAATTCATCATTAATTGAAATACATATCCAGATTTTTTTTCTATGATGAACTTTCTTGAGGTAAGTTTTCAATGATTTCATTCTATTCATATTATCACGAAGACGAAATTTGTTCAGTTGTGCCCTGTAGTGATTCTTGAAAGTATCAATCGGAAATCTTAAATTTATAAGTTACTCTAGGGTTAGACATTTATTGAAAAAAATCCCATAACTAATCCACATGTTAACGAATATATAATATAAGGTCGATGAATGAGTACTAAAATAATACTTCAATGAACGACAAGGTTGTGAGTATGTGAGGAAAACATGTGGTCGGCCATCAAAATTATTCACAGTGAATGACCCAAATGAACTGAATTTTAAAAATATAGTGAAATCTCAGAACATCGATCATTTTGTAACAGGGTTCAAATGAAGGATGTCTTGGATCGATGCCAAATGAAACAATAAACTGGGCATGTTATTGAACCCAATTTCATTTTTTTCGTCCAGAAAATACCCGGAAGTCTTTCACTTTATTTGAAAGGAAGTCTCGTGCTGAATCAATTAGTACTAACGTTGAATTCCATGACATTGGCTGATACCTTGTCCCTACTTACAAAAATGATTTTAAAGCATGAGTAATACTCGGATTTCGTCATTATGATTTGACATGACGCTATAAAATGATGATCGCTGGGGTAAATTAATTCGAATTTGGGTTTTCAGGTTTAACCTCGAGATAATATTATGTTTAGTAGTCTGGGTGCCGGTGGGACAAATTGCAAATTATTAATAAAGATTTCTTACTTTGTGTATATAGCTTTATTAGGTAGAGTCTACCACATTTTTCATCTGTGAAAAATTTTGTTGTCGCGGCTTTTTTCAGCCAACCTCTGTTAAGTTAACCATATTTCTTCAGCGGTTGTTTATCATATTTTGGTAGAAAACTCATCAATTTTGTATATTTTGAAAATTTCCATTCGGATAGTTGCCCAAATAATGCAAAAGATGGAGGAAAAACTGAAAAGACTTCCTGAAAGTGCGAATTCTTTGAAAACTATATGAAATTATTCGAGAATAGTGATATACAGGGTCTTTCACGAGGAACCTCACCCATATTTATACGGGAAACTACTGAACGTATTTTCATGAAATTCAGCACTTATAAGTATTTCACGATGCTGATGAAATCTAAAATATTTTCAAGGCATGAGCACCTCCGGTTTATCCGGAAATGACGTCAACTTCCGTTTTTCAAATTAGAACACCCTTTTTTTATTGCAGAAATAGATTCCTTAGAAACCCTTGCCCTAAAGTGGATATTAACTCAGAAAATATCCACTTTAGGGCAAGGGTGTGATGCATACACTCACATTATTTTTTAACGTAGATTCAATATCTGCCATAAAAAAATGAGGTTCTAATTTGAAAAAATTGATTTTTCACGATTTTGTCATCCCTAACTTTGAAAGCGATTTTTTCACCCCCTGTATCATGAATCGCGATTTCGATTTTCAAAGTGGATACATCAATCTTACATCTTGAAAAATCTCAAAAATGAAAATTTTCCATCTAAAAACCTCGAAGTTATTCTTGTTTCAGCGGAGCTCTATTTTCGATTTTTTTTTTGAATTTTCCCGCTCAGAGAGAATTCTCCAACCAAAACTGAAAAATGTTACATCAAAATAACTTGAAATTTTCTAAGGAATCTATTTCTGCTATAAAAAAATGGTGTTCTAATTTGAAAAACGGAAGTTGACGTCATTTCCGGAAAAACCGGAGGTGCTCATGCCTTGAAAATATTTTAGATTTCATCAGCATCGTGAAATACTTATAAGTGCTGAATTTCAGGAAAATACGTTCAGTAGTTTCCCGTATAAATATGGGTGAGGTTCCTCGTGAAAGACCCTGTAGATGTCCCATTTATCAGTTTTCATTTTGTTACGGAAGATGAACGCTTTTTGCTTTCGCAGTTTTCTCAGTACCTCAGGTACCCGTAAACATAAACATCTGGTCTAGTTTGGTTGGGTGCAAATGGTGCGATTTCATTGGTATTTGTGATCATAAACGATGTTGACAGAAACGCAAGAAAGAATACTCGAATCGAGGTGCTGAAAAAAAAAAGAGTTCGGTAGAAATAAAAAGTAATTCGCATATGTTGGGAAACAAGGAAGATGTGATGAGATGATTTTCTACTTTACAACCATCTGCTCCGTCAAGTCCAAAATATTTCAAGTATAATGTTGAAAGATTTTTCAGTGTTTGAAGAACTCGCTTTGATTGTCACTTCGGTCAACTTTGTGATTTGTGAAAGGTATAACGGGCCCTTAAATCGTTGAACAACAGACGATCGATGTTTGTGAAGGCATCAATAATGTCAGATTCAACACCAGTTTCATCATTAATTATCAATGTAATAAGCAAATGAGAAATACCCGTTGAGATGTTTTATTTTTTTGGAATAGACAGAGCACCCACAAGAAAGAAGGCATAATAGGTTTCTTGCCAAAAATCAATCGAGGAATTCATAAATGATTTTCAGTTTGAAATATCTTTGTGGCGTTACCATTGTCTTCTCAAAAAAATTGAGATCATAACCGTTTGCGCTACAATGTTGAACATTGAATTATTCTTAATGGCATGTCAAGAAATGCGTACCTAATGACTACCTCTTAAAACCCACCAAATTTCATTCGCATATCTCGACCGTTTACAGAGCAATGAATGAATGAATAGTCCGTTTTCAAGTAAAACTTTAACGCCCCGTATCTCGGAAGACGATGCTCTTGCGGACAGAATTCATTTAGCAAACTGTCATTATTCCTTCAGACAGAATACCCCCTGAAACTGGTCGTAATTATTCACTAACTCCTGTATAAGAAAACTGTAAAAGGTCCGATATCTGTGAATGAGAGATAAAAGAAACCAACACTAGAAATTCATAAGGTAAAGAAGACGAAACAACCTTTTTCAAAATATTTTTCCATTTTTTTTTGTGAATTCGTCAACGCATCACGGAGAAACTAATGCACAAAATTTTATTTAATAGTTTTTACACATTGGTGTAATAACTTGAATTATCAGGTCGAAACCTTGTTTAATTGACCTCAATCCAACCAAGATTGTAATTTCTAAACCGTTAATTGGATGTATAAAATTTGGAAAAGAGGGAAGATCGGTGGAAAATTCGTGAAAGTTAAGAATCTTGAATAATATTTAACCTCAAAATTCCTCCCAAAAACTGAAATAAAAAGTTTCAAGAAACACATCGGAAAATAAATTGGTAATTTTCTGAGCATAATAGCACTCCTCTCTGAATCAATAAATTTTTCTAATGAATCTAATGCATTATGTATTTTGAATGTCATGAAAGATTGTGGTTGAGGAAAATTTGCGTGACATCTTTCGAAAGAAAAAATCACTGTGTCCCATTTTGATTGAGACTATCTATACTGTATCTCAGCTATTATCGAAGATAGAAACATGCGGTTTTCGTGACCCTGTATAACTTTTTTGTGAAACTTTTGAGCCACAAACAGAAATACTCCAACTTTTTTTGTTCCTGAAATATTGGGCTAAAACAAAAATGTTCACTTTTTGGGATGTTATTATTTCTCAGGCCCTGTATAGGATAGAAAAAAAATGGAAACTGCTTATAGTAGTTATTTTCACATAAAAGTCAGAGTCGTATTCAAAAAATTTCTTTAGAGCACTGTTTCTGAGATTGAACACAAACTAGGTTTTTTTAATGGAACACTATGTTAATCTTAACCTTTTTTTTAATTCATTGATGTATCACAACCTAATCATCATTGAATTTAAGCTTTGAAAATCCATATTTATGTTTGTTCATTTGAATGCATAAAAAATGTTTTGTTTATTGCATTCATGGGAACTGAGTTAGAAAAACAGAGTCAATACAAATCAATAAGGATGGCTGACGGTGAAAACATGGAATTTCAAAATTTTGGAAAGTATATATCATCGAATGTTTAAACCTTTCTAACAAAAATATCGAAGCAGAGCTGCAATTATATTTAAACATGACGTTTTGAAAAAGTAATAATTAAATGCATTTGTGGAAGAATTCATGGCCTACTATTGAAAAAACAAACATAAATATAGATTCTTTTTATATTTGAAGCTGAATTTTATTAAAGATTAAGTTGTGATACATCAATAAATTAAGAAAAAAGGCAAAGATTAACATACTGTTCCTTTGAAAAAAATCTAGTTTGTGTTCAATCTCAGAAACAGTGCAAAAAAAATTGCTTGAATTTACAGAGTGTGCCCAATCTCAGAAACGGTGCTTTAAAAAAAATTTAAATACGCCACAGACTTTTATGTGAAAGTTTTCATTATTTTGTCTATCCTAAACAGGACCTGGGAAATAATAACATCTCAAAAAGTGAACATTCTAGTTTTCGCCCTGTATTTTGGGAACAACTGTAGACTGTAGTTGGAATATTTCTCTTTGAAGCTCTGAAAGTTTCACAAAAAAGTGATACATGGTCGCTTAAACCGCATGTCTCTATCTTCGATAATAGCTGAGATACGGTGCAGTCTCAACCAAAATGGGACGTACATCGAAATCTTGGATTTTCGTTCGACGATAAAGTTTTAAACATATTATTATTCTCGGTGCCAACATGTTTTCTATGCATCTAAGTCTTGTATAAATTCAATTGGCACACGTTTCAATCAAAATGAAATTGAAATATACAATCGTTAAACCTTATGCTTGGCATTTATTTGAGAAGTGCCATGCATAAATTTCGAGTAGACGTAAACTATCAACAACCTGTGTATAGTACAGTAATAACTATAATTACTCATTCATTCTCCTTCATTATGTACGTGACTAGAAATTTCTCGAATTTTTTCAAATTACCTAAGATCATTCCAGCTCACCCTGACATGTCCTTATTTTCCTTTATTTTCTTTAAGAGACTTTTTCAACCGATATTAGGTCTGAAATAGGTGATGCTTGAGCAAACTACGTTCAACAATACACAGTAACAAACAATTTTATAAATAAACTGAAATGTGAGCATAATTACAGAAAAGAAGAAAAGGTCCTTTATCCTTCATATTTTTAAAGATTGTGGGATAAAGGACCCTTTCTTTTTCTTCTTTTCTACAAACAACAATTTTAATTTGCAAAATAACATCTTCTTATGTGAAAACAAAAGTCCTGAGGGCTGACTATCCCAAACGCTTGGACCTAGAAAGTTGGCGTAGGAATGAAATCCGCCATTGGTCAAAATAAATTCGTACTCTTTGTAACCGACCTGTTGACTGAATATGAACCTTTAAGTGTCTAAGACTTCATGAAAATTCCATCCCTAACAATTATTGCGAATAAGAATTATGCAGGGCATGCACGAAACGAATCGAAGCAGCACTTCAATACCCGGAATTTTGAAGAAGCACAAGATGCACTGGCGTATTTAGGGGGGGGGGCAGGGGGGGCCAGGCCCCCCCTGATGTACCTCTGGCCCCCCCTGAAAGATTCTAATTCAAAAACTACGTATAGGTATCACAAATATACCAGGGGCCGCGGCCCCCCCTGAAAACTGAGGCTAGATACGTTGATGACAAGATGACTTCAAATATGCAAAAGTTCAGGGTGGCCAGATTCCGATGGTTTAGTACTAGCTCCTAAACTTTAAGAGGTAGAGAAAAAGTTAATATACATGTCATCTTCTTATTTTTCGAGAAACAAAAATTGCTGAGAACCCCAAGTTGCTACAGGGCGATTTTGGTATTCGGTCCATCATTATAATTGACTATTACTAGCGTAATAATGGATCTACGCTCTCGAAATGAACACATCTTCATGGCACCTTTTTCACTGCTTTTCAGCGATGCTATTGGATTTTTTTTATCGGCTCAAATTTTAGAGCAATAACGAAAAATTATTTTTTTCAAATCGAAACCATAATGGGAAATGATATTTCTAAATTGATGTTTCTTCAACGATCTCAAAAATATATAGGTATCATGATATACTTTCGAGTTCATTAGGTATACAGAGTGTATTTTAAGGTGAGGCTTCTCTTTTGACAGATGGTAGAACTCATCAAAATAAGTCATTTTACCAAAAATTTTCGATATCAATTATTCCCCTGTATCGAGAAAATGAAACTATAGAATATAAAAAAATATCAACATCTCTTGCTTTTTGTCTTCTTATCTAACAAATTTGCAAAAAAATCTAGTGCGTAGAACAGATCATTTCGCCATACGCCGCTTTTTTATAAATTTTTTAAATTTAACATTTCATTTAAGAAATTTTCAGTAAAATGACCTATTTCGAGTTCTATCACCTGTCAAAAGAAAAATATACACCCTGTATATCGGAAACTGTCCCTGTTTATTTGCGCCCATCTGAGGAGGCCATAAAATTCAATATCTCATAATTTATTGTTGTAATCTGCCAAATGATTCAGGAAATATTAGCTTCTTTATCACTCAGACCAACAGGGGGTTTCGCTAAACTTGTTGATTCTAGAATGGTTTCTCTGCTAACTTGAAAAATGGTTTTTTTTCCCGTTGATGAAAATAATGAATAAGATGGTTTATTTAAAAGAAATAATATCACAACAAATTTTCAAATCGTTGTCCACTCGAGTAACTACATGAATTTTATGATGTGATATAAATAAGAAATCCAGAAGACGATACAACAATGGAACTGAATCGAATTCGACAAGTGAAAATGAATAAAATATGAAATTCTATAACCTTTTTGTGGGAAATGAAGTGAATGAAAGACTGCTTGGATTTTGTTAAACGAAAAGTAATTTTCCAAATTTTCGATATACAGAGAGGGCCATTGAAAACGAAACAGCGGCTCTGTAGGTCGGCAGAACCGAGTTATATAAAAACGCTCGGACACGTCAACCACTTTTTCGAGGGGGACATCGTTCGCGATGAAATTCATCCGAAATACATTTCATCCCTCGGAGCTGTGACCGCCACCCCTAAATTTTTAAATGGCACCATATGACAAGTGATACCTCATTTGAAAGGTAGTTTCCTTCTTAATATCAAACAACAAAAATAAATTAATTCTATCGATTCGTTTTCGAGATATAGGAACTTGAAGTTGGGAAATAACTTTTTATTCACTCAATCAATAAAAATAAGATCTAACATTGCAACTGTTTAAAGATCTCCAGATTTAACCCCACTCGACTTTTTCCTGTGGGGTCACTTGAAAAACAAAATCTATGCAACCAAACCAGAATCTCTGGAAGATTTACGACGTAGAATTATTGAAGAATGCCGTCGAATAACGCCGGAAATGCTACGAAATGTGAGGTCTCATTTTGAACAGAACTTCACTATTGTATGGAAATGGGTGGTAGACAGTTTGAACATTTGATTCATTGACAATGATAATCTTTAAACAGTTGCATTGTTCGATCTTATTTTTATTGATTGAGTAAATAAAAAGTTATTTCCCAACTTCAAGTTCCTATATCTCGAAAACGAATCGATAGAATTAATTTATTTTTGTTGTTTGATACTAAGAAGGAAACTACCTTTCTAATGAGGTATCACTTGCCATATGGTGCCATTTAAAAATTTAGGGGTTGCGGTCACAGCTCCGAGGGATGGAATGTATTTCGGGTGAATTTCATCGCGAACAATGTCCCCCTCGAAAATGTTGTTGACGTGTCCGAGCGTTTTTATATAACTCGGTTCTGTCGACCTACAGAGCCGCTGTTTCGTTTTCAATGGCCCACTCTGTATAGTGAACTCGGAAGTATATCATGATATCTATATATTTTTGAATTCGTTGAAGAAATATCCATTTGGAAATATCATTTTCCATTATGGTTCCCTTTCGAAAAGAAAATTTTTTAGCAATAACAAAAAATCCAATAGCACTGCTGAAAACCAGTAAGAAAAGTGCCCGAAAGATGTGTTCATTTTGAGAGCGTAGATCCTATGAAATCGAAGTTATATCGCTTGATAAAACGAATGAATAATGTACAGAGTGGTCCGAGTTGGACACTTTTGATAGGAAACACCAATTTCGAAAGATACAAGGTATTTTTCAATTTGGTGCATTTCTGTTTATTTTTGAATATTTCTTGATTCTCTGAAAACATTATTCAGGAACTTTTTTGAAAGATATCCAATGGTGTTCCTAGTTTTTCATTGAAAAATATGGTTTGGAAGCTATAACATAAACATATATTTTTTTACATATTCGTGTTTGAAATGAAATTCTCTTTTCAAATATATGAATAGTCGCTACTCTGAAAACATTGATTTTGTGGCTGTTTTCGAATTATTTTAGATGTTGTAATGAACTTCGTCATTTTTATTCATTCAAGGCTTATTTTCATATATTATTCCTTCCATTTCTCTGGAACTACTTGTCGAGGCGTTGTTGGTTCACAACCGTCCCCGATTGATATTTTGTATCCTTTTTCATTTCAAGATTATATCTTGCGTTATAAGTCCTTTGTGTTTCCTCATCTCTGTATTTATCAGCGACCTTTTTGAGAATTGAGATCGGCGAGATCACAACGGGGTTACGACCGCGCTTCACCCTTTCTCAATTAATTGAAGGCCGACGGATATACAAGAGACTTCGTCCAGTCGAGGGGTTCCATTTCTCTGGAGCTACTTGTCGAGACGTTGTTGGTTCACAACTGTACCCGATTAGTATTTTACATCCCTTTCATTCCAAGATTATATCTTGTATCATTACTTCTTTGTGATTCCTTAATCTCTGGATTTATCAGCGACTTTTTGGGGATTGAGCTCGGCGAGATCACAACGGGGTTACGACCGCGCTTCACCCTTGCTCAATCCACGGAAGGTTGACGGGAATCCAGGAGACGTCGTCAGGCCGAGAGGTTCCATTTTCTGAGACCACTCGTCCGGACGTTGTTGGTTTACTGCCGTACCTGACTTGTTTTCGACCCCATTTTACTTTCAAGATTTCATCTTGTGTTCCGATTCCTTTGTGGGGCCTTAATCTCTGTGTTTATCGGTGACCTTTTGAGGACTGAGATCGGCGAGATCACAACGGGGTTACGACCGCGCTTCACCCCTTCTCAGTTCGCTTAGGGTTGACGAAAACACGGGAGACTTCGTCATGTCGAGGAGCTCCATTTTCCTGGAACTACTTGTCTGGACGTTGTTGGTTCCCAACCGTACCCGATTCCTATTTCACTCAGCTGTGCTCGACGATTCGTATTTCACGGCGACGTCCTTGTGGGTTGACATCGGCGAGATCACAACGAGGTTACGACCGCGCTTCACCCCTTGTTAACTCACTAGACGTTTGCGGATTACAAGAATCACTTCGTCAGGTCGAGGGGTTCCATTCTCTGGAGTCACCTGTCCAGACGTTGTGCTGACACAGCTGTCCTGTTCCCTATCCTTTTTTTTACATCTGAGTGTGGAATACATCGTTGCAAGTGGTTAGATTATATGATATTTTCCGTGGCCTGCCGAATTTTGAAGTTTTACTTTCTTACTCCCGTACTCTCCTATTTACCGTCCAATTCTCGCATTCGCTCACCTCGCCCGACCGTCTTGCTCACCCGATCACCGTTTATTCTTGAATTTATTAATCACTGTAAGATACCGATATTTAAGTCATTTCTTTTAATTTCATGTTCACTCTCAAATGAAATCAGTTTTAGTTTTTGATTCTTAGTATTAATATATTTTTCCTCATTGTCATTTCTGCTTGAAGTCAGTAAACTTTGTAAAATCCATTCTGTGTTTTAAGTGAACCTTTAATTTTGGCAGCATTCAGGAAAGAAACATAACTTTTAATCGCTAATTTCCTAGATTAAACCGAACCCTTCTCCACTGTATAAAAGCTACCCTGGTAGAAGTGGAGGATTCAAGGCGACACAACCTTGTTAAACCTATTGTCGCTGGCGCTCGAGCATTTATTTTCCGTAAAGTTGACTGCGCCCTTGAAGTACTCCCCCCCAATTAAGGGATTTTCACAATGTATCTACAAAATCATGGTTGCCATGCCTAAATACGAAACAGAATAGTTCTACATAAAAGCTGTTAAAAAGAATAATTACTGCCGATTTTGTAATAACTCATAAATTTAATCAAAAAATAGGATAACAAGAACAAAAATATTTTAAAACTACTTACAACATGTGTTCGTATTGACCACCATCTAAATCAAAACATAATTGACTTCGCTTTCCAACTTTACTGCTTCAATCAATTCTATCGCAGGTATTGAACGAAAGGCATGTCGCACTGCTGCTTCCAACGGGAATCAGGATGGCGTTTATATGTGAGATCCTTTATTCTTCCCCAGAGGTAAAAATCTTGATGCGTAACTAAGATCGGGGGATCTTGCCGCCCAATGAACAGGACCCCGGTTGCGAAAAAATTAATTGTCCGTAAATATTTCGTTTAGAAACGCCGTTATGATATGTGCGTTATGACACGGTGCCCCGTCTTGTTGGAAGTATACGTTTCCAATTTGTTGTAATGGCAAATCATCCATTATTGGTTCAATAAATTCCGCAATATTTCCAGATATCGCGCTGCCGTAAGGTTACCATCATTGATAATATAGAAACCGATAAACTTCTCTCTAAAAATACCGACCCAAATATTGAAACTGTTTCGGCCTTGATTTTGTGTCTCCAATATAATATGTTGATTTTCCAAAGTCGAAGTCCAATTATAGGAATTGTATCTATCAAAAATACCAGAGCTGCTTATGCATGCTTCATCAGTCCATATGATATTCTGTCCAAACTTTGGGTTTTCAGCACATTTTCCTAAATACCATTGGCAAAATTCGAGCCGGAATTGTAGGTTATTTGGTAGTAACTTGTGATTTCTTCTTACTCGATACAGTTTGAATTTATTTTTTTTAGAATTCGCATTGGTGTAGTCTTTGGAATACCTGTATTCAACTGCATTTTGCTGAATGAAATATTGGGTTGGTTTTGTATCTCCCCCAAAACCGTTATTTCTTCCAACTCTCTATCTCTATGCCTGGCTTCGTAAACTTTTGTCCTTGGTTTTGAGAAAGAACCGTAATTAAATAGGTTTTGCTGTAATCTTGTGAAAATGTGCGCACAGACTGTAGTTGCTAAGGTAATTTGTTTCATATTCAGACTTGGCAATTATGAAGAATTTAATTTCGAACACGAATATGTAAACAAATATAGGGTGGTCCATAATAATAAAGAATACGAGTTTATGTTATAGCTTCGAAACCATATTTTCAATGAAAAACTAGGAACACCATTGGATTCCTTTCAAAAAAGTGCCTGCAGAATGTTTTCACAGAAACAAGAAATAATCAAAAATAAACAAGTTACGGGGTTGGGTCAGAAATGCAAAAAATTGAAAAACACCTTGTATCTTTCCAACAAGTCGAGATATAAATGTGCGGTATTCGACATCCAATTTTTCACAAAAAACGATTTCGAAGCATGTAGGCTAGTTTTTCTCTAACTCCTCTAGAAATTGGTGTTTCCTATCAAGAGTGTCCAATTTGGACCACTCTGTGCACTGTGTTCGATAGTCTGGGACAAATATTTCACTCCATTAGTATAGTAGTGCATAATAATTCGACCGCCAAATATTTTCACAACAGTTCCTTCAGATGAGCCGGAAAAAGACAACCTCCACGAACAGTTAATCGCATCTAGACTTCATCGACGGACAAATGCAGGATAATTTTGGCGCATCTGAAAATAAAACCTCGTGGACCCTTGTCCAAAATGATTGATTTTGTCGCAAGGGTACCTATTTTCAATCGGTATTTGGCTTCTAGATTATTTGTGTCTCGTAATTAGATACTGATTCTGCTTCGTCATTCGAGTGGTGATTGTTTCATTCAGAAGTTGATATTGGCTGATGGGTTACAGAAAAAACGTGAGTTTTCAATAATAATTTTTGGCAATATTAGGTGGAAAAGAAAAATCATGGAATCGCTTCAGGATTTCACATGATCCTAACTTACATAATCGATCACATAATTTTGAACGTAACTGTTTCGAAATAGAATATGCTATCATCCAATTGAATTATGTATGATAAATTCCCGAAAATTTGTCTTCAAGAAATTCGACCTGTCTCATGAATATTTATCAAGATGATTATAGAATAAGAAGAAATCCCCATGTTACTCTGAGCTGGAGATATTTATTTGTCATATGTATCATAAAGAGATCCTATGAAATGAATTTTCTAAAAATAAAAACTTGAAAAATATTTCAGTTATCATTTTATGCCATGCTCGGTCATTATTTTCATTTCATTGCTTAGTTACCAATGTACTTTGAGCCTTAGAGCGAAATGTAAACACTTTCATCCACTCCCATAATAATAATAAATCTTTATTCTCAATCACCTGCAATACATACATTGACATACAACAAGATAAATGAAAATAGTGTCAAAAACCTATAATAATAACAATGATAAGTATATTCACTCTATTACATATAATCCCTCAAACAATAGGTCTCTCTATTCAACAAAAACTTAAAGTTCGTGTATTATATCTTTGTTTCCAATTTTCATATTGTTGAAATAAATTCTTATTTAAGCTTAAAAATAGTAGGCACTCCTGAATATACAAGCCATAAATAGTCTGTTAAAAGAAACCAGGACATGATTCGTTATTTCTTAGTTTGCATAGTATTCTTATAGCCCTTTTCTGAAGCACAAATAATGATGAAATGTTGCCCAATCCATAATTAGAAATTCCAAATCGTAGCTTCGACTCCAAGGTTGCGTGATATATTGTTTTGAGTATTTTATCATCTATGTATTTAGACATTATTTTAAAAGCATGTATAGATGTTCCTATTTTATTACCTAATTGTTGAATGTGATGATCCTACTTCAGTTCTTCATCAATGTAGAGGACCAGGAATCTAGATCTAGTGGATTCTGCCATGGTATTACTCCCTGTTGAGTACTGCCATAGTTTCAGGTGGTTTTATGCTGTAATTTGTAGGATGAAATAACACGATATTTTTTTTGTCCCCATTCTAATCAGGTTGTTTTGGTTGAACCATGATTCAGCATATTGCAGAACCTCCTCAGCTAAAATTCTCATCTGTGGCTATAAAGCTTCCATCAGTAGTAGGTTAGAGTCATCTGCATAGTTTATCCTGTTTTATTTTCCCATTGGTTATCTTTTTCAAAATCATTTATACAGGGTGGGGCAGAAAAACCTATCCGATTTCAAAACGTTATAAAATTAAAACCACTCAGCTTGTCAAAAAATTTTTTTTATTAACATATCGCAAATTTTATGCCATTTTTAAATTTAAGTTTTGAAAAGCACATCACTCAAATGTCGTCCTTGGGAGCGGATACACTTATTTAGGCGCATGGGCTTCGTCCGTGAAGAGCACAACATCGTCGTTTGGCAGTTCTCGGAGATCGCGACACAGGTTCGTACGGGTTTCAAAATCCCTTTCACTTAATTTCTGTGCAACAACCATTTTGTAGGGATGCATTTTGAGGTCCCGGTGCAAAATTCGCCGAATACTGCGGTTGGAAATCCCCAAAGCGAGCGAATGTTTTCGCGCCGAACGACGCGGGGAACGTTCAATCGCGGCTCTCACATTGGCCACGTTTTCAGGTCCTGTTGCTGTCCTGGGACGTCCAGGCGACTTCTTTTTCAATGCTGAACTCGTCTGTCTAAAATTTGACACCCACACTTTAATCGTAGCGTGATGTGGAACAGGATCATGACGCCCGAGTCCGAAATGAATTCGAAAAGCACGTTGTGTAGCAATTATCGAACCGCCGCATTCGATAAACCGCTCAATAACAAAAGCACGATGTTCACCAGACCAAGGCATGTTGACTACTGACAAATGGCATAAAACCAGCTTTCTAACGGTTTTTACCCCACTACTCTACCTGCTCTCTCTTCTGAGAAAAAGGGATTTGAAATCGGATAGGTTCTTCTGCCCCACCCTGTATATTATATGATGAAGAATATAGGGCCAGCTATGCTTCCTCGAATATAACGAAATGTTTTTCCAATCTTTCCGATCTTACCACAGCATCATTAACACAGAATAATGTATCCATTATTCAACTGATTTTGAGTTATAATAGTATCTAGAAATCAGATTCTGGATTTCATCAAATCTCTGGAACTGGAGGGCGAGCTGTAGGAGGCGCGATGATAACAGCTCTGTCAGGGGGCACAATAGACCTTAAGGTCGCAGTGAACTGTAACCCCTTTTTACTATAACTATAACTACTATATACTATAACTATCTAGAAATCAACAGCGTGAGTTATTAATAATTCACGCCTATAACTCACTATAATACAAATAGGAAAAATGAAATTGCGTACGGAATGAGTGAGAAAAGTTGAATGAACATGGGCGTGCGATTTTAAATCACCTCTGCAGCGACATTTATTTTTATCTATAATATAAAAATGAATCGCAAAATGTGTTGTAAGCGCATAACTCAACAACGCCTCGACCAATTTGGCCAAATATTTTTTTAAAATGTTCGTTGAAGTTCAAGGATGGTTTTTACGGCGAGAAAAATTAGAATTATTGCTGGAAAACCCTAAAAATAGCCCTTTTCTTTTTTAATAAAAGGCGATCTATGGTTGGTTCAAAACTTCGAAATGCCATATTGACATTTGGACAAAGGAGGTTAGTTTTTCTTCCACAGAATCGCATGTCAAGTGAATAGTAGGTCTTACCACAGAATACCTAACAACGGTATAAGAATATTCTATGGTAGAACGAAGTTTCACGGTATTCAATAGAAATGCAATAATAAAATAGAACGAGAGAAATGGACTCGCTATTTTCGATAAAATAGAACGTTGTGAAGTTATAAGCCATGAAGTTGTCTGGCAACGGTGGATTTCATTTTCTTGAAGGGTAGGAAATTCAGAAATGGTAGACTAGACTAGAGTATGAATGGCGATGTATACAATTATTGTGTAATTTGCATAGAACTTATAATAACATGGAAGGCTATTATCAGATCAAGTTGGTGGAACAGTGAATTTTTACCGGAATGTAAAGTAAATCGGATTGTGACGATCAGCATCAATCGTGAATTGTCCATTTTCATCTTTTCTCTATATTTTTGAAATGTTTTTGATTTATGTTTGGGTAATAAATATATTTGCGGAAATAACTGAAATCAAAATTGCCCATAATTAGTAATTGACATATTATTTTTGTATTTCTGTTTTTTTTTATGGCGTGTGTCTCGAAAAGGCAACAAGGAACAGATCATTCAAACAAACATATTGATCCATTCCCCGCTCCTAATCTCAGTATTAGCAGAGGAATGTCAAACGGGGCACCATACATTTCTGCGTATGATGCAAGAGCACAGATAAAAACCTCAGCAAAAACTCTGTCTCCCCGTATAAGTGTAGGGTTATTGGATTTGTTTTCAGATATTCATATTGAAGGGCATCTTCTTCTACGAATGTACTTCTTTTTTCATTTCTTCAAAGAGGTTGACAAAGCATTTTTAAAATCTGTAACAGCTCCATTTCATAAGAATATATATATATATATTTCTGTTTTGTGTGACAGCTCATATCCATGGAAAAGATGACGTTTGACAGATGACATTTGACAGATGACATTTGACAGATGACGTTTGACAGATGACATTTGACAGATGACATTTGACAGATGACGTTTGACAGATGACATTTGACAGATGACGTTTGACAGATGACATTTGACAGATGACATTTGACAGATGACATTTGACAGATGTCATTTGACAGATGAACAGATGACATTTGACAGATGACAGATGACATTTGACAGATGACAGATGACAGATGACGTTTGACAGATGACATTTGACAGATGACATTTTACAGATGACGTTTGACAGATGACGTTGGACAGATGACGTTGGACAGATGACGTTTGACAGATGACGTTTGACAGATGACGTTTGACAGATGACATTTGACAGATGACGTTTGACAGATGACAGTTGACAGATGACATTTGACAGAACTTTTATTATGCCTAATTTATCTCCTGCTTGAAAAAATTGCAATGGTAAGTTTATACAACTTTAACGGGGGTTTCACAAAGCATATCACCGGTGATCGGAGCTTGATCTAGAATACTCGATTTGACAGTTCAGAAATCTAACCAAGCCGTTGATCTTCGATCCCTGGTGATTGCGTTGTGAAATCTACTGTAAGTATAGGCACGGCCTTCTTAAGATAAAGATGGCTATGGTATAGGTGATAGGTATTATTTAGGCGAAACAAAGTTCGCCGGGCCAGCTAGTTCAGAATAAATCTTCCTTTCAATATAATTTTATTGAAAATTTTTCACAAATGTGAAAAATTGTGGATTTTTCAGTCCTCATTACCCTAAGGCTTTTGAAATAACTAATGTCAACTCTTTTTTCACTATTCAATACTGGATTGACTCGGAAATTCATTTTAATTTGAATCAAATGACAGCGAAACAATTGTTATAATAAATAATTAAAAGTGGAAATAGAATAAAACATTTGATTTGAATGGAAAACTCGAAGCGACCACATGTCCCGATTTCTGCAGGCAGTCTCGCTTTCAGACAAATGAAGCTCCCGCTTTTCAGTAACTACATTTTGTGGTAGTGAAAAGATTTATTTGCAAAGCATGTAATAAAAAAACTCGCTACTAAGTAAGAATCAGTTGCCCTGCATTGACTTGTGTGGGCACTTTACTGCATATTTATATACCCACCGTTTACCTATTTTTCACCTTGAAAGAACTGAACAAAATTTATTTCGATAGATAGATGCATAGAATACCCAGTGTTGACGCAGATTAGATTTTGCTGAAGACTCACTTGTCGATCGAAAATCTGTGATGGGGTCCTACTTTTCATTTCCCCCCAAAGGGGTCGCGCTATTTTCTATTGCCGTAGGAACCGATCGATAATCTAGAGTGCCGTTTTGATCAACAAATTTTCGGTCAAGATATTTAGTTAGGAGTTGTTACCCCAGGGATTCTATGCATCTTTTTTGATAGGAATTAAAGTCCAGTTATTCTATTTCCACTTTAAATTATTTAAATAACCATTGTTTTGCTACTCAGTTCCTTCTTCAGATTTTCCATTTTCGAATAACTTCAATTCAAATCTAAAGAAGCTACTATATATATGGCGAGACAATTGATATTCAAATCATTAACATTTAAAATAAAATAACTCATTATTTAATTCCTATCAGAATGAATTTCCATTAAGTGAAGATCTAGTCAATCACATATTTTAAATCCAGTTGTAATTTTGCTATTGAATTATTGGGAATATTGTGATACTCATTATAAAAAAAATACTTCAATTCAAAGTTCGTTTACAGAATACAACTTTTCAAAAATAATTATATAGGAGTACCTATTAATTGTCAGTAATCCCAACAAACTAGAATTTTTGGCCAATCAAGACCTTTTTTTTGCAACGAGTGGTTATGTAACGACAAACTGACAATAAATGACGCAGAGACTGTCTGTCTACATTGTTACAAAACAACAAACAATCCTGACTGTGATATGAATTTGTACATGAACAGATACAAGCTGAAAGCTTCCATATTTGAAGTTTTCACGCCACTGAATCATAAACAGCCACCAAATTCCACCAAAGTTTTTCCTATTACCTGTGATTCAACTACTTTCAACGGATTCATTCCGGCAACGATGTTTATTCGGTAACCAAGTGTTTAGAAAAGTATCAATATATCCCAAAAGTCTGTCTCGATTGAAAATTACGAGATGTTATATCAATTCAGCATTGTGAATGAGAGAAATTGTTTTTGTGTATAATAATAGGTCATCAGAGAAACCTACAATCTGCTCAGTTTGGCATGGAAATATAGCAAACGATTCTAGTGGACCAGTATATGATACAATCGACTGGCTCTAAGTTGTGTTATGTAAATAAAAGGATCTCTATACAGGGTCTTTCACGAGGAACCTCACCCATATTTATACGGGAAACTACTGAACGTATTTTCATGAAATTCAGCACTTATAAGTATTTCACGATGCTGATGAAATCTAAAATATTTTCAAGGCATGAGCACCTTCGGTTTTTCCGGAAATGACGTCAACTTTCGTTTTTCAAATTAGAACACCATTTTTTATTGCAGAAATAGATTCCTTAGAAAATTTCAAGTTATTTTGATGTAACATTTTTCAGTTTTAGTTGGAAAATTCTCTCTGAGCGGGAAAATTCGAAAAAAAAAATCGAAAATAGAGCTCCGCTGAAACAAGAATAACTTCGAGGTTTTTGAATGGAAAATTGTCATTTTTGGGATCTTTCAAGATGTAAGATTGATGTATCCACTTTAAAAATCGAAATCGCGATTCATGATACAGGGGGTGAAAAAATCGCTTTCAAAGTTAGGGATGACAAAATCGTGAAAAATCAATATTTTCAAATTAGAACATCATTTTTTATGGCAGATATTGAATCTACGTTAAAAAATAATGAGAGTGTATGCATCACACCCTTGCCCTAAAGTGGATATTAACTCAGAAAATATCCATTTTAGGGCAAGGGTGTGATGCATACACTCACATTATTTTTTAACGTAGATTCAATATCTGCCATAAAAAAATGGGGTTCTGATTTGAAAAAATTGATTTTTCACGATTTTGTCATCCCTAACTTTGAAAGCGATTTTTTCACCCCCTGTATCATGAATCGCGATTTCGATTTTGAAACTGGATACATCAATCTTACATCTTGAAAAATCCCAAAAATGAAAATTTTCCATCCAAAAACCTCGAAGTTATTCTTGTTTCAGCGGAGCTGAATTTTCCCGCTCAGAGAGAATTTTTCAATCAAAACTGAAAAATGTTACATCAAAATAACTTGAAATTTTCTAAGGAATCTATTTCTGCAATAAAAAAATGGTGTTCTAGTTTGAAAAACGGAAGTTGACGTCATTTCCGGAAAAACCGGAGGTGCTCATGCCTTGAAAATATTTTAGATTTCATCAGCATCGTGAAATACTTATAAGTGCTGAATTTCATGAAAATACGTTCAGTAGTTTCCCGTATAAATATGGGTGAGGTTCCTCGTGAAAGACCCTGTATAGTCTAAGGTTGATTCGCAAACACACAATATGCTTGTCCCACAGAGGCTTGTTATCTATAGGAGAGAGAGGGAACTGTTCTTTATTGTCCTAGCCATCGACCTTAGTCCCTCAGCTTCTATAGGATTATTCCCAGATATTTGAATTCAAACTAGCACTTTATGATGTCTCCCTTTGGAAAGAGGGATCTCATTTTCGGTATCAACTTTTTTGTCGAATAATACAGATAATTTTTTTTTATTGCGAAACTTTTCAGGTTTAATTGAGGTGCATATTATGCACTCTCTCTAGAGTCTAGAGGAGTGATAGCGAAGATAGTGTTTTCGAAAACATGTAATTGATGAATAATCTTAAATAAAAATCACAAAAATTGAGATTGGATTTGAATGAGGATAAGATTCAAATTTTTCAATTCTATTATAGAGGTTGGTATAGTTAATATAAAATATGGAACTTGTAATGCTCAGCTCAGATAAAATGAGAACAATGTAAATGTTTGTGATAGACCTCACAATACGAGAAAAAAAAGAAAATTCGAATTCAACGAGTTCAACCATTTCATCCCTATAATAATGGGGCTGATAAAAACCCCATCATTCACCAAATCATGCGCAGAAACAAACAAAAATTCTGAGACAAAACCTCAAAAGAACTCAATCACCCTCATCTTCTCGAAGAAATAAAATTTTACCGCTTCGAATATTTTTGTACGGAATAGTGAATACCGATGATATAAATTCTGTTACACAATATGTCTCTAATAGAAGATCTGGGATCATGGACGATTTATTCATTTAAAAGATGCTACCAAATTTTTTTCACAGCTAACACATTCTTGTTTCAATCAGATTCTTAAATGCGAATCTACCTACAAGGTGGATGAACTAGAGCTCATAGGCTCCTGAATCCACACGTCACATTTTTTTATTATTCATAGATCACATCTGATATAAGTTTGAGTAACTGCTCATTGGCTCCTCCCGTATTATGTACCTACTATTCAATAAAACAGGATGCATAGTAATTGAAGTAGCAGCAAACGAAATGTTGATCTGAATAGCGGTAACAAAGTTGAATTTGTTCATGAGGAAAATTCATAATTGACTGTACAGGAAATGAGTTTTGTCTTGATATTAACGATGGTTGTAAGGATCCATGATACTTCATATTAATCGAGATGTGTGAATAAGTTTAGTTCAGCTAAAATGGTGTTTTCGGTAGTAATAATACGAATGAATTTCCGTGATATCGATTTATTTTCAAACAGAAATGATTTGCTTGGAAACATCACGAGTCCGTAGGACGAGAAGTGTTTCCTCAAAGCAACTCATTTGTGTTTGGAAATGAAAGATAGATTCATGATGTGAATTCAATATCGTGTGATATTTTATAAGACATTTCACGAACAGAATGAGAGAAGGCACCTTCTGTCGAGCACGTGCCCAAGCGTGGGCGGCTTGAGCAGATTTCTACACACACTGGTGGACGTTGAGTCGCCACAGAATGAACGCATCAACTCTTACTTACCACAGGTTGAGCTAGAGTTTACTGCACTTTGTAATAACTGGGGTGAAGAAGATAATTCAATTTAAATACAAACCCTAGTTTTAATAGTCATTTCCAAACTCCCCCCAAACGTGAAAATAAAAGCTGCATTTATTTTGCCAGCATACACAAAAATGAGATAAGAAATAGGGGAAATACGTACAAAATGACATACTTATATGGACAAAATGACATAGGCATCATAACTTTAGTTTGGAGGTATCAAATGCCTACCATATCACACGACCCGAGTGGCTTCTATTTCCCTCTGAAAATTAGCAAGAGCTACTCTGGTTCATTCGGTCGTTATGAGTGATAACAGAAATCAATAGGTCACAAGTTTTTTTTCCATTGCGCCAAATTTTAAGGAGAAATGGCCAGTTTTCACCATTTTTTTCATTTAAATTACATTCAATTCAAACTTTACTTATTAGTCATTGTATTCACGGAGCTTTCTGTATGTTGAATATACTTTTTGTATCAATTCGATTTCGATACATTCCTAGTTTTATGAAGCTATATGGACAAAATGACATATACAGTGAACGGACAAAATGACATAGGTATTTCAGCTGAATTAACCGTATCTACCGGACAAAACCAAGACAATCCATCTCAGTCTCCATCAGCAAAAAAGAATCAGGACTTGTCTTAACATATTCATAACAAAATCTTCATCTGCGGCTAATAAAGGCTATGCATCTTAACCTACTCTTGCTGATCCTATGAGGTATGAGGAGATTTCTCCAATCCCTAAAGGACAATTTATAAGTGAACAAGGCGATCGTGAGCCGAGGACTCGACAAACGTACTTAGTTTCAACTTGTACACATACGATTGGAATCAAATCGAAAAAGAGCCCATACCACCTATAAAAACAAGGAGACAAGTCCCTAGGGCAATATTTTTAGAAGACAATGAAGAGGAAAATGTTTCTAGCAACTTTCGAGATGATGAAGACGACTGTCCATCTATCTATTGTTATGAGACCTTTTTTCCCGATTTAGATCTTATCCAGGATTAGCCCTGGAGAAGACTGGTTACGATGCATGCATTGCTTGCATTGGGCTCACGCATCTTGTGCTGATGTTCCTAGAAGAACCAAGCGTTTCATTTGTGAACTTTGTCAGTAGTTTTGTAACTATATGTATTTGTTATGGTTCAAAATATCTTTTCGAAATTCAAAATTAATTTCGATTTATTGAGGCCAAATTGAAAATGAAAGATCTAGATATAGATTTATTTTGAAAAGTATGGAAACCATCAAGAGAAAAGTCAGAAAATAAATTGGAAAAAATGAAGGGAAAATGAAATGAAATAATTGAAAATATGAGAAATAATTGGAATTGACGTAATCCTGAATCACAATTATTATTAATGAAGTTATAAGAAGACAGAAGAAATATAAAGAGAATAATAAGAAGAAATAATTGAAAATATTGGAATTGACGTGATCCTGAATGCCAAATATTATTATTGAAGCCATAAGAAGACAGAAGAAATATTAAGAGAATGTTAGTTTGGTGGAAACAGGAATATATTGTACGGACAATTATCATGCTGAGTAAGAGTAGTTTTATCTTATAGAATTAGAAAAAGGTTGTTTATTTTTATCTGAATTAGAATATTTCAGGTAGTTGATAGTTAGTTACGATTCCCAATGTGTGAGCTTTATATAATACGAATTGAATGAATTTGAAATCGAACAAATCGATGAAAATTTAAATTTTGATACGCCCTGTATACTCTATCCCAATTGGGGGTCCAGAATTTAGATTTAAATAAACTTTTATTCTAATATCAACTACCTAAAATATTCTAATTCAGATAAAAATAAACAACCTATTCTAATTCTATAAGATGAAACGACTCTCACTTATTTATGATAATTGTCC
This sequence comes from Adalia bipunctata, assembly GCA_910592335.1. Taxonomy (NCBI): domain Eukaryota; kingdom Metazoa; phylum Arthropoda; class Insecta; order Coleoptera; family Coccinellidae; genus Adalia; species Adalia bipunctata. The sequence continues at coordinate 5,637,066 of OU342949.1, read as the reverse complement.
GTACAATATATTCCTGTTTTCACCAAACTAACATTCTCTTTATATTTCATCTGTCTTCAAAAATAATATTTGGCATTCAGGATCACGTCAATTCCAATATTTTTAAATATTTCTTCTTTTTATTCTCTTTCTATTTCTTCTGTCTTCTTATAACTTCATTAATAATAATTGTGATTCAGGATTACGTCAATTCCAATTATTTCTTATATTTTCAATTATTTCATTTTCCCCTCATTTTTTCCAATTTATTTTCTCTGACTTTTCTCTTGATTTTTTCTAATTCAATTCCCTTTTTCATCACCGTGGTTTCCATACTTTTCAAAATAAATCTATATCTGAATCTTTCAATTTGGCCTCAATAAATCGAAATTAATTTTGAATTTCGAAAAGATATTTTGAACCATAACAGCATTGTATTGTCATTTTGTCCATAGCATTTATCCCAATTCATCTAAGAATATTTTATCTTCTTGTACTTTTATTTCATAAAGGTTGATTAGATTTTATAAAGAAAGGACCGAAGATCATAGGTGTAGAATATGACATTACTGTGATTCACTACTAACAAGTTATGACTCTGAAATAAAACCCTATGTCATTTTGTACGTACTTCCCCTAATGTTATAGGTGTTTTTAACTATATAAATATCTGACGAAAAATGATGATAAATTGAAACGCACATTTATGCTATAATTGTACATTGGCTACAATGTCCACCATAATTTCCAATATCTTCAAAGTTACGTGGGGTATATTACACACTTGTAACTCTTACTGTGAATTGATTATAATGAAAGGTGACTTTCTGCAGTTGCCCTAAGTTGTTATACGATCAAACGCAGTTTAGAAAGACAATATCGAACAGTCGTTATAATTATTTATGAGTTCCATGAACAACACTTTGTTTCTGGAGCAAATTAAATTGTTTTCGAATTCAACGAGTTCAACCATTTCATCCTTATAATAATGGGGCTGATAAAAACCTCATCATTCACCAAATCATGCGCAGAAGCAAAGAAATTGTTTCCAATTCGTTTAAAATCAACAATTTAGTCATCTTTAGAACCTGGTTAAGAGAGAACCTTATATTTTGCAGACATTTTCCCGAAATTCTCAATGCTCTTCAGACCCGTCTATCTGAAACAATCCAAGATGCAGGAGAGTTCTGGTATTCCCAGAGGTGCAGTTCCCAAGAAACGATCGAATCGTCGCCAAGTTCCATCTCCAGAATCTTCATCTTCTTCCTCTTCCGATCCCGTTCAACAGCTAGAGCCGAAGTTAGAGGTAGAAGAAGAGTCTCCCAAGATTCCCATGTTGGTGAGCAACCCTTCAGGTTTCAACATTGTCATTCCCAAGGAAGCCACCAGAGATGTGATGTCTGGAAAATTGCCCTATTATCTGGTGAACGAAAAAGGAATGACACTTTTCGAGCCGAAGCATATGTTAGTCGCCCTCAAGTTGGATAATCAGGAGAGGAGGAGAATTCAAGATTTTCCGTGTATCGGAGCCCACTTGAGGGAGTTGCCTTTCAGGCCTCGTAAGATCAAGTATAGGAGGAGGTTCATATCGCCGGAGCTTATAGGGAAAGGAATTTATGTGAGTACCCATTTGTTGCCAAAAATTGGAGATAATATACATAGATAGAGGAACAACGCCCTTGAACAAATTGATGCGAAAATGTTTGGTCTTGAAGTGGTGGTACATAGTAGCCACTTAGGGAACTATAATATGCCGTTTTTATTAGTTATTCATTTACAGAAGTAAGATATTTATTTTCCCTTATTACTATGAATCATAGGCAGGGTCAGATTAGTCCAAATTATACAGGGTGAGCCTTTGACTCGTACATTCATTTTAACTATAGATTCTTGTGGCTAAAAAAACCTTTTTTCCAAATAATTATTAGAACATATCTCTACATCAAACGTTTTTTCATCATTTAATTTTAGTCCCGCAAAGTTGATAAATATTCTGACGTTGTAAACTTGTTTAGAGACCAGAGAAGGAATATATTCGATGATATTAAAAATCCAGGAAAGCATCCAGATTATTCTTGAAATAAATGATTTTTTTCTACAACCGGGCCTAACTAACTACTTTCTCGCATTGTTTTCGATTCGGAAAGTGTCACTTTCCCGCACTAGTGCGGGTAAGTAAATATGTGTTGAATTTGGGTATAATAATAGCTTTAACATGAAATCTCCTAATCTACTTACTTATATATTTAGTTAAATAGTTCAAATTATGCAGTTTCATCCATGCCAAACTAATTATTAATGCAGATTTCCGTTTGAAAATTATTGCATTTTCAAAGAGAACTTGACATCCTTCAAGAATTATGACTGGCATACATGTAGGTATACTCCATTCACTTTTATTTAATCACATAGGAGGTCATGTTTTCGTTTTCAGGAGTTGATGCACCTGATGAAAAATCTGTGCGCGTACATAAAATATCGTTTATGGCAAAACGACGATGCCAGTTTTTCTGTTTACATCAAAGTAAATGTATCAAAGATTTTACACATTTTGTTAGTTCGAATCGATCGGCGATTTTGGGGAGAAATATCGATAGGAAATCGCCTATTTTTCCGTTCTTCGTCGTCCAGAAGAAGTTTCGTGCAAGTGTCATTTTTTCCTTTCACGAGTTTTGGCGTGAGTACGAACGGCAAATTTGAATTGGACCAAAAATCGATTTATTAGCATAAATAAAGCTAAAGTAAGTACTTATCGACCTTTTTTTACACTTGATAACGAAGTTTTTTTAGGTATCTGGCCGTTTTGAAAGATATTATTTCAAACGAAATTCCGGTCCCCCAGAAGTTTGGTTAGTTTCGGTATCGTTTTTGGTGCTCAAAATTTATTTGGAATGTGTAAATGGACAAAAAAGGCTTCGTTATACGATCTTCTAACGAAAGCGACAGGAAAATATGGTTCAGGTAGAATTTTCGAGGAATTATGAGGAAAGAACTTGCAGAATGAAATTGAACGATTTTCGTAAGTTAACGGGTTCTGGATGGCCATCATCGGTCTCTAAATGATTATTGTTCACAGTAGGTGAATTCAAATTCCGATGAATTGAAATGTGTCACTGGAGCTTTCATTCCATTGCCGAAAGTAGAAATAGGCTATATTGAACGGAATACATCGGTTTTTTCCATATTCCAGGAGTTTGTGTCTTATTTTAGAACAGGTGAATGATAAATGTGAAGCATATGTTTGACCTATTCCATTTTATTTGTACAAACCTACTGTGGTAGCAATGTATGAATATTTTTTAAACTAATAAATTACTTTACAGTCAGAGTATTCCACTCCTTTTTCATAAGATCAAATAAATAAAATGTCGTCAAGTCTTGAACTTTCAGTTCAAGAGGATAATAAACATTAAATCTTCACAAGCATGCATATGAAAATTATGTGAAAGCAATGCAATTTTTTTCCATGGCGAAAAATAATATATTTCAACAGTGATCTCTTGTACTTTTCATGCAAATAACTAGAGAAGGAATCCTTTCTATCAATTCATAAAAACGTTAATTATTTTCGTCCATCACATCTTTTCCAATTCATTCACATTCTAATAAGAAATACGCTAAGAATGTAGAAAGGGCAACATGGTGTTGACTTGGAACATAAAAATATTTTGAAAACCGTCATAACTTCGATACAGAGTGGAATGTGTCAAATTTCCAAGACCAGAGTTGTGATTTTATAATTGTGAATGGAGTTTTTTTTTATATCTGTATATTTATTTCTATGTCATGTTCTATGATTTTCCGCATAGAATCCCAAACTCCTTAATTAATGTGTCAAAACGAATATTCGAGTTGTGTAGAAGTTTTTTTTCATTTTATAATACGGTTGTAAAAAAAATATTGCTCCTATCTTGAGCGGAAAGAACTTTCCCGCACTCGATTGCTTGCCCGAACGACGCGAAGCGACCTTGATAGGAAAATAACTATTACGTAAATTTTTTCCGGGTGAAACTGGAAATAACTCGAAAACGACGCTTTTCTTTGAAAAAAAAAACATGTAAAATAATTCTAATTTCTAAAATGATTTATTATTTCGAAAAAATGAACGTTTATCTTTTTCAAGTGATTTCATGGTATTTTTGTGAGTATTTATGAGTGGGCTACGATGTAATTTTTATACCAGAGAAAATATTGAATAGGTTTCGATTGAGAAATATGCACCAGTTCCCGTTATCAGAACCATATAAAATTTTAGCGAATTGTGGAAAAAAACAATATTTCTGTAATGTCTTTTCAAGATCATGGATGATTAATTTAACATCTGTCGAACATTTTCTTGTTGGATTCTTGAATACGAATCTACATAGAAGATGAATCTACTCACAAAGTTAATATACGAGCGATCAAAAGCTTTTGACTTCAAGTCAGTGCTTTACTTGGCCTAGTTTCCTTCAGAAATAATCAGATATTTCTTCGAATTAATGCATTTTTTCTCTGAAGAAGTTGTTATTTGCTACGTATATCTCATAATAGGGAACCATCGTTAAAATTGCAGACACCTCCTGTAGATTCCTCATTCATTAGATGTATTTGAAAAATTGCCTTATTCAAGCTTCGTCCATTAGTTCCCATTTATTCATTCCACTCATAGATCACGTTGTCACTACAGATTCTTCATTCGCTTCCGTTGTCCTTGCATTCGAAAAGATTACCCATATTCCATCCACTTCGACGAAGAGTAAAAGAAAGACAGGTGCGAATAACCTGGCCGTAGAATCGACTTGTAATAATGAGAGGCAGGTGAAACTCCACTTCCACAAAAGTCGTTTACGTTTCAGTCTTGTGCTAGCCTTAACATAACACGAAGCTAAAGCTGCTACCATAGGTAGTCGAGGTGGTTGATGCGAGTGTCGCCCATTTACAAGAAATCACTGCAGTGAATCTAATTTTCAGTGCGATTACTGATATTGACATTTTGAAGTTTGTTCTCTCTTCAGTGGATATTACTGGATGATACGAATTGAGTGATATATGTAAGTAGGAAGCATGAATTTACAGAATTCTCATGGCTAACCGTTTCCGGTTACTATACTACAATACACATCCAACAATAAGCACGAAACATTTCGTAACGTATAATTTCTTGGAAGTAATAATAATCCTGAAAACCCACTATTTCATATTTACGACACCTAAAAATATCCTCGAATTCTACGAGTATTGGTAGTTTATTGATCTTGCGGATCTCTCGATCTTAAAGCAATGATATATTTTCCGTATTTTCGACTATAAAAATGTAAGTAATTATGACATTAATCCAAAAGACCTTAAAACGTCGTTCAAAAATAATCTTTTATTGCTGTAAGTAATCCTAACGTGAGCTTTGAGATTAGTAATTCAATTTATATGGTTGATATCAACTTTGAATTATTCATGAAAATAAAAATAGTCTTGCGAATTCAACATGGTTGTTATGTCCGATATGAGTATAGAATTGAATAAAATCGTTTCGGATCTTTGATTCATTAGTTGAATTAAACAGTAACGTTGAAGGAGAGTTTAGCTTAAAACTCAAACCAGATTTTAAACCAAAAATTCGAACCAAATTTGAGCATTCATGCATATTATGTGCATAACATAATATTATACAGGGCGAGTAAAAAGCTTAACGCCTCGGACTCTCGTGGCCAAATGGTACATTTTTTCAGTAAACGGTCTGGGGAAGTTTATGTATGTCGATTTGGACTACATTTTAAAAATACTGACTTTCAGTTTCATACAAGGTGTTTGAGAAGAGCGTGACAAATCAATGTTATTTTTATTAATGGAACACCCTGTATTTTCTTCCTTTTTGAATTCCTTGAGGAAAAATAAGTGGACTTCGCAAAAGTATCCATATATCCCTTGTCAAAGAAATTCAATATCATTGGAATTATCAACGGCAGGTGTACAAAATTTTGTTCGGTCCCTCAAATCCCTTTGAGCTAGTTACTATGCCTTGAGTAGACGATCAATGGTATACAATGTGTTTTATATGCGATTTTTTTTACATGGAAAACCCTGTATTTTTTCATTTCATAAAATTTGTTTTTCAAAGGTCTACTTTTCTCACAAAGTACCTACCTATGTCCCAGACTTAAATGTAGAATATCTCAAAAACAAAACGAGTTAAGTACAGAGCATTCTTAGTAGGAAATGCAGAAAATACATTTGAAAAACAAATTTCATGAATGACACGGTATAGTTTAGGCTCTAGTTTAGCCTTACGCCTTGGTGATGCACCCTGTATTATAATGAGGAACTATAATTTTACTTCTGCAGAGCTTATGAAAATAAAATTCATACCAGATTTTCCAAAAATGATCAAAAAAGAAGTTTGGCTGTCTGGTACGATATTCATATCAAAATTTTACTACAGAGTAACAAGAGTCCTAATTGTTTGTACTCTTTGGTCTTACTAAGAGCTGCACCACACCACTGCAATATTGCACCGCAATCTGGGAAATACCAAAGTCTGTCACATGATGATTTAAATTTTGGCGAGCGGTACGTCTCTAGGTCTTTGAAGTATCAGAGACCCAGACAATCCCATGTTGGGTGGTGCGATAAGAGTTCAAAGGGAGACTTCGGTCCAAGTTGCCAACCCAAAAATTTCGTTTTTTATTCTACCAATGGGGATGGAAAATTTCAGAACAAATTTGTAATGATCAGCTTCACATTATTCATAACTATCCGTAAACTTCGACTCGGCTTTGCAAACCAGGTAATTTGAGCAAAATATCGATATTTGTAAAGATCTCTGATTGGCTGAAAGTTGTGTTGGATCTCCTGGTTCACGTCAACAATGTCCAACGATCTGTCACGATCAGCTGTTAAAATGGCTGCTGGGAAAAACAAATAACAAACATCTCTGATCAGTACTTCTGTTACTCTATTATTACTATCATTTTCTCTAAAGTTGAGTGTTGTGATACCAATTTTTGAGTGAATAAACATTGTGTGATATCTAGGGACTATCCTCATTGAGTATTTATTTCGTAAAATTGAAAACTGAAGATCGAGCTGAAGATATACCTAACTGTAGCAAAAAGATATCGCCAAAAACTTCTACGTATAAAGAACGTGAACGTGAATTTTTATGCAATTTGTGAATATAGGAGAATGCAATTCAAAATTACAGAATGTAATAGTACCTATAACCTAAAACTAGTTGCAGAATGGGCTCCTATTCCAACACGTATGCGAAATTCGAAAACGAGCGACGAAGTTTTCGAGTTTTCGAACGCATGGGTGTTGGAATTGCATTCTGCAACGAGTATTGGACGATATTTTCTCTATTTCAATTAAATTTGTTGAAATTCAATGAAAATTTCAGATTATACATCCTAGTGGCTTTTGTATTGTAGCTTGGCAGTTGGTCACAGTTACGAAATTGACATTTCCAAATTGACGTGTGTTGAAAATTGATAGGATCAGAAGTCATTGTTGACAACCACGAAACGAAAAATTTAACTGAAAACACTGTTGTAATGAGTTCATTAAAGCACTGTTTTTAGTACTGTAATGAACTCATTACGATTCTGAAATAGAGAAACTGATTTATTGTTTATAATATGATATATACACATAAAAAAGTTTGGGAATGTAGGTACATACATTGAGGACATTTTAAATAAGAAAACATAACTCACAAATATCAGGTATCTCTAGCTGTAGTAAAAAGTATACAATAGTATTTTTCAATTTCTTCTCAGCTCTTTAAATAGCTGATAAATATCTCATCAACAGGCAGTCCATCTAGTTGTATTTTATGGGTGAAATTGAAGTAGCAGGAATTCTATAGAATTTCACAATTCCAAGAGGCAAGCGCGGATCCAGGGGGGGATCATGGAGGTCATGACCCCCCCTGGACTGGACGAACCCTCAAATCTTGTGTGTTTAATAAAAAAAAATCAATTGGCGGGTATGTAATCCACCTGACCGTGACCACCCCCTTTCTCGAGAGCTGGATCCGCCACTGCCAAGAGGTCTTTAACTTCCATAATTAACCACACAACAGAATAATAGCTTACTTTTATAAGACAAAAATGGAGCAATTGCGTGAAAAAACACAGAGTAAACAATCGGTTTGTTGTCCCAGCAGCCATTTTAACAGCTGCTCGTGACGGATAGTTGGACATTGTTGACGTGAACCAGGAGATCCAACACAACTTTCAGCCAATCAGCGATGATCTTTACAAATATCGATATTTTGCTCTAATTACCTGGTTTGCATAGCCGAATCGAAGTTTACGGATATTTATGAATAATGTGAAGCTGATCATTACAAATTTGTTCTGAAATTTCCCTTCTCCATTGGTAGAAAAAAAAACGAAATTTTTGGGTTGATAACTTGGACCGCAGTCTCCCATTGAATGCCTTGGAAAACATGGGCTCCCGCAGAAATCCGCAGAAATTTTTCTCAGGGGGGGGGGGAAATATAGAGAGCAATATTGAGGGTGTTGTGCTGTAAAACAATGAGGCCATCCCCCCCCCCCCCCCTGCGGGCGCCCATGTTGGCAAAGGCATTTGTTTTTTCGATAATTCCGGAACTGAACTGACACCTGTTGTTCAGAACTCCCCATATCACTTTTACAGCAGATGGACAAACATCTGTAATTATCTACCCATATTACGGCAAGGTGGACCGGTATTTTCTACCTGAACTTACAGAATATGCTCGATATGTTCGAAAAATTGTGAAAACAAAGAATCTTCGTGTTAGATCTTCATATCAACGATTCTTTCGGCAATACTCTCTATGGTTTTCAAAAATTGCATGATCCACTATACTTTAGTATCATCTCTTTTCTGCAGGAGTTCATTATATTGTTATCGTGCTTGAGTTTGAGTTTTTTTAAATTCAAGAGAGAGATTTTATTGGGTTAGGCAACATAAGTAACAAAAACGACTTGCATCACACCCTTGCCCTAAAATGGATATTTTCTGAGTTAATATCCACTTTAGGGCAAGGGTGTGATGCATACACTCACATTATTTTTTAACGTAGATTCAATATCTGCCATAAAAAAATGGGGTTCTAATTTGAAAAAATTGATTTTTCACGATTTTGTCATCCCTAACTTTGAAAGCGATTTTTTCACCCCCTGTATCATGAATCGCGATTTCGATTTTTAAAGTGGATACATCAATCTTACATCTTGAAAAATCCCAAAAATGAAAATTTTCCATCCAAAAACCTCGAAGTTATTCTTGTTTCAGCGTTTTTTTTTTCGAATTTTCCCGCTCAGAGAGAATTTTCCAACCAAAACTGAAAAATGTTACATCAAAATAACTTGAAATTTTCTAAGGAATCTATTTCTGCAATAAAAAAATGGTGTTCTAATTCGAAAAACGGAAGTTGACGTCATTTCCGGAAAAACCGGAGGTGCTCATGCCTTGAAAATATTTTAGATTTCATCAGCATCGTGAAATACTTATAAGTGCTGAATTTCATGAAAATACGTTCAGTAGTTTTCCGTATAAATATGGGTGAGGTTCCTCGTGAAAGACCCTGTAGAGTGTGCATTTACTCCAATGTCCTGTCGTTTCAATTAACTCTTGTTCATTAACTCCTCTTTCGGCCCATGCTGAAATGGCAGATGCTCTACATATGTCTATGGGAATTGCTCTTTATCTAAAACGTTTTCGTGCTCATTCTAATACTTTCCACAGATGTTGATGTCCATTTTGATATCGAATTTATTCCTAGAGGAATGTTTTTGAACCAAATTTCCCCATCCGAATTTGGATGTGTGGTCAGAAAAAGGCGGTCAGTTGTTACATTTGGATTTGTCGTTCTTTTTTTAAATGAGTATGAACGAACGGACCTCTTCATTTTTCACTAACCAATCTCAATCCAATAATTTTGGAACCACCTAATTTTTGGAAAACCTTGGATAATTTTGGATGAGGGGTTGTATTCTACGTTCATTCATTCGAAAAATTAGCCACCATGAATGGGATTTATTGGGAAATATTTCATCGACTATTTCCCACGTCTGAATTTCTACCAATCAGAAACGCGCAATTTTGAATCACAAATGGTTTCTAGATGGAAAAATTGTATGGCAGCAGCTGTCAGCAGTTTTTTCGGGAATACCCGCGGCCAAACTTGACAGTTGTTGTCAACGAAAGTTAATAATACATGAATAATGCATCCAGAATAATCTGTTACTCATGAAATAGTCTTGTCAAATACCATTCGGGCATCTAATTTTTCCTATGAAAAAGATCGAAAAAACACAATGCGAAGTAATATTTTTTTAACAAAAAGCATTCGTGCAGGTGCAAAAATCCTCGTCTTCGACTCGGATTTTTATTGTCACCAGCACTCATGCTTCTTGTTAAAATATTACTTAGCAATTTACGTGTTTTTTCGATTTTGTTCGAAATATTGGATGCCCTTATGATATTACCTACCCACCCTCAATAACTCAACAACGAATCAGAATTCGTGAAAACACTCAGACAGCTCGATTTTTGATGACAGGGGGACATGATCTGGGTTGCAAGCTTGTTTCTACTAGCAACCCCCTGGGGAGGGTTGCAACCCTATAAGGAATTTGAATAGGGAAAGTGGGTAGTTTTGTAGCACAAATGTATGCATGGATTCAAATTTGTATGAACCTGCAGTTTGTGTTTTTATGAGTTACAGGGTGACCTGATGTCTGAGTGTTTTCACAAATTCTAATTCGTTGTTGAGTTATTGAGGGTGGACGCTTTTGAATGAGACACCCTGTAATCGAGAAATTTTATCTCTAGTGGTATTGCATATGAAAATCTTAGACACGTTGAAATAGACGTTTGAATATTTTCAAGGCATGAGCACCTCCGGTTTTTCCGGAAATGACGTCAACTTCCGTTTTTCAAATTAGAACACCATTTTTTCATTGCAGAAATAGATTCCTTAGAAAATTTCAAGTTATTTTGTTGTAACATTTTTCAGTTTTGGTTGGAAAATTCTCTCTGAGCGGGAAAATTCGAAAAAAAAATCGAAAATAGAGCTCCGCTGAAACAAGAATAACTTCGAGGTTTTTGGATGGAAAATTTTCATTTTTGGGATTTTTCAAGATGTAAGATTGATGTATCCACTTTAAAAATCGAAATCGCGATTCATGATACAGGGGGTGAAAAAATCGCTTTCAAAGTTAGGGATGACAAAATCGTGAAAAATCAATTTTTCAAATTAGAACCCCATTTTTTTATGGCAGATATTGAATCTACGTTAAAAAATAATGTGAGTGTTTGCATCACACCCTTGCCCTAAAATGGATATTTTCTGAGTTAATATCCACTTTAGGGCAAGGGTGTGATGCATACACTTACATTATTTTTTAACGTAGATTCAATATCTGCCATAAAAAATGGGGTTCTAATTTGAAAAAAATTGATTTTTCACGATTTTGTCATCCCTAACTTTGAAAGCGATTTTTTCACCCCCTGTATCATGAATCGCGATTTCGATTTTCAAAGTGGATACATCAATCTTACATCTTGAAAAATCCCAAAAATGAAAATTTTCCATCCAAAAAACGTTCAGTAGTTTCCCGTATAAATATGGGTGAGGTTCCTCGTGAAAGACCCTTTATTGTCCTTAATGTTAAGAATTTGTGTACTTCTCAATATGAGTACTTTATATGACATTTTCATTACAACTTGAATAAATGCAGTAGGTAATGATGTTTCAACGAAATATAGTCGTATTTCCTAACATCCTATAGTCCTTTTTCCTAATATGGGAGAAAGTACATGCGGGGTATTCGTACCATTTATTCATCTTCAAACTTCATTCGAACTTATCTATCCTAAAATCTTAGAAATGTTCAATTGTTTCTACAATTCCGTTTGTATCATTTCTCGTGTACCTACAAGAAAAAAAAGTTGATAGAATACACATGGCGATCATTGATCAGAAATAGTTGTCTCTTCATTCAACTTTCACGTGGGTGTCAGTCTCAATCCGATCCATGTCACACACAAGTTTCGACTTCGTCGATTTCGATATTCTTCGGTTCTCACATGTATGAAACAGACGAGAACGTTCACTGGAACTCTGGAAGTTCCCCGCTTGCCATATGGCGTCTCTCGGTTGAGAATATTTGCTTTGGGCCGAACTCCAATGTCTCCAATCATGTAGAAGGTGCCCAGTTATAGATGGTGTAGTTCGACGTGGACGTTTATTCTTCTGAAATTTCCATTTCGAATCGATAGATCTGGTTGCAGCCTGAGACATAATTATCGACCGTTAAGTCAATTTTATAACCTACATCAGAATGCAGAATGAAACTACTAATTTGCATTTCCTAGATTTCTCGGTGAACCGATTGAAGATCTGATAGATAGCAACAGAGTTCCAGTTGTGACCTTGAATGCCTATTATGTGACATGAATTAAGTTTGCCACATAGAAGTTGGGTGTCACTCTTTCTATGACAGATGGCGATTTATTTTAATGGTCACCATACCGCGGCCTGCTTCAAAAGAATTCTTGATCTTAGTGATTTCAGACTTGATAACAAGAGTATGCTGATCTTTTGAACGCTCGTTTTACCTAAACGAGGCCTAAATCATTGAATCACGATGTCGGTATTTCCTGAATTGTGAGCCGAAAATTCGCAAATTCGCCATCATGGATGATTTATTTGCTGTCAACACATTTTTTCGATATACATGGTGAGTCTTTGACTTGTACATATATTTTAACTGTAGATTCCCCTCATCAAACGAAAAACTTTTTCCCATACCATTTTTCAAAATTCGGTTTCGTTTGGAAGATACAGGGTGTCGAAAATCCACGAAAAAAACACTTTCCTGTTCATATCTCCGGAACCGTTATTTCAAATGAACTGAATTTTGGTCCATTGGTTACTCTATTCATGGTGCATATTCCTCAATCGGAACTTATTCAATATCTCTCCTAGTTTAAAAGTTACAGGGTGGTCGACTCATAAATTCATGCAAAAACACTATCAAATCACTTGAAAAGGATAAACGGTTCATATTTTCGAAAGAATCAACCATTTGAGAGAATAAAAGTATTCTTATATTTTTTCAATAAAACGCGTCGTTTTCGAGTTATTCCTAAATGTATACGAAGAAATTTGAGGAAAAAATCATGAATTTCATAAAAAATCTGAATGCTTCCCTGAATTAAATATCATTGAATATTGTTTCTTCTCTGGTCTCTTAACAAATTAACAATGTTGTCAATGTTTATCAACTGAATTCCGAGAAGCATGAAATTACAAAGTTTATAAGAAGTTTCTATTGAAAATTTATTGATACCCGTCCTTCAGGAAAATCTATCTTCTTAACAATATCCTCTTGGAATTTTTAATCGACCCTACACTGTTTTCACATCACATTCATCACCTGTTTGCTTTATTCTCTGCAAACTTCAAGTAAATAAATAAATAATAAAACGAATCCATGTAGAAAGGTTATCGCGGCGTCGTTCATTGTAATCACAGACTGTAGACTGTACTCTGGAGATACAGAAGAACGTCTTGTCTTGTCTTGCGTGGCGGCTACATCGCACTCGCAGCCGGCAGCGCACTTAAATTTAGATCGTAGCGCTGTATCGGCGAGAATCAGAACTACTCGTTTGGCATTTCCAAAGAGCAATGCGTAGAAGCCTCTGTGATAGTTCTTCCGTTAACGATAGGGGACGTTATGCTTTCTTGAGTTCGCCTATACCATTGTTGAAGAGTAAATCGTCAATCTGGCATCGTCTTCTCTAGAATTCTATGATATATCACAGAGGAATGGATTAGGTTAGGTCATTGACCTCGAATCATATGACTTTGATTAATGGAGTTAGGATAGGTTAGTGAGAAACTAATTTTTATAAGATAGTTTCAGGGTATCGAGGCAAATATGAACAAATTATTAGTGTGTACAAACTAATCTTCAGGAAAATCGAAGAAGGAACTTATTTTGGTGTGAGAAATATGGCATTTCAATTGCAGAAATTATGGAACAAAACTTAGCGTTTTTGCTAGGAAATATCGTGTTTGTAACATTCTTATTCAAATAAGGTTAGTGCTTGAGTATTTTCTAAATGTATCACCCAGACTATCTGATAATCACATCAATTTCAATTGAAAAATATGAACTTTGAGGTGTTTGTAGAGAATTGTTTCAGGAGCGTATTCAGCCCAACTTTTTTTTTCAAATGGCTATATCTCTTTAACAGAGCCGAATTCGGAAAAATGGAAAATGAAAAAAAGGCTTCTTTAGGCCTCAAGAATCTACAGTTAAAATATATGTACAAATCAAAGACTCACCCTGTATTCTTGAATGCGGATCTACTTACAAGATGAATCTAAGTACCTACTTACAAGGTTGATGAACGAGCGGTCAGAAGTTCCGGACTTCACGTCAGTGCTCTGGTGAACCATTTTTCGTTATCTTATAAGCTCTTATTTTCCGCCGCTAGTAGAATAGAAGACTACCTTCATGCTGGCCAACTGTTTAAAAATACCTAATAATCACATTTCCTTTTTTCGCAGTGATTCAACTCTTACCTGAAAGCTTTTATCCTAATAAGTGTATCCTGGAAATATATGAGATGTCACGAAGGCCTTCATCGGAAGCTATAAATTTTTGTTTTCTTATGTTTTCATCGATGGATAGGAAAATAAATATACCCACCAAAAAGTTTGTATAGAGAATTTGAATTTTTCGAATCAAATGAGGATTTCGTTAGAGTCTTTGTTTTGCATAGCAACTTTTCTCATAAATGAGATGTATGAAAATGATTCAAGATACTGTAGAAATGAAAAATTCAAATTGTTTACAAACCTTTTGCAAGATGTGAAACTCATTATTGTAGGTATCTTCTTTGAATTCGTGGAGATCATATGAAGATTTTCAGTAGATTAATGTATTATTAACGGTGTATTATCGAGTTTATTAAATTTCGGTGTATAAATTGGCTTTTTCCCTTCTAATTGGATCGAAATTCTACGAGGAATTCAAAGAAAATTAGGGAAATAAATTATTGTTTTGAATGTTCTTTATTCGCATGGAAACATACTACAGAATAACAACACCTGCCATTAACTATGATCTGGATGTGAATAAGTTCCGATGCCGCAGAAATTCAGATCCTGGAAAATCACTATAATCAAGTACCTATCACTTTTAAATCTTAGTATATTCTTGAAATGTAATGAATTCATCAATGCAACATCAAAACGTGGCCAGTGAATACCATCTCTCAAAATATCAGCTAAATACACAATATATTCACTAAAAATATGGTTCGCAGTTGTTTGAGAAACTCTAAAAAAAATGGCTACAATAAACTTCGCAAACATGTTTAGTTTTATTAATACTAAAATTATTGTCTCTTAAGCACTCTATTTATGGATTTTTCGATCTGGATATAAATCTGAAATTAACTTGACATACCTAATCGAATACGTGAAGGGAACACACGCATATATTCTTTGAGTCAATAGTTTATCAATCCATGCTTTTCTCAATGTATTTGGATATGCCAAAGGCATTAGTGGATTGGTGATATGTAGTGTTGAGGCATGTTTCTGCAGAAATTTATGAAAACGAACAACCCTGTTTTTGCTTTTCCTTGAAGAGCAATTGAAACTATTTTTTTGCAATACTAGTACTTTGCTTCCATGGTTATATAATCAATCCACTGGCCTAAAATTCAAATATACCATGAGGATTAAAACATAAATCCTTCATTCCTTTCGCTCAGATACTTCACCTTTTATAATTTCCATCTTATAGAAAGATGAAGTCATAGCTCAGCACCTCGAATTGCGAGGATCAACTTCTGATACTCTTGTTCATAAATACACCTTGTGACCTAATTGATAAATTTATGAATAATATTTTATACGTTTCAATTGCTTTAAATACATTTATTTATTTATTTATTTTATTTTATACGGAATAACACTGATATAAATACCTTCCAAACAATTTTTAATTCAATACTAATTAATCTGCTCAGGAAACAATAATGACTTTCTAATATCCCTCAAGAATAACTGGATATAAAACAAAAACACAGCTTGAAAGCACGTAAAATAATAATAAACAACATTCGTTTTTTAGGTTGGAATTTTTGCCGGAAGACATAAGATTCATAGCATTTCCATATTAATGAAAACATAAGAAAACAAAAATTTATAGCTCCTGATGAAGACCTTCGTGACATCTAATATTTTCAAGATACACTCATTAGGATTAAAGCTTCCAGGTAGGAGTGGAATCATTGCGATAAAAAGGGAGGTGATTTTTAGGTATTTTTAAACAGTTGGTCAGCATGAAGGAACACTTCTATTAGTCCAGTGGCGGCTCGTCAGGGACGGCAATGCCGACCCTATATGTTTTATGTCCAGCCAAAATTTAAATTACTCTTCTGTTGAATTACCAAATTTATTATAATTATTGTATTTCCAAGACCTGTGTAAATAAAATTCTATAAATCATATTTGTATATCACTGATATAATTCAACTTCTTGGAAATACGCTCTTCCAATCTCAACGACGCGCCGTTTCCGTCTACTTTTACTCAAATCAGTCCGAGAATTGATATGTGTACGGGAAGACGAGAGCGCCAAGCATCGAACGCTTTCTAGCGACCAAGTACGGCATGCCGGTCCTGATTCGACGTTTCAATGAAGTGCGAATACGAATGAGGCGAAACAATTTTAACTCGACTGTTTTCTGTTGGAATTTTATTCAGATAATGATAAATATTATATTCGCCTCCTAGTTAATGCTTTTTCAAAATCGAAAATGCGATGTTTTCGTTGTTCGTTCCACCTCACAAATTTTAAGAGATAAATGTTGCTTAAAACGAATTTTTGTCGTATTTCGTACTTTTATAGACGAGGATATCGAATATGATAGTACTTATATGAATTTCCGCCCATTTCCACTATTTCCCGAAATTTTTAGCCGAGAAACAAAATGCTGAACAGTAGCCGCTAAACTCTTATAGCAGGCTCAACACATCTCAGGGTCGGCAAATGGGATTATGCCGTACCTGAAATGCCTCGACTCGTATTATACACGAGGAACGATCGGATCGGGGATTGTTTTCGTTTGTATTGCGGGATGCGGCTACAGGAGCCTTCAGTGTTCGTTTGTTTGGTTCTTAACGGGGTGAGTGGTTGGATCGTTTCTTCCAGGAAATTAATTATTTTACGCGAACTCAAAAAATTCCTATTCTGTTAGAGAGGTGCATGAATCATGTATTTGACAAAAAATGGAGTAAATTGAATGGTGATTATAATGCAGAAAAAAATAATATGCAAGGCATTTGAAAAAATGAAGAAAAATCGATTTGAAATTCGTCATGTTGATAGTCTTTTTGTGGACTCTATATGCTGGAGATGCTTTATTATAGCTGGGTAGGATACTTTGAAGTCTTGTCTTTCAATCCATATAAAACTGTTATTGGTATATGCAAGGGTTCGTGAAATATAATTGGATAACATAGCCTCTACAAGTATCATTTTTTGTCAAAATAGCCAATATTTCGAAAACTATCGAATAAAAATATGTGAAAAGTATACGAAAGCATGCAGGAAGTTTCAGAGAATTGAAAAACACTATTGAATATAGGGTGTCCCATTTGAAAAAACGAAGTCACCCGCTATTCCTCTTTTATGGGCCACCCGATATATTCGAAAATATTTTTAGGATGTGCTCTTCTTGGAGTATATCAAGTCTGCATCAAAAAATTTTGACAAACTCAGTCCGTTACGCGTATATCGTCCATTGCGGCACTAGTGGGACACCCTGCATATCTGCCGACCCAAGATAAAAGTTTACGAGCCGCCACTGTATTAGTCGTTGTCTTATCGCGCCGAGGGTTTTTTTATTGGTCCACTAGACAATATTCATCCACTCGTTTGACGCTGTATTGGGTATATTTCCGACTTATATTTGAAAACCGGCAATACCGGCATAATCAATC
The DNA here is from genome assembly GCA_910592335.1 of Adalia bipunctata. NCBI lineage: Eukaryota > Metazoa > Arthropoda > Insecta > Coleoptera > Coccinellidae > Adalia > Adalia bipunctata. The sequence continues at coordinate 5,619,086 of OU342949.1, read as the reverse complement.
CACTGGCCTAAAATTCAAATATATCAAGAGGATTAAAACAAAAATCCTTTCGCCCCGATACTTCAGCTTTTTCAATTTCCATCTTATAGAAAGATGATGTCACAGCTCAGTAACTCGAATTACGAGGATCAACTTCACAAAACTCTTGTTGATAATTATGGAATTGAACTTTCTCAACATTTAAAACGACATCAGGAAACAAAAGTAAAACAAGACACCTTGTTACCCACCTAAAATATGATGAATTTGTGAATAATATTTCAAACGGAATAACACTGATATAAATACCTTCTAAACAATTTTTATTTCAATACTAATCAATCTGCTCAGGAAACAATAAAAACTTTCAAATATTCCTCAAGAATAACTGGATATGAAGCATAGCTTAAAGCACGTAAAAAATAAACAACATAACCCGTTTTCTAGGTTGGAATTTTTGTCGAAAGTCATAGACTTATAGCATTTTCATGAATGAAAACATAAGAAAACAAAAATGAAGACCTTCGTGGCATCTTATATTTTCAGGATACACTCTCTCGTTAGAATTGAAGCTTTCAGTTAGGAGTTGAAACATTCCAAAAAAAAGCGATTTTATTCGAAAAATTTGTATGATTAACATTTAAAAAAGAAAATATTGTATTATAACTCGAAAAGTAACCGCAATGAAAAATAAACTGGTAACATCACTTGATTCTACTTGAAAAAGTGGTAGAAGGTCGATAACTTCAGTATCAACGAATTTATGAGGACGTTTCATATCACGGTTGAACTTATGAGGTTACCAAAGTGATTCTCTTAAAATTCGAGGCCGTAAATGTGCCATTAATTTTTTTCTAGCTCAAAGGAGAGCCCCCCCACTAAACAAAGAATTTGGAACACCCGATACTATCTTTTTAAAAGCTCGAATTCAGAAATACGGTAATCAATCGACAAAATGTTGGCCTCCTTAAGACGACCACATTTGTGACCGAATTTCCGAGTGTAATCGATGTTAATCAATTAATTTGAGGGAAAATTTAATAGCTAATCGAATAATTTTTATTTCGTAAGTGAAGACAAACATTTGTATACCTAGCTGAAATAAGAGGGTAAAAGTTGTCTGTTTCATTCTGAAAATTACAGAGCATCGCGTAAACGTAGGTATGCTCGCGTGAGTACATATTTATCATTGGAAAGGAAATGCCCATATCCTGACACATAATTGCCAATGAATAGGATGGGAAAGATATACGGAAAATTTTTGATTGCAACTTTCATCCGAGCACTGCCTTGAATCAAACCCGCATCATTAAAGAAAGAACAATTATTACTAATCTCGTAAGAATGCAAAGAGAACATAGCGGAAAGAGCGCTTCAACAATATATGGAAAACAAAGCAAGTGGTTGATTATTCTTTGTTGTAGTAATTAACGAATCATGATATTATAGGTATGTAAGATTAGAAGTGCTAATACATCATGATTGTCTTGATTCTCGATTACTACTATTTGGACATTTTCAATGAGGAGAGATCTTGAGAATGAAAGTGCACATTTAGTTTTAATGTTCTTTTATAAGAAGTGATTGATGTGAGAGTTCGTCTGTGTATAATAGCCTGATAGTTGCTCTCAGATTGCCCGTGTAACACGAAAACGAAAAAACGTCGTTCAATAATACTTTTTTTTCGGTTTTCTAGTGACGTTATCTCTCCACGTCGATTAATAGTATATTGTTCTATGAGCGGTAATGTAAGTCATAACACACGCAGATGAATTTTGCAGCCCGAGCCGTCAGGCGAGGGGTGTAATTCATCGAGTGTGTTATGACCATTACCGCGAATTGAACACTATACTTTATCTTCGACTTCTTCAGTAAAATTCGAATTAATCTGCATTTTAAAAATTGACAACAGTTGTCGAAAGCGATTTCTGTGGTCGAAAATCGAATCGATATCGAATCCCGTAGAAAACGTCAAAAATTCACGTTTTCCAAATACAATTTTTGGATATTCAGACCTAAGAAAATGTAGAAATGGATGGCGAGAACGTTACCTTGATGTCTGAAATAGAGTTCCCCATTGACCCGACTTTTTTATTCATTTCGTAAGCTACACTTTTCCTATTTGTATGAGAGTGAGTTATAGGCGTGAGTTATTATTACCTCACAATATTGGTTTATAGAGAATAATACACATCAAATTCAGTTGAATACTTGAATAATGGTTATATTATTCTATGGGAGTAGATGAACGTTATTTATCTGTTGACAATAGTATTTTTTTCGATGAGCACATTATGATTACTATTATGTGTCTATTAATAATGGTAGATTATGTGCGAATAGAATACTATACTTCGTCCACGACTTCCTCGGTAAAATTCGATTTAATCTGCATTTCCAACAACTAAAATAGTTATCAAAAGCGTTGACATAACCTTCTCTGTGTTCGCACTGAATAATGCGAAATCTCGATAAACGTCAAAAAGTTCAGTTGACATCGATTCATTTCCATACTTTCACTGTGATGAAAATGAAATAGAAATGTATACAAGCTAGTGTTTTACCTTCATTACAAGATATTTTTGATCGCATGCTTCAGGAATAATTTCTTCGCAAGAAAATACTCTAGCTTTCTTCCTTCTGATTTCCCTCTCAAAGGTGAACGCAGTTTTTTATAATTTCCAATATCGTTGCCTTCATTTATGTTGAGAGTATTCTTAAGCATGGAATAATGGCTCCATATGGGGTTGTTCGTTTATAGGTAGCTGATATTTTCGAAAAATACGCCAGTAAAACTGACACCCAGTCCATGAAATTTTTAAACGCTTTCAGGCAGAGATTCCTTGATTTTTCTGGCAATAGATGTAATGCAGTGATTCTTGCAGCCTCTCTCATTTCTGGTGGAGTAGACAACATTTCTTTATGACTCTGTTATGCAGGTATCTCCGAGAAGAATTGCAATTTATGGGAAGCACAATGCGTTGAAAATAGACGTTTCGAATATTTTTCAGCTTGTCAAACTGAATGGGAATTCACCGGTGAATGATGACTATCATTACGTTTCTCAAAGATCATTCGAAATGTAAAAATTATAGGAAAGTCGTGGACAAAATTGTTTTTGTAAAGAAACTTCTACTGCAATATAACGTCGTGATTCGGTTTCAACATTACTTCATTTTCACGTTTTGTCAACTCTTTTTATCCAATTATTCAATAATTTCCTAATTCTGTCTCTCTCTGACCCATCGTATTAGTCGTGAAACGTACGTCACTCATAAATTCATGATAATACTTCCGATCATAACCTCACAATTTCATGTGAGATTTTTTAATCGCTTTATTTCGTTTTCTTTGATTCCTGCATCATTGTTAACAACTATTCGTATATTAGAATTGAACTGAAAATATTCCAGTAGTGCATTTTCATACTAGATATGTATCTATTTTTTTGTCGTCTTTCGAAGTATACATAACCTCTACATTTCTCGCAATTTTTGAATTTCCAGTTGACGCAAGCGTACAACTCAATCCTCACCAAATATTTGTGACAGTGAAAAGCAGGGGTATAATTCATATTGATGTTATTAGATGTATGCTTTTTGTTAACTAGAAATTAAGCTGCGACTGGAGTTCCAAGGCCTGCTTTATTGTCAACAATTCATTTTTTCAAAATTAATTATCATCTGTCGAATTTCAAACGATTAGCGGAAAAATAGTATGTTGACCTAGTAGGAAAAACCACATTCTCCAACCCGTTAAACAATGAACTATTTCCTTTGTCAATATATATTTTCGAAAAAATCAACAAAAAAGTAGCAAATAACTACTGAAACGTAGAATATCTCAGTGTGCTAAAAATTTCAGGTTATTTTCAGATAGTTATTAATAGAGTGAAGAAGAACGAAAAGGAAACGTTCCATAATGTTAACAGTAACGACTAACGTTAATAAACCGAAAAAAATAATAACCGAAACGACAATATAGATTTTCATCTTGCTGAACTCTTCAGGTTATTCAATATAGTGTCATATTTGAAGTTTTTAAAACGTTTCAAAATACTTATTTGATATGTGTATCCATGGCTAATTCAAATATGTACTTAGAGGTCATCGATGCGAGTACGAACAGTCTCTCATAATTTTCTTATTTTGGTTCAGTTATGACATGATAATTTTGAACACAAAATCCGTCACTTGTTACACATAATATGTATATGCTGGCTGACAAATTTAACCATCAGTTAGTTTTTCTAGTCCAATTTCAATTTGGAGTTTCGTTTCCGAAGTACTTTTATCCTAGACAAGACTCAGCGTATTAGACTACTTATTCCAGACACTATTCATATGCTTCAAACCTACCGAAATCAGTTAAAGGTAGAATTTGATGTTCATCTTAACTTGATGCAGCTAAAAATCGAGATAGTCGAATAAATTGGACATCGAGATATGCTTTAAATATCGGAAAAAGATTCGAATTGAGTTACACGTAAAACGCTATCACCAAAGTCGATCACATTCTTGAAAAGAAGCACCTTCCTTATTTGCTTCTTGACTGAACTATGTGCTTTGGAAAATGCCCCATTTCACAGCTATAGATATTATTCACGAATATTCATTCATAGCTTCAAAATTTTAAGTTCACTATTTCACATCCTACACTATATTCTAATAATTCTTGAGTCGGTCCTGGGTCATCAACGGAATAGAGAAAATTGACGACACTGAATATCCAATTACAGCTATACGTTGCCATTCCGCACCGTTTGAAATTCCATTTTCACTTCTTCTTTCATCAATTGAATGCATCATTCTGTAGCAATTCTGCCAAGATGAAAGTGCCAGGTGTAGAATTCAAATATCGAGCCAAACACTCAACATAATGGTTGAATTTTGGCTATTTATCTTCTTAATGTGCAAACTAACTCTCCGCTCTGCCCACCCAAATTTCAAGAGGACGAAAATTGCATGAACGTGGGTAATTTGAACCATGTACCTACTCGAAATAAATGTTGGTTTGAACAAAAAGTACATATTTGAAATATCTGAATTGAAAACAAATATTGTTGTCCCAAAAACAGACACAAATGCGTTGTGTCTTCGGAATGTCATCTCCTTTTCGTTTCGCTGGTTTCGTTATGAGCACTGGCGGATTTGAAAGGCCATGGCCCCCCTTCGATTTAGACAATGAACCCACGCATGATGCTTGTTTAACCAATTTCTAATATTCGAATATTTCAAACAAATAATTCAAACAATTGTTTTTTGTACAAAAAAATTGACTTTTCTTCATCACTATGGATGCGTAAATGATTACTTTTCTTCGCCGTAAAAAATAATTAATTTTTGCGGTGGAAAAAAAAAGAAGAATAAACATAAAATATTACTTTTCGAAGGATTTCTTTCTTACAAAGTCAATTATTGATGATTAATAATTCTCGAATCGAATTATTTTCGACACATCCACCATTTTTCTCAGTCCAATCTCTATGTTCTTTACTCTATAATTATTCCATACTCAAAGGTTGCCACCGAAAACAATGCCAGTTTTCAAAATAAAATAAGTTGTCAATAAGCATAGAGAATGGACTGAGCAAAAATGGTGAATGTGCCGGAAATTATAATTATTTTTCTCTATTTCTGTATCGTAATGAGTTCATTACAGTACTAAAAACAGTGCTGTAATGAACTCATTACAGAACTGGCTTCCGATTCTATCAATTTTCAACACACGTCAATTTGGAAATGTCAATTTCGTAACAGTCACCAACTGCCAAGATACAATATAAAAGTCACTAGGATTTATAATCTGAATTTTTAATTTAATTTCAACAGTATTTCACGAAATTTGTCTGAAATACAGAAAATATCGTCTAATACTCGTTGCAGAATGCAATTCCAACACTCATGCGATCGAAAACTCGCTCCTTCGTCCCTCGTTTTCGAATTTCGCATTCGTATTAGAATAGGAGCCCATTCTGCAACTAGTTTTAGAATATACTACTTTAAGGGTTAAATTTACGTAAAATAATAAAAAATTGTTTCAACATATTTCTTCTTTCACTGGGTAATCGTTTAGAGTGTGAAGAATATAAGGGTGCAATTTGACAAAAATATCTGGGGGTAGTTTTTTCAAGGGTGGTAATTAGAAACAGAATTTTAACGACGGATTTTTGTAGAGTTTTTGATGCCATTTAAAAAACATCTTGTTTGAATTTTCTACCTTGTCCGAGAACCGAGATATTGGCTCTTTGGAACATCTTGGGACACCTTGTAGGTACATGCTTCTGCTACGGAGGCAGATTTCCAGCCACCGTGACGTTTTATGGAATAATGTTGCCCCCTTGCATTGGCCAGAAGAGTTACAGAGCTTCTCCTGAAACAGTGACCTGTGTAGCTTTTAAACATATCTTTTCCAAGTCATTTTGCAATCAAGCTTGGAATTTCTCCTATTTTATTTATCCCCACATCTTGATTGACACATTTTCCTCTTGGATATTTCAAAAATGGTCTATTACTTTTTGTTTGAGACGGCCGTAGTGCTCTATATTTGCGGTATATGTCAATATAATCCGAATTTGAAACAGTAAACGTTCTTGCGCAATGGGTCTTTGTATCAGGTATTTTAACAATAAGTAGATGCAGCTTCTTCAATGGCATCAACAGTTATATTCAAAAATTCTGCACGGCGACAAGCAATACCCAAAATAAGGACAACCAACCATGAGGAATATCTAAATTACTATTCCAAATTTTAGATTTTTCCTCAAAATAGCATATGAGCACATATTCAGAAATTTTTTTTACATGCTTCTTGTTGCACCATTCACGAAATTCGTCATATGTTTTCTCATATATTAGCTTTGATTTGGCCGGTAACATATTGAATAAAATAATTGTATTTGCTTCTTCAGCCATATCTGATGGAGTATCAGTACCACTATCATGATGAACATCCATCTTCTTCAAAATAATTCGAAATTGAAGCAACTGCGACCAAATAAAGTCAGATTCAAACACTCGCGGGTCAACAAACCGTTTATATAGTAACGACAAAGAAAGATTACTAGATGCATAGAAATATTGTATTGGAAGCATTATCATTACATATAGGGATTGCAAATTTACCGGATTTGAATTTACCGGTAATTCAGTAAATTATTTGAAAAATTACCGGTTTACCGGTATTTACCGGTTTTTTCCGACATAAAAGAATAAGCCACAAAATGAATAACCAGAGTTTGATTCTTATCAAATAGTAACAACAGAAAAGTAAAACTCTAGGTAAATTAAAAAAAAATAATATACCTAACTCAGAGACTAGTAAGAGGCCCTAAAACATTGGAAATAGTAATTTAAATAAAAAATTATTTGTCGTTTCTAACTTTTTCAACGACTCGCCCGATTCCTTTAGGCCCTAAGAAAACAAAGGTTATAAGCTTCGTTTCCTCTGGGCCTTCTTCATTAAACTAAAGGGATCGAAAGAATGTAAATGTGGGAAAAAAATACCAATATTTTTGGAAAGAGGGATTCAGGGGGAAAACTTAGAAATTGCTTTCGCAGCACTCATGACAATTCGGCCTCCTACTAGTGTGGAGTCCAAAAAAGCATTAACTGCGGCAGGGACAATTATAACAAAGACTAGGTCGCGGCTAAATCCGGGTTTCACCAACGATTTTAATCTCGCTTGAAGCAGTAATCGATCATTTTCTGTGGTTTTCCAGTCAAAATCGATCGATAATCTCAGGCCTGGTTTCACCAACGATTTTAATCTCGTTTAAGACAGTAAACGATAATTTTCTGTGGTTTTTCAGTCAAAAATCAATCGTTAATCTCAGTTATCTCGTTAAAGCAGATTAAAATATTTGGCGAAACCGGGCCTTAGTGAAGAAAGTATTGATATATCAATACAATAAGATAAGGTGATTAAAGTATTGATATATCAATACAATAAGATTAGGTCTCCACACTAGTAGGCCCAGTTATCTCCTCAAACCAGATTAAAATGTTGGGTGAAACCGGGCCTTAGTGAAGAAAGTATTGATATATCAATACAATAAGATTAGGTCTCCACACTAGTAGGCCGAGTTGTCATGAGTGCTGCGAAAGTCATTTCTAAGTCCGCGCTGCCCGTGCATTACAGAAAAACGGATCAGCGCTGGCATTTTTTTTACCGAAATTACCGGTAAAAGATGTCGGTTTCTTGGTCGGTAATTTGAAGAACATTAAGGGCGGTAAATCGATAAACCGGTAAATCGTTAAACCGGTAATGCAATCCCTAATTACATAGTATAAAACAAAGTCGCCACCGCTGTCTGTCCCTATGTCATGTAGGTACTTAAATATTCAAAACAACGCAACGGATTTTGAAACGCTTTTTTTATTGATGAAGTGATTCAAGAGGAAGGTTTATATGTATAATACATGCATAACATTGTAGAGAAACACTGATGAATTTATAGGTTTCTAATGTGATGTCGTAAATAAACACATTTTTTGCGCTTACATTGCAACGCTGACTGAACCCAATGAGATGAATCAAAATAATGTACTCTGTATTGTGCTCCTAAAAAAGGTCAACAAAAATGTCTATCTCTCAAGGATAACCCACAATAACCATTTTTTTATCCTTCACATTTTACAGGAAAAAATGTCTTATTTAGAAAGTTATTTTAAGCAATACATCATTAATCCTTATCCAATTAGGTACCTTGAATACATTGTCCATTCAATATAGATCAATTTGGTCCTTTACAGCATGTAATTAAATGAATATTTCCGAATATTTTACAGATTTAAAATGCAGGGACGGTGCGGTGCGAAGTCGGGGCGTATCGCTAATCATAATTCAGACGATGTAAATTCACCTTCACAGTTGAACAAAAAATGAAGTTTGTATTTCGTGCCTATAAAAATTCGTGGTTTGGTAAACATCACAACTCACTAATGAAGACGATTATTAAATTCCATCGTTGGTCCATCATTTATTTCAATGCGCAATCCATGGTTAGTACGGATATAAATAGATGAATGGGATTCATTCATCAGGAACCTATGAAAGTGTCATCATTAGACCTCAGACTCCATTCACGTACTCTTCAACTAACAAAACCTTAACTGTTTAACCTGAAGTAATAATTCAAATTACTTTAAAAGACTACAGTCTACACCTCAACTTACATGATCTGTTCGCAGTTCTGTAGTTGTTACAGAAATACCATCATGAATGAATGGAATAACCGTATAAAAATAGCCAGATCTGATCTATTCAAGATCAAACGCAAGATTTTTATGATGTGTAAATTATGTGGTCTATGCCCATAGAACTTATAGTACATGGAATGCTATTACCAGATCAAAAAGTGGGTAAACATCTCGAGTTGGAGGAATCTCTAAATTTCCATGTTCCCATGGATACGACCCGTCACACCGAACAGAAACACAGAAATGTTTGCCAAAATGCCAAGTGAATCGGATATTGACGATTAAATTCATAGTATTTCTGTGTTTCTATTCTGTATGACAAGTCGTAACCATGGCAACATGGAAATTTCAGTATTCCTCCAACTGGAGATGTTTATCCACTTTTTTAAGCTGAGCAGCAAGGCTAATGGCATTCCATGGACTATAAGTTCTATGTCTATGCCCCTAGCAAATGAGCGATCAGAAAAATTCGTGATCTAGAGAGCTTCGGACAAATTTGAGTTGATTTTCAGAGATTAAAAGTAGCGCCTAGCTTATACTATATGATTCACAGTTTCGAAATGTGCAAAGCTCACATAAATGGAGTCAGTTTCATTCAAGAATCGGTTGATTTTTTCAATTTTCAGAGTATGACAAGAACTTAATTCAAATGCTCAGGATTCCAGGTCGTTTTCAATGTCGCAAATTAACAAATGCATCACAGTAACCGTTATATAGCATTCTTCTGAACTGTTGAATAAAGTATAGAAGAAGCGCTCTAAAATATAATTTGGTTCTACTTTCGAGATATAATCGAGTTTTCCCTGATAGATATCTCAATCGGGTTATTGCGACGATTAAGAAATCAGTGATTTTTCATAAACTGTTGCCAAAAATTGTGATGAACGACAACCAATATGGAAATGGAGGTCAAAATTTAATCGCCATTTTATAAAACATGCGTTGGGATTTAGTTAGGTACTTATCAAAACAGAATTCATTCGGTTTATGGTAATGTCTAATAAGGAGGGAAATAATGAAGGATATTATCAGTGGCGGCTGGTGAAAGTATGTATAACGTGGTGGGGCACCAGAAAAAAATTGAGCAATATATCGCGAATCAAATTTTTCAAATCGCTATAACCACTTCTTGACCGAATTCTGTCGGTGTTAGTATCAATTGCTGGAATAAAATGCATGCCCAGAAATAGTCATTCATTCAATTTCTTTTCGTTCCATGTTTTCATCCATGTTGTATACAATAAAATGTATTTTTCAGGTATTTGGACCACTTTTTATTTCAAATTCCTTTTTACATCAAGTCACCGACGCTTAGGTTTCGAATCGGACCTTCCTCAAGGCTAAAATTAAAAACACTTGAAATCTTTAATACATGACAAATCTCAATGGAGCTACATTGTTGATTCACAGGAATTGAGTCAACAAAATAAAAAACATCTATCTGCTCCACCGTAGACTGATCGTGAATTTAAAAAAAGTCTCTCCACCTTAAATACTGCGACTGATTACAGAGTGAAAATAAGGTAAAAAATTCAAAACAGGGAAACAATTCGCAAACATCGAATGTGGAGAAATTCTAAAAACATAACCTAGCCCACACAGCACATGTACGTACAATGGACGAACAATGGATGTTTATTATGGATGTTCGAAACATCCATTGGATGTCCAGAATTGGTACATAGTACATCCAAAGGACGTTCATGGGACGTCCAGGACACCACTTTGGACGTACAATTCAAGTCCAGATAACGTCCAATGGATGTACATTGTGCCTATCTTGGACATCCATTGTACGTACATTGGATGCACATGTACGTACATTGGATGAACAATGGACATTTATTATGGATGTTCGAGACATCCAAAGGATGTCCAGAATTGGTACATAGTACATCCAAAGGACGTTCATGGGACGTCCAGGACACCACTTTGGGCGTACAATTCAAGTCCAGATAACGTCCAATGGATGTACATTGTGCCTATCTTGGACATCCATTGCATGTCATATGTACGTACATTGTATGAACAATGTTTATTATTATTGTTCATAATATAAAGAAATATTGAAAGCAATTTAAATCCAGATAATTATTTAGTAACACTGAAATTAATCAGATACGGCGTTACTAGATAATATCTAGTGTTAAAGGTATATCTAGTAGAGGTAGATATACCTATAACCTACAACATCATCAGTCATCACACCCACACGCCTTGGGATCTGACTCGTTCTAATCAGCTTGCCACAAGCCACAATGCCACACATCATCATCCAGGAACCTAGCGAATGTTCCAACAACATCATTTTAGTGATGTTATAATTCGAATGAAAAATAATCGATAATCCGATTATTGAAATAATCGGTGTAATCAGATTCTCGTTTTTGGAGAATTCGAATGAAAAATAACCTGGTTTTGATGGTACTTTAGCTGTCAGCTGTCAATCCTGTTATGTGGAAAATTGACATCTGACGGGACACATGACAACTGTTAGTGAAAAATGACAACTATACGAGTGATATTTAATTCGAATGATAATTCGATTTTTTCAATAATCGAATCGCTAGAATTCGATTATCTCAATAATCCGATTATGAACAACACTACATCATTTCATGGACTTGTACGGATCAACGGATCTGTGCAGCGGAACGAAGGTCCTCTTAAAACAAAACGGAAGATCGTTTTGGGGGAAGACTACCGCATGGCGACATCTAGTTATGAATTAGACAAACAATTCGCTCTCGAAGTTACGCGGTCGAAGATAGATGGCATATCTCTCATTTTCTCCTTCCAGTGACTACATGGTAATATGTATCTCCTCAGCAAGCAAGAATGTGAGTTTTCAGTTTTCACATAAGAAACATGAAGGCGGCAGCGTGAGAATCGTACATAGTTATCGGTATGTCCGAAAATAATAATTATCCAACGAAAGTTTATTCTAGAAATTATATTATTCCAAAAGGAAAAATTAATCAGTAAAACTGAGATTAATCAGATATCAGTTGTTGATATTTATATCAATGCACGCGGTATCTGATTTATCTCAGTTTTACTGATTTATTTTCTTTTTGGAATAATTTCTTCTGGAATTAACTTTCGTTTCGGTCTGAAACATGGCCGATATGGCGCTCATCTGCGAATCGTCTATAATGTATCTGAATTGGACGTACAATGAATGTTCACTGTTGGATCTACAATGGACGTCCAGAAATGTACATTAACTGGACGAACAAAAAATGCACCATTAATAATGTATCTGAATTGGACGTACAATGAATGTTCACTGTTGGATGTACAATGGACGTCCAGAAATGTACATTAACTGGACGAACAAAATGCACCATTGAACAAATTTTATTTGAAGATTGTGTTTGGAAATACTAGTGATTTTCATTTGAAACAGGGAAAATAGATGAGATTCAAACAGAAAATTCATATATATTTTTGGACATTATACGTATGTACAATGGACGTACGTTCGTAACAACCAATGGACCTCAACAATTGTAAGTACAATGGACATCCATTCAACGTCCATGGACGTTTGGACTTGATATGGTCGTAAAATGGACGTCCAATGGATGTCGTGTGCTGTATGGGAGTTAGGATCACAGAGTTTATTTAGGGATCACAGAAGTCAGCATAGGAATTTCGACTATTTTTTTAAAGGAACTAATAAACTATTATAGAGTCCATCAACATCCTCTCTAAAATTCACTGATTTTTTAAGTGATATGTGAATCATTTCACTCATATTCCTTCGATAGTGATTAATCAGAAAAGGGCAGAGATTGTTTAAACAATGGTGCAGAATAACTGCCTCAAAGGACAAGCCGCCACTGGAAATTATTTTATGTACCTAAACTATTACTGAAACCCTGGATAACTATTCTGTTTCAAAACAGATTGTTGTGAACCAATGACATTTCTGTTCATTTCAGAATACTTGTTCCATTCGTTTCAGGAATGAAAGGAACATCAGAAGAATATCAAGAATTGTCTTAAATTCCCAGAGAACAATTTCAATTCGAATCGAAGTTGAAGTATACCACGGGCTTTCTAATACCTAGTTTAGCGTTGATGAAACCGCTATCGGCATGTATGTCTAGGCAATAAAACGAGGTGTGTAATTTCATGCGTTTTATAAAGGTATACCTACATTAGACTTGACATCAATTCAATTGTATTAAAGAAATAATATAAGAAATTCTACAGCATGTTTGGTAGAATTTATCGTTATCATAGGGTATTTCGCATAGAGATTTATCTACTATTGCGTCATGCAGCTTGTTAAAAATTTTCAAGAAATTGTGAATAATAATGTTACATTATTTATCGTACAGGGTTAGACATTGAACTGGAGGAAAGGTCTTTTCTCGTAGATAAATCAAAATTTTGGAAAATCTCCGAGACCCGTTAATTTTGTTCATAAAAACCATAATCGATAATTTCATCCCTCTGCGCGGCAATCCCAACCATTTGAATTGAAAAGGTCGTTTCCTTCTAAATATGGCAATGATTTTCTTCAACTAATTTTGAAGGGCTGTAACTTGGAGGAAGAGGGGTGTTGAGCAAAAAGTGATATGGAAGACCCCCCTTGATTTATGGTGAAGAATCACCCTTCGAAATCTTTTACATGAATGCATAAACACCCTGACCATATGATTTGATACACAAGGAATTTGTAACATCAGAAATCAAAATGGACTTATGAGAGTTATGTGCATGAAACACTGATGAAATTCTGAAATACTAATTTCTTAGCTTAAGAGTCTTTAGCGTTTAAAATTGAGAAACATATACCGCCAGATGGCAGTGCAGTGCATTAATTTTTATTTATTGGATTATTCAGCTTAATAGAACAAATGTTGGGGCGCAGGGAATATAAAAAGAAATCCTACCCTGAAGTAGATCTCACACTGTCACACTGGCTGTATAATAATACTCTCTTTCATTCACCAGTCATCTGATGATACCTGAGGGGCGTGTCATTTAAAAGAAATATAATTCCATGTTAGAATCCACAATTGTAAAAAACAATTAATTTTCACTAATCGACGGCTAAAACAAACCTTAATAAATTGTCGTTGATAAAAATGGATATTTGTCATTTCGAATAGAAAAATTCAAGGAAATAAATTTCGCGATAACAACACATTGTTGTAATTTTATTCATAAAAAAACGGTCAATTTTGAAAAAAAAATTAGAGACTTCAATACTGAAATGAAAAAACACAAAAATAATGAACGATTTGATGGTGGAAATGTTACAAAATAACCAAAAATGATGGGGAATATCCTCTTCATTCATTCAATACTCATAAAATATTTTTTTTATTATTTTTATCTTTATACACTCATACATCCCTTCATCAATCAGAAAAAAAATTAATCGTTTCTGACTCCCTTTTTTTCAGGGACAAAGACCCTTAAAAGAACATACAAAATTGTTCCCCCAATACCTCCCATTATGGAAGATACTGTATAAGTTCTTCTGAACCAACTAAATGATCGTAATTCGATGTGGTTCTCATATACAGTGTGAGGAAGTGCAGTATCTCGCCTATAATGAGGACTAAGATAAAATGTCTCAGATAAAAGTTAAATGGATTATTTTGTGGCTTATTTTGAAAATAATTTGGAATATACAGAGTGTTCCATCGAAACGGGGCAATACAAATCAAAGTTTTTTCAGATGAACACCCTTGAATTGAGCAAAAGTTTTCACATAAGGAGGCATTTCCTTTTTTCAGAAAATTTTGCGCCGTTGTCAAGGAGTTAATGATTAAAATTTGGAGAAAAAACTCACATTATAATGGAATGATATTAGACTCGCTGCTCAGCTTAAAATAATAAGTAAACGTCTCAAGTTGGAGGAACAGCGAGAATTCTAAGTTTCCACTTGTCACACAGAACAGAAACACAGAAATTTTTGCGGAAATCATTGAGTTTGAATTATTTAAACTCAATGCCGAAATGACTCGGATTTTGACGATTAGTTCCATCGTATTTCTGTGTTTCTGTTCTGTGTGACAGGTCATATCCATGGAAACATTGAAATCTCGCTGTTCCTCCAACTTGAGATGTTCACCCATTATTTAAAGCTGAGCAGCGAGCCTAATATCATTTCATTATAATGTAAGTTCTATGTAACTACCACTTGCCTTTCTGAGAAGCTCATGACGTATTTATTTGCGCACCCTGAACCAGTTTGCAAGCAACCGGTTTGTATTATTTTAGCGACATTTATCCGTATTTATAAAAATCAAGCATTTACTTCCAAGTAAAAGGTAGAAGCAAAAGGTTTTTTGCTTTGATTCGTAATTATAATCTCCACCTTTCCTCGTAAGGAAATGCTTCGGATAAGTGAAGTAAAAGGTTATAACACAATTCTGATCGCACATGCACATTAATACTGCTGAAACCTTTGCGATTTACGTCTCCAAATTGGGCTGGCTCTTCAATACGAATGTGCATTCAGTAAACAACCCCCATAGCTGTTGGGAAATGGAACCCGGATAACCACTTCTCTTTGGCCTGCCTGATCTGATTTTCAGTGTTTGGGAACCGGATCCAGTCGCCCACTGTTTCTGGACACGGAGAGCTTGAGTACATCCCAATTCTTCAGCAAATCAGTAATTGTTTCACTGCCCCTCCGCTTCACGATTGGTTATTCAGAACATGTCCTCCCATTTCCCAGACACGAAATGTGTTGGAGAGATAAAATGACTTTCAGACTTTACCTTATACGGACTCTTTGCTATGAAAAAAAGCGCGAGCTGTTCCGAAAGAAATAAAAATAAGAGCTATAATTTCAGTTTCCTTTCGGAGAGGGCGAAACAAAATCGAACTGTTGCTCAGCAAGATTCCTTCAGATGAGACATTTTTCGTGAAAATTATACGATTGTTCGTTACTTTTCGAAATCGAAACAAGACATCGTAAGTTTTTGTTATTTCCCAGAAAGTGAGTTCTGAAATATGTATAATAATAACCTTGAGTATTTCAATACATCTTCACATAACTCCATTTCTGCGAGAGCATGAGCAGTTTGAATTGGTTAATCATAAAACAGTTACCTAGTTATATGAACATATGGTGCTCCACTGCTTACATATTATAATAAATCATTCCATATATGTCCAATTCCATTTGCAAGGCTATTATTTTGAGCAAAAAATATCAAGGCCCTATACGTTTCGGAATATCTATGTCATAAAATTAATTCATACAGTATAATACACACATAATTCGTACATAATAAGTTTAGGCGTTCTGGATCGATTGAACTGAAATGATTGTGCTAAATAAAATGATCAAATCGATATGAATTGAATATTAAATCAGTGGTATCTTTATTGGATAGATGTTTTCAGTGGAAGCACTAATATTTATCACATTTTCACTAGTAATCAGTTGATCAGGCCGATATTCTCGATCAGGTGGAATGTCGATCATTCCAACCAGTTTCAGTTTAATGTTTTGAACGATAAATCGAACGTGCTCATATGGTATTCTGTAATAGGCACAACAGATTTCAATATAGAATTCCATTAAAGCCACCAGCAGGTGCAATATTAGCGGCAGATGGAATATAAAAAACAGTTCGTAACCTGTCCTACTAACTATTTCCCATTTTCAAGAAGTTATATACACCTACTGTGTAGTAGCAATAGGACTTTATAGCTATCTTAATTTTTTCAACGTAGCGCATTCATGTAGGTATTAATTTCGCGTACATAAATGGGTCTAAGTTATACAGGTAATTCGTGAAATTTAGGATCAATTAGATAGATAGATAGATAGATAATTTTCTTTTTTTCAAATTTTACATAAATTATATAAGAAATGAAATGACGTCAAAAAAAACCAACTCAACTTTTCCTGTTGAAATAATCCCCTAAGCTATAAGGTTCTAGCTTAATTAACATATCTTTTATGTCTTTTTTATATCTCGAAAGGCTTTTACAACATTTGATATGATTAGGTAATTTATTGAAAACTTTGATACATAGGTATATAATATGGACCTTTTCCGCTCAAAGTTAACCTATGATATGGATATAACAAATCTTCAGTTCTGGTATTATAATTATGTCTTTCTCACTCTCTCCATTATCAAACTGAACACAAATAACAAACATTCATAAATATACAGGGTGAATCTTTGACTTGTACATATATTTTAACTGTAGATTCCTCTCATCAAACAAAACACTTTTTTCCTATACTATTTTTGAAAATTCGGTTTGGTTTCGAAGATACAGGGTGTCGAAAATCCATGAAAAAAACACTTTTCTGTTTATATCTTCGGAACCGTTATTTCGAATGAACTGAATTTTGGTTGAGTTTTTACTCCATTCATGGTGCATATTCCTCAATCAAAACCTATTTAATATCTCTCCTAGTATAAAAGTTACAGGGTAGTCGACTCATCAATACACGCTAAAACACCATAAAATCACTTTGAAAAGATAAACGGTTCATATTTTCGAAAGAATCAATCATTTAAGAAACTAAAAGTATTCTTATTTTTTTCAATAAAACGCGTTGTTTCCGAGTTATTTCCAATTTTACCCGGAGAAATTTGACGAAAAAATCATTAATTTCAAGAATAATCTGAATGCGTCTCTGAATTAAATATCATCGAATATTATTCCTTCTCTGGTCTTTCAACGAGTTTGCAATGTTGTCAAAATATTTATCAACTTTGTCGAGATATTTAAATAATAAAATCCCGAAAATGTGGGAGATAAAATTGAAATTAATGAAAACTGAAATGATACCTTATAATCTGAATCGATGTTTTCATATAAACAATATCCTCCTGGAATTTTATAAACTCGACACGGTTAAGATTATAATAATTCACATCACATAATAAAACACATTAGAACAATAATTCACTGAATGTATTCAGAACTTCACATAATGTTTACAGTTTGTTCAGAGACTCTGGTTTGTTATTGTTTATAGTTGACCTGCAGATACCTAACCAATCTTTCGGTTTTCGCTCGACGCATGCGTGGTTAAATTGGCGGCAAACTCGATTTATGATGGAAACGGCAAAATTCATAGATTTTTATACCACGGTACACAAGTGTATCGTGATTTATTCTATGGTTCGTAATCAATCCTTAACCTCAATGGAAATATCAGAAAGCTGACAACATTTCCTTGAAATTTCTGTGCGAACATTCACAGAATGGATACAAAATAGATTAGGTTAGGTTGTTTAATAATGAATTCTGATGATCTGAATTAAAAGTCTTTTTTCATGATATTGTTCGGGAATTTCGTGGAAGATATGAACAAGTTAATAGTGTTCACAAACTGATCTGCAGAAAAATCGAAGAAGGAACTTATTTTGGTGTGAGAAATGTGCGTTTTCAGTTGCAGATATAATTCGATGAAACTAACTGTTTTTGTTGAAATTATCGTGTTTGCAACATTTTTATTCCAGTAAGGTTAGTACTTGAGTATTCCCTAAATGTATTAACTCCATTCCTATCGAGAAATATGAACTTTGCAACAATTCCAGAAGATCATTTCAGGAACGTATTGAGCCCAATTTTTTTTTTCAAATGGTTATATCTTTTTAACAGAGCCGAATTCGGAAAAATGGAAAATGAAAAAAAGGTTTCTTTTGACCTCAAGAATCTTCAGTTAAAATATATGTACAAGTCAAAGACTCACCCTGTATAATGCATATACCGTCACTATGTACAAATTCCTAAATTCACTCCTGCAGGAGTCCCTAAAGCTCATTTTACATGTAGTCCTTATAATTCTTTTTTGTGCTATGAAGACTGACTGGATCTTAGAATCGAAATGGATATTTTATGTCAAATATGAAAATGATGTAATCAATATAAAAACGTATCAGAAGAACAGCAGATAGAAGAAACAGAAACATCATCATAACAAATAATTCCGACTAAAGGGTTTTCCAATAGAGGGTGTTAATTTGACATTCAAAGAAGAATGCCATTTTTTTAGATGAATGATCGGATGTTTATTTCATAATTAACAAAGAGAAAGGTTTGCCGTTAATAATGAAAAATGACATCAGCCAAATGACCACCACGAGTACAGGACCATATCCTTTTCATGAAATTTTCCTTAACCAAATCGCAAAGTAGCTGCCCTGAGTCCTCGATAGCATCACGAATTCCATCTCCACTTTCACATGGCCCCAAAGGAAGAAGTCGCAAGGTGTTAAATTTCAAGATCTCGGTAACGAATTCTGATCACCTCTTCGAGATATAACACGGTCCGGAAACTTTTCCCGTGATCAATGGTTTCGTTGCTTGTGTGGCACGTATCGCCATCTTATTGGAAGTAAACGTTTTCCTGATCAATACCATCCATTTCCACGTTTGTGGATTGCCTGATTCCAAAGAACGACGAGGAATGGACAAACCTGGGATTTCTTCAACTACAGCAGCAACGGCTGTTCTTGAGCGACGTCCACGGGTTTTATTCTCCACATCTTTAACTTGTCCCAACAGCTCAAATTTTACCACCAATTTCTGTATTGCGGTTCGACAAGGTTCTTCACGACGACTCAAAAATGTTCTAGTTTTAGGAATTTTCTCTGCCAAGTTTTCACTATTTTCATAGTAAAGGACCCCGCACTTTTCTTATGTAAAGTGGAGACCGGTCAAATTTTCTGAAAGTTTGGTATGTTGTTGTACCCGACTCAGCTAGTAACCAAAAGTGTCAATGGGCCCAACACAATCCTATGGCAAGTTTTCTGAATACGGGGTGTTAAAGTTGAAAATGGCTCAGATTTTCGGATTTTTTTCTATTTGTTAGAAGTTAGATTGGATTTCTGTTGCATGCAGACGTTAACTACATATTCTAGAAATGAAATAAGTGGATACGATGATTAAAAATATCTATATTTACAAGGTGATTAACGGTATGACGGTAGTTTTTTGCCAAAATTCATTTTTTCTTCTGCGACGTCAGGGAGGCATATTTTTTAAACGTTCTCTTCGATATAGTATTTTGACGAGAAAATATTGCACAGTACACATTTTTATACAGGGTGTTTCACAGAGAGAACCACTAGGCATAATTATTTTTTTAGGATTAATTCGAAACCCTGTATTTATGGATTGATTTTTGGGAAAAGTATTACCACAAACATATGTGAGTCTATTATCTTCAAAATATTCGAGGTGGTTTATTCATAGAAAGGTATCCTATTTTGGTAAAAGTACAAAAAACATGGGCAACCTGCAGTAGGTATTCAAAAATTTCCTGTCAAATGTTTTTTCCCACTTAGTATCGGTTCCAATCTATGCTACACTTACCGACTTAAAATTCGATCCATTCAAAATAATCACACATTTCACAAAAAAATCAAGATATTGGGATAAATAAAGAACAAAATGTTGAAAAAATCTTGATAAAGTTAATTGGAACTGGAAGAATCAACCTACAGGGTGTGTCAAGAGTAGAGGAACAAATTGTTTTCTCTTCTCCCCTGTATATGCAGCGAATACTGAATAACTTTTAGATGTCCGAATGATAACCTTAAAACTACAGTATTTTATCTAAAAGTTGCTGAAAAATTCAAACAAATCAGCCCTCGCATTTGAAAGTTATAGCATTTTCAAATGAATCATTGTTTTGAATGGATCGAATTTTAAGTCGGTAAGTGTATGTTTATGTCGTGCCACGTTTCATATTTTATTTTCGCATGGTACATAAATGCTGATCTAGGTAACCACAAAGGAGGGAAATATTGATGTTTTTATATTATTTTTATTCGTTTTTCCTCAAGTCATAGTCATTTTCTCAATACCTGATGTATACAGGGTGTTGATATGATATGATATATTGTTTATCCTGATTACTCCTAGGTCTCCTGTGGAGACCCCTCTGAAATTACAAGCTTCGAAGCTTGTAACTTGTGCCGAGTTCGGAGTAAGCAGTTGTGTTCTGTGTAGGCTTTGTTACTGTGTCCTTACGCCACCTTAGGCACAGCACTGTTAATTTTTGACCCAACAGTGAGAATGGTGGCCCCTACCGAGACTAGAAAATTTTTTTCCTAGCTCGGGATTGAACTTCGGACCTTTGGGTCCGAATTCCAACGCTCTACCACTGAGCCAGGGGCACTCATAAACTGATAAAGTATGGAACTAATTAAATATCTTTTGAACGAAAAGAACGATATTTATGAAAATTTGCAGCTGAGTGCAATGGAACAAAATTAATCAGATGTACATTTTTTTGTTAATATTATACTTCCGATTTTACCGGAAGTGCCATCAACTTCTTTAATGTGAATGGGACACCCTATATATTTTTACAGATTTTGAAAGAGCTTATTATTTTGAATTCATACATACTGAGTTTAGTGTAAAAAAACTTGTAAAAACTGTTAGTTGTGCAATAGGTGTACATTTCATTTCAGAATAATAAGAAACAAAATTACTGCAAATATTCAAAATGCTCGCCGTTTTCTTGCTGACAACATGCCATCCTATTAACAAATTCTTGAGTCACTCTTTCCAAGACTTCTCCACGTATTAGTTCACATTCATCAATAATTCTGTCTCTCAATTCCTGTAAGTTTGTTAGTCGTCTAACGTAAACACGCGATTTCAGAAAACTCCAAAGAAAGAGTCTAACGGGTTAAGATCCGGAGAAAGAGCAGCCCACTCTATGAATCCTACCGTCCTATCCATTGATTTGGAAAATTCGCATCCAGAAAATCCCTAACCATAAAAAAACATAGTGGGGAGGTGCTCCATCTTGTTAAAACCAAACATTTTGTGGTAAATGTCCATTCTGTTGAAGTGCAGGAATAATTTAGTTATTTAGTAGATCCAAATACTTGTCACCATTCAAGTTTCCGTCGATAAAAAATTGTCCTATAAGCCTATTTTACAACATTTAACTTCTGTGAATGCTGGGTATGTGCTTCATGAATCCAATGAGGATTCTCATTTGACCAATACCTTGAGTTATGGCGATTAACTGTCCCATTTAAACAAAAAGTTGCCTCATCGGAAAAAACTATGTTAGAAGCTAAAATTTTCGTCGACTTACAGATGTCCATAAGCCGTTCATAAAATTCCAGCCGTCTACTGATACCATAGTTTGTGGTGGAAGTTTGAGGTGATTCTTCTAAATCGATTGCAATATTTTGTTTAAAAGTTTCGTTCGTTGCAGTCCGCGTACTTCCAGATTTTAGCAAATTTTTTACCATCACAGTTGTATTTAAACGTTGTAATGTTTTACTTACTTTTGAGCGTGATTTTTTTCCGGATGCAAATTATTAAAAATATGACACATTTCTTCATGAGTTCTAACACGATCACCATCACCGATCATCATAAAAATTCCAATACGCTCTTTTTCACTTGAACCATTCTAAATTGTGAAATTTATTTCCTTTCCGTCACTTATAATTTGACACTTAGAGAACCAAAGACGTACTAAACAGTACTCGTTTATTTATTACCATGCTTAGGAACAACATCAATCAGTTCATCCAAATAGTTTTTTGCTCTGATGCAAAAAACTCAAAGGAGGTTGATTAAAGTGCTATATTCCTCGTTTTTACAAATTTTTTCATACTAAACTCAGTATGTACCTATGAATTCAAATAAGACGCTCTTTCGAAATCTGTAAAAATATATAGGGTGTCCTATTTAACTTAAAGAAGTTGATTGCATTTCCGGTTTAACCGGAAGTATATTATTAACAAAAAAATGTAAATCAAATGCCATGCCCTTACCTGCAAATTTCCATAAATATCGTTCTTTCCGTTCAGAAGATATTTACTTGGTTCCATACTTTATCCCAACCCTGTATTCTTTTAACCATTGATGTAAGTGTCATGTAATGCGTTTTGTTGTTGAGATTTTCATCTTACTTCATTTTAGACTTGATAAAGGTCCGAGACGTGACCGGAACATCGGTGAATTTTGGTGTAAATTAAGAATTGCCATTTAAATAAAATGTACAACTACCTGAGAAGCTTTTTAATAAATTTGAATTAATAGTTCTTTTCAACACATATTGCAGGAATCATCCTCTTGAAACTTTCGTAATTATTTGGTAAGACTCTGTATATCAAGACTACGCAACTGTTCATGTTCAATTAATCGTCATGCACCATCTTCAAGAGTTGGAGGGCAGTTGATTGTTTTAAAAGGCAACCCTAATTTTTTGCCCCAGAATAGAAGAGTTCCTTCATGCTGGCCAACTGTTTAAGAATACCTATAAATCACTTCCCTTTTTCTCGCAATGATTCAACTCTTACCTGAAAGCTTTAATCCTAATGAGTGTATCCTGGAAATATGAGATGTCACGGAGGTCTTCATCGGAAGCTATAAACTTTTGTTTTCTTATGTTTTCATCGATGGATAAGAAAATTAATATCCCCACCAAAAAGTTTGTATGGGGATTTTGAATTTTTCGAATCAAATATAATGATTTTGCTAGAGTCTTTGTTTTGTATAATAACTTTTCTCATAAATGAGATGTTTCAATAAACAGTTTAAAAATGATTAATATACTGTAGAAATAAAAAATTTGAATTTCATCCATTTCTGAAGAAGTAGCACTTGTTTACAAACTGGTCGCAAGATGTGAAACTGATTATTATAGGTGTTTTCTTTGAATTCGTGGAGATTATATGAATACTTTCAGTGAATTAATGTATTATTGACAGTGTATTGTCGAGTGTATTGAATATAGGTGTATAAATTGGCTTTTTCCCTTCTAATTGGATCGAAATTCTACAAGGAAGTCAAAGGAAATTAGGAAAATAAATTATTGTTTTGAATGTTCTTTATTGCATGGAAAAATACTACAGAACAAAAACACCTGTCATTAACTATGATCTGGATGTGATTAAGTTCTGATGCCGCAGAAATTCAGATCTTAGTACTAGAAAATCATTATAATCAGGTATCACTTGCAAATCAATGTACAGGGTGCGGCACGGAGGATGGATGGTTTTAAAAAAATAATAAAAGCGTTAATTTTTACTCAAACACACATTTATTGACGGAATCAGATTCTCAAGGAAATAGCATTTGAGACAGTCAAGTGTGGAAAATCACATCAGGCATGTGGTGGCCGAAATCGGTGATGCAGTGCTGGAGGCGCTCTTGGAAGTTCGCGTAGACTCTCTCCAACATCGCTCTCTCAACTTGGGCAACTTCCACGCGAATAGCCCTTTTCAATTCGTCCAGAGTTCGGGGCTTGGTCTCGTATACTCTAGCCTTGAGGTGTCCCCATAAGAAAAAATCGCATATGGATAAATCTGGGGACCGGGGAGGCCAATGAACATCGCCAAACCTGGAAATAAGGCGACCAGGGAAGAGAGGGCGAATAACGTCCATTGATGCTCTGGCTGTGTGGGCGGTCGCCCCATCCTGTTGGAACCACACACGTCGGATTGGAACACGTTGCCGTCGTAATTCGGGGATAAAGAAGAGCGATGTTGGAGAGAGTCTACGCGAACTTCCAAGAGCGCCTCCAGCACTGCATCACCGATTTCGGTCACCACATGCCTGATGTGATTTTCCACACTTGACTGTCTCAAATGCTATTTCCTTGAGAATCTGATTCCGTCAATAAATGTGTTTTTGAGTAAAAATTAACGCTTTTATTATTTTTTCAAAACCATCCATCCTCCGTGCCGCACCCTGTATATTCTTGAAATGTGAAGTGGTAAATTCATCAATTCAACATCAGAACTTGGCCAGTGAATACCATCTTTCAGAATATCAGCTAGATACACAATCACACAAAAAACACTGTTAGTAGAAACAATGGCATAACCATTGAATCAATGATATACTGTATTCCCTATTCCTGAATGATTACTATATTTAATTCAATGCTTATCTTGTTCTTCCTATGCCAATGCTGCCTATTTTTGATTCAATTATAGGTCTCATTGATTTGATCTAAGCAGTAAAAGTATTCAATGAAATGCTATAATTGGGACAAGAAAAGCGTTAGTTAGTTTCAATGAAAGAATACAATTAAAACAAACCCAACTTTTTTTCTATCAATTAAATATAATATTCCAGGATAATAAATATATTATTGAATAACTATACATTTGGATTGTTTTAAATGTAGGATATATTGAAACTGAAACAAGAAGTAATTTCTTGAAAGGTAGTTTACTATGAAAATAATGAATGCTTGATTTTGATTTAAATAAACTTCATATTGGAGAAAGAAACTACATCAATTGAATCAATATGATGCAGTTGTTAGGAATATTTTACTATATTTGAATTGAAAGTTTATTATTGTTAATTTAAGTCTTCAATTTATTGATTGAATGATAAGATGTATCAAATAAAACTATTTTGAATGTTTTACATTTATTATTTTATCAACAAAATCATAAATGTTGTATCAAAAACACAATAACAATAAGTAAACAGTAACATACTAATATTCATAACAAAACAATAACTTATTTCCTCTAATTTGAACATAGTTATGGTACTGTGATAATAAGCGACAATATTAAATAGGGATCTTAAGGGATATTTTTTTTCGATTTTCTAAACCTCAAAAAACTACATAAGCAAAACCTTGTTTGAAAATAGAATGAATGTTAGAGACTTGATAAAATTTTTACTAACATCAAACTCTTTAAGTAGTGGATAACTGTGGGACACAGTTGTATGATCAATACCCAGTTTCATAAAAAAACAAGTTACAATTTTACTAGTAAAAGTACTTGTAATGCACATTGAAAACAAGTGAATTTCACCAAATACTGCTCCCACTTTTAGTTGGATTACAATTTTACGAATTAATTTAATCGGTATTGTTACCTTAGTTCTTAGTTAGTTATTTTTATGGAGCGGATATTGGACAAAAAACTTACAACTCGCAGAATATCTGCCTGTTAACTTATAACTTGTTTTATGATACAGGCACAGGTATATCAAAAGCAACCACTAAGATTTGGTTCAATTCAATCTTGAAATTGGATGTCCCTCCTTCGAAAGCAATAAGTACCATTATTAGATTGTCTTTCGTTTATGGCACACATTCACAATAAAACGGAAAGCTTTGAGACATTTTTATATGAATATGAAGGTACTTACCCTGAAAAAAGAACTAGAGATTCCATTCCCCACTTATTTAATAGCTCTTCCATTTTCACACTCTTTCTTCGCAGTAACACACACAAGCAACACGCAACTAAATACTAAATCAAAATCCTGTCGCGTCTTGTCTTGATGCAGTCGTCTTCGTAGCTTTATTTACTATTTTTGAATCAATCATAGGCTTCATTGGAATAAATCTAGTTATTGTTCCGTTACTTTTTTTAGCTATTGAATGAAATGTATCAATTCATTCAAATATAGGTTGTATTCAAAGCAAATATAGTTCTTTTTTATTTCAATATTATTCTGATCGATTCATTCAAATAGAAGTCTTATTTAACGAATATGCAGTTCTTCCTTATTTCAATATTATTCTGACTATAATTGAATGACAGCCGTATTATTCAATGAATTATCTGAATTTAATTACTTCAAAAATAATTTATTGATATAACAAGAAGTTTCATTGGGCCAACTGAAACGATGTCAATGAAATATCTACTATTGCCGTTAGCACAGTCTTTTTTGTGTGATATTCACTAAAAATATGATTAGCAGTTGTTTGAGAAACTCTCAAAAAAATGGCTACTATAAACTTCACAAACGTTTTCAGTTATATCAATACTAAAATTATTGTCTCTCAAGCAGTTTATTTATGGGTTTTTCGATATGCATACAGGGTCTTTCACGAGGAACCTCACCCATATTTATACGGGAAACTACTGAACGTATTTTCATGAAATTCAGCACTTATAAGTATTTCATGATGCTGATGAAATCTAAAATATTTTCAAGGCATGAGCACCTCCGGTTTTTCCGGAAATGACGTCAACTTCCGTTTTTCAAATTAGAACACCATTTTTTTATTGCAGAAATAGATCCCTTAGAAAATTTCAAGTTATTTTGATGTAACATTTTTCAGTTTTGGTTGGAAAATTCTCTCTGAGCGGGAAAATTCGAAAAAAAAATCGAAAATAGAGCTCCACTGAAACAAGAATAACTTCGAGGTTTTTGAATGGAAAATTTTCATTTTTGGGATTTCTCAAGATGTAAGATTGACGTATCCACTTTAAAAATCGAAATCGCGATTTATGATACAGGGGGTGAAAAAATCGCTTTCAAAGTTAGGGATGACAAAACCGTGAAAAATCAATTTTTTCAAATTAGAACCCCATTTTTTTATGGCAGATATTGAATCTACGTTAAAAAATAATGTGAGTGTATGCATCACACCCTTGCCCTAAAGTGGATATTAACACAGAAAATATCCATTTTAGGGCAAGGGTGTGATGCATACACTCACATTATTTTTTAACGTAGATTCAATATCTGCCATAAAAAAATGGGGTTCTAATTTGAAAAAATTGATTTTTCACGATTTTGTCATCCCTAATTTTGAAAGCGATTTTTTCACCCCCTGTATCATGAATCGCAATTTAGATTTTTAAAATGGATACATCAATCTTACATCTTGAAAAATCCCAAAAATGAAAATTTTCCATTCAAAAACCTCGAAGTTATTCTTGTTTCAGCGGAGCTCTATTTTCGATTTTTTTTCGAATTTTCCCGCTCAGAGAGAATTTTCTAACCAAAACTGAAAAATGTTACATCAAAATAACTATTTTCTAAGGAATCTATTTCTGCAATAAAAAAATGGTGTTCTAATTCGAAAAACGGAAGTTGACGTCATTTCCGGAAAAACCGGAGGTGCTCATGCCTTGAAAATATTTTAGATTTCATCAGCATCGTGAAATACTTATAAGTGCTGAATTTCATGAAAATACGTTCAGTAGTTTCCCGTATAAATATGGGTGAGGTTCCTCGTGAAAGACCCTGTATAAATCTGAAATTAACTTGACATAATCGTATACGTGAAGAGAACACACGCATATATTCTTTGCAGCAAGTTTTCCCATCAATTGTTCATCTATCCATACTTTTTTCAGTCCAATTCATTCAATATGCCAAAGGCATTAGTGATATGTAGCGTTGAGGATTTTTCTGAAGAAATTTATGAAAATAAACAAGAAACAACCCTGTTTTTACTTTTCCTTGAAGAGCAATTGCTATCATTTTTTTCCAGTACTAGTACTTTGCTTACTTTGTTATATAATCAATCCACAGGCCTAAAATTCAAAGGTATACCAATTCAAATATATCATGAGGATAAAACATAAATCCTTTCGCTCAGATACTTCACCTTTTATAATTTCCATCTTATAGAAAGATGAAGTCACAGCTCAGCAGTGGCGCACCGAGGGGGGGGCTGTCGGGCTGCAGCCCCCCCCCCCTGAGCTCAAAAATAAAGGATTGTTTTCGTCGTTTTCGAGTTTTTTTTTTATGTAAAAACCTGATTACTCTCGAGCAGCCCCCCCCGAATGAAATTTCTGGGTGCGCCACTGCAGCTCAGCACCTCGAATTGCGAGGATCAACTTCATAATACAAGAGTTCAAAATTATTATGGAATTAAACTTTCTCAACAATTAAAAGGGCACCAGAAAATAAAACTAAAACAAGACACCTTGTGACCTAAAATATGATAAATTTGTGAATATTTTATACGGAAAAACACTGATATAAATACCTTCCAAACAATTTTTATTTCTCAGATCTGTTATCCATCTTATTCATTTGAGGTTTTCAGATATGAAAAGGAAACTTTCGTGCCTGCTCCAAAAAGTTTTATTAAAACTGCTACATATGTTTCGACCCTCTCAAAAATAGGGCCATCTTCAGGCATATGTTAGAAACTTTTAAACAAAATTATTCGCCGATCGATTATGAAGACATCAGCGCGTCTGAAAAATTGCACGTCGAGGACGTCGTCGGCAGAAGAAGTTGCATTAATTCCCAGTAGGTCATCTATAAATCCGCGCAGTCAATTAGGCCATGCCAAATATGGCGAGGCCAACCATCTTCATCGGTACAACATGATTCCTGGCGAGTTACCGATTTATCCGAGCATTTTGCACACAAGTGTTCAAGTCGGTTCCGTAGATTTAAAGGGAAGATAAGTGGAGACTGTCTTCATTAGAAAAGAGAGTTCCCCTTTATTATTAGTATACAATCTAAGTAGGGAGCAACCGAGCATGGCAAAGCATGCGTTCCTTCTTTTACGTCAAAGGTTCACTAACCGCTTTCCAAGGTCGCCGATGGGAATAAACGGGAAATGAAAATTTCTATTATATTATTTCTCCTAAACGATACTCAGAGGCAAGAATTGGTTATTTACTCGCAATGATGGCTTCAACTGCAGGTGCAAACCCACCAAGCTGTAGGTCTCCTAGATCGTCCAAATCGTAGCAATATAAATTTGTGGGAATATCTTTGAATGATTGCAGATGATTATTGCAATCAATTTCAGATGATTATTGATATTGAACAATCCATAAATGAAAATGCACTTACCCTAATGTGATGATTATTGATGAATCAGGAATCCTGAAGGCTCTTACACAGAAGTCGGGTCTTTCAGGATAGGAATATAAAGGATACACCCTGTTTCTATGCGTAGTTGAGAGAAATTAGACGACAATTCACTCGAAAATTGTTCAATATCACACTCCTTCGCTTTTGCACTAATAAACAGATGAAAAATGGTGCAAATTTAGACGTGATTTACTATTTTAAATCAGAAGATCATTCGGATTTTTTGAAGTTTCAAGAATCGTTATATGAACAATGCGGAAGAAGTAATAATAATTATCTGTCATTTTTTTTACGACAGCCAGGTACCACGCACCAGTGGCGGTGACAATAATGCCTAATAGGGTTTACGATGTAACAAGCTTAACACACTTCATAACGTTATATCTATACAGGGTGTAACTAAATAAGTGTAAAACATTTAACTCTTTCGAGCATGGTGGTAATCGGTAAATACCACATATTTCTAGACCCATCATGCATGGTGGTCGATAAAATAAACCACCTATTGAATGGTCTTTTCGAGATTTGCATGGTGGTTTATTTCATGAACCACGCTTTATTCACAGACGTTATGGCATATAGTTTCTATCAACAGAGGCAAATTTCGCGTCAGTTCATTCTGAAACGGACAAGCAGTAACTTTTTTTTATTATATACCCCCCTGAACTAAATTAAGGAAAAAAAGAGAAAATTAGCCAAAAAAATATGGCTGTGCTTCTGGGGTGTATTTCAATGGATATTTTATGTGCTTCAAAGAGTTAAGGAGGTGATTCCTCATCGAAAAAAAGATAGGATCTTTCATATAAAGAAACTTCATTGGAGCATCCCTTGTTAAGATACAGCCCCTTAAAGGGGGTACATAAAATTTGTATAACAATTTTTTTCACAAGCACTGAAAAAGTTACAATATTGAAATTAACCTGTTGTTGTTAATAACTTAGTTTTGTTTATTACACTTTAATCGTTTAATGCAGGTACTAACTACAAAATAACAATAAATCCAGTTCGCATTTATGACGATGTATCTCTGTAGTTGTTCGTAAAATAATGTTTTGCTGCTTACTGGTTTATTTTGGGCAAAAAACCAAGAGACATGTTTTGTTTAGAATGAAACAGGCTATCGGAAATAAATTTTTAAATTGTAAACAAATAATAAGACAAAAAGTTACATTGGAAATAAATTTTAGGGGTTGCGTTTTTCACCCCTTACAACCATGGGGTAAACCAAATAAATTACTGGCTAAGTGTCTTTTTGGTAGTACAAAACGTCAGGTTAATTTCAATATTGTAACTTTTTCAGTGCTTGTGAAAAAAATTGTTACACAAATTTTATGTACCCCCTTTAAGGGGCTGTATCTAAACAAGGGATGCTCCAATGAAGTTTCTTTATATAACAGATCCTATCTTTTTTTCGATGAGGAATCACCTCCTTAAATGTTTTACACTTATTCAGTTACACCCTGTATATACAGGGTGCCCCACTAGTGCCGCAGCGGACGATATACGCGTAACGGACTGCGTTTTGCGAAATTTTTCGATGCAGACTTGATATACTACAGAAAGAGCACAACCTGAAAATATTTTCGAATATATAGGGTGGCCCACAAAAGAGGAATAGCGGGTGACTTTGTTTTTTCAAATGGGACACCCTATATTCAATAGTGTTTTTCCATTCTCTGAAACATCCTGCATGCTTCCGTATACTTTACACATATTTTTATTCGACAGTTTTCGAAATATTGGCCATTTTGACAAAAAAATGATACTTGTAGAGGCTATGTTATTCAATTATATTTCACGAACGCTTGCACATACCAACAACAGTTTTATATGGATTGAAAGACATGACTTCAAAGTATCCTACCCAGCTATAATAAGGCATCTTCAGCTTACAGAGTGTCCACAAAAAGACTATCAACATGACGAATTTCAAATCGATTTTTCTTCATTTTTTCGAATGCAATGCATATATTTTTTTTTCATCATTGTAATCACCATTCATTTTACTTCATTCAGTTTTTCCTACAAATTCACATTTACTTTCGAATTCAAAAAGCAGATTTGGCTTTTCTGTGGTTATTGGGAACTGTCAAATTATTCTATTCAAAATTACCATCATCGCAGCTTCAATTCAAATCATCATAGATTTTACGGATTGGATGAATACTCACACAATGATGTAAAAATTCGTAAAATACCAATGATTTTGATTAGTTTGAATGTACAAGTTATGAATGCTTCAAGAAAACGAGTTTCAAAACTTCAGGTTACAAAAAAGTGCCCGCTCTTATCCTTATACAACTTTCTTCGAAAAAATTATATTCATAAGTTTCACAGGCACGCACGCAGATCTTCAAGCTCCCAAGCTCAAAGCTTGTTTGAAATTTTTGAAAGATTCGACGTTCCAAGTAGAAACATAGAAAATTATCAAAAATGCATTTTGAAAAATGGGTACAGAAAGCAAGTTTCTTTCTTCAGTAACTGATTTCATCACATTTTTGAGTAGATACATCAAAACTTTCTAGTTCCTCATTTCGCTATAATATGAATTGAAGCTTCAAAGATGCTTATTCTGGGTGGAATATTTTGACAGTTCTTAATAACCACAGAAAAGCCAAATCTGCTATTTGAATTCGAAGGTATATGTGAATTTTAGGGAAACATTTCGAAAAAGCGCTTAAAAATCCTATTCCGTTAGAGATATGCATATCATGTATTGGACAAAAAATGAAGTAAAATGAATGGTGATGACAATGATGAAAAAAAATTATATGCATTGCATTTGAAAAAATGAAGAAAAATCGATTTGAAATTCGTCATGTTGATAGTCTTTTTGTGGACACTCTGTATGCTGAAGATGCCTTATTATAGCTGGGTAGGATACTTTGAAGTCTTGTCTTTCAATCCATATAAAATTGTTATTGGTATGTGCAAGCGTTCGTGAAATATAATTGAATAACATAGCCTCTACAAGTATCATTATTTTGTCAAAATGTCCAATATTTCGAAAACTGTCGAATAAAAATATGTGAAAAGTATACGGAAGCATGCAGGATGTTTCAGAGAATGGAAAAACACTATTGAATATAGGGTGTCCCATTTGAAAAAACAAAGTCACCCGCTATTCCTCTTTTGTGGGCCACCCGATATATTCGAAAATATTTTTAGGTTGTGCTCTTCTTGTAGTATATCAAGTCTGCATCAAAAAATTTTGCCAATCTCAGACCGTTACGCGTATATCGTCCACTGCGGCACTAGTGGGACACTCTGTATATATATATTCTTATGGAAAAGAGCAGTAGGTAGACATTGGACATCATGGCATGTGTAATGAAAAGACGACAAGCAATACATCATTCAACAAAAAGATCGATTTATTCCCCGCTCCTAATCTCAGTATAAGCAGAGAGTTCTACGTATGATGCAAGAGCACAGATAAAAACCTCAGCAAAAACTCTGTCTTCCCGTATAAGTGTTGGGATATTGGATTTGTTTACAGAATAAGCTGATATTTATATTGAAGGGACATCTTCTTCTTAGACTACAATTAATTTTTCTTTTTTTTCCAAATGAGTTGACAAAAGCAATTTCCAATAATCTGAAACAAAAAAGAAACAAGGGAAGAGAAATCGAGAAGGGAAAATGATTAATATATTCATAATCAAATTGTTTTGAAGGTACCGACCTATCTCAAAAACGAATCAGATATTGAATGAATAGCCTTGAAACCATCTGAAAATTTATATACTGAACAGTTATTGACCAAATGGTCAATTGTTTGTTCTTCATGTCCACTCTCACATCTCGGGCTATCAATGGCATTCCATTTGAAAAGCATACTACTACAACGACCATGGCCTGTCCTAAGAAGATTTAAGAGACACCAATTTTTCCTAGACAGATGAAAACCAGGAACTTTCTCAGAAGGATCAAGTATTAAACTTTTATTGAAAAGATCATTTGAAGTCCATTCCGAACTCCAGATTTCTTTATAATTCTTTTTAGAATTGAGGAACTCATTTAGCCATAAAGGCTTTCTAGATTTCAATCTAGCCAGTCTTGTATCTGGCATATAGTTTATAATAGGACATAAATCTGGAAAATAATGAAATTTATCCCATGACTTCATAGCAGCAATCTGTCTTCGAATATGATGAGATATTATGTTAGAAAGAACTGGTAATCAAGCTAATGAAGTAGATCTAATGGTTCCAGTGATAATTCTCATAGGAATATTAAGTTGTCCATTAATTTTATGGACATGAGAATTGTTGAACCAAGCAGAACAGCAGTATTCAGCTGCAGAAAAAACCAAGGCTAAAGCAGCCGTACGGAGAGTGTTGATATTTTGAAGAAAAATGCTCGGAATGGTTGAATTTTATTTCAAAATACGCAACTTTTTCTTTACAATTTTGAGGTTGTCATGCACCATCTTAGTGGGGTTATTATCATTAGTATTTGAACTGGGGTCGATTATGGCTCAGTTAGCCTTCCGGAAACTGTGACCACATGGATCTTTTGTTCACTACCCTACTCATTCATTGAAACCCAAGGAGGTCGTCTATGGTGTTGATAAAACCGACAACAGCCTAAGGGGCCTTGGCCGTTACCTCGTGGGTATCCAGAACTGGTTTCCCCATATGAATGGTTTTAGACCAGCCAGTTCTGGACACTTGAATACCATGTGTTCAGCTGTTTCTGCCTCTGATCCACAGAGTTTACAAATCTCATCTGTTGACTTCCCCATACGGTACAAATTATGTTTGTACCGACGCGACAGTGCCCTGTCAGCAGACCTACCATCACCCGAAGCTCAGCTCGTGACAGCTTTAGAAGATTACGATGAAATCATCACGAATTTTTTGGACTGAGTAAGTCCAGGAGTGTTTTTCCATAGGGTTATTCTGTTGTCCAATTCCCATTTTGGAACCGCTGCCTTATATTGGTCTTTTCCAAGCCATCAGAAAGGCTCAGGTCCAGCAGGTGTTAACATTGATGGACTTTTCGCAAGCCCGTCGGCTTTTTCATTTCCTCCAACACCACAATGCCCTGGCACCCATAGTAGAGCCACTTTATTGCCTCTGGCCAGTTGCTCTATGATGTTACGGCTCTCCCAGGTCAGCAGAGATCCCTGGCACTGTGATTCCAGGGACCTCAGCGCATGTCCGTGGTGATGAAGATATGCGCCCCTTTAAGGTTCACTCAACTTTTTGTCCAAGCGATTCGCGAAACTTATTGCACTATGACGGTCAGCTATGACTGTTTCAAAGGGCGTTTCGAAATCGAAGATTGTTGGCAAACATCCGATGATTTTGCCAAGAGTTTTTAATCCAGTTGATTCAATATCTTCATGTGCCCCACCATGTTTCCAGATAGGAGTTTCCCATTGAGGGATATGCTTATTACACCCAGCTTATTATTATATAAAATATAACAAAAAAATGCTCATCAATTCCATGGACTAACTTCGTCGATGGTGTCGTGATCTTGAGAGCTCCCACTATGCATTGCACAAATCAGTTTGCAGCCGATATAGTCCACCTTCAAAATTCGCACAACTAGGAATATAACAAATCGTAAATGATTGTTGATCGTTGGATCTCGATTCATACTGGCTGTTCCCTGGCATCGCGTACGCAACACCTGTTTCAGTCCACAAAAAATAGGAGCATTCCACATTAATAATGATAAGAATGATAAATCCGAAAATTGATCCCAAAACAATTTCCCAAAAAGACATAATAAAAGTAATCTGGTTCACAACAAGTAACATAATTACATAAAAACACCCTGTAACTTTGTGATTATTCACTCATGAGAACACAACCTGTAGGTTCATACAAATTTGAATCCATGAATACATTTAAGACTACCCACTTTCCTTATTCAAATTCCTGATAGGGTTGCTAGTTCAAGCAAGCTTTGTATCACAGATCATGTCCCCCTGTCATCAAAAATGGACCTGTCTGAGTGTTTCCACAAATTCTGATTCGTTGTTGAGTTATTGAGGGTGGACACTTTTAAATGGGACACCCTGTAAGATTCAGACGCATCGAATTTCTGGTGCAATTCGATGCGCCAGAATGGTAGGCATCAAATTCTGGGCATCCGGTACGATTTTGTGATAATTGAGAGTTCTCCTGTTACATGTTTATAATTTTGAATCTTCCATTTTTTCAGGGTTCCTATGGAAAAACATCAATCGAAAATGGTGCAGATCCATCAACGATGAGTTCCTCATCCTATTCCTCGGATCTGGCGAGGCCAGGGGCCTAACGATGCGCGAAGAAGAATTAGAAGTAGCCCTAAAGGTACGCAGTGATTTTTTTTGTGGCTTCGAAAGATAATCGATTGTGGTAGTCACTGTGCCCAAGCAGTAATAGGAAATAATTTCTGAAATGCGAGGCACGTTTGAGGATGTCTACCCTCATCGGTTTTAAAAAATAATCTGTTCCTTTTTCAACACAAAACTAGGCTCTCATTCATTTTCATTATTTTTAGGTGGTGATTGTGGGCAACGGTGGTGTCGGTAAATCGAGCATGATACAAAGATACTGCAAAGGTGTTTTCACAAAAGACTACAAGAAAACGATAGGTGTAGATTTCCTAGAAAGGCAAATAGAGTGAGTATACCTGAAACTTAACCTGTAATTATTTTGCTGTGAAAAACGAATTAAATATTCTATTGTGCAGGTTGTCACTATATTCTTGACATGTTCAAATAGGTGTAAATAGCCACTTCTGAATACTGCATAAACCGAATATAGGCAGCAGTGGTGGATTGTCCAATGTGACAGGTGAGGCAGTGCCTCACCGATAAACGTCGAAAATTACACGAATGAATATCATTTTTTATTAGTAATTTATTCAATCAGTGGCGTAGTGACCTGTGTTCGGCGTGTTCGAAGAACACAGGCCCGGGCCCCGTAGGCATTTAGACATTCCGTACTCACGTACGGCACCAAGCGCGAGTAGCCAAATGGAATAAATTCGATAACGAATAAATGAGGGCATGTTGGAAGAAACGCTCGGACATGTCGATTTGTAATTTTAAATGCGCATATTTTTCCAGAAAATAATATATATAGGGTGTTCCATGTGACCGTGGCCAATACCAACTTTCTTATTTCAAATGCAACCCCCTGTATATTATTTATTTTTTGGATTCTTCAGAGAATTCTAGACACAATTCATGCACAATGTCCTATACCTATCTTTAACTATTTCGGAAGTATGTATTGAGTGTTTTCAGATTTTTAGCAAGAATCAACGTTTCAAATATTTGTGAAATTTTTTTTCACAAATTCGGTACATTACACTTAAAACCTAATAAGTAATACTGATTATTTCTTAACAATTAAAAAAAAACAAAAAAAAACATTAATGTCAATGTAGGAAATGTTCAAAATGCTCGCCGCGAACGTCTGGGCAACATGCTAATATGGTGTAGAATTGTCTTCTAACGTTACTCAACATTTCAGGCGTTTTTTGCTTACTTTCTTCTTATCAAGAGGTAAATGGGAAATAAGTATTGAGTGTAATGTATCGAATTTCTGAAATAAAATAATTTTCATTTATGTTAATTTTTGTAAAAAACACTTAATATTTCCGAAAAAGTTGAAGATAGGTATAGGACATTGTACATGAATTATGTCTAGAATTTTCTGAAGAATCCAAAAAATAAATAATTTACAGGGGGTTGCATATGAAATAAGAAAGTTGGTATTGGCCACGGTCGCATGGAACACCCTATATAATTTTATTTCCTTGAAAAATATGCGCATTTAAAATTACAAATCGACGTGTTCGAGCGTTTTTCCTAACACCCTCTCATTTATTCGTTATCGAATTTATTCCATTTGGCTGTTACACTCTGCATGTATTATTTGTGTAGGAAATCGTTGATACCGAAAGAAGTTATAAGCGATTTGAGAATAAGTTATTTTTAAGGTCGTTATTTTTCATAGGTTCTCGGCTTGTCTAGGGCTTTTAGAAAGAAACACAACTATTGCAGTTCTTGGTCTATATTTCGGACCTTTATTTGGTCCTTCTTCTAGACATAAGCAACTCGCTGTGAAGAAACCGCTAACTGCTAAATAGCAGCTAATGTTCTGAAGAAGGACCTATTAACGGTCCTAAATATAGACAGAGAACAACAATAGTTGTGTTTCTCTCAACAAGCTCTAGACAAGCCGAGAACCTATGAAAATGCACGACCTTGGATGATACGGCTATACCCCTTGTATAGATAGGTATTCCTATATGTTCTCTAGATTTTTCAAGCAAGGAAAATACAGAAGAAAAACGACAGTGCAAGTGGGTAACTGTATTTTATGAAATAATCAAATAGAATGAACATACATATATGTGGAGGAAATATTTAGTTTTCGCATTTGAAGTGTGATTTGTTTCTCAGTTCGAGTTCGTCGGGCTAATGGCATAGCGCTTCTCGCGTTTGGTGCCGTACGTGAGTACGGAATGTCTAAATGCGCCCCGTAGGGGCCCGGGCTTTGGTCTTGGGACGACTCTTTTCCAAACCCTCCATCCGAATTGTTACAGAGTTATTTTTTGTTGCAGAATAAATTCTTCATTTTCTACTAAAACCAAGTTATCACCGAAGCTCTAGTTGAAATTATCAATTCATATCAGTAATATGTTTGGTATGAAAGTATCATCACATCGCACACAAATAAAACCAATAATTCCTCTTTTATATTAATGTTCTTGCAAACGGCAAACCTTTTCTGGTGGAAATCGCTATCCTGGACGATTGCCGCCTTTAGCGGCCTGGACAAATCGAACCGAACGCTCTCCACAAAGGGTGGAGAGCGTTATAAACGTATGATTTACATTAATGTCAACAGATGATCTCTTTATTCGGCGGCTTCCTTATGAGCGGCTTCCTTTTGAGCGGCTTCTCTGATATAAGATTCCTCATGCGGCTTTCTTGACATTTCAATGATAATTGTCCATTCTCCAATGAGGAAATTTTATTTGGACAAGAGGAAAAATACGAAATCATTTCATTTCTATTCCCATTATAGAGGGATTAGTAGGTATTCGAATTTGATACTACAACTACATACGTTGCGAGTGTATTCAGAGTGAAATTTCTCAATATTCTTGATTTGTTGTGTTCTTAAATTTAAGGACTTTAAACTGTTATTGAAGGTGAGTTCTATAATTAATTACGTGGCTGATTTTTTCATTAGGTGCTTCTCTTAATATGAAGAAATGCGGTAGATACAGTCTTTTGGGACTGCTGATAGAATTAAAAACTGAGTAAATTGTGAATTGTATTGTCAAGTTATCAGATCGTTATTTTGAAATTATAATTAAGGATTAGAATTTCAATTGGTCACTTACAAGTCTTTATAATCCAAAAATAATTTGAAAATAAGAGTCTAATAGCTCGACGATACTATTCACAAGTTACCTTGTTTTTTTCACTACTATCGGCAGTCCTCGAGAAATGCCTCGTATTTTTTCCTGTCTCAAGAAATGTTGTTAGATTTTTTTTAATACGTTACATTTACTTAGGTATTCATAATTATTATGTTCTTGTCTTGTAGAATGAATTCATATAAGCATAAATACTTATGTCATATGGTATCATCTTTTGGGGCGGATCCAGTAATGTTGAGAGCGTCTTTTTGGCACAGAAGTGGGCATTAAGAACTATTCTCAAAATGAAGTATAGAGAATCCTGCAGAGGTGTATTTAAACAGAATCGTATTCTTACTGTTTACGGGCTGTATATATTTCGGCTCCTTGTCTTCATTTCTCAACATAAACATTACTTCAACTCTTACAGGAATAATAATAATTTACGACAGGTTCATCCATATTTCTATCCAAGACATAACACAACTTTGCGCGAGAAAGGACCGGAGTATATGGCGATTAAGGTATATAACCATCTCCCCTCGGAAACAAGAAAAATTAAAAGTCTTGAGGCTTTCAAGAGAAGGGTCTATGGACTGTTGATGGAATGTGAACCTTACAAAGTTGAAGAGTTCATACAATTTTGTAATAGATAGTTTCTTTATTTCAGGGATCTTATGTTATTATTTTTGACTTACTTCAATTTTTATTTCTGCGATTGTATTGATAAATAATTGAAATGAATGAATGTTATTATTATTATTATTATTAAATCCGGTGCTCAAAAGCGTAGGATGCTGGTAGAGTCGGCGGAAAAAAAGCGGAAGCTTCCAAAAATTACATCTTTTTTCAATGCAATAGAGAGTACTTCGGTT
The DNA here is from genome assembly GCA_910592335.1 of Adalia bipunctata. Taxonomy (NCBI): domain Eukaryota; kingdom Metazoa; phylum Arthropoda; class Insecta; order Coleoptera; family Coccinellidae; genus Adalia; species Adalia bipunctata. Next base: position 5,579,104 of record OU342949.1, on the reverse strand, counting down.
GATTCGGCGGTTCCAGGAAATAGTAGTACAAGTAACACTTATCAGAGTAAGTCAATACAGAAGGATTATTTCACACATTCTTACGTCTTGTTTTACTTTTAGTTGAAATTTCTGAGCTTCCATTAGATTTCCCTAGCAAATCAGATAGGGAAATGGTAGAATCTGAAGCTTATATTTGTGAAAATCCATCAGAAACTGATAACTTAAATATAGCAACAAACGCTGCGAATATAAGTGACATTAAAAATGAGGTACCTCAAAGTGAAGGTGATATTATTACTGACAGACCCTATCTCGGAGACAAAACGGATGATTTGAAGAATGATAAAGGATATTATCAAGAAAGGAAGTTAACAAATTCTGAAAAAAGATTTTTGGTGGATACTGAACCATGCAGGCCATTGGGTCCCTTTCCCAAAGATAGTACAGGCAGAAAATTTTCAACTTTTTTTTATAATAAAACGAATAAATCAGGAATTAAAACCGAACGTTCGTGGTTATGCTATTCCAAAATCCTCGATAAATGTTACTGTCTGCCCTGCTGGCTGTTTGGACAACCTGATGATAGCATGGCGGTTAATAATAATGACTGGACGCACCTTCAACAGGGAATAAACAGACATGAAGAAAAACTTGCGCATAACGAATCATGTGCTATTTTTGATCGTTGGAGACGAAATAAAACTATCGATCAAGACGTGGATGAAAATTTACGTCAAGAAGTTTCTACTTGGAGAAAGATTTTGGAACGAGTTATAGATGTAACTTTAACACTAGCTTCTTGTAACATGCCTTTTAGGGGACATGATGAAAGCGAAAACTCGAAAAACCCTGGTGCTTTTATATCAATTATTAAATTATTATCAAAGTATGACCCAGTTTTGCAAAATTTGTTGGAACAGAGGAAAAAAAATCGGTAACGTACTTAAGCCCAAGTATTCAGAACGAAATCATTTTAATACTAGGCAATGCAATTAAACAAAGCATTGTAACAAAAATTAAAAATGCGCCCTTTTTTTCAATCATAATTGATAGTACTCAGGATATTGCAAAGATCGACCAATTGAGTATTGTTATTCGATATGTCATCACAAAATATGTAGAAAACGAACCAGTACAAATCAAAATAAACGAATCTTTCTTAGGGTTTATTCCAGTAGCAGACCAAACTGGTTCCGCTCTTAGCAGAACCATTTTAGACATTTTAAGAGACAATGATCTGCCCCTAAAAAAGCTTCGTGGACAAGGGTATGATGGAGCTGCGAACATGAGCGGTGTGTATAAAGGTGTTCAAGCTGAAATATCAAAATTATCGCCGTATGCTCCGTATGTACATTGCGCAGCTCACAATTTAAATTTAATCCTTAATGACTCAGTGAAGGATTTTGAAGAAATAAGGAACTTTTACGACTTACTTCAAAATATATATGTATTCTTTGGTCACAGCATAAAACGATGGGCTCTGTTGCAAAGTATAAACCAAAACCAATGTAAAATCACAATAAAAAGACTAGCACCTACTCGTTGGTCGTCAAGACATGATGCTTTAGAAGCTCTCCGTTTTAGATATGTACATGTGTTGAAAGCTCTCTCGAAAATAATATTATCTTCTGCTAATCCAACGGAAATATCCTAGGCAAGGTCTTTAAAAAATCATTTAGAGAAATTTGAAACGATCGTTTTAATTATTATTGAAACAAATATTTTGAAAAAAGTGGACACTGTGTCTAAACTCTTACAGGGTAAGGAGAAAAATATTGAGCAGGCATCAAAACTTTTTCACGCTTTATATGAAAATATAAAACAAATGCGTGATGATTTTAATTTAATTATAACCGAAGCTATTGATTTAGCGAAGGAGTGGGGTACTACTGCTGAATTCAAAACAAAGAGAATTTCTCGTCCGAAAATTTTCTTTGATGAAACTAATAACCATCATAAAATTCAAACAAATCAAGATTGGTTTAAAATCAACGTATTCTATAGAACAATAGATATAATTATAGCCCAGATAAAAAACAGAAGTTCTGCACTCAACGTCACTTTACGGAATCCATCTGTTTCTGACAAGGAATTATATAAAATGGGCCATGACCTTTATCTTAAATATCCAGATGATATTTCAGATACTATTTCATCGCAATTGATTTCTTTTAGAAATTGCTTTCGTGATGAATTGAATGCAGTTGATTCTATTTTTGATTTGTCTGAATTTATTTTGGTTCAAAACTTTTCCTCGTGTTGTAGTTTTACTGAAATTTTAACAGCATGCAACATATTTCTTGCTATACCTGTTTCAGTAGCCACCTCTGAAAGATCTTTTTCAAAATTGAAAATAATAAAGAATTATTTGAGAAGCACCATGGGCCAACAAAGGTTATCTGCTTTGTCGATTATTTCTATTGAAAATGAAGTTGCTCGAACACTAGATATTGCTAATATTGTGACAACTTTTGCAAATTCAAAAGCTCGCAAAATGAAGTTTTGATTGCGCTTTGCTTTGTTTTGAATTTGTGTTTTCAGTTTTATTTGCCAATATTATACTAATAGTATATTTATATACGAATTATTTTTCAATATTATTTTGCCATTTTGGTTTTCGTTTTCCTTTTGATTATATTTAAGTAGGTATACGTGGTAGGTAATAGGTATACCTACGTAATTTTTATTGTCAATATTTCAATATACCTAAGTGACAAACAAAATGTGTTTTTTATTTTGTCCTTATCGTATTTTTCAAATTATATAACCCTCAGGCAGAGGCAGCTCTGCTAGTAAGGTAGGGGCCCGGAAAATATCTTGAACACAGGCCCGTATTGGCGTTACTACGCCGCTGTTCAATCATTCCGAATTTTTTTTATTATCTGCATCCATGCGCATTTATATCGTAATTTCCCTTCATTATACAGGGTGTATTCAAAGACGAGGCTTTTTTGACAGATGGTAGAACTCATCAAAATAAGCCATTTTACCATAATGAATTATGCCCCTGTTTCGAGAGAATGAAACTAGAATATTTTTTAGTTTCTAGATGATTCTGAACATTCCTCAGTCCGCACCTGCTTCCTCGCCTGCTTCTCCGTAGATATCAACATCTCTTGTTTTTTGTCTCCTTATCATACATGACTGAAAATATCGATTGTGATCAGTATATCTTCGATCGTGTTACGGCGAGGGTACGGTGTAGATTGTACGAGTCTTTATGTTTCGAAAATGCTGCACGTTTATTCAAATAATGAACTTGTTGATATGCTTCAAATTTATGGTGAATCAAAACAAAATGACAGTTCAGCGTATAAGTTGAACAGAATAAGATTTCCGCTTAGAAATCACCCAACTTCGCGGATGTTCATGAACCTGGTGCAGAGATACTGGTTGTTTGAACGAATAACGGGGAGCACATGTTGAAAGGCCTCGTACATCTCAAATGGCTGAAATCGAGGATCAGATTCTGGAAATAGTAGAGGAACAACCAACAATAAGTACATGATCCATGGCCAGAGTCGTCCAAGTGAGCCACAGTAAAGTTTGGGATACATTGAAGCGGGGACAATTTCACCCCTACCAGTTCCAAGGAGTTCAAGCTCTCTAACCAGAAGATCATCCTCGAAGAAAAGAATTCTGCCTGTGGCTTTTAAATAACCAACATAGTACCTCATAGCTGTATATAATGAGGAAATTATATTCTGGTTCTTGCAAGTTAACAAGAACTTCTTATGGCTTCCGAAATGGGCCAGCTTCTTGTTCATGATCTGCCAACTCTTCATGATGTGAATTGTTTCTTGTCCTATGGTTTCTTTAGTTGATTGAAGAAACCAGAAGTATCGTTCATTCTTGAGTCAAAGTTTCCAACCCTAATATTTAATGACTATGATGGTGGCGTTTAACCACCTTTGTGTTAATACAATGGTCGTTAAACACCACCGTTATGTTCATGAAAAGGTTTTGTATCATTTATTTTGATATGACGATATGATATGTGACGGATTCAATGGAATCACAGCTTTGCAATTCACCAATAAACTCTGCGATATAAATTCATAACGTCCACGGGAACCGACAGTAAATATTGAAAATGTCATAATGTCACCGTTACATTTCCAAAACAGCCAAATCATTATTATAACTACTTGAAGACACACTGACGTATCGGCTCATCAGTTTCAATGAAAATTCATTATAAATCTCCTACTGAAGCTGCCCAAAATAAAGCCCTGTTTTAAATATGGAAAAATGACTCACGAAAAATCGTTCTGAAAATCGCGTGACGAGAAGGTATCTCCTATTTTTAAACAAGTGAAATGTTAATCGTCCAAGTTTAAAATCTGAGCATGCTGTCATTACATACTCTTTTTGATCTCGCATGAAAGTCATAAACAACTCATTTTTGATCGTTCACGAATACATAAACGAGGGCTACATCATCTCGTCGTGATGTCTGTATTTATCGCATTTCGAACCAGGAATGGCTCGAATCGACTAGGTTCAACACACTGACCACGAATCCGTGGTCAAATTCAATTCTGTCCGTCCAACCGTAAACATTCCGCGGTGTCAAGTGCGGTCTTGGGCGAAATGTGACTAGGGGTTCTCCAACGATGGCCCAACTTCTTGTTGTCTGTAAACAGCATGGGCGTCCCCAGGGGGGAGCAGGGAGAGGCAGCTGCCCCTCCCCTAGAGCCTCACACAAGTTTCCCTCATTTTGATCGCTCTATCGTGCATTTCTTGCACTGTGGAGCGACCATTCAGCAGTATGCTACGAATCCAAGAAGTTTGTGTTTTGGTTAGTTTCAAACTTTTATTCGGTTTTATCTTGATATCTTGATATGAATTATACAAGGTGTTCCTATAAATAAGTGTACCTATAAACTGTCAACTGTAGTTATCTCATGAAGAAATAAAAATTTTTAATCTTCCATTTTTTCCTCCTGGTCTTCGTTTCAGAGATACAGGGTGTTAATAATTTAAATTTTTTTTCAGTTTATTGCTAATGTCTCAGGATCCGTTAGAATTGCAGAATCAAGTTTACACACATTGTCACTGATAAAAGTGACTGTCTTGCATTTTACTCGGTTTTATTAAACGTGCCAGTGTCGGAGATATTGAATTTGAACAAAGGTTTTACCCCCAACGTCTACGCAACGGACTTTACATTTGCGTAGCAAATTCTGATGCGCTATTGTGTTTCACATAAAAAATGTACTCCTGGTTCATTGCTTTAAAAATCTAAAGTGATCCGTTTTCGAGAAAACTGGCATTTTATGATTTTATGATTTTTATGATCAAAAACAATTCGTTAACGTATTGTGAATTTCTTGTAATTGGAAAAATGAGTAGTGACTAGTGATAATTAACTATGGTCGCTAAAAATAATGAAAAATAACTTTGCAATTCAAACTCAAAAACCTAATTTTGTTGAAATTAATGAATTTGTTAATTACCACTACTCATTTTTCCAATTTCAAGAAATTTACAATGCCTCAGAAAATTGTTTTTAATCATAAAATGCAAGTTTACCCGAAAACGGTTTCAGAGTAATGAACCAGAGGTACCTTTTATTAATGGGTAAATTTATTAATGGGTAAAACCCATTGGCGCATCAGAATTTGCTGTGCAGATACAAATTTGTCCTGTAGTGTAAAAGTTGGGGGGTGAAACATTTGTTCTTATTCAATATCTCCGCCACTGGCACGTCTAATAAAACCGGAGAAAGACCCGGAGGAAAAGATGGAAGAGAAAAAAATGTTTTTTCATGAGAAGTTGACCGTTTAGGGCTGCCATAAATGTTGAAGCATCTACCGGGACAAGTGACCAAGGGCGGATTTAGGGGGGGGGGTATTGTGGGATTACTTTTCAAAGTTTATTTGAGGATGTTGTGAACCTGATTTAATGGTTTTCGATCATATTACCCCCCATTGAAAAAAAGAGCTATATCCACTCTTGCAAGAAGCACAAAAATAGGTTAAAATAACGAACAAAAAAGCTCATCTTATAGGTGTTATATACAGGGTGTTCCTAAATTGAACGTACAAACGGAAAGTGGAGATTCCTTAAGTAAGTTTAAGAAAAACGTTTCGTTTTCGAGATACAGAGTGTTTGAAGTTTGAATTTTTTTTTCGAGTTTTTTTCTCATAGTATCTGCGCTTTACAAGATATTCAACTGAAATTTGGCATACATACTAAATTTGAGAGTTCTCACCACGTGACATGGCAATTTTGATAGCAGATCTACAGGGGGATATTTTTTCTGGAACACTGTCACCTGTTTTCCTCCAGAACGTTTTTGGTGAGCAACTGTTTATTTGAAAAAACATAAAAAAAAGCTTTGTTGTTATATTGAACTTTTCGGTTTCGTGTAGTTTTGTCGTATCTGCTACGAGAAATAAAAATTTGAACGATTCAATCGAAATCCTCGGAAAAATCCAAATTATCATAAAATTCAGTTAGTAAGCGATGGTAAATTAATTCAGTGTCAGTTATTGAACGTTTGTGTTCTGAAAAGTAAAGGTGGTTGCATTTGTGGCTATTCATTTTTTTGAATGAAAAAAATTTAAACTTCAACACTCTGTATCTCGAAAACGAAACGTTTGCGATCCCATGTTAATAGGACTTTTTTCTTCAACTTACTCAAGAAATCTCGCCTTTTCCTTTGTACGTTCAATTTAGGAACATACTGTATACAGGGTGTCCGGGAAAATGTGGTGAATCTCTCGGATTCAGATAAAACATAAAGAAATGAGATGAAAATGTGAGCGGCCCTCCCTACGGAGATACGGTCTCCTGACCTAAGTGACGTCACTAGAAATCCATTTTACTGGAATAAATTTCAAACTTTTTTATATAATTTAACGAAAATTTGATATGATGAACAGTAGTGAGGACCTCTCAAATACTGCCCTTAAATTTAAATAAGCTCCTTTAGTTTACCAGGGGCGGACTAGGTTGTACATTTTAATGCTTACATTTTCAACACCCTGTATGATAAGGAGTAGAAAAAAACAAATTTGGATAGCTTGAACATCAAGCTAAAAAAAATTACCCTTGTTTATTATCGATAAAATGAACCGTTTTCGAAAAACAGAATTACAAAGATTCTTAACTATGCAGTTTTGGCACAGAAAGGCACGTGAACAAAAATTATTTCTCAGAAATGTACTCTCACTAGAGCTTGCAACGATTGAATATAAATACGCTAGTTATAAATAATCAATTAAAAACTTCATAAGAGTACTGAATACTGAAAAATAATTTTTGTTAACTTGCCTTTCTGTGCCAAAACTGGATAGTTAAGAATCTTTGTAATTTTGTTTTTCGAAAACGGTTCATTTTATCGACAATAAACAAGAGTACCTTTTTTTTAGCTTAGTGTTCAAGCTATCCAAATTTGTATTTTTCTACTCCTTATCATACAGGGTGTTGAAAATGTAAGCTAATTTGAATTCAGGGCCATTATTTCAAGAGGTCCTTACTACTGTTCATCATATAAAATTTTTTTCAAAATATATTAAGTATTTTGAAATTTATTCCGGTAGAATGGATTTCCAGTGACGTAATTTAGGAGGTCGTATCTCCGTAGGGAGGGCCGCTAGGAAAAAAAATAATGGGAACTTGTCATCTTATTTTTTATGTTTTATCTGAATCCAAGAGATTTCACACATTTTCCCGGAGTAGGATTAGAGGTTACGCAGTCGCATACCAATGGTACTGACCGGGACAATTGAATAAGTGACGGGGACACCGGGACTCAATGCCGAGCTCAATGCTTCAAACCGGGACATGTCCCGGCGTACCGGAACGTATGGCAGCCCTGCCGTTGATACACCTATTGCCTCAGCAACAAACTTTCATGTTACAATCGAGAAATTTTGCCGACAAAATTTCATCTCTTGTGGTATTATACATATATGAAAAAAATCGAAGAAATTCAATGCGAAGTAATATTTTTTTGACAAAAAGCATTCGTGCAGGCTTCGTCCAGCACTCATGCTTCTTGTTAGAAAAGTACTTAGCAACGTGTTTTTTCGATTTCTTTCTGAAAAATTGGATGCTCTTATGATAATACTCACGAAAATTTCACTATTAACTTAAGTATTTTACTTCAATATGAATATTTTCTAGGGTAGATGGTGAGGACGTCAGATTGATGTTGTGGGATACAGCTGGACAAGAAGAATTCGATGCCATTACCAAAGCTTACTACCGTGGTGCACAAGCATGTGTATTAGCATTCTCTACCACTGATAGAGATTCGTTCGAAGCAGCTCATTCATGGAAATTAAAAGTGGGTAATTTTATCGAATATTTTTTATTCGATAATAATAAACTTTACCTATTCATGCCGGATTCAACTTTCATCTAACTTTTACGCGATAGACATCTTCAGAGGTATCTCGGTCAAAGATTCTAACCCTATGATTGATTGCTCCGAACTGACGATGTTACTGGGTCGAGTTATGCATACAGGGCCAGATCCAGTCAATTTGGAGCAATCACTCGTCTAATCACAACCTCCAACCGAGATCAAAGCTTGTTATCTTCTCCTTGAGGATTTAAGAAGATCCCTATTTTGTATTAAAGCGGAAAGAATTCTGATAAAAGTCTCCCGGTCACAAAAACAGCACTGTACATCATTTTATCAGTAGATTCAAGGAACAAAACAAGGCGTCAATACATCCCGTCACGATCTGTATTTCTCGTATTCTGAGTCGAGAATGTTCAGGTTCAGGTTCTACTCGCTGATCGCGAATCCGCAGTGATATTCAATTATCTTTTCCCGATCATTTCAGTATTACCTCTCACAATTTTATATTCAACCCCAATCGGATATCATGTCGAAATCCATTTTGGTATAATTGACATTCAAAACAGTTGAAAAATGGACATCCACCGGACGTTCAAGCTGAAGGTCAACGGATCTTTATGGGATATCCACTGGACATCTTTGTCCATCAAATGAACATTGATATTGTAACTTTTTGATTTTCTCAAAAATACACATCGAGCACTGATGAGAGCCAAATGGTACTCTTCAATATAACCTGCTTCATAAAAACGTGATTGACATATAACCATCATTAAACATACTTTCTTCAACAGGTGGAGAATGAGTGTGGCGAAATTCCAACTGTGATCGTCCAGAATAAAATAGACCTCGTGGATCATTCAGTTGTGAATCCGTACGTATTAATCTTTTATACAAAGTGGACATTGATATTCATTAAATTTTGTTTTTCAGAGAAGAAGTCGATCTGCTCGCCCGTGCACTTGGTTGCAAACTCATTCGGACCTCGGTAAAAGAAGATCTGAATGTTGCAACCGTCTTCAGACACCTTGCCTCGAAATGCTTGGCGGAATTACATGACACTCATGATTTCGACTACATAACAGCGCCTATCCACCACCACCTACCCAACTCCTTAACAATCAGTAAGAATTCATTGATTTATTTTCGATTGGTACTAAAGTACTTTTTAAGAAAAGATCTCTCCCACTGATATTTCAGTCGTTTTGATCTTTTTGAAGACAACAAACTAAACTTTTTGCAGTTAGCTTCGTGTACATTTTGCATTCTCACGACAGATAGGCCAATTTAAAATCATAAAGTTAATATGTATACCTACCCAAATTTTTGCCAATGGCGTCAAATATGTAGGGACTGATGTATCTAGTAACTAATGTAACGATCGCCTATATATATAGTTTTGTTTGAAATCGACACTACACGGTTATTAGGACATTGATTCACTGAAAGTCTTCACATAATCATCACCCGTTTGCATCCTCCTCTGTGAATAAGTAAATGGATAAAAGCGATAAAACGCCGGTTATTGCTATACATATGAGTCATTTATAGGACTAACTTTGGAGACACAGAACAACGGTTTGTCTTGCGCGCCGGCTACCTCGCATTGTGCACCGTTACAGGCGACTGAAATTAAGATCGTAGCGCTATATCGGCGAGAATCAGAACTACTCGTTAGGCATTTCAAAAAAAAGAACGTCTAGACCCCATTAGCGAAAAGTAAACAAAACTAGTGCCATTGATTAAAGAGAAACTCAACATAATCTGGCATCGTCTTCTCAAAATCCCTCTGAAATATTATAGAAGATGGGTTAGGTTAGGTCATTAACCTCGAATCCTATGTCCTAGGTTAATGGATTCAGATTAGGTTAGTGTAAAACAATTCTTTATGAGATAATTTTGAGATATCGAGGAAAATATGAACAAATGATTAGTGTTTACGAACTAACCTTCATTTTGGTGGGAGAAATAATATGGCGAGGATATACAGGGTGGGTCTTTGACTTGTACGTATATTTCAACTGAAGATTCTTGAGGTCAAAAGAAACCTCTGTTAAAAAGATATAGTCATTTGAAAAAAAAATTGGGCTGACTACGCCTCTGAAATGATCTTCTGGAATTGATGCAAAGTCCATATTACTCGATAGAAATTCAGTTTATTGTTTATACATTTAAGGAATACTCAAGTACTAACCTTATTGGAATAAAAATGTTGCAAACACGATAATTTCAACAAAAACAGTTAGTTTCATCGGATTATATCTGCAACTAAAAAGCCACATTTCTCATACCAAAATAAGTTCCTTCTTCGATTTTTCTGCAGATTAGTTTGTAAACACTAATAACTTGTTCATATTTTCCTCGAAATTCCCAAACAATATCATGAAAATAGTAATTTACGTAACAAGTCCGGAAAATAGGGTTTTTTTGGAAGAATAGACAAAATTCTAGGACGAGCCGGAGGCGAGTCCTGGAAGTCTGTGAGTCCAAAAAAAACTATTTTCGGGCGTGTTGCGTACAATATTTTTTCGGCAACCGTATAGAATTACAAATCAATGAGACGATCCACATTTCTTCATTGTACATTTTGATTCTTATTTGAATTAATGGATATATGCTAGCATACAGGTTTGCCTAGGCTGCATATTACTGCAAAATTATTTTTTTGTGAATTATACCTATTTGATTTTGTATATTTTTGATGAATAAATTGAAATTGAAATCAAAACAGAACTGTCATCCGTTATTTCGTTGCTATTGTGATGATCATAACAATGACAACAACGACGGAATTTTTCCGGCCTAGTCCGGAAAATACGTACTTTCCGGACTAGGCCGGAAAATGCTACTTTCTCAAAGAAAAAGCGTCCGGGAAGTGGGTACTTCCCGGACGGTTGCCGAAAATAGTAATTTTCGTAACAAGTCCGGAAAATAGGGTTTTTTTTGACGAATAGACAAGATTCTAGGACGAGCCGGAGGCGAGTCCTTGGAAGTCTGTGAGTCCAGAAAAACTATTTTCGGGCGTGTTGCGTACAATATTTTTTCGGCAAACGTGTAGAATAACGAATCAATGAGACGACACATTTCTTCATTATACATTTTGATTCTTATTTGAATTAATCAGAACAGAACTGTCATCGTTATTTCGTTGCTATTGTGATGATCATGACAATGACAACAACGACGTGATTTTTTCCGGCCTAGTCCGGAAAGTACGTACTTTCCGGACTAGGCCGGGAAATGCTACTTTCTCATAGAAAAAGCGTCCGGGAAGTGGGTACATCCCGGACGGTTGCCGAAAAAAGACTTCTCATTCAGATCATCAGAATTTATTATTAAACAACCTAACCTAATCAATTTTGTATCGATTCTGTGAATGTTTGCACAGAAATTTCATGAAGATGTTGTCAGCTTGTTGATATTGTCATTGGGATTAAGGATTTGTTACGAAACATAGTATAAATCATTATACACTTGTGTACCGTGGTATAAATTTCTATGAATTCTGCCGTTTCCATCATAAATCGAGTTGGCCGCCAAATTTTACTACTATCATAGAATTATAAATATAGAATTTGAGCGTAGTGGCTAATAAGTACATACAAAAGTTTGGCAATCGTTTCCCTTAAATCCAGAGTCAGTCATGCCTAGGGAGAAGAGAAGGGACATGTAATTCTGTATCCATGGATACCGTATGTGACTCAATACAAACAGAGTCAAATAACAAAACTGCATCCGCTGATCGCCACGATTCCCCTGTTTTCCCACTCACCGTTATCGCATATGCTCAATAGTTCTCACTGACCCTAGGCTAGGCAGAGCCTTCTAGATACTTCACTTTTAATTTCAAGGATCAAATTATAGGTATAGAATTATGTGCCAACTATAAACAATAACAAACCAGAGTCTCTGAACAGACTGTAAACATTATGTGAAGTTCTGAATACATTCAGTGAATTATTGTTCTAATGTGATTATTATGTGGAGTGAATTGATATAATCTTAACCGTGTCGAGTTTATAAAATTTCAAGAGGATATTGTTTAGATAGAAACATCCACACAGATCATAAGGTATCATTTGATTTTTCATTTATGTCAATTCAATAAGTAGTTTGTATCGAGATTCATCATTCATATCCGAATTTTGTATTCCATCGACATTTAACTTCAATATGGACCGGTAACTATGAATTTTCAATAGAAACTGTGCGCGTTAAATCCTTGGTGTTCAATTTTATCTCCCACATTTGTGGGATTTTATTAATAAAATATATCGACAAAGTTGATAAATATTGTGACAACATTTCAAACTCGATTGAAGACCAGAGAAGGAATAATATTCGATGATATTTAATTCAGAGACGCATTCAGATTATTCTTGAAATTAATGATTTTTTCGTCAAATTTCTCCGGGCACAATTGGAAATAACTCGAAAACGACGCGATTTATTGAAAAAAAATAAGAATACTTTTAGTTTCTAAAATGATTGATTCTTTCGAAAATATGAACCGTAGTTTTATGGTGTTTTGGCGTGTATTGATGAGTCGACTACCCTGAACTTTTACACTAGTAGAGATATTGAATAGGTTCTGATTGAGGAATATGCACAATGATTAGAGTAAAAACTCAACCAAAATTCAGTTCATTGGAAATAACGGTTCCGAAGATATAAACCGAAAAGTGTTTTTTTCATGGATTTTCACCCTGTATCTTCGAAACCAAATCGAATTTTGAAAAATGGTATAGGAAAAAAGTGTTTCGTTTGATGAGAGAAATCTACAGTTTAAATATATGTACAAGTCGAAGACTCACTGTGTATACTATTTGTCAAATGTGTGGATTATCATTCGGCCCAAGCACAGAATGAAGGATTAAAAATAATATCACTTCTGCTCGGCTGAAAAGCTCTGTAGGTATAGACTAAAATTTCTTTTTTTTTTAGGTGCCTTTAGTCCTAGTCATTCTTCCAAAAATCAGAATAATGGAACCATAGTGTTGCGACCCAATAAAAACCATAAAAAGAAGAAGAATGTTTTGAAGAATGCTTGTAAAATATTGTGATTTTTCCAGCTACTGTGAAGTGATAAATCACCATGTACAGTGTATTCATGTTTTGTTTTCAATGACTTTCAAATGGAATTCAGACCAATTTAGGGTATATTTGACAGGCCAAATGGTGAAGTGCTAATATAACTTAATAATTATTTATTGTAACCAAACAAAGGATTGTTTTATGACGAAATGAGTACCTTATAAATAAATTAACTGATATCGCAGAAATTTAAGGTTTATGTTCTGTTTGCGCCTATTCGATTATTTCTTGGATTATGTTTGAATATGACTCTTGAAGATCGACGACTGCCTTTTGTCTCATCTTTAACTTTTTGAAGTTGCTTGAAAAATTATAATCTTGGATGTTTGTTTCATAATGTTTGTATAATGATAGTTGTAATTCATTAAGTGTGTTTTTATTGCGAAATATTGAAGATAAAGTTATTAACATATTCATGTGTTTTTTAATGCATTTCATGGTAAAATTAGTTATTTGTGTGAAAAAGTCTATATTTGTTGCCCGATGAAGAGTGTAACAAACAAATATGCGTTTTGCATCTAATAATACAGAGTAGTCCCAACTTAAGGAATGTTATACATATTATGCATATTCTGAACAATCAGTATAACTGAAGATATACAACAGAAATGTTTATTCATTGGTATAACTCTCACATATTTGACGACAGATTGAAAACTTTCCATATCACATTGCCGTCGAAATTTACAAAATTCAAATTTCATATGGAAATAGACAATACTGAAGAGTTTTATGCAAGAAAAACATTCTATTTTAGGAAATTGTGACGCCTTTTTTACTTCTTTGAGAGGTTGCTGAGAGCTATATATCTTCGCCATGATATCATTCCCAGTCTTAGCGATATCCTACGTGGAAATTCTCAAACAAGTCACATTGCTGCATTCATTAAGATCTACAGGGTGTCCCAGAGGTCGCGCACCCCATTGAGGGGATCGAAAGTGAAAAATATTCTAAGCACAAAAATCCATGTTTAAATTTTTTGATAACGTAGTTAATTAGTAATTAATTAATGAAAGTGACCAATCAGGAGCGCCCTTCAGAAGAATAAGTAGGCAGTGGGCACGCGAGAGTGAGACGCCAGTCTCGATTTACTGCGTGAAAAGCGGGCAGCAGCTCTGGCGTCTCTCTCTCGTGTCCCTACTGCCTACTTATTCTTCTGTTGGACGCTCTTCATTGGTCACTTTCATTAATTAATTACTAATCAACTACCTTATCAAAAAAATTCAAACATGGATTTTTGGGCTTAGAATATTTTTCACTTTCGAACCCCTCAAACGGGTGCGCGACTTCTGAGACACCCTGTATAATAGCTCGCATGAAAATTATATTGGGATATAAGTAGGGAGTAAGGAAAGCAGACGTTTTTGTGATATCTCTGATGTATGAATGTTGAAAAGTTTAGTACCTATTTAGCATATTATTTTCCAACCATATTAATACGCGAATTCTGCAATTGCAATTTTTGGACAATATTCATATTGTGACCAGGTATGTATTATCACTACATAGTATAAAACAAAGTCGCATTCGCTGTCTGTCCCTATGTATATGTTTTCAAAACTATGCAACGGATTCTGAAACGCTTTTTTTTAATAGATGAAGTGATTCGAGAGGAAGATTTATATGTATGATACATGCATAATATTGTAGAGAAACACTGATGAATTTACAGGTTTCTAATGTGATGTCGTAAATAAACACATTTTTTTGCGCTTACATTGCAAACGCTGACTGAACCCCACGAGATGAATCAGATTAATGTACTCGGTATTGTACTCCTAAAAAAGGTCAATAAAAAAGTCCTTGATGATATATGTCTATGGGCGGGTTGTAACTCAGTAGGTTAACCTCTGGTTTCCGTTGACCATTGGTTAACGTTGATTGGGTTGTTGTATGACAGAAATCTTGAAGTTAACCACTCAGTGAACTGTCGAATTTCCAACCATATCTCTTAAGGATAACCCACAATAACCATTTTTTATCCTTTACATTTTACGGGAAAAAATGGTTTATTTAGGAAGTTATTTTAAGCATTCAGCATTATTCCTTATCCAATTAAGAACCTTGAATACATTGTCCATTCAATATAGATCAATATGGCCCTTCACAGCATGTAATTTAAAAGAATATTCCCGAAGATATTACAGATTCAAAATGCAGGGACATAGCGGTGCGGCGCCGGCACTACCGTTAATTGTTTAAGGATTGCATTGCATCCGTGCGAAGCCGGGGCGGGTCGCTAGTTGATTATTATAATTCATGTGCAGTCCCCTATCTGATTCCTCATTTTTCACTTGCTGGTCAATGGATTTTCGTTTACTAGACTCGAATTCATTATTTTCCACAGAAACACATACATAAGATCAATAATTTTTATCAGCGTGTGACATTTTCTTGCATTTCAATTATCGAGAAATAGATTTCGACCATTTATTCTCAATTCTGATTAAAAATTATACTTATAAATTCAGAAGAAAACATAGTGAATTTCGAAATTAACTTTTCCGTCGACCATAGAATAAAAGCTCATTTTAACGCACTCAAAATCATCCATTAATGACCTATTTTAATGCATGATTTCTTATTAATGCATGATTGTCGAACATAAAATATTCACTCAGAGCACTATCGAGCTTGGTTAGAAATCCACTTCTGTCACAGATGGGTATATTGACAACTCCATTCAGATTAAAATAGACTGCAGAAGAAATTTCAGGTGATACAAGTTGCAAAGTAGATAATACTTCAGCCTCCACTTTCTTCACACGTCCCTTATCGGATATCATAGTGTGAATATTCAGAATGTCACAACATGTCCGATATTCCCTCTATGAATTTTTAGATTTGTTATAGATGCATAGAATACCTGGTGTTAGAACTGATTAGATTTTGTTCAAGACTTTCTTGTCGATTGATCATGTGATACTTTGTGCGGCTTTTCATTTCTCCCGAAAGAGGTCGCGCTATTATTCCATAACCACAATCTTTATGACATTCGAAATTAATACATGTTTTGAAGTTTTGATCAGAGACAACTGTCATTGTGTCATTTCTCTAAAAACATAACATAACCCATATCATACTGATCATCGCGCCACGACCGATGAATATTGCGGATTATTCCGGAAGTAGCACAAAATTTCAATTGTTTCGATCTACAAATTTTGTTCACGATTTTTACTTAGGAGTCGTTTCACCAGGTATTTCTATGCATCTATGAATTGTTCCATAGGGAGCATAAATATTGATATACTCCATTCACAATTATAAAATCACAGCTCTGGCAAATTTGACACATTCCACTCTGTATCGAAGTTATGACGTTTTTCAAAATATTTTTATGTTCCAAGTCAACACTATGTTGCCCTTTCTACATTCTTAGCGTATTTCTCAGAATGTGAATGAATTGGAAAAGATGTGATGGACGAAAATGATTAACGTTTATATGAATTGATAGAAAGGATTCCTTTTCTAGTTATTTGCATGAAAAGTACAAGAGATCACTGTTGAAATATATTATTTTTCGCCAAGGAAAAAATGCATTGCTTTCACATAATTTTCATATGCATGCTTGTGAAGATTTAATGTTTATTATCCTCTCGAACTGAAAGTTCAAGACTTGACGACATTTTATTTATTTGATCTTATGAACAAGGAGTAAAATATTCTGATTGTATAGTAATTTATTGGATTAAAAAATATTCATACATTACTACCACAGTAGGTTTGTACAAATTCTGGAATAGGTCAAACATATGCTTCACATTTATCATTCACCTGTTCTAAAATAAGACACAAACTCCTGGAATATGGAAAAAACCGATGTATTCTGGTTCAATATAGCCTTTTTCTACTTTCGGCAAAGGAATGAAAGCTCCAGTGACACATTTCAATTCTACCTGAACCATATTTTCCCGTTAGAAGATCGTATAAGGAAGCCTTTCTTGTCCATTTACACATTCCAAATAAATTTTGAGCACCAAAATCGATACCGAAACTAATCAAACTTCTGGGGGACCGGAATTTCGTTTGAAATCTTTTAAAACGGCCAGATACCTAAAAAAACTTCGTTATCAAGTGTGAAAAGGTCGATTAGTACTTACTTTCGCTTTATTTATGCTTATAAATCGATTTTTGGTCCAATTCAAATTTGCCGTTCGTACTCACGCCAAAACTCGTGAAAGGAAAAAATGACACTTGCACGAAACTTCTTCTGGACGCCGAAGAACGGAAAAATAGGCGATTTCCTATCGATATTTCTCCCCAAAATCGCCGATCGATACGAACTAACAAAATGGGGAAAATCTTTGATACTTTTACTTTGATGTAAACAGAAAAACTGGCATCGTCGTTTTGTCATTTACCATATTCTATGTACGCGCACAGATTTTTCATCAGGTGCACCAACTCCTATAGAAACGAAACTTGTCAAATTTGTCTATTATGCAAAATAAAAATTCATTTCTATCGAGAAATCATATTCAATTCGTAATGAGGTCGACGGAAAAATCTTGTAATCAACTCGTTTATTAATTCAGCGATTAATGGTCTCAAACATTAACGCGCTCGCTCCGCTCACGCGTTAAAATATTTCGACCATTAATCGCTGTCATTAATAAACTAGTTGATTAAATAACTATTGTAAGTATTATATTATGATTTTAAAGCCAAGTAATAATAATAATAATACTTTATTCATTTCTTCATTACAAATATTCGAGTATACAACGAGTGATCACATTCTGCCTAGTTACGGTCGTGCGAACGACATGTTTCCCTCATTCCGTGCGTGGGTGCACCATCTGTATCTACGAGCGAATTACAACTGGAGATTCCCCACGTTAAACATGATTCCTTTCCGAGTGTAGTAAAACCATCAGAATGGACTGGAGCCACAAGTACAAGAAAAATCAGAAAAATGAAGAATAAGGCGGAAATTGCTGCCGGTGATAATACAAATGCGCCCAATCAAGTAATTTCTAAGAAGCCGAAACAGTTCTCGAGGCCCATTGTGGGCACTTTGATGTCAGATGTTCTGAATAGACTGAATGCTGTACCCAAGAAGCATTTGTTCCAAATTTATGTCTCCCGTCTGGGTCCGGGAACTACCCTGGATGAACTTCGTAATTTTTTGAGCCATCATATGGCCGACTTTTCGTGCACAAAATTAAATTCGAAGCAGCCTAGTATATATTCGATTGAACTTTCAACCGAATTGATGGATATTGTGATGAACTCGGACTTATGGCCTGAAGGAGTTGCTATCAACAAGTTTTTTCAGAAACGCCGAGTGCCGAAAAGAGATTTATGAAAAATATCGATCCAGTTAATTTGCTCTTGCCTAAAGAACCGAAAAAGGATATACCAGGCCTTTATGAAACCAATTCATTTCGAGTAATGCATGTTAATGTCCAATCCCTATGCAACAAAATGAACAAATTGGAGTTGCTCCTTACAGAAGAGCGTCCTTCAATAGTTAGTCTTGTCGAGCATTGGTGCAGTGCCCAAAAATTAAGTTCTTATTGTATCTATGGTTATGTGCAAGCGGCGTCCTACTGTCGCTGGTCATGGAGGTACTCTACTGCTTGCAAGAGCTGAGTGATGTTGGCATCTCGAAAATGTCTGTGGAAAACCAAATTGAATTATGCGGTGTGAAAGTGAACCTTTATGGCACGAAAAGTAGTTTCATATTAGTGCTTATAGAGTACCAGATAGTGACTTTGACCTTTTTTTGGGAGATTATCCTTTGTGTTACAGCACTGTTTCAAGTTAGCTGAATTAGTATTTCTCTGTGATGATCTCGACATCAATTATTTGATGTCAACTTGTCCACGTAAGCAACTTCTTGACGATTTACTACAATGCTTTGATTTGAGATTTACTTCCTCAGATCCTACTAGTCTATATTAATGTTAATAATGTGAAATCTGTATCTAAAATTTACTATATTCTCATATATCCTCATGCTCCTGCAACTTTAGAATTTTTGAGGGATATTTAGGGGATCACAGGGTTATTGCCTTGGATTATGTGACAAAATTTACTGCCATCTAACACTCAGCTCATGGGCGAATATTTGTCAGAAATGTATCACCTCGTTCATTTAATAATTTTGCTCTTTTCATGGAAACTGTATCCTTCGATAATGTACTTTTGATTCCTGACATTGATGTGTGCTTCAGAGCTTTTTTTGAAATTCTTAAATATTGTTAAGACATGATTCAGTTAAAATGTTCAGTGTAAATTGAGATCAAGGGAATCATTTGAAATTTACAAGCGAGCTCAAACTGATTTCAGGGAATTGTTGAGGAAAACGAAATGTGAATTCTATCAAAATGCTATCAATTCATCCACGAATAAAATTGAAACTGTTTGGAACTCAGTCAACAGGGAATTATGTAGAGGGGGAGCCTCAAGTGGTTCGGTAGGTTTAAATGTAGATGGGGTACTTCTTACTGAGCCTACTATTGTTGCTAATGTGTTTGCGGATTATTTCAGTTCCATTGCACAGGTCAGTATATTGGATCACATTGGTAGTACTGTATCGATGACTTGCACCACATCTGCACTTTCTGTCAACACATTTTTCTTTCATCCAGTCCTGAGAGAAGAGGTGATTCAAATTGTGAGTGCATTGAAAAATAAGAAAAGTTCAGGAATTGACGAGGTGTCTGTTGGCATATTGAAGGCAGTGACTGATATCATTGCAGAACCTCTGGTTAATCTCATTAACATGTCGGTCAACACAGGCAGGTATCCTTCATCTTGATAGTTCTTTGAGGTGGAACTTCCATAGGCGCATTTGGTACATATTACCAATCCGGGAGTGGAGCGAGAGAAACGGACACAGAACATATAATAATTCGGATCTCTCTCTCTCCTTCCCTCTTTCAGCCAGAGAGAGAGAGAGAGAGAGA
Source organism: Adalia bipunctata (assembly GCA_910592335.1). NCBI lineage: Eukaryota > Metazoa > Arthropoda > Insecta > Coleoptera > Coccinellidae > Adalia > Adalia bipunctata. The sequence continues at coordinate 5,558,791 of OU342949.1, read as the reverse complement.
TCCGAATTATAATATGTTCTGTGTCCGTTTTCGTTCCACTCCCGGATTGGTAATAATGAACGCAGTACATGTGGATACTGTTTGCAAGAAAATGTGCAGTTCCTGCTTTGCGATTGGTAGGATGAAGAATTCATTGCCATTGCAATCGGTTATAGCTGTTTACTATAGTTTGGTGTATAGTCATGTGAACTATAATGTTCTGTTGAGTGTTGTGGGGTAACATCTGTTGATTCCAAAAGAGTGTTTATCATTCAAAAGAGAATTATCCGTCAAATTTCAACCTACATCCACGAGATTCTTGATTTCTTTTGTTTATATATTTATGGATGTTTAGAAGATATCAAGGATCACGAACACTTGATGGTAAAATTGTCCAGTTTTCACGATTACTCCACCAGAAATAATGCAATTCTGTTCATTCCATCCCATGTAACAGCAAAATATGAAACTTCTCCAATATATCAGGCCATAACATTGTACAACCATCTGCCTAACGCTGCTCGATGAAGTGAAATTTTAGAAAACCATCAAATTTATTTTAAACAAAAAATGTGACTATAGTATTGAGGAGTTTCTGAATGACAAGAATGTCTTTGTAGAATGAATAAGTTTCAGAATATTTATTTTTCTTTTTTCTTATTTGACCTGTCCTATGCATTGTAATGTCTTAAGGGACCAATAAATATATTATTATTATCATTATTAATGTTTATAAATATTCGTTAGGGTGAACGCAAAGCTCACACTGTGAACTATAGTATATAAGAAACCATGAGAAGAGCGAATTCTGCTCTCAACCATCGAATATTATAATTATCAGTTTACAGATTATCATAGATATGCACCTGGTTTATTTTTCGTGTGAAAATGAAACTTTTGATGATTTTCATAGTTCGATAAGAAATTTATATATCATCATATATATTTTTGATGAGGAAAAAAAAGCAATTTCATCTATCACAGAGATTTGTAAGGTGTACATTTGAAAAAACACAAGTTTGTACTACAACTCGAGAAGTAACCACAATAAAAATAAATTGGTAACGTTAGTGAACTCTACTAAAAAAGGACCTGTAGAACATTTTTGTTTCAAGTCCATAGCTTCAGTTTTGAAGAAGTTATGAGAACTTTTCATTTGACGCCATTTTCCAATTTTCTCTAATAGCTAGGAAACGGTTGGACTTGGAAAGTTGCGGTTTTCACCGCATAATTCAATCAAAAATCGAGCCCGAAAATGTGTGGATCTTAGAAACCCGATGAGCTAGAACAAAAGTTCTAGCTCATCGGGTTTCTAAGATCCCCTCACTAGACAACGAATTTTGGACAACCGGTACACTCACATTACAAGCAAAAAGGGTATCTTTTAAATAGACTCATAGAGTATCGAATTTACTTTTCGCACTAGTGAAAGAATATAAACTTTTGACACACTAAATTGTGCAAAAACAAGTAACTTCATGTACTATTTTTGCTTTTTCAATTGATGACTCATCTGCACAATGCTTGCGACACCTACGTATTACAAAACTCATTACGTTATATGAGTAATAATTTATGGAAATTCAAGAATTAAAAATATCACTCTTTCTGAAAAAAAAACGGAAATCGAAAAATAGGTAGAAAAACACGGGCAGAATATATAGAACTATATATTTACAGTTTTTCAATTTGAGGTATTCGAATTCCATCATATTAGTAAAATATATACCATCAGTGCCTCTGAATAATTCATCGTTTCTCTGGGACATACAGATCATTCTTTTTCAAAATATTTCTTGGAAATCCTTTCCGAAAATTTTCGATATAACTTCCATTCTATCGGAACTGAACCATTAGGGCAGCAAACCTGCTATTCTTCAAACTAATTCCGGCTCCAATCCCTCAACAACCCAAAATCTTTCAGATTTAACTTCCATCGCTGCTATTGCTATTACAATCGCATAAATCCGGTTGCGAGAATTTTTTGAAATAAGGGCGAATAAGATCTTTGCTCTTCCTTCTCAGTTTAGGTGGCCTGTATGAATTTTTGAGCACCTTCGGGAGTTCGTTCATATGCTCGATTACGAAATCAGGTTGAGGTTCGCACTTGTTACCTTTATCGTTGGATTGCAAAGGGATCCATACAGTACCGCCGAGATTTGCTCTAATTCCACCCAGTATATCCGTTTCCAGCTTATCTCCAACCATCAGAGCATTTTCCGTCTTTATCCCGAGGTAATCGCAAGCCATTTTGAATATTTTCTCATTGGGTTTCTCCCAGGGCAGATCTCCAGAGACCAGAATGACATCAAAGAGGGGCTTCAGGCTCAGCTTCTCGATTTTTTCCCATTGCGAAGTTGATGGTCCATTGGTTATCAAACCTATCAGATACGTCTTCTTGAGTTTCTTCAATAGATCGAAAGTTTCGTGGGATATTTGAAGAAAGTGGTATCGGAGATAAAGCCATTGTGTGTAAACAGATTCTAAAATAACGACAAAATGATTAATACGATTTCGCTGAGACATTCCTATCCATAGATTGATTCTATTCTGTATCGAACAACGGAAAAGTTCCAGAAAAGTTGAGGAACTCAAGGAATTTTAGAAAATTCACCCAGATGAAAGTATCAACCTCCTGAAATTCATTTCAATCAATCAATCTATGAATAGTTTATCGATTTACAGTGTGTTCTGGAATGTGAAACAACTCACAACACTCCTTATCGAGGAATGGCAGAAGTTTAATTTCTGAAATACATAAATGATTATTGGTTTTTCAAGTCAAGTGTGAATTAAATAATAAAGAATTTTAAAATGAATTAGAACCGTACACATGGGCGTCCCCAGGGGAGGGCAGATTAGCGTCTGTGATAATGACTAGAGAAAGAATTATCGGCAAGCAGACAATTTTTTTTACTGGGAAAAAGCCATATGGGGGAGCCCAAAATTCAGCAATCATACTACGTTTGCGTAGATGTAGAAGAACCCACACGATGCGCGAATTTCAAAATCTAATCTCAAGATGTCTAAACACATGGTGTCTGCACTGATTAGATTTTGTTTCGACCAAATTGAAAATATTAGCAAAGTTTCGTTTTTTCCACTTCCGGTGGCGCTATTAACAATTTATGACAGATTGTTGGTTATTTCAAATATTTCAATTAATTCTGGTGAACGTGTTGTGTTAATAGCCGATAGTTTTGTCAAGCAATAATTTGTGAATATATTCTTGACATTTTGATTCAAATTATAGCGCGTTCGGCAATAGCATCCGAGAGCGGACGGATCACAGATTCTACAGATTTGTCAGATTTTTCTGTGATAAACGAACGGTATGGAGCGTTTTTTCAGTTTGACAGATATTAAATTAGTGCTTCAAGGTCTATTCGGCCGTAGAGGTAGACTGGGTTCTATATTAATTCTCTTGTTATAGCTCTCAACACTTCTACCCCTTGGTTGAGATGATTCAATATTTCGAATCATTATTTATTTATCAAACGACATTTTTTATTCATTACTACACAACAAATAACATAAGACACGAAATTTCAACAGACTGTTCAAGAATATTCGAAGCAGGAAACTCATAAATGCAGATAAAATCCATTGACAAATGCAGAAAAGTAATTTCTGTTTCTGTTCAGTGGAAAAACCCCGTTTGCTCCATCGAAATACATCGAGCACAAAGATCTACATCCGATTGATCAGATTTTCTTGCCGAACGGTCCAGATGTGTACTCCCCTCAATCTGGATGTAATAAACGAACAGTTCAGATCAATCGGACCAGTCAGATGTCGATGCCGAACGCGCTTATAGTATGAAGAAAAGTTATAAGACTTTCATCATATAAAAATGTCATTCTGTGGTAATGTCATAATTGACCTTTGCAGATCAGCTGTTGATTAACCAATCAAATCACAGACCTCTCGGTCTGTGATCAAATCGATCAATGGAAAAAAGAACGAAATGACAAGTATGGCATTGCGGCGCCGCCACGAAACATTTCTAATATTTTCGATGTGGTCGAACGTCATTATTATCATCTTACTCGAAATATGTCACAATTTTGTCGGACAATGTCATAAAGAAATTTCGTTCCAAATTTTAAGTGTTCTCCAAACAAATAAAACTGCATATTCATCCACATCAACTCAATTGAAAATGCTCCTGAAAGTGGTAACGTTAACTGGCGAGGAAAAAATGATTGACGTTGAACCGTCTGATAAGATCTTCAACATAAAACAGAAACTGGAAGAGAAAGAAGGCATTCCCCCAGATCAACAAAGATTAATTTATCAAGGAAAACAGCTCAAAGACGACAAATCGGTCAGTTGCTACAAATTAAAAGCTGGAACAATCCTTCATCTTGTCATTGCTCTTAGAGGTGGATCACAAGTGTAACTTTCCAAATAAATATTTGAATAAAAAATCCTGAATTTTGAATTTATAGAGCTGAACACACGTCCCCGATTACAAAACGAAATGAGAATGGAATTAATTTAATTATTGAATTATATATACTCACCACAATATTTTTGATAATTGGAGTGCAAGGCTTGATACCACAGTTTCTTCCTCCAAACGTGGATGTCCATCGATGGATGCTGGGGGCATTTTCGAAATTCGTGCAGAAAATGTTTACAACTTTGTACTGCGAGTTCTTCAGGTACCCCAAATTCTTGGGTCAAGATTTCAGACACCTGAAATGTATGAGAAAGTGAGTAGCATTCTTGCCGAGAACTCTAAAGAAATACACTATGTCTGTCCTGGTGTCTTGTGCTTTGTTTGAATGGTAATGCTATATCATCAATATCCTGATAAAATATGAAAGGTCAATTTCTAGTTTAGCTCCCCCTCTCGGATTTTTAAAATATTTTGTCCCGTGATTGTAAATGTTGAAAAGATACTACAGTTTTAATTTCAGCATTGGCAAATGAGTAGTTTTAGAGAAAAAAAATAAAAAAGATTGTGAATATTTCCACCTGCGTTTAGACTTTATATTTATTTGAATCGCATCGGCAGTGTAAAATGCCGTGAGGTGATTTTTTCTCGAACAGACGTTGTTGCCAAATCTCAATAATTTCTTAAATACTAAGATAGACATAGAACTTTCACACATGGCAGGTGGATTTTCAAGAGATGAGTCTTTAGATATGTCCCCCGATGACGTCGGAACGTTCTATTCAAACGAGGGTATGGGCTCCAGCAATGGGGGTTCAGGGGGGCCTTATCGTTTTTCAGCAGTTGGGTTGGGTAAGTTCAAGTTAGGCTTTAGACATTTATCCCCTTGTCTCCCGATGACGTCGGCACTGTTTTCGTTCAATTCAAACGAGGGAATGGGCTCCAGCAGGGGGGGGTTCAGGGGGGGCGTTGCCCCCCCTGAGATTTTTATGGCCTTATCGTTTTTCAGCAGTTAGGTTAGGTTATGCCAATTCGTTATGGCTTAATTCAATATATACTGCTATAATAACATAATTCAACTGATATTAAAATGTGTCCAATCTATTTTCTATATCTTGTTCCATTCTTACGAGATATCGAATATATAATAATAACATATTTAAATTCAACATATCGTTGATTGGTTTCGTTTTGGTAGAAAACTTCGGTTACAAATTTTGAGCAATAAGGATGCAATGATTCAACGTGGCAACAAGCATCGTACGCTGAATTTTCACGTTTCAAATCACGTAGGTAATCGTTACTACGGAGATCAAAAAAAAATAATTCGACAGTTGAAAATTAAAAATTCATTCATCTTCTCAGATTATAAAAAAGTAATTTGTGAGAATTTCTTCAAGTGTGGAAGAAGAGGAAGATTTGAATGTGTGTGTTCCAAGTTGCGGTTACAATACAGAAAAGAGGATACCGAAAATGTGATTTTTCAGTCTTTCGAGGTACGTTTTTGGAGCAATCGCATCTAGATTTAATGAAAATATGCTTCATGGTCGTCATGTTTTTATCAACGGATACTGTCGGAGAATTTCGAAAAAATAAATTATTCTTGAAATTTTCAGAAACTATAGACTCGAGAAAATTTGAAATATTCATGGATTCAGCGCTAATGAAATTGTACATTTTTCAAATGATTTTGAATTCTTTTCAACGTCATGTCCTTGAAAAAATAGGTCAATGACCTAGACATTTTTGGCAAATTTTGATCTTTTTAGACTATGCAAGACTAATTCTTTTCGTAAATTGTCGTTTTTTTAAGAAAATCTCTAAGAATCTTACCCACCCAGCACCCCTATTCACTCCGGATCCCGTTGAAAAAACAGCAAAATTACTTGTTTGCCAGCATTAAAACTAGTAGTAAATCATACCAAATCACTTGTTTTTCACGAAAAAAAATTAAAACATCGAAAAATCGAGGGGGACCTAAACTAGAAAATTACCCTCTCTTCAAAGATACCAGCATTTTTCAGAAGATATTAGATCCCTGATAAAATATTTGGTATGAATAAACATACATCAAAATTGTCATTTCTTGGCTGAAACTTAAGCCATTTTTTCGCGTCAATCACGGTTTAAAACTATTTCAAAAACATTTCATTTTCAATCAGCTGATTCCAAAAATCAAACTTCAGTTCGAACTATTCCACTACCTGCTTTCAAACCGCTGCAAATTATTTCGAACCATTTGGTGCGTGACGTCACCAGTTCGACGCTTAAACACGAATATTTCAAAACGGACGAAATAATTTTAAAATATTGTCACGCGAAAATATGGCTATAGTGATTACATTTAGGGAATACTCTAAAACCAACCTCATTGGAGTTTTCCCTAGTTTTGGGGAAATGATGTAGTAGGTACATACGTATACTCCATAAGTATCCCGGTTTGCAATGAAATTCTGACACATTTGACAGTGTATATTTTGAATAATAGGTTATAGTCATTTTCCTGTCATATACATACGCAACGTTGTCGTTTCTACATAGTGATCGTAGTAATTACGTCTTTATCAAAATGTTTATTTATCTACTCCCATAGAATAATATATCCATTATTCAACTGATTTTGAGCTATAACAGTATCTACAAGGTGCGGCACGGAGGGCGGACGTTTTTCAGATGGGCATAACTTTCCCCCACTGAGGACGAGAGAAGTGGGGAAGGTGCCGTTAGACTCGTGTGTTCCTAGCATTTATTTATTGATCAACAGAAGACCAAGAGGACCTGTGCGAACAGTTCGAACGCCTGAAAATGTTGAACGCGTTCGACAAGCCATTCTTCGCAGTCCGTCGCGATCTGCTCGGAAACATGCTGCTGCACTTCGCCTCAGTGATCGTTCGGTGAGGCGAATTTTGCATATGGATCTTCGCTTTCACCCCTACAAATTGGCCATTGTGCAACAGTTACACCCCGGAGATTATGCACAACGAATGAACTTCGCACGTGAGATGGAAGCACTGATCGATCAAAATGAGAAACTCATTTTGTTCATGAGTGACGAAGCCCACTTTCACCTCAACGGCATGGTTAACCGGCAGAATTGCCGTTATTGGGCTAATGAAAATCCGCAACACTTACACGAAAGACCGCTGCACAGCCCACAGCGCCTCCAGCACTGCATCACCGATTTCGGCCACCACATGCCTGATGTGATTTTCCACACTTGACTGTCTCAAATGCTATTTCCTTGAGAATCTGATTCCGTCAATAAATGTGTTTTTGAGTAAAAATTAACGCTTTTATTATTTTTTTAAAACCATCCATCCTCCGTGCCGCACCCTGTATAAACCAATAGCATGAGTTATAATAACTCACGCCTAAAACTCATAAACAAAGAAATATTTCGTATGAGAAGCACTTTGATACAAATAGTAAAAATGAATTAGCTTGTTGGGTCAATGGGGAACTCTATTTCAGACATCAAGGTAACGTTCTCGCCATTCATTTCTACATTTCCTCTGGTCTAAACCTCCAAAAATTGCATTTGAAAAACGTGAATTTTTGAAGTTTTCTACGCGATTCGATTCTCGACGACCACAGAGATGAAACCTGTGTCAGATTGGCAACGTCTCTGAAATTATTTTGACTCTCACAAGTGCCAACCTGCATCAGTTCTAAGTGAAAAAAGTTGATAAACCTAAATCTTGACCAACCGGTATACTTTATAAAAGTAAATGGAGTATGCTCACATTAATTGATAATTTTTTTGTTAAGTTTGGGCATATCTACCGTTTCATTTTCTAATCTACCGTTCTTTTCGGTAATGTCTTCCGCTTTCCTCATTTTCAACCTGGCAACACACGATTTTTTACGTAATTTTCATAAGCAAACGGGAGTAAAATTTCTGATTTGACTATTCTCAACACGGACTTTGTATTCAGATGTGAATTTTAACTATGTTCGCAGTAATTTCTTGCATTAACATATCCGAAACATTGGCGTCGTAGTTTTTCTATAAATTACCCGATACTGACTTTCTATTCAGTTTTATACTCCTATGTGTATCCAATATAACAAATAACTAAGCTGGCATCACATTGCGATACGCCGATACAGGAAACCAGTTGTATGAAAAGACCCCCAACACATAACGAGAGTTTAATATAGAACTAGAAAGTTCTATTTGGGAAGTTCTTAATTTAGAAACAACGGCTTGTGGTCTGTGATATGTATCAAGAACTTTCTCACCAAATTATTAGTGTAGAGGACACCCACAACCGATTTGAGATATTTTTCTTGGCAAGAACATTCATAATCATAATAGATTGGTATATCTTGATATGAATAGGTCGTACGAAACAAGTGATTTTTGCGAAACAACAATTACCTCTTCTCTAGCGTCAGCTTTTTCAAGTGATTGAAGAACCATTTCAATAGGTACACAGCAGAACAAAAAGAAAGCTTGATTTCTTTTATGTTCCTTATATGGATTTTACATCTTTTTGTCATTCTGCATTCGTTCTGAATAATTATTAATACAATTTAATGTGGAAACATTCGAAATTATTTTGAAAAATCAACTAAATATACTCCATTCAATAATGTATCCCGGTTGGCCATAAAATTCTGACACATTTGACCGTGTATATTTTGAAAATGTTGGGTTACGATCATTTTCCTGTCAGATGAATGAGCAACGTTGTCATTTCTACATAGAAGTCGTAGTGATTACGTATTTATCGAAATGTTTATTTACTTCGGGAAAATAATGAACTTGGGAAAATATTATGTGAATTAAATAATTCCAAAGACCTGGCAAATGTTGAAGAAACTTTTCTCTCGGTTAATACTGGAAATATTTCACGTACATAAATAGATGAAAGATTCAGTTATGCTTTTTTCTTGTATGAAAATCAGAAATCGAGTGTTGATATTTTACTGAAAAATAATGAACAGAAGAGTCCGTTGCTTTGTGATAGTTCATTCGAAAAAAAAATGAAAGTACTCGAATAACCCGACAGAAAAACTCCTAAACGAACAGACGGACCTATGGAATGCCCCACTTTTCGAAATTCTCAAGAAATAGGCCTACAGAAGACATTTAAATACTTTTTTGCACATCTTGAAATACTCCAGTATAAAAATGTGTCACAGTTGAACTTTAAAAGAATTGAATAAAATAGAATAACATTTATTGCAGAAATTATAGACACATAAGTAGTAACTAACTCCATTTACAAAGTTGAAAAAGTGTCAACAGAAATTAGGATTGGCAACGTCTCTCAGAATTATTTGACTTTCACGAGTGCCAACCTGCGTCAGTTTCAAGTAAAAGAACTTGATAAACCTAAATCATGACCAACAGGGATACTTTATAAAAGTGAATGGAGTATATAGGTATTTCAATTTTCATAAAGATTCAGCTCTGATCTGTAACTAACGAGCCTTCAAAAAATTCATGATCCGGTGGGCTGTGGAGAAATTGGAGTTGATTTTCTGTTATTGAAAGTAGCACGCAGACTGTAAGTAGGCAGCACAAAACAGAATAGGTAATAACATGGTTCCCAGCAAATTTTTTTTTAACAATACTTACATACCTACTGTGATAACGAGCCAATGAAAATTGAATTTGTAAGAATAGAGATCTGCGCATGTGCAGAAATACATATTTAAAATAATCAAAGTGTCCACTCTCAGTAACTCAACAACGAATCAGATTTTATGAAAACACTCAGACAGGTCGATTTTTGATGACAAGGCGACATGATCTGGGATACGAAGCTTGTTTCTACTAGCAACCCCCTGGTGATGGTTGCAACCCCATCAGGAATTCGAATAGGGAAAGTGGGTAGTTTTGTAGCACAAATGTATACTGCATTATTATTATTATTACATGCTTTATGTATTTTTATATATCACGGTTAGCCATGATTTTCTTACTCGTAAAATCAAGCTACATTGCCAAGTCTACATTCTATTTACTCTTTTTCAACTTTGTAAATGGAGTACCTAAGTTCCTTTAAGGTTCAACTGTGACACAGGCTTCGTAGTACCACTACATTTTCATGGTGGGGGTGGAGTATTTCAAGTTGTACAATAAGGTATTTAAATGCCTTCTGCAGGTATTTCTTGAGAATTTTGAAAAGTGGAGAATTCCATAGGTTCGTCTGTTCAGTTCGTTTTTCTGGGTTATTCGAGTACTTTTATTCTTTTTCCGAATGAACTATCACGAAGTAACGGACTATTTTGTCCATTATTTTTCAATAAAATTTCAACATTCGTTTCTTGATTTCCGATTTAGTATTATGAGGACAAAATATTGCACAGTGCATATTTTTTATACAGGGTGTTTCACAGAGAGAACCACTAGACATAATCATTTTTTGTAGGATTAATTCGAAACCCTGTCTTTTTGAATTGATTTTTGGGAAAAGTAATACTACAAACATATGTGTGTCTCTAATCTCTAATTTTTCTAATTTTAGAAAATTTTTTTTCTAAAATTAGAATTAGAAATTTCGCCCAAAATTTTTTGAATTTTTCATGAACGAACTATCTTTCATTCTGAATACTGAGGTGAAAACAGAATAAAAAATATCAATTGGTTTTCCTTTCGTAGCCTTCCAAAAATTACGCTCCGAGTTCTTTCATAATTTTTAAATGAAAAACTGTAGGCCTTACGGAGACCAAAATTGTGCTGCCAGAATGATCCGGATAGAAATATGAATTTAAAATCTAACGAATGTTTTTCGAAAAACTTTGGTAGAAATCGAACTCTCTACGAGTATGAATTGGGTTTATTTTAATCTTATAAATCTCCGTTACCAAAGCAACGCTAGTTAATCGAAAGTGGAGAGTTCGACTCTCACCAAATTTTTTTGGTTTATAAAGTCATTTTTCTATTCGGGTCATTCTGGCAGCCCGTCAGCACAATTTTTACCCTCGTACGGCCTCCAGTTTTTCAAATAAAAATTATAAAAGTACTCGGAGCGTAGAATTTGGAACGCTACAAAGAAAAAACCAATTGATATTTTTTAATTCGTTTTTCACCCCAGTATTCAGAATGAAAGATAGTTGAACCATGAAAATTCAAAAAATTTTGGGCGAAATTTTTTTTTCACTGAATACATGTAGAAAAATTTAGTTCGAATTTTGGAAATTTTTCTTCACGGAAAATCTTAGAAAATCGAGTAGTTGAGATAATGATTTTCAAATTGGCAGTCAAGAAAAAAAACCAACTTTGCACCACAACTGAATCGAGCTCTAAAAAAATACTTAGATGTTACCAGAAATCATAGTTCACAGAATATTGCTCGAAGTTGACATTAAACACCCTGTATCTTGCTTATGCGTCAAAAACGGAGTTTATGTCATAAGGCCAAAATGCCTTCCCCGTTGTCATCTACACGGCTATAAACAGTATGGTGCAAATGAAAGGAATAAATTCGTTATTTTGTAAGCCGGCGATTTTAAGGAAAAATTCCGAAACCCGTCGTTTTTTATTTTAAAACGGGCTATTCGTAAGGATACCATTTTATTCTTGACGTCATCTATGCGAGCGTGATGACGTCATCGCTAAAATTTTTAAATGGAAATGTGGGTGTTGTAATACATTATTTGAAAGGTCTTTCAAATACCTATTCAGCCATATCAATATGTACAGTAATTGATTCGCGTATTGTCACAAATATTATTGATGAAATTTCAACAGATTTCTTAATGAAATGTATTGAGTCTGATGTATTTATTCACACAAAAACAAATTTCTCATTGTATTCAAGCTGAAGGTAAACAATTCAGCACTTTATTCAGATTTCGTTGTAATTAATGAATAATACATATTAAATATTTATGTAATAAAAAAATTTCATTAATTTTTCGAACAAATATAAAAATCAATTATGTACTGTATACAGGGTGTCTCAAGTTCGAGTGCCTATTAGACGTTTCTGGAGAACTAGACATATTTGAAATCTGAAAATTGGGATTATGATATTGTTCGAAATTCTCTACAGAGCTAAAATATTTTCGAAGCCCAAAAACTTCCGGTTATACAGGGAGTGTAAATAAATTCGACGAAAAAATTTTTTTTCAAGTTTTCCATTCCTGGTATGATCGAGTATTCAATAGTGAATACATTTCTGTTAGAACCATTGTATTAAATCGAATAGTTTTCAAAATATCCAAAAAAAACTGGAAAAAATGTCAAATATTCACAGTCAGTATTATGTTCATTATTCTTATTTTAAATATCCTGAGCGTAAACCGTTTTTACAACATCGAAGAGGAAGGATGTGAAAAGGTCATGCATCTTTTGAATTTCAAAAATATCATCACAGGGTGTTTCAAATTTTGTGTTGAAAATTGTGATCTTGAATTGGCCATAACTTCTGTTTTTCAAATTAGAACCCTATTTTTTTATAATTGTGTTGGATTCTGCGGTCAAAAATAATGATAGTTGTCTCACATGATTATGCTCCTAAATTCAATAATTTCTGAGTTATTTGAGATTTTCTGGATTTATGGTGTACGTAGAGTCAAATTGATTGCATCTAAAAAAATTCAATGAATATTCTTTCGAAACCATGGGAACACTCTGTACCCATAGAAGATAAATTATCTGTTGATAATTCACAAGTGTCAGGTGTTATTGTTATTCGTTATCTTCATTTCTCGATTTAACAAAATGAACTGTTATTTTAATTACGAAATTCTGGATCTATTTTATATACATGGTGAATGTGACAGAATTATTAGTAGAACCTGCCGGGCCTTCAACGAGAAGTATCCCCATTTACCTACCTTCCATAACGGAGAAGATCTTTAGAAAATATGTTTCAAACTTTCAAAGTTTTGGATGTGTAAGAGCCCCTAAAGAATACAAAAGAAGGGTAGTTGATGATGAGGAAAATGAAATTAGTGTTTTGACTTATTTCGAAGCGAATGAAAATGCATCTATTCGAAGTGCAGCTCATGAAATCGATTTAGACAGAAATTCAGTGCACCGAATTTTGAAAAAACACAACATGCATGACTACAAATATGAGAAAGTTCATACATTAGAACCAGGTGACTACATAAAAAGGTTAAATTTTTGTAGAGGAATATTAGAAAAACTTGAAAATGATGAAAATTTTTTTTGAAAAGATCATTTGGACAGACGAAGCAAAATTCAATAATGAAGGACTATTTAATAGAAAGAATTGCCACATTTGGAGAAGTGAAAATCCTCATTGGAAAAAGACAAAGAAACCCCCAGAACAAATTTAGTTTTAATGTGTTTGCTCTTTTGATGAACAATAAAGTGCGGTACTACATTTATGAAGAAAATTTAAATACAGAAAAATTTTTGGAAATCCTCAGAAATTTTGTTTCTAAGTTTTTGGATGAACTGCCGTTGAGTATGTCGACTACCGCATATTATCAATTGGATGGGGCTCCGGCACATAGTTCGCACGAGGTGTCTGAAGAACTGAATGCAATGTTTGGTAATCGGTGGATCGGACGCCGTTCTTCACTGTTTTGGCCCCCACGATCTCCCGATATTACTCCCTTAGATTTTTATTTAAGGGGTAGAATAAAAAACATAGTCTATGAATCTCCTATTGAAAGCAAAGAAGATTTGAAACGGCGTGTGGAGGATGCTTTCCACTCATAAAGGGGGAGGAAATTGAGCGAGCGACTAACCGAGGTGTTTCAAGACGTATTCGAAAGTGTCTGGAACAAAATGGTTACCTGAAACTCTTACCTGATCATTTATTTTGTTAATTTGAGTTTTGAAACGTATTTTTATTATCATAATGTATTTATAATCATAATTCGGTGTACTGAGAGAGCGAATCTATTTAATGTGTTTCCTATTGAAGAGATGAATTCTCATTCGCTTCGAAATAAGTCGAAATACTAATTTCATCAACTGCCCTTTTTTTGTATTCTTTAGGAGCTCTTACATTCCAAAATAAGGAGAGTTTGAAACATCTTTTCAGAAAATGTAAAAAAAAATGGGGATACTTCTCATTGGATACTCAACATTTTGTGTCATCCACCATGGATTTGAAATAAACAATATCATTAAGTGCATTTGAATCTGTATTGCGTATACAATTGAAAAAATACAATATAAGAAATAAATCCAAAATCTCATTATTAGAATAGCAACGATTCATTTTGTGAAATCAAAAAATTTCATAACGACTAACAATAAGACCTGTCTGACACTTGTGAATTATGAATGGGATGATTTATCTTCTATGCTCATAGAATATCCTTATGAATCAGATTCGAAGAATTTGACTCTACGTACTACATAAATCCAGAAAATCTCAAATAACTCAGAAATTATTGAATTTAGGAGCATAATCATGTGAGAAAACTATCATTATTTTTGACCGCAGAATCCAACACAATTATAAAAAAATAGGGTTCTAATTTGAAAAACAGAAGTTATGGCCAATTTAAGATCACAATTTTCAACACAAAATTTGAAACACCCTGTGATGATATTTTTGAAATCCAAAAGATGCATGACCTTTTCACATCCTTCCTCTTCGATGTTGTAAAAACGGTTTACGCTCAGGATATTTAAAATAAGAATAATGAACATAATACTGACTGTGAATATTTGACTTTTTTTCAGTTTTTTCTGGATATTTTGAAAACTATTCGATTTAATACAATGGTTTCAACAGAAATGTATCCACTATTGAATACTCGAACGTACCAGGAATGGAAAACTTGAAAAAAAATTTTTTCGCCGAATTTATTTTCACTCCCTGTATAACCGGAAGTTTTTGGGCTTCGAAAATATTTTAGCTCTGTAGAGAATTTCGAACAATATCATAATCCCAATTTTCAGATTTCAAATATGTCTAGTTCTCCAGAAACGTCTAATAGGCACTCGAACTTGAGACACCCTGTATACCTATTGATATTTCCTCAAAGTCGCCGATTTACAAAATAACGAATTTATTCCTTTCATTTGCTACATACTGTAAGTTTATGGATAAACATCATGTATGTGAAAATTCATTCAATCAAACTTACAGTTATGTTTCATCACATGGAAGATAGGTAATATGGAAATTATTATATAAAAAATCAATTGTTATTTTCATTTAATAAAAACAGTTAATACTCTAAATGTGCATACAGGGTGTTAGCATATGAGAGGTTGCGAAAGTTTTAAAGAAGTGATTTCTTTTCGAAAATTAAAGGGGTTCTTTTATGTAAACAAAAGATGTTAGGCCTTCCATGAAAAGTTAAACGATGTCAAAAATGCGAAAAATTATTATTATTATCTCAAAGTGCTGAAGAAATAGTATAGTCTACCAATAATAAGGCTATTTTTGTGCGAACAAAACGTGACAGTTCTTTGCAAAGAATATATTTGAATGAATTTTTTTTTGTCCAGAAAGTTCTAGCAAAAAATGAAATAGAGGTTGCATGTTTCATTCCTTCAAACGATCACAACACAATTGAAAAAAAATTTCTTAGGTTGCATTTTTATTGATAGAACATGTTCACAAGATGCCACTTCTTCAGCTTCCAAGAAAATAATTTTTTCCCCATTTTTAAAACATTTCAAATTTTCAATGAAACGCTCAAGAGTTTTTGTATACATGAAAAACCGCCTTTAATTTTCGATAATGTATTACTTAAAAACTTTCATACTTATTTGTTAATACCCTGAATATATTCCAAATATGTTTACAAAATTTCATTCAATTTATACAAAATCACAAAACCCATTTCTCTTGATACAATAAAAATATTTATCAAATAATTTCAGCCTTACAAAATTTATTTTTCACACATATTTAATCTCCAAACAATTTCTTTCCAAATTCCATCAGTCTATGGTTTTTACACACTTTCAAAGCATCTGCTTTCTTCAGAACACTTATAACAGATTCATTAGCATCCACCAAATGGCATAAGAAATCTTCAAAAGCCAGTTTTACATTAGTCTGTAACGAACCAATTTTCACTTCCTTCAACAAACTGATTATTCCTTCAGCCCAGCCACTTTCAATAGCAAACTCAGATATCCAAGGAATCAAAGAGATCACACCAGACATTGTTTGCATACCCAAGAACCATAGTTCTGCCAATTCCATCCAATTCTCTTTATACGACATGGCCACTACTAGAGAAGTAGGATCATTACTTTCATCAATGGTATAAGCATCCCATAAAAATCGTATTGTTGCTTGGATATATCTACAGATGGAGAAATCATTCTGTTTAACCTTATTGCTCATTTGCTTCAACAATAACAATCCTAAAATTGCAAGATTTCCGTGAAGAACCAAATTTTCAGGAACATCCTTCAGTTCAGGTAAATTTTCAAAAATGAATTTCATTAAATTATTGAACACTGGGGATTCATCAACATATTTCGGTTCAAGAACAGTTAAATTCATGAAAACATTGCAGGTACTTATCATGGCTACTCTAGAATCTTTCATGTCATCCAATATTTCTTGAGATAATTCCAATTTTGGCTGTGCTAAGACTTTCAATCTTTCAGATCTCGGAACTGGGGGGCGTTTATAATGAACAATTGTCCAATGGAATTCGATGAATTCATAAAATACTTGATGCTGATTTTGTTTGAGAAGTATTTTCCTGGAGGCTTCTTCAACTGCCAGATGGCAAAGAGCTGGCATGAGAACTCTAAGGACATTGACTTTACCGAGAGGATCTTGAGATTGTTCGGAATCTCCTGATTTTTCCGCTATTTTTCTCAATTTCCAAGCATTGAAAGTATCGTTTGCAATCTCCAGAATGAAAGGCAACAGCTGATATACTTGTAACCTCATTACAGTGGTTTCTTGTGAAAGCCACGAAGCTAATACCCTTATGGTGGCACATACAAACAGCTTATCTTCAGCCACAGGTCGATTTTTATCATTTGACACCCTTATTAAAAAATTTATAACAGCGGTAAAGGCACCTTTCAAACCTGTATATAGAGTCTGCTTTTCTTTCTGATCCAAATCCAACTGATCAGTAGCAATGTAAGTCATGGATAATTCCAGAATGATGTAGCAAGCTGTGATGAGCTGAGCATGAGTATTCACAGCTTTCAAAGATTTACCATCAAGTTGCATACGAATTTCAACAGCGGCCAACTGTATCAGAAGTAAGAAGAATTGTTTACATTTTTCCTCCTCTTGTAAAACCCATTCAACTCCCAAGATGTCGATTACATTAGCTGCCAAAATCAATGCTGGATTTCTTTGTTGGGCAACAATTTTACTTTGAAGTATATCACTCAAGCCTTTATGGAGACTTTGGGGCCAAGTTTCGCCAAGGTACGAGTCCTTCATTTCTGAACGAGGGCAGTTGAAAATCAATTTGTTAAGTATTTCACACAATTCAAATTTCCTTTTGTCCTGGTCTGTTTCAAAATCCAAAGCTATTTTGTTCAGAAGAGTATGAAATGCTTTAACATTATGGTCCCAACTTTTGGTTCCTTTTCGAGAGATAAGTAAGGCAAGTACTTGTAGAGCTTCGTCTGACTGGAAGCTGCCTTGATAATAAATTTCACTCATCTTAGTAACACCATCAGCTGCAATAAGTGCATCTTGTCCTGCAGAATAGGAAGCAATGCCTTTCAAACAATTGTAAGCTTCTCCTACTGCCATCAAGTTATCATCATAATCACTATTATCAGACTGTTTAACAATATCTAGAAATATTGGAACGTTGTCTAGCACTTCAGGAAGACAAGCCAACTCTTTTTCATTGCAGAAAACAGTCAATATGGAAAGAGCTATGGATTTATAAATGGATGGTGGGCAATCTACAGGTACATCAGTGGTAAGTAGCAATCTTTTGAGAAAATCAAAACCTATGGCATCGAATATTAGTTTTTTAGCAGCCAAATTGCAATCTTTTCCTTTGACCAATTTTGTAACCATAAATAAGGCCGCAAATTTCTGTGTATCGCTCGATGAATTCTGCAACATGGTACAGCATTTTTTCACGGCGTCAGAGACTTGTCCCGACATTTCGAATTGATAGTTATCGATTATATACACGTACACGAATTACTTCACAATATTCCACTTATTCAAACTGTTCTAAGCGCCTCTCGGCCTAACACTGAGTTCCTTCGAATTAAGAAACTTTTATATTTAGAATGAGTTACATTCTATGGTATTTCTAAATTCAGTCATTTCCAGCGTCTCATCTCACTAGATTATATTTAGAACAAGTCATCGACTCTTTCAAATTGAAATTTACACATGCGGTCGCTGTCGAAAATTTTGACTCGAAATTAACAATATAACCTTAATATGATAGAATTAGCAAAAAGTGTGCTGCGTTTGTGTCAAAAACAGCTGATGTACCAGAGACGTAGTGCAAGAATTTATGACATTTTGCATACAAATTAAGAATTTTTCGAAAAACAAGGAGGCAGAGCATGTCAAAATAATTCATTAGATAATGTATTCGACTTACCTTATTGCATGCCAATTTATCAGCTTGTCTTGTTGCGATAATGGTATTATCTAGGTCGAATAAAATGGCTTGAATTCTTGATCTGTCATTTTCATTTGTTTCCATATCAGGTAAAAAATAGTCTTGTTAGGCAGCAACAGTGCTTGTCAACAGATTGAAAGCACTCAATTCAGTTTGTCAGTTTGAAAAATGTCAAAAACTAAAATCGGAAATTCTCAAAACGACCTCACTCGCACTGACGAAATTCACCAATGTAATGTCACCAATCTTGGATTTTCTTTTCTGCTGACGAATTGACGTTTGTCTGCCCAGGTTTGTCCTATGACGCAACAGACGATCACTAGTCATAAAATAAATGTAGATGAACGAATAAAGGAATCTAAAATCGGAGATTTGTCTCTGCTAAAATGTAATTAAAGGCTCATTTACATGATAACATTTTCTTGAACAATA
The DNA here is from genome assembly GCA_910592335.1 of Adalia bipunctata. Classification (NCBI taxonomy): domain Eukaryota; kingdom Metazoa; phylum Arthropoda; class Insecta; order Coleoptera; family Coccinellidae; genus Adalia; species Adalia bipunctata. The sequence continues at coordinate 5,539,494 of OU342949.1, read as the reverse complement.
ATTTCTTGAGCAATAATTGACCTTCACGAATTGCATACCAATAGATAGATACCATTTATTATTTTATATGCGAATCTCGAAAAAAAAACTTAGTGTCTTTTGTTTAGACAAATACAATGTAATATTCAGGATATTGCTTTCAAATATCTATCATGATACAGAAAACTTGATACGAATGATACGATACGTTGAACGAGCGCTCAAAAACAGAACCCTGAGAAAATGTGATGAATGATTTTTGTCGAATGATAAGTATTTTTGTTGTGTTCAAATTTTATGAATTCTTCCATTTTAGAAAATGAGTTCAGTTCAACTACCTACGTTCATTCATTTAATGAAAATGAAACCACCCTGATGAATAAGAGAAAATCATTAATCGGTAACTATTCAGACGGATTTTGAATTCCGGAAAAAGTTTTCACTTCGAGCGGGAGTCGAACCACGCATCTTTGGATTTTCGGCCCAACGTGCTTCCAATTACACCATCAAAGATCAAAGTTATAAACATTTTTCCGAAATTCAATGTTAATGACGCCGCACAGACAATGATGTTTGCGCGGGTGAGAAAGTTTATAGGTGGGGGGGATGATTTTCTATTTTATATTTCACAGACGTTATTCTCCAATTTATATTTACCCTGATGAATTTCCGAGGTGTTTTCGGGCCCTCGTCCTATATTTAAACGGGGGTTATATCATTTCGTTACGATGTTCGAATTTCGAGTCGGGAATGGTCTAGGTTAGGCCGAAAACTTAATAGTTGAAGCTTTCAGAGTAGCTTCGAGTTTCGGACGCAAATGGGTTAATTACTGGGCAAAATTCAACCAGGGTTTCCGTGAATATAGCTGTTCGAAATTTTTGTTTTCCCGATCAATTCAAATCTACGGATGCGATTTAAAATATTGACACCTGCCAAAAAAAATTTCCTTGGATTCTCGAATGAGAATCTACCTCAGGGCCTCAAGGCAATGGACGTGCCGAGCCTCCTTCACCATTTTAAAAAAATACAACACTTTTTCACATAACAAATAAACGCTCGTTCATTCACCTTGAACACACTAACACAGGTTCACTTTGATGTCACTGATGTCAGTGAGAGAATGCATTTTGTTCACTGTTCAGGTTCAAAGTTATCCTATTTTTTTACAAACTTTTATTCAGTTTAACCTCTGTCCCGGTGTCTGCCTGTATCACCTTCTGTGGCGGTTCTACTTATTATACAGGGTTTTTCACGCAGGACGCTCACCCATATTTATAAAAATAGGAAAATTTGCGTCCGTTAGGACCGTCCACTAGGGACATATAATAACCCATATTTATACGGGAAACTACTGAAAGTATTTTCATGAAATTCAGCACTTATAAGTATTTCACGATGCTGATGAAATCTAAAATATTTTCAAGGCATGAGCACCTCCGGTTTTTCCGGAAATGACGTCAACTTCCGTTTTTCAAATTAGAACACCATTTTTTTTATTGCAGAAATAGATTCCTTAGAAAATTTCAAGTTATTTTGATGTAACATTTTTCAGTTTTGGTTGGAAAATTCTCTCTGAGCGGGAAAATTCGAAAAAAAAAATCGAAAATAGAGCTCCGCTGAAACAAGAATAACTTCGAGGTTTTTGGATGGAAAATTTTCATTTTTGAGATTTTCCAAGATGTAAGATTGATGTATCCACTTTAAAAATCGAAATCGCGATTCATGATACAGGGGGTGAAAAAATCGCTTTCAAAGTTAGGGATGACAAAATCGTGAAAAATCAATTTTTTCAAATTAGAACCCCATTTTTTTATGGCAGATATTGAATCTACGTTAAAAAATAATGTGAGTGTATGCATCACATGGTAACAATATATATACCTGAAAACAAGGGGCCTTGGTACAATTCTCGCGGGGGGGCCCATAAATCCTAGACACGCCACTGATCACCCTTATAAAATATCCCAGTTGGAGGGTTGGCCATGAGATTCTGACACTGACACATATCACCGTGCATATTTTGAAAATGTTATGTTATGTATTTACGTCTTCAAAACGGCATATAGCCCTAGCCAAAAAAGCCCCGGACATGAGGTCAGCCGAGATATGGGCTCAGCAACTATAGGCTATGTACCCAGACTCACGGGGCTATTCACTAAGCAAAGTTGTTATGGATATTGGATAGCAACTTTGCTTAGTGAATATAGCCCCGTTTTAAATACACTGACGGGGCTATTCACTAAGCAAAGTTGCTATCCATAACAACTTTGCTTAGTGAATAGCCCCGTCAGTGTATTTAAAAAATAACTTTGATGCTGAGTAGGTACTGAGTCTTGGAAGTCCAATCCCAGCACCAGTTGATGAACAACAATTTAAATCTTCGTCGTTGTGAAAAATACAATGAAAACTTTGAACTTAAACGTTTATCGAACACAGAGTCACTATATTTCTTATACATTTACTTAAGATAGAAACAGATTAGGAGTTCCAAACCAGGACGCGAGGAAAAGTAATCATCTCGCCGCAACGACCTAACTCCAATGTTAGGTTATATTCCTTTTTCAGTCAGATAAGTACGCAAACTTGTCCTCTCTACATATAGGTCGTAGTAATTACATACATACATATTTATCAAAATGTTTATTCTCTTTGATAAAATATTATGTGAATTCCATAATTCCAAAGACCTGGCGAATGTTGAAGAAACTTTTTTCTCTGTTAATACTGGAAATATTTCACGTATATAAATAAACATGGTTGGAAGATTCAGTTATGCTATTTTCTTGTACAGAAATCAAGAATCGAGTGATGAAATTTTACTGAAAACTAAAATGGACAGAATATAGTCATCCGTTACTTTTGTGATAGAGTTCATTCGAAAAAAGACTCGCGGATGTCTCTACAGAAAAACTTCTAAACAAACAGGCGGACCTATGACCTATGGATTTCCCCACTTTTCAAAATTCACAAGAAATAAAGCTTACAGAATTTTACAGAAGACATTTAAATACTTTTTTGTACAACTTGAAATACTCCAGTATGAAAATGTAGTAGTACTACGAAACCTGTGTCACAGTTTAAACCTTAAAAGAACTTACTGGCCATTTACAAAGTTCTTGGGAATCTATGTGAATGAATAATGATACACTGAATTGGTAAGAGCATATATTTCTAAACTGGGATGCAACTTAGCTTCAGTCTGCTTTCTTTGGGTGTAATGACAAGATAGGATAAATTCTCCATGAAAACTATCTATCATGCAGTATTCGAGTCAAAAGCAAGATGTGGAATTATGTTTTATGGACATACTGTGAAGTAAATTCGAACATTCAATCTCCAGATAAGGGCACTCCCAAAGATATTCTACTATTGTAGAATATCTTTGGGCACTCCGAATAGCATTGGCAACGTCCCTGTGAATAATTTTGACATTGCCTTGCCGATATTTCACAAGTGCCAACCTGCGTCTGTTTTAAGTAAAAAAAAACTTGCTTTACCTAAATCTGGGCCAACCGGGAATCGGGATACTTTATAGATGTATAGATGTTTCACTGAATTTCAAGGATCAAATCACACAATTATGCCAAAGAGGAATGATTATGCTGAAAATCACTTTTTATTTTAATCTATGCTATTGATTTGACACAAGTCACAACATAACCGCACAGACGCCACAGACTGTGTCAGTGTGTCTGTGTCACGACACTTGCCGACTTTCATCAAAGCAAAAGCAAAGATAAAGTTCAAATTCAAATTTTCAATTTTCATTTGATGTTACTTATTACATGAAGTAAAATGAAAGATAATACATGATTTGAATATTTCCCAACAAAGATATAATATACCTAGGTTTTCATTTTTCATTGAACAAATCTATATTTTGAAATAGGGTTTGTAAATAATTGTTAACCTTATTGCTTATTGATTCCATTTTATAATATATAACTTGTGAATTGAAAGAGGAAGCTCATTTTATCTCAGTTCGAAGATTTGATATATTTATTGTTATTGCAGTTTTATCCAAAGAAAATTTCATTTAGTTCAATTCAAATGCTTGAGAAAATCTTTCTTTTTCAGATCCAAGACTTGTACATCAAAACATCATTAAATAGAGATGATTGTGAAACAATATGGTGTTGAGTACAGAATGGTCACAAGTTGAAGTAATTGACTTAATAAATGACGGTTCTGGACTTGGATTTGGTATCGTGGGTGGTAAAAGTACAGGGGTAGTTATTAAATCTATACTACCTGGTGGGATAGCGGACAAAGACAATCGCCTACAAAGTGGTGACCATATACTTCAAATTGGCGATGTCAACCTTAGAGGACTGGCAGCCGATCAGGTTGCCACTGTCTTGAGGCAAGCTGGACAAGAGGTTAGTTTCATTTACTAAATTAGATGAATGTTTTGTTTTGATAATGGAAATGAAGGGCAGTAATTCAACACGAAATATTATAGGTTAGAATGGTAGTAGCTAGACCAGTGGAACCTTCATCAGCTGATTTTCACAATTTGGACTTTAGTGCACCCATTGTTCCAACAAGAATCTTAACAGATCCTGAGGAACTTGATCGAACCCTCTTACAAAACGGCTATTCTGCATTCTGCAATTTCAATCGAAAATACAGCTGTATAGAAGATGAAGAAGAAATACAATATAACAGTTCTGCAGAAGTTGAGACGAATGGAGTAACCGACCTGGAACATGAAACAACTGTAATCATCAATAATACAAGAAATCAGAATTGCATCTCTCCAGACAGTATAAAGGCTTTAACTCATGCACCAATTGAATTAGAGTATACATTACCAGAAAATGAAAAATTTTCAGTAGAGCTGAAAAGAAACGAATATGGCTTGGGTATAACTGTAGCAGGTTATGTTTGTGAGAGGGAAGACTTGAGCGGAATATTTGTGAAGAGTCTTAGTGAATGTAGTGAAGCATTCAAATCTGGTAAAATTCAGTTGAACGATAGAATTATAGAAGTTGATGGGGAATCAGTGGAAAGTTGTTCAAATCACGAGGCTGTTGAAAAATTAAGAAAAAGCAGTGATATAGTGAAACTTACCTTTGAAAGATTTTTGAGGGGACCAAAGTTTGAGCACTTGAGGGAGGCTTTAGCAAGTCAGGAAGAAAATGATATAAGTCCTCCATCACCTTCAGTTACTACTTTAAGTTGGATACCTATCGAAAATAATGAGGTATTGTTTGAATGATTTTTCTATACTTTCTTGAAACCAAATCCTCTATGAAGAAAGTTCGAAAAAATTCGTGGTCTAGAGTGCTGGGAAATTTTATTGCACAGAACTTTTGTGCACAAAACTTTGTTAGAATGCCATTTGATGACTAAACACATGGTGAATGCACTGATTAGATTTTGTTTAGACCAAATTGAGAATATTAGCAAAGTTTCGTTTTTCCACTTCAGGTAGCTCTATTCACAAATTATGACAGATTGTAATTAGTTATTTCTTCGATGACTGAACACATGGTGATTGCACTGATTAGATTTTGTTTCGACCAAATTGAGAATATCGGCAAGATTTCGTTTTTTCCACTTCAGGTAACGCTTTTCACTAATTATAACTGATTTTTATTAGTTATTTCAAATATTCGAATTTATTCTGATGAACGTGTTGTGTCAATTGCCGATAATTTTGTCAAGCAATAATTTGGGAATATATTCTTGACATTTTAATTCACATCAGGAAAAGTATAAGACTTTCACCATATAAAAATGTCATTCTATGGTCAAGTCATAATTGACTTTGGCAGATCAGCTGTTGATTAATCAATCAAATCGATCAAGGGAAAAAGGACCGTAATGACGTTGTATGACATAATTAGTGAAGAGCGCCACCTGAAGTGGAACAAACGAAATCTTGCTGATATTCTCAATTTGGTCGAACGCCATTCCATTCAAAATTTGACGAGTGCTTTCACCAGTATTCGAGGCATCTTAGTTATTTCAAATATTTGATTTTTTTCTGGTAAACGTGTTGTGTTAATAGCCGATAATTTTGTCAAGCAATAATTTGTGAATACATATATTCTTGGCATTTTGATTCATATTAATATGAGGAAAAGGTATAAGACTTGCATCATATAAAAATATCATTCTGTGGTCATGTCATATGTGACATTGGCAGATCAGCTGTTGATTAATCAATCAAATCGATCAATGGAAAAAAGACCGTAATGAAGAAACATTTTTAATATTTGCGATTTGGTCCAACGTCATTCCATTAAAAAATTGACGAGTGCTTACACCATTATTCTAGACATCTTGGAATGCCACATCACTCTAAACCACAAATCTGTTTGAACTTTTGATACATGGAGTAATGAATTTAGTATTGTTCCAAAATGGTTTCCATACATGCTATAAATCTTCTCAATTTATAGTGGGATGATATTCTAATACACACAGCTTTCATTATTTGATTTCATGAAGGTGGTACAACTGGATCATGCTATAGATACATGGGTACCTCCCTGAGATTTTTATGGCCCTATTGTTTCTCAGTACAACACCTCAGTATCACTTTCTAATTTTTATTTTGAATAGATAGTGATATAGTTATCTTCAATGTTAACAGTAGTAATAATTTGAATTTCTCCATATAAAGGGTGAGTCTTTGACTTGTACATATATTTTAACTGTAGATTGATGAGTGCCCTTGGCTCAGTGGTAGAGCATTGGATTAGGACCCGGCAAGTCCGAAGTTCAATCCCGAGATAGGAAAGAAATTTTCTAGTCTCGGTAGGGGCCACCATTCCACTGTTGGGTCAAAAATTAACAGTGCTGTGCCTTAGGTGGCGTAAGGACACAGTAACAAAGCCTACACAGAACACAACTGCTTACTCCGAACTCGGCACAAGTTACAAGCTTCGAAACTTGTAGTTTCAGAGGGGTCTCCTCAGGAGATCTAGGAGTAATCAGGATAAATAATATATCATTCCTCTCATCAAGCGAAACACTTTTTCTATACCATTTTTCAACATTCGGTTTCGTTCGAAAGATACAGGGTGTCGAAAATCCATGAAAAAACACTTTTCTATTCACATCTTCGGAACCGTTATTTCAAAATGAACTGAATTTTGGTAGATTGTTTACTCTGTTCATAGTGCATATTCCTTGATCTAAAGTTATTCAATATTTCTCTTGGTATAAAAGTTGCAGCGTAGCCGACTCATAAATACACGCAAAAATACTATAAAACCATTTGAAAAACATAAACAGTTCATATTTTCGAAAGAATCAATCTTTTAAAAAAATAAAAGTATTCTAATGCTTTTCGATAAAACACGTCGTTTTTTAGAGAAGGTCGTTCTGTAAATTTTATATATGTAATTTGCACGTGCTGGTTTCATTGTCTGTTCTCTTTATTATTTCAGCTGACCTGATGATGGCCTAGAGGCCGAAATCGATAGTCAAAGAATATAAGTAAATTTAATAGTGGGTCTTCCCTTGTTTTCCTTTTCATTTGATATACCAGACGCACTAATGGAGTATTTCATCCACTAAAAAAAACACGTCGTTTTCGAGTTATTCCTTATTCAACCCAATAAAATTTGACCCAAAAATTAAAAATCATAAGAATATCTGGATGCTTCCCTGGCTTTTCAATAGCACAGAATGGCTGAAATTTATAAACTCTCTGATCTCCATACAAGGTAATATTTTATCAAATTTGTCAAGACTGAAATCTCTATGATGGAAGAACGTCTGATGTAGAGATATGTAATAATAAAATCCCATAACTGTGGGAGATAAAATTGAATTCTATAAAGCATGCAATTATAATACAATTTATATGCCCAGTTTCTATTAAAAATTTATTTACCGGTCAATGAAATACAATCCACATATTGAATCGAAATTAATGAAAAATAAAATGATACTTAACACTATATCATCTGTTGCTATGTTTCTTTCCGAGCAATTTCCTCTTGGAATTTCATAAACTCCTCACTACACGGTAATTATTACATTAATTCAATGAAAGTCTTTACATAATCACCTGTTTGCATTTTTCTCAGTGAATAAATAAATCGACAAATCACGTCGCCACAGATTATCAGGTATCGTATTATTTTTCATTAATTTCAATTTAATAAGTAGTTTGTCGGCTAATGACCAAAGCAGTCGATGCCGAATTATAATGAAAAAAAAAATAAGTAGTTTGTATCGAGATTCATCATTCACATCCGAATTTCGTATTTCATCGACATTTAACTTCAATATGGACTATGAATTTTCAATAGAAACTGTGCGTATTAAATCCTCCTTGGTGTTCAATTTTATCTCCCTCATTTGTGGGATTTAATGATTAAAATATCCCTACATCAACGTTTTCCATCGTTTGAATTTAAGTCTCGACAAAGTTGATAAATATTGTGACAACATTGTAAACTCATTTGGAGACCAGAGAAGGAATAATATTCGATGATAATATTTAATTCAGAGACGCATTCAGATTATTCTTGAAATTAATGATTTTTTCGTCAAATTTCTCCGGGTAAAATTGGAAATAACTCGAAAACGATGCGTTTTATTGAAAAAAATAGGGATACTTTCAGTTTCTTAAATGATGGATTCTTTCGAAAATATGAACCGTTTATCTTTTTAAAGTGGTTTTATGATTTTTTAGCTTGTATTGATGAGTCGACTACCCTGTAACTTTTATACTAGTAGAGATATTGCATGTGTTTCGATTGAGGAATATGCACCATGAATAGAGTAACCAATGAACCAAAATTCAGTTCATTTGAAATAGCGGTTCCGAAGATATAAACAGAAAAGTGTTTTTTTCATGGATTTTCGACACCCTGTATCTCCCAAACCGAACCGAATTTTGAAAAATGGTATAGGAAAAAAGTGTTTCGTTTGATGAAAGGAATCTACAGTTAACATATATGTACAAGTCAAAGACTCACCCTGTATATGGCACCTGTGAAGAAATGGCGACAAGGAACAGATTATTTAAAAAAAATCTGTTTCCCGCTCCAAACCTATGTGTTAGCAGAGGGAATGCAAACGGGGTACCATACAATTCTGCGTATGATACACGAGAACAGATAAAAAACTCTGTCTCCCCGTGTATGTGTAGTGAAACTGAATTTGTTAAAAAAATATGTTACAGACCTTCTTGTACTTGAAAAACAGCCTTTTCTTCAAACGGGATGCAAGTATTTTGGAATTATCTGTAAGAAGAACAAAGAAGAAACACCGAGAAAGATGCATTAAAAAAATACTTCACCTGCTAAAAAAACTTTTTCACGAAGTCCTAACACTCTTGGATCGGGAGGATCTTTCGATCAGGTCCGATCTTCCAAATGATGATTCTTCTGTTCTTCAGGTGTTCGAAGAACGCTACAGGCACCTTATGTTGGGGGATCATCTCCCATAGATTTGAAGTCGTTGTTTTTATGAAAAAATTAGCAAAAAAGCAAGAGCAAATTCAAAAAACTTCTGACACTCAAACTATAAGTTTGGGTTGAAACTCAATAACGATAGCCCAAAAAAATTGTTTGTGTACGCCAATGAATTCTACGTAAAAATATCTGTCAAAGACAGTTTTCATCTTGAAAATATCATGAGAGGTTATCGAGATACACAGTATGCCCGAAAACGCAATAATTAAAATATCACCCTGTAACTTCCAGAGTTTTTTATATACCAAAGAACTGAAAGAATCTTTGAATTGTCATGAAAAAGTAGACCATAAATATCCCACTTGAAATTTTATATCTCCAACGGTTTCAGAAATACCCTAGGGGACAGCGAATTTGGGAAGCACTGTACATGGAATCAACACGGTCAACACAAAAATGGAGACATTCCATAGCGACAATTGAACACAGACATCACAAAAACAACACCTACACAGACCAAAACACGAAATCAACGTTCAAATTTACCATGGCGGATCCGAGGAACATAACGATTTCGTTTTAACTGAATTTTTTCAAATCAAATTTGAATAAACAACACTCAAGAAGCCAATGTTAGAACGGAAATTCACTGCATTAGGATGTTTATTAATACAGATCATTTCATTGAAACTAAACCAATAAGACTCCCGATTTAAAACTTCAATATTATCAAAATCAAACATATGCCCAGATGACAGAGCATGACCAGCCAGGGCAGTTGATTCTTCTTTATTTTCACAATCTCGTCTATGCTGTGCCGTTCTATTCCCAAATATTGGCTTGTCTGACCCACATAACAAGCATCACAATCCTTACAATTTATATAATTGAGTTCCTTATCGTATTCCTTTATAATATACTGTCTGGATTTTGTCGATATTTCTTCTCTTGATCTGCTGGAATTTTCTCTCGAATTTAACGTTGTTAATGTTTTGTGCCTCCCGGTATATGTCCTCAGGTAATAGCATCCTCAGCTGAGCCTTCAGTTGCTCAATTGACTGTAATAGTTTTTTGTAACTCCACAAAGTTATGTCAACTTCCACATTCAAGATGGATCTCTTGAAGGCATCAGAAATGTTTTCCACTCTTCTTCGGAAGGGATGTTTCTCCATCTGAAGCTGAACGAGGCAACCGATACTGTTTGTTATGTGTTTGGGAAAAATCTACACTGAAGCAAAAAAATTCGTCTGTTTTTCAACGAAGCCAATTTCATCAGGTCGTTTGACCACTTCTTCAATAACCTATGTGATCTATCACCATAAGTGTTCCTAATATCTTCGAAAAACCCCATTTCATCTAATATAATAGGGATGTTGACTATTTTTTGGAAATGATTTCAATTTGTAGATAAGCCCTATAGAAACACGAAAAAAATATTTTCATGGAAAAAATATAGCAAATACCAATAAAAAATGCGTAAATAAAAATAGTTTCCAAAATTCCCGCTGAAACGAAGTGATTATGATGACGTCACTATACGGTAAACAACTTCGCCGTCTGTCAAAGCGAACTGATTTTGTGTAATTTCTTGCGAACAAATCGTTTGCGTAATAACAAATAGTCGTGAAATAGTTCGCTGGTGATACGTTTTACTCTCTTCTGTTCTTCGTAAGTTCGTACTCGTGTAGTGCGTTCCACTTGGCGCTCACAACGATCAAAATGCTCCCTTAGCCGTTCCACATGGCGACTACGGTCGTTGTGAACGCGGCGAATACGTCACTCATGACGTCATTGTTTTCGTTCACGCCAAGCTCACAACGACCCATCCGAAGACGTGGGTCTTTGCGGTCGTTCGAGGAGTGGGGATTCGAGATCCAGACTCAGGGGTTGGGTTATTTATTTTATTATTTTCAGAGAAGTTAGAGAAATACTAAATTTTCTAAACTTGCATTATACTCTTCATCCGAACTTGACGAAGTACTTTCTGAATCGTTGCGACTCATCAAATATCCCTCAACGGCATCGTAAGACATTTCAGGTTGCATTCAATTTTGAGTTCATCAGAAAATTCACCAAAAGATTTTATAACTGAGTTTTTAATGAATGAAAAACTTTAATATCAGAATCCCTAAATTCATTTCCATTGACAATGTCATAAGTTTGTCTGGATTGCGCTTGTGCAAAGCTTTTACACAATTTAGCCCGTTCCACTTGTATGTTCGATTGCAACGATCGCAAGCAGGAGGAATGGGAAAAACAGCGGTCGTGAGCGTGAGCATTGTGAGCGCCAAGTGGAACGTACTAGTGATGACAGTAAGGTTATAGGTTAGCTTGTTTACCGAACAGTGACGTCACGTATTCTCATTCGTGTTTGCAGTCACGTGATAAACGGTAATAGATTACACATTTTAAATCGATATTTTTGAATTTGATGATATTAATTAGATCACTAAAATATTCTTTTCCTATTTCAAAAACTACCTTCAATGTGGAAAACCTCAATTTATATGAATTTGTAACATGTGTCAACATCCCCATTGAGTTCCTTATCGTATTCCTTTATAATATACTGATCTATAAGTCGTGGGATCGGAATAGGTTGGAAATGAGACACTATTTCATTCCTTTGAGCGACGTTTCGCAACTAATTTGTTGCTTTTTCAAGCTCTATAATAAAAAATTTGTTTTTGTTTAGATAATAATAATATATGTTTATTTTCTCATACATTACAAATATTTTAAATATTAGAATTCTATACTGAAAAATAAACATTCTGTTGAATTTGAATTTTAATAAGCTTCAACCTTCGAATTTATGATTTTATATGGAAGAATTGACAGGACATTAACTGCTTCCGAGGTAATGAAGTGAATTTTGAGGTGCTTATAATGTTTTTACTATGTTGTTGAACCATGTGTGTTTTTTATTATAGAACTTGAAAAAGCAACAAATTAGTTGCGAAACGTCGCTCAAAGGAATGAAATAGTGTCTTATTTCCAACCTATTCCGATCCCACGACTTATAGATCAGCTTACAATTTATCCTGTACAATACCCCCGAACATTTCTATCTGGAAACCCTGCCTTTGTAATACCTGCGGGGGTGTTTCTAAACACACCTGTTCCCGCAAATAAAATATGAGATATCTTACCGTTTAAAACCTGCACACTTTTCCAGCCGAAAGGGAATCTGGATTCGTGCCTTGAGCAAACGCAAGGTCTCATGAAAAATTAATCCTTTTCTGAGAGGGGATGAAATTAAAAAAAAAAAGACCTCACTAACATCAACAATATATTAAATTACAAACAAAAAATTGTCTCTTCTACATTCACACTTTACTTATTTGATCAGTTCGTAAAAACTGTCTATCATTTATTTTTATTTTCATATATCTCTCGATTATAAAAGTACATGGTTACCAAAATATACATAGAATTATGTCGAAAGTTATACAATGTTATCAACATTTCAACACACTCCCTTAACAGAGACATAATTGTGACTAAAAAAATTATAACATTGCAAGTAAAATTATTCTTCATATGTATTAGTCAAGAAAGATATATGCTGTAAATATAATATTAGCAGATATTATTTCAACTAATTCAAAACACTCCCTGAAACATCTAATATGCATACAAAATATTTGAAATTATTCAAGTTGAAATACAGAATGCAGAAATATTTACACATACGCTTGGATACATATTTGGTTAAATTCAGAAATATGGGATCACATACGCATGAGCTTTGATTTTAATTTATCAAAAACTGGTCGATGTAAAGGCTTTGTAAGTATATCAGCCAGTTGATCTTGAGAAGGACAATATTCAAGTTTATACCATCCTTGGCTAAATTCATCACTAACAAAATGAAATTTCACATCAATATGTTTATTGCGTCTGGAAATTTGTCCTGACTTTATCATTTGGATTGCACTTTGATTGTCGACGTGCAAAGTCATTTTTACTTGCATGCCAAGCAGTTCCTTCAGGAAAGTCTTGATGTACTTCATCTCTTGACAACAATGTGCAGCAGCTGTGTATTCTGCTTCAGTAGTGGACTGTGCCACTACACTTTGTTTTCTTGAGCACCAACTTATTGGTCCACCTCCATATAGGATTATGTAACCAGTAGTACTCTTGGCTTTCTCCAGATCTCCTGCAAAATCGGCATCACTGTATGCTATCAGTTCACATTCATCATTTGGTGAATAGAAAATTCCATCCTTCTGGTGATCATTCAAATATCTCAGTGTTCTCTTCACGTTGCTGATGTCTTGGGTTGATGGCTTCTCCATTGACCTGCTCTCAAAATTGACGGCATAGGCCAGGTCTGGCCTGGTTTTACATGATAAATATAGCAGACTTCCAATGATCTCTCGATATGGAAAATCAGTATCAGTAGAACACTCAGCTGCTTGAGCGCTTCTCTCAGATGGAGTAATTGGAGTTGACATTGGTTTTGACAAATCCATTTGATATTTTTCAAGAAGTTGTTTACTGTACTTGGCTTGGTTGATGAATATTCCATTTTCATCCCTGTTGATTTCCAGTCCAAGATATTGAGTTGGGTTTGCTTGGACAGTTATCTCAAAATTTTTCTTCAGTCCCTCAAGTAGCATCTTCATATGATTTTCATTTTCTCCAAATAAAATTCCATCATCCACATGAACAGCAAGGAACATCTTGTCTGTATTCTTGGTTTTGAAAACACACTGATCTGACTTCAATTGCTTGAGATTTTCACCTTTCAGAAATTCAGTGAGTCGCTTGTTCCATTGTAATGGTGCCTGTTTGAGGCCGTAAAGAGCCTTTTTGAGTAGACATATCTTCCCTGGGGCATTATATCCTTCTGGGATTCTCATATATACCTCTTCTTCCAGGTTTCCATTCAGGAAAGCGGTTTTCACGTCAAATGTAATCATTTTCATTTTTCTTTGAGCAGCTATTGCAAAAAGGAGTCTCAGATTTCCTGTTTGGACCACTGTACTGAAGATGTCTTTGAAATCCAGATTTTCAGATTTTTGTTGACATCCCCTGGCTACCAATCGCGCTTTATATTTACCATTATCCTTTATCTTGAAAATCCATCTTCCTGTTACAATTTCTTTTCCTTTTGCACAGTTCTCATCCACAAGTTGCCATGTACCATTTTTCTCCAATGACTGCTTTTCTTCTTCTATGGCTTTTTCCCATTCTTGCTTTTCAGGACTTGTCAAGCATTCTGTGTATGACAGAAAAGCTTCATTATCATCATGAATGACATGATCTTGGAGTCTCAATGGCAGCTTTCTTTGTCTTCTTGGTCGTACCATGACATTATCTTCTTGGGCTTCTTGTTCTAGCTCGTGATTCTCATTTTCGGATTCTTCATCTGTTTCGCTTTCACTGTCCTCTGAGTCTGTGAACGGGAGTTCTCTATCTTCATAGTTTTCAATTTGAACATCTCTTTGTTCATCTTCGACTTTTCCTACTGATATGCTTGGATTTTCAGCACTCTCCATCACATCCAGAAAAACTATATCTTTTGACACATAAATTTTCTGGGTATTGGGATCAAAAATGCGATATCCATTTTCGGAATATCCTACAAATATTCCTCTCCTACTTCTTGGATCAAGTTTCTTCTGATTTCCAAGAATTCTGGTATACACAACAGAACCAAACATTTGTAGATTAGATAGGTTAGGTTTCTGTCCATACCACAGTTCCGCAGGCGTCTTGTCTTTCACTCTTGTAGGGCTTCTGTTTATTAAATATGCTGCAGTGTACAGAGCTTCACCCCACATAAAATTTTCTAGGTTGGAGTCAAACAGCAGAGCTCTCACTTTATCAACAAGTGTCCTGTTCATTCTTTCTGAGGTACCATTGTGTTGAGGAGTGTACGGAATTGTGTAGTTCAACACTATTCCTTTATTCTTGCACCAGGCTTTAAAATTGTTGCTGCTATACTCGCCTCCATTATCACATCTTAATTTGGATGTTTTCAGGTTGAAATGAGCTTCAGATTCATTTATGTATTCCTTCAAACATTCTTCAACTTCACTTTTTTGTTGCATTAAATATACTTTCACAAAATGTGTGTAATCATCGATGCAAGTCATGAAGTAATTTTTGTTATCGTATGTGGGTGGATCTATTTTCCCACAAACGTCAGAATGAATGATCTGCAGAGGTCTTGTTGCTCTTTTTCTTTTATTATTGAAAGGAGTTCTCACAAGTTTTGCTTTGAGACATGTTTCACAACGTGTATCACTTTTGCATTCCTTCAAAGTTTCTGGTACACCAAAACACATTTCAGGAATTTTCTTCAAGTTGTTGTAGCTGATATGTGCAAGCAACTTGTGCCAGTCTTGTATTGTTCTTGTAGTAGCGAAAGCTTCTTTTTCATTTCTTGAAGTTTCCATTTCCACCACATAGAGACCATTATTATTTTTGTATCCTTGAAGCAAGACTTTATTGTTCTTGAACACTTGCACTTGGTTTTTGGTAAACAAAACCTCTCCATCATGCTCGGTAATAGCACTCACCGAAAGCAGATTCTTGCTCAGCTCTGGCACATATGTCACATCGTTGAATATGACATTGTCGGTTTCTATAGTTCCAACGAGTGCACCTGTCATGCTATTGCCACGCTTGGCCACATTTATTTTCACTGGTTCTTGAGGAATTTCAGCATCATGAAGAATGTTTTCTTGATTAGTGAGATGTGCATTGCATGCACTATCAACAACAAACTTGTTATCATAAACGTTGGTTGTTGTCTTCTTTTCACTAATGAGGACTTCAGTCATAAAACTGACCTTTTCACATTTCTTCTCTTTGTTCTTGAAGAAACAGTTTTCCTCAGAGTGATTTGTTTTCTTACAGATTGGGCATGGTGGATACTGATTCTTGTTCTTTACTTTATCCTTTAGGAAACATTTTTCTTCTGGATGATTTCTTTTCTTGCAGATTCCACACGGAGGGTAAGTATTCTTGAATTTCCTTTTGTTTTTGTCCTTGTTTGCTTGGAATGCCACATTTTCTTTCTTAGTGTCTCCTTTGAGCATATCTTCTTCCTTTGACAATCTCCACTTCAGATTATCGAGATTTCTGTCGCATCTCGCAGCAGAATCCCAGGCACTTCTGAAATGTTTATACTTGTCCGGAAGAATAGTCATGATTTTAGTTATCATCATGTCATCACTAATCTCTTCTCCAGCAGTCTTCAGTCTGAAAACAATGTTTTGAACAAGACTTATGTTAGTCATAACATCTGTTGATTTATTCCAGGTGTAGTTGAAAAAATCAGTTTGTAGCTGCTGTTTCTGTTGCTCAGATTGTTTGTCATATATGCTCTTCAAAGTATCATACATTTCTTTTGCTGTTTCACATCCTAAAATATGTGACTTAACATGTTGATCAATGGTTTTTAGGATAAAATATTGTGCTTTAGCGTCCTTTGTATTCCATTTGTCGATGTTTGCTTCATCGTTTCCTGTGGGCTTTGCTTCTTCACCACTGACTAATTTATACAGTTGTTTTGCACGAAGCGTTATTTTCATTTCGAAATTCCACAGTGGGTATGTCTCAGCATTTTTGAGTTTTGGGATGCTGGACAAATCGTTTTCTTCGGTCGACATATTGAGCGTTTTTTCTTTTTAACCTCTGTGCTTTGATTGTGTACAGTCGTTATACTCTTCACGTTTATTGCTATACACACTCGTGGGCAATGCCTAGACCCATAACCTTTTGTTATTTGTTATTTTTCGGTGTGTATTCAGCTTTTTTAATAACACTTTTTGGATAAAAGAATTTGACACTTTACTTATTTGATCAGTTCGTAAAAACTGTCTATCATTTATTTTTATTTTCATATATCTCTCGATTATAAAAGTACATGGTTACCAAAATATACATAGAATTATGTCGAAAGTTATACAATGTTATCAACATTTCAACAATTTCTCGACCTTTTCAAGAACCGAACAGTAAATGAAAAAAAAAACCAATAAAACAAAAACAAATAAAAAACATATCAGATGGAGAGTGACGTAGTACCTTTTTGTAACTTCCTACTTAAAATCGTCAAAAATTCCCATTTAGTTATAAAAAAGTTCTCTCTCACCAGACCAAACACTCACGAAAATACTTGCTGTTAATCACAAAAAAAAATGAATTACTTACAAATTACCCTCAAGTTACATAACAAATTTTGAAGAACCGACCGAACTTTACTTCCACTCAACACAGGTACTTCCTACGATTCAATTCGCATTTTCCCTTCTCATGCACACGTCGCGTGCTTCTGTACTTCACGCCACTGTCGGAACTCCCTTAATTCCCGAAAATTTCCCTATTTAAAGCGAAGTCTCCCCTGACTCTTCGTCCCCTTGGAATATTCTAGAAGGAATTTGTTTGAGACGACGTGGTCTTACACTATTGGTTGAAAAACCATAAAATCTGATGATAAAAAAAAACCGCTGCTTGCTCTCCCGTGGATCACGACCCCTTGGAATACAAGACCCTTGAACTTGTTTATCAAAGCTCTTAACTGTTTCCGCCCGTCGAAATTTTTAATTTATGTGTCTGCCTCTATTCCACACGTTTGGAATATTCTTACATAGAATGATTTTAAAATTTTAATTTTAAGATGAACTAATTCATTTCCATTACCCAGGGTACTACACCTTTAAGTTTAGAAAACGAAGAACGTACCGTTTTCATATAATAATACACCACCCGATTTGTGCCCAACCCTCGAACATAAAGCGGCCTACAAAAAACAACATTACCCTCACCCTGGCTAATTCCAGTAGAATTGCGTGGTTCACCACGACCAGATGAGTTGAAAATCTTTTTCACCAAATATCTCGTGTAGGAATATCTTTTCAATCACCAAAGATGGATTATTAATACATAGCCAACCTACAGAAGCCTTTGATTAATATTTGGCATCCTATTAATACAGGGTGTCTCATTTAAAAGTGTCCACTCTCACTCTCAGTAACTCAACGACGAATCAGATTTTATGAAAACACTCAGACAGGTCCCCCTGTCATCACAGGGGGACATGATCTGGGATACAAAGCTTGTTTCTACTAGCAACTCCAAGGGCTCGCCATTAGATTGCATGCAGCGATACAATCGTTTTTCAAAGTCATTTCGTTCATGCTGTAGCATTCCAGGAATAATGTTACGACATTCTGCCAAAATTCGTGCTCAAAGGTCGTCTAAATCTGCAACTCTGGTTTTATAAACTTGTGATAACCTTTTTATTGAAATATTGAAAACCTTTTGTTATTACAAAAAATTATCGAGCAATATCGAGAGTTTTTTTAACCTAACGAAGTTGGGTATGACATTCGAATCTCGACAATGTTTCAGAAATGTGAGATTGCATAGTTGGTCTGCCTTTTTCTTAACTTTTGTAGTTTTTGTAGAATATGTTGCGTTTCCTCCCGTAGAGGCGGTCAATATAATGATAAAAGCTTTCACGCCCGGATAGGAATTTCGTTTGCCTACAACAGAGATAGGCATTTTCATAGATGCACCAAATCAACATGATGAGGAGACTACCATTGTTCATAGTGTGTGGTTGCCAGCGATCTGCAATGCTATAACTTACTCTTCCGAGATGGAGACACTATTGCCTGACTGGTAAACAGCGCGTGGATGCACAATAGATATTTAGGTCAAGGTGCATGCAAGTTCAGATGATCTTCCGTCCCTCCTCTAATCTTATCTAATCTAATCGAAAGTTCCATTCTCATTCAACAGAGTTGATGGTGACCAAGGTATCGATATATTCAGATCTCATCAGAGCAACATTATTCCAAGAATCCGAAAAAAAATATACAAGTATGTGCGTACATTTTTTGATACCAAGGTCTCTGTACCAGTCATTAGGGACCCTGCGGCTTCTATTTATCGGAATGACCGAAACTTTTGCGGAATCATTTCGGACTACTTTTATAATGGAGCCACCTGATCCTTTGCCTGCAATAACATCTCGACCAGGTCTGTTTTTCTATGGAATCGTCAAAGAATAGCTGAGCAATCTAGACAGTAACTCGGCACTAAGCTCAGATGGACGGAAATCCAGAATTTTGAAATCATGTACATCCTCAACATTGAGCATTATCTTTACTAGTTCAATCTATAAAATAATGTCATACCACCCTACCAGCATAGTTTCTTATCGGGGAGATCCGCTTTCACCTGCCTGCTAAAGTGTGTTGATGATTGTTCTCGCTCTGTGGATTCGGGTGATCCTGTCGACAAAGTTTATCTTGAGATTTCCCCAAGGCCTTTGACAGGGTTCCTCCTTGCCGACTCGCTCATAAATATTGAATTTTGGATAGTGTCCTTCCTAAGTGGCAAAGAATATCAACCTTCAAAGGAGAACCACGTAGCTTGTGAGCAGAGCCTTTAACCAATGTCACACGGAGTCTTGTTCCAAGATTTTCACCACTTTCATCCGTTTATACTAGAGTTTTCTGGCCCTGCTTAGAACACTTATCTGGTGCGTGATGTGGATGCTTTCGAAAAGGTACATACGAGGATATATTGAAAAATTCTTAGCCTACTATAGAACCAAACAAAATTTCAATGTCGAAATATTTTATTACTACATATTCTCCTCTTAATTGAAAACAGCGAACCTGCAACGTCTCTAGGGCTTTCAACCTTTATTACCTCCTCGTTGGAAGAAAATTCACGACCTTTTAAAATTTTTTTCAGTTGAGGAAAGAGATGATAGTCAGACGGAGCCAAATCTGGTGAATAAAGGAAGTGTTCTAGTAATTCTAACCCTATATCACGAAATTTTTTCATGGCAACATGAGATTTGTGTACTGAGGCGTTGTCCTGTAAAAACAAAACACCTTTGGAAAGCTTTCCGCGTCTTTTCTCTTTCATTTTTTCCCGTAGAGTGGTCAGTAATGTCGAATTAATAGTAATCTCCAGTTATTGTTCTTACCTCATCCAAAAAATCAATCATGATTACTCCATGGCAATCCCAAAAAACTGATGCAAAAACTTTTCCAATAGATTTTTGGACACGAAACTTCTTAGGTCTTGGAGAACCAGAGTGTCGCCATTCCATCGATTGTTGCTTTGTTTCTGTAACAAATCGTTTTCAAATCGAGCTCAGATCGAATGCGATGCTTCTACCTTTGCACGCTTTTGGTCAACATTCAAACATTGGGGATCCATTTTGCAGAAATTTTTCTCATGTCCAAATTGACGTGAACTATATGATGAACGCGTTCGTATGAAATCATCAGTGCTTCAGATATCCGTTTTAGTCCAATTCGACGGTCTGATAAAACCATGTCATGAACTGCATCGATATTTTCGGGGACTGACACAGAAACTGGCCTTCCCGATCGGTCATCATCTTCAATGGAAAATTTCTTGCAGTCCAATTTTTCGCGGTCGCATACGAAGGACATCAATCACCAAGGGTATTAAGCATACCTTCGTAAATCTGCTTACCTCTTAAACCTTTTAAATACAGGTACTTGATGATGGCTCGATACTCCAATTTTTCGATTTTTACAATTTCGGTGGACATCTTTTTTAAAATTTATTGCGTAACTCTGGTTTACTTTTTCGACGTCGAACTCTACACTGACACTTCTAATAAGTTATTGTTCGTTGATATGGTATCGCAATATTTTGTTTATGCTTGGAACTGGTCTAGGCTAACTAGATATCAATACATCCTCGTACATTGGCGACCCGCATGCATACCCTATGGCCAATCTCGGCCAAATTATTCTGATCGCCCGAAGCGACTCACTCTTCAATCCTTTGCTGTGCGGCGTTTGAGAGGTGACCTCTGTAAAACCTGAAGAGCCACGCACCAAATGATTTACGATTTGGATACTGCAAAATCAAACCGCATACGAGGTCACCAATACAAATTATTTTTAAACGGAACTTCAGAGCAACAGTTAGACAGCAATTTCTGTCGAACCGTGTGTTTGACGTATGGAACGAACTGCCAGTCAGTGTTGTCGGAGCCTCGTCTGTGAACGCCTTTAAATTCAAATATGACTCTAGGTGTAACCAGCGATGACTGTTACTCTTTATTTGTTTTCTTTTTTTACAGGAGCCTAGTTTTTTATATGAATACATGTTTTTTTCGATAAGATTTTCATATCACTCAATTTCTTATAATGTATTTCTTGCATAATTCTTGTTTTTTTCTTTTTTCTGAGCTTTACAGGATACCACCCCAGCTCTCATTATATTTGTAATTTTAATAATAAATGTCATTGTTATTATTTATTTTTGAATAAATAAATGATATTGGAACTTTCGCTTTTCTCTCTTAGTGGTGGTTTACGGCAAATTCGAGTCAAGCACGCGGGGATTGGTTGTTATTTATACTTTATAGCAATGGATGAGGTGTGAGATTGATCATTGATCATTGTTATTTTTACTTTTACCTTAAGGAAAAATCATTTATTTTTGAGATTATTCATCAGTATTCAAAATTTGACCAGTAGTTTAGTTTCATCTTGTGGAGACAACATTAAAAAAGCACTAGTAATACTAATTCATAGAAACTTCAAATCTAAAGTATTCCGGTTTCTCTAGCCGGTCCAATAGGAATTTCACTTGATTTCATCTTCAGACGTTTCTCGGTCGTCCGAGAAACCTTTGAAGATGTCTACGGCAGTTGTAGGCGAATCGTTCGGTGAAATTCCTATTGGACCACTGCTAGATCACCCGGAATACTCAAGATGGGAAGTTGAAACCGGCCGTGAAAGCCTTCATCAATAAATTCATAAAACCTTTTTTCAACAGGGAAATGCCAGCACCGAAATTCAGAAAATACAAAATCTTTAAATAAATTAAGCAAAAACTTTAGTAGTATGTCGAAATAAGATTTCAACCTTGTTTTTCAGTTTCCTGTCGAACCAGAAATAGAATCGATTACTGAAAATAGCGAAATATATGAACAAACAAATAATAGTAGAGAAATATTTATTGAAGAAAATTTCGAAGCTAATCTAGAGGATGATCTGGAAACGGCTATAAAGAAAAAGTGGGAGGTTCTTGTAGATTTGAACTGTGAAATAGTTGTGGCTAACTTAACAAAACTGAAAGGTTTGGGAATCAGCCTAGAGGGAACTGTTGATGTAGAAAATGGTGTGGAATTGAGGCCGCATCATTACATCAGATCGATCTTACCTGAAGGACCAGTAGGACAAAACGGAAAACTGTGCTCTGGCGATGAGTTGCTAGAAGTTAATGGTCAAAAGTTGTTGGGCATTCGACATGTTGAAGTTGTGAAAATACTCAAAGAATTGCCCAACACTGTTAGATTGGTTTGTGCGAGAAAAAACAAGAACAGGGTGATTAATACATCTCAAGATATTGAAGGTAAGAGCATCAACTCAATGGAAAATTCAGAGAAATGTTTTTTTTTATTAAGACATTTCCACAATTTTATTAATGCGCACATATATCAATATTGGAAGTAAATATCAGCTACTTGAATGAAGACATATTCGTTCAATTAAGTGAAAACCAATAATCATATGGAACAAGTATTGAAATAATTCAAAACTTATTATATACATCCAAAATATGATTTCATCAGCACTGATGTGATGGCATCGGGAGCTTTGGAGTGCTTTTTGAACCCTTAGACTTAGAAAAATGAGACGCGCCTTTCAATAATAAATAAAGATAGTGTAAATCAATGTACCTATTCAAAAACAGTCGGATCGGGTCGTTGGAGTCAAGGGCGGATATAGTTCTTTTTCATGGGAGGGGGTAATAACGATTGAAAACCATTAAATCAGGTACACAAACCACCTTTTTCTCAGGTTTTGGATACTCATGGGGGGGTAGTTAACCCCAGTACCCCCCTCGTAAATCGTTTTCAGATTTCGAAGAAACTAGTGGCGAGGAAACAAAATGTGAAAAAATACCCACGCAGTATAGAAATAAGAGCAGAAATAGAAAAAAACCATTTGAAGAAGAGAACCTCAGCATACAAGAGTTTTTATTTCGTATCATCACGGGTTTTGTTATGAAAATAATTAATTGAACATACTGCTATCTCCTAGTTTTTATTCCTCAACGAAAATTTCAAACCTGCTAACTCCATTTTACGGCTGTAGAAAATAAACTAAGAAAAATTTACAAATATTTCGTTTGAAAAAAGGTGAAACTAATACTGAGTTCTGTTTTGTTCAAATCAGTCATCGTATAAGCATCTAAGTAGGAATTAATGCGGTTTTTTGTTCCTCCTGAAAAACTGACTCTATGTGAGTTAGCAGCTTAACACATTTAGCCGACGAAATATTTCTTAAATCAATTCTACAATAATTGTGAGATATCGAATTCTATGCGGAAGTGAACAGGGACAGTTTCCTCTCTCTATGGAAGGGATTCAAAGCCGGATTTTGTTGAACGAAAAGTGTTTTTTCGAAATTTTCGATATATAAACTCGGAAATATATCATGATATATATTTTTGAAATCGTTGAAGAAGGATCAGTTTGGAAATATCATGTGCCTTTATGGTTTCATTTCGAAAAAAAAATTTGTTATTGCTCCAAAATTTGAGCAGATACTTACAAAAAATCCAATAGCACTGCTTTAAAGCAGTAAAAAAAGTGACCGAAAGGTATGTTCATTTCGAGAGCGTAGATCCTATAATACGGAAGTTATGGTCAATTATAATAATGGATTAAATACCAAAATCGTCCTGTAGCTCTGAAACTAGGCGCCGTAGTACCTTAGGATTTTCAGCAATTTATGTTTCTCGAAAAAAGAGGACATGTATTCATATCCTCCAATTTAAATTGTTTGAAATTGAAATAACCACAAAACTTTTGATAAGAATCACTGTACAGGGTGGCCAGATTTATTTTAATACTACAGCTCCTAAACTATAAGAGATACAGAAAAAGTAATATACATGTTTCTTATTTTCATTAAAGGTTTTGAGGCCAGAAATATTCTAGGCGGTAGTTTGAAGAGTTTGATTCTCCAACCTGAGCAGCGATTACTTAAAGCTTTAAGCGATACAAGTATTAATACATCTAGTACCTTGACAGTATCAGACGATATCAGTCTTAACAAAGAAAAATCAAGATCAATGGAGGACTCAAAAGTAGCAATGTGGCGAGATGAAATAGAGTATATTGAACTCATTAAGGGCGATAAAGGATTTGGTTTTTCAATATTGGATTATCAGGACCCTGTTGATACAAAATGTACAGTGAGTAACTCATTTTTATATATCCACATATATTTTGGCTGAGTAAGGACTTCTTGTACTTGTGTTTTTTCTACAGGTTATTGTTGTACGAAGTCTGGTGCCTGGTGGCGTGGCTGAGCAAGATGGTAGGATAACACCAGGAGATAAATTAGTTAGTGTCAAAGATAAAGTGATAAACAACGTCAACTTGAATGAGGCAGTTCAAGCTTTGAAATGTACGTTGCCAGGACCAGTCAAGTTAGGATTTTGTAAACCTTTGCCCTGTAGTACGATGGATCCAGGCATTGTGCAGAATACTTCCAAATTTTAGTTTCTTGATCTCATATATCTATTAGAATATTTTTCGGAAATCTAACAAATCATATTAAACTGATGTTTTCACTTTGATAATTCAATTTTTCCAATATTCTCAAATATTTTTGGGAAGCTTTTCATTTCGGCAACAAATAATATGAAAATATCAAAATCATCCCTTATCTCTTAACACATACAAAGTGATAGTTCAAATCCTCAGAACAAAACACCTTTCTGGTGAGTAACTTGCATATTATTTCACATTGTTAAGTTTTTTGGATATTCTTATACATCCGCAAAGCCAGACGAGTTGAATCTCGTGCATTTGTAATCCACTGTACTAAACCAATTTCAATCACCTGATATAGGCACTCTAGTAGTTATTTTGTATATTTTCTCAGACTATTTCTAGAGCTTCCTTCGGAACAATTTTTTCTGTTGCTCAGTATCCGTTTTCTAGTTCTAGTTTAGAGCTCACAAAAAAAATTCTCTTTGATCATTACTCAGTGTTCAAGGGTCAATCTCGAATGAAAATATCAATAAACATCTAGATACACCAGAAAAAGGACAAAATCAGTTTATTTTCAAGATTTGCGTGTCGGTGGATTCTATTAATTGCAGGTAATTACTCCGCCAGCCAATTAGATAATAACTTTTTGCCTGGGCCCGTATTCTCGACAAGTGATCTTTCGGTGCGTATACGTTTGCTATACATAATAACACAGAAAACGTATACGCACCGAAAGATCACTTGTCGGGAATACGGGCCCTGACACGATCTATAGACATTTTAGACAATTTTTATTTTCACACTCCATTTCACAGGAACAAGTAATTTGAAATATTTCTATTATATATAGGGTATCTAAGAACTAGTGGGTAACCTTGAATTGGCTCAAAGCAGACCTCATGTTCAAGAATGAGATATGATTCTTCTTGTCCTCTAATAATCTTTACTATATTCTATTGTCTTGTTCCCATTTGAATGAATTTGATCATCTAAGGCCACTTGCACCGTATGACAAAACCATAGATCAAATCCAAATCCTCGACTTGTGGATATGATTCTCTCGTACCGTGTCGTAATCCTAGTTTAACAACCTCATCTAACTCTTAAATTAAATCACCCGAATTGACAGGATTGAATGAGAGTTTGATTAGGCAATCCAAAGACCTGTCAAATATTTTTGGGGTTAGTGCTGGTGGTCAAACAATGGGAATTTGGATTTGTTCATGTGGACATCAAAACCGTTTGATTGCTTTAAAAATTGTTTTATGTGGAAATTTTTTTGATATTTTCAGTCAATCTTACTCTTGGGAATATCAGACCATTATTTAAATTAAGTGCATTTTCAATAGAAAAATTACCTTAATGTGTGCCAAAGTTGTCATAAACGTTTTGAGGTTGACAATGGTGGAATAATCACGTGGTTTGGATTGCCTAATCATAAACTTTGAATTCTAACCCTATACTGCATTCACATTTATAAAGTATCTTGGTTGGCCATGGCTTAGGTTCATCAAGTTCTTTTACTTAAAACGGACGCTGGTTGGCAACCGTGAAAGTAAAATAATTATGTGCGACGTTGCCAAGGCTACTTTCTATTTACTCTTTTATAACTTTGTGAATGGAGTTAGTTCTTTTAAGGTTTAACTGTGACACAAGATTCGTAGTACCACTACATGTTCATACTGGAGTTTTTCAAGTTGCGCAAAGAGGTATTTAATTAAAATATTGCTTAATGTCCTCCAAGATTTAATAATGGGAAATTTATCGTGGGAATAGGACAAATAAGAATATGTCAGATTGTTCAATAGGGTAAACAGGGGGAATGGCGTTCACTTAAGGGAAACGCAATATATTTTTTAAATTAATGGTTTTATTCTGAAATTCAGAACATTAACTTCAACTTCAACTATTAAATGATCAAACTTTTAAAAGGAATCGTGTACATCCTAGAATTATGAGCAGTAGTAAAGGTTCAAAAAAAAAATAGCTTTGAGCGTCATTGCCCCTGTCATTGGGTAATACCGCTCAGGCAAAGGTGAAATGACGCCCATACCTGTTTCTTTGCAATAGAACAAGTGAGATCCATTATGATCATATGATATATAGCTATAATCATAAAATTGCATATATTTTGGCTTTTTAGTCGATCCCTTAAAGTAGTGAATGGGAATAATGGCATGTCATATTGTTTTGCGGATTGTCTTTTGGACATCCAATTTTCAACCGCAATTTTTAGCGGATTTGAGGATTTCTTCATTCCAAGCCGCTTTGGCGGTTGTTCTTTGGCGATTTCTGGGAATATCCATAAAAATAAAAGAAGAAGTCACTAAGGCGTAATGGCGCTCATGTGAGCGGGATAACCCCGAACGGTCGTTTTGAATTTAAAATTAAATTAAACAAACATTGAAAAGCAATTATTGAAAATTGATTAATTCATCATGAAATAGAATGATTTAGAACCTAGGAAAACTATATTGAAAATTTAATGAATATCAAAATTCTGAACTTACCGAAAAAAAGATCGCGACGAAAATTAGTTCAGCACAGCCTCATACAAGTAAACGCATTTTCCCGTCGCTTTTCACCAGCTGACTACTCTTGCGCGTTGCTACGTGTTAGAGGCCCTTCCACTTCCCCGTTATAAGTTTATTGCATATTGTTTTGCACCATTTTCAAAAACTTATAGAGGTGCGCGCTATTACCCGGTGAGCGCCATTACCCCTGCTTACCCTACATATATTCGGCGGGAGGTATTTAATTGTCGTTTGTAGGCTTATTTCTTGAGAATTTTGAAAAGTGGGGAGTTCCATACGTCCGTCTGTTCTGTTCGTCTGAAAGTTTTTCTGTCGGGTTAATGAACTATCACAAAGTAACGGACTATTCTGTCCATTATTTTAACACTCAACATTCTTGATTTTCGTACAAGCAAATATCATAACTGAATCTTTCAATCATGTTTATACTCGTATACGTGAAATATTTCCAGTATTAACAGAGAAAAAAGTTTCTTCAGCATTCGCCAGGTCTTTGGAATTATTGAATTCACATATTTCCTAAAATTCATTGTTTTCCCAAAGTAAATGAACATTTTGATAAATACGTAATTTCCACTATTTTTCTGTAGAAACGGCAATATTGCGTTCATATCTGAAAGAATTACTATAACCTAAAGCTGCGTACAGATGTGCGAGCCGAACCTATGCGAACCGCTCGCGAACCAATAGCGACAATTATTTGGACGGCATTTCGAACCTCTATAGAGCCGCTCGCAAACCGTTCACGCCGAACCATCGATAGTCGGATTCTTTAGCTGCGTCTAGATGTGCGAGCCGAACCTATCGCGAACTGCTCGCGAACCAATAGCGACAATTATTTGGACGGCATGTCGAACCTCTATAGAGCCGCTCGCAAACCGTTCGCGCCGATCCATCGATAGTCGGATCCTTTCACGGACCTTTAACGAACATGACACGAACACTTCGCGAGCGGTTCGCGATAGGTTCGGCTCGCACATGTATACGCAGCTTTTCACGAACACAACGCGAGCCCAGTGTAAATTCGTAAGCCGTCGTTGGTATTGGTTCGCGAGCGGATCGCAAGGGTGTACGTGAAATTAACGAACATGACACGAACACTTCGCGAGCGGTTCGCGATAGGTTCGGCTCGCCAAGGCCGTAGCCAGGGGGGGGTCCGATGGGGTCCGGACCCCCCCCCGAAATTTTTCTAGAGCTCAGTTCAACGGACACTTCCCCTCCCCCCGAAATTTTTTTCTAGCTACGGCCTCGGACGGACCCCCCCCGAAATTTTTTTCTAGCTACGGCCTTGCGGCTCGCACATCTGTACGCAGCTCAACATTTTCAAAATAAACGCGGTGAAATGTGTGGAATTCCAGGGCCAACCGGGCTACTTTATAAAAGGGAATGGAGTATTTATTCATTGATGACATATAGACCAGGGCCGAAACCTTAAAAAATGGTAAAAAATGAAAAAAAATTACAGTAGGATGAAACCCATTAGAAAAGGAGGGGAATATGATCAAAATGAAAGGAAAAATAAATTACGGTCGATTCGAGTTCGGGAAGTGGGAGGGGTGAGTTTTTAAGGGTGAAAAATGGTTTTCCTTGATTTCCGGCAAAACTACAAGTCCTATGGAAAAAAGTTAAATGGCAAAGTTGTAGGTAATGAAAAGATCTACAACTTTTGTATTCGCATCTTTTTCACATAACCTCAAAATTTAGGTTAAAAATTCAAAAAACCAAGTTTTTGGTTTTTTATTTATATCTTATCCAAAAAAAAAAATTTTTCTAC
This sequence comes from Adalia bipunctata, assembly GCA_910592335.1. Lineage (NCBI taxonomy): Eukaryota > Metazoa > Arthropoda > Insecta > Coleoptera > Coccinellidae > Adalia > Adalia bipunctata. Next base: position 5,510,286 of record OU342949.1, on the reverse strand, counting down.
GGAAAGTTCGTGAAAACTTACCTTATTATGTCCCAAATACACTGTAATTTATAAGATTTAAAATATTTATGTTTTCGCCTTATTTTAACTCAATATCAAAAAAGCACCCTGATTTTCAATCGAAAATTCTGACGTCAAAATATCAGCTTTTTTCAAAAAGTTTAGGGGCTTTTTCTTCATTGAAATATCTTCTTTCTGATAGTGTGAAAAAAAATATACATTACTATAGGAAATGTTCTCATAAAATGCAAAAAATTGAAAAAACTCAAATTCGATTTTTTTTTAATCATTATGTACAATTTTGAGGTATTTATTAAAATTTACTCTTTAATTACTCAAAAAACGTAAGATGTCCTGTTTCATTCATAAACGAAAAAATTGCAAATTGAAATATACTTCTATAATTAACAAAAAAATAAATTAATAAAGTTAATATTTAATAAGACATCTACAAACTACAATATTTTGAAAAAGTTGTAGAATCTTGTTTAAATAATATTTTTAGATGACTATTTATTGCTGTTTTAAGATAATTCATATACCTGAGTGACCTTTGGTTAATTTTTAACCCATTGTAAGTTATTTTATAGAGAAGTGGGGACTGAGACTGAGTTACTCTAATGGTGGGTTTCATAAATCGTTGATTGAACAAATCAAAGAATTATTCGACGAAATTGTCAAATCAACCAATAGGATTTCTAATTTTCGAAATTTTCAGCATACAATTGCTTGATTGAGTGAGTTGTGAGAAATTTACTTTATTCAAAGAATTGTTTGGAATCTACATAGCAAGGTAAATACTATCTGTATTTTAATCTATATTAATCAACTTCAAATAAGAATAGAAATATTTTCTTTCTTCAACCAATAGGATTTCTAATTTTCGAAATTTTCAGCATACAATAGCTTGATTGAGTGAGTTGTGAGAAATTTACTTTATTCGAAGAATTGTTTGGAATCTACATAGCAAGGTGAATACTATCTGTATTTTAATCTATATTAATCAACTTCAAATAAGAATAGAAATATTTTCTTTCATAAATAGTATGTTTAACGTAACTTAACATAAAAAATTAAAATTGAATGATATTTTAGTACAAGAATAAAATGCGTAATCAGAATTGAGTATCTAAATTCGATTTACCTGTATATTTATATTGTATAAGATTTTCTATGACATGAATGTAATTCGAATTAAATGAATGAACTCTTTATCCTGCAAAAAATGCAGCAATCACATTTTTTTGATGAAATTGTACATAGTGATTAAAAAAAATTTTCGAATTTGAGTTTTTTCAATTTTTTGCATCTTCTGAGAACACTCCTTATAGTAATGTATATTTTTTTCACACCATCAGAGAGTAGATATTTCAACGAACAAAAAGCCCCCAAACTTTTTGAAAAAAGCTGATATTTTGACGTCAGAATTTTCGATTGAAAATTAGGGTGCTTTTTTGATATTAAGTTAAAATAAGACGAAAACATAAATATTTTAAATCAAATAAATTACAGTGTATTCGGGATATAATAAGGTAAGTTTTCACCAAATTTTGTAGAAAAAAAATTTTTTTTGAAAAAGATATAAATAAAAAACCTAAAACTTGGTTTTTTTAAATTTTCATATAAATTTTGAGGTTATGTGAAAAAATTGCGAATACAAAAGTTGTAGATCTTTCTATTACCTACAACTTCGACCTTCAATTTTTTTCCATAGGACTTGTAAATTTGCCGGAAATCAAGGAAAACCATTTTTCACCCTCAAAAACTCACCCCCTCCCACTTCCCGGACTCGGATCGACCGTAATTTATTTTTCCTTTCATTTTGATCATATTCCCCTCCTTTTTTAATGGGTTTCATCCTACTGTAATTTTTTTTTGTTTCAAAAATTATCGACCCTGGTCTAATAATGTTATGCTTGGTTCAAAAATGGTGTTTGATTATAAATCAAAGTAAAGAGAATAATGGCTGAAGTTGAAATTATAGATTTTGGGTTTCACTTGGCGTGGATATGAAAGATCAAATTGATGTGGAAGGAAAACCACACACAAGAATGAATAACTGAACTAAACATTAACCGTCGAGGTATAATCTGTACGGAACATATCCATTCATGTTTAATTATAATTGAGGTACAGTTCTTCTGATATTACATTCTTCAATTTACAGGGACAGTATTATTAAATCGGAATCGATATTATTACCGATGTGTTAAAATAAAAGTAAATAAATACAAACAATATTCCAAAATACATGTTCATGGAAAGAAATTGACATCACATATTTTCTTATAGATGTTGGGTCTTTTCATGCTTTTCGATCATTCTTTTTCTATTCGCTTCAGTTATTTCCATACGAGAATTCATTAGTTTATCATATTTTACCTCCGAATCTGGTGAATGCTTTGACAACTTGTGTTTCCAATCAAATTTTCATTTGTTGCTCCCGTTTCTGCCGAATGAATTCGTTCTGAAAACTCTTTTAATAATTAAAGTCTGAACATAGAAACTGTCAAAGAATAAAAATGGATAAAATAACCAACGTGAAGATAGGCACAAGTGCCAATAGGGATGTTGACACATGTTACAAATTCATATAAATTGAGGTTTTCCACATTGAAGGTAGTTCTGAAAAACTAAAAGAATATTTTAGTGATCTAATAAGGTACTCTCATCAAATAAAATAAAATGGATTTGAAATGTGTAATCTATTACCGTTCATAACGTGACTGCAAACACGAATGAGAATACGTGACGTCACTGGTCTGTAAACAAGCTAACCTATAACCCTACTGTCATCACGAGTACGAACTCACGAAGAATAGAAGAGAGTAAAACGTATCACTAGCGAACGATTTCACGATTACTTGCTATTATGCAAACGATTTGTTCGCAAGAAATCACACAAGATCAGTTCGCTTTGACAGACGGCGAAGTCTGTTTACCCGGTTTACCGTATAGTAACGTCATCACTTGCTATATTTTTTTCGTGTTTGTATAGGGCTTATCTACAAATTAAAATCATTTCCAAAAAATAGTCAACATCCCTATTTATGTAAAAATAAGCTGATTTGTGGTCTAACTACTCATTCTTGTAACTAACGTAAGGGGCGAATTATCATTATGAATGATTCATAACTAACGAAATTTACAATATCTCCACGTTTCTCATGAAAATGGCACCTGGCCATGGATGTTTCATGAAAAAAATATTAACCACAATAGTATTGAATGTTCTAATAATAATTATTTAATACTTTTGCCAGCTATGTTGATAATTCTTCTTTCTCCTAAGCCGTTGTTATTTTTTTCAATTGAATACCAGTGTCAAAATATAATTTCATGACCTATGGTTTTGAAGCGCACTGCATTCGATCTGTTGCATACATTACTAGTAATAATGTTCTCTCCATACCTTTGTGTAGATGCCTCTCCCCAGTTTTCATGTATGGTCGAGACTCTTCGGGTATCTGGTCGAGCCACTGGCCTATAGAAAGCTGACTCTCAATATTCTCTTCAAGGAACACGACACTGTCCTCCTCGGCCATGCCTTATTTTCACAGGTGCTAGCATATTGTGAAAATTGGAAATATATAAATCCCTCATGGTATTCAGCCTTAACTGAGACCAATTACGTGTTAAATCTCTCCAACGTTTCCACGTTCTCCCATTTCCTCTCTCTTGCTTTTGGAAAAATCGTATACGATAGTGACCTGATACTGTCAACTTTACCATATAATTACCTCTTTATGGATTTAACTCTGATAGTTTTTGTCTGCAACCTTCAGAAACTTGTTCATTCATCGCATAGGAACCAGGCATTGTGACCAAATGATGCTTCTCTGACCGTGTTGGTTTGAGGCCAGCAGAAGCAATTTCCTCATCACGACGTAAAGACATTAGCGGGGACCTGATATACAGATAGAGACCAGACTTGCATTTGTTAATGAATTTTTACAATTCCGAAAATTTTGCCGAACTTTGAGGATATATGGATTGTTATAATTAGTCCTAAGATGAGTTGGGGCAAGTGCACCTCCAAAATTGATAGGTGACACTTCGAAAAATCGTACTTGTTGAATTTGTTGCGAAACCAGTCGAAAAAATTTTCTGAGTAGTTATTGAAATGTTCAGCTTCAATAATGCGAATATCTAGATAGTTTATCAAAATCTGAAATTTTTGTGATTTCTTATAATTTATTGGGTTCAAAAACGCACATGCCCCATCATTTGGGGCAATTGCGTTCTCAGATGTGATAGAGGTGTGTGATCGTATATTGAAATATTCCGGGGTGAAAGCATCTTATTGCAAATTTATTTTTTCTCCTCGATTTCACAGAACTGTAATATCCCCACCCGTTCAGAAGTAATGAACTTCTTTCTCAGAAGAAACGAATTGGTCATATTATCAGAAAAACTTTATTTCATAGAAATAATAACGAATAAGTTCTAGAATGAACAATTAATTGGTTTATTGAATATTGAACATATGGAAAGAAATCTCGAAGCGTAGTTCACCTCTGCCACCAATCTTCGGTAAGGGTAGAAAAATAATAAGCCTTTATTTCCAACAGGTTACATTATCCAATTACCGAAAAAAACAACTCAAAATATTGAGAACAAAAAATTTTGAATAAGAAGTGAAACTATATCACCTTCCAAAACTACCGACGAATCTTCAACTGTAGGGAATGTGAATATGGATTTTCCTTGAGAAAAGTATTTTTCCTTGTAAATCTCACAATAATAAAATCATTCGTGATATTGGCGATTTGGCCCACGTAATGCTTGATGCTATTTTTCCCTGGAAATTTCACCAACACCCAATCATCAATACTCATGTCACTAACATTTTTACCCAAGTTTTGCCAGTCATCCCGATCACTTTGAATATCTTCGGCGATGTCATTGCTGAATTCTTCTTCGCTTTCGGTCAATATTGTATTGTCTTCTTCTGATAATGACGACCATTCATCAGTTGTTTTTTCTCTCTATTCACTCGTTTTCGGGATGGATCGTCATTTTCTATGAGACCAGGATCTTTACCGACTTCATCAACATTAGGTTTTCTCCTTTTAGTTTTCGGTTTGTTTGATGATTCATCTTTTTCTTTCAATCGCTGGATCACATCATTGCTTGTTACCACCTCTGCGCCATCACACACTTTTCTTTTGGGCTTCTTAATTTGCTGGGTTGAATTTGTGGAATTTTTTACAGTTCTGAGAAGGAGTGCCTCAAATGAAATATCACTTCCATCGTTTGGCTTGCTTCTAGAAGGTTCCACTGTTTTTTCAACTTCCGAAGAAGTACTTGCTGATATGTCTCCAGAAGTACTTGCTTGGATGTCTCTATCACTATTTGTTGTTGGACAGTTTGAACGATCAATTTTCATCTGTTTGTTTGGCAGATCTGTATGCATTTGACTAGGATGAGGATCGACATTGTTTTGACCGGAGACATCTTGACGTCAGACGTACAGTAACAATATTTTGTGATGTTATCGACCTTCTGAGAGCTTCCGAATTCTAGAGTTCTCCTGGTATGACTTTATCATCAAATGGTGAAATCCCTCCTTTTTTGAACCCGCTTTTGATGATATCTGTACTTGTTTCTAGCCAAACTCGATCTATCAATGAAACAATGGAATTTTCATTCTTCCTTTGCCACTTTACTAATTTAGCATCCCAAGAAGATTTTATGAAACGAAACACAGCTAGGTCAAGTGGTTGGAGTAAGTGAGAAGAGTGTGGAGGCAACTTTAATATGGTGATCTGCAGTTCCATTGCTGATTGAATCACCCCAACAGTTTTTGTGTTGAATGTCCATCATAAAAAAGGAGGATTGGTCGATCCGTACCAATATTTGGAATTAGGGTTCGCTTAAAATATATTTCGAAAACCTCTTTCTGGAATTCATAAACCAGTCTGAACCTGGCCTACCATTTCTGAATTGGGTGTTTATTTTATTTTCCAACACAGATCTCTCAACTAGGCCCAGTACTTTTGTACGAGGCAGACCAAAACCCCACTTCTCCATACAGCAGAGGCCATCTGCTAATGGCTTTTCCAGTTCTATTGGAATGTCGGGTTTTCTACCAAAACTTGAACTTTAACCCCCCCCCCCATTCCTTCTTTGACATGGTCCTTCACTGTAGTCACTGGGATATCATGAAGTTCACTAGCTCTCTTGAATGTTAATGCTTCTGCTTTTATATCATTTACGGCTCGTTGTAGAGTCTCTTGTTTGCATTTTTCGCGCGATCACTTTTTCTGTTATAATTTCGAACCATTTGTAAGTATTTTTATTCTATCATCAAATTGCTTACGGCATAAGAGAGCAAGTGCGCCTTTAGAACGCGCTTGCCTCTGACTTAGGTAACGCAATTGCCCCCCGAGGCCTTATTATTTACTTAAATATCGGCAAACTGATTCGAAATGCATATTATTATAACAACAAAAAGCCGATGAAATAAATTCGAATCTGATCAAGTTCAACAAGGATGTGAAAATGAATCCGATTTTCTAGCATTTTCATATCTCATTTGGGACATATGTTTTTCGAACAGTCGATAGGTCTGCTATGAGCTATTTCAAGAATATCATTCACTATTTTACTGAATGGGTAAATCCTAAACGCAGTGCGACTTTTCAGTGCGTCTTAGAGCATTTGCTTTTATTCATGCATTATTTTCGATTTCCTAATATATTCTCACTTTTTCATAGACATTTAGACGAGATGAGTCGGCTAAGTGATTCAGGTAAAGTTACATCCGTCTGATTCTGTAATGACCGATGTGGTGTTAATGCTTTCTGTTACATTGATTTTCTCATCTTGCAAATATAACAATTACCCAATCTGAATAGCTGTATCGTGTTAAGGTATTTCTCAAACGTGTCAGATCAATTGTTTTTTTTTTATATAAGTAATTTGAATTTTCTCTATATGTGAAAGGTTTTCCAATTGGAGGTTTCATTTTTATTCAAAGGAAAAATCCTTTTTTTTGCAACCGGGAAGTGGGTACATCCCGGACGCTTTTTCTATTAGTTGTCATTGTCATGAGCATCACAATAGCAACGAAATAACGGAAGACAGTTCTGTTTTGTTTGATTGAAATGGGAATCAAAATGTATAATGAAGAAATGTGTTGTCTCATTGATATATAATTCTACACGGTTGGCTGAAAAATATTGTACGCAACACGCCCGAAAATAGTTTTTTTGGACTCACAGACTTCCAGGACTCGCCTCCGGCTCGTCCTAGAATCTTATCTATTCGTCCAAAATAACCCTATTTTCCGGACTTGTTACGTAATAGTATATTTCATTACCAGTCCAGAAAGTAAGCTTTTTCCGTGCGCGCGCGATGTGTGAGGCGGAGCCGAACACGGGAACTCGTGCAAGCACGGAAAAAGCCTTTCTGGACGTGTAATGAACGATATTTTTCATTACACCTCTCTGAAAACAATAACACGGGAAAAATTTTCAGCAGAAAGCATTTCGATATTGTGAAACAATAATTATTCAAAACACTGACATCTACTGTCACGCAATCGTTGCTCTGTGTCTCTGCATAGGAATCATAGGACGTATCTATGCCTCAGCGCACCGTAAAACTTTTTGCGGTGCGGCCGCACGGAAAAGAGTCATTTTCGATGTTCTAAATCTACATGTTGTGATAGGGTTTTCTGTGCGGTGTAATGAAAATTACTATATTGTTTGCTTCATTCAATAGAGGCTTTGCCGTCAATAGTGAAAAACAGTGTCAGGCAATTAGTCATCACGTCTTCCATTACAACAGAAATCAGTTGATGGAAATGTTTCTTTGAATTTTCGTAGATTTGAGGCACCATTTTCTCGATAACGGCACCAATCTTCTCTTCGAGTTCTTGAACTGACTCAGGAGCATCAACAATCAACATAAATCTATCACCGCTTCGAGAAATCACTCTCTCTGTAAAAATTTTCCACAAAAGGCGGATAGTTTCGCCAATTGTATGGTAATTGTGAATAATAAATATCGTTCTCAAACAAATTCTCAAAAGATATTTCAACATTACGAACTGGTTCGGCGTTTTTTAGCGAATTTCAACAATTTCGATGCGTTTTTGAAGTGTATATCGTTCCATTTTCATGAACGGCATAGGTGATGTTTTTATTGTGGAAGAATTATTGTAAGGAACTAATGAGGGAATGAAACACACTCGTTGAGATTTAACTTAAGACTAACCTTTATTCAGTATGTCGGAACACGAGGCTGTTTCTATAGATGTTAACAAGATGGTACTACCAGTACAACATAGATGGCGCCAATGGTAGATCACAGAATATGATTAATGAATGGTGATTTACTACCAACAATATAGGTTTTAGTTGTCATCTGTCAAAAAATTACAGCTGTCAAAATAGCGGGATATTAGATGAAACCTCGAATTGAACAATCCGGAATATGTACATATATACCAAAATTAACATATAAACAATATACCTATTGTGATCTTACCTCTAGCGCATTCTTCGTTCAGACGAATCTGGATCTGGAATACGAACGTTTTAGTTGTTCATCATTTTTTCTCATTTTAACTTGGGGTTATTAGTAATTTTGAACTGATGGGACGACCAGTATAGCGAATTCATTAAACAGCATTTATTTTTCCAAGGTCTTATTTGCTATTTACGAATAGTTTTTTATTCAGTTATACTTTTTTCATCAATTAAAACTTGAAAGTGGTTGTGAAAGTTAATTGAAAACTATGAATGCGCATTCATAGGCAGGGTCTTTCACCATTAACTGGAAGAAACATATATGCTGGTGTAGATATAAGATCGAGAGGAATATTTTTGCCTATGAAATATACTCCGTTTTTGAAGCATAAGCGAGAAACAGTTAGTGTAAACTCTAACATAACGGTTTCTGTCAACAAAATATTCCCCAAACACGATCTTTAACACCCTGGATCACGCCTTTGCTTTGAAGACGGAGTTTATGTATATCATACGTCATAAACGTTACGCCCGACATCATCAACATGTTATATTAGTTTGTTCAGTTTATGGCGGAAGAACCTGTATAATTGTATATTAATTTTATATCTATATCTCACAAAATGGCTTATTAAATATATTAAAATTATTGATCTCATTAAAAGAATAAAATTCAATTAACACTGAATTGCACCAAGTATGGGCATTATAGAGTTGACTTACTTCTCAGGAGAAAAAATTTAGTCCACATCATATTTTACTCGCTTGTAGTAATGAAGGATGCCCTCAAATACTTAGAATAGACAACAAAATATAAAATATTCAAATTGAATAAACACTTACTGGTACGAATGCTCAATGGCATGTTTTTAATTGAAGGACAATATAAAGTATAAATTAGAGCACAATCACCTTGCCTTCTCCTACATCTGTTAGCTCAATAAGTAATATTAAAGTGCACAGTATAAAAGTGAACGTATTGACTCAAAATTAAGGGCACAAATTTTACAACATAATGTATCTATTGAAAAGATTGATTACTAATCCAAAGGGTTGTTCCCAGGAACTTCTAAATAACGAATAATGTTCGATGAAAAAAAATCTAGTCGTGCTTAGGTTCTTGTCAACGTTAGGCTCTCATAAGAAACTTTATTCTGCAGTGAAAATAATATAATCGGAGGGGAGAGAAAAAATATTTTGTTACCTGTAACAAAAATGTTTTTATCTCATAATATTGTCTCTTTTTGTCCAAGGCAAAACTTATTTACACTAATAGAAACATTGAATTATAAGTATTTACTTGGAGATGAAAAATAAATATTTACAATTGACTACATTTTATTTTAATTTTCCCTTTCAGATAAGTTTCAGAAAATAGTAATTTGAATATCGAAGTTGGACATTAAAAAAACATTCTGATAATAAATAAATATTTAATAAATGAATCATTTTTTAATACAACAGCATGCTGTGATTAGTTTGTGTTCTCTGCAAGAGTTGGCATGCAGAAAGCTGCAATCGGCGTAGTAACATTGCTTGGGTAATTGTTCTGAAAAAAAAAACAATTTAGGAAAATGAACTTTCACATATTATTTAGGGCTATGTTTTTTTACTTTCAAAAACCATTTTTGTATTTTGCATCGAGGTGAAGAATGACGTATTCAAGCTACGCGCAATATTTTGCCCAGATCGCACAACCAGAAATGAATAAAACTCCAACAAATTCTCGAAAAAAAAACATATATTTCTGGGCCAACAGATTTCACCGGGTTGAATTTCAGTTTATTAATTACCACAGAACACAACTGCTGAAACAATACTGATACTGACTAATCGCGATATTTTCAGTATGTTTTATACAGTGCGAGTCTTTGACTTGTACATATATTTTAACTGTAGATTCCACTCATCACGAAACACTTTTATCCTATACCATTTTTCAAAATTCGGTTTCGTTTGAAAAATACAGGGTGTCGAAATCCATGAAAAAAACACTTTTCTGTTTACATCTTCGTAACCGCTTTTTCAAATGAACTGAATTTTGGTTGATTGTTCACGTGTCGTTTTCGAGTTATTCCCAATTTTACCCGATAAAATTTGACGAAAAAATAAAAAATAATAACAATGATCTGAATGCTTCCCTGGATTTTCAATATCACAGAATGGCTGAAATTTATAACCTCTCGGTTCTCTATTAGAAGTTAACAATGTTGTCAGAATGTTTATCAACTTCGTCAAGACTAAAATCTCTATGATGGTGAAACGTTTGATGTAGAGATATGTGGTAATGATGGAATCCCACGAATGTGGGAGATAAAATGGAATTCTAAGAAGCGTGAAATTATACATTTTATACGCACAGTTTCTATTGAAAATTTATTGTTACCGGTTCATATTGAAAATGAATGTCAATGAAATACAAAATTCGGATATTGATGATGTATGTCGAAACAAACCACGTATTAAATTGAAATCAATGAAGAATAAAATGATACTTGGCACTAAATAATCTGTGGCGATATTTCTATCTAAACAATATCCTCTTGGAATGTTATAAACTCGACATTACTCGGTTATTATTACATAAATTCACTGAATCATAATCATCACGAGATAGCTCCAGAAATGCTTTGACCATTTTACGCCATTCGCATCACATTGTTTTGGGTGTTTGTACACATTCTTTTCTGTAAATAAATAAATGATTCGTAGTCCACTAGTCCATTACGCCGTGTTATAATAATGGAAGAAATATTATTTAAATATAACTTTTATTATCTTCCTGAAGTCACTGTCACATTGACAATTCCAGGTAACTGTGTACAATGTGAATAAAATACAGGAGCTCTCTTGGAGAGAAGAAATGGACTGGCGTACCAGTTCTTGTCGCCACGAGAATTGAGGAAATAAAAAATGTATGTATAAAAGAGAAATAAATACCACAAAGTAAACACTGTAGGAAATGGTACTTACGATTGTTCAGATTTAAAAGTTACGTATCTGCTTCTGTCTGCTTTCGTAGGTGTTGTCCCTCGTAGAGTCCTTATCTCACGAGTACACTTTTAGGTACGAATGTAACGAGGTCCGACTTTGGGAAGAAAACAAGAGTATTTTGCGAACTTTGGCGTATCTAGGTTGCGACGTGGCAGCGGGTGAATTTGCACTGAACAGGTAGAGAAGGGATGTTTCTGGGATTCTCGATGAACCACAGAAAAAAGTGGGTAAAATCGTAGATCTGTTCCTCTTTGTAACCGACCTGGAAAGCCCATTCCAGTAGGAAACTTTGTGGTATAATAAAACAAAAAATATGAATTTTGAACATTCTCCGCCGGGAAAATGCATCTATGCATTTTGAGCAATGAAGTTTAAGAAAAATGAAATATAGAGAGAAAGGAGAAATGGTCGTGAAATGAGACAGAATTAACAAAGAAAAGTAAAGTAAAAAGTTGAAGAAAGTTTAGATCCTAACCACAGAAATATAATAAACACTAGAACGCTATCAGGTACGTCCGAGATTCAGTAAAATGACCCCATATAGCGAATAAACACCTACTACTTGTACATGCGCAGCTCTACTTTTCTTGCCACGTCGTTGCCAAGCATTATGGTTTCAGATGAAGTTCGGAATAAATCTTATTGTGAAACCCAGTGAATTCGGCAACACCGCTACGCGACGAAAACAAACACACTTCACATCAGAAAAAGAGCAGTGTCGTATTTTAGGATTTGTTGATTCCCTTTGCTGTGTGCTTTCTTGTTTATTCATTCGTATAAATTCGTTTGCCTTGTCTGCTCCGTTTTCGGTGTTTCCTCGTTGTTTTCTTGAACATTGTGTAGTACTGATACTCTTTTTGTGTAGTTTTGTACTTGAGTTTTACTAGTCGATTGATAGTCGAGTGCCGTGACAAATTATAGACAAAATGAAGTGCATGTTTTTTTTTGCGAAAATAAAGGAGAAACCCAATTTATGTAAGTAGTTTATTTCAAGTGAGATACTACAGCTATTTTATTATTATTGACAACTTATTCATACCACATACTCGAAGTCAAAAATTTTAAGTCCTGTTCTGATGACACGTTCAAATATTGCGCAAACTCTGTAGTAGGTCAATTTGCGCTGTAGGGTGCCAGGTTATGCAGTACTTATTAGCGTTCTAGTATTTATTATATTTCTGTGATTCTAACTGAGTTTTCCTATCTGCGTATGGTTGTTTGGCTTATTGCGAAAGGGATGAGGAGGAGGAAGATATTATAAATCAACGCAGGGTGGCTCAAGGATTGATTTGGAAGTTAATGGTTCCAAATTACTAATAGAACGCCAATTTGTGTCTGATGAACGATCTGGGTTCTTCACTTGTTGGCGTTTTGACGGGTGAATTTATATTTCGACTGTCCCGAGACCTCCAAAGAGTGGAGTTTGAAACTGGTTCAGATTTTTTATTCGATGATTCGATGAGAAAGGAGGCTGTTGACCAGTGGCGGCTGCTCAATAGGTGCACATGTGCACGTGTACCCCCAATTAATATCTTCATCTGAAGGAATTTACCTTTGTGTTTGACGTAAACGTAACGTTTTGGTTTTATATTTGGGTATGTATTTAATTTAATTTTTCATTTCCGACGTTCCGGTTCTGTATGTATTTCTGACTCCAGACGGCAAGCGAACTTCGAACGTCAATGCAATAATGCAAATAATACGCGTAGAGTCGTATACGCTAGACGGCAGTCGGTACACTGCACATCCGAAGTGGGCCTTGATTGGAGCACCAGCGACCCCGCGCGCCCCAAACGTCCCGCTAGAGTCCACAAGATTTAGCAGACATAGGTACACATGCAGAATGTGTACGCGTAGGCTACGTCATGGATAAAGAACTACGGTGTTACGATGTACCGATGTACGTCGTGTGTAGGTGATATAATTCTTTATTTATGGGTCTATGGGTGAGATGCTGTCTACCTTGTTTGCTGTATTCGCGCAATTATGACCGAAAATTTGGAGAATCTAATTTGCATTAGCGTACAATATTCAAAAACAATTCGTTTTTCTTTGCTAACATCAGAAGAAAAATAAAAAATCGAAAGTGCCGGTCGTCCAAATCTGAATTTATCGATCACGCATACAAGAGTATTTTGCGAACTTTGGCGTATCTAGGTTGCGACGTGGCAGCGGGTGAATTTGCACTGAACAGGTAGAAAAGGGATGTTTCCGGGATTCTCGATGAACCACAGAAAAAAAGTGGGTAAAATCATAGATCTGTTCTTCTCTGTAACCGACCTGGAAAGCCCATTCCAGTAGGAAACTTTGTGGTATAATAAAACAAAAAATATGAATTTTGAACACAATGCATCACATCTCCCCTTTTGAGTTTCTAATATACTTCATCCCCTTTTTCCCCCTTTTTTTTTATCAATATTGACGAATAAATCTTCTGTTTCTCACGTAGATTCTTCCACTTGGCATTTTGATGGTATACTTCCTGTAAGGTCCAGGTGTTTTCAGAAATATTGTGTTTGTAGATTTTGATACAAATATCGTTCGTGAAATTACCGAAAAGCAACAAACTTTCATTTTACAATCGAGAAATTTTGCGTGCAAAATTTCATCTCTAGTGGTATTATACAGGATGAGTCTTTGACTTGTACATATATTTTAACTGTAGATTCCTCTCATCAAACGAAACACTTTTTTCCTTTACTATTTTTCAAAATTCGGTTTGGTTTCGAAGATACAGGGTGTCGAAAATCCATGAAAAAAACACTTTTCTGTTTATATCTTCGGAACCGTTATTTCGAATGAACTGAATTTTGGTTGAGTTTTTACTCCATTCATGGTGCATATTCCTCAATCAAAACCTATTTAATATCTCTCCTAGTATAAAAGTTACAGGGTAGTCGACTCATCAATACACGCTAAAACACCATAAAATCACTTTGAAAAGATAAACGGTTCATATTTTCGAAAGAATCAATCATTTAAGAAACTAAAAGTATTCTTATTTTTTTTCAATAAAACGCGTCGTTTCCGAGTTATTTTACCCAGAGAAAGGACCCCGCACAAATTGAATGGGAAATGGATCCCAGTCGAATTGGCTGAAATTTGGATATGTTGCAGTTTATGTCTTTCTGATCAATAGTCTCCATGGGCCCGAGACATAAAAATGGACAGTTCTTTCGGTATCGCAGGTCGAAAGTTGCAACTAGTGCACGCAATCAAAAATGAATTCCCATCTATTAGGTACTTTGGGCGACGGCATGCATACGTGGCATGAAATTAAAATATGTATTTAAATGTGAATTACTGCAGGGTTTGAATTTTCTTGTTGTGTTGTATTTCCGGCATCTAGCACTGTTACTGTTTCACTGTTTGAATTAGTATAGTTGAAGGGTAGCGGATAGCCTTATAACGCGCGTAATAGATGGGAATTCATTTTTGATTGCGTGCACTAGTCGCAACTTTCGACCTTCGATACCGAAAAAACTGTCCATTTTTAGGTGTCAGGCCTATGAAGACTATTGATCAGAAAAGTATAAACTACAACATATCCAAATTTCAGCCAATTCGACTGGGATCCATTTCCCATTCAATTTGTGCGAGGTCCTTTGACGAAAAAATCATTAATTTCGAGAATAATCTGAATGCGTCTCTGGATTAAATATCATCGAATATTATTCCTTCTCTGGTCTTTAAACGAGTTCACAATGTTGTCACAATATTTATCAACTTTGTCGAGATATTTGAATAATAAAATCCCGAAAATGTGGGAGATAAAATTGAAATTAATGAAAACTGAAATGATACCTTATAATCTGAGTCGATGTTTTCATCTAAACAATATCCTCCTGGAATTTTATAAACTCGACACGGTTAAGATTATAATAATTCACATCACATAATAAAACACATTAGAACAATAATTCACTGAATGTATTCAGAACTTCACATAATGTTTACAGTTTGTTCAGAGACTCTGGTTTGTTATTGTTTATAGTTGACTGCAGATACCTAACCAATCTTTCGGTTTTCGCTCGACGCATGCGTGGTTAAATTGGCGGCAAACTCGATTTATGATGGAAACGGCAAAATTCATAGATATTTATACCACGGTACACAAGTGTATCGTGATTTATTCTATGGTTCGTAATAAATCCTTAACCTCAATGGAAATATCAGAAAGCTGACAACATTTCCTTGAAATTTCTGTGCGAACATTCACAGAATGGATACAAAATAGATTAGGTTAGGTTGTTTAATAATGAATTCTGATGATCTGAATTAAAAGTCTTTTTTCATGATATTGTTCGGGAATTTCGTGGAAGATATGAACAAGTTAATAGTGTTCACAAACTAATCTGCAGAAAAATCGAAGAAGGAACTTATTTTGGTGTGAGAAATGTGGGTTTTCAGTTGCAGATATAATTCGATGAAACTAACTGTTTTTGTTGAAATTATCGTGTTTGCAACATTTTCATTCCAGTAAGGTTAGTACTTGAGTATTCCCTAAATGTATAAACTCAATTCCTATCGAGAAATATGAACTTTCCAACAATTCCAGAAGATCATTTCAGGAACGTATTGAGCCCATTTTTTTTTCAAATGGTTATATCTTTTTAACAGAGCCGAATTCGGAAAAATGGAAAATGAAAAAAGGTTTCTTTTGACCTCAAGAATCTTCAGTTAAAATATATGTACAAGTCAAAGACTCACCCTGTATATGAAAAAACAATTTTTCATGAGATATTTTTGGGAAATCGAGAAAAATATGAACAAGTTATTAGTGTTCACAAACTAATCTTCAGGAAAATAAAAAAAAAACTTATTTTGGTGGGAGAAATATGGCTTTTCCATTGCAGAAATAATCGGACAAAACTGAGTGTTTTCAGAAATATTGTGTTTGTAACATTCTTAACATTCTTTCTTTATTCAAATGAAATTATTACTGGAGTATTTCCTGAATGTATCAACGCAATTTCAATCGAGAAATATGAACTTTGCATCAATTCCAGAGAATCGTATCAGGCACGTATTTGGCCGAATGATTTTTTCAAATGGCTATATCTGTTCAACAGAGCCGAATTCGAAATAATGGAAAATGAAAAAAAGTTAAAATATATGTACAAGTCAAAGACTCACCCTATACAGGGTGTTTCACCATAAACTGGACAAACATATATAGCCGTGTAGTTGACATCGAGAAAGTCATTTTTGCATCATGACATATACCCCGTTTTCGACGCATAATCGAGATACAGGGTGCTTAATGTCAACTTTGAGCAATCTTCTGATAACAGTGGTAAGTTATGCGTGATATTTGAAATAACGGTTCCTGGTCACATCTTAGTATTTTTGAAGGCTCAATTGAATTGTGGTGTAGAATTTTGCAAAAAGGAATTCAAAACGGCGGAAAACCTGCAAAGTCGAAATTTTTTTTTCTCGGTTGCCAATTTGGAAAGCATTATCTCAACATACTCGATTTTCTAAGATTTTCTGTGAAAAATTTTTTTCAAATTTCGAACTCAACTTTTTTTTTACATGTCTTCAGTGAAAAAAAAAATTCGGCCGAAATTGTTGAAATTTTTCATGGTTGAACTATTTTTCATTCTGAATACTGTGGTTAGACGATTGCAGTAAGTCAATTGCTGCAAATCGACTTCAGAAGAAGTGCGTCCGAGAATTAAGCAACCGATTAAATAAAGGCACTTACCTCAGAAATATAAGTTGACGGCGATCGTAGGTGGTCAACTACTAAGTTAGCAGCCGAAAGGGGGTATAAGGAGTGGAAACAGGGAAATACCTTTCCTTTAGATGGACGTCGTTAGTAGCGACCAATTCACCAGTTACTCAAGTTCCAAGTTGCTTAACCACAGGCGAACTTATTCCTCAGAGGATAGCACAAAATATTATGGTGACGCGATCAGACGATTTTATTCTTTCTCAACGAAAGTATTCAACACGAATTTTATTCGCTTTAGAAGGCACTATTAAATTAGTTTGCTTTTAACCAACTTTTATGCACGATGTGTAAACAATGAAATTGAAAATTGACATTATTATCTCTCGCGCGCACTCGCAAGAAAATACTTCCGCAGATTGTCACCAGAGTGAGACGGTTCTCGAGTCGTTGAAGGTGAAGCAAGTCACGTAGGCAACACACGTTCACGACGTAACATGCCGCCCGCCCTGAAGGATCCCTTCAGTAAGAACTGGAAGGAGTGAACAGACGAAAGAAAAAAGTCATCTACTGACTTGGAAGAGGACACAGTTTGACGATTGGTCGTCGAACTGTCCCAGAAGGGGTAGCAACATCGGCCACACGAATTGTGGAGTCAGCTCCAGGAAAAACAGATGATATACGGCCTATACTCCACTTTAGAGGAGGAAGATTGTCGTCTCGAATGATGACAACAGTGCCTGGAAGGACAGGGGTAGACGGCTGCAACCACTTATGACGTTGCTGCAAGGTATGCAAGTATTCCTGACGCCAACGCTTCCAGAAGTCCTGCTGGAATCGCTGGACCAATTGCCAACGAGATAAACGATTCACAGACACGGAACTGACATCATGGTCAGGAGGAGCGCTGAGGGGGCGGAAAATCAAGAAATGCCCTGGTGTGAGGGCCTCAAAATCCGAAGGGTCAGATGAGGGAAGATACAGAGGACGGGAGTTGAGGATGGCCTCAACCTGAGTGCAGACAGTGAGAAATTCCTCATAAGTGAGTTTCTGCTCGCCGATGACGCGAGTGAGATGATGCTTGGCAGATTTTACAGCGGCCTCCCAAAGGCCGCCAAAGTGAGGACTGGAAGGCGGTATGAATCGCCAATCAGTTCCGGAGGACGAAGCGGCATCGCAAAGACTCTGCTGATGTTGTGGAGCAGACAATAAGCGGCCAAGATCACGAAGGTAGTTATGAGCACCAACGAAATTGGTCCCGTTATCGGAAAAGATGACGGAAGGGTGACCTCGGCGCGCAACGAACCGCCGATAAGCAGCGATAAACGCTGGAGTGGACAGCTCAGATGCCAATTCTAGGTGAACTGCCTTGGTAGTGAAACAGATGAAGACAACCAGATATGCCTTTGTGCTGACAGCCCCTCGTAATCGCGCACTCGTGACATAAAAGGGTCCGGCGTAGTCTACACCAGTGGTAAGAAAGGCCATGGCAGAGGATAGTCGCTCGGGAGGCAGATTGCCCATTGGCTGTACCATGGGACGAGGTTTGCAGGAGGAGCATCGATTGCACCTGCGTAGTCGATTGCGTACAACATTGCGTCCATCCAGAATCCAGTACCGGCGACGAATGTACGAATGAGTGGCCAAGGCGCCAGCGTGCAGGAGACGATAATGGGCATCATCGATGATCAGATGAGTGACATGGCTTTTCTTTGGAAGAAGAACAGGATGTTTGTGTCTATACGGCAACAAGGCCGCCGACAGGCGGCCTCCAACACGAATAATTCCTTGCTGGTCACAGAAAAGGTGAAGCTTCATGATGAGCCGGAGACGAGAAGATGGTTTCCGAAGCTCAGTCAGCTCCTCGGCAAAATAAACGGATTGAACGAAACGTATCAAGCAGGCCTCCGCCTCCTGGAGCTCAACAGAGGAAAGAAAACCTGACCGAGGGGGTGATAGACCACGAGTATTCATTATGAATCTTCGACAAAAGGCGGTGACCCGCTTCGAAGTCGAAGATATGAGGAAAAGCGGTCAATGAAGGTGGGTTCATCGGAGATAGCCGCGAACATCAAAGCGGAGATTGGCTTTGCTTCCTCGTCCACTCGATCAGTTTGAGAGGAATCAACAGAGGAAACAGGCCATAAGGATAAGTCGAAAGACAACCAGTGAGGACCCCGCCACCACAATGGGTGATGATGAATGTCTGTAGGCATCAGTCCTCGAGAGGCACAATCAGCTGGATTGTCCTCAGACACTACATGTCTCCAGCGATCAGAGGGAATGAGCTCCTGTATTTCAGCAACCCGATTGCCAACAAATGTCTTCCACCTGTGACTCTCACCACGGATCCACGACAAGGCCACAGAGGAATCACAGAAGGCCATGCACTCAGCGCCGAGATGTTCCAACACGCGAGTGGGCAGATGGTGCATGAGCTTGGCGAGAAGATGGGCCCCGCATAGCTCCAAACGAGGCAGAGTTATGGCCTTGCAAGGAGCAATTTTTGATTTAGCTGCTAGAAGGGACACCTGATAATGACCAGACGATGCCAAAGTGCGGAGATAAACGACCGCAGCGTAGCCTGATTCAGAGGCATCACAGAAGCCGATCAGCCGATGCGCAGAAGAAGAAACGTCAGGGATGAATCGTGGTATGTAGAGCTCTGCCAAAGTGGGGAGCTGGGACTGAAACTGCAGCCATAGGGGCTGAACCTCATTCGAAAGAGGTTGGTCCCACTCCAGATGGAGTAGGCAGAGCTGACGGAAGAAGATTTTAGCATAGAAGGTAACAGGAGTTAACCATCCCAGGGGGTCGAAGATTCTAGCCATCTGACTCAACACGGTTCGCTTGGTGATGACCGTTGAAGTCGAACGAACAGAATAGAAGAAGTGATCAGAAGAAGGATTCCACCCAAGTCCCAAAATCTTGAGACCTGGCTCACGATCGAGAAGAAGAGGATCGGTAGAGGAAGATTCTCTACGATGATCAGCTGGAATACCGTCTAGCAGAGGAGGATGATTGGTAGCCCATTTGCGCAACTCAAAGCCGCCCGCCCTGAGCAGGTCCTGCACCTGCTGCCGCAACTCAAGAGCTTCAGCTTCGGATGAACAGCCCGTCAAGATGTCATCAACATAAATTTCATCCAGCAAGACTTGCCTGGCAGCAGGAAACTTGGGTCCGTCATCCGAAGCCAGCTGCCGAAGGGTCCGAAGTGCCAAGAAGGGAGCAGAAGAAACGCCATACGTGACGGTGTTCAGGCGATAATATTGGAGCGGTTCGTGTTTGCTGAAACGCCAGACTATACGTTGATAGTCCCTTTGCTCAGGGAGTATCAGGATCTGTCGATACATCTGTCTAATATCGGCGGTTAAGACGAAGCGATATAGACGAAAGCGAAGCAGGAGGGTGGAAATGTCCGCTTGCAGCTTCGGACCAGTAAGCAGAAGATCGTTAAAGGATTTGCCATTAGCGGGTGCACAAGAGGCATTGAAGACCACACGAATTTTGTCAGGAGGATCATCTGGACGATGTACGGGATGATTGGGAATATAATATGGCTCATATCGCGGACAATCAGAAGACTCAGGGACCAGTTCCATATGGCCACTCTCGAGATAATCTCGCATGAACTCATGATAAGCGACACGAAGAGTAGGGTTGTTGTCCAGACGCTGTTCCAGTCGAATGTACTGTCTAGTCGCCACGTTGACGGAGGTGCCCAGCCGAGACGATGCCAAGGGCAAACCAACAGTGTACCTTCCATTGGAGTCGCGGGTGACATCAGCGCAGTATGTCATCTCACACTCTCTCTCGGCAGGGGTCAGCGGAAGCACGTCAGGTACCTTATCAAGTTCCCAGAAGCGCCGAACGATGTTGACAAGTTCGTGATCCGAGTGCTGTGCGGAGGGTGAAGGAATAGTTTGAAGATCAGGGACGGCAGAAGAACTTATCATAACAGAAGGTGAGATTTGAGGAGATGTGTCAGAAGATTCAGTCTTGTCACGAAGGGAAGGGCAGGCAGACTCTGAGCGAGGGGAATCAGGATGAGAAGACGGTGAAGAAGACACAGCAGATGATGACCCTGCAGAAGACGAGGGAGAAGCGTGCTGCCGTGAAACCCGATGACAACTGGGGACATGTCGAGCGCGACCATTGGCAGTGTCAGGTGAGAAGGAAACATGTTTAGTCTTCTTGCGATGGCGAGCGTAGGGCCCATAAAGCACCCAGCCTAAGGTGGTAGACAACGCCCCCGGAAGTTCAGACGATGGACACAGCGTGCCAGGAAGAATAAGATGAGGGAGCACATCCGATCCAATCAACATCCCTATGATACGAGGCAGATAGAAGAGTGGGTCAGCTAGGTTGAATTGCTGAAACTCGGGCCATCGGCCATTAAACGCTTGGACAGGGAGAGGATCTATGGGGCTGTCAACAACGTAGGCCTTGATGATAAGATGAGGGGGATCCCCTTGGTGACAGAGACTAACGTATGCGTATCCTTGGATGCGAAACTGATCTGCGTTAGTGAGGGTGCGAAGTTGAACAACTTCAGGGTGAATGCGCAGACGAAGCTTGGTGGCCCAAGCGCGGGTGATTAATGTGTGTTGGCAGCCTGAATCGAGAAGAGCTCGGCCGAATACAACATTCCGCTGGTTATCTAAGCGGATCCAGGCGGTAGGCATAAGGAGGCCAGGATCTTTGGTCTGGCGCAAGGAAGATCGCGGAGATGAAAACAGATGACTATTTGGCAGGGTTAGATGACGGCGAGATGACCATACTCGAAGTCATTCGGTACCACTTCCGGATGAGTGGCAAGAATTACGGGAAGATATAGCGGGGGAAGCCCGATGAGAAGCTGAGCCTGCCGATGAAGGTATATTACGCAGTCTACCCCTCACTGCAGTGCCCCGAGAGGTGGAGGCACGGGCTGGCGGCTCTGATGTAGCAGAAGATTGAGAAGGAGGCTGATTCGATGGTTTCTCCTCCGGTTGGGTACCAGAAGAGGGCGTGGAGCCCGCAGAGGCTAGATGAAGTACCGTATGGTGACGTTCCCCGCATGTGTGGCAGCACTGATCCGAACCACAATCAACAGTGGCGTGGAACGATGACATGCAATTTCTGCATAATCGCCTCTCAGTTACGAAAGATCTTCGCTGATGAATGGTCATGGCTTTGAATTCACGACACTGTCGAATGGAGTGGTTTGCCGAGCAGAACACACATACAGACGACGAGCTAGAGGCTTGAGGAGGACGTACCCCTGTAAAGGCATGACGACGAGAGGACGGACCAGCTGAGGAGGGAGCAGACGATGAAGGAGCAGACGCTAACCCCGCTGGTGATTGGGTTCTGGTCGGCCTCTTTGGCGCAGATGCACGGAATGAGGTGATGGAAGTGCTTTCCAACACTCGCAATTGTCGATTGGTAAATTCGAGCAATTGTGCGAGATTGGGAAACTCATCAGAGGATAACTGCCCTTCGAACAGCTGGCGAGATGGTATGTCCAGGTTGCGCAAGGCAAGGGAAAACAGAAGATAATCGGCTAGATCTGGAATGGACAATGCCTTGAGGGCGTTGATGGCATTTTGATGCGTGGTGGCGAATTGTTGTAATTGGGGCAAGGAAGAAACAGATGCAGGCCGCGAATCCAATATCTGGTTTACATACAAGTCAGCCAGCCGACGGGGATTTTGGTACCGAGCGTAAAGGGCCTGATAAGCTAAAGGGTAGTTTAGGGAATTTAGTTCGAAGCCGGAGATGACAGAAGCCGCTTCACCAGATATAGCAGAAGTTAAAAGGTGAAATTTCTGAACAGGCGCCAGGGAACTGTTCAGATGCACAAGAGCATCGAAAAGTGCGATGAAGCTGGGCCATTCTTCGATTTTGCCATGAAAACATGGCAACTCGACCCGAGGAAGTGGAAGGTCCACAGGGGATGACCCGGTCTTTGCGACCGACGCAGATGCAGTCAGCTGACTATGAGCAGCGCGGATCTGCAGACAGATCTCAAAGAATGCCGCGAATTTCGATGGCGACCTGTCCCGATCCGCCTCCTCCAGCTGAGAGTTCAGTTTAACTATCAACTCATCAGCTTCTTTGAAGGCCTTCTCGATTTTAAATAACTCAGCCAGGCACATATTGGCCACATCCGATTCAGTAGTCAGCCCCTTAATCAACTTAAATAAGGTTGAAGCTGCTGCGAAAGCATTTTCTCGCTTGATGATGAATTCACTGATCGTAGCTTTCAATTTATCCGTCGACGGCATTTTTACTTCGCGAGCAACCCCGGTAAGTAAAATGAATTCCGAAGATGTTACCGGAATGAACAGACGATTAATGCGAATATGATAAACAGATGATTAGCAATAGCAAAAAACAAATAAGAATTCCACTGTTAAATTTCCCGAATGAAATGACTACAATGAGAATTGAATTAGAATTTAAGATCTAAAGGTCCCTGGTTTCGGCACCAATAGACGATTGCAGTAAGTCAATTGCTGCAAATCGACTTCAGAAGAAGTGCGTCCGAGAATTAAGCAACCGATTAAATAAAGGCACTTACCTCAGAAATATAAGTTGACGGCGATCGTAGGTGGTCAACTACTAAGTTAGCAGCCGAAAGGGGGTATAAGGAGTGGAAACAGGGAAATACCTTTCCTTTAGACGTCGTTAGTAGCGACCAATTCACCAGTTACTCAAGTTCCAAGTTGCTTAACCACAGGCGAACTTATTCCTCAGAGGATAGCACAAAATATTATGGTGACGCGATCAGACGATTTTATTCTTTCTCAACGAAAGTATTCAACACGAATTTTATTCGCTTTAGAAGGCACTATTAAATTAGTTTGCTTTTAACCAACTTTTATGCACGATGTGTAAACAATGAAATTGAAAATTGACATTATTATCTCTCGCGCGCACTCGCAAGAAAATACTTCCGCAGATTGTCACCAGAGTGAGACGGTTCTCGAGTCGTTGAAGGTGAAGCAAGTCACGTAGGCAACACACGTTCACGACGTAACAGTGGTGAAAACAGAATGAAAAAATATCCATTGGTTTTATTTTTGTAGCCTTCCAAAGATCACGCTAGGTGTACTTTCTTAATTTTTATTTGAGAAACTGAAGGCCGTACGAAGGTCAAAATTGTGCTGCTGTGCTGCCAGAACGACCCAGATACAAGTATGAAATTATAACAAAAAAAAATTTTTTTTCGAAAGAATAAAAAAAAAATTTGAAAAAAAAAAATTTTTTTTTATTTTTTCCAAAAAACTTCGGTAAGAATCGAACTCTACACTCTCGATTAACTAGGGTTGCTTTGGTAACGGAGATTTATAGGATTAAAATCAATCCAATTCATACTCGTAGAATTCGATTCCTACCAAAATTTTTTTTGAAAAAAATTTTTTTGGTTTATAATTTCATATTTTTATCTGGGTCGTTCTGGCAGCCCATCAGCACAATTTTGACCTCCGTACGGCCTCAAGTTTCTCAAATAAAAATTAACAAAGTACACCGAGCGTAATTTTCGGACGGCTACAAAAAGAAAACCAATTGATATTTTTTCATTCTGTTTTCACGCAAGTATTCAGAATTGAAGATAGTTCAACCATGAAAAAATCCAAAAATTTTGGCCGAAATTTTTTTTCACTGAAGACATGTAAAAAAAAAGTTGAGTTCGAATTTTGAAAAATTTTTTTAACGGAAAATCTTAGAAAATTGAGTACATTGAGATTATGCTTTCCAAATTAGCAACCGAGAAAAAAAAATTCCAACTTTGCAGGTTATCCGCCATATTGAATTCTTTGTCGCAAAATTCTACACCACATTTCAATTGAGCCTTCAAAAATACTGAGATATGACTAGAAACCGTTATTTCAAATATCACGCGTAACTCACAACAGTCACCAGAATATTGCTCAAAGTTGACATTGAACACCCTGTATCTCGCTTATGCGTCGAAAACGGGGTATATGTCATAGGGCAAAAATGACTTTCTCGGTGTCATCTACCCGGCTATATATGTTTGTCCAGTTTATGGTGAAACACCCTGTATATAGGTACGTGTTTTCCAGTTCATTTATTTGAATTTAAATAATTTCGGACAGCACCTATCAAAGAAATCATAAATGACCCCGGATCATTATAGTTGAAGAAATATTGGGAACTTTTTTATACATAATTCGCTATTATTTTATATTGTTTTGAGTTGAGCGATCTGTACCACATTACATGTAGCTCAACTACGTCATTCTACATCTAAATGCAAAATTTCCTCTCGATTGGGTGTGCCGTATTGAAGTTATAGGTAGATACAAAAATTTCGAACGGCCATATTCCCCAGAACGAATTTTGCCCATTATCGAACTCCGTCATCTGAGATCTTAATATACCCATCTAGGTTTTCCTATTCGAGGGTTATCGTCGACACGGATCAGTAAATCGAACCTAGTCGATTGAGACCATTCCTGGCTCAAAATTCGAAAAATACAGATATCCTGTCGAAATGATACAGAGCTCTTGTTCGAGTAGAATGAACAATAGTAAGACATAATTTCTCTTACCATAAGGATTATTCGGATTGTTGCAACAGCAGGAATCATGAAACAGTTTATCGCCACAATAACTGAAAACTGAAGGATCGCATGCTGGACATCGTCTTCTGGATTCATAGGGATTATAAGGATTCATCAAAGAATTAATTCCGTTACTGAATCCAAACCCATTTAAACCTTGTAGTGTGTTTGCCCCGAGAAGGTCGCTGAATCCTTGAAAAAAAAAACTCATTCAGGCACAGTAATAAAAACTATTACTTCGGAAAATTTTCTATTTAACTAATTCTTTTACGAATACTCAATTGAATGTTTCTGATTCCGACTTTATCAATATAATGAGAAGGAAATCAAAATTTTCTATACGAAATCAAGAAGAAACACTGTTCTGATGGTTTGGCATAGAATATCCACTGGTTGGAATTAAATTTTAATGTAATTCGAATGTGTACTAATAAGCGAAATGATAAAGTAATCACTGTGTATTGAGTCCGGAGCAAGTTTGAAATTCTCTCACCTAAACAGCACACTATGAAAAAGTTTAGAACTAAAATGATGCTCTTCATCATGTTGATTCGTTTGATGTCGACAAACTGGCTCAATGATATTCGAATGAGAGAAGTCGCGAATCTGTAACTGTATGTTGAACTGTTCATCGTGGGATTTATGCAAATGACTTCAGTTAACAGTATCTATATAAGTATATTCAGATTTTCGAAGCCGAAATAAAAAAATATTGATTCTTCGTGTATTGAATATATAGAACGGTGACATACTTTTTCATATTTATCTACGTATCATATTATTTAGAATTTCTTTTCGTTTCTCTTGCACCGTAAAATGCGACGACATTATACCATTTTTTTCAGCAGTCCCCCCTAGAGCTTCACAAACGTCTATTAAAAACTCATGAAATGATAATACAGGGTCTTTCACGAGGAACCACACCCATATTTATACGGGAAACTACTGAACGTATTTTCATGAAATTCAGCACTTATAAGTATTTCACGATGCTGATGAAATCTAAAATATTTTCAAGGCATGAGCACCTCGGGTTTTTCCGGAAATGACGTCAACTTCCGTTTTTCAAATTAGAACACCATTATTTTATTGCAGAAATAGATTCCTTAGAAAATTTCAAGTTATTTTGATGTAACATTTTTCAGTTTTGGTTGGAAAATTCTCTCTGAGCGGGAAAATTCGAAAAAAAAATCGAAAATAGAGCTCCGCTGAAACAAGAATAACTTCGAGGTTTTTGGATGGAAAATTTTCATTTTTGGGATTTTTCAAGATGTAAGATTGATGTATCCACTTTGAAAATCGAAATCGTGATTCATGATACAGGGGGTGAAAAAATCGCTTTCAAAGTTAGGGATGACAAAATCGTGAAAAATCAATTTTTTCAAATCAGAACCCCATTTTTTTATGGCAGATATTGAATCTACGTTAAAAAATAATGTGAGTGTATGCATCACACCCTCGCCCTAAAGTTGATATTAACTCAGAAAATATCCATTTTAGGGCAAGGGTGTGATGCATACACTCACATAATTTTTCAACGTAGATTCAATATCTGCCATAAAAAAATGGGGTTCTAATTTGAAAAAATTGATTTTTCACGATTTTGTCATCCCTAACTTTGAAAGCGATTTTTTCACCCCCTGTATCATGAATCGCGATTTCGATTTTTAAAGTGGATACATCAATCTTACATCTTGAAAAATCCCAAAAATGAAAATTTTCCATCGAAAAACCTCGAAGTTATTTTTGTTTCAGCGGAGCTCTATTTTCGATTTTTTTTTCGAATTTTCCCGCTCAGAGAGAATTTTCCAACCAAAACTGAAAAATGTTACATCAAAATAACTTGAAATTTTCTAAGGAATCTATTTCTGCAATAAAATGATGGTGTTCTAATTTGAAAAACGGAAGTTGACGTCATTTCCGGAAAAACCGGAGGTGCTCATGCCTTGAAAATATTTTAGATTTCATCAGCATCGTGAAATACTTATAAGTGCTGAATTTCATGAAAATACGTTCAGTAGTTACCCGTATAAATATGGGTGAGGTTCCTCGTGAAAGACCCTGTATAGGTACGAAAATCACAATGTGGTGCTATTAATTCATCTATCAACGCCGCCGTATACATTGATCAGACTGCTCCCTGTTCGGATGCAAAACAATTCGTTACAAAGTATCACTGATGCTTGCGATACCTTCTGCCAATTTTACAATTTGAGCGGCATCAAAAATGAAATAGAATTGTAGCAGAGGACATGGCAAGGGAACCTGGAGGTAATTTCAAAGAGCTGACAATTTTTGATGTTTTGGGAGAAACAGGAGAATTGTTTCCCGAGACTGAGAAATTTTAAAATTTTTATCGCTCTATCGTGCACTTCTTGCACTGTGGAGCGATCATTCTGCAGCCTTCGTAGGATCAAACCTGGCTAAGGAGTACGATATTTGAGAGTTAACTCACTTCAACCATAGAGTTGTTGAGGAAGTCGGTAATAATCCAAGAAGGTTGTGTTTTGGTTAGTTTGAAATTTTTATTCGGTTTTATTTTTATATGAATTATACAGGTTGTTCCTAAGGAAGTGTATCAACGCGGTCAACTGTAGATTTCTCATGAAGAAATAACATTTTTTTCTCTTACATTTTTTCCTCCGGGTCTTCGTTTCAGAGGTATAGACTGTATAGAGTGTCAGAAATTTATATTTCTTCAGTTTTTTGCCAATATCTCAGGATCCGTTTGAATTACAGAATTGAGTTTCTTTACATACATTGGCACTAATAATAGCTACTTTCTTGCACTTTACTCGGTTTTACTAGACGTGCCAGTATCGGAGATATTGAATTTGAACCAAGGTTTTACCCCAAGGTTTACACCACTGGACAAATTTGCAGATTTGCACAGCAAATTCTGATGCACTAATGTGTTTTACTCAAAAAAGGTAGCTACTCCTGGTTCATTGCTCTAAAATGAACCGTTTTCGAGAAAACTGGCATATTATGAATCAAAAACAATTGGCTAACGCATTGAAATTTCTTTGTAATTGGAGAAATGAGAAGTGATAGGTAATTAACAAATTTATCAATTTCAACAAAATTTGAACACTAGGTTTTCAAGTTTAAGCTTGTAGTTTCAGAGGGGTCTCCTCAGGAGACCTAGGAGTAATCAGGATAAACAATATATCAATCAGGATAAACATTAAACAATATATCATTATTTTCAGCAACTATACTTAGTTAATTATCACTACTCATTTTTCCAATCACAAAGAAATTAACAAAGCGTTAGCAAATTGTTTTTGATCATAAAATGCCAGTCTTCTCGAAAACGGTTCACTTTAGAGTATTGAACCCGGAGTATCTTTTCTATATAAAACACATTGGCGCATCAAATCTACATCAGGATAGAAAGAAGTATATTCTTCGTTGCACAGTTTTTCATTATAATCGGATGAAATTAATTAATTCAAACGCATTTACATGTAAAAAGCTTCTATATCTAATTGATAATTAACATTGAATAACTTAGACGTCTGTAAGACTGTAAATAATTCACCATTCCGTTGGTCATCGAGAGAAATAATCTTTGTCGTATTACTCTGGGGATCAGACTTTAAAATTAATAAGCAAAAATGTGGCCAAGTAAATAGATAAATCTTTTATAATCAATAAGAATAATAGGGGTCCCAGCACGGAACCTTGAGGAACCCCACAATCGATTAATCGAATAGGTGGAATCAACCTTAACACGCATAGTTGATTTTACTGAGTACGACACTGGAAATATGATATTTGGTATACATAATCCAACAGATGCTATAGAGTGTCACAAATTCTGAAAAAATTATTCAATTCTGGTATAAAGTACCAGAAACATGGTCGAATGAAATTGTAAAGTATGCCTCGTCAAATTCATAGTTGTATCGATGCTAGAGGTGGCAATACTGATCATCAAAATCATTAGAATAGACAATAGTTTTTTTTTATCGACTTCAATAGAAATTTACTCCTTGTTATTTGTTCTCTTATCAAGAAAATTGTATTCACTTCCATTTTATTTTTTCAATAAACTTGGTTTGGAAAATATAGCTTTACTCCTCAATAATTTTTTGGTAATAAATTATATTTATCGAAATTACTGGGTGATCCCATATAAGTTCAATTGTGTTTATATGGAAAGGAATGAAAATTCAATTGATTCGAAACAATATACTGAGGGCATCTGAAAGATACTATAGTTTTATCAAAACGATGAAGCCGGAAGTATTTTTGAGTTGAGACATGTATATTTCAGGATCGTATAGATAGGAAATTATTCTAAAAAAAACAAGAAAATCCAACGAGCTACTATATTTTTTCTGCAATTGTGAAGATCCCTCAATTGGGGGGACTATTTCAAGGGGGCAGTCACCTTTACGGAAAACAAATGCTCGAGCGCCAGCCTCAATAGGTTTAACAAGATTGTGCTGACTTGACTAGAACTCTCCATTTCTACCGAGGTAGCTTTTATACAGTGGAGAAGGGTTCGGTTTAATCTACGAAGTTGGCGATTAAAAGGTTTCTTTCGATAATGCTGCCAAAGAAAAAAATAAAGGTTCACAACACCAAAATGGATTTTTAAGATTTACTGACCTCAAACAGAAATTATAATTGATTGATGAAAATTAAGAATGAGAAATGAAAACTGATCTTATTCACAAATAAAATATGAGAATGAAAAAAACTAATGTATCGGTAATTATTCAACAAGAGTTAATCAAATACAAAAATGAACGGCGAACGGTTAAGCAAGACGGTCGGACGAGGTGAGCGAAAACGAGAATTGGGTGGTAAACAGGAAAGTACGGGAGAAACGAAGCAAAACTTCAAGACTCGACAGGCCACGGAAAAATATCGTATAATGTAACAAACTACAATGATGTGTTCAACACTCAAATATTGAAGAAAAACTATCGGCGAATGCTTAGACTTTGTCGGATAGGGTAGGGAACGGGGAGCCTGTGGCAGCACCAACGTCCAGCTAGTTGACAAAAGGTGAAGCGCGGTCGTAACCCCATTGTGATCTCGCCGATGTCAACCAACAAAGACGTCGCCGTGAAAAACGAATCGTCGAGAACATCTGAGTAAAATAGGAATTGGGTACGGTTGTGAACCAACAACGCCCAGACAAGCAACTCCAGGAAAATGGTACATATTTCCTTCAACCTTCAGCGAATTGAGAAAGGGTGAAGCGCGGTCGTAACCCCGTTGTGATCTCGCCGATCTCAATTCCCAAAAAGGTCGCCGATGAATACAGAGATAAAGGTTGCCATTCAGAGCGAGTAGGGAAATTAATCCGATAGAGGCGCTACCGTGCATTTTATGGCATGTCTCCATAGAACTCACATCATCACTATAAGTTCTATGAATATGTCTATCCTTATGAATGAAATGTACAATGGCGCTCTCTATCCGAAAATCACTGAACTATGAAATTAGTGAATATGTGGGTAAAGCAGGAACTTTTTCCCGCCATATATTCGAATTTGGCCATTCTCTGCCAATTCCGTATTTCAAGTTGTTTTTCTGAACGAAATTATCTGTAGATTCACTTTCGGAAGTTGAATTATTTTCATGGGTTTTTCGTTTGAAATAAAACAGAAGCATGAGTTGGCTCATTTTCTTCTTTTTTCGAAAGAAAAAAAAAATGAACTTTCGAAGTGAAATCGATTTAAATTATTTCATTAAAAACTCCAATCCTTTCTGAGTTTACCCACAAAATTTCAGTTCTCAAAGTGAAACCATTTTCAATTGCAACTTGTAATAAAAACACAGTACATTGAACGCCCACCTTGAGGCCACACAAAGGAAACATAATACAAGATGAAATCTTGAGAGAAGAATGAGTTAGACAAGTAGTTCCAGAAAAATGGAACCCCTCGACTTGGCGAAATCTCTCGTAGTCTCTATTTATCCGTCAACCTTCAGTGAAATAAGAAAGGGTGAAGCCCCAGGTCCGCCCCAGGCCCCGCACCAGCATAGGCCTCCAAATGGACTAAAAGTACAAATGAGTTGAAAAGAAAAATAATTTATCAGGCCCCATGATGGCGGAGGCCGAAGGCCTCCTTATTAGTCCATGTCCCACAAATAATTTTTTTATTTGTGAATACATAATTCTATTTTGTATGAAAAACTATTCGAAGGTCGAAAAAGTCTAGCCACTTCGCCATGAATCCAGAAAAGCTCAAATAACTCGGGAATTACTGAATTTAGGAGCAAGAGCACCTTAGAGTGCTATCACTTTTTTCCTTTGCAAAATCCAACGCAATCATAAAAGAAATAGGGTTCTAATTTGAGAAACAGAAGTCATGGCCAATTTTCGATCACAGTTTTCGACACAACCTGTGATGATATTCATGAAATTCGAAAGATGAACGGATGTTCAGAATGAGAAAAATTAACATAATACTGACTATGAATATTTTACTTTTTTCAGTTTTTTCTCGATATTTCGAAAACTGTTTGACTTAATACAATTAACTGAAATGTATTCACCATTGAATACTCAATCATATCAGAAACGAACAAATTGAAAAAAAAATTAACAAATATACAGGGTGAGTCTTTGACTTGTACATATATTTTAACTGTAGATTCCTCTCATCAAACGAAACACTTTTTTCCCATGCCATTTTTCAAAATTCGGTTTGGTTTGGGAGATACAGGGTGTCGAAAATCAACGAAAAAAACACTTTGCTGTTCATATCTTCGGAACCGTTATTTCAAATGAACTGAATTTTGGTTGATTCTTTACTCTATTCATGGTGCATATTCCTCAATCGAAACTTATTCAATATCTCTCCTAGTTCAAAAGTTACAGGGTGATCGACTCATAAATTCATGCAAAAACACTATCAAATCACTTGAAAAGGATAAACGGTTCATATTTTCGAAAGAATCAACCATTTTAGAGAATAAAAGTATTCCTATATTTTTTCAATAAAACGCGTCGTTTTCGAGTTATTCCTAAATGTATACGAAGAAATTTGAGGAAAAAATCATGAATTTCGTAAAAAATCTGAATGCTTCCCTGGATTAAATATCATCGAATATTGTTTCTTCTCTGGTCTCTTAACAAATTAACAATGTTGTCAATGTTTATCAACTGAATTCCGAGAAGCATGAAATTACACAGTTTATAAGCAAGTTTCTATCAAAAATTTATTGATACCCGTCCTTCAGGAAAATATCTATCTTCTTAACAATATCCTCTTGGAATTTTTAATCGACCCTACACGGTTTTCACATCACAAATCACAAGCATCACCTGTTTGCTTTATTCTCTGCGAGTAAATAAATAAATGAATTGAATCCATAATCCATGTAGAAAGGTTATCGCGTTTAAGCGTCGTTCATTTTATCACAGACTGGCTGGCCTGTGATGAGACACAGAACAACGGCTTGTCTTGCGTGGCGGCTACATCGCAGCCGGCAGCGCACCGCGACTGAAATTTAGATCGGCGAGAATCAGAACTACTCGTTTGGCATTTCCAAAGAGCAATGCGTAGAAGCCTTTAGCGAAAAGTAAACAATACTAGTTCTTCCGTTATAACGATAGGGGACGTTCTGCTTTCTTGAGTTCGCCTATATCATTGTTAAAGAGAAATTCGGCAATCTGGCATCGTCTTCTCTAGAATTCTGTGATCACTATCACAGAGGAGATGGATTAGGTTAGGTCATTGACATTGACCTCGAATCAGATGACTTTGATTAATGGAGTTAGGATAGGTTAGTGAGAAACTAATTTTTATAAGATAGTTTCAGGGTATCGAGGCAAATATGAACAAATTATTAGTGTTTACAAACTAATCTTCAGGAAAATCGAAGAAGGAACTTATTATGGTGTGAGAAATATGGGATTTCAATTGCAGAAATGATGGGACAAAACTTAGCGTTTTTGTTAGGAAATATCGTGTTGGTAACATTCTTATTCAAATAAGGTTAGTGCTTGAGTATTTTCTAAATGTATCACCCAGAATATCTAATAATCACATCAATTTCAATTGAAAAATATGAACTTTGAGGTGTTTGTAGATAATAATATCAGGCACGCATTTAGCACAATTTTTTTTTTCAAATGGCTATATCTCTTTAACCGAGCCGAATTCGGAAAAATGGAAAATGAAAAAAAGGTTTCTTTAGGCCTCAAGCGAATCTACAGTTAAAAATTATGTACAAGTCAAAGACTCACCCTGTATTTCCACTCCCTGTAAAACCAGTGCTCAGGCTCGAATAATTTTTTTCCGCAAATGGCTAGGAAATTTTGACATTCCTAACAAAATTTGTCATAGAAAAAGTCAAGATTTCACAACTGTTATGGAATATTCCTTCCTTAATGACATTTCCTTACAGTTGTCAGTGTTCTACATAAGCATATTCGTACTTTTCTCTAGATTTCTTTGGCAATAATTCTAATGAAGTAGTAATTGATTAAAATCTGTCGAATTTCAAACGTTTTGCGGAAAATAGTTTGTTTACCTCGTAGGAATAGCCACATTTCTGGACTCTGTCCAGGAATGTAAGGCTTTTCCCACCCGGTAAACAATATACTATAGATTAAGATTGAAGTTATCGTCCATGTTATGAAATATATTGAAAAACTTATCAGGTATTTGGACGTTTTTTATTTTATTGGCAATTCTCAGTTCATACCAAAATTCACCGACGTTTCGGTCACGGATCGGACCTTTATCAAGGCTAAAATAAATTTAAATTAAATTTTCAACAATTGGATACATTACATTACATGACACTCACATCAATGGTTAAAAAGAATTAAGTCATAAATAAATAAAATATAAAGAAAATGTCCATGAATCATCTGCGACTTCAGGCTATACAAAACAAACAAAACAACAAGAATATTTCCCTCATTTGCGGTTATTCAGATCGGCATATGTATGATCTGGATATAGAATGACAGGTAGCCACAGTACAAACATGATGTAGATTAGAAATCATAGAAGTTAATTTATACTCTTATTTTTCGGTAGATTTCGGACGATCCTTGGTTGAAAGTTAAATGGATATCCATTACTTTCTCAATGGCACTAATAAGTTATTGTATATTGTGCTAAGTCCATTCACGTCTTCCCTAAAGTTAACTGTTTTATTGAGAGATATGTGGATCATCTCACTGATATTTCTCCGATAGTTGTTGGTTTCATGATCCAATATTACCGTTTCTGCAAAGTTGAATTTATGTCCCTCATTGTGTGTGTGGGAAGTCAGAGCAGTTTTTTCCATTTTTGTGATGTTTCTCGAGTCTGTTGTGTGTTGTCTGACTCTATCCTTCAATAGCTGTTTTGTCTGTCCTATGTATGCTTTATCACAATTTGTACAAGGTATGCTGTAAATGACGGATGATTGTGAGCCTGCTGGGACGCGATCTTTCAGATGTGTGAAGTACTTTCTGGTGGTTGTTCTATTATAGAAAGCACAGGAGCAGTTGATGTTCTTCAGTATTCTGGAGATTTTTTGTGAAAGTCCGGGTATAAAAGGGAATTTGCAATATTTTGTGTCCTCTTTATTGTTTTGTGGGCGGTTGTTTTGTGTGTTGCCTAGTTTGTCCTTGGTTTTGAGTGTAATGCGCCGAATGACGTATTCTGGGTAGTTATTTTCCCTCAGGATGTTGCAAACCTTCTCCGTGACTTGGTCTCTAAATTTACTTTCACTGAGGGATAGTGCTCTGTACAGCAGACTAATTGCGGTGTTAATTTTTTGCGTGTTACTGTGACCACTGTAGTAGTTAATCATTCTGTTGGAGCTTATTGGTTTCGTGTACCAAGCAGTTTCCAGATTTTCGTTCTCTCTACTTATCAAGAGGTCCAAAAAGGTGATTTTGCTGTCCCGTTCCTCTTCCAAGGTGAAGTTAATATCAACGTGGTATGAATTGAAGGTATCTACGGTCCTCTGCTTCATGTGTGAGGGAATTAATAACAGAGTGTCGTCCACGTAGAGTAGCATTAGAGGTATATTGAAGTTCAATCTATCATGCACAAAGTCAAAAAGGTCATTCATTACCAAATTTGCAAAGTTTGGGCTCTCAGGAGCTCCCATTGCGGTGCCAGTTAGTTGTTTGTAGATTTGGTTATTGAAGCTGAAACACCCCCCTTCGAAACATAACTCTATCAATGAAATGAAGGTAGATTTGTCTATGTTGGTGAAATTCTTGACATAGTTCCATTTCTTGTTTGTTACCCCGATGACCAGTTCTTTTGAAATGTTGGTAAATAGGGAAACCACATCAAGTGACATCAACATATAACCTTTAGGCACCACAATATTTTTTACAATTTCTCTGACCTGCATGGAATTTCTTACGTTATATGTAGATGTTGATAAAACTCTGGATAAGATTTCATGCATAAATTTGCCTACGTTGTAAGTTGGTGCATTTATGTTACTCACTATCGGTCTTAAACTCAATGTGTCTTTATGAGTTTTCCTTAAGCAATATAATTTTGGTATCACGCTATTGTGTCTGATTAACTTCTTGTATTCAACTTCACTTATTAATCCATCTTTCTTCATGTGCTTCAATCTATCATTTGTTCTGTCTTGAATTCTCTTTGTGGGGTCTTTGTTCAGGGGAATATAGGTTTTTTCGTCCTTAAGAAGTTCTGTGACACCTCCAATGTACTCATCCTTATACATAACGACGGTGCAATTTCCCTTTCATTGATAGAGTTATGTTTCGAAGGGGGGTGTTTCAGCTTCAATAACCAAATCTACAAACAACTAACTGGCACCGCAATGGGAGCTCCTGAGAGCCCAAACTTTGCAAATTTGGTAATGAATGACCTTTTTGACTTTGTGCATGATAGATTGAACTTCAATATACCTCTAATGCTACTCTACGTGGACGACACTCTGTTATTAATTCCCTCACACATGAAGCAGAGGACCGTAGATACCTTCAATTCATACCACGTTGATATTAACTTCACCTTGGAAGAGGAACGGGACAGCAAAATCACCTTTTTGGACCTCTTGATAAGTAGAGAGAACGAAAATCTGGAAACTGCTTGGTACACGAAACCAATAAGCTCCAACAGAATGATTAACTACTACAGTGGTCACAGTAACACGCAAAAAATTAACACCGCAATTAGTCTGCTGTACAGAGCACTATCCCTCAGTGAAAGTAAATTTAGAGACCAAGTCACGGAGAAGGTTTGCAACATCCTGAGGGAAAATAACTACCCAGAATACGTCATTCGGCGCATTACACTCAAAACCAAGGACAAACTAGGCAACACACAAAACAACCGCCCACAAAACAATAAAGAGGACACAAAATATTGCAAATTCCCTTTTATACCCGGACTTTCACAAAAAATCTCCAGAATACTGAAGAACATCAACTGCTCCTGTGCTTTCTATAATAGAACAACCACCAGAAAGTACTTCACACATCTGAAAGATCGCGTCCCAGCAGGCTCACAATCATCCGTCATTTACAGCATACCTTGTACAAATTGTGATAAAGCATACATAGGACAGACAAAACAGCTATTGAAGGATAGAGTCAGACAACACACAACAGACTCGAGAAACATCACAAAAATGGAAAAAACTGCTCTGACTTCCCACACACACAATGAGGGACATAAATTCAACTTTGCAGAAACGGTAATATTGGATCATGAAACCAACAACTATCGGAGAAATATCAGTGAGATGATCCACATATCTCTCAATAAAACAGTTAACTTTAGGGAAGACGTGAATGGACTTAGCACAATATACAATAACTTATTAGTGCCATTGAGAAAGTAATGGATATCCATTTAACTTTCAACCAAGGATCGTCCGAAATCTACCGAAAAATAAGAGTATAAATTAACTTCTATGATTTCTAATCTACATCATGTTTGTACTGTGGCTACCTGTCATTCTATATCCAGATCATACATATGCCGATCTGAATAACCGCAAATGAGGGAAATATTCTTGTTGTTTTGTTTGTTTTGTATAGCCTGAAGTCGCAGATGATTCATGGACATTTTCTTTATATTTTATTTATTTATGACTTAATTCTTTTTAACCATTGATGTGAGTGTCATGTAATGTAATGTATCCAATTGTTGAAAATTTAATTTAAATTTATTTTAGCCTTGATAAAGGTCCGATCCGTGACCGAAACGTCGGTGAATTTTGGTATGAACTGAGAATTGCCAATAAAATAAAAAACGTCCAAATACCTGATAAGTTTTTCAATATAAATATACTATAGGTCTGTAGAGAATTCCGAAAAATATCATAATGCCGATTTTCAGATTTCAAATATGTCCAGTTCTCCAGAAACGTCTAATAGGCACTCGAACTTGGGACACCCTGTATACATACATATACATGAGGCCCCCTCATCTATGGCCGCCCCACGCCCCCAACTATGTCAGTACGCCACTGCATGTAACATTATTGGGAAGATCATTTAGATATACATATAATAAACAGTAAAGGTACTAAAATAGAACCTTGGGGTACAACTTTCAATACATTCATCCAAGATGTTGACTTTAGCATGTGCCCTGGCGTTTTATACTTGCGGTTCTGTTTACAATATTGAATTTATCGAATCAAATTTTCCTTTTATCGAAATCATGAATATTTATTGGGAAAATCATATATGAGAACAGGACTTTTATAAATGAAAATTACGGGCTTCATTACACAATTATTGCCTATATTTTCCCTCGAAGAATACCTACTGGTTCGATTAAATAAAATTACTTTGTTTGTCCATGTTCATTGAATGAAGTCTTTATAATCCATCTGGTTCATCAAGCACTTGGGGTTTATGAGCCGTTTATCATTTTTTCTAATTCCATTCTGACAACCCCAAAGTAAAATGGAAAATTGAAATTTTTCTGAGCAGATAATGAAATGTCGTTTCAATTTCATTCGTCCGTTATGTGGTCGTAGAAATAAAAATTAGTTTATGAAGGAATTATCGAGGAGTCGTGGACAAAGATGAATTTCATACTCGCATATTATGGCTATTATTCACGCGAATGACGTTCACCAGATGAAATGAAGTCGAGTTTGGTAAATCATCCATCATAGTATAATATACTAATAACACATTACTACAGGTTAACTATCTTCAAGGAAAAAATCTGTTTCAAGATATTTTCTTATTCATTCAACTCGTTTATCTAATTTCAATAACACATTTTTCAGTCACTTCTTCTGGAGAAAATGAGATTAGTTATTTTAAGTTGAACTTTTAAGATGATCACATTCTTGGACTTCTGGGTCTCCAAATAACGCTTCCTTGATGACTTTTCCGTTCTCTTCAATTTTCATTTTGATTATGACGATTTTCTCTACGTATCCTTTTATGGTCTTATCCAAGCTTGATAGATTCGTTCCATTGTACTCAAACTGTGATATTTCTGTTTTCATATGCGTTTTTTCGAATGATTCCATATCTTTTTTGTAGTTGTTCATGACCCTCATACCTTTCCTACGAGACTCTTTTGTGACTGTGAGTTTTTCCCTCAATACTTTTTGAAGGTCCAGCTGTTTCTTTCTGCGTTGTTGTTTCGACTGAATATGTGCACAAAGATCGGATTTTATAGATTGCATTTGCAGTTTTGCGAGAATCAGGGAATCTTTTTTATTCCTAGCGTTTACCAATTTCTGGTTGTATATTTTGAAATCGTTTCTTGCCTTAACTAATTGATTATCCATGATATTCGATTCAAACTATTATCAAACTGATAACGAGAAGCCTCAATCTAGTGTTGTATTATATTCTATGAATGATGTTCATCGATTTCAAAGAAATCTCGGTTCATAGAATATGATACTAGTTTTTCTGGTGTTTTTTTCTAAGATGTCTAGAATTATGAAATGCACTGATCAGATATTGTTCCGCCAAAATTGAGAATATTAGAAAAGCTTCGATTTTTCCACAGTTGCAGAATTCAGGTTGGTGTTGGGAACACTGACGTCTTGTTCTGTCATTAATATTAGAACAAATTTCGCAAATAATTGCGCAAGTGAAAAATCTTTGGAATGAAGCTCTTGAAGAGTGTGCAGCTAATAAATGGAAAGTCTGCACAGTGCAAGTAGAAAAAGAAATAAGAGAAGATTGGTCAAAATAAGTATATAGGATGTTGATGATAAAGATATTGCTGACATAAAACTTTCAATTATGAACATGACGAGATATGCCCAAATGAGAAAATAATAACAGTTGCGGTTGTTGAAGCAGAATAATAAGAATATTTACATTTTTACAAGCTTTTATTTAGTTTCACCTGTCCGCCTGTCCCGTTGTCTGTCTGTAATCAAAATTTGCATGTTAAATAATTATGACACACTTCTAATCGTCCGATTGATTTCGAAATATGGCAGGTGTACATAATTCTGGTGACAATGCATCATGAATTATTTGTTATAGAAAAAAAAACAAAATGGCGGCTCCAAAATGGCACATGAGTTATAGTCCATTCACTTTTATAAAGTATACCGTGACACATTTCACCGTGTATATTTTGAAAATGTTAGGTTATGGCCATTCTTCTGTCAGTTCAACAAGCAACGTTGCCGTTTCTACATATAATAATAATTTATTTGCATTTCAATGGTTATTACAAATAATAAATTAGAAATTAGGTCAAATCAGATCAATAATAATGTACAGGGTGGGCAAAATTGGTGCTACATGAACTAAAACTTTTTAACCCGAGGAGATAGAGAAAAATGAATGGCACCTTATAGTCCTCTTTTTTCGAGAAACTGATAATGCCATCAACTGCATTCCTCTATCTTCTTTCGTTTCCGAGTTATAGGCCAAAATTGAAATTTGGGCGATTTCAACTTTGGTCATTATCTCCGTTTCTGTTTATGCTAGCATGTTGAAATAAAAACATTATACAGGCACTTTTTTGATAGCAATCCAGTGGCGTACTCTGTTTTTTTCTAAGAGGTTCATTTGCTGAGTTATAACATAAAGTTGTGTTTTTTCTTATGGAAACAGTAGTTTGAAATGACTTAGAAAGAATCGCCATTTTTTTCCCGTTTCAGAAATGTATCATATGTCATACATCGCCCTCAGATTCGTTAAGATATTATGAAAAATATGGTTTGTATATGGAATTCAAATTATTTTGAGTATTAAGTAGGCTGAATCATAGAATTATGTGTCTCTACTCATGGTGTAATTATTATTTCACGGTTGAATACTTGATGGTGTGATCTCTGTTTGAAACAACTGTCAGTTATTGAAATTCGAAATAATCGTTGGCGGGATTATGTAGATAATCCAAAATTACGAAAAATATGATATGTTAAAATGTTTCATTTTAGCGAATGAAAATAGTGGGGCAGCAAGTGATTCAACTGTGAAATAATAATTACACCATGCGTAGAGACACATAATTCTATGATTCAGCCTACTTAATACTCAATAATTTGAATTCCATATACAAACCATATTTTTCATAATATCTTAACGAATCTGAGGGCGATGTATGACATATGATACATTTCTGAAACGGGAAACAAGCTATAATAAAAAAATCATTTTTTAAGACAAGCTTTTATAATAACAACACTCATCCGCCATTTTGAAGCCGCCATCTTGAATTCCCCAATTTGGAAAAATCGTAAATTTCGACCTAGAAAGCCCCCAGATACCAATTTTGAGTAGAATCGGATCATAATTACAAAACTCGTCCGCCATATTGTAGCCGCCATCTTGAATTTTTCAATTTTGACGAAAGAATCATCTTTGTCGAACCCAAAAACCCCCAGATACTAATTTTGAATGGAATCGGATGATAATTACAAAACTCATCCGCCATTTTGGAGCCGCCATTTTGTTTTTTTCTATAAAAAATATTTCATGATGCATTGTCACCAGAATTATGTAAACCTGCCAAATTTCAAATCAATCGGACGATTAGAAGTGTGTCATATTCAACTTGCAAGATTTGATTACAGACAGACACCGGGACAGGTGAAACTAAATAAAAGCTTTTAATAAAAAGTGGCGATTCTTTCTAAGTCATTTCAAACTACTGTTTCCATAAGAAAAAACACAACTTTATGTTATAACTCAGCAAATGAACCTCTTAGAAAAAAACAGAGTACGCCACTGGATTGCTATCAATAAAGTGCCTGTATAATGTTTTTATTTCAACATCCTAGCATAAACAGAAACGGAGATAATGACCAAAGTTGAAATCGCCCAAATTTAAATTTTGGCCTATAACTCGGAAACAAAAGAAGATAGAGGAATGCAGTTGATGGCATTATCAGTTTCTCGAAAAAAGAGGACTATAAGGTGCCATTCATTTTTCTCTATCTCCTCGGGTTAAAAAGTTTTAGTTCATGTAGCACCAATTTTGCCCACCCTGTACATCAGTTGAAGTTCCTACAGCCTATAAAAAATTCATCCAGTGAATAAGGTTCGATGTTAACTAGGAACTGGTATACTTTCCTCTTGTAGGCATTGAGTTCTTTGATTGTTCTAAGACAAATGTTCAATCTCATTCCTTTCAAAAATGTACTGACTTCCTGTTTATTATTTAATAAATTTTCGCAGCATTTGATCATCAATTCTGGTGTCACATTATCGTCTTTTCTCAAAAATTCTAGATTGAGTTCTTCTTTACATCTGCTTCTTTACATCTGCTTTCAGGAAGTGAGTTATATAACCTCATACACTTATACACATATTTACCATTGTCGTAGTAATGGTATTTAACAAAATGTTCATTGACTTCGGGAAAATAATGCATTTAAGAAAATATGTGAATTCAATAATTTATGAGAACTGGCAAGTTGTGAAGAAACTTTTTTCTCTGTTAATACTGAAAATGTTTCACGTATGTAAACTACCTTCGGCATTCTTAGTTTCCAGGCTTGATAATTAATAATGAAAAATAAACGTCGGCAACGTCTCCGAAATTTATTCATTTACGTAATGTCATCCAGAAGCGCCAACCTACGAATTTTCAGGTAAAAAACTTGATAAACCTAAAACTTGGCCAACCGCGATACTTTATAAAAGTGAATGGAGTATATGTAATTATGATCCGATCCCATTCAAAATTAGTATCTGGGGGTTTTTGAGTTCAACAATGATGATTCTTTTATCAAAATTAGAAAATTCAAGATGGCAGCTGCAATATGGCGGAAGAGTTTTGTAATTATGATCCGATTCTATTCAAAATAGGTACCTGGGGGTTTTCCGGGTCTGACATAACGATTCTTCAAAATCGAGGAATTCAAGATTGCGGCTTCAAATGGTGGATGAGTGTTGTTATTATAAAAATGTTTTTCATAAAAGCTTGTTAATATTACATACAACCTATAGTCCTTCATTGTTCACAAATATTGAAAGTTACAATGTCATGACAAAATTCTTTATACATTAATAAATACACTACTGGAAAAAATTAAAGGATCAAAAAAAAATTCCAAATTTTTCGGCAATTTTCCACATGCCGCAACTTTGAGAGGAATGGTCGTACAAGGAATTCGAGTTACTTTTCCGCACTAGTGCGGGAAAGTAAATATGTGTTGAATTTGGGTATAATAATACCTTTAACATGAAATCTCTTAATCTACGTACTTAAATATTTAGTTAAATATTTCAAATTATGCAGTTTCATCCATGTCAAACTAATTATTAATGCAGATTTCCGTTTGAAAATTATTGCATTTTCAAAGAGAACTTGACATCCAAAAAATTTGACTGGCATACATGGATCTGTGTATTTATTTCTATGTCACGGTCTATGATTTTCCGCATAGAATCAAAAAACTCCTTTTAATGTGTCAAAACGAATATTCGAGTTGTGTAAAAGTTTTTTCTTCATTTTATAAAACGGTTGAAGAAAAAATATTGTTCCTATCTTGAGCGGAAAGTACTTTCCCGCACTCGATTGCTTGCCCGAACTCCGCTCCGCGTCGTTCGGGCAACGGCAATCTAGTGCGGGAAAGTACAACTTTCCGCCCTTGATAGGAAAATAACTATTCTCGAGCTTTTTCCACATTTTAATTGCAGATAGTTGTACGAGAAATTTTAACGGCTATAGGGGCTACATCGACCATATCTT
This sequence comes from Adalia bipunctata, assembly GCA_910592335.1. Lineage (NCBI taxonomy): Eukaryota > Metazoa > Arthropoda > Insecta > Coleoptera > Coccinellidae > Adalia > Adalia bipunctata. The sequence continues at coordinate 5,466,455 of OU342949.1, read as the reverse complement.
AAGACCAATTGTTCTGCCGAGGAGAGAAAATCGGAGGTCGTTCGTATTGATGCAAGACAACGCACGTCCACACACGGCGAATCTTACCAGGCGATTCTTTGAGCAACATGAGATAATATTGTTACGACACCCAGCAATGAGTCCAGACCTTAACCCCATAGAGCATGTATGGGATATAATGGGCCGTCGGTTGCGCAGAGAGTATCCAAATTTGCAGAACATAACCGCCTTGGAGCTTGCGCTTCAGCAAATTTGGAATACCATTCCACAGCCTCAAATTACCGCCTGCATTAACATGGCTGAACGTTTGAGAGCCGTTATTGAAAACAGGGGTGGCAATTAATACCTGTTATTAAATTAATAAAAATGTTATTTGTTGTTTTTTTTATTTTTCTTTTTTTGAAATTTATGAACTATCTGCAATTAAAATGTGGAAAAAGCTCGAGAAAATTCTTTTTTGTCTTTTTTAAAGATTACGAGCTTCTCAGAGCAAAAAACGTGATGCTTTTTTTTTTTGCAAAAATTCAATCGAGTCAAACAAAAAAACGGCTCGCTGAATTGAGTTGGCTCTTCGTAAGGTATTTATCAACATAATGAACTGTGAAAGTCACACTTAACATTATTGGTTTCCTCAACATTTTCGATCCAGCGGTAGATTTTCCAAGAAACCACCAAAAGCCCTTTTTTTGTTAAATTTTCATATTGATGCGACATTAAGAAAAAAATTTCTATGAATAAGCAATGGTTGTTCATTAATGGGAGTTCATTCAAGGTCTTGAAACCCCCCTTCAATTTTCTGTGCGATCATTGGTTGCTGAGAAATCGATAATCAAAGACAAGTGGATCCTTTTCCATTCGAAGACCGATATCTCGGCGAGAAGTGGACGTATTGCGGTCAATAAAAAAATAAATCAAAGCTGAATTAACAAAGTATCCCATCATTGTAACGATTATGCAAAAATAAAATTACCACGCTCGTAGACAAGAAAAAAAAAAGTGGTAAAATTTTAAGAATTTTTTTGTTGCTGATTTTTCTATCATTACTCGAAAACCACTGAAACTTTAAATTTTTGAAGTTCTAATACAAAAACTAGACACTTGGAGCTACAATTTCCTTTTTTTGAATTCCTTATACGACCATTCCTCTCAAAGTTACGGCATGTTGAAAATTGCCGAAAAATTTGGAATTTTTTTCTGATCCTTTAATTTTTTCCAGTAGTGTAGATTCATTCGTTGAGTTTTGTTTCTGCCTTGATGTCTATTACAATTTTTCCGATCCATTCACTTTGCAGCAACACGCTTCAAATTATCAACTAGATTCTTCTGATTCAGTGAATATTCATATTATATATACAGGGTGGCCCACCCCAGACGCGGTTCTCATTTTGAGGCAGTAAATGAAGACATTTAGAAAATTTTTTCTTCGTGAAATGTAAAGGACAATCAGATGGACAATTCGAAATTGTTTTCACATATACAGGGTGTTCGATAACAAAGATATAGACCATAGTTACACTTTTTCAAATGGAATACCCTATATATGAATTCAAAAATTGAATGGCAAGCTCAAATAATGATGAGTTTATGAAGACCATTTTATGCCTTAGAAGAACCATTGTAGAGAAAATGGCGAAAAATCGAAAAAAAGGAGTATTTTCAATTTGCAATTAATGAATAAACCCTTCAAGCCAACTAAACAGACAATGTTTTTTCGTGTAGACATATTGGCTACCCTCATGCAGAAGAAAAAAATGTAACTCTGGAATATACTGAGTGATCATAATTAATGTTCAAACATTAACAACAAATAATGGTAAAAAACTTTCTTATTTCAAATGGCACACCCAGTATTTCTGTACCTTGTTGTCCTTGTTGAACGTAAAAATTAATATCGAAACTAAGTTCATTGGGTTTCCCTATACCTAAACCTAATAGTTTTCAATAATTTTCGATTTTTAATTCAACTACCATTATGATTAGCGATATTCATAGAAATACTTGGAAATATTTGTGGGGAAATACTTAATACAATATTATTTGAAATCTACAAAACTCATATGAAGATCTCAATAATCGTGTTGCAGTCACGCAAGATTTATTATTCCTTCATAAATGATTATCTACTGTTTTCCTGATTATCAATTCTTTTTTCAATTATTTTCAAATCAATTTCGCTTAGAAGGTATCAAGTGACATTATCATTCAATCTTTTCCGGTACATGCCCTTAAATTTTTCTTTATTCTTATCGTTTTAAAGTTAAGCCATACGTTCAAAGAATCATGTAACAAACGATTCATTTAAAAAAATATTTGCTCAGGCCATGAACCTTTGATTCTTCGTACTTGTTATCTCCAATTGTTGGATTGAGTATTAGTAGACTCAAAGATTCAAAGATGTTCACAAAATACCTTAAAATACTACCTTACTACTGGATGTCCTTATGCTGGTGAAACTCGTTCCACTCGGTACACAACTCACTCTCTGGCCAGAGGTTAACTATCACAGATCTCTTTTGAAAATCTTGAAAAGTCTTCAAAATATTGAAAATGTGAAGAATAGGGAAAATGTTGGACTGGAGCACAGGTTCATCGCCTGAATGAATCATTCTTTGAACGTATGGCTTAACGATCAAAACGATCGGAATAAAGAAAAATTTAAGGGCATGTACCGAAAAAGATAGAATGATAGACACTTAATACCTTCTAGGCGAAATTAATTCGAAAATAATTGAAAAAAGAATTGATATTCAGGAAAACAGTAGATAATCATTTATAAAGGAATAATAAATCTTGCGTGACTGCAACACGATTATTGAGATCTTCATATGAGTTTTGTAGATTTCAAATAATATTGTATTAAGTATTTCCCCACAAATATTTCCAAGTATTTCTATGAATATCGCTAATCATAATGGTAGTTGAATTAAAAATCGAAAATTATTGAAAACTATTAGGTTTAGGTATAGGGAAACCCAATGAACTTAGTTTCGATATTAATTTTTACGTTCAACAAGGACAACAAGGTACAGAAATACTGGGTGTGCCATTTGAAATCAGAAAGTTTTTTACCATTATTTGTTGTTAATGTTTGAACATTAATTATGATTGTGTTGCGTGACTGCAACACGATTATTGAGATCTTCATATGAGTTTTGTAGATTTCAAATAATATTGTATTAAGTACTAGCTGGCCCGGCGAACTTTGTTTCGCCTAAATAATACCTATTACCTATACCATAGCCATCTTTATCTTAAGAAGGCCGTGCCTATACTTACTGTGGATTTCACAAATCGTAATCACCAGTGATCGGAGATCAACGGCTTGGTTAGATTTCTGAACTGTCAAATCGAGTATTCTAGATCAAGCTCCGATCACCGGTGATATGCTTTGTGAAACCCCCGTTAAAGTTGTATAAACTTACCATTGCTATTTTTTCAAGCAGGAGATAAATTAGGCATAATAAAAGTTCTGTCAAATGTCATCTGTCAAATGTCATCTGTCAAACGTCATCTGTCAAACGTCATCTGTCAAACGTCATCTGTCAAACGTCATCTGTCAAACGTCATCTGTCCAACGTCATCTGTCAAATGTCATCTGTCAAATGTCATCTGTCATCTGTCAAATGTCATCTGTCAAATGTCATCTGTCAAATGTCATCTGTCAAATTCACTTATTTCCGCAAATATATTTATTACCCAAACATAAATCAAAAACATTTCAAAAATATAGAGAAAAGATGAAAATGGACAATTCACGATTGATGCTGATCGTCACAATCCGATTTACTTTACATTCCGGTAAAAATTCACTGTTCCACCAACTTGATCTGATAATAGCCTTCCATGTTATTATAAGTTCTATGCAAATTACACAATAATTGTATACATCGCCATTCATACTCTAGTCTAGTCTACCATTTCTGAATTTCCTACCCTTCAAGAAAATGAAATCCACCGTTGCCAGACAACTTCATGGCTTATAACTTCACAACGTTCTATTTTATCGAAAATAGCGAGTCCATTTCTCTCGTTCTATTTTATTATTGCATTTCTATTGAATACCGTGAAACTTCGTTTTACCATAGAATATTCTTATACCGTTGTTAGGTATTCTGTGGTAAGACCTACTGCACTTTTAACTATTCACTTGACATGCGATTCTGTGGAAGAAAAACTAACCTCCTTTGTCCAAATGTCAATATGGCATTTCGAAGTTTTGAACCAACCATAGATCGCCTTTTATTAATATAGACTAAAAAAGAAAAGGGCTATTTTTAGGGTTTTTCCAGCAATAATTCTAATTTTTCTCGCCGTAAAAACCATCCTTGAACTTCAACGAACATTTTAAAAAAAGATTTGGCCAAATTGGTCGAGGCGTTGTTGAGTTATGCGCTTACACACATTTTGCGATTCATTTTTATATTATAGATTTCCCCACAAATATTTCCAAGTATTTCTATGAATATCGCTAATCATAATGGTAGGTTAACTACACCTTTTCCAATTGTAATTCAGAAAACGTAAAATGTAATTCAGAAAAGCAAATTTGAATTTCAGAAAATGGAAATTGTAATTCAGAATAGTATATGATATGTATCAACTTACTATTCTGAATTACAATTTCCATTTTCTGAAATTCAAATTTGCTTTTCTGAATTACATTCTACGTTTTCTGAATTACAATTGGAAAAGGTGTAGTTGAATTAAAAATCGAAAATTACTAGAAAACTATTAGGTTTAGGTATAGGGAAACCCAATGAACTTAGTTCATTGGGTATTTATTATATTATTAATTTTTACGTTCAACAAGGTACAGAAATACTGGGTGTGCCATTTGAAATAAGAAAGTTTTTTACCATTATTTGTAGTTAATGTTTGAAGATTAATTATGATCACTCAGTATATTCCAGAGTTAAATTTTTTTCTTCTGCATGAGGGTAGCCAATATGTCTACACGAAAAAACATTGTCTGTCTCGTTGGCTTGAAGGGTTTATTCATTAATTGTAAATTAAAAATACTCCTTTTTTTCGATTTTTCGCCATTTTCTCTACAATGGTTCTTCTAAGGCATGAAATGGTCTTCATGAACTCATCATTATTTGAGCTTGCCATTCAATTTTTGAATTCATATATAGGGTATTCCATTTAAAAAAGTGTAACTATGGTCTATATCTTTGTTATCGAACACCCTGTATATGTGAAAACAATTTTAAATTGTGCATCTGATTGTCCTTTACATTTCACGAAAAAAAATTTGCAAATTGTCTTCATTTACTGCCTCAAAATGAGAACCGTGTCTGGGGTGGGCCACCCTGTATATTCACTGGAGAGGAACAAGCTTTTCAATCATTCACGATATTTTTCGTTATCGGACCAGAATTTCTAGGCTGTATGCTCTTATAATGAATCGTTCGAAAATGTATCAATATTCAATACAAGATGAGATTGAGAATCATATACCTACTGCTGGTAGGTAAACAGATTCACACGATAGTAATTTTAGTAATCGTATGTGATAATTGAGGACATTTTCATGTCTAAAGTGCCTTACTCTGAAAAAATACCATTTAATTTTAAAAGCTTTTATTTAGTTTCACCTGTCCCGGTGTCTGTCTGTAATCAAATCTTGCAAGTTGAATATTACACACTTCTAATCGTCCGATTGATTTGAAATTTGGCAGGTGTACATAATTCTGGTGACAATGCATCATGAAATATTTTTTATAGAAAAAAACAAAATGGCGGCTCCAAAATGGCGGATGAGTTTTGTAATTATCATCCGATTTCATTCAAAATTAGTATCTGGGGGTTTTTGGGTTCGACAAAGATGATTCTTTCGTCAAAATTGAAAAATTCAAGATGGCGGCTACAATATGGCGGACGAGTTTTGTAATTATGATCCGATTCTATTCAAAATTGGTATCTGGGGGTTTTCTGGGTCGGAAATTACGATTTTTCCAAATTGAGGAATTCAAGATGGCGGCTTCAAAATGGCGGATGAGTGTTTTTATTATAAAAGCTTGTCTTAAAAAATGATTTTTTTATTATAGCTTGTTTTAAGGTTATATTCATATATTTATTGCTATGATGAAAGAACAGAAAATTTTGAGGTAGTGTACTTTTTTGTAACTATAGACATGAAGCTTCGACTGGACTTCCAAGGCCTGCTTTGATGTCAATAATTCTTGGATGGGCTATACAGGGTGAGTTTTTGACTTGTACATATAATTTCAACTGTAGATTGCTCTCATCAAACGAAACACTTTTATCCTATACCATTTTTCGAAATTCGGTTTCGTTTCAAAGATACAGGGTGTCGAAAATCCATGAAAAATCACTTTTCTGTATATATCTTCGGAACCGTTATTTCAAATGAACTGAATTTTGGTTCATTGGTTACTCTATTCATGGTGCATATTCCTCAGTCGAAACTCATTCAATATCTCCCCTGGAATATGAGTTATAGCGTAACCGACTCATAAATACACGCAAAACTACCATAAATCCACTTGAAAAAGATAAACGATTCTTTTTTTTCGAAAGAATCAATCATTTGAGAAACTAAAAATATTCCTTTGTTTAAAAACGCGTCGTTTTCGAGTTATTTCCAATTTTACCCGGAAAAATTCGACGATAAAGTCCTTAATTTCAAGAATAATCTGGATGCTTCCCTGGATTTAATATCACCGAATATTATTCCTTCTCTGGTCTTTAAACCAGTTAACAATGTTGTGAGAATATTTATCAACTTTGTAGAGACTTAAATTCAAATGATGGAAAACGTTTGATGTAGAGACATTTTAAATACAGAACCACAAGTCCATCAAATGTTGGAACTAAAATTGAACACCAAGCCAAGCCTTTCTTCATAAGATTGTTCTGGGATTTTGAGATAAATGTGAACAAATTATTAGTGTTTACAAACTAATCTGCAGGAAAATCGAAGAAGGAACCTATTTGGGTGGGAGAAATATATGGCTTTTTAGTTGCAGATATAATCGGACAAAACTAATTGTTTTCGTTGAGAAATATCGTGTTTGTAACATTTTTATTCCAATAGGGTTAGTACTTGAGTATTTCCTAAATGTATCAACTCAATTTTAATCGATAAATATGAACTTTGAGGTGTTTGCATACGTAATTGCCCCAATTTTCTTTTTCAAATAGCTATATCTTTTTAACAGAGCCGAATTCGGAAAAATGGAAAATGAAAAAAAAGGTTTCTATTGGCCTCAAGAATCTACAGTTGAAATATATGTACAAGTCGAAGACTCACCCTGTATACAGGTTGACCCAAGATGTTACAAACAGCCGAAATCTCGGCTCTCAAGTCAGGTAGAAAGTTCAAACAGAAAGTTTTAAATTGGCATCAAAAACTCTACCAGAATCCGTCGTTGAAATTCTGTTTCTAATTACCACCCCTGAAAAACAACCCCCAGATAGTTTTTTCAATGGCGCCCTTATATTTCTTCACTCTAAACGATTTCCCAGTGAAAAAAGGAATACGTTGAAACAATTTTTCATCATTTTACATAAATTCAACCCTGGAAAAAAAATTATAATTTCCGGCACATTCACCATTTTTGCTCAGTCCATTCTCTATGTCTTTGTTCTATTCTCCAATTATTCTATGCTCAAAGATTGCCACCGAAAACAATGCCAGTTTTCAAAATAAAATAAGTTATCAATTCAACTGAATTGTTGTTCCTGTTTCACAAATATCATTACACATCCAGAAAGGCTTTTTCCGTGCTTGCACGAGTTCCCGTGTTCGGCTCCGCCTCACACGGGAACACATCGCGCGCGCACGGAAAGAGCTTACTTTCTGGACTAGTATTGAAATATACTATATAGTCCATCCAAGAATGATTGACATCTCGGGGGGCTTTGCAAAATCAAAATTATGTTGGTAATGCCCATTCAGTAATATTTTGAGTTGCAGAATTCAGGTTGGTGTTGGAAATAACACTGACATTTTGTTCTGTCATTAATGTTTCGAACAGATTTGGCAAAAAATTGAGCAAGTGAAATGAATATCTTTGAAATGAGGCTCTCAAAGAGTGGAAAGGTAAAAAATGGAAAGCCTGCACAGAGCACGTAGACAAAGAAATGAGAGATTAGTCAAAATATAAGGAATGTTATGATATATTGCTGACAAAACCTTTCATTATGAACATGACGAGTTCTGCCCAGATGAGGAAAAAAATATAACATGTGGTTGTTGAAACAGAATAATAGGAATATTTATATTTTTCATATTTTACACCTTCATTGTTCACAAATATTGAGAGTTGCAAAGTCATGACAAAATTCTTCATATATTAAATAGATGCATTGGTTAAGTTTTGTTTCTGTCTTGATATCTATTACAAATTTCCCAATCCATGCACATTGCAGTAACACGCTTCAAATTATCAACTAGATTTTTTCGGTTTAGCGAATATTCATATTGAACATTGAAAAGGACCGTGCTATTTGATCACCCACGATAATTTTCGTTATCAAACCAGAATTTCCAGGCTGTATGTTCCTATAATTGATCGTAAGATCGAAAATGTATCAATACAAGATGAAAATAATATACTTACTGCTGGTATACATACATATATGCTGGTGCTACAGATTCACATGCTGGTAATCGTATGTGAAAATTGGGAACATTTTCATTTTCAAAGTTTCTTACTTCAAAAAAATATCGTTCAATTTTTAGGTTATTTTTATAATCAAAATGAGAAATTCACGTCCGTTAGGACCATCCACTAGGGACATACAATAAATGAGAGAAGTAAATAGCCGGAACGTGCTGCTACCGCAGAAGGAAAATGACAGACCGGTTTCTGGCTTCTTTGCGTCTGGGATGAAACGTAGACATTTGCCCGCTAGGTGGGACATTGTAGTATTACATTGTACTCAGTAGTTCCTACTAGAGAGTAATATAAGCTCTGCCGTTTCATTTGGTTGCTACCGTATGAGGGGATATGTGATACTGATGACGGCAAAGTTGCCAGAAACCGGTCTGTCATTTTCCTTCTGCGGTAGCAGCACGTTCCGGCGATTTACTTCTTGAATTAGATCTTTGCTAGTCTATTTCTCTCAGTTATTTTTATATCTATGATGAAAGCACAGAAAATGTTTAGTTACTTTTTTGTAACTAGAAATAAAGCTGCGACTGGACTTTCAAGGCCTGCTCTGATGTCAATCATTCTTGGATGGACTATATTTCATTACACCGCACTGAAAACCCTATCATAACATGTAGATTTAGAACATCGAAAATTACTCTTTTCCGTGCGGCCGCACCGCAAAAAGTTTTACGGTGCGCTGCGGCTGAGGCATAGATGCATCCTATGATTCCTATGCTGAGACACAGAGCAACGATTGCGTGACAGTAGATGTCAGTGTTTTGAATAATTATTGTTTCACAATATCGAAATGCTTTCTGCTGAAAGTTTTTCCCGTGTTATTGTTTTCAAGAGGTGTAATGAAAAATATCGTTCAATACACGTCCAGAAAGGCTTTTTCCGTGCTTGCACGAGTTCGGCTCCGCCTCACACGGGAACACATCGCGCGCGCACGGAAAAAGCTTACTTTCTGGACTAGTAATGAAATAAACTATTCAATTATACCCCTAATGAATATGTCGGCATGCTGTTAATATTTGGCGAATGCCGACGAAATTTCGGTGACAACCTTTGAGTATGGAATAATAATAGACTAATCCAACAAAACAGCTGATCACCTTTTTTCAAGATGGCTGCTGGAACAAACAAATAACAAACATTTCTGTTTCTCTATTATAACTATCATTTTACATGGCACAATTGAAGACATTGAAGTTGAAAATTGAGAAACCAACAGAAACAACCCTGAAACACGTACCTCGGAACTGAATATCCTCGGTTTGTTATTTGTTTGTTCCAGCAGCCATTTTGAAAAAGCTGATCGTGACAGATCGTTGGATTGGTCTACTCCTAGGCTCTATAAAGGGGAGTATACCAGAAACCGCCATTTTGGGTCAAACCCAGATCCTTCCGAATGAAATGAAATCTTAAATCGAAATAAATGAAATCTGTAATCGAATGAGCATATTTTCGGAATGAGAGATATTGTGGTCACTTTTCTCGGCATGCTCACATGAAAAACATTGGAAATAGGTTAGGTTCGTGGTGTTAGAATAATTCCGCAGCATCTAATAGTCAAATTTATAATAATTTATTGTTTATGTTGGTGTATAACCCCGATAGATGGCGATGAAAATGTTGCGAGTCCTGTAATTTTCGAGTCTATGGTTGGACCCAATCAACCATAGAGCCAGGTCTATCTAGCATACCTATCTTTATAGTGCTCTACATATAGTGTATAGAACATAGACATAGAGAATGGACTGAGAACAATGGTGAATGTGCCGGAAATTATAATTATTTTGTTCGAGGGTTGAATTTTCCTAATATATTTCCTGTTTTACCAGGAAAACGTTTAGAGTAGGAGAAATATAACGGTGCTGAAATAAAATACAGGAGTTCTCTTGGAGAGAAGAAATGGACTGCTGTATAAATTTTTTTACCACGAGAATTAAAGAATAAAAAATGGATGTATGAAAGAGAAATAAATACCACAAAGTAAACACTGAAGGAATGGTACTTACGGTTGTTCAGATTTAAAAGTAACGTATCTGTTTCTGTCTGCTTTCGTAGGTGTTGTACTGGGTAGAGTCCTTATCTCACGTAACGAATACACTTTTTTGGTACGAATGTAACGAGGTCCGACTTTGGGAAGAAAACGAGAGTATTGTGATGTACCCAGCTAGGGTAGGTTCGACCAATCGTTATGCAGTTAAGGATGGTGAAGAATAATACCAGGCAGACTCATCAAAGGGATTCAATTCACTGAACTTACATTGAATATATATGTTTACTACAGATTCTCGCTGTTGACTAACAAGCGGTCTGTAGTATGTTGAACACACTGTATATTTCGTACGTGATATAATAAGATTAGTGCGACCTCCCTTCAAGACCTACAGCGGCACGTGAAGCCAGAGCTCTAGGTCTCATCATTGCCAGTTATGTTATCAAATATTATATGTTATTATATGTTAATATTATTATTATGTTATTAAAACAAGTAAACATTTATAAAATATATATAACAATTGGCTAGGGAGAGTCATTCAGTGATTGATTCAGAAGTGTATACGTTTGACCGCTTGTTAGTCAACAGCGAGAATCTGTAGTAAACATATTGTATTCAATGTAAGTTCAGTGAATTAAATCCCTTTGATGAGTCTGCCTGGTATTATTCTTCACCATCCTTAACTGCATAACGATTGGTCGAACCTACCCTAGCTGGGTACATCACAGGTCAATACTTACACGCTTCTGAATGAATCACTCCGAATCTCTGAATGACTCTCCCTAGCCAATTGTTTTATATATTTTATAAATGTTTACTTGTTTTGCATAATATTATATTTGATAAACATAACTGGCAATGATGAGACCTAGAGCTCTGGCTTCACGTGCCGCTGTAGGTCTTAAAGGGAGGTCGCACTAATCTTATTATATCACGTACGTAATATACAGTGTGTTCAACATACTACACCTTCCCTCTTTGAGAGAAAAAAATTTTTTGCTATACAATGTAAAAATATTTTTTTTGACTTATCTATAGCTCAATATCTATATCTATAATATCAGTCTCAATGGATCTTAAATCTACAAGTTAAATACGATATTTACCTAAATCAATTTTCACATTGGTCTCTTAATAATTCTAATCACTTAATATGAGAGTTACAATTCTCTTCATTTCAATTTTTACCTTCACCAAGTTTTCTCTAGCATCTTTCTATGCCGTTTGCAACCTATATATCCAAGAGTTGTCAAAATTGTAAACTGGATCTACACGGCTTTTTGAATTTTGAGGAAATAATCTACTAGGTTTCTGAAAATTAAACTAAACATGTCTGGATGTCCACCGGTTGGAAGCATGTGAACATCATTCAGAATGATTTGCCTTGATCTTTTATACGCGTTACATCTCGTATTACATTAATTTTTCAGTATCTTCCTAGAATTTAATTCTTATAATTTGACAACATATTCAAAAAGTTTATATTGCTAGCTAGCTTTATGAGGAACAATTCTAATATATTATTTTCTGCGCATAAATTTTCCAGTTTCCTCAACGATGTACCTAAGTCTTATGTTCTGGTTATTGAAAATAATTTGTGAATTCACATTATATATTAAATTCTCATTGTAATCCTCTGAATGTTGATTTTTCAAATTATGAAATTCTTTTTCTGAAAGTGGTCTTAACTCAATACTTTTCACTGGACGTTTCAAACTTCGACAACAACAAGGTGATCAATCCTTTCGCTATCGAAGGCATTCGTCTCTACTTTATTTTTAATACGCGATAAGGCATGTGCTGAAAACTTTTACATAATGAACCGTGAAGTTACTTTTCTAAAATCAAACGGAATTCTGTTAATCTACTAGACGGATTAGTCATATTGAACAAATAATTCCGAGGTGTTGTTGTTTTCCGAATAATTCGTGAACTGTCTCGACCGTGACCTTGTGCGTAACTCTCTTACGCTGACATGAAATTTTGTTTCCTTGCGGTCACGACCCCGATTTGAATGGTACGAATTTTCTTTCTGATTAAAATAACTATGATTCATTTGCGATGCTTTGAGAAAATTTGGTTCCGACTTGACAATTTACATAATTTGTTAAATTTAAAATCTTGATTGATTCATTATTTACACTATCGGCCCGTTCGCTATGTTCTCGCGGCTCATTTCTTATGTTTTCACATCAATTAAGTCAGCAATTAGTTCATCACTTTTCACTTCACGACATGGCATAACAGGGGAAAAGAAATAGTTCTTACACTACATCCTGATCCTGGTGGCTTCTCCTTGCCTCGAGTTGTACAGTCGGCTCCATAGCTTCTTGGATCTCTGGCCAATGATGATCTCGTCTTGCTTGGACTGGCCTAATCCCATCTTGCTTGTTGGTTGAACTACTTGGAATTACATACCCATATCCAAATCCTGATGAAAACCTTCTGGAACCTGGACCTTTAACTGCATAGAACTGGCAGGAGTGCCATGTGATGTACCCAGCTAGGGTAGGTTCGACCAATCGTTATGCAGTTAAGGATGGTGAAGAATAATACCAGGCAGACTCATCAAAGGGATTTAATTCACTGAACTTACATTGAATATATATAATTATAAATTTTGAGTTGAAGACCTTGTTTTTAAAAACAATTTATTTACAGAATACACAACTATCGATACAGACTAGTTAACACTTTATGAATAAATCTATACTTAGAAAGCAAATCTATTACTTAGGAGAACAAGTCTATTTCTTAGGAAAGCAAATCTAATTCTTAATGAATAACATGGGTGAAGCCGTTTATAAAGGAACGGCTTATCTTCAATGAGACTCAGCATCGCAGGTGTCCGATGCTGACTTAGCAAGCTGCAACATGGTCATATGTGGAGCTTATGGAGAAGATAAGGAGGTTCATCCTATCAATATGGGGTGCGGCTACGTAATTCCTCCCCCCTTTTGGATAAAGGTATCACCTAAATGAGGTGTAGCTTTAAGCTGCAAAATTCTTAAAATTGTACAAAATATTATAAAAATTATCAAAACAATTAAAACAATCATGAATGTGGATAATGGTGAATTCCATTTCCATTCTTCAAGTTCTTCTAGTAGAATATTGGGAATTTCTTCATCTGGGAAGTCTTCTTCTTCTTCTTCTTTGGATTTGGATCGGTTGTCCAACGTTGAAAATGGTAGTTTGGGTAGAATGACATATTTTTCTTCATTCCTTATTTGAATGGGGTAAATTTCTTTCTGGTAGTTGCTAATTATACATTTTGACTGGATTATCGCCATTGGCGGAGTGATATGATATTTCGTTTGTTGGGGGCATTTTTCTTGTATTTCCAAGTTATTGATGGACAAAATGCTTCCATCTTCCAATGTCTTCAAATTGGGCGTAGAGGAGAATTCTTTTCTAGGGCAATTTTCCAAATGAGTTTTCAATATATTCTTCATACATTCAGGAGGGTTGTCTAGAGAATCTTGATCACATAGATAATCTTCTTCAACTGGATGGCACTGTTTCGTGGACCATTTCAATTCTTCATCTCGAGTGAGCATGAAAGGATTGGTGAAAGAAAGGGTAAGATTTCTCTGGGGCAAATAGTAAAACTTGTAAAGATTATAGCTTTCTTCATAGACCGTAGGGATGGATATGAGAAAAAGTAATGTTTTATCTTTGAATAGGACTTTAGTATGATACAATTGAAAATAATCTTTTAAATGGTGCATTGGAATAATAGTATCATTTTTAACTATTTCCGCGAATTTTGTATAAGGTAAAATAGATTCATGCAAAATGTGAAGTCTTGCAAAGCTTACTGCTGTTTGGATTTCATCAAGAACGTTTTTTATATCTTTGAGTTCAAAAGTCATGAGATGCATTTGTTCAACATGTTGTAATGCCGGTACGATTTGAAGTAATTTGAAATTATTCATTAATTGCTTAAATTTATCAATATACTTATTTTTCAAATCATTAACAATAGTGGCAATCTGTTTCTGATTTCTCATGAGTGATTCCTCATTCTTGTTTATACTATCAAAATAGCTTTTGTAGAGTGCTTCATCATCAGAATCTAGTGTTCCAAATAATATTTTTGATATTTTGCCTCCAACATTGATCAAACCTCGTTTTTCTCTAATTTTTTCGTTTAAAAGCTCTTCTAGCGTTTTAACATTTATAGAATTTGAATGTTCTAAATATTTGTAATGTGCAGTTTGAGAAAACCCTAGTTGTTGATTTTTAAAATTATCAATCTCCTTCTGATATTTGCCAATTAGATTCTCAATTTGGTTCAAGTCAATATGATATATCAATTGAATATGCCTTTTAGTAATATAGGCTTTGCCTAATAGAATTGGAAGTACATTGTTTTCCAACGGTATATTTTTAAAGAGATTATTTCAGCAACTACTTCGAGTATAATGAGAAGAGATGTGATGATTCGCATTTTTATATCTGAAACAAAATATTCAACTATTTTTTCCGTTGTTTCAAAATTTTCTTATGATAAATGTGTTTATTTTTCAAATCTTGAACACGATGAGTGTCGATTTCTCGCGCATCTACCTTTTTGTAGACCGGATCAAGTTTACGTACAATTGGAGTTTTCAAATATGTGGGATTTTTATTTAAAGGATGGTCCTGTTTAGCAGACCTTTTCTGATTCAATTTTTCTAAACGCTCAACATTTTTCTGTTGTTTCTTTTCTAATTCATTTGAAATTTCACCTAAATTTTTCACGTAATTTCCGACATAATCTTGAATTTGTTCATTATGCGTTTTTTCAATAGGTAAAGAATAATTTAAATCGGCTTTAATTATTTGCATAGGAGTCATATCAAGACTAGAATGAAATGAATTATTATAACTTAAAAGAGCTTGTGCTAATCGATTTTGGAAAGTAGAATTTTTACTATCAATAGTTCTTAATTGCTCAATCAACGTAGAATGAAATCTTTCCGCGATTGCATTTGAATTCGGATTATAATTAGTAATATAGTGAATTTCTATTTTATGTATTTTACAAAAATCTTGAATAACATGATTTTTAAATTCTAATCCGTTATCACAAGTAATTTTAGAAGGAATGCCATAGTGGCTAAAATAGACCAATAGTTTATCTAAAATTTCAGTACCCGTTTTCTGAAGAAGGGGATAACATTGTCCGAATCTGGAAAACGAATCGACAATAGTCAAGCAATATGTTTGATTGAATCACAATAAACATGACTAAATGGTTTAGAACCAAGAGGGTTAGGTTTAAAATTGAGTTGAATAGGAGTTCTCTCGTATTTACTCTTTTGACATATTTCACATGAATTAATAAAATTTAGTACGTCTTCATTCATATTCGGCCAGTAAAATTTCCGTTTCAAACTTATTAAATTTTCTTTCAGACCGCGATGTATCGTTTTCGTTTCATGGTACTGTTGAATTCTGAGAATTTGTTCTTCTTTGTCTTCGACATCTTCTAAAAAGGTCTTTGATATTTTTAAATCAAAGGATTTATAATCAAACTTTTCTTGTAATATTTTAATCAATGGCTTCTCCAACTCTTGAGATACAAAATAAAATGTATATGACTTTTTAGGCTGGATATATTCTTTAACGAATGTGAACAAATCTTTCTCTATCGAATTAATCAAAACTCGAAATCTGAGTTTTTCTCCAAAAGGTTTTGTTTTCGTTACATTGAAATTCGAAGCTGTTTTAAATATAACTTGAAGAGAAGCTGAATTCAAACTTCTTTCTGTATAGGGAATCTCCAAAATGGGATTTTCGATACTACTGTGAATTGTAATATCACTATGAATTATAACATTTTTTAATTCATTTAAATTTTCATTATCAAGAACAGGTAATTCATTATTTGGATCGACAAGTAAATTAACACATTCATCTAATTCATCATCGGAAATGTGATTTACTAATGATATTCTATCATCTTCAATAGCGTTAAAATCAAAATTATGATTATTATGTGTATCAGATAAAAAGTAAATAAGAATCTTCATATTCGATTCTGCGAATATGTATTTAATCATACTTAAAATTATTGACCATTTTAATTGGTCTAACCCACAAGCAATTCTAGGGAGAGCTAAGTATTTATCTCCATTAAATTCACATATTTTTCTCAAATTCAATAATGTTTTAAATACCGTTTCGTATTCCGGTTTATCATAGAATGATTCTTTTGTAATTAAATAATAAACATTTCTTTCATCGGTTTTAAGGAATGCTACTTCACCGATAGATTTATTTTGTGATTTAAGTTCATCAACTTCACCATATTTATTTTTAAATTCTAAAGCAATACCTTGACTCATCTTCAAGTCTTTAGAAACACAATGTGCGAATGAATAATTCTTAGGTGCTTGGAATAAGTCACCTTGTTTTTCTATTAATTTTAAAGAATTAGGAATATGATCATTTTCATACAGTTTCATAAAATTTTCATAATTCAAGTCTTCCGTTGAATCTAAATTTATTCTGCTGAGTGCATCAGCATTATTCATTGAACCTTTACGATATTTAATTTCGTAATTGAATTCCTCGAGTTTAATTCTCCATCTCATAAGTCGAGAATTTGGTTCCTTTAATGAAAATAGCCAGATTAGGGGTTTATGATCCGTATAGATAATAAATTTTCTTCCATAAAGGTAAGGCCTAAAATGTTTACAAGACCAAACGATAGCCAAAAGTTCTTTTTCGATCGTACTGTATCTAGTTTCTGCTTCATTCAGCGTTCTACTAGCGAAAGCAACGGGAAGATCGTTCAGACAATCACCTTGCGATAATACAGAACCTACCGCAAATCCTGATGCGTCTGTAGTAAGAATAAAAGGTTCATTGAAATTCGGATAGCTTAATACAGGGTGATTTATCAAATTTCTTTTACAAATTTCGAAAGCTTCGATGTATTTAGGATCATGAATATTAATTTTCGCGTCTTTTTTTAAACACATAGTTAATGGTTTAGTAATTTTGGCAAAGTTCGGAATAAATTTCCGGTAATATCCAACTAGACCAAGAAAGGATTTAATTTCTTTCTGAGTTTTAGGAATTGGAAAACTCTTAACTGCTCGAAGTTTATTAGGATTTGGCTTAATTCCTTCTCGAGTAATAATATGACCTAAAAATTCTATCTCAGTTTTGAAAAAGTGACATTTGTCCAACTGAATTTTCAAATTATCGTTTTTAAATGTTTCTAAAATATTATGAATATCGGCTAAGTGTTGCTCGATTGTTTCTGAGAAAATAACAACATCGTCCATGTAAACATAACAAATTTTTCCAATATAATCTTTCAAAACTTCATTCATTAATCTTTGGAAAGTCGCTGGTGCGTTTTTTAAACCAAAGGGCATACGTAAAAACTCATAATGTCCATTATCTACCGTAAAAGCGGTTTTTTCAATAGAACTTTCATCTAATTCAATTTGGTGAAAACCGGACGCAAGGTCAAGAGTAGTGAAATACTTTTTATTTCCTAATTTATCAAGAATAGCATCAATTTGGGGAAGTGGATACTTATCATCAATTGTTTTATCATTTAATTTTCTATAATCAATCGCGATTCGCCATTTTTTCTTTTCGGATAAATCTTGTTTCTTTGGGACAACAACAACTGGAAATGACCAAGGAGAAATACTAGGTCTAATAATTTTCTTTTCAAGCATATCTTGAACTTGTCTTTGAACTTCTTCCTGATGTATTTCTGGATATCGATATATCTTACAATGAACAGGATTTTCACCATTAGTACGAATTTTATGTTTAATTTTATTAGAAAAATTTAATGGTTGACCAGGTAATTGTAAAGCATCTTCGTTTGTGATCAAAATTTTCATTAATTGATTGCTTATTTTGGGTTCTAAATGTCCTAATTCAACAGGTATAACTGTATTTTTCTGGCATACTTGTTGAAAATTAAAAGGGATTCTACAATATTCATTAAATATTACTTGGTTTTTGAAATCCAAGGATAAACAATATTTATTCAGGAAATCTGCTCCTATTAATCCGTCATAATTTTTATGAAATTTATAAAGAATAAATGGATGAAAATCATCAATATTAAATTCGGAAAATAAAGGTATCAATACTTTCTCATTGGAAGTTTCTTGTTTCATACACGCAGTTAATGTCGTAGATTCATTAAAAATATTCTTTTGAAAATTATTATAAGCAAATTTGGGATCTATCAAACATACTGAACATCCACTATCTATTAAAAGTTTACATTTAGGATTTTGAAATTGAATAAAAGGTAATTGATTAGTGTTATCAAGGGTAGAATTTAAGTCAATTTTTCGTTTGAGGCGTTTCCTCGAAAATTTCTCTTAGTATCGTAACTCGTGCTTGCTTGAGCTTTAGAAGTTGAAGGTTGCTCTAAATGAGTCAATTCTTCAAAAGTATAATGGGGACTTTGATTATTGTCGAAAAATTTTCTTTGCGGATTTGGGTTAAATTGAGTAGAATAATTATTACGTTTTTGAGGATAATTTCTCGTTTGTATAGACATTTTCTCTGGAGGATTATGATTTCTATAATTTGGATTAGGTTTGAAAACATTAGTATTTTGATTATTAGAGGGTCTCTCAAAAACTTCACGATACGTAGGATAATGCGGTTTCACATTCCTTTGTTGAAATTGAATTGGTTGCGAAGGAAAATTTTGATTCGACTGAAATCTCTGATTGTAATTAATATTTCGTTGCACCGGTTGATGATTAAAATGATTGAAATTATTTCTGTATGTGGGTTGAATCAACGAATTGTTCTTTAAGAAAGGTTGCGAATTTTTATTTCGACGGCTTCTATCTAGTAATTCATACTGTGCCATATTGCAAACATAATCTTTCACGGCGTTAACAGTTTCGTCGAATGAAAGACCATTGTTTGTGATTAAGTACGTTCGCAATTCTACAGGGGCATTTGAAATTAATACTGTTTTACAAATCTTGAGAATATTTGTTTTGTAAAGTTGTTTTTCAGGATCAGGCATTAGATCAGCATCGATCCTATAATTGATTCTAATTTTCATAGAAATAATTTTTTCGATGAAGGACAATAAATCTTCATTTGGTCTTTTTGTTAAAAATTGTAGGTTATGTATCAGAACATCTAAATTGATCTGATCACCAAATTTATTATAGAGGAAATTCTTCAGTATCTCCCAATTATCGGGTATATCAGAAGTCGAAACTTCAGCTAGGGCTCTGTCAACTAATTTTGATTTGACTACAGCGTAACAATAGTTTTTAATCATTTGTTGTTCATTAGCGAACATCAAAAGATAATTTTCCGCACTCTTGATGAATGAATGTAACTCATTCTCAATGCCGGAAAAGCGGGGTAAAAGCATCCCGAACTTTTCTGCAATAGATAAATCGATCCTTTCGTTTGCCATTATTGTTTCTGATTGAATGGGCCTTTTGCCTCTTTTATTACGAAAGTGTTTAATCGAAGTAATTTTAATAAATGAGTATACAATATAAGTAAATACTCTTAAATTCGGTTTTTTCAATCAAGGGAAACCTAGGGAAAACTTTATGTCGGTTTTTAGGAAAGAAAAACCTAGAGAAAACTTTAAAATCGGTTTTATGAAGAAACCTAGGAAAAACTTATACAAATTTACACTATTTTTTAACCAGAATAAGGGAAACTGGGAAGAACTAGGAAATGCTCACCCAAAGTGTATTCTTTGAAGTCGTCACGGGGCGCTACTCAGGTGATCGGGCTTCTCGTCTTCTTCTCGTAGTTCGATTGCGCTCAACAGTTGAAAATGAAAGTGGCTGGACTCTCTGGATGGACCTCTTCTTTTCTTCAGGGGCACACACGCAGAATTCTAGCACTTGCACAATCCCAGACCTCGTCGCCAATTATAAATTTTGAGTTGAAGACCTTGTTTTTAAAAACAATTTATTTACAGAATACACAACTATCGATACAGACTAGTTAACACTTTATGAATAAATCTATACTTAGAAAGCAAATCTATTACTTAGGAGAACAAGTCTATTTCTTAGGAAAGCAAATCTAATTCTTAATGAATAACATGGGTGAAGCCGTTTATAAAGGAACGGCTTATCTTCAATGAGACTCAGCATCGCAGGTGTCCGATGCTGACTTAGCAAGCTGCAACATGGTCATATGTGGAGCTTATGGAGAAGATAAGGAGGTTCATCCTATCAATATGGGGTGCGGCTACGTAATTATATGTTTACTACAGATTCTCGCTGTTGACTAACAAGCGGTCAATACGTACACGCTTCTGAATGAATCACTCCGAATCTCTGAATGACTCTCCCTAGCCGATTGTTTTATATATTTTATAAATGTTTACTTGTTTTGCATAATATTATATTTGATAAACATAACTGGCAATGATGAGACCTAGAGCTCTGGCTTCACGTGCCGCTGTAGGTATTAAAATTAAAGGGAGGTCGCACTAATCTTATTATATCACGTACGTAATATACAGTGTGTTCAACATACTACAGTATATTGCGAGATTAGGCAATTTCGTTTCAGAGGTTGAATTTTCACTGAACAGGTGGAAAAAAAGGGATGTTTCCGGAATTCTCAGCGAACCACAAAAAAAGTGGGAAAAATCATAGACCGGTTCTTTTTTGTAACCGACCCGGAAAGCCCATTCCAGTAGGAAACTTTGTGGTATAATAAAACAAAAAATATGAATTTTGAACAGGTGCCATTTGAGAAAAATATTTGGGGGTAGTTTTCTCAGGGGTGGTAATTAGAAAGAGAATTCTAACGACGGATTCTGATAGAGTTTTTGATGCCATTTGAAATACTTTTGTTTGAACTTTCTACCTTGTCTGAGAGCCGAGATATTGGCTGTTTGGAACATCTTGGGACACCCTGTATATTCTTGACATTTTGATTCATATCAGTTCTGAGGAAAGGTATAAGACTTTCATTACATAAAAATATCATTCTGTGGTCATGTCATAATTGACCTCCGCAGATCAGCTGTTGATGCATCAATCAAATCAATTTCTAATATTTTCGATTTGGTCGAATGTCAATGAATTCAAAAATTGACGAGTGCATGCACTATGTTTTCAGACATTTTAGTTTTTTCATATATGCATAGAATACCTGCTGTAACGACTCCTTAGATACTAATAATCGTGACCAAAATTTGTAGATCAAAACGTCACTCTAGATTTCAGTACTTGTGCTACTTCCGGAATAATCCGCAATATTTATCGGACGGGTCGCTACTGCGGCAATGGAAAATAGCGCGACCCCTTTCGAGAGAAAAAAAAAGCAGGACAAATACTCATATTTTCTTTCGACAAGAAAGTCTTAAACAAAATCTAATCAGTGCCAACACCAGATATTCTATGCATCTTTGTTTTTTACTTCAACATGAAAAATAGTCTTTTCCGCAAATCACTTGGGAATTTTGACATTTCTTACAAAATTTGTCATAGAAAAAGTCAAGATTCCCCAACTGTTAGGAAATATTCATTTCCTTACTGTAAGGAATAGTATGGTTTACCGGGTAGGAAAAGCGTAACATTCCTGGACGATTGTGAAAATTGCTAAGTCGAGGCGCAAGCCGAGACTTGGCAACACAGAATGTGCCAGGAATGTGTCTTTTCCTACGAGGTGAACATACTATTTTTCCGCAAATCGTTTAAAATTCGACAGATTCCAATTAATTTTGATGAAATCGCGAATTATTTAATTCATAAATGAATGATCCTTTGAAATCCGGAATGGCATTGGTTGCGTTACTATGGAAACGTACTCATATTGAATTTTCAAAGTTGACGCATATAATTAATTCAATTGCTAGTGTTTTCGAATTTAAAACAGTGTAAAATGATAAGTCATGATGAATTTGCTATTTCTGGGACTCTTCCAGAGCTGGTTGATGCAGTGAAAATACTGCTTCTTTAGAATAAGTGCCGAAGGAATCATGAGAAAAGTTCGTATATGCATATGTCGAACCAACTGTAATAAAATATCATCTGCTTACAGTAAGGTGTGATGTACCCAGCTAGGGTAGGTTCGACCAATCGTTATGCAGTTAAGGATGGTGAAGAATAATACCAGGCAGACTCATCAAAGGGATTTAATTCACTGAACTTACATTGAATATATGTTTACTACAGATTCTCGGTGTTGACTAACAAGCGGTCAATACGTACACGCTTCTGAATGAATCACTGAATGACTCTCCCTAGCCAATTGTTATATATATTTTATAAATGTTTACTTGTTTTAATAACATTATATTTGATAACATAACTGGCAATGATGAGACCTAGAGCTCTGGCTTCACGTGCCGCTTAAGGTCTTGAAGGGAGGTCGCACTAATCTTATTATATCACGTACGAAATATACAGTGTGTTCAACATACTACACCTTCCCTCTTTGAGAGAAAAAAAAATTTTTTTTGCTATACAATGTAAAAATATTTTTTTTTTACTTATCTATAGCTTAATATCTATATCTATAATATCAGTCTCAATGGATCTTAAATCTACAAGTTAAATACGATATTTACCTAAATTAATTTTTACATTACATTTTTTGTCGAAAATTTCTTTCCTTTCCGATTTTACCTTCACCAAGTTTTCTCTAGCATCTTTCTATGCCGTTTGCAACCTATATATTAATCCAAGAGTTGTCAAAATTGTAAACTGGATCTACACAGCTTTTCAAATTTTTGAGGAAATAATCTACTAGGTTTCTGAAAATTAAACTAAACATGTCTGGATGTCCACCGGTTGGAAGCATGTGAACATCGTTCAGAATGATTTGCCTTGATCTTT
Source organism: Adalia bipunctata (assembly GCA_910592335.1). Classification (NCBI taxonomy): domain Eukaryota; kingdom Metazoa; phylum Arthropoda; class Insecta; order Coleoptera; family Coccinellidae; genus Adalia; species Adalia bipunctata. Next base: position 5,443,002 of record OU342949.1, on the reverse strand, counting down.
TATACGCGTTACATCTCGTATTACATTAATTTTTCAGTATCTTCCTAGAATTTCATTCTTATAATTTGACAACATATTCAAAAATTTTATATTGCTAGCTAGCTTTATGAGGAACAATTCTAATATATTATTTTCTGCGCATAAATTTTCCAGTTTCCTCAACGATGTACCTAAGTCTTACGCCGATCGGATGTCCTGGTTATTGAAAATAATTTGTGAATTCACATCATATATTGAATTCTCATTGTAATCCTCTGAATGTTGATTTTTCAAATTATGAAATTCTTTTTCTGAAAGTGGTCTTTACTCAATAATTTTCACTGGACGTTTCAAACTTCGACAACAACAAGGTGATCAGTCCTTGCCATCGGGCATTCGTCTCTACGTTATTTTTAATACGCGATAAGGCATGTGCTGAAAAAATTTTCTGAAACTTTTACATAATGAACCGTGAAGTCATATTCTTCTAAAATCAAACGGAATTCGGTCGATAATCATATTGGACAAATAATTCCGAGGTGTTATTGTTTTCGGAATGATTCGTGAACTGTTAACATTGACCTTGTCCGAAATTTTTTTCGCTGACGTGAAATTTTGTCCGCTAATATTTTCCTTGCGGTCACGACCTCGATTTGAATAGTACGAATTTCCTTTCTGATAAAAAAAACATTGCGATGCTTTGAGAAAATTTGGTTCCGACTTGACAATTTACATAATTTGTTAAATTTAAAATCTTGATTAATTCATTATTTACACTATCGGCCCGTTCACTATGTTCTCGCAGCTCATTTTTGATGTTTTCACATCAATTAAGTCAGCAATTAGTTCATTACTTTTCACTCCACGACATGACATAACAGGGGAAAAGAAATAGTTCTTACACTACATCCTCCTGGTGGCTTCTCCTTGCCACGAGTTGTACAGTCGTCTCCATAGCTTCTTGGATCTCTGGCCAATGATGATCTCGTCTTGCTTGGACTGGCCTAATCCCATCTTGCTTGTTGGTTGCAATACTTGGAATTACATACCCATATCCAATTCCTGATAAAAACCTTCTGGACCCTGGACCTTTAACTGCATCGAACTGGCAGGATCGCCATGTGATGTACCCAGCTAGGGTAGGTTCGACCAATCGTTATGCAGTTAAGGATGGTGAAGAATAATACCAGGCAGACTCATCGAAGGGATTTAATTCACTGAACTTACATTGAATATATGTTTACTACAGATTCTCGCTGTTGACTAACAAGCGGTCAATACGTACACGCTTCTGAATGAATCACTGAATGACTCTCCCTAGCCAATTGTTATATACAGGGTGTCCCACTAGTGCCGCAGCGGACGATATATGCGTAACGGACTGCCTTTTGCAAAATGTTTTGATGCAGACTTGATAAACTACAAGAAGAGCACAACGTAAAAATATTTTAGAATATATAGGGTGGCCCACAAAAGAGGAATACAGGGTGACTTTGTTTTTTCAAATGGGACACCCTATATTCAATACTGTTTTTCAATTCTCTGAAACTTCCTGCATGCTTCCGTATACTTTTCCATATTTTTATTCGACAGTTTTCGAAATATTGGCCATTTTGACGAAAAAATGATATTTGTAGTGGCTATGTTATACAATTATATTTCACGAACCCTTGCACATACCAATAAGAACTTTATGTGGATTGAAAGACAAGACTTCAAAGTATCCTATCCAGCTATAATAAAGCATCTTCAGCATACAGAGTGTCCACAAAAAGACTATCAACATGACGAATTTCAAATTGATTTTTCTTCATTTTTTCAAATGCAATGCATATAATTTTTTTTCATCATTGTAATCACCATTCATTTTACTTAATTTTTTGTCAAATACATGATATCCATATCTCTAACGGAATAGGATTTTTTAGAGTTTTTCCTCCAAATTCACATTTACTTTCGAATTCAAAAAGCAGATTTGGCTTTTCTGTGGTTATTGGGAAGTGTCAAATTATTCTATTCAAAATTAACATCATTGCAGCTTCAATTCAAATCATCATAGTTTTTACGGATTGGATGAATACTCACACAATGATGTAAAAATTCAAAAAATACCAATGAGTTTGAATGTACAAGTTATGAATGCTTCAAAAAAACGAGTTTCAAAACTTTAGGATACAAAAAAGTGCCCGCTCTTATCCTTATACAACTTTCTTCGAAGAATGATATTCATAAGTTTCACAGGCACGCACGCAGATCTTCAAGCTCGTAAGCTCAAAGCTTGTTTGAAATTTTTGGAAGATTCAACGTTCCAAGTAGAAACATAGAAAATTATCAAAAATGTATTTTGAAAAATGGGTACAGAAAGCAAGTTTCTGTTTTCAGTAACTGATTTCATCACATTTTTGAGTAGATACATCAAAACCTTCTAGTTCCTCATTTCGCTATAATATGAATTGAAGCTTCAATGATGCTAATTCTGAGTGGAATAATTTGACAGTTCTCAATAACCACAGAAAAGCCAAATCTGCTATATGAATTCGAAGGTATGTGAATTTAAGGGAAACATTTCGAAAAAGCGCTTAAAAATCCTATTCCGTTAGAGATATGCATATCATGTATTTGACAAAAATGAAGTAAAATGAATGGTGATTACAATGATGAAAAAAAATTATATGCATTGCATTTGAAAAAATGAAGAAAAATCGATTTGAAATTCGTCATGTTGATAGTCTTTTTGTGGACACTCTGTATGCTGGAGATGCTTCATTATAGCTGGGTAGGATACTTTGAAGTCTTGTCTTTCAATCCATATAAAGTTCTTATTGGTATGTGCAAGGGTTCGTGAAATATAATTGTATAACATAGCCTTTACAAGTATTATTTTTTCGTCAAAATGGCCAATATTTCGAAAACTGTCGAATGAAAATATGTGAAAAGTATACGGAAGCATGCAGGAAGTTTCAGAGAATTGAAAACCAGTATTGAATATACGGTGTCCCATTTGAAAAAACAAAGTCACCCTGTATTCCTCTTTTGTGGGCCACCCTATATATTCGAAAATATTTTTAGGTTGTGCTCTTCTTGTAGTATATCAGGTCTGCATCAAAAAATTTTGCCAAACTCAGACCGTTACGCGTATATCGTCCGCTGCGGCACTAGTGGGACACCCTGTATATTTTATAAATGTTTACTTGTTTTAATAACATTATATTTGATAACATAACTGGCAATGATGAGACCTAGAGCTCTGGCTTCACGTGCCGCTTAAGGTCTTGAAGGGAGGTCGCACTAATCTTATTATATCACGTACGAAATATACAGTGTGTTCAACATACTACAAAGGAAATGGATATTTCCTAACAGTTAGGAAATCTTGACTTTTTCTATGACCAATTTTGACTGGAATGTCAAAATTTCCTAGCTATTTGCGGAAATAGTACATTGTTTACCGGGTAGGAAAAGCCGAGACTTAGCAACACAGAGTCCAGGAATGTGGCTTTTTCTACGAGGTAAACATACTATTTTTCCGCAAATCGTTTGAAATTCGACAGATTTTGATAAATTGTGAAAAAAATCGCGAATTATTCCATTCAAAAATAAATGGAGCATTGAAATTCGGAATGAAATTGGTTGCGTTTCTATGAAATAGTATATTATTTTATAAGGAGGAGAAGTGTCACTTTTCATGGCGAGCTTGAGTTTGCCCGCCGAACGTAGTGAGGCGGGTAATTGAGAGCGAGCCATGAAAAGTCACTTCTCCTTCGAATGAAATATGTTATTTTATTTTCAAACATCTTGAAATTCCTGGAAATCTGAATAATATTGACATTTACGATCGTTATAATTGAGTGAAAAATGTAACATTTGTATAGTTACGGTTGTCTTGCAAAATGAGTCCCTTGCATAACAACACTTTTCCTGCCGCCGGAGTAAGTAAGCCATAGCAACTATTTCTCCGCCTAGGCGGAGAAATAGTACTTCTCTGTGATCCTGTCAGTCTAGAAATGACGTTGTTATCGAACGTTTGGAAATAAAAGTATTAATGTTGAATTGTCAAACATGACGAATATTAATTATTTAATTGCTGGTGTTTTCGAAGACAAAACAGTGTAAAATGACAAGTGATGATGAATTTTCCATTTCTGGGACTCCTCCAGAGCTGTTTGAGGCAGTGAATACTGCTTCATTAGAATTACTGCCATAGAAAAGTACGAATATGCTTATGTAGAACACTGACAACTGTAAGGAAATATCATTTCCTTACAGTAAGGAAATGAATATTTCCTAACAGTTGGGAAATCTTGACTTCTTCTATGACAAATTTTTTTAGGAATGTCAAAATTTCCTAGCGATTTGCGGAAAATGATATTTCCTTACATTTGTCAGTGTTCTACATAAGCATATTCGTACTTTTCTCTAGATTTCTTCGGCAATAATTCTAATGAAGCAGTATTGACTGATGCCTCAACCAGCTCTGGAGAAGTTCCAGTAATGGAAAATTCATCATCACTTATCATTTTGCAGGGTTTTGTCTTCGGAAAGACGAGCAATTAGATTGATATTCGTCAAGTTTGACAAATCAGCATTAATACGTGTCCATAGTAACGCAACCAATTCCATTCCGAATTTCAAAGCTCCATTTATTTATGAATGGAATAATTCGAGATTTTTTCCGAAATTGATTAGAATCTGTCGAAGTTCAAACGATCTGCGGAAAAATAGTATGTTTGCCTCGTAGGAAAAGCCACATTCCTGGACTCTGTATGTTGCTGAGCCGAGACAGTCGTCCAGGAATGTTAGGCTTTTCTAACACAGTAAACAATGTACTATTCCTATTTCGAAGTTTTATTGTTAGTTCTGAAAATATTTTTTCAATGAAGCCTCGGGTTTTGTGAATCATCATTCTAGGATGTATTCACAATTCACTATTTATTGTCACTTCAAGGTTGAAAAAGGAATTCGATTGCCCCGGGTGGATGGTAACATTTGTTGATCCCAAGAAGCACGAACTTTCGATTACCTACGTATTTTCGTTCATGATGTAATCCGATATGAAGAGATGAATCTATGCTATGTAATTGCACCTTCAATGCATATTTATTCTATAAATATCCCACTCTGACCACAAAACGGCATCATTGCCAAATACTCATAATGTTTGGCACGACTGAAAGATCCCGAAATTCTTTTCGGACAAGAATCGAAGTAAAGACAAGTGAATTTCTTGACAATGAAATTGAATTGCCATGCCAATACCGCCAGAAGAAAGCTACATATACGCACATCGTCTTGGCCCCTCCTATCAACTCTTAAACTTGTGGAATATAACATGACAATTTTGTGAGTATGAAATCTTCACTACAGGGTGCCCCAAGTTCGAGTGCCTATTAGACGTTTCTGGAGAACTAGACATAATATTTGAAATGTGAAAATTGGGATTATGATATTGTTCGAAATTCTCTACAGACCTAAAATATTTTTGGAGCCTGAGCACTTCCGGTTATACCAGGAGTGGAAATAAATTGGTCCGAAAAATATTTTTTTCAATATCTTCGTTTCTGATATGATTGGGTATTCAATGCTGAATACATTTCTGTTGAAACCATTGTATTCATCCGAATAGTTTTCAAAATATCGAAAAAAAAATCTGAAAAAATGTCAAATATTCATTGTCAGTGTTATGTTCATTATTCTTATTCTGAACATCCCAAGTGTAAACCGTTCTCACAACGTCCAAGTAGAAGAATGTGGTAAGGTCATGCTTCTTTTGAATTTCATGAATATCATCACAGGGTGTTTCAAATTTTGTACCGAAAACTGTCATCGAAAATTGTCCATTACTCACTTACTGTTTTTCAAATTGAAACCCTATTTTCTCATGATTGCGTTGGAGTGATAGCACTCTCAGATGTTCTTGCTCCTAAATTCAGTAATTCCCGAGATATTTGAGCTATTCTGGATTCATAATGTACGTAGGATCCTCAGTGTAGCAGGAAAGCAATTTTTATTATAGGAATAATAATGAAGTAGAAGCTTTTCCGAATTCCGATTTGATTAAAGATTTCAAAGACTTGAAAATTATTCGGTTGAAATTGATATATCTGGATGGAAAATTGAAAAATGCGATAACGCAATTTATTTCTGTATTCTGAATTATGTAATAGTAATTTACGTAACAAGTCCGGAAAATAGTGTTTTTTTGGACGAATAGACGAAGTCTGTGAGTCAAAAAAAACCATTTTCGGACGCGTTGCGTACAATATTTTTTCGGTAACCGTGTAGAATTACAAATCAATGAGACGACACATTTCATTATTATACATTCTGATTCTCATTTGACTTAAACAGAACAGAATTGTCATCCGTTATTTCGTTGCTATTGTGATGATCATAACAATGACAAAAACGACGTGATTTTTTGCGGCCGGGAAATGCTACTTTCTCAAAGAAAAAGCGTCCGGGAAGTGAGTAAATCCCGGACGGTTGCCGAAAAAATCATTATCTGTTGAAAGTTCTATAGAGATTAATGAAAGTCTCCAGATTGAAATATTTCATAAAGATGTTCTGATTTCCGCTAATGAACTAAAATGGATACTTCCTTCTGATTTGATTGTGATTCTCAGCAGACGGTCTCAAGTTACTAAGGCTTGGTTTCACCAAACATTTTAATCTGGTTCAAGGAGATAACTGAGATAACCGATTGATTTTTGACTGGAAAACCACAGAAAATTATCCTTTACTGCCTTAAACGAGATTAAATTCGTTGGTGAAACCCGGCCTAATTCGCTTGCTCGTTATAAACATGTGTCTAAAGGCGGACTCCCACTACTCGTATATTTGGCAAATACGCAATTATTTGCGTACTTGGCAAGTAGACGAAGTTTCGAATTTGAATGATAAGCGATTGACAAGTATTGGCCGAGTGAACCACTCCCACTACATGCCAAATATAGGCAAAGTGGGAAATATTTGCCAAATACACGAGTAGTGAGAGTCCGGCTTAATGAGAATACAAGTAAATCTACATAAGATTTATTGAGAGATTCCTTCACTTCATTAGAAAATAAGAATAATGAGAATTTTGGCGAGAGATGGCCCTACACCTCCCCGTGGTTCTTGCTGGACAATAAATTGAATAAAACATCAACCAATTCGCTTAAATTTCAATTTTGTTTTCCATGAACCATGTGACAACCCACATCTGATATTGTCCTGATACAAGATTTCACTAACTTTAAGGGTATGCCATCATGAAATGAGTGCCCTTGGTTCAGTGGTAGAGCATTGGATTAGGACCAAAGTTCGATCCCGAGCTAGGAAAGAAATTTTCTAGTCTCGGTAGGGGCCACCATTTCACTGTTGGGTCAAAAATTAACAATGCTGTGCCTAAGGTGGCGTAAGGATACAGTAACAAAGCCTACACAGAACACAACTGCTTACTCCGAACTCGGCACTGGTTACAAGCTTAGAAGCTTGGGGTCTCCTCAGGAGACCTAGGAGTAATCAGGATAAACAATAAACAATTTATATTCAATTCATTGACTGAGTGGGGCATACTTCCATTTTTTTTCAGATATTCATCGGAAAACACATTTATCAACATATACAGGGTCTTTCACGAGGAACCTCACCCATATTGATACGGGAAACTACTGAACGTATTTTCATGAAATTTAGCACTTATAAGTATTTCACGATGCTGATGAAATCTAAAATATTTTCAAGGCATGAGCACCTCCGGTTTTTCCGGAAATGACGTCAACTTCCGTTTTTCAAACTAGAACACCATTTTTTTATTGCAGAAATAGATTCCTTAGAAAATTTCAAGTTATTTTGATGTAACATTTTTCAGTTTTGGTTGGAAAATTCTCTCTGAGCGGGAAAATTCGAAAAAAAAATCGAAAATAGAGCTCCGCTGAAACAAGAATAACTTCGAAGTTTTTGGATAGAAAATTTTCATTTTTGGGATTTTTCAAGATGTAAGATTGATGTATCCACTTTAAAAATCGAAATCGCGATTCATGATACAGGGGGTGAAAAAATCGCTTTCAAAGTTAGGGATGACAAAATCGTGAATTATCAATTTTTTCAAATTAGAACCCCATTTTTTTATGGCAGATATTGAATCTACGTTAAAAAATAATGTGAGTGTATGCATCACACCCTTGCCCTAAAATGGATATTTTCTGAGTTGATATCCACTTTAGGGCAAGGGTGTGATGCATACACTCACATTATTTTTTAACGTAGATTCAATATCTGCCATAAAAAAATGGGGTTCTAATTTGAAAAAATTGATTTTTCACGATTTTGTCATCCCTAACTTTGAAAGCGATTTTTTCACCCCCTGTATCATGAATCGCGATTTCGATTTTCAAAGTGGATACATCAATCTTACATCTTGAAAAATCCCAAAAATGAAAATTTTCCATCCAAAAACCTCGAAGTTATTCTTGTTTCAGCGGAGCTCTATTTTCGATTTTTTTTTCGAATTTTCCCGCTCAGAGAGAATTTTCCAACCAAAACTGAAAAATGTTACATCAAAATAACTTGAAATTTTCTAAGGAATCTATTTCTGCAATAAAAAAATGGTGTTCTAATTTGAAAAACGGAAGTTGACGTCATTTCCGGAAAAACCGGAGGTGCTCATGCCTTGAAAATATTTTAGATTTCATCAGCATCGTGAAATACTTATAAGTGCTGAATTTCATGAAAATACGTTCAGTAGTTTCCCGTATAAATATGGGTGAGGTTCCTCGTGAAAGACCCTTTAAAAGGAGATCTGGAAATGAAATGATACGGTCGAAATATCGTATCTCTCACGCTAAGCATCGTAAGCAGTATACCTCCCTACCCTGTTTTTTTTTCGCGGCATTGCCGCTTAAGGCACCTGGCTATGTCTTTAGAAGTCCGTGTGTCAACTGATAATCTAATGTCATATTAGACGCATTCGATATTCCCTTTCGGAGGTGGATCGGACACAGAACATCCAATAATTCCTTAGAATGAAGAATTATTTTACATTCTATGAATTATTCGGTTCGGATCTCTCTCTCTTTCTCTCTCTGGCCGAAAGAGAGGAGAGTGAGATCCGTATTTATAGATGTTCTGTGGCCATTTTGTCTCACTCCACTCTGGATTTGGTAATAACGAACGCAGTAATTGATTGTTTTCTCTAATTTAAATAAAAGTTACATTATCGAAGATGACACTTAAACGTTTTATAATAACTTTTTTCTCAGGAAGTTAACAAAAATTAATAAGTACCTCAAGTGTTTCTCTGTAATCAAAGTTTTATTTTACACTTTACACTTGATATTTACAGTAAATGAATTAATGTTACCTGTAATCAAAGAAACGAAAAGGCCCCCGCCCGGAAAGTAGGGAGACGCAGGTTCGATTCCTGCACGGTGTGTGACTTTTTCCGGAATTTCAAAAATATTCAATTGTCTGCATCTTTCCTTAATTATTATTTACAGACGTTAAACCCATTTTCATGTTTTAAGTGTAATCTTCGATAATGTTACTTCTTAAGACGGATTTCCATGCATCCGTCATCCGATGATACGATCGTCCGAAAGTGTTGTGATTGGCGAAAATATTCAAAATTGAAAGAGCGCCAAACATTCGTCCGAAAGTTTCAACTCTCATCCGTTATCGGAAAAAGTTGAAAAATGTTTAACTTTTGTCCGTTATCGTATCAGATTTGACATAACTTTTTGAATGTTTGGCGTTCTCTTCTTTCCGGAGAAAATAATCAATATGACATTAAATTATTAGTTGACATAAGTGAACTATTCGAAATAATATGAAAAAATAATAATTCCATAAAATCCGCATTCTCAAGAGTGCGGTGAAATTCAAATAAATTAATAGTAGGTATATTGTTCTATGAGCGGTAATGTAAGTCATAACACACGCAGATGAATTTTGCAGCCCAAGCCGTCAGGCGAGGGGTGTAATTCATCAAGTGTGTTGTGACCATTACCGCGAATTGAACACTTTACTTCATCTTCGACTTCTTCAGTGAAATTCGAATTAATCTGCATTTTCAAAATTAACATTTCTGTAGTCGAAAATCGAAACGATATCGAATCCCGTAGAAAACTTAAAAAAAATTCACGTTTTCCAAATGCAATTTTTGGATATTCAGACCCAAGAAAATGTAGAAATGGATGGCGAGAACGTTACCTTGATGTCTGAAATAGAGTTCCCCATTGACCCAACTTTTTTTTTCATTTTGTAAGCTACATTTTTCCTATTTGTATTAGAGTCAGTTATAGGCGTGAGTTTATTATAACGTCTCACTATTGGTTTATAGAAACTATTACAGATCAAATTCAGTTGAATAATGGATATATGTATTATTCTATGGGAATTGGGAGTAGATAAATTTCTTTACATCTACAGGGTGGGGCAGAAAAACCTATCCGATTTCAAAACGTTATAAAATTAAAACCACTCAGCTTGTCAAAAAATTTTTTTTATTAACATATCGCAAATTTTATGCCATTTTTAAATTTAAGTTTTGAAAAGCACATCACTCAAATGTCGTCCTTGGGAGCGGATACACTTATTTAGGCTTCGTCCGTGAAGAGCACAACATCGTCGTTTGGCAGTTCTCGGAGATCGCGACACAGGTATAACGGGAATAATCAGTTTCAAATTGAAACGGCATTCGTGGCTATGTAAAAGTGAATCAAGATCAAGAATGATCAGAAGATCTTTATATTGATGAAACATGAAGAAAAAACTATTAATATTCAAACATTCAAAAAGTGTTAGAAGAACTCAAAAAATTTCATGTTTGTGCTCAAACTCTCATATCCAAAAAATTCAAAACATCAGGTATGAACCTCTGGATATAAGCCACATATCTTGTACAGGTACTAAAACTGTTATGGTTGATATGTTTCTTCTTATCAAATTTTCCATTCTTTGAAGACGAAATTCTGTATGTGTTATGTTTCCATTGCATACCGCAATTACCTGATTTTTCATTGAATCTGTAGCTTTCTTCTTCATATAAGGCAAGATTATGAAAAAGAAATTGTTAACTTATCGTTCCTTACTTACTTTTGAAAAATTGGAGAGTTAATTATCTAGTGGTTATTCAAATTCGTCGTTTAATTATCAGTATATCAGTAAGTTGTAAAAAAGTAATTCTATCAGTAGTAATTCAAAATAGTTGGTAATTAATCAGTTCTTAATCAAAATCGTCAGTCAGTTTTTGTAAATCACGACTGATCATGATTCTTCCTTGCTATACATTTTAGAGTTTATGATTCCATACATATTACTTGTATTATTATCTCGTGCTTGTTATCTAAGTTGAGGTAACAAGAAAAATACAATTTGTATGTGCGCTCAAATTTCATCACTTCGACTTCCTCATCCTCTTCGCAGTTGTTATCCAATACAAATAACATTTTATCGCAGTGATCACCAAGATAACCATAGAGTGCTCACAGTTGAGTATACACCCCCTTACATCGGTTGTGCGGTCATAACAGTTAATCGTCGAGATTAACGAGGATCATCAGCATTCTACCAACTAGAAGCAGTGCAAGAAGACCATTATCCTGGTAAAACAATCAGGATACAAAAGTAAAACCAGAACACCTTGGTAAACTAATCAAGGTACGAAGCAGTAGCCTTGGATAAACTTCGCTCATTCTGTTTGCATGTATTCTTTATGAATGAAGACCATTATTATCATTGTAAGTTGAGTTGTCTTCCATGATTTGAATGTAGCAAAAAAAAGGTTGTCGGGTAATTGGACTCCGCTTTCTTGATAATCAAATCAGCCTTGAGAAAGATGCGAAGTGCACCGAAACGTTGGCTTTTATTTAATGTAAAAGAAATCAACTAGACAAAATAAACATAGTCAAATTACTCGACAACCTTTTTTTATTATTATCATTATTTGTAGGCTCTGTGGATCAAAAGCAGAAACAGCTGAACACATGGTATGCAAGTGTCCAGAACTGGCTGGTCTAAAAACCATTCATATGGTGAAACCGGTCCTGGATACCCACGAGGTAACAGCCAAGGCCCCTAAGGATGTTGTCGGTCTTATCAACACCATCGACGACCTCCTTGGGTTTCAATGAATGAGTAGGGTAGAGAACAGAAGATCCATGTGGTCGCAGTTCCCGGTTCAAATAATAATAATAGATATTTTTCTACAAACGTCAAAAAATGACAAGGTTCGCGCATTGACAACAATATGCGAAGTGACCCTTTTTTTCATTTTCCTTCGTTACCATGACACCGTGCGCGAAGTAGTGTGCGAAATACTTACTTCGCGCACTGCATGTAAACTATATGGGATTTTTATATTTTGACCTTTATGTTCCTCAATCAAGCAAAAATCCAAGAAATCATTTATTTATTGATGTATAACAATAATTAAGGCTTTCAAATTGTGAGGAAATTTAACACTACCTAATTTTATTTATTATTTACAATGTTAACATTAATGGTGCAGCCAGTGCACGAACCAATATTTATTCCTAAACCAGATAACTCAGATTCAGCTCGTGATATCGTAGTTTTGGGAGTTGGAAGACTATCCGTTTTTGATTTGCAAGCAACTACGACAGTTGCTTGCATATCAGCACTTGATCCTGAAATTTCACAGTCTAAAATTTTATTTGATATTTGAATTTTATTGTTGATAGAATCTTCCACGTATCCTTCGGCCACAGTCGAAGATTTCCATCCTCCATGGCGCTTCAAAACACATATATCGGCCCCCCTATTAGCAAGGAGTGTGGCTGATGTTCTCCGAAAACAATGGCCCGTGTAGGCATCAGGATTTGGTAACTTTAGGTGTTTTGCTATTAAGCTAGGCATCTTTCCAATACTATTTATTCCAACAACTTGGTTAAAACATCTCTTATTTTGATACTTCAAAAACAATCGGCGACTGGTAGCATAACTTGGACGAAGAGCCGCATATTTTCGGTAAATGTCAATGTAATCTAAATTTGAAACTGTAAAAATTCGTTGGATATTCGTTTTTGTATCGGGTACTTTAACAATCAAAATGGAATTTTTATCTTCTATGTCATCGACCGTCATTTTAGTGAGTTCCGCACGGCGGCAAGCACCCGAAATACCCAGTATTGAAACAACCTAAAAGGAAATCAGTAGTTTAAAAAACACATTAAACAATCATAAAAAATCTACCTTAACCAACAAATAGGTTTCATCATCTGCCTCTCTTAGGAATTGTTCAACTTCCTCTCTGGTCAATACCTTAGATTTCTTAGGATGGTTTCCAACTGACAATTTTTTCAAATATGGAACCAACTTGGTAAATTTCTTAAAATCCACGTTTTCTTTAATATTGAGTGTTGCTTTCTTAACATAGAATATATTGCCCATAACGTGGAAGACTTCAGCATCTTAGACTTCTCTGCAAAATATGCCAACAGCACATTTTCGGATATTTTTCTGGCTTTATTTGCTTCACACCACTCTTTGAATTGCTTATATGCATTTTCATACTGACGCCTCGATTTCTCCGGTAAAAGATTCGAAATTACTGAATTGGCCGCATCTGTCAAGTTAAGTGGGGTACTGCTTACTTCTTCGTCGCTCGAAATTTCCATTATTTTACAGTTATAAATATCACGCACGAAATTGAGGCGAATAAAAAGTCACTCCAAAATAATTATCAAGAACTGTCACATTGAAATGATTGTCAACAAATGCCATTTTATTTCCATGGCATAGTTCAGTAATTACTTGATTTGGAAAAACAGTTTAAGCCAGTTCAATTCTATTTTTCATATTAAGCTAAGCATGTTACTTATTTTAGAACAATATTTTTGTCGTTTGTAGAAAAAATTTTGTTTGCATCTCATGCGCGAAATACTTTGGTGATCTCGACTATTTTTTTTAACTCGGCTGCGCCTCGTTCTCGATCACCAAAGTATCATTTCGCTCACTAGATACAAAAATAACTATTATAAAAAAATATTTTGCTGGCGGGCAAGTGTAGAATGGGAGATCTCTCAGTCGTGGTGAGAGGACACCACCCTGCGGACAACCCCTCCCTGGTGTTGGGAGCGATCCCGTCCAGCGACAGAGATCTTCTCAGGGCCAGATCTAATATTGAAGAGACTCCTGTTTTAACGTCTTTCATCACCTTGTTCCTTCGACCACCATTTCGTCTTGCCTTTCGGTCTGCGGTATCATAATTTGTTATTTTGACGTAAACCTTATTCCTATTCCTCGAGGGAGCCTAACGTCAACAATTTTCGACTGGAAAACATCTTATCCATGTATGCGTACAGGGTGGGCAAAATTGGTGCTACATGAACTAAACCTTTTTAACCCGAGGAGATAGAGAAAAATGAATGGCACCTTATAGTCCTCTTTTTTCGAGAAACTGATAATGCCATCAACTGCATTCCTCTATCTTCTTTTGTTTCCGAGTTGTAGGCCAAAATTGAAATTTGGGCGATTTCAACTTTGGTCATTATCACCGTTTCTGTTCATGCTAGGATGTTGAAATAAAAACATTATACAGGCACTTTTCTGATAGCAATCCATTGGCATACTCTGATTTTTTCTAAGAGGTTTATTTGCTGAGTTATAATATAATGTATCTTCAATAAAAGTAATTGTAGAGATTTTTTGACAGTTCTATATTTTTTATTATCCGAACAACTGCTATGTATAATATTTGAATGTCGACTACTATTATAATTTATAATTATGTTTTCTGTGACTGTCACAAAATATTTCATCACAGAATATTGAACCTCTACATTACTCCCCTCCCAGGAGCTGCAATTATTAGTATTTACAGAAAAATTATTGCAAGTGACGATTAAAATACAATGAACTAAAATATGTTAAATTTGACAATATTTACTACTTAAAATTATTAGACAATTTTTATGGATACCATATCATTATAACGGACAGGAAAATGTACGTGTCGTCCACTTCTAGTCGTATATGATGAAGGAAGAACATTGGAAACATCAGGAAATGCGTTCTCGTCAGTCAAGTCTGTCAGTACATACGCTGGTTTCAGTCTGTCGATTGAAATAGTGTCCTGTTTACCTTGAATTTGAACAGTAAAATATTTTTTTGATCGTTCGATTACCAAAAATGGACCTTCGTAAGCAGGTTCTAGGGGTTTTTTAACCCTGTCTATTCGTACAAAAACATGGGAGCATACCGACAAATCTTTATGGACAAAGATACGTGCCTTATTTTTCTGCTGTATGCTACACGATCTCAAAGTACGCATTTTCATTTGTAGATCTGTTACGAACGATTCTGAGTCGATTTTAATACCAGAATTTTCAAAAAATTCACCTGGTAAGCGTATTGAAGTTCCGTAAACCATTTGTGCTGTAGTGAAATTGGAGTCTACTTTCAGAGAAGCTCGAATACCTAACAACACTGTTGGCAAAGTATCGGTCCATTTAACGGAATTATGTGCCCTTATGGCTGTTTTGATTGTACGGTGCTGCCGTTCAATTTTTCCATTGCATTGTGGGTGATAAGCTGTGGTATGACAAAGTTTCACTCCACAAAGGGAAGTAAGATGATGAAAAAGTGAGGATGTAAATTGACTTCCGCGATCGGTTATGACACATGATGGTGTTCCAAATCTAGTAATCCAATTCTGGTAAAAAGCACGAGCTACTGTTTCTGCAGATATGTCCGGTAAGGGAATTGCTTCAACCCAATTAGTGAATCGGTCTATAAGAGTTAAAATGTATTTTTTACCATCTGAGACAGGTAAAGGTCCTACAAGATCTATATGAATAACCGAAAATCGTTCATCTGGATCAGAGAATTTGATATTTCGGATTTTGTATGTTTGGAAATTTTACTTTTTTGGCAATTCATGCACGATCGTGTCCAATTCTTAACATCTGTCCTGATTCCTGGCCAAACATACCTGGCACACATGTTTTTAACTGTGGCTTTCACTCCTTGATGAGCATAACCATGAACGTGCTCAAAAATTGTTCTTCGAAATTTTCTTGGAATGTATGGTCTAATACGCTCCGTTGAGGTATCACACCATAAAACTATTCCGGTTTGAAGCTGGTGTTGTTTTAGCTGTAATGCAGTACTGTTCTTTCTCAGCTCTGCCAATTCAATGTCAGTCTTTTGTGCTTCTGCGATTTTCTGAAAATCAATTGCTTCGATGCTATCAATTCGAGACAACGCATCTGCAACGACGTTGGCGTTGCCGCTGATGTGTTGAATATTTGTGGAAAATTCTGATATGTACTGGAGTTGTCGTAATTGCCTAGAATTGGCCTTTTCATTTTTTTGTCGGAAGGCAAACGTCAGAGGTTTATGGTCTGTGTATATGACAAATTCTCTACCTTGCAGTAGGTGTTTAAACTGTTTGACTGCCAAATACACACCTAATAGTTCACGGTCATACGTACTATAAACCTTTTGAGCCGAACTTAATTTTTTTGAAAAAAATGCTAGGGGTTTCCACTTTGATCCGTCATACTGCTGCAGAGCTGCGCCTACTGCGCAATCTGATGCATCAGTAAATAATGCTATCGGCATTTCTGGATCAGGAATAGTTAATAGGGCTGCGTTAGCCAGATCCGATTTGCATTTTTCAAAATCTTCTTCTAATTTTGATGTCCAGATAATCGGTCTGTTATCTTTTTTACGCGCACCCTTAAGCAGTTCATTCAGTCCAGCTTGGGTGTGAGCGGCGTTTTTAATGTAAGGCCTGTAAAAATTTATTATGCCTAAAAATTGTCGCAATTCGTGAATTGTCTTTGGTCGTTTCAACTCAACAATAGTTTTTACTTTATCAGGTAGTGGTTTTGATCCATCTGGAGTTATAAAATATCCCAAAAATTCAATTTCTCTGATGCCAAATTTTGATTTTGTTACATTAATTTTAAGACCGAATTTCGAAAGCCTGTCTAAAACCAATTTTATGTGTTGCATGTGTTCATCTTCAGAGGCAGACGCTATAAGTATATCATCAATATAAGAAAATACGAATTCCAAGCCTCTCAAAACTTCATGAATAAACCTTTGAAAAGTAGAAGGGGCATTTCGTAGCCCAAATGGCATAACTGTGAATTCAAATAAACCAAATGGAGTTGTAATGGCTGTTTTATGCCTATCTTCTTCGGCTATCGGTATATGGTAGTAAGCTTTTTGAAGGTCAATTTTTGAAAAAATTTGTTTTTTACCTAATATGTGATTGAAATCTTCGATCCGAGGAATGGGATATCGGTCAGGAAGAGTTCTCTCATTCAATCGCCTATAGTCTCCACAAGGACGCCAAGAGCCGTCTTTCTTTTGGACCATATGTAAGGGACTAGCCCATTGTGACTTGGATGGTTGAATAATACCATTGTCTAACATAAACTGAAATTCTTTTTTAGCTATACTTAATTTTTGGGTGTCAAGACGTCTGGGTTTTGAAAATACTGGCTGGCCTGTTGTAACGATATGGTGTTTAACATTGTGCTTAACATTAGTAGGAAGAAAATTTGGTCGAGTTAACTCAGAATAATTGTTCAATAGTGCACTGAATTTATTAAGATTTTCACTGACTAAAGTACTCACTACATCTTCTGATGTGATGGATGCCAATTCACCTTTTTTAGAAAGTTTTGTGTCACCATCCACCAACTGTTCCCTCTTCAGATCGACGATTAGGTTGAATTTTCTTAAAAAATCAGCACCCAAAATGCCTCTTGAGGTTTTGGCGATGATGAATGGCCATTTGAAGGAACGTCTCGGACCTAGATCTATCTACCATGAATAAACGAGAGTTGCAGCAAGTGACTGAATCAGTAGTAGGAGTTGCTGCACTTTCCACTACTGACTGAAGTTTTCCGTCTTTTTCCATGCACAAGGATCAGTACATTTTTCGGGTCGGCATTTTTTACCAAATTTATAGTGAAAATAACAATATTTTCCTTCGGGATTGTACTTCCGTCTTGATTTCGATCTATCTCGATTTCTTCCAGGTGTTAGACTACGCCTAGTAGGTCTGTTCCCATAACATATGCCAAACTGTTTGATAACCTTACTTAGCTCAGAAACTTCTGATTTCAATTTCAATTGGATTTGAACCATTGATAGCATACAATTCATTTGGTGGGTTCAATTCATATATTTTATCAGCCATGGTCGCAAGACGATCAACATCTTCTTCACTTGTGATAACTACATTTTTTATGTTCACAGGTAAATTTTCCAACCACAAGGTTTTAATTACCCTCTTCGAGATATCAGTACCAGCAAGGGTTTTCAATTTTCTTAAAAGTTGACTTGGTTTCAATTCGCCAAGGTTATGCCCTGCTAATAATCTCTGAATTCGTTTTTCTTCACTTTCGGTAAAAATGCTTGTCAGCCTTTCTTTTGCAAGCTCATATTTATTTTCTTCTTGGCCTATAGCTATATCCCAAATATTATCGGTCAATTTCTAGTTTAGCTCCCCCTCTCCGATTTTTAAAATATTTTGTCTCGTGATTGTAGATGTTGAAAAGATACTACAGTTTTAATTTCAGCATTGGCAAATGAGTAGTTTCAGAGAAAAAAAAATAAAAAAGATTGTGAATATTTCCACCTGCGTTTAGACTTTATATTTATTTGAATCGCATCGGCAGTGTAAAATGCCGTAAGGTGATTTTTTCTCGAACAGACGGTGTTGCCAAATCTCAATAATTTCTCAAATACTAAGATAGACATAGAACTTTCACACATGGCAGGTGGATTTTCAAGAGATGAGCCTTTAGATATGTTCCCCGATGACGTCGGCGCTGTTTTCGTTCTATTCAAACAAGGGTATGGCCTCCAGCAAGGGGGGGTTCAGGGGGGGCATGGCCTTATAGTTTTTCAGCAATTAGGTTAGGTTATGTCAGTTCGTTATGGCTTAATTTAATATATTCTGCAATAATAACATAATTCAACTGATATTATGATGTAAACCTCGAGAAATCAACGTTACATTCGGGAAATGACGTTCGAATAAATTCAACATATCGTTGATGGGTTTCGTTTTGGTAGAAAACTTCGGTTACAAATTTTGAGCAATAAAGATGCAATGATTCAACGTGGCAACAAGCATCGTACAAACAGAATTTTCACGTTTCAAATCACGTAGGTAATCGTTACTACGGAGATAAAAAAAAAATAATTCGACAGTTGGAAATTAAAACTTCATTCGAGATAAATAGTAATTTGTGAGAATTTCTTCAAGTGTGGAAGAAGGGGAAGATTTGAATATGTGTGTTTCAAGTTGCGGTTACAATACAGAAAAGAGGATACCGAGAATGTGATCGCATTGTCTTTCAAGGATTTCAAGGTAAATTTTTGGAGCAATCACATCTAGATTTAATGAAAATATGCTTCATGGTCAACATATTTTTATCAACGGATAGTGTCGGAGAATTTCGAAAAAATAAATTATTCTTGAAATTTTCAGAAACCATAGACTCGAGAAAATTTGAAATATTCATTGATTCAGCGCTAATGAAATTGTATATTTTTCTAATGATTTTGAATTCTTTTCAAGGTCATGTCCTTGAAAAAATAGGTCAATGACCTAGACATTTTTGGCAAATTTTGATCTTTTTAGACTATGCAAGACTAATTCTTTTCGTAAATTGTCGTTTTTTCAAGGAAATCTCTAAGAATCTTACCCACCCAGCACCCCTATTCACTCCAGATCCCGTTGAAAAAACACCAAAATAACTTGTTTGCCAGCATTGAAACTAGTAGTAAATCATACCAAATCACTCGTTTTTCACGAAAAAAAATTAAAACTAATCGATAATATATCGATTAGTGATGGTTCTAATTGAGATATCAAGTAATCGAATTTTGTCAGATCCTTTTTGATGCCATTTATGCGAAATTGTGCATCTATTTGGTAAAACCATCGTTCAGGTTTTTCTGCCCAGAATGGTGGAATCTTTATTGAAATTTTGCTGATTTCAGGAGAATTCTGATTCCCTGTAGTAATTTGCTCTTCGGTAATTGGAGATGCAGTTTCATCATTCTGAGTACATTCACTCGTCATTGCTTCTTAAAGATGTATGCACGATAAAATCAATCGTAGGGGTCACCAATTATAATGTATCTTCAATAAAAGTAATTGTAGAGATTTTTTGACAGTTCTATATTTTTTATTATCTGAACAACTGCTATGTATAATATTTGAATGTCGACTACTATTATAATTTATAATTATGTTTTCTGTGACTGTCACAAAATATTTCATCACAGAATATTGAACCTCTACAATAACATGAAGTTGTGTTTTTCCTTATGGAAGTATTATGAGTATTGAAGTAGGCTGAATCATAGAATTATGTATCTCTACGCATGGTGTAATTATTATTTCACGATTGAATACTTGATGGTGCGATATCTGTTTGGAGCAACTGTCAGTTATTAAAATTTGAAGTAATCGTTGGCGGCATTATGGAGATATTCCAAAATTACGAAATAGTATATTGTATAATTAGTGGGAAAAGCATAATATTCCCAAACGACTGTGATAATTACCAGACGAGGAGCGTAGCGACGAGTCTGGTAACACAGGAGTTTGGGAATATGCTTTTCCCACGAATTATACATACTATTTTTTCTCCGATCGTCGATTTATATTTGAAAAAATTATTAAAAAATATTTCATTCAAGATGTAATCAAGTAAGTTTAAATAGGTTTCTCTATGTTCATATTTAAATATAGAAGTGGTAACTATGGAAATTACTTTGTTATGACAGAAGTAAAATAATTTTCAAGCCGATTTTGTTCGATTCGTTGTATTTTATAAGAAATTAAAAAAACAGTAGTAAACATGGACACTGATGGTGATTATTCGTTACCTTGCACGCCTCCTGAACTTGTAGAAGCAGCGAACGCGGCTTCACTTGATTTACTTCCGGCGAAATCCAGAGAGAAGTATGAACTTGCGTACCAACGCTTCATGGATTTTTGCAGAAAAAACAACAGTGTATCCTTTTCTGAGAATGTACTGATGGCGTATGTTGCTGAATTGGCTAAAACAATGAAATCTTCGACGTTGTGGGCACATTATTCCATGCTTCGATCAACTTTGTCTATTAAAAATAATATTAATATTGCCCAGTACCATAAACTGAGAGCATTTTTGAAACGTCAAGCTATAGGATACAAACCGAAAAAATCTAAAATTTTAACCCAGGAACAAGTTCAGAAATTCATTTTAGAGGCCTCAGATGACATATTTTTATCGACGAAAGTAAGTAGATAAAGATTAAATAGTATTACTTAAATTAAATGAAATACGAAATATACAATGTTCGATTAATTTTTAGGTGGCTCTGATATTTGGAATAGCAGGAGCCTGTCGACGAGATGAGCTTGTCCGAATAAAAGTTCAGGATATAGAAGATTTCGGTTCAAAAATACTGGTAAAAATACCAGAAACAAAAACAAATAGACCTAGATCATTCATCATCAACGAAACCTATTTAAATGTTTATAGAAAGTACGTATCATTCAGGCCTAATGATTTTGAAAATCCTAGATTTTTTTTTAAATTCAACAAGGGAAAAGGATGGAAGACAGTCATTGGAATTAATCAATTTGGAAAAATGCCGCAAATTGTTGCAAGTTATTTACAGTTGCCAAATCCGACAGAATATACAGGACATTGTTTCCGAAGATCATCGGCAACACATTTGGTAGATGCTGGAGCTGACATTCTTTCTTTAAAGCGCCACGGAGGATGGAAGTCTTCCCATGTGGCGGAAGAATATATTGACGAATCACTTAATAATAAAGTAGAAGTGGCTAATAAAATATTCAACACCCCTGCCTCGACTTCAAATGAAAATGATCGAAACGAGATAAACCAAACAACTAGCCATGCAGCTTCAACGTCTATAAATTCTCGTTGCCCTCCAGTACAATTTACAAATTGTACAAACTGTACAATAAATGTAAATATTAACAACAATTAATTGTGTTCAAGAATAACGTTATAAATTAGATGTTTCTTTTATTTATTTCATACCAAATTTATCAATATTAAAATGAAAACCATACTTTGTTTCATTTCATTGTAATAATCCATTTGTAACATTACCGCACGCTACAGCAGTGCGGTAATTATTACCGCACTGTTATTTTCTAATTGCTTAGCAACTGCCCACTGTTCTGGAATGTTGAGCTTTGCGCATAGAAATCAGGTCAAAATAGTGTCACTTTTCCCACGATCGGAGAAAAAATATGATATGTTGAAATGTTTCATTTTAGCGAATGAGAATAGTGGGGCAGCAAGTGATTCAACTGTGAAATAATAATTACACCATGCGTAGAGACACAAAATTCTATGATTCACCTTCTTAGTACTCAATAATTTGAATTCCATATACAAACCATATTTTTCATAATATCTTAACGAATCTGAGGGCGATGTATAACATATGATACATTTCTTAAACGGAAAAAAATGGCGATTCCTTCTGAGTCATTTCAAACTACTGTTTCCATAAGAAAAAACACAACTTTATGTTATAACCCAGCAAATAAACCTCTCAGAAGAAATCAGAGTACGCCACTGGATTGCTATCAGAAAAGTGCCTGTATAATGTTAGTATTTCAACATCCTAGCATAAACAGAAACGGAGATAATGACCATAGGTGAAATCGCCCAAATTTCAATTTTGGCCTATAACTCGGAAACAAAAGAAGATAGAGGAATGCAGTTGATGGCATTATCAGTTTCTCGAAAAAAGAGGACTATAAGGTGCTATTCATTTTTCCCTATCTCCTCGAGTTAAAAGTTTTAGTTTATGTAGCACCAATTTTGCCCACCCTGTACAATCTATTTTTCAGATTTCACGTAAAAAAAACAATTTTTTGGCGAAAATTCAAAAATTTGACCTTCAAACTACTCCAAATCTCATGAGAATCAATTTTCATAATGACTATTTCACTCATTTCATTCTTAGTGCTACTCTCGTCTCACAGTTTCAATTAACATGCAAGCAAGCAAAACTAACAAGTTGGTTTTCCATCGACTATTTTCCTCGTTTTGATTTCCACCAATCAAAAACGCGCAATTTTGAATTACAAATGGTTTCTAGATGAAAAAACTGTATGGCAGGAGCTGTCAGCAGGTTTTTCGAGTTTACCCGTGGCAAAACTTGACAGTTGTCAACGAAAATTAGAATAATTAAGGTTGTAGTATTTTGTGAATAAATAAATAACCTGTTTTTCAGTTTTCGAAATGATACCTATACATAATGCATCCAGAATTATATGTTACTCATGAAATAGTCTTGTCGAATATCATAAGGGCATCCAATTTTTCCGAAAAAAATCGAAAAAACACAATGCAAAGTAATTTTTTCGGCAACTGTCCGGGATGTACCCACTTCCCGGACGCTTTTTCTTTGAGAAAGTAGCATTTCCCGGCCTAGTCCGGAAAGTACGTACTTTCCGGACTAGGCCGGAAAAAATCACGTCCTTTTTGTCCTTGTTATGATTATCACAATAGCAACGAAATAACGGATGACTGTTCTGTTCTGATTAATTCAAATTAGAATCAAAATGTATAATAAAGAAATGTTTCATTATGAACATGACGAGTTCTGCCCAGATGAGAAAAAAATAACATGTTGTGTTTGTTGAAACAGAATAATAGGAATATTTATATTTTTTATATTTCATATTTTACACCTTCATTGTTCACAAATATTGAAAGTTATAATGTCATGAAAAAATTTTTCATATATTAAATAGATCCATTGGTTAAGTTTTGTTTCTGTCTATTACATTCACATTGCAGTAACACGCTTCAAATTATCAACTAAATTTTTTCGGTTTAGCGAATATATTGAACATTGGAAAGGGCCGTGCTATTTAATTACCCACGATATTTTTCGTTATCAAATCAAACCAGAAGATGCATTGGTTGAGTTTTGTTTCTGTCTTGATATCTATTACAAATTTCCCAATCCATGCACATTGCAGTACCACGCTTCAAATTATCAACTAGATTTTTTCGGTTTAGCGAATATTCATATTGAACATTGAAAAGGACCGTGCTATTTGATCACCCACGATAATTTTCGTTATCAAACCAGAATTTCCAGGCTGTATGTTCCTATAATTAATCGTAAGATCGAAAATGTATCAATACAAGATGAAAATAATATACTGCTGGTATGTAGATTCACACGCTGGTAATCGTATGTGAAAATTGGGAACATTTTCATGTTCAAAGTTCCTCTAAAATAATATCGTTCAATTTTTAGGTTATTTCTATATCTATGATGAAAGCACAGAAAATTTCTAGTTACTTTTTTGTAACTATAGAAATAAAGCTGCAACTGGACTTTCAAGGCCTGCTCTGATGTCAATCATTCTTGGATGGACTATAGAAAAGTATTTTTTCGATTTTTTCGGAAACATTGATATTACGATAAAATCTTTGACGTTTCTCAAATTCATGGTGTTGGGTGGTTTAGTGGTTACTTAGGATTCTCATGACATTTTATCCAAAATCACATACAAATGTCATTCGCGAAATTGCCAAGCACCAAATTTTCATACAACAATCCAGAAATTTTGCCGGCAAAATTTCATCTCTAGTGGTATTATTCTATTTCTATATTATACTAAAACGGTAACTCTGTGGTCCAGCCCGGGGAATCTGTCGAAAAAGTGGGTCCAGAAGAATCTTAAAATCGCAGCGAAGCTGCGATATACAGGAGAGAAATTTTTACACGGTCGGAAAGAGGAATGATCGATTCGTACGTGGGCGAAATTTCGATCCTCTAGGCGATGTAGAAGTATTTAAAAAAAATTCGCGAAAATCGCTAAAAAATTCGGCAACAAAGGCAATTTCAAACTCGATAAAACTTTTTTCGCAGATATCCTGGCCGTGATGTAAATTATACGGATCGAAAGAGGAAGAGTCAACGCAAAATAGCTTGGTATTCATATTTTCCATAATTTTCCCATTTCTTCAGGAAAACTGCTCAAAGTTTGACATTTCTCCTATAAAATCGCCCGATCTGCAGAGATCACAGAGAACTATTCGACATTGTAGCTGTAAGCTGTCAGAGTTTGGCCACAGCCTTCTATAGAGAAAGCCCGGAATACAATCTCACAACTGCGCTCTGATTCCGCGACCGGAGGCCTACCGATAAGGATAACTGTTTAAAAGGTAGATCTGCTGGCCCATACTAGTATATGACTATTTCACTCATTCCATTTTTCGTGAGGAAGTTTCCATGGCAAGTAGCAACGTTCTATCTCGTTTCACATCGATAAAACATGCAAGCCGGCAAAACTAACAAATTAGTTTTCCAGCGATAAATAGAGAAAAAAAATAACATTTAGTTAATCTATGATGAATACCGACTTATTTGTCAAATAGCGCAATACATGTCCAATGTGACCATATTACTGTTAGACACATTTTCTCGTGAAATAGTCATGTTGAATACCACTCGATTTTGTAATTTTCAAATTTGTTGTCTTTCGGCAATTTCGCAAAAGACAAATTTCATCTCTAGTGATATTATACAGGGTGTTTCCTAGTTGAATGTCAATATTTATGGGGGTGATTTTTGGTCCCATTTTAAGAAAAAACATATGTCTTTTCTTTTGAAATACAGGGTGGTTTTCAAAAATTTCATTATTAATATCTACAATACCACGTCAGATATTTCAATGGAAATTTGTCATACATGTAGTATGAATCAAGAGGCATTTTTCAATGTATCACTTTTTTTTTTCAAATATCCACCAGTGTTGTGCGTACGTAATTTGACCTGCCTATTTTGGGAGACATTGATGGTACGCCACAGATTTTTTCCTGAAATAAAAATCATTTTTGAAATTTTCAATCATTTCTAACCAAAGTTGATCACTTCATTTTTTTTCAATCCGATGCACAGTTTTTGCTTGAAAAATCAAAACCGTTTCTCTGCATGACCGTAACAATATCGTTAAATACTCATGACGATTTCAGATTATCACCATGCAGAGACATACGTCACTGGTGGAAATTGAAAAAAAAGATACATTAAAAAATGCCTTTTTGAAGTACATGTATAACAAACATTGAAATATCTAAAGTGGTAATATAGATATTAATAATAAATAATTTATTTTTGAAAACTTTACCACCCTGTATCTCAAAAGGCAAGACGTTTAGGACATATGTTCATATAAAGTTTTTCCTTAAAATGGGCCCAAAAATCTCCCTCATAAATATTGACATCCAATTAGAAAACACACTGTATATGATAATAAGGCTACCTATTTGAAAATCGAAAGTTGGTGTCCATTAGTCCATTCCGGTGAAGCCGGAATTTCCACGAGGTCCAAACAATTTGCAAGGAGTCATCTCAGTAGTCAATGCTTAGCTGCCAAATCGCAAAAAAGAATTTCCTTCCAAAAATTAATCATTGATGGAATTCCCGACAGTCGACACCTGAAGAAATGCATCGAAGAGGTGAAATTCTTGAGCCCAAGATGGGAATTCGAGAGTGATATTCAATCCTACATATCTTCTCGACTTCTCAGCATCGGTGTAGACAGCAAAGTCTTATCTTTAGTTTTGTTGATTTTAGGAAATGAATTTCGAAACCAATAGTGTGTTTCATTTCCATCCAAAGTTTGATAGTAAATTATTTGTAGACTATAGACTTTTTTTTCAATTGGAAGGTTTGAATTAAGATTTAACATAATATTCAATATGTTCATAGAAACTTAAAACAAATAGGAAGAATATGATTGTAAAATATTTTAAATACTTTTCTTCGGATCAAGGAAGCAGTAAGTACCTACCTACAGATTCAAATTTTAAAAAATTTGAATGGTCGGTAAGAATGAAATTCTTCAGAAACATTCTGTATATATCAGCATTAGTAGAAACTCCCCTCCCCCTAATTATGAAGAGATTTGGCAAATTTCGAAAGCAGTTGGAATATTGTCGAAGCTGTTGAAAAATTTTCGAAGCAGTTCAAAAAATTTCGAAGCAGTTGGAAAAGTTTTGAAGAAGTTGGGGAAATTTCGAAGCAGTTGGAAAAATTTCAAAACAGTTGGAAAAATTTTGAAGCAGTTGGAAAGATTTCAATTGAGTTGGAATACATATTTCTAAAAAAGTTTTCTTAAAAAGTGAATAAATTTGTCTTTTTTTTAATAAAGTTTGAAATTAATGCTTATTAAACCGGTAGGACTAAGCCAACGTTAAGCCGGACAAAAGCATGCAGAGAATAGCGACAATTGTACAAATTATTGTTATATAGATAGATAGATAGATGTCTTTATTTCAGATGATATCTTCTTACAGGAAAACACAAAATGAAATAGCGTCCTAAAGAACTAGTACAAAACAAGATCTCAACTAGCACCTAAATAATCTTCTAAACAATATGGCTCTAGCTCTACTAAAAATTTCTTGGTTCTAGTTTTAAACTGATTATAGGTATTTATTATTTTGAGGTTATAAGGCAATTTATTGAATATCTTAACACACATATAGGATGGATTTTTTTCAGAAAGAGACAATCGATGATATGGAAAGTTAATATCTGCTGTTCTTGTTCTATATGTTGTATTTGTATTATTAGTTAAAAATTCACTTTTATGCTTATATAAATACATTAGACATTCATGAATGTACAATCCATAAACCGTCAAAAAGCCCTGCTGCTTGAATTTTCCTCTGCATGATTCTTTAAAACTCATGCCTAGCATCAATCTTAGTATTCATTTCTGATTGACAAATATGGACTTGACTGCTGGGCTCACTCCCCAAAAAATGATTCCATATCGGATCAGAGATTCATAGTTGGCGTAGTATATTATCTTCTTCGTATCTCTGTGAATGTATTTATTCATTACTCTCATAGCGTAACATACTTTGCAGTGGCGTACCCACGGGGGGGGGGATAAGGGGGATATATCCCCCCCCCCAGGAAGATCCATTGTTAGGTCCAAAAGTGTGTAATTTGATGAAAGCGAATTCTCGGTAAAATCCAAGAGAGTTGTAAAGTTCCTGACAATATAATATATTCGCTTCGGTGACTATATACCAAATTATTAATAAAAAATTGAAGACATATGAAGCCTTCCGAGTGCCGCAACTAGCACAGCGATTGGCGGCACATCAAAACAAGCGATTTAAGTGTGCATAAATCTTATCGAGAGATGACGTTTTCGGCTCCAGATCCCTTTGTCGGCCGATAAAACTGCGTTAAATTCGCACTTGGATCAGTAGGGTCATATTTTGTTTACTGGTATGAAGTAGATGAGTAGACATTTTTCTATTTCATTCCTTGAGACGACCTGTAGGAATTTGTCCTGAGTTGACATTGCCTTCCATTCATCATAATTCGTTTCATTGTTACAAAGGTGTGTTGTATTTTTTTATTAGAGGTCCAGGGAAAAATCATCATAAGTAAACAAACTTCTTTGGCGAACTTAACCAAACGAAGGAAATTTGATGAATGCGAAACAAAATCGACAAGTTCGGCTGCTGGAATCCGCTAGCCATGATGTCTATACACAGGGAATTGCCAAGTTCCGAGAATGAAATTATTGATAATATAGCAAAAAGACCAAGGCGACTTTACTTTGTTTTATGATAGCAAACCAAAATTTCTGATAATAGTATATTATTCAATGAGCGGTAATGTAAGTCATAACACACGCACTGTGTTATGACCATTACCGCGAATCGAATACTATTCTTTATCTTCGACTTCTTCAAAATTGACAACAGAGTTATCAAAAGCGATATCTGTGGTCGAGAATCGAATCACGTAAAAAACATCAAAAATTCACGGTTTCCAATTGCGATTTTTGGATATTCAGACCGAAGGAATGTAAAAACGAATGGCGAAAACGTTACCTTGATATCTGAAATAGTGTTCCCGATCGATCCGACTTTTTTTATTCATTTGGTAAACTGTTTTTTCTATCTGTATTAGAGTGAGTTATAGACGTGAGTTATCATAACTATCGGGGTTGGTTTATAGATACTATTACAGCTCGAAATCAGTAGAATAATGGACACATTATTCTATGGGAGAAGATAAAAATTTATTCTTGTTTTGCAATTAAAAAAAATATTATTTTTATTTGTTTCATATCCCCCCCCAAGACGAATGTCTGGGTACGCCACTGATACTTTGTTCAATTTATTCAAAAGATCCTCTACATGCTTTGACCATTGCAGAAATTCATCTATAAAGATCCCTAAAAATTTGGTACACGTCGATGTTTTGACTTTGTCTTCACCCAAATTCATTATTGGCTGGTCCTCTTTCAGTGTGTGAGATCGGAAAACCACTACATCCGTTTTATTCTTATTCAGAATGAAATTGTTCTGCGATAGCCATTCTTGGATTCTCTTATATACATCCTCGCATTTCAGCTGTAGCTCATTCATATTATGTTCCGCTATCAAGAAATTGGAATCATCTACAAAGTTGGTCGATTCTGTGTGTTCGATCGAATCTGCAACTTCACCTATATCATTTATCATTATCAAAAATAATAAAACTCCAAGGATGCTCCCCTGTGGTATACCGAATTCGTTCATGAGCCAAGTTGAGAAAGATGTTTGACCATCTATTGTAATTTTCACACACTGCCTACGATCATATAAATAGGAAACTAGCCACTTCAGCGCGTTTTCTACAATTCCATACTTCCTAAATTTTTCAATTAGATAATCCCTATTCAGACAATCAAACGCCTTCGAAAGATCGATGAATAATCCTGAGACCAGCTTTCCTTCTTCCAAAAATTTCAATATATTATTGGTGAATTGAAATATAGCAGTTTGGGTTGACCGATCTTTTAAGTATCCATGTTGTGAGGGATGAAATAGTTCGCGACTATTAAAATAAGTCAGAAGTCTGGTCACCATTGCCAATTCAAATATCTTAGAAAAACTGTTCAACAGACTAATAGGCCTATAGTTTTTCCAGTCCTCAGGATCTCCGGACTTGAATATTGGGATCATCACCGACAGCTTGAGCAGCTCAGGAAATACACCAAATCTCAGAGAGTTATTCACAATATGGCACAACACAGAGGAAATAGCATCAGCACTCGATTTAACTATCTTAACTGGAATCTCATCGATTCCAGAACTTGTTTTGTTTTTCAATTTCCTAAATATTTCAACAATTTCCTCTGTGGTGAAAGGTTTCAAGTAAAAAGATGCATTGGTTTCGATATTGCAAACAAATTCTAGATTTGTTGAAATTTGTCATCATGTTCGGGACCATTTGAACATAGGGTATATTTAGGGTATTTGGCAGAATTGGCTCAATGTGCAAAGTGTCTTAGTCGTAAAATGAAATGATCAGGATTTTGGGTGATCAAGTAAAATCAAAGTATTAATAATGAAATAAAAAACTCTCCTCTTTTTACCATCATAGCAGATCATACACCTGATTCATCTAACAAAGAAATATTGTAGGTACTTAGTGATTCGAATAGTGGACGAAAATGGATATCCAAAATTTGAAAGGCTTTTATCAGTATGAATAATGAAACTGAAAATAAAACAGGCAATGGAACTTTTCTTTGTTAGAATCCAATAGTTATGACACGACAAAGTTGGCTTCCCATTCCTACGACTGCGCTGCCAGTATGTCTGGAAAGTATGATGGAACGCAAAAAAAATTCAGAAATCCTCTCTCGATCAGTACCTTACGTATCTGCCATATGTCAGGTTCTAAAAAGTCAAAATTATCGAAAGACAAGTTTCAAGAAATTGAAAATTCATTAATTCTTAAAAATTTATCTAAAACTAGATGAACGGCAAGAGCAGACACCCTACAAGCTGTAAAATCATCGTTTGAAAAAATACTGGATCTGTTGAATGGAATAGAATATCTAATAATTATTCAAATTTCGACAGAGTAGCTCGAGAAAAAGCGTTAGCTATCTACAAAAATATGTTGAACTTCGATTTTATTCGTTGTCTTTTTTTGTGAATTCAATTTTTTCCATCTCAAAATAGTTACTTAATCACCAGAAACTCCTGATTTCAATATAATAGATGCATTAGCGGAAATAAATGGGACTGAGGAAATCTTGAATCGATCTCAAAAAAATTTGATTTGAATCCTGATGTTGAGTTTTCGAGACATCATCGTTGCAGGGTTCTATCGAAAAGGTATGACTAACAATCAAAATCAAACAAATTTTGGCGTGGAACAATTTTACCGTGTCGAATTTATCAAGATTTTTGACGTTCTTGTGGGCTTTCTAGACGAAAATGTGTTATACAAACTCTTTCTTCCATTTTCAAAATATATTCTCCCATTGATATTGGAGATTTCGAATATTTCTAATATCGATGAGGTTTAAATTTTATTTCCCTGTGAATTGCCTGACCCTCTCGCCCTTCAAGCAGAATAGGAAATCATTTTTCAAATAATGATGCAAATACCTGACGGACCTCCTTCGTCTATGAGCGAAATAACTAGAAATATTTTAGATAAAAAAACATCTCTAAGTCTACGGACACAGTGAAAGCAGGTTTCTCGCTTACCGGTAGCCAGCGCCGATCTGCGCTATTTTCTCGCGCAGATGTATCACACAGTGAATACGATAAAAGCGAGAAAAATAGATTAAAACCCGCCAGTGGAGGTTTTCAAAGACACCTTAGTGAAGTATCTGTCGAAAATTGAGAGGCAATTAGGACCGGACAGATGACGGGAAGACCCCTGAATGAAGCAAAAAATATTCGTGAAATTTTTGTCACCTATTTCTCACAACATCCTTTATCTTACCATTGAAATAATGTGACACAAAATTATGTTATAGTCAATCACATTAAATCCACGTTTATAAATACTTAATAAATATGTCATAAATATTTCATACATTCACCATCTTCTTTCATTACGGCGCTTATTTCCTTCCGAAATTTATCTATAACATTTCGGTTGCTATGCAATTTGTGCCTTTTGTCCCAAATAGGGGTTTTTTGAAAAACTGCTGCTATAAGTGTTTCCTTATCCATTATCCATCGACCATCACAGGACCGACCCGAGCGTATAAAAGCAGGAAAACAACTAAATTTTAATTCCGATCAAAGCGAGAACGCTGGTAACCGTCGCGACCTGTTTTGACTGTGTACTGCTCAATATGAAAACATGTATTAATTTTTACAGCTTATAAGCGCGAGTCGGCGCTGGCTATCGGCAAGCAGAAACCTGCTTCCACTGTGTTTGTACACTAAATCTGGCATTCAAACTGTGTCAACTTGTTTTGACATTGGCAGCTAATGAAAGAAGTTTCAGAATTATGAAATTCATTCTCTGAGGTTTCAAATGACGACTGCACGTTTGGACTCTCTCATGACTTTGAAATGTCAGAAAGATTTAACTGATAATAAAGATTTAAATTCGGTTGTGGAACGATGAGCTGATTTAAAGAACGGTCGAATAAAAGTTAAAACTTGAAAAGTGTTTTCTTTCGGAGACATCTATTTCCTCTATTTCAAGTTTTGAGCATATTCTCCATTCTAAAATTTCACTGGCAAGTGTTAAGTTTGTAACCTAATAGTTTTTTTGTGATACATACATACATACAGGGTGTCCCACGGTCGAGTGCCTATTAGACGTTTCTGGAGAACTGAACATATTTGAAATCCGAAAATTGGTATTATGATATTGTTGGAAATTCTCTATAGACCTAAAATATTTTTGGAGCTTGAGCGCTTCCGGTTATACCGGAAGTGGAAATAAATTTGTTCAAAAAATATTTTTTTCAATATTTTCGTTTCTGATATGATTGAGTATTCAATTCTGAATACATTTCTGTTGAAACCATTGTATTCATCCGATTAGTTTTCAAAATATCGAGAAAAAACCTGAAAAAATGTGAAATATTCATCGTCAGTGTTATGATCATTATTCTTATTCTGAAAATCCCTAGTGTAAACCGTTCTCACAACGTCAAAGTAGAAGAATGTGAAAAGGTCATGCATCTTTTGAATTTCATGAATATCATCACAGGGTGTTTCAAATTGTGTGTCGAAAACAGTGATCGAAAATTGGCCATAACTTCTGTTTTTCAAATTAGAACCCTATTTTTTTATGATTGCGTTAGATTCTGCGAAGAAAAATAATGATAGCATTCTCAGATGCTCTTGCTTCTAAATTCAGTAATTCCCGAGATATTTAAGCTTTTCTGAATTCATGTTATACGTAGAGTCAAATTCATCTTATCTTTCGCATGAGAATATTCTGTGGCCAAAGAAGATAAATTATCCCATTAATAATTCACAAGTGACAGCTCTCATTTTAGGCCTTAACCTTACTTCTCGATTTTACTATGGTTTCATAAGAATAGTCATCGAATCTGTTGGCATGAGAATATTCTGTGACCATAGAAAATTAATGATCCTATTAATAATTCACAGGTGACATCATTGTTATTATGGTTTTACAAGAATATTCATCGAATCTCTTCAGGTTCGATGAATTTGACTCTACGTACAACATAAATCCAGAAAAGCTCAAATATCTCGGCAATTACTGAATTTAGGATCAAGAACATCTGAGGGTGCTATCAATATTTTTCTCCGCAGAATCCAATGCAATCATAAAAAATAGGGTTCTGATTTGAAAAACAGAAGTTATGGCCAATTTTCGATCACAGTTTTCGACAAAGTATTTGAAACACCCTGTGATGATATTTATGAAATTCAAAAGATGCATGACCTTTTCACATTCTTCTACTTTGACGTTGTGATAACGGTTTAAACTCGGAATGTTCAGAATAGGAATAATGGACATAACACTGACTATGAATATTTGACATTTTTTCAGGTTTTCTTTCGATATTTGGAAAACTATTCGAATGAATACAATGATTTCAACAGAAATGTATTCAGCATTGAATACTCAATCATATCAGAAATGAAAATATTGAAAAAAAAATTTTTTGAAGAAATTTATTTCCACTCCTGGTATAACCGGAAGTGCTCAGGCTCCGAAAATATTTTAGGTCTGTAGAGAATTTCCAACAATATCATAATCCCAATTTTCGGATTTCAAATATGTCCAGTTCTCCAGAAACGTCTAATAGGCACTCGACCGTGGGACACCCTGTATAAGTAAAAATGCTATTTCTATGTGAAATCCCAAGAAAGGATCCATAATTATCATTTATTTTTCTTCGAAATTGAACTTCAAAATCGAAACATACAAATGATAACAGATGCTGTGTAAGTGTGCAATCCTCTGTAGAGTGTGGAGTGTGTTAATCTGGTAATGCAGAATTAAAAAACTACATTATAAAATTTTCTTATTATTTTCAATGCTCTCGGGGAAAAAATTGACTCGTATTCCAAAATATCACCCTCCTTCCACCATTGGTTTTCTAATCCTTTAATGCACAGTTGGAAAATTTTCGAAGCTATCCCCCCCCCCCCCCAAAATTTGGCTTTGGCCCGTCACTGCTCAACTTAGCAATCTTTACAATTGGGCGGAGTAGAATTCAATGATACCACTGGCGGAAAAAATTGTAATTGAAGCAACGAGTAAAATAATTCGTATTGCATTGTTTTTATTCTGTTTTTTGTCTTCATTGCAGATCAAGTTTGTTTTTTTGTGTATTTTTAAAGTTTTATACTTTGAATTATGTCGCTGCATAATCGAAACTGTTTTGTATTTGGTTGCACCAGCCGTAAAGGGAAAATACCGATTTATCTTTCCATAAATTTTCTCCCATGGGAAGAATGGTAAATATTGAAAATGCGTTTGGAGTTATGGAAAATATATCTCAAAGAAAGGTTTGGGCAATGAAACTTGAAATGAGGAAACCAGTTATAGATAGTATGTCCGTGTGTTCCTTATATTTTAAAAGGGAAGACTAGCCAAGGTTAGTACCAAGTGTGTAATACATAGTTATAAGTTAATAGTGGATGGTATAGTTTATATTTCTGAAGGTGAACAATATGTAAATGAGTTACATATTCTTCAGGCCTTAGTAAAAAAATTTTCTTCTTTTAAATGCAGTACCTTCCTTAAAACTACCACTACCACAGTCAAGCCACGAAGTATGTTCCAGGAAACGAAAAGAAAATAAGTCGGTATTAAAAATTTCAAATAATACTCAATACAAACGTACCTTCCCTGCAACTTTTGTAGATATGACTATATCAAAAATGAAATAAAAACACGAAATCAGACCTAAAACTAAACAGTTAATTGAACGCTTGTTGTACTTTTCACAATCATCAACCATACTTATTACTCCAAAAATAAAAATATTGGGAGTCAAAATTTAGATTAACAACACAAAGCACTAAAGCACAATCAAAGAAATTCCAAAAGTTTCACAAAACACACACTGAAAATAACTAAAACAGCAAAATAAAACCACTTAAATATCAAAGGGCTCATACGACATCTGATTTGTTTTACTCGTTGCTAAGATGACATTGATATTTCAGAGCGCCACATATCGAATTCTACTTTTCCCAATTGTCCAGGAATGTAAGGCTTTTCCTACCCGGTAAACAATGTAGGTACTATTATTGCTACTTTCAACGCAGTTTTTCGAAAAATCGTAACGTTTTTCCTCAGCAACGTCCTAATATTTCGAAATCAACTCCGGTCTGTAAGTTTGATCTGGACTAACCTCTCACTCCTCTCACTAAATTTGAAGAAAATCGATTGTACAGTTTTCAATCTTCGAGCTCGACACGATTTGGCAATTTGAAAAAATTACAGAAACGAAATGCTTCAGCAATTTTTTAGGTTTAGATTCAGATTGATCATCACTTCTTCTACTGAGTGAGGGTTGAATGATACTCTCACCGGAAACTATGTATGAAATATGTGAATCTAAACCGATGCGAATTGCACTTGCCTTGTTTACACGAAATCTATAATCATCTGAATGTGGCCGAATAAATCATCTCATCTCACAGAGATTGACCTTTGCTCTGTCATTACTTGAATCCTCTTCCTATACATCTCGGGAATCCTTCCTTCTTAGACCACTTCGAGTATGAGATTCAAAACTGGTTTTGAACGTTGGCGGAAATGTTGTAAACATATTATTAGAAATATTAGGGGATATTTCTAAGGATGATCAATGAATCTATTCAAAATCCATAGCTCGTAGTGTGTGTATCTCGGTATGACAATGTGACAGAGTAACAGTGTTCAAAAACAAAAAGATGAGTTCTACATTGGATCTAGTGGGTCAGTCTAATGACGATTTGTCGGCAAAGAAAACCATACCAGAAAAGACGATAAGAGGGAAGTTGAAGTACCTGAAAGATGTGATAACCGTGGAACCTCTGGTTACATCTTACCTAGTGGCTGCAGTGATATGCTTACCGGCTTTATTAACTCTCGAGCTCGAGAAAGCATGCCGTTCTAACTTAGGGTTGAACGAAACAGTGTGCCAAGCTATTCGTGACAGTGATCACGACAATTACACAGAAGTTAATAAGAAAATAACGAAACTCTTGAATGGAGTTCATTCTTGGCAAACACCATGTCAAAATATCGCCCCGTTAGTACTTGTGCTCTTTATTGGATCATATAGTGATAGACGGCATATAAGGAAACCATTTATGATATTACCACTTCTTGGAGAATTGTTTGCTGTTGTGGGTTGCATTTTATCGGTGATCTTTATGGAAGAATGGCCAGTTGAAGTTCAAGGTTTCCTTCAGGCAGTTGTACCATCGTTTTTCGGGGGTTCAACAATGTTGATAATGGCTGTATTTTCTTATGTAGCGGATTCGAGTACTGTCGAAATGAGGACAGTACGAGTGGCGATAGTGCAAACCATTCTAAACGTAGCCATTCCAATAGGTCAATTTTTGAGTGGGATACTCTTCATTCATCTGGATTACATCGGCGTTCTTTTAGTTGCTGCTTGTCTTTACCTATTTGGAATCATTTACGGTCTGTTTTTCATCAAGGAAGCTAAACATCCTAAAACTCAAAACAACAAGGGACTTATAAAGGATCTTTTCGATCCAACAAATGCTCTGGATACATTCAAAGTTTTATGGAAGAAGGAAGCGAATAAAGATCTGCCTTTTCTTTGGGGCATATTGATTTTATTCTTCGTAGTAACTGGAGTCACGAATGGTAAGAACGGAATGAAATTGATAAATTGCTTCTTTCACTGTTCTTATGTTACAGTTAATTTCACAGCGTTATTTCTCTATTTGCAAAATATATTCCATTGGACTGGGCCAGATTTTTCACTATTCGCAACGACGAACACTGTTGTTCATCTAATTGGTGAGTTCTACTTTATTCAAGTAGGTATTGAACTACGATTTGGGAGAATACTCCCGTATTACACCTTGCAATACAGGGTCTTTCACGAGGAACCTCACCCATATTTATACGGGAAACTACTGAACGTATTTTCATGAAATTCAGCACTTATAAGTATTTCACGATGCTGATGAAATCTAAAATATTTTAAAGGCATGAGCACCTCCGGTTTTTCCGGAAATGACGTCAACTTCCGTTTTTCAAATCAGAACACCATTTTTTTATTGCAGAAATAGATTCCTTAGAAAATTTCAAGTTATTTTGATGTAACATTTTTCAGTTTTGGTTGGAAAATTCTCTCTGAGCGGGAAAATTCGAAAAAAAATCGAAAATAGAGCTCCGCTGAAACAAGAATAACTTCGAGGTTTTTGGATGGAAAATTTTCATTTTTGGGATTTTTCAAGATGTAAGATTGATGTATCCACTTTAAAAATCGAAATCGCGATTCATGATACAGGGGGTGAAAAAATCGCTTTCAAAGTTAGGGATGACAAAATCGTGAAAAATCAATTTTTTCAAATCAGAACCCCATTTTTTTATGGCAGATATTGAATCTACGTTAAAAAATAATGTGAGTGTATGCATCACACCCTTGCCCTAAAATGGATATTTTCTAGAAAATAAAGGATTGATAGGAATGAAAGCTCCAGTGACACATATTTCAATTAATCGGAATCTGAATCGTTGAGTGCAATATAGTCATATTTCTTTTTTTTTAAGTTCTTCGACGTGTTTTTTTCTGAAACGTGAAAACGATCAACAATAATCGTTAAGAGACCCATGATGGCCATCCAGAACCCGTTTACTTACGAAAATCGTGCAATTTCATTCTGCAAATTCTTTCCTCATAATTCCTCGAAAATCCTACTTGTACCATATTTTCCGGTCGCTTTCGTTAGAAGATGGTATAAGGAAGCCTTTTTTTCCATTTATACATCCCAAATAAATTTTGAGCACCAAAAACGATACCGAAACTAACCAAACTTTTGGGGGACCGGAATTTCGTTTGAAATCTTTCCAAACGGCCAGATACCTAAAAAAACTTCGTTATCAAGTGTAAAAAAGGCGATTAGTACTTACTTTTGCTTTTTTTATGCTTATAAATCGATTTTTGGTTCAATTCATATTTGCCGTTCGTACTCACGCCAAAATTCGTGAAAGGAAAAAATGACACTTGCACGAAATCGACGGGAAACTTCTTCTGGACGACGAAGAACGGAAAAATAGGCGATTCCTTATCGATATTTCGCCCCAAAATCGCCGATCGATTCGAACTAACAAAATGTGGAATATCTTTGATACTTTTACTTTGATGTAAACAAAGCAACTGGCAACAACGTTTTGTCATTAACAATATTCTCTGTACGCGCACAGATTTTTCATCAGGTGCACCAATTCCTGAAAACGAAACCATGGCCAGAGTTGTGATTTTATAATTGTGAATGGAGTATACATATATTTTCAGATTCGATCAGAGAATTTGAAACACATCATTTATTCTTCTGTCTAGAAATTCTTTGCGCATCGCGCAGAAACTAATGCTCAGAATCTCTTGAGGTTTTCGCAGTTCTGTTCTTGAAGTTCTAACGAAAAATCTGATATCAGTTTCATTCCGGATAACTCTCGCAGGATATACCGAATAATTCTTGAACACCTTTAGGGATTTTCATGAAAATTTTCAGAAAAGCTGTTGAAAAATTTTCGAAGCAGTTGGACAAATTTCCTTGCAGTTGGAAAAATTTCGAAGAAGTTGGAAACATTTCGAAACAGTTGGAAATATTTCAATTGAGTTGGAATACATATTTCTAAAAAAGTTTTCTCAAAATGTGAAAGAATTTGCCTTTTTTTAATAAAGGACAAAAGCATGCAGAGAATAGCGACAATTGTACAAATTCTTGTTGAAGTATATTTGGGTATTTGGCAGATTTGGCCCAATGTGCAATGTGTGTAACCAGCAATAGATGGTATTTATCCCGATATTGCTACCAAGTGTTTCAGAAGATGAACAATTTTTCATCTTTCACGTTATCCTTCAGCAGGTAGTTTTGATTTCCTCAGTTTGGCCGCATCGACTGTGTCATAAAAAACCATCTGGTACCAATTTGCGCTATTTCTCTCGGTCGGGCAGTAGGCAGTATTTTTTTTTCATTCTCAATTATTCTATCGAATCTCCGTTCAACACGTGTTAAGGAGCCGTTTTACTTTGGACGACGGCACCGGCCTTTCATTTTTCCAAGTTCACGTCCCCAATTTTCTACCTGAAAGCTTTTTTTTTTAATTCTCCTGGAATTTCAGACAGTTCTCTGCGATTTCAGACTTTCCGATTTTCAGTATTTCCATCATTTTCTGCATGAATTAAATGCCTATCCAAATGGAAAATTTTTTTCAATATAGAAAATTGATTTGTCGAGGGCACTCCAATAAATTTTGAAAAAAAAAATGATGAACAACCGCCGAAAAACAATTATGA
The DNA here is from genome assembly GCA_910592335.1 of Adalia bipunctata. Taxonomy (NCBI): domain Eukaryota; kingdom Metazoa; phylum Arthropoda; class Insecta; order Coleoptera; family Coccinellidae; genus Adalia; species Adalia bipunctata. Next base: position 5,403,221 of record OU342949.1, on the reverse strand, counting down.
AGTCAATTTTCATAAACTCTCAAATTCAACCCTATTTTTTCATGCGAAAAAATGATTTTTTCGAAGAGAAGAAATCCGTGTGCCCTCAAGACATCCTTTAGCTTCAATTTAAGGAAAAATCAAGCTTTCAGGTTAAAAATTGAGGGCGTAAACTTGGAAAAATGAAAGGCACCTTTTGAATGGAGAATCGGTGCGACTATTTCCCTCGTCTTAATTTGCACCAATCAGAAACGCGCAATTTTGAATCACAAATGGTTTCTAGATGAAAAAATTGTATGGCAGTAGCTACCAGCAGTTTTTTCGGGTTTACTCGCGGCAAAACTTGACAGTTGTTGTCAACGAAAATTAATAATACATACATAATGCATCCAGAAGAATCTGTTACTCATGAAATAGTCTTGTCAAATACCATTCGGGCATCTAATTTTTCCTGTGAAAAAAACCGAAAAAACACAATGCAACATAATATTTTTTAACAAAAAGCATTCGTGCAGATGCAAAAATCCTCGTCTTGGACTCGGATTTTTGTTGGCACCAGCACTCATGCTTCTTGTTAAAATATTACTCAGCAACGTGTTTTTTCGATTTTTTTCGGAAAAATTGGATGCCCTTATGATATCACTTAAGAAAAAATAATTTCATCAAAGAGAAGAAATTGGAATGCCCTCAAGACATCCTTCAACTTCAATTTGAGAAAAATCCAGCTTTTAGGTGAAAAATTGAGGGCGTGAACTTTGAAAAATGAGAGGCACTTTTTGAATGGAGAATCGGTGCCGTAGCCGTCGGCCGAAGTATAACGGCCCCGTACGCAAAAATTAGCCGAAAAAGCTCTAAATTGAAGTGCGTGGTATGTGGACTTTTTCAGTAAACTTGAATAAACATACAAAATAATGATAACGGATGCTGTGTAATTCTGTAGAGTGTGTTAATCTGGATATGCAGAATTAAAAAACTACACTACAAAATTTTGTGAATATTTTTATTGCTCTAGGGAAAAAATATTGACTCGCAATCCAGAATACCCCCCCACCCTCTTAAAACCATTGGTTTTCTAATCCTTTAATGCACAGTTGGAAAATTTTCGAAGCTATCCCCCCCATCCAAAAAATTTGGCTTCGGCCCGTCCCTGAGAAAAACTGGATCTGAAATTATTGAAAATAATCACCAAAGATCACCAACCTCTATCCATCGTAGAAAATGAAGGATTTTGAGGAATATTCTTTGGCCCTGAATCCTTTGTACAAACTTCCCACTGTGCAACGATTGTCCTATGAAATTCTGCCAAGATTTATAAAGAGTTAGCTTCAGCACTAAAATTAATTTTGAAAGATGTGAGAATTTGGCAGTCACCACAGACATATGGACTTCCGACAGCAACTGAGCTTATATCACCTTGACATGTCGAGATATCTTGCCTTCGATAGTTTTAGCTACTAATGAAATACCAGGTACAATATTTCTAATGGATCCATTGATAAGAAAATTTCAGTTCATTTTGAAAAATGTACATACACGGACTTCAACGGGTAATCTGCTCAATCAAAAATTATTAGAAACAGTAACCCGTAGATTGGCTATAATGGAGAGCAACAAAATTGTTGCTGAAGCTACCTCCCTCGATCCAAGATTGAAGATATTCAAGAAGGTGGCTTTTGGCGTTGACGATAACGCTATCAATGCCCATAAATGAGTTACAGAAGAACTCGAGCAAGTCATTGCGAATAACCGAAAACAAAAATCCCAGCTTCTCAACAAAAAGCAATATCATTCGATCTTATCCAAGATGAAGAAAAAACTTATACAGATATTTTATTTCATTTTTATGAAAAACTATCAGATATGAAATCATATTTCACCACATCGTCAATGGTTACACGAACAATACGGCAATATTTGGAAATGCCACCATTAGATATAAATTCATTCATTTTATACCGGGTGAAGCTTAGAGAAACGGGCACTCCTATTTTTGAGAGAAATAACCCGATTCAATGCACGAACATTGAACTATTGAACAACTGAAATGTGATTTTTTGAGATGAAAATTAATTCTGTAGCACTTTCAGTTTCACCATAAATTATCTGAGTATTAGTTTTTCATATGGAACACCATGGCACATTTTCACAATTGTAAAAACGCATCATCATTAAAAAAAAATTTAAAAAAAAATTAGATTTGGTGAAAAATTTAACTTATCATGTTCAAAATTCTGAACATGATAAGTTAAATTTTTCACCAAATCTAATTTTTTTTTAAATTTTTTTTTAATGATGATGCTCTAGATTTCAAAAATGTGAAAGGTGTTCCATTTGAAAAACTAATACTCAGATCATTTCTGTCGAAACCGCTACAGAATTATTTTTCATCTTCAAGAGTCCCCTAAATTTTCGTTCTTCATCGGATTATTTCTCTCAAAAATAGGAGTGCCCCATCTTTAAGACTCACCCGGTATAATAAATATTTTATCTTAGTGATTTCATTATTTTATATCTAAGTTCATACCTATTTCTATACTTTTTCTCAAATCAAAATTTCTATTTATTAAAGATTTTTTTTTGTTCATCATTTTTCAATATAGAAATCCTCAAAAAACCATTGAAACCCCAGACTAAGGTACAGACATCATAAATTGAAATAAAAGATGCAGGTAATTCATAGATATGTACTTGCATGCAATTCACGAAATTGAAATATTCGAAGGGGTACAAAAAGGACCATGAATCAAAATCAAAACTTTTTCTTGTGACCTCCTGCCGCGAGAAAGTAAATTCTAAAAACCATTTATCATCACCAAAATCAAATAAATATTCATAAAATCAATAAGAATCATATCAGAGTCCGCACCTGTGTTCATCGAGCCTATTAATTATTTATCAAAAGTCTATATTTGAGCACTCGATTTGAAAGGATGTGTTTTACTTATATCATTCGTATTGAATTCAATTCGGGACATGAATATTATCGTTCGAGTTATCATTCGAATTCATGGGCGCCCGCAGGGAGGGGGGAAGGGGGGGGGTCCATGCCCCCCCTGAGATTTTGATGGCCTTATAGTTTTTCAGCACAACACCCTCAATATTTCAATAATTTTAATTTCGCCCGCTCTGAGAAAAATTTCTGCGGGCGCCCATGTTCGAATTGAATTTCATTCGCGATCAGACATATCATTCGAGACATGAGTGATCATTCGATTCATGCGCACAAAACAGGATTTTAGTTCTGTGTCGATTATTTTTCATTCGAATGATCCATTTTAATATTAGAATGATCGATTATTTTTCATTCGAATGATCACACGAAACATCACTAATTTCTTTACGATCATTACACTTATGCAGACTACTCACGAGGTATCTGTTTCGAGCATTCTGGAAGCCCGACTTTCCAGGCGTCCACTTGGGCTTCCAACTACCTGAAGTCTCGAACGCCGAAGGGAAGTCTCGATCGGCCATATACGGGGACCCTTTCTGAGCATTCGTGCGACGCTGGCTGCCCGAAAGTCCCGTAAATTTCCTCGTGAGTGGCCTGCATTCGAAACAAAATCCGTAAACCAACAAAATTTCAGTATTCGTAAACGACGGCATTTCGCTTATTCTCGTACCGGGTTTTTCACTATAAAATGACCCCCCCTCTAACTCTGTTACAAAAAGAGATACATAAAAATATTTCATACAAAAATTATACGAAATCGAATGAATTTTTTGAAAATGATTACGTCAATTGGAATTTATACAGGGTGAACAACATTTGAAGAAATGAAGTCGCTCACTCTTTATATACCTATTTCATTTTGTGAAATCATTGTAAAAAACATTCGTCGATTTCGTGAAACCTTTGTAAAAAACCATTTTTTGTACAAAGTTAAAGGGGTGGTCAAATTATGGTGAGAAACCCGGAACATAAAGGGTGAGTCTTTGACTTGTATATTTTAACTGTCTCTCAACAAACGAAATAATTTTTTTATACCATTTTTCAAAATTCGGTTTCGTTTCGAAGATACAGGGTGTCGAAAATACATGAAGAAAACACTTTTTTTATATCTGCGGAGCCATTATTTCAAATTAACTGAATTTTTGTTGTTTACTTCTCAATCGAAACTTATTCAATATTTCTCCTGATATAAAATTCATAAATACAAGCAAACATACCATAACACCACTTGAGAAATATTTCCGAAAGAATCTGACATTTCAGAAACTAAAAGTGTTCTTATGTTTTTTCAATTAAACGCGTCGTTATTCCCAATTTTACCCGGCAAAATTTGACGAAAAAATCATCCATTTCAAAAATAATCTGGATTCTTCCCTGAATTAAATATCATCGAATTAATGAATAAATTTTTTCTTCGTCATTGATCCATTCACATCACTCCGGTTATCACTATACGCATGCGTCGTTGATAGGACTGACGTTGGTGACACAGAACAACAGGTTTGAGATGGGCCGATTTATAGATCTTATGGTCAATTCACAATGAACGTAAAACGTAACAAAGACGTAAAGAGCACCTAAACATAATCCGTCCATAAACGACATAAACTTAATGAAATATGTAATGGAATCCTTTATTTTCTTCGTATTTTGAGCGGTGCACGCCTTGCACGCCAGCTTACAGCGGGCCTGGGCCCGTATTCTTGACAAATGATCTTACGTTTTCTGTGGATTACGTCCACGTTACGTTCATTCTGAATCGACCATAACGGTTTGTCTTGCGGAATGTAAGTGTGGCGCAAGACAGGTAGTCGGCGCGGCTACCTCTCATTGCCAAGTAGCGCACCGTTTTACCATTGTTTGAAGAGAAACATCGAATGGCATCGTCTTCTCAAAAGCTCTGTGAAATTTCATAAAAGATTGTTAAGGTTAGGTCATTGACCTTGAATCATACGACCTACGTTAATGGAGTTAGGTTAAGTTAGTGAAAAAACAATTTTTCATTAGATATTTTCGGGATTATAAAGAAAATATGGACAAATTATTAGTGTTTACGAACTAATCTTCAGAAAAATCGAATAAGGAACTTAATTTGATTGGAGAAATATGGCTTTTCAATTGCAGAAATAATCGGACAAAACTAAGTGTTTTTGTTAGGAAATATCGTGTTAATATTTATATTCAAATAAGGTTAGTACTTGAGTATTCCCTAAATGTATCAACTCATTTTCAATCGACAAATATGAACTTTGCATCGAATCCAGGGAATCGTATCAGGCACGTATGTGGCCCAATTTTTTTCAACTCGCTCTATCTTTTTAACAGAGCCGAATTCGGAAAAATGGAAAATGAGAGAAGGTTCCTTTTGGCCTCAATAATCTACAGTTTAAATATATGTACAAGTCAAAGACTCACCATGTATGCATACCAAAAGACTTAATAACCAATTTTATTCCACAGGTATTGTTCTCTTCGTGCCACTCTTCACGAAAGTTTTCAACTTTAGTGATGTCACAATTTTAATTTTCACATTTCTCGATAAAATAGCCACAACTATGGTCACAGGATTAGCTAGGTCAAATTTGGTGTTGTACATAAGTAAGTAATTACAGAATTAGTAAATAAGAATATTTCATCATATATTTGATCTTATAGGTTGTTTCGTGAGTATCATAACCAACATCACAATAGTAGCACTGAGGTCAATGGCAACAAAAGCTGTATCAGAAAAAGATCTTGGAAAAGCACAATCACTTTTCGGCATATGCGAAGCCCTGGGCATTGCCGCAATGACACCCTTGATCAATACAGTATTCACGGCTACCCTGGACGATTTTCCATCTGCTTTCATTTTTATTGAAACTATTGTTTATACTGGCTGTTTCTTCATGGCATTGTAAGTATAAAGTTATAAATAAGTTCATACAGGGGGTTCCATCTCAGACGATCCACCTCGTATATTTCTTATCCCATAGTGATTGGAAAAATTTACCGAAACAAGTCGAATCATTTTGTCTAGGGTACATATTTAGACGTACATTTGAGGCTTGAACGAGTAACCTCCTAAGAGGGGGCGCTTCAAATAGGAAAAAGGGTTTGAGTACTTCATTTGAAAAGTCTTGGAAGCCTCTTCACAACGGTGTATGAGTAATGTGATTTTAATGAACCGTTTTCGATAAAAATCAATTTTTCAGCTCAAATGAGCCAACTTGAAAATTTTGGTTATTTTCACAGTGTACAAGCTCATTTTTACTAAGCCCTTTTTACAAACATCACATTCTCAGAAAAAAAGAATTGTTGTATCATGCTCACATTCCATTGACTTCCATTCAATTATACAATCTTGACTGTAAACCGTTTCTAACATGGTCAGCATAATTGGAGTTATTTGACGACACTCATTTAGTATTCGTTGGCGTAGTTCGCAGTGGCGGTTCTACTATACCTCGAAACCCCGCGGCGCGAGGGGCTCGGATGTTACGGGGGCCCGTAGGGCCCACGCGAATGCGGTAACAATATATATAACTGAAAACAAGGGGCCTTGGTACAATTCTCGCGAGGGGGCCATAAATCCTAGACACGCCACTGGTAGTTCGTCCAAATTTTCAGGCTGAGTCACAAAAGTCTTGGACTCAACTTGTCCCCACAAGAAGTCTAGACTCTTGAAACCTAATAAGTAATACTGATTATTTCTTAATTATTAAAAAAAACACAAAAAAAAACATTAATGTCAATGTAGGAAATGTTCAAAATGCTCGCCGCGAACGTCTTGGCATCTTGGCAACATGCTAATCTGGTGTAGAATTGTCTTCTAACGTTAGGTACTCAACATTTGAGGCGTTTTTGCTTACTTTCTTCATATCGAGAGGTGAATGGGAAATAAGTATTGAGTTTAACGTATCGAATTTGTGGAATAAAATAATTTTCATTCAAAATGTTAATTTTTGTAAAAAATCTGAAAACACTTAATATTTCCGAAAAAGTTGAAGATAAGTTTAGGACATTGTATCTACATGAATCATGTCTAGAATTTTCTGAAGAATACAATAAATAAACAATATAGGTACAGGGGATTGCATTTGAAATAAGAAAGTTGGTATTAGCCACGGTCGCATATGGAACACCCTATCTAATTTCATATTCTTGAAAAATATGCGCATTTGAAATTACAAATCGACGTGTCCGAGCGTTTTTCCCAACACGCCGCCCTCATTTATTCGTTATCGAATTATTTTCCATTTGGCTGTTACACTCTGTATGTACAGGGTGGGCAAAATTGGTGCTACATGAACTAAAACTTTTTAACCCGAGGAGATAGAGAAAAATGAATGGCACCTTATAGTCCTCTTTTTTCGAGAAACTGATAATGCCATCAACTGAATTCATCTATCTTCTTTTGTTTCTGAGTTATAGGCCAAAACTGAAATTTGGGCGATTTCAACTTTGGTCATTATCTCCGTTTCTGTTTATGCTAGGACGTTGAAATAAAAACATTATACAGGCACTTTTCTGACAGCAACCCAGTGGCGTACTCTGATTTTTTCTAAGAGGTTCATTTGCTGAGTTATTACATAAAGTTGTGTTTTTTCTTATGGAAACAGTAGGTTTGAAATGACTTGGAAAAAATCGCCATTCATTCTTCTCCATCTCCTCGGGTTGAAAAGTTTTAGTTCATTTAGCACCAATTTTGCCCACCCTGTACAAGTCAAAGACTCACCCTGCATATGTCAAAAGATTATCCCCAAACCAAACAAAATCATTCGACTTGTTCGGGAAATTTATCCAATCACTATGGGATAAGATATATACGGGGCGGCTCGTCGGCATAACTATTTGCGGGCTTATTCCTTGGAACAAAAGACACAAAAATATGAATTCATCTAAATATTTGTTTCCTTGGTCTCTGGGATTTCCCATTTCAAAAAATTTCGACATCTTTCCAGAAAGTTCTGTCAAACATAAAATAATGTTGTCCCACGGCACACTCTTTTATTATTAGTGTGCACTAATAGACCTAAAATAAACTGCTTCACAAGAGTTAGAATTATCGTATTCAATCGTTTTTGAAAGTATGTAATCTTCGAGAAAACCGCTGTAAAATCATTTAAAACTCAATAACAACTCGAATCAATCCAATAAAAATCAGTATGAGACATTTCGTCAATCTGATGGTCGCCTTTTTTCTGAAGTTTGGTTCTTTGCATATGCTTCATGAATGTTCTTATTTTGAAATGAAGTCAGTTTATCAACGGCTCCGATTTGAAATGAGTTTTCTGAAAATGCCAAGACGTAAATCAACAAACGCTGAGGCTAATAGGGGTATCGGAATGCTATACAGGGTGACCTAACTCAGGTTGTTGTAGCGGAATGGCTCCAAGTCAGTCAAAGTGTGATATCTCGACTTTGGAATAGGTTCAGGGAGACAGGTTCCGTGTTGGAATGACCAAGGCTTGGTGAGCGACGAAAAACCACACCTGCTCAGGATCGTTTCATCGCCGTTTCGGCGAGAAGAAACCCTACATCTACGTGTAGAATGCTACGGAATACTCTTCAAAATGCAGATGGGTCCAAGTTTCCATCGTAACCATCAGACGACGTTTGAGAGAGGTGAATCTAGGTTCTAGACGTCTATTAAGAGGAGTTCCATTAACACGTGACCATAAGCGTCAAAGACTGGAATGGGCAAGGCAACATATCAATTGGAACGATCAATGGCGTAGTGTCTTTTTCAATGATGAATCCAGATATGAACGATTTTCAGATTCTCGAAGAGTAAGGGTATGGACAATCTCACGCATACCCCGTAATCGTCGCTATGTCCAAGAAGTCCATCCATTCCGAGGGGGTAGTGTTTTGGTATGGGCCGGGATATGTTTCAACGGGCGCACAGATCTACACATTTGTCCTGGGAATATGACCGCCTTACACTGTAGAAAGCGGTAGAAAGCATGTCATTGACAATGTTGTGCCAAATTTTCACGCTGCTATTGGTGAAACTTTTCAATTTCTAGACGATAACGCTAGACCGCACCGTGCAGCCATAGTTGAGAATGCGCGCGAGAAGTTTGGTATTCCACATTTACCAATAAGCGCGTTCGACAATGACATCTGACAGGTCGGATTGATCTGAACCGTTCGTTTATTACATCCAGATTGAGGGGAGTACACATCTGGACCGTTCGGCAAGAAAATCTGATCAATCGGATGAAGATCTTTTTGCTCGATGTATTTCGACGGAGCAAACGGATTTTTTCCACAGAAACAGAATTAACTTTTCTTTATTGTCAATGGATTTTATATGCATTTATGAGTTTCCCGCTTCGAATATTCTTGAACAGTCTATTAAAATTTCGTGTCTTATGTAATTTGTTGTGTAGTAATAAATAAAAAATGTCGTTTGATAAAAAAAATTATGATTCAAAATATCAAATCATCCCAACCAAGGGGTAGAAATGTTGAGAGCTTCAACAAAATGATTGAAATAGAACCCAGAATAGCTCTACGGCCAAATAGACCTTTAAGCACTAATTTAATATCTGGCAAACAGAAAAAACGCTTCGTAGCCATCGTTTATTACAGAAAAATCTGACAAATCTGTACAATCTGTGATCACGTGACTAAAAAATCCGTCCGCTCTCGGATGCTATTGCCGAAGGCGCTTAATATCTCCGCACTCATCAGATTTGAATTGCATAGGACATGCATGGGATATGCTCCAAAGAAGATCAGATAATCATCAACCTACCCCAGAATCCTTGAATGATCTGAGAGAGCTTCTGCCCCGTTTATGGAACCAAATTCCTCAAGAAATGTTCGACAACCTCGTGTGTAGTATGCAAAGATGATGTCAAGCTGTAATTGATGCCCGTGGAGGCTATACATTGTATTGATAGACTGATAGTCTCAAAATCCTTGAATTCTCTGGGAATAATATTTCGTTATTTTATTCGATTTTTCTTAACCATCCTGTATACGCCGCAGACCTACAGGCTTAAATTAATTTGCAACTTGAAATTATATTAATATGAATTTTCATCACAAAAATCTTATTTTAACTATATTTTTTTTTGCAATTTAAGTCAATATCCCTAACTCATGTGGAGCAGTTTATTTGTGGTAGGTAATTATTGGAAACAAATTCAACATAATAAGACACGATCGAAATTCTGTTTTCAGTTTTTCTATTGCTATAGTATATTTCATTACAAGTCTAGAAAGTAAGCTTTTTCCGTGCGCGCGCGATGTGTTCCCGTGGGAGGCGGAGCCGAACACGGGAACTCGTGCAAGCACGGAAAAAGCCTTTCTGGACGTTTAATGAACGATATTTTTCATTACACCTCTCTGAAAACAATAACACGGGAGAAATTTTCAGCAGAAAGCATTTCGATATTGTGAAACAATAATTATTCAAAACACCGACATCTACTGTCACGCAATCGTTGCTCTGTGTCTCAGCATAGGAATCATAGGGTGCATCTATGCCTCAGCGCACCGTAAAACGTTTTGCGGTGCGGCCGCACGGAAAAGAGTCATTTTCGATGTTCTAAATCTAGATGTCATGATAGGGTTTTCAGTGCGGTGTAATGAAAAATATTTTTCGGAGCGGAACACTCTATTCCGACATTTTTTGATTCTGTCACTTTCATCCTCAAGCTTAGAAAAATACCACCCTCAAAATCATTGCTGGTTTGTATTTTAAAAGCTTTTATTTAACTTGCATTGTATTTATGTATGTATGTATATTCGGGTGGAATCTTGCTACTCAATTTTGAAGCAGATATCTTCAACCGATTAGGCTGAAATTTTGTATACACGTTCAGTTTGGATGACAATACACGATAAGCTTTGTGACGTCATTATATATCCAATATGGCGGACCATACAAGATGGCGGAATAGTTTTTTGTGATGCATTTCTATAATATGGGTATCAAATGAAAGAGCTTGTTGAGAGTAATTCGAAAAATACTGTGACGTTGTTCTAAATCCAATATGGCGGAACATCCAAGATGGCGGAATAGTTTTTGTGATGCATTTCTATAATATGGGTATCAAATGCTTGTTGAGAGTAATTCGAAAAATAATGTTGACGTCATTCTGAATGCAATATGGCGGAACATCCAAGATGGCGAAATAGCGATAACTAAAAAGTAAAAAATAAATTAAAATAAAAAAACCTTTTTAAAAAAGCTTTTATTTGAATGCTCTAAAAAGAAAAAAAGAAAATTTTCCTTTAAAATTTTAACTATCAACTTATAACTTCATTATACACAATTTATATGATCATAAAAGCTTGTCGCGCGATTAACTCGTGCAAATAATCTAGTACCTAATCAATTGAGTATATTAATCTGCTAAATTTAATGTTTTTTTCAGTTTAGTTAAATACTTATAGGTACTAACGCAAACCTCGCCCTCGCGACAAGCTTTTATGATCATATAAATTGTGTATAATGAAGTTATAAGTTGATAGTTAAAATTTAAAAGGAGAATTTTATTTTTTTCTTTTTAGAGCATTTAAATAAAAGCTTGTTTTAAAAAGGTTTTTTTTATTTTAATTTATTTTTTACTTTTTAGTTATCGCTTTTTCGCCATCTTGGATGTTTCGCCATATAGCATCCAGAATAACGTCAACATTATTTTTCGAGTTATTCTCAATAAGCCCTTTCATTCGATACCCATATTATAGAAATGCAGCACAAAAAACTATTCCGCCATCTTGGATGTTCCGCCATATTGGATTTAGAACTACGTCACAGTATTTTTCGAATTACTCTCAACAAGCTCTTTCATTTGATACCCATATTAGAGAAATGCATCACAAAAAAACTATTCCGCCATCTTGGATGGTCCGCCATATTGGATATAGAATGACGCCACAAAGCTTATCGTGTATTGTCATCCAAACTGAATGTGTATACAAAATTTCAGCTTAATCGGTTGAAGATATCTGCTTCAAAATTGAGTAGCAAGATTCCACCCGAACATTGTTAGAGGATTCGTGGATATTTAACGAGAAATACAATCGTCTTTCTATAAAGCATTTAATTGTTCTTAACAGCATATGCATGCACGTACAAGACAAAGGCTTACATCGTACTACTGAACTACCCCAACGCTACGTCAAAAGCGTCAAAGCTTCTTTCATCCCTACTATCCTAATTACAACAAGATATTCAGTATGCGAACAAGGGATGGCACTGCCTGTATCAAAACGAAGTGAAATATTATAATTGGAGATTTCACATTCTACAACACCTCCACTAAATCGAACAAATATACATAATACAAACACATAATCAATATTCACGAAGTTCAAAATTCTTCAAAAACTTGTAATGTTTCACAGAACTCAAAGCTTTTGTTGATAAATCCGCAGGCATTTGGTTTGTATCTTTGTACTGTAAAACAATAGTTCCATCAACAACCAAATCCCTAATAAAGTGGTGTCTAATGTCAATATGCTTGCTTCTGTTATGAAATACAGGGTTGACAGAAAGTTTGATGGCACTTTGGTTATCATTATACAAATTAATTGCCAAACTTTCTCCTAATAAATTACTCAATATATTTTTCAAATAAATACCTTCTTTCGCGGCATCACTTAACGCCATGTATTCTGCTTCAGTGCTTGAAAGACCAACTGTGGGCTGTTTTTTACTTTGCCACGAAATCAAACAGTTGTTAAATTTAAAACAGTAACCTGTATATGATTTTCTATCAATAGAATTGCCTCCCCAGTCAGCATCAACATATCCTGTTAAACATGGTTTATTATTTGATTTTTCAAAAACCAGACAAAAATCTTTAGTATGTTGTAAATATCGTAATACCCTTTTTGCACACTTCCAGTGAATTTCACTGTGACAATTATTAAATTGACTCAAAAAACTAACAGTATAAGAGATATCTGGCCTAGTTAGTACAGACAAGTACATGAGACTCCCTATTAATTCTTGATAAGGAAAATTAGTTTTACCATTCTCAACCTTATCGAGTCTCAGATTTACTTCCAATGGTGTCTTCATTCCCTTACAGTCAAACATGTTAAACTTTAACAACAGTTTCTCAATAAAATGTTTTTGACTGAGAGTGATTTTATTCTTATCTATATTAACATTCATCCCCAGACAATTCTGTATATCACCAAGATCCTTAATTTTAAATCTTTTAGAAAGTTCACATTTAATTCGCTGATTCTCACATGAATCATTTGAGAAACAGAAAATGTCATCTACATATAAGCAAAGGATTGTTATCAAATTTCCATTTCTCTTTATGTATAGACAATATTCAAATTCAGATCTTTTAAACCCTAAATCAATTAAAATATTATCAATCTTCTTGTTCCAGGCTCGTGACGCCTGTTTCAGACCATAGACTGCCCTTTTTAATTTTATAACTTTAGATTCTTGACCTTTGATTTCAAAACCTAATGGCTGAGCCATATAAATGTCCTTTGTCAGTTCCCCATTTAAAAAGGCTGTCTTAAAATCAAGATGAGTCATTTTTAAATCATATTCAGCTGACAAAGAAAATAGAAGTCTCAGAGTAGAGTGTCTTACTACCGGTGCATAAATTTCATCATAGTCCTGTCCTTTCTTCTGTGAGCAACCTTTCGCGACCAATCTAGCACGAAACCGCACTTGATTTTTTCCATCATTTTTGGTTTTAAAAACCCACTTACACTTAACAACAGTTTTACCATCTGGGCGATCAACGATTTCCCATGCGTCGTTTTCTTCAAATGCTGATATTTCTTCTTCCATTGCAAGTCTCCATTCAGTGCTATCCACACTTGATAGAGCATCTTCGTATGTCTCAGGATCTCCTAAGATTTTCTTGATTTCATCAGTTTCGCATTTGAATGTTACGAAGTCTTCGAACGTTTTTGACTTGGGAACTCTTTGAGATCTCCTTGGTTCTTCTGGTATCTCAATGTTATCAAAGATTACTTCTTCATCACATTCCAAACCATTATCCTCGTACTCAACACTATATTCCCCAGTCGAAGACGAGACTTCCTCAGGAATTTCCTCTAGGACTTCCTCCACTGAAACATCAGTTTCTTAAGATTCTTCAATTATGGCTGTGTCGTTGTTGACCTCTTCTTGTACCTTCACATCTCTACTGAGTTCAACGCTTTCGGATTTTGGACTATACACGCGATAATACTTAGTTTCTTCAGAGTATCCAACGAAGATCATTTCTTGGGATTTTCTGTCTCATTTGAGCCTCTTCTGTTTTGGAATGTGGACCATGGCAGGGCTTCCAAAAATTTTCAAATGGCTTACATTTGGCTTACAACCATGCCACACTTCAAAAGGTGTTTTTCCCATTCAAACCAGCAGTTATGGAACGATTCCTCAGGTAAACAGCTGTGTGAGTAGCTTCTGCCCAAAACTTTTTGTCCAACTTGGCATCAAACATCAGACATTTTGCCCTTTCCACAATCGTTCTGTTTAAACGCTCTGCAGATCCATTCTGCTCAGGTGTGAAACTTTTTGTTTTCTGGTGGATAATTCCAGAGTTTTTTAGAAAAGTCTCAAACTCTCTGCTGCAAAACTCTCCACCGTTGTCTGTTCTCAGAATTTTCAACCTTTTGTCTTTCTGGTTTTCAACCATAGCCTTAAACTGTTTAAAGAAGCTGAAACATTCATCTTTTGTTTTGAGGAAATATACAAAAGCCATCCTGGAGAAATCATCTTCAAGGATTAAAAAATATCTGGACCCTCCAATGGATAAAACCTCCATAGGCCCACAGAGATCTGCATGAACTATTTCCAAGATGCCTGTTGACCTTGATCCTATCTTCGGAAATGGTTCTCTGGATTGTTTGCCCTCATAGCAAATGGCACAATTGTTCTTCCCAACAATTTCATTTGAAAAAACTATTCCTTCTACAGCATGTTCCATATTTTTTAATGTTCTAAAATTTAAATGACCAAATCTTCTGTGCCATACATCTGTTGTTGCTTTAGTATCCATCAACGAATATGCCATTGCTGAATTTGCTACAGGATCAGCTAGTCTAAGCCTATAAACATCATTGATCAAATCTGCTTCTGCAACAATTACTGCATCTTTGTTGAATATTTTGCAACCATGTTCCTCAAATTTAACCGTATTACCATTTTTAATTAATTGACTCACTGATAATAGGTTAGTAGTCAATTGAGGTGCACATAAGGTATTGTAAACTACAATATCATAGGTTTCATTACCAACTCTGGTTTTGAGATTGACATTTCCAGAACATACAATTGGAATCTTCATCTTGTTGGCTACTGTTACATCATTGAAAGTGGTTTTTGTTGAAACACTTACCAAACAATCTTGATTTGAGGTGAAATGAAAACTGGCACCACTGTCAACGTACCATTCATGTTCATTGTATCTTCCATTCATGAAGACTGCACTAAAGGCCTGACTTGTTTTCGACTCGAACTTTTCGTGTTTGTTACCATCTGCCACTTTGTTTTTTAGCTGCGGACATTTATTCTTGTAGTGTCCAACTTGATTACAACCGTAGCATTTCACGTTCAATTGTTTTTTCGAAGATTTCTGCCCTGAATGATTTCTATATCGTGTCTTCTCCACGGCAAACGCAGCACCTGATTTTGACAACGTTTCTTCTTCAAAATCCATCAGTTTTGACTTGATTGAGTCTGTAGAAATCTCAATTCCACTGTGTTCTATCGCCATGATCAGGGCTGATCCTAATGTGTTGGCCGCCCGCGTGCAGAATCCTTATGTGCCGCCCCAAAGACACAAAATATACCTTTTTTTTTAAATGTATATACATATACACAGGGTGTCCCAAGTTTGAGTGCCTATTAGACGTTTCTGGAGAACTGGACATATTTGAAATCAGAAAATTGGGATTATATTATTGTCCGAAATTCTCTACCGTCCTAAATATTTTTGGAGCCTGAGCACTTTTTGTTTTAACAAGGAGTGAAAATAAATTTGTTCAAAAAATTATTTTTCAATTTTTTCGTTTCTGATATGATTGAGTATTCAATGCTGAATACATTTCTGTTGAAACCATTGTATTTATTCAAATAGTTTTCAAAATATCTAAAAAAATCTGAAAAAGTCAAATATTCATAGACAGTATCATGTTCATTTTTCTTATTCTGAACATTCCCAGTGTAAACTGTTCTCTCAACGTCAAAGTAGAAGAGTTTTTGAAATTCATGAATATCATCTCAGGGTGTTTCAAATTTCGGGTCGAAAATTAGCCATAACTTCTGTTTTTCTGGATTAATGTTGTACGTAGACTGTTGAGTCAAAAACTCAGAAACCACTGAATTCATGAGACATGGCATCCCAAAGTGCTTTCACTATTTTTCTCCGCAAAATCCAACGCAATCATAAAAAAATAGGGTTCTCATTTGAAAAACAGAAGTTATGGCCAATTTTCGATCACAGTTTTCGACACAACATTTGAAACAATCTCTGATGATATTTATGAAAATTTCCACATTTTTTTACTTTGACGTTATGAGAACGGTTTACACTGGGGATGTTCAGAATTAGAAAAATTAACATAATAGGTACACTGACTATAAATATTTGACTTTTTTTTTCAGGTTTTTCGATATTTTGAAAACTATTTCAATGAATACAATGGTTTTGACAGAAATGTATTCAGCATTGAATACTCCATCATATCATAAACAAAAAAATTGAAAAAAAAAATTTAAACAAAATTAATTTCACTCCTTGTATAACCGGAAGTGGTCAGGCCCCAAAAATATTTTAGGTCTATGGAGAATTTAGAGCAATATCATAAATCCCAATTTTCAGATTTCAAATAAGTCCAGTTCTCCAGAAACGTCTAATAGGCACTCGAACTTGGGACACCCTGTATATATAAAATCTTCAATGGTCCTATTTTTTACTATTAGGAAGAAACTATACATATTAGATCTAAGGGGGGATAACCCCGTTACTTTTTCCGTAAATATTTTGGTGATCCCTCTGCCCTCCGATATCTTCTGTAAAGATTTTTATGTTATCATTGTTATCTTACACAATGAAAGACTTACTTACTTTACATGCACTATATAATATTTTTATATACAACTGTATTCGTGTGCTAGATGATGAATCATGTACTAGATACATGATACATCCATTTCAACAAAATAAAAAACATTCAATAAAAAATATGTAGATAATATAGGAAAGAAACACGAACTAAATACTAAAAAAACACAAACTTATATATCACGAAAAACTATGTGTATAAGCAGGAACTACTACATAATCTCTACGATATAATTCTGAACTAATTCCCCTGAATGCCAAATTCTGACTGGCCAAAAATTATACTACAACAATCATTCTTTCAATGATGGGCCGTCGCTTTTTTATCGATTATAAACATTTTGTTTTTCCGCATCAATATAGTAGGTTTAATTCTTTTCCAATCTCAATTTTAACTCGCACCAAGATATCACAGAAAATGTCTAAGCGCAATTTCATGTTTATTTCAGTTCATTGAATTTTTTGGTCGTCTAATTCAAATTCTGGATGATTAGAGTGATAATCGACAATTAAAAACCATTATCTCTTTAAAATTCGTTGAAAATTATATTTTTTACGAAATGACATAAAAAGGTGGCGGCCTGCGGCCGCCCCTTGAATTTGGCCGCCCGCGTGCGGGGCACGCGCTGCACACCTGCTAGGATCGGCCCTGGCCATGATCATCGGAGAGAACTTCTCAGGTAATCCTGCGAGTAAAAGTGAGCCTACCCATTCATCATTAATGTCGAAGCCCGTTCCTTGAAGTATCTAAGCAACGTCAACAATCTGATTAACGTACGAACTCATGGAGTCATAATTTTCTAACCTTATTGATATCAAATAACGAAGCAACGTTATTTTTCTGGAGAATCCTGAATCGTCAAACATCGATTTCAATTTCTCCCAAATCCCTTTGCTTCACGTGAATATACAAAGATGAATCAATGGTGAGTATCAACTTGGCTTTTGCTTTCTGATCAGAAGTAGTACCTGCAGTATCCGCCGGTTCACTTGTTATATACTTGTCCAAACCTTCGATCACAAGAAAGTTATTTACCGCAAAGGCCCATTCACTATAATTTTCTCGTCCTTTCAGTTTTGGAACATTCGCGATAAACGAGGAAGACGCCATCTTGTTCACTTTTGTTGCTGACCGCTACGACTTTTGAACCAAGAACTTCCAGTCGCACTTATAATGTCTAAAACAGACACGAAAAATACTTTACGACGAACTCACGTATCTGGGCCCATAACCTGTTGGAGGATTCGTGGATATTTAACGAGAAATACCATCGTCTTTCTATAAAGCATTTAATCGTTCTTAACAGCATATGCATGCACGTACAAGACAAAGGCTTACATCGTACTACTGAACTACCCCAGTCCCCAACGCTACGTCAAAAGCGTCAAAGCTTCTTTCATCCCTACTATCCTAATTACAACAAGATATTCAGTATGCGAACAAGGGATGGCGCTGCCTGTATCAAAACGAAGTAAAATATTATAATTGGAGATTTCACATTCTACAACAAACATACATACATACATACATACATACAATGCAAGTTAAATGAAAGCTTTTAAAATAAATTAAAATAAAAAAAACCTTTTTAAAAAAAGGTTTTATTTGAATGCTCTAAAAAGAAAAAAAGAAAATTTTCCTTTAAAATTTTAACTATCAACAACTGAAAGAGCTTGTTGAGAGTTATTCGAAAAATAATGTGACGTCGTTCTATATCCAATATGGCGGACCATCCAAGATGGCGGAATAGTTTTTTGTGATGCATTTCTATAAAATGGGTATCCAATGAAAGAGCTTGTTGAGAGTAATTCGAAAAATACTGTGACGTCGTTCTAAATCCAATATGTCGGAACATCCAAGATGGCGGAATAGTTTTTTGTGATGCATTTTTATGATATGGGTATCGCATGAAAGGGCTTATTGAGAGTAATTCGAAAAATACTGTGACGTTGTTCTAAATCCAATATGGCGGAACATCCAAGATGGAGGAATAGTTTTTGTGATGCATTTCTATAATATGGGTATCAAATGCTTGTTGAGAGTTATTCGAAAAATAATGTTGACGTCATTCTGAATGCAATGTGGCGGAACATCCAAGATGGCGAAATAGCGATAACTAAAAAGTAAAAAATGAATTAAAATAAAAAAAACCTTTTTAAAAAAGCTTTTATTCGAATGCTCTAAAAAGAAAAAAATAAAATTTTCCTTTAAAATTTTAACTATCAACTTATAACTTCATTATACACAATTTATATGATCATAAAAGCTTGTCGCGAGGTTTGCGTTAGTACCTATAAGTATTTAATTAACCGAAAAAAAATTAAATTCAGCAGATTGGGATACTCAATTGAATGTTGTGTCGGCAACACACAGTGCATTTTCTTGTAATGTGGGTTGCTGAACTATAGAATGTCCCTAATTTCTGGAAAATACGTGCCCATGTGGACGAACCTTTTTTTGTGTGAAAAAGGAACAATTCGCTTTGAAACTTCATGAAGTGCATATCACGAAGTAGTTTTCCGCATTATTTCGCATTATTTTCGAGATTTTTCGCAAAGGTGACAATCGCTTAAGTTGTCTATTTTTCGCTTAGTATTGTTTCAAGTGCATATTTGTTGAAACCAATACAGAACAAATTAGCTGTTAGAGACAGTGGCCAAATTAATCGACATCGATTGAAGGTGTGTGAAACGAGGTGTATGGAAAGTGCCTTGTTCACTTTGAGGGATCCCTCCGAGCCTGCGACTTCAAGGAAGCCCCCAACATCACTGGCAACCGGTAAGACATTTTATATTCAGTCTCTTACTGACCGGGAATCTGTATTTGTGCTTGCTTTCGCAACATCCAAACTTGAGAACATACAGTCCAAACTTGCTCTACGTATTCAATACGGTAAAACGCCAACAGGTGCTATGTAGTTTATTTGCACGAGTTAATCGCGCGACAAGCTTTAATGATCATATAAATTGTGTATAATGAAGTTATAAGTTGATAGTTAAAATTTTAAAGGAAAATTTTCTTTTTTTCTTTTTAGAGCATTCAAATAAAAGCTTTTTCAAGAAGGTTTTTTTTATTTTAATTTATTAATTGCTCGCTCTCTGATTTTCTCCCACTCTGATTTTCTCCCACTCTATTCCTGCCAAATGCCTGGAAACGAACCCCCCTATACGTGAGTCCTATTCGCAAATCGCACATGACCATGTTTTTATTAGTATGATTTTGTATTCAAGCAATTTTTTCTTCAGTTTCTTCTACTGTCGAGAAAATGGACCACCTGGCGAGAGTGATGAATCAACTAAAACTAAGAACAAATTGGAAGAGGTCCAAACGACACATATATAGTTTATAATTTGACATCATTATAATTGTTATTCTCCATGAGTACCTACTGTTAAATATTGATTATAGGGTACTTTGGAACAATTCTGCATCTTTATTGAGTTTTTCTGGCGATTCCTCTCCGAATATCCGAAATGCAGAAATTGTTTTTATACAAAATGCATCTGCCTTATAAGTTATGAAGTCAACTTTGAGAAAGCTGGATCTATGGATTGGATGGGCTCGCGGCTAGACTAGAATATGGGTGTCAGAGTTCTAAATTGAAGAGCGCCAGTTAGACATGCCTGATGCCTATCAGCCTATCCAAAAAAAAGGTTATTCCTTTACCAGAGGAACAACAAGAAAAACGATATCACTCTACCATTTATTCATAATATAAAAGCTCAAATTCAATATTCAATAAGTCGTTGTTGAAAAAACAAGGTAGAATTGCTAGATTTTCTCTAAATGACCCACTTGTATAAAAGAATCGTAGGTAACGACAGAAGGAATGATGCCATATTTTTTTCTCGTTCGAGAATTCATTTAAAATCCAGTAGCATTAATTCTAGAAGAAAATATTCCAAACAACTAGAAATAAATTGATTCACAGACGTAAAAATCATTTATTATATTCCAAACAACGGTTCTCTGTCCGTACTTCGTGACACTCCAGTTATAACATTGGCAACGTCCGACCTTTCAGCCTGTTATATTACGGAGGCTACGGCCATTGTTTGAAAAAGGAGGAACTAAATGATTTTATAGTTTATAAGTTTCGTAGTTAAAAGTTTTTTAGTGTTGTTTTGTGTCTGTGCCACGGATCACGGATACTCAATAACTATTTGAGTATCCGTGTGTCTTTGCATAAATCTTACCCACAGAGTCTTTGGGTTGTCTCTGTCATTGGCGATTCAAGTTCATCTCCCAAGCCACCTTGCGGCAGAAACAGCATTAACAGGAGTGGGGTGGTTTGTAGGTTAGTATATTATGGAAAACTTCGATTTCTACATTATTTACCGGTTAATTTTTCTATTTTAGTGAAGCGAGTTAGAACAATTGTGTTTCAGATTCTGTTTTGAGGACTGAACGAGAATAAATTCGCTATCACAAAAACGCCTATATCTCTTGAACCAATTGAGAAAAAATCAAAATTTGATCATCAGAACGTCAGAAACATGTGGAACATTTTCTTCATAGATATTCCAATCTTTTGTCGCAAAATGTCAAGCGAATTGAAAACACGAAAATTTATAGTGAAACTTTTTCAAAATAATCAAATATGGAGTTTCAAAAGAATCGCAAAAGAGGCTCGCGTTCGTCCGGAAACGGTATCAAGAGTTGTTAAGGGCTTTAACGAAGATCTTACAATTAACCGCAAGGAAGGAACCGGGAGTAAAAAGGGGTTTCATTGCCCAAAAAAAGTGAAGAAAGCCATCAGCCTTTTTCAGAAGAACCTAACCTAACCTGACCTTTCAGGACGGAAAGTGGCCCAAATGGGTTGTTCGCAGTCAACCGTTCAGAAAATCAAGTCGAGTTGTTGGCTTAGAACATACAAAGTGCAGAAGCAGAAAGTGCCAGACAGGAACGCTGTGAAGAATCAAGAAGCGAAATCAAGAGCAAAGAAATTAAAAAAAGATTTCTTGAAAAATTTTTCCTGTTGCGTGATGGACGACGAAACGACGAAACCTATGTCTTCTTGGCTGATTTCTCGCAACTTTGTGAAGACACAATAGGTTGTAGCGCCTTGACTAGAACCCTTCACTTCTGCCAGGGTAGCTTTTATACAGTGGAGAAAGGTTCGATTTTAATCTAAGTTTTTGCGATTAAGGGAATGTTCCTTTCACGAAAGTGTCTGATGAATCGAATAAAACATCAGGATGAAACTAAACTTAAAATGAGTACACTTTTAAACCTTTTAACAACGGAATCCCAGAACTAAAAATAAACGTACGTTATCTATTACAAACGAAAATGAAATCTACAATCCAAAATGAAAATTACAGTGGAGGCATTTAAAGAAGCAAATAAATATGTACAAAATGTGAAAATAATAACGGGTTACGATCCGTTAAGGCGGCAGGGCGAGGTGAGCAGCGACGGAATGGAATTGAAGGGGGCGGCAATAGTGAAGCGAAAATAGGGAGAATCGGCAGGGCAAGGTGAAATATCGTTCAAAACCTATGCTGACAACGGACCTGATACCAGTGTGTTCCGCTCTAGTCGTTCAGATCCGACCAGGGTCGAATTAACAATTCAAACAGGGGTGAATTGGATAAGGTAAGGTTGTGCTGCCCACAACGCACAAGAGAGTGATTCTAGTATAGAATCCCTCATCCTGACGTAGTGACTTCAGTAAGTCTGCAAACTCTTCGTAGACTGGCCGAGGGTGACACGGTGCCGTAACAGCGCTATATAGTCTCGCCGAAGTCAATCCAGATGAAAATCGCTAGAATTATGAAGTAGGCACACAACGAAATGAAAAGATATGAATAGAACAGTGGTGCCAACAACACCGACCGGAAAAGTGATTTCAACAACGAAACCCCTCAACCCTTCAATAAATCTGCAAACTTTCAGTAGATTGCGACTAAGGGTGACACGGTGCCGTAACAACGCTATAAAGTTTCGCCGAAGTCGATCCAGATGAAAATCGCCAGAATTATGAAGTACGCAAACAACGAAATGAAAAGATATGAAAGGACCAGTGGTGCCAACAACACCGACCGGAAAAGTGATTTCAACAACGAAACCCCTCAACCCGGCGGAGTGCCTTCAATAAATCTGCAAACTTTCAGTAGATTGCGACTTAGGGTGACACGATGCCGTAACAACGCTATAAAGTCTCGCCGAAGTCAATCCAGATGAAAATCGCCAGAATTATGAAGTACGCACACAACGAAATGAAAAGATATGAAAAGAACAGTGGTGCCAACAACACCGACCGGAAAAGTGATTTCAACAACGAAACCCCTCAACCCGGCGGAGTGCCTTCAATAAATCTGCAAACTTTCAGTAGATTGCGACTAAGGGTGACACGGTGCCGTAACAACGCCATATAGTCTCGCCGAAGTCAATCCAGATGAAAATCGCTAGAATTATGAAGTAGGCACACAACGAAATGAAAAGATATGAATAGAACAGTGGTGCCAACAACACCGACCGGAAAAGTGATTTCAACAACGAAACCCCTCAACCCTTCAATAAATCTGCAAACTTTCAGTAGATTGCGACTAAGGGTGACACGGTGCCGTAACAACGCTATAAAGTTTCGCCGAAGTCAATCCAGATGAAAATCGCCAGAATTATGAAGTACGCAAACAACGAAATGAAAAGATATGAAAGGACCAGTGGTGCCAACAACACCGACCGGAAAAGTGATTTCAACAACGAAACCCCTCAACCCGGCGGAGTGCCTTCAATAAATCTGCAAACTTTCAGTAGATTGCGACTTAGGGTGACACGATGCCGTAACAACGCTATAAAGTCTCGCCGAAGTCAATCCAGATGAAAATCACCAGAATTATGAAGTACGCACACAACGGAAAGAAAAGATATGAAAGGAACAGTGGAGCCAACAACACCGTCCGGAAAAGTGGTTTCAACAACGAAACCTCTCAACCTGGTGGAGTGCCTTCAATAAATCTGCAAAATTTCAGTAGATTGACTAAGGGTGACACGATGCCGTAACAACGCTATAGTCTCGCCGAAGTCAATCCAGATGAAAATCGCTAGAATTATGAAGTAGGCACACAACGAAATGAAAAGATATGAATAGAACAGTGGTGCCAACAACACCGACCGGAAAAGTGATTTCAACAACGAAACCCCTCAACCCGGCGGAGTGCCTTCAATAAATCTGCAAACTTTCAGTAGATTGCGACTAAGGGTGACACGGTGCCGTAACAACGCCATATAGTCTCGCCGAAGTCAATCCAGATGAGAATCGCAAGAATTATGAAGTACGCACACAATGAAAGGAAAATATATGAATATTAATGAAACACAAAAGAAATTTTGGAACGATATTTCAGCGGAAACAATCAGCATAAATGAATGAGAACGGAGGCCTTACCGATTCCGGAAATTTCCCACTTTTCACTTTTCAAAACGGAGTCCTATCTCACTTTCAGTGATCTATTTAAATTAATTTGTAACGGTCCTGGAAAGACAAATGGAAAATTTACTCAACGAAGTTTCAACTAATTTTTCAAAATCGGCAAAAACGCAGTGATTTGTTTCGGCGGAAAGAGCAAGTCAAAAAAGATTTTCTCAAATCGGAAAAACGTATTCAAACATGCTCTTGATACAAGAAATAAATCTGCCCTGGAAATACCTTACCATCGACTCACCTCATCCCAACAGTTCATTGACCATTGGGGAGCTGTATTTTATAATAGAGTCCCAAATTCTTTCAAGAGGTTGGATGGACGGCGGTTCAGTCTGGAGATGAAGAAGATGTTGCTGAGGTCTGGTTTCTACAGTGTACGGGAATTCTTAGAAAGTGATGTTTTCACATGATTTCTGTTGAATTTGTGAATATTGTACTTATATTGTACTTGTCATATACCTATATATGTGTTTGTATTTATCATGACGTTTTCCTATATCTTTATATAGCAAATAAAAATTATTAAATTATTATTATTATTGTTTTTTGGATTCGCGGCCGTCTGAAAAACATAAAAATTCGCGAGTTTATCGGACCTTATCAGCGGCCATATGCCACCTTATGGGATTTCTTTTACACCCGGATTGGGAATTTATTGAATGAAGATAATGAAACTCGATCGAAAAATTTTTCTATGAGACAGGACTCCCCCGACAAAAAAAGTAACTTCGTTACAACTTCCTGGTCAGGAATTTTATACTGCAGATTCTCGTGGACATGTTGACGAACAATTTCGCGTGAAGAAACAAGCAAAGTTTCCTAAAAAATTCCTGGTTTGGCAAGCAATTTGCACTTGTGGGAAAAGGAGCAAATTTTTCGTTGGCCAAGGCTCTGTTGACTCGAAGATATACATCGAGGGATGCTCGAAAAAGCGACTTTTACCATTTTTACGTGAGCACGATGTGTCAACAATCTTTAGGCCAGATTTAGCTTCATGCCACTACAGCAAGGCCACCAAGGAATGGTACGAGGCTGATGAGGTCGTTTTTGTTCCCAAAGAGGCCAATTCACCAAATTGCCCAGAACTCAGGCCAGTCGAAAGATATTGGGCCCTGGTAAAAAGGGAATTGAAGAAGACTAAGGAATCAACGAGAACAGTAGCGGAATTCAAGCAAAAGTGGAAGACAGCATCCCAGAAAGTGACTGAGAACACTATAAGAAGCATGATGGGGAAAATCCCAGAAAAAGTCCATGAATTTTGTAAAAAATAGTTTTGGTGTTTTTATTGTAAAAACAGTTTTTATTAGAATTAGAAGATGATTCGAAAATGAGTTTGATTTTCGAAATCGGTCCAGTGGTTCAAAAGATATAAGCGTTTTTGTGGTAGCGAATTTATTCTCGTTCAGTCCTTATACAGGGAGTTCACCATAAACTGGACAAACATATACAGGATCTTTCACGAGGAACCTCACCCATATTTATACGGGAAACTACTGTACGTATTTTCATGAAATTCAGCACTTATAGGTATTTCACGATGCTGATGAAATCTAAAATATTTTCAAGGCATGAGCACCTCCGGTTTTTTCGGAAATGACGTCAACTTCCGTTTTTCAAATTAGAACACCATTTTTTATTGCAGAAATAGATTCCTCAGAAAATTTCAAGTTATTTTGATGTAAAATTTTTCAGTTTTGGTTGGAAAATTCTCTCTGAGCGGGAAAATTCGAAAAAAAAACCCGAAAATAGAGCTCCGCTGAAACAAGAATAACTTCGAGGTTTTTGGATGGAAAATTTTCATTTTTGGGATTTTTCAAGATGTAAGATTGATGTATCCACTTTAAAAATCGAAATCGCGATTCATGATACAATGGGTGAAAAAATCGCTTTCAAAGTTAGGGATGACAATATCGTGAAAAATCAATTTTTTCAAATTAGAACCCCATTTTTTTTATGGCAGATATTGAATCTACGTTAAAAAATAATGTGAGTGAATGCATCACACCCTTGCCCTTAAATGGATATTTTCTGAGTTAATATCCATCTTGAAAAATCTCAAAAATGAAAATTTTCCATCCAAAAACCTCGAAGTTATTCTTGTTTCAGCGGAGCTCTATTTTCGATTTTTTTTTCGAATTTTCCCGCTCAGAGAGAATTTTCCAACCAAAACTGAAAAATGTTACATCAAAATAACTTGAAATTTTCTATTTCTATTTCTATTTCTGCAATAAAAAATGTTGTTCTAATTTGAAAAACGGAAGTTGACGTCATTTCCGGAAAAACCGGAGGTGCTCATGCCTTGAAAATATTTTAGATTTCATCAGCATCGTGAAATACTTATAAGTGCTGAATTTCATGAAAATACGTTCAGTAGTTTCCCGTATAAATATGGGTGAGGTTCCTCGTGAAAGACCCTGTATAGTAGGGTGGAGCGAAAACGGCCAAAAAAAAATATTTTTTTGTTTCTGATTTCTAATAGTTATAAAAAGTTGCTTCGTTGTATGGTCTTAAAAACAAGATTTGAAAATAGAAAAAATAAAAAATTTTTGAGGGTCCGCCAGCGGTTTGAAAAATCATATTTTGAGAAAAAAAGGTTATTTCTTTTCGGACGAAATAAAACATGTTTTTACTTATTTTTGTTTTTTAATAGTAGAAAACCCATAGAAAATGAACATCGCTACATAGCAAAATTAGAGTTTTAAAGAAACATTAACATCCACAGGGTCCGCCAAAAGTAACAATATTCATGAAAATAGCTATTTTACATGTCCCCTTGAAATTTATATTCTCTTTTGGTTTCAAAAGTTGGCATTAAAATTTGGGACTTCAGTTTGGCTTTGATTAAGCACTTCATAACATCGAAATATGTGGGCAAAACGCGTTCATCAAAGTCTTTGCCTGGTCCAAAGATAGGACACAAAATTTTGGTTCGAGTTTTTACCGCACCAGCCATTTTCACTTTGAAATGTCACTAATTTTTGGCAACAATCAATACACCTCAAGTACGTAAACAGCAGAAAATGAAACATACCAGATCTTCACAACACGGAAAGCTAATCGGTACTAATGAAAATAGAAGACAAGACAGGGTCCCTTGCAGTCAACAAGACAATCAATGGTAATATCCATGGATCCTGTCAGATGCAAATTGGTAGTCAGTCGATAATGCAACAATACAGCAGGTATCAAAATTCAATTACCTGGGAGTGAATATATCTAGTGAAAGAAACCTGACAGAGGAGGCACGAACACAAGCGATGAAAGCATCGAGAGTCAGCGGCAGTCTGAGAGATATAGTGTGGAGGAATAAAGCGATGAGTTCACTGAGCAAGACCAGAATCTATAAAACATGTGTGAGACATATTCTCACATATGTCTTAGAAACTAGAGCCGAGACATCAACGACAAAAAGAATAATGAGAACCACAGAGATGAAAATACTGCGAACCATCAAGGGAGTCACCCTCAGGGATCAAAAAAGGAGTAATGACATAAGAGAAGAACTGGGCGTGCAGGATGTGGACGTGGTGAGATGGGTCAGGGCACGAAAAAGATTCTGGAGGGACCACGTCGAAAGAATGCCAGAAGACAGATGGGCAAAGTGGGCTAAAACTCAGAGACCGAACACACGCAGACCTGTAGGCAGACCACCAAAGAGATGAAACGAGAGCTGGAGTTCAGCTTCTCAGGAAGATCCAAGAAGGGGGCCAAACTAAAGAGTAGATATTTACACTTTGGCCAAACGTACAGAATTGAACAGCACCAGGTCCTATTGAAAGAGGAAGAATAAGAAGAAGACAGGGTCCCGCGATAGCGGCGCAAGCGTCTACTTACTCCCACTCTTTCACTTAGGGCAGGAACGGACTAAGATGTGAGCCTCGATTGAATGGAATCAAACAAGGTTATCAATTTTAGTAGTAGGGTTGAAACGAGTAACCATAGTATAATATTCATTGCTATTATAAAATTAAGACGGAAAGAATGCAGGCATATAGAAATTTAAAAAAGTTGAAATTTTTAGCTTTTCATCAATATTAATCAGGGTCTGGCGGACCCTGTAGAATTGAAGCGATTGCAATAAAAATTGGTATAGTTAATATGCGATTCCTAACACAACTTTTTGTAACTATTACATTATGCAATTGAAAAGAAATTCAAGGCATATAAAAATTTCAAAAAGTTCAATTTTTTAGCTTTTCATCAAGATTAATGGGTCTGGCGGACCCTGAAGAATCAAAGCGATAAAAATAAAAATTGGTATGGTTAATATGCGATTCTAAACACAACTTTTTGTTACCATTACATTATGGAAATAAAAAAAATTTTTTTTCACTCCACCCTACTGTATAGCCGTGTAGATGACACCGAGGAAGTCATTTTTGCCTTATGCCCTATACCCTGTTTTCGACGCATAAGCGAGTTACAGGATGTTTAATGTCAACTTTGAGCAATATTCTGATAACTGTGGTGAGTTATGCGTGACATTTGAAATAACGATAACTGGTCACATCTTAGTATTTTTCAGGGCCAAATTCAATTGTGGTGTAAAATTCTGAAAAAAAAATTTCAAAATGGCGGGAAACCGGCATAGTTGGAATTTTTTTTTCGGTTGCTAATTTGAAAAACGCTATTTCAAATGACTCGATTTTTTTAGATTTTCCGTGATAAAATTTTTTCAAAATTCGAACTCAACTTTTTTTTTACATGTCTTCAGTGGAAAAAAAATTACGCCCAAAATGTTTGGAATTTTTCATGGTTAAACTATCTTTAATTCTGAATACTTGGGTGAAAACAGAATTAAAAGATATCAATTGGTTTTCTTTTTGTAGCCTTCCAAAGATTACGATCTGAGAACTCTCATAATTTTTATTCAAAAAATTGGAAGCCGTACGAAGACCGAAACTGTGATAATGGGCTGCCAGAATGACCTGGACCGAAATATGAATTTATAAACCAAAAAAATTTTTTTCAAAAAACTTTGGTAGGATTCGAACTCCTTACGAGTATCTATGAATTGGGTTCATTTTGATCTTATAAATTTCCGTTACCAAAGCGACGCTACTGAATCGAAAGTGGAGAGTTCGATTTCCACCAAAGTTTTTTGAAAACATTTTTTTTGTTTTATAAATTCATATTTCTGTCCGGGTCACTTTGGCAGCTCATTAGCCTAAATTTGGCCTTCGTACGGCCTCCAGTTTTTTTAATAAAAATTAGCAAGTCAACACACGAAAGGGAAATCTGTAAAGCCGGCCATAAACATCGTTATTTTTCATCCGTTTATAACGCCGCGATACGAACCGTCCCGGCAAAAGCGCCAAAAACCGATGTGTATGGCGAAGAACCGTCGGTACGCATCGTCGGTAAAAATATCTGCCGATGCTTGATTTTTGTCACGACGGTTCATCGGTTGTCGTGCCATACCACAGTATAGGCGTCTGAAATTAAGATCGTAGCGCCACATCGGCGAGAATCAGAACTACTCTCTGAACACAACAAATACATGTTTACAAACATGTATATATTCAAGTGAAAAATCACTGTCATTTTTGGTCTGTTATTCATGATCTTAGACCAAAAATGAAACAATAACCGAAATCCGAATAACCTAACACGTGTAATTCAAACTGTAAACAAAACTTTTGTAGTGTCTTTGCGTTAGTTCATTCGTTAACGCTAGGGGGCGTACCGCTTCCTTGGTTACGCCTATAGACACCAGTACCAGTATAGTCAATAGCACAGACCAACAAGACTTGGCACTCACACGATTTAGTTCCCAGCTATTGGTTGCGTGCTTTGCAACCTTGAGTGTTTTGTGTCCTTGTCTAAGCCGCCCGTTTTCTACATTTGATAGCATTAAAAACGATTAAAATTGGGAGGCCGCCAATCAGAGCGCAGATAAAACCGAATAAGGCCGATCAGCTCACGTGTTCCTTGCGAAGATTGGCGAAGATGTAATGTCAATTATGTTTACATATTTCGCTAATATAATGAAAATTCTCGAATGGGGAATTTTGTTGTTGGGAATTCATGCAATAATTATCTTCTATTCTTAATTTTCGTGCTGTCCTCGGTCTTTATTTACAGCTTTTCAGGGATTGTCAAGGAATACATTCGGTTTGGAAAGTTTTAATTGCAGAACCTACCATCTTTTGTATGCAAGATTAGTTCGTTTTTCTCATCATTGAAAATTCAAATTAGTGTTGTTTGGATATTGATTATTCCGAAGAGATAAGTTTAACATTAATTATATTATAACTTGTCAAATATTAGAACATATTCAATACTGTTTGGAAATGGAAATTGGTTATTCTAAAGACGAGTCTTGAATACTGAGAATATTCCAGGAATTCAGCACCAAATTTAGAGATCTAGGGATCATTGTTGTCACATTTCATCAAATCAAGTTAGGAACAACATTAGATATTTATTAAAAATTACTAGAAAAACAGAATACAATGACAGTTAGAGGTTATGTTATTTCGATTTGAATTTCGCGCTTCGTCTGATTTGCTCCCACCACGAATTTCACCACCCCACAATTTCTCAAGGACAGTTTCGCAGATTTGGCGGGATGGGTTAAGTGAAATGTCTTGTTGGTCTGTGTCAATAGTGTCTATACTGTGGCCATACCGACTGTGTGTGGGCATTTCGTCGAGAATCGGCGGTTATTTTCCATTAGCGTAGTACAAGTCGCGTCCTTTCCACAAGTGCGTCTACTTATGCTGTTTCTTAATCACTTCTTCTATCACTATTTTTGACCGGGATGGATCAGAAGACGGCGAATAAACAATTTATTATGGATTTCGTCCATTTGGACAGGTTGCATCCTTGTCTATGGCGAATTAAATCAGCAGAATACAGGAATAGAAACAAGAAGAGGGAAGGTTTTGTAATATTATTGAAAAAATATCATGAATTGGACAAAGGCGCTGGTATTAAAACAGTGAAGAATAAGATTGATTCTTTTTTATTCAGCACCGAAACCGCGGCCGCCACTGCTAAGCGATGTTTCCTCTTCATGACGTGCTCAACCGTGAACGACAGCAAAATAACGGGTAGAATTTACCGAAGTGTGTGGGCAAAAAAAACAGTTCTGCGATATGGCTCGGCGGTTCGAACCGCGGCGATGAAAACGGATGAAAAATAACGATGTCTATGGCCGGCTTAAGATCTTATCCGCAGTCCAGATTTGTTAAAGATCTGGACTGCGGATGGGATTGCTCCCGCCGACATGGTCTGTCGCGGATCATATATCTCATTGATCCCGACAGACCAGATCGGCGGGAGCGATCCGATCCACAGTCCAGATCTTTAACAAATCTGGACTGCGGATCAGATCTTACAGATTTCCATTTCGTGTGTGCCTTGCTATTATGGAAGTTCTCCGAGCGTAATCTTTGGAAGGCTACAAAAAGAAAACCAATTGTTATTTTTTCAATCTGTTTTCACCCAAGTATTCATAATTAAAGATAGTTCGACCATAAAAAATTCCAAAAATTTTGGGCGAAACTTTTTTTTCACTGAGAGTAAAAAAAAAGTTGAGTTCGAATTTTGAAAAAATTTATTCACGGAAAATCTGAGAAAATCAAGTACGTTGAAATAGTGCTTTCCAAATTGGCAACCGAGAAAAAAAAATTCAAACTTTGCAGGCTTTCTGCCATTTTGAAATTTTTTTTTAGAATTCTACACCACATTTGAATTGAGCCCTAAAAATACTAAGATGTGACCAGTAACCGTTATTTTAAATGTCACGCATAACTCACCACAGTTATCCGAATATTGCTCAAAGTTGACATTAAACACCCTGTATCTCGCTTATGCGTCGAAAACGAGGTATATGTCATAAGGCAAAAATTACTTCCCTGGTATCGTCTTCACGGTTATACAGGGTGTCCGGGGAACAACTGTACATACTCATACCAGAGATAGAGTTGGACTAGCTGATTACGAATTGACTATAAAAAATGAATTTCTGGATTTCCCTAGAAAGCTACAGGGTGATATTCCAGCTTCATGGAAATACTAAGACCATCATAAAATCCAAACTTATTGACGGATATTATTGAAACTTGGGAGGTTATTGGCACATACTAAGGTCGAGTCTGAAAGATATCAATTATTCCATTATTCCAGGGCCGGACTCATAAATCTTCATTTGAAGTGTTCAGGGTGAAAAAAACACTTTGTATTTCGAATTACAAATAATTGATTCGCTTTTTAGAAAGAAGCTGAATTATGCTTCAATTTGTGGTATCGCTCAAAGTTGTCACATCAACAATTATTTTTTTATGAATTTCTAAATATGGATAAAGTTCGAAAATTTTAATTTATTTTCCTGATCAGGACATTTTGTGGAGGTAGAAAATAAATAATAAACTTTCTTAAAAAAGTCACTGAAGGTGAGGAAGACTATAATAATTCGTTGATATACTGGGTGGCCACCCCAGACACGGATCTCATTTTGGCTTGGAAGTGAGAAGTTACCTCGACAATACCTATCCAAATAGGTAGATAGGTCGAGGAGGACCTATTCTATGGCCTCCTCGATCTCCTGATTTCAACCCGCTAGACAATTTTGTATGGGGAAAATTGAAGGATATGGTATATTCTGAAGAAATCCAGTCAAGAGAACAGCTGATGAACAGAATTACCAACTGTTGCGATATTTTGAAGAATAATGGCTGTATCCAATTTGAACATTCGGCAAGAGAAATGTATACAAGCTAATGGTTTTCATTTCGAACCACTTCTAAAATAACATTGAATCAGCAATTCATTCGTTCCTATTTTCATTTTTATTAGGTACTCTTTACTGTATTTTAGTTTCTTTCATTTGTTATTGTTTAGTTATGGAATGTGCTTATTGAAGCTCTGAACTTTTTTGAAAATTTTCTACTAATACTTTCGCTTTTTATATTCAAACATGTGATTTTCAGTTCTCTTCATGGTGAAAAATTCAATTTATCGAACTTTATCCAAATTCAAAAATTCATAAAAAAATTATTGTTGATGTGACAACTTTGAGCGATACCACAAATTGAAGCATAATTCAGCTTCTTCCTAAAAAGCGAATCAATTATTTGTAATTCGAAATACAAAGTGTTTTTCTACCCTGAACACTTTGAATGAAGATTAATGAGTCCGCTCCTGGAAAAATGGAATAATTGATATCTTTCAGACTCCACCTTAGCATGTGCCAATAACCTCCCAAGTTTCAATAATATCCGTCAATAAGTTTGGATTTTATGATGGTCTTAGTATTTCCATGAAGCTGGAATATCACCCTGTAGCTCTCTAGGGAAATCCAGAAATTCATTTTTTATAGTCAATTCTTAATCAGCTAGTCCAACTCTATCTCTGGTATGAGTATGTACAGTTATTCCCCGGACACCCTGTATATGTTTGTCCAGTTTATGGTGAAACACCCTGTATACGTTTGAACATTGTGATAAGTGATTACTGCCCTGAAATGTCGAAATCATATGCGTTTTGTTGCGTTCAAGTTATGGATGCAATAGTAAAGCCAACAGGGGTTCAGTCTCATTTCATTATTTTCCCAAGTACAAAAGTTGTAAACTAGAAATAACTGTAATTTTACAGGTAAGTATACTCCATTCACTTTTATTTAATCACATAGGAGGTCATGGTTTCGTTTTCAGGAATTGGTGTACCTGATGAGAAATCTGTGGGCGTACAGAGAATATTGTTAATGACAAAACGACGATGCCAGTTTTTCTGTTTACATCAAAGTAAAAGTATCGAAGATTTTCCACATTTTGTTAGTTCGATTCGATCGGCGATTTTGGTGCGAAATATCGATAGGAAATCGCCTATTTTTTCGTTCTTCGTGGTCCAGAAGAAGTTTCGTGCAAGTGTCATTTTTTACTTTCACGACTTTTGGCGTGAGTATGAACGGCAAATTTGAATTAGACCACAAATCGATTTATAAGCATAAATAAAGCGAAAGTAAGTATGTACCTACTAATCGACCTTTTACACTCGATAACGAAGTTTTTTTCTAGGTATCTTGCCGTTTAGAAAGATTTCAAACGAAATTCCGGTCCCCCAGAAGTTTGGTTAGTTTCGGTATCGTTTTTGGTGCTCAAAATTTATTTGGAATGTGTAAATGGACGAAAAAGGCTTCCTCATACGATCTTCTAACGAAAGCGACCAGAAAATATGGTTCAGGTAGGATTTTCGAGGAATTATGAGGAAAGAACTTGCAGAATGAAATTGCACGATTTTCGTAAGTAGGTAAACGGGTTCTGGATGGCCATCATCGGTCTCTAAATGATTATTGTTGATCGTTTTCACGTTTCAGAAAAAAACACGTCGAAAAAGCTGAAACAAAGAAGAAATATGACTATATTGCATTCCACAGTAGGTGAATTCCGATTCCGATGAATTGAAATGTGTCACTGGAGCTTTCATTTCTTTACCGAAAGAAGAAATAGGCTATATTGAACCAGAATACATCGGTTCTTTCCATATTCCAGGAGTGTCTTATTTTAAAACAGGTGAATGATAAATGTGAAGCAAATGTTTGACCTATTCCATTTTATTTGTACAAACCTACTGTGGTAGTAGGTACTGTATGAATATTTTTTAATTTAATAAATTACTATACAATCAGAATATTTTACTCCTCGTTCATAAGATCAAATAAATAAAATGTCGTCAAGTCTTGAACTTTCAGTTCAAGAGGATAATGAACATTAAATCTACACAAGCATGCATATGAAAATTATGTGAAAGCCATGCATTTTTCTTCCATGGCGAAAAATAATATATTTCAACAGTGATCTTTTGTACTTTTCATGCAAATAACTGGAAAAGGAATCCTTTCTATCAATTCATATAAACGCTATTTATTTTCGTCCATCACATATTTTCCAATTCATTCACATTCTGAGAAATACGCTAAGAATGTAGAAAGGGCAACATAGTGTTGACTTGGAACATTTTGAAAAACGTCATAACTTCGATACAGAGTGAAATGTGTCAAATTTCCAAGGCCAGAGTTGTGATTTTATAATTGTGAATGGAGTAATACATTATTTTGCTCATTACCAAAACGTGTTTTGAAGTTGTGTCATGGTTACTATCATCACAAACATGTGAAATCTCAACGTCGATTTTTAATTATTGATCTGTCAATTCCATTTCTTACATTACAGTATTTAAATGATTTCAAATTCTACCAATAAAAAAATTGTGTAAAGTATTCGTGGATATCTGGTCTCTGAAACATTTTCTCTATTTCCGGTATACAGGGTGTTTCACCATAAACTGGACAAACATCTATAGCCGTGTAGCTGACATCGAGAAAGTCATTTTTGCCTCATGACATATACCCCGTTTTCGACGCATAATCGAGACACAGGGTGCTTTATGTCAACTTTGAGCAATATTCTGTGAACTGTGGTAAGTTATGCGTGATATTTGAAATAACGATTCCTGGTCACATCTCAGTATTTTTGAGGGCTCAATTGAATTGTGGTGTAGAATTTTGCAAAAAAAAATTCAAAATGGCGGAAAACCTGCAAAGTCGGAATTTTTTTTTCTCGGTTGCCAATTTGGAAATCATAATCTCAACGTACTCGATTTTCTAAGATTTTCCATGAAAAATGTTTTTCAAATTTCGAACTTAAGAAAGTACACCGAGCGTAATCTTCGGAAGGCTACAAAAAGAAAACCAATTGATATTTTTTCATTCTGTTTTCACCCAAGTATTCAGAATCGAAGATAGTTCAACCATGAAAAAATCCAAAAATTTTGGCCGAAATTTTTTTTTCACTGAAGACATGCAAAAAAAAAGTTGAGCTCGAATTTTGAATTTTTTTACGGAAAATCTTAGAAAATTGAGTACGTTGAGATTATGCTTTCCAAATTAGCAACCGAGAAAAAAAAATTCCAACTTTGCAGGTTTTCCGCCATATTGAATTTTTTTTCGCAAAATTCTACACCACAATTCAATTGAGCCCTCAAAAATACTGAGATGTGACTAGAAACCGTTATTTCAAATATCACGCGTAACTCACAACAGTTATCAGAATATTGCTCGAAGTTGACATTGAACACCCTGTATCTCACTTATGCGTCGAAAACGGGGTCTATGTCATAAGGCAAAAATGACTCTCCCGGTGTCATCTACACGGCTATATATGTTTGTCCAGTTTATGGTGAAACACCCTGTATATATCATTATCATAAATTCATATTGCCAAGTGTAATGATTAGTTTTCAATATCCATGTATGAATTCATTGTATTAACTATGTCCAATTGTTTTTTTAATCCAATGTTACCAAGTTATCAGGATATGTTAATGAAAGTTTTTATAGAATAGAACATGAATTTTATTCATAAATATTTGGTGAAATATTAGTATTACATACCTATATTTCTTGATAAAGAGTAAAACTTATGCAATACAAAATACCTTTACTCCATTATTCACTTTTATAAAGTATCGCGGTTGGCCAAGTTTTAGGTTTATCAAGTTTTTTACCTGAAAAATCGCAGGTTGGCACCTCTGAATGACATCACGCCAATGAAGAAATCTGAGAGACGTTGCCGACGTATATTTTTCATTTTTCATTATTAATTATCAAGCCTGGAAACTAAGAATGCCGAAGCAGAGGCAATTAAAGTATCAGGAAGTGCTATTTAGAACTGAAATCTGCGCTTTCTAAAAGTAACTCTGATAATTTGGCATCGACAGTTATTTTCCCAAAGTGAATAAACATTTCGATAAATACCTAATTACTACGACATATATTCAGAAAGGGCAACGTTGCTCGTTCAACTGACAGAAGAATGACTATAACCTAACATTTTCAAAATATACATGGTGAAATGTGTCAGAATCCCATGGCCAACCGGTATACTTTATAAAATGGAGTATATGTATAATTTTGATCCGAAGATGAAAAAGTGGGATTATATTGAGCACCATTAAAAATATTGGGAAGGAGATAAATATTTCAAAATCACACCCAAAAGTACACCTTCGTTCAGCTATCTGAATCTTTTACTATACTTTGATCATACTAAGATCTGAATTCTTTTATAATCTCAACGCCACTCATTCCTTCAGTCCCAAAGAGCCTTCCTACTAATTGGAGTTGCTTCCAAATATCGGAAATATTCGTTTATGCTCAGAAAAACACTCTTTCACTTTCCATTTTATTTTTTCCCCGCAAATTACCTCATGTCAGAACTAATGTTTACAAATCTTACCCACTCACGTGTAGTAGAGGGCGCTGCCCTGAATCTGCTAACCACAGAGCACAAATGACAACTTTTTGGTGTTTCATATGTGTTCTCTGTGTTTCAAACCAGATACAACAACTCTGTTCAGCTCTTTGGGAGGGTGGATGTGAATTTTCCCTAAGTGTATCTAACTAACTCTGGTTTGGTATTTGATTATTTCTTTGTGGTGAGTTGATTTGTTACCCAACTGATTACTGGGGGGGGGGGAGGCTAATAATTAACATTGGGAGTCTGATCGGGTGAAAATGAGTAATCAAGATCCGGGGAAATATCCCCGGATTTCGAATTTCATAACTTCTAAATCTAGGAAAACTGTCCAAAATTTGTGTGATGGAGATAATTTTTCATTTGCGGATTTGATTATATTGACTATTTCCCTCGTCTTAATTTCCACCAATCAGAAACGCGCAATTTTGAATTACAAATGATTTCTAGATGGAAAAACTGTATGGCAGCAGCTGTCAGCAGTTTTTTCGGGTTTACCCGCGGCAAAACTTGACAGTTGTTGTCAACGAAAATTAATAATACATACATAATGCATCCAGAATAATCTGTTACTCTTGAAATAGTCTTGCCAAATACCATTCGTGCATCTAATTTTTCCTGTGAAAAAAATCGATAAAACACAATGCAAAGTAATATTTTCTTAACAAAAAGCATTCGTGCAGGTGCAAAAATCCTCGTCTTCGACTCGGATTTTTGTTGCCACCAAGGCACTCATGCTTCTTGTTAAAATATTACTTAGCAACGTGTTTTTTCCATTTTTTTCGGAAAAATTGGATGCACTTGTGATATTACTTACGAATAATGAAATTCAGGAATTGAAAAAACAGGCAACTGCTGATAAGGACGTAGAACTGTTATCGCAGATTCAATTACTTATGCCGGCCATACACGTTACGGTCTACCGGAGAGGTATGCCTGTGCAGGTCAACCGGAGCGTGTGTGGGATTAGACCTGTGCAGTTTTTTCAACCTGTACAGGCGACCGGTTACGGTCTACCGGAGAGGTATACCTGCGCAGGCATGCCTGTGCAGGTCAACCGGAGCGTGTGTGGGATTAGACCTGTGCAGTTTTCTCAACCTGTACAGGCGACCGCTGCAAGATCGAAAATCAATATTTTTGAGTGACACCGTACGATGTGCCTGTGCATGTACAGGGTGGGCAAAATTGGTGCTACATGAACTAAAACATATGATACATTTCTGAAACGGGAAGAAAAAGGCGATTCTTTCTAAGTCAGTTCAAACTACTGTTTCCATGAGAAAAAACACAACTTACGCCACTGGATTGCTATCAGAAAAGTGCCTGTATAATGTTTTTATTCCAACATCCTAGCATAAACAGAAACGGAGATAATGACCAAAGTTGAAATCGCCAAAATTTCAATTTTGGCCTATAACTCGGAAACGAAAGAAGATAGAGGAATACAGTTGATGGCATTATCAGTTTCTTGAAAAAAGAGGACTATAAGGTGCCATTCATTTTTCTCTATCTCCTCGGGTTAAAAAGTTTGAGTTCATATAGCAACAATTTTGCCCACCCTGTACACCGGTCGCCTGCGAGGGTCACGTCATTTGCTGTCATAAACGTTGTCGCCGTCAGTTGTCTCCACGTATAGTGAATGATATCGTATTGTCACCTGTATCAAAAATCAATACGCAAAAATGGCACCAACAGATTCTACTAAAAATTTCCTTGAAGATTTTATTGAAATATATAAAACGCATTCATGCCTATCGCAAGTCAAAAACAAAGCGTACCATGATCGAGAAGCTGCAGAGACACGACCGACGTCCGGTATACCTGCACAGGTATACCTGCGCAGGTATACCTCTCCGGTAGACCGTAACGTGTATGGCCGGCATAAGTCAAGCAATAACATCGACAAAAACGGTAACAAACCGATATACACATATGCTGTTTCTGATAAGGCACCGTATACTGTTTTCATGGAAGGAAAATCAGGTTATGTAGGTAATCCTGATCCCTTATCACTGGGAAAAATATTTTTTGAAAACCAAGATTTTAATTACAACATAAAGAAAATTTCTAGAAAGGGTAGAAATAGAGTAGGTATCGATTTTTCATCACCCCAAGAGGCGAATTCTTTTGTTGAAAGAAATGATTTCACAGACTATGAAGTGTATGTACCCCCAATGCTCGTGACATGTATGGGAGTTATTTCAGATATAGGACTAGGTATCACAGAGGAGGAAATACAAAAATACGCTAAAGCTTCAGGAGATATTTTTAAAGTTCGTCGACTAAAAAGGCGAGTTATGAGGGAGAACAAACCTACTTACGTAGAATCGAGATCATGTGTACTTACATTCCGTGGAAGAATTTTACCCAAGTATATAGTGCTATTTCACAATATTATAAATGTTGAGCAATATGTAAGTCCGGTTATACAATGCTACAATTGTTTGCGTTATGGACATACAGCAAATCAATGTAGAGGTCGGAAGAGATGCAGAAACTGTGGAGACAATCATGAAGAAGTCGAATGCGAGGCGGTGGAATTGATATGCATTTATTGCTCGGGAAATCATTCAGCGGTAGATCGGGTTTGTCATGAGTATGACAGATAAAAAAAATCAAGGAAGCTATGGCTGTGTACAAGTACACTTTCTTTGAAGCAAGCACAATTTTTAAAAATAATGGGAAAGCCTTTAATTTAGACATTGAGGAATTTCCGGCTCTGACAAAAACAAAAAAGATGTAACTAACGCAGACAATATGAATAATATTCCTGTTACTGTTGCTAGACACACCTATTCTCAAAAAATTAAGGGGACTAATGAAAGGATGGAGCAGAGTGGTAATGATAGGCGTAGAATAACTGTTTACTCACAAAGAAAAAGGCCACCCCCACAACTACCTGCATATGATCATGATGAACATAAGAAATGTCTGATTGATACCAATGCAAATTTCAATCATACATTGAAAGAATGGGAAGAGATCAGGGTCGATGCGGTTGGTGAACGCCCTATCTCTTGGGTGGATGAAGTATATGCTGCACAATCGCCAAGTATGGATGAATTAATCTCACAAGAAAAAAGGTTTGTATCAGAAACAAATAATGAAAGAAAGGAAAAGTCTCCTAGTGGGAAAAAGGACAATCCAAAAAAAAAAACTCTTAAATTATATTTGGCGACGTTTCGCAAATTTTCATCTGCTTCATCAGGCCTGAAAACCAAAAATGGAACACATATAAAAAGGACAATGGTACAAAAATTACCTCTATAAACTAGAGTTCTATAAAATCTAAAAAAGTGGACCGAAAGGCATCACCAGTCATCAATCCTAAAATACCGCTCACAACGTAATTTAAAATCAAAACAAACATCTGACAGGAACTCGAAACTCAGAATAAACAGAAGGACTTTTTGGACGTTCGCGTTTGTCGTACTGAGGAACGGAGACTCACAACCAATTGGTATACTACGCCAACTAGCTCTGGTATTGTGCTCAATTATCTTTCAAACCATGCTACTAGTTACAAGATTAGTGCCATCAACAATTTACTTTATAGAGCAATTAAGTTGAGCAACCCCGTGTATCACGCCCAAAATATAAATAAAGTAAGAACAATATTACAGAATAATAAATACCCTAAATCTTTTGTTAATAAAATTATTCCTGCACTTTTGGACAAAATTGAAAGTGGTAAAATCAGCACAACAAAACCATCTAAATCATATTTCAAGTTTCCCTATATTCCCGAACTGTCCCAAAAAATTTTGGAACGATATTTCAGCGGAAACAATCAGCATAAATGAATGAGAACGGAGGCCTTACCGATTCCGGAAATTTCCCACTTTTCACTTTTCAAAACGGAGTCCTATCTCACTTTCAGTGATCTATTTAAATTAATTTGTAACGGCCCTGGAAAGACATATGGAAAATTTACTCAACGAAGTTTCAACTAATTTTTCAAAATCGGCAAAAACGCAGTGATTTGTTTCGGCGGAAAGAGCAAGTCAAAAAAGATTTTCTGAAATCGGCAAAACGTACTCAAACTATTCAGACGGAAAGAGGTAGTTAGAAGATCTTCTCAAATCGGAAAAACGTATTCAAACAGTTCAGACGGCAAAAGGTAGGTAAAAGATGTCGGATCAGCCCTGATGGCCCTTTTTAAAACCTCCGCAAAAGTGGGATGATGACGCGTACGAAAATTCAGAATTTCGAGAAGAAGGGAACTAAGGCACCGTCTGATTGGCCGTCATGACATCACGTCATTCAAAAAAGGAATTAAAACGTTACCTTATAAGGCAACAAAATTCGGAGTCCGCCGCGGTTTTTTGGATTCGCGGCCGTCTGAAAAACATAAAAATTCGCGAGTTTATCGGACCTTATCAGCGGCCATATGCCACCTTAAGGGATTTCTTTTACACCCGGATTGGGAATTTATTTATTTATTTATTTATCGTATGGCGTAATAACACATGAATATACAAACAGGAAATAAGAAATAAGTTTATAGGCTAACATCTAGTTGTCGAATGTAGTCGATCGCTCCGTTGGTCGCCATCAGGAATATTCGATTTATCGGGTTTAATTTATCAGATCGAATTTATTGAATGAAGATAATGAAACTCGATCGAAAAATTTTTCTATGAGACAGGACTCCCCCGACAAAAAAAGGAACTTCGTTACAACTTCCTGGTCAGGAATTTTATACTGCAGATTCTCGTGGACATGTTGACGAACAATTTCGCGTGAAGAAACAAGCAAAGTTTCCTAAAAAATTCCTGGTTTGGCAAGCAATTTGCACTTGTGGGAAAAGGAGCAAATTTTTCGTTGGCCAAGGCTCTGTTGATTCGAAGATATACATCGAGGGATGCTCGAAAAAGCGACTTTTACCATTTTTACGTGAGCACGATGTGTCAACAATCTTTTGGCCAGATTTAGCTTCATGCCACTACAGCAAGGCCACCAAGGAATGGTACGAGGCTGATGAGGTGGTTTTTGTTCCCAAAAAGGCCAATTCACCAAATTGCCCAGAACTCAGGCCAATCGAAAGATATTGGGTCCTGGTAAAAAGGGAATTGAAGAAGACTAAGAAATCAACGAGAACAGTAGCGGAATTCAAGCAAAAGTGGAAGACAGCATCCCAGAAAGTGACTGAGAACACTATAAGAAGCATGATGGGGAAAATCCCAGAAAAAGTCCATGAATTTTGTAAAAAATAGTTTTGGTGTTTTTATTGTAAAAACAGTTTTTATTAGAATTAGAAGATGATTCGAAAATGAGTTTGATTTTCGAAATCGGTCCAGTGGTTCAAAAGATATAAGCGTTTTTGTGGTAGCGAATTTATTCTCGTTCACTCCTTATACAGGGAGTTCACCATAAACTGGACAAACATATTATAGCCGTGTAGATGACACCGAGGAAGTCATTTTTGCCTTATGCCATATACCCTGTTTTCGACGCATAAGCGAGTTACAGGATGTTTAATGTCAACTTTGAGCAATATTCTGATAAATGTGGTGAGTTATGCGTGACATTTGAAATAACGATAACTGGTCACATCTTAGTATTTTTCAGGGCCAAATTCAATTGTGGTGTAAAATTCTGAAAAAAAAATTTCAAAATGGCGGGAAACCGGCATAGTTGGAATTTTTTTTTCGGTTGCTAATTTAAAAAACACTATTTCAAATTACTCGATTTTCTTAGATTTTCCGTGATAAAATTTTTTCAAACTTTTTTTTTACATGTCTTCAGTGGAAAAAAAATTACGCCCAAAATGTTTGGAATTTTTCATGGTTAAACTATCTTTAATTCTGAATACTTGGGTGAAAACAGAATTAAAAGATATCAATTGGTTTTCTTTTTGTAGCCTTCCAAAGATTACCATCCGAGAACTCTCATAATTTTTATTCAAAAAATTGGAACCCGTACGAAGACCGAAACTGTGATAATGGGCTGCCAGAATGACCTGGACCGAAATATGAATTTATAAACCAAAAAAATTTTTTTCAAAAAACTTTGGTAGGATTCGAACTCCCTACGAGTATCTATGAATTGGGTTTATTTTGATCTTATAAATTTCCGTTACCAAAGCGACGCTACTGAATCGAAAGTGGAGAGTTCGATTTCCACCAAAGTTTTTTGAAAAATTTTTTTTTGTTTTATAAATTCATATTTCTGTCCGGGTCACTTTGGCAGCTCATAAGCCTAAATTTGGCCTTCGTACGGCCTCCAGTTTTTTTAATAAAAATTAGCAAGGCACACACGAAAGGGAAATCTGTAAGATCTGATCCGCAGTCCAGATTTGCCCAGACAGCACCGGATATTCGTAGAATATTCCCTGAATGTGCAAAATGGGATAGGTATATTCCGGATATTCGTAGAATATCCATAGAATATCATAGAATATCTATATCCCATACATCATATTCCGAGAATATTCCCATACGAATATTCTAGGGATATTCCTAGAAGAATATGCTGAGAATATACCAAAAAGAATATTCTTCATAGAATATTTCTCGAATATTCGTAGAATATTCAAAATTGAATATTCTTTATGATACATCCCTTGAATATTCCGCACGTAATATTTCTGGAATATTCCGCTCATAATATTCCTGGAATATCCTCTACGGCATATTAAAGTAATATGTGAAGATATACATTGGAAATGAAATTTCAAAATGTTTTTGGCCTGCAATAAGTAGATGGCGACTGTATGTATTCAATTGTTACCATAAATTCAATTATCTCATTAATTTTCAGATTTACGTACGATAACGAGAGTTATATAAATTCATGGTCTCATTTTATTATTGAGTTGAAGTTTTGTATACAAAACTTGTGCGCAGTAAAAATGTCACAAAACACTAGACCATGGACGTCATAGAATCCCGCCATCAG
The DNA here is from genome assembly GCA_910592335.1 of Adalia bipunctata. Taxonomy (NCBI): domain Eukaryota; kingdom Metazoa; phylum Arthropoda; class Insecta; order Coleoptera; family Coccinellidae; genus Adalia; species Adalia bipunctata. The sequence continues at coordinate 5,358,646 of OU342949.1, read as the reverse complement.
CAGCCATGTAGCCAATAGAATGTCATCATTCGCCATCTGTCAAATTGCACGGCGTCGGTTAACCACATTTTAGGTTAACCACACCATTCTATCATTTCTATTTCTAATCGTTTCCTTGGAAGCTTTTGATCGAAACTTTTGTGAGTGTTATTTGAAGTGATATTTTGAAAGATTTCTTCGTGAATCGAGTTTGAGTATTGCCTGGATTATTTGTTTTTGTGTTATCTATGAGGTGAGTGAATTTGATGAAAGGATTCTATATGTCCGTGATGAATTGATTGATTAATTTTATTCACGACCATTGTGATATCGAAATAATATATTTATGAAAAAGACTTCGTTCATCGATCCGCTATTGTACATTTCTTTCTTTATATACGTTTTTTGGAGGTTATGAATGTTGTCAATGTCTCGGTGTTGTGTTATGTCTTAAAAAATGTTTTTTTCAGGGTCTCTGCGTGTCCTTTAGCACCACTGAAGCGGATTTACATAAATATTTCATCTCATTGTTTTTGTTTTCTTCAATAAATATGATTATACCATAAAATGTTTTTCATTTCCTATTCACTGGATAGATTATAATCAATATTTCTGAAAAGTATTTCAAATTTCAATTGGGCTCAAATGTTTAGTTTCAGTTTGAACTCCTGTGTTGAACTTTGGTTTACTGAGTAAAATCATTGAATAAACCAAAGTTTAAGTGGGCCTAAGAATGCATATATGTATATGTGAATATCCAATATTCCCTGAATATGAAAATGGTTTAAGTTTAAGATATCCATAGAATATCTCTATAATATTCCGAATATTCTAGGTATATCCTATGAATATCCTTATGTGATATTATAGGAATATTCAGTATGAAATATGCCTTGAATATTCCAGGAATATTGAGAATATGCCTAGAATATAAGTTTCCGAATATTCCAGTAATATTCCATAAATAATATTCTTGGAACATTCTATGAATATTCGGAATATTCCTGGAATATTCTTTTCAGAATATTCTACGAATATCTGTGGAATTCCCATACGCATATTCATGGAATATTCCAATATGCCAAAATGAATATTCTAGGAACATTCTGAGAATATCCGGTGCTGTCTGGGTGTTAAAGATCTGGACTGCGGATGGGATTGCTCCCGCCGACCTGGTCTGTCGCGGATCATATATCTCATTGATCCCGACAGACCAGATCGGCGGGAGCGATCCGATCCACAGTCTAGATCTGTAACAAATCTGAGCCATATTTTCGCGCATGGGCGTAGATAGGGGGGGGCCTGGGGGGGCACGGCCCCCCCCAGAATCCACGGTGCCCCCCCCTTACTGAAAAACACATTTGTTTTTCCTTGCTCGTTTTCCACTGTGCCCCCTCAGGCCCCCCCCAGGAAAAAAGGCTAGCTACGCCCATGTTTTCGCGTGACAATATTTTAAAATTATTTCGTCCGTTTTGAAATATTCGTGTTTAAGCGTCGAACTGGTGACGTCACGCACCAAATGGTTCGAAATAATTTGCAGGTAGTGGAATAGTTCGAACTGAAGTTTGAAGTTTGGAATCAGCTGATTGAAAATGAAATGTGTTTGAAATAGTTTTAAACCGTGATCGACGCAAAAAAATGGCTCTGGACTGCGGATCAGATCTTACAGATTTCCCTTTCGTGTGTGCCTTGCTATTATGGAAGTTCTCCGAGCGTAATCTTTGAAAGGCTACAAAAAGAAAACCAATTTTTATTTTTTTAATCTGTTTTCACCCAAGTATTCAGAATTAAAGATAGTTCGACCATAAAAAATTCCAAAAATTTTGGGCGAAACTTTTTTTTCACTGAGGACATGTAAAAAAAAAGTTGAGTTCGAATTTTGAAAAAATTTATTCACGGAAAATCTGAGAAAATCAAGTACGTTGAAATAGTGCTTTCCAAATTGGCAACCGAGAAAAAAAAATTCAAACTTTGCAGGCTTTCTGCCATTTTGAAATTTTTTTTTGAATTCTACACCACATTTGAATTGAGCCCTAAAAATACTAAGATGTGACCAGTAACCGTTATTTTAAATGTCACGCATAACTCACCACAGTTATCAGAATATTGCTCAAAGTTGACATTAAACACCCTGTATCTCGCTTATGCGTCGAAAACGAGGTATATGTCATAAGGCAAAAATTACTTCCCCGGTATCGTCTTCACGGTTATATATGTTTGTCCAGTTTATGGTGAAACACCCTGTATACGTTTGAACATTGTGATAAGTGATTACTGCCCTGAAATGTCGAAATCACATGCGTTTTGTTGCGTTCATGTTATGGATGCAATAGTAAAGCCAACAGGGGTTCAGTCTCATTTCATTATTTTCCCAAGTACAAAAGTTGTAAACTAGAAATAACTGTAATTTTACAGGTAGGTATACTCCATTCACTTTTATTTAATCACATAGGAGGTCATGGTTTCGTTTTCAGGAATTGGTGAACCTGATGAGAAATCTGTGCGCGTACAGAGAATATTGTTAATGACAAAACGACGATGCCAGTTTTTCTGTTTACATCAAAGTAAAAGTATCGAAGATTTTCCACATTTTGTTAGTTCGATTCGATCGGCGATTTTGGTGCGAAATATCGATAGGAAATCGCCTATTTTTTCGTTCTTCGTGGTCCAGAAGAAGTTTCGTGCAAGTGTCATTTTTTACTTTCACGACTTTTGGCGTGAGTATGAACGGCAAATTTGAATTAGACCACAAATCGATTTATAAGCATAAATAAAGCGAAAGTAAGTACCTACTAATCGACCTTTTACACTTGATAACGAAGTTTTTTTCTAGGTATCTTGCCGTTTAAAAAGATTTCAAACGAAATTCCGGTCCCCCAGAAGTTTGGTTAGTTTCAGTATCGTTTTTGGTGCTCAAAATTTATTTGGAATGTGTAAATGGACGAAAAAGGCTTCCTCATACGATCTTCTAACGAAAGCGACCGGAAAATATGGTTCAGGTAGGATTTTCGAGGAATTATGAGGAAAGAACTTGCAGAATGAAATTGCACGATTTTCGTAAGTAGGTAAACGGGTTCTGGATGGCCATCATCGGTCTCTAAATGATTATTGTTGATCGTTTTCACGTTTCAGAAAAAAAAACACGTCGAAAAAGCTAAAAAATAGAGGAAATATGACTATATTGCATTCCACAGTAGCTGAATTCAGGTTCCGATGAATTGAAATGTGTCACTGGAGCTTTCATTCCTTTGCCGAAAGTAGAAATAGGCTATATTGAACCAGAATACATCGGTTTTTTCCATATTCCAGGAGTTTGTGTCTTATTTTAGAACAGGTGAATGATAAATGTGAAGCATATGTTTGACCTATTCCATTTTATTTGTACAAACTTACTGTGGTAGTATTGTATGTAATATTTTTTAAACTAATAAATAACTATACAGTCAGAATATTTTACTCCTTGTTCATAAGATCAAATAAATAAAATGTCGTCAAGTCTTGAACTTTCAGTTCAAGAGGATAATAAACATTAAATCTACACAAGCATGCATATGAAAATTATGTGAAAGCCATGCATTTTTCTTCCATGGCGAAAAATAATATATTTCAACAGTGATCTTTTGTACTTTTCATGCAAATAACTGGAAAAGGAATCCTTTCTATCAATTCATATAAACGCTAATTATTTTCGTCCATCACATATTTTCCAATTCATTCACATTCTGAGAAATACGCTAAGAATGTAGAAAGGGCAACATAGTGTTGACTTGGAACATTTTGAAAAACGTCATAACTTCGATACAGAGTGAAATGTGTCAAATTTCCAAGGCCAGAGTTGTGATTTTATAATTGTGAATGGAGTAATACATTATTGATTATTTTGCTCATTACCAAAACGTGTTTTGAAGTTGTGTCATGGTTACTATCATCACAAACATGTGAAATCTCAACGTCGATTTTTAATTATTGATCTGTCAATTCCATTTCTTACATTACAGTATTTAAATGATTTCGAATTCTACCAATAAAAAAATTGTGTAAAGTATTCGTGGATATCTGGACTCTGAAACATTTTCTCTATTTCCGTCTCTAAAGAGTAAAGACCTTAATATCTACTTATACTTTAATATACTGTTATGATAAGTAGCACACAATAGACCTTAATGTCGTAGTGGACTGTAACCCCTTTTTACCATAACTATATATCATTATCATAAATTTATATTGCCAAGTGTAATGATTAGTTTTCAATATCCATGTATGAATTCATTGTATTAACTATGTCCAATTGTTTTTTTAATCCAATGTTACCAAGTTATCAGGATATGTTAATAAAAGTTTTTATAGAATAGAACATGAATTTTATTCATAAATATTTGGTGAAATATTAGTATTACATACCTATATTTCTTGATAAAGAGTAAAACTTATGCAATACAAAATACCTTTACTCCATTATTCACTTTTATAAAGTATCGCGGTTGGCCAAGTTTTAGGTTTATCAAGTTTTTTACCTGAAAAAATCGCAGGTTGGCACCTCTGAATGACATTACGCCAATGAATAAATCTGAGAGACGTTGCCGACGTTTATTTTTCATTTTTCATTATTAATTATCAAGCCTGGAAACTAAGAATGCCGAAGCAGAGGCAAAGTATCAGGAAGTGCTATTTAGAACTGAAATCTGCGCTTTCTAAAAGTAACTCTGATAATTTGGCATCGACAGTTATTTTCCCAAAGTGAATAAACATTTCGATAAATACCTAATTACTACGACATATATTCAGAAAGGGCAACTTTGCTCGTTCAACTGACAGAAGAATGACTATAACCTAACATTTTCAAAATATACATGGTGAAATGTGTCAGAATCCCATGGCCAACCGGTATACTTTATAAAATGGAGTATATGTATCATTTTGATCCGAAGATGAAAAAGTGGGATTATATTGAGCACCATTAAAAATATTGGGAAGGAGATAAATATTTCAAAATCACACCCAAAAGAACACCTTCGTTCAGCTATCTGAATCTTTTACTATACTTTGATCATACTAAGATCTGAATTCTTTTATAATCTCAACGCTACTCATTCCTTCAGTCCCAAAGAGCCTTCCTACTAATTGGAGTTGCTTCCAAATATCGGAAATATTCGTTTATGCTCAGAAAAACACTCTTTTCACTTTCCATTTTATTTTTTCCTCGCAAATTACCTCATGTCAGAACTAATGTTTACAAATCTTACCCACTCACGTGTAGTAGAGGGCGCTGCCCTGAATCTGCTAACCACAGAGCACAAATGATAACTTTTTGGTGTTTCATATGTGTTCTGTGTTTCAAACCAGATACAACAACTCTGTTCAGCTCTTTGGGAGGCTGGATGTGAATTTTCCCTAAGTGTATCTAACTAACTCTGGTTTGGTATTTGATTATTTCTTTGTGGTGAGTTGATTTGTTACCCAACTGATTACTGGGGGAGGGGGGAGGCTAATAATTAACATTGGGAGTCTGAGCGGGTGAAAATGAGTAATCAAGATCCGGGGAAATATTCCCGGATTTCGAATTTCATAACTTCTAAATCTAGGAAAACTGTCCAAAATTTGTGTGATGGAGATAATTTTTCATTTGCGGATTTGATTATATTGAATAATGAAATTCAGGAATTGAAAAAACAAGCAACTGCTGATAAGGACGTAGAACTGTTATCGCAGATTCAATTACTAATACCGGCCATACACGCTACGGTCTACCGGAGAGGTATACCTGCACAGCCATGCCTACGCAGGTCAACCGGACCGTGTGTGCGATTACACCTGTGCGTGTGTGTGTGGGATTAAACCTGCACAGGCATGCCTGCGCAGGTATACCTCTCCGGTCGACCGTAACGTGTATGGCCAGCGTAAAGCCTAGTTCTCAGAGCTCGGTGCCGTCGCCTGCGACACCTCTTCAACCAATCAGAGCATGTAAACAAAACTTCCCCTAACCCCTTCCTTTCCATTTCTGGTTGTCAAAATGTGTCGCGACACGCCCCTTTCGTCGTTGAAATATTCCAACTACACAATGGATTTCTGCCACAAACATAATCAATTTGAGATCTCCGCTGTCGTAAATAGCTGATTGTCAAACACTTAATTACCGATTGAAAAATTTCCTTTTGAATTCTTATTATACATAAAAGTGGGGAGCGTCGCAGGCGACGGCACCGAGCTCTGAGAACTAGCCTTTAGTCAAGCAATAACATCGACAAAAAACGGTAACAAACCGATATACACATATGCTGTTTCTGATAAGGCACCGTATACTGTTTTCATGGAATGAAATTATGAAAATCAGGTTATGTAGGTAATCTTGATCCCTTATCACTGGGAAAAATATTTTTTGAAAACCAAGATTTTAATTACAACATAAAGAAAATTTCTAGAAAGGGCAGAAATAGAGTAGGTATCGATTTTTCATCACCCCAAGAGGCGAATTCTTTTGTTGAAAGAAATGATTTCACAGACTATGAAGTGTATGTACCCCCAATGCTCGTGACATGTATGGGAGTTATTTCAGATATAGGACTAGGTATCACAGAGGAGGAAATACAAAAATACGCTAAAGCTTCAGGAGATATTCTTAAAGTTCGTCCACTAAAAAGGCGAGTTATAAGGGAGAACAAACCTACTTACGTAGAATCGAGATCACGTGTACTTACATTCCGTGGAAGAATTTTACCCAAGTATATAGTGCTATTTCACAATATTATAAATGTTGAGCAATATGTAAGTCCGTTTACCCCCCCGTAAATCTGCCCTTGATGTGGGAAGATGAATTGCGTTTTTGTAGCCACTTCTTGCACCACTGTTTACGTTTTCTCTTTTTTATTCTTGGTAAAATTGCAAAAATCAAACCGAGGACGGCCAAATCGTCGCACCTGCTCGAATCCATGATTGGAACAAACTGAAGGATTGAACTGCTCATGTGTGCACATCTCAGTCCTCAGTTTAGACTGACAATTTCAACTGCGATCAGTCTAACTGACAGTTACACTGTACGTGAGTGGCCGGCCTTATGGACATACAGCAAATCAATGTAGAGATCGGAAGAGATGCAGAAACTGTGGAGAAAATCATGAAGAAGTCGAATGCGAGGCGGTGGAATTGATATGCATTTATTGCTCGGGAAATCATTCAGCGGTAGATCGGGTTTGTCATGAGTATGACAGATAAAAAAAAATCAAGGAAGCTATGGCTGTGTACAAGTACACTTTCTTTGAAGCAAGCACAATTTTTAAAAATAATGGGAAAGCCTTTAATTTAGACATTGAGGAATTTCCGGCTCTGACAAAAACAAAAAAGATGTAACTAACGCAGAAAATATGAATAATATTCCTGTTACTGTTGCTAGACACACCTATTCTCAAAAAATTAAGGGGACTAATGAAGGGATGGAGCAGAGTGGTAATGATAGGCGTAGAATAACTGTTTACTCACAAAGAAAAAGGCCACCCCCACAACTACCTGCATATGATCATGATGAACATAAGAAATGTCTGATTGATACCAATGCAAATTTCAATCATACATTGAAAGAATGGGAAGACATCAGGGTCGATGCGGTTGGTGAACGCCCTATCTCTTGGGTGGATGAAGTATATGCTGCACAAACGCCAAGTATGGATGAATTAATCTCACAAGAAAAAAGGTTTGTATCAGAAACAAATAATGAAAGAATGAAAGAAAAACAAGACTATAATTACATAGAAACACAAGCAATAATACATAATCAACATCTAGATGACATCCGAAATGATTCGGATGACATTGAGATGTAACAAAGCTCAAGACATAATTTATAAAGTATACAGGGTGTCCCACGGTCGAGTGCCTATTAGACGTTTCTGGAGAACTGGCCTTATTTGAAATCTGAAAATTAGGATTATGATATTGTTGGAAATTCTCTACAGACCTAAAATATTTTTGGAGCCTGAGCACTTCCGGTTATACCAGGAGTGGAAATAAATTGGTTCAAAACATATTTTTTTCAATATTTTCATTTCTGTTATGATTGAGTATTCAATGCTGAATACATTTCTGTTGAAACCATTGTATTCATTCGAATAGTTTTCGAAATATCGAAAAAAAACCTAAAAAAATGTCAAATATTCATAGTCAGTGTTATGTCCATTATTCCTATTCTGAACATCCCGAGTGTAAACCGTTCTCACAACGTCAAAGTAGAAGAATGTTGAAAGGTCAACCATCTTTTGAATTTCATAAATATCATCACAGGGTGTTTCAAATTTCGTGTCGAAAACTCTGATCGAAAATTGTCCATAACTTCTGTTTTTCAAATTAGAACCCTATTTTTTTATGATTGCGTTGGATTCTGCGAAGAAAAATAATGATAGCACTCTCAGATGCTTTTTTTCCTAAAATCAGTAATTTCCGAGTTATTTGAGCTTTTCTGGATTTATGTTGTACGTAGAGTCAAATTCATCGAATCTGAAGTGATTCGATGAATATTCCTATAAAACCATAGTTACAACTAATAATTAGACCTGTCACCTCTGAATTATTAATGGGATCATTTATCTTCTATGGTCACTGTTATATGTATTGAAATATTATAGTGTGTGATAACCTTAATATGAAAGAAGCCTGCCTGGAAATGTAAAATATGTTTCATGTGATAAGAAATAAAACAGTTCATCTCTACCTCTCATCGAAATCATTTCTTTATACATACCCACTGAAAAGAACCTATCAAATTAAATTAATATAAAACATGGCGCAGTCTTAAGGTTTTCAGTGAACTTAAATGAGTATTAATTAACAGACAGTATAGTGAAATTATCCATAAATAATAAAATGGAAACTCGTGCATTGGAACCGATGTCCATGAAGGGAAATTTGTCGCAAAATTGGATGGTATGGAAACAAAAATTCTTAAATTATCTGATTGCAACAGAAGCATCTGAAAAATCAGAAGCTATACAATGTGCGAAAATGATTTACTTCGTTGGCGATGAAGGTCTAGAAATTTACAATACCTTCACGTTTACTGATGCCGAGAAAGATAAAATCAATCCTCTGATTGCCAAGTTCGAGCAGTACTTTGTTCCGAAGAAGAATGTCGACTTCGAGCGATATAAATTTTTCACCCTCAGACAAAACCACGAAACAATTGAACAATTTGTGACTATTTTAAAAAATACTGCCAAGAATTGTGAATTTCATGCTGATAATCGAGATGGGCTCATAAAAACTATGCTGGTGATCGGTGTGAAAAGCGAATCACTCAGAGAGAAATTACTACAAAATATCGACTTGAAATTGAATAAAGCAGTGGAATTATGCTTAGTATATGAAAACGCAAAATCACAGTGTGAATTGATGAAGAATGGTAACCATTTCAATGATGTTCCCTCCGACGTAAATAATATAAGAGAAAAATCCAGGAAACAAGGACAGCACGTATCAACTTCCAAGGTCACGTCGAAGAACCATGCGAAATTTTCAAAAGGACGACAATTTCAGCGACATATGAGTGGTATGAATAAAAACATAAGTAACTGTACTCGTTGTGGATATTCACATCCAATAAATAAATGTTTTGCATATAAAAAAAAGTGTTCGAAATGTGGCAAATTTAATCACTTCGCTGCTTGCTGTAAGAATGAGAAAATTAATTTGATTGATGATTCCAATGTGCAAGAAAATGAATTTATGATAAATTGTATAAATCAATTACATCAAAACAATAGTAATGATAGGAATTGGACAATTTCAATGCAAATTGATAATAAAATAATAAAATTCAAAATTGATTCAGGAGCTTGTGTAAATATAATTAATTATAACGACTTCATAGATATAAAGAGAAAACAAAAGAAAATAAAATTAGTAAGGGCTGATAATCAATTGATTTCTTATACTGGTAATAAAATTCCTGTTATTGGTAAATGCTCCTTAGATATAAATTATAAAAATAAATTGTATAATGTAGAATTTTTAGTAGTCAAAGGTGATCAATATCGAGCGATCATTGGCTTGGACACTTGCTTGAATTTGAATTTAATTAAAAAAGTTGAATACGTTGATGATAATAAGTTAGGAATTAACGACTATAAGAGATTAATTAATGAATTTGATGATATTTTCAAAGGAATAGGCAAACTGAATAAGCCTTATCATATTGAACTGAAAGATGATGCAGTCCCTTGTGTACACCCTGTACGGAAAGTACCATTTGCAATTGAAGCTAAATATAGAGAAACTTTAGAGCAATTAGTTAACCTAGAAATAATTCAACCAGTAGAAGGAGTATCTACTTGGGTAAATCCGGTAGTTATTGTTAGAAAGAAAAATGGTAATTTACGCATATGTTTAGATCCTCAGGACTTAAATAAATCAATCAAAAGGGAATACTTCAAAATACCAACAATCGATGAGTTAATTTCCAAATTGAACGGTGCTTGTTATTTTTCTGCACTAGACGCTGCTAGTGGATTCTGGAATATACCTTTAGATGAAGCTAGTAGTGAATTATGTACATTTGGCACCCCGTTTGGTCGTTTTCGTTTTTTAAGGATGCCATATGGACTTAAATCAGCACCAGAAGTTTTTCAAAAAAGATTCAAAGAGATTTTTGACTTTGAAGGTACTGAAGTATATATAGATGATATATTGATTTTTGGACGTACTAAAAAGGAACATGATATGAGATTGAAAAATGTTTTAGAAATTGCGCGTAAGAATGGCATTAAATTCAACCTTGAGAAATGTAGATTTGGTTTACCTGAAATTAAATACGTAGGGCATATATTTAGCTCTCGTGGAATTGAAATGGATCCGGAAAAAATTGAAGCCATAAGGGATATGCAGGTTCCCACTGATAAAAAAGGTATTCAGAGACTACTTGGGCTCGTAACTTATGTCGGTCGATTTATTAAAAATTTATCTGAAATTACTCATCCAATTCGGCAACTATTAAAAAAAGATGTGATATTTCAGTGGAATCCTGAACATGACATGGCTTTTAAAAAATTAAAGGACGAAATAATTACAGGTACAACTCTTCAATATTTTAATCCGAAATCTCCTGTCACAGTATCAGTTGATTCAAGTCAATTTGGTTTAGGAGCCGTACTGTTGCAAGAAAATAAACCATGCGCTTTCGCATCGAGATCTTTAACGGAAACACAAAAACGATATGCTCAGATTGAAAAAGAGCTTTTGGGTATATGTTTCGGAATAGAAAAGTTTCATCAATATGTCTACGGACAAAAATTTATTGTGGAAACGGATCATAAGCCGCTATTGCCTATAATGAAAAAACATTTGAATTCATGCCCTGTTCGTTTACAACGAATGCTTTTGTCTCTGCAAAAATATGATTTTGATTTGATATATAAGCCAGGAAAACAGTTAGTTATTGCTGATACATTGTCAAGAGCGTATGTTAATAAACCGTATATAAATGATTTAGATTTAGAGGAACAAATTTGTTTAATTGAAAGTAAGATTAATATAACTGAGGTGAGAAAAAAACAATTGATAGATGCTACAAGAAGTGATGAAGAATTGAAAATGATTTTAAATTATATTCGAAATGGATGGCCGAATTCGAGTAATCGTGTTCATCCTCTAATTAAAAAATATTATAATTTCAGAAATGAAATAACCGAAGCAAACGGTCTAATTTATAAAAGCCAAAAAGTAATAATACCGAGAGAGATGAGAAAATTAATACTTGAAAAAATTCACGTTGGACACTTGGGAATTACCAAATGTCAAAAAAGGGCCAACTCTGTTGTTTACTGGCCAAAAATGAACGTAGAAATTGAATTACTGGTAAATAAATGTCGTGTATGTCAGAAATATGAGAATTCTAATACTAGAGAACCGCTTATCTCACAATCAATACCTAGACGACCATGGTCAAAATTAAGCATTGATATTTTCGAAATAAATAGAATAAAATATTTAATCGTAGTGGATTATTACTCGAAATTTTTTGAAGTGGAATGTCTGAATAACAGTATGACTGCCGATGTTGTTGTATGTAAATTAAAACGTATATTTAGATCCCACGGAATTCCATTTACAATTGTATCCGACGGTGGTACTCAGTTTTCTGGTTCAGTTTTTGCAAAGTTTGTATCAAACTGGAATATTAATCATATCATAGTTGCACCCCATCATCAACAATCAAATGGAATGGCAGAACGTACCATACAGACTGTTAAAAAAACGATCAAAAAGTCTATTGAAAATGGTGACGATTTGGATTTGGCACTACTTATTCTGGTAAATACTCCTATCTGGTATGATATAAGTCCTTCTGAAATTTTAATGTCCAGACGTTTGCGTGATAATTTAACTATAAATGAAAATAATTTGAAACCTAAAATCGTGAACGAAAGAATTTTAAATGATAAAATAGATAGAGACCAATTTAATTCCAAATGTTATTATGATAAAAAATCGAAAAAATTGCGAGAATTGAGACTTTTTGAAAATGTGAAATACCAAGAATACCCTAAATCAGTTTGGAAATTTGCGAAAGTAGTAGAAATATTACGTGATAGGACTTACAGAATTGAAAGAGAAGACGGATCAACCCTCATCAGAAATAGAGTACATTTAAAACCAACTTTGATTCAACCGAATAAAAATATTAAATCCTCAAATGGAGACATATTTGACAATGTTTTGATTGATAAATTATTGCAAGAAGAAAGTCAAAATAAATGTAATAGTAGTAATAATGGATTATTGAATGTTAAAACATGTAATGAAAATTTGAATACTGGTAAGGAAAATATAGTTTGTCTTAGGGAGAGCAGAAGGCAAAATGAAAATCGAATTGTGACTAGATATGGAAGAATAGTTAAAAAACCCAATTATACGTAGTTACTTCAACAAAATACCTGCTGCTCTTTCCTCGGGACAATTTCATAATAGAATGATGTTTTCAAAATTATATTAAGTTTTCTTAGGAAAAGAGAGATCAATAAAAAAAAATTATGGTTCTCACATTTTTGTTATTTTTTATAATTTGATTGGTTTAACTTTTTTGATAGACCTAATTGATTTATATTATGTTTGAATGACTGGTATTATTAGTTAGTAAGAACTTTAGTTTTCTAAAAAAAGGGAGATGTTATATGTATTGAAATATTATAGTGTGTGATAACCTTAATATGAAAGAAGCCTGCCTGGAAATGTAAAATATGTTTCATGTGATAAGAAATAAAACAGTTCATCTCTACCTCTCATCGAAATCATTTCTTTATACATACCCACTGAAAAGAACCTATCAAATTAAATTAATATAAAACAGTCACAGAATATTCTCATGCCAACATATTCGATGACTATTCTTATGAAACCATAGTAACCATTGAAGTAAAATGAGAAGTAAGGTTAATGTCTAAAATTAGAGCTGTCACTTGTGAATTATCAATGGGATAATTTATCTTCTATGGTCACAGAATATTCTCATACGAAGGATAAGATGAATTTGACTCTACGTACAACATGAATCCAGAAAAGCTCAAATATCTCGGGGATTACTCAATTTAGGAGCAAGAACATCTGAGAGTGCTATCACTATTTTTCTTCGCAGAATCCAACGCAGTCATAAAAAAATAGGGTTCTAATTTGAAAAAAAAGAAGTTATGGCCAATTTTCGATCACAGTTTTCGACACAAAATTTGAAACACCCTGTGATGATATTTATGAAATTCAAAAGATGCATGACCTTTCTACATTCTTCTACTTTGACGTTGTGAGAACGGTTTACACTCAGGATGTTCAGAATAGGAATAATAGACATAACACTGACTATGAATATTTGACATTTTTTTAGGTTTTTTTTCGATATTTCGAAAACTATTCGAATGAATACAATGGTTTCAACAGAAATGTATTCAGCATTGAATACTCAATCATATCAGAAACGAAAATATTGAAAAATAAATTTTTTGAACAAATTTATTTCCACTCCTGGTATAACCGGAAGTGCTCAAGCTCCAAAAATATTTTCGGTCCGTAGAGAATTCCGAACAATATCATAATCCCAATTTTCAGATTTCAAATATGTCCAGTTCTCCAGAAACGTCTAATAGGCACTCGACCGTGGGACACCCTGTATATTACAACTTCTTGTTGTTTTTTCTCTCTATTGTTGGGCTCCTTCTGTTTGTTTTTTTATTATCTTTATAAAATTAGTTATTCTTCTTATCCTTATGAATAATGTGTGTGTTTGGTCAAGATCGATTTTCAAAAGAAACTGAATACTTTTTATTAATGGAAGAAAACGATTAGCTTACTTATAGTAAACACTAAAGACAGTGGTTACAACTAACATCTCCTAAAAATGGCTGATAAACTCAAGATAATCCAATGGAATATTAGATCCTTGAATTCCAACTACAATGAACTCACAAAATTAGTCATGGAAATGAATCATGATGTGATAATGTTCAATTTTAAAAATTTTAAAGTGGTAAGGCATGACAGAGAAGATGGTAGAGGTGGAGTAGCAGCTCTGGTTAAAGACACAATAGAGTTCAGTAGTTCCATCATAGACGAGAAGACGCTGCCTGAAAGATCGCAAGGCCTAATAGTGGATATAGAGAATGTTCATATAATCAATATTGTATAACACCCCTGATCAAAAATTGAATACCAGTAAACTGAATAAATTCATAAAACAATTCAAAAACCCTATTTTTTTAGTGGATTTGAATTCACAAAGCCCTATGTGGGGATCAGGGGTGTTAAATCATAATGGTAAGGTGATAGAAGAGTTGCTGGAGGATGGTGACATTGCCTTGTTGAATGATGGAACTCCTACAAGGTACACCGGCCCTAAGATAAAGAGAAGTGCACCTGACATATCACTGCTCGACAAACTTGGCCAATAAGTGTTCATGGGAGGTCATTAGCGACCCGGGAATGAGTGACCACTTCCCGATATTTATCAATGTAAACATAAACCACCAGGCGAATGACCACTACTTTTTGTCTACCAGACAGTTCAACACTACTGGAACTGAGTGGTCAATATACCAGGACAAGATTCTTTCATATCTGGAAGACAATACAATAAACTCTCTCTCTGAATTTGACTGCATGATTGAAAACTGCGCAAGAGAGTCAATCCCGGTTATTAAAGCTCACGGTAATAGTAAATATAGGGTTATATGGTGGGATGATGAGGTAGCGGACATGGTGACTAAGAAGAGAGAGGCATTTAAAAAATACATTAGAGAACCTACTATAATAAATTATATTTCAGCGGACAAGTTACGAGCTGAAACAAGGAGAATGATGAGGAAGAAAAAGAGGGAATCCTTCCGGAGTTTCTGTGAGAATCTGCCACTCAAAGATGGTAAAAGAGCATGGAAAACTGTTGGCAAATTTAACGGTAACAAAAGGACAACAGTTGGAGAAAAACCCCCACCACGGAAAACATTGGTGAAATTAATGGAAAATTTAGCCCCGGGCAATATTGAGGTGACTCATTGTACAGAAAATAAGGTGGAATCGTCACCCTTTTCATTGGAATAACTGGATTTGGTGTTAAGAGCAAAAAAGGATACGGCCCCGGGCATAAATGGTCTATCCTATCCAATGTACAGGAACTTACCAGAGGCAGCAAGGAGAAAACTGGTAGAAGTTTTGAATGGCCTCCACAATGAACCAATCAGAATACAGGAAGTTATGAAAGTTATAATAATACCCTTCCGTAAACCAGGATGTAATACAAACGACGTATCTGGAATGAGACCTATTGCACTGGCACCTTGTGTAGTCAAAATAGTAGAATTACTGATTAAAAACCGCATAGAAAAGACACTGGAAGAAGCTTTAGGCACAAAAAAGTTGATGTTTGGATTTAGGAGGGGTAAATCCATTAATGATAGCCTTGTCTATGTGACTTCTCAGATATACAGAGCGTTCGCTTGCAGAAAATATGCTATAGTGGTATTTCTGGACATAAAGGCGGCATATGACAATGTAAGGGTGGGTATGCTGATTGATGACATGGTGGAGTTTGGAGTGCCTATGAGGTTAATAAACATTGTGGAGGCCATTTTAACAAACAGACAATTATATGTGAGGGATGGTGCACAACAGGAAATTTTGGGGCCATGGATTACAAGCCAAGGGTTATTACAAGGTTCGACACTTAGTCCATCACTATTCAACTTGTATGTTAGCAATTTATCCACGTGTGTGGAGGATGGTGTTGAATTGGGGCAATATGCAGATGACACATATGTGATGGTGACTGGATTGAATTTGGGTCTGATGCATGAGAAGATGCAGCAGACACTTGATAGGATTGAATCTTGGCTGGAGGAACGAAACCTTAAGCTGTCGTCAGAAAAAAGCTCCGCCATGCTTTTCAGCAAGAAATCAACACCCAATTTACCATGTTTCACAATAAACCAGGCACCAATTCAATGGAAACAGGACTCCAGATATTGTAATACCTGCGGGGGTGTTTCTAAACACACCTGTTACCGCAAATAAAATATGAGATATCTTACCGTTTAAAACCTGCACACTTTTCCAGCCGAAAGGGAATCTGGACTCGTGCCTTGAGCAAACGCAAGGTCATATGAAAAATTAAATCCTTTTCTGAGAGGGGATGAAATAAAAAAGACCTTCTCATTAACATTAACAATATACTAAATTACAAAAAAAAATTGTCTCTTCTACATTCAATAAAAATAAAAGTGTTATTTCTCGACCTTTTCAAGAACCGAACAGTATATAAAAAAAAACAATAGAACAAAAACAAATCAAATGGAGAGTGACGTAGTACCTTTTTGTAACTTCCTACTCAAAATTGTCAAAAATCCCTATTTAGTTATAAAAAAGTTCTCTCTTACCAGACCAAACACTCGCGAAAACACTTGCTGTTAATCACTTAAAACCAATTGATTTACTTCTGAATTACCTTTAAGTTACATTAAAATATTTTGGAGAACCGACCGAACTTTACTTCTACTCAACACAGGTAGATACTTCCTACGATTCAATTCGCATTTTCCCTTCTGATGCACGACTCGTGCTTCTTCACTTCAAGCCACTGTCGGAATTCTCTTAATTCCCGAAAACTCCCCTATTTAAAGCGAAGTCTCCCCTGCCTCTTCGTCCCCTTGGAATATTCTAGAAAGAATTTGTCTGAAATGACGCGGTTTACACTATTGGTTAAAAACCCATAAAATCTGTTGATAGAAAAAAAACCGTTGACTACGCTCCCCGTAACCTCTTGAACTGCTTATCAGCTTCGCCCTTCGAAGTTTTAATTTATGTATCTGACTCTATTCCACACGTTTGGAATATTCTTACATGAATTTTAATTTTAAGATGAACTAATTCAATCCCATTACCTAGGGTACTACAACTTGGGGGTGACACTCGACAGAATCCTGACATGAAAGAACCATATCGAAGTAATGTGCTCGAAGGCATTAAATGGAGTCAATATGCTTAGGTGTCTGTGTAGAACATGGTGGGGTGCACATCCAAACGTTTTGCTTACATTAGGGATGAGTGAATCAAAAATAAGTAGATTCAGAAAACACACTTTCAGTAAATTTTAATCTATTGGCTACCGGTTTCGGCTTACGCCATCTTCAGGCCAGCTGAAATACAATATGTTCTTATAATTCTTCGATGTCACATTATAACAAAAATTACAAATATATATTAACAACACTAAGGACTCTTCACAATTTAGAAAATTATGAATTTGTAGGATGACTTGAATGATGATGTCACTCACCGTCTGTGAAGTATATAAAATTTATTATCTAATATGTTCAAAATATTCAACCAACATCAACAAAATCTTGTAATTTTTTCTTTTTCGTGGTGTTTGTTTTTATTAAGTTGTGGTAACGAATAACTTTTTGGTTGTTCTCAATTATTATTAGTTTCGATCTTTCTTGAAGAGTTTATTCGTTCTGTCATAATATTAGATTGAAAACTGATGTCCAGTCATGGGAAGGAAAACGTAGAAGGGGGGGGGGGAAGAAGACAAACGTCATACACGTCAACTAATTTAAAATAATTTAAAAATATTGTTAGTTCCGCTAAACTCTGATATGTCGTTTAATAGGTGTTGTTCATTTTTATGTTTAAGAATTTAGTATTGTTCTAGTAGAGTTATTTTCCAACATTCTAAGATTTTTTTTTTTCAACGGCGATTTTATGTTCATGTTCTCTCAAATGTAAGTAATTCTAATAATGACTATGACTTAGAAAATACGGATATAGATAATTTACTGAACTTATGCAAATTAGTTACTGAACAGAATTTCTTTACCTTCGAAAATTCGGTATATTATATGAAGGATGGGCTCCCAATGGGTTCCCCAACCAGCGGATTATTAGCAGATATACAGGGTTTTCATTTCAAAACTTGCCACCCCTATTATTTCCATATATATATAATTTTTTTAAAATCGCCGATACCTGTCAATTTTGTTCTTGAGGGGGAACAATTTTGACGTATGAATTAGCTCTCCCCCTTTAACCCCCTACCCTCCAGAGCCACCCTTACAAAAATCTTAAATGAGAAAGGGGGTCGAGTGATACATCATTTTAAAGGGCTTTTTATTCTCTATATTTTGGCATATTATTTTTCAAATTTGGGTGTTGCGTTGCCGAGTAAGGCGTGTGTCAATTTGAAAAGTTCCCACCACCTATTATTACACTATTTTTATAAAACAGCAAAAAAATGAGAATATGTTTTTCTTGTAACTCGACGATACATGTAAATAAATATTTTCGACAAAAATGTTGTTTTTTTATGCGTCTGATAAGCGTACGCATACTTACTTAGTACTTACACTCTACGTACGAGCTCACTCGATGCATCAACGCGATCTTGCGCCTAACGCAACAAACCAACAACACCCAAATTTGAAAAATAATATGCCAAAATATAGAGAATAAAAAGCCCTTTGATATGAAGTATCACTCGACCCCCTTTCTCATTTAAGATTTTTGTAGGGGTGGCTCTGGAGGGTAGGGGGTTAAAGGGGGAGAGCTAATTTATACGTCAAAATTGTTCCCCCTCAAAAACAAAATTGACGGGTCTCAGCGATTTAAAAAAATATATACAGGGTGTCCCACTAGTGCCGCAGTGGACGATATACGCGTAACGGTCTGAGATTGGCAAAATTTTTTGATGCAGACTTGATATACTACAAGAAGAGCACTACCTAAAAATATTTTCGAATATATCGGGTGGCCCACAAAGGAGGAATAGCAGGTGACTTTGTTTTTTCAAATGGGACACCCTATATTCAATAGTGTTTTTCCATTCTCTGAAACATCCTGCATGCTTCCGTATACTTTTCACATATTTTTATTCGACAGTTTTCGAAATATTGGCCATTTTGACAAAAAAATGATACTTGTAGAGGCTATGTTTTCCAATTATATTTCACGAACGCTTGCACATACCAATAACAGTTTTATATGGATTGAAAGACAAGACTTCAAAGTATCCTACCCAGCTATAATAAGGCATCTTCAGCATACAGAGTGTCCACAAAAAGACTATCAACATGACGAATTTCCAATCGATTTTTCTTAATTTTTTCAAATGCAATGCATATAATTTTTTTTCATCATTGTAATCACCATGCATTTTACTTCATTTTTTGTCAAATACATAATATGCATATCTCTAACGGAATAGGATTTTTAAGCGCTTTTTCGAAATATTTCCCTAAAATTCACATATACCTTCGAATTCAAATAGCAGATTTGGCTTTTCTGTGGTTATTAAGAACTGTCAAAATATTCCACCCAGAATAAGCATCTTTGAAGCTTCAATTCATATTATAGCGAAATGAGGAACTAGAAAGTTTTGATGTATCTACTCAAAAATGTGATGAAATCAGTTACTGAAGAAAGAAACTTGCTTTCTGTACCCATTTTTAAAAATGCATTTTTGAGAATTTTCTATGTTTCTACTTGAAACGTCAAATCTTCCAAAAATTTCAAACAAGCTTTGAGCTTGGGAGCTTGAAGATCTGCGTGCGTGCCTGTGAAACTTATGAATATAATTTTTTCGAAGAAAGTTGTATAAGGATAAGAGCGGGCACTTTTTTGTAACCTGAAGTTTTGAAACTCGTTTTCTTGAAGCATTCATAACTTGTACATTCAAACTAATCAAAATCATTGGTATTATACGAATTTTTACATCATTGTGTGAGTATTCATCCAATCCGTAAAATCTATGATGATTTGAATTGAAGCTGCAATGATGGTAATTTTGAATAGAATAATTTGACAGTTCCCAATAACCACAGAAAAGCCAAATCTGCTTTTTGAATTCGAAAGTAAATGTGAATTTGGAGGAAAAACTCTAAAAAATCCTATTCCGTTAGAGATATGCATATTATGTATTTGACAAAAAATGAAGTAAAATGAATGGTGATTACAATGATGAAAAAAAATTATATGCATTGCATTTGAAAAAATTAAGAAAAATCGATTTGAAATTCGTCATGTTGATAGTCTTTTTGTGGACACTCTGTATGCTGAAGATGCCTTATTATAGCTGGGTAGGATACTTTGAAGTCTTGTCTTTCAATCCATATAAAACTGTAATTGGTATGTGCAAGCGTTCGTGAAATATAATTGAATAACATAGCCTCTACAAGTATCATTTTTTTGTCAAAATGGCCAATATTTCGAAAACTGTCGAATAAAAATATGTGAAAAGTATACGGAAGCATGCAGAATGTTTCAGAGAATGGAAAAACAGTATTGAATATAGGGTGTCCCATTTGAAAAAACAAAGTCACCCGCTATTCCTCTTTTGTGGGCCACCCTATATATTCGAAAATATTTTTAGGTTGTGCTCTTCCTGTAGTATATCAAGTCTGCATCAAAAAATTTCGCAAAACGCAGTCCGTTACGCGTATATCGTCCGCTGCGGCACTAGTGGGACACCCTGTATATATATGGAAATAATAGGGGTGGCAAGTTTTGAAATGAAAACCCTGTATATATAAACCACATAGAAAAACAGATTATGCTTCTACCAAACAATGAAAAAATAGTTATGTGGAGGAGATACGTTGATGACGTATTCTGTATATGGTCTGGGACAGATGAAGAATCAGAAATATTCTTCAAGACAATGAATTCCAAGTTCAAAATACAATTTACACTTGAAAAATCCATTTTGAATTCAATTAACTTTTTAGATTTGAAAATATCATTAGACAGAGATTGCATGTTCTCCTTTGATATATATAGAAAACCCACACAAACCGATTCTATAATCCCCTTTAATTCCTACCATGCTCCCCCAGTAAAAAGAACAAAAGCTTTCGATTTCTCTTTAATAGACTTCTTAACATTCCTTTATCTGCAGAAAAATACGAAAAAGAACTTAATATCATTTATCAGATAGGAAGAAACAATCAGTACACAAAACAGTTTATAGACGATGTTCTTACTTAAAAAAAACTAATTATAAACCAAATTTATCCCCACTGCTCCATTAGAGAACATTTCATCACCATTCCATTCTAGAACAATTTAAATAAAAAAATCCGTTCAATCTTGAATAAACATAATTACAGTTTAACGAACAGACGACACCCTACGTTAGAGAATATATTAGTTAACAATAAACCTAAAATGGAAAATGATCAATGCAGCGGAGTCTATAAAATAACGTGTACGGATTGTCCTGGTTTTTACATTGGTATGACTACAAGATCCGCAAAAAAGATATTCATAGAACACCAAAAGAATCGCCCCACCTCATCGTTGGCAATCATTTGAGAGAACATGAACATGAAATCGCCGTTGAAAAAAAAAATCTTAGAATGTTGCATAAAGAGAATAACTATTGGAAAATAACTCTACTAGAATAATACGAATCTTAAACATAAAAATGAACAACACCCAAGGCCGTAGCCAGGGGGGGGTCCGATGGGGTCCGGACCCCCCCCGAAATTTTTTCTAGAGCTCAGTTCAACGGACACTTCCCCTCCCCCGAAATTTTTTTCTAGCTACGGGCTCGGACGGACCCCCCCCCCGAAATTTTTTTCTAGCTACGGCCTTGACAACACCTATTAAACGACATATCAGAGTTTAGCGGAACTAACAATATTTTTAAATTATTTTAAATTAGTTGACGTGTATGACGTTTGTCTTCTCCCCCCCCCTTCTACGTTTTCCTTCCTATGACTGGACATCAGTTTTCAATCTAATATTATGACAGAACGAATAAACTCTTCAAGAAAGATCGAAACTAATAATAATTGAGAACAACCAAAAAGTAATTCGTTACCACAACTTAATAAAAACAAACACCACGAAAAAGAAAAAATTACAAGATTTTGTTGATGTTGGTTGAATATTTTGAACATATTAGATAATAAAGTTTATATACATCACAGACATCATCATTTAAGTCATCCTAAAAATTCATAATTTTCTAAATTGTGAAGAGTCCTTAGTGTTGTTAATATATATTTGTAATTTTTGTTATAATGTGACATCGAAGAATTATAAGAACATATTGTATTTCAGCTGGCCTGAAGATGGCGTAAGCCGAAACCGGTAGCCAATAGATTAAAATTTACTGAAAGTGTGTTTTCTGAATCTACTTATTTTTGATTCACTCATCCCTAATAAACGATAGCACACTAATGGAGGAATTCATTAATAAAAACGTTTTGCTTACACTTTACAAGGCTCTGATTCGACCATACCTAGATTATGGAGCAATGCTCTATGGCGGGTGTACCAAGGAAAATTTAAGCAAGTTGGATAGGGTTCAATATCAGGCAATTAGGACGATATGTGGCTTCATGAAGTCAACCCCGACAAATATATTGTTGGCGGAGAGTGGTGAACTCCCATTGGAGAAGAGAAGAATTCTATTAGCCCAGAAGTTTATAAGTAATGGCGTCTGAAATTAAGATCGTAGCGCCACATCGGCGAGAATCAGAACTACTCTCTGAACACAACAAATACATGTTCACAAACATGTATATATTCAAGGGAAAAATCACTGTCATTTTTGGTCTGTTTTTCATGATCTCAGACCAAAAATGAAACAATAACCGAAATCCGAATAACCTAACACGTGTAATGCAAACTGTAAACAAAACTTTTGTAGTGTCTTTGCGTTAGTTCATTCGTTAACGCTAGGGGGCGTACCGCTTCCTTGGTTACGCCTATAGACATAAAAATAATCCGGTATTAGAGGAAATTAGTAGGTTGGAATTCTTTAGGGGATATTGGACGAATAAATACACACCCCCGTTTATGAAGGCTTATCTGGAGGTTAGGCCGGAGAGCCGGTGGATATATTCTGCGGAAGTATTACCCTGCCTAGAATTAAACTAGGTATATGGAGCATGCTCACAGGATAAAGTACAACATCCTTGATCTGGAAAAAAAATCTGTTACAACACCAATCAAATTTAAAGCTATTAGAGATAAACAATATAAAGGATGTGATCATATTTACACAGATGCCTCGATGCCTCTGTAGATAGAGTTGCAGGCTCAGTAGGCATGAGGATATACTCGGGGCACCTAGAGATTAATTATTCGGCTTCGGCAAGACTTCCAGATCATTGGTCGATTTTCTCTGCGGAAATGATGGCAATATGTAAGGCAGTTACATTATTAAAAAAAAATCCAAACATAATATCATATTCACTGACTCAATGAGTGCAGTGGAACGGCTGGCCCATTGGAACATCTCCTCCGGCAGTCCGGCCTCGATATAATCTCTGTTAATACAAAAAAATATTCATACAAGGCTGCAAACATGGGGTTGAAGATCACGATAGTGTGGATTCCAAGTCACTCAAGCATTGAGGGCAACGACAGAGCAGACGGAAGAAGTGAGAGGTCCAGGATACTGAAATATATGGGTGATCCAAAGAACATAAGATCTAAAGTTCAAAGAGCCTTGGAAGATCGGTGGGTTCAAGAATGGGCAAATATTGGCCTGACAAAAGGAAGGACTTATACACATATGAGAAGGAGGGAAGGTATTGGTGCGATTAAACAAAAATGCTATTTATTTGAATTGGAACTTTCTAGAAAAAATACAACAACGATGATGAGATTAAGATCCAATCATTGCCTCATGCCTGACTCCTGAACACCTTCATAAGATCAGAATTCGTGATAATCCGCACTGTACTTGCGGAGAATATGGTGACATTTCACGACCTTATCGGCTGCAATTTAAATAGAGAAAATAGCGATATTTTATAATATGACAACTTAGTCAGTATGGGAATGGTATGCCCTATTAATATTTTTGAAGTAATTTTCAGTAAGTCACCTGATGTTGTGAACGCCATAAACGAATTTTTGAGTGCCTCTAATATTAAGATGTAATCAGTTGGGTGTCTGTATGTGAAGTTTATAAAAAAAAAATAAAAAAGGGATAAATTACTAACAAAATGTGTATGTTATTTTAGCCCCTGTTAACGTGTAAAATTATCCTACCTATCCTTCCCTTTGACCTAAGGGGTGGGAACAAAGTAAGAAGCTGGGTACATAACTAATAGTTGAGCCCAAAAACCCGTTCAAGGGTATTGAAGGAAGAAGAAGAACAACAACTCTGTTGTCTCTGTTTCAAACCACGGATACTCTAACTGTTTGTATCCGTGGTTTCAAACCAGGTTTAACCATAGATGCATAGAAATACCTGGTGAAACGACTCCTAAGTAAAAATCGTGAACAAAATTTGTAGATCAAAACAATTGAAATTTTGTGCTACTTCCGGAATAATCCGCAATATTCATCGGTCGTGGCGCGATGATCAGTATGATATAGGTTATGTTATGTTTTTAGAGAAATGACACAATGACAGTTGTCTCTGATCAAAACTTCAAAACAATTTCGAATGTCACAAATCTTTATGGAATAATAGCGCGACCTCTTTCGGGAGAAATGAAAAGCCGCACAAAGTATCACGTGATCAATCGACAAGAAAGTCTTAAACAAAATCTAATCAGTTCCAACACCAGGTATTCTATGCATCTATGTTTAACCAAAGACTAAGTCTGTGGTTTAAACATTCAAATCAAATGGAACAGCTGTTTTTGAAATAAGAAGTAGATTTCATAACAAGTATAATATGTGCTCTATTTATGAATATTTAATAAATTGACCTCCTGTTGATGGCTTTTCAAAGATTAGTTTCACCTAGAATTTTGAGTACAATCTGTCGTTCAACATTTTATCAGCAAAATAATTTTACAATAACAACATCTACAAAGTCCTCTTCCACAATAGAGCTAGAAGATGTTATCGATAATTTTACTACTGAACTTCTACATAAGAAAAAAGATGCCTGGGACATGAGAAATGAAAAATTGAAATCGATGAAACTGCCTTTGAAAAATAAGAAAATCGAATTAAAAGTACAGAGCTTCACTAGAGAAAACCTTGATGAGTTACTCAATAGCGCTCTACTTGAATGTAATGATTCAACTGTTGTGGCAATATTGAAAGAATCTTTACGGGTGCAAATATGTCCCAGTCAGGAATACATTTTACAAATTATGAATGTTTGTGCCCAAAATGGGGAAATTGATTTGATTAGTGATTTGGAGAAGTTATTTAAATGTAATGGTGTTCATTTGCCATCTAACTTCTGTTACGATATTTATAAGGCAGAAGCTATTTGGATTAAAGGGTATGTAATCAAAGGATTGGATATGTATCAGAGGATATACATGAAAAATCCCTTTTCAAGAAGATACATAAGAATGACTTTCAAAAAACTTATTGAGATGGAGGTCAAACACAACAGTGAAGCTGTTTTGATTCACATGTTGAAGGTTGCAAAAAACTTTATCACACAACATAAAGATTACTTCTTTTTAGTATGCATTTGGGAATCTTGTTTTATGAGTGAATTGTATTCTGACCAACAACTTGCTGTGGGTCTAATATATAAAGAAAAAAGATTAGCTGAAGTTATTTCTAATCGCTTACCATTTTTATTGAATACTGCTCTGAAAAATCATAGGACAGAAGTAATTTATAAATTACTTGAATGTTTCCATCTTTTGCACATGAAAGAAGAATGCACCATTGTGGCAATGGCATTTTTGGATTATTATTGTAAGTAGATTTTATATTTTCATCATTCTGTGTAATGAGAAAAATTAAGGGCAAATTCAATACTAATAATATTGATTTTAACCCATATAGAATTAAGCCGGACTCCCACTACTCGTGTATTTGGCAAATATTTGCCACTTGCCTATATTTGGCATGTAGTGGGAGTCCGGAGTGGTTCACTCGGCCAATACTTGTCAATCTTGTCATTCAAGTTCGAAACTTGCTCTACTTGCCAGGTACGCAAATAATTGCGTACTTGCCAAATATACGAGTAGTGGGAGCCCGCCTTTAGAAAATTTATTTCAACATCAATAAATATGAATTCTATTCCATAAAAATTATGAAAATAATAAAGAGCATTCTGAAAAATTATAGGTTGAGTAGGTTTGCTGCTTCTGAAATAAGGATTAGCTTGTATCAAATAAGTTAGTGAATACTGACGTCAATGACAGCAAAGTCTTGAGGGTATGGTAGAAGCTGAACCCTACTTTGAAAGCAGCCGGCCTACTTAACCTCGAATTCCTATAAATGCTCATCATATTCTACTTCAACCTGAAGTATATGCTCATAAACTCATATGGAATTATTACTATTTGCAAATATCTGAGCAGAATTCATATTTAACCCTGTCTATACATTTCATTAATTAATACTTTTGTTATAGTTGTCCATGCTCACGTTGGAAACTACTCAGAAATTATAAGGTGGTGCCAGAATAGTGATATTTCCTTACCAGGTATATACAATAAGAAATTTCTGAATCTATTATTAAAAATAGAAAGTGTACCAGTTGATAATAAAACTAAAAATATTGATCAGGTCAGAAACACTGATTTCATATTCTAATTGTTGCAATAAAATTATCATGAATAAATTATTAATGTTTTTTTCCACATTCTCTACTTCCTGATCAAAAAGATCACTTGATGGACTCCTATTTTTCATAACTTCATATAAAATTTCACATTTGAATGAATCTGTTTTTGTATACAGGGTGTATTTTTAGGTGAGGCTTTTCCAATGACAGGTGATAGAACTCATCAAAATGAGTCATTTTACCGAGAATTTCTCATATGAAATGTTCAATTTGAAAAATTTATAAAAAAATTTGGTCATCATGCAATACCTTGATACTACTCTGGCCTGCATCTCTTTGCACCAGGTTTATGAACATCCGCGAAGTTGGGTGATTTCTGTGCAGAAATCTTGTTCTGTACAACTTATACGCTGAACTAGCATTTCGTTTTGATTCACCATAAATTGAAAGCATATCAATAAGTTCATTATTTTCAAAACGTGCGGCATTTTAGAAACATGAACCTCGCCGTAACACGATCGAAGATACACTGATCACAATCGATATTCTGAGTCATGTATGATAGAAGACAAAAAACAACAGATGTTGATATTTACGAGGCGAGGGAGCTGGTTTTATTTTCTTTAAATACACCTGTATACCTTAGACTAGACTATACGGGGTGTGTCTAAATTCATGAGAAAAAATTCAGGAGGTGATTGCTCGTGTGAAATTAAGATGGGTCTTTCCTGTAGCAAAATTTCCACAGCCCACCCGTTTCTGTGATATCACACTTAAAAGGTGGTGACTGAAATTGAGTTTTTATTTCCCTTTAGATATTGGTCTTGGGGAAAAATTTAGGAGTAAGAAATTGTTTTGAATAAAATAAGGATTTCAAATTGAAATTATAATTTCATTTAAAATTTTTTTTTTTTTAAGATTTATAAAACTTTATTTTTCTTATGCAGATAATATACATGCTCCTCCTACAGACTTAATTTTATCTTCAGCTTTTTTGGAGAAGAATTTAGCTTTTACAATAACAGGTTGAGGCGGAAGTCTTCCTTTTCCCAAAAGCTTGTAGTATCCAGCTTTAACAAGGTTGATAACAGGTGCTTTGCCTTCTGGATGGTCTTTGTATTTCAATCTAGTCTGTTCACTAACAAGTGACCAAAGTTTGTCCACGTGGAACTTCATCTCGAAAATAAGGTTTTGATAAGAAAGTAAGGTTTGCTAATTTCAACTCCGAATAATGTAACATTGTGTATGTACTGAAATAAAAAAAAAAATGAATTAAATCACCACATATATATTATATCTCAGAAAGGGTTGGGATGAGGAAATTTTGTTATAGAAAAGACCCATCTTAATTCCATACGAGCAATCACCTGAATTTTTTCGCATGAATTCAGAGACACCCCGTATTAGGCGAACCATTTGAAACTATGAAGTTTTGCCCCCCTGAAATTCCAATAATTTTACTTCTTGCATAGAACATCCCATACAGCTGTGTAGGCAACGCCACGACTAGAATTTTTTTTTCTTATGTGCCTCACCACCTTGAACTGTCACGAGCCGCCACCGGGTTTATCACGGAAACCAGTGGTGGCTGGACATGTATATTGATTATAGAAGCGTTTTCCAAACTGGCGCGGACTTGTTCAAAGGGAGCCGCGAAAATTAGTCACAGTAAACAATTTTCCAAGTTACTGCTCAAGTTTGTGCTTTTATTTTATGAAATCTTCAGGGGGGTGGGGCGCAAAATGTTTAAATATTTTTAAGGGAGGCGTAGTAACATGAAACATTTGAAAACCACTGATAGATCATTGTCACCTAAAATTCTATCAGAAAAAAATTAATACCATCTTCCTAATTCTTTGAATTAATAATAATACGGAAGGACTTTTATTGAACACAAGCATTTACAATAATTTCAATACATTCATTAAAATAATTATATTAATTATCTATTTATAACAGATTATCAATGGGCAATTGAGCAAAATCCTCCAGTCCATATAAAATTCAACATACATGAGGATAACGTCCTTAAGTTAGGACCAACTAAATAAATGTGAGAAATTATTTAGTTTCTGCAACAAGATGCAAGTTTGTAATTTCCTGTGTGGTGTTCTTTCTACTGGTTTGTTAAGAATGGGATGAGTAATTTTAGGTGTTCCAGCTGCTGGCTGTATGACTTTCCTAATACCATTGTTTCTTTTTAAACAATGCTAATACTGATGGGTTGTCTTCGTTCTGTGTTTATTGGAGGGATTGTATAGTTTTTACTTGGCCCGACTGTCGTGGACGAATATGTTTCATCATTAGGGTCGCAGTTCAGAGCGAGTAGGAAATCTCCTCCGATAGAGGCGCCACTGTGCATTTTATGGAATATCTCCATAGAACTTACAGCATCTCTATAAGTTCTATCATTGTTTTTCTCTTTAAACAATGGTTCTATGAATATCTCTCTAATTATGAATGAAATATACAATGGCGCTCTCTATCCGAGAATCACTGAACTATGAAATTAGTGAATATGTGGGTAAAGCAGGAACTTTTTCCCGCCATATATTTGAAATTGGCATTCTCTGCCAATTCCGTATTTCAAGTTGTTTTCCTGAATAAAATTATCTGTAGATTCATTTAAATGGAAGTTGAACTACATTTAAATGGAAGTTGAACTATTTTCATGGGTCTTTCGTTTGAAATAAGTCAGAAGCATGAGTTGATGAGTTGGGAAATGGAAAAAAATGAACTGTTGAAATGTTATAAATCTCAATCATCTCATTAAGAACTCCAATTCTTTCTGAGTTTACCCACAAAATTTCAGTTCTCAAAGTGAAACCGTTTTCAAATGCAACTTGAAATAAAAACACACTACATTGAACGCCCACCTTAAGCTTTTTAACATCCATAAATCGCAGTATTTTTGATTTATCCAACTTCAATTTGACAACCAAAGAATATATCAATAGAAAATTCCTTAGGATATGGTCTAAGGAAAATTCAAATTTTTGTGAGTCGTGAATTCCATGAAATGTAATTTCAATTTGAAACAACAATTCGATTGTAGAAATAAAAATTATTTCAAAAAGAATTATTCAACATTAGGTGAAGTTTATTATTCCCATATGCATATTATGTTGTGGCTATTGTCCACTTGGATAATTATCCAAGTGAATAGTGTGTTTGTGATCCGTTCCCGAGAATGTGTTTCTTCTAGCTGCTATCATTCTCGAGATCCCTTCAGTAGACAACGAATTTTGCCCGCCCTGTATATTGGAATGAGAGTGGGCTAGTCCAGTGAAGAGACATTTTTCCTGTGTTCCAGATCTCATTGCATGTTTTGTAAATAACTTCAACTCCCATTTCCCTCATGCCTCCGCCAATATTCCAACCTCACCTTGATGTTTTTTGGTTTTCAATTTTGTTATCATAGTTTATACCTCCGATTTTAGAATATGAGGTCATTTTCCTCATTCAAATCTTTTGTATATTCTTCATCGTCGCCCCAGAAAAAAATCCGCAGTATTGTTTCCACGTCGCCGCTATGCCCTCAGAATTAGTGATATTTTCAATAATCGCTCATGAGGCTTGAATTCCTTGGTCAAGTAGGTACAGGGTGGGGCATAATGGAGGGGCGTTTTTGAAATCACAATAACTCCGCCGATGATGATTATGTTTCTGAATAAAAAAATATTCAAAAAAAGTTGAACTATACATATTACCATTTAACAACTGGAATGTGAAATTATGTTTTGAAAATAATGTCAGGCAGATGACGACCGTTTTCGGCAATGCTGTAGTCGTTCCTCAAAGTTCCGCATCACCCTCGCATACAAATCGATGTCAATTGCTCCAATTCGTGCTGTAATTGCCTTTTTCAACTTTCAACAAAATAATCAGCAACTGAGAGATCAGGGGAACGTATCCAGGGAAAATGCACGGAGTGTACAGTTGCGGTTGCTCCTTGTGCATCTTCGAAGAAATAAGGGCTGATTACTCCAAGACGACTCACTGCACACCAAACGGCGACTTCTTTACTGTGAAGTGGGCGTTGATGCAGTTCACGGGGGTTTTCTGCTGCCCTGCTGTCCAATATCGGCAGTTCTGCTTGTTAACAGAAACGCACAAATAAAAATGAAATAACCATTGTGACTTACAAACGGCAAGCTTGCCTGAATCGAACGATGTCAACAGCGGCCCTCTACCCCCACCCGTTCGCGTGTACTAGCCCCACCCTGTACTGTAACTTTTTGGTATACTCCATTCACTTTTATAAAGTATCGTGGTTTGCCATGAAATTTTGACACATTTCACCGCGTATATTTTTAAAATGTTAGGTTATGGTCATTGCACTGACAGATTCGCCCACAACGTTGTCGTTTCTGCTGAAAAATCGTAGTAATTACGTATTTAGCAAAAAGTTCATTTACTTTGGGATTTTAATGAATTTGAGAAAATATTATGTTAATTCAGAAGACATTTAAATACATTCTTGCACAACCGGAAATACTCCAGCATGAAAATGTAGTAGGTCTACGAAACCTGCGCCACAGTTAAATCTTCGAAGAACTCCATTTAAAAAGTTGAAAAAGAGTAAATAGAAAGTAGACTTGGCAATGTCGCTTGATTTTCTCGAGTGCCAACCTGCGTCTGTGAAAAAACTCGATAAACCTAAATCATGGCCAACCGCGATACTTTATAAAAGTGAATGGAGTATAGTTTACATGTTCTTCTAGTTGTTTGATGTGGTTATTTTTGTCTCTTCCACTCAGGGCCGTATCTAGGGTGTGGCCAAGTGGCCCCCGCCACAGGCGCAAGGTCCGCAGGGGCGCCAAAAAATATCAAATGAAAAAAAAAATTTGGGCGCCAAAAAAATTCAAAGAATAGAAAATAGAAGCGCCAACAAAATATTCGAGATAACATGTCACGGTTTTCATGTATACGCCAAAAATATTTTTTTGCGTAAGGAGCGATGTCGCGACTCCGCCAGGTAGGATGTGAAAATAAAAATAGGTAAATATCCATAGGTTAGGTTAGGTTAGCACGGTGGTTCGTAAATATCCATATTATTGTGTATTATTTCGAATTTGTGACGGAAATATCTGAATAATATTATTATTCATTATTATTTCATTAGAAGTTTTCGAGGAAGGAATTGCGATACAAATTCAAAATTTCGTATTTTTGTTTTAGAGTACATGAAGTCAATTTGTAAAATATTTTCAAGCGGAATCTACTTCCGGTTCTACCGGAAACGGATGTGATTATTTCAAATGGAACACCCTGTATACTAATACATATTTCAATTCTTCGTTTAATTCTGCAATGATTTGATGTATGATATGCGCAACCACATCAAGCGATTGTTGGGTTATTGCCTGATTCTCGAATTTTTTGACAGAAAGATTGTCACAGATTAGTGTTTATATCTTCAAAATCCCTCATTGTAAGAATTTTTTTTTGAAACAGTGAGACATAAGAAAGTACGCTGATACTGCTTCTTGTATAAATTATGAGGAAATATTATACAGGGTGCCTGAAACAGGGCTTCAAAGTGAGCCTCGTTAAAATTACGAAATCTATTTTTTTTTTCAAATGGGAACCATATAATTTTATAATTCTGATCGATTGCTCGTCCAAAACAAGTTAGAGTGTGCCAAACATTTCATGTCTTTAAAATGAGTATTTTCGCCGCTATCGAATAAAATTCGAATTTCACGACTAGCTAGGTTTTTTCGTCTGAACATCAGGTTTATCAAGGTAATTTTCAAGTAAGCTATGTCAATAGTAATAATTTGTCAGTTTTAAACTAAAATTTCTTTATTTAGTCATCATTCATTATCTGCTCTGTTTGTTTGTCACATTTGCCGCAAATAAAGAACAGACTTTTGATATATCATTCTGGTGTACCTTTACATGGTCGCCCGCAGGGGGGGGGCAGAAGAGGCCATGGCCCCCCCTGAGATTTGTATGGCCTTATCGTTTTTCAGCTTAACACCCTCAATATTTCAATAATTTTCATTTTGCTCCCCCTGAGAAAAATTTTGGCCCCCCCTGAGAAAAATTTCTGCGGGCGCCCATTGTGCCTACTTTTAAATAGACGAGCATACCACTCAATTCGACAGAATTTCATGAATAAAGCCAGGTTTGTCCCATCAGTCAAATTCAGTGGTATGCTGGCTATATCAAAGTAGGCTATGTTAGAAATTGTTATTCTTACTTATTTTTATTGATCAAGCACTATGCAGAACAAGCATTAATAAAAAGGTACACTAGAATGATATGACAAAAGTCTGTTCTTTATTTGCGGCGAATGTGACAAATAAACATAGCAGATAATGAATGATGACTAAATAAAGAAATTTTAGTTTAAAACTGACATAGCTTACTTGAAAATTACCTTGATAAACCTGATGTTCAGACGAAGAAACCTGGCTTTAGTCGTGAAATTCGAATTTTATTCGATAACGGCGAAACTACTCATTTTAAAGACATGAAATGTTTGGCACACTCTAACTAGTTTTGAACGAGCAATCGATCAGAATTATAAAATTATATGGTTCCCATTTGAAAAAAATGAGATTTCGCCGTTTTAATGAGGCTCACTTTGAAGCCCTGTTTCAGGCACCCTGTATAATATTTCCTCATAATTTATACAAGAAGCAGTATCAGCGTACTTTCTTTTGTCTCACTGTTTCGAAAAAATTTCTTACAATGAGGGATTTTGAAGATATAAACACTTATTTGTGACAATCTTTCTGTCAAAAAATTTGAGAATCAAGCAATAACTCAACAATCGCTTGATGTGGTTGCGCATATCATACATCAAATCATTGCAGAATTAAACGAAGAATTGAAATATGTATTAATATACAGGGTGTTCCATTTGAAATAACGAAGTTCACATCCGTTTCCGGTAGAACCGGAAGTAGAATCCGCTTGAAAATATTTTACAAATTGACTTCATGTGCTCTAAAACAAAAATACAAAATTTTGAATTTGTATCGCAATTCCTTCCTCGAAAATTTCTAATGAAACACTTAAAAACATCACCCTATATATGTATATATAACATATATATTTAGTTTATTCAAAACTAAAAAAAAAATTGAAACATGATGAAAAAAATCTACGCCAATTTGGGGGCGCTGAAGAAAATCTTGCCACAGGCGCAGTAGTACCTAGATACGGCCCTGCTTCCACTCATCGATTTCATTCGGTTGTGGAAGGTGAAATTTCCAAAAAAGAATCAAGAGAATATAATTCTACTATTACTTATATTCGTTATTCAACCAAAATTTCCTCCTTCACGAATTTTGAAATGTAAAAAAGTGATATGCCGCCATGTTCGTCTCCATTTCTGCTGACGTAATTGGTGCTGCGTTGACTAACTGACTTTTGATCACCCATTTCGCAAATGCTGGAATAGGTAATCAAGACATTTTCCGTTTGATAGCTAATGAATAGAATGATACCAGTGGACTCGAACAATTAATTAATTTGAATAAAACTTGTTTTTCAATTCCCGAAGTCTCTTCATCGGCTGCTGAATAGGGATGTTGAAAAGAAATTGAATGCAATGAAAATCTGAAATCCAATTTCTTTATTTTATATTATAAAACCTACCTGTATTCAAAAACTATATAATAATGTTTCAAATAAGGAATATATTATTGAATTCAAATTTAAATCTAAAAATTATCTACACATTTTCGCAACTACTTGCGGCCATTATTAAATAAAATCTGCAAAAAAACTATTTCTGTGCAGTTTAATGATCACATGACAATCCCATAGATAATTCGATTCGATTTTTTGCCGCGAGCAGTTGGAATTTGGGAGAATATATTTTGTACCTAAATATATATCTTTTCATCTCCAAAATATGGAATAACAGAATATTTAACAAAGCATAAGTGTGAAAATAAATCCAATTATTCTCATAACAAGATAATCATCGATGGTGAATATAAATTACATAAAATTATTGAATGTTGAACAACTGAAGGATAAAAATATTTCAAATAACTTTTCAATGATCATCCCGAATAAAAATAGATGTGAATTTAAATAACATAAATATTAGTTCAAGTATGATCAATAAAAATAATACTTGTATATAAATAAGTTGACTAAACATCGTGAGTCTGCAGGTATTATTGAGTTTCATCTTGTTTTACACAGTCACCATAGAATTTTGGCTGAAAAATTAAGTACATTATTAGATAGGAAATATGTATGCAGAATATCTTCAAATGGGACATCTTCGCAAATACATCTTCTTCGAAAAATAGACACATTATTTTTCTTATTTATTTTTGAATCCTATTTTGCTTCAAGTTTTCTGTTAATTCTCATTTGGTTCTCATCAAATGTTCTTGTGATTTTGAAAAAAGTAATAGACCCTCGTCGTACCTGTTCAGAAATATTGTCAATACACTTGGAAAACGAAATTTTTCATAACTACCACTGCAACTACCATGAAGTTTTATTAACTACGTTTTGAAAAATGTCAAGAGATCAGCGAATATTAATAATTGTGTTTTCATATAGCGATGGACGTGTCCCGCTATATAAAAAAAAATGAGATGATGGGAGTGATGGGTATAATAATATAGTGTTCAAATGAAACAGATCCAGACATCAGTTTTATCAATCTCTTTAGAGGGTATCACTGGTAGCCTAAATTCGTAATCGCAACGAAATTCCACCTGTGCCCGAATCGAATGGTAGAACCGGAAGTAGATTCCGCTTTAAAATATTTCACAATTCAAGTTCATGTACTCCAAAACAGAAATAAAGAATCTCGAATTCGTATCAAACT
Source organism: Adalia bipunctata (assembly GCA_910592335.1). NCBI lineage: Eukaryota > Metazoa > Arthropoda > Insecta > Coleoptera > Coccinellidae > Adalia > Adalia bipunctata. The sequence continues at coordinate 5,322,893 of OU342949.1, read as the reverse complement.
TCGTTCCTCGAATACGTCTAATGAAACACGAAATACCGAAATATTGAAAGTGAACCTAGCGACGATGCTATGATATATATTCTCATTCAAACTATACAGGGTGTTTCACCATGAACTGGACAAACATATAGCCGTGTATATCACATGTGAAACCTCAGACAAAGGTGTCTAAGTGTGAAACTCATTTTCGCCTTACGACATATATCCCGTTTTCGAAGCATAAGCGAGATACAGGGTGTTTAATGTCAACTTTGAGCTATATTCTGATAACTGTGGTAAGTTATGCTAGACCTTTGAAATAACGGTTTCTGGTCACATCATAGTATCCTTAGTGCTCAACAATTCAATTGCGGTGAATAATTCTGGAAAAAATTCGAAATGGTGGAAAGTTAGAATTTTTATTTTCGATTGGATAGCATTATTCAACATACTCGATTTTCTTAGATTTTCCGTTTCAAAATTGAGCTCAACTGAACGAGAACAATTCCTGAAGATGCCAGACATTCGAATTGGCGAAACGCCGAGAATAAATAAACGACGACATCCGGAATGCTCGAAGAAAAAAGATCAAATGACGCCAAGAATCTTACTGACACAAGCCATTCATGTGTGTTTCAATACGGTAAACAACATGACTCCATGAAACCAAAGACAGCTTCACTAGAGTGGACTCTGTGAAGGCAATAAATTAGCAAATTACAAATGATTTCAAGTATATATGTCCCAAATAAATACCAAAATCGAGATCCAAAACAAAATGACAAAACTATTCGCTAAGGGTTGATCACATTTACTTCAACAAATATAAATAGAATCATCACGCCAGGAAACTAAAAATGCCGAAGGTAGTGTTGAAAAAGCAGAGACAAAGTATAAGGAAGTGCTACATAGAATTGAAATCTGCTCATTCAAAAAGTATCCCTGATAATTTGGAATCAACAATTTATCACACGCTATCCAACATTTTTAACGTATGTGAGTGAAAACCAAGGTATTATATTTTATAAGAATAGATATTTATTTTTTAACTGCAAATAAATACAATAAGGAGTGAAAGAGACGACAAAGAATTTACTTCTATTGGTGCACCCAAAAAGACACTGACTGAAAACTTTATTTTAAAAAAATATCTACAACGACAAATTTGGAATTATAATTCGAAAAATGAACATTTTTCGATTGATACTCTACTCACTTTTGCAAAAGAACATTTGGAATATAAAGGAGGATGGACATCACTTCTCAAAATTAGAAAATCAATGGGTTACAAACACAAAAGGGTAAATGAACGCAAAGTTTTATGTGAAAAAAAAACATTTTGTTGCAGCCAAAATGACTTTCCTGCGCAAATTTTTACAGAATAAATCTCTAGATGAAAATATCAGATTTGTGTTTCCAGATGAAACTTGGATTTACCAAAAGGGTACTTCAGTTCGTCGATGGACACCTGAATCTGATATAATGGGCAATCCATCCAAAATTAAGTCAGAAGGGGTTTTTAGAAGGTTGTGATTTCATTTTAGATTCAAAAAACAATGACCGTGACTATCACAAGACAATGGCCAGTGAAATTTTTCAAAATTGGGTTATTAATCAACTGACAATGTACCATATCATTTGGTTCAATCAGATAAACCACCCACATTTTCCAGCAAAAAAAGTGAGATGCAAGATTGATTGATTGAAAACAAGATTGATTTTAATCAAAATTTTACCAAGAAACAACTTTGGAATTTGATATTACCTCATCGAACTGACAGACAGAGACGATATGTAGTTGATGACCTTTTGAAGGAGCATGGGCATGAGGTTCTTAGATTACCCCCATACCATTGTCAGTTCCATCCTATTGAAATGGCATGGGCGTTTTGTAAGAACTTCTATAACAAAAACATAAATTCGCATCCCTATACAAAGGATAGAGTGTTGAATTTATGGAGTCTGGCTCTTTCAAAATGTACATCAGATATGTGGCAAAATTTTTATTTACATTGTGAAAGACACAGAGGACTGGACGAAATACATGGGTAATCTTCCAATAGCAGATATTCCTCCTTTATTATTTCATTGGGGGAATTTGATTCAGATTCAGAATTTTCTGAGGATGACTCTGACTCAAACAATGATCTAATCACTAATGGATATGGAATAATATGTAGTGGAAATTCTGAGAACTCGTCTCTTCCACTTAAAATGGGGAAATTCAAAATGGATGGAGGTTCAAAAACTCCGAAAGGAACATTACTAGTGTAATTTCGAAAGAACCCTTTATCCGGCAGTGTGAAAGACCTGGCGTTTGGATGTCGAATGCCCTCCTTATTCAGCTAGTACTGTATAGAAGATTTTCTACGATCAAGGAGGTTCAACTGAATCAAACAAAATTACAAAAATCCTATACTATGGAAAAGGAAGTTGCTGCAAACCACCTAGATAGAAAAATAACCAATTAGAAATCTGGGAAAGAATTTCTCAATATCAGGGACATGAAGCATTCTTCTTAAACCTGAGGATCTGAAAATAATTGCTTGGAGGGCCAGATTTGGTCGGAAGACCTTCCCCGACCCTGAAATGAAAAGTGGGCCCTAATATCAAATTTCCGTTCGACAAAAAATGCTTCAGTGCAAACACCAGGGTTTTATCTATCCTAATATACACTGATAGGCAATATCGACTGATTATCATGAAACTGGACACTGCGCAAAAAAATTAACGCACATTATGGAAATCTCGAATTTGTTCTACAACTGAAGGTATTCTCAATGATAATTATTTTTATCAGAATTATGCATGCATATGTTATCCACTTTCAACGTTTTTCTTCAATACAGATGTTTTCTCCCAGCAGGAATAAAAAAGATGATATTATCAGATTTTGAATGTATTGGCTCCATTCTAAAATCAGTTGTTCTCGATCAATTCTAGTGATCAATAGTTTTTCTTTCGTTTGATTTTCTACACTCGATCGCTATGCAACGCGAAACACGCAATTTGACCCAAGAGGAATGTGCCCAAGCGGTAGTTTTGCGAGAAGAAGGGTGGACATACACAAGAATTGCAGAAAGGTTTGGAGTTTCCCATTCAAGTGTGTCCAGAATGTTGCAGCGATTCAGAGGGACAGGTATGAATGTCCGAAGACCAGGACAGGGTAGACCACGGGTAACAACTGCCATTCAAGAACGTTACTTGAGAGTTCCTTCGTTGAGACAACGGTTTGTAACAGCTCGCCTCCTTCAAAATCAGCTTGAGCAAACTCTTGAGGTGCAAATTAGCACTCAGACAATAAGAAATCGCCTCAGAGAATACGATTTAAGGCCTCGTGCCGCGGCAAGAGGCTCAACTCTTACCCCAGCGCATCGAAGGGCGCGTTTGGATTTTGCGAGCGAGCATATCCATTGGAAAGAGGCCGATTAGGAAAGAATTCTCTTCACATATGAGTCTATATTCTGCCTCTACCATTGTGATCGACGTTCCCTTGTATACAGACGTCCACATAAAAGATATGCTCAGTGCAATTTCCTGAATACTACTGGTTTCGGGGGAGGATCGAATATGGTATGGGGTGGAATATCTTTGACTGCTCGCACATACCTAGTGGTCGTTGATAATGAAGCTATGAATGCTGATAAGTATATAAGGAACATTCTTGAAGAGCATGTGGTGCCATTTGCTCCATACATTGGTGAGAATTTCATTTTTATGGACGATAATGCCAGACCCCATCGTGCGCGCATCGTTCAGGAGTACCTTGAAGAGGTTGAAGTTTCTCGAATGGAATGGCCAGCAAGAAGTCCAGATCCCAATCTGATTGAGCAGGTTTGGGACAACCTCAATAGAAGGCTGAGAAGTTCAGAAAATCATCCAGCTACTCTTAATGACTTAGGAATCCAACTCGGAGAAATCTGGGAAGGATTAGATCAGAACATTTTAAGATCACTCATTTTGAGTATGAACCGTCATTGCCGAGCTGTAATTAACGCAAGGGGTGGAAATACCAAGTATTAAATCACTTATAAGCATTTCAGTATTTTGAAAATTGCTCATTTCTCTTCTTCCACATTAGATTCGGTGAAATCCTGAATTTTTCTTCCATTTAATGTGTCTTGTTTCGTTCAAAACCTTCCCGAGAGAACATAAAAAATAAGTTATAAAGTCAATGTAGAGTTAACTTTCATTAAAATTGAGATTTTCAGAATGTGCGTTAATTTTTTTGCGCAGTGTATTTTGACATATTGGATGAAAATGTGAAAGTACAGTTTCGATGCCACATATGAACCGCTACTTATCGGAACCAATTGGCTTAAATATTATTTTTCAAAATGATGCATGCACTATATGGGATGATAATAATATTAAATGCGGTTCATTGTATCTCGAGTGCATAATCTACTTCTTGATGTTAATTCTCAAAAAATGAGTTATGTATGAAATTTCTCAGCTGAGAAGCCAACTTTGGTAATCCCCAACTAGATTGCCTGTCACCGGCCTGTGATTTAGTCTAAACTAAATCAAGAATAATTTCAATGTCCTTTTTTGTGATATTGATGGTTTTTTTTATAGACTGTAAACTCCTTCATCACTGTAAATAAAACAAAAAAGGACAACGGTATTCTCTACTTTGTTGAAAATGTCGATGATCAATGAGATTACTTACAGATTCTAAATGTCCTTTTGCAGTTTCCTCATCGTCGTCTGAGTCTTCTTCTCCAGAAGTATCAGCATTTATCCGATCTGAAGGATTTTGAAGTTTAATGTATGGTTTGAAAATTATTTGAACAAACTTACCTTTTTGAGGCACTTCATTGGAGTTATTGGACTTTATCGACGTGAGAAGGTCGTAACAATGAAGACAAACTCTAAGAGGTTTCGAACTCTGATTGGGAAGTAAAAATCTCTTATTGGAACAGGGTCCACAAACAACAGCACCGCACTTCCTACAATGATGCTGAAAGAGAATTTATTTATTCGAACCATTTTTATTTATCTTTCGATTCGTGTAGATCTCACAAACGAAAGGAAAGTTTGTAGAAACACTCACCCTTCTATTTATTAACGTGAATTGAGTTTTTTTACAATGCATACAATTTGGAGCTTCTACATCTGGAACCCATACAGCTGCATGTTCCTCCACTGCTTTTTTGCCACCTATAAATGTAAATCTTAATAAGTAATGAGACTTCAGTAGTGCGGACTTCTGTACATGATTTTTGAAAAGACGAATATTAGGAGTTCTCGTATGAGTAGAAGGAGGCAAAACAAAAAATTTTAGAATTATTGTCTGCCTTTTTGTAAAATCGTTTGTGCATCACGCAGAACTAATGCGCGGATTTTTTTGTGATTTTAAGATTTGTTCCTGAAATTATAGAATTGAAAACTGGATAATTTCTTTTAGTTTTCATTAACTTTCAGCGGATATACCGTTAAGCGGCCTACAAACAACATGGTTGGCAACGAGTGAAAGAGGGTGTTTTGGGTCAGTTTGAAATTAAAAATGATTTGTTAACTATTATTGATCCTGAGCCTTACACAGTGCAAGAGTACCTAAATGCCTCTTTGTGATTGCTGAATGTAAATTTTTTGTTTTGACTGTATTTCGTTCTGCTAATGTATACCTATGGTATATATTCGTATATGTCGGATTATCGAAATAAACGGTATTGCTACTACTCTACTAAATCTATATATTTGTGAAGGTCGAAAAATACACCTATGGAAAGGAAAATTTGGGCAAAATGGTGTTCTCGGTTTCCACATTCTAGTATGATGATGCTGTCATTTCAGGTCCTGAAAAAGCTGCTCCAATAACCCTAACAACTGATTTTTTACATATCAAAAATTTCATTCCTATATACGTCATGATATAGACGCATAGAAACTCTGGTTAACACGACTCCCAAATCAAAATCGTGACAAAAAATTGTAGATCAAAACGGCACTCTAGATTCGAGATCGGGTCCTACTTCCGAAATAATCTGCAAGATTTCAGGGTTGAGCGCGACCCCTTTCAGAAGAAATGAAAAGTAGGACCCTATCTCAGATTTTCGATCCACAAGAAAGTCTTAAACAAAATCCTTATTACCAGGTATTCTATGCATCTATGTCATGTTTAAAACCATTTCATCCAATATTTTTTCGTAATACGTGAGAATATACAGGGATTGCGTACCACTTATTCGGCAATGAAAATAAACAAATTATATAAAATTATTGTCTAAGAATTATTGCTCTAAAGAGTCTTTAGTACCGAATGAGTTCTGAAGACAAAATTTTATAATTGTAACTGGGATTTTTCTAGAGAAGGTGTAGGTGGTCCTGAGGCTTGAAGGGAAAAATGTTGTGATGGGAATAGAGTTAGAAGGACGTAGCAAGGGACGGTGGAAAGACAGGTTACTTGTTGAGGAAATGTAATTCTAATTGGTTCGAAGCAAGCAAGCCCTATGGCCTTTTGGGCGTAGATTCGTTTTGTGTCTTTCCCATAATGCAGAGTACAGACCTGAGCATGTTTTCCAAATTTACATTCGGGGGTCTCTAAAGTAATCGGGAAGACGTAAACATTCGATTTATTATTAAAAAAAAAGAATGAAATGAACAAGTACTACATCCTCAAGGCAAATGACCAAAACAAAATCACAGTCGATTATAGGCATTCTTGAAGGTATTGGTACTAGTTGCGTCGACTATACTGTCAGGAAGATGATTTCAATGTCGGAATACTCTATTGGTTAAAAACCATTGTCTTTCAGATGTTCGAAATATCTCTCTACCAATGTCATTTGATCTTTTTGCGAGCATTTTGGCCGTCGTGGTTTATAAATGACTAGTATGGGCCAGCAGATCTGCCTTTCAAGTAGTTATCCTCATCGGTAGAACTCGGGTGATTTTATAGGCAAAATGTCAAAGTTTGATCAATTTTCCTGAACTAATGGAAAAATTATGGAAAATATGAATACCAAGCTATTTTGCATTTAATTTTCCTCTTTCGATCCGTATATTTACATTACACTTTTATCGAGTTTAAAATTGCCCTTTTTCTCGGATTTTTTCGCGATTTTTGCGAATTTAAAAAAAATACTTCTTCTTCGCCTAGAGAATCGAAATTTCACCCACGTATGAATCGATTATTCCTCTTTTCGACACTGAAAAAATTTCCTCACCGTATCGCAGCTTCGCTGCGATTTTAAAATTCTTCTGGGCCCACTTTTCGACAGATTCCCTCGGGCCGGTCCACCGAGTTACCATTTCAGTATAGTATAGAACTAGTATATGGGCCAGCAGATCTACCTTTAAAACAGTTATCCTTATCGGTAGGCCTCCGGTCGCGGAATCTGAGCGCAGTTATCAGATTGTGTTTTGGGCATTCCCTATAGAAGGCTGTGGCCAAACTCTGACAGCTTACAGCTACAATGTCAAATAGTTCTCTGTGATCTCTGCAGATCGGGCGATTTTATAGGAGAAATGTTAAACTTTGATCAATTTTCCTGAAGAAATGGGGAAATTATGGAAAATATCTGAGAAAAAGTTTTATCGAGTTTAAAATTGCCCTTTTTGCAGAATTTTCTCGCGATTTTCGCGAATTTTTTTAAAATACTTCTACGTCGCCTAGAGGATCGTAATTCCCACCACGTACGAATCAATCATTCCTCTTTCCGACCGTGTAAAAATTTTTCTGGACCCACTTTTTCGACAGATTCCCCGGGCCGGACCACAGAGTTACCGTTTTAGTATAATATAGAACAATAAACGATGGCCGCGAAAGCCTTAACAAATTCATCTCTCTACCAAGCTTGAACAAATGGCCATGAAGATGTTTCCGATTCAATGTGAACAGATCCCATATCTGAACGCCAAAATGACCATGAACGGCTTTGAAAGTATACAGGGTGTTTCCTAATTGAATGTCAATATTTATAGGGGTGATTTTTAGGCACATTTTAAGAAAAAACTCCATATAATATATGTCCTAAACGTTTTACCTTTTGAGATACAGGGTGGTAAAGTTGTTTTCAAAAATAAATCATTCATTATTAATATCTACATTACCACTTCGGATATTCCAATGAAATTCGTCATACATGTACTATGAATCAAGAGGCATTTTTTATGTATCCCTTTTTTTTCCACCAGTGACATAAATATTGACATTCAATTAGGAAACACCCTGTATATCAGATCTCCTCGAAATCTTCTGTCCTCGAATGTATGTTGACTATTCGTAGCCTCTCATCATAAGAAGGACGCATCGAACCATAGAGAAGTCTGGTGACCCATCTTTACAATAGAAGTACAGAAATGAAAAATAGTGTTTGAGGTGTTCGGATGTGATGTATGTATAATTTTGATCCGAAGATGAAAAAGTGGATTATAGTGAGCACCATTGAAAATATTGGGAAGGAGATAAATATTTCAAAATCGAAGAAATTATGCACACAAAAAATCATTAATCGAACTCCCATAATTATAAAAGCATAATCGCGGGGTTATGCTAGTATTAATAATCAATGCACTGAGAATAGTGATTCGACAATAACGTCTACAAATTATTTAAGGAACTAACATGGCGACGATGTTCACCTAAATATATTTCGACTGAGATTTTCCATACAGTGGAGGAAGAAATTGAAAGATTCTTTTTCCAAATTGCCCTCCTATTGTTCGAGGTGCCCACTTTGTACAAACACCGGCCTAGGCTCTAGACCTAGAGTCTAGACTTCTAGAGGATGAAATAATTAAGGACAATGAAGAGATATCCTTTTTCATTCATGAAACTTACTTTTTCTTAGAAGATCTTCGATACATTTATTTATATGAGCCATCCATTCAGTCTTTTCCGTAGCTGTGGCTGCATATACTGCGAAGGATTTTGAAGTGGTTCGTATCAGCCACCCATTTCTATATTCTGAAAAGAGGAAAAAATCAATACCACCATAAATTAGTTTTGAGATTAATGCTAACAAGCAAAGTATACCTACGCAAGCAGGAAAGGGTTAATGCAAAAATTTCTCAAAAATGCTTCTTAATTTATTCACCCCTTAGTGAATAGGTACTTACGATTATCATCTTCCAAACTTTCTAATTTCACTTCTTCTAAGGGAATTATATGCTGTTTATTGTATTTCTTCTTATTTATTACAATATTGCCGTATACAAGAATGTCGTTGAATAAAAAGAACTGTCTCGTCTTGGGTTTCTTCCTACACATTTTTGTGAGTACACCTTCGCCAACCAGAACTCTACCAGGAACTCCTAAAGGCTGCAAATAAATTAGGCATAAGATTATCATAAATGTTAATGAGTAAAATCTGAAATTGTTGAATCATAGACCATCCTAACTTGAAATAAAGGTAGTTCGAAAAACTACTTTTATTCACAGATCACGAATTTTTTCAACGCGCTCAATACAATAGTATGTTATTTTATAAGGAGGAGAAGTGTCACTTTTCATGGCGAGCTTTAGTTTGCCCGCCGAACGTAGTGAGGCGGGTTATTGAAAGCGAGCCATGAAAAGTCACTTCTCCTTCGAATGAAATATGTTATTTTATTTTCAAACATCTTGAAATTCCTGGAAATCTGAATAATATTGACATTTACGATCGTTATAATTGAGTGAAAAATGTAACATTTGTATAGTTACGGTTGTCTTGCAAAATTAGTCCCTTGCATAACAACACTTTTCCTGCCGCCGCACAGTGGGGCAGAAACCATCTAAATGTGATATCAAATATATCATTCAAATCAAAGTGCCAGAATGCATTTAGTACAGTCAATCTGTCGAAAAAAATATAAAAATGGGCTAATAATTTCCAAGTGGATGAAACTTGGTAAGTCGTTAGAGACTAATGAAAGGAAGCTTACCTGTGACTGGCCAGGGCCACCTATTCGGGGATTCAAAAAAAACTCAAAAATATTTTGAAATGCATTTTTCTCGAAAACTATGCATTTCACAGAAAAATTTATTGAACAAAAAATGTAGAGGACATCTTTATATACAATTAATGTCATTGGTGCTATGTTGTAAAACAAAAAATGTGCGCAGTAGGTGGCGCTTAAGTTCCCAAAAAAGTGTTTTTTCAATTTTTCGTCCAGAAATTTTTATTTTTCAGTTACGATTCAAATGGAAAAATTGTTCCTTTCAATTTTTTAAACAACTTTTATTTTAAAACTTTTCTCGTACGACTTACCGTTTCAAAGTTATAGTGGCATAGTATTAACTAGTATGGGCCAGCAGATCTACCTTTTAAGTAGTTATCCTCATCGGTAGAACTCGGGTGATGTTATAGGCGAAATGTCATATTTTGATCAAGTTTCCGGAAGAAATGGGAAAATTTTGGAAGAAATGAATACCAAGCTATTTTGCATTGACTTTTCCTCTTTCGATCCGTATATTCACATTACGGTCAGGATGTCTGTGGAAAAAGTTTTATCGAGTTTAAAATGACCCTTTTTGTCGGATTTTTTCGCGATTTTCGCGAATTTTTTTAAAATACTTCTACTTCGCCTAGAGAATCAAAATTTCACCCACGTATAAATCGATTATTCCTCTTTTCGACCGTATAAAAATTTCCTCACGATATCGCAGCTTCGCTGCGATTTTAAGATTCTTCTGGACCCACTTTTGGACAGATTCTCACGGGCCGGTCCACCCAGTTACCGTTTCAGTATAATATAGAACAAAAGGGCCGAATCATAGAGCTGCCCAATTCTTCTAGGAACGTACATTTTTCAGTTGCTATGTAAGTTTCGGAGAGTAGTGACAGCAAAACTTTGCTCTGTGAAAATGAGTGAAAATATTCCTGTTTGTTTTATTTGTGATGTTGTGGATGATGTGCGTCATGTGGGTGTCAAATTTTCACTTCAACAAGCTGCAGCTCTGAAACGGTAAGTCGTACGAAAAAAGTTTTAAAATAAAAGTTGTTTAAAAAATTGAAAGGAACAATTTTTCCATTTGAATCGTAACTGAAAAATAAAAATTTCTGGACGAAAAATTGAAAAAACACTTTTTTGGGAACTTTAGCGCCACCTACTGCGCACATTTTTTGTTTTACAACATAGCACCAATGACATTAATTGTAGATAAAGATGTCCTCTACATTTTTTGTTCAATAAATAAATTTTTTTGAATCCCCGAATAGGTGGCCCTGGCCAGTCACAGGTAAGATTTCTTTCATTAGTCTCTAACGACTTACCAAATTTCATCCACTTGGAAATTATTAGCCCATTTTTAGCCAGATTGACTGTACTAATTGAATTGATGATGAAACGATGGATCGACTATTATGGAACCAAATTTATGCAACTTTTATGGAAATAGAAGGAAAAATTTGGTTTTCATAGGGTTTTATTAACATAAATGAAAAAAAAAACAGTCAGTTGAAAATACTCCACACAGTTTTTCGGTCAATAAATCTTATATTTCCCAATTTCCGTCATCTTCTCAATTTGGGGACTATCAACAGAGCTTGCCATGGGCGCTCGCAGGGGGGCCAGAGGGGTCCATGGCCATGAGAAAATGTTGGCCCCCCCTGAGAAAAATTTCTGCGGGCGCCCATGGAGCTTGCTATTTTTCCTAAGAAGGCAGCAGCTCGGGCAGTAGCAGATCCAAAACTTCCGCTGGAATTGTTTCCCTTCTTCTTTTTGGAAGTGATCTATGACTTGTTATAATCGGGTCAGATGAAATCAGAAGTCGATAAAATATGTCTTGTTTGGTCTTGACTTCATGAAAATTAGAACAACCAAGTCCATCCTAGACATTTTCAGAGTTTTCTTTTGAGAACCTGACACAATTTTAAAAAATTACTATCGTCCTTTTCGACTACAGGTATCAACTTCATAGCTAATAATTCAAAAAGGGGCAAAAAGGGGCAGCTGTTAGGGAGCTGATCTTCTACTAGAAACTCAAGAGCATCGTTATTGAAAAAAAAATGTATTTGGAAGCTCTTGGAAAGTTTCTTTCGCATCATTATTTCATCTTTCAATGGCAACAAAAAAAATCCGAACAGGACAACTTTCAACGCAAATGATCAGACTTTAAACAAAATATTATATTGAAAATATATAAACAAAAACGAAGTACATAGATTCAGATTAATCCTCCATAGCGTGCATTTGAATTTTCAGATCACAGCAGAAATTATGGTCAACAACAATAATATGTTATTTCGCGTCAATTGAAAAAACTTTCAACACATGAATTGAAAACGAATTTCAATTCAAAATTAGAAAAGAATGAAATACATTAGAACTCTTCCGGTGCGTGAATTCAGTGGACTGATGTTTAAAGTCAATTGTAGAATAACAATTGACATTTCATGGGTAGTATGATTTTTGGAATTAATATCACATTTAGATGGTTTCTGTCCCATAGCAACTATTTCTCCGCCTAGGCGGAGAAATAGAACTTCTCTGTGATCCTGTCAGTCTAGAAATGACGTTGTTATCGAACGTTTGGAAATAAAATAATTTATTTACCAAATTAAATCAAATTGATTTTTCCATCTGAAAAGAAGAAACATTAAATGAATGTTCTGTGTTCTGGATACTAAAATATAGAACAAAATACTTTTTGGGCTTGATTATCGGTGTATGCAGTTGTCCGGTAGGATTTTCCTGGGAAGATTTATAAACATCAATCACGATCCACGAATTAATAATGGCTTCAACAATTTGACAAACGAATACCTTAGTTTATTTTTCGAAATCGCCACCAGGTCTTAACCATCTAAAGAACTTGTAAAGCCATTCGAAATAGGCATTGAAAATGATGGCCAAGAGAAGCTTTTATACACCTCACGAGATAAGTCATGACCCGCCAGATCCCCAGACTTGAATGCTTTCTTATACTAACTGGATTCATGATAATTATGATTTTTCTGAGGATTCAGAGAGAAGCGTTCAAAATTTGTTCCTCAGAATCTACAAAACTGAAAGAGACCATAAAGTTTAGTATAACAATAAACACAAATTTTCAAACTAGGAGTGGCCCGAAGAAAAAACGTTCTGGAGGAAAACAGTGGACATTGTTCCAGAAAAAATATCACCCTATAGATTTGCAATCGAAATAATATATGTAATATCTAATCCAAATTTCAGTTGAATATCTTGTGAAATGCAGACACTATAAGAAAAAAACTTGAGCAAATTCAACGTTTAACACCATGCATCTCGGAAACAAAACTTTCACGGTCCCATGTTTATGGGACTTTTTCCTCAAAACTATGCATTTTCGTTTGTACCACCAATTTAGCAACACCCTGTATAATACATAGTTGAACCTGGAGATATGTGATTCCTACGTAGATCACTTTTTAGGAATGGTTTAAACCAATTTTTTCCAGCTATAAATATGAAACCTATTTCAAATATACTCATTTTTTCATCCCAATAAATTCATAACCTAAAGGCATTTAGGTACTCTTGAATAATAAGTACCTTACACATATAATAATAATATTATTGAAAATATAAAAAAAAGCAATCGGAGAATCATTTTAACGTATAATCTCAATTCGTGCTCCACGATTAAAATCGCCAAATTAGATGCGATCACGTGGTTTATAGAATCATCTTGACTGAATCCGAGCTGCGATACACTAATTATTGTGAACCATTTCTCTCATAAAAGAGGAAATTCATTATGTAGATAGAAAGAAAAAATAAAAACATCCCTTTTTCTACAAATAGGTTTTTCGTCAATACAACTAGAATAAGGACTAATTTGAAAAAAATTAATTATCAGTGTGCTATATTATGTTTGAATTTTTATCGAATTCTCACATTTTGTGATTGTAATTGTGCATTTTTTGAAAGAATTCTGTTGCAAATGATATAACTGAGTTACTGATCGATGTTGATATTTTGAGAATTCTGACTACAGCACGTACTCACCTTCCACGAAGACGAGAGGAGAATGGAGCAGGAAAAATGCTTTTGTCCACAACTATCTAGTTCTAGAATATTTTCACTTCAAAGAGTTCAAAGAGCCGTCAGAATAATTGCTGGTCTGAGATACAGGGAAGATTGTAGGGCTACCTACCCTAAACTAGGTATTTTAACTTTTCCTAGTATTCATATCATGAAAGCATTGATTTATGTCCATAAAAATAAACATAAATTTGCCCTAAATTGAAGTTGCCACGTATAGGATATACGTCAGAGATCTTTTAAAGACAGTTTTTTATAGACTGACCTTGTCGCAGAAGAGTCCTTTATACAGGGTCTTTCACGAGGAACCTCACCCATATTTATACGGGAAACTAGTGAACGTATTTTCATGAAATTCAGCACTTATAAGTATTTCACGATGCTGATGAAATCTAAAATATTTTCAAGGCATGAGCACCTCCGGTTTTTCCGGAAATGACGTCAACTTCCGTTTTTCAAATTAGAACACCATTTTTTTATTGCAGAAATAGATTCCTTAAAAAATTTCAAGTTATTTTGATGTAACATTTTTCAGTTTTCGTTGGAAAATTCTCTCTGAGCGGGAAAATTCGAAAAAAAAATCGAAAATAGAGCTCCGCTGAAACAAGAATAACTTCGAGGTTTTTGGATGGAAAATTTTCATTTTTGAGATTTTTCAAGATGTAAGATTGATGTATCCACTTTGAAAATCGAAATCGCGATTCATGATACAGGGGGTGAAAAATTCGCTTTCAAAGATAGGGATGACAAAATCGTGAAAAATCAATTTTTTCGAATTAGAACCCCTTTTTTTATGGCAGATATTGAATCTACGTTAAAAAATAATGTGAGTGTATGCATCACACCCTTGCCCTAAAGTGGATATTAACTCAGAAAATACTCAGAATACTGAGATTTGGGGGGTTCATGAAAAATGATGAGAAAAAATCTAGAATGACAGTGTTGCCTTCCTGAGAGCCAACAAACTACATGGATATTGAATTATATTCTTTTTGCATTGAGGAATTACATCCGAATCTGATCGTGGAACACTTTCTCTTCGTCGAGGTATGAATTTTTTCATAAACAGTTCTTGGGGGCTAACAAACTAACATAAGTATTGCATCTTATTCCTTCGGCATTCAACAGATATCAGAAGCTGATCCTGTAACAATTTCAATTCTGAGAGATATGATTTTTCTCTAATTCTCATAAACAACCCCTCAATTCTCCCCTTCTGAGAACTAACAAATTATTTGAGATACAAGAAACCCTTTTTTTGAGTTATGATTTTTTTCAGAAACAACTCCTTCACCCTTCTGTCCGTTTTTTACTCGGCAATATATTTGCCCTTCCTTTAGCAGAGCTTTACCGAGACTACTTTGAAAGTTACCTGACTAATAAAAATAAGCATTGAAGCAGATATCTGAAACTATTGTAATTTTTATGAAAAAATTC
Source organism: Adalia bipunctata (assembly GCA_910592335.1). Classification (NCBI taxonomy): domain Eukaryota; kingdom Metazoa; phylum Arthropoda; class Insecta; order Coleoptera; family Coccinellidae; genus Adalia; species Adalia bipunctata. The sequence goes on along the minus strand of OU342949.1, from coordinate 5,307,542 downwards.
AGGCAGATCTGCAAATTGGCAGGTAGTTCAATTTATTGTTTGTTTTGCTTCTTGTAGTTTGTTCATGACATTCATATACAGGGTGAGTCTTTGACTTGAACAAATATTTTAACTGTAGATTCATGAGGTCAAAAGAAACCTATTTTTCATTTTTCCGAATTAAGCTGTTTGAAAATGTAACCATTTGTTTATATTTCTCTTTTGAAATTGAGGTGATACATTTAGGAAATATTCAAGCACTGACCTATTTGAAAAAAAAATTACAAACACGATATTTCCTAACAAATACTTAGTTTTGTCCGATTATATCTGCAATTGAAAAGCCATATTTCTTGTACCAAAATAAGTTCCTTCTTCGATCTTCCTGAAGATTACTTTGTGAGCACTAATAACTTTTTCATATTTTCCTCGATGTCCCAAAACTATCTCATAAAGAATTGTTTTACACTAACCTAATCTAAATCCTTTAACCTAGGTCATAGGATTCGAGGTCAATAATGACCTAACCTAACCAACTTCTATGATATTTCACAGAGCAATGGTATAGGCGAAACTGAGGAAGCCGTACGTCCCCTTATCGTTAACGCATGAACTAATTACTAACGCAAGGGCACTAGTTTTGTTTACTTTTTGCTAACTGCGTCTTGGCATTCCTCTTTGGAAATGCCCAACGAGTAGTTCTGATTCTCGCCGATATAGCACTACGATCTTGATTTCAGTCGCCTATAAAGGTGCACTAATGCGAGGTAGCCGGCGCGCAAGACAACCCATTTTATTATTACATATCTCTACATCAAACGTTTTTCCATTTTAGTCTTGACAAAGTTGGTAAACATTATTGTTACCTTGTATCTCTAGATAAGAGAGTTTATGAATTTCAGCTATCCTGTGATATTGAAAACCCAGGGAAGCATCCAGATTATTCTTATGATTTTTTCGTCAATTTTCATCGGGTAAAATTAGGAATAACTCGAAAACGTACGAATACTTTTATTTTTTTAAATGATTACTTCTATCTATATTCTCATTAGAAAAAATAAAGTTGCATTCAATATGTTGTTCACCCGGTATATTTTCCAATTGACGTAATCATTTTCAAAGAATTTGTTCGATTTCGTACAATTTTTGTATGAAATATTTTTATGTATCTGTTTTTGTGACAGAGTTAGAGGGGGGTCAATTTATAGTGAAAAACCCGGTACAAGTCAAAGACTCAGGGTGTATTTTAAGGTGAGGTGATAGTACTCATCGAAATAAGTCATTTTACCGAGAATTTCTTACATGAAATGTTCAATTTAAAAAATGTATAAACATTTTTGGGCATCAATACCTTATTACTACTCTGGCCTGCATATCTCTACATCTCTGCACCAGGTTTATAGCCCGTTCCACACTCATGGCAAGAACCTCGGCCAATTGGGCGGAGTAGAATTCAATGAGACCTCTGGCGGAAAAAAATTGTAATTGAAGCAACGAGTAAAACAATTCGTATTGCATTGTTTTTATTCTGTTTTTTGTCTTCATTGCAGATCAAGTTTGATTTTTTTGTACCTTTTTTAAAGTTTTATACTTTGAATTATGTTGCTGCATAATCGAAACTGTTCTGTATTTGGTTGCACTAGCCGTGAAGGGAAAAATCCCGATTTATATTTCCATAAATTTCCTCCCATGGGAAGAATGGTAAATATTGAAAATGCGTTTGGAGTTCTGGAAAATATATCTCAAAAGGCTTAGGCAATGAAACTAAAAATGGGGAAACCAGTTATAGATAGTATGTCCGTGTGTTCCTTAAATTTTAAAAGGGAAGACTAGTCAAGGTTAGTACCAAGTGTGTAATACATAGTTATAAGTTCATAGTGGATGGTGTAGGTTATATTTCTGAAGGTGAACAATATATAAATGAGTAACATATTCTTCAGGTCTTAGTAAAAAAAAGTATCTTCTTTTAAATGCAGTTCCTTCCTTAAAACTACCACAGTCAAGCCACGAAGTATGTTCCAGAAAAAGAAGAGAAAATAAGTCGGAATTAAAAATTTCAAATGATACTCAATACAAACGTACCTTCCCTGCAACTTTTGTAGATATGACTATATCAAAAATGAAATAAAAACACGAAATCAGACCTAAAACTAAACAGTTAATTGAACGCTTGTTGTACTTTTCACAAACATCAACCATACCTATTACTCCAAAAATAAAAATATTGGGAGTCAAAATTTAGATTAACAACACAAAGCACTTAAGCACAATCAAAGAAAAACCAAAAGTTTCACAAAACACCCCCTGAAAATAACTTAAACAGCAAAATAAAACCACTTCAATATCAAAGGGCTCATACGACATCTGATTTGTTTTACTCGTTGCTAAGATGACATTGACATTTCAGAGCGCCACCTATCGAATTCTACTTTTCCCAATACCGCGAACGTGAGTGTGGATAACTTTCTTGTGTCACGTTCGCGCTTTGCGCCCTTCTCCGTTTCGTTATTTGGTCGCGAATTCTTGGCCAGGTTCACGGCAAGAATTCTTGGCGCGATTCGCGCCATGAGTGTGGAGCGGGCATATGAACATCCGAGAAGTTGTGTGATTAAGCGGAAATCTTGTTCTGTACAACCTATACACTGAACTGACATTTTGTTTTGATTCACCATAAATTAAAAGCATATCAACAAGTTAATTATTTGAAAAAACATGCGGCATTTTCGAAACAAAATACAATCTACACCGTAGCCTCGCCGTAACACGACTGATCACAATCGATATTCTGAGTCATGTAAGAAATAACTACGAAAAGCAGGCGAGGTAGCTGCTTTGGACTGAGGGATTTTCAGACTCACCTAGAAACTAGAAAATATTCTAGTTTCATTTTCTCGAAACAGGGGCATAATTCATATAAAAAATTTACTTTACTTCCAATTCATTCATTGAATTTCGCTATTATGCTATTAAAATGAAGGACGAAATGGAAGCTTGGGTAGGTACTTATTGATTCTTCTGTAAACGGAGTATCCGAGCAATATAAAATATAATAAGCGTTTCAATAATTGAAATATGGCAAGCAGACAAAACTTCATCGATCAATTTGCACGATTTCTACGTCTCAGACTGCCATATCGACTTTTATTTGAGTTTTCCGATCCTACCAGTCCTGGTGAAGCATATTCGTGAAGGAGTCATTCAGTAGACAAGAAAGTCGACGATTGTGAACCCACTTACCTTCTTATTACAAGGTATAATTAGAAGTATTTTAAAATACTGAAAACAACAACTCTTTTTTTCTCCGCATTATCGTAATTCTGAAACTCTAGTTAGACGTCTCCTACATTATGTCTCAGTCATCACATCATTTGAGAACGACCTTGAAGAATTCGTGATTTATATAGCATGTAGAGCTGGTCGAGGAGTTGGCGATCCTCTTTCAGGTGAAGAAATTTGTTAGTTAGTTTTGAATGAATGAATTCATGGCATATTGCAGTGAGTGAAGAATAGTGTTTGGTGAGTTAACGATTACATCAATATTTGCAGCTCACCTCATGTGGAATTTTGGGATAATTTATGTTTCCTTTATTCAGTAGGTAAGGTATTTCGTATTTCGAAACAAACATGTTTTGGATTTATTATTTACCCTGCGAAGAAATCGAACACTGAAACATTTGGCTCTTCATAAAACGAATTCTTTTTCATTCGAGATATTTTTAATTTTTCATTAGTATTTCAAAAAATGTGAACAATTGTTCATGAAAACCCACAATGAAAATCATATTATATTTCAGCATTTCATTTCATGATTGAAATTATGAGTCTTAATGATGAAATTTGGGATCATATAGATATTCGATATTTGGATGATGATAATATGTTATTTGATCTGGAATGTAGCAGTCTAGTTCGTTCATCTTCCCGATTAAAACTCAAGGGGTTGGGGTCCCCGCGCAGATTCATCTCAGACGAGCCACCTCGTATATTTCTTATCGCATAGTGATTGGGAAATCTCCCGAAACACGTCGAAAGATTTTGTTATGGGGACATCTTTTGACGTACATTTGAGGCTTGAACAAATAACTCCCTAAGGGGCGCTGCAATCCCTCAGATACTTCATTTGAAAGGTCTTGGAAGCCTCTTCACAACGGTGTATCAAAAACGTAATTTTGATGAACCGTTCGTCAAAAACCCTCCGGACTTTCTCTTGTGGGAACATCTTAAGTCCCAGATTTTGGACTCAGCTGAAAATCTGGACGAACTACGCCAACGAATTATGAATGAGTGTCGTCAAATAACTCCAATTATGCTGAACCATGTTAGGGACGGTTTACAGTCAAGATTGTATTATTGAATGGAAGTCAATGGAAGACAATTTGAACATTTGATGTAAAAATGTAGATAAGTGACAAGTGTCTATCTAATTCAAAAAGAAGTGATCATATTGCATTTTATATTCATTTGTTATTTATAATATTTCATGATGGTACATTATGATAACAATAAAAAATTCGACATGCTCAAGTGTTATTTGCTTGCAAGATGCGTGAGATTGCTATTTCGCATTGTACCCAGAGACACCAACTAAATCTAAAGATTTAGTTTGGTCCACAACTTCATAAATTATGGAGCATTCGAAAAACCCCGTTCCAAGAAATATGAAATTGCTGGGCAGGAAGAAAAATGCCTAAATTATATTGGACAAATTACAATGGATCCAAACATATCTTTGAGAGAAATTCAAAGTGGGACAGGCATTGCAAGATCGAGCGGGTCAACTATTTTGAGAAGAAATAAATTTCATCCTTTTAAATATGGCAAAGACTCAGCGATGGACAGCGTCGAATGAATTTCAGCAGGTGGTATTAAAACAAATTGGACGAAAATGAAAATTTCAATAGACAAATTATATGGACAGATGAATCTTATACAGAGTGGCCACTTTTTCAATGGGATTGTATTGGTAACTTTTAAACCATAAGAGTTAGAAGGTCGGTCAAATGGAGAAAAAGTGCATTCATTGAAGCATTGTCAAGCAGTTCAAACAAATCGATATTATCAGGGCCGGTTATTGAGATATCATTAGGGAAGTAAATTCTTTTTGATTTTCCTTTTTTTCCCACTTTATTTCAAATATCATCAAAAAATATTACGGGAATTTTTTATTCGACAGTAAATTATCCTCAAATTGACATAATCAGATTTCGTATCCAACGTTTCGTACTTTCTGGGCCACCCTCAACCTCATTTTTTTCAATACGGACCTGTTTATTTTATGACACTGTTCGAAATAACTTTAAACGCTGAATTCAACGATATACCATACAATCTCATTAAAAGTTGATTTTACAAAATGGTGGACATTTTGAACACTTACTTCATTAATGTTCGTCATTTTCTCTCGAATAATCATTCAATTTGTCTTTCATTGAATGAAAGTTTCGTTTAATTATTATGAATTAGGTTTTTCACCTCTTGAAATTTGTGAATATGTAATTATTACGTAACAGAATCAAAGCAAGAAACAAGTAATAATTATTAACTAATTTCGAAAGGTGAAAAACCTAATTCATAATAATCAAACGAAACTATCATTTAATGAAATACAAATTAAATGATTATCCGAAAAAAAATTATGATGAACATCAATGAAGTAAATGTTCAAACTGTCCACCATTTTGTAAAATCAACTTTTATTGATATTCAATGATATATCGTTGAATTTATCGTTAAAAGTAATTTCGAAAAGTGTCATAAAATATGCAGGTCCGTATTGAAAAAAACGGGGTTGAGGGTGGCCCAGAAAGTACGAAACGTTGGATACGAAATCTGATTATGTCAATTTGAGGATAATTTACTGTCGAATAAAAAATTCCTGTAAAATTTTTTGATAGTATTTCAAATAAAGTGGAAAAAAAGAAAAATCAAAATGGCAGAATTTACTTTTCTTATAATATTATTATTATTATTATTAAATGTTGATAAGAGTGGAGGTACATGTACCTATGCACTCAATTACAAACAAAAATTAAAAGTACTCTGCGATAAACAAAATATCTGCAAAAAAAAAAAAATGTCTTCACATTAAACACTTCACCTCAGTCTATCATATGAGTTCTTGAACCCGTTAACTGAACTTGCATTCACTACTTCAACGGGGAGGCGATTCCAAACATTGAAAACTCGGTTCGCCAAGAAATTCATGCGGCAGGAAGTGCGAAATGGTTCCTTAGCAAGTTTGAACTCGTGACCCCGAAGGTTATTCCGGTTCAAAACAAACAAGTGCCTAATATCTCAATAACCCGCCCTGATGATCTCGATTTGTTTGAACTACTCGACAATGCTTCTATGAATGCAACTTTTTCTCCATTCGACCGACCTTTCAACTCTTATGGTTTAAAAGTTACCAATACAATCCCATTAAAAAAGTGGCCATCATTAAAAGGTATATGCGACAATAGATAATGACTTCCAAAAAGGACGTTTTTGCGTTCGAATCGAGGAATCATCTTCAAAAGATTTATAATTGGAATAATTAATTGGACAAGCTTTGTTATAGGTACATACAATATGTGAATCACTGAATATGAGAGCATGAGAAAATTGGATTCCCAAGTATTCCGCTCTTAACCATCGAATATTTTAATTATCTGTTTACAGATTATCATACATAGGCACCTGGTTGATTTGTCTTGTGAAAATGAAACTTTTGATGATTGATAGTGTTTGGGAATCTCAATTTCCCAATATTTATATGATTATTTGTGTGTATAAATAATCGATTTTCAAATATTATTTGTTCAATTTTCTGTTTTATTGGCCAAATTAAATTATGTACTTCTTTTTTTTATTATTAATGTTCAAATTTCGCGGCATTGCAAGCTACACGTCTGAAACATCGGCAGCTGCTGGTTTTTCGGACACATGTGTCACATTGTTATACTTACTGCCGAACTTCTAAGTCGACTCGCTAGTGTTTTTAAAAGTGACTATAATAATTACTTCAAAAAACTATAAAATTCGATTCAGTGCTGTGATCCAACATCGACAGAAATCCCAGAACCAAGATTTCGGAAAATAGTGACAGGGTAAGCAGTTGCCATTAGAACATTTTTTTTTCTGAGGTGTACTTGCTCGATCATTATTTTTTTGTACAACATTTTTATAAACCAGCATTTTTCCTACGTTCACATTGGTCCTTCCGAAGCCGAATTATTTCCTTCAGAAAATCTCGGTCGTTTAATTTAGTTTGGCCAAGATTTACCTTTTTCATTTTTTGCGACATTGAATATCGTGAAAATAATTTCATTTTCACGGGCAGACCAGTTCAAGGTCAGGATCACATCGCACATTGTGCATCTGTTCATTATTTACAACGGGAATTATAAAGCGAGTGTTTTTAATTCTTTTCATCATTTCAATATCTCCTAATTCATACAGTGGATATTATTTTGGTGACAAATTCAATCTTTTGAATATTACAGGTCAATATTTTGTTGCGGTCGCTGTATTCTGCCTTCTGGAGCTGTTCATTACTGCATTCTCGAATATCTTTACTTCTTTCCAATAACTATCATTAATTCTTTTCAATAATTACCTATCATTGCTTCTTTTCAATAACCTCATAATTACTTACTAGGTACCTACTCATTTTCAAATTTCGTTCGTTCATTTCTTCATTATCATTCCATATCTAGGTATCTACAACAATTTATTCAATACTTACGCCAATTAATTTCTTCACTGTTACATTTTGAGAATTTGAATATCAATTCGTGCTGATTCGCCGTTTATATTCATTTTTCAAATTATTAATATATCAGATTAATCAGTTCATTTATATTTATTCATAATGTCCAGCAAATTAACTAAAGCTAGTTTGCTGCGTCAAACCGCCTATTCTCGTTTAAAGGATGCTCACGAAATAGGCGTTCAGGCATCAACAAATGAAACTTTTAAATATCAGTTTTTAGCCAGAGCTAATGAAATAGACGGCACTTACGATGATTTCCGAACAGCACACAATACAATCATTGGGTTAATTTCAGATGCGGAATTTTCAGAGTACGATAAACTTAGAATCTCAGCTGATCAAGCATACTATGGCGTGAAAGCAATTAAACATGATATGTTATTGAAAGATCCTGCGGGAACCTCTTCAGGTACTTCATCAAGATCTAGTTCACAACTGTGCAAGCCTTCAGCCAGAATTCCCAAGCTTTCTATTCCAACATTTTCAGGCAATTTTCGAGATTGGCCTAGCTTTTTCGATTTATTCAAGAACATCATTCATGAAAATCCTGATTTGTCTGACGTAGAAAAGTTTCATTATCTTTTAACATCGCTCAGTCAAGAACCCTTAGCCCTTATTAAGGGCATTCCTCTCATCGATGCAAATTATAAGATTGCGTACGAAATTTTAGAGAAACGGTACCAAAATAAAAGAATACTTGCCACTCAGTATTACAATGATATCTTCAATGCCCAATCAGTACAGAAACCAACGTCTGTAAAATTAAGACATCTTTTAAATACATTTACAGAAAACGTTGCAGGTTTACGTGTACTTGAGTTCCCTGTCGTTCATTGGGATTTCTTATTATTCAATATGCTTATGAATAAATTGGATGTTAAAACACGTACTGATTTCGAGTTGGAAAATAGCGTAAATCATGAAGTGCCTACTTATAGACAATTGGTTGTCTTTTTAGAGAGACAATGTACCGCGTTGGAATCTGTACAATTCACTACTTCCAGTTTGCAATCTGCAATCGGTGGGAACCCTCAGCGATTTGCCCGAACCTCTAATAGGGGCCCTGTAGCGAGCTTCGTTGCTTCCGATTCCCAACCTGGTCCGTCCGGCCAAAACTCTAAGTGCTTTTTGTGTTCTTCTTCTCATCCCTTATACAAATGTCAATCATTTTTAACCAAAACTCCCCAAGAGCGTTTTTCTTTAGTCAAGCAACATAATCTATGCGTTAATTGTTTGATTTCACCTCATTCTGTCAGAAATTGTAGTTCTACTCATAAATGTAGAATTTGCAAATTGCCACATCACACTACCCTGCATTTCGATAAATCATCAAAAAGATCAAATCCTTCATTTCAGCCATCCAAAGAGGATGAAACTCACAACTCAATAGAAACTCAATCATTTGTTCCAACATCTCTTGTCAGTACAAAATCTTCTAGTCCTTCTGCAACATTAACGACAATTTTATTATCCACTTGCGTAATACATGTTAGAGATTTTAGCGGAAATTTCCATAAAATTCGTATACTTTTGGACACAGGTTCCATGGCAAACTTTATTTCTGACACTTGTGTCAGACGTTTAGGACTTCCTCGTAGAAAAATATCAATACCTGTAGAAGGGCTAAATGGAATGTCATCATCCACCACTCAGGGTACAACTTCCTGTCTTATCAAGCCTTGTGATCAGTATGGTCCCACTTTCTCGTTGGAAGCCATTATAATTCCAAAGATTTGCTCGAACCAACCCAAATTTCATATAAATCCTCAAGAATTAACGCATATTCATGGGTTGAAATTGGCAGACCATAAATTTTATCAACCAGGTCCTATAGACATGCTTATAGGAGCTGAATTGGTTCCTTTCCTTTTGAGGTCCAAACGAGTTTTTGGTGGACCCAATCAACCGGTAGCCTTAGAAACCATCTTTGGGTACGTTCTTCAGGGACGAACTTCTACGACTTCTCCAAGTTGCCTTTTCACATCTCTCCATTCATCTGTGGAATTGAGTGTGGATCATATTCTGCAGAAGTTTTGGGAGGTCGAGAACATCCCTAAATCCCTTTTTGTATCACCAGAGGATGAAATTTGCGAAAAAATTTATTCTTCCTTGACTTTCCGAGAGCATACAGGCAGATTTTCTGTTCCCCTTCCTTTCCGAATACAAAATCCTTCTTTCTGTGACACTTATACTCAGGCCTACAGAAGATTCTGTATGCTTGAAAATCGATTCCTAAAAAATCCAAACCTCAAAGAAAAATACGTGGAGTTCATGACAGACTATATACAAAAAAAGCACATGATTCCAGTTCCAACATCGGAATTCAAATCCCCAACTTCATATTATATTCCACATCACGCAATTTTCAAAGACCAAATTGAAAATTCTTCTCTTACTTCCAAAATTCGCGTAGTATTCGACGCCAGTTTACGTGACGTTCAAGGTCTTTCTCTAAATGATACTCTTTATACGGGACCCAAACTTCAAAGGGATATTTCCTGCCTCCTACTTAATTTTCGATATTTTCGTTACTGCTTTACTTGTGATATCAAACAGATGTATCGACAAATTAATGTTAATAGGGAATTTTGGCAATTTCAGAAAATAATTTGGCGATCCAATTCTTCCGAGCCTTTAAAGGAGTATTTCCTGCGTACAGTCACTTACGGTGTTTCTTCCTCACCATATCTTGCTTTGAAAACGCTACAGAAGTTAGCCAATTCAGAGAAGACACGTTTCCCCAAGGCAGCGGAAGCCTTAAAAGCGCATTTTTACATCGATGACGGACTCCTCGGTAGCGATTCTATCGAAACCACTCGCGCTCTTCAATTAGAGCTTATCAATCTTTTAAGAAAAGGTGGTTTCGAGCTGGGCAAATGGGCCAGCAATCATCCTGGTCTTGTTCAAGATTTTGGATCAGATGTGTTGACTGACTGCACATTTGATAAAGATGAACCTTCTTTCATCAAAGTATTGGGACTTAAATGGAATCCCAAAGCGGATATCTTCTCATATTCTTACTACCCTCTCAACAAAACCTGTTCTAAACGAGCCATTCTTTCTGAGGTCAGTAGAATATTTGACCCTTTGGGTTTCGTTTCTCCATGCCTACTGCTTGCAAAGCAGCTTCTCCAACAGTTATGGCAATCCCACATATCTTGGGACGATGAGCCTCCTGAACACATACAGCGAGTATGGCATCAATTCAAAATAGAATTACCTGGCCTCCGTAATATAAAGATACCTCGTTATTTCGGTTTCGATAACACTTCTAACGTGCAAATTCATGGTTTCTGCGATGCGTCCGAAATTGGATATGCCAGTGTTGTGTATTTCAGGTTCTTGGATTCTAATACCTTTAAAACGATGCTTGTTTGCGCTAAATGTAGAGTATCTCCACTGAAAACTCAATCAATCGCAAGATTAGAACTCCTAGCAGCTGTATTACTTGCTAATCTCATAGCATTCGTGAAAGAAAGCTTCAAAGACACATTTACTTTCAATGACATATATGTCTGGTCAGATTCCATGATTGTCCTCGCTTGGGTTACTTCCTCTCCGCATAGATGGAAAACATTTATTGCCAATCGTGTGAGGCATATTCAAGAAATACTCCCAATTTCATCTTGGCATCACGTGCCTTCTCGTCAGAACCCCGCCGATTGTGCAAGTCGTGGTTTATCACCGGCACAACTTTCAGATTTCTTCCTGTGGTGGGATGGTCCACAATTTTTGTTAAAATCTGAAGAACATTGGCCTACTCAAAATAATTTTCGTTCTTTTAATGAAATTGAAATCCCGGAAGAAAGAGCGCCCACTGTCTTATTGTCAACATTTGTTACTACAGAAAATGTTATACTTAGTTTACTGTCGAAGTTCTCATCTCTCCCAAAAATACAGCGAATAACAGCATATATTTTGCGATTTGTATCAAACGGGTTGAAGAGGAATGATATTCAAAAAATTCACATTTCGGATATTTCTGTCAGTCCTCGAGAATGTGATGTTGCACTACAATATCTCATTAAAGTTGTGCAAAATGATGTTTTTGCCGAAATATTTATTAAAATCAAACAAAATGAGGTTTTGCCAAAGCCCGTACGCAAGCTTGCTCCATTCATTGATAAATATGGTCTCTTAAGAGTTGGAGGACGTTTGCAAAAATCGCAATTTTCTTTTGACGTTAAGCATCCTTTTCTTTTACCTAGAGTCCATCGACTTACGGATCTAATTATTGAATGGACTCATCAAACTTCTTTGCACCCGGGTTTGAAGACCATGCAATATTTATTACTTCAACGCTTCTGGATTCTTTCCCCAAGAAGTGCGATTTACAGATGTTTGTCCAAATGCATTCGCTGTTTTCGATGCAAACCCAAATCCTATAATCCCTTCATGGGAAATCTACCGAGTGTAAGAGTAACTCCCTTACGCGCTTTTACCTCAGTTTGTCTTGACTTTGCCGGACCTTTCTCATTGCTGATGAGCAAGAGTAGAGGTGCGAAAACTTACAAGGGCTACGTTTGTGTTTTCGTGTGTTGTAGCACTAGAGCCATTCATTTAGAGGTAACTTCCGACCTCAGTTCAGATACATTTTTGGCGGCATTTAGGAGATTCATATCGCGACGCGGACAATGTTTGTCGATCAGAAGCGATCAAGGCACCAACTTTAAGGGAGCTTATAATGAGATGATCAAACTTGCTCAGCTCACGTCTGAAACCCTCTCAATCTCTTGGGATTTTAACCCGCCAAGCGCACCACACTTTAATGGCTTAGCTGAAGCTGCGGTGAAATCTTTCAAAACCCACTTCTATAAGGTCCTCGGTACTCAAATTTTAAGTTATGAAGAATTTTACACACTCATGACTCAAATAGAGGCTGTGTTGAATTCGCGCCCTCTTTGTGCGGTAAGCACAGATCCGAATGACCTCCAAGCTCTAACCCCAGGTCATTTCTTGGTTTTCGAGCCACTAGTCAGCTCCATGCCAAATCCTGACCTGAGCTCCTTGAACATAAATCGGTTGAGTCGTTGGCAATTGATCCAACGCATCCAAAGCGATTTCTGGAAAAGATGGTCCAGAGAATATATTCATTCTCTTCAAGAAAGATCTAAATGGTCTAATTCCACCCCCTCACTTGTTGAGGGTTCATTAGTTTTGATAAAGGATGAACAACATCCACCTCTTCGTTGGCCTTTGGCCCGAATCCTAAAATTACATCCTGGTGATGACGGTGTTGCACGAGTCGTTACACTGAAAACAGCTCCCGGTGGCACTATGCAGCGTCCAGTGGTCAAAGTCTGTCCACTGCCTGTTCATTGATGTGGACATTGCGTTTTATATATCTATGTATGGGTTTATAAATATTATTTTTCCATAAATCATTTTCATGCTTATATGGGTTCATTTTCTTCCAAATTTTGGGTTAAAAACATTCGTTTTTGGTGGGGGAGAATGTTTGGGAATCTCAATTTCCCAATATTTATATGATTATTTGTGTGTATAAATAATCGATTTTCAAATATTATTTGTTCAATTTTCTGTTTTATTGGCCAAATTAAATTATGTACTTCTTTTTTTTATTATTAATGTTCAAATTTCGCGGCATTGCAAGCTACACGTCTGAAACATCGGCAGCTGCTGGTTTTTCGGACACATGTGTCACATTGTTATACTTACTGCCGAACTTCTAAGTCGACTCGCTAGTGTTTTTAAAAGTGACTATAATAATTACTTCAAAAAACTATAAAATTCGATTCAGTGCTGTGATCCAACATCGACAGAAATCCCAGAACCAAGATTTCGGAAAATAGTGACAGGGTAAGCAGTTGCCATTAGAACATTTTTTTTTCTGAGGTGTACTTGCTCGATCATTATTTTTTTGTACAACATTTTTATAAACCAGCATTTTTCCTACGTTCACAGATAGTTTGATAAGAAATTTATATATCATGTTATATATTTTTGAAAAAAAATATCAATTTCATCGGTCACAGAGATTTGTATGGTTTACATTAAAAAAACACAAGTTTGTATTACTACTTCGAAAATAATTGTAATGAAAAAAAAATTTTATGCCAATGAATTCTACTGAAAACATTGGCTGTAGAAGGTTTTTGTTTCAAGTCGATAGCTTCAGTATTCAAGAAGTTATGAAAACTTTTCATTTGACGCAATTTTACAATTTTCTGTAATAGCTCGGAGACGGTTTGACTTAGAAAGTTGCGGTCTTCACCAAAATGATTCTCTCAAGAATCGAGCCTGAAAATGTGCCACTAATTTTGTTCTAGCTCATCGGGTTTCGGAGATCCCCTCACTAGAAAACGAATTCGGGACACCCGGTACAAGCCCATTTTAATAAGCCCTTTTCACAAACTCAAAAAATATTTAAAAGAAATCAGATTCTTAAAAAATTCAGTTGTTTCATCATGCGTACAACAAAAAATTAAATTTGCATTTTCAAATCAAATGTTCAAATCGTCTTCCATTCAATACAATACAATATTGACTGTAAACCGTCTTTAACATACTCGTACTAACGTACTTCAGCATAATTGGAGTTATTTGACAACACTCATTCACATTTCGTTGGCGTTTTTAGTCCAAATTTTCAGACCGAGTCCAAAATCTTTGACTCATGATGTTCCCACAAGAGGAAGTCCAGAGGGTTTTTGTGGAAAACGGTTCATCAAAATTACGTTCTTCATATACCGTTGTAAAGAGGCTGTCAAATGAAGTATCACTCAACCCCTTTCCCCTATTCAATCTTGAGGAGTTGCAGGGTTCTTGTTCAAGCCTCAAATATACGTCAGAGGATGTCCCCCAAGCAAAAATATTCGACGTGTTTCGGGAAATTTTTTAAATCACTATGGGATAAGAAATATACGGGTTGTTTCGTCTGATATGGAACACCCTGTATATTCAATTCATTTATATCAACATAATGACAAGATAAATAAGGTAAATTGACATAAACAGGAAAATAAACACCACATGGGGTGTAAGGAGCAATTTCAAGTAGCCAGATGGAATAGAATAAAGACAAATATCACCACAATAAGACAGACTATTCAATATTATCACAGATGTATCCCTCTCCACTGTAGTATGCTTTCCTTACTAATATTTTTTTTTAGTATCCTCTTCAATTTCGTTTTTGTTAATCATTCAAAATGGGGTGTTTTTTATTACATATCTTGATTGTCAAGCTAGCCTATATGCACACCTCAAAAGTATAGACTAATATGACAAATTCATTTCATTAGTCAGAAAATGAGTAGGGTCTGGCGGCCCTGGGATCTCACTCTGTAAATTCTTGCAGTTATATCACTTCAATTAGAATGTGTCTCATTTTTCAGAAATATCGAAACCACAAAATGGCGGACAGGTTAGATATAATACTGTTCGGAGCCACCGGTTTCACCGGACAATACGTGCTGCGAGAACTTCACAAGTTGACTAGCAAAAAAGGTAGGAATCTGAGCTGGGGAATAGCAGGAAGGAACGAAATATCCCTTCGCAAAGCGCTCCAAGATCTGGCGATAGAAACTCAAGACCCCAGAGTTAAAAACGTCCCAATCATCATAGCAGACGTGAAAGACTTCAAATCTATAAGCAACATGGTCTCCAAGGCCAAACTGGTCATAAACTGCTGCGGCCCGTACAGATTCATTGGCGAACCAGTGGTCAAAGCTTGCGTTGAGGAAGGCACTCACCACGTGGACGTTAGCGGTGAACCTTCCTACATGGAAAGCATGCAGCTGAAATACAATGAGGAAGCCAAGAAAAATAACATATACATCGTTAGTTCTTGCGGTATAGATAGCATTCCGGCTGAGATGGGAGTAATTTTCCTCGAAAAGAATTTCAACGGAACCCTAAACTCGGTGGAAACGTATTTTGAGCTTACGGACGGCGGGGGTCCTTTGTCGGGTGAACCGGCCACGAATTACGGGACATGGGAGTCGGCCGTGCACGAGGTGGGACACGTGAGCAAATTGAGACCTTTGAGGACCGAACTCTTCCAGAGCAAGTTGCCGAAATTTACGCCGAAGCTAAAGAGACGTTGGCTGCCTTTCAAATCTCCTATAGACGGACGGTGGGCGGTTTTCTTTCCTGGTAAGTAATTTCAAACAATGTTTTGTTGGACACAGATCTAATTTTAGTCTTCAGTCGGTGGATAATTCTCAAATTTCATCTCTTGTTGAAAATAATCAATATCTGGAGAAAACTTCGAGAAGAGCACTCTTTTGGGCACTCTATCGCGATCTGGACAGAATTTTGCATGTAACTTCAATACGTCATTCGCCATCTGAATGCAGAATTTCATGTCGATCAGATCCGTTGTTTCAACATTATCAGGGAAACGAAATTTCAAGTTATACAGGGTGTCCCACTAGTGCCGCAGCGGACGATATACGCGTAACGGACTGAGTTTTGCAAAATTTTTTGATGCAGACTTGATATACTACAAGCAGAGCACAACCTGAAAATATTTTCGAATATATAGGGTGGCCCACAAAAGAGGAATAGCGGGTGACTTTGTTTTTTCAAATGGGACACCCTATATTCAATAGTGTTTTTCAATTCTCTGAAACTTCCTGCATGCTTTCGTATACTTTTCACATATTTTTATTCGACAGTTTTCGAAATATTGGCCATTATGACAAAAAAATGATACTTGTAGAGGCTATGTTATGCAATTATATTTCACGAACCCTTGCACAAAGCAATAACAGTTTTATATGGATTGAAAGACAAGACTTCAAAGTATCCTAGCCAGCTATAATAAAGCATCTCCAGCATACAGAGTGTCCACAAAAAGACTATCAACATGACGAATTTCAAATCGATTTTTCTTCATTTTTTCAAATGCAATGCATATAATTTTTTTTCATCATTGTTATCACCATTCATTTTACTTCATTTTTTGTCAAATACATGATATGCATATCTCTAACGGAATAGGATTTTTTAGAGTTTTTCCTCCAAATTCACATTTACTTTCGAATTCAAAAAGCAGATTTGGCTTTTCTGTGGTTATTGGGAACTGTCAAATTATTCTATTCAAAATTAACATCATTGCAGCTTCAATTCAAATCATCATAGTTTTTACGGATTGGATGAGTACTCACACAATGATGTAAAAATTCAAAAAATACCAATGAGTTTGAATGTACAAGTTATGAATGCTTCAAAAAAACCAGTTTCAAAACTTCAGGACACAAAAAAGTGCCCGCTCTTATCCTTATACAACTTTTTTTTCGAAAAAATGATATCAATAAGTTTAACAGGCACGCACGCAGATCTTCAAGCTCGCAAGCTCAAAGCTTGTTTGAAATTTTCGGAAGATTCGACGTTCCAAGTAGAAACATAGAAAATTGTCAAAAATGTATTTTTAAAAATGGGTACAGAAAGCAAGTTTCTGTCTTCAGTAACTGATTTCATCACATTTTTGAGTAGATACATCAAAACCTTCTAGTTCCTCATTTCGCTTTAATATGAATTGAAGCTTCAATGATGCTTATTCTGAGTGGAATAATTTGACAGTTCTCAATAACCACAGAAAAGCCAAATCTGCTATTTGAATTCGAAGGTATATGTGAATTTTATGGAAACATTTCGAAAAAGCGCTTAAAAATCCTATTCCGTTAGAGAAATGCATATCATGTATTAGATAAAAAATAAAGTAAAATGAATGGTGATTACAATGATGAAAAAAAATTATATGCATTGCATTTGAAAAAATGAAGAAAAATCGATTTGAAATTCGTCATGTTGATAGTCTTTTTGTGGTCACTCTGTATGCTGAAGATGCTTCATTATAGCTGGGTAGGATACTTTGAAGTCTTGTCTTTCAATCCATATAAAACTGTTATTGGTATGTGCAAGGGTTCGTGAAATATAATTGGATAACAAAGCCTCTACAAGTATCATTTTTTTGTCAAAATGGCCAATATTTCTAAAACTGTCGAATAAAAATATGTGAAAAGTATACGAAAGCATGCAGAAAGTTTCAGAGAATTGAAAAACACTATTCAATATAGGGTGTCCCATTTGAAAAATCAAAGTCACCCGCTATTCCTCTTTTGTGAGCCACCCGATATATTCGAAAATATTTTTAGGTTGTGCTCTTCTTGGAGTACATATATCAAGTCTGCATCAAAAAATTTCGCCAATCTCAGACCGTTACGCGTATATCGTCCGCTGCGGCACTAGTGGGACACCCTGTATAAAGAGTTTTCTAATAAGATGTGTTATTTTGAATAGCCCACTATTTCAGTAGATGTCACTTTTGAAGCTGCCATTTTTTGACATTTGACAAGTAGAAACTAATTAATAAAAATGGAACGATACAAGCGTCAACAACGCATTGAAATTATTAGAATTCACTATAAAATAATGAATATTTGGCCGAGACGGTTCGTATAACTCGAACATTTTTGGATCGTCCTGCAGTACCTTGTCGAACCGCAATACAGAAATTGGTGGAAAAATTTGAGCTGTTCGGACAAGTTAGTGATGTGAAGAATAAAACGCGTGCACGTCGCTCAAGAACAGCCGAGAATATTGCTGCCGTAGCCAAGAGTGTTGGAGAAAACCCAGGTTTGTCCATTCCTCGTCGTTCTTTGGAATCAGGCAATCCACAAACGTCATTACACCGTAGTTTGCATGTATATTTGGGTCTCAACGCTTATAAAGCTCAGTAAGCACAAGAACTCAAGCCGGCCGATCATCAACAACGTCGTGTCTTTGCTGATTCCATCGAAAAATCATCTCGGTGATGAGGCCCATTTCCACCTCGGTGGCTTCGTCTTGGGATCAGAAAACCCAAGAGTTATTGTTGTAAAGCCTCTCTATCCTCAACGATGGACTGTTTGGTGCGGTTTATGGTACGGCAAAGTCATTGGACCTTGCTTTTTCGAGAATGAAGCTGGAGCAACAGTTACGGTGGATGGATTTACCCACAACAAGACGACGCTACGTGCCACACAAGTAACCAAACCATAAATCTTTTACGGGAAGTTTCCGGACCGTGTTATCTCTCGAAGAGGTGATCACAATTGACCAACGAGATCTTTTGATTTAAAACCTTGCGTCTTCTTCTTTTGGGGCCATGTGAGAGAAAAGTTTTACGTGAAGAGCCCAGCGTCGATTCAAGCACTCAAAGATGGAATTCGTGAGGTTATCGAAGATACAGGGCAGCCACTTTGCGATTTGGTTTCGGAAAATTATGAAGAGGATGTTTTCCATTATTTTCTCTTTATAATGAAATATACATCCGATTATTCGTCTAAAAAAGTCAAAATAACACCTTTTATTGGGAAACCCTTTAGTTCCGGAACTAATCATTTACTATCACTATCACATAAATACAATCGCTATTCAGAACGATCGGTGAATCATGGAAAAATGAACCACATTATGGAAAGAGGTCAATTTAACTTTGCAATCAATCACAGCACAACATTAAATTAATTATATCTCTGAATAACGAAGAGACGAAAGAACTTCCAAGGATTGACGAAATAAATATTCATTTGTTTTAATTGATGATGAGCTGATTTTTTCATACATTGCTTTTTCATTCCAACTGAAAGAATTAACCGAGGCAGCCTTTTAAGCGTGGCACAACAATCATGTACCTGTTTGAAAACGATGGGAGAAATTATCCATTCATCAAGGAGTTTTGTAACACGGGTATCAAATCATTTTGTCACACTATTCTCACCAAATGATCATGCATGTCAAGGGTACAGAAAAAAATTTAGGAAAGATTATTTGAATTTAATAACCCGAATATTAGGCGGTGCACTAATTATATTCAGATTCAGAACTTGTTTGTCCTTGGCAAAAATATATTACCGATACTTAGTTGACATTTGAACGCAAAATATCAAATATGTTATAGTTTTGGATTGATAGTTTCAAGATCTACGGAAATGACACGAAATGAGCTGTCCCATTAAAAATAGTAATTTACGTAACAAGTCCGGAAAATAGTGTTTTTTGGACGAATAGAAAAGATTCTGGGACGAGCCGGAGGCGAGTCCTGGAAGTCTGTGAGTCCAAAAAAACTATTTTCGGGCGTGTTGCGTACAATATTTTTTCGGCAAACGTGTAGAATAACAAACCCATGAGACGACACATTTCTTTATTATACATTTTGATTCTTATTTGACTTAAACAGAACAGAATTGTCATCCGTAATTTCGTTGCTAATGTGATGATCATATCAATGACAACAACGACATGATTTTTTCCGGCCTAGTCCGGAAAAAACGTACTTTCCGGACTAGGCCAGGAAATGCTACTTTCTCAAAGAAAAAGCGTCCGGGAAGTGGGTACATCCCGGACGGTTGCCGAAAAAATATTTTTCAATAAATTAATTCTGGAAAAACTTTTGACACAACTGAACATATGAATTTCCACGAAATTACACATTTGCGAAAAAAAAACTCCAAACCAGTTCTACATTTGAACCTGATTTCATTTGATCATCTTAATGCAAGGGCGTCGATAAGGGGGTACTCGGACTAACTGACTTTGTGGTTTGGTGATTGAGACGCTTTCCATTTTTTGTTCATTATTTCAGAAGGATTTTCTCTTTCTTATTTGTTCGTCTGAGTTTGACTCAAGTCTGTTGGGTTACTTCATTAATTATTTTTTGTTGTCCGTCATTTTGTTTTGGATGATCTTAGTATTTATTTTGGGACATATAGGTACACTTGAAATCATTTGTAATTTGCTAATTAATTGCCTTCACACAAAGTCCAATTTGCTGGAGCTGTCTTCGGTTTCATGGAGTCATGTTGTTTGCCGTATTGAAAACACACATAAATGGCTTGTTTCAATAAGATTCTTGGCTTCATTTGATATTTTTTCCTTGTGCATTTCGGCCGTCGTCGTTTATTTATTCTCGGAGTTTCGCCAGTTCGAATGTCTGGCATCTTCAGGAATTGTTCTCGTTGAATTGAGCTCAATTTTGAAAAAAAATTCCACGGAAAATCTTAGAAAATCGAGTATGTTGAAATAATGGTCGAAAATAAAAAATCTAACTTTCCGACATTTTGAATTTTTTTTCCAGAATTCTTTACCACAATTGAATTGAGCACAGAAAATACTAAGAAGTGACCAGAAACCGGTATTTCAAAGGTCACATATAACTCACCACAGCTCAAAGTTGACATTGAACACTCAGTGTCTCGCTTGTGCGTCGAAAACGGGGTATAGTCACGGCTATACAGAGTGTAACAGCCAAATGGAATAAATTCTATAACGAATAAATGAGGGGGTGGTAGGAAAAACGCTCGGACACGTCGATTTGTAATTTTAAATGCGCATATTTTTCAAGAAAATGAAATTATACAGGGTGTTCCATGCGACCGTGGCCAATACCAACTTTCTTATTTCAAATGCAACCCCCTGTATATTATTTATTTTTTGGATTCTTCAGAAAATTCTAGACATAAGTCATGTACAATGTCCTTTACTTATACCTCTTCAACTTTTTCGGAAATATTAAGTGTTTTCAGATTTTTTACAAAAATTAACATGAAAATAAATTTATTTCACCAATTCGATACATTACACTCAATAGTTATTTCCAATTTACCTCTTGGTATGAAGAAAGTAAGCAAAAACCATTACTGAAAAGAAATGTTGAATAACGTTAGAAGACAATACTACACCAGATTTGCATGTTGCCAAGACGTTTGCGGCGAGAATTTTCAACATTGATATTAATGTTTTTTTTTGTTTTTTTTTATAATTGAGAAATAATCAGTATTACTTATTAGGTTTCAAGTGTAATGTACCGAATTTGTGAAATAAAATAATTTTTATTTAAAACGTTGATTTTTGCAATAAATCTGAAAACACTTAATACTTCCGAAATAGTTAAAAATAGGTATAGGACATTGTGCATGCATTGTGTCTAGAATTCTCTGAAGAATCCAAAAAATAAATGATATACAGGGGGTTGCATTTGAAATAAGAAAGTTGGTATTGGCCACGGTCACATGGAAAACCCTATACATATAATATTATTTTCTTGAAAAATATGCGCATTTAAAATTACAAATCGACGTGTCCGAGCGTTTTTCCCAACACGCCCTCATTTATTCGTTATCGAATTTATTCCATTGGGCTGATACACTCTGTATAATATGTTCGTCCAATTTATGGTAGGAACACCTTGTATATGGTCGCAGGTCTTGCTTTTGTGATTTTAATCATCGATGAGAATACAATTGTCGTGACGTCATCAAAATGACGTATTTCGAAGTCCAAACAAATATCAAAGAATTCATATATTTCATGTAGTTCCTTATTTATAGAACAAACTGAACAAATTATTGTGACAATAGATTCTCATTCAATAGCTCCAAATGAGTAATTTTTTCAACGGAGCATTCTTTATTCATACACAAACGTTTTAACGAATTCCGCTTTCAATATGGAATTTTTTTAATCAAAAAAATCGAAAAGTGTCTGTTCAAGTTTGATGATTTAGGTCTTTTAATTTCAGAGTAGATAGGTGAAAGAAAAAACCACAACAAAAAGAACCATTTCGACATATAGAATCTGATTTCCGAAACATAAAGATGATGAAATGATTCACGACATTTTTCCGTAACCTTAATCTTATAAAACATCGAAAATATTGTTCTGAATAAAATACTTCTTGAATGAGAAAAAAGACAAAACTTTATGTTATAGTTCAACCCCTTGAAAAAAATCAGAGTAATATTAACTTCATAGAAGAAACAGGAACGGAGGTGAGGACCAAAGTTAAAATTGCCCAAATATAAATTTTGCCTCAAACCCGAAAACAAAAGAATGCCGCTTATGGCATTGTTTCTCGAAGAAAGATAACCGTACTGTGGCATTCATTTTTCTCTATCTCATGGCATCAAAAATTGTAGTTCAGGTAATCAGGTATCACCAATTTTGCCCACCCTCTATAGCCGTCCTCTCATTTGAATAAATTTGCACTTAAATTGTAAATTATTCCACAATGGGAGAGCAAACCGTCTTATAACTACCATAAATAATAATGTCATTGTATCCCATAATTTTGCTCTTCGATCAATTTAATCATTACAAAATCAAACGATATTACCTAAAGGTTTCGTTCAGATAGATCATTCAGGGCCCGATATACCTTTCAAAAATCATAAAGTTGACCGAAGCGACAATCATAGTTTGACGGCGAGTTCTTCAAACACTGAAATAGGCCATCTTTTAGCAGTAGCTTGAAATACCTATTATGGACTTTGATGGAGAAGATGGTTGTAAAGTAGAAAATCATCTCATCACGAAACACCGAACTATTTGAAACTATTTATTACCTGGATGTCAATCTTCCTTGATTCCCAACATATGCGAATTACTGTTTATTTCTCCCGAACCGTTTATTATTTTTTTCAGCACCTCGAATCGAGTGTTATTTCTTGCGTTTCTGTCAAAAGATTTTGAAAATCGGAGAGAGGGTCCTAAACTATAGGAATTGACCACCTTTTCAGACCTCTTCAACTTGCGGTTGTATCGAAACCTATTTCAAAGGCAAATCCGGTATATTATTGCATCATCAGATAGCTTTTTCGATGGCAATTTCTCCAATATGCCATATCTTAGGTAAAAACTCAACGGTTAATAGGTTATTGAGAATGAGAGATTTGATTTTATTTATTTATTTATTTATTTCATAACTAACTAGGGTTGAGGTTGGTTAAGCCTATAAACCCAAAAAAAAAAACAAACGTAATCCGAAAACAATAAAATTGGTAAATTGAAAACAAAAATAAAGAACAACAATAGCAATAAACCGGGACAAATCATCGTGTAGAGCGCCAATCGTCGAGTCTATTCTTGAAGGCATTCACTGATGTAGCCTCCACGACAACCGATGGGAGCTGATTCCATATGGAGAACACCCTGTTGGAGAGGACCATCTGTCTTGTGGAAGATCTAAATGCTTCCTTCTTCAGTTTGAAACCATGGCCTCGCAAGCTATTCATATTTAGCTGGAACATGTTTTTTAGCTCCTCTCCGAAGTGACCATTCACAGCGCGGTATGTAAATATTAGGTCACCTCTGCTACGACGTTCGGCAAAACTAGGGAGACCAAAAATGCGAAGGCGATCCTCGTATGATGGGCGCGGGTAGGCGTAAGGTTGTCTCGTGGTCCAACGCTGGGTGGACTCCAGGAGGTTTTCATCGAACCTGGGGCCGTATTCTCGACAAGTGATCTTTTTGAAGTATACGCTTCGAAACGAATGGTTCAAGTGCGAATACTTTTCAGTAGTCGTATTCTCGACAACCTTTCGTTCCTTCAAACGTATACGTTTGAAAACGTGCGATCGCAAACTCCGGCAACCCTGCAAATCTTAACATTCTGTGATCGATTTAAATTTGAAAATACCTAAGATCTGTGATGAGTTTTCAAAGTACTGTCAAAGTGAAAACTAGTGTGGTTTTAAAACATATTCCATTGAAAATGAACATGTCTCGAAAGAGAAGCCAAAATACGAATAGCCAGGAAGAGCTTCTCATAAAAAAATTAAAAAAAAACATTGATGAATAAATCATCTAATGAAATTTTCGAATAATTCTACATATAGACTAGGGTCAGCAACCAAAATAGGCATGCCAGAGAAACAGGCGGTGGAGCCCCAATTGTTCGCGAATTATCCAAGATGGATAAAGAAATAATTGACATAGTGAAAGTTGTGTCTATTAAGGGGCACAAAATGTATGCTGAATCAGCATTCGATTTTGACTTTCAAAATGATATTGAAGTGGAGAAAGAAATTAATGAGCAGCCACTTGCAGAATCCCGCAGGAGCCCTGATCATATCGCAACCAGAAACCCCATTCCAAAAAGGAAAAACTATTTCAGCAAGGCATACATTAGATTCAGTGAAAGACTTTCAAAGTGGAATGGACACAAAAATGGAAATAAAAAAAAATACTATGAAGAAAAATTATTATTAATGGGACGAATTGCTAGTGCAAAAGAGAAAAATAGCAAATGCTAAGGAGAGGATTGTCTATAAAAAAACGCTGATAGCTTGTCATGATTATTTGCATTCCACTTTTTAAGATCTAATCTATCACTTACTGAGTTTTTTTTTGGTTTCATGTTCTGCAATGTTCTTTGTTGTTAATAAATATGTATTTAAAATTTTGTGTATTTCAATAGGGCAAGAAAATATCAAGTGATTTATATGTATATTATTTATTGAAAATATAGGAGGACAAGTATCAATCGGCATTCAGATTGTACATTATAGTTGTCCTTAATCTCCTATTGAGGTTATTGTTATGAGATATTGAACCAATTCTTCAGAGAGCCGATGAGCCGAAACAACTTAAAAAATTGTTAACACTCGAATCATTCAATGTATTTCCACGTTCTCTATATATTGGCCTATCTACTACTGTACAAATTCGTCCACCATTAGGTCTATCTTTTTGACAATCACATGAAAATATCCACAAATGTAAATATTTTCCCAACTAACGTCAACGAAACGAATGCTTTACTGAAAACGAATGATATAAAGCGCTCGCTGTAAACACGCGCTTTCAAAACGTATACGTTGAAATGTTCATCCGTCAAGAATACCAAAACGTACGATATCACAGAAAAACGTATACGCATCGAAAGATCACTCGCCGAGAATACGGCCCCAGGTCGTTGGCCACCACACCTGTCCAGCATACTCCATAATGGGACGTATGTAAGTTTTGAACAGGAACTCCCACGTTGAAACACTGCTCCTTCCAAAAGTTTTCCTCAGCATATATATAATCTGTCTTGCTTTCCCCGTAACCGCTGCCACATGGTACGACCAACACAGATCCGAGTCCACAGTGACACCCAAATCAACGTGTCGCGTCACTGGCTCCAGCATACAGCCGTCAATCCAGTATGGGAACTTCGGGTTGTTTTTGCCAACATGAAGCACGCAACATTTGCCGACATTTAACGGCAACAGCCACTCCTGGCACCACCTGGAGAGGGCATCGAGGTCCTGCTGGAGAATATCTCTCTGTTGAAGGGGCAGGCCGAACAGTTTCGTGTCGTCAGCAAATGAGGAAAGAGCGGACCTGACAAGCGGAGGCAGATCGGAGATGTACAGAATAAACAATATTGGTCCCAATACTGATCCTTGGGGGACACCCGACATGACTCGCCTCAAAGTCGAGGAGTAAGCAGCGCCCACCCGCACACGGAACTTACGATCACACAAAAAACATTCCATCCATCTCAAAAGTCTCCCCCTCACTCCCAGGTGCTCCAACTTGGCAAGAAGCCGCCTATGCGGAACCCGATCAAATGCTCTGGAGAAATCCAGGTATACTACATCAACTGGAAAACCTGAGTCCAGAGCCCTGGTCCACTCATTAACGCACGTGAGAAGATTTGTCGTCGTGGAACGCTGAGGGATGAATCCATGCTGAGACATCGGGATCAGATCGTTGGTCGAGCAAAAGAGCATCAGGTGATCGCAGACTATTCTCTCCAAAACTTTCGAGACAGACGAGAGGATACTGATGGGGCGATAGTTGGACGGATCAAGTTTGTCGCCTTTTTTAAATATGGGTGTTATTGATGCAGTGAGCCAGTCAGATGGAATGTGGGATGTGTTGATTGACATTGTGAATAAGATGTGCAGGGGGACGGAAAAAGCTTCAGCACATTCCTTGAGCAATCGCGTGGTGATTCCATCGTTACCCGGCGCGGTATCAACTTTCAAACTGCGCAAACCCCTCTCGATAAGATGTTGGTCAATGATGAGGTCTGGTATGTCTGCACGGTTGCGGCCCACACTAGGTGTAGGAATAGGACTATCAGGCTCCACAGTAAAATCGGAGGCGAATATCCCAGAGAATACTTCAGCCGATTCGTCCTGGCTGCCGCACACAGCACCGGACTGATCTCACACAGTAGGGACACTGACCTTGGAATTCATGGAGGATCTCACATATTTGAACATTCTTTTCTTATTCCTGGAAGTCACCAGCTTTTTCTCATAGGAAGCCTTCTGTTGTCGAATAGATTTGGAAACATAATTCGAAAAAGAACGATGATTCTCATAATTTTCAGATGAGTTGTGACGAATGAACTTTCGCCACAATGATTTCTTTTTCCTTACTAGATGCAAGATCCGCTCATCAATCCACGGCTTCGAGGGGTTCTCATAGACTGTCCTCGACCGCTCATTAGCAAGTACAGCCTCACCAGTCCTCTCCAGAAACATCCTCCACACCGAGTCAATGTCTGCACCATTCAAGACACTGGGCCAGTCAACAGAATTGAGATGAGAGGAAACCCCATCGTAATTGACAAACCTCAACGTTTTCAACTCTTTACGAACACACGGAAAGAAGTGCAGCTGTATTTCAGTAGACAATACAATGTGGTCGGATTTTCCCAAAGGACACTGGTACTCTATCTCAGAGATAATATTTGGATCCGAGACTATGAAGAGATCAAGTAGCGAAGAAACATTTCCCGGTCTGAATCTCGTCGGCTGGGACACCATTTGATGGCAGCCGGAGTTAAACACAAACTCAGCGTAGGGAAAGGAGGGTGAGTTCTGGGAAGGCATCTCCGTCAATGTCCAGTCGACATCTGGACAGTTAAAGTCTCCAGTGATCAACATGTTCTGATATTGTAATGCGACTGATGTTAAATACAGGGCACATTCGGTATCCGAAGGGCACGGGTAGGGGCGGTAAACACATCCGAGAAAAAGGGAGGTATGATAGTTTGAAATTGTAATAAACAAGTTGTCGATACCAGGCCAATTATTGCGATGAATATGGACTCCAAATGAATTAGAGATTTCCTCAGACAGAAATATGCAGACTCCACGATGACCAACAGTCTCAAGACTGTCTGTCCGATATAGAGAGTACCCTGGGATAGAAATTACGGAGTCACTGATAGACGGTTGCAACCAAGTCTCAGTGACGAAAATGATGTGAGGTTTCTTAAGTTGAATGCGAGCTAGTAGTTCAGAAAATTTGGAGGATATTGATTGGGCGTTGGTATAGAGTACCGGCCAAACACAGAGATTGCTTAGTTTTTTGAATTAGGAGACTGGTGAGGCTGGGATACAATTGTGGGTGAATGGTTGATATACTTGATAGTTAGGTTTTTTTCTCCACGGGTTTGTCGATCTTTGAGCTCACGTCTGAGGGCGTGCAAAGTGGCTATTTGATTTTTAGTTTTGTCATCCTGGATTATTATATGTCGGAATTGGGGATGGCCTCGAAGAGAATTTTTATTGCGCAGAAGACTCGAGACAACATCAGGGTTGGAGAAAGTTAACTTCATCCATCTAGGCCTAGTGGGATCCTTGGATCGTAACCTGATCACACTCGACAATGACAGGCTTGAGGACTTACGAATATGCTCAACAATGGCCGACGCTGTGTTTTTGTCGTCCGCTTCACAGGAACCCTCCGGGGCATTGGTAACTATTAAATTGTGAGATCTTTTTACCCTATCAAGGATTTCATCGGTCGACGCGGCGGCAACATTCAGAGGAGCGCCAGTTTTGGAAAGTGAGGACTCAAGACTGGACACTTTGTTCTTGATCATTAATAGATTATCGGACAGTGTCGATTGGCCAGTGCGTAGCTCACAGATTTCTGTTTCGCAGGAAAGAATGGCTGAATCGTGAGCTGCAAGTGTTTCTGAGTTCTTAGCGATAGCCTCAGAACAGTTTGACAGCTGAGAGAACAGGTCATCTTGTCTCTTTTCAATGCGCTCTATGCTGGAGGTTAGATTTCGCATTTGGTCCATTAGGAGTTCGAAATGTCTGACAGTTAGCCCTCCATCAGCACCACCCAAATCACCCTCTGGGCGCGAAGCTGATGATTGTTTCATCTGAGTTCGACCCTGGGAGTTGCTGCGAAGGATCCTCTCATTTGATGTACATTGGGAGCACGACCACTTTTCCGCCCCTTCCCTTAAAAATGCAACATCGTTCTCAGTAAGATTGACACAAACGAAATGGAAATTTTTCCTACACTTGGTGCAGGTTATGGACTCAACACTTGGAATCTCGCCATTACATCTAACACAAATGCGTGGCATGGCTGAAAAGATTTCGAGTTAGGGATTGGAAATGGACAGACTTTTCACCTTCTTGGACCTATAAGAAGGACTTTCACAGATAGGGAAGGTCACGGTAAGGAAAAGGATATGAGAATATAGGATAACGAAAAATTAGCCGATATAAAGAAATTAACCGACCGCAATAACCAGGATCAAGCAAGTCGTTTCGTGGGGACACGCCCTAAGAACGAACCGGACCCAGAAGATGCACCGGACCGCGCCACTCCAAACGTGTGATCCAACTCAAAGAAATGTAAACAAACGTTGAAACGTAAATATCGTTATGAAACTCAGCGCAACAAAATCAAGAAATCAATAAATTGAAATTGAAACACAGGCAAGAATAAACAATAGAAAAATTCAATTAATAAGTTTTGTATAAATCAGTTGTGTTTTACCAAAGTTATAGCACTCAATTTACACAGCAACTCACAGACGTCCGAGAGTTCTCGGTATATATAATTTAATTGGTTATTGAGAATCTTATGGAAAAATGGCGAGAACAGGGACTTGCAGGCTTTCGAATATTTTCGCAAAAGAAGTTTTTTTCGAAAAATCTTTTTTATTTTTAATTGTGCGAATAGGTAGTACTATAACACCACGGGGTGTTCATAATAAAATCATTAACTCCAACGAAGCAAATTCATCAAATCTATATTTTTCGAAATAGGAGTTCATGTCCGTCTGGACCGTCCCCTAGGCACATAAATAAATGAGAGAAATGGACTAGCAAAGATCTGATTTCCAAAGTAAATCGTCGGAACGGATACAGTAGGAATGAGTATCATAAATCCTTCTCATTTCGAAAATAGCTGGATTACAAAATTCAATAGATAAAATAGAAACTGATAAATGCGATACGAAGTCAATTTTTAGAGACTTTCAAATTTAACCCGATTTTTTCATGTGGAAAATCGATTATTACAAAGAGAATAAATTACAGTGCCCTCAAGACATCCTTCAACTTCTTTAGGTCAGAAATTTAAAGCGTGAACTTGGAAAACGAAACGACCTTTTTGAATGGAAAATGTGTGCTGTCGGCCGGAGTATAACGTCCCCTTAGGTTTGGAATCAACAAGAAAATCACGAGGAATATGGTGAAAAAATTTCTATTTTTCTGTTTCAGGGCCAGACCGATCCGTCATGTATAGATCTCAGTACTATTTCTACGAAGAGGAACGAAAAAGACCGGTGCAAATCCAAACTTATTTGCTCATCAACGGTTTCATCAGCATGATACTCCTGGGTCTGATAGGAGCCGTATTCACAACTTTCGCCAGAGTCAAGTTCGGAAGGAACCTATTACTCAAATATCCCAGATTTTTCTCGCTCGGGATGTTCGCCAACAATCAACAACAACCGTCGAAAGAGAAGATCGAGAATACAAAGTTTTGCCTGTCTTTAGTGGGAAAAGGTTGGACTGAAAAATCCACGAACCCCGAAGATAAATTCAAGGGACCGCCGAATAAAGGGATCATCGTACAAGTTAAGGGTACCAATCCTGTGTACGGCATCACATCTAAATGTCTGGTCTTGGCGTCCATAATGATTTTAACGGAACCCTTTAAGATGCCTAAGAGAGGAGGTGTGTTCTCACCAGCAGCTTTATTGGCTAGGACTTCCCTAATGGACGAACTCAATGAAAACGGGGTCAGTTTCGAATTGCTCAGAGAATTCAACGTTGTCGGATGAGTTTCCTCTAAAAGTAGGAATGTAAATAAATAATTTATTGAAAACTTCACCCTTAACCGGTCAGATGGAGTCAGGTCAGAATTCCGAAGATTTTATATGGACTATATGTAGTCCAGTAAAGGAAGGGCTGAAATCACTTTTTCTCGGAATGAGCTGCATTTTTGATATGTTGATTGTTATGAAGTGAGAAACATATGGTCAAAAATGCAGGTGTCAAAATTTTCAGGAACATTGAAAAATTCGTGAAAATATAGAAAAAAATACGGTTTTCTTGAAATATTCGCAAACCGGAAGGTTTACGAAAAAAAAGTTTCAAGCAAAAGTTGTAGAGCGGAAAATTCTAGACGAAAATATGTCATTTCCTGTTCTCGAAGTGATTTTCTGAACTGATTAGCGATGTATTTCTCTAACGCGGCGATAGCAGTGAATTTGAAATTTGGCGCCTAGTGCAATGGGCAAGCGGTCGTAAAAATCTGAACCTCTTGGACAGGGTAGGATTCAGGATAAATTGTCTGGAGGTAGTGATTTAAAATTCTTGGTTTATTTCAAAGAATGAATAAGAGCTCGTTTGAGCAATCAATAACACTATGTAATTATTTGGTTTAAACTCATTACTTTGAGATAGATATTTCAGTGATGAATTGAAATGAATAATTAATTATTTTTTCTGTCCTATCTGAAATGAGGATTTTTATCTTTTCATAATAACTATATAATGAGGGTCCTAATGATCCTATTTATCTTTGCGAATACCTCAGGAGATATCATTCAAATTCTAATACTTTCCCTTATTTAGTTCAACAGGCATTAGTTCAATGAATAGAAATATCTAATATGGTAGTTACATTGGGATTTATCTTAATTATGCACTTAAGTAAAATGGAAGGTATTTCTCTTGTAAGTTCCAATATATAAATGCCACTCTTTTCTCATTCTATATCAGTTGTGATATCGACACTGAGAAAACTGTGTTTGTTATTTTTAACGTATATACCAACTGTAGATCAGTGATATAAAGTGAGTTGCTAGAGAGCAAATAAGTGGATTTTTTGGATAATATATTTACGGCAAAAGGTAAGTTCCTCTTATTAATAAAGTATTATTAACAGACAAAATTTTGAAGATTGCTGACATTTCGTAAACATAAATAACGCGAACGTTAAATCAAGAATTCACAAAAGTAAAAAGAAAATAAATATTCAATTGAAATGAAAGCAGATCTCACATATAACCTACGTCAAAAATTTCAAAATGCTATTTCTCAATTCTCATCGAGTTTTATAATTATTCTTCAGGAATAATTATAAAATTCAGAACATTCAATTGCTTTTGAAACCTGAAATGTTCAATTAACCATTATTGATGTATAGTTGGTTACTTTCAGCCTTCCTGAAAATATGGATCAAGTTGGAATCGCGATTTGTACGATTTGTGACTGTCTTCTGAACGACGAAACTGGATTCACCGTTGTGAAAAAAATTGGTATTAACACTTTTATACAAAAAAGTAAGTTGAAAGGTGATGAAAAATGGAAGCTATGGGAAGATCAGGATAACGTAAAGTTTCATGATAAATGCAGAAAACGATATTCAGCATCTTCAAACCAACCTTCTAAAAAAAGAAAAGTATCAGATGAATCTTCATTTCATACAAACTGCATACTATCGCAACCATCAACGTCCTCTACGCAACCATTGCAATTTGATTTCAACGATTTATGCATAATTTGCACAAAATCTCTAGATAAAAGAAATAACAAAGTACATTCACTGAGTAAAAATAACAATCACTTGATTGAATGTGCAATCGAGAGGAATGATGAATATGGTGAAGATATACTTAATCGCCTGGATATACTATTTACACTACACAGTGTCACTGCATATTATCATCGGCATTGCATGAATGTTGTGAAAAGTACTAAGAAGATAGTTAGAAATATCCCTAAAGAACAAGTTGGAATGATGATCGCAAACGTGGCAAATTATATTGAGAATGAAGGAAAAGTTCAATATCATTTACCAGAATTACGCGAGGTTATGGGGGAAAACTATCTGAACAACAATCTTCTAATAAAAAAATTGAAAGAGAAATACAGTAATGACATTATCATCGAACAACATCGTGGGAGGCAACCGGTTTTCTTCTACAAATCTCCCAATATTATGGAGCTTAGTAAGGATTGGCTTTCAAATCCCGATTCTCTCAGCAATGATCAAAAAAATTTAATTTTACGGGTAGCTGGTCAAATCGTTGTAGCTGATATAAAGAAACAGAACTATGAGTATGAAAATTATCCCTCCTCAAGTAAATTCCTGGATAGCACTATATCTGAAATTCCGGAAAGTTTGAAAACTCTCCTATTCCATCTACTCGATTCAAAATGTGGTTCAAGGAAAGATGTGAAACGTGATGCACATTCTATAATTTCCATTGTTCGTCCAAGAACATTCATTTCCAAATTTCAGTTAGCTGTAGGAACTTATGTTTACAGAAAAACAGGTTCTCGTTTGATAATTGACTTGATGAGTAAATTAGGAGTATCAGCTACATACCACAATATCCAGTTATATGAAGCTTCCGTTATTATGCAACCTGCAAAATTAACGCATCCAAACTCTTTCATCCAATTCGTTTTTGATAACACTGATCATAAAGTAAGTACGTTGGATGGTCATGAAACATTTCACTGTTTGGGAGGTATCAAAGTCATCACACCAGAATATAATGTTGAACACGAAGGAGGTTCCAAAAGGCTGACGGAAATGCCACCTGCTTCTATTTTAGCTTCACAAAAGCAGATAAAAATCATACCATTCAGTTTCACGAATCCCGATGGATTGAAGAGTGTAGAGTTCGTTGATACATCAAAACTTCATATAAAAGTACAACCTGAAGTCCCAAAATCCTATGTTGCATATTTATGTGCAAAATCTTTTGAAATAGAAAGTATTCCAACATGGAAGGGTTTTCATGAAACCTTATCACGAGACGTTACATATACGATGTCACATGTTAATTGTCTCCCATTCATTAATGCACCACCATCCAGTTTCACCACATTACACACAGCTTTGCTCTATGCAGTAGAAGAAACGAAGAGAAATAAAAGTAGAACAACTTTCGTAACATTCGATCAGCCTCTTTATTTCAAAGCTAACTCCATCATTGTGCAGTCGGACAATCATGACTTTAGGAATATTGCTGTAAGATTAGGAGGATTCCATTTATTGATGTCATATATGGGAGCCATTGGCTTTATCATGGATGGAAGTGGTTTGAAAGATCTTTGGGCTACTTCATACGCTGCACAATCAGTGAAGAGAATGTCTGAAGGGCATGCTTTCAGCAGAGCTTTTCGTGCTCACATATTAACTTTCACTGCTATAGGAATCCATATTTTAAAAACAAGCAATATAACTGCGATTGATGAAATAGAGGATCAAGTGAAAATGTTCTTCGGAAATTGGAAGGAAGATTCTCCTACTTTGGGCGACTGTAATATTGACCCAATGATAATATGTTCAACTCGGAAATTCGAGGAAAAACTCCATAACTTGGAAAAATATGGCCCCACTGCTAAATTATGGATTCAATATTTGAAGAGCGTAATTATTTTACTCCAGTTTGTCGAAGCAGAACGTCTTGGAGATTGGGATTTGCACTTGAGCAGTGTCAGGAAAATGTTACCACTTTTTCATGCATCCGGGCATTTCGCCTATGCAAAAAGTGCTCAATGGTACTTACAAGATATGGTGCATTTGGAAATAACGATGGATCCATTAGAATTCGACAGGTTCACAAAAGAGGGTTATTTCACAATTCGTAGGACAGACAAAGCTTGGAGTGGTGTCTGGAGTGATATGTGCATAGAACAAACACTAAATAGATTTTTCGGTACAGATCTGAGGCATGGTAGAGGAGTCACACCCAGTGTTGTTGCGCGTTATCTTCTGGGAATGCCATCGGCATTTGACGTCATGGAATGCTTGGAGGAATATGCCGATTTGAAAACAGCGAATAGTGAACAGCACGTGGATTTATCTGAAAGTCGTATGAAGAGAGATGAAGAAGACATAGAGAAATTTGTATTCTGGCTAAGAAACCATGATCCTTTTGAGAAAAGAGATTGTCTGATGTCTCTTTCTACAGGAGTTATTGGTGGCTACAATATTAACTGTCATATGGCATTTGAAGAGGGACACAAGGGAATGGAAGCAATCGTTGGGAAAAATTTGTGGAATATGACTTTGTCATCCAAATTTAAAGTCAAGAATTTATGCGATAGCCAGAATAAAATTCGTATTCCTGGAGGCACATCTTCTATAGACTCATCGGCATTGTTACAGAGAATATTCGTTCTTTATCAGAACGATGAATCAAGAAAAAAAGAGGCTATTTCTTACGAATTGTCGCCATATCCTTTATCTCTCTTCGACGAACATGGATTAATGAGAAAGACTGTTAAGTCTGATCTCTATAAATTATTCTCAACGAATCTTCAATCACAATCTCTGCTTACTGGTATGATATATGTTATAGATGGTGGATGGTTAATACACCAAGTTGTTTGGCCTCACAGTAAAAGATTTGTAGATGTATTGGAAATATATAGATCGTTCATATTGAAAAACTTTGGACAGAATTGTAAAATTGTATTTGATGGTTATTCGGATGAAATCATCGGATTAAAATCGTATGAACGATTCCGCCGAAAAGAAAAAGTTGTTGCCCCTGATGTACAAATTGATGAAGACAAAATGGTTACAATGACTCAAAAAAAATTTTTGTCGAATATTGGGAATAAATATAAACTCATCAAAATACTGTCCAGTTATCTACGAAAACATAATATCGAAGTAAATGTCGCAAAAGAAGATGCCGATGTAGATATAGTAATGACAGCTATTAATCTGAATGAGAGCATTCCAGAATCGGTTGCTATCGTTGGTAATGACGTAGATCTCTTCGTACTTCTCATTGATCTTACACCAGAACCAGAATATGTTTTTCTACAAAGTTGTTCCAGGATCGAAAGGAAATTCTTTGTATTCAACATATCAGCACCGTGAATTGAAACCTTTCATTTTATTCGCCCATGCATTTGCTGGATGTGATTCTACTAGTGCTATGTATAATCAAGGAAAAAAGAAAATAATACGTGTACTACAGAGGAATCCCGATCTTCAGGAATCAGTGCAGATTTTCTACCAAGAAGATAAAAGTATTACAGAGCTTTATCCTATTGCCGAAAAAATTGTGAGATATCTGTACAACACAAGTGGGGAAAATTTGAGCATCGACGAACTCAGATATAAAATATTCACAACCCCAGTTTTAGGAACCAGGAAGACATCACCCCTAGTAATGCTTCCTCCAACAGAGTCAGCATTAATAGAACACACCAGCCGAGTTTATTATCAAATTCAGGTTTGGCTAGGACGAACGTCTTTGAAACCTGAAGATTGGGGTTGGCATAGATCACATCGTATGCTACTTCCTAAAATGATGACCAAAGCAGTAGCTCCACAGGAATTATTGAATAATGTAAGTCTCAAATTCATTCACACCCCAGTTTTATTAGTTTCAGAAATTGTTTCTCAGAAATTCACTCTTATTATTCTTCCTATTGATTCACATTCGTTTCAGGTATTCTGCAGCTGTAATGGAAAATGTGATACTTCTCGCTGCAGTTGCAAAAAAGCAGGACTGCAGTGTACGAGGTTTTGCAAAATGTGTAACGGCATAAATTGTGAAAATGCTTCTAACCTGATAAACAGAATAGAAATAAACTCTGATGTTGACGAAGACGAATGGGATCTAGATGACACTGAGGGAGATGATATTGATGCATCCAATTGAAGAATGTTTTTTCTGATATTATTCGATGCAAAAACTTTAATTATTACCTACTCAATATTGCTGTTGCTCTTCAAATAACTACTACAATTATTCAATTCCACTTTTTTCCCATTACTCAAAATAAATTTTTTTCCTTCTAGAATTACCTATTATTTCACTAACAGAAACATACAAACGTCTAAATTATTATTCTCGTATACATCTTGAGAAAATTCAGCCAAAATTCAATTTCGTTCGTAATAAAAAAAAATTGCGGCTGGAAACTAAATTAGTTTTTGAATTTCTTTTTTTGAATTTATTCAATTCACGAGTTCTTTACATTTCTATTTTTCATATTACTTCTAGCCTCCCTCGAAGAATCAATAAGTATAGCCTTCGATAGCACATCAGATTGAAAAACCGTACATCGTATCACCCAGACTGTCCGATTTTATCCAACTCAACCATTCTAGGGTTCGATGTAATAAAATGCAATACAAAACGAGACGAGAGTCCAACTCTGGCGAATATCTGCCAGATGGTTGTTTCAGCGTTCAGGTAGTCATTTCATCGGGCGCCAAATTTCAAATTCGTTGCAATTGCGCTACTAAAGAAATTCGCTGTTTATCACTCTATATAAATACTACAAGAATGAGAAAGAACTTATTTTCGTCTAGAATTTTTCGCTCTACAACTTTTGCTTGAAACTTTTTTTTCATAAACCTTCCGGTTCGCGAATATTTCAAGAAAACCGTGTTTTTTTCTATATTTTCACGAATTTTTCAATGTTCCTGAAAATTTTGACACCTGCATTTTTGACCATATGTTTCTCACTTCATAACAATCAACATATCAAAAATGCAGCTCATTCCGAGAAAAAGTGATTTCAGCCCTTCCTTTACTGGACTATAAGTGATAACTGTTCGCGTTCCAGGACCTTTTGATCTATTTGCAAACGAACATGCCCGACAGGGCGAAATAATTTCTGCGTGAATAGTTTTTGTGTTCAGTAAAACTTTACTCGATTACTCCGCATCACCATCAACTTTTTTTTTTTTGAAATTTCAAGACAAGTTCTTCGGACCGACGTACCGCTTTTCCATTAAAAACATGCCATTTGCGTCCATCGAAGCTTAATAGAAAAACATCTTTTTCATCAACGGGGTCCAAAAAGCCATAGTTCATCTATCTGGCAGTCGAGAATGTATGAGTTACATGATACAGTAAGTGTATAAAAAGTGTGGTTTCGATATAATTCAAGTTTTCTTCTATATCAATAAATTAGTTCACTTTCATATCAAATGTATTATTTCAACCCTCCCTGGCCTTGCAAAGGTTTCCGATAAGTCATTCGTTTTTATAGTGAGAGGTAATAGTAAATGTTCAGCAGTTGTGATGAAATTTCTCTATATTCTATTACATACATATATTTCAACTGTAGATTCTTGAGGCCAAAAGAAACCTTTTTCTCATTTCCCATTTTTCCGAATTCGGCCTTGTTAGAAAGATATAGCCATGTGAAGAAAAAACTGGGCCAAATAAGAGCCTGTGCCATTCTCAAATACCTTAAAGTTCATATTTCTCTATTGAAATTGAGTTAATACATTTAGTGAATACTCAAGTACTAAACTTATTGGAATAAAAGTGTGAAAAACACGATTTTTCTTAACAAAAACATATTTCATCCTTCAAAATACCTTCTTCCTTCTATTTTCCTTGTGATTAATTTGTAAAGCACTGATAATTTGTTCATGTTTTCCTCGATATACAGAAAATTTCTTATAAAGAAAGGTTTTTTCATTCAATTTGTGATTAATCAAGCTATATCAACCTATTTTGTATTCAGAACAATAATCTTCTATGAATATTTCAAAGAGCTTTTGAGAAGACCGTGCCAGCTTGTTGATTATTCGGATAACATAGTATAAGTTCAACCATAGATTCACCGTGTATATTTTGAATATGTTAGGTTATAGTCATTTTCCTTTTAGTTGAATAAGCAACGTTGTCCTCTCTACATAGAGGTCGTAGTAATTACATATTTATCAAAATGTTTATTTACTATGAGAAAATAATGAATTCGATGAAATATTATGTGAACTCAATAATTTCAAAGACCGGGCAAATGTTGAAGAAACTTTTTTCTCTGTAAATATTGGAAATATTTCACGTATATCAACTTGGTTGGAAGATTGTTCGGTAATCAAGAATCGAAATCTTACTGAAAATTAATGGACAGAATAGTCCGTTACTTTGTAATAGTTCATTTGAAAAAAAAGTACTCGCATAACCGGACACAAAACATCTAAACGATCAGACGGACCTATAGAATTCCCCTCTTTTCGAAATTCTCAAGAAATAAGCCTACAGAAAACAGAAGACATTTGATTTTCACGAGTGCCAACCTGTGTCAGTTCTGAGTAAAAGAACTTGAAAATCCCAAATCAAGGTCAACCGAGATACAAGTGAATGGAGTATAGGCTTTATTTCGAGCTCTCATATTCTGTGGTTCACGGAGAATATCAGATGAATTTGACAAATTCAATATTCAGCGATTATCCGATATATTCATTTATTGCCATGATGAGTTATATTTTAAAATGTCAATTTATGATCATTATGAAAAATCTTGATAGTAAAAAAACCCACAGGAAATCAGAAATTTACAAAAAAAAACGCAAAAAACCGATTTTTGTGACCTTTGACCTCGAAATTTAATAGTTGCGCACACCTTACAATACAGGGTCTTTCACAAGGAACCTCACCCATATTCATACGGGAAACTACTGAACGTATTTTCACGAAATTCAGCACTTATAAGTATTTCACGATGCTGATGAAATCTAAAATATTTTCAAGGCATGAGCCCTCCGGTTTTTCCGGAAATGACTTCAACTTGCGTTTTTCAAATTAGAACACCATTTTTTTATTGCAGAAATAGATTCCTTGGAAAATTTCAAGTTATTTTGATGTAACATTTTTCAGTTTTGGTTGGAAAATTCTCTCTGAGCGGGAAAATTCGAAAAAAAAATCGAAAATAGAGCTCCGCTGAAACAAGAATAACTTCGAGGTTTTTGGATGGAAAATTTTCATTTTTGGGATTTTTCAAGATGTAAGATTGATGTATCCACTTTAAAAATCGAAATCGCGATTCATGATACAGGGGGTGAAAAAATCGCTTTCAAAGTTAGGGATGACAAAATCGTGAAAAATCAATTTTTTCAAATTAGAACCCCATTTTTTTTATGGCATATATTGAATCTACGTTAAAAAATAATGTGAGTGTATGCATCACACCCTTGCCCTAAAGTGGATATTAACTCAGAAAATATCCATTTTAGGGCAAGGGCGTGATGCATACACTCAGATTATTTTTTAACGTAGATTCAATATCTGCCATGAAAAAATGGGGTTCTAATTTGAAAAAATTGATTTTTCACGATTTTGTCATCCCTAACTTTGAAAGCGATTTTTTCACCCCCTGTATCATGAATCGCGATTTCGATTTTTAAAGTGGATACATCAATCTTACATCTTGAAAAATCCCAAAAAATTTTTTTTTCGAATTTTCCCGCTCAGAGAGAATTTTCCAACCAAAACTGAAAAATGTTACATCAAAATAACTTGAAATTGTCTAAGGAATCTATTTCTGCAATAAAAAAATGGTGTTCTAATTTGAAAAACGGAAGTTGACGTCATTTCCGGAAAAACCGGAGGTGCTCATGCCTCGAAAATATTTTAGATTTCATCAGCATCGTGAAATACTTATAAGTGCTGAATTTCATGAAAATACGTTCAGTAGTTTCCCGTATAAATATGGGTGAGGTTCCTCGTGAAAGAACCTGTATATAGGTTTTGAGACATCTATCAGGGTGTCAATATACAATTATTTACAGACTTACAGCTGGGTATCTCGAATTCCGAGGTGAACTTACTATATTGACTGGACTATTGGTAACGGACATTTATAAGATTGAAATAAACCCAATTTATACTCGTAGGGAGTTCGAATCCTACCAAAGTTTTTCGACAAATTTTTTTTTGGTTTATAAATTCATATTTCTGTCCGGGTCATTCTGGCAGCCCATACGCACAATTTTGGCCTTCGTTCGGCCTCCAGTTTTTTAAATAAAACTTATGAAAGTTCTCCGAGTGTAATATTTGGAAGGCTGCAAAAAGAAAACCAATGGATAATATTTCATTCTGTTTTCAATTCAGTATTCAGAATTAGAGATTTTTCAACCACGAAAAATTCCAACAATTTCGGCCGAAATTTTTTTTTCATGAAGACATGTAAAATAAATTACATAGTTCGAAATTTGCAAAAAATTTTTCACGGAAAATCTTAGAAAATCTAGTACGTTGAAAATGTGCTTTCCAAATTAGCAAACGAGAAAAAAAAATTCCAACTTTGTAGGTTTTCCGCCATTTTGATTTTACGGATGTTACGTAGGCCCACGCGTATGTGGTAACAATATACAGGGTGTCCCACTAGTGCCGCAGCGGACGATATACGCGTAACGGTCTGAGTTTTGCAAAATTTTTTGATGCAGACTCGATATACTCCAAGAAGAGCACAACCTAAAAATATTTTCGAATATATCGGGTGGCCCACAAAAGAGGAATAGCGGGTGACTTTGTTTTTTCAAATGGGACACCCTATATTCAATAGTGTTTTTCAATTCTCTGAAACTTCCTGCATGCTTTCGTATACTTTTCACATATTTTTATTTGACAGTTTTCGAAATATTGGCCATTTTGACAAAAAAATTATACTTGTAGAGGCTATGTTATCCAATTATATTTCACGAACCCTTGCACATACCAATAACAGTTTTATATGGATTCAAAGACAAGACTTCAAAGTATCATACCCAGCTATAATAAAGCATCTGCAGCATACATAGTGTCCACAAAAAGACTATCAACATGACGAATTTCAAATCGATTTTTCTTCATTTTTTCAAATGCAATGCATGAATTTTTTTTCATCATTGTAATCTCCATTCATTTTACTTCATTTTATGTCAAATACATGATATG
Source organism: Adalia bipunctata (assembly GCA_910592335.1). Classification (NCBI taxonomy): domain Eukaryota; kingdom Metazoa; phylum Arthropoda; class Insecta; order Coleoptera; family Coccinellidae; genus Adalia; species Adalia bipunctata. Next base: position 5,266,095 of record OU342949.1, on the reverse strand, counting down.
CATATCTCTAAAGGAATAGGATTTTTCAGAGTTTTTCCTCCAAATTCACATATACTTTCGAATTCAAAAAGCAGATTTGGCTTTTCTGTGGTTATTGGGAACTGTCAAATTATTCTATTTAAAATTAACATCATTGCAGCTTCAATTCAATTCATCATATTTTTTACGGATGGATGAATACTCACACAATGATATAAAAATTAAAAAAATACCAATGAGTTTGAATGTACAAGTTATGAACGCTTCAAAAAAACGAGTTTCAAAACTTCAGGATACAAAAAAGTGTCCGCTTTCATCCTTATACAACTTTCTACGAAAAAATTATATTCATATGTTTCACAGGCCCGCACGCAGATCTTCAAGCTCGCAAACTCAAAGCTTGTTTGAAATTTTTGGAAGATTCGACGTTCCAAGTAGAAACATAGAAAATTATCAAAATGTATTTTGAAAAAATGGGTACAGAAAGCAAATTTCTGTCTTCAGTAACTGATTTCATCACATTTTTGAGTAGATACATCAAAACTTTCTAGTTCCCCATTTCGCTATAATATGAATTGAAGCTTCAATGATGATAATTTATTCTGAGTGGAATAATTTGACAGTTCTCGATAACCATAGAAAAGCCAAATCTGCTATTTGAATTCGAAGGTATATGTGAATTTTAGGGAAACATTTCGAAAAAGCGCTTAAAAATCCTATTCCGTTAGAGATATGCATATCATGTATTCGACAAAAAATGGAGTAAAATGAATGGTGATTACAATGATGAAAAAAAATTATATGCATTCCATTTGAAAAATTTAAGAAAAATCGATTTGAAATTCGTCATGTTGATAGTCTTTTTGTGGACACTCTGTATGCTGGAGATGCTTTATTATAGCTGGGTATAGGATACTTTGAAGTCTTGTCTTTCAATCAATATAAAACTGTTATTGGTATGTGCAAGGCTTCGTGAAATATAATTGGATAACATAGACTCTTCAAGTATGTTTTTTTTGTCAAAATGGCCAATATTTCGAAAACTGTAGAATAAAAATATGTTAAAAGTATACGAAAGCATGCAGGAAGTTTCAGAGAATTGAAAAACACTATTGAATATAGGGTGTCCCATTTGAAAAAACAGAGTCACCCGCTATTCCTCTTTTGTGGGCCACCCGATATATTCGAAAATATTTTTAGGTTGTGCTCTTCTTGTAGTGTATCAAGTTTGCATCAAAAAATCTTGCCAAACTCAGACCGTTACGCGTATATCGTCCGCTGCGGCACTAGTGGGACACCCTGTATATACCTGAAAACAAGGGGCCTTGGTACAATTCTCGCGGGGGGGGCCATAAATCCTAGACACGCCACTGCCTGTATCTCGCTTATGCTTCGAAAACGGGGTATATCTCGTAAGGCGAAAATGGCCTCCTCGATATCATCTACGCGGCTCTATGTGTTTGTCCAGTTTATGGTGAAACACCCTGTATGTCGTAGTAATTAGGTATTCAACAAAATGTTCATTTACTTCGGGAAAATATTGAATTCAAGAAAATATCATGTGAATTCAATAATTTCTAAGAACTGGCGAATTTTGAAGAAACTTTTTTCTCGGTTCCAGTATTAAATGGAAATGTTTCACGTAAATAAACTACCTTCGCCATTCTTAGTTTCTACGCTTGATAATTCATAATTAATTGAAAAATAAACGTCGGCAACGTCTCCGAAATTTATTCATTGACGTAATGTCATTCACAAGTGCCAACCTGCGATTTTTTGGGTAAAAAAACCTGATAAACCTAAAACTTGGCCAACCGCGATACTTTATGAAAGTGAATGGAGTATATACAGAGTGTAACAGTCAAATGGAATAAATGAGGGGGTGTTAGGAAAAACGCTCGGACACGTCGATTTGTAATTTTAAATGCGCATATTTTTCAAGAAAATAAAATTATATGGGGTGTTCCATGCGACCGTGGCCAAAAGCAACTTTCTTATTTCAAATGCAACCCCCTGTATAGGTATTATTTATTTTTTGGATTCTTCAGAAAATTCAAGACATAATTCATGTACAATGTCCTATACCCAATAATTACCCATCTTCAACTTGAGTTATAACTCAAAAATGATAACCCAGAAAAATTCTTCGTGTACGCCAATGAATCCCACGTAAAGATTTCTATCAAAGACAGTTTTAATCTTGAAAATATCATAAGTGGTTATCGAGATACCCAGTATGCCCGTTATTTCGAAATCATCCCGTATTTTGATTTTCTCTGATTATATCAGATGATACATAGGGTGGTCCGATTGAAAAAAATCACACCAAAAAGAATCCACATGGCTCAGGTGGACATTGTCCGACATAGTCACAAGCATGCACTCAGTATCACCCTCTGACATCGCCACCTTAGGCACCACACTGTTAATTTTTGACCCAACTGTGAAATGGTGGCTCACTACCGTCTGACTAGAAAAGTTCTCTCCTAGCTTGGGAACTGAACTCGTACTTTCCGGGTCCGAAACTATACAGGGTGATTTTTTTAATTGTTTCATTAGACGTATTCGAGGAAGGAATTTTGATACGAATTCAAGATTCTGTATTTTTGTTTTAGAGTGCATGAATTTGAATTGTAAAATATGTATTTCAAGCGGAATCTACTTCCGGTTCTACCGGAAACGAATGAAAACTTGGTTATTTCAATTGTGACATCCTGTATATGTACTTATACATACATATTTGAATTAACCTCTGTGAAGTTAAAAGACCGTTTCCAGCAGACCGTTTGCCGGAAATACACGAACGCACGGACCAGTGGCGTACGATCGAATTTATTTTTATCGGAAAATAGTGATCCCATCATCATGAAAACTCAGACGAGGGTTCGGTATGATGATTTGATCATAACAAAAGAAGATTATTTGTAGAATTCCTAGGGATTCACGGGGTAATTTTCTCCACTATTATAATGCGGAAATTTCTATCTCAGGAACTATTCGCCGGAGCACATAAAGACTTTGGTCGTAGATTCATTATGCCGAGAGGAACATTTGAAAAAAAATTGGTGGACTTCCCGTGGGATTCAGGGGTTGAATTCGCAACCCTTAATCTTCAAAAATTTCTATCTCGGGAACTATTCGCCGGAGCACATACAGATTCAGGTGGTAGATTCCTTATGCCGAGACGAACATTTGACGAAAAAATGATGGACTTCCCGTGGGATTCAGGGGTTGAATTCGCAACCCTTAAACTTCAAAAATTTCTATCTCGGGAACTATTCGCCGGAGCACATACAGATACAGAAAATCTTAGAAAATCTAGTACGTTGAAAATGTGCTTTCCAAATTAGCAAACGAGAAAAAAAAATTCCAACTTTGTAGGTTTTCCGCCATTTTGATTTTACGGATGTTACGTAGGCCCACGCGTATGTGGTAACAATATACAGGGTGTCCCACTAGTGCCGCAGCGGACGATATACGCGTAACGGTCTGAGTTTTGCAAAATTTTTTGATGCAGACTCGATATACTCCAAGAAGAGCACAACCTAAAAATATTTTCGAATATATCGGGTGGCCCACAAAAGAGGAATAGCGGGTGACTTTGTTTTTTCAAATGGGACACCCTATATTCAATAGTGTTTTTCAATTCTCTGAAACTTCCTGCATGCTTTCGTATACTTTTCACATATTTTTATTTGACAGTTTTCGAAATATTGGCCATTTTGACAAAAAAATTATACTTGTAGAGGCTATGTTATCCAATTATATTTCACGAACCCTTGCACATACCAATAACAGTTTTATATGGATTCAAAGACAAGACTTCAAAGTATCATACCCAGCTATAATAAAGCATCTGCAGCATACATAGTGTCCACAAAAAGACTATCAACATGACGAATTTCAAATCGATTTTTCTTCATTTTTTCAAATGCAATGCATGAATTTTTTTTCATCATTGTAATCTCCATTCATTTTACTTCATTTTATGTCAAATACATGATATGCATATCTCTAAAGGAATAGGATTTTTCAGAGTTTTTCCTCCAAATTCACATATACTTTCGAATTCAAAAAGCAGATTTGGCTTTTCTGTGGTTATTGGGAACTGTCAAATTATTCTATTTAAAATTAACATCATTGCAGCTTCAATTCAATTCATCATATTTTTTACGGATGGATGAATACTCACACAATGATATAAAAATTAAAAAAATACCAATGAGTTTGAATGTACAAGTTATGAACGCTTCAAAAAAACGAGTTTCAAAACTTCAGGATACAAAAAAGTGTCCGCTTTCATCCTTATACAACTTTCTACGAAAAAATTATATTCATATGTTTCACAGGCCCGCACGCAGATCTTCAAGCTCGCAAACTCAAAGCTTGTTTGAAATTTTTGGAAGATTCGACGTTCCAAGTAGAAACATAGAAAATTATCAAAATGTATTTTGAAAAAATGGGTACAGAAAGCAAATTTCTGTCTTCAGTAACTGATTTCATCACATTTTTGAGTAGATACATCAAAACTTTCTAGTTCCCCATTTCGCTATAATATGAATTGAAGCTTCAATGATGATAATTTATTCTGAGTGGAATAATTTGACAGTTCTCGATAACCATAGAAAAGCCAAATCTGCTATTTGAATTCGAAGGTATATGTGAATTTTAGGGAAACATTTCGAAAAAGCGCTTAAAAATCCTATTCCGTTAGAGATATGCATATCATGTATTCGACAAAAAATGGAGTAAAATGAATGGTGATTACAATGATGAAAAAAAATTATATGCATTCCATTTGAAAAATTTAAGAAAAATCGATTTGAAATTCGTCATGTTGATAGTCTTTTTGTGGACACTCTGTATGCTGGAGATGCTTTATTATAGCTGGGTATAGGATACTTTGAAGTCTTGTCTTTCAATCAATATAAAACTGTTATTGGTATGTGCAAGGCTTCGTGAAATATAATTGGATAACATAGACTCTTCAAGTATGTTTTTTTTGTCAAAATGGCCAATATTTCGAAAACTGTAGAATAAAAATATGTTAAAAGTATACGAAAGCATGCAGGAAGTTTCAGAGAATTGAAAAACACTATTGAATATAGGGTGTCCCATTTGAAAAAACAGAGTCACCCGCTATTCCTCTTTTGTGGGCCACCCGATATATTCGAAAATATTTTTAGGTTGTGCTCTTCTTGTAGTGTATCAAGTTTGCATCAAAAAATCTTGCCAAACTCAGACCGTTACGCGTATATCGTCCGCTGCGGCACTAGTGGGACACCCTGTATATACCTGAAAACAAGGGGCCTTGGTACAATTCTCGCGGGGGGGGCCATAAATCCTAGACACGCCACTGCCTGTATCTCGCTTATGCTTCGAAAACGGGGTATATCTCGTAAGGCGAAAATGGCCTCCTCGATATCATCTACGCGGCTCTATGTGTTTGTCCAGTTTATGGTGAAACACCCTGTATGTCGTAGTAATTAGGTATTCAACAAAATGTTCATTTACTTCGGGAAAATATTGAATTCAAGAAAATATCATGTGAATTCAATAATTTCTAAGAACTGGCGAATTTTGAAGAAACTTTTTTCTCGGTTCCAGTATTAAATGGAAATGTTTCACGTAAATAAACTACCTTCGCCATTCTTAGTTTCTACGCTTGATAATTCATAATTAATTGAAAAATAAACGTCGGCAACGTCTCCGAAATTTATTCATTGACGTAATGTCATTCACAAGTGCCAACCTGCGATTTTTTGGGTAAAAAAACCTGATAAACCTAAAACTTGGCCAACCGCGATACTTTATGAAAGTGAATGGAGTATATACAGAGTGTAACAGTCAAATGGAATAAATGAGGGGGTGTTAGGAAAAACGCTCGGACACGTCGATTTGTAATTTTAAATGCGCATATTTTTCAAGAAAATAAAATTATATGGGGTGTTCCATGCGACCGTGGCCAAAAGCAACTTTCTTATTTCAAATGCAACCCCCTGTATAGGTATTATTTATTTTTTGGATTCTTCAGAAAATTCAAGACATAATTCATGTACAATGTCCTATACCCAATAATTACCCATCTTCAACTTGAGTTATAACTCAAAAATGATAACCCAGAAAAATTCTTCGTGTACGCCAATGAATCCCACGTAAAGATTTCTATCAAAGACAGTTTTAATCTTGAAAATATCATAAGTGGTTATCGAGATACCCAGTATGCCCGTTATTTCGAAATCATCCCGTATTTTGATTTTCTCTGATTATATCAGATGATACATAGGGTGGTCCGATTGAAAAAAATCACACCAAAAAGAATCCACATGGCTCAGGTGGACATTGTCCGACATAGTCACAAGCATGCACTCAGTATCACCCTCTGACATCGCCACCTTAGGCACCACACTGTTAATTTTTGACCCAACTGTGAAATGGTGGCTCACTACCGTCTGACTAGAAAAGTTCTCTCCTAGCTTGGGAACTGAACTCGTACTTTCCGGGTCCGAAACTATACAGGGTGATTTTTTTAATTGTTTCATTAGACGTATTCGAGGAAGGAATTTTGATACGAATTCAAGATTCTGTATTTTTGTTTTAGAGTGCATGAATTTGAATTGTAAAATATGTATTTCAAGCGGAATCTACTTCCGGTTCTACCGGAAACGAATGAAAACTTGGTTATTTCAATTGTGACATCCTGTATATGTACTTATACATACATATTTGAATTAACCTCTGTGAAGTTAAAAGACCGTTTCCAGCAGACCGTTTGCCGGAAATACACGAACGCACGGACCAGTGGCGTACGATCGAATTTATTTTTATCGGAAAATAGTGATCCCATCATCATGAAAACTCAGACGAGGGTTCGGTATGATGATTTGATCATAACAAAAGAAGATTATTTGTAGAATTCCTAGGGATTCACGGGGTAATTTTCTCCACTATTATAATGCGGAAATTTCTATCTCAGGAACTATTCGCCGGAGCACATAAAGACTTTGGTCGTAGATTCATTATGCCGAGAGGAACATTTGAAAAAAAATTGGTGGACTTCCCGTGGGATTCAGGGGTTGAATTCGCAACCCTTAATCTTCAAAAATTTCTATCTCGGGAACTATTCGCCGGAGCACATACAGATTCAGGTGGTAGATTCCTTATGCCGAGACGAACATTTGACGAAAAAATGATGGACTTCCCGTGGGATTCAGGGGTTGAATTCGCAACCCTTAAACTTCAAAAATTTCTATCTCGGGAACTGTTCGCCGGAGCACATACAGATTCAGGTGGTAGATTCCTTATGCCGAGACGAACATTTGACGAAAAAATGATGGACTTCCCGTGGGATTCAGGGGTTGAATTCGCAACCCTTAAACTTCAAAAATTTCTATCTCGGGAACTATTCGCCGGAGCACATACAGATTCAGGTGGTAGATTCCTTATGCCGAGACGAACATTTGACGAAAAAATGATGGACTTCCCGTGGGATTCAGGGGTTGAATTCGCAACCCTTAAACTTCAAAAGTATCTATCTCGGGAACTGTTCGCCGGAGCACATACAGATTCAGGTGGTAGATTCCTTATGCCGAGACGATTATTTGACGAAAAAATGATGGACTTCCCGTGGGATTCAGGGGTTGAATTCGCAACCCTTAAACTTCAAAAATTTCTATCTCGGGAACTATTCGCGGGAGCACATACAGATTTTGGTGGTAGATTCCTTAGACCGAGGCGAACATCTGATGAAAAAATGATGGACTTCCCGTGGGATTCAGGGGTTGAATTCGCAACCCTTAAACTTCAAAAACTTCTATCTCGGGAACTATTTGCCGGAGCACATACAGATTCAGGTGGTAGATTCCTTATGCCGAGACGAACATTTGACGAAAAAATGATGGACTTCCCGTGGGATTCAGGGGTTGAATTCGCAACCCTTAAACTTCAAAAATTTCTATCTCGGGAACTATTCGCCGGAGCACATACAGATTTTGGTGGTAGATTCCTCAGACCGAGGCGAACATCTGATGGAAAAATGATGGACTTCCCGTGGGATTCAGGGGTTGAATTCGCAACCCTTAAACTTCAAAAATTTCTAACTCGGGAACTGTTCGCCGGAGCACATACAGATTCAGGTGGTAGATTCCTTATGCCGAGACGAACATTTGACGAAAAAATGATGGACTTCCCGTGGGATTCAGGGGTTGAATTCGCAACCCTTAAACTTCAAAAATTTCTATCTCGGGAACTATTCGCCGGAGCACATACAGATTTTGGTGGTAGATTCCTTAGACCGAGGCGAACATCTGATGAAAAAATGATGGACTTCCCGTGAGATTCAGGGGTTGAATTCGCAACCCTTAAACTTCAAAAATTTCTATCTCGGGAACTATTCGCCGGAGCACATACAGATTTTGGTGGTAGATTCCTCAGACCGAGGCGAACATCTGATGGAAAAATGATGGACTTCCCGTGGGATTCAGGGGTTGAATTCGCAACCCTTAAACTTCAAAAATTTCTAACTCGGGAACTGTTCGCCGGAGCACATACAGATTCAGGTGGTAGATTCCTTATGCCGAGACGAACATTTGACGAAAAAATGATGGACTTCCCGTGGGATTCAGGGGTTGAATTCGCAACCCTTAAACTTCAAAAGTATCTATCTCGGGAACTATTCGCCGGAGCACATACAGAGGGTTGCGAATTCAACCCCTGAATCCCACGGGAAGTCCATCATTTTTTCGTCAAATGTTCGTCTCGGCATAAGGAATCTACCACCTGAATCTGTATGTGCTCCGGCGAATAGTTCCCGAGATAGAAATTTTTGAAGTTTAAGGGTTGCGAATTCAACCCCTGAATCCCACGGAAGTCCATCATTTTTTCGTCAAATGTTCGTCTCGGCATAAGGAATCTACCACCTGAATCTGTATGTGCTCTGGCGAATAGTTCCCGAGATAGAAATTTTTTAAGTTTGAGGGTTGCGAATTCAACCCCTGAATCCCACGGGAAGTCCATCATTTTTTCGTCAAATGTTCGTCTCGGCATAAGGAATCTACCACCAGAATCTGTATGTGCTCCGGCGAACAGTTCCCGAGTTAGAAATTTTTGAAGTTTAAGGGTTGCGAATTCAACCCCTGAATCCCACGGGAAGTCCATCATTTTTTCGTCAAATGTTCGTCTCGGCATAAGGAATCTACCACCTGAATCTGTATGTGCTCCGGCGAATAGTTCCCGAGATAGAAATTTTTGAAGATTAAGGGTTGCGAATTCAACCCCTGAATCCCACGGGAAGTCCATCATTTTTTCGTCAAATGTTCGTCTCGGCATAAGGAATCTACCACCTGAATCTGTATGTGCTCCGGCGAATAGTTCCCGAGATAGAAATTTTTGAAGTTTAAGGGTTGCGAATTCAACCCCTGAATCCCACGGGAAGTCCATCATTTTTCCATCAGATGTTCGCCTCGGTCTGAGGAATCTACCACCAAAATCTGTATGTGCTCCGGCGAATAGTTCCCGAGATAGAAATTTTTGAAGTTTAAGGGTTGCGAATTCAACCCCTGAATCCCACGGGAAGTCCATCATTTTTTCGTCAAATGTTCGTCTCGGCATAAGGAATCTACCACCTGAATCTGTATGTGCTCCGGCGAATAGTTCCCGAGATAGAAATTTTTTAAGTTTGAGGGTTGCGAATTCAACCCCTGAGTCCCACGGGAAGTCCATCATTTTTTCGTCAAATGTTCGTCTCGGCATAAGGAATCTACCACCTGAATCTGTATGTGCTCCGGCGAATAGTTCCCGAGATAGAAATTTTTGAAGATTAAGGGTTGCGAATTCAACCCCTGAATCCCACGGGAAGTCCATCATTTTTTCGTCAAATGTTCGTCTCGGCATAAGGAATCTACCACCTGAATCTGTATGTGCTCCGGCGAATAGTTCCCGAGATAGAAATTTTTGAAGATTAAGGGTTGCGAATTCAACCCCTGAATCCCACGGGAAGTCCATCATTTTTTCGTCAAATGTTCGTCTCGGCATAAGGAATCTACCACCTGAATCTGTATGTGCTCCCGCGAATAGTTCCCGAGATAGAAATTTTTGAAGTTTAAGGGTTGCGAATTCAACCCCTGAATCCCACGGGAAGTCCATCATTTTTTCATCAGATGTTCGCCTCGGTCTAAGGAATCTACCACCAAAATCTGTATGTGCTCCCGCGAATAGTTCCCGAGATAGAAATTTTTGAAGTTTAAGGGTTGCGAATTCAACCCCTGAATCCCACGGGAAGTCCATCATTTTTTCGTCAAATGTTCGTCTCGGCATAAGGAATCTACCACCTGAATCTGTATGTGTTCCGGCGAATAGTTCCCGAGATAGATACTTTTGAAGTTTAAGGGTTGCGAATTCAACCCCTGAATCCCACGGGAAGTCCATCATTTTTTCGTCAAATGTTCGTCTCGGCATAAGGAATCTACCACCTGAATCTGTATGTGCTCCGGCGAATAGTTCCCGAGATAGAAATTTTTGAAGTTTAAGGGTTGCGAATTCAACCCCTGAATCCCACGGGAAGTCCATCATTTTTTCGTCAAATGTTCGTCTCGGCATAAGGAATCTACCACCTGAATCTGTATGTGCTCCGGCGAATAGTTCCCGAGATAGAAATTTTTGAAGTTTAAGGGTTGCGAATTCAACCCCTGAATCCCACGGGAAGTCCATCATTTTTTCGTCAAATGTTCGTCTCGGCATAAGGAATCTACCACCTGAATCTGTATGTGCTCCGGCGAATAGTTCCCGAGATAGAAATTTTTGAAGATTAAGGGTTGCGAATTCAACCCCTGAATCCCACGGGAAGTCCACCAATTTTTTTTCAAATGTTCCTCTCGGCATAATGAATCTACGACCAAAGTCTTTATGTGCTCCGGCGAATAGTTCCTGAGATAGAAATTTCCGCATTATAATAGTGGAGAAAATTACCCCGTGAATCCCTAGGAATTCTACAAATAATCTTCTTTTGTTATGATCAAATCATCATACCGAACCCTCGTCTGAGTTTTCATGATGATGGGATCACTATTTTCCGATAAAAATAAATTCGATCGTACGCCACTGGTCCGTGCGTTCGTGTATTTCCGGCAAACGGTCTGCTGGAAACGGTCTTTTAACTTCACAGAGGTTTTGAATTATTCGTTTAATTCTGCACTGATATGATGTATGATATGCGCAACCACTTCAAGCGATTGTTGAGTTATAGCCTGATTGTCAAATCTGTTGACAGAGAGAGTGTGACAATTTAGTGTTTATATCTCCAAAATCCCTCATTGTAAGAAATTATTTTCGCAACAGTGGAACAAAAAAAAGTACGCTGCTACTGCTTCTTGTATAAATTATGAGAAAATATTTTACAGGGTGTCTGAAACAGGGCTTCGAAGTGAGTCCCAATAAAACTATGAAATTTGTTTTTTTTTTCAAATAGGACCATATACGTAATTATTAGGATAATTTTCAAGTAGGCTTCGTCATTAGTGACATATTCTTACTAATAACAAAGCCTACTTGTAAATTATCTTAATAAACCTGGCTTTAGTCGTGAAATTCGAATTTTATTCAATAATGGCAAAGCTACTGATTTTCAATTTATACAAGAAGCAGTATCAGCGTACCTACTTTCTCTTGTTCCACTGTGGCGAAAAAAATTTCTTACAATGAGGGATTTCGGAGATATTAATTCTAATTGTTACACTCTTTCTGTCAACAAATTTGACAATCAGGCTATAACTCAACAATCGTTCGAAGTGGTTGCGCATATCATACATCATATCAGTGCAGTATTTAACGACAAATATGTATAAATATACAGGGTGTTGGGTTTGAAATAACTAAGTTACATTCGTTTCCGGTAGAACCGGAAGTAGATTCCGCTCGAAAATTTTATACAATTCAAGTTCATGTGTTCTAAAACAAAAATGCAGAATCTTTAAAATTGTGTCAACATTCCTTCCTTGAATACTTCCAATGAAACACTTGAGAAAATCACCCTGTATATTAAAATAATTTAATTTCTAATTGAGATTTCAGAATTTCATGTTTTTGGGAAATTATAATTTGGAAAATTGATTTAAGAAAATTAGAACTCACCTGTCCAGAACTTCCAAAGCAACTCTCAACCATTGAAATTCGCCTAGTATTGGCCTCACTATTCACTGAAAAAGACGTCAATAGATCTGTATCAAATAAGTGATTCCAATAAACTACAAATTTATAAAATTGGCAAATGTACATACAAAAAGGGAGTAACTTCTCCAACCTTCTAGAATGTCTCATTTCACATATGAATCAATAGAAATTATATATTACACAATTTCACTTTGTACACTTCCAACTATGTATTTCTGTCCACAGTTGGAGGAAAATGAAGTTGGTGATAAATATAATTACTTATGAAACATTAAAAGAGAAACTAAATGGGTATGAAATTCAAATTATTTCTGTTTAGTCTAGTTTCTTTTCATGGGTTCTGATTTCATACTTCAGTTGTTATGCACCAACTCTCTAAAACCAACAGAGTCCATATTCAAACAATTTCCAAGACTTCAAAAACAATAAACTGGTCTTTGCAGGACGTTGTGAATGAAAATACAGGAATTCTTCATCACCTCCATGATTCAACTACCTGTTGCATACCTAGTTTAGTTGTTCATTTGGCTAAATCTGGCTTGACATAAAGAGAAGCTGATTCTTCAAATCCAAAACATTTTATTCATAAGAAGCATTCCTTTATAAATGTTTTGCATGGTGGGAAAGTTTTATATTTAAATGCATAACTATTGGTCTGAATTATGGAAGGTATTAATTCATTACAATATACTGCCATTTTAGATCCACGCCAATTATTGCCATAATTTCATATCTCCTAACTGAAAACATCCTGTTTTTCGGTAACATAATAGATGGAAGTATAAGTAGAATGATTTCCTTTTAAGGAACCAACATGACAATTTTGTTAGATCAAAGGGGCTTAACAGAGAATATGCATTTCTTGACTCACCTAGTTTGTCCACCATTTTGTTTTAATTGAATTAAAATTGTGAACACTCAAAGAAAAGTACTTAAAATAATAAAACTTTTTTTCAAAACTAAGAAAATTTCTATTTAGGATGAGTAATAACAAACAAGGTACTTCATTCAATTCAACAGATGACATTCGACTTTGACGTAACATGTGGAATTTCATCAACATGTCAAATCATTTGAATCACAGGTTATTTGAACTAATATCTATTGGTCGATTCACAATGAACGTAAGGTGGACGTAATCCACAGAAAACGTAAGATCATTTGTCAAGAATACGGGCTCAGGATCGCTGTAAGCTGGCATGCAAGGCGTGCACCGCACAAGAGCTCAAAATATCATAGACTAACTATAGATAGGCAACTCTTAATCCAAATTATGTTCATTACGTCAGCGCCATCTATATTTGGTCGTTCGTACTAACAGCCGATATCGGCGTAGAATGACAGAGGCGCCATCTAGCGGTTTTTGTAGAAAAACAAGGGGCATCGTCTTATGCACTACTATTAATTTGTATAAAAATATTTTTCAAATTTCAAGTTCTTATAAGATACGATGATTATTTGTATTGAAGAGAAATCGCCAAATCTTATAAAAAGCTTGAAATGTAAAACATCAAGGATAAAAGTCAAAGTCTTATATAGGAGTTAATAATTATTTATTTATACATATGTTTATAAATATCCACATGAATTATTATCAATAATAATATTCCACTCAAGAGAACACACAAAAATATTTTACTCAAATCTTTTTTGACAATTCCGGTTTTCAATGGTGAATATTAAAAATATATTATTATCGATTGAATAAACAAAATTATTATCGGTTCCATCTCCTTTTATCATATTTAACCAATGCCATTTTAACGATGGGGTCAGATGGAATTTCGACACCGGTTTTTCCACATAATATTTTGTTTATTTCACCTATGTAAAACAATAATATAAATTTAATACCCACATTGATGAACTTCCGGTGCACATCTTTGTGCTTATTGCAGAACAACATCTTCACCTCTTCAGTATTCACTCGTTCCATTATTTTTCTTTTAATATTCCAACTATTGAAAAATAATGGAATATTCCCAATGACAGACTTGGTAAAATTGTGAAAGATCGTATTAAATGTTCGAGATGGATTGAACATCTTGCAATTTTTGAATGTTCTGGCTTTAATTAAGGCATTGGAAGGCACTTCATCATATGCTTCCATTATTTCTAAACAGCTCGAACATTTATTAGTATCTTTCAAAATTTTTTTTGCCAAATACCCTGCCACATAAGAATTGGCCAAATCCAAGTCTGCATTGCTTTCACACGTTTTGTACTCCTCTGTGGGATAAACAGGTGGCTTCACATTTGTTGGAGTTTCGGGTATTTCAATTTTTTTCAATAAAAACTTCTTTAGCGTCTCAAGAGCTCCACAAGAGGCATCCTCCTCACAATTCGAACCAGGTGAGTGTGATGCCATGAAATTATTCATAAGGAGGGATTTAAAAGAGGAAATTAACGATGAAGAGGTAGGATTAATATTTCTCACTCCATGACTTCTTATCAAAGAAAAAAAATTCTCAAGAGGATCTTGATTGAAAGATCGCTGAATCAAATGATCGAAATGCCGAGTTTTTGAGATATATAAAAAGCCATGGAGTGTCAAAATGAAATTTTTCAAAGAAGGAGTGATAACTGATTTGGTGGATGCATGTTGGAACTTCATGGAAGTCAAAACTTCTATAGATTGATTCCAGAAATTATGATGCGGGGAAGTGGCTTTCACGACACCCAGCAGGGGTTTGGTTGGAGGAGCTTCTATGAAACTTCCATTAACGCTATCAAAGAGTTCATCAAAAAAAAGCAAAACATCCGCAGTTTGTGAAGCCGAGGGATCCAAATATGGGCTTACAGATGGGTCTCTAATATTTGCACTGAACTTTGACATTAAATTCATCAACAAACTTACGGACCGACTGAAGACTTGGGTGGCATTTTTAACTTTCATTTTTTTAATTTTATTTGGTATCACATGTTCATCTGTCAGTCTATGTAGCATATTATAGCTGTTCAAAATCTTATCTAATCGATAAACATCTACAATATGAGACCAAGAAGCAACTTTTTGAATGCCATCTTGACAAAAGTGTATATCTTTTGTCAAGAAAGCATTCCTTATACCTTTTATTAAATGTGGAGGATCATATAAATGAACAATTTCTTGTTCATTCACCAAATATCCTCTAAATTTATTCTCCATTTGTTTTCTCAAACAATGTTCATTTGTTTCTCCTAGAAGTTTATTAATTGCAGCTACATTTGTTGATCCTTGGTCTGATATTGTAGCCACAATATCTAATCCGGTTTGACGAACATGTGTTACTACTTCTTTTATAATGCGTACCAAGTCAACGGTTGGTGTGGTATTTTCACAAAAATAGAAACATACAGGCTGTTTCCATTTTTTGAAAATACCTTTCAGCATAAATACTAAAGCATGATCTGCAAAGGCCACTCGACGTTCACTACCCCCAAAGTCCACAATTCCTTCCAAAAAATCTCCAGAAAAATTGTAAGAAATTCCAGTACTTAGAGAAACCTCATCAAACATGAGGACACAATATTTATCTAGTAATTCCAATTTCTCAACCGTATTTTGCAGACTGTTGAAAATTTGAGCATTTATTCCACATTTCAGGGAAACATTACTCAATAATTTCAACAGACTGCGTTTGGAAGGTAAACTGAAAATCTTAGATAAATACCTGTATCCCTTACCGCTCTGCTTGTAAACAGAAAGAGCAAAAATTTTATCGTTAATTGTGAAACGACGACCCCTTGGTTTAAATTTTTGATTCCTTAACTGGGACATGAAGAAGTCAAGAGTTGTTCGGTTAATATTTTTGAGACTATCAAAATATTTTGTCTTTCCAAGTGCTTCCAACTGTTTTTTTTGAGTGTTCATTTTGGAAGTTGCCTTCTTGAATATTTTCTTCATTTTCCTCAGTTCCTTTGCCATTTCAGATTCCCTTGGAGTCATTTTCTTGAATTTTTTCTTGTTAATCGGTACTGAAAAAATGTAAATTAGAAAGGAATATAAATATGGAAATGAAGTGAATATAAATACCTCTTTGGTTTCTACCAACATTAGATTCCTTAGTATCCATCAATGGAATTGATAACTGATCTGATTCTCTTTCAACAAGACCTTTTGGGTCTTCACTGAAGGAAAACAGACCAGTTAACATATTGGGTTTCGATACAGTCAGTTCACCAGCATCAACAACATTAAGATCTGATGAGGTGTTCATCAGATTTCCACACTTTCTTCTTCCATATGTTTTTGTTGGCTTCAGGACCCTCAGTTCCTCTTTCTCCTCCAAAAAGCACCTTCTTCCACTTGAACCTTAAAATTTCAGATTGTGTTGGTTCTCATCCATAATTTCGAAATTAGAAAATCATTATCAGGTAACTGGATATTATATTTCTAAGAATAGTCTTAAACAATTGCCCATGTTTCTGGAACTACTTGTCCCTTTCTCGAGGCTGGTTGGTTAGTGTATATTCACAAATATTGTACTTTGAGAAGAGAAAATTTGACCAATCATCCAGTCATAATGCCTGGATAAAACGTCAGCAATTGTTTAAAACTATTCTTAGAAAATCCAGTAGGTCCTGATAATAATTTTTTAATGTCTTAAAATTTTATTTATGCATGAACTGAATAATGCTAATATATGCCATAAATACCTTTCAGAACTTCTGGTGCTACAGCAATAGTTGTATTTGATGAGTTACATAAAAATATATCTCTTCCATCTACATCACGAACATAATCTGAAAAAGAAAGGCAACTCAATTTTCAAACATTCAGAGAAATAAAATACAAATAAAATCAATTTTGTTTTCTCAAACTAATTCAAATGAAAGGTATAAAGTAAATATTACTCACCTGGCAAATTCAGTGTTGGTAAAGAAAATTTTTTTAGTTTATCACCACTTTCGAGAATGCAATATGGATTGAAATGACTTTTGCAAACAGCATATTTTCGTACCAAGTCCAGTTCCATGCTCGACAATTTGGGATTTTTTATTCTCTCCAACCAAGTTTGCTTGCAGGCCTTATGAGTCGGAATTGTATACCTAAACACATAACAAATATTGAGTATAAATTGTAGAAATGATCATGAAGCAAACAACAGTAACTTACCTCTTACTAGTCCTATCTACGCAACCAGGAACAGAACAGTTTCTTATGCTTGGAGACATTCTTAAAAAACTTTGGACACTTGAATGAAAAACTAATATTTCGAATTGTGCTTGGCACGGATTGGAAATTAAAAAGGTGGTTTTCATTTTGTTCGAAATGGTACATACCATTTTTTGAAAAATCAAAGAACAATATAACCTCACAATCTTCTTCATTTCCACTTCTTCACAGATCCAAGAGATTACCATGCCCCTTCAGACAAATGAATTATATATTATAATAATATGAAAAATATATTTATAGCATTGAAATTATATCATATATCAGGCGTTTATAATGACAGCTCTTATTGTTTATATACAAAAGTACTCTTTGACTTTGACAATGTTAACAGACATGGATGACGGAACATGCTCTCCAATAATGAAAGATTCCTATTTATCGGCATTGAATTATCAGGTTGTTCATCCGGGATACACTTCAGAGGGCGCTGGTGTAACTCAGATTATTTATGATTTGTGCTTTGTATGAGAGTGCCACCCCCCTGCAAAATATGAAGAAAATAAAGGATATTTCATTACGTTTATGCCGTTTATGGACTGATTACATTATGTGCTCTTTACGTCATTGTTACGTTATAAGGTCCATTCATATTTACCGACACCGTGCGTGGCAGGCACGGACCAGCACCGACAGTAAACCGACAAGTGTATTCATATTTACCAGCAGCTACATTGCCAGCACCTAGCGTGACAGACACCAACAAGGTCTTACGTAACCTTAGATAAAGATATGTTGGTGTCTGCCGCGCTTACGGTTACACCTTTTCAACAGGTGCTGTAGTATATATTCACTATGTTTCACAATTTGTCGATAGAAGAACTAGCCGTAATGGCAATTCCTTTAGAAAATGAATCGAAATCCTTGGAAGGAACAACCGAGAAAAAGAAGGTTTACTGTACATCCCAAGCGAAAAAAAGAGCGAGAATTTTACACATTATGAAAGGAACTCGTGGATGATGAAGATAGATTTTTCAATTATTTAAGAATGAGCAGATATGAATTTGAAACTATTGTTTGTGAAACCAGTCATATCTAAACTAGATTCGTAGTTGAAACAATCTTTATCGCCTCGAGAAAAATTAACTGTCTGTTTGAGGCACTTAGTTTTTATTTTTGGAATAGAAAAATAGAAATTATAGTATATTCTTAAAAGGATGATATTTTATGATATACATTTTTTTTCATTTCGTTACATATCCAGAATCCAGAAAAATAATCGTGTTCGTTAAAGTCATCCTCTGCAGTTTCATCATGGGGGCTTTCGAAGTCTTGAATTTCGTATTCTAATTCTATATTGTTATTTGGTGTGCTTTTGCAATTTCCTCCCATGCGTTACTTTTTTTTTGTTGTCACTGTACCTACGATACGATCACTCATATCACATCAATAATCTCGAACTAATTCGATTAATTTCTCAATATTCATTTTTCTTACGACTCCGAATGTCCCTACTTTACGCTTGCAGTCTGTCCGCATCGTGTACACACGACTGATGAGATGAGCGATGTTTTGATTTTGAATTCAACACCACACAGAGACATCGGCGACAAGGACCGGCGCCGACAAAACATTCTCGCCGAGAATGTCGCTCACTGCTGGCCTGTGCCGGCGCGGCCACGCTACGTTCATACGCGGTAAATATGAATACGTCCATATGAAATGTGTGCAATCATATTTCTTCGCCTGTGCTGGTCCGTGTCTGGCACGTACGGTGTCGGTAAATATGAATGGACCTTTACGTTCACTGTGAATTGACCATAACTTGATCACAGACCAACCAAGTTGGCTGTGTCTTGATATCCACTCTTCAACAAGTTCCAGTGAAGATCTGTTTACTTTGTTGGTCTAGCTTCTAGCAGAAATAATTATCCACCGTTCCATAATGAAATTGAATGCAAAATGAAGCCTCTTATCACTTTTTTGTGAGTTCTCAACACCATAGAGAAAAGATGATCCATTTGATGTTCTGTGAGATGACCCATACATAACCTCATAGGATAACAACAACAACAACTTTTACCAAGGATAAGAATAAAAATATTTTTGTTTTTGTACTTCTGGAATCTTGAACAAAAATAGCATTCAAAGGTTCATTCCTAGAAGTAACTTCAGTTCATAGACAAGAAATTGTTGAAGTATTTGCTTCAAATCTATAATTTATTTATCATGATATCGCAGTTGGGAAAAAAATTTTTCAGCAACTGTAATACAACTGTTTCTCGTCAATTATGTGTTAATATCTGTGATAAATCCTTCAAATGTATTTTATCAAATACTTATCAGAAATTTTCTTCTTGTGAAAGTTTGAGATGGAACCTAGCAGATGGTACCCGTCGAACAGATAGAAATATTACAAAAAAACAGTACTCAACAGAAAAAAAAATTAACATTAATATCGGTACTATAGGTCATGTTGATCATGGAAAAACCACATTGACCGCAGCAATAACGAAGATCTTACAAAAAGATGGACTTGCCGATTTTGTATCGTATGATCAAATTGACAAGGCTCCAGAAGAAAAGGCTAGAGGTGTAGTTAGCTCACCATTTTGATGCAATGATTCACAACATGTTTGAGGAATAATTTTTTTTCAGGAATAACTATAAATGCTGCCCATATTGGCTACAATACAAAGAAAAGGCACTATGCCCATACGGACTGCCCTGGGCATGCAGATTTCATAAAAAACATGATTTCTGGTGCCTCACAAATGGATGGAGCAATTTTAGTGGTAGCAGCAGACGATGGTGAGATGCCTCAGACTAGGGAGCACTTACTTCTTGCCAAGCAAGTTGGAATAAAGAGAATAATAGTTTACATAAATAAGGCTGACATATCTGACCAAGAAGTGAGTAGTCTTTAAGTTTATATCTAAGTAGTACCATTGAGATTAAATATTTAAACTCAATGATAATACCTAATTCGAAAGTCAGAGTAAGGAGGTAGAAAAATATTTTGTCAGAAATTGAAGCTCACAAAATTTACTGATCCTAATTGAAAGTTAACAATATTGAATCTATATAATTTTTGTTCCGATTTATATTTGCTATTGTTGTGGTCGGAAAAAGTTTTAGATCAACATATTGGATTTTAAGGGTTTGGAATTAGTCGAATTGGAAATAAGAGAACTCCTAGATAAATATGGTTTCAACAGTGATGGCCCCATCATACTTGGATCTGCTCTATCAGCGTTA
Organism: Adalia bipunctata; assembly: GCA_910592335.1. Classification (NCBI taxonomy): domain Eukaryota; kingdom Metazoa; phylum Arthropoda; class Insecta; order Coleoptera; family Coccinellidae; genus Adalia; species Adalia bipunctata. The sequence continues at coordinate 5,245,595 of OU342949.1, read as the reverse complement.
CAGGGTAGTGATAATGAATATGGAGAAAAATCTATCAGAAAATTATTAGATACAATTGATAGTTACATACCCAATCCAGAGAGGGATTTCTCATCTCCCTTTTCAATTCCAATTGATAGTGCGTTTACCATAAAAGGTCGAGGAACTGTTGTAGTAGGAACAATAAAAAGGGGCACTCTGCAGAAAAACCAGGAATGTGAACTACTTGGATTCGATACTCAAATAAAAACTACTGTTGGAGATATCCAAGTTTTTAAAAACAGTACTCCAGAGGTATAAATCAAAGCTTTTATAATGTATCCTGGTTGGCCATGATATTCTGACACATTTCACGGCATATATCTCACATAATTCTATACCTGTAATTTCATTATTAAAATTGAAAGTAAAACATTTAGAGGGCTCTGCCTAGGGTCAGTGAGACTATTGCGTATGTGCGATAACAGAGAGTGGGACAATATGGGCATCGTGGAGATCAGCAAATGACAACATTGTTGTTTTGTTTTGTTATTTGTCTCTGTTTGTATTGAGCCACATATTCAACATGTCAGTTAGTACGGGGGTTTTTCCCCATCTCCTCAAAAAAGCCATGGTCATTCCCATATATAAAAAAGGTGATGTGTATGATGTCATCAATTATAGACCCATTTCTATCCTTAGTTGCTTTTCGAAAGTTTTTGAGCGATTGGTTTTCAAAAGAATGATGAAATTCCTGGACAAGTTTCAGTTGCTCGATACCGCTCAGCATGGGTTCAGATCTGGCCGCTCTACTCAAACGGGTTGCTTGGATTTTATCGAGTTTGTATATGACTCTCTCGATAGGGGCTGTTATGTTGCGGGATTATTTTTCGATTTGTCTCGAGCATTCGATAGTCTCTCCTTCAAGTTCATATTGGACAAGTGTTTCAATCTGGGATTCAGGGGGGTGTTCCACGACTGGATTCGTAGTTATCTCGAGGGTAGAGTTCTGTATGTCAGAGTCAATGACTCCTATTCCTCTGAGCACAATCTGAGTTTGGGTGTACCCCAGGGTTCTGTCTTGGGGCCGCTCCTATTTCTATTGTTTATCAACGATCTACCAGAAAATTTGAGAGAGTTGTTTATAAAAAAATCCAATCTCCGAAATACCAGGAACCTGAGAGCGATCTTGTTCGCAGATGATTTCTCCTTAGCTATTATAGCGGATACCATGGAGGAATTGCGGAGGCTGTGTAATCTACTGGTTCAATGTTTTGTTGACTGGTGCAATTCAAATGCCATTATGATCAATATGAATAAAACTGAGGTCATACACTTCTCATTGTCTACTGACAATAGTGAATTTACGATCCAATACTTCGATACTGCCATCTCATCTGGTGAATCCATGAAATTCCTTGGTGTACATATTGATAGATATTTAAGATGGGACACGCATGTTGATGCGATATGTAAAAGACTATATAGCTCATTTTATGCACTGAGTAGAGTCAAAAATGTGCTTCCGTTGGATTCCCTGATTAATATATACTATAGTTTGGTATACAGCCATCTTTCTTACAACATCCTACTATGGGGAAATTCCACCGATGTTGGTCGAGTATTCATCATTCAAAAGAGGATATTGCGCCTGATGTTCAACGTAGCTCCGCGATCCTCTTGTAGACCGATATTTTCCCAAAATAACATCTTAACACTGGCCTCTATTTTCATCTTCAGGTGCCTTGTCTATGTGAAAGAGAATGAGAGTAATATAATAAAATTGTCCAGCTTTCATTCCCACAATACAAGAAATAAGGAAACGTTATTTATTCCTAAGCATAATACCTCAAAGTTCGAACTGTCACCTAGATATCAATGTATAAAGGTATTTAATCATCTCCCTCATAGCATTAAGTCGCTTAACATAATTAGGTTTAAGAAAATAGTTAAGGCCTTACTTATACAAAAGTGTTTCTACAATGTGAATGAATATTTTTCTGTTAATTTAGAATCTGTATAATTATTTTTCTTTGTTTATGACCTGTCCCATACATGTATGATTGTGTCTTAGGGGATCAATAAATATTATTATTATTATTATTATTATGTTATCCATGAATACATATTGACATGTCCCTTCTCTTCTCCTTACGCATGCGTATAGCGACAACCTGCCCCTGGATTTAAGGGGAACGAGGCATACGCTTTTGTATACTTATTAGCCACTAAGCTCAAATTCTATATGTATTTATAATTCTTTGGTATATTTTGAAAATGTTAGGTTATAGTCATTTTCCTGTCAGATAACTAAGCAACGTTTTCCTTTCTACATAGAGGTCGTAGTAATTACGAATTTATCAAAATGTTTATTTACTTTGGAAAAATATTATGTGAATTCAATAATTCCAAAGATCTGGCGAATGTTGAAGAATCTTTTTTCTTTGTTAATACTGGAAATATTTCACGTATATAAACATGGTTCGAAATTTCAGTTATGCTATTTTCTTATACAGAAATCAAGAATCGAGTGGTGAAATTTTACTGAAAAATAATAGACAGAATAGTCCGTTACTTTGTGATAGTTCATTCAAAAGAATAGTGAAAGTACTTGAATAACCTGACAGAAAAACTGCTAAACGAACAGACAGACCTATGGAATTCCCCACTTTTCAAAATTCTCAAGAAATAAGCCTACAGAAGACTTCAAACACCTTTATGCACAACTTGAAATACTCCGGTATGAAAATGTGTCACAGTTTAAACCTTAAAAGAACTAACTCCATTTGAAAAATGGGAAATAGCATTGGCAACATCTCAGAATTATAAGTGCCAACACTGCCAACCTGCGTCAGTTTCAACTAAAAGAAGTAAGAACTTGATAAACCTAAATCATTGACAACCAGGATACTTTATAGAAGTGAATGGCGTATATGAATCAGAGCTTCTACATTTTTTTGAGTTCACTGATTTATTTGAAGGCAAAAGCTGGGGATCATGTTGGGGTTTTATTAAGAAATGTGAAGTCCAAAGTTGTCTCTCGGGGAATGGAATTAGTGGCAAAAGGAAGTCAAATTTTCACCAACAGATTCAAAGCGAATATATATTTTCTTACACATGAAGAAGGAGGACGATCTAAACCCATCACTAGTAGATATACTCAACAGTTATTCAGTAATACATGGAATGTTCCTTGCAGACTTGATTTGGGTGAGTTTCCCAAAATGTAGTTCTGAATAATCTTTTGTCGGTTTCAGAGAAAGATGTACAAATGTTTATGCCTGGAGAACATGGACTGATATATCTGACATTTCAGTGGAAAATGGTCATGACTGTAGGCCAACGTTTCACAGTAAGAGAAAACAATGTTACTGTTGCTACTGGAATTATAACCGAAAGCTTAGAACCAGTTTGCATAAAATCAACATTAGGCAAACTACAATTATCTAGTTAATTTGAAAGTGCTCATCATTCTCCCCAAAGCTAATGATTGAAGGAGTTAATTTGAATATGTCATTATGTCCCAAGTTTTATCTGAATAAAGTAGAATGTCCAAGAACCATAGAGTTTTTTTTTTATTATCTGTATTTTATTTTAACTATGATGATTTGGTGTCCTGTGAATTACATAATTCGAAGAAAAATTTATAAGCTTGTTTGATTGTCTTATAGAACTGATTTGTTGTATATTATCAAACCATCTAGATACGTTCATGTATGTCTCTTTTTCACTAGGTGTCAGGTGAAGCTGCAAAAAAAACATGGTTATTACTGTAAATAAAAAAAATGTGTATTAACTTTTGTTTACCATCACATTGTATAAGATGAAGTAGTAAACTACATCAGCAACAGTTAATTTATAACCAACTAAGTATGTTTTTAGTTCAAGCATTCCATTGAATTCCTGAAAAATTGTCAATTACCCAAAGGTTTATGGAAATCTTATTTCAAATTACTTGTAGGAATTGTTGGATATTTTGATGACAATTCAAGTGAACTGCATATGAAATACAGAATTCAAGCCATTGCCACAGCTGGATTTCATCTAGTGAATTTGTTATGTTATTTTTAAATTTCGATTCCTCGACAAGGTCTAATACAATATTAACGAAGCCGCGCTGAACATTTTTGTCTTTAGTTCGAGTGATCATCTGAAAAGAAAAGCCAATATTGTGTTGAGGTAACATGAATAACTTCATTTTTATCAATTCTGGGACTCACATAATCTGCATCAATATTGATTTTGCCTTGTTGAACTTTAAGATACGAGGCAAGTTGATTAAGGCAGGACAACGCAGCTTGAACCATTTTTAAAATTTTTTTCAGCTAAGGCGAATGCAAATTTGATTTGAGTGTCGATTACACAGAACATCTAATATCGGCAGAATATTCTATGTCAATGCCAGAAACCACAGAACACATACAGTAGAGCTACAGTGGCTTCATACAGGACAGTGGCGACAATAGACGTTCACGTTTTGATTGGTCGGACTGTTTTCGACCACTAATGGCGGACTTTCATTGATTTGTTGTCATGTCATCATGTATAAAGCTTAAAATCGAGTCAAATGTCAAACAGCACGACACTCAAATGTAAACAAATATCCGCCATGTTTGTGCAAAAACGTGTTCTATGACCCTATTGTCGCCACTGTCCTGTATAAAGCCACTGTAAGTAGAGCCATATATAACTCCATTCACTTTTATAAAGTATCGCGGTTTGCCATGAAATTTTGACACATTTCACCGTATATATTTTGAAAATGTTAGGTTATGGTCATTACACTGTCAGATACGCCCACAACGTTGCCGTTTCTGCTAAAAAATCGTAGTAATTACGTATTTATCAAAATGTTCCTTTGGGAAATTAATGAATTTGAGAAAATATTATGTTAATTCAGAAGACATTTAACTACATTTTTGCACAACCTGAAATACTCCAGTATGAAAATGTAGTAGTTCTACGAAACCTGCGCCACAGTTAAATCTTCGAAGAACTAACTCCATTTACAAAGTTGAAAAAGAGCAAATAGAAAGTAGACCTGGCAATGTCGCTTAATTTTCACGAGTGCCAAACTGCGTCTGTTCTAGGGGAAAAAACTTGATAAACCTAAATCATGGCCAACCGCGATACTTTATAAAAGTGAATGGAGTATATCTACTAATACCCAAAGAAGGAAGATTGGAAACGAAGCGACAACATTGACGTGAGCGCCGTCTGGTGAGAAGAAAGTTCTGAGATAGATAATAGGTGGCTAAGAGAAGTGACATGTTACCATGGTTACCACATATGGTACAATTCAAACAGACAAATTCAAATCAAATTTAGATTATTCTCCAGTTGAGTTCGTTTAGATTTGATCTACAAAGAATAATTAATAGTTGTATTCGTTAAGTTTGAGTTTAATTGAGTTTTCGTATTGTATTTGAGTTATATATCGTGTAGTGTTTGAGTTTTCGTTTAATATTTGTGTTTTCGTTATAATTTAGTTTGATTCATTGATTCGTGCTTATTAGTTTTCGTTCCTGTGTTTCGGTTGGTAAATATTTGAGAACAAGATGCCATCCGGAGCATGCTGCATGGCAAAGCAGTGTAATAATAATAAAAGGAATAATCCGAAATTATCCTTCTTTAAATTAACGAAGAAAATGGAAATGTAAGTATTGAAACTCGAAAGGGGTAACTCTGTTATTCATTGCATTAATTTTCAGTGCTCTGAAATGGATAGAGTTTTCTGGGCGAGAGGATTTAGATCTCAGCAGAACATATACTATGTGCAGTGAGCATTTCTCTCCAGAACAAATTATGCGTGATTATCCACGTTTATTGCTGCATCCTGGAAGCGTTCCTTTCCTTAAGGGGCCACGTGCGGAGGAATAAGGTGTAGCAATGAACAAAATTATTTTTGAAAGTGCTGCATTCAGTAGTGGCGGTAAGTCTTACCGAATATTAATATAATGTAATGAATGAGAAACATGTTTCTGACATTGAATCCATTTTTAAAACATAGTTTTATGTTCTATCTCAAAATATCTGTAATATGTTTTACTGCGTGCAGTAGTCCTTACTCCTTAGGTACCCTTATTAATATGATATTAATAATCAAGAAACACACGTTTCGTACATTGAATTCATTTTTAAAAGCTTTTCCTTTTGCAGATATTGAAAAAAACACGCCTCACATCCGGGAAACTCAACCCTGTCGTCAATCTTCCTTCAAGATTTCATCAAGTGACGCTGCACCAAAATTAGGGAATGCTGATGTAGCATCAAATACCGATTGTAAGTCTATGTCTTTACTTATAAGCCAGTCAAATAAGGATTTCACCTCGGAATGAAAGATAATAAGCTGAATTTTGGTATAGACCTTTGTTTAGTCGTCCTGAATATGAATATCATCTCAAAAGTCACCATTGCGATCGTGTCCGCGTTGTAAGATATTGAAGGTCAAAGGTCATAAAAATTGGTTTTTCGCGAATATCTCGGTTCCTATTGCTTGAATTATGAATGGTTGATCGTACGAAAAAAAGTTCAAACAAAAGTTGTAGAGAATTATTAGGTAACTGAACAACTTTCATAATACAAGCAATAGGAACCGAGATATTCGCGAAAAACCAATTTTATGACCTTTGACCTTCAGTATCTTACAATGCGGACACGATCGCAAAATACCAAAATTCAACTTATCTCCAATTCCGTGGTTGACCCCTTTTTTCGCCTTATTTGAATGGCACATTAATAGTTCTGTTTTTAAATATCTGTAACATGTCTTGCTCAGTGCTTTCATAGTAAGTTTTGAAAATTTACATTTCTGTGTATATACAGGGTGAGTCTTTGACTTGTACATATATTTTAACCGTAGATTCCTGGGGTCAAAAGAAACACTTTTTTCGTCTACCATTTTTTCCGATTCAGCCAAAAAAAAAAATTTTAAAAAATTTTGTTTTTTTTCTTTCAACATCGAATTAGTCGGAATTTTGTATTCGGAAAAGATTCATCATATTGATGAAAAACTATGTTTCAAAAATTATTTCATTTGAAGAAATCGGTTGCGAGATATTACTGAAAATTTATGTTTTTCATGGATTTTCAACAGCCTGTATCTTTTCAACCAGGCCGAATCGGAAAAAATGGTTAAGGAAAAAGGTGTTTCTTTTGACCTCAGGAATCTACGGTTAAAATATATGTACAAGTCAAAGACTCACCCTATATAATATGTCATTTCATAATAATTTTCATTACAAGTATTGAAAAACCCAATATTTCTTCCTTTTCAGATATTCCTTTGACTAACCCAGTGAAGGATGTTTTGAGGAAAGTTCAGAAAGGGCCAATTAGGAGAGGAAAAAATAAGAAACAAACCATCAACTCCTTGAGGTGCAAACTGTACAGAAAGAAAGTCCCCCAATGTTTCTGTAAAGGTAGTCCTAATATACCCAGCAAAAAATCGACAATAAACAGATTGATTAAAGAATCAAAAAGTTGCCTGTCGAAGGAATCACATGTTCTTTTTGTCAATGAATTAAAATGTAGTTACACACAAAAAAATAATCGGAGATATGATGACAGGTTGCGAGAGATGTGCCTCCTGTGGTATTATGCATCGCCTAAAGGCTATAAAGCAATTTCAAAATGCCTGAATTTACCGACCCCTCGCACATTGAGAAATTGGCAGTCAAAATTGAAATTATCGCCTGGTATAAATCCGGCTGTGATAGAATCTCTGAGGTTGCATTTCTCAAAAAGCACTGAGCAGAATAAAGAAATATGTTCTCTTATGTTTGATGAAATCTCTCTGAGCGAAGAGTTGCACTTTGACCAGTCAAGTGGGAAGGTTGTCGGAGTTATTGATACAGGAAGCTTTAGGAGTAATGAAAAAGCAACCACAGCTCTAGTGTGTATGGCAAGAGGTGTAGCGTATAATTGGAAATGTGTAATGGGATATTGGTTTCTAGGTCATAAAACAACAAATGAATATTTATATTCGATTATTTTAGATTCAATTACTGCAGCTAAAAAATCTGGGCCCAAAGTGAAGGCCATTATTTGTGACCAGAGCCCAGTTAATCAAGGTTGAACTGCCCTATAGGTAGTAGGAAGAACTATTCTGGTGAAATTTCCTTTCTCTTCAACACACATTGAATGTAAGAATTCATTTGTTGCAACGAGATCTAGAAATCTATTCCAATTACATATTTCTGATTACTGGCCAGTGTTATATTATAATAAAAGTTAAACTCAATTTCCATTCATCTTGCCATACCTTTTTTTCCTTCAACAAATATTTTTCCATTTTTGACTCTTCAATGTACAACTCTTCACTGAGAGTATCTATTATCATTGAACATATGATTTTTGAGAAATACACTCTCAAAGACTTATAATTTCAATTTTCACTGGCCAGTTGGGGGAGGGAGGCAAATCTCTTACAAAATTTTTTATTCGTTAATCAAAATCCTCATTTCAATTTTTATCAATGATTAGGTACTTTCTGTTTCAATATGTATTGTATTATTTTAGCTCTCACATTCAAAAGAATGATTCGATTAAGCATTCATTGATTTATTGCTGGATATATTTTAGGATACCTGTGAAGTAATTCATACTTAGGAGTTGATTTGCCATTATTTCTGCATGTCTTTTTTGTTCAATTATTATTCGATTATATTATTGTTTCCTCAAGATACCACATCAAATTCATTGAGCGACGCGGGCATGGCGTCTGAATGGGATCTGATTAGTCCTTATACAAGTTTTACACCTCAACAAGATGTTTTTTGAATTGTGATTTTGAATATTCTGTAAAAAATATGTTCTAATAATTCTGTAACTCAGATGTAAAGATATTTTTGACATGTATTCCAATTTAAAATTGTATGTATATTTTGAAATAAAAATATGTAAGCAAATCTATTTGGTGTGTTTAATTAGTATCAATTGAATTAATATGTAGATCAAAAATATAATCCTGAGCAGAACAGAAGCCCTGCTTTTGTTGTGTCACCCTGTATATTATTGTCTGGGCTCGATAGGTGGAAATCCAAATTATTACTTATGGTGGTATTCAAATTTCGCGCTCTTTCCAATAACAGTAATCTGTAATGAAAAAAACTACAGTCACTGTAATCTGTAATGAAAGCGCCATCTCGTGAGTAAAAAGTCCCGATATATATATATGCATAAAACGTAGTCGGTTTTTAGTACGAGAGATATGAGGGCGTTTCCTATCTTTGCACTCTATAATCTTTGCTAATACCTATATGGATTATACCAGGGGCGCAGCCAGGGGGGGGCCCGAGGGGCCCTGGCCCCCCCCCGAGATTTTTCTGCATGCAAACTTCTCTACCTGTACAGGGTCTTTCACGAGGAACCTCACCCATATTTATACGGGAAACTACTGAACGTATTTTCATGAAATTCAGCACTTATAAGTATTTCACGATGCTGATGAAATCTAAAATATTTTCAAGGCATGAGCACCTCCGGTTTTTCCGGAAATGACGTCAACTTCCGTTTTTCAAATTAGAACACCATTTTTTTATTGCAGAAATAGATTCCTTAGAAAATTTCAAGTTATTTTGATGTAACATTTTTCAGTTTTGGTTGGAAAATTCTCTCTGAGCGGGAAAATTCGAAAAAAAATCGAAAAGAGAGCTCCGCTGAAACATGAATAACTTCGAGGTTTTTGGATGGAAAATTTTCATTTTTGGGATTTTTCAAGATGTGAGATTGATGTATCCACTTTAAAAATCGAAATCGCGATTCATGATACAGGGGGTGAAAAAATCGCTTTCAAAGTTAGGGATGACAAAATCGTGAAAAATCAATTTTTTCAAATCTGTCGCCAGAAACGCTACCCATTGACGATGGAAAATTGCCACTTGGAAAACGTTGATTTAATAACCAGTCAATGGAAGGCTTGATAAATCTACGTATTTCAATAATACTTATGTGTTAATACTTATGTGTAGGCGAGCCTGAAACAAACAGTATAAATTTTTTTTCCAGTACAGCCGGACTTCTAATCATTGATAGAAGACAGACCGTCTGTACGTCTATTTTATTTTAGATCGGTTGTCGATTTGACGATCCAAAAAGATGAGACAGAAGTCAGCATTGTCAATGATGAATGCATGTGTCGCACAATCCACAACAGCCTAAAATGAGACACTTGCGTCCAATTACCAATACCAGTATGGGCTATTATCCCGCTTAACAAACATAGGTTACACAGATACATATAACATTACGTGTAAACAAAATTGACTTGTACTCACCAACGTATAAAGAATGTTCAACGGCCAAGTCACACAACATTAACTATAATAATAAAGAAATCTACAGAGAGGAGCCTTAGACTTGGCACGACTTTGTCTAGATTTCATTACTTTTTAGAGATAAACAAGCAGCTCCATCGAGACTTGGCTAGTTTTTTACAGAATGTTTTTGGTGGGATTTCATATTTTCTTGGTATAACTGTATTTTTGTATCACTATTTTCGCTAATTGAATAAACTGTGTGAATTACTCTATTTCTGATTTCTCAGTTATCGCTAACAGCTCAGATAGCAAAGAACTCAGTCTCCGACTCAGTGGCGCAGCCAGAATTTTTGTTCGGGGGGGGCCCGACGCGAATATTCAACAGAATTTTTGTTCGGGGGGGGCCCGACGCGAATATTCAACTGTATCTACTGATATACAGGTAGAGAAGTTTGCATGCAGAAAAATCTCGGGGGGGGCCCGGGCCCCTCGGGCCCCCCCCTGGCTGCGCCCCTGCTCCGACTAGCTGACTAGCAGCTATCCTGATGGTAGGTTTGCTATTCTCCCTCATAAGGAAAAAGAATAGCTGGCGCTTGAGGTAAGTTTCGCCGACAAAACCCCCTTACAAAGTATGTACCTAATTAAAATTGTTTTTCCACGTTGGAAAATTGACTGCTAACCGCACCAAGCCATCGGCGCGATGGCAATTAAGAGACAAAAATAACCAGTTAATGTTTTCTTGTATGATTCCCATTCAGTTTGACAAGCTGAAAAATATTCGAAACGTCTGTTTTCAACGCATTGTGCCTCCCATAAATTGTATTTTTTTTTCGAAGATATCTGCATAACAGAGTCATGAAGAAATGTTGTGTATTCCACCAGAAATAACTGAAATAAGGGAGGCTGCAAGATATACTGCATTACATCTATTGCCGGAAAAATCAAGGAATCTCTGCCTCAAAGCTTTTAATAATTTCATGGACTGGAGCAGCTAATGAAAACCACTAATTTTCGGAGTCAGTTTTACTGGCGTATTTTTCGAAAATATCAGCTACCTATAAACAAACAACCCTATATGGAGCCATTATTCCATGCTTAAGAATACTCTCAACATAAATGAAGGCAACGATATTGGAAATTATAAAAAACTGCGTTCACTTTTGAGGAGGAAATCAGAAGGAAGAAAGCTAGAGTATTTTCTTGCGAAGAAATTATTCCTGAAGCATGCGATCAAAAATATCATGTAATGAAGGTAAAACACTAGCTTGTATACATTTGTATTTCATTTTCATCAGAGTGAAAGTATGGAAATGAATCGATGCCAACTGAACTTTTTGACGTTTATCGAGATTTTGCATTATTCAGTGCGAACACAGAAAAGGTTATGTCAACGCTTTTGATAACTATTTTCGTTGTTGAAAATGCAGATTAAATCGAAATTTACTGAGGAAGTCGTGGACAAAGTATAGTATTCTATTCTATTCGCACATAATTACTATTATGTGCTCATCGAATAATATACTATTGATGGCATTTTTATTCAAATCTAATAAAAAACAATGGTTGGAATTTGACAATTTGAGAGCAGGGTTCAATCCTTATCGGAGTCACTGTCATCCTCATCAGAATCCGTATTATCCGATGAATCTGCTAATTCGTCAGTAAAGCCAGAGACAACGTAAGGCCAACCTCCTCGTCATCATCTGAATCTGAAAAATGATTGATTATAAATTCTAGAAAGCTATGGGAAACTTTCCACACCATACCTATGTTTTGAGTTGTTATTTCCTCAAATGATGGACTTTGAGGTCCATTGAACCAGTGACAAAACACTTCGGAAAAAAATAGAATACGTTTTGAAAGCACGTGAAAACAGAGAAATAAAAGTTATCAATCATTCAATATCAATATATTTATAAAACTTCGTTTCATCCAACAAATACTTCTTCCTTATATTGAATTCTTTATTCTTTGTAACAAGACGAATGGTATCCAGTAAAAGTATCACACCAATCGCCAGGTAGAATGACCTTTTTATATTTATGATTACGAGGTCCTTTGGATGCCAAGAATATTTCACACTGTCTAAGGATGTCATGTGTGAATTTGTTCACTTCCCCCTTTTCGTTCTGATGTAAAAAGCACCCTCTTCGTGATTGGACGGAAGAGCGGCTTTCCACCAATCAAGGGTGTTATTACTTAAAGAAAAATAAAAGATGTTAATTAGAATTTTGAAGTTCTTTCTTCCGACGGAAGAAAGTGTGGGATCGGCCCAACGCACTTGGGTCGGGTCTTGGTGTTTAAAAATTATTTTCTAGGGAGAGGGATGGTAAATGAAACCCTTTAGATTAAATTTAAGACGTATATTAAACCAAATCAACTACACAAATTCTCACCAAATTAGATATGTGTTACTTAAATCAAATGATTTAAATTATTAAATGTTCGGATATTTCTTAATTCAAAAGGAAATAATCCCATCAAGTAAAACTGTTATATTAGCTTTAAATTACAAAGGCAGATCTATTCATTGAAATTAAATCAACATCAGTGTGAATTCCAAATTATAAAAAATTATTATATTCAAGTTATCGACAAAAATGAAAAGGGCTCATCAAAATAACCCCAACAATAATAACCATGGATAATCTCCAAAAGAATTTACAATACAAAGTAAATTTACTATACCCAAACGGGAAAACGGAAAATAATCCCTCTTAAACTTCACATTCACAAGGGGAAACTCAACAATAGTTTCCTCGTGATCTTTCAAATGAACATGAGTTTTCTCAACAGAAAACTCCACTTAGACCTTCAACTACTTAAGGGTGATTACCAAAATTATAATACGCTTTAAAAAAAAATACGAAAATGTGAAACTATGACTTGTAGAAGATTTCAGGACTCTGGACTATAAATATAATTTGGGCGGGCATGCGGCTGTCTACTAATTCTCAAAATAAGCTAAGCATAAACAATTTATTTGACCTTTTTCCTGTACCAATAATCCCAAGAATGATGAACCTAGGAGGATGATTCTACGACGATGCTTCTTTCCTGAAACAGACAGATTAGATACGAAACACGACACCCACTCGTTTTCGCAAAATTGACCTTCACTCCCGAATATACCGACGATACGCGATCTAAATAATTCCAAATAAATTTAGAGACTTTACTAACTTTAACTTAACACTTTTTATGTATGTCCCAGTTTGAGACTGTCTTATCAAAACTTTTGAAAGAAACCAAAAAAACCTACGAGTTATCCTAACGCCGTCTTCCGAATAACTACGAAACTAAATTAATTCTTAAACCTTCCTTAAAACCGTACTTCTTAACACTCAAGTACCTAACCCGAAACCGTACTACCCTAGTACCCGAACCATATTCGCGAGCACTGGGAACCTCCGCGTTTAAGGTCCAACCAGTAACTGCCTTTTTCGTCCCCGGAGCGAGTCGAAGATTTTCCCCTCTTCGTCTCCTCCAAAAACCAGTCAAATTAAAGGTTTTTCTTTTGTCGATGCTTCAAAACCAATCAGATCAATACTTCTTCCATCTTTGTTTTTATGAATCAATCAAATTGAAGACTTTCCTGCTTCCCTACCCCTCTTAGTTCCCATGCATCGGTTTGGGAAATGCTGTGTCGCAAAAATATCAGGGTTCTCAGCAAACGCAGCATATTCTCAGCGCTGAGTTCGTGGAACCATAATTTCCTTATCTTCACTGTTGCAGACGAAATTTGAACCAAAAATCAACAATTTCAATCGTTAACGTCTCGCCTGACATCCTGTATAGATATAAATAAACGATTCAATAATTTCTCGGCGCAGAGGTATCGAATTTCCGAAGTTTAAATCGATCCATTAAATTATTACGCTTTCTCTCGGGAGATTTCCCGAATAAAATAATTCACCGGTATTTTCAACACCGGTGAATTATTACGGAAAAGAAAATGTTCAATTCCTAATTTTAAAAAGGGATATTTATTTTATTACTTTCAAGTTATCCCTCCTATTACACTGAAGCCAGTGTTATCTTTTCAAATATTTACATAAAAAACACTCCATCACTACCTACTGAGAATATTATATCGGAAACAAAGGAAAAACTGTCAAATAGAATAAAACACGAATTATTTCAAGAAGAGAAATTTCGACAGGTGACTGTGGTGCAAAACCGAAACAGAACTCATATTTATAGGGAAAATTACCGAACAATTTTTTGGTATATTTATTGGTATTCCGCAAACGGAATTCCATTAAACTACCACTTTCCTTTGGAAGAATTCGTTACCTGGGGACATTGGGGTGGAGTGGAGATTCCATATTCAACTGGGGCAAAAAAATTCAGTTAATGCATTTTTATTTTGCTAGTCCACTTTCTAATATTTATTACCTATAACTTCAGCCCTTAGGAACTCAATAACTTTCATCGAAATTTGAATGTCAAATGACTGATAATGTTAGTTTATGAAAACCTACCTGTATATCTCTTGTTCAGGTTCAATGGCTTTGCGCGAGTAATAAGGTCAATCAGTTCAATGAATGTTTGAATGTAGAAATCGACGGAGTCGACACAATTTATTCTTGATCCATTAATTGTACGTAAGACCTACTGAAAACAGTGTAATCCAAATTTTAACATTGTGAATAATAACATTGAATGTTGTTTCTTTGATTTACAGGACGGGACGTTTATTTTGATAAAGACGGTAATTTGCAATTTAATGAAGAATATTTAAAAGAAGTAATTGGGGAACAAAATACTACTAGTGAAGTGGCTACCAATGCAGCAGAACAACCATTAGTCAAACTATTAGAAGAACTACTCGGAAAAAACAAGTAAAATCAGAAGAAAACAATATTGGAAAATTGGCTAATGAATTAACAATTGAGAATTTTGATGGTAAAATTCAAACGCGAATCAATGGATAACTGATTTTGAAAAAGAATGTGAACGATTCGAGTTAACAAGCGATAATAAAAAAAATTGAAATCTTAAAATCTTTTATGGCAAAGGGGGCGGCAGATTGGTATAGTTGTACACTCCTCAAGCTTACAATTGAAGCAAAATGGGAAACGTGGAAAGGTTGGTCTCCCATAAGATATGCGTTAGCTTTCAGATATCAAATGGGTTCCTTAGTAGAATATTCTATAAAAAAAGAAAAACTTTTATTACAAGTAAGAAAAACTATTGATAATGAAACATTAATAGATCTTATTGCTAAATGGGCTTGCCAAATTACATCATTGATAGCCCACTAAGCAAAAAAACATCGCAGTTTCGTTACTGATACGTTGAAAGTTACATTGTAACGTTATTCAAAAAAGATTTGTTACGGCCTTTTCTTGTTCATAGTTACGTGAAATGTCCGCCAACATGACGAAATCCCAGTTACGTTAACAAATAAACGTTTTTGTTACAAAACTGTAACATATTATTTCCGTTCTTGGAATGTTCCAGTTACCTCGTAATTTTAACGTTACGATTATGTGACAGAAGTTACGTTTTCGTTTCGAAGCTATAACATATTAGTTTCGTTTTTGAGATGTTCTTTTTAGTGCAGAATGACTAAAACGTTACATTCATGTAACGCTTCTAAATCGAAACTAAAGCGAACCTATTTTTAGTGGAAAATCGGTCCAAAAAAATAATTAGATATACTTTCCCTTGCAAAAAGTTCAATTGATAGCTCATACCGACAGATATAATGGTCTTTGTAGCACCAGTTTTTTCTATTGATAAGAATTCCTATTGAACTTTTGATAAGAGAAAATATAGGTAATTATTTTTATTTGGTCGATTTCCCACTAAAAATACAGTTATTATATTCATAACTATCTTCACATTTCATATTATGTCTGTATCAGAATAGCTTGGTGTATACATCAAGTAATGCAACTGTAACAATTTATTAGTCATGCTTACAATTGCTTCACTAGTATTCAGTATTGGGTTCTCATCACTATCACTGCTCTAACCTAAACACACCCCAATACAGTTAATAAGTGTTCCAAACATCAATTGAAAAACTTTATAAGTAGTTATTGAATTGTTTCAGAATAATAAGACTGTAGATTGAAATAAAGAATATATTCTATTTTACTTATGTATATAAATATGTCCATATAGAAAGATTTATGTAAAGCATCTGCTGCACACCTCTGAAAAATAAATCAAATATCAGAATTTTAAAAATATGCATTGTAAACGTTTACTAATATTATTCAAAAATATTTATATTTACCAATTCCTCTGCTGCAGCTCTGCTCGCTTGAGCCGTTGGTTGGCTTGTCGGAACCAATCCATGGTTATGATCTCAAATTCTTCATCACTTACAGTGTGGCCGTGTTGTGCTGCATCTAAGGATGCATATCAATGATTAAGTAAATATAAAATGTTAATTGTCCAATATAAGACCTTTTAAAATATTGATTATCTTGCAGTATTTCATCTTGAAGTTATTTTTTTGGCCCGTCCAGGAACAATGTAATGCCAATTTATTAGGAAAAGTTGCAGCCAAGTCTCTCCTTATGAACTCCGGTACATTCCGCCCGGTCACTTGTAGATATTCATTATACTGAAAAATAAATTATGTTTTAGAAACAAGAACAATACATTAGACTATCCAGTCCTGTTACATGATTTTCCAGTGTATAGAATTACACTTTAAGTATAAAATTTGAAAAATGTTTTGCTTTAATAACCTGTACTTTTGTTACATGGAAAATTTTGCAAATTTTTTTAAAAACATGTAGGTAACAAGGGTCTACTAAATATTAATCTCTAATTTTAAAAGATCGATAACTATATGAAAAGAAGATATTGACTAATCTCATCCAAACATGTTATTCTTTCTCTGAGAATTTGTGTACTTACCATCTATTTAGCTGTGACTTTACAGGTATTCACAAATCACAAGGTTGTCAAAGTCTAGTATTTCTGAAATTTTCCTCTACTCTAAACACAGTTTTCAAAAGGAACGAATGCAAATTCACAAAACGAACAATGATATAATTATTCAGGCGCTGGCTGGAATCTTTGAATATAAAACACACTATATTCAAAGGCTGGAATACTTTGGTATTATAATTTATAGGTTATGGTTGGCGTTGGCGGTGTGGCAACGAAACTGATACAATTAAAATAAACGTTTATTAGATTAACAAAAATGTTACGTTTGTGTTACAATACATTTCTCTGTAACGAAGAAGTTGACCCAAAAACATGTCAGCGATGTAAACCTAAAACATTTTTTGAACCAACATAAATGCTACGTGTCTAGCACGTTTTGTTGATAACGTTAGAATCATATGCTTACATTTAACATTCCAAAAACATAATCAATTTCAACGTCACACGAAATCGTACCAGTTGCGTCAATTAGATATTTAAAGGAGAACATCTCCTAAGTTACTTGAAAATAACGTAACTCAAAGTAACAATGACGTTTCTTGCTTAGTGGGAGAATTTATAAGAAAAATTCAGAAATGCAAAAGAGTAGACTAAACACAAAAGAGGAAAGTGAGAATAAAATACCTTGTAAAATATGTAAAGAAAAAGGAAATAGGAACACGTTTTCATTCTGCGGATGAATGCTGGTTCAAAAATCAGGAAGATAAAAGTAATAGGGTTAGGCAAGTGAACAATTTATCTTCAGATGTAGAACTAAGTGATGAGGATCCAAAAAACTAATTGTGCCACCATGAATAGACCTTTCCAGAATTACCTTTGCAGGTGAAAGTTGCGCGCGTCACTTGTGGGCTAAGAACATAGAATTTATAGTACATGGAATGCCATTAGCCTTGCTGCTCAACTTGAAAAAATGGATAAACATCTCCAGTTGGAGGAATACTGAAATGTGCTGAAATTTCCATGTTCCCATGGATACGACTTGTCATACAGAACAGAAACACAGAAATAAGTACTATGAATTTAATCGTCAAGATCCGATTCACTTGGCATTTCGACAAACATTTCTGTGTTTCTGATCGGTGTGACAAGTCGTATCCATGGAAGCATGGAAATTTCGGTATTCCTCCAACTTGAGATGTTTATCCACTTTTTGATCTGGTAATAGCATTCCATGTACCTACTATAAGTTCTATGGCTAAGAATGAATATAATTGATCGTTGGATAGAGTAGTCCGTTACTTTGTGATAGTTCATGATGAGGAATAATTAAAATAAATTCACATTGTTTTCTATCACTTAATTTATTGAATACAGATTTAATAGTGACTCGAGTTTCGTAGTTTTACTACATTTTCAAACTGGTGTATTTCAAGTTGTGTTGGGTACTTTTATAAAAGTACCCAAGTAACCGAATGAATAGAAAAAAATTGGACATGATAAGAATCGGACCGTACAAGATTTTAAAAAAGATATCAAACTCAATGTACGAAGTGGACATAGGCCACAAAAAGTTAGAATCAAATTTATTCCATATTTCAAAATTAACTCCATCTCCTAATATATCAGAGATGGAAACCGAAGTGTAACATTATGTATAATGTGTAATGTATAATTTATATAATTTTGTAGGTAATGTATTGTAAATTCACATCAAATTTTATGGGGAAAATTTTTTTTCCGAAAGGGGGAGATGTAAGAAATACCTACCTGTATATCTCTTGTTCGAGTTCAACGGCTTTGCGCGAGTAATAAGGTCAATCAGTTCATGAATGTATGAATGTGGAAATCGACGGAGTCGACACAATTTATTCTTGATTTATTAATTGTACAGGGTGGCCAGATTTCGATGAATTAGTAGTACTACAACTCCTAAACTATAAAAGATAGAGAAGAAGTAAGATACATGTCATGTTCTCTTTTTTCGAGAAACCGAAATTGCTGAAAACCCGAAGTTGCTACGGCGTCTAGTTTCCGAGCTACAGGGCGATTTTGGTATTTGGCCAATTATTATAATTGACTATAACTTCCGTATTAGAGAATCTACGCTCTCGAAATTAACACATCTTGAGGGCATTTTTTACTGCTTTTCAACGGTGCTATTGGATTTTTTGTATCTGCTCAAATTTCGGAGCTATAACGAAAAATTTTTTTTTCAAATGGAAACCATAATGGGAAATGCCAGACGATACAACAATTAATGATGAAACTGAATAGAATTTGACAAGTGGAAATAATAAGACATGAAATTCTATGACCGCCCCAGTTTTGAAGGAAGTGAATCAAAGCCTGCTTGGATTTTGTTGAACGAGAAGTGTTTTTTCGATATATAGTGAACTCGGAAGTATATCATGGTATATATTTTTGAAATCGTTGAAAAAAGATCTATTCGGAAATATCATTTCCCATTATGGTTTCCATTAAAAAAAAATTTTTGTTATAGCTCCGAAATTTGAGCAGATACAAAAAATCCAATAGCACCTCTGAAAAGCAGTAAAAAAAGTGCCCTAAAGATGTGTTAATTTCGAGAGCGTAGATCCTTTAATACAGAGGTTATAGTCAATTATGATAATTGGCCAAATACCAAAATCGCCCTGTAGCTCGGAAACTAGACGCCGTAGCAACTTAGGGTTTTCAGCAATTTCGGTTTCTCGAAAAAAGAGAACATGACACATGACATGTATATTACTTTTTCTCTATCTCTTATAGTTTAGGAGTTGTAGTACTAAATCATCGAAATCTGGCCACCCTTCACGTAAGACCTACTGAAAACAGCGTAATCCAAATTTTAACATTGTGAATAATAACATTGAATGTTGTTTCTTTGATTCACATCAGGTAAGATCAACATTCTTGTATGAAATTGTATTTTTGTATGAATCAATAAATTCTTTGATTTAAAGAGAAACAATTCTTGTATTATTCTGACCCTGACCTACAAAAGGAACTTGTTGAACCCGAAAACAATCCAATAAAACATTATAAATATAGGCAAAGTTATATCCGATAAATGCACATAGTCTATTCATACCCAAATTAAAGCATTGAATTCTTTAATTTTTGAATGAACGCCACATTTTTTTTTGTCGGAAAACTGGTGCACTACATTGTATTTCAAAGGTGAAGAGAGAATAAGAAAACAAAACAAACATTATTCATAATTTCTTCTTCTCAAAAAATCGTCGTTTCTCATTTGACAGAACCGAGAAAAGCCACATTTTTCTTGTCGGACAATTGCATTTTCATATTTCATATGGTTATATCAACCGATAATAGTTATTTAATCAACTAGTTTATTAATCGCTGAATTAATAAACGTGTTGATTACAAGATTTTTCCGTCGACCTCATCACGAATTGAATATGAATATTGGATTGAAATAAATTTTTATTTCGCCGCACCCGTAATTAGGTCGTGAATATTACCATTGTTTAAAGAGAAACTTTAAACAATGATATTACTGTCACCCGTCGGCATGTGAATCCCTGCTTACTATAGTCTGTTCAAATATAAGAGAATGTAAACAAACAAACCAAATCGGTTTGTTTTGCGCATTACTAACATCTTATTCGTCACACGGTCTTCTCTACAATTCTTTTCACGCCCCCAAAAGACTGCCAGGATCGTACTTGAAGCTTAGAACGAAATGTCGATAGTAGGTACAGGATCTGAAGGTGATATATTGGGTGTATTAGTGTGAACTATCCTCGATCCGACCCTGAAGCCCTGAAAGCAAGTCTCTACCTGAAGGAAGCCCATCCTTCATCTGCGCGACTTTGTTTATGTCGTAGTCGCTTATAATATTTGAACAGAGTATAGTGCTTACCCCTATTTTCAAGAGTTTTTTTGGTCTTCATCGAGCTCGTCGGTATCTGTCCGACAAACGTTATCTATTTTAATGTGAAGTGCGGCTTCTTTGATCGGTTTTTTTAGATTTTCAGGCTTCATCCCTGATATTTCAGCAATTGTTTTTATTTTCAATTCACCAATCAGAATTATGAACCCCAAGATGAGGGAAAAATATATAAATACAGTTGACTCTTGACAACTCAAAGTTTTCAATTGAACCTTTGGAATTATCAAGAGTCGACTGTATTTGTGTTTCTCTTGGTGTGGAGATTTTTTTCCTTCGAAAAATCGAGTATACCTTATTTCATTGTGATATTTCGCGAGTGTTTTTCTAGGGACCGGACAGTTACTCCGAATTAACGAAAGTTTCTAATTATCGCACGACGGTATTAGTATTTGTTATTGTTTGTACAAGGTGCGGCACGGAGGGCGGACGTTTTTCAGATGGGCATAACTTTCCCCCACTGAGGACGAGAGAAGTGGGGAAGGTGCCGTTAGACTCGTGTGTTCCTAGCATTTATTTATTGATCAACAGAAGACCAAGAGGACCTGTGCGAACAGTTCGAACGCCTGAAAATGTTGAACGCGTTCGACAAGCCATTCTTCGCAGTCCGTCGCGATCTGCTCGGAAACATGCTGCTGCACTTCGCCTCAGTGATCGTTCGGTGAGGCGAATTTTGCATATGGATCTTCGCTTTCACCCCTACAAATTGGCCATTGTGCAACAGTTACACCCCGGAGATTATGCACAACGAATAAACTTCGCACGTGAGATGGAAGCACTGATCGATCAAAATGAGAACCTCATTTTGTTCATGAGTGACGAAGCCCACTTTCACCTCAACGGCATGGTTAACCGGCAGAATTGCCGTTATTGGGCTAATGAAAATCCGCAACACTTACACGAAAGACCGCTGCACAGCCCACAGCGCCTCCAGCACTGCATCACCGATTTCGGCCACCACATGCCTGATGTGATTTTCCACACTTGACTGTCTCAAATGCTATTTCCTTGAGAATCTGATTCCGTCAATAAATGTGTTTTTGAGTAAAAATTAACGCTTTTATTATTTTTTTAAAACCATCCATCCTCCGTGCCGCACCCTGTATAATGGTGAGAAAATATAGAATTTCATTGTTATTCATCTAATAATTAATGTTGAATGAATATAATTTGAGAACGCATTAGACCATTGTAACAATCTTTTACATGATGCTGTGATAGGTAACAGTAAATAAATATAAATATACAGGGTGTCCCACGGTCGAGTGCCTATTAGACGTTTCTGGAGAACCTGACATATTTGAAATCTGAAAATTGGGATTATGAAATTGTTCGGAATTCTCTACGGACCGAAAATATTTTTGGAGCTTGAGCACTTCCGGTTATACCAGGAGTGGAAATAAATTTGTTCAAAAAATTTATTTTTCAATATTTTCGTTTCTGATATGATTGAGTATTCAATGCTGAATACATTTCTGTTGAAACCATTGTATTCATTCGAATAGTTTTCGAAATATCGAAAAAAAACCTAAAAAAATGTCAAATATTCATAGTCAGTGTTATGTCCATTATTCCTATTCTGAACATCCTGAGTGTAAACCGTTCTCACAACGTCAAAGTAGAAGAATGTAGAAAGGTCATGCATCTTTTGAATTTCATAAATATCATCACAGGGTGTTTCAAATTTTGTGTCGAAAACTGTGATCGAAAATTGGCCATAACTTCTGTTTTTCAAATTAGAACCCTATTTTTTTATGACTGCGTTGGATTCTGCGAAGAAAAATAGTGATAGCACTCTCAGATGTTCTTGCTCCTAAATTGAGTAATCCCCGAGATATTTGAGCTTTTCTGGATTCATGTTGTACGTAGAGTCAAATTCATCTTATCCTTCGTATGAGAATATTCTGTGACCATAGAAGATAAATTATCCCATTGATAATTCACAAGTGACAGCTCTAATTTTAGGCATTAACCTCACTTCTCGATTTTACTTCAATGGTTACTATGGTTTCATAAAAATAGTCATCGAATATGTTGGCATGAGAATATTCTGTGACCATAGAAGATAAATGATCCCATTAATAATTCAGAGGTGACAGGTCTAATTATTAGTTGTAACTATGGTTTTATAGGAATATTCATCGAATCACTTCAGATTCGATGAATTTGACTCTACGTACAACATAAATCCAGAAAAGCTCAAATAACTCGGAAATTACTGATTTTAGGAAAAAAAGCATCGGAGAGTGCTATCATTATTTTTCTTCGCAGAATCCAACGCAACCATAAAAAAATAGGGTTCTAATTTGAAAAAGAGAAGTTGTGGACAATTTTCGATCAGAGTTTTCGACACGAAATTTGAAACACCCTGTGATGATATTTATGAAATTCAAAAGATGTTTGACCTTTCAACATTCTTCTACTTTGACGTTGTGAGAACGGTTTACACTCGGGATGTTCAGAATAGGAATAATGGACATAACACTGACTATGAATATTTGACATTTTTTTAGTTTTTTTTTCGATATTTCGAAAACTATTCGAATGAATACAATGGTTTCAACAGAAATGTATTCAGCATTGAATACTCAATCATAACAGAAATGAAAATATTGAAAAAAATATTTTTTGAACAAATTTATTTCCACTCCTGGTATAACCGGAAGTGCTCAGGCTCCAAAAATATTTTAGGTCTGTAGAGAATTTCCAACAATATCATAATCCTAATTGTCAGATTTCAAATAAGGCCAGTTCTCCAGAAACGTCTAATAGGCACTCGACCGTGGGACACCCTGTATTCAATTATTGATTTAACTTTTGGGTTATCATTTTCTGGAATCCAACCAATTTTTATTATAATCATAGCTCAAACTTTGGCAACGATGGTTCAGAAGGGACTGGTTGGACTTGCACTTTTGCAATTCATCTCGATATAACAGTTGAACCTAAAAATGTAATTGAACGTTTTGCAAAATCAAAACCTCACCGCCTATGCCTCTGATATCATATTAGTGCAATTTTTGAATATTATTTTTTCATAGCATTTCTTTGATTTGCTTACTTTTCTGTTCACCTATTTTTGTTCCACTATTTCAAAGAGAGCCACAATTCATTTTCATGTACAAAGTAATTTCAAGAATTTCCCTGTTTTGAAATTGAAACCTTCCAAACTTTCAACATGTGAAATAATAGGTATATTCGTTCCAATCTTTCTTGTGTTATTTACTTAGGATAAAACTGAAACATTTTTAGACTTTTCTTTTTTATAAAATTCTCCATCTTTTGTAGCCCACATTTTCAAAATCAGAAGTCAAACTAAATCAGTGTAAGCTTATCCTTATGTTTAATGTCTATAAATGCAGTTTTTGAATATTTTTGCATATGGTGTTGATTTACCATTAGGTACCTAAAATACAAATACCTTTTGGCATTTGAATATCCAAAAGTTCCCCCCCCCCAAATTCGGGCTTGGATCCGCGCCTGGTTTGGCAACATGAAAATATAGCAAACGATTCCAGTGAACCAGTATATGGTACAATCGACCAGCTCTAAGTTTCAGATGCGACACATGTTGATGCAAATAAATGTGTCTCTAACTCTCTATACAGGGTGTTTCATTAGACGTATTCGAGGAAGGAATTTTGATACAAATTCAAGATTCTGTATGTTTGTTTCAGAGTACATGAAAATATTTTACAATTCAAGTTCATGTACGCTAAAACAAAAATACAGAATCTTGAATTTGTATCAAAATTCCTTCCGCGAATACGTCTAATGAAACACTTGAAAAAATCACCCTGTATAAGAGTTGAAGAAACGATAGAACACGTTATATTATGCGAATGCTTTCTGGGGACATGTTCGAGGATTTTGGATTTGGCACACTGGTTCTTGAGGACCTTGATTTGTTTTCACTTCGCTTTCCTTGAAAGGGTGTGTTTTGAGGGTAAAATAATGTTTTTTGTGAGCCACTGTAGATCTTTCTACGTAATGCTCGCTATTCAGACTATGTTCACAATCAAATAAAATAAGTATATTATCAGGTGTTTTACGAAGAATTGCGATATTTTCGTGGATTTCCATTTATTGACAGAGATGAACTATTAGAAAGTGACTGACAGATAAAATATTCATTATCATCGAAGGTGTTATTCTAAAGAGTTATCACACAAACAAAATAATTTCATTCTAAATCTAGATTCAGACATTTCGAGAGTGATTTGGAGAATTCGCAACCATCATTCGTATCTGAAACAAAAAACAGAATTTTAGAAATTGAGTTGCGCATGAGCTTTAAATGGTTACCCATTGCTGCCAGTTTGCCAAAGCATTTTCTAGCGTCCCTCAATGATTTTATTCTCTTCATATCGTTTTGTAAGTGTTCTTGAAGCCATTTTATGATCAATGTTTCAGACGGAAATCTGTCATCATTAAGCTGCAATTCAAAAACGGCTATATCAACGAAAGTTTAACCTTTTTTCGCGCAAGTAAAGAGCATTCGAAAAATTCGTGATCTAGTTCGATTTGAAATTAGACTAATATTAGAGTTGATTCTCTGTGATACCAAGAACGGGTTGGTCTGCATCATCAGAGACTCGATTCCTGAGCAAAGGTAAATCAGTTTACCTAGCCGGCCACTCACGTACAGTTAAACTGAGCGCAGTTGAAACTGTCAGTCTAAACTGAGGACTGAGATGTGCACATATGAGCAGTTCAATCCTTCAGTTTGTTCCACATGGATTCGAGCAGGTCCGACGATTTGGCCGCCCTCGGTTTAGTTTTTTCAATTTTACCAAGATTAAAAAAGCGAAAACGTAAACAGTGGTGCAAGAAGTGGCTACAAAAACGCAATTAATCTTCCCACATAAACTAATTGAGAGAGTTGGAGGAAGAACCATCAGATTTTCTCAATTATTTGCGCTTGACTCAACCGGTGTACCAAAAATTGCTATCTTTGGTTTCCCCATTGATTGTGAAAAAAGATGCAGTTATGAGAACTGCAATATCTCCACTGCTACCCTGAGATTTTCAGCCAAGTTTTATTCGATGAAGTCAGAATGGCTCCGGTACAATGAAGTGGATAGGTCCCCCCTTCCTTGCTAGCTGATCAGCCATTTCATTACCCCCCACTCCCGAGTGGCCAGGTACCCACTAATGACCATAATAGTGGCGATAAGCAACCCTCTTGCGGACACCCATCTCCTGGTGTCGCAGTAGGCATGTTGATGCTAAGTTTAGATTGATTATCCGGCTGTTCAATGTTGTCATAATCCAAGCCACCGTCGCTGGTTTCACACCCCTCTTAACCAGCGTGCGATGAATGGACTGTCGAGTTGTAATAGGAGGGATAACTTGGAAGTAATAAAATGAATATCCCTTTGAAAATTAGGACTTGAACGTTTTTCTTTTCCGTAATAATTCGGCGGTATTTTCAACACCCTTTATTTTAGTCGGGAAAACTCCCGAGAGAAAGCCCAATAATTTAATTGATCGATTTAAACTTCGGGAACTCAATACCCCGGTGATAAAAAAATTATTGAGAAGGCTATCAAGGCCCACCCAAGACGTCGGGCGAGACGTTAACGATTAAAATTGTTAATTTTCGGTTCAAATTTCGTCTGCAACAGTGAAGATAAGGAAATTATGGTTCCACGAACTCAGCGCTGAGAATATGCTACGTTTGCTGGGAACCAAGGTATTTTTCGACACAGCATTTCCCAAACCGATGCATGGGAACTAAGAGGGGTAGGGAAGCAGGAAAGTCTTCAATTTGATTGGTTCGTAAAACCAAAGATGGAAAAAGTATTGGTTTGATTGGTTTTGAAGTACTGACGAAAGAAAAAGCTTTAATTTAATTGGTTTCTAAAAGGAACAAAGAATAAGGTAGCCGAGGAAGGCTCGGGAGACGAGAAAGGCAGTTACTGGTGGAATCCCGAGCGGAAAGGGGTCCCAGTGCTCGCGAATATGGTGCGGAAACTAGGGTAGTACGGTTTCAGCTTAGGTACTTGAGTGTTAAGAAGTACGGTCTCAAAGTGGAGGCGAAAGCAATTATGGTTGATTTTGAAGTTGAGGAGTAACTGCAGAAGTCTTAAACGGGAAGATTCTGAGTTGACTCGTTTGATATGTTTTTAGTACGGTTTTAGGGAAGGTTTTAGAATTAATTTAGTTTTGTAGTTATTCGGAAGACGGCGTTAGAGTAACTCATAAGGTTCTTGGTTTTATTTTTGAAGTCTTGGAAAATCAGTCTTGAACAGGGACATAAAAAGTGTTAAGTTAAAGTTAGTAAAGTCTCTAAATTATTTGGAATTATTTAGATCGCGTATCGTCGGTATATTCGGGAATGAAGGTCAATTTTTGCGAAAAACGAGTGGGTGTCGTGCTTCGTATCTAATCTGTCTGTTTCAGGAAAGAAGCATCGTCGTAGAATCATCCTCCTAGGTTCATCATTCTTGGGATTATTGATACAGGAAAAAGGTCAGATAAATTGTTTATGCTTAGCTTGCCCGCCCAAGTTATATTTTTAGTCCAGAGTCCTGAAATCTTCTAAAAGTCATATTTTATTCGTATTTCTCTTTAAAGCGTATTATTATTTTTGTAATCACCCTTAAGTAGTTGAAGGTCTGAGTGGAGGCCTTTGTAATTTAAAGTTAATGTAACAGTTATACTTGATGGGATTATTTACTTTCGAATTAAGAAATATCTGAACATTTGATAATTTGAATCATTTGATTTAAGTAACACATATCTAATTTGGTGAGAATTTGTTTAGTTTGATTTGGTTTAATATACGTCTTAAATTTAATCTAAAAGGTTTTCATTTACCATCCCTCTCCCTAGAAAATAATTTTAAACACCAAGACCCGACCCAAGTGCGTTGGGCCGATCCCACACTTTCTTCCGTCGGAAGAAAGAACTTCAAAATTCTAATTAACATCTTTTATT
Organism: Adalia bipunctata; assembly: GCA_910592335.1. NCBI lineage: Eukaryota > Metazoa > Arthropoda > Insecta > Coleoptera > Coccinellidae > Adalia > Adalia bipunctata. Next base: position 5,217,668 of record OU342949.1, on the reverse strand, counting down.
TTTCTTTAAGTAATAACACCCTTGATTGGTGGAAAGCCGCTCTTCCGTCCAATCACCAAGAGGGTGCTTTTTACAGAGTGTCGAGGTGTGTTCGAGAACGCGCCTTCAATATCTATAGCTTTTTCCAGCTTGCTGGTAAGGCCATGAAGAGCAGAGATTGTGGAGTTACCTGCTTGGTACGCAAATTGATCCTTATGCGGAACCTCGACGAAAGAAGTCCGGCTCTCATATCTTGATCGACTATTTTTCCATCGCTTTCAGTAGAAAGGATGAGAGGCTTATGAGGCGAGAGGGTTTTGCGTCTGTTCCCGGCCGTTTGCCGACCTTCGGAATGAAGCTCACTCTCACGTCCCCAGGCGCGGATCCAGGCCCGAATTTTTTGGGGGGGGGGAACTTTTAGATATTCAAATGCCAAAAGGTACTGGTATTTTAGGCAATGGTAAATCATTAGGTGGTCAGGGGCCATTTGGGGGGGGAACGTTCCCCCAGATCCCCCCCCTGGATCCGCGCCTGCACGTCCCGCCAGCATTCAGACACATATCCCCATGTGAAACTTTTACGAAATAAGAATATTATAAGCTCCGGAAATAGAACCGACAGTCCTTTCTGAAGCAACACTGGGTATATGCCATCTCCCCCTGGGGATTTGTATGTTTTGAAGATAGATGCATAGAATACCTGGTGTTGGAACTGATTAGATTTTGTTTAAGACTTTCTTGTCGATTGATCATGTGATACTTTGTGCGGCTTTTCATTTCTCCCGAAAGAGGTCGCGCTATTATTCCATAAAGATTTATGACATTCGAAATTGTTTTGATCAGAGACAACTGTCATGAGCCATTTTTCTTCGAACTTAACCATACAAACCAGGTTAACAAAAAGATAACCACTCAATATTTCTCGAAGTGTATTCCAAACTATGACGTCATAGTAAACCGACCGCACAAACCAGCTTACGGAGGTAGTTTGAGCACAGAGGTCTGTGGTTTGAGGAGAGTTATCTGGTTGCAGGTAAGGTTTATGATGTTTATGTTTATACAATTTCCTAGGAGCATAGAATATGCAAATTGTCGAATACATCAACGAACAAGAAACAAATCTGTCAACCTCCAAAAGAAAACCGAAGTTTACTATAGCCATTTTTCTTCGAACTTAACCATACAAACCAGGTTAACAAAAAGATAACCAGTCAATATTTCTCGAAGTGTATTCCAAACTATGACGTCATAGTTAACCGACCGGACAAACCAGCTTACAGAGGTAGTTTGAGCACAGAGGTCTGTTGTTTGAGGAAAGTTATCTGGTTGCAGGTTAGGTTTCTGATGTTTATGTTCATACAATTTCCTAGGAGCATAGAATATTCGAATTGTCAAATAAATCAACGAACAAGAAACAAATCTGTCAACCTCCACAAGAAAACCTATGTTAACTATGACGTCATAGTATAGTTAACCCGGTTTGCGTGGTTAAGTTCGAAGAAAAATGGCTTATGACGTCATAGTATAGTTAACCTGGTTTGTGTGGTTAAGTTCGAAGAAAAATGCATATTGTGTCATTTCTCTAAAAACATAACATAACCTATATCATACTGATCATCGCGCCACGACCGATGAATATTGCGGATTATTCCGGAAGTAGCACAATATTTCAATTGTTTTGATCTACAAATTTTGTTCACGATTTTTACTTAGGAGTCGTTTCACCAGGTATTTCTATGCATCTATGTTTGAAGGATTCGATAGCCCATCGAATCCTGTCCCCTGTGAAAAGTTCAGCAGCTATTTTTCTAGATCCTCTTTTCTGGGAGCAGAAAAGTCCTGCTAGGTTTACTGCCACGAAATATTTGGGAGCATGGGAATGTGATATTCTAGCGTTCTAGCTAATCTCGCGTTATTAAAAAGATAACCTAAAAAACTTACTACTTCTAAATATCCCAACACACATTGGCTGATACACTGATCCTCGTTTGTCTCTGACCTCTTCTTTCGTAATTTGCCAACATTTCCATTTTTTATATTGTGACTTAATACGTATGATGACAGACTTCTTCCGTAACTTCCAAATCCTCTGGTGTCGTAGCCATTTCCTGAGAACAAAATTCAAAATGGGTGGAACGGTTTGTGGATGAATTTTGAAAGTAAAGAATTTAAGTGTCTTTTGCACAGAACGAATAGCTGATACATAAAACTGAGGGACTATTCTCCAGAAAAATTGCAGCACATTTTGAAGAATGTGAAAAAAATATACATAGGAAAAAAGAAACATGGTTCTTTACTGAAACAAATTGAAGTGAAGAAAGATTAGTTGCTCGACAATAAAGCCAAGTGCATGTGGTCGATCTTCCGAGAGATCAGAGGTTGAAACAATGATACGGAAATACAATAATCCTTCAACTTTCAGATAGTGGGCAATGACTAACATGCTTTTTCCACCTCTGCAGAAAAGGCTCTGCTCCAGCTGCCGAAGCGTGAATTCAGAAATGATATTGATCCCATCGAACCAACGAAGTTGAACTCAGACATATAATAAATTCATTCAAAAATCAACTAAGACAGCCATATACAGGGTGATTTTTTAAGTGTTTCATTGCCATTCATTGCGAAGTATTCGAGGAAAGAATTTTGATACAGATCCAAGATTCTGTATTTTTGTTTTAGCGTACATGAACTTGAATTGTAAAATATTTTCAAGTGGAATCTACTTCCGGTTCTCCCGGAAACGGATGTGAACTTCGTTATTTCAAATGTAACACCCTGTATATTTATACATATTTGAATTCTTCGTTTAATTCTGCAATGATTTGATGTATGATATGCGCAACCACTTGGAGCGATTGTTGAGTTATAGCCTGATTGTCAAATTTGTTGACAGAAAGAGTGCTACAAATTAGTGTTAAATCTCAAATTGTGAGAGAAATTTTTTCGCCACATTGGAAGAAAGGGAAGTAGGTTCGCTGATACTGCTTTTTGTATAAATTATGAGGAAATATTAGAGTGTCTCAAACAGAGCGTCAAAGTGAGGCTCAATAAAACTATGAAATTTCATTTTTTTCTAATGGGAACCATATAATTTTGTAATTCCGGTCGATTGCTCGTCAAAAACTAGTTAGAGTGTGCCAAACTTTTTATGTCTTTAAAATCAGTATCTAGTTTTGTTGTTATTAAATAATATTTTTAGAATTTCACGATTAAAGCCAGGTTTCTTTGTCTAATCATCAGGTTTATTAAAATAATTTTCAAGTAGGCAAGAAGGTTTTCAACTAAGATTTTTTTATTTAGTCATCTTTCATTATCTGCTTTGTTTATTCATCACATTCGCCGCAAATTAAGAACAGACTTTCGATATATCATTCTAGTGTAACTTATCAATATTGCTTGTTTTGTATAGTGCTTGATCAATAAAAATAAGTAAGAATGACAATTCCTAACATGGCCAACTTTGAAATAGACGAGCATACCACTGAATTTGACTGAGCCAAACCTGGCTTTAGTAGTGGAATTCGAATTTCCTTCGATAACGGCAGTTTAAAGACATGAAATGTTCGGCATACCCTAACTAGTTTTTGACGAGCAATCGATATGAATTACAAAACTATATGGTTGTCATTTGAAAAAAATGAGATTTCATAGTTTTATTGGCTCACTTTCAAGCCCTGTTTCACACACACCTTGAATAATATCTCCTCATAATTTTTACAAGAAGAGCAGTATCAGCGTACTTTCTCTTGTTCCACTGTTGTCAAAAAATTTCTCACAATGATAGGTTTTGGAGATATAAACACTAATTTGGGACACTACCTATTTCTGTCATCAAATTTGACAATCAGCCTAGAGCTCAACAATTGCTTGAAGTGGTTGCGCATATCATACATCAAATCAGTGAATAATTGAACGGAATTCAAATATGTATAAATATACAGGGTGTTGCATTTGGAGTAACGAAGTTCACATTTGTTTCCGGTAGAAACGGAGGAAGATTCCGCTTGAAAGTATTTTACAATTCAAGTTCATGTAGGTACTCTAAAACAAAAATACAGAATCTTGAATTCGTATCAAAATTTCTTCCTCGAATACGTCTAATGAAATACTTAAAAAAAATCACCCTGTACAATTCCCTGCAAAACATTCACCAAGTACTAGAAAGCGGTAATATCACCATTGGACACCATTTATCCTAGGCATTTGATACACTACATCATAGAGAAGCTAGAATCATATGGAATAAAGGAGCCCGGTTTGGCTTGGTTCAAGTCTTACCTTTCATATTTCATCATTATTACTATAAACAGAGAGCAGTTGACAACTGTAGGAAAAGATGGATCAACTGAAATGTTAGGTATAATCAATGTCACTTTAGGAATACCTCAAGGAAGTATTTCAGGCCCCATACTTTTTAAAATTTCCTCTATTCGATAACATGTAAGAGGGTTTTGACAATTGTGAGATATGCAGATGACAACAGCATTATCATTAACGCCAAAACATACCCTGAATCAGATTAAAAGACAGAATTGGTCATGTGCAATGCTGGACACAGGTTCAGTTCAAATGGTCTTCTCCTGAACGAAAAAAAATGGGGCAGTTTTATTCGAAACTAGCGATTAAAATTGAGTTGATACATTTAGGGAATACTCAAGTACTAACCTTGTTTGAAAAAGTATGTTAAAAACACGATATTTTTCAACAAAAACACTTAGTTTTGTCCGATTATATCTGCAACTAAAAAGCCATAGTTCTCCCACCAAAATAAGTCCTTTTTCGGTTTTCCCGAAGATTAGTTTTTAAACACCAATAACTTGTTCATATTTTCCTCGATATTCCAAAAATACAAGGTGCGGCACGGAGGGCGGACGTTTTTCAGATGGGCATAACTTTCCCCCACTGAGGACGAGAGAAGTGGGGAAGGTGCCGTTAGACTCGTGTGTTCCTAGCATTTATTTACCAGTTGTCGTCATGGAGCCTTGGACGGTGGAGCATCGTGTTTTCGCCTATGATAGTTTCGTCCGAAATAATGAGTCAGTCACGGTCGTGCAGCGTGAGTTTCGTCGCCATTTCCACATTCATCGGAATAGAGCTATTCCCTCTCGAAACACCATCCTTCGTTGGGTTGAATCACTTCGCAGACGTGGTGAACTGATCAACAGAAGACCAAGAGGACCTGTGCGAACAGTTCGAACGCCTGAAAATGTTGAACGCGTTCGACAAGCCATTCTTCGCAGTCCCCAGATTTATCCATATGCGATTTTTTCTTATGGGGACACCTCAAGGCTAGAGTATACGAGACCAAGCCCCGAACTCTGGACGAATTGAAAAGGGCTATTCGCGTGGAAGTTGCCCAAGTTGAGAGAGCGATGTTGGAGAGAGTCTACGCGAACTTCCAAGAGCGCCTCCAGCACTGCATCACCGATTTCGGCCACCACATGCCTGATGTGATTTTCCACACTTGACTGTCTCAAATGCTATTTCCTTGAGAATCTGATTCCGTCAATAAATGTGTTTTTGAGTAAAAATTAACGCTTTTATAATTTTTAAAACCATCCATCCTCCGTGCCGCACCCTGTATCTTATAAACAAAGGGTTTTCCATTCTATGCTTCTTAGAACTCAATTTCATTTCCCACATTTGTGGGATTTTATTATTACATATCTTCACTTCAAACGTTCTTCCATCATAGAGATTTTTGTCTTGACAAAGTTGATAAACATTCTGACCACATAGTTAACGCCTATAGAGATCAGAAATTTCATAAAATTCAGCCATTCTGTGATATTATAAATCCAGGGAAGCAGTCAGATTATTCTTATGATTTTTTATTTTTTCGTCAAATTTTATCGGGTAAAATTGGGAATACATATTTCGAAAACGACTCGATTCATTTAAAAAACACAAGAATACATTTATTTTCTAAAATGATTGGTTCTTTCGAAAATATAAACTGTTTATCTTTTTCAAGTCGTTCTATAGTATTTTTGCGTGGATTTATGAGTGAGCAACTCTGTAACTTTCATTATTTTGAATGAGTTTTGATTGAGGAATATGCACCATGAATAGGGTGAGTACACATTCAACCAAAATTCAGTTCATTTAAAATTACGGTTTCGAAGATCTGAACAGAAAAGTTCAATTTTGAAAAATTGTATAGAAAAAATATTTTTCGTCTGATGAAAGGAATCAATAGTTAAAATATATGTACAGGTCAGAGACTCACCCTGTGAATGGCCGTCCGACATTTTTCCGTTTAATTCATAGCTGACGGATTCGATCCAGTTGAAATTTCGCGCTCAGATGGGGAATAACGTATTAGAGTTCACGCAAAATGTTGTCGAGATCTCGTTACCAACCAGAGTCCAGAACCGAACAAAATTCTAGCGAATTATGGAAAAAAAATTCATAAAATTTCTCTTATATCAGATTTGGGATCATGACGGATTTATCAGACATCTGCGTGGATCTAGTTACACAATGTTAATGAAGGAGCACTCAAAAGCTCCTGACTTCACGTCAGGGCTTGAATTGACCCATTTTTCCTTTAAACCTACTGATAAAAATCAATATGAAGCCATTTTCAACTATTGAGAAATTACTGAGGATAAATTACAAATAGAAATTCAATATGGAGGACAGAAATTGAATCGCCTCTCATTAAACAGGTCACCTGGTCACGGATGGAATTAACCCAAAAAATCAAAGATAGTTCTCAATCAAGCAAACGAATTTCATCCATCAGCTGGGATTCAAGAAATACTGAAAGATTTACCTCTGTTATAATCATAGTTGCCGTAGTTATTGTTTCTGCTATAGGAGTTACAATTAGGATCATTACTATCATAACCATTGCCATAATTGCCTTGATTTCTATTACTTTCGAATCCAGTAGAGTGATAATTTCCATAAGCTCCATATGAATTGTAGTCATTTTTGTTGTTATCATCATTATTATTGTAATTGGAGTTTCCACCAAAGAAATTATTTCGATTATTGTTATTCCTATTATTTCTTCTGTTATTATTGTTTTCGTTATCGTCATCGTTACTGCTCCCTCTGTTGTTTTTATTTTTTCTTTTATTATTATTTCCATATTCTCTATTATATTTTCTATCAGTAGAATCGTAGTCTTCGTCGGATCCATCATTGTCATCGTTATCATTTTCGCTATCGTTTTTGTCATCGTTTTGTGATTTATTATTTCTATTATTGTTATTGTTTTGGTTGTTTCTGTTGTCATTTTTTTTATATTTACCATTAAAGTTCCTCCTATTATTATTACGATTGTGTCTGCCACTAAAGCTTTGTTCTTTCCAATCTCCAGATTCATCGGACTCAGAATTTTGTTGAAAAGTTCTGTTATTGTTTCTTCTTTGGTTCCGCCTACTGTTTCGATCATCCCCATCATCATCATCTGAGTAATTATTTTCCCCACTGATAATTTCCACTCCACATTCTCTCAGCAATTTTCTGGCCTCTGTTCGAAAAATATTATCCGATTCCGAAGACGAAGCGTTATGATATTCTGACATGGAATTGTTTTTCAGAGCGTCCGATAATTTATTTTCGTTTTTACGTTCTGAAACGCCATATACATAACTGACACTGAAAAATATTATAAAAATGGATGATATCCATTCGACTGAAGCCATAGCGGATCATGAATGGTCCCGCTGAGGAAGCGGACGACGTTTATAAGTTTGGAAACAATACCCGTCAACTTTAGTCAATTACTAGAAAACTAACGGCTCATTTTCATCCCAACATGTGTTTCCTCATCAAATATTTTTCTTTCATTGGAATTCCTGATGTATGAATACTTTCGTGCAATGTCGACGTTTTAGAATTATTATTGAAAGGCGGGTGATTGATTCAATTCGATGAGAATTATTGCTGTTATGTTCGATAATTATTATTATCGTCCTCGATTAAATTTGATTCTATGTGACAAAAATATAATGAAAATATAAGAGCATCACGGATATCGAGAATAAACTTCCGCTTGTATAACTAGAATCTAGATCATAAGCTGTTTTGGAATAGTTATTTACATATGTTATTGTAATTCAGAAAGAAAAGAAAAAAGAAACATTTTACTTCAAAATCAACTGATCTGAGGTATTGCAGTGCGTTACTCCGGCCGACGGCATCAATGGGGATTTCCAGTACCTCGAAATATGCACTTTTCTCCATATATGACGTAATGAAGGGCAGTTTATAACACATTTGTAACCATTTATCCACTCTGAATTTTGAAGAACTGATTAATTATTCGATATTGAATATGTGATTTCAACACGTGTGAATTCAAACATCCCTCTGCTGTGACGTCAGTGGCTTAATTTGTAATATGATTGGTTGAAGTTTGTGATGTAGGGGACAAAGCCCAGAGTAACTGAGAGACACGCCGCTGTTGTCAAGTCTTTGTAAAATCTCTTATATTCAATAATTGTATTATGGTATTATTATTTGATGTGATCACTATAATGTGTTTGAAACATCGTCATATAACAACTAAATTTTCATTGAAGTTGATATAATACACATTCTCTGAAAATACAAATAATGATGTGGCAACCACGCTTACAAATTATGAATAAAAACACAACCTTCTTATTTGTCAATATTCGACATCTTTTCTGCGTACCATAGAATGGCGTTTCTCACAGTTAAGTCTAGGAGTATTCTATACTCCTAGGTTAAGTCGGTTAAGTCAACGACTGACAACCAGATTGTCCCTATACACAGTTGCCAAATACATTATTATTCTTACCACTAATCTGCACTTCTCAAAATGAAAATAATTATCAATGCATCCTAAATTAGAAGACCGGCCTATATATACCAATTCTTACCTGTGTAAAATAGAGATAATTATTTTTAATTGGATTCCTCACCTATCTGCTTACTTGAACTCTCTTTATCCTCGAATTAGGTGGTCGTAAATTGAATGATATTAAGAAGCTTTATGGAGTACAAATGAAAATGTCACGATGATAAAAGAAAAACATCCAAAATCAACAATATATTATGATATTATCGGGAAAATGGAAGCAGGGGCTTTTCAGGTTAATTCTTTTTTTGTGATTTGGCAATGCTGCCATTTTTATATCAGCAGCACGTCATGACGAGTACAACCAATCAAAAATCTCTCTAGCCACTGACGTCACACGATTTCCCGCCTCTTCTGATCGTTTGAATTCGGTAGATTATTTTTGAGTTTTCAATATTTTTAAGGGTATAAATTGATGAAGAATTTTTTTAAAAATCTCGAATTACGTGAGAATCCAATATGTATATTTTTTCTGAAAAATGACTGGAAATGCCCATTCTCCATTCAAAAAGTGCGTTTCGTTTTTCCAAGTTCGCGCTTTCAATTTTCCACCTAAAGACTAATTTCTATTTTTTTTTGAAGTTGTAGGATGTCTTGAGGGCACTCCAATTCTTTCCCTTTAAAAAAATGTTTTTTTTTTCACATAAAAAAATCGGGTTGAATTTGAAAGTCTATAAAAATTGACTTCATAATCGTTTTTTTGTTTCGGTAGAAAACTCATAAGAGTGTCCTCAGCAAATCAATTTTCCATAATTAAAAAAAAAAATTTCTTCTGGATGCAAAAAAAGGAAATACTGAAAAAACTTCTGAAATTCTGAAACAATTCACCATGTATATTTTTAAAATGTTAGGTTGTAGTCATTTTTCTGTCAGATACATACGCAACGTTGTCGTTTCTACATAGGGATCGTAGTAGTTACGTATTTATCAAAATGTTTATTTATCTACTCCCATAGAATAATATATCCATTATTCAACTGGTTTTGAGCTGTAATAGTTTCTATAAACCAATAGGGTAACTCGCGCCTATAACTCACTCTAATAAATATTTCGTATTAGATGCTAGAGCTACACTTGTCTCTGGCTACACAGTCGTTTGAGAGTTGCATGTGTGATTGTGCGCACAGCCGGATTAACCTGGTGGGGGCCCCTAGGCAGTGCTATTTTCGGGGATTCTTTTCAACGATCATCAGAATTTTTCATGTTGATTTCATATATTTTTATATAGGTACAGGGTGACCCATTTCGAAATAATTCCTTAGGAAGAGAGCCTGTCTCAAGAAATGTTTCAAATGAAAGTTTCTAAGATTTCACGGGGACGCCGAATGCAGACAGTCAATCCGACGTTGGAGTTTGATTTCGACGTCATTTCAAGATCAAGTACATTTTTTGAATAGGGAATATGCATTTTTCATTGCATAATATTCATCTTAGTGAAAAACTAAATACAGTCTGCCTCTTTTTGTTTCTGCCATAATATGAATCGTTGATGTGGAAATATGGAGTGTTTTATGCTCAGAATGTTTATGATAAAAATCTTCTACACAAAAATTACTGAACAAATTAAAAAAAAAGAAGACAAACCAGTTTTTTTTCAGTTTGTTCATACGCAATACAAAATCAAATGATTCTATGAGAAGTAACTTTGAAGTACTTTAACATGACTATATCGAGCATGAAACACTTTATATCTCCAGAGAAATGTTTTTTTATGGAAGAACAAAAGTGACAGAATGGTTATAGTTCCTCACGAAGATTAATATTGTGCAACGAAAAATCCATATTTTCCTTATTAAAAAAATCTACTTGACCTTGAAATCAAACCTTGAGATTAAACGCCTGCAATCCATTTCTTTATCCATACTCTTCCCAGGGAGTTTTATCAGTGAATCTTTCAATAATCTTTTTATAATAAAAATGCTAAAATAGCAAAAGTCGTGTTGTATTGAGTAACATGGCCAATTCAGACAATCGTCGGATTTCAACCTCTGACCGAGATATCTCTAAAGATGGCTGGTAGGCGAAACGTTTTAGGTTGAATCTTGAATCCCTATTGAACCAAGGCTAGAAAGCCCAGAATATTTCAATTTCGAAGTTTATTGTCGAACTCGAATGGGAGGCCACGAATGGTATTTACATTTGAAATTTGGTACTATTAAGTCAAGTCCTCTGGCACCGTGACACACTAATGCGCGTAAAGGTATGGTCTTTTTCGTCAACGGTTTGTGTCATTATGAAATCAGATCAATGTCATTCGTTTTTCTCGAATAGACGAGTGCCTGCATACTGGCGAACTATTTGAAAATACCTAAAAATCACATCCCTTTTTTCGCGATGATTCAACTCCTACCTAAAAGCTTCAATACTAATGAGTGTATCCTGAAAATAAAAGATGTCACAAAGGTATTCACAATTTTTTTATATTTTAGGCACTAGGTGTCTTAGTTGAGTTCTATTTTCTGGTGCCGTTTTGAGTGTTGAGAAAGTTTAATTCCATAATTATCAACGAGAGTATTATGAAGTTGATCCTCGTAATTCGAGTTACTGAGCTGGGACTTCATATTATCATGAGATGGCTAATGAAATTAAAAAAGGTGAAGTATCGGAGCGAAAGGATTTATATTTTAATCCTCATGATGTTTTTGAATTTTAGGCCAGTGGATTGATTATATAACAATGTAAGCAAAGTACTAGTACTGGAAAAAACTGTTCTCAATTGCTCTTCAAGGAAAAGAAAAAACAGGGTTATTCGTTTTCATGAATTTTCTTAAAAAGATGCCTCAACATTACATATCACTAATGTCTTTGGCATATACAGGGTGTTTAACCATATAGAGTAACTGTGGGCAAAAGTCCGCACCTAAAGAAAAACAACTGATAACTTCGCTATTTTAAACAATTTAAAAAAGTTTTTTTATATGTGGGGGTAGCTACACTCAACACACATTCACCTGACTACTTAAAAAAATTGGACTAATATATTTAAGGGTTGTATAAAATTTTAGTCGGTATGTTGTAAAAAAGAACTTTTGCCCCATGGTCTGGGGTAAAAGTCCTAAAGCTACGGGGCAAAAGTCGGTGTATTGAGGTAATAAAAGACCCATTTATATTTCAATTGATAATGATGACAAAAAATTTAACAAAACATAGTTTTATTGGTCTGAGATCACAATATAAATATTTTATCGCTTAAAACATAAAATTTTTCTTCAAAAAATTTTAAATAGAACACTGCGGGCTTTTACCCCCTGTTTACTTTTCGGCAAACGAAATGGTTCCCTATTAGACTGGTTAGTAAAACCTCGTTTTACTTCTGTGATCTAGAGGACACGATCATGCAATACACAATCCAGATAAGACAGACTTTGAGCTCTTTTTTGAAACATCCCACACAGCACATGTACGTACAATGGACGAACAATGGATGTTTATTATGGATGTTCGAAACATCCATTGGATGTCCAGAATTGGTACATAGTACATCCAAAGGACGTTCATGGGACGTCCAGGACACCACTTTGGACGTACAATTCAAGTCCAGATAACGTCCAATGGATGTACATTGTGCCTATCTTGGACATCCATTGTACGTACATTGGATGCACATGTACGTACATTGGATGAACAATGGACGTTTATTATGGATGTTCGAGACATCTATAGAATGTCCAGAATTGGTACATAGTACATCCAAAGGACGTTCATGGGACGTCCAGGACACCACTTTGGACGTACAAGTCAAGTCCAGATAACGTCCAATGGATGTACATTGTGCCTATCTTGGACATCCATTGCATGTCATATGTACGTACATTGTATGAACAATGTTTATTATTATTGTTCATAATATAAAGAAATATTCAAAGCAATTTGAATCCAGTTAATTATTTAGTAACACTGAAATTAATCAGATACGGCGTTACTAGATAATATCTAGTGTTATTAGTATATCTATATTGTAAGTAGTTAGTAGAAGTAGATATACCTATAACCTATAACATCATCAGTCATCACACGCCTTGGGATCTGACTCGTTCTAATCAGCTTGCCACAATGCCACACATCACATCATCATCCAGGAACCTAGCGAATGTTCCAACAACATCATTTCATGATCTTGTACGGATCAACGGATCTATGCACTATGCAGCGGACTGAAGGTCCTCTTAAAACAAAACGGAAGATCGTTCTGGGGAAAGACTACCGCATGGCGACATCTAGTTATGAATTAGACAAACAATTCGCTCTCGAAGTTACGCGGTCGAAGATAGATGGCATATCTCTCATTTTCTCCTTCCAGTGACTACACTGTATCTCCTCAGCAAGCAAGAATGTGAGTTTTCACATAAGAAACATGAAGGCGGGAGCGTGAGCATCGTACATAGTTATCGGTATGTCCGAAAATAATAATTATCCAACGAAAGTTTATTCTAGAAGGAATTATTCCAAAAGGAAAAATTAATCAGTAAAACTGAGATTAATCAGATATCAGTTGTTGATATTTATATCAATGCACGCGGTATCTGATTTATCTCAGTTTTACTGATTTATTTTCTTTTTGGAATAATTTCTTCTGGAATTAACTTTCGTTTCGGTCTGAAACATGGCCGATATGGCGCTCATCTGCGAATCGTCTATACATGGGCGCCCGCAGGGGGGGACCAGGGGGGGCCATGGCATATTATTATTATTATTATTATTATTAATGAATGTTCACTGTTGGATGTACAATGGACATCCAGAAATGTACATTAACTGGACGAACAAAATGCACCATTGAACAAATTTTATTTGAAGATTGTGTTTGGAAATACTATTGATTTTCATTTGGAACAGGGAAAATAGATGAGATTCAAACAGAAAATTCATATATATTTTTGGACATAATATGTATGTACAATGGACGTACGTTCGTAACAACCAATGGACGTCAACAATCGTAAGTACAATGGACATCCATTCAACGTCCATGGACGTTTGGACTTGATATGGTCGTAAAATGGACGTCCAATGGATGTCGTGTGCTGTATGGGATATAAAATTTTATATCAGAATCTAGTATTTTCGACTTTCCTCATTTTCTAGTACAACACAAGAACCCTGAAAGAATACTATATGCTTATTAGTTGTTTAGGGCAGTGTTGGTCAGGAACGCGTAGAGAATTCAAGATTGCACAATCGACGCATGCGCTATAATCAAAAGGACTTTTGCCCCGGTGCGGACTTTTGCCCGCATTTACTCTACTGGACAAACATATATAGCCGTGTAGACGACATCCGGAAAGTCATTTTTGCCTTATGACATATACCAGGTTTTCGACGCATATGCGAGATACAGGTTGTTTAATGTCAACTTTGAGTAATATTCTGATAACTGTGGTGAGTTATGCGTGACATTTGAAATAACGGTTTTTTTCCTCGGTTGCCAATTTGGAAAGCACTTTTTCAAAGTACTAGATTTTCTAAGATTTTCCGTGAAAAAAATTTTTCAAAATTCGAAATCAACTTTTTTTTACATGTCTTCAGTGAAAAAAAAATTTCGCCCAGAATTTTTGGAATATTTTATGGTTGAACTATCTTCAAATCTGAATATTTGAGTGAAAACAGAATAAAAAAATATCAATTGGTTTTCTTTTTATAGCCTAACAAAGATTACGCTCGCAGAAATTTCATAATTTTTATTCAAAAAACTGGAGGCCGTTCGAAGTTCTCCGAGCGTAATCTTTGTTAGGCTATAAAAAGAGAACCAATTGATATTTTTCTATTCTGTCTCCACCCAAGTATTCAGAATTAAAGATAGTTCAACCATGAGAAATTCCAAAAATTTTGGGTGAAATTTTTTTTTTACTGAGGACATGTAAAAAAAAGTTGGGTTCGATTTTTGGAAAAAATTTTTCACGGAAAATCTTAGAAAATCGAGTACGTTGAAATAGTGCTTTCCAAATTGGCAACCGAGAAAAAAAAATTCAAACTTTGCAGGCTTTCTGCCATTTTGAAATTTTTTTTTGAATTCTACACCACATTTGAATTGAGCCCTAAAAATACTAAGATGTGACCAGTAACCGTTATTTTAAATGTCACGCATAACTCACCACAGTTATCAGAATATTGCTCAAAGTTGACATTAAACACCCTGTATCTCGCTTATGCGTCGAAAACGAGGTATATGTCATAAGGCAAAAATGACTTCCTCGGTGTCGTCTACACTGCTATATATGTTTGTCCAGTTTATGGTGACACACCCTGTATAGACTTATAGAGTGAATTGGACTGGGGTAAAGCATGAATAGATAAACTAGGTATTGATGGGAAACCTTGCTGCAAAAAATATTATGCCTTTGTTCCCTTCACTTGGAAGATTATGTTAAGTTAATTTCAGATTTATATCCACATCGAAAAATCCATATAGAGTGCTAAAGCGAAAATAATTTTTGTATAAATAAAACTGCTTTTTTCTTATGAGTTTCCCAAACAACTGCGAAGAATATATCAGGTGAATAAATATCATGTTTTTTGCTGATAGTTTGAGATGTTGAATTGATGAATTTACCACTTTATATTTCAAGAATATACCATGATCTGAAAGTGATACTTGATTATAAGATTTTCCAGTGCAATGATCTTAATTTCTCATGCGGCATCAGAACTTATTCACATCCAGATCATAGTTTATGGGAGGTGTACCGAAATCCTTTTGTGTTGTTATTCTGTAGTATGTTCCATGCCAATTGGGTGAATTGAAAAAAATTATTTTCCTAATTTTCTTCGAATCCCTCGTAGAATTTCGATTCAATTAGAAGGGAAAATGCCAATATACAGGGTGGCCCACCCCAGACGCGGTTCTCATTTTGAGGCAGTAAATGGAGACATTTTGAAAATTTTTTTTCGTGAAATGTAAAGGACAATCAGATGCACAATTTAAAATTGTTTTCACATATACAGGGTGTTCGATAACGAAGATATAGACCAAAGTTACACTTTTTTAAATGGAATACCCTATATATGAATTCAAAAATTGAATGGCAAGCTCAAATAATGATGAGTTTATAAAGACCATTTTATGCCTTAGTGAACCATTGTAGAGAAAATGGCGAAAAATTGAAAAAAAGGAGTATTTTTAATTTGTAATTAATGAATAAACCCTTCAAGCCAACGAGACAGACAATGTTTTTTCGTGTAGACATATTGGCTACCCTTATGCAGAAGAAAAAAATTTAACTCTGGAATATACTGAGTGATCATAACTAATGTTCAAACATTAACTACAAATAATGGTCAAAAACATTCTTATTTCAAATGGCACACCCAGTATTTCTGTACCTTGTTGAACGTAAAAATTAATATCGAAACTATCTTCATTGGGTTTCCCTATATCTGAAACTGATAGTTTTCAAGTAATTCTCGATTTTTTATTCAACTAGTTAACCTACTATTATGATTAGCGATATTCATAGAAATATTTGGAAATATTTGGAAATATTTGTGGGGAAATGATCACAATATTATTTGAAATCTGAAAAACTCATATGAAGATCTCAATAATGGTGTTGCGGTCACGCAAGATTTATTATTCCTTTATAAATGATTAGGTATCTACTGTTTTTCTGAATATCAATTCTTTTTTCAGTTATTTTCAGATTAATTTCGCCTAGAAGGTATTAAGTGTCATTATCATTCAATCTTTTTCGGTACATGCCCTTAAATTTTTCTTTATTCTTATCGTTTTGAAGTTAAGCCATACGTTCAAAGAATCATGTAACAAACGATTCATTTAAAAAAATATTTGCTCAGGCGATGAACCTTTGATTCTTCATACTTGTTATCTCCAATTATTGGATTGAGTATTAGTAGACTCAAAGTTTCAAAGATGTTCACAAAATACCTTCAAATACTACCTTACTACTGAATGTCCTTATGCTGGTGAAACTCGTTCCACTCTGTACTCAACTCACTCTCTGGCCAGAGGTTCACTATCACAGATCTCTTTTGAAAATCTCTAAAAGTCTTCAAAATATTGAAAATGTGAAGAATAGGGAAATGTTGGACTGGAGCACAGGTTCATCGCCTGAACAAATATTTTTTTAAATGAATCGTTTGTTACATGATTCTTTGAACGTATGGCTTAACTTCAAATCAAAACGATCGGAATAAAGAAAAATTTAAGGGCATGTACCGGAAAAGATTAAATGATAATGACACTTAATGCCTTCTAGGCGAAATTAATTTGAAAATAATTGAAAACAGAATTGATATTCAGAAAAACAGTAGATACCTAATCATTTATAATGGAATAATAAATCTTGCGTGACCGCAACACCATTATTGAGATCTTCATATGAGTTTTTCAGATTTAAAATAATATTGTGATCATTTCCCCACAAATATTTCCAAATATTTCTATGAATATCGCTAATCATAATAGTAGGTTAACTAGTTGAATTGAAAATCGAGAATTACTTGAAAACTATTAGGTTTAGGTATAGGAAACCCAATGAAGATAGTTTCGATATTAATTTTTACGTTCAACAAGATACAGAAATACTGGGTGTGCCATTTGAAATAAGAAAGTTTTTGACCATTATTTGTAGTTAATGTGTGAACATTAATTATGATCACTCAGTATATTCCAGAGTAAAATTTTTTTCTTCTGCATAAGAGTAGCCAATATGTCTACACGAAAAAACATTGTCTGTCTCGTTGGCTTGAAGGGTTTATTCATTAATTGCAAATTAAAAATACTCCTTTTTTTCGATTTTTCGCCATTTTCTCTACGATGGTTCTTCTAAGGCATAAAATGGTCTTTATAAACTCATCATTATTTCAGCTTGCCATTCAATTTTTGAATTCATATATAGGGTATTCCATTTAAAAAAAGGTAACTTTGGTCTAAATCTTTTTTATCGAACACCCTGTATATGTGAAAACAATTTTAAATTGTGCATCTGATTGTCCTTTACATTTCACGAAAAAAAAATTTTCAAAATGTCTTCATTTACTGCCTCAAAATGAGAACCGCGTCTGGGGTGGGCCACCCTGTATACTCCTACATTCAAAAAAACTCAACAATACACTGTTATTACATTTATTGACTGAAAGTCTCAATATAATAAGAGAAAATCATTTAATCGGTATTCAGACGGATTTTTTCGAATTCCGGAAAAGTTTTTCACTTCAGGCGGGAGTTGAAGTGAAAAACTTTTCCGGAATTCGAAAAAATCCTTATTCGAAAAAAACTAAAATACAGTAAAGAGTACCCAATAAAAATGAAAATAGGAACGAATGAATTGCTGATTCAACGTTATTTTAGAAGTGGTTCGAAATGAAAACCATTAGCTTGTATACATTTCTCTTGCCGAATGTTCAAATTGGATACAGCCTTGCGAATCATATCGCCATTATTCCTTAAAATATCGCAACAGTTGGTAATTCTGTTCATCAGCTGTTCTCTTGACTGGATTTCTTCAGAATATACCATATCCTTCAATTTTCCCCATACAAAATAGTCTAGCGGGTTGAAATCTGGAGATCGAGGAGTCCATGGAATAGGTCCTCCTCGACCTATCCACCTATTTGGATGGGTATTGTAGAGGTAACTTCTCACTTCCAAGCCAAAATGAGGTCCAGCTCCATCATGCTGGAAATAAATTCCTCTAATATTTATTCCTCGTAGCATGTCGGGTAAAATATTTTGCAAGAAATCTAGATAAATCGCACTTGTAAGGCGACCGTCAAAAAAATGAGGCCCTATCAAATGTTTGTTTATCACAGCACACCAAATATTTACTGAAAATTTTTGTTGTGATTTTCTCAGTCTTATACTGTGTGGATTATTTTCGGCCCGAATGTGCGAGTTATGAATATTGAACACTCCATCTCTGGTGAATTGAGCCTCATCACTGAATATTGTTCTGTACAAAGTGACTCTGTGATTTGCTATCCAATGTGCAAAATTCAGTCTTATACTAGTTGAAGGTTGTGCTTGAATTAATTGGAGTACTTCATCACCTCTGTCTAGATTTCTTTGGCGATCCTTCTTCCTATCTGGCACTCTACCATATTGCGCTATACAACTAAACACTGCAGAAAATGTTTGGTGATTGGGAATTCTGCGCGTCGGGAATCTCAGACGATACTCTCTCACAGCAGCTCGACTATTTCCCCCACATTTACCCACTGAACTCTATACTATAGTATATACTCCATTCACTTTTATAAAGTATCGCGGTTTGCCATGAAATTTTGACACATTTCACCGTATATATTTTGAAAATGTTAGGTTATGGTCATTGCACTGTCAGATACGCCCACAACGTTGCCGTTTCTGCTAAAAAATCGTAGTAATTACGTATTTATCAAAATGTTCCTTTGGGAAATTAATGAATTTGAGAAAATATTATGTTAATTCAGAAGACATTTAAATACATTTTTGCACAACTTGAAATACTCCAGTATGAAAATGTAGTAGTTCTACGAAACCTGCGCCACAGTTAAATCTTCGAAGAATAACTCCATTTACAAAGTTGAAAAAGAGTAAATAGAAAGTAGACCTGGCAATGTCGCTTAATTTTCACGAGTGCCAAACTGCGTCTGTTCTAGGGGAAAAAACTTGATAAACCTAAATCATGGCCAACCGCGATACTTTATAAAAGTGAATGGAGTATACATAGTATACAAGGAACCTCACCCATATTTATACGGGAAACTACTGAACGTATTTTCATGAAATTCAGCACTTATAAGTATTTCACGATGCTGATGAAATCTAAAATATTTTCAAGGCATGAGCACCTCCGGTTTTTCCGGAAATGACGTCAACTTCCGTTTTTCAAATTAGAACACCATTTTTTTATTGCAGAAATAGATTCCTTAGAAAATTTCAAGTTATTTTGATGTAACATTTTTCAGTTTTGGTTGGAAAATTCTCTCTAAGCGGGAAAATTCGATAAAAAAATCGAAAATAGAGCTCCGCTGAAACAAGAATAACTTCGAGGTTTTTGGATGGAAAATTTTCATTTTTGGGATTTTTCAAGATGTAAGATTGATGTATCCACATTAGGAATCGAAATCGCGATTCATGATACAGGGGGTGAAAAAATCGCTTTCAAAGTTAGGGATGACAAAATCGTGAAAAATCAATTTTTTCCAATTAGAACCCCATTTTTTTTATGGCAGATATTGAATCTACGTTAAAAATTTTGTGAGTGTATGCATCACACCCTTGCCCTAAAGTGGATATTAACTCAGAAAATATCCATTTTAGGGCAAGGGTGTGATGCATATTCATATGCAAATAAGTGTCATTTGTTGCTTCCGTCAAGAATTTATCAATTTGGTCCAAATCAAGAACTTATGATTTTTTTTTGTTTGTATTCTTTAGAAGAAGTTTTTAATGAACATTCTTACGAATTTTGAAATATCAATGATGTCTCATTTTGAGCATACTGCGTAACATTGAATAAGTTATCCATGATGTGGAACATTTATATGTCCTACTGAAATGTTCAAAATACGCTTACAAAACATTTTCTTCAGACCACTTCACAAGTTTTTCGTATTCTTTTCCATACAAGGATTCGGATGTTTGTGGTATTAAGTTATTCACAACATTATTCGCAATTTTTCTCAATTCTGGATGGATTCTGTTAAATCGATTTCGTCAGACATAATTCACGAATTTAATGCGTAATTATAAATTATTTCAGAATTCGAAACGTACGATTCAAATTCCGTAATCTGTCAATTTTCGTAACAGTCACACAAACTGCCAAAAGTCTCTAAGATGTATAATCCGGATTTTTCATTTAATTTCGACAGTTTCTCACGAAACTTGACTGAAATAGAGAAAATATCGTCTAATACTCGTTGCCAAAGGCAATTCCAACACTCATGTGTTGGAATAGGAGCCCATTCTGCAACTAGTTTTAGAATATAGGTACTATTATTGATTCAAATTCAAAGGCTATCGACCGAAGTCTTCCTGTCACTTACATAGATTATTCAATACTAGCTGGCCCGGCGAACTTTGTTTCGCCTAAATGCCCTAAATGATACCTATACCCATAGCCATCTTTATCTTAAGAAGGCCGTGCCTATACTTACTATGGATTTCACAAATCGTAATCACCAGTGATCGGAGACCAACGGCTTGGTTAGATTTCTGAACTGTCAAATCGAGTTGATTCTAGATCAAGCTCCGATCACCGGTCATATGCTTTGTGAAACCCCCGTTAAAGATGTATAAACTTACCATTGCTATTTTTTCAAGCAGGAGGTAAATTAGGCATAATAAAAGTTCTGTCAAATGTCATCTGTAAACTGTCAAATGCCATCTGTAAACTGTCAAATGTCATCTGTAAACTGTCAAATGTCATCTGTCAACTGTTAAATGTCATCTGTCTACTGACAAATGTCATCTGTCAAATGTCATCTGTCGAATGTCATCTGTCAAATGTCATCTGTCAAATGTCATCTGTCAAACGTCATCTGTCAACTGTCATCTTTTCCATGGATATGAGCTGTCACACAAAACAGAAATACAAAAATAATATGTCAATTACTAATTATGGGCAATTTTGAATTCAGTTATTTCCGCAAATATATTTATTACCCAAACATAAATCAAAAACATTTCAGAAATATAGAGAAAAGATGATAATGGAAAACACACGATTGATGCTGATCGTCACAATCCGATTTACTTTACATTCCGGTAAAAATTCACTGTTTCACCAACTTAAGATCTCTACCCGCTTTTGATCTGATAATAGCCTTCCATGTTATTATAAGTTCTATGCAAATTTCACAATAATTCATACTCTATGCCATTTCTGAATTTCCTACCCTTCAAGAAAATGAAATGCACCATTGCCAGACTACTTTATGGCTTATAACTTCACAACGATCTATTTTATTATTGCATTTCTATTGAATACCGTAGAACTTCGTTCTACTACTATTAATCCCCATGGAATATTCTTATACCGCTGGTAAGACCTACTGCACTTTCAACTATTCACTTGACGTGCGATTCTGTGGAAGAAAATTTTTTTGGGAATATGTATTTTGTTATATAAACCTTGCCCTAACAATAATAAACACAACAAAAAAAAATTGTCCAATTTGGTGCGATCGTTTGAACAATAAGGCATTTCGAAGTTTTGAACCAACCATAGATCCTCTTTTATTAATATGGATAGCGAGTCCATTTCTCTCGTTCTATTTTATCATTGCATTTCTATTAAATACCGTGGAACTTCGTTCTACCACTATTAATCCCCATGGAATATTCTTATACCGTTGTTAGGTATTCTGTGGTAAGACCTACTGCACTTTCAACTATTCACTTGACATGCGATTCTGTGAAAGAAAAACTAACCTCCTTTGTCCAAATGTCAAAACCTACATAAGTACTCTATGATTGCTCGAGAAAAAGGAAGGCTTTTTTTTCTTTTCTGTAGGATTTTTTGGGAATATTTTGTTATATTAACCTTGCCCTAACAATAATAAACACAACAAAAAAAGAATTGTCCAATTTGGTGCGATCGTTTGAACAATATGGCATTTCGAAGTTTTGAACCAACCATAGATCGCCTTTTATTAATATAGATAATGTAGTTCTATGATTTATATGCTATATATAATGCGTTCGTTATTACCAATCCGGGAGAGGAGCGAGAGAAAACGGACACAGAAATATAATAAATACGGATCTCTCTTTCCCTCTTTCAGCCAGAGAGTGAGAGATCCGAATTATTATATTTCTGTGTCCGTTTTCTCTCGCTCCTCTCCCGGATTGGTAAT
Organism: Adalia bipunctata; assembly: GCA_910592335.1. Taxonomy (NCBI): domain Eukaryota; kingdom Metazoa; phylum Arthropoda; class Insecta; order Coleoptera; family Coccinellidae; genus Adalia; species Adalia bipunctata. Next base: position 5,195,051 of record OU342949.1, on the reverse strand, counting down.
ACCGAATGCGCCTATAGGCAAAAAAGTAAATTTTTATATTTTCTTGACCAATTCAATTTTCACTTGAAAGATTATTTCTAATTTTCTAATCATATTCTATGCGAAGCTTGGCGGTGCACGGTTCAATAGAATATTTCATTACTGAATTAGTCATTTTAATTTCACCAATTATACCAGAAATTGAGAAGAGTTAGTTAAAAATTTCATGCTTTACGAGGAGTGTCTTGGAACGTTCCCTCGCATTTTATTTCCTCATTATACTCATCTCATGAAGTAGAACTGATTCATTGATGAATTAAAATTTTCCGACAAAATGAAATGAAAAAATTGAGGAACAATTCTGGTTCCTTTATAATCGTTAAAAGCTGTTGTCCATTTTCCCTGACTCAAAGTTTATTCCAGCTGGCCGAACAAAGATTTGAAAAAATTTTAATGTATTTTGAGTTTCTTTTGATCTCAAGAGCCTACAGAAAAAGTCAAAGACTACTTAGATATTGACGATCTGATTTGAATATTTTATATTGCATTTATTGTATCTACATTTTTCAGGATATGTTTTTATAAATTTTCAATTTTCAGCTCAAACTGGTCATTAGGTCATTATTTCCTTTGTGATTTCCGCAAAAAAGAATTTTCGATTTGGATTATTTACCGAATTCATGAAAAAAAATCTGTTTCAGCAGGTGTATTTAGACTTAGAGGATAATTATTATGGCGTTATTTCAACATGTCTATAAAGTAAGCAGTGCCACTTGCGAGAAAATCAATGCAACCAATTGCATTAATTGTCGAGATTTTGTCGTGAAAGAAAAAAAATTTGTTGCGCCTATAGTTTTTTTTTTAACGGGGGGGCTTTGCTAACTCAACATAAAGTTAGCAGAACCATTTTTTCAATATGGATCGAATATCATGAAAATTATTATAAATAATTGTCAAGTAATTGAGTATTGAGAAAGTGGTTCTGCTAACTGTATGTTGAGCCACCCTGTAAAAAAAACTATGGGCACGACAAATTTTTTTCTTTCACGACAAATTCTCGAGAAATATTCTACAATTAATGCGATAGGTTTCATTTATTTTCTAGCAAGTGACACTGCTAACTTTATAGACATAATTTATATTTATACTATTCTTTTACCTACCGGTTTCTTCGAATAACATAAAAAATAGTGCCATTTAAGGTCATCCATTGAATATCCAGATTTTTGAATCGATAAATTGATGTCCAACGGTGGGTTTTTCCATTCGAAAAATCGTAAACTCTTAACGATGCAACTAGAGCCTACGACTACTCTGTTGTTTACTACTGACTCATATATGGGCATTAAAAAAAATTGCAATACGAACACACAGATCCCGCATCTTGTTCTTCGCATTCTGGCCTTGACCAGGTGCTATTGAAGAAGAACTGATTGCACGGTCTCGGTCAAAGCCCTTGATACTTGTAGTGTCTATATATACTGCACCCAAGATTTTCCACAGTCAAATCCTCCTGTGCACTTAATTGGCAATGATGACTAGTAAAACAGTGAGTACTCCTTTTTTCTTTTAGAATCCCTCATAACTGTGATCTTACAATCGGTTTTTTCCAAAATGCAGAAACCCTTGAAATCGCGTTTGAGTGGAATGGGAACATTCATTTACAGCTTAAAATACAGGGTGTTCAAAGAACGAATTCCTATTAGACGTTTCTGGAAAAGTGGGCCTGTTCGAAATATGAAAATGTGAGATTGTTCGAAATTCTTCGATCAGCTACAATATTTTTGGAGCTTCAGCATTTCCAGTTACAGAAAGTTTCCTCAAAAACATGTTTCTTAATTTTTTCTTCTCCAATATGATTAAGGATTTAATTTTCAAGACTTTTATTGGAACTGTTGCGTTAGTAATAATAATATTTACTTGTACCTTGTACCGAAGTGATTAAGAATTCATATGATTTCATAACATGGTTTTGAAGTACAGCTAAGCCTCCCCTGAAATTCGTATTGCTCTAGTTCTCATTCAAAATACATATATAGATACACGATTTTCAACATAATTTTCATGAACAAAAGGCAGTCACTTCGTATTCGGATAAGATGAATGGACGTTATGCGTGTTTGTCTTCCACATGAAGAGATACCACTTGATGCCACTTCGCGTCCATCCACATCCAAATGCAACTATCCAAATACTATTCAGAGAGAATCGGCAAAGCAAAAATTGTTGATTGATATACATATTTAATATCTGCGAATGGTATGTGGATCGATAAAAGCACGGGCATCAATAAGGGGGATAATGGGGTAACTATAACCTGCCCCCAAGCGAAAATGTGCTTTATACAGGGTGATTCCGGAGGAGACCGTCAGATTTTAGGAGAAGTTTACACTAGTCAAGGCAGCTTCGAAACAATGTTTGGTTTATCGTTGGGGGTTTTATTGAGAGTCTACTGAGTGATTTGTCCGATTTGACCGATTTTTCTTTTATTTATAACTTTGGTATGACTCGATCAATATTGATGAAATTTTCAGTCTGGAACAATATGATTGTCTACTTTCAATAATTCTCCTTTTCAAAAATACAGGGTGGGAATTATGATAGGTGCAGATCAAACTTGCAGGTTGAAAAAACACCCTGTACATTCCGTTTTCAAAAATTCGCTACCTGCTTCAGATTGTACAATAAGTTTACATTACTGTAGCGTTTTTATTTTTTTTTTGTCACACGTTTGAAGATGAACAATATCGTTATTTTGCTTCAAGGCACTGAGATTATTCTGAGCTATACTCCATTCGCTTTGATTAAGTATCCCGGTTGGCCAAGATTTAGGATTATCAAGCTTTTTCACTCAGAAACTGACGTAGGTTTGGCACTCGTGAAAGTCAAAATAATTCTCAGACGTTGCCAATGTGACACAGGTTTCGATCTATGTGGTCGTCGAGAATCAAATCGGCGTAGAAAACTTCAAAAATTCACATTTTCCAAATGCAATTTTTGAATATTCAGACCAGAGGAAATGCATGTAGAAATGAATGGCGAAAACGTTACCGTTATGTCTGAAATAGAGTTCCTGATCCATCCGACTTTTTTATTCATTTCCTAAGCAATTTCATTTTTCCTGAATTTTTTGAGGCTTTCGCGGCCATCGTTTGATGACATCTGGTCTTGTTTCGAGCATTTCGGCCGGCGTGGTTTATTAGATTTCGACGTTTCGCCAGATCGAGTGTCTGGCATCTTCAGGAATTAACTAGCGATGCTTTGGTAACGCAAATGTATAGGATTATAATAACTCAAATTCATACTCGTAGTGAGTTCGAATCCTACCAGAGTTTTCTTAAAAAAATTTTTTGGTTTATAAATTCATATTTCCATCCAGGTCATTCTGGCAGTCCATTAGCCCAAATTTTACCTTCGTAAGGCTTCCAGTTTTTTGAATAAAAATTATGAAAGTACTCCGAGTGTAATCTTTGGAAGGCTACAAAAAAACCAATGAATATAATTTTATTCCGTTTTCACCTCAGTATTCAGAATCAAAAATAGTTCAAACACGAAAAATTTCAACAATTTTGGACGAAATTTTTTTTCACTGAAGACGTAAAAAAAAAGTTAATGTCGAATTTTGGAAAATTTTTTTACGGAAAATCTTAGAAAATCTAGTAGGTACGTTGAAAAAACGCTTTCCAAATTGGCAACCAGAAAAAAAATCCAACTTTGCAGGTTTTCTGCCATTTTGATTTTTTTTTTTCAGAATTCTATACCACAATTGAATTGAGCCCTAAACAATACGAAGATATTTTACCAGAAACCGTTATTTAAAATCTCACGCATAACTCACCATAGTTATTCGAATATTGCTCGAAGTAGACATTAAACACCCTGTATCTCGCTTATGGGTCGAAAACGGGGTATATATCATAAGACAAAAATGACTTCCTCGGTGTCATCTACACGGCTATATATGTTTGTCCAGTTAAAATAAAAATTAAATACTTTCGATTTCATTTTATACATCGAAAATTTCGAAAAAACGTTTTTCGTTCAACAATATCCAAGCAGGCTTTTATTCACTTCCATAAAGAAAGGAAACTGTCCCTGTTCACAGGTTCACTTCCGCCCATCTGAGGAGGCCATAGAATTCGATATCTCACAATTATTTCTTTGCTGAATTGAAAAATGAAAAACATTTGAATACTGAGATGATTTTATAATGACAATAACACGAAGTTTTATTTATCCCGTTGATAACAGTTATGAATGCTTCCATAAGGAGAAAAAAAGCTCCTTCAAGAAAAAACATTGGTCCATCTGAAAAAAAATATTCACAATAAACGTCAAATCGTTGTCCATTCGAGGATCTACTTGAATTGCATGATGTGATATAAATAAGAACTTTAGAAGCGCGAGACGATACAATAATGATGAAACTGAGTTGAGTTTTACCAGTGAAAAGATATAATGAGATATGAAATTCTATGACCGTCTCAGTTTTGAAGGAAGTGAATCGAAGCGTGCATGGATTTTGTTGAACGAAAATTGTTTTTTCGATATACATAAAGTCAAATCGGAAGTATATCATGATATAATATTTTCGAAATCGTTGAAGAAATATCAATTTAGAAATATCATTTTCCATTAGGGTTTCCATTTGAAAAAAAAGTTTCGTTATTGCTCCAAAATTTGAGCAGATACCTACAAAAAATTCAATAGCACCGCAGAAAAGTAGTAAAAATGAGTCGGAAATATGTATACAGGAATAGTATATTTCATTACTAGTCCAGAAAGTAAGCTTTTTCCGTGCGCGCGCGACGCGTGCAAGCACGGAAAAAGCCTTTCTGGACGTGTAATAAACGATATTTTTCATTACACCTCTCTGAAAACAATAACACGGGAAAATTTTTCAGCAGAAAGCATTTCGATATTGTGAAACAATAATTATTCAAAACACTGACATCTACTGTCACGCAATCGTTGCTCTGTGTCTCAGCATAGGAATCATAGGATGAATCTATGCCTCAGCGCACCGTAAAACTTTTTACGGTGTGGCCGCACGGAAAAGAGTCATTTTCGATGTTCTAAATCTACATGTTATGAAAGGGTTTTCAGTGCGGTGTAATGAAAAGGAATTTTCACACGGTAGGAAAGAGGAATGATCGATTCGTAGTCAATTATAATTATGGACCAAATAACAAAATCGCCCTGTAGCTCGGAAACTAGATGCTGTAGCAACTTGGGGTTTTAAGCAATTTATGTTTCTCGAGAAAAGAGAACATGACATGTATATCATATCACTCTCTCTCTATCTCTCTTAGTTTAGGAGCTGTAGTACTAAACTATCGAAATCTGGCCACCTGGTACATCGTAGAAACCGAATAAGCTTTGACGCCCACTACGAATGTGAAGAGTTTTCAAATAAGAGGTATTATTTTGTATGGCCCGCTATTTCGATAGATGTCATTTTTGAAGATTTAATTTTCTGACATTTGACAAGTAGAAACAATGCCATTTATAAAACTGGAACGATACACGCTTCAACAATGCATTGAAATTATCAAAATTCTCTATAAAAATGGTGAAAATTTGGCAGTGACGGTTCGTAAAAATCGAATATTTTTAGGTAGTTGTGAGTGTCCGTGAAGTTAGCACCCACATTTTAGAAAATTGAAAAAATTTTTTTTGCATTCGTTAGTAACTCGTTAGAACCTATTTGTAACCTCAAAATTTTCGTTTGTACCTCAAGGGAACTTCACGGATATCCACTTCTCAATTTTTTGCGTTAGTAACTATTTGTAACTTAAAAATTTTCGTTTGTAACCTAACCCTTACTGAAAAATTACACCCCTAGAATGCGAAGTCAGCACCCACATTTTCGAAAATTTACAAATTTTCTATTTCATTCGTTAGTAAGTCGTTAGTAACTATTTGTAACATAAAAATTTTCGTTTATAACCTAAACCTTACTGAAAAAAATGACACACATTACATGCGAAGTTAGCACCCGCATTTTCGAAATTGAAGAAATTTTTTTTTGCATTCGTTAGTAACTATTTACAACATCAAAATTTACGTTTGTACCTCAAGGATACTCATAGGAAAACGCCGCATTCCGCTGGGTGCTAACTTCAAGGGGTTCCCAATTTTCCGCGAAAAAAAAATACGATCGGAGAGTCCTTCGTTAGTAACTATTCGTAACGTAAATATTTTCGTTTGTAACCTAATCGTTACTGAAAAAATGACACCCCTAGAATGCGAAGTTAGTACCCACATTGTCGCAAATTCGCAAATTTTCTATTTCATTCGTTAGTAACTCGTTAGTAACTATTTGTAGCATAAAAATTTCCGTTTGTAAACTAACCCTCGCTGAAAAAATGACACACCTAACATGCGAAGTTAGCACCCGCATTTTCGGAAATGAAGGAATTTTTTTTTGCATTCGTTAGTAACTCGTTAGTAACTATTTGTAACATCAAATCTCTGGAACTGGAGGGCGAGCTGTAGGAGGCGCGATGATAACAGCTCTGTCAGGGGGTACAAAAGACCTTAAGATCGAAGTGAACTGTAACCCCTTTTTTACTATTACTATTACTACTAACTATCTGAACCTCAAAATTTTCGTTTGTACTTCAAGGATACTCATAGAAAAACGCCGCATTTAGTTAGGTGCTAACTTCACGGGCATCCACTTCTCAGTTTTTCGCGAAAAAAAAAATACGATCGGAAAGTCCTACCTGAAAAAATGACACCCCTAGAATGCAAAGTTAGCACCCACATTTTCCAAAAATTTACAAATTTTCTATTTAATTCGTTAGTATCTCGTTAGTAACTATTTGTAACAATAAAGTTTTTGTTTGTACCTCAAGGGTACTTGGAGAAAAACACCGCATTCCGATGGGTGCTCTTTTCACGGGCATCCACATTTTCGAAAATGAAGAAATTTCCTTTCATTCGTTAGTAACTCGTTAGTTACTATGCAACATAAAAATCTCGATAAAAAAATCTCGTTTTTTCTATTCTTTAATAAAAAAGCGACACTTTTAGCATGCGCAGTAAGCACCCTCATTTTCGAAAATGAAGAAATGTTTTTTGCATTCATTAGCAACTCATTAGTTACTCTTTGTTACATATAAATTTCTGTTTGTAACCATATCTTCAGTGAGAAAAAGACAAGTCTGATATCTGAACATTCTCACATATACTATAGTTTTTTTGCTCTCGATAGCTTTCATTTATGAACTATTTTTGATACTCAATTTGAATTTTTAACCCAATCGACAATGGAAAAACAATTCGGAAATTTCTTCAGAATTCACAAATACTATACTATTGCTCTTGATGATCCTTCATCTGTAATTTTTTGTGATGCCTGAACTTTTTCGATGTTTTTTGTTGAAAATGAAAGAGAATGACCTGATGAAATTGAAATTTGACTGAACGTGTATCATCAATTTACAATTAGTTTTCAACCTTTTTTCACAAATTCCAATGTAAAAATAGTTACGAATGAGTTACTAACGAATGAAAGAATTTTTTTTTTCACATTCTCGAAAATGTGAATGCCCGTGAAGTTAGCACCCTGCGGAAAGCGGTGTTTTTTTCTCATTATCCTTGAGGTTCAAACGAAAATTCTGAAGTAACAAATAGTTACTAACGAGTTACCAAAGAATGAAATAGAAAATTTGTAAATTTTTGAAAATGTGGGTGCTAACTTCGCATTCTGGGGGTGTGATTCTGTCATCGAAGGTTAGGTTACAAACGAAAATTTTTATGAGTTCCCTTGAGATACAAACGAAAATTTCGAGGTTACAAATAGGTTCTAACGAGTTACTAACGAATGCAAAAAAAAATTTTTCAATTTTCGAAAATGTGGGTGCTAACTTCACGGACACTAGTTGTGAAGCACTTTGTCGAATCGCAAAACAGAAATTGGTGGAAGAATTTGAGCTGTTTGGACAAGTTAGTGATGTGCAGAATAAAACGCGTGCACGTCGCTCAAGAACAGCCGAGAATATTGCTGCCGTAGCCAAAAGTGTTGAAGAAAACCCAGGTTTGTCCATTCCTCGTCGTTCTTTGGAATTAGGCAATCCACAAACTTGGAATTGGTTGCTATAGATCTGGACAACATTTACTGTCAACGAGACGGCGCTACGTGCCACACAAGCAACGAAACCATTGATCTTCAACGGGAAAAGTTTCCGTTTATTGGGGTATAGAATTATATAAAATGTCCCGTTGGAAGTGAGCAATTAGGTATAGGCTTACGGTATAAAAGCATCTGCCATTTGACTCTGAATATTTGGGTTCACATCCAACAGACGCCTCTTTTTCAAAATTTCTGGCAAGTCCGATTTCTGGTTTTCTTCGATCGAGATCACGAAGGCGGCCTTGTTTGTATAACTGTCTGGTTGCATATTAATCCACATTTTTAAAGTTCCAGATTTGCTGCCTAGCACTCTTCATTATTTGTACAAAAGCCGCAATCACAACCGATGTAGTAGCAGAAGAAATTAAAAATCAAGCAGAGCAGGTTGCACAAGAGGTAGGAAATAAAGTTCATCAGCCAGCTGCCATAGACAGAATAGACGAAGATGCTCCTCTGTCTGATAAAGGTGATGTGAAAAATGAAAAAGAAGATTTAGAAACGGCCAACACTTTCTGGGGAGGTTACTACAGGTCACCAGCATGGGGTTGGAGTAGAGGATGGGGATATGGCTACCCTTCTTACAGAAGCTATGGATGGGGTGGAAGAGGTTACAACGGATGGGGCAGCGGATACAGAGGATGGAATAATGGATATTATTGGAGATGAACGACTTCCACCCGAATATATTTTTCATTCAAGCATTTCGAAGGCGCTAGAAAATTTGAAATCTCTTAAATTCTAAAACATGGCTTTTGGCATTTAAGTGCTGTAGTTATCAGTCCTCTCAAAACCTATAATGCATATTCATAATTTCTCATGATAGTAGGAATAAACAAATTTCCTTCTTATATGTAGATATATATGTAGGTACATCATTGGTGAATGAGAGGAACAATCATAACATATAATAAAGACACACAGATGAAAAGAATTCGTTGACCATGAGCTGTATGGGTACAGGCATTGCATAAAGACAATGGTATTTGGTATTGGTATGTTTTACAGGGTTGGGTCGAATTTGGAACAACTCAGAGTTTCCGAACTAATATTTGTGTTTCTTTATTTGTTTTAAGCAGTGTTAGGTTTAGTATTTGCTTGACTTGAAGAGCCAGTTCATTTATATCTAAGGAAATTGCTCATTCTGCATGTGTCATTTCATTTCTGGAAAATCGTGTTGCCTCCAATATCAATAAAGTCGTACATTTATTTTTTCTTATTGTTTGAATGAGGAGAACCCACATAATTTGCACAAAATTGGTTAGAAGAACGTTGCCAATTGAAATAAATTATACAGGGTTGGGATAAAGTATGAAACCAGGTAAATATCTTTTAAACGAAAAGAACGATATTTATGAAAATTTGCAGGTAAGTGCAATGGAACAAAATGCATCTGATGTACATTTTTTCGTTGAAAATTTACTTCCGGTTCAACCGGAAATGCCATCAACTTCTTTAATCAAATGGGACAGATTTCGAAAGAACTTGTTATTTTGAATTCATACATATAGGTACTCCATTCACAATTATAAAATCACAACTCTGGCCTTGGAAATTTGACACATACCACTCTGTATCGAAGTTATGTCGTTTTTCAAAATATTTTTATGTTCCAAGTCAACACTATGTTGCCCTTTCTACATTCTTGGCGTATTTTCTCAGAATGTGAATGAATTGGAAAAGATGTGATGGACGAAAATAATTAACGTTTATATGAATTGATAGAAAGGATTCCTTTCCTAGTTATTTGCATGAAAAGTACAAGGGATCACTGTTGAAATATATTATTTTTCGCCATGGAAGAAAATTGCATTGCTTTCACATACTTTTCATATGCATGCTTGTGAAGGTTTAATGTTTATTATCCTCTTGAACTGAAAGTTCAAGACTTGACAAAATCAATTGTTGATTCTAATCAAGAATTCATTGAAAAAAATCAACCCAAAGATATAAGATGAATTGATGGGTAATTACAAGAATCAAGAATAATGGAACATTAGGTATATCCCTCTACTGGAATCCGAAATATGTGATATGATTGTGAGGGTGCATAACATTTCTATTTCTAATATTTCTTTATTTCAAATAATAACAGTTTAATTCATTTATCACAAAGAAAATAAACATAATAACTAAATTAACGAATTTGTTTACAGAGAAACTAATAATTTCAATGCAATAGTAACTGAGTTTTGGTTATAAATTGATAAGCCTGAAAGCTCTATAGATATACATTTCATTTACATATTTGATCTTATGAAGAAGGAGTAAAATATTCTGACTGTATAGTAATTTGTTAGTTTAAAAAATATTCATACATTACTACCACAGTAGGTTTGTACAAATAAAATGGAATAGGTCAAACATATGCTTCACATTTATCATTCACCTGTTCTAAAATAAGACACAAACTCCTGAAATATGGAAAAAACCGATGTATTCTGGTTCAATATAGTTCTACTTTCGGCAAAGGATTGTTAGGAATGAATTCACCTACTATTGAATGCAATATAGTCATATTTCTTCTTTTTTTTAGCTTTTTCGACGTGTTTTTTTCTGAAACGTGAAAACGATCAACAATAATCATTTAGAGACCGATGATGGCCATCCAGAACCCGTTTACTTACGAAAATCGTGCAATTTCATTCTGCAAGTTCTTTCCTCATAATAGTCATAATTCCTCGAAAATCCTACCTGAACCATATTTTCCGGTCGCTTTCGTTAGAAGATCGTATAATGAAGCCTTTTTTGTCCATTTACACATCCCAAATAAATTTTGAGCACCAAATACGATACCGAAACTAATCAATCTTCTGGGGGACCGGAATTTCGTTTGAAATCTTTCTAAACTGCCAGATACCTAAAAAAACTTCATTATCAAGTGTAAAAAGGTCGATTAGTACTTACTTTCGCTTTATTTATGCTAATTAATCGATTTTTGGTCCAATTCGAATTTGCCGTTCGTACTCACGCCAAAAGTCGTGAAAAGAAAAAATGACACTTGCACGAAATTTCTCATATCGACGGGAAACTTCTTCTGGACGACGAAGAACGGAAAAATAGGCGATCGATTCGAACTAACAAAATGTGGAATATCTTTGATACTTTTATTTTGATGTAAACAAAGCAACTGGCAACATCGTTTTGTCATTAACAATATTCTCTGTATAGTATGAGATCCGGTATAAGAAATATATACCCTCATCTGTTATTTATTTGTGATAAGAAATAAATGATAAATAACATTTACATCGACACATTGCACATGGGTTGCCTAATTAAATCTGGTGCGGATAATGTTAAATTGTTAAATCTTTAACAAAAATTTTTCAATAAATTTCTATGTGACAGACAATGCTGAAGGGAATTCCTATGATGATGATTTTTCTCATTATATATTTATAATATAGATCTATCAATCCATGATATTAGTGACCGTGGAAACCATAACTGACTTACGTCAATATTAGAAATTCATAATTTTCAAATACTTGTAAATTAATTTGAACTGTAAATAGCAGATATTGGTAGGAAGATAAAACATTTATTGTCGTTTCTCTATTTACAGGTAAATATTTAGCTTTATTGTAGTTGAAATTGAGTTTGAAATAAAAAAACTCTATTTACAGAGCAACACTTGAAGTTTTCTTGACCACCAACTCAACAACATATTATAAACATATTATCTTCCTACCAATATCTGCTATTTACAGTTCAAATTAATTTACAAGTATTTGAAAATTATGAATTTCTAATATTGACGTAAGTCAGTTATGGTTTCCACGGTCACTAATATCATGGATTGATAGATCTATATTATACAGGGTGGTCCAAAAGTCCGTTTACTTTTAAATCAGTACTTACGTCGAGCAGCGAAGGCGGGGTGGGGCGGAGGGGGTACGTAAACGTAACTCGAGACTCGAGAGCAGCCTATGGGAATTTAGTGCCATGGCGCCATTCAACGGAGTACAACGTGAGTTCTGCGTACGCGAGTACTATCGAAACAACGATTCTCCGACTATAGCGCAACGAAAATTTTGCGCTCACTACAACTTACGGCATAAAAATGAAGCTCCATCAATTCAATTGATTAGAAAATGGGTAGACAAGTTTGAGGAGACAGGTTCGACAATGGATAAACCACGATCCGGCCGATCTAGAACTTCAAGGGATGCCGAACACGTAGAGACTGTAAGAACATCCGTTCGCGAACAGCCTACCCTCTCTACTCGAAAGCGGTCAAGTGTCTTAAATGTGCAAAGAACATCTTTAATTCGTATTCTCCACAAAGATTTAAATTTACATCCTTATAAAATTCAAATGGTACAGGAATTAAAGCCACAAGATCATGCTCATAGGCTCCAGTTTGCTAATGATATGCTAGAGAAGTTCACCAACTTTAACAACATTTTTTTCTTTGGGGATCCCTTAAAAATAGAGTTTTTGACACCAACCCAGCGTCTCTTGAAGAATTAAAGGAACGCATCAGCGAAGAAATCCAAAACATTTCAGAAAACACCTGCAAGGCCGTGATAGAAAATTTTCGCTCCAGGTTGCAACAGTGTCGTGAGGGACAAGGGTCACATTTAGATGATGTAATATTCAAAAAATAAAATCCCTACTTGTCTTTTTTAAGGCTGTTACACCCTTTGCCAGAAAGCTCGAATTCCGCTAGATGGCACTACATGAAAATACCCAGCAATAAAAATTCAAAACTCCCAATATTTCAATAGCCCCGCCTATTCTTGCCGAGTTACTTCGAACAAAATTTTCGACAGAACAGAATGAACATCTGGTATTATTGCAATTTATGACACCATAATAAAGCCCACCGCTCTATTTACCTGATGTAAAAGGGAACCGAAAGGATCGAAACGTTCGTCAATTCTGGTATAGAAAGAAGAATTGTGTGGGCATCGTTTCCTCAGATCGATAGAATTACCGAAACTGCGTCATTGGAATATATTTAGAAATAGTGAAATTTATTTATTTTCATACCTTACTACCTATCAATAACATCATGAAAGTATTTCACCAAATTCCATGATAACAATTATTAAATGAATATTCTAAGACCTTGTTTATATCAGAGGTTCAGAGATACCTACGTATTATCAAATGGTTTTCAATTTCATTTCATAGTCTTGTTTGATACACAATGTAATAATATAGAATATTAGAAAGAATACGAATATTCGAAATAAAATGGCTGTTTCAATTGATTTGACACTAGTTATAATGAGCCCATCGAGCGCTCAAAAATATTTCGTTTTTCTATTATTTCACTGAAGAGTAGGATCATTTATGTTTAGGGATGAAAAATCTGAATAAATGACGTATTGGAAATTCTCTCCTCTCCTGGTAAAACCCAAAATGTCTCCATTGAGTATTCCTCTAATGTGTCAATGGTGTCACTCACCTGAAAATAATTTAGAAGACAGAAGGAACAGAGGACCAATATAAGATCCAGGAGGGATTATCAATGAACTAATTCATCATAACAGAAGTTAGTTCGAAAAAATATTATCAAATGAAAGACAATATGGTTTTATTGAAAAATTTTATTGATATAATAAGAATTTTATTGATATAAAGTTTCGATAAAAACCTGCGATTACGCATTCAAACAATGCGGAATTTGCGAAATGAATTAGAGTCATTACTTTTGCAAATTCAACGTCACGCTTGCGTTTACAATGTAAGGCACACCATATTTATAACAGTTTATTCCTGTTCCCGAGTTTTTAATCCTCTTGGAATTCTTGGATCGATAATTTCTGGAAGAATACAATTAATATAAAACTTTTCCAATTTCGGAATCATGATACTGTGCCGGAAGTTTATATCTACTTCGATTCTTTGGACATGAAAATCATCATCAGAATAGAAAACCAGATCGCAGTATCGTCTTCTGCATATATTCAGTTGACCTTGGATCTGAAAAAAATAATTATGGTTTCGTTTCAACCTGAAAAAAAAAGATTAATAAAATATGAAACGGCGTTTGAAATCTGCTTTCTCACCTTACTTCTTCTCCATTGATAGTATAACAATGTGGTTTCGAATAATCTTTCAGTTTTCCCTTGATTGACTGGAAACTCTTTACCTCTATCAAACCATCATCTCCAATCAATCCATCGGGAGAAGCACCTAAAAATGGAAAATCCACATCAATAAACAATCCACATCGTTTGACTTTGACATTTTTCAGTCTTTCGTATATCTCTATAGCGACTTTTTCATTCACCCTTCCATACAAAATACCGGGAGTATTCACCGGATTTTTATACAGTAAAGCTTTTACTAAATTATGACAAGGGGTTGTTGCTCTTCTTTTGACCACTGTACCAAAGTTCGAGGCTGTCAGATAGTCCTGCCTCAATTCCCTCCATAAGGAATTATCATGCTGCCCACGAGTTTTCTCCTCAATTTCTTCCAATTTTGAACGATCTGAAATTCTATCTTTCAGTTTGTTCAGAAAGAGGGTTTTCTTTACTGACATTTCCCCCTGAGGAATGTCAGGCTGGGCAGCATTTGGTCCGTAATTCATGTCAGGACCATTTGAAAAATCTCTTCTCTTTTTTGGTTGGCTTTTTGTACCCTCATTTCTCTTATCATGAATCCGCTTCCTTTTCGCCAAAATTTTACGCGTATTCTCCCCAAGACGGCCTTTCCAAGTATGGAGATGCCACGCAGGTCCAACAGAGTGAGAAATAGCAGCTCCATAAGCACGAGTGGTATATGAAATGGATTTACTATAATTAACTCTTTTTCCTCCCGTGCATTTAGCGACGAGTGCCATATACCTAAAAAATCAACAAATTTCAATATATATCTATGTAAAATTCAGGTATGAATATGTTATTCGCAATAGCCGAAATCGGCCACTGTCCGAAAGTTATGCTCACAACGCGTTATGGGTATCCAAATTTACCCACGATGCGAATAGATAATTTTTTTCGAGCACTGAGTAAAGCGGAATACCCAGAACGCGTTGTGGGTAAATTTGATAATCCACAATGCGAATCCTATTTTAGCGCGCTTTCATTCTGCGTTGTGGACAATTCATTTTACCCACGTCGCGTTCTGGGAATTGCATTTCACTCAATGCTCGAAAAAAACCACATGTTCGCATTGTGGGTAAATAAGATACCCATAACGCGTTGTGAGCAAAAATTTCGGACATTGGCCGATTTCGGCTATTGCGAATAACAATATGTAGATAAAAGTAGAATGAATGGAAAATATATTGGAAATATTTAAATTGAACTCTCATACCTTTCGGCTTGGTTTGTGGTTTCATTGTACACTAATCGATCAGCCTTATTTTTCATCGGTTCCACTATTTTCAGAACTTCTTGAAAAAAGGACTGATTCATAATCTTGGTGAGATCTTCCTCTCCTGAATCCTTTCTCTTACAATATGAATCTCTGTGAGAACAAAATTACTATTTATCAAACTTATGTTCTCTGGTACTGGAGGTTGAGAAAAAATCGATAAGTACTCACCTGCAATTGCTGTGATTCCCAAAAACATGGTAAGGAGCATTTCCCAAATCTTGTCGCAATATGGCTGAATCATCTTCATTGTTTTTTACGCTGATCCTCACAGATTTCACGAGTCTTTCGATATTATTTATATTTTTATTCTTCCTCGTAAGTATTTTTCTATTAGAAATACCGAAAGAAGTGTTTTTAGCAAGTCTGTGCAATTTGTCGCTCAAACATCGGGTCATATGATTGGCACATTCAATTTTTATCACTTGCCGACCATAAGGTACCTTTTCTACTACCCTTGCATACACGCTCGAATCTCCATCACCTATAACATTTTAGAATTGTCCAGTTAATATTAAAAATGAATATTGTTGTCTGCTGATTTACCTATTAAGTATTTGTATAGAAGTCCGTGCTGTTCGACACTTTTACAAAAACCTTCTACAATTATTTCCTGTTCCATTCCAGTTGAAGGACCGCTGTAATTGAGTGCACAATGATGTGGCCGGGAAGGTGTATTTCGCATTTTGTAGTATGCACACGCAGAACACGTTTTATTCCTTACTCCTAGAAATAGTGGTTTTTTCGTCTGTGCACCAATAATAATTCCCTGAAAAATTAGCATCCCATTGTTTTATTTTTTATTTTTGATACCCGAGAGCGAAGATCATAAGAATTATTCGCGTTATAACAGTTATCAGTTTCAATGTTTATAGATACTCACAAGTCCCGAAGGTGCGTTGTATCCATGTCCATAACTACGCTTGCTCCATCCTCCATCTACTATGACAGTTATGTAGGGAGTTCCATCTGCACACACGTTCCCTTTTTCAATAGCAATCCTTTTTTCCTCTTCGCCAGCCTTTTGCATATTTTCGAATAATTTTTCTTCCCAGATCTAAAATATTGTCGATACTGTATTAAGTGTTTACATAAACATTTATTTTATCGAAAGTGATTCTCTTAAATAGAATTTGAGTATTAGGGAAGCTGTGAACATAATTTCGATATTTCCATGCATCTTACTTGAAAAATGACAAACATAATATTGTTTCATGATCTCACTTTGAGCGTAAAGTATGATCTTAGTGGTGAAACTTTAAGCTTTTCAAAATGTTAATAGAGCAAACACCGTGATATTTCGTGCTAAAAAAACTATTGATGTGATGAATATTCTATGCGGACCTGGAAATCCGAAATCAACGTATTATATATTCAACTGATACTTAGTAATGAACGTTTTGCACAGAGATAAGTAAATTGATGAAATTCACTGTTCGAACATTAGCTAATATCCTCACCTTCTTTATTTGAAACACTTTACGGTTGTATGTCTTCTGTGTCATGAATGGAACGTCCATCATGGCGAATAACTCCTCACATTGATTTTTTCCAATACCTATTGATAAATTGCCCCATACCATAGCACTAGACAAATCATTTTGCTTATAGTCTGGATCGGTATTCAAAATAGTAGATTTTCCACAGTTATTGCAGAAGAAATGGAGTCGCGAATTCATCCCAAATTTCGTTTCCTTCACGAAAGCCATTTTGCCCATAGTATATTTATCACTATGTCTTATGATCTGCTCGTATTCATAAAGAATGTGACCTAAATTCACTATACGGCGTCCATTCAGTAAATGCCTTATAGAGATATGAGAAGAGTCAATTTCTACTTCCAATTCTGGCAGATTTTCTATTGCATCCCTAAAAAGTATACTATCTGAATTTTGTTCACTATGATGACTTTATCTAATGGATTACTTACTCATTTCTACCACCTTCTGTAGACTCGAGCAATTCACTATAACCTTCTTGTTTAGCTAAAGCGTTCTGTCTGAAATGGAAATCAATTAATGGATAACACTTTTCGTAGATTCTTCAGATTTGCCAAAGATCTTTCAAGTTTAGTTATGAGAGAATTAAAAGTATAGGTGAATTTATGTGATATACATACCTTGCAATTTGTAAATTTTTCATGAATTTCGACCTAGCCGATCTTTTGTGAACTCTTGAGCGATACTTAGCCATAGTTGCACGAAATGAAATTATGTGAATATTATTAATAAGTACCCTTATATATAACCTTCCGTTAGAACACGAGGTAATTCAGGTGGAAATATACTAAGCTATGAGTTCTTTCTTCACACAATTGGAATATATAGTGCTTCTCAAAAGTCCCTACACACCCCCCCTCTTACCTTTGGAAGGATTATGCATAAACAAGTGAAATTTGGAAACTGAATATTAAAGGTTGTAAACTTCCCTACTATTGTTGATAGATGACGAAATCGTCATCGCTAGGTAATGGGTTTGTAACCCGCCTTGTCACCTGACGACAAATTTCAATCCTTATCTATCGTTCAGGTACGAGCATATTCAGCTAAGAACCCAGTGAAATTTTTAGGGTCATAAAAACTGTCAAATTTCCTGTGGTATTGAAATCAAGTGCAGATCAAATGTACCGACAATCGTTGGCATCATTACCCTATCATAAAAACTTCTTTGAGTGAAATATTGCCCTTTTGAAAGCCATAAATCAAAATTAAATTGAAGATGTACGTTTTCATTGGTTATTCCGATATTTAGAGGCGGTGCTAGATGGGAGGCGTGAATTTTAAGAACTTCGAAACTTTAGCACACTCTACACTCAATATCATTTAGAAAAAAAAAATTTAATTTATATTTAAGAAAACTTCTTTGAAATTGGAATGTTTCTGTGTATTGATTTTTTCCCGAAAACTTCGGTGTTGGGAGATATGATCATTTATAAAATTTCTCGATTTCAAATTCAAATTTCAGGAGATTCTGAAAATATTTTTCCAAAAATCCAACACAGATCCATTGATAATTCCCATTCGAGTCTACTCTATGAAAATGAAATGTATCCATCGAGCCAATTTTGAGTTAGAGTGTTCTAAAATTAGCACTGAGAAGCATAGGGCGAATGAAAGTACTGTACACCCTTAATAATAAATAAACAGATTTTGCAGCATTTATCTAGTTTTGTTTTTATCATTGTTTAAAAAGTATACGGACTTTTGGTCCACCCTGTATATTATAGCATAAGCGCGTTACGAATTGAATTAAATCGGACTAAATATCAACAAAAATATAGAATTATTATCGAACAGTATATAATTTTTTTCAATTAGTAGAATAACTCAATAAAAATTTATTCTGTTTCTGACTCGTCAGTAGTGGCCACTAGAAGATCTGATTCGAATTCATCTTCGTTTATTTTTCCCTCCGATATTTTGAGTACATCCTCAACTTGTAAAGGAGTCGGATCCCCTGCGAACCCTCTAGGCTTTAAATAACCATCTAGAACCAACCACAGTCTTTTGGATCTAGTGTGATACATCTCTTATCAATTGCATGAAGCCACATAGAATTTACATACAATCGTTCATAATATATCCTGCTGGAGAGACTTCCAGCATGGTGGAATCATGTTTGAGTCCATACCTCTAATCTTCTTCATGAAATACCTACTCTTTTTCATGGTATGTTGATTTTTTTTTGAACAGCTAATATCTAGCGTTATCGATGTTATAACAGTTTTTGATTCCATACAAAAGGGCAGTAAACTCCTGAATACGTTCAACTTTTTCATCGAGAAATAAATCAACTGGATCTGTTAACGATACAAATATTTCCTGAAAATCCCTTCGTTTGGAAAATATTTTGAAAGCTTGACTTTTCCCTTTTTATAGAATGCAGCTGTGTAATCACAACCTGTAAATGCGAAAAATGAGAAAAATCATCATCATAGAAATTCCC
Organism: Adalia bipunctata; assembly: GCA_910592335.1. Taxonomy (NCBI): domain Eukaryota; kingdom Metazoa; phylum Arthropoda; class Insecta; order Coleoptera; family Coccinellidae; genus Adalia; species Adalia bipunctata. The sequence goes on along the minus strand of OU342949.1, from coordinate 5,175,652 downwards.
TTCATCATGGTCTGTCACATAGAGTTGAGCGCGCAACTCATATCTGTCACCGCTCCTGTCTGAAATCTACATCTAAAATTGCGGCAACCCTAGACTGAATCAACTTTTGTGTAAGACAACCGTATACAGTCAGATTGAGAATAAAATAAGCTTTCATTTGACGTCAGATACGATCAAATAACATATGAGGGTAATTTCACTTCTGCGAGTCACCTCTTCAAACCTGGTGGCAACCCTACAGTTGTACCCGAAAAAAAGCAGGCAACCATTACTTTTTCAATTCTTTAGGGTCCATTCTCTTAACTGGTTGACGATTTTTTCAAATAACAGGTGAGGGAAATTCATTGAAAAATTTTTGTTAAAGATTTAACAATTTAACATTATCCGCACCAGATTTAATTAGGCAACCCATGTGCAATGTGTCGATGTAAATGTTATCTATCATTTATTTCTTATCACAAATAAATAACAGATGAGGGTATATATTTCTTATAACGGATCACCAACTCCTGAAAACGAAACCATGACCTCCTAAGTGAATGGAGTATAGGTACTGAGTTTAGTGTTTAATCAACCCCCTTTGAGTTTTTTGCATTAGAGCAAAAAACTATTTGAATAAACTAATTGATGTGGTTTTTATGCATAGTAATAAATAAACGAGTACTGTTTAGTACGTCTTCTGTTCTCCAATTGTCAAATTTTAATTGACGGAAATAAATTAAGTGAAAAAGAAGGTATTGCAATTTTAATGATGATCGGTTATGGTGATCGTGTTAGAACTCATGAAGAAGTGTGTCATATTCTTAATTTGTGTTCACGCTAAACGTGAACGTTTCAAAATAATAATTCTGAATTTTCAAAATTCGAATTATTAAATTAATTTCTCCACTAGGGAATTCCCATGTGGATCATCCTTTATGTATAAGAACAATTCGTCAGCTAAGGAGTGCAGCCCTATGTCGTATATTTGTTTCGTTTCCATATATTTAATTCAGTTCATTGATTGACTTAATCGTGAATAATTCTGCATCCATTAATTCCTAATTTTCTGCTTCCTTTTCGTGAATTCGGAAAAGTTTATTTTTCCTGTGATTCGCAATTTTTAGTAATTTCGATTCAATCGAATTACATTCATTTAAAACTTTCATTTGTGCGAATTATTTCGAACAAAAAGACTGTTACCAGTGGCGTGGTTATTTTATAATACCACAAGGATAAGTGTGCACAAGTTGACATTTTTAGCAACGGATTTTCACGTCAGCTTCATTCCATATTCGTTTGTCGAGCTCGATCAATCTTATTGGAATAGGAGTCATCGACAGGATCCTGTTTGCTGATATATAGGTAACTATATTTCTTCTGTCACTTTTGAGTTCATTTATCCTTTCATTTGTGTTGGGTTTCAATTAATTTCATATATATTATACAGTCCACTAGCTCTATCTTCTTCTCACTCAGAAAATTATATTTCGAAAGTTAAATTTGAATAATTGAACCACACTTCAGTTGGTTAACTGAAATTCTACCCAACAATTTGCATCTGGAGAAAAATCCCATATCACGCTCAAAAGTAAATGAAACATTACAACGCACGTTTCAATACAACTGGGATGGTAAAAAAAATTGTTAAAATCTGAAAGACCGCGGACTGCAACGAACGAAAGTGTTAAACAAAATATTGAAATCGATTTAGAAGAATCACCTCGAACTTCCACCACAAATTTGGCACTAAACGATGGTATCAGTCAACGTCAACGGAAAGATATTAAAAAGTGAAAAGTATCATCCGTATAAGGTCTACAGTTGGTTCAAGAATTGTCAGAAGATGATTTTGACCGACCGACGCCGACGTCTGGAATTTTGCTAATGGACATATCTGTAATGTCGACGAAAATTTTGCTTCTAACTTGAAATGATGACAATCCAAATACTTATTTGGATCTACTAAATAAGGGAATTATTCCTGCACTTCAGGGCCTTATTTAAAGAAGACAATGATCCTAGCTACTATCGAGATGATGGAGACGACGGTCCATCTATGCACTGACCTTTTTTCCCGTCTTCTCCAGGATGAGCCCTGAAGAAGGATCAATGCATTGCTTGCATTGGGCTCACGCATCTTTTGCTGATGTTCCTAGAAAAACCAAGCATTTTAATTGTGATTTTTGTCAGAAGTTTATTATTCATAACAAATATACATATAACATTATAGAGAATTAAATAGAGACAAGTCAAGAAAATAAATTATTTTCTATAAAATCTTTAAATACATTCAAAAAACCTCAAGGAGACATCCCTAACCCCACACATATCCAGCTCAACCAGTAAGGCCTTATGATCAATAGAATCAAAAGCATTGGTCAAGTCGCAGAGCAAAGCCAATGGAACTTCACCATTCTCTAGCGCCACAAGAACAGCATCCAACATCTCGAAAATTGCAGTTTCAGTGCCCCTATTTTTTGAAAAACCATGCTGACTCTCAGCAAGGACATAACTTAACTTCCGAAAAAACCCAAGAAGTCTGACAGCCAGAACCTTCTCGAATATTTTTGAGAAATTTGACAGAATGCTAATGGGTCTGTAACTGCCAAGATCATAGGCATTCCCTCTTTTAAATAGTGGTTTAACCAAAGCAACCTCAAGGTCTTTTGAAAAATAACCATCTTTGAGAGCACAGTTAATAAGGTGTGCAAGAGGGCCACTTATCAAATGAAAAGCCTTTTTTATTATTGATATGGGAATTCCGTCATGACCAGAAGAATTAGACGTCTTCAGCATCTTAACAGCTACTTCTGTAAAAAGTACCCCCTTTGTTATTCGACGGAAGAGCGGTTTTCCACAAATCAGGGGTGTTATGACTTGAAGAAAAAGAAAATTGATGTTATTTAAAATTTTGAAGTTCTTTCTCCAAAAGGGAGAAAGAGTGGAATCGGCCCAACGCACTAGGGTCGGGACTTAAAAAAAAATCTTCAGGGAGAGGGATGATAAATGAAACTTTTTGGGTTTAAAAAGACGTATATTAGGACCAAAGCAAAATAAACAATTTTACACCCGTTACTTATATTTCAACGAACTAAATTATCAAGATATTCGGATAATTTCTCAAATCAAATGAAATTAATCATACCAAGTCAAATTATTACATCAACTTTAAATCACAAAAAAAATGTAATCATTGAATTCAAATCAGTGTAAATTCCAATTATAAAAGTGAAATCGAGTTATCAAAAATTGAAGGGTTTGTCAAAATAACCCTAAAAATCATAAACATGGGATGATCTCAAAATAATACAATTTGAACTTTCTAGTACACAAGAGAGATCTCAAAAAAAAATTCACTCAAACTTCCAAATACTCAAGAGAGATCTCAAAGATGATTCCCACATAAACTTTCAAATACTCAAGGGAGATCTCGAAAATAATTCCACTTAAACTTTCAAATACTCAAGAGTGATCACAAAAATAATACACTTTAAAAGAAAATACGACTTGTGGTAGATTTCGGGACTCTGGACTATAAAAGATATCTGGGCTTGCATGCAGCTTCCTACCAATACTCAAAATAAGCTAAGAATAAACCAAAGTATCTGACCTTTTTCCTGTACCGAAAATCCTAAGGATGATGAATTTTTCCTGAAACATGAGAGAAACACAAAAACACGTCACCCACTCGCTTTCGCAGATTAATCTCACTCCCGTTCTACCGACGAGACGCAATCTAAATAATTCTAAGTAATTTCAGACTTAACACTCTTCTGTCTCCGTTTGAGACTGACCTTTCCAAAAAAAAAATAAAACCAGAACCTATGAGTTTCCCTAACACCGGAGCCGAGATAACTCCGAATGAGTCCGAAACTAAATTAATTCTTAAACCCCCCTTAAAACCATACCAAAAGCATATCAAACGAGTCAACTGAGAATCTTCCCCATTAAGACTCTTGCAGTTACTCCTCAACTTCCGAATCAACATTAATTTTTTTCGTCTCTACTTTGAGACCATACTTCTAATCACTGGAGTACCTACCCTGAAACCGTACTACCCTTAGTGTAATAGGAGAGATAACTTGTGTGAACGTAGGAAAAATGCTGGTTTATAAAAATGTTGTACAAAAAAATAATGATCGAGCAAGTACACCTCAGAAAAAAATGTTCTAATGGCAACTGCTTACCCTGTCACTATTTTCCGAAATCTTGGTTCTGGGATTTCTGTCGATGTTGGATCACAGCACTGAATCGAATTTTATAGTTTTTTGAAGTAATTATTATAGTCACTTTGAAAACACTAGCGAGTCGACTTAGAAGTTCGGCAGTAAGTATAACAATGTGTCACATGTGCCCGAAAAACCAGCAGCTGCCGATGTTTCAGACGTGTAGCTTGCAATGCCGCGAAATTTGAATATTAATAAAAAAAAAGGAAGTAATTTAATTTGGCCAATAAAACAGAAAATTGAACAAATAATATTTGAAAATCGATTATTTATACACACACATAATCATATAAATATTGGGAAATTGAGACTCCCAAACATTCTCCCCCACCAAAAACGAATGTTTTTAATCCAAAATTAGGAAGAAAATAAACCCATATAATCATGAAAGTGATTTATGGAAAAATAATATTCATATACCCATACATATATATAAAAAAAAAAAAACGCAATGTCCATATTAATGAACAGGCAGTGGACAGACTTTGACCACTGGACGCTGCATAGTGCCACCGGGAGCTGTTTTCAGGGTAACGACCCGTGCAACACCGTCATCACCAGGATGTAATTTTATGATTCGGGCCAAAGGCCAACGAAGAGGTGGATGTTGTTCATCCTTTATCAAAACTAATGAACCCTCAACAAGTGAGGGGGTGGAAGTAGACCATTTAGATCTTTCTTGAAGAGAATGAATATATTCTCTGGACCATCTTTTCCAGAAATCGCTTTGGATGCGTTGGATTAATTGCCAACGACTCAACCGATTTATGTTCAAGGAGCTCAGGTCAGGATTTGGCATGGAGCTGACTAGTGGCTCGAAAACCAAGAAATGACCTGGGGTTAGAGCTTGGAGGTCATTCGGATCTGTGCTTACCGCACAAAGAGGGCGAGAATTCAACACAGCCTCTATTTGAGTCATGAGTGTGTAAAATTCTTCATAACTTAAAATTTGAGTACCGAGGACCTTATAGAAGTGGGTTTTGAAAGATTTCACCGCAGCTTCAGCTAAGCCATTAAAGTGTGGGGCGCTTGGTGGGTTAAAATCCCAAGAGATTGAGAGGGTTTCAGACGTGAGCTGAGCAAGTTTGATCATCTCATTATAAGCTCCCTTAAAGTTGGTGCCTTGATCGCTTCTGATCGACAAACATTGTCCGCGTCGCGATATGAATCTCCTAAATGCCGCCAAAAATGTATCTGAACTGAGGTCGGAAGTTACCTCTAAATGAATGGCTCTAGTGCTACAACACACGAAAACACAAACGTAGCCCTTGTAAGTTTTCGCACCTCTACTCTTGCTCATCAGCAATGAAAAAGGTCCGGCAAAGTCAAGACAAACTGAGGTAAAAGCGCGTAAGGGAGTTACTCTTACACTCGGTAGATTTCCCATGAAGGGATTATAGGATTTGGGTTTGCATCGAAAACAGCGAATGCATTTGGACAAACATCTGTAAATCGCACTTCTTGGGGAAAGAATCCAGAAGCGTTGAAGTAATAAATATTGCATGGTCTTCAAACCCGGGTGCAAAGAAGTTTGATGAGTCCATTCAATAATTAGATCCGTAAGTCGATGGACTCTAGGTAAAAGAAAAGGATGCTTAACGTCAAAAGAAAATTGCGAATTTTGCAAACGTCCTCCAACTCTTAAGAGACCATATTTATCAATGAATGGAGCAAGCTTGCGTACGGGTTTTGGCAAAACCTCATTTTGTTTGATCCTAATAATTATTTCGGCAAAAACATCATTTTGCACAACTTTAATGAGATATTGTAGTGCAACATCACATTCTCGAGGACTGAGAGAAATATCCGAAATGTGAATTTTTTGAATATCATTCCTCTTCAACCCGTTTGATACAAATCGCAAAATATATGCTGTTATTCGCTGTATTTTTGGGAGAGATGAGAACTTCGACAGTAAACTAAGTATAACATTTTCTGTAGTAACAAATGTTGACAATAAGACAGTGGGCGCTCTTTCTTCCGGGATTTCAATTTCATTAAAAGAACGAAAATTATTTTGAGTAGGCCAATGTTCTTCAGATTTTAACAAAAATTGTGGACCATCCCACCACAGGAAGAAATCTGAAAGTTGTGCCGGTGATAAACCACGACTTGCACAATCGGCGGGGTTCTGACGAGAAGGCACGTGATGCCAAGATGAAATTGGGAGTATTTCTTGTATATGCCTCACACGATTGGCAATAAATGTTTTCCATCTATGCGGAGAGGAAGTAACCCAAGCAAGGACAATCATGGAATCTGACCAGACATATATGTCATTGAAAGTGAATGTGCCTTTGAAGCTTTCTTTCACGAATGCTATGAGATTAGCAAGTAATACAGCTGCTAGGAGTTCTAATCTTGCGATTGATTGCGTTTTCAGTGGAGATACTCTGCATTTAGCGCAAACAAGCATCGTTTTAAAGCTATTAGAATTCAAGAACCTGAAATACACAACACTGGCATATCCAATTTCGGACGCATCGCAGAAACCATGAATTTGCACGTTAGAAGTGTTATCGAAACCGAAGTAACGAGGTATCTTTATATTACTGAGGCCAGGTAATTCTATTTTGAATTGCTGCCATACTCGCTGTATGTGTTCAGGAGGCTCATCGTCCCAAGATATGTGGGATTGCCATAACTGTTGGAGAAGCTGCTTTGCAAGCAGTAGGCATGGAGAAACGAAACCCAAAGGGTCAAATATTCTACTGACCTCAGAAAGAATGGCTCGTTTAGAACAGGTTTTGTTGAGAGGGTAGTAAGAATATGAGAAGATATCCGCTTTGGGATTCCATTTAAGTCCCAATACTTTGATGAAAGAAGGTTCATCTTTATCAAATGTGCAGTCAGTCAACACATCTGATCCAAAATCTTGAACAAGACCGGGATGATTGCTGGCCCATTTGCCCAGCTCGAAACCACCTTTTCTTAAAAGATTGATGAGCTCTAATTGAAGAGCGCGAGTGGTTTCGATAGAATCGCTACCGAGGAGTCCGTCATCGATGTAAAAATGCGCTTTTAAGGCTTCCGCTGCCTTGGGGAAACGTGTCTTTTCTGAATTGGCTAACTTCTGTAGCGTTTTCAAAGCAAGATATGGTGAGGAAGAAACACCGTAAGTGACTGTACGCAGGAAATACTCCTTTAAAGGCTCGGAAGAATTGGATCGCCAAATTATTTTCTGAAATTGCCAAAATTCCTTATTAACATTAATTTGTCGATACATCTGTTTGATATCACAAGTAAAGCAGTAACGAAAATATCGAAAATTAAGTAGGAGGCAGGAAATATCCCTTTGAAGCTTGGGTCCCGTATACAGAGTATCATTTAGAGAAAGACCTTGAACGTCACGTAAACTGGCGTCGAATACTACGCGAATTTTAGAAGTAAGAGAAGAATTTTCAATTTGGTCTTTGAAAATTGCGTGATGTGGAATATAATATGAAGTTGGGGATTTGAATTCCGATGTTGGAACTGGAATCATGTGCTTTTTCTGTATATAGTCTGTCATGAACTCCACGTATTTTTCTTTGAGGTTTGGATTTTTTAGGAATCGATTTTCAAGCATACAGAATCTTCTGTAGGCCTGAGTATAAGTGTCACAGAAAGAAGGATTTTGTATTCGGAAAGGAAGGGGAACAGAAAATCTGCCTGTATGCTCTCGGAAAGTCAAGGAAGAATAAATTTTTTCGCAGATTTCATCCTCTGGTGATACAAAAAGGGATTTAGGAACATTCTCGACCTCCCAAAACTTCTGCAGAATATGATCCACACTCAATTCCACGGATGAATGGAGAGATGTGAAATGGCAACTTGGAGAAGTCGTAGAAGTTCGTCCCTGAAGAACGTACCCAAAGATGGTTTCTAAGGCTACCGGTTGATTGGGTCCACCAAAAACTCGTTTGGACCTCAAAAGGAAAGGAACCAATTCAGCTCCTATAAGCATGTCTATAGGACCTGGTTGATAAAATTTATGGTCTGCCAATTTCAACCCATGAATATGCGTCAATTCTTGAGGATTTATATGAAATTTGGGTTGGTTCGAGCAAATCTTTGGAATTACAATGGCTTCCAACGAGAAAGTGGGACCATACTGATCACAAGGCTTGATAAGACAGGAAGTTGTACCCTGAGTGGTGGATGATGACATTCCATTTAGCCCTTCTACAGGTATTGATATTTTTCTACGAGGAAGTCCTAAACGTCTGACACAAGTGTCAGAAATAAAGTTTGCCATGGAACCTGTGTCCAAAAGTATACGAATTTTATGGAAATTTCCGCTAAAATCTCTAACGTGTATTACGCAAGTAGATAATAAAATTGTCGTTAATGTTGCAGAAGGACTAGAAGATTTTGTACTGACAAGAGATGTTGGAACAAATGATTGAGTTTCTATTGAGTTGTGAGTTTCATCCTCTTTGGATGGCTGAAATGAAGGATTTGATCTTTTTGATGATTTATCGAAATGCAGGGTAGTGTGATGTGGCAATTTGCAAATTCTACATTTATGAGTAGAACTACAATTTCTGACAGAATGAGGTGAAATCAAACAATTAACGCATAGATTATGTTGCTTGACTAAAGAAAAACGCTCTTGGGGAGTTTTGGTTAAAAATGATTGACATTTGTATAAGGGATGAGAAGAAGAACACAAAAAGCACTTAGAGTTTTGGCCGGATGGACCAGGTTGGGAATCGGAAGCAACGAAGCTCGCTACAGGGCCCCTATTAGAGGTTCGGGCAAATCGCTGAGGGTTCCCACCGATTGCAGATTGCAAACTGGAAGTAGTGAATTGTACAGATTCCAACGCGGTACATTGTCTCTCTAAAAAGACAACCAATTGTCTATAAGTAGGCACTTCATGATTTACGCTATTTTCCAACTCGAAATCAGTACGTGTTTTAACATCTAATTTATTCATAAGCATATTAAATAATAAGAAATCCCAATGAACGACAGGGAACTCAAGTACACGTAAACCTGCAACGTTTTCTGTAAATGTATTTAAAAGATGTCTTAATTTTACAGACGTTGGTTTCTGTACTGATTGGGCATTGAAGATATCATTGTAATACTGAGTGGCAAGTATTCTTTTATTTTGGTACCGTTTCTCTAAAATTTCGTACGCAATCTTATAATTTGCATCGATGAGAGGAATGCCCTTAATAAGGGCTAAGGGTTCTTGACTGAGCGATGTTAAAAGATAATGAAACTTTTCTACGTCAGACAAATCAGGATTTTCATGAATGATGTTCTTGAATAAATCGAAAAAGCTAGGCCAATCTCGAAAATTGCCTGAAAATGTTGGAATAGAAAGCTTGGGAATTCTGGCTGAAGGCTTGCAAAGTTGTGAACTAGATCTTGATGAAGTACCTGAAGAGGTTCCCGCAGGATCTTTCAATAATATATCATGTTTAATTGCTTTCACGCCATAGTATGCTTGATCAGCTGAGATTCTAAGTTTATCGTACTCTGAAAATTCCGCATCTGAAATTAAACCAATGATTGTATTGTGTGCTGTTCGGAAATCATCGTAAGTGCCGTCTATTTCATTGGCTCTGGCTAAAAACTGATATTTAAAAGTTTCATTTGTTGATGCCTGAACGCCTATTTCGTGAGCATCCTTTAAACGAGAATAGGCGGTTTGACGCAGCAAACTAGCTTTAGTTAATTTGCTGGACATTATGAATAAATATAAATGAACTGATTAATCTGATATATTAATAATTTAAAAAATGAATATAAACGGCGAATCAGCGCGAATTGATATTCAAATTCTCAAAATGTAACAGTGAAGAAATTAATTGGCGTAAGTATTGAATAAATTGTTGTAGATATAGAATAGGTAATAATGAAGAAATGAACGAATGAAATTTGAAAATGAGTAGGTACCCAGTAAGTAATTATGAGGGTTATTGAAAAGAAGCAATCATAGGTAATTATTGAAAAGAATTAATGATAGTTATTGGAAAGAAGTAAAGATATTCGAGAATGCAGTAATGAACAGCTCCAGAAGGCAGAATACAGCGACCGCAACAAAATATTGATCTGTAATATTCGAAAGATTGAATTTGTCACCAAAATAATATCCACTGTATGAATTAAGAGATATTGAAATGATGAAAAGAATTAAAAACATTCGCTTTATAATTCCCGTTGTAAATAATGAACAGATGAACAATTGTAAAAAGCACCCTCTTGGTGATTGGACAGAAGAGCGGCTTTCCGCCAATCAAGGGTGTTAATACTTAAAGAAAAATAAAAGATGTTAATTAAAATTTTGAAGTTCTTTCTTCCGACGGAAGAAAGTGTGGGATCGGCCCAACGCACTTGGGTCGGGTCTTAGTGTTTAAAATTATTTTCTAGGGAGAGGGATGGTAAATGAAAACCTTTTAGATTAAATTTAAGACGTATATTAAACCAAATCAAACTAAACAAATTCTCACCAAATTAGATATGTGTTACTTAAATCAAATGATTCAAATTATTAAATGTTCAGATATTTCTTAATTCGAAAGTAAATAATCCCATCAAGTATAACTGTTAAATTAGCTTTAAATTACAAAGGCAGATCTATTCTGCTATTCATTGAAATTAAACCAACATCAGTGTGAATTCCAAATCATAAAAAAATATCACATTCAAATTATCATCAAAAATGAAAAAGGTTTGTCAAAATAACCCCAAATTAATAATCATGAACAATCTCAAAAGAATTTACAGTATAAGGTAAACTTTCTATACCCAAACAAGAAAACGGAAAATAATCCCTCTTAAACTTCACATTCATAAGGGGAAACTCAACAATAGTTTCCTCGTGATCTTTCAAATGAACCTGAGTTTTCTCAACAGAAAAAAACTCCACTTAAACCTTCGACTTCTTAAGGGTGATTACAAAAATAATAATGCGCTTTAACGAGGATACAAAAATTATGAAACTATTGTTACGCCTCGAATTCCTTTTTAATTAAATGAAGGAATTGGGGCAAATGAATGTTCTTATTCAAAATCTCAGGAGGTGGGTAAGTTATATTAATAATAGTGTGAAGGTGATTCTTTCTAATCTCGGTTTATTTATCTAGAGAACAGTTAAATTGAAGTAATAGGATGGTCAAAATCAATATCTAAGAAAATATCAAATACACAGTGCACTCAAATAAATTGGCCAAGTAATTAAGGTACCATATAGACGTCTATATACGTACTTACAGTTATTAAGTTTCTTGTGAAGTTTTCAAGAATAAATGAAGACCAACGGAGGATGGTGATTGTTAGCTTCAGCCCTGGGACTAGGAGTCCCTCTTGAAGGTAAGCAAGTACTGTATGATGTATCCAATAATGAAGTAATCGGTATTCTCTTTAGGTAGGTCACCGTTGACAAGCCGACGAATGAAGATGGTACGGAGAGCTGATAGTTCCAAAGATGGCAAATTGTTAAGGAACAAGAAGTTGCTCGTACGGTCCAAACTGATCCGAGGACTACCATACATCCAAAATGTAAATGTCGATGTAAGAACGAAAGTAATGATTGTAATTGGAACGATGTTGAAATTAAAATTAAAAGGCCTATAAAGAAATATGCTATTGTTAATTTGACCTCTCCTCCAGTATCTCTGTCTTACCTAAGATGTAATGCGGCCTTAGGTTATTTTCCACCTTGTGAAAAAAATATTTTTTTGGAACAAGTGTTTCCGCAGTTTAGTCCTCGATCCTCATCTGAGTTAATTTGAAATCTCCAAATTATTCAGAACTGAACTCAGATAAACACTTTTAATTCGTTCAAAATCCGTTTATAACGATTTTTCGATTTTTCTCAAATCACGCTGATTCCACAAAATGCTACAAAATGGCGAATCGTTATCTAAAACCTAATCTTTGGCTTTTTTTTCTTCATTAATTTTCCTTGTCTTAATTCGACGCTCCTTCTGTCTTTTATTCAGGAGTAGATAAAGCTCAGAGTAGTTCTAATGATTTGACAGATTAGGAGGAGGAGTCAAATGAACCACAAGTTGACGATTTATCTTTTATTCTGTGACATCCGATTTGAATCGAATTGATTTGAATTGCTGATCCATGGTAGTTTTTTCCATGAATAAATTACCGTTCCAAAATTCGTTTTTGTTCCGTAACAACACCCCCCTTACTCACAAAAAAAAAATTTCAGCAAAATTTTTTTTTTCTATATACGTATTATGATTCATCTCGAGATTAGAAAGTATTTTTTTTTTTATATATATATATTTTTTTTTGTATTTATGTATTTATTATTTTTTTTTGATTTTTTTTTTCATTTGTTCGGTCTATTGGTTAAGGATCGTCGGGTGGTTTGGCCTTTAAGTCTTTGGCACTCCAAGTGCCTGCGGATTTTCCTTGTAAATCCACGAGCCTATATATCCACGGCGAAAGTACTTCCGTGATTTTGTAAGGGCCAACGAATTTAGTCGCCAGTTTCGCTGTGAAAAACTTGCTTGCGTCAGATTGCACTTGATTCTTCCTCCACACCAAATCCCCTGGTTTGAAAATTACGTCCCGACGTCTGAGATTATAAGGAATTTTTGACTTTTGGTAAGCCGTCTGTAAACGCTTCCCTACATCTGAAAACAAAGTCTTAAGAGCATTCGTTTTGACCGTTACTGAGATTTTCAGGTCTGTATCAGTCGGTTTCGTAGCCCCATCATCGTCATTGAATATAATTTCTCTACCGAAATTTACCAGATTTGGAGTAACTTGCGTCACTTCGTGTTTGGAAGCCCGAATCGCACTCGTGATCTTAGCTAATACAGTATCCCATCGACGCTGATTTTCGCTTACATAGGCGGACAACATTGTTTTGATAACCCGGTGGGTTCGTTCGACTGGGTTCGCTTGGGGATGGTAGAGAGCCGTGAATTGTATTTCCACTCCATATTTTACCATCGTTTCCTTGAAAATCCTTGAAACAAGCTGAGATCCATTGTCTACAATAAGCTTCCTTGGAACCCCGTATACTAGAAATACTTGATCTTCCAAGTATCTCACGACACTCGCAGCGGTAGCTGATCTGAGGGGAAAAGTGAGCAAAAACTTACTGAAGCAGTCTAGAACGGTGAGAATATAGGTATACCCAGTTGTTGTTCTAGGCAAAGGGCCAACTAAATCTGAACTGACCACCTCCCAAGGCCTTGTAGCCGTAACCTGCACTGACAACATTTTCCCTATAGGTCTTTTCTGCTCAGGCTTCACGCTCTGACAGACCGAACATTTTCTGATGAACCTTGCTACATCATTTCGAAGTTTGGGCCAATAATATTTCTGAGTTATTCGACTCACAGTCTTTGACACGCCAAGGTGTCCAAAAGTAGGAGGGTCATGATGGTCTCTAATCACTTGATTCCTTTGTTCCCGAGGAACCACCGTCAACCATTCAGTTCGTTCTAAATCGGGATACCTCAATTTAGTATTTCTAAAGAGTTTGTGATTTTCCACCATCCAAAGTGGATACTTGCTAGGAAAATCGGTCACCAGCTGCATCATCCTCTTATACCACTTGTCTTCAATGACTGGATCGTTTGAAATCCTTTTCGGTGGCTCGACCGAATCAACATACGTGACAGCTCGTGATAAAGCGTCCGGAACCAAATGTTCCTTTCCACTACGATGAACAATCGTAAAATCAAAAGCTTGGAGCCGAAGGGCCCACCTAGCGATTCTCCCAATCGGGTCCTTGATACTGAAGAGCCATTTAAGACTCATATGATCGGTAATGACCACAAATTTCGAACCTTCCAGATAAGGTCTCAATTTTTCGATGGCAAACAGTACTGCCAGACATTCTTTCTCGGTAGTCGAAAATTTTCTCTCGTGTTTACTGAGCGAGCGACTCAAATAAGCGATCACGTGATCTCCGTCGTCGTGTCTTTGAGATAAAACAGCGCCCAGGCCATAATCGCTGGCATCTGTTTCTACCATAAATGGTAAATCGAAATTGGGGCATGAGAGAATTGGTGCAGAAATGAGGCATTCCTTTATTTTCTTCAAGGCATTCTCACATTCTTCATTCCAGACAAAAGAAACATTCTTCTGCGTTAGTTTTGTCAGGGGCGCCACTACCGTAGAGAACGCCGGGATAAATCGTCTATACCATGACGCCATGCCTAAGATTCGACGAATCTCAGAGACATTTTTAGGAGTTGGTAAGTTAACTATAGCCTCCACCTTTTCCGGGTCGACCAAAAGTCCAGACTTATTCACCACGTACCCAAGGTACTTAAGCTCAGGCCTGCAAAAGTAACATTTTTCCCTGTTGAGTGCTACTCCAGCCTCTTTGAGTCTCCCGAGAACGGAACGTAATATCTTCATGTGTTCCTCGAATGAAGGTGTGACGATGATGACGTCATCCAAATACACAAAAGTGTATCTGTCCAGTTCTGGACCAAGAATGGAGTCGATTGCTCTCTGCCACGTCGCAGCCCCAGAATGGAGTCCAAATGGCATTCTGCGAAATTGGAAGAGTCCCCTATTAGGAACGGTAAAGGCAGTCAGATGCCTTGCTTTCTTGGCTACTTTTATTTGCCAATAAGCCGATTTCACATCCAAGGTACTGATGTACCGAGCATCCTTTAATTTATCCAGGATTCCTGACACGAACGGGATGGGATAGGCATCCGGAGTGCTGACAGCATTCAGCTTCTTATAGTTGATACAAAATCGCCATGATTCCCGCTTTTTAACCATCACTATAGGTGAAGACCAAGCTGACGTAGAGGGTTCTATAACTCCCTTCTTGAGCATGTTGTCGAGCTCCGCGTTGACGACTTTCTGTAATGCCGGTGACAGAGGGTAATGTCTCTGTTTTATCGGGGCAGCTGTGGTATGGATATCATGTTCGACTCCCTTTACACATCCCAGTTTGTTAGGATCTACATCCGCAAAAATTTCTTCAATCAGAGAATTCAGTTGTGCTCTCTGTTCTTCAGAAAGAGAATCGGAGTCTTGAACTCCTTGACTTTGACTTTGGAGGCTCTCAACTACCGTTTCTTGACTGTTAAAGTGCCACTCGCCACTAAAGAGATCAGGCACAATTCCCATTTGGGTCCAAAAATCCACACCCAATATCAATTGACTGGTTACCTCTGGTACGATTAGTACATCGATTAGGCGAACTCGATCTCTCAATTTAATTGGCAGTTTCATTGTACCTATGCTGGCACAAGTTTGACCTGAAGCCACTGTACATGAAGACCTATTTGTTATCTTCAATTCCCCCAAGTTCCGGAAAATCTCCCAACCTTGACCTCCCATAACAGTTCGCGAGGCTCCGCTATCTAAAAGAGCCAAAACCTTACGTCCATGAATTTGCACCTCCAAGTAAGGTCTCTGATCACCTTGTGCGTGACTCAGGATAAAATTCAAAATAGCGTGGTTTGGAGATGAAATGGCCGGTATTTGATCCTCTTCTACCTCGTGACCTACGAAGCAGAAGGATTTCTCCCGTTTTTTGAGCATCTGCAAGTGTTCGATGTCACACCCTTTTGGCCACACTTGAAACAAAAAATCTGTTTACCCACCGTACATTTCCGAAATTTATGAGATGAGTCCCCGCAATTCCAGCAAAGAGGGGCCGGGCGTACTCCATTTGTCGAAATGTCATTTTCTGTGCTCATCGCATTGAGGGAGTTCTGAAGAGTTGACACGTTCGGTTTCCTATACGCAAGTTCCGGTTCTATTAAGGAACGAATATTAGAGGGTGGAGGGCAGAACTGCCGTATTCTTGCTTCTGTTTCCTCTACAGATCTAGAAAGGATAGAGAGCTCCGCTATGGAATCGATTCTATGAAGCGAAAGGGCTGATTGTATGTATGGCAACATATTTCTCCTAATCAGTTGAACTCGCTGTTGTTCCATTGGTGGTAAATTGAGTTTTCGGAAGAGGTTTTCCATCACCGAGATATAATTGATTACCTTCTCTTGCTGACCTTGTGTCCTTTTTCTGATCTCCTCCTGTAAAACATACTCATAATCATGAGGTTGAAAGCTATCCCGCAACTTGACCATTAGATCATCCCAGCTTTCAAAAGTATTCATCCTGTACCATAGGAGGGCTTCTTTCACGAATAGTTCCGGTGCTGACCGAAGCAATCTTTCTTTGGAGACTCCCCTGCTGACTCTCAGCTCCTCTACACGTTCCAAAAAACTGTTCACACTCGATACCCCGTCGTATTGTATCCTCCATCTGCTGATGTCTAGGTCCTGGAAGTGACTTTTTTCGAACGCTTGTAGCGATGATTCAGGCCTATTCGGACAAGACCAGTAAGCTGGTTTTTGAGAATTCATATCCAACTTAGCCATCCCTTGATTAATAGTTTGAAGAGTGGAAGGTTTCAAAGCGCTTACGCTAGCCGTTGCATCCCTGGAAAAGGAAACCTGTCGCTCCCCCGAAGCAATATTTTTAAACTGCTTCATTCTGTCTGAGGCTGCCGAAAATAAAGATGAATTGGCCAAAAATGAACATCGAGACAAATCTGCTCCGTTCGAAGCTTCCTCGATACTTGAAATTGAAGTTTGAGCTTCCTTAGTCTTCTGGGATCCTAGTTCGTTTTGCGTTGAACTGCGTCCATTCTCGAATCTCTTCCTCAACATTGAAACTCTTCCAGCATTTTCCGAAGTCCTTCTCCTATAAACCTCCTCTCCATCATCACCAAAATCAATCAAACTCGTTTGCTTTTCCTCCCCCCTTTTTGTTTTCTCCACTACTTCTGGTAGCAAGGGAACAGGCTCATCAAGCAAGGATAAATCGAGTGATGATTCTTCTGCCATATCCCGATCTTCATATTTTCTTTTTAAATCCGTAAGCAACTTAATCTGCCATCGTAGGAGCAGGCCCGCCGCTAGCTGTCTGAGCGCCCGCGTGCAAATACTGTTATGCCGCCCCCAAGAGGGCGCTACATCAGAGAGCAATTCTGGGGGGGTAGTGGCAACTTTTAGCGAGAAAAATCATATATACACACTCAAATATTTATCTAAGAAAATTTCACTCTTCTCGCTTTTATATTTGCTTAATCTGTGTTGGAGCATAGTGGATCTTAAATAATTCTTGATAATTTTTAATTTTGAAAAAGATCTTTCTCCAGATGCAACTGAAACCGGCAATGTTAGTAGTGTTCTTAGTGCTATTGTTATATTCGGAAATGTAGAAATTAAGTCATTGCCAAAAATATATTGTAACAGTGATTGTGGATCCTTCGATTAGAGTTCTGCAAAATGCGATTTTAGTGCAATAATTTTATTAAACAAATCAATACCGTCAATGTCTGATTCATTAGTAGCATCATCTTTAAGCTTCAGATTCACTAAATAATTGGAATTTAATTTTTGATCGTTACTGTTCATACACCACGGAACTGTTCGAATCGAATCATAGACAAGAGACAAGTTTCAATTTCGAATGCAAAATGCAACTGATCCTAGGGGGTGTATATTCCGACAAAGACCTTCATTCTGTTTTTATCTTTATTTTCATAATTCTCTCTTCAAAATCACGTATCTACCTAAACTCGGCTAGTAGAAAGGGCGCAATTTGGTAACAGAGGGTTTTTTATGACATGCAATAATTGGCATAAACGATACGGCGACACTGAAAATATTCAAAACTACTACTACTACCTGGTTGTAATATTGGGAAAAAGAACATCTGCAAATTTTTCTCGTAGAATATTCAACAAAATCAAGATGCCGTAGGAACTTTCTGAATCGATGTTTCTTTCAGAAAATTTTTCCCGAGGGCGCAATTCGAAGTTCCGGGAGGGCAATTTATCGGATTATGTGAATTTTTCGATCTTGAAGTTTTATGCCATGACTGGATCTGGGCGCTCTCAGTATTTCGCCGGGGGGGCACCTGCGGAACTTCGGGGGGCGGCAGTGCCCCTCCCGGAAATATACCTGAAAGAAACACTGCAGTGAATTCACTGAATTCCGTGGATATACGGAAATTATCGATGTTGGCCGCCTGTCCTCCCAATCCTTCAGAGAAAAAGTCTCTCTAAGGGGGATGGGGAGACCTTGCCGCCCCCAATGTTGAACGGAGTTGGAGAAATTTCAAAGCAGTTGGCAAAGTATCGATCGCATATGGCAAAATTTCTATGTTTCTATGACAGTTGGCAAAATTTTAAAGCAGTTGGAGTTGGACAACCGCCCCCCCTTTTTTCTCCTCCCCCGCTTACCACGTTGTTTGTCCCCTCCAAAAAAAATTTCAATTTCACTGGATTTGCCGCCCCCCTGGACGTGCCGCCCTTGTGCCGGGCACGCCTTGCACGCCCGTTTACGGCGGGCCTGCGTAGGAGTTCACCTGCCAAAAAATCTTCTTCTTCCTTTCCTCGAATAAGTCGCTCTATCCTCTTCTTTATATGCATTAACCTCGACGATATCCGCTTGAAGTCATTTACTCTATTTGCTGGATTAAAATCTGCAATCGAATCCTCCAGATCCGCCAATTTTCCAGAACATGTCGACAATTCATAATCCCGATCCAATTCTACCGTAAGAGGTGCCTGTTTATCTCCTACTCTCTCCAGTCGTAAAACTTCTCTCAACATCGATCTCTTCTCCTCCACAGTCCCAATCGTAGGTAAACCTCTTATCAATAACTCGTAAGTGATTTCATCACCCAGTAATCTATTTACTTCCATGTTGCAAATTCCGAATTAAAAAAATCCCAATCAGAAAATTATTAGAAATTATCTTCCAAAAAATCTCAATAAATCTCTAAATTTTATGTTAAATTTATTGTTATAGCCGTCAACATTAATAAATCTCCTTTAATAAATATCAAATCCCCACCAAATTCTGAAATCCGATGAACAATTCCGAAAAATATACTCGAAACTTACACACGGAAAACTTTTCAATTGACTAATTGCCAAAAAACGACTTAATTTACATGCCACTCTGTGACCTACCCACCAAGAAATGCCTTAGAATAAATTACAATCGTCTATGTTCTGAGATGACAATTTAAGGTTATATCAGTGACACTAGTAAACAATATCTCTGAAATAAATCTAATGATTAGATTAATGAATTATGGTCAAATAAAATCGAAGGGAATCCAGAATTTTAATGTTTTCAATTATGAATACGAAACGAAAGAACCACACTAACACCAACCTGTTGGGCGCCAGAATTTGTTACGCCTCGAATTCCTTTTTAATTAAATGAAGGAATTGGGGCAAATGAATGTTCTTATTCAAAATCTCAGGAGGTGGGTAAGTTATATTAATAATAGTGTGAAGGTGATTCTTTCTAATCTCGGTTTATTTATCTAGAGAACAGTTAAATTGAAGTAATAGGATGGTCAAAATCAATATCTAAGAAAATATCAAATACACAGTGCACTCAAATAAATTGGCCAAGTAATTAAGGTACCATATAGACGTCTATATACGTACTTACAGTTATTAAGTTTCTTGTGAAGTTTTCAAGAATAAATGAAGACCAACGGAGGATGGTGATTGTTAGCTTCAGCCCTGGGACTAGGAGTCCCTCTTGAAGGTAAGCAAGTACTGTATGATGTATCCAATAATGAAGTAATCGGTATTCTCTTTAGGTAGGTCACCGTTGACAAGCCGACGAATGAAGATGGTACGGAGAGCTGATAGTTCCAAAGATGGCAAATTGTTAAGGAACAAGAAGTTGCTCGTACGGTCCAAACTGATCCGAGGACTACCATACATCCAAAATGTAAATGTCGATGTAAGAACGAAAGTAATGATTGTAATTGGAACGATGTTGAAATTAAAATTAAAAGGCCTATAAAGAAATATGCTATTGTTAATTTGACCTCTCCTCCAGTATCTCTGTCTTACCTAAGATGTAATGCGGCCTTAGGTTATTTTCCACCTTGTGAAAAAAATATTTTTTTGGAACAAGTGTTTCCGCAGTTTAGTCCTCGATCCTCATCTGAGTTAATTTGAAATCTCCAAATTATTCAGAACTGAACTCAGATAAACACTTTTAATTCGTTCAAAATCCGTTTATAACGATTTTTCGATTTTTCTCAAATCACGCTGATTCCACAAAATGCTACAAAATGGCGAATCGTTATCTAAAACCTAATCTTTGGCTTTTTTTTCTTCATTAATTTTCCTTGTCTTAATTCGACGCTCCTTCTGTCTTTTATTCAGGAGTAGATAAAGCTCAGAGTAGTTCTAATGATTTGACAGATTAGGAGGAGGAGTCAAATGAACCACAAGTTGACGATTTATCTTTTATTCTGTGACATCCGATTTGAATCGAATTGATTTGAATTGCTGATCCATGGTAGTTTTCTCCATGAATAAATTACCGTTCCAAAATTCGTTTTTGTTCCGTAACACTATGACTTGTGAAAGGTTTCAGGACTCTGGACCATAAATATAATTTGGGCGGGCAAGCTAAGCATAAACAATTTATCTGACCTTTTTCCTGGACCAATAATCCCAAAAATGATGAACGTAGGAGGATGTTCTACGACGTTGCTTCTTTCCTGAAACAGACAGATTAGGTACGAAGACACGGCACCCACTCGTTTTTCACCAAAAATTAACCTTCACTCCCGAATATACCGACGGTACGCGATTTAAATAATTCCAAATAATTTAGAGACTTTACTAATTTTAACTTAACACTTTTTATGTCTCTGTTCAAGACTGATTTTCCAAGACTTCAAAAATAAAACCAAGAACCTTATGAGCTACTCTAACGCCGTCTTCCGAATAACTACAAAACTAAATTAATTCTAAAACCTTCCTTAAAACCGTACTAAAAACATATCAAACGAGTCAACTCAGAATCTTCCCGTTTAAGACTTCTGCAGTTACTCCTCAACTTCAAAATCAACCATAATTGCTTTCGCCTCCACTTTGAGACCGTACTTCTTAACACTCAAGTACCTAACCTGAAACCGTACTACCCTCGTTTCCGCACCATATTCGCGAGCTCTGGCACCCCTTTCCGCTCGGGATTCCACCAGCAACTGCCTATTTCGTCCCCGGAGCGAGTCGAAGATTTTCCCCTCTTCGTCTCCTCCAAAAACCAGTAAAATTAAAGGTTTTTCTTTCGTTGATGCTTCAAAACCAATCAAATCAATATTTCTTCCATCTTTGTTTTTATGAACCAATCAAATTGAAGACTTTCCTGCTTCCCTACCCCTCTTAGTTCCCATGCATCGGTTTGGGAAATGCTGTGTCGAAAAATACCTTGGTTCCCAGCAACGTAGCATATTCTCAGCGCTGAGTTCGTGGAACCATAATTTCCTTATCTTCACTGTTACAGAAGAAATCTGAACCGAAAAAGTAACAATTTTAATCGTTATCGTCTCGCCAGATATCCTGTATAGGCCTTGATAACCGTCTCAATAATTTTTTATCACCGGGGTATTGAGTTCCCGAAGTTTAAATCGATCAATTAAATTATTGGGCTTTCTCTCGGGAGAATTCCCGAGTAAAATAAAGGGTGTTAAAAATATCACTGAATTATTACGGAAAAGAAGAAACGTTCAAGTCCTAATTTTAAAAAGGGATATTTATTTTATTTCTTTCAAGTTAGCCCTCCTATTACAAATATCCTCCCCTTTGAAAAAGTTTTGGCATCGGTTGCCATAACTTTTCCCTTACCCTCATTCCTCAATAGTCCAAAAGTCCCTTGTCTTCCATTAAAAACATTCTAACAGTTATACAACTTGAATATACCAAACTTAGAACTCTTAACTCTCATGCAACATGCCTTAGAACTAAACATCATTCCGACTCAACTACTTAGTCCAAGTCTAAGATAAACAATATCGAAAAAAAATACATGGTTCGATACAGCAAAACATAATGCTCATAAATCAAGTCCAAAAAAAAAGAAAATTAAGCAAATCCTGCCTTTCACCTTTCACTTCTCCTAAATGGAGTCTATAAGTGTCTATTTCTCGAATTTCAAAATTTCACCCGCGGCCACAACAAAATTTCCTTAGTCCGGCTCTGACCACTTTCATATGTTTATTTCCCTGAAATCGGAACTGACCTTCGCCTCGAGAACGACCTTCCAAAAATACACAACGGCCTATATAGTCTACCGTAATCAGCGATTCGCACTTTGAGTTCGACATCAATATTTACGTTAGCGTAGAGCACAGCCCATCTGATATCGCGAGAAATGTCCCTTACATTGCACATATTTCCGTTTTCACTTTCAGTGTAGTACGTCTTTGTTGTCGTAGCCTACGTCCGCCTCTGCGTCCTCACTTCTTCCCAAGTCCCCTTGTCTGGTCCTGTGTCGATTCCTAATCCACGTAGTTAAAGCACAGACCAATAAATGTCAAAGTATTCCACAGGCTGGCCAAGAGGATCATTTCATATCCAAATACCTCATAATATAGGTGCAGTCGTTTGATGTAATTCCTATCCCGTACTTTATGATTCGGAATGTCGCATAGAAACCCATGAGTCCGCTCATGAACAGGTGATATAAGTGAATCATCCCCATAATTGTCTGGCTGTGTTGTGGGCCATTTTTTTTTTTCTTCTGAGTTGAACATGTGAATCGTTGAGAAGCCTTGATCAGTGGTCTCTACTCCTGCTACTCGTCTGACGATAATATTTTCCACGGCTTTCAATCGGTAAATGAAGTTAATTATACCCTCGGCCACGATTAAGCTACGTCTATGCATCCCGCAATGCGAAATCACTCAAGTTATCTCGACACATTGTTTAATTGTTACTTCGTCGTTTATCTTCGCACACGCGTACGCGATTAGCGTTTCAGCACTGTTTACGTTTGCGAATAAGGTCATTCCTCTGGCTTAAGGTCAGTACCTTTTTCATACTGCTAATTGATTTGGATCCTCTTGAAACCTGTTTTACATAAAATTTACAAATACAACAACATCAACAAAAATTAAAACTTCCACAATTTTTCTAATTAGTATTACGGAATCCTTTTCACAACTCAAGACATAACTTAACATAAATATGAATCCCTTTTTCTTCCCTATTCGTCCTCCTATGATAAGTTACATGATTCATTCCTAATCATCCGAGGAAGAATACCACAAATAATACAATCAGATCTGCTTTTTGTTGTGGAACACAAAAAGCAATATTTTACCAAGATTTTCTCTAAAACAATTTCCGCAACCCGTACTTTACACTTCAGCTCATTCCTCAAATCTATTGAATATCCTAAAACCTGTTAGAAAAGACAGATTTCGAAAAAATATATGAAAAAAAAACTTAAAGACTTAATTCAACTGTTGCGAAATTCGAAAATTAAAATGATTTAGGGGGGGGGGGGGGGGGTTCGTAACCCAGAACAGGGACCCTTTTCAGACGATGGCTCTCCGGGCCAGTGAGCCCCTGGAATCTACGAAATGGGCAGGAGTTGATTCATGTCTCCTAGAAGGCCGTCGATTACTTGCCTTCTCGCTACCCGAATTCCGGTCCAATTTATCCATGGAATCTAACGAAATGGGCAGGAGTCGATTCGCTTCTCCTGGAAGGCTGTTGAAGAGTTGCCTTCTCGCTACCCGAATTCCTGACTAGTGAGTCCCTAGAATCTAACGAAATGGGCAGGAGTCGATTCACTTCTCCTGGAAGGCTGTTGAAGAGTTGCCTTCTCGCTACCCGTGTTCCTAGACAGTTTTTCCCTGGGTCCGGAGGGCGCCTTGCCCTCGAAGATCGTCGTAATGGTATGGTTTCCATTACCGATCGTTTCTTCTCGTAACTCACTGTTTTTACGAGTTTCTGTTTCTTCCTCACCGTATTTTCCCTGTTTTTCGTGCGACAGGTTGCGACATATACTTGAGCGATACCCAACTCCATGGGTTCGCAGACTATGTCCGTCCCCTTTATCTCCTTCCTCAGTTTGGCCTTTACCACCATTTCCGAACGCGCGGAGATATTAAACGCAGATATCAACACAACGTCGGTTTCCCAGGTGCGATCTTCCTCTATGGTTAATTCCCTTCTAACATGTTCCTTAGTTCCTAAACCATCGGCGCAGTCTCCGCCTTTCTTCCTGTTCCCATCTATTCCTAGAGTCGAAGGTGAATTGCGATCCCAACGAAGCTCCCCTTCGTTATTCTCGTTTGACCCGGTGACGTCACCATTCCATTCCCTTATGGTGTCACCCTTCGACAGTCCATTGCTGTCGGCTCCCTCTGCACCCTCCGTCTGGGTGCTAACACTGGTATCCCTGAACGCCTCATCAACCTCGACCCTTACTCCTTTTTCCTTAATGTCCTCCTGGACTCTCCTCTGAACATAAAAATGTTCCATTTTTCCACTGTCCTCGTGACAGTCTCTCCTGGGATAGTGGTCTCCTAAACTTGTACTTCCTCGTTGTACCACTTCGGTAATCTCCTCTATTTCCTCACCTTCCATACAGGTTTGTTCCTCTTTATCTTTCTTCCTCCCTAATTGGATGCCAAAGTACGTTTTTGGCTCCTGTCCTCTATCCGTACTTTTGTTAGGGCACTCCCTTGCCCAATGTCCCTGCTTGTTACAATTATGACACACTCCCTGTGTCAATTTTCCTTCTTGATTGATATTCCAGCAATCCCTCGCGAAATGGCCTGTTTGGCCACAAGAATGGCATGTCCTCCAGCTGTCTCTTTCCCCATTTCTTCGGTTCTGCCTAATACTTACACACCCCTTCGCGGTGTGACCTTCTTTATCGCACAGTTGACACACTTTTTCGGTGTCAACTGTCGATACCCTCATATTTACCGACCTCCCTTGCAACATTCTACTGGTGGTCTCTTGTAGCCTAACTAATTCCTCTGCCCTTTCCAGGTCCAAGTTTTCCTCCTTCAATAAGTAAATCCCAATTTCCCTCATTACGTCCCTTCTCAGTCCTATCTTGAACTGATTCAATATTAAGTCCCGGTTCTTCTTCCTTATTCCAGGTTCTTCATCCCTTAACGCTCCGGCCAGATCCTCGCTCAATAAATTTGCTCCCACCGTGCGCAATCTAGTGCAGAACGAGGACACATCCTCGTCCTGACGCTGATAGCATTGACTCAAAATCCATTGATTTTCTCCCGGCAACCTAATCTTCGTAAATTTCTTAACAAACCTATTCTTTAAATCATTATAATTCAGGATGTCAAAGGTGGCATCGGATTTGAAAAAGTTATAAGCCTCGCCTTCGAGCTTAAGTTTGAGAAGGATAAGCAAGACCTTTTCATCCCATCCGTATAATTTTCCCAGCAATTCTAATTGTTCAAAATACCTCGTTGCGTCTTTCCCATAAAAACACTCTAAAGTAGTCGATAGCATACCTGGCGAGTACCTAGGTATTATGTGACCCGCGGGAACATTCATGTTGGATGCACCAACTGGTTGAGCCATTTTTCAAAAATTTAACCAGAACCCAATTATCGTAACCAAAATATGATTTTTCAATGTACTCAATAAATTATTTACTTTTCAAATCATACAATAATTTCAAATTCTCAACCTCAAACTCCAACAGAACTGAAATGTACTCAAGATCACGACGTTAAATTTCACGAATAAAAAAAACAAATAGCGAAATGATACTCTAATAATTCCGATTCAAACAGTCTTACTCGAAACACCCAAAATAAAACAAATCACCTGAAAACGAGTTCAAAAACAGACCAACACACCAAAAAAACTCAAAAGAAAACTCTGAAAAAAAATTGATGCAACCCAAAAAAAAAACGAGAAAATTACCAAGTGTCGGATTCCTGAAAAAGAAAAATACACAAAACCTCCTGAAATAAAGAATAATTCTATTTAACTTTTCTGGAACTCAAAAGGTCACGATCAGCGGCTCTTTTACTAAAATCTTTTCCCGATTCTTGAACCTTCAAAATAACCCAACTTGAAAAAAAAATTAAAAAATTTTCCTTCTATCAAAATGTTTTCCAAAATTTCAAATTCGACTTAGAGCAAAAAAAACCAAGTTCAATTATTCTCCAAGTCAGACTTAAAACAAAACCGAATGATATTATTTTATAAAAGCAGACTTTTCGATCGTCAAACGAAATCGCGAATAATCGGAACAGTGGATAGAATAACCAAAAATTTTCACGCAATACGCCCTGAAAGATAAACAATCAAAAATTTCAATCAATCGATAAAAGCACAATAATTTTCAAATAACAAAAATAACCCTCCTGAAACAAAATTTGATCCGCTATATCACCAATAAAAAAGACCAACACCTTCAACCAAAATCAAATAAATGAATAGAATAACCAAAAGAAAAATTTTCATATAATACGCCCTGAAATAAAATCAATCAAAAATTTCATTCAATATTTTCACTGAAAGCAATCAATTAAAGCAAAATTCAAAAAAATAATTCATAACCCTCCTGAAACAGAAAACTTGATCGTACACATTCAATAATCAGAAAATTCAACGTCCTGAAAAAGAAAAACAATGTCCTGAAAGAAAAACAATGTGCTGGAAGAAAAATAAATGTCCTGTAAGAAAAACTTATGCCTTCTTTCCCTATAAAACCGCAATGAACCTAAAACTTCTTTAAAGTCTTAAAACCTCGATATCAACTTGGCTCTATCAAAAATCCTTCACATGAAATGATAGAACATCACAGAAATATGAACTGTTCTATAATAATTCCAAAAAAAAAAGAAAACTTGAATTTATTCAAAGAAAAACCAACCGTATTTACTCAATTCTTCAATATCTCAAAAACAAAAATCTTTAGATCAATAATTTTACTTTACTTTAATTCAAACCTGAACTCTGTTCCTACCAATCGCAATTCTTAAAACATAAACTCGAATTCATAGGCATAAGTATACATTCAAAAGAAAATAATCCAATTCAAATTAAAATCAATAAGTACCTGAAAACCTTCATCCGGAAATCTTCCAACAAGTCAATACACACTACGTCAATCACCCATAGAACAACAGGATAAAATTTCCTTATACCTCAAAATTTCTCTAAATTTCTCAAAAATCTCTCTAAAAACCTCCCTTGGAAAATTTAACACATGTAACTCTAGTAATCTTTATATTCACACTGATGCAACATACATAAAACCAAAAAGACTTTTTATCTACCGGAAAATTCAACAAATTTCAAATCACAAAAAAAAACCGTCCCCCGGAAAATTAAACAATCCCACCGCTGTCACCATATGTAAAAAGCACCCTCTTGGTGATTGGACAGAAGAGCGGCTTTCCGCCAATCAAGGGTGTTAATACTTAAAGAAAAATAAAAGATGTTAATTAAAATTTTGAAGTTCTTTCTTCCGACGGAAGAAAGTGTGGGATCGGCCCAACGCACTTGGGTCGGGTCTTAGTGTTTAAAATTATTTTCTAGGGAGAGGGATGGTAAATGAAAACCTTTTAGATTAAATTTAAGACGTATATTAAACCAAATCAAACTAAACAAATTCTCACCAAATTAGATATGTGTTACTTAAATCAAATGATTCAAATTATTAAATGTTCAGATATTTCTTAATTCGAAAGTAAATAATCCCATCAAGTATAACTGTTAAATTAGCTTTAAATTACAAAGGCAGATCTATTCTGCTATTCATTGAAATTAAACCAACATCAGTGTGAATTCCAAATCATAAAAAAATATCACATTCAAATTATCATCAAAAATGAAAAAGGTTTGTCAAAATAACCCCAAATTAATAATCATGAACAATCTCAAAAGAATTTACAGTATAAGGTAAACTTTCTATACCCAAACAAGAAAACGGAAAATAATCCCTCTTAAACTTCACATTCATAAGGGGAAACTCAACAATAGTTTCCTCGTGATCTTTCAAATGAACCTGAGTTTTCTCAACAGAAAAAAAACTCCACTTAAACCTTCGACTTCTTAAGGGTGATTACAAAAATAATAATGCGCTTTAACGAGGATACAAAAATTATGAAACTATGACTTGTGAAAGGTTTCAGGACTCTGGACCATAAATATAATTTGGGCGGGCAAGCTAAGCATAAACAATTTATCTGACCTTTTTCCTGGACCAATAATCCCAAAAATGATGAACGTAGGAGGATGTTCTACGACGTTGCTTCTTTCCTGAAACAGACAGATTAGGTACGAAGACACGGCACCCACTCGTTTTTCACCAAAAATTAACCTTCACTCCCGAATATACCGACGGTACGCGATTTAAATAATTCCAAATAATTTAGAGACTTTACTAATTTTAACTTAACACTTTTTATGTCTCTGTTCAAGACTGATTTTCCAAGACTTCAAAAATAAAACCAAGAACCTTATGAGCTACTCTAACGCCGTCTTCCGAATAACTACAAAACTAAATTAATTCTAAAACCTTCCTTAAAACCGTACTAAAAACATATCAAACGAGTCAACTCAGAATCTTCCCGTTTAAGACTTCTGCAGTTACTCCTCAACTTCAAAATCAACCATAATTGCTTTCGCCTCCACTTTGAGACCGTACTTCTTAACACTCAAGTACCTAACCTGAAACCGTACTACCCTCGTTTCCGCACCATATTCGCGAGCTCTGGCACCCCTTTCCGCTCGGGATTCCACCAGCAACTGCCTATTTCGTCCCCGGAGCGAGTCGAAGATTTTCCCCTCTTCGTCTCCTCCAAAAACCAGTAAAATTAAAGGTTTTTCTTTCGTTGATGCTTCAAAACCAATCAAATCAATATTTCTTCCATCTTTGTTTTTATGAACCAATCAAATTGAAGACTTTCCTGCTTCCCTACCCCTCTTAGTTCCCATGCATCGGTTTGGGAAATGCTGTGTCGAAAAATACCTTGGTTCCCAGCAACGTAGCATATTCTCAGCGCTGAGTTCGTGGAACCATAATTTCCTTATCTTCACTGTTACAGAAGAAATCTGAACCGAAAAAGTAACAATTTTAATCGTTATCGTCTCGCCAGATATCCTGTATAGGCCTTGATAACCGTCTCAATAATTTTTTATCACCGGGGTATTGAGTTCCCGAAGTTTAAATCGATCAATTAAATTATTGGGCTTTCTCTCGGGAGAATTCCCGAGTAAAATAAAGGGTGTTAAAAATATCACTGAATTATTACGGAAAAGAAGAAACGTTCAAGTCCTAATTTTAAAAAGGGATATTTATTTTATTTCTTTCAAGTTAGCCCTCCTATTACACAATGTGCGATGTGATGCTGACCTTGAACTGGTCTGCCCGTGAAAATGAAATTATTTTCACGATATTCAATGTCGCAAAAAATGAAAAAGGTAAATCTTGGCCAAACTAAATTAAATGACCGAGATTTTCTGAAGGAAATAATTCGGCTTCGGAAGGACCAATGTGAACGTAGGAAAAATGCTGGTTTATAAAAATGTTGTACAAAAAAATAATGATCGAGCAAGTACACCTCAGAAAAAAATGTTCTAATGGCAACTGCTTACCCTGTCACTATTTTCCGAAATCTTGGTTCTGGGATTTCTGTCGATGTTGGATCACAGCACTGAATCGAATTTTATAGTTTTTTGAAGTAATTATTATAGTCACTTTGAAAACACTAGCGAGTCGACTTAGAAGTTCGGCAGTAAGTATAACAATGTGTCACATGTGCCCGAAAAACCAGCAGCTGCCGATGTTTCAGACGTGTAGCTTGCAATGCCGCGAAATTTGAATATTAATAAAAAAAAAGGAAGTAATTTAATTTGGCCAATAAAACAGAAAATTGAACAAATAATATTTGAAAATCGATTATTTATACACACACATAATCATATAAATATTGGGAAATTGAGACTCCCAAACAACTTGGAAGTAATAAAATGAATATCCTTTTAAAATTAGGACTTGTACATTTTCTTTTCCGTAATAATTCACCGGTATTTTCAACACCCTTCATTTTATTCGGGAAATCTCCCGAGAGAACGCGCAATAATTTAATTGATCGATTTAAACTTCTGAAATT
The DNA here is from genome assembly GCA_910592335.1 of Adalia bipunctata. Lineage (NCBI taxonomy): Eukaryota > Metazoa > Arthropoda > Insecta > Coleoptera > Coccinellidae > Adalia > Adalia bipunctata. Next base: position 5,145,545 of record OU342949.1, on the reverse strand, counting down.
TAATAGCCTTGTGTTAGAAAAATTATTGGATCGTTTATCAAACCCACACAGGATCTCTGTCGAGACGTTAACGACCGAAATTGTTGATTTTCAGTTTAAGTTTATTTAGAGAACTAAATGATAAATTATAATTGTCCCACGAATTTGGTTGCAATTACTGCACACGATGACAGAGATAAAATTCAACGCAGGCATTGTTGAGAATTGTCACGTAGCATTTCCCAAGGTGGGAAGCAGAAAAAAATCGTTAATTTGATTGGTTCATAAAAACAAAGATGGAAGAAGTTTTGGTTTGATTGGTTTTGAAGTACTGACGAAAGAAAAACCTTTAATTTAATTGGTTTCTAAAAGGAACAAAGAATAAGGTAGTCGGGGAAGTTTCGGACGAAAGTGAGTTCAGTTATTCGGGAGACGAGAACGGGAGTTGCTGGTTAAACCTTAACGGGATAGGTTGCCAGGGCTCGCGAATATGGTTCGGGTACTAGGGTAGTACGGTTTCAGGGTAGGTACTTGAGTGTTAAGAAGTACGGTTTCAAAGTGGAAACGAAAATAATAAAAGTTGATTTGGAAGTTGCGGAGTAACTGCAGAAGTCTCAAACGGGGAGATTCTGAGTTGACTCGTTTGATATGTGTTTGATACGGTTTTAAGGAAAGTTTAAGAATTAATTTAGTTTCGTAGTTATTCGGAAGACGGCGATTGGATAACTCGTTGGTTTTTTGGTTCCTTTAAAAAGTTTTGATAAGTCAGTCTCAAGCTGGGACATATGTAAGAAGTGTTAAGTTGAAGTTAGTACAATATCTGAATTTATTTGGAATTATTTAAATCGCGTATCGTCGGTATACTCGGGAGTGAAAGTCAATTTGGCGAAAACGTGTGGGTGTTGTGTTTCGCACATAATCTGTCTGTTTCAGGAAAGAAGCATCGTCGTAGAACATCCTCCTAGGTTCATCATTCTTGGGATTATTGGTACCGGAAAAAGGTCAGATAAATTGTTTATGCTTAGCTATTTTTGAGGATTGGTAGAAAAGCCGCATGCCCGCCCAAAATATATTTATAGTCCAGAGTCCTGAAATCTTCTAAAAGTCATAGTTTCATAATTTTTTGTATCCTCCTTAAAGCGTATTATTATTTTTGTAATCACCCTTAAGTAGTCGAAGGTTTAAGTGGAGTTTTCTGTTGAGAAAACTCAGGTTCATTTGAAAGTTCACGAGGAAACTATTGTTGAGTTTCCCTTTGTAAAATTAAAGTTTAAGAAGGATTATTTTCCGTCATATCATTTGGATATAGAAAATCTATCTTATACTGTAAATTCTTTCGAGATTGTTCATGATCATTATTTCTGGGGTCATTTTGACAAACCCTTTTAATTTTTGTTGATAATTTGAATTCATTTTTATATGATTTGGAATTCACATATAAATAACCAGTGTAAATTTGTTTGGGTTTGATTTGAATTTAATATACGTCTTAAATTTAATCTAAAAGGTTTCATTTACCATCCCTCTCCCTAGAAAATAATTTTAAACACCAAGACCCGACCCAAGTGCGTTGGGCCGATCCCACACTTTCTTCCGTCGGAAGAAAGAACTTCAAAATTTTAATTAACATCTTTTAATTTTCTTTAAGTAATAACACCCTTGATTGGTGGAAAGCCGCTCTTCTGTCCAATCACGAAGAGGGTGCTTTTTACATTAGTTTCCGAACCATATTCGCGAGCACTGACAACTTACCCGTTTAAGGTTCCACCAGTCACTGCCTTTTTCGTCTCCCGAGCAAATTGAAGATTTCCCCTCTTCGTTTCCTCTGAAAACCAATCAAATTAAAGGTTTTCCTTCGTCGATGTTTCAAAACCAATCAAAAAACTTCTTCCATCTTCGTCTTTACAAACCAATCAAATCAAAGATTTTTTCTGCTTCCTACCTCTCGTAGGTAGGGCCTTCTTGAGATAATGCAGTTTCCCATGCAATTGTTTGGGAAATGCTGCATTGCAAATACCACGATTTTGACTTCGAATTTTTCTGCCATCACACGCAGTTATTGCAACCGACTTCGTGGAACGGCTTCCTTTTATCGTTTGGGACCCCGGAGAAACTTGAATCGAAAATCAACAATTTCAATCGTTAACGTCTAGCCAGACCTCTTGTGTGGGCTTGATAAATGATTCAATAATTTTCTGGCACAGGGATATCAAATTTCAGAAGTCTACACCGATCAATCAAATTATTACGTTTTTCTTTCTATTCAGGGTAAAATAAAGGGTGTTGAAATGAAAAGACCGGTTAAACATTACAGGAAAGAAAACGTTCAAGTCCCAATTTTCAAGACATAATCCGTTTTATCATGGCAAAAATATTTCCGCCTATTACACTTCAACATCATTCTCAGTGACATCAAAGAAATAAAAGGACTTACTACACTTACTTACCTACTTATTCAACCTGCGTTCAGCGAGGATGAGACGACGAGAGAAGGATCAACAGCTTTAAAACCGGCAACACCTCCAAGGAACATGTCATTAAACCTGTTGCAGAGTTTGACAGCATCCTCAGAATCAAAAGGCAGCTTTTTCACCCAAGATTCACCTGATAGAGAGCTCAGTTCCCTCCAAACTGCTTTTGACTTGTTTGGGGAGTTTGCAATAAAGTTGCTGTAATGAGACTTCAGACTTGACAGCTTGAGTAATTGAACGATCATATTGCTTCTTATACAGTATGGTGCCAATGAAAGGAATGAATTCGTTATTTCGTAAACCGGTGACCTTAAGGAAAAATCCTGAAACCCGTCGATTTTTATTTCAAAACGGGCTATCCGTTTTTTTTATTTTTGGCGTCATCTATATGAGCGTGATGACGTCATTTCTAAAATTTTTAAATGAAATGTGGGCGTTGTAATACATTATTTGGAAGGTCTTTTAAATACCTATTCAGCCATATCAATATGTACAGGGTATCCCATTCTGGGCACTTTTACGGGATATCTCCGTTATTTTTAACGTTAGCGGGATGCGGTTTTCGCGACAGTGTGCTTCTTTTTTGTGAAACGAAAGAGGGTGCAATCAGTTTTTTGTAATTTTGAATTACAAAATCTTGAATTCTAAGCTTGGTTTTGAAAATAAATGCATAAAATAATATGTTTTCGAAAAGCTGAGATTGTGCTTAATAAGAATAAAAAATAATATAGAGGGTGTCCAATTTAGAAAAACATATGTTTGCTCAATAACTCAAAAACGGGAAGTTAAATTGAAAAACTGACTACGCCACTGGATTCTACGGAAAAAATCTATAGGAATGCGTTTCAACCATTTCTCCAAGTTTAAACACAACTGAGATACGGAGGGTGATTAAAAAGTGATACTTTTCATTTCCAGCCTGTATAGCAAAAACTTAGAGGGCTTTGCAAAAACTGATTGTGCCATCTTCAGTTTCACAAAAAAGTAGCACACTGTCGCGAAAACCGCATCCCGCTAACGTTAAAAATAATGGAGATATCCCGTAAAAGTGCCTAAAATGGGATACCTGTACAGTAATTGATTTTTGTATTTGTTTGAAAAATTAATAAAATTTTATTATTACAATACAATAAATATTTAATATGTATTATTAGAGAAAATGATTAATCGGTATTCAGACGGATTTTTTCGAATTCCGGAAAAGTTTTTCACCTCAGGCGGGAGTTGAACCCGCGTCCTCTTGATTTCCGGTCAGAGATGTTAACCAACTACACTACCGAAGTTACTCATTTTTCCGGAATTCGATGTTAATGACCGGAAATCAAGAGGACGCGGGTTCAACTCTTGCCTGAGGTGAAAAACTTTTCCGGAATTCGAAAAAATCCGTCTGAATACCGATTAATCATTTTCTCTTATATATTTCACAGACGTTAACCTCCAATTTATATGTATTATTCCTTGATTACAACGAAACTTATATTAAGTGCTCAAATTGTTTACTTTCAGCTAAAATACAATGAGAAATTTATTTTTTGTGTCAAAAAATACATCATACCAATCCTTAATACATTTTTTCATTGTTGTCTTCAAACAATGATTTTATCAAGAAATCTGTTGAAATTTCATCAATTATATTTGTGACAATACGCAAATCAATTACCTACTGTACATATTGATATGGCTGAATAGGTATTCAAAAGACCTTTCAAATAATGTATTAGGTACAACACGCATATTTCCATTTAAAAATTTTAGCGTCATCACGTTCATATAGATGACCCCAAAAATAAAACGGTATACTTAAGAATAGCCTGCTTAATAATAAAAATCGACGGGTTTCGGGATTTTTCCTTAAATTCGCCGGCTTACGAAATAACGAATTTATTCCTATCATTTGCACCATACTGTATATTTCATGAGAATTTCTTAGTTCTGGTCGAGCTTCAGAAATAACAAGTAGATTATCTAAAATTTTCTCTTATAGCCGGACTCAACTTGCGATCTATACATCACTTCCTTTAATGGGCAGTGAGTATTAAAAGCTGATTGAAAAAGGGTAACAAAAGCCGACCACCTTGTATTTACATTCTTCGTCGTATCATAAATAGACAATTTTGTAACTATAAGAAGAAAACTACAGTTGCCTGTTGCCGGTATGTAATTTTGTCCATATGCGGACAAAATGAATTTCAGTTCATTCCAATTTATCTGAGAATATTTTCTTTTTGGTACTTTTATTTGATATAAAGGTTGATTAGATTTCATAAAGATAGGACCAAAGATCAAGTTATGCCTCTGAAATAAAACCCTAGGTATGTCATTTCGTAGATACGTATAGTACTTCTCCTACTAGAATTGAGTCGGTTTGTTTTAATGGTAATTCCTTCATATTATTTCATCGTCTAGTGCCGAATTATAATTTCTATTCGATGGCATTCAAATTTTTTTATTAATTATCAACATCGCCAACATGATAAAATGTTTGAGAAACATCAAAGAAGAGTATTACGAAAAATTCCAGTAATATTTTGTTTATTTGGATTTTTATCACATCATTGATTATTTACAAATAACTGAGATGAATGTTGTCTTCAAATTTCTAGGAAGTCTACGAGATTGGTTTTCCAATGATTACGATTCACGGATGAAAGTTCAATTCAGTTGGTGATGTAAAATTTGTGCATGGATCTGCTTTGTTGTAGACACTAGGTTATCAGGAACTAGTGTTAATGTGCGTGATCTGATGTCTTGAATCGTAATATGTACTTTCTTTTGGTGAGTTTTATCGTTTACTTGATGTGAATTCACCTAGAGATTGAAGGATGAAACATTCAACCAGTGTATACATACATACTTTACAGTGTGAGTAAAAAGAAAGGCATAAATCTAATAACTTCGGTATTTACTATATTGTAGAAAAATGGTTATTCTTCATTTTGAATAACTTTCCAGTATGATTCTGGAGTTTGTCGTGAAGCGAGGTGTGGAGGGTGGTTGAGTTTTTTCAAATGGCAACCCTTTTTGTGCCAGAAATAGTAAGACCATTTATTTTTAGGCATGATTCGGTGATTGATGTTGATTTTTATCAACAGGGTCAAACTCGTGGATTCCTCATTTTCTCTATTTTCACTTATTTTGCCCATTAACGGTCATATTTGCGGCATTCAACTTCAAGATTCAATGTTCATCTCTTCTAGAGTTATAGTGTTTGCTGATGTATACGGACGGACAGAATTGAATTTGACCACGGATTCTTGATCAGTGATAAGGACCTAGTCGATTGAGACCAATCTCGGCTCAAAATTCGAAAAAAACAAGGACCCAACAAAAAATTTAGTGACAGCAGCTTTCAAAGGAATCTTTTATGATGACTCCGGATATGTCATTTCAGAAATAATTGTGGATTTATTTGTCAATAATTCCCAGCATTTCATACACAATTTGTCATAATGAAAAAAAAAGAGAGATCTTCTATAGTCAAAAATCAAGATTTTGGAAAATTTTGCATTTGGGGAAAAATTTTTTTGAAGGGCCATATTAACGGAATCCATTGTCGAATTTTGCCCATTAACGTACTTCGCGATCGAGATCCAAAACCAGTATCTAGGTACTTATATCAATTCGAAAGTTATCGTGTATATGGACAGCCAGACAAAATTGAATTCGACTATGGATTCTTGATCAGTGAGTCTAACTTAGTCAATAGGAAACATTCCTGACTCATAATTTGAAAGAAACTGACATCGTGATGAAATGATATATGTAGTCCTAGTTCAAGCAGAACGAGCGCTAAAAAAGGGTTGATGAAAAAACCATATCAATGACCAAATCATCCCTAACAACAAAAAGGCTATCCATTACTAGCAAAAAATGTTAGAGTTGAAAAATTTCAACTACCCTACACCCCTCGTAGAAGGTGCATGAAAAACTCGTACATTATAAAAAAAATGTCAGCATTTTCCTACAAAACAATAAATAACGAAAATATAATTTTTGGGCCTTACTTTTTACTACTCACTTTATACATATACGGCCGCCGCAGGGTGATTCTGGAGAAGACCGTCAGATTTTAGGAGAAGTTTACACTTATTAGTCGAGGCAGTTTCGAAACAATGTTTGGTTTATGGTTGCGGGCCTTTATTGTTTTTTTTTATTTATAACTTTAGTATAGCTTGATGAAATTTTCAGTGTAGAACAATATGGTTGTCCACTATCAATAATTCCCACACTTTCTCCAAAAATAAAAGGTAAGTTCAGATTAAATTTGCAGGTTGGAAAAAGAACCTGTACATTCCGTTTTCAAAAATTCGCTACCTGCTTCAGATTCTACCATAAGTTTACATTGCTATTACGATACAGCTTTACTATCTAGAACAGAATATTCTCACTACCTTGGAGCGAAATAACGATATTGTTCATCTTTAAAATTTTTTTCTAGAAAAACTGGACGTGTGCGGAAAAAAATAAAAACGCTCCAGTAATGTACACCCATGAAAGAATCTGAAGCAGGTAGCGAATTTCTGAAAACGGACAGGGTTTTTTTTCCACCTGCAAATTTGATCTGCTCCTATCATAATTCCCACCCTGTATTTTTGAAAGAGTGTTGGAATTATTGAAAGAAGCCAATCATTGTTCTACTCTGAAAATTTCATCAATATTGATCAAGTCATACCAAAGTTATGCAGCTACCATGCAATATTTACAACAGAAATAGTTATTTAATCAACGAGTTCATTAATGACAGCGATTAATGGTCGAAATATTTTAACGCGTGAGCGGAGCGAGCGCGTTAATGTTTGAGACCATTAATCGATGAATTAATAAACGAGTTGATTACAAGATTTTTCCGTCGACCTCATCACGAATTGAATATGAATTTTTATTTTGCATAACATATATAAATCTGACATAATGTGGATTTCTATGTTCATTTCGATATATTAATATTTATGCTCCCTATGCAACAATTCGAAAAACTCATAAAGGGAATATTGGACATGTTGTGACATTCTCAATAGTTTACATTTAGTTTGCATTTATATCATTACCTATGATATCCCATAAGGAACGTGTGAAGAAAGTAAAGGTTGAAGTATTATCTACTTTGCAACTTGTATCACCTGAAATTTCTTCTGCAGTCTATTTAATTTTGTCAATATACCCTTCTGTCACAGAAGTTGATTTCCAACCAAGGTCGATAGTGCTCTGACTGAATATTTTATGTTCGGTTGCCATTACAATCATGCATTAATAAGAAATCATGCATTAAAATAGGTCATTAACGGATTATTTTGGGTGCGTTAAAATGAGCTTTTATTCTATGGTCGACGGAAAAATATATTATTCACCCAACAACAACTAATATATATCTACTATGCGAAAGCATACCTACTTTCATTTTTCTTCTTACACTATACTAAAATGGTAACTTGGTGGACCGGCCCGAGGAAATCTGTCCAAAGGTGGGTCCAGAAGAAATTTAAAATCGCAGCGAAGCTGCGATACAGTGGAAAAATTTTTATACGGTCGAAAAGAGGAATAGTCGATTCATACGAGGGTGGAATTTCGATCTTCTAGGCGAAGTAGAAGTATTTTTAAAAAATTCGCGAAAATCGCAAAAAAATCCGACAAAAAGTGCCAATTTAAACCCGATAAAACTTTTTTCACAGATATCCTGGCCGTGATGTAAATATACGGTTCGAAAGAGGAAAAGTCAATGCAAAATAGCTTGGTATTCATATTTCCCATAGTTTTCCCATTTTTTCAGGAAAATTGTTCAAACTTTGACATTTCGCCAATAAAATCATCCGAGTTCTACCATGAGGATAACTACTTAAAAGGTAGATCTGCTGGCCCATACTAGTTCTTACAATATTATAATATGGGGCAACTCTAGATTCTCGAAAAAATTGTTCATTTTACAAAAGAAGATTATAAGTCTTATCTTTCGTGTTCATAAGCGAACTTCCTGTAGAAGCTACTTTCAAAAAACCGAATTCTAACTCTACCCTCTATTTATATCCATAAACGTACTCTGTTCGTTAGAAAAAATCTGGACGGCATAATTAAGAGTGCTGACAGTCATTAATATGAGACAAGGCACGCATACCGCCCCACGGGAACAACTTTCTATGAAAAAAGTCCTTCTTTATGCTGGCAGTGGCCAAGGCCGTAGCCAGGGGGGGTCCGATGGGGTCTTCTCTCGATTTTGAAATTTTCTTCGTTTCACACCACTCGTTATAGGCCGCATACAAATTTTCATAAGCACTTTTAGTGGGGTAGGAAAGATTATTTGGCACTTGCGGCTAAATTTTTCACACTTTCCTCTCCCGAACTATCCATTTTTGGGATTATTCTGACGTTTGTCACAGAATTAACGAAGTAAACAACTTTGTTCCGTGAGGTTGCTGAGGTCGCTGATGGTTAGGTACTAAGGTAAGATAAGCAAAAGCACACTTAATGTTTACTTGAAATAAAGCGACGAATATATTAATTGCCATTTCAGAAAATAAAATGTCTGCATTAAAGTCAAACATAAAGCTTTGTATGCAATTCGTACATAATTAGGCTTATGGACTTGCCCAAATTATTGGCCTCGCTCGCTTCGCTCGCTCTGCCATAAACTTTTGGAGTCGTCCATAAAGACCTAATTTATGTACTTGTTACATAAATAGCTATTATGACGGCAGTTGGATATTTGATGCTGCCTCGCACATCAATTGATTCTAATCCGCCAAATTTCCCAATCTACCGACTCAATTAGTGACGTGTTCACCTTCACCGCGACCGGAACGACCGTGGTCATCACGTGGACTGACTAAAAAGATCGTTGTGAGGGCTGAGTAGCAGGCAGCCATATATTTGATATTCTGAAATCGATAATGTATTGATACTCGAACTAAAAAAAATATCAGAAAACCCTACTGCAGAAACATTTAACTGGAAACTAGAAATCGTGTCATTAAAAGATTGAAAATTATGGAAGGAAAATTCAATTTTTACGGAGAATTTCGCACACTGATGAAATGATGAAAATGAATTAACGACTCCAAAAATCGTGCTGTCAGAAAATTTGAATTTGAACAAGCGCGCAAATAATCATCAGATAATGAATAGCTTTTGTCTTATAAGGATTTTTTTGCAGGTTTTTTTTATGGTCTTCTCACCTTCGCTCGAAGCCAGTATAGTAATAACAGTACCTCCAAATGTTCACGTAACGACCATAAGAAATCCGTTTCCATTTTATCAGGATGAAACAATATCAGAAGGTGAGGTGAAGGAACGGATCCAAAAATGGTTGGAAAAGAGGGCACCCACCAAATTTAATCACTCGAGTGAGCTACACCTCCAAGAAGTAAAAAGTATTAAACCTATCATCAAAACGGACCATATGAAGAAGTTAGTTTCCGTTTGCACGAACGCAGTGGCGGACACTAAAAATAACGAAGTCGCACGGCTTTTCAAATGTTTTCTCCAAGGATTTGAAAAGTTTTAACGCTTCAAAACGACGATTAGTTTATTTCAAAGTTCTAACATGGGTGCATCTATGTTCAAACCTAGGATTTGACACTTCCGTTCGTAAAATGGCAATCTGCGAATTATGTTTCGATAATGTGGACAGCAACAGACGATAAGAGTCATTGTAGAAGGGATGAGTTTTCTTCATTATATGGGCGAAGTTATGGTGAAACTACTTATTGAACGAAAGTTCCATTTACCACTTGTGCTACTTCCCATAATCCCAGTACCGCAGAGGAATAATCAGAGAAAATACATACATTTTAGCACATAATATCTGGGATATTGAGCTCAATTGAAAATGTATTATCTATTTCATTTTGTATATTTAATTTATTTTATTTAGAATTATTTATTTCTGTGATAGAGTCCATTCATTTCAATTATATGAAAAATGGAGATGAAAAACTAAACAGCCTACTAAAAAAAAGGAAAAACAGAAAATTTTGAATCTCACAGAAAATTCGCAGTGATATAATATATATAATATTATAGTTCAGATCGAATTTTCAAGTGAAATACAAATATTTTGATAATATGTCATTTTATTCCACAAATACATTATTTTGATATATATTCAAATATAACGAGTAAAGTTATAGAGTGATATTTCACTCAGTCAGTTGTATTTCAAAACAAATATTTTAAATGCTATTTTTTCTCTTGGGTGTGAATGAAAAATTATCAAGAACAAACCGAATGTTACATTCTCTTCTTTTGTGTCCACCTTAAATATAGGTACACAATAGAGTAAGTTTAATGTTTTTTTTTTATAAAAAATCAGATTCTACTTGTAGGTGAGTACTTTATCTTCTGCAATCCACAACATTCATTCAAATCGATAAAATATGTGAAAGGATTTCATAAATTGAGATTGTGAACTGGTCATAACAGAAGCTAATAAATATTGGTTTAGGTAAAATATGTATCCTATACAATGGGTATGTATCATCAAAGTTCTTATTGGGCATAACAATTCTATAAATAATACCAACATGAAAATTCATTTTTCAGTTTATATTTGATAAAAGGATACGTTACACACTCCCATTATCTGTCTATCTATTTCATAAATATGGACAATTTCCAGCCAATAAGTTCTCAGAAAAAAGATCTGTGTAATCTATGGTATTTATATCACCGATCTACTATTTACTCCAAGTAACGTTGATTCCAAAGGTATCCATTATTTCACTGGTCCCCTTATTACCTACCTAATTTCTGAAACCAATCATGCGTGAGTTGAATTTTCTGAATAACATTTTTGTGAAATAGAAACATTGATATTGAAAGCTTGAGATTGCCTATTGACCAACACAGGTGCAGATGGCTTATTTTACTCAATCAGTAAAATTTATAAGTTCATTATGATAACAGTTCCCATTAACTAATGTGAAAACCTTGGTATATTTTTTTGAGAAGAGAAGTATACGGCTGTATAGTGTATACTACTTTTCATTTTGAGTATTTTCACCATCTACCACTACCTAAAAAAAGCAGTTGCATTGGTTTAAACTGAAGGAAAGTTATAGTTATAGTAAAAAGGGGTTACAGTTCACTGCGACCTTAAGGTCTATTGTGCCCCCTGACAGAGCTGAACTGAAGGAAATGAGGGATATTTATTTTGTACGATTCGTTAGACACCCACTTTATATATTGTTGGAAAAATATTTAATGTATCCTAAAAAACTCCCAATGCATTTCATCATTGAATTCTTTTCATATTATCATTACGCTCACTTAATTAGACAAGAAAATCGTCATTCGTCATAGAACATACAGAAACGTCTAAATCTGTTTTCGTTGGATTATATCGAAACCCCACATTTTTCTTGGCTTATGTAAAAAAAATAACAACTTTTCTGTTAAAAGTTGCCTAACCACTTTCAAACTGCATAAATGATAGACGAAGATGACAAACAACGGAGAACTGGCTAGATGGCCAATCAGGTGAAGTGGGCGTGGTTTTCGCGCGAGTGAACCTTCGCTGCAATGATCTTTCGCGGGAATGAACTTTCGCTGCAGTGACTTTTCGCTTCAGTGAACCCTACTCTTTCATTAAACGTATTCGAGGAAGAAATTTCGATACAAATTCAAGATTCAGTATTTTTGTTTTAGAGAACATGAACTTGAATTGTGAAATATTTTCAAGCGGAATCTTCCACCATTTCTACCGGAAACAAATCCTTTCATGACTTTAAAATCAGTAGTTTTGCCGTTATCAAATAAAATTCGAATTTCACGACTGAATCCAAGTTTTTTGTCTTTGATTGTTCACTTTATTCATGGTGCATATTCCTGGATCTCAAATATATCAAGGTGGTTATCCCTATACGCATGCGACGGCGTCGTTCATGGGATTTACGTTGGAGTGTTGGAGACACAGAACAACGGTTGGTCTTGCGCGCCGGCTGCAAGGTAGCGATATATCGCTTACTACTCGTTGGGCATTTCCAAAGCGGAACGCCTAGACGCCATTAGCGAAAAGTGAACAAAACTAGTGCCCTTGCGTCAGTTCATCCGCGATAGGGGACGTGTACTGATTCCTTGTTTGAAAAGAAAATCAACACAATCTGGCATCGTCTTCTCAAAAGCTCTGTGCATATGTATCAATTTATCAATTATCATGTATACATATATACTCCATTCACAATTATTATAAAATCACAACTCTGGCCTTGGAAATTTGACACATTCCACTCTGTATCGAAGTTATGACTTTTTTTACAAGCTTTTATTTAGTTTCACCTGTCCCGGTGTCTGTCTGTAATCAAATCTTGCAAGTTAAATATGACACACTTCTAATCGTCCGATTGATCTGAAATTCGGCAGATGTACATAATTCTGGTGACAATGCATCATGAAATATTTTTTATAGAAAAAAACCAAATGGCGGCTCCAAAATGGCGGATGAGTTTTGTAATTATCATCCGATTCCATTCAAAATTAGTATCTGGGGGTTTTTGGGTTTGACAATGATGATTCTTTTGTCAAAATTGGAAAATTCAAGATGGCGGCTACAATATGGCGGTTACAATATGGCGGACGAGTTTTGTAATTATAATACGATTCTATTCAAAATTGGTATCTGGGAGTTTTCTGGGTCGGAAATTACGATTCTTCAAAATTGAGAAATTCAAGATGGCGGCTTCGAAATGGCGGATGAGTGTTGTTATTATAAAAGCTTGCCTTAAAAAATGATTTTTTTATTATAGCTTGTTTAAAATATCTTTATGTTCCAAGTCAACACTTTGTTGCCTTTCTACATTCTTAGCGTATTTCTCAGAATGTATATTTCATTTTGGAGAACACACAGTGGCGGATTTACGATTTCAGGGGCCCTACGCTTCAAAACTTTTGGGACCCCCTCTGAAACATTTTCGATTTTTTTCAAAATAATTTTTTAATTAAAACTCACTTCTTTAATAACAAAACATAAAGTTTATCAATAAAATACAAGGTATGTATATCAACAAAATATAAAAGATGAATAAAAATCTTAAAAAAAGGGAAAAATATCATATCACAGAATCAAATCTGCAAATTTTTTATTGCTGCATCGAGATTAAGGAATAAATAAAATCATCACAAAAGATACAAGTATCGTAAAGCTGTAAATCAGTTACCTACAAAATAATATTCCACTAAAAGAATTGATTTTTTCTTATTTTAATATCACCAAATTCTTTCATTGCAGAATCATAATTCATATTCGAAACTGCTCGTAATATCCTTTTCGACAGAAAGTATTCCTAAAAACTACAGTCTATTGTCACAACAGTTCTACATTTATTTTTTATCAATGGCAGTTTGGAAAATGGCATATGAAACTGAACTGTAAAGCTCACCTTTCACATCAATTATATCGTTCAATGAAAATACAAGAATTCAAAAATCCAAACACAAACAGAAATGGTTTAATTGATCAACATGAAGGATTCAAACATGCATGTTTGAATCCTTCATGCAGCCCACATCAGCTCATTTTGATTCTTTAAAATATCGAAAAGACGAATCATTGTTTTTGACAAAAGAGGACCGTTTTACTTCAGCCCTGAAGATGGCATAATATATGCCGAAACGTCGGCCATAGAGTAATTGGTTTTTCTCTACATAATTGACCTATTCCCAACAACCATTATATTTAAACTAGTACAAGGTCAAGTTAAAACTCTATCAATCTATATAAAATAATGATTACAGATGGTGTGTAACAGTGGCGGCTCGTCAGGGACGGCAGGGTCGGCAATGCCGACCCTATATACATATTTTATGTCCAGCCAAAATTTAAATTACTCTTTCTTCTGTTGAATTACCAAATTTATTATAATTATTGTATTTCCAAGACCTGTGTAAATAAAATTCTATAAATCATATTTGTATATCACTGATATATATTATATTTCAACTTCTTGGAAATACGCTCTTCCAATCTCAACGCCGCGCCGTTTCCGTCTACTCAAATCAGTCCGAGACTCCGAGAATTGAAATATGTACGGGAAGACGAGAGCGCATCGAACGCTTTCTAGCGACCAAGTACGGCATGCCGGTCCTGATTCGACGTTTCAATGAAATGCGAATACGAATGAGGCGAAATAATTTTAACTCGACTGTTTTCTGTTGGAATTTTATTCAGATAATGATAAATATTATATTCGCCTCCTAGTTAATGCTTTTTCAAAATCGAAAATGCGATGTTTTCGTTGTTCGTTCCACCTCACAAATTTTAAGAGATAAATGTTGCTTAAAACGAATTTTTGTCGTATTTCGTACTTTTATAGACGAGGATATCGAATATGATAGTACTTATATGAATTTCCTCCCATTTCCACTATTTCCCGAAATTTTTAGCCGAGAAACCAAATGCTGAACAGTAGCCGCTAAACTCTTATAGCAGGCTCAACACATCTCAGGGTCGGCAAATGGGATTATGCCGTACCTGAAATGCCTCGACTCGTAGGACACGAGGAACGATCGGATCGGGGATTGTTTTCGTTTGTATTGCGGGATGCGGCTACAGGAGCCTTCAGTGTTCGTTTGTTTGGCTCTTAACGGGGTGAGTGGTTGGATCGTTTCTTCCAGGAAATTAATTATTTTACGCGAACTCAAAAAATTCATATTCTGTTAGAGATGTGCATAAATCATGTATTTGACAAAAAATGGAGTAAAATGAATGGTGATTATAATGCAGAAAAAAATAATATGCAAGGCATTTGAAAAAATGAAGAAAAATCGATTTGAAATTCGTCATGTTGATAGTCTTTTTGTGGACTCTATATGCTGGAGATGCTTTATTATAGCTGGGTAGGATACTTTGAAGTCTTGTCTTTCAATCCATATAAAACTGTTATTGGTATATGCAAGGGTTCGTGAAATATAATTGGATAACATAGCCTCTACAAGTATCATTTTTTGTCAAAATGGCCAATAATTCGAAAACTATCGAATAAAAATATGTGAAAAGTATACGAAAGCATGCAGGAAGTTTCAGAGAATTGAAAAACACTATTGAATATAGGGTGTCCCATTTGAAAAAACAAAGTCACCCGCTATTCCTCTTTTGTGGGCCACCCGATATATTCGAAAATATTTTTAGGATGTGGAGTATATCAAGTCTGCATCAAAAAATTTTGACAAACTCAGTCCGTTACGCGTATATCGTCCATTGCGGCACTAGTGGGACTCCCTGTATATCTGCCGACCCAAGATAAAAGTTTACGAGCCGCCACTGGTGTGTAATCCTGTAGAGTGTGCAGTTTGTTAATCTGGTAATGCAGAATTAAAAAACTACACAACAAAATTTTCTATATCTATATTTTTAATGCTCTCGGGAAAAAAATGACTTGCAATCCAAAATACCACCTCTCATTCAACCATTGCTTTTCTAATCCTTTAATGCAAAGTTGGAAAATTTTCGAAGCTATCCCCCCCAAAAATTTGGCTTCGGCCCGTCCCTGATTCAATAGTAATTGAGTTATGGTTATTTTTGGTTATAAATGAATAAGCAAGTATGTCAATTCCTGAAAGCTTTATAGGTCCTACATTTCATTTATTTGATCTTATGAACAAGGAGTAAAATAATTCTGACTGTATAGTAATATATTAGTTTAAAAAATATTCATACATTACTACCACAGTAGGTTTATACAAATAAAATTGAATAGGTCAAACATATGCTTCACATTTATCATTCACCTGTTCTAAAATAAGACACAAACTCCTGGAATATGGAAAAAACCGATGTATTCTGGTTCAATATAGCCTATTTCTACTTTCGACAAAGGATTGATAGGAATGAAAGCTCCAGTGACACATTTCAATTCATCGGAATCTGAATTCAACTACGGTTGAATGCAATATAGTCATATTTCTTCTTTTTTTCAGCTTTTTCGACTTTTTTTTTTCTGAAACGTGAAAACGATCAACAATAATCATTTAGAGACCGATGATGGCCATCCAGAACCCGTTGAGGTACTTACGAAAATCGTGCAATTTCATTCTGCAAGTTCTTTCCTCATAATTCCTCGAAAATCCTACCTGAACCATATTTTCCAGTCGCTTTCGTTAGAAGATCGTATAAGGAAGCCTTTTTTTGTCCATTTACACATTCCAAATAAATTTTGAGCACCAAAAACGATACCGAAACTAACCAAAAACTTCTGGGGGACCGGAATTTCGTTTGAAATCTTACTGAACGGCCAGATACCTGAAAAAATCTTCGTTATCAAGTGTAAAAAGGTCGATTAGTACTTACTTTCACTTTATTTATGCTTATGAAACGATTTTTAGTCCAATTGAAATTTGCCGTTCGTACTCACGCCAAAAGTCGTGAAAGGAAAAAATGACACTTGCACAAAATTTCTCATATCGACGGGAAACTTCTTCTTGTGGAATATCTTCGATACTTTTTCTTTGATGTAAACAAATAAACTGGCAACGTCGTTTTGTCATTAACGATATTTTCTGTAAGCGCACAGACTTTTCATCAGATGCACCAACTCCTGAAAACTAAACCATGACCTCCTATGTGATCAAATGAAAGTGAATGGAGTATATACAGGGTGTTTCACCATAAACTGGACAAACATATATCGCCGTGTAGGTGCCATCGAGAAAGTCATTTTTGCCTCATGACATATACCCCGTTTTCGACACATAATCGAGATACGGAAAACCTGCAAAGTCGGAATTTTTTTCTCTCGGTTGCCCATTCGGAAAGCATAATCTCAACCTACTCGATTTTCTAAGATTTTCCGTGAAAATTTTTTTTCAAATTTCGAACTCAACTTTTTTTTTACATGTCTTCAGTGAAGAAAAATTTCGCCCAAAATTTTTGGAATTTTCCATGGTTGACCTATCTTTAATTCTGAATACTTGGGTGAAAACAGATTGAAAAAATATCAATTAGTTTTCTTTTTGTAGCCTTCCGAAGATTACGCTAGGTGTACTTTCGTAATTTTTATTTGAGAAACTGGAGGCCGTACAAAGGTCAAAATTGTGCTGCTGGGCTGCCAGAACGACCCAGATAGAAATATGAAATTATAACGAAAAAAAATTTTTTTCGAAAAAATAAAAAAAAATGTAAAAATTTTTTTTCTTATTTTTTCAAAAAAACTTTGGTAAGGTTCGAACTCTACACTCTCGATTAACTAGTGTTGCTTTGGTAACGGAGATTTATAGGATTAGAATTAATCCAATTCATACTCGTAGAGTTCGATTCCTACCAAAATTTTTTGAAAAAAATTTTTTTTTGTTTATAATTTCATATTTTTATCCGGATCATTCTGGCAGCCCATCAGCACAATTTTGACCTCCGTACGGCCTCCAGTTTCTCAAATAAAAATTAAGAAAGTACACCTAGCGTAATCTTCGGAAGGCTACAAAAAGAAAACCAATTGATATTTTTTCATTCTGTTTCCACCCAAGTATTCAGAATTAAAAATAGTTCAACCATGGAAAATTCCAAAAATTTTGGGCGAAATTTTTTTTTTCACTGAAGACATGTAAAAAAAAAGTTGAGTTCGAATTTTGAAAAATTTTTTTTACGGAAAATCTTAGAAAATTGAGTACGTTGAGATTATGCTTTCCAAATTAGCAACCGAGACAAAAAAAATTCCAACTTTGCAGGTTTTCCGCCATATTGAATTTTTTTTCGCAAAATTTTACACCACAATTCAATTAACCCCTCAAAAATACTGAGATTTGACCAGTAACCGTTATTTCAAATGTCACGCATAACTCACCACAGTAATCTGAATATTGCTCAAAGTTGACATTAAACACCCTGTATCTCGCTTATGCGTTGAAAACGGGGTATATGTCATGGGGCAAAAATGACTTTCTCGGTGTCATCTACACGGCTATATATGTTTGTCCAGTTTATGGTGAAACACCCTGTATACCTATATATTCTTTTGAAAGAGAGTATTACATACTTTTTTCTAAAATCAAACAATATATGGCACGTGTGAGGAAAAGGCGACAAGGAACAGATTGTTAACAAGCTATAATAAAAAAAATCATTTTTTAAGACAAGCTTTTATAATTACAACTCTCATCCGCCATATTGAAGCCGCCATCTTGAATTCCTCAATTTTTAAAAATCGTAATTTCCGACCCAGAAAACCCTCAGATACCAATTTTGAATAGAATCGGATCATAATTACAAAACTCGTCCGCCATATTGTAGCCGCCATCTTGAATTCTTCAATTTGGACAGAAGAATCATCATTGTCGAACCCAGATACCCCCAGATACTAATTTTGAATGGAATCGGATGATAATTACAAAACTCATCCGCCATTTTGGAACCGCCATTTTGTTTTTTTCTATAAAAAATATTTCATAATGCATTGTCACCAGAATTATGTACACCTGCCAAATTTCAAATCAATCGGACGATTAGAAGTGTGTCATATTCAAACTTGCAAGATTTGATTACAGACAGACAGACAGACACCGGGACAGGTGAAACTAAATAAAAGCTTGTAATAATAAACAAGCTATAATAAAAAAATCATTTTTTAAGACAAGCTTTTATAATAACAACACTCATCCACCATTTTGAAGCCGCCATCTTGAATTCCTCAATTTTGAAAAATCGTAATTTCCGACCCAGAAAACCCCCAGATACCAATTTTGAATAGAATCGGATCATAATTACAAAACTCGTCCGCCATATTGTAGCCGCCATCTTGAATTCTTCAATTTGGACAGAAGCAGGCCCGCCGCTAGCTGTCTGAGCGCCCGCGTGCAAATACTGTTATGCCGCCCCCAAGAGGGCGCTACATCAGAGAGCAATTCTGGGGGGGTAGTGGCAACTTTTAGCGAGAAAAATCATATATACACACTCAAATATTTATCTAAGAAAATTTCACTCTTCTCGCTTTTATATTTGCTTAATCTGTGTTGGAGCATAGTGGATCTTAAATAATTCTTGATAATTTTTAATTTTGAAAAAGATCTTTCTCCAGATGCAACTGAAACCGGCAATGTTAGTAGTGTTCTTAGTGCTATTGTTATATTCGGAAATGTAGAAATTAAGTCATTGCCAAAAATATATTGTAACAGTGATTGTGGATCCTTCGATTAGAGTTCTGCAAAATGCGATTTTAGTGCAATAATTTTATTAAACAAATCAATACCGTCAATGTCTGATTCATTAGTAGCATCATCTTTAAGCTTCAGATTCACTAAATAATTGGAATTTAATTTTTGATCGTTACTGTTCATACACCACGGAACTGTTCGAATCGAATCATAGACAAGAGACAAGTTTCAATTTCGAATGCAAAATGCAACTGATCCTAGGGGGTGTATATTCCGACAAAGACCTTCATTCTGTTTTTATCTTTATTTTCATAATTCTCTCTTCAAAATCACGTATCTACCTAAACTCGGCTAGTAGAAAGGGCGCAATTTGGTAACAGAGGGTTTTTTATGACATGCAATAATTGGCATAAACGATACGGCGACACTGAAAATATTCAAAACTACTACTACTACCTGGTTGTAATATTGGGAAAAAGAACATCTGCAAATTTTTCTCGTAGAATATTCAACAAAATCAAGATGCCGTAGGAACTTTCTGAATCGATGTTTCTTTCAGAAAATTTTTCCCGAGGGCGCAATTCGAAGTTCCGGGAGGGCAATTTATCGGATTATGTGAATTTTTCGATCTTGAAGTTTTATGCCATGACTGGATCTGGGCGCTCTCAGTATTTCGCCGGGGGGGCACCTGCGGAACTTCGGGGGGCGGCAGTGCCCCTCCCGGAAATATACCTGAAAGAAACACTGCAGTGAATTCACTGAATTCCGTGGATATACGGAAATTATCGATGTTGGCCGCCTGTCCTCCCAATCCTTCAGAGAAAAAGTCTCTCTAAGGGGGATGGGGAGACCTTGCCGCCCCCAATGTTGAACGGAGTTGGAGAAATTTCAAAGCAGTTGGCAAAGTATCGATCGCATATGGCAAAATTTCTATGTTTCTATGACAGTTGGCAAAATTTTAAAGCAGTTGGAGTTGGACAACCGCCACCCCTTTTTTCTCCTCCCCCGCTTACCACGTTGTTTGTCCCCTCCAAAAAAAATTTCAATTTCACTGGATTTGCCGCCCCCCTGGACGTGCCGCCCTTGTGCCGGGCACGCCTTGCACGCCCGTTTACGGCGGGCCTGGACAGAAGAATCATCATTGTCGAACCCAGATACCCCCAGATACTAATTTTGAATGGAATCGGATGATAATTACAAAACTCATCCGCCATTTTGGAACCGCCATTTTGTTTTTTTCTATAAAAAATATTTCATAATGCATTGTCACCAGAATTATGTACACCTGCCAAATTTCAAATCAATCGGACGATTAGAAGTGTGTCATATTCAAACTTGCAAGATTTGATTACAGACAGACAGACAGACACCGGGACAGGTGAAACTAAATAAAAGCTTGTAATAATAAACAAGCTATAATAAAAAAATCATTTTTTAAGACAAGCTTTTATAATAACAACACTCATCCACCATTTTGAAGCCGCCATCTTGAATTCCTCAATTTTGAAAAATCGTAATTTCCGACCCAGAAAACCCCCAGATACCAATTTTGAATAGAATCGGATCATAATTACAAAACTCGTCCGCCATATTGTAGTCGCCATCTTGAATTTTTCAATTTTGACGGAAGAATCATCATTGTCGAACCCAAAAACCCCCAGATACTGATTTTGAATGGAATCGGATGATAATTACAAAACTCATCCGCCATTTTGGAGCCGCCATTTTGGAGCCGCCATTCTGTTTTTTTCTATAAAAAATATTTCATGATGCATTGTCACCAGAATTATGTACACCTGCCAAATTTCAAATCAATCGGACGATTAGAAGTGTGTCATATTCAACTTGCAAGATTTGATTACAGACAGACAGACAGACATCGGGACAGGTGAAACTAAATAAAAGCTTGTAAAAAGAAATCTGTTTCCCGCTTCAAATCTAAGTGTTAGCAGAGGAAATGACGGGATTGTAAACAGGGTACCATAACAATTCTGCGTATGATACACGAGAGAGAACAGATGAAAAACTCTGGTAGAAAACTCTGTCTCCCCGTGTATGTGTAGTGATACTGAATTTGTTAAAAAAATATCCATGTTACAGAGCTTCTTGTACTTGAAAACTAGCCTTTTCATCGAACTGGATGCAAGTATCTTGAAATTATAATATCTGAAACAAGATCAAAGAAGAAACACCGAGACAGAAGCAGTAAAAAATACTTCACCTGCTGATAAAAAAAACCTTTTCACGAAGTCCCAACTCTCTCTTGGATCGGAGGATCTTTCGATCAGGTCCGATCTTCCAAGTGATAATTCTTGTGTTCGAAGAACGCTACAGTTGTTGGGGGATCATCCACCATAGATTTAAAGCCGTTATTTTATAGAAAAATTAGTAAAGAAGCTAGAGCAAATTTAAAAAACGAAGTGAAAGAAAAGTGGACAGAGCACTACAATTTCATCATGAAAAACATTGATGAAGACCCGGAAAATTTTTGTCCTGCTGTGGAAGCATATTTAAATAATATAAAAAGACATGCTTGTTCCAAAACATCTCTACTGTCTGGTCTTTACACAGCGTTCAAATATAAGGGGGCTGCCAGAAGAAGTAGCTCCGGTGTCAAATGTCGTCGAAGGGGAAAAAATATACCAGTACCCATAGACTAACTAACTGCCAGTACCTACAACCAACATCAGTTAGTAGGACGAAGAGAAAAGCTCATGCGGCAGCAAAAAGGCAAAATCGGAAAGAATGCCCTCTGATGTTAAAAAGAGGCAGAAAGCACCTCATTCACTACAAGAGTGCTTAAAAAAATATTGCACTAGGCGTTGATTAATTTAAAAAGTGAACAAAAATTGCGGCTCCACTTACGTCTGCAATAACATATTTTAAGCAATTAAGTAAATAACACTTGGAAATTATTTACGTTATATTTTATATTTCATTCAGTAAGAAATTTATGTTTTTTCTTACTCTTGTGTACATACATTCATGTATACATGTATATATGTATACATATATGTAGGTATGCTTATTTTGCCCAATAAAATAGATTTCATTTGGAAATAATGTAGGTACAGACATTTTCATTGGATTTTAATCACCCATCTTACTATTTTCTTTCGAACCTGAATTTTTCACTGAATTGTACATACCGACCAATAAAATATGTTTTTTCGGCAACTGTCCGGGATGTACCTACCCACTTCCCGGACGCTTTTTCTTTGAGAAAGTAGCATTTCCCGGCCTAGTCCGGAAAGTATGTACTTTCTCCACGACTTCCACAGAATACAGCTCTTCCAACATCGAATTTGACCATAGAATGTCAGTATTCCATCACTTGATATTTACTATTCATTCTACAACACTTTTATCGATTTCAAGTAAATAACCAGTTATGACCGCGGTTGTTGTTCAGTTTGGTCCTTGGTTTTCGCCCTTTATAGATTACCACCAATAACCAACTCGAGCTTGAGTATAATCCTTGTTTTTTAAGCATTCTCGCACAGTGTGTGAGAATATTCATTCCGTGACACTTTTGAAAACATAGAGAATAAATCTATGTGTCAGCCGCTCTAATTGTCATATTTATTGCGGTTTTCGAAACGTCATAATTCATTCTAGTATTAAAAGATTAATTATCTAGCTTTGAAACAGTCGTGGAGAAAGTATTGTCTGTTACTCGGTTAGAATGAAAATCCGATACTCGTGATTCCTCAGTCTCGCCTCCGGCTCGCCCTCGGAATGATTCACTCGTATCGGATTTTCATTCTGCCCTTATTACAGAACATACTATTCCGGACTAGGCCGGAAAAAATCAGGTCATTGTTGTCATTGTTGTCATTGTTATGATCATCACAATAGCAACGTAATAACGGATGACAGTTCTGTTCTGATTCATTCAAATAAGAATCAAAATGAATAATAAAGAAATGTGTCGTCCCATTGATTTGTTATTCTACACGTTTGCCGAAAAAATTTTGTACGCAACACGCCCGAAAATAGTTTTTTTGGACTCACAGACTTCCAGGACTCGCCTCCGGCTCGTCCTAGAATTTTGTCTTTTCGTCCAAAAAAACCCTATTCTCGGACTTGTTACGTAAATTACTATTTTGAACTCACAGACATCCAGGACTCGCCTCCGGCTCGTCCTAGAATTTAGTCTATTCGTCCAAAAAAACCCTATTTTCCGGACTTGTCACGTAAATTACTATTTTTTCAAATCGAGAAAACGTTATACAGAATAATTTCTGATACTTTTTTGGTATGCCAAAGAAGTATGGCTAATCAATGTTGTATACTGTTTTTTTAATGGAACATTTCTGTATATCCTGTAGATACAGGGTCCTGCAATAGTGCGAAAATCTTCCATATCTGCCGAACCAGACATCTCAGAGATTTCGTTGGAAAGTAGACCTCTTGTACCTTCATTTCTGCATCTCAGGAAATTATTTTCTGATATACAGGAATACAGGGTGTCCCCGATGAATGTTATTCAACAAATGGATGTTGTTTCTAATGGATCACCCCATATAATTTCACATATTTTCAATGACCTCCATTACCTCTTTCATGATGCAAAATATTAGAGACATTTTTCCAAGGGTACAGATCTCATTCGAAGAAATTAAACAAAAAGCAGTTCAGTAAAAGTCTTCTGACAATTTCCAGAAGCGATAGTAACATGAATTTGATCTGAAAGTTTTTTAATTGAAGGATTTGCCTTGACACGGTTCCCAAACGATCAACCATCAACCTGTCATATACAGGGTGTCCGTTATTAAGGTCCAAATATGAAGAACTTCAAATTATTATTACTCGATTTTTCGAATGTAATACACTGTATTTTTTTACAATAATGCAGACAATTGATTACCTTACATTTTCTCAGAAGTAACCTTAGGATTATCTTCACTCCCGCATCCAGCAGACACGAAAAACTGATATCGCAACTGAAAATTTTATTCAAATAATAAATAACGGACATTCAAAAGAGGTTAAACAATGAAATAAAACTAAATGAATAATTATTGACAAACTTTAAAACCTTCCCAGTATCATACTTCCTGAGCATCAACATAAAAATTATATATTTTTTTCGTAAAAGCAATACATATTGGTTAGTAGCAGTGGCGGTTCTACTATACTGCGAAACCCCGCGGCGCGGGGGGCCCGGATGTTACAGGGGCCCGTAGGGCCCACGCGGATGTGGTAACAATATACAGGGTGGCCCACCCCAGACGCGGTTCTCCTTTTGAGGCAGTAAATGAAGGCATTTTGAAAATTTTTTTTTGTGAAATGTAAAGGACAATCAGATGCACAATTTAAAATTGTTTTCGCATATACAGGGTGTTCGATAACAAAGATATAGACCATAGTGGCACTTTTTTAAATGAAATACCCTATTATGAATTCAAAAATTGAATGGCAAGCTGAAATAATGATGAGTTTATAAAGACCATTTTATGCCTTAAAAGAACCATTGTAGAGAAAATGGCGAAAAATCGAAAAAAGGAGTATTTTTAATTTGCAATTAATGAATAAATCCTTCAATCCAACGAGACAGACAATGTTTTTTCGTGTAGATATATTGGCTACCCTTATGCATAAGGAAAAAATTTAACTCTGGAATATACTGAGTGATCATAATTATTGTTCAAACATTAACTACAAATAATAGTCAAGAACTTTCTTATTTCAAATGGCACACCCAGTATTTCTGTACCTTGTTGAACGCAAAAATTAATATCGAAACTACCTTCATTGGGTTTTCCTATACCTAAACCGAATAGTTTCCAAGTAATTTCTGATTTTTAATTCAACTAGTTAACCTACTATTATGATTAGCGATATTCATAGAAATACTTGGAAATATTTGTGGGAAAATGCTTACAATATTATTTGAAATCTGAAGAACTCATCTGAAGATATCAATAATGGTGTTGCAGTCACGCAAGATTTATTATTCCTTTAAAAATGATTATCTACTGTTTTTCTGAATATCAATTCTTTTTTCAATTATTTTCAAATTAATTTCGCCTAGAAGGTATAAAGTGTCATTATCATTCAATCTTCACCGGAACATGCCCTTAAATTTTTCTTTATTCCGATCGTTTTGATTTGAAGTTAAGCCATACGTTCAAAGAATCATGTAACAAACGATTCATTTAAACAAATATTTGCTCAGTGCTCCAGTCCAACATTTTCCCTATTCTCTACATTTTCAATATTTTGAAGACTTTTCGAGATTTTCAAAAGAGATCTGTGATAGTGAACCTGTGGCCAGAGAGTGAGTTGAGTACCGAGTGGGACGAGTTTCACCAGCATAAGGACATTCAGTAGTAAGGTAGTATTTGAAGGTATTTTGTACAAATCTTTGAATCTTTGAGTCTTCTAATACTCAATTCAACAATTGGAGATAACAAGTATGAAGAATCAAAGGTTCATCGCCTGAGCAAATATTTTTTCAAATGAATCGTTTGTTACATGATTCTTTGAACGTATGGCTTAACTTCAAAACGATAAGAATAAATAAAAATTTAAGGGCATGTACCAGAAAATATTGAATGATAATGACACTTAATACCTTCTAGGCGAAATTAATTTGAAAATAATTGAAAAAAGAATTGAGATTCAGAAAACAGTATAGATAATCATTTATAAAGGAATAATAAATCTTGCGTGACCGCAACGCCATTATTGAGATCTTCATATGAGTTTTTTAGATTTCAAATAATATTGTGAGCATTTCCCCACAAATATTTCCAAGTATTTCTATGAATATCGCTAATCATAATAGTAGGTTAACTAGTTGAATTAAAAATCGAAAATTACTTGAAAACTATTAGGTTTAGGTATAGGGAAACCCAATGAAGATAGTTTCGATATTGATTTTTACGTTCAAAAAGGTACAGAAATACTGGGTGTGCCATTTGAAATAAGAAAGTTTTTGACCATTATTTGTAGTTAATGTTTGAACATTAATTATGATCACTCAGTGTATTCCAGAGTTAAATGTTTTTCTTCTGCATAAGGGTAGCCAATATGTCTACACGAAAAAACATTGTCTGTTTCGTTGGCTTGAAGGATTTATTCATTAATTGCAAATTAAAAATACTCCTTTCTTTTCGATTTTTCGCCATTTTCTCTACAACGGTTCTTCTAAGCTAAGGCATAAAATGGTCTATATAAACTCATCATTATTGAGCTTGCCATTCAATTTTTGAATTCATATATAGGGTATTCCATTTAAAAAAGTGTAACTATGGATTATATCTTTGTTATCGAACACCCTGTATATGTAAAAACAATTTTAAATTGTGCATCTGATTGTCCTTTACATTTCACGAAAAAAAAATTTTCAAAATGTCTTCATTCACTGCCTCAAAATGAGAACCGCGTCTGGGGTGGGCCACCCTGTATATACCTGAAAACAAGGGGCCTTGGTACAATTCTCGCGGGGGGGCCCATAAATCCTAGACACGCCACTGGTTAGTAGTGTCTATACTGTGATTCGGATCTAGGCAGTCGCGACCCGGCAGCCGCGGCCGTATGCCGCGACCCATGCCACTGCTGGGCGGCGCTGCCAAAAGCTTTCGGATACCAGCGACCCGGCGATGACTGTCACAGTGTCACGTGCAGGTGCAGTACTCAGCGAGAAACCAGTGCGAAGAGTTGTGCATTTCGGTCCTGTTTTGAATAGCAAAATTTTCATGAATCAATTTTAATTAATTAATTTCAACTATATCTGACAATTTAAACAAACGGAAGCGTTCTATTGAGTTTTTCCCCATATGCTCCCATATATTATCTCGAATAACATTATCTTTATAAGTTTCGAGTCGAGAATCGTAAAGCAGTGGATTTTGGGCTATTAGTTCTACTAGGAACTCTTTATTTTCATCGGTAAACGCTGCCATTCTATACAACACCAAAACACAAGAGCAATCAAGATGAGTGAGCAGCGCGACCAATGTCGCGCTGTGGCCACGCCTCCCGGTCGCGTTGCACGGTCGCTTGTATCGGAAAGCGTTGTATGCAAATCCGTTTGAGCGGTGCAAAGCGACCACGGTAGTAGCTGCCATGTCGCGACTGCCTAGATCCGAATGCTACTTTAAAGCGGGTCGCTAGTTTAATATAAAATCATGAGAAATTCTCTAGATGTGACCCTGTTGAAATTAACCTATGTCCGACCACTGGCGAATTCACCCTATGGCTATTACAAGATCAAAAAGTGGCTTAAACATCTCAAGTTGGAGGAACAGCGGGATTTTCATGTTTCCATAGATATGATGACCTGTCACAAAGAACAGAAACACAGGAATTTTTGCCGAAATGCCGAGTGAATCGGATTTTGACGATTAGTTTCATACAGTGGCGGCGCGTGGATTTTTATTTTGGGAGTGCACATGTTGGAGTTCGGGGGAGGAAAAAAAATTGAAAACTAACCTTCAAAACTCGCATTTGAGAGCAGTTTGCGACGTTCTTTCGCCTTATCTTGGGATAGTAATCAGAAAAGGGGTTAGCGCAAAAATCCGAAATTGTAAGTACAAGGGGTACCGTCTGCTGAAGTATAACGGAAAACTATAACCATTTGGAAAATGTTTGAAATGTCACTTGTTTCATCACTTATCACGGACACGAATTCTGAGGCAGCAATTTCTTTTTTAACGTGTGCATGACACACAGAAAGCATACAGTCCAATAATTCATTTTAATGTCTTTGGATGTTCCTTTAAATACTGTGGATTGATCCAAATGATCCATGTGTGCTGAATCTAATTCAGCCGAAAAATTAATAGACCTTTAAATATACCAGGATTTATCGAATCATTTCCTTCATAATGGCCACGTAATTGTGATTCGAAAGCACCACAAAATTTAATAAAGGTTATGATTTTCGATGAAATGTATCTGTTCTTTTTTACTTGCTCATAATGTTTATCGATATTCAGTCGGTAAGCACTGTTTAATTGTTGTCGAGTATCTTGTTTACCTAATAAATTAAAACCTAATTTGGCAGAGAAGTGTGTCTTGGAACTTTTATGTTTTTTAATTTTTTCTTCTAAATGGATTGAATCCTTGACACCGGATCTGGTCCATTCTTTTTGATCGTCACCAGCAAATAACAAACAAGGAAAACAATAAAGACTGTTACTAATTTCACAATAACCACATAACGATTCGGCTTTTTCATAAGTATCTATCTTAAAGGTTCTTTTATAATCGCGTGTTTTACATTTTGTTACATGCGTGATCGATAAATTCAGTTTTGGACGACCGCCTCTTTTGATTTTTTATTTTTCTTCTGATGTCAGCAAAGAAAAACGAATTGTTTTTAAATATAGTACGATGTACGATCAGATTCTCCAAATTTTGGGCCATACCCGTATAACAATTCGTTATCGATTAGATACAGGCTGAATATCTAAATGTCCGGCGCGATAACGAAAAATCGTTATCTTAACCAGCAACAAAACGTTATCAAAAACCTCTACCCCTCAGATACAGATCAAATAACGAAAACCTCTATTTTTGCGCTAAAGACTCAATAACGAATAACGATAACGTACCTATATTGTCAAACGATAACGTTTTAGTACAGGAATTCTTTATAGGGGAGATACGCATTTTGGAAGCAAGAAGAGAAACTTTGAAGTAAAAGAAGTCGATAAAGATACACAAACGATAATCGATATAGATTCTTGAACGATAATCGATATAGATTCTTGAACGATAATCGATATTTGACATTCATAAGAAAAATTGGAATCAAAACAAAATTTTTTGTATTCTCAGATGACTCTTCAATTATTTCATTTTGTTTCACTTCTAACCTCGCTTGTAACACTGATCGTTATAATGAAACTACCATAGATTTATTATTGTGAAGAATTGTTTCAAAGTTTCTTACCTCGATCGGATTCGAACCTGTGCACAGTCGACGCTTGCTTCTCTGTCATTCAAACATTCCAGCACACTAACAACTCGTCCAAGAGAACATTGAAAGACTGTGTGTTATTCAACAACTAGTGCAAAATGGATCAAAATAAAAAGAGAACACGGATTAACCGTCTTTCGAACGTAGAATCAAGATTCAATATTAGAAAAAAACGTAAAATAAAATCTCCGCATAATGAAGCTCATGAAAGTAATAGTAATGATGTAAATGATAAAATGAAGGAATATCAGTGTAAGTGTACTTCATCATGCATATTTAACTTGAACTGATAGATACCTACATAATAATATCCAGGTTTTAATTTATTTTCGTCTTTACCTGTAGGTATTGGCATAAACAATGATTGTCCCTCCAATGATGAAAGTACTAGCTCTGAAACACTAGTACCAAACATTATATTTGATGATGATGTGCCAACAAATGTACCATCAGACAAACCTGATATAATGGTTGAACTGAGGAAATGGTACATTACAGAGAATATTAAACTCTCAAGTTTATCAAAATTATTGAAAATTCTCGTTAATGTTGGAGGTTGGTCAGATCTTCCATGTGATGCTCGAACGTTTCTCTCGACACCAAAGAGAAGTACAGTGAATATAAAAACTATCGACAATGGTGAATACATTCATATTGGAATAAGTACCTTTCTAGATTCTTTCTTCTTGAATATGGGAAAAAAAATTGAAACAGATGAATTGTTATTTAGCTTCAATACAGATGGTACCCCTATAAGTAGTAGTGGTGGTGCTCAGCTTTGGCCGATATTAGGCAGTTTAGACAATTATTCTAATAAACCCATAGTTTTTATTGTAGGAGTGTATAAAGGCTTGTCTAAACCAGATAATTATAACCATTTTCTTCGAGAATTTGTAGATGAAATCAAACTTCTTATGGACCAAGGATATCATTATAATAGTAAAAAATTCAAGATATTATTCAGAGCTTTCATATGTGATGCTCCAGCACTAGCATCAGTCAAAGCTATCAAATCTCATGGAGGATATGGTGCATGCTCAAAGTGTTTTACAAATGGCATAAGTGTTACCACAGATAAAGGCTCTAAAAAGGTTGTATATCCAGAAATAACGGCTGAGCTTAGAACTGATGAAAGTTTTAGGTCTAGAAAAACTTTGTATGATGATGAGAATGATGAAAATCACCATATGAATAAGGAACCTAGTATTTTACAAGAATTGCCTATTGACATGATAAAATGCTTTCCCTTAGACAAAATGCATCTAGTGGATGAAGGGGTGATGAAAAAACTGTTGAAGCTGTGGTTGGGAAGACCAGCACCCTATAAATTGGGTGCAAAAACTGTAGAATTGATTAATACACACTTATACCATTGTGCAAAATATTTCCCTAAAGATTTTCAAAGATCTCCAAGATCACTTAAATATGCAAATTATTTCAAGGCAACAGAGCACCGAGTATTCTTACTTTATACTGGACCCCTGGTCTTGAAAGGCATACTGAAACCATCATACTACAAACATTTCATGAGCTTAAGTTTAGCAGTGAGAATACTTAGCTGCAGAGAATACTACAAGAAGTTCAATACTTGTGCCCAAAATTTGCTTATATACTTTGTGAAACACTTTGCAAAGTTGTACAGCATTCAAGAATTAAGTTATAACATACATGGATTAATACATTTAGCAGACGATGCAAAACATTTTGGGCCTTTAGAAGAAGTGAGTTGCTACAGATTTGAAGCATTCATTAAGAACATTAAGTCAAGTTTACACTCCTTCAACAGACCTTTAGAACAGATATATAATCGATTAATGGAGAAATTGAAAATTGAAGATCAGAATTATGATCCCTCTTCAGGAAATTCTGAAATTCCCAAACTGTCTCATTATTCAGAATCTGATAACACTTTTGGATCTTGTGAATACAGCAAATTTCAAATAAGAGCAAATTCCAATGGTAACAACTGTGTTATGTTGAATGACATGAATATTTTGAAGGTGCATTATTTTAAGCAATTAAATGAAGAAATCGTCTTTGGCGCAGAAAAATTTGTGATGAATGGTGTTCTAACTGATCAGCCCAATAACCTCAAAAGTTTTAATTTTTTCCTAGGTTATTTTGACTCTAATGTAACTGAATATTCCCTTCAGAATATAAGATGTAAGATGTGCTGTTTTCCTAGCCTAGTTAAAAATAATGAGTTTTTTGTAGTGCCATTAATTCACACTTTTTAGGAAAATAAACATATTTTCATTATAAGTATATTTTATTTGTATAATAAAGAAATAAATATGAATTCTAAAAAATAAAAATATCTGATATTGAGCTGACATCACAATCATCTTTGGTTGATTTCAACAAAAATTTTGTCATTACATTATTCGTTCTTCTTCTGCTTTTTCTCCAAGGCTCTTATCCTGTCAAAAGTGTGCTGCAGGAAATATCGCATTTCCTCCTCACATTCCCTATAGTTTCTATTTGTTGTTTCATGAATAGAATAGAATAGAATAGAACTTTATTAGGCTGTATAACAGGTAAGTCACAAATAGCAAACAGGCAAGCAATGAAAATTCAAAACAAAATTAATTCTAACTCTCTATAGAAATCTTCAAAATTATATGGTGGATGCTGAAACAGAAAATCTTTCAAAATCCGTTTAAGCCCTCTGGAGTCCAATCTGCGCCACTCTTCCGGTAGTTTATTATAGAGTTTCAGCCCTTCATCTTTCCTCATACCAGTATTGAGTCTAGAAAAAGGAACTGAAAGATTACTTTTACTACGGATATCATAATTATGACAATTCTCTCTCTTCTTATAATTCGCTATATTTTTTGATACATCGAGTATCAGTCTGATTATAAGTTCGGCCACAACAGTTAGAATATTGGTCTTCATGAACAGTGGCTTGCAATGAGTAATTGAACTCATCCCCTCCAATGCTCTAATTGCTTCTTTTTGAGCAAGCAACACCTCATCCAGATGGCAAGAAGTGCCCCACACCTCTATACCGTATGTCATCCTAGAATGGAACAGTGCATGGTAGACTTGTATGGCTGCTTTGTATCCAACTATTTGCTTTATACGTCTTATGGCAAATATGATAGAGTGCAATTTAGATTTTAGTCCTATACAATGGTTCCTCCATGTTAGACGATTATCTATTGTAATTCCCAAAAAGTTTGTTTCATCATAGTGTGAGGTTCTGTGAGATGAGAATATGATTGTTTTGGATTTATCTTCATTCAGGCGTAAGTTGTTGTAGCCAAACCAAGAAATTGCATCCTCCTTAATCATATCCTGTATACGCTGTAGTTCGCCAATATCAGAATGCCTTACTGCTAGGGAAGTGTCATCTGCATAGAGGACTGTGTGGCAGTCTAAACTTGTTGGTAGATCGTTGATATATATAACGAACAGGAGTGGGCCAAGTATGGATCCCTGAGGTACTCCCTGTTTTATCTGGGTCAAACCACTAACCTGTGCACCACAATAAACCATCTGTTTGCGGTTTGTAAGGTAGGATCCAAGCAAGGAGAGTGGGATGCCTCTCACACCATAATGCTGAATCTTGTCCAGAAAGATTCCGTGGTTCATGGTGTCAAATGCCTTTGACAGATCACAAAACTGTGTCGAGGTAAGCAGATGTTGTTCAAAGCCATCAGCAATGTAATCTGCCAGACACTTCACAGCACCGATTGCGGACCTATTCTGACGAAACCCAAATTGAGTTCCTGTGAGGTAGTTGTTTGCATTCATATATGATGACAGCTGGTTTGCCATGGCCATTTCCAGAATTTTCGAAAAAGTTGGTAATATAGATATCGGCCGATAGTTGTTTGCTTGTTTTGGGTCACCTTTTTTCAGTATAGTTATGATTTTGGCCATCTTCATTTTTTCAGGAAAAATACCTTCTTGTAAGCAACAGTTGATAATATCAGTTAGTGGCAGTGATATGTTGCCTGCTGTAGACTTAACCAGGTTGGAGCTTATTCCATAAATATCTTGGGTTGCTTTAGGAGCCAATCTTCTAATGTATCCTAGAGTTTCCATCTCAGTAACTGGCCCGAGGAATAGCGAACCAGAGTTTACTATTTTGATTTTGCTCAAATAGTTAGCAGGATACACAGTATTTGAGTTGATGGGTCCAGTGTCAGTAAAGAATTTATTCAAAGTTTGTGCAGTTATCTGACTCTCGTTAGGTTTCTTTTTAATTCTTCCTGTTTCAGTGTTTATAATGTGCCATGTAGTTTTTTGTTTATTTTGTGCTACCATAATTTCTCGCTCATACTGGGTTTGCTTTTCCTCTTGTGCTCTGCTCAAATATTTTTCTTTATACTTTTTGTAGATTTTAAGAATTTCTTCATCTCGAGCATGCATATATACCTCTCTGATGAAGTCTAGATTTTCCTTCATTTCTTTTAATTGCTTGGAGGGCTTATATTTAGGATTAGTATGTTTGAGATGAACAAGTGGTATGGTTTTGTTATAATGTAAACAAAAGATATTCAGAAAGTTATCAAACTTCTCATTAGCATCATTACTTCGAAGTACCTGTTCCCAGGCTTCTTCAGATAAACTGTTGTTGAATGCTTTGACATATTCAGGGGTCATTTTCCTGATTTTTTCTTTTGATTTAGTGTATTCCAGTTCTTGATCAATTTCAATGGTTTGAGCTAAATGATCAGATATTTGCCAACTATGGGTAGAAGCCCTAAAGTCTGAGATGTTGCAGAATATGTTGTCTATGCAAGTTTGGGTACCATTATAATGTTCTCTAGTATATGAGTAGATGGTTCTGTTTAACCCATAGCTAGAGAAAAGGTTTAGAACTTCCAGTTTCATGGGATTCTTTCCGTTAAAATCAACATTGAAATCCCCAGTAATAACTATGTTCGTTTTTGAATTATACACAGAGAAAACATAATCCAGAACTGTATGCCAAAACTCTGCAGTCTCTAGGGATGATCCTGTCCTATAATATGCTATAACAATTAGGTTTTGTTTGGGCAAATAAATTGCACAGATCTCATGAGACATTTCTCGGGACATTGCATTTATTTCTTCAATCTGCTCTGACTCCAGTTCATCTCTTAAGTATATACAAACTCCTCCATGTTGGTGTTTAGAGCGGGTATAGCAAACTGCCTGATAATATCCTCTTAAATGGTACAGATCTTTATTGTGTACATGCAGCCAATGCTCACTAATGCACAAAACTGATATTTCTAGGGGGCTGATAATATGTTCCAATCCTTCAAGTTTGTTTGAGATACCTTGAATATTGATATGCATGATTTTAAAGCATGGTTTGCAGTTTCTATCAGCTTTTGATGTTGTTATTTTTGGAGTGGATCTTCCACAGTTTGTAGAAAATGGTGACCCAGTCTAAAATTGAATCTACTGAAGGCAACGCCCCTCGGCCAAAACTTTG
The DNA here is from genome assembly GCA_910592335.1 of Adalia bipunctata. Taxonomy (NCBI): domain Eukaryota; kingdom Metazoa; phylum Arthropoda; class Insecta; order Coleoptera; family Coccinellidae; genus Adalia; species Adalia bipunctata. The sequence goes on along the minus strand of OU342949.1, from coordinate 5,110,660 downwards.
TGTCGTATATAACATCTTTATGCTCACAATCCACTCCCACAAGGAAACATTGATTGTCTTTAGATTTGTTTTTGATTTCTAGTAACTTCACTGAGATTCTTGGCAACTCGGTATCAAGCTTATCATGTAAATATTGTCTTATGGTATCTGGGGAAACACTATCCCTTATACGCGATACAAACAGCCACAGCTTTTTCTCTTCTGGATTTTTCGTTCGACTCAAGAAATTACAGTTATCGCTAACATTGTTTGCCTCACCTATGAGCCGCTTTTGTTTATGTTTTTTATGTGTTACCAAAGTATATTCGTCCTCTTTCGGAGTCTTCCTGGTTATTGGAGGTAGATATTTCAAAGCATCCGATGTTCTTTTTGTTGACAAATTCCCAGCTTGATTCGGTTTGTCATCTTTTTGAGGGTTATGTTCAGCAGCTGTCATTTCATCGTACTCGATGCTCGCTTGTTCAGTCGCCTTGTAGTACGTTCCACTTGGCGCTCACAATGCTCACGCTCACGACCGCTGTTTTTCCCATTCCTCCTGCTTGCGATCGTTGCAATCGGACGTACAAGTGGAACGGGCTTGATTGTGGACAAGCTTTGCACAAGCGCAATCCAGACAAATTTATGAAATAGTCAATGGAAATAAATTTAGGGATTCTGATATTAAAGTTTTTCATTCATTAAAAACTCAGTTATAAAATCTTTTGGTGAATTTTCTAATAAACTCAAAATCGAATGCAACCTGAAATGTCTTACGATGCCGTTGTGGGATATTTGATGAGTCGCAACGATCAGAAAGTACTTCGTCAAGTTCGGATGAAGAGTATAAAGCAATTTCAGAAAATTTAGTATTTCTCTAACTTCTCTGAAAATAATAAAATAAATAACCCAACCTCTGAGTCTGGATCTCGAATGCCAAATTATCATCCCCACTCCTCGAACGACCGCAAAGACCCACGTCTTCGGATGGGTCGTTGTGAGCTTGGCGTGAGCGAAAACAATGACGTCATCAGTGACGTGATCGCCGCGTTCAGAACGACCGTAGTCGCCATGTGGAACGGCTAAGGGAGCATTTTGATCGTTGTGAACGCCAAGTGGAACGCACTATTGATGGTTTTTTGGTTTTCTGTGTCCTTTTTATTTACTGTCTGTCCTTGTTTAAGTTTCATTTGCGTGTTTTGTTGCGAAGTTTGAATGTTTACGATGTTTACATTCTTTTTTTCACCATGTGCCGCATCATATGCATTCATTATTGGTTTTCCTTCTTCAAATGATTTTAATTTTTCTTTTAATAAAATTACATTCTCTTGGAGTATTCCATTTTTCTCCTGTACTTCCCTTAGGAGCTCCTTCAAGTATGCAACTTCAATATTCAAAACTTTGATTTGAACCTCAGAGTCCGAAGGATTCTGATTCTTACTTGTTTCGATGATTTGATCAGGATTAGCTTCAAATGTATGCTTGCATGTGCTTGATTTTGATTCAGCAGCCCTTGTTAAGCATGAAGGGTGGAATTCTTTTCTACACTTCGCACACTGGACATAATCCATAACTTTTTTGTTGCAATATACGCACTTAACTTCATTAATTTTGTCGCTTTTCGAGGAGCGATTTGTCTCGTCTGCTTCACTCGGCGCCATCTTGAATATTCATGCAACACTTCTAGATAACAAATGATTTAGTATAGAATCCTACATATAACTGCATTTCAACTTACCAAGCATACTTTTAGTTTGTATTAAATCTTTAATACTTGTCTTCTTTTCTCTTCCACTCCAATTTATTTGGCTTTGGAGGTCCAAACTGAACACATTTCCCACAATGTATTTGACAGCTGTTCTCAAATTTGAGCAGCTATATTTATACAAAAATTGTTTCTGAAAATAAATGTAGGTAATTACCTAATGAAGGAAGAAATTTTAACACACTGCAAAACTCACAAATCTAATAATGTTCTGTGGATCTTCTAAAACCTTTTCAAGTTCTCTTAGCGTTTCAATATTTGTCAACGGTAATGTTACCATATCAAATTTTGCTTGCGATCCCTTGAAGTTTTCCTGTTGTATAATTTGAGGATTAGATTCTAATATATTCAATATTTTATCCAGTTTCTTATTAATAACTTCTAGTTGAGTTTTAGAGGCAACATCCAAAACATCAGCAATCCCTGATGCTCCTGCTTCACTCATCACATCTTGTTCGGAAGTTGTTTTCGATGATACAATAACAGAATATTCAATTTCATTATTATTTTCTAAAACATATGGAGGGTCTGGGATCTGTTCATTTTCTGACTCTGAAGATGAGGAGTATTTTGCATTTGGTCTGATAACTCTTTTGATAGGGAGGTCCACTTCTAAATCAGTCGTATCTACTTCTGAATTTTCCATATACAATTTTTCAGCTCGTAGAGCTTCTTCATATGAATCTATAAAATATGTTAAATAATATTTGTATATACAGTTCTCACTATATTGATAACATATACCTACCGAATACTCTATCTGAAACTGGTCTCACATTGTATGCTTTCCATTTTTTATAAGGAAGTTTCCCTTTTTTCATATAATCCCTCGCTTTACTACAATCAAATTTGACCTGTAAGTGATAAGCAGATTAGGTACCTACTATAATTATTATAACAATAGTTAGACTTTTATCACCTCTAGGGCTGCCAGATCTCCGGAAACGAAAAGCGGGAGGAAAACTTCTCAATTCCTAACTCCACCCCCCCTAGGCAGGGATTATTATGACAAACAACAAATTTGCAGAAAGGCCAAGAGTTTCAGCGATCGTCAATCAGTAACCTATACATAATTCGATGTATCGTATATTCATATTTATTGATTAAATCAATGTAAATTCGGGATTACCTATCGGATTCCCGAAAAATCGGGAGGTTTCAAGCTCAGTTTTAAAAGCGGGAGGGAGTATGAGAAATCGGGAGACTCCCGCCTAAATCTGGAGGTATGACAGCCCTAATCTCCTCATTGGTTTCATTCGAATAAACTTACCTGACCATTTTGCACCCAATGGATGGGAATGCAACATATATCTTTGTTTTCAAATTCATAAATTCGAAACTGATTCATGATATTTTGATATTATTATTAACACAATAATAGCCTATGCCTAACAATCAACTCGTCTTTTCTACAACTAACCACTAAACTGACGAAACTGTCTCGAGACAAATCTGATCTGATTCTGAGGACTGAGCACTTGTGACTTGAGCAGCAGCAGACAGCAGACTGTTTCCAAGTTTCCAGAATCTGGTGGAACCGCTATTGGCGCTATTTATTACCTCGGCTTGTGGTTCTCATAGAGACTGCGCATAGAGGTATACTGCCAATAACCTAATTTTTCTCTAAAAAATGTATCTAATCTGTATCGATTCATCGTGAATTTTCAGTAAAGAATTTATTCACAGGACCGTATAAAATGAACAAAGTTTTTTGGTAGAGAAATATATCCGAATATCTTTATATATTCTTCACAGAGGCATTGAAAATAACCGTTAACGATTTTCTGAACTGAATTCGTAGCGAATACTTATCGAATCTCGATACAGAAATTGTTTGTTCGACCTTTATCTAGTCTTTATCGAATTTATATATTCGCAATCCTTATACTGAATACAGATTATCTTTAAAGTTTGGTGTAGATTCGATAGAGTTTTGCTTTAACTGTAAGGGAGTTATTCAGTCGTTACGATCGGATAACGAAATATTAAGACGATAACGAATTGTTATACGGGTAATTGCGCGAATACAACACCAGCATCTCACCCTCAGATAAAGAATTATCTCACCTACACACGACGTACAGGCGGTACAGGGTGTCTTATTATAAAATACTGGATGGCCATCCGTTATTTTTGATCACCCTGTAAATTTCAAATTAGCAAAGTTTTAGTATTTGTCCTGAATCGACAAAATTGACATATGTCAATCGCTTGTCAGATTTTTGACATATGTCTTGCTTATTTTGAATGGGACAGCCTGTAAATTTTGCAGTTTATCGATTTTCCTTAAAAATACAAATAATTTGATGTATCACAGGTAAACTTACGTTCAAAGAGTCTTGTATATGTTCTGTGGAGACAACCGAACATTTCCATAGAAAAAACTCTTCTTAAGAGACTCTCGACTCTATGTCTATGCACATTTCGTTTTCATTTTTGACCATAGATATAGAATACTACTACCAGGTAGTCTATGACTACTACTTGACACGTCTGGTACGGCAACACTGGGCTGGTGTGGTTGAATTTCCATCTCGAAAATTTTCAATTTATTAGGGTTTATTTCCCTCACTTAAATTTACATATTTTTTGTAATTTACAGGTAATATATTCAGAATATTGAAAGAATCGTTCAAATTTTTTAATTTTTTCCGTGAAATTTCAACTGAATGGTTAACTTGAGCTAACTACCTTCTCTTACATAATACAAAATTCTTTCATTTTGCAGGCGAAATGTTCGGTGTAATTGGAAGTATAGCGCCGGTGTTGGCCCAAAATGCTCAAATTTCTCAGCAGCGGGGTATGGCCACCTTGAAAGCAATTTCCATTCGGTTGAAATCTGTGAAAAACATCCAAAAAATCACTCAGTCGATGAAGATGGTGTCAGCTGCCAAATACAATCGAGCTGAGCGTGAACTGAAACAAGCTAGACCAATTGGGGCTGGCGCATCCCAATTTTATGATAAAGCCGAAGTAACTGCTCCAACCGATGTCCCCCAAAAATTATTCATAGCTATATCATCTGACAGAGGTTAGTTCTCTATTTCTTTCAAGAAAAACCGTTTGGATGATGAGCTTGAAATGTTATAGTTGAAAAATGATTGGAATCATATTGCAGGTCTGTGTGGTGCTATTCATTCAAATGTTGCAAAGATGATTCGTAATGAGCTTGCAAAGGATGATCAGAATACAAAGATTGTTTGTGTCGGAGACAAATCAAGAGCTCTCTTGGCTCGTGTGTATGGAAAAAATATAATTCTGGCTGCTAATGAAATAGGACGTCTGCCACCAACTTTCAATGATGCTTCCATTTTAGCTGATGCTGTTATTGCATCCGGCTATAAATTCGGCTCAGGAGAGATAGTCTATAATCGTTTTAAATCTGTTGTATCTTACAACACTCAGTCATTACCAGTTTTCAGCTTGAATTCTGTTCAGGTGAGAAAACAATATTGATTTACCCATTAATAATGAAGCTTTGTGATTTCATACGATTTATGGATGTAAACGATTGTTCACCTTGTAAAAAGATGTATTTTTAGGCTGCACCAAAATTATCTATTTATGACTCGCTGGACGATGAAGTTATCCAAAGTTATTTGGAATTTTCTCTTACTTCACTCATTTATTATGCACTCAAAGAGGGAGCTTGCAGCGAACAATCCTCCAGGATGACGGCTATGGATAATGCCAGTAAAAACGCAACTGAAGTTATTGATAAATTGACTTTAGCCTTTAACCGTACTCGACAAGCTGTCATCACCCGAGAACTTATTGAAATTATTTCTGGAGCTTCTGCCCTGTAAGACTTCTTTCGAAGAAGCCTGAAAGTTATCTTAAAAGCTAGTACATTTAATCAACTTATGATGAGTTTTATGGAAGTTTGACAAGAATCAAATAGTGTAAGCCCAAAGTCACTGATTAACATCTTCTTTCCAATTCTTTTTGAACTTTTATATTGTCTTGTATTGTGAACAATGAATAAATATCGAGATATATATAAATTTATTTGCCTAAAGAAATGAAACATTTAGAAAACACTTTTCTCCTTGATCTGCAAGTGCCATTTTCAACAAGGATTCAAGTAGGGTAATCCAGTTGTTTAAGCAGGTGAGTTGAGGTCCGTCAAATTCGCCGCAAGGTTGCCAGATCGGCAATTGTTCCGGTATTTGAAGAATAGGTCACAGTTCTTTCCTTCATTGGCACTTCGAACTAAGCAAACTGATTAAATTATTGAAATTCATACAATTTCTTTCAATATACTCTAAATTCCAAAAACTCTTCCAAACCAATTCTAATTGATTAAATTAGAATTTCTCAAGATCAATATAACGTGACAATAGATTGTGGCGACTTATACCACCGGAGTGCATAAGTCTGCAAACCGTACGCCGCACGTGCTCGGCAGAGGGCACCTCCCCTTAAGCGGGCCCGGATTCTGCGGTACCATATCCTTCATAGACCAGCCGCCAGCCGGTACCCTCGCTCGCTTCGAGCAGGGCAGCTGTAACATCTACGTCATTGGCAGGCCTCGCTCGCAATAGCCAATCTGATGAGTCCATCGTGAGCGAAGCTGGGAAGAAACGTAGCCCCATCCCGATTCATAATTGGTAGCAACACGCGATAAGATGAAAAACAATAAGGTGCAATATATGTTTCCTTTGCATTTTATTCAACGCTATACTGAGGTAAATTTCAATGAAGTGAAAAAAATTTCAAAATTCAGGCTAAAATAGATTAATGAATTATTTTCAAATGGAGTTCGTGAGTTAGGACAAATTTCATTGAAAAATGTGGAAGATATTTTCAGGTGGCGCTACCTTCCAATTAATCGCCAATAAAAATTACTCTTCCAATTCCTCAACTCATATAATTCTTTTCTAAATCACTTTCAAGAAACGAATTTGCACAATCTGGCAACAAAATACGCTTTTGACAGATGGACCCTTTTCAAAATTCTCAAGAAATAAGCCTACAGAAGAACTTTTTGCACAACTTGAAATACTCCAGTATGAAAATGTAGTAGTACTTCGAATCCTGTGTCACAGTTAAACCTTAAAAGAACTAACTCCATTCACAAAGTTAAAAAATAGAAAATTGCATTGGCAACATCTCTCAGAATTATTTGACTTTCACAAGTGCCAAACTGGGTTTTTAGTAAAAGAACTTGATAAACCTAAGTCATGGCCAACCGGGATACTTTATAAAAGTGAATGGAGTATTTATGCAGTATTGTAATTATATTTTCGCCTGTTTGAAATCCAATTTTAGTATTCGGAGCAATTGCAGCACTAGGGAAAGGGTGGCTCTAAGTAAGTTAATTCATAATATGGTATCAAATTATTTCGGAGATTGAGGCCTTTATGGGTGCCAGTGACAAAGATCAAAATAGTCCTTCAGGAACTATCTTCATTATGATCTATTAAAGATATTATTGAGATATGTATTTAATGAGAATCCTCCAATTGAATGTCAAGAGCTTCTCAATCACAAGGTTTAAAAATGAGAGTGTCTGAAACATCTAAAATATAATATGATAATTACAGAAGGTGTTAACAGAACAAATAAGAGAAATTTATTATATGTTACATTTCTTTTATACTGCTTGAATGCTGAATGATACTGCTGACTTTCTACACATATAATTCCAGAGTACTATTTACACATATGCATACAACTACTGAAAACTAACAATACTTGTAGTAAGAAATAGATAAAATACTCCTCAAACACTTAATGAAGAACGATTATTAGCCCAAAATTGTTGAGCGGAAAATACTAGAGTTGCTAGATATAATAATGCAGCTATCCAACAATTGTAGGCGTTCTGGAAATAAAATGGTTTCAAAAGTAAATCAAATTTATAACAACGTGAAATATTGGGTTATTTATTACCTGTGTATATCCTGCATCTATCTTCGAATAAAAATCTGACAGCTTCATACTTTCTTCAAATTCTACTTCGGGTAGATCTTCAGACAGAGCAACTGCTCCAAAGAAATAAAATACACCCATGAGACCCTGAAACATAATAGTTTGTCAGATTATAATATGTACAATCAGAATGAATTGTCTTTCTTACCAATTGGATAATACCCCAAATGCTTAGAATAATTCCACAAATTGAGAGTTTGGGGCCGCAAATAGGCATTGTGGAATGTGTATTAGTAATACTCGTCTTGTCCTACAAAAACTTTAAATCATGTGATTAAAATCAACTCAGTTTCCAAACATGAAACCCTACCTTACACTTTTTGACACTTAGAGGCTGACAAGAATGACAACCACAGATGATGGCAGCATTCATCCACATCAGAGACAGGTTTTATCAAAAATATCTATAAAAAAAGACTGATTCCGGTTGATCAGACTGATTTTGTAATATAAAAATTTAATCCTTCGTTTCTTGGTTTCGGATTTAGAAGGCGCGTTCGACCAATACATTTCCGTTATGCTAAACACATGGGACGGATATGTATTTATTTACCTTACCGAACTCATAGGAATTATTTGAAGTCATATCATTCTAATCGTTCATTTTTCACAAAAACAGATTAAAATAAAACAAAGTCTTTGATAAAAAAAAACGCACCGAACGCGAAAACCACAGAAGACTGGTGCTCTGTGTCTCACTTTCTTCTATGCACCAATGTGTTCTGTGGTTAACAGGAAGAAGTCATAGACAAACAATACAAAAAAGTATATAACAAATATTTTTTTTAAATATATTTCCAAATATTGCAAATATATATATAGTAATGATTTATTATATTTCTTGAACCACAAAATATGAGTTTTATAAGCGAGTTGTCACAATCCAAAGAATATTTGAGCTTCAGAAGCAGTGTTCCTCTAAAAGTTATAGTTGTGGACAATAATGATAAAAAGGTGAATCAGTGAAATATCTACCTCATAAAATAATTTTACTTTTGAATTTAAGGGGTGGAAAGTCTTTGATTGTGGACCAAAATCAATCAAATGTCCCCTTGTTTGTCTGCCCCCTGTATCAGGATCAGCTGATATATACTTCAAACAAGCCTTGAGTTTATCTTCAAAAGGCATAAGGGTTATTTCTGTAGAAGCTCCTGTTTACTGGAATGTGCGAGATTGGTGTGAAGGTTTTCGAAAACTTTTGGATCATTTAGGTCTTGATAAAGTGCATATTTTTGGTGCATCACTAGGTAATTTTAAGTATATTGATACATTTTTATTCTTCAGTTAAGATGTTAACCATTCACTCATTTTGCAATTATTATAATTCACAGAAGTTAATTTTCATCATCAACCGAATAAACCTAGGCATTTGAAATGAATTAATTTCCCAAATTCAAAAAAATCTTAAACAAAACAGATCATTTGTTACAATTTATCAGAGTTCTGCATTTACACTCATCATATTGATTAATAAATTTCATATTGATTTTGATTACATAATTATATTCAGAAAGGGGTTGTAGTTCACTGCGACCTTAAGGTCTTTTGTGCCCCCTAACAAAGCTGTTCTCACCACTGACTTTACAGCATGCCTTCCATTTCTGAAGATCTAATGAAATTTAATATATCGAAAGGTTTCAACGAAGCTAGTTCCTCACTCCTTCACTCTTCTTTGGGTTTCCTATTGATTTTGATGACATATTCTCATATCTCTTTAAATTAGTTACAAAATCAAATCTTAATATGTAACAACTGATTGAATTGACTATAATTGCACTGTTCAGGGTGGACAGATTTCGATGGTACTACAGACTACAGCTCCTAAACTATAAGAGATAGAGAAAAAGTGAGATACATGTCATGTTCTCTTTTTTACTGAAAGACTCAAGTTGCTAAGACGTCTAGTTTCTGATTTTGGTATCTGGTCCATTATTATAATTGACAAAACTACCGTAGGTATTATAGGATCTTCGAAATCTTTCGTGTATTTTTCAATGCTTTTCAGCGATGATATTGGATTTTTTGTATCTGCTCAAATTTTGGAGAAATAACAAAAGAATTTTTTTTTTCGAACAGAAGCCATTATGGAAAATGATATTTCCAAATTGATCTTCCTTCAACGATTTCGAAAATATATGAATACATGAAATATTTCGAGTTCATTATACATAATAATATATCGAAAATTTCGAAAAAACGCTTTTCGTTCAACAAAACCCAAGCTGGCTTTGAAACAGCAAACTGTCCCTGTTCACTTCCACCCAACTCGAGAGGCCATAGAATTCGATATCTCACAAGTATTGTAAGCTGCCAAATTGATTTAGAAAATATTAGCTTCATTTTACTCAAACCTGAAGAGCATTTAAATACTCGGATGATGATGAAAATATCCCAAAGTTTGATGTAACACGGTGATGACAGTAATGAATGCTGCTACGAGGGGCAAAAAAAGCTCCTTCAAGAAAAAATATTGGTTTATTTGAAAAAAAAAATTCACAACCAATGTTCAAATCGCTGTCCATTTGAGGAAATACATAAATTGCTTCTTTTGACGCTTTTTGTGGAATTATATATATATATTTCTGCGGCTTAGTTTTTCCAGGATGTCTTCCAAAATATATCTGTTATGCATTATCAGCGTCAATAATTTGCTTATATTAAACATTCTAGCATATTATAATTTGCATAATTCTCGTAGGGTATGATGTGATATAAATAAGAGAACTTAAGAAGCGCGAGACGATACAAACTGAATTGAATTGGACAAGTGAAAATAAATAAGACATGAAATTCTATCAGCGCCTCAGTTTTGAAGGCAGTGAATCAAAGCCAGCTTGGATTTTGTTGAACGAAAAGCGTTTTTTCGAAATTTTCGGTATTTAATGTTATATATTTTTGAAATCATTGAAGGAATATCAATTTGGAAATATACTTTTTCATAATGGTTTCCATTTGAAAAAAAAAATTGTCATTGCTCAAAAATTTGAGCAGATATAAAAAATCCAATAGCACCACTGGAAAAGGTGACTGAAAGATGAATTCATTTCGAGAGCCTAGATCATATAATACAGAAGTTATAGTCAATTATAATAATGGACCAAATACCAAAATCGCCCTCGTAGCTCGGAAACTAGACGCCGTAGCAACTTAAGGTTTTCAGCAATTTATGTTTCTCGAAAAAAGGGGAACATCACATGTATCTTACTTTTTCTCTATCTCTTATAGTTTATGAATTGTAGTACTAAACCATCGAAATCTAGCTACCCTGTACGAACTTAATTAACTACACCCAGCCTTACCGAACCTGAAGGACCCAAGGTTATTGGCTCATTATCTGAATGTTGACTTTCAATGAAGAACTCTCTTTTCCCTAACCAACCTGAGCCTAAACACATAGTCATTTCGTATTCTTGAAAATCTGTTATAGTTGACATATTCTAAATATTTTAGGTGGATATTTGGCCCAGAAATTTGCCGAGTCCACTCACCTGAATCAGAGAGTGGCATCTTTAATTCTATGCAATACATTTAATGATACCTCCATTTTTAATTCTCATGAATCTGCTGCTTTGTACTGGTTATTACCAGCCCTTGTACTTAAAAGACTGATTATTGGTAATTTCAAACCAAATAAAGTAGACTGTAATATAATGGAGGCTGCAGAATTTATGGCAGAAAAGGTGAAGAACTACACATTGTATGGTACCTATGATGAAGTAAAATATACCTGAATGTCTTTTTCAGTTGGAAGGTTTGAGCCAAATAGAATTAGCAAGTCGACTCACCTTAAACTGTTTGAAGGGATATGTAGAAGCTCATAAACTTAGAGACATTCCAGTAACAATTATAGATGTTTATGACGAATACGCTTTATCAAGTGCAGTTAGAGAAGAGCTTTACAAGTGCTATCCTGAAGCAAAAATTGCTAATATGAAATGTGGAGGTAATTTTCCATACTTGAGTAGATGTCAAGAAGTAAATTTGTACATACAGGTGAGTTTTTTCTTCACATGGAATACAACCAATCATCTTGAAAGTATACAGGGTGTCCCAAGTTCAAGTGCCTATTAGACTTTTCTGGAGAACTGGACATATTTGAAGTCTGAAAAATTGGGATCATGATATTGTTTGAAATTCCCTACCTAAAATATTTTTGGAGCCCGAGCACTTCCGGTTATACAAGGAGTGAAAATGAATTTGCTCTAAAATTGATTTTTCGATTCTTTTGTTTTTTTGCAAATTTTTTTTTTATAATAAATGCATTCATTGAGTTTTCAGTGTACACGGTATTACAGAGCATTCCATTCCCAATCAGCAACATGCTGGCGACGGAAGATTAAAATCTTGGTGTAGTGGTATATTCTCCTCTTACACTCACATTCAATACAATTTCACATAAAATATAATTACACAATATAATCTCACCTACAATATAAAAACATTTCTCAACGATAATTTCAGTATTACAACAATATAATCTATTATAAAAACACCACAATATAATAAAATATAATACAATAACACAATTACTTCAATACAACATAACATCAACAGCCATAATTCTCAAGAAACAGCGCTTTCTTTATTAATGTACTGGATCATATATCAACCTTAAACGAAGAATAACTATCTCTATTTTTCACAGTATTTGGCGATGAATTGAAAGTTATTTTGATTCCTTGTCTCATAGTTGTGGGTTTCACTAACTAAGCTGACCATAGTGTTACACTTTTGTTGGTTTATTTGAGTTTTGTAAGCGTACTTGCATTGCTCCACTTGCAAGTTTTCTGAAAATGCCAAGACGTAAATTATCAAACGCTGTGGCTATCGGAATGCTACAGGGTGGCCTAACTCAGGTTGTTGTAGCGGAAAGGCTCCAAGTCAGCCAAAGTGTGATATCTCGACTTTGGAATAGGTTCAGGGAGACAGGTTCCGTGTTGGAAAGACCAAGGCTTGGTGGGCGACGAAAAACCTGCTTAGGATCGTTTCATCACCGTTTCGGCGAGAAGAAACCGTACATCTACGTGTTGATTGTAGAATGCTACGGAATTCTCTTCAAAATCCAGATGGGGTCCAAGTTTCCATCGAAACCATCAGGCGACGTTTGAGAGAGGCGAATCTAGGTTTTAGACGTCCATTAACATGTGACCATAAGCGTCAAAGACAGGAATGGGCAATGCAACATATCAATTGGAACGATCAATGGCGTGGTGTCCTTTCCACTGATGAATCCAGATATGGACGATTTTCAGATTCTCGAAGAATGAGGGTATGGACAATCCCACGCATACCCCGTAATCGTCGCTATGTCCAAGAAGTCCATCCATTCCAAAGGGGTAGTGTTATGGTATGAGCCGGGATATGTTTCAACGGGCGCACAGATTTACACATTTGTCCTGGGAATATGACCGCCTTACACTATTGACTATAGGGAACATGTCATTGACAATGTTGTGCCAAGATTTCACGCTGCTATTGGTGAAACTTTTCAATTTCTAGACGATAACGCTAGACCGCAGCGTACAGCCATAGTTGAGAATGCGCGCGAGGAGCTTGGTATTCCACATTTACCAATACCTCCGCACTCACCAGATTTGAATTGCATAGAACATGCATGGGAGATGCTCCAAAGAAGATTATATAATCATTAACCTACCCCAGAATCCTTAAATGATCTGAGGGAGCTTCTGCCCCGTTTATGGAACCAAATTCCTCAAGAAATGTTCCACAACCTCGTGTGTAGTATGCAAAGAAGATGTCAAGCTGTTATTGATGCTTGTGGGGGCCAAACATTGTATTGATAGTCTTTAAATGCTTGAATTCTCTGGGAATAAAATTTCGTTATTTTACTCGATTTTTCTTGACCACCCTGTATACGCTGCAGACCTACAGGCTAAAATTAATTTACAATTTGAAATTATATTAATATGAATTTTCATCACGAAAATCTTATTTTAACTTCATTTTTCTGCAATTTAAGTCAATATCCCTAACTCATGTGGAGCAGTTTATTTTAAGGTCTGTAGAGAATTTCGAATATCATAATCCCAATTTTCAGATTTTAAATGGTATATTGTTTATCTTGATTACTCCTAGGTCTCCTGAGGAGACCCCTCTGAAACTACAAGCTTCGAAGCTTGTAACTTGTGCCGAGTTCGGAGAAGCAGTTGTGTTCTGTGTAGGCTTTGTTAGTGTGTCCTTACGCCACATTAGGCACAGCACTGTTGATTTTTGACCCAACAGTGAAATTGTGGCCCCTACCGTTCAGTTCTCCAGAAACGTCTTATAGACACTCGAACGTAGGACACCCTGTATGTTAATGTTTCACTCATTTGAAATGATTTTGATTGCAGATACATTTGAGACAATTTGACGATAATGATCTCTCACCTTCCAATATGCCTTTATTAAACAGATGCTGACGATTTATGTTTTTTTAAAGAATTTTTTTGACATTTTATTCATTCATAGAATTTTATCAAAAAGAAGTTATATTATATATTTGTATATTTTTGAGTTATCTGTATAAGTGTTGGTTATCAAACTTTTATGAGTTTGTCATATACGTTTAACAATAAAAGGAAATATGTTATTCTGTAAATATATTTATGGTTGTATTACATCATTTCCTTCTTTTCAAATTTTTTTAAGTATGAATATCAACCTTCATATAACACTGTGATCATTTATTTTTTCTTATTTGAGTAGGTTCATTTTTCTTATAATTTTTAGCTTCCTCTTCATCACTGAAGTATTCAGGTAACAGATTATCATTCGAAAGAGTTTTTTTGTAATTTTCCACTCCTGATGTTTTGGAATTATCCTGAGTTTTACAAATTGTGGAATAAGTGGTCATAGCCTGTGAAATATAAAGAGTGTAAATAAACAAATAATAATAATCAAAATTAAAGAACTTACCTGAGTAACTAAACTAGAAACATCACCCACATTGGATGGCAAAATTAAAGTATTTGATGATTTTGCTAACTTGTTGAAAGCAGCTACATATTGTTCTGCTATGGTTAAGGATGCAGCATTTGGTCCCAAATCTTCCTCTAGAGCTTTAGCTACAACTCTCAGAGCTATCGCTCTTGCTTCAGCCACTGCTTGAATAGCTGTGGCTTCACCAGAAGCTTTATTGATTTGTTCCTGCCGCTCTGCCTCTGAGGCCAAGATTCTTGCCCTCCTTTTACCTTCAGCAACGTTTATGTCTGCTTCCCTTACACCTTCAGACTCCAGAATGGCAGCTCTTTTCTTTCTTTCTGCTTCAACCTGCATTTGCATGGCTTCTTGAACCCTTTGTGGCAATTTTATATCCCCTGAATTCATGATAATGAATAAAAATTCAATTTTCACTGGGCCTTAAAGGTCTTGAAAATTCTTATCAAGAATGCAGAATTCAAAGAATAAATACTTATTTTGATGAAAAATTGAATCTGGAGATTCTTAACAAAGAACAAATAAGCGAGAATAATTTACATTCTATTGCACTCCTGATTTTTTTACAGAAATTCTAACAGAAAAATATGCTTTATATTGTGAGGTAGATACTGTTGGTAGAAGACTCAAAAATGTTAGGGCCAACAATACAATATCAAATAAAAGTTAATTTTTCAATTGGCATTCCTAGTCTGTATTTAAAACTGAAGAAATTAGTTATTTTTAAGAAGCTTCCGACTGAGGTAATAAATATATTGCATTATTTCTCTCATTATCAAATAAACCAAGCAGACACCACAATTTTCTGAATATTCTGTGTTGATAGGTGATAAGTACCATGACAATTACAATTGTCATTTCTCCCTAACATGTAATTTTTGGCAAGAGTTAATGAAAAAGCATTAAAAGGACTGACAGTTCTTACAATGAAAGAAGGATACGATTTTCTCCTCAAAACACACTTCCCGGGTAGTGAACCAATAAGTAATACTGAAATAGCAATCACTCGCACCGAGAACTCCCGCAAGGACTGGGACATTGCTGACAAGATATTCTCAAGGCAACGTCTTGAATAGGCAATGAACACCTTTCAGCTGTATAAATCCATAGGAGTGGATGGTGTGTTTCCGATACTCCTGCAGAAAGGAGTGGAGGAGATCCCCTCATCTACTGAGTATCACAAGAAGCAGCTTAGCATTGGGTCAAATACCTGAAAAATGGAGAAGGGCAAAAGTAACCTTCATTCCCGAAGTAGGGAAAAAGGACGGGACTGATCCTCGATCCTTCAGACCCATTTGCCTAACATCGTTTCTTCTTAAAACGATGGAGAAAGTCGTAGATCACTACATAAGAACGGAGAAAACACCACTTCACAATTGTCAGCATGCTTGCAGGGCGGGACGTTCAACAGAGACCGCACTGTATCAGCTGACTGAAGTCATCCAGAGAACTCTGAATAACAAAGAAATCACCATGTGTGCCTTCCTGGATGTATCTGGAGCCTTTGACAACACAACACACGTGTCTGTCAGAGATGCATTTGAGAGGCGAGGAGTCAATAATACCATCTTAAGATGGATGTATGAGGTGTTACCGACGAGAATAGCCGAGACGTCGATGGGGGAGGAATCCGTCTTCGTCAAAGCTACGTGAAACACCTCAGGGTGGGGTGTTATCCCCCCCCCTCCTATGGAGCCTGGTAGTGGATGAACTTCTACACAGGCTAATGAAGCTTGGCTTCGAATGTGTAGGCTATGCTGACGACATAGTACTAACAATTAGAGGAAAACTCGAAGGCACTCTCTGTAACTTATTGCAGAAGGGCGTTAGTATTGAGCAGTGGGGCTGAACATCAACCCAACCAACACCACATTGATTCCGTTCACTCGGAAGAGGAAACTTCCAGCCATGAAAACATTAACATTAAACGGAAATATCTTGGAGTGGGGGTCTGAAGTCAAATAACTAGGAACCCCGGATAGCAAACTCATGTGGAATAAGCATGTTGATAATGCTACTGGTTGAGCTACAGGAGCTCTGATGGCGTGCAGGCGTCTCTGCTAGATCCAGAAAATATCTCGATCTTAGTAAAAACCAACTACATCTACTCGCTGGCTTTCTCACAGGATATTGCCGCCTGAAGAAGCATATGCTGAGAATGGGTTTATCGGACACTGACGAGTGTAGATTCTGTGGGGAGGAGGAAGAAAGTCCTATTTACCTGGTTACGGAATGCTTTGCCATTGCAAGCCAAAGGAAAGAGTGCTTTGGACAAGAAACTTGTAGGAGTGGGGAATTATCCTCGTTGAAGCCGTCCCAGATACTTGATTTCATCAAATCTCTGGAACTGGAAGGCATGCTGTAAGAGGCGCGATGATAACAGCTCTGTTAGGGGGCACAATAAACCTTAAGGTCGCTGTGGACTGTAACTCTTTACACTATAAACCCAACTCTATATAATAAGAATTTATATATAATATTTACTTATTTCATATCTCAAACATTGCATGCCCCAAGCTTCACTGGCTTTGTTTATTGAGTCTACCATAGAAACATTCAAATTTTCTCTCTCCCTAAAAACTTTATCCAATGAAATTTTTCCAAGTTCTGATCTCATTGTAGTTTGGGCCAGCTGAGTTATGGCGAATTCTGGGTCTTCAACACCGTAACTAGCTAAATAAGGATCAATTATTCTCAAATATAACACTCCATCAATACTTAGAGTAACATTGTCCGCAGTTATAGCACTTTGTTTAGGAATGTCCACTGCAATTTCTTTTAGACTTTGAACATATTTAACTCTATCTACGATGGGAATTAGGACATTCAATCCAGGTTCTAATACCCTATAAAATTTTCCCATTCTTTCTACTACCCATGCCTGCAAACAAAGTGTTGATCATCAGGGTATAGATGGAGTCAGATGGATTCTTACTTCTTGTTGCGGTACAAACATAACAACGGTATTTATGGGCGTAGAAGATCTAAATCTCTTTATTATATTTTTATGAATCAGCTCCCTACTGTGGTTCTGAAAATACTTTAATAATTTTGTGTGAAAAGAGAGAAAAAGGAATACCTTCGTATTGCCGATTAGAGCTCTGGAAAAATTAAATGATCGTGATAACATATTTCTACAAATTCAAATATTGCAATTCATTAAAACCGACTTTAAATACTGGTGACTACTGTAGGTAAGTTTTTACCTATGGTTTTTACATGAAAAAACATAACTTTTTTCAACATTCACCTAGAAAACCTAGAGATTCTAGGTCTATGGTTTTCAACGAATGGTCTACAACACAGAACACCTAATAACCAAAATAGAGGTTATAGGTTGTCTCTGGTTATACTATCACAGTCTGTGTTTCTATGGATTCTTCTTTCTGGCATATTTGGTTATGTTCGTGGAATAAATTAAAATCCACTTGTTATTAGCATTAGGTGTTCTATGATTTCAAATATATTTACACGTATTTCATTTCAATCGAAAGTCCATTCCATTTCAAACTTACAGCAATCATAAAAATTCCGTTTTCAGTTTAAAAAAGGTTCTTGGTGAAAACATCAAAATTCTTATCAAAAAGTGTTTTATTTGAATGCCAATTTCATCTATTGTTTTTCAGAATGGGTTTTTCATCGTTTCTGAAACGATTCATTGTTAATGCAACGATTTTAATTTTATTCATAACATTTATGCCTGGATTATTACCTGATGTATCAATCACAAAATCATACAAGTAATTTTTTTTCGATCTTTATTGTTACTGCGAAATAAATAATCAAAATCAACATTCATTATTTCAATGGAATATTTTTTTCAGAATTTTAAAAGAAACTTTAGATGGAAAATTAACTCCAAATAAAAAACTAGATAAGGTAGAAGCCCTTTTCAAAGGAGATCTCCTTGGTCCTGAAGGTTTTGCAGATGATGATGAATATTTATACACTTCACTGCATACTGGGGACATAGTAAAGATTTCTGGTAAACATATAGTTCCAGTAGTTAAATTTGGGAAACCTTGTAAGGGAGCTTATCAAGAACAAATATGTGGAAGGCCTTTGGGACTGAGATTTGGTAATGATGGATACCTTTATGCTGCAGATGCTTATTATGGAATATTCAAAGTTGATGTTAATACAGGTATGATTTCGTTCTATATTTTGTTTGCATAAATCAAATATGAGCTGTCATTCAGATGGACAATTGCATGGAAAAATATGTTATTAACAAAAAGAATGAATTTAATTTTTTCCTGTATTATGGTTGTTCCAACTTCAGAGTATTTGTCCTACTTTTCATTTCTCCCGAAAGGGGTCGCGCTTTTCTTCCATAACCACAATCTTATATGACATTCGAAATTAATTCATGTTTCGATGGAATTTATGACACAATGAAAATATCTGTCATCTCTCAAATAACATAACCGATGTCATACAAAAAAATAGCGCCACGACCGATAAATATTGCGGATTATTCCGGAAGTAGCACCAGGGGTAATCCAGTTGGCGATTTCAACCACCGATGAGGGCGCTGCTGACTGTAAACAAACATGGCGAAATTCCAGTAACCTCTTTTGAAGCTACGTTGTTTTGATATGTAAAACAGATTATTTTAAGTGATTTTCTTAGTTCTCGTGATGATTTTGTTGATAATTTCAGTGAATTAATGTATTATTGACAGTGCACAGTCGAGTTTATAAAATTTTGTTATACAAATTAGCTTTTTTCCCTTCTAATTGGATCGACAATTCACGAGGTATTCGATGGAAATTATGTAAATAAATTATTGTTTTGAATGTTCTTTATTTTTATAGGAATAAACTATTGGAATTATTATGTATTTCGTGTTAGTATTCGATGTTCGGAATATATATTGACGGATGTCAAGTTTGATTGATGTAGTTGTCAATAGGTAATAAAGAAAGGTTAAATCGTGATTAGTTCTTCCGAGTGATAAATACCAATCCACTATTGTTCAACGAATTTATACAATTGGTTATGGGCCCAGTGTTCGTATAAACAGACACTGAAGAAATCGTTGAAAAATGAGTGACAAAATAGACGTTGGTAGCATTACGAAATTCACCGGACAAAACTATCATCAATGGATGTTCCAGCTGAAATGTGCCCTGAAGGCAAAAGGTCTTTATGGTCTGGTAGATGGAACAATGGAAAAACCAACTGCGACCCAGGCTGCAGTATTAGATAGTTGGTACAGAAAGGATGCACAAGCTATGTTTCTTATTACATCAGCCATGGACTTCGAGCAGATTACTCTTATAGAAAATTGCGAAACCTCGAAGGCAATGAAAGAGAAACTTGACTCAATATATTGTCAAAAGTCAGAAGTTAATAAACTCATGGCACATGAAAAGTTTCACCAATATAGGATGGATCCAAATGACTCAGTGGCAAAGCATGTAGCCAAAATCGAAAATTTAGCGCAGCAAATCAAAGATTGTGGTGATTCTGTCAGTGAAACTGCCATTGTAACAAAAATCTTGAATACATTACCACAGAAATATAGAAATGTAAGGCAAGCCTGGCTGTCAATGGATGAGAGAAAGCAAACAGTGAAGAACCTGACTGCCAGACTCCAAGATGAAGAACAAAGTTTGACAATGTTAGAAGAAGAACAGGAAGCTCTCGCCACAATGACTTTGAACACAAAGAAGAAAAGTACGCCAAATGCAGCTAAGAAGAAAAGATTCCCATTCAAATGCTTTTCTTGCAATAAACGTGGTCATATGTCAAAGGACTGTTACATTTCGAAGCAATCAAATCAAACAAAATATAGTGGATCCACTAGAAGAAATGAAACAGCACTAAATATTGAAATAGAGGAGCTCAATATCACACAGTGTGATGATATCTGGATCCTAGACAGTGGTGCATCAGTACATATGTCCTATAGAAGAGATTACTTCTCTGAGTTCAAAGAACTTGAAAGCCCTTCTTATGTGTATCTAGGAAATAGTAAAAGCCTAGAAGTGAAAGGAAAAGGCACAATAAAAATTCAGAAGTTAATAGATGGACATTGGTTTGATTCTTACATACAAGATGTACTCTTCATCCCAGACCTGAGAAAAAATCTTATATCTGAAGGAGTTTTGACGAGTAGGAACATGAAGATAATCAAGGAAGGTACTTATGCCAAAATTTATCAAGGAGGAGATCTTGTAGCTAGTGCTTTACAGCAGAAAACAAATAATCTATACAAGATGCTCATTCGTACAGTTTGCAACAACACTGAAGCAACTGTAACAGAACAAGTCAGAGAATCTATGGAAATTTGGCACAAAAGGCTTGGTCACATAAACAAGCAGTACTTGAAAGATATGGTCCAAAGAAATCTTGTAAAAGGAGTACCAATGAGTAATATTGACAATTTCCAATGTGAAGACTGTATACTAGGCAAGCAACATAGAAAAAGTTTTCCTAAGTCAACAAGAGTCAACAAAAGTGCTCCCGGAAGACTTGTCTATAGTGATATATGTGGACCTATTGCAACATCATCTGTATCAGGTGCTCGTTGTATGTTATTGTTTAAAGATAGCTGTACAGGATACCGAGTAGCTTACTTCATAAAGCACAAAAGTGATACTCTAGAATGTTTTGTTAGATATAATAACGTTATCAAAACAAAGTTTGGACACTCAGTGAACGCTCTTCATGTTGACAATGGTTCTGAATACACAAACAAAGAACTGGAAATGTACATGATGAAAGAGGGTATTGAATTAGAAACTACCGCACCATATACACCGGAACAAAATGGAAGATGTGAAAGAGAGAATAGAACCATTATGGAAAGTGTGCGAACCATGCTTATCAGTGCAAACGCACCACACTACCTGTGGGCAGAAGCAGCAAATACTGCTATATACATTTTAAATCGAACACCATCCAAGCAGTGCGAAACCACACCTTATGAACAATGGACAGGTGAAAAACCATATTTAGGTCATGTCAAAACCTTCGGATGTGTTGCATATGTACATACTCCTAATCAGAAGAGAACAAAGCTTCAACCTAAAAGTCAAAGAATGGTTTTTGTAGGATATGATAAGAATTCCACAAATTACCGTTTATACAATCCCCAGAATCGCAAGATTACAATATCTTGTAATGTGATGTTTCAGGAAGAGAAAAATGGATTTATGAATAAACAAGAAGAGATACCTGTATTAATTGAGTTCACAGATGATAACTTTGAAAATCCAATATCAGACATTCAGCCAGAGGATAATTTTCAATCATACGAAGAAATCGAACCTAATGAAGATAATGGAAGACCAAGAAGAAACGTCAAGTTTCCGGAAAAATTAAGAGATTTTGAAGTTGAGCTGAACCTGGTGGAACTAGAAGTTCCAAATACCTATGAAGAAGCAATACATTGCGAAAACGCTGATAAGTGGAAAGAAGCAATACAAGAAGAAATACGTGCTCTGGAACAAAATAAAGTATGGATTATACAAAAACTTCCTGAAGGACGAAAAGCGATTGGATCAAAATGGGTATTCAAACTAAAATATAACAATCAAGGTGAAATAGAAAGATATAAAGCAAGACTGTGTGCAAAAGGCTTTGCTCAAAAGGAAGGACGTGATTATCATGAAATATTTTCTCCTACAACACGATTTGATTCAATCAGAGTAATTCTGTCGGTTGCTGCCCACGAAGGATACAAAATCAAGCAGTTTGATGTCAAAACAGCGTTTTTGTATGGAGAACTCTCAGAAGAAGTTTATATGGAAATTCCTGAAGGTTTTCCCAAGCATGGCAATGAAGTATGTAAAATTTGTAATGTATTAAAACAAGCACCCAGATGCTGGAACCAGAAATTTGACAGTTCACTAAGAAAATTTGGTTTTGAGCAATGCCAAGCAGATAAATGTATCTATCGAGGATATGTACAGGAACACAAAGTTCTGCTCATTATCTATGTTGACGATGGTTTGTTGATATCGTCATCTGACAAAGCACTGGATATTTTTCTTACAGAATTAGGTAAATGCTTTGAAATTAAGATAGGCGATATCAATAATTATGTTGGACTTGAAATTATAGAGAACAAGGAGAGAAACTCTATATTTCTGCATCAAACGAGATATATAAACAAAATTGTGAATAAGTTTGGAATGAATCAGTGTAACCCTTCAGAAACACCAGCTGACCCAAATGCTGACCTTATGAGAACTGAAACAGACATCAACTTTGAAGGTCCCTATAGAGAATGTGTGGGATCATTAATGTTTGCTGCAATCGTTTCAAGGCCAGACATTGCATATTCAGTGGGAGTCGCAAGCCGATTCCTGAATAATCCTACAGTAGCTCAGTGGAATGCGGTCAAGAGGATTATCAGATATCTAAAAAATACTGCCAATTATGGAATAGAATATTTGAGACAACCAGAGTACAACCTGAATGGTTTCTGTGACGCTGATTACGCATCAGACAAAGAAACAAGAAGGTCTACTACCGGATACGTGTTCAAGGCTTCAGGAGGTCCAATTACGTGGTCCAGCAAAAGGCAATCAGGTGTTACCTTATCAACAACAGAAGCAGAATATGTAGCTGCATGCCAAGCAACCAAAGAAGCTGTATGGTTACGTCAGTTGCTGAATGATATTGGTGTATCATTGAAGGGTGCAACTCCTCTACATATAGACAACCAAGGTGCTATCAAGCTCATTCACAACCCTGAATTTCACAGCCGTACGAAGCATGTGGATGTTCAATTCCATTTTGTTCGGGAAAAATACTATAGTGGTAAAATATCTCCTAAATACGTCCCAACAAAAGAACAAGAGGCTGATTTTTTTACAAAAGCTCTACCAAAAGAAGCTTTTCTAAGACTCAGATATTTGTTGGGCATGAAAACTTATAGTGATTGAGACTCACAATGAGTGTGTTTTTAGTGTTCTTGCTGATATTTACAACACTCAATAAGTGGGAGTATTGGAATTATTATGTATTTCGTGTTAGTATTCGATGTTCGGAATATATATTGACGGATGTCAAGTTTGATTGATGTAGTTGTCAATAGGTAATAAAGAAAGGTTAAATCGTGATTAGTTCTTCCGAGTGATAAATACCAATCCACTATTGTTCAACGAATTTATACAATTTAAACTACAAAATAGCAACACAAAAAGATTTACATCTGCCTAAACTATGATCAGAATGTGAATAAGTTCTGATGCGACATGAAAAACATGAAGATCTACGTATGGTATATCCTTATGATCAAGTATTACTTGAATATTCCCAAAATGTTAAGCAGTAAATTCATCAATTCAACCTCAGAACTTGGCCACTGAATACAACCTTCCAAAATATTTGCTGTATATTTAATATATTCACTAAAAATATTGTTCGCAGTTGTTCGAGAAACACTTAACGAAAATCTTTCCAGCAAGTTTTCTCCATCTATAGTTTATCCATGCTATTCTTCAGTCCAATTTTCCCAATATAGCAAAGGCATTAGTGATACATAGTGTTAAGGCATCTTTCTTACGAAATTCATGTAAACGTACAGACCAGTTTTTATTTGTCCTTGAAGAGCAATTGAAATAATTGCAGTTACAATTGAATACAATTTCTTTCAGTACTAGTACTTAGCTAACTCAGTGTTCTATAATCAATCCACTTGCCTAAAATTATATACAACGTTAGCATTAAAACATGAATCCCTTCGTTCAGGTACTTCACCTTATTTAATTTCTGCCTTACAGAAAGTTGAAGGCACAACTCAGTACCTTGAATTACGCTGATCAATTTCATAATCATCTTGTTGAGAATTATCGTATTAACCTTCCTCAGCAGTTAAAACTGCACCAGAAAATTGGACTCAAACAACACGCCTTGTAACCTAAAACATGATAACTTTGTGAATAATATTTTAAATGAATAACACTGATATAAATTCCTTCTCAACAATTTTTATTTAAATACTAATTTATCTGTTCAGAACACTATAAAAACTTCGAAATATCACTCAAGAATACCTGGATATGAAACAAAATATTATAGCTCAAAAGCACGCGGAACATAGAAGATCTTGACGCATTACTGGTTCCGTAGTTTGGAATTTTTACCGAAAGAGGGCGCTTTGATCTTTGGATTCGCCAGTTGTTTAAAGAAGTGAGATTTGGAGGCCGATTTGCGCATGCGCGAGTAGTGTCAAAACCGGATTTTGTTGCCAGATTGTGCAAATCCGTTTCTTGAAGGTGACTTAGATAAGGAATAAGAAATATATGCGTTGAATGAGAATTATCCACTTATATATACTGCGTGTTCAGGAATTGAAAGAGTAATATTTATTGGCGATTTATTGGAAGGTAACGCCATCTGAAAGTATCTTCCTCATTTTTCGATGGAATTTGTTTTAACTCACGAACTCCATTTGAAAATAAATCATAAGTGTTAATAAATATTGGCCAGTTGTCGACACATGTCAGCTTTTTTTTTGTGTAAATTAATCTATTTGAAAATTTGACTCAGAATTTCGAAATTAGTAGTTTGAATTTTTTTTCACTTCTAAGACAACCTATTTTTTTGCGATTTGTTCTTTGAAATTCACCTTGGCGTGAAATAAAATGCAAAGGAAAAATATATTCAATTCCACCTAATTGTAGATTGTTTCTCATCAGATCTATTGTCACGTAATAAAGATATTGAGAAATTCTAATAATCAATTAGAATTGTTTTGGAAGAGTTTTTTGATTCAACAGTATGTTGAAGGAAATTTTATGATTTCTAATAATTTATTCAGTGTTGGTTAGTTGAAAGTGCTAATGAAGAAAAGAACTGACCTATTCTGCAAATACCGGAATAATCGCCCGATCTGGCAACGTTGCAGCGAATTTGACGGACCCTCCACCACTTCGCGAATCTAATGCTGGCCATACACGTTACGGTCTACCGGAGAGGTATACCTGCGCAGGCATGCCTGTGCACGCGCACAGATTTAATCCCACACACGCTCTGGTTGACCTGCGCAGGTATACCTCTCCGGTAGACCGTAACGTGTATGGCCAGCATTACTTGTCTAAACAACTGGATTACCACCAGGTATTCTATGCATCTATATTGAAACAAATCGTCGACACACGCTTTCATAGTTTTTATAGAATGAAATCTTGTAACACACTTCTTACTGATATTCAGTTTATCACTTGATACTAAACTACAAATCAGTTCACACACTTTATTGCAATAACAATCAGTGGCGGATTTATGCTTAAAAACTTTTGGGGCCCCCTCTCAAACAATTCCGATTTTTTTCAAAAGAATTTTTTAATTAAAACTCTGTCAATTTTGGACAAGGGCGGTCCTAGGCTGATTTCCTGGGGGGGGGTAATAATTGAATGAACAATTGAAAAGACAATAAAACTTTTTTTTTTGTTAGTTTTTCATTAATAAAATTTAAAAAAAATCGAATGTTGTAGTGCTCTGGGGGGGGTAATTACCCCCTTTACCCCCCCCGTAGGACCGCCCTTGATTTTGGATGCTTCGCTTTACTCTGCTTTTTACTTTCCTTGAGCTTTCGTTTTTGGTAGCCGCTCATATAACGTCTGTCAGACATGGTGTCACGTCAATATTACATATGCAACTAGCAACTGTAATGATAAGAAAATGTTAAATTTTATTTAATGTTCTGTAACGAATAACACAGAAATTAATTGACTTCGCTCTATTGAAGTATGAAATCCGAAACGATGAGCTAATAATATAAAAAATTATTATCTAATTGATATAACAAAAGAATGGTGAAATATGAACATATTATTGAACATAGTGAATGAGTCTATCGGAGATGATCGGAAGTCAAGAAAAAATTGCAACAATAAAATTGATAAACATCCATATTTTTTAAACGAAATTATTTGTTTTGCTCGTCATTTCGTCGTACAAACAAGTAGGTACAGGTAGAATCAAATAATTTCTGTAAATCGTATTTTGTTGATAATTTCCTTTTCCCCGTATTGAACCACTATCATGTCGTACTCGTATGCCTTATATGGAAAATGAGTTTGACTGGTCTGCCTCATCATCGCTTGAATTATGTTTATGCCGAATTGCCGAAAAATTGGAAGAAAGTTATTTTTAGCATATGAAACTGCACTGTAAAGCTTACCTTCTAAATCAATTATATCGTTCAATGAGAGTACAAGGATTTAAAAGTGCAAACACAATCAGAACTAGTTCAATTCACCAACACTCCTCAGTTTTTCACAATATTTGAATCTTACACGTTATACGAAATTCGCCCGTCACTGTCAACACTTTTCGAATCTTTCGAAGAACTTCTGCACAAGTATTTTTCACTTTACAACCCTAAACGAATCAACATCTGGTAGGCCGTTCTGTAGCACATTCCTAGATTTTAGAGGAAATGCCGACAAATTTATTGAATTATGATGTAATTGTGAATATTGGAATTCGGCCGCCACCCTTGAATGAATTTATTACAGGCAGACAAGATAATTAGGGACAGCACGCTGGTCGCTGAATCTCGGATGGTGTGTTTTTTCAAACATCTGAGTTTTGCTCTGAGGCTCTTGTTATTCATTTGCAGCTCATGTGAATGTAATAACTAATAATTCACAAGTTGCCTCTAAGCTTCTTATAAAATATAGTTCAGTCTGACTATTTTTTTTCACACTTACATACTGAATTTCCATTCTGAAAAAAAATTCAATTCGATCCTCGGGGCCCTTTTGGACCTCGGGGCCCTACGCTGTAGCGTACTAAGCGTACCGGTTAATCCGCTACTGATAACAATGCAATGTTTGCTTTCATCATTTGTGGATTACTTTACATACACTAAATGGTGGTATGTCAATCACGCATCTGGGCCGGTTAAAGCAGCGCGGCTGCTTGTTCAACAACGCAAAATTTGCACAAAAAAGGAGACTTCACCATAAAAGCCAATTTTATTTACAGTTTTAATTGTTCAGAATAATCTTGTCGCAAGGTGTTGTTAAATCACAAGATCATGGTGGCCAATTGTGACCACCTCTTCGAGAGATAACACGGCCCGGAAACATTTCCCGGTTTGTGTGGCACGTAGCACCGTCTTGTTGAAAGTAAACGTTGTCCAGATCAATACCATGCAATTCCCGCCATAAAAATTATTAATTATCTCTCGATAGCGCAATCGACGAGGAATTGACAAACCTGGGTTTTCTTCAACACTTTCGGCTACAGCAGCAATATTCTCGGCTGTTCTTGAGCGACGTGCACGGGTTTTAATCCCCGCATCACTAACTTTTCCCAACAGCTCAAATTTTTCCACCACTTTCTGTATTGCAGTTAAAGAAGGTGCTTCACGATGACCCAAAAATGTTCGACTTTCACGAACCGTCTCTGCCAAACTTTCATCATTTTACAAGCTTTTATTTAGTTTCACCTGTCCTGGTGTCTGTATGTCTGTCTCTGATTAGATTAGATGAGATTAGAGGAGGGGCGGAAGATCATCCGAACTCGCATGCACCTTGACCTAAAGATCTTTTTTGCATCCCCGCGCTGTTTACCAGTCAGGCAATAGTGGTCTGTCTGTGATCCCAAACGACCAAGTCCTACTCGTTGATTAAAAATCCGTGAACAAAATTCAATTATGTCCGTCCGTCTGTAAACCTAGAAGAAAGTTTTCAGGATAGGTTCGGATCTCGAGTGCAGCTGTTAAGTTCGTTGATGGGCAAAATTCAACCAGAGGTTTCGTAAGCTTTGTAATTTTGTTGTCTGGATCAATTCAAAAGATTTCTATATTTTTCGCATTTTGAGCCGAAAAGAGCCTTAAACGAGGAAGGTTCTACTCCTGAGGACTTATCCGTGGTCAAATTCATCTCTGACTGGTCTTGAATGGGATTATTTTCTAACGAGTAAACTTATATCAGGGTTGGTTCGGCTCTCAAATGCGGTGGTTTGGTTCGTAAATGGTGTATTGGAATTATTAGATATGTGATCGCATGCGTGCGACCCAATTCTTACCAAAGATTTGGCTTCTCTTTGTGAATCTCAATAACACTAATAACCAGTGGCGGCTCGTCAGGGACGGCAGGGTCGGCAATGCTGACCCTATATATTTTATGTCCAGCCAAAATTTAAATTACTATTTCTTCTGTTGAATTTCCAAATTTATTATAATTATTGTATTTCCAAGACCTGTGTAAATAAAATTCTATAAATCATATTTGTATATCACTGATATATTTCAACTTCTTGGAAATACGCTCTTCCAATCTCAACGCCGCGCCGTTTCCGTCTACTCAAATCAGTCCGAGACTCCGAGAATTGAAATGTGTACGGTAAGACGAGAGCGCATCGAACGCTTTCTAGCGACCAAGTACGGCATGCCGGTCCTGATTCGACGTTTCAATGAAATGCGAATACGAATGAGGCGAAATAATTTTAACTCGACTGTTTTCTGTTGGAATTTTATTCAGATAATGATGAATATTATATTCGCCTCCTAGTTAATGCTTTTTCAAAATCGAAAATGCGATGTTTTCGTTGTTCGTTCCACCTCACAAATTTTAAGAGATAAATGTTGCTTAAAACGAATTTTTGTCGTATTTCGTACTTTTATAGACGAGGATATCGAATATGGTAGTACTTATATGAATTTCCTCCCATTTCCACTATTTCCCGAAATTTTTAGCCGAGAAACAAAATGCTGAACAGTAGCGGCTAAACTCTTATAGCAGGCTCAACACATCTCAGGGTCGGCAAATGGGATTATGCCGTACCTGAAATGCCTCGACTCGTAGGACACGAGGAACGATCGGATCGGAGATTGTTTTCGTTTGTATTGCGGGATGCGGCTACAGGAGCCTTCAGTGTTCGTTTGTTTGGCTCTTAACGGGGTGGTGGTTGGATCGTTTCTTCCAGGAAATTAATTATTTTACGCGAACTCAAAAAATTCCTATTCTGTTAGAGATGTGCATAAATCATGTATTTGACAAAAAATGGAGTAAAATGAATGGTGATTATAATGCAGAAAAAAATAATATGCAAGGCATTTGAAAAAATGAAGAAAAATCGATTTGAAATTCGTCATGTTGATAGTCGTTTTGTGGACTCTATATGCTGG